>OY759232.1:0-5239048 GCA_963662185.1 Eilema griseolum
CTTCCTTCCTTCCTTCCTTCCTTCCTTCCTTCCTTCCTTCCTTCCTTCCTTCCTTCCTTCCTTCCTTCCTTCCTTCCTTCCTTCCTTCCTTCCTTCCTTCCTTCCTTCCTTCCTTCCTTCCTTCCTTCCTTCCTTCCTTCCTTCCTTCCTTCCTTCCTTCCTTCCTTCCTTCCTTCCTTCCTTCCTTCCTTCCTTCCTTCCTTCCTTCCTTCCTTCCTTCCTTCCTTCCTTCCTTCCTTCCTTCCTTCCTTCCTTCCTTCCTTCCTTCCTTCCTTCCTTCCTTCCTTCCTTCCTTCCTTCCTTCCTTCCTTCCTTCCTTCAATTTAAGTAAATACAAATAATTACGTTCATAGAAGGTTATGTCCCAAGCGCAAAATATAGGGATGTAGTCACTTCATTCTCAAATGGAGAATCTAGTGTTCAAACTGTGTTGAAACAATCGAGTACCTATTACTTAATAATAAAATTATTTTTAGATGTATTTTTAATTATTTATGTATATTTCGACTTTTGAAGTCACGGTCTTATGCCAGTTTTTTCTTAAATAGTGCTTTTATTTAATCAATAATATTCCATTACTTGTTCTTACTCAGTGACAGCTGACTCGCGGATCATACTATAATGAACAGACTATAGACTCAATATAAGAAATGGATACTTACGGGAGAAATCCTCAGTTTTAAGAATATCTTCACCAACACGAAAATACAAAACTAATATACTAATATGGCCGTCTGTAAGCAGTGCAATAGTACATATGACGTGACAACGACAATTGTTGACAATATTGCGAACTCACCAATCGCCACTCGGTGTTCTGACAAATAAGCTAAAAAGTTAATCATAAAAAATGTCAAATGGTCAAATGTGTTAATTTAACCAATCAGAGAAAAGGAGTTTGCCTGATGAAAGTAATTGCAATTTATTCATCAGGCAACAAAAGTTGTATAACTTTTCTCTAAGTAATTTTATATTTTTTCAGAGCTCTCGTAAATATTGGAAAGTGGTTCATTGTGCAGTGACAACGTAATAACACTGTCATGTCTCTGATAGGTGTGTAAAATTGGCCAATTTTATTAGTTCCCATTCTAGAGTGCGAACAACGTATCTATAGTCTATAATATTCAATTCAATTCTTATAAAATGAATTCTGTGTATTGCTAATCTATAATATATCATTGACCGGACATGGTTCGTTGGTTATAATACCTCCGTACCAAATACGGTATTTCAGGAGTGCTTACACAAAAAAAAGTTAACACATAAATTGGGTGGTGGAAAATATAATACACTATACACAAATAAAGTATTGTACCTACCCAAACTATGCGAAGCTTATGTATGATAGGTACCTACTGTGAATCGCAGACAAACAGGTAAAAAATTGCTTCTGTTCAGTCATTATATAACATACATTCTCATATCATAATCATTTTGTAGGAACAACTTCACAAGTTTTTTGAAAGGCACTGTGTATATGTATTATATAATTTTGAACGACTGACTTATGTTGTTTCGAAACTTTGGTGATTGTTCGAAATCTCGAAATGGCAACAATTTACAATGTTAAGTTGTCAAACTGACAATACAATCAAATGTCATTTGTCATTATCAATTTCAAATGTCAATATTGTCAATCTGCGAAAGAGCATGAAATTGCAATGAAAATTGTGAAAGCGCTGAATATATTACACCACACGTCGTGTATATTACGTATTATACCACATGTACTTGTCGTCAACAGCTGAATGTTGCCCAACGCCTGTTAATAGTTTGGAGATGTAGAAAGGGTTCGGGCCCTGGTTGTCCCTGTTCGTTGCTTGTTGCAACAGGTATGTAAACGTGACAAAGTGCCCGCTTGACGGTAATCGTAGTTTGCGTAATGCAGCAAATTGTCCAGTTGTTAGCTGGACCCACAGGACGTCACTTCACGGTGCTCAGACAACGCTAGATGAGATAAACAGCAAATGTAGTTTGTGTGCATTGCGTCATTTATATTGTTTATGAAGCGATTGTAGCTTGCAAGCAATGTATTGTGGAACTGAGTCTATCTGCATGAGTAAACAAGTTAATGAAAAAAAGATAGAAAGAAAAAACATTTATTCACTGACCAATACAACTCATTAGAATTCATACGGGATAGTGCAGTGTGTGACTCACGTCACTTGGTACCTACAACCAATTGTTTGTACAAAATATACTTCTTAATATACCTTATTTGTATCTGCTAACACTTTATACTGTCTCGGTTAACACTAAACAGTGTATTATTATATTCTATTGATCCATATAATCTGAAGAGAATTTCACAATAGCTTAACTATTGTAAGACAATTGCAGTGTAAGACTAAATAAGTGTGTCGTGTGCTTCGTTTTTACGCGTTATTCATTTCTGTCACTAAGCAGAAATGAACTAAATCGGTAAACGTGACATGATAAGTAAGTATGGCTAGCGTGGACTCTAGCCCGTTTGGCCGAAGCCAAAAGATGCGCCGAAGTCCGCCACCGACACCACGACCTGTAGACCAGCCAGGAAACACGGAAAATGAGTTACCAGCCGAAGTTGTAGCCACATCAGAGATTCAGAGATGGATGAAGGCAATCGATGTGAAGTTAAACGAAGTTTGCACCATAGTTGCGGAGGGGAAGATGAACTCGGACCAAAAACTCCGAGTTACAAATCTGTGCCGTGAGGTCTCTAGCGGAACATCCCAGATGGCTGTTTTTTACCAGGCTCTGAAACAGAAAACAGTTGTAGCCCATGAACGCATCCAGCACCTGCAGGAAAAACAGAATGTTGTTACCTCCTGGGAACAATTTAAACAGGTCGTTGAGGAGAAAATAAATCCAGCCGAATCTTCGTACGCGAATATGGTGAAGAAAGAAGCTGATAAACTCGTCCGTCCCGCAAACCGAAGCGCCGTGGCCATCTACCCTAGTGATAGAAACAAGACCAGCGATGAGACAAAGGCTTTAGTTCAGAAAATTATTTCACCGGAGGAACTGAAACTCCAAGTCCGTGGCCTCAGGAAAGTCAGAAATGGGGGAGTCATAATAAGCACGGAAGGGAGAGGAGATGTCGAAAAATTAAAGAACTTCGACAAATTTGTAACATCAGGCCTTATAATTGAAGAACCTTCCAAGCGCAGACCAAGAATTGTAATTGTTGGTGTCCCCGTAACTCTAACCGACGAAGAGGTGCGTGAGTGCATTTATGAGCAGAACCTAGCAGATAAAGTACCAAACTACACACGGGAGTCCTTCGCAGCAGTAAAGTTGAGCCACAAATCAGGTAAGAAAAACCTTTCCACCTGTAACTACATCTTCGAGGTACCTCCTGCCATCAGAAAGGTACTTATAAACCAAGGGCGCATCTTCATTAACTGGACTTCGTGTCCGGTGAGGGACTTCACTCTTGTGACCAGATGTTTTAAATGTCAGATGTTTGGACACGCCGCTAAGTTCTGCCGTGAAGAAACAGTCACTTGCAACCACTGTGGAGAAGTAGGTCATTCCCACAAGGAGTGCACTAAGAAAACTTGTCCCCCAGTATGTGCGACGTGCAAACGTTTTAAGAGGAAGTGCGACCATCAAACAGGTGATGACAGTTGCCCAGCTCGTAAATACGCGGAGGCTAATTATATAAACTCAATAGACTATGAGGGCGCCTAAGAGCGTCACCAAACAAACTATACTTTAAGCACATTAGAAAACTAATTTATTTGTATTAGTGTTAGAGTTAAATAATGACAGCAAATCAACTGGTATGTGATCTAGATAGTTTTTCCGTGTCGGAAATGAATATTTGTAATGTTGAAGATTGTAAACAATTCCTACCCACGGGAGGTAAATTACTAACACTACTAACACAAAACATTCGTAGTATAAACTGCAACATGAGTGCACTAGAGGTTTTGCTGCACGATCTAAACGTAAGTTGTGATGTCGTAGTTCTTACAGAGTGTTGGCTGGAGGGCCAAGGAAATAACTTACCATCTCTTGATAACTACTCGTCTTACGCCTCCGGTAACTTCATTAACCAAAACGATGGATTGGTGGTATATGTTAAGAATAACCTAAACACAGTAGTGGAGGAACCGTTGTTTTATGGATGTAGCTGTCTTATAATTGAAATAAAAGATGATACAGTAGTCATCGCAATCTATCGGCCGCCTTCACAAAGTATAGACATATTTTTGGAATCACTTGATATTACTTTAAAAAGGCTAACATCTTATAAAAATATCATAATTATTGGGGATATAAACATCAATATCGTCCATGAGGAAGCCAAGGCTGACGCACATAGGTACCTGAATATGTGCGCATCTCATGGTCTGCTACCCACCCACTATTGTCCAACATTTAAGACTGGCTCATGCATGGATCATTTTATTATAAAATGTAAAGTACTAACCAAAACATTCATAACTAACTCTTGGCTTACAGATCATCGAGCAATTTTATTGGCATTAGAAACATATTCACCGAGAAAAACTTGCACACACAACATTACTAAGGTCAATATGTGCAACCTAGAAAATGATATACGCAGCATTGATTTTGACCCCGTTTACACCTCAAGCGATCCAAATACCTCATTAGACTACTTTATAGAATCTGTCCAATCAGCAATATTACGAAATACTTGCTATAAAATATTACCTAAAAAATACAATAACATTAAGCCATGGATTACTCCAGGCCTCGTCAGATGTATAAGGCATAGAGATAGATAGACTACATTTTAAGGCGACGCATGCGCCTGACAACGAAATACTTACACTGACATATAAAAGGTATAGGAATTTTTGCAATAACCTACTTAAAAAACTAAAGTTGCAACACAACAGGAATGAACTGCAAAAGGCTGGCAACAATACTAAGCAAATTTGGAAATTCATCAAAAAGAATACGTTCAGGTCACAACCACCCGTATCACCACTCGATTTATTATCTAATTCTAATGGGAACCCACTCAACACAATGAATGACATTAACGCCTACTTTGTAAATGTTGGCAAAAGTCTCGCAAAAAAAATTCAAAACCCAGCCTGCTCTAGTGATAGTTCCACTACTTTGAAATCCCAAAATGTACGCTCAACCTATTCTACCCTAAACTCCTTTGTTTTATTAAATACAGACGCTGAGGAAATAACTAGAATAATAGCGGGACTGAAGGATAATTGTTCTACTGGGTGGGACAACATTCCTAATAACATACTAAAAAAGTTCAAATCCATCTTTGCACAGGGGGTCACCCATATTTACGAACTGTGCTTGACTAACGGTATTTTCCCGAAATCACTTAAACGAGCAGTCGTTACCCCGGAGGTGCGGGTTGGGTAACCTCCACGTTGGCTTACCTGTTTCTTCTCCCTCTGGACCGCGGTCCTGGGGAACGGAAGCGGGGAGGCTGGTGCACCCTGGACGTCGGTTAGTTGACTCTGACTCCAAGGAGAAGGAGCTCTGCTAGCCGTCGACAAATAACCCGACCAGCCCTTTTTAGGGCTAGCGGGCCCAGGTTTTTAAAGTCTGGGCCCTGTCGTTCCCAGTACCCCTCTGCTTTCAGAGGGGACATGGGGGCGACACAAGGATCCTCGGGATCCAGGGACGGGCCGGCCTTCTGCTCGCGCAGTGGCTGGCAGGCATTCGTGCCACCGTCGGTGTTGGGAGAGTTGGCTGCTCTCCCGCGTCGCGTAACCTTCAGGATATCGACAACGACCTGAGTGTTAGCCACACTTGGGAAGCCGGCATCCTGAAGGCCGTGGGGCTTGCCTTAATTGGCCGGCCCGCGACAAGGAAAAGTCTTAAAAACCCGACAGCGAAGTCGCTTAAAACCTGTGGACACCTGGGGAAATCCACAGTATATACCCCGCTTCCTGGAATGAGCGTCACCCAGGAAGTGTAGTTTAAATCGCGTCACAATCGTGGGAACTACATGGAGAAACTGAATACCCAAAAACCCAAACCAAGTAAAACAGTCTGCGCGGAGGTCGCGCAGCACCACGACGCGGAGGTCGCGTCCCAAGCAGGGGCAGTGTCGGAGGAATTCGACACTGCCACTGAGAGGAGCAGGGCGAACAGCCCGGTGGGTCTGCAGACCCGGAAATCTGCACCACGGCGGAAGCGGAACCGCAAAAAAAAAATCATCCCCCCACAGAAGACCGAGTCGGATCTCGAGTTGACCCTGACCGACTCGTCTTCCAGCAGCTCCGGTGGGGATGAAATAATGCGTCCCCCCCCACCCAAGCAGTTTGCGGTTAGCCGCCGAAAGCTGCAGGGTGGGGGCACCAAAGCCGCCCCCTCACGGGCCTCAGCCGGGGAAGATGTGGGGGCGCCGCCGAGTCCCTCCGTCTCGGCGGCGCCAGCGCTTCATACAGACGGTTCCACGTCCAGGGACGTGATGGAGGCCCTGGAGAGACTGGCCGGGGCCTGATGGAGGCCCTGGAGAGACTGGCCGGGGCCCGCTCTGGACCTCCAACGCCAGAGGAGGACCGGGTTCGGCTGGCAGCGACGCGCCTTGTTGAGCAATTTGAGCTGCTCAAGGCGGAGCTGGCCGAGTCCCGGAACGAGCGAGCTCAACTTGGCAGGAGGCAAGTTGAGCTCCTCAATAGCGTGGAGCGAACAGCGGCTGAGCACAGAAAAGAGATGGAGAGGATGGCGGCCGAAGTGGCGAACCTCCGTCAGGTCGTCGCCGGGCTGCCCGCGGAGCGCGTGACGCGGTCGGCGCGGCGGCGACTAGCGGTGCAGCCGGAGCGGCCGGTGCCGCCGGCGCCGCAGCTGTCACCGGTGCGGTCAAGGTCGCCGGTGCGGCCGGAGGCACCGGTAATGCCGGAGACACCGGTGCGGTCAAGGCCGCCGGTGCGACCGGTGCGGCCGGAGACACCGGTGCGGCCGGTGTCACTGGCGCAGCCCGCTCGGCTGGAGTCGCTGGTGCTGCAGCCGGTTAGGCCCATGGACCCACTGGCGGCATGCATGGCGGCAATGGCCGCCATGGAAAGACGGCAGGAGGCGGCGCTGGCTGAGCAGCGGAGGTGGCAGGTGACGCAGGAGGAGCGCACCCGGAAGTTCATGGAGGCGGTCATGGACTTCAGCCGCCGCCCGCCCTTGGCGCCGCCGACGGGGTACGCCGGAGCGGTGAGAAGCGGTCCCACCAGTCCGGCGGTGGCGGCCCCGCAGGAGCCGGCCTGCAGCCCATCCGCTGCGCCTGCCGCTCCTGCCGCTCCGGTCGCTCGAGCCGCTGTCGCTCTCGAAGTGGGAGCTGGGAGCTCCCAGGGTGCCCGGGCCAAGGGCAAGGGGAAGGGGAAGGGCAAGGGGAAGAAGTCCCCAGCCCTAGCCTCAGCCCCAGCGCCGGCCCGGACCCCGGCGGGGATTGCCTCCTCAAGTTCCCCGCCGGAGGGAGGCTGGGAGGTGGCCGGAGCCTCCAATAAGCGGCGCAAGGCGCTCCGGAAGGCAGCCAAAAAGGCCAGGAAGGCCGAGGCTGCTGCGAGGGGAGTGCCGGGGAGGCTGCGCGTTCCCCGCTCAACCGCCGTCGTCCTAACGATGACGGCGGAGGCGGCGGAGAGGGGCGTGCAGTACGCCCAGATTGTCACGCAGGCGAGAGCCTGCGTCGACATGAGGGCTCTCGACATGCCGGGCCCCATCCGGGTGAAACCCACTCGGACGGGTGCTCGGTTACTCGAGATCCCCGGCGCATCAAGCGGTCCCCAGGCCGATGCCCTAGCGGCTAGGCTTCGGGACGCGCTAGACGCAGCCGACGTCCGGGTGTCCAGGCCCAACAAATGCGCAGAAATGCGCATATCGGACTTGGACGACTCCATCACGGCGGAGCAAATCCGCCTCACCGTGGCGGAGGCCGGGGGCTGCCCCCTAGAGGCGGTGAAGGTCGGAGCAATCCGCTTCGGCCGCCGTGGACTGGGGGCGGCAGTTGTCGGCTGCCCCATCGCAGCCGGCGTCATCGTTGCTCGTCGCCGGGAGGAGGTGCAGACACTGGAGGAGATAATCGGCGAGACGCCGGTTGAGTCTGTTACTCCTTTTGTCCCGCGTAATTCCTTGGCCCGAACTCCCCCCGGCGGCTTCTCCGCGGCCCCCCAAAGCGTCCCCATTCCCCCGTCGGTCACCCCAAAAGCTACTCCGGCGAACATATCCGCGCAGCCGCATGACTCCTACGGGAAACGTACGCTAAGTTCCCCTGAGGATGTCCAGGAGGCTATAAGGAGGAGAGTGACCGCCAAGAAGACATCGGCTCCCCCCCCTATTAGCGGTATCCTCGGCTCTACTCCAGCCCCCCGCACGCAAGCAGAACCGGGAACAACCAGCTTCCCCTTTGCACTGCCGCGGGGCAAGGAGGAGATTATAGACGCCGTTCATCAGGCTGTTCGTCGGATCTCTATCGTGGTTAACGCTCCCAATAAGCTGAACATCGGGGACAAAAGCACCATTGCGGGGTACGGCCAGGACATCATTGCATTGGTGGCCCAATTAACGGTGAGGTTAGCAGAGGCAGAGCGTGAGGCCTGCGAGGCTAAACTGGCGGCCGCCGAGTTAGTACGTGCTGGCCCACCTAGTGCCCCCCAATGTACTGGCAACGTGACCGCAACCATGGTGCCGAGCTATGCCAACGCCCTAAAAAGGCCCACCGGCACTCAGCCATTACCGGTGCCCCACCAGGGACCAGCGGTCATATTTTATCCGGACAGGGAGGACATAAAGACCTCCGAGGACACCAAGCGAGTGCTCCAAGAATCCGTGAAGCCCGGTGACGCGGGTATCCGCGTCACCCAAGTTCGCAGGGTCGGTAACTCCGGCGTGGTGGTGAGAACCGCCACTCAGGAGGCAGCGACCCTCTTAAAAAAGTCCGCTCCCCCTGGCCTAAGGGTCGTCGAGCCCAGGACCCGCTTGCCGCGAGTAGCCCTGCGTTACCTGAGGGCCGACCCAGCTCCCGAGGTCCTACTGAAGGAATTGCACCGCGTCAACCTCACGGATGACCCCAGGTGGCCCCTAGAGAAGTTCCTTGAGGAGTGCAAGTTCGGAATGAAAAAAAGAACTCGGGAACAAATATCTGGTTGTGCTGGAATGCTCTAGGGCTGCTCGTGACGCGCTGATATCGCTCGGACGCGTATATATCGGCTGGGACGAGGCTGAGGTCACTGACCATATCAGGTCCACATGCTGCACTAAGTGCCAGCAATATGGTCACCCCGAAAAATACTGCCGCGCCAAAGAAATGACGTGCGGTAAGTGTGGCGAAACCGGGCACAATAATAAGGAGTGTCAGTCAACTACCTCCTGCTGCGCAACCTGTAAACGCTTCAAGCGGAAGGATGCAGCCAGCCATTCCACCGCCGCGCCAAGTTGCCCGGCCCGCCTGCATGCCGAAGCACTGGCCGCTAATATGATCCAGTATGGATAGGTGCTCCCAGATAGTGGTTGGTCAGCTGAATCTACAAGGCTCAGAGTCTGCTACCACTGAACTGCTAGCTAGAGTAGGTCCACTGCATAAACTGGACCTCATACTGGTTCAAGACCAGTACAAGCACAGAGCAGGTATCTTGCAATGTGGCGCCGACCCTAAAGCCGGAATCGTAGTCTCGAATCCGAATGCTGCTGCGACGCTCCTCGAACACCTTAGTACCACGCATTGCTGTGTGATTCACCTAACCAGTGGATCGCAGAGCCTTCACGTGATTTCTGCGTACTTCCAGTGGGGCCACAATATCAGTACTCACATAGAGCACTTAGAAAACGTACTACATCAGCTCCCGAGAGGCCCTATCCTCATCGGCGTGGACAGTAACGCCCATTCACCTATGTGGTACTGTGAAAGGCGCCAGTACACTGGAAGGACAGCCGTAGAGGTACAGAAAAGGAGTGAAATGGAGGGGTTCATCCTTTCCAAGGACCTCCTACTGCACAATGCTCCAGGTCAACTACCTACTTTTAACGGCCCGATGGGTGAATCAAACATCGATCTCACCCTTTCTACCAGAGGGGTCAACGTCAGTGACTGGACTGTGCACGACGTTCGCAGTTTGGCGGATCACCGGCTGATCACCTTCAGACTATCTGGAGATGCCGCGAATGTAACCCAAGATATGACCGAGACCACCTTGGATCGGTTCGGAGTGCAGGGAGTGGATTGGCCCTCCTTCTGCTCCGCACTGCATGCAAGGATGGACAAGCTTCACTCCGGTCTGTCTGCCTCGGAGTATAGCGTGCGATACTCCAACATCCTTACTCAAACCGCTAGGGATTACTTGGGGAAATGTACTAAGAAAAGCTGCGGGAAATACGAATGGTGGTCCCCATCGCTGGATGAGTACCGCCGTAAGGTTAATAGAGCCCGCAGGGCATGGCAGCGATCGAAGCGTGACAATTGCCCTATGCAAGAACAACGTCACGCAACTCTGCGCATGCTGAGGGGCGAGTACAAGGCGGCCATGAAAACAGCTGAAGTCGAGCACTTCCGCAAAATGGCCGACTCCGGAAACGAGGACCCGTGGGGTTTGGCTTACAGAGAGGCCAATGGCCGCGACAAGCCCCCCCCTAACATCCTCTACGGGGCGCGTCTAGCGGAAGGCTACGCAACGACAACGGGGGCCACCATGGAGCAGTTATTATCATCGCTCTACCCGGATGATATGCCTGATGCCGATACTCCCTACCACCGGCAGGTGCGTGTCGCAGCAGCGATCGCACCCCCCGGCGAGGACATGCCAGCCCCGGAAGGGGAAACAGTTGATCGAATTATTAGGTCACTGCCCAACACAGCACCAGGCATGGACGGGATCACGTCGGTCATCGTCAAGCGGGCCTGGAAAGCTACCTCGTCCGAAATGCTTACGATGTACCGCAAGTGTATTGTGGAGGGTGTCTTCCCCGATCTTTGGAAGGTGGGCCGACTCACAGTCCTGCAGAAGGGAGACGGTAAGCCTCTCTCGGATCCTAAGGCGTATAGACCCATCACGCTGCTGCCCATCCTAGGCAAGGTACTTGAACGCGTAATAGCGGCCTGCGCTCCCTGCCTGTACAGTAACATATCTGAGTCTCAGCACGGTTTTACTCGCGGACGGTCTACTGTCACGGCGCTTAACCATCTAAACGCCATAACCAATAACTCGAAGGCTCCCTACGTACAGCTGATCTTTCTGGACATATCTGGAGCATTTGACAACGCGTGGTGGCCTATGATCCTAGTGAAGCTCAAACAGTGTGGTGCACCACCGAACCTGTATAGAATGATCACTAACTACTTTAGTAACCGTCGCGTTGGTCTTATTGCAGGCACCACGTCGTCATGGAAGTCAAACACCATGGGATGTCCACAGGGGTCAGTTCTCGGCCCGACACTTTGGAACCTCCTCCTCAATGACCTCCTCTTGCTGCCCAGGCCCGAGGGAGTGCATTTGATCGCATATGCCGATGATGTGACCGTTGTGATAGAGGCGACGTCTCGCGCCGAGATTGAGCGACACGCGGACGTCATGCTAAAGGCGATATCCGGGTGGGGCGCCCGAAATCGACTGGGTTTCTCACCCGGTAAGTCAATGGCATTAACGTACAAGGGTAACTTCAAAAGACCGCCAACCATTCGTATGGACGGCGTCTCTATCACACATGTATCACAGGCAAAGGTGCTCGGTGTTACTCTGGACGGGGCTAGGTCCTACAGTCCGCATGCACGAATTATTGGCGAGAAAGCGGCGAATTGCTTCGGCAAGGTATCCCGGATATCCGCGACTAGGTGGGGTGTTAGATTCCCGGCACTACGGGTCCTGTATGCAGGGACCTATGTTGCTACTGTCACCTATGCTGCGGCTGTATGGTACCGATGCACGTCCAACCTCGGGATTATTGTGACTTTATTGAGAACTCAACGGCGCGCCTTAATACTTCTCACGAAGGCCTACAGAACGTGTAGTACCGCAGCACTCCCAGTGCTTGCGGGGGTTCTACCTGCCGATCTGGAGGTCTGTCGTGCGGGACGAGTTGCGGAGGAGGGAAACCAGCTGGCCCCCAGGGAGCGCAGGCGGCTCAAGGCTACTGTGAGAGGTGAGGTCGTCTCCCTTTGGCAAGAACGATGGGAAACAAGCCCCAAAGGGCGTAATCTATATAGCTTCTTTCCAGATGTTGTCGTGAGGCTTAAATACAGGTGGATCGAACCGGACTTTGTCGTTTCCCAACTCCTGACCGGACATGGCTGCTTCAAGGAACGGCTACATCAGCTAGGCTTGAACGACACGGCAGCATGCCCGTGCGGTGAGCACGACCAAGAAAGCCGCGATCACGCACTCTGGGATTGTAAGTTGTACGTCACCGACAGGGAACTGATGCTGGAAACCATACACTCGATCGAGCGGAACGTGGAGGGACCACTGTGGCACCACGAACTGGTAAGTTGTAGAGAAGCTTTTCTTGCATTTAGGACTTTCGCACACTCTTGGCACTCTATTAGGCGAGCATTCGAAAATGGATCATCATAGAAACACCGGCCAGCAGGACGCGCAGTAACATAACTGTGCACGTCAACCCCATTAGGGGGGTTTCATCATAGTAGAAAGCCAGCCCCGTAGGGGGAGAATCCGGCTGGGGACGGAACAAGAATTTGTAGGGAGTCAAGAACTGTGCCCGCGGAGAAGCTATTAAGCAAACCGCAACGGGCACTCTCCCGTGATTCGGTCAGTACGCCGTGAGGCAGGGATGACCATGGGAGGATGGAGGGAATGCCCCATCGCAGCAGCCAAAAAGGCTGCCGACCGGGGGTTCCTCGCCGTTGGAGGCGTGGTGCGGGTGCAGGTCCGGCTCCTGCAGGCTCGACCGACCAGGTGCTTCAGGTGCCTGTCGGTCGGCCACGTGGGGGTGCAGTGCACGGCGGCGGTGACGGTCGGTGACCGCTGCTTCCGCTGTGGCCAACCCGGCCATACGGCCGGTGGATGCGAAGCTCCGCTGCACTGTTTCAGGTGTGCAGCGGGGGGCAAACCGGCCGACCATGGGGTTGGCAGCAAGGCCTGCACCGGAGGGGAGCCGAAGCCGCAAGGCGGGGGCTCCACCCAAAGTTCGCGGCGGGATGCGGAGATGGTTCCATAATGGATCCCCAGCTCCGCATCCTGCAGGCGAACGTGGGCCACGGTGCCGATGCTCAGGGTCTTCTGCTCCAGAGCATGGCACAGTGGTCCATACACGTCGCCGCTGTCGCCGATCCGTACACTCACCGGCCCCTTGGGCCTGCCTGGGTGGTCGACCTGGACGGGTCGGCGGCACTGGTGTACAACGCCGCTATGGGTGCCCCCCCCCCCCTGTTGTCGTGGCAAGGGAGCATGGCATCGTAGCGGCGCGTGTGGGGGAGATTGCGGTCGTGGCCGTCTATTTCACGCCGAGCCTACACCGACGCATAGGGGAGTACCGGCAGTCGCTGGAGCGACTGACCGACGTCGTCAACGCCTGTCATCCTCATCCGGTTCTTGTGCTCGGGGACTTCAACGCCTGGTCAGTGACCTGGGGGTCCCGGCACACGAACCCACGAGGTAGGGCTCTGGAGAGCTGGGCCGCTAATCACGGTCTAGTTCTCCAGAATCGCGGGGCCGAAGCCACGTTCGTGGCCGCGGAGCGCAGTTCGATTATCGACCTATCGTTCGCAGGCGCTTCGCTGTCGCACCGTGTGCGGGACTGGCGTGTTGTTGTGGGGGTGGAGACACTGGCGGATCACCGATACGTTCGGTTTGATGTCTCCCCCCCCGCGGGTGATGCGCCGGTCATACCGGCCCCACGCGAGCCACGCTGGGTGCTTGGGAGACTGAATCGGGAGGTCCTCCTGGAGGCCGCCATCGTACAGGCCTGGGCCATTGCGCCGGACAGGCCTGTCGATATCGACGATGAGGCGGTGTGGTTCCGGGAGGCCATGACTCGTGTCTGCGATGCGGGTATGCCTAGGGCACCACCCTATAGTCCGAGGCGTCGGGTCTACTGGTGGTCTGCGGAGATCGCGAGGCTACGGCAAGCCTGCGTGATCGCGCACCGCCGGTGGACCAGACTCCGTAGGAGGCGTAGCCGAACCGCAGATACGGAGCCCCGAGTGGCGGAGCTTCATGTGGGATACAGGGAGGCCAGAGATGCCCTCCGAGCGGAGATTAAGCGGGCGAAAGCCGCGGCTTACAAGGAGCTCATGGAGACGCTGGAGCGGGACCCATGGGGGCGGCCTTACCTTATGGTAAGAGGAAAGCTGCGCCCCCGGGCCCCGCCGATGACCCGGGTTCTCCAGCCAGCTCTGCTCGGTGGAGTGGTCGAGTCCCTGTTCCCGGCGCGAGCGGAACACGTTCCGCCGCAGATGACTCCGCCACCTCGGTCGCCTGTGGCGCCCAGTGTGGTAGTTGACGACGAAGTCCCCGAGGTCACTTGGGTAGAACTGGAGCTGGCGGTGCGAAGGCTTAGAGCCAAGAAGAGCACCGCCCCGGGACCCGACGGCATTCCAGGCCGCGCGTGGGTCCTAGCTCTGGGAGAAGACGGTCTCGAACCCCGACTTAGAGGGTTCCTCAGCGCATGCTTGGAGCGGGGCCAGTTTCCGAAGATGTGGAAGACGGGGAAACTGGTCCTCATCCGAAAGGAGGGTCGCCCGGCGGACGAACCGTCCGGCTACCGGCCCATTGTGTTGCTCGACGAGGTGGGCAAGCTCTTTGAAAGAGTTATTGCGAAGCGCCTCGTCGAGCACCTCTCTGGTAGGGGGCCGGACCTGGCGGATGCCAAATATGGCTTCCGCCGGTGGCGGTCCACCGTGGATGCCATCATGCGCGTGAGGACTTTGGCGGAGGAGGCAGTTGCCCGGGGCGAGGTGACGTTGGCGGTGTCCTTGGACATCTGCAACGCGTTCAACACCTTGCCCTGGAGTTGCATCAGGGAGGCACTCGTGTACCACGGTGTGCCTCTCTACCTCCGCCGCATAGTCGGGGCGTACCTGACGGAGAGAGCCGTCATCTACCCAAGTGCGACCGGCGTCGGTCGGCGTGAGATGTCGTGCGGTGTTCCACAGGGATCGGTTCTCGGGCCGCTACTGTGGAACATTGGATACGACTGGGTGCTTCGCGGTGAGCTTGCGGACGGCGCCGCCGTCACGTGCTATGCGGACGACACGCTAGTGACGGCGAGCGGAGCTACACACCGCGAAGCGATCCTGAGGGCCACGACCGCGGTTGCTCAAGTCGTGGAACGGATCCGGCGGCTGGGCCTTGAGGTGGCTTTGCATAAATCCGAGGCCATGTTCTTTCATGGACCTCGGCGCACGCCACCACCTGGTTCCAGTCTCACAGTGGGAGGCACTCTCATCGGCATCAAGCCCCAGATGAAATATCTGGGGCTCGTGCTCGACGGCCGGTGGGACTTCGGGAAGCACTTCCGAAGTCTGGGCCCCAAACTGGCGGGCACAGCCAACGCTCTGGCGCGGCTACTGCCCAACCTGAGGGGCCCGGATGACTCCTGCAGGAGACTCTACGCGGGTGTCGTGCGGTCCATGGCCCTGTACGGGTGTCCCGTGTGGGCGGACACCCTGAGTGATCGGCACATGCTTCTGCTGCAGCGTCCGCAGCGGAAGTTGGCGTGCCGCATCATAAGGGGGTACCGCACGATATCATTCAACGCGGCGAGTCTCCTCGCCGGATCGCCACCATGGATCCTGGAAGCGAGATGCCTTTCGGCGCTATACAGGTTCCGAAGGGCGGCGCGGGAGCGGGGTCACGATCCCGAGCCCGAAGAAATTCGGGCCGTGAGATCCCGGCTCCACAGGGAAATGGTGGCAGAATGGGAGAGACGACTTGGGCAACCAAGCGCAGGGCACGCCGTAGTAACGGCGGTAAGACCCATCATGGGGGAGTGGCTAGAGAGGCCACACGGCAGCCTCTCGTACCGTCTGACGCAGATGATCACCGAGCACGGATGCTTCGGAAAGTATCTGCGTCGGATGCAGAAAGAGCCAACGTCCGAGTGCCATCACTGCGACGCGAGCGAGGACTCAGGTCCGCACACGCTCACCGAGTGTCCGGCGTGGGAGACGCCGAGGCGGGAGCTTGTGGCGGCCCTGGGAGTGAGGGTTCTCACGCTCTCCACCTTGCTCGCGGCGATGGTTCGCTGCGCGGATGCGTGGGCGGCCGGCGCCTCCTTCTGCGAGCAAGTAATGCTCGTGAAGGAGGAGGCGGGGCGGGAGCGGCAGCGGGAGCGACGAAGGATCGCTAGACAAGCTGCCCGCGCACGAAGGCAACTCGGGCGTCGGAGGTCGATGAACGACCTCCGCCCCCCATGAGCGCCGGCCTGGGGGTGACAGGTGAAGCCGCCTGTCACCCTTGCAGAAGCAGGCCGCGGCGGCGGCGCGCGTGGCGCGCCTCCCCGTTTCCGGGGACGAGTTGGGGACTCTGTGGTCCCCACACCCGAGAAGAGGGCCAGATCGTGAGAGATGGCCCTGGGTCGGCCGGGGTGCGAGGGATATGCCTGTCAACCTCACCTTCGGCAACCGAAACGACCCACAGGCGGCGTGCGTTTTAGTCGGTTCGAGTCCGACATAACCTCCTCCACCGGGTCCGGTGGGGAGGTATCCGTGGGGATTTTGCGCACGTAAAAAAAAAAAAAAAAAAAAAAGTCGTTACCCCGATATTTAAATATGGTGATAAATCTAGTGTCAATAGTAGAGTAATATTGAGAGTTCTAACTCACTTCGTTCGTTGAACTCTCAATATTACTGATCTAGAACTCTCAATAGCACATGTACGATTGAGAGTTCTAACTCACTAATATTGTAATATTTACGAACGAAGTGAGTTAGAACTCTCAATCGTACATGTGCGATTGAGAGTTATAAATCAGTATTCGTAATCATCAGTACTCACTTCGTTCGTTGAACTCTCAATATTACTGATCTAGAACTCTCAATAGCACATGTACGATTGAGAGTTCTAACTCACTAATATTGTAATATTTACGAACGAAGTGAGTTAGAACTCTCAATCTTACATGTGCGATTGAGAGTTATAAATCAGTATTCGTAAAATCATTTACCTAAGCCAACGTTCGACATTTTAATGCTGTTCAATACACTTTCAATACACTACCGTTCCATCGGTTATAAATACATAATGTCATAATTACATCTGTTCATAATCAGTCCGTCAGCATTGCATCAAACATGAAATTCATTCAACAAGCACAATCGTTACAGATTAGTATAATCTGTAATGATTTACCCAAAATCAAGTTACGCCATGGAGAATTATTGCCGAATACAGTACGTTGCATCATTTGCGGACCATCAAATTGTGGAAAAACCAATTTGTTAATTGGTCTCCTTTTGCACGAAAATGGATTGACATTTCAAAATGTTTATGTATATTCTAAAACTCTATATCAACCAAAGTACATTTTTTTAGAAAAGGTTTTACGAGGAGTACCAGGAGTCAGTTTTCAGAAATATCAGGCAAATGATGACGTTATGAAAGTTTCAGATGCAAAACCTAATTCAGTAATTATTTTTGACGATGTAGCATGTGAAAATCAAAGTAATATGCGTGATTATTTTGCCATGGGAAGACATAAATTGATTGACAGTTTTTATTTAAATCAAACTTATAGCAAAATACCTAAACAACTAATAAGAGATAACGCTAACTTAATTGTGCTTTTTAAGCAAGACGAAATTAATTTGAAACATGTTTATGAAGAACATGTTAACACTGACATGACGTGGTTGGAATTTCGTAACATGTGTTCTCAAATATGGAAAGAGCCTTATGACTATGTTGTGATTAATAAAGACTGTCCTAAAAACAACGGGTGTTATAGAAAAATGTTTGACACTTTTGTAGAGTTAGATAAAATTTGAATATTTAAATAGACTGCTTTTAGTTTCTCGTCATTCTTTAATCGACTCTTATTGGATTACCATCTATTTTACATAATGGAAAAATCATTGAAAAAACAAATTGTAGATGCAACACAAGCTGTAAGAAAAAAAATACGTAACATGAAGGATTTTGAAGAAAATAACAGACAAGTGCTTGATACAGTTTTCAAGCCTGTTACAGAATCTCTTAATTTAATAGCCAACACCAATAATCAACCAGTTCTAACAAAAAATGAAGAAAAAGGAGAATTTCATGATCAAATTTCCAACCACGACTTACAGAATGATCAACATATAGAAGAAACAAATGATACCAATGATGAATCAGAAGCCGATATTGACTCTTCATTTGAGTCAATAGTCGATACTAATCCAGATCATGATGTATCATCTTGGTCATTATCTTCAGAAATATTAGCGGATGTACCATTTGGTGTAAGAAATGAACGTGGAAAGTTAATGTTAGGTTTCTCTAGTATAACGATTGGTGATGACGTTATTACTGTAGCCGGACACAAATACAAATGCACACCTGGCTTGCGACAGTTGCTCTTAAAAAAAGACGTTGATCTGAGCTTTGTTACAGATTATGACATGCAAAATTATAAGTCGATGTTACTTGTAACAAATGCACATCGTAGAGATTTTGATTCAAGAAAACCAATTAAAAGTAATGGTTGCGCCGATGTAGAAGCTGTATTTCTTGACGTGGAAACACACCCTTTCTATACCCATCTCCCCGCCCGCACTAACCATAGTGTAGTTCGTCCATCCGCCATTTTGTGAAATATAGACACTCAGTCTCGCTTTGAACTAGCCAGCGTAAGGACGGCCGCGCTCGCGTCTCTCAGAAATGTATAATATTTGTTGTATTTTAACCGCCTCATAGACCTTTACCGATCGGATGGTGCCTCTCGTGTGTTCCTCAAGGGATCTAGTGACGCTGACGGCAGCTCCTGAGCAAGGAAGAGAAGATCCGTGTACCGGCTGCGATGAAAAACACGTGGGTCGTGAAGGTTAGTGCATCCTCTCCTAATTTCTCGGGCTGCATTCACTGCCTGGATCGAATCCGCGGCAGCCCGGCCACCTGTCTTGTTTTGTGTGTAAAGTGTCAATAGAACAGTTATCTGCTTCCCCGCAATACAGTCCACTCGCGCACGTTGGGCCAAGCGCCACCATTTTTGGTCCGGATCGAGCCGGATTCTTAGCCGTAGTTCGTATTTTGTTATTATTCTAATGGGAATGAGCGCACCGCACCTAAGTGCCTGGTTATTTTAGTAGAAAACCCCGCATCCAGACACTTAGGCTTAGAATTTGTTGTCCGTTCGCCGCTGGCTCGCATTGTACCTACCTAATACATAAATAGGTTAGGTATCATATCAACACTTAATCGTAGTTCGCAATTTTCGCATCGCACCTAAGTGCCTGGTTATTTTAGTAGAAAACCCCGCATCCAGACATTTAGGCTTAGATCTTAGGTATACTCAGACACCCTAGTGCATAGGCACAGTGTAATACCTAACGCATTTGGCTTTGTTTTGTTTTTTTCAATTACGTTGTTCTCGGCTCACGTCGTATTTGCCTAGTACCTGCGTGGGTAGACACGTGGCTGTGCCTACCTCGCTCGCATCTCATCCCAATTCATACGAAAGTATTTTAATTTGAATAGATATTACGCAATACTTAATCTCGGAAATAATAGTTGAATCTAGACAGCGACCATCGCGTAGGTACGACCTTGTTGCTATGCGCGTTTGTTCAAGCGTGCATTCACAGTTGTAAGCACCTACCTACCTACATAGTTAACGCTCGCGCCGCCTCGCTGCTCTGTACCGCTAGGATTAAGTCATTTCATATTTTTGTTTACCGCACTTTAGTTTGAGATTTAATTGTAAACATGTCCCCAAAGGTTGATAAGACCGGTAAGGTTCAATTGAAACTTTTATACGCTAAAAAAGAAATGATTTACTCTCGCGTACAATCGATTTATGATAGTGCACTTAAAACCTCTGATTTGGTCATCAGAGATTCGTTCTTGTGTTCTATAGAAAACTTAGATAGTCTACGCGCGGATTTCGAAACCTTAGTGCATGACATCAACGTTTTAGAGTTGAATTTGGATCCCGATTACTCAGTGAGTTATCAAGCCTTGTCGTCGTTTGACGATTTGTATTGTCGTATCAAGCGCGTCGCGAGGGGTTTGGAGAAGCCGTCTGACCGACCCAACCCCACTCGCGACCGACCTAAGTTGCCACCAATTCAAATACCCGAATTTGATGGTAACATTCGCAATTGGTGTCGATTTATAGATAGTTTTGAGAATACAATAGATAAGAACGATTCGTTGACAGATCACGAAAAATTGCATTATCTTGTTGAAAAATTGACTGGTAAAGCTATAACCGTTTGCGCTGGAATTACGTTTAGTGCCGAGAATTATAATTTAATTTTAAATACTTTGAAAGCTAGGTATGAGGATAAAAGATCGGTAGCTAACGCCTATTTAGATCAGATGTTTGATTTGAAATCTATTACGGCATGTAACGATCAAAACTTAGAGAAATTTCTAGATACTTTCGCGTCAGCTGTTCGCGCCGTAAAGAACCTAAAGGTCGATGACCTCTGCGACTTCGTATTTTTGTATATGGGTTTAAGGAAATTAGATTCCGAAACCATTCGTTTGTTTGAGTCGGATCATCGCGGCAATAGGATTCCTAAGTTCGAAGACTTGGAAAGTTTTGTTCGCGAGCATATAAAGGTATTGCAACGCTCTTCATCGAAACATGAAGGCGCGAAGATAGTTGCTGATTCTGCACGCAAAGTAGATGCGTCATCGAAGTCACTGAGGTCAACTCATACTTATGTTAGTACCGCACCAGCACATGTACAATCACCTGTTTGCTCTTTGTGTAGTACTCATCATTCGCAACTGTACAGGTGTCCTGGTTTTCTAAAGTTGTCGCCTAGTGATCGTTATAAATTTGTTCGCGCTAATAATTTTTGTTTTAATTGTCTCGGTACTAAACACCGCGTTGTTTTATGTAATAGTAGAAATAGTTGTCGCAAATGTCAAGCGAGACACCACACTTTGCTTCATTTTGAGAATAGTAATGCCGCATCCAATGTGAGCACGGTTGGCTCGTCGAGCGGTGACACACGGCGGCCTGCGCCGCAGCCGCAGCCCGCGCTCGCGCGCGCTCCGGCCCGCCCGGTGACCGCCGCGGATGACGTCACCTTGTGTTCGTTCTCCGCTAGTGCTGCACTCACTACTGTGTGTCTTGCGACCGCTCGCGTTGTTATTGTTGATGCATTAGGTAAGCCGCGCATTGTTCGAGCGCTGTTAGATGGCGCTTCGCAAAGTAATTTTATTACTCAAGATTGTTGTCGGCGTCTTGGTTTCAATGTTGATAAGCGTTCAACCCGCTCAGTGGTGAAGGGTTTTGGAAGCTTACGGTCAGCTGTTCGTGGCACCGTTAAAACAAGGTTTAGATCTCGTTTTAATAATAATATTTGGTTTGACATGGATTCGCTCGTTATAGATAGAATAGCTGAACAGTTGCCTACCGTCCCGGTTGACACGTCTTTATTAACGAAATTTAAAGATTTGCCTTTAGCAGATGAGACTTACGCTGTTCCTGGAGTCGTCGATATATTGATCGGCGCTTCGATTCTCCCGCACCTCCAGCTATCACGTAAGGTTCAAGGGGGACCGACGTACCCCGCTCCGCACGCCCTGGAAACAGTTCTGGGTTTTGTTATAATTGGTTCCGCACCCGCTTCTATAGATAGTTTTAGTCACTCGACTGCTTCGTTCTGTTGCACCGTCGAGCCGCCACTGGAGTCTACCATCCGCAAGTTTTCGCTCGGTGGCTCCCGTGTATCCGCTGAAAAACGTCTTTGTTTGGAACGAAAGATGCAGGCGTCCCCAAAGTCGAAGCGGGCCTATGATGAGGTTGTTAACGAATATTTAGATAAAGGTTACATCTCACCTGCGCCTGCGGACACTGGCGGGACCCAGCCTTCGTACATTATCCCGCACCGAGGAGTAGTAGAGGAAGTTTTTCCCGATTCCCGCGGGGTAACTCGTGTTGTACGGGTTAAAACTGCAACCGGATCGTATCTGCGCCCGGTTGTTCGCCTCTGCCCTCTGCCTAGCCAGCAGTAGGCACGAGTTCCAATCTAGGTTTATATTTTAGTTGTTATTCCCCAATCCTAGATTTAGATTAGACTTTAGATTTGTTTCGCATTTGTCGTTTCGAAGGTAACCCTTCAAGCCGGGGGGAATGGTTGCGCCGATGTAGAAGCTGTATTTCTTGACGTGGAAACACACCCTTTCTATACCCATCTCCCCGCCCGCACTAACCATAGTGTAGTTCGTCCATCCGCCATTTTGTGAAATATAGACACTCAGTCTCGCTTTGAACTAGCCAGCGTAAGGACGGCCGCGCTCGCGTCTCTCAGAAATGTATAATATTTGTTGTATTTTAACCGCCTCATAGACCTTTACCGATCGGATGGTGCCTCTCGTGTGTTCCTCAAGGGATCTAGTGACGCTGACGGCAGCTCCTGAGCAAGGAAGAGAAGATCCGTGTACCGGCTGCGATGAAAAACACGTGGGTCGTGAAGGTTAGTGCATCCTCTCCTAATTTCTCGGGCTGCATTCACTGCCTGGATCGAATCCGCGGCAGCCCGGCCACCTGTCTTGTTTTGTGTGTAAAGTGTCAATAGAACAGTTATCTGCTTCCCCGCAATACAGTCCACTCGCGCACGTTGGGCCAAGCGCCACCAAGTAATAAAGGACAAAAATATATGCAAGTTATTAAACCTCTTTTCGATCAACAAAGTAAAAGTCCAAACTGTGAACCAAAAGTAGGAAAAGGATTACCTTTAACAAAAATGTGGAAAAAAAACACAGATTTTGTATATTGGGATGATCCAAATGAATTGGTTGATAGATTAAAGTTATTAATTGCTTCTCGAGATGCTGGCAACACAGGACTAGATAATGAAATAATATCTATCGTTGAAGAACTACGTGAAAGCAAAATCATTAAATAGACTTACTAATAAGAAATGTCTATCATTTTATTGTACACCGTTCAACTCAATACATCTTAAATATGAATTTAGACAAATTTGGTCATTATATTCATAAGCGATTACGTATATCAGAATTGCTGGAATTTTATGATAATGCATTGCTCAAATCTGAAAATGGTGATTACGATTTGAAGACATCGAAGCTAACAGGGGTCAAACCTCCTGAAGATGCAGATGATGCAGTAAACAAAGCATATGTAGATGAATTGAGAACTAAACTAATAACCGACTTACAAAAACTGCAAAATACTATGTTAAACGATGTTCAGATCCAGCTGGAGAAAGCTTTAAAAACAATAGTATCTGAGGCAGTGGTTCACTTGGAAAACAAATTTTATAGTCGGAAAGCAGTTGATGAGATAGTTGAAAACGCAGTTAAATTTGTATTAGATCAAAAGCATAAGCTTGAAAGTTCCTCAAAATGACAAAACAACAAATTGTTAACGAAATACATAAAGCTGCACGAAAAAATTATCCTCGTCGATCTGTAATTTTAAAAGGTATTGATGATTTGTGGCAAGCTGATTTAATCGACATGCAAAACTTGAAAAGATTTAATAAAGGTTATAACTATATTTTAATAGTTATTGATTGCTTCTCAAAGTACGTTTGGATAGAACCACTAAAAACTAAAAATAAGCATGATGTTTCTAACGCATTCGAGAAACTGATATCGACTAACCATCGGATACCAGCTCATCTCCAAACTGATTTGGGTACCGAGTTCTATAATTCAGCATTTCAAAAGCTTATAAAGAACTATAATATTAATCACTACTCAACTTTTTCAACGAAAAAGGCTTCAATTGTAGAACGTGTTATCACAACTATTAAAAATAAATTGTATAAGTACTTTAGTCTCAGCGGGCACTATAAATGGATAGATTTTGGTTTGGAGAGTGTTGTAAAGACATATAACAACACAAAACATAGCACTATTAAATTAGCACCCGTTGATGTCAATAAATTGAATGAAGCAGATGTTAAAAATAATATTAAGAACTCAATAAAAACGGTATCCTATAAACATAAGCCCAAGTTTATGATTGGTGATAGAGTTAGAATTAGTAAATACAAACAACTATTTGAGAAAGGTTATACACCTAATTGGTCAACGGAACTATTTAATATAAAAAGTATCAATAACACTGTACCAGAAACATATCACATCGAAGATCAACACAAACAAGTTATATCAGGAACCTTTTACAAACACGAACTTCAAAAATCATCTTGTCCAGGTGTCTATTTGATAGAAAAAGTTTTACGAAGGAAAGGAAATAAACTGTTCGTAAAATGGTTGGGCTTAAGTAATAAAGAGAATAGTTGGATTGATAAGACTGCAATAGTGGAATAAATTATATACATAACAGTTATTAATTATAATATTTTGTTCATATGAGCTATGCAAGGTGGTGGACTACTCAATAGTGTTATTAATCATTTGCCATTTGAACTCCACTTACCCGGCTATAATTATTGCGGACCTGGAACAAAACTTTCAAAACGTTTACTGCGTGGTGATAAAGGTGTAAATAAGCTAGACGAAGCATGTATGTATCACGACATTGCATACGAAAACTATACAGACTTGTCTAATCGTCACAAAGCCGATTTACAACTTTTAAATATGGCCAAACAAAGAATGAAAGCAAAAGATGCTAGTAAAGGAGAAAAGCTTAGTTCGTGGGTAGTGAGTAAAGTTATGAAAGCGAAACTCAAATCTGGTGCTGGTGTTAAGCCATTTCATAATTTGGTTACAAAAATTAAAAGAAAAATCAAGAAACGCGTACCCAAAGATGGTAAATCTTTAATACATGCAGCTTATATGGCTGCTAAAAAAATTGTTCCGTGCGTTCCAAAACTTCGAGTACCACGAGTCATACCTTTACCAAAAACAGGAGGCATTCTGCCTTTAATCCCGATTTTTGCCGGTTTATCAGCTTTAGGAGCTTTGGCTGGTGGCGCAGCGGGTATTGCAAAAACAGTGAATGATTATAAAGAAGGTCAAAAAAAATTACAAGAATCTGAACGTCATAATAAGACTATGGAAGCTATTGCATTAGGTAACGGTTTATACATTAAACCACACAAAAAAGGCAAAGGATTGTTTATAAAATCGTCAAAAAACTAAGTAATAAGCTACCTAATCGTGCCTTAACTAATATCGATATTCAAAATTATGCATATGGTATTCCTTATTTTCGAGGAGTTTACATGAAGGATCAGTTACCAAAAATCCCTAAACGAATTGAATGTGGTATAGTTAACTTAGATAATTCAGAAAACGATGGAACGCATTGGGTAGCTTATGTCAAGGTAAATAATTATTGTGAATATTTTGATAGTTTTGGTGATTTAAGACCACCAATCGAATTGATACGATATTTTAGGAACTGCAATATTAATTATAACTATACAAGATATCAAAAATTTGATACAATAATTTGTGGACATTTGTGTTTAGAATATCTACAATCTTTTTGGAATAAATACTATCAATTTTATACTGTTCTTTAATTTTTATCATTTGCAAGATGACACTCACCTTGTCTATAACTGGAAACTCATCGGTATTAACTACCTTCTATCCAAATACGTTACAATTAATCGGAGAGTATGAATGTGCATTATTACATTTATCCACATATAATTCTATTCCAAATATTGATAAAACAAATAATAAGTTATACTATGGTTCAAATAATGTTATTGAAATACCTGAAGGTACTTATGAGTTGCAAGATATCAGTGATTATTTAAAATCTGAAGTAAAGGATGCATCCATAAAGCTCCATTGCAATAACAACACCTTAAAAACCATGTTATTTTGTACATCAACTATAGATTTTACTAAAGATTGTACGTTCGGAGGTTTGTTGGGGTTTAAAAGACAAGTCTTGGAAGCCAATAAATATCATGTATCAGAGTTTCCAGTCAACATTTTGCCTACAACCGTGATAAGAGTTGAATGTGATATAATTAGCGGTTCCTATATAAACGGACAATCCAGTCACATTCTACATGAATTCGCACTTAATGTCCCACCTGGATACAGAATTATAGAAATACCAAAAAACGCAATTTACTTTCCAATCAACCAAACCAACATCAGCTGCATACAGATCAGACTTTTGGATATAAATAATAACTTAATAAATTTGCGAGGTGAAGAAGTACAGTTGTATCTACACCTCAAAAGAAAAAATGATTGACTATACTAAATATAATATGTTTCTTCCAATTCAAAATAGCAGTTCTACTCGAACTCTCAATCAAGTAAGAACTCGACCTAAAAGGAGAATAAAGTTGAATAAAAACAATAAAGCATTTCTTAAGGCGATTGGTTTGTTAAAATGAATATCCTAGATGTTTTATCCGCTCCAGCCTATGACAACTCTGTGGAAGGAATTGAAATTCACTCTTACAAGCCTTACGTAACAAGTTTTAATAGAAGCGATGAAATCAGGATACCCATTAATCAGCAAGACTTGTATATATTACCATCAGAAAGCACTTTGTTTTTGGAAGGAACTGTTATTGTAAAGAAGGCTGAAAATTCGAAAGAGAGAGTCAGTAACGTTCATTTCACAAACAATAGTTTACTTTACTTGTTTCAAGATATAAGGTACGAAATAAATGGAGTGGAGATAGATAAAATAAAAAATGCTGGTATAACTAGCACGATGAAATCATTTATATCAATGAATGAGAGCGAAGCTAAAACATCTAATGCTTGGGGTTGGAATATCGAGGGAATAAGAAGTTCTAATGGAGGTAGCTTTTCTGCTTCTATACCACTTCGCAACATTCTTGGTTTCGCAGAAGATTTTAAGAAAGTAGTAATAAACAGTAAACATGAACTAATCTTATTACGAAGTAATACCAATCTGAACGCACTAAAACTCAACCCTGGTGAAATTGTAGAAGATATTATCATAAACAAAATAATATGGCGTGTACCGCATGTTAAAGTATCTGATAGAGAAAAAATAAACATTCTAAAATTGTTAGAAAAAGATCGACCACTTCAGATGATATTCAGGAATTGGGATTTGTATGAATATCCAATGTTGCCTAAAACCACCAAACATACTTGGTCAATAAAAACATCTTCGCAAATAGAGAAACCAAGATTTGTCATTATTGGTTTACAGACAAATAGAAAAAATAATGCTACATTTGATATGTCTCGATTTGATCATTGTGAGATTCGTGACGTTAAGGTATACCTTAACTCCACCTACTTCCCATATGAAAATATAAATACAAGTTTCTCGAATAATCGAATTGCTTTAATATATGAAAAATATACTAAATTTCAACAGTCTTATTATGGACGTCGCGCTGAGCCTTTATTAAGTGAGGAACAATTTAAAAACGTTGCTCCGTTATTCGTCATAGACTGTTCTAGACAGCCAGATAATCTTAAGTCAGGTCCTGTTGTGGACGTAAGAGTGGAAATTGAAAGTGATATTGATATCCCGGATCAAACTTCGGCATATTGTCTTATATTGAACGACTGTATAATTGAGTATAAACCATTAAGCAGCACTGTGAGAAAATTATCATGAACCCGAATACAATTATAGTGGATGTCCAGGGGTTTAAAGACACTTATAATAACTTTATAATCAAGGAATTAGCTCTAGCCACTCGTGTTTATACCCAAACGTTCTTAATAAAGCCCCCATATTTATTTAAATACTTAACTACGAATGAAAAAAAACAAGTTACGTGGTTAGAGAGAAACAGAGGGATTTACTGGAATGAAGGTTATATCGACTATAGAGAATTTCGACGCATAATTGTTCCTTATCTAGAAAATAAAGAAATTATTGTGAAGGGCTTAGAAAAAGTTAAGTGGATTCAAGATCTTTGTATGAATTGTATTTGCGTAGATCTTGGTGAAGACAAGTGCCTAAATTTATCACTGTTGCATCACAAATATTCAAATAATGAGACAAGTTTTAATTGTATTAATCATACTAAACAATGTGCACTTAAAAATGTTTTATGTTTAAAGAACTATTTAATAGAGCAAGAAAGGTAATTTGTCTTCCTGTACACAGATTTAATAAATAAAACAATTTTTTAAAGTAAATGGTTTTTATTTTTTAACCCACATTTTAAATACCTATCTATAATTTTTAACACATTATTTTCACAGTACACACAATAAAAATTTAATTAAATATAAATATGACATCAGCAAATATTATTTGTATAAAAAATTGTATAAATATACATCAGTAAAATGTAGGTACATTTTACTGATAAATATTTCAATAAAACAAACTTTAAATCTTCATTGATTTCTATTTCTTATTATCACTTTTAATGCATAATACCTATATATTATCATTTTTACACCAAATAATATTAAAATATAAATTATTTATGAAATATTAATTTCAATACAAATGACGATCACATTTATTTACAAACTTACACTACACCACTATTTACATAAAATTAATCTAGTTAGGAATATTTTAAAACAAGAACTATTAATAAATGTTAGGGAAAGAATAGCCGCATATTTTTTTTGATATATTATGTATTAAATTTTCGGTTTGATCAGAAATTTCGTCAACTGGATCTTTGACAATATATTGTGCCTTTATTATCTCCTCTTCATTCTCACTTGATCCGCTCAGGTCCTTAATCTCAATTTTGATCAAACGCCGTCCTTTTGTTGGTTCACAGTTTATAACGTATGAAGGTTGTCTATGTTTCTTTAATATTTTACTCACTATTTTTGATTCTGACTTGCGCGTGGATTTTTTTCTCTCGGCGTTTTTTTTAGGTGCTTCACGGTGTGTACTTTGAGCTGCGATCCATAATCGTTCAGTTTCTTCGTCAAATGCATATGGATCTTGCGCATTTGGAAGCGATTCTGGTGAATACAATCCATTTGGCAAACCGTTTCTTTCTTCAGTGTCTTCTATCGCGAATATATTCTCATTTGTGTTCTGAAAATAAAAAAACGTTAGTATGTTATTTACGTTACGTGACGTGTTACCTTTTCTATAAACACAATATTATAATAGTTTTTCAAATCAAATATCTTACCATGTTGTTTGTCGATTTGTAAACTAATAGATAAATTTAAAGTTGCACGTATAATTTACGTCCACGTCGTTAGTGATAAATTCAGAATGAAACAATGAACTTATAAAATTAACAACGGGATTATATAGCCACAGTTTCTGAAAATTGATACTATTTCTAATACATATTTCTTTAAACAACAAAATACTTACGACGTACAAGTTGAAACATGAAAATCCTATCATGTAAAAACACGTATTGTGCATAGCAAAGCAAAAAGATTTCTATGACGTGTTACCTCGCTACTGCAATGATTATTATATAGATATGGGTACTAAGAACAGGTTGAGACATGAAAATTTGAACAAACCTGATTCAGGTACAGTTTACCCTTTACTTACCTATGTGTGTCGCAAAAGTTTTCTATTATGTCACTAGTTGAGAATGAAGTATAATAAAACGAAAATATGATTACATCATGTAGGTATTTATTTATAAATAAGAGTAAAAGACATAGGTAGGTAGGTACATTCTTATAAGATAAAAACTTAAAGTACTTAAATACATTTTTAAACATCACAATGTCATACTTATGAAAAAATAAAACCCATCATAAATTTCAATTAAACGTCCTAAAATTCAGCCTAAAATTGAGCAATTACCCCAAGAAACAGTGTGAATGTTGTCCTTTAATATATACCGCTTATCATCATT
The DNA here is from genome assembly GCA_963662185.1 of Eilema griseolum. Taxonomy (NCBI): domain Eukaryota; kingdom Metazoa; phylum Arthropoda; class Insecta; order Lepidoptera; family Erebidae; genus Eilema; species Eilema griseolum. The sequence goes on from OY759232.1 coordinate 29,747, forward strand.
GGATGATAATACAACTTTGTTGACACTACGGGTTACTAACTCGTGTTTCAATGATTTAAATAATAAATTTTGTTTACGAGTTATTTCATTATTGGTTAACGTTTTTTTATAATCTGCTTTTACTAAGTCTCTCACTACGCATTTCTTAACACCTTTAGCTTTTTTTAAAGTACATTGCTCAGATTGAATACAATATAATTTGGGACGTAGACCAATGAATTCCCTGATTATTTTACCACCCATTTCATCTTTGAATAGACCTGGCACTTTTTTATTCAAAATCGGTAAACTAAACGGATTACTTGTACTATAATTACTAGTATCAAAATAACTAATAAAGTAGTTTTTCATATCATTGTAAAAGTCGTTAGTTTCAATTTTATAAATAAAACTGTCTGTGTCCGTATAGCATAACTTGATAAGTTCTCTGTAATGTGGGCGCATAATAGAATAGTGAAAATCGTACATATGTTTTTTTGATAGTTCTAATACAGAGAAACCTATATATAGGGGTTTATCCATAACAATTTTTTCAGGTTTCATTTGAATCGCAACCAAATTCTCAGAAAATATAGAAACACTATGGAAGTTAGGTCTGGCAACCAAGGTATCTGCACTTAATCTCTTTTTTGTTTTATTTTCGCTATCACTCCACTGATTTACTAAATGAACTTTTACACGATTTTCATTATTTTCTAGCGTTTTACCGAATATACTGTTATTAAGCAATTTAAAAAAGTCTTGTTCAAATTCGGTCACTGCTTTTTGTCTAAGCTCGGTATTGAGGTCTATATATTGTTTTAAAAATGCTTTTTGCCTAAAAGTTATAACGCGATGCACTTTGTTTAATATTAATCCATGCTTAATACAATTTTTCAAATGTACGTAATGTATTACGTATTTATATTTATCATATAAAGTTGTGACAAGTTTAGAAATTTTTCCTCCAGGAGGCACACATTTCTCAGGACAAAATGGCAAGTCATTATGCAAACGGTGTAAATATTTAGGATAAAGTAAATCTACCTCTAATATGAACCCATAATCTGCATCATCTTTTATATTCATGATATTTAGATTTTCTATCTCATTTTTATCAAGAAACCTGAAGTTTGATAAAGGTAAAGGTTGGCACATAGCATACCCATATAAATTATTGCAATCTAAGTATACAATAAATATATCATCTTGTTGAGGGTCATAATTTTCCATATATTTATTATTACTTTTTACATAACGATGGGAACTCATACAAAGACCTCCTCTTATACCCTCTTGTATTAACCTTATTATTGCTAAATCATCAATAAGTTCTAACTTAATTCCCGTTTTGAGAAGCATCGCGTCCCATGATAAGCTAGGAGCTGTTACATAAAAAGCTGGATCTAATTGATAAAATCGCTTAGAAGTATTTCTAAAGTTTTCAAAAACGTCAGTCAACAAAAGTACGTCAGTTTTGAGGTAAAGATCAGTATAATCACCTAGATTTTTTATTTTAAATTCAGACCATACTAATTTAGCATGCTGGTAATCTGCTAATGAAATATGTTGATTATTTAAGGAATTATAAAAATAACATTTTTCAGGCAGAACTGTCTCCTTATAACGATTTATGTTGCTCATATAATCATAAGGATATACACCTTTTCGCGTAAGTAATTTAAATTGTTTTGGACAAGAGAAATTGTTTTTTAAGTGTATAAACTGTTCTGGTTTCAAACTTTTTACTAATTTGTCTAAACTAGTAGATAAAAATTTAAAGGAGTCCACAAACCGAAGCTGTACAAATTCATTTCTAGAAACTTGTATAAATTTTGTAAAAGAAATGTATGACTCTTTATTTTTAGCTATGATTTTAAGTGAACCGCTAGCTTCTCCTAATTTTTTAATAAAAAGATGGCAATCGTAACCTGAAAGGTTATGAAAGAAAATTGGTATAAATTTCGGAAGTTTATACATCAAATTACAGTAGTTATGTGCGGCTCCTCGATATTGACCTGTCAAATGACAGTGGTCTCTTACTCGGTCTGTGATTAGTAAGTTTTGACAAATATGACAACGAGTGCTTTCATTGAATTTAACAGAATCGTCGTTGTTAAATATAATTGGTACACTATTCGACAGATTGTTGTTAATCCATTGAACATCCCTGTAAATATTCTCAACAAATTTATCTACACAATCTTCCCCACGGTAAGATACAAAACGATTTCTACTTTCATCAAACGAACAAACTATATAATAAGCGAATGCTATAGGTATATGTACCTGACATACTGAGGTACTCGCAACAGAGGGATCCTGGTTGCACCCTTGCACTGGAACCAACATGGCTTCAAAATCTGCGTAAATTACATATGGCACATTTTGTTTCCTTTCGTAGTTTTTAAACTCAATCACTGAACCTTTTTGCGGTAGCTGAGTCATTACACCGGCACATACATGAGAATCAATTTCCATGCTTGTTCTAAAAAATAGCAAACACTCATCACAAAAAAATAATTTCCCATTATGGTTAGTTATTTGTTTTCTCACCAAACGCGATAAATCTTTGATCAGACAGTAATGTGAATATCTGCTCTTTTCTAATAATAGTAAATTAACTGTTTTTTTGTTATCGTTATTAAACTGTGATTTGTATAAAGGTCCTATGATCTGTCTATTATTTTCTAAACCATATACATTTATTCGTAATCTTGGATTATTTTTTTCAAACATTTGTATATCGGTAAAAGTTACTGGAAATGACATTCCTTCTATGTTAAACAGATTGAAAAAATTTGGATATGAAGAAACTCTCTGAATGTTCCTATTTGCAGGGTAAAGAGCTGCCGTGACCGACCACAGGAAACAATATATATCATTGTTACGAATATTTACACATGCCTTTTTATTTTTAATGATCAGAGGTAAATCAATAAATCTTGAACCACGGAGCGGTTGATATCTATTTATATTTACCTCCATGTAACAGTTATTAAGGAAAGTCCAACCAGAATCCCGCTCTTCAAATTCGTCTATCTTTTTCAGTAATTGATTAGCAACATCTGTAAAGAGCTTTGTAAAATCATAGTTCATACATATAATAATATTTTTGGTTTCAAATGATTTAACTTCTGGTATGTCGTGTTTAAGTAGTACAAACTTTGAGTATATATGAAAGTTAACCTTAAGGGAAGTGTGAGCTGCAAGAGATTGATCAATTAAAGATTTGACCCTACTGTGAAGGTGTCTGAAGAAAACAGGTAAAGATGTCTGTTCGTTCGTGTCAAGAGTATGTAATCTATATGTTGCTAATCGATTTTTAAAAGCAGAGTTCACTTTCTCCACGCCATGATCTAAAGTAATTACGTTATCTGACTTTCGGTGTATTTTACTCCTTAAATGTCCTATCCATTTCTTACCATTTACGTCAACACCACAGCTATCACAGAACGGCATATTAATTTGTGAAACACACAGACAGATTAGGATGGAATTTTTAATTGAAATTTATGATGGTCAATGGATTAATCAAATTTATTTAATATTTTTATGTATTACATACAAATAGATAATTATATTAAGTTTAGTAGGTACGGACTTATTTAAAATTAATTTTATTAGAAAAGAAAGTGGCTTCAGAATCTGCGAACAACTCGCTGGCTTGTCTAACAAATTTTTGTAGTTGAGCCCAGTGAGGAGATTCCTCGTCAGTCCGAAGCTTCAACCACAGCAGGTTTTTTTTCCAAAGGTCGTCGCCACCTTCTTGGACGTCAACCGAGTTGTACACCTTCAAGTCAATGTGGAAGGGACCCTCGGTAGACAGTGTACGCCTCGTTTGACCGTTAGCCACCCGATTGTACAGCACCGATGTGGATGAAGCTCTGCCGGTGTTGACGGTGGGAGTTTCACTGTCGAGGTGGAAGATGTCGTATCCCTTTTGCGCAGCCTTTTTCTTTGAAGCTCTAAAACAGGGAAATTTTCTATATTATAATATTGTACCTTAGTACTTATAATGTTCATTAAATAAATAATAAATGATCATTATGTATATTGTTATGAACTGGACAACATCAGTTTTGCTTTAGTTAGGAATATTACGTGAACAGATTAATAGATGACTGTCATGAACGACACACAAAGTTTGATACTAATGGAACTCGAACCCAAGACTTCTGGATTTGCAATTACTAAACTACTTAGCCAGAAAAATAAATAAATCTCTCATAATAATATTATATTAACAAAAATAACAAAACTAGCACTATTTAACACGTAACCTCGCTCACTCATATTTTGGTACATACCTATTGCGTAATGTTGTTGATTATACGTATTTTAATTGGTAGTATTGGTACCTTATCATCACCTTACATCAGCTGGGTATAAGAGTACTAATGAGTAATAATTACCTCGGACATTCGCTTGAGGTACTTCTAGCAGATGACTTGCGTTTGACGGAGACCTTTTTGAACGTCCCAGCCTCGCTCCTTACCACTCTGTCACAATCGAACTCTTGGTCCGCTCTGAAAACATAATACCTATTATAAGTTACAAATAGTAAATAAATATACAGAAACCTACTCAGAAAACTATCACATTATCTTCACAAAAACTTTCTCATCGTAAAAACTATTTTAACAGCACTAGATTTTTCTGTCGTAAATTATAATATAACCAGCTTTTGCCCGCGGCTTCGCCCGTGTAGATGTCAACATAGCTTTAGTCTTTTCTCATGGTCTGGTCTACCCCACATCCAATTTCATCAATAGGTAAAGCGGTTTAGACGTCAAACCGTTGTTACGCTTTACCTTGTTACAGACAGACAGAAAGAGTTACTTTCGTATATTTTATGATATTAGTATAGATAAGTAATGAACATGTACGTACTGGTACATATGGACGTACCTTATACGATCGCTTGCAACGCTTTTGACAGTTGGTGACGATTTGCGCTTTCCAGCCCCCTTTGCTGCCTTCGAATTTGACTTGACGGCTTCGATCGACGTCGCCCTCGCACTGTTGCCACTATCGTACTCTGAATCCGACCTGTAAATATTATGAACAGAATAGTTATTAAATTGCGACTAGTAACTCAGAAAACGAAGTGTTTAGTCTGCCAATTGCAACAATTCGGTAGTCACTCAAACTAATAAAATTTGATAAGACTAATACGCTAAATACGTTATCACTAGTTAGTATCACTCACCGTCACCGTGCACAAAATAACGATAGGTTTAGTTCTGCCAAATTTGTTTAAAGGTTAAAAAGATTTCTCACTTAAAAACAATAGAACATGGGATAGAATATTTTATAACTTAGGAACTTACATTTTTTAGGTAGGTACAGTGACGATTAAACTCACAAAAAATCTGGAGCCAGGTGTTTAGTCTTCAAGGTGAAAGGTCTTGGTCTTCAAGGTGGAAGGTCTTCAAGATGGTGGCTGCTCCAATGGATTCGTTCAACGGTATAATAACGAAGTCAAAATGAAGCACTGACTGAATGATTTCAGATTTTATAAGAAAATTAATGATAATTTAGCAAAATACGTTAGGGTTGTCACCACGCATAGGAAAAAATATCTCGTCACGTTACGTAATGGAAATAATCAAAAAATTCTACATGAAAATATTAATAAGTTATACATATCTAATAATAATGTAAATATTTTGTATGATGTAAAGTTTACTTAATATTTACATTCCCCTATTATGTTTGTATACAGTAAATACAGGAAATGGAAATAAAAATTAAACTTAACATTATACATATTATAAAAAATTGTCTTTCTTATAGTTTCATTCTTTAATAATAACTCAAATTGTAATCGCTCAATAGCTCAGTCGGCTGAGCATTCCCCTGTAAGGGAAAGGTCATGGTTTCGAGTTCTACTTGAGCATTTCATTTTTCCCGATGTATTTGAAATAACAAATTGCATTAATAAATGCTGTCAATATTAATTAAAATGTAAACATTTAATTTATTTTATTTTTAGATATAAAATGTGATCAGAAATGAGGTAAGTATTTGATTAAAAAACTAAATTATCTGGATTATAATATTCAAATATTCATTATGTTCAAAGAGTAGGTAATCTCAATAAATTATTTGAAACCAATGTAGATACCTATTAAATCCTTCACACAATATTTTATTGTATCGAAAAATAAGATGTTGTATTAATTTTAATTTATAGATAGTACATTATTAACTAATAGTGGCAGCCCTAATGTAATTCGTGTAAGCATTTTCGACCCATATAACTTCAAAGAATCACATGGAGTAAAATTACATACTCCACGTGTAAAAATCCTACAACCTGTACAATCCTGTATCAATATTGTATTATTATTATTATAATTTTAACGAATAACTTAATTTTTGATCCAACTAATAATTATATTTAAACTTGAAAGTTTTTTAAAGATATTCTTCTTAATATGTAGGTGTATCAATTTGTAATGCATTTGCTGTGGATAAACCTATAAACAAAATAAAAATAAATTATGTTATATTCAATCACACTATAACGGCTAAACGGATCTGGCTAAAATTTGTTCAAGGAAAATGTCAGCCTCCGTGGCGTGATGGATTCGATTCCCGCACGGTGCAATAATTAGTTTGCATGAATATGACTATTTGCATTGGTCTGGGTGTTTATATGTATAATAATTATACAGTAAATTATATACAATTTAGGTACAAGATATGCATAAATGGCGACCTTATTGCTAAAAACAATATCTTACACGCGACCTACATCAACACCTTTGGACCCCAAGCCATCCGATCCTGCTAGGCAGTGCATCCGCTAAATAACAAGCTAGTGTTTAGTACAGGTTTTCATTTCAAGGTAGAGAGTTGGGCAACAGTCGATCTCGATAAAGTCAAAGTGCAAATATATAATACGGTCTTACAATATAGTTTTTATCTAACTATTTACTTTAAATAAGTAGGTATCTATTATACAAATATTATTTTATGTAAAGATTGATCGTAGATGAAATATTAAAAAGTGAAGTCGTAGGTAAAACTAGTCAAGTAATTTCATTTATGGAATATTATTAGCGGTCAGTAGCAGGTGCATTTAGGTATGAGAAATGCTATTGTTTATATCATTATCATATTGCACTCGGCGAAGCTCGACAGCCGCGCGCGTAACGAGACCTCACTGGGAGTGATGTGCCGACAAAGGCTTAGCGACTAGCAACAGACCAAATCGTGGCATCGTTTCATACGTGCTATGTAGGTTGCTATACTTAGGTTATGTAATATTGACTATATTGCACCACCACCTGTAATATTGTAATATTTACGAACGAAGTGAGTACTGATGATTACGAATACTGATTTATAACTCTCAATCGCACATGTACGATTGAGAGTTCTAACTCACTTCGTTCGTAAATATTACAATATTAGTGAGTTAGAACTCTCAATCGTACATGTGCTATTGAGAGTTCTAGATCAGTAATATTGAGAGTTCAACGAACGAAGTGAGTTAGAACTCTCAATATTACTCTACTGTCAATAACTACAGACCTATCTCGGTGTTAACAGGCCTCTCTAAAATATTAGAAAAAATTATACACACCAGATTAACAAAATATCTGGAAGACAATAACTTACTCCCTGACTATCAATTTGGTTTCAGGCCGAATAGGTCGACTAGCCAAGCTGTACACACACTAACAGACTACGTAACTAACAACCTGGATAAAGGCATGAAAACTATGGGGATTTTCCTGGATCTAGCCAAGGCATTTGATTCCATATCATGTTCCATATTATTAAAAAAACTGGAAGCTCTTGGAGTAAGAGGAACGCAACTACTATTATTTAGAGATTATCTGAGGGATCGTCAACAATGTGTGAAAATTGGACAGAAAGTGAGCTCAGAACTCCAAAATAGCGGATACGGAATCCCGCAAGGGAGTGTATTAGGGACAACTTTATTCTTAATTTATATCAATGACCTTTGCAACTCAAAACTTCAAAATGGCTATATTATATCATATGCTGATGATACGGCTCTTTTGTTCTCAGCTAAATCCAGAGATGAGTTATTTAAACACGCTCAAAAGGGTTTTAATTATGTGACGAAATGGCTCCAACGAAATCTTTTATCACTAAATACCGATAAAACTAAATATATGTTGTTTACAATGCGAAATACTAATAAACCTGTGACTAACATAAACATGTATGCACATTATTGTACAACCGTTGACCTTGCATGCGCTTGTCCTACATTAACAAAAACTGACAATATAAAATATCTTGGAGTAACGATTGACACAAATCTGAATTTCCGTAAACATTTTGAATTGCTTTGTGCAAGAGTACGAAAATTAATGTATATATTTAAGAATTTACGCGCAATATCGGGCTATAAATTAATTAAGCAGGTATATTTGGCGTTATGTCAGTCCATTCTTACTTATTGTATAACGTCCTGGGGTGGGGCTGGACCCACAATCTTACTTCCATTAGAGCGTGCTCAAAGAGCTATCTTAATAGTAGCCACGTTTCGTCCTTTTAGGTTTCCTACAGAACAACTCTACAGGGCCTGTAAGGTGTTAACAGTTCGCCAATTATTTATTCTGAACATCATACTACTCCAACATACCAAACTCCCTACACCCGCAGTACCTTCAGATAAGAGAAGAAAATATATAGTTTGTGAAAATCCACAAGCTAAGCATGAGTTCGTAAATAAATTTTATATGTTTTTAGGGCCTTTCCTGTATAACAAATTAAACAAAATACTAGCCATATATAATCTAAGTTACTGGAACTGTAAGGTTTTAACTACAAAATATTTAGAAAAACTAGGTTACGCAGACACGGAGAAACTGTTAGAAATATTAAAATAGGTAGCGATAAGCTGTAAACATAGATACTTTTACATTATATTGTATAACTTTTGCAATAGGCACTTTAAATAATAGAACAGACATAACCTGAAGCACAGGTTTATAAAAACCTAGATCAGGTAGGTCGCAAAATGTAAATATAGTAAGATTATTAATTTAAATTCTATTTTATCAATAAAAACTATTCTATGGCACATTTATAATATGCTACTTCTAATGTAGACATTATTATAGTACTTACTTATATGACTTAGCTATTAAGACCATAATTGTAAAACTAGTATTAGTACAATGTACAGCCCTCATTTTTGATGAATAAATTATTATTATTATTATTATTACAATTACCGGTTTGTGAGATACACATGAAGGTCAAAGCCGTACTGTCGGTGATATAGGCACCACGACGCAAAATATACATTCTTAGATCGGCACCGTGACGCCTAATAGACATTTTTACATTGGCGTCACGGCGCCAAAAAGACATTCTTAGATAGGACCCGCGACGTCAAATAGACATTCTTTGATAGAACCCGCGACGCCAAATAGACACTATTAAATTGGCGTCGCGGCGCCAAATAGACATTCGTACATTGGCGTCGCAACGTCCAATATACATTCTGAGATAGGCACCGCGACACTAAATAGTCATTCTTACATTGGCGTCACGGCGCCAAATAGACCTTCTTAGATAGGACCCGCGACGTCAAATAAACATTTTTTGATAGGACCCGCGACGCCAAATAGACACTCTTACATTGGCGTCGCGACGTCAAATAGACATTCTTACATTTGCCCCGCTACGCCAAATAAACATTCTTAGATAGGCACCGTAACGCCACATAGACATTTTTACATTCTCGTAGCGACGTCAGATATACATTTTTAGATAGGCATTGTGACGCCAAATAGATATTCTTAGATAGGCACCGTGACGCCACATAGACACTCATACATTGGCGTCGCAACGCCAAATATACATTCTTACAGTGGCGTCGCTACGCCAAATAGATATTCTTAGATAGGCACCACGACGCAAAATATACATTCTTAGATCGGCACCGTGCCGCCCTATAGACATTCATACATTGGCGTCACGGCGCCAAAAAGAGATTCTTATATAGGGCACCACGACGCCAAATATACATTCCTGGATAGGCACCGCGACGCCAAATAGACACTCGTACTTTGGCATCGCGTTAACAAAAGGACGTTGCAACGCCAAATAGACATTCTTAGATAGGCACCACAACGCAAAATATACATTCTTAGATCGGCACTGCGACGCCAAATAGACATTCTTACATTGGCGTCGCGACGTCAAATAGACATTCTTAGATAGGCACCGCGACGCAAAAAAGTCATTCTTAGATTGGCGCTGCGACGCCAAATAGTGATTCTTAGATAGGACCCGCGACGCCAAATAGACACTCTTACTCTGGCGTCGCGACGCCAAATACACATTTTTACATTGGCGTCACGGCGCCATATAGACCTTTTTAGTAGGCCTCGCGACGCCAAATAGGCATCATTACATTGGCGTCGTGACACCAAATAGACATTCTTACATTGGCGTCGCTACGCCAAATAGACATTCTTAGATAGGCACCGCGACGCCAAATTGACACTCTCACATTGACGTCGCGACGTCAAATAGACATTCTTACATTAGCGACGCTACGCCTATCTAAAAATGTCTATTTGGCGTAGCAGTGCCTAACCAAAAATGTCTATTTGGCGTCGCGACGCCTGTGTAAGAGTTTTTTTTGGCGTCGCGGTGCCTATCTAAGAATGTCTTTTTGGCTACGCAACGTCGATGTCAGAACGTCTTTTTGGTGTCACGTTGCCTATCTAAGAACGTATATTTGGCGTCGTGGTGCCTATCTAAGTATTTCTAAATGGCACCGTGACGCCAATGGAAGAATGTCTATTTGGCGTCGCGACGTCAATGTAGGAGTGTCTATTTGGCGTCATCGTGCCTACGTTTGTATGTATATTTGGCGTTGCGGTGCCTATCTAAGGATGTCTTTTTGGTGTAGTGATGCCGAAGTAAGAGTGTCTATTTGGCGTCGCAGTGCCTATATAAGTATGTCTACTTGGCGTCGCGACGCCAATGTTAGAACTTCTGTTTTGCGTCGCGCTTCCTATCTAAGAATGTCTATTTGGCGTTGCGACGCCAATGTAAGAATTTCTATCTGGCGTGGCAACGCCAATGCGAGAATTTCTTGTTGGCGTCGCGGTGCCTATCTTAGAATGTCTATTTGGCGTCGCGACGCCAATGTAAGAGTGTTTATTAGGAGTCGCAGTGCCTGTCTAAGAATGCATATTTTGCGTCGCGGTGCCTATCTAAGAATGTATATTTGGCTTCGCGATGCCAAGGTTAGAATGTCTATAGGACGTCGCGGTGCCTTTATAAGAATATCTATTTGGCGTTGCGACCCCAATGTACGAGTGTCTATTTGACATCGCTGTGCCTATCTAAGAATTTCTATTTGGCTTTGCAAGTCCTTTCTTAGAACGTATATTTGACGTCCCGGTGCCAATCTAAGAATGTCTACTTGGCGTCGCGTCGCCAATTGTTAAGTCTTGTACTATGCATATTTGGCTGACGCAGTAACCTGCCTGTGTCACTATTACATTTTCATGTATAAAACGATCAGTAGTGCAATTACTGCAACGCGGTAAACACATATGAGAAAGGAAACGCCAACTCACCTTCATTTGTATAACCTTTACATTACTACGTAATTAAAGTGTGTGTGAACCAAGTTCTCTTTTCTCTAAGCACTCCTCAACAACAAGCTTAACAAGCAGACAAGTGTAGAAACTCTACATTTTATGGTCCTTCGGCGGAACAATCCTCTGACCGGTCTCCCACCAGCGGGTCGCCCCGGTCGGATTGAGAAGGCGCAGAGAAATGTGAGCAAATCACTTGAGTGCGAAGACACAGTGACTTAAACGTGAAATAAAAAAAAACAGTTCAAGATTTGAAACCGTGAAGATTATCGGCTACGCAGTAACCAACGTCCTCCAATCACTGTCGACGACGTGGAAACTTCTGGAAGCAACAGCATCTATAAGAAACAAGCAATATGAGTATTATAGACCAACAGTTGGCTTGCTTCGAGAATATCAAAACAATATGCACAAACTATCGCAAAGATTCTTCTACGCGAAAAACGGCGGAGTATTTGAACAAACGCTTGTGTTTACTAGAAAACGAGTGGAAGAATTTTGACAACAGACATGCTCAGTTGTTACTGGAAATCAAAGACAAGTCTATTTCCTATTTTGTGGATGACACCTATGAAAAAACTAAAGACCTGTACATATCAACTCAAACCGATATCTCATCGAGATTAGAACACATTGAAAAACAACAACGAGAAGTGAGATTCGATTTGAGTGAATTTTCGAAGGAGGAAGATAACAACAGCTCGATTGTGCAGATTGTCCTTGACAAGCAAGAATGCAACTTTAACACTACCATTCAACGTCCTATTTCGAAAATTGACGTTTCGTCTGTTTCTGAAAAGTGGGAACTGGAAGACCACTTATCAACATTAAAATCGAAATGGCTCGCCATAGACAAGCTTCACTGGGGTATCGATTTTCAACTAAAAGGATCCAATCAACAATATACCCAAATGTTCACCAACATCGAACAACAATATGATGACCTGAAAAAGAAGATTAATTCGAAAATCTGGTCGTCAATTCACTATCAAAAATCTGCACCTAAGATTGACATCCCTGAATTTTCGGGGAAATACAGTCAGTAGAATTCATTTAAGGACCTTTTTTTGGAAGCGATACACACAAACCCTATGATCAACAATGCCCAGAAGATGCAACACTTGAAGTCCAAACTAAGAGGCGAAATAGAACTCTTAGTGCAGCATCTGACCATCAGCACTGAGAACTACAACTGCTGCTGGGACATTTTGACACAACGATGTGACAACTGACGCGGCGTCTACAATTTACTTCATACATGAACACGATGTTAAACCTGCCGGCTATACAGAATCCGGGCTCGTCTAACCTGAAAAAGATGCATGACGTCATAATAGAATGTCTAAACGGGATATCTAACATTGCAGTCGAAACATCTTCTTGGGGCCCTATTATTGTGCACATTATGTCACAAAATCTGGATGCCTGCACCCTGGGTGACTACATGAAAGAACTCCAGGATCACAGAGAACTACAAAGCCTACAAGACTTTTTGTATTTCCTCGAAACGCAATTCATGGCTCATGAAACAATGAAATCTGTCAAGAAGGGTATCGCTTCGGCTGCTTCTGAAAAATCAACAAATTCTTTAAACAAGCAAACCCAAATGAAGAAACGAAGCTTTGGTTATAATAAAACGAATAACTATGCAACCATACGCGGAAAGTGTCCACATTGCAACGGAAGTCATGTATTACGCCAATGTGACAAATTCCTTGCAATGACGTTTGACAAACTAAACTGTGTTAGTTTCGAAATTGCAGCTCTGCAAAAACTATTTATATTCGCATGGAGACAGCGAATGTACTTCTCTACAAAATTGTGTAAAGAATGTAACCAAAGTCGTCACCCATTATTACACAACCTTGACAAAAAACACGTGGCTTCACCTGTTACAAGAGGTCACGTTAACGACCCCTCAACATCGACCTCTACACAACAACAATCGTCGAACCATTTGTCAAACGACAACATGGAGGTTTTACTAACCACTGAAGGTTAAGTCTATAAACGGGACTCATGTAACATTGCGTGCGCTACTTGATCAAGGCTCTACTTGATCTTGAACTTGATCTCGGAAAATGCAGCGCAAACACTTCGTCTCAACAGAAAAGGGGTAAACGCCTCAATATCGGGAATCGGCCCTGTTTCCAGAGAATGCCGGGGTAAAGTGACACTCTCTTGTCGTTCGATTCACTCAGATTATAGCTTCGAATCTCAAGCGCTTATTATGATGAAGCTTACGAACAACTTGCCCACTAGAACATTTGAAAAGGGTCAATGGACGCACCTTGAAAACTTGAAACTGGCGGACCCTGACTTCAATGTTTCTCGCAAGATTTTACTTTTTTTTATATTTTTTTATATATAGGACACGCCAACTTGACCTCACCTCGCCTGATGGTAAGCTAAAGGTAAAGTCTCAGGAAAGAGGGTCACCATTACAGACGCTAAGTGCTACAATGGTGGCACTCAGCTTGGCGGCCTCATCAGATGCTTTTTCACGCCCCGCTTAAAGGCCCCGGTACTGTAGGAAGAAGGAAACACGTGTGCTGGTAATGAATTCCAGGTCTTGGTGGTGCGGCAAAGAAAAGAGTCTCCGAACCGCTTGGTTCTTGCTCGTATATTCTGCACAGTGTGAGGGTGACATCTAAGGCCTGCACGTGTTGTCCTATGTTGGAAAGGAGATGGTGGGATTAGTTGGAAGAGCTCGTCAGAACACTCACCGTGGTAGAGACGGTAAAATACAGCCAAGGAAGCAATATCTCTACGCATCTGCAAAGGCTCGAGGGTGTTCGTGACCTCAGGGTTCCCAATAATTCGGACCGCGCGTCGCTGCAACCTGTCGAGAGCATCTAGTAGGTATTTCGCGGAGCCATCCCAGAGATGCGAGCAGTATTCCACGCAGGAGCGACTTTGTGTCTTATAGAGAAGACACCGCTGCTCCGGCGTGAAAAAACGTCTCACTTTGTTTAGGAGTCCGAGTTTCCGCGAGGCTGTTTTGATGATGCTCTTGATGTAATTTCTGTTATTCAGTTTGCAGCGAATATCCATGCCTAGGATATTGAGATTGTCCTGCAGTGGCAGTGGCGTGCTCTGAAGAGTGGGAAGGGGAGGGAAAGAATATGTGATGGGAGCGGATGTCTCTTCAGAAATACTAAGGATACTCCCAAAGACGAGCACTGTGAATTTTTTTACAAAGATAACGTGGGACGATCAACTGATGGCAAGTACATTGTGAGAATGCCTTAATTACCCGACTACAAGGAAAAGTTAGGCAATTCAAGATCAACAGCTGTTTCTCAGTTTCTACAGTTGGATAAACGGCTGGATAAGAACAAAAAACTAGGACATCTGAAACTTGCTCTTCACATACCAGCCGACAGCTACTTTATGCCTCATCACGGCGACTTACGTGAACATTCTACAACAACCAAGTTAAGAGTCGTGTTCAATGCGTCTCAAAAAACTACGAGTGGCTACAGTTTGAACATTGTTATGGAAGAAGAAGACCAACAACATCTTCAAACCATCGTCTGTAGGGAATCACGAGATCAACGTTTACGTGACTACCAATTACGCACAATAACCTACGGTACAAAGTGCGCATCCTGGCTTGCTATGCGCACTTTGAAGCAACTAGCTACAGACGATGGCCACAAACATTCCGAAGCTGCCAAAACTTTTCTAGAAGAGTGTTTCGTGGATGACGTAATAAGTGGCCACAATGATATCTTAAAGGCAAAACAACTACAGGCGGCGGTGGTGCGCGATCACGCAGGCTTGTCGCAGCCTCGCGATCTCCACTGACCACCAGTAGACCTGACACCTCGGATTATAGGGCGGAGGCGCAGTATCTATGCTGAGATGGCGACCTTTTGAGGGTCGCACACATAAATATAAATGTACATGCATAATAAAGCTGAATACTGTAAATTATGTCAATGTGTGCGAAATTTTAGTAAATGTTTTTTCTTTCTTTCTTTCTAGATACGGGTCACGGCCTCCCGGAACCACATCGCGGGGGAGGAGACGTCAAACCAAATGTATCGGTGATCCAACGCTGACTCCTCCACCACAACCTGCCAGTTCAGCAGACGCTGTGCCAATGAGTGGCTCGCGAACGAAATATCCACCATTTATTTATTCATTCATTATTCGCAATATAAGCTTACAGTTTACACCAAAGCGCTTATATGTTGTCAGTTACAAAAAAATTACATCATACAATACATTACATAGATTATATTAATTAGATAATTAAATGGCACATTCCTCGACACTATTCAAAACTTCAATATTATAAAATGAAATACATCAATCATAATAATTTTAGGCATACAGTGGGTGCTATAAATTGCACAAATATTTTGTGACACTCGTACCAATGACACTTGGCCCATCATGGAATAAGTCCGCATTTGGATTCTTTTTCAAAAACTCATTTAGGTATTGAACAGCTCTATAAGTAGGGCCACTCCATGCAAGAAAGCTGCTCTCGTCGTCCAGCGCCACGCATGTAGCTGTCCGGCACATAGAAGTGGACACACTCACGCACCGACGGGTTATCTACTTTAAAATTTCCGCCTGAGCCGCAATGTATCAAGGCCGATCATCCCTGACACGAAAATGGACGGGTAAAGAAATGGATAGTATCCATAGGTACGCTTGTACAGGTATCGAGCAAATTTACGCTGAACTCTCTCAACCATCAGTATGTACAGTTGTTCTGTGGGATTCCATACAATTGCGTTAAACTCCAAAACACTATGAACATAGGCATTGTACAATAACTTTATAACTTCGATATTGTTAAAATGAGAAGAAGTTCTAACTATGAATCCTAGAGATTTATTTGCCTTTTTACAAATATGTTTCATATGTTCATGAAAGTTCAAGTTGCCGTCCATAATTACACCTAGGTCGCGTATTGTAGTGACACGTTCTAGCGGTGTTCCCGCCAGCTCATACGTCGCCAAAATTGGAGCACGGGATCTTGTAAACGTAATGCTTTTACATTTGGAGACATTGAAAGAAAGTCTATTTTTGACACTCCAAGCAAAAACCGCATCAATCTCTCCCATGGAGCTGCCCCTCACGATCACAAATGTGGCAACGGCTCCCCGGTTCAGGAGAGCTAGACCGAGTCTGCTAGCCCAGCCCTCCAGCGCCCTACCCCTTCCGTTCGTGCACCGGGAGCGCCAGGTCACAGACCAAGAGTTAAAGTCCCCAAGCACAAGAACCGAGTGGGGATGACAGGCATTGACGACGACGGCCAGCTGATCAAGCCATCGCTCGGATTCAGCTATGTCTCGGCTCGGCAAAGAGTAGGCGGCCACGATCGCTATATCACCTACAAACCACGCAGCCGTGACCCCTTGTAACGACTACTAAGGAGGGACTAACGGCAGTTGGCCCGGGCTGCTGAGGCGTTAACACGTTATATCACTTGGTTGGCAGACAAGCACACGGCCCACCTGACGGAAAGTGGTTACCGTGGCCTATGGGCGTGTGTAACACCAAGGGAGTCATACTCGCGCTGCCAACCCTGTGAGCACAAGAGTTTCTGTACCGTCAGTGTAAAAGACAAAGCAGGACAAGCTTTTGGTCTTCCCACTGAAAGCACAAAAGCTTTCCAGTGAGCTCTGGCTACCCAACTCACCGCCGGGAACACAACACGAGGTTATTATGGCCCCGGTATTCTGTAGGGTGGCGGTACTTCCCAAGTCGGACTGCTCAATTGGACGGAAATACCGTCGTGTCCTACCTCCGATGAAAACGTGTCCAGTACACTACTACATAGCACACTTACATGACATGGCTGCACATTGGTATAGCTAAACACTGTTCTTTACCACATTATCAGCGACGAGCGATACTGCGAGCAGTCGCAGTACCAGTCCTCAATGTCGTGCCGCGCCGTGCAGGCATAGCATTTCGATGATGTGTAGCTTATTCGAGGTCCTGAGTCGTGCGACATCAAATCTGAAAGAATTCGAGAAGGTGGGTAGGAAGCGTTCGGACTTCGGAGTATGGAGGGTATTTAAAATAAACTCAACGCACAGGAAATGATATTTATTAATATAGTGACGAACCGAGCGAACGAGGCTCACATTTAATTATTTACAAAACTATACTCTCACATGGTAGGTAGGCAGGTACCTAACAGTACAATAACTCGCGGGTCACGGGCCCGGGGAGTCCACGTCGAACGTCGACATTTTACAAATCGAAGTTTCTTCACCGGAGAAACTCCGGTATATACAGTAACTAAACGGCGGAGGGTACACAGTTCGGTGAGCGGGTGCTCCCGGGCAGGGCGGTCTCGTGTGAGGCGGCGCCCGACACTGGCCGCCCAACACGAGACCGATCGCCACGCGCATAACACTACAGCCACCCCCAGGGAGTCGACCTAGCGCTCGTAATATTCGGTATGCGCCAGGACGGCGCCGACGAGTCGCGCACGCGCTCCCGACCGCGCCTAGCAGGCGAGGCGCGCGGCGGCGGCGGGCGGCGCGGGCGAGCGGCGCTAGAAGTGCGCGCGCGCGCTGCCGTTGTTCCAGCGCGAGTCGGAGGCGCTGGACAGCTCGGTGACGGGCGCCGGGTAGTACACGGTGGGCGCGGGCGCGGGCGCGGGCCGCGCGCGGCCGCCGCCCGACAGCGAGGCGCAGCGCGGCGCGCGCGCGTCCGAGCGGCGCAGCGTGCCGTTGCGCGCCATGCGCAGCGACACGCGCTCGCCGCACGACGCGAACGAGTCGTCGCGCGTGTGCTCGGGCGAGTCGCGCGCGCTGCGCCGCCGCAGCCCGCCCGCGCAGAACATCTTCAGGAACACGCGCTTGAACTTCTCGCCGAAGATGACGTAGATGACGAAGTTGACGCTGCTGTTGATCGTCACGAGCAGGTTGCTCGTCTTCACGAGCGGGTCGAGCCGGTCGAACTGGTCGTCGAGGAACACCTCGAAAGAGTTGGTGACGAGCGGCAGCAGGTTGCACAGGAAGAACACGAGCACGACCACGAGCAGCATGGTGGCCAGGCCGAGCTCGCGCCGCTGCACTCGCGACAGGCGCTCGCGCTCGGCCTGCGCGCGCCGCACCTGGCGCACGATGCACAGGTTGAGCGCCGCCAGCGCCGTGAAGGGCACGATGTACATGACGATCATGTACAGCGAGTGGATGTAGATCACGATGTACTTCTCGGTGCGGAACTCGACGTCGGCGGTGACGCACCACACGGGCTCGCCGTCCACGACGCGCTGCACCAGCTCCGCCTCGAAGAACTTGGGCGCGTTGTAGGCGAGCGCGAAGGCGGCCGTGCCCAGCACGTACCAGCGCGCGCGCGACGACGTGCACAGCGCCTTGGCGCGGAAGGGGTGGCACACGGCCACCCAGCGCTCCACCGTCACGATGAGCGTCAGGTACACCGACATGGTCTGCGCGGCGTTGGCGATGGGGTACGCGTACGGCGTGATGTGCGGGCACACGTGGTAGTAGTAGTAGCGCATGGCGCCCGTGTACGGGAACACGGCCGTGAGCCCGAACAGCAGCACGGACGTGAGGATGAGCACGGTGTCGCACGCCGCCAGCCCCACCAGCAGGCAGTTGACGGACGAGCGCATCTGCGGCCGCGACAGCACCAGAACCGACAGCGCGTTGCCCAGCAGCCCGCCCGCTCCGATCACGTTGAGCAGCACGCCGTGCACCACGAAGCGGAACAGCTCGTCCGTCGGCTGCACGCCGCGGTCCGCGTCGCAGCCCGTCCACTCCTGCGACGCGTTCATGGCGGGCGCCTGCCGCGCATCCTCACCGCCACCTCACCATCTGCAACGAGCATAAGCCAGCGGTCACTATGCGTCAGAGCGACACTAGGCAACATTGTTGCACAACAAAGGGGCCCCGAAGTTTTTTTTTTTTTTTTTTTTTAATCTTAATTTTAATTAGGGATTTTTATCCATAAAAGATATGCCAATCCCATCGTACCTTTTGATATTATACAGGACAACAATAATTTATTAAAGTGGGTAAACACATAGATGCATCAATTCACTGCTGAACCACCAGAGCCAAACGACACAATTTCATAGCCTCTTCAGATTTAGGTCTTGCTAAGATCGTTTGAATGAGACCTATATCCTGTCTATTTAGATCTAGTTCGGTCTGCAGTGAATCGCGTTCGTCTTTATTTCGAACACATTCCATCAGCAAATGTTGTATATCTTCAATTGTATTGCAAACAATACAATTGGGTGAATTTGTTTTTTTCATTAGGTATGCGAACTTTGCCGATGGGAGATGTCCAGATCTGATCCTTAGTGCTATCTTTACATAATTTCTAGGTAATCTAGAATCATCGAACCAGGGTGTACGAGGTAGCTTATTCTGTATGGTCTTATACCATATGCCCTTATGCACAGATTTAATCTCAAAAATCTTATCCCATTCATCATAGCATAGTTTTTTATATTTAGGTTCTAATTCCCAGTAATCAGGTGAATAGTTTATCAAATTGCCATCTGTTGCTGCCAGTTTAGCAATACGGTCAGCTTCCTCATTCCCCCTTAGGCCAATATGTCCTGGAACCCACTGCAATTTTAAATCCTTGCCACTTTTGTTAAAAGTAAGTATGATTTCTAGTATAGCATAGGCTATCGATGCACCTCTGCGGCCAGAGGCACATCGAGCCACATGTTGCAAGGCACTCTTGCTATCCGAAAAGACAACATTTTTATTTTGATTTATTTTGATTCCGTAAGATAGTGCCTGATGTATTGCAATGAGTTCCAATGACATTATAGATACATCGCAATCAATTTTGAAACCAGCTTCATACTGCAAGGTTTTGTCATAAAATCCAGCTCCCAGACCATGGTCACCCTTAGACCCATCGGTGAATATACTATGCCAGTCGAGATACTTATTATTTAATTCTGCAAGGACACTATTTACTAACAAATTAGGTTCTAAGTTATTTTTAGAATACTCAATGCAGTCTAGATTGGCAAAAACATTTTTTTTTATATCAATATCTGTAACCCATGTGTCTAAGTTGAACATGCAAAGAACATCAACTGAATGTACATTAGTTTCGCTCACATCTTTAAAAGTTTTTGTTAGTAAAGGCTTATTTTTCTTTTCCCAATATTTTAAGTTACAGTGAGCAGTTAGATCAGAAACTATAGTAACAGTTGCACTATTGGACCAAGAAAATATTTTCAAACAGTATTTATATGCTAAGTATAACCTTCTCAGTGATAGCGGAACTATATTTAACTCGCTTTCCATGACGTGGATTGGTGAAGATTTAATAAAACCACCTATCACTCTCAGAGCTTGATTTTGCAACTTATCTAACTTTTCTGTATGAGTTTTAGCACTGCAATCGTATATAAAGCAGCCATAATCCATTCGACTTCTTATTAGTGCGATGTATATTCTTCGCATGTGAGTCATATGACTTCCAAAAGAACTACCTGCAAGTACTTTTAAAATATTCAAGAGTTTTGAGCACTTTTCAATAGTCTTATTAATGTGTTTGCCCCAACGTAGACTTTGGTCCAACCACATCCCCAAGTACTTGACGCAATCTGAGAAAGGTATATTGCAGCCATCCACCTTCAATGTAGGCAATATACGTCTTCGACCCCTACTAAAAACACAATAACATGATTTATTAGAAGATATTTCTAACCCTAATTCCCTTAATTGTAGCGTTATGTTATCAAGTGCTCTTTGTATATACAATTCACTCCTATAAATATCTCTGTCTTTAACATACAGGACGTAATCGTCTGCATATTGCGACAGAACTACATTAAGAGGTGATCGGCCAACTCTGTGAGTAATTAAATTAAAAATTAGAGGGGACAAAGGATCGCCTTGCGCTAAACCTTTGCTAGTCCATCTGGAGATTATTGAGTCCTGACTACTGTTCGTCTTTATCTTTAACAATCTCTCACTTAAAAAAGACCAAATATAATTGCAAAATTTTGATCCAACTTCTATTTGATCCAGAATATCCGTCGCTACATCAACTGCAACATTGTTATAGGCGTTTTCAATGTCCAAAAAACATGCTAAAGTAGGTAGACTTTTAGAAAATCCATCCTGAATATATGTTACCAAATGAGTAATTGCGTCCAAACACGAGTGCGATTTTCTGAAACCAACAGTAAAGGGTGGCAGAATCTTTTCTTTTTCTATATACCATTCCAATCGTTTAACTAACATCAGGTGAAAAGTTTTGCACAGACACGACATTAAAGAGATAGGCCGAAGTTTAAGTTCAGTATTATTATTATATTTAGGTATAGGAATTATTTGAATGTTTCGCCATTGATGAGGGACAGTACCAGAATTGAATATTTCATTATATATTTTGAGAAGAGAGCGTTTAGCTATATCAGGTAGGTTATAAATCATAGAATAGGAGATTCCATCCTCGCCCGGTGCAGAGTCCTTCTTTTTAAGACAGTTATCGAGCTCCTGCATACTGAAGTTTTTTTCCAATATTACATTGTTAGAAATAAATTTGGGCCTTGAATTTAAAACATAATCAGGAGTAAGCGACTTCAGCAATTTTGCTTGGAGATCTGGAGGAGGGTATGTTTTGACTTGCCTAACACCCTTTATCCATTTCATGCGGCGCCACATCTCAGGGGCGGAGACTGTCTGGTCGATGGAATCGCAGAACTTCTGCCAGCTCGAACGTTTAGCTTTGTTTATCAATTTTCGGGATTCTTCTGTTTTTTGTTTTAGTTTATGCAAGTTTTCCGGAGTTGGATTACGACGAAAACAAGATAAGGCTAACCTCCTTTGTGCAACTGCCCTAGAAAGTGATGGTGTCCAATAATCTTTGGGTTTAAATTTATTGGCAGGTTTGAAACAACATCTAATATATGGTATATGCTGATCAGCCACGTCATTGATTTCGTTTACGAATTGGTTATACATCCCTTGAATGTTACTACCGTTGTTACAAAAATGTGAATTATTTTCTAATGATTTCCGATATTCTACCCAATTGCCTTTCTTAAAATTACGTTTTTTTGTTGTACTGAAGTTATTAGCAATATTAAGTGACATCTTAATAATGAGGTGATCACTACCCAGGTGTTCATTAAATACCTGCCAGTCAAATTTTAAAGAGAGATCAGGTGATACAAATGTAATATCTGGAGAGGTCTTTTGTAGTCTGCCGTTAACCATCTTCTCTCGAGGGATCGTTCCATCATTAAGATATATGAAGGAGTTGTCTAGGGCTGAGTCCATAATTTGTGTACCTCTCGTATTAGTTTTGACTGACCAGTTGGTGTGGTGACCGTTGAAATCACCCGCTATTATAGTTGACTTTGAAAAGAGTGTGAAAACTTCATCCCAATCTGCTAGGTTAGTTTGTACAGAAGAAGGGCAGTACAGGCTTACTATATTTTCTAAATCTTTACAATTGATTACTTTTACACAGACAACCTCTATCCCTGAATTGGATACATAAATTGGGCTTAAATATGATTGGATAGATTTGTGTACTATAATAGCAACGCCCCCATAACCTTCTGTTCTATCTTTTCTATATACATTGTAACCATTTATATTGATATAACTTTCATCATCCAACCATGTCTCACTAAGTATACCTACATGAATGCTTTGCTGATTTAACAGTGCCGAAAATGAAATTAATTTGGGACGTATGCTTGGTGCATTCCATTGGAATATATTTATACGTATTTTATCATGGTCAGTATTATCCATTTATAAAGTTTAAAAGGGTTTCAACGTAATTTCCTGTAGCAAACATAGTTATCAGCATATTTTTAACCTCCTCCCAAATTAATTTTACAATAGATACAATCTTACCTTCCAATGTATTTTGCGACATAAAAATGGCTTTCATCTTAAAAATAACCTTTTTGAATTCAAATCTGTAATTTAACTGCTCCTCTTCCTCGAGACTCTTTTTCTTCTCCCCTGTTGGACGGCTTCTAGATTTCTCTCTCGCTAACTGATCTTGACTAGACTGAGTTGTTTCAGACTTCTTTAGGTTTTTCTGATTTGTTTTAGACTGAAATACTAATGATAGTTCTGCAGGCGTGTCACTCGTGCCTTCTATTGAGCTTGTATCCAATATTTTTGATTCACGATGCACCGCTGACTTGGAGACTATGGCACTATATGTCCCTCCTAGAAGTAATTTCCGTTTGACTTTCAATTATATTTTGCAATTCTTTCTCATTTAACTCACTGTCTACTCCTTTCACTATACCGTAGGAAAATGATAATTCATTCACTTTCTGACACCTGCAGCCCATTTCTTTAAATTTTTGACAGTTTAAAAGCTTATTGGCATCATCCTCCTCTTTAAACTGGACTAGTGCTTTATTAAAACTTTTATATTTTATTCTGGTAATACCTGTTATACTCTCAGATCTCAAAAGTTTTGCCAAAGCCATTTGTTTGGGTAAACAGTCCATAGAAGTAATACACACTTCATTTAAATTAATTTCTTCACATTGTTCTTTCTGCGTATTATTTCCATCTACCCTCATGTTTTCTATTTCTGTTGAAACACTTCGTATAATTCGCTTGGCCCTCCTCCTATTAACAGTAATAAATTCATCATCCTCGTTGCCATCCTCTTCTCTCTCCTTTCTCTTCCCCACACTACCTCTCCCTTCTTCACCAATATTATCAGCTACCACACTATCCTCCAATTGAGTCTCCATACTTTGTTGATACATCCGTTCACAATTGGCCAAAAAATCCGTGTCACTGGAATCATCTGCTTCATTTGCATTTTCATCCATTGTTTATAACTTGCTATTAGGTAATTACACAAAATAATAATCACTCGGCAGAAACACAAATACGCGTGCTTACCGCGCGCGATTCACCGGGCGAGTCGGCCCCGAATTAGTAACTATTTATTAACCTGTGCCAGTAGGGCGTGTTGCGCGCTGGCAACGCCACGCGTATTATTCGTCGCTGCCGAACTAATTGAGTGTCACATGCGTTCCTATTGGATCGACACTCTTGACCGGCGACTTTTGACTATTAAATCGGCACTGTCTAAATAGTAAAATAATAGCGCAGCTTAAATTCGACTAAGTAAGATTTTATAGCACTGATTTTTAGTTATGTTATAAATAATAAATAACAAGGACGTTCAAAAAGCCCACGGTTTGGCTGCAGCACCAGACAGGGCAGGTCTAATATTGGTACTATCTGTGGTAGAATATACATATTTTCTCCCAACATCAAATCAACTGTCACTTGATTAAATCAATTCTCACTTGATTTGGAAGGAACAGCAACATTAACTTCTGTCAAAAATGTTAAAATCAAAATCTTTTTTAATAACATAATATATTATATCTCGGTTTAAGGTTGTATGGGACATCGGAGTGTGATAGAAATGATAGAGTTGCTTAAGTGATATTATGATATATTGATATTTAAGACTAATTGATACTTAGGACTAAATGATTGCTAATGAGGACGCGTCGACCGTGTATCGGATACGAACTAAGAACTAACTAAGTAATGACTGTGCGGTTGGCCCGTACAAAGGTAACACACAAATTGTATCGCGATTGAGTTGGGGTTGATATTTCCAAATAACATAGACAGACGTAGTGTGTTCATAGATTGTAGCTGGAAAGTGATTGCAGTTGAATCATACGCGTTCATTATGTTACGTGTAACGATTAATAACGCGAAACGCATTATTTAGTGAGATCATATTTAACAGCGTACGTGCTAAAGGGACAATACAATTTATGTCCTGTTAGGATTACATTAGTGATTCGTATATATACTTAGTCTGGCCATAAATACTGTTACAATTGAAATAAGAAAGATATTACATTTGAATTTGGAATCTGTCATTTTTATACGATTGTTCATTGTGTTTTCTAATTTTGGCGCCAATACATTGTACAATATTTTGCTATATTAAAATGGAGTGGGGTGATAAAGAAAACCGAATCGCTGTGATTGCATTACACAAAGTTGGTATGGAGCCGAATGTAATTTTTAAAACTCTCCATACGCTTGGTATTAGTCAAATGTTTGTGTACCGTGCTATTAATAGGTACAATGAGACCTCCACTGTTTGTGACAGAAAAAGATCTGGCCGTCCACGTAGTGTTCGTACGGAAAAGGTGGTCAAAGCAGTAAGGGAAAGAATTCGAAGAAATCCTGTCCGAAAGCAAAAGATTTTATCTCGGGAGATGAAGATAGCACCCAGAACCATGTCGCGCATTTTAAAAGATGGGACTTGCAGCCTATAAGAGACGCACTGGTCATTTTTTAACTGATAATTTAAAAAATAATAGGGTGGTAAAATCGAAGCAACTACTGAAGCGGTACGCAAAGGGAGGTCACAGAAAAATTTTGTTTACCGATGAGAAAATCTTTACAATTGAGCAACATTTTAACAAACAAAATGACCGTATTTATGCTCAAAGCTCTAAGGAAGCTTCCCAATTAGTCGACAGAGTGCAACGTGGGCATAATCCGACTTCAGTGAGTAACAAAATTTATGGCTAGACTAGGTATATAACTAGATCTCACATCATCAGTTATATCATACTGAAGCTTAAAATAGCAAAGTTATACATATTATTACCAGCAGGTATTCTATAGGACGGAGGTACTTCCCCAATCGGACTGCGCAATTGTCGGAAATACCGCCGTGTCCTACCTCCTCATAGTTTAAGTTCTTGCAGGCATGTTATTGAGTCTACAGCTCCTTTATTAAGGATGCCAGCAGTATGCAGTTTTTCCAAAGGTTTTGGCCGTCTAGTTTGCAGTGCTTCAAAATTTTCTATTGTAAGCTCACGTGTACGAATGTTTGTTTTTAACTTGTTTACTGCTGCTCACTGCCTTATGCGAGTGATTTGGTTGATGGGCTCATCCGAATTCGCTTATCAGTAAATTAGAGTTACGTTCACTAAAAAGGCAAAAACAAGTATATTTAATAAACAAAAAATGAACCAACTTTTAGAAAATTTACGCCATAATAAAAAAATACCAGATAAACCTCAGAAGACATAAATGCGCGTAAAACATTTCTTGAAGTCGCAAGGTAGAATATGGGTAAAGACGGCTGTCAATTACGTCAATCCAGATATATCTGCCCGTTTGAGTTGCTTTGCTGTCTTGCATAAAACTAATATTAAGACTTATGCCGTAGAATAAGTTTTTAACATCTTGTAACTTTTCTATTATTGCCTGAAATAAATGATTTATTATTATATTAAAACTCCACACACACTTACAAATTTCATTAGCGCTGTGGCGGGTCTGTGGTTATGGACATACCTGAGTCTCACCGTATGTCGTGGCACCAACTTCAACAACAGTCTTACGCGCAATTTTAACTTTTGAGGTATATCTGCAATTATTTTTTACTTTTTGGTGCATTTTTATTCAAACGGTTATCAAAAGTTGTCCTAACTTGAAGAATTAGAACTTGAAGACTATTCCTGAGCATGGTTTCATATTCGGATGATTGAATAAGCGTAGCATGTATCTCTATTGTAGCTTTATACTCGTATTTATGACTACCTTTTGCAGGTCGGCAGTTTATCTCGCTGCGTACGTCTGGGAGCTGGAGGCGCTCAACCAGTTCGTACTAGAGTCGTAGATAAACGACTAGTTTCTGACCACTTGGCTTCCGGCATTTGACCAGCCCATTGCTACTTTAGCTCATATTGGAAACTCTAGATTAGTCTAGATTAAAATTTCTCCTGTTCTTAGTTATTTCGATATCCAATACTCGCAGTGATAGAACCGCCAACAGTTGTTTCAAGAAGACGATAGACAATAGTATTTTTCTTTTAAAGCCAACCGTTACAATCTCCTTGCGCGCGGCAGACTGTCAGTGCTCCGCGTCAGCTAAGTGCGGGTGACAGACGTCAAGTGCAAAAAGAAAGTCGGTATTGCGGCGCTCGGGGTCGACGCCGACGGGATTGTAGTTTGTTTGCACAGGATGGCTTGCCGCGAGAGCGGCGCGCGCCGCTGAGGATGCGCGCGGTGCTCGTGCTGTGTGTGTGCGCGGCGCTGGCGAGCCGCGCGGCGGAGGGCGCGCGCTACTCGTTCTTCCGCGCCATGGGCAGCGCCCGCGTCGGCGGGGCGGGCCACTCGCGCCGCGTGTTCGGCGGCGAGACGGCGCAGCTGGCCGCCTACCCGCCCGTCTGCGTGCTGCTGGACCGCTACTGGACGGCGCGCTGCTCGGCCGCCGTGGTGGCGCCGCGCTGGGCGCTGACGGCCGCGCACTGCGTGTCGCCGAACATCGCCTACGTCAAGTACAACGCGCGCCGGCCGGGCGCGCCCGACGGCGACCTGGCCGCCGTGCACTACCTGTACCGCCATCCCGGCTACCGCGTCGTGCAGGAGGACGAGGGCCGCGGCGTGGACGTGACGCTGCTCAACCACGACGTGGGGCTGGTGCGCTCGCGCACCGACATGAAGCTGGCCGGCGAGCCGGCGCTCGAGCCGCTGCACTCCATGCGCCTGTACAACCCGGCCGACCTGCGCCACGAGGACGTGCAGGTGCTGGGCTTCGGGCGCACGGAGCGCTCGAGCCTCGGCGAGGAGCTGTTCTCGGTGCAGCTGCGCATGGTGGGCTGCGAGCGGCCGGCGTGGATGCACTGCATGTGCGGCTCGGCGGAGGCGCTGGCGCCGGGCGCGCGCGCGCGCGGCGTGTGCTCGGGCGACTCGGGCGGGCCCGTGCTGTACCGCGGCGCGCAGGTGGGCGTGACGTCCATGGGCCCGCTGGAGTGCTCGGCCGAGCGCTCGGACCCGCCCGCCGGCGCCACCAGCGTGTTCACGGCGCTGTACAACTACGCGGAGCTCATCAACGCCACCATTTACGACACGGAGGCGGCGCTGCGTATGGAGCGCATAAGCGGCGCGGCGCCGCGCCCGCCCCGCGCGCCCGCCGCGCTGCTGGCGCCGCTGGTGCTGCGGGTGCTGCTGGCGCAATGAGCGCAGCGAGCGCTGTGAGCGTTGTGAGCGCTGTGGGCTGTGGCGCCGCCGGGGTGCGATGAGCGCGTCTTGTCTATTGTCTTTGTGCGTTTAATGAATTGTACTTCTTTTAAAAAGTCTTTTATTTTCGTCGGCCGGAGACGAATGAACCACACGATTACCTTAATTCACAAAATATCTTAGAGCGAGATAATCATTCATTGACAGTTTGAAATTTGCCATGTGACTCAGTAGTGATAATTATATAATATGTTCACGTTTCTGTGTATAATATGTATAAAAAGAAGTATTGAAATATGTTTATTCGCAGTCTAGATCACATAACACAAGCTGGTTAAGCAATGCTTACCATGAGTCTAGATACTGTTGAGTAGAATGTTGTAGAAGAATTTTAATTATCCTCGGGTTACGGAGTGAAGGTGTAATGCTCACACGCCCAGCTGGCCGGGCCCGCGGCCCGCGTGCGTGTCGGGTGGCGCAACTTGTGGTCTCATCTCTGGTTGTATTCAACCGATTGTTATCAAAACATACAGCACTTTTAAATATGGCCGAGACCTTTTTTATAAAAATCTGCATGTAACTAGTGCGGCAATTTGAGAACTCGCTATAAATGATGTCCGCGGATATCATATGAAACTGCGAGCGTCGTACTGTCTTGTACTGAACACTACAATAAAATCCGTTCAGTAGGTTTCGCGGTCAGATTCATAATAATTGGTCATGCCTTTCTCGAATGGCGAGCCTACGTCGTAGCACCTGCGCTACGGGGCTACACGCGGCTACGCGACCGCGCGCTGTGGTCGATGCGTGCGCCTGTCGCCGTCGGGAAGGCTCTATGGCAGGTGCACTCCTCGCGCGACCTCGCGTGCGTCGTGTGCGTTGGGTGACTAGAACTACCTGATAACTGTTACTTGCCATTCTCCAAATAGCGCCTCTGTAGTCGGTATCTTAATATTGCGTATGAAAACGAGAAGCCTAACCTCAGTTTCCGGCCTAACAAGAATAATGTAAGTTTCGTCTAGTTAATATTATCTAGGTCTACAGTCGAGTTTTTCTGGTGTATTGGGACCAAAATTTTCAATAGTTTTTTTTTTTTTTTACGTGCGCAATATCCCCACGGATACCTCCCCACCGGAGCCGGAGGGAGAGGTTATGTCGGACTCGAACCGACTAAAACGCACGCCGCCTGCGGGTCGCTTTGGTTGCCGAAGGTGAGGTTGACAGGCATATCCCTCGCACCCCGGCCGACCCAGGGCCATCTCTGACGATCTGGCCCTCTTCTTGGGTGTGTGGGGACTACAGAGTCCCCAACTCGTTCCCGGTAAACGGGGTAGCGCGCCAGGCGCGCCGCCGCCGCGGCCTGCTTCTGCTAGGGTGACAGGCGGCTCCACCTGTCACCCCCAGGCCGGCGCTCATGGGGGGCGGAGGTCATTCATCGACCTCCGACGCCCGAGTTGCCTTCGTACGCGGGCAGCTTGGCTTGCGATCCGTCGTCGCTCCCGCTGCCGCTCCCGCCCCGCCTGCTCCTTCACGAGCATTACTTGCTCGCAGAAGGAGGCGCCGGCCGCCCACGCATCCGCGCAGCGGACCATCGCCGCGAGCAAGGTGGAGAGCGTGAGAACCCTCACTCCCAGGGCCGCCACAAGCTCCCGCCTCGGCGTCTCCCACGCCGGACACTCGGTGAGCGTGTGCGGACCTGAGTCCTCGCTCGCGTCGCAGTGATGGCACTCGGACGTTGGCTCTTTCTCCATCCGACGCAGATACTTGCCGAAGCATCCGTGCTCGGTGATCATCTGCGTCAGACGGTACGAGAGGCTGCCGTGTGGCCTCTCTAGCCACTCCCCCATGATGGGTCTTACCGCCGCTACTACGGCGCGCCCTGCGCCTGGTCGCCCAAGTCGTAGCTCCAAATTTTCAATAGTTATTAAAGTAAGTCTAATGGGATTAATATTCAAACTATTCTAGAGATGTACTTTTAGCTTGCCATCAGATGAGGTGAATTCATACTTGACTGATTAAAAAATCCGATAATATAAGTTTTATATCTGTAATGCACGTTCAGTGTAGTGTTCAATAGAGTGCTGCATCCCGTCGCCGGGCGGGGTTCGCCGCGTGACGCCGTGGAGGAGGAACCATCAGCTCACGCTGAGCATGAGGCACTCGCGAGGTGGAGGGGGGAGGGGACTCGTGCCTTGCCGAATGATATTTCAGAAGTAATAGACTTTCCTGTGAAAGGCGATTTAGATTCATTAATTAAAGGCTTTGAGTTACAATGATCGCGTCTGTCGATGGCATCTGTGCACCGAGCCTGGCCTTTTATTAAAACCTCATTTTGTTCTACCGAGTATAACCTTTAGACGTCTCTTTTAATAAAATAGTACGACCGACTAACCGTCACACTTCGCATAGTAGTGTGACGGTTAGCAATATTTTGTCCTAACCGTTACACCAGTATGACAGCGGCGTGACGGTTGGTCGGTCGTCAGATTTCTTTGTAGTTGCCCTTGTAGTCAATTAGCATACATGCAAATGCACGAGCCCTTCCAGCAAGTTGACCCACTAATTAAAACTCAGCTCCGCGCCGAGTGCCCCGGCACGCGCGGCCAGTGTCGCACTGCGCGGCCGCCATGGTCTGATGATTTTTTTTAGTTGTACGTAACTACACCAAGCAACATTTCAAAGATCAGCTCATGTGGGGCCTACCAGGACTTCCTGGCCCAGAACAACCTCACCGATAAACTGGTACTCCTGCTGATTGACTTGACGAACGTCTGGCGTAGGTTCACCTCTTGTGGTTTGCGAGGTAAGACGGTAGACTCTCTTATAAAAGCCGCAACAGTCAAATCTAAAAGAAGACGTTTTCACGGAACTCAGGTAACGAGCTGGTACCCTCGGTTGCAACCGAAAATAACTCTAAAATGATGATGACAATTCCGAAGCCTACTTACGACGCGGGCACATGACCTGTCCTACTTTCTACTAATTATTATCTATATGAAAGTTTGTGTTTGTTTGTTTAGTGGATGTTTATTATTCAATCGCGTTCAAGAGCAGCTCCTTCGTCATTACGTTTGTGAAGCCTCTAGAGATTCTTTCCAGTCCTCCGATCAGACTTTATGTACGATAAGGATTGAAGTTATTGTTTGACTATGATGCTGAACGGCTCTACTGCCGCGGGCAAGCTGCAGCCTGCACAGCGTTGAAAACAACATTGTAGGTACATGCAGTGCACGTAAACGACACGAGCGGTCGACTTCTCAAACGAATCGCAACGTGCACCTGTGTTCGTTAGAAAGTGCTACACCCGTCTCAAATCCGTCTAATATAATTATAACATTACATAAGTATAATATAAAAAAGTTAATATCTGGAAAACAAACGACTAAGGCTTCAGTGAGTGCGTTTCAAGTGCTGACTAAAATATTTACCCTTCATACATAATATATTTAATTAAGAGTACGCAGTGTCTGTTATGTGCAGCCACGTACTGACGAACACGGGTACGTGAGGCGGCGAGGGCGAAGCGGATTCGCCAGATAACCGAGACGTGGGATTTTTTCATTCCAATTAGCCGACAAGGGGCGCGGGCGAGAGACACCGGCAGATAATTAATTACCTTGTTCATGAATATTGAAAGGGTCGCAAAGTTAAAGTCGGGATCATTAATCCGGAATGTGTGTGGGCCGGCACGGGGCGCGCCGCAGCGTGCCTGCTCGGGCGGAAGCTGCCTGGACCGCGCTCATAGGCGAGAAACCGCACCAGCCACTGAGCAAAGTCCATATATTTACATACATATTGTTACTAGATTATACAAGGCGCAGGCAAGAACGAGCGCGATCGTGCTCTGCTCCAGGTCCAGGGGCACCGATCATATGAACGGTTACAGTGCGTTGTCTCCGTCATATGCGCTAATGGTCCCAAGGCCATCGTCATCTCTCCTACCACCCGCCCGCACTCCTAATTAGCGCGGCGTCGGGAAGCCCTCCGCGAAATGACACCGCGTCGCCGAGACAATGATGGACGCGTGGCTCTAATGAAAAAATATATTGACGTCAGCGCCACTGCAGCCCGCTGCACCGTCATCGCTTTGAACCATCTATAGTGAAGCAGAAAACCCTAAGCCCTTTCTATAATAATATATCAATTACACCAACAACGTCGATTTGATGGCGCATCTCCTGCGTGCCATACTAGTAGGCCATGTACCTCCTGTTACAGACGCCGATCTAGCTCCGCGCCTTCCTCCACTTCTCCCGCAGCCTTCTTGTCGTGAATGCAACAAACATCCACCAAAACTCGCTCATCTACAATAGTAATATTAGAACAAGGATAGTACAAATCATATCATTAGATAGCCATCTGCAATCCTCAAAGGATCTGGAATTATACAAAACGACCTGAACTGGAGGTAAGGATAGGACTGGAAGCGTCGCTAATCTCAGGATTTGAAAAAATATTTTTGTGTTGAATAGTCCTTTTATCCACAAAGGTTTTACGCTATATATCATATCGCTACTACTTAAGGGAGCGGAGCAGTGCTTATAAATATCACTAAATCCGGCAGATTTCCCTACATTATTTGAAAACTAACAAATCACGGGCTCAAAGGGGTGATATGAGGATTCAATTTATGCCGCGGACGAAGCCGGGGCGGTGAGCTAATATTGGATAAGACACCTTGTACCCTTCCACTGTATTGTATTTTTCAACCTGACCGGTTTCACCTCACGGCATTCTCAAAGGTTTATCATATTATGAATAGGTAATACGAAGTTTTGTCGCTGCCAGCGATATAAAATGAGATGTGGTACTTTCCCCGTCGAGCTGGTAAGCAAGTATAACAAGTCGTAGTTTCAGCGAATCTTGTGGAATGCCGACTGGCGCTGCTGGTCACGACACTCACGACACGCCCCACGAGTTGTCTTCAACTTTGTTCTGCTCCTTCTGTGAACTAAACCACAGAGCGGTGCATAATTATCAAGTAGGTATGATACAAGTAAGTTATATGTACGTGTGGCTATGATCTATACCTGTACCAATGTCCAGCTAGATCCGTTCAGACGCTGGAGCGTATAACCTACATCCGAACACTAATAACAACTCTGAACGGTATGATAACCCACGGCACCGAGCACGTCATTGTGTTACACGCCGGCCACTACTGCCAGTGTCCAGTGTCACTTCGCGGCGGCGGCTGTCACACGATCTCTCTTCGGAATTTAATTATAAGAAAATCCGGATAGAGCTCAGAACCACTGGTCGCTTTGCTCTCTGCGAAGTGAACCGACTCGACGACCAAGCGCCTCACACCCATTGGGAGCGGTTGTTACTTGTAAATGTGAGTTGCATTTAGTGGAATGTCGTGGCGCAGGGCGATGTCGGGTCGGGATCGCGCACCGAGGGTTCCGTAACTTAAACTGCATAAACCGTTATAAATGTTGAATGTGTTTAAGTGTAAATGTGTGTAAGTTTGATTTTTACACAGTTTCAAGACGTTATAGACCTGTGTATGTGTTATGAGATTTCAACTTGATACCTCCACACATTCCTGAGAAAAAGGTCTTGACAGACAGGCGGACAGTTTCCGTTTATTTCCTTTTTTTATATATAGAACACGTCAATTAGACTTCGCCTTACCTGATGGTAAGCTGAAGGCAAAGTTTCAGAAAAGAGGGTCACCATTACTTACACATACCATGTGACAATGGTGACACTCAGCTTGACGGCCTTATCATATGCTATTTCACGCCCCGCTTAAAGGACCCGGGACTGTAGGAAGAAGGAAACACGTGAGCTGGTAATGAATTCCAGGCCTTAATGGTGCGACAGAGGAAAGAGTCACCGAACCGCTTGGTTCTTGATGTAACATCTAAGACCTGCACGTGTTGTCCTGTGTAGGAAAGGGAAGCGTGGGACTAATCGGAAGAGCTCATCAGAACACTCACCATGGTACAGACGGTAAAATACAGCCATGGACGCAACATCTCTACGCATCTGTAAAGGTTCTAGGGTGTTTGTGACCTCGGGATTCCCAATGATGCGGACCGCACGTCGCTGCAACCTGTCGAGAGCATCTAGTAAGTACTTTGCTGAACGATCCCAGAGATGCGAGCAGTATTCCACACAGGAGCGAATTTGTGTCTTGTATAGAAGACACCGCTGCTCCGGCGCGAAAAAACGTCTCACTCTGTTCAAGACTCCGCGTTTTCATGAGGCTGTTTTGATGATACTTTCGATGTAATTTTTGTTATTCAGGTTGCAGCGAACATCCATACCTAGGATAATGAGATTGTCCTGCAGCGGCAGCGGTGTGCTCTGAAGAGTGGGGAGTGAGGTACGGAACCCTAAAAATCAGAACAAAATTCGTGTAGCGAACAAAATGCTGAGATGAACATACTTAACGCCCCAGAGGATAGGACAAGAGCTAGGGGTGGAGGAGGGGGAGAAAGGGTCTTTTTTTAAGTTTTTTCCTTGTATATTGAAAATTCTTAATAATAGGTATTTAGTTACTTCTACATTATTTATCTACAGCACATTTACTAGATAGAGATATTTCTGCATATATACAGAGCACCCTGTATAGTTCGAGAGCCGCTAGACATTTCAAGACAGATTTCAAACTTTATTCACCGTTCATCACCTATTTCACCCGATAGTAGGGAAGTTTTTAAATTTGCCGATACACGTGTTTTTTTCCTTTTTTATACCACTTGGTTGGCAGACAAGCACACGGCCCCTGATGAAAAGTGGTTATCGTGGCCTTTGGACGTGTGCCAAATCAAGGGAGTCACACTCCCGCTGCCAACCCTGTAAGCACAAGAGATGCCATTAAGCCATTATTAATCAATTTCGTATGCACTTTATTACATTTAACCTGACATATTAACTAAGTATTGATCTTACAGTACAAATGTCTGAACATAATTTATAGGAAATTTGATAGAAAAATACAAGTTTTCAATTTACAAGCAAAAAACTGAAAAAGCAGCCTTTCTCCCTCTCCCCCACCGCCGGTTCGTGCCCTGCCCACTTCTTGTACTGTCACTGTCTTTTAAGTATGTTCATCTGCAAACCTTAGGAAATAATTTTACCAATTTTCAAAACTACACGAATGAATTTTAACGTTAATTTCCCGTACTATTACCACATTTTTTAATTTTATCCTTCAAAGAAATTCCAAACATAACTCGTAAAAGAGCGAGTTATGTCTGGATTTCCTTTAGTCTATTCTATTCTCATGTCAGAACTGAAGCTAAGCTAAGATAGGTAACACTCATGTTGGAGACACTTTTTTCCAGTTGGTGAACTGACCGTGACCAAAAAGGGGATATAGGTATGAGAACAACATTACTCCTACAGCCACCAATATCCGATCCTGTACGGAACCCGCCAGCCCGCGAGTCTGACTCGTAGTTGACTTGAGACCTACTCTTAGTTAGAGCGACCCCGAGCTGCACTCGCCGGGGCGAGAGCTCGTAAACCGGGGGTTAGGGTTTCATATCAACTCGTTAAAATAGCAAGTTGGCTCATAAATAAAAGCGTTAAATAGAATATCCCATATAACGTTTATTTTGCGATAAAATTGGCTGTAGTGGACACATCCGGGGCAGTTAATATATATTAGCAAACAAATGTTTACGCGCGCCAGTCGCTGCGCAGAGTCGAGCTCGCTTGGAGCCGGCCCTATCCTTAATGTTCATGTATATGCTTTTTGTCTCGAGACTCGTCGTCTTCTCAACATTTCCTCTTTCTTCTCACTCTTTCCTCTGTCGCACCATTAAGACCTGGAATTCAGTACCAGCTCACGTGTTTCCTTCTTCCTACAGTCCCGGATCCTTTAAGCGGGGCGTGAAAAAGCATATGATGAGGCCGTCAAGCTGAGTGTCACCATTGTCACATGGTATGTGTAAGTAATGGTGACCCTCTTTTCTGAGACTTTGCCTTCAGCTTACCATCAGGCAAGGAGAAGTCTAATTGACGTGTTCTAAATATATAAAAAAAAATTCAAAAAAAAATCCTTTTTAGATGAGTAGTGCTCTTAACTTTTAGACAAATTATGTATGATCCCGTAGGAACTATTCTCTAGACTCCGCCACCGGCACCGAGCTCAGAGCGGGAACGCCAATTGAACAGGGCCTAATATTAATTTCAATAGGTGTGTACCACGTACACCGGGGAACATGTGCAGTCGATAAGGAACCATTACATACAATTTTACATGAAAAAGTGCAAACGTATCTCCTTTGTCGACTGTACAAGAATACAATAGTAAACTTATAGTTCTAGAGCCGATAACACTGACTCAAGTCTGATCAGATTACCGGATGATATATACATGATTATCGCACGGAAAAAGGTACCGTGCGCCGCCAACGAGCCTTCGATGTTAGACTAGTTTTTGTTATGAAAAATATAAGTATTATTTATCTATGTATGTGGGTTTCATATGTGGAGGAACGAGGTGTGATGTTCCTCCTACCAGGCAAGACTTCACATGTGCGATGTAGGATTTATAGTGACAGAGTAATTCGGCTTGCTGTCGCTAGATGGCGCTGTGTACATGTGGTATCGCCACACATATATTCACGAACGCATTGGGGAATCTATAATACTTACTCTAATCTTGGTCGGAACATACATTATGCACACGAGCACTGGGCAAGAGTGTGCACTTACGTCAGTGAAGCAGACAAGAGGCTCGCATTTACATACATATTGGAGCTTGCGGTCGCCGGCGGCGCTTCCAGTAATAGACTCAAAGTGTATCCAAACTCATAGTGCTGCACTGTTTGATGCCGGAGAGCTGCTCGCACGACTGGCATACTGTACTTCGTGGTAGTCTGATGGTTACTAAATAAACTTCGTTTACATTTATTGTAATCGTCACTAATCGTTTTACATTTAAGGTGACACTGCAGCAGCGTCGCGCCCCTGCTACGCTTCAGTGCCGCTATAGTACGATTTACTTCATAAGCAAGAGGTACAAGAATATTTTTCTTGACGCGCCGCTCCACTGACGCGTCGCGCCTCTCCGCTGCAGTGTCGCGCTAGTGCGGTTTCACCTTGAGGTTTACTAACAAACGTAGAGCGTATCCACAGTGGTCGTGTAACTGTGACGAGCACACCCACGTCACAGGAGTTAATTATACCCACCGTGCGTTAGCTGTCGGCAGGATTAATTCGGATGAATGGTTAGTCAAAACAAACTAGGCAACTATAAACATTTACAATCTTCAATCACTAGGTAATCAGCACCGGGCGCTGGCAGGCGCAACGGCAGACTACACAAATGTTTTATTAATTGAACCAGACTCGTTGTTTACGTAAAGCGAGCACGCGGCTGAGCGACACGGGATCGCACCACAGTCGCGCCACAGTAGTGATCCAGATTATTTGATGGTATGTTTACTTTTATAAAATAAGACATGTATGTCAATATGTGTAGCCCGCGGCCCACCCAGGTGGACTCGCAGGCGGACCACGGGCAATAGATGTGTGCGCGGCCCACTCGTGCGCACACGCACACCGCACCGGCCTCGCGCGCGGTGCGCGGCGTGACGCGGTGACGTCAACGTGTCATCATTTCCGCGCAACTTTCGCCGCACTATAAATACTGCAAGTGTCAGCTGCCCGCGGGCTATAAATACTGGCCCCGCCCGGCGCGGGCGACGCCGCGCGCCGCGCTGAGTGTACGCGACGCGTCACTCGTCGCAACTCATTGTAATGTTTCATCTTTGTGCGTATTTGCTATTGTCATTGATCAATTTGAATCGCCTTGTGGTTCCAGTGACCGCGCCTGGGGAACGAACCCGAGTGGTGCTGGAACCTGGAGCGCGTTCTACGAACATACTTAGGTATGGGCTAATTATTGAGGTTCACATAGATGAAAATGTATATTTTATTTATCATATTTACGTACATGAACTCTTGCAATGATTTATGATGTACATACCTAGGGATACGACATTGAGTTGTAAACATTGGCCGCACCGCGTGACCTAAGGCACGAAGCCGCCGCTTAAACTTTGTTTTAGTTAAATGACGCGATTGATTGCGGAAGGGCTAACATTAATGGTAGTACTGTTGGCCGAACAAGTAAAGAGCAAGATAGAAAGGAATTCAATCCAAATTAAATAGCGATAAGTGAGTTTGTGTAGATATCTAACACTACCGCTGTAGTTTAAAACCGGCGTCTCGCGTTTTGTTTGTAGGTAGGCAGGTTCGATGTGTTTTTGATGTGCATGAATGTTTCTAGCAGAGTAGTTAGTAGTTTCAGGTGAATTGTTTTTAGCAGAGCTTCGCAGCAATCACGGCATTTGTAGACTCGTGTCCAGAGGCGCGCACCTGTCGCGCGTGTCGGCGCGGCTGCAGCGCAAGGTCGCGGGCCGCGGTCGGCGCGGGCGCGCGTGGCCCACACAATACTCTTATATTTTATAAATGGACACCGATGCAATCGTTATACATATATTATTATTGTATTGTTGTTCATCGTGGCGTTGCATGACAGATTACAGAGATCTGGAGCTGAGCGCGTCGCTCGTCTCGTAAGGCAGTCCTGACACGTATCTGTGTACTGAGCGTGACACGACGTTCCTTGCTATACAATCTAGTATTTATAGGAAGCAAGGAAGGAGCATGCTGATGGCGGTCGCTACAAGTCGGGACACAGCCTAAATAAGAGATGCTGATAAGAGATGCGATAAGTTTCGTGCGGGAGTATGTCCGAGGACGCAGACGCGGACGCGGCCGCGGCACAGATTGTGATCTCCGCTCGCGGCCGCCAGAGAACTTGCTACCAAACATTGGTGAAAAGTTCTCACAGACCAACTTTGCTTACTGAATTAACTACAATAATAGATTCTGGAAGTGCCGGCAGAAGTGAAACTTGACCACTATTTGTAGATGCTTCTATACAGAGGTGTCAATAACGGTAACAGCGCCGCTTGGCTTTCTCCCTACCTCAAAATGAAAACTTCAAGAGTGCCCGCCTAAGGAAATTTTCACTTCAAAAAACTTTCATTTTGAAACCATAGTTCTAGAACGTACATTTTGTTTAATTCTATGATTGGTGTACTTCATAACATTTAGTACTTATTTGGAACGGCAGTTTTGTACAAGTGCCGTTCCAAATACTAAATATTTGTCAGCTATTAGTTACACATTTTGTCAGCTTCTCTTCAGCAAGTACTCGCCCCTGCCTCTCTCTGCCTCAATGGCCTCACTTCACGTGCGACAGAGGCCACGGTGGCGTCCTGATTTATGCTTACTGCTTCCAACAAGTCAATCTTCTCTTCCATATAAAAACCTTGTAATGAATATTTGAACTTAGCTGGCAGACAAGCACACGGCACCATGGAAAGTGATTACCGTTGCCTATGGGAGTTACACTCGCGCCGCCGACCCATTAAGATCAGAGAGTTTCTGTCCCGTCAGCGCAAAGACAAAGCAGGGAAACCCTTTGGTCTTCCCACTGACAGCACAAGAACTTGAACCATTACTAATTGCTAATAATATAATCTTATGAGTGAATGCGCGGCCGCTCCACTAGAGGTAACGGAATTAATACACTGTAAAAATAGAATCTAGTTCTGACTGGCTCTCAAATTGAACGAATTTGAGGATGGAAACTATAGACTGTCACTTTCACGGTTGTGTACCAAAACCACGGAGGACAGAATATGACTATTTTCGTCTCCATGTCCAAAACTTAATATATACTAGTTGCTGAAGTTGTATACTGACATTGCCGTTAATTTCGTAGTTCATGAACGTCCCCGATACTGACCCCCGGCCCCGGCGCGCTCCGCAGCGGAGAGGGGTGACACTTGACAGCAGGCCGCCTCGCGGCACCCCGCGCGTAACCGGAGCGCTCGAGATGAGTGATGGAAGCCGATCTGTATTTGGGATGCTATTTATTAGAGTAAATAAAAAGAGGGAACAAATCGAAAATCTTCCGTTAGGCATAAACCCAGCGCCATTTCTACGTTTTTCTAAAGAAATCTTATACTGGTTTCAGTAAATTGTTTGAATTCAGAAAGCCAGTGACCCCTCTCGTGCCCCACCGCAACCGCACTACCAAGCTGAACTACAAAGAGTACCTACCGTCGGGATTTCCTTTCCCCACCTGCTGCAGCAACACTACTGGCCCAGTAGTGTCGGCAATAATTGCAAAATGTAGTGCCGAAAGAAAATATTTTCGCGCCAGTAGTGGTGTAGGTGATAGTGAAAGAGCGTGCATATACCTTATTCACGAACTCACGACTGAACTTCCTCACGGTGAATCCCCGCTCACGACTGCTACAAATGCTAAATCTATACAAATGTTAAGTTGTTTTTTACACATTGCCCAAGAAATACCCAAGAAAGGGTGCTAAGTAACCAAAGACTAGGATAATTAGGTGACACACTATACATCCACGCCTGCCGAGCCTCCGCGAGCGTACCATTAGCCCGTTCTCACAAGAGGCCGCGCGCCGGGGTCGCGGGTCGTGGCACTCGGGGCACTGGGGGCCTGTGCCCTGGCCTGTTTCCAAACATCACCAAATTGCTCGGCATCGTGTTCTCCGAGGCTCCGCTAACATTTGCCTTATATGCATGACATTTTTGAAACATCATACCTATCACCCCTTTGTGCCTGTAATATTTTAATCTTCGAATAATGTATGAAATCTGCCGGATTTGTTGACATTTATGATCACTGCTCCGCTTCCTTTAGTAGTAGCGTGATGGTTTATAACCTTCGTCGATAAACAGGCTATTCAATACAGAAACAATTTTTAAATTCGATCCAGTACCTTCTGTGATTAGCGCTTTCAAACAAATAAACAAACAAACTCTTCAGTTATAATATTAGTATAGATTTATAATTAAATCAGTACTCAGTTGTCCTATAAGCCCGTCCCTACGTACCTTGTCAGTTCACGTTTATTTTGATTTTTTATAATTATGACATTTTTTATTGTTCTGATTTATTTGCATTTCTTATTTATTGTTATATTTTATTCATTTTATGTAGATACGCACTTAATAAAATGTATGTACTAATTCTTCTAAAAAGATGCAATTTCTATTTGTTTATAAGAAATTATTTAATTGACCGACCGTCGATCACCCCATAGACACGAGGATAAATAAAATTATAATTATCACTTCGTGAATAATTTCTTGAAGACATAATTTCCCATGGCCCACAAGGCAGACTACTCAATAAAGGGTTAATGAAAATGTGCGCATGTAGTCCTATTCGCAGCTATATTTACCCACGTGTTACGCACACAACGAAAGTGCGATAACAACAACTGATGGGGTTAGCATGCAAGTAGCACTAAACGATATGTCATCAAACTCATCAAGTGTACCGCCCCTACACGTCACTGTCACACACAGGGCCGTCCTCTACGCGGTAGGTGGATATATTTCACTGATAAAGAGAGCAACTATAGCCATTAACTCCTAGGTGAGGGAAGGAGAGCTATACAGCACCCTCAAGGAACAAGTGGGAAACAGGAGCAGAAGTAGCTACTGTAGTGATCTCTAATTGCTGCCTTCACGAGAGGCGACGAGGTGCCACGAGCTCGCGCACACTTACAAATGTTTACAAGTCACTTGTGTCGAGCACCAACGATATACTCCACGTTCGTACTCTCATTATAAAA
Source organism: Eilema griseolum (assembly GCA_963662185.1). Taxonomy (NCBI): domain Eukaryota; kingdom Metazoa; phylum Arthropoda; class Insecta; order Lepidoptera; family Erebidae; genus Eilema; species Eilema griseolum. The sequence goes on from OY759232.1 coordinate 71,981, forward strand.
GATTGATAAGTACATGCAAGTACCTGACACCGTTATTTGCGTAGGGTCCGAGACGTTATCAAAGAGAGAAGGTTCAAGGGGATTACTTGTCGATGGACTAGTGGCTTTATGGTATGTACCGACCAATATTTGTGTAGGACCATTGTTTCCTTAGCGTGACACCCCGCCGACAGACGCCGTAATTGTGCAAATTTATGAAGATGATATAGTTCGAACACTTGGTTTTGTAATGCGTGCTGTGTGGAGAGCAAGATAATATCACAGTAGAACCAGTCCGTGTCCGTCGGACTGGGGTAAAATAACCAGCCACTATAATTAGGTAAGGAGCACCAGATGCAGTGAAATCGACCAAACTGTCATCTAATGGAAAACATTTTATTTTTGTAGTTTTACAGTATTTCATTAAAATTTCTGTTTTTGATCTATTTGATCAAAAACAGAAATTTTCACACCAGGTCAAAGCGGAGGTTGAGTTGGGAACGAACCCGTTTTGAACCCCAACTGACATGACCCTACACCACACGTACGAATCATCAATAACCAACACAGACGTCGCACATAACCGCCGATCATCATCAACATCATCAGCTTAGCTATCGGACGAGTGCCGGTGTACGTGCGAAGTGTATGCACAGACCGTAGTAAACGGTGTGTTCCTAGAGATAGTACTCCTATCTTGATGGAAGTGCTCGTAAGTAACCGAAGTAGCTGCGCTGCAGCGCTGGTCGCCCGCGGAGCGAGCGAATGAAATATGGTCTCCCAAAGTGGCAGACTGTTTATATTACGACCGCTCGGGGAATTGCGCTTCGATTACTCTTCGAACTTCGTTAGTTACGAGAGAATGATTAATTTGATCGATCCTACATACAGTACATACCTACACATACCTGCCTATATAAGTACATACAAACCTCGCTTTGGTGATGTTTGACAGTTACTGATAACTGTCCTAACTAATAGATATTATAAAATGCCAAAGTGAGCTTCAATTAGGTACAGATTACTCAATCACACATATAGGCCCCGGTTCTGTTAAGCCAAAACCACTACTGTCATATCACGACACTGCTAAAAATCCTTTTAATTAAAGACTTTAAAACAATGACGTTAAAGTCCAAAATTACAAGACAATTTACAGAGAGAATGAAAAAGTGTAATGTAAAATAAAACTCTTTTCATTTAATTTTGAACTTTACGAGCCTAGAAATGTAGTCTTAAATGTAATGCCATTTTCTGCAGTGCATGTGGTACGATAGTGATTTTGAATTAGATCGAAAGATGTTCCTAAAGTTCGCGGGATCGGGATCTCCTATTGCGCATACAACAAACAAATTTTACCTGGAGAGATTTTGTTATTGTGAATTATTATAGACTGGCCAACGAAAGATGAACAAATATTTTTTTCCAAACTTTTATATGGCAACAGTTTTTTCCTGTCAGTTGGTATTTTATAGTCTTCGAAAACTTCTTGATACTCATTTAATGTTATCATTTGCGGATAATTTTCAATGTAAATTCTTTATTTTTAATACTGGCCAATTGTAAGATTAATAAATTATTGATTTTAAAGATTTTTCCAATATTTTAATGGCCAATAATTGTATTTTAAAGATGGGGCATTGAGACTGATGTTCAATGTTACTTTAAAGGTCCTGAATTATTACTCATGGATATCTAAAAAAAATGTGTGTTAAAGAGTACAAGCACGTCAGTTCTTTTCGGTAACACAAGTCTGCAAGCGTTAACCTGCATAGACACATGTTTTTTTCTTTAAATTTTATACAAAAAACGTAATAAACATCTGTCATTAATTTCATATAGACTGGTATTTAGGAATACCTATTAAAAAATATATAAAAAAATGCGGTAGCCTAGTGGTATGGGTAATGGACTGCTGAGACGAGGTCTCTGGTTCCATTCCAGGTTTTAACATGGAATACACCAATGACTTTTCGATGTTTTTCGAAGTTATGTGTGTATTTATCGCAGGTTTTATAAGTGTCCGGTTAATGGCTATAGGCTCGCCACCTATTACATTGGGACCTAAATATAAACTGGCGAAATGTGGGTGCTAGCACCTCTGCCTACCCCTTCAGGGATATAGGCGTGAGTTTATGTTATGTTATGTTTATTTTAAACATAAATCATAGTATCAACTCCGTTTTATCGATGTATATTGGGTGTTGCTAGCTGTTGGTTTTTCAAATTTGCCGCCGTTTTTTTAAGTCATCTTTCGCTGGCCATACTCTATGAAGTTACTTACTTGCAATTTATTTTTATATTTCATTCCTTAGCTCTACTGTACACACTTACTGTACATGTCGCAACTAAATATGAGCACTCGCAGTTACCATTCATTACACTAAGGAGATCGCACTACCTAATTTAATCACAATGTAAGCTTCAATGGCGTGTCAATTCGGACAGTGATGGCATCGTTTGACGCGCACGTGACGCACGTGACGGCATAGCGACAACATTAATAGCTAATTATGAGCGCGTTGTGCGCTGTAATCTGCGCCTAATGCCGCTGGACGCTGCGCCGCCGCCGCGGACGCGGACGCGCCAGGAAGCGATAATGGCGGGCGGCGCGCGGCGGCCCCGCGCCGAGCCCCGCATCGGGCTAACTATCAATTGTTCACTTAAAAGCAATTCCTTACGTACCTACGTGATATAATAATATATGTAGCTACCGATGGATTGTTATTTAGTCATACGAGGCGTTCTGCTCGGCTCCCAAAGTGTACGTAATAAAGGCGCTATAAAAGTGCGACACAAAAATAGCTTCACTTTCTTAAGTAGAGGTTTCATCATATTTAGGGCAGACATTGCAGTACCGCAACTTTGCGAGGGCCATTATTTTAACAATAACTATCTTTATAGAGTTTTGTACGTGAAGGGCCTTTTGTATTGTACATTTAGTGCACTGTTGTTCGTTGCCCTTACCGGGAGCAATTACAAATAAGAGCGGCTGGGTAATGTGCATGTATGGTAGACAATGCAGTAATAATGAGGCCATCAAGCTGAGTGTCGCCATTGTAACATGGTGCTTATAATATGTAAGTAATGGTGACCCTCTTTTTTGAGACTTTGTCTTCAGCTTACCATAAGTCGAGGCGAAGTCTAATTAACGTGTCTTATATAAAAAAATAAAGCGCGGCCATTGCTCAGGCCCGGGCAGCGCAATCTCCAAACAAATGAGATGAATGCCCGTCCGTGATAGGTATATAACTGCAGCACGTGTGAGACATTTAGTTTTATTTTAAAAGTTTAAATGACGTAGCGAGATGTATTATGGTCTATATATTATTTACATTACAATAAAGTAAACTTGGTATTTACGAAACTATTTTTGTACAATAGTTCTATAAGTGGGTAGATGAAAATCATTAATGCATTGCTAAGCGTATTCTATAAAAGATGCTGACGATACCGAATGTTGCGAGTTGATCTCGAGCCGTCGAACTTTAAGGTACGATATACTTCCATTTATAACGCTTGCAGTATTATACTATGTACTTGACTTGTGGATAAACTATTGTGCAATATTTGTGTAAAAAGTAATAACTGCAGAGAATTATTAGGGCTACCATTGGTGTTACAGTTAATGTATGGTAGAAAATAGGTACTATTAAATAATACCCTCTTCTGGTATGTTATTAGAGAAGTATCGTGTTTAATTAAAATGTACCTATGGAACTATTTTAGTCTTAATGCTATAACTTGATGTTATTCTTGGTGTGTAATTGTGTAAGTATGTGTGTGTGTGCGTGTGTGTGTTGTCCTTAGGGACATTATCATACAATGATGGCTGTATAAGTAATGAGACACCATTGCATGTAAGAACTGTTTCGATACCGGCGTGGTATATGTATTACCTATGTGCTATTTAGGACCTGTGTTGTTTTACTATTAACTTAATTAACTGGTATGATACCAGAGTCGTGTTGTAATATTTGTAGAGTAGTTTAATATAGTTTCTTGTTAGTTGTTTTCCCAATCGATACGTCCTATTGGAACTAACGTAGCATATCTTCTCCAACCTATCCTTACAAGAAGTGATTCTTTGCTCAAGTATAATATATTTGTAATAAATATATATATACAAATATATATATTTGTATTTATATATTTATTTTTTTTGTAATTTATAATATATTATATAAACTATCTACTTTATGTATATATTTATTTAATACATGTATATGTATTTGTATGTCAGTATTTATGTTGATATTTTGATGTAAAGCCGTATATTAATTTTATTTTACTTACTTTTCTCTCTTTCTTTTGTTTTAATACACTATCTATTCAAATTTAGTCGGTAACTACACCATATCTTTTGTTTTCATAACATTACTGTCCATCCCAAGGTTGCCTGGAAGAAATCGCTTCAGCGATAAGGCCGCCCATTGTACATTGAACTGTATAGATGCTACCTACTTGTCCTACTGTAAATCTGTTGGTGTATAATAAAGAATTATCTATCTATCTATCTATTATAATAATAAAAATAAAAAAAAACTTATTTTATTTGTAAATGTAATAAATATATAAATACAAATATAATATATTTGTAATAAATATATATATATATATATATATATATTTATTTATTACAAATATATTATACTTCAGAGAATATATATATATATATATATATATATATATATATATATATATATATATATACTCTTTGCTCAAGCTCCCGTCTCGGCGTCTCCCACGCCGGAGCTTTCCCACTCGGTGAGCGTGTGCGGTCCCGAGTCCTCGCTCGCGTCGCAGTGATACCTTATGTACACCTTTGCCCACCTTAATTTACCCCAAATCTAACACACGAATGTAGCGAAAGTATTATGAACATGCCCACACGCATGTCTTTTTACCTGCTCGTTAATTGCTATTAGCATGTATGTGTGCACGTAGCGCCAGCCCGTAGCAGCGCTTTGTACGTCCCGACCACGTGACGACAACGGATTGTCAATCACGCGAGCCATACACATTGTAGTTAAATCTGTTCACGTGTACACATGTATGCTAGTTTCAACGCCAGAAATAGTTGGACCCAACTTGGGCAATGCTTTATCGTTAAATTGTATTAGCTACGCGCGATATGTTTGTATTCTAGAATGATGTCCTAGATCGCTGGTTTTTCATCTGTACCCTATAGTGGCGGACTGAAAGGACGATACATAATCCTCCTCGCCCTCCTGACACAATCAGAGGTGCGAGCGAGTAACACCGCGTATTACACACACATGATGAAGGTATGTAGGCACGTTTCAGGGCCACATTCTTTGAGGCGGTGTCTTTTACGAGCATCTAACGAGCTCATAGTGAAGTACTGGTTCGTTTTGCGCTGTTAGAGGCCGTTAAAGGACCCGTCGGCGTCGCGTCATCGCAGCGTATTAGTGCGCGTTACAGCGCTCGTGCCTGAGCCGAGGCCAATCTGTCGCGTCAGCCGCCCTGGGGTGCGACGCGACCGGCACTTTAGGGATATAAAGAACCGCTTCAAAACATGAAAATGAAAGAGCAAAGGGATAATTCGACTCCATTCTAAAGAACATCTTTCTACAATTTACTACTGGTGTTGCTTAGAGAAGGCCCCAGTGCCGTAGTTCCAAAGGCAGAGCGCCTTTGGATTTTATAGGTTCGATAACAAGTTGATATAGGCTCACTAGTATGTTTGCGTATCCCAATGTCATGTAAGACTGCTTCTTATCCGCATGTCGGTTATCTACGTGCGTGCGTTCCCTTATGTTATTTATGAAACCTTTTAGGTTTATGGCGAGGTTATTGAAGAAGTTGAACAAGAAAATATAACACAACGGATTAGCATTGCCATCCAACGGGGCAATGCCACCAGCCCCCGTTGGATGGCAATGCCGCCAGCCTTTTGGGCACGTTACCAGTCGACATCGATGAGGAGGAATTTTTCGATGCTTGACTTGAACCTTGTGTATCCTATTTAAATTCTTGTAAATATTAGTTTATATCTTTCTACAATAACAAAATAACGTGATTGTTTAATATTGAAAAGAAAAGATGTCACAATAATCGCTCGCTATGGCGGGTGTCCATAACGTTACCTTCATTTTTCAAATCAAATCATTTAATACTAATATTAATTATACATCTAAGGTGTTATAATGATGTAGAAGAAATACAAGTTCTACCAAATTAGGCATGCAATACTAGGTCAATTTAAACTAAAAAAATCTTAACTAGAGTGTCATAAAATTACCATATTAATCATAGAATATAAAAAATAGTACATAATTTAATGTCAAATAATATCATTACATACCTTACATAGTAATAAAAAAAAAAACAATCTCAATAAAATTATAAATCACAACGTCCATATTAAAGTTTGCCATTACATTTTGTCAGTAAAATATCTGTATTATGCTATGACTATGATTTATTATTTTGCTTAATCTTGGTTATACAAAATAATGCCGTTATTCTATACAAAAGTGTATTGTTTAGTAATTGGTAGCTTATGAAGATATTTTACCTTCTTTTTTTATATTTGGTTCTTCAATCGACTGCACCTCGCTAGATGGCAAAAAAATGGTGCAGTCCAGAAGGTACGGGCCACCATTTCCGATACAATTGAACTTAAAATGGTGGTTCCTGACTTGACGGCCTTCATACGTAGATGCTTTTTCACGCATCGTTTATAAAAACCCGGGACTGTAAGAAGAGGGAAACATGTGCTCGGGTAGAACATTCCAGCTCTTTATCATGCGGCAGAGGAAGGAGGCCTCAAACCGTTTGGTGCGAGATGGTATGGGTTCCACCTTGTGTGGGTGGCACCGCAGCTCAGCACGAGTAGTTCTGGATAGGAAGGGAGAGTGTGGGATCAGTTGGGATAGCTCCTCAAAACACTCGCCATGGTAAATACGATAGCATTCGGCCAGAGAGGCAACTTCTCTATGCAACTGCAAAGGTTCCAAGGTGTTAGTAACTTCAGGATCGCCAATGATACGAACTGCACGTCGCTGCAGCCTGGCGAGAGCGTATGGTGCGGAGCCATCCCGTACCTGGTTACGTCTACCATAACTGGTTACGAACGAAGCTACAGTTTCATAGGCAGCCGAAGGGAAGATCGCTGAGCCATAGTACTAAAGCAAAATGTATAGAATATGTGAATCAAGCAAATGTATCTTAGTTCATTTAATAATCATTCCCAACTACTATCAACATCTAATGCGATGACGTTTTCTCTATCACGTTGTTATTATGCAATAAGTTTGTTTTCATGTTTTCACACTTTCGCGGGCGGCCGGGCTGGTAGCGCGTACGTTTTGGCAAACGATCGCAAATACAAATAACACTGGTTGAGGGCCAGCGCCTGGCGAGCGTCCCCGCGCCACGCGCCATCGCGCCGCGCGCTACAATTACGATATGTGATATAAGTATTGTAATTGCGCGGAGATAATGGGCTCGAGTCGCGGACGACTCACTCATGAATGGGCAAAGTGCGAAAACGCTTAGATTGTAGGGACGTAGCTGCTGTGCTGGCTCCCTGCTTTGTGCCCGTAGGTAGGTAGGCACTCTCTGTACCTACGCCACACAAGCTTTAAAGCTGGAGTCCAAGTTATAAATAGGAGGTTCTGCACCCAATAACTAAGTAGGTATATTTAACAAAGTTAAAGTCATAATGTATCCAGACGTTGTGTAATATTTACATTATGTACATAAAGAAAATGTCTCGATGGTCGCCGAGCGCCGCTGACCAAACAAACTGACACGTCCACACGCTGTCGTCACACCGGACATCGCCGTCCAGTGCCCATATGGTACATAGGTACGTACACATCTGTTATTACTTTTATTATGTAATGTTCAAATGAAATAAAATCACAAAATCGACAGTTTATAACTCACACTGTGTGTAAGCGCGGTCGTGCGAAGTTCGCGGGTCTTGCGTATTTTGGTGTATTCCCTTCCCGAACCCAAACGAGTAACACTGTTAGGCAAAGAATGATATTGTTGAAAAACTTCCCTTAATTCTCTTATATACATCTTACGTAAATAATAAGGAACTATCTACATCTTGTACAAAGCCTCTAAGCTCTTTCGTCTCCCTCCCCTGTCCCCCTGTAGCCCCTGCCTCCGTACGTCAGTACCGGCCATTGCTACACTATTATGTATACAATATGCTCCTAATACTATGTTAATGTATTCGCCGACCGTATTCATTTCCTTGCACGCCAAATATAAGGAAGGATGTTGTCGCACAAGAACACTGGACACTCAGGCAGAGGTGGGACTGAACAGCCGAGCGCACCTGCCGCTCAACAGCTGCAAGCAACAGTCTCCATTTGCATACGGAACGTTGTGTTCATTTATTAGTCGCAGAACAAATTGCACAAATGCTAACGTGTTTCAGTGTTATGTGCGTGACGTTGAATGCGGTTCAGATACGACAGCGTCGCTACACGTGAGGACAGTCGCGCTTCTCGGCTTTCGCACAACAAACGCAATGAACGTGTGCCTACGAGCTGAGGACCAACGACTCTTCACTTACGCCACCGAAGGATACACATGAAATATTACTTATACAGTTTATTTCATTAGGTAACATTGGGTCGTTTTGCCTTTGATGTAGAACATGCGATAAACTGCGGTACGTGGGTAATGTGTTACCGTTGTCAAAGGTAATATTGTTTATCAGCAACGTTCCACACAATTACACCGAGCGCGGCTCACACCGACTATCGATGGAAGTCGGTGTGAGTCCGCGCGTGGATATCGATGGACGGCTCTATTTATATCGATACTAATCTATACCTACACTAATATTACAAAGATGTAAGATTTGCTTGTTTTGAATAAACTCAAAAACTACTGGACCGATTTTAATAGTATGTTATGATACCGCTAAGGCGCCATTGGGGTATTAAGAGACCCGAAAGACACACGTGTATCCTACGATGTTTTTCAACACACTTGCGAAGAAAATAATACTGAAATAGATTTTTAGTCTTGTAGTTTTCAGGTAGTAAACTGCCCAGAACGATAAGGGCTTCACATCTTATATCGGGCGGTGAACAACATAAATCATTTTCTTTATAGCTAGTACACAAATCAATTAATAATTAATTAACTATAATTTCAACAATGAAAACGAGTTGAGAATTATTTTCACAATAATAGTTTTCTTGTGCGCGGGCGTCTAGCATAGACTATAGACTAAAATAATGAGGTTCTTTTTTCGTAACGTTGAAAATGAGGTTTTTGTTGTTTATGGGACACGTCAATTAGATTTTGCCTCGCCTGATGGTAAGCTGGAGGCAAAGTCTCAGAAAAGAGGGTCACCATTACTTACATATACCATGTTACAAAGACGACGCTCAGCCTTTACAGTTTTTACAGCAAAATTTAAAGTTTTTATAGAGAAAACATATTATATATTTGAGTAAAAGTTGAAATTAACTATTTAAATACTAAGTTGCATGAAATGATATTTGAATAAGATTTTTATTGTATCGAAACTTTTTTTAAGAACAAAGCAACTCAACCAATCTGTCCCCACACACCCACCGGTGCGTGCAGGGGAATGCGAACATCGTGCTCGCATTCCCCTTTTTCCAGTGTTCGATGGGGACACCGGTGTCCCTCACCTGAGGACGGTAACTTAAAACCATAGATAGCCCAGTGCCAGCTGAGAGGGCGGGATAAGCTTTTATATCTGAAGACCTGAGACGGCGTGTGGTTTTAGTGGGTCCGAGTGCAACACAACCACCCCCGTCGGCCGTCGGGGTTGGTATCCGAGGGAATTACCTACCACACGAAAAAATATTTTTACCTATAGGACCAAATTCTACGCGGGCGTAGCCGCGGGCAACAGCTAGTAATAGATAACATAACATATCAATCAGCCCACTGCAGTCCACTGCTGGACATAGGCCTCTCCCAATGTGCGCCATCCCAATGTCCGATCCTCCGCCTTCCGCATCCAGTCTGTCCCAGCCACCTTTTTCAGGTCGTCAGTCCATCTGGCTAGGGGGCGTCCTACCTTTCGTTTACCTTCGCGCGGTCTCCACTCTAGGACTCGTTTGCTCCAACGGCCATCGGTCCTTCGGCAAACGTGGCCAGCCCACTGCCACTTTAACTTGCTTATTCTGTGGCCTATGTCGGTAACTTTGGTTCTCTGTCGGATAACCTCGTTCCGAATTTTATCCTTCAGAGAAACTCCAAGCATAGCTCGCTCCATAGCCCGCTGCGCGACTTTTAAGCTATGGACAAGCCCCACTGAAATTGTCCACGTTTCGGCACCGTAAGTCATAACAGGTAGGACGCACTGTTCAAAGACCTTTGTTTTGAGGCATTGCGGTAGGGGCGAAGAGAAAACTCGACGTAGTTTGCGAAATGCTGCCCAACCCAGCTGGATCCTTCTGGCTAGTTCTTTCTCGAAGTTGTTTTTACCGAGCTGGATAACCTGCCCCAGGTAGATATATTTTTGAACAACTTCGAGTGTCGCCCCTTCGATGGCAATCGGTCTCGGTGCAACATGTTCGTTGAACATAATTTTGGTTTTATCCAAGTTTACACCGAGGCCGACGCGTCGAAAAGCTCCATCTAGGCTATGCAGCATTTCGCCCAGTTGTTCCAACGATTCCGCTACTATGACGATGTCGTCGGCGAACCGAAGATGTGAGATGTACTCACCGTTAATGTTTATACCCCGCCCAGTCCAATCCAGAGTTTTGAAGACGTCCTCCAACGCGTTGGTGAATAGTTTGGGGGATATAACATCTCCCTGTCTCACTCCACGTTGGAGGCTAATAGGTTTCGTCTTCTGGTCTTGGAGCTGGACGGACATTGTGGCAGTGTCATACAAGCATCTCAGCACCTCGATGTATCGCCAATCGACACGACACCGCTGCAGGGCATCCAGAACTGCCCAGGTTTCGATGGAGTCGAAGGCTTTTTTGTAGTCCACAAACGCCATACACAGCGGCTGATTGTATTCTTGGGCCTTTTCTACAATCTGCCGAACAGTATGGATGTGGTCCACGGTGCTATAACCTTTTCGAAACCCGGCTTGCTCCGGTGGTTGGAACTCGTCGAGCTTACCCGCAAGACGATTTGTGGCGACTCTCGAGAACAGCTTGTAGACATGACTCAGGAGTGAGATGGGCCTGTAGTTCTTCAGCAAGGTCTTATCTCCTTTTTTGAAGAACAGTATCACCGCACTCCCGCTCCATGCCCTAGGTGTTAGACCTTGTAGGATGGCGGAATTAAAGAGGCTTGCTAGCTCTTTCAGGATTGGAGTTCCGGAGCTCAGTAGTAATTCCGTCATCACCTGGGCACCTGTTGTTTTTCAGTTGTCTGAGAGCCGCCTCCAACTCGCACTGCTCGATATCGGGTATCTCCTCGATGTAATGGCGCGTGAGTGGGGCTCTGTGGTCTTCATCGCTGTGTCCCGTAGGTTTACTCGTCCGTGATGCATATAGCTGTCCATAGAACTTTTCGATCTCATCGAGAATCTCGAACCTTGAGGCAGTTATTTTAACATCCGCAGTTTTAAGTTTCGTCAGATGGGGCCTCCCCAACTGCTGAGCGAACACTTTCGACCCCCTATTTCGCTCAATCGCCTCCTGGACGATATGGGTGTTGTAGCGTCGGAGGTCGTGTCTAATCAGCTTTTTAATTTGCCGGTTTAAGGCTCTCTCATCTGACGAAGACGATGGTGTGGATGACTTCTCACGTCTCTTTCTCATAAGTTCGAGAGTCTCAGGAGAGAGCTTGGACTCTCGCTGTTTGCGTTTCCCGGGAAAGAACTTTCGAGACACTTCCTGTAATGTTTTGACCACTGTGTCGGTTTTCTCGTCAATGCCGTTTGTGGTTTCCAGTGTTGCGAAACGATTTTGAAGTTCCAATTGGAACCCTTCGGATCCTAGAGTGACTTGGAGCGGCGTAGGTCGGAGAGTAGACCGTATCATTCGGAATCTTTCAGCCTTGATGTTGATATTTAGAGAGCCTCGGACAAGTCTGTGATCGCTTCCGGTTTTAAACTTGTTGATCACAGAGACGTCTCTAAATATGTGCTTACTGTCCGTTATCAAAAAGTCTATCTCGTTTCTTATCACAGAGTCCCGACGTTGCCAAGTCCACTTCCTGTGGGGTTTTTTCTTAAAGAAACTATTCATTAAGAAGAGCCCCTGGGCCTCGAGGAAGTTGACTAGCATTTGTCCCCTGTGATTTCTGCACCCCACTCCATAAGGTCCGATTTTCGTCTCACCGCGTTCTTGTATTCCCACTTTAGCATTGAAGTCCCCCATAACAACGTTGTAAGTGGCCTTGGCGGTGTGATTCATTGCCTTAGCAATATCTTCATATACGGCCTCGGCACTTTCGTCGGGGTGAAGCGAGGTCGGCGCATATACCTGTATCACCTTCAGCGAACGACTGTTCGTGATTTTTACGATAAGGTACGCTACCCTGTTCGACACACTACCGATTTCAACAACGCTGCTAATGAGGTCCTTTTTTACTAGAAAACCGAAACCTCCCTGGGAGAGCTGTTCACCTTCTCTGAAGTAGAACAGGTCGCCTGACTCAGTGGTTGTCGTGTCCTCCCCCTGTCTTCGGATCTCGGACAACCCTAATATATGCCAATTTATGCGACCTAGTTCTACTTCTAGTTCTGCGAGGTGCCTGTCCAGACGAAGTGTACTGCAATTGTACGTTGCCAGTAGTAGTCGCCGGTTTCGGTAGCCTCCCGTAGCCCGGAGATTCTTCGCACCCCCCGTCCCGCCGTTACCCGAACCGCTACCTTGGCTGGGAATAGCGGGACCGCCGGGAACTGGGGGCCTTTTGTTGTGGCGTCTATTCATTTGGGAGGGTTTAGCCTACTATTGCCACGCTGGCCAGACGGGTTGGCAACGGGTTTGTTCTCGAGTTTTCCTTCTCTCAGGTCTTTCTGACCTCGGCAGAATATCGGCCAGGAGCCGCAACTCCTCCCCTAAATTTAGGGGAGGAGTTGCCGCTTCTGTTGCCCAGCGTGCACCGCGTGGAGGTTTTCTAGCCCGCACACACACAAACTTACGCCTATATCCCCGAAGGGATAGGCAGAGGTGCTAGCACCCACATTTCAACAGTTTATGTTTAGGTCCCAATGTAATAGGTGGCGAGCCTATTGCCATTAACCGGGCACTTATAAACCTGCGATAAATTATAGGATTATAGAACTATAGGATTTATTATATAGATTCATATAATAAATCCTAAAGTCGCTTTATCTCTAGAGGATGGTTTGTGTCGGTTCTCTAACTCTATTAATTACGAAATTAATATCAATTTATACGATGCTCCGAAATAAGTCAATATATACCTACAGCACCGGCAAGCGCTAAATATGTATATGCGAAAACTTATAAATGGTTTTAAGATAATCAATAAATTGTCAATTTAGTTGTAAGTAAATAAAATAAAATAAAATAGAGCCGTGCGCGGCGACTGACAGCTGCTCCACGTAGTGTCTTCGTCAGCTGAGATGTCGCGAGTCACAGCGAGGTATTCTGGTGACACGAGTATATTTAGCTACAACGGTCAATGTGATCTGTGCTTGCAGCGGCGCAAAACATGCCGACGATGTGCGGCTAATAATATGAGCTGGTACCGCGCCGCTGTCGCTCTCTGTACGACGATGCGATGCGACAAGGTCCAACAACGACGCTACCATTCTACGGCATATTGCCATCTCACGATGACATCCAACATGTGATTGGATGCAGCATGCTCCCAACACCGGCGCAGCAGCACGTACCGCGCACGTCGCAGCGCGACCGTCCCGCGGCAGACTGCCCGGCGGCACTTCCGCCGTATTCCCATCTCGAGAACGTTTAAATACGCGCATTCTTTAAGTGATTGCTGTAATTATAGAAGCGATGGTTCGGTAGGTGAGCTCAATATAATTTATGGCCAGTTAGCGGCCCTCCGAGATCAGTTTAAGGTCAATACCCAATCGACACGTTCTCACTACGACATCACGGCGTGCGGCGGGCGACAGGTGCTTCGTTACTTAATGAATAAGAGAAGCTGATCGCTACCGTCATCGGACTCACGCAAAAACCGCACTTTGACGTGGAGTTGCGGATACCAGCCCGTGATACCCGAGGGAGTATTGTCTCCTCTGTCTTCAATTTATCATTTATTGAATGTATACCGGCACTTTGGCGCGTGACATTCATCGACATTTTCACCTTGGACGTGAGACGACCCTGAGCGATTCATTTTAAGCGGAATTTCAACAATGCAAATCTGCTCAAATAAACTGAGTTCTCGTGTTTTATAAAAATGAAATAAATTATATAAAATGAAGTAATGCAATTCAGTTCGCCTTGACCGCAGTTTCAATCATTGCTGCGTTGTTTAAATCCATATTCAGTTAACTCGTAGCTTTGAACCATAGGACACTGACACTGTGAACAGACAGGGACAGCCACAGTCCACAGTACAGTATATAGTATCCGTGACGTGGCGGTAGTGAACGCAGCCGCTACGCAAGAAGCGCCGTTTCGATCCCCGCTCAGTGTCAATATTTGTACGCATGAATATATATTTGAATTAGTCTGGTCTTGCCTTGGAGAGCACGCCCTCGGGGTCGCATTTCGAACCGGTGCCGATGGTCCATTTGCTAAACTAATCTTTCATATTTCTTTTTGTATTGACGTTTTGTAAATGCCCATTTAATGATCTATGCAGAATAAATGATTTTTGAATTTGACGTAGCTTCGATGTCGCCTTTGGGTTGTGGAGGTCAGAAAATATCGATGTTAATTCAAATCCGTAGTTATACTGGCAAAACGGACCCCAGAGTCCGACGTGAAAGTTTTGAATGCGCCTGGGATTAACGCTAAGATGAAGATTGTACGTACGCACATCGCCACATTCAGACAGCGGCGAGCTATCACTTGCGGTCCGCAGCGCCGCACGAGCGTCAGGTGCACCTGCTCCTGCGGCTTCCAACGACGCGGCGGGCTGCAGGCCAGGCGCCGCAACTTATATCATATGCCTTTGTTTATCAAGTCACTTAATTTTTTTTCTTAGGTGTGTACTCGTATGGTTCAGTAGAGCTAACTGATATAATAAGTTGATTGTTGATTAATGACTGTCATTGGCCAATTGTAGAGTAATTTACAGATAATGATGATACTATCTGCATTGAGTTGCAGCGTTAGCGTAGCCAATCCGTTGGATTTTGTAAACATTGACAATTACAGACCTACTAATGGAACTACTTATCCGATCAACAGCCTACGTCAATTAACAACGAACCCAAAGGGTAGTTTGTACTAGCTAGTGGTTAGGTCAGCCATTTTAATATTAGTACATCAACATCAGTACCCGAAGCCAGCTCGACCAACATACAGGGGGAATTATATGGAAAATTAAATATATTATCTCCATCGTGAATTGATGCTACCGCTGAGATATATCGCAAAGAACGTAGTCCATCAGCACCGGGGCGCGTCACGTGCCGCCCGGGCCCTTGCGGGGCCCCGTCCGCCAGGCGCGCATGTTATCTCGGTAATTGTGTCTACATTATCACTTAGGCACGCCAGTTCAGCTTCAGTTTCACATAGAATACCATTATAAGGGCATGTACGGGACGATATCCTGTACATCGACTCCTGTTGTGGAGTATGTGGTTGTTGTAGTTGTTGTGTGGAGACGAAGAAAAGATAGCCGACAGTAAACGAGTAAACGTATATTGTAGTGTTAAAGTTAACAGAGTAACTAAGTGGCCGATCTTTCCTTGAGAGTATTCACTTGTAGTCGTGATGATAGTCTCTATAATTGTCTCCTCGTTTAATTGTTTGTAGTGGATATAAATAGCATATGTTACGAAATAAGTAATGACGCGCGGTACCAGTGCGGCCTGAGTGCAGCGTCAGCAACGCATGTAGGTACAGTCAAGACACAAAACATGCGATGTACAGTCATGAGACTGTACAGGGCATATCATAACATAACAGAAACTCACACCTATATCCCCGCAGGGGCAGGTAGAGGTGCTAGCACCCACATTTCGCCAGTTTTTGTTTAGGTGCCAATGTAATAGGTGGCGAGCCTATTGCTATTAACCGGGCACTTATAAACCTGCGATAAATACACACATAGCTTCGAAAAGCATCAAAAAGTCATTGGCGTGTGCCATGGTAAAACCTGTGATCGAACCCGAGACCTCGCCTCAGCAGTCCATTACCCATACCACTAGGCTACCGCGGTTTTCATTAATTGGATATCATATAAAGGGGATATCATTTAATTGAATAATGTAAGAACAATGTGCCAGGCAGCCCTTTGATTATAAACATTCATTCAATAGAAGGTGTAGGGTAGGGTTCAAAAGAGGGATTCCACACACAGACATGTGAATAAAGATATGACCCCATGGGTATCACGTGCCCGCCCCGAAATCACTGGACTGGTTACACCTTAGTTACACACATTTGACGCATCTTATTTTATTCTCGTTGGTAAATTAAGCGGGTAAGCAGAGGCGTGTTATATATTTCAATCAATCAATCAATTAGCCCACTGCAGTCCACTGCTGGACATAGGCCTCACCGACATTATATAATCAAAGGCCTCATCCAATTCAATTTCGTCCAATCTTCCGTCTTCCGCATCCAGTTTCGAGGAGGTAGGACGCGACGGTATTTCCGTACAATTGAGCAGTGTGACTGGGGAAGTACCTCCGCCCTATATAATAACCTCGTGTTGTGTTCCCGCCGGTGAGTAGGGTAGCCAAAGATCACTGGAGAGTTTTTGTGCTGTCAGTGGGAAGACAAAAGCTTGTCCTGCTTTCGTTTTTTTGTGCTTACAGGGTTGGCAGCGCGAGTGTGACTCCCTTGGTTTTGCTCACATCCATCAGGCCACGGTAACCACTTTCCATCAGGTGGGCCGCGTGCTGGTCTGCCACCTAAGTGGTATAAAAAAAATCCAGTCTATCGCAGCCACAACTACAAACATGAACATCCACAATAATTCAGTATTATGATATTTACATTTCGCCACGTAGGTAGTACCTGAGCGGGCAGTACACTCACGACGGTACTCAAACATAAGTGCACATTTAGCA
Organism: Eilema griseolum; assembly: GCA_963662185.1. Classification (NCBI taxonomy): domain Eukaryota; kingdom Metazoa; phylum Arthropoda; class Insecta; order Lepidoptera; family Erebidae; genus Eilema; species Eilema griseolum. The sequence goes on from OY759232.1 coordinate 89,088, forward strand.
TGGGCCAATGAGCAAGTGATACATAGTTGTGTTACGATACCAGCGCCTAGAGTAGACAATAAACGTGATATCTATAATAACAATTATTAGACCCCAAATTAAAGATAAGGATATTTCAGTGTATCATATTATGCCATTCCATTACAATGAAGCCGCGCTCGAGGCGCGTTCGGCATCTGAAGTAAGCAATCGTAAAGACGCGGTACTTGTTGCTAATGGCATTTTCCAAACCCGTGATAGTATTCAATTGCTCAATTACTTCTATCGGCGCATATCTCGTTATTGCACAGATTTTGTCCGTGAACCACTGTCGAACGACTCCATGACTGACGTCTACCCTCCGGTCCAAAGTAATTCAAGCTACAGTGTCACTGTGGATTAAGGGGCACGTCTTGTCCTTGTCGTATTCCTGCTTTGTGCCCCTGGTCGCATAACAATTAATTTTAATGAAGTACGGTCAAAATGATGAAACGATTTGCAACTAACATTTAGGTTGACTTTTATTCAATTGGCCTACGCCTACTGGTATAGGATCCGACGTAACATTGACCTTCATTCATCTATTTACTGAAAGTGAAGTTTATTTTAGCGAATAAAACGTGTTGCTGAACACATATCAATAGGGGTGCCCAAAAATATGGTCATAAATTAATTATTTAAAATTTTGAAACGTGACTTGTTTTTCAATTTCACTGACTTGTCTGCCAAAGATATGAAATTGTAAAAAAAAAAATTTGCCTCGATAGCCTAGTGGTATGGGTAATGGACTGCTGAGACGAGGTCTCGGGTTCGATCCCAGGTTTTACCATGGCACACACCAATGACTTTTCGATGTTTTTCGAAGTTGTGTGTGTATTTATCGCAGGTTTATAATTGCCCGGTTAATGGCAATAGGCTCGCCACCTATTACATTGGGACCTAAACATAAACTGGCGAAATGTGGGTGCTAGCACGTCTGCCTACCCCTTCGGGGATATAGGCGAGAGTTTGTGTTATGTTATGAACACATATCAATAGGGTTGCCCAAAAAACTGGTCATAAATTAATTATTTAAAATTTTGAAACGTGATTTGTTTTTCAATTTCACTGACTTGTCTGCCAAAGATATAAAATTGTACAGCGCAATACTGGGGAAATTGGAAGTATTAAGATAGCCTTAATACTTTTAATTTTAATGTGTTTTCCATACATAGCAGTAGACATACCTAGATATTATTTAGCGATGTTGAATATTACTCACGTCAATTCGCATTAATCTCTGTCTACATTGCGTTAACATAGGAACAATATATTATTAACTTCGAAGAAGTAAGACACGGCGGTATTTCCGTCCAATTGAGCAGTTCGTCTGGGGAAGTAACTCCGCCTTATAGAATACCGTGGCCATAATAACCTCGTGTTGTGTTCCAGGCGGTGAGTAGGGTAGCCAGAACTCACTGGAGAGTTTTTTGGTCTTCCCACATTTTTGGTCTTCCCACTGACAGCACAACGTGTGCTTTCATATATATTTGTTTTATAGTTACTACTAAATAAAAAAAAATCTAATATATTAAGTAACATTCTATATTAATCGAATAATAATCTAAATATATAAATTGTCGATAATATTGATTCAAAAATGAAATACTTATGTTTAATTGGAATTAAGAATGAAATTATGTTCGATTATAATAATTTAAAAATCTAAACAATGAATGTAAATTGAATTTTTAATATGTGAAATAAAAGGCTTTTTTGTTTTTATTTTATTTATATTATACTAACTATATTCATTAAATTAAACTAAACCTAAATTGCGTCCGCATTTTTTTTCAATTTGTGCGGAATTTCTTCGCATAAGTTGAAATAAGTATACAATAATAAAATAAATAATAAAGTAATTGTATGTTAATCTGTAATCCCTACAGTTATATCATGATCATCATCATCATCTCAAAGAAGTTGTAATAAATGTGACATAGAAAAAACCCATGTAAAAATATCAAAATGGTAGAACCCAACTAACTGATCAACTCGCAACACAGGCTATCAACTCCGAAGGAATAAAATATTTGACATCACTATATCAATGTCAATTTTGGCAATTTTGTATGGACTTTGTATCTCGGTCAGACTTGAGTGCATGTGCGTGTAATGTCTTCTAAAAAGTAGAAGTTGTACCTCTATGTGCTCGTCGAAATTGACATTGTGACATTAACGTTACCATATAAAAATCATAATTCTTGAACAATGTGTACACTTATACCTGGTTGCCAAACAGTGTACTAGATTTCATTGTGAATTCAGTAATATAGGGTTGCATGTGATAATCTGGTCATGAGTAAAGGTAAGCCCGTCTTTGATATCTGAAAATATGAGTCAGTTAAATTAAAAAATACGTTTGAAAATTTTAAATAATTAACTCTTGACCATATTTTTGGCAACCCTATTGGTATGTGTTAAGCAACACATATCATTCGCTAAAATAAATTTCTCAAGTGGTAAACAGATGGGTGAATGTCGATGTTATGTCGGATCCTATACCAGTTGGCATACGCCAATTGAATCAAAGGCAATCTAAATGTTGGTTGCAAATTGTTTCATAATCTTAGACTATACACAGTTGTATTCATTATAGTTGCGTTACAGCTTTTAATTATTATTTTGTTAAAGTCAAAGTCAAAGTTCTTTATTTGTAGAATATGGTACAAAAAATGATGTTTAAATTATACACATAGTGTCGGATCACATATTCTGCCGGTTCTGGCGTACAAAATTTACATACACATAAACATTACCAAATATATTCAAATTAAAATACACAATTTACATAGTTAAATAACTCAAATGTCAATTAATAAGTATTAAAAAAAATTCATGTCAATGAATATATATACATGTCAATAAAAGTAAGTCAAATCAAATTATAATGTCATCAATCAATAATAATAATAAGGTTGTCAAATAAATTCTTATGTCACAAGTTATCCTTTAAGAAATCTGAAACTTTATAGTATGCTCTCTGTAGTCATAGTTGAAGGCAGCTGGCACCACCTCACTACCAGCACAATAGCTGTAAACAGGATAGCTACAATAATCCTTGTTCATTATTTCCAATAGTCTCATTTGGAAATAATGGAGCGCACCTAAAGTTCCATTAGACAACCGCTCTCATTATGCGCATGTACTGTAGCGGCTGGATTTAGTTTGAAGTCATTCGTTTACATACCGCGACTAAATTGTTTTAGTACAATTTAGTAAAATAGGTGGATTCTCGAACGAGACTTAGGGGCCTAAGGCACATGTTGAGAACTACGTAAAGACTACTCTATTGATAATTGGTATAGGATCCCATTCTCAAAGACCTATACCGTATAATATAATGTTAATTTTTTGAGTAGATACTCTCACCAAGACTTCATTAAAGGCATACAGCGCCGTGCAGTGCTTACATAATTCCCGAATAAGTTCGAAACAATGATAGCACGCGCCCCAAAAATGCTCCGCGAGCGGTATGAGGGGTTTACACTGTGGGGGAAAGTCGAGTAAATTGTACGGCCTTTTAAATCGCACCACTTCTAGATTTCTCATTAGATGATACTTTTTTCTACACCACTGTGTTTTAGTGCTGCTTTCAACTACCCACTATTTTAAGTTGACATCGAACGAGAATTATTGTGTATAGGAGCGAAAAATAGTTTTCGGTTGAATTTGATGTTAATAATGACACGTGATGTAGGTAAACTAAAACTGCTCACTATACGTTATATAAGTACAAATTAAACTAGATTTTAGTGCATTTGCGTGGTGTGACTCGGTTTAAGTTATGTCGTTGCATTTGTTTATTTCAAAATGTACCACCCATAGCTCTCCGACTATTTTAATGTTTATTATATCGCGCACAGGTTTTTATCGAAAGTTATAAACACAAGTTCTACTGTTTCAATTGTAAACATACGGCAGACGTGCATATGATTTCAAGTTAAATAGAAATGCTAAATACCTATGGTATATTCGTAATCAACAACCCCGAAAACCATGAAAATGATACTCACAAGTAAGTGGCTCAGTTGTCTATATTAGTCGATTAGAGTGTATGACTCGAGAGCATATTATTTTTCCCTCGGACGATGTACTTTGAATCTCTCGCTCGCTCAGGGTTCTACTTTAAAATCCCTCGCTACGCTCGGATCCTTAGTTTCGCTCGTAATTCAATGAAGCGCCCTCGTCGTAACAATACTATCTTGCTCCTCGCACACAATCTACCATTTTACGACACAGTACAAGTATAAAGTTAAAGCAAAATTCTTTAGTAACATTATTTCGGTCCACCGTCGACTTCCGCGGCTACAACTAAAGTGACGAAAGGTTGCTAGCTTATTTTACAGGTCCACTGTCCACTACACAGTGCGCTATTTCAGTGCGCTATTTGCCTGCTCGTCAGCAGTGTTGGGGTCATTAACTATCAGTTATTCTTAACGTCAGTAGTTATGAGATGTTATAAAACTCGAATTAGCGAACTAAATGATGTTAGGTACCTATCATAACATAACGTAACACGATACGCCAATATCCCCGAAGGGGTAGGCAGAGGTGCTAGCACCCACAATTTTTTGATGGGATGGAATCTTGCTCTTTCAACTAACTGCGAAATAGGAAGTTTTAGGTGCGCTTCTATTAATATGAACGAGTTTAATGTCAAATATTATCTGTGGTCTGTGGCTCAGCGTCGCACACTTCCGCGGGTTGTTGATTCAACTCGTGTAGCACAATTATCTACTGCCACCTCGTATCAGACGGGCCCCGGGCTGGCGCCGCGCATGGAGCTGATACGAGCACCTACGTGGGTGGCAAACGTAACGCGACTGTGACATTGGATCACAGCTCGTAATCTGTCGCGAACGTGATTGACAGTCGCACGAGTCTCCCTACCGACAAGTAGGCGAAGCATGGCGATCACATTTTCACTGCGATCTTCTGCAGTGTCCACGAGTCGGCTGTCGCAATTTATATGATTTTTATACCACTTAGGAGGTGGTTACCTTGGCCTATGGAGTTGCAGGGGTGTTACATGCTCGTTACCGACCCTAAAGAAACCTTCTAATGCACTTCTTGAAGGTCATTAGAAGTTTGCCCTGCTGCGGTTTTCCCATGCGTGGAAAAACCGCAGCAGGGAGTTCGTACCACAGCTTGAGTGTGTGTGGGATGAAGTTACTTTCTAGCCGTACAGTGCGCAATGTGTGAGAATGAATTCCCTGTATATGACAGCGGTGCGATGATAGAATGTCTCTGTGGGAATCATGACAAACAATTCATCTAAACGCAAACCATTGTATAGACGGTAGAATACACAGTGAGGCAAAGTCCTTCATAGGGCTAAGAGGTTCCACATCGCCTGCGAGTATGGGATTGTTGACCAGCCTCAACGCCCATTCTTGCATCGAGTTGAAGGGGTCAAGCTGGTATGCAGGCGCTCTGGCAAAAAAGGTGACAACATACATACTTGTGACCACTGACCACTTTATTTATCATTGAATCAATCAAATACTATGAGTCTGTAGCTACGAAGCGGGATGGCGCGAGACGCGTCGGCCCTCGACCTGCCGTCGTGAGCTCGGGTAGCTAAATTAAATAAGACGGGCGAAACTCAGAGCTTGTTATTTTCTAATACAACTTATACAACCCGCCGCGGGTCCCGGGGACTTTTGTCTGTTAACGTTATGGGCAGTGGGGTCGTGAGGGCCACTGGCGACCGCGACACACGCCGCTGACGGCGCGGCACGACACGGTCAGAGGTACGTATGAGTAAGTATAATAAGGATTGGAAGCAATAACATAACAACGACTTTTATTATAATTCCACGGAGCACGTCGCCAACATCTCCAGTATATATATAGGTACGTTCAATAGTGAACTAGAGGTAAATATAAAATAAAGAAAAAGAATATAAAAAAGAATAGGTTGGTAAAATCGAAGCAACTACTAAAGCGGTACGCAAAGGGAGGTCACAGAAAAATTTTGTTTACGGATGAGAAAATCTTTACAATTGAGCAACATTTTAACAAACAAAATGACCGTATTTATGCTCAAAGCTCTCTTCCCAATTAGTCGACAGAGTGCAACGTGGACATTATCCGACTTCAGTGATGGTTTGGTGGGGTGTTAGCTATGAAGGAGTGACTGAGCCATATTTTTGTGAAAAAGGTATCAAAACATCGGCACAAGTATATCAAGATACCATTCTTGAGAAGGTAGTTAAACCCCTTAACAACACCATGTTCAATAACCAAGTATGGTCCTTCCAACAAGACTCAGCGCCGGGTCATAAAGCTCGGTCCACGCAGTCTTGGTTGGAAGTGAACGTTTCGGACTTCATCAGAGCGGAAGACTGGCCGTCGTCTAGTCCCGATCTTAATCCGCTGCATTATGATTTATGGTCAGTTTTAGAGAGTATGGCTTGCTCTAAACGCCATGATAATTTGGAGTCCCTAAAACAATCCATACGATTGGCAGTGAAGAATTTTCCCATGGAAAGAGTGCGTGCTTCTATTGATAACTGGCCTCAACGTTTAAAGGACTGTGTTGCAGCCAATGGAGACCACTTCGAATAAGCTTTTTATATTTTAATTTTTTTTATATTTATGTATTAAACTAACACACTGTAAAAGTAATAAATATTATTTGCAATAAAAAAAATGTTTTTTCTTCGTAACAATATTTATGGCTAGACTAGGTATACAGCCCCTCAGTTTCAGATGCATGGCTCAAGAGGGCTATTTAACATCAGACAAATACATATATACAGCCCCTCAGTTTCAGATGCATGGCTCAAGTCATATAGTGTCCGGAATACGGCAATAGGCTCACCCCCTATTACGTGGGACCGAATACAATTATTGATGAAATGTGGGTGTTAATTCACCTCTGCCTAACCCTCCAGGGATAAAGGCGTGATTATATGTATGTACGTATGTTTAATAAAAGTCTAAACTCAGAGTGCTATAGCAATCCAAGTGTAACAACCGAGGAACCTATGCCCCGCATGAGTACTAGTGATTGGTTTGATGGTACCTACTCTACGTCGCGCGACGGTTGCTCTTAATTACGGAATGATGAAAGAATTTACAGAATCATTTTTAAGCCTTGTTTTATGACGACTCGGGCGAAATTATACGAATAAATTGTGAAGCTTTTACGAGGAAAACTTTTTCTTTTCGTGTAAAATTTAAATTGGGAAAGTCAGCACTTTGGACGGGACTTGGATCTGTGACGGCCTCGTCAGCACGACTATTTATTTCGCCGCCACCGAGCCACCGAGCTACTGAGAGCCGCTACCCAACTCGTATTCGTCTGTGGAGACTCTGATTGGACGAGCACGACATCTTGACTGATAAGTATATCTCGATAATTATACAGTTCGCACAAGTACACACGTACCACCTACTACATTTATTCAGAGGAAATTAGAGCCCTTCATTGCAATTCATTTTCTCCTATTGAATATCATTTTTATTTAAAAATGCGCTGAGTTTTTTTACTGTAATTGTATTGTGAAACAACATTGCTTGTCGTTTAATATTCAATGAACGTATGATAACAAACGGGAGAAAAAGGGGGGAATGTAACAACGGTATCGGAAATGTAAGGCTCTGACAGCGTCGCATCCATTCAATTCAATTCAATTTATTTATTTCTAAACAAACATAGTTTGTATTGAAATGTCAATTTTAACTAATAAATACATACAATCAATGAAAATACACAATAACGTCAAAATGAAATTAAATTAAATTAAATTTTAGGTACAATTAACTACAACTTTACATTTAGTCACAATAACATTTTAGTCATCATCCACAAATTCTTCCACTGTGTAGTAACACTTTTCCAACAGCAAGGACTTTAACTTTTTCTTAAAGGAATAGGTTTTACAGACATCAAGCTTTAAGTCATAAGGCGGACTAATAAATAGTTTAGTCCATCTATTGGCTTATATTCGATTTTGATAATTATGGCCTCTGTATATTGTATGCCATGTAGCACTGCTAGCCATTCGAGTAACGGACCTATTTTCACACAAGGTGGCTTTGGCGGCCCAGGCAGACATTTATAACCGTCCTCGACAATGGTCCTCCACATATCAATAATATGGGATCTCTACAGACGACCGCATTATATCGGCGAGAGGTAAGGAACTATTCGTTTCGTGCCACTATCTACAATGCCTTCTAAGACTTTTCGGCGAACATCTAATATCGACATTAGCCTGACGGCGAAGATCACGGTCCCTGATCAGGGGTGCTGCTATCACTTGCTGCCCTTCTGGGTCGGCTGTCCACATAATAGCTTGTACTTTATCTAATCTAAGCCGCCAGCAGGTTCTATGATTTATTCTGTGCCTAAACACGAAAAAACCGCGTGGTTCCCAGCAGAGTAGAATTTGAGGCACCCCATCTCATCCCATGTGGTGTCGTACAAGGCGACTAAAGGATAGGGCTGTTTAACATCACATAGATATATACAGCCCAGATTTAGCCTCAGATGCATGGGTCGAGTTAACAATAGTGAAATGTGGGTGTTAAATCACCTCTGCCTAACAACTCGAAACCCACACCTAGCCAACGAACGAAATCAGTAACACCAAGAACGGGTCACTTGGGAGAGACCTTTTGTTCCCTTGTGTATGTTTGATCGATTCTACAATGGTTAAGGATATAACCTCGAACATATTTATTCAACTTCCATCTTGATTGTCAAGTCTCTATCGGTTTCTTTGGGCCTCAGCTATTACTATTTCAAAGGTTCAATAATCCCATTCCTTATGCCGCATGCCGGTATCGCATCGCACTAGACCGACACAGGGTAATCCCTCGGATTGGGTGGAGCTAGGAGCATCCGCCTCTGTGATTTTTCAACGTTATGTGACCACTAATACGCCGGCTAAGGTCTGGGATTAGAGTGGACCGTCGATACATACTGGGTGGCCTCCATCTGCCCGGCGCGCGGCGTGGCGCTGTACGAGGGCATATTAAAATCGAGTACGCTGGTGCACGTCTCGCTCAGTCAGGAATAATACACACTCTGATCATACAAAGTGTAAGCGTCTTCGCTTATACACATTGCCAACTACGCTATCAGTCAGAAGGAACGCAAAAACATTTTCTGACCCGGGAGTTGAACCCACTAAATGTGAATCTCCTGATCTATGGAGAAAAAATTATGTTCTATAGCTCTGCTATATAGATGGCGGGCCACAAACGGTCTTTCCTTACGGACAAAACAGTAAAGGATTACCACATTCAATAATAATAATCTCTCAATAAGCAGCATAGTATAGTTTAATATAAGTGAGTGAGCCAACTGGAACAGTTGAGCCCGCGGCCGCCGCCGGCTGGAGATTAAAGCCACAGCCATCACATGTCCCTAAAGCGGATTAGTGCACTTCGTGGAAATGACTAACTTTCATAGGGTATTTAACGTACATATTTTGTTATTGTGTGCGATCATATCAAAATAATATTGTGAACGTGAGCCATTGTCGCCTGCAACTATGGAATTTGTTAATTAATAACTCGTACAGCGCCGCCGATGGAACTTAGGTATACCTAGTGCGAAGTACCTGCAGCCACCATTGTGGCGATTGTGGGAACAAAGCAGAACATTCTAAGTGAATACAGGACAACTATTGATCAAGTCGTCAGGAATTTAACCTTTAATAAGCATTAACAGATAACACAACGCTGTTTTGTTATTGTATGTTGAGAGAGATATTTCAAACCTGTAGGTACATGGCCAACTACGTTTTTTGGTCTGAATTATTCGGGTGATTTCGAATTACTTAGCCATACTATTTTCTAGAAGAAAAACAAGAACTCTTGCACTGACCTGGGAATTGAACCCTCATATGCAGCAGAAGCGCCCTCTACCGCAACGCAGCACAGCATTCATTAATAGTATTAAAGTGGTCGACAAGGAAATAAATAAATGGAGAATCCACACGTTGAGTCGACAAATAAGCAACGCATCACAAATTGCCCCGTACACAGCCCTCGCCCGCCGGACTCCGCACCGCCCGCACGCGGCCGCGCGCGAGTCACATCTATCTCGAGAGAAATTGCAATAAAAGTATCACCGTAGTAACGGTGACAAACAGCCTCGTTTGAAACTGATGGCGCTTCCGAATAGACCGTTTGTTTTGTAAATCAGCTTCACAGTTGTGCCACTTCGAAAACAGTTTTGATGACACGACGTAGGGCCGGCTAGTCTGAATAGTAGGGACACGGAAACGGCCATTCTAAGCTCCATAAATGACTTCGTATCGTAACTGACAAAACGTTAAATAACAAACATCCAAACATACTAAATCCAACCATTGCAATTCGTGTGATACAGATACCAGGATAGTTACAACTTTAGCATTATTAACCCACTATTTAATAAACTATTCTGTGCATATACATATAAACAGTTATTTATAATGTATTTAAATGACTATACAACTAATTGTGCCGCTTATAGTTTCATCACAATTTTATTAGTTATTACTCGAGAAATTGTAAATAATAAATACGAATGGTTTAAATCAATTGTCATTTGCTAGTGTGGTGGTCAAACAAGTTATTGACACACACATGTAAATTATACCTATGTTAGAACATATATGAATAACACACACACATGTAAATTATACCTATGTTAGAACATATATGAATAACAGACACACTCGTAAAGATAGCCGTGGGAGTTGGGAGCTTTTCTTTGCAGCCGAGAGTACACAGCACGGAATATTTTGTCAAACGCAACGGTGTGCGGCCTCGAGGTGTCGGCACCGGCATCGGCTCCGGCACCCAGCCGTCACACTCACGGTCGCTGTCATATCAATAATGTCATTGGGTTATGTTGTGTTCTGTTGCATCATGGCTTCCGAATGTTAGAAATGTGTGTTTATTGCTGTTACTTTGAGCTTCATTTCAATACTTTAGCAATAGTAATAGTTTGGTGATATACACCATCAGACTGACGAAGACGTCTAAGGGACTGAGGTCACCCCCGTCATTTTGTGTACTTGACAGTTGCCTTTTGCGCCTGTTTTGAAGATTTTGTTAATTGGTACATTTCGGGTCACGATCAGTGAACTCGAGCTGCATACGTCGCCGTCGCTTAACAGTTCCCCTGGTCTGTTTCTGTGTTGGTTTTGGTAACAGACGCATTCATGACTTAGGTATGTGTGTTGTTGTGTCAAGGGTAAATAATTCGTTTTTTACCAGTTTAATGACGTAATTAGGAAGGTACGTAGGTACCTACATACTAGGCGCGATTAAGTATCACGAGTACTTTCGAAGACACGCGTTATTTTTCTACGATTCCAAACAAAGATTTATTGTATAAATACAAGCGAAATACATGGAATTTGTGTTAAACTAAACTACAGGCATATTTCACAATCAACTAAACAGTCAGCTACTCTTACAAGAAAAGGAACCATTTCGGTAGGTAACATTCTACACAACTCTATCTAGACCCATGATAAGCATAGTTTAACCAGCGTATGTTTTGGGATCTAGACTGCGAATAAACATACTTAGATACTTTTTACCGCTGCAAATATACATATTCATGCATACAAATATTTGCACTGAGCGGGAATTGAACCTGCGCCCCCTGCGTAGCAGTCAAACACCGCTGCGCCACAGAGGCCGTCAAAAGGTTATTAGTGGTGTACATACGCAGCTACATTCTTATACCAGGATAGCGTATCTTCTCGAAAGATGAGTGTGTCATGCGATCAACACATAATTTAATAAGACCAGAACGTCCTCGGCCCGCCCCCAGAGCCCGGCACGGGATGGCGCGGGCGGCGCCACTGGACCCTGTCAACAGTTTAAATTGGTTGCGCTGTGGAGATAACGTAAACTTTTTCAATAAGCGCGCTGCCATCTTGGCAAATATGTGCAACATAATAACTTCCAAGGGCAACAGTTTCTATTTAACTCAGATTAGTTTTAAAGACTCTCACATGGCGATAACTTTCATGACACTAGCACGCACATACAAACATACATATAATCTCGCCTTTTTCTTTTGTATGAACACTCACATTATTCGCACTATTGTTGCCTCGAGCTTTGTTTCTGTGCCTGAGATCTGTCTGATGCTAAGCAGCACTATCCCTTAGTCGCCCTGTACGACACCGCATGGGAAAAGATGGGGTGGCCCAAATTTGTCGCTGCCGGGAACCACGCGGTTTCATTACATCTTATCAAATCAAATATTATGAGATACGCATATTATACCTGTGTAATACGTAACTACCCAGTGCACTGGATCGAACCAGGCCCATGAATGCTTACTAAACCAGGCCATTACGAGTACAATAATAAAAAGTGCCTAAAACAATTTATATGTCTAAACTAAAAGCGTATTAAATGCCGAAACTTAGAGTGAAGACTGATGTAAGTGGAATGGTAGGATAAAATATATAGTTATCATTGTTATCATGTAAATTAACCCTTTTAATGCATGTATGTCCACGGTATTTTTGTTCTTACTTAATATGTCCACATTAAAAAAAAACATTATAATAATATTGTGGACCCTGAGGAAAATAATCTGAAATAGAAAAATCAATAAAATTTTGATATTGAATGCGTTGGTACAGAAAAATATTTCTAATAACACGCTGCTGTTATAGAAAGCTGTTTGAGGAAAAAATCTCGACATACGCTTTTCATTTATTGCAGAGCTGTCCTCATAGTCCAATGAAATAGATGATGCCTGAGCAGAGACGTTGATCTGTGATCACTCGAGTGAGCAACCATTGCGGTAGCCTTGAGAGCAATTCGTTTTCTATTGCGTCTGACGAGGCGCGGCCCGGCTCTGGGACGTGGAAATCAAGGGCATCACTTATTACCGACGGTGACGACGCTCCGTGGTCACGAATTCTAGGTTCCCATGAGCTTTGATTTTCTTCCTGGTTCAGGAGAGTACGCGTTCGGCGAAATCATGGTCACTAAATCATACATACATATAATCACGTCTATTTCCCCGGAGGGTTAGGCAGAGGTGAGTTAACACCCACATTTCACCAATTACTGAATTCGGTTCCACGTAATAGGGAGTGAGCCTATTGCCGTCTTCCGGGCACTATTGTTCACTCAAGCATCTGAAGCTGAGTCTGGTCTGTATATTTTGTCTAGTGCGTCTAGCAGGGGATTGCATAGTCCATTGAGTTTTTAAAATTTTTTGGGGCTTAGTGTGCATTAGTCAGATTTTATATTTGGTCCGTCAATTAACTGCACCCCGCTAGATGGTAAAAAGCTGAGGTGCAGTCCAGAAGATACGGATCCCCATTTCCGATGCTATTTAATTTAAAATGGTGGTCCCTACCGTGACGGCATTGATAGATGATTTTTCACGCCCTGCTCGAAGAACCCGAGACTGTAAGAAGAGGGAAACATGTACGCGGGCAGGGCATTCCAACTCTTTATCGTGCGGCAGAGGAAGGAGCCCTCAAACCGTTTGGTGCGAGATGGTATGGGTTCCACCGTGTGTGGGTGGCACTGATGATGACCGAAGTAGTTCTTGTGGTTGAGTTCGCAGTGAACATACATATCGAGTATGTCAATGTGGTCTTGAAGTGCCAGCGGTGTGTTCTAACCAGATTCTTTGATCCCCATTGAGAAATGCGTGTCAAGATCCGTTCGAGCTCAACGACAAGATGCTGTCTATTTTCTTTAGTGTCGGCCCATTTGGCCGCATATGTCCGAAATATCGACCGTGTAGGTAGAGTGCTATCATCTACATAGCAATGGATACTGCCGGCAGACAGCATATCATTTATATGTAGGAGAAACAGAGTAGGTGATAAGACGGACTCCTGAGGTACGCCAGAATTTACCTGAATAAACTCTGAGGCTCGGCCGTTACAGGGAACCCGGATGCTGGCAACCCTGTTACACAGTCGTGCAGGCACACAGTGGAAAGGGAAAGAAGCGATCTATTTGATCCGACTTCCAAAAAGGAAGCAGTTCTCAATTCAATCGGTATTTTTTAATATTTTCATTTTTATTATGTATGTGATTCTTATTTAGTTCGATGCAGAATAGTTGTCATTTAGTCCCCAAAAATTTGACAAGGTTTGGACCAGTTTAGCAGTGGTTTTAATTTTATAAACATTTGTGTGTTTTGACATAATATTTTCAACCGATTTCTTCTCTATGTTCTTCGATATTTCAGTTGTTTACAAACCGATTTTAAAAATTCTTATTGCAATGGGTTCGGTACAACTCACAGGTACTTTCATATAATTTTATGGGTACTGGACCTTGGACCCTGGAGATACACCAGAGAATTTAAGAGGTTGATTTCGAGGAGAGATTCAAGTGATTACTTTTTAGCTAGTTTTCTGACGATCCTGTGACACTGTAGGCACATTACAATGGTCAAGAGCATGTTAGAATTACCAAGTCTTGAACTCCATAGAATAACTTAAATTCAGATATCTGCCTCATTAGGCAGATATCTGAATTTCTTAATGATGTATAACATGAATGTCTCGTTTAAGTTATTCGGAGCATTATATTGAAAATTATGGTCGCCACTCTGGACTAAAAAGAAGAACAAAATTAATAAAATTTAAATCAATTCAATTAAATTAAATAAACCTATTACAGTCACTAAAAAGTAAAAAAGAATCTACGATTGAAAAAACTGACTTCTAAAACTAAAAGCTATAAAATAACATAATAAAGACAGAGAAAAAGTACTGAATTTACAGATTTACCGATCGCCTACTTTGTCTGTTGTGCTTGAAACCTGAACTATTATGAATTGAAATAACATGACCGCTTGAGCTGAGCACCGGCTTTTAACAGATCAATAAATCTCTAAATTCAGTCATTTTTCTTTTATCTTTATTATGTTATTTTATGGTTTGTTAGTTTTTGAAGTCGATTTTTTTGATATCAAGGGAGGTTTAAAGTAAAATCTAAATTTGTTAGGATGCAACCCTTGTGGCACAGCCGCCATTTCTTTTTATGTGACCATTTCAGAGTCACAAAAAGTGGGCTATTGTGGTAAAGAATTATTGCTGAAATATAATAATATTCTTGAAAATTTTCCATGTTTTGAGCATCTGCTCATTTTTTTAAGGCGTTAAAAATTCGTACCTATCGTAATATTTCCGTTTTCCAATAGATTTGTTTAAACGTTGATGAATTTCGCTCGTAACAATTGAGACGCACTTGAACTCTGCCGCACTCCGCGGTTGCGTGCGTGCGTCAAGCCGTCAAGTGTTTGCAAGTTTGCAACAGATTGGCGCCATCCGCCAACTCCCTGATTATATCATTACAGTACACGAGACACAAGACCGATGCCGGGTCTGGAGTGGCCCGTGGAGGAGACAATGTCAACTAACGAGCTAGTTTAAGTTGCGAGTATACAAGAAACTCGCTCGTGTGAACTATTTAACTAATTTGAGGTGTTACATAAGATACTGTTTTGTGACTTCAATAGTATTAATACACAAAACGTTTAGTTTGTGTGTGGACTCATGACTTTATTATCACGTCGTGTAATTTCAGTGCACAATTCGGAGGCTGAAAGTTGTTGTAATCGAAAACAATATCTCACCTGTGCTATCGACGGTGACGGTGTGGTGGTCCGATGTGCAGACGTGGTGCAGGCTCGGCGCAGCGCGGGGCTACTCCTCCGGCTACTCAACAAACTTCTTTGAAAGTTTTCCCGCGCGGAACTTTACTACTAACTTTGTGTAAGCACTGAACTGTAAGAATAACTGTAGGTAGGGCACTTCACTGACGTCTCACTGCACTGGTGGTCACTCTGCGGCGGTGGCGGAGGCCGCACTCGTACTGTACGTAGTCCGGCCCGAGGCGTGCGGCGCGTGGTCGGGCGGCGCGATTGCGGCGGCGGTCGGAGCGCTAGTGGCGGTGAGCGCGCTCCACCCGCGCCTCCCGCGCCGCGCCCGCCCCGCGCCCGCCAGCACCAAGCACCGCCGACAACAAGGTGCACTCTGTGCGGCGGCAGCAGTGCAGTACCCTCACACTCACCAGGGCCAAAAGTCAACAAAAGCGCTGATAGTCGACTACAGAGTGACATCTTAGTGTTTATGGGTGTTCTGGACACGACGTGTGAGCTGTACTATAATATTACCAATGTGGTGCGGCAGTAGGTAGTAACTTGGCACTGAGGCCCCAAGTTCGATGCCCGGCACGGAAAAAAATATTGTGTTTTATTTTAGAAAACACAGGTTCTGAAAAGAAGTGATGGCACCAAGAACTGATTGGAAATGTAGATGGAAACTGTAAAAACACATCTACCTATCCCTCCCTAAAAGAGCGAGCAGTCGCGAGTCTCCTTTCAGGAACGAAAACATTTCTATAATTCAATTCAACAAAACTGAATCTGCATAGGTGTTTATATACATAGAAATGTATATTATTATTTATAAATATTAATAAAGGAACGTTTGAATATAAAACCGTAATTCAAATAAGAACAATATTTAGTAACCTGCCTACTAAAGCGGCGGCTGTGCGCGGATCCTGTTGAAACAAATCCTACTAACCCGACGACGCGCGACGTCAGCGACATCTATGAAGGTAATGTTTGGAGATAGCAACGGTTAGCATCTCACACAAATAACGAGACATTGCAAATAAATTATGAATAAAATTCATTTAACAACGATCATCATGGCCACTTAACTATGATATAGATATTACGTTGTTATGAGCTACTTCTCCAGTTTCCGTAGGCACCGTAAAATTATTTTATGTGTTGCATATACAACAAAAAAACGTCAAGTTACTTTGAAACTACAAATAATTTATTTGCATAGGTATGTCTATTCTGTTCTGCAACCTCCACTTCAACGGCAAGGTGCGTACTCTGCACAAACGGTTCACAGGTCCACGGTTTCATATATTAATAAAGACTTTTTGCGTATCAGAGCCATTTACATTTCTTTATTATGCAGATAACGTCCGCGGTCCACGGTGACTGACTGCGCGGAGCCAGCGCCATCCTTTCAATCAAGTTCTGCGGACGTTCTTTCAATGAAGCTCTCGATGAAGGTAAATTTTAACATTTATTATTGAATATTGCCCATTGTTCTGATTTGTTCTTTTGTCATGCGGTACAAATTTTAATGCGGGTTTTGAGAGCGGCGTTCTTTCCTTCCTCTATACGAAAAAAGAGTGAATTATTTTAGTACGAAATTCCGCCCGTACCCGTTCTGTCAATACGTCGTGATTGATGAACAAACATCCGCCGCATCCACGGCACTATATAGTAGTGCGGATACGACGCCACGTGGGCACACACGCACGCGCCCGCCTGTTGGCACACATGTACACATAATACTATCTGCTAACCGTCATACAAACCTACCGCAGTCAACTTAGACTGAATTCAACTTTTCTTATTTTAATGGAGACTATTTCTCACCCGTACTGCGATCAGGATGTATCACAGTGATCCACCAAACTACTGAGCATCACATCGTCACAACATCCGAGACCTGGAGGCAGTTTGTTTGTTGTTGCACAGAGAAGGTAATGAGAAGTAAATGGAATAAGTTAGAAACAACAACTTCATAAAAGTGGATTAATTAATTCCTTGGCAAGTCGAAAGACAAAATAACCACTATGAAAACAGGTGAGACTGTTTGAGACATATCTCTTTTTTTTTTTTTTTTTTTTTATATATAGGACACGTCAATTGGACTTCGCCTTGCCTGATGGTAAGCTGAAGGCAAAGTCCCAGAAAAGAGGGTCACCATTACTTACACATACAGTGTGACAATGGTGACACTCAGCTTGACGGCCTCATCATATGCTTTTTCACGCCCCGCTTAAAGGACCCGGGACTGTAGGAAGAAGGAAACACGTGAGCTGGTAATGAATTCCAGGCCTTAATGGTGCGACAGAGGAAAGAGTCTCCGAACCGCTTGGTTCTTGATCGGATGTTTTGCACCGTGTGCGGATGACATCTAAGACCTGCACGCGTTGTCCTGTGTAGGAAAGGGGAGGGTGGGACTAATTGGAAGAGCTCATCAGAACACTCCCCATGGTACAAACGGTAAAATACAGCCATGGACGCAACATCTCTACGCAGCTGTAAAGGTTCTAGGGTGTTCGTGATCTCGGGATTCCCAATGATGCGGACCGCACGTCGCTGCAACCTGTCGAGAGCATCTAGTAAGTACTTTGCTGAACCATCCCAGAGACGCGAGCAGTACTCCACACAGGAGCGAATTTGTGTCTTGTATAGAAGACACCGCTGCTCCGGCGTGAAAAACCGTCTCACTCTGTTCAGGACTCCGAGTTTTCGTGAGGCTGTTTTGATGATACTTTCGTATCTCTCGTAATATATGTCTGTTAGTATGTGTTAACAAAAATCTAAATGAATATCAACCACTGCCAAGTGCAAGGAATTTAACTCCAGTTGAAAAGAGCGTAGTGTCATGGCGCAGATACTAAACCACTGAATGCCACCGGTTTGAGTCCGAAACCACCGAAACCTTCTCAATGTGCCCCCATTCGTTTTTTACCTTTACAGCATAGCACTTAACTTGAAAGCGCATTCCTATCTCAAAGACGTTTTGAGTTCGTCCGATACACTCGGCCGACCTCCCGAAGGCCATTAAATGTTATTTCAGTAATCGTCCCGTAATCTCCGCTCAAACACTGCCTGATTGAGATTGCTTTTAGAGATTAGATCACCCGTTGTACTCAGATTTCTTGAGCTTAAAATGTTTGTCGGACTGTATCTGGTTACACTGTTACTGTACAGGTGTTATTACACTAACACGTCTACAATATACTTCGAACACTTTTTAATTTCAATATTCCAATACTGCTACTTATCTACGTAGGCAATGAACCGAGTTTGAAAATTCTTTTACCAATAGAAACCGAACCGAATAGAAACAGAAGCAGCATTTTGTAAAATTAGGCTCAAACTCATGATTGCTATTCCCAGACAATATGACGAGTCTTCGTACTTGTTAGGTTTTTAGGAAGTACTAGTACAGGATATAAAGGGCAGGTACTCACTCGTGCCGACTGTGTTGGTCTGCTCTAGATAACTTTTTTTTTTATACCACTTAGTTGGCAGACAAGCACACGGCCCACCTGATGGAAAGTGGTTACCGTGGCCTATGGACGTTTGTAACACCAGAGGAGTCACAGTCGCGCTGCCAACCCTGTAAGTACAGAGTTTCTGTGCCGTCAGTAGAAGACAAACCAGGACAAGCCTTTAGTCTTCCCACTGACAGCACAAATTCTCCAGTGAGCTTTGGCTACCCTACTCACCGCTGGGAACAAAACACGAAGTTATTATAGCCGCGGTATTCTGTAGGGCGGAGGTACTTCCCCAGACGAACTGCTCAGTTGGGCGGAAATACCGCCGTGTCCTACGTCCTATAAAATTATTAACTTGGCTTGGATGAATTTTGATTGTCGAGGCGTTTAAAACACTATTTTTTTTTTATATATTTAACTATCGGAATACATATTTAACAAAAAAAAATAGACTTACTGAGCCTCTAAAGCTACTGGAGCTTGTGTGCGACACATGCGATTCTCTCTTCAGTACAAAACATTACAAATCTTATAAATAAAAAAAAAGGAAAAACCATAATCGTCGTCAACAAAACACCTACACAGTTTACAATTGAGTAGTCAAAGTCGTGCCTACAATTCTGCTACTAAGATAACAAAATTAAAAATACAATATTTCACAAATAAAAACTTAATACGAATAAATTCCTAAAAATGGTATTAAGTTCAAGAAATATGTTGGGGGTGTTCTGGCAGTTATATTGCTTCCAAACATCGGGGTCGTTTATCTCAAACTTGAGCAGAGCACACGAACGATAATGTACAATTATTGAAGTACCATCCAAGGCTGAGTCGATACATCTGCCAGGAGCAATATTATCACTTCTTTTGACGGTTGGTATAATGTGTGCTGCTGGTATCAAAGTATAAAATGTAAATACAGTGGGCGCTCTTCCACAAATTAGATACTTAAACTTGATCTATATACCTATAATATATAATATGCACTGTACATAAGAGAAATTCCTAAAAAAATTAATATAAAAATTTAAAAATCCCCCGTCACAAAAATCAACCACCATAAAGTCGAAAATAAATTGTGTTAGTAAGCCCTATAACTTTGATATACCTAGTAATACATATTTTGATTCAAGCGTTGTCATGTCGGGGGACCCTACTGGTAGAGCACTATGTCATATTATCGGAACGATTCAAGGTCCCCCCGACATGACAACGCTTGAATCAAAATATGTATTACCAGGCATATCAAAGTTATAGGGCTAACTAATACAATTTATTATCGACTTTTGGGGGTTGCTTTTTGTGACGGGGGTTTTCTAAATTTTTAATTTAATTTTTATTTTACAATTTTTTAAATTGATCTACTCGTCAAGCTATTTGATTTGATACCCATATTGAGGGAGTTGAGAAAAAATATGTATATAATATCAAACAAAAAAAACTGAATCCAAATCGGTTCATTCGATCAGTAGCTACGATGCCACAGACACACACACACACACACACACACACACACACACACACACACAGACACGTCAAATTTATAACACCCCGTCCTTTTCGCGTCGGGGGTTTAAAACGCTTTTTTATACAACTCAGGTAGCAGACAAGCACACCGCCCACCTGATGGAAAGTGGTTACCGTGGCCTATGGACGTGTGCAACCCCAATTGAGTCACACAGGCACTGTCAACCCTGTAAGCACAGAGAGTTTCTGTGCCGTCAGTGTAAAAGACAAAGCAGGACAAACTTTTGGTCTCCCCACTGACAGCACAAAAACTCTCCAGTGAGCTCTGGCTACCCTACTCACCGGGAACACAATACGAAGTTATTATGGGCGCGGTATTCTGTAAGGCAGAGGTACTTTCGCGGTCAGACTGCTCAACTGGACGGAAATACCATCGTGTCCTACCTCTTTGAAAAATTATTGTATTTCGAACTTAGCACCGACTTCGAACAGTCATTTCCATCAAAATATTCTCGATATATTTTTAATAACAATATTTTCAGTGAAAATATCAAAATTGGTAGACAATTGGCGAAGAAATCGCTGCACCACATACGAAAAATAAACCATTCAGTCGAATTAAGAATCTCCTTTTTTTTTAAATCGGGTTAATAACTATGTAGTTCTGATTCTGTTTATTTAATTCGAAATCTCTATGACTTCATAGTGTGTAATCTATGAGCACTGAATCAAAATGGACAGCAGAGTCGCCTAACAGATATAAGCGGGAGGGTCGCGCCTGTGAGGACTTGGCCGTGAGAAGGGTGAGAGGCGGCCTCGCCTCTCCTTTTATCGACGCACTTTACTTTATTGATGCGTTTACCGTCACTGCCCCTAAGGTTGTCTACACATGCATATTGTTACGAGCCGGGGTTTCGGGACGCATAAAAATATTCCTTCACTGAAACACGTACTAAACATAGGTACTTCAAATTATTACAACTGTTACACAATAATAATAGAATTATTTCATTTCTTCACTTCCTATGATGTTGTTGCTTCTCTTCAAACTAGGAGAAATGTCAAGAGAACTGTAATTCAATAACATTCGACAGATATTTATGGCGTGGCGAGCGCGTGGCACTGCCTTCTCGCTGAATTAGTTTTCGATCAATTAATTTTGTTCGGCGCAACTAATTCTCTTGACAAGGTTAACAAATATTAATTCATGTTGTTAATATAGTTCCCAGAATGCCTTCAAATCGAAACAAAGCCAGACTGCAATTCTCGATTCTCGTCCCTATAAAGCTTTTTACAGCGAAGAAAAACGTTGTGAGTCTTACGCGTCACCCGTACTGTAATTGAAATTTATGAATTCAGCTGACTCGTTTGCTCACTGAGCTGGACAAAGACCCTTACCTTTTTCGCCCGAAGAGGGTCGCAGTAGATTCGATCAAGTTAAATCTCAGTAACGTTGAACTGTGCGTGTTACAATTACTGCCCACTTTGCAATAGTAGAATGCAAGTCTATTTGCATCACATACATACATACATATAATCACGCCTTTATCCCCGAAGGGTTAGGCAGAGGTGAATTAACACCCACATTTCACCAATCGTTGTTTTCACTGACATCTTAATGTTAAAGTTGTACCTATTGCATGCGTTGATATTTAATGATAAATAATGAAATTAATCAATGTAAAATTTGTACGCCAGAACCGGCAGAACATGAGATCTGAACATTATGTACCTAAACACCATTTTGTACCATATTCTACGAATAAAGACTTTAACTTTCGGCCCCACGTAATAGGGGGTGAGCCTATTGCCGTCATCCGGGCACTATTGTTGACTCGAGCCTTGTATCTGTGCCTGAGTCTGAGCTGTATATATCTGTCTGATGTTAAACAGCCCTATCCCTTAGTCGCCTTGTGCGACACCGCATGGGAAGAGATGGGATGGCCCAAATTCTACTCTGCCGGGAACCACGTGACTATGCATCACGCGTCGCTACATTAATTATATGGAATACAGGTATGTATGGAGGGTTTTGAAGGGCTACATAATTGGTAGAAATGCTAGTTTAAAGTTACATAGAACCAATGAGATAAAATTGGTATCACCCGTATACAGTGCTACAGAGACTAATGCGCGCGTAGTGACAGCGACACAGCGCGCGATTGTTCTCGCGCGCGGGCCGCGCCCGCCATTAGCGGCTTATCTCGCGCGCGGGCGCCTCCGCACAATGGCCGCGGGGAGGCGCCTCCGCTTAATAACTATTTCCCAAATAGGACGAACTATCGCCGGCTCGTTAATTAGGTCGCGTCAGCGCTCGGCGCATTCAGTACAGCACTGAAAATAGAGGAATTAAAGCTGTAGACTTATTGGGTTAAGTACCGGAATGTTCACAAACTAGATATTACACTCGTGTATTCGTATATCGTAAAAACGTAATCGGTTCAGGCGAGATTCGAACCCACGATCTTTCCCTTACAGGGGGAATACTCTGACCACTGAGCCACACAAACCTCGTACGAACTATCGGAACCAATGAATGATGTTTACAATCATTTTTAATGACTCCGCCCAAACAATTGCATTAAATTTTAAAGCATTTAGTATATGCTACCTATTCAAATCAATTAAGAAATAAAAAATTGTACTATCTATTTACGCTTATGTATACAAAACAAGTCGGAAGAGATGAACCTAACAACAGCTGCAGTTAATCGGTTAACTGCAAACGCAAAAAGCGATCGACTTCCACAGTTACTACCATGTTATATGGTTCTTGTATTACCGTGTATTTTTATTTAAATAGATTATGCATAGACGGCTTCTATTTGACGCAGTTGGATAACTTATCTTAAGCTCTTGACATCATGCGGCTGCGTCTGGCGTACTTCGGAATGTAAGTTGTCATCATAAAGGTTTCAGAAAACTACGTAACGTAAACGTTAATTTCATCTGAAGACCTAAACAAGGAGCTGATCGAGACGGGTTCCGATTAAGGGCGGCGGCGCGCCCGCCTGCCTTCTGCCAAGCCACAAACGGTCTTGATTGATGGACTATAAGTGCGGCTCTAGTGGTTGCAGCCGTCAACACTCGTTACTGGAGCGGAGTGGCGGCAGACGCTCATTTGATTTAGTAGGCCTCTCGTGCCGACCGAGGGGTACCGGTCAGCGTCAGTTACAAAGGCGTCTTTCTCCTGCTGAGCCTTCTCTCCATTAAAAGTTATATGTTGTAGATAAAGGAAACTTAGAATATAATATAAGGCAAGAGCGGAAGTCGTTTTTAATGTAGTGGACGCAGAAAACGGCATGAAGAAGTAACGTAACACGATACAGCAGACGCGTTACTTGCGTCAGTTGGTGACGCAGCGCACGCGCACAATTTCTAATGAAGAAAAAAGAAACCTGATACAGCGCCATTTCTTGGAACTGTGCGTATGTGTGTTATTTTGTTATTTCATTATAATAGATATATTATAAAAACTGCAAACATCCTTGATTCTCGATTATTTCATACTAGCCGACGCGCCCCGGCTTCGCATGAAACACATTTTCAAACTATTACTACCTCTATAAGCCAGTAATTTTTTAATCTTCCAATCACTGTATTGGAATTTATTGAATTTGTTGACTTGTATGATTACTGCACAGCGGAGCTATTTGTCACTGCGCTAATAATGACCTTAGTCGGTAAAGAAACTACTCAATATAAAAAGATTTCTTTAATTTGAACCAGTAGTTCCTGAGATTAGCGCGATCAAACAAACAAACCAACTCATCAGTTTTATAATGTTAGTACCAATTGCAAAGGAATTGGACAAAATACAACTAGCTCGCCGTATACTGAGCAACTAATTGGGATTCCTATTGAACGTTTATTTTGACAGATTGGAACACAACAAACAGTGACATGATTGATCATTATTTACCTATAATGAATAAGCCTGAAACTGTCCTGCGATTTAAGCGACCAAATAAACAACAGGTTCGAAGCGGTTTGAGATCATTGGGTGTAGACATTATTGTACGCGTGGTTCTGTTTTATTTCGTTCCTCTCTGAAGACATGCACGTATAAGTGATACTTTTGGTGTTGCAAAGGTTCCTGGGCTGCGAACCACTCCCCGCCCGTGGGTTATTTGCTTCTTAAAAAATAATATTGTCCTTAAATTCTTATCTCTTAGGCAAGAGTGGAGAAATAATAAAAGCACGTCTACCAAGTCTGAAAGTTAACTAACTGAAAACAAGCTGTGTTAGTTAGTGTTCAAAGCGAACAAAGTAGATACTGGAGAAATTATTTACTTTGCAATTACTGCGCCATTGTGTCAGAAGGAAAACAGGTAACCAAAATACTATCGCAGTTGGGACACCTGCCAGAAAGTATTCCAAGTAAAGAGTTCTTTACAAGTATTTATTGACCTTGCAACATTCGTAGTGTGCTTACTTACGCAGCAGATAGCCACTTGTTGGTAGTTTTTCTCAGTTCTTTTTCACTTGTACAACAAGTGTGAGACCTCTTATACCTTGGTACCCAACGCGTGGTCCGCGTCGGGTAATGTGTTCAATCTACATACGTACGTTTGATCCTGTGCAGAAAGTTACGGAAAATATCACATACAAACATTACGTTAGAGGTAGATGAGTAGTAATTTATATTTTGTGTTAGTAACTTTATGCATGAGAGCAGTTGATGCAGATGACAGACATAAAGTAAAATACAAGTCTGTCATCACTACAAACTTAGTCTTGGAGCAAATAGGTACGTATCAGCAGAGGTAGGTAAAGCTTCCAGATTCAGAACCATACATCAAACTTGTTACAGAAGTGTTCGGATGCAGAGGCAACGAGCGTGTGATACAGATTTATTCCGTACTTAGTGAAAGTGTGACTGTAATCTTATATTGAATGTCTTTTTTATATATCGGAAATGTTTTCCTTAAATTGAAAACAATCATGATACATTTTGCTGTAGGTGCCAGGGGTTCCGTATGTGAGTGTTCGTTCCTTATATTGTGATTGATTTGTTTGCCTTTGCAATATTTCACTAGGCATCTATTTACCTTGAAAAATTGGGCGGCAAGCTTCCATGGTCGACTCAGATTTGCATTTGTCTGGTTTTTATTTGAATTTTAAAATAAATATTGTTCGAGTAAACAACAATAAGTAGTAAAGACAGAGCTGCCAAGATGTTTTTTATGGGCGGTCGCGAAGAGGTCCCGGCCGGCTCCCGGCGCGCATTACACTGTGAACTGCCGCAAACGAAAAACTTAGCTCATTAGCCGTCGACTGCCGAGAGCGTAAAAAGTACGTCCGCAGAGAGTCGTTACGACATTAAAGTTGGCAGCATGTCCGCGAGCCACCGGACGTCGCGCCGACCTGGACCTGTTGACTCGCAACTGCCTCCAACTTCGAAGTGTCGCGGCCGTCCCGTATTTAAGTAACATGAAGTTAAAGTAGTTTTTTATGTTCAAAAGGAATAGTAACTTTTTTAATAAATGCAGTTTATGCTCACGGCTAAACTTAACTTCTGTACGTGTTCTGTGGCATCTTCTCACACAGCGTTGGCGGTTAACCAGCAGTTTGCTGTAGTTTGCACGGTTTTTGAGAGTGCCTTATCTCTTATCTCTCTTATGTTGCTATCTCATTACTATTCAATTTGAATAAGTTGCTAGTCTGTCATACCACTCATACATATACATATAATCTCGCTTTGTGCGGGTGGTGCAGGAGGTGAACTCACCTCTGCCTAACCCTCCAGGGATATTACTCATATCCTCCTTTATTCTGTAAATAATCATTCGCGTCGCGGGTGACCGTAAACGTTTTCCCGCAGAGGTGGTTGAGGACCGTAATGAAATGAAATGGAATGGAATGAAGTTGCAGTAGTCATAACAACGTTCCTCGGACTGGAGATCACTCACAGTTCACACGGACAGTCCGCAGGCGGCTGCCGGCCTTACCTATTGCTGCTTCCGGCTGCGAATGAAATGTTTGCTGTCCACAAGTTCACATTTTTGAAGGCCTCAATGAAGTAGACAGCACGCTGCTGTATCTGTCTTAGAACATCTAATAAGAACTTGCTGTAGAGGTAGAGAGCCGTTGCGACAAGGGACCAGTAATTGTTTCACGTAGCAACAAAACTTTGTTTTACATCAAGGGATTTTCTTATGCGGTAGGATTTAGTGAGGCTATTTTAATAACAATGTATATTTTGTATATTTTTCTACTTTTGGCCCAGAGCTTTTGAATCTGCTTCGCTAGGAAAACAGATGATCTATGTAGCCCCTTTCTTTCCTAAATAAAATGCAGTGCGAACTTTTCACATCTTTCCATCACTTCGAGATCTTTGCATATAATTTGTGGCGGTTTTCCTACTGTATTGGTTTGCTCTTCGTGATGCATGCGATGATGATGATTTTGCACCAGTTTTCTGATTCTTCGCCACCTGATCACCGAAAGTTTGAATGTTAAACAGAAACTTTAGACGCGAGCTATTTACGGGTGCTTCGAGATCATTCGCCTATGACTGTTTTATTTCATTTTTATACGTTTCCTGCACAAGGTTGGCGCTCACTTAAATATTATTAGTGGCGCGAGCGTCCGCGGTGGTCACTGTGGTCGGGTCGAGCATGCATGAGCTATATATCTTGACATACATAGCTGTTATTTTGTAACTCAGATTAATTGAAAAACTGAGTTCCAATTAACCACTGTAATTAAATACGTCATAGTCCGTAAAGATTTGACGGATGCTCGTTAGGCTATATACCTACAATTGTGATTCGATTGCGTAGTCGCAGGATCGAACCCCGGGTCACATCAGCTGCGCCTTTTTACTTTCCGTCCAATGTTTCTTTCTTTAGGCGGTAGTAGGTATACATTATTAAACCATTTCAACATTATCCACACCATTAACGTCGTTCATAACTGGATCTGTTAGTGAAGCTGACTATTTGTTTACTGTCGTAAAACCCTCCGCGAGCCGGTTCCACACAGCGCTGGACGGTGACAGATCTCTTTGATGATCCGCGTATTACACCATGGGGCCACACACAGCCACACACCTGCTCGTACACCACTGACATATTTATATGCCACCACACGGCGTGTTCTTTTAGCGTTAGCGTTTGTCACACGGAGCCGTTTAACAAAACATTAATTTAAAATAAACCGGTTCGTTTCACAACAAAATATATGAGCAACAACCGCGACAGAAATATAACCGAACGACGCGGCAGTGACCCGCGGGGAAGGTCACGGGGACGGCCCGACGCGCGGCGTGCGACGCGCGCCCCCGCGCCGCGCGACGCACGCGTCAACACGCTGACAACGAGGCGTGCGGAGATATATAAACACCTCAACAAAGTCTAGGGAACAAGATGACCCCAATTATTTTTTTTCGTGTAAATCTTGTTTTGCAAATAACTGGCAGCAAATAAATAAAAATAGAATAAAGTAGATTACAGAGTTGTTCGAAATTGAAAAATAAATTTAAATAAGTAATGATTTTCGAATATGGAGGGAAAACTTTTAAAAGTGTTTGATTGTGCAGTTTCTCTGAGGCAAAATAAAAATTATTTTTTTTGATTGTAAATAACGTTTATTATCAATAATACGTCTTTTACGTATGGTTTGTGCATTTTTGTGACTGTAGTCATCATGTCACGTCGTCATTTAAGTCGCGAAGAGATGTTAAGGGCTGTTGGTATGCTGCAAGCTGGACGAACTCAACGCGACGTAGCGGATGCTGTCAACACCCAACCAAGCGTAATTTGCAGATTATGGGCACGCTACAGGTCTACAGGGGATGTTGCCGAACGTCACAGGGGACAAAATAGGGTTACTACCCCGCGACAAGATCGATTCTTGCAAAATTCCGCAAGGCGGCAACCCACGATTACTGCTCGTCAGTTGGTCGCAGGCCTCCAGTCTCAGCATCAAGTGGTTATTAGCGATCAAACTGTCAGAAGAAGACTACACGAAGCCAATCTTTAAGCTCGCAGACCGCTTAGGGTTCCAGCTCTTCGACGTGGAAATCGAGGTCGTCGCTTATTGTGGGCTAACGCACATTTACAGTGGACCGACCATCAATGGGCACGGGTTCTGTTTTCCGACGAATCTTGCTTCGGTTTTCATCCTGATTCGAGAAGAGTGCGTATATGGCGAGTTCCTGGACGTCGGAGTCGTCTCCAGAATCCGCAAGAAGTTCATCCTTACCAAGGTGGAACAATCATGGTATGGGCTGGAATTCGCCTTGGTGGAAGGACCGACCTCGTTTGGATACGGGGCAATTTGAATGCAAACCAATACATTCAGGAGGTTATACACCCCATGGTAATCCCTCATCGACAGCAGTTCGGTCAAGATTTTATGTTCATGCAAGATAATGCACGGTTACACACCGCGAGGGTAGTGGTCAATGCGTTAAGCGAGCACAATATGACGACGTTAGAATGGCCTGCTCAGTCTGCCGACCTCAATCCCATAGAGCATGCCTGGGATTTGCTTGGGAGAAGAGCTTTCAGTGATTCTTTGGAAAATCTGAACACTGAAGAACAACTTTTTTTACACCTTCGCAGTGTATGGAGCCATATTCCACAGACGATGATTGACAATCTCATACTAAGTATGCCACGCCGTTGTCGAGCTGTTGCTAATGCTTTAGGAGGTCCTACAGATTATTAAAAACGTTTAAAGTACGGTTAATTACTGTATTTCTTACTACCTCGTTATTTTTGTGCCTAATCATAGAAGGTTGTAATACTCAATATTGGCACTATTCAATTCTTTCTTAAAAAAAAAAAATTGGTATGAAAATGTTTTTATTAAAATAAAAATTAAAAACGGTATAAAAATACCCTTCTATTGATATAAAACACTCACTATTACAAGAAAG
The DNA here is from genome assembly GCA_963662185.1 of Eilema griseolum. NCBI lineage: Eukaryota > Metazoa > Arthropoda > Insecta > Lepidoptera > Erebidae > Eilema > Eilema griseolum. Next base: position 118,525 of record OY759232.1, read on the forward strand.
GGTTTTAAAATAAAAACTAGAAATGTCCTTGTTCCCTGGACTTTGTTGATGTGTGTATTTGCGTTGTATAAATCTTTCATTGTTTTAAGATTATCCACTTAAATCTAAAAGACGGCATATATCTCTCTTAATTTTAAAACACGATTCACTTATTTACGTGTAAAAAAAAAACCTTAAACTATGTTTTGCAGTACTCCGAGGCGGGGGCGCGCCCACTGCCCAGCATTGTTCCATGGTCTGTGAATTACAAATAATATCTACATTATTATTTAGGCATGTAATTATGTAATGGCTCACGAAGATTATCGAACATAGGTCGGTGTTTGGCGGTCGGCGGCCGCGCGGGCTCTTATCTAACCAGCAGACTACAGATTATCCGCTGCGCTTCCGCCAAACGCTCCCACGGTATGGTGGCTGCCGGACAGGGGCCATATTTAATTCTTCATTCAATTTGCAGAGCTTGTGATTATAGACGCGACACGAGCGCGGATATGTCGAGGAGCTGCGTAGCCCGCCACAGCGGGACGGAGCGCGTCAAGGACGGCCATTAATTGGCAATATTAACAAATGGTCCCACTCGATCAGCGTCAATAATGACGCATCGGTCGACGCACCGCTGACGTCACAACTCTCCAGTGACACCCGATGTCTCTACAGCGAGCGTCAGTCATGATAACACTACCATTGTATGCATTCAAGCGAGACTTCATTTAGATTTATTGGAGTTGACAATTCCTTCCTGTATATTAATATAACTGGACAGTAAATTGATAGGCAGAAGAATAGATACACGATAGACAGTACCCAGGTGTAACGAAGTATGTGGCAAGTATTATGATTGTTTTTTATATACCACTTAGGTGACAGACAAGCACACGGCCCACCTGATGGAAAGTGGTTACCGTGGCTTATGGACGTCTGTAACATCAAAGGAGTCACAGTCGCGCTGCTAACCCTGTAAGTACTGAGTTTCTGTGTCATCAGTGTAGAAGACAAAGCAGGACAAGCCTTTAGTCTTCCCACTGACAGCACAAATTCTCCAGTGAGCTCTGGCTACCCTACTTACAGCTGGAAACACAACACGAAGTTATTATAGCCGCGGTATTCTGTATGGCGAAGGTACTTCCCCAGTCGGACTGCTCAATTGGGCGAAAATACCGCCGTGTCCTACCGCCCAAAAAAATTAATGTAATTATAAAGGCGTTAAAAAAGTCAAAAATTATTTACTCTGCATAGATCAGAAAAATATAAAACGTCAATATAAAAAGAAGTATAGAAGACAAGTTTAGCAAATGGACCACCAGTTCGAAACGCGGCCCCGACCTGAGAAGACCCCTTCAAGAAACTTAGCGAACATTTTTTTTTGGTCTGTTCACCAACATTTACTAAGTCTACTTAGTCTAAATACAATAATTTAACTGAGTAGCACAGTGGAGCGAACAGCTCATTTCGAAGCTTGTTTATCATCTAATAATGATGGAGAAACAGACGAGAGTAAACGAGCACGCCATAAAAAGTGTTCGGTTGACTACATATATTATAGGTGTGAACACGCCTTTGTTAACCTACATATTCCCGTCCCTACGTAGTTCAATATCGTTAGTCGGGAGGCTGATGAAAATAAATAGGACATTTGCAGTTATTGGGAACCTACGTCAATTTACAAAAAAGATTGACACTATATCAGCACACACCGTAACTGCCTACGTGTGCACCGCGCTGCCTTGGTAGTATTGCGTGTGTAGGCAGCTGTCGCCGGTGAATTCTTCACATCTAGTTGTTTGTTTATTTACAAATCCAGATTGCTCGGCAACAGTGCGGGCGCTCGAGGCGACGTAATTACGTATCACTGTCTTCACACATCCAAGTATTCGTTACATGGAGGTTCATTCGTCAAACTAATATTATCCTTATCAACAGAGGCTCTCAAAGTGCGTCGTGTGGATTTTACGAAAACATCAAATTAGCTGTTTGTTTACCCGACTGTTGTGAACCCAGGCGAGAACGGCTTAACACTGTGTAACACGTTTGTATTGTACATCTGTTGCTGAACGGATAAACTGATTTTGATGAAATATTGTTATTAGAGCTATCGGGATATTTACGATGTTATATTATTTATTTATTTATTATATACTTTATTGTACGCCAATTACAATATTCATGATACAGAAATTGAAAAGACCAGAGCAGTACAAAGGACGGCTTTATCGCTTAACGCAATTTCTTCCAGGCAACCTTTTTATTTCGAGTTTCCGATATTTCGTTGCTGTTGAGGTTGTGCGAGTACCATGATCACGGAGGAACTGAAATATCGGAAACTCGAAATAATACAACATCGTAACTATCCCGATAGCTCCAATATTAATGTGAGTGACCTTGACAGTTTAAATACCCTTATTGATGAAATATGTTCACATTTGCGCAAATAGGCAGTGATTTTTGACGTTAAAATGTATTCCAATCAAACATACTTGTAATACTATTGGTGTTTCTTGGAACTTAAAATAATCCTACTTATTTTAGTTCCAAACGAATACCACTAACACAGTAGATTAGATAGTGCCACTAGTATGTTTTACAATAATTTTAACCAGAATTAAATTGTATCGTAGCTTTGCCTTTTGGTTACTTTAATTCTACCCTAGTTATATCATAAAACATGATGTAACTGTCAATTCACGAGTACCAGTGTTTAGTCCATAATACCTTACCCTGCTACTAACAGGAAGGGTCATCTCTCCAGCATGGTGTGGGGAAAACAACAAAGTTCACTCCAAGTGTAGTGCGTGGACATAAAAACCCATAACAGACGGTAGGATTTATCCGCCCCAAACCACCGTACCAAGTTCGGTGTTCTGGTGCGATGTACGCAACAGACGACCGGACAACGCATCGAGCGGGCCGGTGCCACAGACTACATAAGTAAGTTTCCTAACCAGTGATAAATCCTTCAAAATCTAAAAATATTTTGTACTTAAAAACAATTAAAAGTAAGAATTACTATATTTGAGTAATAACTTTTTTCGTGCGGAAACCTCTTGCCTGACCTCGCAGGAGGTCCTGAAGGCGGTGGGTATATTATGTGAGACTCGAACCGACTACTAAGAACAGACTTTAATGATATTTTCTTTAATACACGTTCTTTCGCATGATCAGATACCGCTGATCACGAATATAAGAAAAAACTGTGTACAATAGGGTCGAAAATTGCTTGCACTTATCAAGTTGTAGGTGTAGATCCTTACTGACTTCAATTCATATCCAGCTTTTACTCTCATTTTCGTGTTCAGAGTTACGTATGGATCCCAAAAAGTGCATTTTTATAGATATTTCAAGAACTTCTAACAATAAAAACAGAGTGTGCCAGTTCTGTCCATTACCAAAAAAATGATAAAAAAGTCTTTGGTCTACGCCGAACCATTAAAAGTTTTGACGGCTCGGTGTCAAACCACTGAACGATTAGATGGCCCTGCAGACTCGCGGACAAATCCGGTGTCGAACGAGCAAATCATGTCCGGCGGACTGCTCTCCAGACCATCGGATTTTTCACTGCGAATAAATCCGGTCGAATAAATCCCATCGTCTGTTACGGCTATTACGCCAGGAATCTTGTCACGAGGAGGCGCGTATTGGCCAACAGATTGGCAATTTGTAATTTTGTAGTAGTTGTTGTCGACTGCACCGGGCAATAAATATGGAGGAAAAAAAGAGAAAAGAAGCATTAACATGACGATTTTTCACGTCTAAAATAATTACACTATGTCTTATATACTGAACGCGAGTGATACCGGCGGGCGCGCTAGTCGCACGCCGACTCAATTAAACAACAACACACGCGCCGAACAAACAACCGCTGTATAATTGGTGTTGACTGTTGACTCGCCCTTCGCACTCCAATTAGCAACTACCGCAAAGGGCCCGCGTCTCGTCTGCAACAGACATAATCACCAACTTCCTTATATCAATAAAGCTAAATGTGGTTCGAATTCTTATACGTAAACAACACGGGCGAAGGTCCCGGACGAGTACGTGGGCCGCGGGTAAAGCTACGGCGTAAAGGCTCTACGCGCGTCTTGCTACGGCATTCATGTATTTAATATCCGTAGCCGCGCAAAGCCTCTACGGTAATAAGTGAGTAAAGGTCAGTCCGGTCCGGGCCCGACAGAGGCTGAGATTTACCGCTCAGGTTTAGTGACGTTATTATATTGCCATCATCACTTTCAATGGCAATGTTCGTTCAGTAGAAGCAGCACGATTGTACTCGTATATCTTAAAGATTAGGGAGTGAAAATCTATACCTAGTCGTTTACCGGCCGCAGCCTCTAACTGTGGGTCGGAACTGATAAAGATACTAAAAGATTATGTGCGGGTTATCTGTATTTACACAAACCCGTCATTGTAGACCATGGTTTTATGTGTGAGAATTCCACAGTCTTGTTATGTGGAGATGGAATGAAAAGATCGGGAAAGAACTAATTAATCCATCGTGTTGAAGATGGATTAATTATTGTCTAATTGAGGAGGTAGGACACGGCGGTATTTCCGCCCAATTGAGCAGTCGGATTGGGGAAGTACCTCCGCCCTACAGAATACCACGGTTATAATAACTTCATGTTGTGTTCCCAGCGGTGAGTAGGGTAGCCAGAGGTCACCAAAGGCTTGTCCTGCTTTGTCCTCTACACTGACGGCACAAAATCTCTGTACTTACAGGGTCGGCAGTACGGATGTGACTCCACTGGTGTTACACACGTTCATAGGTCATGGTAACCACTTTCCATCAGGCGGGCCGTGTGCTTGTCTGCCACCTAAGTTGTATAAAAAAATAATAAAAAAAAGATGTGAGAGAAAAATGTAGCGAAGCGTAAGTGACTGATAACGTAAGACAACACCGCTGTTTGTATTTTAAGAAGATAAAAAAAGAATTTATAGAATGTAACTATTTAATTAAACGCCAACAACTCCCAAATACTCTAACCAACATACATTTCCATCCAAAGTTTACCTGGAAGAAATCGTGTAAAGCTATAAGGTCGCCCTTTGTACTGCTCTTGTCTTATCATATTTCTGTAACAAAATATTGTAATTGGCGTACAATAAGGAATATAATAAATAAATAAATACTCAATTCATTCAAAACACTGACCAATCCTAATATCGCCCTTTTGCTTTTTAGGCGGAGACGCATGAAGTTGAAGCTGTTCGTATTCGTAAGACACGTAATACTGTTAATAAAAATACCGTCCTGTGAGTGAAACATCTACAACAAAAATTAGTGAGGTCACAAGGTATTCTGTTCAATATCTGTTAATAATATAATAAGACGTTAAAACAGTTTTAGAAGATTTGGCTTTTTTAAAAGATGAATTTAGATCCATTGGTTTACATTTAAATGCATCAGACATAGACATCCTTTCAACATTATCAAAATTCAACGATTTGGCTCCAAATTTAAAAATTGTTCAAAACGATTCTCTCCGCCTCCTTGGGTCCCCAATCCTAGAGGAAGCATATGACTCCTTCGTAGAAGAAAAGATTCGAAATTTCTGTGAAGTTTCGGAGCGATTACAACAAATTAACATCCGTTCTGCTTTCACTATAATTCGGTATTGTCTTTTTGTTCCTAAATCAACTCAACTGTTCAAGTATTCGACTTTTTTAGGTAAAATGGATAGTGTGATTCGAAACACACTATGCAAAATTCTAAATGTGGATATGAACGACCGAGTCTGGCTTCAGGCATCCATGCCTGTGCGTCTAGGCGGGCTCGGCGTTCGCAAAATTACTGACGTCTTGGACGTTCGGTGCATGGCACGGATGAATTGGTTAGAAAAATCTTAACCCCTAGCCTAACTAATTCAGAAGTGCCAGGTATGGCCGAAGTTTTTAATGCTTGGAAAATGTTTTGCCCAAACGTTGATTTGCCAGCCAACCCAGCTTCCCAGAGACAATGGGACGTGCCGCTCTGCAACATGGTAAGAAAACATCTAATTTCTAGTTCTACCAATGTTGCGGAGCGTGCTCGCCTTTTGGCTGTGGGGGAATGGGAATCCGGTGTTTGGCTTCAGGCCCTACCGTCGCCTAACATTGGTACCATGTTGGACGATAACACCTTCCGTATCGCTGCTTACCTTCGTTTAGGTGCTCCTTACGTTTCTCCGCATCGATGTCGCTGTGGGGAAAAAGTTGGTAGCCTTGGACATCATGGTCTCTCCTGCAGCAGGAGCTCAGGACGGCTGTCGCGGCACGGGTATATCAATGACATAATCCGTCGGGCTCTTGTCACCGCTGTCTGGAAGCCATATTAGAACCCACTGGCTAGGCGCGCGACGATGGCAAGAGGCCAGATGGAATGTCATTGGTACCTTGGAAGATGGGAAGGCATTTGGTGTAGGATGCAACATGTGCTGACACCCTTGCGCCTTCACACCTTCCAGGGACTGCAAACTGCGCCTGCGCTGCTGCTGCGTCGGCAGAGACCCTCAAACGGCGCAAGTATAGTAATATAAGTGGTAATTACATATTTGAGCCGTTTGGGGTCGAGACGCTGGGATCATGGGGTCCAAGTGCCAGTCTTTTGTTTAGAGACATTCTAAACGTTTAATTGACGCTACTCGTGACCGGAGGGCTGGTTTACTCCTTGCGCAAAGGATTGGTATTGCCATTCAACGTGGCAATGCCGCCAGCCTTCTGGCCACCTTCCCGGTTGACATCGATGGGGAGGAACTCTTTGAAACCTGAACCTGCAGGATTATTTAGATATACATATTTTTTTATATATATTTTAATTTAGATAACTTCCGTGTATATTATGTAAATATTATATCTACCTGTACATTTAAACTTAACTAGCTTATTTTCACAATTATAATCTATACTAATAATATTATATTACCTACAGTGAGTAATATAAAGGATGAGCAAGAATTTAAATAAATGAGACTACCCCCTAATAATATGTTTAGTGTTAGGTACACTTCCGTGGAGACAACACGCGGCGCTAGTTTCCTACTACTGCCACTGTTACGACGAGCACTTCACACAACTCACGAGTGAGCCTCTAAACTCTAAGCTACTCATCCTAGCACCCCTCAATTGTAATAGATAATATTGCGTGTGCGTGTGCGGGCTCCTTGTCACTGCCGCGTCAGTGAGCATCGCGCGCTTGACAAGACGTTTATATGATTATATCTGTCGGTACACACTAATTGGACAGATAATATCTCCATCATTAGCGACAAAGCCAGTTTCAATATTTTAGATTACAGGATAAGTTTGAGAATAGAATCGTTTTATTTGTTCAATGCATGTATGTACATACAAAAGCATGCTAAGCGAGTAATAGTATAATCGGTGAGCAACACAAATGTTTGAAGGCAATAATCTGCAGCCGTGTGACCGCGCGGGTACCGCTAGAGATGCTTTATCTCAATCTTAAATAAGGATAGATATCGAAATCAAGTTACCGACATTTGCGCATTGGGAGAAGCCTATGTCCACCAGTGTAATTGATATTTTAACATTTTCACTTATATAAACAACGCTGTCCTCGTGTGCATGTACTTTTTACATACATATAATCACACCTCCATCCTCAAAGGGTTAGGCAGAGGTGAATCAACACCCACATTTCACTGATCATTGAATTCGTTCCCACGTAATAGGAGCTGAGCCTATTGCCGTCTTCCGGGCACTATTGTATCTGAGGCTGAGTCTGGGCTGTATATATCAGTCAGATGTTAAACAGCCCTACCATTAGTCGCCTTGTACGTGGGGCGCACTATAAGTTTCCGGAATGAATATGAAAAAATACTATTAAAGGTACAAAATTAATTTATTGTTTTTCAAAATAATCTCCCTTTGCGTCTATGCACTTTTTCATTCGATCAAACCAGTTTTGAAAACTTTTGTGCCACTCCTCTGTGGTGACCTCTGAAACGTGTTTTTCATACTCCTCGACAGCCTCTTCTGGTAATGAAAATCGTTGGCCGCGTAATTGGTTCTTAATTTTTGGGAACAGATAAAAGTCACAAGGTGCCAGGTCGGGACTGTATGCAGGATGACTCATGAGTTCTACATTTTTCGCCTTCAAAAAGTCGTTTGTCTGTCTGGCCGTGTGAGAACTAGCATTGTCGTGGTGCAGGATGATACGGCGTTTACGGTTATTTTTACGGAGTTCGTCAATAACTTCCGGCAAACAAATGGTCGTGTACCAGTCACTATTCACAGTACGACGATTTTCTAAAGCAACAGTAGCCACGTGTCCAGTTTTATTAAAAAAAGAAGCAATCATCCGCTTAGATGCACTTTTCACGCGCGCCACTTTGGTTGGTTTCGGCTCATCTTGAAAGACCCATACGCTCGATTGCTGCTTTGTTTTGGGATCGTAGCAATAAATCCATGTTTCGTCACCTGTTACTATGTCCCACACCAAATTTGACGCACCTTCGTTGAATCTGGTAAGCATGGCACTGCACCAAGTGACGCGGTCCGTTTTTTGATCCTCGGTCAAGTTATGTGGGATCCACCGCGAGCACAGCTTTCTCACACCCAAATGTTTGTATAGGATTGATTGTATTTGACTCATGCCTATTTCTAAGGATGCGCGAATTTCATGGTAGGTCACATGCCTGTCTGTTTCAATCATACGGCGCACAGCATCGATGTTTTTGTTGGTCACAGCGGTGGACGGCCGACCATCGCGAGATTCGTCACTGAGATTGATACGACCACGCTTGAATTCTGCAAACCAGCTATAAACAGTCGTCTTGCATGGAGCTTCATCGCTAAAAGCTGTTTCAAGCCGAGCGATGCTCTGTTGAGCCGTCAAATTACACTTAAAATCGTAGAAAATCATACTACGAAAATTTTCCCGAGTTAAATCCATGTTGATGCAGACACACAATTTTTTAAATGGCGCCACAAGGTAAAAACAAAAGACAGTCAGATGAAACAAACTGTATTCTACAGCCAAAGAGTTCTATTTTCAAATGTTGTAATAAATTTTTAAATATTGTTTATGTAAGTGGCCAGTTCCGGAAACTTTTAGTGTAACCTATGTACGACACCGCATGGGAAGAGATGGGGTTGTCCAAACTCTACTCTGCCGGAACCTCGCATGTACTTATCTGACGGATTTAATTATTATTAATGAATAAGATTTTTCTTAATATGGATTGGTACCAATATTGTAACTCTATGTCTTTATGAATCAGAAATTGTTATTTTACCAGGACTTAGTTATATTGACTTAACATCAGATATTAATACTGTAAGACAATCGTGTCGAGACCGAAAACATAATGCAAGTAGACACGAAAACGATGCAAAACGGGAATAGCGAGCCTAAAATCTATACTACTATAAACACTCACAACGTTGTCATTGAATCCATGAAGATATCGACCTCGAAATATTAACACGTTAAAAAATAAAAATAGTACTTTAAAAGCCAATAAAATCCATTTAAAAATAGGAAGTGCGGGCTGACGGCGGCGGCGCTCTAAGCAAACGATGGTCGCAGGCGGTGAGCGCGCGAACTCAGAAAGTCGCGGCGCCGGATCTTTCCTACAAACATACAATAAATTTGCCAAATATATTTTAATTCTCGCGCTAAACGCGCTACATTTCATTCTTATAAAAATACTATGTGACGAGTACTCGCTAACGAGCCGGCCGGCGACGCTACGGGCCGGATGCCGGTGATTTACCGTGAACGCGGTTGTAACGGAATAACCAGGGGAATTATGGCTGCGACAAAATATATTCTGTCTATTAATTTTAAGCAAATGCTATTTAATTGAGTGAAGGCGGTTAGGTGCCGGCACATCTCGACGGTTTGCAATCGCCGTTCGTCCTACACTCGGCGGCACTCGGTGACCAGGCATAAAGATTAGCGCAATATTTAGTGATCGTTTTGGTTTAGTCTTTATTTTATAGGGATAGGGACAGGAAACAAATCGGTTTCAATATTTGGGGGCAAATAAAAAGCTCGTGCACTGTGACGAAAAGTGAAACAACAGCGCCAGCCCGGGCGCGCGTGGAGGCGGCTAATTTATTGAATGAGACTTTACTGTGTCAAAATCTGTCACGAAAATGTTTTCAAAGACATTGCTTTAATTCACCAGGTTCGTTTCTTGAGAAAATAATTATATTTCTGATTCGACCCAATTACACTAGTTAGATAAATTATATATTATATGTCTTTGATGAACACAAGCGGCTCTTGGTTGGCTCAAGCACCTCTCTCGTGATTAAGGTCATTAAGGAAACGTACTGATATAGCTCTTTGATTTTCGCTCAAGGGCAACCTAAAACATCTTTCGTATCTATTTTATAAGTCTCACGTGATTTATGTTAATATTTTTGTAGTATTATACAATATTGAGAAGAATTACAAACAACAATACGCGAATGTGTGTCGCGTTATTGATGTATTTCTGCTATCTTTGGAGAATATAGGTGGGTTTATTTTAATGAGTGCCAAATCATTGTTCCAAAGTTTTTGTGACCACTTTGCAGCAAAAATGACCGTTTCTTTCGAATCAATTCAATTGGCATCATCAATTGGTATCACTGATTCTAAATTATAATGTGGAAAGGAACCATCCCAACTAACACTTACTAGATATGACGTGTGTTAAGTTACCCATTAATAAAGTCTAGCAAGTGATGAGGCAACAAGGTGTCTGCGGTCTCCGGAGGCGTTTTCCTGACTACTCTGGCACATTTTGCGAATGGATGTTAATTTATACAAAAACAAATTATTAAAGCTTTTAAAAGACAAAAAGTATTTCCTTTGTGCGTCGCCGTCGCCGGCGCTCCTCGCTCCTCAATTTAAATATAGCTCACGTACATTGTTTGTTTTCCAGTTTTCTTCGGCGTTACGCTCTGAACCCATTTCCATTAAAATGTCAATTTAGATTTAGTGATGCCGTGATGCCATACTTTGTTCTTTAATTCGTTTAGGTATATCTCAGGCATATCGACGCTCCAACTAAAGTAAGACAACTTTATAGACAATTACAAGCTTTACAGAAGCACTTTTAGTTTCTCTTTAATTTCCATATTTTGTGCTCACTGTGTTTCTATTCGAATATTCGGTAAATGGAATTATTTTGCTAACAGTGAAATAGTTGGCTTAATAAAGATAAAAATATCTTGTGGTATCTGTGTGCTCAACCTGAATACGGCTCAATCACAATACTCGTCCAAGTGTCGCCCTACGTATCTTATATACCGCGGTGAAGCCGTTATTATGGCCCACAACAATCGACAAACGATATATTAATGTCACTGAAGTTCCACATCGAGATAACACGTTTATATCGAAGGGGCTCCCGTTGACGTCGGGGCCTTGGGGCGCGGGACGACAAGGGAAAATAAAACAGACGCATTTCTTCATTCTCTTTCAGCTGGTTTTTGTACATGATATTTACATGTAGAATAAATAATATGTCGTTACATATGAAATTGACGCTTTTTTGAAGAAATTGGAGGAAGCCCAGTTTTCAGTATTAATATTTTTGCATTTTGTTAGTAATGACAAATCCAAATTTTATGATTTTTTTGTGTATAAATGAAAGAACATTAAGCTAACAAACACTTTTATTACATTTTTGAAAAGCTGTAAAAAAATTATATCAGTGATCAGTTCTTGTAAAGCTAATCCATAAAAGAGGATGAAGAAGACTTCCCAGTGGAACAAGAAACTCAATTGGAAACATAACAACTAATCTACTCAAGTTAATACTCGTTGTAGAAGTGGTCGAGGAACGCAATCAGATATTAATTGGAATGTTGGACGACGTGCTTAGAGCGGTCCTCGCGTGCCGCACCGCCGGGCACCGCGCCTGGGTGTCCTCTCGAGGGTGCTGTGGTCGTGACGAGTGCTCGTTAAGTCTTCTACTCTTTGATTTTGCCAAACAAAGTAGCCGAAACGATCTTACTGCCTTGGTCTTGCTCCCTTCCGGTTGACTGATTGCTCTGATATTTGGTACATACCTTTAGTTCAGACAATAATACAATTTAAATAAATAAAATAGTTTGATTTGTTAATTTTGAGACTTTGTAGTTAAGATCGATCTGATGCTGACTGTACCTAATTGAAAAATTTAGTCAAGTTCGAGTTGGACTCGCGCACTAAGGGTTTCGTGACTTAAGCTACATAAAGTGTTGACTTAAAACTTTAATTTTTGCACAGTTTGAAGACATTATAGACCTGAGTATGTGTTATTCAACTTGATACCTCCACGCGTTCCTAAGAAAATAGTCTTTACAGATAGACAGACAGACAGACGGACAACAAAATGATCCTATAAGGTTTCGTTTTTCTCCTTTTGAGGTACGGAACCAAAAATATCATGACCACTTTTATTAGCTCAGTAAATTATGAGGAGGTAGGACACGGCGGTATTTCTGCCCAATTGACAAGTCTTACTGGGGAAGTACCTCCGCCCTACAGAATACCGCGGTTATAATAACTTCGTGTTGTGTTCCCGGCGGTGAGCAGGGTAGCCTGAGCTCACTGGAGAGTTTTTATGCTGTCAGTGGGATGACCAAAGGCTTGTCTTGCTTTGTCCTCTACACTGACGGCACAAAATCTCTGTTCTCACATGGTCGGCAGCACGGATGTGACCACTGGTGTTACACACGTTCATAGGTCACGGTAACCACTTTCCATCAGGTGGGCCGTGTGCTTGTCTGCCACCTAAGTTGTATAAAAAAAAATCTCACAGGTCTATTACCTACGATTAAATAAACGTAACATTTTAAAATATCATCAACATTTCAAAATATTTTCAGCAGTCTTGAGCGATGAACGCACATCGCGGTCAAATAGGTAAGAATGAAAATGAAACCGGTAAAATGCGAGTCGGATTCGCGTACTGTGGGTTCCGTGCACAACGAAGTTGGGGGACGAACTTTTGTTACACAGACGTTAATATCTTTTTATTGTATTGTAAAAGGTTGGCCACTGGACCAAATGGTATTTCAACTTGATCCGTTCACTCATTCAAGAGGAAGAGGTCTTGACTGACAGACAGACGTACAACGTAGAACATTTTGCTTTTAAGGTACGAAACCCTAAAAAATCAGGTTCATAATCGTTAATACATAACCCAAGTATTTTTAAACATCTCCAATATACAGACACAGGTAAATTACAATTATTTTTTATAATGGTATAGACAAAATAACAATGAAACAATGGGACTAGACAAAACATTTAATTCTGACAAAGGATAAATATAATGATCATAAATAATACACTATTGGAGCCACCGCGACCTCAAGACTAATATTTAATCTGTGCCTCAAGTGGCTACAGTACGATTACACCTTAGTGATAACAAAAAACTAATAACAAGACTTGTACCTGTCGACCTGTGTGTGCCCAGTGGCCAGTGCCCAGTGGCCAGTGCCCAGTGGCCAGTCGCCGCGCCGCCCGCGGGGCGAGTCAATGTTAAACTCGGTCGTAAATATCAATCAGAGAGCCCCGAACATCGACGCACACTCGATATTACCATTATGTATCGTGGACCGCGGCCGTATATCGTGCTCCTAAGTCAACAGGGCCGGTGGGCCGGGGTCGCTGGAGGTACCCACGTTATATCACAAATAAATAGAGTTTTCTCGAGATTGGCCACAGGTGATAACATCTGTCATCGTAGCTCGTAAATGTTTACTGCTGTACCCAGCCTCCCACCTCCCGCCTCCCGCTGATAACAATAAGCCGTGTTGATTCACACCGCGACGCGCTGCTGAATTCATTACTGGCAGGGAAATTATATGATACTTTGTTTTGAACACGTTTAGTACGAGAAAAGTGTTATAGCGTTCCGTACCGCAGAAGGGAATAAAGAATAGCAAAACCATTATTTGATCACTTCGTTGATCATCTGACTGTCTGCCAAGATAAGTGGAAATTAATATATTCAGGAAATCAAGGCTGCAACCTCTTACAGCTGTAAAAAAATGCCACAAAGCAAGAATTATGCAATAAATGAAAATAGAAGGGGTTCTGTTGAATATTGTGTGTGGTAATAGTTGGCCGGATCGCCACTGTGGATCCTGGGGATATTGCGCGCATAAGAAAAGGGGGCATAGCTGGAATGACCCTTATAGAATGCCTCACATAACCACAAAGGTGTTAGGCGGTATTGTGTTGTTATACGATACCGGTCACTTGTTAACAGCTATTCAAAGCGTGCCGAACAATCTGTGTGTGCCTACAAGATGTGACCGAAATAGCGCCATTCAGAGCTGAGGCTGAGTGTACATGTTTACGTGTAGCCAGGACCATGCACCCCTATCGACGCTAAAACAATGAGGCCGCATTGTGTGGAGAGTATCGCTCCCGCGCCTCACACTGAGGGCATTATACTGATTAGATCAATGATCTTTTGGGATTGATAGCTTCTGAGATCAACGGTTAAGCTCAAAGAGAGGTATAGAGAGATTAAATACCCTTCAGCTCCTTAAACAGACTGGAGAAGTAACTTAAGCGAGCTTCAAGTAGTTGAATTAAATTAGAAATAAATAGTTAGCAGCTGAGGCACAATTAGAAGTCAGTTAACAGCCCCTTTCAGCGGCGGGTAGAGAGCTTTAGTTATTGTACCTAATTGAGTTTAAGTGTCGCCCACGCGCGGCTGCAGCTAACTTGTTGTATTGTTGGTGGAACTCGCTCGTTGCTCGCCGCGTCACGGCGGAGTGCTTCGGTGGTCGCGGCACTACTCACTGTTGTTGCTGTCACGTAACGGACTCGCTTAACATTCATTATGTATGGCAGGTATAAAGTTGGATTTACGTTTGCTGTTATGAGAGGTAAAATTATTACTTTACACATATGGTACTGATTTACTTTCCCATATTAACTTAAGTGCACCCAAAACTCGTACCAGACATACCCGCGTGTTCAGTGTCCCTTTGCATCGTACTAATTAAGGTAAAAATGCTGTCCTTACCCGTTTACTTAACGGTTAAAATGACAACTTTGATGACATTGATATCTTCCATCTTTCGAAAAGTTTTGTTAAACGAGAAATTGCTACAAAGTTACGATAATTCTTGTAGTTCTGATGAAGATTGTATAGTATAAATTACTTGCACTTGATTTACATTTTATTAAATTAAGATACCTGCCTATAATTAGAAATATATAATTACATAAATAAGTATTAAGTGGTGGACGCAATTTTTACTTGCAGGGAAACTTTGTTATTGGCTGTGGCCAATGTATTTTTAAGATTACGCATGAGTAAACTTAAAAATAAATTAAATCATGTTACATAATGTATGCTGTTAAGATTCCAAAAATACACATATAAATGTGAGCAAGAGTCTCAGCTATTTTTAGGATAATAGGTTATTCATAACAATGTGTTATACGAGCGATGACTTAGTAGCAAAAATCTCATGAATTGTCTCTTTCCATATAATTAATTCTTCTTTCTTGTCACCTAGGCATGCAATTTCTTATAGAAGATTTACGTACCTATTAGAACTACTTTCATAGCTTTTCAACAAATATCGCTCCCTTTTGGACTGATTTCAATTTATAAACTAACTAGCTGACCCACCTCTGCTTCGCCCGGGGTATATTTTGAAGCTTCATATCCCTTTGAGCCCGTATGTTTTAGTCTTCAAAATATGTATGAAAAATTGCCGGATTTGTTAACATTTATTATCAATGTTCCGCCCCCTTAAGTAGTAGCGTGATGATATATAGCCTAAAACCTTCCTCGATAAATGGACTACCCAACACTGAAAGAATCATTCAAATCGGACCAGTTACTAGTTGGTGGTGCCGGTTGATTGATTCTATAAATGATATAACTAATCATTTAGGCTTACGTAAGTTATCGAGCCCACGAGACAGTCATGTAAATAAACAGTTTTACTAGACAACGCCCAAGTCACAGCGCGCGGGGTAAGTAGGAAGTAAAGATTTGTAGGACTTCTATAGAGTGTTAAAACCATCATGTTCACAAGAATTCTACCTAAACAAATACCTAGCTAATAATGCATGAGTGTTGAGACACTGGCACGACACGGGTGCGAGCGGCAGGCGCGGCCCATAACTCCAGAAATAACACATAAAACTCAGTCTGCAATAATAAATCGCAAAAGAGAAATCATAAAGTAAAAAATCTGTCGATATGACAACTCGCGATTACTCACGGCGCGGGTTGGTACCGCCATCACAGCGCCGGCTGAAAATCACGGAATACTTTAAGTAAGTGTCAAGTGCGAACGTTGTGATTTGTGAACTGTAATGGGGCCCGATCCGGCATCACGACAGTTTAAAATTTTCTATCACTAATTATCCTAGATGAACATGAAGAATGGACAGTTATACTAATTATAAGTACATACAGGTACATGTTCGTGTAGCATCTTGATCATTAAGCTAATGGTTTATAATCAAGTCGTTCAGGACAGCGTCCGAAGACTACTGTTAGGTACCTTAAGAGTGTTTTCACATTATGCGATTCGATATCGGGATACCCGATATCGAATCGGATAATGCAGTGCAGACACGGCTGTGTTGGCACGATATTGAATTTTTGAATATGACTTGAACTGATTTCAACTTTCACACAGAGACTAAAACAGTGACTGCAAAACCCGACCTCGACCTTCATGATATTTTATTAATTGCGTGTCTTTTCGCGTTATTAGATGACGCTGATCACGTATGCAAAAAAGTACTCAATACTATTTCATATCAATAAGAACTATTTGCAGGTTTTTGTTAGATTTTTTCATCCCTAGCAAATGGCAGTGTCGAACCGATTTTATCGGATATTATGTGAAAACAGAACATGGTGAAGGATATCGGATATCGGCTATCGTCGTCCAACACCGATTTCGGATCGGATAATGTGAAAACGGTCTTAGGATGGAAGCGAGGTCGAGGAGGATCCAATTGTACTGGATACCGACTAGAGTCTTTTCACTGCACATAGGGACGAGCTTTGACCCCTAAGGGCCATCCCATAGTCAGCAGGTTCAAAAAGACCACTTTATTGGAATACACTTTATATTACTGAATGTGAAGTTTATTTTAGCGAATATAAAACGTGTTGCGGAACACGTATCAATAGGGGTGCCCAGAAATATGGTCATAAATGAATTATTTAAAATTTTGAAACGTGACTTGTTTTTCAATTTCACTGACTTGTCGGCCAAAGATATGAAATTGTAAAAAAAAAAATTGCCGCGATAGCCTAGTGGTATGGGTAATGGACTGCTGAGACGAGGTGTCGGGTTCGATCCCAGGTTTTACCATGGCACACACCAAGGACTTTTCGATGTTTTTTGAAGTTATGTGTGTATTTATCACAGGTTTATAAGTGCCCGGTTAATGGCAATAGGCTCGCCACCTACTACATTGGGACCTAAACATAAACTGGCGAAATGTGGGTGCTAGCACCTCTGCCTACCCCTTCGGGGATATGGGCGTGAGTTTATGTTATGTTATGTTATTGGAATACCTTGTCATGCGGCGATATTTACACGAAATTAGAATCTGCTTAGTAAATGAATTGTTGTGATTCTCCTCATATGAGTGACCATTTTACGAATTTTATAGGAGGCTAATAAGATCTGACACGTATAGATAGATAGATAATATTTTATTATACACCAATATATTTACGGCTGAGACAAGTAGGTAGCATGCATTTACAATTTAATGTATAATGGGCGGCCTTATCACTGAAAGCGATTTCTTCCAGGCGACCTTGATCGCACCTTTTAGCATTCGTGGAAATTTCTCCTTGACGTATGTTTTAGCGAACGTAAGTCAAGTCGGTCACGTCGTTAGTATATAAACAAGTAGGTTATTTTAATAGTAAATCTGTCCAATTAAAATAACAGTTGGATAAGAGAAATAAAGGACAATGCGTTACGCGCACTCGTGTGTGGAGTGAGGCAGAGGAGGGAGTGATACGCCAGCGCTCGATATTCGTTCACTTAAATAAAGATTGAAAAAGTGCGGCAATATGTCTGCGCGGTACGCCCGCGCTCGCGGCGGGCATTTATCACGCCGCGGCCCACGACGTTTACATATCCAATTTACTACAAGACGCTTCACTATTCGTGTTTTTATACACCTTTCCCTATGCCCGTATATACCACAAGAGGAGGCAGATCACAAAATTTAGAAACTAGAAACGTCGATCATCGTTTTTTGTCCACGAGTCTTAGACAAACTTTACTTCTTCCTACCGACGACGGTTGCCGAATGCTTCCTAGCACTGCCTTCCATCGATATTATATAATATACAACTTTTAACATACACACATTATATACATATAATCACGCCTTTATCCCCGGATGGTTAGGCAGAGGTGAATTAACACCCACATTTCACTAATCATTAAATTCGGTCCCACGTAACAGGGGGTGAGCCTATTGACGTCTTCCGGGCATAATTTTGACTCAAGCCATGAATCTAAGGCTGAGCCTGGCCTGTATATATCTGTCTGATGTTAAACAGCCCTATCCTTTCGTCACCTTGTACGACACCGCATGGGAAAAGATGAAGTGGCCCAAATTCTATTCTGCCGGGAATAATTATTACAAATTTAAAAAATATATATCGCTAGTTACTTTGAATTATCAGTGAATAACACCGCACCGCAGTGTAAGAAACCCCCAGGGGTTATCTTCTCTTATTCGCATAAGTTTGAGACAGAATCGCCCAGTACGTTACATGCGAGTATATGGAAGTGCGCGGCTCCGTCGTAAATCTCCAATTAATTGCCCTAAACCGTGCCTTACCCGGCGGGACCCGGTGACATCAGTACCCACATTTGTCACTTTATAGCTGCGTCCCGGGGTATCTCGTGCAAGCGACTAATAACTCAATAACGACGCTTCCTACTTACGATCTCCGGATGGTAGATGATTCTTCAAGCACCGACCACTACACTACATCGCTGTCTACTTGCGGCTTACGAATGATACATACTTATTCAAAATAAATGTGCCAGTTAGGTTAAGGATGTACTATCCATCGACTAGTTGGAAACAGTTCATTAACAAGCTTGTAACAACATTACATACTTTCCCCAGAGAGTGAGAGTGTGAACTCGGTAGTCAGTTGAAGAATGCCGCACGACACGCCGCGACCCAGTACCAGATGTGCCCCTGGCCGGTGCTCATAAATCAATCTGATCATCACAAGCGTCACGTTTACATTTATATTCAGATTATATTAATAACTTCCTCAATATGTTTATGAAACGACTTCCGTGCTAAAAGAATTATTGTATATGCAAAGTTCCACTTTAGGATCATGGTTTCCCTTAACACTTAAAACCATGGCTTTCCCAATGTAGTACCATGGGATCTGTACCCGCTACGTACCATACCCGCATACCTATGATTTATCAATACTCGAAAAGGTGTGCTGACGTGGTGTGCTTAGTGCAGTGGCAGTACGATTGCATACTTCGTATACAGCACAGATACTTAATATTAGTTCCAATTACGGGTAGATATATAATATGCATATTAAACCATGCATATAGCCTAGTAGCCTAGTTTGATATCGAAAAAACAGAACCTAAATTATTATACAAACGCCAAGGAGGCAGAATGTCTTGTACGGCTGAGCGGACTGTCTCCGCTCTCGAGCACAGGATCATCGGCATTCCTGTAGACTTTGTGTGGAGTCAAACGGCTCTAGGCGGTATTCAGGCGCGCCTTAAAGTGCCTGTATACTATAATGTTAAAATAAATGGCAGGTCTCGGGTTCATGCTGGAGTTGGTCAACGAACCATTACACCATTTGGCTGTTACTACTAATAACATGAATTATTTATTAAAAGCCTTTCTTTTAAAGCTTTATGTATTCACTCAGCAAACCCTTTCATTTGATATTCATATCATGTGGGTTCGTAAAAAATAATTTGGCCGTCATGTTTGGAATGCCACCATATTGAATTTAGGATGATATCACTTACTATGCACTATCACCCAAACCGAACGCATAATGTTTGTTCGGGGTTGGACACTGGTTCATTCGTCTTGTTTCAAAGTACTTGTGCCTGTAGATACAGGTTCTAGGTAAGAAAGCTATGTAGAGGGTCACAGAACTATCTGGCATGCCATTCCCACAAGCCTATCTTTTTTTTATATGTATATATCTGATGTGTTTGAGGAACCACTGTGAACAGGCTAGCGATCAATTGAACGAGGCCATAAACAGCTGAGACTGATCATAAAGTGCGAGATTGATGTCCGCGAGTCAAAAAGCGTCGGCTCTGAGCACTTCGTTATCATATTATGCTCGCATTACTAGTGGTCAAGTTACTTTTACAATGATCATAATTTCGGATTCAATGAATTGTCTAATTCGCATTAGCGCTTGGACTTACGCTTTCGGTTATTTAAAGGAGTAGAAGAAGCATAAGCTGTAGGTACGAGTATATCAGGATAGGAGCTAGTGGAAAATACTGTCTCTGTCTATCGCAATACGATCAATGTTTGCATGAATGTAGGTATGATAAGTTATATAACTACAGTTCCAGTCTATTAAGTTTTGTTTAAAGGTTAATTTAAGGACATTTTGCTGCAGGGTTGGTGACAGGTAACACCATAACATGCTGCAAGCGTCTTTACGCTATAATTTCAGATCGTTCTCCTATTTTCTCACATACCTATTTATCCACGATTTCATTAAAGTACTCAAATTATTGTACCTACCTATCTTAAGTGGTCAACGAGGTCGTTGTTTTTTATACCCTACTTACTAAAACAAAAAAAAATATAGCTAAATATAATATTTCGTCTCTTTATGCGTTTATCATAATAATATGGTTTGACAGAACACTGTCTCCCAAAATACAGGCGCAAGCCTTGTTTGGGAACCAGTATTAGGTGTTGTACAAGATTATGCAATCTTGTACAACACCTAATACTGGTTATGCAGTTTAAGATAAAATTGTAAATTATTTCTGATGCCAGTAAAACTTTACTTTATTTTCTTTTTTTACATAAAAATATGCATACGAAGACTAGTACATAAATACGGCTTATCGAAAGACCTCTGCTGACACGGTAGCTAACTTAACTGAACTTCTAGATTAACGCTCGTTCTGTGTACTCTTCTACTCACTTCATTATTCCGCACCTCCACCGGTCGCAGGCGCCGCCGTCTGACAGGACGCCACGACCAACTTTAATGTGCTCGAAGAAATGGACATTATAAAATCATATATTCATGACTTTGTCGACGCCGATAGAGGGGTTGTTTAATCAAAGAGGTTGATTTAAACGACGAACACAAACACACTTCCTTTCAAACTTGTGCAGTGCTGTACATGCAGGCGAGGATATAAACGAAGTGGCAGTTATAACTTCATAGTGCAATGTTGCTCAAGTGCATGTTACACATAGGCACATGTAGTGTGTGTGTGTCTGTAACTACGCCAAGTTTGTCAATATACGTGGTGTTCATACAGGTTCAATCACGTGTGCGTTGATAATAAACGTATCGTTTATTCATTGACTACGGGTTCACAGTGCTACACGAGCTTTATTTAGAATAGAATGGGAATAGTATTTCAAGCAAAGTGTTTAGACTACGTATTGGTTACCTTCTGAATGATTTTCTCTCTTTGTGTCTCTTTCTTGGCAGTAATTTCAACATTATTTCGTTGGCGGTCACTACACCGGGAGATTAACCTTTCTCCATAACTTCGTTAGTCGTCTCGCATATCACATAAAGCCTTCTAAACGTTTATTTTCCCCGAATTAAGGCTGACAGAATTCCAATAAAGCGGCCGCCAACGGCCTGAAGATATACCTACGTACTATACACCGTGTGACCCTCATAGCGGGTATGGCGACGAGTGCGACCGCGCGGTGTCGTACGCAGATGGTACTGTGGAGGTCTGCGACATTGTGTGGGCTGGCAATAATCTGCACTGATCCCATAAACTGTATATTTCATTAGTTTTGCGTACGTTGCTGATCTTGTAAAAACTTATGTAGACTTTGTGCTGTGATGTAGAAAATCACAGATAAGGTGGCGACCTAAAACTAATTCTATTTATGCCGAATTACGAATACTCGTATTGTATTTAAATAAATATAAGCGAAGAATAATTTCAAAACCAACTTATCTGTCATCATCAAGTCTTAAAAAGTTATATTTTGTCGTTTATGGTTGCGTTATTCAATTCAATTTAGACATAAAAATGTTGTACCTACCTATCTAATGTGTCTTCTGCTCATAAATTGTTTGTCACCTTTGTACTTACCACTTTTTATGCAAATAAATAAATAATGTACTGTGTTACTCAATGTATGCTACCGCGTTTGCTAAGTGGTATGGGTAATGGACTGCTGAGACGAGGTCTAAGGTTCGATCCCAGGTTTTACCACGGCACACACCAATGACTTTTCGATGCTTTTCGAAGTTATGTGTGTATTTATCGCAGGTTTATAAGTGCCCGATTAATAGCAATAGGCTTGACACCTATTACATTGGGACCTAAACATAAACTATCGAAATATGAGTGCTAGCACCTCTGCCTACTCCTTCGGGGATATAGGCGTGAGTTTATGTTATGTTTTATGTTACTCAACGTTTAACTAACATCTACCAACACCAAAATGTTCAGGAAGGATATGAATTGATTTTGCCTTGAGTTGATCTGTAAACACCAACAAAATCCGTCGTCGCCGACATGTTTGTGGAGGCTCGCGGGCGTGACGCTGCTGGTTTGGAGTTCTCGTGCACCTTGTGTTTTAATCTTTCAAAGTTAAATCCCTTTATTTTACTTTTTACCCAATTTAATTTTAACGCAATAATTTCTGTAGGGTACTTAGTTCCCAGTGTTCGGACGCGCCTCTTCCCCCGCTGGCAGAATAGACTGACAATATTTTTTTTAATAATAATATAATGAACTGCTAAAGTGAAATATTCTTACGACAAATAGTTTTATTGCTATTTGATTTTGATAATTCAATTTCTCACAGCTGCTCGAAAATTATCCATACAAAATCGTAGTTGAAAATGACGTCACACGCCAGTCGCGCGTAGTGCAAATGTATGGTGTTCAAGGGAATATTGCATTTATCTCGTTCCTTGTTGCGTTTACACGTGTATAGTTCATGATAAAAGTAATGTAAATGAGGAATCTAAAAAGTTAAACATTGGGTCAGAATATGATTGTTTATATTTTGACTTACTTTGAGAATTAACAATACTGAAAAGTCATAGTTTCAGAATACTTAAGCAATTTCTTCTATTTAGCAAGGCAACATCGTTTTATTAGAACAAACTAATATATTAAGCAGTATTATGGTTTAGCATCCAAAAGGGGGTAAGACAGGGATGCGTAGCGTCACCATGGTTGTTTAACTCATTCATGGACAGTTGTTTGCAAGATTTGAAAGATAAAGAATGTGGTTTAAGAATGAAAAAATTACTTGTCAAATGTCTTCTCTATGCTGATGATCAGGTTTTACTGGCGTCATCGGCAGATGAGTTGCAGGAGATGGTAACAACTATGCATGAAGCTTTTGAGAGGAAAGGAATGAAAGTGAATGTTAGTAAGACAAAAGTTATGGTCTTTGAAAGAGATGAATGCGTGACAGAGTGTATTTTATTGATTATTTCTCTGCTTTTGAAGTACAATTGGAAAAATTTTCGTCAATGTATGAACAGAGAATTATCCTCGGGGACTTTAATACCTGTCTACTAAAAAAAGATTCACGTAGCCGTAAACTCTGCTCTCTTGTCTCTTCTGTGGACATGCACATTCTTCCTCTAAAAGCCACACATAAGGTTCCAAAAACTCAGCCTTCGCTACTGGACCTCATTCTAGTCTCCAACCCTCATAAGGTGGCCTCACACGGTCAGTTATCTGCTCCTTTTTCATACCATGATCTCTTATATCTCTCCTATAAACTCCGTCCTCCGAAACGCAAGGGTAAATATCTATATCTTCGTAATTTTAAAGACATTGATCTGGAACGTTTGGGTGCTGATGTGGATGGTACTGACTGGTCGTCTGTTTATGACTGCGATGACCTGGATGAGAAGGTGTCAATCTTTACCAGCACATTGTTGTCAATCTTTGATGTACATGCTCCTCTTAAAAAGGTAAGAGTTAGACATCGTCCTGCGCCATGGCTTTCTCCAACTATTAAAAACATGATGTCAAAGCGAGATAAGGCCAAGCGCAAATATATGAAGTGCCCGTCTGAGGAGGGGTTGAAGTTATATAAGAAACTGCGTAATCGCTGCAATCGTGTGTGTAGGGATGCGAGACGAGACCACATTCACAAGTCAATTGAAAACCTTGACACTTCACAACAATGGCAGTTCCTAAAATCCTTGGGTATTGGTAAGGTCGCCTATGACAACCTTACTGACATGGATCCCAATGCATTAAATGCCTATTTCTCAGCGCCTCCAACTGCTATCCCTATTGATGTTAAATCTACAACCTTAAATCTTCTCTCTTCTCTTCCACTACCTTTAAATACTTCCTTCTCATTTCATCCGGTAACAGAAGCGGATGTTAGTAAACATTTAAAATCCATATCCACTCGGGCGGTCGGTGACGATGGCCTTCAACTTCCAATGTTTCTCCCCATCGTAAATCTCATTCTTCCTATCCTAGCTCACATTATAAACTACTCCTTATATTCTAACCTTTTCCCTTCATCATGGAAGAAAGCTTCTGTTATACCTTTGCCCAAAGTACCCAATCCTACAACATACTCCCAATTCCGCCCCATTTCAATTCTTCCCATCCTGTCAAAGGTACTTGAGAGTATTGTTCACGATCAACTCACCTATTACCTCTCCTCTAATGGCCTGCTAAGTACTTTCCAATCTGGGTTTCGCCGTGGCCATAGTACTATAACAACTCTAGTTAAAGTTACAGATGACATAAGATTGGCCATGGAGAACAAACAACTTACAGTTTTGGTCTTATTGGACTTCAGTAGTGCCTTCAACTCGGTTGATTTTGACATTCTCTTAGGTATTCTTTCATCCATCAATATTTCTGCCTCTGCAACTAAATGGTTTAAATCATACCTCCATGGACGCTCACAATCTGTTAGAATGAATGATGCTTCCTCCGATTGGTGCGACTTAGTAGCAGGCGTTCCACAAGGTGGCGTCCTTTCTCCTCTTCTCTTCTCTGTCTTCATTAACGCCATCACGAAGGTCCTAACTTCGCATTATCACCTCTACGCCGACGACTTGCAGATATATCGACATTTCAAAGCTGATGAACTA
Source organism: Eilema griseolum (assembly GCA_963662185.1). Taxonomy (NCBI): domain Eukaryota; kingdom Metazoa; phylum Arthropoda; class Insecta; order Lepidoptera; family Erebidae; genus Eilema; species Eilema griseolum. Next base: position 143,802 of record OY759232.1, read on the forward strand.
CCTGGGGCTGTGGATGCCATCAACAGTGACCTTGAAAACATCAATATCTGGGCCAAATCTTTTGGATTGCTGGTCAACCCAAAAAAATCTCAAGCGCTTATTGTTGGTGGTAGATACATGCTCCGCCTACTGGATCATGAATCTCTGCCTCCAGTAACATATGATTCTGTAGTAATTGGTTATTCCAAAAGTGTAAAAAATTTAGGCGTGCACATCGACTCTATGCTTGCCTGGGATGTTCACATCGCGGAGGTAAGTAGAAGGGTATACTGTTCATTTCAATCCCTCAAACGTCTCCAGAAACTCCTACCTCTTCAGACTAAAGTTACTCTTGCACAATCTCTCTTACTCTCTCTACTAGACTATGCTGATGTCTGTTATCTCGATGCATCGGAGGAACTGCTGAACAAACTCGAACGCTTGCAAAATCTGGGAATCCGATTTGTGTTTGGCCTTCGTAAATATGACCATGTCACGGAATATCGTAAAAGATTGAACTGGCTCCCTATTCGACAGCGCCGTGACCTACACATTCTAACTCTTCTCTATACTATTCTTCACAATCCTAATGCTCCAACTTATTTGCGGGAACGCTTCAATTATCTTGTGCCTAGGGGCCAACCCTGTCGTCTTTCTTCCTCTCTTCTGCTTCGCACACCTGCACACAGTTCCAGCTGTTATGATGGATCCTTCACGGTACAAGCTGTACGTCTTTGGAACGCACTACCTCACACCATTCGCAGTAGTAATACTCTGGACATTTTCAGAAGAAGAACAAGGGAACATTTTCTCTCACAATAATGAAGTCTGTATATTTATCTATGTATGCTTTGTATATTTATATATATTTATATTATATATGTATATATATATATTTATGTATATATGTATATGTATGTAGGTATATTATGTATTATGTGTATGTGTAAGTATGTATTAATATAATACTATGTATGCTATGTTTGTGTAAATACATGTACCTACCTGTTCAGGTAGGTACGCTTATTATCTTTTTATTTTTATTTCCTTTTCTTTTTGTTTCTTTTTTTTTTTTGTAATGTACGCTTCACATCCCCTTTCATTATTTTATGCTTCTCTGCTACTCAAAGGTTTGCTGGGAGAGAACTCATTTTGAGTTAAGCTCGCCTTTGTACATCTTCTTTGATGTGTTTTGTGTATGATCTCTGTACTGTGTGTGCATAAAGAATTAAATAGAAATAGAAAATAGGATTTGTATAGATGGAGAAAAAGTGGAATAAGTGAATGAGTTCATATATTTGGGAACATTGTTTACGAGAGATGGAAAGCATGAAGAAGATGTTGAAAGGAGAGTGATGGCTGGAAATAGAGTGAATGGGGCACTACACAACTTTATGAGCAGCCGGAAAGTGTCCGAAAAGGCACGACTGACTGTACATGGTGGAGTATTAGTGCCGACTCTTATGTATGGTAGTGAAAGTTGGGTGTGGCAGAAAAAGCATCAGAGTAGAGTGAATGCAGTAGAAATGCGTGCGTTGCGAAGTATGTGTGGCTTGACCTTGAAAGATAGAGTGAGAAATAGCGTGATATGAGAACGATGTGGAGTGATAGAAGATGTAGTGATGAGAATTGAGAGAGGAATGTTGAGATGGTTAAGTCATGTTGAGAGAATTAATGAAAGAAGACTAACGAAACAGGGGTATGAGGCGAGTGTGGATGGTACCGTTGGAAGGGGAAGACCTAGGCGCACATACCTGGACCAAATCGGAGAAGTTTTAGAAAAGGGGCAGGTTAGGAGTACTCTAAACCGACGAGCATGCATGAAGACTGTAATGAGAGTAAATGAAGCGAGAGTAGTATGTCAGGATCGTAGCAAATGGAGATCCGTGATCTCTGCAAGGCTCTCTGAGAAACAGGCGTAATTTTATGTATGTATGTATGTATGAAGAATCGGATGACCTTGTCAAATGGTCTATACCCAAAGTGGACAGAGCGGCGCTATTTCCTCGGAGCAGCCGTTGGTGCGGGCAGCCTCTCGCTCATCTTGATCGGTTGATCTCCACCATCATAAAGGTTTGGGCAGCGATAGTGATTATGCCATACTATACCTCACACTCGTTCATAAATATCGGCAGCTGTCAGTGAGAGAAAGAGCCGAATAAGACCTCAAAATATGTAGCGGTTACAAGAAATATACCTTCTTTTAAGTACTACACAAACGCAGATAAGGCTCACAAAGAACTAAAAACTGAAAACTATTTTGAACTATGATCGTACATCCTCTATACCCAGCTGTAATATGTTGTGTACCTTATATCTCATTATTTTGATAAAATACTTTGAGAGGAGTTACTGATTTTTGAATAGGTTTCATACCGACATCCGAGAGAGAAATATTGGGTAATATAGACGCTCGCGTCATAAAAATGCACGCGAAAATGGGGTCCATAAGGAATTAGATATTTAATGCGCTATTACGAATTTTATGTTCCATTGTAGGCTCGAGGCGAGGGCTCGGCGCGGCTGCGGACCATCTTGTACACACGCCATAGATATCGCTCGTTAAGATCATTTACAAACACCAAAGAATTCTGGAATTTAAGTTTCATTGTCTCATCTGTAGGCTCTGTACACTTAGTATACTCAAAATCTACAAAGCATTCATAGACATTACAGGATACTTTAGCGAACTTTATATAACATAACATAAACTCAAGCCTATATCCTCGAAGGGGTAGGCAGAGGTGCTAGCACCCATATTTCGGCTGTATATGTTTAGGTCCCAATGTAATAGGTGGCGACCCTGTTACCATTTACCGGGCACTTATATACCTGCGATAAATAAACACACATCTACAAAAAGCATCGAAAAGTTATTGGTGTGTGCCATGGTAACACCTATGATCGAACCCGAGACCTCGTCTTCGCGGTCCATTACCCATACCACTAGGCTTTATAGACACCCTGATAATTCACCCCACGTGGGTGTACGAACATTCTAAACAGTCAGTATGTTATCTATCTTATTTTCGGTGTTACAAATGTCTGCAGTGCTTCAGTAGCGTAACTATGTCTGTCATGTGCTGCGTGTGATAGTTTATGATGGAAGATAAAGAGGTACTATTATTTATCTTCTGAAATGAGATGTGATATCTAATTTTTCCGTTATATTCTGATAAGTATTTTATGTTTGAGTATACGGTGTACTGAATTTTCTACAAAAGTCATCCTCATTGCATCTCGGTTGCATCTGAAGCTCACACCTCGTAGTGCGGCATCCGCTGAATTTTCTACCAGAATGTTGTTATATTTACTCGGACTATCAAGATGGTGTTAAGTGTTTCGTATGTATCTTGTATGTTAAAATTTCTTTGTTACCTCTTTTATCTTCCAAATACTTGATGATTCTTGACATTTAAGGTATCGTTAGATCCGTAGATAAGTGAAAATATATATGTCTAAACAAAAATATGAAATAAAATATTTTAAATTGACTTCAAAATGACAATTTTTAAGCAACGCCAAAGAAATACTGAAAGAAGTTAATTAAATGCTCTTAATGACTCATTAAAAAGGAGACTAAATTATTCATTATTACAAGGAACAGCTTATAGCATGTTAGCTATGGATTACTGTGGGCCGAGTGTGTGACCCTGCGGACACCCGCAATGACAATGTACCGGATTATGAAAACATTTATTTAAGTCCTATGAACTTTAGTAATGGAATAAAACGAAATGACTCACATTTTTATTGATTCTCTTGCTTCTATGTTAAGATGATATTTTTTATACCTCCAATGCGGCAAAACTAATTTATCGCATGTGAAGTCCCAGTCAAGTGGCGAGCTGCTATCTCTGCCTAGCCCTGCAAACCAAGTAGAAGGAAGTTAAGAATAAATCGATATTTTTCTAAAATTCTATGATATATTACTTGCATTGATGATAATCTTACTACAAGAAACCAAAAAGGGGAATCGGCAGCCCCGCCTATCTTATATGTAGTTCTAAAGTACCTGAATGACGGCAATAGACACGTTCTCTGCGGCCTGGGACTGAGACAAGGCTCTAAAATGGATTTAAAAACTAGGTTTATACTACCCAACAATTCTTGGTAATTGAACTGGTATAAAGTTTCTACACCATAAAGTAAAACGAGTGAACAGATTCACGGCAGGTTAAGTGTGAATAAAATGTTGATAGGCGTCGGGACGGCGACGCAAGGCGGCTGGCGGTGGCGTCTGCAGGGGGTGCTCCGGCATCTGTTATAGTTCTGCGGCCGCCTCTGTAATGTACCTCGTCTCTACCGACAGATTGAGGAAAAAAAATGTGAACGTATATTTATATCATCTAAATATTTGGCCCACTCAGCTGTGGATACACAATAGAGGTATACACTGATAAATATAACGCTCGCTCTTATTTTTTCTCAAGGTTGGGGTAGGCATAGACAGCAACCAGCCATTTTGCTCTATCCTTACATACTTCTTTCCTTACGAGCTCCCTCTACTGCCCTTTACTGAGCTAGCTACCATAGATGGGGCTCTTAGAAAATTATTGATCTTACCGATAAACGATCGTCATACTCTTTCCCTCTGAACAGGAGGCAGCTTTTTTTTAACCGACTGCCGAAAAGGAGGAGGTTCTCAATTCGATCGGTATCTTTTGTTATGTATGTACACAAGACAAAAACGATAGCCTGTCTAGTGATATAAGTATTATACATATCTTTATATTGATTTTGGCAAGCAGAAAAGGTCACCAGTATGTTCTACATATATGTGTGTGTAACAATAATTCGTTTCCTCACTCACACACACTTACACACTTGCAAATTACAATTGATTCAAAACCATTCGTATTTATTTATCATCCATCAGTTAAACTTTCTTTAGTAATAAGAATAACTCATAAAATTCTTATTACTAGGATATGAACGTAATTTTTGATAGAATGTTAGTAAGTCTCCGTGACCTCGGGGTTTACAGTTTCGTTTTATAAGATTCAAAATATCGCAAAGTTTTGAGTTCGATTCACGGTCAAATTTTACTTTTTGAACTTTTAAATATTTGTATATCTTCATGTTAATTACTTACCTATTAAGGGAATATTGAGGTAACATCACAAAAGTATCTTGATATTTTAGTTATAATTTTATAGCAACTTAAATCAGTAGTATTTTTATTATTACTGAGCGAGTATTGTTGCACACACATTGCATGAATGTTTCTCGTATTGGAATTTATGCTACCCTCATTCTCATGATTAAAATAACATGATAATTTTATTTTTATCTGTCAACAATGGGATGCGTTGTGCTTTCCACACGGTTAATTAACAACTTTTTTATTTATTGTTTTTTATTTATAAAAATGAATCAACAACTTACAACTATTATGAGAGCGCATATTATTACTTTGCATGAGCAAAATATTTGAATACATGAAATATCTCGAAAATTGAACATATCGGTAAGTAGTGTTTTCTGCAAGTTATTATTATGAAAGTTATTTGATCTTATAATCATCATTATCCTGGAGAATCTATATATCTCCCAATACTAATAATAAACAAAAATATATAAGTAGGTGGTTGCGCCGATGTAGAAGCTGTATTTCTTGACGTGGAAACACACCCTTTCTATACCCATCTCCCCGCCCGCACTAACCATAGTGTAGTTCGTCCATCCGCCATTTTGTGATATAGACACTCAGTCTCGCTTTGAACTAGCCAGCGTAAAGACGGACGGACCGCGCTCGCGTCTCTCAGAAATGTATAATATTTGTTACATTTTTACCGCTTCATAGACCTTTACCGATCGGATTGTGCCTCTCGTGTGTTCCTCAAGCGATCTAGTGATGCTGACGGCAGCTCCTGAGCAAGGAAGAGAAGATCCGTGTACCGGCTGCGATGAAAACACGTGTGTCGTGAAGGTTAGTGCATCCTCTCCTAATTTCTCGGGCTGCATTCACTGCCTGGATCGAATCCGCGGCAGCCCGGCCACCTGTCTTGTTTTGTGTGTAAAGCGTCAATGGAACAGTTAGCTACTTCCCGCAATACAGTCCACTCGCGCACGTTGGCCCACGCGCCACCATTTTTGGTCCGGATCGAGCCGGATTCTTAGCCGTAGTTCGTATTTTGTTATTATTCTAATGGGAATGAGCGCACCGCACCTAAGTGCCTGGTTATTTTAGTAGAAAACCCCGCATCCAGACACTTAGGCTTAGAATTTGTTGTCCGTTCGCCGCTGGCTCGCATTGTACCTACCTAATACATAAATAGGTTAGGTATCATATCAACACTTAATCGTAGTTCGCAATTTTCGCATCGCACCTAAGTGCCTGGTTATTTTAGTAGAAAACCCCGCATCCAGACATTTAGGCTTAGATCTTAGGTATACTCAGACACCCTAGTGCATAGGCACAGTGTAATACCTAACGCATTTGGCTTTGTTTTGTTTTTTTCAATTACGTTGTTCTCGGCTCGCGTCGTATTTGCCTAGTACCTGCGTGGGTAGACACGTGGCTGTACCTACCTCGCTCGCATCTCATCCCAATTCATACGAAAGTATTTTAATTTGAATAGATATTACGCAATACTTAATCTCGGAAATAATAGTTGAACCTAGACAGCGACCATCGCGTAGGTACGACCTTGTTGCTATGCGCGTTTGTTCAAGCGTGCATTCACAGTTGTAGGTACCTACCTATCTGCCGAGTGTCGCTCGCGCCGCCTCGCTGCTCTGTACCGCTAAGATTAAGTCATTTCATATTTATTGTTTACCGCACTTTAGTTTGAGATTTAATTGTAAACATGTCCCCAAAGGTTGATAAGACCGGTAAGGTTCAATTGAAACTTTTATACGCTAAAAAAGAAATGATTTACTCTCGCGTACAATCGATCTATGATAATGCACTTAAAACCTCTGATTTGGTCATCAGAGATTCGTTCTTGTGTTCTATAGAAAACTTAGATAGTCTACGCGCGGATTTCGAAACCTTAGTACATGACATCAACGTTTTAGAGTTGAATTTGAATCCCGATTACTCAGTGAGTTATCAAGCCTTGTCGTCGTTTGACGATTTGTATTGTCGTATCAAACGCGTCGCTAGGAGTTTGGAGAAGCCGGCTGACCTACCCAACCCCACTCGCGACCGACCTAAGTTGCCACCAATTCAAATACCCGAGTTTGATGGTAACATTCGCAATTGGTGTCTATTTATAGATAGTTTTGAGAATACAATAGATAAGAACGATTCGTTGACAGATCACGAAAAGTTGCATTATCTCGTTGAAAAATTGACTGGTAAAGCTATAACCGTTTGCGCTGGAATTACGTTTAGTGCCGAGAATTATAATTTAATTTTAAATACTTTGAAAGCTAGGTATGAGGATAAAAGATCGGTAGCTAACGCCTATTTAGATCAGATGTTTGATTTGAAATCTATTGCGGCATGTAACGATCAAAACTTAGAGAAATTTCTAGATACTTTCGCGTCAGCTGTTCGCGCCGTAAAGAACCTAAAGGTCGATGACCTCTGCGACTTCGTATTTTTGTATATGGGTTTAAGGAAATTAGATTCCGAAACCATTCGTTTGTTTGAGTCGGATCATCGCGGCAATAGGATTCCTAAGTTCGAAGACTTAGAAAGTTTTGTTCGCGAGCATATAAAGGTATTGCAACCCTCTTCATCGAAACATGAAGGCGCGAAGATAGTTGCTGATTCTGCACGCAAAGTAGATGCGTCATCGAAGTCACTGAGGTCAACTCATACTTATGTTAGTACCGCACCAGCACGTGTACAGTCACCTGTTTGCTCTTTGTGTAGCACTCATCATTCGCAACTGTACAGGTGTCCTGGTTTTCTAAAATTGTCGCCTAGTGATCGTTATAAATTTGTTCGCGCTAATAATTTTTGTTTTAATTGTCTCGGTACTAAACACCGCGTTGTTTTATGTAATAGTAGAAATAGTTGTCGCAAATGTCAAGCGAGACACCACACTTTGCTTCATTTTGAGAATAGTAATGCCGCATCCAATGTGAGCACGGTTGGCTCGTCGAGCGGTGACACACGGCGGCCTGCGCCGCAGCCGCAGCCCGCGCTCGCGCGCGCTCCGGCCCGCCCGGTGACCGCCGCGGATGACGTCACCTTGTGTTCGTTCTCCGCTAGTGCTGCACTCACTACTGTGTGTCTTGCGACCGCTCGCGTTGTTATTGTTGATGCATTAGGTAAGCCGCGCATTGTTCGAGCGCTGTTAGATGGCGCTTCGCAAAGTAATTTTATTACTCAAGATTGTTGTCGGCGTCTTGGTTTCAATGTTGATAAGCGTTCAACCCGCTCAGTGGTGAAGGGTTTTGGAAGCTTACGGTCAGCTGTTCGTGGCACCGTTAAAACAAGGTTTAGATCTCGTTTTAATAATAATATTTGGTTTGACATGGATTCGCTCGTTATAGATAGAATAGCTGAACAGTTGCCTACCGTCCCGGTTGACACGTCTTTATTAACGAAATTTAAAGATTTGCCTTTAGCAGATGAGACTTACGCTGTTCCTGGAGTCGTCGATATATTGATCGGCGCTTCGATTCTCCCGCACCTCCAGCTATCACGTAAGGTTCAAGGGGGACCGACGTACCCCGCTCCGCACGCCCTGGAAACAGTTCTGGGTTTTGTTATAATTGGTTCCGCACCCGCTTCTATAGATAGTTTTAGTCACTCGACTGCTTCGTTCTGTTGCACCGTCGAGCCGCCACTGGAGTCTACCATCCGCAAGTTTTCGCTCGGTGGCTCCCGTGTATCCGCTGAAAAACGTCTTTGTTTGGAACGAAAGATGCAGGCGTCCCCAAAGTCGAAGCGGGCCTATGATGAGGTTGTTAACGAATATTTAGATAAAGGTTACATCTCACCTGCGCCTGCGGACACTGGCGGGACCCAGCCTTCGTACATTATCCCGCACCGAGGAGTAGTAGAGGAAGTTTTTCCCGATTCCCGCGGGGTAACTCGTGTTGTACGGGTTAAAACTGCAACCGGATCGTATCTGCGCCCGGTTGTTCGCCTCTGCCCTCTGCCTAGCCAGCAGTAGGCACGAGTTCCAATCTAGGTTTATATTTTAGTTGTTATTCCCCAAACCTAGATTTAGATTAGACTTTAGATTTGTTTCGCATTTGTCGTTTCGAAGGTAACCCTTCAAGCCGGGGGGAATGGTTGCGCCGATGTAGAAGCTGTATTTCTTGACGTGGAAACACACCCTTTCTATACCCATCTCCCCGCCCGCACTAACCATAGTGTAGTTCGTCCATCCGCCATTTTGTGATATAGACACTCAGTCTCGCTTTGAACTAGCCAGCGTAAAGACGGACGGACCGCGCTCGCGTCTCTCAGAAATGTATAATATTTGTTACATTTTTACCGCTTCATAGACCTTTACCGATCGGATTGTGCCTCTCGTGTGTTCCTCAAGCGATCTAGTGATGCTGACGGCAGCTCCTGAGCAAGGAAGAGAAGATCCGTGTACCGGCTGCGATGAAAACACGTGTGTCGTGAAGGTTAGTGCATCCTCTCCTAATTTCTCGGGCTGCATTCACTGCCTGGATCGAATCCGCGGCAGCCCGGCCACCTGTCTTGTTTTGTGTGTAAAGCGTCAATAGAACAGTTAGCTACTTCCCGCAAATACAGTCCACTCGCGCACGTTGGCCCACGCGCCACCAGTAGGCATATACATTTTACAGAATTTTAACAAGGAATTTTATTACTTTTTTTCCATTACAGAGCAGCGGTGGGTGCGCCGATATGGCGATTCAGGCACCAGAGACCGTCTTCGGCCTGGCCCCAAAGCCTTTGCCTACACCGATGCGTGTTCTTTGCATAAAGAGGTGGTTGAAAAACATATTCAAAACCCCTTCCACCCGTGTTATGGCCACCAAACACCATGTTACATTGCAAACAGTAAGGAACCATCTTCGGGCAGCTGGGATCAGATGTCGCAGACCGGCAAGAAAATTTTTGACGTGGGATCTTCATCGTCGAAGTAGGTTTAGGTTTGCCAGGGGATATTTAAATTTTGACTGGTGCAACAATATAATAATATTTAGTGATGAAAAATATTTTTAATCAGACAGGGATGGACGCAAAATTTTATGGAGAAAAACAGGTGAGCGATATTGCCAAAAAAAAATTCTACCGTGCAGGTCTAGTGGTCATATTACTTGAATTATTTCTGTTTAATTATATTGCAAATCTGAATTTTAGTGATTTCAATTATACTTGGTATATATACTTCGGTATAGGTAACTTGGAATAATTAAAACCACTATATACTATCTAATATATAGGCAAATTTAAGCAAATAAATGAATATTATTATCTATAAGTATTATTTTATAATTCATATTTATAATAAAAGTTGGAATTTGTTGCGCCATTTCTTCTCCACTAGTGCTTAGGAACTAAAAGATGTAGGTAATTATGTGGTATCATTTTGAGAAATAAAGAAATTGAACTGAAAATAAGTGAGTGATGTTATTGTTAACGAAATGAGAAGTTATTATATTTGCATATAGTATAATTTCTAAACGTTAACATGGTGATTCACTACACTTTAGTTACTGAAAGTTAATTAGTTCACCTGCGTCCATGCTTGTCTGATTTAAACATCCAGAGGGATAATATTGAATAACCTATTTATTATATAAAGAATGTGTAATGTATAAACCTAAACCTGTTGCACTCAGCTACGACCACATGGATTTCAATTATCCCGAACAATAGTATATGACTATTCTTAGGTCTACTAAATACTATTTAGCAAAAATGTTTATCAAAATCTGTCTAACTGTTTAGAAGGAGTTTAGTTACAAACATTGTGACATATATATATGTAGTTCTACGACACAACACAATTAAATTATTTATTTACTGAACAATCTTACTTTATTATTATATCGTTGAAACAATGATTTTGTTTTATTTTCCATATTATTTTTGAGACTACGGAACACTAAGTATAAAAGACAACTGTATGGTTCCTTAATATAACAAACAAAATAAAGAACAAAAAGAAAACTATTTATTAAATCAAAACTACTACATCAATACAGTAGCGGTTCGAACTTGCTACCTTTATAATGCCATTGCGCCTATAATACCACTCAACTGCGTGAGCCTATGCTAGTTTAATGAAATTTACCTTCTCATTCGATGGCAGCAAATCACTCACTAACACATATTCAATCGTTCACGATTCATGGTCGTGCACACTTGCACACATAAACATAATACACTAATACGCCTGTAACGATGACGCACACATGTGACTTCAAAGCAATGGAGTTATTGTTTTTGACTGTTCACACACATATGTAAAACATACGGGTGTTTCCACTTGACCCAGATGATAAATAGATTTTATTAGATAGATAGGCTAACGTTTTTGTCTTGTGTACACCGATTACCCTGAGATTTATGATCCGATTTACGTAATTTTTTTAATTCAGTGCTGAATAGTTGCCATTTGGTCCCATTAAAAATTGATACAGTTTATACCAATAGTTTTAATTTTATAGACATTTATGTGTGTTTTGAAAGAAAGAAGAAAGAAAGAAAATGCGTTTATTAGACACACACACAAAATACGAAATAAAACCAATAAAATTGACTACTAAACATGCAAAAAAAAACACATAATTATTGATAGGTCGTTAAGTAAAACAAATACAAGAAAAAAAAAACAAACGCACGCTCGTATACAGTTCGCTACGCACCGCCATGACTCATAATTTTAGGTAGTGCTAACTAAATGTGTAACGCGAGCGAGCAAGCAGCACGCGCGGGTCGATCAGTGTCGCCCGATTCAGCGACACCCACGGGACGCACGCGCCACAAATTACAAATCGAGCCACCGCGGGCGCAGGCAGAATGCGTCCGACGAGACAGGTACCATGCATCTGCATAGCACCTACCCATACCCAGAAGAACCAACGACCCGTGAATCGGGCAAGATTTAACAAATTCGAAGTGACGACCAGTGGAAGCACTCCCAAGTTCACGGAATCGCTGGCCCAGCCACGACAATACTTGCACCTACATCCCCAAACGTGCCGCCAGCCATACAGCGAAACCTCGGCGCTGGTCACATCAGCAAGTCTAATGGCCATTCCATGGAGGTGATTCTCATTTCCATTATGTTTTTTCGTTAATACGATCAGTACCTACTTTTACTTAAGTGCAGATTTCATTTTAGGCCACGAACTGCCGAGTGCCCAGCGATGCGGTTCCACGCAGGCAGCATGACAAGGTAGAAAAAATGCCAGTGCAAGACGTCAGAACCCATGCGGCCTCTGCGACGTTATGCATAACTTTACATATAACAACCTACACTTACATAACAGGTGTGTCATTTACATGTCGGCCGGTGTGGAGTGCGTCTAAATGGCCACAGTTCAGCTAAATGCTTCAGATTGGGTACAATCTGCAGCGCTGATTTTCAACCGTAGCCCACATTTTTGGACATTTTGACATGTATATTTTAGCCGACTCCTTCTCTATGTTCTTCGATATTTCCGACGTTTAGGAACAGATTTAAAAAAAATTCTTATTGCATTGGGATCGGTATAACTCACAGATGGTTTCATATAAATTTCATAGGTATTGGACCTTGGAGTCCGGAGATACACCAGAGAACAGAATTCGAAGTCGTCTTAAAACCTCTTAAAACTTAGTCTTAAAGGCACTCTTAAAACCGTCAACTGTCGGCTCGGGCCACGATGGCGCCTCATCGGTATCCACCAAATTTACTCACTCGTACCATAAAATTCAATTATCTATTCTTCAGACACGTTTACAAATAGATCTACTATCATTGCTGCCCCAAGTTTGCAAACATTCATTTTTGAACGCGATCTCACTTTTAGCGCGATTGATTTTTATGAGTTTTTATTTTTACTACTAACTTATCTGACTTGTTCTAATAAATTCAATGGAATATGTACACGGGAGTGTCTGTGTCAAGTGTCGAGATTTGTACAAAGACAGCAAGTGTATCTTACGCTCACTTTTACTAAAATCTCATGCGTAAACGACTGTGACCCAATTACAGCTCACCGCATCCCATCGCTCTTTGTGTCGGAATTATACTAAACATTATATGTGTACTACAAACAGCGTGGCGCTAAGCCAGGCCTCCGGCTGAATGTTTGGACGACGCAAGAATTTTCTTAAGACATAATTACAACAATATTTCAAAGTAAACAATTAAAATAATTAATTAATTTGTTGTGTTCTCTTTGGACTGTTTCATATGTTCTTCTAAGAGTTGTGTTAAATCGTAATACAAATTACAAAAAAAAACCACGAACCACAACTTTGACATCCAGTTAGTTATTTTTTATAATCATTGTTTTACAGTTACTTATAAAGATTGTTGCAATAGCACTCGTATATATAACCGCATTTTATAGTAATTAGGTGGCAAACACGCATATGATGAGAAGCACATGGCCGCGTATACCTCACGGGCGTCACACTGCTCCGCAATAGTTTTCATGTATTACACCTTGTTATTATTATAGCTACTTTTCTGTTACTAAAAATCCTTTTGCTAACGTTTTTGGAAGCGACATGCCGAGGGGATCCAAATGAAACTACCTAGACCACAGAATTTTTTATGATCAATCTCGACACAATATGTAATTTATAAAAATACCATTAAAATAAAAAAAAATAATAAATGTTTGTCAAGTCAAGTATATTGTAAATAAAGTAACAAAAAAGTAATCGGTTTGTGTAATGCGGCATGGCAAGTCAAAGCAAATCATTTACAGAAACATGATTAACTGAATATGAAATTTTCAATGTCTATAATAATGTAACGTTAAGGATTAAATGCATTTTCATTCTATTTCGATTAATAACATCACGCTAAAGCTGCAGTGTCATCAGTCTATAGTTGGTAGTATGTAGGTACTTCTTCTTCTTCGAGTCGATGGCCAGGCCTGACATATAATGGTCTAGTATTTAAATTTTATTGACCCAAAACTTGGCCACAGCAACAGCGCACTCCGTTGCTCTACATAACGTTTGAAGTGTCTAAACTTAAATACTCCTGTTGCAACACAAGCATTTATTTTGTCTATTGCTTTGAACAAAATTAACTTACTTAAAGCAGAAATATGTATAAAGACAACTAATTTTCTTTCAGTAACGATGTTATTCTTATCAAGTGCCGAGTGAATACTGAATTCGAGTCGCGTAATATTTTTGTATGACAATAGTGAAAAGTGTCGTCGTACGCGGTGGTTGTAGAATGAGGCTGGGAGGCGCTCCGGCGGCGCGCGGTCCCTTTCGCGGCTGTTCAAAGGAACGGAAGTAAGTAAATTATTCTGTCTGTGAGCGCCAGCGGTGTGCGGAGGCGCGGCGTTAGTTACAATAGATTTATAAGTCGTTTGTTAAACGACCTCAAAGGGGCGTTCGCGTAATTTACCAGCTCTGGCAGCGAACGCTTGTTTGTTTATGGAAATGATTAAATATCTTTACTTATCAGAGACATCTCGTACACACTAAACGTGAACAAGCACAGTGATTCGTTCTTAACGCAGAGATAATATCTCTGTAACGTCTATATCATAGATATGGTTCCAACGATTCCGACAAAACAGGTGAAGGGTTTCTCGGCGTTATTACTTTTGTGCACGAAATAAAGATATTGTTATAAATCTAAAGAGGTGTAATATAGTGATAATAAGAGGAAACCTCATAAAATATACTGAACTGTTCCATTTAGAATTGTTGTTTCATTATTAGAAGCTAGTCGAGCAGCTTATTAAAGACTTAAATTGACATTATGAAATATATGAAAAAGTAATATGTTTTACTTTGGTCAGTGCAACAACACACGACTTTGGCGAAACAGAACTATATTACGGAGAGAGAAATAAGAACAAGGAGAGTACAGACAGAGACATGCAACAAGCGAGCGGCGGCAGTAACAGAAATGTGGGTCGAAAGCACGCGCTTTAATTATTTCGTAGAATCCGTCCGTGAAATTAAGAAACTCGTGATAGGCAATCTTGGAGATTGCGCCATAAAAATTGAGGGTGAGGTGGGTCGCCGAACAATTATATCTTAATGCACCATTATGAATGTTGTGCTTCATCGCACGACAAGTATGGCTTGGTGGCGACAGACGTTATATACAAAGTTTTCCCTAACAAATATACTTAATATACCCATAGAACCCGAACTTAGAGTGTAATTCTGTTTTTTCTAGTTATCTGAAAGCACCTGGAAGAAACTGATCTTGACTCGTGTCGTCAAGTCGTGACCTCTGTAGTTACCACATGCTGTAATGCATCCAAAACGTCAACAAAATAGTAAATTCCATGATTTCTGATGATGATTTCGCGATTATCATCATCATGATTCATGATGATGATGATCGCGTAAAGTTCCGAACCGTTCGTTGTATAGTTGTTTATACCAGACTATGTTAATGTGTCTTATTTTAGCACAATGGGTACGACTTTACTGTCACAAAATCTCATAAAACTAAAGACAGCCTTTGAATATTAGCACTAGTTCAAATAGAGAATCATTTAATATTTCAATATTTGCAAAGTTTTTCTTATCGCTTGGCGTTAGTGACTCAGACTTTGTTCTGCACCCGACGAGATTTGCTCTTTGACAATATCTTAATATTATTTTATTGAAAAGCGTCCACTAATAAACTTCATAGAAACGTAATATTTCTGATCGCAACCTAGTCCTAGACTGTTTAAATTATTTTAAGTTAATAAAAAATAAATTACATTTACATAATGAATTTGTCCTCGCATTTTATTAAAAGATAACACCTGACTGGTGTAGTGTTTGGTGACGAGTCACGAAAAGTTTACGGAACTTGTTCAATCTTTAATATTTTTTATAGAGTAATAGACTATAGAGTAATAGAGGGTATAGATAATTTTGATTCCAATGACTCATTTTATTGTTCTTTGAGTACTTTCTGGTGATACAAGAAAGGGCATTAGCCCTTCACACCCTGCTGAAGATTCATGGACATTTGTAAACCAATTCTCTCGGGAATATATCTGGTCTCAGAGACACCCTGTACTTTTAATCGGTTCTACTTTGACTCAGCGCACCGTCACACACCTTCGGGTAGGTGACCACTCTGGAAAAAAGATACAAAAAAAGGTGGTAGGACTTTTTTGTAAGTTTATTAGAGTATTGTAATGGTACATGTTAATAAAATGAATCTTTTCTCAGAATGTGACATACATAGTTCACAATAAATACAACCTTCATCAGTAGGCAGCGAGTTTGTGGTAGCAACTGTAGCAAGTAAACGAAACACAAATGTCGGCCTTATCATGCAAATATATGATTCCGCGTTCGTGATGTGGGACGTTAGCAGAGACAGCGAACGGTTCGGTGCGTACGTCGGCGCATAATCTGCAGATAACGAGATCTGCGGCTCCGCGAATTGCTCTCAGGCGACTGGGAGACGAGCGCGCACGGCCACCTCACGCACGCTAATATTCGTCATTATAATAATGACTTTCAAAATAGATGACGCAACGTGAAGCCAATAGAACACCGTGATTTTCATTGATCCCTTATGATTAAGAAGAGGTGTATCGACGCTTACGTTTCTTCAATTGTATTTTTTTTTCGGTTCCAAAGCAATTTTGTCATGATGTCAACCGAAATATTTCCCGTCAGGTGGAGAACAGCATCAATCCTTTCTTCTAGGGAGTTTTATTTGACATTACTTTTTAGTTTAATGCCTGGTCTACCTACCTGAAAAACCTATGAAAGTCTTGAGACATAATTTAAGATTTTCTTTCTTGTGTTAGGAGAACCGAAAAGAATTATGTTGGTATACGAGAGGATCGTGCCTCTGCGCCCTCGGCGGCTCCGACCTCACTAACTCAGCAGGTAGATCTTTTGAAACGCGAACTTTAACAAATTTATTAGTTTTAGATTCGGTAAAGTGTAAGTGAATAGAATATCTTTTAACGAGTAACTTGGCCATCTCGCTTGGTGAGTGATTAGAGGAGTTTCTTAAGAAAAGCAATTTGTTTTAGGTCGGTTAGGAAATTTCATTCTTAGGCAGTCGTTTAGGGTGAAATTTGTCCCAATCAGTAAGATAATCGCTCCCCTCACTGCCCGTGCTTTGTTCTGAGCCGAGTGAATCACGCGGCCGTGTTTAATGACTGCGTTGTATTATCTTTATTATGCTAATATGGTAGCTGCAGAATCCAATTGTATTGTTTTGTATTATTCTTTGAAATTACAAATGTAGTATGTTTACTGACTTGGAATGCAATCGAAACTAATAAACATGTTTTGGGCATTAAATAAAATATTATGTTTACAATAAACAATAATATAATTAGAAGAAATGAAAGGTGTAGCTCTATGCCAGGCTCATAGCAAGTGAAAACGTGTTGTCTCTACTTACCCCAAGAGAAAGTAGCGTGACTGTATGTATGTTTTTGCTTACGTACTTACGTAAAGTAGCCTCAGTTATAAAGTTAACGCTACGTCGTAGCACTTTGAACTTCACTTCGTAGACACCACACGCCGTAACCGCGGTTCGGACACTAAACTTTTGCGCAACAGGTCTGCTCCCTGTTATTTACCACCAAAACCTTAGTTGGCAAATATTGGTTGAATATATAAATACATACAACCATGCCATATTAAGTTGCAATCTATTTTTGATCTTATCAAAGTTTATTGTCATGACATGTAACGGTATTATTAAGTGGATATTTAACCCAGCAAAAAATCTACAATAAACAGAATAACAAACATCTGTAGACCTACAACCGAACCCAACCTTTTATCTAGTCATATACTAGACATGTCCAAATATTTACTGCGAAAGTTGCTTGTCCCAGAGTAAATATATCGTCTTCATTCGTAGTTGGGTTAATGTTTCGATTGCCCTGACGAATGGCGGCAGGACCCCCGCACCGTGGACACGACGGCGGCCGGAAACTGCCCATAAGCGCTAATTTATGTGGTAGGCACAGCCGCCGATAGCGAGCTGGCGCACGAGCGACACTCGGCGGCCGCGGGACTTTATCGTACTTGCAAGATGGAACACTCATCTTGGCTAATTTACGGTTTTATTAACATAAAAGTGATTTTAAAGAATTTAGTCAGGATAACAAAGCAAAACATACGTATAATATATAGATTGTGTTTCCAGCGATGAGTTGGGTAGACCAAAGGCTTGTCCTGTTTGTTTCTTCTGCACTGATACAGAAACTATCTGTCCCTACATCTGTTCGGCGACACGGGTGTAACTGCCCTGGTATGGCACACGTTTATAGGTCACGGTAATTATTTTCCATCAGGTGGGCTGTGTACTTGTCTGCCACCTATGTTGTACAATTTTTTTTATATAATCACACCTTTATCGCCGGAGGGTTAGGCAGAGGTGAATTAACACCCACTCATGACATGTTTCAATATTTGTATACCTAAATGGTAAAATGTATCAGGAACCTTATTGTTGAAATGAAACACCACATATAATACCTACATTTCATGCAAATAAATAAATATTCTACGAGTATTCTATTCTATATCCTATTTCACCAGTTGAATTCGGTCCCACGTAATAGGGGGTGAGTCTATTGTCGTCTTCCTTTTCAATTTTCAACTCAAGCCATGCATCAGATGCATGGCTTGAGTCAATAATAGTGCCCGGCTGAATCTGAACTGTATATATCTGTCTGATGTTAAACAGCCCTATCCCTTAGTCGCCTAGTACGACACCGCATGGGAAGAGATGAGAAGCAAATCAACGCAATTGTAATGCAATCTGTATTCTTCTGAAACAAAATTATATTCCAAAATCTCTGTAATGAACACAACCAAAGCACTTAGTTTGAATAAGGAGACACACTACTTATTTATCCCGATAGGTGAAATGTCCACTTTTTGTATGGACGTTGGTTTTCTATTCCCAATAAAATCCATTATGGCTCAAATTACACTGATATATAGTAGCTAAATTTAGGAATCGAGCATTAGTTAGATAATAATCTATAAATCCTGCATTTAAGGGAAAAACAAAAAATATTTTATGTTAGTTGATAGTTTAAATCGAGGATGGCACTATAATTTTATTTTTTAATAGCAATTATCGCTGTCATCACTTGGTTGCCCTGTCAACTGCCACTTAAAGTCACTTTCGACCCATGCTCACTTTTGTAATGTTAGATAACTATATATAAATATTTACTGTGCAAATTACACTTTATCACTATATGAAACTTCTAACTAGGTCCCTGCTCTTTGTTATTTTTATTAATGATATTGGTCTCTGTTTTAAATATTCTAATTTTTTGCTCTTTGCCGATGATATGAAGATATTCCGTACGGTTAACGATGTTCACGATGCCGTTTTAATGCAGGAAGATCTCCAACGTCTTGATTCATACTGCTATTTAAACAAATTAGATTTAAACGTCTCTAAATGTTTTTTGTTTCCGGTCCTTGTATTGTGAATATCATAGTGTTGACGCCCCGGGAAGTTTATCAATAATAAATACATCATATCCATAGTTCGCACAACTGAAGCACATCCAAGTCAGTAAAAAGTGAAGTTACAAAGTTTAAAATAATAATCACATCACATATTGATCGATTATATGAAGAATTTTGAAAAAACAACATCAACAAAACTTTGAGGTTAGAAATATTATATCAATAGACATCATAGAATACAGCAGTGGTACCAACACAATAAAACTGATAGTCAATGTTGCCAGTTAAAAGCTACTAATTTACGAAACATCCTCAGTGTAGTCAGTTAAAAACTACTAACATACGTAACGTTCCTTTACACGTAAGAAGTAAGAACAGAATAAATATGGAAGAGCAATTCCAATTACTATTCGATAAAATGAAAATCGAAATGGAAAAGCAAACAGTGGAGTTGAGTAACACAATAATGGAAAAAATTGATGAGAAACTAAAACCTATCGTAGAAGAAAATAAAAATTTGAAACTTAAAGTCGAAAACTTGGAGAGAATAGTAGAATATCTAGAAAGAGAGAAAAAAAGTAACAATATAATAATTCACGGATTACCTGAAAAGGAAAAGTCTACATTGGAGCTACTCGAAAACTTGAAAAAAAACGTTTCTAGACGAATCAGGTATATCAATAAAAGACTACGACGTAAACAAGATACATCGTATCGGAAAAATAAATAAAAACGAGAAACCAAGACCTACGCTTCTTGGATTAACTAGTGGCTGGAAAAAGAGTGAGATAATGAAAAATAAGAAGAAACTTAACAAAATATATTTAACAGAAGATTACTCAAAAGAAACTATAGAAAAAAGGAAAGCACTACAACCTAAGCTTATGGAAGAAAGGAAAAAAGGTAACTTTGCTTACTTAAAATTTGATAAACTTGTCGTCAAAGAAAACACAAGTTCCAATGATAAGAGAAAAAGAGAAGCTTCAACATCACCTCGAGCTGACTCACAGCCACGAAAACAGCAGACAGTGATAGGACCCAAAAACAACCGAATAAACGCATTTGAAAGAATGAGGGGGAGATCCAACTCCCTTTCTACTATAACAACAGAGGAAAAAATATAGCAACTAAAGAAATGTGATTGGAAACGGAAACCAACAAATACAAATCAGAACAAGCAACTAATACAACAAAATCAAATTATCCTCCCACCACGGCTGGTCACCGAGGGAGTAATAGACCATCACCCTCTAACAAAAAGAAAAAAACTATACATTGCAACCCTTAATACTAGAACCCTGAGAACACCAGAAGCTCAGCTAGAACTGGAAAAAGCACTGATGGACCTGAAATGGGATATACTAGGCATGTGTGAAATTCGAAGAGCAGGAGAAGCAATAGAAGAATATGCAGGTTACATATTGTTCTATAAAGGTGAAACCGGAGGACAAAAAGGAGTTGGATTCATGGTCAAAACACACCTCAGAAAGTATATAAAAGGCTTCATCGGGGTAACAGACAGAATTTCAATACTACATCTAACTATACCCAGTCATAAAAAAACATGGACCATCATACAAGTCTATGCGCCGACTGAACTAGCCGACAAAACTGAACATCAACTATTCTACGACAAACTAGGCCAAGTTATATCAGAACATTCAAAAAATATTCTCATACTAATGGGAGATTTCAATGCCCAAGTAGGAGCCAAACAAAACAATGATGAATATGTGCTGGGCAAGTTTGGACA
Source organism: Eilema griseolum (assembly GCA_963662185.1). NCBI lineage: Eukaryota > Metazoa > Arthropoda > Insecta > Lepidoptera > Erebidae > Eilema > Eilema griseolum. The sequence continues at coordinate 165,032 of OY759232.1, forward strand.
TGGCAAAAGAAGCGAAAATGGCCAAAAACTAATAGACTTCTTACTTGAGCATAATCTTTTACTTTTGAACAGTTTATTCAAGAAAAATGTGAACAACAAATGGACCTGGATTTCTCCCGATGGGAAATATAAAAACGAAATTGACTACATCACAAGCAGTCACGCAAAATTTTGCACAGACACATCAGTAATATCGAGACTAAACTTTAACACAAATCATCGTATGGTAAGAGCTTCATTCCATATAAACCCACCTAAAAAGACGAGAAAGCTCGCTGTCAATACTGCCACTGCAACTACACTAGGAATCAACAATACAAAAACAACTTCCATGGTAACACTTCTCAGCGAAATAATAAACTCAGATATTAAACAGGTCGAATCTAGTTACAACAAACTTCATAATAACCTTACTTGTCTCAATACTAGAAAAACCGACCAACAAAAGTACAACTTAAGTGAACCAACAATGCTATTAATAAATGAGAGAAAACATCTATTCAATAATAAAATGAAAAAGCAAAATATCCAGAAGATAACTGAACTAAGTAAAAAAATAAGGGAAGGCATCAGAAAGGATAGAAAAACGAAGCGACTCCAAACTCTTGTAAAACACATTGTAGCAACAGGCGGAACCAGGAAAGCTCTTAAAGAATTACGGGAATCAAGCAATTGGATACCAACCTTGAAAAACCACCAGATGCACGTTACGAGTCGAAAAGATATTAACAAAACAGCAACACAATTCTACCAAAACCTGTACTCTAACAGAGACTCCGCAAACAAGAACAGGTGTGAAACCTCTCCCCCAATCCTGAGTTCCGAACCTGAAATCTTACCTAGTGAAGTGAGACATGCAATACTTAGCCAGAAGCTAGACAAATCGCCAGGCCCTGACAAGATCACAAATGAGCTATTGAAAGGAACCTTGGAAGAACTTATCCCGATATTAACTAAAATCTTTAACGACATTATAATATCCAAATACATTCCACAACAATGGGAAACATCACATATAATACTAATACACAAGAAGGGCCCAAAAGAAGACATAGACAACTATAGACCAATTAGTTTGATGTCCAATATATACAAAGTATTTTCGAAAATCATCCTTGGGAGAATAACCACAATATTAGATGAAAACCAACCCATGGAGCAGGCTGGCTTCAGGAAAAGTTTCTCCACAATAGACCATCTACATACAGTGAAACAAATTATAGAAAAACACAAAGAGTATAACAAATCTCTGTACATGGTCTTTATAGACTACACCAAGGCTTTCGACAGTATCAGTCACAAAGCCATCTGGGAGAGCCTAGAGAAACAGGGTATCCCCTCCACCTACATCAGAATCATACGAAGCATATACTACCATAGCAAAGGAAGAATTCAATTGGAAACTTTGGGTGACGAGTTCAGAATAGGAAGAGGGGTCAGACAGGGAGATCCACTGTCTCCCAAGCTGTTCTCCGCGGTATTGGAAAATATATTCCGTAAACTAGACTGGGATCAATACGGCCTAAGCATAGATGGAAGAAAACTCAATCATCTGAGGTTTGCGGACGACATCGTCCTATTCGAAAGAGATCCATATAATCTAGAGAAAATGATTGAAGAACTAAGGAAACAAAGTGAAAGCATCGGACTATACATGAACCTGACCAAGACAAAATTACTAACAAATAGTATACATCAAGAGATTAAAATAAATAACCACCCTCTCGAATACGTAGAAGAGTATACCTACTTAGGACAAATCATCTCACATGCAGACCAATCAACCAAAGAAATAAATAGAAGAATAGCCAACAGCTGGAAAAAATACTGGTCCTTGAAAGAAGTAATGAAATCCATAGACATCAGCATAGGAATCAAACGGAAGGTCTTCGATACCTGTATCCTACCTTGCCTCACATACGGATGTGAAACCTGGTCACTCACTAAACTCCAAAGAGACAGTATAGTACACTGCCAAAGAGCCATGGAGAGGAGCATGCTTGGCGTAAAAAAGCAAGATAGAAAAAGACACACCTTCATAAGATCAAAAACAAAAGTAACAGACGTGCTAGATAAGATAGATCAACTAAAGTGGAGGTGGACAGGCCATTTAATGAGAGGTCCCCAGGAAAAATGGAGTAAGATATTAACTGAATGGTACCCTAGAGATGGAAAAAGAAAGAGAGGAAGACAAGCAAAAAGATGGGAAGACGAAATAAAACTAACAGCTGGACCCAACTGGAGAAGAGTTGCAAAAGATAGAAAGCAATGGAAAATGTTAGAGGAGGCCTATGCCAAGAGGCACACTGAACTGAGAGACATTCTGTGAGAAGACACTAATAAAAAAAAATAAAAAAAAAAATAAAAAAAAAAGTTCAGGATAAAAGGCTGATTGATTGATTGATTGAAATGTTTTTCTATGAGTTTTACGCGTAAGCGTCACGCTTATGATTACGACTACGCAGTTAGGAACCATAACCTGGAGAGAAGGACTGTCTCTAGGGACTTGGGTGTGGTACATGATGGCAAGCTTTTATTTAATCAGCACATTAGCCAATTAGTTAATAAAGCCTTTAGGGCTTTAGGTTTCTTGATCCGTTGCTCCAGGGACTTCAGAAATATGAAAACCGTAAAAGTACTCTATTGCGCATATGTACGAAGTCACCTGGAATACGCTTCACAGGTTTGGAACCCATTCTACGCTTGCTATTCTAATGAGATTGAGATGATCCAAAGGAAATTTATCAGATATTTAGGGTTTAAATTCAAACTGTCCCACCTAGCCGACCTCACCCATGAGCAGCGCTGTGTTAATCTACATATCCTACCGTTGTACGAAAGAAGAAGAATCTCTGATGTAACTCTTCTTCTCAGTGTTGCTCAGGGTGGGATTGACTGTCCTGGGCTTCTCTCTGAAATTAAGCTAAGAGTGCCAGTCAAAAGATTACGCAAGAATTTCTTATTGTGCAAGCCTCCGTGTCGCACCAATTTTAGAGTGAATAGCTTTCTGCCTAGAATTATTAGTGAATTTAACCAATTGAATGTTGACAGTAACCTAGATCTCTTTAATACCGGTAAACATTCTGCCAGATCTTGTCTAACGAAGTGTTTTGTTGAAAGTTTATAGATGTTGATATTTCTATTGACTCAATCTTATTCCTGTCTTGTTGCTCTCAGCTGTTAACAATTTTGTTTTATATAACTGGTTGATATAATTGTGGAAGCTTGTAATTGGCGTGTACTAACCTAAATGTTGTGTATATGTGAATGTAGCTGTAAGCTCCCCAAATGAAATAAAATAAAAATAAAATAAAAAATAAAAATAAGTACAGGATCAGTTTTTAACTTACATTTGATAAAAGCAAATGGTTCCAGCTTTGTTTTGGAACTGCTATGGTTTCGGTAGCTTATAGATAATTAAGTCTCAAATATTTTCGATCTATAATAGTTATAATTTGATAACTAGTCGACATATTAAATTTTTCTTACGCCAAGCAGCTTCCTAGTAGCAATTACAATGAAGCAGTATAATAATTCAAAACACTACATGTGACCAATATCGTCATGTAGTTCAATACTGCATTGTAGTTATAAATAAAACAATAATAGGTACCGCTTTTCGTCTGAACATGGCGTAATCTATCAATTTCTCTTTACATTTGTGAAAATCTCACCCTCAAAGTAAACAAAAAATTGGTTGCCTGTAAAGTCGGTATACGGGCGAAAGTTTTACGTGACAACGACTTTGAGTGGTAAAATAATTTTAATGTGAATATTCATTCGTATAGTAGGAAGAAGGATGAAATAATAGTAACAATTTAAAACATTTATTTATACAAAGAATTATATTTAAAACATTAATTTATACAAAGAATCTCGCACTGAATTTCATATTAACAAAATTTTATTTTTACCTTTACACATATTGGCAATTCATTTACACTCAGTGTGTATGCCTATCTCTCTCACTCTCTCTCTCTCGCTCTTAGGCGGGCTAACTGTGCTCGAGTGGAAGGGACGCGTGCCTTTCACTTTTTATGTCTGTCTCTCTCGCTCTTAGGCGGGCTAACCATGCCCGAGTGGAAGGGACGCGTGCCTCTCACTCGCTCTCATTGTGAGCGCATAACGTGAGCGGAGCGTAACGCAGTTTCTTGAAGTGTCACCCGGCAAACCAATTTATAAGACGTTGTCACGTCAAAAATAAAACAAAACAGTCCACAAAAGCATAAAATGAACTGTCATCGATCTGTCACGCATGGCGCGTCGGTGACAAGTTGTTTTGTTTGTATTCAGCCTAAAAAATACACCAAACTAATAACGATGTACTCTCAAAATTGCAGAAACTTAACATTATATTTTAAAATTTATAATATTAGTTAATTGTAACACTATTCAAAATATTTGATTTTTTCAAGAATAAAAAACCAATTGTGGACAACTCCTTTAGTACAAATTGTTAGTAAATAAAGTAAAAGGACTTTTGTGGAATAAATAATGCCGTTGTGTAGTGCATTTCAGTGTAAAAAGGAAGGTCCTAATCGTTTCCCTACTGATAAGAGAAGACAGATGTTGTAGATTAAAGCCCTGCACATCAAAAACTGGATACCAAATTTCTACTTCATCTCTTCTTTTACATTCGCCACTGTCATGCAGGAGCATATTTTATTGATAAATTCATAAACAAAATTATATACTCTCAATGCAAATGTCAAGATTATAAAAATAATGGAGGGTAGGCGCACACAAAATATTCTCTGCATACCACTCTACGCTCGCAAGCTAGTCAAGTCGTGACCACGGGTGCTGCAACACATCCGAAACTTCGGAAAAAATTGTATGTTCCATGATTTAATTGCGAAAAGTCCCAAACCTTCTTTTGTAATATTTTATTAAACAAAACACAAACCGTTATAAAATTGTCTCCTCAACGTGCAAACGGAACAGTATAGTATATTTATGTATATATAGCTTCACCTAATATTTACCCAACAACTAAGGGTTTACCAAATTAATGAGGGTCTGAAATGTGATAATCACGTCGGCTCGCTGAGCTAAGTTTTAATACACTCATATTTATTGTGAACTTGAGACACCTCATTAATCAAATAATTAAATAACATTAACATAATCGCAAAAAGTCTGTCAAACTTTGTATTCCTAACTCACTTACATTGATATACTTACATCAAAATAACGTAATCCACATAACCAGGGACTAGAGCCAACTAATGAAATCTAGACTACACTAAACAAGTCTTCGGTTAAGTACTCCGTGATTGAATCAAATCAACTTGGCTCCAATCTTTTGGACATTGGTTCCCCGACAGCTGTAACTCTTTTCTACTGCGACGTAAGTGACTTGATACTTGTCATCTCTGTCGCCCTGATGTGTCACCCTCGTTAAATAGCCCTCATGAAACTTTTTACGACACTTCTCTTTCGGGGTAACAGTCACATTTGATTATATAGACGTCAAGATTATTTTCAGTTCCGAGTGAACAATATGATGACATATATTACACTTTTTATATGATTGATCCTTTCTTGCGAGCCCGTCGTCGGTAGTGAGTGCTTTTGACCGGTCCTTTTTTGATATATCATCAATTTGGCCAGATTATGTGTAACGATAGAAGATGAGGCTCGTGAAGTGTGTAGGGACCGAAGCAGATGGCTGGCTGTGCTCTCTGCCTACCTCGTAGGTGTGATATATTATGTATGTATATATAAATCACACGAATGAAGGGGAGTGAGGTAAACACCTATTGATTACGTAATCAGAAAAACAAGCGTGATGTTATGAGCACGACGTGTGTCGCGCGCCAGTCCGCAGTCAATTAGCTCGGCTTGTAATTGGACGAGTTCCAATATGTTTTTCAATTAATTCCGTCACAATGAAGTGATTGTAATCGAATCGTTGATTGTCGCGTGTGGAGGTGTGGTGGCGAGCCCTTCGTCTGCTCTGATCGGTCAATTGTACTCCGATATTTGAACTGAGCTAAACTTTTTGAAAACAAGAGCTTGTGGGGAACATCTTACTGTCGGTAATGACATGCATCTAGTGGGGTGGTGGGCTTGATTGGACGAACAGCACCCTCCACGGGCTTCACCATAACTGACCACGCACAGGTAACCAGGTGTAATCTTTTACAGATCTACGCGTGGTGTAATTCGTTACATATCCCTATTTTATACCCCTCTGGACGAAAACGTGTACAGGCTATAAGTCTAACGGAGGGAGTGTATCGCCTCTGGTGTTGCACACGTCCGGGCCAGGGGAATCACTTCCCATCTCTCGTCTGTCACACAGTGAGTGGGTTCTACAGGAGCAGTTATTTGACGATTGCCAAGCACCCGATTCACTAGCTAAACTAAGAAAGTCAGGATGTGATCCTACAGACAATTATATAGGTATAGTATGAAAAGTTTTGATGTCCAACCCGGCAATCCAACCAGGGACCTCAAGATAGTTGTAATCACTACCGAGGAAACCACTCTCCTACCAAGGACGCCTGCATGATTTAGTGCTCCTCTATTAACCTTTCCTATCCACTTCCACTACGATTACATAAATAATAGTAAGATAAAGATAACGTAAATGCTTTCCACCAAGTCCACTAGCACGATAAACGAGGGTTTCCATCTCGGCGCACTCCCCCCTCCCCCCCTCACACACTCTGACCAACATCCGATCTTTGATTGCGAAGAGTTAGCTGTATGTCGAGCGGTAAATGAAGCGGACAAGTAAGTAATTATTTCTCCTAAACATAGTGACATTATCTCGAATCGTATTGAGGTACGAGTCGTATGCTTTATGTGCGATTAATGGTTGAGAGAGGTTTGTCACAGCACGAGAGAGTTCATCACAATATACGCCATATATATCCGCAACATTCACCAAATTGGTATTTACTCCCTATTGAAATGATAACAACACCTTGTATTCACACATTTAACACATCCATTGTGTGCACAAATAGTTTCATTCGTAGAGCTTCAGCCATTGTGCCCTATTCACGAGAGTTTAAACGCGTCGTAACAATGAAAATGTTATTATTCCAAACGCAATGCAACAGAACTGTTCAACTCCCGAACAAGAATTGTTTGGTAAATGTCCGTGCTAACAGCAGTAACGGATGCTACACGCCCTGAAGAAAAGTCTAATGTTTATTTCTTATTTGTACAGATATGTTTGTGTATCCTAGAGAATAATAAGCATTTACGCAGTAAACAGACATTACACCAAGCCCAACATCTTACATCGCATAGGCGCTTTGTATTTTAGGAGTCGGCGCAATAAGTGAAGTCATAAATTGAACTTTATCATACGATTATCTTCTCAGATAAATATTTGGATTCTATTTATGTTGTAGTTAATTCATGGCCACTGTTATGCCGCATCCGCTCCATAAATACTTACTATTATTGTCATACCGTTGACAAAGGGACACGACGTAGGTATTTGGCGCCCTCGCCACGTCGAACGAAGAATAACAGGCCGCTTTCCGGGCAGTGACATCCAACACAAATAATGACGTCACTCTTACGTTCACCGCTCGCGGCAGGTATGTATGTCTTACCAAAATTATAGACGTATGTACACATTGTACGGAAAGTTATCGTACTCGTGGGCGCTAAAGATAACTTGTTCATACAATTGTAACATATCGGAGATAAGTATAGCGAGTGTTCTAAAGATGACCAAAGGCTATATCATATCCCCTGCAAACGTTCTGTTTGTGCAAAATGTAAGTAAAACTATGCTGAATAGTTGGACAGATGACATGTTGGAGTGATTTATTATGTGCGTGCCATCTGGGGTGAGCTTTCATACACTCAAGCGCGACATTTTTTTGTCAATTAGTGCACTTGTAGAAGTGCTGTTAGATATAATGAACACGTTGAAAGTAGTGAAATAATTTTTTTCAACCTTACCTTTTATGACTGGTCATCATCATTACTGCCCAAGCGGGCACATGCCACGACGTCGACAGCGCGGTATCAGCGCTGTTCTCTGTCGCAGTTTCCACTTTGTGTCATTGAGCGTGCAAGTAAACCGCGTATTAAGTCGACGAGGCGTCACTCGTCGGTACTCGGCGCCGAGGACGTAAGTGATACCGCTGGGTAAGTGATTCTCGTCAGATTTAGAAATCTCTACCCACAATCAGCTATTAGAAGGGCTTTTAGGTACATTTACAGAGGAGCTATTTGTAGTTTTAGTCTTTTCCAAATATCAGTTCGAGCCAATGCTTGCTGCTATTTTTACCCAACTACGGTGAGGCCATAAGAGAGTTATGATTTTGACAGGCTATGTAAATATATATGTAGGTTCATCTGTTCCCTCATAGCTCCTCAACTACTCTTTAGAATTGAAATAATGAGATCTCATTAGAAGCGTCTTGGTTGTCCGGTGGTTATAGGCTATATGATCACTGAATCTATTGTAGCGCCCTCAAGCGATCATAAAGAACTTCAAATTTCAATAGGGAAGATGGATTCAAGCTATCCGGAACGTGGAATCCAGTGATTAAGATACTAAAACCAAAAAACACAGTGCCGATAAAAACTGACATAGTGAGTATGGTGTGTCGCCAGCCTAACCATTCATAATAAGTGTAATGGTGTGTAGGCGCTCAAAAAATGTTCCCCGCATACATCTCGACGCTCGAAGACTAGTCAAGTCGTGACCACGGGTGCTGCAACGCATCCAAAACGTCGGCAGAAATAGTAAGTTCCAAAATACAATTCGCGAGAAGGCCCGATACTTAGTATAATTATGAATTCACACCGCGAAAGTTTAAAAATAACATAAAGAACTGTTTTAAAAAATAATTTTGAGATCAATATGCCGCGTTTGGTATCAAGTAAAAGGGCTTAGTTAGCACATTTTAAATGTGTATAAATTAAAACTGTTACTTGCCCCACAATAATATAACTAACTAGACTAACTATAACTAACTAACTAGATAATATCAAGGATAGCTGTGGTCGTATGCCACTTAGTCGAACAGAACAATACATTCTAGGGACAAGTAGCATATGACCACGACTATCCTTGATATTTTCTTGTTTAATACTTTTTACGACGTGAAATTTCAGTAGTCGGGTTTTAGTTTTTAACTTATTTTTTTTATTTATATGTACTTATACTGTGAGAGGGCAAGGTCGCTATCCAACTTGCACCATTCCCTTTTTTGTTTATAGTAGCTGTGTAAATGCATTAAACGTGGTACGTGACGCATATACCTGTCCTAATTCCATGAACACTCTTCAACCGCGACGCATCGTCGGTCAAAGGCGTCGTTCACACGGCGCTGGCTTCTGAGCTGCTCTGAGACGTTTCTTTCGCAATTAATCTCACAAAGTTTGCTATTTCGACTCACGTTACATTTTTTAACACTGAGAAACTGTATTATCTCGTGACAACGATCACGTTTAATATAAACTAAACGTTTGTAACAAATGCTAGACTTGTTTTTACTATCGCGAAGGATATGTCCTCGTCCTCGTCCGTGAGGCGAGAGTGCGTGAGAGGCCACGTGTCCTCGACGCAACCTGCTGCAATGAAACCGAGTAATAACTAATTGCGTTTAGCTTTTAGAATTCAACTGGTTTATTTAAATCCTAGACGCTAAAGTGGGGCTAATCACTGCAACCGCTAAACCGTCTAAGATAATTCGGCATTCGGGTTATCGTTACTTCTTAAAGCGTTATGATTCGCATCCATTAAATTACTTTACATAATTGATGCGCAATTACTCCTCTCGGTATTCAGCGCGACGAGGGCGGCCGGCGCGGCATTAGCTTCATTAATAATTAGCAAATCAAACAGAACCGCCTTCAAAAACCTAAAAGCCCTCACAAAGTCCTCTGCGAAGATCACTCGCTCACTGAGGAGGCTTACGTACAATCGATCGTAGGAATGCTTTGATCAAATTATGCTATGAATTCCGTTGTGAGAATGATAATATACTCGTACCTAGTGTTTGTTGGCTCGAGAGCACCCGCGCGAGGCGCTGTCGGGATGGTGTTATTTATGCAAGTCAAATTATGATGTGATGGGGGAATAAAGATTTCCTGTTTATGTTTTTTTAATACTTTGCAAATGTGATTGGCAACAGTAAGTTAGTTTATTATCCGATGATAACAATGGTTGACAACAAAACCAATAAGGGTTTTGTCCTATTTTTTATCATCGTAAACTGTACATTTTATAATAATATAACGAATAGTGAAGTGAAACTTTCTTATGACAAATAGTTTTAAAGATATTTGATTTTAGAAATTTAATTTCTTGAGTCATCCGAAAACGCTCCATACATAATCGTAGTACGTGGTGAGGTCAGAGCGCGCTAGCGCTTAGTGGAAATATGTATGAAGTAAAGTAAATATGTATGTATGCAGTGCAAAAAATATTACATTTATCTTAGTGTACGTTGCGTATACACGTATACAGTACATAATAAGATTGAATTGAAATTTTATAAGGAATCTAAAAAGTTGTAAATATTTCGATTGTTTTTATTTTGACCTATTTTGGGAATTAAAAATAATGAAAAGTCATAGTTTCAGTTTAGTTAGGCAATATCTTAGTTTACTATGCATATTTGTGGACCAAATACTAAGAATTAAGTAGTATTGGTAAGAATTCGATGACTCAGGACACTACCCTATTGTAAAGATATTAAAACTCTCATTTACTTAATACCATGAACGTCATGAAAAACACATAAGGAAACGAGCACATCAAAAGGGGCGATGACGCCAACCGACAACATTACAATTTGTTAACGACTAACCTTGCTTGACCGTGCAACTGAAAAACTACTTGACCTTTGTTCAGTTCCCTGCTGCATGACAATATACAAAAAACTATTTCGTATGGTTTTAATTCGGCAAGTATTAATGTATAAATGTTGCCAAAAAACTTTTCGTATTCATGGGTGGTCATATTTTATTCCTTTTATCGGAGGTACACAATAAAACGCGCAGACGTACACAATGTTCTATATGAATTATTACCAAAAAGTATGAAATACTAAAAAGTTGCGATGATAGCCAAAAAGGGATTCATAAAACTATTGCCATTCTCGATAACAATCCGCCCACCGCTATACAAGGCGAAGGCTTTTCTTTAATAAACTTAATTTTTTAAGTAGGTGATTACCGCTCACTGCTAGCACTGTGGCGTTCCCGGACGAGGCAAAACATAAAGACCCCACAAATCTTATCCCCGATGTTATTTAAAGCAGCTAGGGGTGTTCTTCATTCGGCAGAAAACCTATAAACCATGAAAAATTGCCCGATTTACGGCAATAGACTCGCAATACGTAGAACTGTAAAAAGAATTGTGAACATTAATACTTTTCATATGTACATTTCTGCCAACCCTCACCATATCTATAGACGCGCTAGTGTATGTATGTATACTCAAGTTATCTAATTGAAAGTCTGGTAACTTTCAACTGATGGTAGGTGGGAGTAGTGCGACAGCGGAGGTGTGGATGTGCAGCCCGCGGGGCCCGCCCGTGAGGCCGCACCGACGTCGATCACTTTGAAGTTTAATTGAAGTAGGACTTCATCAATATTACTATTTGTGACTCGCGGTGATGGCGGGTGAAGCTCGTGTCGCCGTTGATTGACTGTCCTGCTAAACACGCGGCTATTGAGGCTGGCGCTCATCGCTCATTCATTATTGTGAGGGCCATTACGACGTACATTTAGGTGTTGTGTTAGTTCCTCTGCATATCTCTTAGGAAATATACTGCTATGAGTATAAATAAAAGTGACATATCATGAAAATGTCCATGTCTTTTAAAGTAAGTTTTCTTTCTCCTAACCCGTCTAGCCAGACTAGATTGGTGGTAGGTAGGGTAACGGCCAGGATTCGAAATCTGCACGTCTCGGTCGTAAGGCCGACTAATTAATCACTAAGCTACTGACGCTACTGACACCATTACGTCAGCATTGACGTCTGCACAACAATGTAACGTATCGTGTCTCTAATACTCCAACTAGCCTGATCCCGTACGCCATATTTATCTAATGAACTAACACAAGCACACTAAATATAGCTCATCGATTATAACGATTAATTAATTCGATTTCGTATTGTCTTTCATAGCAGGGGTGGGGGGCGAGTGACGGTAGGCGGAGTGGGGTAATGTGAGGGGATTAATTACTGGCAGTTTGTTTACCGACAGTATATCGGCACTGGCACGCGTACAGACGTCTAGAAGGATTCTTCGTAAAGTAATCTGTTCAGATGACTTGGTTTATATAAATTGTGTCTAAGTATTTATTATAAATTATTAGATCGTATTTGATCAACATCGCAGCCGCCTGCGACATATTAATTAACTGCCAATGATTCGGTGGTTCTAGGAATGTTTACAGTATTGGGATTTAACGAGGAAAGTTGGCAAATATATAATTATCCAATATTTAATTAAGTATAATTTAGGAGCGTTCATAGTTTAGGTGCCGGGTAACTTGAAATGAACGGAGCAAATACCGATGGCAACAGTACAGCGCTAGATGGTGAGGAGTTAGAATGACATCAGTATTCAGTATTCATGAACAATTTTTTCATTGTGTTTGAACGTTTTTTTACACAATAAATAATAATAATAAGTCAACAATTATATCATGATAATTGGTTACATACTGAAATTCAAAAACCAATTCATTTAAGTATAGTCAAATAAAAAAGAAACAAAAAAACTAAAGACCGTACAATAAATTGTCATGACAATAACAATTAATAATAATGAATCATATAATAAATCATATAACTTCAAATTGTGAAAACAATAATAAAAACAAATAACCTTTATTTAGATAATAGCCTTTGCTGTTATTCCGTAATGGTCCACTTTTTTCATGACAATTCGTGGTTTAAGGTATCAAAAGCGGCACTAAGGTCTAAGAAAAGACCAGTAACTTTTTACTTGTCATTCAATCGACAAGCGATATCATTTATCAGTGTATCAAAGGCGTCTTGAGTGTCAACATACTTTTTATAACCGTGCTGCCTCCTGTGTAAGACATTATTTAAATTCAGACGTCGAACGAGTCTTCTTTTTATAAATTTCTCTAAAACTTTAGGTAATGTCGGCAAAAGTAAGATGAGTCAGCCAGATCTGTTTTAGAACCTACCAGCCATCCAGAAGGTACAGACCACAAATAAGTGCTGTACACCCTGAAAACCGGTCTCTTTCTATTGACGGCGATCAATGACATTTCATTGGTAATCGTCATTAGTAAGCAGTGAATCTCAGTATCGGGAATGGTGGTATATATCGTCTGGATTTCACATTAACTCCTCACCAGCCAGTAGGGTGTGTCAATCGACAGGCTGTATTTAAAAATAATATGAACGAGAACGAAGCATGACTCCTGTCATACAATGCGATACGCTTTCGACACTGCAATGACTCTGAGTTAACTTATCTACTTTACTGTAATAGGACCTCATTCGTCATCATAGTCAAACGTATCTCTGTAAGAATGAGTTTTTAGCGTCCAGTAACTTTTGATATCGTTATGAACGGTAAGTAACGAAGTTAATGAACGCCAGTCAAGTCTGAAGTCCAACGGGCTGCTCCGACAACTAAGTACTATTGAGTTATAACTTCCAGCTGACTTGACACAACTCTGTAGGGCGGAGTCGGCGTAACAACACTTAATTGTATAGCTTCCGCACAGTTTACGCGCATGTGTGTGTGTGTGTGTGTGCGTTCCGCTAGTTGTTAACCGCGACTTCGCTTGCGTGAACGTTTTCAAAAAGGTATAAAATGAGTGCTATAAAATAATCACGAATACATATTCAAACATCTGGTTCCATATAGATCTCTTCGTTTTAGAAATAGCTTTTAATAGATCCTCCTTTTTATTTAGTTTTAACAGGTATTTCATTAAAAATTTATAAGTTCCTCTTTACTTCTAAATTCCATTACTCTTGATTGCTTTTAAATGACGATTCCCATTTATCGCTCGTCCCGTCCCTGCGTAAAAAAGTTGGACAGACAAACGAATAGTCTCAGACAGACACATTTTTTTTTTTTTTTTTTTTTTTTTTATATAGGACACGTCAATTGGACCTCGCCTTGCCTGATGGTAAGCTGAAGGCAAAATCCCAGAAAAGAGGGTCACCATTACTTACACATACCGTGTGACAATGGTGACACTCAGCTTGACGGCCTTATCATATGCTTTTTCACGCCCCGCTTAAAGGACCCGGGACTGTAGGAAGAAGGAAACACGTGAGCTGGTAATGAATTCCAGGCCTTAATGGTGCGACAGAGGAAAGAGTCTCCGAACCGCTTGGTTCTTGATCGGATGTTTTGCACCGTGTGCGGATGACATCTAAGACCTGCACGCGTTGTCCTGTGTAGGAAAGGGGAGGGTGGGACTAATTGGAAGAGCTCATCAGAACACTCCCCATGGTACAGACGGTAAAATACAGCCATGGACGCAACATCTCTACGCAGCTGTAAAGGTTCTAGGGTGTTCGTGATCTCGGGATTCCCAATGATGCGGATCGCACGTCGCTGCAACCTGTCGAGAGCATCTAGTAAGTACTTTGCTGAACCGTCCCAGAGATGCGAGCAGTACTCCACACAGGAGCGAATTTGTGTCTTGTATAGAAGACACCGCTGCTCCGGCGTGAAAAATCGTCTCACTCTGTTCAGGACTCCGAGTTTTCGTGAGGCTGTTTTGATGATGCTTTCGATGTAGTTTTTGTTATTCAGGTTGCAGCGAACATCCATACCTAGGATATTGAGATTGTCCTGCAGCGGCAGTGGCGTGCTCTGAAGAGTGGGGAGGGGAAGGAAAGAAGATACTTTTGCTGTAAACGCACATGCCTGCGTCTTCTTGGCATTGAACTCAACCAGGTTCTCAGAGCCCCATTGAGAAATACATAGTCTACCAAGTGAACGTGTAAGGGTCACGTTTATCATTTTAAGGTACAAAGCCCTAATAGAGAAAAATTATACGTAGGTACAGATTTATACAAATAAGCGCCGAGTATACCCGGCGAGGCAGGCTTCCCCGACCTCGCACAAATAATAGAACATGCTCATTTTGTGTCGGCTGTCCCTCGATTTATCCTCCGCTGCTCCTGTCGTGTGCCACATGCATGTTTTAGTGTTACGACGTGGGTGATGGTAATTTTGTTGACTCTTGATGCTTGGAAATCAAGTATTGATATGGTGAGCCCGTAGGGAAAGTAGATATAGGCATTCGCCTTTTACCTTGATGGCCCTAGATTTAGTTTTACCGACCGACCCGAAAATTAAACCTTTACTCATTACGTTCTATCGCAAGCAAGGATAAGCGCTGTATCATGCGACAGGAATATTAGCCTCTTTAATTATGTATTATTATAAATGCGAAAATATGAATGTATAGATGTGTATAAAGTTTAAAATAATTAATCGTACTTCATTGGAATGCAAATTTTATATCAATCATTTAGCCCACCGCAGTCCACTGCTGCACATTTATCCGATCCTCCGTCTTCCGCGTCCAGTCTGTCCCAGCCACCTTTTTCAGGTCGTCCGTCCATCTGGCTAGGGGGCGTCCTACCTTTTGTTTACCTTCTCGCAGTCTCCACTCTAGGACTCGTTTGCTCCAACGGCCAGCGGTCCTTCGACAAACGTGGCCTGCCCACTGCCACTTCAACTTGCTTCATTTATAATTTATATTGTAATTTATATTAATATCTGAATAGCATAGCGTAGTTTTTGTCCCAAGAATAGATTCCTGTGAGTTGAGGACGCGCATTTGGTATTTAACGTGGGTAGAGCTGTGAGTCTGTCAGAGAATCAACGTCAAAAAATATTTACACATGTGAAGTACAGTGCTCAGCCTGCGTCAAATTGGCATGCGAAAATTTACACTAAAATACTTTCAATGAACTTCATTTATCGGCCTAGGGCACACGAACCGGTGCTTTAATAAATCAACCATTATTTAGCGAACAGTTGTTCTATTGATATTGTGCTGTTATACATATATACCTACATACATAACATATTATGTTCGATCGTGTAAGGTGTTGCACACTATTTTTGTACCACTAAGAGTAATGTCGAACGTGAACGAACTCAATATTTATATTTGAACCGGTGACGTCACACGCCAGTACTCCTTCGACAAAATTACATGATTACAATGTTTAAGAAAATGATACAAAGCGCCTTGCGACGCCTGTCATTTATACCGCAGCCTCTAATATTGTACTCGTGTCTCATGCTCAACTTTGTTGATTCGTCAGTAAGAGTTTTGTTCTATAATGTTAATTAGAAACAAAAGAGCGAACTGGAGCGCGATGGTAGAGACAAAGACACGAGTTTGGCGACTGTTCTGGAGTAATGAATGTGCAGATGACACAATAAAGGTTGTCCCTTACGAGTATACGAGTGTATGGTGCATGGGAACCGGCAGCGGAAGTAGTACAGTCAGCATCAAATCGGTTTTAACTAACGCCCTCTCTGTTGACTGATTCTTCTGATATTTGCTTCACACTTTTAGTTCGGGTAATAATTCAATTTAAATCAACAAAACTGTTTGAAGTCAAGATCGTTCTGTCGCTGACTGCACTTATTACTTTCCTTTTTAATTTTTCCATTATATATTATACTAGATTAGAATTTTACTTACGTCATCATCATGACCACCGTTTCGTTGTTCCTAGCCTTACGTATTGAGTTATTATTTTATCTGGTATATGTCCTTTCATCGTTTCCATGACAGGACATCGCGCGAGATATATTTTCAGCGGTACAAGTGTATACAATTGATATTTAGCTACGCCGTAGACGTGCTACGAAACTATTTTCGTAGCACGGACATACGGTGTCAGAACTGTACGAGTGGAGTATAGCACCAGCTGTAGTTGCATACTGTAATACTTGAGGTTTCAAGACATATAAACAATACTACATTCATACTTACTAGGTATATATTAAGCATTAGGTCGATCTAGACGAACAAAGCACTCAAAATGATCTCAATGCCTTAATAGGAAGGGAGGAAGACTCCTCCCTTCCTGTTGATTGATTGTTCTGATATTTCTACACAACTTTAGTTCAGGCCATAATACAATGTAAATCAATAAAACAGTTTTAGTTTGCTTGGTGTTAAGATCATTTTGAGACTTGATAGTCAAGATTGTTCTGACGCTGACTGTACAATCAGCAATATTTTTGTAGCAATATTTTTAAAATGGTCCCATAGAGTCTTTTTATCCCCACATGAAACAGAACTTTGGACTTTCTGCAATGTTTTGCTAAGTGTAAGATTTTTGCAAAATATATGTAAAGTGCAGTTCAAAATAATTCAAGAAATAAGGTAAGTTCACCTAAGGACGTTTTGCTGTAACTACAACGGTTAAGAAACTTGCCCCTTACTACCCAGTTTCAAAAATACAACCTGTATATAAGTATATAGAACAGTGTTTATTCATTATTTAATCCTGACGTGATAAAGCCCGTGATGAGATCTTGCCATTTTAAAATTAGGATTAACATTAATAATACTATTCGTATGCTCAAAAGTTATGAAAAACACAAATATTGTCGTATTATGATATTGTGACGTAACCCGCAATTGCCCCCGCAGGTTGCACCCCGCGGCGCTTAATTATCGTGCATAGAATCCTTGTGATTGCATTGACGTAGAGTCTTACTGAACCCGTGGAGGTCGGTGGCTGGTGGTGTTGCTATAATTTAGAGTAATGCATAGAAGCAGCGGTTCTAACGCACTGGTATATAATAATGTTGATTACATCCAAGCATGTTATGTTCAGAACGTACCGAAGATTCCAAGTAACTTGAGCCTTATTTGCAGCTAGATATGTATGTATGCGATATATTACTAAGTTCCTCTGTCTTTGCAGTCAGCATCGGATCGATCTTGAATAGCAAAGAACTCAAAATAATCTTAAACCTTTCGAATCTCCCCTATCTATTGATTAATTGTTCTGATATTTGGTACACACCTTTAGTTCAGATTATAATGCAATTTTAATCAATAAAACAGTTTGGTATTAATTATAAAATTAAGCTCGGTCTAATGCTAACTGTATTTGAAAAAAGAACTTGAAGACAACTTGCGCGAAAAATGTTATAAAATGTAAAAGTTTAAAATAAACATGGAAAAATATTTGTGTATGGATATTTGTTACTCTTTAACGTAAACTTGACTGAACGAAACAGGATGAAAATTGTTACAGAAACAACACATGGGCTATTTTTCGCCCCGGGAAATAGATTCCTGTGGGTCGCAGGCATGAGACCTAATCGGGCTATTTCACGCTCACAGAGCTGAGGTCGCGAGCTATAAAATTAAAATTATGTCTCAAAAATGAATCGGTAAACACTTATAGAAGTAATATTCACACACAGCTGTCGCGTGGCGCACTCGCGGCCCACAGCGCTATGACGAGGGGCGGATTAACCCTTCGTGTCGTTTCTTACGTCATGTCACACGTCATATGAAGCCCGCTATGCGCTTCTTTTCGCCGAATTACTATTAGAGAGACCCTCATTACTTATTGATATGTCAAACACGTGTATAGAACAAACGACGCAAATAGTAGGTACGTGGTGAAGTTCTTTTGAACATAAAACAAAATTCTGTTACGCCATCAAGTTGTCAGTTTGATAGCGTAACAGTGCCTTCCTCTCATTGTCTATTGACCAATCGTTAAGTGACACCTTCGCACGATTTGTGATAGTGCTTTACCTCTGTCCCTCTGCAAATAGTTACGAATATATATCCTCAAAGTGTTAGCTAGGGGTTATTTGTGTTATACACAAATTACTTTATTCTCCCTTATTTGTTTTATGAAATTCCATATTTTTTCATCAACTTTCTTGACCTGTGCGGTGAGCGTTCACAGACCGTAAATACTCACCGAGGCGGCGGCTGAACACTTTGCCAGCGACCACACATCGTGCCGCCCGAAGCTGGCCAAGCCTGAAATAAGCTCTTTGTTACCGGTTTTTACCGACACGACGGTTTACGTCGAGGCTGTGCCGGCCCCGACCTCACCTTCATAACAAATTGAACAAAGCCGGTACGAAACGACTAACAAAAATTCATATCAGCATATTCTTGTGACGGAAAACAGTTCTTTTTACTGGATATAAGATTAACGATAGCGTGGGTCACAGCCTGCGAGAACCGCTTACCGCTTACCATCAGGTGCACCATATTTTTATACTACTAAAGTACGAGGTTATTGTAACCTATGAACAAGACATGCG
Source organism: Eilema griseolum (assembly GCA_963662185.1). Classification (NCBI taxonomy): domain Eukaryota; kingdom Metazoa; phylum Arthropoda; class Insecta; order Lepidoptera; family Erebidae; genus Eilema; species Eilema griseolum. Next base: position 184,306 of record OY759232.1, read on the forward strand.
ACAGTCACGCAATCTTAATATACAACCACCTGTAGTGGCGAAGGCTATGTAAAGCATAGTTACATAATAGTTTTGTAGTTTTGAGTTGCAGGGGTTGTTCGGTGGCATCGAAGAAAAAATAGCACTTACAAGCTTAATTTTAAAAATATAAACCTCACGATTATGAATGGGCTCATGTTGATGTTACAGACGGCAGGAATGGACACAAGCCTTTAGTGTAGTCAAAAATTAATTAAAATACTGTTACTATTGGTTTCTATGACAAGTTCGTACACTATGCGGCACCTCAACCAGTCAGCAGGCGCTGGGCCCGGGGACTCGCGTGCCGCTCGGCGGTGCCGGACGTCACTACGAGGGAGTTTTTTTAATTTTCCTTAAAAACGGTAGGTAACTTTTACTCTCGTATATATTGCAGTAGTTACTGTATCCAAACGTTAACTAAAATACGCTGCATATAGTATATGACTTGTTGTTTAAATTCAGATTAATTTGACTACGACGATAATACTTTCTGTTTGAGACGGGAAAAAGAAAATTATGGATCAATTTGGGATAATAAATTACATCGAAGTTCTACGAAATTGATACTCAACTTATAGTTAAAAGTTAGTCTTGTCCTCTATTATATACAATTGAGGAAAATAAAGTTATAAATTTAATCATCATCGCTGGCAACTAATTGGCAATCGTCGGTAGCTTAGTTGGTTAAGGAGTCAGCCTTACAATCGAGAGATCCCGGGATCAAATCCTGGACATTACACTATCGACGTGAACCCACTCCTAACACAAGCATTTTAGCTTAACTGGAGGGGTTACAGGGAATATTAGTAACTTAGGTTTTAATATTTTTTTCTTAAAAAAAAAAAACTGTAATATACAGGCAAGCATGCTGGCACAGTAGTGAATACGGCAGCAAGTGTTGTTCTGTTGCTGGATCTGATTAATCCAGCTTCAGGCCTAACGTCAGCTATTATAGACACTCGCAAAACTTTGTACTTGTAATATCTTCGTGTAATAGATCTCGTCGCACGCACTAATCATTGCTATCGATAATTAATTTTATAATAAAATCGCTTATTACACATTTGTTATTACGTATTGCATAAATATACATATGCTGTATATTCCACATGACCACATTGCATCGATAACAAGGATGTCATCACCTGATTCCTCATTTCACCAGTAAATTTGGCAAATCCCACCAAATAGGTCAGTCCAGTCCTGGCCCAGACGCCACAAGCTATTTCCACTCCATCTCCGTACGTACTTTAGATATGTTTAGCCTTTTACAAAGTATTGTTTCTTGTTCCTGCCATTACTCTAACAACATCCAGTACGTGCTTACACTCTCAAACAAATTGCTTATTATAAGTTTAATTAGTTTGCAACACACGCATTAGCATTCCCTTCACGTACAACAACGCTCTGCAGCTGAAGTGTATCGCGCGCCAGACGCAAGGAATGTGTATTGCTCACAAACTTGTTCGAATAAATCAAAGTTCCCACAATATATTGCAGAGAGGGTGCACGCGGACCATCGTGTGAACAGCGCTGTTTGTGTATTAGTGAGCAGTCGCTGTCAGTGAAGATAAACATTAATATTTCTATATTAATAACATTCAAAACTAAACAATACAATAATTCTCCGCTACGCGGTAGGGTAGGTCAGGTAGGACACGGCGGTATTTCCGCCCAATTGAGCAGTCCGACTGGGGAATTACCTTCGTCCTAGAGAATACCGCGGTTATAATAACTTCGTGTTGTGTTCCCGGCGGTGAGTAGGGTAGCCAGAGCTCACTGGAGAGTTTTTGTGCTGTTAGTGGGATGACCAAAGGCTTGTCCTGCTTTGTCTTCTACACTGACGGAACAAAATCTCTGTTCTTACAGGGTCGGCAGCACGGATGTGACTCTACTGGTGTAACACACGTTCATAGATCATGGTAACCATTTTCCATCAGGTGGGCCGTGTGCTTGTCTGCCACCTAAGTTGTATAAAAAAAATATAAATTAAAAATAAAAAGCCCAAGATCGCTTTGTTAACTCAAACCCAGAACTTCATGATAGCACTCAAACTGAGTATGACTACTTTGCGAGTTAAATATGCAAATGAAAAACAAAATGTTTTTACTTATTTTCATTATAATTAATTCACCTGTCCGAAGTAACACTATAATCCCGGGCTGATCCAAAAATTATGCGAAGATTTACGCTTGAGCCATGGCCGCGCTGTGATGCTGAAGGTCGAGGATAAGAGCCTCGCCGATATTAGTTCCCCGGACGATTCTATATTTAATACGCCATAACAAATGTTATACTCTGTTGTAAGGTCAACGGGACGCTTCAGCTCAGAGAGCACATCGATTAATTAAGATAGAAAAAATTGGATCGGTTCAAGTGGGTTTTGAACCCGCGATCTTTCCCTTTTTTTTTCATATATATTATATGGCAGCCAAGCACACGGCCCACCTGATGGAAAGTCGTTACCATGACCTATGAATGTGTGTAACACCAGTGGAGTCACGTCCGTGCTGCCGTCCCTGCAAGAACAAGCTCTGGCTACCCTACTCACCGCCGGGAACACAACACAAATTATAACCGCGGTATTCTGTACTTCCCCAGTCGGACTGCTCAATTGGCCCTTACACAGGAAATCACTGATCACTGAGCCACTCAACTACACCCATAAAAGTCATCCAAATATTCCTCTATATCGATCTTCGGGGGACGATGGGAGCCATCCACCGACATCGGAACTAACTATCGGAACCAATGAATGATGTTGCAATCATTTTTGCTTTTAATAAAAAACACATTCTTCAAACAGTACATATTGTTCAGTCAGTCAATAAGCCTATCGCAATCCACTACTGGAAATGGACTTACCCCAACGTTGGGAGATTTTGGCCTACTGACGGGTCGGTACTGGGTTCTCCTCCTCTCATCTCTCGAAGTTTCCGTCTTACACAAAGACTTCATTTTAGATAGATACTAAAATGTAAAGAAAATATAGTTATCACTTCGTAAACAGTGCAGCCCAATAATATAGCGGGTACAGTTCCAAGAATTAATGATAATCGACCGCCGAGCTCGCGGTGCGCCGACCGCCAACCACGTGTAATAGCGCCATTTGGATCGTGGGACTCGTTATCATTAAATCCAATCATTAATACTATACCTCCAAATACATCTTTATATTCAAGTTTATTTACATTTATATATTTGTAGCTGAGCACTTTCTTTCAGTTTAAATAAACCTTTAGCATCTGGTACTTGTAAATTAGCCGTCGGCACAAGCTAGCCGGTGTGTACCTAAGTGTATAACAATGCTACTCTATCCGATAGGTTTTGTTTCTGTGAAAATAAGTATTGCCAGACTATGGAGGTCTTGAACTCTTAAGCATTGACCTAAGCACACAATACACAAAATTGTATTCCCTGTAGCTGAGCACCCACACAAACAGTTCACTACTCATTTATGTACCATGACTGGAAGCACTCAAACCAGATTGGTTGTCTGTATATTCTGTGTAACTCTCAAGTCTGGAGTAATAAGAGTAAATTTTTAGCACAAAATGAATGAAACAAAAGAAAGTGCTGTGATTTTTCAGAAAATGAATGAATTTATTATATCTTTTATTCCTTTGACACTGACTTGCAAAAGGAGAGCTATTTCGAATATTCCGCCGAATAAAGCCCGGTTTCCACCAAAGCGGAGAGCAGAGAAGACGAGAAGAGATGTTTTTCTCAGATCAGATTTCGATATTTCCACTTCGCTTCTCCACTCAATTTCGATGGAAACAGATAAAGCGGAGAGAAGAGGAGATATCTAATTTTTCAGACAAGCGCCGCGGCAGAGCGTGTGTTACGATATTATACCTATGTATTCTCATACAGAATATTGAAGATTATAAGTTAAATATTGAAGAATTCATTATGTTTCTTCAACTTCTGATGCCTCTTCCTCAAGAAAATCAAAATATAACTTTTGTAAAGACATGACGTCTTCCGTTCGCAGACAGCACATGACTGGTTTTGAGCTCACACAGCTCATATCTTGGGTACACACAGCTCACATCTCCTCTCCGCTTTGGTGGAAACCGGGCCTAATGATGGAACAGTAAGTCCGCAGACAAATCTGTCACGAGACCAAAATAAGTACAACACATCAACACATCCAGACTGTCAAAAGTAAGTGATTCTACAAAGCGTCAAAAGCAAGTATTGAAACAAAGTTTTAAAATTAAGTAACGAGTAAAGTCAACTTGACGTTCAATATTTGTGAAAATATGAAATTGAACTTTTTCGCTTCCTCTATTGTTCTCGTACGCAAACACTCAGCCGCACACACACACACTTTTGAAACCATTTTAAGTTTAAAGGAAACCACAATGTTGGTGGTTTCTTTCAAGCTTGAAATGGTTTTATTTATACAGCCATGTGTCGCACTTTACAGTTTCCAATATAAAATTTGATTCAAAAGCACAAGTTCTGTATGTTCTAACACAGAACAGATAATAGTGGTCGTGTCGGACACCGCCACTTGTCTGTCTCACAGTACAAGACTGAATTTTGTAGCCAACCCGACGTGTCGTGTAAGTGAATAGTTCCACCACGATTCTGTTAATATCTGTAAACGTAATATTGTATAAAAACAAATTAACAAGCACGGACTTCATTTAGTAAAACAATATTTAATTTGTATAAAACAATAATGCCTACTTTGCATTCAAATTTATTCAGTTTTTCATGTTAAGCGAAGGAAGCTCTCGACTTATATTGTTCCTTAGAATTAAGAGATGTTTATTGTACTTCGCGAGGAACAGCGGCCGAGCACTACTCGGAGGTGGAGTTATTCGTTTTGTGCGTTGTGTTTATGTGATGAGATGGAGATGAGAAAGAAAAATACGTTGTATGTGTTGAGCGTGAATGGCGGGCGTGGAGTGATCTGTCAATTGTAGCAAACGTCCCCAGAACAAGAAAACATATAAACGTCTTATACAGATTACCTAGCAACCGCTCAATGGTCGCTAAACTGTACTGTAATTAGGTACTTTTTAATTTATAATAATAAAGCTAAAGAATAGTACAATGATCGTTTGCAAAACAATTAAGTGTAGAACATATCTCTGTCTACCTTTGCAGAGCCATACGGGTGCATACAGTGTGGCAACAAGCGTATACTTTTCACACTCCAGACACTAAGAAGTTTTTAACAGAAAACCTCAATAACACATTTCCCTAACCATATTAAATATTTAAAAAATAAACAAAATCTGTTGTTTGTATAATAATGGGATCATATGCGTTGTCGTTCAACGAAGGTCTTCATGCAAAGTCGCAGGAAGTTAACAGAAATTGAGATCAATAGAGGACCCAAACGTAGCGATAGAACATCAAACGCCTTATCGTGACAAGGGATCGGCAGTCGGCGACTGGCGCACTCCGGGACAAATAGTAAACCGGACAAACTCGTAACTAACGGCCCCGATAAGGCACCTATACGCGACTACATTGGTTTCAAAGGTGGCGAAAGATCAAAGGCAAGAAAAGGCCCATTCTGAGTATGGCTGTAAGTAACGTTTCGAAAATTGCTTTAGGGAAACTTGTAAAAATTACTCACTTTGCATCGTACGGAGTACGGAGGTAGGACACGACGGTATTTCCGCCCGATTGAGCAGTCCGACTGGGGTAGTACCTCCGCCCTACAGAATACCGCGGCTATAATAACTTCGTGTTGTGTTCCCAGCGGTGAGTAGGGTAGCCAGAGCTCACTGGAGAATTTGTGCTGTCAGTGGGAAGACTAAAGGCTTGTCCTGCTTTGTCTTCTACTGACGGCACAGAAACTCTGTACTTACAGGGTTGGCAGCGCGACTGTGACACCTCCGGTGTTACAGACGTCCATAGGTCACGGTAACCACTTTCCATCAGGTGGGCCGTGTGCTTGTCTGCTAACTAAGTGGTATAAAAAAAATCGTAGTATTATGGCCAAATTTTCATAAAAAAGTATCATATTCACATCTATATAATACACAACTGTAAAAATGCAAAAAACTAGTCTAACGTGTATTAACACATTTGAACAACTATATTGTTCAATCCCACGTAATATGGGGTAAGCCATTGTCAATCTGACAATGCTTACGTTCGGCTGAAAGACACCTCAATCCATAAATCGCTTGATATAAAACCCATGGGACGATATAAGACCCACACCTGAGGAGGGCCAGATCGAGAGAGATGGCGCTGGGTTGGCCGGGTGCGAGGAATACGCCTGTCAACCTCACATAAAAAAACTAGGGAAGAGATATCATGAACATTATTTTGTGTTCTGCTAGAAACCACGCGGCTAAAAGATAAATTCGTCCAACCATTACGTTAAAAAGTATACAAAAAGACTATAAGACATACTTAATTAAACACTCACATACTTAAATGCATTTGTAATATCAACAAAATGGAGACGAAAGTTCGATTGTCTGTATTTCCACCATCGTGCATTTCAAATGAAGTGACTCAATTTAGGAGAACGAGCGGCGGTGAGGACCTAAATGTGCAGATTTAGATTTAGTCTACGTTTGGAATTAATTATATCGCTTAGAGCGGAGGGCTTCGCATCACCTCTCGCCTCTCGCCTCTTGAGAGTTAGTTAATATGTGCGGCGGGGCTCGCTCGCTTCATTCGCTCGGCGGTTAACGCCTTCGACGACTGAGTGACGATTTCTACTAAAGACTGAGGCGGTATTTCACTGCGAGAAGGCAGTAGCCACACAAGGCGTTTTGATGAAAGTTGTACTTAATTAATTCCTCTCGCACGACGTGAAATATTATTTCTCTTCCTTTAATTTCCAATGAACGCATCTTCAATCACAATCTGAAGATGACATTGGGACTATGAGAAGGTCCCAAGATTCATTAAGACTACTAAGCAAGCCGCCTCACGTCGCCTATCCCCCTCCCCCCCTCCCCGGGGAGTATACATACTAATCAAATATTACTGTTTAGGTGCCGTTTCCTACTGTATGGTCACTCTAAAGCCAACTACATGCTGTATTTCATCAAAAATGGTTGAGCTATTTTTTCTAACACGAATGGGTTGAACCAACCAATGAAGTACAACAGAACTCTCTACCAGTAATATAAAATTATCTATTTTATTACTGATGTGACTGGGGTTTTCGTAGCCTTAATAAAAAATTAGGAATACTTCTAAGGCTCAATACATGTAGGGTAACCAGCGGAATCTTATCACTAAGACTCGGCCGTAGGTCTATCTGTCAACGTTTTGTTGTTTCGTCGTTTTTCAAAAGCCACAACACATATGTACATTATTTAGCTACATAGTCTAGAACTAATTACTCTGTTCGATTAAACTTATTGATCCCATTTTCAAGTGATAGATTTGAGCAACAGTCAACATAATATACCTACATTTAATACTATAACACAAGTGATCATCGGTGAGAGCCAGCGCGGCCCCCCTTCGCTCAAGTATTTCATTACGGTGCCCACACCTCAAATTCGTCCCATTTTATTTGGGTCCACTCGCGTCGCACTCACTCTCACGGATTTAATTATTTTTGTGTACACGCTTAAAGTGTCAAAGAAGAGCTGCAGAAAGATTCTTTTACACGTTAATGTACAAATATAACATGCCACCTTTTAGTCTACTTGCGACGATCATTTAGCTATCATACTCTCACAATCAATTTGCCCGTAAACATTGCTGAAAGAAAGGCTATCTGTACGTTTGTCTCACCATTATCTCGGCGCTATTATCGATGCTGTACTCGCAGTGACCCATGATGGTGATGTTAGAAAACGAGTATTGCTGAATCCTTTTAGCGTTTATCGGGCACTCGAACAAACCATTACGTAAAAGCTGGAAGCGATATTACGCGAGACGGGTATCCATCCTCTAAATAAATTAAGTACTGGAGCAGACCTGTCGTTAGTGCGACGCTCAGGATTGCCGCAAATCAAATTATTTAAGCTTACTGCTTACACCTCTAAGATGAAAGAATGTAATCAGTATTACTCGTGACTAGCCTGTACCAGCATTCATTAGGCTCACAGGACATTAGTGAAGGAATAGCCCCAGTGTTGTAAACCATATCCCAATAGTATATAACAAATATTTATTTAATAATAACTTGAAACTTTTCAAACAACTTAAATTTTCGATTTTTTTTACGTTTGTTAGGTAATTTTTTTGACATGCGACCTAAAGTATTTTTGGCGCAAAATAGCTAGTTGTAAAATAGAAGTTTCTACCTCGCCTTTCGGAGATACACAGGTGAATAGCAGAATAACTCTTTACGATTATTAGACCGCCGAATGAACCAGGTATCGCACAATAAAAAAGCCGCTCACCCCTATCAGTTAATGAAAGACCTCCAGCCTCAGCCTCCAGCCTCCAGCCTCCGTTGTAGTGATATTTTGAATAATATTTTTTGCAGTTTATTCTACATTTCCCTTATAAAGTTTGTCGAGGGCGAATGTGAATGTATGATATCAAATCACTTGTTTATACTATATCTACACCTAGTGATGTGCCGTGGGCAGGAGTGCTATCGCCGGTATTCGACAATGAAGATAGAGTGAATAGCTCAGGCGCCACTTATCCTTTTTTGGTGCAGCTGGACTAATCCGTTTATTTTTTGTGTTTATTGTTTTAATGTGTATAGTATATAAGTATTTCTTAGCTGTACCAAAATAAAAAGGTTTTTCTTTCTTTTCTTTCTTTTCTTTCTTTATCTGTGAATCACACTGGACAGTTGCCACACTGCACGACGTGCAGGTGGCTGTTAGCACATATTTATGCCTCTGATCTTAAAAAGGCGATGGTTGTTAGTTTGAAAGAAGATTCTATTTTGGAAAGTTTACAATAAATTCTCGATCCCTATCCAAGAACCAATTATAATGAAACTTCGATGAAGTTTGAATATAAATTGGTTGTTAAAAGATTATTGCGAAAGATTATAGATGTTTCCTTTATTAAATTAAGAAGGAAATTTATAGATTTTGACGCTTCAAACAAATTTATTGAGCAGGTATCTTTCTGTATTAGAGCATCGTCATCGTGGACATATCCTTAAAGTTAAAACAGACGTCTCGTAGGTACGAAGTGTCGTGAAATTAAAGTATAATCGACGAAGTATATGAAATAGTTGAAAGTGTTAATATGGTTCAGCCTAGAGCGTAATTAAGTCTAATATATAGATTTATGTTGGTTATTTACTAAGTTAATTAACGTTAAACAAGTTGCAAGTTTATAACTAAGTTTGCGAACTAAGTAAAGCATTTCCAACGAACTGGAGGAAAAACCGAGCTCAAGAGCTCTTAAAAAATTTAATCCTTGAAACTATGTAATGAACTTTGATGGGTACAACATAAAAATAGCCGGGGAATGGAGCCTAGCCACGTCGCCATCGGTCCACTTGTCAGCTGCACTCGCGGTGAGCGATGGTATCTGTATATGAGCGTCTGACAACGGTCACATTGTCGCCCGAACCATATTTCCTCTTAAACTACTTGAGTTAAACGCCTTCGATTAGTTTTGTGGCATATGCTCACTTGTGTCATTAGATTATTCTGTTATTTAATTCTGAGTGTAGCAGAAGACGGTTATGCAATTTGTACGTAAAATAAGCACTATATATAGTCTTCATTCTTGATTATATTTGGAACATGTTTAGTGATGTACCTTTTTATATCATAGACCACTACTCGTTTAGTACTTTAATCTGCTGCATAAAAGTGAGATTGAAAGCATTTATTGAACAAAAAGCCTATTACATCTGTGAAAACAAAACCATTGTACATCCACCATTACAGACCTTTCCCTGTGTTTTAATTATTTTGTTTTATTCAAATTCCAAGCCTAACACACAACATTTAAAATCTTAAAATATAAAACTCATCTTAAAAACCCCGTTGTTCTCTTAGAGCATGGTTCGCCGCCGTCTCGGAGGCCGGCGAGTATTTCTTTTCGTCATCACAAACGCGCGCACAACCTGATAGCGCACCAACGTTTGTGCCCCACTCACAATATTTTATTGTACAAGTAATGTTTGTAATTTTGTGCCTTTTCATGTTGTTAAAATATCGTGATTTATTATTCTAATCATTAGCAGATGCCGGGAGTGTCATTGATCATGTTTTTTAATTCCATGCATACAATAATTGAACCAAATAGATTCCTAGTAGTCCAGTAGTTTTTTGATTCTTTAATTTTTGATGTAATTTATATTTTGTATTGATTGTCATTGTATTGACTGTGTATGATTTCAAATATAATGTAAATTATTCTTGAATCAATAAACAAACTGAAATGGAACATAATCGTATATTTAGAATATAGATTATTTTATCATTTTAAAACTCATATTTGAAGCATAAATACACAACACGAAACCATGGGATATTTTTTCTTTCTCTTAACTAAAATACGTATTATTCTAAAGAGAGGTCGGCCGGTCATAAACTAATTTTTTTTTGTTAGAGCGTCCACTTGAACGCTATGGGAACGATGTCTAAATCGAATTCTTGGGATACTCTATTTTTAAAACACATGTATGCAAAAGACTGTTATGATGCTAATATTATTTACGTGAACGAGTGCAATAATACATATAACAATATATTGAGAATGTAATCATATTTGATATGGAATAGTATCATGATAAAGATGGTGGATTTTGATTATAATTAAGGCGTCTTGTTACGCCACACACGTTTGTAGGTTCATGCGAGTTTGACTCCATGGAATGATTAATCTTCGGATTAATCTAATAATTGGCACAAAGCATTACAAAATTATGTCACAATGGAATTCTATAAAAAAATAAATAAGAGCTCATCTTCACGACGAAAGCGCAAATACAGTATGTTTATACATACGTGCATGACCAGCTGGTTTATTATTTAGTTACCTACTGTATATTTGGTTTAGTATATCATATACCTACTATTGTTTTGCATGATTGATATTCTGTAGAATATAATCATAATTGATTATATTGCATGAAAGCATGTTATATCTGAATGTAAACATGAGCTTAAAATTAACTTGCACTGAATTCCTTTGTTGACATTGTAAACAAATATCCTATGATAAAAAAAAGGACCCAAGCGTCCCCGCTCCCGCGCGGAGTTCACACTGGTATAAAAGGAAATCGGCTGATTTGCGGGGGACAGAGTTTGGTTCGATTAGTAGAAGCGCACAGACCATGCAACGGTTTCATTAAATTATTCTAGCCGTATTACGCCAGTGTAATTTGTGAGAAAGTGGCAAAAGTTCGGTGTGCGGAAACTGTGTCGGAACAACGCGCTTTCTGAATTATTTCGGAAGGTTCCTAATTATTTATATACCTATTTCAATACACACAAATACCAAACATCCTTGAGACGTAGTGTTGATAAGTTCTTGTAGGTAAAGATTGCTTTAAATTTCGGGGCTGAGACTGGCCTTCGAAAGCGTCTCAATACCTTATCCTGGTCACCTAGGTTTCCGTGGTTTCGTTGTAGGAGAGTCTAAACGAAATCACTTCCCATTACCTTAGCTAGTTCACATTGTTGATTTACACAATTCACAACACACACACACACACACACATAACTTCTAACTCACCTATTAAGGTTGGTAAGTCTTAATAGACCTAAGGTAAACACTAGGGCTCCTAGCTAGGTCTAGTTAGTTTTTCTGTTGCTACAGACATAGATTGTAGGAATTCTATAAGAATTATAGGTGTGCACTGTACATTAAGTTTGAAGTGAATCTGTTACGTTATCATTGTGTTGATATAATAACTGTTGGGGACAATGGTACTCGTAAATTATATCTTGGTTAGGTATAATACACGACTTGTATAGAGATTGAGTTGGGGTTTGCTATTTCCACATTTGACTGTAGCTGGAAAGAGTTTGCAGTTGAATTATTAATGCGAAAGGCTTTATTTAGTGAGATCTTATTTAACAGCATACGTGCTAAAGTGAAATATTTATGTCCTATTAGAATTACATTAGTAATTCATATATTATACTAGATCTCATCATTTGTACTATACTGAGGCCTAAAATAGTAAAGTCATATATTTAGTTCCAACTGTTAGGATTCAATTCTGTGGCTCCTGGATCATTTTGATACAGTATTAGAGCAACTCTGATTGAAGATATCAATAAAATTCCAATCAGAGCAGTTTGTAAAGTGTAGCGGTCCATAAACCTGCCAAAACTTATCAAATTAATTATATATTCATTAGTAAATGACAGACATTACAACCGTGAAGGCATAATATATTATTGTTGAAATTATATTATATCACATTCAATCATTATTCTAATTGTTTTGGCATCGTTCATGAGATTCGTGAGGCGTTAAAGGGCTACTACATTTTGTACTGGAACCAGAAGCCGAAAACTGAAGGATTACAGTATACAGTGGAGTTTAGTGGAGGTTTTACAAACTGAATTAAATTAACTGTGACGTAGTGGAGGAGAGCTTGATCTTTTGATCAACGCTATCAGTTCTTCGGAATTGATCATAATCTCGCTCTTCGGGGCTTGAGATTCATATTCTCGCTCTTCGGGGCTTGAGATATTTAATTGATCCGGATCTCATAATCACAAATCATATATGATATCTTCGACATTAAGGCCTATATATAAAATATACAGCTGAAAAGATACCACATAAAGTTCAAACTATCAAAGACCTATATTGAATCTAATTTATATCTCATTTGAATAAAATATAAATCCACAGCCTTATCATCACACTATTCCGAATAGATAAAAACTAAGTTAGAATAACGATTTAAACTGTAGTGTCAGGATTATTAAAGTAATGAATGATAGATATTGGGTCGGGGTTTAAAGATTAGGTAAATAGACGATCACAGCTATAAGTATCGTGGGATTACCCCGGTAGTTCCCGTTACAAAACAAACAAACAAAGCACAAATCAGTAGAATCAGTTCGGCTCGGAACCGGTGCGCGGTGAGAGCTACACATTTATTTAATATCGGACCTTTGGCAATTATTTAGGCTCAACACAACTTAAAATGTCAGGTAGTTCAAAGATATTTACATCCCTTGGTAACAGTATTGTCTCAAACAAAATTACACTCCACACATGTTATAGTATAATATTAAGAAAATCTTTCAAAAACGATGAAGATTGGAATAAGTGAATTGCTTAAGTGAAACTTGAATTTGCGACCAATTTCTTACAATGGGAATGCTCTAACCTTAATGATGTTAATGCGTGGTCAACATAAGTCTCTTGCTTGCTCGCACAAAATAAATTGTAAACTAAAGCAAATTTAAAAAAGAAAAATAATCTAGTTCTAATATAGTTCGCTGAGTTTCTTGCTGGTATCTTCTCAGTAGAACTAACCTACCGAACCAGCGAAAGAATCATTTTCCAAATGGTTTATTTTTACATTATTTAATATTTTTATATTATTCCTTGACATACCCAACTGTAAAATTTTGACGTTCATAAGTGCTCTTTGTGTGCCTAAACTGAATAAATGAAATTGATTCTTTGATTCTTTCTAACCACTGTGCTACAGGGCAATGTAAGGAGCTGAACGCGATCAAATCCCGTCTGAACAATTCACTTTTTTCAATATTAATCGATTTGAATAGTTAACATACTAATTGCTTTAAAATTTGGATTTGGTCTTTCGAAATGTTCCTGTTGATTGTCGCGTGGTGTGAGAGAAATAGAATGAGATCAAGAAAATAACCGTAGATACAACCCTGGCACTATCACGATCTGCCAACTTAGATAGTACATCTATAGATTTTTAGATAAGTAGGTAGCATGTGTACAGTTCAACTTACAATGATTGGCCTTATCGCTGAAGCGATTTCTCCCAGGTAATCTTAGGATGGACAAAAATGTTTTAAAAACAAAACATAATTTATCTAAATGAAGTGAGAGGATGGTGAGTCCCCGGCTCTCGCGCTGTAAGGTGTATCTAAAAGGTTTACTTTCCCTCTTTTTCACCTTTGAAACTTAAATGAACCGGTTATTTCAAAAATTAATCCGCTCCCATTTAATATTTGATAACCTAAACCAACGCGGCCTTCTGTTTGTTCACGTGGAGTTGTTGTTTGTGTTTGAGAACACATCGCACGGCGGCTCATCTCTGGTTAGACCGGACACCCTAACTTTTGTGTTTCAACACCCTGTGGTGTCACCTCCTACATACCTAAACCCACACATTTTTAACTAGCAGATAGGTAAGGGGAGATCTGACAGGTAAAGTAACTTAACATAGACTTTGAATAGGCATGCTGCTATTCCTGCGTTTTCTGCGTTTCCTACAATTTGTAAGAATACTCAATTCTTTTTTCTCAGCTACCTACCTCCTAAAATGTTTTGTAAGCGTGGGTGTCGTGTGAGTTTGGATTGTAAACTATGATTTAATTATTTATGTATTAGTATTTGAAAGCAGTTCTTTTTAAATAAGAGCGTTTACATACATACATGTATTCACACCTGTAAATTCCCGAAGGTGTAGGCAAGAATTTTTACTGTTTCTAATATTTGAAATTGCTTGAACTTTTGTAATTGCTCGAATGTTCTACGTCACTTCGTAGCATTCGTAGAGCTCGTAGCACTTGATGCTACGAGTGGTTACTACGCGTACTAATTACAACAGCCTCCCATTAACATTGCGCACGTCGCGCAGATACATCAGAGAGGCTACATTACCCTCTTTGTTCTATCTCGAGCTTCTCGTCTATGAAAAATATTACCTCTTACACTAATGAAAAAATACTTCAAAAGACTGCTCACAATACCTCGACGGCACAGTGGTAGCTAAATTGCTACTGTATGCACTTGAGGTCCAGAGTTTGATTACTATGAGAAAAAGTTCCGTAATGTCTCCGCCGAGTCCAAGATATTATTTCGCTAAGGTGAACTATAGTCAGCTAAGTGTCGCTAGGCCGAGTGCAAAGTAAACGCTTTGATATTGTGTTTATAAAAGGCTAACGATTGTGCCGCGGGCGGTGTTAGTTCCGGCGCCGTGGGTTACCGGCGAGAACAAAGAGGAGTCGTACAGTCGCGTACGGCCGCGTACCGTCGCGTACAGTCGCGCACACTGGCGCTAATTGGCGCTGATTCAAGGCACGCTGTACGGTTTCATCGCTCTGTCGCGTGTCAAAGAGACATCACGCGCACAGTTAGTGTTATTATGGTACATTTGTGTGTGTGTGATTGCTGTGGTCGACGGTCGGCGGTCGGCGGTCGGCGGTCGCGTGCGGTGAGCGACGCCGCCGCCGCGCACCACACGTACGTTTAAAGCACAGTTTTAAATGTTCATAACTGTTTTGTAGATTAAAATAATGGTATCAAGGCACATGAAATTGACTTATTGTGTGTTGAGTTCCATTATGGTTAAATAAATTAAGTTTAATCAGAATAAACTGTTTGTTTTCAGAAAGAAAGTAGTTTGTACTCGAGTATTGTAATAAAATGTAGGTGTTTGATGTACCTTTGTCTATCGTTTTGGGAATTTCCTGGCAATAAGACGCTTAAAGGTAGTTAAAAAAGAACTGCGTATTGTCTGTATTGAACTGTTTTGATAGCGATAACGTAGACATGACAGCTCATCAACTACTTTTGGACATTTATATTAAGAACTTTCTCGCAGGGTCGCATGTGGCTATTAACAAATCTCTGTCTGCCTTGTCTGACTATACAAGTGGAAATTTATAAGAACAATACTTTTTTTTTAAAGAATATTACAACCGAAATTACTAATATTCCCTCAAACCCCTCCAGCTGAGCTAAATTGCTTGTGTTAGGAGTGGGTTCACGTCAGTAGTGTAATGACCAGGATTCGAACACGAGACCTTTCAATCGTAAGGCCTTACATTAAACGTACTCAAGTAAAGCCGAAGAACTGATGGATACTAAAATGTAAATTAAAACTCATTTACTTTCTCCCCAGTATCATTAGATATCTATAAAATATTGTTTGTACATTTCAAGTGCCATCAATCAATCAGACTCGCTAATCCTCCACAATAGGAATAAACAAGCCTCCGAGGAGCGCTGAAACGAATTTAATGAACGATCTGTCCGCCTGTAATCGAATTTTAAATTAAAAGAAATATTTTCTGCTTTCGAATAGAAATTAAATAAACATTCCTTCGACGTGTCTGCCTCACTCTGCAATTTAAAAATGCCAGTTTAAATAAACGTCGTTTTAAAATCCATTACCGGCTACGTTCGTGTGAGAGTGTGCCACAGACTTAACCCACCATTTTTCTCTCCGCGGGAAGTGAAGCTTAAGTAACATATTCGATGTTACAAAGCCACATAATCACTTACCATTAGGCAGACCTTGGATTTTATTGTTACCTAAATCTATATATGGAAAATAAATATTTCTTTGTCTGTATTTCCATTGTAGCGTTCGTACACAATTACACATTACTATACAGAACTTAAACTTTCGGCTTGTCCCGTGGGCGTCATCCAAAGACAGGAAACATACATCATACGAAATAGTGTCCGGTTGTCGGCACTATGCTTGCCTCTTATTAAAAGGGTTGGAAAAGGAAAGTTGGAAAAATGTGGATGTAAATTAACTCTCTATTTTCCCCTTCAGTCTGTGAGGACCGAGGATATGCAAGCAAGCAACAAGGCGCTGCTGTCTTATCGGATAAGATTAAACGCGGCATACTATTTTCAGCGGTGTCTAAATGAAAAAAAAATACATATGAAAAAATATTTATTGATGAAAAATGTTACATAGGTACACAATTTCATAACAGAACAACTATAGTCATTTTGGGTAACTCTGACCAAGTTTTGTATAATAAGTATGTTATGATCTAATATGATGAGACCGTCAAGCTGAGTGTCACCATTGTAACATAGTATATGTAAGTAGTGGTGACCTTCTTTTCTGAGACTTTGCCTTCAGCCTACCATCAGGCGAGGCGAAGTCTAATTGACGTGTCCTTATAAAAAAACAATAGCTTCGCTTATTATTACGATATCCAGTAGTAGGAGTGCACTGTGCGATAGAGACAACACACTGCGATATCGAAGACTCTCACTCTTCATTTTTCTATGAAATCAAATACTGATTATTGTATTTAAAATATTCGTATGTGTATATATAATTAGAATCCACTCATGATACGTGTATTCTTTTAATGAAAAGTGTTACCAAAAATACTTCTTAGCCTATCATGTCATTTTTAGTTACTGAAAGTACGTTAAAATAATCATTAATATAGCATCATTAACGAACTTGACAAGTATTCTGTTGGCCGCGTCGCGCGTCGCCGCTAAACAAATGCAGAGTGGTTTTAATGAACAAATTCCTGAGGTCAGCCCGCGCCGCGAGCCGGCGCCGCGAGAGGGGCGCGTCGGTCATTAATCTCGCTCGGATGACACTCCCGGCGCGTCACCTCCACAGCTCCATTGGCACTCGCTCGTCCCTTAACTTCTCATCAACATACAACGTCCGATATCTTCGTTCGTTACAACTCTTACAAAGAAAGAAAAAAAGAGTCGGGTACACGCTATAATGGGTGGTGATTTGAAAAAGAGTGACTTGGAGTTTTTGTTGCTAGAACCATCACTCAGAATTTAGCAACTGCCTGGTGAGTTTGGCTGTCAGTTTAAATGTACAATCATTAATCATGACCTTCATAAGTATTGGGTACTCTGTGAACTAAATTTTGAACCAAATAAAAAAAAATATTTTTGAGATTTGATTTCTTAAACAGGGCATTTATATAATATAGAGAGTAAGGCAGAGGTGAATTAATACCCACATCTCACTAATCATTGTATTCAGTCCCACGTAATAGGGGGTGAGTCTATTGCCGTTTTCCGGGCACTATTGTTGACTCGAGCCATGTATTTGAGGCTGAGTCTGCGCTGTATATACCTGTCTTATGTAAAACAGCCCTATCTCTTAGTCGCTTTGCACGACACCTCAAGGGAAGAGCTGTGATGGTCCAAATTCTACTCTTTCGAAAACTACGAGAATCATATTTCAAATAAATGACAGCTATCTCATCTTTTTAAATCTCACCTGGTGGTAACCGATCTCCACAGCCTGTAAGCCTATGGCCTGCAGCACACCAGGAGCATTTTACGTCTCATTAAAGAGCTGGACATATTGTTATGACTACTGCTCACCGACCCGCGGCAGCGCCGGGCCCGCGCGTCCCCGGTGCACACCGTATCCAATAAATATATTGACTACAAAACACATTTTTTGTAACAAGCTTTTATAAGGAAGCTCCGACTCGTATTTCTAAAATAACTAGTAGCGCGTGCTCGGTCGTTGTCCACACGCGGCGAGCGGACCGAGCGGTCTTTTTATTGTATTTGTTTGGTTTGCTTTTAGCGCAACAAATGTTTTACAAAATGGAGAAATGTTTGTTGAAATATAATAAACCACTGTTCGTGTAATGCAACGGGTGTACGACTGTGCAGTAATGAATGTATTCATACATACATTTCCTCCCAGGGTAGGCAGAGATGTCAGCCTGCTGTTTCTGTCCGTACACCGTATCATAAGATTACTCGACTGTTGTGAAACCTTCTATGAACGCTGTCGGTTTCAAATGCTTTTATTACGCATGAATATTGATGAACTGCCCTAGACCTGTAGAGTATTAACCCGTAAACCAGCACGAGTGACTGCCAAAAACTTTCGTCTTAAACAGATTCTTTTACTGATATTCCAAACGTTTTTCAATATTTTGTATTTATATGAATACACTCCGCATGAAAAATTATATATAGCCCAATCTCAGCCTCAGATGCATGGTTTGAGTTAACAACAGTGCCCGAAAGATGGCAATAGACTCACCCCCTATTACGTGGGACCAAATTCAATGATTGGTGAAAGGTGAGTGTTAATTCACTTTTGCCTAACCCTCCGGGGATAAAGGCGTGATTATATGGATGTATGTATGAAAAACAAATGTGCCCTACATTTCCCTAAGCCAAGGTCAGGGATAATCTCTCTATTAAACAGGAATTGCTTTAAAACTGGGTTAAGTTTTAGCTCATAAACTGTCTCAACGAACCTCGACCTCGTACCCCGCTCCTCGCTTATTATATTATTTTTGAATTATTATGATTATTATTTAGTGCCCGTGAGCGCCGCCTTATCCAACGACAGTTAAATTGTTATAAATGTAACAGTTAGGCTGAATTTACACTAATTGTTTATTGCATTGTCTAATCTTAGCCAGATTATAAATACTGCGTTTATCGCCGCCTTATCCGACCACAATAAAGACATTACGAATGCTCCGCTAGACGTTTATCTTATTTGTTATTGCCTAATCTCAGTCTGATTATTATGTAGTGTCTTTATGACTCGAGCACAGTACTACTATATAATATAAGTAAGACTGTACTGACTGGTACTGGCGATAAAAGAACTTCATACAATGTTTACAATAGTGACTATAACTGATTTCCAATTATTCTATTTCTTGAATAAAATTTGTGCTTCTGGGAATTTTGTTGCAAAATTTTTAAATTGATTTTATAATAGCTAGATTCACCTAAATATTAAGATTGCCACTTCCGTCAGAATCATCATACTATTTTTGTAGCAAACATTGTAGCTTCTCCATTTCCATCGTATCACTATGATTTAATCAGAGGTCACTGTTAAGAACCTAGTAGCAGTGCATGTTTGGATTTATGTAAAGTGGCGGTCAACATAATTAGTATCTCTTTTCAACATCAGTGCCTAGGTACATCACAGAACTGAACAGCTCAAATAGTTTGTTCTTTTAATACAGCTCCGCTGTCAAACGTATTCCAGCAATGGTCACAAGTCATGTGGAGTGTGATTAATGGCAGCAAGCTATCGAACACTCAATGACTCTGTCGGCTCCCGATGAGCATGCGACAACAAACATCAATCACAATAATCTGTGCACTATATACACCGAGATGTGATTTAGTTTACTAGAACTTCGAAAACTGATCCTAAGTTCTTTGTGTCCAAATTCTAAGGTTAGGATTTATTAGTTTGTTCTAGTTCAGACATAATACCTATGAGATTAGAGCAGGAAGATCATTACATTAGACTTTAAATGTTTTGTTGTTAGAATTGCTCAAAAATTCTTGTTTCATCCGAACTAAACTGCATCGGTGTACGACTAGGTACTAAATAATAATGTGACTGTTAATCTAATAAATGTATCCTTCACAGATTAATCGACGTGATATTGTTCAAAGTTTACGCGAATATTACACATTGGCATTAAACTATCAAAGTTCGGCCGTTTCGAGGTTATAGCATTTGACACTTCGCCGCCTCGGCACCCAGCAGCCTCATGCGTGTCACGTGTACGGGCGTCCGTATTCCGAGCACATCGAATGGACTTCTTGCACCATTTTGTGCAAATTAGCTCAGTATTGTTTGCACACTCACCCTCGTTTGCGTGCACACTGCACACACATGTTGCAGCGCAAGACCTTTTATGAAAGTAAGTATACAATAGAACTCTGTCTGAAGTACACTTACGTATAGCGGGAACAGTTAGTACCAGTCATGATGATGCAATCATAAGTACTATAAGATGACTATTTTTAATCCTTGTGTGATATTAATAGTTAATGTGGTAGTATTTTAAGAAAACCGCATTCTTGTGAACCGTATTTACTTGTGACAAGTCGTCCGTATCATCGCTTTACAAGTTTGATACTGTGAACAAAAGTTTATAATACCCATCACAGTTTTGTGAAGTAAACCATTTCGCAAGTAATTTAAGTTTGTCGTATTACGAGTGTCGCGCGGTAAGCAACAGTGGAGCTTAGTGGACGATTAGATGGAGGCGTTTCCCTAACCACGTGCCTTTGACCTAACAATCCTTTTTGGCGCAATAATCATACCAGAATAACATCGAACATTTTTGAATTAATTCTGTTTAAAATAAATATTGGAAGATAAAAACGAACAATCTGTTTATTTCCAAATTGTATATAGCTTTATCAGTGGAAACTAATAGATTGCCAATTAAAATTTTGAATACAGACAACTTATAATTTGTCTTCTTTGTGATTCTTCTGTAACAAAAATAAACATCGATTCCGGAGCGAGCGAGCGAGAGAATGGATAGTGTGATGTCTAGCGGTGGATAATGATTTAACTTTGAGAGATCTCAACGAATTTAATTTGTTCAATAGCATTAGAAATTTAATAAATTATTTTTTAAAACAATATAAACATTCGGACTGGTTTTAATAAATAAGGTACATATCTATGTTTTGGAGTGTTATAAAACCATCTAACATATTTCTTACTCAGTGTGCAAAAAAAACTCGACTAACAACTAAAAATATGATAAAATTGCTCTGGTTACACCACTCTGTCGAAACTTGCAGCTCGCGAACTGTCGCCAACAGGCACATTCAACAGACGTGTTGTAGCCTTGTCACATACAGCCCCAGACGTGATTAGCAAACCTTCACAAAACGGAATAAAATGGATTTCAATATTGAAGCAGCTATTAACTATTCATAGCCTCAAGAACATCTCGAGTCTCCCGCTCTCGAGTCTTGAGCGTAGTTTTCAACTCAGTTAAAAGTTATAACTTAATAGTACTTAGTTGTGCGAAGTTGGACGGAGCGGCCACTTGGACCCGCGACTTGACTGCCGTTCATTAAATAGTAATTTATGCTAACTCAGACATTTACAGGAGACTACCTGTTACAAGGCATTTGAAGTAATAATAAGAGAAGGTAGGAGAAATTGAGCAGTCCGACTGGGGAAGTACCTCCGCCCTACAGAATACCGCGGCCATAATTACCTCGTTTTGTGTTCCTGGCGGTGATTTGGGTAGCCAGAACTCAGTGGAGGGTTTTTGTGATGTCAGTGGAAAGACCAAAAGCTTGTCATACTTTGTCTTTCACACTGACGGCAATGAAACTCTCAATGCTTGCAGGGTTGGCAGCACGAGTGTGACTCTCTTGGTTTTGCACGCTTCCATAGCCACCATAGTAACCACTTTCCATCAGGTGGGCTGTGTGCTTGTCTGCCACCTGAGTGGTATAATTTTTTTTTTTAAAGAATCATCTAGCCACGGGAAAATATGTCTTCAGGTGGTTGTAGGAGGACCACAGGCAAAAGTGAATTGCTTATTGCGTGTACCAAGAAGATAAAACCCTGTATGGCATACTACGGGTAACCCAATCCATGGAAAAGCTTTGTACTGCTGAATACATACTCGTATTGATTGTATAGGAATTAAATAGTAGTAGATAGGCCTAGTGGTATGCGTAATGGACTGCTGAGACGAGGTCTCGGGTTCGATCCCAGGTTTTACCATGGCACACACCGATGTTTTTCGAAGTTATGTGTGTATTATCGCAGGTTTATAAATGCCCGGTTAATGGCAATAGGCTCGCCACCTATTACATTGGGCCCTAAACATAAACTGCCGAAATGTGGGTGCTAGCACCTCTGCCTACCCCTTCGGGGATATAGGCGTGAGTTTATGTATGTGTATGTATGTATGTACAGGCCGATGTGTCAACCATTATATAGATTTATCGATATATTCTTCAAGCATGCTGTGTCTTAAGGAATAGTTGCGAGACTATGTGCTTATTGCTGAGATAACATCTTATTACCAGTCTACGCTATATATAATAAAGTAAAAATTTTACCCGCGAACAATCCTCTCCCGGACTGCCGGCGAGGAACGCCCATTATGAGAAGAACGTATATTTTGTTACTTCCCTAATTTATTTTAGGCAGTACTTCATTAACGAAATTCGTTCAGTATCTCCTACATCTAATTTAAAATAATTATTATGGCCGGCGGAGTGGGTGTATTCATTCGATGTAGGCTTCGTCTGATTAATAAAAGCCCCTTACAAACTCTGAATACCGTGAACTGGAAGTAGGAATCGGTTTAAGGAGGCAGTACCACCATCCGATTTAATATCAACTTTTAGTAGCGGTTTCACAAAAGTGGTACTTTTTCTTATTATGTTATTTTCCTCCACTGTACTTTGCAGGCACGTGCGACGATGCCTGAAGTGCTGTATGTGCTTAATTTAGTCTAAAATAAAAAACAAGCTCAACCTAATTGTTATTAATTATTCAAGATATCAAACCGATTCGATCTATCGATTTAAGCACTTTGCATAATAGATGGGCCATTACCGTCCCTGCGCTGAGGGCGCGCGGCAAGGGGGCAACCCTATTAAAATTTCATAAATATAATTAACACTTCAAACACAATCTGATCTCGCAACAATGCCGTCGGCCGGAGGGTCACTTGCCATCCTAATGTCTCACCTAGTATTACATCGCTGTTCGTCAGTTCAGCTCAGATCGTCACTTCAGCTGGTTCGACCGTAGAACAGCTGCTTGCTCCATTACTAAGCATCGGGTTTGGGTAGTAGAATGGTGTATTAGATGCTTTGAAAGACTATCGGCAGCTCCAACTGTACGACATGCAACATGTTTGTACTACTATTTTCTGTCGATGAAGTTTCGTGTCTAACCAGCTCATTTATTTTGGGGAAAGCGGAAATCTTTTCAAAAGGAGTCAGAGACACTGAACCTCGAAGTGCTCTATATCCTAGGAACCCTAAGCGTAGGCGATATTCGCTCTAAATAAATGTCATTATAAATCTGAGTTCCAGTGGCACTTTAGGACAGAGCTAGAGCAAGTTAGCGCCTTCGGTCGCGCGCTCTGCGCCGACGACTTATTTCCTTGATAGGCACATTTTGTCAACTTCATTTGAAGCTAATGACACGGAGAGGACTTTCGTCGCAATCTGAGTGAGTGTTGTCACGTCCCAACGATGCCGCAGAGACCAGCTGCAGAATAAATCACATAAAATTTTAATTGAATTATACAATTGAATCAGAAAAAAATAACATTTAGAACACTATATGAACCTAGAATGTTTTACGCCAAATATGAATTCTGATATCTACATAATTTACCTGGCTTATTGTATTTCTGTCATTCCAATACATCTCGGGTGATGTAGACATGTGGTAACTTTGTAATCGCTTTGCACCCGCAATCCCGGCTTGCACGAGAAATCGACTTGGGTTTACTAATGTAAATAAAAATTGGGTGATTCATTACGAAAGGTGTTCCTAAGTAATAAAACAAATATTATCTTAAAATAGACTATTAAGTTACCTAACAAGCACAGGGACGCTTTTATGGTAACAATCAACCCTGGATCGAGCTCAAAACGTACAATCACACGAAAACACAAACTCTAAAATGTACCATAAACCCGACGAGACTGCGCACAAATGTTTAGATTAACACTTAATATCCTGCGAACCAATGGCCTAGTATTTTACATAGAGATTTGAAACTATATTATACGCGGTAATTTTGTTCCCCTTTTCAGGAAATTGCGAACATTAGGCGTGGTACTTAACTCTAGTGTTGTATCATATTGAAAGTTCGGCGACGTTTTAACACCGAAGATCACCAATTAACTCGCTCAGGACGTTAATCGATAAACTAAGGGCCCGGGAGCATCGCGGGGCATGATAATGAGACGATGTGATTAGCGAACGAATCCACGTCTAACTTTGAATAACTAATTTGTTATTTCTCCTAATTAGTTACTACTTGCCAGAAATAGTTCCTAGTTCGTACACCCTCATCGTCTCAGTATTGATCCCGGTTGCGCCTAAGACTTTCACCCCAGAGCCCGCCCGCCTACTCTTTTAATAGACATGCTCTTGTTGAATACGTTGGGTGTGTAAATATGTGGCCTTATCGAGTAAGCACCATTCTTTCTTACATTGCTTTCTCTACTCCTTTCTATCCCCCCCCCCCCTAATCCGAAGCCCGTGGGGGAGGTCATGTCAGACTTAGACAGACTAAAACGAACACCTCTGCTCATCGCGGACTGTGTGGTTAAGTTAGCGCGCGCAGCGCACCATCACTGTGAGCAAAACGCTGATCGAGCTCCCGCCTCGTCGTACCAGTATTGCTCTTAAAACAACACTATGAACGCGTAAAGCATTTACTGGCACGTTTTTCTTTCAACCTTTTTCACACAATTCCCAACTAGTTTGGTTGATTGATTTCCAGCGCCGCCATCGAGTTCCAATATTCGTGCCTAAAGTGTGAAGCGCGCGTGAGGGCTGTTGTGACGAACTGCCCGAGCGCGCTCTGCTCTAGTTAATGATTTAATGTAGCTTTGTCCCCAAATGTACGGCATATGTTGATGTGTACTAACACCAAGATTTCTAATTACTGGTTTCGGTTCTCCGTAATATAAGATATTACTTATTTTATTTTCATTTTATTGTACTTGTCTACGGCTGGCAGCTTTCCCTCACAACGAACACTATTCCAAACACGAAGTTACCTTTTAGCTTGTAAACGAATCCGATTTAATTCCAACCTATTCTTGTGGAACACGGCCTTTTACGTGAAAATGTGAAATCAACACTCAGAGGATAAATATACCCTTAGAAAGGCGATCCCCGACAGATCCGACCTTATTTGAAGTAAGTTATGTAAAAAGCCTTAACATCCAATCGTGTGAAAAGATTCCTCAATCCCATCCCGCCTAATCCTGGTCTCCACACGGCGCGGCGGTGGCTCCGGGGGCGCCTCGCAACAGTATTGTATTAACTAAGGACGCTTACGCACTAGGGCAGGTAATATCGAAAAGAATTCAATTCTCAGATTGATTTCTGATATTCGATTTTAATATTGGAATATCGATATTTTGCACATATTCGATAGAAATTAATAGAAATCCACCATTTTCTATGAAAATTGCATTAAGTCGGTATAAATAGGAATGAGTACAATTAAACCAATAGTATTCTCATTGTTTTACTTAAGAAAACATCACAATACATTGTCACTATTACCTTAGCCATTACTCTTCTACTCCATCGTCAGACTAGATACATGGTAATGCATCATGAAAAATTTCACCAAAATCGGTTTAGGATATCCGTTTCTAAATCGAGTTGCAATATTTAACTCCAACAACATACATAGATCCTATGTTAATAAAAAAACTTTTATATCAACATTCATTTAATTCCTTATTAGGTAGGTACGAGTAATAAATCACATAGGTTAGTATAGGCGGTGGAACACACAGCGAAGCAAAGTTCCTCCTAAAGCAGAGAGGTTCCACATCACCTGCGAGTATGGGATTGTCGACCAGCCTCAATGCCTCAATGACTCAATATCGGGAAAGTGGTCCGAGATTCCGATATTTCGAGATATTCTGAGATTCATGCTCTATTACGCACTCGCCGAGGACGACTTGTTTCCCTCAAACATTTTCACAGCTTCTTTTAAATCGTTACGATACGGAGAGGAAAATGCTGTCGAGCGAAACGACGCCGTGGAGACGAGCGCGGGAGTAAATCATTGTGATTTATCTTATCATTTTAATTAAGTTAATTGTTAACAAATCTTAAATATTTCTTATACTGCCCACGCTTGCGAAGACTTCCTCTAAATATAATTCATATTCATTATAAGATGATTAATGTTTACATTTTAGTATTTGGCGATACTAATTACAACTGATAATGAAGCCAATTTTTTTTTATTTTAAAAAAAAAAATATGGGACTCTTTTTCAAAGTACAGTTAGTTAGTAGTTAGTCCTTATGCTTCATAACTCATAAAAGTAAAACGTCGCGGGTTCGAGTCCCATCTGGGTAGTGTAAGGAATACGAATCCAAGGTCTCGCGATTATACGCTATCTAATAATTTAGCGCATACTCAAATGTTCGGAATAATTTAATTTTAAAATTTCAATACCAAACTAAATCAAACCCACGAGTCACATACCAATAATTACTGACTTGACAACACGACCAATTATTTTCTAAGTAGGAAGTAGGAAATCTCACTAATTTGTGCTCACTGATCACAGTCATCGTTTACCAGCAGGTGGACCGCGTGCTTGGTAGAGTTAAGTCATCAATATACTTTAGCCGCGAGAGTTATGAGTTACTATTAGAGTTGTGGAACAACTAAACACAATTTAGAACACCGTCACTAAATGACGCAGACATTTGTCAGCGCATAAAGGCACATGGAGACCACGAGCGCTACCATGAAACATCCGAAATTTCGGACCCGCACAAAACACGAACTCACTTCGATAATCTTTCCATGAAACCGATAACCCGAAACTGAGTCCAAACCTGTGATATTCCATAGTAGGCCTACAAGAGCGTAGCCGCACAACACAATGAGACGAGCTGGTGAGTAAGCGAGTTTATTTGTAACTCGGAATGAATTAATATTGCTGCTTATTAATTAGCTTCCGAGGGTATAAACCTCCCTCAAGTACCCTATCTTACGCGATAAATATCATAATCCTGTTGTACTTACTTGTTTGTTGTTACTCTACTACTGATGGAGGGATTTATCCAACAAAGCAGCTGCCAGAAGATTGATGTCATACTCGACTACTGCTAAATATAATATAATATACCATTAGTAGTTTGGTACATCGATTAAAAATGAATAAAAACGAAGAAACAAGAATCCAATAATAATATTATAATATTTTTAGTTTTTTACTATCCTGTACCATCCGTATCACCCGTGTGGTGACGGAGATAGAATACAAGTATCACCACCCCATCTCATCCGAAGGGTGTCGTAAGAGGCGACTCATGGAAACATACGCAGACGATATCACTGCGAGAGAAGGAAAACTCGAAATAAATCCGTGTACCAACCCGTCTGGCCAGCGTGGAAACAGTAGGCCTAAGCCTCTCAACATTGGGAGAGGAATAGTCCAGCAGTGGACTGCGATGGGCTAGTTGATTTGATTGATTGAATAAGATTATTTTTTTTCAGTTTAGGTACATAAAATATTCTATTATAATATACAATTACTTACAAATTAATATAAAACTATGCTAACTATACAATATATACAAAAATGGAATAGAGAAAAAGAGGGAGACTGTAATTTTAGGCATCGAAAAATTCCTCCCCATCGATCTCTACTGGTACCGTGCCCAAGAGGCTGGCGGCATTACCACGCTGAATGGCGATGCCAATTCTTTGAGCGAGGTAAAGGCCAGCCTTATGGTCACGGGAAGCGTCGATTAGTTATAAAGTTGAGAACACCCTGCCAGGCCACCTGCCATCTTTCTCCCGCCTTTTAAGAATATAGATTTTTTTTAAATAATCACAAGCATTATGATATTATTTAATCTAAATATATATAACTCAAAGGTGACTGACTGACTGACATAGTGATCGATCGACGCACAAAAAATTCTAAAATAAAAGTAACCTACGTTACTCCTTATTACATCAGCTACCTGATAATAAAAGTTCCGTCAAAATCGATCCTGCCATTTCAGAGATTAGCTGGAACAAACAGACAGACTTTATTGGCAGGTAGTTTTATTGATATAACAAGGAGTAACGTAGGCTAGTATTATAGAAAAGTGTTCTAATCCATTCAATCAATGAACCTGTGTGCGCTAGCGTAACATCTTGGTGTGACTCAAGTCCACAGTGACTATTTCTAGTTTGTTACAAGGAGATCATTCTCAATAGCTGTCCCCGAGCATGGCGGAGTGTAACAGTACCTATTAGGGCCGCGCCACACACGCAGCGCACGCCCCGCGCCGATCATATTTACATAGCAATTTGTTAGCTAGCAATCTGTATACGGCGCGGAGCCGCGCGGGACCCCGAGTCAATTTCAAGAAGAGAGATACAAAAAAGATAAGCATTTAATTTTACGAGTATATTTTTTGAGTTGTGTCTGAGTTGAGTAATACTATGGTTAAACGATTTACTCCTGGTATAATCCAGCTGTATCAATAAGTGAAATAACATAACATAACATTAACTCACGCCTATAACCCCGAAGGGGTGGTGCTAGCACCCACATTTCCCATGGTCCCAATGTAATAGATGGCGAGTCTATTGCCATTAACCGGGCAGTAAGTAATATTCTACAATTGACATTCGATCATATTCGAAACACCCAGACCAATGCAAATATACTTAATCATGCATACAAATATTTGCACTGAGCGGGAATCGAACCCGAGCCTGCATAGCAGTCGAATGCTCTATCGATACGCCACGGAGTTATATAAATTTATTCAAGTACTTTCTCTTTCTGAGCTGGGCCAGCAGCTATACCACAACATCGTTCTCAGACGCTTATAGTGTAACGTATCTCTGTGAGTAATCAATGCGAAGTGTGGTGGGACCCAACATTCAACATTGACGCATTGCAAATATACACAGTTGATCCGCTGCCGTGTACTGTTGACACCTAGGTGTGAGTCAAATGTAACAATTTGTGCTGAAAGTCATTCTCAATACTGAGTAATAAAAGTAACGATGTAGTTTATACAAAGTGATTTAGGAGGTGGGACACGACGGTATTTACGTCCTATTGAGCAGTCCGATTGGGGAAGTAACTCCACCCTATAGAATACCGCGGCTATAATAACCTTGTGTTGTGTTCCCGGCGGTGAGTAGGGTTGCCAGAGCTCACTAGAGAGTTTTTGTGCTGTCAGTGGGAAGACCAAAAGCTTGTCCTGCTTTGTCTTTTACACTGACGGCACAGAAACTCTCTGTGCTTACAGGGTTGGCAGCGCGAGTGTGACTCCCTTAGTTTTACGCACGTCCATAGGCCAATATAAACACTTTCAAACAGGTGGGCCGTGTGCTTGTCTGCCATCTAAGTGGTATAAAGATTTTTGTTATTCCCTATTCATCATGATTTACTTGTTCATTTATGGTTGAATAAATAAAAAAGCTTCCCATTTAGTAGTAAGGTTTATCACATAACATTGTAAGAAGGAAATGTACGTTGACCCGTTGACTGACTCGCACTACAAAATCCATTATCACAAAAAACACGAGGCACAACCATCCATCATTACAGGGCAAAGTGTTCGCCCATAACTATATATATATTCCATATATTTTACTGCCATTTTCACATCAGTATTTAAAGACTTATACGTATATTCATTATTTGCGAACTCATCGAAGCGAGATTCTTGGAAAATAATGCGCACACTGAGAGTTTTCATCGCGAGGCCCACTGTATATGATTTAAGTGCGAAGTTATATTAGACAAAGTTTTACAATAATGACGGATGCATAAGCCGCACGCCCTCACGCGTCTCCACAGTTCACCCCGCTTCACCCCAGCTTCCCAGTTCACCACAGTCTTGCCGCTTACACGACAGTAATATTACTTTCAAATGCGGAAACGTACGTCATGGCGTGACGCGTAGCTCTTGTCGCACGTCAGCCGCAGACCGCGTCACTCACAACTTCACTTATGGAAATGTTCCCATCCCTTGCAACATTATACTTCAGCCCACCATTAACATGTCCTATTGCAGCTATTGTGAGTGAAATTTTAAATTCAGCCATGAAACACATTAGACAAGGTGATGAATTATTTGTTAGTGTTTGTTAGTGGATCATCATCACGTATTATATTGTACTCATCCACTTGTCAATCATCGTGCCCTGTGCTATTCAACTTGTAAAGTCTGAATTACTTCTGTCAATCAATAAGATAGGATTTGTATACTTGCACATATAATTCAACCACTTGTAGTTTGGTATATTGTTTTAAGTTTACAAATTTATCTTTTTTTATACCACTTAGGTGGCAGACAAGCACACGGCCCAGCTGATGGAAAGTGGTCACCGTGACTTATGGTCGCACTCGCGCTGCCAACCCTGCAAGCAGTGAGAGTTTCTGTGCCGTCAGTGTGAAAGACAAAGCAGGAAAAGCTTTTGGTCTTTCCACTGACAGCACAAAAACAGTTCAGTGAGCTCTGGCTACCCTACTCACCGCCGGGAACACAACACGAGATTATTATAGCCGCGGTATTCTGTAGGGCGGCGATACTTCCCCAGTCGGACTGCTCAATTGGACGGAAATACCGTCGTGTCCTACCTCCGATCTACCTTGCCTTATCTTTTAGAGAAGTGTATCATCTGTTTTGCATTCTCAGATATAACTACTGCGTATTCGATCGCTCAGTTCGCATGTGATTAGTTTGTCCCAGAGCGTGTTGTTAACATGCAAATGATGCGTATTGTCCGGCTGTACCACAAGCCAGTACTATATCTATACAGTGGCAGTACTCCGCTCGGCTTGGAGACTGCAAGGTGTGTGTTCAGATATAAGTCTTGTAGAATATTCACTTTTAAATCTCCTTTAATCCTCAGGATCGCCGGCATGTGTTGGGAGCGCGCCAGAACACACGCACAATGCAATGCAAACAATTCGATACCAATCACTACATTGTGATAGAATTAACTCATTATATTAAGTTAAATATATTGGAACTCATCCAATTACCGGCTAAATTAATCAACTGCCGACTAGTATAACATGAACTAATGCTTTAGTTGCAAAATGTTTACGCATCTATTTTGAAAAACATGCTCTAGATTTTTGTGATACATTTGTGATGGAAGTATATTAATCAATGCTAGCTCGAATTTGTTATACGCTTAGCTAAATTTTAATTTAGTTTGACTATATATCGTGCTTTTCGCTATCGGTGGATATTACAACATACATACATATATTCACGCATTTATCCCCGCTGGGTTAAATGGAGGTGAATTAACACCTACATTTCACCAATCATTATATTCGGTCCCTAATAATAAGAGGTGAGCCTATTGCCGTCTCCCGGGCACTATTGTTGACTCAAGCCATTCATCCCAGACTGAGTCTGGGCTGTATATATCTGTCTGATGTTAAACAGCCGTATCCCTTAGTCGCCTTGTACTACACCGCATGGGAAGAGATGGGGTGGTCCTAATTCTACTCTGCTGGGAATCACGTGGAAATTACAAGTCATGTATTAATAGGCAAAGGATCGAGATTTAGGCGGCCATTGTATCGAGCGAGGACTCGCATGAGATACGCTTACAAGCAACATTGATTACATTCTTTTGTCCTATATACGATGGAAGTTTAGTTAATTTGGTAAGTTTTTTGAAAGAAATCTATTCAAGTGAAGATTATCGAGAGATATTTTTACTTTACATAACACAAATAAGTTGCGTTCACTCTCATTATATATTTTTACAGAATTGTTGTTGTTGAATAAGACTCTTTAATAGAAGACGAATGCTGAGCATACAAGAACAATTAAGCCTGGTTTAGGGTATAGTGGCAATGAGTAGAAAAAGGTACGCAAAGATACTCCCAGTACATGGACTAAATGAATACTTAACGGATGACTCAGGAATATAAGGCAAGTGGGTTATTCGGTCGAGGTCGATCGCCGATCATTTGGTGACGCGTCGGAAAAGAACAAACTAGATAAGAAACGAGGCTCAATTGCGGTATAGGTACCTCATTATTATGTGCGGGCAGAAAAAACGTGGACAGTAGTTTTCATATACCCCAGGGATAGAAAAGCGAAAGTTTGTGTTTGTTATTTGTTCAAGCATTCAATTTCATTTTTACATCAAAATCGTGTGACGTAGATAGCATTGAGTGTCCCAATAAATGTGTTGTATACATACAGTTGCTACTTTTGGCAACGTGTCAGACTCGACACGTGTGACACGTGCCAGATTTGTTCACGTTGCGAATCAAGTGGTGACATAAATGCTTTCAATGAGCCCGAAAAGTGTTATAGCTCCTCTACATGATGGGCCAGCGCTGGCCCAGTGAGGGGGCCATGCGACGGTTGACGACGCAACAACACGGTGGCGATACGCATTTGTGATCTAAACGTTTGTCGAGATGGACGTGGAAGCAGTAGCCGTTGCGACAATATATCTCTAAAGCACATACACTTATTTTATTTCAACAAACAGCCTCGTCTTGCGCTGTCCTACTTATCGTTCCGATTTCATCCCCTCTTCATTTCCTGTGCAATCTATATTTCTTTGGAACGAGCTATCTCTCGGGATCAGGAGGGCCACAAGCATTTAAAATGGGAGTTCGGAAGCTCGTGCTGGAGAAATTGGAAGAAACTTCATTGTAATTATATTTATAAATGTATGGTTAGATATTATTGTGTATGTATTTTTTATTTATATATTTATGTACATATGTATGTATTACTATATATTTTCTGCACCACTTATTGGGTTGACTGGTAGAGAATGCCTGTGACATTAAGTCCGCCTATACGTACACTGCCACACGTACTTGTGTGCATGAAGTTTAAGTAAATAAAAAAAAAATTAATGTGCACAAAGCAAACGAAAGAATTTTCGAACTCGAAATTAAAAAAATAAAAGCAAAGCGAGAACGTCCACACTCAACTGCGTCCGAGCACACACTGTAGAATGGGCCACGTGTAGATGCGTACCTCCATCGCTGGCCCACCTTTGATGTGCGGTCGAAAAACCGACACAGACGTCATCTCTAGACCATCGCACGCACCATAAGTCACCCGACACCACTACGCCCTCCACACCCTGGCATATCATAGTGGACCATCGTGATGGCCCATTGTTTAAAGTAGGTGAAATGTGTTAGACAGGTTTGAGTTTAATAGCGACAGAAATATATAGTAAACAGATTGATGTGGGCATTCGAAACTACGACATTATGTACCTACAGATGAATGTCGTCGGTAACTTACTGGTTATGGAGTGGGCCTTACGATCGAGAGGTACCGGGTTCGGATCTGGTCAAGCTATTCAGCTTAGCTGGAAGGGTTAGAGGGAATATTAGTAATTTCGGTGCTATTTAAAAAAATAATGTTTTTGAAATTTATATTTTGATTTGATTGATTGAATTGATACTACTTTTGTAAATATTAACTAATATTTTTCACCTTTATGTGCAGTTTCCACACCATGGTCTACCATTGGAGGTGCTCAAATGAACTCTTCCAATGAATCCCATTCCTCCTATTACTATCTAGAATAGTAGACACATCACTATGAAGTCACCAACTTGCCGTACAACATACTTTCTTCTAGCTACAATATCAGATCATTTTCAAAGCCGTCAAGATTAGTAGAGTTTTCTAGCTGGTGTTAGAGGATGTGAAGATGTGCCACACATTATAAGGCTAATTCATAGCCTTGGTCTTAGTAACATAAATCAGTGCAGTGCTAGTTAGACTCGCGAACTGAGGGTTCTTTGATTGAATTCTATCCACACATTTAAAATGTGCCTGCACACAAATACTTAATTGAATTTCAGGCAATGGCTACAGGAAGAATAGACAATCTTAAGTACACTCAGTTAGGACGAAATACTTGACCGCGGAGTGACCTTGCGACAGTTGCGACCCACTCAGAGAAACCTGACAAGTCAGGGGGAAAGTAATTGATACATGGCATTGCAGACATATCGTTGAAACAGAAACGTCTACGTAATGTCACCACTCTATTGATTCTTTAACTAGGTCCTTTCAAATAGGTCGTTACATATGAAAATGCCGTTTTATTTTGAAGAAATTGGAGGAAACCCAATGAATGACAAATCCAAATTTTATGATTTTTTTTGTGCACACCATTAAACTAACAAACACTTTTAATACATTTTTAAAAAGTGACAGCTGTAAAAAAGTAATAAGAAATTTATCATCAAAGCGGATAGCATTTAGAAAGTACTGTTTTAGAAGATCGAATTTAATTTATCAAGCGGCCAATAAAAACAAAATTTAATACAGAGTTGCAAAATCTTGAAATCAAGTTTCAAACAAAATATAAATAATGGAAATAGCTATTAAATTACAGGAATAACGAACTCATGAATCTAAAAGAAAATTTCGGCAATTTCATAGGCAACCTATAATTTAGTGAGAATTGGGCAAATAAACCTTTATGATAAAAGTATCCTAGCTAGGATTTACATCGTAACGTAATATTTTTTTTTTTTTTATAAATAAGTATTTTGAACCAAATTCTCAACTCGCACACGCAGTCACAAACTTTCGCATTTATTACAATAATAAGATGACTCTCGGCATCAACAGGAACAATAAAAAGTTCACCTCGGTAAGGTACTTGGTGATCCATCTCGTGGGGTAAGGTTAACTTACAGTGGGCAACTCAGCTTTGTACTACAATTTTTATTCAATATGGTATGTTATTGTTAGTTGAGACACCAAGCACAAGGTTGTTGTACTATATTATGACAATATAGCAACCAGTTCTTAATTTCAAATGTACCTATTTCAATCAAGAAATAAGCTACTATTTGCTGCTTCGACGGATGAAAGAAGGGTTAATTTAGAATAACAAAGACGAAGAATACATCACTTGAGTCAAACATTAGTGCCCGGAAGACGGCAATAGACTCACCCCCTATTACGTGGGACCGAATTCAATAATTGGTGAAATGTGGGTGTAAATTCACCTCTGCCTAACGCTCCGGGGATAAAGGCGTGATTATATGTATGTATGAATGTAATTTAGAATAAAATTAAAATATACATTTCTATAGTCGCACGCACCCACATCAAAGTAGGAAGTAGCACCATTATTTAATGTCTCCCTGGACAGTAACTGCCGATCTAATGACATCGGCTTGGCTCCGAGTGTAGATCATCGCCGCTTAGCCGTGAAAGCCTTAATCGACGAATTAAGAAGCCGAGCGCCGCCTCCGAGTGCCGCCGTACATAATAAGAGATGGGAGTGAGTACTTAGTGAGTCCATTTCTTATATAGAATGAATTGATTTATGTTATAGCCTCTAATTTATTAGATCGCTCAAAGTTTCAAAGAAAAATGCCGCAATTTTGTTAATGTTGTATAAAATAATTCACAATACGATTGACTACTAACTTGGCAAGCAGACGTATTGGAATGCCTTCCAATACGTCTGCTTGCCAAGTTACCTAACCTAACCTAACCAATAACAACACAAAAGAAGACACAACACTTTTCTTAAGTATAAAATTTTCCTTGCGTGGATAAAGACTGACATAAAGTGTTTAATACGAAAATAAGTATAAAATTATGCTCAAACAAGGGTAAATCATCAAAATATTATGTAGATTGCTCAGAAGTTGTCACTCAAGCATGTCCTGATCTCATATTATAACAGCCCCGGCACACAGGCCAGACGGGGCAGGCGACGCGAGACGTAGCGACTGCTCCGCACTGATTTTATTTGCATAACCATTTGCGAGCGCGAATATCACTGTAGGACTTAGGTGGCAGACAATCACACGGCCCACCTGATGGAAAGTGGTTACCGTGACCTATGAACGTGTGCAACACCAGAGAAGTCACACACGAACTGTCGATCCTGTAAGAACTGAGAGTTCTGTGCCCGCATTGCAGAAGACACAATTAGAATAAACCTTTAGTTTACCCACTGACAGCACAAAAACTCTCTAGTGAGCTCTGGCTACCCTACTCACCGCCGGGAACACAACACGAGGTTATTATAGCCGCGGTATTCTGTAGGGTGGAGGTACTGCCCCAGTCGCACTGCTCAATTGGGACGGGAATACCGTCGCGTCCTACCTCCTCCACCTTTTTTTTTATACCACTTAGTTGGCAGACAATTATAGCCACTTATTTTTTTTTTTTTTGATTACAGAAAGATTGAATGAGTAAGGTTATTCTCAGGGCACAAAACGAGCCGAGCAATGATTTCTTAAAATACATTCTTCAGAATAATCACCATTGTAAAGTCAGTTATGTGCAACAGTAAATTCAAGCAAAGTTCTGTTTCGTCACCTTTTGTGTCGCGAAAAAGTATTCCCAAGTACAAGTCACACAAAGGAATAACTGTGCACTTTGAAGTTACAGCTGCGAGGCTCCACACGCGTCGTGTAAGCGCACTGAGCAGTCGAGTCTCATCTCACTTCGTTGTTTACATTTTTAGTTTTCGAATAATAATATTCGAAAATTCCCTACGGGGGCGAACCATTTCCAATAAATTTATTGTTGAAGGATTTAGTAGCGAATATAAGTACTAAATGCCCATAAATTACGTCTGAATAAATAGCAGTAGCAATACAAAATATATTGTAACATCAGAATTTTTGATTCAAAAATATTGTCGCATTTCTGGAGCGTTAAATAATATAGTGCAAATGACTTGTGACACATTTTGCCGTTCCCGTCACCCGGGCGAGCCTCTCCCAATCAGAGCCGGAAATCGTATGAGTGAGCACGCCAGGAAAACATTAGGGGCACATTAAATTTACCTAATCCACCGCACCATATTGGGGGTAGGCAGACTACCGTGCAATCAATCATATTTTTAGTAACGCTCAAGTTTTCATTTAAAAAATAATTAATCACAGTAGTATTATCCTTTTTTTAAGTATCAGCCATTTAACGTACTGTAGTCCACAGCTAGATATTATCTTCTTTCAATCGAGTACGAGTAGTCAAACCTATAAATAAATTAATAATTTACTCTCAATTAACTTTTTTATTTAAGTTGTAGTTGGCAAGTTTTTAAAAGCACCATTTATGTTTACAACACAAATCACCTTGAGTACCTGATATATGTATACTGATGTTCTAAATATATTTACGTTTATACATTTAATGAGTTTTTTCTTACTATTTGTTTTAGTATAAACCGTGAAACTCGTACGGAACCATCCCTGTACGCCCTCCATACCACTTTTTAACTATTTTTTTCGGCACTCTCCATACATAATAACATTTAATATTGACTCTTCTCAAAATAAAGGTTCATCAGTAGTTGTGAATTGTTCAAATTGGTACTCTCACTTTTTACATTCACACATTATAACCGCCAATACATACCTTGGAGAATGCTGTGAGGCGAAACCGGTCAGGTGAAAAATGTGTATGTCAATATATGTAGCAGCGCCATCAATCAACAGTATTAACAATGTCACTTTAAATAATATCTACTTCAAAAGACTGGCTTGAAAATTACACCCTAAGTTAGTAAGTATTCACCGAATTCTAAGGACAACTTTGCGTTCCTATAGAGTATGGCGGAGGTTTCTCATATTTTGCCAGCTGCGTGTGTCTCACGCAAGACTGGGCGAGTCGTGAACCAAGTGTGGATAAATAGCAGCGAGATTGAGCGTCTCCGCGCGTGAGCGGGCGCACGATTTACGAGCGGAGTTACCAGTTACAGACAAACTTTTGTATGAATATATGCGGCCCCTTAAATAAAAGTACTTTTTTATTCACGTGGATCTTTGCATAGTACTAAAGTAATAAATAAGCTCAACTAGATCTGCTGCCTACCGTAATAGGTGTCCCCGAGCGTGTAGGGAGAAGAACGGACGAAAATGAAAGAATCTCTGACACTGATTTTTCCTGCGGCTTAACTTATAACCTATGTTAGTTTTTACGAATTACCTATCAAAAAATAAAAAATAATTATATCCATATATACGTGCGCAGATTCGTTTTGCAAGCTGAGATTAACGCCGTAACGTAACTTTCAAACATGCTAAATGATTCAGGTGTATTTTTTTTTTAAATTGGCCGCACTGAGTTATAACCGCAACCATATCGCGAAGCAACTCATCGCTATACAACTTAGATTGTGGTAGATCTGAAACGTGCCAATCCGGAGCCATGTTGGCGCGAAATTGATCTAATTTCGATCGCTTTGCGAACGTCCCGCGGCGCGCCGAAACGTGCCTGTTATTAAAGCTATAATGTCGCCGGCCCCCGAAGACCGACGCCACGCGCCTCCACTCACAATTTCCTCGAATCGAGAGATGTTGCTATACGTACACCGCCGCTATCGCTGAATTAGGTGAGCTTACAATAAGAAAAGCGCAGATACTACCGGCTTTTACAGCGAAGAAACGCGGCAGTGTGATGTTCGCGGATGACAAAAATGTTTCGCATTCGATTACCTTATCGGGCAGAGTAATATTTCGGCGTTAGTGTTATGTAAGTGGCCGAAAGTGGTTACCGTGGCCTATGGACGTGTGCCACAGCCACACTCACTCTGCCGACCCTGTAAGCACAGAGTCTCTGTGCCGTCAGTGTAGAAGACTAAACAGGACAAGCCTTTAGTCATCCCACTGACAGCACAAATTCTCCAGTGAGCTCTATCTACCCTACTCTCCGCTGGGAACACAACACGAAGTTATTATAACCGCGGTATTCTGTAGAGCGGAGTTAGTTATCTTAGATCTTAGAAGAAAGTTGCCAAAAACTGATGTACGTAGGTATCATCACTCTCTGAACCGTTTCTCAACTTGGTTTTAGATATATGTAGGACATGGGTATATCCTGACATTAATTTGATTGAATAGTTAATTTAAAAACCCCAAATATAGCACGTACGTCAACACCTGGCGACCGTCATCGACACTTAAACACGCGATACAAAAACACGATTCCAACATAGTGCTTGAATTAATTGAATAACATATTGGAGCACATTTCATTACAACGTGAGTTATGGAATATGGATGGCGGACCGAGGGGCTAGAGGGAATATTAGTAAATTAGGTCACTAATTCTATTTCCAAAGAAAAATTAAGTAAATAATACCTACGTAAGAAAATACTCTACTAGGAATAGATTGAAATGTGAATATACCTACACACAATGGGGTTCCATCGAGCATGTTTGCAGAAGGTACCACCTACTACAACCATTATTTAATTCCCTGTAACTTTTCCTAAACTAACAAACACAAACCCCACAAAACGGCCCACACAGTTGTGTACCCGTCTGTGAGAACATTTACATGAACACACAGAGTCGTGTGGCGGCACCACGTGACCATTTATTGCACACTTTGTGCCTCCACCTCCGTCCCGATCGTCTTGGGCTGTAGCCAACAAACGTATGTTTAGATAAGACGCCTTACGTCGCGGGAAACCTATGGCCCGCTCCGGTACCACTGCGGAGAGCGAGGGAACTTAGAACTACTGTACACATATGGCCAACTGATTGAAAATGTAATGTTGTGTCAACACTCAACAATAAAAGCCACACACACACACATAATATTATTGGCGTGATGTATTTTATTGCCAATGTGTGTGCGGTTAACCTAAACATACGTTGTGAGGTTGTCCCAATATTTGGATATTAATAAAGAAATGTGTATAGGACAAACATGATAGTTAGCGGGTACCGTATGAACACGTAAGGTGCTTAAACATTGACAAGAGAAGGGGAGAAATAGAAGCAAAAAATGAAGTGAAGCCACCTACCACGCAGTTTCAAATAGGACATAATTATAACGTTTATCCGAATGGCATGCGAGCGGTTCTCTTGTACAATTAATATAACTTACTGTTCAAAGTTTTCTGTGGCATTATGGCGTAGCTCATGGCACAGAGAGCGTATATAATTAGGTCAAAGTATGAAAGTAATTCTGTGGAGGGACTTAAAATTCCGTTGAACTGTCGCATGTTGAGCCCACCGCCGATTTGGACGAGGAAATGTTTCAGGATCACGCGCAATTATTTTTGATGGCTAATTTTCTTTTTGTCACTATTATATTTTGTTGTTATGACTTGATTACCTGTGTGACGAGGCAGTATGTTCAACTGCTACGTCAGAGGTCGTGGATACGATTCCCGCTCGTTGCAAATATTTAGTTAGATATATATTTTAATTTGCACTATCTATGTGTCATTTAATCATTGCTTTTTTCATTGTTTCGTATATATTTTTGACAGCATGTGACCAAGGCCAGTTCTACGTGGTCGAAACATAGAGCAGTGGTAAGTCCATAGCTACACCACGCCCCACCACTCGCGGTAATTCCCATTATGAACCCAAAACTCTTTAATAACACTTTGTGAGATATACCAACCGCTGCCGACATTTTCAACACAAATATAAGTTGCCGTAATGGCGCCATGGTCTGATGTTTGACTTGTTAACTTCACAATGCTACTGTTATTAATTTTGAATTATTTCGTTCCAGAAATACAAGCTCTAACGCTGTGGTCGTGAGGTCTTATGTTCAATTGCCGGGTTAAGTACTTACACACTTAATTTTAGACTAGACTGTAAAATTATTTTAAAATGTTAGAGGTGTTTGTTAAAGGTTAACACTATATTATTAGACACGACACGGTAATAATAAAATTCACGATATAAAAATTTAACGTAACGTTATCAAATCAAAAGGATAATTATACATTAATAACTTAAAAAAAAAAAAAAAAAAAATTTCATTACAATACTCATGTTCCTGTAAGACTCACGACTCATGTCATGAGTTCACATGAACGCTCGTAATTTTTGCTTGAGCGAGCAAAATAAATTAATTAAATTGGAGCCCACGCCGGCCACTGGATCTAAAACCTATATGTAGATGCATATTTATCAACTAAATCTACAAATATTTCTTATTTTGTATTATAAGTCCACAACAGAGCATCAAAATACGAAGTCAATGAAAGTAAAGATTTTCTTCCTTAGAGCTCGCAGAAATCTCTGAGGCTGTTACTACAAATGAACTTTTATTTTCCGGAATATCACGTATAATGTGTCGTAAAAGTGACACCTAATATCTTGGAGATAATTTATGTTTATATAAAAGAGGACTTAGGAAGAAAGCAAGCATAGAATTCTATTTCAATTATAGTAATGCAACCGCTAACAACATAACTGTTAAGGTGGTTTATGCTTATCCAAAATAACAGTGTTTCTAAGGGCAATAGAATCTGCTGATAGTAGTGATCATCAATAAAGTTTTTGAATAATTTTGAATTTATTATAAAACAAGACGAAGCGAGAGAAGGAAAATTCGAAATAAAACCCTGTACCAACCCGTCTGGTCTGCGTGGAAACAGTAGGCCAGAGCCTCCCAACATTAGGACAGGCCTGTGTCCAACAGTGGACTGAGATAGGTTAATTGATTAAAATTTGTATAAAACAACAATGAGATTTTTTTATTATATTGAGGCACCAAACAAACACACAGCTCACATTTAGCGAATTGGTTACAGTAATGCCGTCTCCCAAATCGCGAATGACTACTTTTTAAGAAAGTGGAAATTGGAAGAAGGTTTTTAAATGAAAGGTGATCACAAAAGTATTTATTTTGTTTCAGAATAAAAGAATTAACGCCCGTGAAAATAAAGTCACTTATATTATTTTTTAATAAATTTAAATGGTGAGTCCATCTTTTGATATTTTATTAGGTAGGTACAAACAATTAATTTTGATCTGGACAAAAAAGTGTACATAGCTAAGTTTCTACCTGGTCGCCAGAGGTTGAAGTCAAGTGAGTTTTTAACTTACGCAGTACGCATGTTTGCGCTAATGACGAATATTTGTTACCTTCATTTGTACGCAAAAATAAATAAAAATAATTAATAATGGCCTGTGCTCACACTTAGTGTCACGGACACTGAATTACAATTAACATAAATTTATTACATATTATATTATATTACATATATAAATTTAGCACTGCTTGTTGTACAGTTTTGTCATTTTTTATTAAATTGACGAATAAAAAAATATTAATAAAAAAAAAAGCTTACCTAATGAGACTGAGGAATCCAGTTTATTTTTAGTGTTTTACAAAAACCGAAGACTAACAAGCGGATGGTGACTGTGGTCTACGAGCGTGTGCAACACCAGGGGAGTCACACTCGCGCTGCTGATCCTGACAGACACTGAGAAGCCTTTTGGTCCCCACTAACAGCACAAAAACACGAGGTTATTATGGCCGCGGTATTCTGTTTAAGTCTAAGCTAGTATATAGCTTCTTAGCATATATATATCTATATATATATATATTAATTACTAATATTCCCTCTAACCCCTCCAGCTAAGCTAAATTGCTTGTGTTAGGAGTGGGTTCACGTCAGTAGTGTAATGCCCAGGATTCGAACCCGAGACTGTTCGATTGTAAAGCCGAATCCTTAACCACTAAGCTAAAGACACCTATATAATTTCAAGTTTTATCAAAACATAAAGTTAATTTTTACTGACCAAAATAAAAAAGTACTAATCACATTATTTAAATACATACACGATGTCGTCTATTATAAAAATCAATCAGTCAATAAATATAAATATATTACAATATTTCAATGGACGCTTTATACTCCACACAATTCAGCTATCAGCTAACAACACAAACCAACAATAAGTATAATATGACATACACAAAGGAGTTTTATTGACGAATGAGTCGCTTGATGCCATCCGACTCTTCACCCGACATACACAGACAAAGCGAGAATAAATGACATATATATTTGGTTCCCATTAATGTAATCAGCCTCGCGTGGTGTGGCTCTCACTATGCGTATATTATTACAATACAGTGACGAGGTTCTTAGTTCTCTCAAATGCTTACAGACTGCAATACTTGTGACATTTATGAACCCTAAGAAAATGTAGGCTATCAAAAGTACTATAAGAATATTCTTTAATACATTGAGTTCTTTATTTTTTATTGAAAGGCCTTCTGGCTAATAACCTTGTACAATGGGGCCGTGGGCGGCGGAGGGCGAGAGTCGCGACTTCGGTCGAGTTACCTCGTCTGTAATGATATCACTTTGATAAATGAACCAGTGATGAAGCTTGGACACATCTGCGCTGTCATCGCCAGAATATCGTCAGATGTACCACTAAGCTCTCGACTACGTCTATATAATACATCTACATCCCGGCGAGCAAAGTCACTCTCTGTGCTATACAGAGAGTGACTTTGCTCGCCGGGAATATTTATAACTGTGTAAATTGTAAATTGCCTTTTAAATTGTATTTACGTGTTGTGTGAAGGGCGGCGGCTAAATCTCGTAAAACGGTTTCAGTAAATGTATAAACTACATTCAGTAAGTAAAAAATGTTTTGAAATATTGCCGATTTCGTATTCCATTTAAAATTACACCCAATCTGCAAATCAAATAATTTGTTAACGTAGATTACAGTTGACAGATGATGGACTCTGTGGCGTAGCGGTAGAACGTCCAACTGCTACGCAGGAAGCGCGGGTTCGATTCTCGCTCAGTGCAAATATGTTGTATGCATGAATATATATCTTAGTATGTTTATCCGCATTCTAGATTCCATAACACAAGCTTGTTAAGCCTTGCTTACCATGGGTCTACATAGATCCAAGTAGATAGCGTTGTGTAGAATGTAGTGGAATTTTTTTTTTATACAACTTAGGTGGCAGACAAGCACACGGCCCACCTGATGGAAAGTGGTTACTATGACCTATGAACGTGTGTGTGCCGTCACATCCGTGCCGCCGACTATTTTTAAGACAATAATTAAAACATCTCCATCTAAAGGTT
The DNA here is from genome assembly GCA_963662185.1 of Eilema griseolum. Lineage (NCBI taxonomy): Eukaryota > Metazoa > Arthropoda > Insecta > Lepidoptera > Erebidae > Eilema > Eilema griseolum. The sequence goes on from OY759232.1 coordinate 228,495, forward strand.
GCCTGGAAGAGATCGCTTGTAGCGATAAGGCCGCCATTTATACATTTCTCATAATGTTGTCCGTACATGTACTGTAATGTGTTGGTGTACAATCAAGATTATCTTATGTTATTTTATCTTATTTTTCTTTTTATTTAGTGTTAGATTTAATGTTATGCCTAAGGCGTAGAAATGCAGTAGTATATACTGATGCAGTAGTGTATACTGAAAGGTAGATGGCGCTGTTCCTTCTTATAAACACAGGCTCCGTATAATTTTGTGAAATAAAATATAGAAAGTGCGTAAAACGAGTTGAACAAAGTACCATGGTGATAGCAACTAAGTGATAACCCAGTGCAAATGTTGTCTTATCGATCAAATAGCAACTGAATGAAATGTGGACAAAAATGATGAAGAACTTTAAAATCTTTTTAGGTCTTTTCCTAGACATGTCCAGGGCTTTTGATTTTGTCTGTCATGAGACCCTATTAAATAAACTTTCTTGCTACGGTAACCGTGGAAATACGAATGAATGGATCAGGAGTTACCTTACGGAGAGAGTACAAAGTGTTGAAATATCAAGAATTTGTAAATTTGATCAGAAAGTGTTTAGATCTGAATATAAACAAAATAATTATGGCACCCGCCAAGGGAGTATACTAGCACCGTTACTGTTCTTGACGTACATCAATGACCTCCCTGACGCGACTAACAAAAAATGTATATTATTTGCAGACGATACGACACTAATAATAAATAGGACAAATTTAGAAAATGAAATATACAATGCACTTAATGATATTACAAGTTGGTTGAAGCAAAATAATTTAAAAATAAATATGGCCAAGACAAATATAGTTCAATTCCAAACAGTAAACTCTAACCCTCCCAAACTTCAAATATGTTTTGAAAACTGTAAGCTCTCCAATACAAATGAGTGTGTATTTTTAGGCATAACGTTGGATCAGTTTTGTAGCTGAAAACCACACATAGAGAAAGTACAACATAAAATAGACCGCCTCGTGTTTGTATAGAAAAAAATTAGACAAACTGTTAATCCGTGCAGTGCTGCAATCACTCGATGTCCGGAAAGCCAGTGGTCCGGATGGTATTCCAGCGGTAGTTTTGAAAAAATGTGCAGCGGAGTTGTCTCCAATGCTTACGCGCCTGTACCGGCTATCCTACAGTTCGGGTACAGTGCCTTTGCCTTGGAAAGAGGCGAATGTTCAGCCGATTCCCAAGAAGGGGGATCGCTCGGAGCCAGCCAACTATCGACCCATAGCCGTCACCTCAGTGCTGTGCAAAGTGTTCGAGCACATAATTAACAAACAGCTCATGCGGCACCTAGAGGATCACTCCTTAATTAATGACCGGCAATATGGCTTCAGACCGAAACGGTCAACGGGTGATCTTCTAGCATACGTTACCCATCTTTGGGGTGAGGCTATGGACAAGCACGGCGAGTCACTGGCAATTAGTCTTGACATCGCCAAAGCTTTCGATAGAGTCTGGCACAAATCGCTTCTTTCTAAGCTACCTGCCTTTGGTCTGCCTTCTAGGCTGTGCAACTGGGTTGCTAGCTTCCTGCAGGGGCGCCGTATTCGCGTCCTTTGTGACGGACGAGCTTCGGAGTTTCTGCAGGTTAATGCTGGCGTGCCCCAGGGGTCCGTCTTATCACCCACTCTCTTTCTTCTGCATATCAACGACATGCTGTCTACCGGCAATGTTCATTGTTATGCAGACGATAGCACTTTACATGGGAGTTATCATGGACATCCAGCGGCCAAGCAGTCAGGTATCGCAGAGAAAAGGCAGCTTCTTGTCACTGAGCTTGACGGGGTCCTGAATCACATTTCTCAATGGGGCTCTGAGAACCTGGTTGAGTTCAATGCCAAGAAGACGCAGGCATGTGCGTTTACAGCAAAAGTATCTTCTTTCCTTCCCCTCCCCACTCTTCAGAGCACGCCACTGCCGCTGCAGGACAATCCCAATATCCTAGGTATGGATGTTCGCTGCAACCTGAATAACAAAAACTACATCGAAAGCATCATCAAAACAGCCTCACGAAAACTCGGAGTCCTGAACAGAGTGAGACGATTTTTCACGCCGGAGCAGCGGTGTCTTCTATACAAGACACAAATTCGCTCCTGTGTGGAGTACTGCTCGCATCTCTGGGATGGTTCAGCAAAGTACTTACTAGATGCTCTCGACAGGTTGCAGCGACGTGCGGTCCGCATCATTGGGAATCCCGAGATCACGAACACCCTAGAACCTATACAGCTGCGTAGAGATGTTGCGTCCATGGCTGTATTTTACCGTCTGTACCATGGGGAGTGTTCTGATGAGCTCTTCCAATTAGTCCCACCCTCCCCTTTCCTACACAGGACAACGCGTGCAGGTCTTAGATGTCATCCGCACACGGTGCAAAACATCCGATCAAGAACCAAGCGGTTCGGAGACTCTTTCCTCTGTCGCACCATTAAGGCCTGGAATTCATTACCAGCTCACGTGTTTCCTTCTTCCTACAGTCCCGGGTCCTTTAAGCGGGGCGTGAAAAAGCATATGATAAGGCCGTCAAGCTGAGTGTCACCATTGTCACACGGTATGTGTAAGTAACGGTGACCCTCTTTTCTGGGATTTTGCCTTCAGCTTACCATCAGGTAAGGCGAAGTCCAATTGACGTGTCCTATATATAAAAAAAAAAAAAAAAAAAAATCTTGAGGCAGCTATTACAGCCTATCACGCGTACGTATCTTCCATAATAAGATTTGGTCTCATAATCTGGGGTAATTCCGTAGATGTCGATCGAGTCTTCAAAGCACTTTCTCGATAGTTGTAGGCCATTGTTTAAAAGACTCAAAATACTGCCTCTACCATGTCTCTACATCCTAGACATATGTATTTTTGTGAAAAAACATAAATAATTGTTTGAGAAGTTCAGCGATAGAGAAAACAGTCGAACTCGGCATAAGAATAAATTATGTTTACCTTTGATAAGGCTAGAGTTATTTAAGAAAAATGTGTATTGTATGTATGTAAAAATATATAATCATTTGCCGAACAATATTGCTGAACTACCTGTAAGATTATTTAAAAGGACATTGTTTGAAATGTTATTTTATAATAATTATTATGACGTACATGAATATTTAAATGACAAATTTATAGAATGACACTTGAACATAAATAATGATGTTAATTAATAATAATAATAAATACATAATGGTAATGATTATAGATTTCATGTAGATTTAAGAAATTGACAAATGTACTAAATTTGTACGCCATCACATGGCAGAATATGAGCGAACTACACTATATTATTATAACACCTCTACGTATATACACCATGTTCTAGCAAATAAATGAATTTGAATTCATTCTTTCGGTACTCTCAAAATTCAATACTTTGGCTCCAAATTTAAAAGTTTTACAAAAAAGTTCTCACCGCCTCCTTGGGTCGCCAACTCTTGAAGATGCTTACGAGTCTTTTGTGGAAGAGAAAATAATTTTTTTTTGTGATGTTTCGGAGCGATTGTACCAAATTAATATACATTCAGCCTTCACCATTATTCGACATTGTCTTTTCGTACCAAAATTTACACATGCTCTGCGTTCAACTCAACTTTTTAAATTTTTGGAACTTTTAGGTCAAGTGGATAAAGTGCTGCAAGACATTCTATGCAAAATTTTAAATATAAATTTGAACGATCGAGTGTGGCTTCAGGCGTCCCTTCCAGTTCGTCTCGGGAGCCTCGGCGTTCGCAAAATTGCAGATGTAAGTATGCCAGCATTTTTGTCATCAGTCTATGGCACTGAAGAATTAGTCAGGAAAATTCTATCTCCTTCACTGATTAATTCGGATGTGCCAGGTAAGGCCGAAGCTGTAAATGCTTGGAAAATGACTTGTCCAACTGCCGCCATGCTCGCCAACCCATCTTCCCAAAGGCCGCTCAGTATTGGTGTTAAAAACATTTAATCAGTACAGCTACCAGCGCTGCTGAGCGCGCTCGTCTATTGGCTGTGGGTGAATGGGAATCTGGTGTATGGCTCCAGGCACTTCCTTCGCCTAACATTGGAACAATGTTGGACGACACGACCTTCCGCATTACGACTTGCCTTCGTTTGGGTGCACCGTGTATTTCTCCGCATCGGTATCTCTGTGGAGAAGCTGTCGATAGCCTTGGACATCACGGATTGTCTTACAACAGGAGCGCAGGCCGCATGTCCCGACATGCAAAAATTAACGACATTATCCGTCGAGCTCTTGTCACCGCCGGCATGACAGCTATACTTGAACCTGTTGGCTTGTCTCGCGACGATGGTAAGATACCGGACGGTATGTCGTTGATGCCTTAGAAGATGGGTAGGCCTTTGGTGTGGGATGCAACTTGCGTCGACACCCTGGCGCCTTCCCATCTTCCAAGTACGATGGACTGCGCATGCGCTGCTGCTGCATCAGCGGAGACTCTCAAACGGCGCAAATATACCAATTTAACTGGTAATTATATTTTTGAGCCGTTTGGAGTCGAAACGTTGGGTCCGTGGGGTCCAAGCGCGCGCGCGCTATTCAAAGAAATAGCGAAGCGACTAATCGACGCTTCCCGTGACCATAAGGCTGGCCTCTACCTCGCTCAAAGAATTGGAATCTCCATTCAGAGTGGTAATGCCGCCAGCCTGGCACGGTACCAGTAGAGATCGATGGGGAGGAATTTTTCGATGCCTAAAATTACAGTCTCCCTCTTTTTCTCTATTCCATTTTTGTATATATTGTATAGTTAGCATAGTTTTATATAAATTTGTAAGTAATTGTATATTATAATAGCATATTTTATGTACCTAAACTGAATATATCATCTACCCAATAAAAAAAAAATTGAATTTGAATTTGATCAATAAAAAGAAAAATAGAAATTATATTGCATCACAAGTAACGATGATAATTTCAATAAGTTATAGTGCCTCAATATAAAATAACATTACCATTTTTCAGTTAGAAAAGAGTTGTGAGATGAGAATAAAATATACATAGTTTAGAAATCTACCAAATTTATCGTACAAGCGTTGGTTGCTGTTATTGTCTGTATTTAAAATAAGTTTTTAAAAGAATTGCAATGGTTGTACAAGCACCTCTCTCCTTTCAACAACAGCAGCGTTGTTTCATGATTGTATCGAAACCTTCGCGTAGGAACGCGCGGTCGGCTTGCAACTCTTATCACATTATAAAGCCGAAATACGACTTAGAAACTTTTAGTGGCGTGTGTCATCAGCAACAGTTGTATTTGTACAATGTTTGTGGTATAGGCATAGTAATATCATATTGGCATATTATGATTGTAAAAACAAAGAGAATTAGGATTAGCATAGAGAAAAGTCCCACGACAAGACGTCTGCACTCAACGACAAACCAACTATTCGCATATTACGCTTATATTGTTATTTGGTTGCTCATTTGGCCCATTTGGGTGCGCACGATGTGCAGTGAGAGTATTCTTGTTGTTGTGTATATATATATATTTGTCTGACTCTCTGTACGTTGTATGTTCGTGAATAAATGTTTTTTCTTTCTTTCTTCTTTCTTTCTTCATTTCAGTTTCGGAGTTGAGCCTCGCTAAATGTTAAGAAAATAGAAATGTCGGGTATAGTCTGTGAATTAAAAAAGCTTCGAAAATCTTTTTTTTTAGTGAAGCAGATTGCTTTGTAGGGATCGAGGTCACGTTGCTCGAATAGGAACTGTGCTTTGAATCGCAAGCCATTTCAATGTTTCTGAACATTCTAAAAATATTAAACTCATTCCGTGGCCTGCAGTTTCTCCCGCTTTAAATTTAGAAGGCACGTTTCAACTGTAAACCGTAATGTGATCTGAAATTCAGACACTATGCACCGACGGCGGTGCACGCTCTAGATCCAAAAATTCAACTGATGATGGCCCGAGACGGCCGTGCGATTTTAGTCGGTTGAGGTCAACATAACCACCACCACTGGCTCTGGCGGGGTACTACCGACACACTACCACAACACTACTACTGTATACTGACGAACTAACTAGATTATTTTTCTTTCATTTATTCCATTCCATTCGTTCGTTTATTACACATAAATTTTCACAATATGTGTATGAATTTCACTTCATATCTAATAACAGCTTCTTTATTACGTGTCGGTGAACCATAATAATTCGGAAAAACACTTAAAAGCCTTTTTATGACGTGGATGACAAAAGGAATGACGGGGGTGAGTTATTCTAATACCCCCCTCGGCTCGTGAAGACTGGTTAGTTGTTCAAAAAAGCAACTAAACCTATATTCAGTGAAACGGGGTTACTTTCCCAGTCGAACCAGTTTATTCATGCGGCAAATACAAGCGAGGAATGTAAAATGAACGCGTATTGTCCACCGCGGAGCCGCAAATACGACAAGAGGACGCATTCACTCGCCTGCTACATAATAAATAAGGGTTGTATTCAATGATATGCTCCAATGGTTTTTTGTCGTGATTATATCTCGTCTCACGATCCGGCGCCCACAAAAGGATAAATATGAATACTGTACACAGTGTATAACGTATAGGTGCCTACATATTGTAGTGTAGATATTTCATTATGTGTACTGTAACACGCAACAGGACGTGGGATTTACCGGATTATTTTTGCCGGGGCTTTTCTCAGGCTCCAAGCAAGCAAAAAAATAAACTAACATAAAACCAATAATACTTTAACGCCATCTATAAATATGTTCATTTACAAAATACGCGTCGAAATATTCCATTTCGTTTAGAAACTACGATTTCAGAGACAGAAGGATCAAAATCTATTAATTCCCGTCGTTAAAACTGTTATACTCGTATAACTTGCCACCAAACTCAGATCAAAGCGTGGAAATAAATCAACCTACCCGCGTGTGTCGTGTTGTGTTCTGAGTACAATTAAGGAACAGTTTAATTAGTGTGTGTGCACACGTCAGGCGTGGCGGTTGTGGCCGCGCGGCGTGACGCGTGTGTCGGCGCGGTAATGTGGGGTACACCGGTTAGCAATGTTCTTGAGTTGTTGTTGAGCCTGGAGTCAGATAATATGGGAATGTGATTATTAAACTTGTATACAGAAGTTATTCCACTCTTATCGTAAGGGTAGGCAGGCACGTCACTTCTATGGTCAAACCCATTCGTTGTAAGAAACTCGAGGGAAGTTTTCTAAGATCCAAAGCTAGTAGCTGTTGAAGTGTCAAGACATTTTAAAAAAAGCTCTTGTGTATTTTAATTTAATATATATATTTTACTTACAATTGAATGCCTTATAACAGCTAAAAACCTTCTACATCCTCTATTGCACCCTCTCACATAATAAATTCTACTTCATAATCACTCAACTGCATAATAACTTTGTTAACAAAAATGGATCTCTACACATACTTATTTGCCTGCATGGAGGAGCTGTCAACCACATTCTCAAGACGGATGGCACAGTATGAAGAGGACTTGAAGAATGCTGGAGGTGAGTCCACTATCCATAAGAGTGTAGCCAGTCTTTCACGGGATTTCACTGATTTTAAGGGCCTTGTATGGAAGACCTTGGGTGCTCTAAAATCCCAGATGGAATTACTGGTGAAGGGCTTAGACCGGCATGAGATGGCATCAAGAGCTAAAGTTCTTCTTCTGCATGGCCTCTCTGAGGAAAGTACAGCGGATCTCACGGGCAGTGTCATAAAAGTAATCACAAACAAAATGAACGCTATAAGTGTCACAGCTAAAGATATTGCTGTTTGCCATCGGCTGGGGAGTGACACTGGTAAACCTCGCCCACTATTGGTAAGGTTTGAAAATCGTGCGACCCGGAGCCAGGTATGGCGTAATAAGTCTAAGCTCAAGGGCACTGGTATAACATTATCGGAGTTCCTCACAAAGCCCAGACATGACCTATTTGTATGCGCTCGAAAGCATTATGGTGTGAGACAGTGCTGGACCTCTGATGGGAAGATTGTTGTCCAAGTCACGGATAATTCGCGGCATAAAATCGAGTCGGCGGCAGAACTGCAACAACTTCTCGAGAAATATCCTGTGGGCGAAGCGACATCTGCTAGTGCGGGCACAGTTTCGCAGAGGAAACCGCGCAAATAGATCGACAACGAATTTTTTCACACTTGTTATATAATATTATTCTTTTTTTTTTTTTATTGTTCCTGTTGAGAATTAATATTGGCGGTCAGTTACACATTTTTGTTTTGCTTTGTAGTTTGTTTAATTTACATAGACTTTGACGTAACTGACGTCTTACAACATTATCTTAATCGTTCGGAAACGTCAATACTTAATGTTTGAATACTAGTCTTTTTGCGATGTAAAACTTTTTTATAAAATTTTTGTAATTTTTTTTTTTTTAAATGCAACTAGCGAGTGCATAGAGGATTGGCTTTAGGTTCAAACTAGTAATTATTTATTTTATATATTATATAATTAATTTATATATTATTCAAAATTAGATATTTATATATTTAGTATTTTTATTATTATTTTTTTATTTGTATGTCTGAAAACTCAGACGTTAATTCAGACTCGGATGATAGTTTTGCTTCTTGTTCTTCTTCGGTTGCGTCTAATGACAGTTTTGCCAGTGCATCTGGTAACAATAATGCTGCTCAGCTCTGTGACGAACTGTCCTCTATTTTTTCAGCCCTTCCTTATTATTTCAATGTTGTCCATATAAATGCTCAAAGCATTCCTGGACATTATTGTGATATGCTGGCTTCTTTCAATAATTCTGACTGTGTTCATGCTATCCTTATCTCTGAATCTTTTCTTAAGCCTTCACTCCCTTCCACCCAGTATTCTCTACCCGGGTATAAGCTTGTGCGTGTTGACAGAACTGGTAAGGGTGGCGGCGGGGTTGCTGTGTATCTGCGTGGGGATATATCTCATAAAATTGTTGACCAGTCTCCAGGTGTATACTCAAATTTTACAGAATATCTTTTTATTGAAATTGATTTTAAGCACACCAAAGCATTACTTGGCGTATACTACAGCCCTGTGAGCAATATTGATTATTTCTCTGCTTTTGAAATGCAATTGGAAAAGTTTTCGTCAATGTATGAACAGAGAATTATCCTCGGGGACTTTAATACCTGTCTACTAAAAAAAGATTCACGTAGCCGTAAACTCTGCTCTCTTGTCTCTTCTGTGGACATGCACATTCTTCCCCTAAAAGCCACACATAAGGTTCCAAAAACTCAGCCTTCGCTACTGGACCTCATTCTAGTTTCCAACCCTCATAAGATGGCCTCACACGGTCAGTTATCTGCTCCTTTTTCATACCATGATCTCTTATATCTCTCCTATAAACTCCGTCTTCCGAAACGCAAGGGTAAATTTCTATATCTTCGTAATTTTAAAGACATTGATCTGGAACGTTTGGGTGGTGATGTGGATGGTACTGACTGGTCGTCTGTTTATGACTGCGATGACCTGGATGAGAAGGTGTCAATCTTTACCGGCACATTGTTGTCAATCTTTGATGTACATGCTCCTCTTAAAAAGGTAAGAGTTAGACATCGTCCTGCGCCATGGCTTTCTCCAACTATTAAAAACATGATGTCAAAGCGAGATAAGGCCAAGCGCAAATATATGAAGTGCCCGTCTGAGGAGGGGTTGAACTTATATAAGAAACTGCGTAATCGCTGCAATCGTATGTGTAGGGATGCGAGACGAGACCACATTCACAAGTCAATTGAAAACCTTGACACTTCACAACAATGGCAGTTCCTGAAATCCTTGGGTATTGGTAAGGTCGCCTATGACAACCTTACTGACATGGATCCCAATGCATTAAATGCCTATTTCTCAGCGCCTCCAACTGCTATCCCTATTGATGTTAAATCTTCAACCTTAAATCTTCTCTCTTCTCTTCCACTACCTTTAAATACTTCCTTCTCATTTCATCCGGTAACAGAAGCGGATGTTAGTAAACATTTAAAATCCATATCCACTCGGGCGGTCGGTGACGATGGCCTTCAACTTCCAATGTTTCTCCCCATCGTAAATCTCATTCTTCCAATCCTAGCTCACATTATAAACTACTCCTTATATTCTAACCTTTTCCCTTCATCATGGAAGAAAGCTTCTGTTATACCTTTGCCCAAAGTACCCAATCCTACAACATACTCCCAATTCCGCCCCATTTCAATTCTTCCCATCCTGTCAAAGGTACTTGAGAGTATTGTTCACGATCAACTCACCTATTACCTCTCCTCTAATGGCCTGCTAAGTCCTTTCCAATCTGGGTTTCGCCGTGGCCATAGTACTATAACAACTCTAGTTAAAGTTACAGATGACATAAGATTGGCCATGGAGAAAAAACCACTTACAGTCTTGGTCTTATTGGACTTCAGTAGTGCCTTCAACTCGGTTGATTTTGACATTCTCTTAGGTATTCTTTCATCCATCAATATTTCTGCCTCTGCAACTACATGGTTTAAATCATACCTCCATGGACGCTCACAATCTGTTAGAATGAATGATGCTTCCTCCGATTGGTGCGACTTAGTAGCAGGCGTTCCACAAGGTGGCGTCCTTTCTCCTCTTCTCTTCTCTGTCTTCATTAACGCCATCACGAAGGTCCTAACTTCGCATTATAACCTCTACGCAGACGACTTGCAGATATATCGACATTTCAAAGCTGACGAACTACCTGGGGCTGTGGATGCCATCAACAGTGACCTTGAAAATATCAATATCTGGGCCAAATCTTTTGGATTGCTGGTCAACCCAAAAAAATCTCAAGCGCTTATTGTTGGTGGTAGATACATGCTCCGCCTCCTGGATCATGATTCTCTGCCTCCAGTAACATATGATTCTGTAGTAATTGGTTATTCCAAAAGTGTAAAAAATTTAGGCGTGCACATCGACTCTATGCTTGCCTGGGATGTTCACATCGCGGAGGTAAGTAGAAGGGTATACTGTTCATTTCAATCCCTCAAACGTCTCCAGAAACTCCTACCTCTTCAGACTAAAGTTACTCTTGCACAATCTCTCTTACTCTCTCTACTAGACTATGCTGATGTCTGTTATCTCGATGCATCGGAGGAACTGCTGAACAAACTAGAACGCTTGCAAAATCTGGGAATCCGATTTGTGTTTGGCCTTCGTAAATATGACCATGTCACGGAATATCGTAAAAGATTGAACTGGCTCCCTATTCGACAGCGCCGTGACCTACACATTCTAACTCTTCTCTATACTATTCTTCACAATCCTAATGCTCCAACTTATTTGCGGGAACGCTTCAATTATCTTGTGTCTAGGGGCCAGCCCTGTCGTCTTTCTTCCTCTCTTCTGCTTCGCACACCTGCACACAGTTCCAGCTGTTATGATGGATCCTTCACGGTACAAGCTGTACGTCTTTGGAACGCACTACCTCACACCATTCGCAGTAGTAATACTCTGGACATTTTCAGAAGAAGAACAAGGGAATATTTTCTCTCACAATAATGAAGTCTGTATATTTATCTATTTATGCTTTGTATATTTATATATATTTATATTATATATGTATATATATTTATGTATATATGTATATGTATGTAGGTATATTATGTATTATGTGTAGGTGTAAGTATGTATTAATATAATACGTAGTATGCTATGTTTGTGTAAATACATGTACCTACCTGTTCAGGTAGGTACGCTTATTATCTTTTTTATTTTTATTTTGTTTTCTTTCTTTGTTTATCTTTTCTTTTTGTTTCTTTTTTTTTTTTTGTAATGTACACTTCAAATCCCCTTTCATTATTTTATGCTCCTCTGCTACTTAAAGGTTTGCTGGGAGAGAACTCATTTTGAGTTAAGCTCGCCTTTGTACATCTTCTTTGATGTGTTTTGTGTATGATTTATGTACTGTGTGTGCAATAAAGAATTAAATAAAATAAAATAAAATAGGTGAACAATCACACTAATAATGCAAACGCGAACCGCTGTGTGTCTGATTTAGTGCGTTTAGTTCTATTTCATGATGAAACTACTGGACTAAATTGAATGTAATTTAATCCATGGTTGCCATAAAAGTTCGAAACAACGGTTTATACGGTATAACGGTTTAATTTACTCACCGTGCGGAACGCCGCTGAGTACCGCACCGTGAGTAAAACTTGTGAAGCTGGTGATAGAACTCCGACCTCAGGATGAGAGGTTGGGCGCGGAGACCGGAGACCAGAGACCGGAGACCGGAGACCGGAGAACGGAGACCGGAGACCGGAGACCGGAGACCGGAGACCGGAGACCGGAGACCGGAGACCGGAGACCGGAGACCGGATACCGGAGGCCGGAGACCAGAGACCTTCTACTAATTTAATTTAATTATTTCATCTGAAAGTGATACTGAAGCCAAAAACTGGCGCAACTCTCTCTGCCTTTATTAAAGATTGTTTCGGTTTTACACAATTAGACAGAGGACCCACCACTGACAGAGTGCGTCACAGGGAATGAGCGCTGGCTCTCATTTGAATCCTCTCCCAATACATCTAGTTTAGCTATCGCTATATATTATCTTGATGACCTTGATCAATATGATGGCCACTCCCAGTGAATTAAAGCATACGAATAGTCCATGTAGAGGTGTCGGTATTTAATATAAGTCCTTGAAAATCTCAAATTGTACGAATAATTTGAAGTCTCCAAGTATAATCCGTTGAATATTTATTGAATGACTAAATCTCGTCTCCATTGTGACATCGAAGCGCGATTGACGTTCGAATCGTAACAACTTTCCTACCACAATACCGCCTGTAATGGAGACTTAAACTCTGCCGGATAATTATCCAAGTTGGACAAAGGTTCCGCGAATTTTACACTCAACGATAAACAGCGGTGTTCATGTTATTTGCTTAGTTACCGATTTTGAGAAATTACTATTACTAATACATAAATGTAAGTAGGTGTATAATACTCAGCTACAAGGAAAAGACACTGTGATATTCGACAACTCTAAAAAAATATGTTTTATTGTCTGTGTATATACTTAAATATATGTATTAATATTTTTTAACAACAATAAACTCTCTCAATATCTCGTTATTAGTATTTTTACTTTTTATACCACTTAGGTGGTAGACAAGCGCACGGCTCACCTGATGGAAAGTGGTTACCGTGGCCTATGGACGTGTGTAACACCAGAGTAGCCACACTTGCGCTGCCGACCCTGTAAGCACAGAGTTTCTCTACCGTCAGTGTAGAGGACAAAGCAAGACAAGCCTTTAGTCATCCCACTGACAGCACAAAATCTCCAGTGAGCTCTGGCTACCCTACTCACCGTTGGTGAGTTATTATAACCGCGGTATTCTGTAGGGTGGTACTTCCCCAGCCGGACTGCTCAATTAGGCGGATATACCACCGTGTCCTACCTCCTCACAAAATTTATAATTACTTATGATTTTAACCAATTATAGTGATGTCAAATGGGTGACTATGTTTGTATGTACGTTCACCTGTTGCTACATTTTATAAGTTATCCATAATTAGTTGCTAATTGATGGTTCGTTAGATGCTTCCTAGGTGATCGCTGGTTATGTGCTAATGTGACGTTACATGGGACAGATACTGACAAACTAAAGTATTTATACAATACACGCAACACTTTCTTCACCGTGTTATTAAGATTTAATTCGTTTAAGTCTTTTAAAAAGTAATTTCCGCAGTGCCACCCGCTGGCAACTATTCTCGTTTGTCACCGATAAACAAATGTACAGCAGTTAAATTAACAAATTCTTGGAAGGCGCGCGCGGCGGCGGCGCCCCTTATTAATCTCAGTTAGACAAAGGTCCGCGCGCGCCGCGCCGGGGGACGCGTGACGTCACACACCAGTCGCAAATAACAGCACTGATTAGACACTGTGAAGATTCTAAAGGTCACTTGGAGGGCTAAGCTAAAGGCCTGATCAGTCTTTAATTCTAAACTTTTAAATCACTCCCTAAGAAACTTTCATTAATTAATACGTCAGTATATTTTGCAATAAAAGACTTTTATTGGCGATCATGAGTTATGTAAACAATTTTTTTTTTTTTTATATTGGACACGTCAATTGGACTTCGCCTTGCCTGATGGTAAGCTGAAGGCAAAGTCCCAGAAAAGAGGGTCACCATTACTTACACATACCGTGTGACAATGGTGACACTCAGCTTGACGGCCTTATCATATGCTTTTTCACGCCCCGCTTAAAGGACCCGGGACTGTAAGAAGAAGGAAACACGTGAGCTGGTAATGAATTCCAGGCCTTAATGGTGCGACAGAGGAAAGAGTCTCCGAACCGCTTGGTTCTTGATCGGATGTTTTGCACCGTGTGCGGATGACATCTAAGACCTGCACGCTTTGTCCTGTGTAGGAAAGGGGAGGGTGGGACTAATTGGAAGAGCTCATCAGAACACTCCCTATGGTACAGACGGTAAAATACAGCCATGGACGCAATATCTCTACGCAGCTGTAAAGGTTCTAGGGTGTTCGTGATCTCGGGATTCCCAATGATGCGGACCGCACGTCGCTGCAACCTGTCGAGAGCATCTAGTAAGTACTTTGCTGAACCATCCCAGAGATGCGAGCAGTACTCCACACAGGAGCGAATTTGTGTCTTGTATAGAAGACACCGCTGCTCCGGCGTGAAAAATCGTCTCACTCTGTTCAGGACTCCGAGTTTTCGTGAGGCTGTTTTGATGATGCTTTCGATGTAGTTTTTGTTATTCAGGTTGCAGCGAACATCCATACCTAGGATATTGAGATTGTCCTGCAGTGGCAGTGGCGTGCTCTGAAGAGTGGGGAGGGGAAGGAAAGAAGATACTTTTGCTGTAAACGCACATGCCTGCTCGGCCTGCATCTGCATCTGACTGCTTGGCCGCAGGATGTCCATGATAACTCCCATGTAAAGTGCTATCGTCTGCATAACAATGAACATTGCCGGTACACAGCATGTCGTTGATATGCAGAAGAAAGAGAGTGGGTGATAAGACGGACCCCTGGGGCACGCCAGCATTAACCTGCAGAAACTCCGAAGCTCGTCCATCACAAAGGATGCGAATACGGCGCCCCTGCAGGAAGCTAGCAACCCAGTTGCACAGCCTAGAAGGCAGACCAAAGGCAGGTAGCTTGGAAAGAAGCGATTTCTTATTTCTTATTTATTTATTCAGTAACAATTTACACTGTGTTTGAACATACATAATATTATTACAATAATTCATTTCAAGTCTATCAAAAATTTACAATAATTAAACAATAAGGAACTATAAAAATGACAAAATCAATTAACTTGGTAAGTAATTATAAAAATAAATTAGTACACAAAGTCAGATTTATACAGTAGGTACATGTCAGTTTTTATTCATGTCAAATCATAAATTACTGTATTGTGCCAGACTCTATCGAAAGATTTGGCGATGTCAAGACTAATTGGCAGTGACTCGCCGTGCTTGTCCATAGCCTCACCCCAAAGATGGGTAACGTATGCTAGAAGATCACCCGTTGACCGTTTCGGTCTGAAGCCATATTGCCGGTCATTAATTAAGGAGTGATCCTCTAGGTGCCGCATGAGCTGTTTGTTAATTATGTGCTCGAACACTTTGCACAGCACTGAGGTGACGGCTATGGGTCGATAGTTGGCTGGCTCCGAGCGATCCCCCTTCTTGGGAATCGGCTGAACATTCGCCTCTTTCCAAGGCAAAGGCACTGTACCCGAACTGTAGGATAGCCGGTACAGGCGCGTAAGCATTGGGGACAACTCCGCTGCACATTTTTTCAAAACTACCGCTGGAATACCATCCGGACCACTGGCTTTCCGGACATCGAGTGATTGCAGCACTGCACGGACATCGCGTTGCCTGATATGGATATCAGGCATCGCGTGGTCACTGTCGGGTAGTGTTGGTGGCTGCGTACCACAATCATCGATTCGGGAGTTGGCCGCAAAGAGATAAGCCAGCAGATTTGCCTTCTCTTGCGGCTCATGGGCCAGGGATCCATCAGGGTTACGTAGCGGAGGCAGCGAAGGCTGACAGAAGTTAGCTTGCATGGCTTTAGCCAGTCGCCAGTAGCCACGGCTTCCCGTGGGATGCATCACTAGCTCTTGACCAAGCCGCGCTATGCGCAGGGCATCCGCTCTAACGTAGGCCCTTCTACAGACCGTTGTGGCTCTGTTGTACGCCGCCTTGAAGTGGCCCAGATTGGGATGGCGCGTGGCGCGCGCCCTTACCCAAGCGCGGTACGCAGACTGTTTTTGTTCAACAGCTTCCGCGCACTCGCGCCCGAACCAAGGGCGCACCCCGCGGTCACCGGTGACATCGGTGTATGAGATATAGTATTCCATACCCAGACCGATCTCACCGGCGACAGCAGTAGCACAATCCGATGGGTTCTTACCTTCAAAGCAGCGCTCAACCCACGGGATGGACGCAAAATAGTCACGAAGTCCATCCCAGTCCGCTGACGAGTAGTGCCAGAGACGCCGCTTCCCCTGCATGGGTCGTGGGGGCGCTATAATAGGCACCGTGGAACAGACCAGGCAGTGGTCAGAGTTGCCTAAAGCGGCTCGCACCGATACACTGTGCCGGTCCGGATCACTCGTCAGCAGAAGGTCTAGCAGAGAAGGTGCTAGGCCCGACCTTCTTGGTATCCTAGTGACCTCGTGCACCAATTGGGTCAGGCCGTGCGCCAGAGCAAATGCGTGGGCGGCTCTTCCCGCATGGTCTGTTTTGGAGGAGCCCAACCAGATCTCGTGGTGGGCGTTAAAATCCCCCAAAAATACCATTTCGGCATTCGGAAATCGCTCCTGCGCATCATCTGCCGCCTGACTCAGATATTCAAAGAGTCGAGTTGTCTCAGCATCTCCTGTATGGGAACGGTAGAGGCACACATAGATCTGACTCGTGGGGCCATGGTCTACGTGTACCCAAAGGACGGAGAAGGATGGGTCCTTTAGGCAGCGCAAACGGCGACAGCAAACATCCGCCCTAACAAACACGCACACCCCGGCTTTTGCACGAAAACTTTCCTCAAGAACATAGCCAGGGTAGAGCAAGTAGGTCATGTCGTCAGGGCGGTGTATTTGCGTCTCCGTTAGAAAAAACATGGCAGGTTTCGCCGTCTCTAGGTGTTGGTGGACGGCGTTGAGGTTTGCATGGAGCCCACAGATGTTAGTGGACTCCACCTCAAATAGCAAGCTTTTGGGAGTGTGACGAGCCGCTGTGTTGCCTATTTCTCTGAATTGCGCTGCCATGAGTTTGGGTGGGAGAAGGCGTGAAAAAAGAGGTGATTGCCGCCGCAGCACCGTGTGACAAAGCGCGGGATATTGGTTTTATCTATGAATGTGAGGCATGGCGAGAGCCGACGCGCCGAACGGAAGGGCCCCCGTACCCCCCCGAGTATGGTCGCCGGGCTCCCAAATCCGGTCACCAACCGGCACGACGAACCATATCGGGATTATGCGCGGCCTGGTGAGGCAGCCTCCCAAGGTGGTTAACCCCAGTTGGGCCCCTGTACTATACCGCGGGCGGCCAGCCGCACCACCGTTTCTACAGGTCTCCCTGTTCGGCGCATCGCCCCGCGCCATCCCCACTAGACTACGCCAAGACCCACTGGTCCCACCAGTGCTGCGACAACCACCACCTCTGCCCGGCTATGCACTTGCTGACCCCTGAACATAATCCAACCGAGATTGAATTGCTATGGAGGGTTTTTCGCAATAGTGCACGGTGGTACCTACCCGGTCGAAACTTGAGACAAATTTGTGCCACCAAGTTTCTACCACCAGTGATTAAAACTGACCTTGATAATATCTTATTTCAGTGACATTAAAACCTTGATTTAATATCAAAATATTATCCTTACAAAAGTGGAAAACTAAAAGTATTATACATCACTATGCTATCGCGATTAAGGCCTGATTTATATCTGATTTCGTGCGAAATGTAAAAAAAAATTAAATGAGAAATGGTCTATTTATTTGTAAAGGTTGTTGCGACTCGGGCGATCGCGTGCGCGGCGACGCTGCGAGCAGCTTATATGTTTTATTTGCTCTGTTTCATTCCTGTGCGAAGTGTCGCCGGATAAAACACGCGCGCTCGATATACAACGAACAGTGCACTAAGCAAACAGTTTTACAAAGAGACACGATGTCGCAGACAATATTGTTACACTCTGTATGTGAACGACGTGTATGCACAACGAAATTTGCTTGTCACTAAAAACCATCCAAAATATAAAATAATAACTGTACGTGGCTTTTTTTTTTACGTGCGCAAAATCCCCACGGGTACCTCCCCACCGGAGCCGGTGGGAGAGGTTATGTCGGACTCAAACCGACTAAAACGCACGCCGCCTGTGGGTCGTTTTGGTTGCCGAAGGTGGGGTTGACAGGCATATCCCTCGCACTCCGGCCGACTCAGGGCCATCTCTCACGATCTAGCCCTCTCCTCGGATGTGTGGGGACTACAGAGTTCCCAACTCGTTCCCGGAAAACGGGGAGGCGCGCCAGACGCGCCGCCGCCGCGGCCTGCTTCTGCCATGGTGACAGGCGGCACCACCTGTCACCCCCAGGCCGGAGTCACCCTCAGGCCGGAACTGTACGTGGCTGGCATATAAGTCCACGACCTACCTGATGGGAATTGGTTACCTTGGCCTATGGACGTATGCAACACCAGGGGTGTTACACTCGCGCTGCCGACCACTATGGAACCACTATGCTACAATGATGCTACTATGTAAGTGTGCAATAATCACTCAATAAATTTATATACAAACAAATTCAGTTGTCCGCGGCTCCGCCCGCGTTGTCGGTTATTATCATTGATTTATGACAAAATTTATAATTATTAAATTTGTAAATTTTGAAGTATACTTAACCATAGACAAAATTACGTTTAGCAGTTTTTTTATTCCAAGTAAGATGCGTTTTTGTTATACCACGTTTTATAGTGACTTGTATTCTCTGTGAGGTTTTATGTCACGTCACACGGGAACGCGGTTGAATGAGATGAAAAGTATCTTATTTCCGTCTCCTAGTTCTAAGCTATATCTTCACCAAATTGCAACTAAATCGGTACAGCCGTTCATTAGATATAAATAGTGTAATTTTGCTATGGTTGAAATGATTGAAAATTTGATAATTATTGATTTTGTCAGAAATCATTTATAATAACAGACACCACCGCGGGCAACAGCTATTATATGTATAAGGAAAAGTACGTGTGGCTCCAGGTTAGTGCGCACACAACCTCACAGCCACATAGACATAAGGGGATCTGTTCCCCTGACGAGCGCAAAGTGCAAATTTAATAGCTTTAATTGGTAAGTACTCGCTGTGCGCAGCGCTTACTCAGATTAGTATAAGCTACGAAGTGCTACGGCGTAGCAGATATTCCGCGGAGACTTCGTCATAAATGTCAAGTTCGTAGAGGGTCGTACGTAGAGCAGCGCCTGCAGCGTTGTGATCCCAATAATTCAACGAGCTGATTTTGCTTGGGACGTTGTTACAAGTACTGTCACACACATAGTATTTTTTTATATTAGGATATTAGAACTGAAATTAGTAATATTCCCTCTTACCCCACCTGCTAAGCTAATTTACTTGTGTTAGGAGTGGGTTCACGTCGGCAGTATTTTGGTGCACTTAATATCAGATAATTAACTGTTAGACGAATAACTAAAGAAAAATGGCGAAACTGGCACAGAGGAAAATAAACTTCACACAACAGTCGTGTCTAACCGGCCATCATAGCGTGCCGCAACTATAGTGACAATTATCTATTCTGTGCTAATGACCTAGGTCCCGACTTCTCCCGGGAATACCGATGTCATTTACTGATATGAAAAAGAAAATATAAGAACCATCTCATATTATTGAACTAACCCCTACTGGAGGATATTAGCGAAGGTCGTATCAGTCACTCCACACAACCCGTGCTCGGCCCGTCTCGAGGGGCCGCCGGCCGCGGACCGAGAGGGCAGAGGAGGGCGACACAACTTCACAATCAAATGTTAATAAAACTTGGCGCTGCACTGACCCTTTGTCCTAAAAGCTTAGTTCTCCAACACTTGATCATTTAACATCATTAGCTTAGCTACTAGTGTTATACTACATAATTAATGTTGTAATTTACGTGTAGGCTTCTGTGTCGTATGCCATGTAGGTTTCCGGTGGAGCAGAATAGGGTCACCCCACCTCTTAGCATGGGTGTCGTAGAAGGTGACTAAGAGATGGGGCTGTTCTCCATCTGACAATAAACATACAGCCCATGATTAAATTCCCGCTTGACGGCAAAAGGCTCGCCTCCCATTACGTGGGACCGAAAACCATAATTAGCGAATTGTGAGTTAATACATATACACATAATCATATACATATAATCACGCCTTTATTTCCGAAGGGTTAGTTAGAGGTTAACAATCACACATTTTACTAATAATTGTATTCGGTTCCACGTAATAGGGGGTGAGCCTAACACCGTATTCCGGGCACTATCGTTGACTCGAGCCATGCATCTGAGGCGGAGTCAGGGCTGTATATATCTGTCTGATGTTAAACTGCCCTATCCCTTAGTCGCCTTGTACGATACCGCGTGGGAAGAGATGGAGTGGCCCAAATTCTGCTCTGCCGGAAACTATGCGGCCAATTAATACGCCTCTGCCTAGCCTTTCGGGGATTTACAGCCATTAGTATATGCATATAAGTAATTTAAGTAGGAAACTGCTGCAACGTGTTGACTAGGATACATATGTCGTGGTGGCAGGCTGACTATAATCTTGATGGACACGAAGAAATTGAAAGGCTTATACTGTGATTGCGTTTTTTTTTTATTTATTGGCGAACACAGATATCCGCCAATGTCCGTGGTTAGAGTCTATGATCGCTTTAGTTTAAATATCGAAAGTAGATGAGATGTCAGCTGTCAGTGTCGCGATGCAGCAACTACATAGCTGAGTTGTCATTACGTTATGTCGTCACTGACATCACTCGTCATAAAGAAAAGTTGAATTGAATTGTCATTACGTTTGCGCTTCTATTTTAATAATACGAAACATTTAGTACTGTTTACTCTAAAGCTACAAAACTGACGGTGTGAATCAAAAACTAAAGTTCCAGTAAACTATATATAGTGTGGGTAGTTGAGTGTAAAGTACTGGATTTATTTGCCTCCTAAGATTTAATTAAATAAATAATAGTATAACACTTTAAAACTAAATTTAATGTCATATTAGAGGATAACTAGGTACACTACCTGCCAGTGAGTGTTATCTCCTTTCTAAGCACTGTTACTAGTAATCCATGGAGTCACTACAGAATACTTTGGAGAACTTAACAAGCATATTTCACAAACGGATGGACCAATTTGAAGCTGATCTCCAGAATAATGCAAGACCTCCATCCAATACTGCGGGGCTAGTTGGTGAGTTCACTGCATTCCGAACTTTCATACTCGAAGCAGTGAAAGGACTCCAGCAGCAGGTGGAGTCTCTGGCGCGCAATGTTGATAATTTGGAGATGCGGGGGAGACGAAAAATTATTTTGTTCCATGGGGTTGCTGAGGAGAAGAATGAAGAGCTAGCACAGGTTGTGGTCAACGTGATTAAGTCTACACTTAAGGTGGATAACTTCACAGTAAGTGCCATAAAGCGTTGCCATCGCATGGGAAGGCCTGCTACTCCTCATAGACATCGGCCTATCCTGGTGAAGCTACAGCATATGGCTGTACGGGATCAAGTGTGGTTTTCTAAGACTAAACTAAAGGGTACAGGCATTACGATGTCTGAATTCCTGACTAAACCCCGCCACGACCTCTTCTTGGCCGCTCGGGAAAAATACGGAGTAGCAAAATGTTGGACCCGGGACGGCACTATATATGTACTCGGTGAAAAGGGGCAGCGTCGTAAGATTACTACCGGCGCTGATTTACATCATATTCCCGTAGTGGCGGCTCAGGACAGTAGTCAGCCGGAACCTCCCGCAGCCTCAGTGCCCAGGTTTGGACTCACAAAGCCTAAACGAACCATTAGGAAGTAGGTAGCTTTTGGCTGTAGTTGTTCGTGTCATTCATTGTCGAGTCATTGTTGTGCTTTCTTGTTCTATTGGTATGTGTATTGCGTTGCACCATTTTAACATCGAGGGTACTCCGATTATTGGTACGTCGTAGTAATAATATTTTCTTTAATAAGTATTTTTAAATCATTTTGACAAATGGTTAACAACAATAAGTTATTATGTCACCGTATATCACTGACATGACAGCTGACACCTCTGTTGCTCTGTCATAGACAAATTCGGACCGATATTCTCGTCTCACGTTCTTTGTTGCCTGAGAGGTGGGTGGTGCAGTGCGGTCCATACCTCGAGTACTGACATTCTCGTTACGTGTGTAGAATGTTTCTAATTGTAGTTAGTAGATCGTAAACTGTTTATTTATGCATAGTAATGCAATTGTGTTTTTATATACAGCTTTTTTATTTTTCCCTTCTCTTGGCTCTGTATATGCTTCTTGTATGTTTCTTGTTGTCTTGTGTTGTGTATCGCAGAACCATGTTACAGAATTGTGTTGTGTGTATTGTAATTCCTTATAATACAACTTTGTGGTAAAAGGTTGCCATGTTATGTAGTTTTAAATGGCACCTAAGATTTAATAATTTAATAGTGCTCAACTGGCGGGTGGACTGTATTGCCTGGATTACAGTAGACCGTGTTAAGTCTAGTTAACATATTTAGGATATATTTATATATATATTATTTATTTATTTTTATAACGTTGCTATTATACTTATATACTTTTATACTATATTACTGTTTTACACATTAAATATACATGCATGGCTAGCGGTAGTGATAGCGATAGTGAAATTTACTATTCGTTTAGTGATGACGACAGCAACATACGTGATGGTGGTGCTGATGTTCCCGCACTGTCTGAAACTCTTCAGAATCAATTTTCCGATGTTCCAAGAAACTTTAACGTGGTTCATATCAACGCTCAGAGTATTCCTGGCCACTTCCCAGAGATGCTGACATCTTTTGGTAATAATAACAACATTCATGCTATATTAGTTTCAGAGTCGTGGCTTAAACCGTGTCTACCCACAAACTCTTACTCACTACCTGGCTTCACACTTATCCGAAACGATCGTACGGGTAAGAAAGGTGGCGGTGTTGCCATATATCTCCGTTGCTTTGTCCCCTACTCTGTAGTTGACATATCGGCACAGCCGCCCGCATCGAGTGCTGGGGAACATTTGTTTGTGGAAGTGGAGCTGCATCACTCAAAAATTCTGCTCGGTGTTTATTACTCTCCTTCGTTACTTGTAAACTTCTTTTCGTCCTTTGATAATCTACTACATAATCTCACCCCGTCGTACAATCACACCATTATCATGGGTGACTTTAACACATGTTTGCTAAAAAAAGATACTCGTTCATCTTCTCTTCTTTCTATTGTACAATCAACTAATCTCCATGTTCTCCCTCTTAATGCCACCCATTTTTTTCCTGACTGTGCACCATCTCTTCTTGACCTCATGCTAGTTTCTTCCTTGGATCATGTCGCTAAACATGGGCAATTGGCAGCGGATATGTTCTCCTATCACGATCTTCTCTATCTGTCTTATAAAGTCCGTCCACCCAAGGCAAAACCGAAAATACTAATGCAGCGTAATTTTGGTGCAGTGAATATTGTTCGGCTCAGACAAGATGCAAGGGCGATCGATTGGGCGCCCCTATTAACATCAGACTCCCTAGACGAGAAGGTTAATATTTTTAATACCAACCTTATCGCGCTCTACGACATACATGCGCCCATTCGAGCTATAAAACTGAAACACCCCCCGGCACCGTGGCTCACAGAAGACATAAAAAAATTAATCACCAAAAAAAGTGCAGCTAAGTTTAAGTTGAAGATGCGACCCACTGATCGAAATAAAGAGAACTATCTGTCGATACGTAATCACTGCAACAAGGTGTGTAGGAACGCACAACGCCAACATGTCCATGATTCTGTACAAAACAGTGATCCAGCTAAAGTCTGGAAATTCCTGAGATCGATGGGAGTTGGAAAGCAACGCCAAGAACTAATTCCAACACGTCCCGATATTAACGCCCTTAACCAGTATTTCTCTGCTTCGTCCAATTTCAGCGGGACAGCTAAAATTAACACTCTGAATTATCTTTCATCGCTTCCAACCCCAGACTACTCTCCATTTGTCTTTAGTCAATTGACCGCTTGTGATGTTGAGAAGAGTATTCTGTCCATATCATCCAATGCAGTTGGCTCTGATTCTATCAGCCGCAAGATGGTGCTGCCCGTCCTTGGTGACATTTTGCCCATTATCACCCACATAATGAACCACTCCATTGCCAAAGGTACATTTCCTACAACGTGGAAGGATGCCCAAATCCTTCCGTTACCCAAAAATCCTAAACCTACATCTTTTACCGAGTACCGTCCTATCTCTATCTTACCATTCCTATCTAAAGTCCTTGAACGCCTCGTCCAAAACCAACTTAGTGCATTTATCCGTATAAACAACCTACTTAACCCGTTTCAATCCGGGTTTCGTCCGGGACACAGCACCACAACCTCCCTTATTAACATTACTGACGACATACGGTTCGGTATGGAGAATGGAAATCTCACAATACTCTGTTTACTTGACTTTAGCAACGCATTTAACACGGTGGA
The DNA here is from genome assembly GCA_963662185.1 of Eilema griseolum. NCBI lineage: Eukaryota > Metazoa > Arthropoda > Insecta > Lepidoptera > Erebidae > Eilema > Eilema griseolum. The sequence goes on from OY759232.1 coordinate 253,151, forward strand.
TTTCGACGTTCTCCTTGCCATATTAAGCTCTCTCAACATATCTCCATCGGCTATTGACTTGTTTCGTAGTTACTTGTCTGGTCGCCGGCAGCGGGTCCGACTGGATGACACCTATTCATCTTGGTCTGACACTGCTGCGGGTGTGCCGCAGGGTGGCGTTTTATCTCCTTTGCTCTTTTCACTATTCATTAACTCTATCTCTAATCAACTTCTCTCTTCCTACCACCTTTATGCAGACGATTTACAAATCTACTGCCAGACCAATGTGGACGGGCTGTCCCAAGGTATTGCCACGATTAATACTGACCTGGCTAACCTTAGTGCTTGGACTACTATGCATGGACTCAAGGTTAATCCCGGAAAGACTCAGGTTACTGTAATTGGTAGCTCAAGACTTTTAGCTAAGGTCGACTGGTCGGCACTGCCCCAAATTTGCTTTGAAGGTACTACCATTCCCATAAGTGATACAGTGAAGAACTTGGGCATATATCTTGACAAAACCATGTCATGGACGGCTCAGGTTCAGAACGTTAGTCGTAAAATTTTCGCCGCCGGTGGATCGCTGAGGAGACTACGTAATTTCCTTCCAACCGCAACTAAAATTCAGCTAGCACAATCCATACTTCTACCTATTCTGGACTATGCCGATGTCAGCTATCTTGATCTTAACGAGGACCAACTTGATAAACTTGAGCGACTCCAAAACTTCTGTGTACGATTCATTTTTGGCTTGCGCAAATATGATCATGTTTCTGAATTTCGTAAAAAACTCAAGTGGTTACCAATCCGCCTTCGCCGGAATACTCATATTCTCTCTCTTCTTTTTAATATTTTATTTAACCCGACTACTCCTCTCTATTTAAAAAAACGATTTAGATTTCTGTGCGATAATAATTCCAGACTCTTAAGATCCACGGAAAACTTAACCCTGGCAATCGTGACGCATTCTACAAGCTTCTGCGATAAATCTTTCACAGTTCAAGCTGCAAGATTGTGGAACGCGTTGCCTGTAAACATTAGACGAGCACAGTCACTGTCAACATTTCAGAGACTGGTAAGGGAGCACTACCTAGCGTTATGAGTTGTTATGTATGTTCACTCTTTGCTTTATGTTTTTTTTTTCCTTTTCTACTTCTAGTAGCTGTATATTATGTAATTGGTGTTATTTGTGTGTAATTCACTTATATGGTATATATTTAACATTGGTATGTATATATGTAACTATGGTTTATGTATGTTTATATATGGTACCTATATATTTTAGGTATGTATTTATGTATCTGTATATATAAGTAGGTATTTATTTCATTAAATAATATAATCTCTTATTCTTCTTCACTTCTGTTCTTTAAATGCTTTATAATGTTAATTAGTTAAAATTTAGTGTACACCGCAAACTACCCGGATTACTGGCAGCATAGTCCATACACTGGTTGTCTGGAAGAGATCGCAGATTGCGATAAGACCGCCCATTGTACAACTATCTAAAATGTATGTATCCATTGTATGTGTCCTATGTTTGGTGTGCAATAAAGAGTATTATTATTATTATTATTATTATTATTGTTTATTTATGAAATACTCCAACAAACTGCGGCAAACTTTCCTCTTAATGCGATATCGAAGTGCCATCGATAAACGTAATTAATGTTATCTGTAGCTACTTAATTATGTTCGCAGCTCGCGCACGACGACAACGGGTTCGAGCCCGTACTGGCACTATATTTATCGTTTTAATTATAAAATCTAAAGTTAATTACTAATTTATAATTAGGCAATAATTCGACAAGACGAAAAATGTTTTGAAATAGTAAAATATTCGATTCGGCCGATAATTTGTTTGGCGCCAATTATCGCTCGAACCTAATAAACAACAGCGCCTTCGCTGAAGCTGATTACAGCCTTTACATCCCTACGATATATAATTATAATAAATTACTCCGGGCATTCACTTGACTTCGCAACCAATCTGGAGCAGTCAAATTAATTTATTTTTATTCATTCGCACCTCTATGTATCTGCAGAGGTGGAAGAGGGTTAGGTGTACTAATCCCACATTAGTGACTGCTTCAACAACATGACATGGCATCTGTGCAAGGATGACGGAGGAAATTGTGAAGCGTTCCACATTTTTACCCAACTACGGCAAAGTAAAGGAATAATTATGATTTTTGGCAGGCTAAGTATGTATGCATGTATGTAGGTTCATCTATTCCCTCAAAGCTCGTCAGCCACTTATTAGAACTGGAAAAATGAGATATCGAGATATGAGATAACGAGAAGCGTCTTAGCCGTCCACTGGTTAAAGGCTATGTATTGGGTTAATGAATCTAATATGGCGCCCTCTAGCGGTCATAAAATACTATATTAAAAAATTATTTGAGCTAAATATGTCGTGTTTGGTATCACCTGAAAACGCTTAATTAGCACGTTTCAAATATTTATAAATTATACTTAGTGCTTGCCTCTAAATAATATAATAAAGTTTCAAACTAAAACTTAACTACTAAAAAATAACACTATAAAAAGTGTTAAACAAGAAAATATCAAGAATAGCCGTGGTCGTATGCCAGTTAAGTCTAACAAAACAACAGATTCTAGGGAAAAATGACATTTGACTATGACTATCACTGATATTTTCTTCTGTAATATTGAGCGATTCACGAGCCATATGAATGGGTAACTTCATCAAAGCCTTGGTTGAAGTGGATGTTCCAATTAGTCCCACCCTCCCCTTTCCTACACAGGACAACGCGTGCAGGTCTTAGAGGTCATCCGCACACGGTGCAGTACATCCGATCAAGAACCAAGCGGTTCGGTGACTCTTTCCTCTGTCGCACCATTAAGACCTGGAATTCATTACCAGCTCACGTGTTTCCTTCTTCCTACAGTCCTGGGTCCTTTAAGCGGGGAGTGAAAAAGCATATGATGAGGCCGTCAAGCTGAGTGTCACCATTGTCACACGGTATGTGTAAGTAATGGTGACCCTCTTTTCTGAGACTTTGAGACTTTGCCTTCAGCTTACCATCAGGCAAGGCGAAGACTAATTGACGTGTTATATATTAAAAAAAATTTGAAACCGAAGATGACTAGATATATCAACTCCAAGACAATAAGTACGGAGTATCTTATTGTCTGCTGCTGCTTCTGAACTATTCCTAACAGAAAAACCACAACAACACTATTTTACCTCAGCCTAATACCGAACCTCGCAAACATTAACAAACTAACACCATAAAGAGGCTTAGTATACTTTAATTGTACTCTAACATTAAGGACCCTTCAGGAAGATTGCAGGTAAAACAAACTGGAGTTGCGTAAGTGCTGACCCTCCGTCCCAGAGGCTCTATATCTCCGTAAAGAGGCGCTGTCCCGTCGGCTCACCTTCGCACAGTTCAGTAGCTCCTACCTTATTAGGCTTTCACAAAGGTTCCGCTGGTGAGCGCTAATGGTATTTGCTTGTCGCACCTTTCTGTAAGATGAAATTGATACACACTTAAACGTGTTAGCCAAATTGTATTTTGTTGTAATAATTATTCGGTCTATATTTTTTATTATTTCATCACAAGGGCTCTCGGCAAGTAAGGATTCACAGCGTTGTGTGGTTTTAGTCCAGACTGGGGCTTTATATAGCTACTAATTTATACCCTATCCCTGTCACGTCATAAGGTGATCCCGTCTTGGATCAAAAACCTACAAAAAATTTATTCTCATTCATTAAAATAAAACTATTTTTCTTATATAGTCTCCTATCGCCATTTCACTTTTCGAACTTAATGAGCGATATTCGCGTAAACGTCCGACATTATTATATTATGATATTATAAATTATACATGGGTTTCAGCACTCCAGTATTATACAAGATGGACAATTAACTTTGTATAATAACGAGAGGCCAACGAAGGTCTTAGCATTTCATAAATAATTTACAAATTAACACAATCTGCTCTCGAACAGAGCCGCGACCGCTGAGTGCCGAGTGCCGAGGGCTCCACGCCGGTCGACTTGACAGCTATACGGCTCTCTTGCTTATAACGTTTTGTAATGAATCTGATTTTGTACTGAATTATGACAGCGATTTAAATTTCAAATTTTCGATTGTTTATTAATGGACTAAAATTATATTGATTCGTTTGTAAAGCGTTCACTAAGATGTCGCCTTAGTTGCCACGTGTAAACAGAATCGTGTAACTTGAACAACTTAACTGCAATTAAGTAGTTACGAACTGCCTTTCATTTATTATTTAATTCTAGTGTACTTTGTAGCAGCAATTTAAATAATGCATGTCATACATTTAAATTAATTGCAAGACTTCCGTCATGTGTAGGTGGCCCCTCGAGCGTTAACACAATGTGTAAGCCACTCACATAGAATAATGCCGACGACAGCTAACTCATAGTTACTTAGTAAAACCACCGGAAGATTATGGAGAGAAGTTACTATTCACACCTTCCAAAAGATATTCATTTTTTTTAATCTTTTGTATGACCCTCGTAATTAGCATAAGCAGCACCGATCCCCCCCCCCCCCTTCCTATGTTCAGAACGTGACGTCATTGATCCATCAACTGCGGCTCCGGGCTCGAAGCGCTCTAAGTGAGCGCTGTCAGGCGACGTGCGACGAGAGTGACACTGACGCACGACGCTTGCGCTTTTAATGTAAAGCTTTTTAAACGTCCATCGGATAAATAACATTGACGAAATTATGGTGACTCTTACACAAAAACTATAAAGAAAATGTTGAAATAAAAGTATAAAGAAAATGACGTACGATTCTTAATATTTATCCTCGTGTTTGCCCTAGCAAGGGACCGGGAGCGACTGACAACCTTCGTATTAGGAGTGTTTTATGCGATATAATATATCAGCTTGTGTTATCTTGTGTTATTTGAAGAAGTTTGTCATAAAAAATAACAGACTTCTACATTTTCAATTCTGTTGGCACTTACAATTTACATAGCAATTTCTGAAGATTTGTTTTATCCACCGACTAGGTGTGCCCCACGGTTTCCCCTATCGTACCTTTACGGTTCTATTTCACCCTGTCGCATCGTCCACCTGCGGCTCTCTCATTACTCGGCTCCTAAGGGTCATAACGTGGTATGGAATTTTTCAAATTGCACCATATGCTTACCCTATCTTCAGATTGTCGCGCGTTGAAATAAACCCTCCAGCTTGATAATTGGTATTGACTGTTTTAAATGAGAGTTGGTACCAGTGGCTGTAAGTGTCGCGAGACACGCCGCGCCGGGGCGCAGAGCTATAACGGTAATGGGTGGCGTCGCGGCCGCCTGTAATTGCGTCGGATAATGCAGCGCAGCACAGCCTTAATGTGGCGCGATGGACAGACAACACTCGTTTGTGCTGATGGCGCTTCAATTAAAAAAATGACAATAGCGCGGCCATCTCTCGGCGTTGGCACAGTTCAAGTGTCACAGGAGTCATTAACACTGAGAGTTTTATTACAAACATGTGTAAATACACAGAAATCAATATAATACCTTTTGAATTTTAAAGCACTCAGTATGCTAATCGTTCAAATTGATTAAGATAGAAAAAATTGAATCAGAAACAAAGAGAACGCTCTGACCACTGAATGATGTTGCAATCGTTCATTGGTTCAGAAAATTCGTAAGAATGTCGGTAGATGGCTCTCAACCGTTTTGCCACAAGACGGAATAAATGTATGTAATAATTTGGTTGGTGACAGGTAAGCGGCACAGTGCTCAGAGTGTTCCCCCGTTAGGGAAAGAATTTCGCTTGAAGCGATTCAATTATATCTTAATCAATTTTCATGAGAGGTTTCATCCACAATAAACTCCAAACTAATACAGCACGGGTACACTCTTTGTATATGCACTGAACTATTTGAAATACCTGACAGATTATTGCAATAGGATACATCAATAATATTGTAATATTCGGTAGAACATAATTTTACTAGGTATCGGGACTTACGGAATTTTCCATCAAGACGATTTTTAAACCGTTCGCCAAAGTAGCGAAATACGTGCGAGCATCGAAGGACGTCATACCTCTACAAACACCGGGTGTTTATAAAGTGGATTGCAGCTGCGGTAGTTCCTACATAGGCCAGACCAAGCGGACCATTGCAGAGAGAGTCAGGGAACATATCGCAGCTGTGAAAAACCGTCAGTTCAACAAATCGGCAGTAGCAGAATATCTTGAGTCGGGTACCAATCACTGGATTGAGCTTCATCAACCCAAAGTCCTCTCCACTGATCGCCACTACTATTCACGGATTGTGCGTGAAGCCATTGAAATCAAAAAATATAAAAATTTCAATAGGGAAGATGGATTCAAGCTATCCGGAACGTGGAATCCAGTGTTTAAGATACTAAAACCAAAAAACACAGTGCCGTTAAAAACTGACAGTGAGTGTGGTGTGTCGCCAGCCTAACCGTTAATAATAAGTGTAATGGTGGGTAGGCGCTCAAAAAATGTTCCCCGCATACATCTCGACACTCGAAGACTAGTCAAGTCGTGACCACAGGTGCTGCAACGCATCCGAAACGTCGGCAGAAATAGTAAGTTCCAAGATATAATTCGCGAGAAGTCCCGATACCTAGTATAATTATGAATTCACACCGCGAAAGTTTAAAAATAACATTCGGTAGAACAGTCAATACCTTATATAATATACATGAATAATTCAGGCTTATTATATAGGATTTGAGTCAGTTTGAATCAAAGTCCTGATTAGTTTCTCGTAACACGTCAAAAGTAGGTACTTAGGTATACTTAATATCTGATGAGAGTGATCAGAGTGTATATCCTGAGAGGAACGGAAGCTGCGCGCCTCGCTGTAACTCGATGTAGTTACCTCGTTGTTTAAAGTTAGGGCTTGCTGTTCCATTATTATAGTTTAAAACTTCTACCCTCACAGAACGTAGTTTAAATAATTACAAACTAACGCGCGTCGTTCGACCCGGTGCAGTTTTAGTGCTTCCCCGTGGGCTTAATAATACTTTTTAACAATAGTTATATATAGTAACGTATGGTATGTAATACCTCAGTTAATAGCAATGCAAGCCGTTTAGGTATAAGCAACCTTTTACTGTCTAGGGTACTGGGTGTGGCGCTCTTTAATAAAAAGCGTGTATTTAAAATTTCAAATACTGAGCCAAATTGAATCCTTTTTTATCGATTCGACAATATTCTAAAAACCCATTTAATTAGGGTTAACTTAAGGTATAAAGCCCTTAGTTTTTGTGTAAATCGTTACAGACATACACAACAAATTATAAATACTATGTTGTATTTTAAGTCGATTAGTGGAGATAACAAAGCTGATAAATGTTTTCGCAAACAAACTATGTAGTTATAATCATTTCGCACGCCACACCCACTTTGTAGAAAATACATAGGTAATTATGTGCTCGTTCTCTCTTGAAACAACATTTTTGGCAAAGTTGTTCTTTCCAACAAACTACTACTACTTTTGTTATTAACCAACAATTATTCACCACATTTGCATATCCATCTACACAGTGAGGTCGCCCTAGTCAATGAGTACGTTAATTGCTACATTATGTCGCCATAGTCGCGCCACCTCGGGCCCTTGTTCATAATGATAGCAGATCGCATCCGTCGCGTGCTAACCCAACAATGACATTTTGATGTTACTCAAATTGAGTTTATGATGTAATGCGCTCGTTTGTGAATGTTATTACTAGAATTATTACTTCAGTAGTGTCAGTAATTATGCTAGCGAATTGCTTAGTCGCACACACACTACATACTCAACACATCAGGCATTAAGGACTAACTTTGGGTCAACTAATAATTTTGATCGATAAAAATTAAAAACTGAATATTCGAAACTGTCTGTGAGAGTCGACACCAGTTTCGTCGTCAACTTTTAAGTGATTTGCAAATAATTAACAGAATTGAATGGGACGCGGGGCTCGTCCCGTGACCCCGGCGCGGCCGCACGTCGCCCAATGTCGCAGGCCCGGGGGTTCACTCAGCGTACGCAATTAATTCATTAGTCTCCGGCCGTGCCTCACGATTGTTTACTGCGCCTGATGGACGCAGATTGCTCCGCACGTGACGTGTCACACGGTACAACTCACGATTACTCTAAAAAAATATACGATTCACTTTTACTCATGAAATTTGGTAATCAAGACTCGGAACCGTAAAACACCTCAATTCTCATGTGAATTAGTACTTTGACGTTTAGAGTAATGCCCGCTGGACCACGTCAGGTAGTCTGTCAGGGGAGTGGAGGCAGACTACGGTGCGATAAATCATGGCGGCCACCAGGTGGCGCGCCGGGCGCACATTACTCCCGAGATGGGCCGTTATTATAACAATAAAACGTTATATTTGATTCTGGGCAAGATGTGTGCTGATGAAGCAAATAAGGGTTTGTTTCGTGTGCAAGTGGTGTTTTATAAGCTGAAGTGAAGTGGATAAGGTGCTGTACTTACGATCGACATATTACGGGTTCATACCCTGACCATTAAGAATCCACTCCTAACACAAGCATTTTTCCATGTTTCACTCTTCTTACAATCCCAGATTCTACAAGCATCTGTCAAGCAAGCCGTTAAGGTAGCGACCATCATTTTAAGATCATCGGAATCTGGAATGGGACCCAGATGGAGAGTGGAGACTTTATATCCCTATTACTACATCACATTGTAACCCATTTGCACAATAAATTGATTTGACTTTTTGACTATTTGACCACTATACAACCATCTAGACATTTCATTTCATTTATTCATAATTTGCGAAATATGGGTATATAATACATTGATGTTCATAGTTGTTGTGATAGTATCACCATACTCAACCAGACGGCATGCAAATGTCACATTCATTAGTAGGTCAAAATAATAATTTCAGGCATTAAAATTTAACATTATACAGTATGTCACAATAATTATATAAATCTTCCTATTTTTTTTTTAATTATTTATTATAGATACAATTTATAACAATTGCGGCTACTCTTGGTTCACAAAACTGTTTTAAACAGTTTGTCTGTGAACTCATTTGAGTCTCTGTTATAAGAACATAAATGGTTTATTTACTAGTATATTGATAATACTGATAATTGTTTACATATTATATACAGACATACATATAATCACGCCTTTATCCCCACACACATACAATTATTGGTGAAATGTGGAATTTAATTAACCTCTACCTAACCCGGTAGAGGTTAATTAAATTCCACATTTCACCAATAATTGTATTCGGTCCCACGTAATAGGGGGTGAGCCTATTGCCGTATTCCGGGCACTATTGTTGACTCGAGCCATACATCTGAGGCTGAGTCTGGGCTGTATATATTTGTCTTATGTTAAACTGTCCTATCCCTTAGTCGCCTTGTACGACACCACATGGGAAGAGATGGGGTGGTTGGTTCTACTCTGCCGGGAACCACGCATTATTATTTACTAATAGTTTTAAAAATCTCATTTGAAATGCTTCTATTTTATCTATATAGGTTTTAAATGTTAACCCATAGCAATCGAGAGCGTAGACTATAATGGATTCTACTAATGATTTGTACAGACATTTTAATACGTTACTTGGTACTCTAAAACTTAGGTGATGAAATTCACCCAGTAGTATATAGCTAAAGCATAAAGTTATGGGTGACGAGTGGAGGGGGCATTCCGTGGCGCGCTCGCACATCCATCATAATCACAGCGGCAGCCACTCCGCCGTCGCGATCTTCGACTCCATAAATTACTGGAGCCATTCGGCAACTCTGCATCCGCCGCGCGCCGCCACACAATACAGACATTATTTATATCTGAAGCCGACAGCTCCCACAACTCGCAAATCATTCTCCAATAGATTTTTTTTCAAATAAAATATTGTGAAATTTACACCAAGCTTGAAACAAAATTAATATGAATTTGTATGGCTAAGGTGACCAATAAGAACTGAACCAACCTGATGGTCAGTGGTTACTGGCGGTTGTGAGCACTTGCAGCACCAAAGATGTCACCGGAACATTGCCACTAACAGTGGGGTGAAGAAAATTGGAACTGATTCTTTTTCATTATTGATACCCTCACGTTGGCCACTATGCTGATAAAATGATGATGTGGGCTTCGATGAAGCAAGGAAATTATACTCACAAGATTAGAATATCCTCAGATTATAGCTATCTAAAAACTCCGACTCGCATCTGTACGGTGGCAAAAAAATAAAGAATTAGCTCACACATTTAACTTAAATTGGTTTACTTTGCACCCTGCCCGCTGGACCGACATAATTACCTCAGTTTATTTGAATATATTATTATAGCTGCGTGGGGTGTGATGTTCCACCGACACAAAGGAGGATGCTCCGACCAGATTAGGTGATCGCCTGGCGGGCTGCCAACCTTTTAACTTGAAATATCGTTATGTTCTCTCTTTTATTATATTTTATTTCTGCTGAAAAATCTGTTCGAGACGAGAGTACTCGAACGTGATGTTAATATGCATATTTATAGATTTCAATTGGGAGAGTCAACAGTCGGGACGGGACTGAACCCGCGACTCTTAGATTGTAATTCAAATATGTATATTAAATTCATCTAGGTCATGAAACAACACAGATGCTGAAGCTAAATTTCAATATCCAACGGCCAAAGCAAAAGTTTGCCCTTTGACGCAAAATACCAGATACGCAAAAAAACCACCTTTACGCAAAGTCACTAATTTAGAAAATACAACTTACGCAAATTATCATCTATGCGTAACCAACTTTTTCATAGCCCGGTTTTCCATAAGGATGCTAAATGGGCCCCTCCAAGACCTTGGGGCCAAGCATAAAGTTCGCATTATTTAGAATTTAGAATGTTAACCAATATTTGCGCGAGATAGTATGATTTTTCTTGCTCCAAAAGGACTAGTACAACGACTTTCAAAAAGTCCGATTTACAAAAAAAAAACCCTAAAAAAGCCCTCAAAAAATATTTACAGTAAATGTCTAACTTTGTAAGGTGGTGTTTTGCGCTTGTGGAATTGTATGTAGTTGTTATTTGTAGTATCTATTCCAATTCATTTACATAAAACCATAAAATTATGTATTGGTATTTTACGTATAAGGGTTTATGCGTCAAACGGCGAAAAGAACTAGTCAGTATATAATCATTGCAGCATATCAGTCTCATTCATAGTAAATTATTGTGTGTGGTTGTATCCATTTATATACTTGAAATGTCACTGGCCACTTAGATGATATCTACTAAAATTTTTGATAGAGAGATGTGCTTACAGTTTCCAATCAAAATGGTATATTCATTTACAGCTTCCTTCGGTGACCATGCCTCGCATTCGACTCGCATCTGCATAAACACCTCCCAAAGCTGGACAAGAGGGCCCATACAGTTCCGTCGTGTACGTCAGTCGGGGTCAGTGGTCAGGGTCAAGTCTGTCAATGACTCCTCGTGAATACTCGCCCACACTCACCACCTAATTCGATGCCAATCACTTGTTCTATTGAAATTGATTGGCTATAATGAAACAGCTAGGACTAAATTGAATCACAAATAGATGTTATTAAGACAAATGTGTTTCTGGTAAATAATATATACTACATAACTTATACTCGTAATACAGTTACATTTTACGAGCGTGGGTAGTGCCCACATAGTTCTATAAGAAGTTCAACCTAATATTATCTACGTGACCTGATGTTGAAGCAAGCAAGCAAGTTGAGTATTTGTTTATATGTTCCTTACGTAGCAGAGATAAGCACATGGCCCTCATGGGGGAAAGTAGTTACTACGGCATATAAATGTGTACAACAACAGGGACGTCAATCTATAAAATTAAATGTCTAGTGATGTAAAAGTCAATTGTTTTATTATATTATTCGTCATATAGATCATTAAGTGTGACATTAAAATAGAAATTATTTTTGATAATATTGAATCATTCGGAGCTTAACAATGAGTCAACATCACGCCTCAGAGCCGAGGCCTCCCTGATTACGGGTAGATCGTGCCTCTTGCCGGCTCGAGGACGTTTAGGAAACTCACTAAAGCTTACTTTAAATTGTAAATTATTTACCTCATTTACATTTGACCTTTCAAAATATCTGAACATAACTCAATACGACTTATCAGCGAGCGCTGCTATAAAAATATTGTTTAGATAATCTTATTTATAAAAATCAAATTAACGTTTTTAAAGGGTAAAAGTTATCCAATTAAGATGGTCTTGATAACGACAGTACTTTACCTGTAGTTGCGTGAAGTAATTAAAAATTGGACTTGTTTGGAATTTACTTGCCTTAATTAATTTTAAAACAATTAAAATACACGCAGCCAATGATATTACGACTATTGTTTAATGTTACGTGGGAGTTATGAACTAATACTTATAACACACATTCGACTGACGATTCCCGCTCAATGCTAATATTTGTTCACGTCGATCTGAGTGTTCAGAATATACTGTTTGTTTACGAGTTTATCAGTAGTACAGTCAGCATCCGATAGAACCTCACGAACAAAGAGAATGATCTCAATACCTTGGTTTTCTCCCCCTCCTGTTGACTGATTGTTCTGATGTTGGTACATACTTTTAGTTCGGACAGTAATAAAATTGAAATCAATAAAGCAGTTTGATTTATTCTTCTATACATATCTTCGTCTTACGGCGATTGTTAAGCGCCATCTACTGATATTCGTACTAATCATCGGAACCAATGAATGGTGTTGCAATCATTTTTATATTTTTGATGACTCCGCTCAAACTATTGAATGAAAGTTTAATGCATTTAGTATGCTAACTATTCAAATCTATAAGATATAGAAAAAAAATGAATAATCTATTTCAATAGATAGAATACTTAATGCTTTAAAATTTCATTCAATATTTTGATTTATAGTCAAGTCAGTCGTTCTGACGCTGATTGCACCATATTATGGTGAGAATAAAATAATTTTTGTTTGATATGAAAGTATGATATTCCATGAAACAATTAATATACGATCCAAGAGGAAAGATAGTATGGGGAGAAACGATTCGTACACGATATGCATAAAGTCATGTCAGCAATGGCCGAACAGGCGCCGTTACGGCCTACGACGCCTACGTAGCTCGTAGCCAGCCGCTACGGGGTAGCTAAGGTTGGCAGTATTTTATAGTATCCTATATATTTTCATCAACAACATTTGTCAATTTTTACACACTACAGTTTATCATTTTGGTTTCTTTTATAGAAGTCGAGGTACTGACTGTCCTATGATTTATAGTCATTGTCAACTTTTTATATTTATCACACGTAAATATAACTTTACCCAATAAGCTATAAAAAAGTTAGGAGACTGCTACTACCCAAAACTGTAGAAAGAGGAAAATAGGGGCATTAGTAAATAATTAAACACCTATTCTACTGCATACAAATCTGGGCGTTAATTCAACACAAATAAAGTGCAATAAGTAAACTTCTTTCGCACTCAATAAGGATATACGAAAGCCTAACACGTATCTAGTGGCGGGGAAGTCCCCCGATATAACGACGTCGACAAACACACTGCACGTGAAATTAAATGAACAATTCAATTAAACATTTTAAAAACCCCCATCACAAAAAAAGCATCTCCGCCATATTATCAGAACGATCCAAGGTCCCCCGCCATGGCAACGCTTGAATAAATATTACTAGGCTTATCAAAGTTAAAGGGCACAGTTTAATTCCAACTTTTTGGAGGATCTTTTTTGTGACCGGGATTTTTTAATTTAATTTTTATTTTGCACTTTTAATATAAATTAATCTACTAGTCTAATTTTTTATTTGATACCCATATTGAGGGAATTCAGGAAAAAAAAAATTGCCATTTTGTGGTGGCAGCCATCTTGAATTTGAAATTCATCTGAGTGTATGGTATTTTACTAGTCAAACCCTTTCATTAGATACCCATATTGAGGGAGTTGTATAAAATATGCACTCTGTCATTTTGTGGCGGCGGCCATTAGAAATCGATTTTTTTTATACCACTTGGGTGGCGGACAAGCACACGGCCCACCTGATGGAAAGTGGTTACCGTGGCCTATGGACGTGTGTAACACCAGAGTGCTGCCAACCCTGTATGCACAAAGTTTCTGTGCCGTCAGTGTAGAAGACAAAGCAGGGCCTTTAGTCTTCCCACTGACTGCACAAACTCTCCAGTGAGCTCTGGCTACCCTACTTACGCTGGGAACACAACACGAAATTCTTATGGCCGCGGTATTCTGTAGGGTGGAGGTGCTTCCTCAGTCGGACTGCTCAATTGTACGGAAATACCGCCATGTCCTACCTCCTAAAAAAATTTTCGAACATGGCTAAGAACACTTCCGACTAATATATCTTACAAACATAAAAAACTAAAGTTCAAATCGGTTCGTCCGTTCAGGATCTATGATGCCATAGACATACACACAGACACGTCAAACTTCTAACATACCTTGTCGTTTTAGCGTCGGGGGTTAATAACACATCGTCGTTTTTACGTCAGGGGTTAAAAATATGAATAACGAAAGACATACCAAGGCTTTTCCATATTGGAGTATAACTAGCTAATGAGGCATTTGGATGTGCCGGCAGATGTCCCCCGCCGCGCGTCGCCGCCGAGGCGCCCGCCATCGACTGCCGTCTTGACCCCACCTCACACACCGATGTGATCTGCCCATTTAGTAAATATACATTTAGTAGAATTTATTAAACATTTATATAAGATATTAATATTTCTATGTTTATAATAATTTGGTGAATGTTTTTCTAAAGATCTAAGTAGGTATATAAAAGTTAACCCATACTCTCTAAGCACCATGCTAATCGACTTTAAGTGATAGCATATATTTTGCCTGGCTTATGAATTAGCTGGTAATCAGTAGAACTTTATTTGTATTCAGTGCAGGTGTTTAACATAGATCGAGTGTTTGAGATTATGTCTTCCCTCCACCCCCAAGCCTTCTTCTAATTCTCCCTCATTACTTTATTTTCAATAAAGGTAACACTTGAATAACACTTTTGGTTTCGCAAATATTCATAGATTACGATAACAATGAACCAATAAACGACTTCTAGTTTGCATATAAAAAACATATAATTGCAGTAAGATTGATATAAAGTTTAACTAGTTCGATGCCAGGCAGAGGTGTTCAGAGAGCTATCTCCGCGGCGGTCGGCAGCAGACACCTGCTCGCTAGATTTACGTTTTTAATTATTCTGTAGGAAGGCGTCGCGCCGCCGTCGCCGTCGGCCGGAGGCGCCATAACCATAAAGAACGCTTTACGTGCAGTGATTACGCGCGGACGGAGACGGACCATTTATTTGGACTTAGCCAGCCATTAAACTAAACATTATTAAACTTAAATTAAGATAAAACTAATACAGGTTACTGTATACTCTCACGCGATGGTGTAAGCAGAGAACCTGTTTTCCATAATACCAGTCGATTATAATTACCGTCTCACCAAACACGTCTCAACTGACTTCATGCTAGTAGACCAATTTCATATTTATAATAAAATTGACAACAGGTTTGGCAGACGAAGCTAGAGCCTCCTGATAGTATGCCAACATAACGCAAAGATAGAGATGCAATACTAAGGTGACAAATTAATCATCAGATTACCAACTCGACATCAATTACAGTTAAGTTTCGTGTAATATTACAATGTTATGATAATATCCTAGACGAATTGCTTATGAGGTACAGCATATGGGTGTAATATAGTTGAGGTACTGCGTCACTCCCGATGATAGTGAAACCGTGAACGATATATAAACCCGCATTAGATATAATTAACAAATAGACAAGCCAGCTCCGACGCGCCGACACTGTGATGAATGATTGCATTAATAGAATGTCTCTTGGGACGATAGACAGGGCGCTCGATTCATCTTAGTATTTCGCCACATATAATGGATACAAAGCGTAAATAAATTACATGTTATTTGTGTTTGCCTTTCATTAAAGCAATAAGCCTCACCTCGGTGCTTATAAAAACATTATTGGAAGTGACGTCGCACATTGAGTAATACCTCCTTCACGCTCGTGAGGCAGCCGTGTATTCAACCAATGAAAAGAAACTTAGGACGTTTCAATTCCAATATGAATACGTGTATTTATATCTAATATTGCTATATTAGTGTATAGTACAAGTAGTATATACCGCGGTAGCCTAGTGGTATGGGTAATGGACTACTGAGACGAGGTATCGAGTTCGATCCCAGGTTTACCATGGCACACATCAATGACTTTTCGATGCTTTTCGTAGTTATTTGTGTATTTATCGCAGGTTTATAAGTGCCCGGTTAATGGCAATAGGCTCGCCACCTATTGGGACCTAAACATAAACTGGCGAAACGTGGGTGCTAGCACCTCTGGCTACCCCTTCGGGGATAAAGACGTGAGTTTATGTTAAGTTACGTTATTGCTATAGTTCGAAAGAACTGTCTAAATATTTTAAATTCAAGTTGAAATTATTTCATTCCTTCACGAGTATTTTCACAATGTCGGGGGAACCGATATATTCAAGTGTATAATTCGAGATCAAATATCAGGTCGAAATCCCTTTATTAGAGAATAGCTTTGTAGCAGACGTCGAGGTTTAGTAACTTACCCGAGTCTTAGACGTTAATTAATCTAAACAGACTGCGGTAAACTCAAATACATACGAATTAATAATAATAATAATAATAATGACGTCTTTATTGTACACCAATTACACATTACACTAGAATAAGTGATACAAATTCCGTGGCACGTACAGATGGCGGCCTTATCGCTTTGCGGCAATTTCTTACAGGCAACCATAGGATGGAGATAAGAAAATAGGAGAAGAATATTTTAGGGCAGTTAGGTGTACATAAAGAAAATAAAATAAAATAATAATAATGAAAAAGAAAACACAATAGCCATAGGTAAATACAATTATACATATAAGCATACACACTATATATATCCTAGAAAAAGTCACAATACATTAACACAAACATAGATATACTTCATTCTACCTTGTCATTCCACTCTTTCATAGAGACAGGTAGTATTCCTTGACGAGTCTTTTGAACACAGGCAAGGACTGAGCTCGCCTGACATTCACTGGCAAAGCATTCCACAACCGAGCCGCCTGAACCGAAAAGGATTTGTCAGCAAAGTTGGTGGAATGGCTCGGTATTTTCAACCTCAGATTCTCCGATGATCTCAAAACCTTTGAGTGAGTGTCGTGTAAGAACTCAAATCGCTGTTTCAGGTAAGAAGGAGTTAGTGGGTTAAATAAAATGTTGTATAGTAAGGAGAGAATATGCGCATTCCGGCGAAGGCGTATAGGTAACCACTTGAGCTTTTTTCGAAGATCTGAAACATGATCATATTTACGTAATCCAAATACGAATCGTATACAAAGATTTTGGAGTCTCTCAAGCTTGTTAAGTTGGTCTTCAGTGAGATCTAGATAGC
The DNA here is from genome assembly GCA_963662185.1 of Eilema griseolum. Classification (NCBI taxonomy): domain Eukaryota; kingdom Metazoa; phylum Arthropoda; class Insecta; order Lepidoptera; family Erebidae; genus Eilema; species Eilema griseolum. Next base: position 270,589 of record OY759232.1, read on the forward strand.
TGGCATCAGCATAGTCGAGAATAGGAAAAATAAGAGATTGTGCAAGCGCAGTCTTAGTGGCAGTGGGTAGAAAATTTTGAAGCCTACGCAGGGACCCTGCCGCTGCAAATACTTTACGCCTTAGTTCCAGGAGATGCGGCCCCCAGGACAAGCGACTATCAATAACGATCCCCAGATTTTTTACTTTATTGCTAAATGGGACTATTGTTCCATTGCAAGTCACTTGAGGTAGGGTTAACCAATCTATTTTATCAATCAACCTGGAGCTCCCGACAATAATGACTTGTGTCTTGCATGGATTAACTTTTAGACCGTACGAGGCACTCCAGCAGCATATCGATGTTAGGTCAGTATTTACTGTATTGACAGCTACCGCCAGTTTGTCCAGCGGGGCCCGAGAGTATATCTGCAGATCATCAGCATACAGGTGGTAGGAAGAAGATAGTTCGTCGGTGATAGAGTTTATAAAAACTGCAAACAGTAAGGGAGATAAAACGCCGCCCTGTGGTACACCAGCGGTTGTTGTACACCAAGAGGAGACGGATTCTTTGACACATACACGCTGCCGGCGACCAAACAGGTAACTACGAAACCAGTCAATCACCGTTGGAGATATGTTAAGAGTGCTCAATATGCCAAGTAACACGTCGAAATCCACGGTATTAAATGCATTACTGAAGTCCAACAAAGTTAGTACTGTCAGCTCACCGCTTTCCATACCTGATCTGATATCTTCCGTAATATGAACCAAAGTAGTAGTAGTACTGTGACCAGGACGAAATCCAGACTGGAGAGGATTCAGTAGTGCGTTTTTTGAGAGGAAATTAGAAAGTTGAGTGTTAATGAGACGTTCAAGGACTTTAGAAAGAAAGGGCAAGATAGAAATAGGGCGATAATCAGAAAAAGAGGAAGGATTTTTCTTTTTAGGAATAGGGATTATCTGAGCCTCTTTCCACGTTTTTGGAAACACGTTGTTAGTTATTGAGAAATTCAGGATATGACAGATGACAGGAAGGATTTCATCAATGATAGGGTGGATCATATTACGGCTGATACAGTCCGTACCCACAGCATTAGACGTGATTGACATTATGCTCCTCCTAACATCACAAGCCGAGAATTGACTAAATAAGTAAGGAGAGCAGTTGGGAGTTGAGACAGATGAAAGACGCTGTAATGTATTTTGTTTTGTCATTTTATCAAATTTTGACGAAGAGGAGAAATGTTCATTAAGTGAATCTAAGTTTACGTTGTTAGGGATCGACTCTTGACGAGATTTGCCTACTCCCAATGTCCTTAGAAATTTCCAGACTTTTGCTGGATCCTCGTTTTCTACTGAGTTATGAATATAACGGCGTTGCGCACTCCTACAAACCCGATTGCAGTGATTTCTAATAGCAACATAGTTTTCCCGGTTCACTTCGGACGGACGCCTCTTATATTTCGACTTGGCTGTTGCTTTTTTATTTATAAGTATTTTGATCTCACGTGTTAGCCAAGGCGCTGGAAGATGTTTCACCCTTATCCTGCGAACCGGAGCATGTACATCATATAACTTAATAATATTAGTAGTAAAGATTCCAACTTGCTCATTAACACATCTAGAGTTATAAAGTGGACTCCAGTCCAAGACATCGGCATCCCTGCGCAAGTTTTCCAGGTTCATACCACCAAAGTTGCGTTGCATAAGAAATTTAGATTTAAGTTTAGGTGGACGAAGGTGATAAGATAAAAATAGCAAGTCATGGTAGGAGAACTGATCAGCAGTATACTTACCATGCTTTGCTACATGCTGTAGAGAGGAAACGATGATCAGGTCGAGCAGAGAAGGAGCAAGGTGAGGAGCATGATGAGTTGTATCGGTAGGAAGAATTGACAGATTGCAAGATTGGATAATAGATTGAAGAGTTGATGAACGAGAGTCGTTCTTGATAAGGCAGGTGTTAAAGTCGCCCATGATTATACTTTGACCATACGTCGGTACAAATGTATCAAGGAGAAGTTCAAATGAAGAAAAGTAGTTTATATTGGAAGAAGGACAATAGAAAACGCCAAGTAGAAGTTTAGAGTGCAGAAGTTCAACCTCCAGAAAGATATGCTCACCAGCGTGCGGTGGCTGTGGCGACATGCTCAGAATAGTGAAAGCTATGTGCGCGCGCAGATAGATTGCTACACCACCCGCCCGCCGCTCCACACGATCGTTTCTGATGAGGTTGAATCCTGGTAAGGTATATTGTAAAGTGGGTAAACATGGCTTTAGCCATGATTCCGAAACAAGAATTGCATGTATATGCGTACAGTCAAAGCTTGCCAGCATATCAGGGAAATGAGCCGGAATGCTTTGTGCATTTATATGAACAACGTTAAAGTTATTGGGAACATCGGAGAATTGAGATGAGAGAGATTCAGCAAGTGAAGGCTTCCTCTGGTGGCTAGCACTACCACCAACAGAGTCACTGCTATAGTCTGCAAAAGGCATTCACAGACCCCAAAAAAAAAAAGAAAAAACTTTTATGTAACTTAAATATATATAAGTATGATGGTTCAAATGAAATATAATATACAGATATAAGTATATATATGTACAATATAACAATATAAATAGATTTAAATGAAACTTTTTAATTATATTATAATAAATTTGGAAAAAAAAGGCAATTATGTAAAAGGAACAGTAGCTTAATTTGGTTAGTGCAAAAACTAAACGTTTAAGTTCCATCTGCCGGTTTGTTGATAAAGCGAATACATAAATAAAAAAATAAAAAAACGAAGTAATGCAAAAGTAAAACAAAAACAAAGAACCAGAATAAAGAGAGAAAAAAAAAATATCTAAAAATCTATGGGTCCAGGCATTTGAACTGTCTTTGGAGGTAGATTTTAATAGCAATAAGTAAAAGGAAAGCACGACTTGGAAGTCAAAATAATATAAGTAAAGGAGAAATGGAACGCAGCCAAAGACAATCGTCAACACCCAACACCAATGACAATGACATCCGTCACACCTGTCATTGACAAATGTGACAGACACCGATGCTGAATGTTGACGGTGCTGTTATTTTTTTAATTTGTGTTTACATATAAAATAAAGTGTAAAACAAAAGTAAAATTCGGTAGGTAGTGAAGTAAACAAGAAAGAGAGAAAAAAAAAAAAAATGAACATACTATAAAATTGTGGGTAATAACTTAAAAACAAAACAAATACACTCAACATCTACCTGGACCCAGCGTATTATGAGCAGGTACCGACGAATTACTTCTTCGAAACCGCAACTCGTCGAGATTTTGGCACTGCAGACCCTGTGGCTACGCTCGCAGCCTTAGCCACAACAGCAGGCCTCCCAGGCTCCACACAAATCCGCTCAAGGTGGCTCAGTGAAGCCACTCGTTGCGGCCCATTCGCAAGCAGCACGTAAATACTGCCTTCCCTGGTCCAACATTTGGTGACGCCTAGTTTATCGCGCGCTGTCATGAAGAGGTCATGCCGTGTCCTCGTAAGGAATTCAGACATTGTAATGCCAGAACCCTTCAACTTTGTCTTACTGAACCATACCTTGTCGCGGATATCCACAGCCTGCAGCTTAACAATGATGGGTCTTGGCTTCTTGTTAGAGGACAGACGACCCATTCTGTGGCACCGACGTATAGCCTCCGTGCTGAAGTCCGAGATGCCCAACTGCTGCTTGACAGTGCTAACAACAACATTAGCAGTGTCTTCCTCAGCTTGCTCATTGATACCATGGAAAAGCAGTATCTTGCGTCGCCTTTGTGTCTCCATGTTGTCCACAGTCTGGGTTAGGGCCTCAATTTGTTGCTGCAGCAAACTTAGAGTTTTTGTGACATCGGCTCGATAAGTTGCAAACTCAGTAGCCAGTGTTGAGACCGTCGCTGGTGTACTTGTGCTGGCTGTCCTCTGCAATGCCTCCTCAAATGCCGCCATTCTCTTGTGGAAGTCAACTTTCATATCTGCCACAGTCTTGTCCATAGTGAAGGATTGAAAAGTGTGAAGTATAAGAAGTATAGAATGAAGAGGAAAACAGTATAACCGGCAGGTAGTCACTTTAGCCTTGTAATGTAGACATAAAACTTGTTAATTGTATAGAATTCAAATTAAAATAAATAATAATAACTGGGAGCAAAAAAAAAAAAAAAAAAAAATGGCGTCTTCTGGCAATCAAACCGATAAGAGACAATCGCGAGACATACGAAAGCCGTAAAATCACCTGAAGAACTTATTTGGTCGTGAACTTTTATGACTTTGCCTCCGAGATAACGCTAAGCGGCTTCAATTCTTGCAATATATATGTTATTCCAGTTCCGGTTTATGATGTCTCTATTTCCATTCACCTAAAGTTATTTATTTCGACTAATTAATAGAGATACGTATAATAAATGCCAGTGTGAATTAAAACTTAATGAGCACCAGTGAAATTAAAATGTGCAATAACCTCCAACTTAATGTGGTGAGAAACATACCGGAATAAATATACACATTCGTCCACCTAAATAAATATACTCAATTCGGTCCCTTTACATATTGATCCTCCGGTAGAAAACCAGTTGAAGAACTGACTGAAATCTTCATAAATTTATAGCTGAAAACTATTTCGATCACATCAGTTTCAGATTTAGTTTCATCAAACATAAGAAAAACGTATCAATTCAGTTCGACCGCAGACAGATACAGAGATATACACGTAAAACTTATATCAGACACTTTTTTGCGTCGGGTACTAAAAAGTGGTACGAGAAACAGAGATAACGTTATATAAAAAGATGAATATAATAAGATATGTTTTCAGTAAATTTCTCGAAGACAGTTCTTAATACGTAAAATTATGACATTGTGATAAATGGCTAAGTAGCTACTAAATTAATTTGTATACAAAACATAGCAAGTGTAATACTTTTAAGATCTCTGTTTACCTATGTTTTACAAATAAAGACATTCTATTCTATTTTACATTAAAATAATATTAACAGCCAATCAATAAACTTCTACACAATATTGATATTGTTTAATTTTCCACGTCTAGTTTGTGCTTTAGGGAATCTAAACTCTTTGAACCAGTGACTTTAGTCCAACAAAGGACGCCACCACCGAACCAACACAGCTCCTTTTTTATTCCACTAAGATGGCAGACAAGCACACGGCCCACCTGATGGAAAGTGGTCACCATGGCCTATGGACGCCTGCAAAACCAAGAGCGGCACACTCGCGCTCCCAACCCTGCAAGCTTTGAGAGTTTCTGTGCCGTCAGTGTAAAAGACAAAGCAGGACAAGCTTTTGGTCTTTCCACTGACAGCACAAAAACCCTCCTATGAGAACTGGCTACCCTTCTCACCGCCGGGCACACGAGGTTATTATGGCCGCGGTATTCTCTAGGGAGGAGGTACTTCCCCAGTCGGAAGTACCGTCGCCCTACAGGCCTAAATGGTCCATTGGACGGAAATACCGTCGTGTCCTACCTACTACAAATGCCTTGACTGACATTGCGATATCTAATAAAGTCACGCCACTTGACGTTTGTACTCATCCCACTCGAAACATGTCTCCGGCGATGAATCACTGAAGGATTTTTATGGCCGATTCCCTCTAGAACTGGATATAAAATTGGATTTATATCGAACGAGATTCGTCTAAGAACCTACACCCGAGCACAGCGAGCCTTTCACTGGAGTCTATCCGACAGATTTAGATTAATAACGGCCCATTTGAGAAACTCCGAAATCATTCGACGTTGGAAATTGAACGAGACGACGCGAAACGAAGTACCAAATTACACTCTGATTACTTCATTTTTATTGAGCAGCCATAAAACCGTGAACATAATGTATGTGAGCAGAGAAACACTGAACGCTGGTGGAGCCTCCCGGGGCCGGGGTGCCGCCGCTTGTGTGGAGTGATGCTAACATACTCTCAGAGGGCGCATAGATCACTTCGCACCAACAAACTTGTACATCGCTCCACACAAAATGTTTATCCTCCGGATAAAACACGCGCACGCACTCACTCACCCTCGGCGGTTTCAAAGACACACGCAAAAGATCTTCCAAAGATTCGTTTCATAATCCACTAAGATTATCTACATTTTGTACTACTTTCGATACAAGATTCTATAATTTTGTTATTTAAGCTTTTTGTTTATATTTATTACCCAGTTATTGTTTTCACCTCATTTCTTGCCATTCGACTAATAACTTCACAATGAGATCACTTATACTTGAAATCCTCCGTACAGCTCCATGCAGAGATAATATAGCTACACATCCCTTTGTCCTAATCTTCAAAAGGATAATTGTAATACTCACTGCATGCGGCGGGACCCTCCACAGTCGGCGCACTTTATAATTCAGGTTTGTGGATAGAACCCGTCAGGGATTTGTGTATCACTTACAGTAATTCGTGTGAGCGCTCGCTTCATATAAAGCGTTTAAAGACCGCGAGTGTATCTGACGAGCCCTCTGCCGACACAACACAATAATGTTCATAAATATTAATATTAGATGAAGGCAAAGCGTTGGTAATTAGCTCATATTTTAAACATGAGCCCGAGTGTAATGTTTTCATTTAAAGTATGCGCAGAATTGTTCAGGAATTTGGCCACAGCTCGAAGTCGCGACTATCGAGACTGCCGGCTGGGTGGCAAGAATTCACAGAGACAATATGCGTGACACAACAGAGCTGTCTGCCTTACTCATCTCGCTAGTAAAGAGGTTATGTAATGCCGAATATAATTTAGAAATCTCTGCAGGATCAGTTTGAGGAAAACGCGTTTCGCTTAGTGTGCGTGTGCCGCAGAGGAAAGTCAACAGAAACGAATGAAGGGGATCAAAAGCGTTTAGATACGTTTATATTAGATCCAACTAGCTCAGAGCCGCGCTGAGATAGCTGTCGCACGCTGATTGTATCATTCAGTCGAGGAATTCAGCTCTCGATATCCTTCGTAACTAAATACAATTCTTGTAAATGTTAGTAGATTGAGCTGCGGCAGTTTGGAAATGTTTCATACAAGATACAATAGGGCCGTGAGTATAATTTTTAGCAGCTTTTATGAAATGTTCTATAAACAAAACAAAATATCTTAAGAGTTTCGTATGTACCCATTATCAATTTTATTCCAAAAAGTTCGAAATTTTCCTAGTTTTAGTGTTAATGAACAAAACTTCGCCGATAACCGAAAGCCAGTTTTTATTCACGTAAGTCAATCCCAAATCCACACAGAGAAGTCGTACCGAGAGTCATGAAATAAGTAATTCTCAAGTGCAGTTCAGTTCCTGAAGAATTAATAAATATAATTAAACGAATAAGCTTGATGAGTAGGTCAGTAAGAAGACCGCTCCTTGCCTCCATTTATATGAGACTAGTGATGGAGTGAAAAATTCTTGAACGCGATTTGTATCGAGGATGAGATACTCTCCATTAAGTTACGATAGCAAGTACAATTGGACGGATATATTGAGATCCCATAAGGCTTTATTTAAGTAAACTTTACTATTTATCATAGTTTCAAACAAATTTTATAGTAATTGTCATTTAAAAGTTCATTTCGCACTCACGGCTGTTTATCCCCGAAGGGACAAACGTAGAGTAACAACTCAACACAATTCGTTTTCACTACACGAAAATACCCAAACGAGTAACATTGTTACTTGTGTGATTGATTTATTGCTCAAAAGAACATGCGATAAAGAGCGCTTCCGCGGCACGGGGCGGGTAATGAACCCAAAGCCGGTCCGGTGTCGCGAGACAACCGCAGCAAATTGCCAATTCCGGTAGTTACCTACACGACACATTTTGTCACGCTGCCGCTAAGAAATGTGCCCGTAAGGCAGTGAACCCTTAACTGTGCCAACCCGACACTCAACACTGGATTCAGGGAAGTTTTAAATGTTGAAAGTGCATGGTGACATGTAATCAATTCTTCTTCATGAATCCCGGTCGCATCCAAAGCTTCCACCTAGGAATTCGGAGTTCGCGTTTTTGCCTGACATATTTTCTGTGTTTCTGTGTGCCTTATTATTTATTCATGCATGCTTATCGTTTGGTGTTAATAAAATAACGTCATCTACATACCCACTAGTGATATCAAACATAAAACTGTTTTATTTCAAAAGGACTTGCTGAACTTAAATATTTGAATAAATTAATTACTGCACTTTGAAAAGTACAGTAGTATTGGTGACAATACGCTACTGCGGAAAGTGTGAAACAAAGCGGATAACACGAATGAGGACCTAATTATACGGATTGTTGCACAGTAAGCGCCGGGACGCCGAGTCTTCCTGACACACCGCAAACAACAGGGCGGGAAAGTGACTGCCAAGGATACCATACCCGTGTGCTGCGACTGCCAACTGCCGAGATAAACGTTAAAAAAAGTTAGTTTAAAACTAAAACCCGACTACTGAAAAAGTATTAAACAAGAAAATATCAAGGGTAGTTGTGGTCGTATGCCACTTTTCCCTAGAATGTATTGTTTGGTTAGACTAAGTAACAAGCCATTGTAAAGGGAAAAGAAAGGGTTGTAAATGTTGTGCATCACTTCTAGAATATTTCAATAAAAGATATCCAGGTAATTAATTGACAGCTTAATAACTGTCTCCAATCTACCAAACGACCGGCCACAATTCAGCTTTTCCTTTCATATTTCTCAATATAAGTCCCTACGGTTTTGTATATCGAGTGCCCCGACTGCGCGGCCGGCATTACTTGCGCAAGATTAACGTTGTGACGTATCGGAACCCTCACAATAACATTGCCCATTGCGTCTCTCGTTTAGAATACATCGTTGGTTTACCAGACGATAATCATAATCCGATCTAATCGATCACACGCGTTTGTACATCTTAGTTACTAACGTCAATGTTTCTGCGCGCCCATATAGACTGTCCACTTGACGACCAGCAGGCAGCTACATTTATAATTCATGGCCTCTCTCACGTAAAGTGCTCCACGGGTACATTTCTGACCACTCGCTTAAAAATAACTGAAATTATGAAGAGAGTAAATTCATTCGCGCCTCAAAGAGCGTCCCCAGGGAGCTGTCCTTTTGTGGAGCGCGGCCCTCATCGGGGGCGGTGAACACAAATCAAATGTAATTGTTTTTAAGGTGAATGACGAGCCGTGATATCCGCGGAGCGCTGCGTGTCGACGCGGCAACGTGAAGAGACGCAGAGGAACATACGGCCAAGCGTGAGTTTATTGTTTCTTGTTTTCCACACGCGTACACGAGCACCCTTTACCTAATTTTCCACATGTTTATAAATGTTGTATCGAGTAGAACGTCACTAATTGGGTTCTCGCTACCTAAACCGCTCGCTACACAAACACTAAACGGTACTCTCCAACTTTCGTCCGCCACTAAATACTCCATTAGTTCCGGTGAATTTGCTGCCAAACTTGATCTTTTCATGGCGTCATTCAGCCCGACTGTGCTCCAAGTCATTTAATTAAAAAAAGTATCCCAAGTTAAACCGAGTGTACTGTAATGGGTTTTTTCTGGAGCTATTTAGCAAGCCTACTGGTTTTTATGTACGAGTACTCTTGCTTCTTCGGTGAATACAATTTGTAGTTGGAAAGTATATGTACCTAAAATTAAGTTTAACAACTAAAAGCCGACTACGGAAAAATCGTTCTAAAAAGTAATTAACAAGAAAATATCAAAGATAGCCGTAATCGTATACCACTTTTCCCTTGAATATATTGTTATGTTGGAGTAAGTGGGTAAGGAGGAATATGATTTTGATAATCAATCAAAATCAAAATCAGCGGTAGCCTAGTGGTATGGGTAATAGACTGTTGAGACGAGGTTTCGAGTTCGATCCCAGGTTTTACCATGGCACACACCAATGACTTTTCGATGCTTTTCGAAGTTATGTGTGTATTTATCGCAGGTTTACAAGTGCCCGGTTAATGGCAATAGGCTCGCCACCTATTACATTGGGACCTAAACATTAACTGGCGAAATGTGGGTGCTAGTACCTCTGCCTACCCCTTCGGGGATATAGACGTGAGTTTACGTTATTTTATGTTTAATCAATCAAGATCATAACCCTCCTTTGGCTTCGCTGTAGTCGGGTAAAAAGCCTGTGGAAAGTTGCGCAGCCTGTGACGTCAGTGGGTATACCAGTGATTCTGTGCTGTAGGCCTACTACTGCCTATGGAACCTAGTGCATAGTATGATGCAATTAGTAAAGAAAGAAAAGAAAGAAAGATGTTTTGCCGATACAATTCCATCAAACCACAAGATAGGATGTACCCACCGCATGCATAAATTAATATATAATATTGTACACAAATAGTGGTAGTCTAAATATTTATTACCTGGCGCTAGGATTCTGCTAACGTAAAATCACTGTTGTTCCACAGCCACTGAAAAAATTACATTAAATTTTTGACTTTATTTCTTAGAATTAAAGTTCAAAATGAAATAAAAATTGTTTTATTACACTTTTTCAATCGCTCTGCAAAAAGCTTTATAATTTCAGACTCATTAAATGGATTTTTGTTGAGTTATGCAGAATCGAGACCCGTCAATAAAATGTGGGTACAGGCACATTTTATTGATACAGTAGTCCTTACAAAGTCTTGGCCTGGAGCCAGGGGTCTCGACAGCCGCGGGTCGCTGGCAGAAGTTTAAATGAAAACATTATTACACTTAGGTTCATTTTTACATTACGAGCTTTAATTTTAAAGCAACTCGTAGAATACCTAAGACGTGCTCGAGTAGCTGGCCCAGGTGGTTCAACTCCCGTCTTCAATGTTCACACTCATGAACCCAAACAAGTAAATGTATTACACATATTATTGTGTTGTGCCGGCAGAGGGCGCTTCAGATTCACTCGCGGTATTTACACGCTTTATATGAAGCGAGCGCTCACACGAATTACTGTAAGTGATACACATTATCTTTAACGGGTTCTAAACACAATCCTGAACGATAAAGTTTTCCGAAAATTGGGGTTTCCGCTGCATGCAGTGAGTTTTGCAGATATCTTTATGAAAATTAGAATAAACAGATGTATTATCGCTGAATGCGAGTTAAACGTAGGATTTCAAGTACAAACAAACTTTTGAATGAAATTTTAAAACAATATGCTAACTATTGAAATCTATTAAAATATAGAAAAAGTTAATTCTGTTCAGGATTTGAACCCCTGTAGGAGGAAGAACGCGGGATCGAATCCCGCCTGGACCGAGGAATTTTTTTCTATATCTGAATCAATACAAGCGAACTCATTGCGAACTGTGTGGCAATAAATTGAATGAAACCCGTTAAACAAAAACGGGACCTGTAATAAGAGCTTGAATAACAACATTATAAAATCTTGTAGTAAAAGGAATACAAAATGTAGGTAATCTTAATAGATTATATTATTTTATTTATTTAAGATTACGAAACGAATCCTTTCATAAGACATTTTGCGCGTGTCTTTGAAACCACCGAGGGTTCGTGAGTGCGTGCGCGTGTTTTATCCGGAGGGTAAACATATTATGTCGAGCGATGTACAAGTTTGTTGGTGCGAAGTGATCTATGCGCCCTCTGAGATCATGTTACCGACGCTCTACACAAGCGCTCGGCGCCCCCGTCTGCCCCGGGAGGCTCCACCAGCGTTCAGTGTTTCTCTGCTCACATACATTATGTTCACGGTTTGATGGCTGCTCAATAAAAATGAAGTAATCAGAGTGTAATTTGGTACTTCGTTTCGCGTCGTCTCCTTCAATTTCCAACGTTAAATGATTTCGGAGTTTCTCAAATGGGCCGCTATTAATCTAAATCTGTCGGATAGACTCCAGTGAAAGGCTCGCTGTGTTCGGGCGTAGGTTCTTAGACGAATTTCATTCGATATAAATTCAATTTTATATCCAGTTCGAGAGGGAATCGGCCATAAAAGTCCTTCAGAGATACATCGCCGGAGACGTGTGTGATGGGCACGGCTAAGTGCCCGCGCACAATCTGGCGCAGACGGGCGACGTCACGCGACGTGACGAGATTAGACGACAATTGAATGAAGCTTTGGCGGGACTCGGCCGAGGAGTCGACCCTTCACGAGTGTCTGTTGTCGTTAGACGCCCTTTTATCGCTGGGAGCCATTCTCCTCGGTGGCTTGAAATGGAGCAATAGATATCGAATTTCTCTTGAACGAAACAATTGCTTAATGAAAAATGGTTCCCCATTAAACGGTGTACCGGAGATTAAGTAATTAATATAAAGGTGATGCGCGTAACAAGGCGCCATCTTGGGGTGTCTGGCCCGACAGGAGAGTGTACCTTGTATCGTTTTACAACTAGGTATATAACCCTTCCTTCCCTTCCTCGTGTTACGGTCAACGGGGTCCTACGCCTGTTTGATCTACACGTGACACGGGATATGGTGGCGATGTTGTAATTTCATTGTCTAAGGGAATTAAATAGCAATATACATTATATGCATGGGCGTAGTGCCGTTTACTTGGTGTTTTTTTTTTTTTTTATACCACTTAGTTGGCAGACAAGCACACGGCCCACCTGATGGAAAATGGTTACCGTGACCTATGGACGTCTGTAACACCAGAGGAGTCACAGTCGCGCTGCCAACCCTGTAAGTACAGAGTTTCTGTGCCGTCAGCAGAAGACAAAGCAGGACAAGCCTTTAGTCTTCCCACTGACAGCACAAATTCTCCAGTGAGCTCTGGCTACCCTACTCACCGCTGGGAACACAACACGAAGTTATTATAACCGCGGTATTCTGTAGGGCGGAGGTACTACCCCAGTCGGACTGCTCAATCGGGCGGAAATACCGCCGTGTCCTACCTGTTTTAGAAGTTTGACATTAAATTGTAGTAGAGTCCTACAATTATTCTCCACAGGTAGTGTAAGTTGATTATATGAGTGTATATAATACGTACCTTTTTGCTCTTTTAAAGGTATAGTAAACTGTTTTGTAAAAAATAAACTACTGAACTGCCTACATATTAAAAACACGTCAAACCTTCAGCACTGTCTTCATTCAGCTATGAAATTTGAATAAGCGATCATAACAGGGTATATTACATTTCAAGAGAATTTCATGACAGATTATATATATATAGTAATACGGTCCCGGGTCCTTTAAGCGGGGCGTGAAACAGCACCCGATGAGGCCGCCAAGCTGAGTGCCACCATTGTAATAATAGGTAATTGCCGAAATTTTCTTACAGATTCATGAGTTCAATATTCCTTTAATTTAATAGCTATTTCCATTATTTATATTTTGTTTGGAAGTTGATTTCAAGATTTTACAACACTGTATTGCCTAAATTTTGATTTTATTGGCCGCTTGATAAATTAAATTCGATCTTCAAAAATAGTACTTCCTAAATGCTATCCATTTTGATAATAAATTTCGTATTACTTTTTTACAGCTGTCACTTTTCAAAAATATAATAAAAGTGTTTGTTAGCTTAATGTTGTCTCATTCATACACAAAAAAATAATAAAATTTTATTTGTAATTCCTGAAAAAAGGCAAAAATGCTAGTACTGACTACTAGAATTGGGTGTCCTCCCTAATTTCGTAATTTCTTCAAAAAAAAACGGCAATTTCATATGTAACGACCTAATATTACTTAGTGTCTGTAATGGTGACCTAAACCTAAACGCTTGAAGTTAAAGAAGTTAAAGGCAGTCTCGGGAAAGACCTGAGACTGCCTTTAGCTTACCATCAAGCGAGGTTAAGTCAAATTGGCGCGTCCTAGATTTTAAAAATAACTTATTAGTAAGTTAAACTTGTAAAGAGACCACAGAAGTACATTCATACGTGTGAATTAGATTGCGCCCGTGTTGTCTTTAAACATGGGAGAACTCTTGGGAGAACCGATAGAAAGTGATATGACGTGGCCTCGAGAACGTTAATCAAGCAAGGTCGTGGTACGGAGCCCCCGGGGGACGCTTTGCCATGAATTTGTCGTGTCATGTGTGTATTGAGATGTTGTCGCTACACAGCTCTTGTACAAAAATATCTGTTGGACATCCCGAATAAGTGTCATTTAGGTAGAGGATTATATGAAGAACACATGACGTATTTGGCATGAAGCTACAGGCAAAGAAATCATATTTCCTTCGTATATAAATGGCGGGAATTTTGTTATGCGTATAATATGTATGTTGTTTCAACCCAAACCTTACGTGGGTGGCGGGAAAATGTATTGGAATTGTTGCAAAGAACAAGTTGTAATTTGATAAGCTTCTCAAGAGTTAGCAAAAGGTATAAAAGTTGAAAGTTGACAGTGTGCGGGTTTTCTGTGGAGGTAGTGCCGCTGGTCCGATTTCTAATCAAAGTTAGTGAAAGATGCAAGTTTATTTTGTGTTGTAAAAGGATCGTAATATACTTGAAGTGTACGCTCTTAGTACTGAACGTAATTTTTAGAGAATAAGGTTCATTTACATGTGGTGATTTAGATATGTTACACTGAGTAACGTAGTACTTGAGTGGTTCGAGAAAAACAAGTGATGCGTGTAGTTTGGCAGCTAAAAGTCTAACTTTTTATTAGCTGCAGTAAAATGACGTTTTGTGGGTTGCCGGTTTTTGAAGAAAAATAAATAGGGATGTAGCTAAATGAGTGAATCATAAATGAATGAACAGTTTGGTTTTGTGTTTGAGATTTAATATTAAGTTGTAATGTATTTTTCTATTCTATTATTGTTACTATACTAGAGGGTTGATCTTTTTTATTGGAAGTATAGGGAGGTACATTTAAAATGAAACAAAAATGCCATAATAATGTACTTTAATCAATCTTTTTCGGAATTACTGTCACTGTCGCTTTCGGTAACACTAATAATAAATCTATCTGTCACTTCATCTATAATATGTTCGAGGTGGCACATTTTGTCTTCCACTTTTATAGTGTGAGACACACAGTCACTCCACTTAGCCGGTGTCACTTTGTTTATACCTTCTTGAATTAATTTTTTACTTCTTGCATTTTATACGTCTTATTATTATTTGCAACGTGACCCTATACCTGCGCCCATACCAACTCAATGGGGTTCAGCTCACAGTGATAAGGGGGCAATCTTAAAACTGTGATGCCTTTATGTGCAGCCATCTCGTCTACGGCATATTTCTCAGTAAGATTTTGCTGTATCACAATATCTATTAGAGTGGCCTTTACCATATTTGGTTCAAATACAATATTTTTATTAGTCAGCCACTCTTGAATTCGTGGTTTTGTCCACGACATCTTCGGGATTGTTTGGATCTTCCTAGAGTGATAGGGCGCATTGTCCATTACGACTACTGCATTTGGTTTGAGTTTGGGTAGAATACCGCGGAACCAATCCTCGAAACACTCTGCATTCATCTCGTCATGGTAGTCTTCTGTACCTTTCTTTGCTTCAAACATAAGAAGTCCATAAGTTAGTTAATATTACACATGGGATAGGAGAAAACATACATAACGTATAATAAAAAGATGAGTGACGACATGTAAACTAACCTTTGCGATGGTGGGTATTTCATTTCTATGAAAGAACTGATGTACAATTCGTCTAATTGCAGTGAATGTGAAATTATCAAGTTTATCTTTAAAGGTAAGTTTTGGGCCAGTTTTTTCGGGAGGTTTTGGTGATTCGCTGTCGTTCTCCTTGTGCTCCTTTAAAACAGAATAAACAGTGCGGACGGATATTCCCAAGACTTCAGCCACCTTGTCAACGCATTCACTTATTTTTGGTAATTCAATGTTGGGTTCTGAACATTTCACTTCAAACACATATTTGTAAACGTTTCTGACCCAAAGTTTTTCTGTTGCACTTAGAGCTACACGTGGCCTCTTTTTCTTAGGAGATAAAAACGTGTCTCCATCTTGCGATGTGCCCGGCAGAGCATCCGTGTCTTTGATGTATCAAACAAAAAAAACTAAAACTATTAACGAAAACAGACAATGAAAAACAAACACAACGTAACATAAACTTAACAATAATGATAACAAAAACAACGCGCAGTGGGCAAATCAAAATTATTCGTGTACTCAAAACAGAAGTTAGAAGCCGAATGAGCGAATGACAACCGAAACAAAATGGCGGCCAAGCGTCATCGTAGCACCATAACCAAAAATCAGTACTACCAACTTGAGAGAGCGGTTGCTTGAGTGTTATCTTGCTTAATGCGTAAAAGGATCAACGTTTATACAGCCTTTTATTTACATTAATATTAAATAGAATTTAGCATGATCATTATGAGGCAAATTATGGAACGATTAGATATTCCGTAAACTTTTGTGAACTGAATCACATCACTATTGAGATTAAGCTGTCAACATTATTTTACGGAATGACATTTAGAAACGTCATTTTACTGCAGCTAATAAAAAGTTAGACTATAGTTTATTGGCGTCTTTGACAAACATTGAATGTTCTTTATAACACGCGGAACACAAGCATAGCTAGCTATAACCGTTTATGAATCAACACATGTGTCTCCATCTTTATCAATTCCAATTCAATTAGTCTGAACAATTGAGAATATTTAACTAGTTAGGTTAGTGCATACTTTTTAACTCATTTACATTAAATAACCAATACAAGAACATTCCCGTAGATGTCGTTTACCGGCTCGTCGCGCGTCGCACACGTAAGGCGATAAGTTTCTGTCGGATCACGCTCACCATTAGCATATGATATCATTCCAAAGTGCTCCCTATGTATTGAGGTGAAGGTAACTAAAAACCAATAAATTTACGTCTTTATTTTATGGGAGTTTATTTCCTAACTTAATAAACTTTTAGTCGAAGTAGAAAATTTTAGTAACAATTTCATAAAAAGCATACAAGTCCTATTTTTTTTATAATTTTTGAGATCAATTGAATTTCTTTAGTGTTCGCAGCGCGAGTGTGACGCCTCTGGTATTGCACACATCCATAGGCCACGGTAACCACTTTCCATCAAGTTGACAGTGTGATTTTTTACAGCCATCGTTGCGCTAGCGCAATAAGTAGCGAGGAATATTTTTTTTTTTTTATATAGGACACGTCAATTGGACTTCGCCTTGCCCGATGGTAAGCTGAAGGCAAAGTCCCAGAAAAGAGGGTCACCATTACTTACACTTACCGTGTGACAATGGTGACACTCAGCTTGACGGCCTAAGAGTTAATATCTAAGAGTTTCAATTTGCCAAAACTACAAACTCCGCATTGTTCCAAAGAAAATGCTGTTTTGTGTAATATTGCATTTTTAAACTATGCTTGTTGAACTTTAAGCTGCTTGAAAATATTACTGGTAGTAAAATTCGTGCAAGTCTTATGACGTCACAACTTGTGAATTGTTAAGTACAGCGACGCGGTGCAACGACAACGGCGGAGTGGCTTGTGCTGCACTCTCTCTGATGAGCCGCTCGTTCAGGTGCTCGTGTATGTTTGTATTTAGTGCTCGAGTGTACTGTCCGCCTTGCTTACAAACATATTTGTGACGGGGAAGGTACATACCACAACATACCTCCTTGTATTAGATTGTTTTGTTAGGTACCCGCGTCCAGCATAGTAGAACACATACAACAAAAGTAAATCTCCGACGATTTACTTTTGTTGTATGTGTTCTACTGAAATCATATGTGAACTTACGTCTCTTATTTATAGCCAAAAATTGTATGTGGACCGCGGTAGCCTAGTGTTATGAGTAATGGACTGCTGAGACGAGGTCTCGGGTTCGATCCCAGGTTAGCAATAGCACACACCAATGACTTTTCGATGCTTTTCAAAGTTATGTGTGTATTTATCGCAGGTTTATAAGTGCCCGGTTAATGGCAATAGGCTCGCCACCTATTACATTGGAACCTAAACATAAACTGGCGAAATATGAATGCTAGCACCTCTGCCTACCCCTTCGGGGATAAAGTCGTGAGTTTATGTTATATTATTTTTATAATTAAACAAGGTATCGGGACTTCTCGCGAATTAAATCATGGAACTTACTATTTCTGCCGACGTTTCGGATGCGTTGCAACACACGTGGTCACGATTTGACCAGTCTGCGAGCGTCGACAGGTATGCGGGGAACATTTTTTGAACCACCCACCATTACACTTATTATGAACGGTTAGACTGGCGACACACCACACTCAGTATGTCAGTTTTTAACGGCACCGTATTTTTTGGATTTAGTATCTTAATCAAAAAAGTATATAATTATACTTTAAAGAGTTTATGTAAATATTATGTAAAAATTGTATGTCGCGGTGTTCATTTCAAGTTAGTTTTATTCTTTAGTCACCGCTGTATACTCTTTAAAATCTTTCCTAGTAACTATATTAAACCGTTAGCCATATTTTTAATAAATCACTCTTTTGATACTGATATTGTATGTCCTCACGTGATTGATGAGTTACTCCTAACCTACCAATACCATTTTTTTTATATAGGAGACGTCAATTAGACTTCGTCTTGCCTGATGGTAAGCTGAAGGCAAAGTCTCAAAATATAGGATCACCATTACTTACATAATAATATACCATGTGACAATGGTTACACTCAGCTTGATGGCCTCATCAGATGCTTTTTCACGCCCCGCTTAAAGGTCTGCAGGAAGGAGGAAACACGTATGCTGGTAATGAATTCCGGGCCTTAATGGTGCGGCAAAGGAAAGGCCGCTTGGTTCTTGATCGGATATTCTGCACCGAAGAACTGTAAGGTTTGTCCTGTTATGGTGTAGTACAGCCCTAATGTTATAGTATGTGTGTGGAAACTCGATAGTTGTAAGTTCCTTGTATAAGTACTTATTTGTGTCACCTTATTAGAGAGTAATAAACGGGATTTCGCAAGTAATGGACGTCTTTTAATTCGACTCCCTAACGACAACATCATATGGCGACCCTGCCAGCGACACGCTATCACGTTACGGCGCCGGCGGCGGCGCATCGCTTCGGCGCCCGTAACTAGAACCGATGCAGGTGCAATTTTTGCCGCGTGGACAATTTCGTGAGAACTAAGTGGCCCTGTGCATCGTTCTGCGTTGTGACAATGTGTAAAAATACTGTGGTGCTTTCGTATGTACGGTGCTGTGTATCCAAGTTGGATTTTCTTTGTCGAAAATGGGGAACAAACAATCTGTAGAAAAGGAACAAGTAGTGGTGGCACAAACTGCTGCCGGTGCAGGCAACATGCAGCCAATACCAACTATATACTTGTAACCATTTGTGTTTTTTTGGGCGTTGTTCTTTTATTTTTGGGGTACAAATTGTACCGGAAATGCCATCGCGATTGGACAGAGCAACAAATACGCGAATTCGCGCTGAAGCGATCTGCAAGTTATTTTAGAAGGCTCCAGAGTCAGCCTTCAAGTGAGGCAACTGTGTAATCAATCATGTTTCTGTAATCTAGTTCTCGCAAAAAACATATTCGCTACTACGAAAACGTGCAAAAGTGTAAAAAGTGCAGAAGTGCGAAAAAAAAACGTGCGCGAGTGCAACATGCCGAAAAATTATTTGAACTGGTATTGATAACATCATTTACTTATTATTTTTTCTTTTAGAGAGCGAAATCCCTACTATAATTTCGTAAAATGTACGATAAATTCGTCCTTGTAGATAAGTTTTTTGTATTATGTTTTATGTTATAAATCTTGCTTGATTTCAATTAAATGGCAGACGAGCTCAAAGAGCTATTTGAAAAATTCAAGTACGTTAAAGATTATTTAACTAAATTAGGCCCTAGTCGAAGGACCGCTAAAATAAGGCATGAAAAAAGTGTTGAATTGGAAAATTTAAAGAGGCAGTTTGATTTTATCTTGGACAATGTAAAAGTATTGTCAGAAACTGAAAAAATAACTAAGTTAGAAGCAGAGGAAATTGAAAATGTATGTGCCAGTATCAATAAATATTATATTAAAATAAGTGAATTATGTACTGCGATAGATTCTGTTTCTAAAGGTACAGTTACAGATAATTTAGTTATAATGGAAAAATTTCAATTAAAAACCGCTGTCAGTCTTTTACCGATTATGGACAAAACCGAATGTGTAACAAAGCAATTAATTTCTAATATTGAAATGTACTCTGATATGTTGGAAGTTGAGGAGCGAAATAAGCTAATAACTTTTGTTTTAAGGTCAAGGTTGTCCGAAGGTGCAAAACTAAGATTGCACGAAACTTATGCAACAGTTTCAGATCTGGTGAAGGACATGAAGGACCGACTTCTAAGTAAAAAATCAGACACTTCACTGCAACAGCAACTACAATGCTCTAGGCAGAATGACAAAACTGTAGCTGACTTCGGTAAGCAAATAGAACAATTATTTGTTGATTTAACTATTTCTCAAGCGGATGGAGACTCGAAAAAATATGAAATTTTGAAAACTGTGAACGAAAAGAACGCTATTAAACGTTTTTCCGATGGTCTGAGAAATAGTCGAATCAGTACAATTATAGCAGCAAGGAATTATACTACTTTGAGTGACGCTATCCGTGGTGCATTGGACGAAGAATTGTCGTTGTCATCCGACAATGGCGCCAGAGTGATGTATTTTCACCAAAATAGAGGTAGGTCAAATAATTTTTCGCCTCGTAACAATTACCGTGGTTATGGTAACCGAGGTAAGCGTAATTATTACAACTCACAAAATCATCCCCCTAATTATCAAGGTCATTCCCAAAATTATAGAGGTAGTTCTCAGAATTACCGAGGACGAGGTGGTTACAGACAACAACACCAGAATAATTTTAGATTTGGGGGACGTCGATTTCAGAACTCTAGGGGTTCCAGTGGTCATCGTGCTAATATGGCACAATCAGCCAGTAACGACGATGATAAATCCACAAACGCACAGGCAAACAATGATAACGGTAGTGAGAAAAAATTAGAATTACCTAATTATTTTTTTCGAGCCTAATAATTTAGTTTGTTATTATGCTAATATTAATTCAGTTATATTTGACGTTAATGATGTTAGTTATTCTTGGTTACTCGATACAGGAGCATCGATATCTCTCATTAGATACGAAGTGGTGGTTAGAGACCAAATCCCTTATCATGCTGAGGAAATAAAAATCAAAGGCATAGGAGGTGATGTAGTATCTGAAGGATTTGTAATTTTAGATCTTTGTTGTAAAGGAAAGGTATTGAGTCATAAATTTTATGTGTTTAAGAATTTACCTTTCCGTTCGGATGGTATATTGGGACAAGACTTTATTAGTAAATTTAATTGCATTTTAAACTTTGAAAAAAATATTCTTACTGTAAATGAGCAGGAAACTTTTTCATTGCCATTACAAATGGGACAAATTGGTCCAAATAACTATATTACCTTACAACCCAGGTGTGAATCGATTCATTTTATAGATTTAGGCATTAATAAGGAGTGTATAATCGCTCCCAGTGAGTTGTGTGAAGGAATCTTTCTTGCTAGTGTACTGGTAAGTCCTCGTAAAGGTAAAATACCTATTAAGATATTAAATACTAGAGACGACGAAGTTCGACTCAGTTATTTTATTCCGGTATTAATAAGTTTAGACGATTATTCTATTTGTAGTTTTGAAAAGGAATTGAATAATTCTGACAGAGTAAAGAATTTGTTTTCCATGCTAAATTTAAGTCATTTAAATTCTGAGGAACAGATATCTATAGAAAATATTTGTGCGAAATATTCAGACATATTTTTGCTGTCAGGTGATAAGTTAGGTGTTACAAATTTATATAAGCAAAAAATTTATTTAAAGGAAAATGTTACACCATCTTATGTTAAACCGTATAGATTACCTAGGTCACAAAAACAGGAAATAGAAAGGCAAATACAGCAAATGATTAAAGATGATATTGTAGAAGAAAGTCAGAGTGAATGGAATAGTCCTATCTTGCTCGTACCAAAGAAGAGTGCGGACTCTAGTAAGAAATGGCGTTTAGTAGTAGATTATCGAAAGTTAAATGAAAGGATTATGGATGACAAATTCCCTCTACCAAATATAACCGAAATTTTAGATTCTCTGTCTGGTGCAATATATTTTAGTCATCTAGATTTATCACAATCATACTACCAATTATTATTAGAGCCTGAAAGCAGAAAATATACAGCTTTTACTACAGATAAACAGTATCAACTTAAGAGATTACCTATGGGTTTAAAAATTAGTCCGAATGCTTTTAGTCGTTTAATGACAGTCGCTATGGCTGGTTTAAATTATGAAAAAGCTTTAGTTTATTTAGACGATTTAATTTGCTATGGACGCAGCCTAGATATTCATAACAAAAATCTAGTATGTATATATATTTGAGAGATTAAGAAAAGTAAATTTGAAAGTAAACCCTAGTAAGTGCCAATTTTTGAAAAAAGAATTATTATATTTAGGACATGTAGTATCATCAAATGGTGTACAACCAGATCCAGAAAAAACTAAAGTTATAAAAAATTATCCAAGACCTCAGTCTGGTGACGAAGTCAAACGCTTTGTCGCTTTTTCTAATTATTATCGAAAATTTGTACCTAATTTTGCTGAAATCACAATACCACTCAATAAATTATGCCGAAAGTCTGTTAAATTTGAATGGACAAATGAATGTGAAAATGCGTTTATTCATCTGAAAAAGTTGCTATGTAAACCCCCTATATTACAATATCCCGATTTTTCAACTGAGAATGAGTTTATTTTACGTACTGATGCCTCTGGTAAGGCTATTGGTGCTGTGTTATGTAACAAAAGGGTCATTGTCATAACCCCAAAAAAAACTGTTCATACGAATTATTTAAGACATTTTTAATAATTGCGTCTTCATTTTACACCATATTAATAAAGTAAATGGAACGTACTAGACCAAGTGTAACAAATTTACTGTAAATTTATTTATTTTTTACTTTATACCACCACCATATAACCGAATTGTCCACTTCGGTGGACTGTTCGGATTCTACCTTTCAATAGAAAGTAGCCTAAAATAAATAAATGTGTTTAATTATTTTACATAAATGATATATTTTCCTAATCTACGTATGTTTTCCCTTTAACGTTACAAGTATTAAAAAAATATATAGAAATAAAACACACTTTTTGCATCATTTAATATTGTCACAACATTTTTTGTCTTTCCGGTGGGCATCACTTTCGATACTGTCTAAAATTAAGTAAATGTCCAATGATGGAACGTAACATAAAATTGAACGCAGCCGATATCGTACTATCCCTGTCAGAGCCCATTTTGTCGCGACTCGTACGCAGAAGACGTTGTTATTGTAATAAGAAAAATATTTAGTGGTGTCAAAGTTAAGTTGTCTTTCCGGTTACTGCTGTATTTTGGTAAGTAAATCACTATAAATTCATTAAACATTCTTAATAACTAGTTAGACAATGAATCTTTATGAATATATCTTGACTTTTGACATAACCTATAAACGGCGTAAGGAGTGAATGATTTTGCGAAAAAAGTCCATTCGGTGGACATCTTTTTGGTGGAACTTTTGTCCACCGAAACGACAGATGTCCACCGAGTGGATTGTTTTCTTGAATGTGGGTTATTTAGTTATTATAACTTATAAAACTGCTTCTGGTTAATGGTGTTTTTATAACTACATACTCTAAATTAACAATGATTGGTACATTTAATGCCTTTCTAACGGTATGGGAAATAATATTTTGTCATAAGCATGGTCGTTTCCCCTATGCAATTTTTTTACTAATAAAATTTCCTGCTCTTCCTTTGCACAGCTTTACCTGCTTTCTTTTCATTTGTGTGCATTCCTTTTTGTGATATTTCAGGCGATGGCGAAAACAAGAAGTAAGCTCACCGATAACCAGAAAAAAAAACGACGCCATGAGCAAAAAACACTGAGTATGAGGAAGGCGCGTGAAAAACTTAAACAGGATCCAGAAGCCTTGGAAGAAAAGCGAAGAAAGGACAGAGAATATTACTACCGGAAGAAAGCCGAAGGGAAAATAAAAACTATAGAAGATTTACCAGATGTGCAAAAAAAGTTTTTGAGGAGGAAATGGAGAGATGATGCAAAAAGGCGCAGAGAAAAAGTCAAAATACAAAAAGAAGCTGAAAAGTACATCGCACGCGAAACGCCGCCCTCAAGTCCTATAACTTCAGTATCATCAAGAGCTGAAATGGGTGCACGTATTGCAGTGAGAAACAGAAGAAGGTTGAAAGTAGAGAATGTTTTACTGAAAGAGAAGTTGATGATTTTAGAATGTAAACTTGCTAAGTACAGAATGCGATTACATAGATTTAACAAGAAACGAAAGGATGCCAATGAAGCACAAAAAAAGAAAAGAAATAAAGGTTCTAAGAAGGACAAGGAATTGAGAGATAATATACAGACATATTTACTTAGCGATGAATCAAGTCGTCTTACATCTGGCAAAAAAGAGACAATAACACGCAATAAACAAAAAAATCAAATCAGATTTCTCAACGACTCCCTCATAAATCTGCACAAAAAGTATATGGTTCAGACAGACAAAACCATATCCTACAAAACTTTTTGCAGGCACAGACCATTTTGGGTATTAGATCCTAAAACTGCAGCACGCGAGACTTGTTTGTGTGTCACTCATTCTAACATGGACTATGTTGCAAAGACACTTAGAAACGCGCGAGTAATTAATGAAAATACTGCAAAGGCAATAAGCCAATCGATTTGTTGCACAAACATGACTGAAAACTGTCTCGAAAGAACATGCACTGAATGTAAACAAAAGAAAATTGTATTCAATGACTACAACCCTAAAGACACAATAAAATACGAGCGCTGGGTTACTAAAAAGGTTTCCGAAACAGTCAACGGACAACAAAAAATGTGTCAGAAGACTGTTAAAGAAACCGTCTGTACATGCAAACGTCAATTAGTCAACCACTTGCTGGCTAATATAGAACGTTTTATGCAACATACTTGCAATATACTGCACCAATATGCTAGTGTCAAAAACATTAAAGTTGCTATGTCTGAGAACGAGGGTTTATTGCATGTTGATTTTTCAGAAAATTATAATTGCAAGTATGCCACTGAGATACAATCAGCCCATTTCGGCGGTTCAAAAGCTCAGTTGTCACTGCATACAAGCGTTTTTTATTATATAGACGTTACTACGGAAGAGAATCGAGTCGTTGCAAAATCATTTTGTACCGTTAGTGAGATTAGGAATCACGATCCTATTTACATTTGTCTTCATTTGAAGCCTATTATAGCTGCAATGAAGACACTTGTTCCAAATTTGAAACGGATGCATATTTTGAGTGACGGACCTTCAACTCAGTACAGAAACAAAACGATGTTCCACCTAATTGCTGCTTTCTTGAGCGAGGAGATTAACGTAGATGACATAATCTGGCATTACAGTGAGAGTGGACACGGCAAAGGTGCCCCTGATGGCGTGGGTGGTTGTCTTAAGCGTACGGCTGATAAGCACGTCGCTCAAGGAAACGATGTCCATAATTTGGATGCCTTCATGGAGTGTGTTCTTCAAAACTGTAAAGGCATTGAAGTCATTAGAGTAGATGAGACGCATGTGGAGTCTATTGAGAATAAAATAAAAAACAGCAATATTACGCCGTTTCGTGGAACCATTAAAGTCCATCAGGTTACTTGGAGTCGCCGTAAACCAATGATGCTTCAGTTTCGTAGGTTGAGTTGTATGAAATGTAGTCCAGAAAATACTTGTATACATTACGGTTTAGGTAGCAAAAAACTTGATATAGCACAATGTCCCAGACTGATCCAAAATAATGACCTAACACTATCAAGTTCAGTCCTGACGACTCCTCTGCAAAGTCCTACTCGAAATGACACACCAGCTCCTGCCGAGAGGATGAATTCACCGAGTCCAACCTTGACACCTATTCACAGTCCAGTGGAAAGCCGATGGTCCAGTCCAATTGCCAGTGGCTCGATGCAGCAACCATTGAAAATGATTCAATTTTCGGACGTTTATTCTGACAGCTCAGATACGTCAACGTCAAAACCAGAGAAGCCACCAATCCCCCTTTCTCTGGCTGAACGGATTGAACACTTCTGGTCTTCTGACGACGAAGAAATATTTTGACCACCGAAATGAATTGTATTTTCGGTAGACAGACACAAAATAATTTTTTATTTACTTTTTTAATTTTTTATGTGACTGATTTGTTTGTGATTATGTGAAGATAGCCTTAACGTTATTTTTGTTCAAGATGTTAATTACTTTCTGTTTTGTTTTTTTTCAATAATTAACATTTTAGTCCACTCGGTGGACATATTAGTCTTTTCGGTGGAACCGAAATTTTGTTATTTCCTTATAAATCGCCTATTTCGAACTATTGATCTCAGACTGATACTCACTTTTGTTGTAACGTAAAGTAAGAGTCATAATATACCTTTGATTTTTATAAATCACGTGTTTCATTTTTTCGCAAAAAAAAACCCTAAGCTTGACAATGACCCAAAAATGATTTACCTATTGCGTATGCAAGTCGTACTTTAAATAAAGGTGAAATTAACTATCCCACTATAGAGAAGGAACTTTTGGCTATAGTATGGGCTGTTCGATATTTTCGACCATACTTGTATGGTAAACATTTTAAAATATTTACGGATCATAAACCACTTGTCTATTTATTTTCTATGAGTAATCCATCTAGCAGACTTTTCAAGTTTAGGTTAATTTTAGAGGAGTATGATTATGACATTGAGTATGTTAGAGGTACGAGTAATGTGGCGGCCGATGCATTATCTCGTATAGTTATTTCATCAGAAGATTTGAAAGAAATGAGTGTGCAATCTGTGAATGTAATGACTAGAAGTATGACAAGAGCGTTGAATCAAGATATGACTGACCATTCATTGGTCGATAAGGTTTCTATTGACAGTCGGATTGATCACCCGGATGTCGTGGAGATGCTTAAAAAACCTAATAATTGCATAGAATTGATATTTAAAAATAATTTGAAAGGAGATTTTGTTTATTTTAAAGAGAGATATATCATATGTGTTAATCTGAATTCTCGATCATGTCAAGCGCGAGACGTTTTCGTGAGAGATTTTGGATGGTTTTGTAACGAAAATAATATTAAAGAAGTATATGTAAAAATAAACAATGATACAATGAAATATATTAAATGGTTAACCAATACTAATAAAAAGTGGACCGTTCCACGAGTGTGTGTTATAAAAGGAGCGATACGGATAAATAATGACGATGATAAACTAGTAATTCTGAATGATTTTCATTTATTGCCGACAAGCGGCCATGCTCCCAGCATGGCCGCTTGTCGGCAATAAGACGAATGCTAAATAATATAAAAAGATATTATTTTTGGCCAAATATGGAGGACGATGTTAAAAAGTACGTAAAGAAATGTATAAAATGTCAAAGACAAAAACATTCTTTACCTACCAAACAGCCAATGGAAATTTCAACCACTGCGCAGTTAGCTTTAGATAAGATATATTTAGATATAGTTGGGCCCTTAAGTAAGGATTATTATAATTATTCATATATACTCACCCTACAGTGTGAGCTAAGTAAGTATATAGAAGCTTATCCTTTAGAAAATAAGGATAGTGTTAGTGTGGCGAAATCTTTAGTTGATAATTTTATCTTAAGGTATGGAATACCCCGAGAAATAGCATCGGATCGTGGGACAGAGTTTTTGTCAACTACTATGAAAGAGGTATGTAAACTGTTAAATATAAGTCAAATGTCTTCCACAGCATATCATCACCAATCAATCGGTGCTTTAGAAAATACACACAAATCCTTGAATGCTTATTTGAGAATCCAAACTGATAATAATCCAAAATATTGGAGTACATGGTTACCATATTTTTGTTTTGCTTATAATACAACTGTCCACTCTGAAACAAAGTACACACCATTTGAACTTGTTTTTGGCAAAAAATGTAATATACCGAGTAATTTGAATTCAGGAATTGTAGAACCTTTGTATAATAATCACGATTATGTTAAAAATTAAAGTATAGATTACAGGTTTCCCAAAATGATGCAAAAGTTAATTTAATTAGTAGTAAAAACAAACGTAAGTCTGTTTATGATATGTACACAAATCCAGTCATATACGATATTGGTGATATGTTATTAGTAAAAAGTGAAAAGGATAACAAATTTGAACCAGTGTATTTAGGACCTTTTGAGGTAATTGAAGATTTAAATTGTAATGTGAAAATAGATCGAAATGGAAAAATTGAAATTATACACAAAAATCGCACGAAACCGTTTTATTGTTAAAAAAAAAAACTAACAATTAACTTGTATTTTTTTTTTCTTGTGGTAAGGGCGTATGGTGTAGTACAGCCCTAATGTTATAGTATGTGTGTGGAAACTCGATAGTTGTAAGTTCCTTGTATAAGTACTTATTTGTGTCACCTTATTAGAGAGTAATAAACGGGATTTCGCAAGTAATGGACGTCTTTTAATTCGACTCCCTAACGACAACATCATACTGTGTAGGAAAGGGGAGGGTGGGGCAATTGGAAGAGCTCATCAGAACCTTTACCATGGTACAGAAGACGTTGAAATACTGCCATTAGTGCAAAATCGCTACGCATGTGCAAGGGTTCGAGGATGTTCTCTTGAAGGAGGATGCCGGGCGGGATCGGCAGCGGGAGCGACGAAGGATCGCAAGCCAAGCTGCCCGCGTACGAAGGCAACTCGGGTGTCGGAGGTCGATGAACGACCTCCGCCCCCCATGAGCGCCGGCCTGGGGGTGACGGGTGGAGCCGCCTGTCACCCTGGCAGAAGCAGGCCGTGGCGGCGACGCGCCCGGCACGCCTCCCCGTTTTCCAGGGACAAGTTAGGGACTCTGTAGTCCCCACACACCCGAGGAGAGGGCCAGATCGTGAGAGATGGCCCTAGGTCGGCCGGGGTGCGAGGGATATGCCTGTTAACCTCACCTTCGGCAACCAAAACGACCCACAGGCGGCGTGCGTTTTAGTCGGTTCGAGTCCGACATAACCTATTCCACCGGCCCCGGTAGGGAGGTATCTGTGGGGATTTTGGGGAAAAAAATGGCTCGAGGGTGTTCGTGACCTCGGGATTCCCAATGATGCGGTCCGCATGTTGCTGCAACCTGTCTAGAGCATCTAGTAAGTACTTTGCTGAAACATCCGACAGATTCGAGCAGTATTCCACGCAGGAATTTGTGTCACCGCTGCTCCGGCGTGAATATATATATACCTATAATAAATGTGCAAGTTTGTGAAGACGTTCAGATGTTCGCGTTGTATAATGTTAATTTTACGGGGACGTAAAGTGTTCATGTAATTTACGTTCTATATTTAATGAATAATTTATAATGTATCTCGTAGTTACTCCAACTTTGTGAAATTGTTTAGTGAGTGCTAATTAATTAATTCGCATAATTAATGCTTTTGGGATATACTTGTTAACGTTGTGTGTTAGTTAGATGAATAAAGATAGAAAAATATTATGAACTGGACGTTGGACGACGGTATTTGTGTTTGTCTGTACACAAGAGAGCTCTTTGTTGTGAGCTGTTTGTGTTTTGAATTCATGTTGAGTTTCAGTTGTGGATTTTAATCAAAGGCCGGTTATACTTTCTTTCAGGTTGATATATGCAGTCATTTTATTTGGGAACATTGTGTTATAAATAAAGAGTGGAGACAGACAATCGTCTAATGTACAAGCTAAGAGAAAATTGCGTTAAACGTGTTACGAATTATGTATGCGTCGGTAGCTTAGAGGAGTTAAATCGAGAGGCCCCGGGTTCCAATCTTTATTTATTTATTTAAAAGGTTTTTCCACAGCAAATGTATTACAAATTGGCATTTGGTACGGGCATCTATGAGGGATTCCTCTGGTGTTCTGGGCTAGGTTTCGTGTAAATGTCCTTCCAATTTTGGCCATTACACTACAGACGTGAACCCACAAGCTAATTTATTAAGTTAGTATTTTTTTATACCACTTAGGTGGCACACAAGCGCACGGCCCACCGTTTTACCATATTTTACCTTTTTTTGTACATACATGATTACATAGTTTTACCATAATATACATATTTAGAATACAAAAGAGTCAGCGTATTATTTGTGGTCAGGGCTTTAAGAGGACACTTTCCAACAACTTTATTCCACAGAAAGTTTCCTCCAGAGATAGACTACAGTCCAAGAATGAATAATTAATGCATTCCTTTTCAGGCGTTTTAATAAATACTATATTTGGGCGCGACCTCGCACTGAGCGTCTGTTCTATAGGAAGGAACCAAGTCGCCTCGCCTCGCCTCGACAGATACAGTCGAGCCGACTTACCGTCACCCTTCTCACTTGGCCTCGACGTCACCGATAAGCTCCAAAACTTCGCGACCCACAACATAAAAGAGATAAAAATATAATCACGTACAAAGTAATAAACAACTAGCAATTACACGCATTAAGAGCACGCTTGTACTTCTTCCACAATATGTTTTATTAGACCTGACCGGTTTCACTTCATGGCATCTTCAGAGGTTTACAATTACAGTTAAAAACATGCTTCTTAAACATTACTACACTCAGCCATATTTCATATGTGGGTAGTTGTAAAATCATGTATACCAGTACAAAAATTCTCTCCAAAATCAAATTGTAAACCTTTGAGGACTCCGTTTGGCGAAACCTGTCAGGTCCAATAAAAAATACTGAAAAAGGTACAAGTATGTTTTCGACAACAAAATCTACCAAGTGCCATCAATGAACAGTATAAATATTGCCTAACAATTATTCTATCCCGGAAAATATAACTGCGGGTTTGGCTGCGTAGAACGGACCCCCTTCTCCGCGGTGAAAGCTTCGAATGCGACTGGGATAAACGCTAAGATGAAGAAGCTAAGCTAAAACAGATTTTATTCAAACGTAACACTTCTTTAAATTGTATCTATAAATATGGTCATTTCATACGTTCTAATGTGAAATTGCCATTGGTTTGTGACCAACAGTGATTTAAAATTCGTGAAAAAGTGACAAACTATTAAACTTAGGTATTTTTTTATAAAATAATGTTTTCAGGAATAAACACCAACCAGCTATAGATATTACCTTCGAAGTACCCGATGCTTCAACCCGCAGCCTGAGCTTGGCAGCGAAGACTCGCGTCGAATCAAGTCCCAAAGGAATTAGCTAGACCGCACATTTTAACTATGTTATGGGGTTCGTAGAGAACTTAAGATTGGGATGAGTTACTTAATTTCATATATTTATTTGATGTACTGACTTTGTAGACGGTTACGTAATGGTATACGTTGACAAGTTAACGTTCTCAATACTGCTTTAAAGTACGGAAGATCCATCAAGGATGTTTAAATAACTATCTGAAATATATAGACAGTAGCAGTAGCTAATAGTATAAATTCAAACAAACTCTTCAGCTTCGTAATATTTTACTATAAAACTGAAGAATTTGCTTCTTTGTTCGAATGCGCTAATCTCAGAAACTACTAGTTAGAATTGAAAAATTATTTTTGTATTGAATAGTCCGTTTATCAACAAAGGTTTTAGGGTATGTATCATTACGCTACTACTTAAGAGAGCGATGCAGTGACCATAAATGTCAACAAACATTAAGATACAATTTTCCATTTTTTTGAAGACTAAAAAATAGGGACTCAAAGGAGTGATATGAAGTTTCAAAACATGCCACGACCGAAGCTAGGGCGGTTCAGCTAGTAGTAAATATGAAATTTCATTCAATCACGTGTAGTTCGGTCCACAGACAAGATATAGTCGAACTATAGCTTCAAACTTCGTTAATAATGTATCTGTAAACTCAACTAAACAGCGAAATCCTGCGGGAGCGCCGTATCCGCGTCCTCTGTGATGGACGGGCTTCGGAGTTCTTGCAAATAAATGCTGGCGTACCGCAGGGGTCTGTATTATCTCCCGCTCTCTTTCTTCTGCATACCAACGACATGCTGTCCACCGGCAGCATACATTGCTATGCAGACGATAGCACCTTACACGGGAGTTATCACGGACAACCTGCGGCCAAACATTCTGATATCGTGGAAAAAAGACAGCTTCTTGTCACTGAACTGGACCGGATCTTGAATCACATTTCTCAATGGGGCTCTGAGAACATGGTCGAGTTCAATGCCAAGAAGACGCAGGCTTGTGCGTTCACAGCAAAGGTATCTTCTTTCCTTCCCCTTCCCACTCTTCAGAGCACGCCACTGCCACTGCAGGACAATCTCAATATCCTAGGCATGGATATTCGCTGCAAACTGAATAACAGAAATTACATCGAGAGCATCATCAAAACAGCCTCGCGGAAACTCGGACTCCTAAACAAAGTGAGACGTTTTTTCACGCCGGAACAGCGGTGTCTTCTCTATAAGACACAAATTCGCTCCTGCGTGGAATACTGCTCGCATCTCTGGGATGGCTCCGTGAAATACCTACTAGATGCTCTCGACAGGTTGCAGCGACGCGCGGTCCGAATTATTGGGAACCCTGAGGTCACGAACACCCTCGAGCCTTTGCAGATGCGTAGAGATATTGCTTCCTTGGCTGTATTTTACCGTCTCTACCACGGTGAGTGTTCTGACGAGCTCTTCCAACTAATCCCACCATCTCCTTTCCTACATAGGACAACACGTGCAGGCCTTAGATGTCACCCTCACACTGTGCAGAATATACGAGCATGAACCAAGCGGTTCGGAGACTCTTTTCTTTGCCGCACCACCAAGACCTGGAATTCATTACCAGCACACG
Organism: Eilema griseolum; assembly: GCA_963662185.1. NCBI lineage: Eukaryota > Metazoa > Arthropoda > Insecta > Lepidoptera > Erebidae > Eilema > Eilema griseolum. The sequence goes on from OY759232.1 coordinate 303,223, forward strand.
TGTTTCCTTCTTCCTACAGTCCCGGGGCCTTTAAGCGGGGCGTGAAAAAGCATCTGATGAGGCCGCCAAGCTGAGTGCCACCATTGTAGCACTTAGTGTCTGTAATGGTGACCCTCTTTCCTGAGACTTTGCCTTTAGCTTACCATCAGGCGAGGTGAGGTCAAGTTAGCGTGTCCTATATAAAAAAAAAAATAAAAAAAAAGAAATAGAATTTGTCTGAGCGTGGTTCCCATCAAAATGCGATTACGCAGTACCGAGTCCCCCTGGCCCCTGGCGCGCGGTGGGTGACACAATCCAATGTTTTATTTCAATCAAGTGGCTTTATCTTCGGTGTACATGTGCAGCGGCCACCAGCAGCGGTACTGTAGAAATGCTCACTGATGCCGCAACAGACTCGCGCCACAAAGCCGTTATCTACACAACTTGCACAGCGTGAATACCAAACTACGTTATCAAGGTGTATCAAGCGCAGGGGAATTAATTTGTGCGGGTAAGTCACGTCGACAAGCGGCTGATGGACTTTTTGAGATTATTACGACAATGATTGGCTATATGGGTTTCAGTATTGTGTGATTAGCAAGGCTAATGATCCCTTTCACAGAAACGGTAAGTAAAAGTGTTATGGAGGCAAAGCCAAAAATCATTTATTCTGCATAGACCATGAAATCGTCAATAAAGAAGAAATATGAAATACTAGTTTAGCAAATGGACCACATCGGTTCGAAACGCGGCCTCGACCTGAGAAGACTCCAGCAAGAAACTCAGCGGGTATATTTTTTTTGGTCTATTTACAAACATTTACTAAGTCTGTTTTGTCTAAAAACAAACAATAATTAACTCGAGTAGCATAGTTGAGCGAACAGCTCATTTCCAAGCTTTTTTATCATCTAAATATTCTTGGATTTTATAATAGAGTAAATTGTGCCAGAAAGGCACAATTTACTCTTTACTATATTTTTAAATTAATTCACAGGTAAATCCCTAATTTCATTAGGCAGTTTGTTAATTATGCGTATGCAGTTGCCCTGGAAAGAATAACTAATTTTTTGAAGTCTACTATCACAGACAACAAGATTGTTTTTGCGTCTGGTATTGTTGGCTGAACAAGTTATTAGTTTAATAAAGTACCGAGTTCTTACTAAAGTTCGAAACCAACATCATGTTCTTTTCTTGACAATTTTCTTTTTGCAAGTAACGCGTGGGTTGGCAAGGTGGCAAAAAGTTGTCAGTATAACAATCTAATGACTTTGCCATCACAGGCAAACGTAATTGAACAAAGTGTCAACTTCAGGCTAGTCAATTTAAAGTGACCTAAAACTTAAATGTGGTGACATCTCATTGATCTCAGCTCGGCTCGACGTTGTGTCGCTCAAACTTGTGAACATACTTCGCATGTGCGTGTTGAAGAACAACTAAACTATATTTACGTAAACTGAATATTTAAAGACTCCTTCACTCACGTCTCTCGAGGACTCACTGAAATCACATTACTAATTCCAATTTTATAACAGTCAGCTTCAAACTTGTAGATCTTCTTACATATGTATTCATAAAGTTAAACTTTCTATATAACCGAGCACTGAGGAAGCCACAGAGGTGTTCATAGCTGTGAATTGATTGCGCCCGTGTCGCCTTGCAAACATCTTGGGAAAATTTGGCAAGGTCGCAGTGGTAGGCAGTGACCTCGAGAATATTATTATGTGGCCGATGGCAGAGGACCGAGGCCCCCAAGGGACGCTCTTGATATAAATTAGCGCTGTTTATATCACGACATATTGTTAGATACTAGACACCTCTCGGACATAACATTTGGCAAATAACTAGACGGGTGACCTGTTTATGTTTAGCCGCTTTTAGACAAATTACGTTATGGTGGTTGTTCGAGGCTAAATCTTGTGTCGCTAAAGGAATCTGCTAGATGATGTGCTCCATTACAATTCTTTCGCATAGAAATATATTACACGTTAATCAAATCTGCGGTAGAGGAAAATAGTATATGGAATTTATTTCTTGCTGTATGGTTCATGATAAAGTTGAAAAGGGACCAAAGGATAGGGGTATGAATGATTGTCAGTGGAGTTGTACAAACTGGTGTGAATGAGGTTTTGAAAGTAAAACGTTTAAAAGCAATAATGATGAAGATTTTAGAAAAAAATCAAAAATGTAATCCTGATTAAATGTACATTTGTGAGATAAGTTTGTTTTTAATTTTTTTTTTTTTTTTTTTTTTTTTTATATAGGACACGTCAATTGGACTTCGCATTGCCTGATGGTAAGCTGAAGGCAAAGTCCCAGAAAAGAGGGTCACCATTACTTACACATACCGTGTGACAATGGTGACACTCAGCTTGACGGCCTCATCATATGCTTTTTCACGCCCCGCTTAAAGGACCCGGGACTGTAGGAAGAAGGAAACACGTGAGCTGGTAATGAATTCCAGGCCTTAAAGAGTCTCCGAACCGCTTGGTTCTTGATCGGATGTTTTGCACCGTGTGCGGATGACATCTAAGACCTGCACGCGTTGTCCTGTGTAGGAAAGGGGAGGGTGGGACTAATTGGAAGAGCTCATCAGCTCATCAATTTGATCAGTTGTAACTCATTGATCTTAAGGACCTTCTTCTTCCTCGAACCGATGGTAATCTTCAGTGCAATTAGATGTGTCCAGCCTAGAATTCGGCGACACTGCCGGTCTCCGCAATCGCCTTGTTGAGGTCCTCCTTAGTGCAAATGATAATAATTCGTATTTAAACTATCATGGGCACTCACCTATTTACCACGAGACACTTCACATATTTACCATCTTGTATTGCTTCGAGTTTCCGATATTTTGGCAAATATTCCGATAACTCAAATAAACTAAGATAATAATTCGTGTCTTTATTTTATAAACAAATCTATATTCGGACGCGTGACCACAAGGCTAGTTATTATCTTGCACAGAAGATAAGCATTGCCATTCAACGTGGCAATGCTGCCAGCCTTCTGGGAACGTTACCGATCGGTAAGGATGCGGAGGTATTTCATGACACATGTATGTAATTTTTTATTATTTTATTTTAGTTTTAAATTTGATTAAGTATTATTCATGATACGCTACCCGTGACCAGAGGTCTAGTTTATTCCTTGCGCAAAGGATTGGTATTGCTATTCAACGTGGCAATGCCTCCAGCCTTCTGGCCACCCTCCCGGTTGACGTCGATGGGGAAGAATTCTTTGACGCCTGAACCTGCAGGATTGTTTGGGTATATTCAGTTTTTTCTTTTTTTTAAAATATTTTTATCTAGATAACTTCCGTGTACATTATGTAAATATTAATATTGTAAAAATATAAGATTTGTGTTGTAAAAAAAAAATCATGATTATTTATGTATTAAATATATTCAGACATACATACCATATTTAAAATGTTTACAACCTGTATCCTCGATCCTGCACACATAAACCTATACCTGTAATTACACTTCGTTTTCGTTGTTATATTCCTTGTAACTATTAAAAAAAATACTATTATAATCGTGTAATGGTCACAATAAATATCCACAACACAAATGGTTTCGTTTACGACACCCCATTCCACAGACAAAAACTATCATAGATCTAGAGTGCATTGACTCATATATAAGTTTCCTGGTTAATACTTTTGTTCAGCCAACACAAACTTGTGTCGTAAATTCCCCGGGCTATATTTATTGCCCATATAAAAACTAAGTAGATAGCACGAAATTATTATTCATTCATAAGACTATGTTTCTTAGAAAGATCTAATTCTGTGAGTTTCTTCCACAAGGCACTCTAGAGTAGTATACACGTAATATCTTGGTCAGCTTCGAGACGAAACTTATTGGTCGTATAACAAGAATCAATATATTCATAGGTGGGTAGTTGTGTCGAAAGTTGGGCTTAGCGAGGTGTACTACAGGGTGAATGCTCGGATAATCATTGATGTAATTAATAGGGGTAGATACAGTATGTTCTGGAAGACCCTCCTCTACATTCCTTCTATCGTATCTGAGAAGGAGCTCCCGGTTATTTGGGGCATGTAGGACGATGCACACTACAGTGTCCTATATTGTGCCTTTAATTTATTATCGGGAGAATTATTAAAATGAAATGTAATGATAATTTATTAGCACGAAATTTGGTACAATATATTGACAGTGGTAGGTATATAGTTATTAAAACAGATTAGTTTAGTGTATTTCACTAAAATTGGCATGCAAACATTTTAAGATATATTAAATTCGCACAATGTTAAACGAAACTAAATATAAAAGTATGTAATTTAAATAAATATTGGAATAAATTGTTAATAATAAAGGATCGCAGTAGCCTAGTGGTAGGGTTATATTCATACACCTTTAGGTAAAAATGATCCAAATAATATTTGCCGAGAAGTAACATCAAGCCAAAACTAAAAGGACGTAAGTCGACGTGTGACGAGTGCGGTGATTATTTAATTTCTATTAGCTTCTCAACTTGTCGCGACTTAATGCAACCTGCAACCCTAACGATATATAGGTATTTTCCTGATAAATGTTAGGAACCGCGGTAGCCTAGTGGTATGGGTAATGAGCTGCTGAGACGAGGTCTCGGGTTCGATCCCAGGTTTTACCATGGCACACATTAATGACTTTTCGAAGTTATGTGTGTATTTATCACAGGTTTATAAGTGTCCGGTTAATGGCAATAGGCTCGCCACCTATTACATTGGAACCTAAACATAAACTGGCGAATGTGGGTGCTAGCACCTCTGCCTACCACTTCGGGGATATAGGCGTGAGTTTATGAGTTTATTATTTTATTTAATAAATAAATTACAAATTTGACAAAATAGTTTAGATTTTTACTGCGTAACATTACTTCTGATGACAAACAAAGACAATGCAAATTTTTTACTAACATATTTTTAAGTGGTTATATTGTTACTAACAAGATATGGATTCGTTGTTGTCCGAAATAAATTATTTTTATTTTATTTTATTATTTATTTATTATGTATGTAATAAAGGAATATTTACTGTGTCAATCTGCATCATCTGTGTATAGCGACTTACGAATATCTGAGTGCATACGCCCAGTTCTACGTCAAAAACTACCAAGCCGTTGCACTCTCTCTGATGACTTGCTGTGTCGAAGTTTTAGTTGCCGACTGTACCGACAACGGCCAAGTTGAACTAAAATAACACTAAAATATTTTTGCAATGGAGTGTGTTCCACAAAGATGTTCTGCTAACGTCAGATATGTATTTGAAATGAGGCCGGCGCTGTCCCGACGGCGGAGGGATAAATAATTCCGTGTTTATGTCAGGTGCCATCGCGTCGAGCCGAGCTACAGATTTACTTGTGTCCGACTTAGGTGCACCGGTGTCAAGTCAGCCGTGAGCCGGATTCTTTATAGAAATCCAGTTGAGTGAGAAGCGTTAAATGCACATCGTAGGCCAGGCTAGCATGTCGACTCGGGAATATTATGCACGGTTGAGCGGGAGGAGCTGTATAAATGTCTGTAATCTATCAAATCGAGAGCTATATTGAATCGAGCGAGAGAAATCACAGCACAGCTTCTTGACATATTTGATATGTACGTGATGTAATATTCTCAACGTTATGATGTCTAACAATTTAAAAATGTTTTATGATCCACGTGTCGCTTAATGTACTTAGTTAACATTTGTCAGTTAAGACGGCATTTATCGAAGTATTTATTATGTTACTTAAATATAATTATTAAATTAATTAAATATAATTAAAATAGACACATCTTTGGCGGCCTCTGTGGCGTAGCGATAGAATGTTCGACTGCTACGCAGGGGGCGTGGGTTCGATTCCTGCTCAGTGCAAATATTTGTATGCATTAATATATTGATCTTGGTATTTCTATGTATAATATGTATGCATTTACAAAAAAAAGTATCTTAGTATGTTTATCCGCATTTTAGATTCCATAACACAAGCTAGTTACACCATGCTTACCATGGGTCTAGATAGCGATTTATCTTTATTTTGGAGACGCCGCGGTGTTGACCCAATCTCACGATGTTTCAGAAACAGGAAAGAGCTAATTGAAAAATCGTTAAATTCACCTCACGTAATTAATGAACTGGGCGTCCCGTAAAGTTCTACAACTATCTACTTGGTCTATAAACCCTCAAGGGAATGAATTGGTAAATGTGGCGTTATTCTTTATTTTGTAATATATCTATAAATCCCTAGAGCGCACAGTAAGGAATGTGTGGAAAAATATATTTTGGAGAACAACAGATTGATGGTACAGTCTATGCTGTACGACTAAGTGTGTCTAATGAATATGTTATGTTCCCTTCTACTTTGTTTATCATCGGTGTTACTATATTTTTTCCCTTTGTTCTGTTTATAGGTAATTCTTGATAACTAGCACTACCGTGTAACTGAATACAGTTACACGGTAGTGCCAGGGGTTAACGCCCATAGACGTTAAAGTATTCGTTTTCATCATATTCTACGTACTGTTTTTAGATGTAATATAACATTTATCATAACATAACATAACATAAACTCACGCCTACATCCCCGAAGGGGTAGGCAGAAGTGCTAGCACCCACATTTCGCCAGTTTATGTTTAGGTCCCTATGTAATAGGTGGCGAGCCTATTGCCATTAACCGAGCACTTATAAACCTGCGATAAAGACACACATAACTTCGAAAAGTCATTGGTCATGGTAAAACCTGGGATTGAACCCGAGACCTCGTCTCAGCAATTTATTGCCCATACCACTAGGCTACCGCGGTTCCTAACATTTATCAGGAAAATATCTATATATCGTTACGGTTGCAGGTTGCAAAAAGTCACGACAAGTTGAGAAGCTAATAGAAATTAAATAATCACCGCACTCGTCCCACGTCGACTTACGTCCTTTTAGTTTTAGCATGATGTTCCTTCCCGGCAAACATTATTTGGATCATTTTTACCTAAAGGTGTATGAACATAACCCTACTCATGAAGAGGTAAGCAGAGACATTATAATATTACACTCATCTCAACATCTGAATTATTCCACTTAAAAGAGTTTGAGTCTACTATGTATTTCGCCGTAATCAGACTTTTTCGAGGAATCCTAAAACTTTCTAACCGGTGACCCTTTTCGTACAAATCCTTTTACATTCCGTCATAAATTCCTTTTGTCAGTCTTGATTCAACCCACAATATCCTAGCATACCCTTTTATATACTGTTGTCACTGAACATTATTTTTCAAGACATATTTTATGAATCACTACATTCTTCAGTGTGTACATGAGGTCGAAACACAGATAACCGAGGATAAATGTAGTACTTAGTGATATGTATTGTTAATTAAATAATTACCAAATCCAAAGGTGCCGGTAATTTCCAATATTTAATATAATTGAAAAATAACAATAATAATAATAATAATATATCTCTTTATTGCATGTACACAAAGAAGGGATACAGAAAAAATACAATAGGTACATCTTTGTGGTATTACAAGTGGCGGCCTTATTGCACAAGGCAATCTCTACCAGGCAACCATGGGATGGAGTGAAATAGATTAATAGATAGACATAGTGGGCAGTTATAATAGTTCCGGATATATTATACAGTTAATGCATACTACTATATATATACATACACACACACACACACACATGTATATATATGTATATACATACATACACATATATACACACATATATACACAAATATATACATACACACATACATACATACATACATATACACATACACATACACACACACATATATATACATACACATACACACATACATACACACATATATACACACACATACATATACATATCTATACATACACATACATACTTACTACACATACATAAACAGTTTAAATGAAACGGTACCTACCATAAGGTACCTGATATACTTATATACATTATACTGAAATCAGTGCGAACATAAATAAGGGAGATATAAAAAAAGAAGATAAAGGTAATAGCTATCGTTCCTGTAAGTAATAGGCTGTAACTAGTTTTTTAAAAACGGGCAGAGATTGCGCACGTCTTACGGTTACGGGTAAGGCATTCCACAATCGGACAGCTTGGACGGTATACGACTTATCCATATAACTCGTGGAGTGCGCTGGCATTTTCAGCCTCAAACTCTCCGACGACCTCAAGACCCTAGAATGCGAGTCACCAAGGAATTGGAAGCGTTCTTTCAGATAGATAGGAGTGAGAGGATGAAATAAAACATTATACAGTAGGTAAAGATAATGAGCATTCCGGCGAAGGCGTATAGGTAACCACTTGAGCTTTGCACGAAATTCGGAGATATGATCATATTTGCGAAGTCCAAATATAAATCGTATGCAAAGATTTTGGAGTCTCTCAAGTTTATTTAGTTGGTCTTCAGTAAGATCTGGATAACTAGCATCGGCATAATCAAGGATGGGAAAGAGAAGGGTTTGTGCAAGCGCAGTTTTCGTGGCAATAGGTAGAAAATTTTGAAGTCTACGCAGGGACCCCGCAGAGGCAAACATCCTGCGACTAATCTCTTGAAGCTGAGGACTCCAAGACAATGAGCTGTCCAAATATATTCCCAGATTTTTCACTTTATCACTATATGGTAACATAATTCCATCACAGGAGACCTGAGGGAGCAGTGACCAGTCAATTCTCGATATATAACTTGAGCTACCAATAATGATAACCTGGGTCTTAGACGGGTTAATTTTCAGACCGTACGATTTACTCCAGTTACATATATGGACCATATCATTGTTAATGATGCCAATAGCATCTGACAGTTTATCCGGAGTAGCTTTCGAGTAAATCTGTAGATCATCTGCGTATAGGTGGTAGGAAGAAGTGAGTTGGTTAGAGATGGAGTTAATGAATACCGCGAAGAGTAGAGGAGACAAAACGCCACCCTGAGGGACGCCAGCAGACGTTAAGCACCAAGAGGACACTGTGTCTTCTATACGAGTACGTTGCCGGCGACCATACAGGTAACTACGAAACCAGTCAATCACTGTCGGAGATATATTAAGGGAGCACAATATCCCGAGCAACACATCGAAGTCAACATTATTAAACGCATTGGTAAAGTCTAACAGTGCTAGGACAGTGAGTTGTCCGTTTTCCATACCTGATCTAATGTCTTCCGTAATATGAACTAGAGTAGTCGTGGTACTGTGACCAGGACGAAAGCCGGATTGGGAGGGATTCAAAAGAGAATTTTTAGAAAGGAAACTAATTAATTGAGTATGTATCAGGCGTTCAAGGGCTTTGGAAAGGAAGGAAAGTATAGAGATAGGACGGTATTCAGAAAAGGATGAGGGGTTGCTTTTCTTAGGAATCGGAATTATTTGAGCATCTTTCCATGCGGATGGAAATATGCTGCTGGCAGCCGAAAAGTTAAAAATATGAGTAATTATGGGGAGGATTTCGTCAATGATAGGTACGATCATATTACGGCTGACACAGTCTGTTCCGACCGCATTGGAAGTGATCGACATTATGCTCTTCTTAACATCATAACTAGTGAACTGAGTGAAAACAAACGGAGAGCAGTTGGGAGAAGCGGTATATGAAAGATTGTTTAGAGTATTTAGTTTAATAGCCGCGTCAAATGTTGACGGGGCTGAGAAGTGTTGATTGAGGGAATTTAAATCGACATCCCTTGAAATGGTGTTTTGATTTTGTGACTTACCGACTCCCAACGATCGTAGAAACTTCCAGACATGAGCTGGATCACCATTCTGGACAGAGTTATGGATATGTTGGCGTTGGGCATTCCTACACACCTTACCGCACCGATTTCTAATCGCTACATATTTCTCTCTGTTTAATTCAGTAGGGCGACTTTTGTACCTAGACTTGGCTGCTGCTTTTTTAGATATAAGTATTTTTATTTCATCAGTTAGCCAGGGCGATGGTAAATGTTTTACCCTGATATTTCGTACAGGCGCGTGCAAATCATACAACTGAGTCAGGTTGCTTGTGAACAATTGAACCTTTTCGTTCATGCAATTTGAGTCAAGAAGTGAACTCCAATCAATGGCACTAGCATCCCTGCGCAGGGAACCGAGGTCCATGTCACGAAAATTGCGCTGCGAGAGGACTTTAGGTTTAGATTTAGGCGGGCGATGTCGATAAGAGAGATATAGTAAGTCATGATAGGAAAACTGAGTAGCGGTGCGTTTACCGTGCTTCACAACACGATTAGGAGAAGAGACAATGATGAGATCAAGTAAAGAAGGTGCACAACCTGGGAAATGATGAGTAGTGTCAGTAGAAATATATATGTCAGTAGAAGTATCAGATGAAAAATAGTACCAATAACAAAGATAATCAAAAATTCAATGTTAATTTTTTGAAAATTGTTTGACGAGAATATTGTTTTTAAAATTTGGAATATTGAGAATAAATATCCAAAGCATATGATGAGGCCGTCAAGCTGAGTGTCACCATTGTCACACGGTATGTGTAAGTAATGGTGACCCTCTTTTCTGGGACCTTGCCTTCTGCTTACCATCAGGCAAGGCGAAGTACAATTGACGTGTCCTATATAAAAAAAAAAAAATACTGAATCTTCAATAGATATGGATTCAAATTTATACAGTTTAGGCACATAAAGAGCACATATTAACGGCAACATTTTACAGTTATATCAAGAAATATTATAGAAATAATAAGTAATATAAATAAACCATTGGAAAATGATTCTTTCGCTGGTTCGGTAGGTTAGTTCTGCTGACAAGATACCAGCAAGAAACTCAGAGAACTATATTAGAACTAGATTTTTTTAATATGGTTTTGTTTAGGAAACGTTTACGATTGTTCATTTTGGAAGCTCAAAGGAAGCTGGATAGCGTTAACTCTAATATTTCATTGATCTGATTGTCTTCGAACTTATCAGAAGTATGGCAACCGTTTCACCGTTTTACATATTTACTCACTTTAATATACTAATGTATTTACCTACTATTATTATATGTTATTGTATTATTATCATTTATACATTGTCATTCGCTATTTATTGTATTATATATATGGCTCTTGGAGATCTTCATTTACACGTACACAGTTTCACGCATGACTTTTGTGATTTGGCGTCCGTGTGTCACTGCCCAATCGGGCTCCAGTTAAAAACCAGCGCTAGGTTTCTACCTGGCACATGCTGAACTGGACACCCATAGAACCAACAACTCTTCTTCTAATGCCACCACTTCCAATGGTATATACTTCTAATGGTTTTGTATTGTGTAATTTCCTGTATGTGTGACCACTTAGCACTAAATAAATGTTTCTTTCTTTCTTCCTTTCTGGTTTTTTCTGTTTAAAATAATTTATATGTTGCGCGAGCAAGCAAGAGACTTAGGTTAACCACGCATTTTCATCATCAAGATACTCATCTACTTTGACCCTCAAACCAAATGTATTTAATGTGAATGCGTTTAATCCTATAACACGAAAATATAAATCACACAGCAGGCAAACCACCATAACCACGGAATAACACGTAATGTCGCGGAAATAAACAAACCTGTTGTACAATGAAGTATCGCGCGCGTTTAATGGCGCCAAACGCGCGCTTTAGCCGCTTAATTTGTTTGACATTATGAGTTCCACACACCGATGCGACATTACCCTCCTGTTATGGGTTTACGAGCTCAGAAAACACAATTATATTCTTATTACCGCGCTATATATTTATTGCGGTGTAAACCGTAGTTTAAATATATGAAACATTACAAGTGAAACCAAATCCTATACACATATCGATGGTTTCGTGTGGTCTTTGTTATATGTTCGCATTACGTGCACATGGAGTACAAGAGACTCCTCGTCCACTATTCCTCGAGAGGGGGAGGAGGAGGCAATTCAATTTGTGGCGGTTTGCGACTACCTGAGCACACAAATACCTCACGACGGAGTTATTTATATTTGCCAATAAGCCGCGTCGGCTCACTGATCGCTCGAGAGCCGAGACGGATCTTATTGTGTTCGATCCTAGACAGCTTAGTGGCGCGCACTTGTGTCGTATTGCTATCATAGTTACGTACTCGTACGATAGAAATGATTTTATTACATTATGGTTTCTGTTCAGTCAATCTTATATTTCGTTGGAAAATGAAAACCAATCTCTCTTATTCCACAATGTTAGATAAAAGATACAACTTCATATTGGATTTCGGTTCATACATATGTGATAGCGGCTTGGAGGGGTTGTACCACATTTTAATATATTAATAATAACAACGTGATATAAATACGGTTTTGAACGAAATAGGATAGTGAAAGTTTAAGAAGATAACATGAACACTTTTTTTTGAAAACTGGTTATTGTAATGGAATTAGGAGTAAAAGTGTTTTATAAAAATATTTTAATTTTACGGCGAGTAAAGTTTATGATAATAATTCAAAACTCAAAAGATATGATTGTATATTTTTGTAATTAATTGGTACTTACCAGTTTCAAAACGAAACTAGATACGTAATAGTTCCATCTACCCACGTGTCTGTGCGCTTCTACCAAAAACAAAAGTAAAATAATTGCTGATCTTGATAAAAGCGCTTCACTGTTTCAGATATTGAATACGGTAAATTAGCACAGAGAAATGCAGAATTTTGGATAATGTAATTATAAAATTTAACAATAAGAACTCCACTAGAGGTGACAGAACGAATCTAACGTGTAACGGAACGCTCGTACCTAAAAGCTTCCAACCCACTGAACGTCGAGCAACCGTGAGCTGTTCAAACAACCGTCCGACTTGTGTGAGCTTATGCAAATCTGTCAAGTTCTGCCTCAGGTCAATATTAGCGTTACAAATGTTATATTAATAAGAGCGCAACTATCCAGTTAGTTGTGTTGCTACTCCAAGTTTTTGCTGATATTGCGTACTCGCAAGAAATTTATTAGTTCGGCCGAGTCTCTCGAGGCGAGTGTAATTTCAACCTTGACAGACGTTCGAGGAAATACGGCGCAGACGTGACTGACGAGGTTCAGTACGGATAGAAATGAAATCTGTGGTGGCGGCCATCGACGACGACTGTGAGCTAAACGACTGCCGAGAGTGCGTTCCAGTGTTTCGCGACCGACACCGATGTGGGCGCGTTTGTATGCGGGCCGCGGACCTCCCGGGATTATCTCGGCGAGATCAGTGCACTCCGTTCTTGTTACTGTAAGCCTCTCGTTCGCTTTTACTGCACTTTAAGTAATCCTAGTTCAGCGATAGATTAAGGCTATATGATAGGGAGCGCGGTCGCCCACTCGTGTGCGATACGCCACTGAGGATTGATTTGTTATTCTAGTAGTGAACAAAAAAGTTTAGCATCTAACAATGTCTGTCATCTAAGAAGTTTTCATGCGTAATGTTTCCAACTAGAGACATTAGGGGCGCTGCTCTCAATGTAGGTCTGCAGAAAGTTAATCAAGGTGATATATAGTACATACATAAAAAAGCCGGGGAAGTGTGAGTCGGAATCGCGCACCAAGGATTCCGTAACTTTAAACTACATAAAACGTAATATGTTTTGAACTTAAGGTTCCGTTTTTTTTCCTTTTGACATACGGAACCTTAAAAACGAATTCTAGATCAAATCACGGGCTTACTATGAACTCAGTCTGCAACACACACGTGCTTAGAGTTTAAGGATACGTGGTAAAGGTCACTGAAAGCGGGAATCAAACCCGCATTACTACCACGGTCGTAACACTCCGCCATACATATAGACACGCGAGTTTTCACTGCGAGAATAAATCTAAATTGGGAAAATATTGAGAATAATACTAGATAATATAATAATAGATAAATTTTAGTAATATAAGCAGAGGACCATCGTATTGTGTTCCACGATCACGTGAGCAGTGACACATAAATATCCTCAAGTGTTATTGCGCGATACGATTCCACTGAATCTCCGCGAGTACAGTCTTGTCAAGAGTGAACTGTGCTACTTGTACTGCGTATACGAAATATGGGTAGTACATAACCTTATAGTTTATGTGCCGTAGTGCTGTAAAAATAGAATATCCAATATACACTCGGTCTATTCCTCCTGTGATAGGTCTGCATCAACAACGACTCGTCCCACGAATTGGGCATTTTCCTGTAGTTCAAATAAAGTATTTCACTGAGCTTATTAAATGGTAAAAAAGCGGTAAAAGTACGTTGGTTCTTATTTCATCGTTTTGATATTTATTTTTAATCACCCACCCAACCTGTAATAGTAATTAATTTGACTATTAAATATTATAACGTCACAATTAATTATTTCATACAAGTTTCCTTATACCGAGACCGTTTTGACGTTTATGAAAAAGTAACTGTTTGTGTTGCACCAACAATAAAATGTATTTTCTTTCTTTCTTTCTTTCTAATTTGACTAGCCAGTCAAATACCCAATTCCTTTTTTTTTTTTTTTATATATAGAACACGTCAATTAGACTTCGCCTTGCCTGATGGTAAGCTGAAGGCAAAGTCTCAGAAAAGAGGGTCAATATTACTTACACATACCATGTGACAATGGTGACACTTAGCTCGACGGCCTCATCATATGCTTTTTCACGCCCCGCTTAAAGGACCCGGGACTGTAGGAAGAAGGAAACACGTGTTTATTGGTCCTTTAGTGTTTATTGGTTTTAATTTGTGTAAAACATTACTATCAACATCTTAGAACTTTTTTTAAACATCAAATATCGATGAGCTTCAGAAACATACAGAAACGTAACTCAATAATTTCCGCAAACAACCACCAATAAAAAGGTGTAACAAAAGCGATGCTTGTGAAATAAGATGTCGGCTCGGGAGAATCAGAACGTATTGGGTTCGGATTTGCGCTCACTAGGCGATACATCTTTGTTATGTACTCAGGTATAAGAGATGGTAACTCCGGGGACGAGTTGGGGACTCTGTGGTCCCCACACCCGAGAAGAGGGCCAGATCGTGAGAGATGGCCCTGGGTCGGCCGGGGTGCGAGGGATATGCCTGTCAACCTCACCTTCGGCAACCGAAACGACCCACAGGCGGCGTGCGTTTTAGTCGGTTCGAGTCCGACATAACCTCCTCCACCGGCTCCGGTGGGGAGGTATCCGTGGGGATTTTGCGCACGTAAAAAAAAAAAAAAAAAGAGATGGTAACAGGTAGACGGAATATTTTAAAAAGAAATCAGATGTAAAGGTGGAACCACACTTCGTTGTGTGCTGTCTGCTGTGTGGCTAGGCTGTGTTCACCCAAATACTTTGCATACATGCCACCCACACTTCGTACTCATGTGTCAGACCTTTCAAATATAATATATGTGTTACTGTACTATCGGCGGCATTGTTCTACTAGTGGCTTATATGCGTCTTTTTTACCCGAGACTACGGCGATGCTAAAAGAGGGTTACGATATCACAGGGTATGTATATGTATAGGTTTATCTGTTCGCTCATAGCACCTTAATAACGTATTAGAACTGGACAAATGAGATATTGTTAAAAGCGTCTTGGTTGACCGCTGGTTATAGGCTGTACGACGTGTCACTGAATGTAATGTGGCGCCCTCTAGCGGTCATAAAGTATTATGTAAAAAAGTAAATATGTCGTGTTTAGTATCAACTGAAAGAGCTTAATTGCCACATTTCAAAAATATTTAAATTATAGCTGTTGCTTGACCCAAAGTAATATAAATAAAAAAATAAGTTTAAAACTAAATTGCGACTACTGAAAAATATCGTATTAAACAACAAAATATAAAGGATAGCCGTGGTCGTATGTTACCTAGTCTAACAAAACAATCCATTCTAGGGAAAAGTGGCATACGTTCACAGCTATCCTTGATATTTTCTTGTTTAATACTTTTTAGAACGTTATTTTTCATTAGTCGGGTTTTAATTTTAATTGTATGTCAAAAAAAGGATACGCAAATAATGAAAGTGTGGTATAGCCCTTAAACGGATTATATGTTCGTCGAAATATAATTTCAGTATGTATATCTCTGGATCATATAATATTTTTATTCCTGTTCACGTCCAAACTTAGATCACTGATGGCTGGTACTACCCGTGTAATCACGTAAAATGCAGATTTTGCCATACCTTAGATTTATCACTGATTTCATAATTCCCTGAGCCTTTTCTCAAATCAACTGGTATCGGCTTTCTAGTCTAACTCTGTGGCGTAGCGCGGAGCCGTAGAGTGTTCGACTGCTACGCAACGGCTACGCAACCGCTACGACAAATGCCGCTATTTATAATGCTAATATTAGTATCTAAATTCTAGAACCTATAATACAAGATTTGCTTAGAAATTTTTGATTTAGATAGTTCTTCTATTATACAATAGGAATTTACCACAGACTTAAATTAAACTTAAAAGTATATTAAAAATATTAAAACGATAAAGAATTGCTAAAATGCTGGCCTCCTTTCTTATTTTTTTATCTATCTATGTTGGTAAGGTAGGATAACGATATCAATAGCCTGACAAATACACGCTAGTTCTCTACTTCAGTAGTATTAAAAATAAGTAATATGTTCTTCCATACTTGTGTTATAACAGTGAGTTAAAAAACTTGTGCACCTCGGCGCTCACATTCAATTATGTTCAATTTCGTTTCATGCGAAAAATAACAAGCTATAAAGAACTGTGGATCGAAGAGAAACCCCGCGCACCGGTATTTTTAGTATTATAACCGGAATTAATCCGCCGTAGTCCTGCGGCGAACGAGCTTTTTATTTTGTCGCCGAGTGTACCGCGAGCAGGCCGCTCTCGGCAGTTGATTTAATGCCCTTTGTTTACAGTTTTTTCTCTCTGGCGCTAAGCGTTCTGTGATTTGATTTGCCCAGTTCTGTGTAATTTACGGCGGGTTCGTTTCAAACACAGATATCGTCTAGTGCTCTAAATGCGATTGCGTGCTTGAAGTAGACGTATTTATTTCACTTAGACCTTTCAGTTCGTCGCTAAAGAGCTGTCTAACTTTCTCTTTTCTACTCTGGTACAGAAGTGATTAGCGGGCGTTTTAAGATGACAGCACTTCTGTAAATCAAAGTAAATCGGCGGTAGCTGTCACAGAGAATCCAATTAAAACAACAATTTTGTTTGTTATGAACTATAGGATACTGAACGTTCGCAAGTATTCCAATTTAAACTGATATTATTAATAACTATAACTTGTTAGTGTTATAACTATTAATAAAATCGCTCAGAGTGATATCATATTAGACATGATAAGAGCAAATTCCTCTCAACTAATTGAGTATTAAGTGGCGAATGAAAATTGGAGAGTCTAGAGTTTGATGGTGAGCAGGGACACGGTAATGTGTAGCGAATAATTTAGTACCAGTAGCATAGAACTACAATTTACATTACTATTAACATTACTGGTGGTAGAAACTTGGTGGCACAAATTTGTCTCAAGTTTCGACCGGGTAGGTACCACCGTGCACTATTGCGAAAAACCCTCCATAGCAATTCAATCTCGGTTGGATTGTGTTCAGGGGTCAGCAAGTGCATAGCCGGGCAGAGGTGGTGGTTGTCGCAGCACTAGTGGGACCAGTGGGTCTTGGCGTAGTCTAGTGGGGATGGCGCGGGGCGATGCGCCGAACAGGGAGACCTGTAGAAACGGTGGTGCCGCTGGCCGCCCGTGGTATAGTACAGGGGCCCAACTGGGGTTAACCACCTTGGGAGGCTGCCTCGCCAGGCCGCGCATAATCCCGATATGGTTCGTCGTGCCGGTTGGTGACCGGATTTGGGAGCCCGGCGACCATACTCGGGGGGGTACGGGGGCCCTTCCGTTCGGCGCGTCGGCTCTCGCCATGCCTCACATTCATAGATAAAACCAATATCCCGCGCTTTGTCACACGGTGCTGCGGCGGCAATCACCTCTTTTTTCACGACTTCTCCCACCCAAACTCATGGCAGCGCAATTCAGAGAAATAGGCAACACAGCGGCTCGACACACTCCCAAAAGCTTGCTATTTGAGGTGGAGTCCACTAACATCTGTGGCCTCCATGCAAACCTCAACGCCGTCCACCAACACCTAGAGACGGCGAAACCTGCCATGTTTTTTCTAACGGAGACGCAAATACACCGCCCTGACGACACGACCTACTTGCTCTACCCTGGCTATGTTCTTGAGGAAAGTTTTCGTGCAAAAGCCGGGGTGTGCGTGTTTGTTAGGGCGGATGTTTGCTGTCGCCGTTTGCGCTGCCTAGAGGACCCATCCTTCTCCATCCTTTGGGTACACGTAGACCATGGCCCTACGAGTCAGATCTATGTGTGCCTCTACCGTTCCCATACAGGAGATGCTGAGACAACTCGACTCTTTGAATATCTGAGTCAGGCGGCAGATGATGCGCAGGAGCGATTTCCGAATGCCGAAATGGTATTTTTGGGGGATTTTAACGCCCACCACGAGATCTGGTTGGGCTCCTCCAAAACAGACCATGCGGGAAGAGCCGCCCACGCATTTGCTCTGGCGCACGGCCTGACCCAATTGGTGCACGAGGTCACTAGGATACCAAGAAGGTCGAGCCTAGCACCTTCTCTGCTAGACCTTCTGCTGACGAGTGATCCGGACCGGTACAGTGTATCGGTGCGAGCCGCTTTAGGCAACTCCGACCACTGCCTGGTCTGTTCCACGGTGCCTATTATAGCGCCCCCACGACCCGTGCAGGGGAAGCGGCGTCTCTGGCACTACTCGTCAGCGGACTGGGATGGACTTCGTGACTATTTTGCGTCCATCCCGTGGGTTGAGCGCTGCTTTGAAGGTAAGAACCCATCGGATTGTGCTACTGCTGTCGCCGGTGAGATCGGTCTGGGTATGGAATACTATATCTCATACACCGATATCACCGGTGACTGCGGGGTGCGCCCTTGGTTCGGGCGCGAGTGCGCGGAAGCTGTTGAACAAAAACAGTCTGCGTACCGCGCTTGGGTAGGGGCGCGTGTCACGCGCCATCCCAATCTGGGCCACTTCAAGGCGGCGTACAACAGAGCCACAAAGGTCTGTAGAAGGGCCTACGTCAGAGCGGATGCCCTGCGCATAGCGCGGCTTGGTCAAGAGCTAGTGATGCATCCCACGGGAAGCCGTGGCTACTGGCGACTGGCTAAAGCCGTGCAAAGCCAACTTCTGTCAGCCTTCGCTGCCTCCGCTGCGTAACCCTGATGGATCCCTGGCCCATGAGCCGCAAGAGAAGGCAAATCTGCTGGCTAATCTCTTTGCGGCCAACTCCCGAATCGATGATTGTGGTACGCAGCCACCAACACTACCCGACAGTGACCACGCGATGCCTGATATCCATATCAGGCAACGCGATGTCCGTGCAGTGCTGCAATCACTCGATGTCCGGAAAGCCAGTGGTCCGGATGGTATTCCAGCGGTAGTTTTGAAAAAATGTGCAGCGGAGTTGTCTCCAATGCTTACGCGCCTGTACCGGCTATCCTACAGTTCGGGTACAGTGCCTTTGCCTTGGAAAGAGGCGAATGTTCAGCCGATTCCCAAGAAGGGGGATCGCTCGGAGCCAGCCAACTATCGACCCATAGCCGTCACCTCAGTATTGTGCAAAGTGTTCGAGCACATAATTAACTAAACAGCTCATGCGGCACCTAGAGGATCACTCCTTAATTAATGACCGGCAATATGGCTTCAGACCGAAACGGTCAACGGGTGATCTTCTAGCATACGTTACCCATCTTTGGGGTGAGGCTATGGACAAGCACGGCGAGTCACTGGCAATTAGTCTTGACATCGCCAAAGCTTTCGATAGAGTCTGGCACAAATCGCTTCTTTCCAAGCTACCTGCCTTTGGTCTGCCTTCTAGGCTGTGCAACTGGGTTGCTAGCTTCCTGCAGGGGCGCCGTATTCGCGTCCTTTGTGACGGACGAGCTTCGGAGTTTCTGCAGGTTAATGCTGGCGTGCCCCAGGGGTCCGTCCTATCACCCACTCTCTTTCTTCTGCATATCAACGACATGCTGTCTACCGGCAATGTTCATTGTTATGCAGACGATAGCACTTTGCATGGGAGTTATCATGGACATCCTGCGGCCAAGCAGTCGGATATCGCAGAGAAAAGGCAGCTTCTTGTCACTGAGCTTGACGGGATCCTGAATCACATTTCTCAATGGGGCTCTGAGAACCTGGTTGAGTTCAATGCCAAGAAGACGCAGGCATGTGCGTTTACAGCAAAAGTATCTTCTTTCCTTCCCCTCCCCACTCTTCAGAGCACGCCACTGCCACTGCAGGACAATCTCAATATCCTAGGTATGGATGTTCGCTGCAACCTGAATAACAAAAACTACATCGAAAGTATCATCAAAACAGCCTCACGAAAACTCGGAGTCCTGAACAGAGTGAGACGATTTTTCACGCCGGAGCAGCGGTGTCTTCTATACAAGACACAAATTCGCTCCTGTGTGGAGTACTGCTCGCATCTCTGGGATGGTTCAGCAAAGTACTTACTAGATGCTCTCGACAGGTTGCAGCGACGTGCGGTCCGCATCATTGGGAATCCCGAGATCACGAACACCCTAGAACCTTTACAGCTGCGTAGAGATGTTGCGTCCATGGCTGTATTTTACCGTTTGTACCATGGGGAGTGTTCTGATGAGCTCTTCCAATTAGTCCCACCCTCCCCTTTCCTACACAGGACAACGCGTGCAGGTCTTAGATGTCATCCGCACACGGTGCAAAACATCCGATCAAGAACCAAGCGGTTCGGAGACTCTATCCTCTGTCGCACCATTAAGGCCTGGAATTCATTACCAGCTCACGTGTTTCCTTCTTCCTACAGTCCCGGGTCCTTTAGGCGGGGCGTGAAAAAGCATATGATGAGGCCGTCAAGCTGAGTGTCACCATTGTCACACGGTATGTGTAAGTAATGGTGACCCTCTTTTCTGGGACTTTGCCTTCAGCTTACCATCAGGCAAGGCGAAGTCCAATTGACGTGTCCTACATAAAAAAAAAAAAAAAATTAGGACACTAGGAAGCGTGTGAGAAATAAGATGTCACCTTGTCGTGATGCCGCGCTCCGCGACTATCACGGGAGGTCACCTTCAAAAAAAATTATATTTGATTAGTGTACGCCGCCCCTGACGAGGTCCACCGCCACAAAAGGAAGCTCTTTGTGGCGGAAATGAATTTACTCACTTCGTAATTTGGGATATTTTTAAGCGAGCAGTCAGAAACCCGTGGAGCACTTTACGAGAGAGAGAAGCCATGAATTATGAATGTAGGTACCTGCTGGTCGTCGAGTGGACCGTCTATGTGGGCGTGAGGACATTAACGTCAGTAACTAAGATGTACAAACGCGTGTGATCGATTAGATCGGATTATGATTATCGTCTAGTAAACCAACGATGTATTCTAAACGAGAGACGCAATGGGCAATGTTATTGTGAGGGTTCCGATACGTCACAACGTTAATCTTGCGCGAGTAATGTTGGCCGCGCAGGCGGGACACACGATATACAAAACTGTCGGGACTTACATTGAGAAATGTGAAAGGAAAAGCCGCCGAGATGCTACAGGACGTGACGTGTGACGCTGTACTCGTGCGGGAGATCGGAGAAAGTTACAAGACGATACGACGTACTAGGAGATCGCTCTGTCAAGAAGTTACTTGAATACATCCGGTTTTGTTGCAATATCCTAAAAGCGATGGAGGAGCTGTCTAATTTTATTAGTTGGTTATTTACACCCACGTCTTCTGGTGGCCATGCGCGAGTGAGATTTCGGATATTGACAGCGTTCATGAGCCATGGTAACGGGTTTCATGCTTGTCTGCTAGCTTAGTAGTGTAATACAACTTTTATTTAAATAGCCACGTTTGTTATGACTACCCGGTCATTGTAAGCTATCTCATCAGACACGCATCAGTGCCGCATTTAACAGGTACGTCATCAACCTGTGACGTCACCACACGGTGTTGCGTGTTACGTATTCGCCGACCGTTTGTCGATTTTTTAACGTTTATCTCGGTGCGATCGCGTTGGTAGTCACTGCACGCGCGTACAATATCGTCGACGGAGTGCCCCCCCTGCCCCCCCGCTCACTCTTCCACCCCACAGTTCCCAGTGTTGAGTCGGGGTGCCCCGGCGCTATGTGACCGTGTCATTCAGCGCCCAACGCTTCCTGTACCACTACAATTCCCACAATTAGGTTCTCATTCGTGTCGCCGGCTGTGTGCCGCACTTCGCGCAGTCGTGTCTTGTAATAAGTCGAACACTTTGTAGGTTCTATGTTTTTCAAAGTACTTAAGGAAACATCAACACTAGTTGCGCTATATTCGCGCTATATTTTAGTAAGGTAACGATATGGTGTTTTAGTATACTCATCCAAGGGGCCCGTTAAATTAGCAATTTAAGAACACAAACACACAAGAGAAGATGCAAATTAAGGCCTTCATTTCCTCTGAAGAAATATAAAATGGTGTGATTAGCTAACTTTGTACTTGACATGTTGAAACACGCCCGCTTCGGGTAGCCTATGTAGCTGAGAGGCCAAGGGTTGCCTCTCAGCTACATAGGCACGGCTAGGACACGACGGTATTCCCGTCCCAATTGAGCAGTCTGACTGGGGCAGTACCTCCGCGTCACCTCGTATTGTGTTCCCGGTGGTGAGTAGTAGGGTAGCCAGAGCGTACTGAAGAGTTGTCCCGCTTTGTCTTCTACCACTGACGGCACAGAAACTCTGTATTCTTACAGAGTCGGCAGCACAAGCATGACTCCCCTGGTGTTTTACACGTCCATAGGCTACGGTAATCACTTTCCATCAGGTGGGCCGTGTGCGTATCTGCAACCTATGTTTTATTAAAACTAGTAAGTAGTAAATATATACATTCCAGTCACATCAAGTGAGAGCACTTCGGAGTCCGGGTCTCATCCAAACCATCCGTGATCCGGCTGAACTTCGATGTTTTCTATGAAACAACTTTCACCTGACCTGGACCACCCTTCGGCAATATGGAACTATTGCAGTTAGATCAGTAATTGAATGTTTTAGGGCTCCAATTACCCGTTACAATTGCCATAGATGTTCGAATGGCAACCGGGACCGGTGGCTCATAGGTGGCACGGGATTCAAACCCGCGACCTTCCGTAAGCACAGAGGCTGTCTCACGGTACAAAGACAGATCCCCGCAGTACATTCTTGAGGTTCACCGCCATTCGTCTTCACTATATTCTTAATCCAGTGGATCCAATTAGGCGACTTCGTGAAACAAATTACCCGCGATGTAAGTAAAGGGTACAGTCGGCGCAATTAGGCGCTCCCGCGACACCTCAAAGTTCGTTTAAATTAGATTAAGAGCCTTGTGAATAATTATAACGCTTTTTATTCTTGTTTTACAGTTTGTTTCTTGAAGTCAGGTTGTTTCAAAATAATTTCTTGCGTATTTTTACGACTTTCTAATTTTTTAATGTAATTTTTATTATTATTACGGAATGATTACCATAATTCAATTATCTCCTTTTGATAGCCTCTGTGGCGTGTCGGTAGTGAACGCGGTCGCTACGCACGAGGCGCGGGTTCGATCCCCGCTCAGAGCAAATATTTGTATGCATGAATATGGGTAATTACATTGATATGGTCGTGCCTCGAAAAGCTCATTAAGCCGTCGGTCCCTGTTGCCATGCGAGTTCATCCAAAACCGCAGTTAGACTGATAAAGCTTCAAATGCGACTGGGATTAAATTTTGAAATTGGGAAGAAGAATTAAATTATCTCCTTTTGATAGGTATCTTTGTGGCGTAGTGTCAGACTGTTCAATTGCTACGTCGCTTTGTATTGTAAGGTCGCGTGTTCGATTTGGGTTGATCCGCATTCCAGAACCCATAACACAAGTTATTCAAGCTACGCTTAATTTGGGTCTAAATAGTTTAGTGTATACAATGTCGACTAATTGATTTATTTATTAGTTTTGTTTAAAAATCTAGTACAAGGATTTCTCCGAAGTGTTTGTACTTCTCACTGGCAGATCTCAACGAGACATCGAACACTGACGCGCGCCCCCTTCCCTTTACCGAGATTTCATCGTCAATCGAATAATATCTCTCATGTCATCCGTTTTGACTGGTTTTATTACCGCCAATCATTCTCTCCCGACTCATCCAACATGGCACATAGACAGGTAGGTACGTCAACGATAAGCTATACGAGCACCAGAGTACATGTTATTCACTTCGAGATAGTACCTTACTGAACGAGATCCAATTAATGACCAAAACATAGCGAAGTGTTTAGCCAACCTTAAGTAACTTAAATCTTAAGTTCGCTAGTGTGAAACCTCAAACTTTAGACACTGTGATAAATCTTAATTTAATGGGTACAAGATACGCAACACAGGTATATTACATACTACGATGGTACTCACACACTCAGTCACTCACTAGACACGTTACAAAACACCTACATCTTTTAAAATACTTGTCAACATACTGACACTAAACTATAAAAAGCTCATTACAAACATAATCGGTGCTGAACTTAAATTCTCTTTGGGAGCTATTCCTACTTATGTCGTAATTAAACACTAGCTGAGCTCTTCTACAGAGAAAGTTAGAGAAGTAAGTCGAATAATTCGTATCATTCGCGAGAACGGATTCGTATTTGAGCACTAGACGATATCTGCTTTGTAAACGAACCAGTCGTAAAGCACACGGAACTGGGCAAATCAAATCACTGAACGCTCAGCGCCAGAGAGAGACAAACTGTAAACAAAAGGTATTAAATCAACTGCGGAGAGCTCCCTGCCTCGCGCTACATGCGGCGACGATGGTACAAAATAAAAGGCCCTATTACCGCAGGACTACGATCGAATTAATATACTGATATTAATTCGATCGTAGAGAGAAAAATTGTCAGTATTGTAACTGTACAATACTGACAATTTTTCTAAAAGTTTCTTTTCGCATCATAGTTCTTTATGACTTGTTATGTCTTCGCATGAAAGGAGTGTCTAATCTCGAAGGGTAGGGAGGAGACCTCTGCCTATGTTGAGCAAAATAGACAAAGGTTTCTAGCGATGCAGTTGATTTGCAAGTAGATACAATATGAATAGAAGGCCTGAATAAAATGATTGTGTGCCACTTAGGTGGCACACAAGCGCATGGCCCACCTAATGGAAAGTGGTTACCGTGGCCTATGGACGTGTGTAACACCAGAGAAGCCACACTCGCGCTGCCAACCCAGTAAGCACGGAGTTTCTGTGCCGTCAGTGTAGAGGACAAAGCAGGACAAGCCTTTAGTCATCCCACTGACAGCACAAATTATCCAGTGAGCTCTGGCTACCCTACTCACCGCTGGGAACAACACAACACGAAGTTATTATAACTCGGTATTCTGTAATCTCAAAGGGCAGGGAGAAGACCTTTGCCAATGTTGAACAAAGAGACAAAGGTATCGAGGGATGCAGTTGATTAGCAAGTAGGTACAATATAGATTGGACGCCTGAATACAATGATTATATCGTTGTTAAGTATAAATAAGTAGATACAAATCCGAACCAAACAGGTTCGTTGTTATTCTCTCGAAAGCTTATTTCAGATGTGTCGTTTATATCACACCTTTTTATTGGTGTGCTGAAATCATTGAGGACTTTTTATGTAGAAGCCTCTTTTCGTGCGTGAAACTAGAATTATATTTACTTATTTAATTTTTAAAAGGATAAATTCAAATCATGTTGGTAATATGGTTTCAATTAGTCAATAAAAATATGGAGTATTTTTTTTAATACAACTTAGGTGGCAGGCAAGCACACGGCCCATCTGATGGAAAGTGGTTACCATGACCTATGAACGTGTGTAACACCAGTGGAGTCACATCCGTGCCGACGACCCTGTAAGAACAGAGATTTTGTGCCGTCAGTGTAGAGGACTAAGCAGGACAAGCCTTTGGTCATCCCACTGACAGCACAAAAACTCTCCAGTGAGCTCTGGCTACCCTGCTCACCACCGGGAACGCAACATGAAGTTATTATAACCGCGGTATTCTGTAGGGCGGAGGTACTTCCCCAGTCGGACTGCTCAATTGGGTGGCAATACCGCCGTGTCCTACCTCCTCAAAAATGTAATGTAATGTAAAGTAATGTAAAAGCAAATTATAATGCAACTATTCATTACGTTCATCCAAAATGAATTCGCCATGTTGACTTGGTGATGTAAACCATACCATAAACCGACTGGTAGTTAAAATCTTAACGATAGGAGACTACACTCTTGAGGGGGTTTACCACTGGTGACCGAAATTCATTTGATCATTTGACGTGTGACCGATAAAACATTAGGCCATTCTACTACTGATCGAATGAACAATTATGAATGAACATATAGGTGTGTAGAAATGTATGGGGAATAGGGAACTGTGGTCTCTGTCTATCCCAGAAAGAATAGTCTGTAGTGGATATATATCCTAGGCAGCAAAAGTTATGCATCCGTCACCTGCACTCCAGTGCGCTGCCTAAAATGAGTACGATTTTAATATCAATCCATTTATCAACAGCCTCGCGCGCAGACGAGCAAACAGCTCGGCTAACTCGCGACAAGAGGATACTCAGAGACACTCAGTGACATCATATCACGCAATAAAGAACCAAGATATTTATTGGAACGACGATATGAGGAGCCCGACACTCACGTCGACTTGTATTTGAGTATTTTAATACAGTCTGCCTCTGTCAATCTTTAATACGTATACAGTCTACCTCGAGACTTAGACCTACATTGTGCTTTATACGTAATACCTACACGGTTCAGTGTATTTCGAGGATACCACGGGGTGGTGCGGCGGCGAACAAATTCAATTTGACCAAGTATACCGGCCTCGTTTATCGGTACAACTAGTAGTACAGTAATACCGCAATAAGTCATATTATTCGTAAGTGTTTTTGCAATGTATCATTACGCTCGCGACATGCGTGTGACGTGGGGTGTACTCGGAGTGTCAGTAAACACTAGAGTTGTTCAGTAATTTATTCTTTATTTATACTCAATTTATCATACACGCTGCCTAACTTCGGTAGGTCTCTAGTCTCTCTAGTCTCTAGTTGGGAGCATTACACATGAAAAGTTAGAGAGGACGCACATTCTTTGACGGTGATTTTTTTTGTTCAATAAACACTGGAATAATAATATAATAAATTATTTGTGATGAATCGCTCACGAGTGGGTGACCGCGCTCCCTATCTTCTAGCCTTAATCTATCGCTGAACTAGGATCACTTAAACTGCAGTAAAAGCAAACGAGAGGCTTACAGTAACAAGGATGGAGTGCACTGATCTCGTCGAGATAATCTCAGGAGATGCGCGACGCGGCGCATGCCCCGCATACAAAACTAGCAACACAACTAACTGAATAGTTCTACGCTTATTAACATAACATTGGTAACGGTAATATTGACTTGAGACAGAACTTGACAGATTTGCATAAACTCACACAGCTCTCAGAAAGTACCGCACCTACCAAGTACCTACCTGGAGCCTGGGAGGCGAGCCGCGGACCGCTGTCGAACAGCTTCATTGTTTCTAACAATTAAATTGGAGCTTTCAGTGAATTTCGAACTTTTAGATGTCGTCATTACGCAAACACGTTCAAGACGTAGCTTTATCTACCTTGCAAGTTGTCAAACGTAGTATCAGACTATGTGTTTTCTAAGTTCACCTTATCCCGTCGGGATTGTACATATTCTCGATTTAAGCACAAATACCTTTAAAAGTTTGTAATGGGCGTAGAATGTTTGCAGAGTAGTCATACGTATACGACATAATGCTCTCTGTTTTTTGTTATGTGCGGGTCCAGAATAAACAATTGAATAACTTTCATTTTATAAAAATTATAAATATTATTATATGTTGTATTCTGTTGTATATTATACCGCGTGGCTTCTGACAGAGTAGAATTTGTTCCACCCCATCTCTTCCCATGCGGTGTCGTACAAGGTGACTAAGGGATAGGGCTGTTTAACATCAGACAGATTTATACAGTCCAGATTCCGTCCGCATCCGTATGGCTCGAGGCAATAATTGTGGCCGGAAAACGGCAATGAGTCTATTACCGTTTCCCTCTATTGCGTCGGACCGAATTAACACCCACATTTCAATAATCACTTTATGATTAGTTATAATTGCTGAAATGTGGGTGTTAATTCACTCTTCTTGATCATGACTAACCCTCTGGGAATAAAGGCGTGATTATATGTATGTATATTATATACTATTGTTTCTGTAATGACCGAGCCATATTTAGTTATGCACATAATTAAAGAATAATGGCAGACTTTTTACCCCTGATGTGTGTGGATACCCTATCTCGTAAGTTATGATTGTCTGTCTGTAGTTAAACAGAGATAATATACAATGACCACATGAATTTTATTAGATTTTCGTACAACGAACCAGAATAAAAATAAATTGTTAAATAATTATATTAATTGCTAAATTGTTTTATGTTTACCAGAAATACATTTGGTATTTCTGGTAAACATAAAACAATTTAGCATTTTTAAGGTCCTTACTTTTAGTACCAACAAATTATCATCCTTTTTACTTATGGACAGTAACAGAATCATTGGAATGATGTACCTTTACAAATCCGTAAATAATAAATAAGACAATTCGTCATAAAATTTAGGAATCTCAATAATAAACTTGTTGTGTTATTCTTAAAAACCAAAGTTTTTATTAAACCCAAGTTTACACCAATGATACAAACAATACGACTCAAGTACACAATCTTACCTAGTTTATAATTATATTGTCGATTCCTCCTATATTTCACTTCTATCTATTTTCACTTCTTATTTTATTTGATACACTATCGCCACATTGAAGTGAGAACTGTTTATCTACACTGCAACAGTAGCACTTGATCTGTCAGTGGCAATATCTATTAATAATATTATAAGTAGGTAAATCTAAACTGTTTTATCCATGAATTATTAACTTAAAGAAATATAATTTCTTTACAAATATTATTTTTAATTTATATTTTGCCGTGAATAATGGCACCCAATGGAATATGAACCTAGATTGAATTCTTTAAAAATTAACGAGGGTCGTTGTTGCTCATCCAATTATTTGGTGGCCCGCTCCCCTAGCAAATGTAGCAATCTTCTTCTATTTAGAATTTTATTAAATTGAATTGCGAATTTCGTCTGGAGCAAGACGCTAACGCTACGAGGACAATAACAACGCTGTAATTGCTATCAAATAACTATTAAAAATAAACCACCACCAGGACAGAAAAAACAATATTCATTTAAAACATCTAGCACATGAATGAGTCTTCTTCTTCTTTCTCCTAGCTAAGTAGTATTCCTCTCTTCCTAGAACTCCTGAGCCACACATGATCGAGTGTTGGAAAAAATTGTAAGACTATTATTAATTCCTTTCCACTGCTAGTGTCGTCGTTACATCTACTTTACATATATATTATACAGTCTCATCTCTTGCCCATTCCCAGTGGGGCAGGCATCCATTTAATGGAGAAAAAACAAATAAAAGAGAGGTTGTACGTGACTAAATCGTGAAGCCAAGGTATTTTGTCTTTGTTATAACATACATTTACACTCATATTAAAAGCCTAAAAAGGCTACTAAATGATCCCGAGGCACCCGAACCCAATGCATTTGATAGTCGAGAATGATTCTAGGCATCAGATAATAACTGGCTAAGTTTACGAGCTACGTGGCGTGGGTGCAGAGTAAGCAATCAGTCCCGTTTCTCTTTGTCATCATTCAAATAATCGTCAATCATATAGCCCCTTCTTATATATTGTTTAATAGTAACGACTTTAAATTTTTGTAGAGAATAATTACAGGAATTTTATAGAAAAATCGTGAATAAAGTTCCGCAAAGGAACGAGTAAGAAGTGATTGATACAAATTATAAAAACACCTATTTTTGTAAAGTTGTTGCCGAGACTAGATGTCTGTACGATCAACCAATACGAATCTATTTTGACAGAAATTGGAAAGCCTAATCCTTTAAATTATACCTATGTCTGACCATGGAGAAGGAATTCAGTCCTCCGTGTGCCTGCCTCTGGTATGTATTTACTGTGGTATGTGATTCGAGATGAAAATATATAAATAAGCTACGTCCTTCGTGGTTATTCAGAATATAATACGAGAACTTTGAACTTAAGGAGCTTTGTTTTTGTTACTTATATTCTTAGGTCTTATATTAATAGGATTATTCTAAGAACTGAGGCAAGCGAACCGTTTTATTGTAGCCACGGTATAATGATCTTGTTTGGTAACAAGTTTTAAACTCGCAAGTGCTTAAAATAAAAGACATCAGCAAAAGTTCAATTTATGAAACAAATGTCATTTCTTTGCACAAAGGTAACAGTCAAACATCAGATGACTAATAAATATTGCAGTAGTTACACAAAATGGCAGGTCTGACCGCGTTAGTTGCCCCAGGTACTTGTGGAGTGATCTACGAGTACATTAAGAAGACAAAGAGCCAGTCATATTGAACGTTGATGACGCTGGGGAAGTGGGCCATTTCGTCACAAATTAGGGATGTTCTCTAATAACTATCAGTCATCACCAGGTCGACCTCGTGCTTAATTATTACTCTGGTAGATGGATGTAGGTAAACACTTACGGAAGTGTATAAATTTTCTCTTATTGTTTCTTAATTATTTCGCTGTTGAAGCATCCCGGTTCCAAGCACATCACATAATTATTTTAAAAATAAAAAACCCGACTGCTGTCTAAAACATCGCAACTAGTTTGATAGCAGGTGGCACTTGCCAATTTGCCAATCACAAAAGAAAAGAATTTGTGACTACCGCTTGCTAGCAAACGACGACTGAGCTAACGAGAGTAATGTGTTACGAGCGTATGTTTGTATGTATACATATATGAATGTAGTTTTCTTTTTCTCCCTACAGGCCCAGCTGCTGGACGGATTTTGATGAATGGTGTCTCAAATGAAAGGTATTCCTCTCCCGAGTGCCATAAAGTACATAAAACGTCAACAAAAACTATGAGGTGTATTTTTGGTGCTAAATATACAAACGCGCGTAACACATTACCCTCGCTGGCGCAGTTGGGTAAAAAGATATTGTCGAAGTCGAACAAAGGCCAGTAGTTGATAGTATGTACTCGTATAATATATATCCACACAAGTAAACTTCTTCAGCATAATTGTTAAACCCACCCGGTAGAAGAATTTTGCAACTTGAACATTTAAGATTTTTTTTTTATTTGCGCAAAATCCCCACGGATTTCCCCACCACCGACACCGATGGGGGAGGTTATGTTGGACTTGAACCAACTAAAACGCACATCGTCTATGTTTGCCGGAGTTGAGATTATCTGAAACATATTCCTCGCAGCCCGGCTGAACGTTTGAGACTAAACTCACTAAATCATTAAAAATGAGTAGCCATGAGTTCGTATTGCTGTAATCTTTTCGCATAGGTCCATACCTCTCTATTGTATTGCGAATCTGGGGGTAAGTGTAATAGCATTGATTTTGATACGTCATACTCGTATTATATATGACAGCTATCAAATAGAAAACAGTTCTATCCCTCAGGCCAACCACGAAATGCGAACCGATGAAAAGGAGAATTTTCCATTCCGGCTGATCCGTGGGCCGATTGACGTAATTCCTTTGTAATCGATGCTGAATCGTCTCTAAAGGGTCCCGTATAAATTTGATCACCGAGAGCAGGCAGCTTTTTCGTGAAATCTTTTTCCCTTTCTTTATTAGATCAATGTCTATTTTTAGTTATTTTCGCTTTACAATGTAACTGCAAATGTGTGTCGATGTGGAAACCCGATGACAATGACAATTTAAGATTAATGTTAGAAGCCACCACCATATAGCTATTGTAAAGCCGCGTGGTTCCCGGCAGAGTCGAATTTGGGCCACCCCATCTCTTCCCATACGGTGTCGTACAAGGCGACTAAGGGATAGCGCTGTTCAACATCAGAAAGACATATACAGCTCAGACTCAGCCTCAGATCCATGGCTGGGGTCAACAATAGTGCCCGGAATACGGCCATCTGCTCACCCCCTACTACGTGGGATCGAATACAATTTTTTTTTATTCAACTTAGGTGGCAGACAAGCACACGGCCCACCTGATGGAAAGTGATTACCATGACCTATGAACGCGTGTAACACCAGTGGAGTCACATCCGTGCTGCCGACCCTGTAAGAACAGAGATTTTGTGCCGTCAGTGTAGAGGGTCATCCCACTGACAGCACAAAAACTCTCCAGTGAACTCTGGCTACCCTACTCTCCACTCAATTGGGCGGAAATACCGCTGTGTCCTACCTCCTCAATTGGTGAAATGTGCGTGTTAATTCACCTCTTGGGGATGAAGGCGTGATTATATGTATGTATGTTTTTAAAAGAATATTAGTAACCGACCATGAAACCATCGGCTGTGTTCAGCGACAATCTAGTACTTACTTGCCTGCCTGCAAAATAAAATAATCAGTAGTAATACGAAATCAACAAAGTAATTAGTATGATCGGCAATAAGCACTTCCCCTACTACGTGGTTCCCGAAACATACTTAGTTAATGATACGTTCTGCTTATCCCTCCTCACAAGTATGAACTATTATATTAAAATATAAATACTAATAAAAATCTAAATAAACAAACTTTTCTTTTGAAAAAAAATCAGTTGCGCTAAAATGAAAATAATATTTTTCGGCAAGAGTTGTGCTTATTTCCAATTTTTTTTTTTTCAAATATGTGTTACATAAGATGTTACATTCATTAGGTATATATGTAGTTTCTCCATATTCCACCATAATAGGCATACAATTTAAAAGCTAAATTAGGAACAAAATACTAAATAATCTGATATCTTACTTCTAGAAATTTTCATACTGTCGAATTAGTTATATTTATACATTCCAGAATACAAATGAAAATATCAAGGTACATACCTATGGCTGCTTAAAAATTAAAATTAACAATGTCATAATGTATTATCTCAATTGTATTATAAATTTACAATGTCAATATAGATACAATATTAATGTCAATATAGTTTCGACCGGGTAGGTACCACCGTGCACTATTGCGAAAAACCCTCCATAGCAATTCAATCTCGGTTGGATTGTGTTCAGGGGTCAGCATGTGCATAGCCGGGCAGAGGTGGTGGTTGTCGCAGCACTAGTGGGACCAGTGGGTCTTGGCGTAGTCTAGTGGGGATGGCGCGGGGCGATGCGCCGAACAGGGAGACCTGTAGAAACGGTGGTGCCGCTGGCCGCCCGCGGTATAGTACAGGGGCCCAACTGGGGTTAACCACCTTGGGAGGCTGCCTCACCAGGCCGCGCATAATCCCGATATGGTTCGTCGTGCCGGTTGGTGACCGGATTTGGGAGCCCGGCGACCATACTCGGGGGGGTACGAGGGCCCTTCCGTTCGGCGCGTCGGCTCTCGCCATGCCTCACATTCATAGATAAAACCAATATCCCGCGCTTTGTCACACGGTGCTGCGGCGGCAATCACTTCTTTTTTCACGCCTTCTCCCACCCAAACTCATGGCAGCGCAATTTACAGAAAAAGGCAACACAGCGGCTCGTCACACTCCCAAAAGCTTGCTATTTGAGGTGGAGTCCACTAACATCTGTGGGCTCCATGCAAACCTCAACGCCGTCCACCAACACCTAGAGACGGCGAAACCTGCCATGTTTTTTCTAACGGAGACGCAAATACACCGCCCTGATGACACGACCTACTTGCTCTACCCTGGCTATGTTCTTGAGGAAAGTTTTCGTGCAAAAGCCGGGGTGTGCGTGTTTGTTAGGGCGGATGTTTGCTGTCGCCGTTTGCGCTGCCTAGAGGACCCATCCTTCTCCGTCCTTTGGGTACACGTAGACCATGGCCCTACGTAAGTAAGTAAGTAAGTAAGTAAATCATTTATTGCTCGAAACACGGTATGTTACAATGGTGTTACAAAAACAAATAAGGTCCGACATGCTTCGCAGTTTCTCTGCATGCAAAATCCATTGAAAATGTTACATATTCGATTGATGATGATGTAGGCAATTCAATTGTAATAAAATTAAAAATTAAAAATAGAATACATATAAAATGTCCAAAAATGTCAATATTTAGTGTCAAGAATACATGCAAGTATAATTTATTTATTTTTTATATAAAAGAATACACAATACCTACCTACTAATAATTACACATACAATAATACATTAAAAGTCAATACAATAAGTCCCACATAATACATTAAAATGACATACATTAAAATCATCATTTATCCTCAAGAAACTCCTTGACACTATAATAACACTTCTCAATCAGCCAGGTAGTTAGTGCTTTCTTAAATTTGTTGAAGGTTAGCTCTCTAATGGGTCTGGGTATGTGGTTATAAATTTTGGCTGTCATATAATGTGAATTATTTTGATGGAGAGAAGTTTTACAGCTAGGCAGCAGAAGTTTCGTGGTATCCCTAGATTTGTACAACTTATCTTCACTGGCCTTTTTAAACAACTCCGGATGCTTCCTTACAAATATGCCAATTTCCAAAACGTATAGTGACGTCAACGTCAGCAGCCTAAGACTTTTAAAGGCTGGTCTACACGAGTCTAGTGGCCCAATGTTCGCCATAGCTCGAATACATTTTTTTTGACATATAAAGACCTTTGAGATATGATTTGAGTTACCCCATAACAATAAACCGTATCGTAAAGTTGATTGTATATAGCCGTGGTAAGCAGTCATTGCAGTTTTTAAATTCACTGTTTTGCGTAGTCGTCTTAAAGCAAAAACGAACCGATTTATTTTGGAACATAAGCCATCTATATGCAAGTGCCAATTACAGTGTTTGTCTAATGTAATACCTAAAAATTTAGTATCAACTGCTGTCTCTATATCTGTACCCTGATAGGTGATCTTTAGTGGTTTGTTATTTGATTTGTAATTCTCAAATTGTAAAATTTTTGTTTTAGCTATGTTGGCGGTCAGATTGTTCTTATTTAGCCAATTCATTACGTCGCTTATTGCAGTATTTACATCAGAAATGTGCTGTGGTTCACCCCTGACGTCGGACACTACAACTGATATATCGTCTGCGAATAAAGTACAGTGATTTTTTATAACTTTAGGTATATCGATCTCGAGATCTATGTGTGCCTCTACCGTTCCCATACAGGAGATGCTGAGACAACTCGACTCTTTGAATATCTGAGTCAGGCGGCAGATGATGCGCAGGAGCGATTTCCGAATGCCGAAATGGTATTTTTGGGGGATTTTAACGCTCACCACGAGATCTGGTTGGGCTCCTCCAAAACAGACCATGCGGGAAGAGCCGCCCACGCATTTGCTCTGGCGCACGGCCTGACCCAATTGGTGCACGAGGTCACTAGGATACCAAGAAGGTCGGGCCAAGCACCTTCTCTGCTAGACCTTCTGCTGACGAGTGATCCGGACCGGTACAGTGTATCGGTGCGAGCCGCTTTAGGCAACTCTGACCACTGCCTGGTCTGTTCCACAGTGCCTATTATAACGCCCCCACGACCCATGCAGGGGAAGCGGCGTCTCTGGCACTACTCGTCAGCGGACTGGGATGGACTTCGTGACTATTTTGCGTCCATCCCGTGGGTTGAGCGCTGCTTTGAAGGTAAGAACCCATCGGATTGTGCTACTGCTGTCGCCGGTGAGATCGGTCTGGGTATGGAATACTATATCTCATACACCGATGTCACCGGTGACCGCGGGGTGCGCCCTTGGTTCGGGCGCGAGTGCGCGGAAGCTGTTGAACAAATACAGTCTGCGTACCGCACTTGGGTAAGGGCGCGCGCCACGCGCCATCCCAATCTGGGCCACTTCAAGGCGGCGTACAACAGAGCCACAAAGGTCTGTAGAAGGGCCTATGTCAGAGCGGATGCCCTGCGCATAGCGCGGCTTGGTCAAGAGCTAGTGATGCATCCCACGGGAAGCCGTGGCTACTGGCGACTGGCTAAAGCCGTGCAAGCCAACTTCTTTCTGCCTTCGCTGCCTCCGCTGCGTAACTCTGATGGATCCCTGGCCCATGAGCCGCAAGAGAAGGCAAATCTGCTGGCTAATCTCTTTGCGGCCAACTCCCGAATCGATGATTGTGGTACGCAGCCACCAACACTACCCGACAGTGACCACGCGATGCCTGATATCCATATCAGGCAACGCGATGTCCGTGCAGTGCTGCAATCACTCGATGTCCGGAAAGCCAGTGGTCCGGATGGTATTCCAGCGGTAGTTTTGAAAAAATGTGCAGCGGAGTTGTCTCCAATGCTTACGCGCCTGTACCGGCTATCCTACAGTTCGGGTACAGTGCCTTTGCCTTGGAAAGAGGCGAATGTTCAGCCGATTCCCAAGAAGGGGGATCGCTCGGAGCCAGCCAACTATCGACCCATAGCCGTCACCTCAGTGCTGTGCAAAGTGTTCGAGCACATAATTAACAAACAGCTCATGCGGCACCTAGAGGATCACTCCTTAATTAATGACCGGCAATATGGCTTCAGACCGAAACGGTCAACGGGTGATCTTCTGGCATACGTTACCCATCTTTGGGGTGAGGCTATGGACAAGCACGGTGAGTCACTGGCAATTAGTCTTGACATCGCCAAAGCTTTCGATAGAGTCTGGCACAAATCGCTTCTTTCTAAGCTACCTGCCTTTGGTCTGCCTTCTAGGCTGTGCAACTGGGTTGCTAGCTTTCTGCAGGGGCGCCGTATTCGCGTCCTTTGTGACGGACGAGCTTCGGAGTTTCTGCAGGTTAATGCTGGCGTGCCCCAGGGGTCCGTCTTATCACCCACTCTCTTTCTTCTGCATATCAACGACATGCTGTCTACCGGCAATGTTCATTGTTATGCAGACACTTTACATGGGAGTTATCATGGACATCCAGCGGCCAAGCAGTCAGATATCGCAGAGAAAAGGCAGCTTCTTGTCACTGAGCTTGACGGGGTCCTGAATCACATTTCTCAATGGGGCTCTGAGAACCTGGTTGAGTTCAATGCCAAGAAGACGCAGGCATGTGCGTTTACAGCAAAAGTATCTTCTTTCCTTCCCCTCCCCACTCTTCAGAGCACGCCACTGCCGCTGCAGGACAATCTCAATATCCTAGGTATGGATGTTCGCTGCAACTTGAATAACAAAA
Source organism: Eilema griseolum (assembly GCA_963662185.1). Classification (NCBI taxonomy): domain Eukaryota; kingdom Metazoa; phylum Arthropoda; class Insecta; order Lepidoptera; family Erebidae; genus Eilema; species Eilema griseolum. The sequence goes on from OY759232.1 coordinate 340,320, forward strand.
ACTATATCGAAAGCATCATCAAAACAGCCTCACGAAAACTCGGAGTCCTGAACAGAGTGAGACGATTTTTCACGCCGGAGCAGCGGTGTCTTCTATACAAGACACAAATTCGCTCCTGTGTGGAGTACTGCTCGCATCTCTGGGATGGTTCAGCAAAGTACTTACTAGATGCTCTCGACAGGTTGCAGCGACGTGCGGTCCGCATCATTGGGAATCCCGAGATCACGAACACCCTAGAACCTTTACAGCTGCGTAGAGATGTTGCGTCCATGGCTGTATTTTACCGTTTGTACCATGGGGAGTGTTCTGATGAGCTCTTCCAATTAGTCCCACCCTCCCCTTTCCTACACAGGACAACGCGTGCAGGTCTTAGATGTCATCCGCACACGGTGCAAAACATCCGATCAAGAACCAAGCGGTTCGGAGACTCTTTCCTCTGTCGCACCATTAAGGCCTGGAATTCATTACCAGCTCACGTGTTTCCTTCTTCCTACAGTCCCGGGTCCTTTAAGCGGGGCGTGAAAAAGCATATGATAAGGCCGTCAAGCTGAGTGTCACCATTGTCACACGGTATGTGTAAGTAATGGTGACCCTCTTTTCTGGGATTTTGCCTTCAGCTTACCATCAGGCAAGGCGAAGTCCAATTGACGTGTCCTATATATATAAAAAAAAAAAAAAAAAGCTTTTGAAAGCAACACAATACATGCAGTAAATTATTATTTAGTTTGTTTTCATAGGATGCCAGTAATCAAGTTACTGACTTCCTATGGCCATTAGACCCTGATTACCATTGAAAGACAAACTACTCGTCATGACAATGGATTGCCAAATGAGCTCAAACTCGATGAGGATGTGTCGTACCATTGCGAAGTTCCTTTGCGCACATTCCAGCTCCATCATCAGATCAGCACCAAGTGTTTTACACTTGTATGCTAAATTTCAGCTCAATCTGTATCCGAAAGTGGGTCAAATTAAATTTGCAAGATTTGGTGATTAACAGTGGGACCGATGAAACTCAATAAAAGCTTGTAAAGCAAAGAACTGAAATTGACAGTGTTCAATCTCGATAATTATTCAATCGCTATGTAATTACGGCTCGAAATAGAGATGGCTTTTCTGGGCTATTGTTCCGATATACATAAACCGCAGGTATATTTCATGCCTTATAAAATTCTATGTGAATCTGCCTACAAGACGGAGATCAATCTGTGGTGAAGCCACTACAATATTAATCGCGCTGTCAACAAGATAATCGTAGGTAGGTAGGTGGAGCTAGGGGCACATTGGCAGGCGACGCGTGGGAAATGTGCACACTGTACGTAATTGCGTGCCTGTTGGCAATTCGCTGCTCGCCATAATGTATTCAACAAGATTCTTATAGATAGATAATTTGCATACACCCCTGCCTTGTACACTTTTATGTGAAAATTTTAAAGAAGAGTAACATTGTCTAACTTTGTATGAAAATCTTGCAAGCGTCCATAGGTCACGGTAACAGCATGCAAGTGTAGGTAACTAAAACATGACGATATTTTGTACTCCAACCCCAAATAATTTGCGCCGATAGATTTTATTATCGGTTTCTGTTCCTCTAAGCTACCACACGCATTAATAACCATGTTATTTATCTGCTAGCACCTCCCCAGACACTGTGGATGAATGATGGGACGTATTGTTTATCGACGGCCGGCGTGCGCCCCGGGCCGGGCCGCCGCGCCGGCCCACAGCCGAGTGTGTATCTTTACGAGCTGCCAGCCCACTGGCTCACACTGGAGAGACACGAACATCATAAGTAAGCACGCGATAGGTACCCACCTACCTACTACAAGATTAAAGCAACAGAGTTTAGAATAAAATTGTTTGACAGTTCGGTCGAGTTCCGCAAACAGGGCTTGCAACCACCATCGATTTTGGCCATCTGAAATTCATTGAATGAAATTTTAAAGCAACTAGTATGCTAACTATTCAAATCGGTTAAGAAATAGAAACAATTTGATCTGCTCAGGCTTTGAACCCGCGATCTTTCCCTTACAGGGGGAATCTGCATCTGAAATTCAGTTATTTAAACTATATTGGTCACTCACAGCGCCAAAATATTGGCAACATTACACGGTAAATATCCCGATAATTATAATAGTAATCTGAAGTTTCGTTCTAATTCACTTTTCAATGGGTCTTTTTGTTTTCCCTTTTATTTTCATTTCTATGTCAAGAGTATGCAAGAATATAATTATTAGACCATAGTAGTAATTGACCTTAAAATCATTTATTAAATAATTTTGAATGTAAACTTTCCAACACGACTAGCGTGTGCCCTCTGCCCTCTACTGTAAAGTCGCTAATACGTAAAGTTTTTGTGATGTTAGCTGAGCGGTACGTTTTCTGAGCTTGTAAACACATATATACTGAGGGAGGCTAACGTCGCGACGGTTTGTGAACTCATAACGTGAAACAAATTAAGCGGCTAAAGCGCACATTTAGCGCCATTACACGCGCACGCACTTTAATTGTATTATGAGCGCATTTATTTCCATAACTGAAGCTGGGAGGGGGTTGGTGGTCTCGGTTATGTTGCTGCTAATGTCTTATATACTTGCTTGATATTCATACGTTCTTTCAGTTCTCTCTCTCTTTTCAGTATTAAACACAATCATTTTAAGTTACAGGTTTAGATGTTATTAATGAAAGTGTTTTTTTTTTTTTATACCACTAAGTTGGCAGACAAGCACACGGCCCACCTGATGGGAAGCGGTTACCGTGGCCTATGGACGTATGCAACACCAGGGGTGTCACACTCGTGCTGCCGACCATGAAGAAACCTTCTGATGCCCCTCTTGAAGAACCCCATATTGTAGGCGCTTGGGAAAACCGCAGCAGGGAGGTCATTCCACAGCTTGAGTGTGTGTGGGATGAAGTTTCTTTCATACCGCACAGTGCGCACCGTCTCAGGTCGCAATGTGTGGGGATGAATTCCCTGCCTATGGCGAGAGGTGCGATGATAGAATGAAGCTACGGGCATCATGTCAAACAATTCATCTGAGCACAAACCATTGTATAGGCGGTAGAACACACACAGTGAGGCAAAATTCCTCCTAAGGCTAAGAGGTTCCACTCTACCCGTGAGTATGGGATTGTCAACCAGCCTCAATGCCCGTCTTTGCAACGAGTCGAAGGGGTCAAGCTGGTATGCAGGTGCTCCAGCAAAAAGGTGACAGCAGTACTCCATGTGAGGCCGGACCTGTGCCTTATAAAGAAGGAGTTGCTGCCCCGCAGTGAAGTACTGCTTCGCCCTGTTGAGCACTCCGAGTTTTTTTGATGCCAACTTAACCTTGTCCTGCAAATGACTTCGGTATTGGAAGTCGCTGGAGATATCGACACCAAGGATCCCGATACTCGAGGAGATGGTAAGCGGTGTGCCCAGGAATTGCGGCGCTACAATGAATGGGGTTTTCTTAGCGGTGAATACACATACTTGTGTCTTAGTGGGGTTGAATTGGACTAGGTTTAGTCGTCCCCAATCGGATACTCCAGAGAGAGTAGTCTCGATTTTAGACACAAGTTGTTCGCGACTCTTCTCCACCTCGGACTGAGGGATATTTGCACGGCCCGTGTAACACGTGTCCCCGGTACTGTCGTCCGCATAACAATGAATGGAGCCATCAGACAGCATGTCATTGATATGCAGCAGAAACAGCGTCGGAGACAACACGGAGCCTTGTGGGACACCAGCGTTTATGTTCATGCGGTCCGAGCAGCTGCCGTCGACGACAGCTTGGATGCTTCTGTTGGACAAAAAGCTGGCGATCCATTCGCAAAGTCCCTCGGGGAGTCCATAGTACGGCAACTTCGCAAGAAGACCTTTGTGCCAGACCCGATCGAAGGCCTTTGCTATATCGAGGCTGACCGCTAGTGCCTCACCCCGACTCTCGATGGCTTGCGACCACCGGTTTGTGAGATACACAAGAAGGTCACCGGTTGAGCGACGGTGGCGAAAGCCGTTCTGTCGGTCGCTCAGTAGATCGTTTCCTTCAAGGTATCTCAGGAGCTGTGTGTTAATGACACGCTCCATAACCTTCGAGAGTAGGGAGGTTATAGCGATAGGCCTGTAATTGGTCGGATCTGTCCTGTCGCCTTTCTTAGGTACAGGGTGCACGAATGCGGTCTTCCACGAGGCTGGGACCTACCGCGCGGAGTAGGAGAGTGCAAAAAGGCGTGTAAGTACAGGGCACAGCTCGGGGGCGCAGTGTTTAAGCACCATCGCCGGTATCCCATCCGGCCCACTCGACTTCCGAACATCTAGGGACTTAAGCTCACGCCGGACCGCCCGTTGCGTGATTTTAACTTCAGACATGGAAGCACCACAGCTGGGAATTATGGGTGGTTCGGCGTCCCCGTCGTTCATAGTCGAGTTTGACGCAAAGAGATTACCCAACAGATCGGCTTTCTCCTTAGCGCCATGGGCCAGACTACCATCGGATTTTTGCAGCGGTGGAAGGCAAGACTGGCAGAAGTTTCCCTCGGCAGCTTTGGCGAGCGACCAAAATGCACGACTGCCAGATGGGTAGCGCGCAAGCCGCTCGCCAATTCTGCCGATGAACTCAAACTTAGCCCTGGCCGTAGCTTTTTTACTAGACCTCGAGGCGGCATTCAACTTTCGCTTCACTTCAGTGATATTAGGATCTTTATTGGCTAAAGCCGTGGTCCAAGCCCTGTATGCAGATTGCTTGTGGTCTCTTGCTTCTCTGCAGGGCCTATTAAACCAAGGGCGTTTGCTCTCTCCTGTTGCGATCCAGCGGTTCGGAATATAGCATTCCATACCCGCTAGGATCGCATCAGCTACTGCTGTTGCACAGGAGCTGGGATCATTTGAAGTGAAGCAAAGCTGCCTCCACGGGTACGACGCGAAGAATTCTCGCAGTCCATCCCAGTCTGCCGACTTGTAGTGCCAGACATGCCGCCATTGAGGTGGCCGCGGTGGTTCAGGCCGCGTGAGAGTCACTTGCGCCCGAACGAGGCTGTGGTCCGAAGTACCAAGTGGTGCTTCCACAGTTACTGAGTATTCGTCCGGGCGTGAAGTCAGCAGAAGGTCCAGTATAGAGCTTCTATGGGTCTCTATTTCTGGTGTTCTAGTAATAGAATGCACCAGTTGAGAGAATCCGTAGCTCAGTGCAAAGTCATGAGCAGCCCTTCCCGCAAAATCAGTTCTAGGAGACCCCAGCCACTCTACGTGGTGAGCGTTGAAGTCCCCCAAGAATACTAAATCTGCGGTAGGGTATTGCTCAATTACCTTGTCCGCAGACCGCTGCAGATGCTCAAACAATTGAGCTGTACCCAAGTCACCGCTATGAGACCTGTAGAGGCACGCAAAGATACGGGTGTGGCCACCGTGATCCGTACGTACCCAAAGAGTTGACAGGTCCCTGTCTTCAAGGCCTTGAAGACGGCGGCAGCAAATATCATCCCGGACGTACAAGCATACCCCGGCGCGACTCAGGAAGTTATGCTCGAGTTTGTACCCGGGGTACATTAAGTAGGCTGTATCGGCTGGGCATGATATTTGCGTCTCCGTCAGAAAAAACAAGGTGGGCTGCGCGGTCTCTAAATGTAGATGGACCGCGTTTAGGTTGGTGTGTAGGCCCCTGATGTTACAGAAATCCACATGTATTGTGGACGATGGTACCGCTGTAGTAACGTTATTCTTATTTTTTCCTTTCATGACCTATGTGGGGGGTGGGGGGGAGGAAGGTATAGAGAGTTTCTGTGCTCCCAGTGCAGAAGACAAAGCTAGGCTTCGTACCACCACTGACAAGCTGGGGTTGTGTGAGTGGCTGGCGCGGCGGGCGGAAGGGCCCCCGGTCCCCTCCCAAATACTATAGCCGAGTCCACTCCGGTTTCCTCCTCCGGTACGACTACAGCATCGGGCACTTTACACAGGCTGATGGTTCAGCCTCCTGGGGCGGAGATTAAGTGATCCCCAGGTTCGGGAACCGTACAACCTGCGGGCGGCCAGCGGATAACCGTTTCACCGGGTCTCCCTGACCGCCGCGCCAACATTTCACGCCCCTACAAGTCAGTGGTGTCAATTTAAGCCTACGGTCTATCCACTGACAGCACAAAACTGTTGAAGTGTCAAGACATTTTAAAAGAGCTCTTGTGTATTTTAATTTAATATTAATATTTTACTTACAATTGTATGCCTTATAACAGCTAAAAACCTTCTATATCCTCTATTGCACCCTCTCACATAATAAATTCTAATTCATAATCACTCAACTGCATAATAACTTTGTTAACAAAAATGGATCTCTACACAAACTTATTTGCCTGCATGGAGGAGCTTTCAACCACATTCTCAAGACGGATGGCACAGTATGAAGAGGACTTGAAGAATGCTGGAGGTGAGTCCACTATCCATAAGAGTGTTGCCAGTCTTTCTCGGGATTTCACTGATTTTAAGGGCCTTGTATGGAAGACCTTGGGTGCTCTGAAATCCCAGATGGAATTACTCGTGAAGGGCTTAGACCGGCATGAGATGGCATCAAGAGCTAAAGTTCTTCTTCTGCATGGCCTCTCTGAGGAAAGTACAGCGGATCTCACGGGCAGTGTCATAAAAGTAATCACAAATAAAATGAACGCTATAAGTGTCACAGCTAAAGACATTGCTGTTTGCCATCGGCTGGGGAGTGACACTGGTAAACCTCGCCCACTATTGGTAAGGTTTGAAAATCGTGCGACCCGGAGCCAGGTATGGCGTAATAAGTCTAAGCTCAAAGGCACTGGTTTAACATTATCGGAGTTCCTCACAAAGCCCAGACATGACCTATTTGTATGCGCTCGAAAGCATTATGGTGTGAGACAGTGCTGGACCTCTGATGGGAAGATTGTTGTCCAAGTCACGGATAATTCGCGGCATAAAATCGAGTCGGCGGCAGAACTGCAACAACTTCTCGAGAAATATCCTGTGGGCGAAGCGACATCTGCTAGTTCGGTCACAGTTTCGCAGAGGAAACCGCGCAAATAGATCGACAACGAATTTTTTCATACTTGTTATATAATATTATTATTATTTTTTTATTGTTCTTGTTGAGAATTAATATTGGCGGTCAGTTACACATTTTTGTTTTGCTTTATAGTTTGTTTAATTTACATAGACTTTGACGTAACTGACGTCTTACAACATTATGTTAATCGTTCGGAAACGTCAATACTTAATATTTGAATACTAGTCTTTTTGCGATGTAAAACTTTTTTATAAATTTTTTGTAATTTTTTTTTTTTTTTTTAATGCAACTAGCGAGTGCATAGAGGATTGGCTTTAGGTTCAAACTACTAATTATTTATTTTATATATTATATAATTAATTTATATATTATTCAAAATTAGATATTTATATATTTAGTATTTTTATTATTATTTTTTTATTTGTATGTCTGAAAACTCAGACGTTACTTCAGACTCGGATGATAGTTTTGCTTCTTGTTCTTCTTCGGTTGCGTCTAATGACAGTTTTGCCAGTGCATCTGGTAACAATAATGCTGCTCAGCTCTGTGACGAACTGTCCTCTATTTTTTCAGCCCTTCCTTACTATTTCAATGTTGTCCATATAAATGCTCAAAGCATTCCTGGACATTATTGTGATATGCTGGCTTCTTTCAATAATTCTGACTGTGTTCATGCTATCCTTATCTCTGAATCTTTTCTTAAGCCTTCACTCCCTTCCACCCAGTATTCTCTACCCGGGTATAAGCTTGTGCGTGTTGACAGAACTGGTAAGGGTGGCGGCGGGGTTGCTGTATATCTGCGTGGGGATATATCTCATAAAATTGTTGACCAGTCTCCAGGTGTATACTCAAATTTTACAGAATATCTTTTTATTGAAATTGATTTTAAGCACACCAAAGCATTACTTGGCGTATACTACAGCCCTGTGAGCAATATTGATTATTTCTCTGCTTTTGAAATACAATTGGAAAAATTTTCGTCAATGTATGAACAGAGAATTATCCTCGGGGACTTTAATACCTGTCTACTAAAAAAAGATTCACGTAGTCGTAAACTCTGCTCTCTTGTCTCTTCTGTGGACATGCACATTCTTCCTCTAAAAGCCACACATAAGGTTCCAAAAACTCAGCCTTCGCTACTGGACCTCATTCTAGTCTCCAACCCTCATAAGGTGGCCTCACACGGTCAGTTATCTGCTCCTTTTTCATACCATGATCTCTTATATCTCTCCTATAAACTCCGTCCTCCGAAACGCAAGGGTAAATTTCTATATCTTCGTAATTTTAAAGACATTGATCTGGAACGTTTGGGTGCTGATGTGGATGGTACTGACTGGTCGTCTGTTTATGACTGCGATGACCTGGATGAGAAGGTGTCAATCTTTACCAGCACATTGTTGTCAATCTTTGATGTACATGCTCCTCTTAAAAAGGTAAGAGTTAGACATCGTCCTGCGCCATGGCTTTCTCCAACTATTAAAAACATGATGTCAAAGCGAGATAAGGCCAAGCGCAAATATATGAAGTGCCCGTCTGAGGAGGGGTTGAAGTTATATAAGAAACTGCGTAATCGCTGCAATCGTATGTGTAGGGATGCGAGACGAGACCACATTCACAAGTCAATTGAAAACCTTGACACTTCACAACAATGGCAGTTCCTAAAATCCTTGGGTATTGGTAAGGTCGCCTATGACAACCTTACTGACATGGATCCCAATGCATTAAATGCCTATTTCTCAGCGCCTCCAACTGCTATCCCTATTGATGTTAAATCTTCAACCTTAAATCTTCTCTCTTCTCTTCCACTACCTTTAAATACTTCCTTCTCATTTCATCCGGTAACAGAAGCGGATGTTAGTAAACATTTAAAATCCATATCCACTCGGGCGGTCGGTGACGATGGCCTTCAACTTCCAATGTTTCTCCCCATCGTAAATCTCATTCTTCCTATCCTAGCTCACATTATAAACTACTCCTTATATTCTAACCTTTTCCCTTCATCATGGAAGAAAGCTTCTGTTATACCTTTGCCCAAAGTACCCAATCCTACAACATACTCCCAATTCCGCCCCATTTCAATTCTTCCCATCCTGTCAAAGGTACTTGAGAGTATTGTTCACGATCAACTCACCTATTACCTCTCCTCTAATGGCCTGCTAAGTCCTTTCCAATCTGGGTTTCGCCGTGGCCATAGTACTATAACAACTCTAGTTAAAGTTACAGATGACATAAGATTGGCCATGGAGAACAAACAACTTACAGTTTTGGTCTTATTGGACTTCAGTAGTGCCTTCAACTCGGTTGATTTTGACATTCTCTTAGGTATTCTTTCATCCATCAATATTTCTGCCTCTGCAACTAAATGGTTTAAATCATACCTCCATGGACGCTCACAATCTGTTAGAATGAATGATGCTTCCTCCGATTGGTGCGACTTAGTAGCAGGCGTTCCACAAGGTGGCGTCCTTTCTCCTCTTCTCTTCTCTGTCTTCATTAACGCCATCACGAAGGTCCTAACTTCGCATTATCACCTCTACGCAGACGACTTGCAGATATATCGACATTTCAAAGCTGATGAACTACCTAGGGCTGTGGATGCCATCAACAGTGACCTTGAAAACATCAATATCTGGGCCAAATCTTTTGGATTGCTGGTCAACCCAAAAAAATCTCAAGCGCTTATTGTTGGTGGTAGATACATGCTCCGCCTACTGGATCATGATTCTCTGCCTCCAGTAACATATGATTCTGTAGTAATTGGTTATTCCAAAAGTGTAAAAAATTTAGGCGTGCACATCGACTCTATGCTTGCCTGGGATGTTCACATCGCGGAGGTAAGTAGAAGGGTATACTGTTCATTTCAATCCCTCAAACGTCTCCAGAAACTCCTACCTCTTCAGACTAAAGTTACTCTTGCACAATCTCTCTTACTCTCTCTACTAGACTATGCTGATGTCTGTTATCTCGATGCATCGGAGGAACTGCTGAACAAACTCGAACGCTTGCAAAATCTGGGAATCCGATTTGTGTTTGGCCTTCGTAAATATGACCATGTCACGGAATATCGTAAAAGATTGAACTGGCTCCCTATTCGACAGCGCCGTGACCTACACATTCTAACTCTTCTCTATACTATTCTTCACAATCCTAATGCTCCAACTTATTTGCGGGAACGCTTCAATTATCTTGTGCCTAGGGGCCAACCCTGTCGTCTTTCTTCCTCTCTTCTGCTTCGCACACCTGCACACAGTTCCAGCTGTTATGATGGATCCTTCACGGTACAAGCTGTACGTCTTTGGAACGCACTACCTCACACCATTCGCAGTAGTAATACTCTGGACATTTTCAGAAGAAGAACAAGGGAACATTTTCTCTCACAATAATGAAGTCTGTATATTTATCTATGTATGCTTTGTATATTTATATATATTTATATTATATATGTATATATATATTTATGTATATATGTATATGTATGTAGGTATATTATGTATTATGTGTATGTGTAAGTATGTATTAATATAATACTATGTATGCTATGTTTGTGTAAATACATGTACCTACCTGTTCAGGTAGGTACGCTTATTATCTTTTTTATTTTTATTTCCTTTTCTTTTTGTTTCTTTTTTTTTTGTAATGTACACTTCACATCCCCTTTCATTATTTTATGCTTCTCTGCTACTCAAAGGTTTGCTGGGAGAGAACTCATTTTGAGTTAAGCTCGCCTTTGTACATCTTCTTTGATGTGTTTTGTGTATGATCTCTGTACTGTGTGTGCATAAAGAATTAAATAAATAAAATAAAAACCTCTCCAGTTAGCTCTGGCTACCCTACTCACCACCGGGAACACAACACAAGGTTATTATAACCGCGGTATTCTGTAGGGCGGAGGTACTTCCCCAGACGGACTGCTCAATTTGAGACGGGAGATACCGTCGTGTCCTACCTCCTCCTAAAATGATTTACCTATTTTCCTACTGATTTTATAGCAAACGTGCCCGAATGAGTTGAAAATTGTAAATTTGTCCATAGATATAAATCGTAGGTATATAATCAACTAGATATACATATCGGATGTCGCGTGGTTCCCGGCAGAGTAGAATTAGGGCCACCCCATCTCTTCCTATGCGGTGTCGTGCAAGGCGACTAAGGTATAGAGACTGTTTAACATCAGACAGATATACATATATAGTTCAGGCTCAGGCACAGATACAAGGCTCGAGTCATCAATAGTGCCCGGAAGGCGGCAATAGACTCGCCCCCTATTACGTGAGGCTGAAAACAATGATTGGTAAAATGTGGATGTTTATTCAGCTCTGCCTAAGCCTTCGGAGATAAAGACGTGATTATATGTATGTATGTATATCTCAGAGAAATTAATTTCAATTGGGAAACGGAATCAGTGAGTGAGAAGATGCGGTCTGTGTGTATCACCTGTGGTGACATCGTGTGTGGAATGGCGCGGATGATGTCTGTGCAGTAATTAGAGCGCGCGTCACGAGGCATGTGGCGACGTGTGACAGTCACAGATAAATGTCAACACTGCCACGCGTCAAATATCCAACGTTTGTATTAATTAACGACGATATAAATAAAAATGGAAACAATTTAAATGCTCACCAAAATATTTTTTACACCCCAAAACACATACATCAGAATAATTGCACGCTGTGCCCATATATCTTTTTACTGCCCATGAATGATTGTTTTGCTCACTAAATATTTTTTTCATAAAATATCAATATTAATACCTTTTATTTTTAGTGTTTTTATAAAATAATAGTGTAAGTGAAATTGTGTTTGTGTTTCTAATGCCTGAAAACTGTAATGGCAGTGACAATGTGGATGTGTGTTCAGGTCAACCCGTTTCTTTAAGTAACTTCGTGCGCTGCCCATATTGTTCCCAGACCCGTTTTTTCAAAGGTGAGCGGGGCTTGAAAGTGCATATTGGCAGAATTCACAAAAGTCAAAATGTACTTCCAAGCTCCACGATCCCATTAGTAGATAGGGAAGTTTCGCCCAACTCCTTCCAAATTCCTTTTTGGCAATCTTTAAGTGAAATTAAAAATTCCGTCCCGGTTTTAAAGAGAATTCCCAAAGGCGCAAGGCCCTCTGTGGCTCAAAACTTAGCAAATTGTATAAAGCATGTCGTTAGTGTGAACTCCATATCGGCCTGGGAGCAATTGTTAACCTTCCCTTATAGAATATTAAACATAAAAAACAATAGTACACAAAGATCTTTGACAACCCAAATTAAAGAAAACTGTTCTAACAATATAATATTTGAATCAAAATTTACTTATTCCTACAGCCTGCTCTCAAAGACACGCTCGCGGGTCTGCAGAGTAAGCATCCACCGGCATCAATTGATCTCTCTTTCCCAAAACCACCAAAAGCTGACACAGAATATCTCAGTATTTCTGCCAAGGACGTTTTCACAGCCGTTTGCTCCTTCCGGAGTGGATCTGCTGGCGGTCTCGACGGCCTGACCCCCCAGCATCTTAAAGATTTAATATGCCCGAGTGCTGGGGAGGCTGGTGATGCCCTTCTGAAGGAGTTAACGGCCTTAGTGAACCTAATGCTCTCCGGCAATGTGAACGAAAGTATCATTAATATTTTATACGGGGCCAACCTATGTGCTCTGCGCAAGAAGGATGGTGGCATTCGTCCCAATGCCGTAGGAAGCACCTTACGACGTTTGGCACCCAAAATATGCTGCAAATACTATAGTACCGAACTTGCAACAAAATTCCAGCCCCTTCAACTCGGTTTCGGTTCGAAAGGGGGCTGTGAGGCTGCCATACACGCTCTTTCGACGTACCTTGGTAGCGGTGAAAGTGAGGTCATTTTGAAGGTTGACCTGAGGAATGCCTTTAATTCAGTGAATAGGGATACCTTGCTGAGCCAAGCAAAATTAGAAACCCCTCTTATATATAAATTCCTTTGGCAATGTATATACATCAACCGAATTTAGTTTACAAGGATCATCTTTTGGAATCAGCAATCGGTTGTCAGCAAGGTGACCCTTTGGGACCAGTGATCTTTAGTCTAGCAATACTTCCCATCATACAGCAGATAAATTCAAAATTCAACATTTGGTACCTAGACGACGGAACCCTAGGGGGTGATGTGCAAACAGTTTTACAAGATATAGAACTTATTAAAAATAAATTTCAATCCATCGGCTTACAACTTAACTCGGACAAATGTGAAATCTTTATCAGCGACACGACAGACAGACCCTCGACTAAAGGAAAATTTAACCTCGTAGCTCCAAATATCAAAATTTTGAAGTAAGCTTCACTGCGCCTCCTAGGGTCCCCAGTTTTGGAAGATGGATTTCATACATTTATCGAGGAAAAAATTCAAAATTTTGAATACATCACAGATCATTTGCAAAAAATAAGTGTTCATTCCGCCTTTACTATACTTCGGTTTTGCCTTTTTGTCCCTAAATTTACTCATGCACTTCGGGCATCCCAGTTTTGGCAACATTTGACACTTTTGACAAAAATTGACAACATTCTGCAAAACACACTCAGCACAATTTTAAATGTGGCCTTGAATGACCGAGCCTGGCTCCAAGCGTCCTTACCAGTTCGTTTGGGTGGTCTCGGCGTTCGCATAATTTCAGACGTTAGCCTTCCAGCATTTCTGTCGTCGGTGCACAGCACTGAGGAGGGAGCGGTAGGTGGCGCTGACTCGGAAACATACGATACTATAGTGCTCTCGTTAAAATAAATTTTAAAATTGACTAAAGTAAGAAATTAACAAAGTAAAGTGTATAAAAGTGATGATAAAGTGACAATGGATCTGTGAGAATGTTATTGACTGTTTTGATACACAAAAAACATAAATAAAACGGATCATCAATATATACCGACAGTGACTTTGAATTATTAAAACAAGTGCAAGTACCTAATTAATATACAATTATTCTATACAAATAACCCTATGGTGCATTATCATAAAGTAATCGTGAGTAACTTTTAAAATCAACAACTATAAGTGCATTTTTCTGGTTCAAGTTATAAGAAACCGTTTTTTATTCAAAAATCTAACACCCATCTTACGTTTTTACTACGAACTAAATCAACTTCACATTGTCACTAGTAACTACCAACGACATCTGTTGACAAATATTCACACTATTGATATGAAGCATACACTATTAAGATTCACATTATTACAGTAAGTGACTGTGGTCTCGTGGCTAGCCACTGGGCCTTAATACCGCAGCGCGGCGCGGGTTCGATTCCAACATCAGTGTGCTCTTTTTGAGATTTGTAATCTTCGTACATCATAGACATGGCACCTACAGGAAAAATATCGCAACAAAAACATACTGGTGACCGAAAGATTGTAACGAGTAAATCCACAAAAACCAAACAAGTCTCGGGTAGTGTGGATGCAAACGATGTAAACGTAACAGTGAGAAAAAAACAAAACACGCCAAAAAGCCGCTCCCCTAAAAGCCGCTCACCAGTAAATAAAATTGTCTCGAGTGCTCATTGTGAACCTATGATCGCCTCCATCTCGCCGTCACCGGGTTCACAATTTTCAAATATTGAGAGCGAAATAGAAGACGACTCCTTTAATATGATCAACACACTTTCACGGAGCGTAGATTACATCGAAGGCACCTCAACTGACATAAATACATTACAAGACATGAAGGAAACAATATCGCAGCTTACTTGCCAACTAAATAGTACACAAAATGAATTAGACAACAGCATCTTAGAAAAAAGCGACCTACACAATCAAATTAGCAAGTTAGTGACAGAAAACAAACTATTAAAATCTCTGTGTCATTCTTCTTCTTCTTCAATAGAAAATAGGGCATTGTCCAGTGTTAAGAAGTTTACTAGACACTCAATGATGAATAGCCTGCCAGTAACGCCTTATTCTACCCCTACTACACGTGTGAATGTTCGGGAACAAGATTTTAAAATAATAAACCTGCAGCTTAAAATAGAAGAGCTACAGAAAATGGTTAAGACATATGAGAACGAGATTATAACACTCAAAAAACGGTTCGAGACTATAGTATCACAGACATCAAGTACAAAGCAAACAGAAATCGTAAACTTGATACAATCGAAGAGGAGAGTTATCATTGTCTCTGATGGGCAAAGCGGTGGTCTACGATACAAACTCCAACACCTACTGGGATCAGAATACTCTGTGTTGTCGTACATCAAATCTGGTGCATCTATGAGGAACGTACTGTGTGGCTTGGGTAGTGATATACATACTCTTAATAGGAACGACTTTGTGGTTGTCTTGGGGGGATGTTATGACACCAATCCCTTCGATATCGAAATGAGTCTACACACATTTTTGGGATCGGCTACCAATACTAACATAGTTATAAGCGAAATACCTACTAATAGACATCTAAATGAATTTAAATTGAATTATATGTTAAGGTTTATTTGTGGAAAATATGCAAATGCTACTTATATGGATATGAATTACTCAATAAGTTTGCCCAATAGGAAAAGCCTTAGTGTAATATTATCTGGGTCTATTTTACGAGAAGTTCTCCGTCTTGATTACCAATATAAATCAAAAATATATAATGATAAAAAATATTTAAAGGAAAACAAGTTGTATGTCGATAAATCAGTTCAGACCGACATAGAATCAGAACATACCTTAGACATAACCACCCAGGTGAATGGTTCTCCAAGCTTTGATTTTTTTCGTCTCCAAATACCTAACTGTACTACACCAGAACATTGCAGGGCTAATCAATAAATCTGACATGTTAATAGTCTATCTGGAGGAACTATCAGATAAATACAAATCTGTTGATGTTTTATGTATCTCTGAACACTTTGTAATGTCAGGGTATGAAGATCACTTATGCATACCGAATTACAGTCTTGGGGCTTGTTTCAGTCGTACCGATAAGAACAGGGGTGGGGTATGTATATTAGTTAAGACCGGCTACTTATTCAGAGAATTAACAGAAATTAAGCAATTTGCAATAAGTAAAAAGTTCGAATGTTGTGCAATTGAATTAATCAATTATAAAATTGTAGTTTTATGTCTCTATAGAATACCAGATAAACATAATTTGACAACATTTTTCGAAAAATTAGAACAAATTTTATATATAATATGTAATAAGAACTACGATAATGTAATAATAGCTGGTGATCTAAATATCGACAACTTGAAAAATGATAGCGATGTACTGGAATTGAGATGCCTTTTGGAACGCTTTAACTTAACTCTAGCTATAAAACAAATCACAAGAATGAAAAGCGGAACTTGTATTGATAATTATGCGCACAATTTCAAGCAATCATGTAGAACGGAAGTGATAGAATTTGGAATGTCTGATCACACTGCTCAGCTGCTACAGTGCCCTGTACCCCACAAATGTTTAGTTAAGTATTGGCGCGTATTACAAAGAGATTATTCTGAAGAAAATATGGTAAGATTTCGGGAATGTCTCAAAAACATATCATTCTCTGATGTTTATTACATAGATAACCCTAACGAAGCGTATAATTTATTTATAGAAAAATTCAAAATGTTTTACGATTTATATTTTCCTTTCAGACTTTTAAAAATACCAGTTAATAAGAGACCTAAATGGGTATCACGTGGTATCAAACTATGTAGCCGGAAAAAAAGGCAATTACTCTGGCAGTACAGATGCAAGCGTACTAATACCAATAAAATAAATTATGTAAACTACGCAAAACGTTACAAAAAAATTATAGGGCTCACAAAAAAGGCACAAAATAATAACCGAATAAAAAATTCTGATAATAAAACTAAAATGACATGGCAGATAATACAAAACTCAAAAATAAACCTACCTAAAAATACAATTAATAAAATTAGAATTGACAATTTAACTATTACTCAACCAGAGGTTATTGCAAATAAATTCAATGATTATTTCATAGATAAAATAGTGCCAATAACAAGGACAGATAATAAATTCATATCTCACTTAAACTGTCCAAATAATTCAATGTTTATGCCTCCGAGTCTACCAATAGATATCATTAATATTATTAAAAATCTTAAAAATACTAACAGCGTAGGCAGTGATGAAATATCGACAAGAGTCATAAAATTTACTGGCGACTTAATATGTGACCATTTAAGTCACATCCTAAACCTATGTATAACTCATGGTGTTTTCCCGGATGGATTAAAGATGTCAGTTGTGACGCCATTGTTCAAAAAAGAAAATAAAGATTTAATGCAGAATTATAGACCAATAGCTCTTACCTCTGTCGTGTCTAAAATATTTGAAAAATTTATGTATCAGAAGTTGTATTCTTACTTTGAAAGAAGTAATATTTTATGCAACGAACAAATTGGTTTCAGAAAAGGTAAGACTATAAATATGGCCATATATAATTTCTTAAATGTAATTATTATAAATATGGACATAAGAAACCCAGTATCAGCTATATATTGCGATATGACTCAGGCATTCGACTATGTGGATCATGGAATCTTACTGGCAAAGCTGGAGGCTTACGGTATCAGGGGAAATATCTTAAGTCTACTGGAATCATATATTTGTAATAGAAAACAAAAAGTAGCAATTAGAAGAATAGATTCCGAGACAAAAATTGAAAAAATGTACTTATCTAAGGAACGTGGCCTATCATATGGGGTGCCCCAAGGCAGTGTATTGGGACCTTTACTCTTTATAATATACATAAACGACTTTCCTAAAACAACAAACCATCATATGACACTTTTTGCCGACGATAGTACATTAGTAATAGAGTGTAAAGAACTTGACCAATATGAATCGGAAATTAATAGCTCTCTGGGTTCAATGATTACGTGGCTTGATAATAATAACTTGAGAATTAATTTTGGTAAAACAAAAATTATGCACTTTAGTCAAAAAAAAGTATTGACATCTAATATAAATATTAATTATCATGGTAATATAATTGACGAGTGTGAACAAATAAAATTTCTAGGTGTTGTTGTTGATCGTAAGCTTAACTGGAAAGCTCATATCGAAGCGCTACGTAAAAAAATCAGCAGTGCCTCATATGCTCTATACAAACTTGCCCCGACAGTCAGTACAGAAACACTGCTCACTGCTTACCATGGCCTTGTAGCATCCATATTAAGGTACGGGGTAATATTTTGGGGTCACTCTACTGACAGGGAGATCGTATTTTTGGCGCAAAAGAGATGTATAAGGGTAATGTTTGGAATTAAATTCACTGACAGCTGTAGACCGTTCTTCATCAGACATAGAATACTAACACTACCGTCGTTATATATTTTGGAAATGGCTTTATTTGTTAGACAAAGCACTCATTTGTTTCCGCGACTTTCGGATGGTGTCCAACGTAGCAGACGAGAAAATAACAGGCTTCGCATACGGAGTGCCAAAACAGCACTTATGTGGAAAAGTATGTTTTGTTTAGCTCCTAAAATTTATAATAAAATTCCAAATGTACTGAAGGACTTAAGTTATAATTTATTTAGAAAGGAATTAAAGGACTTATTAATTACAAAATGTTATTATGATATTGAGGATTTCCTAAATGATAGTTTATGATGTTTGACATGATGTAGATTTAATGGTATGAATATAATTTGAATTGTAATTTTTAGTATGAATGTGTATAATTGACAAAATATTTTTAATTTTGATTTTGACATTGTTTCTTGACATTAAATAATAAGGATGATTTTTTTTTAAATAATTGGATAATTTAATATGCATGTAACTGATAGGTAATATGTACTTTAATTTGCACTTGACATTCCATTAAATTTGTACGCCACAAATGGCAGAATATGCTGTGCCTGCACATGAGTACCATGTAATTATAACAACTGTAAAAAACCATATTCACAAATAAAGATTATTATTATTACTATTATTATTATTGTTAACCAGGAAAATTCTCATAAACACACAGGTTAACTCTGAGGTGTCATGTAAGTCCGATGCTATTAATGCTTGGAAGGCTGCTTGTCCCAACACTGAGCTGCCTGGTAACCCTTTCTCCCAGAGACAATGGGATGCGCCGCTCTGCAGGCTGGTAAGAGATAGCTTAATACACACATCTTCCCATGTTAGAGAGCGTGCGCGCCTTCTGGCTGTGGGGGAATGGGAGTCAGGCCTCTGGATTCAGGCACTTCCATCGCCCAACATAGGTACTATGTTGGACGATACTACTTTCCGCCTTGCCACTTGCCTTCGCTTAGGAGCGCCGTGCATTTCTCCGCATCATTGCCACTGCGGTGAAGCTGTCGACAGTCTTGGGCACCATGGCCTTTCATGCAGCAGAAGCGCTGGGCGTATACCGCGACACGCCTGCATCAACGACATTATCCGCCGTGCTCTAGCTACCGCTGGCGTACCAGCCATTCGTGAACCTAAAGGGCTGGTGCGTAGCGATGGCAAGAGACCGGATGGTATGTCGTTGCTACCTTGGCAGATGGGTAGACCTTTGGTGTGGGACGCTACGTGCGTCGACACCCTTGCGCTTTCACATCTTTCAAGCACAGCAGGGTGTGCCGGTGCTGCTGCTGCATCTGCGGAAAACCTCAAACGGCGCAAATACCGTAACCTGACAGGTGATTATGTTTTTGAGCCGTGTGGGGTTGAAACGTTAAGGACGTGGGGTCCAAGTGCTCGGTCTCTATATAAAGACTTGGCAAAGCAGCTGATCGACGCTACGCGTGACCAGAGGGCTGGTTATTATCTTGCACAGAGGATAAGCATTGCCATTCAACGTGGCAATGCTGCCAGCCTTCTGGGTATGTTACCGGTCGGTGATGATGCGGAGGAATTTCATGACGCATTTTGTATCTGTAATTTTTATGTTTATTTTATTTTAGTGTATTTTAGTAGCTATCTAATAATAGTTTTAGTTTTAATTTTTAATTGAATTGTATTGATTTGTATATGTTTAGTGATTTAAGTGTGGATGAATAAAATATAGATTGGTGATTGAAAAAAAAAATATATTAATACCAAAAACTGTAGAGGTTAGGTTAAGTTAGAACTGTGACCACAACACGCCGAAACCGAATTCTACTTAATAGGTAACGCAAAAATATAGATTATTTGTTTCGAAATTAACTTTAACTGTGTGCAAGTATATTTTTAGGATGTAGCAAAAAAAAATGTTACCTTTATTCATACAATGAGATACACAAATTGGTGAGCATTCATCCGTTTTGGTGAACATTAAGTATGTATTGGTAGTAATTATTGAACATATTTAGTAGGTAGGCATTTAAACACAAGCCATTAAAAATTATACTGATTATTTAATAGTTACAAGATAAATCATAATTGGTGATTATACCTTAGTCTAAGAAGCTAAACCTGATCAGATCACGTTTCACTGTAGTTGTTTGAAAAATAATTTCCCTTTCCTACGGGAATTTCTAGATACAACGTTATACGTATAAACACGCTTGGGTGTAAATGCAACTACCTATTAGAATGTCCTTGTCCCAAATATTTGGGGTGCAACATGTCTCTCTCCTCCATACTTTCTTGTCAGATGTCATTTTCTCAGTCACTCTCTTCCTTACCATATCCTCTTTCACGCATTCATCCATTGTTTCTTGGGCTTACCTTTGCTCCTAAAGCCTTCATTCATACCTTTACCTTTTCACAACATCACTTTCATCTCTTCTCACAGTATGTCCGAACCATGACATTCTTCATTCTGTCCATTCACTTCACACATCATACAAGTCACAGCACACATCCACCTTAACATTAGCATCTCCGCTACATGCAGTTTTTCATTCGTCGCTTTCAAAGGCAAACTTGACAATCCATACAATACGGCAGGTCTGATCATGGACTTATAAATTTTCCCCTTAAACTTAAGGGAAAATTTGGGATCACATATTATACCTCTGATTTGCCGCTGTTTCATCCACCCTGCCTCAATTCTGTGCTTCACTGTTCGATCAATTCCTCCATCCAAGAGCCGAGGTAGCAAAACTTGGAGCAGACTGGAATTGGTGCACAACTGGAGAACTGGAGGGTGTAAAACTGGAGAAATCAGAGAATATAGCCCTGATACAAGCCTACCGCTACGCTGAACTCGTCGGTGTTGCCAGCAGTGGATCGTACATAGGTACTTGATCGACAGTACATCGCTCAGATCAACTTTATATAAAGTTCCCAGGCACACCTTTCTCTTTCAGGGCTCACCACAAACCCGTTCTAAGGACCCATAAACTGGGTCCATCTCGAGATCCACAAACACCGATTTGGTCGTACAACATAAAATATAAACGGTACTAATACCAAATAATTGAATGTCAATAAGTTCAGCCAATTGTTAAATGGCCTTCTTATTGATAACCGGATGACTGAGGATGACATTTCATTCCAGCAATCTTTGAACTCAAAGCAAAAAACAATCTTGAAAATCATCTCATAAACAAAAAAAGAATGCGCGACCAAAAAGTACGACAACTTTCATTGTTTATTTATTTATTTAGGTCTACGAATAATTGTTAATATAATAACTTACACCAAATACATTCAAAAATACAAATAATAATGTTACAATTACTCACAAGTAAAAAAATCTATAAACAGCAAGTTATTATTACACTACACTCTATTATTATCTGTATTAAAGGAACTAATGAATGTTTGAATGAACAAAACTATGTTATTTATACAGTTCAATTGAACAACTCACTCAAAATCGGGTAAGTCCAAGAGAATAGATTTAACCTTTGCCACAGAATCAAAGTGAAGATCAATTCGATCGCTATTACCTACTATTAATAACTTTATACATTCAGAACATGGGGAAAAATACACATGGGTGTACAACAGCGGATTTTATGTATATAGTAGTTTCAGTTAACAATAATTTGGACACAGTTTCGATAATAAATCGTCTAGAAGTATTAATTTGGCGAAAAAAATTGAGTATAACATATATTATACAAATTATAAACTAGAAATGTACAGTCTTACGACTGTACATCGCATGTGTAATGCCTTGACTGTACATGCATTGCTGACGCTGCGGTACAGGCCGACCCGGCAACGCGCGTCATTATTTATTTACTATTTATATGCAATACAAGTCGTGAAATTTGGAGACTATCAGTACAACCTTTACCTAGTACACACTTACTATCAGTGAAAGATTAGCCACATATTTACAACTGTTACCTTAACGATACAATATACGTACTTACGTTACATTCCGGCTATCCTTCCTTTGTCTTCAAACTACCACTACAGCACACTCCACAACAAGAGTCAATGTACAGGATAACGTACCGTACAAGAAAAAAATCATTTTCTTTTTTTTTTATCAATTTAAATACTTTGATAAATTGATGCCGTCTTTAATATCTGAAATATAATGTCTGAAAAAGGACTGACAAATGAAAACTATTAGCGATGCGTGGTCATAAACAATTTTTTAAGCTGTCATACTTCATAACTTTGAGAAAAAGTTATAAATCACGTACCTACATATATAAGTCTAGTATATTGCGCAGTGATTTATATGCCCCGATTCAAAATAGCTCTCGATTTGATAGATTGAAGCACTTTTTTTGCCCGAACTGCCAAGCTGCCAAGAAAGGTTATAATTGTGTTTTGTATGTTTGAATGCATGTTTCTATTTACCAGCTACGCCCGCTCAATCGTGCACAATATTTCCGAGTCGACATGTCGTGGCTAGGCTGGCCTTTGTTGTGCATTCAACGCTTCTCACTCAACTGGGTTTCTACAAAGAATCCAGTTCACGGCTGACTTGGCACAATCGAACACAAGTAAATCTGTAGTTCGCCTGGACGCGAAGGCATCTGGACGCTCTGTACACGGATTACTTATCCTCCCTAGAAGCTACAACGCCGTCGACAGGAACTTAGCGCCGGCTCCATTTCAAATACAAATGCTACGTCAACAGAACGCTACTGTAGAACATACTCCGTCTCAAATATTTAGGTTAAGCTGACCGCTGTCGGCACAGTCGCCAACTAGATATCACACTAACTTCGAAATAACTCACAAGACATCAAAGGGAGTGTAATGCTTTGATGTTTGTGGCATTGCACGTGTGAGTTTCTGTGCCGTCAGTGTAAAAGACAAAGCAGGACAAGCTTTTGGTCTTTCCACTTACAACATAAAAACTATCCAGTGAACTCTGACTACTTACCTACTCACAGCCGGGAACATAACACGAGGTTATAATAGCTGCGGTATCCTGAGTGGAGGCACTTCCCCAGTTGGACTACTCAACTAGACGGAAATACCGTCGTGTCTTACCTCCTACCTACATAAAAATGTTATAATGTGTTACAGGATTGTTATACGAATGTATTCTCGGATGAAGTCGAACCCAGGCCGCTAGTAGAAAATGACTACACGATTGTGCCATTCGGACAACTTCAGCTTTTGTCTGCTCTGATTTTGAGCTTTGGTTAGATAGGTATATTGTTTCTTTGTTACGTGACAATAGATTGATTTCAAGTTAATGACTAGCTCGATTAACAAAAGGCTAGTATACGAGTACGTAATTCATTATTTATATGAACGTCATTTAAGGGAATTGGTGTTACATTATTAAAACTGTTTATTTATTTAGACTTGAACCAGCCACTATCCACCTGCAGGCTATTTGTATGTTTAAGTACTTACCTATGTATAAAAGTATTTATATACCTATGTATAGAAGCTATCGCTTACAACATAATTATATATATATTTGCTGACAGTACGTACAGTGCCTTCTTAAAGAGCTTTGCAAACTGCACCATCCGCCAGTACACGCTTCCGGTCCCCTCCCTAGGCGGTGGCGGTAAGCGCTTCGTCAGCAAGGAGATAAGAAAGCTCGTGAGCTTTACACTGCTAAGGTAGCAAATAAGAGTCAATTAATGGTAATCACGTTCTTTCACCTAATGAACGCGTACGTGCCAGAAAATATGTCAGCGCAATACCATTTGTAAGGCAAGGAAAATAAAAATTACAAGGCTTTAGACACTCTTACCAACTGTACATAGGGACACGTAATGATTAAAAATTATTCGCGACTTATTTTATTGTGCACAAAACCCCCACAGGAACCAGTGGGGGAGCTTATGGCGGACTTGAATCGACTAAAACGCACGCCGGCTGAGGGCCTTGGGTTGCATTGCCGAAGGTGAGGTTATCTGAGACAAATCCCCTTCGCAACCCTGCCGGCCCATAAATTATATTCCAGACTAACTAACCGGCTTCGTACTGGAAAAATTTCGTAATAATATTCTGTAACCGGTTTGCAGCATCACTTACCCGCTTCAATAATTTTAAGCAATATGCCTATAACCTTGGCGCCAAAGCCAGCATTACATAAATTGGTGAAATTTTATCTTAGCTGGCTGAACAGCACGGACGCATAAAATACAAACAAACTTGATTTTTCTTTTTTTCATATTAGATAAGACTCAGCCGGTACGATACGCCACAACTCAACTCTGCAGTAAGTAACTCGCAAACATCAAATCGGCTTAACTAATGTACAGACAGCATCAAAAGTTGAACAACACATTTCAACTTTCAGAGCACTTTGGCCATAAAACCTTTCATAAAACCCAAACAGAAAATGGAATAAGATTAACCTCGAGCTTTGCGAATCACAAAAATGTTGAGACATTAAATTGTTTTGTTTAAATCCAAATTAGACAAAGTCACGCTCAGGAAAAGTTTCGAACCCTTTCACCACCGTTTCCCACCCTCTCCTTTCCTACGCAGGACAACACGTGCAGGGCTTAGGTGTCACCCTCACACTGGCAAGAACCAAGCTGTTCGGAGACTCTTTTCTTTGCCGCACCACCAAGACCTTCTTCCTAAAGTCCCGGGTCCTTTAAACGGGGCGTGAAAAAGTATCTGATGAGGCCACTATTATAACATTACTTAGTGTCTGTAATGGAATCACCATTAGAGACTTTGCCTTTAGCCTACCAACAGACAAGGTGAAGTCAAGTTGGCGGCTCAAACCCCATTCTGAGGATAAACGTGAACAGTATGTAAAATCAGATTCAAGTTTAAAAGGCAGACTACTAAGAGGAAAATGTATTAGTTTGTATTCGATTAACTCTGAAACTACTGAACTGATTAAAAAATTCACCATTAGAACGCTACGTGACATGCGTGCGAATGGAAGTGAAGGAGGAAGAACCGGAAGGCGGAGCCTGAGCTCCGAGGGCACCTTTACCTCGAATGCAATCAGGAAAATACGTCGCCATGTAGATGATGATTATTGCTGAGTAACATAGGCTAGTTTTTATCTCAATCTTCCCACGGGACTTTCAAACAAAACTAATTTTTGCACAGATATTTACTATGTTATTTATAACTATTCCCGACGTTTCCTTTGCTTTCCAGCAGCCAAGGTCGCGGAGAGAGACTATGTAAGGGGGTAATCGGCTCAAGTCTTGGAGTGATCCCATTTCATCTAATAAATTCTGTCATTCAGTGAAGTTAACCGTGTATATTTAAATATTTTAACTATCAGCTTAGTACTTTTTCTACTGGCTGTACCTAAAAACGTTTTTGCAAAATGAATTATTATTGCTTTACTCGGATTATTAACAAATTTATTACAAAGAAACCTGAGCCGGCAGCGGTGGCGGTGGCGGTCCGCCCAGGGTTACGGCGCACCGCGACTTCGCGGCGCCTACCTCTACGCGACGGCATTAAGCTCCGCCTCAGCTTAGCCAAACTTTCGTCTATAAATAATCATTCTTAATTAGTTTTATGCTTTATTGAAACAACTTTTCTAGACATTGTTCTCATAACTGGACAAAATATACCACAGATGCTCTGAACTCTGTCTAATGTAAAAGATGCGAGCAATTTCTGGCCGGCATACACTACTAAGCAAGAAATTTAGCTGGGGGTATAGAGGGGTGCTTTAAAAAATATATACAATCTTCTGAATTACATACATTTGGCTCAGATTTTAGAGGTAATAATTTCCTACTATCTACTTAAATTTTATATGGGTACTTAATACAGCCCGGGGAATTTACGACAGTGGCTGAACAAAAGAATTTGCCAGGAAACGTATAGCGCAGGCTTATTAGATCAGGGGCACTAAGAGGCACAGTGAGTGTGGTTGTCCTAACGCAAGAAAAAGTATGTAATACACCTAAACCGACCAATTTACGTGATGGCCCATCATAGCCCGCACAAATTAGGGAAATTACTGACTCCCGTAACACAATTTTTTACAAAACTAGCTCGGGAGCCAGGGATTTTTTTCACATGTGTAAATGTATTTCTGTCAATAAACAATTTTTAATTAATTCCCCTCCGTTTGAAACACCTTCATAACGTTGTTTGGTATTCACGCTGTGCAAGTATTGACAGCACCGCAGCTGGTGGCCGTTGCACATGTAGACCGAAGATAAAGCAACTTAACTGTAATAAAACATTGGATTGCGTCGCCCCCCGCGCGCCAGGGGCCAGGGGGACTCGGTACTGCGTAATCGCATTTTGATAGAAACCACGCTCAGACAAATTCAATTTCGCTGTTTAGTTGAGTTTACAGATACATTATTAACGAAGTTTGAAGCTATAGTTCGACTGTACCTTGTCTGTGGACCGAACTACACGTGATTGAATGAAGTTTCATATTTATTATTCAGATAGCTACTTAAACATACGAAGACCCTCGTTGGACCTTACTTACCTTGAAACGGTTTTGAGAAAGTTAACTTGTCAACATTTACATATCCCAACAAGTGCCAATATACTACAAAGTCCGTACATCAAGTGTGTACCGAAGAATGTTAAGATGTGTAAAGTTTCATCAAATATAATGAGTGAACGTAGAAAAGAACAGACCATCATTGGGCTTGAAACGTAGGGGATAAGGGGTTCAAGTAATATTTTTTTTTATACCACTGAGGTGGTAGACAAGCACACGGCCCACCTGATGGAAAGTGGTTACCGTGGTCTATGGGCGTGTGTAACACCAAAGAAGCCACACTCACGCTGCCGACCCTGTAAGCACAGAGTCTCTGTGCCGTCAGTATAGAGGACAAAGCAGGACAAGCCTTTAGTCATCCCACTGACAGCACAAACTTTTCAGATTCCTTATTAAATTTCAAATCAATCTTATTACGCACTGTACACGTGTAAACGCAACGTACACTGAGACAAATGCGATATTCTCTTGCACTCCATACATTTTCACTACGCGCCAGCGCGCTGTGACATCACCACGTGCCACGATTTCGTATGGAGCGTTTTCGGGCAGGTCGAGAAATTGAATTTTTTTCATAAAATAGTTTCACTTTTTTTTTATATTATGGTAAAATGTACAGTTTACGATAAAAAAAAAAAAATGATAAAAAAAAAATGATAAAAAAAGGACACAACTCTATTGTTTGTGGAGGTCAGACGGCAGCTGCTTCACGGAAAATATCGAAGTTCATCCAAAACCGCTGTAACGCTGGTAAAGCGGCCCCCTGACTCCGAGGAGGCCTCGGATGCGACTGGGACTAACGCTAAGGTGAAGAAAAGATTTTTTAAAAGTATTTAGTAGCTTTGTTTTTATCACGTAATTAAAATTATCGGTACATGGAAATTATGTCACAAACTGCGAAGTTATTAAACTGTTTCTTATTAGAACGAAAATATGTGACTATAAAATACACATACGTAATTTAATTAGGTCAGTATTGTTCTGTTATGAATATCGACAGGTACCCCTAAAACAAATTATACCCTGACAATATACAGGAAATGTTATGAGCGAAAGTGAAACAGGTGTTTGATTAAAACTCATTTGAAAAGTAAATTAACGCGAAGTTTTATAACAAAAGCTATCCTGTCTACAGACAAACATCATTAATTAATGTCAGCCCTCGTCCAGTTCACATTATTTTTCAATCTTTGTTCATCTAACTACCTTATTAAAACATAAATATATAATATAATAAACACAATATACAAAGTGAATTAGTTTAAAGAAAAAGAAAGCTTTGGCAAGAGTCTCTGCAGATGCCTATACAATCCCGGTTTTTACGGTAGACTAGGGGAACGCCATTGCAGTAGTACAGAAGACATTTTTATGCTACTAACAAAGGTATCTACCAAAAAACTCACACACCGTCGGTATGAGTGTCACACTAAGACCTTCACTGCTTTCAGTACCCTATATACTGCAATAACATACTGTAATAAGACTAATAAGTTACACGATTCGGGTGGATAACACAAAAACATGGATTCTAACTCCTACAAAATGCTGTTACGCTCTTGTTTTTGTGAATTAATAACCCTTCTTCTGAGAGACGTGATGTTGCGTTAAGTTTACAAAGAGCTACACTATAGAACACGTTCTAACACACATTAATGATCATCAGATGACTGATTAGCCTAGTTCGGAATCCCTTAGTGATGCGAGTCTGTATGCAAATAGTTCGAGTATTGGTACGAGAACTTAATTATGCAGAGAGCAAAGCTAACGCGATTACACCGCCATTAACATGTTTAGACTAACTGAGAGTGAATTACCTACTCCAATTACGAGTATAAGTCAAAGATCAGAATTCTGGCTCGCGAGACGACTGGCGACAATTAAGTTTTGTGTTCATTTCCCTTATCGTGCAAAGTTCAACTCCATAAATAATTATGTTTGAGAACTTACAGTAACTGCTAACGAAACAGTTCAATGAAATTGTTTTCTTAACTTTGTTATTTACATGGATATTGAAGTTAACATCTGTTATAGTCAGCGTGGTTGCCGGCAGAGTCGAATTTGGACCATTCCCATGCGGTGTCGTTCAAGGCGACTAGCGTTGTTTAACATCAGACATATATATACAGCCCAGACTCAGTCTCAGATGGATGGCTTGAGTCAACAATGGTGCCTGGAAGACAGCAATATACTCACCCCCTATTACATGGGACCGAATTCAATGATTGGGGAAATGTGGATCTTAATTCACCTCTGTCTAACCCTCCGGGGATAAAGGTGTCATTATATGTATGTATGTATGTAGTCAGATTAAATTAAAGTTAACTTTTAAAGATCCGTACTTTGTATATAGTGGCTACTGTAACGCTGAAGAAATTGTAAGTTGTTATTCCTTTTCTTAAACAAAATGCTAGCGATGAATCTAACATACCGCTAATTAATAGAAAATGGAAAACATTAGCGCAGTCTGGCTCGTGAAGCAACTGATAAATTAAATGTTACTCTAACCTTAAGATTAATGCAAAATAAACATACACAATTACACATCAAACAAAGGTTATCTAAATGTCAGCGACGTGATTGATATGCATCGGCTGTCAATCCGATAGCTCCTCTATTTGATGAACTAAATAGGAGTGTAGCTTAGCGCTGGGTCGGCGCTAACATCTCGCTGTTAAAACTAGCTACGTTTTACAATATTGCATCAGGTAACAATCAACACGGTAGAATATTCGAATGTGGTCTTGCACTGTGTCATAGAGGCAGCTACGCACATGTAACTTCGCATCATAAAGACATTTGACATGTATTCTGAGTGGGCATCGATCGAACTGACTATGAGTCCATACGCCTCACAAGATTGGCCCCGTTTTAGGTATTAGTACCCATTCGTCCCGTGAAGCATTAGGCGTACCCCCGTATTGAAAATGCAGATAAAATACAGTCACGACCTACCCTGAATCGAATATAAATGTGTCATCCATTCAACTAGCTTTCTTTAAACAAACAAGATGGCTGACCCACCAACCTAACATAAGTGAGTCTGTGCGGTACACACAAGGGAACCGCAGCCCGACTCGTTGGCACTAACACATTTCAAAATACAAATGTGGCGCAAGTGGAACACTATTGTGGAACACATTCCGTCGTAAATATTTAAACATTTTGAACTCAGCCGGCGGCGCGGCGGTGCAGTCGACAACCAACTAATAGATACAAACATAAACTTGAGAACTAGTCTCTTCTTTATACGAAACTTATTCGAAAGTTATACATCTTTATTTTAGACTTACACTATTTAGTACAAGTAGGATACCTCCTACTTGTACTAAATAGTGTCCTACCGGACACGGCGGTATTTCCTTCCAATTGAGCAGCCCGACTGGGGAAGTACCTCTCTACAGAATACCGTGGCTTCGTGTTGTGTTCCCATTTGTGAGTAGGGTAGCCAGAGCTCACTGAAGAGCTTGTGCCGTCGGTGGGAAGAATAAAAGGCTTGCGCTGCTTTGTCTTCTATACTGACAGCACAGAAACTATGTGCTTACAGTGTCGGCAGCGCGAGTGTGACTCCTCTGGTGTTACACACGTCCATAGCGTGCTTGACTGCCACCTGAGTGGTATAAAAAAAAATAAGACGAATTTATAATGATAGCAGTTTTTTTGTAATAAATAATACATATATATATAATCAGGCCTTCGTCCCCGGTGGGTTAGGCTAAGGTGAATTAACACCCACAATTCACCAATCATTGTATTCGATCCCATGACATAGGGAATGAGCCTATTGCCGTATTCCGGGCACTATTGTTGACTTAAGCCATGCATCTGAGGCTGAGTCTGGGCTGTATATATCTGTCTGACGTTAAACATCCCTATCCTTTAGTCGCCTAGTACGACACCGTATGGGAAGAGATAGGGTGGCCAAATTATACTCTGCCGGGAACCACGCGAGTAATAAATAAAACCTACTTTCATTTTGGTACCTCAGTAAAACATAATATAATATTTAATTTCTATGACACATGTACACAGTTGCCAAAACTGGCCAAAGGGGATGTAACATACACCAAATCCCGCAATCAATTCCACCTCGGACAAGGGAGCACCTAAATATGTTATTGTGAAACAGATTGTTGTTGCTCTGCTCGGATTATGTCGGCATTTATTAAACGGATCCCAGGGGCGGGGGCCGGCGAGAATTGCGCCACACTGTGGCTCCTCGCCTCTATACGTTATACGAGCACTAACTCACTCGAGACATACACTTTCCACACAGAACTTTGCGTCGATTAAGAATATTTGCTTCGGTCTCATGTCTCCCGTGATTGCTCTCGTGCAGGACACATCAAGATTTATTCAGTCTTATGGGCCTTTTTTGAGCTTCATATCACCGCAGCACGGTGCTCCTTGGCCAACTGTCAAAATTTTCGGGTAAACAGGAGTGAAGTAGTAAGAAAATCTCAGGGAAAAGCTTTCGAGCCCTATTTGTAGAAGAACGTCTTCGGTAAATGGGAGAAGCAGGGACATATATGTCTGTATTATTATCTACAGTTGAGTGAGCCATATTCAACATTCTCTCCACATTTTAGAGGTACTCTTTTTATTTTTTAATGGCAATCTGGGGCGACACTTCGCATTAACATATTTGTACGCGTGACGCGGTCCGGGCGCGACCCTTACCCGTACAGTGACGTCACGTGCCTGATCTGGGAACCGATATTGCCTAACACATAAAGTAAACCGCACGTTGTGCCCAATTCAGCGCACTCCGGCAATAATACGCGGCGGATCGAATGCTAATGGCGAACACGTTCGAAGAAACCTAACACTGCCATTATAAGGTATGTGCGCAAATATTCTGTATATTTACCATTTACTTATCAGCGCGTATGTATCGTTTACACATTTGTTGTTACATTTCCAACATTGATCGCATGCCCTTTTAATATAGGAACCTATTATCACGCTAAGATGCCGATGTGGCAAATCTATCTTTGTAGAATTTTTTAAATTTGTTGAAGTATCACATCTTCTAACCACCAACCACTGTGTCTAAACACATTACAAATGACTACGGAACCAGCGGAGTTTCACTTCACTCAAAGTAGTAAAGTATCTCCTAATCACGTAACTACAAAACCAATTTGGTGAACCTTTTTGCTGTCAAAAGTTTTTGATTAATTTTGGTGATGGCGGTTAAACAATTTTACGTGTTAAATATACACTGAATATAGGTCTCAAAACCAAACGGTGCGGTACAAACACACGACCTTATTTATTAATTTTAATAACTCACAAACATGTAAGTAGCTGTAGCGGTAGGTAGGCAGTTACTGTCTCAAATCCGTAGGCGCCTGAATCAACAGGTCTTTTATTAAAACACATTTGAATATATAATTGGTTTAGCAACGCAGTCTTATCTACACACAGACAGACCAACATTATGACTTTATAATGTAAGGATTCAAATCTTAATGGATGACATTTGGGCATTCAAATTAAAACAAAATACCTGCCTACATTTGTATTTAAAAGTCGGGAAAGTTTATTGCCGCTGAATTCCTCATGAACACTCTAGAGGACGGAATGACATCATGCTGATTAGTGTTAACAAAAGTTAGCCAAAGTACGGTCATGGACTCTCTCATTATATTTATGAAATGGCATTAGATCTCTGCCACTTTTCCCCTGCGGGTTGTCACAGCATAGGACAGTGTACAATATTAATAACACCTCCCAATACATTTTTAGGTAATCAAGATTAATCAAGTCAAAAGCCACTTGGGTGAACTTACGCACAACATTCATTTTTACTGTTCAAAACAAAAACGGTTGAACATTCCGATATTGACTAACTGTAAAGTTTTACGAGCTTCCGACTCACCGAGCCGCCCCCGCCGCACCGCGCGCCCTGGCCTCCTGGGGCCGCGGGGCGCGCCATTAGCGCCCATAAAACACGTATAAATATCAAATAATTACTCAAATCAGAGCAGTTACCTATCAATCGATTTACCAAAGGCTATCTAAAAAGTAATTACGTACCTAAACGTTCTAACCAGAACCGGCCAAAATCAGGTAAATTGGAATAACTTCAACCGGCTGAACCCAATCTGCGCTATTAATAAATTGGAAAAATGTTTTAGTACTTTCATTTTTTAGACATTTGAAAGACAGTTTGTAATTAGTATAAAAATTAGCTGCCACTGAACGAGCTACGCGTGTAACTGGCAGTTCATTTGAGCTTCAAAAACGTAACAAAGTGATGTTGATCATTCAGACTTCACTTCTTTCCACAAGCATCAAGAGCTTCCTGACAAAAAGATCACAAGCTGATGTAGGCACATGTTCAATGCTTATAATTACTGCACAGCTTTGCTGGTGTTGCTGTACTTATAGGATAACGATTGGATACCTAACATTTAGACTCATAACATAACATAACATAAATTCACGCCTATATCTCCGAAGGGGTAGGCAGAGATGCTAGCACCTACATTTCGCCAGTTTTTGTTTAGGTCCCAATATAATAGGTGCGAGCCTATTGCCATTAACCGGGCACTTATAAACCTGCGATAAATTCACACATAACTTCGAAAAGCATCGAAAAGTCATTGGTGTATGCCATGGTAAAACCTGGGATCGAACCTGAGACTTCGTCTCAGTAGTCCATTACCCATACCACATTTCTCTTCTCTTCTTCATTCATCGAATACAAATAAAAAAGGAAATTATCTACTTGACAGGACAGTAAGTGACTTCACAGAAAACTTGTTGTAACTTTAAAAGATTCCCATTGAATTTGTAAATGAAATCAGCGAAGATATCGAGACTCTTTGAGCCCCCACATAAGGAGTTGTACTCGGAACAGTTTCGGACCAAAGAAGGGGAGTTTTTGCCAACATTAGCGGAATATGGAAAGTGTTCGGCCGGGCACATTGAGTCAGAGGCTAGAGAGTAACTAGCCACAGTCTATGTTGACATTAAGGAGTTTATGCAGGAAGGTCATGGACTTCGTGAGGCAGATGGAGTGACTTCGTTTTAAGTAAAGTAAGTCGTTGGTTATAAGGGCCCCTATGTGAGATACCAGCCAGAGAATATACCAGTTGCCTAGTAAAGACGCCCTGGATACAGCGCTTACAAACCGTCTTAAAAAATAAGGTTTAAAGATAAAACCCGATTGTCTTAATTATAAGCGACTAAGGGATAGGGCTGTTTAACTTCAGACATATATATACAGCCCAGACTCAGCCTCAGATGCATGGCTCGAGTCAACAATAGTGCCCAGAATACGGCAATAGGTTCACCTCCTATTACTTGGGACCGAATACAATTATTAGCGAAATGTCAATGTCAATTCACTTCTGCCTAACCCTCCAGGGATGAAGGCGTGATTATATGTACGTATGTACGTATAGTTAATTCGGTCGTGTGCCATTTTTCTCTAGAAAGTATTGTTTTGTTAGACTTAAGTGGTATACGACCACGGCTATCCTTGATATTTTCTTGTTCAATACTTTTTAACCCCCGACGCATAACGACGGGGTGTTGTAAGTTTGACGTGTCTCTGTGTGTGTGTGTGTGTGTTAGTTTTCTTTGTTTGATTAGGTATATTAGTCGGGAGTGTTCTTAGCTATGTTTGAAAAAAACCGGTCCAAGATAGCCGCCGCCACAAAATGACAGAGTACATATTTATTCTCTACTCCCTCAATATGGGTATCAAATGAAACGACTTGACTAGTAGAATATCATACAATATGACAAATTTCAAATCCAAGATGGCCGCCACCACAAAAAGGCGAATTACATTTTATTTCACAACTCCCTCAATATGGATATCAAATCAAAGAGCTTGACGAGTAGATCAATTTAAAAAGTGTAAAATAATATTTTTTTAGGTAAATATCCCGTCACAAGAAACTACCCCCAAGAAAATAAGTTGTGTTAATTAGCCCTATAACTTTGATACACCTAGTAATACATATTTAATACAAGGGTTGTCATTGTCGGGGGGACCTTGGATCGTGTATATCAAAGCTAAAACTTTGGCTAACTCACACAACTTATTTTCGACTTTTTGGGGGTTGATTTTTGTGATGGGGGTTTTTTAAATTAATTTTTATTAGAGCGTGATTTTTTAGTAGTCGGGTTTTAGTTTTAAACCTTTTTTTTTATTTATATTATTTTGGGGTAAGCAATAGGTTTTTTTATTTACTACATAGAAAGAAAGCAAACCATAAGCCACTTGAGCTAATCTGGAATTCAGTACCTGTTTTATATGTGTAATAATATTGTACATACACAAGAGTATATAGTGGTGAGTATAACAATGGACAGAAAGAGAGAGAAAATTTAGTTTCGACGCTTCCAACGATACCTCATTTGTCCAGTTCTAATAAGTGGCTGAGTCTGACTGATCCATTATTTCGATCCCTCAGGGATCCTATAATTTAATCACATGCAAATGGGGGGCAAGAGTTGGGAATCTACAAGTCAGCAAGGCAGTCACTCAGCCTATCGTATTTTATTATTTCGGTATTTACCTATTGATGAAAAGTGCATTTGTTCCATCTGAAAACCAGCCGCTACATCAGAATGTATAATTATATGTGTATACTTTGACAGTAGTAAAGTAGTATTTTTTATACCACTTGGTTGACAGACAAGCACACGGACCACGGAAAATGGTTACCGTGGCCTATGGACGTGTGCAACACCAAGGGTGTCGAACTCGCGCTGCCAACCCTGTAAGCACAGAGTTTCTGTGCCGTCAATGTAAAAGACAAAGCAAGACAAGCTTTTAGTCTTCCCACTCACAACACAAAACTCTCCAGTGAGCTCTGGCTACCCTACTCACCACCGGGAACACAACACGAGGTTATTATGGTCGGAAATACCGTCAATTGGACGTAAATACCGTCGAAACCTCCCTCTTCCTAATATAAATATGCCTCCTCCTAATATTAGTATGGTAGTAGGTACCTAACTGTGTCTCGAGTTGTGCGGTGCACGTGCGATAAATAGGTAGGTAACATTCATTCACAACAAGTACGGAACTAACTTGGGCCCCTGCGCTGCACGGATAAGGAGCTAGTCGTGTCACACCGCTTGGCACTTCTATCTTATTGTTGAACGTGTGCTTACGATTCGTACCAACAAGATACCTATGCTTATACTTAGTCTGGCCATAAATACTGTTACAATTAAAATAAGAAAGATATTACATTTGAATTTGGAATCTGTCATTTTTATACGATTGTTCATTGTGTTTTCTAATTTTGGCGCCAATACATTGTACAATATTTTGCTATATTAAAATGGAGTGGGGTGATAAAGAAAACCGAATCGCTGTGATTGCATTACACAAAGTTGGTATGGAGCCGAATGTAATTTTTAAAACTCTCCATACGCTTGGTATTAGTCAAATGTTTGTGTACCGGGCTATTAATAGGTACAATGAGACCTCCTCTGTTTGTGACAGAAAAAGATCTGGCCGTCCACGTAGTGTTCGTACGAAAAGGTGGTCGAAGCAGTAAGGGAAAGAATTCGAAGAAATCCTGTCCGAAAGCAAAAGATTTTATCTCGGGAGATGAAGATAGCACCCAGAACCATGTCGCGCATTTTAAAAGATGACTTAGGACTTGCAGCCTATAAGAGACGCACTGGTAATTTTTTAACTGATAATTTAAAAAAGAATAGGGTGGTAAAATCGAAGCAACTACTGAAGCGGTACGCAAAGGGAGGTCACAGAAAATTTTTGTTTACGAATGAGAAAATCTTAACAATTGAGCAACATTTTAACAAACAAATTGACCGTATTTATGCTCAAAGCTCTAAGGAAGCTTCCCAATTAGTCGACAGAGTGCAACGTGGGCATTATCCGACTTCAGTGATGGTTTGGTGGGGTGTTAGCTATGAAGGAGTGACTGAGCCATATTTTTGTGAAAAAGGTATCAAAACATCGGCACAAGTATATCAAGATACCATTCTTGAGAAGGTAGTTAAACCCCTTAACAACACCATGTTCAATAACCAAGTATGGTCCTTCCAACAAGACTCAGCGCCGGGTCATAAAGCTCGGTCCACGCAGTCTTGGTTGGAAGTGAACGTTTCGGACTTCATCAGAGCTGAAGACTGGCCGTCGTCTAGTCCCGATCTTAATCCGCTGCATTATGATTTATGGTCAGTTTTAGAGAGTATGGCTTGCTCTAAACGCCATGATAATTTGGAGTCCCTAAAACAATCCATACGATTGGCAGTGAAGAATTTTCCCATGGAAAGAGTGCGTGCTTCTATTGATCACTGGCCTCAACGTTTAAAGGACTATGTTGCAGCCAATGGAGACCACTACGAATAAGCTTTTTATATTTTAAATTGTTTTATATTTATGTATTAAACTAACACACTGTAAAAGTAATAAATATTATTTGCAATAAAAAAAAATGATTTTTCTTCGTAACAATATTTATGGCTAGACTAGGTATAATATTTTGAGCTACGGAATTCTCCTTTGGGGTAATTCTGCAGATTTAAACACAATATTTGTGTTACAAAAGCGGGCTGTGCGAGCCATTTATAATTTAGGCCCAAGAGTCTCCCTCAGAGAAAAGTTTAAAGAGATAGACATTCTAACCGTAGTGTCACAATATATTTTCGAGAACCTCATGTATGTACGGAAAAATGTTTCAAAATTCTCCAGAGTTTGTGACCGTCATAACATAAATACCAGACACAAAAACAATCTTGTAGTCTGTGGTAGTCGACTTGAAAAAATTAGTCATTTATTCTAGGGCAACTGTATACGCTTTTTTAACAAGCTCCCTAATGAAATTAGGGATTTACCTGTCTATAAATTTCAAAATATTATTAAACGTAAATTGTGCCAGA
This sequence comes from Eilema griseolum, assembly GCA_963662185.1. Taxonomy (NCBI): domain Eukaryota; kingdom Metazoa; phylum Arthropoda; class Insecta; order Lepidoptera; family Erebidae; genus Eilema; species Eilema griseolum. The sequence continues at coordinate 377,914 of OY759232.1, forward strand.
AAGGCTATTATAAAATCCAAGAATATTTGGATGATAAACAAGCTTTGATAAGAGCTGTTCGCTCAACTAGGCTACTCAAGTAACGTTTAGTATTTAGATTAAGTAGACGTAAGTGTAGGTATGTTTGTAAATAGACCAAAAAAAGAAATGCCCGCTGAGTTTCTTGCCGGAGTCTTCTCGGGTCGGGGCCGCGTTTCGAACCGGTGGAACAAAAATGGAACATGGAAATCAGTTTAGTAAATGATTACTAAACTGATTTCCATGTTCTATTTTTGTTGAAGTTTTGTAAGTGCCGATATAATGGTCTATACAGAATAAATGATTTTTGACTTTAACTTTATAACATACACGTTCATATTTATACTCCTATGGAATGAACTCCCTGCTGCGGTTCCCAAGTGCCTACAATATGGGGTTCTTCAAGAAGGGCATTAGAAAATTTCTTCAGGGTAGGCAACGCGAGTCTGACGCCCCCGTTCATAGGACAGGTAACCACTTCCCATTAGGTGGGCCGTATGCTTGTATGCCACCTACAATGCATAAAAAAATATTATTTTGCAATAGGTAGGTACAAGTATGCGGGTGATAAAGTTGTATGGAAATCCATTAAATACTACGTATTTATTTATTTATTATATACTTTATACTTCTGCCAGGCAACCTTTGGATGGTGATTAAGGTTGTAGGAATGAGTGGTACCTAGTTGTTTGGCGTACTTTTACAATACAAAGATAATTAATAATATATAACAATATATAATTAAGGTGCATTGGGGTATTTCCGACTGAAATTTCTATGAGATGACTGAAGATCTGCAGTTCGAATAAATATTCTAAGTAGTTTTGCATTTACTGCCGTTATTTTTACATCAGTCAATACGTTATGAACGTACTTACGATAATTATATATTAAATACTTGAATATATAAATAAGAATTTAAAATATCGCATTAGAAGTATCTGTTCATAAATTGCTGAAACAAGGTTAATTACGAAATACCTTGGGGTAATTGCGAAATCATTCAAAATTCAGTTTTATTGCAGTTTGAAAGAAGGTTTACATTGCTTTTTCGATCGTTATTACCCCATAATCAAAAGATCGGCCACTATGTAAGTAGTTTGTCTATTCTCGATTCTTGTGACTTTATATTTCGTAATAACCCCAAGAAACTATAACGGTTCTCAACATTTTCGTTAAGTATTTAGCATGAAAAATATACTAATAAATAAGCGAAATAGGTTATGGGCTGGAGCGAAATGCAGACAAGTCGAAAGTTGGATCATTATAAGTGGAGAAATGTAAAATTAAAATACATATGAGTAAAATCAGTCTTTTATTATTAAGTAACAATTTTCTTTTAAGAAGCAGCTGTTTGACATAAAATTAAATAAAATAATAATAAAACACATTGACCACATTAAGATCTTAATGTAGTCAATGTGTTTTAATTTTTTTAAAGAATTAAATGTTTTGATAATTTGCATTATCAACCTTATAAAATTATAAATCACAGTAATAACTTTTAGGAAAATTCTATTTATATTTTTTAATGGTCAACTTTGGCATAAAATTTGAAATTCAGTGCAAGTCGGTCGTTTTTCACCTATTTTACATCAACAACTAACATAATTATATTCATTTTCTATCTGGCATACGAAAAAATTAAATGTGAGCAACATATTAAAAATATTAAAACATCAAACAACATTAAAATATTGCATAATTTCTATTAAAGATAATTTGGTCCGCTTTCTTGGCTTAATGATAAATATCTGCGTATTCATCCTATTATAATAATGCACATTGTAATATATTTAATATTATGTACATATTTTAATTAGGTCAGTCAATCAGTCGTTAAAATATATTATATCTTCATCATAACATAAGCAATATTCCTTATCAGTATCACTTTTCTGGACTTTTATCTGCTTTACGATTAAAGACTCGGGTACTTCATCAGTATCTTTTCGTTTGGGCATAAAAAAAGTTAACTGTTGCTGTCGTTTCATGCTTTTTAAGAAGTTGATGAAGTAGTATGTTTCTTCGCGTGCTATTATCTTTTCAATGAATCCTATATAATACCTCCATTTTTGTCGAATGAAATATCTAACTAGCACTGTATCTTCTAATTGATAATTTTCTTTAATGGGGTTCCTTTCTTGTGTCTCGTATATTATTCCTTTACTCTCCAGATCAGGCAGTAGCTGTTCATCATTACCGTTTTTTATAAAATCTTCTCTATTTGTCACGTCTATTTCTTTAATTTTAATTACATCATCACCGCATTGTTTGTTATATTTTTCAAAACGTTTTTCTGCTCCCTTTTTATCCTCTTGATTTTCTTTACCTTTACTTTTTTTTCCAACACCTTTATTCTTAGCACGGAAATTGGGATTATTTAAATCTTTGTTAATGAGCATATTTTGGTTTTCAGTTTTTACATATTTTTTGAGTGGCTTTTGTTCTTCACATGTTTCAAAATCATCTTCATAGCTATCCATTAGTTGTTCAAAATCAGCATCGTTATAAATATCTGATTCGCTATGTAGGCTTATAATATCGGATACACTAGTGATTGTACTGTCAGATGAAGGCTCGCGTTTTCTTTTAGGATAATTCTTTTTGTTTACTGTTGTTGGCTTCTTCATATAATTTTTAGTAGATTTTTTTATTGATTTTGTGTTTTTTGCTTTATCCGTTTCTTCTAAAATTTTTGCACCCACTGTAGCTGTTATAACTTCAGCGCCTTTAGCCACACGTTTCTTTTTTCTGGGAGAGGTATCTTGTTTGTCCTGCTGTATTTTACGTAGTACCAAATCTTCGAATGAGTATGATATTTGGGGTTGTTGTTGAGTTGGAAGTAGTGGTTGGGATGCTTTTTTCAATATTTTATTTGAAATTATATGTATTTTTGCTGAATTTTGTGTTTGATTTAGTATGGGATTCGGATTTCGTAAGCATGTGGGTAATTGTGTTGGTTGCTTGGCGACAAATTTCAAGGTCTGGATGTTAGATTTTGATATTTGAGATAGAAGGGTAACATTATCATTATTTGACTTTTGAAGAGAATCATCATTTGTTGAAAGTTGGCGGTTAAACAGGTCAATACAAAGTTGTTTTAGTGTTTTCGGATTTTCAAGTTCTGGTTGCGTATGATCAATATGTTTTTGATACCTTTTGTATGCATCTGGGTCATATTTGTCCACAGGTATTATATGGGCATTAAAAGGATATATCCCAGCCTTTTTAAAGCCGCTTTTGATAATATCTGGTTTAGTTTGTTGCCACGTTTCTGCAAGTGTTTGTGAGAAAACTTTTTTTGGCATTTTTGTACCTACATTACTTCGCTGCCATTCTACAAGTTTGGCGTCCCATATACTTTTGAACGACTTAAAAACTGCTAAATCAAGAGGCTGCAGCAAGTGTGACGTATGTGGCGGTAGTTTAAGAATTGTAACATTATTTTGAATTGCTAGGGTTACAACTCTCACATCGACATGGGTTGAATGTCCATCATAAATAACAAGGACTGGTCTTTCTTCTCCAAGGTTTGGGATGAAAATTTTCTCTAGATAATTATAAAAGATATCTGTTTCCATCCACCCCTTAGTACTTGCCGCATAAGATAGTTCAAAATCATAATCACCTTGTTCAGCCATCCATTGGTCCCACATGAATTTACCTTTAAAAACTATCAACGGCGGCATTTTTTTGCCGCTGGCGCTTACACCTGCTAACACAGTTATATTCTCTTTACCGCTACCATAAGTAGTTCGCGCACAATATTTGTTGGTTTGTCCAACTACTTTTGTTCTGGATGGATCCAGGCACATTGACGTTTCGTCTAGATTCCAAATCAAATGTGGCTTATCGAAAAGATTTAAATCAGTAAGTGTATTTTCTAGTAAATCAAAATAACTAGCAATAACGAATGGATCTGTCATTTTCTTTCTCAGAAATTCTACCGGCTGGGCTTTTTTAATAGACAATCGATGTCTCTTGCGGAAATTAATAAACCAATCTGGGCCAGGGATATTGTTTTTGAATGGAGTCTGAATATTATTAAGCCGCACGTAATCAGCTACAATGTCCATGATTTCAAGCCTTGATAGTCCAAATCCCCATTTTTCCATGATTGTGATCGCTTCGGCTAATTTTTTTTCCTGTTCTAATGGTATAACAGTTGGCCTACCTGCATTTGGCCTCAAAGTATGATTATGTTTCTTTACGTGTTCATAAAGCGTCGTCATAGGAATTTTGTACTTCTGCGCTGCACTATATTGTGTAAGCTCTCCATTTTTTACCTTTTCAATAGCTAGAGCTAAATCTTGCGGTGTATATGTTTTACTTTTTGTTCTTATGTAAGTCCGGGGCATGATAACTCTGCAAAATATATTATTGTTTTTAATAGTGGTAGGTATAAGTATGTATAATTAGTCCAAGTAGGATCAGGTAATGGTGTGTACATGCTCAGCCTAAAACGGATTAACTATGCAACAAGGCCAAATATGGAATATGCATGTATTTTTTTAATATTGTTAAAAAAAAAAATTCATACTTTTTTTTTAAATCATGCATATTTCGTATTAAGGGGAGGGGTTCAGGGTATTGGGGGTACACTGCAGCTGATACTGCATGAGACCGCTAGTTTTAAATATTTTTATGTTTTCATGCATAAAACCAGCTATATTTATGACAAATTTTAGCTCATTTACAATCAGACAAGTGATAAGTAGGTAAGCGATCGTACTTAATATTTGACTTACCTACTAACTTAAATTAATTATTTGAAAAGTAAAAAGTTTTACGTTGATTGAGAATCACTGTCCATTACTATGAAAAAACGATGTGGGGTTATTGCGAAACTATTTTATGTCGTAATAAACCCATTGGGGTATTTCCGTTTTACATTTTTAAAAAGGATTAAGATGTAGAGTCCCAATTACAAACACGTAAAAGCCGATAATCTATTATAAAAACAAACAACTATTTAAATAACTTACCAGAATTCCAAGATAATGAAGTTGGGGTTATTACGAATCACTAGAATTGGCGCGAAAACTTCTTGCTCCAGAAAACTTGTCGCGACGCACGTAATGTCAACTCTAGCAACGCACGATGACTGGTGGCGGCGAGAACAATAAATTGGACGTCTAGACAAATGTTGCTAGTAGAAAAATATCGCCGCGATTAGTAGATTTTTTTATCTTTCGGAATATACCCGTTTACGGAATTACCCCAATGCACCTTAATAATATATATATATATATATATACATATATATATATAATAAGTAGGTACATTTATACCTAATACACACATAAAAACCCCTGGAATTGCACACGTCCATAGGCCACGGTAACTACTTTCCATCAGGTGGGCCGTGTGCTTGTCTGCCACCTAAGTGGTATAAAATATAATATACATAAATATATACGTATACAATAATAACAGATAATAACTTGATATTCCTAGCAAACATGGTATATGTATAAGAGTATTTTCACAGTGACAACAGTGGCTCTCTTACCATAGTTTTTCATCATCGACCACACAGCCCATAGACGCCTAATGTTTATTTTGCGTATTGAATGCATTCTGGCGACTAGCTGAGGTAAGATGAAGCGGGGTTGCAACGCCGTGATTGGCTAATTCAAGGCCACAGTGAAAGAAAGTGATGTACAGAGTATATTTTTTAGGTTAGTGGTTGTCGATACACTTATCGATAAATTATATTTGTTCCAAAAGAAAAACAATTTGCAAAGTTCTTTTCTTCAATACGGAGTGTCAAAGAAATAAAACATTTTTTCTAAATTACATCGATTTATTATTATTGTAATGCTTGTATATCTTTTATTTCTTACATTAACACATAAATTACAATTATTGAGTTCTTTCGTTCTCCACAAATAAATCACATAAAAGTCCTAGGAAAAGGTGTGGAACACGGTTGTAACTTTTAGCGCGAAAACGATGCGTACGCGTCCTGTGCACTGACGCTACTGGAATGGCGCGGGCGGCGGGGGCCGGCCGCGTCCCCGGAAATTTACAGTTAAGGGATGCGATGCGAGGCGCCCGGGGTGGACACTGCGACGAGAACAGATGGTACCCAAATGTTTCGCCTTACATTATTTAATTAACCATCACAAACTTATTGACATTGTTTGCTGTGTCGATGTTTTTCATTTATTTAAATTCTGACCTTATTGAAGGATACAACATAATGAATACATTGCCATCTAGGCATGCTTCCTCTGAACTATTTCAACAGTGCAAGAAATAAAAATATATTATAAACACATTATATCCGATAGATGGCACTTAAAAACAAGTTAAAACAATGTAAATTAGTCTACACTAGATGGCAGTAGTAGTATCAGAGAGTAGACTGAGTAGAGTATAATCTTTGTATAATTTTAATAATTAAAAAAAATGTTATCAAATATTTTACTCATAATAATATGCTAAGCAATTTTAGTTTTATTTTTCTATTTGGCTTTTTTAATTTACATTGTAACTAACCAAGATCATATACCATCGATTTCAATAAATTGTTTTTCATAATTGTCTATGCTATATATTCAGCCAAGTTTACAGTTTTCCTTAGTTGACAAATCATGTGTATTTAAAATCAACTAAGTACTTAGTTGGCTAGATTAAATCGCTTTATAAATCACAACATAGCATCATGAAATTTTCTATGAATTTAATGTACGAAACATAGATAAAAAAATTCATTCACGAACCTCTCTCTTTTTCATTCTCCCTTCCATTCCTTTATGCTATCTGTCATTCATGTTTCCGATTTGTTTCCGATTCTAAAATCTCATTCGGTCAAATTCAGTGAAGTGGATCAACTTTCTGTCAACGGATGTGTAAAGTGGCGGTTTAGAAAATATTTTATATTATTGTTTACTTATCTTGTTACCTATTACATGATAAACTGACCAAAGTATAAAGTGAATCAATATTTCAAGTGCAAGTGTTCAATGTTTCGGTAATAATCGTTATAGTGATTGACTGATCTTCGTGGGTGACCCGGGCTGCACTCGGAAAATATTCAGTGCATGCGCGTAACTGACAAAATTATTACAATTCCGAGGAATTGTTGCGGTCAATGTCACCGTGGTGAAAAATTTATTAGTAATTTTCTGGATCTAGTTGTGTTCAAAAACCCGATGGATGTGTAGCAGGTATGTGTCCGTCAAGTTAAAGGAAATAGAGTAAACCGGGACCCGATTACGGGTGGCGATGCTACAGTTTCGGGTATGGGGGTGGCCACTGGTGCCCGAGTATCTGCGTAAACTGTTAGTTTATTAGGATTAAACGCAAAGCTGATATAACGAGTAATAACTACAGTTAGACGAGACGCTAGTTAGCCGCGGGGTCATCGACGCCCGCCGTGCTCTCGTCGCGCCGCACGCTCTTATCAAAAAATCACTGATTGTTATAATTTGGCCTCTTACTCTTACCTGCAGCATGATACCACTTTGCTACCAGACCCCATACCCTACTATGGTCCACTTGTTATGTTTGCTATTATTTCTATAGGTTTGTGCTAAGTGTACTTCAAGTTTGACATTATCTTGAAACAACAGTCATATAATTCACAATAGAAGGTTACTGGTAATAGGTACCCTGAGCTACTTATTGTTAACAATGATTTGTGAATTATTTGCTAAGGCGTGTACTATATGTGGCTCCTTGTATCAATGTGATCAGAATAAAAGTCATTTAATTTTATTTCTTTTTATTTTGCTCTAGCCACACTATAAAAGGCTTAATTTTATTTTTGTTTGCATTATATTCAGTTGCTTAAGATCGGTGCGGCCCCCCACAAGATGATGGTGGAAACCATGCTGGAGTCCTCCCAGGACTTTGGTGAGTCTCGCTTTGTTGTCATCATATTTCTTGACCGATTTGCGGGATAGGAATAGTCCTGCACTTAACCTTAGTGGCTTACTTACCTACTTAATTTCTGTTTAATATTTGTACCATCAAACAATATGTAAATAACAAAATAATCTACTGAAAGGGGTTGAAAATCATCTTCGTTTGTGATCTCTATCAACATCACTGAACATCCTTTATCTATCAGGCAAAAGTATTTCACGAACACTACAGAATATTTATAAACAAGTCTACTATTAGCTCAATAAGACTATTGAGTTTGATACCATGTTTCAGGTGTCAGAAAGTAAACTATTCTTCTCTTTAAATTCACTAAAAGAGGTACATACCTGCTATGAATTTAAAAACAAACTAATTTCACTGTACTAAGTACCTACTTAATTCCCCATCATTCAAATGTAGTGTTTAAAATACTGATTATATTATCAACAAACACATGAAATTTTTAAATAACCCAATAAGAAATCTAAATCCTTTTTCTCAACATCTTATCATTCCAATCCTTGAAATGTATGTAATAAATATTTCTTTGGGTCAACTTTCATTCTATCAGTTGATAAATAAGTTATACAATTAAACATTGCTTTGATTAGTGCAATTCTGTATTTTGTTTGGTTTCCTAGAGGCTTAACTTCCTTTCTCTTCTTGCCCTGTGCTTCAAGGTTGACATTGTAAAAAGGGAAACAGGTGTGAACAAAACTTATTTTAAACCAACTGTCCATGCATTATATGATCCATTGGCAAGTTGGCCAAAATCAGGTTATAGAGACCCCTTGGCAGTACTACACAAGTGACACCAGTCAAATATATACAAAACACACAGGTACCAGTTTGCTACCTTAATCATAAATAAAAATTAAGGTAATGTTTCAAAAATCATTGAATAATATTTAGACTGCCCAGTTAAATATAGCAAATCTAAGTATCATATTGTTTGTAATTCATTGTCATACCCATAACAGCTCATTGAAATCTGTGAGAAATGACGGTGGAAACCAAAACAGTACAATTTTTGTTTGTAGCAGGCATTGTTAACGCTCACTCAAGTCTACTTGACTGTATGGATGGAAGAAAAACATCTTAATCATGTAGTGTAATTTGAAACATATTGTCAAGTTCCCACTGGCTATTGTATTGATAACTCACTTGTTCCCATTATTTCCCACAGGAATTAAAAAACATATTGCTTACTTCACATATCCTTTCAATTTTTCTTAGCAACAAGTGATACTTACTACTTAATTCTATGAGAATTGTTGTTTATTATTATAATTACGAGACTGCTTTGGTGGCACAACAGTTGTTAGGATTCCTCTTAATAAATACCCTGAGACAGAATAAAGTCCAGAAATAGTGTCTAATTAACTCCAATGGCTCCTAGAATATATAGGCAAATATAAAAAGGAACTATATAAATTAGTTAATCAATTGCGACGCGATTTTGTTCATACTTACATAACAAACTAACACTTTATGGCCCTGCTGATGTTAAGCGTTCACCATAGCCTAAAAGTGTTGGCAACAACAGATGTGTTATGATACCTCTCCTGAGTCCTGATTGATAAATCTCAATGTAAAAGCTTGTAGACCACTTTTAAGGTTACAGTTGTTTGTGATTGCTTAAACTAACACAGATTTTGACCTAACAAGTAAATATTATGATGCTTACTGCTCTTGTTGTCGTTCACAAAAGTAATGTGCCGTATCTAGCATTTGAACTGCAGTAATTGAGGTCGTTAATAGTCGGACTTGTTTGTGTAATTAATTATCTTGTTATGTCTGTATGACATTCATTACATTAATTTTATACATTTTATCAACGTAGGACTGGTTTGAGTCGGCGGCAGTCTCCTGACAGGGAACTTTTTCATTAACTCTACGAAACGGTCTAACTTCGATATTCTCCGTGAAATCACTGTCATCTAACCTCCACAATCCACTGGGGATATCGAAGGTCTATATTTAGACCTTGTCGAATATTTTTGAGCTCCAACTACCCGTGACGAATGCCACAGATGTTTCTTCTTTGGGCTATCAGGGACTATCAGGTCAACGTCCTCCTCGTCTATACTAGTCTGGTCCTGGTCTTCCATGTATCGGCATGGAAGACCAGGACCAGACTTTTTCCCCAATCCATAAACTGGTTGTACGCTCACAAGTATATTTTTTATTTCTTCGCTACTCTTCAGTCTTCATTATGTATTATTTGGTTTCGCACATTACAGCAAAAACTGGTAATATAAATGAAATAAAAAGCAATGCAGATTCTTTAGGTATATAGGTATAAAAAGTTAATCATCGTACGTTGTGTCTGAACAATTTGTTTGTTTGTGTTGCTAGCCAATAATAAAGCGCGTATTGTCCTCCAGCACACTCTGTAACCAAGTCCTTATTAAGAATGAAAGGTCGAAATTACGGTTCTAGTCCTCTCATATGCCGCTACAGCCAAATTAAATTGTACGAATTGGTATTGGATTCGCTTCGCTAGGGTTCGAACCAGCTAGCTCTCGATCTCAAGTCCGACACCGGCTTACCTCCCTGTGTTTCTTGTCCCATCGTCCGTTCTCTACCATACCGGTAATGCATGAATGTAGCTAGTGTGGGCCACAATGTTATACACTCGAGAGCAATGAATCCGGGTCACTTAAAGAATGTTAAAAATCTCGGAAACTAAAAATGATAGGTTAATAGACAATGTAATACTCCTTAAATGAAAGTAAAAAAAATATGAGTCACCATACATTTTATTAACACAAAATTACATAAAGAAAAAAACTGCTGATCTCTCCTTAAAACAAAAATAGGAAACATGAAATTTTTGAACTTTATTACGATTTTCTTGAATTTTAATACTTCGTATTGCCTCCTCGTGCTTCCATTACTGCGTTTACGCGGTTTGGCATGCTGTACACCAAGTTCCTTATACGATTTTGGGGAATATTCTCCCATTCCTCTGTGAGAGCAATTTTGAGCTCACGAAGCGTGATTGGGGGAGGGTTTCGTTGTTTTACGCATCTGCCTAGCTCGTCCCAAGCATGCTCGATCGGGTTGATATCCGGGCTGCGCGCTGGCCACTCCATACGAGTAATGTTCATCTCTTGAAGGTAGTCATTCACAATCCTACCTGTATGAGGTCTGGCATTGTCATGCATAAATATAGCATCCTCACCTAAATTGACCATAAATGGACCAACGTGATCATTGAGGATTTCTTCCACATATCTTACGCTAGTTAAAGAGCCGTTTTCTATGATCACCAGCTCTGTGCGACTTTCAGAAGAAATTCCGGCCCACACAAGTACAGACCCACCACCGTAGGCTACTTTTTCTTCGATGCATGCTTGCTTGAATCTTTCCCCTGGTCTTCGATACACTCTGTGTCTTCCATCGTGCTTGTAGAGCATAAATTTTGATTCGTCGGAGAACATAACTTTTGACCAATCTTCAATACTCCAATTTACGTGGCTCTGGGCATAACTTAGTCTCGAAATACGATGCCCACGCTCCAGTTTAGGGCCGTTTGCAGGTCTAAGGGGTTTTAAGTTAGATTCAGCAAGCCGACGTCTTACTGTCCATGCACTTGGGTTACTTCCTCCGAGGCGTCGAAACTGATTGGTGAGTTCAGTTCCTGTGAGAAAGCGATTTCGAAGCATGGTGTTCACCAAGTATCGGTCTTCTCGTGCTGTGGTACACCTGGTTCTGCCCGTTCCTGGTCTGCGTAGGTTAGAACCAGTTTCTTCGTAACGTCGGAGAACTCTTTGTACTGTTGACAGCGACACACCGACAGTCCTGGCTGTATCGCGCTGACTCCGGCCGGTTTCCAGCATTGTAAGTATTCTGGTGCATTCTTCAGGCGTAAGCGACATAATTTCAGCTTGATTAATGAATATAGAGCACTATCAACATGGTTTATGTACCCACATAAATGACAGATTACAAACAAAAGCAACACCAAATGCTGTAATTTCGTAGTTCCATCTTCGAAAGTGGCCCTTTTTCAAATTTGATTTTTTTATGATATAACTTTACAATAACTAAGAAGTTTTAATACCTTCATTTAAGGAGTATTACATTGTCTATTAAATACAATTTATTGCATTAACCTAGCATTTTTAGTTTCCGAGATTTTTAGGATTCTTTAAGTGACCCGGATTCATTGCTCTCGAGTGTAGTAGCACAAAAAGTGATCGCATGATATACGGACGTATGCTGTGATACCGTATGGCATGACAGGTGAAACCGCGCCGCACAACCAGTAAATATAGAAATTACATTCCATCAACAGATGAATGTGATTAATGTAGTAACATTAGTATATTAGGTAACCGCTACCGCGCGGCCCACTGTTCGCCAAATTACTTTCTTTTGCGTTCGATCATTGGTATGTTAATAGTACGCTGGAAGGCACACCAGCTGGTTACGTAACAACTTCAGTACAATCTAGAAGAGAAGGTTCTACCACTGAGCTCATGCATTTCATTTCCTTTTAGTGTTCTCCTATTTGATCTTCTGCCCATTGCAGGTGGTGAGAGGTGACGCGCGAAAAGTTCTGATGGATCGCGTAGGTACTTGACAGACAGCCAGGCCTTACTTTCTTGCCTCCTTAGAGGGATGACATGCAAGTAACAAAAATACGCCATGCCATCCTTCAAAGTTAGCTACTTCTAACATTACTTAAAACAAATTTCACATTTAGCAGGTTACCAATTTGTCACTTTTCTAAATGGTAGAAAAGTGACAAATTGTCAGTGTGCTAAATGTGCGTGTGACATGAACGAAAGTTCTCGAGACGTACTTTTGTTTCATTCCAAGAGATAACGTGTATGAGATCTAGGATACCAACATGATTCCTATCTCAAGTAGCCGCCCCCACAAACAGTGTGTGAGTGCTGCACTGCTGACCAGGCCCGTGTGTTGGCAGGCATGTCCAACGGTGTGCTGCCGCAATGGAAGCGCGAGGTGCTGCAGCGCCGAGCGGCGCGATCGCGTACCGCCGCGGCGCCGCCCGCACCGCCGCCGCCGGCCCCCGCCGACGACGACGAGGAGCTGCGCTACGGGCCCGGTATCGTCAAGCGGCTGCAATCGCGCTACTTGAGCCTGGCCCTTCGCGACGCCCCACGCCGGCGCCCTTCAGTTTTACGTCGCGCGGCCAGTCTGGAGCATCTCCTGGACGAGCGGCCGCCGCCCGCGCCCTGCGCCCGCCCTACGATACACCCGCGGCCTCCACGTCCTCAGTCTATGGCCGCCCCGCCGGCCCCGCTCGGACCCGCCCAGCGCCGCGAGTCGGTGAAACGCGCACGTTCCGTGGACGCGCTCAGTCGGCTCGACACCCGCGAGGATTCTCGCGCGATATCCTCCTCGCCGCCGCTGCCGCCGCCGCAGCCACCCCGGCCGCCGCCGTTCCCGGCGAGATCGGCGCGCACTCCCCGCCGACCCACGCCCCTGCTCCGGGAGACCGAGCGGCCCCCGCCGGACGTCGTCCGGTCGACACTTCGCAAATTCGAGAGCGCTCCACCTCGACGCGCGGCGCCCGCCGCCCGCGTGTCCGCCGTACTGCGCGGCCTGGAGTGTCCCCGCACCTCCACACCCGAGCCCCGCGATCCCGCCGACGGTCCGCCGCTGAGCCCTCGAACGCCCAGTCCGCTCCCGTCACTCGTACCTACATCCGATTCCGCCAACGCACCGAGTCCCGTCCTCGGTCCAGCTCCCGTATCCGCATCCGTGTCCGCGTTCATATCGGGGGCCGTGGCCGCGGTCGGGCCCGCGCCCGCGGCCGCGGCCGCGCACGTGCTCCCACCGACGACCCCGTCAGTGGCCCCGCCCCCGACCCCGTCAGTGGCCCCGCTCCCGACCCCGTCAGTGGCCCCGCTCCCGACCCCGTCAGTGGCCCCGCTCCCGACCCCGTCAGTGGCCCCGCTCCCGACCCCGACCCCGTCAGTGGTCCCGCTCCCGACCCCGTCAGTGGCCCCGCTCCCGACCCCACAAGTGCCTCCACCCTCGACCCCGACAGGGTCCCCACCCCCGGTCCCGTTAGTGCCTCCACCTCCAATTCCGTCAGTGCCCCCGCCGGGGACCCCGCCGACGGTTCAGAATGAATCTGCACAAGACGATACGGTCACCGGCGCTCGTCCCGCATCGGGCGGAGCTCGGCCCGTGTCGCGCGCCGCCCTGGACGGCATCGCCCGGGCCGGCTCCACCGTGCGCTACGTGTTCGAGGCGCCCTGCGCCGCTTCTCACCTGCCACCGCTGGCGGCGACGAACCCCGTGCTAATCGGGCGTGCGCGGCGTATCGGCGTCATCAGGCCGATGCCGGCGCGCACCACTGAGAGCGCCGTGGACACATCTGTCGGGGAAAACGATGAAAAGACTCCCGACAGGCTCGCTTCGCCAGTGCCGCCGTCGTCGCCGCCGCCGATTGAAAACGACCCGCCACCACCGAGCCGCATCGAACGCAAGGAGCCGCCGCCAGCCGCGCTGGTGGAGCCGATACCTCGCACGCCCCCGGACGCCCCTCGCCCCGATACGCCCCCGCACAGTTCACCGCCACCTCTGATCATCGAACGCAGTCCCAGCCCAAAGACAAAATTGAAATCGAATACGATCTGCGCACCGCTGGTTAACGGGCACGCCGGTCTGGAACGGACCCCCGAAAATAAGGTTGCCTTCTCTCGTATCGGTGCGGCTGGTATCGAGCGTGCCTGGAGTGGGTCAGGACAGAAGCTGCCGGTGGACGCTACGGAGAAGCCCGTGCCGTGGGCGCGGCCCGGCGCCGACGGCGGCGCGGGGCCGAGGCGCGGGCGCGCGCCGCCGCCCACCTCCACGTCCGTGGTGTTCAACTTCTCCAACCGCAAGGAAGTGCCCGACTACATCGAAAACGACGGCATCATCCTCCGCGGCAGCCGCAAGAACAGGATCAAGGTGAGTCACTTAAATTGTTGTGTTGGTAGCATAATGTAGTTATTTACGTTTCCTGCGATAGCTGTCAAATACTAATAAAATGTGTAACGGATAATTGTATCGAAGAAGTGTATTCCGTGTTTATCGACTGATTCACTCCTTAAACTCATTATTCTATTGATTACCTAATGAAATTTGATCATCTAACGCGATATTAATTCATGTCATGTCAATTATTATTTAATCTTTTAAAATTAAGTAGACTTGTACTGCAAAATACTATACAGATTGCTCGAGTCTGCACTCTTTGAAATGAATACAAAATCTCTGTAGACGGTCGAAACACCGGGACATCGATTTACCGGATGAGGAATTCGTTAAGAATAAGCAATTTCACATTTGACCGCATTCAATCTGTCATCAACAGCGAATGGAGTAATGCCTATTGCCGCGCAGATATCGCACGCTCCGGCTGAGCCATTTCACGGATCAGTAGAACAGCCGCAGAGCTCCATCGTCGGCGGGAAGGTCGCTGATTGCGCAACACTCGATATGCTAATACGAAATATTTTCTACAAACGGTGAAAGTATTTATGATAGGAGGTGCGGAGAGGCTGCGTAGGACCGCCGCCGTGCGTCGCCGTCGGCCGGCTGCCGTCACACGGCGAACTTAGCAGCGCGACCAATCGATGCCCGAATCGAATGCCACTCTCGATTTCGTCTAGATCGTATGCGCTCGAAAGTGTCCTGCGCCCGAGCGCCATCCACACGCCGCCGTGAAGAATGTTAATGAGGCAGTGCCATCGATGGCCCTTCCCTTTTGCACTCGCCGACCGTAAATAGGGAGTTGCTTCGTGTGTAACTGAAAATATCTTGTACGAGTAAAGACGGTATTCATACTAGGAATGATATTTGTCGGAAGTTCAGAGCTGACCCGGGCGCGGGGTCTCTAAACTTCACTGCCCGTGCCTACGAGGCGGGGTTTAGGTAGTGCATGTACGATCTGTCTCGTAACAACACGTAACATTATTGCTTTCCATAGGAGCTACACTTGCATATAAATATACTTTACGTTGCCGCGTGCGCATGCAGAATACCGTATTAGGCGTTTGTCACAAAGTTAGACTTGCTTACAGGCCGGACAACAGTTGATATACGTCCTTGTCATTTAGTTGATCGTAGCGACTGCTTACGAAAGATAATATAAAGCTAACTAAAAATCAGCACTCTGAACGAGACTTGCCCCCCACAACAGTCTCCTACCGTGAGATGACCAAGTAAGCTACTTCCGGAACGTCTTGTAACTCTATGGCGCAAAGTATTCTAGCGGTACGAATCGGTCGCACCTAACATTTACAGATTTTAGGTTGCTTTAAATACTTACACCTGTACATCCGTGACTAAATTGATTAAACGTGAATAAAATATAGAAGTATGCTAAATATAACTAAGAAATCAAGAACATTGAACAAGTGTGCAGCTCACGCAATTAATGTTCTAGTAAATGATGTAAAAGTAGATATCAGCATCCTAAATGAACAGTAGATCCCTGTAGCATGGTGCTTACATACATACCCTACGTACTACATACAGAGAGTTGCGTACGCGCAGCTCCGGTCGTTAAACGCGGCACAGGTGGCGGCCGGCCCGTCGCGTCGTGCTTGTTTTGTCGCCAGGACGGGCTATTCGAGTACACGCATCTTATTGAAACACCACAGGCTCACATTCCTGCGCCGCTCGACCAACTGTTGTGGCCACATTCGTATACATTTACTGAGATTCGTGTGCAGCGACTATTACTGTCTTGCCAGACTTTTGTATTCCTTTGAACTATATACTGATACCCTTACATTCCTGAAGAGGTAGGTCGAGGTATAATTTACCTCCCAAAATTGGGAGCACACCTGCTGATGTGGTTCGGAGACTTCGTTTTGCTAGTGACAGCTTCCTATACGAAAATACCACTTTGCTCGTGCCGGCAATCTACGTAAAACCACGATTGGTCTTCCCTGATACTGGATGCTTTTGATCTTTCCTTTTTATAAATATTGCCAATATTATCGACGTAAATAGATCGTTTCTGTGTTTACGGCAAATAAGTCCCCAAGTATAATGTATAAGGCAAATATCAGTAAACTAACCTGTTTACTGATATTTGCCTTATAGGTACACTTGATTTGTTTCTCGATGTGACCAAACCTCAGCTTATCTTTTTGAACTCCCGTCACTCTTTCAGGCCACATTGCTCTTCATGTACATGAAGAGCAATGTGACCTTTCTCTGTAATATGAAATATGAATTTACTGTATAGTATTGAGTGTTTGTCGGCACTGTTTACTCTTCGCACCTCTGTTTTTTTAATATTTCTACCACGCTAGGGTGTATCATTGGCGTGTAATCGGCCTCTGTACACGATGTTGCAACATAATCAAATATGTGTTCTTGTGAAATATAAAAATTTTGAACTATCGGCATCAATAGGACCTTGACATCAAAGAAATGTTAAGATGTGCAGTAATCTTATCGTAGGATATATCTCGTCCTCACCTTGTAACAGTTGTGAACTCTTCAAATTATTCTAATATAAGATTAGATTTGAACAATATTTGCAAGTGGCTTTTGATGTGTGCCAATGTATTACGTTTGTTCACAAAGATTGTTTGTGGATCAAATATTGTCCGTGTGAAGCGAGTCGACCCGTGCCGCCGCACCGGATAAATATTTGAGTAGGCTACATCGGAACTACTGGTGTTTCTGCCACAACTGTTTGTTGCTCTATTTGTGTATGTGAAATGGCGCACATTAGGAGAGGCCTATGTCCATCAGTGGACTGTATTGACTGATAAAGTGATGACTGATGACTGATTCCTTATAAATCAGATTTGATTTGTAAGGATTTTACAGGAAATTTGATTTGATTTGATTTGATTTGATTTGATTTGAAAAAAAACTTCGGCGTAGCGTATGGTCTTCCATCGTTCGTAGAACCATGCTGACTCGACCGGTAAAATACTACCTACTTTGACCCTACAGACCTATTTCCAAGGGCCAACGGTCTTATATATATTTCTTTCCCTCAATCCTCTTCTTTCTCAAATTGCCTCGTGGTGGCAACGCTTTAGTAACCCGTGGATTTGCAATTCCGTTCACAAGTCACGGTAACTGTTGACCTTGCCGTGAGCTGTGCACTTATTTATTACCTTCGTAGCACTTTAAAAACAAGTTGATTGACCTGCGAGTCTCGTGCGTCACGCAATAGGAATGTAACTTAGCGATGTTCAATACTCCGCAATACCTCAAACTTTCCGGTAATCGTGAGACAAGTGTCGAAGGCGTTTTTCAAACGAACCCCGGTCGCACGTATGTTGTTTACAGAGCCCAGTTCCATAAGTCATAACATGATTCAGCCGTACCGTCGGGCCATTGTTAATATCCGCTAGTTTTCCTCGTATACTTTTTTATCAACACGTAACAAGTGATAGTGTATAGCACTTACAATACATTAGTTATTTATGATATACATATATATATATATATATATCTACTTATGGCTTCATGTCCCCGGAGGTACTGTCAGTCAGGCGTGTTTTAGACATTTTCCCATTATTAGGAAACACAGTTGGTCTAGATCTGTTTTAATACTTGATTTAGATGTTCAGTAGTATGATAGTTTAGGATGCAAACTATCTACTTGTATGCGAAAGAAAGAAAGTTATTCGCACACATACGTGATGTTAGAGTGACAACCCGCCAAGTAGTATCATTAATAAAAAGTTAACACATAGCTCGTAGGTATCAATGGAGCGCCAAGAGCCTACTTCCGTCGACCTAAATTGAGCAAGTGATGATGTCTTACTTCGGCACAGAAAACGCAGCACCGTGGACGATTTGAACACTTAGCGCATTTGTTGGACTTAATGAGAATAGAACTATCAAAGAACACCGTTGTTCGGGATGATAGGCGAGGCTTTCTTTCATTTTGATCCTTTAATGAGATAGATATGTAAAAATGGAGGTACCTACAACAGTAACAACAATACTATGTACAGTACACTTGTGACACTAGATACTCTCTATCTACTCGATCTAAAATGTTAGATCATATCACAAAGTAAGTAATAATGGAGCATTATATTCTATACAGATATTGGATCTAATTGAGTGCGCATTGTCAGCGTATTTCGCAATCGACAACCTTCAGTGTTGTAGATGGCCATTCAGATATTACTATAATTACAAATTAGCTGCGAAATCAGTTCAGACATAAATGTTAAATAACACTAAATAATAACGCCTTTTGTATAGATACTTTTAAGGTGTCACCGAGTAAAACCCTAGGCAAAGTAATTTTAGTGGCTATTCACAAGACTGCAGTTCTAGTCTCCACTTCTGTTTTCCCAGTGTGACATGAAAACAAACAAAAAAACACGACTTTTTCTCACGTTAAGTTTTCATAATCAACCAAGATGACGACTGAAAAAATATCACGAGTTGACGAAGATGTCTCTTTTTCAGTGGGAATTGACACCTTATGTTCTGATAAGAGATAGGGCTTGACTTGTGAGCCTCACCCCTGTCAATAGAAGGGGCTGCGCGTGCGCACCATCTCGCGCATAACAGGACTACGCAACATACGCGCGTTATTTCCTACCCGCACACTAGTGGATACTGGATACATGTGCTAATTGTGTGTTGTTGTTCTTGAACGCCATATTTGTTTGAGATAACAAATTGGATCGTAAAACTTGAGGAATTTAATCTAGAACGATGTCGAGCGAGATCAGTTCCGGTAATGCCGATTTATACTGTATATATTATACGTTACCCTCTATGCGGTTGTTTATATTATTCAAATGAGCCTTTTTCGACTAGAGTAGTACATCCTCGAAGGTGTAGGCAGAAGTGTAAATTAACACCCACATTTTGCCATCCATTGTTGATGTAAAAGGAAGCGAGTTTATTGCCGTCACTTTATCTAAATTTAATTCTGCTACTGAGAAATGCCTAATGTAGAAATATGCCCGGCCTGAGAATCGAATCTAGGACAAATAAACCCGTTTCGTTTGAAATCCTACGTTACTTGTCTGGTCTTGCGTTGCCTTTTGCTTTATCAGATACTGGACACTACATTATTTTCGATAATCGCCTAAGACTAGTGTACCTTATCCATTTAAACAAATAAGTGTCTCATTTTATCTAAAGCTTGGAATTCATTACCAGCTCACGTGTTTCCTTCTTCCTACACTCCCGGGTCCTTTAAGCGGGCGTGTCTGTAATGGTAATCCTCTGTCCTGAGACTTTGCCTTTAGCTTGCCCTCAGACGAGGTGAAGTCAAATTAGCGTGCCTTAGATAAGAAAAATACTGTCAAATATAATTTATGACAGCACTTACGTGGCATTATGTTGTTTTCCGTAACATGCGTAAGGGAACCCGGAGCTTTTTCTATTCCTCATACTATTCTCCAGATTACTTCATAACATGGACCTTTGATATGTTTAAAAAATATGTGATTCACCGGAAAAGAATATTGATTGCCATCATGCTTTTACGCAAAAACTGCAACTTGTCATGGCGCAATCGCCCTGACGTATACTCTCGGAAGTGTACCAACTAATTATATTATTCAGGTATATTAACTACTACTAATGGAACTTTCTACGGGGTGAGCAAAAAGTTTACGGAACTGTCTTTAACTACAATAGGTTTTCAAAAAAGCGTAAGTTCCCATGGCGTGAAGTGAGCAACGTAATGATGAAGTGAACAGCGTACTGTATGCACTTAGAATACGAACGGGCGAACAGAGCTCAAGACGTGGTCGCGCAGACCGCAGACCGGTTTCACACTTTTTGTTTGTTTACGTAAGTTGATGCTGCATCTGCTCGGACTCGCACGACTAGTTCGATCACACGCACGATAACTGCCAAATCACTTGCCATGATTTTCTACCGGACCGAGAACTTGTTCGCCGTGTCTACTGCACCAAATCTATTTGTTACATCACTAGCTAAACCCGGATACTACAATCCAGTTTTTTTTTAAACCTCGACGTTATCCCCTTTACCTAAATCATAGCAGGTAGGTTAGTCTACAATTTGAACATCTGCCCACTCTCGTTTCGAAGTAAGAAGAAATTATTATTATTTTGACTTATTCCCCTAAGTTAAAATTCGATTCCGCTTTCGAGTATAGGATCGTCGCCAACCCTCAAGAAACCCGACTTTGTGCCGAGATTAACAGCACTGGCGGAGATTTGTGTTATTGTATGTAAAGGTGTTTGAAAAATTATAAAGAGGTCGTGTTACTGTAGTCAGTTTCAATTTACTTGTTTAGAACATTTAGCACCGGTATAGGTAAACAAATATGAGAGTACAGTTTTTGTGTATGTTAATGTTTTGTGCAATCACACACAAATTGCATACCTATCTACATTCACACATACCAACGCTGTGTTGCTCAATATCGAAGAATTTGTAACGTGAATAATTCAAGATCTCAATACCAGATGGCTGAAGTATAATAGACGTGGAGTTAGTTTCATTTCATTATTACTTTCGATTTTGATATTTTGTGTCAACTGAACTAATCAACGACAAACTGATCAATTATTCCTGAATGTTCAACTATTCGGTTGGTCAACTATTGATCGCTTGGATTAATTTTGTGTTGAATTAAATTTTAAAGCATTTAGGTATATATATATAAATATAGAAAAAATTAAATCGGTACAGGCTAATTCGAACCCGCTATCTTTCCCTTACAAGGGGAACGCTCTGACGACTGAGCCACAGAACCTTCGCCCGAAACCATCCAAATTCTTCTAAACATATATCCGTCTTACGGCGACGGTTAAGAACCATCTACCGACATTCGTACAAATTATCGGAACCAATGTATGATGTTGCAATCATTTTTAAATATTGATTTTTGATGACTCCGCTCAAACTATTGAATGAGATTTCAAAGCATTTACTATGCTTACTATTCAATTTCTATGTCATAATCGATTTATTTACATTTGTGTTATTTACGTACATTAGTGTAATTCTATATTTATTTCTATGGCTGAGGCAGCTACTCAATAATATCACGGTGTCTTGAAGCGTTCATGGGAAACCACAACATAACTACCTCCCTTTACGTGGCTCCAATAATAGCTGACGTAATGTGGTTGTGATACTCCTCTATTTAGGAGTACGAGTGGCCTTATGCCTTGGCGGATAAATCATAACAAAAACGAAGCAGATCTTTTAGTCTTGACGATTACATAAATAAAAACAAGTCGATGAACACCTATCACACGGAACGCGGATGTACGTTTTAGATGAGAGTGAAATCACCATAGTAATACTATGACGCTAGTGGAGCCAGTCGCCAGACTGCCCCATCTCGTGTGGGTCAGAGAGGTCACCATGCTTGCGGAACTGGTCGCTCTGTGTTACTACGTAGATGTCACGTTTCACGTTACACCGTTATTTACACGTTTAGAAAACGCATCATCTACCATTTACTGTCGATAATACTACTTACTACGTGTCTTGAGAAGTCCAAAATATTTCGGATAGCTGTTGTTCACGATCCATTTTAATTTCATAAATATAGACTTGGTTTGGTGACAGTAGGCGTAGTTTTTGGAATAGTTTCTGAGTCTGTAAGAATCCAATACTTTATTTCTTGTTAATAGTGCTATTAAATCGTGGAACTTACTATTTTAGCTGATGTTTCGGATTCTTTGCAGCGCCTGTGGACATAACTTGACTTGTAAGACGTAACTGACGCGATAAATTTCCATCGAGGGTACAATTCCTTAACTTTATCCCAAAGTAAATTGATATCAGTTTTCTTGTTTTATACTTTCACAGCATGATACCTATATTTCGTTAATATATTTTTGAAATAGATACCTGCTGACGTAGGGTTCTACTAAGAACCTCTGGCACCGTCGCCATCGGACACTTGATATACTCTGATATTTTCTGATGTTACAATATAAGCAATTATTACTGCTCATCAACAAATGAATACCTTAAAAATACAATGAATGGGACGATGAACAAATCAGCTTCATTCCCAGTCCGCTTCTCATGGCACAACATGTCATTATCGAGTACGTTGCGGGGCACAGCGCGGTGACGGCGGCTCGGCGCGCACCTCTCATTACCCGTAATCACACGTATGAACTATTCCAGAGATACGTCTACCTGACACGATGCGGCTGCGCAACTATTCTAATTGCCTTCCGACTCGCATGCACTCATTTTCAATACATTATCTTTGACCTCTTTCTTGGAGTGAACTTGTTTTTGTTGTAGCTTCAAGCAAATACCTATTTGGATTAATATACCCTAGGGCGTAGAGTAAATAGAACTGTATCACGCCAGCTATATTTTTTGGTCTTCTTTAATATAGGGGCTATATAATTACTGTCTGCTAGGTACACCACCAGTTTCAGTGCTACCCTGAGATTTTTAACAGAAAAGCACAACTTGTTCTCCCTATCAGGATTTACCCATGAGTGTTCAATAAAAAGCATAAGGCATGTTACAGGGTTGACAACGCGCAAGAGATACTCCTGATCTTGTAAATGTTGATGGGTCATAGACCAATACAGCCAACCAGTATGCAACCTTAATTTTATAAGAAAATATGTTAATTAGTTCTTCAGATTAAAATGTTTTATTAATCCGTTGTAATCAATTTATGGCTTAGCGGATTTAAATATTTGGAATGTGTAATGAAGTAGTGTCGATCAGTCAGCAGTAAATAAAGCGATAAAGTCATACTTACTGATATTATATCAGTGATAAACACAACCTATATAACGCGTTATTACCTGAGCCACAAGGTCGAGCTTTCAACACTGAAATCTCGTGTCAGGAAATTGTCAATAACTATAAAATGACTAATAAATAACGTCACAACACAACACCGACGTCATTTGTGAACAGACGGACGATAAAAATGGCGAATAAAATTAAATGACTCCAATCCCCTCGCATTGATTTCACCAATCAAAGTTGTAATTATAAACCGGTATTCTTAAAAACGACTGGTAAGACGCAAAGCTTCAATGGAGAACTCATGTCAAAAAGAAAAGTTATTTTCGCATAACTTCTCTAAAACATTGCTATAGAATATGTATTGCCTTGTCTACTATGCTGACTCCCTTCAATGTACAGCAAGCTACTTTTGCACAACCTTTGACACAAACAAACTGTACAATTAACATATAATTCCAAAATACTTTTGAGTGTGGTAAATGCTACTTGGCACATTAGAATTGATCATACTTACCGGAACCTGAGACCTTGTTGCAAAGATATAAAAAGTACTCAGTAGCTTATCTAGACTCTTATTGACGATTTCGACGTGTGAAAGTCAAGGCTGTCCAGCTCATTGGCACTACGGATATAGGAAGAATACCAAAAAAATACTTAACCTTTTCAGTTTAGTGAAATTCGTATTAGTGGAGCTACCCCTGACTTGAAGAACACAAGAATTTCATTACCATAGGAAAAGTGTGAACTACATTATAGCAAATAACTTAGTTAAATTATTTGAGGAGGCTTCAGGCTAGATTGTTATATATTCATTATGACGTAAGTATAACAGTCATTCCGTTACATCATAATGTTGAAGAATCAAGCCCAACGTGTGCTTTCCTGATTGATATGCGTTATGTTACCGTAGATAGCCGCGGGCCAGAGGCGCTTGTCCCAATTTCACTAGCTGCATTATTGTTATTGCTTTAGAAAACACTCCCCATAAGGATTTCACCGATTGTATTCTAATGATCGCTCTGAACATTCCAGCTCTTTATTGTCTTTGAAATCGGTTTTTATACAAGTAATGAGCAAACGAACCCAGGTAGATATTAGTGTATGTCTCGGTAACTACCCCGTCATTATAGTATAGGAAGTCTACAGATGGTACTTATTCACTGCAGCAATTCCAATAAATTTATAGTGACTTTTATTTGTTTGACTTCACTAAGGCTTTCTACGAGGTGGATAAGTTTAAAAAATAATAAACTAACACAATATTGGATATATCTATAAACATAATCTTGATGTAACCAATGATGTAACTGGCCACGTTTTCCTACAGCTACAGACCCCCATTCTGTATACCACCTACTTTTCATTAACTGTTTTCGGCATTCCATTGATTCAGCGAAAGGTCTATTTCTCGTATTTCCTTCATCTTCATAGTTCCGTCGTCTTTAAACCGACTGCAGGCCACCTTTATTGTTGCAAGGGCACAGATGCTACAGGTACCTTAGTAGTACACATAAAAATGGTGGTCTATCATCTCGTGAACGGCCGGCGATGTTCTCAGCGCGGTGTGGCGGCGCGGCATCGGAAATGGTATAATGGCACAAAAACAGTGGCGCGGTTATCACGCGTCACGCTCTGGTTGCGCGTGTCAGCGAGCTCTCTAGCTGGCGCGCGCTGACGCCGCGCCGCATCCTTCACTGCAACGGTACACCCAACTGTTCCTCCACATGTTTCGACGTTCATTTTTTCCTGTTGCTCTGATGCAGTTAAAGAACTCCGTCTCAACCAACTAACGGTCTCGAAATTCCTTAAACGGCTGCTGTTTGTCTCGAGTTCAATGCCTGGTTTGGACAAGGCATTATTGGTGTATAAGTTCAGAAATTGTCAGTAGCGGTACGTATTCAGAAACTGCAATAGGTTTACCTATGTAATGTAGCACGAAAAGTATAGCTGGCTAAATGTGAGTGTATGATAATACAGAATCATAGAATATAATGTCAAGAGCAAATGCTTCAAAACCTTGTTAATATGGAAACTAGTGTCCCCAAACTATCATAGAACTATCATAAAAATCGAAAATTCGTATAAGTAATGAATTAGTAATTTACTTGCCTATTGGGTGGAATGTGGAAAGATCACATGACTTTCAAATTTGTAAACCTTACTGTACCTGTATTCACAAATAAAATTATGATTAAAACAGTGACGTAATTGGGTACAATTGGTAGGCACTGAAATCAAATAATATTTCTGGCGTCAAGATAGTTTCGTGAAGATTTCGTGTGGTATTAGACCTTACCAAACTTGCTAACCGTAGCGTCAATTTGTGAACAACGGTAAACTATGGAAATTGTCCTAATTTAGTTATTACTTCGGCCTCGCTGATGTTTGGCCGACTAATTCTAGTCCCGGTGACAATTTGCGAGCGTCGCGTGACGGGTTCGTGCGTGGATAACGCGAAACTATTAGATAGTCTTATTTTTTGAGATTCAGTCTGAAACATCTTTCGCAGATAATTTTTAATTGTAATGCCCGAATGGCCATCTAATATTCTAACGGTTGTGTAACTGGACCCGTACCATGCTTAAAACAGGTCAATAATTGAACTACTGTCAAACTACCAACTGCAAATGTAACTTTGTATCCTATAAATTTATATGGGATTACATAGTTATTTATGCATTTAGTAAATTACAGCCGTTCATTTATCGACCTGTTTTAAGACTTCATGGTAAGCCCACTGATTGCACTAAGTCAAATGTACATTTAGTTCATTCAGTATCAAATAATATTTTTCCGCGCAAATATACTGGCTCGTTCGTTGAACCTGCGGACTAGGTTTTCGCTTTTGGTACCGTGATATCCAGGATGCGATGCGAACACAGTAATCGCTTACCCGTGCTGAATACAAGCAACACTAGTCGTTTCTTGATTGACGTTGCCAACCTGCCTCCTAAACCCTTCGACTCTACTGCATTTTGGTTACAAGGAGATATTTTCCCAGATGTACAAAATTGTGTTATCCTTTAAAACTTTTCGTCCCACACTGCTAAAATTACAACAGTACACAGTCCCTTGCGAAGTCTGTCCCCCTCACAAGTACCCTAACTGCACGGTACCGAGTTGTGCAGACGAGTTAGCGTCACGAGCGTGCTCAGCCGATCGCGTCGCTCTGCGGAGGTGTCTAATTAGCACGTGCGGGTACGACAATATTGATTGAGCGCGACGTGGCTTCGCGTCAGCGTTCATCCCACGCCGATCATAGTGTACGACCTCCTAATAGTCTTACTATACTCATACCCGTACCTCATATTGGTCACCTGAAGGGTTAGGCAGAGGTGTACCAACAATAAGCAAGCGAGAAGAAGGATTGTCGACCTACCCTCTTAAATTAAATTTCTCTTTTAATTATTTGAAGAACGATGGACCGGTTTGAATGATTGGCTCGCAAACTGTTAAATCAACACTGACATTTGAATATAGGTTTTTTTAGCCAACATGTCATTAAATAGGTTTCATTATAAACTTACAATTCTAAACGAAATGCATTTACTTGGCAAAAATACACGAACGTCCTTAACTGGTAATGACTTCCTGCATTTGGACAATATTGCGTCGCGATACCGAAATATGGCTCCAGCTGTTATGCGGTGTAACTGCCGTGTCCAAGGCGAGGTCTTCGCTCAGGGGACATTTTGTTTTTAAATCAACGTATGTTCTAGACATAAATTCAGGATTGGGCCCAGAATCGATTAAGGTGTAACCTTAAACCTTACACGGGTTTTTTCGTCCCTACCTTAATTCACGCTGTCCTACGCTGTTTCATCGAGCTATCCAATGCGTCAAAAGTTTGCCTTGTGGAGCCCGAAGTCAGCTCTCATATTTCAATTCGATCTCTCAATCCCAATCCTACTTTTCATCATTTGATTTTTACTGAATCACATACCGTCGAACACCTCCTTATTGGAAAACTTGGAAAACTCAGAGATGTGTTTGGCACCCACGTTTCGTCTTATGTCCCACGTGCCCAATAGAGGCGAGCCTATAACCGTACACTGGGCATTTTTTGTAGACAGGTGCCATTGAACTCCGCTATCACGCGCTACTATGTCATTAGTGCTCTGTGCCAAATACCGTACCGCTAATCACCCAAACACTGGTCACCTTAAAGCTTTGATGCTTTGCAACTTTAACTTTATTTTTACTACTAAGGCAGCTAACAAGTTTGTTTGCGGCTTGCCTTTGTACGCTGTTAACACTAGAGATATCATTTCCCACTTGCAGAGGAGAAAGTGTTTCAAAAGGTATTTGATACTTACACAATTAGAACAAAATCCAAGATACTCGTACCTATTTAAAGCCGATATTAGGTAAATGGTTTGCTAGTTTGCTATTCGTTAAAAAGCATAGTAATCTTTATCAAAGGATATTTACCCCAGTGAGGATCGAATCACAACACTAGGTATCGCAAAAATTCCATTGTCATATCATTAGCAAGTTTGTTGCCATGATCGGCACATCGGCTCTGTGCAAGAAATAAACTGTGTGTGTACATTACAGCTGATTGAATGACTTGCGTTTATTGTTGATGTTATTGAGTAAATAAAACAACATTACCGATTCGACAACATCATCATTATACAAGTTTAGAATAAAGTAACTTATACTCTTCTATTTCTCCGTTAACAACAGATTTTGCACCCAACAGCACCCGAACGAAACCGGGATAGTTGGAAATGAATTAATTCACTCGTAAAAGTATGATATAAGTGAAAACCTGGTAATTTTAGTCGGTGTAGTTTGTCAACGCTAAATTATAGATTGTATTGAACTTCTTCGTCTCGATCGGCTTCTTCACATCACTAAACAGAACCATTCTTCAACCGTGACAGGTTTCAACTTTATTATGATTAAATAATAAATTGTGAATGTTTTTATATGTACTAAATATTCATCATATACACATAACTATGTATGTCAATGTGTTTGTCAAAGCGAACAAATTAATTTCGAGCCTCACGTACTTTTCTAATAAGTAAACTGGAACGTCGCTGAATTGACTCAGTCGGTGTGTGTACAGGTGTCCTAAGGGGAGCGCAAACACAACGCACGCGCAATTACGTAATGTCGGATCGTGTTCCAGCGGTTTGAGGCTTGGGTGGTGTGGCGACTGTGATATCGATCCGCAGGTGTCTCATGCATGCCCGAGGACGTGCCGCTGCACTTGTACACACTTGTATACAACTACAGCCTCGGCGATATAGAGAGTGATTTCTGAACCCCGAGGCCAGAAAGGATAGCATGCGCCAGACTCTCATCCCTTAATGAGCAGGTGAGGATTGCTTATGTCCCTAAAACCCTAAAGAGAACAATACAGTTCAATACGAAAAGATAAATTGAAAAACGGATGCGAGGCAATATTACTAATAAACTGTACGTAAGTCTTGACATCGATCCACCACGATTCAGCCTTAGCTAGGTTCTTATATCGATTGTAGTGTCGGTATTCATGGCAACAGATGCAATAACTTAACATACGGTCCATGTCACAGCAGGGTACGTTTAAGCACACGTAACCCATATACAACCACCCTCTCCTTTCCTATGCAGAACAATATAGGGGCTGGGTGCCACCTCAGTACACCTGCAAGGTATTCCATCAAGAACTTCTTTTCTTTACAAAGACTTGGCATTCTTAACCAAAACACTTATTCTCACTTTATGGTCCTTTAAGCGGGGCGTGTATAAGCATTTAACGAGGTTGTCAAGCTGAAGACAAATATTGTAGGCATCTTTAAACTTCAGGATGCCGGTGAGACGGGCGGGCAGTAGTCACGTGCTCGACCTTCCAACCACGGTGCCACGTGACCGCGCATACCTCCACTCGCCATCGCACATAACTCCGCTATCAGACTGCTCTCGAGCAGGACGTTATCAGTGACGTTTGGTCATTACTACACCTGCTCATTATAAAATTTACTGCTTATCGAATGCGAAATAGCTCTAACTATAAAACTAACAGTGTTATATTCAGGGTTAGTTACATGATCTTGGACTTTGCTATACGTTTTTATATTTAAATGTCTACAGACTACTGCCGCTCTGGCTATAAAGTCCTACTTGCCATCGTTCTAACAATATGTTATGCTTTTACTATCTCACCTTTAACAAGTGCGACTAAAGTATCAGTATGCTGCACTGAACAAAGGTGTATCCGTCAATATCCTTTAGGATCATCTGGACAACTTCCCATATAGCCAACCCGCGAATTCTATTTCCCACTTCACCAACTTCCCAATTCGCCAACTTCATGTACAAGCTGTAAGAGTTAACCTAGGTCACTTATTTTGGACAGGTCGAAAACGTGTTTAGGGTCGAGTCAAGAACAACCGCATCTGACGAGCATACCTATATGAATACACTCATGAAGCAGAAGAACAAAACGATGAATGCCAGAATTGAAGCAAATAGAAAAATTTGATACCTTTTCTTACCCTACCCAAACATAAGGTACTACACAAAATTAACGTTTGCAATAACGAAAATCTGATGTAAGCCCAAACTTCTAAAGTAACCATTGCCCAATTTCTAAAAGTTTTAATTTGTTCAACGACGTCCGTTGCCCAAAACTTCCAAGTAGATACCTAACTTGTTTGTTTATGCTTTTTTTATGAAACTTTAATTACCCAACCACATATTTTGTTTGCAAGGCTACACCATCACAAAAATCTTTTGAAGCTGAATTTATACTTATAAATTCAAGTTAAAACAGTAACCATACCCCGAGGCAACTTACGAGAATTTAATCAGGATGTTTGCGAGGAAGCCCTCATTGTTATTATAGCCCTAATGAAAATAAAAGCAGTGCGAATGTCCCCTCCAGACAGTCACCGGTCGATAATGGGGCCGCCGGACAGGGGAGCCCGGGAGTCCCAGACATTCCTACACACGTACTGTTATCCATAGCACGGTACCCAATACGCGAAACTGCATGACTCACTGAAATTTGTCGAACTAACCAAACTGTGTCGGACGACGCATTTAAGCAAATCATTGCGGTTTGTCTGACCCGTTAATTGGCAAAGTGCTTGACCGGAGCAGACAGCATTGTTTGATACGCACTTTTACAGTTTTATTGCAGTTAATGACGGCTCTCGCTATCTATATTCCGGTAGCTGATAATTCTCTGGTCAACAGCCTGTCGAGAGCTGACTCCGGTTTTGATAAGCTATGTGGCATTCAGTAGCTGTATTTTTAATATTAGAAACAAAGGCACCTATCCAGCATATGACTTACTGAAAGGCAAGCTGTTACCATAACATAACTTTCAAGAGCAGATATCGCAAACCCTGTGGTGGGTAGGTCATAGGTGGGGCTTGAATAAGCGTCTAAAGACCAACCTTTGTAGCATTGTTGGCGTTTATTGCAGGGTAAAATTATACTAACCGTGATGTGTAAAAAAAGAAGTTACCAATATTTTACAAAGAAAATCATGTATCAGCCGGTTGAAAGTAAAAACGTCTAATTAAAGCATTATCGAACATGTGGACCGCGACACGTTTAATGTGCGTACCAGCACCGCCCGGCCGCCTGACGGGCACTCGCTGGCGACTTACACACGTAATGCACTGCCATGCACCATGCGCAGGTCACCCACCTTTGCCCGCACTAATATTAGCACAAGAATGCATGGTGGAAGCAACCGTGAAACTGCTAGGCTATTTGTAAGAGGGCAGAGGGTTTACCTCTTCACTCTTAAAAAGAAGGAAGAAAAACAGAATGCAATCATCTTCATTGCAGTGTCGAAGAGTCAACTTCCATTATGAGTGTAAACATTCACGGATCACAATGATTATGTGAGAGTCACAATGTGATAATTATTGACATTAATTTAAAAAATGTAAACCTCGTTTATTGAATTGTCCAATAATAATATGAGACGGGCCCCGGGGCGATAAGCAGAAGTTAATATAAATTTAAAAAAAAATAAAGTTACGCCTACGTTTCGCCAGCTGTATTTGTTCAACGTACGCAATAATGAAGGAAAAAGTTGCAGTTAATTGGGCTTGCTCCGCCTATTATTAAACTTTTTCCTTGATTTCATGTAAGTACCCCAAATTGCCTAAACCTAAAACACTGTTGTACCCTGGAATGGGACGCAAACAACTCACGTACGCACCAAACATACTTATGCTACGGATGACGGAACTAATGAGGCAGTTCGAAGAAAATCTAACAGGTTTCATGTCGTATGTCTGTCGACTGGACATTGCGACGTGCGGAGGGTCGATGGCATGCCCAGACAGACCAAATAAGCCGGGCTGTAGATAAAATACATATTGCGACATGTCTGACATTCTTGTCGAGGCTGCTACATGTTCGTCGACTCAGACTAAGTGATATTTCGAAATGATTTGATTTAGACACCCACTACTCACTGAACTCGATGTTATCAACCATTGCTGAATTACCTTGTAACAAAGAGACAGTTGCTTATCATATCACTATCTCATATTTTACTCAATTACCTCGTTATAATATTCAAGATAGACTCCCTTAACCTCCTCATGAAGACTTTTCACTAAATGTTATACAGTCGCGTGGTTCCCGGCAGAGTAGAATGTGGACCACCCTATCTCTTCCCATGCGGTGTCGTACAAGGCGACTAAGGGATAGGGCTGTTTAACATGAGACATATACAGATTTATTCAACAATAGAGCCCGGAAGACGGCAATAGGCTCACCCCCTGTTACGTGGGACCGAATTCAATGATTGTTAAAATATGGGTGTTAATTCACCTCTGCTTAACCCTCCGGGGATAAAGTCGCCATTATAATGTATGTATGTATAATACATAGATTACGTGACATCAGTCCAATAAAAATTCTCATTGCTAAACTCGTAATCGCGCTCAATAATCCACAATTTAGATAATGTATCGTGCCATATTGTCGCCACTGTGGTGCGCGTCGGACTTCGCTACTGACGGCAAAATACCATTTGCCAGCACGTCAAATTACTATTTATCAACACGTCAAATGTGACGTCAGTTAGCGTCTAGTGTTATGTGCTAGTGGGAACACCGCGTACCAATGTTGGAAGACGAAGGGCCGGTTTTTCTGATCAAGGTACTTACACAATGTATGATATCAGACTGTCTCTATTGTCTAACAATGACATGTATAACGTAACACCGAAATGTTTACAGCTTCCAACAATGTCCAGTCACCGCTTGGTAATCTGACGTCGCTTCTATTCATGATGCTTCAATAATATCGTACGTGTATTGTGTCGAGCGCCCATCTGGGAACGTTATTGAATAGTGTTTTGGTATCTTAGCTCCATTCATTGTGAAGATATCTGATCTACTACTTACTTATACAATAACTATAGCCTTAACTAAATATTAAGTGTTTTTTCGGATAATAGGTCGCTGTTTCATTATTGGAACCGGGTACATTATTTCATGTTTGTATCTTTGTCACTTTTATGGTGACACCTAATATTCTCAGCGCCATCTAGTAAAAAAGAGCCAAACAGCTTCGCAACTACTGGGTATAAAAGTTCTCATGCTGATTAACATTAATTTCGAAAATTCCATTTTTGTCGAAGGAATATCACACCACGTTAACTCTCCAAACAAAATGTAAATATACAAGTGTAAACCGTGACCTAAAATGTAACCACACAAATGATATTAATAGTGGTTTAAAATACCATCACTGTTTCGGCGATGAGCGTCCTCCCACGTAGACCATAACGAGGACGAAATGCGAAAATTCTGTCATCATAAACCATTCAGTAAGACATTGTTTTATAACCTAAATAGTGTGCAAGTTACAAAAGTATAACATTAGTCATAATATTATGAAGGCAGCCAACATAACAACCACAAAGAGAAACAGCCCACCGCGATAAATACAATAATTGGAACGAGTATCCTCGTTGTGCTTTATTGGACGTAGGATTATTATTATTATTAATCATGGTAAACAAATAGTTATATTATTCTAATTGGAACAATTTATAAAGCGTTGTATCAAATGCGCAATAATTGAGTTAGTTATCGAGTTATTTAAAATCTCGTAAGCATTTCTAGCAGGACAGAGGAAAGAAGGGTATCGCTAGCAAAGCTGGTCTATGCTAGGGGTTAATGAACTGTGGAGCCGTCTGTCACCCTGGCAGAAACAGGCCGCGGCGGTGGCGTGCCTCGCGGGCTCCCCGTTTCCGGGGACGAGTTGGGAACTCTGTAGAGGAGGTTGCCCACAGTCGAGGAGAGGGCCAGATCGTGAGAGATGGCCCTTGGTCTGCCGGGGAGCGAGGAATATGCCTGTCAACCTCACCTTCGGCAACCAAAAACGACCCACAGGTGGCGTGCGTTTTGGTCGGTTCGAGTCCGACATAACCACTTCCACCGGCGCCGGTGGGGGGGTATCCGTGGTGATTTTGCGCACGTTAAAAATAAAGGGGTTAATGAGCTGATTCATAAATGTGGATATACCTGCCACTCATGACGATATACAAATGTTTGATGTTAGAGATACCTTGTCGTCTGACTACACTGCACTCCAACAACAGTTCCATCGTGTCTTCGGCAAGATTACCAACGAGACCAGTACGGTCACAAAAATGTTAATTTTGAACATCCCATTCTCGTTCGTTTACTTTTTGTGGTTGCACTTGTCGTGGTCTGTCTGGTAACTGTAGTATATTGAAGGCCGGATTGATTACCCCTAAAATTTATAGACTACGCATATGCCAATAAAATGGTAGTGGTAGTGTTTTAGGAATAGCCAATTCAGTAGGCGAGCTAGTTGAAAAAGCGAGAGAAATAGGCATTATATGTGTTGTATATTATAGCACTGATATTTATAAATTGATGTGACTTACCTCGTGTTATTTGCTGTTTTGGTGTTGCCTCGTAATATAATCAATACCTAACCTACTCCTGCCTTCGTTCCCTATGAAGGTGTCACCCGGAATGCAGCAAGCGGATGCCAGTTTGCACTTATCGGTTGTAACTGCGCTGATTCATACAATCATCATTTTCTGAACATTTTCCCAACTAGTTTGGCATCGGCTTTCTAGTGTTACTAACATGCGACTGAACTTCGATATCTTTCGTGAAGCAACTGTCATCAAAGTTCTGTAGATAGACTAGTCGAGCTTTTCAGGGCTCCAACTACCCGAAACGACAGCCCTATAGATTTTCTTATGGCAACCAGACCCGACGGCTTAACGAGCTCTCTGAAGAACGGAAATTTCCAGACCAATGCAAATAGCTATATTCACGCATACAAATATTTGCATTGAGTGGGAATCGGACCCACTCTCTCTGCGTAGCGGCCGTATTCACTACTACCATCACGCCACAGAGGCTGCCAGATTGCATGAAATTCATACAACACAGTGATTTTATTACTAATATGTCCTATGATTAAATAAATAATTAAACTATTTCAAGCGGTCAAAGATTCTTTGTTTGCTACCTAGAAAATGAAAACAATTTTAAAAGTGCTGATAAGCTTTGGACAGCTGCACGGCGAACGTGTCAGTCGAGGGAACTCCATGAAAGGCTAGTCTGTGTTCGCAGCTCTTACTCACCGCTCACAGACACGGGTACAGAGCACTGACTATAACTGCTGTTACCATAATTTCTAAGTTCCATACAGCCACCGCTAGTGTAGCAAAATGCTGCAAAGATTTGTTTTTCAATACTGACCAGCTCATGTGGACAATAAACGCTCTGTCATCGGTTCCAAGTCGAATGTACTGAGGCCCATAAACAGTTAATAGATACATTTTCCTGTAAAATCCCTGCTAATGGGACCACATAAACAATTGTGTCGTAGTTAGTTATTTGTGGTACAATCAACAGGAAACGCAGTGATAATAATATAATTAATGAATAATATAATAAGGTATATTTAGTGCTCAACTCTGTTCTTCTGTTGTGATTGAACAGTTTAAATATAATTGATATTATCAACCTTCCTGCTAAGTTTTAGCTAGCTATGCCGATTTCTTGTGCTTGCTGTTACTGTTGAAAATATTTTTTCTCCATATTTACATATAGTGGAAAAAAATTCCTGCATCAGGCAGGCATTAATACCAACAAAACCTCCAGTTTTTTCCATTGAACACCCAAGTAATTATAAATAGGTGTGTGTTATAATTATTCTTTTCAGTTAACTTCTGCGTGCGTTTTATCCATACGTGCCAAAAAGCCGCCATTGAAGTATGTCCGTACACGCCTCACGGGCTTTTTTTATACCTGATGGGAAGTGCTTACCGTGGCCTATGGACGTGTGCAATACAAGGGGCGCTCACACTCGCGCTGCCGACCCTGAAGAAACCTAATGCCCCTTTTGAAGAACCCCATATTGTAGGCGCATGGGAAAACCGCAGCAGGGAATTCATTCCACAGCTTGAGTGTACGTGGGATGAAGTTTCTTTCATACCGCACAGTGCATACCGTCTCAGGTTGCAATGTGTGGGGATGAATTCCCTGCCTATGGCCATTAAACCACAATTTAAATCGTATTCATTGTAATTTCTTGCTAGTCCTCCGGTTTTCAAAACATCTTTAATTTACTCGATCTATGTTGTGCTAGGTCAACTCTAACTACCTGTTGTCACTCTGTCAAAACTGATTCGCCAAAACATTCAACTACCATCCTTCGAGCGATGCGATCACTATAAATCCATTAACACACAAGGAACGAACGAACGACTTGTTACAAGCTGGTTCCTTGTCCGTAGTCGGTCATAATGCGCCGGCCGCCGCCGGCCAGGTGCTTCGCTTTCCTTGAACCCGCCGCGGACTCGGATCGCCGCGCGCGGCCGCTGCCCCGTCACGGTCACCGGACGCCACACCAGATTCCGACAGTCATCGCTCTCGACTCCCACGACTTGTTATGGAAAATACTTTCCGAGTAATGTTAGAAAGAAATGTTTTCCCTGCAGCATTCCTCTGATGGAAACTGGCCTGTTTGTTGACGCCTAGACATAGAGATTTTACTGGGCTGAGAATTGAATTCAAAACGATCAAAGTAATGCTTGGGATGGAAATGGAATGTGTTAAACTGTATAAAACGCCCATTAGCTTCATCGAAAGAATGTAAATTTTAAATGGATGATTGTTTTTTTACATAGATG
Source organism: Eilema griseolum (assembly GCA_963662185.1). Lineage (NCBI taxonomy): Eukaryota > Metazoa > Arthropoda > Insecta > Lepidoptera > Erebidae > Eilema > Eilema griseolum. The sequence continues at coordinate 414,659 of OY759232.1, forward strand.
GAATGTGAACAGACGGCAATGTTAGGTGCAATTTAGTGTTATTCGCCTTTGATGGTTATAGTTCTTTCTTCACCCAGCCAGTTTATAGGCCTAATCGAGGACAGAGCAACTTAACAAACAAATAGACTTTACATCTTTATAATTATTTATTAGCCGCTAATTGTTCTTTCGACTTGTGTTATGTTCGTCAGACCCTTGACGGAGTGTGTGAACTAGGATGAAAAATATATGCTTTAATTCTTGATACAACTACTTCTTTTTTGGAATATTACGCACGTGATTGTTAAACATTTCCTTTTTCTAGTGACCAGTGATCATGTTCATTTTTTATGTGAACCGGAGATAAGTAATATCGAATACATGTGGATGGAAATTAGGTAACACAGCCGGAAGAACAGCCCTCGTTTCGTATGCGATTATATTCGCTCACCATCGCGTAATGTATGCGCGCTAGCAGTCCGCACTATTGTAATTAAATCTCTTTTAACGCTGCAATATATTGCTGCTCCGTTTCCGATGCTTTGTCTGAACCCCATTGCGTAACATACAAATGCGATAATACTCCACCGTTCCACCATACGCCGCGGATCTCGGTTAATATGCGTTGCGAATCGACGACGCTGTAATCTGTCGGAATTACACGATACCTGTGAAAAGTTCTTAAAATTCGACATACAGTCACTTAACTAACCTTGGGGGCAACATCTCTAAAATAACTCCCTGGACATTCACCAAGAGGAATACAGACATACTAGAATGGTTACTTGAAAGAGGAACAAAAGTTATAAAACTTTGCGTAGTCGATTCGTAGTGATATCAAGATGAATGAATATATACTTAATTAAATGGGCCGGTCATTTGAGGTCGACCTAGAAGAATTTACAGATTAGTGATGTTTTGCAACATTAGAAACCGGTGGGCTAGATACAAAGGAACAATTACGATAGAGGAAACCCGTGAAGCGTGTAGATACGAGAAATAAAATAATTTGTCAAAAGTTGAAATATTTTTTTATTAAAATAAAAATTAATTGCCGCTGTCTCTACTATAACGGAACGAAGTTTAATAACACCTACTGTTTTGCTAAAAACATGTAAAACATTGCAATTAATGGCATGATGTTATAAATAATACAATGTGATAAAAAGTGAATTTATTAAGGAATAGCTCAAATTAAAGTAGTGGTGAGCTCTGTGCGCTATAAATATAAATATACTTAATTTGTCAGCGCAAGCGCGTGGCGCGGCCACAATCACTTCTTAATTAGTTGAGTTAAATGTACCAGCTAACTGTACACCGGTTAATTACACACATACCTTCGGCAATGGGAGCGCGCCACTCAATTTATTTAACTATCTACATAAATTCTTGTCATATAAAAATATTAAGGTTGAAATTAAACACGGTACTGATGATAGCTAAAGCATGACTCTATTTCCTGTATTATGCACTAGCTGATGCCCGCGGCTTCGCATGCGTAGATGATCGCGAATTTTGGTCCTAGCTCTGGTTGTATTCAACCTAACGCGATCAAACATGCGGCTGATTTTTAATAGGTTTTTAATAGAATTTAGACAGGAGGTAGGACCCAACGGTATTTTAGCCCGATTGAGTAGTTCGAATATCTACCCTACGGAATACCACTGCCTTAATAACCTCGTTTTGTATTTCCCGGCGGTGAGTAGGGTAGCCAGAGCTCACTGGACAGTTTTTGCACTGTCAGTGGGCAGACCAAAGGCTTGTCCTGATTGTGTCTTCTGCACTGACGGCACAGAAACTCTCTGTTCTTACAGGGTCGGCAGCACGGGTGTGACTGTCCTATTGTTGCACACATTCATAGGTCGCGGTAACCACTTTCCATCAAGTGGGCCGTGTGCTTGTCTGCCACCTAAGTTGTATAAAAAAAAGATTTAGTCATTCAAAAATATTATAATTTAGGAGTGGTACATGAGAGTAACAATGGTATTTGCTTGTCTTGTAGCCCGGCGAGCCCGGCGTGGTGGTGCTGCGGCCCGAGGCGCTGGCGCGGGCCGACTCCGACTCGGAGACTGAGACAGAGACGGACGGCGGCCCGCCCTCGCCCTGCGCCGTCAAGTTCATCAACGACAACGTGCTCATCAACGGCAAGTCCTCCATGCCCGGGAAACCCAACAAGGATCGCATATCAAAGGTACCTATGTCACATTTCCTACAGCCCAAGGTTTGAGTGCCCCATTCTGTTTGTAATGGTTACCTTCTTCTCTGAAACTTTACCTTCAGCTTACCCTCAAGCGATGTGAAGCCATATTGACGAGTCCTATGTAATAAATTTCTGATTAAATTGTCCTTCATCGACGAAATTGCAGCATCTTTTTGAATTATACTGCCAAAAAGATTTGTAGACCATCGTCTGCATATGATATGACTCCTGCTAAGTACCGTAGTGACTATTAGTGTAGGTGCAGAGTAGAATTTGGGCCACCCCGTCCCTTCCCATGCGGTTTCGTACAAGGCGACTAAGGGATAGGGCTGTTTAACATCAGACAGATATATACAGGCTAGACTCAGCCTCAGATACATGACTCGAGTCGACATATCCCCTATTGCATGATTGACCGAAAACAATGATTGCTAAAATGTGACAGTAAATTCACCTCTGCCTAATCCTCCGAGGATAGAGGCGTGATTGTATATATGTATGTAGAAATACATTCAGTGTTATTAAATTTACGGTCCACTTTCTAAACCTTTCCAAACAAGTGTCGAACAGCCCATAACTTGGAGCGCCTTCGAACGTATTTATTTATTGAGTCTATTGGGACACACATACAAACAAATTCTATTCGTACCGTAAATGTACGTCATCAACGTACTTAAGGTGTATAAAATTCAATTAAAACGAATCAAAAACATTTTACAATCAACTTTTAACAAGAAAATTGGGTACTTATATTAATCCGAGTTAAAACCGCGTAACGTCCATCGCTAATCGGGAGTATATTTTCTTCGCCGAGTGCCGAAACAATAGTTGCCCAAGTGAGATAAATACGAGAATGGTACAATTAGAATAGAATTTCAACGTCATCGAGCCAGTTCTAGCTACGCCGGATCGTGTGAGCGCATCCGCGGTTGTGTGACGGTGTGCGGTGTGATGTAGTGTGGTGTGGCTGTCATTATCGCGAACGGATCAATTAATACCGGTTCGGACACACCGCACTTACACTTGACGCATCCATCGGACATGCCTCCACACATGGCAGAGTCCGCGTTTCGACTTTTAGGAATTGATTTGTGCCTTCAGTTATTTATACACGTATATTTAAAATTAACAATTATTTTCTGTCTATACTTAACTGTCATCACAATACTATAATTACTTCAATAATTCAGTGTTGAATAACCTGTAACAACAACTGTAGCTTAGTGGTTTAGGAGTCGTCCTCACGATCTCTCGATCGTAAGGGCGACTCCCGGGTTCGAACCTTGGCCATTACGCTACCGACGTGAACCCACTCCTAGCACAAGCAATTTGGCTTAGTTGGAGGGGTTAGTGGGAATATTAGTAATTGCGATTGTTAATATTGTTTTTAGAAAAAAAAAATTAAAAACCTAATAAAATCGATCCGAGTCCCTGAGTCCTTTCCCGGACTCACTGCTGATGCATGATGCCTGATGGCAGGGAATCTCGGAGATATATCGACGCATGTTACCTTATCGATAGCTGTTCCACGACTAAATATTTCTCATAAGTATAATTCTACGATGTATTAAGTATTGCGGAATTCCATATAAACGAAACCTACCTAATCAAACTACTGTTTATTTGCGGAATTCTATACAGTTAGCTTGCAGAGCTACAGTTACAGTAGCTAGTTAGTAAATGTGTTGGATTACCTAACGTTTGTATCGACTTCACAAATTTTTTAAACGCTCCTTGCTATAGAAACACTGTGCAAAAATATATGTTCCACCATGAAATTTCGCTATTTCTAAAATCGTACCGACCACATTAATTTCTAGTCTATCTAACATACGGAACAGTGTACAGTGTAATGAGTGACAAGAGAGCACGTCTTAGAGGGACGCGGTTACATCACGGTAGGTACTGCAGGCTACTGCCCGGTGGCATTGCACGCCGGCCCAGTGCTCTGTGCCGCCTGACCGCATTCCTTGGCGTCTGATTCACCACAAAACATTCGCCGAATTGTCCCAATTTCTTGTAGGTTTCCAGTCAAGTACAAATAATCAGCATTAATGAAGTTCAATTACCTCGCGGTAGGTCTGGTCCACTGACTTTCGTCCTACTGCAATTTTCAGCACCTGTCCAGAAAGTATGTGACTACATCTATCACATTATTTCTATGAGAAAGCTAGGTATATGAAAGGTTCACATAGTGGTATGAAAAGTGCAAATGCGCGGACTATCTGACGTTTGTTCAAGAAGTTTGCCGACACTTATATACCTATCAGGTGCCTATACCGCCTATACCGCCTTCCTCAATGATTATCTAGTAAGAAAAATATTCTCTTTAGCGTCAATAAAAAGGTAACTCATAAAAAAATCGGATACGGAAATAATATTTAATGAAATAATGAATAAGATAAGGAATAATTTATTACTTAATATTTAAAGTGTTAATGGAATGTGTGGCGCACAAAAACTGTTTAAATTACTTCAAGAATGTTTTCTTTGTGCTCAATGCTAATTTTTCAACGAGAATCATAATTTAGTTCCTAATATTAGAATAAGTACCTAACAATAATGAAACATGTCGAGCGTTCCCACGAAGTTCCCACTGTGTGTTCCCACATTGGGCGCGCACTTTTCGTCCCTCGCTTTAATACAACCTCTTATAGTTCATTTCTCCATAAGTAGTAATTTTATTAAAAGGTGTATAGTACCTAGGTGATGTTAGCTGGCTCAGGGATCAAGATATCCACACGCTGTAGCAAATGGTTGAACAAAAGATTGGACAATTTAGTTTCGATGTTGGTTTATTCTGTGGTTTTGGCTATGTCATGTAAATGTGCCTACAGTAGCGTCGCGGTAGATCACACACTCACATGTTTGTTCTTGTTTACTTAATAAAATAGTTTACATTTTTGAACTTATATTGGTATTAGGAGAAACTAATTTTCAAGTAGAATTTCCGAACGAAATGGAAGTCAGCACACCAAGTATATCACTCACATAGATAGAACTGACATCAACTAATTAATAATCATCATACTACTATAAATATGATTCTCATCTAATAATGAGGATTACTTACTTGGGTCGATGATAAATATTGCAAACGCACAGACTCTCTTCCTCGCAGTCTCCACATAGCTCTCGTGTCAAATAATCACACCGAAAGAACTAATTTTATCGGTCCTACAGAGTCAACGGTACTGTGCTATTCTAAAAACTTATTACGAGTAATTTTATTGACCTGGAATTGGAATGTGCGTCCCCCAACATTGGGAGAGGCCACGTCCAGCAGTGGACTGCGGCAGGCTGATTGACTGAATGTGCATTCCAGTTGAAGCTGCAATTCGACGACTCCCTGACGCGCACGTTCGAGTACCCGTCGGAGGTCTCGCTGTGCGAGGAGGCCCCGGCGAGCGCGCCGCCCGCGCAGCAGCAGCAGCTGGCCGAGTCGCCGATGCACGCGCCGCTCGCCGCCAACACGCATATAGGTAAACGACACCACACACCCACGTTAGATTACATTTTGTAAAGTGCCCGCAATCGTACATTTATGAAAGTAGAAGAAGTGAAAGACGTATATCAAGATCGTAACGAGGAAAAACGTTATCTGTGGCTATTCCATAGGAATAGGAAAGATGCATGACCTTCTGTAAGTGTATCAGGCTCCACCAATAAATACCAAGGATCGCAAGCCAAGCTGCCCAACTACGAAAACAACTTGGGCATCGGAGGTCGATGACTGGTGGAGCCGCCTGTCACCCTGGCAGAAGCAGGCCGCGGCGGCGGTGCGCCTCGCGCGCCTCCCCATTTCCAAGGACGAGTTGGGGACTCTGTGGTCCCCACACCCGAGGAGAGGGCCAGATCGAGAGAGATGGCCCTGGGTCGGCCGGGGCGCGAGGGATATGCCTATTAACCTCACCTTCGACCCACAGGCGGCGTGCGATTTAGTCGGTTCGAGTCCGACATAACCTTCTCCACCGGCTCCGGTAGGGGGGTATCCGTGGGGATTTTGCGTACGTAAAAAAAAGGGCTCCACCAATACCTTGAGGGTCAGACCGACCTCATCTACAAGCTAATACCCCTGTAATTAGCAGACGGTACTCGGGCGCAGGAGTTCCGACAGGAAAACCTCGGATGCAACTGGGAATGAAAATGATGATGAATGACTTTTTGAAAACTCACCCACATACTTGTGCCTAGTGCCTAGAGGTAGGTTCAACAACAGGACCGACGCTTAAGGCGCTGTTTACCAATATGAAACTCGACTCGATCAACTTTAGATTGATTTCATATCTATAGCACCTTTTCATTATGCTCTTGACGCATTTTCCCCAACCTTCCCCCCTATAGGAGGCGTTCATATACCAGGGTAACCACTCACCAATAAGTGGGCCGTTGTTTACAAGCTTATAAGTAAACAAGGATTAGGCATAACAAGCCCTAGTGTTCTAGATCTAAAGAAACGACGCAAAGTTATTTTATAACTTCTTTGGAGAAGGTTACTAACTGGTCAGATAGCTTGAAGCATTATATATATCTCACTTTTAAGAAGATAAGACTGAGTCTTTGCAATAGTTTTAGAAAGCTGAACGCTTGCGTACGCGCATAACTTGCTACGTAACGTCACTGTTTATAAACATAATTGGGAATAAAATCGAAATCGCGATGTTTTCATAACGCGACGTATAGGTGACCAAACACTGATTGTTTGATCCACAGGACAATGTAAAACGGACAAAACCACAGATTTGATTGGGCGATTGTCTTGGAAACGAACAAAAAAATAATGTCCGTACTCAGTTAACACTTAAAAAATCTAGAGATATTACTAACGTTCCCACGGTGCGAGGGATATGCCTGTCAACCTCACCTTCGGCAACCAAAAACGACCCACGGGCGACGTGAGTTTCAGTCGATTCGAGTTTGACATCACCTCACCCATCGGCACTGGATTTTTCGCACGTTTCAAAAATACCATTCCGACGGAGGTGACTACCTACCTTCTAGTTTCCACAACCACTGTTAATAATAATACTGTTATGGGTGTTTTTTGTAATCGTGCTGTTGGTGGGGCAGGCACATCTGTCATGGCACATTTTTTTTATTCTCCTCAACTTCTTTTCCCTCTCCTTCTCTACTTCAGATGGGGGACACAAATTTATATGCCAAAAAACTATGACTAATCAAGTTATGGGGTTCTTCAAGAGGGGCATCAGACACACTCACAAAGTACGACCTCTCCGCATATTCAACTAGTCAATTAGCCCATCTCAGTCCACTGCTGGTCATAGGCCTCTCTCCAATGTTGGGAGGCTTTGGCCTACTGAACTGGCCAGACGGGTTAGTACAGGGTTTTATTTCGAGATTGCCTTCTCTCGCAGTGATATCGTCTGCGCATTTTGTCGTTAGTCGCCTCTTACGACACCCGTCGGCGGAGATGTTGTGGTGATACTTATATTCTTTCTCCATCACCACACCGATACGTCACCATATATTGCAAAGTTTGTAATATTAGTATAGATAAGTGGTCGCCCACGCTCCGCTCGTCTGTGCACACGACCTTACAACAGTAGCGTGTGAACGCGGCGCGGTCCCTCGACATTGCCTCGCCTCCGTATCTGTACCCGCTGTGTCTCTATCTGAACCACTCAGAGAAGATAACAACTCAAGTACTCTGCTACCTTGTTATTATTCTCCTAATCCGCTTGTGGTGTGCAACTTGCTTACCTACACTAATTGTAAAGAAGAAATGGCTCCTGGGAATATTCAACCAAGTGAGTTACGCGGACATTCGAGATATTTCATCTTTATAAGTCTCAATTGAAGTGAATTAGAATCAGCATCTTATAAACTTAAAATTCTTTGACACAATGTGAAATTCTCGTTAATAACACTGAAGTGAAGCAAAACTTCCACTAGACTAGGTTTGATCTACATTTGACTCGAGCGGAATCGTCTGTAAGCGTCAATTGGGGTTAATAACAATGATTAATTGATCAATCCCGTGTTCATTCAGTAAATAAATCAATAGTCAATTATTGGCTCTAATCTAATCGCGACAGTTGTGGGATGTTGACACTTAACCCGCTGCCGCCGCCGCCCGGCACACAACACGTCGGGTCACGTTTACATGTCGGCTGATGTGTGTGTTGTCAATAAATATTATTGTTATCTTGTCCACTTTATTGTTTACAAGGTTAAACTTTGATCTTATTGCACAAAGAAAGTCATTTGTAAGACATTTTTATCCTTTAAATAATTCATATCATTGAACTCGGTAGCTTTTTGAGTTAGTGGTTAAGGAGTCGGACTTACGATCAAGAGATCCCAGTTCAGGAGGGGGGATTAGTAAGTAATTTCGTTTTTTTTTTTTAATAATAATAAAAATGATGTCTCGGGTACCTATCCCATTCGTATCTTTATCTAATAGTAGAAAATATGACGATACTCGCCAAACCTCATAGCTATACTCTTGAGACCTTTCAATCAGCAAAGTCTCTCGAGATAGGAGCCGGAGCTAATAGTGTATTGGTGATGCCAGTACTCACCCGGCGCGTGCGGCGCGTGCTGCTCCGCCTGGCGCCCCCGCCTCCGCTCCCGCCGCCGCCTGTGCCTCGCGCCAAGCGACGTCCGCGACTCGCTCCGCTCCCGCTCGTGCCCGACGAGACATTCGTGTAGACGCAGCCTTAGCTAAACCCGCTAGTTCTGTACCAATGCTATTGTAACCTGCTAGTGAAAAACAGCCATACATACATATGGACTAAAATAGAATATAATAGAAAAAAACTGTTGTGAGTTAGTCCAAGCGACTAAAATATAAGTTTCCTCGAGAAGGGTATTAGAAGGTTCTTTAGGGTCGGCAGCGCGAGTGTGACGTATCTGGGTTTTCTTACGTCCATAGGCCACGGTATCTACTGCCGTAACTAGGGCTATGTGCTCGTCAGCCAACTAAGTGGTATTAAAAATTGCATTTCCAGTCGTGACTTTAGTTTAACGATCAAACTGTTTATAGGAGTGTGGTATTCGACTGCATATATTTTAAATTAAAATACACTGGATTATGTATGTATTTCACTAGCTGCTACTCTAACTATCGTACCTAGAACCAATGGCTTTCCTTCACTGTCCTCACGTTTTGTCTTTGTAATTTTAGATAAGCCAACTTGTTGACTAAGTTCAATAATACGTATGAGTGGACATCAAGTAGTATGGTCTACGAACTTGAAACAATTCACTACAGAATGATACTTAGTACACATAACCATGAATTGTTTCTTAATCAAAGATTAGTTTATTATAAACGTACATATTTATATCTTAATGTTTTCGACGCTGAAAACACGTTTGTTTTTGATTAGATAAATTAAAATCGATTAAATACAATTATACCGATAATTCGCGACGCTAGACTAATGTACGTTACATCTTGTCTAATGTACGGTACACGCTCGTATCGCTTACAAGTACCTACTTAGATATATTACGATTTGTACTATTTTCTACACACGTGACATAACAAATATTTATTGATAAGATAAAGCGTGCCATTACGGGTACTTAGCAAGGCGCTGTACGGAATTTGGGTTTCTTTAAATATTGGAACTATTAATATAATTGATTAATGATTATATATAGCGATATAATTTATGAGAATCGAAAAATTATTGCTCACTTTGGTTTTTAGGAAAGAAAACGGAAAAGAAGAGATATTATATACCTCTTCATTAAATAATCATTAAAAATATTAGAATTCGGGGAGCTCATACTATGTGGTGGACTAAGAATCCTCTTAGTCCACCACATAGTATGAGCTCCCCGAATTCTTGTACAAACAGTACGAGGGAGTGTGTGTGTGTGTGTGTGAGTGAGTACGCTATACTAGATAGAGAAACGATAACAGCTTTCGATTATTCTTAAAATGAAAGGTGTTTATTGAATGAAATTTTAAAGCATTTAGTATGCTAACTATTCAAATTAATTAAGATTTTAGTAAAAATTTATCCGTTTCATGTGGGATTCGAACCCGCGGTCTTTCCCTTACAGGGGGAACGCTCTGACCACTGACCCACAGAACCTTCGCCCGGAACCATCGAAATTCTTCTACACATATATCCGTCTTACGGCGACGGTGGGAGCCATCTACCGATGTTCGTACGAAAGGGGAAGATCGCGGGTTCGAATCTCGCCTGAAACGATTAAATTTTTCTATATCTTAATCGATTTGAAAGGTGTTTAGTTTATTGCGCTGAGTTGTGTCCGTAGCGCGGATTGAGAGAGTGCTAGATACCGCTGCCACTCGTCACGGCGCATACGACGTGTCCCCAAACTGGGTATAAGGGATAAGTCTTCCGTGCCCATTTTTTTTTTTTTTACATCACTTAGTTGGCAGACAAACACACGACCCACCTAATGGAAAGTGTTTACCGTGGCCTATGGACGTGTGTAACACCAGAGAAACCACACTCGCGCTGCCGACCCTGTAAGCGCAGAGTCTCTGTGCCATCAGTGTAGGGGACAAAGCAGGACAAGCCTTTAGTCATCCCACTGACAGCACAAATTCTCCAGTGAGCTCTGGCTACTGTACTCACCGCTAGGAACACAACACGAAGTTATTATAACCGCGGTATTCTGTAGGGCGGAGGTACTTCCCCAGTCAGACTGCTCAATTGGGCGGAAACACCGCCGTGCCCTACCTCCCATATGTAAAAGATAAAATTTACCAAGTACAACAACTGACGTGTTGCTAATGAAACGATGCTAAATGCTTCATTATCAAATAACTGCTATTAGCTTTATGTATTTAAGACACACGCGGTATCTCCCCCCCCGCGCAGACCTCGTAAGCGAAAGACGTGTTTGTGTGCGCTCTGTTTTAATAAATCATTTTATGTGCTTAATAGTAATCTTTCCGTGTTAAATCTAACTTAAAAGTCTCACTAAACTACAAGAAAAGTAAACATAATTTTATTTCTGAGCAAAACATAGGAATTGGTGAGAAATAAGGAAATATAAAGTTGAGTGTAGTGACTTGTGATTGTTCCGAAGTTTTCTTTTGCTGAACTACCTGCCACAACAACAACAAGAAGCTTTAATTACTGCACAAACCGTACTTTGTTTATTGTCAGACACTGCAACAAGAGAACGATAATTTCTACTCAGTTCTTAAGTGTCGTCATAGCTTAATGGATAAGGTCGTCGCCGGACTCTAAAGCTCGTTCACGCATGGTTGTGGTTTCAAATCTGACATTTGTAAAATTGACTTTTTGTGAAGATTATTATTTCACTTGTCTAAAAAAACTAAGATAAGTCCAATTATCTACTATCGACGACGAGCTACGTACATTTGGGAGACCTAATTATATCAGGATTATATGCGGCATAATGCCGCGTGTAGCTCGCTCACCAAAGGACCGTACATCAGCGCCAACCAAGGAACAAAAACGTGTAATGTCTACTCCAGATAACACAGTTAATGTTGATAATGAACACGTACTACCCAGCAAATCACCGAAATCTAAACGGTCTAGACCTGATTTTTCACCTGAACACACAAACGATTTTAAAGCGTTTGAATATAAGGTTATGAGTCTGCTAACAGCCTGGAAAGAGGATCAAGACATTGCACTCCTCAAATTGACAAAGGATATTAATGAGGTTAAATTGCAAAATACGGAGATACAGAGGATTCATGCTGATTTAGAAAAATCAATTGAGTTCGTAAGCGTGGCATATGAGGACCTAAAAAAGATGGTGGAGACATTGGAGAGAGAGCGGCGGGAGCAGCGCACCTGTATCCTGGAATTGGAGAGAAAGATTTTAGATCTACAACAAAACACACGGTCTAGCTCATTGGAAATTAGGAATATCCCTTACAGAGACAATGAAACCATCACTGATCTTACAGCCCTAATGATGAACACCTGTAAGGTACTCAATGTCCCATTGTCACAGTCGGATCTACGTGACATTTATCGGATGCCGGGTAAAAAAGGATCGAATAGGCCAATTGTCGCCGAGCTTCTGACAGTGCCCTTAAAAGGAACTGTGCTTAGTGCCTCCCGAGTCTTTAATAGGGGACGTTCATTGGCAGATAAATTACACACTGGGCACATTGGTTTTCCGGGAGAGCAACGGTCAGTCTATATAGCTGAGCACTTGCCTACCAGCCAAAGACAACTTTACTACGAGGCCCGCAGGTTCGCTAAATCTCAAGATTACAAGTTTTGCTGGACTCAAAACAGTAAGATTTTTCTTCGTAAACTTGAAGGTATGCAGGCTATCACTGTTTCATCGGTCGCATGTCTTGAAAGGTTATCAAAGTTGCAATAGATATGGCAGTTTCCTAAAGAATTTATATCTGAGGAGTTTATTGTCACATACATACGAAGCTTTTATTTTGTCTTTTTTTCTGTACCTCTATTGTCTGCTTATATTTAAAGGACATATTATGCTGTATTGTGGTTGTATGTACCTCTATGATATGGTAAAATGTAATCAATGCATGCCTATCACTCACACACAGTGCATATGTACGTTTTCTACTAGATGGCACCTACTATGTTTCTGTGGACAATTGGTGGTGAGGAGGTATGATACATTGTATTTAGTTATTATGTTTGCGTCACCTCATCTTGTGATTCCTATGCAAATATTTTTGAATCGAGATACTCCGCAAATTTTTGTACATATTCTTACAACACATTCTTACACACAACACATTCTTAGTACTCACAAATACAACATATCGACACTACCCACTGAGATAAAATCTATGACACTGCCTCTTTATTTTCTTTATTTTACTACACTATATATTAAATATATTTTTTACACTAAACAAATAAATATACAACAAAATAATATGAAGTATATTGTTGTTCGTAGTATCCTGTATTTAACGGCCATTGCTTCATGTTTCCGTATTGTTCACTTACTTCGTGTAAATATAGTGCCATCTAAAAGTGTGATATTGATATGCAACAAATGACTGACATAAATTATATCTCAAATGAGCTTGATGCAACTGGCTCATCCCAAGCATTTGTTTGCAAACAAGATCAGTGTAGGAACATGATACCCAACATTAATAATTCGATAAAAATACTTCACATCAATATTCGCAGTGTAAATTGCAATTTTGACGCTCTGATTGTATTTCTGAACGAAATAGACATTTTACCAGAAATTATAGTTCTGTCTGAATGCTGGCTGAATACAATGTCAAATACACAATTGCCATCCATAGAGACTCATATAAACTACCGCACAGAAGGTAACATGAACCAGAATGATGGAGTTGTTATTTATGTGAAAAAATCATTACTGCACACTGTCACCGAAGCGCGCATTTTGGATGCTAGTGGTTTAATCTGCAGAATAGATGACCTTAACCTTGCGATGGTTGCACTGTATCGTCCTCCTTGTAGGCGTGTTACAGACACCTTTTTAAAGGAATTGGATGAAACACTTGCAATGGTGTCCAGCTGTAAACATGTTGTCTTCATAGGTGATATTAATATTAATATTACACCAAATAAATTAGACCCAAAGGCAGACGAATACCTTAATATGGCGGCTACTCAGGGTCTGCTACCAACTCATACCTTGCCCACTCGTAGACATAGGTGCCTGGATCATGTATTCTTTAAGTCTGACCTACAAACCACAACTTTGTTAATTGAATGTTCTGTTACCGACCACACACCTTGTCTTCTAAATATTGATACGGGAATGAAGCTACCGATCAAATCTACTATCACAACCAAAATTGATTATCCCTCTGTATTCAAGGACGTGTCGAATACTGACTTTAGTTCTGTAATTAGCATGACCGACCCTGACACGGCCGCTGAGAAGTTGGTCTTAATTATTGAATCGATAGTAAAATCGCACTCTAGAACAATTCGTGTCCCTTCTAAACGTAGGATCATTAAACCATGGATTACTAGTGGCTTACTACGATGTATACGTAATAGAGATGATATGTACCGTCGATTGAAGATAGATCCTGACAACTATACTCTTAGAATAACTTATACCAGGTACCGTAATTTTTGCAATAAGTTACTTAAGAACCTGAAACACGCATATGAGAGGCATGAACTACAAAAAGCGAAAAATAATCCAAAGGCCACCTGGAGAGTTATTAAAAATATTATTCATACAGGATCGAAAAATTCATCTACTGATCTTCTAAAGATAGGATCTGATGAAACACAATCTGTAAACATGGTCAATGAATACTTCTCAAATATAGGTCGGGAGTTGGCTGAGAGTATTGGTCTCCACTCACATATACGCGATGGACTGCAGCTACCGCAGGACAGCTTTGTTGAGAACTCTCTTGTACTCATGCCAACGGATGACTGGGAGGTTGAAAAACTAATCGATGGTTTACGCAGTGACGCTGCAGTTGGTTGGGACAATATATCAGCTCTTCTATTGCAGAAGTGCTCAAACACCCTCACTCCAATTATCACACACATCTGTAATGTCTCAATGTCCAGCGGTGTCTTCCCTAAGTGTCTAAAAAAAGCCATTGTCCACCCGGTTTATAAGTGCGGGGACAGAGACAGTATCAGTAATTATAGGCCAATATCCGTACTACCAACTCTGTCGAAAATACTCGAGAGGCTGCTGAATAACCGCCTTATAAAGTTTTTAACTAAAAATAATGTCCTAGCCCCAAACCAATTTGGATTTCGATCGGGGAAGTCAACATGTGATGCGGTAGCCTCTCTTGTTGACGAGATAGTGGAGTGCCTAGATGGCAAAGAAAAATGCTTAGGCATTTTCTTAGACCTCAAAAAGGCTTTTGATACCGTCTCTGTCCCACATTTATTACAGAAAATGGAAAGACTAGGTATACGTGGATATGCCCATCGGATATTTAAAGATTATCTCTTGGACAGAGTGCAATGTGTGAGGGTGGACTCTTATGTGAGTAATAACGTACCCATATACTTTGGTGTTCCTCAGGGTTCGGTGCTGGGGCCGACCCTCTTCCTCCTCTATATAAACTCTCTATGCAAGCTCTCGCTTCCCAAATGCTCAATTTTAGCTTATGCAGATGATACCGCATTACTAATCCGTGGTAAGAATTGGCCTGAAGTTTTTGATGGGGCTGAGGAGGCTTTAAAGTTGGTGATGCAATGGCTATCAGCTAACCTCCTAACACTGAACCTTAGTAAAACTACCTACATGACGTTTTCTCTTTCGAATTGTACACAGCCTGCATCAGACACATTCAGGCTAAGAGCACATTCCTGCACACTAAATTCTCCATCTACACCATGTCACTGTCCTGAAGTGAACAGATCTACACACATCAAGTACCTGGGTGTATATATTGACAACCATATCACTTGGAAATATCACTTGCAATGTCTTGTAGGTCGAGTACGAAAAATGATGTGTATATTTAAAAAGATACGCCACTCTGCCGACGATAGCACTAAAAAAATGATATACACTGCGCTATGTCAGTCTATTCTAACCTATTGTATTTCGGTTTGGGGTGGAGCAGGGAAAACGCACTTATTACCCCTGGAACGGGCACAAAGAGCTGTGCTTAAGGTAATGACTTCCAAGTCCTTTACGCATCCCACAGACAAACTGTATAAAGAATGTCAGATTCTTACTGTGAGACAGCTCTTTGTCCTCAATACCATCGTTAGGAAACATAGGTCTATATGTTACAACCCCCAAAATGAGAGAAAGCGTCGATCATATATGATATGCCCAACGCAGAAATTTAGAACTACACAAGCTGAAAGGCATTTTAATGTTCTGGGTGGTCACCTCTATAATGCAGCAAATAAAGATTGCAACATTTATCCATTACACAGGTCACACTGTAGAAGGGTGGTCACAGAATGGCTTTTGAACAAGTCCTATTTAGAAACTGAAGACATTTTAAAACTGTCAGTACTATGATACAATTAAAGAAAACTACGTACACACACACACACACACACACACACACACACATTTTCATTTATGATATGTTTACTTAATTGAAATGCTTCTTTGACGAGGTACTTGCTGGCATGTACAAAGACTCATGAACACCGAACTAATGTGTATTAATTAATTGTATAATATTTGTTGATTAAGATAGGTTTCAGTAACCCTGGTACCCTAAACACAAGTTTAATCTTAATTTGGGTACCAGATTTCATCATACTATGCTGTTAAACTATCATCAAATCGTATTGTAATGTGTTCACTAGTTTGTAACTAAGGATTAAATGAATTTTGAATTTTGAATTTGAATCTAGCCCGCTCTGAATCTCACTATTAGAGTTTTCAGAATATTTACTAAAGTATGCAATTGTTGTTGAACTTTTGTGGTATCCGCTATACCCGGCCCCCAGGGCGCGGTCCCGCGGCCGCCCCTGGGGAGCCCGCTAGTGGTAGTGGTGCTAGTGCTGTAGTAACCCCTCCCCCTCCCCCTCCCGCAGCGTCGGCGTCGCTGTCGCGCTACACGCCGCACAAGACGGCGGCGGACGCCTTCCAGCTGGGCGTCACGCGCCACGACACAGCTGACACCAGGAAGACCACAAGTGAGTACCATAAATTTCCCGTTAATCTCTTTAGTGCGAGTTTTTTTATAAATTTACGTACATTTTCGTACGCGGGGCGTACATTTTTAGTTATAGGTTTAGGAATAAAAGGATCTGTCTACCGTACCGTACATATCGATTTAACGTTTGCAGCTGCAGAAGCGGAAACGGGAGCGGAAGCGAACGCGGAGGGCGACGCGCGGCCTTGCGGGGCCGACGTGGCGCGCTCGTGGAGCGAGTCGCGCACGCTCACCACCGACCTGCTGTTCTAGTCGCGCGCGCCGACGCACGTTACGTTAGACAAGTTAGCAATTGAATATGTATGTAAAGGCTATTAACAGTTATAAATAAATCGACATTAAACTAATGGTACATGTACCTACTAACCATATTCTTAGTAAATAAACTAACCATATATTAAATTTAATTTGTACACCATGTTAGCGTTGTGTAGAATGTTGTAGAATATTTATTTATTTAAATGGTAGAACATAGTGCACTGATATTGATGTTAAGATCTTTTGTAATACTTGTTTCACAAATAATAAATAAATGAAATGAAACGTACGCCGCGCGCACACGCTCGGTATATATATCACATCACAAGCGTGTCTAACGCCACGTCTCCCTCCCGCAGGTCGCACACGCCGAGCACGCGAGGAGGTGTTCAACCGCCAGAGGAAATGTTCTTAGTGGAGTTATGAGGTGGCGAGGAGGGCGCGATGTCGTGATGAGTGTAGTCGGTAACCTCCGTATTATGGTTCTAAGAGATACTGCACCAGAGTGGACGAGTCAATTACGTGTCGGAGCCGCGTCGTGTCGTGGGCCGCAGCTCGACTGATTAGCTGTAGCGGCGACTTTTGAGATATTTTGAAGCATTTAAATCTATGTAAGAAAATAAATAAGGTATAGATAATAATAGTTGATGGTCTATGGCGCACCATAGACGTATAGACGAGCGCGACACTAGCGCTATGAACTATATTGTGATCGTATTATACTCATTCCATGTCATTCCTAAATCTTTGTAATTATTATCGACTTTTGTACAGAATTTACAAGTTTTTTTTTTATTAAATTATGATGTGATGGTGTAATTTCGAGAAATTGTTGACTAAAAATGAAGACATATATTTTTTACTGTAATTCTTAAACATTGGCTAAGACCCCGAGAATGCAGTTTTATCTATTTCCTATGACGATGTATTTGTATTAGGTACTATTATTAACCTGCTAAGCGGCGGCGTATACGCTGCACTCGTGTGTGTCTTTGTAACATTATTTATGTGTTCGGAAGGGGTCCGACCGACAGTACATATATATAAAGTAGTCAAACCACGACACGCTCTGTGCGTGCCATCATCCTCGATGCGGTGCGGGACATCTTTAGATTCTAATTTTATTTTATTTCAAGTTTTATTTAATCTCTAAAAACTATCAAATAAGACGATGACCCTAGTGATCCGAGTAACCATAGAAAGTGCTCTCCATCGGCCGATGTGTATATGTGTACTGTGGGTCACGGCGAGGGGGGCCCCGGCCCGGGCGTTAGTTGTATAGTGTTGTGGGGCACGCTGTAAGAGTGTCATAATTATTCTATTGTTCGTCACTTGCCAATGCCTAGTTGTATCGTACTTTACGCATATTATGACATTTATTGTTAGTATTAGAGTAGTAGCTTATGTTTTAGGTGCCGCAATATTTTGCGTTACAGAGTAAGCCGAGCGCGAGGCGGCGAGTGGGCGAGTGGGCGCACCCACTCGGCACGTAGGGCCCCCGCCGCCTCGCGCGGCGAACACAACGACACTAGTGAGGCTCGTCCGTAGGACGCGCTTGTATCGGTACAAATGGCGCGCGGCGGCCGCCCGCGGCGCTTAGTCAACGCGCTGCGTGCTACTTTAGTTTATACCCGTAATGTATTGATCCTGAATTGCAATAAACTATATAGAAACAATCACAGCACACCTTTTGTTTACACCGAGTACCTATATAAATATAAGTTTGACAAGAGTAGCGGTTCCCACATCATTCCACATTCGACCCACGGTCGACCACATACTGACCTCCATTTAGCTTACAGCGCAACTGTGTGCGTGTGTGTATGCCACAGCCTAGACATTGTCATTGATCTGACTGGGTGACGTCACCGGTCACTGGACATCCACAAATGACAATCCCTGTCAAGGCTATCGCAGCTCTATGCTCAACGCTGTGTGCTTAGAGAATTGCACAGCCGGAAAAGGACCTTTCCAGGTTGTCGACGGTAGGATTGCCCGCAATTATGTGCCATCGAATTAACAAAGTTGGCGAAATATGGGTTTACCGCCATTTAGTGTTGACACTGGATGGAATATCTTACCAACAATTAATCAGTGAGGCATTTTAGTTCCCGAAGGTTCACTGAACGAAAACGATTAGATTATAGGGTAGACAAGTGTATAATTATACATTAGATATATCACTTGGTTTTCGCGAACACTGAATTTTTCGTTTGATAGCACAATGTAGTATGGTTTATATATGTAGATACAAACCGCAAGTTTCATTTCCTACAAGATGTGAAGGTGTAGCTTTTCACACCCCGCTTAAATGTTATTTTGATTGACGACTGTACTTTAGGCCAAAGAAGCTAAGTGATAAAAGTGGAGAAAAGCAATCGGAAATGGTAGGTAGATAGTTATTTTCACTTCAGCAGCTCAAACATCTAATTTTTGCTGCATAAGAACAGTGCAAAAGGCGATTTTGCACATTGCATAGACAAAGTAACTTCTTGATTATCATTTTTATATTTTTTCAATAAAGAGTTCCAACCATAGATTTAGAAAGAATAGTGCCGCAAAGTACTTCCGAACTACACTGCAGTCTGTCTCTTTCCCGTCCTTAAAAAAGAGCGAGTGATAAACACAAGTAATTTGAAGGTCCAATATCAAAATTCTATATTTGAAAGAAATTTATAAAATTAATAACCTTGGCTTTTATTTAAAATATTGAATGTTTTTTTGTAAACCACTTGGTGGCAGACAATCACAGCCCACCTGATGGAGAGTGCTCAACCTGGCCTATGGACGCGTGCAAAACCATGAGTCTCACTCGCGCTGCCAACCCTGCAAGCATTGAGAGTTTTTATGCCGTCAGTGTAAAAGACAAAGCAGGACAAGCTTTTGGTCTTTCCACGGACAGCACAAACCGGGAACACAACACGTATACGAAAATAAGTAATGCATAAGTATTTATAATTAATACTTAATGCATTATGTATTTATAATTATATATATTTTCAACATTGCAAAAATAAAACGTCACGTACGCTGTTTAGTATTTCTGAACGCACCTTAAAAATAGCGGAAATAAAATTTCACTATAGGTACTCGTAGTACGGTACTGTACTATATAGACCTACATAATATAATAATTATATTATAGTATCTGTGTATATAATATTAATCTATGATTTCACTGTTACGATATACTATTTGCTGTTAAGTGTAAAACTTATTGCATAAGAATCCTTATTTCCATAAAATCTCAACTATAACGATGCCAAATAAAACTAAAACTTTAAATTAGCAGATCTGCAATAATCGCAACTTTAACTTTTGAAATGTTGGGCATTATTTTGATTAATAATAAATATAAACGTAATTTCTATCTATTTCATTGTGTTATCTTCTAAGTATTTATTATAGGTTCTCGCTGCTGAAGTGCACAGTAATGTGTGCCAGACGAGAGCAAAATTATTTGCATGTCGTGCATTGAATCCCTCACCACGCTCAGGATTATACAGTAGAATAACTCGCTATCCTCGTGATTAAATCTTAGAATCCCTCGCTTGCTCGGGACTCAAAATCAGCACTCGCAGCAAAAAGTAATTTTGCTCACTTGTTGCACAAATAACTATTTGATACGAAAAAATCATCATCATCACTATCGTTGCTTTAGGCCCGGCTGCATCTGAAGCCTTCACCTCGGAGTCTTGGGTGGGCTTATACGAGAAATATTCAAAACAGAACATTTGGGTGGAATGTATATACGAATAATCTTGCCAATGTCAGGGTGTTGTGAAAAGTTATTCGGCGAAGAGATTGTTATGAAATAGTGCGGTCAAAAGAAAAAAATATGTGATGTGAGGTGACAACAGACACAAACATATAAATATATTTATAAGGATACAGTTAAAAAACAATAACAACTCACATTGTTAATTTTAATACATTTACATAAAATATAAACCAGGAGAGTGTGCACAAAGGTTAGGAGAAATTTTATAGAGGTAGGACGCGGAAATGTGTAGAGGAAGCATATCATATAGTGAATAGACATTTCTTTCTAGGACAGCTAAACAGCAAAATGATCCGCCGTTCCATCATCCAGTTCACACTCACTCCCAATCCTTCATCCTAAGTTTGGACATAAATATTGGGAGTGTAATAATGTTTCAATCGCAGGCGATATTTAATGGAGGTCGTCTTCTTGTGTCTGTGGAATTGGGAGAACCAAGGCTTGGAGGGGATGTTGGGTTGAATATCTCCGTAGAATTTGCCTTTCACAGTCTTCGGAATACACCATGTTTTAGACCACGAACTATATAAAGCTGGTTTCAGGGTGACAATAAGGTCGTGGCAGATAATAGGAAATCTGGATTTAGATCTAAAGGGGTTGGATAAGATAGCTTGGAGGTAACTTTGTAAATCAGAAAATAATACAGAATTATTTAAATTAATGAGATTTAATAAAACGGATGGCTTCTAAAATAGCAAACGCTTCCCCTGTAAAGAGGGTAACTTAAATTTTAAAATAATAGGGGTAAGTAGAGAGAATCCACACCGATGAGCCTATTGAACTGCCATTACAAACTTTTAAAGCATCCGTGAAAAAGGCAGTCCAGTCTTTATATTCACTATTTGCCTACAAGGTACCTCTACCAATACCAAAATTCAGTACGACATTGACCTGGAATAGTAAGGTAATAAATGTAATAATACATGTTTAAACAGTGCCATACAACGTGGCAATGCTGCCAGTCTTCTGGGAACGCTACCACAAGAGGCATGCGATGCGGAGGAATTCCACTACGCATTTTAATTGTTCTTAGCTATAAGTTGTATAATAGTTATTTTAGTTTTATTGAATTTAACATTTATATATTATTTCTTGACATGATTGTAAAATTAAACAAATAAATATGATTTGATTTGAAGGAATTGAAGGACTGATAGAATGGATAGGGAAGGCGGGTGAACTAAAGGTAAGCACAGAGGAGACATGGAAGGGTATTGCGTGCGCCTTGTACAGTCCTGTGTGAACTGAACAAGGTGGATAGAGCTTCTAATTTGCGAAGTAAAGTGTGGTTAGAATATTGTATAATTTTAAGAAATAATCTATTAGCTAGAAACTGTCTGCAAACAGAGAGAGGAGGCTCACCAACTTGCATGGCATTAATTGGTGAGGATTTCAAATTCCCATGGTTATTCGGAGGCATTTGGCTTAGATTTGGTCGAGTTTTTGTAGACGAGTCGAGAAGTTTATGGGGTCCAAAAGAAACATGCCATATTAATACAACTTAGGTGGCAGACAAGCACACGGCCCACCTGATGGAAAGTGGTTACCGTAACCTATGAACGTGTGTAACACCAGTGGAATCACATCCGTGCTGCCGACCCTGTAAGAACAGAGATTTTCTGTGCCTTTAGTGCAGAACACATAATCAGGACAAGTCTTTGGTCGTCCCACTGACAGCACAAAAACTCTCCAGTGAGCTCTGGCTACCCTACTCACCACCGGAAACACAACACGAGGTTATTATAGCCGTGGTATTCTGTAGGATAGAGGTTCTTCCCCAGTCGGACTGCTCAATTCGGACGGGAATACCGTTGTGTCCTACCTCCTATAATAGATAATGCCATTTTAGAGAAGCATAGAGTAAATGAGTTTCACTTTATTTTTTTGATTATTAATTTTGATATGAAGGTATGGGACTGACCTTTTCTTGGTAAAAACAACAGCCGTGCTAATATAAGGATAAGGTCATGTTGAAGGAGCCAGTCAGAAATGTAGCCAAGAGCTGAATTGAGTTGCGATTCCGCCTCACTTTAGACTTCTCGGAAATCTGCATACTGCAGAGTTTGGCAAAATGGATCAACCATTTTTTGTTCAAGGTTATAAGTATATAAACTGTATAGTAAAGGTAGGTTCTTTTTTATACAACTTATGTGGCAGACAAGCACACGGCCCACCTGATGGAAAGTGGTTACCATGACCTATGAACGTGTGTAACACCAGTGGAGTCACATCCGTGCTGCCGACCCTGTAAGAACAGAGATTTTGTGCCGTCAGTGTAGAGGACAAAGCAGGACAAGTCTTTGGTCATCCCACTGACAGCACAAAAACTCTCCAGTGAGCTCTGGCTACCCTACTCACCGCCGGGAACACAACACGAAGTTATTATAACCGCGGTATTCTGTAGGGCGGAGGTACTTTCCCAGTCGGACTGCTCAATTGGGCAGAAATACCGCCGTGTCCTACCTCCTCAAAAAAAGTATGTAAAGTATACTGAGTTTAGTCAGTTTATAACGGCACTGTGTTGTTTGATTTGATAGTGAGTGATGTGGTGTGTCGCCACTCTAACAGTTTATAATAAAAATAATAGTGGGTAGGCGCACAAAAAATGTTCTCCGCATACCTCTCGACGCTCGCAAGCTAGTCAAGTAAGTAATGACCAAGCGTGCTGCAACGCATCCTAAACGTCGGCAAAAATAGTAAGTTGATAATCGCGGAAAGTCCCGAACAGGTAGGTATATTATTATGAATTAGTAGTAGTTTTTTCTGTTCTGTGTGTGTATAATATACCAATGTTGTATCCGACCAAAAAGAGCTAAAAGTGCTAAAACTGCCAATTATTTGCCAAAATTTAGAGACGGTCCAAACAGAGGAATAGAGAGATAGAATACCCGGTCCAGTCGCGTAAATATTGCGGCAATGCATTTCGCTAAGACTCTATGGCTTTTACATTTTGTAGGATTATAGGTTATGCTCAAAATATGTTAATCAATATTTCGTTTCGTTTCGGTCTTCACTCTTCAGTATATTATCACGGTAGGTACCTACTAATCTAGGTATAACAATGTGAAGAAGTGGTGAAGGTCGGGGTTTTAAAACTAATAATAACGTCAGTAATTAGTTACGAACCGTATTGGTCCTTTTTTTCTCTTGTAGCAGTGCATTTTTGAACGGCAATATTTACGTAATAAGGTTGACTTGACTTGTCAGCGCCGACAGTAAAAGTAAAAAGTGCGCATTGAAAACCGACAGTTTGTAAAGTTATATGAAGACCATTAATTGATAATAAAGCAGGTGGTATTATAATATAAGATGCTGAACGTACGAACGTTGTCGACCCACGGAGGACGCGCGCTGGAGCGGTCATTATCCAGTGTCGTGAAGCTGCCGTCCTTCCCGGACTTCGGTGTTCAGAACGAGCCGATACTCGCATACCGTAAAGGCAGCTCTGAACGTTCCGCGCTAACGGAGGAATTGAAGAAAGCAGCCGGCGTCACTGAGAATGTGCCCATCGTCATTGGTGGCGAAACCATTGAGGAGGGCGAGCCGCGCTACCAAGTTATGCCGCATGATCACTCAAAGAAAATAGCTAAGTTTTATTATGCAAGTGAAAAAACTATTCAGAAAGCTATAAAAGTGTCTGTGGACGCGCAAACGCGATGGGACCGTACGTCCTTGGAAGAGCGCCTCCGCATCTGGGACAGGGCTGTAGACTTGATGGCAGGCCCTTACAGGCAGAAACTCAACGCTGCCACTATGCTAGGACAGTCCAAATCTGTTATACAAGCTGAGATTGACTCTTCTGCAGAACTCATTGATTTCTTTAGATTCAATTCATATTTCCTAAAAGAAAATGCTAAATACCAACCTATTTCTGAAAATGCATCAGTTACTAGAAATTCTATGAGGTTCCGTGGTATTGATGGTTTTATTGCCGCAATCAGTCCATTTAACTTCACAGCTATAGGGGGAAACTTGGCTTACACACCTGCCCTCATGGGTAATGGTGTAGTGTGGAAACCATCTGACACCGCTGTGCTATCTAACTGGGTAATATTCAACATAATGAGAGAAGCTGGGCTACCTGATGGGGTAGTAAACTTTGTGCCTGCAGATGGACCAACTTTAGGAAAGACTATAACCACATCTCCATACCTGGCTGGTCTGAACTTCACGGGGTCAGTACCAACATTTAACTGGCTGTGGAATGCAGTTGGCAAAAATCTTGATAAATACCATAATTATCCTAGGCTGATTGGGGAATGTGGAGGTAAGAATTACCATTTCGTACACCCATCCGCTGATGTACAGTCAGTTGTTACGGGTACCATCCGTTCAGCCTTTGAATATTGTGGACAGAAATGTTCAGCCTGTTCCAGAATATATGTTCCACGGTCTCTGTCTGAGTCCATTAAGAATGGGTTACTAGAGGAGCGCAATAAGTTAACATTTGGTGATGTCAGCGACTTTAAAGTGTTTTCAGGAGCAGTCATTGATAAAGCTGCCTACACAAGAATTACAAGCTATATAAAATATGCTATGCAAAGTCCTAAAAGTAAAATACTCGGAGGAGGTTCCTTCGATGATAGCAAAGGTTACTTTGTTCAGCCCACCATCATCGAGACAACTGATCCTCTGGACAAGTGTATGGTAGATGAGATCTTTGGCCCAGTGCTAACTATGTATGTATATGAAGATCAGGACTTGGACAAAACTCTGAAACTTGTTGGTCCATCAACCAAGTATGCTCTCACAGGTGCAGTATTTGCTAAAGACCAATCTTTCCTTTTGCAAGCTTTAGATGAGCTGAAGGCAACAGCTGGTAATTTCTACATAAACGATAAGTCCACTGGGTCTGTGGTAGGTCAGCAACCATTCGGGGGTGGCCGCATGTCTGGCACCAATGACAAAGCGGGCGGGCCCACCTATGTGATGCGGTGGACCACTCCGCAGTCCATCAAGGAGACCTTTGTACCCTTACGTGACATTGATTACCCCTACATGAGAGATTAAAAGTTAAACATAAAAATGACAGTGGATTCTTACAAATATAACTATCAGTACAATAATAATACTTACATATTAATTGAATAATTTAGTAACTAGGTGAATAATTGCAAAATAATTAGGCTTTAATAGATGTTATAAAATGTTTTGTTCAACTTACTTGATTGTATTACTCGTTAGGACAAGTTTAGTACTATTCGTAGTGCAATGTGATATGACGTGTTTGTAGATATATATATATGTCAACTGGCGGGGCGTCGGCTGCGCCCGCCGGCGCCCCGCGACTGTCCCATATCAAACTGCTATTTACTGTTCTTATCATACTAACTGCCAGTCATTTATCTATTTGTTGACATTCAGCTTTGCCCGCTCTCTAACAAGTGATTGCATTTATGCTTGGTGTGTTGTTGCACATCCATTCCATGTTGGATCTAAACAATATGTTATTTACTTATTTATGATACTAGAGGTATTCATCCCGTTAGGTGCTAGTTCCTGTTTATTGTTTGTATATTTTTGTTATATATTTGTTTGTATATCTTTGTATGTCTTTATAGGTTTGATCTTTAAATACCAATAAATTATGAACAATATACACATGTGTCTTGTTATTCATTCTCCCTTTATTGCCGACACTTCAAAATATTAGTCGTTTTAACGGTTATCTATTTTTTATAGGTACTACTTATGTGGTATATAAGCACATGGTCCAACTGATGGTAAGACTACAATTCAGGAGCGGTAGGTAAAATATACTTGATCACAAATAAAAAAATTGCATTACAAATAATTACATTTTGCAGTTATTGTATTATTCTGTGGGCCGGCCTAGCGGTACTAGCGACCATTATAGGGTTCGAATGCTACGTCGGAGGCCGCGCGTTCGATTCGCGCTCAGTGCAAATTTGTATATGCTTCATGTATGTCTAATTGTAAAGGTCTGGTGTTTCTATGTATAATTTAATATTTGCACGCCACAAATGGCAGAATATGCTGTATATCCTAAATCGCCCCAACACCTGTAACCAACCATATTCTAGGAAATAAAGATTCTTATTCTTAACAAAAAATTATGTAGGTATGTACAAAAAAAAACTTCTGCATTCTAGAACCCATAGCACTACAAGCTATGCTATTTTGGCTCTTGAGAGCGTGTGTATTTGGATCCACTGAAAAGACGCTGCAAGGAATACGTCGTGGCTCGGCCGACGCCTCCTTCTGCGAGCAAGTAATGCTTGTGAAGGAGGAGGCGGGGCGGGAGCAACGAAGGATCGCAAGCCAAGCTGCCCGCGTACGAAGGCAACTCGGGCGTCTGAGGTCGATAAACGACCTCCGCCCCCCATGAGCGCAGGCCTGGGGGTGACTGGTGGAGCCGCCTGTCACCCTGGCATAAGCAGGCCGCGGCAGCTGGCGCGCCTCCCCGTTTTCCGGGGACGAGTTGGGGACTCTGTAGTCCCCACACACCCAAGGAGAGGGCCAGATCGCGACAGATGGCCCTGGGTCGGCCGGGGTCCGAGGGATATGTCCGTCAACCTCACCTTGGACAACCAAAACGACCCACAGGCGGCGTGCGTTTTAGTCGGTTCGAGTTCGACATAACCTCTTCCACCGGCTCCGGTGGGGAGGTATCCGTGGGGATTTTGCGCAACTAAAAAAAAAGGAATACGTCGTGGGACGATCGCACGCTTGCCTGACGATCGTAGCTTCTGTTAAGGCGATGGGCCGCCCTACCCCACGCCCTCCGACCTGTGCAAATGTAGGTCGGTCGGAGACCGCATAGCGTTCTCCGGTATCCGCAACGCTCACTTCGTAAATTGTAAAGCGATTGATCCTGACCCCATACGCTCTCTTTGGACCATGTCAAAGTCTCAAGTAATAGAGTCTGACAAACGAAATGAAAATAAAATAAAAAAGCCATTTATTCTACTACCATTCAAATAACAATTTGCGTCTATAATTAATTATATAATTAAGTCATCAATTTCGACAGTCATTTTGTTATTTGTAATATACTTATATATTATTTTTATTTAATTTAGTTAATTTCTTTTAGTAGTAATTTATAGTTCATGTTTCCCTTAGGTAGCAGTCGCCACACTAGCGTAGGCCTTCCCCATTGACTTCCAGCAAGTCCTATCTCTGGCTATGTACATCCAGTGCGCCCCAACCCTTGATATGAATAGGTCTCCTCATCTTTTCCTCTGGCGTCCTCGAGATCTTGTCCCGTCTCTGGGGATCCACTCTATGATCTTCTTGGTCCATCTGTCCTTTGGCATACGACATATGTGTCCGGCCCAGTTCCATTCCAATGCCCTCACTCTCTCCACAACATCTGTCAGTTTAGTACAGTTCCTAATATTTTGGTTTCTTATTCTCTGTTTTCTATTTATACCTAACATACTCCTTCACCTGCACTCCCGTTCTTATATACTTCCTGTAACACAGTTATGTATTCAGCCTCTATGCCTTGTCGTTCCAAGGTGTCCCATATAGAGTTATAATTTAGCGAATCAACAGCTTTCTTGTAGTCTACTAAGCATATATATAGTGTTTGATTGTATACTTTGGTTTTTTCTATTGTTTGAGTTACATACTACTTGTGTATGTTCCAATGTAGAGTAGTTTTTACGGAACCCAGCTTGTTCACATGGCTGATTTTCATCCAAAGTGTTTGATATTCTATTGATAAGTAATTTAGAGAACAGTTTATAGATATTAGACATGAGACTGATGGGTCTGTAGTTATTGAGATCACTGCGATCATCTTTTTTGTGTAAGAGTACAGTGGTAGAGTCAGACCACTGCTTCGGAGTATGCCCCGTCTTCAATACATCATCAAAGAGAGTTTGAAGAACAGATCGTAATGGAACTGAAAGTGATTTCAAAAACTCACCTGTGACATTGTCGTCGCCTGGAGCCTTGTCATTTTTCAGTGACTAAATGGCGTACCTGATTTCAGCTTGCAATACTCCAGGAAGTGAAGTACCATCCTGTGAGTCATAACATATCATACCCTGGCTCGATTGTTGGCCTGGTTGTTTTTTTGAGGCATACAGAGTCCTGAAAAAGTTCGTTGCTGATTGCAGAATTTCTAGTCTCTTTGTGGCTGGCTTTCCAGATTGATTTTTTAACCTAGGTCTCCACTCAGATCTGTTTCTCAGCTCCCTAAAAGCCTTCTTGATTGCTCCCTTATTTTGAATGTATCTATCAAAGACCGCTTGCCTTCTTAGGCTGACGTCTTTGCGTAGACTTTTGTTTATTTCTTTGCTTATCTGAGTGATTTTTGATCGCACTTCCTTTGTTTTTTCAGGTGTTATAGTTCCTTACGCTGTTCTAATAGTTCATGAGACTTCGCACTGATTTCCGCTCTTGTACCGTTCCCACTTTGGTAAATTTTGCATAAGGGTTTTTAGTTACTGCTGTTGAACATCTGGTGATTTGATAATGGCCTGCATCATAACATTTTTCCAATGTTCACCAGACTCTTCTGAAACCATTGGCTATTTGTTTGTATATCTATTATTAGTTTTGATAACTCTTCTTTCTCTTTTCATATCCAGCTGTAGCGCACACCTTATCATGCGGTGATCAGTCTTTGGCCACGCTTATTCCTCTCCTTCTCCTTCCTCCTTCCAGCAGAATATTTCCCAAATATGACTTCTTCACCTTGTTGTGCTTTGCCTATTTTGGCATTGAAGTCAGTTGTTTGTTGCTGAGTCAAGTGTTTCTTCGACCGATTGGTAGAACAGATCAATATCTTCCTCTGCACTTTTCAATGTGGGTGCATATATTTACTTGGACTATGAGAAAGCGTTTGATCGAGTACCTATCAGAAGGTTAGTAGCCAAAATTGAGCACTTTGGAATCCGTGGACAGCTTCTACACTGGATAACAAACTTCTTAACAAATAGAAAATTCAGGGTTAGAGTGGGGGACATTCTCTCAGAAGCCCACAGCGTACACAGCGGCGTTCCTCAAGGATCTGTGATTGGACCTATTCTGTTTGGTATTTTCATTACGGATCTCAGAAGCGCTATTAAATCAGACTTGTCCTTGTTTGCTGATGATACCAAAATAATGGGGAATCCTCTTGTCAGTCACAATATTATACATCAAGACTTAGATCGCGTAGTGAAATGGACGCAGGACTGGCTTATTACATTGAACGCAGCAAAGTGCACAGTCCTACACATTGGCAATAACAACCCCAAATTGCAGTACACTATAGACTCAGTGGCACTGCAACCCGTAAGTTCCTAAAAGGATCTGGGGGTCACCATCACACATAACCTCAAGTGGGAGGAGCACATCATGAATATAACCAAAAAGGCAAATTCCATGATATACATAATCAGAAAAGCGTTTTATATTATCACCAAGGAACTGTTTCTTAATATATACAAAACATACATACGACCTCTGCTGGAATATGCTTTCCAAATTTGGAGCCCATATTTTAAAAAAGACATCCTACTATTAGAAAGGGTGCAAAGAAGAGCCACTAAAATGGTCAATGATTTAAAAGAGATGTCATACGAAAAGCGCCTTCTGGAACTAAACCTAACCACACTGGAAGAGAGAAGGAAAAGGGGAGACCTCATTGAAACATATAAAATCCTGACAAAACATTATAATGTATCAAACATAGAAAACATCTACACAATGAACTCCAACAGACATCTAACACCATATCTACTATTTGTACTATGTGAGTGGTATAAAGTTCTTATATTCTTCTATTAGTTTTGACTCCCTTCGTACCTCGCCTAGGCCAACTATGTCCCATTTGATCCCTTCAAGTGCATTGGGTAGTTCAGTTAAACGATGATCATGGAGCAAAGTGTTGACATTAAGACTTAAGATATAGAAGGAGTTGTTTGTATTCTTTTTGTTTATATGAGTCTGACCATGACATCTGGAACGAGTTGTTTTGTATCTTATTGGGGGGCTAGGGGGGTTTTGGTCTACTTCCTCCACGGGGACCAACCGGATTGGAGGAGGGGCGACTACTGTCAATTGCTTTTTTTGTAATGAAGTTGCTTCTATGGAGTTGGAATTCAAATTGTGTTGCACTGGCACTGTGTTAATGTAGGAGGAAATGTCTTTTGTCTTGTTCTTCTTTGATATCTGTGCCATCTTCTCATTGGATCTATGGACTGGGGATTTTGAAAGATTGCGTTTATGGTTGCACATGTTACTCTGATTTGGCCCCTCATTCAATAGCACAATCTTGTCATACCGGAGTACAGTGTATTTACCCAGCTGTCTTTCTTTATCTACATGGCTTTGTAACTCTTTACGTTTCAATAAAACTTCACGTAGAAAGTCCTCTTTGATGTTAACATGAGAACCCTTCAACACATGCTTGTTCTTTAGTATGTTAATTTTTCTGCCCATTGTTGTTAGTGTGGCATATAGCCTTTCTTGCCTAACCTTCTAATATTTTCTGGTTCTGATTTCTGAATATTTAATTTCATTATGTTAGTGAGGGTAGATAATACTGATTCTTGTAGTTCTAAGTAGTTATGTTCTGTCTCCTTAGTGCCAAAGGAGATAAGGTTCCTCTTTCTAGATTGTTTTTCTGAATCACTCACTGTTTTTTGCTGCGATTCTAATTTGGTTTCGATATTCTTTGTTCTAGCTTCAATCATGGTAAATTTTTCGTTTGTGTTTCTATTAATATTTTGGGTTATACTGTCTTGCATGTTTTTTATTTCCTGTTTCTGAATGATAAGATCCTCTTCTTTTTTTTTTATACCACTTAGTTGGCAGATAAGCACACGGCCCACCTGATGGAAAGTGGTTACCGTGGCCTATGGACGTTTGTAACACCAAAGGAGTCACATTTGCGCTGGCAACCCTGTAAGTACAGAGTTTCTGTGCCATCAGTGTGGAAGACAAAGCAGGTCAAGCCTTTAGTCTTCCCACTGACAGCACAAATTCTCAAATTCAAATTTTCCAGTGAGCTCTGGCTACCCTACTCACCGCCGGGAACACATCACGAAGTTATTATAGCCGCGGTATTCTGTAGGGCGGAGGTACTTCAATACGTTTCAAAGCCTCCAGCACTGCTTCCATGGTTGTGTTCACTTTAATACAGAGTAACACACAGACGACAAAGAACGTGAGTATAGCCGGTGTGTATGCAGTCCAGGTATGGCAATGCCTACGTTATCGTTCAATACGGATGAAGCAGTACAATGTGGTTGATTCAGAATATATCACCTCGTCTTTGAACTATTTCTTCAGATATATCAGGACCTACCGAAGTACCTCCGCCCTACAGAATACCGCGGCTATAATACACACATCAACAAAGTCTAGGGAACAAGGACATTTCTAGTTTTTATTTAAAAACCCTTTCTTGTAATAGTGAGTGTTTTATATCAATAGAAGGGTATTTTTATACCGTTTTTAATTTTAATTTTAATAAAAACATTCTCATATCAATTTTTTTTTTTTTAAGAAAGAATTGAATAGTGCCAATATTGAGTATTACAACCTTCTATGATTAGGCACAAAAATAACGAGGTAGTAAGAAATACAGTAATTAACCGTACTTTAAACGTTTTTAATAATCTGTAGGACCTCCTAAAGCATTAGCAACAGCTCGACAACGGCGTGGCATACTTAGTATGAGATTGTCAATCATCGTCTGTGGAATATGGCTCCATACACTGCGAAGGTGTAAAAAAAGTTGTTCTTCAGTGTTCAGATTTTCCAAAGAATCACTGAAAGCTCTTCTCCCAAGCAAATCCCAGGCATGCTCTATGGGATTGAGGTCGGCAGACTGAGCAGGCCATTCCAACGTCGTCATATTGTGCTCGCTTAACGCATTGACCACTACCCTCGCGGTGTGTGACCTTGCATTATCTTGCATGAACATAAAATCTTGACCGAACTGCTGTCGATGAGGGATTACCATGGGGTGTATAACCTCCTGAATGTATTGGTTTGCATTCAAATTGCCCCGTATCCAAACGAGGTCGGTCCTTCCACCAAGACGAATTCCAGCCCATACCATGATTGTTCCACCTTGGTAAGGATGAACTTCTTGCGGATTCTGGAGACGACTCCGACGTCCAGGAACTCGCCATATACGCACTCTTCTCGAATCAGGATGAAAACCGAAGCAAGATTCGTCGGAAAACAGAACCCGTGCCCATTGATGGTCGGTCCACTGTAAATGTGCGTTAGCCCACCATAAGCGACGACCTCGATTTCCACGTCGAAGAGCTGGAACCCTAAGCGGTCTGCGAGCATAAAGATTGGCTTCGTGTAGTCTTCTTCTGACAGTTTGATCGCTAATAACCACTTGATGCTGAGACTGGAGGCCTGCGACCAACTGACGAGCAGTAATCGTGGGTTGCCGCCTTGCGGAATTTTGCAAGAAACGATCTTGTCGCGGGGTAATAACCCTATTTCGTCCCTTGTGACGTTCGGCAACATCCCCTGTAGACCTGTAGCGTGCCCATAATCTGCAAATTACGCTTGGTTGGGTGTTGACAGCATCCGCTACGTCGCGTTGAGTTCGTCCAGCTTGCAGCATACCAACAGCCCTTAACATCTCTTCGCGACTTAAATGACGACGTGACATGATGACTACAGTCACAAAAATGCACAAACCATACGTAAAAGACGTATTATTGATAATAAACGTTATTTACAATCAAAAAAAATAATTTTTATTTTGCCTCAGAGAAACTGCACAATCAAACACTTTTAAAAGTTTTCCCTCCATATTCGAAAATCATTACTTATTTAAATTTATTTTTAAATTTCGAACAACTCTGTAATCTACTTTATTCTATTTTTATTTATTTGCTGCCAGTTATTTGCAAAACAAGATTTACACGAAAAAAAAAATTGGGGTCATCTTGTTCCCTAGACTTTGTTGAGGTGTTTAACTTCGTGTTGTGTTCCCAGCGGTGAGTAGGGTAGCCAGAGCTCACTGGAGAATTTTTGCTGTCAGATCGTGAGCGATGGCCCTGGGTCGGCCGGGGTGCGAGGGATATGCCTGTCAACCTCACCTTCGGCAACCAAAACGACCCACAGGCGGCGTGCGTTTTAGTCGGTTCGATACCGACATAACCTCTTCCACCGGCTCGGGTGGGGAGGTATCCGTGGGGATTTTGCGCACGTAAAAAAAAGCGAGGATAATGTGTTACGCGCGTATGTATGTATGTAGCTATCTTTGTTCCCTTCTACAGGCCTAACGGTTGGATGGATTGATGGATGAAGATGAACGGGATCTCAAATATAAGGTATTGTTCTCCCGTGTGTCATAAGCATAAGGTGGTAGGTACATAAAATGTCAAAAACAAATAAATAGAGTAGGGTGGATTTTCCATGCTAAAATGCGACTAACTGAGATGCAGTAAAACTTAGATAATTTCCGTAATGCTAATGAGAAAAATAATGTAAAGAGGAAAGTTATGTTTCAACTGTTAAACTTATCATTATTAAAGAACTATTTTATTCAGAAGCATAATCGGCTACTATTTACCCTGCCATTCCAACGGGATTGAGATTTTGATTTCGCGGGTAAAACTTCGGGTTGATGCCAGTAATGAATAAACTATAATTTGGTATTTTTCTGTAGTTAAAATAAATTATTTAACTAAGCTTATTAAATTAAGAATGATAAAAGGGCGGTAAAAATTGCATTGGTTCCTATTTTATCGTTTCTATTTATTTTTAATTATCCACCCAACCTATAATAGTAAGTGATTTGACTATTACATATTATGACGTCACAATAAATTATTTCATACAAGTTTCCTTGTACTACTAGTAGTAGAGTCTGGCTAATGAAAGTAGGCCCTGGAATTATTTGCGAACTTTTTATATAGCAACTCTGTATGAACGTCAACGTCAATTTGACAAGGTTGTCGTTCGGTATCTCTGTTTACAAATTGTATGCGTTTGTGAAAATTGTGATTCTAATTACGGCTTAAAATGAACAAATCTATCAAAAGTGGTATACGAAAGATGTTGTTTTGCATGATTGGCAAGTTCAACGAAATACAACAACAGCGTGATGCCGCGTTTAAACAAGATTGTCTACGTGTGGTGTTGAATTTCATAGGTTAGTAGACAATATTATTTTGATACTTTAAACACCTACCTACCTATCCAGTCGTCCTAATAAAATTTTGATTTATAATTTACGTATCCTTCCAAATAAGTTACCTACGCTTCTCTATGTATTGAATAAAACTAATTATATTCATTCGTATATCGCATCAGTCAACCAATAATTCATTTTAATAACATCACCTATGTTTTACGTATACATACTCATAATGAATTTTAATTTTAAAACGATTACCTTTCTTTAACAGAGAATCTGCAAGATGTCGAAGGAGTTAATGAAATAGTAAGAACTATTGAAAATCTCACTGAATTAGAGCAGAAAGATAGGATAATAACCCAGAATCAGTACTTAGAAGAAATAGCTTCAATGACTGGTAAGTTTTTACTATACACTGATGTTTTGAAATTATGCCGAAAAAAACCTTTGCATTTTTACTTACTAATACCAAGAATTAATTACATATTTCGTATTTCTTCTTTGCAGAAGTGAGTGTCAGAACACTAAAAAGAGTAAAAAGGGAAGGTGCAGTAAATGAAGGTGTCTGGAGTACCCCGGGGAAGAAACGTCCACGGAAACCTACTGTGTCTAACCTAGATAACTTTGACATAGATGCTATGCGTAACAAGATAAACGAATTTTATATAGTTAAAAAACAAGTTCCTACACTGAGGACACTGTTGGTGGGGTTAAAAGAAAGTTTTGTTTTTAACGGATGCAGAGAAACTCTGCGCCGCTTGTTATTAGCCAATGGCTATGAATTTAAAAAGAATAAAAATGAGCGTTCTGTATTAATAGAACGCTATGACATATCTGCTTGGAGACATAGATTTTTAAGAACTATAGCAGGAAAACGTGCAGAAGGCAAGCCGATCATTTATGTAGATGAGACTTATGTCCATAGAAACTACAAGCCTAAGAAGTCATGGCAAGGTCCTTCAACTAGTGGTGCAATTGAAAATGTTTCGACCGGGAAAAGGTACATTATAGTTCATGCAGGATCAGAGAAAGGCCCCGTACCAAACTCTTTCTTAGTGTTTAGTACTACATCAAAACATGCTGATTATCACCATGACATGAATGCTGAAAATTTTAATAAATGGCTTAAAGAAAAGCTTATACCAAATTTGGAAGAACCAAGTGTAATTATAATGGATAATGCTAGTTACCATTCGGTAATTATAAATAAGGTTCCTAACACACAAACACGTAAAAGTAATATAAGAGAATGGCTTCGTGATAATGGAATTCAATATGAGGACTACCACACGAAAGCAGAGCTGTTGTGTATTGTAAAACGAAATACGCTTGATCCAAAATATGAAGCTGATGAAATTTTAAATCAATGTGGTCATGAGGTGTTGAGACTTCCACCCTACCATTGTGATCTAAATGCGATTGAGCTTGTGTGGAGTTTGGCAAAACGTAAAGTGGCTAGCAAAAATATTGCAGTTACTACAGCTGCATTAGAAGAGATAATTAAAGATTCATTTGAAAACGTAAGTTCTCAGGATTGGAAGAAAATGACTGATCATGTGATACATATTGAAAATAAATATAAAGAACGTGATAAAATAACAGAAGAAAATTTAGAAAGTTTTATTATAAATGTTAAAGACAGCGAAACTAGTGACAGTGATGAATCTTTTGGCATTGAAATGTTAGAATCTGATTTTGATTATGATGAATAAAACTAAGTTATTATGTGTGGAATATTATCGTATTTTATTTCCCTATTTATTTTCGGATTCTGCCCATATTTACCTCATATACCAACACCTATATATTCCCTAACATAATTTTCTTATTCAGTCTATATATATGATATTTTTAATAATGAATTGCCAGGTATCAAAGTAGGTTATTCCAATTCTCATAGTATGATTTTAGTGTTGTCATGCATGTATTTTTTAAATTTGCCGCCAATATTCTGGGGCCAGCTTTCGTTAGCCAGACTCTAGTAGACTAGTCAGACCAATACCCAATAAAATTATAAACTAAGATTTATTTACATAATTATATTTATTTAACTATAAGTACTCTGTGGTGAAAACTAAACGTCGTGTCATGTCATTTGACGTTTGAGATGTCTGCAATATAGATTAAAAATGCATTGAAGAGAATGTTTCTAGAATACAGTAGAATTTTGTTATGGTTATTATTGTGTTGGATTAAATGATTTACTAGTTGTAATTGTAACTGTGAGAAAGAACCATGTCAAATGTGTTTGGAGTTATTGTATCGGGTCGTTTAGTAAGTAGAAACGAATACTTACATGAGATGCTTCATGTTATTATAATGGAACACATTTATAGTGTTTTTTTGAATTGTACAGGTGCAGACTGACTTCGCTCCGCTATCAGAAACACAGTTTCTGACCACGATTACGGAGGCAGACACTATCAATCACTTAGTGGTGTTTTTAACGGGCCTAGCGCCGTTGCCGGCAGGCACGGCCGGCATGGTGTACTGGAGCTGGCCGGACCCGAGCGCACCGCCCAACTGGCAGCTTCTAGGACATATATCTAATACCAAACCTTCAGCTATATTTAAAATTGGTAACTTAAAAAAGCTACATGAATTATCTAGTAAGTTGTTTACTGATGATTTATTATAAGCATGTTCATTCTTTTTTTGTTTTATATTATTTGTGTAATGAATTTAACTACTTGATGGTTTTGCAGATGAAACTAAGTTCATAAGTGCATTTGGCCATCAACAGATATGTCACAATGCACAGCTGGGAATAGCCATTGAACCGGATGCAAATATTCAACTCCTTGCCTCCTCAGTTGTAAGTAACCACAGTATTAGTTACAATAGCAAATAAACACTCTTATGGCAGTGTCCACATAATGTTAGTGGTAAGTGCTAATTTTTAAAATTGTTGTTTCAGGCACAGCAACAGAACAACTACCTAACATTTGCTCAAAAAATGTTAGAAAACTTGGTAAACTTTGTAGGTTCATACTCCGTGACACAAGACCAGATGACGCCCACGCCGGGCGTGCTGTACATACCCTTGAATACACTACAGACTTGGTATCAAAACTTCTCCACTAGACTACAACGGAACCCTAATTTTTGGAAAAATTAATCAATTCTAAATATAAGTTACTTGGCAGTGTATTCTAAATGTTCAATGCTATGAGTCTAGAGATCATTCTAGTTTAATTTAATGAGATGTGCTAGTGACAAACTCAGTGGCCTTGTGGTCACTTCTTGCATCGATGGACCTATTGTTTGTAGTGTTTGTGTGTAGTTCAATGCGCTATGAGTGCAACCCGTGTAAGTTAGCAGAGATTGTGTTATAAACTAATCATATTGATTGTGATTTCACTGAGTTTATGACATGTTACTTTGCAGTATAATAGATTATTTCCTGAGGGAACCAGGTGGAGGTTGCGCTCCACTCAGCTCGCCCGAGTTGTTGCTCCCATGGCGGCTGATCAGTGATCAGGTTGAGGTGTAATCTGCAGCACTTAAACTTTTATGTTAAACAAGAAGACTGCTTAAGAAATAATTTTATAATAAATAATGTATTTTTTAAACGGAATTTGTATTTTAATTTCTTCATGATGTTATTCAGAAACATATATTCTGGATACTACAGAACAGGGTGCATGACAATAAAATTTAAAAATTTATAGTTTCTGTTCATTATTACACTAAAATATAATTCATAGTTCCCCATAAGATGGAACACTTAATATTCTAATCGCATTTTCAAGTGCGTTTTAAATTCACTACTGCAATTCCAATTAAATAATAAACTTAATGACAGAACTGACCTTAGAATTCAGGTTAGGAGTTGTGAATAAAAGACAAAAAAATTATTAAATCTTAGCATGTAATCAATATAAAGGTTGTTTACAATGAGGTAACATAACAAAACTCTTCTGAACACAGTGCGCCTGCCGGAGGGCACACACAAGTATAAATATTAATAAATAGCAACATGTGTGCGCGTGGCGACACGCTATTACACTACTTTGTACTTCATACATGTAACTTAAAGTTAACTCTGAGATCCCCATTACAACTAATCAACAACAATATTAACTTAGATCAACCCGGTAACGCGCGACTGGCGGATTGGACCACTCGCTCCTAAGGCCACTTCATTCCTTAACATTATTTATTTTTAACAGCTGAACAACCAAGGAATGTTCGGTAAATTGACTGCACTTCACCTGATTGTAAGCTGTTATTATCCTATGAACGCTTGCAACACTAAACGTTATATCTTGGGTGTTGCCACCTGTAAAATAAAGGCAGTAGAAGACTAAGGAAAGGGAGATATAAACCCCGACACTCTCAAGCTGTATATAATATCTTCATATAACTATTTCTAAGTGAGAGGGTCGTACTTCCCAGATCGAGCAAGCTCATTCTTGCCAAAAATGCTAGCACGTCTCCATCACCAGAACTCCTAAATATTAAAGTAATGCCGTTCGCATCCGAGTCGTTTGGTCTAAAAATGACGTGATTGCCGGAGCGAGACAGATAAAAAAACTGATTTATAGGACTCAGATGATAACAGCAGTAACGGAGTCTTAGTAGTCATCATCAAAATAAAATATCCTTTTTAGAACTTGTAAGCTCCACGTCTGGAAACATTTCTGCTTCAGAATGTAGGATTGCCCACGTCGAGGGAGGCCCGGAGTCGTTTAGTGTTGTAGGGTTCTGAATGTTTATCTTTGTTACATTAGACTTAGAATACAACAGAATAAGGCACTCTACCATTGGTTAGTCACTTAAATATAAAGTTTACAGTCAATAATGTTCAGCCGTGTATCTGTGGGGTTATAAATTAGGTCTACGATATATTAAATCTAATTGTGACCTGACCATATTTAAATAATAATGAAAATTAATGAAATTTGCCTTGTCACCTGACTGGTTAACTTATAACAACATTAACACATCGACAAGAACAGTTCAGAATAATATTACATTGTTGGCTAGTTAGTTGGCTTAGGTTATTAGATCTAACAACTACAAATGTATCAATAACTTCTAGAACAGTCACAAT
The DNA here is from genome assembly GCA_963662185.1 of Eilema griseolum. NCBI lineage: Eukaryota > Metazoa > Arthropoda > Insecta > Lepidoptera > Erebidae > Eilema > Eilema griseolum. The sequence goes on from OY759232.1 coordinate 454,588, forward strand.
GCACCTGAATATAAAAGCATCTCCAGAGTGCAAACAGCACTCTCACGCATAAAACCCTAATTACTGATGTGCAATCCCGCGCATATAAACTAGATACTCTATTGGTATTGTCTTCAATATAACAGCTATAACAATATACAGTGTATAGGTGTATATGTAATGGAATAGGTAAATTCCTAAACATTATTGCTTCCCCGCGCAGGCTCACAACTCGCAGCCCACGCGGCTCTCGGCGTAAGGCGTCGAGACGATGAGACGATAATATTACAACAATATGATACTCTCAAATCTTACAGTATCACAATATTGAACACATGTAGTAGGTGAAGCACTTAACTATACTAATAACTTGGCAGTTTTAATTGGAAACTCAACAGTAAGGGCTGGACTTCAACCCCCGGCATGTAATTCAGTCGGTATAGCGAAGACTCGGGTTGAAGTCTGGCCTCGATGCTGGCAATTTCCAATTTAAGTTAACATATTCATTATTAATAATTAAGTAGTGGAAGTAATATAGTACGCAATTTGGAAAGACGAACGGTCATAAACAATATTGTTACTGACTCTGGTGCGTAGAGTGATATTACTGTATTTTGAATGTGGCGAGTCAGTTTATTATGTAGCGAAGTATCGCTAACTCTGCGACTCTTTGCACTGTCCACGGCTACCCCTCTCTCTCTTTCTTTTTGTAATGAAAAAATTAACAACATGAGGAATTTTAGTGAAAAATTTGAAATTAGTATTTGCAATTTCTGGCAAATTTTCACATAAAAGCGTTTATGTTTTGCACCATTCGTTACAATGTTAATGAAGTTATAAATTTTGGCTGGGTACGGCGGCGTCGACAAAGATTTAGCTGCCAAAATATTATTGCTTTAATTTGTTATTTGGTTTATAAGTGAAATAATATGTATAGTTGTCACAAAATAAAAGGGCGGTTTTGATAGTTCACGCCCATGAAATTCTCAATTCTTTATCAATCGAAATGTTCTAAAGGTAATCACATTTTTCATTGACAGGTACCGCCCACTCGGCAAAGTGCTGTGCATAACGATTTTTGACACGTTATCCTCAGACTATTAATAATCAGTTAAGGAAAAAAAATATCGAGAAAGAATGTTTGATATGTGTTTCAAGCTCGACGCGTACTTTTCCGGGTAATGCACCTTACCTTACCATTCGGTTCAAATAGACAAAGCATCGAAGCTGACACGAATCTGTTAAAAGCTGAAATATTACAGCTAGTAAAAGAGAATAAACCTGCGAAACCAAAATATAAAATTGACGAATTGGAACTTAAGCATGGACACAAAGTGGTAGGAACGCCGCCTTACCACTGTCAGTATAATGCTGTTGAGTTGATTTGGGCTCAAGTCAAAGGACACGCAGCACGCCACAACACAAAGCCGCCATTCTCCACTAAGAAAATGTTGACATTGTTGAATGAAGCTTGCGTCAAAATTACGAAAGAAGACTGGCAAAAATGGTAGAAAGAACACGTAAAATAATAAAGGAGGACTTTGACAGAGACGGCAATATGATAGTATAATAGAAAATGAAATAATTATTAATACGGGTGACGATAGCTGAACTGACGACTTTGGCCCATCATCTGAAGAAAGTGATTCTGAAGAGTGATTTAAATATTACAGTAAATTAAATTTTCATAATATTGTTTCATTTTAAAATACCTACAATATTAAATTTCTAATTAGCTAAGTAAATTTTTCAAACAAGTATTTATTTCTAATTAGAATTAACTATTTTTTTAAATAAACTTTAATTAAATGTACTTTACATACATATTCCAATCGATCAAATCCCCGTGCAAACTGGATTCGATTCGTCGTGAGTATCGAGTACCGAGTCGTATAGTTACGTTACTAATTTCGCCGCGGAGACAAATGTCAAAACGGGCCTTTTATTTTGTGACAAGTGTAGTATAACACAAAAATGCGAATTTTGTGGTTGAGTTCAGTAACAGTTTTTGTGTGCCGTTAAAATAAAATATAATACTAATATCGAACAAGGCGAGGCGTCGCCCGCCCCTGCGAGGGGCGCGACCACAGTACCTATAGTATTCAGTGCCGCATAATTAAGTCTACGAATGATATGTTTCAAAACCATTAAGAGTCAGTTCTCACTGAACAGCGGCGCCTACAACGTGTCGCTGGAAATAGATCCGTGCATAGAGGCAGCGTCACGTTGTCCCTCATTTGCGTTCAAATAAATGACTACGACCTTAATTATTTGTAGATAAGATTCAAAATGCCTCATAGCGAAGCTGCCGGCCGCTGCTCTTTCAGGAGGGACTGACCCTACGGGTGCGGGGGCTACGGGACGTGCGAGGGGTGCGGGCGCGGGGGCGGCTCGGCGAGGAAGGGGTGGTGCAGCGCGGCGGCCGCGGAGATGCGCGTGCGCGGGTCCGGCTCCAGCAGGCGCGCCGCCAGCGCGAACGCCGCGTCCGGGAACCCCGCCACCACCAGCCCCGCCTCGAACTCGTCCGCCTGCGGGGCCACACCGCTCACATGATACATTTGTATGTTTCACGAATACCAAGTACTCAATTACACCACTGGAACGCTGCAGGAACGCCAAGTACGATCCCTGGCGCGCACGCCGCAGTACCTTGGCGGCGTCGTCGCGGCACAGGCACGGCGCGCCGGGCGGCCGGCAGCGCGCGCACGCCGCGGCGGGCGGCGCCGGCGCCCCGCGCAGGCGCGCCGCCAGCTTGCGCAGGCACAGCCCGCGCCGCGCCAGCGACGTCACCACGCGCCGACCTGCACGCACAGGCGACTCTCTGACTTCACACATAGCGCGGGAGCGGCCGAAAGCGCCACTACGAGAGCGGACGCGGGAGCGAGACCGTACGCGGGAGCGGGCGAGGGAGCGGCTTCAGTAATTGAAAGACATCGGGGGAATCGGTCCATCATTTGTGTCCAAATCCCCCGATATCTTTCAATATAGATCTTACTTTTTTTGAAAAGAAGAGCGCTAGCATGGAAAAGGGTGAGGTTTGAAGAATTCAATAGAAACTATTAGAATACGGAGAATATCATCACCTTTGTAAAAAAACAGAAACAAGCAGGCATGTTTACGAGCACATTCAATATTTTGTCGCTGAAATCCATAGGGAAAATGTACTATTATTTGTAAATATTCACAAAAGCTGGTTGACACTCCGCGACCTCCTGTGCGCCCGCGTCATGTGTGAACGGTTATAGGAGATTGCATACATTAAGACGGAAACAACGACGCTAGTCCGCTCTCGACCCCCTCCCTCCATGTGTGTTATTCACATTTTTATTTACAGAACCACTACTAGAACAAGACTGTTGCATCCCTTATGGTTATCATACGTATAAAATTATTGCAAAAAACTAAAACGTGTATACAGATTGGTGTCAAAATTAGTTAACCTAATTACTCCCACATTCAAAATTCATCCTTATGAATTTTGGTATGCCACAGGGAAACACACTGTGACCGTTACTATTATAACCCTCAGTAATAAAGGTCCCATTATGTTCCCCTGTGGAACACCATAATTTATTAAGACAACTTAGAACTAATAACCATTCACACCAGTCTCTTCTATATTTTAATAGAACATACTAGAACCAACAAAACGTAGGTCTCCTTATGTTACAGAATGCTCTTATGTTAAAAAAAAATATCATGATCAATCTTGTCAGAGGTCTTTACAAAGTCTATGTAGAAGAAATAGTTATTGATATTTCCAAATAAAAAACCTTAATACTAGTTGGGAATTGTTGAACAAACCCATACTGTCCATACTGTTCTAGAATACCGAACTAAATAAATCGAATTACACACAAAGCCTAGGTCTGCTCAGGTCAGTAGAATCCAGATAATGCAATGTTTGTTACTGAAAGCGTTACGAACTCATCCATTAATTTGAAAATGATATTAAAAGTTCAGTATTTACCAGGACGAGTTTCTGTAGAGACTACAGCTCAGGTAAGTTTTAAATGAAATTTTGAAACAACTATCCAGGACGGGGTTTGAACCCGCAGCCAGTGTCATTCAGAGGGAATACAGACCGGCTAAGCTACCTGGGCGGTGCGTCTATGTTCGTATGCCAAATATGAGTAGTGTTACGTACCGAGGAACTCGGCTGCCCCGCCGACGCAGTGGTGGTACGTACCGAGAGCCTCGGCGGTACGCTGCAGGGGGGCCGTGCCGACCAAATCCGCCAGCTCCGCCAGCGCCGCCACGTCGTCGCCCGCGCGGAAGAACGGGTAGCGCGCCGTCAGCGCGCTCGCCAGCACCACGCCCGCCGCCCACACGTCCACCGCCGTCGTCTGGTGGGGGTACTTCAGCAGCACCTGCGCACAACCGGTTCTATAGGGGCGACGAGCTTCCTGAACCAACGTGACCTTGATTACAGTAGGAGCGCCAGCTTTCCTAGCCTCCATGTTTCCACATATTATAAAATTCTACTCGACGATGGATAACGATACTTTGTATCTCAGTATGTCCATGTTACCATTAAATGTAACAGGGGCACCTAGTGTGAAATTTTCATATAGTATAGTAACGTCGACGTAGAATGCAGTGTAGCCCCTCCCCACCACACCCCCGCCAGCACCTCCTCTCTGTATTGGCTCTGTGGTTAGCGAGTACAATAACAGTGGCGAGTACCTCGGGCGGGCGGAAGCCCTGCGTGCCGGCGCGGGGCGCGCGCGGCGCCGGCCGGCCGCAGCACACCGCGCACACGCCCGCCACGCCGCCGCACGCGCAGCGCGCCGCCCCCGCGCCCGCCGCCCCCGCCGCCCCCGCCGCGCGCGCGCCCGCCAGCGCCGCGCGCCGCGGCGAGGCGGCAGCAGCTGCGGCTGCGGCGGCGGGCGCGAGCGCGCTCGGCCGCCCCGGGCTCAGGTCCAGCGCCATGCGCTTGGCGTTCGACGCTATCTCCTCCTGCAAACGTTTAAAAGGGAACAGTGAGTACCTAGGACAACGCAGATGGTAGCACCTCTGTTCCAAGGTTCAGGACATACTGCTCCCTATGGCCTACTCTGAGTACTGACAGCTATTAGAACCGGGGCCATTAATCAGTGCATCCATATACACACATCAACAAAGTCTAGGGATATTTTATATTTTATCAAATTTCAATAAATCTAGGAAGTATTTTCATAGATAGCGAATGGAAGAAAAGTAGCTTATTTTAGTAGCTTTAATAAAAAAAGAAAACATTTCGTGATAGTTTAGTTTTAAATCAAAATGTTAACTTTTTTAATCATTGCAGAAAATTGGTACGAGTACAAATGTCATAAGTCTTTTAGTAAAATTATTAATTTTAATAAAAAAATTATAAATATAATAAAAACTAATTATTAATAATCAGTGTTGCCACCTCTTACATTAATTACACACCTACAGCGGTTACTCATACTTAAAATTAAATTGTCAATGTCCTGTTGCGGTATGAGGTCCCAAGTTCTTTGCAAGTGTCTGTAAAGTTCTGGTTCCGTCGTCAAATTTGGCGGGAAATCTCGCAACGCTTTTCGTTGTAACATGTCCCAGATATGCTCGATGGGATTTAAGTCGGGCGACTGCGCAGGCCAATCCAAAACTTGTATGTCATGATCTTGAAGAGCTGTCGATACCAGCCGCGCCGTATGAGGAGGAGCATTATCATGCATGAATAGAAATGCCAGGCCCATTTGGATTCTGTGTGGGATAATTACAGGCTCTACTACCTCTTCAAGGTATTTTCGCGCAGTCATGCTGCCTTGAATCCAAACGAGCTGGGTTCGCCCGCCAAGACGAATTCCTGCCCACACCATGATTGTCCCGCCTCCGTAAGAATGGACCTGCTGAGGGTGCCGTAAACGGCTAATTCTGCCTGGAGTTCTCCAAACACGAACTCTTCTTGAATCCGGATGAAATCCAAACCGGGACTCATCAGTGAAGAGCACCGATGACCATTGTTCATCACTCCAAGGCAAATGCTCCCGAACCCACACAAGCCGCCGACCGCGATTGCCACGTCGCAGTGCTGGAGCACGTAGCGGTCTTCGAGCATGAAGGTTGACTTCATGCAACCTCCTTCGCACGGTTTGGTCGCTTACCAGCAGCTTGTGGTCCTCATGGAGCCTTTGCACGAGTTGCCTCGCTGTGATACTGGGTTGTCTTTTGGCTTTCGTTTGGAGGAATCGATCCTGTCTTTGCGTAGTAACCCGAAGTCTACCACTATGCCATTCAGCCACATCCCCAGTACTGCGATAACGTGACCACAATCTTGATATCACGTTTTGACTGGTGTGTAGGGTCACAGCAACGACGCGTTGAATAGCACCATTTTCTAACATGCCCACGGCTCGTAACATTTCATTTCGACTCAAATGGCGACGTGACATGACTTTTGAAGCTAGCACAGCAAGTTCAATTTAAAAAAAAAAACAATCTGATCAATTTTCATTCAATAACAGCATAAAAAATACAAGCAAGTAATAAATAAATAAAAAATAAAAAAAAAACAAAAAAAAAAAACAATTTTAATTTTCCTTGTCGTAATGAATTACCAACAATTTTGCCGCCGTATTTTTGTTTTTAGCATTGTTAGTTTTTTATATTTTTAAATTTTGAAAATAGAATGAAAGAGGTTTCATTTGGTGTATAAACTTTTTATGGAAACTGAAAAAAGTTTCAACTATAAAGTCTTCAATAATATGAGATTATGATATCCCTAGATTTTGTTGAGGTGTGTATACGTCTTCCCGCCGAGCTCTGATTACAGATCACCCACGACCTCCTACGGCCGCACTCAATTACAGCCGAGTGGGGACGATTAGTAAGTAGGTACCTTTAATACACTTGTCGAAGAATCGTCCCCGTGATTTACTTATAAGTAGCTAAGAAATAACTAATAATTTAAAAAATAGTATAAATCTGTCTGTATTGGTTAAAATTGGTGATATCCACTTACTTGCAGAAACAAGCCTTCGTCCAATCTAAGGAATTCTTTTTTGTCACAACCCTAGCACATTTTTATCTACTCGCCGTCGGGACAGCGTCGCGTCGTAGGTATTTTGCTATTTGGCAATGGAGGACTCTCTATTAGTCTTTACACATATGACTATGCTATACTGTGAAAGTTCAGATTTAGACGTCTGAGACGCGTAACTATCATTTGGAATAAGGAGGAAATAGTTAAACAATTCTGATAATTATAGCACAGTAGTATTATTGTGTTCGTGAATAAAGAATAACGCCAAAATTCAATAAATAAAACCGAACCTCCTCCCTCGTCCGCTTCCGAACACCGTTGGAATGCGCGGGCGGCGGCGCGCGCTCCGCGGGTGGCTCCTCCGGCGCGGGGCAGATGCGTTGCGCGAGACCGAAGTCCACTAGCAGGTACCTGTAACACCAAAAGAGAACACTTTGGTCAAAAACCTTCAAAGGCTCCTTGATGCCACTCAAGGCCACTCATTATTTCCATCGAGGATGCCGCATTGGCGACCGAGCGCATGTTCTACCATTCGCCTATGCGCGAATCCATACATTTCCCTAATAATAAGTGGCCATCGATAGCGCACAGTACCTTCTGTTGTCGCGGTCGTACAGGAAGTTGCTGGGCTTGACGTCGCGGTGGATGACGCCGAACGAGTGCACGTGGCGCAGCGCGATGAGTAGCGCGCGCATGTACTGGCGCAGCTCCTCCGCGTCCATCTCGCCCACGTACTCCTGGTAACGGACACATGTTATGAGGGTTTCACACCTTGCCGTCCACTGAGTGCCTGGTGCAAGTATATGCCACTCTCGATTGAATTGAATGTTCCGATGAACATTCTGACTTTGATATTAAATTTTATATGTTAGGTGCAACACACTTTTTGCATAACCGCATATATATTATAATTACAAGGGATAGATGGTAAAGTTTACTGAACAAACACAGTTGATCACTATGTCGTTGAGTATATAATATGTGTGTCTACAAACATATTTTTATAATACTATCCAGTGAAATAGAATGTACATTTGTGGATATAAATATGTTGACACTTACTGAAAATTTCTTATGAGGTATATAAGGCATAATAAATACGATAGTATCTAGATTACGAAGGCACAGCTCGACTCCAATCACATGGTCCTTGCCTCTGCAACAAAGTGAACAATATATGTCTGACCTCTAAAACTATACACTTAGTCATAACAAATCAATAGCTAAACCGCATTGTGGGGTACAAGCGTGTAAAGGTAGTATAAGAATGGGGATTGGGTGAGTTAAGCAGTAAGCGTTAATTCCATGACTTATGATGACGGACAGATTACTGAAGAAGTTGGCACTAGTCCTAATAATTCACAGAAATCTAAAAAAAGTCAGCATTGACTCTTCCATGTGCTTGTGGAGCACTTGCCATAGTTGTGCTTGGTTGCTGCCTTTTCTTTCCTCTACCCTCTACTTCTCCTCCACTCTCCAATCTGTCAGTAACATACTCATGTGACACCTACCTACAAATTGGCAAGAAAAAGGTATCCTTCTTCATGGGTCCAACTATAATCATGATTACAAGAAACTATTGGTTTACTATTTTGAAATGGGATATTACATATGATTGGGATGAGTATTGTGCTCAAAATACTGGTATACCAACCCCATATCCTGTAAACATCGAAGCTCATGCTCTATCCTGGCTGGGTGTGCAGTTGGCACCAGGTGTTTGATAGCAAACCACCGTTTCTCAGCGTCTGGCAGTGAGGCATGCTGACGCAAGGAGCCCAGGTACACTGAACTGAAGGTACCTTCGCCAATTTTGCGGTGAACATCGAATATTTTGTCCAGCCTTGGTAGTTTGTGCAATAGCTCCTTTATTTGATGTTCTGAAAGAAAATTAATTCAATAGTTAGAAATGTTAACGTCGTGTATATTGTTATGGTTTATTATTTTGCTTATTGGAAATACTTCGTGGCAGCGATCATCAGGTGTCAATGACAATAACAACCTAACCTACAAAATGTTGTGTAATTGGTAATGTACTCGTGTAGGATACATTTTGTTATAAAATTTGCATTATTATCACGTAGACATTTTTACTTACTTTCAGCATCATCTTTTGAGTTAGCAGAATGGTCCTCATTCCTCTTTTTAAGAATTTCGTTGAGGCCATATTTACGTGTCTGTAACACTTCCTTTTGAACTTTAACTTCTATTCCTCTAATTCTAGACATCACTTATTAAATTAATTTTCATTCTACAAAAACTACAAACTTCATTTTCCTTACTGGAAAATTTTAAAAAAAGGAACTAAGAAATAACAAATTAAAACGAAAGATCATAGAAATGAAACGGAAATATTATTTTATTATCTCTATCCCTCTCTCCATCTAGTTCATTTAACTTCATTTCATTCTTCAATGTGGAATTCAATCATTCAGTCAATCAAATTTTCAGAAGCCAAAGTCACCTGCTATCAGTGTTTCCAGTAATTTGAATGTTACATTGTTTGGCAGTTTACTGAGTTTAAGAATTTTACAAAATAAGTTAGTTAGAAGTATGGTAATAACCTTTATACCTCTTTAACAATATAACCCATATGATTAATCGTCTTAGTTGTAATCCCTCAATTTTTTATACTGTTATAATTTTTTTTATCATATTTCTGTAAAAAGGCTGACCCAACCCTAAATTCAATTGTCATTGTCAAAGTCAAAATGAAATAGAATTTCTAAACGAAAATGAATGTCATTTAGATAAAGACTTCAATGTAAATTTACTAAAATAGATTATTATCATAAAGGTTCATAATTAATAATCATAATCATTACAGTAATATAAATAGGTTAGTTGAGTAAAGTTAATACTAAACATGTTTGCTAGGAATTCCATGTATAAAATTGTAGCAAATGCTACGAGATCGGTAAGGAAAATACTTATCTTATTTCTTTTTAGTTACTATACCAGTAATTATATGTAGTTTGAAACAAAGGTAAAGTATTTTAACCAGCACCATAAACGTGTCTATATTTCTGTAATAATTTATATATATTGTATAACCTGTTTAAGATATCTGACCTAATTTTGCAGGCTAACTATGCAACGAAAACACCAAAACCCGAGATTCCAAAAAACCCCTTAGCCACAAAATATACAGCAGCAGATCAGAAAGATAATGGCACAGTGTATGATAGGAAGCCCTTCAAACTTACCCTAGAAGCTGGAAAAACATACAGTTGGTGTCTCTGTGGCAGGTCTAAACTACAGCCACTGTGTGACGGCACACATAAAGATATATATCTCAAAATTAGCCAGAGGTAAATCACCTACCGTGATACTAAGTGAAAACTAAGTGTATAGAAAACAATGGGTGCATACAAATAAAATGTTTGCTAGATTGTTTTTTTTTTTAATCTTTTGTAAAAGTTTAAGTATCTACTCAGGTTTTTATAATTGTGTTCATTATTACATTAGACTAGTGCATAGCGCAACTACTAAAAGAAAATAACTGCAAAATTTAGCTGACCATTTTATTTCTATTCGTCCCAGTATTTATATCATAGTCATAATCATAATCATCATTTATAAGTAGTAGTAGAGTTAGATTATTATTATTATATACTGTGGGTCTCATAATATTTAATAATCGCTCCTATAATATTTAATAAGTGATTGGATTTAGGCGAAAGGTTAAACAGTTGTGGTCATGTTATAGTGGTTAGATGGGGAGGATAGTATGAATATCAATGGATTAATAAAAAAAAACCGTTTCGCTGATTTTGCCGTTGGTAAAGTTGAGGTCCTTCCAGGTAAAGGCATGCATGTATAAAAACAATTATGAATGTAGAAGAAGCAAAAAGTATATGCCAGGATTTTAGAAAATTGAAAGATTTTGTCTCTCTGTCTACCCTAATTGAATAGACGCATGACTATCTCTGTATCTATGCGCAGTTAAGAAATAAAATTGCTGAATATTGAAAATACAAACCATCTTTGCATTGAAATGCATATTAGGTAATTAATATGTATTATTGCAATCTGTAAAGGATAAAGTTACCGTTTAGTTTCCTCTTTTATGAAAGGTTTTATATCTGAGGTTTGTAAAATGCTAAAATACTTTTGATAATACTATATTCTATTTGAAATTACAGACCTATAAGATTTACAGTAGAAAAAACGAAAGAGTATTGGCTATGCAACTGTAAGCAGACTAAGAACAGGCCATTTTGTGATGGAACTCACAAACAGAAGGAAATTCAAGAAGCTGGAACTATCAGAATATAACGTCAACTCAAATTAGATGAAGATAAGAACAAAAGGGATGCTAGGGTTGTACTGATTCTTGCGAATATTTAAGTTACCTAGTATCTTTTATAGTTATGTAGTTATATTATAAAAAAGTTTATAAATGAATGCCTATTTTATTTTAGAACTATAATAGCTGCTAGTGTCTGATGTCACATAGGTCTTTCCTATTTAATTTCCATCAAGCAATTTCAAACTTATGTGGTTAACCATAAATAGTATAAAAATACTCAGTGTTTAGGCTACTATTTGATATTATATATATTTGAATAATTGAAGAGAAAGCCTGGTTTAAGCTATCTCTTCTAAAATAAACGTCATGTCATGCACTGATTATTTTCGGTCTATCCAGTGTAGGTATATCACTATACAAAAAAATTGCTTTATTGTGCAACCAAATTAACCAACTCCAAAATATCTAAGTTAGACAATTTATAATATAGAGGCAGAAGGGGAAGAACAGCGATAAACAATAAAACATGATCTGGAATTATTATTATTATTATTAATTAATAATGTCATGATAATTTTCTATTTAACATTTAAAATAATTTCATTTTTTTTTTATACCACCTTGGTGGCAGACAAGCACAAGGCCCACCTGATGGAAAGTGGTTACCGTGGCCTGTGGACGTGTGTAACACCAGGAGCCACACTCGCGCCGCCGACCCTGCAAGCACAGACTCTCTATGCCGTCCGTTTAGAAGACAAAGCAGGACAAGCCCTTAGTCCTCCCACTGACAGCACGAATTCTCCAGCGAGCTCTGGCTACCCTACTCACTGCTGGGAACCCAACACGAAGTTATTATGGCCGCGGTATTCTGAAGGGCAGAGGTACTTCCCCAGTCGGACTGCTCAATTGGGCGAAAATACCGCCGTGTCCTACCCTTCATAGGTGCATTTGCGTAATAATACTTGTGTTAGAGAATAAAAGTACAGTATATTCTGAGTAAATATTCTGAGATCTGTTGTTGTGTTCTGATGCGTCACTGACTCGTTTTGCGTGGCGGCGGAGCCACTAGCGGCGCCATCTTTGAAGTTATTGGTTTGTGGTGAGAAATAAACAATTTTTTAATATTTTTTATCTGAAAACCAGCGCTTCGCATACCCTGATGTGCGGGGCATTCATGCTGAGATGGTGGCCCATTTGTGTGCGCACGATGTGCAGTGAGTGTATTCTTGTTGTGTTGCCTTATTGTGTTTATATATTTGTCTGACTCTCTGGACGTTGTGTGTTCTTAAATAAATGTTTTTTCTTTATGTTTTTTTATTTATTAATAATATTTATGACCCCACATGGAGTACTACTTTCGCCTTCTTATCGAAGCACCTACATACCAGGTAGAGCCCTTCGGCTCGATGCAAAGACGGGCGTTGAGGCTGGTCGACAATACCACACTCGCGGGCGTTGCGGAACCTCTAAGCCTTAGGAGGAATTTTGCCTCACTGTGTGTTCTACCGCTTATACAATGATTTGTGCTCAGATGAATTGTTTGACTTTATTCTGCATTCTATTATTATACCGCTCGCCATAGGCAGGGAGTTCATCCTCGCATATTAAAGGAAAGGAACTTCATCCCACGCACACTCAAGCTGTGGAATTAACTCCCTGGTGTGGTTTTCTCAAGCAACTACCACATGGGTTCTTCAAGAAGGGCGATAGAAGGTTTCTTCAGGGTTGGCAGCACGATTGTAATGCCCCTGGTGTTGCATACGTCCATAGGCTACGGTAACTACTTCCCATCAGTTGAGCCGTATGCCCCTTTCCTAAAACACACACACCTTACTGGCCCTTACACATACACAGCGCCATATTACTCGTTGGGACAAAAAGTTTTGCATGCAGTAACACCTGTGACATATTGCGTCAGGGGTTCAAAAATATGTAACCGTCATACTGTTATACATATCATTAAATTTTGTAGAGAGAAGTTTGATTGTCCTTAAAGTACCCACTATTTTATTTATTTATTTATAAAATGTGTTACAAATTTGTTTTTCCACTGTTTTACTTAAGTATACGCACAATTTGTTACGAGATGTTATGCAGTGGAAAAGATCTCCTGCATCCTGTACTAGTTAAAAACTGTATCACAGGATGCAGGGTATTACTATTGGTGTCAATGTGTGTCCGCTATTGGTGAGATGGCCTCTCCGCTGTTGGTGATAACGACAGTGTATAATATATTAATTTCATTTTAAGTTTAAGTATGATAGTTTTTGAAGATATATTTAATTTTGTAGATGTCATTTTCAGTTTAATTCTTATTTATTACATATCTATTTTCTAATATAATGTACTAAGTTTAATAAACAAATCAAGAAATAATTTATAAATATTAAATACAATAAAAATAAAATAACTATTATACAACTTATAGCTAAGAACAATTAAAATGCGTCGTAGAATTCCTCCGCATCGCATGCCTCTTGTGGTAGCGTTCCCAGAAGACTGGCAGCATTGCCACGTTGTATGGCAATGCTTATTCTCTGTCTTAAAAAGAGGCCAGCCTTCTGGTCACGAGAAGCGTCGACCATTCGCTTCGCAATCTCACGGAAGAGGTTGCGAGCGCTCGGACCCCATGACCCCAAAGTCTCGACTCCAAACGGCACAAATTCATAATCTCCGATGAGATTGGAGTATTTGCGCCGCTTGAGAGCCTCTGCAGAAGCAGCAGCAGCACCAGCACAGCCAGCCGTGCTAGTTATATGGGTAGGAGCCATGGTATCAACGCATGTGGCGTCCCACACCAGAGTCCTACCCATCTTCCATGGCATTAACGACATGCCATCCGGTCTCTTGCCATCGTCACGCGCCAAACCGTTTGGTTCTAGTACAGCTGGTACACCGGCGGTGACAAGAGCACGGCGGACTATGTCGTTGAGGCTGGCGTGCCGTGGAATTCGCCCAGCGCTCCTGCAGCACGACAGACCATGGTGTCCGAGTCTGTCAACGGCTTCTCCACAACGGCATTGATGCGGAGAAACACACGGCGCACCTAAACGGAGAGAGCAAAATTTTGTAGATTGAAGTTTGATTTTTCCTTAATTTGGCCTTATTTTCAGGAAAAGAAAAAGTATAAAAGTAATAAATTTAACAATTTAGTCTAATCTAAGACGCCAGTAAAGTTATCCAATTTATGGGTAACATATGTAATGGTTAATGGAATTTAAGTTTCTACAATGGTATTACTGATGACCCATCAGTTTTTTTTAACTGTCATTCCGGCTGTCAGAAATGTCAGATCAACCAAAAAGTTCGTGAAGTGAGGGATCTCCAAGTTTATAGATTTCATTTCATTTCATTCGATTGCTGTCCTCTTAAGTTAGTAGTAGTGTGTTAACACATCACCGCTCACCGCTGAACAAAGTAAATACTGCACAGCTTATTCCGCTATTCAGTACTCGATTGACTAGTGTGGAGTGGAGACCTTTTTGTTGTGTTCAACCGTCGGCACAGCTGCAACGTCTGCTCGTGTAGTCAGGCTATTTCTTAGTATTCATCAGTGAACTCGAACTTACAATGGCAGAGCAGCCCAAGTTATTCACGCGCGAGGAAGTGAAAGCCCGCAATTCTCGTAAAGATTGCGTGATCATAATTCACAACGAAGTGTACGATGTAACGAAGTTTCTAGCAGAGGTCAGTCCCGAGTATTTTTTATTTTTGACAAATTATCAGTTGGTCAAAGAAGAAATAATTGGATTTTAATATAGCTAAAATACATTGTTGTGAAGTAGAGTAAAAAAAATTAATAGAAGTAGTAAGCAGAACCTGAATTAAGATTTTTTTATCAATTCAGTGTTTATAGTCTGCTAATATTACTTAGCAATTCTTATCGATAACATAATTTTAAGCATATAATGACATAGTCTATGACTTAAGAGCTACACAATACTGTAAATAATCCATAGCAAATATCATTAATTCCTTATCTTGCATTTATATAATGAGTTATGTTTATGCACTTATCTTATGTATCCAATATTACATGATTAACATATTATTATGAGTAGTAGTTATAGTTCTCACTGTAGTCTGTGGTCTTCAGTCTGGATTTTACTTCTCCACTTTGTGAAATGTGACTGTTCTTGGGCATCCATGATAGTGAGAGCAAAGGCACACATTGGGATACCTTGGAAAATTTCAATTATATGGCAGAGTGATTTACCAGTTAGGGTCCCCCAACATCAAAATACATATTACTAGGTATATCTAAGTTAAAGGGGTAGCCGTTACAAATTATTTTCTACTTTTTAGACATATCTTTATGTAATGTGAATTTTTTCCTTACATTTCTGACATATTCTCCTCTCTTCAGTCACTCTTTTTCTTGCCATGCTTTCTTTCATACTCACAATTTCATCTATCTATTCTTGTGACACAAATTCATCATCAACATAAATATGATTTGAGAACAGCAATGTCCACTGCACACACACAATAATATGGGCTACACACACACACACACACACACTCCACACAATATTATTGGTAGTAAGTATTTTGTTGTCAATATTATTGTGTGTGTGTATGTGTGTGATGTCCCTTGAACCATCACATATCCATTTAGCAATTCAGAGTAGTAGGGCATTGATGACGTGTTTAAATTAATTATTTAGTATATTAAGCAAATTGCCTTCTATATTAACATATGCAGCACAGTGTTAGCTACAGCCGATCACTTGCTGACCTGCTGACACCCTAACATAATGATATATTTACACAATGATACAATACTGAGTAATTAACTAATTGGATTTGTCACTGTGGGTGAAGGGTTGTCATATTATGTAATTAACGAAGCTCTGGTAAAGTATTACAGCAGTATAGTATTTATTAGAGATGCCACAAATATTCGGCAATTATTCGGTATTCGGCCTATTCGGCTACTTTTTTAGGTATTCGGTATTCGGCCGAATAGTACCTACTATTCGGCCGAATACCGAATACCTAAAAAAGTAGCCGAATAGGCCGAATACCGAATACCAAATCATGTACAAAAAATACATCATATTACTGAAGATTTGTATTTATTACCAAAATTACAAAACTTTAATAAGTAAAATTCATCAGTGGTTAGTTGTGATGGATAAAAACATGTTGTGATTTGTCGTGAATGATACCAGCTTGAGAAAACAACCTCTCACTATACATGCTACTCCTGGGAGAAGAAAGATGAACTTTAGCAAATTTCGAGAGGATTGGGTATTGTTTTATTTTGCAGACCACCACTTGTAAGCATCAGCTTTCCGATCTAGACGATTAGTTTTCAAATAAAAATCTCATCCACCAGTAAAAGGACAAGCTAGAACATACTATTTAAAAGATTTTTAGTGGAGGGGCTTCAAATTTTCAATTCAAAAAAATGAGTGAGACAGGTCGCGACTTGTCGTATTATTCTTTACGCGCTCGACAAGCATGTACTCTTTGTACCGAATATTCGGCGCTTCGGCCGACAGCGTTGCAGAATATTCGGTATTCGGCCAAATCACTATTCGTGGCAACTCTAGTATTTATTAACATGATATTCTTATAATATATATTCTCACAATATGATTGCAATGACCAAAGCAAATATTCTCCTCTCTCCACTATCTTTAACTACACAAATGTGTTCTTCTACATAGGACAGCACATGCAGGACCTAGATCTCACCCGCATACAGTGCAGAAAATCCGACCAAGAACCAAGCAGTTTGGAGACTCTTTCTTTTGTTTCTTTTTCTTTTGTTTCTTTTTTATTTAAGTTAATTAAGGCCTGGAATTCATTACCAGCTCACATGTTCCCTTCTTCCTACAGTCCCCGGTCCTTTAAACGGGGCATGAAAAAGCATATGATGAAGTCATCAAGCTGAGTGTCACCATTGGAACATGATATATGTATGTATGTAATGGTGACCCTCTTTTCTGAGATTTTGCCTTCAGCTTACCGTCACGCGAGGCAAAGTATCCTATAAAAAAAATTGAGAATTTTACCCTTCAATGAAACTTGAGCATAGCTTACTGCATGGGTTTAGTCAATATACCCTATCATTAGTGTCTGGTCTCTCGGCATCGTAACTTTTACCTTGGAGCCTGGGATGCGAGACTAACTGCCGTGTGACCTCCCAGCCCCGAGAGGAAAGCTTGCGCCATGTGTAGTAGAAAGCTTGCGCTTGCAAATTAGGGTAGCTTTCCCCCAAAGGTTTCATTAAAACCTCATACTTCCACATCCCCCACATCTTCTTCATCTTAACGTTAATTCTAGTCTTATCCAAAATTTTCACCTCGGGAGTCTGGGGTCCACTTTACATCTGCTTTACATTCAAATAAATGGAGATAGAATCCGTTAAAAGTACTTTAGATCTGTAAACTTCCGACAGTTCCTTACTTCTCGAATATATATTCCAAACCTTGTGACGTCGCCTTCTTCCTTACTGTAAATCGGCCTCAGCTCAGCGTGATATGTTCATTGCACAGAACGCTATCGCCGATAAACTACCCGGTCATCACGCTATGCGTTATTTCGCCGAACTGCTCCGGCGGGTTGTTTCGCCGACAGAGGGCAGATATTTTTGATATTTAGATACTCTCTCGTAACTTTCATCTTGTTTCCTAAAACTACACTTTTCCCAGCACTAATGAGCCAATTTGAGTCGAAGATTCCACTTTAACACTGAGGTTGACTGACACTTGAACGTTGTCCCTGACAACATGCAACTGCCACTTCTATTGCTGCAAGAGTTCATAGGCCAAGGTGACCTATTAGGATCTGGCGAGCCGTGTACTTGTTTGCTATTAGCATATATTTGCACAAGAATCAATATATTTATTCATTTAGGTCAGACATAAGTACACATTGTATAGCCATTGACGAGCGAATAACGAGCGAGTAGGCACCCTTTATCGCCCGTTGGCTGGCCTGAGAGGTCGAATCGGGACGAGAGCTGACACTAACTGGTGCTAATGACCGCGTGAAGTCGACCTCGTTTGGCCTTGGTTTTAGTTACCTACGGTCCTCGACCGTAGCTCTGATGTTGTTATGGTCATCGCTTCGTCGATAAACGAAGAAAAAAGATTAACTTCTTGACGTTCCTCTTCAAAGATAGGCGCGCCATCGAATCTACAGCTATAATAGTTCATTGTAATATCATTTTGTTAATCGTCAATTTCGTAATCTCGCACCTTCGAATACGTACTACCATATAGAGAGTCATAAATTGATGAACGAGACTTACGACATTCAAAGTCAAATATTGCACTGGTATTGACATTTTTTTTTGCACAGTAATAGTACCTACTCATGATAACCATACAAACTCATTAGATGTGCGTGATGATTTATAGCCTATTGTTGTACTATTGGTAGCTTCATTTACGTAATGCCGCTACATAATTCTTCGAAGCAAAAACAAAAGCAATTCATTTCAAGGATATTTCATTATTTTATATTCTTCCGACTATAATTCATTTTATTTTAATCTTTAACTATAATTAAATTGAGTTATACTTCTGAAAATGGTCATTATAAAACTATGGTTTGAACAGAACCCATTTTCTCAAGAAAACATGTAAAGAGACGTATTGTCTATGGATTACTAAAACATAACAATTTCATAATGACGGCGAGTACGGACATAAGACAGACGGGTGCCGTTGGTTTTTCTTTCAGCGAATCAATCAATAAAGGCGATATAAAAACAATTCAATCAATGAATTCGTCTATTGCAGTCCTCTGTTGGTTGCCTCTACCAGTTTGCGCCATAGCACCCGATCCTCTGCCTTACTCATCCAGTCTTCACCGAATGTGCAATATTAAGTATTTTGACTGCAAACGGTGAATACATAAATATATCATTTTACTGTGAAAGAAAACAAAAACATTTTGTTGAATTGTTTAGTAAGTACGAAATGCCGTAATGCCTTATTCCGGATAAGGGCCCCGAGTCCGGGAAGGACTTATTCCTGAAAGAACTTATTCTGAGAGACACTATTTTCGAAAATGGCCTTTTCCAAAATGGACTCATTGTTATTTGGACCTATTTTTAAAAGAACTATAAGTAATACAGTGTGTTTAGCGGAGACGAAAGGAAGACCTAGAATTTCACCTAATTTTTAACAGTTTTATTCTTACTTTAAGGTACTGTTATGTATCTAGTCAACAACAGGGGCCAGTTTCCGAAGATGTGGAAGACGGGGAAACTGGTCCTCATCCGAAAGGAGAGTCGCCCGGCAGACGAACCGTCCGGCTACCGGCCCATTGTGTTGCTCGACGAGGTGGGCAAGCTCTTTGAAAGAGTTATTGCGAAGCGCCTCGTCGAGCACCTGTCTGGTAGGGGGCCGGACCTGGCGGATGCCCAATATGGCTTCCGCCGGTGGCGGTCCACCGTGGATGCCATCATGCGCGTGAGGACTTTGACGGAGGAGGCAGTTGCCCGGGGTGAGGTGACGTTGGCGGTGTCCTTGGACATCTCCAACGCGTTCAACGCCTTGCCCTGGAGTTGCATCAGGGAGGCACTTGTGTACCACGGTGTGCCTCTCTACCTCCGCCGCATAGTCGAGGCGTACCTGACGGAGAGAGCCGTCATCTACCCAAGTGCGACCGGCGTCGGTCGGCGTGAGATGTCGTGCGGTGTTCCACAGGGATCGGTTCTTGGGCCGCTACTGTGGAACACTGGATACGACTGGGTGCTTCGCGGTGAGCTTGCGGACGGCACCGCCGTCACGTGCTATGCGGACGACACGCTAGTGACGGCGAGCGGGGCTACATACCGCGAAGCGATCCTGAGGGCCACGACCGCGGTTGCTCAAGTCGTGGAACGGATCCGGCGGCTGGGCCTTGAGGTGACTTTGCATAAATCCGAGGCCATGTTCTTTCATGGACCTCGGTGCACGCCACCACCTGGTTCCAGTCTCACAGTGGGAGGCACTCTCATCGGCATCAAGCCCCAGATGAAATATCTGGGGCTCGTGCTCGACGGCCGGTGGGACTTCGGGAAGAAGTTCCGAAGTCTGGGCCCCAAATTGGTGGGCACAGCCAACGCTCTGGCGCGGCTACTGCCCAACCTGAGGGGCCCGGAGGACTCCTGCAGGAGACTCTACGCGGGTGTCGTGCGGTCCATGGCCCTGTACGGGTGTCCCGTGTGGGCGGACACCTTGAGTGATCGGCACATGCTCCTGCTGCAGCGTCCGCAGCGGAAGTTGGCGTGCCGCATCATAAGGGGGTACCGCACGATATCATTCAACGCGGCGAGTCTCCTCGCCGGATCGCCACCATGGATCCTGGAAGCGAGATGCCTTTCGGCGCTATACCGGTTCCGAAAGGCGGCGCGGGAGCGGGGTCTCGATCCTGAGCCCGAAGAAATTCGGGCCGTGAGATCTCGGCTCCACATGGAAATGGTGGCGGAATGGGAGATACGACTTGGGCGACCAGGCGCAGGGCACGCCGTAGTAGCGGCGGTAAGACCCATCATGGGGGAGTGGCTAGAGAGGTCACACGGCAGCCTCTCGTACCGTCTGACGCAGATGATCACCGAGCACGGATGCTTCGGAAAGTATCTGCGTCGGATGCAGAAAGAGCCAACGTCCGAGTGCCATCACTGCGACGCGAGCGAGGACTCAGGTCCGCACACGCTCACCGAGTGTCCGGCGTGGGAGACGCCGAGGCGGGAGCTTGTGGCGGCCCTGGGAGTGAGGGTTCTCACGCTCTCCACCTTGCTCGCGGCGATGGTTCGCTGCGCGGATGCGTGGGCGGCCGGCGCCTCCTTCTGCGAGCAAGTAATGCTCGTGAAGGAGGAGGCGGGGCGGGAGCGGCTGCGGGAGCGACGAAGGATCGCAAGACAAGCTGCCCGCGTACGAAGGCAACTCGGGCGTCGGAGGTCGATGAACGACCTCCGCTCCCCATGAGCGCCGGCCTGGGGGTGACAGGTGGAGCCGCCTGTCACCCTGGCAGAAGCAGGGCGCGCGTGGCGCGCCTCCCCGTTTCCGGGGACGAGTTGGGGACTCTGTAGTCCCCACACCCGAGAAGAGGGCCAGATCGTGAGAGATGGCCCTGGGTCGGCCGGGGTGCGAGGGATATGCCTGTCAACATCACCTTCGGCAACCAAAACGACCCACAGGCGGCGTGCGTTTTAGTCGGTTCGTGTCCGACATAACCTCCTCCACCGGCTCCGGTGGGGAGGTATCTGTGGGGATTTTGCGCACGTAAAAAAAAAAAAAAAGTCAACAACAAAAATTAAATATTTTTCGCGGCTTGATGAAAATCACGAAAATACGGAAAAGAAACCACTATCAAAGACCTTGTCGGATTATCTTTACAAAAAAGAGTTTTGTTATTCCAACGACAGATTAGTTGTTGGTAAGAATTTTGAGGCGATTACGACTAAAGACTCTGTAATCAAGTCGAAGGTCATTGAATTGATTTTTATAATAGTTAGGTATGTGACGACAAGGTAATGATAGGCAAATGATATACCATGTGAGCGTACACGTACTATGCTCACACCTATTTCACAAACGGTAGTTTAGCATGGTAACAAGCTAGCGTTCTGTTTCATGAGCGCAAAAACGTATTCAGAGATGTAAGGTGTGAGTGCATAACATTCGAAATTGTCATATAACGATCATTATTTTGTTACCCTTTTTTTTATATAGAACACGTCAATTAGACTTCGCCTTGCCTGATGGTAAGCTGAAGGCAAAGTCTCAGAAAAGAGGGTCAGCATTACTTCTTACCCTTCTAAATATGAGCAAATAGCGATTACAAACAGACATTACAAACTCTCTAATCTGCTCTTTCTCTTTCCGCCCCTCCGTCATTTTCCATCTTTGGTCTCACCTTGTCCCGTGAGCGGGGTCGGCTTCCACAATCATGTTACGCTATCTGGTTTTCTCCTGATTGTCGTTCTCTCTACATTCCACATCCATGTGGTCGAAGGTCTTCCTCTTCCCCTCTTTCTTGCAGCTATGGTCAGAGTCTTTATCACGACATGGTTATCTGATCTTCGAAGAGTATGACCGTACCATCTGAGCCTTAGACTCTCTGATTTTGTCAGCTATTTGTTCAAACTTGAAACTCCCCCTAATGAATCGCTGTGAACATTGTTTTTAAGGGTAATACCTCCCACCCATTGCAGTATACGCATTTTTATCGTGTGAAGTTGTTACAATGTTGTCTTCACTGGCCAAGTTTTACTGCCGTACAGAAGTGCTGGTCTGACGCTATTTTATAATATCAAGAGTACCAGATTTTTATTTGAAAAAATATATAAAACCAACTGTTGCCGGCTACTTTGGAATACAAGAATCTATTCCCAGGATGAAATGTATACCCGACAATAATCTATCCCTGTGCCAAATTTCATCAAGATCCCTTCTATTATGGCCTGAGTGACACTTATTAAAATCACGATATGTATAAGGTGGTTAACGAGTGTCGCCATCGCGACCAGTCGATAAAACTGTATGTATTCCATCATGATCATTGTCTAATTTGATAACGTTAGGTAATTCTACTCACTATACAAATTCTGCTTGTCACGGCCACCTTAATGAATAAGTCCACTTCTTAAATGTGGACTTTGTATTCCACTTGTTAACTTAGTGCCCATTAAATGAGGGTCAAAAATTATTTTTATTTATTTATTTCTTACATACATAAGTCATACAGGCAAACCCAATGCGACAAAGTAGCAACACAACCATAACGATTCAAAAACATGTCAACAATGATAAATTAATAATTTCCAATTTAAAATAATATCTAATTCATAATTTAAAATCTACTTAAATAAATAAATAAATGTACACGCTAGACACGAATAAAAAAAAAATATTGTTCAGAAAATGTACACAGTTACACTATGAATTTGGTTTAGGGGAATGTTCGACTGTACTGTATAATAATTATTGTACCTCGGTCTTCTATCTACTTCGGTTCTTTGTGGCACACGGAATCATTACTAACAAAGTATGACTTCAGTTTGTTAAAAGCCCATCCGGCTCGGTAGACATAGACAATAGAGAATGGGGTCGCTGAGGGCACGGAGGGTGCATTCCTTTACACGCTACGAAATGAGAAATGCCATCGAGTCAAGACCCCGATATTAACATTCCTGGCAGCTAGAGGAATATAAATTACCATTCACATAATATGTAGACTACAGATTCTATCGCGATCAGAGTAAAACTTGCAGGAGGATATCTTTTTCCAGATATCATCTTTAGTCTTACTTTATATTCATAGAATGGACATGTCATTTTAATAATAGTGTCTGTTAGTGATTAAACAAATTCAATATTCAATACATTTATTGCATTCCCCGACCAAAATAGAAGTTGATTGACCACGCCAGCCTCGTTTACTCTTGGAACAATTGATATAATCACTCAGTACAGCATGTTTGTAGTGCCCTTCTCTAGTCGTCGTACTGTATATGAGTGTAGCAGAGTAGTGAGGTGTATTTACTACTGCGGTAGTATTGTAGCACAAATCATTTGACATTTCATTCTGCATTATTGTATTTACGTTCGGTATATTATAAGCAGAATAATGTTTGCCGAGTCCGATAGCATCATCATCATCATCTTTGCACTAATCCCGGTCGAATCCTGTCTGTCTTGAGCATCCAATTGACACGTACATATGATAATATAGCAAAAAATTGAATTAAATTTTAAAGCACTTGGTATGGTAACTGGTAACTAATCAAATCGATAAAAAATTGAAACAGTTCAGGTGGGATTTTAACCCGCGGCCTTTCGCTTACAGGGGGAATGCTGAACACTAAGCCACCGAACATCGCTAAACAAATCTTCCTATATATATCCGTCTTACGGCGACGGACGGAACACTCTCCCGGTAAAAAAGATCGCAGGTTCGAACCCCGCCTGAACTGATTCAAAATATTTCCTATCTTAATCAATAGCGATAAATTATGCTTTAGTCGCATTATGTCCAATTCGCAAAATGTCCAGCGGGCTCAAATTGTCCAATTCTCACAACGTCCAATTCGCAAATTGTCCAATTCTCACAACGTCCAATTCTCAGAATGTCCAATTCGCAATTGGCCCAGTTTGTAAAATAGGAGTCGTGCTTGATTACGGGAGGCGTTTTTGACGCTTCAGTAACGTTCTTAAACCATAAATCGCGCGCCCCGACACGGATAGATATAGGTTAGAAGGGTAATGGCGGAGGTCTCGCAGAGAAATAGGAACCCCGCGAAGCGGGGCTCCGTTGACATAGCTCACATATCTATATACTCACACACAACAATATATAAATACACGTTTACAAAATAAAACGCTCTCTCTATACAACTTTAAGAAGATGTTTGGGTGTTTATAATTCAATTGTGATCTAACATTTGAACGATAGACTACAGTCTGAAACAATACATACATAACATCAACTCTGAAGGGGTAGGCAGAGGTGCTAGCACCCATATTTCGCCAGTTTATGTTTAGGTCACAATGTAATAGGTGGCGAGCCTATTGCCATTAATCGGGCACTTATAAACCTGCGATAAATACACACATAACTTCGATCGAAAGTCATTGGTGTGTGCCATGGTAAAACCTGGGATCGAACCCGAGACCTCGTTTCAGCAGTCCATTACACATACCACTAGGCTACCGCGGAACAATACATAGGCTTTTAAGGTTGCGGAAACAAGACGAAAATTCCACGTGGACGAAGCCGCGAGCGACAATTATAGGTACATCAAGTATAATAACGACGATAATTCTAAAACAATTAAGCCAGTATACAGAATTTTGTCCTAGTCTCCATACTGACATCTATGCGATTGAGAGTATATCACATAAGTAGTTCTATGTAATGGCATGCCAAGAGCTCACCACGTGCGCACATGCTCGGCAAATAAAATAATTATGTACACTCAACGCGAGAATGAACTTTGCACGCATCACAATCGACACTTATAAATAAATACCTATTACGGAGCATGTTATATTGTTGTACGCAAATCTTACCCGTGGAGCGATCATATTTTCATTCTTACCTTAACATAATTATTGCAGCTACAATTTTTTTCTAACTTCATGAAGAGGAAGGAAAAGAATTCATATTTCAAATGGTCATATTTCAATTCAATGATTACTTAGTGGAAACAGAAATCTATGTGTTAAACTGCAAAAGAACTAAAGGAATACCGTACTTTGAAAGACGATTTAAACTACGAAACTTTTGACTTTATCAGAGACAGAAACCTTTTTGCGTTTTCGAAATATGAAACTGCCCAATAGGTTGTCGCGGTGTTTCGTTTAGAAATCCATTTAAACTGTGAAGTAATGGGTATTACAACACCTAATAGAATCGAATAGAAACGAAACAGGTTTTTGATTAGAACCTGATGCACTTGCGTTCTGTTTACACACCGATGCAACATATTATATGAGGTGAGCCCTTGAATCATGTTGTAAAATCTAAGCTCTGACAGCTTTAAAATTCGTGACACGTTTGCGAGTTCTTCGTGTCGTCAGAAAAAGTTAAAAAAATGAAAGAAGAAAATGTAATCATGACATTCTGAAGGTAATTAAGTTTTTACAGGATTACGCAACTCTAAATTACATATCCGACACCTTGCGGCTATTATGTTCCATAAACGCAGAAACCAATGGTTATGAAAAAAAAATCAGTCGTTAGAAATTGTAGATTTCTGTATACCTAATACTTATAATTAACATAGGACAGTCCTTCATCAATGACCCATGCGAACAATGAACTCCACGGCCGCGCCAAAACTTTACCTTTTTATTTTCGGAAAAAAGTTTGCAACGATTAAAATTCGTGTGAGTATTTTTCTCGTGCAACAATGCCTGACGTCAAATGAATACCACAAGGTCTCGCTAATGACAGATTTAAAGGCGAGCCCAGCAATCGCGTGTGCCTGTCCGTGATGTCGAAAGTGTTGTCGTAGAACTGGCTCGAAGAATTCGTGGATAGCAACAATGCTGACGAATCTAGGTCACCACAAAGTGCAACGAACTTTAACTCGTGCCGCGGACTTGACCCCGATGTAGGGCTCACGTCAGCATTATCCACGACACTGCCTGTCGATTGCTGGGTCCGTCACACGCTGACACGTCGCCGTCATTGCCAATAGCTGTTTTAGGCATTTTCACGATGATCTCCATGGACCAAACTCCCAGGCTTTAGGTACCTACTCTTTACCACCAAATAAAAGGCTAAATTAATATGGGTTAAAAAAACCTACAAAGATTGCCGATGCTTCTAATTTGCCCAGCATTTAAAACTGTAAACTATTTATATAGGTAGTTACGCTTACAGTAATAAGTACAGGAGCTCATTATGAGATAATCAATTTTCTGAAGCGAGAGTAGTAGTAGAAGAAATCAGCCACTTCCACTTAAAACCAAGAATCTCTGCTCTAAAGAGAAGCATTCTTTGATAGTATGCAATATGCAGGACCAGAAGAAACCCCAACTATTCCCACCTCCTTCCCATGGCCCTACCAACCATCTTGGTTATAACGGGCCGAATCTTGGGAGATGCGCACCCTACTGGCGTCTGCTTTCTTTCAGGCGCGCATTTCTTGACTCCCTACAAATTATTTTATGTGCCCCACCATTTTCGCTCTCTCCCCTTTCTGGGGCAGCACGCCACACTAACAGGCTTCAATCAAGAAACCCCAGCTATGAAATTTGTATGTCATATTGTGTAAGTTTGTCCACAGCATCCTGGTGGTGAGGAGGTGTTACTAGAGAAGGCTGGGCAGGACGCCACCGAGCCCTTCGAGGACGTTAGCCACAGCTCCGATGCTAGGTAAATACCATCGCCATCCTCACAGCGATTGCCCATTTGGCACTTCAGAGCCGGAGACCCTCTACATCCAAATAAATATCAATCAAGAAGTATGTAATTCTGTAAGAAGTGTCGGCATTTCAAAAGCTTTTGCTTGCTGGTAGCTACGATATTGGAAAAAATATCTACTGCGTTATGATGACTACAAGCAGATATCAATGTAAAAGAACGCATATTGCGCCGACTATTAATAAATATTTCACGACAGTCTACACAACGCTTTTTAAACCTATGGTGAGCATAGCTTAACTAGCTTGTGTTATGGAATCTAGAATGCGGATAAACACTACTTTTTTTTTGTAAATACATACATATTATACATGGAAACACCCAGACCAATGCAAATATACATATTCATGCATACAAATATTTGCACTGAGCGGGAATCGAACCCGCGCCCCCTGCATAGCAGTCGAATGCTCTACCGCTACGCCACGGAGGTCGTCAGAATATGGGATTTTACAGGCCAAAACAAATGGAACAATATTATCATATTAAAGAAATATTTTATGTATTTAATGTAAAAAATTTCATGGTCGATGTTGCCAAGTAAAGGTCCACTTATGGTTTTATTATTATTGTGTATATTTAGTGTATATTTATTGTCGTATTGATTTCAACAGGAACTTGACACTAAGTGTGGTAATGAAAGATCTTAATTTATTTTTATTGTGTTCTAGGTCGCTGATGAAGAAGTACAAAATCGGTGATCTGGTGGAGGCGGACCGCGTGCAGGGCAAGAACGCGTTCTCCCCGCAATGGAGCAACGACCAGCCTCAGGAGCAGGGCAAGTGCGTAGTCGCCTAGTGCGAATATCATCACCCATCACCACGTATCACCTATGTACCGACCTTACCTTACCACGTAGAACTTATTCTTAGCCCTAGGTCTGCAATACTGCAATTTTTCGAAAGATATAGCTCCTAAACTAGGCTCGACCAATTTTTATGCTTTGTACTTAAGTAACTCTTAGTTCCTCCACAAATATATACACTTTGGCTTTATTTTAATAGGATAAGTAAAATGTATTATAAGTGTGTGTATTTCGATAATTTTTTTGACTGTTAATTAATATTAGATATATTTTTACTACTAAATTTCCACCTCGTTAAATGGCCAGCCCATTTTCTTTGGTGCGAGACTATTCGAATAATTAAGAGGTAAGGAACGAATGTTAAAGATAGTCCCGTTTATCAGCATAATATTTTTTAACGCTATCCCGTTCCAATAATATAATCGGTAATTAGAATTGTGTGCGCAAGAGGAGGGTGTCAACTCGTCGCTCCGGCGGCATTAACTGTTATCAAATCTGTTACATAAAGATTGCGCCCATTTGCGAGTCTGAGAACTTGCTTTGACGTCAGGCGAGCCAATCAAAATTCATTGACTAACCACTCAACAGTTCACCAAACTAACAAATATTCCTGAACATTCTACGTTTAACAAAACTAGGTACCTACTCGCTATATCCACGCATTGCCAGAATTACACATTTTAAAGCACTACTAAAATGCATGTTTTATGTAATGCACTCAACGATGAACTCAAACGCTAATCATTATAGACCATAATATTCATAGCACACATGCAAGCATACAATACATATATTCACACAATGGTCCCACCCCTTGCAGTGGACTGGCAAATCTAAAAGTAACCCACCCCTTTTCATGATATTGTTTAATGTCGATTCAATAATATTCCTATTTGTAATACAAGATGTTAGGCAACCACCTTTGAGCACATCATGACGTATCATTCCATATTGTGTGCGCACACCGGCGCGGGCGCATGCACACGCACTCTAATGGCTCTGTGTAACTATTCCACTGCTTAGATCTAGATTTAACTAAATTTTTTTAGGTAGGTAAGCTATTATGTGATTTTAACGCTTATATGAATATATTGTTATAGCACTATATCCACTAAACTTATATTGGTATATTATGGATTTGTTGCAATATTAGATTGTTGTAGAATATTGCTTGTAGCACAAATTGTTTTATTAGTACTTAGGTGTAGGTATATTTGAGGGTCGGGCCCCGCGGCCCGGCATGGTGCTGTTTCGTTGATCGCTATAGTCGTGATAAATGTATGTGATTGAATTTTGAATTACCAAATAAACGCTTACTATATATAACACATGCCTCGTTATTTACTCAACCTTTTAACATTCCTTTTATTATTTACTTTTTAGTTACACAGATCCATTAGCTTTTTTTATCATAGATAGAATTAGGTATTTGTGTAAACAGATTTGTTTTATGCTAGAACTGCTAAAAATATTATCTAGTAGGTATCTACTTCATCTAGCTGCTGTGCAATTCTCTGAGCATACAGCGCTGCGATTGCGACAGTCTTTATAGAGATGTCATTGGTCGATTCGACCTGTCGCGCAGCGCTGTAATCGACGCTGTATGCTCAGAGAATTGCACAGCATAGGTTAGGTTCATTATTTTTATCACGTGTTTCCTTCTTCCTACACTCCCGGTTCCTTTAAGCGGGGCGTGAAAAAGCATATGATGAGACCGCCAAGCTGAGTGTCACCATTGTAACATGGTATAAATATGTAAAGGTGGCACTCTTTATTGAGATTTTTTTCTGATACACTCAAGCTGTGGAATGAACTCCTTGCTGCGGTTTTCCCAAGCGCCTACAATATGGGGTTCTTCAAGAGGGACATTAGAAGGATTCTTCACGGTTGGCTGCGCGAGTGTATCGCCCCCTGGTGTTGCACACGTTCATAGGCCACGGTGGGCCGAGCACAGTCTATCACCTAAGTGGTATAAAAACAAAAGATTTTACCTTCACCTTACCATCAGGCGAGGTTTTCCAAGGAGGTAGGACACGGCGGTATTTCCGCCCAAATGAGCAGTCCGACTGGGGAAGTACCACCGCCCTACAGAATACCGCGGTTATAATAACTTCGTGTTGTGTTCCCAGCGGTGAGTAGGGTAGCCAGAGCTCACTGGAGAATTTTTGCTGTCAGTGGGATGACTACAGGCTTGTCCTGCTTTATCCTCTACACTGACGGCACAGAGACTCTGTGCTTGCAGGGTTGGCAGCGCGAATGTGGCTTCTCTGGTGTTGCACGCGCCCATGGGCCACGGTAACCACTTTCCATCAGGTGGGCCATGTGCTTGTCTGCCACCTAAGTGGTATAAAAAAAAAGTGTAATTGACGTGTCCTAAATAAAAATGTATATATTATGCATACCTAAATACGTAATTCATTAATGTGTACTAATATGTGACTGCTGTTCATTCATTTACATGTCAATGCAAAAAGTAATTACGCAGGTTCAAATAAAACCAGTATCGTTGTAGGTATTGCAGCATTATGTACTGTAAATGATATTATTATGTGCGCTAACTTCATGAATAATATCATAATTTACTCTGAACTTTGACGCAAATTCTCACGGCCGGCGCGGCGGCACAATACAAAATATAATGGTAAGGTTATATGATTTTGATCTTTCGAGTTAAGTACGTGATAAGAATCTTACGATTACTCACGTAACTGTGTATTTTATACTTAAATATCAATCTACCCACAGTCGAAACGACAACCAGTCTCAAAAAGACAGTATACCAGTAGTAAACTGTCTTTTTTAGTTGCCACTTGGCTTTTTAGAAGCGCAACTGAACGTGTAGTTGCATTCATCTCGCACGGCTAACGAGTGTACCTACATATTAGTTTATATTAAATAGGGAACGTCAAAACTGTAATACCTTCCTATACGTAATCACCTACATATACAGTTAGTCTCGCTAGGGAAAAGTATACTGAATGCCGGCCGGCATTATCAAATTATAACATTTAACTCGTTACTGCATACGGTACGTAAATACAGTGCTCATAAAAAAAACAGCTAATTTGGTTTCAAAAATAATTTCTAATAACGTGGCTCGACTTAATTCGTTCTGAAAATAATAATGATTTAAACAATAAGGAAATAGGTACCTACACGGCTAATGCGGCTATACTGTATAAGTGTTTTATAGCTATCTGTTTATCATACATTTATCGTAAATTGACGTAGGTACGAAATAAGTCCACGCGGTGGCATGTCATTGGAGCGAATCGGTATATTTTTTGGTTCTATTATGAACGTTATCACAAAATTATGCAATCATGTGATAACCAGATTAGCTAGTCACATTGATAGACCAGTCTGAGTGTCAAAGGGCCTTGCAATATAACGTCGTGTTTTTGAGCTTTTAAGAAGTATGTAGGTATGCCTGGAAACGGTTTTGTCCACTGCAGTGCAATTCTGTAATATGGGTACAAATTCTATGTTGAGTCGAAGTAACTATTAATTAATCTGTAGTTGAGTCTTACTTCGGATTATATTCGGGAGCTCGCTATTGGTGCTCATAGCCGCTACTACCTATCGCGAACTCCATGGACCTCGGATGGCCGAATTAGGGAACAGCGCGCTGATCGGATAGTACCAATAGCGAGCTTCCCAAACATTACCATAGTGAACTCTCAAAAATATTACACACAGTAGGTACCTAATTAAATTTTGTGACCATTTTTGGGTCTCCTGGTTCGTAGGAGATTGGGAATCAGTGTTCCCCTTATTTATATAATATTTTGAATGAGAAAAACATGGAACTTGCATCACCCCCTCATAATATACAATTCACAAGTTACTTAGTTTTTTTTTTAATTCTATACGGCCAGTAGTACCCACATATTTGACAAATTGTGACAATTCCCATATGCACTTTTTAGTGAAAAAAAAAATTTTCACTAAAAAGACTGTTTTCACTTCTGTCGGCACACTCGGCACCCCCAGAGTGCCAATATTTTTTAAGTAAGCATCTGTATGAGCATGTTCTGTTGTGTAGTTGGGGCTCCTGGCTGACGCCGCTGCTGCTGGGCATCGCGGCCACCATCCTGTACCGGTACCTGTTCTCGTAGTGCGGCGCGCGCGCAGCTACCGTAGGCGAAGTCGGCTCCGAGGCGTCGCTGATATATTTATAAGTAGATATTAATTTAGTGCTAGGAGACCGTGGGCAGAGGGCAGCGACTGAGTGTTGGTGTTAAATAGAGCTTTGATCGATTCAAATGAAGATATTGGTTGCAAATGTTGCAGTGTTTGCTAAGAGGAGATTACAGGAGCCGCGTTTTAGTTGCTAAGCTTACACTATGTAGGTACGTAACTTACTATCTTGCTAAAGCTGGTCCTCATCCTCTTGATTCGCTTTAGGAACATAGGTGCTTACTTATAGATAGGCAAAGGTATTTTAAGGGACAAATGAGGGCAAACCAAATACTTTATTTAGGCCTTTAAATTATTATATGTATAACATTTAACTATCGGTGGTACAGCGGTGGCCAACCTTCACTGTACACATTACGATTACATATATTATATATTCGTCCAGCTCTACGATGCCAGTATACAGTTAGTCCCTGCCTATTCCTAGTTAAGACTAAGACTACTCTAGATGTTTAAGTGAAAGATGTATTTTTTACTTTTCTTGTCATGACGAAGCAACTTTTAGCTAATCTAATATTTCCAGGGATATATAATATCTAATAACTCTTTTATTGCTATTGAAGTTAATGATCTATCTAATCCAAGATTTCAATCGTTTGTCCAACTCACGGAGCCTAACGGTGATGTGATTCTGTCAGAGTCGAACCGACGATAATCAGACAATGTTCCGTTACTGGTGCTCAACTGAGAGTGGAGATGAGTAGCCTCCCGAATACATAGGGCGCTGAGTGCTTCTTCAGGCAGACAAGAGGACGCTAGCGATCTCATTGGAAGATTAGATAGATCATTCATTTCCTGCGTAAATGTTACTATGTAATCGCTTAATGAATATGAAATTCATTTAACTAGGGTATATCGTCACTGCTTCTATTAGCTGTATACGCAAGTGTTTATATTAAAGCAGTGTCGAATATACCTAAGAGAACTTGGGAAGGCCCAGTGGAACATGCTCCAAGTATTTATGAGGGTAGTCAGATTTATAAATGAACCCATTGTCAACTGTTAACAAAAAATATTTAATTTGTGTATAAATGTATGAGGGTATATTCAGGTGCTGTTTCTATTTTAACAGTAACGCCAGCTTAGGGAATTGCGTGTCTATGAAGTCAATTAATTATATATAATAATGCAAATGTGTCCATTTATGTCTAGTTGTCTCAGCGATCTGCACAAAGTCTGTATATTTTGAATATGTCTTGCTTTTAACTGTATAACATGTGAGAGAACTAAGGCTATACATTACGTTGATGTCAGTGTTTTTTTTAATCTTTGTTATGATTGTTTGGGAGAGGTTTCATAATATAGTCTACTACACAATTTATATGTTATTTTTCTTCTTTCTTTTTGTACTTGATATCAAGGTCTGTGCTGTGCTATTTGTGTCAATGTTTCGCAGATAAATAGCTAAATGCAAAGTGTATGATCTATAGTGATTATTTTAAGTGCACAGACTTGATTAGCCAACATTGCACTAATTTTATTATCTTATTTTCTAGGGAAATGTTATTCATTCATAACAATTTGAAAATAACATTCTTAAATTGATGCATAAGTCTTTTGGTATGGAATTACATAAAAAACCAACATGTGTACTGAGTTTTATTTATTAACCTATTATTGAATGCCAGCCTTTTAAATACTTACAAGCTATTTCATTAAAACTTTAATTCATAACAAATCTTATAGAATACTAGATCACAACATGTTACTTAGTTAAATTAAAGCCACAGATCAACATAATATAATTAACTATAACATGAGACACATACTTCTGAACCCTCGAACCTGAAACAAATATCACCATTATAGTATCAGCTTGGAAAGGTAATTTGGGTTTGCTTGCTTTCTATCTATTAAATAATGACAAATAGGTAAGGCAATCAATAGGGACATGGTGTCTACCACAAAAAGTTAAAATAAAGGTAAGTCAGTTAGCACCCTAAACTTGTTTACCTGTATGAGGGTTGCACTCCACAGTTACAGCTGTGACATACATATTTATCCGATGTGCGCAAACGGTGTACGGTGGACTGGTTTTTTTTTTTTTACGTGCGCAAAATCCTCACGGATAGGGGCCCCTACAGGAGCCGGCGGGAGAGGTTGTCGGATTCGAACCGACCAAAACGCACGACGCCTGTGGGTCATTTTTGGTTGCCGAAGGTGAGGTTAATAGGCATATCCCTCGCACCCCGACCGACCCAAGGCCATTTCTCTCGATCTGGCCCTCTCCTCGGGTGTGGGGACCACAGAGTCCCCAACTCGTCCACCCGTCACCCCCAGGCCTGCGCTTAAGAGGGGCGGAGGTCATTAAACGACCTCAGACGCCCGAGTTGTCTTCGTACGCGGGCAGCTTGGCTTGCGATCCTTCGTCGCTCCCGCTGCTGCTCCCGCCCCGCCTCCTCCTTCACGAGCATTACTTGCTCGTACGTTGGTGTGGTTCGGTACGACGTTCGCAACAGACGACCGAACAACGCATCGAACGGTCCGGTGCCACAGATTACATAAAGAAGTTAACTAACCAGTCATAATTTAATAAATCCTAATCTAAAAAAAATTCGTTCTTAAAAACTAACAATTGACAATTATTATTTTCATCAGTATCAAAGTAAACGGGATATTTACCATGTTTCTTGCTTGCAACAGCGCCGTAATATCGAAAACAATGAAACATGGCAAATATCCCGTTTATTTTGATACTGATGTGAGTAACCATGAACCATGATAGTTTAAATAATTATTATTTTTATCAATTTGGAGACAATTCAAAAACTTTTTCGTGCGGAAGTCTCTTGCTTCACCTCGCAGGACGTAATTGAGGCGGTGGGTATGATAAAGAGACTCAAACCGACTGCAAGGACTACTAAGAACAGGAAAACGATTATTGACCTTAATGACATTTTTTATTAAATGCTTCTTTGCATAAATAGAATACTGCTGCGCGCTGTTTACGAATATAAGAAAAAATCTGTGTACTATGTGATGTCAAAGTCGAAAATAGTTTGCACTAGTCTGGTATCAAAAATTTTTATGGTTTGGTGTCAACCACCGGACAGTTCAATGGCCCTACAGACGGCCAGATTTGTACAGCCAGACAAATCTGAACTATTACAGCTATTACACCGGCTATTTGTGACCCATACAATTCTTTACAAGAATACTAAATTTGATCATTCAATCACCTCAGGCCTCAGGCAAATCCATATCATTAGCTACCTTGGATAAATTGTTGATACTAGTTAGTATTCACAGTGAACCAGAGAATCAAGACCTCACCCAGTAAGTGTGCATGTCCCACAGTGAGATCTCTCACAGCGTGCACATGGATGCTGACAGGACACGCATAACGATAGCTCACAGTATGCACATTGCGATTCACCCTCTCTACCACAGGAACATTGCTTCATGCTTGATTTATTATTGTTACATTCCTGTAAAAGATAATTATTATAATAATATTGCTTCCCTGTCAAATTACCCAGATGGTTGAATGTTTACATTTATAATAATAATAATAAATGGCTAGATAGCATTTCATAGGAGGTAGGACACAACGGTATTTCTGTCTGACTACCTACACCCTACAGCATACCACGGCTATAATAAACTCGTGTTGTATTCCCGGCGGTGAATAGGGTAGATAGAGCTCACTTGAGTTGTTGTGCTGTCAGTGGGAAAACCAAAGGCTTGTCCTGATTTTGTGTCCTGCACTGATGGCACAGAAGCTCTGTTCTTACAGGGCCGGTAGATGGGTCTGACTCCCCTGATGTTACACACATTCATAGGTCACAGTAACCACTTTCCATCAGGTGCCACCTAAGATGTATTAAAAAAAAACTTTGTACTAAACCAAAAAAACAAAACTAAATTAAATGTAATGTAGTATTTCTCACTGCACTTAGACATTACCCAAAATGGTGTATTTTGGGTTATTAATTCTAATCGACTAAAAACTTTGCCTACTTATAATGTGCAATTTTTATTCAACAAAAAGCTACCATAGAAATCTGTATTTACCATACTACCACTGTGGAGTAATGTTCCGTTTTTGCCAATAAATAGTTGTTTCATTTTATTATTTTTCTCAGCTGTTTTCATCGTCATATACGTATCGTTAGAGTTAACAATATCGTGAGACTGGCATTTCTTAGCGCCTTTGAATAAAAGGTCCAGTGTTTTTACTGCAAAATAAATAAAAGGATTTATGCTTAGTTACCTTTTAGGTAACTAAGCATAAACATTTTACATATCGGGCTCGGGCATCGCGTACATGCTTGTCTGCTTGACAGGACACCGATGACACGATATATTATTATATTTCATTTCATTTCATTGTAAATATTGTGAAGTGTGTTACCGTAAACTTTTTGTAAACGATCTTCGTTGTTATTGAATTGCTTCAGACTCACGTATATTTTACTTTGTGGAATATAGTCTTCAGTAAAAGGATTTGCTCTTTTTGCCATTCTAATATAAACCTTTTGGAAATTGGGAGAACTAAAAATAATATTGAATTTCGCAGAATATCAACAGAATATCGTGTGTTTCCGACTGTCAAGAGCTCTCTAAAGTCAAAATAAAATACAAAATGTCAAAAAAATCTAAGGTCAAAATCCATAGACTTAGGGAGTTTTGGCGCCAACACGAAGCATTATTTTATTTTCCGAAATTGGTGTTTGGAGTTTTTATGTATAGAAATGGTGGATATTTAGACATAACGTCTTTGACAACGCACGCAAGTGTAGGAAAGTAGCATATTACAGTGAATTGTAACTTTTCGTGCTGGGTCCAATTCTTGTAGCTATACTTTTGGCAGCAATCATCTCATTGATCGCCATCATCAACATCAACATCATTTTTTTTTTATACCACATAGGTGGCAGACAAGCACACGGCCCACCTGATGGAAAGTGGTTACCGTGGCCTATGGACGTGTGTAACACCAGAGAAGCCACACTCGAGCTGCCGACCCTGTAAGCACAGAGTTTCTGTGCCGTCAGTGTAGAGGACAAAGCAGGACAAGCCTTTATTCTTCCCACTGACAGCACAAATTCTCTAGTGAGCTCTGGCTACCCTACTCACCGCTGGGAACACAACACAAAGTTATTATAGCCGCGATATTCTGTAGGGCGGAGGTACTTCCCCAGTCAGACTGCTCAATTGGGCGGATATACCGCCGTGTCCTACCTCCTATAATCATCAAGTCATCATCATCATCAACAATCATTCTATAAAATATTAATGTATTACATGATAGTGGCTAAATGCTCTGCAAGAACCCAAACACAAAAAAACCATAGACTTACAATACACTACGTCAAAATCTAAGATCAAATGTCAAAATCAAATACTTTGTCCCTTTTTTCATTAGCAGTAGAAGTAGGATACAAGTCTTTTCAGTTAGTGGATGTCAACTCATTTACATTTTGTTGGAAATAGTCACACTCACCGCGTGAGGCACACCTTCTTGTCCATCGGGGTGGACAGATACAACATATTTTCACTTTTAACAACTCCAGCAATATTTAATATGTTTCACTTCTTTCACCGATAGGAGCAATCCAGTTTCGGCTCAGAGTCTTCGTAGGTTTTCTTCTTGACTCTCCATCCGGTCACTCCCGTAAAAGTGTAAATTAATTCATTTCACACCATACTTAGTCGGTATAAAACAACCTTTATCCACATGACAAATAAGTAACAGTAAGTTTTCGTTATATTTCTCCAAGTAAAAAGGATTTTAATTAAGTTAACAAACAAAACAAAAAATTTGCAAAAATATTTCATTATATGATTTCAGCTACGCTTCATTAGCGGCGTTCTTTGTACTGTTTACATTATAGGAGTTGACATGACATTCCAATTTGAATATTCTATATTCTGGGCATGTCAAAAATATTAGAATGGCTACACTGCCAACAGGGCACCTTCGATCGATGGGCTGCTGTCAACAAATTCTTTATAAAATATTTATAAAATAAATTCTATAATAGACGCAGTTGCTCCATTACCACCACAGAATATCAGCTGAAGTGCAAACGGCATAATTTTTATATGTTTAGTGTGGTGATAAGACCTTGCACGATAGTGAAAGTGTTGATTGTGTCGTTTCATTCCGTTCCATGATAGTGACGGGGCTGTCGGTCGCAGTCGAAGCATATGCGAGCGGAGCCCTGACGAATGTTATGTAAGCGGTAGCGCGAGGCATGTCTTGGACTAAGCGGCCGCAGGGCGGCGCGGTGCCGCCGTCGGGGCTCGAGCGGCAACCCTATGCCGCGTCTCAGGCACAGGTGAGCGAACACAGGTTATATCCGATGGACGTAAACAATGACGTGGACCAACCACTCAGACCCGTTCCTTCATCATATGATTATCACATAAACAATCGGTGCTGTCCCCTCGATATTTATTGTTTCATTAATGAGATTGGCACATTATTTGCATACATTTAGTAATTGCTCAAGTGTTGCTTAATCCAATTTTAATTAAATGAAAGTACTCTTGTAACATATGTCAAACAAGAAATAGCAGTAACCTTATTGGATAAAGTAATCTAATGTTTATTTTTGTGAAATTAATTTATTTCAAATACTTTAATTATAATATTACAGCCATTTGGGAACCAAGAACAGATGTACCCAAACTATCAAGGAGGTACAGCTGGGACAGTGTCGCAACAGCAGCAATTCTGGCAGTTGCAGCAGCAACCACAGCATCCACAGCAGCCACAGCCACAATATAATCAGCAATATGGTCAAGTGTACCAACAGCAGGACTATCCTGCTAATGCTAACCAGTTCTATCCACAAACAAATACATACAATAATATGAATTACCCTAACCAAGGTTTCAACAGCCCCCCACAAGTGAGGTACCCACAGCAAAATTATTACCAAAATCCTGGTGTTGAAAATCAAGGTCAACAGCAAAATTTTACACAAACTAAGCCAAATGCTGATAGCTGGGAGGATAATTGGGACTGGGGATGGGGAGAGGACTCCTCTAAACAAGGTCAGAAGCCACCTCAAAATGTAGTTCAACAACAGCAACCTCCCCCTCCCCAACAACAAGTAGTTTTTCATAATGCCAATGTTATAGAAGAAAGTTTTGCTAGAACAGATACAAACTGTTGGAACTGGGCAATGGATGAGAAAAAAGAATCTCAAGAACCTGCTTCTGTGGCCAATGACCATGAAACTGCCACATTGCCCGTTACAAATGCTGTACAAGAGAATAACACAATACCTGAGCCTGTTGCACTCAGAAATTCCAACAGTATGCCCGCTCCACAAGCAGATGAGGTGAGGACATTGAACGATCGAGACATAGTCAAGGAGCGTCTTCCCAATTTAGCTTTAGGCAAACGGTTTCATCTAGATAATTTAACACCTCAGTGGTCGATTGAATCACAAATGTCTCAGGAGTCTAGTGATGGTCCACATACACAATCAGAAGGTACTTATAGAAGTGAAAATCAATCGAGAAATTCTAATAAAAGCAGTCCAGGTTTCAACACTGACAATTCAAACTTTAACTATTCACACGTTGCATTAGATGAGGGCTTTGCACAAAATAGTGAATGGACGAGACCTTCGGAGGAATCTACCTTGGCTGATATTAACCAGAGTAACAGCAGAAAAGAGAGCCATGATGACTTGTCAAGCTCCTTGCAAGAAATGAGTTTGACAAATCATGAGAATCCTTCAACAGATGGCGTGCATAACCTTCATGAAGTAGCACCTAGACATATTCAAGAACCTCTTCATGAAGCAGTGTCTAGACACATTCAAGAAACTATACCAGCAACACTACCACCCCCTGCTGTTTCGCCAGCAAGTTTCCCTGCACCGCTGTCTGCCAATGTTCTACCATCTCAGACACCGGCAATGCCACCTCCTCCCCCAGTATTATCAGTGCCTCCACCTTCATCTACGCCTTCATCAGTAACAGGGCCGCCGCCATCATCCTCAGCAGTGCCTCCTACATCAAATTCAAATCCATTTAAACATGCAGGTCCATTCTCACATAAGAGTTTAGTCAAGGGATCACCAAGTACACCCTCCCTGCAAGCACTTCCACCACAGATAGCCAGTACCAATTTGACATCTCCAGCTGTTGTTGGCAAGGTGTCACAGCACAGTAGAGTTAGTGTAGGATTTGAGGCAAATTTAGAAACAACTCCAGATAATTCTGAAAGGCCAGATCAACCACAAGTCTCAGCATTTCGGCCACTGCCTGTGTCACAACCAGTGCCTGACAATATGGAGGTAGCACCAAGAAACGATAGAAATGAGTATCTTCAAACAGCACACTTGTCAAGTGGTGACTTTGGTGAGAACACAGACTTTAGTAGAGGAGTGCCTGCTGGATTGAGGCGAATGGTAGTAGGACAACAGGAGTCCGAATATAGTCAAAATTTGAATATTTCTGGTGATGAACCACCACCAGGGCTGGCTAGGATGGTACCTGGCCAACAAACAGAAGTTGATACTGGCTACAATCAACCAGGAGACAATTATTTAGATCGACACATTGACGGGCAAACAACAGACAATGGCTCCCGCCCTTACAGGCAGGCTGATGGTCAACAAACACAAGACAACTACACTCAACCAACTCCCAATAGAGTTACAGAGAGAAGACCTATTGGACTGGATAGAATGGTACCAGGAGAGCCAAGCAATGATGAGTATTCTCAGTACCAAGGGTCCAATTACACTGGTACTAATGAGCACCGCGTCGTGACGGGTGTTGACCACGATTTTGCAATACCTGCAGATGCGGGACCTCCTGACGTCAGGGAACAGAACGTGGACGGTTCTGACTACACAGAGCAAAGCTCGAGAAATCCTCCCAGAAATGTAATAGGAGCAAGGGAGTCCAGCAGCAACGTCTCCCCCGACTTTATTGCACCGCCCGACGAACAACTGAGAGAAATTACTATGGAGGGCGAAAATTTACAAGACTTGAGTAATATATCATCAGCTGAGCTAACATTCTCGAGGTACTCTGAGCAAGTGCTCGATGGCACCAACGTGACGCACCCGGACGTGGGTAATGACAGGAAGACTGATTTATCCGATTCTATCGATCACCCGGCCACGAGTTCTAGACGGCAATCTCTGAACAGAGTAAACACTTCCGGGGAAGACTCGGAGAGAGATAGGGCGTTCAAATCATCGCCCCGTAGAGATAGGGACAAACACAAGTCGTCGAGGGATAGGGACCGCGACCGAGCAAAGGACCGGGAACGAGATAGGGATCGTGACAAGGACGGCAGATATTCTAGGGGGGACAGAAAGTATGACCCTGATAGGAGGTCTATAAGAGATGATCGCCGTTCGGAAAAGGACAGGAGGGACAGGGACGGTTATCGCGAGCGCCGCGACAGGGGAGACAGCCCGACAGAGGCGCGCCGCCAGCGTCGCAGCAATCGCAGCCACCGCTACGAGACCGAGGACACCGAGTGCTACAGCGACAGAGAAAGAGATCGAAGGTGAGCCACAAACACATTGAGTTCATTTCGATATAGACCTACTAAGTTGAGGTGTAGGACTCCTCAATTTAGCCTCCACATGACACAATTCAGGCAGGTAGGATGTCCACTAGCTAGATGACCAGGCTTACGATTTTCAAAAGTTGGCCAGGACAGACTGAATGCCGAAGGTGTAGGATCGACATTAATGGCGCAAATTCTAAGAGGCCTATGTACAGCACTGGACTGCAATAGGCTAATTGGTGGATTAATGACACAATTAGATGCTATCTTTCTAGGCGCCACCGTGAAGGATCGTACACGTCGAAACCGCCGCGACCGGACGACAAGGACCGGTGGTACGACGAGCGAGACCGCAGCAAGCGGTACAACACGATAGAGCGAGACAGACGATACGACGACGAGCGTGAGCCGCGCCGGCGCAGTGAGCGCTACCGCGAGCGGGACCGCTACGAGCGCGCCTACCGGGACATCGACCCCTCCAGGAAGTACGCCAGCCTGCGGAAGACCAGGGACAAGGACGACCGCAGAGGTGAGGCACATTATACAATCATAGCAGATTCCATTTTAGTATTCCACCGTGTAGGGATTGGCAAACTTGGCATGAATGTACTCAGGCTATCCAAACTGTTTGATGTTCGTTCGCGAAGTTTGCCGATAACTATATCTGTCATCGCCACTGTCTATATTTTGCTATCGGGATGTCTTGAACAGCATGATGAGCCTTCCATTGTGCAATACAATCCAATTTTTCCTCACTATTAAATCGTAATATAATAAAACACTAGTCATCTCCCAGTCAAAGGTGATTGGTATTGTTTATAAATATAGTAATAAATAATATAACCTTATTATCTTACCTATATTTGTTTATACATACGCTTATTTATGTTGTTATATGTTCGACTAACTGACTGACAGATATGTTTATATTTATTTTGCAGTTGTGACATTCTCGCCCGATGCAAAGACTAATGATAGTTGTATGCAACAAGGTACAATCAGCTAATACTTGTGTCATGCGGTGTTTGTCGTCGCACAGTGCACGCGCCCTTATAACCTAACGACATTACAATTACATTACCTATACGAATTTCCCTTTCCTATGTAAAGTATCGTAAGTGGACATTGCAAATTGTACAGGAGTGTGTCTTAAAAATTAGAAATAAACCAAATCATGTAAGACATCTTGACATGTTACATTAATTTCATTAGTTTCAAACTTTTCAACGCTTCTCATAGTTTGCAACTATTGCTTACGATTATTACAATTACGTAGGAAGGGTGTACCTACGTCACCCGAACATGCGTTATTTCGGCGACCATTGCGCTAAACACCACCATCTATGTGTCTATAAAATTCGATTCAAGAAATACTACCTACTGACAGCTTACGTCTCTATTGTGAATTCCTTTCGTTTGTATTATAATTATCAGATATTCCCCATTAAACTACGCTTCATCGTCGATATCAACGAAATCAAACAGCTGTGAGGCAGAAAGACGATATTTACGTATTGGGGTACAATTAAATCACAATACCTGTTCTTATTTCGTATTGTGCTGAGTGAAAGCTGAATAAACAATGAACGTGACTCCGACACTAGTTGCGCGTCGTTGCGAATGTTCACTAATGTTACCATTTCCACTCGCCCGCTGCCTTCGGAGCATTCAACTTACACCGTATGACGTACTGGTGTGTCACCTAAACATAGCTTTACACACATGTCATATGTACTGTACATACAGTTTCGTATAATGTGGTAGGCATTGACCACTTCTCTCCTTATGCAACAGTGCATACAACATTCGTTTCTTCTCTGTTTTCATAATGTACTCTGGTAGCTGATACGTTTTTCTTTCTTTAAAATATGGTTGATTTGACCCTATAATAACTCATGCTATAAATCTGTTTTGGTCGATCGTCCATCCTCTCTGTGTCCAATTCACTTAAACACCCTTTCCTTTTCGTTGCTAGATGTTATCATTTAGGTAACATACCCTTATCCAGTGTTAGGCAAATTTAAATTGCAATTTAGAAATGTTCAGTAATAAAAACCCTATTGCCAATCAATAACCGAAAGAAAAGTTAATGGGTACCGCCTGCTGTCAAACTCGTTTCGATGTTTTAGACAGCAATCGGAATAAATGCAATTAAATTTTGCACAACAATGCCCTTCTCACTGTTCTTGGTTTATCATATCCAATATCTTCGCATTTCCTCTGCATTGAATCACCCATCCTTTTTCGGTGAATCCAAAAATCAATACCATATAATATATATGTGGGGATCAACACTCTAGTCCAGTCCAGTTTATGGACTAGTCCTTGCTTCATTGCCTACAGTAACGTTAATTTCGCCCCTCACTCCAGTTCGACTCGTAATTGACAGGTTTTTTATTTACTTATGTAATGCTGCTCGTAAAGTCTTGCCGGAACCTATTCACTGAGTTTATGCAGGTGGAAAACACCGGTATGGAAGAAAATGTTACTTGTAAAGTTATTGTATCCGAGAAATGGGTTTTAAGGACGGTAGATGCTTCAATGGTGGTCGCAAATAGCCTGCGCGGGTGGCGTAATCCATTTATCGAATATTGAAGGGCGCGTGTTCAGCATGCATGCCACATGTTTGGAAATGTATTTATAACACAAGTTTATCGCTTCACACGAAACACTTGTTTCAATCACTCGAGACGTAGAACCGATTCTGGTGACATCAACACATTAATTAGTTAATTGACTGTACTCTGACGTAAAACTAAACTTTCAGTTAGCGTTCAAAATTTCTTCATACCGTTAATTCGTCTGTAATATAAAATATCGAGTTACGATGTTTGTGGCCACACTCCTCCGAAACGGCTCGACCAGTTTTGTACTTTGTTTAATTATTAACGAGAATAGGACTCAGATTATTATTCAACTTTGTTCCACCTGCCTACTTCTACGTTATTTTTATAACACATCGAACATCAGATTGGGCAGCTTTTTTTTTAAAATTTATTTTTGAGGAACATTGAAGTTGCCACGGCCGGTTACTTTTGGAGCCTACAGGGTAGTACCATACAAGTGGAATGACGTTCACAACATCA
The DNA here is from genome assembly GCA_963662185.1 of Eilema griseolum. Taxonomy (NCBI): domain Eukaryota; kingdom Metazoa; phylum Arthropoda; class Insecta; order Lepidoptera; family Erebidae; genus Eilema; species Eilema griseolum. The sequence goes on from OY759232.1 coordinate 499,276, forward strand.
ATAAAATCACATCTTGATTAATGACTCTTGTACGGTCAGAAACTAGTCTAGACTTTCCTAAAGTTCATACTTAAATACAACTAACTTCAGTAACCAAATAATTTAGGCGTTCTCAATATCAAACAGGGTTTTATACAAAACGCATAATTACATTGATAAATAAGTATTCCACAACATTCCACACAACGTTACCCATGGTAAGCATAGCTTAACTAGCTTGTGTTATGGGAATCAAGAATGCGGATAAACATACTTAGATACTATTTTTTTTACTACATAGGATCACCCAGACCAATGCAAATATACATATTCATGTACCTATACAAATATTTCAACTGAGCAGGAATCGAACCTGCGCCTCCAGCGTAGCAGTCGAACGTTCTACCGCTACGCCACAGAGGCCGTCAAAATGATATCGGGTACTCTACCAATACGGTGGTAAAACCATGAATGTGATTGATGATGGTAAAACAACGAATGTGATTCAATTGGTTTCAATACATCGCCGGCTGTTTTGTTGTGAACCTGTCTAACATATCGGGCCGACATGCGCCGCAATATTTAAATTAATGTGTGTGTGTACATGAATGCTAAAACAATAATGGCTGCTTGTTCATCGTAACATGTTTGCGAAACTGTGCTGCACTCACAGGCGAGCTCGTTTTGTAGCGAATCAGTTATATACATGATAAATATGGTTTTAGTTTATCTCAGAACATAATAGATAACGATAATTGTACTGTTAACGACAGTTTTTAATTACTATGCTAGTGTTCGTTCATTGATCGCAATTCGACCATAATCATGTAATCACGGCTTTATCCCCGGAGGGTTAGGCAGAGATGAATTAACAATCACGATTCACCAATCATTGTGTTCGGTCCCACGTAATAGGGGGTGAGCCTATTGCAATATTCCGGGCACTATTGTTGACTCGAGCCATGCATCTGAGGCTGAGTCTGGGTTGTAAATATTTGTCTGATATTAAACTTCCTTATCCTTTAGTCGCCTTGTACGACACCGCATGGGAAGAGATGGGGTGGCCCAAGTTCTACTGAATTAATAATATGAAAAAAATCAGCCAAGGTGAAAATATACTCATTTTCCAAAATACTTCATTGATAACACTAAAGTTCGTCATAGTACTTTGTGGTTCAGCAGCATAGCTACTCAAAAAAAGCAAACACATAAGAAAAAGGTTCCTGAAGGATAGCTTAGTCTGTTAATATATAGATCTTCCACTTCCGCTCAGCCATGAGCCAGTTAACATATACATATTTATGTAAGTATGTTTGTAATGCTCAGTATTCTCAGGATAATAAATAAATGTTTTTATTTTATTTTACGAAAGCTTTTAAAACTAATGTGTATTATAAATTGGAACGTGTGAATCTACTTTTGCCGCTGTCTGTACATACCCGCTTATCTGCTACTTGTCAATCTTGTTACGTGTAGTGATCTATATCGGGCATATTTTGGCACTTGTTTCCATATCTAACTCAGATTGAGTACCTATATGACTTTTACAGAACCATTTCAATATAGAAATACAACAAAAATTCCGATACTTATGTCACCTTTTAATACTATACTTATGTTGTATTAAATGTCTTCGCTCGCGTCGAATTTTGAACCCGTTACCGCTACCCATGGGAATTTAATACCGGGATATAAAATATTCTAGTCTGTAAACTATGCTTGTATTAAATTTCAACCAGTTTTGTAGGAAGTAGGATGTAAGTTAGTTGCATATCGCCTTGCGAACTATTTCGTACAACAGAGTGTTGCCTATTTTTCATATTCACGGGCCACGATAATCTCCTTCCATCTGAATTCCTTAAAAAATAATTGTTAGCGTAGGTACTTTTTTTTCATTGTAGGACTACGCTTACATTTTGATATCGACCGAAATAACTCACGAGTAGGCTATAGATAAGAGCGGGACAGAAGCTTTACATATTTAATCAATCTATTTAATTAATCTACATGATTGATTGCTCGTTAACTCACTCAAATTACTAGTTCAATACATATTATCTTTGATTACAACATACAATTATCAATTTTATCAATATTTATATTTGGCGATCGTATGCGGCCTGGCCAAATGTAAATATTGATTGAAGTGTTTCCTTGTTAAAGCTCGTTAGTTATATGTGTCGTCAGCTCACTATAAATACCGAAAACGTAACGCACCTAATAACATGTAGTTTAATTCTCTAAGCATACGCTAAGCGTGTAGCACAGCGCAGTGACCGATCTTGATACATCTTGTCATTGGTCGAACTGGGTGACGTCACTGGAGATCGACCAATGACAATTATCTATCAAGGTTGGTTACAGCGCTGCGCTCGACGCTGTATGCTTAGAGAATTGTACAGCGTTGCATAGCCAGCATTGTAGGGCATAAAATATAATATAATAACACCACTACGGCCACCTGATAAAGCGGTTACCTACTATTTATTTATTTATACTTTATGCACGATGTACATTGGCGGACTTAATGCCGTAGACATTTTCTGCCAGTCTACCATAGGGCGGTGCAGAGCTAGTACGAGGTAGGGCATATTAACAAGAGATGCGTTTGGTTATATAAGGACTATAGATTAATTATATATAGGTTCTTAAACATAAACAGTACATATACCTATTTATCATATTTAAAATAAATCAGAATAGTTATACCTACATATACATACAATATATACACACATATAACATAAATATAGGTACCTATATCAATATCTGTAGAAATATCATTATCGTTGAGACGATGATTCTGCCAATTCTGTGGTGACCCTAGACTTAAACACATTGCGGCTCGTGCTCTTCCTGATCTCTTGAGGAAGTGCGTTCCATAGACGAACAGTCTCAATATAGTTGCCAACGCCTTATACAATAGTGTTCGGCTTTGGTACCTGTAGTAGGAAAAAAGGCAAAAGCAACGTAAGGCAAAAAATACCTGTCAGTCTCACCAACTGCATCTGCAATCGTATGTACATAGCATACTGCGACTTACGGTCAATAGGAAATTAGAGGACAGGGAAGCATGGCTTTACCAGATTTTTTTTTAAATAATTTCATGCTTTCAATACTTGGGTTTACAGTGTGTTCTTGAACAGAGTTTGAATGTAGAGAGCTGATACGTAATGTTGTGGTGCCGACAGACGCGTACTCGTCGCCGTCGCGCGCGGACTCGCGCGGCGAGGCCACGGCCACCGACGACGACGGGCCGGACTCGCGCCGGCGGGACCGGCGCTCCCGGCGGACTGCGGAACCGTTCTACGATGGTAAGTGTTTAGCTTGATCTTCTGTGTACAGACGAACGAAGTGCCATTCTCTAAGCGTTCAGCGCTGCGATCGACCCTGATACAGATTGTTATTGGTCGATATCCAATGACGTCACCCAGTCCGACCAATGACAAGCATTATCAAGGTCGGTCGCAGCACTGTGCTCGACGCTGAATGCGTAGAGGATTGCATATGAATGAATTTATCGAGTAAAACCTGAATCTTGCTCGGTCCAGATGTTGTAGTAATGTAGCTGTAGAAACTCGGCGCGAGTGGAACTAATCTGGACAGGCACAGTTGTTTCATAATTTAGATTTGTCACAGTTTGATATTAATTCGCGATAGCTGTACGAGATTATTATACAATTTAACTATTAGAATAACCGCAAACTTCTATAAGCGATATTTTATGCACTGTGTGGTTCTCGATGAAGGCAAGTTCTACATCTGACAGTTAAAGGTCCCATGTAGCTAATAGAGAGCGAGGCATTAACGTTATTGGGGCTATATTACCAGATTCCGTAGTTAATCTGTACCGGCATTGATATTTTTTTAATAGAAAGACCCAGTCATAAAATACGGGTACCGATACTGGGTACTTGCCCTCGCTGTTACTGCATCAGCAGAGGGAAAAGTAAAAGAACACGCTAGACTCTGGAGAGTTTAAGCAAGACAGAGAACATTGTGGTGTCAGTGTCGTATCCTCTACTTTTCTGCCGAGTGACGAGACTAAAACCATTATATTAGGATTATCTTGTTGATACGCATTTTTTTTCGATGTTGCATGGAATGAAACGACAACTTAACTTTACCTACCTTAGATGTATATATGTATAACGGTTTTGTATGTGTGGTGTGGCAGAGTACGCGGGCGGCGGCGGCGGCGCGTACCCGGACGCGTACCTGGCGCAGCAGCAGCAGTACGCCTTCCTCAAGCAGCTGCGCTACACCAACCCTGCCGCCTACGCGGCCTGGTACAAGCAGTACGAGCAGTACATGGGCGGCCACGGCGCCTGGCCCGCGCCGCCCGCCGCGCCCGCCGCGCACCCCGCCCTCCCCGCCGCGCTCTACGACGGTAAGTGCGCACCCGCACCAGTCGCTGCACCTGGCGCAACCTGTACCTTCTCACAACCTACTTGCTCCTACTGCTCAACAGAAAAACTAATTACATAACATATTAACTTAATTACTCATTGAATTATTCTCATTACTACTAATACTTAATAATCAATTACAACAAATAAAACTTAACACTAATATCCCACAGTCTTCCCATATAACTCGTTTGATCAATACACCACCTTTCGAGGCTCGTATTAAGTTAACACCTATTATTATTTATTAGGATTTTCTTGTAAAATCAGTCTACGCGCATTTGATGAAACTTACTGTTTTTAATTTTTGGTCCTTCGAAATCTAAAGGTTCGGCTCGAAAGACCAAGACTAGACTGCGAGTGTTACAAAAGTTGCATAGGTATTATGATATATTGTATTGTATAGTATTTGTGTTGTGTTGTGGCGCAGAGTTCGGCGGGCTGCCGTACGAGGCGCGCGCCGAGCGCGGCAGCGTGCACTCGGGCCGCTCCAGCACCAATGGCCTCAAGGGCAACGACACGTGAGTACACACGCACACACACACACACACACACACGCACACACACGGTGCTTGCACACTAGTGCGCTCAGCTCATTTAAGTGATTAGTGGGTTCACCCGACCTCGTCCGCGATAAATCATTTACATTCACTAAAAAAGGACGAAGTAAATAAACATTTCGAGGGCTGTTTTTAGACTGACTGTGAATCTAGTGAATATTATGTTTTATGTAGATTACTACGCATATTCTAAAAGGCTAGATGTATACATATATAGCCATACATTTAGCCAGTTATGTTTTCGGTACCACGTAAAGATGGTGAGCTTATCGTCGTGTATCGGATGTGTTTCCTGACCAATACACAGAGATACACTTGTCTCCTGTAGAGGTAGTCTACAACTATCTGTTATTTCTTTCGCTTCTATCCTTAATTACCCGACTTTCATATACGCTCGTCGGTTATGAGTGCTTCTGAACAGATTTTTTTTAATAAATAAATAAATAATAATAAAAGTATGTCTAGTTGTAAAATGCTTAAATTTCTATGTCATCAGTAATCCTGTAACTTTACAGACACTATCTAAAGACAGCTCTCAAAACTCGAGTTGAATTGTTATCATATCACGTAAAAATGCAATAACATGCGCATTTACGCTTATGCTGTAAAGTATAGCCGTTCTTACCATGGGTCACACAGAACTTTACTGTTTCAAAATAATTTAATTAAAATGTTCACTATTCATCAAATACAAAGAAATAATCTGGTTGTTTTGTCATCGTTAGCCATGAAATACATGGAACAATAAATTTTTATTAAATTTACTTGACACAGTATCAAAAATATACAAAACTGGATTATACACAATGTGTCGTTCACACTGGATTTCTTGGTTAGGTCAAATATTTTAAAATACAGACCTTTTTCAGATTATTTAGTCTGACCTTCTTATTGTAAAGTATTTAACCTAACCAGGAACTGGTCATGGGCACTCGTGTGAGTTTGGATTGAATTGTTGATTGGATTGTTTCACAGAGCAATGCCGGGCATTCGGTATCAGCAAGCAATATGCTTATATACTTTTACACATCAAGATTTAAAGTTATTTAAACAAAATCTTGTCATAAAAATATTCTACACACTTTTAAATATAGATTGAATACGCATTTGTAAAACTTGATGTGTAAAAAGTTCACTAATGTGTCTGAGGAACAATGGAGGCCTCCACAGACCTCCAATGTTCTTCTATGAACAAAGCCATCAGAATAACATCCCTCAATCATCACGAACACTTTCACAAACGTCCTTGGCACGGTTCTACTAACTTCATATTCATTCGCTATTCCGGGAACGGGTAACAGTATTGCCATATTAAAATCTTAATTATATCCACTGAGAGGTTGAATAATAAAGAACTGACAGGTTTCCATCTTCTCCGCCATGTCAATTTTATGAAGGTTTAAACACATTTTTCTCTCTATGGACTGCTTAACCATCTCCACTGCTTAGTGCTGCACCGTTTCTGTCTTGTCCGACTTACGGTTCAACCGTAAGATGGTCGGTGTCAGACCGAATACGGAGTTGTGAAATCGTCCGATCCTTTTCTTTATTGAAAGTTTGCTTCCCTCATAACCTTGTGAAGCCATTACCATAGTCCGTTGTCAGTCAGGGTTACACCTAGACCGGAAGGTTTCCATTCCAGAACAGAGACAGCGAGTAATCCCAGCTTCATCAAGGCAAGAAAATGCATTTTCAAAGTCTTAATTTTTCACTGCATATTTTGATAAAGAAATTTTAACTCGTATGCAATAATATTGCTTCCCTGTCGCCACTTAGTATTTGAAAGTCAAATCGGGTACATGCCAGATGATACAGCGTGTGTAGTAAGTGAAGTGGTGTGTTGAGCGATGTTAGCGGCCGCTCGGCCCCGAGTGACGCCGGCGCCTGCGCAGGTACTACGGCGCCTACCGCCACGAGCGCGCCGCCTCGCTGCGGGACGCGCCCTCGCTGCGCACTGACCTCTCCGACAGGTACCGCTCAGCCCTCGCCGCTCTCACCACTCCCTCCACTCCCACCACTCCCACCACTCTCAACAACATTACTTCAGAGCACCCTGTATGAGACAACATAACAATGTAGTTCGTAAGAATATCGGTTGATGACTTCAGCGCTGCCCAAGGCATGTATAGGAAAGTTTGAATATTCAGGCTCGTGGGTTCGAGTCCCGTTCTGTATATTGTATTTGTCCGATCTATATTTATTTTACAATGAACTCTGTGAAAAAAATAAAGTTGTCTATTGAATACACGGTGCTCTGAAATTAAAAAAAACTGCAGTATATTTGATAGCATGAACATTAACAATATTTTATAATACAATGCACAATTTTTCTACTTTTACAAAAAAAAAATGTCATTGTTTAGTACAAAGTATGCTATCACGTATCCAATCATTGCATTGGTTCATGCGAAGGCTTATGCGCTTTTGGTTCAACATTATTTATCACAATTTTTGTGACGCACTGCATGATTTCGCTTCACACATTCATCAACAAATATAGTAATAAAAGTACACGACAGTTAAAAGCTTAGATTGTATGTAAGTAATGTTGTAGAATAGCCTCGAAACGTTACCATATAAATACGAGAGTAGTATGTAGACTTATGTGGTGATGTGCCAGGGACCTGAACACGGACATGTCGCTGAACCTGCACCTGGAGGAGTCCACGGTGCGCTCGGAGAGGATGACGCCCTTCCGGTTCTCCACCGCACACATAAAGGTATCGTTTTTTGTCGCTATTGATCATATTATTACTGCGGACGTACATTCATAGAAACCAATTGATTATTTTCTAACGAAAAAAAAATCATGATTAACTGCTATTTGATTACTCATACGCGTAATTGGGGATATGACAATTTATTTATGTCTGTCTGTATCCCTTCTGAGTATATCTGTGCACTTCACTGTTAGACGGTGCAATAGTGCGGGGTGTAGTGGAGTGAGGCTTCAATTACTGGTAGCTCGGGGCAACCTTAGAGTTATTGTTGTAAAATAATAGATTATACGACAAGTTGACAAGGGAGTCGTATCTTTTAAAATTGTCTTTCCCGATAAACCTGCGTAAAAAATTGTGTCAAAATAGTGCACGATTTGCAACAGAAAAATCACCCAAAAAGTGCCGGGACTCGAATGTAACAACCCATGCCAAGCTGAATAACAAACAGCCGACTGCTCTCCGTAGTAACGATATACTCGAATAGAGCTGTGAAGAATGCCTACGAAATCTGACGAAGCGGACATCGGTCTTTCTTCCAGAGGATTCCGACAATGAAGTGGATAGGGAGTACATGAACGTGTCTGGTGGTTCTAATAAGCTCGTTAGGGATATTAGCCGTGAAATAAGGATGGTGGTGAAGAATGAGCTAGAAGAGCTAACCGCATGAATAGCCAGATATCTGATTTCGAGGACACCGTCAGGGAGTAGGGCATACAACAAAAGTGCTGAATATTAAAAAAAACCGACGTCTATTAAAAAAAGACAACATTCCATTTAACATAAAAGAAAAGTTCCGAAATAATGAATATAAACTTTACAAATTTTACAATATGCTACCTATACATGACATGTTCACTTATAGTTCTTGAATAAAAACTACCAATATGAAATATCGCAAAAGATACAAACGCGTCAGAAAACTAACAAGAAACTAATCACAGTCAGGGCAGTGAATGTCTACAGTGAGAGGACCATTATGTAACTTATTCCACATATGCTAAAGAAGCTTCTTTTGTACAAAGTATCAAGAAACATAATATTAAAAACAATCTAAAACTTCACATTCTGAACAGCCTGTAGATGCGTCTAGTAAATCGGTTTTATATACCAACCGCTCGGGCGATAACGTGGCCACCCGCCGCAATAGGATTGTGAATATAATAAACGAACTAATATCAAGTTATTTTTAGAATGTAGGTATTTATCGACTAATGTGATAAAATGTTGAACTAATTTAGAAAATAATTGTTTATATTAACGGAATGCATGGCACACCGCACAAACCCTTCGTGGTTTTTGGTGTGTTAATTTATATTGTTTGATAAATAAATTAAAAATATATCCCTTCTATTCGAAAAGTGTTACTTACTATAAGTGGGCGCCTAAAGCTCTCGTCTTGGCCCTTGTACTTTTTCACAGTATTTTTTTTTTTTTAATAAAATAATACTTAAACTACTGTGGAAATGTACAAATGCCTTATTCAACATAGCAAGTTCCACCAAGCGCCATCAATCTTCAGTATAAACAGCCAGAGACAGTAATTCGCGCGGTTTTGTTTGTTGTTTACTTAGCACGAGTCCCGGTCATCAAGTACCTGCAGTAATGCATACAATTTGCCTTCGATTGCCATGAATGATATATGTTCCAAATTCAAATCACTTTGCCGCCCGCTAAAAGTTCTTAACCGAAAAAAGCTATTTTGCTCCCACTTGTACAGAGAGGAACAAAGTGACGCTTTTCGAATAGAAAGGATGATGAGGAAAGTTATTACGCAGTTTGATTGTTGATAAACTTTAAAAGCCCATATCGGCTAGTGATGGAGTTGAGAGAGTGTATGTGTGTTTGTGTGCGCAGGGCAGTATCTCTTCGCGCGACGTGGTGGTGGTGCGGCCCATGTACCCGGTGGACGGCGCGCCCGCCACCGTGCACGTGGTGTCGCTGGCCGCGGCGCTGGCGCAGCACCCCGACACGCTGGAGCTCAGCTCCTTCCCCGGCCCGCTCGTCAAAGGTACGTGCTACACACTACACACTAAACACTGCACACTCTACACACTCTACACACTACACACTGCACACTGTACACTGCACACTGTACACTGCACACTACACACTGCACACTACACACTGCACACTACACACTGCACACTGCACACTGTACACTGCACACTACACACTGCACACTGCACACTACACACTGCACACTATACACTGCACACTGCACACTACACACTGCACACTGCACACTATATCGTCATAATGAGCTATGTACCCGGGAGACGGCTCCCCATTTATGGTGTATTTTCTCATTTGAATTAAATAGATTTTATATAGAATAACAATGACAACTCCATTATTTTACTTGTTTGTGGTGCAGGTGTGACACACAAGAAGAGTGTGATCGACTACTGCGGCGTGCGCATACGCAGCGCGCAGAGCGAGGGCGCGCGTGACGTCACCGGCTACGTGCTCGTGTGGGACCTGCTCGCGCTCATGCTGCGCCAGAACGGGGTGAGGCTCACAATGTTGATAGATTTAAAAGCTCGTAGACGATTCAGACCCAATTTACAGGATGAAGATACAGAAAAAAGTTAACTCTGTACTGATTTTTAGTTTTATAACTATGATTTGATTAGTATTGTTCTACTGAACGCTAGGTTTACTATTGCAGGTGGTCGTGGGATCAGACATAGCGGAGCTACTGATGAAGAATACTCGTGAATATGAATACAAACCGTCCGGCAGCAAGACTTTCAATGGTATGTACTGTTCAGCATAGTGCTAACTGTTTACCGCGGCGACTTTTCATAGAGACATAGTCACTATTCTGCTATATAGCCGGTAGACTATACAGAGTCCATAGAAAATGATTGACTTTTTATACGGTAATCTGTTGATGGTGTAATAGGCAAGTTTACTGTCATAGCAATTAGTGTAGTTGAGTGAACTGACCGGTGGGTGTGACGTCATTCCAGAGAGCCGGCGCGGCTCGTCCGAGGCGTGCGAGGCGCGCGACGAGGAGCGCACGTCGTCGCCCGAGCAGCCCGAGCTCTCCGCCTCCGACAACATCAGTGAGTACTCCTGTGTGACGCATTTTCTTCGAATTTTTTTTTCGTAGACCTTTTGGCGTAGCAGTACAATATTCGACTGCTACGCAGGAGGCGTGCGTCCCACTCCCGCTCAGTGCAAATATTTTTATTCATGAATATTTATATTTGCATTGGTCTGGGTTGTTTTTATGTATAATATGTATGCATTTACAAAAAAAAAAGTATCTAAGTATGTTTATCCGTATTCTAGATTCCATAACACAAGCTAGTTAAGCTATGCTTACCATGGGTCTAGATGGCGTTGTGTAGAAAGTCGTGCAATATTATTAAAAAAAAAAATTATGTATTTATGTATTTACAAAAAAATTTCTTTTGATTTTATAACACAAGCTAGTTTTTTTTTAAATGTAGGTATGTCAATTAGACTTCGCCTTACCGGATGGTAAGCTGAAGGCAAAGTAAACAAGAGAAGGATCACCATTACCTACATAATACCATGTGACAATGGTGACACTCAGCTTGACGGCCTCATCATATGCTTTTTCACGCCCCGCTTAAAGGACCCGGGACTGTAGGAAGAAGGAAACACGTGAGCTGGTAATGAATTCCAGGCCTTAATGGTGCGAAAAAGGAAAGAGTCACCGAACCGTTTAAGCTATTCAGAGCATTACCACTTATAGTGGAATGTGTCCGAAATAACAGAGAGAGGGACACTCTCCTGTCCGAATTGAATACTAACAGACTGGATTTGGGTGTTTCCCAAAGCATCCTATCCAATCCGGTCAGTGTAGAAGGCAGAAAGATATACAAATTCGTATGCGATTCTCTCGGCTAGGAGGGTGTCTCTTACTCTCATAGATGAATATTGATTTTGTACGAGGTACGACTGGGCTGACATAGTTAATATGAACTAAAAGCCTCTAAAAAAAAATTGAATAGTTACATAATAAATGCTTTAAAATTTCATTTAATAGTTATGCTTGTCTAGATAGCGTCGTGAGGAATGTTGTGTAATATTTATGTGTGTGCAATGTGGTCGCGCCACAGACCAGGAGTCGCTGAGCTCCGCGGGCCGCTCGGCGGGCGAGCGCGAGCGCGAGCGGGCCGCGCTGGGCCGCCTGCGCGAGCTGCTCATCTACGGGAACAGGCAGGAGGCCATCGGTGAGTGCCGCTTGCTTTTGGTCCGAGGACATAATTACGAGTTGATACTTCTTTCACGACGAACGAAAAAATCAAATACGAGGTCTAATGTGTAATTGATTTTCAATATTGAAGACTTAATCTGATTGGTAAATCATCAATTCCATGGTAAACGTACGATAGTCATACAGTATAGTAATAAACGTTTAAATAATTTATAAACTTAAAGCCGCATGGTTCCCGGCAAAGAAAATTTGGACCATCCCATCTTTTCGCATGCGGTGTCGTACAAGGCTACTAAGGGATAGTGTAGTTTGACATCAGACAGATATATACAGTCTAGACTCAGCTGTAAATGCTTGAGTTGACAATAGTGCACGGGATCGAATTTAATGATTGGTTAAATGTGGGTGTTAATTCACTTCTGCCTAACTCTGCGGGGACTAAGGCGTGATTATATGTATGTATAACCTATGCTAAATTATCAGTAGTGTAGGATGAAAATTTGAAAAAGGGAGAATCCGGTGGATTTGTTTCATACCTTGATTATGTTAGTCACGAAACATGTATTTCATTGCTGGCCTACCTGATGGAAAGTGGTTACCGTGACCTATGAACGTATGTAACACTAGGGGAGTAAGAACGGAGACTTTCTGTGCCGTCAGTACAGAACACAAAATCAGCAGGCACATGTTGTAGGAACAATCGAACGAACTCGACAGTTGAATCCGCGCTGAGATGACAATATGACATACTGTAAATTTGGTGTTGTCACATTGTTGGCCACATAAACGTACATCATTATCGACTTGAGCTCGACGTTACTAAATTTACAGCATGTGACATTGAAAATTTCACCGCAGATCCAGCTGTCGAGTTCGTTCGAAACGTTCTTTTTTTTCTCTCTCTCCTTTTTGGCAAGTAATTGACATATGCCAATGTTAAGTAAATGTCTTTAGAATGATTAATCGCGAGACGCCAAGGTCAAGATTTTCTAGTTACTGTTCTCAGTAAAGTTATGGGGATTTTACTAGAAGCTCCCTAGGGAGGTTTGGAACCAACACGAAAAGTCACAATTCACTGTAATTTGCCACTTTCCACACTTGTGTGCGTTGTCAAAGATATTATATCTAAAAATCCACCATTTTTATACATAAAATCTCGAATTCGTACCAATTTTGGAAAACAAAATACTGCGATGCGCCACTCTTCATGTTGGCAAAACTCTCGAAGCGTTCTTACAGCATGTGCCTGCAAGATAAAGTTTTGGTCTTCCTACTGACAGCACAAAAACTCTCCAGTGAGTTCCGACCACCCTACTCACTGTCGAGATATCTTTCTTTACATATAATTAGGTTGTCGGTTGTTCTAGTGGTATGGGTAATGGACTGCTGAGACAAGGTCTCGGGTTCGAACCCAGGTTTAACATGGCACACACCAATGACTTTACGATGCTATACGAAGTTATGTGTGTATTTATCGCAGGTTTATAAGTGTCCGGTTAATGACAATGTGTTCGCCACCTATTACGTTGGGACCTAAGCATAAACTGGCGAATTGTGGGTGCTAGCACCTGTGCCTACCCCTTCGGGGATATAGGCGTGAGTTTATGTTATGATACGAAAATGTATAGTGGCAATGTAAAGCATGTCCCCCCCCTCCCCCGTGCGCAGAGTGCGCGGCCAGCGGCGGGCTGTGGGGGCACGCGCTGGCGCTGGCGGCGCACGGCGACCGGCGCACGCGCGCCGCCGTCACGGCGCGCTTCGTGGCCGCGCTCGCGCGCCGCGACCCGCTGCACACGCTCTACGCCGCGCTCGGCGCCGCCGCGCCGCCCGCCGCCACGGTACGCGCCGCACACGCCAGGCGCCCGACACGCACGGCACACAAGACACGCACGTCGCGCACGCCACACACACCACGCACGTCACGTACGACGCGCACGACAAGCAAGGAGCGCACACCGCCCACGTCGCGCACGTGACACACCCCAAACACGTCACGTACGACGCGCACGCCAAGCAAGTAGAGTACACCGCGCACGTCGCGCACGTGACACTCCCCACACACAACACGTACGACGCGCACGCCAAGCAAGTAGCGCATACCACGCACGTCGCGCACGTGACACACCCCACACACGTCACATACGACGCGCACGCCAAGCAAGTAGAGTACATCGCGCACGTCGCGCACGTGACACACCCCAAACACGTCACGTACGACGCGCACGCCAAGCAAGTAGAGTACACCGCGCACGTCGCGCACGAGACACTCCCCACACACAACACGTACGACGCGCACGCCAAGCAAGTAGCGCATACCACGCACGTCGCGCACGTGACACACCCCACACACGTCACATACGACGCGCACGCCAAGCAAGTAGAGTACACCGCGCCCGTCGCGCACGTGACACTCCCCACACACAACACGTCCGACGCGCACGCCAAGCAAGTAGCGCATACCACGCACGTCGCGCACGTGACACACCCCACACACGTCACATACGACGCGCACGCCAAGCAAGTAGAGTACACCGCGCCCGTCGCGCACGTGACACACCCCACACACGTCACATACGACGCGCACGCCAAGCAAGTAGAGTACATCGCGCACGTCGCGCACGTGACACACCCCAAACACGTCACATACGACGCGCACGCCAAGCAAGTAGAGTACACCGCGCACGTCGCGCACGTGACACACCCCACACACGTCACGTACGACGCGCACGCCAAGCAAGTAGAGTACATCGCGCACGTCGCGCACGTGACACACCCCAAACACGTCACATACGACGCGCACGCCAAGCAAGTAGAGTACACCGCGCACGTCGCGCACGTCACACACACCACGCACGTCACGTACGACGCGCACGCCAAGCAAGTAGTGCACACCAGGCACGTCGCGCACGTGACACACCCCCTAAAGTAACGTACGACGCGCACGCCAAAAAAGTAGCGCACACCACGAACGTCGCGAATGTCACACACACCACCCACGTCACGTGCGACGCGCTAATTACGTTTTCCCGCAGCCAGAGGGTACAAGTAGTACCCTAAAGGTGAATGCACTCGATGTTGGAACTACATTACACCATACTAGCCTAAGCGAATGAGTTCGATGATGCGAACTACATTCTAACTACTAACTCTAAAGTCTAGTGACCACGTTCGATGCAAGAACAGAAGTGAATCGTTATAATATATTCTACAACATTCTACACAACGCTATCTAGACCCATGGTAAGCATAGTTTTACTAGCTTGTGTTATGGAATCTAGAATACGGAAACATACTTAAATACTTTTTTTTTGTAAATACATACATATTATATATAGAAACACCCAGACCAATGCAAATACCCATAGTCATGCATACAAATATTTGCACTGAGCGGGGATCGAACCCGCGCCTCCTGCGTAGCAGTCGCGTTCACTACCACCACGCCACAGAGGCCGTCAATGACAATGTCAGTGTAATAAAGATTATAAATCGGTTAATATTGATGCAATCGATTTACGATCACGCCACTATTCTGCTGACGGTGCGGCACGAGGCGGAGACACGGGGTCAATCGCTGCACGTGGTGCCGATTCGGCAACTCGTACTTGCTGTCTTCACAATTTGGTTCACTCAGTATAGTGTAACATGCGGGTTTGCCTATGCAATTTCTTAAGGCGTTTGGTTCAGGCCTCGTGTCGTGGTTGAGGTCCCGGCGAGATTGCATACGTCGGCACAGATACATAACACGCACGTCACACACACCACACACGCCACGCACGACGCGCACACTACGCACGTCAAGCACGTCACACACTCCACGCACGTCAGGTACGACGCGCACGCCATGCAAATAGCTCATACCACGCACGTCGCGCACGTCACACAAACCACGCACGTCGCGCACGTCACACAAACCACGCACGTCACACACCACGCACGTCACGTACGACGCGCACGCAATGCAAGTAGCGCACACCACGCACGTAGCGCACGTCGAACACACAACGCACGTCATGCACGAAGCGCACGCTAAGCAAATAGCGCACACCACGCACGTCGAGCACGTCACACATACCACGCACGTCACGCACGACCCGCAAGCCAATAAAGTAGCGCACACCACGCACTTCGCGCACGTCGCACACGCCACGCACGTCAAACACGCTACGAATGCAGCACACGCCACGAACGTCGTGCACGTCACATGCGTCGCACACGTCACGGTCTCCATGCACGTCACACACGCAACGAAAGTCGCGCAAGTCACACACGTCGCACACGTCACACACGCCACGAATGTCGCGCACGTCACCCACGTCGCACACTTCACACTCGCCACGCAAGTCACACACGCCACGCACGTCGCGCACGTCACACACGCCACGCACGTCACGCACGACGTGCACGCGAGTGACGTGCCCACTGGCGGAGAGATTGCATGCACTCTTGCGCTACCAGCGGATCATTACTATATATATATGTGTACAGTCAGCTTTTTATAAGCGTAGGTAGCTCAGTGGTTAAGGAGTCAGCCTTACTGTCCATCCCAAGAGGCCTAGAAGAAATCGCTTCCAGCGATAAGGCCGCTCATTGTACATTAAATTGTATGCATGCTGCCTACAAATTGTACTGTAATCTGTACAATAAAGAATTATCTATCTATCGAGAGGTTCCGGGTTCGAATCCCTGGCGACCGACGTGAACTCACTCCGAGCACAAGCAATTTAGCTTAGTTGAAGAGATTAAAGGGAATATTAGTAATTCTAATTGCTTAAGGAGTTGATTTGTAATTGGCTATGCTATCTGTAACTTTACATAAGAAGCTGACTAAGAACATATCAGGAAAAAAGATATATTCTTCTTTTTTTTCGAGATACGTTAAGTGGAATAGAAGAAAATGGTGGATGGTGTCTATAAATCGAATTAAGTTTCCATAATACAGGTTCTGTTTGATGTATTTCTATAAAATTTAATTTACTTTCGCTGGCCCTTCGTCTCGGGCCAAAAAACCGCCACAGAAGTGACAGCAGGCGAGACACAGCGACACAACGAGGCAAAGCGAGTGCTGCCGAGTGCACTTTGGTCGCGAGAGTGTAGAGCCACCATAATAGATACATCAGCATAAAAGTGAATGTTAGTTAATGTCACTAACGATTTCGGCAGAGTAGAATTTGGACCACCCCAACTCTTCCCATGCGAGGTCGTACGGATAGGGCTGTTTAACATCAGACAGGTATATACAGCCCAGACTCAACCGCAGGATACATGGCTCGAGTCAACAATGGTGCCTGGAATACAGTAATAGGTTCTCCACCTAATACGTGGGACCGAATTCAATAATTGGTGAAATGTGGGTTTTAATTCACCTTTGCCTAGCCCTCCGGAGATAAAGACGTGATTATATGTATTATTTTTATAATATTTTGGTACAGAGATATTTGATTTGTGAACTTTTGAAGAAGTGTGATGTAGAATGTTGTGTCTGGTGTGCGCGCAGTGCGTGGCGGACGAGCGCTGGGGCGACTGGCGGCCGCACGTGGCCATGCTGCTGGCCAACCCCACGGCGCGGCCCGAGCACGACCGCCGCACGCTCACGCAGCTCGGCGACAGCCTCAACTCGCGCGGCCTGCTGTACTCGGCGCAGTTCTGCTACCTGTCGGCCGGCGTGCACTTCTCGCGCCACCCGCTGGCGCCGCTGCCCCCGGGCGGCGCGGACGGGGCGGCCGGCGCCGGCACCGCCCCGCCGCGCCTGGCGCTGCTGCTGGGCGACTCGCGCGCCGACACGCTGCAGCAGCTGGCCACCAGCCGCGCGCTGTTCGCCACCGAGGTGTACGAGTACGCGCTGTCGCTCAGCCAGGACGACTTCCTCATCACCGAGCTGCAGGTACGTAGCAGCCACTGTCCCCCGCTCCTAACGGGCAGCAGTCAGTCATCGTTACATGTCGAATGGGCTACGTGGATGTACGAGGCATTGGTACCTTGCATAGGGATAATCTCTTTCTCTTTATTTATGGGGTTTGTGTCATTTTGCTGAAATGCCTCGTCTGTATTCTTTGGGGATTGCATCATTCTTTCACCACTTCGGTGGAAACGATCAGAATCCAACGATAAACCGCGAGAAACGGTCGTTGTTGCGATGTTGTATCAACTGTTTCTACCGTAAAATGTGGAAAAATGTACTTTGGTAGGACAGGTATAATTTGGCATTCAACACGACGTTTATCAGGATCCATTATGTGTTAATCAGTAATATAAGTGTATAGCGTATATATCAGGACACGTATCTTGGACCTAAATCGTGAGGCAAACGACGCTCTGGTGCGCATGGATTGTTTTGTAAAAATCTATGCTTGGTAAAATTGAGTTTGTATCCTCAAAAGACACACAAGAAACATGTAGTGCGGGTATAGAGCACATGTTACGTCCAAGATATATGTTGGGGCAATGGTGTGGGCCAGGTGGCCCCAAGCGCGGGCCGCTCCGCTCCGCCCGGCCCCAGCCCACCTTGCGCTGTGTTGCAGGCGTACAAGCTGGTGGTGGCGTGCCGCCTGGCGGACTGCGGGCTGTACGAGCGCGCGCTGGCGTACACGGAGGCGGCGGCGCGCGCCGTGACCCGCGCGCCGCGCCTCTACAGCCCCGCGCTCGTCGCGCACCTCGCCGCGCTCGCCGACCGGTGAGCTTACTGTGCGACGTCGCCGGACATTTACCCATGTCGTTTGGAGAGGCCAATATTACTGTGCGGAACTAGAGTACTGGCGGCATTAAATAAAAGTAAAAAAAAAAGGGTTACAGAAGTGCCAGATCTATGTGTTCATTTTGACGTGCAGCTGACGTTTCGTGATCACGTCATTACAATCTGTAAAAAAATAAGATTTCGAGGTGGCAGTGACGCCAGTGGTAGTGCTGGTACACATAGCAAAAGACCTCGAAAAAGGGTATATATTTACTTTTTTTTCCGTGAACCTCCAATAATCTAGTACCTCCGTAATCATGGTGCTTGTCACCGAAATATTGGAAATTTCAAACCTATATTCACATTACCCAATGTACAAAATGGCAGGGACAATAAATATTGCAATTGGATTACTGTCTCCGAGGATTTTGGTACGGTAGGCAGCGTCTTTATGTAAGGAATGCACGCCGTTATGTTGATAAATAAAGAGTGTTGAACTGAGTTTGTATGTGGCAGGCTGAAGTACCACGACCCGTCGCTGCAGGAGGACCCGCCGCTGGTGGAGGAGGCGGACAGCGAGGAGCCGTCGCCGCGCCACCAGCAGCAGTGGCTCGACGACGTCAAGAGCGTGGCGCAGATGCTCTCTGTACGTACTTACTGTTTGATTTTGGTGCTAGCTCCGGTGCTGTGGTAGGATCTAGCTCGAAGGACCAAAATGAAATACATACTGTTCGAAGTTTCCCGCACTTCTTATTGCACTTACATACTGTATGTTTACTGCAGTAACATGATCTAGCACTGCAGGAGAGTCCGGCTCAAAGGACCAAAATGATATACCTACCTACCATGCGAAATCTTTTTTTTTATCTAGTACACGCCAACTTGACTTTGCCTCGCCTGATGGTAAGCTAAAGGCAAAGTCTCATGAAAGAGGGTCACGATTACAGACACAAAGTAATGTTACAATGTTGGCACTCAGCCTGGTGGCCTCATCAGATGCTTTTTTACTCCCCGCTTAAAGGACCCGGGACTGTAGGAAGAACGATCGACCACATTTTAGATAGTACGGATAGTGGTTGTAGTCATGAAATGATTAGTTTGTCGTTTACTTATAAACATTACATACCCGTTCTGAATCCATAGCGCTAGTTCAGTTAGTAGCGCGATGCGATGGCACTAAGTGCAGTGTGCTCCGGCAGGCGGAGAGCGCGCAGGCGTCGCCGCACCACAACAACTACTACGCGGCGCCCGCGCACCACGAGCCGGCGCCCGCGCCTGCGCCCGCGCCCGCGCCGCAGTACGGCTGGGGCGAGCCGCCGCAGGTCAGTCGTACTCACTCATGCTTTTTTTTATTGTGCGGCAATCCCCTCTGACCATCCGCCCCCACTGGAGGTGGCGGGGGTAATGTCGGACTCGAACCGATTAAAACCACACGTCGTCTTGGCTCATCAAGCTTCGGAAACTCTACAGAAATAAAGACCTAAAAGCGACCTACGCTTTTAGGTCATTGAGACTCGACTGTTGATGCTGGCCCTAAAAAAATTTACTTACTTTTTTTAGAGAGAGTACTTTACTTGTATTTTATTACAGCAAAAATTCTACATCCAAGTCGGAAGTCCGATACGAAAGGTGTTATAGCACAGCTATATACCCAACTGTAAATCCCTGTGGTCTTTATGTTGCTAATACAATTTAATGTTTAGTTTCAAATAATAAATCTTCTCTTACATATATAAATGGATGTTGCTAAACGCAAAACTCGAGAACGGCTCAGCCGATTCGACTATTTTTCATTTCATTTCATTTATCATTTACAACCGTAAAGAGTAATAATTTAAGCTTCCCTGTGGTCCTCACACCCGAGGGAAGGGCCAGATCGAGAGAGATGGCCCTAGGTCGGCCGGAGTGCTAGGGATATGCCTGTTAACCTCACCTTCGGCAACCAAAAACGACCCACAAGGGTCGTGCGGTTTAGTCGATTCGAGTCCGACATAACCTCGCCCACCGGCTCCAGTGGTGGGGGTATCCGTAGGAAAATAAAAGCACCAAGCCTCAACTAAACATTGTTTTATCCATACATTTCTACTATTGTGACTTTGCTTGCGTAATATATGAATCATTAAAAATAAACATAGAACACTGGCTTCTCTCAGTTTCAACATTGCTCTATAAGTGAGTAGGGTAGTCAGAGCACACTGGTGAATTTGTGTGCTGTTAGGGGGAAGACTAAAGGCTTGTCCTGATTGTTTCTTCTGCACTGACGGCATAGAAACTGTTCTTACAGGGTCGGTAGTACGGGTGTAATTCATCTGGTTTTGCACACGTTCGTATGATTGTCTGGCACCTAAGTTGTATGAAGGAAAGGTTTGCAAAGCCAAATATTTGACGACAAAATTGTATAAGTAAAGAGCTGCCGCTGTTTGGTCTGATAGAATCCTTTCAAAGTGGCGAGTTGACCTGCTTTGTAATTGCGTTGGCGGGGACAATAAAATGAATAATGTATGAAGCAACGTTAGAACTGCGGCTCTTTTAGTTCTAAGACCTTACTGTGGGAACTAATTAAGATATAATGTTAGACATTGTTTTTTGTGATAACTATGTACTGTTTTTAACTACCACAGGCTATACTATACTAAGTGAAGAGTTTATGAATCTTTAGCAATTTTCTAGAAATATAGGTGATGTTAAGTTGGGCCTCCAAGATACACCCATTGAACATTACGTAACAGGAGTTATTTAAGTAATGCTCATAGGCTTATGGGTTGAATTTATTTTAAACATACGTAATACTACATTATACAACACACTTCTGTTATCGCGACTGTTCTTACTATCTATACAAAATTTCATCGAAATCCATTCAGTAGTTTAGGCGTCAAAGCGTAACAGACAGGCAGACAGGTAGATAGACAGAGTTACTATTGCATGCATAATATTAGTAAAGATTAGTTTGTAGGTATATTTGTTACTATGTTTGTTTATTGTTTTGTCTCTCTTATATACATTTAAGTATCATTTCACTATAGCGTAGAAAAACACGTTTCAGTGCTGAAAACTATCGTAAAGTGTACTATATGACCAAAGCATAACGTTAATGAACCATAACTCTATCTGTAATTATCTGTGCACGTGCCCTGTGGTCGATGAGTCGGTGCTAACCACTGTCCACTGCGCGGATGTGCCACTAACAAAGTGAGATTAATCGTCCACAAAAAAACCGATCCAACATGATCTCGACAATTTGTTTGAATAAAGCTTTTCGGTTAAGACTCGTGTGCGCCGGATCAAGCCAGTTATATGAATTTCCATCATTCCGGATTCTAGCTGGGTTGAAACTGTGTTTAGTGAAGGGTGCTTACTTCATCAAGTACATTACAATGGGTGTGATTTAGATTTTTTTTTATACCATTTAGGTGGCAGACAAGCACACGGCCCACCTGATGGAAAGTGGTTACCATGACCTATGAACGTGTGTAACACCAGTGGAGTCACATCCGTGCTGCCGACCCTGTAAGAACAGAGATTTTGTGCCGTCAGTGTAGAGGACAAAGCTGCCTTTGGTCATCCCATTGACAGCACAAAAACTCTCCAGTGAGCTCTGGCTACCCTACTCACCGCCGGGAACACAACACGAAGTTATTATAACCGCGGTATTCTGTACGGCGGAGGTACTTCCCCAGTCGGATTGCTGAATTGGGCGGAAATACCGCCGTGTCCTACCTCCTTAAAAATTAATCCCCATTCCCCACTGAACCGTTACTAAAAAATATTGCGAGAAGGCTCGCTCGGTCATGCGACATCTCGCATCGACGCGTTGCGTCTTCAAATGCATACATAATCACGCCTTTATCCCCGGAGGTATAGGCAGAGGTGAATTACCACCCTAATTTCACCAATCCTTGGTTTCGGTCCCACGTCGTAGAAGGAGAGTCTATTGCCGTTTTCCGGGCACTATTGTTGCCATCCATCTGAGGTTGTGTCTGGGCTGTATATATCTGTCTGATGTAAAACAGCCCTATCCCTAAGTCGCCTTGTACGACGCCGCATGGGAAGAGATGGGGTGGTCCAAATTCTACTCTGCCGAAATGACTATGACTTTTTTCTTCTGTAGATAAGATTCTAAATGGTTTGTAATATTTGGCCTCAAAAAACCGCTGCCGACCGCTGCTCTTTTAGTGCGGATTGGCCTTTAAGCTATGTATAGCACTGTTCCCAAAATGGTAGATCTGTCGCCAAAATGCAGTCAAGCAACCTCAACGAGTCCCCAGATATATTTGGAGACAGATATACCATTCAATCGCCCGATATGTATTAAAAAATACAAATATGTAATTACTATGTATAGCAAACTAGTACATTTATTGGTGTTGTGCGTGCGATGGTTATGATTTACGAGACAGATCTGTTTGCGCGTTTTATGTTTAACCAAGTGTTGAAGTGCTGCAAAGAGCAGGCATCCTGCATGTTGTCCTAATAATATAAACTACACAATGCTTGAATTTTTTGTCAGTGCCAGCAATTACTATATATAACATTTTATTATATTATATCTTGTTCCCTTTTGTGATCTCTTGAAATTATACGACCCTACAGATTTAACCATCTTGAGTAATTTTAAGGTAATTTCCTCAAACTTGAGATGGATGACATCTTTTAATGTTGCTCGTTGTACATTTGTCTATTTAAAGATCAAGAATGGTCATTCTCTGAGCCTTTTCCCAACTCAGTCGGGGTCGGCTTTCTAGTCTAACTAAGATGCGACTAAACTATGACAGTCGCTTCACCTCCGCTTGACCTCCGCAATCAATTGGCGGTATCGAAGTTCTATAGTTAGACTGCTCGAACTCTTGAGGGCTTTAACTACCCGTAACCGTACCGTTTACGGGAGGTAGGACACGACGGTATTTCCATTCAATTGAGCAGTCCGACTGGGCAAGTACCTCCGCCCTACAGAATACCGGGGCCATACTAACCTCGTATTGTGTTCCCGGCGGTGAGTTGGGTAGCCAGAGCTCACTGGAGAGTTTTTGTGCTGTCAGTGTGTAGACCAAAAGCTTATCCTGCTTTGTCTTTTTATACCTACGGCACAGAAACTCTCAATGATTATAGGGTTGGCAGCGCGAGTGTGACTCTCTTGGTTTTGCACACGTCCATAGGCCACGGTAACCACTTCCCATCAAGTGGGTCGTGTGCTTGTCTGCCACCTAAGTGGGATAAAAAAAACGACTGCCTAGACGACTAGATTGTAAATACAAATAGTTTTATTATATTTAATATTTTTTAGTCCTTAAAATCTAAAGATCAAGAATATGATGTTTATAATGGATTTTGCTCTTGGAGGGCTACTATGTAACATTCGAAATTTAACGAACGAAAGACGTGTGGAGGTGGCATTTACCCGTGTAGACGTGTATCATGTCAGCCGAACCAAAGTGTTACGTTTTGTGTTTGGATACGAATTTGGGGTAAATGTGTTCCAGAAATAAGTTGCCCGAAATTATGATTTGCAACTGCAAATGTTCCATGATAGACGTACATGTTCAACAGCAGGTATACTTTGGTCGCAGGTGCAACAGTACCAACCGGTGCAACAACCTGTGCCGACGTACCCTGAACCGGCGCCCGAGGAGACGTCAGAATACCCTGCGCACTACTATCCGCCTCAGGCGCAGCACTCGCAGCACTCACCGCTGCAGCAGCAATCGCCGCTGCAGCAGCAGCTGCCCGCCCAGACGCCGGCGGACGAGCCGCCGCAGTACGGGCACTACGAGGAGTGGCCGCGCGCCGAGGAGCAGCACCAGCAGTACGCCGACCCCTACTGGCACGGCGACCAGCCCTACGGCGGATACGGAGAGGTACGTGCCCACGGACCGGTGGCGGGTAGCCCTAGTCGTTACAGTGAGGGATAGTTCGTATGTCACATATGTCAGAGTAACTAAACGTCCAGTCGTTCGGACAGTTGCGTATGATATGCTAGTTTCTAAATGAAGTAGAATGGTACGTCAGTAGGTATTTTGTAGACTATGAAGTCCGACACTGAGCGGTGTATCGCCGAGAGCTCGTAACTATGCTAGCGTGGTCTGCGTCCATTTGTTTGGCGCGCTCGTAGCGCCGTCAGTGAGCCGAGTATATCGAGTGCCGGTCCGGTCCGAGCCCTCGGGCCGGCGCACTCGCAGCCGCCTAACGCTCCACGGGGGCGGGCGTGCAGCGCGCCCCGCCCCGCCGCCCGCGCCCGCCCACCGCGCGCGTCGCGCCCTCCGCGCCCGCCCTCGCGCCGTCCGCAGACCCGCTGCAGCTGCTGGAGTACCAGCGCTCGCCGCGCCTGCGCCGCCGCGTGCACCCCAAGCCCGCCAGCGCCAACGTGGCCTTCGCCGACTGCCCGGCGCCGGCGCGGCGCGTCACGCCGCCCGCCGCGCCGGCGCCGCGCCTGCGCGCCTCGCCCGCGCCCGCGCCCGCCGCCGCGCCGGCGCGCGCGCCGCTGTCCGACCTCGACATCCAGATCGCGCACAGCCCCGGGCCCGCGTCGCCCGCGCGCCGCCCGCCCCCCGCGCCGCCCGCGCCGCCCGCGCCGCCCGCCGCGCGCGCGCCGCCGCCCGGCCGGCTCATCTGCAGCACGGTGGACTCGTGGGCGCGCCAGGCGCAGGCGCGCGCCGGCGCCTACAAGCCGCTGGTGTTCGGCGGCACCTACCCCATCGACGAGCCCGCCTCGCCGCCCGCCTCCGCCCCCGCGCCCGCGCCCGCGCCCGCGCCCGCCCTCGCGCCCGACGAGAGCCACCGGCGCGAGCTGCGCAGGACCATCGAGCGCAGCCTGGACCGCTTCGAGGCCATCCTAGCGCGCCGCGAGGGATGTGCGGCGGCGCGGCGCCGGGGCCCCGGCCACCCCGTGGACACGTTCGACATCGACGAGCCCGTGGGCGCCGGGGCCCCGCCGGCCCGGGCGCGCGAGCGGGACACCAAGTACTACGTGGCGGGGCCGAGGACCTTCGACATCGACGAGCCCGTCTCGTTCATATAGTGTAGTCCTCCGTCCTCCGTCCTCCCGGGGGCAGTGGCGACGCCGCTGTCGACGTATCGTTTGTCCTTCTACAACCGCGCTGTGATATCTATTAATCTGAGTTGTTGATTTATTTATTGTTTCCATGCGTTACGAGATAGTGTATTGTGTTAACCGCTAGGCTGTACCGTAAGTTCCCTCCCACTTTACGTACTGTCGTGTTATTATTTATCGTATTATTATGTTGTACTACTCGCTTGTTACGCATTTAATGTATTACTGTTGTGACGTAGGGACCCCGCACAATTCGGTAACTATATACAAATATTGTTATTGCAATTAAATGTTCAGTAAAAAGTGTGGTTTTACTAACGCCTCCGCCTCGTGCCGCCCCGCCGCACTAACTACGCGCCGCACTGTACTGCCCTCCGGACCCTCCGCGACGTGTGTCTGTGTCGTAAACCAATGTACTCTTATTATTTAATTAACAAAGTCCGGCGCGCCGCTCGCTCCTAATTGGAAAATAATCTATTTATAACTTCACAGAACATTGAGCGCGGATTGGTTGTTGATAAGCTATAAACTGACTGCAGGTGCAGCACGGAGCTGGAGGTGTATTGTATAGTAACGTCGACCAGAAGCTTTAACGATAAATACAAAGTAATTGTATCAATTGTTTACAGTACGTTGCGCCGGCGCAGGCCGCGGCCGGCGCACGTGGGCGGCTCCACATGTTATATACTCGGTTTATTAACGACTCGCTACGTTTACAAATAATGTTCTATTTTAGAATCGAACCGGTTTTGTGTTGACGAATGTAATGGAATGAATTGACGCAGGTTCACATAGTAAGTGTACGCTTTGTAGTGTCCGCCAGCGCCCCCTGGGAAACACAAATGTTACGAACTCGACCGGCTCCTTAGTTACCATCGCTCTCTATAAGATCATCGACTGTGACAGAACATTTTTGTTTTCCTGTATCCTACTGACTTTATTTTTCGCACCTCCTGTCGTTGTTTGCACTGTAATAGAAACTCTTCGCCCGACTAATGTTTTGATTTAACTTTTCAAATTGTAAACATTGCCAAAGCAGCTGTCTCACCGCCGAATAACATTAACATAGGTTCTTTTGATAATCGGGAGGGGTTTCCGCTGTACTCGATATTAGTCGCCCTCACCGTATAATAAAATGGCTCATTGAAACCTCCACTAGGCAACATTTGACACGCGCGATGTTGCACAACACTCCTAAACAAAGACGGGCAACATCGAGTAATTTTATTTAACAACGTGGTCTACGGACCGTAGTGTCGATTTCAACGGTGATATTGTAGCACGTCTCGTTTCTACTTGACAACATTTGATATCCAACTCCGTGTTGCACGCCAACCGTCAGTGTCGCGTGTTGTTTGTTGTACAACGTTGCCAATCTTGTGGTGCAATTGTTGCCTAATGGACACGAGTCCTAAGTCTGTAAATGTAGAGTAGGAAGCGTTAACTCGTGCCCGGTGAGACGGCTGCTGTGCCCTGGTTGTGGCTGGCTGTACGCCCCTGTGCCGGCAGGCGGCGGGCGGCGGCGGCGCGGGCGCGGGCGCGGAGGCGCGGCCCAGCATCACCATGCCGGGCGCGCGGGCGCCGCACGCGCCCTACGACTTCGACGACGACCGGCCGCCCAGCGCCGACGTAAGGCTCCCACTGCACCTGAACTAACTACTCACACACGTTGCCACACGCTCATATTGTCATCCACCCCTCACCTCCCCTTGAATATACTCCAGCATTTTGTTTGTTATTGTCCCGTGCGGAGGGGTTGTTATAGAATTGACGATCATGTAAAAGTATGAAAGTTAAACCCCTGTGTTAAAGTTCCACTTTATGTAGCAACTTTTAGGTAAGAGCACACTTTTGTGACCTATAGACGCTTGTAACAGGCACATGCGCATTTTCTCCTGCAAAACAAACAAATGGAATAAGAAAATGCTTCTAATAATTTCGCACACTTGAAATGAAATTTGTTGTTTACTGGACTAGAAGTGACAGTAGAACTAATTATGTTTCTGTATTTCAACTTGTCAGTTATTATAGGACACGTCACATCTTGACGTGTCACGTCACCTACCACTGCTTTACCGTATCGATTTGAAACATTTCACGCAAATAGACCATGTCCTGGTCTGAAGGAGCTAGGTAGATGGCTAGTAGTAGAACTCAACATTATATTCTAATGGCCTCTAATGATTTAATATTAAGTTTATTTCCTCCTTTGATCAAGAACTATTTATACGCTTTGATAAAAAAATGAGGTTTTTTCAAAAGTTTTTTTTTTCTCTCCGTCTACAGCAGAACGATCGAGACACGGACACGCCGAAGACAGCAGCCAAGAAGCAGGAGTCTAAGAAGGAGGAGGGCGCGAAGGGCGAGTCGAAGGCCAAGGGCGGCGGCTGGCTGGGCGGCATCCTCACCAAGCTGTCGCTGCGCGCGCCCAACCAGATGATCCTGCCCGACGACAAGAACCCCTCAGTGAGTGCCGCCCCGCGCCTCCCGCGCCTCCCCCGCGACCCCCGCGCCGCGCCCACCCTCATGTAGCGCTAACTGAGCTATGACTTCTATACGTGCCCACAAACGAACAAACGATTGAAATTTCGTGTATGGTCAGAAAACCGTTGTCCTACGTGTGCGACAAGTGCGGCTATGTGACGCGATTAGTGACTTATTTTTCCATACTTCACATGCAGTGCTGGTCAAAGTTTAATTGCAATTAAAAATCTCAACTTGCTAAACTAACTTTTAAACTTTCGCGTTCCATGATACACAATGATGTTACGGAAATTAACGCGGGAATTAATTTGCTGTCTAAAAGATCAAAACAAGTTACCCTATTGCGATGTACCCTCTTGCCAATCATAAGCCGAAAGAAAAATGAATGGGTACCGCCTGCTGTCAAGCTCGTTTCGATCTTTTAAACGGGTTAATTGCAAGTTTAAACACTAAAGAACAACGACTATTTAATATTTATGCGTCGCGTTGCAACGCGTTGCGATATCGCAATTGCCGCTCACGTAGGACAAAGCCTAACTATCCAATTAATTAAAGGACTATTCAACAAAAAAAAAATCTCGCAAGCCCTTTGAGCTCGTGATTAGTTTAATATAATCTATGATAGGTAGGTAAACTTGGTGCGCGACCGCCCGTCGCGCTCCGCGTTTCCACCTTGACCTTAAAGCACACAACCTGAGTCACGATGTTTGCCGGTCACTAACCTATATACTAGACAGGCTGTATGGAACATTTGCGAAACACCACGCGCAAATTCATTAAACGTGCTGTGTCTATATAGATAGGTGTCAAACTTCATTTGTCTAGTTTCTGCGTCCCTTTCCAACTTTATTACCAACTCGCACAGGACACAAGTATGTCTGTATGTAGTCGTTGTTTGTGTAGCTCGTGCGTGTTAAGAGCACACGCGATTGCGGTATAGAATGAAATGAGTTCAAACTTATTATCATTCGTAACAGAATCGATTTCTGAAAAACTAGATATGAGTAGGTACTCATGGAGAAACGAACATGGCGTCAATAGTCTAATACCCAGACTGTTTATATTACCTCAACATTGTAAGTTAGTAGAGGAGGTAGGACACGACGGTATTTCCGTCCAATGAAGCAGTCCGACTGAGGAAGTACCTCCGCCCTACAGAATATCACGGCCATAATTACCTCGTGTTGTGTTCCCGGCGGTGAGTAGGGTAGCCAGAGCTCACTGGAGAGTTTTTGTACTGTCAGTGGGAAGACCAAAAGCTTGTCCTGCTTTGTCTTTTACACTGACGGCACAGAAACTCTGTGCTTATAGGGTTGGCAGCGCGATTGTGACTCGTCCATAGGCCACGATAACCACTTTCCATCAGGTGGACCGTGTGCTTGTGTGCCAACCAAGTGTTATAAAAAAAAGTTGTATGAAAACTTGTCTGAAATAAGAAGGTATGACGTCATACTTCGTCATTCTCAAATAATTTACTGTTTATGTACGTGGATGATTTAAAAGAATAAGATGAGATGGGGAGTACTTTTAAAACTATATTAAACTCCCCTATTGTGATTGCGTGTAGTGTACCTATATAACGTATGTGGCTTAAAGCTCATAAGGCTCAGTATCACTAGGTCGATCACCCATCGTCGGAGGTCGATGAATGACCTCAGCCCACCATGAGCGTAGGCCTGGGGGTGACTGCTTGAGCCGCCTGTCACCCTGGCAGAAGCAGACCTCGGCGGCGGCGCGCCTCGCGCGCCTCCCCATTTCCGGGGACGAGTTGAGGACTCTGTAGTATCCACGCCCGAGGAGAGGGCCAGATCGTGAGAGATGGCCCTGGGTCGGCTGGAGTGCGAGGAATATGCCTGTTGACCTCACCTTCGGCAACCAAAAACGACCCACATGCGGCGTGCGTTTTAGTCGGTTCGAGTCCGACGTAAGCTCTTCCACCGGCTCCGGTGGGAGGATATCCGTGAGGATTTTGCGCACGTAAAAAAAAAAAAAGGTCGCTTCACGCACTGGTCCGTCGACGTACGTCGACCTGTCAGTGCGTGCACACCTTGAAAGGTTTCCCTGAAATCGATGCACGCGTTATTCAGCAATATAATGTGTTTTCTATCGTCTTTTAAGGATGTAGGTATTTTGAGAGTACACTTCTTTAGTTTTTATTTGTATATTTTGTACACACGGCCAAGGAAATAAGTATACACTTCACATAGGCCTCGTATCAAGGTGTATACTTATTTCCTTGGTCGTGTGTACTTATTCGTGTTCGTAGGATTGTTTATGATCTCATATTTGTATCGTGATCACTTGCCGCTAGTCCCTGAACTGACATTTATATAGTACTCGTATATATATATTAAATTCAATTATATTTTCTCTATATATTGTACAAACAATACTAAGACTTCCCTATTTTTTATATATTTACTCAAGTGTAGCACGACGAGATACACTCTGATATTTGACGCTTTATATTTGTTTATATACCTATATATTTTTATAATATATTTATATGTTGAATAAATTTTGTTGGCTTTATCTGTCTTTTCTTTTCACAGCACCTTAAACACTATATATGTATCACTCACTAAATATGCATGTCAATGAGTAAACTTTATATTTTTAGTATAAATTAATTTAAATACATTCTATATTAGATACAATGTCAATATTTGCTAAATCTGGATGATACATTCGCATTATTTCTTTCCTTCCAATGTTAGTCTCCTAATATTAGGAGAGGCTAATGTCCAGCCGTGGACTGCTTATTGATTGATTGATTTTTGATCGGTCCCGTGATGCTTGAGAGATGGACTACTATGGACGCATTTGAACGATTACATCAGTAGTGATTTATCAACTCTAAGCTTCGGTTCTCGGCTATCTTGTGCGCTAAGATGGTGACCGATTGGTGTGGTAACACCATGAATGAAGTGTTTTTCAGGTTTTTAGATTGGCTAATAAGTAGGGAGGCCATAGTTCGTAAAGAACTTAATGTGGTCTGACATAACTTTCTATCAATAACATATATATAACTATGCAAATGCAGTTGTGTACCCAGAGGTATTCTGTAGAATGAATGTATACGGGTATACGTTTTTTTGTTTACCTTGGTAAATAATATACATTCAAGTTTGATAATGTTGAGCTATACGAGTTGTCAGTAGTTTTCTACATCGTAATAATAATTGCTACTACCGCCATACCTGTGTCGGTGCAGTGGTCTATTAAAAGTGAAACTGCTTCTAACGCTTGGAATGTTTCTCGAGTGAGTATTGTTAGGTATTTTTGATGTATTAATAGCAGCTGACAAATTTACTGTTAAAAAATCTAAACTTGTATACAGGCTGACTTCAGTGATGAAGTTAACCTGTATACAGGTAGTTAAACATGTTTATTATTCTCGTATGAGTGAGTGTGTTCTCAGCCTGTGTTCCCCGTGCGCAGATCGTGTGGGACCCGGACACGAAGCGCTGGCGCAACGTGGACGGCGACGCGGACGAGCCCGACGTGCCGCCGCCGCCGCCGCCGCGCACCGCCGACCTGCCGCACGCGCTGCAGTCAGTACTCGCCACGCACACCAGACCACACCACACTACGCCACGCCACGCCATGCCACGCCACGCCATGCCACACCACGTTTCACTACGCTACACCAGGCCACACCACGCCACACCACACTACCACACCACCACGCCACACCATGCCACACCACGCCACATCACACTACACCACACAACACCACACCACATCACGCCACGCCACGCCACGCCACGCCACGCCACGCCACGCCACGCCACGCCACGCCACGCCACGCCACGCCACGCCACGCCACGCCACGCCACGCCACGCCACGCCACGCCACGCCACGCCACGCCACACCACACCACACCACACCACACCACACCACACCACAACAGAACAGAACACGCAACACCGTCATTGATATAGATATGATGTGATGTAGATATTGCTTCTGACCATGACGGCCGTAGGTTTTCTTCATCCTAACGTTAATTCTAATCGCATCTTAAGCTTTCACCTCGGTGTCTGGGGTCCACTTTAACTGCTGGTTTGGCTGTACTTTGATGTCTTCCGTGAAGAGACTGCCATCTATCTGACCTCCACAACCCAAAGGCGATATCGAAGCATTACAGTTAGACCAGATGCGAAACTTATTAAAGCTTGACTACCGTAGTTATAATGCGTTATCTAATATATATATCTAATATATATAATGAATAGAGCAAAGCAGGACCAGGACAGGAATTGAGTCATCTCTTCGGTCTTAAGTGACGAGGGAGCGATTGTTGGACATATCTTATATTAGAAGTAGTGCTACTTGTGATGACTGCATTTTTTATAAGTTTGATCAGGAATAAAGTTGATTTACATGTAAGAAAATTTATGAATGTAATGATATTTGCTTTTCTTTGTTTGACAAAGTCGTTGTTCCCGTCACAGGAGCGCGTCCCCCCCGCTCCCCGCCGCGCCGACGGCGGGCGCCCCGCCTCCTGCCGCGCCCGCCGCTCCCGTCTCCAATATATTTAAGATGCAGAAGGGCAGACGTGAGTATTTTATCACTTGATCAATCTCATTGTTTAGTAAGACGGTCGACTTCTCGGCCGGGGTGCGAGGGATATGCCTGTCAACCTCACCTTCGGCAACCAAAACGACCCACAGGCGGCGTGCGTTTTAGTCGGTTCGAGTTCGACATAACCTCCTCCACCGGCTCCGGTGGGGAGGTATCCGTGGGGATTTTGCGCACGTAAAAAAAAAAAAAAAAAAAAGACGGTCGACTTCTGGACGAAGGTAAAATGTGGTCAGAATAGTGATCGCCAAAGTTAATGACAATGTTCAAATCGATTAAGATAGAAAAAATTGACTCGGTCCAGGCGGGGTTCGAACCCATTGATTTCGGTAGTTCGTACGAATATCGGTAGATGGTTTCCACCGTCGCTGTAAGACGGATATATGATAGAATAATTTGAATGGTTTCAGCCGAAGGTTCGGTGGCTCAGTGGTAAGAGCGTTCCCCAAGTAAGGGAAAGATCGCGGGTTCCAATCCCACCTGGATCGATTAAGTTTTATCTATCTTAATCGATTTGAAAATCGATTTGGCAATACTAAACGTTTTAAAGTTTCATTCAATGATGACAGTTTTCTCAGACAGAGGGCGTACCAAACCGTCGTTTATAGAAACTAATCACGGGCTCTAAGGGCTCGCGTCAATGGTTGATCAGATCTACTATTGGTTTATAGTCGGAAAGATAGTTCATGAAGTGTGGCGATATGTATATACATGGATATGAAGGCGGAGTCGTGTGGTTGCAGACATAAAGAAGTCGTACGTGGACGTGTTCAACCCGGCGCCGGCGGGCGCGGCCGCGCGGGCCCCGCCCGCCGCCGTGCTGGGCCCCGCGCCGCCGCCGCAGCCGCCCGCCAACTACTTCGTGCCCGCGCCCGTGCCGCAGGTACGATCTTCCCCCTCCCCGACATCCCCTACCGCCCAAGGTGAAAGGTAGAAGTTCCGAATCGAACTATCAGCCGTTTGTCTTATATACGTTTGCTTCACGGTGTAAAAAGTTCTAGTTACAATTGTCTTTATTTTGTTTATCCTATAAAGCCATCGTCCCTATACTAATTAATGTTTTGTATGAAACTGTTGCATAAAAAAGGTTCTTTAAATACGAGTGTGAGATAAAGAACACAAGTCGTAGGCGAGCTTTTTTACAGTATCACACGACTGTTTTGAGACCAAATTATTTACGATTTCAAACAACTTTATCTAATTTCATGAAATACTTAACA
Source organism: Eilema griseolum (assembly GCA_963662185.1). Classification (NCBI taxonomy): domain Eukaryota; kingdom Metazoa; phylum Arthropoda; class Insecta; order Lepidoptera; family Erebidae; genus Eilema; species Eilema griseolum. The sequence continues at coordinate 533,146 of OY759232.1, forward strand.
TAATTTGCTTAAAATGACAGAAAAGTTACGCGTAGCACCGTTAAGTGCCGCGTCCACAGATTATTTAGAGAAAAAATACATTCACATCTTTTACATAGCTAAAGCTGTATCGTAATGAAAAAAAAAAACATTACGATACAGTTGCCCATAGAAGATCTTTATCATAATGTTTTTTATTTTTAAATATTTTTAATACTCTATTCATAAAGACTGTCATTAAAATTTTATTTTTAACATTTACATTTCAGTATAAGAGTGGACAAACATGTTAAAAACATTAATATAAAGTAATTTTAACATAGAATAGTTGAAAAGTATAAAAATAAATAGTTATCTTACTCAACTATATAATAGTTATTCGGTAGTACAATACGAAATGCAAACGTTCCACTCCCTGTTATTACCCAATCCACATATAAACTCCGTTTCCACCCATCCAACAGGATGTCATAAACGACGACCTCCCGGACGCTATAGAAGTGTCCATCCCTCCTATCACTCCTCCGAAAACACCTACTTATTACTCGAGAAAGAAGCAGGTACCTCACTGCATATTGATCATCTGTTGTCATACTGTTAGCAATATATCACTAGAGAAGACTGGGATATACCAAGTTTTAATTTTATTTAATGCGATTAGTCAACGCTCACTCTTACAAGTAGTTAAAATGGCTTTATCTATTTAGTTATTGGTGCATTATAATATATAATAATTAGTTGTAAAGTAAATTAAGAGAAAAGGCCTTATTGTTTAACTCTTAACCTATATAAATCTTTAAAACAAATACGTTTTCTATGCATGGATACAGTAGGCCAAAACCTCCTGACATTGGGAGAGGCATTTGTCCAGCAGTGGACTGCCGTAGGCTAATTGATTGATTCTATCGATTTACAATAATGTTAACGAGAATTATCGCGATGATGGTACAGGTACATACAATAATTAGTGTTATCAATTAGGAACGCAATAGTTAAAAAGTTACTCTATCGATTTAGTTCGGAAAAAAGAACGTCCAAAACGGAACTTGAACACGCGTCCAGTCTCTAAAAGGCTCTAATCGACTGAGAATCACGAACATTCTTATATAATAAAACTCATATACATTATAGTTGCGGCACGCTATGATGGCCGTTTTGGCACGCCTGGTTGTGCTCGTTTTCTCTTTTTTAGTGTGTGAAGCTTATTTCCTTCTGTGCCAGTCTCGGCATATTTTTCTTTAGTTATTCGTTGTCCAATATTAATCGCACCGAAAAAGAGAAAACTAACAAAACCAGTCGTGTGAAAACGGCCATTATAGCGTGCCGGAACTATAAGCACGTTCGTTCATCGTCTATCAGGACTATCGTAGTTTTTTTTTCTCATATCGTACACCTCCTCCATTCCTGTAATGATTACGTGCCCTGTATCAGCTCCTCGCCAGTTTCCATGTAACTAACTCTTGGCTTGTGTGCTCGCACGCCGCCGCCGCAGGACGCGAGCTTACATAACGGCCATTGACAGGTAGGCACGTAGCTAGACGATCTCATCATGACATATTTAGATATTAGTATTAGTGCACTTATAGATTAGAAAAAGTTTACTTCCAAGACGCCTTGAATCTGCGATCAGTCCATTACGGGAGGAAGTAGCTCTGACTGACAGAGCTACTTGGAGACATCTTGGATATTTGAAATTTTTCTATACTAGCCATCTTGCGATATGATAACAGTGAAAAACAATGAGTGATAATGATGATGGTGATGAATTTCGAATAGCCAAAACTTGTTCAAATAACTCAGCTCACAGTTGTTCAATATCTTGTATACATTCGTTTTCAATTACTTAAAATGATAGCATTTCATAGTTTGTGTTATTAAAACTATAATTTTATTACAGAATAGCATATACGATCCATCTCAGCTCGACAACGGCGACGACATGTACCGCAGCGGCATATAGGGGCGGGCCGCCGCCGCCCCGCGGGAGATCTCACGCGCTCTTCTACTTCACCCGACGCGAACATCGCTTGGAACTTATGTCGCGGTCATACTTTGGGTGTGCCCAGTCACCTGCCAATAGCCAACACCGAAGCACACAGAGTTGGTTCTTAAAGAAACCGCGAGAAGAAAACAGGAGGCTTCAAAGCAGATATTGAGCCAATGTGTAGAAGTTGGGTTGACAACTGGCCCTTCCAAGTTGAAGCCAAGATTGCACTCTTAAGGTAAATCCAATGTGTGGCCACAGCATCAGATACGTTTGTGTGCAGTACGAAACTATGACGGAGCGCCCTTTAGCGAGGAAATTTGTTTCTAGAGTATTCTACGCACTAATACCTATGTACGCTAGAATTTGTGATCATGTGCTCGAAAATCTGATTAAATAGTAATACGGTCACCATATTTCGGAGACTCAGACTTTGAAACTGATGCAAGGATCGTTGCAAAGGACTAAGAAATGGTGTTTCTGATCACGCTTGACAGATGTGTGCTAATACGCTTTACAATTTTGTCCTAAGAGTAGAACATACAGATCTTTCCAGCATGTTCGACTTGTCTTTTAATACAACGAATTGTCATATAAATTCTATAATAATCTACAATTCTGTAATTATTTTATTTCTGTTTATTAAATCTGTTTCTTTTTAATATAATGATACAAGTTAAAATAATGTCTGAAAATAAGAACATGATGGGAAAATCGAATATGTCCTATGAATAGTACCTTATTGTCGCGTAAGGTCACCTCAGCTGTTATATCCCAAACGGGCCATTAACGGCGTGATGTTACCGACGGCCGATGGCTGTATACTACTGACTACCATAAGATTATTCATAACAATGTAAATGATTGATATTATGTTTGTACGTCAGTCCACTTGCCAACTAAGCGGTTAGTTGTGTCTAGTAACGAATATTGGGCCCTACCGTGCGGCAGCTGCCCAGGGAACCATTGCAGTGTTTGGGACACCCAAGCCCTGCAATATCTCAGATCCTTGCAGATAGGAACGTTTTGTTGACGCACATGTGACGCCTTATACCTGTTAGACGTAAACTATATTAAGTACCTAACCGTGTATCCGGTAGACGCGGCGAGCGTGTGGACCTAGGGCCCGGCCCACGGACGCGAATACCGATGTGATACGATAGTTCTCCTCATAGATGATAAATCTACTCTAGCACTACAACATCTACTGTCGAGTGGCGCGGCCACTCCGCTCCGCTTCGCTCAGCTCTATCTCTTACTTTCATATTTCAAACTCATTCTTCCTAGAAAAATGAATTGTTTGTTAAATTATAGATAGGTTATTGGTATTGATTCAAATAATTGTGAAAAAATGTATTATTCAATATTTAAAATTATTATTTCTATTTCATATTATCAATTGTGTTTTTCATTACTTTATAAATAATTATAACGTAGGCAGTCGTTGGGTGTTTATGTTGGGGTTTATAAGTAGCTTCTAATGAAGTGCAGTCGATACGTGGACCGTGACCCCGTGACCCCGTGACCCCGCGGGCACGTGCCGCAACTACGTGAGGTGCGCGAGGACAGGTTGTATAAAATGTTAATTGCCTTAGTAAGTCTCGTAGCGATAGTGACGTGTTTGTATAAAGCAGTTAGTGTCGTATCTGTATATTGAGGAGGGACAACCGCGACGAGTCTAGTTTGCATTGTATTATATGATGATTCAAAACTTATTGAAAATATTTAAATAAATGGTTATGTTATGCTTATGAAGTGTTTCACTATGCCCCATCTGTCGGTAACTTGGGTAACAAGACGCTGATATTACAAGTTTATGGTAAGGAGTCGGCATTACGATCAACAGTCCAGCCCCCCTAGACAAGTGGCAATTCCTTGGCCGGCGTATTGTAGAATATAACGACTAATGTATGGGATTTGACGTATTTGATTTCTGTAATATGAATATTGTAATTGGCGTACAATAAAGAATATAATATAAAAAAATATAAAAAAATATTGGACAGTCGTCAACGCGTGTCAAATACGTCAAATCCTATACATTTGTCATTCTACAAACATCATTGTAACATCCTGGCCATAACGCTAGCGACGTGAAACCACTCCTAATACAAGTAATGGCTTAGCTGGAAGGGTTAGGAGGAAAACCTACTACAGAAAGACCGAACGTAACTGCAGTTCTGAGCCTTGAATGCGTGCGCAGTGGGACGAGGGAGTAGAGTCAACGTCAGAAAAAAGTCTCGCGGTCAAACTCGGAACTAAAAATGAAATCGCCGCCATACTGTGTGTTTGGTTCAAGCCATGACAGTACGGTTTAGAGTTGCCAGCACATTTTTTTATAATCTACCTAATAGTAGGAATAAAAATATAGTGCCTGGCATGTATATTAATCCTAATCACATCAAAACAGGTACACTACATATAATATGCACAGGCGTTTTTTGGTGTCTTTCTACATACGGCAGCGGAGGACCTCAAATCCACCAATCATATTGTCTAAGTTAGTTCACACACACACACACACACACACGCACACACACACACACACACATACACACACATATAAACCTCAGTAGGAATCAAGTACAATGCATGTATGTGTTTAGTTGTAGTATTCAGTAATTTCACCAGTTCAATAAATGCATCTAAGGAGAACTCACGTCTTTCGATTATAAGTTCCTCACACACCATACTCCAAGCAAATGTAACCCATACAGCTATCGACATAATGGTCCAAATCGAGCGGATCTATTAAATACATTGGAATGTGTGGTGGTTCAAGCCGGCAAGCGAGAACAAAGGATTGCTCGGGGCTTATCAGTTGTTTACAATGAAACTAGACACTTTTAAGACTGTGTTAAATTAAAATGAATTATACAAGTTGGTGTTTTAAAATCAAGTCATATCAGTGTTAAAATTATAAGTAAAATGAGTCAACCTACAGAAGAACAAGCTAAATACATAAGCTTTTTGGAGGATAGTGCATCATTATTACAGAAAACACAAGTTAACTACAAGAAATGTCCGAAAGTAAGGCTAACAAAGGGTTATATCAGGGCGAGATTACAATCTGTTGAAGAATATTGGCAAAGGTTTGTGACTACTAATGACAGACTATTACAGTGTACACCTCGAGAACAAAGAGGAGTGTTACCATACTTTCTAAACGAAGAATTCTTTAAATACGAAGAACTATATTTGTGTTTGAAGGCGGATATGTTAGACCTATTAAGTAAATTTGAAGATCAAAGACAGCTGGATGAAACTACCATGAGCACTTCAGGTAGCAGCGGAGGGTTATCTGGGATTATTTTACCCAGAATACAGGTACCTCGCTTCTCTGGAAGGTACGATGAGTTTCCAGCCTATCAAGACCTATTCTGGTCGCTTATTCACAATAATACGTCACTAGCAGATGTTCAAAAGCTACACTATCTTAAGACAAGTTTAACTGGAGAAGCCGAATCATTATTACGTCACATTCAAGTAACAGATAAGAACTACATACAAGCATGGGAATTACTGAGAAGTAGATACGGAAACAAAAAACTCATAGCTAATTCAATCTTCAAGCGACTATTTAATCAGAGAAAATTAAATACTCAATCAGCCAATTCAATAAAATTACTATTTGACACTACAACTGAGTGCTTGAATAGCTTAAAGAACCTACAAATAGACACTGATTCTTGGGATCCTGTCATTGTATTTCTCATCGTACAAAAGTTAGATGATCAAACACACAAAGAATGGGAAGAGCATTCATACAACGACAAGTTTGATGAACTATCCAAATGGAGTGACTTACAAATGTTTTTACAAGGAAAATTCCGAACATTAGAACTGATAACACCAACCACAAGTAAAGACAAGACAACTACATCCAAGACGTTTCACGTGTCAAAAGATGAACCTAAGTATAACAAGTCAAGTGAGTCTCAAGTATGTAGCTACTGCAAGGGAAGTCATTACATCTATTCTTGCAAGGACTACATTAAGTTATCTGTGCAAGATCGACACAGTTATGCACTTAAGAATAAGCTTTGCTTCAACTGTCTTGCTCCTAATCACAGTGTATATCAATGTAGAAATCAAACAGTGTGTCGGATCTGTCATAAAGGGAAACATCACTCACTCTTACACTTAGACAAGAAACAAAGCGAAGGAGAGCACACACCTTCGTCTGGGACTTCTGATAACTGTCAGACAGAGCAAACAACAGTGACATCACATCATGCAAGTACCTACAAGTCTGGTCAACAAGTACTATTAGCCACAGCACTGGTAGACATCATTTCAAGTTCCGGAGATTCTCATGTCTTCCGCTGCCTCATTGACCAAGGCTCTGAAGCTTCATTTGTCACTGCAAGGGTTGTTGATCTATTGAAGATTAAGAAATCAAATATCAGAGTATCAGTGTCTGGTATTGGAGAAGAAAAGCATCAAATAAAACACTTGGTCAACCTCTCTATAAAATCAAGGTCGCAAGTAAACATTCCTGTTAAGGCATATGTTACCAAATCTATATCATCTGTTATACCAGCCAAAGAAGTAAAAATAGATTGGGAAGAAATAAAATCACTAAGCCTAGCTGATCCAAATTGCTACAAACCAGGAAGAATAGACATTCTTTTAGGAGTTGATGTATTTGCTACAATCATAGAAGATGGTCTAGTAAGATTGCAAAATGGTTTAGTGGCACAAAACACTGGTTTAGGCTGGATATTGTCAGGCTCAGCAACAGGTAATATGGTTCCAACAAGTACTATCACAACACTTCATATCACAGAAGATAATGACATGCTAAGAAAATTCTGGGAAATAGAAAATGAACCATACACTAGAAAAAAACTACTCTCTAAAGAAGAAGAAGCTTGCGAAGAAATTTACAAAAATACAACAAGTAGAGATACTAAAGGAAGATACATAGTTGAATTACCACTTAAACAAAGTCTTGAAGAAACAGTTCAACTAATTGGTGATACCAAAGAAATAGCAAGAAAAAGATTTAATCAACTAGAAAGAAAATTTGAAAGAGACAGTCATTTCAAACTACAATACAAAAGGATCATTGATGAGTACTTAGATATGGGACACATAATAAAGCTTGATACTACAAAAGAAACTGCCTTCTCATATCTACCCCATCATGCGGTGATACGCAATGATAAAGACACCAGCAAGGTACGCATTGTATACGACGCTTCTGTACGAGGAACAAATGGTCATTCACTCAATAACACCATGATGGTAGGACCAGTCTTACAACTACAAGCTGATTTACGAAGTTTACTAATAGGTTGGAGAACGCACAAGATCTGTATAGTAAGTGACATCGTCAAAATGTTCAGGATGGTGAGGGTGGCTGACAGTCACGCAAATCTACAATGTATATTGTGGAGAAACAATAAAGATGAAGATATAGAAGAATACAAAATCGTTAGAGTCACCTTTGGTACAGCCGCTGCTCCGTATTTAGCTGTACGCACACTTAAACAACTCGCTGATGATGAAGGTAAAGATTATCCTGAAGCTGCTGACACTATAAAACGCTGTTTCTACATGGATGATTTGATGACGGGTCATCATGAAGTAGAAGCTGCACAGAAACTATGTGAAAACATCAAAACAATAATGAAAAAGGGAGGCTTCACCATGCAAAAATGGTCAAGTAACAATGAAGAAGTATTGACAAACCTGAAGACAGATGACAAACAAGACAATCTAGAGATTAAATTAGACAAGGTAATAAGAATACTAGGCCTCACGTGGGATAGGAAAGAAGATATGTTTAAGGTAAAGGTAAATTTACCTGAAATGAAACATCCTGTGACAAAACGAGTCATATTATCAGATATTGCTCGGTTGTTTGATCCCTTTGGGTGGTTATCGCCAGTAATCGTAGTAGCAAAGATGATGATACAGAGATTGTGGTTGTACAATTTAGGATGGGATGAAGAACTGCCAGCTAACTTGATTGAGGAATGGATATCATATCGTGATGAACTTACTTATCTCCAGAACGTTGAAGTCCCACGTTGGCTGCACACATCACCACAATGCAAGGAAATCCAAATACATGGGCTAGCTGATGCATCATCTAAATCATACGCAGCAATAGCTTACTTAAGAGTAATAGATGAAAACAATGAAGTTAATGTAACCATCATAGCAGCTCGATCAAAGATAGCACCATTGAAACAACTTACCATACCTCGCCTAGAACTATGCGCTGCACTACTACTAGCAGAACTGATACAAGATATAGTCAATCTCTTGCAGGTACCAATGAACCAAGTTTACGCATACACTGACTCGATGGTGGTATTATCTTGGTTACAATCACAACCCAGTCGATGGCAGACATTCATTGGTAATAGAGTAGCAGCAATCCAAAGAATTCTAAGTAATGATAGATGGACACATATAAAATCAGAAGATAACAGTGCGGACATAGCTACAAGAGGTATTAAAGCAAACGAGATAGTCAATATGAGAGCCTGGTGGAAAGGCCCTGAATGGCTCAGTGAGAGAAACATACAACATGAAAAATATATAATACCTAACACCGATCTAGAAATGAAGACAATCCTACACCTACATGAGCATGAAGAAGAAAATCCTATATGGGAGAGATTTTCAACACTGATTAGACTCAAGAGAGTTATATCTTACTGTAGAAGACTATACACAAAGACAAGTACAAAACCAAGTTACCTAACAGTTGAAGAAATGAATGATGTTGTTGATAAATGTATCAGATATTATCAAGAATATGGATACAGTAAAGAAATTCAAGACATAAGAAAGAATGGAAGGGTTAAAGCTAAAAGTTCACTCATATCACTCACACCATTTCTTGACAAAGAAGGCTTACTAAGAGTTGAAGGAAGGTTACAGAACGCTAATATATCTGATCATTATGTCGATAGCTGTATGGGTTACATTTGCTTGGAGTATGGTGTGTGAGGAACTTATAATCGAAAGACGTGAGTTCTCCTTAGATGCATTTATTGAACTGGTGAAATTACTGAATACTACAACTAAACACATACATGCATTGTACTTGATTCCTACTGAGGTTTATATGTGTGTGTATGTGTGTGTGTGTGTGTGCGTGTGTGTGTGTGTGTGTGTGAACTAACTTAGACACATATTAAAAAATATCTTGACCTGGTTTTGGCTGTAGTTTTCACTCCTTTTTCACAAAAATGTAGCTTTGTGACGCCTTGATTAAGACACGCACCATTAAACCATTACTGACGCAGGATGGCAGGATAATGACCACGTTGATCGTTTACGAACACAAGCAGTTTCTTTAGAACTGTGAATGTACCCTGTAAAGAGGAGTCGCTCTCGCTATCACGCTGATATGTCGAATATATCCATTGTTTAATCCATATTTTTGAAAACGATCATCGTCTAGGTGTTACATATGACCATATTGTAACGTTGTAACATTGGAAATACATAAATATCAAACATTAAAAACTGCGACCCGGACAAGGGACTTATTTCAAGGCGCGTACTCTATCTCGCTCGCTCTCGTCTCGTGCCCGTTCTTACTCTTTTTGTCTCATCCCCGGCCAGGCGCGCGCACCTGGGGCGCACGGTAAACGGTAAGTGCCTAAGGTAATAAATGATTAGGAGTTACTGTCATAGCAGTTTTCTAGCTTCAAACATATGCGCGGCCGAACTGCATCAGGCATCATCATCTGGAGAAAAAGTTCAGTTATTTGAAGGCAAAGGAGGCGTAGTGTAGCGTCTATCTTCTCGTAACTATTTCTAATAATAAATTCTCGTCGCTGCCGGCTGCTGCTCATCCTGTGAGTTTAACCCTTATTGTTCAACGAACTGAAAGGTTTTACTGAATGAACTGCATTGGAACAAATATCGTTATTCTTTTGATCATCCTAAAAATTACTATGTAATCCCATATAAATATATATGATAATAAAGTTACATTTGCAGTTGGTAGTATGACAGCAGTTCAATTATTGACCTGTTTTAAGCGTTCATGGAAGTACGGGCACTGCGACCATTTCCCTTTTCCCAACTCGGTTGAGCTCGGCTTTCCAGTGTAACCGTGAAGCTGAACTTCGGTATTTTCCGTGAAGCGACTGCCATATAACCTTTTTTATTATATCACTTAGTTGGCCTATGGACGTATGCAACACCAGGAGCGTTACACTGGTGTTGCCGACCCTGAATAAAATCTTCCTTGACTCTGACTACCCTCCTTGAAGAACCCCAAAGAGAATACAATACTACGTAAGAACCCCATATTGTAGTAGCTTAGGGAAACCACAGGAGGGATTTCCTTGCATACCTCACAGTGCGCACCATTTCTAGTCAAAATGTGTGAGGATGAATTCCTGCCTTTGGCGAGCGGTGCGATGATAGAATATACCTGTGGGCATCATGTCAAACAATTTGTGCACAAACCATTGTATAGGCGGTAGAACACAGGCTGCATCAGACAGCATGTCATTGATATGAAGCAGAAACAGGGTCGAAAACAACACGGAGTCTTGTGGGACACCAGCGTTTACGTTCATGCGGTCCGAGCACCTGCCGCCGACGACGGCTTGCTTACTTATGTTGGCCAAAAACTGGCGATCTATTCGCATAGTCCCTCGGGGAGTCCATAGTTTGGCAACTTAATAAAAAGACCTCTGTGTCAGACCCGGTCGCTTGCACCCATCAGTTTGTGAGATACACAAGAAAGTCACCGGTAGAGCGACGCTGGCGGACTGTCGGTCGCTCAGTAGATCCTTTCCGAAACCGACGGCTTAAAGCATGCTCTCTGAAGCTCGAATGCCCCGAGACCAATGCATAGGTAAATATCCCGTTTATTCTGATACCAATGCATATAGACATTGGTCATGCATACAAATATTTGCACTGAGCAGGAATCGAACCCGGGCCCCCTGCGTAGCTGTGAGGGTATAATTAGCTATCAACTATCAAAACGAGTTTATGTCTAGGCGCCAAGATCTAACCAGCGTTACTACTTTGTGTGAAATACAAGGAAACCATGATATTAAATAAATTGTACTGAAAACACATTTAAAAATAACATTTTATATAATTAGGGGAAGTCAAAAAGACTTAGAGGCGTCGTCGGATTCGCCGCGGCAGTGCTTCGGCCTCCCTGTTCGGTAACTGCTATGATCTGGATGATGGCGGCGCCGATGGTGCACACTACGAAGACCGCCATCAGCAGCGAGACCAGCAGTAGGACTGTGTTGGCACACACTGTGACGAACTGGAGCTGGTACACGTCTAACTGCTCGCATAAGACAAATATCTCATATTTACTTTATCAAACTTTCTCGATGCTTTTACTCGGTATACATCGTATAAGTATAATATAAACAGTATCTGTTCGTTATATGTCGATGTGGCTGCGCCTGGGACTTCTAGCTGACAGCCGGGCTGTCACTCGTGGCGTTCTGATAGTTATGCTCGAACTTGCAAGGAGGCTAACAACCGATGGTTTTCAAGTTCGGCCTATCTCACGGGCAGGCGGTCGTGGAATACACAATTATCGAACTTCTGGCCATTAGGTATACCTGGACGAAACTGTATCCGAGTCAAAGGCGGAGAAATATCTGAACGGCCGCGGCGGGGGACAACGTCTCGCGCCGCAGACTCGCAAGACATCAAAGCATCGAGTAATCTCACCTCACCCCCAGATCCAGCAGGATTTCTCACTGGATCTTCGATAGTGTTCGTGCAGAAGCCATTTCCGAAGAAAAGACAGGAATCAAACGCACGCCACAGAAATAAATAGTTAGAGAAATACAACGGAGTCGAGCCAGTCCCTGAGCGCGACGACGTTGACGTAGAGCACGGGGTCGCAGCTCACGCCGCAGTGGCGGTTGTCGCTCATGAGGCCGAACAGCTTGCGGCCGCGCAGCAGCGGCGTGCCGCCGCAGAACGCGCACGGCGCCGCGCGCGCGCCCAGCGGCGCCGCGCACAGCGCGCGCCCGCCGCACGCGCCGCCCGCGCCGCACGCGCCCGCCGCCAGCGCGCCCGCCCGCACCAGGTGGCGCGGCGCCCACGAGTCGCCCGCGCCGCCCGCGCCGCACTGCGCCAGCGACACCGCGTGCGTCCACGCCTGCCGCAGCCGCCGCCCCGTCGGGCTCGCGTCTACCGCCCTGGAAATTAGCAGCCGTGCGCCTAGTGCTGTGACAGGGCCCGCTTGTCCCGGCGCATTGGGTTCGAGACCATCTGTCATTGATAGAGTGGCGATTCCCCACCGGCGCGGCCAGGGAACTACCCGTGTCCTCTCGATTACTTTTAGTCGCCAACGATAATATTCAAGGCGAGTCACGAGTGGCCTCTAGTTGATAATTCACCCAATTATTATTATTTTGGCGTTCATAGATTATGTATCTACTTATCTTCATACTTTGCCGAGGATTTGAATACTTTCGGACGCAATGAGAGTCGAACACTAAAATTAAGAATTTACAGGAGATAGGACACTAGGAGATAGATGATACTTCCTGAACTGACTGACTTCCACTCATCCTAAGACCTACTTGGCTAGTGTTGCTTAAGTTTGCAATATAGCGTAGTTTATATGAATAATCGTTTTTAAGCGTGACCTTTACTAGAACACGTACCTGTAACCTCCATAGCCCAGTATAGTGAATCTTTCTCCGAGGGCAACCAGGAAGTATTCAAGCATGGTAGGCAGTTGCACCAAGAGATGGGTGCTGGAAATCAAAACATCCTCGCTGCGCAGTGCGGCGAGGTCATAGCTGCGGTTGGCGCCCTGGTAGAGCGGGTGGATCTGCACGTCTACCAGCGCGTGGCTCTTCCCCTCCTGCGCCTCACCATACGAGTCCATTATGAAGAAAGAGTCCAACGAGTCCACTTCCTCAATCGCTTCGATACAACTGGCCGCCGTCAGCGCCCATTGCAGTGTCACTTTGGTGAGCATGCAGCCGAAGGTCACTTTTTCTGGTGGTTTCAACTTCACCAGAGCTGCCACATAATTTTTATAATCCTGTGGGGCATCGCCCTCGTCTATTTTATTTTCAAATTGTACCCCAGCCAAGTCCTGAGCTTCGAAATCTTCATCTTTAAGAACTTTTACATCAGAGGATGTCGACAGAGGACTTGTTAATTTCTTATCTGCGACATTTTTATTCCAATAATAATGTGTGGTAGCCTCGGTTTTTTCAGACGGCGTCCAAGTACACTCGATGTCCGGAGACAACGTGGCGCGGCTGCCTGGTGCTGGCTGCTGGCGAGTACTAGAGGACGCCTTTATCGTGGATATGTGTGTTGGTACATTTGCAGGTGCAGTTGCATTGGTAGTGTTCTGTTCTGACAGTTTTCGGTCCAGATTATCAGATCCCTTAGCGCACACCAACAAGTGAAGTGTAAGGAACGTCACGAAGGCTATAAGCACCACTAGCAGCACGGCCTGCAGCGCGGAGAGCCACGCCTCGGTCCGCGTGAAGGACTTGCACCAACCCTTGAACTCCTTGCAGCAATCATAACACATTATTTCACATCTTTTGTCATTTTAGAGTGTTTTCACTGTCTGGCGTGCACGGCCAATGAGATCATCACAATAATATACTTACAGTAACATTTTAAAAATATACCTATGTGCACCAAAATGTGATGTGATATGATTATAATCTATAATGCATACTTATACTTGTATCACCCTAATTATAACTGACTACCTCATTATAATAAAGGAATTCAGTGATGCGACAGTCAACTACTATGAGTAAGCTCGCGGGTTCCTTTCCCAGGTCAAGTAAGGTGTTTTGGAGGTTTCTATTAAATTAAGCGTTACGAAAATTCCACTTTAGAGTGGAAGTTAAGAAAAAAATAATATTATAGCAATGCTGTTACGGTCGAATACGTGTATTAATAACTAGCTGTTGCTCGCGGTGCGTGAACTTCGGGATTCCGTTTTAACTTTTTTTTCGTGCGGAATAGTTCCCACGGTTACCACTCTCGTCGGTCATCAAGGGTGGTTATATGTCGGAATCGAACCGGCTAAAACCGCATGCCGTCTCATACAATAAGATGTATGCATTCTAATATTATTGTTACGACGGACGTCGATATCTCGAAAACTAGTAATCGAATCTTCAAGAAATAAAAACGCATTGTTAGTGACGAGGTACTCTACCGATTAAAAATCTAGAATCGTCAACACAAAGTCACAACCTATCTACGAGTACCTACTCTTTTCAATAAAAAAAAAACAATAGGTAAATATCTAGAATGAACTCGGAGGTCAGCGACGGCGGCGAACTTCAAAAGAGCAGGTAGGTAGTTTTCGCTCGCGTATTTTCTAGATGATTCGACCCTCCTAATTGAGAGGTATAAAAACACGCTCGCATTGCGACACCATTCGTTCTGTCTTTGAGATCGATAACGAACACAGCGAGCTTAAGCGACCGAAGAAGATTCTACCTGCGACCTCAGCAACGATTGTGGACTACTGTGAACTACTGAGCGACAGGAATTGTTGAAGAGTACTAGTGAATTAATTGTCTAGTTTGTGGCGAGCTAATAAATCTCTTCGTTGAATAAACGGCATTTAATTGTACCCCGTGAACATAACAATTAGTGTCAGAAGCGGAATGCCGTTATTACCACGTGAAGACGAAGGGTGTACTTCACGGACCAGGCGTGAAGTGAAAATGGATGCCGCACGTCAACGGAGCTTCGAAGAGGAAGGGCGTCAGGACGATGCTGCTGTCTCCGCAGGAACTACGGTAGCACCAGATGGAACCTCGTCAGATACCAACATGATGACGCTGCTGGCTTCTATGCAACAGATGATACAGGCCTCCAGGCCAGCGATCCAGTCCTTCAGGCAAGAGATGCAGGCTTCTATGCAGCAGATGATGCAGGCCTCCAGGCAAGAGGTGCAGGCCTCCAGACAAGAGATGCAGGCCAACCAGGAAGCTGTCATGGGTAAAATCGATGCAGGCATCCATACACTGGGAGATAAAGTGAGGAACCTTGAAGACGGCTTGCAAATGCTGAGTAATGAAGTGGCTTTGAAGACTGGGACCATGGACAGGCTGGAAACCTGCGCACCTGTTAGCGTGACCTCGCCGTCATCAGCAAAGTTCGACCTACCACACTATGATGAAACTTCCTCGTGGACACCCTTCAAGTACCAATTTTTTTTTTTTTTTTTTTTTTTTTATATATAGGACACGTCAATTGGACTTCGCCTTGCCTGATGGTAAGCTAAAGGCAAAATCCCAGAAAAGAGGGTCACCATTACTTACACATACCGTGTGACAATGGTGACACTCAGCTTGACGGCCTTATCATATGCTTTTTCACGCCCCGCTTAAAGGACCCGGGACTGTAGGAAGAAGGAAACACGTGAGCTGGTAATGAATTCCAGGCCTTAATGGTGCGACAGAGGAAAGAGTCTCCGAACCGCTTGGTTCTTGATCGGATGTTTTGTACCGTGTGCGGATGACATCTAAGACCTGCACGCGTTGTCCTGTGTAGGAAAGGGGAGGGTGGGACTAATTGGAAGAGCTCATCAGAACACTCCCCATGGTACAGACGGTAAAATACAGCCATGGACGCAACATCTCTACGCAGCTGTAAAGGTTCTAGGGTGTTCGTGATCTCGGGATTCCCAATGATGCGGATCGCACGTCGCTGCAACCTGTCGAGAGCATCTAGTAAGTACTTTGCTGAACCATCCCAGAGATGCGAGCAGTACTCCACACAGGAGCGAATTTGTGTCTTGTATAGAAGACACCGCTGCTCCGGCGTGAAAAATCGTCTCACTCTGTTCAGGACTCCGAGTTTTCGTGAGGCTGTTTTGATGATGCTTTCGATGTAGTTTTTGTTATTCAGGTTGCAGCGAACATCCATACCTAGGATATTGAGATTGTCCTGCAGCGGCAGTGGCGTGCTCTGAAGAGTGGGGAGGGGAAGGAAAGAAGATACTTTTGCTGTAAACGCACATGCCTGCGTCTTCTTGGCATTGAACTCAACCAGGTTCTCAGAGCCCCATTGAGAAATGTGATTCAGGACCCCGTCAAGCTCAGTGACAAGAAGCTGCCTTTTCTCTGCGATATCTGACTGCTTGGCCGCTGGATGTCCATGATAACTCCCATGTAAAGTGCTATCGTCTGCATAACAATGAACATTGCCGGTAGACAGCATGTCGTTGATATGCAGAAGAAAGAGAGTGGGTGATAAGACGGACCCCTGGGGCACGCCAGCATTAACCTGCAGAAACTCTGAAGCTCGTCCGTCACAAAGGACGCGAATACGGCGCCCCTGCAGGAAGCTAGCAACACAAGTTGCACAGCCTAGAAGGCAGACCAAAGGCAGGTAGCTTAGAAAGAAGCGATTTGTGCCAGACTCTATCGAAAGCTTTGGCGATGTCAAGACTAATTGCCAGTGACTCGCCGTGCTTGTCCATAGCCTCACCCCAAAGATGGGTAACGTATGCTAGAAGATCACCCGTTGACCGTTTCGGTCTGAAGCCATATTGCCGGTCATTAATTAAGGAGTGATCCTCTAGGTGCCGCATGAGCTGTTTGTTAATTATGTGCTCAAACACTTTGCACAGCACTGAGGTGACGGCTATGGGTCGATAGTTGGCTGGCTCCGAGCGATCCCCCTTCTTGGGAATCGGCTGAACATTCGCCTCTTTCCAAGGCAAAGGCACTGTACCCGAACTGTAGGATAGCCGGTACAGGCGCGTAAGCATTGGAGACAACTCCGCTGCACATTTTTTCAAAACTACCGCTGGAATACCATCCGGACCACTGGCTTTCCGGACATCGAGTGATTGCAGCACTGCACGGACATCGCGTTGCCTGATATGGATATCAGGCATCGCGTGGTCACTGTCGGGTAGTGTTGGTGGCTGCGTACCACAATCATCGATTCGGGAGTTGGCCGCAAAGAGATTAGCCAGCAGATTTGCCTTCTCTTGCGACTCATGGGCCAGGGATCCATCAGGGTTACGCAGCGGAGGCAGCGAAGGCTGACAGAAGTTGGCTTGCACGGCTTTAGCCAGTCGCCAGTAGCCACGGCTTCCCGTGGGATGCATCACTAGCTCTTGACCAAGCCGCGCTATGCGCAGGGCATCCGCTCTGACATAGGCCCTTCTACAGACCTTTGTGGCTCTGTTGTACGCTGCCTTGAAGTGGCCCAGATTGGGATGGCGCGTGGCGCGCTCCCTTACCCAAGCGCGGTACGCAGACTGTTTTTGTTCAACAGCTTCCGCGCACTCGCGCCCGAACCAAGGGCGCACCCCGCGGTCACCGGTGACATCGGTGTATGAGATATAGTATTCCATACCCAGACCGATCTCACCGGCGACAGCAGTAGCACAATCCGATGGGTTCTTACCTTCAAAGCAGCGCTCAACCCACGGGATGGACGCAAAATAGTCACGAAGTCCATCCCAGTCCGCTGACGAGTAGTGCCAGAGACGCCGCTTCCCCTGCACGGGTCGTGGGGGCGCCATAATAGGCACCGTGGAACAGACCAGGCAGTGGTCAGAGTTGCCTAACGCGGCTCGCACCGATACACTGTACCGGTCCGGATCACTCGTCAGCAGAAGGTCTAGCAGAGAAGGTGCTTGGCCCGACCTTCTTGGTATCCTAGTGACCTCGTGCACCAATTGGGTCAGGCCGTGCGCCAGAGCAAATGCGTGGGCGGCTCTTCCCGCATGGTCTGTTTTGGAGGAGCCCAACCAGATCTCGTGGTGGGCGTTAAAATCCCCCAAAAATACCATTTCGGCATTCGGAAATCGCTCCTGCGCATCATCTGCCGCCTGACTCAGATATTCAAAGAGTCGAGTTGTCTCAGCATCTCCTGTATGGGAACGGTAGAGGCACACATAGATCTGACTCGTAGGGCCATGGTCTACGTGTACCCAAAGGACGGAGAAGGATGGGTCCTCTAGGCAGCGCAAACGGCGACAGCAAACATCCGCCCTAACAAACACGCACACCCCGGCTTTTGCACGAAAACTTTCCTCAAGAACATAGCCAGGGTAGAGCAAGTAGGTCGTGTCGTCAGGGCGGTGTATTTGCGTCTCCGTTAGAAAAAACATGGCAGGTTTCGCCGTCTCTAGGTGTTGGTGGACGGCGTTGAGGTTTGCATGGAGCCCACAGATGTTAGTGGACTCCACCTCAAATAGCAAGCTTTTGGGAGTGTGACGAGCCGCTGTGTTGCCTTTTTCTATAAATTGCGCTGCCATGAGTTTGGGTGGGAGAAGGCGTGAAAAAAAGAAGTGATTGCCGCCGCAGCACCGTGTGACAAAGCGCGGGATATTGGTTTTATCTATGAATGTGAGGCATGGCGAGAGCCGACGCGCCGAACGGAAGGGCCCCCGTACCCCCCCGAGTATGGTCGCCGGGCTCCCAAATCCGGTCACCAACCGGCACGACGAACCATATCGGGATTATGCGCGGCCTGGTGAGGCAGCCTCCCAAGGTGGTTAACCCCAGTTGGGCCCCTGTACTATACCGCGGGCGGCCAGCGGCACCACCGTTTCTACAGGTCTCCCTGTTCGGCGCATCGCCCCGCGCCATCCCCACTAGACTACGCCAAGACCCACTGGTCCCACTAGTGCTGCGACAACCACCACCTCTGCCCGGCTATGCACGTGCTGACCCCTGAACACAATCCAACCGAGATTGAATTGCTATGGAGGGTTTTTCGCAATAGTGCACGGTGGTACCTACCCGGTCGAAACTTGAGACAAATTTGTGCCACCAAGTTTCTACCACCAGTAAAAAATTCGAGATATTGGCAAAAACTAAAGCCTGGAGCAACGAGGTGTCATTTATGGCCTTGATACTTGCATTACGAGGCGATGCCTTAATAATACTGGAAAATTGCCGCCTGAAGGAAGTACTCGGGGGTCTTTGATGGAAGCTTTAGATACACGTTACGGTGACAAGCACCTGGAGAATGTCTACCGAGCGCAGCTCCGGGAGAAGAAACAAAAATCTAGTCAAAGCCTACAGGAATGGGCTGTGGAGGTTGAAAGACTCGTTCAATCGTTCATCACTATGACTCAAGTTTGCAATGGAAATAGTTTGATCATCGAGACAACCTTAAACAATCAACCTTGCAGTTTAACTGTGGATACTGGAGCTTCACGTACAGTTGTTAAACCAGAATTATTGAAACGCACCATAAGGTGGGAAAAACGATTTCTGAGGTGCCAGCTTCATACAGCCACTGGCCAGCCAGTGACCGTTCTCGGTGAAACAGAAGTGGAGGTAAGAATTGGTGACCAAATATACCAGCAGTCGGTGCTCATTGCTAATATTACTGATGACTGCATTTTGGGACTGGATTTCTTGAGGAACCACAGATGTGTCTTGGATATACTTAGAGGAGTACTGAGATTCCCTGATCAGGAAGATTGTTTACAAGGATTCGCACTCTTTACTGTTTAACGGATACAACGTTAGCTCCTAAATCGGAAACTTTAGTCAAAGTGGAGTTTCCCGCGAATACTGAACAAAGAAGATGTCTTATTGTGGAAGATGCCGGCAGTCACTAAAATTTAATAACAGCAAGAACCTTAAATTTAATACCGAACGGAAGTGCTAGAGTGAGAATTCTCACTCAGTGATGAAATAGTTCTCCTGAAGAAGAATAGTGTGGTCGGAAGATGTGAGGAAGTAAAGTGCCTGAGGCGGTTGAACAACACTACGCCCAAACAAGGCGGTACACAAATCTCCGAAGATCACATCCAACAAGTTCTTGAGAATTCGAAGGAAAACTTAACAGCATCAGAATTGCACCAAGCCTGTTGCTACAAATCAGAGACATCTTTGCAACCGGGAATGACTGTGGAAGGACTGGGCTCGTGAAACACCGGATTGACACAGGTGACTCCACGTCTATAAAACAGAGACCTCGACGTATACCATGGGCAAGAGAAGGGGAGGTAGCAGATATGATTGAAGACATGGCTGAGAGCAAAGTGATCGAACCTTCTACGAGTCCATAGTCATCACCTGTGGTACTAGTGAAAAATAAGGATGGCAGCACAAGGTTTTGGGTGGATTACCAAATGTTGAATAATGTCACTAAGAAAGACAGTTATCCTTTGCCTAGAATCGACGATACCTTGGACATGCTTAGTGGTATGAAATGATTTTCAACCATCGATTTAAGAAGTGCCTACTGGCAGGTGGAGATCAGTCCTGAAGATAAAGAGAAGACAGCCTTTAGTACAGGAGTTGGAAACAGATTATGGCATTTTAATGTTATGCCATTTGGGTTATGTAATGCCCCGGCCACCTTTGAACGCCTCATGGAAAGAATAATGGTAGGTCTACTCGGAGACGTCTGCCTGGTTTACCTCGACGATGTCATAGTTATGGGACGCAGCTTCAAAGAAAACCTGAACCTTAAACTGAGTCCAAAGAAGTGCGCTTTATTTAAAAGGGAGGTCAGCTATCTTGGACATGTGATCTCCACGGAAGGAGTTAGAACCGACCCTGAGAAGGTAAGAGCTGTTCAGGAATGGCCTGTTCCAAAAAACAAAACGGAGATTCGTGCGTTTCTGGGACTATGCACGTATTACAGACGCTTTATTGAGCATTTCTCGGATATTGCCAAACCACTACACAGACTAACGGAAGATAAACGAGGCTTCGTTTGGGACTTGGATTGTGTGCAAGCTTATAATACACTTAAACAACGGTTGTACGAAGCTCCTATATTGGGTTATCCTACCAGGGAAGGAAGATTCATTGTGGACACGGATGCCAGCAACACCAGAATAGGTAGAGTGTTGTCACAAGTGCAAGGAGATTGCTATGTTGTAATACCATACTTCAGTAAATCGCTATACAAGCCGGAAAGAAATTACTGTTACTCGTCGTGAACTTCTCGCTGTGGTGAAGTCCTTTTCCTTATTTTAATAAGTACCTTATAGGACTACACTAAGGACAGATCATGCTGCACTACAATGGTTGCTGCAATTCAAGAATCCGGAAGGTCAAGTAGCAAGATGGATCGAGCAACTACAGGAATTTCCCTTTGTGATAGAACACCAAAGTGAAAAAGGGCACGGCAATGCTGATGCTTTGTCTCGTAGGCCGTGTGCCGAAAATTGCAAGCATTGTCAGAAGAACGAAGCCCGTGAAAATATTAAAGTCATAAAGGTGAATTGACTTGACTACGAATGGGCCGGAAGCAGTATGAAGCAGGCGCAAGAGGATGATGATCTACAACCTATACTGCACTGGAAGCAGCTTGAGAGCAAACCCCAATGGAGTAATATAGAGGACCCATCCTTCTCTATCCTTTGGCTACACGTAGACCATGGCCCTACGAGTCAGATCTATGTGTGCCTCTACCGTTCCCATACAGAAGATGCTGAGACAACTCGACTCTTTGAATATCTGCGTCATCTGGGACGGGATCGTGTTGACCTTTCTATGACGGTATAAGCACCAGAAACGTCAGCACGGACCTACCCTCCCCCTCCTTCTGAGGTGACGTGGTTATGTGGGAGAGCACAGGTCGTGTAGATCCTCAAAACAAGTCTGGTGGACTATCCTTCTCGAGGTTGTCGTCCTGTTCTTGGTCTAATTCCCTAAGAAATAGACGCAACAAAAACCTCCAGGCACACCAACGCAGAAATGCAGAGGCCATGTTTCTGCGTGTTCATCACCGAACAAGAGCAGGTGGTGGATAGCAATGACCTCCCGCGTGTTTGTGCCGTGCGCGGGGATCCGTACCGGGGGATGAAGAAGTCCTGGTGGTTGAGCGAGCAGTGGGCCAGAGTAGTTGCACACTGCAAGCAACACGCCACTTTGGTCTGGATTTCCTCTCACACGGGTGGTCACAGAGTAGCTTTCTGTGATCAATCGGCTGTGGCATCCCATAAGCGGGCTGCTTAAGCGAGGTCTCGTGGGTTGAGGAAGCGCAGGCGGCATGGCGTGGTGGCTTGGATGGAAGCAGCACCGTCTCATGCTGTGGAAAACCAAGTCATATCTCGTTGTGTGCAGTCGCGTCCTCTTCTCAACTCAGAGGACCTATACCGAGGGAGTAGTTCTGGCGATCACTTGCAATGCAAGCGACGTCCCCGACGTGAGGGCTCCGTGGCGGGTGGATAGCTCCTGAGGTGAACAACTCCTCGTATAACACATGGATTCCGAGACATGTACAAAAAACACCACCAGGAAGACCGCTGCTGCAAAAGCAGCACTTCTAAAACTTCCTTCGGGCACGATCACTACTGCACAAGCAGTATCGTCACCGTCACCAACACCATCGGTCAAGATCGCTGCTGCAGAAGCAGTATCCTTTCCCAACACATCTTACTCGGGCATGATTGCTGCTGAAAAAGCAGTATCATGCCCAAACATTCTACCCAGTCATACGAGGAGCTGCTGCACAAGCACCCACCTCCTACCCCACCTCAGCAAAGGGCATAACGGGAAAATCTGCAACTGGCAAAATGCCAGGGGCAGCAGCCCGTCCAATACCCGAAGCTGGGCCCAGTAGTGTCCCACCGCTCGCATTGAGGTCTGGTTCGGGACAAAATGCGCCGCAAGGCGCCACACCCCGGAACCCAGCCGAACAGGTTGCGTTAAAGGGTGTGACCCCAATAACCCGGGGTAAATCGGCCCACCAGAACTCACGCAACCCGGTGACCGCAACCTCTGGTCAACACACCACAACACCCGAGGCGATGGATATGACCTCTCTTAGAGAGGCCATACAATCACCCACCACCCACCACCAACGATCCCACCTGGTCGACAGCACACAAAAAGATGTCCTCGGCCAAAAGACGACGCTTCAAAGCGAGAGCATATCAATGACATGCTGTCTGATGGCTCCATTCATTGTTATGCGGACGACAGTACCGGAGACACGTGTTACACGGGCCGTGCAAATATCCCTCAGTTCGAGGTGGAGAAGAGTTGCGAACAACTTGTGTCTAAAATCGAGACTACTCTCTCTGGAGTATCCCACTAAGACACAAGTATGTATTCACCGCTAAGAAAACCCCATTCATTGTGGCGCCGCAATTCCTGGGCACACCGCTTACCATCTCCTCGAGTATCGGGATCCTTGGTGTCGATATCTCCAGCGACGTCCAATACCGAAGTCATTTGCAGGACAAGGTTAAGTTGGCATCAAGAAAACTCGGAGTGCTCAACAGGGCGAAGCAGTATTCCACTGCGGGGCAGCAACTCCTTCTTTATAAAGCACAGGTCCGGCCTCACATGGAGTACTGCTGTCATCTTTTTGCTGGAGCACCTGCATACCAGCTTGACCCCTTCGACTCAGTGCAAAGCCGGGCATTGAGGCTGGTTGACAATCCCATACTCACAGGTAGTGTGGAACCTCTTAGCCTTAGGAGGGATTTTGCCTCACTGTGTGTGTTCTACCGCCTATACAATGGTTTGTGCTCAGATGAATTGTTTGACATGATGCCCGTAGCTACATTCTATCATCGCACCTCTCGCCATAGGCAGGGAATTCATCCTCACACATTGCGACCTGAGACGGTGCACACTGTGCGGTATGAAAGAAACTGAGCAAGCCAGCTGAGCAATTGGCCACCACTCCTCGGCTCAGAGGAGGAGTGCTTTCCCGGGGGGGGGGGGGAGGAGGGAGTGAACTTGGTGACCTCCCGTCCTCCCCGCTGCGGGACTAACATAATTCAAGCTAACCTCCAGCACAGTCAGGCCGCGACGGCTTCCTTGCGCCGAGTGCTGGAAGAAAACCCGCAGACCGTTGCCCTGATTCAGGAGCCGTGGATCAGAGGAAACAAGGTCTGCGGCCTCAACAACACCGGAGGCAAACTGCTGCTGGATACTTCCGTAAGTAAACCAAGAGCATGCATCTACCTACCTAAACACTCAACAACACTATTAATCAATCAATTCTGCTCAAGGGACCTGACAGCCGTCAGGTTGAGCAGAAGTGACCAGCATCAGCCAGACATCGTCTTTGCCTCCGCCTACCTGCCGAGAGACGAAGACGTACCCCTGCCGAAACTCAGCTCATTAGCTGAGTACTGCGAGAGGGAGTGTCTCGATATCATCGTCGCAGTCGACACGAACGCGCACCACACTCTCTGGGGTAATAAAGACACCAACAAAAGAGGTGAGGAAATGCTCAACTTTATTTTCACAAACAATTTTAACTTATTAAATCAAGGCTCTGAACCCACGTTCGTTAACACTCGCCATCAAACGATAATAGATCTCACCCTAGCGTCAGCCAGAATAGCAAAATCCATCACCAAGTGGCATGTGTCCGAAGAGGCCTCATGCTCAGACCACAGATGGATTCGATTCTGCATAAACATAGAGCTACCAAAACCAACCATGTAGGCAGCCACGCAAGACAAACAAACAAAAATTTGTAAGTCTAGTTAGCGCAAGGTTTAACAACCTACAAAACCCCTCAGAAAACCTCGAAATTACCGACCTAGATTACTACACAAACGAAATCACATCAATTCTCATCTCAAGCTACGAGCAGTCCTACCCCCTCACCACACCAATGGTTAGCAAAGGGCGACACTGGTGGTGTTTATCCCTTGAGAAGCTACGACGCAAGTTGAGAAAACTTTTCAACAGGGCTAAGAACACCAGGGAACCGACTGACTGGGAGATGTACCAAAACACAAAAAAAAGATATAAAGAAGAAATACGTCAGAGAAGCGTAGAGTGCTGGAGACGCTTCTGCACAAACATCGAAACTAGCAACCAGGCATCCAAGGTCCAAGCTTGCCTCTCAAAAGAGCACGACCAATCCATATATTATGTGTAGGTATTGTATCTATTCGTATGTATTTATATATTATATATACACAATAACTACTGTAATCTCAAAATACTAAATATTTACTATTGCTATTAATATATTGTTCTTCTAAAAATAAGTCACCTACAAATTCAAATATCTAATGTATGTCGACCGAGCAACATTGTAAACAAGCGTCAATGTAAACATGTTGGTATTGGTACCCACAGGACAGGCATGCCTAGTGTGGGGCCAACGGATAACTTCAATTGTTTTGCTTTCGGTAATAAATGATTTTTATTTTTTATTTTATTTTATTGGGTGCCTCAAAAAACCAGATAACACCTTTACAAAAAACGACGCTGAAACAAGCGAAATACTACTAACCACTCACTTCACTGGATGCAAACTAGCAACCGATTACTCATGGGTGGGCACAAATGAACGACCAACCAGTCACCAAGACTGGGAGGTGGCTCGAGAAACCATTAACAAAGAAAAACTGTTATGGGCAATCAACACCTTCCTACCTTTCAAGGCAGCAGGCTTGGATGGTATATTTCCAGGACTCCTAAAATGGAGCGGCCCCATAATAGCAGACTACCTTGTTAAACTACTACAAGGTTGTCTCGCACACCGCTATATACCCTTGAAATGGCGGGAGGTAAAAATAATATTCATCCCCAAACCAGGTAGAAGTGACTACACTCAGGCAAAGTCATTTAGACCCATCAGCCTGACCTCATTTCTACTAAAAACACTCGAACGATTAGGCGATAGAGTGATTAGAAGTCAGATACTAACACTCAAACCTTTACATCCTAATCAACATGCCTACAGCGAAGGCAAATCCACAGAATCGGCACTTCACCATGTGGTGTCCCGAATCGGTGGAGCACTAAAATCAAAACAACCTACTCTTGGCGCATTTATTGACATTGAAGGTGCTTTTGACAAAACCAATTTTAACAGCATCAACAGATCACTTCTCGACCATGACGTGCCTTCAACGCTTGTCGAATGGATCGACAATATGCTTAAACAGAGGGCGGTGCAACTTACAGTCAACTCCACCACGCGAGGATGTCCACAAGGAGGAGTACTCTCTCCCCTGTTATGGAACCTGGTCGTGGACGAGCTTGTAACGGATCTAAACGCAAATAACCTCTTCACTGTAGGCTATGCGGACGATATTACGATCCTAGTATCGGGGTTGTTCGAAAGTGCCATATGCAACCGCATGAGACAGGCTTTCAAAATAATCGAAAACTGGTGCGAAAAGCACAGGTCGTGAGAGTCAGAAACAGAACTAATAATGTTCACAAACCGAAGAGTACAGGGCCCATACAAGCTCCCAAAACTCTTTGCAACCGAACTAACACTTAGGGAAGAAGTCAAATACCTAGGGGTTATTCTCGACAGCAAATTGCTCTGGAACAAACACCTTGAACACAAACTGAACAGGTGCACAATTGCCTTTTACCAATGCAAAAGAATGATGGGCACTACATGGGGACTCTCACCCAAAATAACTCTGTGGTTATACACAGCAGTGATCAGACCCATGCTAGCCTATGGGGCTTTAGTATGGTGGACTCGAACAGAGTTGTCTACCGTGATTGCCAGGCTAAAATCCTTTCAGAGGCTGGCCTGCTCATCAACCTGTGGATGCATGAAAACCACTCCTACCGCTGCTATGGAGATAGCCCTCAACATAGTACCGCTTGACCTGTTCATCCAACAGGAGGCCACCATCACCGCTATTAGGTTGTGGCACCTGGGACTCTGGGGCAACTATTACGACAATCCCCATACCACAATCCTTGGACGAGCCCTAAAGCATCGGCCACTGATGGCCGCCCCCTGCGATAGAACTTTTAAACAATATTCCTGGAACAAAAAATACCAAATAACAAAACAGGCCGAGGAAAAAGACTACTCCGTTATTGAAGAGGTACACGTATACACTGACGGCTCCAAAACAAAAAATTTCACTTATGTACAATTAATGATTAATTACATTCGATCTAAATATTGGATATTAAAATGTAAGCTATTAGTAAAAACTGAAATACACAAATGTCTAATCTGTGCTAAACAGCGTGCAAGTGTCAGAACCCAGTTAATGGGAGACTTACCTAAGGAAAGAGTAACACCTGCTCGTCCTTTTTTACATTGTGGTGTCGATTTCGCTGGCCCGTACAACATTCTCATGTCCAGAGGAAGAGGTGCTAAAACTATTAAAGGTTATATCGCCTTATTTATATGTATGTCAACAAAGGCCGTACATCTGGAGCTGGTTGGAGACTTGACATCAGAAGCCTTTATTGGAGCCTTTCGGCGGTTCGTTGCACGTCGAGGAAGATGCGCTCACATGTGGAGTGACCAAGGTCGGAATTTCATTGGCGCCAATAAAGATCTTCAAGAAGCCTGGAGGGCAGCCAGATTAGAATTCGAAGGTGACATCATAGAAACTCTGGCTAAGGACGACACACAGTGGCATTTTATACCAGCGTATAGTCCGAATTTTGGAGGCCTTTGGGAGGCCGGCATAAAATCCACAAAGTATCATCTGAAACGAGTTTTAAACGGACACATGACCTTTGAAGAATTCAGTACACTTTTATGCCAGATTGAAGCGTGTCTGAATTCACGTCCTTTATGTCCTATAGATAGTTCAGATACGGAGAACCTGAATGTACTAACTCCGGGTCACTTTTTAATCGGAGAAACGCCTATTACTCTACCTTCACCCAGTTTGCAAAACGTTCCAGTAAGCAATTTAACAAGATGGCGTCATACTCAAAAGATATTGAACGATTTTTGGAGGCGCTGGCAGGATGAGTACTTATCTAGACTTCAACAACGACCGAAGTGGTTAAAAAAAACTGAAGAATATGAGATTGGACAGATAGTGCTCATAAAGAGTGATAATGCTCCACCAGGCAAATGGCCTCTTGGCCGCATCGTAGATAAACACCCTGGCCCTGATGCAGTTACCAGAGTCTACAGTGTGAAGAGCGGTAGTAGTATAGTTAAGCGATCTGTTAGTAAATTATGTCTTTTGCCTGTAGATATCAAAGTTTAAGTAAAATAGGTAGTAGTCTGAGTTCCAAGTATCAAATGCATGTATAATGCTTAGTAATCATTAACTATCTATTCGATTGATTTACAATTTGTTATAGTTTTGACTATTATACAATTTTGTATCTAGTTTAGCGAGTAATTTGTATAGTTGAATGTTATTTTGTGAATTTGCATGATGTTTTTAAAGAACTAGCCGTTCTTTGGTGGGCGGTATGTTCGGATGATTAGATACGTATCTATAGATTCATATAACTATGCATGTCATTCAGATCGTTGGTTTACTTAAGTAGTGTAAATAAATCCATTGAAGCTAACACACGTCTCTTTTACTGCATTTTCTGTAGCAAAGTAAAATCAACCTTATTACACTCAACTGGTGAGTGTAATAAGGTTGATTTAGTAAAGTCTCTTTTACTGCATTTTCTGTAGCAAAGTAAAATCAACCTTATTACACTCAACTGGTGAGTGTAATAAGGTTGATTTTAC
The DNA here is from genome assembly GCA_963662185.1 of Eilema griseolum. Taxonomy (NCBI): domain Eukaryota; kingdom Metazoa; phylum Arthropoda; class Insecta; order Lepidoptera; family Erebidae; genus Eilema; species Eilema griseolum. The sequence continues at coordinate 561,464 of OY759232.1, forward strand.
TTTGCTACAGAAAATGCAGTAAAAGAGACGTGTGTTAGCTTCAATGGATTTATTTACACAACTTAAGTAAACCAACGATCTGAATGACATGTATAGTTATATGAATCTATAGATACGTATCTAATCATCCGAACATACCGCCCACCAAAGAACGGCTAGTTCTTTAAAAACATCATGCAAATTCACAAAATAACATTCAACTATACAAATTACTCGCTAAACTAGATACAAAATTGTATAATAGTCAAAACTATAACAAATTGTAAATCAATCGAATAGATAGTTAATGATTATTAAGCATTATACATGCACTTGATACTTGGAACTCAGGCTACTACCTATTTTATTTAAACTTTGATATCTACAGGCAAAAGACATAATTTACTAACAGATCGCTTAACTATATTACTACCGCTCTTCACACTGTAGACTCTGGTAACTGCATCAGGGCCAGGGTGTTTATCTACGATGCGGCCAAGAGGCCATTTGCCTGGTGGAGCATTATCACTCTTTATGAGCACTATCTGTCCAATCTCATATTCTTCAGTTTTTTTTAACCACTTCGGTCGTTGTTGAAGTCTAGATAAGTACTCATCCTGCCAGCGCCTCCAAAAATCGTTCAATATCTTTTGAGTATGAAGCCAACTTGTTAAATTGCTTACTGGAACGTTTTGCAAACTGGGTGAAGGTAGAGTAATAGGCGCTTCTCCGATTAAAAAGTGACCCGGAGTTAGTACATTCAGGTTCTCCGTATCTGAACTATCTATCGGACATTAAGGACGTGAATTCAGACACGCTTCAATCTGGCATAAAAGTGTACTGAATTCTTCAAAGGTCATGTGTCCGTTTAAAACTCGTTTCAGATGATACTTTGTGGATTTTATGCCGGCCTCCCAAAGGCCTCCAAAATTCGGACTATACGCTGGTATAAAATGCCACTGTGTGCCGTCCTTAGCCAGAGTTTCTATGATGTCACCTTCGAATTCTAATCTGGCTGCCCTCCAGGCTTCTTGAAGTTCTTTATTGGCGCCAATGAAATTCCGACCTTGGTCACTCCACATGTGAGCGCATCTTCCTCGACGTGCAACGAACCGCCGAAAGGCTCCAATAAAGGCTTCTGATGTCAAGTCTCCAACCAGCTCCAGATGTACGGCCTTTGTTGACATACATATAAATAAGGCGATATAACCTTTAATAGTTTTAGCACCTCTTCCTCTGGACATGAGAATGTTGTACGGGCCAGCGAAATCGACACCACAATGTAAAAAAGGACGAGCAGGTGTTACTCTTTCCTTAGGTAAGTCTCCCATTAACTGGGTTCTGACACTTGCACGCTGTTTAGCACAGATTAGACATTTGTGTATTTCAGTTTTTACTAATAGCTTACATTTTAATATCCAATATTTAGATCGAATGTAATTAATCATTAATTGTACACCTCCATGTAATGTTGCGATATGTGCATCAGCAACAATTAATTTCGTCAAGTATCCTTTATCACTTAGAATTATAGGGTGTTTTCTATCATCGCTTAAACAGGAATGTTGAATTCTTCCGCCCACCCTGAGTATATAATTTCGATCCAAATATGGGTTGAGAGACTTCAGTCGACTTATGTTCTTAACCCTTCCTTTATTTCTTAAGTCTTCTAAGTCCTCTTCAAAACACTCTCTTTGTGCTATCTGTATACATTTATGTAATGAAAGTTGTAGCTCTTCTGTTGTCAAATTAATTTGTGTTCTTTCTTTTTTCAGGTTTAAGTATTGTCTGCAGTATGTCACAGCTCCCATCAACTCAATCAGCGTGTCACAGACCTCAAAGCGGGTAGACCACGGTTTCTCTTCCATAATCTGATTTGTTACGACGTTCACACTTATATTCCGTTTTATTTCCAAATCTGTTGTTGTATTTATATTTTTAAATGCTATTTCTTCTTGTTTCAGCCATTCTGGCCCTTCCCACCATAATTGACACTTCTTTAACTCTGGTAGCAGCATACCTCGTGATACAACGTCAGCAGGGTTATTCCTTGAATCCACGTGAAACCAATTACTGCCGATATTATCGATAATTGTAATGACTCTGTTCCTCACAAAGGTCTGCCATCTAGTAGGATCTCCTTGCAACCAGGATAGAACTATTGTGGAATCTGTCCACGAGTATATTTGACTGGTAGGAATTCGCATTGCTTCGCTTATCTGTTTCAATAATTTTGCAAGAAGTACAGCACCACACAGTTCAAGTCGTGGTAGTGACATCGGTTTTACAGGTGCTACTCTTGATTTTGCAGCAATTATGGACGTTTTGTATTGAAGATCATCTCCCAGTACTCTCAGGTAAGCAACTGCTCCATATGCTTTGTTAGAAGCGTCACAGTATCCATGAACAGTAACGCTTTTAATGTCTTTGCTTGAACATTGCAGCCATCTTTGTATTTCTATATCCTTCAAATGTGTAAAGCTTTGTCGTATACTAATCCACTCCTTTTCTGTTTCAGGACCTATTTCATCATCCCAAGCACTATGATTTAACCACAACTTCTGAATCAACATCTTTGCAGGTACAATAGCAGGAGCCAGCCATCCCAGTGGGTCAAATAGGCGATGTATGTCAGCCAATATCTTCCTCTTAGTGATCGCTTCCATTTTCAGTGTATAATCTAAATGGTAATGTATTGTATCCTTTCCCATGTTCCAGAATAAACCAAGTGTTCGAACTGTACCGTGCAACTTCATATCTATTGCAACTTGCTTACTACGATGTGATGAATCGAATTGTTTCAGAAATTCTACGCTGTTTGACGACCACTTCTGCAGCGTGAAGCCTCCCTTTTGTAAAATATCGCTGACATTTTTTGCCAACTCTATAGCTTTCTCCACCGTATCTTCACCAGAAAGCATATCATCCATGAAAAAGTCTTCTTTGATTATTGCAGCTGCAGATGGGTAATCTGAGCCTTCGTCTTCTGCTAACTGGTGGAGAGTCTTAACGGCTAGGTACGGTGCTGGAGCAGTACCAAAGGTGACTCTTAATAGGCGGTAGTCTTTAATTGGTTCATTGACATCATGTCGCCAGAGTATACGCTGATAATCTGTATCCACCCTTGTTACTAATATCATCCGATACATCTTTTCGATGTCTGCTCCGAAACAAATAGGCTTCATTCTCCATCTCATTACTAAATATCTCATATCTTCCTGCAATTGGGGTCCTATAAGTAATTCTTCATTCAGAGATATATTATTACAACCCTTAGACGATGCGTTGAACACCACTCTCACCTTCGTGGTTTCACTACTCTCCTTAAGGACTGGATGATGAGGTAAGTATACTGCAGGGTTTTCTATTTCATGTGGTGGAACTTCTTCCATGTGATTCAAATCAATATACTCCTTCATTACTCTCGTGTATTCTGTCCTTAAGTTTTGGTCATTTTCTAAACGTCGTTCAAGTTGCATGTATCTTCTTAGTGCTATATCCCTTGTATACCCTTCAGGTGATTTAGGATTTTCAGCCTTAAATGGTAATTTTACCACGTATCTTCCTTCAGAATTTCTTGTATATGTTTCTTTATATATTTTCTCACATAATTCTTCATCTTGTGTTAGTTTATTCTTACTGTCTTCTTCTACTTCCCAAAAGGATTTCAACATATCTTCTATATTCATATGATGATGCATAACAGTAATGTCTTCTGAGGAAGTGCTTTCTTCCACCTTTCCAAAAAGAATCCATCCTAGGCTTGTGTTTTGAGCAGTTGGGGAGCCTAGGGGACTTTTAACCAGACCATCTCTTAATATTGTGTCATATACCTTGACACCTAACAAAAGATCTACTCGCCCTAGTGTATTGTAACTTGGATCGGCCAGGGTGAGTCCTTGCAAATGTGGCCAGGCTTCGATATTGTAGGTGAAATGTCTTGGAGGCAAGTTGGAGGTTATCTTGGTGGGTATTACATATGCCTTCATGAATATGTTGAAATCTTCATCACATCTTGAAAAAAGATCAAACTCAATAACGTGATTTATCTGTGTTTGTATCCCTCCAACTGCTGTAACTGTACCCTTGCTTGACTTTCGTTTCACCTTTAACTTCTGTGCTGCTCTTTCACTAATGAAACTTTCATGAGATCCTTGATCAATTAAGGCGCGCAATACTGTAGTCAATCCATTACTATCTCTTACATAAACCAATGCCGTTGCCAGCAAGGCTGTAGACTTCTTTGCTGCAAAGTGTGAGGATATTGCGACGTCTGAGACCTCATCTTTCTTCTCCTTCTCTTTACCTTCGACATGGCTGTCTTGAGTTTGGGAATTGTCTGATTGCTTGGTACTTCTAGACTCGTGTAGCAGCGAGTGGTGACGTCGTTTACATACGCGGCAATGAACAGGTACTCGACACTTCCAGGTGGTGTGCCCGGGTATCAGACAATTGTAGCACAGGCGATTATTTCGTACAAACTCACTTCTCTCTATAGGTTGAAGCTTTATAAAATCTTTACAATGGCAAAGCTTGTGATCTTCTTTGCACATCATACACGTCTTCACAGGTGCGGTCGCAGAAACATGACAGAGCTTCTCCTTGGTAGCCTTTTCCCTTGTGACGGCTGTAGAACTAGTAGGTGTAGTCGACTCCAACGTACGAAACTTGCACTCCAAAAATATAACGAATTCATTCCAGGTAGGCAGTTTATCAGACTCCTGAGTGTATGAATGCTCCTCCCAATCCTTATGGGTCTCAGTATCTAATTTTTGAACTACCAAAAATATGATGATGGGGTCCCAAGTCTCGGTAGATATGTCCAGATTTCGTAGACTATGTAAACATTCTGTGGTAGTGTCTAGTAAGGATTTTATCTGGCTTGCTGTCGGTGTCTTAATAACTTTCTGTTCGGTAAGTCGTTTGAAAAGGGTTTTTACAATAACTCGCTTATTCCCAAAGCGGTGCTTCAATATGTCCCATGCTTGCTCGTAATTGCTTTCAGTAATTTTCACGTTTTTTAACAAAGTTTCAGCTTCACCCGTGATACTTGATTTCAAATATTGTAATTTCTGTACCATACTCAACGACTTATTCGTATGGACTAGTGATATAAACAAATCATGATAAGTAGGCCAATCTTCGTATTTACCATTAAACACGGGAAGATGAATTTTAGGTAGTATAACTTCAGTCGGGATAGTACTCACGGTATCTTTAGTTCTTATTGCCAATGCAGATAGCATATCCTTTAAATCACCGTGTAAACAAATGTACAAATCTTCAATCACGTAGTAATCTTCGTTTACAAAATATGGAATGTTCGTACGTTGTTCTTTCGGTGTACACTTCACAAGTTCTTGATGCGTACTTTTAAAGGACTGCCAGTATTCTTCAATGCATTGCAACCTAGTTTCAATGTATCCCTTTGTTAATCTTGCTTTAGGACATTTTTTCAAGTTTACTTGCGCTTTTTGCATTTTCCCAGCAATTTCTTCCAAAACATCCAGTAACTGGGTACTTGTGGTACTCATTTTCGTAAAAAGTAACCTTTAAACTATATATTTTGACCCAAAAATCACGAAGTTCATCTGATAATATCGTAGTCGTTAAGTTGTGATTTTATAAAACTTTTCAATCTCGGCTATTATGCGCCCGGTTCTTATCGCGCAGGAATGCAGTTCTTTTGTCTTCGAGCGGCCGACGTATTTTTTGCAACAATTTACTAATCCGGTTCGTTTGGACCATATGATGAGTGCAATAAGGTTGATTTTACTTTGCTACAGAAAATGCAGTAAAAGAGACGTGTGTTAGCTTCAATGGATTTATTTACACTACTTACAGTCCATCAAATCTAAGAGGTACCGTTTGACGTTTCATATTTTTCAAACCGAAACAACTTTGTTCATACGTACATTATTCAGTTTCGATAACCTTTTTCATAAAACCATGAATTTAGAAAGATTTCATTATTGTATCTAAAAATGTACAATTCTTAATATCTAAATGTAATTGAAAACTTTCAAACAAAGCAAAATAACACATATTTACACAGTAAATAATTTCTAATAGTTATATTCTTGACCGCATTACAAAGTTACGTAGTTAGGTCACTGCACGTAGTGTTGCGACTCTTCGGATACACTTGTATGCAAAAAAATCGTTTACATATACGAAAAATCGAATGTATTATTTACAAATTACACTTGACAACCAAACAAATATTTTTTCATGTGAATGGGATTTATCTCACATATTACGATTACATAACTAAATAGTTATGTAATCGTAAAATATGAGATAAAACCCATTCACCAAAAATACGTATTTATAAATCAAATATATTTGCTTCTTTAAAAAGTTGTCGAAAGCGATTTGTCGATTTTTGATTTTCGCGCCCAAATAAGTCGGGGTTTCTCGCGCTAACGCTGTCGAAATAGTAAATGGAGTCAGGGATAGTGTTTTTTACATTTATTTTTGTGTATGATAGTATGGGTTTGCATATTACAGAGAAATAAACAAATTTTTAACAAGCACATCCATTGATTTTACAATTACAATTTTTTCTTCTAAGTCTTATTTCTACGTCTAAAACTAATAAAAATAAGGTATGTAGAACCCATTCACAAAAATGTTGTTGCCTGATGTTATAAATTAACGACGTTACTGCGCGACCGCATAATGCACTGAATACACAGATACCCTAAAATAAATTAATTTAATTATTTTTAGGTCAATAGGCAAAATCGCAGGTGTCCAAGTCTCTACAATTTTTTTTTTCTGGCAACACTACCAACTACAAGCGCACGCGGTCCGCTCGGTCGGTTCGGCGTCAGCAGTCTCTCGCCATCTTGGAAGCTGACTGTGCGCGTACTTGCTTTCTCGTTTGTGTTTTACAATTTGTGACTTGGCTATTACTTTTCTGGACTGATCATTCTTTATCCGTTTACCTTGGCAATATTTATACTGGACTCCGAACTAAGCAAGTGTTTATTAATAATGTCGAAAAGAGGACGTACTTTGAACAGCCAGGCTCGTGAATTGGTGGTGAAATTACACGAGTATTTTGAGCGTGAATCTCAAAATGGTGGACTTCTACTGCCAGTTACACAAGTTCGGGATCGCGTCGGTGAAGCTCTCGGTATTGGTAGCCGCACCGTTGGCAAAATATTAAGTGAAAAATATGGGCCTTCGGGGAGTGACAGTAACGTACGATTATTCCGAACCTGACCCGAAAACCTGACCCGGTCGCGGGCTAGGTTAGAAACTTGAAGAATTTGTTCCGAACGTAACCCTCTTCCTAACCTGACCCGACGTGTCGTTCCTATCATAACCCGAATTGCGTTTTTGGTTATTCTCAATCTTTTATAAAATAAAAGTACATAGATATGTGTCAAATTAGTATTTAATAATTAGATACGATCCATAATCAAAATACTTATGACACTAATTTTTCACAAAAATTAAGAAGTACATAATAAAATAATACTAAAAAAATTAGATTTTAATTTGTTTAAATAGTTTATTATGAGTAAAAAAATTGAAAATATAAAATTTTGTTAACTTATGAAGAAGGTACATTCGAAAAGCTATTTTTTCATATACCGCAACTTTTTTATTACCATTTGTGGTCTTGTGAGTGCTCTTATCATTTAAAGGCTGAGTAATTTATATTAAATCAATAAATAAAACGGTAAGTACATCAATTGCTATTGTTGAGTGCATTTATTGGTTGCATTATTTCCGTCTATATTCGATATTAGATAGCTACTACTAGTTTTTATTTGGCATAATATGTCTGATTTACCAGGATGTTCGCACAGCCCTTTTGATTTCAATTTGATAAATTTATCAAATTGAAATCAAAAGGGCTTTATTTCCGATATATCGAAATGGTGGTACTGTATTGTTACGAGCTGGTTACCAGTACACAAAGAAAAGAAAAAACAAAGAAACGCTTGTGTGGAGATGCGTTAATTATCACAAAGATCTTAAATGCAGTGGGTCATTAACTGTTAAGGTAGATATTTAATATTTTTGACCCATTTTTTTTTATTTTTTAAAGTACAGTTGTAAAGTACACCCAAATTCGGAACAAAGAAATTGTGAATTTGTGAGTCCTGCGTGGAACCCACGACCTCTTGCGCAGCAATCGTATATAATTCCACAGCATCACCGAGACAGTCAAGTGTCTTGGATTAATGATAAATCTTAATTGTAACTTTTTTACAGCAAAACACAACAGTCATCAAAGAAACCGCACACAAATGCTCTCCGGATATTGTAAAAACGAAGTTGACATAAAAATGGATAAACTAAAAAAAAAAGTTCTAAATTCAAATTTTGAGCCAATACCGACTATAGCTATATTATTTATTATAGCTATATTATTTAGATTATAGCTATATTTTCAATCAAACTATAGCTTCAATTAATGACACTGGTATACAACTAGTTACAAAAGTTCCAACTTTCAAAAATGTTAAATCTTCACTTTATTATAACAGGAATAAAAAAGAGAACATCAATAAAATTAAATTTGATAAACCCAAAGATGTGGAAATTCCACCTAAGTTTGAAAAATTTATGATAGCAGACTATTGCGGTAATGTTCGCATATTAATATTTGCTAGTGAAGAGGTAAAATATCTTATGTCGACACTAAAAAATTTTTTTGGTGATGGCACTTTTAAATGTTGCCCTGCCCCATGCAAACAAATATACACAATACACGGTGATTACAACAGTGACATGGAGTACACTCGTGTTATACCATTAGTATACGTGCTCATGACCAAAAAAAAATGAAAAATCGTATAAGGTGGTTTTTGATTTGATCCAAACAGTGATACCAAACTGAAAACCTCTTAAGTTCACATCGGATTTTGAAAAAGCAACCATGAATGCTGTAAAAGTCATGTTTCCTGAAGTCGTGATTAAGGGTTGTCAAGTGCATATGGCAAAAGCTGTGAAGAAACGTGCAAAAGAATTAAAATTAGATAAAAGTAAACTTCATTACCGTACCGTCGCTTTGTGTACTGCTTTGCCTCTTTTACCTCGAAATTTAATTAAAGAAGGTATGAATTACATTTTGGACGTTATGAACCCTGACGAAAAATTAAACTCATTTATTGATTATTATGTTTAAGCAGTGGTTAAAAGATGAGGAATTTATTGACGTCTGGTGTGTAAGCGAGGAAAGACACAGAACAACAAATTGTCTTGAAGGGTGGCACAATTAGCTTAATAAAAAAATCAGAGGAAACAGCAATTTAATGACAGTGTTGAATGCTCCAAAATGTGATGCGGACTTAAACACTGTGAAAAAAAATGTTTTTAATGAAAAAAGGAGTGAGCATTCTATTAACAGAGATTTATAGATTCTGTACGTTGTTGGTCAAGTCAAGAAAGGAAACGTGACTGTAGGCCACTGTTTAGAAATGTTATAATGATTTTTACATTCGACTTAATTTTTACATTAGTTCTTTTAATCAATTATGTGTTACTCATGAAAAGTAAATGTTTGTTAAACATGTTGATTCTGTGAGATTATAACATAACATAACATAAACTCACTCTTATATCCCCGAAGGGGTAGGCAGAGGTGCTAGTACCTACATTTTGCCAGTTTATGTTTAGGGCCCAATATAATAGGTAGCGAGCCTATTGCCATTAAACGGGCACTGATAAACCTGTGATAAATAATAATAAATATTCTACAACATTCTACACAACGCTATCTAGACCCATGGTAAGCATAGTTTAACTAGCTTGTGTTATGGAATCTAGAATACGGATAAACATACTTAAATACTTTTTTTTTGTAAATACATACATATTATACATAGAAACACCCAGACCAGTGCAAATACCCATATTCATGTATACAAATATTTGCACTGAGCGGGGATCGAACCCGCGCCTCCTGCGTAGCAGTCGTGTTCACTACCGCCACGCCACCAAATACACACATAGTTTTTGAGACATTTGCACTTTTATTTTAAGAAAGATAAGACAGAATAACCAAAAACGCAATTCGGGTTATGATAGGAACGACACGTCGGGTCAGGTTAGGAAGAGGGTTACGTTCGGAACAAATTCTTCAAGTTTCTAACCTAGCCCGCGACCGGGTCAGGTTTTCGGGTCAGGTTCGGAATAAACGGTAACGTACTTCACACACCGAAAAAACGAAAAAGAAATAAACCTGTGACAGGCATCGATGAATTCGATAGTCATGCTATTAGAAACCATATATACGGGTATTTTACAAGAGGCGAATTTCCAACATTGGCAAAGTTATGTGCAACTTTAAAAGATGCCGGGCTGTATAAGGGAAGCATAGAGTCGTTGAGAACGGTAATAACAGGAATTGGCTTCAGATACAAAAAAGTTGACAAACGAAAAATTGTTATGGAGCGACATGACATAATTATGCAGCGACTAACATTCCTGCGCGAAGTTAAACAAATTATAAACTGGGATAATGTAATATTTTTGGACGAAACTTGGCTAAATTCCAACCATTCTGTGCCGAAAACATGGACTGATGATTCTGAAGCTTCGTGCTCGAAGGTGCCGATAGGAAAAGGTGGACGCCTCATAATATGCCATGCTGGGTCAGCGTCTACAGGCTTCGTGGAAAACTCTTTATTAGCTTTCCAATCCAAAAGCACTAAAGAGTATCATGAAGAAATGGACGCAGTAAGGTTCCGAGAGTGGTTCTTAAATTTATTACAGAATATCCCTCCTAACAGCACAATTATAATGGATAATGCCCCATACCACTCTGTGCAAATTGATAAAGCACCTACGTCAGCCAATAAGAAAGCAGATTTGGTGGCATGGCTGCAAAGAAAAGGAGTGGATGCCGACATGTCACTATTAAAAGCTGAATTATTACAGTTAGTGAAATTGCATAAACCACCAAAACCGACATATGTAATTGACCAATTGGCCGAAGAGCACGGGCACAAAGTCATACGACTTCCTCCGTACCATTGCCAATATAATGCCATTGAACTGATTTGGGCCCAAGTTAAAGGTAATATTTTATAATATTATAATAATAACACGAGTACTTCTAACATTTATAATTTAAACAATGGTTTTCGTCTGCTATCAAATAGTTACATTATTGTTTTACAGGTTATGCAGCAAGACACAACACAAAACCACCCTTCAGTGTCAAGAAAATGGAAGGTTTATTAAAGGAAGCATGTGCCCAAGTTACACAGGAAGATTGGAGTAAAGTAGTACAAAAAACAAAGAAAATAATAATGGACGACTTCGAAAGAGACGTACACTTTGATAATGTAATGGACAATCAACTGGTCATTAATTTAAATGACGATGATGACGAAGACGACGATACTAGTACTAGTAGTGAATAAAAAAATATCCTAAACATTTCTTTTATTTAATTATAACAATTGATTTCTTAAAATTCGGATATTATAGTAATCGATCTCTTAAAGTTCGGATATTATAGTAATCGATTTTTTCATCCCATCCCTATCATTCAATTGTCAGAACTGTCAAACGGTACTTCTTAGATTTGACGGACTGTAAGTAAACCAACGCGGCAACGATCTGAATGACATGCATAGTTATATGAATCTATAGATACGTGTCTAATCATCCGAACATTTTCTTCGTGTGTTATGTTCTGTCATGAAAGTTTCATTAGTGAAAGAGCAGCACAGAAGTTAAAGGTGAAACGAAAGTCAAGCAAGGGTACAATTACAGCAGTTGGAGGGATACAAACACAGATAAATCACGTTATTGAGTTTGATCTTTTTTCAAGATGTGATGAAGATTTCAACATATTCATGAAGGCATATGTAATACCCACCAAGATAACCTCCAACTTGCCTCCAAGACATTTCACCTACAATATCGAAGCCTGGCCACATTTGCAAGGACTCACCCTGGCCGATCCAAGTTACAATACACCAGGGCGAGTAGATCTTTTGTTAGGTGTCAAGGTATATGACACAATATTAAGAGATGGTCTGGTTAAAGGTCACCTAGGCTCCCCAACTGCTCAAAACACAAGCCTAGGATGGATTCTTTTTGGAAAGGTGGAAGAAAGCACTTCCTCAGAAGACATTACTGTTATGCATCATCATATGAATATAGAAGATATGTTGAAATCCTTTTGGGAAGTAGAAGAAGACAGTAAGAATAAACTAACACAAGATGAAGAATTATGTGAGAAAATATATAAAGAAACATATACAAGAAATTCTGAAGGAAGATACGTGGTAAAATTACCATTTAAGGCTGAAAATCCTAAATCACCTGAAGGGTATACAAGGGATATAGCACTAAGAAGATACATGCAACTTGAACGACGTTTAGAAAATGACCAAAACTTAAGGACAGAATACACGAGAGTAATGAAGGAGTATATTGATTTGAATCACATGGAATAAGTTCCACCACATGAAATAGAAAACCCTGCAGTATACTTACCTCATCATCCAGTCCTTAAGGAGAGTAGTGAAACCACGAAGGTGAGAGTGGTGTTCAACGCATCGTCTAAGGGTTGTAATAATATATCTCTGAATGAAGAATTACTTATAGGACCCCAATTGCAGGAAGATATGAGATATTTAGTAATGAGATGGAGAATGAAGCCTATTTGTTTCGGAGCAGACATCGAAAAGATGTATCGGATGATATTAGTAACAAGGGTGGATACAGATTATCAGCGTATACTCTGGCGACATGATGTCAATGAACCAATTAAAGACTACCGCCTATTAAGAGTCACCTTTGGTACTGCTCCAGCACCGTACCTAGCCGTTAAGACTCTCCACCAGTTAGCAGAAGACGAAGGCTCAGATTACCCATCTGCAGCTGCAATAATCAAAGAAGACTTTTTCATGGATGATATGCTTTCTGGTGAAGATACGGTGGAGAAAGCTATAGAGTTGGCAAAAAATGTCAGCGATATTTTACAAAAGGGAGGCTTCACGCTGCAGAAGTGGTCGTCAAACAGCGTAGAATTTCTGAAACAATTCGATTCATCACATCGTAGTAAGCAAGTTGCAATAGATATGAAGTTGCACGGTACAGTTCGAACACTTGGTTTATTCTGGAACATGGGAAAGGATACAATACATTACCATTTAGATTATACACTGAAAATGGAAGCGATCACTAAGAGGAAGATATTGGCTGACATACATCGCCTATTTGACCCACTGGGATGGCTGGCTCCTGCTATTGTACCTGCAAAGATGTTGATTCAGAAGTTGTGGTTAAATCATAGTGCTTGGGATGATGAAATAGGTCCTGAAACAGAAAAGGAGTGGATTAGTATACGACAAAGCTTTACACATTTGAAGGATATAGAAATACAAAGATGGCTGCAATGTTCAAGCAAAGACATTAAAAGCGTTACTGTTCATGGATACTGTGACGCTTCTAACAAAGCATATGGAGCAGTTGCTTACCTGAGAGTACTGGGAGATGATCTTCAATACAAAACGTCCATAATTGCTGCAAAATCAAGAGTAGCACCTGTAAAACCGATGTCACTACCACGACTTGAACTGTGTGGTGCTGTACTTCTTGCAAAATTATTGAAACAGATAAGCGAAGCAATGCGAATTCCTACCAGTCAAATATACTCGTGGACAGATTCCACAATAGTTCTATCCTGGTTGCAAGGAGATCCTACTAGATGGCAGACCTTTGTGAGGAACAGAGTCATTACAATTATCGATAATATCGGCAGTAATTGGTTTCACGTGGATTCAAAGAATAACCCTGCTGACGTTGTATCACGAGGTATGCTGCTACCAGAGTTAAAGAAGTGTCAATTATGGTGGGAAGGGCCAGAATGGCTGAAACAAGAAGAAATAGCATTTAAAAATATAAATACAACAACAGATTTGGAAATAAAACGGAATATAAGTGTGAACGTCGTAACAAATCAGATTATGGAAGAGAAACCGTGGTCTACCCGCTTTGAGGTCTGTGACACGCTGATTGAGTTGATGGGAGCTGTGACATACTGCAGACAATACTTAAACCTGAAAAAAGAAAGAACACAAATTAATTTGACCACAGAAGAGCTACAACTTTCATTACATAAATGTATACAGATAGCACAAAGAGAGTGTTTTGAAGAGGACTTAGAAGACTTAAGAAACAAAGGAAGGGTTAAGAACATAAGTCGACTGAAGTCTCTCAACCCATATTTAGATCGAAATTATATACTCAGGGTGGGCGGAAGAATTCAACATTCCTGTTTAAGCGATGATAGAAAACACCCTATAATTCTAAGTGATAAAGGATACTTGACGAAATTAATTGTTGCTGATGCACATATCGCAACATTACATGGAGGCGTACAATTAATGATTAATTACATTCGATCTAAATATTGGATATTAAAATGTAAGCTATTAGTAAAAACTGAAATACACAAATGTCTAATCTGTGCTAAACAGCGTGCAAGTGTCAGAACCCAGTTAATGGGAGACTTACCTAAGGAAAGAGTAACACCTGCTCGTCCTTTTTTACATTGTGGTGTCGATTTCGCTGGCCCGTACAACATTCTCATGTCCAGAGGAAGAGGTGCTAAAACTATTAAAGGTTATATCGCCTTATTTATATGTATGTCAACAAAGGCCGTACATCTGGAGCTGGTTGGAGACTTGACATCAGAAGCCTTTATTGGAGCCTTTCGGCGGTTCGTTGCACGTCGAGGAAGATGCGCTCACATGTGGAGTGACCAAGGTCGGAATTTCATTGGCGCCAATAAAGATCTTCAAGAAGCCTGGAGGGCAGCCAGATTAGAATTCGAAGGTGACATCATAGAAACTCTGGCTAAGGACGACACACAGTGGCATTTTATACCAGCGTATAGTCCGAATTTTGGAGGCCTTTGGGAGGCCGGCATAAAATCCACAAAGTATCATCTGAAACGAGTTTTAAACGGACACATGACCTTTGAAGAATTCAGTACACTTTTATGCCAGATTGAAGCGTGTCTGAATTCACGTCCTTTATGTCCGATAGATAGTTCAGATACGGAGAACCTGAATGTACTAACTCCGGGTCACTTTTTAATCGGAGAAGCGCCTATTACTCTACCTTCACCCAGTTTGCAAAACGTTCCAGTAAGCAATTTAACAAGATGGCGTCATACTCAAAAGATATTGAACGATTTTTGGAGGCGCTGGCAGGATGAGTACTTATCTAGACTTCAACAACGACCGAAGTGGTTAAAAAAAACTGAAGAATATGAGATTGGACAGATAGTGCTCATAAAGAGTGATAATGCTCCACCAGGCAAATGGCCTCTTGGCCGCATCGTAGATAAACACCCTGGCCCTGATGCAGTTACCAGAGTCTACAGTGTGAAGAGCGGTAGTAGTATAGTTAAGCGATCTGTTAGTAAATTATGTCTTTTGCCTGTAGATATCAAAGTTTAAGTAAAATAGGTAGTAGTCTGAGTTCCAAGTATCAAATGCATGTATAATGCTTAATAATCATTAACTATCTATTCGATTGATTTACAATTTGTTATAGTTTTGACTATTATACAATTTTGTATCTAGTTTAGCGAGTAATTTGTTTAGTTGAATGTTATTTTGTGAATTTGCATGATGTTTTTAAAGAACTAGCCGTTCTTTGGTGGGCGGTATGTTCGGATGATTAGATACGTATCTATAGATTCATATAACTATGCATGTCATTCAGATCGTTGGTTTACTTAAGTAGTGTAAATAAATCCATTGAAGCTAACACACGTCTCTTTTACTGCATTTTCTGTAGCAAAGTAAAATCAACCTTATTGCACTCATCAGGCTCAGGAGCCGGCGTACACTCCCTAGACCTTGGCTTGAAAGAACATCCACCTACTACTAGGCAAGCACAGCTCGATTTTTCAATGCGAATGTGTTGCCATAACAACTACTGCGACAGCAATAAGCGAACTGAAGGTGAAGGGCTTAAATATAAGATTCCTAACCGACAGCACAGCAGTTTTACAAGCACTGGACCAGCAAATAACCAACAGCACACTAGTAGCGGAGTGCCAAACTGCCCTGAACAGGCTATCCACCCTAAATGCAGTAACACTGCAGTGGATAAAGGGGCATAGCGGGTCCTACGGCAATGATGCCGCGGACGAGCTTGCGAAGAGAGGCTCTGGTATGAGCGTTGATGGCCCGCTACCATTGCTACCAATCCCTTTCTCGCAACTCCGCACTTGGACACGCGAGAGATCCGCGGAACTACATAACCAAAGATGGACACAAGCCACCGACTGCAGGCAGTCAAAAGTGGTTATGCCATCAGTAAATAAACGACTCACTTGTTCTCAAAACAAGTCTAAGAACAATAATGGGGACTATAACGGGCCACTGCCCCCTCCACAAGCACCTATACACCATTGGTGTCACGGACAGTCCCCTTTGCAGGGGATGTTTTGCTGCCGAGGAAACGGCCGCCCACGTAATACTGGAATGCGAGGCAGTAGCCTATCAACGATCACAAATCCTCGGTACAGTGTGGTCGCTCCGAAGTGTGTGAAGTGAAGCCCCCAGTAAGCTTCTGCGCTTCTGGGCGGAGCTAGGCTGGCTACTCTAGCCAGTACTCTGCACGCACAATGTCCCGAAAGGGAGGCTAAGTGCGGACAAGGGAGTCCCTTTCCATTCCATTCCATTATCTGCGTCAGGCGGCAGATGATGCGCAGGAGCGATTTCCGAATGCCGAAATGGTATTTTTGGGGGATTTTAACGCCCACCACGAGATCTACTTGGGCTCCTCCAAAACAGACCATGTGGGAAGAGCCGCCCTCGCATTTGCTCTGGCGCACGGCCTGACCCAATTGGTGCACGAGGTCACTAGGATACCAAGAAGGTCGGGCCTAGCACCTTCTCTGCTAGACCTTCTGCTGACGAGTAACCCGGACCGGTACAGTGTATCGGTGCGAGCCGCTTTAGGCAACTCCGACCACTGCCTGGTCTGTTCCACGGTGCCTATTATAGCGCCCCCACGACCCGTGCAGGGGAAGCGGCGTCTCTGGCACTACTCGTCAGCGGACTGGGATGGACTTCGTGACCATTTTGCGTCCATCCCGTGGGTTGAGCGTTGCTTTGAAGGTAACAACCCATCGGATTGTGCTACTGCTGTCGCCGGTGAGATCGGTCTGGGTAGGGAATACTATATCTCATATACCGATACCACCGGTGACCGCGGGGTGCACCCTTGGTTCGGGCGCGAGTGCGCGGAAGCTGTTGAACAAAAACGTCACGTCACGTGCCATCCCAATCTGGGCCACTTCAAGGCGGCGTACAGCAGAGCCACAAAGGTCTGTAAAAGGGCCTACGTCAGAACGGATGCCCTGCGCATAGCGCGGCTTGGTCAAGAGCTAGTGATGCATCCCACCGGAAGCCGTGGCTACTGGCAACTGGCTAAAGCCGTGCAAGCCAACTTCTGTCAGCCTTCGCTGCCTCTGCTGCGTAACCCTGATGGATCCCTGGTCCATGAGCCGCAAGAGAAGGCAAATCTGCTGGTTAATCTCTTTGCGGTCAACTCCCGAATCGATGATTGTGGTACGCGGCCACCGACTCTACCCGACAGTGACCCCGCAATGCCTGATATCCATATGATACGATGTCCGTGCAGTGCTGCAATCACTCGATGTCCGGAAAGCCAGTGGTCCGGATGGTATTCCAGCGGTAGTTTTGCAAAAATGTGCAGCGGAGTTATCTCCAATGCTTACGCGCCTGTACCGGCTGTCCTACAGTTCGGGTACAGTGCCTTTGCCTTGAAAGGAGGCAAATGTTCAGCCGATTCCCAAGAAGGGGATCGCTCGGAGCCAGCCAACTATCGACCCATAGCCGTCACCTCAGTGCTGTGCAAAGTGTTCGAGCACATAATTAACAAACAGCTCATGCGGCACCTAGAGGATCACTCCTTAATTAATGACCGGCAATATGTCTTCAGGCCGAAACGGTCAAAGGGTGATCTTCTAGCATACGTTACCCATCTTTGGGGTGAGGCTATGAACAAGCACGGCGAGTCACTGGCAATTAGTCTTGACATCGCCAAAGCTTTCGATAGAGTCTGGCACAAATCTTTTCTTTCCAAGCTACCTGCCTTTGGTCTGCCTTCTAGGCTGTGCAAATGGGTTGCTAGCTTCCTGCAGGGGCGCCGTATTCGCGTCCTTTGTGACGGACGAGCTTCGAAGTTTCTGCAGGTAAATGCTGGCGTGCCCTAGGGGTCCGTCTTATCACCCACTCTCTTTCTTCTGCATATCAACGACATGCTGTCTGCAGGCAATTTTCATTGTTATGCAGACGATAGCACATTACATGGGAGTTATCATGGACATCCTGCGGCCAAGCAGTTAGATATCGCTGAGAAAAGGCAGCTTCTTGTCACTGAGCTTGACGGGATCCTGAATCACATTTTTCAATGGGCTCTGAGAACCTGGTTGAGTTCAATGCCAAGAAGACGCAGGCATGTGCGTTTACAGCAAAAGTATCTTCTTTCCTTCCCCTCCCCACTCTTCAGAGCACGCCACTGCCACTGCAGGACAATCTCAATATCCTAGGTATGGATGTTCGCTGCAACCTGAATAACAAAAATTACATCGAAGGTATCATCAAAACAGCCTCACGAAAACTCGGAGTCCTGAACAGAGTGAGACGATTTTTCACGCCGGAGCAGCGGTGTCTTCTATACAAGACACAAATTCGCTCCTGTGTGGAGTACTGCTCGCATCTGTGGGATGGTTCAACAAAGTACTTACTAGATGCTCTCGACAGGTTGCAGCGACGACGTGCGGTCCGCATCATTGGGAATCCCGAGGTCACGAACACCCTAGAACCTTTACAGATGCGTAGAGATATGGCGTCCATGGCTGTATTTTACCGTCTGTACCATGGTGAGTGTTCTGATGAGCTCTTCCAATTAGTCCCACCCTCCCCTTTCCTACACAGGACAACACGTGCAGGTCTTGGATGTCATCCGCACACGGTGCAGAATATCCGTTCAAGAACCAAGCGGTTCGGAGACTCTTTCCTCTGTCGCACCATTAAGGCCTGGAATTCATCACCAGCTCACGTGTTTCCTTCTTTCTACAGTCCCGGGTCCTTTAAGCGGGGCGTGAAAAAGCATATGATGAAGCCGTCAAGCTGAGTGTCACCATTGTCACATGGTATGTGTAAGTAATGGTGACCCTCTTTTCTGAGACTTTGCCTTCAGCTTACCATCAGGCAAGGCGAAGTCTAATTGATGTGTTCTATATATAAAAATATATATATATATCTGCTTACAGTTTCACTACCAAAAGTTATTGGGCCCAGTGGGACAGCTTAATTCTGATAGACGACGTGCTGTATAGGAAATGGAAATCCAACGATGGCAAAGAGGTGACCCTACAAGTAGTGGTACCACGAAGCAAGGTGGCCCCACTCTTACGGGACAGCCACGATGGTGTCTCTGGCGGGCATCTCGGAGTTAAGAAAACCCTAGTTAAAGTACGACATGACATGGTTTTACTGGCTACTGCACTGCATGTGCTTCAGTTAAAGGACCGTGAACAAGAAGCAAAGGAAAATTGAAACTGTATAACGTCGGAGCACTATGGGAACGTATCGCCATTGATGTTGCTGGACCTTTTCCAATGACTGAAGAAGGTAACAATTATACATCATAGCAGTGCAAGATTACTTCACTAAGTGGCCGGCAGTATTTGCAACACCCAACCAGAAAGCAGTCACTGTGGCAAGGAAACTGGTCCAGGAAGTGGTCTGCCGGTACGGCGCCCCTATGGAGATCCACTCTGACCAAGGACGGAACTTCAAGTCTGTTCAAGAAATGTGCAAACTCCTTGAAATGAACAAGACTCGTACGACTCCAGCGCACCCGCAGTCAGACGGAATGGTTGAGAGGTTTAACCAGACGTTGGAAAATCACTTGGCTAAAGTTGTCGATGAACACCTAAGAGATTGGGACCAGTACATCCCACTGTTCCTGATGTCCTATCGATCTGCGGTACATGACAGTATGGGACACACCCCAGCGAAAGTGAATTTTGGTCGAGAGATTTGGCTACCAGTGAATGCAATAACCGGTACGTACGCCACCTGATAGTCCTAAGCCCGTGACGGATTACGTAAGTGAACGAAACCGACGGGACGAGGTGCACAGAATAGTACGGGAAAACAATCTGAAAACAGATGAAAGGATGAAAACCCGGTACGATAGAAATGCAAACACCAACGGTTTTGAAGAAGGTACCCTGGTATGGTTTCACAATCCGTTACGCAGGAAGGGGAAATCCCCAAAACTCTAAGCTCGTTAGGAAGGGCCCTATACGGTTATTACAAGAATTTAATGACATTGCCTACCGCATTAGGAAGGGGATTAGGGGAAAACCAAAGGTAGTCCATGTGGATAGGTTGACGCGTCATCATGGAATAAATGATGCTCGGGACGAGCATGACTAAAAGGGGGGTTATGTTACGACAGACGTCGATATCTCGAAAACTAATAATCGAATCTTCAAGAAATAAAAACGCATTGTTAGTGACGAGGTAGTCTACCGATTGGCATAGAAAAATCTAAAATCGTCACCACAAAATCACAACCTACCTACGAGTACCTGCTCTTTTAATTAATTCTTGTATATCAATGGCTAGTAGTGAATAAATAAGAGTGGATTATCTTGGACAAACCCATCCGATACTGTAGATTTGAAATAAAAAAACATCATGGTTTTTAACTCTTTTATTTATCTCTTCGTATCCCTTTCATTTTTTGTTGAAATAATAAATGGTCTTCTAAAAGGTCTATCTTGGCATCCGAAGCGTAGCTGTCCGGACTCTTTCCTGCCGCCGAAGCCCCCGCCGAGCCGGCGCGGCCGCCAGCCGATCAACCGTCGCCCAGCCTCGCGCTCCAGGATTATTTCCGAGCCGTCGATGTACTCTTTCTGCTTATCCTTCAAAGCCCTTTCCAGACTCCCGATGTTGTCAAATTCAATAAATGCGTACTGTTTAGATTTCCCCGTAACTATATCTCTGACTATTCGGCAGTTGACTATTCTTCCAAATGATGCAAACTCGGATTTAATTGTGTCCTGCAAAAGGAACAGGAATTGCATTAATGTTAATAACTATCAATATAATATATAATTATTAATTTTTGTACATCATAATTAATGTAATATAGTGAAAATGTTAATCGTAACTAAAGTAGGGACAAGATAATAGGTCACTTTTGACAGATGTCAGTTTTATATTCACAGTGAGGTGACCTGCTTAAAAACATCGATTAAATGAATGAATCGATACAGACTTGAAACATATGTGAATTTTAAAAATGATCATGCGAATCCCTGTCCCATTATTATTTTTTCTTTCATAAATTAAAGGAGCAAAATAAGACAAGTACCTACGTAATTTAACAAAAAAATTGCTTTTATTCACTTGAACTATCGGAACTGCTATCTTCATCACTGCTGTCAGCACTCAGAGATATTATTAATTCATTTTCAATAATATTGTCTATTCTCACATCTAGTTCAAAATCTTGTAAAATTATTTTCTTTGTCTTCTCCACGACTTTTCGCCAGTCTTCTGTAGTGACTTCTGCACATGCAGTTTGTAGAAGAGTCATCATTTTAGCAGTACTGAAGGGTGGTTCAGTATTGTTCCGCGCTGCATGACCCTTTATTTGTGCCCAAATAAGCTCGATGGCGTTATACTGGCAATGGTTGGGAGGCAATCGAATAACTTCGTGTCCATGCTCTAGGGCTAGTTCATCGATTACATAGCGGAGCTTGGACGGCTTAGTTGCTTTTACCAGATTTAACAACTCAACTTTTAATAAAGTTGGACTTGCCTCCACACCATTTCTTACCAGCCACGAGACAATTTCTTGCTTTTTATTTGCTTGAGTTGGTGGTTTATCAACTTGTACAGAATGATACGGAGCATTGTCCATTAAAATTTTCGATGGGTTTTCTAAGCTGACTAGCAGCTTCTCAAACCACTTTTTAAAAACATCAAAGTTCATTTCCTCATGGTAATCTGTTGTAGTTTTAGAGGCGAATGCGAGGAGGCAGTCTGGAATAAAACCTTGAGAAGCTGATCCCGCGTGACATATAATAAGTCGGGCTCCTTTTCCCGATGGAACTTTTGAGGTGGAGGCCGCTGTATCATCGGTCCATGTCCGCGCAACCGTATGGTTCGCATTCAACCATGTTTCGTCAATAAACACGACATTGTCCCAATCCGTAATTTTATTTACCTGACGTAAGAATGTTATTCTCTTCAAAATAATATCGTAGCGTTCTAGCAGGATTTTCCGCTTGTCGGATTTTTTAAATCTAAAGCCAATCGATTTCAAAACCTTTGATAGAGACGATTTGCCTCCAAAAAATAAGCCTGCGCCTTTTAACGAACTCAATAGCTTTTCCCGTGTAGGATATTCTTTTCTCGAGTAATATCCATAAATGTGGTTGCGAATTGCAGCAGCATCAAAATTATCAACGTCAACAATTTTCTTGTCCCTCTTTCGTTTTTTCGGTGTACGTAAAGTATTATCTTCTGAGCCTGATGGTCCGTATTTCTCTTTCAGAATTTGAGTTACTGTCTTCTTCCCTATTCCCAATGCTTCGGCAACGCGTTCTCTCGGTGGTTTCTATGGTAAAAGAGGCCCATCGTTAACTGATTCACGTCCAAAATAATTGTACAATTTCAGCACTAGTTCGCGAGATTGACTGTTTAGAGTTTTCCCCCGTTTCGACATAGTAAGACTGTAATGTTTTTCTTGTTTAATAAACGTTAAGCAATCGGAGTCCAATTTATAGCCAGGTAAACGTAGTCAGTAAGATCAGTTCAATGAAAAAGCCGGATCAGAAGAAAATAACAGAGAGCACACCAAAAACGCACAGTCACTTCGCACAACAACAAAAGACTGCGTCATCATCATGTTATGGCGACATGACATGCGTCATCGACAGGCACTGGTGTTGCCAGCAACATCCACCTAAATTGCACCCAACATCAATGACCTTTCTATTTAGTTATTTTTTTGTATTTTTATAGTTAGTTAAAAGAATAATAAATATGTATAATTAGGTTTTATTATAATCACAACGTGGTTATAAATTTATGGTGATTTTTCTTCACAAGTAATCATTGCATTCGATTCAACTTACAATCCTATCAGCTTTCGATTTTTAGAGTAACATCCCTAGTGTTTAAAAAGAAAAAGGGTTGACTGACGCAACATTGTAACGACGTTCAGTTCTTTAGATCAGAAACTGTTTATTATGTTTAGAATGGTTTATTAGTGAAAGCAAATCGTAAAATTACTCGTATCGGTCATTATTACAATAAATATGTAAACGTACTTGAAAAAAGTTAAGCAATTGTGCAGTTCTTATTTTATGCCCGCCGTTACAAGGTTACGTTGTTGAATTTTGATGAAATGTCAAAAGTGACCTATTATCTTGTCCCTACTTTAGTAACAACTTCCCATCAGATAAGCAGTGTGCTTGTTTGGCACCTGAGTGGTATAATATTTTGGGTCTACATTTGGTTTACAATTGTATAACTTTAGAACTTCAATATCACCAGTGGATTGTGGATGTTAGGTGGCAGTTCCTTATTTATTTATTTATTCTTTGTGTGTAAGTGTACAATACACTCACATGTTATTTATAGAAATAAGTGAAATATTATGTACAAAGGGGAGCTTAACTAAAGGTTGAGTTCACTTCCAGCAAACCCGGGAGTGCACAGAATACATCGACATTTGGCTGTCTAGTAGGAAATACATGCAATATGGTTATCACTCGATGATTAGATTAGATTGGAACTCCTTTGTCCGCACTTCGCTTTTGGGCCAATGTGTGTGAACTTGATGATTAACATGATTGAAGAACCACTCTGCTTACTAAACTATCAATCAATATTTCATGTATTTGACATAATAAAATGAATGCTTAGACACTTAATCTAGCAGCTTGAACACAGAAGTTGACAGAATCCAACGCTTTGAGTATTTCACACTAACACTCAAAAGCATTAGCTTTCTCAACACGCGTCTCTCAGTTCTTGTATATACAGCACTACTCTGGAGACTTAATAAATACCTGAAATATCTATCATGAATAAAATTGAGAGGAGCAAATTAAATACTATCAGATGCTGCCTAAAGATCTCACAGAATGTTGAACTTTTTGTTGTAGTTTATTCAAATAGCTACTTACTTCTGTGGTTCTGGGGTTGAGCCGCCCAATGAAAAGGGTTTTGTTTGGGTTTCCCTTGGCTAATTTGCTCGGCGTGTACTCTGAGTGCAGTGCGCGAACAATTCCGCGGTCGTGTGGTTCTGTGTCCGTCCCTATGGCACAATGTCAAGATTAAGATTTAGTTGTATATTCATTAGTTGTATGTACTTCATAGATTAAATTCAAAGATGTTTACCATCGATGGAACCAATTTTAATAGGATCATATTCTGCTGCATATCTCTTGAATTCTGTGTCGTCTTTAGACATTTTTACTAGCCTACATTTCTTAGTATTTAAGTACAGCAATGAGATTTTTCTGTTTTAATATAAAGCAGTATTTAAATTAATTTAATGAAATCGTAATATTAACTATTAGCAGTGTCTATAACTTGTAGGCATAACTCATAACACTTTCCTAATATTACTCTTAGTAATATAATATTGCTCTTAGCTTATCACAAAATAATGCACTGTAAAACACATAAAATAACAGAACAGTGCAGAACAGTAACATAACAAAATACCACTATGTGCCACAAGCTCAGTTTGACAACTAAATTTTCAATGTTGTTTTTTGTTTTTGTTTTGTTGGTATAATAGTGTTGTACCTTGTCACTCAAATCGTAACGAACCGTATATCTCTGGAAAATATTGTTAATTTTTTACTTTTAATTAAAAATTAATGCTGGCTATAATTTCTTAATTAGAAAGTTTTTACTGTTCTCACCAAAGAGTCTCACCTTAGAGTTACGTCAAAGATCCATTAGTTTGGCTGGTTTGTCGATCCATCACGTCGTCTCTTGTTGGGCGTGATGTATATTATACCTACTCACGCATAAGAATTATGTAAACTGGAACCGGAGATCACTAAACAATCTCCGACATATATAAATACAAATTCAAATTCCTTTACAAACCCGACCCTTACCGATAATCATTCAAATAATTTTGAAAGTGTCTGCGCCCGGGCATCGAACCCGTAACCCTTGATGTATGAATCGAATCGATCAGTGCGGTAAAGGACTCATTAATTTCTTAGCTAGTTTTAGAAAAAAGGGGCAGGTCAGGAGTACTCTAAACCGACGAGCATGCATGAAGAATGTAATGAGAGTGAATGAAGCGAGAGTAGTATGAGAATGAACCCGTTACATGAACTATACCTATATTATACAAACCTACTGGTTAGAGCTTCGGTTATTCTGAAGACTACAATTTGGATCGTGAACTATTGGGAAGTCTGCGACAGCTGCCGCTGCCATAAATGCCACAGTATAGCCAAACAGAATAAAAACAGAGCGAGTGAGCGGACCCCTGGCTTCGGTTGCTCGGAGCAACACTGCTGTTCGCTACATATTCACTACTAATTTAATTTTTAACATTCGATTGGGCATGAAATAATGGGGTTTTTTGATGATTGATTTTCATCATCAGTCATTTCAGTAAATATGAGAGCCGCGCTCCTTTACCTCCTTTTTCGAGGATTGCTTTATCTTGGCTTTTACGGGCGCCACTGCCGTTTGACCCCCAGTTCAGGGTTCCAAGACTAGTCCGTTAATCAGGTGTGGTTGGCTTACGCCCCGAAGATTTTTTTACTAAGGAGCTTTGATGCTTCGCTGCCACATCGAGTCAAACACTTAAACGATGTATAAAATAAACCTCATTGAAGAAAGAGAAAAAGTCATAAACCAAATAAAACCCACATATTGTAATTAAAAAAGCATGTTACACTATTTATGACTAACTGAAAATATCTTTCAATATACTCTTTATAATGCGACACTAATGTGCACAGCTATTTTACATGAATCCGACAAAAGGAATACAAATATTATTAGCACTACACATTAAAATAATTATAATTAAAGGTGGTCACTAAGGCGCTTCCACACATGAGTTAATACAACTTTTTTAACATTCTGTGAGAAGAGTGATATTGTCAATGTTTCTACACTGATAAGCCACGTTGCAGAACATTACCTGGAATTTTATAGCAACCACTTCAGATAAGCTTAGTTCTAAAATTATAAAAGGCTAACCACTTCTGTAAAGAAGTTTTATTTCCTTGTTGATTGGATTGGCATTTATTTTTGGTATGGAAAGAGAGATGAAGAAGAAAAATCACTTTATTGGATGAACAAGTCTAATAGAAAGAAATAAGTACAGTGCAAGACTTTTCAAAAGATTTGGTTATTGACCATTGTTTTAACAATTTCTAACAAATTAATTTTTAATGGCACTGGGGGATTAATGTTGTATAACAAAAGCATTGTTACAACACAACTTTTTTTTTTGTTAGCTAATGTGAATCTATTTATTAACAAGAAAATATATATATCTTTTGTTACAAAATATTCCCTAACAAATATAACCCCTGCATGGAAGCACCTTTACTTCCACACTGAGTGGCAGTCAGTGGAAGTGCTTGCCACCAAATAATGGCAGACATGATCTCACTTGTCTAATAGTCATGTTCCACAATTTATTAACAACAGTATCATGTCTGGAACAAGTGCAGTTCAATTTAGCTACAATATAAATTAAAGGATAAAAAATGTATATAAACATATGAATCAAGTCAAAAGTAAACCAACAGATCAACAATTGAACCTTTCCCAGAGGAGCCCTACCTAACATCAGTCACTTGTTGGTTCACATAAATAAAAACTCCACATGTATTAACATACAAAAAATATTTAAAATATTTACCATGCTTCCATATTCTACAAGCCGACTCGGTTCAGGTACGTCTTAGTAGGTTCAACACAACCCAGTAGAAGCTAACTCAAGTCTGAAAGCATCCTGATGTTAACTAAATACATAAAAATACTGAAAGATCTTTCAGAATTATTGAAAAATATTCTATATAAATAAAATAGCATACAGTATAATACAGTATTGTCAAGATATTTAGCAGCTCTCCACCAAAATGGGAAAAATATAGGATGGCATACATCACAATAAGTCTACAAGTTTAACATGAAATCTCCTAGTGTATCAATGATTATTAAAGATTATGTTTATGAGTAAGCATTGTAAGTAAGTTAAGTGCGAGCTTGTGGTTTGCAATCATGGTGTATGCCGCACGCATCACAGCATTGAGTGTTGCACAGCCAAGTCTGTTGGCAATAGCCACTACATGTGGGCAATCACAACACAACCTAGAGCAACTTCGTCATACCTATTCATAATATGAAAATCGAGTTGTCAGTAACCAGTCCAAATTTATAAACACAATTAACCATTCAACAAAAACAGAGTATAGTAAAATTAAATTTTACACTAGCTTCTATACTCTCTCTAAAGCTTATTGCTTAATTTATCAGATCACTCATACTCAAGTAGCTTGGAGCTATTCACACAACATTGTGGTACTAGATACTATTATTGCTTAGTACCGGCTCTCAAGTCAGGCCGAATGCAGTATTGAGCTGACTGTACACTGTACACTGTCATTTTACTAACATGGATGACAAATTTATGCAAAATAGCTGTCTATATCAGTGCGAGACACATCCATGTGGAGCCTCGACGCAATCCATCCAATACAATTTTTTATACATAAGTTAATAAAGTAATGGAATTTTTTCAGCGACATATTTAAACATATCTAAAGGTACTTTCGACACATTCTTCACTGAGTCACAGTACAAGTTCCAAGCAAGGGGTCATCTGGTGAAGGCTCATGCTAGTTAAGTGACGGAGACTGTCCATCGTCCCAGACTACATCGATGCTGGGCCATTTAGTCTGTAGACATGTCAACATAGGGTCAGTACTAGCGGCGCGCATGAGACACTCCAATAGCGCCGCGCGTCCAGTGCGGTACATGACACGAGTGCCAGGGTTGCTACGAATTAGCCCATTATAATGGTGAAGTGTGAATGTATCTGGAGCACCACGTTCACATCCCGGGAAGAACTCATCCATGAATGCACTAAGAAGTATAATGCCCAAATTTTCTGAATCTAATTTTCTTCTCATAAGTTCCACATACTCAGGTTCACTAACAAGGTCAGCAGCGCATAATACATCTTGTAATGCAGCTGAAGGTATAAAATTATTACCCTCAGGGTCAAATGAGCGAAAAATTCGTTCTGCTGATTCCCCAACTGTTTCCGGTGCTGCTAACCGTCGTTCTAAAGAGAACAATACTGTAAGATGTGTATCAGAGGCCAACACCCACACTGGGTGCTTAGGGTTTTTATAAAATGAACCGACAGTACAATATTGCATGTGTTCCATAATCGTTAGGAATCCAATGTCATTTTGTCTTTCAATACCACGCAGTCTGAGTCCACCCACAACTTGATCATGATCCCAAACATGTGCCACTGCCCTCCCTGTGAGCATTAAATTTATGAGTCCCTGTGAACCATAGCCATATGTTGAGTGAATGAGAGGATCTGATAGTTCTGAAAGTTCTGCCTCCACTACAGAGATGCCCTTGCTAAGAATAACACTATATAACAGAAGTAGTACACCATACTTGTCCTTCAGTATTCTAATGTTCCTGGTGTAGAAAGATTCCACTTCAGATAAAGTCTGAAAAGGATGAACTTCAATTCGCCGATGGAATTGTTCTATAGTATCATACACTGTATTGGAGTGTCCTTCCATATTATTGCCACCGCTGGACTCCGCATCGGGTTCACTCTTCCTGTACACGGCAACATTGTACTTAGGAGCTAGACACTGACTTAATATTGTACACACAGCCCTAACCAGTAGAGAATTGCACTTCTCTGACGTCAAGTCATGAAAATTGTGTCCTGGTGTTTCTGATAACAGTATTTTGAGCAGAAAGCCCTGGACGGGCGCAATAGCTGCACATGGGCCTCCTTCTAACTGAATAAGGGCACTGGGCTCGTCCGGACTGAACTGGAAGCCCTGTGCCCAGCGCCGGAACACATCGTCCTTCACTTGGTCGCCCCACAGTAAGCGACGCGTGCTCGCCAGCTCAGTGTCCAACGTCGCACTGCCAGCGCTCATGTTATCTTTATTCACTGTGCTCAACGGAATACTCTTGTAAGTGTTCGATCCGTTCAACATTTGCATATATACCCCGATGTTTACGACACCTAAAATCAAAATATCATTTACAATAAGTACAAACGTATGCTGCAATTTGTTAACAAGTATGTGGATATAAATTTTACCACACTTAAATATTGCAATTGAACAAATCTGCAAGAGCAATAGGAATCATAACCACGTAGTACTCACAGCCAATATCAAGTACATGACTCACGATAATTAATAGCTATATAATTGGTCCAGAAAATCGAATAACCATCTGGATCACTTGAAATAACATTCTAATTCTTCAGTAAATTGGTGTTATAAACTTTTCATTTGTAGAAAAGAAAAGAAAAGCTTACGACATGAAGGCTGCCATTTTTTATGAAAAAATAGCAACATTTACTATGTAATGTCATTTTATTTTCATTGGCTTTCAATAAGAATTTTTAATTCAGCGTTTATCCATGCATGCATTAATTGTAAAATTTATAATTCTCAATTACTCCAATTAGAATATATAGCTTAATGAAATTCATAAATATTTATAGTATGTTCTCATTAGCTTGTAAACTCTGATAAGTGATAACGAATTGAATATCTTTAATAAATTAATCCTCATCTTTCTTGCACAATAAATTTATATTACTTATTTATACTTACTAAAGATACTGATTATCATCAATATATTTTTTTTTAAATAATATTTTTTTAATTTATTCACTCGTAGCTTACAACCCCAAAGAAAATGTTTGTGTTACTAGCTAATATAAATTATATATAACTACCAAGATAGTATATAAAATTAAACATTGGCTTACAAATTATAATATTTTACATTTCATTGGTGAAATTATGTATTCATGATAAACTTGATTCAGCGATCATGGCACTAAATATTTAATTCCAATTATAAGTATTAAAAATTATACGTAGTGACCTTAGTTTTATTTTTCACTGAAAAAATACAATTATTTTCGCTTATCGCAGTAAAACTACCAAACTACCATTTTGAAAGTAAAACATTATATTTCTTCCAGCGTTGCCAATGTGTGGGGAATTCCCCAAACTGTGGGAATTTTCAGATCAATTGGGGAATTGATGGGGATTACGCTTATAGGACAAGTGTGTGTATTTACCGCTAAGAAAATGCCATTAATTGTAGCGCCGCAATTCATGGGCACACCGCTTGCTATCTCCTCGAGCATCGGGATCCTTGGTGTCGATATCTCCAGCTACGTTCAGTACCGGAGTCATTTGGAGGACAAGGTTAAGTTGGCATCAAGGAAACTTGGAGTACTTAACAGGGCGAAGCAGTACTTCACTGCGGGGCAGCAACTCCTTCTTTATAAGGCACAGATCCGGCCCCACATGGAGTACTGCTGACACCTTTTTGCTGGAGCGCCTGCATACCAGCTTGACCCCTTCGACTCGGTGCAAAGACGGGCGTTGAGGCTGGTTGACAATCCTATACTCGGGCAGTGTGAAATCTCTTAGCCATAGGAGGAACTTTTCCTCGCTGTGTGTGTTCTACCGCAGATACAGTGGTTTGTGCTCAGATTAATTGTTTGACATGATGCCTACATCTACATTCAATCATCGCACCTACCTAGTCCACGACATCAAAATATCTACCTAGATGGTATTCCGTGATAAAGTTGTATTTTTATACATTTTATGAATTACTTTTATTTATGTTACACACATTTTTAAGCTGTTAGAAGTTGCAGAGTGTTTGATATTAACTTCTACTTGATACCTTCACATATTCCTGAGAAAAAGATTTTAACAGATATACAGACAGAGGAGGTTAAAGGGA
The DNA here is from genome assembly GCA_963662185.1 of Eilema griseolum. Classification (NCBI taxonomy): domain Eukaryota; kingdom Metazoa; phylum Arthropoda; class Insecta; order Lepidoptera; family Erebidae; genus Eilema; species Eilema griseolum. The sequence goes on from OY759232.1 coordinate 592,546, forward strand.
CTATTTTTCTAAAAAAAAAAACTTATAAATATAATCTTGTTTTTATTGCATCAATCGATAACAAACCTGGTAAATTAAATTAAGGGAAATCTATGAAAGAGAAGATTCAGGTTTAGGTAAGTCGGTTAGACTACCGAGTGTGGCATTTTCGAAAGTCTTTAAATGCAGTTTTTTTTCTTTATAAAAATAAGGGAATGTTTCCTTTGAGTGGAATTTGTTATCATCAGTATTTATAGTACTTTACGGTCGGAATTTCTACACTGTGTAACTATGTCCCGATTTGGTTTAAAGCAGTTTATTAATGGTAACTTTTGATCACTTTTAACTGTACTTTTATATTATAGTACTTTAAATAATGGCTGCTCAATTTAAAAGTGATGCCAATTTTACCTAAACCCCTTTGTAGTGAACGTGTGGGGAATATTGATTTTTAAAACCCTCAAATTGGGAATTTTCTGTCAGGTTCGCGGGGAATCCAGATCAAAATCATTGGCAACACTGAATCTTCCAAACTTCAGGAAATAGAAAATGTCAGTCAGTCCAGTCAGTCAATGGGTAATGTTCGGCGGTGATGTTACTTTTATGTTTTTGTTTTCATGACATCAAGGCTTTATGTTTTTTCGTGAGATTTTGTTTAATTTAAAAAACATTTAGGTTATTAAACAAGTGAATTATGAATTAATTAAGCAGTATCGTTAACATAGTGTAGGTGAATCCTTTGTTTTGTGTTTGTTATTTCAACATAATGAAGGTGGACGTTGTTTGGAGGCGACACGGCGCTATGGAATTAGCAGGTTGGTATAATTTAATATTACTGTACAATTTATCTCATGCCTGTGACGTGGTTTATTCGTAGATATCAATACTGGAAACGTGCATTAGTAGTAAGTAGTCAAAATTCGAAACATGTACTTAAACCAGTTCTGTGAAAGGCTTGAATAATCGCCAGTAGCTAGGCTTCATAGGAGACGTCATAGCGTTCGTCACGCGAACATAATTTTCTGTTTGGTTTTATTGTTTTGGTGGGGGTGAGGTAGATGCGGCCATCTAGGGTATTTTGACATAGATTTTATTATTAAATTGCTATTGGGATTACGAAATGAACTATTCATCGGGAATTGACAGCTACCGAGTGCCAAACAAGCGCACCCCCGCACGTTGTGTAAAGTCGTAAACCTAGTTTTCAGCAGTTGTGAAGTTCTGTGTAATATAATAATCACCTGGCAATGATTATCTCTCAGATGTAGAAAGTAACCAACTTCATTGTGCGAATATGCAGCTTTGAAGACAATAATCATACTATTAAACAATGAGTGATATCATGAATAAAATTTTACTCAGGATTGGCAGTATATGATAATGTTGTTCTAAAGCACTATATAACATAGGTACACACAATGATCTCATTAATATTTTAGACAGTGTCTGCTGTTTTCTGTAAAGATATTTTAGGAATATGATCTTCTACTACTTCTAAAAATTTATTCTTACTTGCAATAGCTTCAGAAAGAAATTACAAAAAAATGAGTTGTATTTATAATTAAAATCTATATAAAATATAAGAACTAATGTAGATAGCATAGTTGAAACTTTATTAAACAAATTAGCATGTATAGTTTTTCTAATTTTATAGAATGTAAAATAAATAATAGTACCAAAGAATAATAATTTTCAAGTACAAGAAACTTGTGAACAACATTCAAAGTATGAACACTGGTAAAAATACCTGTGCAGAAGGTATCCTTGTTAAAATTAGGGGTGTTTGGTTGTTTTCAATATACTTCTGTTTATAATAATTAAAAAAATATTACATATTATTAACTAGCAAAAGAATTCTAAAGACTTTGTAACAATACCTTCACCTCTTTAGTAGCATAAATATGTTGCCAATGTATACAATCTGTCACTGAATAGAATACCAGCAGCTTATCTGTGGCATTGTAATAACACTGACAGGAATTTGAATAAAAAACAGCCTTGACTGTAAAATAGTTGCATATTTACACAGTCCACTTACAATGTTTTTATATGCTCATGTGTTTAGAGTATTTTGTATATATTATTGTGATATGGTAAATTTCTGAGTGTGGGAATGTTGCCAAATGAGGTGTTTAGTTAAAAATTCACCATTGACAAAAAGTTGTCTTATTTTTTTTAACTTGAAGCTAATATAGCGTTAACCATACTTCCTTCATCCAGTCTGACCCACTAATGTCCTTGTTCACCAGAGGGTGAACTTGGTGAAGACTAATTAACTCAATTAATTAAGAATACTTGTGCAAACTGTACACAGACAATAGGTATTGTTAAAATTTTGTAATGTGCTTGAATTTTCGACATTACTGAGCAGCCTTTTAAAATTTTGCATGCAAAGCATTTTTATCTGTACAAGGTGGATTCTTAGTCTAGTTAGTCATACATGATAAGAAAGTGCTGTGAGATCTATGTCAATTAAGAATCGGGAAGATTGGCAACACTGAATGATCTGAATACTTATTCAACAAAGATGTAAACAGATTCTTGTTATTTTATTATTTATATTGGATTATATTGTCTCGGTGGCGCAACAGTACCGACTGCGACTGTTTGGAAAAGTGCTCCATTGACGACGAGAGACGTGAAATCGAAAACAGATGACGAAATGGTTAATTCACCGCAGTTTATGAAAAATACGTTTTTTATAAAAGGAATATTAGAATCGAAATTACTAATATTCCCTCTAACCCCTCAAGCTAAGATAAATTGCTTGTGTTAAGAGTGGGTTCACGTCGGTATTGGCCAGGATTCGAATCCGGGACCTCTCGATCGTTAGGCCGACTCCTTAACCACCAAGCTACCTTTTCGGGGATATCCTGGCAACTGAGAATCAACAGAAATGTCCAATGACACTGTCCGACTTGGGAATCGAATTGTAATGGCTTGAACTTCTGCTACGAATTTGAAGAGGCGGAACTAACATGTCCAAGTGGAGAAATATTTAAAAAATGCCTTGATAAGTCATCATCTACCTGCCCATGTCCAAATTATTTAGAATGATCGCAACGTATCATTCTCCCCCATACTTTCTTGTCAGATGTCACTTGCTTCTTTGCCATATTCTCTTTCACGCGGTACATCCATCTTTTCTAGTTTGCCTTGTTAAGTAAATGCCATTAATTATTGCATCTCCGTATGTTGGTATGGTTGTTTTAGTGATTAAACTATGTGTCAGAGAGAAACTACAGTTTCGGCGCGGGCGTCGCTCTCGAACGAAAGCAGCTGACACGTTTGTTAGTATGCCGTATGGTAAAGTGGTCCACGAGAGCTAAGTGCAACAGCTTTCATGTTTTGGTTACTTCCTTGAATAGGTAACGCACAGGACTTATTGTAACTGAGTCATAAATTCCATTATTGAAACTGTTTCACATAAACTCCGCATTCTGTAGAAGGTAGACGGTTTTTTTACGCCGCAGCGGTGTCTTTTGTATCAGATATGGGTTTATACCTGCGTAAAAGAGTTCACACGGTCCGTCAAGTAGTGATCACAGGAAAACTGAACATCTTGCGAGTTTCGAACTATGACCAGCAAATGATAAATTGAAAATTTTGTAGGTCATATTATACAGCACTCCATGTTTCATTATCAAACCATATAATTAGTTAAAGCGTGCAATGGAAGCTGCTGTTATCGTTACCGCCGATACGTCTAATCACCTGAACCGTTGTGGTAGAGGCAATGACCAATGACTCACAATTTTCTTGGTTGTTATTAAACATTATGGAAATGTGGGACAGGTAGACGTTTACACATTCTGAGTACAGCTACAGACAGACAGAATGATCACTTGCGTCTATTCATTCCCGATGAAATAGGCAAAGGTGACAGAAGCTGACGAATGGATGAGCAATACGGTCGACTTAAACATTTTGTTCGAACATAATAGAGGAGGAGTCTTGCCTATTATTTTCTGCTACTGGCAAAGAACCCAGAGGAATGTTCTGGGATCAGAACTTCACAATAATTCTACTTAAATTTATGTTATGAAACCAACAGTATAGACATATAAAGTCGTAAATCATATATTCCATGAATGATCTGTCATACGCCTTTATTGATATGACAAGGAATAGTTTTTGCTAAAAGCTAAGTTTTCAGTTAAACGGTTTAAGTGAATTAGTTTTTATTTTCCACATAAGCTTTACAAATGGTTGCAGACGTTACATTAGACATCTAAACTGCGCATGTACCGTTAATGAGGGAACGCCGCGAAGATGCCGTGCTTTGGTAGCGACGCCGGCGCACTTGCGAATTTACACGTGCGAAAGTAACGGAGTACCCTGCGTGTCGTCTGAGAATATAATGCTTGAGCTGCGAGAGCGGCATATTGCAGCGATGACATTGCACATTCGTCTGTCTTGTAAAGAAAATTGTCCGGACTAATTGATTCGTCAGCGCAGATCATAAACCGCTGGAATTGCAACAAGTTATGTAAATTCTCATTGCGAGACAAACTTGCCTGCATATAAGGCAGTTTGTTTACAACCTTGCTTTCAGTAGAACTCATTAGGAGCACAAAAAATACTAACAGGCAAATATAGATTCAACATCGAGATCAAAAGCATAATATTAGATAGATATTATGCAACGTGTTTATCTCGACCTTCCGCAAGCTTGTTTGTTTTTGTTCTCAGCAGTAAATGCGGCGCTCACGCCAATCCTCACGCACCATAGCCTTGTCCTTCCACGAAGGTTTGCAGTCTGCACGCTCACTTGGGAAAATGCCATTGTTTCGCGGTAATTAAGTACTTTCTTGCTCATTATCGTCGTCTACCTGAACAAAATTTATTTTCGTCTTTCACACGGCTGGCGGAACCCTTTAACAGCGGATTTCACCAATGACAGTAAGCGCGATTAAATCGAACTAAACAGAGTTAGCATACCGCAATAATCCGGGTTAGTTTAACTAATTATTACAATATTTCTAATTATTTTCACTAATGAAATCTGATTTTTACAGAATTGTAACAAATGTTATGTAATTGCGATTAAGTTTTTTAAAAGTTTGTGCTGCCTGTATTAGTAAAGTCATAAATAATAACGTGCCTATTAAAATGATTACTGACAATGTACTAGTGTACAAACAATCGGCGTTGTTGACAAAATCGTATTAAATTAATTTTCGAGAGCAGTTTCTCTAATATTCATTTAAAAAACTACTTTCACGGTTATTTATTATGTTCCAATGCCACTATTAACTTGTCGTATTCTATTTGAAAGCCAGCTATTTTTTATCAAATTAATAATAAATTAATAATTGACAAAACCATTACACAGAGATACCGGTGCACTTATACAACTTTGCAATTAATTGTCTTTTAATAACGTGAAATTTATTTGATGTTAAGTGTGAACTGTGTCAGTGTAATAATGATATTGTATGTAAACAATTGATAAATAAATATGTGGGTATACAAACTAAACTCAAAATAAGTAGGTGCCTAGTTCATCCACATACTTAGAGTGTGTTTTGAATGTTTTGATATAGTATGTGCTGGTATTACATATTATGAAAACCGAGCGAGACATTTTTCCCACTTCCAAGCAAAAATGCAGAAGGGGTAGAGATTATTTGTTATGGAGGAGCTCACACCGAAGTAGCATTTTCTGCGCGCACAGCAAATCGGTAAGAAAAATGTTAATGTCAAGAATATTTATTTTCGACATTCACCTTGCCCTTGCGCAGTATATGCTGCTTTGAGGCCCTCTCTTACATTTTATCATCAATTTGTTAGATATACACGCTAGTGGGAAAGTTCTTTGTCGTCTACCTGACACTTTTTCCAGACTCCATGCTCCATTAATATGTATTAACATCACATTCCACGAGAGTCGGTATACTTGCCAGTCTTACCACCGCTGTGCTCTAAGTATTGCAAGTTTTCAATCGTTTTCCATACAGTTTGGTCTACTAATATACATCTGAAACTGGTTACATTATTAGTTCTGCGCAAGCATCTGACTTGCCTTATTTCTAACGTTAAGTTAAAGAGTATCACCGTGCAATTTTAATGGGAGCATATAGAGCAAGCATATTTATCGATAAAATATCGTAGTACCGAACTGGAGCGCGATACTAGTTCGACCACGGCCCGTAATTAGTGGGTCGTGGAGTGCACGGAAGGGAATGCGCCAGGTGGCTGTTGAGTGCTTTCATCGATTTACCCACATAGCTCGTACCTAGCTGTATTATGTACTTAGGTCATCTAGTTCGATAGCCATTGTTATCATCATTATTTTCGATTCGTTTAGTTGAATGCAGAAAGCTTAAGTAGCAATGATAGGACCAGGATAAAATGGAGAAATTGCTTGTAAGATTTGTAAAGTGGTACTTTTATTAAATCTGACTACTTTGAATAGGAGGAAAGTTATAAATGTTAAGACGGGAAGCCGTTGAGGTTTAAGTACAGCTCATTGGTCCGCAAGCCCGAATAATCCGATAAACGATGGTAATGCTTTACCTGTATAAGTTTAAGAAATTCTTCCTTAAGACGCGTCTACGAACAAAACGCTGCGCAAAACACTTTTTAGTAACCATTTACTCGTTTTTTGTCTTAATTTTTTGGGCGTGTCATCAGTCATTTCATACGACCATTGACAGTATCCTAAAATTTCTAATTCACGATGAAAAAAGAACAGTAATTAATTAATTGAGCAATATGTCAGTGCGGTTTTATTGCCTCTTGTTAACCTTTTCTTTATTTTTATAGTGTCATTAATATAGATTTAACGCGCTTTTTTAAATTTCAAATTGCGAAGGTGTCATATTTCGTCATGATAAATGTCAAACCACTTACATATGTGTGAAGATGTCTCAGGATTATTGGATTGGGATGTTACTACGTCTGTTGTATTTGCCTGACCAAGCACACAGACATCTGATGGGAAGTGGTTACCGTGACCTGTGGTATACAACATCAGTGGCGTTTCACTGGGGCTGCCGACCCTGAAGAACCTCATATTGTAGTCGCTTGGGCAAATCAGAGCAGGGATGGAGTTCATTCCATAGCACAGCATTTAATTTTCATGATTTATGTAACAAAAAATATCTAAAGACTCTCTGATCTGTATTTAAAACATCAAGACAGAATATTTTGAGACAAACTTCAAAGACTGCTTTAAAAAAAAAAATTTTTCAATATTTTTCATATGATAGCAAACTCGAATTATATTATAATGGCCTGTACTATTGACCTGTGACGTCAGAACTTGCCATAGGTGGGAGTTACCGATGGGCAAGGCACAGGTGGCAGGTGCTCCCGCACCGCCTGGCTGGCGCGTGTCGCAGGGGAGCGCCGACGCGTGACGTCTCGCGACCTGCGCCTGCGCCGCACCTATAAAAATATGTTGCACTTGCAGCTGTTGTTTATATTACATTTTTTATAGGTTGTTGTGACTATGAGTTGCTTGTATTTTTAGTACAAGGTTGTAGTAAACTAGCACGCGGCTGGACTGATGGCAAGTGGTTACCTGAAACTACTTCCTATAGTCTTTTTTAAATAAAAATTTAGCTGAGAAGGCAAAAGGAAATGAGTCAAGATCTCTGTCGTTCACATATGTTTCTTACCGCCATGCGTCCGTATTTCGCCAGGTTTCCACGTTGCGTGGTTTTACGAATGCGGCCACAGACACGGACGCTTTTACTATGACTAACGTGTCTGCAGTATCACGGACGAGCCTCTTTATCCGGTGCTTCTATTAGAGGGTATGCCTGCAACTACTATTTGTTAAAATCATTTAAGTATTTCAGTAGCGACTGTCGACGCGTCCATTGTTGCGCATTAGTTCCCAACCCGGGACAACAATAATTTATGGGGCTCATACGCCATTTTTCTGAGTCTAAAAGGCATTTGTTTAAAGTTGTCTTTTGCGTTCCTCCTTGTTTCAGTTCCCGGGTTAGTTAGGTCTAATGAATAGCAATAAGCCTATGTTGGAAATAATATCGTTGCCGTAATGAATGTTTGATACCTGTGCCTACCAATCCCGGCTGTAGTCACAGGTACTTAAAAGTAATATGTCCAGTTCAATAATACCCATCTCGTCATGAAGTTGGATAAGTATCGAAATGCCATCGACTTTTCACAATTATTATCATTTTACTGTTAATAATTGTGAGAAAGTAATTATAATTTCTATAGTTCATTAGATATTCGTGACCCATGCCTTGGTAGTACTTAGTCCTGTTATAATTTAACTCGATACGGTGTCTTCGGAGCATTGAACCGGCACTCATGTTGCAATGCAACACGGCACAATCGCTATTTTATTTTAACCAGCCGCCTTCTGCACGCGGATTGTGCCAGAAACGCAACGATGCGAACCACGTATAAAACTAGAGGCTGCTATTCAAAAGTCAATTCAATGTATGTATTTTTGTTATAAAGAGTTCTTATTCTTCTAATAATGCAATTGAGGTCTACTCAGATTTCAAACTACCCTCAGTTGAGATGCCAAACGTGCGAACTCGGACGCTATTGTCGTTCCTTTATCGGATTCTCTCTCTGACACGTGCTTGCCATTTATTTGATCTGTGCGGTTTAAATCAAATCATCTATCTGAGATGCAAAGTCCTTCAAGTCCTTTAACAGGATAATCTTGATGAAGACAGTGACTTTGTGTAGCTACGATATTTCGGTAATAGATTATTCTTGGATCAGAAATGGGATATTAATATTTCATTCAAACTCATTTCCTAATATACTTACGTGACATTAGTAGAAATGAATTCTACTCTTATAATGCAGTTTGCGCAGTTAAAATCCATCGAAGAGTTTCGACGCCGGCTCATTTTAAATTGGTAACCGCAAATCTTATTTACAGAGCTCGCTGCCGCGATCTAATGTCATCAGAGTGAGCGAGATCAGGTCGCACGTATATTTTAATTTTATTTATAGTAGTGTTGCCATAACTTTAAAACTTTATTTACATGGATCTTTAAAAAGTACCTATAATAATTATCATGTCGTTACATTTTTTTCTCAAATCATCTCTAAATCTTAGCGCAGATGTTCATCGAATTTACGCGAAAGCATGCCTTGTTTATGTACCTTATTAACTAAACCGACTGCTCTGTTGGACATAGTACGTACTTATTTACAGCTTCTTTTCTTTTTTAACTGCCGATTTATTAACTTTATGTGAGCGTATAGTAACCTAAACCTAACTGGGTAATGAGGGCTGCAGCTGCATACCTGGCTCTTGGCGTGCGCGGCGGTAGTAAATCTTTTAATGAAGTTACCAGTGTTGCCATGCCCCAAGTGTCATTGTTTTTCGATAATGTTCACGTTTCCACAGCACGAATACCAATTAATTGCTTTTCTCATTACGTTTAGTTTCAGTTATGCAATACCTTGTAAGAACTATCACGACTGGAACATTTCTAATTTCTCCTCTACGTATAATCAATCCGTTCGTGGGTCCATGTACATGATGACTTCGTGTTTCATTTGAAATCTAATATGACATATCCCTGATTAGAAGGCAGAGGCGTATTATTCACATTCAGTTAAAAACTTGGTCGTACGTATACGTGGGCAAGTCTATTGCCGTCAACTGATAAAATAACTTTTCGGGCAAGATATTGGGACATATTTACATACTACATGATGATATTATCATACCAATTCGCGATTGAGAACCTATAAATGCGCAGCCCAGTATAATATATGCCCTATTTAGATATATTATAAGCAAAACTCCAGTTGCATTATCATTTAATGAATCACAACTGGTTGTACTAGAGAGAAGCTGTTTTGGTGTTTACGAGATGACATTGTCGACGTGCAGAGGACAACCGCACAAATTACATATTATTATGATTCCAAAAATGTATTTTGAACATAACATAACATAACTAGTAGCTAGTTTTTAGTAGACAAGAGCGAAATAGCGAAGTCATACCTGACCTAGGGGGTAGGTAATGGATAGAGAATCAAAGCGAGTGAAAAAAAGGGAAGGAATATCTGGTACTTTCAAGAATCATATGAAATACAAGTACTTACCTGTATATAGTCGATATTAAGATATTTTTAGGTCATGCATTTAGGCCGACTCAATTGTAATTTTGCAAAACTACAAACATTTCAGTTCCAGAAACGTGAATTATGCCCTCATTTCATACCACATTCGGATTTGTATATTGACCGACAAGGTTTTTGATATGTTTGTTCAAGAAGTTTGCCGGGATATATACGAATCAAAATTCTTGCGAACTTTCCAATGATGGTGTAATCGCTCGCTGTTAGGACGAAGTTTATATCCGCTCTAAATTACTTCGACGAACGAATTACGTGCTTAAAGTAAAATTCCACGAACAATATTGATTACGAGTGATTTTTAACATTTGATTAATTAACATTTTCCTTGTTAGTTTTATGAATATAAAATACACTTGCGAGCAATAAAATCGACTCAACTGCCAAATAAGCATCTCAGTAAAATTTTAGTACTAATATATTATAACCGCAGTAGCCTAATGGTATGGGTAATGGACTTCTGAGATGAGGGATCGGGTTCGATCCAAGGTTTTACCATGGCACACACCAATGACTTTTCGATGCTTTTCGAAGTTATGTGTGTATTTATCGCAGGTTTATAAGTGCCCGGTTAATCGCAATAGGCTCGCCACCTATTACATTGGGACCTAAACATAAACTGGCGACCTCTGCCTACCCCATCGGGGATATAGGCGTGAGTTTATGTTATGTTATATCACATTCTATTTTTTAATGGGTATGTATTTAAATAACCTTCATAAAGATGTTGATATAACGCTAAAATAACAGTACTTTATAAATCCTATGAAGTTAGTACTATACTGAGATTGGGGTCTGATTTTGTGGCTCGCGAGTGTACTTACTTATGATGTAGGCATAAAATATCAATTATCGAGAGGAAAATCCCAAACAATATACAATTCAAACTATTGATATTAATTAATTGTTAAATTTATAAGGTAAATGCACGGTGCAATTAATTATTTTAATAGATGAATAGAAGCGTTTAACTCGTAACATGATATCACCTACCTCGAAATATGAACCACGAACGTATTTATATTGCTATGATACTAACATTAAATTAAGATTAGATGCTACTAACACTATATGGATTGGATAAATCTGGTGGACTTCCCCGAAATGCTAAAGAATGTACAATTTGAAAGTTGTTTCGTTAAGGAAAACGCTCGAATCATGATAATTAATATGTAATAAATACTTAAGTAGTATATGCACGAGCAATAGTAACCGTACATGGAGATGTTAAGTACTAATTACTATGGTTTATGGTTTTAAATGAAATCTAAAATGGTAGGATTTAAATGGTTATGAGCACACTTGCAACGTTTGGTGATCTTTTAGCCGACTGCATAAAAATGATGAGGTTCAATTCGGCGCTGTTTTGATGAGAAACACCTGTTGGTGTGTTTGGGCATAAAACATCGTATATCGGTGACGGTAAATGGTAAAGTCGCTTGAACGCATACCTATATGTTGGTTGATAACAGAATGTGCATATTATACCGCATCGCTTGTTATCTTCAAATTATTCAACATAACTAATATTATTCATTTTACCAAATATCTCTTCCATTTGGTCCTCTCTTTTCCTACACAGGACAACACGTGCAGCAGGTACATGCCGTAAGAACGATCGAACAACTCGAGAAGCTAAATTCGCTTTGAGATTTTAATGTCGCGTGCTGTAATTATGTATTTCTAGTGACGTAAAGTTGTCTATCACATAAACAGACACCACCGTCAACTTGTGCTTGACAAGGTGATGTCACCATGCAGAGTACAGCATGCGAAATTGAAATCTCAGATTTATCTGTCGAATTCGTTTGATCCTTCAAAACCTTCTTGCAGCATGTGCCTGTACAGGGCTTAGATGTCACCCGCATACGGTGCAGAATATTCCATCAAGAACCAAGCTGTTCGGTGATTCTTTCTTTTATCGCAACATTAAGATCTGGAATTCCTTACCAGCTCACGTGTTTTCTCCCCTACAATACCGGCTCCTTAAAGGGCATATGTTGAGGCCATTAAGCTGAGTGATACCATTGTAATATGCCACGTATCTGGTAATGGTAACCCTGTTTCTTGAGTTTGCCTTCAGCTTGTCCTACATAAAGAATCTAAGTGCTAGGTATACTTCCAAGATATGGGATGGGCTGTCTGATCATATTTAGGCTGAATTTCACCAAAGGAAATTGATTCAACTAAACTGTATTACACAGTACATTTTGTGTATGTACTCTATAACGTAGATGTATAGATAGATAAATCTTTATTGTAACAAATACATTACGGTACATTTACCAATAAATTACAATAACGTAGTTCAGTTTTAATTGATCTCGGTTACTACTAACACTGTCGTAGTCCGCTCTTTGAATTATAATGGACATGCCCACAATTGAATGTCTGAATATTTGGCATTATTTGTTCGGTAAACATTTAACATTGTATTGTGTATTGACACAACGAAATATTTGCACAGTGTGGCGGGTGACAAACAATACAATATGCTCGTAATTAATTTATTAGAGGCTCGGGATTTTATATTACCACGGTGTTACAAGTGAAATATGAATCATACAACTTTAAATTAAGGTTGTAAAAAAGATAATGTTCATACTTCCAAATTGGAAATGCTAAGTTTGTTTACCCACGGTGACTGGCCGGTAACCATGGAGAAATAATACAAACTGATTTATAGTCCCTGCCACCGACTCCCGTTTCCCAGGTGTGACGCATGAAGTAACTAACAACACAGCTTACTTACCAACAGGCCCCTTGTGAAGTCATTGCTTTCTCCTTATCTGATCTAAATTTTATGTACAGGGTGTATTAATTTTACGTAATTATTTTAAAAAGTAAAAATAAGTGATTATGATAATATAATGGCAAAAAGTTAAGATTGAAGCCAGTGAGGTATTGTCGATAGGCGTAGGTCAGTAATCTGTAGTTTAGTTCTGAATTAAATAATCTTATACGTAAAAGTCCAGGGCAGGCTTAATGACGAATATTGTCGCTTTATGACCAATGTGCGTACACTAATTTACTTATTAATCGATTTGTCTGGTAACTGGTAATGTGTTCTATCCGTGTTGATTAGAAACGCCCCTTTTCAATGTATCACTGCCTTCAACGGATTGGTAAGCTTGATGTATTATCATTAATGTAAAATGTAAGGTAAGTAGTAAACTAGCACACGAACCGCTTGATATTATAATATGGTTACCAATGCAGCAGGGGTGTCACGTCGCTTTATTGTGTAGCCCTAAAATCTCGAATAAGGAGGACTCTCCAGACTAGGTCACTAACTAACTAATCAATCAATTAGCCCCCACCGCAGTCCACTGTTGGACATAGGCCTCTCGCAATGTGCGCCATTTTTTCCGATCCTCTGCCCTCCGCATCCAGGCTGTCCCGGCCACCTTTTTAGGTCATAAATAAAAAGAGAATATAAACCGAATAATACTAATAAATAAATAAATCAAAAACTAGCACTATTATGAGAGTAAGTTTTCTAGTTGATTGGCGTCACCGATATTGTCATTTAAAGATTCTATTCGCGTACTCCTGTGCTTTTAAGTCATATTGCTAAATATCACAAAAATAAATTACGATTATTGTTGCATATGCAAACAAAAGACCAAAAATAATCGGTGATTTTGTTTAGCATTTTTTGTGATATGACCCAAGCTTTTGATTACGTACATCATAAAACTCTATTACAAAAGCTGGAAAGCTATGGTATCAGGGGCAATGTCTTGAAACTCATTGAATCGTACCTATTCGATAGAAGACAAATGACAGAAATCCGACAAATTAACTTAGATAATAAGCATGAAGAAATTTTCCGATCATCAGAGCGAAAAGTTTCATTTGGGGTACCACAGGGTAGCGTACTGGGACCCCTTCTTTTTATTCTATATATTAATGACTTTCCAAAATTTATTGACCAACCATTAACATTGTTTGCAGATGATAGCACTATGACTGTAGCATGTAAAAATATTGAGACATATGAAGATGACATTAACAATTCCCTAAATTTAATTGTACAATGGTTAAATGACAATAACTTGAAAATAAATTTAAATAAGACTAAAATTATTCACTTTAATCAACGTATAGCACCTATGAGCCTTAGCATTAAATATGGCAGTGATACAATAGAGGAAGTCGAATGCACGACATTTTTGGGTATAGAAATAGATAAAGGATTAAACTGGAAGACACATATTGATAAACTGAGTAAAAAGATTCATGGATCCGCGTATGCCCTAAGGACATTATCTCCCATTATAAGTTTAGATGCACTCCTTACTGCTTATTATGGTACTGTGGAATCCCACTTACGATATGGGCTTATATTTTGGGGTAACTCAACTGAAAAGGTAACAGCTTTTAAGTCACAAAAGAGATGTATACGGGCAATGTTTCATCTAAGGTCTACAGATAGCTGCATGCCTTATTTCAAACAATATAAGATATTGACACTGCCGTGCCTGTACATTTTGGAGGTTGCTGTGTTTGTGAAGTCAAACGCGAATCGTTTCGAGCGTTTAGCCGATATTATTCCGCGAAATAGACGTGATAACACTAAACTGTGTCTTCATACAGCTAAAACAACACTTATGCGTAAAAGTGTTTTCTGCATGGCTCCATGTATCTATAATAAAATACCTAAAAGTTGGAAGGAACTGACGTTATCACTGTTTAAAAAGAAGCTGCGTGATTTTTTGATTGATAAAGTGTATTATAATGTTAATGACTTTTTAAATGAGAAAGATTTGACTGTTTGATTTTTAGAATTTGTATTTGACATTCATTGACATTTATCTATTTTATTTTGATTGATCTATAATTTTATTTTTTTGTGTTTAACTTATAATATTTGCATGCCTAAAGGTAAAATATGGCTGAACCTCTTGTTTTATGAACCAACATGTTGTATTGTACCCATATTTGCAAAATAAATATCTTATCTTATCTTATCTTATCTAGCGCCTAGTGACATCTGTTATTCGCGAAACAAGAGATCTTTGTCTCCATTTTTCGCGAACCTTGAGCATATTTGAGAATGCAAATCGTTCAGCAATGTAAATTGATGTCTCAAGTGTGTTTCTCGTATTATGACGAGGGATTAGGAGAAATACCTACTAGTTCGCACATGATTTACTTCGAAAGCACCATGTCACCGGTGTGTAGTCCCGAAATGAAGCCTTCATACTTGCGATATGACTGTACTTACACGTCGTAGACGTATAAAGTTAAAGACATAAAAATTGTATGAAGTGACGCCACACACTATTGATTTATATATTACACTATACTATACATCATTTAACTCAGTGCTACACACCATATAGTATAAGTAGATAATACTCATGTAACCACCAATGTACTTAGAAACAAATACGTACTTTACCATAGTGTAACTCCTCGGTAAGTGTCCGCCCCGGGCTCGTCGCGGTCCCGCCGTACAGTCTGCGCTATTGTTTCCCATTCACCATATTCCAGTTTCTCCTCGCCGTTCCACAAAGCGGTACATTTTATTAGTTTTACTTCTATATCTGCTACCATTGTCACTTGGTATTCATGCGAGCAATGCAGCTTTGTTATTGTAAACGGTTAAGTGTTGTTTTATTGTAATGTTTGTTTGTAGTCGGCAGCGAAAGCCGTTTAACAAATTTACATTATGTGTTAACACAAAAACCTATATTTGGTACGATATACTGTTCAAGTTCCAGTCATGCTTTTGCTTTGCGCAAATTGCTAACTCGCTTTTCATTTGATAATTGTCCTTATTAGGAGCAGTACGCCACATTTATTAGGTTCGGTTTGTGAGAGTGCCGTTGGTCATACCTACTTATCTTTCCTTCATACATCTTCCTCAAAGGGAAAATGTATGGCAACTCCCTAATGTTCCAAGCATCCATATGCCGTGGACTTACCGTTGCGTGTGTCGTCGTGTGTTTTTCTTAAATGTATTATACCCTGGTAAATAATATTCTACTACCAAATGGTGAAACAGGAAGTATTGAATTTTATGTTACATCGGATCACGGAACCCGTCCATTATTGAAAATTTATACGCCGACCAGTTTCTAAAGAAGTAGCGGTTTATCAGATGTTCTGTACGTTCATGGTCCATAGGTAATAGGATAATTACCTGTAGATGCATCTATAAATTGTTGGCCTGTAGCTCACATGGATTTACTGTTCCTAGTCCATCGGTTAGTCACGGGATCGATTACGTGTTTAGTTCCACGCGCGACCCTGGCTTACATAATATTCTCATAGCAATTAAACGTAAGTTTATATGGTTAAACACACATAATGTAGTTAGATAAGCCTTCTATATCGAGGTGATGCATTCAAGACCTCGTACTCCCTTGCTGACCGTGAATTGTTGATGATATAATTGCTGATCTAGCTTGGACAGATGTGATGACTATTTTGACTGTACATCACTGGATGTATTTTAGCAATAGTGTAACAATATAACCTCCAATTGAATGTAATACCTGTAACGACTGTAATACTTGCGTATTGTTCTCAGCAACTTACATTAAACACAGTTATTGTAATTAATGGCACTTGTAAAAGAATGGTAATGGCTTTTCACTGCTTCATCGTTATCTCACAGACTCTACCTATTAGTCTTGCGGATTTGACTGTCAATTTAAATAAATTCGTCTGGACTAAATGGACGGTACTTTGTGATAAATATTTTTAATATATTTGTTAATATGAAGTTAAAATGCCAAATAAAAGCAGCAGAACGAGCGTTCAACTGAACCAAAATTCGTACTACGACTTTTTGTGCTGAACGATTTTTTATGCGTTTTTAATTAACGACCGGCAGAATGTTCAGTGTTTTCCCATGCTTACAAAAACTACACTGTGAATGTCGTCATCACACGTTAAAATACTTCTGCTCTAATGCATGCCCTGGGAACGACATAGGACCTTGCTCCATTCTAAAGTGTTTAATTTTTTTACTGACGGAGCAGCCTCACAAGTGCTATGTCCTGAGCACTCGGTTAATAGATAGGTACGGCAAACGTTCGGAATTTCTGTCCTCGGTAATTTGAACAAAAACACATTTTTAAAAACCCCTTGAGCGTTTTAAAATCGTTTTTATTGGACAGTGGATGGAACCACTTGAATTTTAAATTTAATGGCTTTTGAAAAATATAGATAATTGTTTTGTCAAAGATATCTAAAGTTAGAGAAGTATTTGATACTTTTTGCCGAAAAATTCAAATTGGTCCTCGGGTGAGTAACACAAAACTATTAATAAACGATGGCTTAAAATTAAACTTCAAATCATCATTAAAGTGGTGGTTCAATAATACTAAGCCCTATTATTATGAGGATAAAATAAAAGTTATAAGAACTGGATTCATGAAATCAATGATAGTAAGTGCGCAAGTACCTGCTACTTGAAAAATTAACCGTAGTAAAATCGACAATTTAATGCTTATCAAATTGTTTATATTAACGCTATATTACATTCTGTATACACGCATTTCACAAGGTTAAACAAATATAATATTAATCGCTTGATTGATCAAATTTTATAACAATCATCGAACAACCCCATGAGATATTGCAAGACGGCAAGCGGAAATGATGTGGAACCATGGAGAAGGAAAATCTTATTCTTTCTTCTGTGTTTGGAACCGTCCAAGTGCGTTCCAAGGTTGGAGAGTTGGTTACAAACTTGCAACTTGCAAGCACTCACTCAAAGGTATGTTCGGAAAAGATGCTGTCAACACTATCAGTCAGTGCCTTGTGATTGTGCAATAGAAGCGAGCTCTTCGAAATCCCTTCATTGAAAAGTGCAATTGGCAACAAAGATACAGAAAAATAAATAGCAGCACTCTATGGTTTATTAATAAATCTACATTGTCGGTATATGTATTAAATTCATACAGTTATACTTGCTGTTTCTACTATGTGTTAGCTATAAACATCTGTGAAAACAGATGTTATTATAATTGGTCGCGGATAAAATAACAAAATTCTGATGAAGTAGGCCGACCTCTTTGTTATTCGGTGTCCTTCACACAGATCTTGAAACATTGCTCAACAAAGGTAATTGATGAACAGATATTGATGGATATTTCCTTACTCAGTTTAGGTTTTAAGTATCATGCTTTTTGTCATTTCTTTGTAGGTTACTACTAGCTGTTGCCCGCAGCCACCCGCGTGATAACTGCTGTGCAATTCTCTAACCACACAGCGTTGAGCATAGTGCTGCGACAGCTTTGATAGGGATTCTCATTGGTTGGACTGGGTGACGTCACTGGAGATCAACCAATGACAATCTCTGTGAAGGGTGGCGCAGCGCTGTGTGCTTAGAGAATTGTACAGCTGATCCCGATCCCGCGACCTGTAGAAGATATTCCATATCTGTATCATCCATAGACGAATGCTTGTTTGCTAACTAAATAGTATTTAATGTGTTAACGGTAGTCATAACCCCCAAAAGCAGTCGAATGACGATAGTAATAGCCTGTGAGCCTATCGGCCATCCTGTTACATTGACCTTGGCGATTGTGTTCGAATGAATCATCAAAAATAGCTTAGCACATCACATAAACTTAAAAAGCATACGAGGATTACGTATATTTAGTGGAATTCTAAAATAGTCATTTATCGTGAATAGTTAATGAATTCATCGACCAATATAGCATTTTCTTTAATATTCACCTACAACTCTTACGACAGTAGTATAACTTAGTGATTTAAACAACTTCATAAAACGCCTATTATAGTTTTAGAATGCCACTTATACTAACTTATGTCATCGGCTCCGCCTACATTGGCCAAGCTTGTGCCTGCAGGAATCAAATGGGAACAAGGAACGGTCTAATGAGAGTCCGAAAATCCGTGTAATACGGATTACACCTTTCATATAGGTCCACCAGTTCCAAATGCTTCTGACTTGCGATACCTCAAGATATTTTTCGACGCTCACTGACCTGGCGCATTTTTCTGCTTGGAAACTAGTTTTACTCGATCGATACGTGTGTAATCGGTTTCCAATCGGTTAACTCATCAAAAGAAGTGGTGTAAACTAAACCAACTCAGGTATAATATACGCTATAAACGGCTGCAACGATGTGTTGAGAATACGGCTGGTCAATGGAGCAAGGGGACTGCCCATTTATACTTACCTTAATCGATCAAGGTATTGCAAACTCGTAGTGAATTCAAAACTAAGTTCACAAGTAAAGGCGTGATAGATCAACAGCAAGGTGGATTCACACGAGAATGGTGGAGGTTGCCATAGCGATGATCGCACTCCACGGCT
The DNA here is from genome assembly GCA_963662185.1 of Eilema griseolum. Classification (NCBI taxonomy): domain Eukaryota; kingdom Metazoa; phylum Arthropoda; class Insecta; order Lepidoptera; family Erebidae; genus Eilema; species Eilema griseolum. The sequence goes on from OY759232.1 coordinate 611,921, forward strand.
CGCGCGCAGCCGGATAACATCACCGTAACGGTACTTCCTTCCCGCGGCGGCGTGCCGCACCGCACCGCCTTAAGTCACACGGAGCTTACTTCCAGTGCTGGGAAATAATACAATGTTGCAATTCATGGTACAATGAGGAGGATTTGGGAAATAAGTGTTATATAATATAATAACCGCGGTTATAATAACTTCGTGTTGTGTTCCCAGCGGTGAGTAGGGTAGCCAGAGCTCACTGGAGAATTTGTGCTGTCAGTGGGATGGCTTAAGTCTTGTCCTGCTTTTTCCTCTACACTGACTGACGGCCCAGAGTCTATGTGCTTACAGGGTCGGCAGCGCGAGTGTGGCTTCTCTGGTGTTACACACGTCTATAAGCCACAGTAACCACTTCCCATCAGGTGGGCCGTGTGCTTGTCTGCCACCTAAGTGGTATAAAAAAACGACATGCTACGGATGATACATAGCACTATCCAGACCTAAACTGAGCATAGCTTGTGATATGGGTTCCATTAGAACATGGATACAGACAGAGATGCCTTTTTTTATTGTTCATATATTTTTTGCACTAAGCTGGAAGCTGGAATCGAAGTACGACCTCCGATTATATCAGTCGAAAGCCACGCGGTAGCCAATCTGAATTAATTTTCGTGGCAAAAAGTAAGATGGGAGGATTATTGTGGTAATTTTTATTTAGTTCTAATGCCTTTATCACACGCACCGCGTGGAGTAGCGAGACAGTGCTGTCAGACTGAACGTACGTGCAAAGTACTCGGCGCTATGTTCACACGTATAACCGAGTGCACTGTCTCGCCATTCCACTCGGTGCGTGTGACCTAGGCATAAAGCTTGTCACCTTCTTGCCCAAAGGGCGACAACCTAAGTCATCGACCAATGTATTGTCTACAAATTTGAATCATTTGATTGAATGGCATCGCGTGGAATGCATGTCGTTTACGCGGTCGACTGCTGCGCTTATCTGCCCGTAACGGTGGTGTGGCTGTGGTGTAACATTATTTGCCGACGGTGAAGAGTTGTATATTTATGTACAGTAGTAATAGTTTTTGGATAATCTAATGAAAGTAAATTTAGCAACGGAAATGGAGACTCTTCACTCGTTCGGACATTGGGTAAACTGGTAGAGGCAAGTTTTTTCATTTGCATAATGTTCCAATCGCGAAATGACTCATTTGATACTGTGACAATCTGCGAATCCAACAAATGTTGTGACATTTTGCGCATGTGACCTAATACGCCCGGTCGAAGCAATATTGTTACTGTCTTTTGTATTTGTTTCATAAACATTAAATGTCAAGTAATGCAGTGCGCAGGCTGCGTGTGCGCATAGCACAGTATTGATGTGACCGTAATGTGTAAAATGCCACTTAACCGGCGTCTGTTGCACACACAGGTTATATCGTTCGCTTGCAATCAGACCGTAAAGTGTCATAACACGGTCACGGGGTTTTTGGTAACTGTTTGTATACTTAAACTCGAATTTGGGTTCTCTTTCAGAAAATATACAGGTTAGATTTTATTCTGTTTATCAATGGAGTGTACCTGTCTTACAAGTTTAGCTATAATTCCTTTTATGCAATTTTTTTAGGCCAGAAACAGCATGACGGTAGAATGAATGAGGCTACAAAACTCCAAAGAACCAAACCAGCTTGTAACGTGATGATTTTCAACTTTGGATAAAAAAATCCGAAGTTGAAAATCATCACATCAACAAACTCAACATCTATAGAAAACTGTTTCAAAAATTGTCTGTCTGTAAAACCATATCTCAAAATATTCTCGTGTTACATAGTAGTCACTCCGATACGACCAATACACCTATCGTGGGTTTATTGATGTTGTTTTGGATTCGAAACATTCAGCATTCAATTATGAGTTGGCGTGCATGTTCATGTTTATTTAGGCACCTAGCACAAATGCTAAACAAACATTTGAGATATTGTTTAACATAGTTCAGAGCAGTTGCGAATATCAGCCTGCATCCGCGGTACTTCAATTTCATTTTCAATCTGCATTGATCCACGCTCAATGCTCACTGACTCATTGTTGATGTTGATTCAAGACTACCGTAGATGGGCGGGGTTTATGACTTGTGTTGTTTTGCTCGGACCAATTGTATGGTCCACTGCAATCGTAAACAAACTTCTTTCAATCATCTTATTTGTTGTACGGATAGGTGGTGAAGAGAAGACGACTTTACAAAGTACTATAATGAAACTTCCTTCAAAGGCAGGGCTGTTATTTTCTCAGTCGGTACGGCGAAATATACTAGGATTATCTCTATTGTGTTGAATACTTAGATATTAAGTGTATGGTCAACGGAGCATTGTTGTAAAGCAGATTTTGCACAGAATACGGAACCTTTCTCTAATCGCACTTTGACAATACTGTTTAAATTGGAATTGTATTTAATGTAAATCCTCTTTGGTAGTATTCTGTAGGTTTTATGTCTTCTCCAATATTGCGTATGGAATGCCAAAATTGGTATACACGGTTAACCAGTACGCATATTCTAGTATGACGTATATTTTATATGATGGCCTATGCGTGTCGTCGAGTCGTAGCAGTTACGTGATGGTCGTGTACGCTTCCATTAAAACAATTGGAAGAGAGTAGCGCACATGTTTAGAAAGGTGGTGGCAGGTCTCTTGGAGAAGTGCGTTTCCAGGCGATAGTCGTGTTGTGACGATGTGAAAACTTTCCCGAAATTGCTATTGTTTAACACAATGCAATAGTTACTTGAAAGTACTATTATATCAATTACTAAATAACTGTACCTACTACGTATCTGTTGTAATAAACTGCAAGAATTCTTGCATAATACTAGAGATCCAGATTACTACCAGCAATGTTTACTGACTTCAGAAATGGAAATTATTAATTTGTCTGTCAGTGTTTTTCCATACTGCGATTTCATTTCTTCCTTTTTTATTTTTGTTAGTAGTTACGCTAGGTTTGGTCACATCAGTTTGGTAAATATATGCAAATAATTTCGGTGAACAATTTTACTGTAGGTTAGATAGTCTGGCCGGCGTGGAAACAGCCAAAGCCTCTCAACATTGGGTAATACCTATGTCTAGTACTGAATTGCGATGGGCTAATTGATTGATTGATAGTAAGAAGAAAAAAATTCATGAGGCTTAACAGATACTTAATAGAATCAAGTGGGATTTTAATATTTTCGTTTATATCATTATGAATGTTAGCTATTTTAATCAGTACTTAAAGTTTGTATGCAGTATTGGTGTCGAGGAATGTTTTCATTCTTTGTTTCATTTTGTTCGGTGTATAATTTCGATAATTTGGTTTGTTAACTTCAAAAGTCAATCTTCTAATAAAACCACTTGTGTAATCGTTTCACGGTCAAGTGAAACTCATTTCGCTTAATCTAATCTAGTCGATGCTCGCGTGCTGTCTGTTTATAGCTCGTTGCCCACACGCTTAATATGAATGGGTTTTCATAACATCACTTTCATCTGTTATTCACATCAAACATTTCTTTTCTCTATGAGATTTCCATTAAAACGCACAGACTACGCCTTTGTTACTGTTGTATCTGTGCCGTTATCGCGAACTTTCCATCCGACTGTTCGGAGTAATTAGCTACAGTGTATCAGATATCATTCACAGTCACAGCACGGCAGTTCATGATTGGTCCAGCGTCAGCTACAGCGCTGAAGGCCGTTATGTCAATCGGTTGCTATAATTCGTTACGAAAACCACTGGATAACTCTTAAGCGTGGCAAGCTCTGTCAAGTAGAAAGTTCTTTGTTTAGTGTGTACTGTATCTAGTGTACAACGCCCCCTCGTGAAACTGTTACGAATTCAGAATAAGTCACCATGTTTACGTCACGTTCTACGCTAAAATGCGTGAAAAAAAAAATTAACGAATTGGAACACGTCTGTAGCTTATTGCTGTAAGTACAACGGTTTCTTTATACGGCCAGTTGGCACTGCCAATTACTTACAAAGTTAAACAAAAGCATTAAAGTCACTAGTCTATGTAAAAAGTTCAAATAAGTAAACACAACAAATAGCGGTGTTGTAAATAATTTTACAACTTGACTCATCTGGGCCCGGGTGTCCACTTCCGTGAAGGTTGGTTCCTGGAAAGCAAATTCAAAAGGCCTATAACTTTGTGAGTCACCGATAGGCGGTCGTTACCTGTGCGGTGACGTCACCGGGCCGCTATGCGCACACGCATTGATCGCGCGCGCCCCGTGCTTGCGTTGTTTATGGTGTGTTATGAATTGTTGATCAGTGTCTCAGTTGCGCTCGCTCGGCGAATGACAGGAATTTCTCATTGTTCCACAATATTATGTAGCTGTCTATTGTTAACTAGTTTTAGCTAAAACAGCGACTCTGAATCATAGCATGTTTCATTTGTTAAAATCTCTTACTAAGGTAGCAAATAATCACCTACTATAATTTCGGTCCGGTTTGTTTGCTCTCAAACAGCACTATACAAAGAGTGTGTCCATAATGTTTCAGAGAACTGAAAACACTTAACGTCAACTTACCTCATGCATAACCACATTCTAAATATTAAAAATTCAAGGTACATACATAAACACACAGTAAGTTTGCAGTTTGGATGCCCATTGGCACCGCACCGTAACAATCTATTGTTTTCGCTCTGACAAATAGGATTGAACCCTGGGCAGTGGCGATAGATGCCAGTTTCGGTTGGAGTCTGCGATGTGAATCTCAGCCAGTGGGATAGTGTCGCAAGATCAACCTCGGCGCCCACGCATTGTCTCTGCGAGTTACGTGGATTAGTATAATACACTCGTTTTTATACCCTGTTCCATGAAATAGAATAACTTGATATCTATTTACTTGATGTTATATTTTACCCATTATGCGAAAAATCCCCACGCATACCCCTCGCCGGAGCCGGTGGGAGAGGTTATGTTGGACTCGAACGTACTAAAACGCAGTAAACGCACGGTGCTTGTGGGTCGTTGTTGTTTGTTGAAGGTGAGGTTAACAGGCATATCCCTGCCGCATATATTGCACCCCGCCCGACCCAGGGCCATTTCTCTCGATCTGGCCCTCGTCGGGTGTGGGGACTACAGTATTCCCCAGCTCGTCCCCGGGATCGGGGACGCGTGCGACGCGTGCCTCTGCGGGTTGCTTCTGCTAGGGTGACAGGCGGCTCCATCCGTCACCCTCAGGCCTGCGCTCATGGGGGGCGGAGGTCATTCATCGACCTCCGACGCTCGAGTTGCCTCAGTATGCGGGCAGCTTGGCTTCCGATCCTTCGTCGCTCCCGTTGCCGCTCCCGCCCCGCCTCCTACTTCACGAGCATTACTTGCAGAAGGAGATTCGTACAAAAAGACAAAAAACCTGGCTGTTTTCGTCTTTTTGTACGAAATCTATGTTCGACCAATCAATTTTACCAGAATCAGAATGATTTAGTAATTTACTAATGGAGTACAATAAATGTTGTTTTAATTGCATGATAATAATTATGCCTATTTACCCATTATGTCTTTTATAAGGCGTGTGAATGTTTAAAACACAAAATCTAAAATAAATTGCGCAAAAAAACCCATGCGTAATGTTAATATATTGGTTGCAAGTTGATATGATTGTAAGTAATTAGGAATAGAATTTATTTCGAGTAGTATTCAAATCTCAAACTCTTACGCAGAGTTCCGAGCTCGTCATGACAGATATGCACATCTCAGAGATGTACAGAGTACGTAGACAAAACAATGTTTAATTGGACTACACGATGCGTAAGGACTATATTTTATCCTGCATTTAGTAGTATTGGAATATATTATGATAGTATTGGAGGCTTCAACCAAGTAAAAAGAACTTTACTTAGTTGAAGATCGGAGGCTCGGCATCGGAAACAGTAAAGCTAAATACCTTTGCCGTTTCTTCTAGACAGTTCTAGACAGGGGATCTTGGTGCCCCAGATCCCATCTCTAGATACCAATGAGTAAGTGACTCTTCTGATGTTGCAAGCCTTGGAGCACCACGGTAATAACTTACAATCAGCTAGGCCGTGTGCTTGTTTGCTAACTTGATTGTCTGTAGATACTGCTGCATAACCAAGTCAATTAAGGTTAGTATTAACTTCCTGAACTGTTCTAAGACTATTGCAAGTCAGACCAGCGCAGTTTTCCCACGGTTTTGATGCCTGTTGCCGTCCAAAGACTCCACTCGCGGACATTGCGCAATTATGACACATTCACAATACAATATATATTATATATTTGTGTGAAAATAATTAAAATTAGTTCACTGACATCCTCCGTGGCAAAGCGATAGAACGGTCGACTGCTACGCAGAGGGCGCGGGTTCGATTCCCGCTCAGTGCAAATATATGTATGGCTGTTTCTATGTATGATGTGTATGTATTTACAAAAACAAGTATCTATGTACAAGTACAAGTTATTGAATTAAATTTTAAAGCATGCTAACTATTAAAAATTTCATATCGATTAAGATATAGAAAAAGCTGAATCGGTTCAGGCGGGATTAGATCCCGCGAACTTTCTTTTAACCTTAACGTTAGATGAATATATATATATATAACATAACATAAACTCACGCCTATATCCCCGAAGGGGTAGGCAGAAGTGCTAGCACCCACATTTCGCCAGTTTATGTTTAGGTCCCAATGTAATAGGTGGCGAGCCTATTGCCATTAACCGGGCACTTATAAACCTGCGATAAATACACACATAACTTCGAAAAGCATCGAAAAGTCATTGGTGTGTGCCATGGTGAAACCTGGGATCGAACCCGAGACCTCGTCTCAGCAGTCCATTACCCAAACCACTAGGCTACCGCGGTTTTATATATATATATATATATATATATAGAAGAATTTGTATGGTTTCGGCCGAAGGTTCTGTGGCTTGGTGGTCAAAGCGTTCCCCCTGTAAGGCAAAGATCACGAATTCGAATCCCGTCTGAACCGATTCAACTTTTTCTATATCTTAATCAAGTACACGTCATATTTACGCATAAGTACAAGCCCTACCCTTTTCGTTTATACTGAACCAAAAACTACGAAAGTAGCTGCGGTTTTCCCAAGCGCCTACAATATGGGGTTCTTCAAGAGGGGCATCAGAAGGTTTCTTCATGGTCGGCAGCGCGAGTGTGACACCCCTGGTGTTGCATACGTCCTTAGGCCACGGTAACCGCTTCCCATCAGGTGGGCCGTGTGCTTGTCTGCCAACTAAGTGGTATAAAAAAAAAGTAGTACTATTATCTATTCTGTGGTGAAAGACGTAAAGTCCCAATAATCGATATCCAGGCGAGCGGAACCGCATGCATCAGCTACTTCACAATAAAATAGTACCGAATGTTTGCACATGGCTACATTTGACGTCGGAATTATACGTGTGTATTACGAGATTGGCAATTAAACTTGCTTATAATCCGTTGCGCGTACGCATGCAACGGATATGCACGGTTACATAACGTACGTTGTACGACATACAGAAAACATAATTGTTTTTACCCTATTCTTGAGTAAAAAATCTAATCAAAAATTAATTTATTTCAAGTAAGTATCAGAGACTCATTACATGTTTAAGTTCATATTTCATAAATATTTATATAAAACATTACAATGAAATTATTGAATTATATTGAATTGAATTAAATTGAGTAATCGTGTATGTCAAATGAGAATTATATTTATTGAGAAATTGAAATTAAATAATCATTCAATAAGATGAGACTAATAAATTTTGTTATAATGAATGGAAAGTCGTCGGCCTAATTCTAACAAGGCGTATGTTGAAATTGGGTATTTTTTTTATACTACATAATGAAAAAGAAGTGGTTACCATGACCTATGAACGTGTGTAACACCGTCTCACTCGTGCTACCGACCTTATAAAAACAGAGAGTTTCTGTGCCGTCAGTGAAGAAGACACAATCAGGACAAGCCTTTAGTCTTCCCACTGACAACACGCAAACTCTCTAGTGGCTCTGGCTACCCTACTCACCGCCCCTGGGAACACATCACGAGGTTATTATAACTATGGTATTCTGTAGGGTGGAGGTACTTCCCCAGTCGGACTGCTCAATTAGGAAGGCAATATCATCGCGTCCTACCTCCTGCGATGGGCATGACATGGATGGGCAAATAAGTAATGTGAACGTTTGTTACACAAAAGATGTCACTCATTACCAGGGATGATGCGACGATAAAAAGGGCAGAATGGGACAAACAAAAGAGACTGACCACCAGGTATACAATATAGGTACTACGCCGCGTGGTTTCTGGCAGAGTAGAATTTGGGCCAGTCCATCTCTTCCCGTACGGTGCCTAACCCTGCGGGGACAAAGGCGTGATTATATGTATGTGTATGTATACATATAGTTCGTTTTGTCGAAATAAAGAATTGGATTGAAACTGCCCCGGACTTCATTTGAAGCACCTATCAGCTAGAATACAATCAGACTTAAAAGTTTTATATTCCTAAATGTGATAGAGAAATCGTTTTAACGTCTGTATTTTAATACAATTGCTGCAGCTGGCAAGCGTTGAAACACGTTAATACTGACCATTAAATAAATCGATTTAGTAAATTGATTGTCAATTTCGGCGAGATGATAAGGCCGCGCCAATTACGCTCTGTGCTGCATCGTAAACGTATGCATTAGCAACGCAACTGTATTAACTATTTTATTAATGACTATGTAATACCTTTTTACTTCTCACATCTGAAGTTAGCCAAGCCTTGTAGTCATTCTGCGCATCAGTCAGTGAACTAACTATGAAATTAGGTCATTACAAAAAAAATAGTAATTTACTATTATTATAGTAATTTTGAGCATGCAAACATGTCAACGGGTGAGAATAATCTTTGCCTCCTATGTACACTTGTAGCTGAAAAACAAGGGTTCACACCTTAAGGACTATAATAAGGTGTAAAAATAAATAATTTAGTTTTAGTCAGACGATGGTTTTGTTTTAATCAATTAAGTACATAATTGGTGTAAGCGCAATGGGTATCTTTCGTGGGAAAATTCATTTTTTGGAATTTCCTAAGCGCTGTTTCGTTTTGTTGACCCCGCGTATGACGTATAATTTGTTTTATGACTAAGGCTGTGGAAATATAGCAAGACTGCACTTCCAACCGATCTTTTAAGCTGTACAGTCTCACCATTTATGATCATCTTTGATTACGTTTACTTGTGCCCGAAATCTACTTTTTGACTGGTTTCAACAAAAAAGTTTCAACTGTTGCATACATACATACATATAATCACGCCTTTATTCCCGGAGGGTTCGGCAGAGGCGAATTAACACCACCACATTTCACCAATCATTAAATTCGGTCCCACGTAAGAGGGGGTGAACCCATTGCCGTCTTCCGGGCACTATTTTTGAATCAAGCCATGCATCTGAGGCTGAGTCTGGGCGGTATATATATCTGTCTGATGTTAAATAGCCCTATCCCTTAGTCGCCTTGTACGAAACCAAGAGATGGGGTGATCCAAATTCTACTCTGCCGGGATCCACGCTTCAATTGTTAAACATGTAAAATAGTTCTGATTATAAACATTATACCTAGTTAAGTACAACTTAATAGTAGCATTGTTAGAGTTTCTTGAACTCGTTTTAAGAAACATATTTAAGAATATAGATGTATACCTAAACTATATAACATAGAAAATAACAGGTTGTGATTCTTTGACGACGACTGCAAGATATATTTGATAATCTTAATGCACTTAAGAGCAATATTCAAAATATGATTCTGAGACAAAATTCAACATCAAATCTGTTGATTTCTATACCTACTTAGATAGAGATTTCCCGCAACATGTGCAGTTTTCGATTCGGCCCGATTGTCGACCGACTAAAAGCCAATCAGCACTACTATTACTAGTGGCGGGTGTTGTCGGTCGATCTCGGAACGAATCGATTCTAACTCGATTATGTAGAGAGCGGAGCGCGTGCCGTGGTCACCGCCTTCACCCTACTGTACACAACACAGCACCATTGCACGCGACATACATTCTAATTGTGCGTGGTCTATGAAACTTTAAAAAAGCGTCTGCGCATGTAAGAAGTTATGATATTTTCGGCGTGACTTGTAATTGTACAACTAATCGACCACGTGAATTACACCTCTAGATCTAAAAGCTTTAAAAGATTGACAAGCACTTACCCTCAGCTTATTTACTGCCTAAGTAGTAGTCTAAATAAAGGCTTATACAATGAGATCTATTTCCGTATTCACGGCACGGTGTGAACTAATTAGATTTATATCGTGATAGTGTAACAAACGGTCAAAGAACTCTGCGACATTGGACTATCTGCTAGGTACGCTTCACTGTGTTGGTCGTAAGGCTTCTGATCTCTGTGCCTCCTTACATTGCTATGATGTTTAGATTAGTACTCAGATTGCAAAAAGTGCGTTTTCAGATCTCTTTGGGGGTAAGCGCGTGGTGCGACTTCGCGCGTCTGAGGCTCGCCAATCCACTAAACATAGATCATATTACATTATCACGGGCCCAAAGGGCTTACGTCATTGGTTGATCTGGTTGATCAGTCGACTTATTGGTTCGTTGCGTACGGGCAAACGTAGTTTAGGACGCCCAACAGCCAGGTGGAAGGACGACCTCATCAAGGTCGCCGGGAAGCACTGGATGCGGGCTGCTTCATATCAGTTATTTTGGAAGTCTGTGGAAGACGCCTATGTTCAGCAGTGGACTGTGTGTGGCTGATATGATGATGATGATTGGTTTTATGGTTGACCAGTTAGTAGCATTTTTTGACGTTATTTCATAAAGTTTGCCGATAACTATACTTAGATGTAATTTGTATGCAGCTTGGACAGTTCCGCACGCAATTAATTTACGGCAGTTGAACGTGACTGGAATTTAAAATACAGAAGTTCAAATCGGTACTTAGTTCTGAATTTAATTTGGAGGTTAAGAGTCGATGCACTACGAAACATATCAAAACATCTTATTCAAGATTCATAGGGTAATAGCTTTTCAACCATTACTTCGCGACATGCAGGTTGACGATATTGCCTTAGGTCAGGTAAAGTACAACTATCTGATCCTTGGTCTTAAAGATTCTGAACTATATAATTTTCTGATTACTGCATCAGTACACCTGTCTTTTACAAACACACTAGTTTCCATTTTAGGGCGCCTACTTTTCACTTTATCCCTTGAATTAAATATAGAAATATAAACAGTTAGGGTAGCTACCCAACTTTATATATTTCTCGTTGCCATTTACTGTTCAATATTTGTTTTTATGTTATTTTTATTTTATACAATAGACACAGATACAGATATCAGATTACAATGACTTATAATTCTATATGCACAAGTATAATAAATATTGACTCACTCAACGTTCTTATTCTGCACTTGTTAAGTAAAGGTCTGTTTGCTTTTACTCTTTCACTGGTCGTGGCATGCGACAATGTATGAGTCATACTTCCACGCGTGATGTATGAACCACACAATAAAATTAATAGCATTTCACACAGAGTCTCACTTCGGGATATGATTTGAATAAATGAAGACTTTCGCTACCACGCACTGAAGTTACCTAAATCTACCTCCATTCATCAGAAAATAGCCGCTAATACGCGCCTGCAGGCAGATGTTGTAAGAACATTTCTACGTTCGAACTGGTTTGACAGTTGAATTTGTGGTGAGATTTCAATTGCGCATGCTCTGAATTTAGTGACGTCACGTTAGAGCATGCGCAATTGAAATCTCACCCCGAATTCATAATATGTCAAGTCCGTTCGATCGTTCGAAACGTTCTTACAGCATGTGCATCTCACAGACCTGCCTTGGCCAAGCGGTATGAGGAAAGTATCGCGTCTGTATGCCATGGTATACAGGTGGGATATAATGTTCACATGTGCACCTGCCGGTCTGCCTGAACAAGTATAACCAGAACTATCTCCGTTTACCATTTTATTGTTAATGTGCTTTAATTAATTCACCTTCCAAACAGTAATATAACTTGTTTATCCATAACATCTTTCTCTGGTGTCACTTTCAACTAATGCATAGTTGGATTATTCTAAAGATAGATATTTTTATTATAACATAACATAAACTCACACCTATATCCCCGAAGGGGTAGGCAGAGGTGCTAGCACCCACTTACTTTATGTTTACAATTTATGTTTAGGTCCCAATGTAATAGGTGGCGAGCCTATTGCCATTAACCGGGCACTTGTAAACGTGCGATAAATACACACATAACTTTGAAAAGTATCGAAAAGTCATTGGTGTGTGCCATGGTAAAACCTGGGATTACCCATACGGCCATACCACTAGGCTACCGCGGTTAGTTTTTTTTTTAGTATTAATAATGTTGACTTCACATTGCTTGTATTAGGTTCACGTTGGTAGTATATTATCATGTGCATGCCATTTGACATTTCGCGCTTTTGGCGTTATGCCCCTAATCGGGCCCTGGATGCTACTAAAGTAAAATCACCGTCATACCACAAACACTGCAAAAAATGGCATTAAATTTTAGACTATATCTCTATAAGCTTAAAGTTCAAAATTAAATGAAAAGAGTTTCATTACACTTTTTCATTCACTCTGAAAAAAACCTTATAATTTTAGACTTCAACGTCATGACTTTCGAGTCTAAAATTAAATGATTTTTTAGCAGTGTACGTGATATGACAGTGGTTTTGCTATAGTAGAATCGGGTGCGATGTAGTTATTGCACGATATGCTTACAATCTGCGATACTTTGGAACTTAGAAGACATTTGTCGAACACTTTTATAGTGATCTTAGAAAAGGAGACAGTACATTGGGCTCGGCTCGACCGCTACTGGGCTAGCGAACTGGAGAATGCTAGTTGCTCTTACTGCGGTATTAGCGGTAGGATTTAATGGCAATAACATACATATTCTGATATCCTGGAAGGATCAGAAAAGCGAAAAATAGAATAGAATCATCCTCACCTCACCGCTCGCCATAGACAGGGAATTCATCCTCACACATTGCGACCTGAGACGGTGCGCACTGTGCGGTACAAAAGAAACTTCATCCCATGCACACTCAAGAATGAACTCCCTGCTGCGATTTTCGCAAGTGCCTACAATATGGGGTTCTTCAAGAGGGGCATTAGAAGATTTCTGCCCTGGTGCCGCACACATCCATTGGCCACAGTAACCACTTCCAATCAGGTGGGCCGTGGGCTTGTCTGACACTTGTGTCATATAAATAAAAAAAGAATGGAAGCAGCTGGAATAGGACTATGTGTCACCAGACACACTGACTGCGAAAAGCCGGTACAACCATTGCAATCGATGAAATAATACTTAAAAAAAAAGGTGCAATAATAAAGGCTTAATAATATTAATATCCCGAAAGAGTAAGCAGATGTGTCGTAAGTTTCGTTAAGACGATAAGGGACAACTGTAAAACTTTGGTGTGTGGCCAGTACCACTCCCCATTCGGAGCATACCACACAGGTTACTTGAAATTTAGTTAAGAGATTAACGTTACAAACCGTTCACTGGTCGCTTTATCTTAATAGCAAACAGTTGTGGTGCAGCTTATCGTAATTTACCGACGCTTGTGACTCAATCACAGCTTTATTTTATATTTTCAATGGTTTTTAACATCGTTCAGTATCGCGTCACGTAAATTCATGCACATTAATGACTAAGAAGATCAAACTTTTTATTTATTCACGACCCGAAGGAAAGGACTACATCGCCCATAACTAGTGATATGCTTAGAACCTTCATGCAAGTTCAAGCAAGTTTCTGTCGAATGGCGCGGGAAGTTTTTATAATCTGTATGTTTACTGACGTCACCAACAGAAAGAGACCTTACTGGATATTATGGTAACAAAGAAAGGGCAACAAATTGTCACTATTGCCTGAACAGCTTGGGACACAGGCGCGCCAGTAAACCGTCAGTAACTTACCTACTTTTTTGTCCAGTTGCGTGGTACGCTCATTATTGCATTGCAATCCAATACAAACTAGGGAAACAGTTCCTGACAGCAATTTTTTTGGCCGTTCAAATTTTTAAAGGTCAAGTCGTCAGTACAAAGGCTTTGGGTCACTGTTTGTTAACTCATTGCCTACGCTTAGAACGAAGATCTAATATTTATTTTAATTGGTATATATTTATGGGCCAAACGTTGAGACGGTGGACAATGTGGGCATGTGTTGATCCACTCTAGTAGCGTGTTGAAACTGTTGTCCAGAGTTAGTGAGTTCCATATACCAAGCAAGATATATCTATAATTGTATTGTACTTATTGCAGTAAGGTTCAATTATTATCCATGTGGTAGAGCTACGGTTTTGGCAGCATTTGCCTAATATCGACTTTAAATAGAATTGCTGAGATTCATACAATTTGCGAGATTACTCCTCCAGTAATTTCTTGCGTTTGTTCCTTACTTTCCTCTATCTCTCTCTTTCTCTCGCCCTCATTTCCGCTCCTTTATAGGTGGTGGATTATCCTTGTATAATGCCTCCTCGTTGTCAAAATTCAGCCCAATTTTATTTGAAAGTTCGAATGGTTTGGTTTTTATTGTAGTAGTTTTGTTAGTGATTAGCGTGCGTTGTCGCTCGCAGACTGCGCCGCGCGTCGGCCGGTCGCAATGACCTGGTTTCGTCGAGCCTACCTATGCGCTCACATGCAACGCGGCATTTCTTCCCTCGTATCGAACTGTATGCACAACACCGACCATTGTCGCTAGGGCCGGTGGTGATGATTAATACGACCATACATTGATTGCACGGTTGCCGATATTGATATTTCGTCGATTCCAGCCCGCCATTCTGTTCATAACCATGACACGATGCGCAAACGAGGCATTTGTAAAGTTGGACGGACAGCACAATAAAAGATTTACCGTGATAAAAGTTGCTATTTCCACTGTCCTTTTCTTTCCTTTTTTTATTATATGAAATTCTTCGTTGTGTCATGCTGAAACTCTAACTAAAGGAACAGATTCTCATAAGTTGATAAGGAGAAAGAGTACGACAAGAAAATGGAAATAATCCCAATTTAAATGGGATAGAAGCCATTACAAATAGTTTTCTTCCAAGAAAAGAAACGATAAAAGTATCTCACCAAGCACTTTTAAAAACCGAAATAAATGCGGAACTAAGAATGATCCGCCCGTGGTCCTTGGCCGAATCATCCTTTGGCGCCAGGAAAAGTGTGGCCCTATTTTCTAGGCAATTCAGTTTAACTTTGTATATACAAGTATTTAAATGTTTGTTCTTTTGTTCTAGCCTGCTGGGTGCTGCTGGTGACCTGCGCGTTGTGGCCTTGCATACGCGCAGCCGGTCCCCTTGGCCCCTCCGACAGACCCGAAGCCTACTTCAACGGCAGCTCCTACGTTCGTCTCTCTCGACCCATTTCACTCAAACAACTTGTTGGACTCAGCTTTCGCACCTGTGTTGGTAAGTCATTAAATGTTGAATCAATGCCCTACGCCTGTTTTTTTATTTACTTACAAATTTGTCAGTTTGACAGTCCATATGATTTTTTATAAGAACCACGACTGTGTATCCTGAAATACGGGCCTAAATGTGGCGGAGTGGTTGCGCTATGCCTCCCCCGCGGTTGCGCAGCGGAGACGTTGCGGCTTTGTAGTGAGTTTACGATATACTGTAAATACTAGTATTAAAGTTATCGGGATATTGACCATGTTGTATTGTTCTCCTCCGTGATCATGGTGCTTGCAACAGCGCCGAAATATCGGAAACTCGGGACAATACAACATTGTAAATATCCCGATAACTTTAATACCAATGTGAGTGACCATGATAGTTTAAATACTGACAATACACTCAGTAATAAAGTAGATTCAATTATTCGTAAGCAATATAACACAAAGTAATCGCTCTCTTCCATTCGATTAATTGATAATGGATCTTCATAAATTCGTTGATGCTTTCGTTTCCGTCTCCGGCGTCTACACATTAGCAAACAATTTTGTTACTGAGTGTAAT
Source organism: Eilema griseolum (assembly GCA_963662185.1). Lineage (NCBI taxonomy): Eukaryota > Metazoa > Arthropoda > Insecta > Lepidoptera > Erebidae > Eilema > Eilema griseolum. Next base: position 627,904 of record OY759232.1, read on the forward strand.
GTCAGTATATCGTGAACTCACTACAAATCCGCGACGTCTCCGGAGCCGAAGGCGCAGTGCAACCGCGGTTGAGGCGTCGCGCAATCGCGGCTCTGCGTCCGCTCCGCCCCGAAACCGCTAACGGAAAGGCTACAGCTAATTATATAGCGAAACAGATACCGTTTCCCTGGATAAACATTTTTTTTTATTTTCAATTGGTTTGCGTAAATGTATGTACTGTAGATTCCTACTGTGGAATTTTTGACAGCCTAAGAGTAACTGGTCTCGCATCGATTAATATTGCTATTAGTAATTTAGTTATAAACAAATTAAAGCATTTTAAGTCCTGTGACTAAGAATAATGTATTATTACTTTCGGTTATTTATTAAAGTTCTATATATTTAATACTGTACTTATTATTCGGACCATTCTCCATGAGATACTGCAGTTTGTACCTAAAAAAATAAATAATAATCAATGCAGTAAAAAGTCAATGGCATGCTGGCTGACCGGAGTGACGGGCATCAATCAAAATGATCTCCCAAGTCATTACTGTCGTCGGTCGTTGCTCGTTTTTGCCGGCTATTACGCGAAGTGTGCACGTTACCGACTGCATTGCTGCGTGCGCCGTGATTCGCGGAACCAACTACATTAGCCGCGCTGCACTGAGCATAAACTCATGCCTATATCCCCGAAGGGGTAGGCAGAGGTGCTAGCACCTACATTACACCAGTTTATATTAAGGTCCCAATGTAATAGGGGGCGAGCGTATTGCCTCTAACCGGGCACTTATAAACCTGCGATAAATACACACATAACTTCGAAAAGCATCGAAAGGTCATTGGTGTGCACTGAGCAAGCGTTTCGAATATCTAGATGAAGAGGTACATGATCTATTCAGCCCCCCAATATTTAGTATTGTCCAGACGAGGTTCTAATCCTATAACTACTATTAAAGGAGCAAACGGTTACCACTGGTTTTTACAAGTCGGTTTTTAGTGAGATGGTGGCATTTCCGTGATCGAGCTGTGATAATCATGACTATCAATTTCTGTTTATATATTGTTGCATCTACATATTTGTGGTTTTCATAAAACTATGAATCAACAACGCATCATCATATAAAAACCATATTGCGCACATCGGACAATAATTCAAGGCTGCGTCCTCGTATCTATCTCCGGAGTCACCATTGTTTCTTTTTGTCATTATTATCACATGAATGGCTGGTAAATGCACGAACACTTTTTACCTATATTTTTAGTGTTATATCAAAACTTTAGACTATTGTATGTTCCGGCAAACTTCTTGAACAAGCGTAAGAAAGCTCGCGCTTATGCGCTTAGCGCACATGCTACACGAAATTACGAACCAATCAAAGATCAAGCAATGAGGTCAGCCTGTGCGCTCGTGATTGGTTCAATGTAATATATGATTTGTTGATTGGCGCGCGCCGTCGTTGTTCCCGCGCTCACCATCTCGTCTCAACAACTAGACGACATTATAGGACACGACGGTATTCCCGTCCGAATTGAGCAGTCCGACTGGGGAAGTCATAATCATAATCATAATCATAATTTTATTTCGTTTAACACAGGTGGTACAAAGGTGTAACATTAAATAATATGCTCTTCCATGTTCCGCCTCCAGGGCATACGAAATTGGTAATTACATACATAAATGGTCAATCCTACGTATTACATTATTATTATAACTAATAAAACAAAATTATACATGTCAGTGAACAATAAATACTTATTTAAATGTCAAATATAAAAAATATAATTAATTGATATTGTTATGTCATAGTTACAGGTTGTCATTTAGGAATTCATTTACTGAGTAATACGCTTTATCGGCAAGAAAGTTAAAAAGGCTGTACTTGAATTCACAGATCTCTGAGCATGTCCGAATTTGTTTAGGTAGTTTATTATATAATTTTGGCGCCATTGCATAAATACTCTTGTGGAGAAATGTGGTTCTACTACTCAGTAAGTGAAGTTTATCGGAGCGACGTTGACTCTCTACAGTTTTAAACAAGTGCATATTAGTTTTTAGAAACATATTAACTTCATATATATACAGAGACGGCAAAGGTAGAAGTCTTAGTCTTTTGAAATATGGCACACAACTATCTGTTTGTTTTAATCCACAGATTGCTCTGAGAAATTTCTTTTGTGCTATAAAAACATCATTGTTATCTGTACCATTGCCCCAGAATATTAGACCAAATCTCAGTGTGGATGCTACGTAACCATGATATGCTGCAAGGAGTGCTTTTTCATTTGCAACTTTACGCAGCATGTATAGTGCGTAAGAGAATTGGTGGGTTTTGGTGCACACGTGTTCAATGTGTGTTTTCCAGGACATATTACTGTCTATATGCAAGCCTAAAAATTTTATCGTTTTCGTCTCATCGATTTCTTGTCCATTATATTGAATTATTAAGTTATGTTTCCATTTCTCTCTGATTTGAAAATTTATATATGTGGTTTTTGTTACGTTAATTTCTAGATTATTAAAATTCAACCATTCGGCAATGTCAACAAGGCTATTATTTATATTATTTTCGATGTCAATTAAATCTCCTGAGTCAAAAATTATAGTGCTGTCGTCGGCAAATAGAGACATCTGATGATCAGTAACTTTGGGAAGATCATTGATGTAGCATAAAAAAAGCAAGGGACCCAAAACGCTTCCCTGTGGCACCCCATACGTTATAATTCTAGCTTCAGAGGAGTATTTGACCTTAGTTTTAGTAACAGTGTTTATTCTTTCAATTTGTGTAATTTGACGTCTATTTTGTAAATATGATTTTAATAAAGCATGAATGTTACCCCTGATACCATATATTGACAGTTTATTCAGCAATGTTTTGTGATCTACATAATCAAAGGCTTTAGTCATATCCATGTATAGCGATACAACCGGTTTGCGGTTATCTATGTTAGTGTATATCGGTTGGAGAGCATTAAATATAGCCATGTTTATGGTTTTATTTTTTCTGAAACCCATTTGTTCCTGACATATGATATTGTTCTTTTCCAAATAGTTGTTTAGACTATTATAGATAAGTTTTTCAAAAATTTTTGCGAATATGGATAATAAAGCTATAGGTCTATAATTATTCATGTCTTTCTTATCGCCTTTTTTATACAAGGGTTTAACAACTGAAATCTTTAACTGTTCTGGAAAAACACCATTAAGTATGCATTTATTGAATATATTGCATAAGATAGGAGCAATTAAGTGTGCCACTGCTTTAATGACGCTGGTGTGAATCTCGTCATTTCCTGTACTGTTTGTGTTTTTTAGATTTTTTATAACTGTGATAATATCTTCCGGAATACAGGGTTGTATAAAGATAGATTTTAACGAGTTATAGGTACAGGTTTTATTAATATTATCAGAGTCTTGCGTCTTTTTAGTTGGTACTATCTGATCAACATAGTGGTCATTAAAATTTTGCGCTATACCTAAGTCTGGGGTCAGTTATATGTTTGCCCTCTACATTGATCTCTGTAATGCTTTCTTTAGGTATGTTGGGTTTTATTGAATTTATAACTTTCCAAATGGCTTTTGATTTGTATTGGCTTGTTTCAATATAGTAACTGTTTTGTGCTTTTTGGGTGAGTTTGGTAATTTTCTTGTACCTTCGTGTATAATTTTTGAAGGCAATCTTCGCGTCTTTATCCTTCGTTAGCCTATACCTCCAGAGTAGGTCGCGTCTCGTCCTGCTACATCGTTTTATGCCACGTGAGATCCACTTGGGTCTAGTAAATGAGTTTATTTTATGTTTAAACGTTGGAAAGCACAGGTCATAAAAACATTTGAATAAACCTAAAAAGTATCATAACTTTCATCAACATTGTTGGCTGCATACACCTCGGAAAAAGTAAGGTTTTGAATAGTCTGCCTGAATAGATTAATATTATTTTTATTTATTTCACGTCTGTTTATGTACCAACAGATGCCTCTACATTACAGAATACGACGGCTATAATAACCTCGTGTTGTGTTCCCGGCGGTGAGTAGGATAGCCAGAGTTCACTGGAGAGTGTTTATGCTGTCAGTGGGAAGACCAAAGGCTTGTCCTGATTTTGTGTTCTCCACTGAAGGCACAGAAAATCTCTGTTCTTACAGGGTTGGCAGCACGAGTGTGACTTCACTGGTATTGCACACGTTCATAGGTCACGGTAACGACTTTCCATTAGGGGGGCCGTGTGCTTGTCTACCGTCTAAGTTGTATAAAAAAAACGTCAAGAAATTTGCCGGTAATTGTACTTAGTGTAAAGATGCGGCGTATGCGCCGGCGGCCGGCGCGCGGCCATAGCCGTGACAGTTACGTCACAAATGTCACGCACGCGCACGACATCCCTCAAAGCCGGTTACTGTACCCAGTGCCCGCGCTGTCGTAATATCATTATGATTAAGAGAAAGGTACACATTAATCAACTACTACACGAGATTGCACACAGTCGACGGCTCATTTTATGTATGCAATGCTTTATGATCAACTTGTGTTTGTTGAGGCTATTTTGTGGTTACTAATTTTATTTGAAGAGAATAAGCCTTTTTTTTACGTGCGCAAAATCCCCACGGATACCCCCCCACCGGAGCCGGTAGAAGAGGTTATGTCGGACTCGAACTGACTAAAACGCACGCCGCCTGTGGGTCGTTTTTGGTTGCCGAAGGTGAGGTTGACAGGCATATCCCTCGGACCCCGGCCGACCCAGGGCCATCACTCACGATCTGGACCTCTCCTTGGGTGTGGGGTCTATAGAGTCCCCAACTCGTCCCCGGAACGGCGAAACGCCGCGGCTTGCTTTTGCCAGGGTGACAGGTAGGTAGGCCACCGCCTTATGTTTTCACAACCCTGGACGCCGAAGATCATGTGAAGGTCTCGGATGTCATTAGGACAATACGTCTCCATTATGATGATGAGAATAATCCTAAAAGGTAATGTCAGTTTGTAGCCACTTCTTATTGATTGAAATTTTTAAAGCATTTAGTATGCTAATATTCAAATTGATTAAGATAGGATTTTTTTAATCAGTTCAGGCCGATTCGAACCCGCGATCTTTTCCTTATATATTCCTGCTCTAACCATTGAGCCACTGAACCTCAAATCATCCTCCATTCATCCAAATCTTCTTTTTCCTTCCTATTATATATCAGTCGCTGTAAAACGGATATATAATAGGAAGTTGGATGATTTCAAAACGAACAAAATAAAGATTTAGTGGCTCAGTGGTCAGAGCATTCCCCTTATAAGGGAAATACCGCAGGTTCGAATCCCGCCTGAACTGATAAAAAAATATCTTATCTTAATCTAATCTTAACATCATTATTGGTACACAAGTGATAGCTGCGGGGCACTTCTTCTTGATTTTATATTCCGTGACTGATACTTCAATAAGTTTATGAGCTAATATGCACATATAGTACTTATACGCGTAGAAGCTATATCATGCTGTGTTCCTTATATATATCTTATTTTCTGCCTGCTGTGAGAAAATAACTGAACGCATATCCAATGAGATCATTACAAATTGTAATTTTATTGTACTTGTTATTGCTCTGAGTTATTGGTCAAGGCAGGGCGTAACTAATGACAAACATTACTGAGGTTTGCAATACGCGAATTGTTGTCGGTGAGTAGGATAGCCAGAGCTCACTGGAGAATTTGTGCTGTCAGTGGAAGACTAAAGGCTTGTCCTGCTTTGTCTTCTACTGACGGCACAGAAACTCTGTATTTACAGGGTTGGCAGCACGACTGTGACTCCTCTGGTGTTACAAACGACTATAGGCCACGGTAACCACTTTCCATCAGGTGGGCCGTGTGCTTGTCTGCCATCTAAGTGGTATAAAAAAAATATCAATTGAATAGTGTCATGCACTGTTGAAGAGTAAGCGGCGGCGTAGCGGTATAGCGTCCGGCTGCCAAGTGCCAACTATTTTCATGAATATGTATATTATGTATATCTGCATTATGCTTCAACAAGATAGTTAAGCTATGCTTAAATTTAGATAGCACTGTGTAAGTATAGTATTATTATGCCATACTCAAGGAGTTTCGCCGCGTGGTTACCGGCAGAGTAGAATCTGAACCACCCCATCTCTTCCGATGCAGTGTCATACAAGGTGAATAAGGGATAGGTCTGTTTAACATCAGACAAATATATAAAGCCCAGACTCAGGCTCAGATGCATGGCTTGAATAGTGCTCGGAAGACGTCAATAGGCTCACTCCCTATTACGTGGGACCGAATTCAATGATTAGTGAAATGTGGGGTTTATTCACCTCTGCCTAACCCTCCGGGGATAAAGGCGTGATTTTATGTATGTACTTAAATAGTAAGTAGTAAGTTATTTTTCCATTTATAAGGTCGTGAACTGATAAATCTTCAGATTAAAGCCGATATGAACTCTTCATCGGTCAAGCATGCCCACGCCCTAGCCCACGTCCGCGCCGCTCTTCCCACGCCCCCGCGCCTTTTGCTGTCTGTGACTGCTCGTAGACATTTTACAAATTTGGAACATTAATTATGTTCATTCACAAACTCCACACGCCGACAAACAGCGAAATATAAAGAAGATATAACTATAGACCGTGTTTTCCATTTAAGAATGTTTGAAAGAAGTGGAATGGCCACCGGCTTTCGGGAAGTCTTAAAAGACTTCCCGAAAGTACCTAACGGATGATCACGTTCCACGCTGAATTCGTTGAGTCGTGTTCCCTGTTTAAAGAGTGGAGAAATTTTAGAGATATATTAATATCTCTAAAATTTATACTCCCCGGAGAAATAAATGCTCAACTGAAAGGTCTAATTCCCCTTTTGATTCTTACCTAACAGTAAAAACATAAATGCATACATATGTTGCTAATTAACGTTTATCTTACTTATTTCATTAAGCAACTTGGATGATTATTACAAAACCCTTCAAAATCCGCTAAAGATTCTGTTGCATTTATGTTACTGTGAACAGGTTGTACTGCTACGACTTATCCCATTGCTCTTAAAGACGTCACTCGGCCGGAGGCTGTTGCCGATACGGCCAATTACCATAACTTCATACCTCATTTCTTAACGTCCATAGCACCTGCTCCACCGCCACAGACGAGATACAAAATAGTAAAGTAGGATCCTTGGAGTCCGGTTAATGCTGTTGACCACTATTACAAAGACTAGTTTCGCAACGTTTTGCTAAATAAGATCTACCATGCCTGAATATATTCACTATGTTATTCCATCGATCACTATAAAGGGGGGAATCACACACAAATGCAGTATTTGCTGCATAAACAGCAAAATGCTGCTTTAGTATCCTACATTTAAGTGCACAGCAAATGCACTTTTCTTGACAATTTTCTGTGTTGGGGGGCACCCTAGAGATGATTTTGTGTTGCTTACTTCATTCCGTTTTTCTTTTGCCTTTCCGTCGTTGATTCCAAAAGCTAGAAGGTTCTTCATCCATTTTCACTCTCATCTTCACTCGTTTCGTTAGCGTCTCGTCAAACAGCAGTTCGAAGGCCTTGTTGGTCCCCCACACAGACAGGGTGTATAGCCTAATTATTGTAAAATTAATTAGCAGTTTGTGACACGAAACTTTCAGTTGAGAGCTGGGTTTCTGGGTCAAGTTTCTATTTCTAACTAAATATTCGAATGCAATTATTACTATAACACTAAAACACAGTCCAATTAAAACGTTGAAGCTAAAAAGTGGCAATAATACAATAATTGTGTGATTAAAAATTGAACTAAAAAAAACTACAATTGATGTTACTTGTTTTTAGTACGTTCCGCCTTTTTAACGGCTAACGTCTATACTAATTAATTATCAGTTAATGACGATCACTTACTCCTCATCGTAAGGGTGTGATTTTAATGTATTATGAACCCATCCACTCCATTAAACATTACTAAACTCCACTAAATATTAGACATTAGCTCAAACTCACAATTCGGGCAAGGTTGCTCAAGTTGTGCTATCGCCTTAAGTCGTAACCCGATGATTTGCCAGCTGTTCATTGGTTAGAGGTCGCTATAACCCGATTCCTGCTGGCTTACTATTTTCTAATTACACATCAAGCTAATCTAGTTTTCCAACGACTTCCTTTTTGAAAACTACGCCACTGAGCTGTATTAAATATTATATTATCGCAGTAATTTAATCTGCGTTGATTTGTGTCCCACTGAACTGTAACTAAAACAAGCAATCAAGCCAATTAAAGTTTTAACAATGTAAAAACGTTCGTCAACTTGAGGTCACAGCACAGCACGCTGCCGACACACGAAATACGAAAGTTGGGGTTCATATCCGGACGGCGGACAGAATACGGAAATACGCCGGATCTACACGCTAATAATATCCGTATTCGCAGAAATACAATTTTAACAAGCACATCTCTGTATTACACCTAATGACTTATTATATTATTGTATTATGCTGTGACTGTACGCAGTTCCATTTTCTTTATTTTTTTTATTTTTGTATACATAGATACATTTTACTTTTTCTAACCTTTTTATTTGTCGTATATGGAAACAAAATGATTTTTTTTTTACTAGAATGCAGGTAAACATGATGCCATATGCCATAGTTACAATGGTTTATTTTATATCGGAAACGTCAGACTTCGCCTTGCCTGATAGTAAGCTGAAGGCAAAGTCTCAGAAAAGAGGGTCACCTGTACATACATATACCATGTGACAATGGTGACACTCAGCTTGATGGCCTCATCATATGCTTTTTCACGGAAGAAGGAAACACGTGGTCTGGTATCGAATTCCATGCCTTAATGGTGCGACAAAGGAAAGAGTCACCGAACCGCTTGGTTCTTGATCGGATATTCTGCTCCGTGTGAGGGTGACCTATACGTGTTGTCCTGTGTAGGAAAGGGGAGGGTGGGACTAATTGGAATAGCTCATCAGAACATTCACCATGGTACAGATGGTAAAATACAGCCATGGACGTTCATTGACAATAAACAAGTGCCGGTTTTATTATGAATATCATTAACTGTAATCTGTGTATACATTTGTTGTCTCTTTTGTGACCAATAAAGAATTAAGAATAACATCCGTTACGTAATTTCCTATTGACAAAATGTCACCTGGGCGGCTCGCAAGCGGGGTTTGCACCGTTATGTGTAATGAACTCATGGGTGAGAGGTCACGCACGACGAAGCATTCGGGACTTGAGACGACACCTTTTATATTCTCTCGTGTGCATGTGTGCACTGACTGGAGAAAATATGTTACAGACATTTTAGCTTTGTATGCATAAGTACCGGCAAACATCTTGAACAAAAGTCGAAAAATTTGCGCTATTGTCGGAAATATTGCTATACTATACGAACCAACCAAAGGAGAAGGACTAATATATTCATTACTAGCTTTTGCCCGCGGCTCCGCCCGCGTGGATGTCGGTTATCGCGACAAAATATAGCCTATGTCCTTTCACAAGGTCAATCTACCCCTATACCAAATTTCATCAAAATCGCTTCATCGGTTTAGGCGTGAAAGGGTAACGTGCAGGCATACAAAGTTACTTTAGCAGTTATACTCGTAATATAAGTATGGCTTATTGTTGGTTAATTGATCAGCCGTTTCTCCTCACAACCATCACAGAGTACAAAAAACGCTAGGGTACATTCAAGTTATTGGAAGTCAAAATTTAACATTTCCTCTTAGAATCTCGTACAGAACGAATGCCATTAGGTGCGTATATTACCGAATATACTCGTATTATCCTGTATATCAATAAATAGATGAAATTAATAATAAACAGTGTAATATTCGACTAGCCTAGTGGTATGGGTAATGGACTGCTGAGGTCTCGGGTTTGATCCCAGGTTTTACCATGGAACACACCAATGACTTTTCGACACTTTTTAAAGTTATGTGTGTATTTATCGCAGGTTTATAAGTGCCCGGTTAATGGCAATAGGCTCGCTACCTATTTACATTAGGACCTAAACACAAACTGGCGAAATGTGGGTGCTAGCACCTCCGCCTACCCCTTCGGGGATATAGGCGTGAGTTTATGTTATGTAATATCCGACTAAATCTCTATTCCTTACATTACAGGAGGTGAACTGTTCTCGCAGCGCTTCGAGGGCTACACGCTGCGCGTGAGTGCGCTCTTCGAGCAAGTGGTCGTGCAGTGGGCGCGACCCAACCAGCAACAACGTGAAGTGGGGCTGGAGAAAGAGACGCTAGACAACCAGTGGCACTGGGTGGCGCTGCGCTTCCGACCGAATCCACCATCGCTGCTGCTCGAAGTTGACAAGGACACACAGGTACAAGTCATGAGGCGGGGCGGGAGCGGCAGCGGGTGCGACGAAGGATCGCAAGCCAAGCTGCCCGCGTACGAAGACAACTCGGGCGTTGGGCTCCGCCCCCCATGAGCGCAGGCCTGGGGGTGACAGGTGGAGCCGCCGGTCACCCTGGCAGAAGCAGGCCGCGGCGGTGGCGTGCCTCCCCGTTTTCGGGGACGAGTTGGGGACTCTGTAGTCCCCACACCCGAGAAGAGGGCCAGGTCGTGAGAGATGGCCCTGGGTCGGCCGGGGTGCGAGGGATATGCCTGTCAACCTCACCTTATCAGGCAACCAAAACGACCCACAGGCGCGTGCGTTTTAGTCGGTTCGAATCCGACATAACCTCTTCCACCGGCTCCGGTGGGGAGGTATCCGTGAGGATCTTGCGCACGTAAAAAAAAAAGATACATGTCATCACCCTAGCGATAATCCCGGTTGCATCCGAAGCTTTCACCTCAGATCGGAGTCCGGGGTCCGCTTTTTACAGTCTAACTGCGTAACGGCTGAGCTTCGAAATATTCCGTGAAGCGACTGCCGTGAAAGTTAGACTGGTTATTGGACTTAGTAGTAGGGCTCCAATTACCTATGACAGCCGGGACCGACGGCTTGACTTGCTCTCCGAGGCACACATGCCCAGACCAATGCAAATAGACGTATTCATTCATTCAAATATGTTGGAATTTGATCTACCACCGTGAAAAAGTTCTTCTTGATTCTTCTCCGAATTTCACTACCTTTGTATAGGATCTGAACTAGGTGACGTGTAGGTAAAGCTATTCTTCCACTGACTAAACTATAGACGGACGGAGACGTCGCGCGTCGCCCTGATGGCTAGTGACCAAGTTATTATAAGCGTGAGAAATTGCTTGAAATTACCTACTGCAACAATTGCGTACGTCTAAGAATTAAAGAATCAATTTCATTTTATTCAGTTTAGGCACACAAAGAACACATATGAACGTCAAAATTTTAGAATTATGTCAAGAAATCATATAAAAATATTAAATAATGCAAAATTAAACAATTGGACAAAGATTCTGTCGCTGATTCGGTAGGTTAGTTCTACTGAGAAAATACCAACCAGATACTCAGAGAACTATATTAGAACTAGATTACCTCTTTCTTTTTTAAATTTGCTTCAGTTTACAATTCATTTCGTGCGATCAAGCAAGAGAATTACGTTGACCATTTACATAATCATCTACTTTATAGTAACCTTTATTCATTAAAGTTTTTTTACCTACTGGCTTTCTGTAAACTCAGGAGTGATTCATAACAGTCACGTTAGTGTCAATGCAACAAGAAAGGCCCCGCTGACCTTGTGACGTCACAATATTTTGCATCGCCGCCGTTCAATCAATGCTTTATTATCTCTTATTGTCTTCGACCACCACGTGTGCACAGGCATGGCAGGCATGCAGCTGTAGAAACATGTTGTATTGACAAATGTGATGCAGACTTATGTAATTACATTCCCTGGTCCACGATCTCAGGCGGTAGGCGTTATGTAATACTCTGATATCTTACCCGTGATATAGGTAAGTGATAAAGTGAACTAAAGATGTAGCTCGTACTTTAAAAATATAAACGATCAATTAAGAAACTCCTAGTTTTTTATGTCGGTTGTTAATTAAATAAAATGATCATAATAGTGATGAGAATATTTAGTTATTAGATTGGTCATTAAACATTAATATGACTTTGTCCTTTCGAAGTAAACAGAAACAGCAGACCTCCTTTACATTCTTTAAATAGTTCTACTCCTGGAAAATACTGAAACATTTTCTAGAGTTTGTAGTATACATTATTTTAGGTATATTGTTTTCGTTCTGTACATTATGTAATTCTTGGATTGACGTCGCCTAAGAAGTCTTGACTTGAGGTCGTGGAGGGTGATATGCGTACGAATTGTCTCACTACCATGGATCCTGAGCTCCGAGGGCACCTTTAACTCGGATGCAATCAGGAAAATATTTCTCCAAACCTGTGTCACAGATTACCTAACCAGTGTTAAGAGCTTCCACTCTTTCTGTATAATTTATACACAAATATTTTTCATACGTTTCTTTCTCCGTCGTAGGTAATATCCAACGTAACATGGAACCCAGAGTTGCTGTCCCCGGGCGCGCTGGAGTCGGGCAACGCCGTGCTGGTGGTGGGCGGCGTGTTCAGCGGCTGCATCTACGAAGGGCCTCAGCTGGAGTTCCACGCCACCGGCTCGCAGATACGGAACGTACAGTTTGGGAATTGCCCGCTGACCACCGATGACTGTGAGCATTTTTTTGACCATCAACACATTAATATGACTTCACATCGCCTTGTAGTAAGCTAGAGGCAACGTAAGGATCGCAAGCCAAGCTGCCCGCGTACTGAGGCAACTCGAGGGTCGGAGTTCGATGAATGACCGCCCCCATGAGCGCAGGCCTGGGGTTGACGGGTTGCGCGTCTCCCCATTTCCTAGGGACTCTGTGGTTCCCACACCCGAGAAGAGGGCCAGATCTAGAGAGATTGCCCTGGGTCGGCAGGGGCGCGAGGGATATGCCTGTCAATCTCACTTTCAGCAACCAAAAACGAACCACAAGCGCCGTGCGTTTTAGTCGGTTCGAGTCCGACATAACCTCTCCCACCGGCTCCGGTGGTGGGTGTATCAGGCTTGAGGATAACCATTACAGATACGTACCATGTTACAATGGTGGCCCTCAGCTTGACGGCCTCATCAGTAGCTTTTTCACGCCCCGCTTAAAGGATCCGAGAGCAGGAAACAAATCTATAAGGTTTAAACGATTTCATGTCTTATCCTGTACATTTCAAATTAATAATTTAATAATGGGTTGTGAACAAACACACTATGCTAATAGAATGGGATTAAAACAGTGACATAACGAATGACTTCAACCAATTGGAGTGGTTTATAATAAAACTATTTAAATACGGAATTGTTATTGGCCAGGATAAGTGATAATATACATGAGTCAGTATTGTCTTGTAGCGAACACTCGTGCAATGTACCTACTGTGTTAAGTTACCGAGGGCTTGGTAGGCGGGAGGTATTTTAACCCCTCCCATATTTGTCATAGTATGAATTGAATTTATTAATTGAGCTTAAGGTTAAGTATGAGTAGAGGAAGCTCCTGAGGCCGACAAGGACAGAAACGCATTGCAGGGCGCAGCTTGGACGGTTTTCACTTTTATTAAAACACTTACCCACCCTGGCTACACCTCGGCATATTTTGGATCGTCATATATTATCACCCCATTGAGACTGTAATTTTTTAGTCTTCAAATAATTAAACATGAAAATGTTAATAAATACACTGACCACTGCCCCGCTCCCTTAAGTAGTAGCGTGATAATATATGCATAAAGACGTTGTCGATAAACGGACTATTTAACACAAAAAGATTTTTGCTTTTCTCTCAGTTTTCCCATACGCCTACAATATATTTTTTTTTATATAGGACACGCCAACTTGATCTCACCTCGCCTGATGGTAAGCTAAAGGCAAAGTCTCAGGAAAGAGGGTCACCATTACAGACACTAAGTAATGTGACAATGGTGGCACTCAGCTTGGCGGCCTCATCAGATGCTTTTTCACGCCCCGCTTAAAGGCCCCGGGACTGTAGGAAGAAGGAAACACGTGCTGGTAATGAATTCCAGGTCTTGTTGGGGCGGCAAAGAAAAGAGTCTCCGAACCGCTTGGTTCTTGCTCGTATATTCTGCACAGTGTGAGGGTGACATCTAAGGCCTGCACGTGTTGTCCTATGTAGGAAAGGAGATGGTGGTGCAATATGGGGTTATTCAAGAGAGGCATTAGTTTCTTCAAGGGTCGGCGGTGCCAGTGTGACGCCGCTGGTGTTGCACACGTCCATTAGCCCACGGTAACCACTTCCCTTCAGGTGGGACGAGTATTTCAGGTTTCAGGTTCGAATCAGTAGTTCCTGAGATTAGCGCGTTCATACAAACAAACAAACTCTTCAGCTTTATAATATTAGAATAGATAGATAAAGTCAATGTGTCAAATTTTGGGCTCAATCCATCATCCATTCATTACGGAATTGTTATTCGCCAGGATAAATGTTATTTAACTTTTTGTCTGATGACGTCATGTGTGTGTGTGTGTGTGCACGTGTTGTTAATACGTTTGTGTGGTCGCAGGTATCGACCGCAAGGACGTGCTGCGCATCCCGCCCAAGGACCACTGCTACAACGAGCCCTGCATGCGCCACGGCACCTGCATCTCGCGACACGACAAGTAACCGCTACGTTTTGTACTTATATGCTAGCAAACTAACGCACGCCCACATTTTTTTATTGTCGAAAAATGATGACTTTTAATATACTTATTACAATGAACTGCTTAAGAGAGTTTTATACCATATTGTGAACTATAACACTTTCAAAGTACCAGGGGCTCATAAGACCTTTGGAAGTGTTTTTGTTTGCTATCTACCCTGTATTGAACAAACCTAGTATACTGATCTCTTCTGGTACTTCCTTTTCTGATTATTAAAACTGTAAACCCAGACAAGCAAAAAGGGATTTAATATATCCATGATATATTAAATGCTATGCAGGAGACGCGGGTTCGATTCCCGCTAAGTGTATATATTTGTATGAATTAATATATGTATATTTGCATTGGTCTCGTGTTTCTATGTATGATATGTATGTAAATACAAAAAAGTATCGTAACTATGTTTATTCGCATTCTAGATTCCATAACACACGCTAGTTAAGCTATTCTTACCGTGGGTTTAGATAGCGTTGTGTACATATTGTGAAATATTTATTTATTTTTATTTTTTTCTCTTAAAAATTGTTACTTGTTAGAGTCTATATGACGGCAATTGTATTTATGTCTGTGTCTATAAGTCTATACAGAGTTGCTGTAATTTAAAATCGCCGTACTTTTATGGACATAGCATTGTTATGTGACGGACCCTGAGTTCAACGTATTATTAATAGCTTTTGCTTACTGTTTATTTAGTTAAAGTGTAGTCTTATATTTACGATTGCTTTGTTGGCCAATAATCCCGTCTAGCATAAGGCAGAACTGACAAGTAGCGGAAATCTAATTCGAAAATGTATTTAGATCTCGCGGTTAGTTACTTTTTGCAACTATTATTACTGTTAAGAGAGTTATAGTAGTTTGTATGGTAAGGATCGGTATATCTGTTCTGTTTTGTATCAATTTAAGAGTTCGGCATAAGTGCCTGTGCGTGTTACGAGTATGCTCGGACCGAGTGCGCCTAAAAAAACTGGCTCGTATCGGAGTTCATTTGGATTGTAACTTATATTGATTAACTTATATAAATAATACTATTTTTATTTTTGCAAAATGATCCGAGTGTGCTCGTAAAAGTAGAACCGCGCCGGAGTGCATTTGGTTAGCGTGATTATACGAATGGCATCCGAGTGATCATCCGAGCGCACTCGGTCCGAGTCAACTTGTAACTTGAAAACCCGTCCCTAGATTCTACTAAATTAAAACTACTGTCACTTCAACTCGACTCACAAACCATTTCTATCGAGCTAGCAGTTGATTGAACTACAGACCTGTATGTAACAATTATCTATCACGCGCCTTAAACACATTTGTGGTGTGGCTGCAGGTACGAGTGCCACTGCACGGCGCGCTACTCGGGCAACAACTGCCAGATGGACGTGGGCGACCCGTGCGCCTCGGCGCCCTGCCGCCACGGCGCGCCCTGCCGCGAGGACGCGCGAGGCGACTACACCTGCGACTGCCCGCCGCGCTACCACGGTGCGCCCCCCACACACACACATACACACCCTCACACACACACACACACAGCTCCATCTAGGCGATCGATGAGAGAATACGTAGTGAAACTTAACACGAAGGGCCTTCGCCGTACCCTTCTAACCTAACCTATCATAATGTTGAGGCGAGCAGTCTCCATTTCTACCCACAATAAGTTTTTTACAATAACTTTTTGAATGATTTGACTAATACTTTTTTTATACCACTTGGTTGGCAGACAAGCACACGGCCCACCTGGTGGAAAGTGGTTACCGTGGCCTATGGACGTATGCAACACCAAGGGAGTCACAATCGCGGTTCCAACCCTGTAAGCACAAGAGTTTCTGTGCCGTCTGTGACTTTTTTTGTTAGTTAAGTTGGGCACAGTATATAGTATTTTAAAAAGGTTTGGCTATTAAATTTATATCCTAGTTATATCCTAGTAACTATTAACTATTGTGAGGATCCCATCTAACATTTACACATCAAGTATTGGAGTGCCGGCTGCCGGTCGCTCCACGCGTATCTTGTCGTCCCGCCATAACGAGGTGTTCCTGGCGCAGGCACGTTCTGCGAGCTGGAGGTGTCGGAGGACCCGCTGTGCGCGGAGGGCCCGTGCGCCAACAACGGCAGCTGCAGCGTGCCGCCCGGCGCAGACACCTACGTGTGCGCCTGCCCGCCAGGTAACGGCCACAACCTCCCCTCTGCAGAATCAAAAGACTTGCATGTAGCTTGATGTAATTTTAGTTCCTTTGGACTCCCGCATTTTAATTTGAAAAAGTAATAATATTTTTTGAATTGAAAAGGCTCGCCTGTAATGTAGTCATTTTCAGATTACTGTTTCCTTTTTGGGGCCATTTAAGTATAACGTAAGCAGATTTATTACCATTATTTAATCCCCTGGAGGGAGGGGGTCCTGTCAGCAAAAGTAAGCAAATCTCTAATCCTCCCCTGCCCCCATGCTTACGTAAACATTAAGTACCTTCATGCATATTTTTAGGGTAATTTGATCGTTGTATATGGGTAATGCATGCTATATTATGTGCGAAAAGGTCAATAACTACTGCTTACGTAATCATTAATTAGATCCCCCCCCACCCCCATGTCATCAAAAATAAGCAATACAAAGACCCCCCTCCCCCTTTAGTGCTTACGTAATACTTGAACAGCCCCTTTGGTGCCTTCGATATGTATTCCTCAAACTAGCTGATAATCCTATCTGTCCTAATCCGTTAAGCTAAGCCTAGTGCATGGTGTGACGTGTGACGCGTGACGTGTGACGTGTGACGTGTGTGTGTGTGCCCCACAGGCTACACGGGGCGCAACTGCGAGACGGACGTGGACGAGTGCGCGGCGGCGGCGGGCGCGTGCCTGCACGGCGGCCGCTGCCAGGACGCCGTCAACAACTTCACCTGCGACTGCAGCGGCACAGGTACGCGAGGGACACTCCCCCAGCCAGAGGCTGATTCTTCTACTTAAATACGTCCAGTTGTTCGACCACTCGCCCTACTTTCCCCTGATACACCTCTCACATCAACACATCAAATAACACAGGGGTTTACCGCCTCCATACCTCATTCATATCATGCATGCAGGTGCCCGCACGTCGTGCAAATCATATAGAATTTTGATGATTTTGTACAAATTGATAATTTGCCCTGAAATTATTATTATTTTTAAACTAGCAGACAGTTGCTTATATCCAGTTTTTAAAACTTGTTTTCTTTCCTTTTGTTCGAGTGTATATCTAGCCTGTTCTTGAATTTGGGCAGCTTATTCCAGTCTTAACCACTCTGTTACTGTATTAACCTAATATTATTATTATCATTTACACGAAACAAGTTACCGCACGCGTATGCGATCATGATGCAACGTAAAATTTTATATCTCTTCTGTCTATTGACTTAACATAACCATTGGGCTGTTTCTCCACAATGTGAAGGTTAAGATTGTATGAATTCTTTATTTTTTCTTGTTAGGTTACAATGGCGCTCGCTGTGAGATGAACGTGAACGAGTGCGAAGAGGACAAAACTATTTGCGGGCACGGCTTCTGCTACGACACATACGGCAGCTTTATGTGTGCGTGTCAACCCGGTTACACTGGCGAAAGGTGCCATAGTGTAAGTACATACATACATATAATCACGCCATTATCCCCGGAGAGTTAGGCAGAGAAGAATTAACACCCACATTTCACCACACGGCGGTATTTCCGCCCGATTGAGCAGTCCGACTGGGGTAGTACCTCCGCCCTACAGAATACCGCGGTTATAATAACTTCGTGTTGTGTTCCCAGCGGTGAGTAGGGTAGCCAGAGCTCAATGGAGAATTTGTGCTGTCAGTGGGAAGACTAAAGGCTTGTCCTGCTTTGTCTTCTGCTGACGGCACAGAAACTCTGTACTTACAGGGTTGGCAGCGCGACTGTGACTCCTCTGGTGTTACAGACGTCCATAGGTCACGGTAAACACTTTCCATCAGGTGGGCCGTGTGCTTGTCTGCCAACTAAGTGGTATAAAAAAAAAAAAAACCAATTATTAAATTCGGTCCCACGTAATAGGGGGTGAGCCTATTCCCGTCATCCGGGCACTATTGTTGACTCGAGCCATGCATCTGAGGCTGAGTCTGGGTTGTATATATCTGTCTGATGTTAAATAACGATATCCCTTAGTCGCCTTGTAAGACGACGCATGGGAATAGATGGGGTGATCCAAATTCTACTCTCTTTTAATATTATGTAATTACTCTTTAACATTGTCTGCAATTATTTTGAGTTTAGAAGTAAAAGTGGATATATGCGATTATTATCAAAGGAAGACCCAGAAGTGAATCCTGGGGTATCCCTAATGGAACAATTTATATTTGAGAATTAAAAGTCTTGTTTAAGAGTTAAAAACGAATTTGATTAATCGTAGTTTGATTAGTAAATGCGATGGTGTGCAATACAGCAACAGAAGAGTTCGATTCTTTGATCAGTAAATAGTTAATGTACTCATTTTTTTTTATACTCCTTATTTGTCAGACAAGCACACGGCCCACCTGATGGAAAGTGGTTACCGTGGCCTATGGACGTTTTTAACACCAGAGGAGTCACAGTCGCGCTGCTAACCCTGTAAGTACAGAGTTTCTGTGCCGTCAGTAGTAGACAAAGCAGGACTAGCCTATAGTCTTCCACTGACAGTACAAATTCTCCAGTGAGCTCTGGCTACTCTACTCACCGCTGGGAACACAACACGAAGTTATTATAGCCGCGGTATTGTGTAGGGCGGAGGTACTTCCCCAGTCGGACTGCTCAATTGGGTGGAAATACCGCCGTATCCTACCTCCTTATACTCATATTGAAAATAAAGAAAAAATAACATTTTAACAAACAAAACGAGATAAAATAAAAAAAAAAACGTGATTACAAATGAGACAGTACTGAATCCTAAGTACAAGTTAGTATTGAGTAAGATGTATGGCTACTCGGTAGGGCCCCCCGTTCCCCGCTATCCCGCTCACCCCGCAGGTATGCTCTGTCTACGGTCCTAGATTGTACGGCCCCGTTCAAATATTACGTAAGCAGATTTGTTACAAATATTTATCTCTCTCCCCCATTCCCCCTTGTTAGCGAAAGTAAACATTGGTACCTATATGCATATTTCTTTTCGTGTTTGTTTTTTAGGGTAATGTGTGGGTAGTGCACGCTATATTATGTGTGAAATAGTAAATAACTACCACTTACGTAATCTGGACTTTTACTACGCGTATCTGCACTACTATTGGTTTCACTCTCACTATAGTATATATAATAGTAGTGCAGATACGCGTAGTAAAAGAACTCGAAAGAGGGTAGATCGATATAATTACTCCTAGGAAAAAACTTTTTCTTTGTTCACCGCCACTACTCCAGTTCCTCCGTGATCATGGTGCTTGCAACAGCGCCGAAATATCGGAAACTCAAAATAATGAAACATGGTAAATTACCCGATTATTCTGATACTGATGTCAGTGACCATGATAGTTTAAATACCTATACGTAATACTCGAACGGGTCGCTACGTAGTACGAGTCGTTGTATGTATATGTGCTATTAGTAAGTGTGGACGCTTGTGGTGCAGATGTCCGCGTGCGCGTCGGGCCCGTGCGGCGCGGGCGGCGCGTGCGTCGAAGAGAGCGGCGGCGCGGGCTTCCGCTGCGTGTGCGCGCGCGGCTGGGCGCCGCCGCTCTGCGCCGCGCTGCTGCCGCCGCCCGCGCCCGCGCCCGCCCCCGCGCCGCCCCCGCCCGCCGCGCCCGCCGCCTGCGCCGACGTCGTGTGTCCGCCGCACTCGCACTGTGAGTACGCGTAGCCGCGGTACGGCTTAGGGGCTAAGGAGTCGGCCTTACCATCGAGTGGTCTACCGACGTGAACCCACTCCTAGCACAAGCTATTTAACTTAGTTAGAGGAATATTAGTAATTGTTATATTCTTCGGACATGAATTGGACCTAAAATGTGATCTATACGCGCAGAACACATTACTTGTTCGTCTTTTGAAGATAGTACTAGGTGCTACGGCGGTGGACGAGCTCCAATTTACCAATTATAGATTATTACAAAGCAATCATCGCGCATCAGGGTATCGTTTGTCTTTTAGGGATTCTGCTCTCTACGTGGTCCAGTTGTATTGGGAGTTACTTACTGGCAAAGATAAAGATTTAGGTGACTTTGGTACAAACTTATCGTTTATTACGTAAAAGTTCCCAAGCTAACCTCTGGGACCGAGCAACGCGGAGTAACTGGCTAAGCTCACATCATTCAAACTAGTATCCCTATAGTCTCACTATTTAGGTCCAAGATACGTATGCCGAGGTACACATACTGGACATTCGTGAACAAATGACAGAAAGTTAGCGGTAATATGTATTGCATCAAACTACACACCCCGCGCGCCTCCCCCCAAAAAGATCTACAGAAAAGTATACTACGCAGTCAAAGTGCATTATCAAGAAGTTTGTCGGTCAGTAGACCTTCCGTAATATGTAATACATCTCTACGCATCCTTAAAACTACTCGTTGCTATAATTTTATCGTATATTGTTCTTTTAACAGGTATACCGAATCAAATGGTAGTGACCGGTGTGATTGCTAAGCAAGTGATGTGCGTGTGCGACGTGGGCTACTACGGTAAGTAGTTATAAAATGGATACAAATACTTTAAAACTATTCCAAATAGTAAAAAAAATGTGTAAAATTGGCATTGCCGATTTTCATTAATGAGTTCAGTGACTCTACTGTTTCTTTCAGCAATAGCTCAATAGGTAATCTTTGACACTAAATGGTTTAAGTTAATTCGACTAGCGGTATACCAGCGGTGAGACGGGTAGCCAGAGCTCACTGGAGAGTTTTTGTGCTGTCATTGGGAAGACCAAAGACCTGTTCTGATCGTGTCTTCTACACTAACAGCACAGAAACCCTATGTGATTACAGAGTCGGCAACGCAAGTCTATTTTCTTTTTATACAACTTAGGTGTCAGACAAGCACACGACCCACCTTATGGAAAGTGGTTACCATGACCTATGAACGTGTGTAACACCAGTGGAGTTACATCCGTGCTGCCAACCCTGTGAGAACAGAGATTTTCTGTGCGATCAGTGCACAACACAAAAAAAAGTGTGTCTCCCCTGGTGTTGCACATGTCCATAGACCACGGTAATCACTTTCCATCAAGTGGGCCACGTGCTTGTCAGTTACCTAAGTGGTATAAAAATAATAATCCAAAATCTTTACAGTCTTGCTTAGGAAGTCTTTTATCTCATGGCAAGTCCCCCCCTCCAGCCACTGTCTGACCCACTCGCCCCTAGGTGCGCCCGGGCCGTCGCCGAACTGCTCGTCGCTGGAGGCGGTGTGCGAGGCGGGCGTGTGCCAGAACGGCGCCACGTGCTCGCTGGCCGCCGACCACTTCAACTGCACCTGCGCGCCCGGGTACAAAGGTATGTGCTGCCGCCTCTACGTGTGCTGCTGTCTATGTTCATTCATGCTAGTGTTCGAGTCGATTTAGTACGTAATTCTAGCTATGGTGATGATTTTGAAGGTCGAAATCAAAGAAAATAAATCATTTTGAAGTTATAGTGTGAACGCGAGCACTGTACTGCTCCTGTTGTGGAATGGCAACACTAAATTGTAAAATGGTAACACAAATTGTAGAATGGCAACACTATTTTTGGTACTAGGTAATTTGAATATAATAAATTGTCTTACTTGGGAAATCTCAGCCTGTTTGATCAAAATAAATGAGAAGGACAATAAGTCTTTTTATGATACAAAAGAAATCTGTAGAAGAAACACTTAAAGAAATCCATTTCAGCTCCTATGATATATGCAGCGTGACAGAGGACGCTCTAAAGAGAGAGAATATGAGACGAGAGTGAGCAAGATATTGCCGCCAGCGCTCACGGCGTATCATGGGTGCGGTACAGTGCTCGTAGACACGCTATGGTAGCGTTTCGAAATTCGGACATTCGGGACATTTTGGAACATGGACGTTCTGAGATATGGACGTTTTGCATCCTCTGAGCATTTTGGGATTTGCATATTCTAAATTTAAACAGTTTAGCTTACTCATTGTATAGATTGAAATTGAGTGGAAATAAAAAGGAGGTCGAACAGGATGGTATTACCGTCTAATTGAGCAGTCCGACTGGGGAAGTACCACCGCCCTACAGAATAACGCGACCCTAATAACCTAGTGTTATGTTCCCCGGCCGGGGTGCGAGGGATATGCCTGTCAACCTCACCTTCGGCAACCGAAACGACCCACAGGCGGCGTGCGTTTTAGTCGGTTCGAGTCCGACATAACCTCCTCCACCGGCTTCGGTGGGGAGGTATCCGTGGGGATTTTGCGCACGTAAAAAAAAAAAAAAAAAAAAAGTGTTATGTTCCCGGCGGTGAGTAGGGTAGCCAAAGCTCACTGGAGAGTTTTTGTGCTGTCAGTGGGAAGACTAAAAGCTTGTCCTGCTTTGTCTTTTACACTGACGGCACAGAATCTCTCCGGAATACCGCTAGTGTGGCTACCTTGGTTCTCCTCACATTCCACCAGATGGGCCGTATTCTTGTCTACCACAGAAGTGATATAAAAAAAAAAATCGGTGTGTCTGTATGTCGTAAAGTAGTCAATAGCCTTCAAAATCCTTACCATAGAGTGCATTAGTATGTTTTTTCAATATTCCATTGCCTGTTACTGTGAGAAGTATTAGATGTTTTTGTATTGATTATGTTAATTTGTTGTTATGTTGGTTCGTTGAATGACTCTATCCATGTTATAGTCCCGTACTGCTTAACGATCATCTAACTAGACATGAAATAGTTCATTGCCAACAACGACTTCAATGTATACTGCTAGACAAGCTGACGACATAATCGAGTGTGCTTTAGACTACACGATTGAAATAAAACGTAATATGCCTGCACTGTGTCTTAGATGTACGAAAGTTACTAAACGTAACTGGCTATGATAGAAAGAGAGAGAATGTGTACTCGTACCTCTCTTTTGCTACTACAGTCAGTAACTAATATCTCCCTCTCAACTTCCGTTCTCTTCACCCGATCATACTTTTCGTAACGCTCTGGTCACAGCGTACATAAAGGACGTATGTAAGGAAGTCCCACCCTCCCCTTTCCTACACAGGACAACACGTGCAGGTCTTAGATGTCATCCGCACACGGTGCAGAACATCCGATCAAGAACCAAGCGGTTCGGAGACTCTTTCCTCTGTCGCACCATTAAGGCCTGGAATTCATTACCAGCTCACGTGTTTCCTTCTTCCTACAGTCCCGGGTCCTTTAAGCGGGGCGTGAAAAAGCATATGATGAGGCCGTCAAGCTGAGTGTCACCATTGTCACACGGTATGTGTAAGTAATGGTGACCCTCTTTTCTGGGACTTTGCCTTCAGCTTACCATCAGGCAAGGCGAAGTCTAATTGACGTGTCCTTTATAAAAAAAAAAGTTTTTGTTTTTTTATAGCAACAGACCAACTAAGCATACCTTTCTGTTGTTGTCATACAAATGATATTACAAAATGTCGTACTATGGTGTCTTAATTCATTAACTTAATTATCTACTTTCTGCCACCCGTTCGAAATTCAATCCGGTCTCACTTAGAAACCATGAGTCGTAAGCAGCTTGTCTGAGTATACATAGGGGTTGTCGGTTGTCGGTCCCATGCATGTTGTCTGTGCTGAGGCTGTGTGTCAGTGAGTGACGTGTCGTGCTTGTGTCCGCGTGTGTGGGACAGGCGCGTACTGCGAGCAGGCGGCGGGCAAGGCGCTGTCGGACCTGAAGGCGGCGGAGCGCTGCGCCGCCGGCCCGTGCCTGCACGCCAAGACCTGCCAGGACCTCGTGAGTACCGCCGCCCGACTGGCTGCTTGCACTCTGTTCACTTACCTGATATAATAAATGTATATCCAAAAGATACCGTCACCTAAACTTAAGGTCAATTCATATTAGCGCAAAGCAAGCTAACTCATCAATCAATGATCTGCGCACCAGTCTCTCGAATTCAGTAGTATAAGTATATTTTTATCTCAGTAAAAAAATAAGTATTATTTTCTTGAGATAAGGGTTAATTTCCGATATTAACCTTATTTTCGCTTCGATTTTACTTTGTTCTAATATCAATTGACCCTTGTTGAATGAGTTATGATAAGAGAGCATAACGTTGCAGGCTCACTTAGTACAAACATTTTTACCTAATAATGCAATCTTTTGGGTATATACTATATTAAAATCGTTAACAAACACCTTCCATCATCATTCAGTATGGTATGTTTTTTATGAATCATTATATTTAATAGTATTTTAGTTGAATAGTTACTGCTTTGTGTGTTTTTGAATTTTGACGTATATTAGAATTAGTTTAAGCTAATTATTGTATTTCAGGCACCACACTTACACAACATTTTGGAAAACTAAAATCGAGCCTCTTTGTATTTCATTTTCGATGGTCAGTAACTCACAAGTGTGTGAAAGAAGTGGGTGAATAGAAATAAAATGGTCGTTAATTTTTTTTTATGGAAGTTTAAGTATCTAAGAAGTACTCAGCTTTTTGATAGTTGTGTTCATTATTACATTGAAATAGACCATAGTTTCACTTGAAAGATTATAACTACAGAATTTAGCTGACCATTTTATTTCTATTCACCCATTGATCTTTATTTACCCCGTTTTACCCGGTATATTGTCACCTAAAAACTGTTTTACCTCCGTTTAAAACAGGGGCATTAGTTTTATTATGAATCACACTATTATTATAAACTCTTAAGGAGTCTGCACAGGTTTATTATACCTGTGTTTTAGGGTTCCACACCTCAAAAAGAAAAAACGGGCTCTTATAGGATCAATTCGTTGCCGGTCTGTCTGTCTGTCAAGACGTTTTTCTCAGGAATGCGTGGCGATATCAAGTTGAAATTCATACCACATACTCAGGACAATAACGTATTGAAACTGTGCAAAAAACAATCAACGCATTCAAAGTTTATTACGATTTATGTAGCTAAGTTAAGGAACCCTCAGTCCGCAAGTCCGACTCGCACTTGGCCGATTTTATTTTTATTTTGGCAACCCTAAGCTCCATAAAAATATCAAGTTCATATTTACGATTATTTTACAAAAAAAAAGTGCAAGGTGGCTCAGATCTGAGTCCACGAGCACATTACACGGTTTTATCGCTACTAGACAACCGTCCACCTGCACAGACCACCTGGGTGTACCGTGGGTAATATTTTATTTCCAATGGTACACCTCTGTTTGAATAGGCTAGTACACACAGCACTCAAGGTAAGCTAGACTTATTGAAGTAATACCACCCACAGTTGGCCACAAGGTGTTCTTTAAGCTAACATTTCTAATGCACCACACACACACACACACACCAAAAAGTATCTCAGTATCACTATATCTTACACGGGGAATTCTCGTAGGGGTTTAGAACTTTAAAGAAATAATTCCACGGAATATTAAATCAAGAGGTCGACTCCCAAAGTATCGCATTTTTTTTATAGTTTTACTATTAGTAACTGATATAATTAGTATTCCTGCTAACTTAAAGTCAAGTTGAGCAGGATTTTTTTTTAACAGAGTGTAAAGCAATTTTCCAAATAACTTTTCTTCCGTTCTATGCTAAGTATATTTAATTAAATATGTAATATTATTACTATTGCAATACTATCTAACGTCTTGTAATGTCATAATAACAGCTATATGCAAAAACTTGTAATTGGCCATTTAATATTTTTTGTTCTTGAGCATTAGAGTTCAACGCGCAAGCTTATAAGATTCCTTTAGTTACGATGTAGAAACTAGATGGCGCTTGTCGATTAAAATGTCAGCTATCGTTCATTTCTACCGAGCCTTATAAATAAGATCGAAGCGACCAAATTTTCCAATTCTATCTTGGTATACGTAAATAATTATTTTTGAGCGTGTGTAACCATCTCGATTATGAGATTTTAAAACACACTGAAAATTCTAATATCCGCTTATGAAACGGTTGCATAATATGGCTTCTTAAAATTCACGAGTGTAACTGTAAGTCAATACATTTTATCCGATTATGGTGAAGCCAAAGGAGGGTTATGATTTTGACAGGCTATGTATGTATGTATGTATGAAGGTTCATCTGTTACCTCATAGCTCCTGAACTACTACAAATAAAATAAAAATAACCTACATCGTTAGGGGTTCACATCGGTAGTATAATGGCCAGAATTTGAACCGCATAAGATCGACTTCTTAACTACTGAGCTACCGACGCTTTATGGTCCTCATCATAGCTTTAGTCATGGGCCTCAATTTTGCTAAAACAAAACAGTTCATGACACGTACACTGCATAAAAATATATTATGTTTTAGACTTTAAAGCAATGCAGTTTAAGCCTAAAATGAAAATCTTTTTGCAGAGTGAATTAAAAAGTGCAATAAAACTCTACAGAAATAAAGTGAAATTTAATGTAATTTTCTGCAGTGTTTTGATATGACAGTAGTTTTGCTATAGTAGAATCGATGGTCGGGTTGCATCTGAAACAGGGCTTAGCATTTTATGGTTTTCATCAGAGAATATGCCTAAGGGTGTGATTCTGAGGCCGACCACAGACAGCAGCAGTAGACGCGAAGTGTACCATGAAATAAGATTTAAGTTTGATAATTTTGTTTATCATTTTAATTAATTGCGGCTTCTTAATGGCGCCGTGCCGTTTATACACTTTAGTCGCATTATGTCCAATTCACAAAATGTCCAATTCTCAATAGGTCCAGTTCGCAATTGGTCCAGTTCGCAGTTGGTCCAGTTCGCAATTTGTCCAATTCGCAATTGGTCCAGTTCCTAATTAGGGATCCTCCTTGATTGCGAGAAGCGTTTTATTTTGTAAACTTGTATTTATATATTGTTGTGTGTGAGTATATGGATATGTGAGCTATGTCAACGGAGCCCCGCTTCGCGGGGTACCTATTTCTTCTTGCATTACACAAGAACGTTATGAGACTGAAGCGTCAAAAACGCCTCCCGTAATCAAGCACGACTCCTATTTTACAAACTGGGCCAATTGCGAATTGGACATTCTGAGAATTGAACGTTGATAGAATTGGACAATTTGCGAATTGGACGTTGTGAGAATTGGACAATTTGAGCCCGCTGGACATTTTGCGAATTGGACATAATGCGACTAAAGCGTTTATACGTATTCAAGTTTAACAAGTAATGCTGCTTTTGCTGTCTGCGGTTTCGGAATTATATATTAAAAGTAAACGTTAGCTTGTAACCAACCGCGTGGTGAATTACGTTGGAACAGCCGTGGCCATAAGCGATAGCCACGGAGCACATCCTCATTGTTGAATATTCCGTGGTATTACCGTGTTAGAGTGATGTGTAAGATAGTGAGCTGAGTCGATTAAGATAGAAAAAATGAGTCGGTTCAGGCGGGATTAGAACCCGCGATTTTTCCTTTACAGGGAGATTATTTGTACGAATGTCAGTAGATGGCTCTCAACTTTTATAAAATTTATTAATATTCGACTTACCCACTATTTATGATTGAATTGTATAATTTAACAGTGCATAAATTCATCAGGTTCTAAAATCTATTCAAATTCAAATTGAAATTTTAAATATTGTGCGCAGCATCTTTACAAAGATAGGGCATGAGAAATGCATCGACTATACTTACTCAATTTTAATTGCCATGTTTTTGTTTCTTGTTAATTTAGTTGGATAAATATTGTACATTCAGACACGATTGTAAAAAATTGTTAATGAATAAATGAAATGAAAAAATGAAAAACCGTCGCCGCAAAACGGATATATTATGTATAGAAGAATTTTGATGGTTTCGAAGGTTCGTAGGCTCAGTGAGCAGAGGGTTCCCTGTGTAAGGGAAAGATCGCGGCGTTTGAATCCCGCCTGAACCTATCCAATTTTTTCCATCTTAATCGATTTGAATAGTTAGCATACTAAATGCTTTAAAGTTTCATCGAAAAGTGAGCCGAGTCGTTTGTACAGAGCGTGGGCTTCCGCTGCGAGTGTGAGGCGGGCTGGGGCGGCGCGCGCTGCGACAGCCCCTTGGGCGGCGCGGGGGACGAGGGCGAGGGCTGCGGCGCGCGCGGCTGCGCCAACGGCGGCGTGTGCCGCGAGTCGGGCGCGTGCGCGTGCCGCGGCGGCTGGGCCGGGCCGCAGTGCGAGCTGGCGGCCGACTGCCGCGCGGCGCCGGGCGCGTGCGCGCCGCAGCACGAGTGCGTGGAGCTGGGCGGCGCCTGGCGCTGCGCGCCCGCCGCGCCCGGCTCGGCCTGCGCCTCCTCGCCCTGCCACAACGGCACCTGCCTGGCGCTCGACAGCGGCCTGTTCCGCTGCCAGTGCCCGCCCGGCGCCAACGGTCAGTGCACCGCCACATACCTCTCTCTTTATACCACTCTTTCGGTGGAAACCCAACTCCGAACACGCATTAGTAAATAGTTACTATCTCTGACTTGGGAAAATTGTAAATTGCATTAGAACTTTGGTACAGACCACTCGTAAACTTTTTTGGGTACGAAATAAAAAACATAATTTACTACTTATTTGTACTATCTTCTCTCTATTCTTCGTTTGAGTATACGGTGCCTACCATGTAGGCGGGTGTGTCGCGGATTCTTTTCCCTTTCAAGTTAACGGAGTATGGCAGTATGGAGGGGTGTCGCCTGTGGACACCCCTACCCTCAGGCGTCCACGCCCGCACAGTGCAGACGGTTTCTGTCTTCGCTGTCACCGCCACCCAGGCTACCGACGACAGCACTATGTCACCGCAGCACCATTTTGGTCCTGCTCCTTTAAATTCTAACAAATTCTCGCTTTGCTTCAATCTTGGCCAACTCCTCATTCTCTCCTCACCTCCGCTGGGCACCGCGAACACGTCCGTACCCAGAAACGTATTGTAAATCTCTTCGGCATCTTCAGTTTGAGTCACTGTGATTGGTAGACTTTCTGAACAAAATACTGTGAAGCGACACGGCAAGGCGCAGTCTACAAAGTCGATTCTTGCCAAACCGCCGATGAAAAGTGTTTGACCTTTATGTAAGTAGTAAGTCTGAGGTCTAATCGTTTGCTTAGGAATGGTTAGAAGCAACTCCTCGGTACTGAGCAGCGACAGGACCTGGTCTGGGTGAATGACGCCGGGCGTGTCGTAAAGCCACCTGCTGTTGGCAAACAGCTTGTTTTTCTCACTAAACACCGCCACCTTTTGCTTTCTCAGCTCGTCAGTCTCAATTAAGTCAGTGAAAGATCTTCCAATGTGTCCAATCAAAGCTGGCTGTGCGGCGGGCATATCCCCTTTCAACTGAGCGTTTCTTATTGTTTTCTCAACTTTCATGAGCTTCCTTTCCGATTCCAACCTTTTCGTCCTTGTATACATTTTCCAACCTGAAGGTCTATTGATAGGGAATTTTAGAAGGTTAAGGGTAGTCCCCGGCCATCGACTGACGGTTGCCCTCTTGATAATGTCTACAGCATGCACTTTACAGTAGTCCGACTGTAACAGAGCATTGAAAAGGGAACTTTTGCCGACATTGGTACAGCCAACAAGGAATACATCACCCTTGTACAGCCACAACTTGAAGAGGGCTGAGATGAGATCTTCAACACCATACCCAGTCTTGGCAGATATAAGAGATACATGCTTTATGTTAGCTCCACCCAATTTTGTCTTGTTGAGTTCTGATATTAGACTCTCTTTTATTCGCTTCAAGTAACCAATACTGTCACCAGGTAACAGGTCCACCTAAAAAGAAAAGCACTTCAAGATTAACATTTTCAGACCTTTATGCCAGAACTATATTCAAATTGTGAATAGACTCTCCCAATTACTAGAACTGTCATCTAGAATATAATCTGTCTTCAGTACCTGGAGAATGAAAAACTATTGTAATCGTAATGTAAATGTATCGAGAGAATGTAGCATTGTGATTGGCCGGCTTCACACACGAACAGGTTCACAGTAGGCAGGTGGTCAATCGCAATATTCCTTTTTCACGATATGTTCATGCTAAGTACTGATCTAGTTTAAATCAAGATTCAGGGCTGAATATCACTCCGAATACAGGTCTAACTCTACCACATTACCAGTTTAGTTCTATTGGAAACTGCAATGTATATTGTATATTATACAAACCTTATTGCCAACAACTATAATGGGTCTATCAGTGCCTATAATATCCACAATTCCAGGCCATATTGAACAAGGGTAGTCGAGTAAGTCCACCATGAGCAGCACCAGTGATTTGATATTTCTGGAAATGAAAAATGGTTGTATGAAAAACTAGATCTATACTAATGTTCTAAAGCAGAAGAGTTTGTTTATTTGTTTAAATAGTCTGTTTATTAACTAAGGTTTTAGGCTATATATCACCACTCTACTAAAGCGGTGCTCCTAGACTCATCAGTTAAACTTCACCTCGCCTGATGCTAAACTGAAGTCTAAGTCTCAAGAAAGAGAGATCATTACATACACATACCATGTTACAATGGTTATACTCAGCTTGACATTTTCATGTCCCGCTTAAAGGACCTGGGATTGAAGGATGAAGTGAACATTTATTCAAGTTAATAAGATCATTTTAAAGGTGTTGATGATGATGATGACTGATGGAATATAATACTTACTATATACTTATAATAAAGATGATGTGTGTTTCATCCTTGCATGAAGCTCTGTATATTATTATTTACTAGTCTATTATTCTAAAAGTGGTCTGTGAGACATGAAATTGTATGCACACTAGGATTAATCTAGTTGTAATGTAGTTCGCTGAGTTTCTTGCTGGTATCTTCTCAGTAGAACTAATCTACCGAACCAGCGAAAGAATCATTTTCCAATGGTCTATTTTTACATTATTTACTTAATATTTTTATATTATTTCTTGACATACATAATCGTATAATTTTGACGTTCATATGTGCTCTTTGTGTGCCTAAACTGAATAAATGAAATTGATTCTTTGATTCTTGAAAACAATCACGTATTGCATAGGCAATATGTGATTGTTATCGTGTTGTGTTGTTATTGTGTTATTGTGTTGTAGGGGGTGGCAGAGACATGCATTTACTTACTATCTATTACAAAGCGCAACTGAGGTCTGGTAAAAGCACAAGTACTACAAGCATTGGAAAAACATATAAGTACATACCTGATGGATTGAAGAAGCTTCTCATATTCTTCAGGCCTCACACTAACATCCAATGCTACATTATACTCTTTGAGGAAGTGACATCGCTGACATTCAATAGTCTTTAACTCATTTTGAGTACTGTTTTTGAAAATCTCACTTGGCAAGTATCCTGGTATAGCAGGATCACTGCAATGCAGTAGTGCCCCACAGCCTCCACAAGGCACCTGACTCACATAGGCATTAGGGTCTGGTGTACCATAGTAGTTTGTCCAGATTTCATCAGATTCATCGTCAGATTCAATCTCGGGTGATATTTGGCCATCATCAAAACATTCATAGTTTGTCATCCATTTCTTAATGTTTGATCGATCAAACTCCTCTGGATCAGTATTAGTATTTGTTACTACTTCTGTTTTATCATAATCTACCTTTGTAGAGGTCCCATATGGTAATTGGAACTCCTTGTTTGGCACAGTGCTAACGGGGACATGTTCTTCTTTAAGCAATCGCTCCTCATCAACATAGTAACGTAACGAGACTGGCAGTGGTTCTAAACTCTTCTCTTCATACTCTTTTTGTGACTCATACTTTATCTTATTGATACGTTTTACGTGATATTTGTAATAACCTAAATGTAACTTGTCATGCTCTAAGTACGAATTAAATGTGATCTTATCCTTGTATTTCTGTAATAATTCTGAGAGATCGCTATTGTTGTGTTTTTTCTCAGTTTGTATACTAACTCCGTCAGTTAATGTACGCGTTTGGTTGAAATACTTGTTTTGTAAACTTGATTGTCTCCGACATAACCTCAAAACTCGGCGTATTGAATATAACATTGTGATGAGTCACGCACGCAGTATTTCCTGTTGCTCACATTTGTACCTATTTGAGGTTTATTTAATAAAAGCTTTTAGTTTACATTAGTGCTTTTGAAAAGAAATGAAAACAAATAATCGATCATCAACTCAAGGACTTGACACTTTTAGTACTTTTACTAACTTTGACATTGACAGCTACATTAGTGATGTCAGTAATGTATTTTATTAATCGGTTATTACCGTAAAGTTTCGTAACCGGTTGTTTGCATAATTTTAATCATGATTCACTGTTGGGATAATTTTAAATATAACTAGTTTGAGAACAATATAAACAATGTAGCAATTGAAATAATTTTGTTTTTTAAGTTAGTAGAAGTATGTTGAAAATAAGTAGTCACATCTATAGTTGAACTGATGCGATATTTAGTTTCGCGTGTTAGTGCTATTGGCCAATACACCTGTACAAACCAAGTTAAAGCCAAATACAATGTGACTAATTTAATTTCCCAGATATAATGGACATTTATCACACGTGATTTGCATTCCTATTATTATTTGTTAATATTTGTGTTGTACACGCGCGATATTATGTCATTTCAAATATTTTTATTGCTCCTGTTGATTACAGGTAAATTTGGCTACCAATGTTTCCGGTAGATATTTAATACATTTATTATAACATTGCTTTCTTTTTATTTTCAGGTCGTTTATGTGAATTGGACATAGATGAATGTACAATAAGACCAAAAATTTGTCATCATGGGGTTTGTGTCAACGTTCCGGGCTCTTATGAGTGCTATTGCCGGCCCGGTAAGTGCATTCATTAACTGTTAATGCACTGATTAGCAAATCAGTCAGCATTCCAACTAATCTATTCATGTATTGCATAGGGTATACGGGCGATAGCTGCGAACAGGACATCGACGAATGCTTATCATCACCGTGTAAGAACGGAGGCACCTGCCAGAACTTGGAAAACAATTACGATTGCACTTGTATGGAGGGGTTTGAAGGTTAATGCTTAATTAATTGTAATTTATTCACAATTAATTATTAGGTATTCGTTTTTAATTGTTGGTTATTGTGTTAGGCAAGGACTGTTCGATCAACATCAACGAATGTGAGAAAAATCCGTGTGCGGCTGGCTCGACCTGCGTGGATGGCATCGCCAGCTACTCTTGCGTCTGCCAGGACGGACTGACGGGGCCTAATTGCGAGACGGACATTGACGACTGTCAGGTAAACTGATTCGACAGGGTCACGCATCGATTGTAAACTTAGTGATTTGTTTATCAGCTATGGAACGTAATTGTGTTTCCTTGTTTTATCGGATTGCAACCTAAATGTGTATCTTTACGGAATATGATGTTTTTAGATAGATAATGATTTAAACAGGTCAAAGTAAAAGCTTCACAATAAGACGCCTTAATAATACAGATGTTTTGTATTAAATTACTCATCCAAAAGGTACAATATTGACGTAATAGCACTTTGGAAGGAGGTAGGGCACAGCGGTATTTCCGCCCAATTGAGCAGTCCGACTGGGGAGGTACCTCGGCCCTACAGAATACCGCGGTTATAATAACTTCGTGTTGTGTTCCCGGCGGTGAGTAGGGTAGCCAGAGCTCACTGGAGAATTTGTGCTGTCAGTGGGATGACTAAAGGCTTGTCCTGCTTTGTCCTCTACACTGACTGCATAGGAACTCTGTGTTTACAGGGTCGGTAGCGCAAGTGTGGCTTCTCTAGTGTTACACACGTCCATAGGCCACGGTAACCACTTTCCATCAGGTGGGCCGTGCGCTTGTCTGCCACTTAAGTGGTATAAAAAAAATGTTTAGCGAATTATCTTTTTTGTATACATCAAAACTATGTTTTTAGTTAGTAATTTTGATATATTGTACATCGTTATTGGTCGGTATATGTGATCTCCTGTACGATGCGTTGGTCGTGCGCAGAGCGGGCCGTGCCTGCACGGCGGGCGCTGCCTGGACGGGCTGAACAGCTACTCGTGCGACTGCGGCGGCACGGGCTACACGGGCGACGACTGCGCCACCAACATCGACGAGTGCGCGCCCGCGCCCTGCCGCCACGGCGGCTCCTGCATCGACGACATCAACGACTACCACTGCGCCTGCTACCCCGCCTACACCGGTACGTTACATTACACTTGCGGATGCGGATGCACTTGCATATTCGGATGTTTTTTACACGTGTACTCAATAGTATTTAAATATCTGTTTGACTATCCTTAGTGGTCCTTCGTTCATATTTCATTTATATCTGTGTTATTTCTATTATTTGTTACAAACTTTAAACTCTCATCCTTAGGCAAGAACTGCGAAGTGGACATAAGCGACTGCGAGCACGAGACGTGCAAGTACGGCGGCGTGTGCCTGGAGCGCTCCAACGCGAGCCTGTACCAGCCCGAGGACGCGCCGCACATCCAGGTGGGGCCGCAGCCGCAGATGCTGCTGCCTGACATCTTCTACCAGCCCTTCTCGTACGAAAATGCAGCCGGGTGAGTAACTACATCATAAGTTAAAATAAATTTATTTCTGAGTGCTTATATCTAAAGTAGGTATATTTCTTAGTTGCGATAAATACTCGTATATGGGTTCGCGGCCCATTAAATTGTTAAACCTATAATTCGCTGATTGCAGTTCTACCGGTTTCGACAGTTTGAATAATGCATGTAACCTTCGCGTAAGCAATAAATTGCCATAGTTTTATCGCAAAAGCTAAATGGCAACGCAAAATAATGTTTTTATCATATTTGACATTCACTGTGGTTCAGTGTTCTCAACTAGAATAGTCAGACAGTGACGAATGTAACTACAATGAAATAGAAATTTCTAAATAGAAATATTTGTATTATCACAAATTGAATATATAAAAACTGCAGTTTCTTCTGATATCACAAAAGAAGGACTTCAAAAATAGTTTAAATTAAAGCACTGTTGTTAATAGTGGTATTATGCATATATCGCGTGATGTGCTCACCTTGACACTATCAACAACATTTCCATAATTCATTCTTTATTTTATTTTATGAAACGACATATTTTTATATGTTATTTAGGTTTTAAAAATATATATTATTTTTCATTGGAGTCCGAATTAAGTATGATTTACTGTACAAAATAACATTTAAAGTATTACGACGTAATTACGATATATTATCGGTTTCATTTTTGTTAATTATTTAAAATTACGCACTATTAGTGAGTACGCTAATATTTTATTTTATGCTTATCGGCAAACTTCACGATCATACGTTTACCAATAATGCACTCCTCTGAGCCCGTGATTAGTTTAACATAATCTATGATTAGTTTATTGACGCGCCACCGCCGATGCGTGCAGTAAGCGCGGGACGCAAGCCAAAGAGACCTAAAACCGTTAACCTGAGTACGTTGTCACAAAGTTTGCCGGTCCCTGTAGAGATGTATAAAGAGGGGTGCTGTGTGACAGGTTCGAGTGCGTGTGCGTGCAAGGCACGAACGGGTCCCGCTGCGAGGTCAACATTGACGAGTGCCAGTCGTCGCAGTGCGGGCCCAACGGGAAGTGCATCGACGGCATCGGCGACTACACGTGCGACTGCCTCGCCGGCTACGAGGGCAAGCACTGCGAGAACGAGATCGACGAGTGCGCCAGGTAACCGCCCCACACCCCACTGCTGGGTCCTGGGCACAGTTAGGACTAGTGATGTGCAGGATATCTGAGTGAGAAAAAACCGTATTTGTAGCGGATATTTTATATAATTATTTACAAGAAGTGAAAAAAATGGTGACAAATACAATGAAGAACTATGAAATTCAATTCACTCTTTTCAATTATATTTATCTCTGAAAGAAAATCAAATATAGAATGATCCGGCCAATTCAAGTCGACACATGTCATCTTTTGAGTAAAATGGTTGACATCAGGATCTACAAATCTTGGCATTAAATATCCGTATCCACGGATACGTCTGCCACCTAAGTGGCATAAAAAAATCAATTTTTAACGATTCGGCACATCACTAGTTTGCTCCAGCACTGACATAAATCGAGTAGCCAACCTAAATACTATCCGCAATAAAGTCTTATAAATAAGTAGACTGGCTGTACCAGTACACTTTTCTAAAAAACACGTCTTAAATAGGTACAGTCAACAAAGGAGATACGGTCGCACTTTTTCATGTAATGTTGCATGTAAAGATGTAACCGTATCTTCTTTGCCAACTGTGCAATAAGTTAATTTCACATTAAAATTATCAAGAAATTACGACCAGAAGTAACTTTAAAAGAATTGGGTTATATGTAGACAGGTGGAAGTAACTAGGACAATGAATTAACCAGTTAATTACACGACAGTTAGTTTGTGACGTCACTCGTCTGTCATATCAACACATATTTTCCAAGTGTATAATTAGAGGGGCTACCATGAAATATCGGCCGCGCACCAAAGACTTAGCATGAAGTCACTTCGGTTTTCTTACGAGAGGGTGTAAGCCCTAAGGTTGCACGGTAGCTCCCCTGATCATGGAACATCGGGCACTCTATGTACACGCTCGGGTGCTTGTGGCGGCAGGTACTCCCCGTGCGCGCACGGCAAGTGCATCGACGGGCGCGCCACGTACTACTGCCAGTGCGCGCCGGGCTGGGGCGGCCAGAACTGCTCCGTGGTGCTGCAGGGCTGCCGCGAGCAGCCGTGCCGCCACAACGGCTCGTGCCACCCCTGGCTGCGCGACGAGGCCGAGCACCGCTTCAACTGCACCTGCACGCCCGGCCACTACGGCACCACCTGCGAGAAGGTACCCTCCCCCCTCACAGAACTGCTCCGTGGTGCTGCAGGGCTGCCGCGAGCAGCCGTGCCGCCACAACGGCTCGTGCCACCCCTGGCTGCGCGACGAGGCCGAGCACCGCTTCAACTGCACCTGCACGCCCGGCCACTACGGCACCACCTGCGAGAAGGTACCCTCCCCCCTCACAGAACTGCTCCGTGGTGCTGCAGGGCTGCCGCGAGCAGCCGTGCCGCCACAACGGCTCGTGCCACCCCTGGCTGCGCGACGAGGCCGAGCACCGCTTCAACTGCACCTGCACGCCCGGCCACTACGGCACCACCTGCGAGAAGGTACCCTCGCCCCTCACAGAACTGCTCCGTGATGCTGCAGGGCTGCCGCGAGCACTGACTCTTCCTCAGACATTACCGGGACTTTTAAATTCTCCACTCGTGTCAAAACCACAAGAAAGAGTAGACAGTCAACAACTCCATGGCTTTATATCACGCGGAAGTAGTCAGTTAGTATGAAGTGCCCAAATAAATACAATAATCGTTATTATTTTTTCTATTGTAAAAAAAAGAAAAAATAATTAAACAACTGTATAATATTTATCTCTAAATAATAATGAACACGACCTAAGAACATTTTATAACAGTGATATTTTTTATTGTCCAGATAACAACAATGTCCCTCGAAAAGAACAGTTACGCGGAAGTGAACACATCTCGCGAGGTAGGATACGACATCGCCTTCCGCTTCAAGACCACGCTCAGCAACGGTCTGCTGGCCATGGGCCGCGGCCTCACTTACTTCTTCCTCGAGCTGTCCAACGGACGACTGAACCTGCATTCGAGCCTACTCAACAAGTGGGAGGGGGTGTTTATCGGCTCGAACCTGAACGACAGCAACTGGCAGAAGGTGTTCGTCACGATAAACTCGTCCCACCTGGTGTTGGCCGCCAATGAGGAGCAGACGATCTACCCGATCAGCCAGAACGAGGCGTACAACTCGTCCGTGACGTCATTCCCCACGACCCGGCTGGGGACGGCGGGCTCGTCCTACGCCACGGTCACGCACGGTCCCAACTTCTTTGTGGGCTGCTTCCAAGATGTGGTCGTGAATGGACAGTGGGTGAGTTACCTGTATTTTAAATGATAATTTAGATAGGTTTATGGTTGGTTGGCCGCCGTACGGGTTGCAGTCGTCAGACTCTGTGGGACCTAAATTTTACACATATATTCTTGATTGCGGTCAGCCGTAGGGCTATATGCATTGCGGATAACCGCAAAATAAGTAGAAATCCTTAAAATTGGCACTGAAAATATATAGTTCGATGAACTATTGCGATTTGTACACCTACAGAATACCGCGGTTATAATAACTTCGTGTTGTGTTCCCAGCGGTGAGTAGGGTAGCCAGAGCTCACTGGAGAATTTGTGCTGTCAGTGGGAAGACTAAAGGCTTGTCCTGCTTTGTCTTCTGCTGATGGCACAGAAACTCTGTACTTACAGGGTTGGCAGCGCGACTGTGACTCCTCTGGTGTTACAGACGTCCATAGGTCACGGTAACCACTTTCCATCAGGTGGGCCGTGTGCTTGTCTGCCAACTAAGTGGTATAAAAAAAAAATAAAAAAAAATGGTATTGTGATCGGTAAAAGACATTTTCTCACTGTGTTTGCGTCAAATAAATCTTATCGAAGTCAATGACGCATATATGCGTCTCAAAAACTATCTCAAAACATTGTACTAGTGTAAAAATAATCTTGTCGCACGTCAGGTACTCCCTGAGGATTCGTCCGCGTCGGGTAGCGAGAGTACGACAGAGGCGAGCCTGGCGTCGGACGACGAGAGTGGCGAGACGCGCGAGTGGGAGGGTAGTGGGGAGGGCGGCGTGCGCGCCGTGCTGCGCGGCGTGCTGGCGGCGTGCCCGCGCCGGCCGCAGTGCCAGCCGTCGCCGTGCCGCGCGGGCGGCGCGTGCCTGGACCAGTGGACCAGCTTCGTGTGCACCTGCCCGCGCCCGCACCTGGGCGCCACCTGCCAGTACAACTACACGCCCGCCACTTTCGGACAGGTACGCGCACGCATTCACTCAGACACACACACAGACCAACACTTTTGTTCCTGGTCAAGATCAGCCTCACGAAAAACGATGATTTTTATGTCTAGCATTTCATTATTTTCAATTAACTGATATATTACAGGAATCAGCGACTCAACACTCGGTAGTGCGCGTGACTGTGTCCGAGTCAGCCCGGCGTGCGGTGCGCGCCGCGCTCGACATCTCCATGTTCATCCGCACGCATAAGCCCACCGGACAGATCTTCTATCTCGGATCAATACCCAGGTGCACAACACGAAATTGAATATTGATTGAATATATCGTTCATAAAAACTCAAATTCATAAGCCTTAAAATACACTCTATTTTAACCAACTTGTGACCAAAGGTTGCATGTATGCTATGCTAGATATGCTATGGTTGATGACGCATATATGCGTCACAACCGAATTATAACTAAAAACGTTAGATACCTTTGATAATGTGTATATGGGTGTGGTGTAGATACGGTGCCCTAGACGAGAGCCTGGTGGGCGCGTCACTGGAGGGCGGCGAGCTGCTGGTACAGCTGCGCTTCAACCAGACACCGGAGAACTACACGGTGGGCGGCACGCGCCTGGACAACGGCCTGCTGCACCTCATCGAGGTGGTACGCAACTCTACGCTGGTGCAGGTCAAGCTCAACGGAACCGAGTACTTCCGCAAGTCCATCTCCGCCGCCAAGCAGATCGACGCGCAGGTACTTACGATCCATATTCATATTCATTTATTTATTCACAGAATGCAGGTACAACAAGTGTGGTCTTTTAAGTAAAATAATGTTTCCTTGTACATTCTACCACTTTTGTGCGGCATGTAAATATTCAAACAGTCAATCCACTAGCCATGATCTCTTATAAGGGCGACTGTGCTTTAACCAGATGCTGAAATAGCAATCTGTGTCATAGTTTGCTTGCACAGATTCTAAAGTTACCAAAATATAATGAATAGATTCTATTTCAAGTTTTCTATTAGTTAGAATAGTTAAGTGAACAAATATAGTTGTTACAATCGCGTATGTGATGGCAGGTGCTGTACCTGGGCGGGCCACCTCCTGCGCCCGCTCCGCCTGCCCCCGAACCAACTCCGAGCGCGGCCACGCCCACCGGCCCGGCCCCCGCCGCCCTCTCCGCCCCGGCCCCGGAGGCGCCGCCCAGCGACGCTGATGACTCCGCATACTTCAAGGGCATCATACAGGACGTGCAGGTATTGTGCTTGACCTTCGACCTTCCTCTCTTTATTTTTATATTTATGCTGCGAGTTTAAACTGTCAAGACTCTTTTCTCATGGGATTTTTTACCCATTGCCTTATAAATCTAACTGTAAATGTAGGAGCAACAATCTTAACCCTAATTTTTTTTCAGTAGGTCGATGACGCATATATGCGTCACAACCGAAAATTCTAAAACAAGTTGGCTACATTTTGAGACAAGAAATGTACCATGTTTTAGATTTATTGAACATCATTATAAAGTCGTATTTGCTCTAGGGTGAATTTTAGAAATGAAGTTAAAGTCGTGGTTCCGACTACAGCTGCGGCACACTATGATGGCCGTTTTGACATAATTTGTTACAATAGAGATGTGAATGTTCTCTGCGTACGTTTGGCGTACGTGTAATGCCACCGCTGTGCAGATATCGAACGGCGTGAACGTGTCGATCGTGGAGTTCTTCCCGCTGCGCGCGGAGCAGCTGACGCTGCCGCCGCCCTTCGGCGACGTGGCGCTGGAGCCCGCCGGCGTGCTGCGCGGCGTCGTCACCGACGACGTGTGCGCGCGCGCGCCCTGCCAGCACAACGCCACCTGCACCAACACCTGGAACGACTACGTGTGAGTCCACTCTGCCTCTCTACACACTACACTCGGTGGAACCTGCTACACATATTGAATAAGACACTTTACTTTTCCACTGTATTTTATTTTTCACTGTTTTTTATTTCCCCAAAAATGAGGAAAAATATTGAAGCTGGTGCATATAAATTTAAAACTATCCACGTGTAGAATAACAAATATTGTAGTAATTTGAATAATAACTTACCGCCAATAGAAACCTTTAAGAATGTCTTGAGATGAAACTGGTCAGGTGAAAAATAAAATACAGTGGAGGAGTATATAAAAATTTAAAATACCCCCGTCACAAAAAACAACCCTCAATAAGTCGTGTTAGTAAACCCTATAACTTTGATATACCTAGTAATACATATTTTTATTCAAGCGTTGTCATGTCGGGGGACCTTGAATCGTTCCGATAATATGACGTAGTGCTCTACCAGTAGGGTCCCCCGACACGACAAGGCTATCTAACACAACTTATTTTCGACTTTTTGAGAGTGGTTTTTTTTAAAGGGGGCTTAATTTAATTTTTATTTTACACTTTTTAAATTGATCTACTCGTCAAGCCCTTTCATTTGATACCCATATTGAGGGAGTTGAGAAAAAATATGTACTCCGTCATTTTGTAGCGGCAGCCCTCTTGGACCGATTTTTTTCATACATAGCTAAGAACACACCCATACTAATAGTTTTAAAATTTAATTCAATAATTTGTAAATAATTAGTGTTCAACTCGTGCAGGTGCCAGTGCCCCCGCGGCTACAAGGGCAAGCAGTGCTCCGAGGTGGAGTTCTGCCAACTGCAGGGCTGCCCGCCCAACTCCTACTGCCGCAATCTGGACGCCGGGTACGTGCGACATACACTTTGTAACCATTATTTTACATTAGTATCTGCATGAAACATGATCCACTACGCGAAACGCAAATGGAAGATGTACGTGAGTCGCGTCAGCGCTATCTAGTGGCTCCATACGAAAACCAGCGTATTCTACAGTCTACGTATCATTTATAGTGAAACACATGTCCATAGGCCACGGAAACCACTTTCCATCAGGGGGGCCGTGTGCTCGTCTGCAACCTAAATGGTTTAAAAATAAAACGTATGTGTTGATGGTAGATGTACTCACGTGCAGTTTGTGTTGTGCGTGTGCGCAGGTACGAGTGCGTGTCCAACGCGACGTTCGACGGCGTCAACACCACGCTGACGTACAAGCTGCGCGTGCCGGCGCGCGCCGCCCCGCTCGCCCCGCCCGCGCCGCCCACCCCGCCCGGCCAGGACGCCCCGCCCGCCCCGGCCGCCCCCAAGCCGGCCGACGAGGCGCGTGACCTGCCCGACTCGCTCACTATCACCTACAGGTATTGTGCACCAAACGTTACTGCACTGGGTCGCTCCGGTACGAAGCCAGCCCCGTTGGGAGAGAATACGACTGGGGAAGGAGTTAAGAACCCGCGGAGAAGCTATATAGCAAACCGTACCGATCACTGTCCCATGATTCGGTCGCTGAATGACCGTAGGAGGAAGGAGGGAATGCCCATGGGCGCGTTTCTATCGCTGTATTTCGTATATAGAATTTCACGCTATCACGGTGGTTAATGCTTTAATCCTAACTTAATATTCTTCTAGTTTCCTAATGAATTCTTTGTTTCTTTGCTGTGTTGGGTACATTTCAATTGCAGTTATGTTTAATGATCCTTTATTCTCAATAAAAACATAGTCACTTACTTGAGAACATTAATAACTTAAAGTAAATTTACAAGTTCGTCATTTGACCAGTTAAGAATAATAATTAATAACAATGATCATGAATGCAACATGCCAAAACAAAATAAAAACAGTCACTTAGTACATTCGTAGAAACAATCTATAACATGCAATAATTATAATAATGTGGGTAGACACTAATTTAGTGCATCGCGCATCGTTCTTTCGAATACAAGCTAATATACTGATGTACGTACATATTGACCTAACCGATTTTTGAATACACTAAATGAGTTCATATGTTGAATCTGTTTTGGAAATATGTTATATATTTGTTAAACTTGCAATTAACCCGACAGCTGTCTTAATAAGATCGAAACGAGTTTGACACCAGGCGTGTTAAACACCGCAATATTTAGTTTGAGTCGTGTATGAACTATCTAAAAGTGGCGCCACTGTGGTGTACTTATTAAATCATATTTAGTCTTTCCGTAAATTTTAAATTAACCATAAGTATTCTAAAATATGTGATTATATAGAAACAACTCCAAATCAATACCTTTGAGTTTGTATGTAAAAGTAAAGCTTCTAAATGTACCACAAGATGGCGTTGTAACGTATGCTACATCGCGCTATTAAGATTTTTATAGAGTTAATAAAAGGACCGAGAACATTCTTCTCATCAATTCATTGTGAACTTGTACCTATCCTTCAATATACTGTTTTCTGGATTAGTGCGCGATTCGTTTTTGGGAACCTCGTGTTCAAGGCGGTACTCCATAATTTTTATTTGGGTTTATGCCTGGCAATAAACTTGTGTCGATCATTTAGACAACAGTCGGGTTGGGGTTACTTGTTTAGATATCAAGCCGGGATTTATTTTTAAATATTTTGCAGTTTCATTGGTTAGTTAAACAGTGTATTTTTGTAGTGAAAATTTCTTTAGGCACACTTGATAATTGATTTGGTTACCGTTCAAGTCAAGTTGGCGAAAGCGTTACGCAAACGGTTTTATACGGCTAGTAGTAACTACTTGACAAATTGAAAGAAAGTTCTTGTTTTTAAATGTAGTAGTAGTAGTAATGTAAATTAAAATAGTTTAAATAAAATTTTCAAATAATATTTAAGATTTTGGGTTAGCTTTAACTTCGTCAGTTGTATTGAAGTGTTGTGTGGCGTCTTCAGGAGCAAGGCGGGCGGCACGCTGTTCCACGCGGAGAGCGCCACAGGCGCGGAGTGGTTCACGGTGGGCGTGTACAAGGAGCAGGTGACGGTGCAGTGGCGCCTGGGCGCCGACCCCACCCCGCGCCTCGGCCGCCTGCGCGCCTCCCACTCGCACCTGCACTGGACCACGCTCAGGTTCACCTTCGCCAGGGACACGCTCAGGGGTGAGTAGTCACACGTGCCACTATGAACACGTATAATCTGTTATATTGTTACCAACACGAATTGTAAAACAGTTTACA
Organism: Eilema griseolum; assembly: GCA_963662185.1. Lineage (NCBI taxonomy): Eukaryota > Metazoa > Arthropoda > Insecta > Lepidoptera > Erebidae > Eilema > Eilema griseolum. The sequence goes on from OY759232.1 coordinate 672,299, forward strand.
TTTTTGTAAAGATTCTATTCGTTTATACCTCTTGTTGAATGAATAATCGTCATTATAAAAATTTAATTTTTTTTATGATAAACGCATATGCACGTATGAGTAGTCGTCGCGGAACTGTGTACACAACAACGTACCCGTGTACAGTACACAGACGCAGCGGCTACGCAGCAAAACTGTGTACACCTCCGCATTCTTCAAAAAATAATAAACGAATTTGTTTTTTGTATTTATAAGTGTCCATAGGGTTTTCTTAAAGTTTATGTCGTGGCATCGTAACATTATGCCGTGCACTAAACATGTCTGTTCGCCTGTGCGTGGTCAGGCGCGTTCATCGAGCCGAGCGGGCACGACGACGCGCCCCTGTCGGCGGCGCTGGGCACGCGCGCCTGGCAGGCGCTGGTCACGGACGGCCGCATCCACCTGGGGGGGCTGCCGCACCGCGCCGCCGCGCCCGCCGCCGCCGCCACCACCGCCGCTACGGTACCACCATAACAAACTCTAGACACAGCATGACATTAGTTTACTCAAACATAGATAGATAGATTGGTTATTCTTTATTGTACACCAACAGATTTTACAGCAGGACAAGTAGGTAGCATGTATACAGTTCAATGTACAATAGGCAACCTTATCGCCGGAGCAATTTCTTTCAGGCAACCTTGGTATGGACAGTATTGTTATACATACCAATGCAACACATATTTCGTATTTTGCAATGCATTTTGTACACAATACTGTCTCTATACAGATACAATACCAAGTGATTACAATTGTTTCTATTGAGAGACGGACGTTACGTATACCCATTGCCCATGTTACACTACGAGCGCGTGTGTATACGCTACCGCGCAAAATCGTGTACACGAACGCTTCGGTGGCACCGCAAAACTGTATACGAACGCAGCGGTGGCGCCGCAAAACCGTGTACACAAACGCAACGGTGGCACCGCAAAACTGTGTACGCGAACGCAGCAGTGGCGCCGCAAAACCGTGTACACGAACGCAGCGGTGGCGCCGCAAAACTGTGTACACGAACGCAGCAGTGGCACCGCAAAACCGTGTACACGAACGCAGCGGTGGCGCCGCAAAACTGTGTACACGAACGCAGCAGTGGCGCCGCAAAACCGTGTACACGAACGCAGCGGTGGCGCCGCAAAACTGTGTACACGAACGCAGCAGTGGCGCCGCAAAACCGTGTACACGAACGCAGCGGTGGCGCCGCAAAACTGTGTACACGAACGCAGCAGTGGCGCCGCAAAACCGTGTACACGAACGCAGCGGTGGCGCCGCAAAACTGTGTACACGAACGCAGCAGTGGCGCCGCAAAACCGTGTACACGAACGCAGCGGTGGCGCCGCAAAACTGTGTACACGAACGCAGCGAACGCAACGTGTATGCTAAATTAATTCCATCGAAATTAGTTAAGGACAACAGCCATAAATATTTTTAACCGGATTTTAAGTGCAAATACTCCTTCGTGGGTCGTTACACATACTAGACATCACATTATATTGTGTTTTAAGCAGTTATTAATGTTATTTTTTCTACTAAAACAGATTGAGAGCTCTACCGATCCCAACGTGTGGGAATATTCTGAGGGCGAGGAGGTCGTCGGAGATAATCTAGCTGGTGAATTTTTCAAGGTAACGAAATTTCTTGCATATATTTAATGGATTATTTTTGTACTTTTTAAATTGAAATATGTTTCATATTTATTCATTGAACATTAGAAGCATAGTGCTATGACTTCTTCGCCTTTTTGAGTTTTAAATGATTCATGAAACGAGTAATGTTAATAAATATATGTATGTATGTGTGTGTAGGGCTGCATGGGCGCGGTGCACGTGGGCGGACTGCTGCTGCCGTTCTTCACGGAGGAGCAGCTATTCGTGGGCAACACCGCCGCGTTGCTCGCCTCGCAGCCGCACTACGCGCTCTTGTACGTATACCTGTGCATACTTATTAGTACCACTAGTATCATATACACTGCTACAATTACTTTGTAAGCCCCAACCATACAAATCATGTTCTCATTATAAGGCCCCTTTTTTAATACTTTATACAATCTTTATTATGTCTTATCGATCGATCGATCAGTCTGTCAGGAAATAGTAAATAAATACTACTAAGAGTATTGTAGTCATACATTTATGGTCCTTCGAAACGGATAAACCGAAGCCAACTAACGTATGACACCGCGTCATATGTGGTCCTTCGAGCCGGCCGCGGTATAACGTGAGGTGTGTATTGCACAGGTCGGGGCGGCCGTACGGTGCGTCGACAGACGTGGGCTGCGTGCTGTGCCTGGAGAGCGACTGCGCCAACGGCGGCCACTGCCTCAACGTCAAGACCTCCTACTCCTGCTCCTGCCCGCCCGGCTACGACGGAGACTACTGCCAGGTACGCATCCACTGTCTCTTCGCGATCTCCTCTCAGATATAGCATGATGTTATTTATAACTGTCTCGTCCGTATGACAGGTGGACGTGGACGAGTGCGCGGCGCACCAGTGCCAGAACGGCGCCACGTGCAAGGACGGCGTGGCCACCTACAGCTGCGTCTGCCCCGTGGGCTTCACCGGCGAACAGTGAGTGCCGTGCTGTAGTGCCACCGACCATGGCATACTTACAATTACGACCTAATCTGTATAGCGTTGTTAGATCGAAAAATTACGCGACCCCTTTGCGGCAGTGATTAGTTGTCTGGCGAAGAAAGTACCTAGGTACTAGTAGGTATTATTAGGTATCGCAAGCGTTGACCTTTAGTTATTGTTTTGAATGAAAACTTGAAAACTCATTATTAAGTAATGAATTCAGTTTTATTAAAAGTCGTAGAATAAATCTTGTTACTTATGATGTCAGCTATCGACCCCTGCGAGGATGCTAGTTAATTACAAATTACCCTATATAATCTATCCTCAAAACAGAGCTAAAAACACACCCTGTGCAACCGGAGTACATCGTCGTAAATTTAGTAAACACTTGTGCCGTTGTAGCTGCGAGACGGACATCGACGAGTGCGAGTCGGCCCCGTGCCAGCACGGCGGCACGTGCGCGGACGGCGCGGGCGGCTTCACGTGCGCGTGCGCGCCCGCCTGGCGCGGCGACACGTGCGAGGCGCCGCGCGACCGCACGTGCGCGCACCGGCCCTGCGCGCGCGCCGCACAGGCCTGCGTCGACGTGCCGCCAGGTAACACACGCCACACACACCACACACTACACGTGCGCCTGGCGCGGCGACACGTGCGAGGCGCCGCGCGACCGCACGTGCGCGCACCGGCCCTGCGCGCGCGCCGCACAGGCCTGCGTCGACGTGCCGCCAGGTAACACACGCCACACACACCACACACTACACGTGCGCCTGGCGCGGCGACACGTGCGAGGCGCCGCGCGACCGCACGTGCGCGCACCGGCCCTGCGCGCGCGCCGCACAGGCCTGCGTCGACGTGCCGCCAGGTAACACACGCCACACACACCACACACTACACGTGCGCCTGGCGCGGCGACACGTGCGAGGCGCCGCGCGACCGCACGTGCGCGCACCGGCCCTGCGCGCGCGCCGCACAGGCCTGCGTCGACGTGCCGCCAGGTAACACACGCCACACACACCACACACTACACGTGCGCCTGGCGCGGCGACACGTGCGAGGCGCCGCGCGACCGCACGTGCGCGCACCGGCCCTGCGCGCGCGCCGCACAGGCCTGCGTCGACGTGCCGCCAGGTAACACACGCCACACACACCACACACTACACGTGCGCCTGGCGCGGCGACACGTGCGAGGCGCCGCGCGACCGCACGTGCGCGCACCGGCCCTGCGCGCGCGCCGCACAGGCCTGCGTCGACGTGCCGCCAGGTAACACACGCCACACACACCACACACTACACGTGCGCCTGGCGCGGCGACACGTGCGAGGCGCCGCGCGACCGCACGTGCGCGCACCGGCCCTGCGCGCGCGCCGCACAGGCCTGCGTCGACGTGCCGCCAGGTAACACACACCACACACACCACACACTACACGTGCGCCTGGCGCGGCGACACGTGCGAGGCGCCGCGCGACCGCACGTGCGCGCACCGGCCCTGCGCGCGCGCCGCACAGGCCTGCGTCGACGTGCCGCCAGGTAACACACACCACACACTACACGTGCGCCTGGCGCGGCGACACGTGCGAGGCGCCGCGCGACCGCACGTGCGCGCACCGGCCCTGCGCGCGCGCCGCACAGGCCTGCGTCGACGTGCCGCCAGGTAACACACGCCACACACACCACACACTACACGTGCGCCTGGCGCGGCGACACGTGCGAGGCGCCGCGCGACCGCACGTGCGCGCACCGGCCCTGCGCGCGCGCCGCACAGGCCTGCGTCGACGTGCCGCCAGGTAACACACGCCACACACACCACACACTACACGTGCGCCTGGCGCGGCGACACGTGCGAGGCGCCGCGCGACCGCACGTGCGCGCACCGGCCCTGCGCGCGCGCCGCACAGGCCTGCGTCGACGTGCCGCCAGGTAACACACACCACACACACCACACACTACACGTGCGCCTGGCGCGGCGACACGTGCGAGGCGCCGCGCGACCGCACGTGCGCGCACCGGCCCTGCGCGCGCGCCGCACAGGCCTGCGTCGACGTGCCGCCAGGTAACACACACCACACACTACACGTGCGCCTGGCGCGGCGACACGTGCGAGGCGCCGCGCGACCGCACGTGCGCGCACCGGCCCTGCGCGCGCGCCGCACAGGCCTGCGTCGACGTGCCGCCAGGTAACACACACCACACACTACACGTGCGCCTGGCGCGGCGACACGTGCGAGGCGCCGCGCGACCGCACGTGCGCGCACCGGCCCTGCGCGCGCGCCGCACAGGCCTGCGTCGACGTGCCGCCAGGTAACACACACCACACACTACACGTGCGCCTGGCGCGGCGACACGTGCGAGGCGCCGCGCGACCGCACGTGCGCGCACCGGCCCTCACACCATACACACAACACACTACACACACTCATTGCTGATTGTAGACCCCATCAGTTCTATATTTCTATCCCAAAAGTCTTCATGTAAAGTAGTTTATATTATAAAAGTATGAATGTATTGCAGATCCGCCGACGGGTAACAAGTTCACGTGCGAGTGCCGCGACGGGTTCTCGGGCGTGTACTGCGAGAGCGCCTTCTGCGAGATCACGCCCTGCGAGCACGGCGTCTGCACGCACGACAACCAGGTGCGCACGCACACGAGCACTCACTACATACACACATACAGTACATAGGTACATCCGGCTCGAAAGACCATCACATGTAAATGATGGTCTTTCAACCATTATGTAATGTTCCTTGTGTAACTGTATTGTATTGTACGATTATTATAAGCCTAATACTAACAACCCTACTTGTATTTGTCATAACGCGTTGTATTGTGTTCCCCAGACGGCGCAGTGCGTGTGTGAAGCCGGCTTCAGCGGCCGCCTGTGCGAGACGGAGCGCGACGAATGTGCCGAGGCGGGGGGCGCGGCGGCGTGCCTGCACGGCGGCCGCTGCCAGGACGCCAAGGGCGACTACCTGTGCGACTGCGAGCATACCGGTCAGTGCGCACACACATACATACACACACTAGCATGACATATATATACACACACATATATATACGCAATTATCATCTCATTTTTAAACATTATTGAAACATTGACGAGAAAACTTACTTGGATATTTCTAAGTAGACATGAGAACAAGTAACATAGACAAGTGAAAAAAAAGTAAAGAATTTGGATATGTAGGCGATAGAAATTGTAAGGTTTTGGGGCCTTAATCAGAAGGGCAGTGGGTGCAGTGAGTGATAAATAGACGGAGACGTGTTATTAAACTCAAAGTATATTCTTAATTAATGTATTGCTTAAATTCAACGGTCTAGTGCGAAAGTACCTTATACTTTCAAGATTTGTTTACGTACATAATTAGTAAGTTAATTACAGGTAGATTTTACAGGTCTTCAACTCAAACAGTCTATGTGCATATATTTGTACGAATGAATATATAACACTTGCACTTGAGTTTAACATTTTTCAAACCCAGAAATTGATGTACTATGTTCATGGTATTGACTATGTAGATCTGTTGTGTAGTTTTTCTATTTTTTTCCTTCCATAAGTTTTTTTTTTTTTTTTATTATTATTATTTTTTTATAAAAAAGAATATTACCAACCGCAATTACTAATATTCCCTTTAACCCCTCCAACTAAGCTAAATTGCTTGTAATAGGTTTGTGCAATGCGTGTTTTTGTTTAAAATGTTGTACCTACGCAGCGACTATAAGTGAAAACTTGTTATTGGCTTTCTATTACCTAGTCCAACGCTATTCATGTTTTTATGCTGTAAGTTTTCCATGTACCAAATAAAAAAAAAAAAAATTATCTGTTCGTGCCTCGGAGAGCACGTTAGCCCTCGGTCCCGGTTGCCATACGAACGTCTATGGCAGTCGCCTAAAAAATCCAACATCTGGTCTAACTCTAATGCTTCTATATTTTCTTTGGGTAGCGGAGTCAGATGACAGTCGCTTTACGGCAAATATCGAAATTTAGCTAAACTCCGCAGTTACATTAGAAAAAGCGGACCTCAGACTCCGGTTGCGACTGGGGTTAGCGCTAGGATAAATAAAGAAGAAGAAGTTATTTTTAACTCTAATCAATGATACGAAAATATGCATAATGTACGTAAATAATTGTATCACAATCACCAGCTTCCGATGCTCCCAATACCATCACAGGTCTGTCACAGTATTACGTGCGGTTCGCTCGCGTGACTCAGTCGCATCATCGCCGTCATGACGTCATTGTCGCGCTACAATTGCCTCATTGCCATTTTATTATTTGAAAGTATGATTGATGCTGTACAGATGAGAACAATACAGAATATTTGTAAGAATCGTTGGTAGAAACAGAATCTAAGTTGAACAAAAGCAACTTGCAATCGACGAGATTGTCTTGAACATGTAATCACGCCTTTATCCCCAGAGGCTTGGGCAGATGTGATTTAACACTCACATTTCACCAATCATTGTATTCGCGTATTACGTGAATAGGGGGTTAAGCCTATTGCCCTGAATACGGCAATATGCTATTGTTGACTCGAGCCATGCGGCTGAGGCTGGGTCTGAGCTGTATATATCTGTTAGATGTTAAACTGCCCTATCCCTTAGTCGCCTTGTACGACTCCGCATGGGATGGGAGATGGGGCGGCCCAAATTATACTCTGCCGAGAACCACGCATCTGTGTTGAAATAATTATCTATTGTTATAGTTAAAAAAAAATTAGGAGGTAGGACACGGCGGTATTTCCGCCCAATTGAGCAGTCCGACTGGGGAAGTACCTCCGCCCTACAGAATACCGCGGCTATAATAACTTCGGTTCTGTTCCCAGCGGTGAGTAGGGAAGCCAGAGCTCACTGGAGAATTTGTGCTGTCAGTGGGAAGACTAAAGGCTTGTCCAGCTATGTCTTCTACACTGACGGCACAGAAACTCTGTAAGTACTTACAGGGTTGGCAGAGCGACTGTGACTCCTCTGGTGTTACAAACGTCCATAGGCCACGGTAAACACTTTCCATCAGGAGGGCCGTGTGCTTGTCCGCCACTTAAGTGGTATAAAAAAACAATTAAAAGAAAAGAGTTATAAGTATACGAATTAAAAAAATAAAATATGGTTCGCTTAGGTTTCTTTCGATCTTACCTTTCTGTTTTTGCATAAAATATGATAATTAAGTTTACATGTATACAAATATATACATTTCGGTTCTTATCAACGGTGAAGTCCGCTATCCATCAATCCGCCGCCGCGGTACATTTTAAGAGGTTTAACTTTACCGCAGCCCTTCAAATCTGCATCCTGGTTCTATCATCAGATCAGGGTGACGGGTTTTCGGAGGTTGAAAGGCATGCGTCAACAAAATATGACTCACAAAATAATAATTTTGATTGTCCGATTAAATATTATCTTTATTTTGTCATTCCTTTATTGTAAAATGTACAATTCGTAATCTATCTATATATAGCTATATTATTCGGTGATATGGGACTGTCCTAACACACATGTATTTTTTAATTTGGGACATGTCCGAATTCCCTATCAGCAATAACCACGGGCTCGTGTTTACGACACTGTCTATGCATGTACGTGTGCTTGCGTGTGTCTGTGTGTGACCAACACACTTATGTGTTATCGTCTATGTCAGCGATCATTTAATCTTTGTGATAACGTCGATACTGATAACAGGACAATGGTTCACAAACTTGTGCGAACCGATGACGTATTTTATATTCACAGAGAATACCACGACCATAATAACCTTGACCTAACTTCCCAGCGGTGAGTAGGGTAGCCAGAGGTCACTGGAGAGTTTTTGTACTGTCAGTGGGAAGACCAAAAGCTTGTCCTGCTTTGTCTTTTACACCGACGGCACAGAAACTCTCTGTGCTTACAGGGTTGGCAGCATGAGTGTGACTCCCTTGGTTTTGCACACGTCCATAGGCCACGGTAAACACTTTCCACCAGGTGGGCCGTGGGCTTGTCTGCCACCTGGGTGGCATAAAAAAGAGAGGTAGGCGAACGTGTATCAAAATCCAAATTTCTCTGTGCTTTCACTCACATAACATGCACTTATTTCTTTCTACCCTCATTCCTTTTGGAATTTCGCTATGGTTGCGTCCTCGAGTCAGAATTGGATGTCATTTTGTCTATAACTTCCAGCAAGTTTAAAAATTATACCACTCGAATAAGAATTCCGTTCAATTCATGGTGAGACATCCTTCATTGTATGAAACTGTAATAATTTTAAGCGACTTCAATAAGAAATTAGGTTCTCTCCGAGGTGTTAGATTATACTTATCAGTTCTCGAATCGTTGAAGGAATTCATTAGAAAAATCATTTAAGTAATTAAGCTTTTTCGAAATTTAAAAACAAATTGAATCACATGTCCCACTTACATGGATGGGGGTATCTTTAAATACTGCTTCTATGTTTAAAATAAATAAATTTAAACATTAAACCAGCCCAATACATTGCTATTAATGGTTTGTTACTGTGAGCCGTTTGTCACTGCTCATTATTTTAAAATTAATTATACACGCCTCCAGTGATTTCTCCGAGCGATTAAACGCGTGACAGTTGCCGTCTACCCAAACTAACGAACTCGCCGTGTCATATTCAGTTCTATGCAATAATAAGTGTAACGCGGGCAAGCTTTATAGTAAGAATCGTTTTATTTCATTTCTCCATAAAATAATGTTACTACACAAGCTCTTGAGACATCAATAGTTGTAAAATTTTCACGAAAAATTAGGTAAATACTCATTGTAGCCTATCGCTTGTGTTATTTGTTAATAGTAAAATTAATCACTACAGATTGAAAAGAGGCTGTTGTAATTTTTTTAGGTCATCATTTTTCTAACAGCATTTTACCTCTTTTCTTGTCAAACTGGCTTGTGACCGAAATTTAAAAAGATGAAAAGTTTTTAATCGACTAGTACGTGTCGGAGTCCTTAACTCCCTTCAATTATTTTCTCCTTTCTCCACACTACCTCGCCTATACTAACTGCAGAAAGCATCTTGATTCTCGAGTTGTAAACTTACCTTAAGTAGCCTATTTGTCCCAGTTGGAGAATAAAATACATAAACACCACAGAAAATGTTTTGAAAAACATTACAGTATGATCTAGACTCTGAAAAAACAATGAGCAGCCAAGATTGCGTATGTCCCTATAGTAAATATTTTATACATCATTATTACTGAACTAGTATTGAAAACAATAGCAACGCATCAGTCACACAGCAGTAGGTGTGTAGTCTACTAGTGAACGCGCCAATAAATTGTTTATTAATTATTATAAATAGGGTCGTCCTTATTGTCCAAGTATAAGCAGATGCAGGAAAACCGCCGCACTTTGTGAATCACTGGCCGCGACACTCGCACTCCGGCAAGGTTGCGTCGCGACGCGGACGGCGCTATGAGCCACTAAACAGTACTCAATTATTGAATATATTATTACTTTGTGTAAGTGCAGTGCAATGCAGTGATGATGTGATGATCTGTGATGAGTGATGATAGTGCTTCCGTGACGATGATGCAAGTGCTGATTGTGCTCTTAATAGGTACCGTATGACACATCGAGTTTACTTTTGTTATCGATTGCGTTGCGTGTGATCAATAAATGGTTTACCCCTGGCTATCTGCCTCAAGTTTAAAATATTTCTAATTTTATTGTCTCTAAAATATTTTAGAGCAATATTCCATGTTTAGTAAAACCTCAAAAGCGTGCTATCTTCGCTAGTGAAAACCCGTGACTCATGATACATGTATCATGACAGCGAATACCCATCACTATACCCATCACTATTCCATCAACATATGCTTCTTGAGTATATATTTTGTATGTAATACTTACACCTTCCTATCCTTGAAGCGGCAGATTGGGCTACATTCGATATACGCCTGAATTTCACCAGCTATGTTTATTTAGTCACACAAACGAATTTCATGTAATGCCATCTGTCGGGCACGTTAACAGATTAACAAACACAAGTCATAACAGAAACTTTAGGCGTGTCAGTTGTACTTATGATCATTCCACCACCGAGACAGGCAGTATTTATGTCGTTTATGAATGAAAGATCCCTTTCTTTCATTTGCTCACTTTCCTCTGCCTCTCCCTCTTCCTTCTGCTCGGCAGGCAAAAAACGGCAAATGACATCTCTGGTGTTCTTATCAAATAAATGTAAAGCCACAGTGGTCGCTTACCATCGGGTAGGCTGTTTACTTATTTACTATTTAATCTTAATATTATAAATGCAAAAGCGATGACTGCAGACAAGTAGAGTACGGCTGGAAATATTGCATAGGATACATTAGTTACTTGGATCCTGAGAATACTGCCAGGTGCCCTAGCGGGAACGTAAACTGTATTTCACGCAGGTGGAATCGCGGACATAGGTTAGTAAGGAGTCATAATAGTTCAATTCTTAGCGTACAGATCCAATTCACACTTCATATTACATTGAAATTCACAATTATTTTCCTCTACATCGACGTCACTGGATACTCATTAGGTACATAAAGCTTTACCTTGTAAATTTACGATGCTAGTGGAGCGTAGAGCACAGTTACTTACAATAGTTATATTTATTAAAAGGCATTTTAGGTTGAAAATAATTAAATATATTGACGCAAACGCCACGTATCACAATACTGGGAAATGGTGTATATTTTATGTAGGAAAGGTGATTAGGTAGGAATTGTTGATGTGTGAAATTCAATGGTGAGAACATAGGTCACCAGTGACCTATGTTCGAAATTTTGGATGCTTTTGATTGAAATAACTGATTAGGTTAGGTTAGGTTTATATTTATTACTCGTCCCACTCCCACTCTCAATACTGTGACTCTTGTATGTACCTTGCGTCAACTCACAAACTCGCTTCTTAAAGAATCAGTCAATCAATTAACCTGGGTCTAACTGCAACACTTGGATAACGACAAGGTTTGTGTAGGTTGGATGATGGTCGTTTCCCTAATTAAACTTAATATCCGAGGTGCGGCCAAACCCGTAGTTAGACTTTAAAAAGCGAACTTTACACAGGTGAAAGTTTCGGATGCGATTGTGATTAACGCATTTTAATGGCTTTGGCATACTGTTTCCACGCTGGCTGGGTTGGTACAGGATTTTATTTCGAGGTTTCCTTTACTTCTTATTTTTCTCTTTAAAGAATGAATAGTGAAAATTAGTATGAAAAACAAAATACGAAAAACATAACATAAACTCAGGCCTATATCCCCGAAAGGGTAGGGAGAGGTGCTAGCACCCACATTTCGCCAGTTTATGTTTAGGTCCCAATGCGAGCTTATTGCCACTAACCGGGCCTTAATAAACCTGCGATAAATACACACATAACTTCGAAAAGCATCGAAAAGTCATTTGTGTGCGCCATGGTAAAACCTGGGATCGAACAAAAACCTCGTCTCAGCAGTCTATTAGGGTATACTACTAGGCTATATAGCACTCCAAATAATCATATTTTTCCTATTAGGTGCTATAACAAGTACCTAGTGTCATTAACTGAGTCCACGAAGTGAAACGGTCTGTGCCGTTTAACCTTTACGTCAGCATTGTTATCTAACTGTCGGACGCGTATAACAACTGCCCTTGCTACAGATATTTTCCTTATCTTCTCATTGTCATCAATTAAAAAATAAACGGAAATAAACAATACTGATAACTCCATGGTATAAGTTTAGAGGTTCTAATACTATCTTCGATTCTTAGGTCAGGCTAAGAAAATGATGAGTTCTTTTTTGAAATCCTTAAGTGAGTTCACGTCTTCAGTGCCTTTAAAATTGTTTTAAAAGCCTTAAGAAAACTGCGTTTCTAGGTCACTATGTCTCAAGACAGAGAAACGGTTGACCGTCACACCTCCCAGGAGAGCCTTAACATTGTTGACTAATAACAGTGATAACGTTAACAGATGCCACTGTTACAGCGCGATGAAGATTCTTGAAACACAATACTTACAAAGGCAAACACAAGAAAGTGTAGCTGTAGTTAGTTAGAATATAATGTATACTTGCTTACGTTCAAATGGATAGACAACGCTATACTGTAGACATATACAAATATTAAGCCAGCGATATGTTTTGGTCTCACGTAAGGAAACTAGAGGTAAGGAAACACAAAGATTAATTAAGTGGTACAAAGTTTCCAGAGTGTATTGAAAACAAAAGGTAAAAAAGGGCATTACTTCCAAGAGAAGAATATATACAAACATACATATAATCACACCTATATCCCTGGAGGGTTAGGCGGAGGTGAATTAACACCCACATTTTATCAATCATTGAATTCGGTTCCACGTAATAGGGGGTGAGCCTATTGCCGTCTTTCGGGCAAAAAAAGGAAAATAAAGAGAAGAAGAGATTGATATATTTGATATGAATTAGATACAGTTAATTTCTAGAAAGACTTTATATAAGAAATACTGCTAATATTTTGCTTTATTTAATTGTTTTTATACAGAATAGAAATTAAAAAATAAAAACTGGTTAAAATCGTGGATCCGTTATTAAATTGTTAACATTTTTAAATATTATTTTATTTTATGGCTCATACGTAAATACAACGGAGCAACTGTGTTCTGCATATTATACTACAGTATTATATATACATGATTATTTAAAAAGCAATCGTATAATCGGACAGTGGACATAACAGTGGGTGTCTGTTGGTGGCGCAGGATGGACGGGCGCGCGCTGCGAGCTGGACGTGGACGAGTGCGCGCTGGGCGCGGTGGAGTGCGGGCCCGGCGACTGCGTCAACCTCAACGGCTCCTACACGTGCCGCTGCGCCGCCGGCTTCTGCGGGCACCGCTGCTCGCTGCTGGACCCCTGCGCCGCGCCCGCCGCCCCCGCCCCCGCCGCCAACGCCTCCGGGCCCTGCCTGCACGGCGCCGCCTGCGAGCAGCGCTGCACCGCCGTCACCGACTACCTGTGCCACTGCGTGGACGGCTGGGGCGGCAAGAACTGCTCGCAACAGGTACTGTGCTATGTGCTGCTGTTCTGTACTTTATTGTACTAAGCTGTACTTTACTTAGGTGGCAGACAAGCACACGGCCCACCCGATAGAAAGTGGTTATGAACTTGTGCAACACCAGGAGAGACACACTGGTGCTACTGACCCTGTTAAAACTAAGAATTTCTGTGCTATCAGTGTAGAAGACAAAGCAAAACATACCTATGATGTTCCCACTGATTACACAAAATCTCTCCAGTGAGCTCTAGCTACCCTACACGCGGCGGGAACTCAACATGAGATTATTATGACCGTTCTGTACTTTTGTCCTACGCTGCACTGTACTGCACTGTATTGTATTGAACTACATTGTTCTGTGTTTTATTACGCTGTACTACCACAGTATTACGAGTTACATACAGTACTTCCTTGCTTTTGATGTTTGTGGAAATGCCATTTGCAATTGTCAGGGTTGTCACATAATTTTTTTAAATTTTTATTTTAATATTAAGTCTTTGATCGCTAATTTATTCCAATTCGTAATCAGCAACCCGAAAACCTCGAAAACGATACCCATAATGATATTTTGTTGAGTCAGCCGATAAAATCGCTAAATAGTTAATATATTCGTAATCAGCAACCTCGAAGTCCTCAAAAAACGATACCCATATTGTTTTGGAGTTAATTTTGAGTCCGCCATCTTTAATCGCTTCTTAGATAATATATTCGTAATCAGCAACCCCGAAAACACTGTAAACGATACCCATATTGAGTTTTGGGGAAAATTTTGAGTCCGTTTAATCGCTACATAGTTAATATATTCGTAATCAGCAACCCCGAATACCCCGAAAACGATACCCATATTGAGTATTGGTAAACATTTTGAGTCCGCCATCTTTAATCGCTAAATATTTAATATATTCGTAATCACCAACCCCGAAAACCCCGAAAACGATACCCATATTGAGTTTTGGGAAAAATTTTGAAACCGCCATCTTTAATCGCTAAATAGTTAATATATTCGTAATCACCAACCCCGAAAACCTTGAAAACAATACCCCATATTGAGTTTTGGGAAAAATTTTGAGTCCGCCATCTTTAATCGCTAAATAGTTAATATATTCATAATCACCAACCCCGAAAACCCCGAAAGCAATACCCATATTGTGTTTTGGGGAAAATGTTGATTCAGCCATCTTTTATCGCTAAAAATTTAATATATTCGTAATCAGCAACCCCGAAGTACTCGAAAACGATACCCATATTGAGTGGGGAAAATTTTGAGTCCGCCATCTTTAATCGCTAAATAGTTAATATATTCATAATCACCAACCCCGAAAACCCCGAAAGCAATACCCATATTGTGTTTTGGGGAAAATGTTGATTCAGTCATCTTTTATCGCTAAAAAATTAATATATTCGTAATCAGCAACCCCGAAGTACTCGAAAACGATACCCATATTGAGTGGGGAAAATTTTGAGTCCGCCATCTTTAATCACTAAATAGTTAATATATTCATAATCACCCACCCCGATAACTCCGAAAACGATACCCATATTGAGTTTTGGGGAAAATGTTGAGTCCGCCATCTTTAATCGCTAAATAGTTAGTATATTCGGAATCAGCAACCCCGAAAGCACCAAAAACGATACCCATATTGATTTTTTTGTAAAAATGAGTCCGCCATCTTTAATCGCTAAATAGGTAATATATTCGTAATCAACTCCGAAAACAGTACCCATATTGATTTCATTAAAATATTTGAGTACGCCATCTTTGTTCACCAAATGGATACTCGTAATCGAAAACGATACAAAACACATTTAATCCAACAAAATGAGTCAATAAAAATTATAATAAAATAAAAAAGGTGATTATAAATGAGACAGCCCTGAATCTGAGTTAGTACCGAGTAAAATGTATGGTTACTTGGTACGGTCCCCCGCCTCCGCCATCCCGCTCACTCCTCACGATTGCTCTGTCTAGACGGCTTCGTCGACAGACTGTATGCAGTATGAGTTGTTATAATCAGCTCGGCGAACCTTGATCCCTATGACAGTTCATACTAGTGACGGGTCGTGTCGATATATCGCAACTTTTTATAGGCAAAGGCGTGACTTGCATTCAGCCACATCGATAAACATGTTTTTAAAATATAATCTACATTACTATAATTATAATGCTTGTTATATTTACAAGTATCCGTGTATTTGTATATGGGGTTGCCAATATTCCGATGCAGAGGTAACATGGTCGGACTGTATAATTTTAATGTGAATTAAAATTTTAGTTATAGCAACACTATCTGATCTGTCACTACGCTAGTACTGTCAGTTCGCTACGCCAGTACGAGTGCTAACGCCTTGTATGCGCCACGTGTTTTCTTGTGTCAACGGAATCCTTTGTTTGTTACTATTGTTGTTTTCTGTTTTTGTTATTGTTGCTGTTTTGTGTTTGTTGGTGTTTCAAAATGCCGAAAAGACTGAGAAAAACTGTACTCAACAGTGAAACGCGGGAGTTTGTTGTACGCTTGCGTGACTATTTTGCTCGCGAACTACAAAATGGCGGACCTTTGTTGCCACTTGACAACGTACGCGACCGTGTTGCTGATGCTTTGGGAATTGGCAAAGCTACCGTTTCCCGAATTACAAAGGAGAAGTTCGGCGAATCGTCGATGGAGGAGAACAAATTATCAACTCCAAAGAAGAAAAAACATAATAGGGCACGACCCGTAACTAACCCCGATGATTTCGACATGGCAGCGATACGAAACCATATTTACGGCTATTATTTTCGAGGTGAACTGCCGACTTGCACAAAATTATTAGCGTCGCTGAAATCGGCTGATTTATTTAAAGGTGGATTCACTTCTCTCAGACAAGTTATAAAAAAATGTGGATTTCGTTATGGGAAGTGTGACAAAAGAAAAGTGATAATGGAGCGGAAGGACATTGGATTGATGAGGTGTGATTTTCTACGACAAATAAAAAACATCGAGAACTGGGACAAGGTGGTTTATCTGGACGAAACGTGGCTCAACGCCAATCACTCAGTCTCCAAAACATGGACAGACGACACAGAGAAATCCTGTACCAAAGCACCAGAAGGCAAGGGCCAGCGTTTGATTATCTGCCACGCTGGCACAGCCAAAGGTTTTGTACCTAACTGCTTGTGGGCCTTCAAATCCGTGAAAACAAGTGATTATCACGAAGAGATGAATTTTGAGAATTTCAAGAAATGGTTCACAAAACTATTAGACAATTTAAACGAGCCCCACTACATTTTAATGGACAACGCCCCATACCACTCTGTGCAAATTAATAAAGCGCCTACCGCGAACAACAATAAAGGCGAAATAATAGAGTGGCTGCAAAACAATGGTGTGGCAGCTAATACTCAAATGCTGAAAAAGGAATTAGTTAGATTGTTGAACCTTCATAAACAGCAAACAAAGAAGAAATATTTCTTGGATGAGATGGCAAAATCAAAAGGGCACACCGTGATTCGGCTACCGCCCTACCACTGCCAATATAATGCAATCGAAATGATATGGGCGCAGATCAAAGGTGGGTTGATTTGTATTTATTTTAACATGTTTTTATTTAGGTCACTGGTGACTGTCTAGTCGGCTAGTACTATTTAAAGCTATTTTATTTCACTAGCAAATTGCATTTTTATTTTTATCCATGTGCTTATATCAATTACACACTTTTAACGTACAAAATTATGTACTTATAATGTACTTACCCCGATCTCGCTCTTTGACTTTGCATCATTTTCAATCTAAACCATTATTGTTTCAGGTTGTGCAGCCAGGCTTAACACCACTCCACCATTCACAGCTAATAAAATGCTTACGTTGCTACAAGAGGCATGTAGTCAAGTGACTCCGGACAATTGGAGGAAAGTGGTTGAAAAGACGAAAAAGCTATGCTTAGATGATTGGAATCGAGACGTGCGATACGACAATATAGTAGACCAGCCGTTTATCATAAACATAGGAGAAAGCAGCTGCAGTTCGGATTCCGAGTCTGAGACGCAATCGGTGACACCATTGTCAGATTCAGATTAATGTATATTAAAAAATCATAAATAAACCGCTTTTGTTTTATTTGAGTAGGTATATACAATAAATTTGTTAAATCTCCTTTATTTTATTATCGCAAACAACTTAAATGATTATAAATCTGACACTAAGAGCGTAGGTGCTCTATTGATGTATTTTGTACACTCGTTTCCATTTTCGATATTTGTTTATCGATACTTTTCCGCACTAGTCGATATCTTCCAAACGGAGTAACTTTTGCAGGACGTCAACGTAAAGTCTGATTGAGATAATTTCTTGTAAGTGTTAATAATTATTATAATTCCAACGGGATATTATTGTAATTGCATATATCTGCCTAAAATTAATAAATATCATTTTTAGACACCGCCAATTCGATTATAATATAACGGTGACGCTACTACAAGGTTGTGTCGTGGGAATAACTGTCAGTGTCATAGGGATCAAGGTTCGCCGAGCTGATTATAGATTGTGGTACTACGCTGTACTATGTTGTATTAAACTGTACTACGGTGTGTACTATGCTGTAATGTGTTGTACTGCATGTGGGACGTTGCAGGTGGTGGCAGGGGGTTCGGAGGGCAGCAGCGATAGTTCGTCGGCAGTGCTGATCGGCGTGGGCGCGGCTCTAGTGGCGCTGGCGCTGGGCGCGGCGGCGCTGGGCGGGCTGGGCGCGCAGGCGCGGCGCAAGCGAGCCACGCGCGGCACGTACTCGCCGTCGGGCCAGGAGTACTGCAACCCGCGCCACGAGAAGATGCAGCACGCGCTCAAGCCGCCGCCCGAGGAGCGCCTCATCTAGCCGCCCGTGGTGAGTGTGTGTCCCCTAGTCCCTCCAGCGCGGCACGTACTCGCCGTCGGGCCAGGAGTACTGCAACCCGCGCCACGAGAAGATGCAGCACGCGCTCAAGCCGCCGCCCGAGGAGCGCCTCATCTAGCCGCCCGAGGTGAGTGTGTGTCCCCTAGTCCCTCCAGCGCGGCACGTACTCGCCGTCGGGCCAGGAGTACTGCAACCCGCGCCACGAGAAGATGCAGCACGCGCTCAAGCCGCCGCCCGAGGAGCGCCTCATCTAGCCGCCCGTGGTGAGTGTGTGTCCCCTAGTCCCTCCAGCGCGGCACGTACTCGCCGTCGGGCCAGGAGTACTGCAACCCGCGCCACGAGAAGATGCAGCACGCGCTCAAGCCGCCGCCCGAGGAGCGCCTCATCTAGCCGCCCGAGGAGCGCCTCATCTAGCCGCCCGAGGTGAGTGTGTGTCCCCTAGTCCCTCCAACGCGGCACGTACTCGCCGTCGGGCCAGGAGTACTGCAACCCGCGCCACGAGAAGATGCAGCACGCGCTCAAGCCGCCGCCCGAGGAGCGCCTCATCTAGCCGCCCGAGGTGAGTGTGTGTCCCCTAGTCCCTCCAGCGCGGCACGTACTCGCCGTCGGGCCAGGAGTACTGCAACCCGCGCCACGAGAAGATGCAGCACGCGCTCAAGCCGCCGCCCGAGGAGCGCCTCATCTAGCCGCCCGAGGTGAGTGTGTGTCCCCTAGTCCCTCCAGCGCGGCACGTACTCGCCGTCGGGCCAGGAGTACTGCAACCCGCGCCACGAGAAGATGCAGCACGCGCTCAAGCCGCCGCCCGAGGAGCGCCTCATCTAGCCGCCTCGAGGTGAGTGTGTGTCCCCTAGTCCCTCCAGCGCGGCACGTACTCGCCGTCGGGCCAGGAGTACTGCAGCACGCGCTCAAGCCGCCGCCCGCGGAGCGCCTCATCTAGCCGCCCGAGGTGAGTGTGTGTCCCCTAGTCCCTCCAGCGCGGCACGTACTCGCCGTCGGGCCAGGAGTACTGCAACCCGCGCCACGAGAAGATGCAGCACGCGCTCAAGCCGCCGCCCGAGGAGCGCCTCATCTAGCCGCCCCGAGGTGAGTGTGTGTCCCCTAGTCCCTCCAGCGCGGCACGTACTCGCCGTCGGGCCAGGAGTACTGCAACCCGCGCCACGAGAAGATGCAGCACGCGCTCAAGCCGCCGCCCGAGGAGCGCCTCATCTAACCGCCCCGAGGTGAGTGTGTGTCCCCTAGTCCCTCCAGCGCGGCACGTACTCGCCGTCGGGCCAGGAGTACTGCAACCCGCGCCACGAGAAGATGCAGCACGCGCTCAAGCCGCCGCCCGAGGAGCGCCTCATCTAGCCGCCCCGAGGTGAGTGTGTGTCCCCTAGTCCCTCCAGCGCGGCACGTACTCGCCGTCGGGCCAGGAGTACTGCAACCCGCGCCACGAGAAGATGCAGCACGCGCTCAAACCGCCGCCCGAGGAGCGCCTCATCTAGCCGCCCCGAGGTGAGTGTGTGTCCCCTAGTCCCTCCAGCGCGGCACGTACTCGCCGTCGGGCCAGGAGTACTGCAACCCGCGCCACGAGAAGATGCAGCACGCGCTCAAGCCGCCGCCCGAGGAGCGCCTCATCTAGCCGCCCCGAGGTGAGTGTGTGTCCCCTAGTCCCTCCAGCGCGGCACGTACTCGCCGTCGGGCCAGGAGTACTGCAACCCGCGCCACGAGAAGATGCAGCACGCGCTCAAGCCGCCGCCCGAGGAGCGCCTCATCTAGCCGCCCCGAGGTGAGTGTGTCCCCTAGTCCCTCCAGCGCGGCACGTACTCGCCGTCGGGCCAGGAGTACTGCAACCCGCGCCACGAGAAGATGCAGCACGCGCTCAAGCCGCCGCCCGAGGAGCGCCTCATCTAGCCGCCCCGAGGTGAGTGTGTGTCCCCTAGTCCCTCCAGCGCGGCACGTACTCGCCGTCGGGCCAGGAGTACTGCAACCCGCGCCACGAGAAGATGCAGCACGCGCTCAAGCCGCCGCCCGAGGAGCGCCTCATCTAGCCGCCCGAGGTGAGTGTGTGTCCCCTAGTCCCTCCAGCGCGGCACGTACTCGCCGTCGGGCCAGGAGTACTGCGACCCGCGCAACTGCTTTATCGTTAGGGAAACCCGAGAGTAAATTCACTACCACATGATGCCGAGGTACCAACATCACGCACAAACTAATTAATTATTTAAATTTAGAATTCTGCTATTTCATTATTTCAGTATACAAAAAAGAAGTTGCCAGCCACAGAAAGAAAATATTACCAGCAACAAAATTATGTTTAGTATAGTTTTAACTCCGAACAGACTTTTTGCTCATCTACTTGCCTTGTAAACCCTAAGTTTTAGATTAATCCCCTACTGATCTTACCAAAAAATTACATCAAATAATGCTATTTTCGCACGCACAGGACACTGCTTTTTAAGTAATAATAGTTTTTATGTTGCCAGTGCGCAGTTTTGTAGTGACCTTTAACTATTTGTTCTTTATACCACAATAACAGCATTTTTTTTGTAATTTCAGATGCAGAAGTAGATAGAGTATCGAACAAAATAATAAGAATCACAACTAATCAAGAAGCTCGTCGTGTGTTTGCAACGTGGAAGTGTTTGTGTGTATGTGCGTGTGACTGTGAAGCAAGAGGCGACGAGTGGAACTTGAGGGCGCAGCCTCGGCCGACGAGCTCCCACGATACGGGTCTTAGCATAGGAGCCGACGCTGTTCTACGTTTTGTACTTAACTGGGTCTGCGGCGACGGCCGTCGCAGGCGCATCGCGTTTACAGATGTACATTTTTTATAAAAATGACAAGTTTATATGTAATTATATTGTAGTGTAAGAGCTCATCTATTTTGATATCAAGTGTTGTAGATGTCGCTCTGGACGTTTTGGACGACTTTTACTAGTTTGAATTTATGAAATTATATTGACAAATTGAAACTTAGTGCCTGAGATTGAGAAATATGGAATTTTATATTTAAACGAAAATAAATCATGAAATATATGTACCTAGTAAAATATTATATCGGTAGTGTTCGTGTCAATCCAGTATTCTTAAGATGTGGCTGGAACATTGTACTGTAGAACTGTCCACGTACTGTATTCACGTTGTGTAGATAGATAAGAGAAGTATTTATTATCGAATAGTCAACTGTGTCGCTGCGAGCGACGCCGGGTAGCGTTAGTTAGCGAGTAGTTAGTTTTTAAGTACGGCACTGTGATGGCGAATTCATCATTTTCATCGAGATCACAAAATATTTACATTTCAAACTTGTAAATAACACGGCTACCGCTGTCTTCCTCATAAAGGAACGACGCGCTAGAGAGAAATGATACGCGAGCCAGTACAGTGCTCGCTCAGCGCCGCAGGGCTGCGCGCGCGCACCTCACGTGTAAATATAACGTATCGAAATTATTCACTGTGATAACAACCTGACATCATTTTAAAATATATATTGTGTAATGAAATCTACCGCCACGGGACTATGTACTTAATGGTCGACTCGCGTTCGGCAGGGGTCGACCGCGCGTGCGCACGCGCCGGTCTGCTGGCGATACTATATGTAGGAGTAAGTGTAGACGATATAATGGACATAAGAGTAAAGCGTGCAAATTCTAAATTACATTATAGTGAAGACGAGTCTCGTCCCGCCACAGGCCGCCCCCCGCGCGGCCGCCCCCGCCCGCCGCCGCACGCCACCCGCCCCTCGCGGAGGTCCAGGCAGCTTCGTTCATGACCAGTAGTTACAAGTGTAGGGCACTGCGCAGCGGGCGGGCGCGGCCGCGGGGCGCCGGGCAGGCCGCGGGGAGCCGTCCGTGCCTTAACCACAAGTCTGTATATTTGTGTCTCCACGCGCCCCGTAGGGTAGTGCGAGGGGGAGGGGGCGCATATATATAACAACATATACTACGTAGGCTGTAAGTACATGTAACGTAAGTGTATCATATAGCGTTAGCGACGTACGATGGTGGTAAGTTTACTCACTCAGTGCTCAACTCGCTGTCGGCGATCATTTATTTTGGTTTCGTTGCTTTGTTTATAAGATGTAAAAATATGTGAAGGTGCTTATCCACTGCTCTCGTGATGTCTGTTTTGGATGGATCCATGATTTTTCAACCAAGTAGGGTCTTTTCATATAATGTCTGAGAATGCCTCCTTTATTTTCTTTCAATTTTCCCCTCCTCTCTTTCCCTCTTTCACGCGAGTGATATTTTCGGTGTTGCCAGCGTTTTAATATCACAATAATCACTTGCCATCAGATAAGCTTGCTTTAGTGCTAGGTATGAAAAGACCTGTGTTCAATGCGATTTCAATATCCATAGACAAACTCCGTCTTAAAGAACCTCTGCAGCGCTAAGCTAACATGGATGCGCCTTCACAAGACTTAATAATTCCATTTTTGTGATAACTTTATTTGTTGAAAATATTATTTTCATTTTACATTGTTTTATTTTTATATTTTGTTAGTAACCTGTAAAGTATTCTAAAATTAGAATTATGTATCGACCGTCCGTTACAGGTATTCTAGTTTATTGTTTTAGATAAGTATTCTACCATTTTATCAAACTATTGTACATTCTGTATTATGTAATGATATAAGTAGTATTATTATACGAATTACTGTAACCACGACTGCGGTGGATAGGAATATGATACATTGTTACTTGCAACGTATAAACACAAACTAGCATAATTTATTAGCAAATGTACACCTCGTGGAGAACATCTCTCGTGCGGTCACAGGACGCCGCCTCGTCGCCGGTCGTTTCTCCTGCGTAACATTTGTGTTTGCGTACTGATGCTAAGTTTGTGACTAGAAGTGGCGGGCTGTCCCGTCGAGCACTGTACAGCGCCGCAGCCCATGGGCTTTACTCAATAAACAACCATTGTATTAAAATTTTCGTTTTATTTATTCACACCAAACATCATTTTATATCAAGGGTCAACTCTTCCCTTTTTCTACTTTGCGAAAAATTCCGACGGATACCTCCAACTATCGGCAGAGCCGGTGGGAAGGTTATGGCGGACTTGAACCGAATAAAACGCACGCCGTCTGAAGGTCATAAGCTTTCCTGAGGTGAAGTTTCAGGTGCGAACTGTCAAAACGGACTTTTATTTTGTGAAGTTTGTTGTAAGTACATATTTCAAGTTAAAGCAAATATAAACCTATGAGTATAATCTGCATATTATGGTGAGGTGAGGTCGTGTAGACGGCTGTTACTTTTCCGAATTTTTTCGGTTCGATTACCGGATGTGGCAAGCGAATTTTTGAAAATCTGTGAATGTAGTTCTGTTTCATTTAAAAAAAAGGGCTGTTCCCTTATCTCCAGTATTTATAGTACTAGCATTTCCAGGTAGGATCAAAATCTTAACCCTGTATATAATTCAACACAGGACAAGGAAATCAAACACATAGTAGTTCTAGACACGTCCTTTAATCAAATACTGTACAGGCTTTATATAATATTATACAATAACAATGCTCGCCACACTACCTGCGGGTACTTGTCCTCGCGCCCAGCCCCCCCCACTTCCCCCGCGGGAGTCACCCACACAGCCTGGGTCCTGGGGGCGAGCGCAGTCCCCGCGCGGCAGGCGGCGGTCACACTCGCGGCAAACACATCACATTTGATGCGCAGTTCGGATTTATTACAAACTCGTTCGGCGCTGTTTCTGCAACACCTGTCGGACACCGTCCTAATGGGAAGCGATTACGTGAGCTTCGCGCAATGGCTTAAATTGGATGTTATAATAAATAATTGCGTCAATGATTTAGCCATGAGCCGTTATTTTTTGCTATCCCGACGCATATATTGCACGATCGCATCGCGCGAATGTCTGTTCTTAATTTTAGTTTAGAAAACTCGTAATGGACGGCGCCCGAGCGCCAGAGACAGTGCGGAGCGAGCGGGACGGCCACCATGCTGCCCCGTGCCTTTCTCATTAATTGTAAATGAAAAATCTAAACAAAGTAAGTATTGTCATGATAGAATCGGGTTCGCGAGCCGGCGCGGGGCTCGCCGGCGCCCTCAAGCTCACAAAGGAATGACTTAGATTGACCTCCTCGCACTATTGATAACCATCTGTTGACACACACGAGCGCCCCGCGACCCTCGTTTGGCACCACAACTAAATAATTTATACAAAATTCACAATCAAAATATAAAATGGAGGGATTCGGAAGTACTGCGTTGATTACATGATTCACTTGTCGGCCGACGAATATACTCAATTACAATATCATCAGTACATCGCCACGTCACACTTAGCACCAGTGGAGAGCACTCGGCTGGCCGTGTCCGCCTCGCCTACTTCGTCGCAGGACGCGAAGTGGAGGAGGCGCAGACGCTACGCACACATAGGAACGATCAGTCGTCGAGTAGGTCGTCACTAATTGCAAAAGATTCCTACTTACATTAACAGTGAAATAAAAATTATGTAAATCATACAAAACTGTCGGATTGCACGAACACAACCATTCTCGTAGGTCTGCTACCGAATTATAATAATTAACATTACATTACGAATCGTAAAACAATTATGGCATAATTTATATTAGATAAAACAATAAATATATATGCATCGGTCTCGGCGGCGGCCGCGGCCTCGGCCTCAGCCTCAGCCTCGGTCTCGGTCTCGGCCTCGGCTCGGCGGGACCTGCGCACGCGCGCCTAATACTGTCCACCGCGCCCTCGCGCGCCCGGGCTACCTGCGGACAGACACCACACGTTACTATTCAGTGTGGGGAGAATATGAGTGCACTAGTGGTGAGAAGACGAGCCTAAATTACGTAGGAGGTTAAGGTGTGCTGGAAAGTGGTGAGAGGAATAGTGAACAAGTGGTGAAGGGCGTAGTGAATATGCGGTGAAAGGCGTAGTGAATATGTGGTGAAGGGTATAGTGAATATGTAGTGAAGGGCATAGTGAATTTGTAGTGAAGGGCATAGTGAATATGTAGTGAAGGGCATAGTGAATATGTGGTAAGGGCATAGTGGATATGTGGTGAAGGCATAGTGGGTATCTGGTGAAGGGCATAGTGAATATGTGGTGATGGACATAGTAAATAAGTGGTGAAAGGTACGGTGAATATGTGGTGAAGGACATAGTGGATATATGTGGTGAAGGACATAGTGAATAAGTGATGAAGGGCATAGTGGATATGTGGTGAAGGGCACAGTGAATATGTGGTGAAGGGCAGTGAATAAGTGGTGAGAGGGATAGTGCATTGCATGGTGTATGTGTATGTGTGTGTGTGTGTATGTGTGTGTGTGTGTGTGTGTGTGTGTGTGTGTGTGCGTGTGTGTGTGTGCGTGTGTGTGTGTGCGTGTGTGCGTGTACCTGTTGTCGTGCGGGTGCAGCACGACGCGCTGGTAGTCGCGGCGCGCGAGCTGCTGCTGGCGCTGGCGCGTGCCGAGCTCGGCCGTGCCGTCGCGCGTGATGTACAGCTGCAGGCCCGACGCTGCAACAGCGGCCGTTACATATAATCCACCGCATTACATTAGCCAACGTGAGGTCGCCAAACTATCCATTTCAATAATCTGACGATTTGAACGTGACAGAGTTGATTCGGTTGAACTCAAATTGTCGGTCTTTTGAACAGGGACTCTTTTGGAGTATACTTAACATCCCCTTTGAATAAAGTTTTGTCTCCCCATTTTTACTCCTTCGTCCCCTAAGAGCAGTTCAATGTGTCGAGGGTGTGTGTACTCACTCTCGGCGGAGTCCTCGACGGCCTGCTTGAGGTCGGTGGCGGCGAGCAGCTCGTCGATGAGGTGGTCCGGGTTCACCCGCGTGTTGCCCACGCGGCTCGACACCACGTGCTGCAACCGACCACATTACGTTATTGTCTGATGGTTTACTACAACACATTATTCTATGATATGGTGGATAGCGTGTCCATAGAAATTTTTACACAAATCCACGTTTTTGTGAATTTTTCCTGTATCGTCAAACGTTATCATATCACGGTCGATTTGAATAAGTAACTAGATGAAAAGAGGACATTTTGCGAAATCGACATTTTGTAAATGAGCCCTATTTTACTGTAACTTTATTCTTGGAATTCATCATCATAGCTTCTGCTTCGTGGCCATATTCGAGCCAGATTTGATTACTACAGTTCTACGAGAACGCCTTGTCGCTTGCCCCAGTCCCGGCGGCAGTACGTACCGGCGCGTCGTCGGGCGGCGGCGCGGGCGCGGGCGCGGGGAGGGCCTTGCGCCGCCGCTCGTGCGCGGCGCGCGCCCTCTCCAGCGAGCCGCCCTCCGACGCGGACGCCGTCAGCGAGCCCGACGACGGGTTCCTGCCACAGGACACAGCGTTAGTGGGGGCGCTACACCATGCTAGCTCAGAACCTTCGCAGATCAGTATTTGTGGAGAATAATAGCAATCGGCAAACGTCATATGGTTTGATATGCTGACCACACCCACATTACATTACATTTCAATTTCACTGTTTTAAGATCGAATAAACGCGACAAGATAAGATAAAAATATTAAAAAATTGAAGCTCCTTGACCGTTGGTTACGGTTAAGGAACTTTAATTTTTTTAACAGGCAACCCTAAATTGGTGAGGTTATGTTTTCAAACGCCGAGATTAATAAATTTTTCAATGACAAATGGAAATATTCTATACCGTGTTAATGATATGCAGAGGATCCGAAAACATCATGATCAATTTCAACGCAAAAACTTATCCATAACATTATTTGTCCAATTATATTGAAAATCAACTATACCACAATACAATTAATAAGATATATGTTCAAAGAAACTATAGGTAATATTTGAACTAGGTAGATAAAACTAAGTATATAAAAATATTTTGTGCGTCGAAATTATTACAACAGCTGATATTGGAATAAATGCAATAACACAGTCGGTATGACCGTCAGTTTCCATACCGATCAATGGCAACTACGCTCAGTATAAAGTAGGTATATCATATCGAGCCAATCCTTAATTTGTTGTTCAAATACAGCTTATACGATAATCTGTTTAAAAAGCGCATGTACGTATACAAAAATGCAATCCATGCAATGTTATTTACATCATCACCCACTAGATATTCCACATGCACGCCACGCATCTTATAAAGCATATAAAATATACAACAGATTGAAAGGTAGCCATGCGTTTATACATTACAAACATAAGCTATATAAAAATATGAATACAATATTAAAATTTTACATTGTTTTTGTATACAATGTATATATTGCTTACTCTACAGTAACTAACGATATTATAAAAACATATCATAGAAATCTTTATTATCATAATGTCCAACTTAACACTAAAACATCCAAAGAACAAACCGACAGAAGCCATAGAAATACATAAACGATATTCTGACAATACATCGACACGATACAACAACTAGACCCGCCGACACACATGTGAACAGATCCGAGTGCCCTGCCTAGTGCGAGCTTGTCACCTGTTGAGTTACGAGTGAGTCAACACGAATTTATCGATTTGTAACAGACTTAAGTCATTCGAACATTTTTATTGAACTCGCACTAGGATTTCATCATACACCTATGAACCGGTGTTCGCCATGTGAGTCGGCGGTGTAAGTACGTGTGTGGAGGGACTGACAGCGCCGAACTGGGGCGACGCGGCAGGGAGCCGGCGGGCGCGCTGGCCCCACTCGCACTCGGCCCACTTGACCCCGGCCCACTCGCACCCGCGCCCGCAGCACCCCCGGGCGCCTCCCGCAGCGCCCCGCACGTGCCGCATTCACCGCCGCCCCTTCTGCATTCACCCCCACATACACTAGTATCACATCGTGACAAGTCTCTTAACTTAACAGCCCTTAACACTTACAAACTAAAGAATTAATCGAGAAGAAACCGCGGCACACGAAAGAGAGCATTCACAGTTAGGAGAACAGAGGAGAACAAGAAGAAACCATAGAACCCTCGGCAACCACGCCCGCAACCGAGTTTAGTACGCGCACACCGTTACCGGACACACCGGACAGACACAGGCGGGCAGGGCAGGAGGGGGAGGCAAGCGAGGCGCGACTCACCTCACGTGGTCGGTGTAGCTGTGCCGCAGCGTGGTGGCCGCGTCCAGCCGCCGCCCGCGCCCCAGCTTCTCCCCGCACATCTCCTCCGTGAACTCATTCTTCGGGGTGGAAGTGAGAATCTTTTCTTCGTTGAGCGCCTGGTTCGATAGACTCTTAAACCGATGCCTGATGTCCACGCACTCCGATGAGCCGAGGTCCACCTCGGGGTCCGAAGGCACGCAGTAGAACTCGTCCTCTATGCATCCGGACAGCCTGTGCGCGTTGGAGATCAATGAGTTCTTTCTGTGAGCGAGGGGAGTCAGGAACGGAAAGTTGTTGAACAGCTCCTCGTTCTTTTTGTTCTTCTCGAGTAGCGCCGGAATGGTGTTGAGTGACTTCTGCTTGAATATCTGGAAGTTGGTGAGCGGTTCCACGGCCGCGCTGATGATGGTCGCTGCCACTTTTCTCTTCTTATCGAAGTAGGTGGGCATAGCGAAGGAGTTGTCGTGTCCGTTCTCAGTAATGAGTGTCGCGTCAGGCGTCTTGTACTCCTCGATGGAAGGGGACTGTATGAGATGACGCGGGATGACGTCAGGCGGTCCGGTGAGGGTGTTGTTGGGCGTCAGATAGACGTCGGAGGTCTCGCTCACGATGGTCTTCTCCAGCAGGAGCTTGGCTAGGGTGCGTCCGGAGTGCTTGCAGTTCTGGGAGGGGACGTATAGAGTGGTGGTGGTAGTCGTGGTCCGCTCTAAGCGTACACTGCGTGCGGCGGGATGCGGGAGGAGAGAAAAAAAAACATAAAAAATAAATTAATAAAGCAAAATAAATAAAAGTTGCGGAACATATAAGGGGTTAGTGACCGTGCGACACTGTTAATGAATACGAAGCGCGACGATGGGCTGTACAGGTTGTGACGTCATGATTGTGTGTTCCCTCATGCAATGAGGATGTCCACCGGGCGGAGTCTGCACAATCTCTTCTCGTTTTACATCATATTCACAGTACACTTACAACGAAACACGGTAAAGGCAAGTATTCATTGACACGAATGATAAGAGACATCTCCGAAAAATCTATAAAACTGGTGTAATTACTATTCTATGCATCTTACAGCAGTAGCGATTACATTCCTGATACTCACCTGCGGATTTTTAAAAACTAAGGTAGCACAATGCGATGCTCCATTTGAACTTACTCCGGGCGCGAAATTAATTTGTCACACAAGTGTTATATTTTCCAGAAACGTCTCCTATCCTACTTCATCCGAGTCGTTTACGAACAGAGCGGAGGATTAAGTATTTAAACATGAAGTCTACCACACGAACTTGCCACCAAAGACCGGGGTTAGCAGAGTAACATCCACACCGGGCGAGCACTTTCACTGATGACCACCACACTTAGCTAGCCAGGTCAACACCACAGTCCAAATACAGAACACATGCCAAGATGGCGTACACCAAGGGCTAGAAGTCCACGATCACAATGTATATGGAGTGCGGCTGTACCTATTGTGATGCGGTCGTGACGAATCCCCCGCTGAATCCCCTTCGGAGCTTTGTCGTGAATGTGCCGAGGCCGCTGACGAACTGCCGTAGCCGGACGCCTGGAATATATACAGACGGCACGATTAGATATGGACCTGAATAATTTAAAGCCATGATGCTTATTAGTCCAGGAGAGTTATCGTAGAATCTAGCATAGGTACAAACTAAAAGGTGTACAGTAAATTACTTCAGGACGGACAAGGTTCAGAGAATGATGATTCCTGTATCCTCGTTTGTTGTAGGAGTGCGCTTCCGCTGAGGCGGAGAGATGTGTTGAAATGTACCAATCGTATGCAACTATGCATGGGATTGGACCATTTCTAGACCTTTCCACTCCGCTTGTCTAAAAGCTGCAAAAGAAAGGTAGTCTAATATGATTGATCCATTTCTGGAGGGCTCCTTTCCATTACGTTCACCTAAAAACTGTAAAAGAACTGTGTGGTGTGCTCACCTTGCTGCTCATGTCACCGGAGGTGTTGGAGGAGTTCCGCGAGTGCGTGTGCTGCTGTTGCAGGCACGCCGCGCACGCGGAGCCCACCGCCGCACCTGCTGGGAGGGGGGCGCTCAGTATAGTGGCCGGCAAACTTCTTGACAATGTACTCAGGCTGCATAAAGTGCGTTTTTAGATACAGGTGCAATGCATGAGCGTGCCTATTCATCAATCATAGATAACAGTAGACCAATCACTAGCGCTTGTTTGTAATTAATCCTAGTTGAAAATATGTATACTAACTGGTTTCTAAAAAGTAAACCTCAAAAAGCTAAAGAACCAACGTATCCACCCTTACAACTAGTTGATTACCAATAGTGTGCGACTTACTCGGATGGTCAGGTGCCGAGGTGCCGAGAGGCGAGTCCTCATCCTCGGGGGTGGGTAGCTCGCAGGAAGGCACCAACGTTAGCGACTGGACTAGATTGCCTTCTGCAAATACCAAGTATATATACTATTAATAACACATTGAACTAATTGACTTTATGTACATGCATCAAATAGTTATAAAAATAGGGAAATATGTTATTTGTCAGCAATGATCAGGTTTTAGGGAGGCCTCTACATAGCAGCCAGGCTGTGATGGTGACCGTACCTCCCGCCAGCGCGTTATTATAGTTCTTCTTTTTGGTAAGGGAGCCGAAGCCTGAGCTGGCGGTGGAGGAGGCGCAGTCGTCATCAGGCGCCGTGGCCGCCGTCTCCGAGCCGCTGTCGCCCCCCGCCATGCCCTCCACTGCCTCCTGCTTTCGCTCCGGACTGCAATACATAATTCAACACCAGATTATTGTAAAGACACAGTATATAAGGTGCACAGCCAACCTAACCTGCTGGTCGGTGCACCTGCTAAATAATGTATGCTCTGGTGCAGGCTTTCCTCTAAGGATTGGGACCAGCAGGTGGACCACGGGCTCTATAGTCCGAACTTACGACGGAAATTGCTATGAGGATGATAATGAAGATATGTTGTCGATGATGGTGTCCAGTAAGTCCTTACACTTTAAACAGCGGGTCTCCCGAGATCATGTTCATCTTGATGCGCAGCCGCAGCACTGAGTTGTCCTGGCGGCGGCGCGGGTCGTAGCCCTCGAGCAGGCAGCGCCGCGTCGTCTCTCCCGCGCCCGCCAGCTCCGCCAGGTTCACGTCGCAGAAGCCCAGCTTCTGGTATGACCTGCCGCCTTTCAACAAACACGCGCAAATTACACACACGCAATACAATTTACAAGAATACCTACCCACATATCACGTGGTTTATGCGATGGACTAACCATATGAATATACAGAAAAAGCATTTAGGTAAGTGTATAGATAGAAGATTCTAATAATAAGTACCAAAAGAATTGCCGTGTAAACTTTTTGGTGATCATCCATTACACTTACAGAGAGAGAAAACTGCTCAAATGGGGAAAAGGAAACCTAGCAAGGCGTTCGGCATTTTCCCAAACGTGGGTTCTTTGGGAGACACTTCCCAATACATTTCGCTAGCTACAGCATATAGCTGCAGATTCAGAATCTGTTCTATCTCCTTTTCTATGTAGAACGTCAGGCCACACAACGACATAGATCTAAAATTGTAAAATAATCATCAAAAATTACTAATTATTTCTAAAGGCAACTGACAACGAGACTGCATTGTTGACAGGAGTAGGGTTGCGAGGGGGTGGGTGTTGTTCCATCCAGTTTGCGAATATTTGCCTCGATTCAAAGCGGATAGCTCGAGTCATCCGAGTCGCTCGACGCAGCAAAGTTTGTCGGTACGTCGACAAAGCGCTGAATATTTCGATGGGAAACTTTATACAGAAATATTTAAACCCGTCAAAGGGACAATGTTGGAAGCGTTTTAAATTATTTATGTATTATTTTAGCCTCCTTTGCTTAAAGAGAATATTAGAAAGAAAAACTTTTCCGATAGAAAAGAATTAGCCGTTTAACTCGGTACAAAGCGAGTTTTAAGGGCAATTAATATATTTCAGATTTTATTTCCGTTGCACTATCTTTTGTAGTCACAAGGCAATTTCTTTTGGAATATGGAAAACTCTAGAAGTCTTCCCGCGTCGCTGCAATTGATAATGGTGTACAGGAGCCATAGTAGTGGAAGCTGTGGAAGTTTGTGAGGGATTAGCCTCATTTAAAATAAACAGACCCTATATTCATAAAGTATATCCGAGTTTTTAGTCGTGATAAGAATTGGCTATGTGTTCTACTACAGCTAGTGCAATGGTCTGTGTTCTTGCAAACGGTCACCCTCACATTTTAATATCAGGATATAGGTATAACTGTATAAATTGACAGTCTCCGTGGCATAGCAGTAGTGAACGCGGCTGCAACGCAGAACAGGAGGAGCAGGTTCAATTCCCGCCCAGTGTAAATTTGCATTAGTCTGGCCGTCCCTCAGAGAGCACGGCAAGTCGGTTCCGGTTGCCAAAAGAACATTTATGCCAGTCGTTACGCGTAGTTGGAAAAGTTCAACAATTGGTTTTACAGCAGTGTTTCAGTATCGTCTTTGGGTTGTGGAGGTCAGGTGGCAATCACTTCACGGAAAATAGAGTAGTTCAGCCAAATCCGCTGTTAGCCTGGTAAAGCGGACCCCAGACTCCGAGGTGGAAGCTTCGGATGCGACTGGGATGAACGCTAAAGTGAAGAAGAAGAAGGTGTCAAGAAACTAAATGATGTGTGGCATAAAAATGTTTCCTACGTTACGTGTAGTGCGTGTGTGATTAGTATAATTGTGTTAACAGCACACTTATTTAATGAGATTTGCAGCAGTCATAAGTACCCCTTGTGACGAGGAGCTTTAGTGGAAATTCACCTATGCTGTGATATAATATACCTAGGAACTTAAGTAGAATTTTACCAAATCTATAAAGAAAAGACTCGAACCTCTGGCTTGCAATTTAGAGGCACTTTCATCACTGCCATTTTCCCTAACTTTTTTTTTCTATAATTCTTCCCTATTGAAGACACTTAGAATGTAACAACGCGTGAGTGCCACCTCTGCTACTGCAAGCTATCTACGGTTTCCGGTTCAGGTTTGCTACTCAGACCCAGTTTGTGGGCTTTACTATTAGTCGTTGAAGAGTTCTATCATCACTATCCTGACTACATCAATAGGAGGAGCTGATCCTTGGAGAAAAATTAATATATTTGTCGTCTGAATTTCAACTACATCTACATAGATTCAAAGAGATATCACCATTTTGTTGATTCAATTACAATTTTTCATCGAAATATTAATAGAGATTTTAGTCAGTCACCTTTTAGTTCCTTGCGCACGGAGACGCGCATGTGCGCGGGCTCCAGCACGCCGGTGCTCGCGTTGGCGCACATCTTGCACACGAATGAGAACTGCGCGTTCCACAACACCGCGTGGTTCCGCACCTCCTCCCTGCAACAATATACACTTGGCGTTACACTCCTGGAAAGCATATAAACTTGCACAGCTCTGGAAGAAATATAACAGTGTTGTCTCAAAGTAGTTCTATGGCATTTTTCTAAGGTAACACTTGTTAGGATTAGATTATAAGAAGAAGATTGAATAGAAGATTCCTTACGGATCTGGCAGATGTGAAATATCACCTAAACCTAAGATATTTAATCATTTTTAAGTGCCTTCCTGCTTTCCGTTTTCTTCTGCGTGCACAAACAGTTTTCACCGTTAATGTTACTTTAACGGTAGGTTCAATCCTACAATACATTTTGATAAAACTGTTGTACCTATAACCCACTCCTGATACAAGTAATTAACCTTAGCTGGAGGGGTTAGGGGCAAAAATTCATTGTTTTCTAAGCAAGTCTGAAAAATCGTCATCAAATTGCAGTGCACATCCAAGTCACGTCGCTAGTATGTAATATACAGACTCGTTCATGAAACAGACTGGCTGAAACTGAATACGTTTAAGTTCGTAACATATCCTGTTATTAAACGGATGATCCCATAAACAGTATCTATCACAAACACACCGCAGCGCATGTGGCATGTGGCCCGGCAGCACCTATACAGCTACGCGTGTCAGAGGACGAATCAATGGAGCGGCGGCGTCAACTGGAACGCGGAAGTCACGGCAGACACCCGACACGTGGCGCAATAGGTTTTACATCACTTGACTGACGTGACGGTTTACAATACTACGTGTGGGATATCACTAGGACTAATTTCCGTTTGTGTATGTGTCCGCACACACTTTTTTTGACATGAGTGGACGTCAATATGATATCACGCTGTCAGACAGCGGTAAGATGTGAATGAAGTCTCAATCTCCGAATGAATATGAAAGAGATCATTACAGACGACAGTTATAAAAATGGTGGCAGGATGTTTTTCACTTTTATAAATACAAGTCTGCAACCAACTGAGTGTTTACCAATAAATCAGTAACATTGTGTGCTTTGTAAAGTCTAGGCAGGCGTGTTGTACAAGAGAATCTTGTTAAGGGAGATAAGATAGCGGTAATTCAGTAATGAAAGGATTCGTTCATCGTTCAGTCCACTCAGGAATATGCACATTAAGCACATACAGCTGCAATATTTTGCTAAATACAACTACTTTATATTAAAATGCACGGTATTTTTCTTATCCTCATAGGAAAATAGGATAATAACTAATTAAGAATGTGTGCCTCATATGCAGGATTGGCCAGGAAACTGTTGCAAAGGTCATGCATTCATATCTCTCGCGACCCCAAAATTGAATACATTTATTTTGTGTGTTCTGTATCTGTGACTTCTGTGTCTGTGAGTTCTGTTACATACAGGCTCCCAAAGAATGTGTAAAACATCTTCATTGAAGTCGCTTACTTTCAATTACAGCTAAAGTAGTGGTTTATTAATAAAATAAAACCCGTGTAAGGATAACTAAAAGGGTCGCGACGGTAGGTACATAAAATCTTATCTTAACGCTAACGGTCTTTCTGCTTCAAGAAGCTCTTAGTACTAAGAGTGCTTCGCCGACTCAGTGCGTCTAGCTTAAAGTGCATGCACTTAAGTATTTATACAATGCGGTCTATGTGATAAGCCCTAACTCCAATAGAGAGATACTGTTCGCAACGACGACAGTTCACTTAATATGTATACCTTGCTGTTATTGGAGTACCACGATTGCTGTTGAGTCTGTTTTGAGTTGAGTGGAAATAAACTCCGTAGACTCGAGGCTGAAGGTGGTTGCAGCTCTTCTCAAATAGAGACTTTTCGCATTTATCTACTTTTAAGCGCGTCTAACTCTGATCCTTTCAATAGGAGTTTTTGGTGTCAATAATTGTCTCTTTTCTGTGACATGAATGTGGTTGCTATGATTGTGGACTCTGGTTCGAGACTGGGGCAGGACAATATGTAATTGTATGGGCATTTCCAAAAGCAGCAAGAAAGCTGAAAACGTAACTGGAAGGGTGGCTTCCTTCGCTTAATCCTTATTTCGCCGTATAAAAAATGCATTGCATTGCAGTAAATGTAACGTTTAATACATGCCTTTATTCTTTCTGGGACACACACAATTTTTCTGATAACCCTAATAGTGATAATTATAGGAACTGAAAATGTATCTGAATAGTTGACCTATCATGTGGCCTACACTGTCCACAGAACACGTGTTGTTTATCAAATACACAATGATTAATTTATGTCGAAGTAAATAGCTTCGATCACGCACAGCTGGACTCGTAGCCTAAATAAAATATCGATTTCATGGAACCTGTGTATCACATGTGCTACAGTGATCTGTCGCCATGTTGAAATATCAATGATGGACGGTAATGTAACCTAGTATTCGACAGTAGTACCTTTGATGTCTCTCAACAAACTAGAACAATTACAATACTATATTGTCGTAATGGCTGCACTAAGTTGAATGTCATCAATTTAGAAGATAATGATAACAATGCCGATGTCTTCGAAACTTAGAATAATATTCCTTTCAGATGAGGCATCTATAAATTTCTATAGAGGCATCGCAACGCTAGACGTTCTACCCTAATCTAGCGGAGACGAACTTATTTTTTTATACAAATTAAGTGGCAGAAAAGCACACGGCCCACCTGATGGAAAGTAGTTACCGTGACCAATAAATGTGTGTAACACCAGGGGTCACACCCGTGCTGCCGACTCTCTAAGAACCAAGATTTTTCTTTGCTGTCAGTGCAGTACACAAAATCAGGACAAGCCTTTGGTCTTCACACTGACAGCACAAAAACTCTTTAGTGAGCTCTGGCTACCCTACTCACCGCCTGGTAAACAGCACGAGGTTATTATTTATTTTATATTTAATTATGTGTTCCTCACACTACCATCTTTACAGGTTGTTTTATTTTTAGTTATTATAGCCGCGGTATTCTGTAGGGTGCAGGTACTTCCCCAGTCGGACTTCTCGATTGGGATATTTTAACCAGTTCACTGGGTAAAACTACTTTTGACAACGATTTTAGTCAAAACTAAGTATTTTATTATAAGAGTCTGCGTTCGAAAGCATTGTTGCCTGTACATATTGTCAATTGTAAGAATTTATTTTTGACTGTTACATATACAATGAACACACATAATACACGTGTCTACAAGTATCACGACCGTAAGTAGGCTGCCCATCTGGGTAAAAAACTATCCACGATTTATCGCATACACATGTTTCAACTTAAGTGACGGTGCCTCGCGACGCGGCGACGGCACGACTTAGTGCCAGGTTGAACAGACGGTATTTACGATTAAAACATCTTACAATACAATACACAATGGCATCTGTGCTCAAATCAGAGACGACGGATCAGGCAACGACTGCAGTAGCTTGACACTTGTGAGTTTAGACAATGCGTGTGCATTCAAACAAAAAAGTGCATAGGCAATAGTTATACACTTTGTCGGGATACATACATTCTGACAGGGTACCTGACCCAGATAACTACATCTAGTCCTGGATAGTATATTCATCAGATCAATATTTCTATTTCATAGTTCGTCGGCATATCGGCTCTGAACTTGTATGCTATTTAGTGGTATGAATAGCAAGTTAAACTGAAGTGCCGACTGTACTTTCAACCAAAACAAAATATCGCACTGAAAATAATATTGTATTGTGCTAAGTAGGGTTGGCAGGAATTCTTAAGCAGGTGTTGGCACTATCTGTTGGGGATTTGCTTTCTGACAGGGCAAATCCTTTCATACCCTTTCGGGTTTTTATTTTCGCACCTGACGTACTGGAGATTGTATCTGCTAAACAAGGGTCGGTGAGAATCCTACATTATCTTATCGTACTAATGTTAGAAATGAGAAAGAACTGGCAGATTTTTCTGAAATTATGCACACAAATAGCTACTTTACCATTATATGATTGCTTACGATTCAACATATCTGATGACAAGAACTTTGACCGGTTCCCTGTCAGCACCGGCCTACGTAGTAACTACGGACTCCCCAAAATAACTACTTTAGACCACGACTTGTTCTAGGGCATTACAATACTTTTGATTTCGATAATAGGTTTCTGCCGAGGGCTATGAATACTTTGAGACTCTAAATATGTCATCCAGGAAAGATGATGAATTTTAAAAAGAATACAACGTGGTGAAATCCTTACCTAGTTACTCTTAGGTAACACCTTAGATGAATTAAATTAAAATAATTAATCTAAGGGTAATACCAATTTGCAAGAATAATGCAAAGAGTGCCTACATTTAAACACACAACTTGAGTTAAACTTGCGGGGGCATTTTTCACTGTTTTATTTTTAAATTATTTAATATTTTTATGTTATTTATTGGCATATTTGTAAAATTTTGACGTTCATATGTGCTCTTTTTTGTTTGCTTGTAATGTGGTACAACAAATGATGGAAATAAAAGATATAGTAATCAAGCACATTTTACCATTATAAATAAGATTATTAGGTATAACAAAGCAATATCTACTTAGCAACTAAACATATTGCAGTCACAATAATAGCGCAGCAGCTACAATGCATTTCTGCAGTGGTACGAATGACATGCATATTTCTTTATTAAAACATAACTCTGTTGTTCAGGTGACGACAAGTGTTATGGAAGTATGACACATGTATGCTACTTTTTAGTTGTACTTCAGACAAAAATGTTTACATAATTATATACTTACATACAAGTGTGAAATATATCGTCTAATTATTGCGATGTATGCGCGGGGTCAGTACAAAAAAGGTTCGAGTAACAGAACTATTTTTTATTCCACAAACGTTTCTATTTTAAATGCTTTCTTTATTCTCCCGAACCGTATTAATCACGATGATAAAATCTCTCTCGTGTCAGTGAAGGTCAGGGCACCCGTACAGTACAGCTAAATAAATTTCTTATTATCTAAACTACTGGCCGAGGTGTATCGTCAAAAGGGCCATTAAGGAGCGGAAGTACCGTCCGGCACGCGAGTCTCCACGACCAATCCTGATTACCATTTGCAGGAATGGAATTGGGACAATACTTGAAGTGGGACAGTCGGTACGAATATGTCGCACAAAGTTTGGATGAATACCGTTGGAAGTTTCATTGGCATATTAATTAGGAACTGGTTTTGTGTGCTCGGGTTTAGTTTGATTAAGTTATTAAATGTGGACAGACGGCTAGAGTAATCAAAAACAACGTTTAAGTTTGGAATGATGAGCAAAATGACATAAAGCAAATTGCGGACTGTTATTTAGGTAGGTATATACAGCACGGAGAGAGAGAGAGAGGTGGAAGAATTCTAATAATATCGGACATGAGCTGATGACCTTCAAACGCGAGGACAGAACAGAGTTCACACAACTTTCGCACACGAAAAACCGCATGGGTTAATTCCTCTGCCAAACGAAATGCCACAGAGAGTTAAACTAATAACACCTCTATTTTTTGTATTAGGGTTTAAAAATCAAAACGAATAACTTCACCTGATGTTCAGTTTAAAAAATTGTCCTCATTTGTATTTAGGTATACTTCGGAGTCTTCACAGGTCGGGGCCGTTCGAACCGGTGGTAAATTTGTTAAACTAGTCTTTCATTTTATTTTTGTAGTGACGTTTTGTAAGTTGCGTTATAATGTTCTATGCCGAATAAAATATTTTTGAATTTGACTATACATTTCACCAAAATCTTGGATCCCAAATGTGCTATAGACGTTTTTTGGGTGTTTTTCGAGGAGTGATATCCTCGAAAAACACCCGAGCGAGCGAGCTTAAATCCACCATTCATAGTCTGGGTCCAAGATATGTGGCGGGAGGTATACATTAGTGAGTGGCCGTTTGTCGCTCCGTATTTACGAGGCAGTTCCATGAAGTAGCGGAAGCCACCGAGAAGCTCTTTTTACTCTTATCGTGATTAATATCGCCGCTTCTCCTAAGTGGACAATGAATCTTTATATAGGTAACGGTTGTTAAACACTAGACGTACTAGCCGGCATCGCGGGAATTTATGAACGACATTGGTATCTAATATGAAGCGATAGCTTATTCCGATATACAACCAATGTTCCACTTTGACACGATAGCGGTGGAGACCTGGAGCAAGGAGGCCAAATGCCTTGTAAAAGAAATTTGAAACAGGCTCACAGAGACAACTGGTAACTCC
This sequence comes from Eilema griseolum, assembly GCA_963662185.1. Classification (NCBI taxonomy): domain Eukaryota; kingdom Metazoa; phylum Arthropoda; class Insecta; order Lepidoptera; family Erebidae; genus Eilema; species Eilema griseolum. The sequence continues at coordinate 712,330 of OY759232.1, forward strand.
CGTTCTGGAGTTTTCCTGGTGCAAAGGCTGGCCATTATATTCTATGTAAACGCGGCGAGTGTAATGGGTATTTTGCGCCGGGAACTGTCAGGGGGCGGGTTATTTGATTAATTTGTATTGACTTAATGTATCACATTACGATAGCAATTTATCAATTACCCTGTCGCAATCCACAGGTGGACATAGGGCTCCTTTTTATATAGACAGATAGATAGATAGATAGATAGATAGATAATACTATTGTACACCAATAGATTTACAGCAGAGACAAGTATGTAGTACGTATTTACATCGTCGATGATTAAGGAGTTGGCCATATGATCGAGTTAAAATCCTGGCTTTTTTTACTACCGACGCGACGACTAACGTGTACTTATAAGTAATTTAGCTTACCTGGAGATTTTAAAGGGAGAACGAGTAATTTAGATTACTCGTTCTCCCTTTAAAAAAAAGAAGAAGCGCTCTTAAACCTAGTTAGCATGAAAACTGATGTTGTAGTAGAGAACAATAGTGTAGTTGTTGTGGAGGCTCGGTGTACTGGACACTAGAGTTACCACTTGGTTGGCAGATAAGCACACGGTCCACTTGATGGAAAGTGGTTACCGTGGCCTATGGTCGTGTGTAACACCAAAGGAATCACGCTCGCGCTTCCAATCCTGTAAACACAAGAGCTTCTGTGCCGTCAGTGTAAAAGGCAAAGCAGGACATGCTTTTGGTCTTCCCACCGACAGTACTAAAACTCTCCAGTGAGCTCTGGCTACCCTACTCACCACCGGGAACACAATACGAGGTTATTACGGCCGCGGTATTCTGTAGGACGGAGGTGCTTCCCCAGTCGGACTACTCAATTGGACAGAAATACCGTCGTGTCCTACCTCCTAAAAGAATTCGTCCGTCATCCGTACATCCTACTAATCTTCTTATTGTAGAACTCGACAGGCGTCCCTGTACTATACTCGCAGTTGCGAGTTGCGAGTGGCGAGTCGGAGGCAATTAACGTGCTTCTAACAACAATGCTTATTATTCAGCTGGTTTGATTAACGCGCGCGATCGTATCGCAAGGTTAAGGAATTTTGGTTGAACGACTCTAAACGAGTTAATTAGGAGTGTTCGCGAACTAATATCAACATGTGGTTGAATACAAATTATTATAACATTAAGGAGTGCATTTGTTTCTATGTTATCTCCTTGTGGGTCTCTGAAACGCATTCGATTCATCAGTGACAAAATCACGGTGTACACAAAAATCATGTGGTCCGGTACGACTTGTCAGTAGGTACAACTTGTTTAGGTAGTGCTAATAAAAGTAAAAATGTATTAGTTCTCCTCTATTTTACTTGTCAGTCTATACGGATGATAGATAGAAGCTTATTAGCTTAATTGCTTTTTAACGCTCTTTTATTATCTGAATCAAAAGAGACAAATCGAATTCAAATTAACTTTTAATTGCCGTATTGTAAAGTTAGGACAGGGTAGGGATATGGTCGGTTGCTGTCTCTGCCTACTACGGTGGGAAAAGGGCGTGAGTATATGTATATTTATCTTATTAATTTGAAAAGTGGAACTCTTCAGTGATAAGTAGGAAACACCTCGATTGATAATTTTATTGTTTTTCCCAACTCCCATACATATACATTAATAAATTACAACAAAACACGCTTGTTCTTAAGTATCCATACTATAAAAATATACATACATACATACATAAAATCACGCCTGTTTCCAATAGGGGTAGGCAGAAGTTATTGTTCTTTATTGTTGAACATATAAACAACGGAAGTGCCTGCTAAACGATATATGCCGTTGCCTTGAGCTGACCAAGAATGCGAGCATTGTTGTCGAAACTACTTGAGACATCAAAATTAAAACCGACGTCTCAAGGCTTGTCATCCTGGCAGTGATCCTGAGATACACTCACGGTATACTCGCACAGGGTTAGAAACAGAGAATACATAGAGACTATAGAGCTATATCTCTTACATTCAATACCCAAGCCATCCTTACACTCAAATGAGTGGTATATTTACATTTCCATTTGCATACTTCTAGGGTACCAGGTCCTTCTAAATTTACTATTTTTTTCTTGATTCTTTTAGTAGCCGAAAGTACCGCAGTAGCCTAGTGGTTTGGGTAATGGACTGCTGAGATGAGGTCTCGGGTTCTATCACAGGTTTTACCATGGGCCACACCAATGACTTTTCGATGTGTTTCGAAGTTATATGTATATTTATCGCAGGTTTATAAGTGCCCGGTTAATGGCAATAGGCTCGCCACCTATTACTTTGGGACCTAAACATAAACTAGCGAAATATGGGTGCTAGCACCTCTGCCTACCCCTTCTGGGATATAGGCGTGAGTTTATGTTATGTTATGATTCTTTCTTACGTTATATGTGATAGCACGCTGTATACATTTTGTCCGAATCAAGCATTGTATACCACATTTTTCATGTAATCTAATAAGTACATTATTCCTCACTCACTTTCATTCAAATCTGTCTTTATTTAACATTTTGATGGACACTTTTCTTTTAACAAATTTGTGCCACATTCTGACCGCGGCTGGTTCAGCATTTCTTTCGGGGAGAAACAATCAGAGCGCAATGATTTATCTTTTGCGGTAACTTGTATATTGTAACGGAGATAGATAGTTGCTTTTCACTATTAGACGCACACTCAAAGTTAAGTATCGTAAAACGGGGTGAAAGAGATCAATGGGTGAATAGAAATAAAATTGGTCGTTAATTATTAATATATTATTAATTAAAACAATCTGTTTGACATTTGATAATTCTGTTCATTATTACATTGAACAAGGGCATAGCTTCACTTGAAAGAACATAGCTACAGTATTTATCTGCCAATTTTATTCCTATTCACCTATTTAACTCTCTATTCGCCCAGTTTTGTTCGGTATTTAAACAAAATGACCCTAATCAGTTCTGTTAATAAAACTAAAACCAGTGTTCGGTCTGTGTGAAGTAGGCACTCGGCGCTATGTTCACACGTGCCGAGTACTCGGTAGAGTGCACTGTCTCGCCATTCTACTTGGTGCGTGCTATCGAGGTATAAGTGCATGGTGCACACTGCACCGTGCGATACATATCTAATACCGCCACCAAGCGTGACCGTGGCCCTTGTCGTACGAGGCTGAGTCAACGTCACGCTCGGCTAATATCGCACCGCACACCTACGAGCGAATTACTTATTATTAATAAAGGTATTTGTTATTTAAAACAACAGTTTGTTATTACAATATTGCCATGTCTAAAATTCACCGTGTTCTTTTCCCGAGAGAAAATGAGAAGATACAGAGATGGACAGACAGACACATATATATTTTGCTAACATACTTTTCTCATATAAATTGTGACAAGATCATGGAGACGATTTCTGCAAGATTCATTTTTCAAACTTTACCTGAAACATCGGTGCGACATATGGACGAATTATTTATTTATTATTTGTACCTAATTCATAGCTGCGTGGGTCCCGGTAGAGTAGAATTTGGGCCACTCCATCTTCTTCTCATGAGGTGTCGTACAAGGCGACTACAGTCCGTCAAATCTAAGAAGTACCGTTTGACAGTTCTGACAATTGAATGATAGGGATGGGATGAAAAAATCGATTACTATAATATCCGAACTTTAAGAGATCGATTACTATAATATCCGAATTTTAAGAAATCAATTGTTATAATTAAATAAAAGAAATGTTTAGGATATTTTTTTATTCACTACTAGTACTAGTATCGTCGTCTTCGTCATCATCGTCATTTAAATTAATGACCAGTTGATTGTCCATTACATTATCAAAGTGTACGTCTCTTTCGAAGTCGTCCATTATTATTTTCTTTGTTTTTTGTACTACTTTACTCCAATCTTCCTGTGTAACTTGGGCACATGCTTCCTTTAATAAACCTTCCATTTTCTTGACACTGAAGGGTGGTTTTGTGTTGTGTCTTGCTGCATAACCTGTAAAACAATAATGTAACTATTTGATAGCAGACGAAAACCATTGTTTAAATTATAAATGTTAGAAGTACTCGTGTTATTATTATAATATTATAAAATATTACCTTTAACTTGGGCCCAAATCAGTTCAATGGCATTATATTGGCAATGGTACGGAGGAAGTCGTATGACTTTGTGCCCGTGCTCTTCGGCCAATTGGTCAATTACATATGTCGGTTTTGGTGGTTTATGCAATTTCACTAACTGTAATAATTCAGCTTTTAATAGTGACATGTCGGCATCCACTCCTTTTCTTTGCAGCCATGCCACCAAATCTGCTTTCTTATTGGCTGACGTAGGTGCTTTATCAATTTGCACAGAGTGGTATGGGGCATTATCCATTATAATTGTGCTGTTAGGAGGGATATTCTGTAATAAATTTAAGAACCACTCTCGGAACCTTACTGCGTCCATTTCTTCATGATACTCTTTAGTGCTTTTGGATTGGAAAGCTAATAAAGAGTTTTCCACGAAGCCTGTAGACGCTGACCCAGCATGGCATATTATGAGGCGTCCACCTTTTCCTATCGGCACCTTCGAGCACGAAGCTTCAGAATCATCAGTCCATGTTTTCGGCACAGAATGGTTGGAATTTAGCCAAGTTTCGTCCAAAAATATTACATTATCCCAGTTTATAATTTGTTTAACTTCGCGCAGGAATGTTAGTCGCTGCATAATTATGTCATGTCGCTCCATAACAATTTTTCGTTTGTCAACTTTTTTGTATCTGAAGCCAATTCCTGTTATTACCGTTCTCAACGACTCTATGCTTCCCTTATACAGCCCGGCATCTTTTAAAGTTGCACATAACTTTGCCAATGTTGGAAATTCGCCTCTTGTAAAATACCCGTATATATGGTTTCTAATAGCATGACTATCGAATTCATCGATGCCTGTCACAGGTTTATTTCTTTTTCGTTTTTTCGGTGTGTGAAGTACGTTACTGTCACTCCCCGAAGGCCCATATTTTTCACTTAATATTTTGCCAACGGTGCGGCTACCAATACCGAGAGCTTCACCGACGCGATCCCGAACTTGTGTAACTGGCAGTAGAAGTCCACCATTTTGAGATTCACGCTCAAAATACTCGTGTAATTTCACCACCAATTCACGAGCCTGGCTGTTCAAAGTACGTCCTCTTTTCGACATTATTAATAAACACTTGCTTAGTTCGGAGTCCAGTATAAATATTGCCAAGGTAAACGGATAAAGAATGATCAGTCCAGAAAAGTAATAGCCAAGTCACAAATTGTAAAACACAAACGAGAAAGCAAGTACGCGCACAGTCAGCTTCCAAGATGGCGAGAGACTGCTGACGCCGAACCGACCGAGCGGACCGCGTGCGCTTGTAGTTGGCAGTGTTGCCAGAAAAAAAAAATTGTAGAGACTTGGACACCTGCGATTTTGCCTATTGACCTAAAAATAATTAAATTAATTTATTTTAGGGTATCTGTGTATTCAGTGCATTATGCGGTCGCGCAGTAACGTCGTTAATTTATAACATCAGGCAACAACATTTTTGTGAATGGGTTCTACATACCTTATTTTTATTAGTTTTAGACGTAGAAATAAGACTTAGAAGAAAAAATTGTAATTGTAAAATCAATGGATGTGCTTGTTAAAAATTTGTTTATTTCTCTGTAATATGCAAACCCATACTATCATACACAAAAATAAATGTAAAAAACACTATCCCTGACTCCATTTACTATTTCGACAGCGTTAGCGCGAGAAACCCCGACTTATTTGGGCGCGAAAATCAAAAATCGACAAATCGCTTTCGACAACTTTTTAAAGAAGCAAATATATTTGATTTATAAATACGTATTTTTGGTGAATGGGTTTTATCTCATATTTTACGATTACATAACTATTTAGTTATGTAATCGTAATATGTGAGATAAATCCCATTCACATGAAAAAATATTTGTTTGGTTGTCAAGTGTAATTTGTAAATAATACATTCGATTTTTCGTATATGTAAACGATTTTTTTGCATACAAGTGTATCCGAAGAGTCGCAACACTACGTGCAGTGACCTAACTACGTAACTTTGTAATGCGGTCAAGAATATAACTATTAGAAATTATTTACTGTGTAAATATGTGTTATTTTGCTTTGTTTGAAAGTTTTCAATTACATTTAGATATTAAGAATTGTACATTTTTAGATACAATAATGAAATCTTTCTAAATTCATGGTTTTATGAAAAAGGTTATCGAAACTGAATAATGTACGTATGAACAAAGTTGTTTCGGTTTGAAAAATATGAAACGTCAAACGGTACCTCTTAGATTTGATGGACTGTAAGGAATAGAGCTTTTTAACATCAGACAGATATATAGCTCAGACTCAGGCAGAGATACAAGGCTCGAGTTAACAAAAGTGCCCGGAAGACGGCAATAGGCTCACCCCTTATTACGTGGTGCCGAAAATAATGATTGGTTAAATGTGGGTGTTAATTCACCTCTGTCAGACCCTTCGAGGATAAAGGAGTGATTATATGTGTGTATGCAAAATCATTATAAAGTCGAATTTTGTACTGTAAAAAAACATTTATTGTTAAAAAATATAGATGTCGTAAATACACGTTGTAAGGGACTATTTCAATTGCAAAATTATTATTTATCATTGTGAAACAAGTGCATTACTGCTCTTTTAACAGTCAGCTACAAACTATTTGCTTAGGTCAGTAGTTGTCCCAATACGCTTGACCACAACACGGTCATATCGTGTGGTCTACTTGGTTTTTACCTATTTCGTAGTAGGCTTAGTGGCGTTAGATGGTCAGTGAAACGAACGCATTGTATAGCAACTGATTAGTAACCACAGCATTGTTGAGTAATTACAGTTCATAGAAAATAATTATGTCAATATGTATTAACCACAGACCAAGAAACGCTTGATTATGTCTGTGACTATGTATATTTTGTCTTATTAAGTGAAAAAAAACTTTAATTAATAAAAGTTATTATAAAGTAGATGAGTATCTTGATGATGTAAATGCGTGGTCAACATAGGTCTCTTGCTTATAAAGCTATGAGTATGATAAAGCTGCAGAGTTTGTTTGTTTGTTTGTTTGAACGCGCTAATCTCTGGAACTACTGGTCCGATTTGAATGATTCTTTCAGTGTTGGGTAGTCCATTTATCGAGGAAGATCATCACGCTACTACTTAAGGGAGCGGAGCATTGATAATAAATGTTAACAAATCCGGCAATTTTTCATACATATTTTGAAGACTAAAACATACGGGCTCAAAGGGATATGAAGCTTCAAAATATACCCCAGGCGAAGCTGGGGTGGGTCAGCTAGTAAATAAATAAAGATAATCTAGTTTTAATATAGTTATCTGAGAATCTTCTCAGTCTTAGATGAATTAATTCATCTAAGTTCTCAGTACAACTAACGTACTGAACCAGCGAAAGAATCATTTTCCAATGGTTTATTTTTGCATTATTTAATATTTTCATATTATTTCTTGTCATACTGTAAAATTTTGACGTTCATATGTGCTCTTTATGTGCCTAAACTGAATAAATGAAAATGATTCTTAGATTCTTACTTCTTCTTTAACTTAGTCGCCAATCCCAGTCGCATCTGAAGCCTTCACCTCGGATGTTGGGGTCCGCTTTACCAGATTTGACTGAACTTCGATAATTTGATCTCCACAACCCAATGGCGAAATCGAAGCATTGCAGTTAGACCAGTTGCTGGACTTTTTAGGGCCGTAGATGTTCGTATGGCAAGCGGGACCGACGGCTTAACTTGCTCTCGGAGGCAGACAAATGCAAATACCCATATTCATGCATACAAATATTTGCACAGAGCGGGGATCGAAGCCGCACCTCCTTCGTAGCGGCCTCGTTCACGTCCGCCACGTCACAAATCTTACTATCAATAACAAAATCCAGCTAATATTCTCTCCTAACGACAAAAGTACTTAGTAGATACAGGTTACTACACTTACATATAAGGGTCATTTTAGATTAGGTGGAAAAATGCTTGAGCCGTTTTACTGGTAATTAAATATCAATTTATATTTAAATATAATTTCTTGCGACGTCATCTTATGAGTTGGAACTTTCAGGCCTCTTAAACATAGGCGGGCGGGGATTGATTGCACAGCTCGCCACAATGAACGCAGGCAAAAGTAATTAATTAGATAACATTATCATTTTGATATAACTAATGCGTGAATAAAAAAAATTCCGCGTAGTTTCCGGCAAAGTAGAATTTGGGCCACCCTATCTCTTCCCATGCGGTGTCGTACAAGGCGACTAAGGGATAGGGCTGTTTAACATCAGACAGATATATACAGCCCAGATTCAGCCTCAAATGCATGGCTCGAGTCAACAGCAGTGCCCGGAATAAGGCAATAGACTCACCCCCAATTACGTGGGACCGAATACAATTATTGGTGAAATGTGGGTGTTAATTCACCTCTACCTAACCCTCCAGGGATAAAGGCGTGATTATATGTGTGTATGTATGAATTTAAAAAATCTTTAAATTCAGCTTATCGTAAAGTCGGGTAAAAAATGGAATCAGTCAACTGACATCTTCGATTCCATTGGATGACTGATGTGTGAACATTCAGTTTCATTTTGTATAAATAATAAATGAATAATTACTCCATCCATCACTCCGCACGATCGATTAATATCTGTCTGTGTTATTAAAACAATCATTTACTCCGATAAATTCACACCGGCCATTGTGCTTCGGCGTTGGCGACGGATATCGGATTTCTGAACTATACTTACAGCCTTTTAAAGAAATTTTGGAGCAATTAGTATGTAAAATTATCCTATAGATTCATATAGGAAAAAGTCCACATTTAGGATTGGACTTGAACTGGCGACCAGTCCCTTTTAAGGGGAAAACTAGTATATCTATCCATTATATTTATCTATTTACCTAACTCACTCCATCCCATGGGTCTCTGGTAGAGATTGCCTTGTGCAATAAGGCCGCCATTTGTTATGCCACAAAACTGTACCAAATTTTGTCTTTCTGTATTCATTCTTTGTGTGCATACAATAAAGAGATATATTATTATTATTAAAACTCTCAACAACTGAGCTACCAGTACACGTTCTGGATATTTGTTATTCTGCTATACATACGGGTTTGGGGCAACGATGGATCATTCTTAGATATTTTAACGAAATAATGAATGATATTCGGTTCAAGCAAGCTAAAGTCACGCCCGGAATGTTGATTTTTCCGATCTAAATGTATAGGAGAAATAATACATTATCCAAAAGTTTACGATCACAAATACATTGAAATTCATTGTATAATAAAACGAAGCCAATATATTAGTTTCGGCGCCACGGATTAGCCATCACGTGTTGCAGGAATGCCGGCTAAATCACTTTGATCCAAGTCCATATTTCCTAAATAGCTCTCGAGTTGTATGCGTCGTGGAAGAATTATTTTAAAAACATATATATTAAGACAAGAATGAAGACAAAGATGTACGGTTATATTTCGGGCCCGTCAGACTTTCAATGAATATTGGTCTTTTATTAAACTGAACCATCCTTACGCGCCGGTTGCAGGATTTTTTTTTTTAATATAGTTCATGTCAATTAGACTTTGCTCGCCTGATGGTAAGCTGAAGGCAAAATCTTAGAAAAGAGGGTCACCATTACATAGATCTATCATGTTACAATGGTGACACTCAGTTGACGGCCTCATCATATGCTTTTTCACGCCCCGCTTAAAGGACCCGGGACTGTAGGAAGAAGACAGACCAGCATTCATACGATTTGTGAGATTTCCCTCACTTCATTTTTCTCCTTGGCCATCATTTTGTAGGTAGCTATTACGACTTGTAACTAGACGATGTACTTGTTTGTGACTCCAGTAACATAAAAAAATAATTGACAATATTAGTTAAACCATTGCGCAGACGCAGGTCGGTCATGCGCAGGCGCTTGTGAAATACAGAATCAAACAGCGATAGGTTTCTAGGTTTCAATTTCATAAGAAAGCAAATGAATAGTAAATTGCGCGTTCAATAAACGCGCGTTACTTCACTTCGATATGCGCTTATTAACTATTGGTAACATATAGTTGTACTAGTGCCCTACTAGAATAAAAATTGGACCAGTAGCTTTTATAGTAGGTACTGTCACAAGCTGAACAAAAATGAAGCATGCTGCTAGTCCTGTGTAGCATCGATAATAGGGAAATTTTAATAAAGATTTTCTTCCTGACCATTTTGACTGCGCGAAGTAAAAGTCTCTAGATGAGTTATATTTTTCTGACACATTCGTAACCCATCAGCTGCCATAATCATAAAAAGCGCCATTCACAAATAACGGCACAGACAGTGAAATGTACAGTAAGCTAAACCTGCCAGCTACCAATAAAGCAAGCCAAGCAGATCGACAGCCCACAATCACACAAATATTTGCACAATACGTATAAATTACAGGTCGTAAATGAGTGAAACCACATTTCTTCATACTACATTGTTTATAATAAAACCATTAGTGTTGTCATTAGGCGCGAGAGTGCGCATTAATGTAAATAAAACTGACAATGAGTGCGTGTGCGCAGGCTGCGCGGTGACATGGTGATTGCGCCGTGTATTTATTAACCCGCACATGCTCTAAGCACGACGTACAATATTACGGTTTATTTATTATGTTGAGATATATCGTTGGAGGGTGGAACTGGTGTTAGATGATTGTCAAAAGTGTGCAGCGAATGGTTAACTAACACTGGTTTTAATTAATAGTTAAACACCACTCGTCTCTTAACCTTAACTTGAAAAATACAAAATTAAATTTGTTTGTTGGTCAGTCAATAAAAAAGGCTAAATAGAAATGGTTAATATTTTTCACTCATCGACCTGCACGACCCATAGTCGTTAGCGCAGACGCAAACGATAGCAAGAATGGACTATTTTTTATGACGGGAATAGGTGTATGTACCTACTACGAAATAAGTATTCCACAATCTTTGTAATATAAAAGGAGGTTAATATTAAAAGTAAGTACCAAGAAATCAAACAAGAAAATAATGATCTTTGATCTACGCCAGCGGAAATGAGATTAATGTAAGATCGTCTGTTTGTTGAAGTACATGCGAAAGATGATGCGAGTACATATAGACGCTGGTAATTATGATCACAGAGTATTGCAACAGCCCACCGCTCGGCCCCATTCCGCGGTTTTACGAGCCGCAAGCATCGCTCGCATCGCCCGGTCATCGGGCGGCGCAGGCGCATGTTTATGGCTGACTGTGCGACTGCGATGATGCGGTGTAGGGATTTATAGCGGTAGTAAACAACTCTGAACTGGATTCCAGGCGTTAGCGTAGTGATAGATAGCAATGCTGATGTGTATATTGTTGTAAGGGAGAGTGTAAGTAATGTGTCTTCAGGAACGTGAGTTAAATCTCGTAATGTTCGTTTGATGTTTTTATATTTTTGAGATAGCATACAAGTACATGGGTATTCATACGTTAGCACATAGGTCTCATCAATCAAACATTTTATGTGTCGGTCAAAGGTTTGGATCTAATTAAAATTCACCCCTGTATATACTTTCTATTATTGTAAGTGTTCCTGTCGGTCGATGAAACGCACCCGCTGCAATCAGAGTGAGGTCGCAGATGTCGCGGTGTTTGATTACGGCAGATGGTCGCCGCACACCGCGCTGACCGCGCCGGCCGCGCTGGCCACTCAATACTCGCTAACTAGATTGTGAACCAGACACATGATTGCACAATTTAAGTAATGGATGTAAGCTTTTTTATTTGTTGTCTTGTTCATTTGCCGAGGTTGTAATATGGGCTCTGGTTATAAATAACGATCCAATTTAAAATGTTTTTATCATTCCATTTGTAAGCTATGTAATTGTTTCCAATTTTTCTTTACAACATATTTCTTTGTTACAAATAAGGGTATCCTGGACGCAAGAGCGTTTGCCGTTCGGTGATCCCTCAAATAAGGTCAAGAGATAATCCATGAAATAATTTATAATAAGTTATGTATTTAGGCCTAGGTAGGTGTCGCCGTAGACATACGTATGTCAATTTGACCGATGGCATTTTAAAGAAATGACATGTCAAGAGTACCCGATACTGGCGAGCATGTAGGAAAACAATTATGAAAGTAGAAGAAGGCAAAGAGTTACGTCAGGATCGTGGCGAGTGGAAAACTACCCTACTGGGAAAAAAGCGGGACTGTATTTATGTCCTGTATGTATGTATTCAGGCCTCTTTCTTAAAATTTAGCATTAATAGTTTAGGTATACAGTATACCTAAACTATTAATGCTACTATTATTTCCAATTGACACTACGCAGAAAGATGAGGAAACATTCTTATTGAATGAACAGTGAAACAAATAGTAACATGCCGTACTAAAAATAGCTAATAACATATTGTATGCTATAAATAATAATGACGTTCGTAGTTCACCATGTGGCTATGACAAATTGATAGGTTTAACGTCCAAGTGTAAACCCGGCGAATATCTCGAGTTGCTAATAGCATTTAAACAGATGGTCCCGTCGCACAGTTCCCACGGCTAGTGACAATAACAGACACGATAATTTAACTGCTAACGGGCAAATGTTATGACAGACGCATATGCATAATAAAGACCTCGTCTTACCGTCTCGACGTATTGTCCAATGCAGTTCGCAAGTTGTTAATCAGTTTGAATCAGACGAGCACACGTACAAAGGTGTTTTACTAGGCTACAAGTATAAATATATAAATGTGCTATAAATATATATCCGAAGCGATAGGCAGATATACCAACAAAGTATTCATATTTTCTTAAGTACCCGTTATTCAGGGGTTAAAAGTTTGAAAATTTGTGAAAGTCTTGGATGCCATTGGGACTCAACGCTTAGATAATTATGATGACGAATGATTCTCCAGAGCACTAGCATATAGCTTTTCCATTAACGCAGTAACTTAGGATCAGATCAGACAAAGTTATCCCAGAGATATCTGGATTGAAACAAGGTCGAATTCTCAGCTTATACATAGTCATTTGTGCATGTGCACTTTGTAGCCAATACCTCGTCGATGTCATCGGTGAAGTCAGCTCAATTCTCTAATGTAATATTTATAACACAAATAATTAGCGTTCAGCACCACTTAGCACTAAATAAATGTTTCTTTCTTTCTTCTTCAGGTACGACTTTTACAACTTAACAGGTATAAGGAAGAAGTGCCTTTACTTTTGATCCTATATTGATCAAGTTAAAATTCGTAAAATTTTGCAAGTCTTGAGGATATTAGTGAAAATTCCTCTCCATAAACATTTTATAGGTTCTAATTATTTATCTAATCGTCCAGTATCATCGACGTTTATTTGGGAATCGTGTTTCTGCAATACCACACAGTACCAGATGTTTATATGGATATCTAAATAATAAAAAGAGGAGTTTCTGGTAATACATGTGTGCTCATGTTCAACTAGTGGCATGGTTCCAGTTCCAGTGACGTACAGCCACGTAATTGAATGTCAATCACTGTGAATGATTGACTCTCGAATTTAAACATGGACGCCAGCATTTCTCCTGTCTGGATATTTCTATCCCATAAGAAAGTGTCGGGAGCTTAGTGTTTAAAGAGTCAAGTTTATAAACGAGAGGTTCATGGTTCACATATTGGCTATTATACAACTGACAGTAGATCAATGGGTCTCCTCAGTAGAGTTGCTTGCTTGTGTTAGAAATACCTAACACGAGCAATTAGTTCAGCTCGAGGAATTAACGAGAATGCAAGTACAGTAGCCAGAAATTTAAAATAGAATTAGTAGCATGCTGCATTTCATATGGTCGATGATGACGCTGGACACATTACCATCTATAGTTTTCACATTTTCTTATGTATTATCTATGGGCATGTCTCGTGATGAAAGGAATCCTAAGCTACGATAACCGTTCTCCATAGCCCATAGCATATACAGTGCGTTTATTTACAACCGCAGCTTGTATTTCACCAGTGCGAATTCGTTCAATTAGTAAAACGTGAAAAAGTAGTTTAGTTCGACTCAATTGTGGTAAAATTCGAATTCTTAACTTGCTATTCATAGAGTACTGCAGATGTACTAAAGTAAATTTATGACGAAAGCCAGAGCAACTTCAGCATATGATTGGTGCACTTCCGCAATCCATCAACACGAACGTTTCTAAACAAACTAATCGCGTTGGAGCTAAACAAACAAACATCGTGTTGCCGGGCAGCGCACAGCACACGACAACAACTTCCTAACAACATCAACAAACAAGATTGCGGTAACACGAAATATCACTAACATTACTCAGAGTGCACACCACACTAGTTTCCGTGTCGAAGACTTTATAATGGAATCTGGACTATCAGAGGTCGTCGAACGCCTAGTAGAGTAGTCCTGATAGGTAAAAAAATGCATACTTTGGGTATTTTATCACGTAAATGAGGTTTACCACCAACTAGAAATTAAAATTTTGTGTACGAGAGATTTTCAACCTAACGCGTCTAACCCAAAGTTAAAAATCGTTTAAGTAATTTTATTATTAATTGAATATACTTTTGCCTGTATATACCCGAAGAGTTAACACTTCACTACCGTACTATGTTCCAGGTCATAGGTAATAAAGGGCAAGCCTTTCTGTATTTTAATTCTCTTGAATATCTTTCTAATTAAAATGAAAATTTATTTAGTATTTTAGTGTATTAATTACTCAGTAGAATAATAACCTGGCCAGTGTCCTGAAATACTATCATCGTATTTGTATGTTTTGTCTAATTTATTTTATTCCCTCATGGCACATGCCAAATTAAATGAGATAGGTGTAATGTTTACCAACTATTCGTACGTCGCCCAACGTCCAATTCTGACAGTCCACTTAGTATAATTATAGATGACCACAACATTTCAAATATCGACAAAGTAAAACAAGGTCCGTCAGAGTTGAATTTAAGCCACCCCATCTCTTCCCATGCGGTGTTGAACAAGGCGACTAACGGATGGGGCTATTTATCATTAGACAGATATACAGCTCAGACTCAGCCTCAAAAGGCAAAAGGCTCACTCCCTATTACGTGGGACCGAATACAATTATTGGTGAAATGTTGGTATTCATTCACCACTGCCTAACCCTCCGGGGATGAAGGCGTGATATATGTGTGTGTGCATGTAAAAAAAGATTTCAAAATTGTTGTTTTACAACGATGGATTTACTAATAACGAATACTTTTCTCTTTATAAACAACGCCACTAGTTTATCCTTAATCACTTCCAATGGACTAACACTTGGAACTTAGTTTGAGCAAATTTAGTACCAATGCAAAATAGCTAGTGTTGATGCATACATAGCCATCGTGGGAAGCCAGCACATATTGAGAGCGTAGGGTCGAAGCCCGGCGGAAGCGTTGCGCCTGCACCGGTAGAATACATCAGTGCCGCTTTATTTATGCAGTTCACTGATATATTAGCACCAGATCGGGTTACGAATCTAGGAGTTTACACATCATGGCATACGAATGCAGTGAGAATCGATCATGTTAACTGTGTAAAGCTCAGTTATGCTGTACGTCAAAGAGAGATGTTTGCATATTCCGTAGAAAGTACAAGGAATGTAATGATAAGACTCAGAGAGAGAAATATTTTAGTATAAATATACATGAACTTCGAACGGGAAATAAAAGTGGCATAACCCATAGCGCCACCCACAGTCTTCAATAACAAAATTGTCCAATGCTTATTTCATAATACACGCATAAGTGCAAGCCAAAAGTGGACATATTTTTTCGCAATCGTATGGACAGGGCGACAGACGAGTGCATGTAACAGAACAATCATTGAATTTCGATATTTTAGATTTCAAGGATTATTTCTAACCATGACTGTAATGCATATTCCTTCGAAATACAGGATTATAAATCTTAAAAAGCTTTATTTAGCTCCAGTTATTCATGCTATTTTTCCTTCACACATAAAAATTACACAATCGCCAACAAGTTTTATTTTCTCATAACATTTCAGCTGCAAGTGAACATGGCGACGCAACCGGCTCTTTCCTTATTACCGCTCCAAATTATATCGCATTCGGGGCCGCACTAACGCTGGAGTAAATCATGATTAACTGCCTGGTTACCAAACCATACGAGTTTATAACCGGGCAATAGTACACGAACCCACAAGTGGTTCAACTCTTTACGCACATTCCAATGGCTCCCTAGAAATATACTTCGGTCAGCTAACATTTCTGCGAACAGTTTATATTATTTCGTGGAGTTGTAAAAGATGCGTAAATAAAGTAGGTCAGTATCGTAATTACTGATTGTAAATTAGATCAAAAGATGTAATAAAACATATTTCGAAACGAATATTCAGTGACAGTAGAAGCATACAATTAAATCAAGTAATCAAGTTCGAAAATACATTTTGCCGCGACGCACCTCACCGGTTAACAGGAAGTAGGACACGGCGGTATTACCGCCCAATTGAGCAGTCCGACTGGGGAAGTACCTCCGTCCTACAGAATACCGTGGCTATAATAACTTCGTGTTGTGTTCCCAGCGGTGAGTATGGCAGCCAGAGCTCACTGGAGAATTTGTGCTGTCAGTGGAAGGCTAAAGGCCTGTCCTGCTTTGTCTTCTACTAACGGCACAGAAACTCTGCTTATAGGGTTGGCAGCGCGACTGTAACTCCTCTGGTGTTACAAACGTCCATAGGCCACGGCAACCACTTTCCATCAGGTGCGCCGTGTGTTTGTCTGCCACTTAAGTGGTATAAAAAAAACCGGGTCATAGTCATAGTCGTGATGGGACGATAATTATTTCCACATATCCCCGTAAATAGTAAAGTTTCGCACATGCTTTCGGTGTTCTATGGTCCACTGTCGGGTGCATCGCGGTGTCAGTGTCACGCAAGGATGTGGCGTGGTGCCAACTATTCCGCGCTCCCTTCCGATCACTCAATCGTAACAATGGTCACAGAATATTAAAGCATACGAAACTAGATCTACAATTATGACTCATCTATACTAAAAGTATTCGTTTACAACACAATTCGTTGAGAAATAAAATAGGACATTAAGTAACACTTAGGTATAGAAAAAATACAAAGCAGATGGAAAATAAAACAATGAAATAATGTCGTTAGACGCGACTGGAGACTTAATTTAACGGCAGACTGTTGCAATCAAGATAAAACTAGTTGTTCGGACTAGTTGTAAAAGCATCGTTAGCATTACAAATTGTCGAAATAAAAATGGCAGCGAATTCTCTATTTGGATATTAACTTTTAGAAAGGCTTATCCCATTTTTTTTTACGTGCGCAAAATCCCCACGGGTACCTACCTCCTTACCGGAGCCGGTGGAAGAGGTTATGTCGGACTCGCACCGACTAAAACGCACGCCGCCTGTGGGTCATTTTGGTTACCGAAGGTGAGGTTGACGGCATATCCCTCGCACCCCGGCCGACTCAGGGCCATTTCTCACGATCTGGCCCTCTTCTCGGGTGTGGGGACTACAGAGTCCCCAACTCGTCCCCGGAAACGCACTAGGCGCGCCACCGCCGCGGCCTGCTTCTGCCAGGTTTATCCCATTAACATTATACGAAATATGAAGGTATATCTTTATGTGTGTGTACTTTTTTACGATAGACAGTTTATATACTGGATAACACTTGGTTACTTTTATCCAGAAAAAATAAAATACAAAGCGTAGTCTATAGGATAAAACTATAATGTTAGATCGTAACTATTCACTTCAGTGTAATGATAATCATCCTCAACCCTATATGTCATTCTCTTCTATATATTCCAATTCACCCCCGCCACTCCTGTCCTTGGTTTGTTCTCTTTCACATAATCTATCCATATTTTCTTTGTAATCAAAAAGAATACCGTAATTAATAACATTCATAAATCAGAGTCATTTATAATGTATAAAACAGCTGGTAGAATGAATAGTAATGACTTGCCTGTCTCGGCTGTTAAGCGATGACATCGTCAATGTAAACATTTAATTCCGTTCTGATATCATGGTCTTGAGTACAATCCATACTTCAATACTAATATTATAAATGCGAAAGTCAGTATGTCTGTTGTTTTCACTCCCAAATCACTAAAAAGATCTTGTTGAAATTTTATACAGATATGGACTGAGCTTGTGAAAGGATAAAGGCCACCTTTTATCACGGGAAAAATACAGTATGAATGTCTGTATAATAATTTGTCAGTTTTTGAAGATGATCTGATGAAAATTGGTACACATAGGGCTATGGAAAGGGTATGGACCATCTTTGGTCGCGATAACCGCGGAGCCGTGGGCAACAGCCAGTAATATTATGATATGTTGAAAACGAAGTGGACCAAATGCGAAATGGACGTTTTGAAAAGTGGACCAAATGCGAAATTGATCAAGTGGATCAAATGCGAAGTGGACCAAATGCGACGAAACGATTGCCAACCGATCAGACACCCAAGTGACTCTAGAGTACTTTGAAAATGCGTGTGGAAACCGTTGTCAATGAGGTATTCGGCGATAAGAGCTTCATAAGTTCATGGCTGCCTAATGTGTATTTAATGTTGCAATTTGTCGAATAGAGATACCGTAACAGTACCAACAGTACGCCATATGGGCTATTGTGGTCTTCAGTTTTCACAAACCGACTTTATACTGATATCGTTCTAGCTCTCAGTAAATTTTTAGGATGCTGATCTATACTTGATCTTTATTTACATTCCTCACAAACACTTACTAGTAAGATAAAACTTTAGTTGTCTATCTAAATGGCATATTATGGAGCCTATAACTTGGAATTGACTGTTATGTAGATTCTTGTAAGCGAGTAACCAAGTAACTTACGGATGCTTGAAGCGCCATCAAATGTCTGCTGGACTTAGATTTGATTAACATTGGATACATCCTTACCTGTAACAAAAAAACAAAGATCTTATAAATATTTGATTAAAAGTTTGGGGACATTAAAACTCGAAGCTAGAAACATATTGGATTTTGACCCGGAAAGCTTTACCCCTTAGTGATTTTGCTAGGCATAATAAGATATAGAAAAGTAACTTAATCCGCCAAAAGTTTCCACCATTCACCAGAAGAACGCAGTAGGACCTAACTACTACTCAAGAACTATTACCTTAATAGTACTGTTTTCTCCTGGTAATGTAATAACTGTAAAGAGGAGAAATGGCATAAGGAAAGGATTTATTGCAAGCATTTATTCCAGGCGTATAGGAAAAATATATTACAATACCTTCACACGAATAAAATGGTTATTAAAATATTTAATACGATATGTTTATAATGATGGTGGATACAACAGCCGTTTCACGATCTTAAATTATAATATTTATGTTGAAAGTGTGACCTTAATCAGTTTCCGTCATGAAAGCATTCAATTATACACGAACACTGGTCGTTGATTTCAATGTTTGCTGATATCACATTCATGAATACTTCATGAAATATGAATGACTTCTCATTTCAATCATCAATACTTTGAATAAATTAATGGTAATTCATACCCGCCTTCCTCTCTGAATCAATTACAAAATGTAAACAAGTTTCCACAAGGTTTCGCTTGGTATATACTTTGCAATGCGTACTTGCTAATTGTATAATTACTTCTGGCTTTCTAGTACAACCTACAAATAGGTATTCATTCAAACCGGCGTAGAAGACAGGCTCAATGGACGCCGGTGTCAGCCTAATACTATGTTTTGTACAACCGCATTATTAAATGACCACAATAAAATTAATCACAGTAGCATATTATTCCTATAACGTATTGTCGCTGACCACAACTTTAACTCATCAGTCATCACATACCAAGCATACCTTTAAAATGGATACGAAAGGCGATGATTTAATTACATAGTTTATAATATAGCTACCGGTAGGTAAACATTATAAATACCTATTGTGAGATATAATTGTCTGGATGGATAACACGAATCTCTCAATTTCAATTTAATCTTTATTTGCGAACACAGGTACAAATTGTTGGTACGTTGGTTTAAAAGTTTGATCATTCCGCATTCCATCTAAGAGGTATGCAAATTTAAAATATGAGCTTAAAAATAAAATACATTTTATAGTAGCTACTGATTAATAACGCAATTAATTTCGAATTTAATAATGTTAAATGGTTTAGTTATGTAAAAATTTTAAATTAAATAGTATATAAGTTTAATTAGTGGTAATACAATATGGTCACTTTCATTACAATTTGTCATTTAAATATTCGTCAATAGTGTAGTACGCTATCGTTAGAAGTAAGTGTAATACATTTTTTTTAAAAGCAGTTGTATTTTCCACTTCTAATCTGTGGCGAAGCACTCAGTTGCGAATAAACGTACAAGAAATAGTACTTGGTGTTTAGAGTAAAAAAAATACTGGATATCGTAGTTGGAGTTGTAATGGATACATTACTTACAATATCGGGTTTACCCTTCAGCCCTTCAATTTCATTAGTTAAACAGTGTGTAAAAACGACCTGTCCAATACAGAGTCTCGGTTCAGTTCACGTCTGTTTCTAATTGTTTAACCAATTTGTGCCACACACGCTTTTGTGAGTTGTTCTACTATTTTGTTTGGCGAATAACGTTAAAGTTTATTTCATTTGCTCTTTGAGTAATACCCTTGTCATGTGGTCCTTTCGCAAGATTTTTGTATAACGACAGACCGAATTTAATATCACAAAACCTTGATATTTTCAGTTGATACAAATCTTATTAACAAATATTTACATTGATTAACCGACGACCTGATTAATAAAACATTTATTCTTGATATATGATACTGTTATTGCTACAGGTAGCGTGCTAGATTTTCTTATTACCTTAATTTGCTATCGACAAACATAATCCAAATGTTTGTCTGTTCGCCGATTTAACGGGAATACAGATAATTTGTTATTCTTGGTTTCTAGATTAATATGTTCTAGATTTTGCCAGAGTTCAGAATATTTATTTAGAAATGTTTTCCGGTCTAATTTGGTTTAACAAGCTCAGAGAAATATATGGTTCTGAGATAAAACTGGTCCTAAATGTAAATAAATTAACATATTTGAACACGCAAAGAAAGAGATAAAAGCTTTAGATGGTGTATTTATGAAATCTATCGGGCCCAATGTAAAAATAATATTAACAAAACATTTCGACATATGTACTTTGATCTGCAATCAGTATCAACTAATCACTCACTTTATATAATTATTTTATCTCGCTACAAGTTTCTGAGAAAGAATTAAACTGCTATTTTCCTGCTTAACATTCTGAGTAATGCAGATTTTTTTGTCATCACCACAGCAACCTAAATACATATTTGTTGGTTTCATCAGCACAATTAAATATTCTTCATCACCAAGGTCGATAAGATGTCATACATACCGGCCCGGGAAACGCGTAGGCCCTACCGCCTAAGCTAGTCGCACTTCCATTTATTTTGCGTATCTATTCTTCGATTTATTTTGTGGCAGAGTAATAAATCAAGTATTAAAACTAAACCTGTCATCCAATTTGCCCAAAATATCGGACAATGAAAAGTATCCAACCGATACTATTAAAAATGTTGATGTATTTCTTAGTTCACATCATTGTCATCTCAAAAACATATCGTATGACGAAACAAATCAATGTGATGGCAAAAAGTATCATTACAATATTATGTGTGCTACAATCGGTGACATGTGTGTTCTGCTCATGCCATTATGTGAACAACGACCGTTATGATTGGATGGGCGCGGGTCACGGCCTTGTGCGAGGCTGGACAATGATACGCGGCAGCGCCGGCGACCATTTATATTCGACTAGCTGTTAGGCCTAACTACGAATTCATTCTCGGAGACTTCTACTGTCGGAATTAGAATAAAGTCCTATATATCCGTTTAGAATATTTGTGTGACGACGCATAGTAAAAGTGACATCGTCGGACCTCATTTTGAAAATCCCACGAACTGTCGTAAAATTTTATGATGTGAATGTGACATCGCAGGTATTGTGAAAAGGTTTACCTGTATGCTAATTCTCAGATAAATCTTACCATGATTGAGCATCAAGATCCCCTTTTTATTATTGGGTTCGCCTATGAGCTTGTTGTGGTCTAGGTATAGAAAACTATTGAAAAAAGAATTCAATGTCTTTGATCAGGTCATAGACTATCTGCCATTAGTGTTGCTGGTTCAAATATTCGCAATATTAATTTACTTAGCGGAATTTGCGTGATTGAATAACAACTTTGTTTTGTAATTACATACTTTGTTTACTGTGTTTGTTTGTAAGTAATTATTTTACCCGATCGATCTACTGAATGTTATGGACTGGCAGATAGTACAATATGTAGATTGCATTCTTAGGAACGTTTACATAATTATATACACATTTAATGCAGGCAAGGACAACAACCCGCCATCTGAATAGGAATGTTTATAACCGGAAATATGACATAAAGAGTGGTAATCTCAATTTAAAAATTGAAGATCTCGTAATTAAGTACACGGGTGACAGGTCCTTTGAAACCCTCACAAACAGAGCTGAGTGCCCCGTGTTTAAAGTCCGCGGAGTCCTTTAATTTTCGTATACCGTTGGCACTCCCGGCACGTATCTCTACCTTTGATGTCGGGTCCTCATTTCCCGTGGCCGCAGCCGAGGGCAAATAACTTATATTTCTTTTATATTACTTTTCAACACAAACATTTCTAAACGTTTGATTATACTCAAATAAATTTGGTGTGAAATAAATGTAAATAAAAGTAAGACGGATATATGTATAGAAGACTTTAGATGGTTTCGGGCGAAGGTTCTGTGGTTTAGTGGTCAGAGCGCTCCCCCTGTAAGGGAAAGATCGCGCGTTCGAATCCCGCCTGAACCGATAATTTTTTTTCTATTTCTTAATCGAAAAGTATAATTGATTTCATTTTTGATGTAGATTATTTTATCAGATGTTAGGGTTTCTTTTTTTTATGAAAATGAGAATTATTTAGATATGAAAAGTGTATAAAAACATTATCTTTTGCTGAATGACCTCCTAAAGTTGTATTGCCTAACTGTTTGTAGTTTGTACTGTTACCCTGCTTAAATCTATAATTATGTTAATTTAATGCAATAAACAAACAATATACGAGTATATAACGGTTATAGTTTACCTTCTATTTTGGCGACACCAAGTAAATGAGCGTCATCTAGCGAAGCTAAATTAAACATCCTGCATCGCGATATGAAAGTTTTACACTTAGATCTCAACATTAACCGTTGCTCCACGTATCATCAGGCATGATTACTAGCAAGGTCAGAGGATAATCCCTTTGTCATAACTGTAATGTATGTATAAGCCAACTCGTCCCACACGACCGCAAGGTCACCAGGCTTATCGTTGTTATTAAATAATTCTCTTTCGTTCGTTCGTTTCCACTTTGAATACAAACCGTGTAAAGTAAGCCGTTGTGCTGCGGCTACGCGTGGCGGAAGTGCTAATTGGTTTAAGGGCTTGACATTGACGCTGGGTTTTGTCAGTTCTTGTGTTATTGACACATTACTGAACTGAACTAGAAAATGTTGGGAGGCCGATAGTGGTATTTTGTATTTCTAACTAACTACAAAAATAAGGAGGAAGTTAATGGTTTTTTGGTATATCAGCATGTGTTAAGTGTAGACACTAGACACAAATATACAGTACAATTCATCAGCTTTACTCCTACATAATGAGGGGCAAGCCTGTTTACCGTCAACCGGGACTATATCCAATTATGGTAAACCTGTGTATTAATAACTTATCAGAATCGGGGTTAGAGGTATCGCTATCGACCTCGGACTGGCTGATCCTTTTTTATTCCACTAAGTGGTACACAAACACACGTCTCCACAGATGGAAAGTGGTTACCGTAGCCTATGGCCGTGTGCAAATATTTCCTAATATCATTTAGAATATTATTGTAACGCGATTAAACGTTATGTACTTCAAGTTAAGTCCTCCAATCTCACAACTCAA
This sequence comes from Eilema griseolum, assembly GCA_963662185.1. Lineage (NCBI taxonomy): Eukaryota > Metazoa > Arthropoda > Insecta > Lepidoptera > Erebidae > Eilema > Eilema griseolum. Next base: position 736,318 of record OY759232.1, read on the forward strand.
TCTCTTAAAATAAGATTGAGTAGAACACAAGCTTCCAAACAATCCGCCCATGTAATATATGAGGTAACAAATTAATATTGCAATGTTAACTGTCGTCTCATTGTTTAAGTCAACATTACTTGCGACTCTGGCTGTACACGGAGCGTCTGTAGGCGCCGCACGTGGGGAGACGGTCTCGCCTTCACTAATTAATATGATGCCGTTGATGATACGTGGAGGCGAAGGACGAATCTTTTGTTTGTGTAAGGTTGTGGTGCATCAAATACATAACTATTGAATATTAACGGATATATATATATATAGGAAGATTCGGATGATTTCAGGCGAGGTTCAGTGGCTTAGTGATCAGAGCATTGCCCCTGTGAGGGAAAGATCGCGAGTACAAATCCCGTCTGAACTGATTCAAAATTTTCCCTATCTTAATCAAACTTATATTAACTACTAGCTGTTGCCGCATGCGCGGTGACATCCAAGTATTTTATCAATATGGTTATCACAATCAAACATAGTCTATTACTTTCCCAAACTCCAGTCTAACTCCTGTGTCAAATTTCATCAATATCGGGTCAGTGGTTTCGGCGTGCAAGCCGTCAGTCAGATATACAAATAGGTAGACAGACATACTTTCACATTATACTGATGTTGTATATAAAAAATCCTGGTAATTGGGTTTGATTAGCTTCTAATTACATTATCGCTTGCCGGTTTCGTAGGACACGCACCCCTGCGGCTCATTTAGGTCCCTTGGGTGCCTATCTAAAGAAAACTTTTTGTGTTGCAAAAGATTCACGCTAAGTACCTACTGTTAGAGATTTAGAACCTGCACCCTCCCGTTGCAAGTCCGACGCACTATCTAACCAACAATCGTTAACACTATCATCGATATCTTTAAAGGCTTCATATGACGTGGAGCTTGAATGTTATATAAGTAGAAGCCATGTGCTGTAAGCAAGTGTAATGGACCACGTTATTAGTAGATATACACGCAATATTACCCGGTCGCCGTCATAAGCAGCAACACTTCCTAGTGTTACTGAAACTTTTATACCTGCTGTTATAAAAACAGGTACTAGTGTCAATACAACTTTTCCTAATACCTGAGTATCAGAGTATGATCAATAACAAATTTAAAAAATAGACTTGCCCTTCAATGACATTACCATCGAAAACTATAGCTAACGAAATAAGGGTATAGGTGGCAAACAAGCACGGCCCACCTGATGGAAAGTGGTTACCGTGGCCTATGGACGTGTGCAATACTAGGGGAGTCACACTCGCGTTGCCAACCCTGTAAGCACAAAGAGTTTTTGTGCCGTCAGTGTAGAGGACAAAGCAGGACAAGCCTTTGGTCGTCCCACTGACAGCACAAAAACTCTCCAGTGAGCTCTGACTACCCTACTCACCGCCGGGAACACAATACGTGGTTATTATGGCCGCGGTATTCTGTAGGGCGGAGGTACTTCCCCAGTCGGACTGCTCAATTGGACGGAAATACCGTCGTGTCCTAACTCCTACCTACCTATATGGTGGTAAACACCCAAAATAGGCTACACTACATATAACCGGAAATATGTTAGATGGCAGTCGCTTTAGGGAAAATATTGAAGATCAGCCGCGTCTCCGTTATACTGGGAAACGGATCCCAACTGCTGAGGGTAAGAATGATAATGATGAAGATGGGTGGCAATAGGACATATACTTTTTATATCCGGAATACATTCGTGTGGGCTCACGTGATAAGAGCCGTGGACATTAGCTAGTGATTTAAAACATTACCTTTTTCTATCCTTTTCGAAAACATAAAAAGCGCGAGCCTAATGTGTGTGTACCTACATACATTACGCTCACGTAAGAAAGGTTTGGCAGAGGTGAATTAACAGACACATTTCACCAATAATTGTATTCCCACATAATTGGGGGTCAGCATATTGCCGTATTCTGGACACTATAGTTGACTTGAGCCGTGCGTCTGAGGCTGAGTCTGTGCTGTATATATCTGTCTGATGTTAAACAGCCCTATCCCTTAGTCGCCTTGTACGACACCTCATGGGAAGAGATGGGGTGGCACAAATTGTACTCTGGCGGAAACCACGCAACTAATGCGTGTGTATATTTACAGATATCCGTTAAAGACATGATACATTCGTAACAAATTATGAAATTCGGTTCTTCTTAAACAATAACATAAATAAACCACTTTAAAAACATTTTAGGCGTCCAAACATCAAAATAGAAATAAATTACAAACATTTGACAGCAATAATACAGAACATAATACGTATTTTAGGATAAACTACAGTGACATGACAGCTTCTAGTAGGGGTGACTCTTTTAAACTGCGTTTTTTAAAATTAGTTTTTGTAGTTGGCAGCCCTGAGCGAATAGGCATATACTATAGACTATTAATAGCAGATGACAGATGAATCGTCCACAGATATTTTAGTGAAGCGTGGGATCCAATGATTCATACACAAATATTAATATAACGTCTGTTGCAATGAATAACAAAAGCATTACCTATAGTCACAGTTTTAGAATATAGATAACACACTCGTCCTTTACTCCATTTGGTTGGGTACTTAACGAAAACCAAGGCCTATTGCCGTATTCCGGGCACTATTGTTGACTCGAGCCATGCATCTGAGGCTGAGTCTGGGCTGTATATATCTGTCTGATGCTAAACAGCCCTATCCCTTAGCCGCCTTGTACGACACCGCATGGGAAGAGATGGGGTGGCCCTAATTCTGCTCTGCCGGAAACCACGCTTTTATTTAAAAACTTAGTTGATTATTGTTTTGCTGTTTAGAAATATTTTGAAGACTAAAAATCGTAATCATACCAGTACTAAGTCAGTTAGTTAGCCTTGTTTATTTGTTTAATATGCTTTTATGAAAAGACGATACTAGAAGCGTGCCAATAGTTATAAAGTTAATTGGTTTGAGATTGAAATGTTGCTGTTTACGGTGAACAGTATCTGACCAATGTGCGCCACGACACCCGGTCCTCCATTTTCTGCAGTCTATTCCAGGACTTCGGTCTACCTTCTGTTTGACGTGTATGTTTCAGTGGTGGTGAAGAATTGAAGCGTTCTGTTTTCATACTACATATTTAATATACTTGCGGTATCTAGGTTCCTCTACATCTGTGGTTAACGCACTTTTAGTGTGATGTGTGTAGTAAACTAGATCTATTTGTGCAAAGAGTCCATCTTGTAAACAAGACCTACTTCTAAATACGTTAAATGGTGTTATTATCTATTTTAAATGAAGAGTAAGTGCTCAGTAAATTGGTTTGAAGTGATATATAAGATTGTTCGATGTATTTCAGTGTTCTATTTAAATTGCACAGATGGTGCAGTAGTTTACTGGCCGAGGTTGTCCTCGTATGTGTCAAAATGTGTTACGATTTACTTGGGGTAATGTAGGAAGGACAAATCAACGTGTAGGTACAATGTAATAGAAAGAGAGATTAAATGTCTCATCTAATACATTAAATATTTTCTACAAAAGGTTTGTGTTCGTAGTTTGTATGTATTATACAGAACCGTAGACACACCCGAGGAGGGGGCCAGATCGAGAGAGATGGCCCAGAGTCAGCCGTGGTGCGAGAGATATGCCTGTCAACCTCACCCCCGGCAACCAAAAACGAGCCACAGGTGTCGTGCGTTTTAGTCGGTACGAGTCCGACATAACCTCTCCCACCGGCTCCGGTGATGGGGATATATGTGGGAATTTCGCACGTTTAAAAAAAACAAACCCGTAGAAGAATGGGCTATCAAATTACAGCCGTACCGAGCAGTGGGTTGCCAGTTAAAAATAATAAAGAAACATTAGATGTTTTCTAATCAGTACAAGAGAAGTGCACGTCGCAAATATAAACCCAAATCATAAAGATGTTTATACTGCCTTTTAGTATAGAATGTTTCAATAACACACATCAACCTGCCAGTACCACGAATACAAAACTGCATAGCTCGCGGGCAAACGCTGCAAAGTATATACCTGATTGGCTTGGGCGCAAGGTCATGCAAGGCTGTTTGCGCGCGCGCAGCTGGATTACCGAAGGGGAACTTTGAGGCAATAAAAAAATTCATACTTGTTTTTGGTCTGTCGGGTTTTTATATTTATTTATTTATGATTTTTAAAGGACTTAGCATACTTACATGTTATTTTTGACATCTATAATAGCCTTTAGGACCCATCTTAAAGGCTATTGGAATCAGTTATGTATTATTAGATTCCGTGCTGCTACTAATAATTTTCTAATCGATAAAACCTGACTGAGTTACTAAGAAACTGGTTGAAAACCAGTGCCAAGCTCCAGACTGGCATGTGCTGAACCAAGCCTTATTCAGCATGCGTACTAAATATATGCTTGTTCATGATTACTATGGTGATTAGGGCAAGCAATACAGTTTGTATTTTATTTATTGTATCATATTATTCTGTTGTGTATCTGGTAGGTTTATGCATGAATGCATGATTTTTTTTTTCTTTCTTTAAACCCAACGATAACACTACCATTCCAGTCAGCCAGTACTCTGCACGCACAATGCCCAAAAAGGAGGCTAAATCCGGACAAGAGTCTCTTTCCTTTCCATTCCAACACTACCATTCATTACACTACTGACATAATCCTGTTCCTAATACAAGCACTTTAGCTTAGCCGGAGGAGGTGTAGGGATTAACGGGGATACTAGTAATTTTGGTTATAATAATCGAACTGGGAACCTCATGCCACTAGCTCCTCGTCAATCTAAAGTGGTTTTCCTTTATACTGTATAGCCCCTGAGTGATTCTGTTTGCGGCAAAGCTAGAACGCAAGCCTAAACTAATACCTGGAGTAATTTAATTCATTGATTATTCGGGCTTCGTGACAAGAGTCGATAACTAGTAGGCGGATTAATCTGTCTGACGAGCTCCGAGCGCCGAGCGCGGGGTTAAATGTGAATGTAAGAATGTGTAAACAAACCCGAGTTATCTATCAACATCGGATCAGCCGCCGTATACAAGGAAGTTTGAACAAAAATGAATTTGTAAACAACAACACAGTTATCTGTCGGTGAATTAATGACACCGTTATGAAATATAGAGTTTGATACAGTGCTAGAGGAGGCGATTACTAATTTATACGAATATATTGTAGGAGGTAGGACACGACGATATTTTCGTCCGAATTGAGCTCTCCGACTGGGGAAGTACCTCCACACTACAGAATACCACGGCTATAATAACCTTGTGTTGTGTTCCCGGCGATAAGTAGGGTGACCAGAGCTCACTGGAGAATTTTTGTCCTGTCAGCGGGAAGAGCAAAGGCTTAGTCCTGATTTTGTGTTCTGCACTGACGGCACAAAAACTCTCCTTTCTTACAGGGTCGGCAGCGCGAGTGTGACTCCCCTGGTGTTACACACGTTCATAGGTCACGGTAACCACTTTCTATCAGGTAGGCCGTGTGCTAGTCTGCCACCTAACTTGTATAAAAAAATATGGAAAAGTATGAGTAACATTTTTTAAAGGTGCTCGTAAACTGCGTAAGGTAACAACCCGGCTGGCCAATGTGGAAATTGAAGGCCAACGCCTTCCAATATTGGCAGAGGCCTATGTCCAGCAGTGTACTGAGATAGCCTAATTGATTGATTGAAACTGTGTAAGAAGTGTTAGGATAGAAGCAGATGATGGGTGAGTAAAGTGCGAGTATACCCACATACCTAATATACACAAAAACATTCATTGAACTTTCAATCAATCAATCAATTACCCTATCGCAGTCTATTGCTGGGCATAGGCCTCTCCTAATGTAGGGAGGCTTTGACCTACAGATTGACCATTGACGAGGTGAAATGGTTCCGAAGTTAAATAAATAAACCCATAAATGGTTTTAAATATGATTACTGAACACGGAGAGTCATTAAAGAGTCACCTTGCGATGCGTAACTCGGGGCGGGTGAACGAACGGAAGTCGGCGTCATTACTGTAATCTACCCTTCCATGGCTGTTGCCTCCGGCACGGCGCTTCCACTAAATTGTTCATTAGGCCTCGCTCGATATTAAACAAGTTGTTTACCCCAGGGGATTCGATAAAGATAAGGTAAAACGAACGTAGTAAGGGTTGACAGGATTCCTGACTAGGACTAAAATGTTAACCTTGAAGTTGGAAGGAAAGGTGTCCTCATAACCTCTCGTTTTCACCTAAGTATAAAACATGTATTTGACTAGTTGCAATATTTCACAGGCTACAGTGTGCACGCAAATGTGTTTTATACTTGTTTACAACTTGTTAGCTATACATACTATGTGAACGAGAAAGTATCTGAGATACATGTATAAAACAAGTATTGTATCTACAAGTCTTCAACAAGTTTTGTATCAAACAAGTTTACAACTTGTTTCGCGGTGAAAACGAGGGGTAAGGCTGATTGAGTTTGTACGAAACACGATGTTTGATATAGGGAAGTACGCCGCCGAGGGTTGACGAGAATGTAGCCGATAGTTCTATCGTCTAGTATTATTGTGGCCATTTTAGTGTCCACTGAGCACATCGCCCATAACGGAAGAAACAGTAAAAAAAAAGCTGTCCTCATCGATGCGGACAACATTATGGCCATTGCTGACCTCAAGAAAGTCACAAAACTTAACTATTTTACTATCTGACCTATTCAACAAACCTACGAGTGTTCAATACTATCGTCGTCGTATTTGGTAGTAACTATATCTTTAATATGTACATTAAAACAAGTGCTGCTGACGGCAATAGTCTCGACTTATATTATGCGTAACACCGAAACACTATCTCTGTTATATCCCATCGAGCATAATCATGCAGCATAAGTATAACAGAGGAATTAACTCCAAATATAGCTGATCCTTCAAAAACGGAACAATAACAAAGCTTCAAAGAAGATTTCAAAAAGTGATGTTCCTCACATAATTTGTTCTGTCCAGTCCGTTGAACGTAGACAATGAGCAATTTAGCGCGGTCGATTATCTCAAGGCGGTGCCATAGGCTCCGTGCGGCTCACAGACTCACCGCGGCCACAATGGGGATCACGCGGTCGAGACAACCCACTAATTGAGCGAGTGGACATCACCTTCAATTGATTGCGCATACGCACCGACACAATGGATACCAGTATAATGACCTCTATTGATTGAGACACTTCTTTGCAGGGTAGTTTAAGCAGAAATATTTCCTAAATTATGTATGTGAGTAATTTTAAATTCAAGCTTGTAAACGGTCCCAGAACCAGGAGTATCATGGAAGCAAGGAGACAGTGGCTCGTATTACTGCGATGTAAACAAAATGTATAAGGTTTATCAAAGTGCAGATAACCTAGTAACCATTTACGGCCTATCTTTTAATTTATTGATATGAAACAAGACGCCTCGTCGATATCAGTGGAGATAAAACTGTCTCAAGTTCAACAGACAGACACTCGGTCTCGAGACTGAACTCTCGAGCCACTGGTCGTTCACATCGACTGCACGAATTTCATCTTTAGTTCGTTAACCCTGCCGCCTCCACGCCGAATTAGGCCTCAGTCCTCTCACCGCGTACAGCCTTTGTTTCTTAAATTTGCAGGAAGCTATAAAACTCAATTTCAAGGGATTCGTTTTTACAAGCGCCGATTCATTGCTGCTCGTTCATTGCGAAAACGGCTCGCGAATTAGGGTTAATTGGTTCAATCAGACGTTGATTACAGTTTTGTTGTGGTTGAGCTAAACAACGGACGGTTTTGAACAATAAAGTCGATGTAGAACTTTGAGATGAATGGCCGTTAGAAGTTTTGGTTGTGAAACAGTTAAGCGCCGCCGCCGGCGCCGCCGTTACATGCCGAGAGCATACCTGTTAGTAAATGGAACAGTTAAACAGTTTCACACATGTCTTGTGGAGCGCCGGTCGTTCCCATTGCGCATGTAACATAGATAATGAAAAATGGCTCCTGGAAGAGAAGAATACAAGGCAACTAGAACATTGGATTGTTCTACATCTTATAGTAAACAAATAGCCTATGAGAAACTGGTGGTTAACAAGAATGGTGTCGTCTCCAAATTTATCCATTTCCCAGGCGTCTAATTAGTATTTACGTGGCGGCCAATTTACGTTCAATTCAATGCCTTTCAGTCCCCCAAGCTAAAATATTTTCTATCCAACTGTTTAATTTCCGCATTGCATTCAACGTTTCATTATCGCAGTTCGTCCTGGCGGCGACAAGCACTGTACAATGTACAGTCCACCTCCCCTAGCGTAACTAATATGTATACCTCACGATAGCAACACCCATTCAAATCGAAACAAAACATATCGAATACAAACGTTAAAATGGCTCCCCGCCTGACGTAGCGTCATTCACGATGACACGCTTTTGATAACGTCTTGGACGTCAGCCAAATTAAACACGCCATGCTCTTTTGTAGGCGTCGACGCCACGAGACGCAAGTGACGGTAAAAGTTTATTTAGTAATGGTGTTTCTGTTCTAGCTCGATGGTGCAGCGGCAGCGAGAGCCGCTACGATTTCCGGGCGAGTAATTTTCAGTAGCAGCATTAAAGAAACAAGAATATTCCCCCGATCAAAACAATAAGCTGGCATTCTATTAAGCGATATGGTAAAAACTAATGGATACAAAGTGTAAAGTGCACATGTTGTTTTAAGTAGCGTAGTGATCTCGTCTTTTAGTTACTCCAAGATAATCAACAGTATGGGTGACTTCAAAAAATACTGATAAACGGTTGTTATGGAGTCAGAAACGCGTTGGTGACACGCGTAGGTAGCCCGTATATTTACTAAACACTTTTCTAGAAAACGCTTGAGTAAATCTAAAAAAGTTTTATCATTAACTTATAAATTAAGTTCTTCCACTGCCTACCTACTTACCTAATTCATAATGTCACGTTTTAATAACAAACATTTACACAGAGCGTACGTATCTCATTCATCATACGAGCTACGGGACACATTACTAAAGCCATGCGCGTACGCACGTCGAGCCTGCGCGCTCGTACTGCGCACGTGCGCGTGCTTAGTCCCAAGGGCTTTAGATATAATCACGCTATTATGTTTGATACTGTACAATTGAATCAGAAACGTGCCCCATAATAATTGTGTAGAGTACTATCAGTCAAATGTGCTTCACTTCATTTATAAAATCGATATTATTATATTGGTATTTAAAGTGTTATTGCAGATAGTGTTACATCCGCACTGTTAATAGAGTGCTTAAGCCTTAAACAAATAAATAAGCAAACAGTTAAGGAAACTTCTAAAAATATCTACGCATCAAGTTACTGTATAGTGTTGGCTTGTCATATCTGCTAAGTGCTAAGTCCTAATGGCAGACAGGTGGTCCTGTTCGTCAACCTGCTCGGGAAAACAAGACTGCTCAGTGCTCAGGTAGGTAGACCAGAAGATTGTCGTATGGTAATAATTGAGGTACCGCGCATTACCATAAGTCATAGGAATTGCAGCTACTTAAAGTCGATATTAAGTGAAAGAGACTCCCGGTCGAATCTATATTTTATTTGTCAGTGTGCTGTTAAGGTCAGAACTTGTCTGGAGTTATAATAATTACGATAATAAATAAGACAAAGTCTGTGAGGGTAAGACCACATTGCTATTGAAGGAAATCATGTACTCCACCTAACATGAGTTTGAAGTAAGTATACGTAGAAACTTCTCGTAAGTCCAAGGCATTCTAGTAAGTCAGGGTCGACAACTAAGCCATTTAAAGCCGACCATCCTGTATATTATATTAAAAAGTTTTTTTGGTATATATCTATTACGTGTGTAGTTGATATATTACTGATAATAAATTAATGTTTGCAAGCCATAAAATGGTAAATAATGTGTGGAACAAAAAAGCCGTCATGAATTACTGCATGTCAGTGAACGAACGAATTTGAACTTGAACGTTATTGACTTACAAACTCACATGACGGTGTGACGTATACACATATATCATCATACATCCACGTGGTCATACCACTCATTCGTCCGGGGCAGGCAGAAATAACAACCCGTTATTTGAGTGTGCCCTCTTACACCACACAAATTCCTTACCTTTCCTACCCTTATTAAACTTTTCATACATACCCTCGAGCACCACTGACCTGCTCTATTTGCAAAACTTTTTCAATTTGATCTGTTTTGCACTCTGAGGTCAACTCCGACCGATCTGCTCATACCTTATATATATCAACAGTTATCCATACAGTATAGAAAACCAACCACAGTCTCCCCTCTCGACTACAACCTCTCAATACACGCCACTCTCGTATTTCAATCATTCTCTAATCTCCTCCGACATTTACTTCGCAGATTGTTAAATACTAAAACTTTTCGCGACTGCTACGCAGGAGGCGTGGGTTCGATCCCCGCTGATGAATATGGGTATTTGCATTGGTCTGGGTGTTTCTATGTATAATTTGTATGTATTTACAAAAAAAAAAAGCATTTAAGTATGTTTATCCGTATTCTAGATTTCATAACACAAGCTAGTTAAACTATGCTTACCATGGGTCTAGATAGCGTTGTGTAGAATGTTGTAGAATATTTATTTATTTATAAAACTCTTCAACTGAGGAAATAGAACTTTCACGCATCACATATCCTGAAAAATATTACGAAAATCATTTCAAAAATAAAACGCAGGTGGGCGTATCTAATAAATATATATCTCCAGATAAAATGAGATTCAATTTTCCAGCATCCTCGTTGCGACAGATTCACGGGTGCGCTTTATAAAAACACATAGATGCATACTGAGGCGGATGTTGTCTGAAATAGACCAGCTAACGAATGCGACGAGGTGCGCCATCCTTAAGCACTTCATATTCATAATATCACATCATTAAAAACTTAACAAATATAAGTTTAATAGATTTTTGAAGTATTATGCTAATTTTTTCTTGTAAATTTTAATTACATTTTAAATGTACAAAAAGAAGTAAACATATTATAATGCTTCAAATATTCATTGATAAATAATTGTAGTAATAAATGAAGACCAAAATATCAACTATCCAGGACGTGAACCCCTCCTGAATAGTAAATTTAATGGATAATTTTGACGTTTTAATACCTAGGAAGGCTGTCAACCTATTGAGTCTTCCCTATTTAAATCATTTTAACAGATTGTTTTAAATCGTTGGAACAGAGTAGCCCTGATTTAGTCTACAATACAATACTGTCGGAGTCTATCATGCAAACCTATTTTCATTTTCCAAGAGATCTAGCAAACTCTAAAATTTTCTACAGTTTTCTGTGCAACTTCTTAGAAATCACCCTCATATCATTGAATAGGTAGGCAGAAGTTACAACAACCCACGAAAATATTTTTTTGATCCCCATTAGTTTATTATAGGTGCAGAGTCTGTGCTCCAACTAAGAAAAACTAAACCGTTGTCCATCATTGTTTATAATAATAAAAGAGATTGAATATATCTATGGGACGCCTTTCTGTCAGTTGTCAGTGTAGACACATTAATTTTTGCTCATTACATTACCGTTATCAAACTATTACTCTCTAACATAATAATATATCACATATATAAACGTTTTTTTAAATTTAATACATGCAGAAACCAGAATTCCAACCCGTCATTTGTTACTATCCTTACCAGGTCACGAGCTATCTCAATTATGATTAAGTTTTTCATACAAGTATGAAAAGCTAGATAGAAGAAACATTTCAAATCAGCAGTTTTGGTGGCATCGATCCAGGATTTTTTTTCTTCTAAATAACATATTGATCTTAGAGTAAACATTCCGGTCTGTCCGATGCCCATAGGATTCATTTTACCTGTTGCAGGACCGAAAACCGAAGAGTTGGCAAAATTTAGATATTTGTACATCTCAGTCTACACATTCAGGAATACACCTGCTTGTTGGTAATATAAACGTATTGACCTTACAGTCCTTACAGAAGTACCGCGGTAGCCTAGTGGTATGGGGGTACCGCGTAGCCTAGTGGTATGGGTAATGGACTACTGAGACGAGGTCTCGGGTTCGATCCCAGGTTTCACCATGGCACACACCAATGACTGACTTTTCTATGCTTTTCGAAGTTATGTGTGTATTTATCGCAGGTTTATAAGTGCCCGGTTAATGGCAATAGGCTCGCCACCTATTACATTGGGACCTAAAGATAAACTGGCGAAATGTGGGTGCTAGCACCTCAGCAACATAAACTCACACCTATATCCCCGAAGGGGTAGGCCCTTCGGGGATATAGGTGTGAGTTTATGTTATGTTATGACCTTACAGTAAATGAGCAGACTATTGATGCATTCTGTAATCACACACTTAACCTATAAGAATTATAAATAACTAAGTTATTTGGGTCAATAGCGACATTATCATAATGTAGCGTAATAAAGTTGATAACGATATGAATTGATTCATCGAGTGGCGTTTTACGACTCCTGCTTAACCCCGCTGATACTGCTGATACGTCATGTTTATCACAGTTAATGATAACGATGTTTTGTTGGAGAAAATAACACAATGCGTGATTGGAGGGTTATTTTGAAAGATTTTTTTTTTATTTACACTTTACAATCTTTAAATTAAAATGCATAATAAATTTAATATTGTTTATACGAATGGGTGCAATGTAAACTGATGTAAATTTGAGAGGAAAAATAAAGATTTATTTTATTTTTATTTATTTATATACATGTGTCTATGTATGTTTATCCGTATTGTAGATTCCATAACACAAGCTAGTTAAGCTATGCTTACCATGGGTCTAGATAGCGTTGTATGGAATGTCTCAGTCTTACGTGTATACCGGAATTTTCATTGATTTTATGTTTACTGCCAGGCGGAGCACAGTCTTACGATAATACACAGGTAAGTACTTACAACATAATCGACTTGTAGAGAGATATTTATGGGACATTTTTTGTTGCGGAAATACAATATATATATTTATATATATATGATTATTATATGTACTGTTACTACTTTTATTATTTTTATAACTTTTTAATTAATAATATTGTATACTTAAGAACCATTATTAGTTTTGAAGCATGATGTATTGTAAATCCAATTATTATTATTATGTTACTACTCTGTCGCATTGGGCAATACCTGTAATGACACAGTATGTATGAATGAAAATGAATAAATATAAACAAATAATTAATAGTGCTATATTTAGCAAAAGTAAACGTTTTTTCATTACAATCCAAATTTTAAATCCATTTAAAAAGAAACCATAATAACAACGGTAATTCGAAATGAGTACAAGCCCCGTCCGAGCATTTTACTTTTTCCAACTTTAATCGATTTGAATACTTGCATACTAATGGCTATTAAATTTCTTTAAAAAGAATGAATAAAGAATGGCTAAATCTAAAAATATCACAGTACCTATCTCTCAGCGCTAATTACAGGTGATGTAAACTCTTCGCTTTGGTTCGACACAAATAGGCGAGGGATGTGCCTTTTTTGTTTTACGTGCGCAAATTCCCCACAGATACCTCCCCACCGGAGCCGGTGGAGGAGATTATGTCGGACTCGAACCGACTAAAACGCGCGCCGCCTTTGGGTCGCTTTGGTTGCCGAAGGTGAAGTTGACAGGGAGGGATATGCCTGTCAACCTCTCCTTCGGCAACCAACAAAGACCCACAGGCGCCGTGCGTTTTAGTAGGTTCGAGTCCAACATGATCTCTTCCACCGAGTTCCGGCGGGGTATCCGTGAGGAAATCGCACGTAAAAAAACGCGGTTATGTAACGGGGATCCCCCCCCCCGTTAAAGTCGAGGTTTGTTTACACGTATATTATTATTTACCCTGGTTTGTGACTGCCTAGACATATGTGTATTAACAAATAATGTAAATAAGGATATTGATTCATATTTCACAGACTATAAATATATCATTGACGGCAGTTACACTCGCCTCCGCAGTAATATGTGCATAGTTTATACCCCTCCTAAGATTTAAATGCATGAGTATACTATGTAAACATCAAACGAGGAGGTAGGACACGACGGTATTCCCGTCCGAATTGAGCAGTCCGACTGGGGAAGTATCTCCACCCTACAGAATACCAAGGCTATAATAACCTCGTGTTATGTTTCCGGTGGTGAGTAGGGTAGCCAGAGCTCACTGGATAATTTTTGTTCTGTCAGTGTGATGACTAAAGGCTTGTCCTGCTATGTCCTCTACACTGAAGGCACAGAGACTCTGTGATTACAGGGGCGGCAGTGCGAGTGTGACTCCACTGTTGTTACACACGTTCATAGGTCACGGTAACCACTTTCCATCAGGTGGGCCGTGTGCTTGTCTGCCGCCAAGGTTGTATAAAATAAAAAACGAGCTGAGAACCCCCTTTTCCAAAATCAATTCGAGACAAACGATAGAGTTACGCACGCACACAGACAAGCACGAATCGATCTCAGGCCGTGCATGCACATTGTGCATCCGTATCAATAAAGACGGAACGTGCTCGCAGGCTTCGCGGCCGCGAGTCGATGACCTTTCGTTGCCAGTCGGTTCGGTACTACTCAGCATTTCCTACTATTCTTGTTTGTTTCGATTCCGATAACTAATAACCACGTAAAGGAAAACTTTAAACTTATTTTGAGGAAGCAATAATAACATGATATTCTATAGGCTAATTGGTTATTTATAATTCTAGAATTTTATCGTGAACCTTCGCGGTTCACGAAAAAATTTAAACGTGACTGAATATTTCAGAAGAGGATTTAATGAATAAAACTAACATAGTATAGCAAATATCTAGTATATTATAGTTTTAAACTGCACTAGTGATACAGCGGCAGCGAATACGGCTGTTGTGCATAAGGTTCCGGGTTAGGTTCCTGTTTACAATCAGGTGACCTGATTCTTATGTTTAAATAAAGATGGAGAAGCTAAAATTGCATGAAATTAGGGCAGGTGACGCGAGTGTTTAGTACACAGTAAACTTACAAGATTAGCCTAAATTAAAACAGGTTTTAGCTATGTGTGACTTAAAAGGTTTCTCTTTTGTAGTTCCCAGTGGCCTATTGCCTGTGGCGCTATGTCCCTAGTCACGACTCACATGATACGTTCGAAAGACTTGTACACCTACCTACTCTATACATTTCTTGTTACCGGCGGAACTTATTTATGTTTTTGTTGATATCTAAACGCGGGTTATTTGATTACTAATTTGTATTGACTTATTGTAAATTAGATTGTAATACAAGTATATTAAACAATAAAAAACAATTATATCAATACCTGAACCAGAAGATAAAGTAATTAATTACCAACAGTAAAAATTCATCATCAATAAAAAAATATGAACACCTCCGCCTTTATTGTGTAAAAGTTTGCTAGTAGAGCATACATGTAACTCTGCAGTTTCTACCAATGCAAAAACGTCATATAATTGGACATGTCCACAATAGTGACGTCATTCCATAATAATTGTGAACTGTAATCGTATCGGACGATGTGCGCGTGTTTCGCAACGGCAACAAGGTCGTCGGCGACTTGTATTATCGGCAATAACTCCCGAACGACTTGCAGCCGGCCGACTGGGTTTCTTTTTGTACACTTTCACATGAAAACGTAAGCTATTTTTTATGGAATAAACTCTGAGTTTGATGAACTTGTTCGCATTTTTATTTTATTTGAAAATATGAACTAGTAAGTAAAATATAAATAAAATGAGACAACTAAAATCAACATTATAATTAAAAAAAACTAAAACATAACTTTTATTTTTATGAAAAAATTATTAATATAATTATTTAATTAAATACCTCTAGTCTAACGGCAGAACGTCGATATTGCCAATTGGTTTTGGAGGTCATATGGCAGTGCTTCACGGAAAATTCCGAAGTTCAGCCACATCACCACAGTTAAGACTGGAAAGTCGACCCCAAACGAGTTGCGAAAACGCCTAATCTAAATAATGTATTTTTTTTCGGTAAAATAATTTTAATTCGGTATTTTTTTGTTCCTAAAAACATACTTTTTTTTATATAATCACGTCAATTAGACATCACCTTGCCTTATGGTAAGCAAAATCTCAGAAAAGAGGGTCACCATTTGTTACATATACCATGTGATAATGGTGACACTCAGCTTGACGGCCTCATCATATGCTTTTCACGCCCCGTTTAAAGGACCCGGGACTGTAGGAAGAAGGATATATTATTATATATATAAAAAATATATTTAATACTTGGAAAAAAATAAAAATATTATATATAAAAAGTACCAAGCGCATTGAGAAAACAGTTTGAAAAGGACGACGGTTTTTAAATATTTTACTTTTACAATATAACATAAGTATTCTAAATGTAATGTAAAGCAAGAAAAAATCACCCTTCCCGCAAAATGATTGATGTACTTCAGTTTGCTTAATAAAAGTGTACGAAAATAAAAGTTCAAAGGGATCGTAGTATTTATAAACAATTTCCGTTTACACTACAAATAGAATGTTTGTGTTGATTGTGCAAGCCGGCAGCGGTGCCAGTTGCCAAACGGTGGCATCGTCACGATTACGCCACGTGACGTGAACATACCTGTCATACCACAGACACTGCTGGTCGGGGTGCGCGAGGGATACACCAGATGCTACCTCACCCTCGGCAACAGATGACCCATGACGCCCGTGCGGTTTTAGTCGGTTTGAGCTCGACATAATCACTCCGTCAGCGTGAGTTTATGTAATGTATGTGTTAGTAATAATAATAATAAATATTCTACAACATTCTACACAACGCTATCTAGACCCATGGTAAGCATAGTTTAACTAGCTTGTGTTATGGAATCTAGAATACGGATAAACATACTTAAATACATTTTTATGTAAATACATACATATTATACATAGAAACACCCAGACCAATGCAAATATCTATATTCATGCATACAAATATTTGCACTGACCGGGGATCGAACCCGCGCCTCCTGCGTAGCAGTCGCGTTCACTACCGCCACGCAACAGACGCTAAACTACTGAACGGATTTTGATACGATTTTTTCATCAGAAAGGTCTCGGTCAGACTCAAAAATTGCCATATATTTCACTGTTTTTTTTTTTAAAGAATATTAGAACCTGAATTACTAATATTCCCTCTAATCCCTCCAGCTAAGCTAAATTGCTTGTGTTAGAAATGGGTTCACGTTGGTAGTGAAACGCCCAAGATTCGAACCCGAGACCTTTCGATCGTAAGACCGACTCCTTAACCACTAAGCCACGCGACGTTGAGTTGGTTGGTTGAGTAGAATTGTAGATATGACTCATAAGTCGCAAAAACCGAATTCAACACGGACAGAGCCGCAGGCATCAGCTAGTTATGTTTAGAGATGGAAAGTTAATCAACGATTCTATTTCTAGGAAGATTGGCATGTTGTCCTTGGACGTAGCGAGAGCTGTATGGTTCAAGGCGTAATCAACTTAGGCAATAAGGAAAGAACTATGCAATTTCGAGTTTAACACTTCAATAGCGATAAAACGAATGCAATAATCATAAATATTTTGCACGATTTAATTATTGAATTGAAGAAGCAAGGACTTCTAGCTGCTGGGCTAAAATATATTACAGGATTCAGTTTGTTATGGTATTCATGGAAGGATTCTTAAAGACAAATATGTTCACGCCTTTATTCCCGGAGTAGAAATTGGACCATCTCTTCCTATGCGGTGTCGTACAAGGCGGCTAAGCGATAGGATTGTTTAATATCAGACAGATTTATACAGTCGAAATTCAGCCTCAGATGCATGACTTGAGTCAATAATAGTGCCCGGAAGACGGTAATAAGCCCACCTCCTATTACGTAGGACCGAATTCAATGAATGGTGAAATGTGGGTGTTAATTCACCTTTGCCTAATCCGCCGGGGATAAAGGCGTGATTATATGTATGTAGTGTACATTAATTAATTACAGGCAAAGAATCGCGTCATTGGTTTATCAGTTCTGTTATTGCATCTTTGGTTTGCCAGTTAGTGCACATCTTCCAACTTTTTGATTGTGCTCACACTTATAATTAAATAGTACCGTATACTTGATATATGGATAACACACGCACACATGTGCACATGTGCCTCTGCGCCAACTTCAAAGCGCGGTGTCGACGTACGTTGCGCATGCGCAACTGCCGCTTTCAAATGTTTATCAAACTGGGATGTGAATAGACGCCTTGTAAACATCCCGGTTTGATTATTGGCAGTTACGTTAGATAATATTGTGAGGGGGTCGGTAGGTTATTGCAAACCTCTTCCACCGGCTCCTGTGGGAGGGTATCCGTGGGGATTTTGCGCACGTAAAAAAAAACCCCACCCACAACACAGGTTTTAATATATTTTACTACAGTGGATTAGTCCAACTAATCTGTACCTAGTGATGATTTGGGGCATGCCGGCAGCCGCACGCGTGATCTGCCCAGTAGACTACTTGGGCCGTAGTCACTCATAGGCGACAGTAGGGCAACGCGGAATGCCGTTCGACCGGTGAGGCGGCCGCGGCAGCAAATCGCCTCGAGATTTACTTTACACGCCTGTTTACTGGCGCTAACGGGATATTGGATGTACCTATCACCGGTCAAGTGACAACCAAGACGTGGGTGCCATGGCGCAGCCGGTCGAAGAATCAATTAGAAATTATCTCTATTACCGTTGTCGTTTTAGGAGATCATTGGTTTAATTTAGTTTAGTTTAAATGCAGTGCAGTAGCCGGTAGTAATTTTTAATTAATATTTATTCACAGGATGCGGAAGGCAGAGGATCGGATAAAATGGCGCACATTGGGAGAGGTCTATGTCCAGCAGTGGACAGCGGTGGGCTAATTGTTTGACTGATACATAACCGTATCGAATGTTGATTTGTTTCTATTGATGTAGAACATTACTGTTTGTCCACTAGAAATGATTATAAACTCCGCTAATCCCATAATAATAAGTTATAAATACTATTTTAGATACTAACAGGATTGACTATATAGCAGCCTAACTAGATCAGATACATGTCCCAAGTAATTACCCCACAGCAATACACCCACGCAGATTCTCTTGTAAACTGTTTGTTTTAAAGAATAATGGCGAGTTTACCCTCGTTACTGAAACCAATAAGGCCTATCTAAGCAGGAATTCTGCCACTTTACACAGTCACATGTTTGCTGCGTATTTTTATTGTTATTGCTTCCCCGTACCCACGAACATTGTCTTATATTGGCTTGATCTCTTGGAGTTAAACGCTTGTTTGTTTAGGATTTTGCTGAGCTGTCGACATTCCGGTATAACGAATCGCATTGTATTGTTTAACTAATAAACATCATTTCTATAACAATAATGTTAATTATCTAAGCCCAGTGGTGGACAGCGATTGACTAACTGGTTGATAAAACATAATAATGCGCTGTTCCATTAAGGAGCAAGTAAGACGAAACCTCGCCAAAAGACAAAGACGTCTTGACAGGTTTGATGGATGAACAGAAGCGTAGAATCTGCATGTTTTTGTAAAGAAAATTAATAATGAAATTATATAATCTAACAGAAGGCCTTATTAATAATATTATTCTTATAATTTTCTTTTTTCGCTTTCGCTTTTAGCTGATATCAGTCATAGCTTATTATACCATGATTTTTTCTCGAGACAATTACTTTTGTTTATATGTTTACCTATACCATTTTTAACTTTGCAGGGAGACTTATTCTCGATCGGTTATCGTATTACTAACATATAACTAATGAATTTATGTGCAAAAGAAAGTAAAACATTCTAGAGAAAAGTGACAAACGACCTCGGCTACCCTTGATATTTTCGTGTTTAATACTTTTTAGGGTGTGATTCATCAGTAGCCGGGTTTTAGTTATAAACTTGTTTTTTTTATTCATATTATTTTGGGGGAACAATACGTATAATTTATACATATTTGTAATATGCTAATTTAGGTCTTTAAGTTGATATCAAATACGACATATTTATCTCAAATTTACTTTTTAACTCACCACTTTATGGCCGCTAGACGACGCCACATTAAATTTAGTGACACGTTATATAGCCTATAACCAGCGGACGACTAAGATGCTTCTAACGATACCTCGTTTCTACAGTTCTAATAAGTGGTTGAGGAGCTATGAGGGCATAGATGAACCTACATACATACATAGCCTGTAAAACTCAAAACCATGCTTTTGCCTCGCCGTAGTAAAAAAAAATACATGCCATATACTTAAAGACGTACGCACTTGTAGAATACAGTTACTAACATTGAAATAATAGAATCCAAGCCGTACAAAAAGCACACAGAACTAATTGCAGTTCAATGTCGTCCGACCATCGATATGGACCGAAACGTTGAATTTATTTGCACTACATTGTACGAGTGAAATATTCACAATAACTACAATTAAACCAGTAAGATTAAGTATGTCAAGAGCCGACCTTGTTCGTCTCTTACTTTGATTGTGAGACGGCAAGTCGCTCACCGGACGGTGGAGTGTTACGTCGTTGGTGCGGATGGCGCAAAAACTACGAATCTACTATACTATATATATACAGCGGCTAGTGCGATTTTTTATTATATAACTTAGGTGTCAGACAAGCACAAGTCCCACCTGATGGAAAGTGGTTACCGTGACTTATGAACGTGTGCAACACCAGGGAAGTTACACCCGTGTTACCGACCCTGTGAGAACAAAAGTTTCTGTGCCGACAGTGCAGAAGAAACAATAAAGACAAGCCTTCAGTCTTCCCACTGACATCACAAAAACTCTCCAGGGAGCTCTGGTTACCCTACTCACCACCGGCAACTAAGAGTGGAGGTACTTACCCAGTTGGACTGCACAATTGGGACGGGAATACCGTCGTGTCCTACCTCCTTAAACTACATGACCCACTCCGGCTTCCCTTGAAGCATATTTTGAAATTCAGTATAACTCCTTTAACCCATAACTCCAGTATTACAATATATAATATGCCCCTGCTTTGCACCTACACCGCTCCTTTGTGTAGTAGCGTGATGCTAGCCTATTCAACACTAAAAGAATTTTCCAAATCGAACCAATAGTTCCAGAGATTGGCGCGTTCACCCAACCAAATAAATATTCTTCTGGTTTATATTATTACTATAGAAGTATAGATGCGATCGCGTTTATGTAAACTGTTTAACGTTCTTCATCATCATCCACGTGGCGATTTCTCACTTGCTTTTGCTGCAACCTGCACATTTGGTGCTCGAGTCAGCCTGAGAGGAAAGTCTGCACCAGACCTCCGTTCCTTATTTGGTACCGTAGTGCACCGACTTGTAAGTGTATTGGCTTAGAATGGATGTTCCCCAACATTTAAATAACAGAGTACCACCTATTTTCTGTGTGTCAGGTAGTAATATAACATAACCTTCTCAAGGTTTTCACGTTCCGCTGTACATGACTAACAAGTATGTAAATACTAAATGTATTTTAATACTGTAAAATTAAATAATAACCAAACTAGTTATCTTTCGCGTTCGAGTAACACAGTCGTTTAATTATTCCATATAGTTGGTTTCTGCAAGTGATACCAATCAATTACAAATACATACCGTGTATAATTTGCATATATGTTTCCGCAAATAAATACGTTTCATTTTTGGATTGGATTGGGACTCCTTTGTTAGCACCCAGCCTGCCTTTTTGGGCCATTGTACGTGCAGAGTTACTGATTAGAACAGCCATCTAGTTCCTTCCAGAGGACTTCACAGGCTTCGCGGAGCGACCCCACTGTGCCGAGAATTTGGGGGGCTACTGCCTCGTAATCCAGTATTACGTGGGCGGCCGTTTCCTCGGCAACGAAGCATCTTCTGCAGAGGGAGCTGTTTTTAGTTTAGGAGACGTTTCAATACTTGCGTATGTACTTGCTCATAAGTGCACTAGCTTGACAATTTCGTTAGATATGATGGCTATTTAATGAAAATGCAATTTAGTATGTAGTAACAATTCAAATCGATGCCGCAATGGTTGCATAGAAGAATTTCGAATGCTTAAGACGCCATGTCTTGAGCATTCGAAATTCTTCTATGTCGCTCAGTGCTCAGAGAATTTCCTCTGTAAAGCCTTAAAGCCTAGGAAGTCCCGTCTTGAGAATTCACTTCTTCCAATCCATACCGAGATGACAGTTAGAATCGTCAGGTTGCGTGCTTTCATTGGATACTCGTCTCTGTAAATTTCTCGTTGCACCTTACTCTCAAAGATATAACTAGGAAATGATAAACTAGCGTTAATACTACGTAAACAAGTCAAAGAGCTCGTTGAACTACCACTCCGTATGTCAGCTGAATATTTCAATACGATCTCTATCCACGGAAGTAGGAAGCTCGTTCGCGAAGCAAGCTATTAGCCGCGGCATAGCCGCCGCATGTGTTTACTATTGAAACAGCCACATGCCAGAGACACAGAATAGATAAATAGTACTACGTGGTATGGACAAAACTACAACTACAGTGGTTACTAGTTATTTTTGCTTAGAACTTCCTAATGTAGAGAAACGATGTATGGAAACTTCTAGCGATTGCATTCTCAATTTTTCACACAGTTGATTAATACAACATTATGCAATACATCTCGCCAACACAATTACCTGATTATGCAAACTTATGTTACATTACAGAGGTGTTCTGGCCGATATCTCACAAAAAGATTTATAGACTCAACGGTAATAGGTAAACAAGCACATGGTCAAACTAACATTGGTTACTTTCTATGTTATAGATAGATAATACTTTATTATACACCATTTACAGCTGAGACAAGTAGGTAGCATGCATTTACAGTTTAATGTACAATGGACAGCCTTACCGCTGAAAGCGATTTCTTCCAGGCAACCGATAGACAGTATTGTGACAAGACTAAAGATATATGGTGTAGTTATCATATAAAACTAGATAAAAGGTGAACTAAAAAGTCACCAACAACCTAACAATTTCAACTATTTGGTTATTGAAAAGTCTCTTCAGAAATTGCTTGAAGAAGACCAAAGCCTTTTCCCTCTACTCACAACGGCTACAAGAAATAACACGTACCTACTCCTACAATCAAGTCGACATTAAGCGATAAGCGTTAGTTTGTAATTGATAAACACACCATAATTTTATAGCTTTTCGCCATGGTATGTGCCGTTTAAATACCAATAACCTGACACTAGAGCTGTTGATATAAACCATGAGAGCGGAGAGTTAACAAACACATTCTGCAACTTCTATAGGTATATTAGCTTTCCTTTTGACACTATGATAGTATTTTTTTTTTTTTTTTTTTTTTTATAAAGGACACGTCAATTGGACTTCGCCTTGCCTGATGGCAAGCTGAAGGCAAAATCCCAGAAAAGAGGGTCACCATTACCTATACATACCGTGTGACAACGGTGACACTCAGCTTGACGGCCTCATCATATGCTTTTTCACGCCCCGCTTAAAGGACCCGGGACTGTAGGAAGAAGGAAACACGTGAGCTGGTAATGAATTCCAGGCCTTAATGGTGCGACAGAGGAAAGAGTCTCCGAACCGCTTGGTTCTTGATCGGATGTTTTGCACCGTGTGCGGATGACATCTAAGACCTGCACGCGTTGTCCTGTGTAGGAAAGGGGAGGGTGGGACTAATTGGAAGAGCTCATCAGAACACTCCCCATGGTACAGACGGTAAAATACAGCCATGGACGCAACATCTCTACGCAGCTGTAAAGGTTCTAGGGTGTTCGTGATCTCGGGATTCCCAATGATGCGGACCGCACGTCGCTGCAACCTGTCGAGAGCATCTAGTAAGTACTTTGCTGACCCATCCCAGAGATGCGAACAGTACTCCACACAGGAGCGAATTTGTGTCTTGTATAGAAGACACCGCTGCTCCGGCGTGAAAAATCGTCTCACTCTGTTCAGGACTCCGAGTTTTCGTGAGGCTGTTTTGATGATGCTTTCGATGTAGTTTTTGTTATTCAGGTTGCAGCGAACATCCATACCTAGGATATTGAGATTGTCCTGCAGCGGCAGTGGCGTGCTCTGAAGAGTGGGGAGGGGAAGGAAAGAAGATACTTTTGCTGTAAACGCACATGCCTGCGTCTTCTTGGCATTGAACTCAACCAGGTTCTCAGAGCCCCATTGAGAAATGTGATTCAGGACCCCGTCAAGCTCAGTGACAAGAAGCTGCCTTTTCTCTGCGATATCTGACTGCTTGGCCGCTGGATGTCCATGATAACTCCCATGTAAAGTGCTATCGTCTGCATAACAATGAACATTGCCGGTAGACAGCATGTCGTTGATATGCAGAAGAAAGAGAGTGGGTGATAAGACGGACCCCTGGGGCACGCCAGCATTAACCTGCAGAAACTCCGAAGCTCGTCTGTCACAAAGGACGCGAATACGGCGCCCCTGCAGAAAGCTAGCAACCCAGTTGCACAGCCTAGAAGGCAGACCAAAGGCAGGTAGCTTAGAAAGAAGCGATTTGTGCCAGACTCTATCGAAAGCTTTGGCGATGTCAAGACTAATTGCCAGTGACTCACCGTGCTTGTCCATTGCCTCACCCCAAAGATGGGTAACGTATGCTAGAAGATCACCCGTTGACCGTTTCGGTCTGAAGCCATATTGCCGGTCATTAATTAAGGAGTGATCCTCTAGGTGCCGCACGAGCTGTTTGTTAATTATGTGCTCGAACACTTTGCACAGCACTGAGGTGACGGCTATGGGTCGATAGTTGGCTGGCTCCGAGCGATCCCCCTTCTTGGGAATCGGCTGAACATTCGCCTCTTTCCAAGGCAAAGGCACTGTACCCGAACTGTAGGATAGCCGGTACAGGCGCGTAAGCATTGGAGACAACTCCGCTGCACATTTTTTCAAAACTACCGCTGGAATACCATCCGGACCACTGGCTTTCCGGACATCGAGTGATTGCAGCACTGCACGGACATCGCGTTGCCTGATATGGATATCAGGCATCGCGTGGTCACTGTCGGGTAGTGTTGGTGGCTGCGTACCACAATCATCGATTCGGGAGTTGGCCGCAAAGAGATTAGCCAGCAGATTTGCCTTCTCTTGCGGCTCTTGGGCCAGGGATCCATCAGGGTTACGCAGCGGAGGCAGCGAAGGCTGACAGAAGTTGGCTTGCACGGCTTTAGCCAGTCGCCAGTAGCTACGGCTTCCCGTGGGATGCATCACTAGCTCTTGACCAAGCCGCGCTATGCGCAGGGCATCCGCTCTGACATAGGCCCTTCTACAGACCTTTGTGGCTCTGTTGTACGCCGCCTTGAAGTGGCCCAGATTGGGATGGCGCGTGGCGCGCGCCCTTACCCAAGTGCGGTACGCAGACTGTTTTTGTTCAACAGCTTCCGCGCACTCGCGCCCGAACCAAGGGCGCACCCCGCGGTCACCGGTGACATCGGTGTATGAGATATAGTATTCCATACCCAGACCGATCTCACCGGCGACAGCAGTAGCACAATCCGATGGGTTCTTACCTTCAAAGCAGCGCTCAACCCACGGGATGGACGCAAAATAGTCACGAAGTCCATCCCAGTCCGCTGACGAGTAGTGCCAGAGACGCCGCTTCCCCTGCATGGGTCGTGGGGGCGCTATAATAGGCACTGTGGAACAGACCAGGCAGTGGTCAGAGTTGCCTAAAGCGGCTCGCACCGATACACTGTACCGGTCCGGATCACTCGTCAGCAGAAGGTCTAGCAGAGAAGGTGCTTGGCCCGACATTCTTGGTATCCTAGTGACCTCGTGCACCAATTGGGTCAGGCCGTGCGCCAGAGCAAATGCGTGGGCGGCTCTTCCCGCATGGTCTGTTTTGGAGGAGCCCAACCAGATCTCGTGGTGGGCGTTAAAATCCCCCAAAAATACCATTTCGGCATTCGGAAATCGCTCCTGCGCATCATCTGCCGCCTGACTCAGATATTCAAAGAGTCGAGTTGTCTCAGCATCTCCTGTATGGGAACGGTAGAGGCACACATAGATCTGACTCGTAGGGCCATGGTCTACGTGTACCCAAAGGACGGAGAAGGATGGGTCCTCTAGGCAGCGCAAACGGCGACAGCAAACATCCGCCCTAACAAACACGCACACCCCGGCTTTTGCACGAAAACTTTCCTCAAGAACATAGCCAGGGTAGAGCAAGTAGGTCGTGTCATCAGGGCGGTGTATTTGCGTCTCCGTTAGAAAAAACATGGCAGGTTTCGCCGTCTCTAGGTGTTGGTGGACGGCGTTGAGGTTTGCATGGAGCCCACAGATGTTAGTGGACTCCACCTCAAATAGCAAGCTTTTGGGAGTGTGACGAGCCGCTGTGTTGCCTTTTTCTGTAAATTGCGCTGCCATGAGTTTGGGTGGGAGAAGGCGTGAAAAAAGAAGTGATTGCCGCCGCAGCACCGTGTGACAAAGCGCGGGATATTGGTTTTATCTATGAATGTGAGGCATGGCGAGAGCCGACGCGCCGAACGGAAGGGCCCCCGTACCCCCCCGAGTATGGTCGCCGGGCTCCCAAATCCGGTCACCAACCGGCACGACGAACCATATCGGGATTATGCGCGGCCTGGTGAGGCAGCCTCCCAAGGTGGTTAACCCCAGTTGGGCCCCTGTACTATACCGCGGGCGGCCAGCGGCACCACCGTTTCTACAGGTCTCCCTGTTCGGCGCATCGCCCCGCGCCATCCCCACTAGACTACGCCAAGACCCACTGGTCCCACTAGTGCTGCGACAACCACCACCTCTGCCCGGCTATGCACATGCTGACCCCTGAACACAATCCAACCGAGATTGAATTGCTATGGAGGGTTTTTCGCAATAGTGCACGGTGGTACCTACCCGGTCGAAACTTGAGACAAATTTGTGCCACCAAGTTTCTACCACCAGTATTGATTACTTACGCAATACCGTGGTTAATTGCCGATGAAAATATCCTCACGCTAACATTACTCCGAATGGGTAGACAGACGTCTGTCAACATTCATAATTTTCCAACTATGTTCACAACTAGCAGCGTCTTTTTTTACGTGTAAATATCCCCACGGATACCCCCACAACCAGAGCCGGTGGGAGAGGTTATGTGGGACTCGAACAGACTAAAACGCACGACGCCTATGGGGCGTTTTTGGTTGCTGAAGGTGAGGGGCTAGTATTCTACCTCCACTAAACTGATACGAATAGACGCAAAACCGTAATAAACTTACTTCTTTTTTTCTTTATGCAACTTAGGTGGCAGACAAGCACGCGGCCCACCTAAAGAAAAGTGGTTACCGCGACATATGAATGTGTGCAACACCAGGGGAGTTACACCCGTGCTGCCGACCGTGTTAGAACAGAGTTTCTGTGCCGTCAGTGCAGAAGAAACAATCACGACAAGCCTTTAGTCTTCCCACTGACAGCACAAAAACTCTCCAGTGCGCTCTGGCTACCCTAATCACCGCCGGGAACCCAACACGAGGTTATTATAGCCGCGGTATTCTGTAGATACTCCTTAGCTTTGATCGTTGAGTTATTATTACGCATTTAATTGTACCTACATTTAAATTTGACTAAAAAAAAAACTCAGGCTTCGTCGCCTTCAAGTTAATTGTGTTCACGTCAACGATGAGGGGGGCCGGGGGAGGAGGGGGCGGAGGGGAAAATTTCACTTTTCTCGAGAGCGCTGGCAGTACGTCGTCGTACGTTCGTCGCCAGTTACTTAACGACGTTAACGATCAATTAATACACGCTAATGAATGCGCGCGCGCATACGTGACGTGACGACATTGTCCACATAAAACATAATACATATATTATATTTGAATTACTTTCTGGGTTTTGCAATAAGTAGTAAGTTGAATTGGCAAAAAAGAGCAGATCAGGAAATTCTGAATTGTCAGTGTTCGTAGAGGGCTTTCTCTACGAACTCATAAAGCGTAAAAGATGTGAAGTATATAAAAGTATTTGTCTCTCCCTATCCTAGAGGGAGAATATACAGTTTGTTATTTTACATACTGATATACATAAATACATATAATCACGCCTTTATACCTGGAGGGTTAGGCAGAGGTGAATTAACACCCACATTTCCCCAATAGTTGTATTCGATCTCACGTAATAGGGGGTGAGCCTATTGCCGTATTACGGACACTATTGCTGACTCAAGCCATGCATCTGAGGCTGAGTCTGGGCTGTGAAATGGTCTGATGTTAAACAGCCCTTAGTCGTCTTGTACAACACCGCATGGGAGCCTGGGGGTGATAGGTGGAGCCGCCTGTCACCCTGGCAGAAGCAGGCCGCGGCGGTGGCGCGTCTGGAGGGATATGCCTGTCAACTTCACCTTCGGCAACCATAACGACCCACAGGCGGCGTGCGTTTTAGTCGGTTATATATCCTCTTCCACGGGCTCCGAACCGCACGTAAAAAAAAAAAACACCGCATAGGAAGAGATGGGGTGGCCCAAATTCTACTTAGTTTACTTTAACGCCATTTAACCTTCCATGCAAATCCACTGGGCACCAGTTTTTAATACGTAATTAAGATAGACCCGAACAGCGTGCTTGTCTGCCCCCTATGTGGTATAAAAAAAAAGATCATTGTATGTTTAGTGAGGTTGATGCCGGCTTGATTGCCGACTTGCACGTATCTTCCAAACTTGGTATATCATTAAACTCATTAAAAAAACGACACAACACAAACCGACGTATTTTACAGCGTTAACCATTCTTTATTTAATAAACAAAGACAAACAATTTATTTAAGTATGGAAAATTACCCGATTGTTACCGTAATTACAGAGAGTTGCGTCCAACTAACTGACGAGTAGCGACTCAGCGAGCCAGTTAGTATAACAACTGGCTACACGCTTCGCTATTGCCTCTGATTGGGTCGCTATCAACAAATGTATTCACACGACGGCAACAGGGTTAAGGAGCAACTTTAAGCGGGGCGTGAAAAAGCATATGATGAGGCCGTCAAGCTGAGTGTCACCATTGTCACATGGTATGTGTAAGTAATGGTGACCCTCTTTTCTGAGACTTTGCCTTCGACGTGTTCTATTTATAATAAAAAAAAAACCAGAAAAGACCTTTCAAGAAAGAATATGTCAAGAGAGTCTGAAACCGGCGAGCATGTATGAAAACAATTATGATTTTATTATTTTCATTTCTTTATATACAACTTAGGTGGCAGACAAGAATACGGCCCACCAGATGGAAAGTGGTTACCGTGACCTATGAACGTGTACAACACCAGAGGAATCACACCTGTAATACCGACCCTGTAAGAACAGAGAGTTTCTGTGCCGTCAGTGCTGAAGACACAATCAGGACAAGCCTTAAGTCTTCCCACTGACAGCACAAGAACTCTCCAGTAAGCTCTGGCTCCCCAACTCACCGCCGGGAACCCAACACGAGGTTAATCCGCGGTATTCTGTAGTGTGGAGGTACTTTCCCAGTCCGACTGCTCAATAGGCTACTTGACTGAATTTGGAAAACCATTTTAAATGATGCCTTATTACATTATCAACATACTACATTAATATTTCTGTAAAAAAACAATGCATTATGTTTAAAAATCAATGATAAAGTTTAAATTTTCAAGAGTGCGCGAAAAACGCTATTCTTCAAAATGGCGTCGTGTGAGATTCATGTGACGTCAATCACAAGTAAATAATATTCACTATAGAAGACGTTTGATAACAACAGGTGCTACGTAATTTCAAATTTTCAACATTTAAGTGGGAAATGGTGTGTAGTGCCACAGTGCACAAATAAGTCTATAAGAACCCCAGAAAAAATATTTGTTTTTGTTCCCAACGATCCTAAGAGGCGAAAAAAGTTAAATAACTTTAGAATTTTTTTAATTTATAGTATAATCTCCACTTGTCTCAGTCCGAAAGAGTTATGTTGTTGAGCTAAGTTGAAGTGTTTAGACCAGATTATTTATTATGACGGGCGTGTCATTGGCGAGGGGTGAAAATTTTCAAAAGGGAAGCTGGTGGAAAACAGTCTTACCTATTATAGAATGTCCATAGCAATTTTGTATGGAATTATCTCAATTTTAGATACAGAATGTAAGATACTTTCTATTTCAAATAATGTGTATTATTTATTAGACTATAAAATATCAAAATGTCTACCAGCTTGTCTCTGTAGAGCAAGCCGGCAGGAATCTAGCTATAGGGAACTCTCACCATTTGTGTGTATGAGAGAGAGACATAAATGTGTGTGAGATTTTATTTTACTGAATTTTATCGTTACTTAGTGGATCAAATTACTATTTATATAAGGCATTACAAAATAATATTTTGTGAAGTGTACATAAATCAAGTTTTGTTATTATATTTTCTAAATAAAACAAATAAGAAATATAATTGCTTTTTATTTAAGTACACAATGGTGATAACTAGTAACAACATTCGCCAAGATGTTATATTTGACTTCACCTCACTTGATGGCAAACTGAAGACACACATAGCATGTTTTTCTCAAATCATACCATTGTGGTACTGTACGAAATTGGAATATGTTTTTTTCTAAAAATTAACTAGCTTAGGAATTAAATTATTATCATAATCATTGTCATATATTACTAAAATTATGTCTACATTTTTGTTCTGTTCGAACTGGCTATCGGTCACACAAAAATAGCACTTTTGCTTGCCCGTTGCATACATTTGTTATTGTTCCTGTGCCTTACATTTGTCTGCAATGATACCATTTTTTATATAATTCATCTTAGTTTTTGCCTTGTTAGGTCCTTTAATTTCAATGACTGCATCTTCAACTAAGCCATCAGGAGATGATGCAAGTATTGAATTTGCATAGCATAAATAAAGCCCACATGGTGAAATCTTTTTTATAAATTTTTTACTAATAATCTTTCTGCCCCCTTGTTGCTTCTTCTACTGTACTTATGGTATTGGCAGTCAATGTTGTTTTTAATTCCTTTAACAGTTTGTCTGCATCTGCTTGAATTTGTTTTGGTTGGTTCAATTTAAAATGATGCAATGAACTCTTCATAACTTTGTTAGGACAAAAATCATCTTGGTGTTTTACTAATTCACAACTATCAATTTTCCTCTTCTTGGCTACTAAAATAAATTCAGTATAAACTATTGGATTACCAGGTCTATGTGGTACTTGTTTGGTATCTCTTGCACGGTAATATATTCAGAGTAGTTGTTACTTTAGACAAAGTAGGCTTTCTCCAATAGCAATCAACCCGAAGTCGATGCTGGTTCTTCAGCGCGACGATGGACCCACATCAAAAAAGGAATGGCATGCTTACAACCTCCAGCAGAAGCAGCACAGTCATGGCAGTGACAGCTAACGATTTCATTTTCATTTTCTTTAATAATCAACGTCACATTGTACGGTTTGTTCCTCACTTTATACTCCGGGTACACTTTACACTAACTGTGCAAACACCATATTCTCGATGCAATTGAACGTAGCCAATAGCATCATCTCCATAGGACTCCCTTCCAGACCTGAGTAACAAAAGAAAACATCATAAACATCATCAACAAATAAAACATTACTATGTTTATGTCAACATAACCTAAAATTTCATTTTATAAAATTTAAATGATTACACATTAAGGTTTGAAAATGAATACGAATTTAGATACTACATGATACTTACTTGGCTATTTTTATATTTTTAAGTTCAGCAGCATGGAAATCAGTATTGTTTTTGAAGAACAGTGCAATCATAAAGGCGTCCACTTTAGGAAGTTGCTGTTATCTGCTCGCGCAAAATTTGTGTCCATGTTGATAATTAAAACAAACTATATTATAAACTTAATCACAAATGACCATAAAACTCTCGATAATTAAAGTAAAATCCGAATTATACACCGAAACAACGAAAAGCGCGTACAAACGAAGTGCTGTTTATTGGGCAGTGACGTCAACAGTACTTCTGTCCAATCAAGAGCGTTTTCATCATAGACAATGAATCAACAAAATATTATATTTTTATATTCGAAATTCTCATATAATATACATATTAGAGGGTAAATTATAGTCTCATAGGTCTTTTTCCGTTATTTTCTGATAGGATGACCATAATTTGTGGTATATTTTGAATGTTGTCAAATAGCCTATTGGGACGGGAATACCGTCGTCTTCTACCTCCTCCAAAGTAGAAGAAGCAAAAGATGTGTGTCTGTTGTAGCAGACAGAAACATGTGTAGAACGACTTAAGCACATGGCGGGTGTCTCTGACTATTATGATATGTCTATACTATTAATAGTATAGACATATAATTTATTATTTCTTATTCATATTTCAAATAAGAGTTACATCTTCGTTAATGTATAAAAGTTCTCTGCTAATACAAGTAATTCTTAGAAACTAACACTACGAAATTATTTAATTGTTTGAAATGCGAGAATTCAAACAAGCAATCCGCAAAATTTCTCAGAAACTGTTTATCTAACTAACGTCCATTTCTTAGAGATGGTATTCTGATCTCTCTTCAAAAGCAATGAGAAACATAATTGACGTGGCAAATGCTGGGTACACACCAGCGTTTACATTTACAAGACCGCAAATGAATAGGACTCATCATCATTACCACACGATCGACGGCGTGCTTCGTCGCTTGCTTTTGCAGTAACATTCGCATATGCAACTTTATTCGCGTTCGTTGTCTTGGTGTGTACCCGGTATTATAGGAACATGTAATTAGTTTCAATTGCAGGGAAAGCATGGAGGCCCCATGCGAGACCATTTTTCTTCTGTCGCCAACCTGATATGATGGAAAATTGGAAACGACTTCAATAATAATTATACGAGCGCTGCTCCTCACTCCTTGCTGTTTTCACGAACCACATTAATTGCCATGTAAATTGGATTTACTTTTGATGCAAGGGGTAGGCAGAACCATATTTCACGTTCACTTCCTGGTTATATTTTTGGTCTAATCTAACAGCGCCATTACCGTCATCAGGATACATGTCCGTGGGCCATGTGTTTGCCTGTAGCAGGCAGTAAGTGGAATAAAAAAAATCCAATATATTGCCCCGGGAATCGATTGCAAACATAAGCGAATTTATACCAGGACCGACATAGCAATCATAAAAGTAGAATATGAGAATCCCAGATGTCTGACTTCTGCTCCTATCTCCTATTCACCTCTTATACTCTTGCCTCTGTCGTGCCGGTTGTCACACAATGACAACTCTGGTGTTACGCGCAGTAAGCCTACGGTAACCGTCTGCCATCAAATGGGTCATACGCTTATGCAATACAACGCCACAGCCTCACGGTATGCGGTTACCGTGGTCTATAATAAACACTTGCAACACCTGTCATTCATCCATATTAAAGAAGTAGGATCTCTTGTACAAAACAGTTCGTAATTCACCGACCGGCATGAACTCCCTACTTATTTCATGGCACGTAACAAAGGTGTCAGACAAAGTGCGACCTATGAACTGTTCGCTCAACGACCCTCAACGACAATGTAGATTGATATCATATATTATTAGCAGTAAAGAGTACTGGTAAAGGTCAGTAGTCAGGACAGTGCAGATGAGTTATGTAAGAACTGCGCAGAGCCAATGAGTTTCATCTTTGTGACCACACTGACCACAGAGCTGTTACGAGTGTTGCGACTAAAGAGTACTATATTCTGTGACTATAGCTAGGCTTATATGGCAATAATAAATTGCTATTAAATTTAAAAAAAAATGTAATGTTTAGTGAAGTTAACTAGTTCCTATGGTTGTTTTATTAACTTCGCCAGTTTTTCAGAACTCCGTAATTACGAAATAATTGAAGCCGTGGCGATAGCAATCGATAGGTTACTGGTTCAAACCCCGGTCATTACTTTACGAACGTTAACCCATTCTGAACATAACATTAATAATACTAGTTACCTACTATTATATTCCTTGATCCTGTTTTGTATTTCATTTTAGTTACATTTAGTATCAAAATAATCGGGATATTTACCATGTTGTTTTGAGTTTCCGATTCCTCCGTTCCTCCGTGATTATGGTGCTTGCAACACCGCCGAAATATCGGCAACTCAAAACAATGCAACATGGTAAATATCCCGATTATTTTGATACTGATGTGAGTGACCATGATAGTTTAAATAGTTAGGTACATTTAGTTCGTAAAAGATAGCTTCATACAAGACATGGGTCATAATGGAATCAACGCAACTACAATTTATAGTATATCCTCGGCTGGTCTGATGGTAAGCTGAAGGCAAAGTGTCAGAAAAGAGGGTCACCATTAGGTACTACATATACTATGTTGCAATGGTGACACTCAGTTTGAAGGCCTCATCATATCACGCCCCGCTTAAAGGACCCGGGACTATAGGAAGAAGGAAACACGTGAGCTGGTAATGAACTCCTAGGGTCTAGATTTAACCTACAAAACAAATCCTTGAACCCCAAACAGACTTTACAAACAGAATTGACATCGATCCGATTTCTCTAAAGTTGCACAACTTTTCATCTAACATTGTCGCTGCAAGCAACAAAGAAAAGTCTCAAGTGCAAATAGTTAGCGCGTAGTTATACTATATTTATCAGCCACATCCGCACTATAAATACCGCCGTTATCGCCATATATTATCTGTGGTGTTTAGTGTTTACACGGTCGCGTGACGCGTCACTATTTTAATACAGATGCTATCTTATCCACTGTGCATACAATAGGTACAGTTCAGTGCTGCAACCACAGAGCAAATATACAATAGAGATGAAATGTATCCACGACACGTGACACGGAGAAAAGTGATATCTACTAATTCATTCGACAATTGGTACGTGGTGAATCTCATCTCATGCTCCCAAATGTCAGAAATCGAATTATGGTAATAAAATTAAAGAATAAATTATATTGTTATTACGAGAAAATGTCCTCTTTTAATTGAAATCGTGTTCGTCTTTTAACATTTAATTTGATTTTGACAGTCAATCGAATAGAATTCGATTTTTTATAAGCTTATCAACTGTACCATAGACTGCCCTTCTCTTCTTCACAACTTAGCTGTGCCGCGGCATGCCGTAATAAGATTGATATTTTTGGCTCATCTGTGTGCACATTGAAGCATTACTTATCATTAAGCAAGGAGGATTATCATTATACATGTTCCCTACATCAATAATGATCATCCTCCTTGCTAAATAATTGTGCAATAATGTACCCCTACTAGCTTTATTAAGATATGCATGCAGTATTCACTTCAAGAAGGACAAACACTACCCTTCACTTAAGATTTCAGATGTTAAGGCAATTATGTAGTGTGTGTCCAGTTTAGTGTACCTATATAAAAAAAATAATCGAGTATGTGATTAGCATATCTATAGATTTAGCTATCTATGGCTACAACCTATCGTTCACAGAACGAAGACGCTTTTATATAATCTATCTTAGTCATGGCGTCTAGGTACTACGCTAGCCTGGCGCTCGGCCACAGGGGCTGACCTTGCCCTCTGCTGCAATGCAGGCACCATCGCCTTGGCCAAGTTGGCCGTAGGCGCTCGTTACAGCACGGCGGCACCGCGGCACCACGACGACGCAGCCAGCCCTAGCCGGTTCGGTTCATCACTCGTGATCTATTTATAGTCCGGCACGCGATTTCGCCAAGGTGAATTGTAAATAAAGCATTTTCTTTTCAGGTTGTTTGTTGTGGAATACTTTGTAATAAGTATTTACAAAGTTGAGCTACATTTAGAGTAGAATTATTTTTATTTTTAAACTTTGATAAATTGTATAGGTTTAACGACCTGTGTAGTGTAGCGGTAGAGCGTTCGAGTGCTAATTCAGAAATCGCGGGTTCGATTCCCGCTCAATACATAATATGTTTGTATGGATATTATGTACACATTTACAAAAAATGTTCATTGAAATATGTTTATCCACATTACAAGCAAGTCAAACTACTTATGCTTTGTTGGGTCTAGATGGCACAACGTTATATTATGTCTTAGAATGTTATATACGAGCCCGCGGCTCTGCCGGCGGGGGTGTCGGTTATTATTATTAATGATTTCTGACGAAATTTACACTTACGAAATTTTTAACCATAGACCAAATTAGGTGTAGTTGTCTGTCATTTGCGTTTTATTATTCTAAGTCACATGCGTTTTTGTTATACCACGTTTTATGGTGACTTGAATTCTATGTGAGGTTTTATGTCACGTCACACGGGAAAGCAGTCGAAGTGGATGAAAAGTGTATTATGTCGGTGTCCTGGTTCTAAGTATCCCCAAAAAATTTCAGCTTAATCGGTACAGCCGTTCTTGAGCTGTAAATAGTGTAACTAACCCGACTACGCAACAGAATAGGTGGGAATAGAGGTGACTTTCTATTTATTTTACAGCTTTTCTAAAATATTTTTTTTATATATACCGCTTAGGTGGCAGACAAGCACACGGCCCACCTGATGGGAAGTGGTTACAGTGGCTTATGGACGTATGCAACAACAGGGGTGTTACACTCGCGCTGCCAACCATGAAGAAACCTTCTGGTGCCCCTCTTGAAGAACCCAATATTGTAGGTGCTTGGGAAAACTATTATTGATTATAGACAACTTATTAGCAAAAGGTTAACATAATACAATGTATATTGCGCCTCTAGAACAACATTGAGATCATTTTTTTTGTCCAGTCAGTTCGACAACAGTGCCCTCGTTATTCCATTACACAATTATTTGTACTACCAATTGAAGGTTACTTCAGACAAGTGAATGCACTTAAAAATTAAAACTATTAAAGTTTTTTTTTTACTACATCATCATCATGTCAGTCACACATCATAGTCCACTGCTGAACATAGGCCTCTCCCACAGACTTCCAGAATGACCGATCTAAAGCAACCCGCATCCAGCGCTTCCCGGCGACCTTGATGAGGTCGTCCTTCCACCTGGCCGTTGGGCGTCCTACGCCTTGGGGTAATGTATAATCTTACTAAAATAAACCAGATAAAAAAGCTAGGATGCCACCTCATTATTCAAGATTACTTTTGTAGTAGTTATTTTAAAATATAAAAGCAGTCAGACTAACACTAAAAAGCTTAAGAGTAGATTACAAAACACTTGTGATAAATTGTAAAAACACCAGTATTGGAACACAGAAATTAACGGTATACAATATAAAAAACATTTATATAATTAATTTACTACTCGATAACTTTCCAAGGCTCCGGCCCTGTCCTCCTTGTGACATAAAAAGATTAGGGGAAAGCCCGTGCCTATCAGTGGGACAAAATAGATACATACATATACTCAGGCCTTATTCCTACCGGGCTAGGCAGAAAAATCCATTCATTGGAGGCGGTCCAATGTCATTCAACCTTTCGTTACAAATTAAAATTTCAGTAAAATATTTGATATACTTTTTTACATTTTTTCATCCCGAGATGATCCGGACCATCTACAACGCGGCTGTGGAGCCCACGGTGTTGTACGCGGCCAGCAGTTGGTGCGCGGCAGTGGATAGGCTTGGTATATGGTAATAAGCCATCGCGCCCTCCACCCGCTGGCGGTTGAAGCCAGGCAGAACATCAAGCGGGGCTTGGTCTAGGGCAAGGAAATCTCCTCACGAAAACTCGGAGTCCTGAACAGAGTGAGACGGTTTTTCACGCCGGAGCAGCGGTGTCTTCTATACAAGACACAAATTCGCTCCTGTGTGGAGTACTGCTCGCATCTCTGGGATGGTTCAGCAAAGTACTTACTAGATGCTCTCGACAGGTTGCAGCGACGTGCGGTCCGCATCATTGGGAATCCCGAGATCACGAACACCCTAGAACCTTTACAGCTGCGTAGAGATGTTGCGTCCATGGCTGTATTTTACCGTTTGTACCATGGGGAGTGTTCTGATGAGCTCTTCCAATTAGTCCCACCCTCCCCTTTCCTACACAGGACAACGCGTGCAGGTCTTAGATGTCATCCGCACACGGTGCAAAACATCCGATCAAGAACCAAGCGGTTCGGAGACTCTTTCCTCTGTCGCACCATTAAGGCCTGGAATTCATTACCAGCTCACGTGTTTCCTTCTTCCTACAGTCCCGGGTCCTTTAAGCGGGGCGTGAAAAAGCATATGATGAGGCCGTCAAGCTGAGTGTCACCATTGTCACACGGTATGTGTAAGTAATGGTGACCCTCTTTTCTGGGACTTTGCCTTCAGCTTACCATCAGGCAAGGCGAAGTCCAATTGACGTGTCCTATATAAAAAAAAAAAAAAAAAAAAAATCTCCTTGTTCTGGGTCAAGGCCCACGTAGGGTTGGAGGGCAACGAGCACTATTGTTGACTCGGTCGTCATCCGGGCACTATTTATGACTCGGCCCATGCATCTGAGGTTGAACAATGATAGGTGAAATGTGTTTGTTAATTCACCTCTGCCTAACCCTTCGGGGATAAAGGCGTGATTAAATGTACTCCACCACTAATAAACATTAAATAAATACAATTCTTAAATTTCATTAGCAACAAAAATCTTCATTAATAAATAATTAAATATATAATTATATTTTTCTACATTTATGACTTTTTTTAATGAAGTGAAGTGCTCAACCTTGACTACGAATACTTATTATTATTTTATGTTAATTTTAGTAGCGACTTGCCCCGGTTTCGCACGGGTGCAGTTTGATTTCCGGTTCTTCTTCGGTTATGTGATAATATGCATGCAAACCTTCCTTAGATTATTGAAATAACAATGAAAACTGTATAAAATTCTGGTGAGAAAAATAAATTAACGAAGACATATATATACACGTAGAACTGACTTTATCTATACTAATATTATAAAGCTGCAGTTTGTTTGTTAGTTCGTTTGTTTGAACGCGCTAATCTCTGGAACTACTGGTCCGATTTGAATGATTCTTTCAGTGTTGGGTAGTCCATTTATCAAGGAAGGTTTTAGGCTATATATCATCACGCTACTACTTAAGGGAGCGGAGCATTGATAATAAATGTTAACAAATCCGGCAATTTTTCATACATATTTTGAAGACATACGGACTCAAAGGGATATGAAGCTTCAAAATATACCCCGGGCGAAGCTGGGGTGGGTCAGCTAGTCTTTAATATATCGGTAGCATAGTGGTTACGACGTCGGCCTTAGGAGCGAGGAGTGCCGAGTTCGAATCTTGGCCATTACACTGCCGACATGGAGCCACTCCCAGCACAAGCAATTTTTTTCTTTATATGAAGCAATTGACCACACGATGTTGGACGATAAGAAGCTTGGGTATAGTTCAGGTAAGAAGGACCATCACTCCAGATGCTGAGAAACACAAAATGGTTATGCCTAGCTTGACGGCCTTGACAATTTGACTTAACTGGAGAAGTTAGGGGGAATACTAAAAATATCTGTTAATAATATATTTTAAAAGGCTTTTACTATGTAATTATGATGATCATCTCATCAAGTATTTCTAATTTCAAAGGTTTTAAAATAATAGTTGAAAGAAACCGGCTGTTTTAGCCCAAATTTTTTCCTTCTTCCTACAGTCCCGGGTCCTTTAAGCGGAGCGTGAAAAAGCATATGATGAGGCCGTCAAGCTGAGTGTCACCATTGTCACATGTAAGTAATGGTGACCCTCTTTTCTGAGAATTTGCCTTCAGCTTAACATCAGGCAAGGCGAAGTCTAATTAACGTGTTCTATATAAAAAAAATTACAATACAAATTACGAAACACGAGTATGCATAATTTGTTAAGAACAAAAGGCGATAATCGAAACAGAATATTTGGCGGCGCGCGCGCCGATTTGTAAACAATAGCGAAGTATAAATAAACATGATCTATTATTAGGCGAATTCGCGCGAGTACACCTCGAGACATATATATCTTGCACCTAAAATACGCTCTATATGCGCAGTAGGCGTTTCTTGAGTGCCTTTTGAGCATAACACAGGGGGCTACGGCGATAAACGAGCTCTAAGTCATCAAGCATACATTACTACATACAATCTGC
Source organism: Eilema griseolum (assembly GCA_963662185.1). Lineage (NCBI taxonomy): Eukaryota > Metazoa > Arthropoda > Insecta > Lepidoptera > Erebidae > Eilema > Eilema griseolum. Next base: position 776,182 of record OY759232.1, read on the forward strand.
GCGCGCTAAGGCCTCGTCTGACTTCACGATCTAGGGCCAAGATATGTGCCCCGAGGTTCTTCGTTTGTAAGGGTAAATGTACACATATGAGTCCTTGTTTTTAATAATATTTTGATCGATTAAAATGGGAAAAAAATTGAATCAGGTCAGGCGGGATTCGAAGCCATGATCTTTCTATATGAAAATGAAAAATGAAAAAATATTTGTTGATGCAAAATGTTACATAGGTACACAATTTCATAACACAACAAATATAGTCATTTTGGATAACTATCTTCGTGTTGTGTTCCCGGCGGTGAGTAGGGTAGCCAGAGCTCACTGGAGAGTTTTTGTGCTGTCAGTGGGATAACCAAAGGCTTGACCTGCTTTGTCCTCTACACTGACGGCACAAAATCTCTGTTCTTACAGGGTCGGCAGCACGGATGTGACTCCACTGGTGTTACACACGTTCATAGGTCATGGTAACCACTTTCCATCAGGTGGGCCGTGTGCTTGTCTGCCACCTAAGATATATAAAAAAAACTGTGGTTTCCTCACTAGGCAAGCCTGTATTGAGGAAACCTTATATATCCGTCTTACAGCGACGAGTAGTAAGATTTGGATGATTTCAGGCGTGGTTCTGTGGCTCAGTGGTCAGAGCCTTCCCCCACTGTAAGGGAAAGATCGTGGGTTCGAATCCCGCCTGATTTTTTTTTTCCTATCTAAGCCGATTTGAATAGTTAGTATACTAAATGCTTTAAAATTTCATTCAATAAATAATATTTTGCTCATCCAACGGAACGGTGACACAAATACATAATATTTACGATTATTTTAATGAATGTTTGAAAGTTTTTTTTTTAATGTGTATCTGAAATAAAAACAAATTACGTTTTCGGTTTTAAAAAGCAAAGCCTTTAATGAATTAAAGTGGTAAAATTTTGGGAAGACAAACGACGATTGATACTTAGCATACTAAACGCTTTGAAATTTCATTCAATACTGTAGTTAATATTCTAACATGGTACAGGAAGCATATTTATCAGGGAAATTAATTGTATGCGGGCGAAGGTGTTGCCTCTATGCCTATGAAAACATTTTTTTTATTCAAATTCCCCATATTAACATAAAGCCGCTGTATCAAGCACTAGTGTATAATACCTTGCACTCCGGGTAAGCGGTTACCGTGGCCTTTAAACATATGATTTTACAAATGGAAAGGGCAACTGACACAAGGAAAATGTATTGCCTTTTAAGACATGCAAGACCGCTGAAAGCAGTATAAACCGTAGGAAACGCAGCTTACTGCCTACCCATTAAAAAAATCAATAATTTATTTCATAAAAGCGTAATACAATGTCTCCATCTCTATACAAAATTACAATACCAATCTGATATCACATTTTTTTTTTATATAGGACACGCCAACTTGATCTCACGTCGCCTGATGGTAAGCTAAAGGCAAAGTTTCAGGAAAGAGTGTCACCATTACATACACTAAGTGCTACAATGGTGGCACTCAGCTTGGCGGCCTCATCAGATGCTTTTTCACGCCCCGCTTAAAGGCCCCGGGACTGTAGGAAGAAGGAAACACGTGTGCTGGTAATGAATTCCAGGTCTTGGTGGTGCGGCAAAGAAAAGAGTCTCCGAATCGCTTGGTTCTTGCCCGTATATTCTGCACAGTGTGAGGGTGACATCTAAGGCCTGCACGTGTTGTCCTATGTAGGAAAGGAGATGGTGGGATTAGTTGGAAGAGCACGTCAGAACACTCACCGTGGTAGAGACGGTAAAATACAGCCAAGGAAGCAATATCTCTACGCATCTGCAAAGGCTCGAGGGTGTTCGTGACCTCAGGGTTCCCAATAATTCGGACCGCGCGTCGCTGCAACCTGTCGAGAGCATCTAGTAGGTATTTCGCGGAGCCATCCCAGAGATGCGAGCAGTATTCCACGCAGGAGCGAATTTGTGTCTTATAGAGAAGACACCGCTGCTCCGGCGTGAAAAAACGTCTCACTTTGTTAGGAGTCCGAGTTTCCGCGAGGCTGTTTTGATGATGCTCTCGATGTAATTTCTGTTATTCAGTTTGCAGCGAATATCCATGCCTAGGATATTGAGATTGTCCTGCAGTAGCAGTGGCGTGCTCTGAAGAGTGGGAAGGGGAAGAAAAGAAGATACCTTTGCTGTGAACGCACAAGCCTGCGTCTTCTTGGCATTGAACTCGACCATGTTCTCAGAGCCCCATTGAGAAATGTGATTCAAGATCCGGTCCAGTTCAGTGACAAGAAGCTGCTTTTTTTCCACGATATCAGACTGTTTGGCCGCAGGTTGTCCGTGATAACTCCTGACTGACTGACGGCATCTGTGGCGTAGCGGTAGAACGTTCGACTGCAATGCAGGGGCCGCGGGTTCGATCCCCGCTCTGTGCAAATATTTTGCCGCCGTTGCTCTACATAGGTCGTCGGTAGTGCAAGTGAAGGGGCATATCCGTCTGAAAGGCCCCATCTGAAAACCAGCGCTGTGCATATCAACGAATGGAGTGCGCAGCATTCAATGCTGAGATGGGACCCTATTTGGGTTCGCATAGTGTGGAAAATTGCACCCGTAGCTTAATTTAATATACCTATTAATTATAACTGTTATAGGTACTTACCTACCTATTTGTACTTAGTAGGATGCCCACTGTGTGGAACTTAAATAAAATATTTTTCTTTCTTATATCTTATTTAAAGATTTGACAAGTGGGCCACTGGAGATGGAATCCTGGCGGCCGGCAGGTCGCTAGGTCAGATGAAACCTACCGTTGCTAGAAACGTATATTCTAAGTTCCGAATCGAAATTTCTGGCAATCGGTATAATGAAATGCATTTCGGGTCTTGTAGATGCCACTTGACACTTGTTTCTGCCTAAAATCATACACGAAGGAATACGTAGTAACATCAGTACTCTTGCGATATTCGTGTGGACATGAAGCCTGAAGGTACCGTTCGAAATGGTAGCCCCCACGGCTGTCTAGTATCTGTCATATCCTGAGAGAATACTGCTTGAAGATTTGTGTAATGTATTTGCAAACAAACTCAACGCGTTCTGTATGCAAATTGCAAAGGCTGCAAGTTCTAAGAAATATAAAGTTTGTTTGTCCGAACAATGAGTGGCGACAAGTTTGTATCGGTTGTGTTATCTTGAGTAATCAGAATACACGAAAGACAATCCCCAAAGTTAGCGAAGTGCATTAACTTAATTACTTAATTGTTTTTGAGAGACGTTCGGAGTTCAGGCTCCGAACGTCTCTCTCTCTCTCACTTCCGCAAGCTTCATAAAATACTAACTTATGTACGCCTAAGTGGTAGACTATCGAAGTCTGTGTTTGAGATACAGAGTTTGATACTCCGTTCGGGCAGAGTTAATTGCTATAAAAATAAATATTTTGAATGGGTCAGAAATTGTATAGTTCTAATATTTTTATGTAGACCCTACAATACTTAATTATAAATAAGTAGAGAAACCTAAATGTAAACAAGCCTTATGAATTCACACAAAACGGTCGCTTATTAAGTTTAGTTACTAAAGCATTATTACTGAATTTCGTGTATCACGCACGGCAAATTAACACTGTGTTGTTTAGATTTCATTATACGAGATTTAGTTATATTATAGGGAGTGGGGCGTTTCATTCGAATGAGTTTTAACAATTTTTATTACTTAAACCTAAAGTATTCGATTATAGTGTATTCTACACTACATACAAGCACAGAACCCATAACCTAAGCTAGTTAAGCACTAGCTTAGGTTATGGGTTCTAAAATAAATAAATGAACATTCTATACAACGCTATCTACACTATTCCAAATCCATGGTAATCATAGCTTGACGAGCTTGTGTTACGGAATCTAGAATGCGGATAAAATACATATAGATACACTTTTTTGTACAATACAAACATTTTATACATAGAAACACATCCAAAGCAAAGATATTATTGATAACACATTGCTATTCCAATTGGATCTGGTGATATAAATAATCGATTTAAACCCATTTTACACTGAAAAATGGGATTTGGCAATAATTTAATTTAAAGTTGCGATATTTGAACCAATAATATACCATATAATTTATTCTGCAGGCAACTTTGCAAATATCAATAAAATGTAAATCATCTATGTATGCGGACAGCTATCTGAACACTGCGGTTACCGGCTGACGGCAGATTGGTTCGACAATTGTTCAGCGGAGGCGGCTGATCGGACGCCTCCGCATTCCACGCTCCCCTCGCCGGATAACTGCTCACTTCCCTCGCAGGGTTGCCACTTGTAGCAAATGGGAATCAGGTTAGTGGCGTAAACCATTGCAATCATAAATAACACATCTATAGATGCATGATGAATTTAGGCGCCTCACTATTAGACCTCTCCAAAAACACATGGGGGTAGCCTACGTTGGCGATCAGGCAGTGGTGGTAAAAAAGCCATAAGTTCGGTTCAATTCCGAAATACCCTGCTCATCGTTCATTCCGGTGAGGTGAATAATATAGCATTTATCAAGTGGAACAATTTTTAAAATAGGGTCCGTAATTTTTGAGTTTATTGAGTAACAAATCTTTCCTATGGTATGGTGATGGGCAAAGTACGACCCGTGGGCCAGCTCCGACCCGTAAAAGCATTATATGTATAATAAGGCCCGCCGACGATCCTTTGACATGAAATAGTATATGGCCCGCAATAAATATATTTTGGCGGTTCAGAAGAATAAAGTAGATATATACTTAACCCATATATCATTCTGGCCCTCCTTTAAAATTTCGTAAACATTCTGGCCCCCCATTGTTATTGATAATATGTAAAAATAGCAAATTAACACATTAATTTTGGTAAATACTATTTTCCAAATGTGACCAACCCTGCAGCCGGCCAGTTTAACCTACATTCGAAGATAATTAATCTGGAACCCTGATTGCGGACGGGACTCATTATAATTGACCCTGATAGGTTTGAGAGCAGTTCCCCGTTGACTTCATTAATGACAGGATATTAGGTGCACAGGTTTCGAGGTCCGAATTCCGATCAAGTGGCTTACGTACCTACTTAGATAATTGCTATATAGGTAAATGTAAAGAGAAAAATCTGTATAGAAATTTCAAAGATTTTTATAATATTTCAAAATCGAAAACTGAAATATTAAAGCTTGTAAATAATTTATACGTAATTACTGTTCTACAGGTTTGAGGTAGATATTTACTCATAGTTCGCTAAGTATTTTAATTAAAAAAAGGTCAAGCTGTATGTAATTGACGATAAGGTCATACCTTGTCATAATTGCTGTTAAGACTATAAAAGACATGTGTTGTATATATAGTATACTCACTCAAAAGTAATCATATAGCTTTTGCCAAAAGGCAATAGAAACGAAAACAATGTGTTAAAACTTCAATATGTATAACATCGTATAATATGTATTGTATAATATACCGTTATCAATAGCTCAGTAGTATAATAAGTCAGTATACGATGGTATGTACTTATATCGGAAGTGTACATGGTCACTCGCTTATCTCCCGCGACTCGGAAGTACGCTGAATACTAATTAATCGTATGATTACGCCACATCACAAAGGAAATGTGTTATGCTATCACATCGCCTCTATCTCGTGAACTAATTTTTATATGGAGTAATCGTTGTTTTATTATTAATTTATTACGATAAGCTAGACTGGAGCGAGTATTTGCGTGAGATCGTTCTACCCGAGTTTGTTTTTGAGATCTGGAATAGTATTAATGGGTTCTTTTCTGATTTTTGATTAACCCATAGGCAACAATAGACTCGCTCCTAAAAACGTCTAGTAGGTGAACTTCAGACTACTTATTTGAAACTAAATATGCGAGAGTATATGAGATTGTCAGAACAAAGATCGCCAGAATTTCCCATTGAAGTTGAATATTAGCGTTCCCGGTCGACGTCTTATAAAGACGACTAAGGGATAAGTAGTACTATCCTCAAACCAGCAGTAAACCTACATTCTATAACAGAGTGTCCAGCTGCCGGTAATGTGGATGCTAGTGATGCTACTATGCCTAGTGTACGCGTGTCATATAAACTAGTAGATTAAAAGCAATTATCTCCAGTTTAGTGCAAAGAAAAACATAGTAGGATATGCCACTCAAGCCGTGATGTTCTGCACATCAAGTCCTATCCGAGGCTGAATGTGCATGAGATAGCGGTGCTAAATATGATCGGCTGTCCGGTGCCGATTGGATAACGACCGCGCGTCCGGCGTCCGGCACTCCGCCCGCTCACGGTCACCGCGGTGACCATCGAATGTTAATGAATAGCAGATATGTTTACGTGTGTTATTAATTTATTGTTATGAGTGATGAGAGTTCGATCTTTAGAGAATGGGTGACTAGACAAGCGATAGAGTTGTTCCATATCCGATAGTAAACAGCGTATGAAAAATATCTCGGCTTATGCAATCAACGTTGAAGAGTCGTACAGTGGAAGTAGTGTGTTACGAAGAGTAAGAGAGGGAAGGAATGAAGATAAATTAGATGTAAATGACCACGCCTGTGTTTCTTTGCAGGACCCGGTCGAATTTAGTCAACAACAGTCAGACAACTTTATCACGAGTCGGTCTGCTTGGCGACATGGAATACAGCCAGTCTACTGTCTAACTGTGGCATGGGAAACAGATCTATCCTTAGCCACTTTTTACTACATCTAAGAGAAGAAATGAGGCACGGAAGACCAAAGAAATAGCTGTTCAAATATTTACCTATTTCTAAGTGTAACCTGCAGTCTCGTAAAAAATATTACCTTTATAAAGTAGGAAAAATAATGTAAATTATAAATTTTATAGCAACCACGTTCTGCGAGCACCTACACTAAATTTAATGTACAATTTTAGAACGCAATATATCAAAATTTGAACGACCTCATAGCTAATACACATTTTTAACAACCAAAATGACGCAATGTATTTCGGGTATCATCAATTTCAATTTTGTATACGAGCACTTAATTACTTATGGCGTGCACGCGACTATGGCGAATAGCCTGACGATGCCTGACGATTTGTATCGCGTGGGTTCAGTAGATTATGTCTATAAGGGGTTTATGGGCTTGGATTAAGTGGCGGGGGCGTAATGGTTTCGGTTTCAAAGACAAACTAGTAGACTACCGACATGAACTCAATTCTAACCTGACATAAGAGACTATAAGGAAAATGTGTGACATAATTTAATTATTTATGAAATAAGCTTCATGGTGAATAGCATGTTTCCAGCCTATTACGAGTGAATATTGCTCCAAAATCAGCTTTTCTAATATTCGTTTAAGAATATGGAATGATAATTAAGAAGTATTGTAAAAGTTTCATTTAAATGTCCAAGTAGAAAGCAAATCGCAGCAGCTCTGAGCGGAATCAACAGTGATTTTGTACTTTCCGCCTTCGTCCGAAGTTTCAACCAAAGCACTGCCTGCGGACGACACTTAATTTACTTAAATAATAACTGCGAAGCAATTTAAGTTGCTTCCGAAGAGGGTGAAACTTTCGACACTTTCTTTTGTAACAGGAAAAGCAATAAGTCCGAGCAGCAAGACGCGAATCAAATATCTCGAGATAATACCTGCCTCGGTGGCGGAACCAGGGATCGATTCGATTTCTGGGTGAGGCAAAGTGTTATTGGATAAAATCGCTGTATCAATAGCATCGGTATGACCGAGACTAATAGAATATTTTGGCGATATAACATGGAGAATGGAGAAGTCTAGTCTTGAGAGAATGTTGAAATTGGTTTAAAGAGTTCCAAAATAATAATTATTAATAGACTTCAAAAATATGGAGCAGTATGATTACTTCCATCATTATTTCTTGTTCGGAAGGTGGCACTTCAGGTCCCATACAATAGAAAAACCCAAATCCTTAGGAGAATCATCAAACTGTTCAATTTGGAATTTTGTTAGAACCAACTTGTTTTTTTTTGTTCAAATCGTTTTTCTTTTTACCAAAAACATGATACAACATACCTATTATAATGAATTTAATTTATGAAACATGAACGCAACAAAGCCTCTGCTGGAGAGCGGACATGTTTAGCCGCCAGCTACACCCGTCCGTAGCCCGCACCTGATATTAAAAAGCTGACCTCATTAGAGTAAGGTATACTCATAAAGGTGAGCACGTTGTCGTACCGCTGAACTTGACTTTTGGTGAAGGTCATTGGAGATTATACTTTCCTGGTTTCGGTCGCAATTATGTGGCACTGTAGTATACATATATACGAGCAAGGAGGTAAGTACACCTTTAAATATCGATGGTTGAGAAGTAAAAGTGTATAAACGACATCGAATGTTCAATCGAGAAAGACCCTAAACGACATCCAAAATGGTTTACTGATAATCTATTTTCTTGTGGATCGCGACTTACAGCCTTGAGGCGAATTTGAATTTGTATGAAAAGATGTATACTTATCTCCTTAGCTGTGTAACTTTACCCAAGCACAGTCTGATGTAGTCAAATTGATAGGCCTACGATAGAAAAGTACCTGACAGCGTACTTCTCCTTTGGTTTGACTTGGCTTGGCTATAACTTTTGGCTTGGTAATGAAATGAATGGCATCAGGCTTCGCATTCCCGTTAGGAAACAATGAGACAGAGCCTCATCCGTTTATCAGCTGGCAGGTAGCGAACCCAAGGCTCCAAAGTGCAGCCTTCGAAAGCGACTGAAATTGGCATTCGGTTGAAGAAGAGGAGACCGATTTGCAGGTGCCCCGTTGCCTTCCATTAAGCCCCATTTACCCATTAATTCTGCCTATAATATATATTTATTTGCATTCGCTCAGAATTGGCGAGGATATTAACCTTATGGGTATAATAAAACGAATTCAGTGGTCGTCGTAATTTCACGCGCTATGGCGTCGGGCCCCGACGCAGCGACGCTCCGAGCTGCGGGTAATTATTGCTCTGTGAACACGATCTACGCTCTTGCGCATTGAACCACAACAGAAAATCGTGAAATCGAATTACTGTATGGTCTGGCAGACTCTAAGACGTGACATCACATGATCAATGATAATATACTTATATGTAAGGTTACTAGTTCTTAATTCTTTATTGCACTGGATGTTACAGAGATCATACATAAAAAAATACAAGAAACATGTAGATACCAAAGGTTCATTTCTAAGTAACTTGCTTAGTGGACAGGTCCTGGGTTCGAATCCAGATCATTATACTACTGACGTAACCCCACTTTTAGCGCAAGTAAATGTAATTTTACTGCAGGGGTTACTAATATTGTTTAAAAAGTTTAGCAATTTTCAAAAGGATAACACGTTATTTTTATGAAAAAATAATGAGGAGGTAGGACACGGCGGTATTTTAGCCCAATTGAGTCCGACTGGGGAAGTACCTGAGCCCTACAGAATACCACGGTTATAATAAGTTCATGTTGTGTTCCCAGCGGTGAGTAGGGTAGCCAGAGCTCACTGGAGAATTTGTGTTGTCAGTGGGATGACTAAAGGCTTGTCCTGCTTTGTCCTCTACACCGACGGCACAGAAACTCTGTGCTTACACGGTCGGCAGCGCGAGTGTGGCTTCTCTGGTGTTACATACGTCCATAGGCCACGGTAACGACTTTCCTAAGTGGTATAATAAAAAAAAAATCTATTACATATTACTTGTAATGTTGCTTATAACAACCCCGGAAGTAAAGAGGCGATATGCACGCTCTACTTTATTTATCATCACCTTATGTGGATATCTCAATCAGTTCTCGAAGTGAAAGTATCTCGTCACCTCTGGCCGTTTAAGATGAGATCGGTCGTTATCAGATCCTTGACACACATCACATTATAAATAAATAATGATTATAAATTATACAAATTGATTTCAACATTCAATATGTAGACTGCGTTTGTGGCGCAGCGGTAGCGAGAACAAATGCTGAACGTACAATGCAAGTCCGGGTTTTGATTCCTGGGTATGACAAGACGTTTTTCTGTTAGCAATTAGATAACAATTCTTTAAAGCATCATGGAAAGTCCCGATTTGTAATATTTGGTCTGTAAATTTGACTACATCTTGCCGGAGAGTCATTAATTCCAGATGCTATTAACTATAAAATGGTAGTCCAAAATTCCAAAGATATTAAACTAAAATGTTTTTCACACCGCACACTGCTTAAAGAATACGGAAGAAGATTGTAATTTGCGGAATGTGGATGTTATTACTCGTCTGCACAGAACAGAAAAAAAAACAGTATTTTCTGTTCCGTGCTCCTCTGACTATTAAAAAGGATTGCACTCTTTACATGCTAGGAAAGAAATGTAGGTAGCTATCAAATACAGCCTCTTTTTGTACGTTCCGTAAAACTATCGGAGTCTAACATTTCCTTTATTTTTACTTTTCTTTTTACCTTTTTTTATTTAGGCAAGAATGCACGAATTTCCAAGTACTCTTTATGTTGGCCTAACGAAAAAAAAGAATTTTGTGTCCATACGTGCCGCGCCTCGTAGTCGTAACTCAATAATGACAAGCTTGATTTATGAAGTCGGACCTGCGCCCGCGCAGGCACTAGCTCACGCTAACAAAACGAGCAACACTGCTGTCCACCACATTTTGTAACGCGGCGCAATCGTGTTGAAAGCCGACCGTTGAGCAAGCACCCGCCAGTCCCGCCACTAATCCAAAAAACTTTACCAGAATAACGAGCAGACTTGTTAAATAAATTCATTAAGATAAATTACTGTAGACGGAGTGAAATCCTACCTAAAACCTTTCGTATTTAGTATCGAAATTATTATAAATTATGCTACCACCTATTAAATTGGGACCTAAACCTAAACTGTGGGTGCTAGCACCTCTGCCTACCTCTTCGGGGATATAGGCGTGAGTTTATGTTATGCTATATGCTACTATAATATAAAGAAAAAATAAATACAATTACTTATAAAATACATTTAACTAAACTATGTTCACTCAGCTAAGGAGATAAATAAACATATTTACATGTGAGGGGTTTATGTAAATGTGTGTTGTAATAGGCTCACCACCTATCAATTACATTGGGACTTAAACATAAACTGGCGAAATGTGGGTGCTAGCACCTCTGCCTACTCCTTCGGGAATATAGGCGTGAGTTTATGTTATGTTGTATAGTTATGTCCATTGTCGGGCAAAAGAAGATAACTGTAAAGGATTTCTTATTTATTATTAGGCTCACCTCACCCTGTGGTTGCGCCAATAGTAGTAATTTCAAATCGTCTCTCAATTGATGACACTGAACACACGCTCCCTATACCCATCTCCCTCCCGCACTACCTTTAAAGTGAGATAGCAATGGTTTTCGCCCCGACCAATGGTTGAAATGGCCGCATCTTGACTTCCGTTTTTTGAACTAGAATCAGCAATGGCGGCGGCGCACGCGACTCTTAGAAATTAATAATGTTTGTTGGATTTTACGGCAACCCGATCACCTATCTTGTTTGTTGTGTAAAGTGTCATATGAAACATTTAGCTTCACCCCCGCAAAATACAGTCCACTAGCTCAGGTGGCATGAGAATCGCGCCACCACCCTGCTCAGGAAATTTTTTGGTCGCATATACATTTAAAGAAATGAATCTAAGCATTTCAGTTTAAGCAACCTATCGATTTGAAACTTTGTATGTGGCCCGGAAGACATCCAATTAATTTCTTGATCAATAGTTAATCTCTTCAAGAGCCTTCGAACTAAGGTTTATTAATTTTTGAAAGGAATTCCATTTTTGATATTTGACAAAACAATTTATGATTTTTACAGACCCAGAGATTGAACCGGAAAGCCCTTCCTCAGGCTAAAGCATCCCTGAGGTACGTAACACCTGAAAACCTTGAGCGTACAGGATCTAAAACCCGATCCCACACAAGATGAGACCATTTCTAGACATTTCAAGGACATTATGTAGAAGTAAAAGAAACCCAGCTCTAATATCTAATGTAAACTGGTTAACGGAATGTTTATAGGACCGGTCTGTATATTAAATAGCCATAAGAATATTCAAAGGTCATATTATTTTAAATATACTTCTTGCGGGTAGCAACACTATAGATCTAATAAGCACGTAGATTAAATAGTACAGCATAGCCACGTGGTTCTCGGCAGAATAGATTTTGGACCACCTCATCTCTTCCCATGCGGTGTCATACAAGGAGACAAAGGAATAGGGCTGTTTAACATCAGACGGATAATACAGCCCAAACTCAGTCTCAGATGTCCAGATCGTGTCCGGAAGACAGCAATAAGTTCACTCCCTACGTGGGACGACCGAATTCAATGGTTCGTGAAATGTGAGTGTTAATTCACCTATAACTGACCCCCCGGAAATAAAGGCGTGATAATATGTATGTATTTATTAAATAGTAGAAATAAAGTGTGACATTTTTTGATCACCACAAATGATGTCACGATGGTGCTCCCCGTAATTAGAATCGTTACTATAACAATACGTATATTCCTCGCGCACCCAGGACTGATCCAGGGTTATAGGAGGCCCCCTCAAGCGTGGGGCTACGGCGTCCCCATTTTCCCTAGAAAAAGAGGGACAGATCCTTATGGTTTTTAGCTCACTTTCAGTATATAGTAGTGGTAATAACACGCATTTATCGTAATAACGTTAGAAGAGACACGGGAGTATTCCGAAGCATGTGAACTGACCTGCTTGATTGATCCTGGAAGTTGCCGCCGTCTAGCAGACGGACCTTGGCGAAAAGAACCGCGGAGACGAAAGGCACCTCGGTGAGCTCCTCCAAGCAGCACTGCACCCCAAACTTGTACCGCTTCTTCTTTGTCATGAAGGCCATGACGCCAACATCGGGCCCCGCGCCACCAGCCCGCACCGCGACAGCACCGCACTACACTATTCAGTCACTGCACTAGCACTGCACTTCACATGAGATCCACCAACGTGTAAATGAACTATTAAATTGTAAAATATTCAAAAACGCCTATCTAAGTGGAGAGGTTGGAGTGATTATTTTGGCATAGTTCTTCGCAGTGGAGTGGCGATGGCCGACCATCAGTCGCATAGCTGCCGTTGTCATTAGTCTGGAAAGAAAATTGATGGGTCAGAACATTAAGATAAGAGAAAAAAGATTATACAACGCCCCAGACTAATGTGTGCTGACTCCCGGTGATAGCGCGCAATTTTATGCTGTGTCATTTGGTCAAGTTACTTTGTACAAAGTAAAAAAATAGTACGAATTGATGTTATCTATGGTTCGTGTTTCAATTCAAGGTCAACTAGTATGCTGGCTTTTTGTTACGAAGATGCTTTTTGCATAATAAGTTGTTGCGCGTAATAAATTATTATTTGAGCTTCTCTAAAAACGTTGGCAACAATAGTAAAATAATTTTATTGTGGAAGGTGTTTTTTTTTTATTCTACTAAAAAGGTAGCATATCACCATACACTAAGACACTAGTCTCGCGGTAAACTGTTAATATTGTCCAGCAAGACGGAAGAGTGATGGAAAAGAGTTATCACCAAGGTTGCTAAAGAGCAACCGAAACGTCGGGCTCAGTGTATATAATATACTAACACAAATAAATCGCGGTAGATAGTATCAGTTAAAAATAAATGCTCTTCAATCTGTAGATAACAATCGCGAAAACTTCCGACGTTATCGTGGAAAGTTACTTAATTTTACACTAGGTATTTAATTATGACAAAGCAATAAATAAATAATGCATATCATACCTATTTAGATGTTCCTGCATTATATTGCAACATTTGCGTCTTTCTACAAAATGATTATTTGCTAACACGCTTATAAATAAATTCATTGAATTTATTAGAAATGCATCTAGTTGCGATATGGAAGAAATGTTAAAAAATCAATATTTAGTGGGTTGTTACAAAATCGTTAGCTTAATTATGCATTGATCAACCATTTCCAACACGATCTATCTCAGTTCTCAGTACCGTGAACCGTGATTATGCTAAGGAGCGGCGCGGACGGCTAGCAGAAGTCTGTTTCTTTAGAAGTTTACGGACTTTACATTCTTTTCTCGGGTAATTTTCCACACTAATGAAAAAAGAAAGAAAGAAAAACTGTTGACCAGTAACTAGGTAGATACTATGACTTTATGGAAAGTTGTATCAGCCTTTTGCTCATACATATTTTACTTAGGTAGTGGTTATGTATGGAATACATACTCCACCGACAAAAGCGAAGTTTTAAGTTTAGCGACAGACAGAATATGGAATGCAAAGAGAAGATATTTGAAGAATACAATAATAATAAGTTTTAGTTTTCATATCACTATCTTTGGTATTTCCTAAGTGCCAATATTTTTTCCGTTAAATAATAAAAATGGAAAATCCAACTGACGACGTTGATTGCGTACGTACGCGTGATCCTCAGAATATAGAACAGTATTCTGTATTCTGAGGCGTGATATTAAACTGCATATTGCCGGGGTCAAAAGATATTTTAGAAAAATAAGTCATCATCTCATCACTTATAACAGTCATAAGTCATAACTTAAGAAAAAGACATTCATTGATTTCGATTAAATTAATTAGTCACCGAGCTGCGCCGAAGTCATCCATATCTTCCCAAATTTAACCGTCTTCCTATATATTCGTCGCCGTAAGACGAATATATATATATAGGATTTTTTTGGATGATTTCAGGCGAGGTTCATGCTTCAGTGATTAGAGCACTCCCACTGTAAGGGTAAGAAGGCGGGTTCGATACACACCTGAAATTATTCAAATTTTTTTTCCTATCTTAATTGACTTGAATAGTTGCTGGGAGAAAACTCAATATTGAGGCTCGCCTTAGTACACCAAGATGGATTTGTGATAGCATGTACAATAAAGAATGAAAGAACATTCACTGATTTGTCAAGCATGTAAAATCAAAATAACTAGGTACATACAAATTAAAATTGTTTACACCTTGTACGTTACAAATATAAGTATAATACTTATATTTTTGTACAAATATAAATATTAAAATATTTTTTTAAATTAAGTTAATAATAACAACATTTGACGAAGGCCTTTGAAAATCAGTGGGACAAATTGGGTTAATAAAATAAAGTTATAAGTATTACAATTACATTGAGCAGTACAGGCAGAAAGAGGATTGTAATGTAATTATGAAGAGGTGGTTTGGGCAATTGCCTACAATGTACAATACTGAACGAACGAATGACAAATCGAGCATGTATACTCGTACGTATGCGACAAATGTATTTGGGCAGGATGGTCGGAGTTGACCTCAAAACGCAAGAAATATACTTCGGAACAAATATCTTAGCGTGGACCCTGGCGCGCGTACACACAATGGCCCAAAAAGGGAGGCTAGGTGCAGAGCAAACGAGTCCCAATCCAATCCTGCCGCGCGTAGATTGTTTTGTAGATAATAATATATGCTTGGGTAAGTCATGAGCTCGTCTACCTTCGTAGCAGCCTGTACTATACTCATAAGACACCCAAGAAACATATATTGCTTATATAGTGCACATGTTGGGAACATACATACCGCGGTAGCCTAGTTTTATGGGTAATGGACTGCTGAGACGAGGTCTCTCGGGTTCGATCCCTGGTTTTACCATGGCACACACTAATGACTTTACGATGTTTTTCGTAGTTATGTGTTTATTTATCGCAGACTTAAAAGTGCCCGGTTAATGGCAATAGGCTCGCCACCTATTACATTGGGACCTAAACATAAACTGGCGAAATGTGGGTGCTAGCACCTGTACCTACCCCTTCGGGGATATAGGCATGAGTTTATGTTATGTTGGGAACATTTTAGGTCCAAGATTTATATCCTGTCCTGAGGTATGCATGATATCCAAAAGAAAGGACCGGCCAGTCTGTGAGGTCATGAAGTGTATAAAATGACAGAAATATAAATGAAAGGCAGTTGTCGCTGCTAACCCTGGAGATAGAACGGCGTGAGCTTTTGTATGTTAATTAGATTTTTTATTAAAAAGTAAATTACATTCCTCAATTATTAAATGTTATTAAAATGTAAGTAACGCAATAGTATTAGTGTACAATTTGGCGATTTTGTAAACAGTCTGTTGCATTCTCTTATAGACATTAAATAAATCTATTGTTAATAACGATAGATTTTACAATACAATAGTTTTGCGATTACATTCTGTAGCAATATTTATTTCCAGTTGATTTCGCTTAATTTCGTATCTGTGTTGCAATAGTAAATTATATCTCTTAAAAATTTAGCGTGATTCACTATTTCAATAATGTGATAAGATAAGAATTGAGATCAATTTGAACTAAATTGCGTTATAAATTTTTTCTCAATGAGTTTCATGGACTATAATACGAAAACTGCATTGAAGTGTAATGTAGAAGTCCAGCCTCAAGGCTGTCAGATGGCGTGTTTGAAAGAGTCGCTGTTGAAAAAGTGTGATGATGCCAAATGTCAACAATAGGCCAGTAGCTCTGATACATCAAACACACCTTTGTCTGGTGTAAAAACAACAACCGGCGAGTATTAAAAAAAAAACAGTAAAAGAAACGAAAGGCGTATGCAGGCCAGGTTCGTAGCAAATGGAAACTTATCTCTGCCTACCCCAATGGGTAAGAAGCGTTACTATAATATTACGAATTATAGCGATGCAAATTAGACTTCTATCCCCATTTTACGATTCTACGAATTTTCCCTTATTTGGTTCGATTTCAAAATAAGGCAATAAAATATTTCCTGTTACGCAGGTGAAATTCGGATGTAGAATACAATATGGCTTTCAGGAATATGCAAATTAAGTCTGATTAAATTCATATGTATATGGTTGATAATAATAATTGTGCTGACCTGATCCTTACATTGTACAACAGAGATATTTTCAAAACATGATTTGTCATCTAATATTTGCAACCGAGACATATAAAATCGACGCCGACTATAATAATAAAATAAACTTTATAGAAACCATAAAAACTAATTCAAACTATAATACCGCGGACATCTGCAGGATTATCTAGGTATAAAGAAGCCTTGTCACCCTACTCATTCACTCCACAATACTCGTGTTTTCAAACGTGAACCACTCATTAAATACTCATAAACACACGATAAAACACTTATCGACTTTTGAAGATGTGCACAACACAAAATGGTGAAATATACATACTGAAATAAACGTCGTCAAATGTCACGTTACTATTACTTGCACGTTGAAAATCGATAATCCATTTAAACTTGGTCACAAAAGTATTACGAACTGTATTAGTCGCGAGCTCAGCGTAAACAACTCGACACGTCTGCGCACGGGCACAGCTACCGCGTGACTGTCAGAAGTTGGCAACGAACAAGGACGCTTTACAATGTATAAAACATGGCTAAATTGGTTCAATATAAACCGGCTAATTACTAGATAATCCAGCGATGTTCTTCGAGATAACGCATACATAGCGGATAACTATAGGATACAATTTGAGGGTTTATCAGACATAGTGATGTCAGAAGTGAAAAAACAAAAGATATCGTATCGAAGCCAAAAACAAATGGACTTATGGGCTTAACGGGCTATACCAGCTGTCAAATAAGTAATGGAAGACTGCCACAGATATACAAAATTCCGAGGGATAGTGCAGATTCTGTATCGTAAGAGCATCATATGTACTTAACTTAGTTCACGTTTAGTGCATTTACTCTTGGGACTTAGCTAACATATATTGATTTGTCGCATAGATATGTCAATTCTCAGGAGTCCTTTAGAACCTGCTATTCAATTTCTAGGTAATAGAGCAATACTTCACCAGAGTGACGGGTGGAGCCGCCTGTCACCCTAGCAGCGGCGGTGCGCGATGCGCGCCTCCCCATTCCCGAGGATGCGATGGGGACTCCGTGGGTCCCACACTCGAAGAGGGCCGTCTCATAAGTGACGGTCCTGGGCCGACCGGGGTTAGAGGGATATGTCTCAGATAATCTCACCTCCGGCAACCTGCGGCCCACACAGTCGGCGTGCGTTTTAGTCGGTTCAAGTCCGACATAGCCTCCCCCACCGGCCCCGATGGTGGGGGTAACCGTGGGGATTTTGCGCACATTAAAAAAAAGGATTGTTGCAGTTTTCTTACTTTATATCTTTGTCACTTTCTTGATCAATGTCTTATCACATCGCTCGCACGGTTTATAAATCTACCACAGGGTTTACATTCTTTACTTTTCTTATCTTCATAAGTCTTTCTCCTCCCTCTTCCCTACAGAGGTTAGAGATAAGTTTGAAGTTTCAAGGTCACGATAACATCTCACCTACATTCTACTCTCCTAAGAAGCCGTTCAACAATTAGAATTCATAGAGAAGTCAAGACAGTCCAGTCAATTCTGTTAATCATCTAGAGAAGGTCATAGAGATTATATCACAGTCTATTTCAGTTCGTAAATCTATAGATTTCTCAAAATTGTGCCAAATAAGTACTAGGTAGGAAGAAAAAGTGGAAATAGTGTAAATAAAAGCATTACTCACATGTTTGGCAAGAGACAGGCCGGTCGCAGGATGGAACATTGCCAGCTTAAACAACCCCCACTCGGTTCCACTCAGAACTCTCACATGGCCTGAAACAAAGACACGTCATATTAAAGATAACAAACACAATCTACGAAAGCGAATAGCATTAATACTCTTTTACGTTGTATTTGTTTGTTTTATCTGTCATAGGATGATAAAATTTATACTCCGGTCTTTATACCTCTGAAAGAAATATTCTAATTTCGTTACGGCAATTTTATTATCCCATATAATATGGCAAGTCTCATGAGTAAACTGAGTCCACTGGGTAAACTTTTAGACTCAGTGAAGACCATAATCTAATAATCGACTCAAGAATCCAACTTAGCTAATTACACGGGCTCCCTGAACAGAAGCAGTCCGTATAGATTTAGGATAGAGATTTTCTGAAATTGCACAGAATTTGAAATTTATTATGGTCAAATACTTTAAAGAATGGACTTCGTGATGGCATTTGTCTTTTTATACAGTTTGCATCTTTACATTTTGTTATTGGTTCGTAGTTAGAATCCACTTAAAATATTAATTGAGAGCAACCGACAACCTTGAGTCACGCAAGCTCTCTCAATATCAATCTGTGTACCAATACACCAGCTCAATAGAAATCGTCAACTTCAGCTTTATTACTTCCGTTACACCTTATTTGAAATCTACAAAAAATCTGAGGATGTATGTAAATAACCTTAAAATTGCGCACTGAGTAAAATCTGTTATAATTGTACTTGATTAGCACATTAAGGCAATTTGATGACCTTTGCGTGGGTTTGCGCGTGCGAGCTCCTTATTGACCCGCTGCGCACGAGCCGATCCACAGTTCGCAACACCTACACCACACACAATTATCCTGACACTTCACCTCTGACCCGGTACTAATTTTAGACCATTTATTAGTGCATTAAACGTATGTTCATAGATTCTATTATTGTTTTTAGCAAAGTTTTTCCTGCTTACAATTTCAGATGAGTACTTTACATAATAATATGTCTAAAGTATTGCATTAACATATCAAGCTGTATAAGTATATTATCAGAGTGGTAAAGTCATAGGCTTTTTTGACTATGCTGTCACTTCAATCAATCGATCAATTATCCTACCGCAGTTCACTGCTGGACATAGACCTCTCCCAAAATCCCAATGTACACAATTTCGTCCTATCCTCCGCCTTCCGCATTCAGTCTGTCCCAGCCACCTTTTTCAGGTCGTCAGTCCACCTGGCTCTCACGTTAATATTGACATTTAGTACAATCTATAAGAATTCTCCTTTTGCCACCTAATGGCGGCAACTAGCGTTGCAGATGTCCCTAGGCAAATAGGCACTTATCATCATGTGGATGCTCTACCTAAGTTAGTCTGCTTTCAGTCAAATGCTTTATACAGGTTTAGCCGATTTCCACCATAGCACCTGCTCTCAGCATCCAATCTATTACCTTTTATAGTTCTGACATAAAAAAAATGTACACGTGAAAAGCTTTAGTATTATTGACGAAATGTTTACGCATACCGAATTGAAGGGAAAAAAGTAATAAAAGTGAACCAAGAAACAGCTGGAGATAAAACAGCAGCCATTTGTTATCGACGTGTTAGTGTAGCATCCTGGCGTGGCGCCAAGAACGAGGCTTCTTAGAATTCACCTTGGCGATCCAGGGCACCTGCAGGGCCTCTATCGCCATAGACGTACACCATAATCTACTGTTGCTATGGAGACTTAATAATTGATGACTAGATCTTCTGTGGTTAGTGGATTGGCCATGATTAATTCCTGAAGTATGATGTCATACAAAACAGGTAATTTTGAAGTTCAATTTACTGAAGGATAATGAATTCTAAATATGGTTCAAAGTCGATTAGTGTTTATGCGCGGAGCTGCGGAGGAAATTTTTGTGTGTATATGTTAATTTGCATAAACATGCACGTATTCACATCATTCAATTTTGTAGATAAGTGGGGCGCTGTCGTCGCGCGGCGCCATCACGGTGCTGATAAAATGCAAATGTAATTGGTTTGCCCAAAACTCTGACGAGGTGTCTTTGCCACTAGTTCGTTAACTTTAAATATAATATAATTTTATCATTTAAAACGTTAGATAACCTAAGTATAACTAAATTCAAAACACTATTTTAGCGCGCATATTCAGAATAGGCGGGAAGACAGGTTTATAATCGTCAAGTTGCAGTTTCAGCATCAATCAATCAATCAATTAGCATATTGCAGTTCGCTGCTAGTATTACAGCATAATAGAACCAAATCTTGTCGCCTATTTCAACCTGTTTTCCTAGTACAGAATAAGTTAAGTATTTCGATCTTAAAAAAATATAATAGTCAAGACCCAAACCATCCCACGAGCTATATTTTATAAGTAGGTACAGACAGGGTTTTATGAAAGGGGATCCATCATATACCGTAGCAATTAAAATCTCGCAAATCATAATTGTCGCACGTATTACTAACTCCTAAGTCACAGGATTACCATTTTTTTTATATCACTTAGGTGGCAGACAAACACACGGCTCACCTGAGTGGTTACCGTGGCCTATGGACGTGTGTAACACCAGAGAAGCCACACTCGCGCTGCCGACTCTGCAAGCACAAGAGTCTATTTGCCGACAGTGTAGAGGACAAAGCAGGACAAGCCTTTAGTTATCCCACTGACATCATAAATTCACCAGTGAGCTCTGGCTACCCTACTCACCGCTCGGAACACAACACGAAGTTATTATAACCGCGGTATTCTGTAGGGCGGAGGTACTTCCCCAGTCGGACTGCTCAATTGGGCGGAAATACCGCCGTGTCCTACCTCCTATAAAAACCTAGTTTGAGAGCCAGGGTTTATCAATATTTTTTGTTTACCTTAATTTCATAGTATTATATAATCATCTAAGACATGATTGAATACGGAATATGGCATCAATAAAGTTAATAATTTTATTTATTTTTATTACCAGCAGCAAATGTGGAAGGATAAAGTCGATGTTAATTGAGAGAAAGGTACTTCCCCGAATGAGTCAGCCCTCATACGATAAAGTTATAATACTTAGCGTGAAAGAAGTAATGTTTTCACAGAGATAAATTATGCAAGTGACTTAGACTATCTATCTCATTAAACTCCCAGGAAACATTTAAAGGTTAATGTAGTTTGTATTGAGGTTATCTTCTTGTTATTGCGGGGATATTCGATTGTCAAAGTATAATTAAATTAGTCGTTACGTGGCGTTAACTAACAATTAGGAGTTTTCTTTTCTTTACATCGCAATTTTACATGCTATACAGTTAAGTAACTCTATTCAAATTAGATAGTGAAAACTGTGAGCGACCAAGGGATCCTACAAGCTGTGGATGCAATCGGAATGGCGCGAATGAAGAAGACTAGGTTTAAATACAAGAAAAATTTCTAGAAATTTTTGGTTTTAGTCCACTGGATCATGGGCATACACTTGTTCATATTGATATATTCATGAGACCAAACTATCAAATATTGGATTAATCTTAATTCAAATCTTGCGATAACTGCTAGTTTTATTCACCGCTTACTTCTAGACAATGACAATTTTTACCAAGGCATTTCAACTGTCACATGATCTTACAGAATTTGTAACCTTGACCACTGTATTATTATCTATAAGTCTATCAGTAGTTCGACTTCTTTATACACAGAAAATCAGTCAAGGGTCATGGTTGTCACAACTAAAGGTACTTTAATTTTGGAGTGCCTACTCTATCATACTTACTCCATCATCAGAACAGTTCCATGGTACCAAAATTTGATCCGAACAATCATAGTTGCATACATACATGTAATAAATTGCTAGTTATGAAAAAACTTGTAAGAAAAAGATTACGAAATGAAAACCTTCCTCCTTTTTAAGTCGGTTAAAAAGATATTTGTCAGCAACACCCCTTCAGATTAAAGAGCGCAATCTACGTGAGCTTGCGCTCGCCGACCCTGCCGTTGCCTTCCCCTGTACCACTCACAGTCGCACCGCGCTAGTACCGAGTCGACCGACTGTAAGCAATAATAAGACTGTGCCTTGACGATAGCCAGAGCGTCATGCGCTTGAATGTCCTTGGCGACCGTTCGTGATTTGGACGAAACAAACAAAGTAATAAACATAGGTAAGTGATCATTACCGCAGCGATCTGCCTGACAGCATACAGAGTGACGCAATCGGCGGTGGAGTGGAGCGTGCGTGGCGAGATGGCCAAATCGATTCTCTGCTCCACCGAGACGGAGCGAAAAGAATGTTGCGTTCGCATAGATTAATCGACAGGTTAAAAACGCAGTCGCCTGAGTCACTTATGTGAAAATAGTAAGTACTTGTGTTGATAATGTTAACGGCAGTTGTCTAAACAGAGTGGACTATAATGGCAATGTTGACATTGGTTCTTTACTTTGACAGGTTGAACGCGCCCATACATTTATAAGTTTTGTATTGAGTCTGAATGGCATCATATATGGATTATTTGATTAAAGTTTTTATATACAGTTACATTTCGTATAGATGTTAAAATTTTACTGTTTAACCGACTCCTAAAAAGGAAGTAGGTATTCAAGTATACATTGAATAATAATAATTTTATGTATGTAGAAGAAAATTAGGAGAGTACAGAAAAGCATCTACAAGAAATTCATTTACATTATCTAATAATATTCTTTAGGTTGGGTGAAGTCGTGTTTCTTTTTCTTAAATAAATATTTCTTTAAACAATAATGCTAAATTTTTTATCGATCGAAACCGTTTCAGATTAACAATTAATGCCAAACACGTCTGTAAAGTTCCAGCGACAGGCACGTTGATTAGAAACACGATCGTTCTTCGCAGCCGCTACCAATTTGCATCAACATTCTACCAATCAATGGGTTACGTGTGTACCTCGGAGTATTTTGTTTGCCTTACTAAGAGGACAGACGAGTTTGAGTAGAGAGTCATGGTTTAGACTTGCACTTCAAATACAATCATATATTGTTATTCTGCGATGTTGTTGAGGGTGGGAAGATCCGAAGGATATTTACGTCGCTCCTGAAGTCAAGCAATTATTTGAACTCACTTCATGACTTTATGAAGTCAATGTAAAAGATATAGAATAATTTATTTTACGTAGTTTGAAAAAACTAACTGGAATGAAAACTGTTTTTTTTTTAATATTCAATCGTCTGTCGTCCATCAAATTTTCTTTTTTCAGTGTGTATCATATTAATTGTATTCGGCATGCTGTCCATAAGTCTCCAGGCTCAAGAGCTATTGACTCTGCTTGTCTCGAGTTAGAAAAGCAGGTATACTTACACTGTAATACTACAATTTGTCTTCGTTGCTCAACAGCGAAGTAAACATTGAAACATCGCCCAAGCAATTACAGAAAGACAAAAATCGACATAACTCTTTCAACACCAGTGTGTCGCGTGGCCGGTGGTGCCACCTTCTCTCAGCCATCCGTGACTGGCACCGGCCCCACCGGCCACTAGACACCCCTCATTAATTACACACTTTTTATATGACCCACAAATTGAAGGGAGCTGAAGTTATCCAACCGTGAATAAGGCACACCTGCCCATATGCATTGTTAAGTGCATCGTTATATCGAGTTCGCCCCGCACGCAATTGCGTTTCGACCCGGTATTACAACATTAGGACTGGTTCTTTACCTAGAGAACGTTTGTAGCTTAGAGTGTAGTTTGAACAACTTAATGTTATTTGTAACAAATAGAAGACGCTAAAACCAAAACTTAGCATATTTTGTTTTAGTATCAATCCAATAGTTTAGCAGGGCAAATCTTAGTGAACTTAGGGGTACTTGTGTACTACAAAAACATTATAGACCACAAAGACATGCTCTCTATACAATGTCGTCTATATTTCCTCTGTAATCAGACAAGCATATGGCCCACCTGATGGTAAGTGGTTACCGTGGCCTATGTACGTGTGCAACACCAGGGGAGTCACTCTCGTGCTGCCGACCCTATAAGAACAGAGACTTTCTGTGCCGTCAGTGCCGAAGACACAATCAGGACAAGCCTTTGATCTTCCTACTGACAGCACAAAATCTCTTCAGTGAGTTCTGGCTACCTTACTCACCGCGGGAGCACAACACAAGATGCTTCCCCAGTCGGACTAGATTACGATCGGGACGCTATTCCCGTAGAATGCTGATCCCGTTCTTAAAAGCCACAGATTTTCACGAGAGAAAAGCTTATGTCACATTCCCGGTCGTCGTTACTGTAAGTGGAAGATAAACCAAACATGTGACTCCGGTGACCCCGTGCAGTTCATGGCGCACTTGGTCTCGTGTCCCTCATGTTCTACCTGCACTAAACACGACTTGAGTAAAGCTGACAGCGCGGTTGAGATAACACAAGTTTATTCGGGAACAAATTAGCGCCAACAGTGAATCATTGACACGAGAAGACGAGAAGAATCTAATCTAATCTACTTGGTGGAGCCGTGGAGTAGGCAGCACCCTCGGTTCCATCCGCTAGAAATACTAATTCTTTACTACAATCCAAATCATCCAATCAATTATATTTCTTTGTCAAAATTTGTCCTAATGTCGAAAACAGAAACCAAACAACACCCATATAAACTTTCGCACTTAATAAGATTAGTTAAGAATTGCGAAAATATCACATGCGACATCGCAAGCAAACGATATCTAATAACAGCGTTATCAGGATGAATAGTACAATAAAACGCGAGTCACTATCTGTTATGAGCCCCCTGCGATTATCTTGGAGGTAGTCGGAGGCAGTCTACGGTGACCGTCGATTATTTGGCACCCAGTCATCCAGTTGGCAAAAACTGCTTACCGCTTGGCTGAATTCACTAGATTGATGTAATTTTTTACCGACAGTTAGCGTGATACAACCAAGGCGTTTTTATTGTGCTTTTTATCGTTGAAATTATTCTATGACGACGGTAATGTATTTGCTTCAGTTTTTGTACTATTCATTTGTAATGAAGGCACGTGTTTTAGGATTTTTCTTATAGTTTTAAAGCTAGAGGGAAATAATGAATATATTCTACTACTTTATAGCTACCTAAGGGACTTGGACGCAATGTTAAATTTTATGCAGTAACAACCCTGTACTTCCCCCCATGAGCGCAGGCCTGGGGGTGATAGGTGGAGCCGCCTGTCACCCTGGCAGAAGCAGGCCGCGGTGGTGGCGCGCCTCCCCGTTTCCGGGGACGAGTTGGGGACTCTGTAGTCCCCACACCCGAGAAGAGGGCCAGATCGTGAGAGATGGTCCTGGGTCGGCCGGGGTGCGAGGGATATATACCTGTCAACCTCACCTTTAGCAACCAAAACGACACACAGGCGGCGTGCGTTTTAATCGGTTCGAGTCCGACATAACCTCCTCCACCGGCTCCGGTGGGGAGGTATCCGTGGGCATATTGCGCACGTAAAAAAAAGCCCTGTACTTTAAATAAACAATACTTATATTCTGAAACCAACACACCTAAATGATGCATGGCTAATATTATCCTAGAATGCCATTAAAATAATTAAGATACATATTTTTGTTGAAAATACATTGTTCTAGGTCACTGGACACTGTACACTGAACAGGAATTGAGTCCGTGACCTCGAACGTACAGTCGTACGCTATATCACAACTGTCCTTATATTAGATAGCACTTTTCTACTAAGCAAATAGAGCAAAAGAAATAACTCCAAAGATATTCACACAGAGCGTCGGAATCACGTCCTCATTTATTTTCTTAACCTAATTCCGTTATATATGGACCAGTCGAGTACTACGGTCTTAAATCAATGCAAATCGCGAACGGGACAGGAATAACGACCGCCCCTTTTATTTGCTATAAAACCAGCAACGGCTTTTGTCGACGACATTCGAGAAAGTGGATGGTATGCCACATTTCCCTTTTATTAAACTCTTGGTCATATGATATGGTTTGGACCTAATCTTCTTCACAATACCAAAAATGCCCGTTCTACAAAAACTCATTTAGGATGAATACGCTACACCTTTCCTACAAAAAGTTTCTAAGTGAAAACCGTATCAAAATAAGCTGCGTAGTTTCGAAAAAGTAGTAAATAAACAGATGTGTTTAAATGACATTATTTTATGCTATGTAGATAATTGTATGGTGAAAGACGCCAACTGCTTAAGTACCGTAGCAGCAGGTGAGATGCGGTTACTGTTCATTAGGCATTGAGTTCAAAGTCGAGGTCGGGTAGAATTTTTGTGATTGTTTTTGTGCAAGGAATATCTAAGTAGCAGCACAGGGATTAGATAAATTTAGTAGATGGCAATAAGCTCACCCCTATTACGAGAAACTCAAAATATGGACGAATATTTTTTTTATGTTGCAGGTGATTTCTTCCTTACTGTTATTTTTTATGTATTCTGTTAACACGTGCGTGACGTCCCTCCTTCATAGGAGCCACCTGAAAACCAGCGCTTCACATCACACAAAACACGTGTGTGTGCAGCATCATGCTGAGGTGGCGCCCTTTTCAGGCCCGTACGTCGTTATTCTGTATGACATGTATGTGCTTAATGTTGATATGTATGGGCTAGATTAAATGTTTTTTCTTTCTTCTTCTTTCTTTCAAAATACATTCTTTCGAACCCACGTAACAGGGGAAGAGCAAAATGCCGTGCGCAGGGCACTATTACATTGGTTTACTATTTTATGGAGAACAGCTCTTAGTCACCTTGTACGACACCATTTTGCCCTTGTAGATACTCTACTACGCCGGGAACAATTACACTAAATAGAGAAAAGGGGCCTATAAAAATATTACTGAGCATTAACAAAAGTGATTCATGACATGTACCACGCAGCTAATGGTTGGGCTATAGATCCATTAAGCGCAAATTGATTCTACGTCTCCCGCGACCAGGACCACTGGCCGACAGCCGACCAATATAGCAAGAGCTATGAACTCAATTATACCTAGTCGCATACTACGTAGTAATGTTCAACCGATTTATATTATGCGTACGTTCGGTCAGTTCGTTGTTACATATCTTGTGGCTAATTGTCTTGAGCTTGACTGAACAGGATAATTATTCGGTAGAATAGGTAGTAAGAGTGCTACTAAGTGAATGCCTGGAAACCTACGTCCTAAGTCGGTAAAAGTGTACCTCATACAGGTATACAGAACGCGCGTGAGATCGGAGGAATTTGGCGAGGAAAAATGAAGACCCTGGGCTCCAAAACAATGTTACCGATACTCCATCATCGTGCTCATCCTAGCCGTAGGTTCTGGTTTCATCTAAAAAGCCTAGGTTTAGAGGCCTGGATCCCAATTTTTAATTTTATTTTTCCTCGGCACTGGCGCTCGGACTGTAGCTACAACAGTTTTGCAAAGGTTAGGGCTCACCTGGTTCCTCGGCATCACAGATAGGCGTAAAGGAACAACTGTAACACACAGTAAGATGAAAACCACGATGAGTAGGTAGTCTACACTATAATTATTAGTGATTTATAATATGTTGGTGGCCAGGCAGCTAGTGGTGAGTGTGGTCGTGGTCAGAGAAAGCGCAGATGAAATGATCCGTGTCCGAGGCGTTGCGGTTGACCAGGACTTTCATATGAAGCCGTGACGACCGCATTCAATATCATTGTACACCTCGGGAGACATATCTTAGATCAAAGTCGTGAGACAAACGAGGCCCTGTCGCATGCTGATTGTTTTGTAATTATTAGATAGATAGATATTGTACACCAATACATTTACAGCAGAGACAAGTAGGTAGCATGTATAAAGAGTTAAATGTACATTTCTTGAAATTTGAGCTTGTCCACTGCCGTTGAATCCCGAAATATCTTCAAGAGGCAACTTCAACTTCAAGAGAGAACGTGCACTGAGCATATAGAGTACAATTTGAGCACAGTTTATGTCCAAGATGCATGTCCCGAAGTGTATAACTAGATTCTATACGCAGCTGCTGCACTTGCGTCGTCACATATATTTTTTTTATCTCTGTGCCATCAGGCATCGTCGGACTTAACGAGAGAATATCTATATTTGATATTACCGTTTCTCTTTTTGTTTATATCTTATGCGTTTTCTACCATTCGCTCAATAGCGATGCACGTCGTTTTGCATATTCCGACCTAAGAATTATTATCGTTAACGGTTGGTTTTTTTTTATCTTGGTAGCAATATGTGTGATGAATTCCCTGCCTGTGATAAAATGTAGTTATGGGCATCATGATGTCAAGCAATTCATCTGAGCACAAACCATTGTATAGGCGGTAGAACACACATAGCGAGGCAAGTCCCTCCTAAGGCTGAGAGTTTCTACATTACCTGCGAGTATGGGATTGTCGACAAGCCTCAACGCCCGCACCCGTCTTTGCACCAAGTCGAAAGGGTCAATCTGATATGCAGGCGCTCCGCCAAAAAGGTAACATTTGCTAGTTATTTTTTTTTATAGCACTTAGGTGGCAGACAAGCACACGACCCACCTGATGGGAAGTGGTGCTGTGGCCTATGGACGTGCGAATTATATTAGCTAAGCAAATTAAATTTCATAACACTATGGAATTACTTAGGTTGGTTGAAGCCGGGTTTTCCTTCTTTAATAGGATTATTTAGTATGAGCATAAGCTTTTAAAAATAAAAATGTTTAAGTAATTTTAGTATGATGCTCGAACAAAAAATTCAACAGACAAAGTTATAGGACTTCGTGTAATTATGAAATAGAATGTGTTGTGTTGCCAGAATACGTCAGCTCGCGTAAATTGCAAAAATATTTCAAAAATACTTTGGCTAATGGCATGTCAGAACAATTAAAATTAATTTCCTAAATGACCTTCCGTTTATGGACACAGATGCCACACATAAAGTGTTAGTGATAAAAACGTCATAAACTCATAAAGTACAACATAAAATAAGTTAGCGGCCATTTATCAAAGAAAATAATATAAATTAACAATAACCAACCCCATTCGATTTTTTTACGAGGATGTTATTTTGGCGACGGGGTCAAGTCTCCCCTGGGGGAGATAAGGGGATATTGGTCGCTCCCGTGGACGGGGGAGACAAAGGGCCTTCAATAGTTTTCACTTAATTAAATTTGATGTTGTTGTAATTTAACCGTTCGGTTTTCATTAACTGTGTCTTACAGTTAATGAAAACCGAACGGTTAAATTACCCATTATATATTTTAATATTTTGAAGTAGTCAACATTCAGGACATGACTGCGCAACCTTACCGGGGGAATACCGGGGAAATATTTACAGAGGGGACCAACTGAGCCATCTGGACATATCCTGGACATTCGATACTCTTCTATATATGCCACACATCGTGTGGAAAATCTGGAGCTCGTGTAAGGGAATGATTGCAAATTTAAGTCTCTGTCTAATTTTTCCGATCTAAGCGGCTGGCTGTACATTCTTCAGTCCACCTTATAAGGTAGAATAACCATATTTCTAATTCAAATGTCCACGCAATACAAAGTGGCTCACACAAATCGCAGCGATCACCAAACAATATGATTTACAACGGAAGTGCACTCGTTTTATAACTGTTAAAACATCCGCCGGCAACTTAAGGCCATGAATGGAAAACTCGCGAGGATACCACCACCACGCACGTATAATAAACGGCGCGTGCGCACCGACGGATATCATTATGTCTATTAAATCCTGATAATCGCTATTAGAACAATTAACTTGTTTGTTGTTATTATTTGCGTGCGAGTGTTGTGGTTGTCTGACCCGGGAATTGATTCTGGGTCAGGCAGTGAATTTTTTTACAGCGGACTGCATTAGGCTAATTGGTTGATTAATTGACACAGGACGACTAAATGAAGTCTAGAATGAATGCCACCATTATAGATATCGAAAATTGTGGTCACCAGTTTGACGACTACAGATATTATGTGAGATCAAAAAGTCTGTCAAGAGCGAGTCAGATTCGTGCACCGAGGGATCCGTAACTTAAGCTACATAAACCGTAATATGTATATTTTGAATGCGTTGACTTAGAAGCATTGATTTTTGCACAGTTTCAATATGTTATAGACCTGAGTATGACCTGTGATTTCAATTTGATACCTCCACGCATTCCTGAGAAAAACGTCTTGACAGACAGACAGACAGGCAGACAGACAGACAGACAGACAGACGGACAACGTAGTGATCCTATAAGGGCTCCGTTTTTTCCTTTTGAGGTACCGAACCCTCTGATTTCGAGGACATTCAAGGATGAAACGTACGTATACTTTAAAACTTTAAACAAAGACAGACTAACAAGTTTTAGGAGACTTATACACACACCTTACAATTGTGGGGGATGTAAGCGAATGTTTTAGTACACTTGACTGACCTCAACTTCTGTATGACGTCCATCCATCTATATATCACAAACTCGTCCAAACAATCCACCGCGTCACCGTCGTAAGTGGATACCACTTGTGTGTGCGTGGGCGTGGTGACGTCACAATACCCTCACCTATCAACACTCGGGCTTGTGTACATGTGTACAGTTTTAATAAGTGGAGACAGCCAGAGCTCACTGGAGAATTTGTGCTGTCAGTGGGATGACTAAAGGCTTGTCCTGCTTTGTCCTCTACACTGACGGCACAGAGACTCTGTGCTTACAGGGTCGGCAGCGCGAGTGTGGCTTTTCTGGTGTTACACACGTCCATAGGCCACGGTAACCACTTTCCATTAGGTGGGCCGTGCGCTTGTCTGCCATCTAAGTGATATAAAAAAAGGGGTTGAGGAGCTATGAGGGAACAGATGAACCTACATACATAACCTATCAAAATCATAACCTTCCTTTTGCTTTGCCGTAGTCGAGTAAAAATAATAGCTTTATTGTCCTATTAGTAAAATTATTAAACTGACAAATACCTACACTAATTTCAATTTCGGCTTGTCATCGCTTCTAATACTTATATACAAAACGGAAATTTAAAAAGTAAACCTGGCATAGATGTTGGCTGAATGCCAGACTATAGAGTAAGGTAGATTTCATGTCATGCAGGAACGAATATCTATTCGAAGGTAATTCTAGAAGGATCCAATGTGTGGTAACGGACTTTGCAGTTCGTAACTAGTCATAAAATTATTCACAATAAATACATTTTCATGCTATCTTCAATGTGTTATAAAAGGATAGGAAGAAAAGATATAAAGGACTTAAGAGCATTTGAACAAATGGACTATATGTTTGTAACTTTAGTAGTACTAAAAAAAACTAAAACAAATCATTTTTTTTTGTTTTTTTTAACGCTATCTAGACCCAAGGTAAGCATAGCTTAACCTACTTGTGTTATGAATTCTAGAAAGCGGATAAATATACTTAGATACTTTTTTTTTTGTAAATACATACACATCATACATAGAAACACCCAGACCAACTCAAATATACATATTCATGTATACAAATATTTGCACTGAGTGGGAATCGAACCCGCGCCTCCTCAAACGTTCTACCGCTACGCCATAGAGGCCGTCAAAAAAAAATCATTGAGTCAGTTCTTGTTATACAAGAGGTGACAAGGGAACAGCAACTACTGAAATAAACAAAGTTGAAATCATAAAGAAATTGTTGAATCAAATTGGAATCATAAAGCTATTGGTCAAGTTGTGCAATACCATAAAATAATAAAACATAATAAATAAGGAAATCACATGGCAGATAAGACACACGGCGATACTTAACTGCTAACTAGAAACCACTTCAATATTAATATCAATTTAGATAAACTAAGTACTGTGAATAAGAGATAATATAATAGGTTAGTTAGATATGCTGGATACAGGATACATGGATACCTACCTGTACTAAATATGGCAACAAGCTACATAATTTATAGAGTACCTACAACTCGCCAGGATATTTTGTTTTTATACAACTTAGGTGGCAGACAAGCACACGGCTCACCTGATGGAAAGTGGTTACCGTGAGCTATTAACGTGTGTAACACCAGTGGAGTCACATCCGTGCAGCCGACCCTGTAGGAACAGAGATTTTATGTGCCCTCAGTGCAGAACACAAAGTCAGGACAAGCCTTTGGTCTTCAAACTGACAGCACAAAAACTCTCCAGTGAGCTCTGGCTACCCTACTCACCACCGGGAACACAACACAGAGGTTATTATAGCATAGGTATTCTGTAGGGTGGAGGTACTTCCCCAGTCGGACTGCTCAATTCGGAT
The DNA here is from genome assembly GCA_963662185.1 of Eilema griseolum. Lineage (NCBI taxonomy): Eukaryota > Metazoa > Arthropoda > Insecta > Lepidoptera > Erebidae > Eilema > Eilema griseolum. Next base: position 808,824 of record OY759232.1, read on the forward strand.
GTGTTTTTTCCATGTAACCGCTTACAGTACACCGTGATCATAGCGCTTGTAACAGCGCCGAAATATCGGTTACTCAAAAAAACATGGTAGGTATTTAAACTATCATGGTTACTCACATTAGTCCGTGATCATGGTGCTTGCAACAGCGCCGAAATATCGGAAACTCAAAACAATATCACATGATAAATATTATCCTGATTACTCTATTAATATGAGTAATCATGTCAATTTCATAGCTACATAACTCTGGACCCCACACCCGAGGAGAGGGCCAGATCGTGAGAGATGGCCCTGGGTCGGCCGGGGTGCGATGGATATGCCTGTCAACCTCACCTTCGGCAACCAAAGCGACCCACCGGCAGCGTGCGTTTTTGTCAGTTCGAGTCCGACATAACCTCTTCCACCGGCTCCGGTGGGGGGATATCCGTGGGGATTTTGCACACGTAAGATAAAAAAAACTCTGGATCGCGCTATTAAAGTTTATACAGATTATATCCTATCCTATTCTATCCTATTTTCAACGGGGGGCTGAAGTTATGCTTACCGATATAACACACAATTAACTAAGCATCTTGGAAAATTCCTGTTTACTATTTGACTATTTTATGATACTGAACAAATAGATGATTTTAGTGGAAACCAGAGAAAATATTCAAAACATAACTATATGCGTCTGCCGCTTCATATTATGATTCATCATATAGGTAGTATAATAATATATTCGTTTTTTTTTGACATTATTAGGTAAAAACGACTGACCATCAAGTACAAAGTAGTTGGAATGCGCAATAAATTATTATCTGGTATTACTTATATGCGTAACCACACGCAAGTTTTAATCATTTCCTCTGATGTAATTTACTGCCCCATCAACGCTAAGAAATACGCACATTACCAGCAATAAAATATCATCATAAAAAAGCTAAGCTAATCTGATATTGGCAGGCTTTGTGTAACAAAAGAGTTTGACATAGAAATCACGAAAAATACATTAGCAAGGTGAGAGTAGTCCAAATAACGCTAATTTTGAGGTTGAACACAAAGTAGTAAGTATTAAGCAAGTATTTCTAAATATTAAAGTACCTATTCGGATTACTCTACATGTATTGAAATACGTAATAGCACCACATATTGAAAATATATTTTGGAATAACAGTTTTACAAAAGAAAAATCCTTTAGTGTGATCTCATGCATCCACTACGGATGGACTTCAAGACAGGTTGTCCTTTTTTTTCAAGATATTACCAAAGGGCAGGTACAGGAAACACTAATCTCAGATGGCGTCATCTTCGCTGGTGCTTGTCTTAGAGTTTATAATCCTATGTTTCTTACATTGTCAGAGGTGCTTTTCAATCTTGTCGTTGACATTTACATTGAGATTATATAACAAAATTCATCAATAAAAATGTGCTCCTGCATGACAGTGACGAATTTAAAAGAAGAGTTGAAGAAGAGAAATGCTTCCCTACATAAAAATTATCAGGTTGGAAATGGCAGCTACATATTCTAGCAGACGAATTTGATATCCAGTTTTTGATGCGCAGGGCTGACTTTAATCTATAGCGTCCGTCTTTACATATCAGTGGGGAAACGATGAGGACCTTTCCTTTTTACACTGAAATGCACTTCACAGCGTCATTGTTTATTCTACAGAAGACTTTTTCCTTTTTTTTTTTTGAATTATGATTTTTTTGAATTTTGAATTATGAAATATTAGGATAAATAAGTAGCGTACCTCCTTATTAGAACTCCGACTAAGCCCGCCCCTTATTTTTATTTTAGGTATACACGGCCAGGGTCCAAAGAAATAAGTAAAGGTGTATATTTACTTACTTGGCCTATCATTCACTCCGACCTCATTTGGCTAATTCATGTTACGTCCCTAAACTTTGTCGTCATTATACTAAAGAATTATCACAAAATGTTCTTACCTAGAAACTCTTTTTATTGCAGTAGGTTAAAAGAATAAAGAGTCATGCTAATGTTTTTGTTGGCATTTTTTGCCCTTCCATAACTATTTTGGCGAATAGATAGCAAGAGACTCATTGTTAAACGCTGCTTATCCAAACGTGAAAAACTTCATACCTATCGAGTTTTTACATGCAGCAAAGTATAAATAACATCCTAAATTATTATTAGATTGAAATAGAATAATCGATAAGTAAAAAATGCATGCAGTCACTGTTTTAAAAACATCGATTGGCTCTGACATTGATCGATGCGTCTCTGTGAAACAATCGCGGTGCCGTCGGTAATCGATCGCTAATGCCTTACTGGTGCGAATCGAATAGTATGTTGTAACACGTACTACAGCGATAATGGTTTTATAGGTTTAACGCTCTTCACTCGAATCTAATCTACTCGTAACATTAAACACGGTGGCCTCGGAAGCGAAAAGTCTTAATCACCATGGGTTTCCGGTGACATACTTTATTTACGCTTCTGCCTAAATAATTGTAGAACTAATGTTGTAATAAATTACGCATATTTCGTAGACTACGCAGAAGAACATGGCAAATTAGTACGTAGCCAACTTGGTGGTAAGCAGTTACCGTGACCTACAATTTCTTGCGATATCATTGGTGTCGCTGGCGTTTTGCAACTTACTGTGATAAAGAGAGAGGACGTTAAGGAGTCTGGGAGGACAATTAGGTGGTTCGGAGGGCATGAATGGGTCGGCTCGATCAGGGAAGTATCGTCACTCATCGCCCTTCCATGTAATACCATTGTAATCTTTCAGTATGCTGAATTTTTTACGATCCGAGAGTTCCAAAGGCCTCCTATGCTTAGGTAACTTTTATTTTTCCCTCCAGCTATACATATGCATATAGTAATACGCAAGTGACACATCTGGTGCTGCAAACGTTCATAAACCACAAAAACCACTTACCAAATGTATTTGCTTTTTAAAAGTTCCCCGATACTCAGAACGCCGGTTTGTATATTCATTGTAAATGTTGGAACAGATCATCACGAAATTTTGCAGTGACATCTAAACGCTGTTCTCTTAACAGAATTAACTGGTACAAAGGCACCGACGAATCTATTTTATTTTAGGGTACGAAGGACACCAGTGGGGTACGTCGCCAAAAAAACATAGGGTCCCTCGTATCCATGTAAAAAGTTCAATGAAATAAGAATAGTAAACAGTCGCGTTATTATCAAAATCAACATTAGGGCAAGTAAAGATGCGGCCAAACGCTAGTAAGTAAAATAATTCGATCTTATAATTCTGCTGACGTGACCATCACACCACTTTTGATGTGTAATAAAGGAAAAAACTTTTGAATAAACATTAAAAACTGTGAAGACGTCTAGACTGATGCGAGTGCTGCTAACTAACAGTTGAGTGCCAGCAGAGGTCATCGACACGAGCGACGCCATTTAATTGTGACAAGACCGCACTGCTCAACTCCCAACCCAACACCGAAGTGTCGTCGTGATCTCTCAAACAATGTACTTTTCGAATGACATCACCATATAACTATTTTAAGTTACACAAAAAGAACTAATGGCATACTCATTTTGTCACCAACATTAGAATACCGAACTGCGGAGACATTGTTTAATAATTTGTAGTTTTTTTAAATAATTATTATAGTTGATCCATTAAGCCGCGTAGTTCCCGGGGAATAGACTACAGGGTCCACTGTATCTCTTCCCGGGGTTATTGTTACAATGCAACTATGGTCAAAACTGTTCTACATCCGATAGTAAAACATACAGCCCAAGAAAAAGTGGCCGGTTTATAGTAATATCGCCTTCTATTATTCGGATCAGAAAAGCTTTACCTACTCTGCCTTCCTTTGCTGGGATATGTGGCGTGAGTATTTCTGTCATAACCTTTTAATTATTTAACTCATATTGACGATGTTATTTTTAAACTATCGCGGTGTGAATTCATAAATTACACAACGGTTCGGGACTACAAATAGCTAGTTCCTTGATTTAATCGCGAAAATTTCCAAACCGCTTATCATATTGACGAGTCTTTTGAAAAAAATAAAGATTATCCAACGTTCAGAGAGATTTCGCACTTAGATTTTCCCTTCTATAAAACCCATGTGAAAGAAAGTAAGAAAATATTTATCATCGCCTGCTTTACAATCACATCAAAAATAGAAAATGATTACTAACTATTAATATAAAACCTAAGCAGAATGTTCCTTAACACTTGCGAGATGCCTTGTTCCGTTCTCATCAGCGATGCAAGACACGACAGTGGAACAATGCACACACGTCCGTTACCAGTTACAACCGTGAGGTTACTCTCGGCCGGGACAAGGTCGGGCGACACAACACAGCTGCTGCGGACATCGACAGTAGCTGTGGACACTTCCTGGACTAGCAGAGCGATGGCGGAAGCCGTGAAACCAATTAATGTACAAAAGCTCCGATAATTTTATATTATCTTTAAGCAACCAACCAATTAATTAATGGGAAAACGTTTCACACAAAAAGAAATGCATGGTGTGTACTGAAATATTGCTCACAGGCAAACGAATCAAATAACTCTGATACGGATCAATAAAATGACATACGGCAATGGAGCCCGTTTCTTTGAGAAGTTAATTGACCAGTCTTAACCGTTGCGCCCCAGGAAAGACCTAAAAAAGACTTTTTTTATACCACTTAGGTGGCAGATTCCAAGCACACGGCCCACCTGATGGAAAGTGGTTACCGTGGCCTATGGACGTGTGTAACACCAGAGAAGCCACAGTCGCGCTGCCGACCCTGTAAGCACAGAGTCTCTGTGCCGTCAGTGTAGAGGATAAAGCAGGTCAAGCCTTTAGTCATCCCACAAACAGAACAAATTCTCCAGTGAGCTCTGGCTACCCTACTCACCGCTGGGAACACAACACGAAGTTATTATAACCGCGGTATTCTGTAGGGCGGAGGTAGTTCCCCAGTCGGACTGCTCAATTAGGCGGAAATACCGCCGTGTCCTACCTCCTATGAAGTCTAGTCAAGTACTTTGCTGGGAACTAGGACTATAACAAAATTATGTTACTTTTCATCCTTAAAAGGCTACTGTCGGCCGTGGGAACTGGATCATTATTCTACGCGGGCAGAGCAGCAGGCAAATCTGGTTTAGATTTAAAACAATAGTATCGATTATTCCATGTGTCTTCAGCTGGTATGACAAAAGACAAAAGCATTTCATTCAGTATGGGAAATCAAAGAAAATATATATGTATTTCTTTGTTTTTAAAGTCTGCTAAACAAATCATTAACACGCATTTGTTCTATATTTGTTTGTATAAGATTTTTCGAGGAGGTAGGACACGACGGTATTCCCGTCTGAATTGAGCAGTCCGACTGGGGAAGTACCTCGACCCTACAGAATACCTATGCTATAATAACCTCGTGTTGTGTTCCCGGTGGCAAGTAGGGTAGCCAGAGCTCACTGGAGAGTTTTTGTGCTGTCAGTGGGAAAACCTTGGGAAAAGGCTTGTCCTGATTTTGTGTTCTGCACTGAGGGCACATAAAATCTCTGTTCTTACAGGGTCGGCAGCACGGATGTGACTTCACTGGTGTTACACACGCTCATAGGTCACGGTAACCACTTTCCATCAGGTGGGCCGTGTGCTTGTCTGCCACCTAAGTTGTATAAAAAAATAATTATAATCTATTATATACCGCTAAGGTGGCAAACATGCATACGCCCCACGTGGTGGTAAGTGGTGAATGAAAGATTGCAACAACATAAGAAATGTGGGGAACCATAGAGGTGACATTACTGCTTAGCAATTGACATTACTGATTTAAATAAAAAGTTAACATAATAAGTACCTCCGCCCTACAGAATACCGCGGCCATAATAACCTCGTGTTTTGTTCTGGGCAGTGAGTAGGGTAGCTAGGAATCTTTGGAGAGATTTTGTGTCAGTGAGAAGACCAAAAGCTTGTCCTGCTTTGTCTTTTACACTGACGGCACAGAAACTCTCTGTGCCTTACAGGGTCGGCAGCGCGAGTGTGAACCACTTGGTGGACCGTGTGCTTGTCTGCCACCTAAATGGTATAAAAAAAACACTATTATTAACAACGGAACAGAACAACGTTCGGTAGATGGCTACTGTATCTACATGAAAAAACAATAAATTTATTTTTAATAACGGGCATGCCTTACGACTTTGAAAAATAGTATAGTTATTAGAATAGGTGGAGCGTACAAGATATGATCTAGACGTATCGAGGCCGATGGTTGTGGGTCAGACGGTGCGGCCGTCGCCGGCGCCGAGCCTCGCATAACGGACCGCCTGCATGCTCGGGTCTCCTTCCCGTGAAATTGTATTCTGTGACCGCATGAGATTTTGGCAACTACACAATTTCTTGCTCATGACTTGCAGTGCTGAAATGACACTGATGGTAGTGTAGTCCACAAACTAATATGTCGGAAGACAAGACAAGATATCCAACACATATAAATAGACACACACAATTTATATTTAAAAAAAAAAACTAGAAAAAATTATTGTTTTATCTTGCCTTTATACATACATACGTATCTGACACACGTTTCACGAAATAGTAGCTTATTATGTGATAGATACCGATAGAGCACTGTCTCCCAACACACACGCTTTAGCCTAGTTTGGAAACCAGTAACAGTACCTCTTGTTGAATATTGATACGCCTAGTTCTAAGTTGTAACATTAATTTCTGAGACAATAAACAATTTTTTTTTTTTTTTAACAAGCACAAAGGTTACACTTACAGTATACTTGCAGTATAAACAATGTAAGGGAGAAAATTGGATCGGTTCAGGCGGGAACCCGCGATCTTACAGGGGGACCCCTGTAAGGGAAAGAAGAGAATCCGTCTTACGGCGACTGTGGAAGAATATATGTATAGAAGAATTTGGATGGTTTCGGGCGAAGGTTCAGTGGCTTAGTAGTCAGAGCGTTCCCCCTGGAAGGGAAAGATCGTGGGTTCAAAACCCGCCTGGACCGATGCAATTTTTTCTATTTCTTAATCGATTTGAATAGTTGGCATAGTAAATGCTTTAAAATTTCATTAAAATGTAAGGGAGTCTTGGAATTCATTTATATTTCTTTCTCCCTATAAACCCGGTTCCTTTAAGCGGTCAGTGAAAAAACCATCTGATGAGGCCGTCAAGTTGAGGGCCACCATTGTAACATTATTAGGTGTCTGTATATAATGATGACACTCTTGCCCGCGAAATTACATTTAGCTCACCATCAGATGAAACGAAGTAATTTTGACGTGTTCTATTTACAAAAAAAAACTTATGTCTCCAAACTACGCCGACGCCCAATCAATCAATTAATTTCAATTACTTACATAAGAAAATTGTAACGTGATTGAAATTTAGTCTAAATTGGCAAGTTTTGGCTTTTTTCGCTCACCGAACGACAGACCAGAGGTGGTTCAGTTCACAAAAAAACTAATTAAGCTTTAGATGACATCATGAAGACCAAAATAAACATCATCACACAATGGGTAATTGTTTGAACGCAACAATGGCTGTACGGGTTATGCTCCTATTACCTATACCTACGTTATTTTTCTTCCTCATGCATAATCATATTTTTATTTCGAATGTAAATGTTATTTTTGGTGCCTTTAATAGCTTTTTGCGCCGAATAGAAACGATGCAACATCAAAGTACCTGTTACCTTGTCATAGAAAAATCAGCGAAGAAAGATCGCAAGCCAAGCTGCCCGCGTACGAAGGCAACTCAGGTGTCAGAGGTCGGTGAACGACCTCCGCCCCCCATGAGCGCAGGCCTGGGGGTGACTGGTGGAGCCGCCTGTCACCCTGGCCGAAGCAGGCCGCGGCAGAGGCGCGCCTCACGCGCCTCCCCGTTTCCGGGGACGAGTTGGGGACTCTGTAATCCCCACACCCGAGGATAGGGTCAGATCGTGAGAGATGGCCCTGGGTCGGCCGGGGTGCAAGGGATATGCCTGTCAACCTCACCTTCGGCTACCAAAAACGACCCACAGGCGGCGTGCGTTTTGATCGGTTCGTGTCCGACATAACCTCTTCCACCGGCTCCGGTGGGGGAGGTATCCGTGGGGATATTGCGCACATAAAAAAAAAAGTTACCAAAAACCTATTCTGCAAAGGTAGGTGATAGTAAAAGTATTAGTTACCACTGGAGAGGCTGGCAGTCAGGCCCAAGAGCCACGACTACGTCCCTAACCCTAATACTTCCAGCTGGCTAATTAATAAGTATCCACTTCTATAGATTTGTTACCTGAAGCTTTTTTAGTGAGGATATTCCCATAGATAAATGTGAGGGAGAATGTCAGAATCTAACCGACTAAATTCACACGCCATCTTGGGCCTGTCGTATTTATTTATATATTTATGTGCACATGGGAACCTTACTGCTAATACGGTCAAATAAAGGTTTTTTCAATGTGTGAAAAATCTCCACTGATACCCCCGCCGAAATCGGTGGGAGAGGTTATGTCGGATACGAACTGACTAATATATATAATAACGCATGGTGCTTGTAAGTCGTGAGGTTGACAGGCCGACCCAGGGCCATTTCTCTCGATCTGACCCTCCTCCGGAATAAAGGGCACGTAAAACATCCCTTGAAACGGTTTCGGTCAGTTAAAGTTTCAAGACGGCTCCCTCGGTTGTGGTGTTCTTGGTTACGTAATATACTTTATTTCAACGGTGTCATCGGTGGAAGAGAAACAAAGAGATATGTCTATGTCGCCATGCTGAGGCTGCTGTTATTACAAATATTACTAAATAATTACTAATAACACTGAGTTGGTGACGTAAAGTACTGCCTCCAAGATAAATTGTAATTTATTAACTCAAATTCAATACATTATTTAAATTCTTTGACATGAGCATGTGACATAATTACTAATTGGTAGTATTATTTTAAAAAGACCTAGTTGACATTTACCATAATTATATTTACAATATAATTACAATTTCCTTATTTCCTTTTGACATTATTTAATTTCTGACATTAACTCAATAGCTAATTAATGCAATTAAAATATTATGAATGCTCTCTAATTGAAATGTTGCATGTATAGACAATATCAAATATTTGCACAACTCTTTTTTTTTTACGTGCGCAAAATCCCCACGCATACCTCCCTACCGGCGCCGGTGGAAGAGGTTATGTCGGACTCGAACCGACCAAAACGCACGCCGCCTGTGGGTCGTTTTGGTTGCCGAAGGTGAGGTTGACAGGCATATCCCTCTCACTCCCAGGGCCGCCACAAGCTCCCGTCTCGGCGTCTCGCTCGGGGCGGACACTCGGTGAGCGTGTGCGACCCCGTGTCCTCCTCGCGTCGCAGTGATAATATTTGCACACCTTGAAGAGGTTGTAATACAGCGGACCTGTACATTTAATGAAAATGTATCTTTTCCTAACTTTCTGTAACCTGTGTTATACAAATAAATTATTTGATTAGATTTAAATATTTAACCAAATACCTTCATAAATATGCCAGAGTTAAGTATATAATTAATAATAAATTTATTAAATTTCCGTTTTGGTTTACAACATAATAATTATTACAACCTGTAATTTAATTAACGCAAGAACCTATGACGCGCCAATCAGAAGATACAATTATAAATCAAAACAATAAAATAATACTATTTATTTGAACTAATTTTACTTTTTTTTTCATTAATGTCCTGTTCTGACTCCTGACTAACCAAATTATTAAGCAAACTATACATTTTATTACCAGTTTAAGTAAGCTCTATCTATTCGAGATAAGGCTTACTTAATCTAAAAGTAATAAAAACTAAATGCGAAGTTCGTAGTGGGTAATCAAATTGCCGAAAAAAAAGTAAGATTATACAAATCTCGATATGGTGGATATGGAAAAAATATATTATTTTGCATAAATTAGTAAGCAAATTAAAATATTTTTCAGACAAACAATAACATTTCTTACAACACGATTCAGAATAGAAATCTGGATAAACTATAATGTATAGATAAAGAGGTACGATATACTTATCAATCAATTAACCTCCGCAGCCAATGTACACTGGGAGAGGCCTATGTCCGCAGTCCACTGCAGGACATAGGCCTCTCCCAGTGTACATCATTGCTATCGATCCTCCGCCTTTCGCATCCCACGCATTTACCTATACAATACATTATTACAAACTTAAGTTTACTAAATTCTATATAAACATCAACAAAACACCACCGATGTTTCATATTGAAGCTAGTTGTAAGTTGGTGAAAACTTTCAGAGGGCCGATCAAAGGCCCTAGGAGGTTAATGTCACAAACTTAGCTATCTCCACCTTCTTACCCAATTTTAGTACAAACGTGACGTCAAAAGATCTTTTATTATTTAACTAGGGCTATGCCTACTCACGCATGTGTTTCGAGAAAGGCTAGTAGTTTTGGAGTCGACACGCATCGGATATGTATCGTAAGGCGTACATACGTGTCGAATGCACTTGCAGATATAATAGTACACGGTTCCTTGATGAGGTAGGAATGTGGTATGAATGAGGAGTTACTCCAAAGATACTAAGTAACATGAGCTGAATGCTCCAACAAACCGGAGGAACTCATGAGCGCCACCGAGTGCGCAACTAAGGTAGAGGTATAACAAGCAGACGAAATTTGATATACTATCGAAACGAGAGAAAAAGAAGCATGGAACATAATAAATTTCACGTTGAAAAATTACAAACTGTACAATCAATTACAGTATAATTAATAAAAAATAAATAGCTCACAGTTAAAATTTCATAAAAATACAGTGAGCAAAATCGTCAATGCTAATTTATGCAAGATAAAACACCTTCATTCGAAGAACCGAGTATGCAATGCTAATCACAAGGATAATACAATGAACGGTACAGACTGAGAAAACATACCACTAACTCTATAATACCTATGTTTGCTATATTAAACCAGTGGGCAATCTGTTCTGTCTATTTGCGGACTGGAATTTCCATCAATGATTTGCGAATACCGAAGACGAGGCATTCCATCGTCATTTTTGCCAACGCTTACCTTGTGTAATGTGCCTATTTACGTAATATATTCTATCTTTACATACATAGTCACTGGTATTTTTTATACTAGCTAGTTAGTTACTAAGTTAGCAAACAAAGAACACACCTTTTGCTCAGCCCATGTTGCAAATAGCTGTCATTTGCATACAAACGCAATGCAATCTCTTTACCCTATCACTTACGGTAAGAAAAAGGGACAGGCTGGAAAGAAACGGAAAAATCCGATAAGAATGAAAAAATATTTTATTTGAAAATGAACAAAAGAGATTTAAATGTAGAACATTCTGAAATGTAGAACATCGTGTATCTGTTCCCTTTTAGACAGTAAACATACAGTTTATGAAAAGGTGCGGCACGCACCCTATTACGTGGAACTGAAAACATAATTAACAAAGGTTGGCAAATTGTAGGATATACTTTTACTCATGAAAAACAAAGCTCTACAATTTAAATAAACACTATTTAAGCTTCCGCCGCGTGAAAAAATGTGTCCCAAAAATAGGTCATAATTGGGTTTGACAAGGTCGTCCGATTCTTCCCAATACTGCTTAATATGTTAGTATGTTATCATATGCCTTTCTTAATAAGATATTATCTAACTAAACTGCAACTATGACTTTTCATTATTTTTAATTCCCAAAGTAAGTAAAAATATAAACAATCAGGGCCAAATTGTAACTTTTTAGATTCCTCATTAAATTACAAATTACTTTTATTATGAACTACATACGTGTAAACGTAACGTAGACCGATATAAATGCGAAATTCTCCCGGAACTCCATACATTTGCACTACACGCGACTGGCGTGTGAAGTCACTAGCAAGGACGATTTTGTACGGAGCGTTTTCGGGCGGCACAAAAACTTCAATTTTCAAAATCAAATATCTTTAAAACTATTTGTCGTAAGAATATTTCACTTTAGCAGTTCTTTTTTCGATAATTAAAAAAAGCAGTCAAATAGCCTATTCTGTGTGAGCACGATATTCTAATCTAAACAGGCATATAGGAGCAAAGAAAAGAAAGAAAGAAAAAAAGGAGTCATTGCTATATTATGTACAATGCATGAGGTTTATACACGGAGAGCACGCACAGCACAGGTACGTACTTGGCACGCTGGCAGTGACTTTGACCGGAGCGCGACGCCGCGTCTGCCATACAATGGCAAGGCCATGCTAATTTGTTTTCCGCGCTTCCCTACACTTTTATTCACATTTCCGTGCCTTTTTATCCTCTGTCTTATGTATTTTCTTCGAACCGGGAAATGTCTTTTGGCAAAACATCACATAAAATATTTCGATCGTACAATTATATTCACATTGATAAAAATTATCACAAAAATTGCCGAGATCAAACGAGATCGTCGCTATTAACTTCTGAATGCTTGATTATTCATTAATAACAATTTGTAAAAACGATTTCTTTTTCTTTTTTTCTGGTTATGACTATGTGGTGGACAAGCTCTTCTAAAATTTGTTGTTAGTTTTTTGACATATCCTCATATTTGCTAAGTGTAACTGATATGGGACTGACGGGATTGCAAAAAATCTAGTATATGACATGGTTAAAGTGGCCAAGAACACCAGAGGTATGCCTTGGCGAGTTCTAGACTTAGAATCTTCCAATATTGTGAAATTATGACACTCACAAAACCGTACAAAGCATCCAGCAACTTAAAATAGGAGGATGGTTTTCTCTGGTAGGTCTCTGCCCGTCTCTGCTAGTAATAGCATGCAAATGTTATATTCATTGAATAATGTTTTCATGATATGTAAACATATGAACAGTTCATACAGGATATAAATAAGTAGGAAAATCCTTCAGCTCACAGTTACGGCAGCTGGCTAGTCACTGCGAGTGTATGACGCCGCATTATGAGCTATTTTCATATTATACAACATATATATCTACATATATTCACGCCTTTTTCCCTATGAAGTAGGCAGAGACAATAATTCGTCGTCAGATTACGAGCTGCTGTCTCTGGAGCAGATTCTACTACTGTTCTTACACACTTCACGTGAGTTTTTCTTTCAACCAACTCGCTGGTTTCGTATATTTTTGACCTATATTTTTTTCAATAAATCATTATTTGATCAGTGTATGCTCCATATACCCCTGTATTTCTCCCAAAAAGTAGATTAAAGAGCTGTAACAGGCGAGACAAAATCTAATTGACGTGTCCTGTATAAAAAAAAACAATTTTTACGAATATTGCCGTTCCCTCCATCCTATACCTCACATTGACTTTTCCCGGTAAAGATAAACCCAACAGCCTGAATACCCTAACTACATGATCTAACATACCTACCTGGCAAATACATAATGTTTTCAAATGACTCAGAAAAAACGTGGGAGATTCTAATTCAACAAAAAAGTGCGATGATTTTACCATGGAATTACTTCATTAGACCTTGAATTAATTCATGTGGAGGTCTCCTCTGAGATATTATGCAGATCGTTGAATATAATAAAACCATTAGAACTTAAACAAATATTAATACATCTCTACCTGTAGTTTCAGGGATATACAGGCAAATACAAAACCTTGAAATTTTACATACTTAACTTATTAACCTGCTTATACTATGAAAGTAGAAGTGGAAAGGTGCCGTCTCTGCATACCCTAATAAGAAAGAGGCGTGATTGTATATCCCCGCAAACTCATTTCATTACCTATTTCCAATAGAAAAAAAATACGGCAATAAGGAAGTTCTAAGCGGAAATCGCATCACAAAGCGTTGAAAACATTTATCATTAAAAAAAATAATAGTACATTTGTGTATAGCATTGTGTTTGCATTCGCATTCAATAGACGAATATTTAAATATATTATTATATTCACGGTATATACCCAACGGGGTAAATAGCTACGTATTTTGAAGCGTCAGCAGCTTAGTGGTTAAGGAGTCGGCCTTACGATCGAAAGGTCCCGCGTTCGTATCCCGACCATTACACTACCGCCGTGAACCCATTCCTAACACGAGTAATTTAGCTTAACTGGAGGGGTTAGAGGGAATATTAGTAATATTGGTTGTAATCTTATAATCTATACTTACTAATATTATAAAGCTGCACAGTTTGTTTGTTTGAATGCGCTAATCTCAAACTCAAGAAAGGTTGTACCGATTGTGCTGAAAATTTATGGGGATGTAGCTTAAAACCAGGAGACAAGTCGCTATAAAACGAGGTACAACAAAAACGCATCTGACTTGGATTGACAGCGAAACGTAATTTTGTCTATGGTTAAGTATGGGTAGGTTTCTTATAGGGTGTAGACATCCGCTAAGAACGGATTTTACAAAACTCAAGCTCTAAGTGGGTTAAACGGATTTACGCGTACTAAGTCGCAGGCGGTCGCTAGTATTGTTTATAAAAAAATTATACCCCCTTTTATTCCACGTTTTGAGGAGTCACATAGCTAAACGGTTAGTTTATCATGGCCGTCTATCAAACACATTTCTAATGACTTTTTTTTTAACGTGCGCTAAGTCCCCACGGATATCCCCCCACCGGAGTCGATGGAAGAGGTTATGTCGGACTCGAACCGACCAAAACGCACGCCGTATGATACTAACCCTGGAATTTAACACTATTTGAGCTTTAGATTTTAACAATGGGATAATTAAGAGTATAGAGTGGCAAAAAGCGAAGAGTTATAAATTATAATTGATCGACCTGCGACTTGAAGCATTCACACTCGCCTTTGCAAATTATAATGAACGGCTCATCAAACTCGTTCTCCTAGCACCTAAGGATTGTTTACTTTCACCAGTAACTTGACGTATGACGTGTCTGTGATAAAAGATCTGACCACAGACGGTGCAACTAGGTCATATCGTCATGAGACCCGCTTTACTTCACCAAATTTCCTTACGTAGGGATTACAGGTATGACACGACCGCAAGTCTTTAGACCACCCTTCAACTGAAAACGTCATTTATACGTCAACGAACTGACACATCGGGGATTGAGTGCAAAGTCCAATTGCAATATATGGTAGCAATATAGTAATACAGGGTAATATAGGGGGTGAGCCTAATGCGCTCTTCCGGGAACTATTGTTGACTGACATTTGTCTCAAGCCATGCATCTGAGGCTGAGTCTGGTCTGTATATTTCTGTCTGATGTTAAACAGCCTTATCCCTTCCTTAGTCGCCTTGTACGACACCGCATGGAAAGAGATGGGGTGGTCCAAATTCTACTCTGCCGGGAACCACGAGGATCTTCTCTAAATATACATCTGAGCAAGCCTAGGGAGCTTATTTGATAGAGTTACCGCTGTAGTTCTATTGCTGGTCCCATGTGAAACAGCACAAGTATCAAATGATAGCCAGTATTACAACGGCGGCGTCTGAATGGAACACTGTGCGACTGCAACCCGATCAATTGTTGTCAAAATCGCTCCGACCACTGTTCGCTGTGTGTATTTGTTCGCGTCGGGTTACAGACGTCACAATGGACTGTTTTGCACAAAAGTTTGCTCAAGTGTCCGTTCAACAATCGATTTTACGATAATACGATATTGTTTTTGCATTGATTTATGGTGTTTTATTGCACGTTTGTGGGATTTATTTTTAAACGATTTTTTTTTAATTTCAAAATTTGTTTATTGATTTTCATTCAAAACAGTAGATGCTATGCTCAGACGTCATGTAGGAATACATATTTACATATATTATTATTTTACTGATATCTATATGATATGATGATTATATCCTTGAAAGCGGTCACATCATATCTGATCTGAGACGAGATGTGTGATAGGATATCATTCACATTAAATACGATAAAAGGAGACATATTATTATATCATACACCGAAATAGAGGAAAACAGAAATTGGAATGCAATCACATGGACTACAAGTAAGCGTGATAACATGACATTGAAAAATAGCCCCTGTGAAGAAACGCAATGAATACCTATTGGGATTTTGATGGGAATACAGAATCTGTGATAATTATGTGTATTGCACTAAGGAAAAGGGGATAGGGATAAACCAGATAAAAAGCTAGGATGCCACCTCATATTTCAATATTAATTTTGTAGTAGTTATTTTAAAATATAAAAGCAGTAAGACTAACACTAAAAAGCTTAAGAGTAGTTTACAACTTGTGATAAATTGTAAAAACATCAGTATTGGAACACAGAAATTAACGGTAGACAATATACAATACATTTATATAATTTATTTATTACTCGATAACTTTCCAAGGCTCCGGCCCTGTCCTCCTTGTGACATAAAAAGATTAGGGGAAAGCCCGTGCCTATCAGTGGGACAAAATAGATACATACATATACTCAGGCCTTATTCCTACCGGGCTAGGCAGAAAAATCCATCCAGTGGAGGCGGTACAATGTCATTCAACCTTTCGTTACAAATTAAAATTTCAGTAAAATATAAAAAGGTAGTTAGTTGCAACACTAAGAGCACGTTGAACAAAAGTGTAACTAATATCGGAGCTGGTGTGAAACATGAGGTCACCGACAAGTCACGATCTAGCGGCGTGGACGGGGCGGGAGCGTGCCGGAGTCACTCCGTGACCTCACATGATGCGCACACCTCGTGACGTATACCTCCCACTTTTGGAAACGTAAATATCTCACCAGATATGTTTAGTAATAACTAAATCTAGACACTTACGTATGGTGACTAAACGTTTACGAAGAGTATTAGGAATTTCCAGAATTATGTTTTACTTCACACTTTGTTACTTGCTACATCTGTCTGGATATATTTTTTAAATATTTCATAGCGTATGTGATGAAGAAGTTAATGTTAACTTTATTGCAAATTGAATACTGGTCTTATTCAGTGCGGGCAGAGAAGATTCTACAAAAAAGTCATTAGTAGCAAAGATATGCTAAAGTGTACATTTTGAATCGTGAATATTCATATTGTTTTAGCAAATCACTCACTGAAGACTCCCAGTGCTACATGCTATTAGCATAAAGAGGCGATATGAAACGCTTCACGACTTGCTAAGGTGTACGTACGCTGCACAGCTATTGTTATTAGAATACTTAGCTCCAAAACTTTGAATATTATAAGACGTTATATTTTTGTAACAGTGGTAAACATTTTCATATTAATCTTCATCAAATATTATCCACAGCTTATGGAGATTTAATAAAATCGAGACACATTGAATCAAGAAGAATGTATTGCTTCTCACCAGTGCAGTCATAATGCTCCCGATCTAACCACCATGGCTTACTAATAACTGACTTCACAACATAAAAATATTTTACAACCTTCGATATCACGATCGAACGCATTGAATCTGTGCTCGTAAAGATTTCAGACATGCCTTTGTAACTGACATGAGTGTGCCGATGAAGGCCGAATTATTCAATCATGAGGAAAATTACTACTTAAAAAGTTTTAAACCAGTCGATATATACCTTGGGAGTGGTAAGTACATGATGTACTTCAAGGTGACTGGCGACAAAGTTCAGGAAGAAATGCGCCATTTATTGAGAATGATTAAGTAAGTGACACCGTCTAATGAACGGCAATAAATGGACAATCGTACCTCGTTAATGTTATATTGGCGATGGCGAAGCAATCAAAATAGCCGGGAATGTTATGACTGTTACATAACTCCGTATGCAAACATCAATATAACTTCATGGATACTGAACATTCTAGACTTCCATTATTACCTAAAGCTCATGAGGAAGTACTTAAGCCTGCTACGAGTATAATGAATGAGGTATTTTTCAGTCTTACCTTTGTTTTAAGACATGTTGTTCAAATGAAGAAAACATTATCTCACAAATAGCCATAATTCTCATTTCTAAAGTAGAGGAGGCTCCTAATAGGCCTGATAAGTGGCAATTGTAAATCACACGTCAAGGTATTGAATACACAACCAAATAAGCAATTACAAAATCGAATCACAGTGCTCAGATTGATTTGTATGAGATGTAGGTAGGGCTCGTCCTGACGGTGAACTTGGCTGATGAAACACGACCTTGGTGCGTTTTCCTTGTAAGCACGTTTATGACCTTCGAGATGACGGTTAATTCGGATCCGTTTTTATTTATTCAAACGTTGTAACGACTGAAGCATGAGTATCCAACTGACCGAAATAAAGTTATTGGATTAAATTACAAAGTATTTAAAAGCTTCAATAAGTACTCTTTACCAAGTCGACAAGAAAAGGGGATCTTAACAGACTAAGAAATAAATGCTTAATTTATTGGAGCGCTTAAACGATTTAAGATGCTTTTACAGGGATTAAGTCTTCATCAAGTTAGTTTCATCTTTGTAAATATTAAGCCTTGAGGCAGAGAGATACACGTGCGTGCTTGTGGGCTTATAGCTGACAGTCTGTTTCCGTTATATGGTAGGTAACATACAAACATTGTGCAAAAACATATACCAAATAAAAAAAAACTATACTTGGTGATTAGCCTAACGCTTGCTGTAGGGAGAGGGAAACGAGAGAGAATGGGAAAAACGGAACGAAGGAAGAGCGGAAGGATTAGGAGGTAGGACACGATGGTATTTCCGTCCAATTGAGCAGTCCGACTGGAGAAGTACCTCCGCTCTACCGAAGACCGCGGTCATAATAACCTCGTGTTGTGTTCCCGGCGGTGAGTAGGGTAGTAGTAGTAGAGTTTTTGTACTGTCAGTGGGAAGACCAAAAGCTTCTCCTGCTTTGTCTTTTACACTGACGGCACAGAAACTCTTGTGCTTACAGGGTTGGCAGCGCGAGTGTGACTCCCTTGATGTTGCACACGTCCATAGGCCACGGTAACCACTTTCCATCAGGTGGGCTGTGTGCTTGTCTGTCAACCAGGTGGTATAAAAAATGTTAAATGAGGGGATGGTATGTCGATGGTCTAACAGGTATAATCGTGTTGACAAAAAAGTGTTGTTAAATGACATTTAACATCGAATTGCACTAATGAGACGGTTCTTCCTCACCTTATTTCCACATTTCTAGCTATGTCCTCACGTGAGTGACATCGCTAATGTTGCAAGTGTTTGTAGGCCACAATATGGGGTATGTTATTACTGTAATATTTATAGGTAAATAGTAGTAAGGCCAAGAATGTAATTACTTGTTTTATATCAAGATGGTAAATAACATTGAGCAATACAACATCCCATAATAAACGTAAATTACATTCAAAGATGGCGTGGGATCCTTCAACGAAATACCTTTTTAAACACAGCTGAGGTCAGTCCCCTTCGTTTTATAAAAACAAGGTGATTATTGCGAGCAGTCGCGCGGGACATCTTCGAATATGGCAACATTTTACTTTCGACAAGTAACGAGGAAGAACTTTCAGCAATGTTGACATATTGTGAACGAGAAGTTTCTATATAACAAATTCCGATATATAATCACATCGCTTCCTTGACATCAAAATATTCAGCCGTGTGTTTTCACTCAAGGCTAGTAGCTAGCTATGTGGTTAGTTTTTTAATACCTAAATTTCACCAACTAAGTTTATAATTCCTGCATAATTTAAAAGTTCTCATTGACGGTAATATGTCTTATATTGTCGTCAATTGAAAACTTTCTTATGGGCTAGACTATGCCACACAACACTGCCTGATTAAACCTTATAGAAATTTGTAAAAAAAGACTTTTCAAAAATTAACAAGAAGTGAGCTTATTATAATATACGCTGTCCTTCGTCAAGTGAGAGGAGTTAGCTAAATCGCACAGAATTATAAAACTAAACGAATCTAGATTGTTACAAAGTGAGCTCATTTGGCTGAGAATTAACCTTGTGCGTTTTAACTTGTAACGCGAATTGAGCGGCTCTTGAATGTTAAGTGGCAAGAAGAAGCCGAGTATTGTCTGACCGATTGTAGCAGCCATGCTACGTGTTGAGCATCGTCTGCCATCTTGGTTAAATACAATTAGAATACTGTTGATTCATTTAAGTATGTATTCATTACAATTGTAACTTACACCGTGTTTATTTACTGGAGGAATGTAGTATTTGCAGAGTAGGTGATAGAATGTCGCAGCAATCTGGATAAAGCAGCCAGAACGCCTAGTCGCTTAGATTTGAGGTAGATTCAAAAAGTGCTGACCCAGTCCAAAAAAAAATTAAGGCCTCTAATTTATTTAGGTATTTTCTCTATGAAGGCTATTTTTTTTTTTTATGACATTTAATTAAGTATTTTTACTTTTAGTTTTAAGCCTCCACACATTCTTGATAAAAATGTCTTGACAGACACAGACGGACAACAAAATGATCTTATAAGGATTCCGTTTTAATACTTTTGAGGTACGGAACCCTAAAACCAAATAAAAGTAAATTAAACAAAAAATACGTATCGGGTATAGAAACTTTATTGATTTTATGCGTTACCAGCATAAAATCAATAAAGTTTCTATTAAAACAGCGAGATTCTTTTTTTTAATACCAGGGTGGTGGTAGTGCGGTGGCAGACAAGCGCTCGGCCCACCTGGTGGAAAGTGGTTACCGTGGCCTATGGACGTGTGTAACACCAGAGTCACACTCGCGCTGCCGACCCTGTAAGCACAGATATTCTGTGCCGTCAGTGTAGAGGACAAAGCAGGACAAGCCTTTAGTTATCCTACTGACAGCACAAATTCTCCAGTGAGCTGTGGCTACCCTACTCACCGCGCCACGTTTTTCACGAAACATCTCCCGCTCGATCACTTAGTTCCATACTCATCATATTACCTAAAACCGTACAAGCAAGCATTATAATATGCTTAAGAGTCTTAAGACTTAAAGCACTTGTCGACAGTCCCTATCTATTATGTACATCAAAGAAACATCAGGAGGTATTCGCTGAGGGCCTGGAGCGCCTCTTAAAGCTCGTTTGCGATGTAATAAATTCCACATTTCGGCTAAGTAAACCCTATTTGGCAGAATTTCTGCTTTGTACACAACATGTTATGTTAGTATTCCCAGAATACAAAATATTTATTGGTATTCAGTGTTACTCGGAAAAGCGAAGTAAAATAAAGCTCCTTTATCTAGAGCGGGAGGCTTATTTAAGATATTTATTTGGTTATGTACACAACTACTTATCCGAACGTGAACATTTTTATAAGTGCCATTATTTTGCTGTAGCTACTTACGATATAACGTGATATCACTGAAGTGGTAGGCTATGCAGACTCGCATTGCACATCGCATCACGCCTCAGCAATACTCAAAGTTAAAATAAAAAAGAACATTAAAACGGTCAAAATAAAAAGATTTGTTAAGCACTTTTTTTGGTAACGGTATTATGTAAGATTAAAAAACTTGATTCTCTGGTTGAAATGTATGGGAAACGTTTTTGACCATTTTCGTCTTTCCTAGTACTCAAAACTAAAATGGTACTATAGAGCATTTAGATCTCCACATGAAATAGGATCGATTGGGACCAAAAAAAATTTAGACTTTAGCATTTTTTTGCTGACTGTACGATTTTGCCAAAATCTGTGAATGCAGTTTCTTTGAACTCAAAAAGTTAGGGAAGGTCTCCTCAACATTTTGCTGTAACTACAACGGTTAAGGTACTTGCCCTTACTGCCCCATTTCAAATATACACAAATGTGATCAGAGCTGGTCGCACGTACAACGACGCATGCCGGTGTGTTGACATCGATATTTTTAATAGTTAACGTCAGAACCTCTGGACCAAGTTCGATATTTTATGTTTAGAAAGTGTTAAATTACAGTACCTTTTTGATACTATTTGATACCTAAACTAAATTATTTAGTACCTCGATGGAGCGCGAGAAAACATGACAAGATAGTGGCCAGACATTCTGACGTCAGGTTGTCTGGGCCACATTTTTTTCACATAGTTAGGTCCAACATAACCTATTTATTTTTTTATATTTATTTAATACCTTTTTAGTACCTGAACATAATTTTATTTTTTATTTTTATGGCGTCCCAGAAAAAAGTTACGGACGAATGAAATGTTTTAGGAAGTCAAATTTATTTTATGGCTCTTTAATTTGCAGTATGTTATTACTTACATAATATATTATGTACCTATATGTATAACTGGTTGAACGTTTCAAAGTACCTAAGTTGGCTCGTCGTTGGCGCGATTGAGGGGAGGCCTATGCCCAGCAGTGAACTTATAGAAGCTGATGACAATGATAACGATATATTACTTATATAGTTTACAATACACTCTGTTTTAAATAATAATTTTAATCAGAATTGTATTAAACATGATGTTATTGATAATTGAAAAAATAATTAACACTTTTTGGCGTATATTAAACAATGGGCAGTCATTTTTTTATAACTTGCAGTAATTCTACTTGACATATCGTCGTAACATTGCCATTTTGACCCACGTCAGCAATGTGACTTATAATGTCCTACACCTTTGGGAGTCGCAGATGGCACAAATTCAATAACAGACAATAGGTGGTCCTGTCTGTTTGTCTGTTTGTTCGCGATGGACGCAAAAACTACTGAACGGATTTCGATGCGGTTTTGTTAGAAAGGGCTTGGTCAGACTTAAAATCTTACGTTTGTTTCATCGCAATCGGTTGATTAGAACCGGAGATGTGACCAAAAATATAATAAACTACAGCTTCACGCCTACATCACTGAGCTGATTTTGATGAAATTTGGTTCAAGGATAGATTAGATCATAAGAGAGGACATTTATGATGGTATGTTTGGTCGCGATAACCGACATCCACGCGGGCGGAGCCGCGGGCAACAGCTAGTATATTATATAGGTAAACATACTGCAAATTAAAGAGCCATAAAATAAATTAGACTTCCTAAAAAATTTCATTCCTCCGTAACTTTTGGGACGCCATAAAAATAAAAAATAAAATTATGTTCAGGTACTAAAAAGGTATTAAATATATACAAAAAAATAAATAGGTTATGTTGGACCTAACTAAGTGAAAAAAATGTGGTCCAGACAACCTGACGTCAATGTATTTATGTATCTTTCGCTATAATATGTTCTTATTTGCTGTTGCTGTTTACTAATATCTAATACTAATTATCTTGTTTATATGTGAAAACTTTTAAGTGGACTTTTCATAATATTTACTTATATTAGCTGTAAGTTTTCCGTAAAAATAAAAAAATGACGTAGCAACCAAAATTACTAAACACATTTGACAACTCTTTTTGATTGGTAGTATAATTTATGACGCTCACATCGCTACCTACGCCCCAGGCGACGAGCTGCGAAGGTGACATTGTTAAACGTTCCACGCAATCAGTTATTGCAACCATTCATTGCTTTTATTTATTCTGTGACCATACCGCGTTTTAGACCCGGTTGCCACCAAAGCAGAGAGCTGTGTGAGCTCGAAACCAGTCAAGTGCTGTCCAGGCTTAGTTCTCTTTAAATTCACACTTAAGAGTCAAACAATAAGAAAATACGGTATTAAAATCGCGGGCGGGTGATGCGATGTGCATGCGACAAAGTGAGATGGTTATATTCGGCAGTCAAGCAATAAAATGGCAGTATGGCGGCTGAAACCGTGGGGCATAACAAGCATACGATATTGCCGCGAGATATCTTTGAAATAAAACTGTGCAAATAATATATGCGCATAATTAGTTTTAGTTTCATTTTCTTCTACTAGCTCGCACCCGCAGCGCACACGCACGCCTTTCTCGAGAGGTGAACGTTTCACACACATCAGCTGTAGCTAGCAACAGTGTGAGCGATATTTTGTGATTTTGCCTTATCTTGTGGGCTAGTCCTGAAAAGTAGCTCATGTATCATTGTTTTTTTTTTTAATATATTTACACATTAATTTACGCGTATTTGTACCGGTAGAGGTAGATAGAGTTGTGTTAACATCCCAATTTTATCAGCAAAGTTTTCATATTTAATAACATTGGGCTGAATCTGTGATGCTTTTGAAAATTTGCTCTTGTAACACTGGGTAACCCAAGCAACAAATCTGGGTCCTAATACACTAATTGAATAAAAAAGTAATGCAAAAAAAGTATTAATTTCTCTCCATTTCTTTGGCATTCAGAATTAAGAGAATAATATTAATTGCTGTGACATTAATAATAATAAATAACAGTGAAAACTAAGATTTATTGAACAATATAATGATGAATTAATGAAGGTATAGTATAAACAAATCAATTTATGAAGTGACTGCCTACATTTTGATAAAGTGTATGATTGAAATGTGTAACAAATTAATGTTTCATAATTACTTAATTATAATCCAGTTTATATCAACCGGTGTCTACTCATTCTTTAATATTGTAGAGATATCATAGGCAGGGCAAAACTATAAAAAATAAATTAAATCACCTCAAATAAGCAAAATTATCTGTAATAGGATTTACATCATTATTCTAATAGTTAATAATTTCTTCCAGGACTTCTCAATAACAATATCAACTCCTTAATTATTAAGTATGTATTGTTTTTTTTTACTTTAACAGGGATGCAACTTCTTAGTCTATAATATACTAGCCTAACGCCAACCATGAGCCCATGGGAATATCAGGATATATGCCTAAGTTGTTTGCTTAATAACAGTTTTCTCAAGGTGAAAGTTATTTACTTGAAATTGTTGAAGTTGTTCAGTTTATGGAGTTCTAATTTTAGTTTTATTATAATATCAGTGTTCATTATATTACTAGCAGAGTTGTTACATCTATATGTATATCA
This sequence comes from Eilema griseolum, assembly GCA_963662185.1. NCBI lineage: Eukaryota > Metazoa > Arthropoda > Insecta > Lepidoptera > Erebidae > Eilema > Eilema griseolum. The sequence goes on from OY759232.1 coordinate 833,445, forward strand.
TCAATACATCTTTTTTATGTATGAAATAGGTATGTCTAAACTAATATCAAGTATTATAATACAATGTAAATTTTTTTATAACACAACGGTAGCAGACAAGCACACAGCCCACCTGATGGAAAGTGGTTACCATGGCCTGTGGAAGTGTGCAACCAGGGGCTTCTTGGGCTACCAACCTTGTAAGAATCTATTCTTAATAAATGTACATACTATTTTGCTATTTATTTGCAAATTATTTTGATTTTCTTCTTTACTCATGTACATATGACAGCCAAAATATTTATCAAATGGAAATAGGTTCTAATAAGAATTTAATACAAATGTAAATTAAATAATTTAAGAAGTGTTTCATATTATTTGCTATTACTGTGAAATGTATACATTTCTTTTACACTTTTTTTAGTGATAATTAATTGCTGCAAAGAGTAACATGAAATACCAACTTCTAAACTTGAATATACAATGTTATTAGTACCGATGTTAAGTTACAGGTACCAGAAATGACTTTAACCATTAATGCTAAATCAATTAACCAAATCAAACAACTTAATGGTAAATAGACAGATCAGCTTTTATGTTTAATAGAATACAAACATTGAATTTCTTGTTTTTGAATACACTTTCATAGTGTGTACTAAGTAAACAGAAAGTTACAATAGATTAGGAAGTAAACAGTAAAGACACACGCAGCAAATTGGCACAATGCAAGTACATTCCCACAGAGCAGGCAGTGGATAAGTAGTAACAGCATAACAATGCCACGACAGACCTATAATACAAGTAAGACAACCGTTGCATCGCCACAATGGACTCCACAACCTAACACTGAGATAAACCGAAGTTACAATATAAATATCACTTACCAATAACAAGTTTCATACGATTTACACCGACAGAGTTTTGATGGTATGCGAACGCCTACACTAAAAGTATATTCCACTGCTTATAAATTGTATAAAATTAAACACTAAACTACCACAGCATATAATGATCGAAGGAAGATATAATTTCAGAATGAACACAACCAAATTGTAAACGAATGCAGTCTATCGCGATTAGCCAACGAATATTATTCGTTTATTCTCCTATCAAACGGCCATTGCACGACACCACAGACTAAACATATCTGTCGTCATCGCTCCGTCATTCGGTGTTGCTCCTACCTACTGCAAACTCTCCTCTCTCTTTTTTTTCTTATTAGATTTAATATATTATTTCGGTTGTAACGTTGTGTATTTTCATTATAGCGCGCGTTCATTGACTTACTATCTATATGGTTTTGCTTCTTCTGTGCCTTTCTGAATGAATTCTTGTCAATCTCCCCGTGGCCTAAGGTGCCTTAAATTGAGAAGAAATTGATCCTGCGTATAGGAATTTCACGCCACACCTACTGATTGGCATAGTTTGTAGCAATCCCTTTCAGTCACCTTTACCACTATAAGAGCTTAGCTATTCTAACAAGCGCGACCCACTAGCGAACCAAAAATAAGAAAAAATATTTATTTTGATGCCCAACATGAATTTATAGTTCTTGTGAATTTACTCTAACTCTAATTTAATAAGTAGGTATGTTTGTTATTGTTCTTTTTTAAAATTTTCTTTAATGACTTACTATATTGTTAGGAAAATAATTATCCTTTATATAGCAACATAATTCGTATCACTTTTTTCATTGCCATTAACTGTGTACAAAGCTTGTTATAGATATTTCGTTACGGAATATAAAAAAAATCATCACAGAGAACACAAATTGTACATTTTTTACTTGCACTCTTGAAGTACATAAATCGGTATCACTTAGTTAAGGGTTATGAATACAATGTAAAAATGAATCATCTAATAAATAATTGCATTGACTAACTTCATAAACGTTTAGCGTAATGATAATGTCACTAACGTCAGTCACATTTCTCTATTTATTTATTTCCCCTGAAAATTACAAGTACATATGCGAAATAATTAAAAATAAACAAATTAAAATTATGGGGAAACTTAAGAATGCAGCATTAGCTTATAAAGGATTAAATGGCCTTATTTGTGTTTACAAACCTTCTTGTGTAGCTTTGAAACAAGTTCAAGCTACAATTAAAACCAATCTGTGCAGAGGTTATAATGATCAAATTAGTATTTTATTTATTCCAATATTTTCTACAGAAATAACTTATTGTTCTCAACTCTTTACAGATTTAAATGCTTTACCTGACAGGCCAATAGAACAGAGAGTGGAAATAATAGGAGCAACAAATGCACCCATGGAGGTAAAGTTGGTGCCGAACTATGCTGATAATCCCCTCGTGTGTGGCCCACGGTACATTAACGAAGATATTAGGTGTAGCTTTGCTGCTAATTTAGGGCTATTTAGCAGTGGAGTATTATGTGCGTATTATTTAATGTTATGTAAATCTTGCATACTTACTAATAATAGTTCATTATAATACTTCTGATATTATACTAACACTACCTAAACGGGACCTAAACCTACCTTACCTACTATGTAATGAAAGAAGGTCTGGTATTCCTCTTGGGGATGTGAGATCAGACGGCACTCGCTTCTGGAACATCCAACATACCAATCAAAAAAAAGTGGAACCTGCGTTCCAAAATACAAACTTGAAAACAAAAAATTGCATTGACGGTTCATGACATTGAAGACTGTACTTCTGATATAGTTGACAAGAAAGAAGTAGTAATAAAAATTTCATTTTATTTTCAGTATTAGGTATAAATGATGGCACAAAACTGACCTACCACATAAACAGTGCTAGGCCCACTAGAGCATTCAAAGTACACGGGCAGCTTGGCAAAGCTACGGACACTTACTTCTGGAACGGCAAGACTGTAGAGAGAACCACCTACAAACATGTGACTAGAGAGAAGTTAGATAGAATTGTGGCATATATGCAGGCGGCACATCAGAAGACTATGTTTGAGTTAGTACTTCACTTATATGTATTCTTTATAATGTCATTTAGAATCAGCTACATTTATTCGGAATCAATTTAGCACTAACAGAGAATCATTGACACGAGAAGAAGATTTTTTTATACAGTACTTGTATAGGTAAGGAGAAATATGATGGTAACATAAACTAGTATAGTTTATATTAACTAAGCAAATTGTCCTCTAACGCCACTATGGCCTATGGAATCTAATATCACCAAATATGTCTGTGGTGTCATCTGCTGAGAGGAAAGCAATAGATGAGAATGATAAAAGAAACCAGGTATTCAGGTTCAAGCACTCACTAACCTTTGGTTTACTTAAAGTAAATATTATGTCAGAAGGTGGATTTATTTTCGAGCTTAAATTGAGGCAAAAGTCCAGATGATATTTTAATGGGAATAGTAAAAGTAAGTGGTGAAAATTAGGTGTTTATCGCTCTGTTGATCTGTTTTCACTGTCTGGGATGCTAAATGAAGAAAGAAAAGTGGAGAAGAAAAAGCTGGCAAGAGACCAGTCTCTGAGGTGACAGCTTCATTTGTAACTGAGCCTCAATGCTGAGATAATGATGATGACTTAATATTATCTCTTCAAGGACACTGTCACAACAAATTTAATGACCTATAAATGTGGAATCTGGTGACATCTATGGTTAATAAGCAATGGCGTTTATTATAGATTTTTCTTTTTTATAGGACACGTCAATTAGACTTCGCCTCGCCTGATGGTAAGTTAAAGGCCAAGTCTCAGAAAAGAGGGTCACCATTGCTTACATATACCATATATTTCTCATGAAAATATTTATAATATTAGATATTATTTATTGCTATAATGTTGGTATTATTTTCATTACAGATTGACTGGTCTTCACATGGAATCTCAGGCGACGTTTGACCTGGCATCAAAGGGTCTTATCAGGCCTGCTAACAGCAAGCTTCCTGTAGTCTATGGTATCAAATGTGTTGCGTTTGAACCTCCAAACTTTACATTAGGTAATCAGTACTTATTTACTTTGCAGTTTGAGAAATTACCACAAAAACAGTAGGCTGACCTCATGAGTTTCAGTAGAGATGTGTTCCAATGGGTTCAATTTCCACATTGAAGTTAGGCAAAACAAACACACTCATCTGAGCAAAAACTGATGTTGGCTAAGAATTTTCTCATGGGCTGTCAGGACAACCCAATATACCTTAACATGCACCGATAGGAAATTGTATTTCGTTTGTTTTTCTACTATGCTTTTACAATACTTTTTTTAATTTTCTTCTTTTAGAAATACAATCGGTCAATGAATATGACAAATACCTATGGACTTTAGTACATGACCTCGGCGTCCAACTGAAGTCTTCAGCCCATTGTACAGGAGTGCAATGCATTAGGCATGGGAAGTTTGATGTGAAGCTAGCTCTGTTGCGGAAGCATTGGACACTGGAACATCTGCTAGACAACATGCAAATGTGTAATGATGTACTTGAAGAGCACCAGCAACTGTTGAAACCTGATTCTGCCATCATGACTGCTTAGATGTTGTTATATATAAAATAGTGTTATATGTAATAATAGATTATTGTTATATCAATATTGTTCTTCACTCCCACACTATAGGCCTAAGCCTATTGCTATCTACTGGGTACTTTCTCCGACTCAGAAGTCAAACTCAAGACTTATTTATGCTTATTTATAGGAGTATATTTCCCAATAACTTAATGCACAAGTTGATCTAGCATCATTTTAAAGTTTAATTGATTCTGCAATAATAAGGAAGACTCAAAAAATAATGTTGTTTTTCATCCATTGCATGATATGTAATGAATATTTATCTAGATATTTTTGTTAAATTTACCACTTATAAACTCAGAAATTTGTTGAACATAGTGATGGGATATCAGATTCCATTGAATCTGTATTTTAATTATGTTTAATTGGGTATTTGAATGGCTAGTTAAATTAGTTCCTTTTTATTTAACATCAAAACGGTAAGTTACAAGGAAACTTGTATGAAATAATTAATTGTGACATCCTAATATTATAATAGTCAAAACATTTCCTGTTATAGGTTTGGTAAATCATTAAAAATAAATAAAAACTATAAAATAAGTAAAGATGGTAACTTATACTGTTCCTTTTACCATTCAAATTTGATAAGCTCAGTTCAATGATTTATTTTTATGTACCTTTAAATACCCAATGCATTGGGGTTTTGGTTTATTCCCGATTAGGCAAGGTGTTAATAGGTTTACAGCAAGAAACTCCTCAATAGTAGCATAAAGTTTCGAAATGTGACTCCCTCCCTATTATTTGAGACCAAGAAAGAAAAGTAGACACAGTAAAACAGTAAATATTAACTTAAATACATTTATTTTATTCTTTATAAAGTAACTTTACTTTTCTTTATAATCTAAACTGGCCCTTGCACATTTATTTTACACTTAATATTAATAGGCTTGCCACCTATGACATTAGGACCTAAACATAACCTGGTGAAATGTGGGTGGTAGTACCACTACCTACCCCTTTGGGGATATAGGCGTAAGTTTATGTTATGTGTAATATTAATAGGCTATAACCACAATAGCACTAAAATACACTCGTCAGCTGCCACTGGAGGTAGGGGTGGATGGAGATGTATTTGCTTGTTTTTCCATCTGTTCTATCCTCTTATGTCTTATCATATTAGACAAAATACCGTCAAACGACGTAGTTTTCTTCTTTGCCGAACCTCTTAGAGTGTCTTCCCCTTCCCTACGTACCCTCAAACGTAAAGAATTCACTTCATCCATAAAATCAAAGTCTGATTTCTCTTCTCTGATTGGTGATGCTGGAATTTCTGGCTGGTTTTCCTTGCTTACAGGTGCAGGAGACGATGGACGTCGGCCAGGACATTTCCATTCTAACGGTAAGGTTCCACTTTTATCCAAAGCTTTGTAAAGATCTTCCAGTTCGGCGGGGTCTGGCATCCAATTTTTACCGATGAAATTACCAGTTTTTGACACTTCATCATCTGAACACGGTAGGTCCCAGTCATCACCTTTTAATTCTGTTGAACTCATTGCCTTGATTAAATATATGAACTTCAGAAAATCCAATTACTTAGATAGAACAGCAATTTGCAAGATTACAAAATACAAAACAAATTAATTTGATTTGTCGACGTCAATTTGACATTGACAAATGACAAGTCAATTCAATGTTGGATGTGGTAAAATTAATTGCCCAAAGCTTGGGAGTTTTATCTAACTTCAAGTGATCCGAATACCAATAGTTAAAGAAGCATGCATATTGCATACCTATTGAAAAGTACATTTGTAGTGTTAGGTATGAGATAGTAGATGCGAGTTCACATAGCCCTAAATGGAAAAATGATCATTTCAAGTCACTTAAGAATTTGCTGCTGTCACACTTTTATCTTCTCTGCTTAATACGCAAAACTCCTATTAATATAGGAGTCTATATATAGGAGTCCTATATTAATAGGAGTTTTGCGTCAATACAAAAAAGGGCTTATTGTGGTCTTATTTTATTTTCCAAAATTGGCGTGAATACGAGGTTTTATGTATAAAATTGTGAAGTTTTAGATAACGTCTTTTTCGATTTCGATTTTTCTTCGCACTTGTGACTTTTCGTGTTGGTTCCAAATCTCGATAATAAACCTGTAGTAAAGTCCCCACAACTTTACTGAGACAGCAATGATCATTCATCGTCATCATCAACAATCATCCCAATTAAGACATTAATTAAATAATAACACGGCAGTATGATCATTGTACCTTAGCCGGTTCCGAAAGAAACAATTGCAAAAAAAAAGACTACTCTTTGGTTAACAATGTCAACTTGTCAACCTTATGTCAACTGTCATAGATAGAACACGTGAAGTTGACAAGTTGATATCAAAATAAATAGTATTGTAAATAAGTAAAGTGTGAGATAGTTATATCAATGTCTTCCTCATCCGACAGCGATTCTGGTGAAGATAATGATATCTGCAGGTTAATAAACATGCTTACAAAACAAGTGCTACTGCATTTATAATATAATTATCATACTCTAACCTCTTTTCAGATTGGGCGACTGCGAAGTTTGTGGAGCAAAGAAAGCCCAATACACGTGTCCAAAATGTGAAGTAAAGACGTGCTGTTTAGACTGCGTGAGAATACACAAGAAGGAACTAGAGTGTGATGGCATTCGAGACCGCACGAAGTTTATAAGAGTGAAAGATTTTACGGACACCGACTTGTTGAGTGACTACAGACTGCTAGAGGAGTGCGCGCGGTTTGTTCATGGTGTCAAGAGAGATGAGAAGAAGAAATACACCAGGATTGATAAGGATCTACCTATTGTAAGTTTGGTGTTTAAAGATTTACTTTACTTTGAGTACACACACATTAGCCAGGGGATTATTGCCAAGGCTCTGCCCTGCCTGTGTTAACGTTGGTTTTTTCGACCAAATATAGTAGATATGCATGATCTTTTTATTTTATACCACTTAGGTGGCAGACGAGCCGTGTGGCCCACCTGATGGAAAGTGGTTACCATCGCCTATGGCCATGTGTAAAACCAAGGAAGTCACACAATGCCAACCTTGTAAGCACAAATAGTTTCTGTGCCATTAGTGTAAAAGACAAAGCAGGATATGCTATTGATCTTCCCACTGATAGCACAAAAACTCTCCAGTGAGCTCTGGCTACCCTACTCACAGCCGAGATTGACACATTAGGGAGGTATTCTGTAGGGCAGAGGTACTACCACAGTTGGACTGCTCAATTGGATGGAAATACTGTTGTGTCTTACCTCCTTGAAAAAAGTATATCTTTCCCATTATATAGTCTCTCTCTGAACTAAATTTCGACAAAATTGGTACAGTGGTCTCACTATGAAGTACACAAAGTTACTTTTGCATTTATAGCATTAGTAAGGTAATCAGGCAATAACACTGATGACATCCATATATTTATGTATCATTGTTTTGTTTTCAGCATCTATACAAATTAAAAATGGCTGCAAGACAAAGAGGGATAGTCTTACAATACTTAGCACAAAACTTCTCTAGGCACAAGTGCAATACCACAAGATACAACTACAAAACAAACATAATAAACTGGCGAGTGGAGTGGCTGTTTCCTAATGCAGAGTCTGGCCTATTGAAATTTGTTGATGAGAAATGTTCCGAACAGACGAGACTGTCTGAGCTGCTCAGCAAATATATGAACCCTGATGCTCTTCCATTTGAGGGGTCCAAAGCCCTGACTTATTATAAATCTGTTGGATTCAGTGGAGTGAAAATCTTATTAAGAGGTAGTTATAATGCTTTAACTTCTTTTTTATTTAATAACTTATATAACTTTCTTTTATAATGATTATGGTACATAGGGTCCAAGTGAATCTCACCTACTAATTATGAAGCTCCAGTGTTGAGTTCCCTTTCGAGAATGAGATGTCAGACCAAATTCATTCACATAAAGCTGATATTTCGATCAGAAACAGCGAGCTGACCCTAGACTCCAAAGTGCAAACTTTGTATGCAACCAAAGCAATTTCTACAAGAATTGATTTTATTTTATGCCGATTTACTAATTCTCGAGTCAACAATAGTGCCCAGAACGTTATTACGTTGGACCGAATACAATTATTGGTGAAATGTGGGTGTTAATTCACCTCTGCCTATCCCTCAACGGATAAAGGCGAGATTATATGTATGTATGTTAATTCTCATAGTATGTCTTTTATATTTGCAGCTGAGAAAGTCAAAGGATCTGCCAAGAAGTTCTTTGAGCTGGACCCAACAGAATCTCTGGCTGAGAACCTGTCTGGAAAATGCATAGTGGAGTTTCCGATCATTTTTATAGTGCTCAAAGACCATGCTTACAACTTTGAGATTATTACACCAGGTAAATGACAATAGTTTATTGATATTGCAAATTAAAGCTAGAAAGATGGATCTGCCAATGGAGAAGGAATTGTAGATATATAGGGTTATTTTTCTATTTTATAATATTGAAGCTTTAACTAGGCCTAAACTTGGCAATGCATTTAACAGAATTTCTACTTCCATATTAATAGGCTATTTGACAAAAAATATTATCAAATAATGACCACACTATAACTGCTAAAGTGAAATATTCTTACTATAAATAGTTTTTAAGATATTTGATTTTTAAAATACAATTTGTCGCGCCGCCCGAAAGCGCTCTATTCAATTTCGTACTTGCGAGTGACGTCACACGCCAGTCGCAAGTAGTGCAAATGTATGGAGTGCAAAAGAATTTCTCATTTATCTCGGTTTATATTGCGTTTACACATAATATATGTAGTTCATACATAATAAAAGTAATTTCTAATTTAATGAGGAATCTAAAAAGTTACAATTTAGTACAATTTGATTGTTTATATTTTGACTTACTTAGGGTATTAAAAATAATAAAAAGTCATAGTTGCAGTTCATTTAGGCAATATCTTATTTTGCAAAGCTTATTTTAGCCTAGTGGTTTCGGTAATGGACTGTTGAGACGAGGTCTCGGGTTCGAGCCCAGGTTTCACCATGGACACACCAATGACTTTTTGATGCTTTTCGAAGTTATGTGTGTATTTATCGCTGGTTTATAAGTTCCCGGTTAATGGCAATAGGCTCGCCACCTATTACATTGGGACCTAAACATATAAACTGGCGAAATGTGGGTGCTAGCACCTCTGCCTACCCCTTCGGGGATATAGGCGTGAGTTTATGTTATGTTTTATTTTATGATAACAAACCAAAATATTAAGCAGTATTGGGAAGAAGCGCATGACCTTGTCAAATAGCCTGTTGATTGGTTCAGCTTTATCTGCCATTCTTGAAAGTGCAATCAAAATCTTTGGAAGGGCACAACAATATATATACATGTATAAGACTATACTGTCACTTGTAACCAGGGAGCTAGGTTTTCCTGGCTTTGATACAATTGAGTTTTCTTTCCTCTTTGTGAAGGAGTATTGATAAAGTGAGTTCAAATAATAAAAGATTAATTAATTTCTATATACAATGTTGTACAGACTTGTATAAGATTATGACTAGAGTTGCCACGAATAGTGATTTGGCCGAATACCGAATATTCTGCAACGCTGTCGGCCGAAGCGCCGAATATTCGGCCTCCGAATATTCGGTACAAAGTACATGATTGTCGAGCGCGTAAAGAATAATACGACCTGTCTAACTCGTTTTTTTGAATTGAAAATTTGAAGCCCCTCCACAAAAAGTCTTTTTAAATAGTATGCTCTAGCTTGTCCTTTTACTGGTGGATAAGATACACGAGATGGATTTTTATTGGAAAACAAATCGTCTAGATCGGAAAGCTGATGCAGACCACCACTTGTAAGTGGTGGTCTGCAAAAAAAAAAACAATTTGAGGAGGTAGGACATGGCGGTATTTCCGCCTAATTCAGCAGTCCGACTGGGGAAGTACCTCTGCCCTGCAGAATACCGCGGTTATAATAACTTCGTGTTGTGTTCCCGGCGGTGAGTAGGGTAGCCAGAGCTCACTGGAGAGTTTTTGTGCTGTCAGTGGGATGACCAAAGTCCTCTACACTGATGGCACAAAATATCTGTTCTTACAGGGTCGGCAGCACCACTGGTGTTACACACGTTCATAGGTCATGGTAACCACTTTCCAACAGGTGGGCCGTGTGCTTGTCTGCCACCTAAGTTGTATAAAAAAAATAAAAAAACAATGCCCAAACCTCTCGAAATTTGCTAAAGTTTATCTTTCTTCTCCCGGGAGTAGCGTGTATAGTGAGAGGTTGTTTTCTGAAGCTGGTATCATTCACGACAAATCACAATAAGTTTTTATCCATAGCAACTTACCACTGATGAATTTTACTTATTAAAGTATTGTAATTCGGTAATAAATACAAACCTTGAGTAATATGATGTCTTTTTTGTACATGATTTGGTATTCGGTATTCGGCCGAATAGTATCAATTATTCGGCCGAATACCGAATACCTAAAAAAGTAGCCGAATAGGCCGAATACCGAATAGTTGCCGAATATTCGTGGCATCTCTAATTATGACATGAATTATTGTAAACTTGACAATTAAATTATTTCTTTCCAGAAGATGAATTTGAATCTGAAAATATTTCCGAGCTCAGCAAACATGATGCCAATAAGAATAATAATATAATAAATAGTGTTGTGATAAGTAGCCCTGTATCAAATGGCACAACAATAAAAGAAAATCAACCAGTACAGGATGAGACAAATCAACAGAGTTCATACAGGAAGAGGCCTAGACAGTTATTGACAGAGAAAATTGCCAAAGAAAAGAAGTTGGAAATTGAGAAAGAGTTGAAAGCTGCCAGAAAGAAAAAGCCTAAGAATCTGCTGTTCACTACTGGCTATTCTTCTGAGGAGAGTGTGGACATGGAAAGTGAAGATGAAGAAATCAAGTCATAGTTTTAGCATTAATGGATTGAGTCAGCGCAGGAAGTACTGCCCTGTTATGCAATAAATCAATACTATTCAACAGTATGCCATAATTTGTTCAGTTTATAATCAAATATCACCGAGTGACTGCTGCTGCGGCTGTTTAACATCGGACAGATTATACAGCCCAGACTCAGCCTCAGATGCATGGCTCGAGTCAACAATAGTGCCCGAAATACGGCAATAGGCTCACCCCCTATTACGTGGGACCGAATACAATTATTGGTGAAATGTGGGTGATAATTCACCTCTGCCTAACCCTCCGGGGATAAAGGCGTGATTATATGTATGTATATTTTGTATGTGATAGGTAAAATGTAAACAAATTGTAATAAAAAGAAAATGATTTTAACTATTTTTTTATTTCACTGTATCTCTATAGCTATTAATTTCGTTTCTGTTAGTATAAATAAATACTCATTTGTGGCATTAATCCCTAGCACTTCCCCATACTTATCGATGTTGAACACGTGCTGTTGACCGACTTTTACGTTTCTCATTGCGCCACCTGTTCGTTTCCTCAGCTGACAGTCACTGTTACTCGCACTCTGATATATAAAAATATGTTTGGAAGCCTCACAGACAACAGCATACGAAAAGTTTGGCGGGCAAGTAAGAAATTTACGGTTTTGTTTTGACGATTGTACATAGCCAAATGCACTCAGTGTCCCCTGATGTTTGACAGGCCATATTTCCGAGTTGATTAGTTGCACGTAGGGCTGCCAAATACAGGCATCAACATCATGACGTAATGCTAACGAAGGCACTTCCTGAGTTTCTATCCTAATGCTGAAGAGAAATTGATGCACACTCAGAGGAGCTCTATGTGTTACTTTATGTGTTGTAGCATCCAATCGCACTGAAATTTAAAAAAAAGTTACGTATCTTAGTTTACGTGGTTTTTTCTGTAAATAGTAATAATAAAAAGATCGTGGTAGCCTAGTGGTATGGGTAATGAACTGCTGAGATGAGGTCTCAGGTTCAATCCCAGGTTTTACGATGGCACACACCAATGACTTATCAATGCTTTTCGAAGTTATGTGTGTATTTATCACAGGTTTATAAGTGCCCGGTTAATGGCAATAGGCTCGCCACCTATTACATTGGCACCTAAACATAAACTGGCGAAATGTGGGTGCTATCACCTCTGCCTACCCCTTCGGGGATATAGGCGTGAGTTTATGTTATGTTTTGTTATGTTAAAATAAATAAATCAAAATATGCAGATTACACAATCAATGAGAATTAATTCAGACCCCTTATTCTGAGTGACAATGATTTGTAACTATTAGGATTATTTGAAGTCGTCAAATTTACATTGGTCTATAATTTATTTGTCTCTATTTATTTATTCATAATTTGCGAAATATGGGTGTAGTAATCTCTCTTTTAACCAATTGTAATCTAATATCTCCTGTATTCGAATCATGATGTCACTCAGAATAATATCCCAGAAAGGAGGGAAAAATTAGGTTTCAGACTTAACACAATAGTTTACCTAATACAGTATCCTCTTCAGATGCTGCATCACATTCCTCTAAATCCTGTGTAGACAACCCAGGCACTGACTGATCAGCTACAACTTCTGTTTCTGCACACAGATGAGCCAGCCTCTTATGTATCTCCTCTACCAAGCCACTGTCCATGATCTGCTCTCCATTTGGATCCCCTCCCTCTATAATCTCATTCCATAACATGCTATCCGATTTTGTTAGCAAAATATTCACTTGGCCATTGTCTTCGACATGCCATGTAGTCAATTCACTATCAACTTTGTGTTTCAGTTTACCGTCTATGAATGCCTTTCCAGCATAACTTACTTTAATCAGTAATGGAGTCACACTAACATGAAGAAGTTTCCGATCAAAGTTTGATTCCAATTTTAAAGTTATAGTAATATCTTCAGTTGTTTGCAGCCATGTATAAATTATTACTTTAGGCACATCTGTCACTTGTTCAGTGATTTCTTTTTCAGAGTCTGCTGTGAACTTAAACATATGGTCGGAAGCAATATATAGAGCTTTACAGCTTGTTTCCATTGCTGCGTAATGGATGATACCTTTGCCTTGAACTTGTCTCATACACATTTGTTTCCAACCTTGTCCATCATTGTCAAATGATACCCATGTTAGTACGGAGTTGAAATGTGATTCATTTTGCTCAACGGATTGTAGCAGACAATGCAGTGTTTCAATGCCATCATTCTCCTGGAGCCTAGAATCAACGATAATAAAATACTTTCCTTCACCTAAAATGAGACTGGATTCTAATGTTTGCCACATTTGAGACTTTGCGATCGGTCTAGACCTAGAGCCAGTATCAACAATGTGTAAATACCCTGTACCATCACTGACTACTGCTAAATTACGCGAGGGAAATGATAAGCACAGGTTAAAGTGGCCAGATCGTCTCTCTTCATGTGCCGGGACATCGTACACCACACCGCTATTGAACTTCTTGTTACTATTATCGAATGTAATATGTCTAACTTGCTGTTGTTTATCGACGTAGTAATAGTTTAATGAGTAGTCCCAGTAATCGAGCACCAGGTGATTGTGCAGAGCAAAGAGCTTAGCATGAATGAAAGAATACTGCACCTCGTCAGGGTACACTTTGTCGACTGGAACAGGCAAGTCGAATGTGTAATGTGGCAGAGCTTGTAGATTTAGTTTATAACCTTCAAAATCGTAGTCCAACAGACGCCGGTTCGGACGAAGTTCAAGAAGAGTTGACATTTTCTTATTAATATTTTAACTCGTGAACTTAAATAATATTGTATGTGATTTAGAAATCTACTTCACACAATTTGTCAACAAAGACCAATTTGACGTTTGACGAATGACGTATTGATTTGACATTGAAACTCTTTTCATTTCATTTTGAACTATAATGTACTAAGTTTAATAAACAAATCAAGAAATAATTTATAAATATTAATTGGAGTGTGGGAATCGGGTCTTTGGCTACAAGCTCTTCCAATAGAAATTCATTAACTTCACTACTCAATAATCAATTTAGTGTAATATACTAGAAGCCTACTTAAATTAGGAAAAAAAAAATTGTTATTTTAATAAACAAATCAAGAAATAATTTATAAATATTAAATACAATAAAAATAAAATAACTATTATACAACTTATAGCTAAGAACAATTAAAATGCGTCGTTCCTCCGCATCGCATGCCTCTTGTAGTAGCGTTCCCAGAAGACTGGCAGCATTGCCACGTTGTATGGCAATGCTTATTCTCTGACCTAAAAAGAGGCCAGCCTTCTGGTCACGAGAAGCGTCGACCATTCGCTTCGCAATCTCACGGAAGAGGTTGCGAGCGCTCGGACCCCATGACCCCAAAGTCTCGACTCCAAACGGCACAAATTCATAATCTCCGATGAGATTGGAGTATTTGCGCCGCTTGAGAGCCTTTGCAGAAGCAGCAGCAGCACCAGCACAGCCAGCCGTGCTAGTTATATGGGTAGGAGCCATGGTAACAACGCATGTGGCGTCCCACACCAGAGTCCTACCCATCTTCCATGGCATTAACGACATGCCATCCGGTCTCTTGCCATCGTCACGCGCCAAACCGTTTGGTTCTAGTACAGCTGGTACACCAGCGGTGACAAGAGCACGGCGGACTATGTCGTTGAGGCTGGCGTGCCGTGGAATTCGCCCAGCGCTCCTGCAGCACGACAGACCATGGTGTCCGAGTCTGTCAACGGCTTCTCCACAACGGCATTGATGCGGAGAAACACACGGCGCACCTAAACGGAGACAAGTTGCGATGCGGAAGGTAGTGTCATCTAACATAGTCCCTACGTTAGATGACGGAAGAGCTTGTAGCCAAAGACCCGATTCCCACACTCCAACCGCCAGTAAACGGGCACGCTCAGCAGCATTGGAACATGTATTTAGTAGTTTTTTTCCAACTAAGCTGCAGAGCGGCCCGTCCCACTGACGCTGTGAGAAAAGGTTCCTTGGGAGATCGGTGTTTGGACATGCAATTTTCCAAGCGTTCACTGCATCAGTCTTACACAATACTTCAGAATTAACTAGTGTAGGTGCAAGGATTTTCCTAGTTAATTCTTCCGTACTGTGGACTGAAGACAGGAACGCTGGTAAGCTGACATCTGAAATTTTGCGAATACCGAGCCCACCCAAGTGAATCGGTAGAGTCGCTTGTAGTAAAGCTCGGTCATCCAAGGCCACATTTAAAATTTTGGTGAGGGTATTTTCTATAATTTCGTCCATTTTTTTCTAAATTGTAATATGTTTAAAAAATGGTGTCGATCGTAGGGCATGGGTGAATTTTGGAACGAATAGGCAATACCGAAGAATAGTGAAAGCCGAGTGTATATTTATTTTGAGTAGGCGATCCGAAATGTCACTAAAATTTTGAACTTTTTCCTCTATAAATGAGGTGTAGGCATCTTCTAGGATTGGGGACCCGAGGAGACGTAAAGAGTCTTTTTCTAAAATTTTGATGGTGGGAGCTACGGAATTGAATTTAGAAATAGTAGAAATTTTGTCCGAAACGTCGTTTAAAAAAATCTCGCATTTGCTGTAATTTAGTTCTAAACCAATTAATCTAAATTCATTTTTAATAAATACCAAATCTTGTAAAACTGTCTCCACATCTCCCCCTAGAGTCCCATCGTCTAGGTACCATACATTAAATTTAGAATTTAACCGCCGAATAATGGGCTGAATAGCTAAACTGAAAATTACCGGTCCAAGAGGGTCTCCTTGTTGACATCCAACAGCTGATTTCAAAAGGTTGTCCTCCTTTGGCATTTATCATATTATTTGTATGAAAGTCTGAGAAAAGTTAAATAAATCCGTGAATAAACTGAATAAGATTGATGAAAAGAAAGAAAAGACTACGAAACATTAATAAATGGCAATATGATTATAATTTATATGATTAAAGTTAATAATAACATAACCTTATGCTTGTGCTTAAAAGCCTAGCCTGCCTTTTTGATAAGAAAAAAAAATGTTTTTCAATTTTGACGTTGTACCACAGGTTTTACTGGGTTTTACTTTTTATTTGACTTTTGAGAAAGAGAAGCGTTGAGCGGGAGATTGTTTTGAATTCTTTGACATGATATTTTGTTATTATAATTTTATACTTATAAGTTAATATTTATTACACATAATTATGGCAAATTCACTACAGAAGCTGAAGCTGCAATATTGAATTATCTTATTAACTTAAATAACTATAAAGTAAAACAAGCTTTTATAGATACATAATGCCTTTCATGAACAATAATTCATACCGTGAAATACCTTTCTGTCCTGAGACCCCATTTGTAAGTACTTACTTATCATCATGGTCATAATATTCATGATAAATATGATAATAAAAGATATTTTTTGGAAATTTCCTGTCATTAAAAGTAATTTATTTTTATCTAGAGAGACTTCTACACATACGTTCACCTAAAGGATATACCGGAGAAATGTGAACACCATATGGACGAAATAATCAGATGCAGAACTATTGGTATATTGCAAAGTGTAAATGGGCGGTACTATTTAAGCGATGTAAGACACTTGTGACTTTAGAATCAATAATATCTTTCCAAATTTGTTTTTTTTTGGTTAGCTTGGGCTTTTGTGGGAGTGTCGGCTATCTGCCCTCTCAACCTCTAGAGGAAAGCCCGTGTCAGCTGTTTAATAATCGGCAGATGTACTGGTTGCAGTGATCATAATTATGAAGAATGAACGGAATATTTAATGTGTAAAATTGATTTTATTATTTTTCTAAATTTTGAATTGCAGTTTGATTCCTCTGGCACTGATTCAAGCCCACTCATACAAGTGTCAGTGGTCTATATGCAGTTGCCTCCACAGTCTACGGTGATACCATACCCTGTACAAATATTTGGTACTTTGCAGTGGAAGAACCACCCAGTTATATATGCAAAAATTTTACAGGTTAACAAATTTCAATACTTACAATATTTAAGTTGTCTTTCAACTTAACTACACCTTACCTACTGCCAGCAGGGGACGCTGTTGACTGGACCAGTGATATACCTTTCTGTATGGGCCGATTATCATAATATTATAATAAATTTCCATTTCCTTGAACCTGTTTCCTTGATTATATCTAGCGTGATGTATGCTAGGGAGAAGTTACCAATCCTATTAATTGTAACCTTAGTTGGACCGACCTGCATCTCCCTTCTCTACTTGGAAGGCTGTAAGTTTCCAATTTATGAAAAAAATGCATCATCACAAAAAAAATTGTAAAGAAATGCATCACCATAAAAAAATTGTATTGAAATTTAAAATAAATGTATCACCACTAAAAAATTATATTGCAATTTAAAAAAAATGTATCACTACTAAAAAATTGTATTGGAATTTAAATAGTACCTATTGTTTTGTCTATGTTTTGTTTTACAGGTAATGAAAGCCCCAACAGCACTACGACTAAAAAATGCATTGAGTGGTGCTTCTACACATATGGCTACAAACACATTTCAAATGCTGGATGAAGATGACATTTAATTTATTTGAATTAGTACACAGTGTATTTTAGAAAAGATACCTTCCATTAAATAAAAAGTAGGTACACTAGATTTCAGTGCACGGTTGCATGGCTACGGACTACACAGACTGCACTATTACAGGCGAGCCTTGTTCCACGGTGCGTAATCCGCGAGACTTCCGGATTCGTCTGTGGCGGCGGGCCATAGAAAGTGGCGGCTGTAGGAATCATAACTTAATGCCAAAATGATTGTACAAAATAATTAGATCAATAAAACTTTATATAAAAGAATGCATATTTATTAAATCTTAAATAAATACATTAATTAACAATATGTGATAAAATTTACAACATTCCATCACCAAGCACTCTCGCGCTTTTCATAAAAAAATAACATTGGGCATAGAGTGAGTCTGCTTCACGGAGATTACATGTATTGAAAGCTATAATCATATAATTTATATATCAAATAACTGTTAAACCACATCTAAACGCTACATTAGATACTAAAAATATTACAATTTTGGTACATATCTTGCAAATGTTTACATAGTTTGGAATGTTCACTATTTTATGCTTACATTTCTGTGTATAGTGATTCAGGAGTAATATATTATATTGACCACACTAATCTAAAACGAAAACCCATAAGTATGTTTCGATCGACAAAAGGTAATAAAAAGAAGTCTTATAACTAGTTTTGCAGAGTGCAATTAAATACTTGAGTTAGGGGCTGTTCAAGTATAACGTAAGTACAGGGGGTCTTTGTATTTCTTATTTTTGATGACATGGCGGTGAGGGGGTCTACATAATGATTACGTAAGCAGTAGTTATTTAATATAGAATACATTACCCCAAAAAAACAAACATGAAAAGAAATATGCATTATATATAGGTACCAATGTTTACGTAAACATAGTGGGGGGAGGATTAGATTTTTGCTTACATTTGCTGACAAGGGAGCGGGGGTGAGGGGGTTTAAATCTGCTTACGTAATACTTGAACAGCCCCTTAGATAGTATCAGCACTTATAACAAACTGCTATATTTCTGGTATAAAACTCTTTGAACAAGACAGGAAATTAAGGACAGTTCCTTACATTAATAGTAACCCCAATGTGTACTATTATAGTGTTGGAAAGAGATAGTTTTACTATAACAGCATAGCTATCACATTGTGGAAAAGTTGCTGCAACTCTGCAATATCTGCAAAAATTGCTACAGAATTGTTTAGTAAATAAGAAGTTTAATTCACAGATAAAAAGTGTTAAGAAATAAAAAAGAAAATTTTCCGGTATATTGAGTATTGAAATAGTATTTAAGACAATCGAACAGTAGACTGAACTAGGCTGGTTGGGATTGGAACATTCTATAAAGAGTCCTCACGAAAGTCATCACAGAAGGTAGGGGCCCTCAGGTAAGCTTTCAGTGTTTCTCACTTTGTTAGTTCAACTATCAGTTGGGCCCTCCCAAAGTGTAATTGTAGGTTCTTATAATTTTCTAGAATTATGTCAACAAGAAAGGGTAGCTACCCCAAGGAATATGAGAAATGAAGCACAGCAATAAACGGCAAGACATATAGATTTTGTGGAGTACAAAAAAAACAAAGTTTATAGGTTGTTACAATATAAATAGATACAAAAGATATGCTTCAGTTGATTCGGATTTAGTTACACTTCTCAACTACGATATTCAGGCAGAGATATTTTTGTGTTCACAATTTAACATCCAACAATAACACAATTCAACTTAAAATTTGAGTTTAGAAACAAAATTTACATTGTCTGAACGCAGTTGTCAATAAGTGCGTATTATCCTCTCGTTCTATGAAACCCATATTCTGTACCTATTTATTTCCTAACATAGTTTTGGCCACAGTCGATATTGCAGAGTAAACAGATGCCATAGTAGGGTACTGGTACACTGTCGTACATACTAAAGCACCCAGAAGTATAGTACGATGACCAGGAGTATGACGGCTCCGGCGGTTACCTTCACCAGCATGGACTTGGTGTTTAAGTATGTCGCATCTTTCTTGTATTTTTGCGTCAGCATCGACAGGTTTTGCGTTTTGGTGTCAAGCTCTGTAATTATAACAAATAGATTTTAGTATCAAATTGTAAGGTGAGGTTCTCACCTGCACGGGTATCACATGCACTCAGCGCCATCTACCGACTACAAGCTGAACTACTTCAAATAACTAGCGATCCTGCATCGCGAAAGTGAAGTTTACGCGCTGTAGAACATCCTAAACGTAACCTTTGGACCGCGACCCTCAAGGCACGATCATCTTGCTTGATTGGAGATCATTACACTCTGATCCTCCACAAATACTACTTACTGTACTGGGTATACCTCAGGACAATTTATCTTATCCTTGGACCTAAAATATGATCAAAATGTGCTCCATACAAGTTTCTTGGATGTCTTTTGAGGAAAGCAGGGGTGATATGGTAGTGGACGAGGTCAATTTCACGAAGTTAGTGCCAGAGCCTCGTTTGTCTCATAATTTATGTCCAAGATACCCGTGTCCCAAGGTGTAGTAAGATAAAAAATACTTTATTTCAATTCGCGTAAACTTCCTTTAGTATAAAAATGGTTGTGTACCGGAGAGAATAGCTCCTCGCTGCAGCACGTCGTCGATGTTCTGCATCATGATGCGCTGCACGTCGCCGAGCTGCCCGCCGAGCGCGGCGGCGGCGCCGGCCCTCCGCGCGCGCGCGCCGCCCTCCGCGAACTGCCGCCGCACGCGCTGCATCCACGTGTCGAACTCGATGAACGTGTACGGGCGGGTCACTGTGTTTACCTGCAATGATAACACAACACATTCTTAGGGTTAATTTCCAATTTTCAGTGAAATCTTTGTCAATGGCAATAATTTAAAAAAAGGCTAAATGACCTCAGCTCAAATCTCAGCGACATTGACTGCACCAAACGACGGACGTTTTATTCAGGTCAGCAATTTGCAGGGCATAGTGGGCACGACAAGAGGTGGTCCATCGAGTGCAGAGGTGTACCACAATCACAGTCATCACCCTGGGTCTATGTAACCCTAATTTACCCGATTGGCAGTACAGCAGCTGACCTGAGCCCTCAACCAATTAAGAATTCCAGTGAAATCTCTTACTAGAAATAAGTAGTTTAAGCCAAGCCTTTATCGTCAAATGTTTTTTTTTTTTTTTTTTTTTTTATATAGGACACGCCAACTTGACCTCACCTCGCCTGATGGTAAGCTAAAGGCAAAGTCTCAGGAAAGAGGGTCACCATTACAGACACCAAGTGCTACAATGGTGGCACTCAGCTTGGCGGCCTCATCAGATGCTTTTTCACGCCCCGCTTAAAGGCCCCGGGACTGTAGGAAGAAGGAAACACGTGTGCTGGTAATGAATTCCAGGTCTTGGTGGTGCGGCAAAGAAAAGAGTCTCCGAACCGCTTGGTTCTTGCTCGTATATTCTGCACAGTGTGAGGGTGACATCTAAGGCCTGCACGTGTTGTCCTATGTAGGAAAGGAGATGGTGGGATTAGTTGGAAGAGCTCGTCAGAACACTCACCGTGGTAGAGACGGTAAAATACAGCCAAGGAAGCAATATCTCTACGCATCTGCAAAGGCTCGAGGGTGTTCGTGACCTCAGGGTTCCCAATAATTCGGACCGCGCGTCGCTGCAACCTGTCGAGAGCATCTAGTAGGTATTTCGCGGAGCCATCCCAGAGATGCGAGCAGTATTCCACGCAGGAGCGAATTTGTGTCTTATAAAGAAGACACCGCTGCTCCGGCGTGAAAAAACGTCTCACTTTGTTTAGGAGTCCGAGTTTCCGCGAGGCTGTTTTGATGATGCTCTCGATGTAATTTCTGTTATTCAGTTTGCAGCGAATATCCATGCCTAGGATATAGAGATTGTCCTGCAGTGGAAGTGGCGTGCTCTGAAGAGTGGGAAGGGGAAGGAAAGAAGATACCTTTGCTGTGAACGCACAAGCCTGCGTCTTCTTGGCATTGAACTCGACCATGTTCTCGGAGCCCCATTGAGAAATGTGATTCAAGATCCGGTCCAGTTCAGTGACAAGAAGCTGTCTTTTTTCCACGATATCAGACTGTTTGGCCGCAGGTTGTCCGTGATAACTCCCGTGTAAGGTGCTATCGTCTGCATAGCAATGTATGCTGCCGGTGGACAGCATGTCGTTGATATGCAGAAGAAAGAGAGTGGGAGATAATACAGACCCCTGCGGTACGCCAGCATTTATTTGCAAGAACTCCGAAGCCCGTCCATCACAGAGGACGCGGATACGGCGCTCCCGCAGGAAACTAGCAATCCAGTTGCACAGTCTAGGAGGCAGACCAAAGGCTGGTAGCTTGGAGAGAAGCGATTTGTGCCAGACTCTATCGAAAGCTTTGGCGATATCAAGACTAATTGCCAGTGACTCGCCGTGCTTGTCCATAGCCTCACCCCAAAGATGGGTAACGTATGCTAGAAGATCACCCGTTGACCGTTTCGGCCTGAAGCCATATTGCCGGTCATTAATTAAGGAGTGATCCTCTAGGTGACGCATGAGCTGTTTGTTAATGATGTGCTCGAAGACCTTGCACAGCACTGAGGTGACGGCTATGGGTCGATAGTTGGCTGGCTCTGAGCGATCCCCCTTCTTGGGGATCGGCTGTACATTCGCCTCTTTCCAAGCCGAAGGCACTGTACCCGAGCTGTAGGACAGTCGGTACAGCCGCGTAAGCATCGGATCGGATTATGAATGTTATCACACATAGATAAAATTCAAAATAGTTTTAACTCAAAAATACACTGCCAGCCGCTGAGTACTGATCCATTATCTTCTTATTAATGGCTTCTGAGACAAAAATAAACTAAACTAAAGCTAGTCAAATCGTGACCACGGCTGCTGCAACGCAACGTTAGCAGAAATAGTTCCATGATTTAATAGCGTAAATCCTGCAAGGTATATTTCAGGATATGTATCTTGGACACAAATCATGAGACAAACGAAACCCTGGTCCGTGAGGATTGTTTTGCAAGTATCTGTGCTTGGTAAATTTCACCTCGTTCTCCATTCACCATAGTAGCACTCCGGGCTATCCTCAAAATACACCTAAGAAATGTGTACTGCACGTTTAGAGAGTTCAACATATATGACCCGAGGTACAAAGCCTTTGTTATTTGATGACTTAGGCCTAAGTCAAAACAATTCTTAATGGGAATCGAGGATATGCAACTACAGAACATCAAGACAGGTTGAGACTGATTTGCCGAGTATTTTAATATTTAAATAATCTTACCCTCTTTCCGTACTGCTGATAGAATTCCTGAGCTATTTCTTCTAGATAGCTAAAGGCTAGTCTTTTGCTATAGTTGCGCTCACACAGCACCAGGTAGCAGATCTCTTGCTCAATTAGATAACTGTAAAATATACAACTAAATATCAGTAACTTTTACTTTAAGACTACCAAACAGCCAGTCTGAGTAAGTACAAGCAATTTCACCGACGAAAGATTTTTAAGTCAGACAAATAATATATTCTAAGAGACTCGAATCTGTCTTGACCTAAGAGCTGGTTTTGCTTGTATTCTCTTTTTTGGTGCGCTTAATATTGGATTACAAACTGGTAGACAAATAACCAAAGAAAAATATGGCGAGACTGGCATAGAAGAAAATTAACTTCAAACACCAAAAAAAGAAAACAAGCAAAACCAGTTGTGTCAAAACGGTCAACATAGCGTGCCCCAACTATACACACATTTTTTCTGAAGATATACATACATATTATATTTGAAAACAACCAGACTAAAGAAAATATATAAAATTTAGGAATTAAACCCATAACCTCTAAATTAGCAGTTGAACAAACAGCTGATATGCCATTTTGGGTCCAATTTATGTGCTGTATAAGTAGTATCTTGAATTTGAAAGTACTTTTGTGCTTATTCCAATAGGAAATGTTAGGAATACACTTAAATTACTATGATGAAATACCCATGTAAGGAACATTCAAATAATGAAATGATTTAATTATTGTGACTCACCTGTAAGGCGGAATAATTGTGAATTAACATAAGTTTGGTAATAGAACACATATCATCAATTACTACGAACATAACAGTGCCAGCAAAACAATAACAAAAACAATAATCACTACACAATGATTACTTTGAAGTTGAAATTAAAAAATGACTAAAAGCAGGATAAATTAAAATAACAAAGCGTTTGAACTCACTGGAAGAGATAGGGCCCAGTTTCGATGGAGCACCGCGTCGGCGATTGTGGGCCTAATTTTCTAAACAGCATTTTAGCCTGATTTTGGTACTCCAGAACATTGCAGCCGCTCTGCGAACCACCACAGCAAATTAAAATAATGATAAGGAAATTAAATAAAACTAGAACAACTTATCGCAGTGTGGATGCATATGTTAACTAAGAAAGTTAAAGATACTTGTCCACGTTACCAGAACACCACATTACCTGTTCGTCTTCTTGCATAGTAGCGGCCAGAGGTAGGCCGTCTACAACCCTCGCGATCATAGTCATTAAAACCATTTTGTTTAATTATAATAGTCTCTCACAACAACATATAAACAAATGTATATTTTCGAGTCAGATTTTCACATGACTTTTATAATTTTTTCCTTCTCATTATTAGCAAATTCGAAAACAAAATGTGAGCTGACAGCTGCTGTGATTACACGTCATGCACGTCAAATAATCTGACATGACAACAACACGTCAGATAAATTGGTTATGGTTATGATTCAATCCATAATGAATAGAAAAAATTGCGTTCCGTTAAGTGGGTCATACTTCTCTGTTCCGTGGGTCAATGTGTTTTTGAAGTAAATTGTTTAAGTACTTAATGTGGAACTAGAAATAAAAATCGGAATAGAATGTACTCCCACTATGATATAGAAATAACAATCACTAAATGTCCATCAGGTTGCAGGTGAGATGGGCTCTGAAGTTCATGTTAGGGCGTTTTAACCCCTAGCGCCATCTGTTGTGGATACTTGAATACTTATGATGACCAATTATGGTATTCTCACAGTCCGTTTTGTTTACCCACTCTTGTCCTAGGTGGCAGAACTTCAGTGGACGTACATAATATTTAAAAATATTGTGTAGAGCGAACAGAAATTAACGGGAAATTCCTTCTTTAGGTTGTGTACCTACTTGTGGTAGAAATGAACAAAGAGGTCTCATCGATTCAGGCTAATCATCATATTTATGTGTATTATTACGCAAATGATCATTTCAAAAACCAGGCCATACATAATATCGTACTTCTTTGCCACTTTGTAGTTCTTTTTATGGTTTTGTTTTAAAGGAAAACTCTCATGGTTCATATCAGTATAAGCATAGATAAGTTTAAGTACTGGGTTCGAACCAGCAGTCACTTAATATTAAATCCACCACGAGTACATCGGTGAACTTATAAGTTTATTCTTCTACTCTTCTACTAGTATTCTCAGCAATATTGCCGCTTGTAAACATAATGTAATGTAATAACATTTTGATATATTATGTAAATAAAAATAAAGAATTAACTCTTGACGATTTCCTTTGGAGTTCTCGAAACCTAATCTCGTAGCAGTCGTAGCTGCCGTAGCATTATCTATTGCGCTCGTAGCCCTGCAGTGTAGATTCTCTATTCTATGAAATGACTCATTTTATTCACGTGAATTGTGACATTTTTCTGCGATGGCTTGATTGAAGAAAGTCATAAGACATACGAGTCTCTCTCGCAATGTTGCCATTTGGTAGCTTATAAGCTATATCTGCTGGTGTAAAAAAAAATGTATTGAGGTATTGAGGGAGTATGCACAGAAACAAGTTTGTGATTTTATTGTGGATATTTTATTAACATTATCATCATGCATCAAATTTATGTGCTAATTCATTTACACTTATAACTAACTATACATAGAAAATAACTTAACTAGGGGGCAGAAAATACAGTATTTTGTAAAATTAACAACTAGAATTACAATTAAAATATCGGACTTTTACTGCATACAACTAAAAGCAACTATAACGCAAATCACTGTATCGCACGCAACTCTCAGAATAAACTGGTTATTTTTAAACAATTTCGTCAAAGCTAAAACTAAAGCGACATCTCGTATCGAATAGCCGAAACTAAGTTTTAAACGTTCATACCGAACTCGTTGTCAACGCGAACGAAACACACCACTCTCTCCGGAATGAATTACGTATTCGAATATTGGACATTAATTATCAACGAACAAGAATACGCACATTGAAATAGTAATGAACTATAACTTATGCGAGTAGCGCCTCGCGGCCGACCGCACGCTCCCTGCCCTATCACCAAATTCACTAACCTTCTCGTAGCTTCCCCGCGAGGTACGGCGGCCGTACCTCACCCACGAAGCGGTACCCATTAACGTATGGGTCGTAAGGTGTGCGTTTGGGTCCTAAACTATACACTGTTGTATTTACAATCCTCCCGTGCTACCCTCCGCGGTCACAATGAACAGACCACTCGCGACGCCCGATACCAATATGGCGTCGCAAGCCAATTAATTTTAAACCAAATTATGATACTAAGACTAGGTTCAATTTAAAATAATTTCATTAACGATAACTTCAAGGTGCCGTTAAAATTTACATTGAAAAATTTAAGTACATTAGTAATTAGAAACTTTGATTTTTATTCAACAACATCAATTCGACTAAACTTATTTAAACTTTCCGAACATTATTTTAAATGCCTGCTCAAACATTGTCCTACTCACCGGTAACTGTTTCTCACAAATCGATTAGCATCTCACACTTTCCGAATTATTAATTCTGAGAGCGTCCCTACCATCCCGTGGTCCATTCATTACCTACTATTTATTAATAAAGATATATTACAATAAAATTTGTAACCTACCAAACGAAATTCCCTAAGAAAGGAAAGTATCCGACGCAAGCATGGCGGCGCCGCGCCTCTCGCGTTACTCACGAAAATAAATTAATTTAAACCTACAGTTATATTTACAAAAGCATAAGAAGTATTGCCGAAACGAACATTACTGAGAATTCCATCTAGCTATATAAAAATATTAAAAATTCCACAATTTCGTTTTTATAATATATATATATCATATATATTAATTTTAATCACATGAAACGGCCACTGGTTTTGTTCGTAGAAGTTTGGATACTGAGATCTTTCACCTATATAAAGTCACTTCACCACTGGTTCGTTATATATCGCTAAACCTGTATCTGGTCGGACTGGAGTCATATTGTGGCGCGAGTCCCGGGGGCCCGGGGCTCCCCGTCGGTCCCTCGTCTAGCACCCATGTACTCTCCCATATCCTAAGGCTCCACTGACCCTCACAGTTTCACGAGCGCACGCACAGATCGTTATTACGCTATCTTGACGAGACTTATGCACTAATATCTAATCTGATATAATTCATTTCAATTATAAAAATATTGCGTGCCTATTAATTAACGAAACTAAGTTCAGTGGACGAGCTGCGCGTGCGCTCAACACTATAATATTTACGTCGCCTCTAACAATTCCTTCACTTACGTACATTTTAGATTTATTATTCAACTTTAGTGTATACATAGAGGGATTGTCTTGCATTGCATGAAATGTTAATAACGGTATATCTCGCAGTGAACTAGGCTACACCTTAGACGAGCGCTCGTTAACACCTAGCTAGTTAAAGTATTATGATTCATTAACATTGGACCACAAATCGTAATTAATTATTAATAATATTTATTCAGGTAACAAAATATGGAGGCTGCGGCGCTGTCCGGCAAACGAAAAATATACAAGCGGTCTGATATGCAGAGAAAAGAGGATGCGTCAGTGAATATCTATCATATTATATTATACAGTAAATAATTGTCTCTGTGATATGTTTGTGTCGTCCGGACAGCAGGGCGCGCGGCCTCCGCCAACATGCTTAATATAAAATTTAAATAAACGAAATAAACTAGAACAAGTCCACTTAAACAGCTCAACTTACAGTAAACATATATTTATAACTAACACAATCCACGCACAAACTCATACCTATCTAACGTTATGTGTTAGTTTGTCTATGTGGAAGTTGGCAGTAGGTTCATCAGTACATTGTAGTATTACGTTAAAACATTTTCAAATACTAATGTTTGCAATGTTCATATATTTTCCTAATTCAGTTTCTAAACAGTTATAATAGACTATGCAACGTTAAGAGCGGGTTCAGACCGAGTCTGGACGCACTCTTAATACAATTAAACAGTTTACAGCTAGAAATAAACAATTACAAGTGTTCACTTAGTAAATATATAGATATATATTTGTATATATATATAATATATGATCAACAGCAGTGAGGTTGCTCAGTAGTAACAAGGTGTGAATGTGCGAACTAAGCACCAGGAAACAAATATATATAGAATATAATATAGTGCTCATCTGTAGCAGATGATACGATATTTTTGTTATACAAACATTTTACGTAAATATTTCTTTATTATAAACTCTTATTTAAACTATATATATATGCTTATTGCGTATTGTAAATGGTTTCGAACATTGTAAATTGTATATTCGTATGAATCATTTGTTACTTTTGAAGTTTGAGGTAGGAGGTTCAGATGTACGACCGCACGACTGTCGCACGGGTGTCGTGCGCGTGTCGCACGGGTGTCGCACGGCCGCCGGCCGAGAAGCAGCGGCCGACATAAACATACAATATATAGAAACTTCATTTACAAACATTTAAAAATTCGTTTCAACATTATACAAAAATCACTCCGTCCCATATAACATCTAGCAAATTTAGTTCCTCTTCTGAAATACCCTAAAAATAGGTACCTATATAAACATTTGAGCAATCAATTTCGTCTCTCCTATTTCTGTATAAATATTAAATTCAATGATAAGTTAATATTAGTTCGACTTGAGAGTAATATTTATATTAATAACATTATATAGAAGCGATCTGGAAAACGTAATGCATGATGATTTGAAAAATAGACGAATTTTAACTATTAGTGAAAAACTATTTATGTAAGAGCGAAATGAATACGCGCCCTCCGCGTTACGTATTGGATTGTCCCGGGACACTGCCACCGCCACGCCACACGCCACGCCGCGAGCCACGCCGCGTGCCACGCCACGCCGCCGCCCTACGCCAGCGAGCAGTCGATCTCGACGATGTCCTTGGGCACATCGACGAACTGGTACACGAGCCGCTGGCCGTCCACCTTGGCAAGGATGCCGCGCTGGTAGTAGTAGCGCAGCGCGCGCCCCATCGTCTCGTAGTTCATATCCGGCTTGTTCTTGTGCAGCCCCCACAGCCGCGACACCGCCTTGGAGTCCACCAGCTTGAATACCCCCTTCTCGCGGTTCGTCCATTTGATGAAACGTGGACAGTACTCGCGGTCCTGCAGCAGTTTGAGCAGGAACTCCCAGAGGTAGGTGGTGGAGCCCTCGCGCGACTTGCGTTTGACGCCGGGCGTGGGGGGCCCGTCGGCGCGCGGCCTCTTCTTGGGCTTGAGTTTGTTGTGGTGGTGGTGCCGCTGGTAGTCGCCGAAGTCGAACACGGAGTAGGGCAGCTCGTCGTGCGGGAGGGAGGGCGGCGCGGGCGCGGCGAAGTGGTGCGCGCCGCCGCCGCCGCCGCCGTAGCCGTACGCGTACGCGTCGCGCTCGCTCACTGCGCCCACTGGAGCCAAACAGAAAAGCACAATTAGATCAAATATTCATAATATCTAAAAATAACATGGAATTTCAGTCGCATTATTGTAAAACAAAAAATAAAAGACTGGATAGCGGGGTCGGTTTTACAGTCTTTTATTTTTTGTTTTACTGATCTGAGTTGGGGAAAGGTTCAAATAATGATGATTCGTATCGATTAAGGTACAAAAATTTAATCGGCGCAGGCGGGATTCGAAACCGCAATCTTTCCGTCAAAAAAGCAATGTCTAAAAATGATTGCAACATCATTAATTCGTTCTGATATTTCGTAAAAGTGCCCACCATCGCCGCAAGACGGGCTCCAGTACTAAGATCTTCAAGCCAGTACATCTGCTTATGGCGGAACGAAGTTAAAATGAGCCAATCAATTGTATTCCGAACTAGTATCTGATTAGTTTAGTACAATGGTCGACTAGGTATATCGCTAAGAGTGTAGGTATACTTTTATCAAATAGGTTAATAAATTTGGGTCTTAACATAACATAAACATTACAATATACATATCTTACATTTACAATTACAGATTCACAACTGTAAAAGTTTTCATAATTATTACTTGTCAACAGCATGCAACACATTTGCATACAAAACATAACTAATAATTATGTAACATACAACTACATGCAACACATAAATGCATAGGTATAATGTTACGTATTAAGGTTTTATCACAACAATATCTGTGTTGTCCAACGAGGTGTGTTAAATCTATTGAAAAGAAAAAAAAAACGGGTGTCTATAGCTAATTCAAATTCAAAAAAATATTAAATATTTATTTTTATGTAATAAATATTGAAAGATTATTTAATTGAGCATAATGTTGTTCGTATTACTACTACCTACCTAATCTATATGAAATATAAAAAAACCATTTGAACACGATCCTGAAGAATACATATAAATGTTAGCCATATTAACTAAAATTATTCGTGTTGGTTGCCGGTGGAGTAGAATAAAGGCGTCTAAGGGATAGGACTGTTCTTCATCTGATAGTAAACAAACAGCCCATGACAAAGTGTCTGCTTGGCGGTAATTATCTCACCCCATATTACGTGGGACTGTAAGTCATTGTTGGTGAACTGTGGGTGTTATTACACCTCAGCCTAGGTTATCGAGGATTTACAGGCACAGGCGTGAATGTATATATATGTCTTTATTTATGGCCGGCTCGACCAGGCAAGTACCAGTAACTCACTTAATATCAAGTTTAACTAAATTCTGCGGTCTCTATTTTCTTTTCTCTTATTCTCCCTGCAATAGAAGAGTACTCCTCTTTGATGGTTGCAGGTGTTCATAAACTACTGTAGCCAAATTTTAAATGTTTAGTTTTAGTTTATGTGCTTGTTTACTATATTAGTTATCACTGTCAACTATCCTCAGCCTTCGTGTCAGCGTCCCTTTGAGTTGAATCGCGACTATCGTGAGAATTTTTTCTACTTTTCACGAAAAAACACGCGAGTTTTAACAGCTATGATGAGATGCAGGTCTAATTCTTTCTTTTATAACTTATATAATATCAACTCAACTTTAGCTATGAGATACTTGTTTTGTGTAGCTACTGCTTTATTTTCTAGAGTGGAATACAGTACATGTATGGACAATGTGAGAAAGTGCTCCATTGATGAAGGCCTAATTAGGAAATTACTATTTGCTCAGATTGTTTGGTAGATAATCCAATGTTTATCGAATGGGCCTAAATCGATTTGATTAACAATAGTGGGACTAGTCGGTGTCTCTACTCTCATGCGATTAGATACTGTTGTCTAAACTTGCTCAAATATTTTGATAACATTATTTTAGTTTATTTTCCATTCAATATTTTGATAGACACTATGTTTATTCGCCATTTACTATATAGAAACACGGCCATGTTGCAGGGTCGCAGCTTACTCATCTTTCTAGCCGCAAATACTTCTGATATGTAATTATTTATAACAATTATACTCGTAAATCCCTACCACAAATGTGTGCCAATCTTTTTAAACAATGTGAAATCAAATAGTTAACAAACAAGATAGTATATCTTTTAAGACGATGTGGCAATAGTTATAGGCTTCATCGAGTACTAATATACACGCTGACTTATATTCTCTCAATGATATTCAATTAAACCGCATTATAACATAAATTTATTGACATGTTGTGCTCATTTTGTACGATAGCTGTTATATTGAAAGCATATTTCATCCTGACTCACTTTATAAATGTTGAAACAGGCCCATAAACTCATAATTAAAATAAAGCGTCTCCGAAGTTACATAACCAACTTTTTTTTTTAAATGTAAAAAAGGCGGGCTATTTCTTTTTATTTTGACGTTTGGGAGCCAATTTCCTAGCTGTCATCTCAGTTTCATCGCTCGCCCGCGTCCAAACAATGTAATGCGTTGTCGAGTGATAATGCTGATAGCAGGGATTGCGTCAAAGCGCCGGTATCGCCGCCTTGACCCGAATGCCAGCCAGCGGCCCACTCGCCAACAACATTTTCCTCGTCGAAAAAAAAACACGAGCTTCTGCTAACGTCTTGTTGCGAGTTTCAAACCATTGACAAACAGATGGGTATGTCCGTTGTAGGGTAACTTTGGACTAAATATTCAAGCTTGTTTTAATATTGTTGAGACCTTTTATTTAAATATAAAAGAGGTAGATTTTGTTCAAAGCATAATATGCGAACTGAAGAAGTGTCTATACCCTTTAGAAGATTACTATCTAACGTTGAGTTGGTGTTGGTTCTCGGTGAAGTAGAATGGGGCCATCTCATTTCTTGTAGAAGACTAATAAGGAATAGGGTTGTTATTCATCTGACAGTATACAAATAGGTCATGACGTACGAGCCTATCCCCGTGTGACGACAATAGGCTCGCCCCCTCGTTAGCAAACTGTGGGTGTTTAATACACCTATGCTTACCCTATCGGGGATTTATAGCCATGATTATAATGTATGTATGTGTACCATTGGTAAATCGTGTCTTTTGTTAGCTATTAGTACTGCAAGGTATATCTTTTTAGCTTCATACAAATTTGCATAGGTCCTGCGTACCGTTAAGGCGGAATGTTGTATAAAAACATGGCGATTACCCAATAAACATGTCTGTGTTCATGTCTAATGAAATAAACCAACCATCCCGTACTTAGAGGATTGTTGTGTGCGATTTATAAGTCGCTCGCCCCACATTCTTATATAACATCAAAGTAAACATTTCCTAGGAAACGAAATAAAAAATATCTTTTAAAATTCAGAGTCGACTATAAAAATCCTCTGGTCAATAAAACAGTTGTTCATCTGGGTGTTTACCCTCAATTGCGAAATGATTTACTTAGATATAGCGTACTATAAGACATTTTGAGTCGTATTTTTCTTTAAACAATTTTTTTTAAATAATCTGTTGGTGTAAAATAAAGAATTATCTATATTTCAAGACGTACAATTTTAAAGGTCCTCCACGGGATGTCTGTGCTAGCCGCGCTGTGTACCGCATGTTCTATTTTTAAACGTATATTTTTCTTCTACATGATCTATGGTGTGTTCCGCTTTTCAACTCATTTTCCCGCTAAATGGACAAGTAGTATAAATTACGTTTGCAGTATTTTCTTCTTTTTTTAACTGCGTAACACAATATCGTGTATTATTTTGTGCGCAGTACTTGTTGATCCTTCAGGGCTATTATACTTGTAGTGATAAGACCATTAAATTTATCAAATAGAAGACAAAAAAAAAGATATTTGAAGTCTAGTCGGACCTAACCTAAATATCATAAACGATCGTTGTCAATGAAACCCATTGTACTGTTTCCTTATTTTTTTTTAAGTATCATGTTTTATTTGCTTATTTAGAGTACAATAAAGTGTAAAATAAATAAATAAATTGGAAAATAGTGTTACGAGAATACTGTTAACGTTTCAAAATCCAGTGATTTTGAATTGATTTTTGTTAGGAGAATTGGTCTCCTTGTGATACAAAATCTAACCTACCACGACAGTGTTTCAGTTTAGCTTTCATTTCAAACAATAGGTAAATACCAAGTGGGTTTTCTTCAATAAAAGTGTGTTCCTAGTTTCGTATAGTTTTATGGTAGCAGTTATTTAGTAGAAAACATTTTAGTGTCACCGTAATAAGGTTATGTAAATTACGCCGAATTATGTGTTCTAGTAAATTTTAAGCTTGTTTTTGATGTTAGCAGCCCAAGTTTAACGTACTAGTCTATTTATTTGTACTTGAATAACAATGCTTATTCTAGTACGTTTTCTAACTAATTCACCACAGATAACAATAAAATGACCACAGAGTCTGATGATGAGACGTGTTTTACACTTAGTTGAACGTTAACAGAATTGATTCGTTAAGGGAAAGACCCTTGGCATAAATATTATGTTTATTTCAAAATGATGAATGTAGACTCAAATCAACCATAAACAATATCGTTATAGTTTAGTTTGTGTTGCCAGTTATATGTTTAATGTTATATTTAATATAAAGATATGTTAAATTCTTTTGACAGCTGATTTAAATGATCTAATTTTAACGACATATTTTGAACTCGGAACTCATGAAAAATAAAACATGATACATATAACATAGGTGTATATTTAAAACATCGTTTCGTTTGGCGCGGTTCGCCATTTTCTAATATTATCTAACTGGTAAGTACCGACGTATTTTCGCGCAGCTTATCTGTCGGTCGTTGACCTAGCGTCTGCTCGGCGACACGTGTGTCCGAACTCACATAAACACGCTGTACCTACCTACTTAAATATACATATGTGACATAATAAGTCTCGATAGGCACCTAAAGATTTCTTAACAGATAAACAGGTTGTTATTCTGTTACTAAAATAGACTATATGGAATACATTTTGAGCATTTTATTGAGTAGATATTAAAGAATACATAGGTACTTAATTTAGTGTATCACACTGTAGACTCCTGTCTCTCGAGTGTCTTCAACTAATATGTCGATTCAGTTTCAGTTACATAGTAGGTTGAAATGACTATATAGATGTCTGCAGTGCCATACAGGTTCCCTTGGTAGGAGGGATACAAGTCTATAAAAGTTACAAAATTTTCTTCATAATTTTATTGATAATGACAGAGTTGAAAAAACATACCAGAAAGGCTGACTTCAAAATTTAACAATATATTATCTTTATAAAACTGGAATAATCCAGTTACACCTACGCTGTTTTTCTAAAAGTTTTTTTCTTAATTTTGTTTTTGTATGCCGAACATCACGTTTATTGATAGGAGGTTGTTATTGGATATGTGGATTGCCACATTAAAAAAAATCAATGTTATTATCTGATTCACCAGCCAGTGTGAACTAGACCCAGACCCGCCAAATTTTAGGTAGGTAGTAGTTAATCTTATAATATATCAGCGTTGAACACAATATTCTAATTAAGTAAATCAGTTAATCTACTAATAAAACATATTTATAACGATTAGATCATTCATTGATGAGATATCATTGTTTTATATAATATATCTAATGGTCTGCTATGCTACTTATTGAACTCGAATTGTCAAGTAAAAATAACAGTAAATGTAACACTGCCACTAACATAGATAGGTACCTGTTATTTATAATTTTATGTTCAACGAACACGTATGCTCATAAAATCCCTCGCGATCATGGGAAGCTAACAAGATGGCGCGTAAAAAACCCGCATTTTATGCACCGGCAACTCTATTTTTAGCGCATGCGCTGGACGCATCCTACTGGCTGCGCTGCAAGATCAAGGTTACGTCGGCCTGTACGCCTGCTGCAGTCTTAGAATGTCATCTTCACTTTGCTAGTTAACAGTCCTTCGGCGCGAAAAGAAAATTTCTCAACGGAACAATCATTTGAAAATATACTTTACGCGGTGTCAATTGAGTACTTTTTAGAATGTCTTTCTGATGAAGACGGAGTGTTTCGTTCCCGGATGCGAGTATGCGAACGTTTAGGTTGATGAAGGGCGGGGGGAGGGGGAACCGGTTGAGCCGCGCTTCCCGCGCTCGCAATAAATGGGTTACCCCACAAACCTCTTGCGATACAAACACGCCATGTTTACTGCACGGATGGACAGCACGCAGCTCGCCTCGTCTTGTTATGATGATTTGCCTAGTTTTTATTCTGCACACATCGCTAGGGGAAGTGGGAATCCATGTTTTTGTTAGCCTAGTGTATAAATAAACTTGTCTAGGTGTTGTATCACAAAAATGTAGTGCATCCTTTGTGTAAAATAGTAGTAGAAGAGTAAAATAAAATAACATATTTTTTATTCTGCGTCGTTATCCCCTTTTCCACCTCTAAAAAAGTTAGGAAGTGTCGAGCTATTGGAAGAATTATAGCATTACATTCCGCTGACGTCAATGGACCGATATAAACGCCTACGGCGATTTATCAGTTTGCAAATTTGCTATTTTCGCTAGCGATAAAAAGAATTAGTTAGATAAGATACGCGGTGAGAACATTTCCTCAAAGCAACTGCGAATGTGGCCGAATGCTAAGTGGAAAACAATATACTCGCACAGTTTAGGCGGAAGAGATAGCGTAATCGCAGCGGGATTGTTCTGAGTTTCTGAGCGTGTTGTTGCCAATGATGAACATTTTTATTCAAGCTAAGCTAAGCTTCTAGAGTGCTGTATGCAAAGGTAGGTATAGTTTTCCTGTGTGACCGGAAAGCGTGCGTGTCTAAGATGAGTCGCGGGAGGCACGGACGCGTCAGTGCATGCGCAAGCGTCGCCGCGCGGCCGGCAGCAGCGCGGCGCGTCGGATGCAGCGGCAGGCATTGACCAGGAAATGACGCCGCCGGTTGACCTTCACACACACAAGCTGCGCCGGCGCAGTCCCATCCCTATCCTCCTGCGAAACTGCGAGTTTAGTTCTCGCCCCCTACACGCGATTTTGCGTTGACTTGTCACGCTATACGTTTTTACAAGTTAAAACGCAATATAGTTGTGAATTGAAATCTGTAATCCCTTCAAATAACTGCACGTGAAAATAATCAGTTGTTTTAATTTCTTAAAAAAAATATTGAGCAGATATCTATGGATTCATCGGGGCAAAGGGGAGAGGTTGTCTATTGATAATGCTTTTAAAGATTACCAAGGTGACTTTGTTCCGATACTAGTATCCGTCCAAGTTTGGTTATATAATGCTTATTTAGTGTTCGAATTTAAAGATGGCGTGTCGCAGCGTCCTATTTGGCTGCGCATGCGGCTGAAACGTAGCGGGGCGGCGAACTAGCGCTATGTTAAGTTAGGTCAGCACTGCACAAACGCGAGCTACATTAACACTACATACTACATACACCGCCTTAAGTAACGGCGTATAGCGAACGCGACCAGAGGGCAGCACATACGTGGAGGTCACGTGGACAAGGCCCCCGCACAAAACTTCAGATACTTCACAAGTTTACTACAGAAGTACACAAGTTACATGACAATCAGTGTGTTCAGAAACTGTAATGTTATGTAACGTTCAGGAATAAGAAATGAGAATTGATATTCCTGTCGACAACAAACCTACGTAAACATGTACAATAACATTCCAACAGGGTCAACTGAACTGTAAAAGGTTATTACTGGAGTATGAAAAGAAAGAAATCGTACAGAACTGAAGAGGGATGGGTTCTAGAGCTGTACACAAAGGGAGGGTCGTCTGACCACGCTAGGTGTTCACGCCTGCCTTTGCCTCGCTAGTTAGTGATTAATATATGTGGTGTCACAGGAGAATCGTAGCAGTCGGTCGGAGTGCGAAGGATATGCCTCCGACAACTTTAGCCTACTTTACTACTTTAGTTGACAAGCAAAGAAGCCGAACCTAAAGGCATACCAATTACATTTGGAGAAGAGATGGAAATCAGACGGGTTTTTCGGCTATCCAGATCAAAGTAAGAAAAGTTTCAAGACTTGCTTTTCTAGACTTTTCAGCTATCTAGGATAGATTCAGGAAAAGTCCAGGTAGCCTTGGGTCATCAGAGTATTCCCTTAGAAAGGGGCTCAAGTCACGGGTTCAAATTTTATCTATGGATAATGAATTTTCCTGATTCAAATATATGTATATGATTTATGCGGCAATAAATTATCGCAATTCGAATGCAACACATACAATACAAATGGCTGACGCACAAATGTTTACGACACAGTGTATATTTTCCTAAATTCTCTATATATTAAACGTTTAAATTAAATATATTGCCATTTACAATAAAACTTGAAGTACAATACCACCACAGTTCCTCGTAATCTCATTCATATCTATAAATTTCCGGTGCAGATCACTAACGTGCCGACTCTGGATTTGCATACGAATGTCGTTCAAGAAGTCTATATTGTACCTACACGTATTGAGTTGTGCCAACCGGTCCTGCCTGCCCACTTACCTTGCGTAATAAGCGTAATATTGTCGTGATATCATTATCGAAAAAATTTATAAGTTTTTGATCTTTACGTAGCAACAGGTTGTGTTTATGAAGGCTGTTGATTTTATTATTCCTATATCAAATCAATAAATTATCCCTCCGCAGTCCACTGCTGGACATAGGACTCTTGCAATTCGGAGGGTTTTAGTTTACTATTGTCACGCTGGCCAAACGGGTTGGCAAACGGGTTGACGGGTTCCTATATATTTAATACTATGTACAGCATGATATGCATACTGTGATTAGTATGTAAGTGTTTGCAAAAGGGCGCTTTTATCCTCGATTAGGTGCAACAATCCTAGCTCGGCACTGAAGACTCCTGTCTCTCGAGTGTCTTTAACCAATGGAATGCGTTGTTTTTATTATGTGACCTGAGATTTCATTAGTTGAGACTCAGGAGATAGACTGAGACTGCTGGTTGGATGCATACTTAATCTGTCAGTCTTTCCAGAAACATTTCGCTGTTACTATACGTTTTAACCATTACTCAAATGAGTGATCACTCTAAAATAAGGAACTGTTTGAATATAATTGTATTTACACAGGTTTTGTTACTAATTTAAGCATATAATACATTGGTCCACATGGCGGAAAATTCTAACATTTCAAAATACTGAACAAACACGGAACATACGTAGTTAAATTCCCGTGAATTCATTGCGGAATAGCATCTGTACAAATCATGACTGACATACACTGAATAGTTAAATGTGTAGTGAGATACCAACGCGAAATGATGGACAATCATTACGCGTGTTACACAGATAAACTTGATATAACTATGTAATATTTAATGGGAATTGATTACGTGGAGTTGTAATAGTTTTAACTGCTTAAAAATTAGAGCAGAGATTCTACGCTTATGGTGAACAAATATTCTGACGGAATGGCGGTCTATAATAATAGTTACAATAATTAAACAATACTGACAGTCTGGTTAGGATTTTTTTAGGATTACATAATGCGCATTGTAAAGAGAATCAGTCGTAAATAGGTAATTTTTTTGCCAAGTTCAGGAAGCAGGTACTTTAGAATACCCTCTGTCGAATTCGTATTGTTTTGACTATTTTAACAGGAGTGATAGAAACACAAACGTGTTCCGTGTTCTAACGCCATTTGGGCAGATCATTACGTTTATAAACGTTTGTTCAACACGCCAGTTGTCGTTCATTATCTAAATGGGAAGTTCCTACTTATCTAAGTGACATTTTTGTCTCCTACGCAGCTCTGGCGCGGTAGGTAATATAGCTTTACAGTTTTGGTAGCTAACTAAAATGTTTTAAATAAAGGATTAATATGCCGTGGCGCTAGGCATGAAAAAAAAAATTGTCTTTGCATACTTAGTATTAAAAAAAAAACACGTGACTTTATTAGTTTATTATTCAGTGCAATATCATAGTTATTACACGGAATTATACATAACTCGGTGCTCTAAGAGGTAAGTTGAGAGGTAAGATAGCGTTATCGTGTAGTTTCGTGTAGTCCGGGCGGATGCCGTTATCAGTGCACAAAGCTACAGTTCAACTATCTGTTTATTTAGGCCGGTAATGCGAGTGCAACATGATATTGTGTAAGGTCAGTTAAGACGTGTTGACATTTAGGTACTGCTGTCAAATTTGACACAATATTTTACTGTAATACTTTATTGGTTATATCAGAGCAGTAAATTGGTGCGTACCTACATTTATTTCTACGTATTTTTTTTGTGGCGTATTAATTACTGTTTCTTCTTGGGGTGTCTGCCCTGTTTCATTGTCACAAAACAAGTGTCTCCTTTGCAACAATAGAAACAATTTGAGAACGTACTTTTGACATTTATCGACTTTCCCGCGCAATAGTGATGTTACCGTACATATAAAAGACAATGTTCATTCGTTGATCTTGTTTGTGTCGCGATGCTATCGATAACTATTATTGCCGATACGACCTCAACCTATAGTTTGGGACACTGCGAAGGTGATCTGTTGTGGAGTTCGTACACCCCGCGCTTACGTAAACGCATGCAACTGGGAAAATATTTTTTATTTTAATATTGATATAATGTAAGGGTACGTTCCGCTTCAAGTGCTAAACGCTGACGTGTTGAGTGATTATTGTTTTTACGTTAAGATGGAACACAGCCAACAATGTTTTACGCGGACACTTCGAAATCTCTGGACTAATTTGAGCATAATTTACGTCTCGTGTTACTGTTTTCGTAAATACCTGCTAAGCGACATTTACGAAAATTGATGATTCATTAATTTGTTTGTGTGTTAAACTTAGCACTAGACTAAACTGATAATTTGAATTTTCTTTGATAACATGAATGCGAATTGTCACATGTTTTTGGCATTTTGCCATTTGTAGCATTAGTAATTTGTGTGTTTTTGAATGAGGTTATTTTTATAACTAAACTTTGGTAATGACAAAAATGCATTTTCCATAATTGATTTGATTCTTTTGTTTAGTAAGATAAGGTGGGCTCATCGTTTTTTGTTCGGAATGGCCGGTACGTTGACGTCGCGGTTAAGAACCTTAGATCGCATTTTCCTGTTCCTTATTTAAGAATCGTATCCGACTTCTAAATGCAAACGAGAGGATATCATAAAACCAGCAAAAGTTTGCAGTGCACGTTTACTCAGAGAGAGGGGGGAGTGGGAGAAGGGGGGTGATAGACGTTGTCGGGGGCCAGGGAGCGGCGGGTGCGCGCAGGGGTGGGGGCGGGGGGCGCGTAGCTGCAACTGTTTGCGCGCGGCGCAGCGTGGTCAATGACACGGCGACATTGCATCAACGCGCGAAGGTCACCCCCGCCCCGCACACCGTGCACCCGCGAGCGCCCCCGCGTGCCCCGCTCGACACTACCCGCGCGCCCTCTAACGCGTCTCGCGAATTCCTACACTTCCTTGCAACAGGACGCCATGTTGGATCAATCATTCTAGTGCAACTCTTTGTTTATCAAATTATGTTGATTGTTTATTTTTTATAATAACTGTGTTTTCTTGTTATCAATATTTAAATTAAACAATAATTTGGAGATCTAGGTATCCTTGTTAGAATTAATACATGTCTCTTTGTGTAAAAGTTTTTAAAACATCGTTGGTGTCCAACGGCGGTAATGGCAAAGCTCGAACATTGTTTTTATAACAGCACAATACAGTACAAGTACATAACAGATATGTGCGTATGCCTACTTTATGTTATATACTATGGGTACAATACGTGGTGATGGTAGGTATTATTCATTATTACGCCCATTTCCTTCCCCAGGTGACTCATATACCGTTTAGTTATAAAGATAGGTAGTTTAAATGTTATATAAATGAAAGGAATCTCAATTCTTATCTGACAGGTATTAAGAACTATTAAGAAGGTTAGTTACAGTTAATGTAAATAATATCTACTTCTTTTTTAAATTTTATATTTCAATCTTTGTTAAACTATTGAATCAAGACTAAGTCTCATTATCTAGAGTCACAGATACTCTTTTCTTTTTGATTATTGAAGTTTTCCCCTTTTTAATGTTAATGCTTGCAATGCAACACAACACAATAGTGACTGACAACATCAGAGATAATATTGTGTCCATGACTGTGACTTACTACTTACTTATGACAGTTTTTTTAGATAATTCTTCTTAAGCAAGACAAGATAATATTTCATGAATTCACTTTATGATACTAAATTCAAATTAAGCCTTCTGCAGAAATTTTCATGAAGGAACCCTTAGAGCTCTTGTATCCTATTTCCA
Source organism: Eilema griseolum (assembly GCA_963662185.1). Taxonomy (NCBI): domain Eukaryota; kingdom Metazoa; phylum Arthropoda; class Insecta; order Lepidoptera; family Erebidae; genus Eilema; species Eilema griseolum. The sequence continues at coordinate 875,172 of OY759232.1, forward strand.
CAGTTTCTGCCATTCGGTGGTTAGTGGCCACTTTTTTTTTTTGAATATGAACTATAATATTATATTATGCCGTTCATCGGCATAGACATACCATGCTAGAATTCTCTTAGTTATATCACTAGAAATACATCTTCACTATTTTATTACAAACTTTTGGCAACTTAAAATCGATTGTTTTTATCGATGAGGAATTAAGCAAAGGGCACATCATTAAACCCAGGCAAACTATCATAGATTTTTTGAAGTCTATGGATTCTTGTTAATTAAAAAAACATTAATCTATTTTATGCATAAAGTCACGAAATGACGCCGTGTATTTCTTTTATATTTATTAAATACATTACACAAATAAATGAATCTTATTAAGTGTAATAACTAAACGTTTTATTTAAAAAAAGTTGGGTAATGTCTATTCCCTCGACCTAAAGGACGCAGTAAAGGTCCGTAAAGACAAATTAAGATTTAGACGTTAGTAAAAAAAGTTAAATGGCCGTAGGTATATCGTAACATAAGGTTATTGCAAGTGACATTGTGGTTATTTGACCCCTTCTCACATTTATTTGTTTTTATTACTTTAGAATAACTCACTACATGTTTGGCGCCGTGGAATTTGAAATAAGTAAGACCTCTGAAACGAGAGAGTGAAGAGTTAATAGGAAAATTTAGAGATGTATTGCCACTCTCATAAACTGAAAGTTATTAAATGGAAAGGTGAAACGAAATAGCGTATTCGTTCTGAAGAACCACAAAAATTACATCGAAAAAAAACAAGCCCTAATCAATATTTTTAAGGGCACTATGTTAATAATATGCCTTAAATTAATTTGTTATCTGTAAACAGAACTAGTTGCGCCTGCGCACGTTGCGTGACGCGCACGAATTTTCGCCTTCCGCTCATCTCTAATATCGATTTCCGGTTCTGTTGTACATCCGACTGCGGGTATGGCCTGGTTACATGCTAATACACGGTTTATTGTTCTGTTCTACTCGGCCATATAACGAGCAACTTAAATGGCACAACATAAATACAATTGTTATGAAATGAGATAGTTTCAATTAACCGATAAGATTATTGCGAATACTAGAGTGACTTATCAGTCTTGATACTTTTTTATGTTTACATATTTTTATGTACTTCTTTGGCCCTGTAGTAAAAGTGTGCACTTGTTCTTTAGATGCCAGCTTTGGTCGATTTGTTGGTTGTTTTTATAATTATTAGTACTAAGTACTAATTTGCTGTTATATCCCGGACCCAAAAACTGGAGAAATATGAAAAGTTTAGTACACCTCTGCGTGCATCTTTTGAAGATAAAAGCTTTAACTATATAATGTATAAACTATATGACCATATTATAGCGAAATAACTTATTGTAATAGCACTATACCGAAACACAGAACGAACTAAACGCCGACGAAATATCGTTTCCGTTTTTTGACATCGCTAACATAATTTGTTATGAAATACAATCGTATAATTATGTGCTGTAAACATTTTGTCGTCAAGACGATGGCCATAAAAGGCGGGTTGAGGGGCGTACCGGCGGTCAAGGCCCCGCTGATTTCCATCAAACGTATTACTCAATCCGACCCTGACTCCTGGCCAATCAGGCCGGAACGATTTTTTTCACTTAGTTTATTGATTTGTATTGTCGCTACTTCAAATCTATTGTGATGATTAATTCACTGGCGTTACCGGAGACTACCTTAGTGGCTACACGTGTCTAATAAGAATAATACTGGTCAATTGGGTACAATAAGTCGTAATAACCTGTTTTGCTACTTGCGCTAAATCACGAAACAATATTTAGATTGTTTATTCGCAACAGTTATTGATCAGGAAATAGATACAGATTCAGAGAGAACTGTATAACTAAGTATGTAGCCATTTGGTAGCCATTGGAATCTTTGTACGTAATCGAAACGCTTGAAATGTTCTGAAAAGGGTCACCGACTAAATTTAACTGCCCTAAATCTCACGGTGCCCGCGGTCCAGCATTGACACCGGTGCTGTCTGAAAACTACGATTTTGCAACGCCACTATTCTGTGGAATCCGTGAGTTTGGCACGGGACCGCGGCGCGTAAACACATTGCGAAACTCTCAATATGGGCCACTCAGAGGAACGGTGCACTGGGGAGCGACGCATCTATTTATGCAGCGCTATGCGACCTAACACTGACCCGGTTAGGTTTGCGACGCATAAACACAAGGATAGCGAGTGCGAGTGGCACGATATTCACTCGCTACACCCGCTACGAGCCGCACATAATCAACCCGATTATGGAGCTATGCTATTTAGAGTGGCAGCGACAGGGGCGGCCGTGGTCCGTGAAGGGCGAGCCTTTTGCCGCTCCGCCGGGGACGAGCGGATAATTTTAAACACCCAGGAAACCATCCGAGCGAGTATGTAGGCCGCCTGGAAACGTCCCCTTTCTGTTTTTATACCTATCGTAAAAGAAGCGTGCAAGGTTTCCGGATAAGTGGACTGCTGAGATTCCATCGTGCAGAATTAGGTCGTTATAAAATTGAGCTGAGTGCACGATTTGACGTACGTGGTTATTTCGCGCACTTAGTTGGTATTTTGGAAGCGGGAAGATGGCGGCCGTTGCGCCATTCGCCGTGCGAGATTCGTTGCGATGCGATGTTGCGAAACTTGTGCAGGAAGCCGCGTGTGAAACGGAACGCGCGAAGATGACGCACGTCGCGGCGGCGGTGTAGGTCTAGTCGGCCTTTGAAGTGCGCTGATTCACTGTTTTACGCGGTTAATTATGGTCAAGCTTAAAAATAGAGTGCAGTAACAGGTCGCAGGTCACGTACGCACAATGCTAACGGGGGATTTATGATGGTGAATTCCGGGATCGCAAGTCATTCCTTTCGCTTTCGGCGGCGCGTGCGCTGCGCAACACTCAAGGTCGCGGGCCGTTCAACTCGGATGCGACCGTGCTGTTGCGACACCGAAATATGTAATTGTAGAGGAGTCGAGGCGCGTTTGGCAGCGACCGAGGCGCGCAACTGGGTCGCCGATGGTTGCGCAACTGTTTTCATACGACAGATGGCGTGCATCGCTTCTTCCTTATACGGCGACAGTACACATACACGGCGACACTACACGCACTGATCAACTACAAAGAAACTACTTTTTTTTAAAATTATTATATTGTTTATTTAGAATAGGTCTAAACCGCAATAGCGTCGTACCTGATAATTGTAACCATGATCGCATAACTAAGTTATTTGCTCCCGTCGCTGCTGCTTAGACGTTATATGATGACGTCATCCAAGCACGATTGCCGAGGAAATTGAAACTAATTGCTATCCAATTGAGGAAAGGATAACGATAAGCAATAAATATTTTATACATATCGGTTACTTCATCGACGAAGTTATTTATTAATAAAATATGTTCCATAAAATGAGTTTCGTTAATGCTTACAACGACTGTTGTCTTTTTATCTATACCAGTAGCCTTCATCACATAATAGAATGAAAGAGATCAATGTGGACAGTATTGCAAAATATACTGTAATTTCCTCAAAAGAAAGCAATAGTTTTGATACTTGGATCAACAATGCTGTAGTGAGATTGGTAAAATCTTTCGTTTAAAAAAACGAGACTTCGCCGTCCGTTATCCGTGTGTCACCGCTGTCGCGTGATGTAAGCTGGCGAATCCATTTTGGAAGTCCGCGAATGTCAATAATAACGTTCCGGTCCCCCCAGCGGTCGGTGAGGCGAAAATAGTCGCCAACTATTAATACGAGGCGAGCGCTAGCGCTGCAGTGCCCTTGAATCGGGACGATCACCTCGCGCACACTCCTGCGCACTAGCACACACGTGCACTGCACGCGCGTTAGACGCGCACACACTCATACATACACCACTTATCGCGATGCAGCGCACTGCACAATACACATCGCCATCGTTTTAATTTCCATTTCGTTTGCAAATGTCACATTGACATCTCTATGTGTTTACTCCGCGCGCTGAATATTTGAATAGCTCTACTCGTTGCAGCACTATTGCAAACAACATAACGTTAATTATGAAGTGTCCCATTTAATAGTCCTCCTGTGATGATAGCAAATCTAACATTGCAGTGATAATATTAAAGGCAATTAAATATCCTATTAAAGAATTCTTCTTAAAGTTAGTAAACCAGTTGATACGACTGGATTTTTATTATTGGCATAAAGAGTTAATATATGTAAAAGTAATCGTATCCTGCTTTAGATCGTGATCTCGTAGCTGCGAACGGATATGTTGATTTATGGTTTGTCTACTACACGTCCCAGATTAAAGTTACGTGTTTAATTTCCGATTATATATTCTAACTAGAGACTAAAGTGCTGTTGACGCAACACTTGTTCAAATTACAAATAGTTGATGGCACAAGGATAATATGTTCTAGCTTGTTGTATACGAGGTGTACGGTACGGCGCGCCGCCCGCATAATGTGACGCAACGCCCGCAACTAAATCGCATTCAAAAATCAACTCTTGATATTCGCACGCATACAGAAATCAGTTTCGTGCTACCTACATCTATACAATTTGGCAATTGGCAACATCCGTTCAAGGTTTCTTTTGTTTTAGCTAAGTTAGCTTTATCAAAATTTAAGCACAGATCTCGCTCAATTAACGGTCCGGATATCAGAAATTAATCATAGTTTTTTTAATTATTACGTTAATTAAGAAGAGACACAATTAAGAAGTAAATATTAAGTATAAATTCAATAAATAATTATATAATGAACGTAACATTCCTCTATGGTCCTGTTTGCTGTTATATATTTATAGAAACTGGTTGATGTAAATCGGACACGCGGCCACATACTCATACAATCAGGTTTGCTGCCCAATCCGAGTAGGAAGGTCGCGTTCGTTTCGCCAGAGGCTGACAATGGCGCCGGCACCGCCGTTCTTGCCCAATATTCGCGTTTGCAACACCGAAATTTCGTGTGTGCCGCATTACAGCAATGGCCGATTTACGGCTCACACCTACACCTTTGGCATCATACGTAGTATACGCGTTCTACCTTAATTACATTTTCCTTTCGGTACAAGGAATATAGCACTTCATAACCAATGACTACGTTATTTTCAGGACGTGTTCTTATTATTTATGAATCATGCAGATTGCATAAGGTAAAATTAGACGCATTAGTCTGGTTTAGACGTTTGGTTTCATTCATGGTCCGTTATCAGTCCCGACTTTATTGTAATAACAAATTAGTCAATGTTAGGTACACATGGAAGGATTTTCTTGCGTGGTTTTGCCTGATATTTTCCATAATATTTATCCTTGTTGCGTTTACATGTAAATAAATAACCTGTGACGTTATAGATTTTGTCTGGTTGTTTGTCTCATTGACGTTTTCGTAATAGTTGCTCATCTAACGAGATAACAGTTTTCACTTATTATAATTGTCGTAATGACTAGAATTCGTGTATATAATTAGAGTTGCGCGGAATGTGTCTCACGATCGTCACTAAAACGTGATAATTAAAAGTGTTTATTACTCAGTTCCGTGTGTATCGCCATTTATACAATATTATCGCAGACACTAACGTTAAACTATGTCATACGAATTATAATATTCTAGTTATATTTTAGTACATCCGTTGACAAGACAAAGGGAGCTAGGCGGGGTATTCGTCATGTAACTACAAGTCATTTTTAAAATGCGCCGCAATCGAAAGTGGTCGCTTCGCATGCGCCGGTAGTCGTCGCTGGCAACGCGTCTCGCATACGTTTTGACGATAGTGTAGTTTTTTGCATCTTTATATTAGGAGCACTGACCTTGCGCAATGTCAAATAGCTGAGGACGGGCGTGGAGCGCCAACTTGCGATAAATGTCCGATGCAACGCCATGCCAACTGGTTCCGTCCGTCCGTCATTCGTTTCTTTCGTTTTTGTGTCATGGAAACCGGCATCTCTATACATCTATCGATTTTATAAACATTCATACTTCTCGGAACGGGTGCGTCGGCATCGACAAGGAAGTTAGCTTCGAGGGGATATTTTGCTTACTGTGCTTTGGCTACTGTTAACGCAATACATGAATTATCCGCCAAAACAAATAACTATGACTAATCAGTGTGTATTTCCCATATTTTATGACATAATGAACGCACAACACAGTTTCATGCAAGTTTAAAAACAGTATCTATATGATCTTAAAATAAGAGGGATCAGATGCCGACACTCAGAGGTGGATGCGGCTTGCAATTAATTGGGTTGTTTTTTTTTTCAGTAACAATATGCAACGTACAAAAGAATTTTGCCTGTTTTTCTTAAGAGTTGAAACAATTGTGAGAGTGAATTATTAGCGTACATAAAAATAATATGTGCATTTAACGATACCGTGTAAAGAAAGAAGGCCAGTTGGCCGAGGGCCAGGGTGCAGTAAACACGCCCCCGGAAGCACGGCGATAAAGCTGTGCACCAAACATTTAGATAGCATTCGTCGTGGTTATTTGCCGCTTGACACAATCGTTGCGAGGGACGACAATATTGCGAGCGACAATTACTTGATTACTAATTACGCTCGTCAAGTAGAACTCCAGGTGTTCTATTAATTGATGTACTATCATCACTACGCCACGGTGTCTCGCGTATGTAGTTACATCTTCGTCATCGAATTAAATGAATTAGAATTTGTATCAATAGAGTTGTTTGTTTATTGATGTTTTATAGGATTTCACGTCACTTGTGATGGAGATTATAACCGCTTAGCTAGCTCCATATCGCATCTGCGGTCAGTAACTATGAGTAACGAATAAAATGTATCAATAAGTCTGCAGTAATATTATTCAATGAATTTCCTACGACATAAATTCTGCGAAATAGATTGTTAGTTTACAAATAGTAGGTTGGAGCTAAATATAATTCTGAAATCCTCATAGAACTATATGAAGAACATAATTGTTTACGAACAAATTTCTTGTGAATTTAAGTATGTTATCTACTAATACATTACGCGTTTAATAAAAATATTAAAGTCATAACACGAATTGTGACCGCATTGAATAAATGTTTACATTTATATTTGCAAGTGTCAAGACTATTTGGCCAAATTCCCTGCGAGCGCGCTTCGCGAAAGGTGACCTTCCGGGAGGGGCGTTCACCGTGCGGTCACCTACAGCACTTGGTTGATATCGTTACGTCGCCGGCGCACCACTACACACTATTAGTCTATTTTTATTAAATTAGTGTTTTACTTTTGTTTTACTTCAGTAAAAGTATCCATATTTATGTGATGACCCATTTTTGTTTCCTTTTCGGTTATGTGTAAATATGTGTATAAGCACACACCAATGACTTTTCGATGCTTTTCGAAGTTATGTGTGTATTTATCGCAGGTTTATAAGTACCCGGTTAATGGCAATAGGCTCGCCACCTATTACATTGGGAGCTAAACATAAACTGGCGAAATGTGGGTGCTAGCACCTCTGCCTACCCCTTCCGGGATATAGGCGTGAGTTTATGTTATGTTATATGTTATTATTATAATGCTCGTGTAGTGTGATCTAAAACTGTTAATGTTAATGTAAGTATATGTAGGTAGGCAGTATCACAGATAATAAAATATTGAAAACCTAATACATATTATTTACAAAGGGTTCACGCCGGATCATAGCCATTAACGACATGAGGTGATGGTAGCCAATGGTGACAAGCTCTCGGCAGACGGTCTTTATACTAGTTTGCTAATAATAATATATGGTTGGTTTATGGTTGTAATGTTACCTGGTGGTCGTGGATGCGCGTTGGCGTGATGCTGCAGCGTGTTGGCGATCTGGTGGTGCTGGTAGAAGGGCAGGAAGGGGGGATGGAACGGCGCTGGAGGGGGCGGCTGTAGGCGCGCCTTCAGCTCCTCAGCTGAGCCAGCGCCTGATGAGGACGACTCTACGTCCGATACACCGCTGTCTGCCGGTGAGGGGGGGAGGGATCCTACGACAATAGAAACACATTTATTATTTATTTGAAGATAAACGCATCTATGATAATAATAAAACTTTTTGAAAATATAGGGTACATTTGGCGCTAAATATCCGCCATAATGATTTTTTATGTGTAATGTTAACGTATAAATCTAACGACAATCATTCATCAAAATCCATTCGGCCGTTTAGTAGTTACGAGGGAACAAGAGACGGACATACAAACACAATCCTTCTATTTATTTTCCATCGCAGTCGAATAAAAAGTATGAATGATAAATCTGTGCGTGATAAATTCAGTAAGTATTGTTAAAGATTTACAAACGAACAAATAACGTTTTGTTCTCCATCTTACAAAGATATTTGTCATTCATACTCTAACTAGTAAACATTGCATGCTTCGGTATTGTAAAAATATGATAGCAAATTTTGCTTTTGAAACTTCACGATTTGGTATCAGAAATGAATTTGATTGAGCGTGAGAATTGAACTACAGTACCAGAATTTGTAAACTTGACTTCACGTCTTCAGAGACGACCTTCGAAACATTCATATATAAAACTAAGTAAAAAATGATTTTCTTCGACATAAATCAATGCTCTAATATAGATCCTAGAGTATACTGTCATCAATTGGTACACTGTGATACTATTCAATATTCCTTAATAGAAAATTCCAAATATATATTTATTTTTGCCTTCCCATTTGTTGAATATCCCAGTTATACCGTCTTCATATTTCTTTTTAATTTTAATTGTGAGAATCATGTAGAGAATCTGCGAAACGTTAGTATTAAAGTTATCGGGATATTTACTATGTTGTATTGTTCTTAGTTTGTCTGAGTTCATACATATGTGAGTGACCATGATAGTTTCAATATCTGCGAAACATATCGGACCAAATTTGTTTTTGTAACAAACCGTGTTTCGAGCAAATATTCGAACTATAGGTACATAGTTTGTTGTTATTTCACGCATTAATGATCAGACGGATTGGATAGAAATTTTGCACACGAATATCTAGGCAAAAATTCAGTTAAATCTATTCAGCCCGGAATAACATAGGCTTTTTCCTGTATATCATCACAAAATCACCGTTACCATAACTGTTAGTACTTTAGTTAATCTCTTTTACTGCGAATCAATGAGAAGAAACTAGCCATAAGCATAAGTAAATAATTTGTATACCCCAATGTTTAAATATAATGACATTTACTCATAATGATACAAGTGTCTCTCGCCTCGCCACACTGTGTCGTTGCTCGAATATAATTATGTAGTCAGTATCTTGAAGATGCATTTATATTATAATTAAACGTTACAAAAGCCAATCTTATCAGTTAAGACTTAAAACGGATGAAGATTTTAAAATGTATCATCAAGCAAGATTAACATACGAGTGATGGGCTTGTAGTGTATCATTATGAGTAAATGTCATTATATTTAAACATTGGGGTATACAAATTATTTACTTATGCTTATGGCTAGTTTCTTCTCATTGATTCGCAGTAAAAGAGATTAACTAAAGTACTAACAGTTATGGTAACGGTGATTTTGTGATGATATACAGGAAAAAGCCTATGTTATTCCGGGCTGAATAGATTTAACTGAATTTTTGCCTAGATATTCGTGTGCAAAATTTCTATCCAATCCGTCTGATCATTAATGCGTGAAATAACAACAAACTATGTACCTATAGTTCGAATATTTGCTCGAAACACGGTTTGTTACAAAAACAAATTTGGTCCGATATGTTTCGCAGATATTGAAACTATCATGGTCACTCACATATGTATGAACTCAGACAAACTAAGAACAATACAACATAGTAAATATCCCGATAACTTTAATACTAACGTTTCGCAGATTCTCTACATGATTCTCACAATTAAAATTAAAAAGAAATATGAAGACGGTATAACTGGGATATTCAACAAATGGGAAGGCAAAAATAAATATATATTTGGAATTTTCTATTAAGGAATATTGAATAGTATCACAGTGTACCAATTGATGACAGTATACTCTAGGATCTATATTAGAGCATTGATTTATGTCGAAGAAAATCATTTTTTACTTAGTTTTATATATGAATGTTTCGAAGGTCGTCTCTGAAGACGTGAAGTCAAGTTTACAAATTGACCCTCGCGAGGGTCAGGTGATGTGCATATATTTGCATCTTGCAACCCTGTTACAGCTAATGCAATCACTTGTGGTCCCTTTGAGGACCAACGGTCACTTGATGAGATTAGCCGTTAGAAAAGCGAATTTCTCAGAAGCACCGGCGTCCACCTGCCTCGCTGTAACCTTTTATATGGGAATGTCCAGCAGGACTTGTCACAAAAACACCGTGTTTAGATAACTCACAATTATGCAGATTTTTACAGAGTTCAAGACGCCAAGGGTTGGTTTTTTGACGTTTTAAATGCAAATTATTGTAGCACAATGGGTAAATTATGGCTGCAATTTTGTTGTTTGGGATGTTTTCTCGTTAAGTTAGAATAATTTATTTTTATTGTTATTTTGTACAACGGTAATACAACTTGACCGTTGCAACTGAAGTTGCTGATTTAATTACAAATTATGTTAATATTTTAAGATGTCTTTTAGATACCAACAAAAAAGAACACGTCTAGTTTATGAATAGAAAACTTTTTTAAGAATCCTTTCTTATAGATGCTTTCTTTGCACAAAATAGAAAAAGTTGATTGAAAAAGTTTATAATCTGTACGTCAGATCGGGGGACAAACTTTCTCATGAGTCCTGCTCGAACGTTTGCCGCGTAACGGTTGTCCGGTATTTAAATAATGTAATCATCGGACAAGTAATAGTAGAAAGCACTGTATTCATATTTCCTTGTCCATTGAAACTATGACGGGTATTCAGTGACCATTTGACCGGTGTGTGCGAGCCGCTGTCCACACCCCTTTGTTCATATTGTTAACCCTTCAATGCTACAATGCATGGGAATCGGGAAGCGAAGGCCCTCGGTCACTTTGACCATTTAAATTGAGAACGCTTGAAATAGGATAAACAACTGTTACGTATTTTGTTGGTATGTAATTTCTTTTTCATGTTTTTAAATCTATAATTTTAAAATAGGGCCTGTGAAATTCAAATAATATGATTTTTGTTGATATGTTGCTTTCTTAAAATTATTGGGAACTATACAACAGGTAAATAATTATTTTCTTATCTAAATGAATGAAATTATTACGATGTATTGGTTTTTTTTTGAAATAACAAATCAGTAAAACTCGACATCCAGCGAAATTCGATATCCTTTTTTTGGGACAATCTACCAAGTTCATGTTTAAGTTAAGTTTATAGATGTTATATGTTTAAAATTAGGTATATAATGCAAAAGTTATGGTTTTAATATATTTGGTTAATTAATTCAATGGAATGCGCGTTAGCACCTCGGCGTGGTTTACGTTCCCAAGCCGTAAACAAAGCGAATTTGGCACCCCATCCCGTCCGGTTGTCACCTCGGACACACGGACTGACCAACGGCCATATATGGAATACGGAACGCCATTGTGTCAACCCTTTCATCTCGCGTATCAAAATAATAATAAATTAACTATAAATAATGACCCGGTCTTATAGACCCGGGGGTAGCGATTGTCCGAAATCTGGTCTACTGGTCGGAGCGGAATGTGGTCCCATTAGTAAAATATCATAATGATGACCCTTCCTTAATCGTACCATCTTTATGGAGTGATCCCTCTTCATGGGCTTTGTACAGGGCCGCGTTAGACCATAATCCAACGAGTCTGTCTTAGATGTTGCGATTTTTTTTGCATATGAATAATATTGTGTGGTTGTTATGTAACGGATTGTGCGACACACGTGGAGATGAGGGACTTTCCTGGTGGATTGATATTTATGTGAGGTTATGTACACAATGGAGTATATAAATTGGCTAGTGAGTGATCTGATAGCCTTGATGATTCACAGTGTGAAATGATATTAAATTAAGTTTCTATTTACATATTAGCATCCCGGATTTCGCAAGGGAAACTCAGGAGTTTTGTAGTTCTAATTGCTAGTAAATTACATCAACAATTCAAACCATATGTCATTCATGTGTACAATAAAGTATAAATAAATAATAATAACATTTTTGTCAAAATAGGTCCAGTAGTTTTGACTCCATAGGTATTGATTGTTATTTAAATAAATTTTACCTACCAAACGACAATAGCATTTCTTTTTGAGAAGAATCTATAGTAATATGTATTTTTTCAGTATATTTTTCTTCAAGTTCGATTTAAGTTCTAGTTAGTCTGTACTCGCCACCCTTGGTACACGTATAAGTAAATTTAACAAACGTCACCCTTAGAATTAGAAGAGTCGTGCAGAGTATCTCTTAGTGTCCCTTTGTAAAACGACCATTGTCATATCTCTTTAAGATGGTAATTCAGCTTAGAATAACACCACAATGACCGTATACCGAACGTTTAACCCGTTGGTCACCGCAGTATATTATATAATACGGTAATACCCAGTACATAGCGAGACTTCTATTGTTAGAAGTTATTACCTGGCGGAAATGTTACATTATTTCGTTGGATATTCGCGATAGCATGAGATAAAGTATTATCAGGATTATGATGGTGTGAATAACTATGTTAAATATTATTTCATATGTATAAACTTTACATACAGGTATGATTTATTCAAAGAAGACGTAGAAAAGGGCACTATTATAAAAGTTCTACGACCAGATATGGGCAGATGACGACAAGAGACCTATATCCTTTGTCATATGCATCATGAGCATAATTAACCCTTACAATATTCGCCGATTGCAAATCGAGTCCACATACAATACTAATACCAACAATGGGTTGCGTTCGCGCACCCACGCGTGACATTCTAATTTCAAAGTGTCAATAGCTCCGGAAAGCCGCCGGGTCGAATTGAAAAGAAGAAAGGGATGCCGCTATTTGTGAAAACGGGACGGCTGCACGAGATTAGCACCCATTGTGATGGATGATGCGGCGATTTTGTAGTGCAAGGTGCAATCTAACCCATTTTTGCGTAAAAATATGGCATTTTGAAATGTGGACAAGGAATAAGTGGCGCAACGTGCGCAAGCATCTGCGCTGTTCAATTGTTTGGTTAGGATGTTGCATATTTGGATAGATGGGTCTCAGTGACCTGGTGGGGGCTTTGTAAGGGTTGCGCTTCGAAAAGGTGCCGAATGCAGAACCGATTTTGGGATTTGTTTTTTTTTTAAATATTATTTTCGTCAACAAATATACAAAAGTAGGTAAGTTGTTTGTTCTTACATTAATATATTTGATGTTGTTATTTAATATGAATTTCTATTCAAAGTTCGGACTGTATCTAATTTATTTTTCATGTTTGTAATTATACCTCATTCATGCCAATTTTGATGTTTTTATATAGTACATACCTTACATAAGAATTCAAATATGTTATTTGGTTAATGTGTTATTAAATAAATCATTTTGCTGTGAACTTACTGTTTTAATAAAGTCTTTTTGGTGGTTTGCAAGAAGTAGTAGGTATATTTTTTGGTTATGAAATATTATTTTTTGAATTTTATTATATGAATATAAGTCAATATTTTTTGTATCTATCTATGTTAACGCAGATTAAAAATGGCTGACCTTTAATCTTAACGGACCACATATTCCTACTTCATCGCCAAGTCATGGAGTTAATCTATACCAACTACCTGTCAGCAATGCATTTTTAATGTACATTGATCGATGCAATGTGATGTGATCCACCACATGTGTTCAAATTAATGTCTGAAATTGCTTTAGTTTGAAATTACTGTAAGTTGTTTAATTAGAATACAGAATATTCTAATGAAACAACGTAGCTACTTTAGAAATTAATTACTTCGAATTGTAGGGCAGGTTTAAATAATAATAGCGATTACAGTAAAGGAAATCCGGATTAGTACTGTTATTTTTTTTTAATTCTAGCGCTTGTAGATTTTCCAGAGGGTAGGCAGATTATGTTTTAGTTCCAATTGATATAAAGCCAGCATAATGCACTCCAAGTTAGATTTATAATGGCAATAATGTATTGACCTCTGTAGAACCTACGATTCGAACTTGAAACCTCATGCTCAGCAGGCATTTGCAAACATTTCACCAATGATGTAGTTATTTGTTTCAAGTAATTATGAAAGTAACATACAGACAGACGGAGTCATGTTACGTTTTATATACCTATTGCATTGAAATTCAAAACCAATTGTGAATTCTCAGCACAGTAACTATTACTCATTTCTACCCAAATAGTGGACTGTCATGAATGCATTTACGCAAGTGACCAAATAGTGACATAATCCATCAAATACATCACATTGCGTAATTACACAGCTTTCATTACCCTTTCAATGGATGGTGGTTATTGTTGGGGCACAATCCACCCGCACGCGGTGGAGGGTTAAGTGCACATTGGGTCGAATGTGCTCGTGAGATTTGGACATCTGCGCGAATGATGCAAAAGGGGTGAAAAATGAAATTTGGGCACACAATGTTTAATTTTGGCTATTATAGCAATGAATGCACATCGTGTCACAATTGCAAACCCGTATATAAATATGTTGTTTCGTTACTGTAATACTCATATATGTACTGTCTCGTTTATTTGGAAACATTATCGAAATAAAAAATGCTTATTACCTTACACCATACATTACATAAATTACATTCAAAATGTACAATTAAAATACGGGCGTATAAAATGTATAATAAATAAAAATGTATAAAATTCGAAATACATTTTTTCAATTTGAATTTCGAATGTCAAAGTTTTTTTTTTTGATTTGCTTTGTAGGTTCCGGTTTTGTAAGATTTTGAGCCTATTATGTCAAGAAATCATTTTAATTGATGTCTGAAATCATTTTAATATCAATGGACATTGACTAAATAAATAATTGTGAGAATCTAATCAAACCACGTGCTATTCCTAAGTAAAGCTAAAAGCACATTAAGACTTCAACCGCGCACAGCATACCTATGAAATTGAAGAACTCATTAACAAAACTAAAAGACAACAGCTGGCACAGTTCTAACAGTTAAAATAATATATGACCACAGTTCGCGTGTCTACATGTGCCTGTCAGTAAATTTCGTTTGAATAGTTGTCCCTGGAGCTATCGTCACATCGCCGCCGCCAGTGGAACCGCTCTATGAGTGAACACCGTCTGGCACGCACACTTACATAAGCGTGTGGCTGCGTGTACGGGTCTGTCGGGACGGTAGGCAGTGCTGTAGGCTGTAGGACGCGCGTGTGTGCGTCTGTCGTCGGGGGCACGCAGTGCGGGCGGGAGTTTCGCTGGTCATGACATTGTGCGGGCGGGCGGATCAGCTGACGACGCTATCGATTGCCGGGGCCACTTCCTCTTTCACCGTTATGAATTTTTCATGGCAAGTCTCAAGTTTTGTTATGACGCCCCCGACAATTGATACTTTTAGAACTCGACTTTTAATGTTGTATTATCTTTACGGCTCTTTTGGAGGGAGTATTATAATATCTATTTGGTGAAGGCTTTCTTATTAGGTGATTTTAACTGCAAATTTTTGCAATAGCAGCAAATGAGGACAATGTAAAACATGCTTTTACATATCCCTACGAATATATGTGTTAAAGTCAGTCATAATAAAAGTAATCCTTATTTTTATATTCGTACCTACAGCCGCAAGTGTAAATATATTTATTATTCCACACCAGTTTGTGTATTAGTTCATACTCGAGGCATAAGCTACGTTACCCTAAGTCGGCCTACCAGGGATACATAAGTAAATATGTGTACCTCACTCAAGTTTTCATGTGGCGTTGCTGAAACCTATGTATACTCCTACGTATTCTTCGGTTTACATGCTCGCCTAGTACCTAAACATACACTTACACACACATGGCAAGAGTTAAGCACTCTCCGCAGACCTAAACGGAATACTGAAGCAGTAAACGTTACATAATAAATGAAGGGGTAATATTTAAATGTATTTCCTCAAAAAGTTCACGTAATTGTCGTTACTAACTAGAGCTGTGAACCTTTTACGATAAAATCTGCCATTTCTGTCATAAGAAACTAGCTTATACCCGCGTCTCCACACACGGATGTCGGTTCACGCGGATTTTGCCCATACCTCCAGTTTTACTCAACCAATTGTGATCTCAAGCCATTCATCTGACGCTGAGTCTGGGCTGTATATATCTGTCTGATGTAAAACAGCCCTATCCCTTAGTCGCCTTGTACGACACCGCATGGGAAGAGATGGGTTGGCCCATATTCTACTCTGCCGGAAACCACGCAGCTACTTTTTTTAAAATATCATTATGTATGTTACAATTACGTTATAATTTTTCTAAATTATATTGAAAAAGAAAGTATTGTTTTCATGCGTATTCACGTCACATAAGCGGGATTACTTAAGTAGTGATAAGATTAGATCTCTGCCGGTCCCAGAACGAGATACGGTGACATTTGTGTGATATGTAATGACAGATAAACTAAATGCAATTGCTGACCTAACTAATCTACAATTATAATAATAATAGTATCTGACAACATGGATAAGGCTAATTCTCCTAGTAAAAAAAAAGTTCGACCTTCAATCTCGACCTAATCTTAAACTCTTTAAAATTGGTATTTTCTTGTGGTTAAAATAAATTATTTAAATGAACTCATTACATTAAGAATGGTAAAAGAGCAGTAAAAGTTGTATTGCTTATTATTTTATAGTTTTAGTTTATTTTTGATCATCCACCCAACCTATAATAGTAAATGATTTGATTACTAAATATTATTACGTCACAATAAATTATTTCATACAAGTTTCCTTATAATTTACCGCTTTGACGTTTAGTAAATAGTAACTAATTTGACTAATCAGTCAAATGCTTAATTGTATTAACAGTTTTTGACATTTCATTTGATTTTGACAGATCAAAACTATATGATAGATAGATGACGGTATATAAATTAATTCAATTGTATAAAATCCATCGAAAACTTTCTCCAGTTTGTGAGAGAATTGTTCAACATATTCGAACAAATAGCTACTACAATAGATATCGTAATATACATAGAGAAAAATTGAATTATATCATTAATTCATTACTATTAGTTTTATGTTGTGCATATGCTGATGATTTAATACTCATTCTTTGCAGAAAAATATCAATTAGGTGTATAAGCTGTACCGCTTTCATTGATTTGAAAATTATCTTAATTCTAAAATATGTACGATATCAAATATAATTTCATGATTATCATTAGCAAATGAATAATAATAAGTAATGTGTATTTAATCCTATGTGATATTTATGTTGGTTTTAGAATATTTTTGATCATCTATTGCAGCCATAATACAGAATTATTGATTTGCTTTTGAATTGCGTGATGTTACCCTCACTCCGATTCACGTGTAAAATTAGTACATTTTCTCTGATAAATGTTGAATTTCATCGACTTCCACCTACAAAATAACTACCCAGGTTGCATTGCTGTGGCCATTCATATACATACCTATATTGCGATTGCATTACTTCCCAGTTCAACGAAACAAAATTGAATGTGATGGAACGTCAAAGTTGAAAAGTTATTACAATATTGTATCCGTGTTTATGCCCAGTGTGGCAAGCTCTATTTCCATCTGGATACTGTTGAAACTCGCCAAATGTTACCAAATTGCACAGTTGTTTGTTTCGTCGACTTTACTAAGATTTCATTACGTCTCGGCAATGCCCATGCGTGAACAAGCCGAGTGACTTCTGACAGAACCGTACGTGACCGGGTGATTTCTGACAGAAGGTTTATAATCGGGACATTGTACAATAATTAGGCTAGTTTCCTTTAGGTAGCAGACAAGCACACGCCCCACCTGATGGAAAGTGGTTACTGCGGCCTATGAGCGTATGTAACACCAGGGGAGTCACACTCGTACTGCCGACCCTTTAAAAACAGGGAGTTTCTGTGCCGTCAGTGTAGAATATTTTCGACTTTCGATCAATACTTTCGATTGATTGCTAAAATATGTACGCTGTAGTGGTTTCCGATTATCTCGTTCTGGAGTCTAGGTCTAGGGTAGGAGGCTACTGTTTCAACTATCGTTCAACAGATCAATAATAGTATTGACACTGAAGAATGTTTCTGATACAATCGAATCTCTGGGGCATATTGATTGGGTTCGAACGCACGAGAAAATAATAAATGTTTTATTCATCTACAAAGAAAGGTAGTATACGGTTATTATGAATATTTGTTACATAGAATTGATACTTGCGCGTTGCCTGTTGGGATGGGAAACAGGGCAATATTAAAAAAAGATGGCACTCTCACAAGGCGTACAGAATACTGTTGATAAATTTAACTCCTGCTGTTGAACTGGTTGGTGATAATAGTTGTCAGTGTGTGTGTATGTGTGTGTAAATAAATAAATAGAAAAAAGGAAATGTGTCAGAAATAACTGATCGGAAAACAAAGGGAGTGATTGAACTAAATGCTGTACCAAGTCCGATTCGGTTCGGTTTTGAGGAACATAAAATGTATCTACACATGTGTACTTCATTTCATTCATTCTTTCTTTTTCTTTCTTTATTCGTGTCTTAACTTCAATTTCTCAGAAAATCGTCTCTAAATGCTGTTCATCATATCAGCATTTTAAACATAAATACTAACCTGTATTAGGAGTGGAGTACAGGTGGTGCCGGGGCCCAGGGCCCGGCGCCAGCAGCAGCAGCGCTCGGCTGAGCGAGCTTCGCGCCAGTGGCAGGTTGGTGGTTTCACCGTCTACTGTAACAAGAAGAAACCAGGGTTAGGCTGAGTTCTGTGGCTTCAATTTGATAATTCGTAGTTCGAATGTGTTAAGTGTGAATGTAAGATATATGATATTTTTACAGACTCCGTGTTTTAGGTAAGGCGTGTATCTTGGTTGTGGTGCCCATGCTGGTAGCGTTGGTATGTAAAGACCAGAAGGATACGGGAATCTCACAAAGTATATAAGAAACGGCATACTCTGCTTACCCCGGAGGTAGATAGGAGTGAATATTATTATAATGAATATTCGAAAGTTTTTAAATTAAAGTACAGGTATGTACTTTGAGTTTTTGTCATTTATATCCTGTACGTCAACTCTCCAGTGGCAAGAAAATTGAAAAGCATAGATTAATTCTAAATGAATAATACTTCTTATTATGAAATTTTTGTACGTACTCATGGAATTTCCCGCATAAATATTATATAGCCTCCTGGTGAAGTACTCAGCTGAAAACCACAACTAGTATTTGTATAGTGTTTTGAATTTTGAGCAGGGTCGACAGAGCTACTTGGGGACTAGCATTGGGTCGATTAGACCTCCAGGCGCTCTACGAAGCGTATAAAAGTTAATATTAAGTGTGGGGACTTTTCAGTACTTCCCCGGAACAGCCGGTCTATTTAAACTACAAAAAACTGGATCATGTTTTCATTTTAAAATTACATTTCTTTTTTCGGAAGCAAATTAGCCAAATATCTCAGCATTTTAGAATTATTCACCTGAAGAATAGTAGTATATGTAATTATATGATTTTAACAAGGTACACGATATCTTTTTGCATGTAACTGTGGATCACAAAGTAGACAAAAACGGATGCCGTGTACTAAGGAAATTACCGCAAAATCGATATATAAAATATATATAATTTGGATACATCCTAGCCAGACGCTTCCGTGCGCCGACCTTGTACCCCCGCCACCCTGAATTATTCAACTACCCACCTGTTGCCCCGCTCTCCCCAAGTCCCCACACACTGCGCAGGTTTGACGCATAAAGCGAGATGGTTAGACGTTCCCTTTCTCTTACAGGTCGAAGCGTCTAGACATATTTTGAACTCTTTACAGCTCCCACATGTGGAGCTGTGTGGGCTCTTATCAGGAGACTATGCAAATGGGCAGTGATCGTCACGCGAGTTGCAGCATGCAAACGAACAGAAAATGTTTAAATTTATACCGTAGCGAAAGAATTTCTTTGTATTTTCCATTTGAAATTCTAAATTGTTAACTTAATCTTTTATATGTTTGTACTGTATTAATTTTATGAAATGAGGGCGAGTCTGATAAGAGAAGAATTGTATAAAGGTTTTGTAACAATATATTAAGCTTGTGATGGTTTTCACAGGAGCTATTGACAGGTTGCTTTTTCTGCAACCCCTACGGGGTAGGTAGAAAGGCGTTTCAAATAAAAAATACCCTTACGTTCACATTTAGAGACGTCGGTAGTTTATTGGGTAAGGAGTCGGTCTTTTGATTTGGAGGTAACGTGTTCGAATCCTGGCCATTACACTACCGACGTGAACCCACTCCTAACACAATTTAGCTTAGCTGGAGGGGTTAGAGGGAATATTAGTAATTTCAGTTCTAATATTCTTTTTTATGAAAAATATACAAAGGAGTCTCTTTGTAGATCTATATATGTATGAACTTAACTAAAGAGACAAAGAAACGCCCACGTCTCTATATGAATAAATAAATTCCGTGTTACTCAAGAAAACCAATCGAATTTATTAGTAGTTAAATGCAAAATAGATTTGAACTTCTATGAGTGGAAAACAGACGCAACAATGGGACGGATCTTGAGTGCATCACACCATTTAGTATTTTATAGTATTAGCTCTGAAAATACGAACTGAATAAATACTGTATTTCTATAAAATAACAACATTTTCGTGCTAAGTATTGAACATTCTTCCCAATACCTATGCGATAGAACTTAGAAATCACTTTTTGGAGCACTTAAAAAAATATCTGGCTAAACTTCACCACATTAAGACAATTATAGAACATTACTTAAGAATAATAGTTGTTCTTTAGAAAACTATTAGAATTCATTTATAAAGATAAATAATAATAACAAAGTGATACTATCGGCGGTTTACTCGAATATCACTCATTAAAATAAAACCACCTTTTAACGGATGCCTTCTGAAAAGTAGCCAAAACGTAGGGTTAAGTTCCAATTATAAAATAATATCAAATAAATCACGATAAAATCCATTAAAAAGTGTTGAAGATACAGTGAAAAACATAGGGTGAAGTGTGGTGAAAAAAAAACAGTAACACAATGTGAAATGTAACTTTAAACTACATATTTCTAAATAGAATTTGTTTAAAAACATTTCTAGCGCATAGACAAAGAGGAATTGTTCACGTTTTTAATAATGATTCAATTTTGTTTACAGTCTCTCTGAAAGCTTTCGAAGGCATTCGGATTTTATTCTATCTATATGAGATTCGCAATGCAAGCGGGTTGCCATCGTGAATAATTCAGCAATAGGAAGGAAGGCGCTGCATACTTCAGACGTTCAATTCACAAGTTCATAGAACCCTGAGTACATTTTAACATAAAAAATACATTCTATTTAATGATTAAGCAAACGGGTCAAACCGAAGTTTTTTCAAATTTACTCTATTGATAGAATACACGAAAAAGTTTTGGTTAATATTTCATTGGCGTTCTGTATTCGGAGTATTTTCATTGAGAAATGTTTCGTTCGTTTTCAAACTATAGGGGAAAAGTTTTCTTACAATGTTTGTTCTTATTTTAAATTTTATTCCAAGAATTTTATTTGTAATGTTGGTTGCAATGCTTTTTTCCATTTCGTCATTGACAACAGAGTTGTTTATTTTGGTATTGTTTTGATAATATATATTACTTGCCAAAAGGGTAAATAAATATATACAATATATTTTGTCATGTGGATAAGATAAAGGCAAAGTCTTAGGTCAATATCGTCAATAATCTAACCTGAACGTTTTGTCCCTAGAGGGCTTTTTCTGTGCAAAAACAGCTTTATATCACGAGGGTCATAATATTCTACACAAGTTCTTTTTGTTGTGACCAATAACTATTTAAGCCAATGTCCCGCGCCACATTATTTTGATCTAGTGCGTCTAACACTCGCTTAGAATAGGAAATAATCTAGAATATCGTTCCAAAGCTCACGTATCGTGAAATGTGAGAATCAATATTCATAAAGAAAATGTTTTCATTGAGAAATATTACGACGACTCGTTTTGAAACTGTGGAGAGAAAAGTTTTCTCAACATTTCGGTTCTATTTTTAATTCTTTCCTTCTCGAATCTCCTTTGCCACATCGGTTGTAACAAGTATTTTGTCACGGCAATTTCATAATAGACAATAATGGAGTTGTATTTTTACTTTTCCATTTTCCGAGATTAACATCCATTTAGGTTGCGCACCACGTTGCTGTGATCTAGGGCGACTGGCACTCAACAAGAATAAAAAATAATGTTGGATATTATAGCCTAGGCTTAGAAGCTCACCTTTATAGAAGAACGCAATAATCAATATTCATAAAGAAACGTACACATTGAAGACGTAGAATGCGCGAGGTAACGTCGGCGCTTCGTACAAATGATCCTAGCTAAGTCCATATAACTAAATGTTTAAAAACTATTCCATTACCAAGATTTAATCATAAAACTAAGTATTTACGTGTATTCGTCGGGCAAAAGCTCCTTCCTACGAGAGCTAAAGCGAGCGTTGCACCGTACAACATATACTCGTTCCAACCATATTTCGCGTGTATTGCCAGCTCAAATAATAGAGCTGCAGGAGGGAGGCCCGCCCCGTGCATTCACCTGGCCTCCCCAACCCCTGCATAACTTATGCAAGTTTGTTAATATTTCAGTACAGCAGGAAAGTAAAAGTTGTTTTCAGTTGGATTACACTGACGCTGTCCTCCTTTTATGCATAGACTAACGTCCCTGCGGCTCCGGCGGTTTGACAACTCATTTGTTGGAATTAGCTCGGGTGATACAAAGACTAGGTATTCTTGTATTTGAACTGTCATTGTGGTAACTTCGTACCATGTTATGCATAAATAATTTTCAGGTTTGGATCGCTTTTGTTGTAACTTTTAGCAATAAGAACATGGCCGATTGGTACGTGATTGACATATGAATGCTAGTAGCAACATAAGCGTCTTCCACGCAGTGCCTTTTAATTTCAGCTTTTGATTTCAGCAATCTTTTAAATAGCAGAGATTTAATAAGCTACTATGGAATAAAAAAAATGTGTTCGAAATTCAAAACATGTATTTTTAAACGTCCCTAAACGATTTAATATTAGACGATCAGATAAAATAATTTGCGTCTCCCGTAAAGTGTCCTCAAAAGACGCAAGTTCAAAGCACATTTCTTAAATTAAAGTAAATTATCGTTTTAATTATTTCCTGTCGCTTTTTTTAAAACGAAATCGTCTCTCTGCATTTTTGTGCGAACTCTTTGTGTTGTAAAAATAAGATGGCTAAAATTATAATTGTTGAATGCAGATGGTGGAACTGCTGCATTGCAGCCAATGGCGAGGTAAGTTTGTTAAATATTATCGTATTTTGGCACAAATCGTTTTCGAAAACGAGATCTATATCGTTAAGTGCCAAACCTAAATAAAACAGCATTTGATATAATCATAAGGATGTAGGTATGTTACAGTTTAGTAATAACGGATTCAGACAGATGTTTTGAAAACAGAATACAAATTGGCTTAAGACATTTTTGAAGACGTACAAATGAATTTATAAGTAATTTTGGTACTTGTATTGATATAGTAGATATTTTAAGCCAATCCGAATTTTCCCTGGCTTTTCCTTGCAGGGAATTAAGTACTGTAACAGCTACTAAAATGGCCGCTCGTGAGCTCTATGGTTTATATGACTCACGGACAGGACGCCTAAGCTTAATGAAGTATAGTCACTTTAATGTGGATTTTAGAATCTTCGCGAATTGAAGTTATTAAAGAAAATCAATTCTTTAAGTCAGTTTACAATATGCCTGAGTCATGCTTAATGTTTTCATGGGTTATTTGTTTCTGGTGTATAGTGGGTAAATGGGATTGAACAGCAGAGTCACAAATTTCTCCGAAATAAAAAAAAGATTTGTCAATTCTGTCTTTACGAAGTTGAATTGCTTATATTTTTTTTGTATACCACTTCAGTGGCTTATATGGTAGAATTATGCTCATGATTCAATAATGGTCATCAGCAGGGAAGTGGTCAGTGGCTCAATAGCGAGTACACGTGCCTCGGTGACGTCACTCGGTATGAATTCATCGCGGAACGATATATAAGTGTTGAGCGTTTGCCATGTACCAATTTGTGTTTTAAGTTTTTGTCAACGAACGCTGGTCATAGCTTCCTGTGACTGTATCTCAAATTAATTAAAATATTTATCGTTTCCGTGGGAACTTCGGGATACAAAGTATATATAAATACTCTGTGGTAAAAGTTTAAAGATCTGTCAAAGTTTTAAGTCAATCCATCGAATACTTTTCGTGTTCTGTAACGACAAACTTATTGATGTTGATTTTTCATGTTAAAATTTATAAAATTGTTTGAAAGTAATGTCTGTCTATTAGTAGAGAATGTTAGGGTCTATTCACATATTAGCGAAGAGAGACTTTGGCGAATGGTTGTCACATTATTTGACATTGGTTATTTTCGTATTCAACGCTAACCGGTCGAGTCTTATGTCTTAAGAACGTATTGAGGAAAAAGGCTTCAAATATAGTGAATTCAAGCGATGCGATGAGCTGTTTTGGACATGATTTTTATTGATGCACATAAATACAATTTCTTTGCGTTTTCATATATTATCAATGTTTCTATTTATGCGTGATATCATCAAACCCGAATTGTATTCACAAGAAGATTAATTATAGGGCATGATGAAACTCAAGTCGTTGACAAAAGAATTATGTAATTTGACATTTTTATAACCCTAAAATGGTAAGTATGTAGACGGTTGGTCTGAGGGAAAATGGCTATCGTGGTCTACAGACACGTATAGTCCAGGGTTATCAAGATGCAAATTTGCGAATTTTAGCAATGGTAGCTCTCATGAAAGAACAATGGAATAAGTACCTTACTCAACTGAAAATAAGGTTAATTTAAGATTGACAACCGCTTTCGGCAAATCTCTAGCTATATGTTTGACGTCAGAGTGTTACATCCGGGAAGCTATGCTATTTCCAACGCTAATATGAGTCCAGAGTCGTGACCCGTGGCCGCTTAGAAAGGTGATATTTCACAGAGTTCAAGTTTTAGTGGTTGTGCATATAGCAAATGTTGCTCAATGTGTTTGTGTGGTTACTTCGTATGTGAGAGTAATGTTTTAATGATTGAGTGAACTTAAATGTGTTGTAGGTATTGGCCAATGCGGTTCAAAAGTATTGTGTGGTTCCCTATGTCTTTAGTTGCAAACCATTCAGCTTTATTGGGAACGATTTCAAAGAACGATGGACTAGATTGTACAATGATATCATCAACATACAAAAAAGATCATAAACCATTTTTCTTTGGATAATAAAATGATTTAGACCACCCAAAATTAAACGCTAGTATAAAAAACTAGATGTTATTTTCCTGTCTGCTATAAGTAAGTATTGTTTTATTTTTCGTGTTTATGATATCCTTAATAAAATAACCAGTTAAAAATGCGGGTAGACAAACAATATTAGTGCCCTATTCCGCCATTTTATTAATAGCTGTCAAAAGAAGTGACACGTCAGAAATGATGTTTCCGCGTTACAGAAATACAATTTGAACAATTAAAACTGTTACACAAGTAATTTAATGATTGTCGAGAGGAAAAAAGATTAGAGATTTCTTGGCTTTTCTTGTTATTTCCGCAATTAAAATATTTTTTTATTCATACACTAGTAATACAGAAATATCAAGTGCCAAACCAGCATTTTCATTTTGGACTGTATAGTCATCCTCATACTGAGTAATGGCAACTGATTCTTTCACCATAAAATCGATTAAAGGAGTAGTTGCTAAGCATACGAAAGATCCTTGAAGTCTTTGTTAAATTTCTGGTCACGGATGCGCATGCGCACGTACCCACAACTACTAGTAAATGATAGAATGCTTGCGTACCAATAAGGAATATTAGCAACAAATATTTGTAAAGAGTTTGTACTTGCTAATAAATTTAATTTATTTTATTAGTATTTATAAATTAATAAAAAAAAACAAATAATAATTACTCATATTTATAGTAATATACAAATATAAGCACAGTAGCATGATAAAACATAGACAATATAGACATCGCATGGAAGGCAGATCCAATATGGCGGAGGAAAAGCGCGGGCACTTTCCCCGCGCGCGGGAAATGTAAGAAAGTGGCATTAGCTGTCGCGAAATGGAAACTGTCGCGATTAATACTGATAACATGTTTATCTGCCTGTCTTAATAACTGGCTACTGTATAACACTGAACAAGTTGAACAATTATAATTCTAAAATAAAACGTAGAAGATACTACAATCATAATTACTACTACTACTAGAGTTGATTAAACCCGAAAATTCTGCTGCTTTCCGGGAGTTAGGTATACGGGACGCAGAGTCTTATGACATAATTAATTTTGCGCCTTTATCCTGATGACAGCTACAAACATTTTTGGGGGTAATTGATAAATTTATTTTTTTCGTACAGCCTGTGCAGTAGTATAGTGATCGGTAAACTTAATGACAATGTAGGTACCTACTCAGTTTGTAGGTCTCTTTGGTGGTAAGCGCGGGGTGCGACGGCGGAGGCATGCCAATGAACTAACCACAGATTATATAAAACTAATCACGGGTTCAAAAATCAGTCCATTTATAGGTTTTTGATTGCTATTTTTTACTTTTATTATATTGGTAACTTTTTTATGTTTTTCACGAAGTTAACCGATAACTAATATACATAATTTTTCTTCTGTACTTTATATACACTTTCGTTATGTATTAAGTTACTAGACGTTTCAATATTATACGAGATCTTTTATCAATGTTTCTTTATAAAGGAAACTCCGATGAACTAGTTTCAAATTTGTTTCTTACTAGTTTTATTTGTACTTGATTCTATCGAGGTTAGCTTAATTCAGGTACTTTGTGTGAATCTTTAATATTTAAACAAGGTACCTTTGTAGCGACTCCAACATGTTTAATTAGGAAAGTTTTTATTGTTTACGAGATATCAATATGATTCAGCCAGTAAAAGGACATTTATTTGTTTAAAAATCCGCGAATGAATAGTGTCCTGTCATTTGCATCATATTAAGAGATATAAGTATTCAACACGCGTCTTGTAGGTCTTATGTAACAGACGCGTGACTCACGACCCAAAGAATTAACCAAAGAATATTCGCCAGACCAAATTTGTAATAAAGCTGATTAGCATTGATAATATCCGCTTGTCATTCACAAAATGCCTCGACTAAATCTTTGATCAGTCATCTGTCAAATATATTTTTTTCGGAATGGGGTTACTGTATTCAAAAATAGAAAGATCAGGTGTTATTATAATAAAGGTGTTCTGTTAAAAAAAGTGATGTGATATCAGCAAAAGCGGTAAGTTATCAGTGAAAACTAGTAGTGGCAGTCGTTCGAGATACAATCACAACACTTTATATTTGTGTAGAGCGCGTAGTGTCTAAAGTGGGTCAGGCAGGCGCGAAGGGCGAGATGCGCCCGCGCTTCCTACGCCGTTCACCGCTCTACTGACTAGTGTTAAGATCCATCTTGGCATATATCTATGATCAGGTCATAGTTTTCAACTTTATTTAGTAGACTTTTATGATAAATAAATTAGACATTTTCGCGCTCAAATATTTAAAAGATGACACTTTGAATATGTCACACTCTATTTACACTTTTCGTTATTTTTTAATAATTAAGATTTGATATGTTTTCTATTGGTTGTTGTACAATACAGACGAGCTATTTCGCAAGCTATTGTTCATTAGTCATGTCCTAAAAGTGTTACGTTGCAATAGCTTTTTTTAGGCCAACCTTGTTGGAGGAAACAACAGGTCGGAGTACGTGCAGCCTCGAACTAACGTTAATTCGATTCACGGTCGTGGTAAGATGTAAACAGACTTTTATAATTTGTTTATTTTTTGTCTATGACAGCTTTAAATCTGTCATTTAATTCGAAATTCGAATATTAACGACCACGGAGGAATTCATAGACTATTCGAGTGAAATGACCTTAAAATATGACAGTGAATCACAAAAATAAATATTTATAGTTTATAAATATTGATGTGTTCGTCAGTTGAATTCGAACTTGTAGGGTCCCGCGTCTACTGTTATCTTTGTACTTAATATAAATAAGCCTAGATTTTATATTATAAGAATTTTAAAATTAAATAGATGTAATACTTAAAATTAATTACAAAAATGGTTGTAGCATGAACTTTACATGAATCAAAATGATGTCAACACAATAACAAATAGTAGAAGCACTTGTTTATCATACCCAACGGTGTATTGCATTATAGTAGTCGCTTGATAAGATGCCACTACGGATAGATAAGCTTACTATCTCGATTACGTACGATACTCGACGTAGGAAATAAGAAATAGGGACAAGGATACTGGGTCGTTGTAGATATAACATTGTTTGTTTCGTCAATTATATTACACGTGTAAAACGTTACAACACATCTCTGGCCTGATTTAGCGGCCAGGGCGGTAAAAAGGAAAACCGTAAAATGTGTCATCGAGAATGAAACTGCGCGTCACTACGTCCGCCATGTTTAGTGGTGCAGTGCGCGAAAGTGAGATTTAACGCGAACGGTGCATCGGAGCTCCCTTGACCCGGTTGCGCCGCCCGCGCCCCGCGCCCCCACCCCGTCCCCCCGCACTACGATAGTAAACCGACCACATAGATACTTCGTCTAGGCGCTACTCGCTAGGCGAGAACTGCATCATATTTACACGCGGCAACACTGCGAGTGTGTGCGACTATTTATAGACCGCTATGTTGCCAATGGAAACGTTTTTCAGGGATTCGATTAATTCCATTATCAGCGACAGATTACGACGTTATTAAGTGAAAATATTGGGTCATTGATATGTGATTTATTTGTTTTTTTAGGTTACAAAATCGTTTTGTGAAGTAATCGCTAGATCGTGATAATCTAGAGGAAATAATTTCGAGCCGGATCTATTAACGAGGTACGGGTATGAAGTTGCGTGGGGCCTGAGTATCTGTGTTTCCTTGTATTTAAGCATAGATTGAAATGATTGCTATGATAACTTGTTACAAAAATAATAAACTTAATTTTAAGTATACCTTTGAACTATGGGGCCCATAATTTCTATTAATCCCTAATATAACGTGATTTTATTACTCAACCTAACAAAATCAGACATGCTACCGTAGACACGTGCCTATAAAAATTACTTCTACATTTATTTGTGCCAGTATCAAAACGACACCAGGTCTTAAACAATAAAAAAAATAATTAACGCACATTTTAATGAAAATACTTAACGATATTTACAAACAGGCCTTAGTGAGTAGTACGTTGTGCAAAACCGATGACATAATTTATAGTACAAAAACAGTGACAAGAAAACCGGTAAAGAGTTGATAACCGGAAACATTTGCCAATCACTACAGGTAGGTACGCGCTACCAGCGCGAGCCGCCCGCCACGAAACTGTTGCTCCACAGTGCGTCACTAAGACGAATTTCTGACCTTTCTATTGCATCACTTTAAAATAAAGCATTCTTTATCTTGCCTATAAGTTTGAACTATTGTACTAATTGAAAACAATTCATTCGCGAATGAATGGAATGAAGATTTAAACGTCGAATTTACATGTCGATAAATTTCCTAGTATCTATGGTTCATGCAAAAGCAACCGAAAAGTCGGGAATGGTGTAAGTAATGAAATAAATAGCGATTTTTTTTATCTAGAACACGGCCATTTGAATGCATCTCGCCTGATGGTAAGCTATAGACAAAGTCTCTCAGGAAATAGGGTCACTATTACAGACACGTAGTATGTTACAATGGTGGCACTCAGTTTAGCGGCCTCATCAGATGCTTTTTCATTTTGTTTTCTATGTGTATGTTTTTAAATTTGTAATAAATGATTTTTATCAATGTGTCATATTTGCTTAAACTTTCGACAGTATCAAAAAAGAAAACAATACTTATAAGATAATTCGATAGTTTAAAACAGATTTCCGTAATCTCTCAAAATGTATATTGACCTTACAGAGAGTGTGAGAGCTGCTATTTCCAATTTAGCTTTGCCAAGTGCCAGCCAAGCAGTGGGCGGCAAACTTAGCTCGGACAGTATAAGTTAGTGTTTTAATTTTAACTCAAACTCTCGCCGCAGCGCTCGCGTTGTTGTAAGTGACGACACCATTTTAACTTTTACAAAATATCAGTTATCTTGGAGCTCATAATGCGGACTGAATGAAACTCTGTCTAGACGTTTTGACCAAAAATAAAATGAAATTTCCCGCCAACACCCGGGAATTTTTATTATTGACACGAATTGACAGAATATTTACTCGGAAACGTATTAATATTGATTCACAGAAACAATAGAAATGTTATTAGCAACATGACTCGTGAACGCAAATAGCTATATGAATGAATTAAAAAGTATAAAACTAAAACCCTGTCTGTTTTCGACGTCCGTTTTCCTGTTTACTTGCGCCCGCGCACATTTGTAGGTCGCGCGCACACTTCGCATTGCGTAAGACCCTGCGCCCCAGACCATATTCTTTTTGTTACAATGTACACCAACTAGTTTTAGCCTCTTGGTCATGTTGTCAAGTGTCGAAAGTAGCATTTTGAAGTTAAATGTTACTGGCAGTATTTGAGGGTATTCTCCGGAAACAGTAAAATACCGGCATTGCGCGCGCGCCGCCACCGGCGCACAAACAAACAAATACGGAGATATTGCAAACATCCACGAGCACATTGTTGTTGGCTAGCCTGCGCGTACGCTTCCTTTGCCTGTTTTGATATAATAAACTTACTACAACACGTAGTATACGTGATCTGTCAAGAGATTACCTTGAAGGCTGTTTTGTACACAGATTATATAGAACTATTCTAGAAGTTACATTGGTTAAGGACAGCCCTGACACTATGGTGGTGGTCTTGATTGTAGATAATTACTAAGAATAAATTTTATAACAAATAAATACGAAATTTTGTGTTCTTGTCGGAAAAATATTTTGGCGAATAACATTTGTCTGAATACTTAAGCGGATAAGAACCGGTGCGGTTGTTCTCTTGCCGGCTGCGCGCGCGCCGGTCGGCGGAAATTTGGGCGACATTGACACACTTGCGTGTTTCGTAACAAGCGTGATGTTTGCAGTGATTGTCTACTGGATATTTTATTTCGTGGAAATGTACGCTTTTCGGTCAATTATTTAAATTAAATGTCTTGTATCTTAAATGAAATTATAAGGATTTATTTTAGTGTAAACTACCTTTGGGCGCTTAAAATAATAACTTAATTATATTGTTGTATCTTTTTAATATGTTAATGTCAAGAATACTATCTATACTGTATAAGTTAATTTGTTTGTTCACTCATATATTTCTACGATTCTATGCAATGAGTAATCATACTCAACGATTTATGTAGAGTACCTAAGAAACAGTTTAAAAGTACAGAAACGTACTAATTCAGTACCTATTGTGAATCTCTTTCAAATTGATTTACAATTTTAATTTAAGCAACCATAAATAATGTCAACATTGACGTACTGTCATTAGTGTCATCTTTGACATCAGTTATGGGTTTTGTGACCGGTAGGATAACTTTGACAGAAAAAAATATGTTTTATTTTTAATCTGTGTATTTCTGTTTGTAGTTTTTAATGGTAATGTCCTTGGTAAAATGCGTAGACTCATTGAGAAGTGTAACCCGAATAAGTATCATACATATCTTTAAGTCATATTTCGACTTCGCACATTTTTGTAGTTTATCAATCATTCAATTCTGGTGATACCTTTATCTTCCTTCCTTTCTTCCTTGGTCACAAAGATGGGCAATAATTTTCTTTTGTACTGATTACGTAATCACCAATTACGATTATTTCTTGAGATGAAGATACAGTGCAAGAGTTGCGATACGACATAAAATTTTAGATTCCGCACTTGAGTTCTTGTAATCGCAACATTAGATCAGTGCGGAACAACGAACGAGAGGTTCGTATAAAAAATATTTTGAAACTACGACGTGGGTGCTCAAGGTGTACAGTGAGCATCGCAGCAGCAGCGGTCGGTACATTGCACAACGCACTGGTGAGTGACGCAATGTGTGGTGTGTTGTAAAAACGCCGGCAGTCGCGCGAAAAGCCCTGCGAACTACCAAACTTTGCGGTTGATTACCATCACCGGCTTTATTAATAAGGGCTATTTTTGCGCGGCAATGTACTCTGGCTGTTGTGATATTACAGGGTTTTAAAAGCATTACGTTCGATACAGAAAATCAATTTCAACTTTATTAATACTTCATTAAAATGAGAATTACCTAGTCTTTTGCAAGCAATATAAGGTACTTTGTTTCGTATTATATATATTGTACATAAGATCTTGTTCATCTAATTCGTATGCTCAAAGTATAAACAACTATTTAATTAACATTTTAAAAGTTAAAACACCGATTTCCTGTACAATAAAATGTCAGTTGCATGTTGTAATATCCGCTGACCGAATGCCAATAAAACAGACAAGCGCGATTGCTATTTGGTAATACAGATATTAATTTTTAGTGCTATAATAAAAGTATCTGTTACTTAGGTTATTTTGACTAAACTTTTTGAACTCTACACGATGTTACGAGCGTTTAAAAATCTTTTGAGCAAATATAGATTTAGAAGTTCTCTTGTTTTTGTCAAGGTACTAATTTAGTTATTTTATCATTTTTGAAACTGGTAACCCAATTCGTGCGGAAGTCACAATTGATACCTTTGCGCACGTTAATTAAAATGTAGATGAACTGAAGAATACAGAAAATTCTTGGTTTGCCTCAATTTTTTTTTACAAATGTACTTATTTGTTGCCTACTAAATATGTACCTATTAGAAAATAAATAAACAAATTTCTAATCTTCACGCACAATTTGCGTGTGATAGTGCAGGACCGAAAGAAATCAGTTTGTATTTATAACTTATGAGGTATTTTATCACCGGTTAATATGTAAACAATGACTTATAATTAGGGTAAGGACGTTTAGCGGTAAACGGTATAACTAGTTGCCGACAATTCGTTTTGATTTCCAGAAATTAGCAGCGTCACGAGCGCAGACATCGAAATGAGAACGTAGGCACACTACACCGAGCCAAAACTAGGTTATGTTAGGATCTGGAATTAATTTCACGCCAATTATGCTTAGTTTTGACTTGAAAATACGTTAGGCTAGACTATAATAACAATGTAAATTGATGAGATACCCGCCATTGCTTACTTGTAACATACCGCTTAAGCTCCAGACTCCAGGGGTACTGTATTAGGTCGGTGTTGTACTGGAGAGCTATAAACTAAAGCTATCGGCTACATAGATAAGTGTCAGACATGTTGTGAGCTATGTGTTGGAATGAAAATGAAAAAATGTACGTTGGATGGGTGCCAATATGGGGTAGTGACCGTAGTCCGAACATAATTTTGTACTGTTGAGTAAAGCTTATCGATCGTGTTATTATTATAATGATACATATTATACAAATAAACAATAACTATTGAGTAAAATACTACTCAATAGTTTGCGGGTTCGATTCCCGCTCAGTGCAAATATTTGTATGCATGAATATGTATATTTGCATTGGTCTGGGTGTTTCTATGTATAATATGTATGTATTTACAAAAAAAAAAGTATCTAACTATGTTTATCCGCATTCTAGATTCCATAAAACAAGCTAGTTAAGCTATGCTTACCATGGGTCTAGATAGCGTTGTGTAGAATGTCGTGGAATATTTATTTATTCTTTCGTTTTCGTTCTTATCCCCGGAGAGTTAGGCAGAGGGGAGTTATTCACCCCACATTATATCACGTAATAGGGGATGGCCTATTGCCGTATTTCGGGCACTATTGTTGACTCGAGCCATGTTTCTGAGGCTGAGACTGGGCTGTGTATATCTGTCTGATGTTAAACAGCCTTATCCCTTAATCAACTTCTATACACTCATAGCTTCAACGGGAACCAACATGGTAATAGTTTCATAACCCATTCAAAATATTTTATATACATATTTTACTCATGTAAAATATATAAAATATTTTGTTCGCTTGCAGAGTAACAAGACTCTATTTCTAAACCTCCAACTACAAACATTATTCTGTGCGTCTAGTTCTCTTGAAAGAACTTATAATATTAGTCTGGCCACCCTTTGCCTCCCCGTGGGGTGGCTGTTGTCAGGGCCAGAAAAAACTGCGATGATACAAAACCAACGTCCTTAAGGCTACATGTTACAAAATATATTAGACTATACATAATTGGTATTTATGACTAGTCTGATATCTATTAATGAGCACATAAATTACAACTTGACCTAATCTTGTAATAGATAAACTAATCATAAGTGAAGTCCCAATACTAACCATAATGATATTTAATTTGTATGCCATGTAATTGGTTGGACATAGAGCATTTATATCTATAATTTTAAGATCTAAAGAAAACCTATGTTTCACAATTTAATAAATAAAAAAACTTATATACTGAATTTAAGAAAAAGTGTAGTAGAAAAAAAAAGTGTGTTCGATATTTTTTTAATATTGTTTATGGCGTGTGCCAATTCGCTGACATCCTGACAGGCCGTAGGCGTTGTCAACAGTGCCTCGTAAAATTATTGTTTTAGATGGTTCTTTTTTTTATTGAATAAAGACTGTGTTTGAAATGAAAAAGACCTTTTTTCGAAGAGTACCTTTTTAATGTTATTGCCTGGTTTTGTGAAAGAAGATATAAATAATGTAATCAAATTATTGTTTGCTCTACAGGAAGTTGTTATGTATTGATTTTATGTACTACTAGCGGCCCTGGACCCAGCTTTATCCGGGAATAAGTTCAAAAGCATCAATATTTTATGTACAATTAATATTTTACCCATTTAGTACTAAAATTTCTAGAAATACTTTCTTAGTTTTTTTAATTTATTTATTCAATATTATAGATCATCAATACAAAAATGTTTTACAATACAATAAATTATTTTTGCCAAACTACTGGAGCAGTTTGTAGGTGTTTCCTCATACTTACACCATAAAAAGTATCACCTGCTAACATTTCAAGATTTTAGGCTTTACTTTGATGAATCAGACGGTCTGGACAAGTAATTTTATCATAATATATACATTATTTTAATGAACATATAAAAAAATAGGGGTGGTTTTGAATACGCATTGGCAACACCGACTTAAAATCTAACTTGAACGGATTTAGGCGATGATGTAAGATTACAGCTGTATATCCTAACATTTGAGTAATTGTTTGTATTGTATGTATAGTGTGCTCGAAATGTTGCTAATATTTTTAGCATATACACGTATTGCTTCCTTGTCGTGACGCAAGAGAGCACCAACTCGCCAATCCCGCCTGTATATACACAGAAATGTTGGCTGTGCGGTTGGCAGGCGGGGCAGAACATTGACGTTGGCGATATAATCGATACTTTTTTACACTATAAAGCTGTACTCAATCCTACAGTAAACATACATCAATGGCAAAGTCCCGCTTGACGGCAATATACTCGCCCCTATATTGTAAGATCGAGAATGATGTTTGACGAAATGTAGGTTTGATTGTTAACACACCTATAGTTGCTGGATTTACAGGCGTGAAATATGTATGTAAAGTTGGTACTTTAATCTCTGATGGCTTGCAACACCAGAGTGTTGATCACGTGTTGCCAATTAAAGACGGGAAACTCCTCGCACCAACTTCTCAGGATTGCAAAGTGTAAAATTATGCGTCCGCATTTCGTCAGGCATATATAATATTTTGTAATGTCCTCATTACTGTCTACTAGGATATATTTATATAACTACTATATTTGAAAAATTTAACTACAGTTTGCTCAACTCAGGTATCAAATCCAAGATCACATGTTTAGCAGCCATACTGTGCTACAAGACAGTCTAGTTAATTTAAAACATAACCATTCTTTGTCAGTCGGTAAATCAATATTTACATATACTAAAAGTGGTTGTCACATTGTGTATTGGGCTGGATTCGAATACGCAACTTTTCAATTACGAAGCTGGTGTCTTGACTACTTTTATGAATCTTGTAAACCTCCCCCCCTCCTCCCCCTCAAATAAGACTTGTTATCCCCTTTTTTACATGCGTGCCGATTAGGTCATGCTCGAACCAACTAAAACGCACGACGCCTGTAGGTCGTTTTTGGTTGGCGAAGGTGAGTTTGACAGGCATATCCCTCGCACCCCGGCCGACCCAGGGCCATTTCTCTCGATCTGGTCTTCTCCTCGGAGGCTTCTTACTCCTTAATCATTCTCCGTTCCCTTCTATGGGTGTCAAATCGAGTGACATTTCTGACGTTGTAGTTTATAGCGTATGATAACCACTTACCAAAAGGTTGAAGTATACTATATATTTTATATAGAGCACTTTGAGTGCCAGACGGTTTGGTGTCGAATGTGGCGATGGTTGATAGTAGACACGTGTATGTGTACATTAGGTACATGTATGTGTAAATAAATGTGTGTATGGGTCTGTCTGATGCGTGTGCGCAGGCCGGAAACCGCGGCGCTGACATCACACATCGCTGTCTCATTGACGCACAAACGCACACACTTCATCTGTATAGATTTTATGTCTTTTGCACATGTCCCGCCATTTATGATAAATTATTTGATAGTAGGCTTCTATTTAATAAGAGAGAGAGAGAGAGTGACAAGATTTAGAGACAAAAGGTTTTCATTTTTATATTGCAAAACTGTAAAAAGCAGAGGATAAAGTTAGGTGTATTTGATTGATTAATATAGATATATCTGATCACGAAATCCATTTCAAATATAATAATTAAGTTTTTTTTTTATACAACTAAGGTGGCAGACTAGCACACGGCCCGCCTGATGGAAAGTGGTTACTGTGACCTATGAACGTAGGTATGTAACACCAGTGCAGTCACATCCGTGCTGCCAACCCTGTAAGAACAGAGATTTTCTGTGCCTTCAGTGCAGAACACAAAATCAGGACAAGCCTTTGGTCGTCCCACTGACAGCACACAAACTCTCCAGTGAGCTCTGGCTACCCTACTCACCGCCGGGAACACAACACGAGGTTATTATAGCCGAGGTATTCTGTGTTTTGAATTTGTAATTCGAATTTAAAATAACATATTAATTAATATGAAACGTCAATAATTTCATCTCCCAATATTATCTAACCAATGATATAATTTGTCAATTGATGTTATGCGTTTCATAGATTAATTATCGCCAAACATGTGATACAGCATACGACTTCGCGCTTGTCAGCCAACGTGTTGGCGATAAAGTGTGATCCCTCAACTTTAACAGATAAAAAAATTATAATTAGTTTCTTTTTTTTTGGTACCAAATGCTCATACACGTGATTGGTTTATTAAATGATGTGTGATGTATTAATATATAATATATTACGCATACAATTAGTTGAAATTAATAGAATGATGTTATGAACGTGAATTGGGGAATTTCGCTAACAGTCAGCGAAATTCCCCAATTCCATGGTGGAGTAGGTACTGGCTTAGTGTTTATATCCAAATATGGAGGATGTGATTTATTGAAAATGTTGTGGTTGTTGATTTTTTTGGAAGGAAATTGGCAAGAAACTTCCATTTTGGTATAAAGAAAGTTGCTTATGCGCGGGAAACGATTTGATTACAGGAAACAATGCCGATAAGTTTAATTTCAACCGCTGTTTATCACCGATCTTTAGTTTCGGGGGCGTTCAAAGTCAAAGAACAAATTGTTTTGTTGAGTCGTTTTTTTATCTCGCTTG
This sequence comes from Eilema griseolum, assembly GCA_963662185.1. Classification (NCBI taxonomy): domain Eukaryota; kingdom Metazoa; phylum Arthropoda; class Insecta; order Lepidoptera; family Erebidae; genus Eilema; species Eilema griseolum. Next base: position 912,919 of record OY759232.1, read on the forward strand.
GCAACGTTCGGCAATGCTTGCGAAATTGTCGATTTGTTTGTTTAAAATACAGGGTTAAGATGTTTTCAAACAAAAAAGAAAGACGAACAAAGGTTACTAAAACGATTCTTAAGGAAGTCCAAAATGCAGAACCTTTATTCGCAATAAAAAAACCATCTGCAACGCAATTATAGACAAAGCGTGGAGGTACCGTTGCGAAACCGAACGGGCCCGTAAATTTTGCAATAAAAAACGTTCTTTTTTGTGTTCGACGTTCGAAAAAAACCGCGAAAAAGTACCACTTCATTATTCGAATATGAACTTTACAGTTAACTTTTTTATTGCTGGGGGTGTACACCCGCTACTGGCAGGTACGAGTTTTTTTTTATTCACATTTAAAAAATTGGGTTAACTTTTTTCTTGTGACAGATGAAGCGGGCAAGGTGAGCAGTGTACTGTTACGGAAACCATATTTTTTTACACACACTACTACCCTATTAAACTCAGTTTTTTTTTTCATACTACAGCCAATAATAATCAGCTCACGTGTTTTGAAATGTGTTTTTGCATGGGCCCATTAATTGAGCGGTAAAAGTTGGCGTGGACGGGGTTCCATAGTAATAGTGGTGGCACAGGTCACTGTCTGTTTGTACGTATATGTTGTGAAACCTAATAGCCTTGCGTCGCGAGTGAAGGCCGGCCAAAAACTGCGCGCACGGCGGCCCCACGCCCAGATGTGCCCGATTTAAAGAGAGTTGCACGCATAAATACATAACAGATAAGATTAAATAGTCGATAAAAATATGTCGATAGTTCGATACGGATATCCAGGAATCCATTAATTATGCGCTAAATTGCCGATGACACGAACCTGTGAAGCCTACAAAAGAACCATTTGCTGATAACATGGTGCTAATTCTTTCTAGTAAAACGAAAATAAACATGTCTGTTTGGTTACGATGTTATAAAACAGTTTGTTCTATCAATAGCCTCTGTAAAATTCGGCTCGTTTATTTATTTTTGTATTTCTAAAAACGGATGCATTCACGTCATTTGAATACTAAAACTGCATTTTTTTAAATCAAGTCGCGAGCCGTAATGTGATTTCTTATTTGTGTCTCCCTCCGACTTCTTCATAAGTCATATCACGAGAGGGATGGGTAGCTTGCAGGAAGCTATTCAAAAAAAGAACAACCCTTCCTCACCCTTTCGGGACATTCTATTGTTTACAACAGAACGAAATGTCATAATAGTTTTTTGGTTTGTGATTAATTTTAGACTCAATCGTCACATTATTAGAGTATATTTTATAATAACAGCGATAAATATATAGTGTAATTTTAGATCGATGAAGTATTTAATAAAACTCACAATAGTTTTTTTATCTTGTTTGAATTTCGAGGAACAGGTAGCTGGCCAGCGTTTTGATTAGAAGAATAATATTTTTTATTAGGTATTTGTATATTGACGTTTGTCTATATCAAATAATACAATTACGTTCCTAATAGGAGTAATGTATGCAAATATTTGTAAGTACAACGACCTCTGTGATCTTTGGGTGTCGCGTCACGACGAACGCAGGTTCAAACTATGTTATTATATAAAGAATTTCAATCTATTTATTATAGATCTATTTTGAGACCGTTCTGTTGATTTTTTCAACTGACTTTTATTTTTATATAAAATAATTGATGGACTGAATTTGTTATCAATAATTTAATAACATCAAACTTTCACTTTGTCCATTCCTCCTGTACATTTTTATATAATGCTTTTAGTAGTAGGTAGGAGGCAGGATGCGACGATACTCCCGTCCCAATTGAGCAGTCCGACTGGGGAAGTACCTCCCACCCTACAGAATACCACGGCTATAATAACCTCGTGTTGTGTTCCCGGCGGCGAGTAGGGTAGCTAGAGCTCACTGGAGAGTTTTTGTGCTGTCCTGATTGTCTTCTACACTGAGGGCAAAGAAACTCTCTGTTCTTACAGGGTCGGCAGTACGAGTGTGACTCCCCTGATGTTGCACACTTCTATAGGTCACGGTAATCACTTTCCATTAGGGGGACCTTGTGATAGTCCGCCACATAAGTGGTATAAAAAACCTTTAAAAACAAATCGTGTAGAAATCAGACGCTCTATCTGCCAGAAAGCGGGGGAGATTATGTCAAAGTCGAACCGACTAAATCCGCCACCCTGGATCTGATATTATAAGGTTTTAAGGAGACCCAATAAGGCAATAATATAATTTATATTATACTCAATAATAAAAGTATTATTTTGGAAATATATTATTAACACAATGGTTGCGAACAGTAAGGGTTAACTTGTCATGTCTGACATTAACGAACTGGAATCGTGACTTTTGTTTTTTTTAATTCCTAGATATCCTAGCTCGATGGAGGCGGTATATTGACATTAAAATACTTAAATTATGTATAAAAACGTGGCGTCTTCCAACCCGATCACGTTTGCGTATTGTTTAGCGGTGGATGCACGCATCCGGCGTCGTCAATCGCGTATAAATAAGATTTTTTACGCACCTTTCACTTCCGACCTGCGTACGCGCAGGTATCATACATTTCTCCGGGAAGGGCACAGATAAACAATATGATTTGGCAGCTGTTTAATAAAGATACAGATTGCATTTCCTTGTGCATCCTTTCTTTTTGAATATTCATGGGAACGATGTCACATGTCGTGACCGGACTATTTTTTTTTTCGATTAAAAATGTGCATTCTGGCATAATATCATTGTAGAGATAAATCTGATTGGTGTTCAAAAAATAAATGGCGAATACCCTCATCATTATTCTTTTGTAGACTGAGAACGAACTAACATAACTAATCCATACAGATATGTTATTTTTAGGTTCTGTCTGTGGAAAAAAATGGGACCTATATAGGATCACTTCAATATCCGTCTGTCTGTCTGTCTGTCAAGTGCATCAAGTTGATATTCATACTACATACTCAAGACTATAACGTCTTGAAACTGTGCAAAAATCAAACTTCTTAGTCAACGCATTCAAAAAAATATTACGGATTATGTATCTTAAGTTTTAGATAACTACTGTTAGTATACTCAAGGGGGTCTCAGGAAAGAGGGGCCACTATTACAGAAACCACCAATGTCATAATGGTGGTCTTCAGCTTCGCGGCCTCCCGAAACCTCTCTAGATGCTTTTTCAAGCCTTGCTTTTGTGAAAGCATCCGTACATTCGGTCTATTTCCTCTTTATTAGTCACTTCCCTTTTGCCGAAGGGGTAGGCAGAGATTACATGGCCTACTAGCCTTATTTGACCTTGTGAATCTCATAATATAATGTTTAAAATAACCTCAGTTTGATTCTTGCATAGATCTTACATCGATAAACTCAATAGCACTCTGTGACAAAAACTTTAATGGAAGAATACCTCTAATTATTATTTTTTATACCACTTAGGTGGCAGACAAGCACACGGCCCACTTGATGGAAAGTGGTTACCGTGGCCTATGGACGTGTGTAACACCAGAGGAGCCACATTCGCGCTGCCGACCCTGTAAGCGTAGAGTTTCTGTGCCGTCAGTGTAGAAGACAAAGCAGGACAAGCCTTTAGTCTTCCCACTGACAGCACGAATCCTCCAGTGAGCTCTGGCTGAACCTTTTACAGATACACAAGCGTGATTATAAAAAAAAAACGTGACAAAAGACACTCAACTCGGCCATATTACATCACAAAATAAAACAATTTAATTAATAAGCATTGTTATAAATGTAACAAGAGCCGTGTATGTATGCCATAATCGGAAGCGCGGGCATCGAACTCTGGTACCGCGAACTGCACTGCTGAGCTAGCAAACCGCGTGTCTAATGACACAAACAATGATTGATAGTGATCCTATTATGGATCGTTTATGTGATTGTACTTCCCATCTACGGAATAGGTAAGTCCTTGTATAGATCAAGATTATTTACTTGTGGTTATATAGTACCTGTATACCTATAAAAAAGTAGGCAGAGAAGTGTTAACGCCTATAACCTACTATGTTTTAACGAGGGGTGTTATGTTATCGTAACTCTCAAATGGATAAACCAATTTTTATGTAATTTTTTGGTACCACGTTATGATAAAAAGTCTCAGAAAAGAGTGTCACTATTACATACTTACGTTACAATGGTGATACTCAGCTTGACGGCCTCATCATATGCTTTTTCACGCCCCGCTTAAAGGACCCGGGACTGGAGGAAGAAGGAAACACGTGAGCTGGTAATGAATTCCAGGCCTTAATGGTGTGACAGAGGAAAGAGTCTCCGAACCGCTTGGTTCTTGATCGGATATTCTGTACCGTGTGCGGGTGACTTCTAAGTCCTGGTGTCAAAGTAGGAAAGCAGAGGTGGGACCAATTGGAAGAGCTCTTCTTAGTATAAATATTTGTATGAAGATTGATTTTTAGCATACCATGGATTCACCATGCTGATGCCGGGTCCATCATGTGGCAGAGGCAGTAACTCTGATCAGATCTCAAGGCTTGTGACACGGGTACAGTTCCAAGGGGCCATATTTATACCACTAAGGTGATAGACAAGCACACGGCCTATCTGATGGGAAGTGAATTCAATCATGGGTGCCCGTCTCGCGTCATTGGTAGATCAGTTTTTAATTTCTGTTTTGATAGGTCAGTTAGCGCAGGCGTGAAGATTTTGACGTTTGTTCACAAAGTTGCCGGCTATACCAGAGAGAGAGGAAAGAATTATTATAAAATGGTGTACAATGCATGCTGTTGAGCGACTCAGCTAAATGCAGTTGACAATAACAAAAGTGCATATGCTATGACATACTTATAGGTCACTGACTCTTTACGGAAAACATGGCGCTCCATATTGTATACATATATGCATTTTATTTTGATGTTGTAATACACGACAAACTAAAAATAAACACTTTGATAAGTTTATAATAACTTTACAAGAATTTTGTGTTATTTATTTGTAGAATATCCTTAATTTGTCTGTTTGTTACGCTTACCCGCCTAAACCACTGAACCGATTTTGATGAAATTTGATTTCCGGCAGAGTAGATATTGGACCATCCCATCTCTTCTCATGTGGTACCGTACAAGGCTACCAAGGGATAGAGCTATTTAACATCAGACAGAGGATGTGTGGCTTGAGTTGCCAATAGTGCCCGTAAAACGGCAATAGGTTCTCCCCCTATTAAGTGTGACCGTATACAATGATTGGTGAAATCTGGGTGTTAATTCACTACTGCCTAACCGGGGATAAAGACGTGATTATATGTATGTATATTTTCAGTTAAATCAAGATACAAGACTGAGTGTTATACTAGAATTCAGATCGTATTCCTTCTTTTGATTTTATCTTGGCGTTTACGGGAGGGACTGACATACCTAGTCTCCGCTCAAATATTCTATAATCTTGTACCAAAGTCTGTCTCATAGTAGCTATTACCGATATAAAACAGTATCGAAGTCTGTTGATTGCACGCATTCTTTACAACAATAGCGTATTGTGTACTGTATACTCTCCCAACTACTTCTAGATTTAACTAAATTCTTACTTCGACTGCACGCAAATATACTCTTACATATTAGCACTAAACGGGAATCAAAGGTGTAGTTTCAAAACATAAGCTACCATTGCAGTAACTATAATTTCTGTAGCCGCGTGGTTCCCGGCAGAGTAGAGTTTGAACCACCCCATCTCTTCCCATGCGGTGTCGTACAAGGCGACTAAGGGATACGGCTGTTTAACATCAGACAGATATATACAACCCAGAATCAGCCTTAGATGCATGGTTTGAGTCAATAATAGTGCCCGGAAGACGGCAATAGGCTCACCCCCTATTACGTGGGACCGAATTTTATGATTGGTGAAATGTGGGTGTTAATTCACCTCTGCCTAACCCACCGGGGATAAAGGCGTAGGCGTAGACGGAATAGGGGGCAAGCCTGTTATCGTCAAGCGGGTGCTGTATGATTACTATCGTATATATAATAGCCCTATCCTGTAGGCGCCTTCTACGATACTCATGAGATAGGGTGCTATTATATTCCGCTGGGAAGCAGCATGTTAAAAAACATCCTTTTTACTAATTAATTGACTTAATTAAAAGGTAATTTTGTATAACATAAAACAAGGACTATATCGCGCTATACATTTTGTCAAGTAAATTACCTTTATAATAGGCATAATGAAGTAATTGATTTAAGTATCAAACATTATATCATAAGCCACAAAAATGTATACAATTAAAGGATAATAGATCTAGAACAATATGAGTTCAGAAGCTATTGAAGGGATATTAAATTGGAGTCTCTCTCTATGTACTATATAATAGAATATAATGTTAACCTAATAATATTATAAATGAATAATTATGTGAAGATGTTTGTTCTATAATCACAAGACAAAGGACAAGGTTTATATAAAATTTTTCGTATAAAATCTTGGCAGTAATTTGGTCGCGTGGCCCGACAGAGTAGAATTTGGGCCACCCATCTCTTTCTATGCAGTGTCGTACAAGGCAACAAAGGGATAGGGCTGTTTAACATCAGATAGATATATAGCCCTGACTCAGCCTCAGATGCAAGGCTCGTGTTAACAATAGTGCCCGGAAGATGGCTAAAGCAATCACCCCCTGTTATGTGGGACCGAATTCAATGATTAGTGAAATGTGGGTGTTAATTCACCCCTGCCTAATCCTCCGGCGAAAAAGGCGTGATTATATGTAAATATGTAGTTTACGTGTAAGTGATACCACGCACAAACAGTTAGATATTTAATAATTCCAATACTTCTGTATTCCAGTAGTAGCGTATGCAATTAACACATGAAATATTAATTTCGATTCCCGGGCTGGGTATACCATTATTAAATTTTTACATTTGCAAAATCTCAAGAGTAACTCCCTTTTTTTATAAAAAACGCCCTTAAATAGAAGAAATATATGTAATAATATATCTCTGCTTACCCTTTCAGAGATAGACAGTCGTGATAATATATGATATTACATGATAACTGTATGTTTGTCAACGTTGACATAAAATTCCTCTGTTAGCGTATATTTATATTGTTTGTCGGTTTGTCCAAATAAAATAAATTTACATGTTACGATGTGTATTTGTAAGTACTTGTTCGTATAAGAAGGAATAGATGGATGTCCTACTTGTCCCAAATGTTTGAATAGGACGCCGGGATCGAAGGAAAACATATTTATATTAGAAACCTCTGACATAGCAGTTCAAAAATAATAAATAAATGTTAAATAAATAATAACAGAAAAATAATAGTGTGTATGAAGTGCTCGGTCTAAACAGTGCATGTTGTGGTAGGTCAGGGTCCGAGCGACAATATACTCTGCATATTTACTTATAGCATAATTATATTAAATAGAAAATGCAGAGTCGTAGCGAGGTCCGTAGCATGCTTGTAGATACCGCTACGCGTCGTAGCCCGTAGCACTTTCTTTTCATATGTGCGATGTGACGTTTCACGAAAATATATATTTTTATATACAACTTGAGTTTTATTACAAAATAAGGCATGTTATATAATTTATTCAAAATTATACACAACCCTAAGGTATTGTGTAATTTATTATACATATGTCTTCAAATTTATTTATCACTGTTAGGTTATTATCATTTTTTAATTTGAATAATAACAAGCCTTTTTTGAATAAGTTACAAATCTTTTATCAATTAAATGTAAAAACTTACTGTATCTCTTTATAAGTGATTTTTTGTACGCTTTCCCTGAGACAGCATCGTCGCCAGGACTGAGGCGGCCGGCGGAGTCATCGGACTCAGTTCCAGAGTCCCTGCCGGACGCCAGGTAATCCTGAGACTGCCTCAAGATCAGCTGCGTCCTCACGTAGTCAGCAGGGTCCGCAAACGCCGAATGTCTCGCAAATTCGCATACAGAAATCTCTTTACGAACTGTCAAGTCTAAGGGTCCATCATCGTCCTCGGTTTCACGTTTAGGAGTCATTTCACGGTTAGGAGATACAGATTCACGTTTAGGCGACATGGGTTCAGGGTAAGCCTTCCTGGCGGCCAGAGTACGTGGTTCGTTGTCAACGCTAAGCGCCTTTCGGTCGGCAGCCGGCGACCGGCGAGGTTCCGGGCCGGCGCTAGCCGAGCGCGCTTCCACAGCCATCATATTTAAATATTAACACTAAAACACCATAATCACAAGCCCACGATTTTTCAGTTATGTCATAGAGCGTAATGTGTCGTGTTGTTACCGCGCGCCACGTCTGCCGGCGTTCGCGTCGTGCTACAGACTGATGTCCCAGTTTCGGCGATGAGTTCCACTGACTCGGTGAGCTTGGTTCGGGCCCGATCGGCTTCGCTCGGTCACTTTCGTTTTCGTACTATTTTGTTTGTGTGTGTAGCACACACACGCGATTGCTTGTTTGTGTGTTGGTGCGGGCGTGTGTGTGCGTTAGGGTGTGTGTGTGAGGAGCTTTTTCCACTTTCATCGTGGAGCTTTTCACCATTTCCCGACTTATCCAACAGGTTTTCAATGTTTAGTGATGTTGATTAATTTTGTGTTACTGATTCGATGTTTTATGTCGCTTATTACTGACTTATTTTAATATTGTGTTAATATAATTAATTTTATTTTTGGCATTATAAATTTATATATTTTTAATAGGCACTCTGCTTTATTGGTGCAGTTGTAGCGTATGAACTATTTAACTGGCTCGATTCCCGTGTCGGGTTAAAAAAATTTTTTTCTAATTTCGATAGTTATTTTGGGTATATTGTACATCAATATTTAGATATAAAATGGGTCATAGACTCATTCCTTACTATGTAAAGTCACATAAAGCCAAATTAATAACTGATAACACGTACCAGACTAAAAGAAAATATTATAGAATATATAAAAAAATACATATTTTGGCGAAATGGGTATATATATAACATAACATAACATAAACTCACGCCTATATCCCCGAAGGGGTAGGCAGAGGTGCTAGCACCCACATTTCGCCAGTTTATGTTTAGGTCCCAATGTAATAGGTGGCGAGCCTATTGCCATAGTCCGGGCACTTATAAACCTGCGATAAATACACACATAACTTCGAAAAGCGTCGAAAAGTCATTGGTGTGTGCCATGGTAAAACCTGGGATCGAACCCGAGACCTCGTCTCAGTAGTCCATTACCCATACCACTAGGCTACCGCTAATAATAATATGTTAATATACGTCTACATACCCCCTTAAAAATATTCAGATGCAATCATACGAAAAGTCTATTATCACAATACTGTTTTACACGTATATAAAAGAAACAAAATGGCTGAACGTCAAACGAGAAATTATTCGAGCCGAGAAAAATATTTACACATTTAATTGATAATAACATTATTACATAGAATCGCAAGTTAAATAACAATCTATAACATTATCTTCAAGCGGAACGCGGGGGACAATCGGCAGAGTTTGCGTAACCGTAAACAAATTGTGTATTTTTTTATCTAACACTCGGGCATTGACCTGCTTTACAAATAATGTTGCGCGCGCGCCGACCACGTGACACACTGACAGAGCCAGCGTAACTTGGGCCACGGTCACTGTGACAATCAGTACAATAGGTTAGTGGTACAGAGACCAGGTTATGATGGTTTGGTCGCTAGATATATTGGTCGTAATAGATAGGGTAGGTAGGTATTGTGGATCTAGAGCCAATGTCACACGTTCGTCCTAAACAGATAATGTTGTAGCCAACGTGGAAATGACGTTTTTTGGCATAATTTTTTAGTTGCGCCTGCGCATCGTTTGGTATTGTTTGAGGTTTTTGTTGTGAGTTAAACAAATTGTACTATAAAAATATGATGTTAATGCGACTATTGGGTGGGAAGTCATGGGTTCTATTCCCGGGTTAACGTACTCTGTGAGACACGGAAATACCCAGATCACTGCAAATAGATGTATAATCATTGCACTGAGCGGGAATCAAACCCGCGCCCCTTGTGTAGCAAATCACATTGACCACCGCCACACTACACAGGTTTATATACAAATACTAACATATAATCTATTAGTTCGTACCACCAAACTAGTTCACAACTGAAATATATTGAACCCTGGTCATATAAACATGACTGAATATAACTAGTGGCTAATTGTCGCCAATTTAGTCTCCCTCAGCTTGACAGGGCTGCCTCGAGCCAATAATTGAATTAGGGATATTTACTAGGAGCTAGGGTAATAAGTTTAAAGGTACGTTGGATTACGAAAGATATTCCAGTGTCAACCTCACCCCCTGTAACAAATAATTCAAGAGGGTGTGCGGTTTCAGTTGGTTAGAGATGGACATTACCACTCCCGTTGACTCCTGTGGGGCGGAGAGGGATATCCTTGGGGATTCCACGATTAAAAAAAATTAAAAAAATCCAACTTTTAATTTTCTTCAGTAGAGTACAACTCTACTCGATATATTTGAATGATTTTTTTTTGTCATCGTGCATTTTTTAGCACTAAAAATGCACCGAAATGTTTTTGTTGGCATTTCCTTTGAGACCCCATTTATCAAAATCCGCCTAATCGTTAAGTCTGTAGAACAGGGAACAAAGAAAACTACATACACGTATACTCTCGCTGGCGCAGTCGAGTAAAAAGCTATGTATGTTCTACCGCCTATACAATGGTTTGTGTTCAGATGAATTGTTTGACATGATGCCCACAGCTAGATTCTATCATCGCACCTCTCGCTATAGGCAGGAAATTCATCCTCACACATTGCGAACTGAGAAGGTGCGCACTATGCGGTATGAAAGAAACTTCATCCCACGCACACTTAAGATGTGGAATGACCTCCCTGCTGCGGTTTTCCCAAGCACCTACAATATGGGGTTCTTCAAGAGGGGCATCAGAATGTTTCTTTATGGTCGGCAGCTCGAGTGTAACATCCCTGGTGTCGCATACGTCCAAAGGCCACGGTAACCACTTTCCATCAGGTGGGCCGTGTGCTTGTCTGCCACCAAAGTGGTATAAAAAAATGATAAAAAAAGAAGTAAGTTTATAGGTTGATAGAAAAGCTATTCAGGATCGAAATATGAAAGCAAAAAAGACACATCTACAACGAGAATTTCGAGAATTTTAATCTTGGTATGTTCACTTTTTCCGATCTAAATCAATAGAAAACTAATTACGTATCTCTAGTGTAAATTCCCCCTTTTAATGTTCATTTAATATCTTAATAATTTATCAGGTTGAAGTTTATGTATAGATAAGTACGAATTTATCAGTGCATAAGAGACGTAATAAAAGAATTATTACGTGCTAGTTCGTAGTTATTGCCCACTTTTACGGCCGCGTGGAGTTCTGACTCTGATCCCGCGAACTACAGAAACCTATTCCAGGGTTTGGCAAGAAGCCTTTGTGTATTTCAGGCTATGATCCATTAAATACCAAGTGTGTCGGTGACTCTTTCCTTTGCCGCACTATTAATACCTGGAATTCATTACCAGCTCACGTGTTTCCTTCTTCCTACAGTCCCGGGTCCTTTAAGCGAGGCGTGAAAAAGTCTATGATGAGGCCGTCAAGCTGAGTGTCACCATTGTAACATGGTATGTAATAGTGAACCTCGTTCCTGAGACTTTGCCTTCAGCGTACCAAATTTAAGTCAGACGCGTTTAGTCATAATTAGCAAACATCCAAAAATCTTCACAAAATTGTGGGACAAGTGGTACAGCGGTAGGTAGTTTCAAACTTCATTCAACTTTGTTAATGTTTATATTAAATTATTATAATTTAATAATTATTACTTATCAGTTCTTCTAAAAAATAAAACAGACAAGTCGAAACGGAAATCAAAGTTGTCGATAAAACAGTTTGTAAACACAGTGATAAGCCTCGCCAATGGAGCCGTTTGACTAGTAGGGTATGAGTTTCGATTGCTACTATGGTAGTAAACAAGCATTGTGTTAGACGGGACTGTAGAAAAATATAAACGATTACGATTCTGCCTACTATAAAACAAGGAAGTTAGTTAAAAGTATTCTTCATTCGGTATACGTATGAGTATTTTATGTATGTATATTTAATGCCTTTTTGTCTGGGGTATACCTTCCGTATACCTATTCACATTATTAAATCTTGACGTTAATGTACACAAGACTTTGCCTTTTGCAATTCCTCTGTGCACTCGCGGGTTTGCTGGAAGAGAACTCAACATTGAGTTAAGCTCGCCTTTGTACATAAACATTTCACTTCTTTGTATAATATGCTTTGTAATTGTACAATAAAGAATAAATAAGAATGCGTTGGAATATAGATATAGTATAGATACAAATTAATTGTTCTGTGTTATTAATTTATAATTATTGTTTCAAACAGCAGTACTCTGCAATTAAGTAGCTTGTACTAAAACTTCTACTAGTATTAACAAAAAATACTTTCAATGAAATTAAACACTCTATTGACATTAATTTAATAATCTATTGTCTTAAAGACAAAAATGTCTGGTAAGAGCATGGTGCAGGTCCCTCCTAAAATACTATAAAAATGGCACAATATTGTAATAGGCTCACGAACTTTTTTTTTCAAAATATTAACTTTTTACAATTATTTTAATTGTTAACTTAGATTAATTATTTTTATTATATACTTTTAATTATCTTGATACGAGGCAAAAATGTACATTCGTCCATATTTAGTCTTAAGAATCACTAGTACATTCAAAATGTATCTTCATTTATAAGCTGACGTCTCGAAAATACAATTGAGTTTGTTGCGTCTAAGAAACGGTGGTAAACTTAGCTTTAAGCAGAATTTGACGTCAATAAGATGTAATTACGTTGCACTATTTTGATAAATAAAGAATTTGAATTTATTTAAATCTATTAACCAATTTCTTGTTATTTTTTCATGCTAATATCACTCATTTAGTATTCCTTTCATCATTTGCCTGTTTTAGCACCATATTCTAGTTAAATCAGTTGAATAATCGAATGACAAATACACCCATTTTGAAGTACCACGCTATGATATTAAATTGACATGTTCATTTATGTTTGGTCACATGATGACATGGTAAATGTCCGGTTGACTTTCATAATAGTAAAATACATCCTATTATTATTTAGAACCATGTCAGTTAAACTATATTTATAACAATTTTACCCTGTTTACTTCCTATTGTCTAAACATTTATATAAAATTAAACACGGAAATATGTCATAATATTCGTCAAACTATTATCTGAATATGGAAATACCAGCGTTGATTTCGGAATTTAATTTAATAAACAATTATTGTAGAACAAACAAAGTACAGGTACAGTTGCCCTCAGAATATATTCGATAATGACTAATAAAGCAAAATTATCTTTACATTGAAGTAACTTTATAGGTACCACTAGAAACCAGTACTGCCAGACATAACCGCGTGGTTCCCAGCAGAGTAAAATTTGGGCCACCCTATCTCTTCCCATGCGGTGTAGTACAAGGCGACTAAGGGTTAGGGCTGTTTAGCATCAGACAGATATATATAGTTCAGACTCAGGCACAGAAACAAGGCTCGAGTCAACAATAGTGACCGGAAGACGGCAATAGGCTCACCCTCTATTACCTGGGGCCGAAAACAATGATTGTTGAAATGTGGGTGTTCATTCACCTCTGCCTAACCCTTCGGGGATAAAGGCATAATTATATGTGTGTATGTACTACTTAGGTTTGGAGTAGGTATAAATTAATGATACTGAATATAAAAATATTTTTAAGTACTTTTCAATTACAATTGCGCTGGATACGCCTGTTTTTCCTTATTCCGAAAAATGTCCAGGTAACGAATTGGACATTTTTTTATGAAATGTATATTGCCGGATGGAGAACAGTCCTATATCTCATATAAAGAATTACTGGCAATCAAAAAAGAGTAGCCGTGAGTTTTTATTAACATAATATTTTGTCATAGGCGTTACCTTTTGCGATTCTGATGGTAAAGTAAAATCAATAAGTCTGATGCTCATATGGTTTGTCACATACATGAATAAACATATTTGATTATCTCTTGTTTTCGTTTTCGAGGTAAACATTATGCTAAATCACAATTAATATATGCGCGCGTTTTACATAAAACCAGCTATTATTTTCTATGTGTGATATATCGAAAATGTTATTATTATATGTGTTATATAAGATGGGTCGTTGGCCGACGATTATCGATATGATAGGAGACCCCCGACCTGGCGATAACGCGCACGTTCGCCATCTTAGATTCATATTAACACCCTTGTTCTATATTTTTATTGGCAGTTAATTTTGTACTTTTGTCTCACAATGTCTTTGTACGGAAATGGGTTTATTATATTTTCGACTACAATTTTCATTTACAGGCCAATTGGTTTAATGTCAATCTATTCAAAATATTGTATTGATCTTATCTCATTCATACTCATACATACTACTTTACTCCGGAAGGTTAGGCAGAGGTGAATTCACACCCACATTTCACTAATCATTAAATTCAGTCCCACGTAATAGGAGACTATTGCCGTCTTCCCGGCACTATTATTGACTCAAGCCATGCATCTGAGGGTGAGTCTGGGCTTATATAGGTATCTGTCTGATATTAAACAGGCCTATCCCTTAGTACGACACTGCATGGGAAGAGATAGGGAGGTCCAAATTCTATTCAGTTTGGTCATGATTTTGATGAAGAGGGCTAATTCTCGTGGTAGCAATTCGATAATAAGTTAAAAATCTGATGTTAAAAACGATATCAATGTTATTTATTGAGAATTATGTTGCGAAAAATTCATTTTTGACAATTGACATTTAGTTGACAGATCGAGACTGACTTTAATAGGTTTTTGACCTTCTGCAATCACAGTAATTCATGTGTGTGTTCGTGGAAGACAAAACTAAGGGGCAATATGTTCAACAAACCTGTAAATATGTTTAACATAGGTACCTAATTCGCAATTCGATTAGATATTTCGGGTTTATTTCCTGTTGGAAATTATTGTCAATCACGTTAAACACGTTCTTAGTTTAATTTGTTTATTGGAATTGATGATAGTTTTTAAAATATATATTATTGTACAATAGAAAAAAAAAGTTTAGTTTTTTACAACGTGTTTTCAATCAGATATATGGATAACATGTTCCACTGGTCGTGGAATGTCACTTCTCACATTTTAGTGTGGTCTAATATCATAATATATTTATTTTTAAAATGATTAAAGAGATTTTTCCAGGTCTGTACTAGGTATTTAAATCAATGATAGGAGTATAATAGCTCATAAAAGAGTTTTCAAATGGGTAGCCAGGGTATATTTTTAGACTATCTCTCCATATTTATATGGAAGGTTGGTGAAACAAGACACCAGGACAAATAAACCAATCAGACAAGTCATTAATAACGAATATCGTCGATTTCATTTTTTATTTCATAGTTGACAATTAAGTAAACAGACAGTAGAATTTAATATTTTTTGTTGTTTTATTTCTTTGTTTGTTAGTGTTACCAACGACGTTCATATGTGTTACATCTGACATTCATAAGTGTTACTTTATGAATCAAAGTAATTGATTAAGGATAGCAAAATCTATGATTTAATTTTAAAATGATAGCATGTACAAAAGCTTCATTGTGTAACTATGCAATATGTATGTATATAGGTTTTGAACAAAATTTCCTTCCCTCTAATACACTATTATTATTGTAGAAACTAAAATTATATATAATTGCAATAGGGAAATCATATCGTATAATTATTTATACTGTTTATTATTCGCCCTTAATAATGCTAATTCTTATTAAACATAATCACGCCTGCAAATTCTCGAATGGTTATGCAAAGGTGTATTAAAAATTCATTTTAATTCTACATAATAGGAGAAGTCTAATACGGTAAACTGGGTACTTTTCATGGGTATTTATGGTTTTTGTCACGTACAGGAAGAAAATTTATTATATTTTGTTATATATATTTTTTAAAAGAATATTAGAACCGAAATTACTAAAATTCCCTCTAACCCCTCCAGTCCCTCCGCACACGGTGCAGAACATCCGATCAAGAACCAAGCGGTTCGGAGACTCTTTCCTCTGTCGCACCATTAAGGCCTGGAATTCATTACCAGCTCACGTGTTTCCTTCTTCCTACAGTCCCGGGTCCTTTAAGCGGGGCGTGAAAAAGCATATGATGAGGCCGTCAAGCTGAGTGTCACCATTGTCACACGGTATGTGTAAGTAATGGTGACCCTCTTTTTTGGGACTTTGCCTTCAGCTTACCATCAGGCAAGGCGAAGTCTAATTGATCGGCCCATCTGTTGGGAAAGGATTATCGTAGCCTATGGACGTGTTACACTCGCAATGCCGTACCTGAAGAAACCTTCTAATGCCCCTCTTGAAGAACCCCACATTGTAAGCGCTTGGGAAAACCGGAGCTGAGTTCATTTCACAGCTTGAGTGTGCGTGGGATGAAGTTTCTTTCATACCGCACATTGCGCACCGTCTCAGGGCGTAAAGTGTGAGGATGAATTCCCTGCTTATGGCGAGAGGTGCGATGATAGAATATAGTTGTGGGCATCATGTCAAACAATTCATCTGAGCACAGGTCGTTGGAAGAAGAGTTTCGTTGTCAACCTGTTTATTCCTTGTCTCGGTCAACAGTTCACAATATATTCTAAGAATATTCATTTTTATGATAAATGTAGGTTATTCGAAAGGCGTAGTTGCGAGGCACAGCGAGCGTAAGAGAAATTTGCAATTGTAATGGCCGTCCTCTATGTTTCAGAGGTCAGACGCACCCGTTAGCCGGCGCGACAGAGGTAAATCAAGATGGTATTAGTAATAAATCCACTTTTATTGGGATATCCCCGGGGTGGCTGCTGCCTTGCGCCCATTATAGAGCCACAGCAAACTATTTTTCAGCCATTTAGAAGATATATTGATATTTAATGCCGATTCTGATGTTACAAAAACAGGTTTAGTAGAACTAATCTTTATCTTATACATACAACACATACACTCAAGTCTGTAAATCCTCGAAGGGGTAGGCAGAGATCCACATTTCGTCAACTCATTGATACATAACTTTACTAAAATACGCCCGCTATGATTTTCAGTCCCACGTAATAGGGGGCGAACTTTATTTCCGTCAAGCAGGCACTTTAACATTGGGGGAATATTTACTATCGGATGGAGAACTGTCCCTATCCCTTAATCGCCTTCTATGTTATCCACGTGAGAAGGGATGGGGTGGCCCTGTTCTACTCCAGCGGGATCCAATAAGGCTGTAGAAAAGGACATGGGGATTCCAGTCCTAATTGCACATTTCGATTGGGGTAGTATCTCCGCCCTACAGAATACCGCGGCCATAATAACCTCGTGTTGTGTGCAGTGAGTAGGTAAGCCAGCGCTCACTGGAGAGGTTTTGTGCTGTCAGTGGGAAGACCAAAAACTTGTCCTGCTTTGTCTTTTACACTGACGGCACAGAAACTCTCAGTGCTTACAGGGTTGACAGCGCGAGTGTGAGTCCCTTGGTTTTGCACACGTCCATAAGCCACAGTAACCACTTTCCATCAGGTGGACCATGTGCTTGTCTGCCAATAAGTGGTATAAAAACAATTCAGAGCTAAAATAATTCTTCCTTATGAATTTGTAAAAAAAATGGATTGGAAAGTCAAATTCCATATTGATGATCAACCTAATTTCATACTTGCTTGTACAACATAAAGTGTAAACAAAACTATATTTAAAAGAGAAGATAACCTAATTCTAACATGGTTTTCAGAGTTTCTTGCTCGCATTAGATAGATAGATAATTCTTTATTGTACACCAATAGATTACAGTACAATTTTTAGTTAGCATGCATATAGTTTAATGTACAATGGGCGGCCTTATCGCTGGAAGCTATTTCTTCCAGGCAACCTTGGGATGGACAGTAATGTTATAAAGCAAAAGATTTGGTGTAGTTAGCAAATAAACTAGAAACAAGGCGTATTAAAAAAACAAAAAGAAAGATAGATATGAGAGAAGTTCAAATAAAGTAAAATAAATATACAACTTTAGCACATAAATAGATATACGAAGTAAATAGTACATACTAATAAGAAGGGAAAATAGTGAGCATATTAATTGTGAGCTGTCACAGTGTTCACAATGATAGGTAGTAGTCCTTTACCATTATTTGAAATATGTTTAGGGATTTTGCTCGTCTGATACTCAACGGCAATGCGTTCCATAAGCGCATAGCCTTGACAGAGAATGACTTTTCAACAAAATCAGTTGAATGCATTGGCATTCTCAGCCTCAAATTCTCGGATGATCTCAGGCATCTCGTATGTGTGTCATGGAGGAACTGGAATCGTTCTTTGAGATAAGAGGGAGTGGTGGGATTAAATAATACATTATATAATAATGTTAGAATGCCCATATTCCTGCGAAGTCGAATTGGGAGCCACTTGAGTTGTTTACGGAAATCTGACATGTGATCATACTTGCGTAAACTAAATATGAATCGTATGCAAAAGTTTTGAAGTCGCTCAAGTTTATCTAGTTGCTCCTCTGTGAGATCGGGATAGCTGACATCGGCGTAGTCGATAACAGGAAGAAGAAGCGATTGTGCGAGCGCAGTTTTAGTGGCAATTGGTAGGAAGTTTCGCAGTCTGCGTAAAGCACCCGCTGAAGCGAAAAGTTTACGACTGGTTTCCTGTAACTGGATATTCCAACAAAATGATTTATCCGTATAGATACCCAAGTTTTTGACATTTTCACTAATTGGCATGATTGTTCCACCCATGGTAATCTGAGGAAGCTGGGTCCAATCTATTTTCGAAGTCAACCTTGGACTACCAATAACAATTATTTGTGTCTTGGATGAATTTAGGGTGAGTCCATGGTTGGTGGTCCATGGAGAACCTTATTTAATATTTTTATTCTAGACATAATTGTAAAATTTTAACGTTCATGTGCTCGTTATATGCCTAAACTGAAAAAATGAAATTGTTTCTTTGATTCTTGATGTTTGGGTATTATTTATCTACTGTGGTACTTTTGTGGTGCGGCTGTGGCCCTTGTGATGTGTCTAAAGTATGCGAGTACTTAACTAGAATTGTACAGTAACTATAATTTTCCATTTCATAGAAATGTGTCCACAAAAATATCCAACAGAACATGGAATAAGAAGAAAAAGAAAAAAGAGATTGATGCAGTTAAGATCATCAATCTCTCTGCGCTTCCTGCGGCGCCAATTATGCGCATGCGACTGCGAGAGAAGCATATGAGGGAGGCATGAGTACGAAAGAGACGAAATAGAGGAATGAGATGCTCTACCAAGGGACCGACGAGGTGTTGTGGATCTTGGTACTTATGTTCGGAAATACTGCAGCTGCAAATATTTATTATAGGTAGAAGTACTTTTATAATTAGACTAGCTGATGCCCGCGGTTTTGTCCACGTAGAATTTTGAACCAGTTCCCGTTACTCATACATAACCTAAACCCGGCATAAAATCCATCAAATTTCAGTCAAATCCGTTCAGCCGTTAGAGCGTGATTGAATAACAAACATCTTACAACATAAACAACTTAATATTTTTGCCGACGTTTCGGATGCGTTGACAGCACCCGTGGTTATGTCTTGACTGCGACTTGTCGAGTGTCGAGAGGTGTGCTATAGCGCATCCGAAACTTCGGCAAAAATAGTAAATTCCATGATATATTCGCGAAAAGTTCCAAACCGTGATATAATTATGAATTCACACCACGATAGTTGAAAAACAATTTATTATACAATTCCAATAATTAATCTTGTAATTTAAAATAACTAACTAGAAAATAAATATTAGTATAGTGTGTTTCCGAACTGTTATCGTCGCACAAGTGCAGTCGTTGTACGAATTCAAGGCTACGTTGTCGCTGCGCCCGCGCCGATCTTACACACACACGCTCACATTGCACACACCAACGCACACATACATACATCTGCAATATACGTCATGGATGCGCTAACGGCAGTACAATCAAGGGTTATGAATAGTAAACTAGCCCGTCCTCGTCCCACTTAACTGTTTTTGTGCGGGTCCGAGCGAGAACGCGTTATTGGTTTGCGTTCCGCAATACTAATCGTTTTTACATCCAGATATTTCTATATTAGGTGTTAGGGTAGCTATTTTTGTAGCGTAATTTGGGATATAATCTATATATTCATATATATATACATATATATATATATATATGTATAAAAAATAATCCAGACTAACTAATTCATAATTATGCCGAGCTTAAATCATTAGACAAACTTGAAAATTTTGCAGTAGATTCTTTTTATATTTTAAGCATCCACTAAGTAAGGATTTTTGTACATTGTGCTATTATGGCGGTAAAATAAGCGATGAATGTTTATTCCATACGAGTATATTTATATATATACATATATATATGTAAATAATTGTCCGGACTAACTAATTCATAAATGCCGAGCCTAAA
Source organism: Eilema griseolum (assembly GCA_963662185.1). NCBI lineage: Eukaryota > Metazoa > Arthropoda > Insecta > Lepidoptera > Erebidae > Eilema > Eilema griseolum. The sequence continues at coordinate 933,349 of OY759232.1, forward strand.
TCATAAGACAAACTGGAAAATTTGGCAGTAGGCATTTTCTTTTTATGTTTTAAGCATCCACTAAGAAAGGATTTTTGGAAATTGCGCTATTATGGGGTTTACCCCATAATAGCGCAATTGCGATGAATGTTTATTCCATACAAGTATCCATCTCTGTTAGGTATAGGATACTTGCTGTTGAACGCGGCTCCGCCCACGTTGATGTTATATATCCTTTCTCAAGTTTTAATTTACCCTATACCAAGTATCATCAAAATCGGTTCAGCGGTTTAGACGTGACAGACAGACGCATGACAGACAGACCGACTATTAAGTAAGTATGAATTTTGTTATTAGTTGCTATATTGTGATAGTAATTGCTGATATAAATATAAGTAGATAATTCAGCTTTTATATCATGATTTGGTGTAAGACGTGTACCTACATATTTCTTTTTATATAAGTATACACTATTATTTCATCCTACAGAAGTTGTGTTGCCATGTCAAGTTAATATTAATTGAGTGTAACAATAGCTTTACGGTTTAATTACTTATTATTTCACTGCGCTATACTGTCAACCATTAATAATTATAATTTTATAACTATAAGATCTTTATTGTAGTTAAGTTAATGATAAATATGGTGGGTGTGGCCAAATAATAATTTTATGATCGTAATGAAGCCATTATTCTTCTGATAGTATTATAATGTGGGAGTTTGTGAATATATTTAGGTAGATGCTTGTTACTCATATTCAAACGGCTGATCGGTTCTAGCTGAAATTTGTTATAGGCATTGATTATTTATAGTCTGGTTATGGTACTTATATCTCAGTATATATTCCTGCTGGTAAAAGCATCTAATATCAACTCAATTATAGTACTGATATATCTATTATTACGTTCATAAATTAATTTGGATCGTTATATCAACACGGTCTCGGGTTCGATCCCAGGTTTTACCATGGCATACATCAATGACTTTACGATGCTTTTCGAAGTTATGTGTGTATTTATCGCAGGTTTATAAGTGCCCTGTTAATGGCAATTGGCTCGCCACCTATTGGGACCTAAACATAAACTGGCGAAATGTGGGTGCAAGCACCTCAGCTTACCCCTTCGGGGATATAGGCGTGAGTTTATGTTATGTTATATCAATACACACTAATTCAGATGAAATTAGATCAATATATAAATAAACCTATCTATATTATAAATTAATAACATAACTAACTAAAAAGTGTCGCTCTTGAATATGACTGGTTTTTAATATGAGTTTATAAAAACATTAATTTTATAAGTGGTCATGGTGATTCTTTAATATATATATAATGTAGAAGGTAAACTGAGATCCTTATTAAAACCCACATTTCTCCACTTAGGTTGTTTTACCCTACGTAATTGATATCAAACCTATATAACAATTTCACAAAACACTATCCTTACTAGTATTTTCCAAAAATTCAACATAATTTAATAATTAATAAAACAAACAGTAAACCTCAAAAAACTCACTGAAACAATGGCTAAAGAAACAAAATATTCTATTTTTTTTCATGTCATGTAATGTTGTAAGGTGAAACCGGTCAGGTCTAATAATAAATAAAAAATACTGTGGAAAAATACAAGTGATTCTTAATATATGAAACAAAACATTCTTTCAGAAGGCGAAATTATAGTCACCCTATATATAATCGGCATCGATTAGCACAGGAAGACTGGTCTATGGTGAGTTTTTTTTTTCTTAAAGTATTTTTAGCCTGTGTCCGGCGACGCGGGAGTGTTGTCCTAGGTCCGGCGTTAACGTGTGCATGTTCAAATACATTCCAATATTTATGACGAGAAATGTGAAGGCCAAGATAAGAAAAAAATATTACTGACTTTATTGTAATACTTATCTTTATCAGAATATTACTACGGTAGCAAATTAGTGTAGGGTAATATGTTACCGTATTCTATGGACGCCTGCAGTATTTGCAATGAATAAGGCTATTTAAAATTTTAGAGATGAATAACCCATGTCATTTTATCAAATCTTGCTATACATAATATTTAAGCGAATTCTAAAAAGGATGTTTATATATTTTTTTATGTTTTTACGAGCATAACTCCTTCATGTGTAGACGGATTAGCAAAATTATTTGTATAAATATAATTTAGTTTTGCGAATAATTTATATTTATAATATAAACTGACTTCTATATACATCTACAACCTACTAGAAAAAGTTTACTGCTGAAAAAAGTGATTACTAGAAAAAATCTTTAGAGCGTAAATTGTATCATAGTGCCATGGGTGAGACGGGAATAGAATTTGAATTTCGAATTTGATACATAGACAAAAAGTTTACTGCTGAAAAAAGTTATTATTAGAAAAGTTGTTTAGAGCAGAAATTGTATCATAGTGCCATGTGTGAGGTGGGAATAAAATTTGAATATCGAATTTGATAAATGAGTAATAAATTTTGACATGTAGAAGCAAAGCACTGCTGATCAGAAGTATTTCTTTTTACAATACAGTCCATAAATAGAAGTCATTGTCTATACCGTCCATTTAAACGTTACCATATCAACTCAATACAGCAGTATTCACAGAAGCTGGTTTTCCTTGACAGCTACAGACTACAAGACAAACGTATCGAGTGTGTTGTGCAAATACGAGGAGTGTTTGCGAAGTTGCCTTGGTACAAACACTCACCGCAATCAGTCGATAGCAGTACCTTGTACTGATTAAGAGGCAATGCTCTCAGATCCTGGCCCTGATAATGGCGATATAGTTGAGGTATTCTCCACGGCTTTACTGTCCGATGGACTGAGGTTATAGCTTTCGTCACAGTATAGACAAGTGGCGATTCGTTGGCCAGTATTGTAGAATAGAATCTTTATGGTTCAATAAAAAAAAAAGAATAAAAAAATGAATGCATTGCATTGACAGCTATTTTGACATTTGTGACAGTCGTTAACAACAATCAACCACAGACAATCAGATGGTAGTTTAAGTTGTTTGTTATGTAATGTAAGTATACTTGAATGGTGAATTTAGTCTGCATTATCAAATTTGTCAGTTTACGAATTGGGTTTCTCCTTTGTTACTAATTGTTTTAGATGATTTTTTTTTAGTATTATTCTTCACTATTATTGTTACGAATCACAACAATCAGTTCTTTTTTAATTAAAATTTTCTAAATTAAAATTGTGCTTTGTTGATGGTAATTGCTGAATCCTTAGAACAGGAAATTAGTTGAGTAGTAAATTATAGTAAGACAAGAATTCTTCACAATGAACAGGATGATTTATCACATCTGCCATGCCTCAAAAAGAGTTAATAGCACCGTAACAATAAAACCACTCTCTGATGTACCACCAGTATGAAATCATAAAGAAACTGGCACGATCCACTAATCTCATTACGTATTAGTAAAAAAGATTCGCACGCATCTGCGCCCGCGCCGGCAGGCGGGCGGCGCAAGCGCAGCAATTTTCACTTACGAGAAAAATATAGAGAGTGAAAACGGTAAACAAACATGGCACGATATTGTATGGTCTGCAGATAAAATTATTGGCGTTTTATGAAGGCTTCCGTGAAGCAGCCGCAGTGAGTGCGGCCTCTGTTCCTACGTGGGTGAATTTTTATTATGTTATAAGAATTTTTTAACAGCATGGGGTCTGGAAACCTTGACACTATGGGATTGAAAACACTATAATAGACCATAAGTCTACTATAATAGACATACCTGTTGGCTTATATTAATATAAATATTAATATAAATGTGAACGTTTGTTTGTAGCAAGCATTTAAAGGCAGCGGTAAGCGCTCGACTATCGGTAAGTCGTGTGCTCTTTTTCTCACCGTTTAATACCCATGAAGTGTGTGGGGCTACTCTCCATCTCATAATAAACATACAGCTCCTAAAAACTACCTAATTACTAACAATAGGCTCTAAACCCCTGATATTGAAATGAATATACTGGTAATTTTTTATCGTTACCCTCATTATCATGTATTTGATAATAAAAAATATAAAAAGACAGATCTTCCCTGCATCCAGTACCGAACAGTGTCGTGTAACACCGGTGCGTTTTTTTTCTGCGCCCGCGCATCGGATCAGCGTCCATCAGCGAAAACGAAAGTGGAAACTATGACGACATTGTTCTAAAAGAAAAACGCGAGCGTGCGAAAAACTGGGGAAAAGTTGCCGCTAAGCGGTAATTACCCGCTGCGGATAGACACGACATTGCCGCAGCGTCTCGGAGACTGCGCGGTAGAAAAGGTAGTTTGCCTTTTTTATGCGCTAGCGCATTTCGTGCGCATGACAGTATGATAGGATAAAATCTTCCTGTAAATTAATTTGATATGAATGGGCCTTAAAGTTTTCATAGTGGGTATCAATAAGGCAATAGGACCGAATTCAATGAGTGGTGAAATCTGGGTGTTAATTCACCTCTGCCCAGCCGTTCGGGGATAAATTCGTGATTATATATATGTATGTATCAGTATATAGTATTTAGAGTTAAATAAAAAAGAGGTTTTATGGGGTCGCATTGAAATCTTTGGATGCCTAACCAACCTCACATAGATTAACGGATAATAATCTAGCTTAGGTTTACCTGTCGGAGTTGAGGGTTAAATGACAGTCGCTCCCGCAAATATCAAGATGAGCCGAATGAAGAGTAGAAGACCGAACCCCGTGTTCCAAATTATAACACTGTGACTAAGATGAAAATACATGGCGACGTACTGAGTACCTTTTTTTTGATATCGGTTATAGGTTAATGTATCATTATAATTTAAGTTCATACATCACCCTATGATAAACGTAAATTGTGCCAGAAAGGCTATTATAAAATCCAAGAATACTTGGATGATCAACAAGCTTGGAAATGAGCTCAGCTATGCTACTCAAATAAATTTTTGTATTTAGATTAAGTAGACTAAGTGTATGTTTGTAAATAGACCAAAAAAAAAGAAATGCCCGCTGAGTTTCTTGCCGGAGTCTTCTCAGGTCGGGGCCGCGTTTCGAACCGGTGGTCTATTTACTAAACAGATATTCATGTTCCTTTTTTTGTTGACGTTTTGTAAGTGTCGATATGATGGTCTATACAGAATAAATGATTTTTGACTTAAATATCCCATCAGCTAGCTCTATCAATCATCTAACTTAACCTACCCGGTCGTATGTCATTAAGATGTAAATTAACATCTTTCATGAATTCTAAGCCCGACAAACCGAAAATCAGATCAATTTACTTCATGTAATTTATTCCGTTAACATCTCAAGAATTCTGTTTCAAGACTTCTCTCTCAAGGATAATGTCAAGGTCTCCGTCTAGACTTCGTAGACGAAGCTAACCCGGGGACTGCCAGACATCTAATTGCTGTTAAAACCTAAGCAACTTTGTCGACAATATTTTGGAATTATGTGGGAATGTCGCTTGAAATAAGGCGTGATTATATCTTTCTGTAGAGTGAGAGCAACGAGAACATTCTAAATCGCCTCAATTAGTGTTTGATAACGACCTTTTTTTTTTACCACTTAGGTGGCAGACAACCACACGGCCCACCTGATGGAAAGTGGTTACCGTGGCCTATGGATGTTTGGAACACCAGAGGAGTCACAGTCGCGCTGCCAACCCTGTAAGGACAGAGTTTCTGTGCCGTCAGTGTAGAAGATAAAGCAGGACAAGCCTTTAGTCTTCCCACTGACAGCACAAATTCTCCAGTGAGCTCTGGCTACCTTACTTACGGCTGGAAACACAAAACGAAGTTATTATGGCCGCGGTATTCTGTATGGTAAAAAAGGAAGACTGCGACTGTCGCTGCCTTCCTTTTATTCTGTATGGTGGAAGTACTTCCCCAGTCGGACTGCTCAATTGGGCGGAAATACCGCCGTGTCCTACCTCTTCATAACCGCCGTGTCCTACCTTCTCATAAACTTGTTAAAGATGTTATGGAAAACATAATAATATATTTTCATGCCTTAGTTTATTGCATATGCTACTTTATGTATATTGCATAAATAAAACGTTCAACTATACATACACGAGAATATTTTATAGTATCTACATACCTACGATGGAAACATACATATTTAAAATACTCAAATACATGTTCAATACAAAAAGAAATTACTCTAAGTTTGTAGATAAAAATAAAATTTCCCGGAAAAAGAACCAGTTTTGCAATTCAATATATTAAGGATAGCACTGACAAAAAACTATGCAATAATAAAAAACAATAGCAAACATCATCATTAATCTGATAAAATTCCTCTTCAAAAGACAGTTAGTCTCAGTAATAACCCTACAGTTCTGAGAATTGCTCAAGTTGGTACACAAGTTAGACGCCAGACCCCTCCGTGAAAGGGAAACGTAATAACAACGCAGAACTGTTTCAAGTTTACTAGTGCAAGTGCAGTGGGCTGCGCGGGCGCAGCGCCGACGCGCACAAGAGATAGTGCCGCTCGGATACCGCGCGGAGATAAATTGATAATGTTGATGAATATGGTCGTATTTTTATTTCAGTATCGCAAGATAAACGAAGCTTGTAGGTTTTTAACGTTGTATGATTATATCAGGTTTATTTTGCGTTTTTATCTATGTTATAATAATATTTTAGGACATAATTAGAAGCGCTTTCTAGGCCTAAAGTAACATAGTTATTGGTTCTGAAATGCGGATAAATATGGGTTGTATGATGATAGTATAATGATCTGTGTAAATTATACATAGAAATGTATTATGCTAGTTCATATTTATCAAAGAAAATTATTTTAGAATCAATTTATCAGTCTCTCCTTTCTATATTGTATAACTAATACGCTCAGTATACTAAAATATAATTTTATAATAACCCCAGTCACGTTGCAAAAACTAATTACGCTCAATACTACCCACAATGTCTAACACAAGCTTCATCTAAAAATAGTACATTCATCTATAATTAGTGCAGAAAATATCTCAAGATTGGTTTTATAAGACCCACGCTCCTGTGTGCCGTGTGCTTTAATGTCAAGTTTCCCTCGCCTAGCCGGCCGTGCAACCAGAATGCACTTTCTTCCTATACACACACACATGCACGGAAACAAACACAGTAATAAGCCGCTGCTGTGTGTGTACTAGGGACGTCGCACACACACAATCTGCATTCTGTGTTTACACACTGTAGCATTTTCTGCTAGCTTGTGTTCGTCGGTTGTTCGTCGAAAGTCTGAATGGAATCATACTATAACTTTTATTACTGTCTTTCTATTGGTAAAATATTTATCTTTTGTTTCAGAGGGAAATTGTAGGAAAAGTTTGTGAAACTTTTATATAGTTAATAGTTGATTATTAGAACGTTTCCGAGAATCTCTTTATGATTTGGGGTTGGCGTATCACAGAAGAGCTGTTTTGGGCTTAGATCTACATTAAATATATAATTATTTCAAGGGAGATAGATTTTTAGAGTAGGTAGGCAGAGATTGCTTTTATATTTGTGTTGTATTACTAAAGTAACTTATTTTCCAAAAACTTTAAATGGTCTTCTGAAAAAAACATTATGGATTTCAAAACGACCCTTCTTAGTTAAGTAAGAGATATGAAAGCTATGCTCCTACCATGTTTGCCTGCCTTCACGCTGCGCCCTAAGCAACTGCAGGCATATACTAAAGAACGTTTCGAACGATCTAACGGATTTGACAGCAAATTCCTTGTTCAGATTTAAATTTCGCATGCTGTATATTTAGTGACGTCACATTGTCGAGCACAAATCAAAAGTGATGTATCTGACGTGTTTATGTGCGCCACAAAGATACTTTTTTTTTTTTTATACCGGCCCACCTGGTGGAAAGTGGTAACCGTGGCCTATGGACGTGTGTCACACCAAGGGAGTCACACTCGCGCTGTCAACCCTGTAAACACAGAGAGTTTCTGTGCCGTCTGTGTAAAAGACAAAGCAGGACAAGCTTTTGATCCTCTTACTGACAGCACAAAAACTCTCCAGTAAGCTCTGGCTACCCTACTCACCGCCGGGAACACAACACGACGGTATTATGGCCGGAGTATTCTGTAGTATCCCCAGTCGGACTGCTTAATTGGACGGAAATACCGTCGAGTTCTACCATCTATTAAAAGACGTCAACAAAATCACAGAATGCTCAATTGAAATCACACTGCGGAGTCGCTCAAAACTTTCTTTCAGCATGAGTCTGCTGCACCACCCTGCTAGTCTAGTCATTACCTACATATTGAGAGCTAATTCTCTCATCGATTCGCACCTGACAGTTTGTTTGGTCGATAAATACCCGATCCGTGACCCAGCTATGACTTGAATGATTAATGAACTCAAATGTTAGAGAAGCGTTCAATTTCCGCTCCGTCTAGAATTAAAATTGAGAACCTGAGGAGCAATTACCGTTTATATATTTCTGAAATTAGTAGTCTTGCTGACATGTTAAGTAATTTTTGTTCTATGTATAATATGTATAAAACTGCGGTAACCTAGTGGTATGGGTAATGGACTGCTGAGACGAGGTCTCGGGTTCGATCCCAGGTTTTACCATGGCACACACCAATGACTTTTCGAAGTTATGTGTGTATTTATCGCAGGTTTATAAGTACCCGGTTAATGGCAATAGGCTCGCCACCTATTACATTAGGACCTAAACATAAACAGGCGAAATGTGGGTGCTAGCACCTCTGTCTACCCCTATGTATTATGTATGTTATATGTGTGTATTTAAAAAAAAATTAAGTCTGTATATCAGCATTCCAGAAATAATAACCCTAGCTAATTAAGCTATGCTAGAATGTCCTAGAATATTTATTTATTTAGAATTTCAAATGATATTTAAAGTTTCAACGTGAAAATTAAAAAAAAATTCATTACCTTAAACGTTATAACTACAACTGTGAATTTCTGAATAGCTTGAGTATTCACAAAAGCGAAATAACTAATTATTTTGAAAGGAATCACAACTAAAGCTAACAATAGACATAAAAGCATAATTTTTTCTACTATCAATTTAGTAAAAAGAAATTTAATTTTGGACTCGCACAAACGTGCCCCTAATTGCCTTTCTGCGATATAATTATTCTATTTATGTTTCCTTTACGACTTAAAAGAAAATTTTCCACTTTCATCTTATTTGTATAGAGTCATACTTGTTAGTAGCAACACGTGTTCTCTTTTTTGCAGCCTCGGGTCCTTTGAGCGTCAGGGTCATCGTTATGATTTTTGTTTTATTTTACAATTTTAGGGAAACTTAAAGGTTCAATATTATATAATTAATAGGATGATGGCCAATTATCAGTTTCCACATTTAGGTATTATCACATCTTTACATGCTAATGCTCAAAAACCTCTCAAGGCAAATTAAATTCTTTTAGAAGTTAGGAAACTATATTAGAGATAATGATAATCATTCAAAGTATTGATCACATAGGACTTTTTTCATTCTAGTAACACTAGTATTACTACTAGTATTAGTAATAGTAGTAGTAGTATTGTGGATATCTGTACTGGTGACCCTCTTTTGCCTTCAGCTTACCATGGGAGGAAGTTGAGGTGTTATATATAAAACTGATGCCTATCTCAACAGGAAAGACTTTTGAGTCAGATTAAGAGGGAATTATAAGCGAGTTAGAGTGACAGATATCTTACTTTTTTTGTTATAAGTAATTTAACATGAAATTACAAAGTCCCTGTCACACATGGGGACATTTCCTTGCTTCAGAAAGAGATATAAAAAATGTTTCCAAATTATATTTGAAACTAGCGACTGCGTATGCGTGAAATTTAGTAAATCAATTAACCTATCACAGTTCATTGCTGGAGATAGACCTCTCCCAATAATGGGGGGTTTCAGCCTACTGTTTCCACGCTGCCCAAACGGGTAGGTACAGGGTTATATTTCGAATTTTCCTCGTCTCGCCATTAGTCGCCTCTTATAACACCGGTTGGAAAAGATTTCTTTTTATAAAAAAATTATATGATAACGTTTCCGCTGTCCACGGGAACCAATTCCCGGGATAAAAGTAGCCTATGTGTTATTCTAGACACCTAATAATCTACCCCTATGCCAAATTTTCACCAGATCCGTTTAGCCGTTAGCCGTAACCAAAAACCTTGATAAACTTTCTCATTTACAAAATTAGTAGGATCATCTAATCAAAAATTAACTTTGCATAACCAATTAATTACTAATTTTAGAAACAATTTTTTTTTACAGAATATTAAATATTATTTCCCTAAATATTGGGAAAAAAGTTGAAGCTGGTGGTGGTGGTATGCATAAACTTAAAACTACCTACATGTAAAATATTGTCACATATTGTAGTATTTAGAAATATAACTTTATAACCGCCTATACAAACCTTTGAGAATGCCCTGAGGTGAAACCAGTCAGGTGAAAAATAAAATATAGTGGAAAAGTAGTGTCTTATTCAATATAATAATTTAGAGATTATAATATTATTCGAAAGCGTGTGGTGGCCTATTTAGCTAGTGCATCGCGTCCTTGGCTGGCTTCCCACGCCGGCCGCTGTTTCTAAATACACAAGCAGATATTCTCGATATCAATACTGAAATCTATGCTATTTTATAATTGTAAATTGGAAATGTTTGTTCGTGATGAACGCTACTGAACGCATTGACAGACTTCAAATCTTACGTGATTGCAATCGATTGAGTAAAACTGGAGATAAGATATCCACGATAAGGTACTTTTTATACCACTTAGCTGGCAGACGTAACAATTAAAATAGGTAACAGTTAAAATAGGATGTATAGACGATTTAAAAAAAAACTGTTGTAGAGTGAAGTCTAACTTGTCCTTAAAGTGTACGCACTTGGCACTTTTGTCTTATTAACAATTTCCCCAAAAAAATCCTCGATCTAATGTCAATGTTCTATCTTGAAAATACCGTTATTAACATTTCATTACATTCGGGTCCGCGCGTCTCGGGTCTCATGTGCATGTTGTAAAGTTTCTAAATAAGGTATTTTCCTTAGAACACCGGATCACGATAACGGATAGAGATATTTATTGACAATCAATTAAAGCTCACCACTTTAACATTTAGCTGTACGTAGGTACACTTGCGTGTAACTAACTAAAAATAAATGGATAAGAATCCCAAGCTATTTGAAGAACATAACTAAATTAATATACTCCCGTGCAACCAAGAATTCCGCAGCAGTTTCTATTTGTGCAGTGTGGCGTGTAATACTCGTGTATTGTAGTTTATGGTCCTATGTCCAGCGCGCATGCTACCGACTGGAACTTACCTGTGGACAAACAAACAATATATTATTACAACGTACACGTAAACACAGTATGAATAAAGAGACTATAAAATCCCATCCTGAGCAGCTGAAGTAGATACTGCGTTATCAGGAAGTCTGGCAGTCATTATACTGAACTAAATATACTCTGTGGATTTCTGACAGCAAAATCCTTTATTCAAATGCCCGCTAAAATACTTTTTTAAATTACCATAGATAATATCAATAATATTCTAAAATATATATTTTTAAATAACCACAGACAATATTTATGACATTCTAAAAATAAACAAGGACTAGTTTTTAAATTAATTATTACCAACAACCGCACGTCCTTTTGGCCAAACTACTAATGTAATTATTGATGTTTATTTTATAAATAGCGAGAGTCGCTTACCGTCTGGTATAACGGTATAGAAGCCCCTTTTAGTGCCTAAGTACATGCAACTAAAAAATCCACCATATTTCCTAAGAACATTCAATTTACCTAGGCAGAATCGCGTGACCGTCAGTGAAAACTGCATTTCTTTCGTGAGAGAGAACAAAGATGTGTGTTTAATAAGTGTAAAAGAGAGCGAAGATATGCACGCCTGTGCAATTTACTATCTAAAAGCGAATGTTTTTCTCACTGTAAACAATACAGGCGAGATCTGTCTAATGTAGGTTGACCTAAATAAGGGACTAGTGGTTTGAAGTCGGAGCTCTGCTTAAGCTGGACGGAGAATATGGACTGTAATTATAATGCTACCGTTATAAGTAACTGTAATTTTTAACAGATTTTATGATTCGTTATGGGTAATTTTTTGTAGTGCTAAGGGCCATATCATACTGCTGGTTTGCAAGCGGTTTCGGGATGGAATGGTATGGTGGAAACACGCTATGGCTGCGCAGCTGATTCGTCGCAGTCGGCTGAGGGTCGTAGTTTGCCGGAGGTGAAGGTGCCGGAGGCATGTCCCTTACCCCGGCCGAACCAGGGCCATCTCTATTTAGCTATAAGATAGAAGTGGTGTACGACCACGGGTATCTTTGATATTCTCATGTTGAAAACCTTTTTAGCGCGTGTATTTTCAGTAGTCGGATTTTAGTTTCATTTTAAACTATTTTTTAATTTATATTATTTTGGAACAAACAATAGATATAATTTATACATATTTGAAACGTGATAACTAAGCCTTTTCAGTTGTTATCAAACACGACATATATATTCAAATTTATTTTTTAACACCGTACTTTATGATCGCTAGAGGGCGTCACATTAGATTGTCAGTCAGACACGTTATATAGCCTATAAGCAGCGGACGACTAAAATGCTTCTAGCGATCCCTCATTTGTCAGTTCTAATAACTGGTTAAGGAGCTATGAGGGAACAGGTGAACCTACATACATTTATACATACATACAAATATACAAACATACATATATGGTCTGCCTAAATTATAACCCTCCTTTGGCTTCGCCATAGTCCCAACTACGGCGAAGCCAAAGGAAAGGAGGGTTATGATTAAAACTAAATGAAAATACAGTAAGAACATTGCAAGATATCGCAAAAATAAATAATGTACATGAACTTATGAAATATTTTTCGAAGTGTACAGAAACATCCAGAACATTTTCAAAACTTTGAGTTACTTGTAAAAGATTGACGAAATTAGATAAACTTACGCGATTTTTTGGCGCGTTCATAGAAATTGATTGAGTGAATTACCAGCAGCAAATAAAGTTGCGTACATACGAAATAGTTATATGAATTTGGAACTTCCCGTATTACTATTTTTAAATTTAGAACACTTTGAATTGATTCTAATCAAAAGATATAAACCACAGAGAAAATATTATTTTGTTATCAAAATGCTTAATCTGTTTTGGCTTTTATAATTTTCTCAGAACGGTATCATTCAATTTACACTTTGAGTCTTAGGGAATATAGACCTATTTTAGATATCCAGGATATATCCAGATAAGTCCAGTTGCCAGAGAATTCCTTCATAAACAGACTAATGTGGATTTGAAGTTTGAATGTGTAGGTATATTCACATATTTTTTTAATATCGTCGTTATTTTTTAACCTACTATTGTTAGTTATGATAAACAACTTGATAATATAACTAATTTTCCATCTTATGTATGCTCGCAATATTTAAAAATTGATGCTACTGGTAAAAATAGAACAAGGCGGGAAATTGGTTCTTGGAATATCGCTTTAGAAACTCAAATGAAATATTAATTTATGTAAGAGTGTATTGTAGACATTCTGACGTCGTTTATCTAAAAATAAATACCTTGTTACCAAATAATTTCATGGAGGTGTTGTTCTTTGTGGTAACACCATTCTTTATTTCTTCATCAAAATAACCGATTCTAACAAAACCGTTTAAGTAATTTGTGAAAGTTTTTAATTGTGTTTTTTTTACATAGGACACGTCAATTAGACTTTGCCTCGCCTGATGGTAAGCTGAAGGCAAAGTCTTAAAAAAGAGGGTCACCTTTACATACATATGCTATGTTACATGTAATGGTGACCTCATCAGATGCTTTTTCACACTGAAATTAATCCAATGACGTTTTAAAGGCACCAAATGCTAGTTGAAATAATTCCGACAAATCACCTTATAAATAGCAATGAAAAAATGTGAATTAAAAAATCCATGAAGCTCTAACATTGTTCGTTAACAGCACACATCCGTAAACACTTGCCGTGGTGGGAATTGACAGCGGACCTGTCACCGTCCTGTCAACCGAGTGACGTTTGACAGTTTGAGAGCGGTTCGCTGATACGTCTGCGCAACACATGATTTTAAAATTGGAAGCTCCAGTAAAAAAAAATAGATGCAACATTGATAATAGTATTTTCCATAGACATTTCTTTTAATATTTTTTAAAAGTAAATTTATGATAAATTTATATTGATATTGATACTCTGCCTATAATTTGGAAATAAGTTGATTTTTTAGTGACACAATCTATATCAGGAGGAAGGGTACTCTCTATTTTGGCTTTCTCATTCGTGTTGGAAAAGAGGAGTTTTGGCGTCAACGCCAATAAGAACGCATCGCGGTATTATATACTATTTACAGTGAATTGTGCTTAGAAGCCTCGAATAGTCTTCACTTCTTTAATGGTTAATAAGAGGTAGGATACAATGGTATTTCCGTCCAATTGAGCAGTTCGACTGGAGAAGTACCTCCGCCCTACAGAATACCGCGCCCATAATAACCTCATGTTGTGTTCCCGGCGGCGAGTAGGGTAGCCAAAGCTCACTGGAGAGTTTTTGTGCTGTCAGTGGAAAGACCAAAAGCTTGTCCTGCTTTATCTTTTACACTGAAGACACATAAACTCTCAATGCTTACAGGGTTGGCAGCGCAAGTGTGACTTTCTTGGTTTTGCACACGTCCATAGGCCACGGTAACCACTTTCGATCAGGTGGGCCGTCTGCTTATCTGCCACCTAAGTGGCAAAAAAAAAAAGATTTGATCTAAATATCCCAATTACCAGGTCATAACATCCCAAAAAATGTTGCGAAAAGTTCAACTCTAACCTTCCCTCCTCAATAGATTGTTGTTCTAAAATACATCAACTCATCTACAATCTACAAGTAATTATTTAGTGTTCTACCCACCATATAATTATCGCTATTTTCGATTATAATAACTAAGACATGCTGTAACTACCTTCTAATAATTCCGTCTAGACGAGCCCCATTTGTTTCAATCTTGGCACATTTGTGAAAATCCGCACTATATTATTCATTAGTTTTCTATACGAAACATGTAGACGAATTACTTTGGCAATAAGGGCCGGAGTAGTTTTGTGCGAACATATTTTTTATATATGTATATATTTATATACAACTTAGGTGGCAGACAAGCACACCGCGTGGTTCCCGGCAGAGTAGAATTTAGGACCATCCCATCTCTTCCCATGCGGTATCGTACAAATCGACTAAGAGATAGGGCTGTTTAACATCAGACAGATATTTACCAGTCCAAACTCAGCCTTAGATGCATGGCTCGAGTCAACAATAGTGCCCGGAAAACGGCAATAGACCCACTCCCAATTACGTGGGACCGAATACAGTGATTGGTGAAATGAGAGTGTTAATTAAGCTCTGCCCAACCATCCGGAGATAAAGGCGTGATTATATGTGTTCATTTTTAGTCGCTATAAAAAGTCGAAGTCTGCCTAGTAACAAAGTTAGAAATAAAAATACTTATCTACCTTTTCTTCGTGTAGAAATCCCCTCGGATAACCCCTGCTCCCTGGCGGGGTGGCTATGTTGGACTCTATCCGACTAAAATAGGCCTACGCACTTGAAAGACAAAGATCCAAAGTAGTTTAGAAGTAACCCCACAATGTATTATCTTATATGTATATATAATTCTCGTATCGCGGTGGTTGTAGTTAAACTCCTTTGAAACAAACGTTAAGGGGTTAATTTTAATTTTTAGATACATTAGAAATTACATACAACCCTGAATTTTCAACCCTCTACGATAAACACCTATTTTTCCATCGCGATTTTTTTTAAATTTCGATACATGGCTGAACAGCGTTTGTCGGGTCAGCTAGTAAACTATAATACTAGTAAACTAAAATGTTAACATTGAGATTTACATAAAAGCTGGCAATAAAAAGTACCCTAAGACATCAACATACTCGTATCTTATTACGTAAACTCGAATAACATACTAACTGATAACACTACTACTATTACTAAGTAAAATACTAGTAGTATTTCTACTAATAAAATGATAAAAATAAAATAAAGTGAAGCAAACAAATATCTGTCTAACCATTTGAGATTCCTTTTACAAAAACAAGCCATAAAGTTTGTTGATTAAGTGTTACGGTGATTACAAATATTTATGAAAAAGTAAGTGACCCATGGATTGGCACGTGCAATGGTAGAAACATAAAGAAATAAGGAAAACGAGCACTCGAGGCAACAGCCCTCCCAGCCAACAAAAATTGCTAAATTGACTTCTATTATGTATCAACGAGGCTATTGTATACAATTGCAAAGGGAGTAATATTGGGTCGTTAAAGCAAGGTATTAAAAATTATACTTTTTTCTCTTTTGATATAGGACACGTCAACAAGATTTCGCCTCACCTGGTGGTAAGCTGGAGGCAAGGTCTCAGAAAAGAAGGTCACTATTACAACTATGTATATACAATGTGTGCATACTATGTTGAAAATATTGTTGGTTTCACAGAGATATTTGGGTATTTTGCAGTAGTTAAAATAAATTATTTAACTGAGCTTATTAAATTAAGGATTGAAAAGAAATACCAGTAAAATTTGAGTCTGTTCTTAGTTTATCGTTTTTATTTATTTTTAATCATCCACCCAAACTATAAATATTTGACTATTAAATATTATGACGTCACAATAAATTATTTCATACAAGTTTCCTTGTAGGTTACCGTTTTGACGTTTATACCATTTTTACCCATTTCTTTATTCTAAGTCATGTTTAGTAAACATTATGTGCCACTGTTTATTTATAAAAAAGTAAAATAAAAAAGAGTAAAAACAATGTTACAGTGGTGACAGCTTGGCGGCCTCATCATATGCTTTTTCACGGAAACGGGACTCGACTCAAACCTATCTCCTGTCGAGGTAGGTAGAGACAACAGCTCTCCATCTGAATGTCCTTATAGGGTTCAAGAGCTTCCTATACTGTCATTGTATCTTTAGAAAGAAAGAAAGAAAAATAAAGAAAGAGATTTGAGTACTTCTGTTAGTTATGACAAGGTCGATAATGAAACATGCTTGCTTAGATGCAAATTCTAGATTTATATACTCCTGGGTTATAGCTATCTACAAACAGACTCCAGAAAGACCTTCCACTCATAAATAGTACGTTCTAAGGACCTCAGTTTGCATTCCGCATGTAAGTCCCCGAAGCAGTGAGCAAAGATGTATTAACACATACAACTTTTTTTTTTATACCACTCAGGTGGCAGACAAGCACACGGCTCACCTCCAAGTGGTTACCGTGGCCTATGGACGTATGCAACACCAGGGGTGTTACACTCGCGCTGCCGACCATGAAGAAACCTTCTGATGTCCCTCTTGAAGAACTCCATATTGTAGGTGCTTGGGAAAACCAATTACAATTTCGCCAACTATGAATTTTAATATACGTAATAGCGGAGGAGCTCACTACCCTCAAGCATGAAGAACAGACCTATTCCCTTAGTTGCTGTCTACGACACCCACGGGAAAAGATGCGGTGGCTTCTACTTCAACACAATTTCAAATGAAATTGTTTTTAAAACTTCACCCAAGTTAATTATTAGGAAATTAAAAAACGGACCATATAAAAAACAAACATATTAAGTACAATATAGGTATTTAAACTATCATGGTCACTCACATCAGTATCAAAATAAACGGGATATTTAATAATAAATAAATAAATAATAAATATTCTACAACATTCTACACAACGCTATCTAGACCCATGGTAAGCATAGTTTAACTAGCTTGTGTTATGGAATCTAGAATACGGGTAAACATACTTAAATCCTTTTTTTTTTGTAAATACGTACATATTATACATAGAAACACCCAGACCAATGCAAATACCCATATTCATGCATACAAATATTTGCACTGAGCGGGGATCGAACCCGCGCCTCCTGCGTAGCGGGCGCGTTCACTACCGCCACGCCACAGAGGCTGTCAATTTACCATCCAGTGGTCCGTCTTTGCGAAAACAACCGGGAACAAGCCAGTAAGCATCGTGTGTCGTGAACGTGATCGAGATCGGGTTCGAGTTTGTAGTGAGAGTGAAACCAGTGGTAGTGCAGATACGCGTAGTAAACGAACTCGAAAGAGGGTAGATCGATATAATTACTCCTAGAAAAAACTTTTTCTCTGTTCACCGCCAATACTCCAGTTCCTCCGTGATCATGGTGCTTGCAAAAGCGCCGAAATATAGGAAACTCAAAACAATGAAACATAAATATCCCGTTTATTTTGATACTGATATTAAGTACACCTAGATATTTCTCGCACGTGACGGCGGCTCAGAGCTAAAACTTTTACAGGTCATGTCTCCTGTGGTGTTTTGGATACATTGGCCACCAAAAGGAGCAACACCATTGAGAAATTCCCAACACAAATATTGCCCGAGCCGGAAATTTGAAACAACCCCATTTATTTTCGTTTACTTCAATTTTCATAACATCTATATTTAGATGGGTTATGTCAACATATAAGATTGGTTAGCGCGAATGTAAGGCTTCTTGTGTTTCGGTTTTGGAGTCCCGAAACGTGGTTCTAGAACGTCCGACTGCTCGATAGTTATAGACGATTGTATATCAGGGAGGGGCACGTGGGGAGGGATTTTACCACTTAGGTGGCAGAGAAACTGTGTGCCAAGCGGTTACCGTAGCCTATGAACGTGTGCAGCACTGTAAGAACCTGTAAGAATCTTCTGATGCCCTTCTTGAAGAACCTCATATTATAGTCGATTAGGTAAACCACAGCATGAAATATACAAGATTTTGGTGAGGCGAGAGGGATAAATATAGAGGATTTTGTTCTGAGAGGGGGAGCTACAATCATAAAAGACTATAATTCAAGCTTGAGGGTAGGGACAAAGGACTGCTGATTAGGAGACAGGGAGTGTTATTGGACTCATTTCCTCTTCTCTGTAATTCAAACATTATGCGTACAGTCAACAAAAAAGTTATGTAAATACTTTTACATACAATTTTATATGAGAGTGTATACATATTTCCTTTGTCACCTGTACAGTCTTGTACATACCCTATCTATCTAAAAACTATCAACATACATTATAATTTTAATCGTTCGCACAAAAGAAACTAAGGAGTATGTGATCTATTTTTATGTGTCCCTTTCTCCAAAGGAGGGTAAGACTAGAATTCTTTATATATCGGGGCCCAGACAAGTGTTTACTGTCCTTCACACGTCGCCTATTATAAGTAATACCTTACCTAGGTATTCTAGGCGTTTCTTTGTGGAACGAAGTCCCTAATTTGGCTCTATGTGTTCTGTGTTCCTTGAATTGTGTTATCGAGACGAATTGATGCTAAAATTGTTTTCTAATGAGGGCAGGAATTTCTACGAAAGAGTCACTTTGTAATGTATTTTTGTCACTTTGAAGTTACATACAAATATAAAACTCACTGGGGTTTGTCAATAATGTAGAAAGAAATATACCTATTTTGATTTTTTTTTTCCAAAGGCTCACGCTCTTTTAAGAGGGATATATGTATAGGAGAATTTGGATGGTTTCGGGCAAAGGTTCTGTGGCTTAGTGGTCAGAGCGTTCGACATTGTAAGGGAAAGGTCGCGGATTCGAATCCCGCCCTGAAAAGATTATTTTTTTTCTATATTTCAATCGATTTGAATAGTTAGCATACTAAATGCTTTAAAATTTCATTCAATAGTTTGAGCGGAGTCATCAAAAATCAATGTTTAAAAATTATTGTAACATATTTTTTAGGTTCCGTCCGTTCAAAAACCGTATCATAACCCATTAATACATTACACCTTAATTGAGTGAAATCACACGGGGTTTCAACAAAAAAGGTGCTTATTAATATACCTGAAAAAGCAACGCACACATACACTCACTCAATAGATCCTAACGCACACACACAAGCATTCAATAGTGTAACTTCGCCTCGTTAGATTCGGTGCGTGTTTGTGTGCGTAGGGGGTGGGGGGTGAGACTGCGGGTGAACGCCCCGACCTTCAGACGTGCTGGCTGTGGAGGGAGTGTCTAGGAAGCTCCCCGTAATAGGCTACACAGTAGTTAATACATAATGCTTGCTAGTTCGTGATTTTCCTGAAGGATAACGGAACGTGCCCAGTTTGGTGATAAATCTAAATTATGATATCGGAAAATAAGTACTGTCAGACAGTCGAAGGCTGCTAATACATACATACAATCACGCCTCCATCCCCGGAGGGCTAGGCAGAGGTGAATTAACACCCACATTTCACCATCATTGTATTCAGTCCCACGTAATAGGGGGTGAGCCTATTGTCATTTTCCGGGCACTATTGTTGCCTCGAGCCATGAATCTCTGGCTGAGTCTGGGCTGTCTTATCTCTTAGTCGCCTTGTACGACACCGCATGGGAAGAGATGGGGTGGTCCAAATTCTATTCTGCCGGAAACCACTTCTGTGCCGTCAGTTTAGAAAACAAAGCAGGACAAGGCTTTGGTCTTCCCACTAACAGCAAAAAACTCTCCAGTGAGCTCTGGGTACGCTGCTCACCGCTGGGAACGCAACACAAGGTGGCCACGGTATTCTGTAGGGCGGAGGTGCTTCCCCAGTCGGGAGATGGAAGTATCCTCGTGTCCTACCTATGTTCTTTCCTAGTTCTGGATAGGAAGAGAGAAGGTGGGACCAGTTGAAAGATCAGAGATACAATCAGAGAGGCAATGTCTTTAATTTACCGCAGAGGCTCTGCGGTTTGACTGTCATTTATAAAAACAATTAGATTATAAAAATAATTCCGAAAATTTTTCTACGAAGTGTTTAACGACATTTTCTCTAAAATTATGCAATGCCCGTAGTACCTACCTACAAATGTGTTTGGTCCCGAGGAGGGCCAGATCAAGAGAGATGGCCTTGGGCCGGCCGGGTGCAAGGGCTGTGCCTGCCAACCTCACCTCCGGCAAGCAAGAACAACGACCACTAGACGGTGTGCGTTTTAGTCGATTCATAACACTTCTTGGGAGAATTTAGCTCTAAGTAATATTTCTATTGATCTTTTTTTAACACTTCACCTACGTACGTATCCCTCACCCTCTCTCCCAAACACTCCCAAATTGTGACACATTTTTTTCATAATAAGTCTTTGGCTATATTTGGTTGTATTCGTGTTATAGCCAAAATAGTCATAGGGATTCATTGATTCCTTTGTGTACTTTTAGATTGGCTGTTCGGTACAAAAAATTGTATATATTTATCACCTAAACACTTTCTTGAAGTTGTCAAACAGATGACTTTACAAAAAGTCGGCCTAATTTGACAGATAGGTGTCAACATTCATTAATAAATTCTACATGCCGTTCCAAATTTAAAATTCATCCTCTCTCACTCCGACACAATTTTTGTTCTAAAAAGTTTAAAAATTTATGCCGTATATCTACAAGCTACACCTTTGTAGGGACTAGGAAAGTGTACGGTTAATAAAATCCATTAAATTTAATGTAGATACAGCACAGCCTTTAATAAAGGGAAGACCAAATGGTCTCGATTCAGCTTATTTTGTTAATCGAGTGTCTCCAACCCGATTACGCAGCTATTAATTTTTAATTAAACCGAACTACAGATACAAAATAGCGCGCCATTTTCGTAAACAAATTTAAAAACTGAATATTTTTAAATTTGGAACAGACTTTGTTTGCTCAGTGAATATAAAAAAAAATAATGTTTGGATAGTGGTCTTTTTAGTAAGTAAGTTTTAGTAATACATATTTGGTTTTGGCTTGCACCAATTTGACAGTTTATGAAGTTTATATTGTCTTTTATACAACGATTAAAGGTTTCCATATTGGTAATTTAATTGACATAGATGCTTTTATAGGCTTAAGGAAGGCTCTGAACTCTTGGCAGGTGAATTTTGTAGATAATACTCTCTTTATTTTTATTTATACAGTGCAGGACGTGATTTGACGTCAGATATTCACGTTATCTGCAGAGAAATTCAAATTATAATAATTTAATTTCTTTAAATGATGAAGAAAAGGAGGGGATATAAGATCTCCAACTCTGCATATTCAATAAAACAGATAGGTATGTAGGAATACAATTGTATTCCTATATGTATGGCTTCGAATAAGTACCGTGTATTTTAGTCAGTTGACTAAAATACACGGTACTAATTCGAAGCCTGTTGATTAAGGCTTAAGAAGAGTATCTCTAAGACCCATAATAGCTGCTGGTCGTCTGTCTGTGACGAAGATTCCATTAAGAATGAGTCCTTTAGAATCCTGGAGTTATCTACTAAGGTCGTCCACTGCGTGAAGCGAGACAAACAGGCGGGCGCCCGCCAGTTAAAATATGTCGCAAACAAATCGTGGGACGGGCGATTCACCCAACGCCACTTTAAGGAAATATATTCAATACATTAAGAAAATACTCAAAGACATACAACACAGCGCCATCTAGTCTCAAACTAAGTATAAATTGTAATACGGGTTCTACAATGTTTATGTCTATTGTCGGATAAAATAAAAAAATAAAATACATATAGTAACATGTATACCCTACAGCAAAATTCCTACTTATATTTTTTATACTTGCAACACTGATTTTTTATCTATCCTCAATGTTGTTTTTCAAAGAAGATAGATTTCAGTCGCTTGTGTCTTCAGAATAAAATAACCTACATCTGTAATCATTATACTAAAAAAATACCATTGTTAACAAAATAGTAGATGTTATTATTGTAAGTCCCGATCTAATATGCCTGGGACGAACCACAAAGGCTAGACCAATATAGGTATATACATAATTCTGTACATACATGTACCAACATTTACATAAATTTATTATTCCCAAGACTAATTCGTCCTGACCGACCAAGGACACCACGTTGTGAGACCTGGAAGGACCAACTAACTCAACAGCAAATATACCCTTTCTGTTCAACAAATAGAATTCAATTTCGTATACATTTTCTAAAGAGTTATTGCCTTATCGATATTAGATCAACTCAGCTTTGAAAGCGAAATTTATACCTGATTACGTGTTGGAATGAAATAGTATTCATTGCAAGGGAATAAGGTTGAAGTTTCAATGTTGGGTATAGGTTTTTCGTTGATAAGGGATAGTTGTATGGGTGAGAAAGGGACAGCGATGCCCGTGGTGGTCCGTGACCTATCCTACTGACGAATGTCGAGCCCCGGAACATCGCATTTTAACAAGTTGTCTAGACAGTTGTGTGTGTGTGCGTGGATTGTTTCAGTGTGTGTGAGTCAGACAACATAATTGTTTGAGTGTGCGTGCGTCTGTGTGTACGTATTGTGTACATACAGGTCGCGAGGCAATGCGTGTGTACAGCACACCTATGTCTGATTCCTTTTAGATAATAATTTATAAGTTTTAAGCCAAAGGGATGTATGTTTGACGTTTCTAAGACATTTTTATAGAGGATCAATCGTCTGGGGATTTAAGTTTTTTTTAAGGTTTAACTAGGTATACTGTGTTATGGCTATCTATACTAATATTATAAAGCTGCAGAGTTTGTTTGTTTGTTTGTTTGTTTGAACGCGCTAATCTCTAGTGCTAGTGTTGGGTAGTCCATTTATCGAGGAAGGTATTAGGCTATATATCATCACGCTACTACTTAAGGGAGCGGAGCATTGATAATAAATTTTAACAAATCCGGCAATTTTTCATACATATATTGAAGAATAAAACATACGGGCTCAAAGGGATATGAAGCTTCAAAATATACCCCGGGCGAAGCTGGGGTGGGTCAGCTAGTTATAAATATGTTGACATTCTTACATGTGATCGTGTGGTTTTGAATTCGATTCCCGCGTCGAGTACAACCAAAATAAACGACACTAGGCTCTGTTCTCTGTTACTAAGGATCGAAAAATTTAATTGCAAAATTTAGGCGTTAAAGTACACCGCCGAGGAGATTCACACACTTTAAAAAAGGGGGAATATTAGTAATTTGGGTGTGCCCGTGACTTCTTACGGTGTTGCATATGTCCATAGGGTACAATAACTGCTTTTAATAGGATGGAGCGTGTGCTCATCTGCCACCTAAGTGGTACAAAAAAATTCTTCTACAATGATTTTCCATTTCTATCAGAATATTTTTGTCAGTAATGACTCAACTGTCGGTTATACATCACTAAACAGCTCATCTTGTCATACCGTTTACCTTTGTCACTGCATCCTCTTACATATGTTATCAAGTATTACATCATTCACTTTATCAATCAATTTTATTGGAGGTAGGACAATTGAGCAGTCCGACTGGGGAAGTACCTCCGTCCTAAAGAATACCGCGGCCATAATAACTTCGTGTTGTGTTCCCAGCGGTGAGTAGGGTAGCCAGAGCTCACTGAAGAATTCGTGCTGTCAGTGGGAAGACTAAAGGCTTGTCCTGCTTTATCTTATACACTGACGGCACAGATACTCTGTGCTTACAGGGTCGGCAGTTGTGAAAAAATTACTCGGAAAAAAACAATAAACATGGTAAATATCCCGGCAAGTTTCACACTATTAATTTAGAAAGATGTTGTCTCTGCCTACCCCTGTGGGAAAGAGGTGTGAATATAGCGCATATCTACAGTATCAACACTGTTATCGCTTAACTGATGCCCGCGGCTTCGCTTGCGACTCTCTCCTTTATCTCCCTGTTGCATTTTGGAGCCCAAGATCCGGTCTTTTTCACCACATGTCTTATTTGATTTGGCCTGCTATTACGACTAGCGTTTGACCACCCATCCGAGAGGTCTTCGGTGGCTGGACCTCAAAAACACTCTTAAAGATATACAAGTCACAATTCACACAACATGGACAAAAACACACACTACCAAAAAACCCATCGACACTACACATAATACATAAACGCACACACCCACCCTGCAGGGGATGGTTTATGCAACATGCCCTTGTGGAGGAGGTGCGTTGAACTTCGTCCGGGACGTCCGTCTGTGCGCTAAGGTGAAACGAGGGTGGGTTCGACTCCCGACTAAACAGTTTGAGATAATGGCCTTGTTTGGGTTTACAGTTGACAGTTGGTGTTTTATTTGATGGTGCGTAGGCTGATTTGATTAAAGAAATTCCACCTAAAAGTTTAATGTTTGAGTTGAAATTACTTTTTGTATAAATGGACAATCCGAGTAGAACCTCAACAGAGTTGGCGGTTGATTATATCAAAATCGAACTGATTTTAGGTCCACTATAGCCAGTGCTCACTGGAGAGTTTTTGTGTAGTCACTGGGAAGACCAAAGGTTTGTCCTGCTTAGTCATCTACTCATCTGATGTTGCACACGTCCATAGTCCGCGGTACCACTTTTCATCATGGGCTGTGTGTTTTTCTGCCACTTAAGTTTTTACCAAATTTATCTTTCGATTAAAATCATTTTATTATAAAGTTTTTTTATATACTTATTGTTTATTGTATCCCCGGAGGGTTAGGCAGAGGTGAATTAACACACACATTTCAACAATCATTGTATTCGGTTCCACGTAATAGGGGGTGGGTCTATTGCCGTATTCTGTGCATTTATTGTTGACTCGAGCCATGAATGAGGCTGAATCAGGGCTGTATAAATCTCTCTGATGTTAAACAGCCCTATCCTTTAGTCGCCTTGTACGACACTGCATGGGAAGAGATGGGGTGGTTCAAATACTACTCTGCCGGGTTCATGGTTATTGTGAATTGACTTTTTAAAAAATGCAGTGGAGTTTGAGGCACCGTTTCTTCTCCACTAGCGATTATGAAGCGGTGGTAAACTTAGCTTAAGAAGAATTATAATCAACGTCAACAGGAAACAATGTTATCGTTTACGATTTAAAATAAATGAATTTTACTTTGCTGTATAAAAAATAATCAGCCTATACCGGAGTTAAAATATCAGTCACTCCCACAAAGGCTGTATATTTCTAATCAATAGGAGTAAGCCGTCCACGGACTCTGTGATGATAGCTAACAGGAAAACTACTACTATGATGAATAGCAAAATTAAAAATGATGATAATATCTTATTGGTTTTATAGACCTCTGCCTACCAATTTGGGGTTTATACGTGTAAATAATATGTATATATCTTATAGTACGATTTATTTGTTTCTGGAAGATTCTGATCAAGCTATGTAATATATATTTTGTACTGTCAGTGGGAAGACTAAAGGCTTGTCCTGCTTTGTTTTCTACACTGACGGCACAGAACTCTATAAATACAGCGTGAGTCCTCTGGTGTTACAAACGTCCATAGGCCACGGTAACCACTTTCCATCAGGTGGGCCGTGTGCTTGTCTGCCACCTAAGTGGTATAAAAAAAAATTTAACAATTCGAATGAAACTTTCTTTAATGCTTCTCTATAACATTAATATAAAAGCAAAATATGGTTGAGATATCCATATGTTCCTTTGAAGATGTAAATTCACGAGCGTACAATCCACGTACCAATCTTCAAAAAACTAAGAATTCTGCCATTTCCTTGCCTTTATATTTATGAAATGTGCCTATTTGTGAAGAAATATCCACAAATGTTTCCGCTACATGATGACATATTGAAAAAGACAAATAGTAGAGATCCTTATAAAATTTTAGTGCCCCAGCAAAGAATACATCTATATTCCTCAAATGCATATTGTATGGCTATAAAAATATATAATAAACTGCCAGTTGGTGTGCGAGCGCTACCTATGACTAAATTTAAATTCAGCATATTTAATTTCTTAGTAGATAAGTGTTTTTATTCAGTGAGGGAATATTTGGATAGCAAATTTAATTTTAAGGACATTTGACTGATGTAAAACAAATAAATGACTAATAAAATAAATAATTATTGATTGCATGCGTGATATATTTGATATTATTATCGTAAAATTTAAATTATTATTGTAAAACGTAATAGAAATAAATAATTAATTGATTGCATGAGTGACATATTTGACATTACTATTGTAAATCTTAAATATTATTATTATAAAATTTAATATTTCTACACCAGGGTATGGTAGAATATGTTTGAACAAGTGAAATAACATAAAGACCTCAATGTACCATATTCTTAGAAATAAATTATTATTATTATTATTATTATTATTATTACAAAACAAATATTCACTCTTTGACACACGACCCTATTACTAAGAAAAGCTATTTATATATTTCTAATTGCCTATTCCAGGCCTGTCTATCCGTTTTTCCAAAGTAATTGTGTCCGTAGATAGCAGTTAGTTCGGCTGGCCTGGTTACTAAGAAGTGTTCCCACTATCGTGAGTATATTCTGACAATATTGTGACGTTATCGTTATGACACAAGTACATATACTATCTTTCAAGTTGTCTGGTTTTATTGTAAGTACCAGTTTAGGATACTTTTATAATGACAATCCTATATCGATGGTCTAGATCTAGGAGATGAACATACTAAGTGAACATTTTTGCTATTTGGATATTTGTCTTCTTTGCTAATCAATGTAGGGTTCATAATTGATTGCAATTTTTTTATTTAGGTTATTTTTTATTGATTCAATTAGACTTTGCAGAAGATCGAATAAAATGGGGTACATTGGGAGAGGCTTATGTCCAGCAGTGGCCAGCGGTGGGCTAATTGATTGAATGATTGATTGAATTAAACTTTGCTTACCTGATGGTAAGCTTGAAGTCAGTCTCAGAAAAGAGCGTCACCATTACATACATTTAACATGTTACAATGGTGGCACTCAACTTGGCGGCCTCATCAGATGTATTTTCACGCCGCAAAATAAAGGAAACACGTGAGCTGGAAATGAATTCTAGGCCTTGCATTTTTTGAGCCATCAGCGAATATAAAGTAAATGATAATAGAGGCCCTTGAGGCCACAGTTCGAAATACTATCAGTGGGTTAAGCTACCGAAGCGCGATTGCCACATGGATGGGTGACCACCCTTTGAACAAAAAAAAAGCGTGGCCTAAAAATCATAGCTGGTAAAGTGTGGGTGTTAACACACCCCTGCCTACCCTATGTGGGTCTAAGGGAGTGAGTATATGTATGAATGACTTTTATTTACCCATAATAAATTCCAGAATCAGAGTATATAATACACAGTACATATAAAATATATAATGTCAACTCCTAATCGTACCACCTCCTCAGTGAACTCTCCTCTGACCGCTCACCCGGAGTCACCTTCCTCCCGGGACCGGAGCCTCCAGTAGACGCGTAGAGGACACCTCTACGAGCTGCTACGAAAGGTCTACGAAAGGTCTACGAACTGTCGACCTTACTTATTTAGTATGTGGATATAATATATTTGTTTGAATTAATATTATATTATATTTATATCTGGTAACGTATAACAATGAGGTATTTGATCCGATTATTTACTTTTTACTAAACATCAAAAGTTTAAGTTATAAGGAAACTTGTTTGTAATAAACAATTGTGACGTCATTATTTTTAATTGTCAAATAATGTACTATAAAAACGATAAAATAAGAACAGAAGGAAGTTTTACCGCTCTTTTACCATTCTTAATTTAATGAACTCAGTTAAATAACTTATTTTAACAATAAGAAAGTACCTTACTGTATATATTAATATTTATGTGGACAATATAAAATTTTAGAATTAACTACCTCGTTCGTCCTTTGCTATAGGATATGCTCATGGGTACAAGGTTAAGTTTCCGGGTTAGGTAGTCATTTAAATTGAATTTTGAAGTAAAGAATTATTGTGTAACAAAATAAATTTCGTTATGTGTTACTAAAATATTCAATAGATAGTAAACACAATATCAACGAATATTATTCACACCTGTAAATCCCCAAAGCGGTAGGTAGAGATGTGTTTACACATCCACATTTCGCCAACTATGATTTTCGGTCCTACGTAATAGGGAGCGCAGCACATTGTCATGAGCTGTATGTTTAATGTGGGATGGAGAAAAAAAAATGGGGCAATATATAATTTAAGATAGACAAAAGTGTGCTGAATTCTTTATTCGTTTCATTGCACAAATAATAATTTCTTGAATTAATTTACTTTGAATTTTAACCGATACGCACGCGGGACGAACCGGTGGCAACAGCTAGTACTTTTGTGAAGTAGCTGTATCTGTATATTGAAGATTTTTAAAGAAAAATATTTTTATTAAATTACTGATACACATTTTTGTTGGTGCTAAAACTACTGAACGGGTTTTGATGCAGTTTTTTTAGAAAGTTCTTACTCAGACTTAAAATCTTAAGAACATTTAATGACAGGATTAGTAGAACAGGAAATGTTGC
Source organism: Eilema griseolum (assembly GCA_963662185.1). Taxonomy (NCBI): domain Eukaryota; kingdom Metazoa; phylum Arthropoda; class Insecta; order Lepidoptera; family Erebidae; genus Eilema; species Eilema griseolum. The sequence continues at coordinate 962,556 of OY759232.1, forward strand.
CAAAATAACGAAAACCATAGTTACCATAGATGCTATAAGCAGTGTTGCACACATCCATAGTCCAATGTAACCATTTTCCATCCAGTGGACTATATGCTTATCAGCCTGTTACAAAAAAATCAGACACCTACGCGGGCAGAGCCGCGGGCATCAGTTAGTTGTAACGATTTCAAAGGTTAAACTAAAATATGACATTAATACCCGAAGGCTATATATGGAAGGCTAGGGCGGGCGGCGCGTCCTTCCTAGGGCGGACGTCAATCCGACGGTCGGCCTAATTGTCCCTTTAGTATCGACGTTTGGGTTATAGCCATGTACTAGAATGTACTGTGTATCTGATCAATGAATTGTGAATACGCGTAGGTATGCCTTAGTAATTTACTTAGATTGCTATACCATACTAGCTGTGGCTCGAAAGACCAGGTTTTTGCAACTCATGGGAACTTTTTTTCATACAGGACGCATCAATATGACTTTACCTCTTTGATGGTAAGCTGAAGGAAAAGCCTCAGGAAAGAAGGTCACGATCACAAGCACTAGAAATTCAGAGTCGGGATTGTAGGAAGAAGGAACGTGGCACTGGAAAAGAATTTCCAAACTTTATGGTGCGGGAAAGAAAAGAATCCAAACAGTTTGGTTTTTGATGGAATATTCGCCTCAATCGCAAAATACCAGATTCGCAAAACACCAGATACGCACAATACCAGTTTCGCAAAATAACAGAAGTACAGTCGTAATCAATTGAATTCAGACTATACTGTATGTCATGTTATGTTACATGTGTGTCGTTGATTTTATATATGTGCTCAATACATTCCCTTTACGAATACCTACGAGAGTAACCGCAGGGCGTACGGAGACAAATGAGGCCTGTACCGTTTTACTCAGTAACATAATTTAGTTGTGTCCTACGAAGTGATTCTTTCGATTTTCAAACTAGAAGGCCGGAGAAAAGGTACTTTTCATTTTCTACTTTTTAGTGCTCTTGTAAAAACTTTTCGGTATTAGTAAAACTTTTTTGCGATTTTGTGTTATTTCAATTAAATTTTTTTTTGACTGTACAAAATCTGTTATTTTCCGAATCTGGTGTTTTGCGAATCTGGTGTTTTGCGAATCTGGTATTTTGCGATTCTGGTATGTTGCGATTCTGGTATGTCGCGATTGAGGTCTGCTGAATGCGGCTAAGCAGCTAAACCCTGCACGCATGGGTCTGGTTAGATATCATACTATACGTGTTAGTAGTATGTGGGTACAATACCAAACTTCATCCAGATCTGTTAGATTGTGATAGGATAATAAACATGTTCACAAACTTTAACGTTTTTTTATACCACTTAAATGGCAGACAAACACATGGTCCACTTAATGGGAAGTGGCTACCTTACTTTAAGTATAGCATTTTTCACGCCATCTTAACGAACCCAGAATTGTAAGAAGACAGGAACACGTGTACTTGTCAGTAATCTTGTATTTATGGTACGGCAAAGAAAATATGCTTGAACAAACGTTATTTTCAACCTTCGTCACAATGTTTGAAGAGAAATAAATACAACGAAAAAGTTCTTTTTACCAATAAATTGCTAGGAAACCTGAATAATCCTTATCACCTAAATGTATACAGCCTTTGACGTTTTCACATCGTGTTGAACACGCAAAGAGACAAGTGGAAGCTAGGGCGGGCACGGCGTCCTTCCTAGGGCGGGCACGGCGTCCTTCCTAGGGCGGGCGTCAACCCTCGTCTGGCGCCCGGACTTAGCCGAATAACGGGCAACAAACTTTTTAAATAATATATTATTTTTATACTACAATATTCTGCTAATATTTTTTGCTGATTAAGATATTACATTTGCGCCTTTCTCGTTCTAGATCGGGCGTGGATATGATTCACCTTTTGAAGTTTTCCTATATAGACAACAGTATATTCCTGAAAGGGTAGGTAGAGGTTTACTAATATCTACTGATCGTTTTTTTTTCTGACCCAAGTTGCTACTTGGGTCAGAAAAAACTGTCATAATTTTTAGGTTTTTTATTATGAGATGATGAAGAATCCCACCTTTTAGACGCCTGTACAAGAGCTGGATTTGATGTGGTGGTACTCCTAATTTACACCGGGTTGAGTAATTTATGCAACGTGCAGAAAATACCTACAGTATTACATGTGTTCAAAGTCACGGTAACCGCTTACCATTTCTTTAAGACACATTTGTTTCCCACATTAGGTACATAATAAATATAAATGTTATTTTTAATGTTCAATCGTACAATTCTAAAATCATTTAATTAAAATCTGAAAAGATACAGATAAGAAATTCAATACATAATACAAACTTGTAACAGCGGAGTTGTTTAGTCACGATAAATAGAACTACCCTATTACAAATAAAACCTAACACCAAGCGCAGACAGATAAAATATCTAATAAAGTATGACTGGCAACGGAACCCAGACAGGCTTGCATTCGAGCAAGGGCGGGCGGCGCGTCCCGAGGTCTTTGACTTCTGCACTGCCCGCGGAACACCCACCGGGCTGTTGGGCAGCCCTGGAAGGCTAGGACGTCCTACGGTCGCAGGGGTCTTTGACTCGACGTACTTCGGCGGAACATCTACGCGCAGGTTTGCGCTGTGCCGCCCTGGAGTAAGGACGTCCTAAGGTTGACGGCCTCTGAACGCGTAATGTCGTATTAGCGTCTATCTAGAGTATTCTAGAGAATTCGTAAGGGCACTTATATAATTCGAGCAATAATATAATTGTTGAGTTTTGGTTCAGTGTTTTTGGAGTAGAATTTTTATATGAAGTTTTGTATGTTTTTATTTTGAATAGATTTTTTATGTCTTGTGTTTTAGAAATGATGCAAAACTGCTTATGTTTTACTGCTTGGTTTACTGTAATATAGGATAAGAAGTACTACCATGTCTTTTCTCATGGGTACCATAAAAAGAAACTAAGGGAAGTGAATAGTATATCCCATGAAAGTATGAGCCTCCTCAGGTTTTTGTATAATGTATGATAAAGTAAGCTTGGTGGTTAAGAAGTTGACCATACGACCGAGTGATACCGGGTTCACATCACAGCTATTCCAAATAATAAATGAATTGATATTTTACAATATTCTACACAACGCTATCTAGACCCATGGTTAGCTTAACTAGCTTGTGTTAAAGAATTTAGTATGCGGATAAACATACTTTTTTTTTTTTTTTACGTGCGCAAAATCTCCACGGATACCTCCCCACCGGAGCCGGTGGAGGAGGTTATGTCGGACTCGAACCGACTAAAACGCACGCCGCCTGTGGGTCGTTTTGGTTGCCGAAGGTGAGGTTGACAGGCATATCCCTCGCACCCCGGCCGACCCAGCGGAGAAACATACTTGGATAGTTTCTTTATATAAATACATACATAAAACAACCAGACAACCATACATACAAATATTTGCGCTGAGTGGGAATCGAATCCACGCCTCCTGTGTAGCAGTCGAACTTTCTACCCCTACACCACAGAGGCCGTACATAAAACAATATCTAAAACATGTACTTCTTATGTACCTTAGCTGGAGGGTGTCATGGAAATACCAGTAATTGTAATTATTATACAGAGTACTTTAAAAAAATAATAGGGTTGATCCTATTATTTTCTTCAGGCGTGCGTTTTTAGTCGGTTCGAGTCCGACACAATCACCCCGCTGGCCTCGGCGGGGGGTATCCAAGTTGATTTCCGCACGTTAAAAAACAGAAAAGGCCATCTATCAGGCATGTTTTAAGACGCCATATTTACTCACTGACAATTACTAGCTGAACTTCACTATTTTCAGTTCCTAATTATTGTAAATGAACCTAATTTCGTAAAGTGGCTACTTTTGTTGAACCTAACGCTCGAAAGAACATTTCAACGGACAAACAAAAAAGTTTACTCTAATAGGGGACAACATTTTTTTTTATATAGGACATGTCAATTAGACTTTGCCTCATCTGATGGTAAGCTGAAAGCAAAGTCTCAGAAAAGAGGGTCATCACTACTTACATATACCATGTTACAATGTCAGCTTGACGGTCTCATCATATGCTTTTTCACCGCCCCGCTTAAAGTACCCGGGACTGTAGGAAGAAGGAAAATCATGCCCAAAAATCGAACTCATAACCATGGAGCTATCGGTGGATGGAAATATCTGTAGCCTATAAATAAAATAACGAACAAGCCTACGCCCAGTGGTGCAACCTTCCTTAGAGGGTACATTCGACCTCTAGACAGCGGAGTCGACGCCCAGCTGGTCTCCTGGGTTCACTAAAACTAGGTGATTTCAAGGACCATCCTACTGTGCCCAAATATTTAGTACATGTAATCAGATATAATATGAATTTTGTTGCTGTTATTTAGTAATACGACTAATACTGCTTATGTGAAAGTTTGTGAATATGTGTGTTACTCAATCAAGCTAAGCGGATGAACATATTTTCAGTTCATAAGTGCCCGGTTAGTGGCAATAGGATCGCCACCTATTACATTGGGACCTAAACATAAACTGGCAAAATGTGGGTGCTAGCAATTCTGCCTACCCCTTCGGGGATATAGGCGTGAGTTTATGTTTATGGTATGTATATTATAGCTATTTTTTATCCCGGGAATATGTCCCCAGGTAGAAGAAACAACATTGCTTGTCCCAACACTGGACCAACAATGTTGTATTTTCTACTTTATATTTATTCTCGTATTTCCCTAAAATACTAGGTAGAAGATTATTGACTACCCACTTTTCGCCAACATATTTTGTTTCCCTTTACCGTCAACCGGTATTTTTATTCCCAACAAGATTAAATCCCAATACAGATATCAAACTCAGGACCTTTTACACAGTCGCAACTCCAGTGCATATAAGGTACAAAAAATGGCGTACAATTTTAACCCGGGTACCTAACCACCTGAAAAATACTATTCTGGACGTGAAGGTCTAAGGGCACGCAGAAATGCCCTTCAGACGCAGAGAGTGTTGCCCCTAGGTCCTAAAACGCCCTTGTCACTACCAACACCTGTGTAAGTGACACACTGATGAGAAGTTGCACTTAATGTACACGCTTTACACTTGTGTGTGTGAGAATAAGTATATGTTTATGATGAGTGTGCGTGTGTGTTTTAGTGTGTGCATATTATGCTAGAGTTGTCTTGTAATATTTGATAATGTTAAAATTTATCGGTTTTGTTTTCGAAATAAAATCACTTTTGTATCGTGATTTATTTGGTAGGTATTATTTACATTTAGTTCGATGTTTCGGCTACTTTTCAGCAGTTGTGGTTGCGGGTTACTAGAGAAAGTATTTATAACATAGTTTGAAGTGTAATTCAATTAGTGATATTCGCTTAATCTTTAGATCGTGTGCTTGTCTGCCACCTAAGTGGTATAAAAAAAAGACAGTATTATAAAAAGTAAAGTAAAGTTTAGTTTACAGTTTTAATTAACATTATTGTATAAATTAATTAGATTCTATTTTTTTTATGCCACTTACTGCACAGGCTGTGTACTTGTCTGCCACCTGCAGACAAGTACACGGCCCACCTAATGGAAAGTGGTTACCGTGACATAAGGACGTGTGCAACACCAGAGGAGTCTCTCACGCTGCAGACCCTGTAAGTACAGAGAGTTTCTGTACCGTCGGTGTAGAAGACAAAGCAGAACAAGCCCTTGGTTTTCCCACAGTCAGCACAACAACTCTCCAGTGAGCTCTGGCTACCCTACTCACCGCTGGGAACACAACACGAAGTTTTCATCGCCGCGGTATTCTGTAGGGCGGAGGTACTTCCCCAGTCGGACTGCTCAATTGGACGGATGGTTATCTTAAGACTGAATTGGTTAGAAGTGTTTAACCTTGCAATAGGTTAATCCCCTCGGTTACCATTTAGCCATGAGCCACTTCATGACGTCATGATATTCTACATAAGAAAAATTGTAAGAAAAATAATAGTCAACTGAATAACCGCGGTAGTCTAGTGGTATGGGTAATGAACTGCTGAGACGAGGTCTCGGGTTCGATCTCAGGTATTACCATGGCACACACCAATGACTTTTCGATGCTTTTCGAAGTTATGTGTGTATTTATCGCAGGTTTATAAGTGCCCCGGTAATGGTAATAGACTCGCCACCTATTACATTGGGATCTAAACATAAACTGGCGAAATATGGGTGCTAGTACTTCTGCCTACCCCTTCGGGGATATAGGCGTGAGTTTATATTATGATGAATAATCTTGATCAATAACAGAGCACTAAAACGACTACGTCATCAAATAAAACAGATTTGCAGCGAAGACTCGCAAGCGGAGGCGTTTAAAGTTATTATCTATGCGGCCGACCTCACTCGGGTATCGAACCCGCGTCAACTAGGTCAATGCAGCACGCGATGTCCCTACTACTGGCGACTGACTTGGCGACGCAGACCTACTAATGATCTGAAGGTGACGCGCTGTTGATAAATAAAATGAAATATCATTTCTAAATACGCGTTCTGTGTTCGGAATACAAACGTTTTTATATTCGAATTTTGATTTTCTTTTCAGTTTATGTTACACATTTTTATGTTGCGTATTTATGTAATACTGTTTCATTAAGTATGTCTAATAGTTGCAAGATTATTTTTTTTGGAATTAATTTGTTTAGTATACGTTTATTACGAACACGAGCCTATCATACGATAAACTAACGCTTACCGTGTTTAATAAATTCACAAATTTAACAGGAATATAGAAATTCTGACGTCAGACTATCATTGGTTCATAATTTAGAACGATATTTGGTACTGAACATAAACTGGCGAAATGTGGGTACTAGTACCTCTGCCTACCCCTTCGGGGATACAGGCGTGAGTTTATGTTATGTTATGTTTATGGTCCTGAATCAAGATATATAATTAGGTTTGAATACAGATCGCCTTTGAAATTCTGTTAAATCTATCACTGAATTATTAATAGTGTAAAACTCGCCGGAATATTTATCATGTTTATTGTTTTATTCCGAGTAACCGATTTTTCGGCGCTGTTAATAACGCCATGATCATGGGGCTTGTGACAGCGCTAAGCGCTATGATCATGGCGCTTGTAACATGATCACGGCGCTTGTAGCAGTGCCAAAATATCGGTTACTCGGAAAAATAATAAACAATGTAAATATCCTGGCGAGTTTTTATTTATGTGAATGACCATGTCAATCTCAAGTCATGAACAAGTTACTGAACTAAGTATCGTTCTGAAATACGACTGCTCGATTGTTTTTTGTCTCAAATGAGTAATGTAACTATCAAAATATGGGTATACAGTCAGCGTCAGAATGATCTTGACTTGTCTCAAAATGACCAAGGCATTAAGAGCAAATCAAACTGTTCTATTTATTTAAATTGTATTATTGTCCGAAAGACAGCTGTGTTTCAAACATCAGAACAATTAGTCCACAGGAAGGGGGAAAATCATGGCATTAAGATAATTTTGTCTACTTTGTTCATGAAGATCGAACTTATGCTAACTGTACAGTAAAGTACAGTTCTGTCTACACTTTCGCAAACAGGCGTGAATATATAAATAAATAACAAACAATCTTTACAACAACATATTATGCATTCTCCATTGTCCTTCGTGTTACGACATTGAAACAAGCGGGTTATTTAATGTTATTTCTGCGTTACTAATAAAATGTTAATATCGTAGACAGAATTGTTAAATAATACAAATATTATATCGAATGTTTTTACATTTATTTTTTATTTTTTTAACGTCTGAAAGCAGATTCTAACTTTTTAACTATCACTTTCCATGACATAACGTTAAAAATAATGTTAACGGGAATTAACGCGATTTTTCACAGTTTTTTATATAAGACGCGCCAATATGATTTTAATGGTATGCTAAAAGCAAAGTCTCCGGAAAGACGGTCACCATTACAGACACATAGCATGTTTCAATGGTGGCACACAGTTTGACGGCCTTATCATATGCTTTTTCACGCATATGATAAGGCCGTCGAGCTGTGTGCCGGACCAATGTAAATATACATGTTTACGCCTACAAACTTGCACTGAGCGGGAATCGAACCCGCGCACCCTGCGCAGTAATTGAACTTTCTACCGCTACGCCACAGGGGACGTATACAGGTACACACATACCTTTGATTTGCCTGATGTTTCGATCAGGTTACACCAGGTTTAGGTTTAAAGGTTTTGGTGGGATCCTATTAACACCTGAGACAGATAGAAATTTTAAGTCAACTAAAAATTTCCCTGACCACACGTTCACTGATCCCGGAATCAAACCCCGGATCAATCACACAATATATATCACTCATACATACATACATATAATCACGCCTTTATCCACGGAGGGCTAGGCACAGGTGAATTAACACCCACATTTCACCATCATTGTATTCGGTCCCGCGTAATAGGGGGTGAGCCTACCATGCACTCATACAAATCTAGATATTCATGCAATTAACAATAGGAAATATCTCATAAAGTTATTCAGGGCATATTACACAAGCTTGTTTAGATATAGATCAATACACACGAGCGCGAATCGAGACAAGATCTATCAGGAAGCCTGCGCGCGCGCACTAGAAATGGAGTCAAGGCGAGATGAGACGCGCCAGAATATAAAACTGGAAGAGTAAATATGTGCCTAGTTATATACATTAAATATTACTAAGAAAAGATAACATTTTCCTGTTGTCTGTTTTTTGTTTATACCACTTAGGTGGCAGACTAGCGCACGGCCCACCGGATGGAAAGTGGTTACCGTGGCCTATGGACGTGTGTAACACCAGAGAAGCCACACTCGCGCTGCCGACCCTGTAAGCACAGGATCCTAATCGATTTTAAAATATTTTTTTGTCACCTCCATTTTTAACGACTCCACGTCTTTCCTATAAGATGGCTGAGGAAAATAGCGCTTTAATGTTCACTTTACATACGTAATAAGCGCCATTGATTGATTGTCCAACGTCCCCCCTTCAGCGCCAGCATATCACGGAATTGATGTCCATATTATTTATTATGTTATTGTTTTTAAATACGGATTCTCATATCATTTCCCCAAGCGCGGGGAGGGCAGATGTGTATTAGTATCACGGAATAAAGCCTGAGGAGATGAAGTCTGACAGAAATAAATGATATGTTATATCGACCTCTAAAAATTATGACAATGGTACCCAATCAAGAACTTCAGGGCAAGCTCGTCTCCTTTGTAAGTTAGTACACTTATTGCTTAACGAACTAAGCTCCGGTACTGGTCTACTTTCAAGGTCAGAAGGTCAAACGGCATTCGCTCTAAATTCTATTCTTTATTTCATACATACATATAATCACGCCCTTATCTCCGGAGGGTTTTACACTTGTTACATTTCGCCAATCATTGAATTCGGTCTCACGTAATAGGGGGCGAGACTATTGCCGTCTTCCGGGCACCAGGGTCGACTCGAGCCATGCATCTGTGGCTGAGTCTGGGCTGTATATATCTGTCTGATGTTAAACAGCCCTATCCCTTAGGCGCCTTGTATTATACCGCATGGGAAGAGATGTTGTGGTCCAAATTCTACAATTAGTATTTATTTCAATTCTATAATTAGTCCTACACTTGTACCTGCTCCTATGTGTATCCTGGCTTGAGTGTATACCTACAGTGGTACTTTCCAACCGAGCATTAGTACCTTGCATGTGTATTAAAATATCCCAAAGCGTGATTTGCATTGACGTTAGACGACTGCAAATGCATTCGTGACCTTATCATGAAATACAATCTGTAGTATCGAGAGGGGTGAGCTGCTTCAAAGATTTTATGACGCTTTGCTGGCAGAGGGAACTGTACATTTAATAGCAGTGATATGGAAAACTGCAAGCTTATATAGCGCATACAAAATACAAATAAAACGATGGGTTTGCACGAAAGGTTAATGACAGTAGAGGAACCTCATGATGTATGTAAGGATAGATATAATGGACTGTTGTCGCTGCCTACCCTGAAGGGAAATAGACGTGAATATATAAATAGAAAATACAAGTGATTCTTTTGTGAGAGTTGTTGTTTTAGTTTATATTAGCGAGCCGCGTTTGAATTGTGTAGGTAATTTGATTTCCGATTCTTCAAAAGATTCAGAATTTTTCCAAATTGAATTAAATAAATAAAATAAATAAAATAAAATAAAATAAAAATAATTTATTTCGGACAACAACGAATCCATATCTTGTTAGTAACAATATAACCACTTAAAAATATGTTAGTAAAAAAAATTTGCATTGTCTTTGTTTGTCATTTATTGTCAAAATTATTTAATGTCAAAATAGAGGAATAGAAGTAATGTCACGCAGTAAAAATCTAAACTATTTTGTCAAATTTGTAATTTATTTATTAAAATCAATATAAAATTTTTAAGATACGAGTATGTCAAGTCCGCCATTCAATTAATAGAATTATTATATTTTTAATTATATTGTGAATTTTTGCGCTTATTTATCAGTGTCATTACCCCCACTGTCCCTACTTAGACACTATTTTTGTGTCCGAGATACATTCACGGATCCACTTAATTATAATAGGCGAGTCCCATCGATCTGCCATAGTTTTCAGAATGGTGTTGGAGCTGCCCCGCAATCTACAGAGCAATGAGACAGTTTTCTTTCTCATTATGGTTTGGAAGCTATCCACGCAAGCCTGGGCGAACATGCCTGATGCGCTGCAAAATCGAGGCAACCCCATCAACATCCTGAAGGCGTTGTTGTATTGGACACGCAGTGCACTGATGGCCGTCTGCCTATAGTTGAACCAGAGGCTACAAGTATAGAAAACTTGGCAGTATGCTCTGAATAATGTCAGTTTTACTGGCGTACTACAGCGTGCAAACCTTCGTACCAACATATTACAGCGCACCGCCAGCGCCCTGCGTTCCCTTTCGATGTCTACTTCATCTCTGAGGTCGCTAGTTAAAAAATGTCCTAAGTATTTAAAACTATGTACCCGCTTAAGGTCTGTCCCGTTAAGTTTAATACTAGGTACAGATGCGGGACACTTTCCGCCAACGGCCTCAAACACCAAGTATTCGCTTTTGTTTGTATTATAAATGAGACCATGTGTTTCCGCATATTGCTCGCACACCTGAAGCAATTTCCTAGTGGCGTTGATCGTTGGACTCAGCAGCACCATGTCATCTGCGTAACTGATATTGTTGACACTGACGTCATCCACGCGACAACCAAACTTCATACTGCTGAGTTCAACGATCAATTCATTTATATACAGATTAAATAGGCGAGGCGAAGTCAGGCCGCCCTGTCTCACGCCGCACTCCAACCTATAAGACTGTGAGAAACTACCGCCCCACCTCACGCAGTTTTCCTGGTTGAGGTACCAGTACTGGAAGATGCGCAACAGTTCTGCTGGTACTTTTCTATTCCGAAGCTTTCTCCACAGTACGTCATAGGAAACGCGGTCAAAAGCACGAGAGAGGTCCAGAAAACATGCAAATACTGGGGTCTGTCTGTCCGTGTAATACTTAACCGTATGTTTTAAAGCAAGAATAGCTGTTTCTGTTGACAATCCGGACCGGAAACCAAACTGTGCATCGTGCAGCTGCAAGTAACTATCTAGATGTGTATCCAGCAGGCCGTCTAGCACCTTCGCAACAATAGTTGCCAGTGAAATCGGTCTATAATTTCCCTTGTCCGCTACATCACCTGTCTTATTCTTAATTATTGGCACCACTATAGTACGCATAAGATCAGCGGGAAGATACGAGTGGCACATACACAGCGAATAGAACATGGACAGGACTCTTGTTAAATGAGGTCCTGCGTACCGCAGGTGTTCGACGCTGAGACCATCGTGACCAGGGGATTTCCCTCTAGTCATACCTTTAATCACATTTGTAACTTGCTTGGACGAAAAACGAATGAAATCACTGTCACGACAGATCTCATCGTCGACCACCCGCGACACGTTCAGAGGTGAGTGCACTTTAAAGTGCTTAACAAACATGTTAGCAATGGACAGGGGTTCATTCGCGCCATCTACAGTGTCCGGTAACCCTGGTTTGACATTAAATTTGCCCGTTGCCTTCCAGAAAAGTTTAAATTTTTGATTTGAGTGATGTGAAGCCATTTTATCACATTTTATTTGATGTTGATTAGTTTGACACCACTTCAATCTACTTTTAAATACCTTGCGACTTGTACACATGTCCTCATATATAGGTCCTTGTACGGGCTTATTATATAATAACCACATTTGATATTTCAGTCTCGCTACCCCATGTGCCTCTCGAACATATTTATTCCACCCTGTTATCTGCCCTTTAGCAGGTTGGGGTCTCATCAGGTGAGTCCGTTGCGCTGCGGACGCCAGAATACTCACAATTTTTGTATACATACTATCCAGTGTCCTACAGTGTTCCACACTGTTACAATGAGAATTACTACACATTGCAAAGTTTTGAGGATAATGAATATGCCGCAGTTCATCATTACAAAGTCTACAATACTCCTTGATCTGCTCATCACTCCTGTCACCCCAGATGGCTTTATTAATTATACCACTATTTGGATACGGTAAGGACTTCATAGTATCAATATTACTAGTTAGAATGACAGGAAAATGGTCAGACCAAAACACATCATTTATTACTTTTACATTTTCGACACTCATAAATGCAGATTGTGTAACAACGCAGTGATCCAGCCATCGTTGACACCCATGCGTATCACTGATGTAGGTGTAACACTCAGATTGAGCGCCAAGTATCTCTGCATCAGCACACATTAAGCCTATATTAAGAAGCGGAATATATAACACGGGACTTATCAGTTTCTAGACGAAAACTCTGACCAAGCGACGAGCAGCCTAAACACGTTCTAACACTACGAGTTACTGGACTACAATTAGGGACCAGTCCATTTCTTGAGGAAAACTTTGACCAACCGAGCAGTCTTGACACATCCTGGGAATATTCTAGCACATACGCCTTGGAGGGATATTAACTTTTTCAGATTTAAATTCATTCGAAAAGTGAGCATTCTGTAAAAAGAACGTATCATAAATGACGAAATGATGAAAACAATATCTAAATGACAGTGAAAATCGTATGAAAAGACCGCGCTAATTTTCAGAAGCGGCCATTACTCGTATTATATAATTCTAAGGTATACGATACTGAACTCAAATTTTTTTAAAATTATTATCTATTTTTTTTTGTTTAGCCGCAATGGACGCAAAAAGTCATTCCTTTAGGTACTTTTATTCTACATTTCTTAAAACGTGCTTATTTCGCAAATGTAATGTTACCAATTTAAAAAAACGAGAGAACAAAGAAACTACCAGGAAAGTGTTATTTGTTCACACATTTCGCTACCCTCCTAGAACTTGCCCTAATTGCTTCCAACAAGCCCTAGCCAAGGCCGTTGAACAACCCAGACAAAATAAAGCCAAGTTTTCAAACTAACCTATTTTCCCAGACAGACCTTAAAAACATGTCTGGATTTTTTACAATATTTTATTTCGAAATGATACTGTTTGATGTTCAGCCCACGGGCAAAAAAGTAAAAATTAACAATAGAAGAATTGTCTGCCCACGTTTGGGTATTAGTGGCAAATTTGTGGTTGCTATGGTTACCGAGGGTCGTCAAAGTAGACAAAAATAATAATTTCTGCGAAGCAAGTACAATACCATTTCTTCCCGTGGGTGTTATAAAATTGGGTTCCACCGATAAATAAAAATTCGTATTCTACGAGTATTTCGTGCTATTTTTTAATACAGGCCACGTCAATTAGACTTCGTCTTGCCTAATGTTAAGCTGAAGGCAAAGTCTCAGAAAAGAGGGTCACCATTACATACATATACCATGTGACAATAGTGACACTCAGCTTGGCGGCCTCATCATATGCTTTTTCACGCCTCGCTTAAAGGAGTCGGGACTGTAGGAAGAAGGAAATACGTGAGCTGGTAATAAATTAAAGAAAAGAGTTTCCGAACCGCTTGGTTCTTGACCGGATATTCTGTACCGTATGCGGGTGACATTTAAGCCCTGCTTGTGTTGTCCTGTGTAGGGATCTCTGCTTTTTCGCCAAAAATGGTTTGTCCGATTATCACTTGCCAACTAACGTTTCCCAGAATTATATTTCGCAGAATAATCATTTGCCAACTTGTGATTTCATTTTGTTTTTATTACCCAACTTCTCAGTTGCCAATTTTACGTTTGGTCAACCTTTTAGAATGACACTTTTCAAAATGCCAACTTTCAAGTAGCGAATGTTTTAGTTGGCATTTCGAAAATCCTGAAGAAAAAAAGCTGCAATACTGAGTCTTCGATCAAATTTTGAAGAAGTCTATTTACAAGGATGCCATTTTCATTTGGGGCAAATTATATACAGGTAGTTATTATTATTGATTTTTTTTACGCTCGTGCATTTTTGTCGCAGTTCGAAGCTAACCGATGTAGCATATTTAAAGCCCTGTGTAGTGAAATAAAAGCGATTTGGTTACGGCACTTCGCCGGCCGCTGCCGCGGCACGCTCGCTTCGCTCGCAGGCTCGTGCATTGTTTATCATAATACTAACTTAACCTAACCTAACCTAACCGATTCTTTTCGATTTCACCTGAACTTCGCTCCACACTTTGGTTTTTTGCAAATTTAACCTTTTTTTTAACATTATATCAATGTACGAAAGGGAACTGTTACACAGACAAAACGTTATTCGTCTAAAAGTTGTCTGGCCTAATAAATAAATTGGCAAAAGCTTAACAATAATTCTACCAAATGAAACGTTGTCATACAAACATTTGACAATCGTTAGTCGTCAAAGTGAAAAATTGGCGTAACGTTGGTTGGCAAGTGATAATCGGGTAAACGATTTTTGGCGAAAAGGCAGGACCCCCCTGTGTAGGAATAGTTGGTTTTCGGTGGAGTAGAATTGGGTCACCCCATCTCTTCCCGTGGGTATCGTAGCAGATGACTAAGGGATAGAGCTGATCAAACAATATATACAGTTCATGCTAAAGTGCCTGCGTTACAGCAATAGATTCGCCCCCTATTCCGTGGGACCGAAAATCATAGATGGTGAAATGGTGGGGGTGACAGGTGGAGCCGCCTGTCACCCTGGCAGAAGCAGGCCGCGGCGGTGGCGCGCGTGGCGCGCCTCCCCGTTTCCGGGGACGAGTTGGGGACTCTGTAGTCCCCACACCCGAGAAGAGGGCCAGATCGTGAGAGATGGCCCTGGGTCGGCCGGGGTGCGAGGGATATGCCTGTCAACCTCAACTTCGGCAACCAAAGCGACCCACAGGCGTCGTGCGTTTTAGTCGGTTCGAGTCCGACATAACCTCCTCCACCGACTCCGGTGGGGAGGTATCCGTGGAGATTTTGCGCACGTAAAAAAAAAAAAAAAAGATGGTGAAATGTGGGTGTTAATACATCTCCACTGACTCCTTTTGGGGATTAGTATTAAAGTTATCGGGATATTTATCATGTTGTATTGTACTGAGTTTCCGATATTTCAGCGCTGTTGCGAGCACCATGAGCACGGAGGAACTGGAGTATTGGTGGTGAACAGTGAATAAGTTTTTTAGGAGTAAATAAATCTCTCTCTCTTTCGAGTTCTTTGAGCGCCGAAATATCGGAAACTCTGAGTGACCATGATAGTTTAAATACCTTTCTGGGATTTACTGCAGTAAATCTATGTATGCATGCATCTATGTATGTATATATGTAATTTAATGAGTATCAATGAGTAAAATGTGAACTCAGTTTAAACACTTTTTCTCCGGTGTGATTCAATCAAAATGTGGTCGGTTGACGACAATGGACTGTAATAGCGATATGTGGCTCTTAAATACATTTCTGTGTACCCCGTATATACAAGCGTGATTATATGTATAATTTGAAATTGATTGGCTCATCAACTTCTATAACAGATAGAGCAGCAGTGCATTTTTTCAATACAAAACATAAACAGTAACTAAATGCCAGGGACTCAAACCCAAGAGGTAAATATTGCTGTTCACAATCACGCCACGGGGATATTGATAGAATTATGACCACTAGCGTGTAGCCCCCAGCCATCGCCAAGTTTGATCATGTATTTCGACATGATCAAACTTCTACGAAAAGGTACAAGCAGACAGTCTGGCATTTAGTAGTGTGACCACGTGTTAGTAACATAATGGATATTGTGAATATTTAAATTATCACGTTCACTATCATTACTATTAAAATTATTAGGATATTTAACATGTCTAGCTTGCAGGGTCCAATGTTACGGCATTCCTCCTTTATCATGGTGCTTGCAACAGTGATGAAACTTTTTTTTTATCTAGGACACACCAATTTTACTTCACCTCGCCGAATGGTAAGCTAAAGGCAAGCTATAGGATGATGGTGGCCGTCTAAGGGAAGAGGGCCACCATTGTAGTTACTTAGTAATGTTACAATGGTGGCACTCGGCTTGGCAACCTCATCAGATGCTTTTTCACGTCCCGCTCAAAGGACCCGGGATTGTAGGAAGAAGGAAACATATGTAATGAATAAAAAAATAAAATAACGGACACGTAGAACAACACTCTATAGGTACACAATACGTACAGAGTTTAAATGTCAATAATTCCACCAAGAACCAAACAGTTCTGCTCCTCTTTTCATTGCCTCATCATAAAATCTTGGAAATCTTTACCGGCACATGTTTTTTTCTTTCTACAGTTCCGGGTCCTTTAAGAGGCACACGAAAAAGCATCTGATGAGGCCATCAAACTAAGGCCATTATAACATTCAGCCAGTAATAGTGACTCTCTTCCCGGAGATTTTCGTGACCACTGTCAGGCAATGTGAAGACGTAACCAATAAAAACACATGGTAAATGTCCCGTTGACTTACTAACAATGGACACAAATTGTCGTGCGACAATATGTCTGTGAGTTACGACATATTGATATGCGAATATAAGACTTTCGTTTTCATGGTGCGACATTGAAAAGGCAGTTCGTTAGCAGTTGTTGTATTGAAATTAGTTGCGTTTGTTACAATCTTATTATGACGTCAAAATGTCCTGTACTTTACCGTGCAGGAGGGTTATCTTTTATTACAAAGATAGGGTTGGCTATAATTTGACTAAATGAATAATAACTAGTGATCGTCACAATAGTGTCTCTCAAATTACTGAGAGACACTATTTTTTGGAATTACTATTTTTTGGATATATTTATTGGAATTTACGAAAAACAATACTTTTAGTTTACTGAACCCGAAAAGTATTGTATTGTTTTTTTTTGGTTTACTAATGAAAACCATAAAATATATAGACATAAATCACATTGGCATAATGAAATTCAGTATAAATTATCATAACGCATAATCATCAGTATAAATTATCATATCGCAGGTTTATAAGTGCCCGGTTAATGGCAATAGGCTCGCCCACCTATTACATTGGGACCTAAACATAAACTGACGAAATGTGGGTGCTAGCACCTCTGCCTACCCTTTCGGGGATATAGGCGTGAGTTTATGTATGTATGTATGTATTATTGAGCATAAATGTTTTGGCATAATGCTTGTTGTCATACATACTAATAGCATAATAATAATGAAGCATAATTTTATAAAGTATAATATGTTAGTAACGCATAATGATATAAACACATTTATGTTCGCATAAACCTTTTAAACTACACAACGGAGTTTGATGTATACTTAACCTAAACAAAGGAGAGTGCATATTTAAATTATTTACATACATAACATAAACTCACGCCTATATCCGGAAGGGGTAGGCAGAAGTGCTAGCACCCACATTTCGCAAGCTTATGTTTAGGTGCCAATGTAATAGGTGGTTAGCCTATTGCCATTAACCGGGCACTTATAAACCTGCGATAAATATCAGTATCAGAATAAACGGGATATTTACCATGTTTCATTATTTTGACATTTAACAACCGGGAACAAGCTAAAACAAAATCGCGAGTGGATACAGTGAGCATTGTATGTCGTGAACGTGATCGAGATCGGGTTCGAGTTTGTAGTGAGAGTGAAACCAATAGTAGTGCAGATACGCGTAGTAAAAGAACTCGAAAGAGGGTAGATCGATATAATTACTCCTAAGAAAAAACTTTTTCTTTGTTCACCGCCACTACTCTAGTTCCTCCGTGATCATGGTGCTTGCAACAGCGCAAAACATGGTATTCAAAATAATGAAACATGGTAAATATCCCGTTTATTCTGATACTGATGTCAGTGACCATGATAGTTTAAATACCTATACTGCGATAAATACACATATAAGCATCGAAAAGCATTGGTGTGTGCCATGGTAAACCAGGGATCGAACCCAAGACCTCGTCTCAGCAGTCCATTACCCATACTACTAGGCTACTGCGGTACTATTTAAATTACAGCCGTACAAATCCGGGGTGGGTTGCTAGTTTTAACATATAAATATGTTAGAAACAGTTGTCGACCCTACATGAAATCGATATAATATATGTAAATATATAGAAAGATTTCTCAGAACGTCTGTTACCGTCTGTCAAGTACATAATCGGATTGCGGTGAGACTTTGAAGTACTGTAGTATTCCCCCCTTCCCTCCCTCTTTACCGCCAGCTATTTTAGAGAGAAAGACCTTTTTTTGGTGTCTTTTTTACATGTGGAAACCCTCACAAGGGTAGATGACGTAACTATGTCGAAATTGGACCAATTAAAACGTCTGTTCTGTCATAGATACCTATTACAGGGAACTTCAGGTATACTTTAGAATTTCTTCAGGATCCATATCAGGCGTTGCCTGTCTATTGTAAACAAATAGCCTAACTGTGTGGCCTTAGAGGTAGGGCACAACGGTATTCCCGTCCCAATTGAGCAGTCCGACTGAGGAAGTACCTCCACCCTACTTATTACCACGGCTATAATAACCTAGTGTTGTGTTTTCGAAAGTAGTAAGGGTAGCCAGAGCTCACAGGAGAGTTTTTGTGCTCCCAGTGGGAAAATCAAAGGCTTGTCCTGATTGTGACTTCTGCACTGATGGTACAGAAACTCTCCGTTCTTACAAGGTCGGTAGCACCCGTGTGCTACCAACGGTCATAGGTCGCGGTAACGGGCGGCCTTGTGCTTGTCTGCCACCTAAGTTGTATAAAAAAGAAAAAATAAGTGGTTACCGGGTCCTATGGACGTGTGCAACACCAGTTAAATCACACTCGTGCTGCCGACTCTGTAGGTACCTCCCAATACCCTCCTTAGGTTTAGGTATATGAGGCTCACCAAACTAACGTAACCTACAAAATGGTTACCAGACCTACCGATTAAGAGACCAGGCTCTGGCGCTTTCCTCCCGAGGTTGGAAGGCCAAACGACAGTCTCTCTCATAAAAGTCAAAACAAGCCAATAAGAGAAGCAGTAAGTGAATCCCGGCGAAAGTCTCAAATGACTCACTACAAACCGTAAACACCGATAAGATTATGATGACGTATATTTGCATTGAGTGGGAATCGCATTCCTGACCTTACGGTTAAAGGCACCCTCGATTGACGACGGTGCAATTGTTGAAAGATTATACATGTATACATGTTGTATGTTTGATATATAGGTCGTACACACTTCAAGGCAGCAGATATTTGTACACGTGTACACTGTATTTTACACATGTACTGTACAAGACACAGAGGTTATCATAACAAATGATCAGAAAGAAAAATATTTTCTAACAAACAAATAATAACATAACATAACAAAACATAAATTCACGCCTTTATCCCCGAAGGGGTAGACAGAGGTGCTAGCACACACATTTCGTCAGTTTTATGTTTAGATCCCAATGTAATAGATGGCGAGCCTATGCCATTAACCGGGCACTTATAAAACTGTGACAAATACACACATAACTTCGAAAAGCATCGAATAGTCATTGGAGTGTACCATGGTAAAACCTGGGATCGAACCCGAGACCTCGTCTCAGCAGTCCATTACCCATACAACTAGGTTACCGCGGTCTTTTAACGCGTAAGCGTACAAACAAATAATATACTACAAAATCTTTGCATGTCTGGAGCTTAAGTCCTAAAAGAAGAGGTCCGAAAAAATGTTGATTTCAAATGTACGTATGTAAGAGTATGTAAGAGTAGCTAAATACTAAAATCGTGCGAATACACATAATTACATTCTCGACTATAAATTTCTGAAGGCGTAGGCAGCGGAGTAAAAACACCCACAATTCACCAACTGTGATTTTCAGATTCACATATTAAATAGCATAAAACATAAATTCACGCCTATATCCCCGAAGGGGTAGGCAGAGGCACTAGCACCCACATTTCGCCAGTTTATGTTTAGGTCACAATGTAATAGGTGGCGAGCCTATTGCCATTAACCGGGCACTTATAAACCTGCGATAAATACACACATAACTTCGAAAAGCATCGAAAAGTCATTGTCATTAAGTAGCAAGCCTATTGTTATCAAGCAGGCACTTTCAAATCGTGCGAAGTGGAAACGAAAGGGCAGGAAAGTGATCTACGGCCTTAAAGGAGGATTCTTTGTACCTACCGGGTCAGATGGAATGCGAGGAAAATGTATTTTTGGGTTACCTTACCCCTTATAATTAAACCTCGAGACGACGTGCAGTTTTGGATTTGAGTCTGATATACCTAACAACCCCCAGCAGAGTTGGCCAGCACTGGTGATATCCACGCAGAGTTTTGCGCTAAATAAGGAGCCATCATTTATCGACAGTGTCTGGAATGGTGGCTTCTTTTCTAGACATTGTTGCTGCACTTTCTTGTACGCTCATTGGTTAAACCATCGACGGTAAACAGACGGCCAATCAACGTTCAGTATTTTGTGTGTTAAGTAAACAAGGTATAAGATACCGGGGATTTATATTAAGTATAGTTGAATCCCTCTTCAGCGCCATTTCATTTAAATCGCCCTTAATTTAGAGACAAGACGAAAACTTCTCAGACGGCCATCATCATTAGGTACTGTCTGCAGCTAATCTGTTGGCTCATTAACAAGAAAATGTGATTTATTTGCTGACCTTATTCTACAGGGACTTTTGTACCTAGATTTTAGATAGAATTTTGTTCTTTCTGCGAAATCACGATCAATCTTGATTTAGGACGATAGTTCAGGTTAGAAGGGTATGGCGTAGGTTATGCGTAATAGGCTCGCTACCTCGAGACTTCAGTACCTTTATCATGATTCCCGATTAAATATCTTAAATATAACAATATTAACAATGAATCCACACATGGTGGAATCCATACCGTCTTACACTAAACGGTTTGAGGCTTCCTTTCACTGTGGCACGATAAAGAGTTGGAATTCTCTGCTCGTACGTAGATCCCTCTTCTTACAGTCCCGGGTTCTTTAACCGAGTCATGGAAAATCATCTATCAAGGCCATGGAGGCAGGGAACACCACTTTAAGTTTCAAAAAAAAGAATCACCAAAATATATTTACGCGTATAACTCCCGAATAACGGGACCAAATTGGATAAATCTTTTTTTACTGTGTTTTTTATTGTCAAAGCAAGGTTGGTAAATGAATAAGGTGATATAACAGCACCGGGTGAAGCCTGGGCGGCAGCTAGCGATTGTACATGAACACTAAAGTCGAAAAGTTATTACAAGAAACAATTCCATTGCAAATCGATTAAGATATAGAAAAAATTGGTTATGTTCAGGCGGGATTCGAACCCGCGGTCTTTCCCTTAAAGGAGGGAATGCTTTGACCAATAAGCCATTCTTCGCCCGAAAACATCGAAATTCTTCTATACATAATATATCTGTCTTACGTGGTCAGAGCGTTCTCCTTGTAAAGATCGCGGTTTTGAATCCTGCCTGAACCAATTCATTTTTTTCTATATCTTATTAGTATTTTTTTTATACCACTTAGTTGGCAGACAAGCACACGGCCCACCTGATGGAAAGTAGTTACCGTGGCCTATGGACGTCTGTAACACCAGAGAGTCACAGTCGCGCTGCCAACCCTGTAAGTACAGAGTTTCTGTGCCGTCAGTAGAAGACAAAGCAGGACAAGCCTTTAGTCTTCCCACTGACAGCAAAAAACTCTCCAGTGAGCTCTGGCTACCCTACTCACCGCTGGGAACACAACACGAAGTTATTATAACCGCGGTATTCTGTAGGGCGGAGGTACTTCCCCAGTCGGACTGCTCAATCTGGCGGAAATACCGCCGTGTCCTACAGTTAGCATACTAAATGCTTTAAAATTTCATTCAATTCCATTGCATATAAAGTTTGTTTGTCTGAACCGCGATACCTACATAATAATTGAAAAACAATCTTCAACCGTTATTATAATAAACATTCTTTATATAATAGTAGTTTGAATACACCATTTGAATAAATAAACTAATATGGCGGACACCTGTGAGAACATGGCGTCCGACCTTTCAGCCATGAAGCTATTGTAAGAATGCTTGTTTCTAACTGTGGAGAACACTACAATCATCTTCATCATCAATAAAAGCATCGGTAGCTTAGTGGTTAAGGATCGGGGGTGACAGGTGGAGCCGCCTATCACCCTGGCAGAAACAGGCTGTGGCGGCGGCGCGCCTCTCGCGTTTCCCCGTTTCCGGGGACGAGTTGGGGACTCTGTAGCCCCACAGCCGAGAAGAGGGCCATATCGTAAGAGATGGCCCTGGGTCGGCCGGGGTACGAGGGATATGCCTGTCAACCTCACCTTCGGCAACCAAAGCGACCCACAGGCGGCGTGCGTTTTAGTCGATTCGAGTCCGACATAACTTCCTCCACCGGCTCCGGTGGGGAGGTATCCGTGGAGATTATGCGCAGGGTAAAAAAAAAAATGGTTGAGGATTCGGCCTTACGATCGAAAGGTCTCGGGTTCGAATCGTGGGCATTACACTGCCGACGTGAACCCACTCCTAACAAGC
Organism: Eilema griseolum; assembly: GCA_963662185.1. NCBI lineage: Eukaryota > Metazoa > Arthropoda > Insecta > Lepidoptera > Erebidae > Eilema > Eilema griseolum. Next base: position 985,459 of record OY759232.1, read on the forward strand.
AATTTAGCTTAGCTGGAGGGGTTAGAGGGAATGTCAGTAACATCAAAAAAAAAAAAAATTAAAAAAAATCATGATTTTATCGTCCCATTGGAATGAATCAAGAACATATACCCAGTAACCGTCAATAGATTCAATTCGATTAATATTGAATTCTCAAACGGGACTCGAACCTGCAACCAGTCTCTTACAGGTGGAATGCTATAACCACTGAGCTACTGAGCCAGACCTCGAACTTTGAGGTTATGTTGGACTGGAACCGACTAAAACGCACGCCATCTATGGGATGTTGTTGGTTGACGGAGGCACGGTAGGCAGGCATATCCCTCGTACTCCTGCCGACCCAGGAACATCTCTCTCGATCTGGTCCTCTTTGAGTGTAGGCATCACGGAGTCCCCTTCGGGTTTGGGGAGGCGCGCAATGAACACCACCGCCACGGGAATTTAAATATGTCCATCCCCTATTGTAGGGGGCCCACTACAGAGATAGTTGAAATATGGGTATTAATGTAGCTCTGCCCAACCATTCTGTGATAACAGGCGTGACTATAGTATGTTGAAAAAGAAATATCATCATACAATTATATCTGTCATCAATGTCAAAAATAATCACCCGAGTCATTATTGAGAAGCGATTACCGTGGTTTATCAGAGCTTGCAACACCGTAGCTGTCATTTAAGTGTTGCCACATCTAGAGAAGGGTAAGGACAAGACCAGAAGAGTAAAAGGGATAGTGGAGAGACCTCAGACTAGAGAGAGAAAAATAGAGCCATTTTAGCTTTAAAAATGCATGGAAATCCGTACATTAGGATTTCTTGATATTTATTATTACTGCTCCACTCCCTTGGGTAGTAGCGTGATGACGTATAGCCTATAGTCATCGTCAAAAAAAGGACTATCTAATAAAAAAATATATTTAAAATGGGATAAGCAGTTTCTGAGATCGTTTGACCAAACAAACACTTAAGCTGTATAATATTATAGTATAGATTTTAACATACCTACCTACTTACCCCTCTTCGAGTTCATAAAAGTTAAACAATAATAAAATTAGTAAAGAGGAAGTTGTTTAATAATTTTATTTCATATTAATATTTCAACATACATACTAAACATTAAACGTGATTTAATTACAGACTTATGAAAACTTCAATTCCGTTTCACAATTTTGAACGCATCTGTACAATTAAAAATATATTTGCAATGACCTACACATACTATATTGTAATTTTATCCATGTGAATACAAGAAAACAAATATCCTATCTTATCCGAAGGCTGTCGTAAGACGCGACTAGCGGAAAAATATGTAGAAGATATCACTGCGAGAGAAAAAAAATATCTCGAAATAAAGCCCTGTACCAACCCGTCTGAGCAGCGTGGAAACAGTAGGCAAAAGCCTCCCAACATCTAATTTATTAATCTAATTAACTAATTGATAATTGATACACTATATCGTACAATGCGACTAAGGGATAGGGCTGTTTAACATCAGACAGATAAATACAGCCTAAACACAGCCTCAGATGAATGGCTTGAGTCAACAATAGTGCTTGGAATACGGCAAATTTACGGCAAGGCTCACCCCCTATTACGTAGGACCGAATTTAATGATTAGCGTGATATTAATCATACCTTTACCCCCGCAGGGTTGGGCAGAGGTGAATTAACACCCATATTTCACCAATCATTATATTCGCTCCCACGTAATAAGAGTTGAGCTTATTTCCGTTTTGGGGCACTATTGTTGACTCGAGCATCTGAGGTTGACTTTGGGACTGTATATATCTGTCTGATGTTAAACAACCCTATCCCTTAGTCGCCTTGTACGACACCGCATGGGAAGAGATGGAGTGGCCCAAATTCTACCCTGCCGGGAACCACGCATATGCTTTAGCGTTATATTTTATTTGTGTTTATCAACACGAAGTACCCCGTTAGTAGCATCCTGTTAGTGAAAGGAGACCCCCATAATAGATGCTAACAAAGCTGCAATGGTAGTCTTAGGTCTAATGGGCTATCCCATGATCCCAAAGTTTGCGTGTTTAGGAAGTAGAACAAAAGATAAGGAATAGGCCCTCGTCTACCCTCGCTGGTACAGTGGACAGCATCGTAACAAGTATAACTGCTCTCCATGATGATGCGGATACGATTCCTCAGTTAATCAAACTGTTATTAGGTTCTTCAATGAAGAAATTCTAAATTATTTCTGTCAGTGGAAAAGACCAAACGCTTGTCCTGCTTTGTCTTTCAAACTCTCTGTGCTTACAGGGTTGGCAGCGTGAGTGTGACGTGACTCCCTTGGTTTTGCACACGTCCATAGGCCACGGTAACCACTTTCCATCAGGCGGGCCGTTTGCTTGTCTGCCTCGTACAAGTGGTATATAAAAATTTAAATAAACCATTTAGAAAATACTGATCCAAAAACGGAGAAAAACTCACACCTTGTTACCTAGGATTCAAATAGCGGTGTATAGCTGTCAGCCTAATTGGAGAGGGCCAGATCGTGAGAAATGGCCATGGGTCGGCCGGGGTGCGAGGGATATGTTTGTCAACCTCACCTTCGGCAACCAAAACGACCCACATGTGGCGTGTGTTTTAGTCGGTTCGAGTCCGACATAACCTCCTCCACCGGCTTCGGTGGGAAGGTATCCGGGGGGATTTTGCGCACGTAAAAAAAAAAGCTATCAGCCTAATTGACTTCTGCCTAACCTTTCGGGGATATATAACCGTGAGTACTTAGAAGCATAAATTCTTCGAATCCTCATTAATCGTCAATGAACATACAAGTGCGTCTAATAGCTTTTTTCTGCAAATGATTTAACTAAAAAGGATCATGTGCGTGTCGCCGTCTCCGACCGATCGCTCTTAGGTACGCAACCTTAACAACCACACAAAAACAGGCCAAAACAACCTCTATAATTTAACTGATAAGGTATAATTTACCCGCAATAACGCATTGTAGTTGCAAATTTATTTTTGCGGCTGTGGGAATGGATAATAGACTTTATTTAGTCGTGATAAGGTTAGAAGCGATAGTATTGTGTTGTTGTTTGTACCGTAAGTAGGGCGGGTGCCTTGAGAGCTGCATTTACATGGCATGGCCTCGCTCGGTCGCTGCTCCCATGGCCTTATAGCTCTAGCATTGCACGCCGACTGCCCGCGTAGTTTCCTTCCTCGCTATTATCTATATTTCCTATGCCAACAAACAACTAATCCTTGACGCTCTTGATTAGCCAGCTAGGTCTGAATCTTAGACGAGTTTCGGTTGCGCAAGAGTTCACAATGACGTTCGCGAACAGTCCGAGCCCGTATACACGCGATTGTTGCAAAAATGTCGCTATTTCAAAATACGGGTGGGAATATATATGTGCGTGTTGCGAAATTCTAGAAGAGTATGTTAAGATTAATTGCACTGATATAAATACTAAAGGAAATGAGTTTTGAGAAATTACTTTATGCTTTTATTGTGGCAAATAAGCATATGGACGGTTGATAGGAAGTTTGTTTTGCTTAGAAATGCTGTAAACCATCTTGATTAGGGTTATACGGCTTTTATTACAGCGACTGGCGTCTGACCTGACTGTAGACGATCAGAAAAGTCTTTGCCAGAGTCTCGTCTGTCACTCGGCTGGTATACCTGCTTGCAAGAGAGGTTAGTTCAGACCTGTAGGTCTTGGTAGAGCCTCGTACATCCTACGAATGATAATGATAACAGCGATATATCATCATAACATAACATAAACTCACGCCTATATCCCCGAAGAGGTAGGTAGAGGTGCTAGCACCCACATTTCGCCAGTTTATGTTTAGGTCCCAATGTAATAAATAGGTGGCGAGCCTATTGCCATCCGTGTGGTGACGGAGGAAGAATACAAGTATCACCACCCCATCTCATCCGAAGGGTGTCGTAAGAGGCGACAAATGGAAACATACGCAGACGATATCACTGCGAGAGAAGGAAAATTCGAAATAAAACCCTGTACCAACCCGTCTGGCCAGTGTGGAAACAGTAGGCCAAAGCCTCCAACATTGGGAGAGGCCTAGTCCGGCAGTGGACTGAGATGGGCTAGTTGATTGAGCCTATTGCCATTAACCAGGCACTTATAAACCTGCGATAAATACACGCATAACTTCGAAAAGTCATTGGCGTGTGCCAAGGTAAAACCTGCGATCGAACCAGAGACCCCGTCTCAGCAGTCCATTACCCATACCACTAGGCTACCGTGGTTTTTATATATCATCATATCAGCAAGATATCATCAGTAGCTAGATTCATGCTTACAGGTGAGATATACCTTAGGATATGTGATGCGCAGGAATTAAAGCAAGGAACGCATTAGGTGTGGATGAGTACAGCCCTGGGAGCGTCAGGTGGAGCTATCTGTCAACCAAGCAGAACCAAGGTTTGGCGGCGTGAAGTCCATTCCAGGAGCAAGGTAGAGACACTATACTTCTCAGACCCGAGGGGGTTATATCAAAACCGGATATGGTCCGGTATGGTGGTTAGTCGTTTTCGGAGGGTATTTGAGGGAATATCCGCACGATATCAAAGTTTATAGAGGATGTTTACTAAAGAAAATACCCAAAAGTTGATATATTCTGTGTAAGATATTAGAAGTAAGCAATAAGGGAGTGTATGTGAATATGTTTGCAAATAAAGATCTCGAAAAAATTTATATTTCTATTTGCACTGAACGAGAATCGAACCCGCGACAGGGGCACAGAACCGATTGGAATCAATCGACAGCAATTATCGTAGTTTGTGCAATATTCGAGAGCTGTATGTTGCGAAACGTCGGCAGAGACCTTGAGCACACACGTTCGACTCTCGATCGAACACTTTTATGCATGTGACTCGTTTCCAGTGCTAGGATTAAAAAAATCAATACTACACTTGTCAGTGGTGAATAGTTCACGTGACACAATTCCTATCGGCTACCTTTAATGAGAGGAAAAGCATTAAAATTTTGACAGGACTACTGTCCAATATTGCATTCATAAAGCACTTAATCATTTAGTTTAGTGAGTAACTCTGTAAGTTATTTTTAAACCCGCTGGTCAAAATCCCTAGCCTAGTGGTATGGGTAATGGACTGCTGAGACGAAGTCTTGGGTTCGTTCCCAGGTTTTACTATGGGACACACCAATGACTTTTCGAAGTTATGTGTGTATTTATCGCAGGTTTATAAGTGCCCGGTTAATGGCAAAAGGCTCGCCACCTGTTACATTGGGACCTAAACATAAACTGGCGAAATGTGGGTGCTAGCACCTCTGCCTACCCCTTCGGGTCATCATTTCACTTTTTCCAACCTTAATCGATTAATGAGTAAGATTCTCATCTAAAATCTATTACCATGAAGACCTGGAATTATTTATTAGCACACATGTTTCCTTCTTCCTACAGTCCGGGGACCTTTTAAGCGGAGCTTGAAAAAGCATCTGGTGAGGCCGTCAAGCTAAGGGCCACTATTTTAAGACAGTTGGTGTCTATAATAGTGGCCCTCTTTCCAGAGATTTTGCCTTCTTCTTACCATCAGTGAAGTTATATTGTAGTTTCCTATATTTTAAAAAAGTTCGACCACATTATCCCTCGTTTCCAGGTATTATTAAATATTTATTAGGTACATAAAATGATTATTTGTGTACCAAACTGAAAAAAACTCTCACCACAAACACTTCGTGCACCTAACTTTGATATAAATATCTCTGCATCACCCTAACGTTGACTGGTAGAAAATGCCTATGGCATTAAGCCCGCCTTTGTACAATCTTTGTGTATTTGTGCAAAAAGTTTAAATAAAGAAATAATCTTTTTGGATTACATTCTCGAAAGTACACAGTAATGCTCGTAATGTATGTAAGGGTAGAAGTAAGTGGCGGATAAGTCTCTGCCTACCCCGGGGGGTAAGAAGCGTTAGCGTATGTATACTAGAATTATCTGCACAAATAATTCAATGTTAATTTTAGTTTGCGGACCAGCATGAACCATGCATGTTGGCCTTCTGAACCCATAAGTGGTACATTTAGAGTGCACGGCGAATTCTTGCACCTAGATACGAGTGATTGGTGTATAATATTATGATAGTTATACACAAGGGACATACCTAGTATATACCGCGGTAGCCTAGTGGTATGGCTAATGGACTGTTGAGACGAGGTCGCGGGTTCGATCCCTGGTTTTACCATGGCACACACCAACTTTCGATGCTTTTCGAAGCTATGTGTGTATAAGTGCCCGGGACCTAAAAATAAACTGACGTAATGTGGGTGCTAGCACCTCTGCCTACTCCTTCGGGGATACAGGTGTGAGTTTATGTATGTTATCTTTATATATTTTGTAGCCGCGTGGTTTCCGACAAAGTAGAATTTGAACCCCATCTCTTCCCATGCGGTGTCGTATAAGGCGACTAAGGAACAGGGCTGTTTAACATCAGACAGATATATACAGCCCAGACCCAGTCTCAGATGCATGGTTTGAGTCAACAATAGTGCCCGGAATACACCAATAGGCTCATTATAATTACGTGGGACCGAATTTAATGATTGGTGTAATGTGGGTGTTAATTCACCTCTGCCTAACCTTCCAGGTATAAAGGCATGATTGTATCTATGTATGTATTTTGTTTAGCCTAAGTTAGTTCGGAAGCAAAGGATGATCCTGGAAACAAGAGATTAAACTAATTACCTCCAAAACTTGTACGTTGGAGCCCGGGGTCGGGTTTTTTATTTGTTTTTTTTTACTTTTATGGAAGTGATTTTTTACGATTTAGGTGGCAGACAAGCACCCAGCCCACCTGATGTAAAGTGATTACCGTGGCCTATGGACGCGTGCAAAAAAAAGAGTCACACTCGCGCTGCCAACCCTGTAAGCATTGAGAGTTTCTGTTCCGTCAGTATAAATACAAAGCAGGACAAGCTTTTGGTCTTTCCACTGACAGCACAAAAACCAAAATAGTGAGCAGTTTGAATTTCTCAACGAAAAAAACTATTGGATATGCAGGGTTTAGTCTACTATATCTCAGGTCTACTTAAGAAAAATCCTTCCTATTGCTATTTACCGGGCACATTTCCTATTCTGCACAGAACGATTTAGCAGCTGAAAAACCAAATAACGCCTAAACTGACTCAGGTATCGGACGCATTTCCTCACAACCATGCAAACATAAGCAACTATTAATGCAATAAATAATGTATTTCTTTCCTTTTTCCTATACTTAAATACGATTTAAAAAAAAAACAATCCATCTACACAGATTAATTTATCGAAACCTAACAAATATAACCAATTCTAGTTTTTCACCATAACTGACAGCCATAGATCGACCAGTTCACCTCACTAAGTGGGACAGGATGCAGAATGCGTACGCGCATCTCACACGTGTGTGAGTGCAGATATATACACGTGTATGTGTGTGCGTATGTACGTTATATAACACATAATGATACAGTTTCCGAGCCATACTGACACGATTAAGTCTATAAATAAATAATAGCGTAATGGTACGAATATACTGAGTTGATTTATTGTAGGCACTTTGATTTAGCTGTAATAATGTCGTTGTGTTATTTCTGTTGATAAAATTGATGTAATTGAGGCGCCATCTGTAAATAATCGGTAGTGATGCGACTGCGTTCGATTAAAGTTAATCGATGAGTTTTTTTATATTTTTACTTTATTGTACACATAAATGACATTTAAACAAAAAGTTGATGAGATGTAATGTACAAAGGCGAACTTAACTCACAGTGGAGTTCTCTTTCAGCAAATCCGAGGAATTGCAATACGAGAGGTAAAGTACATGAAAGTGTAGATTTAATATATCATTTTTTTATACCACTTAGGTGGCAGACTAGCACACGGCCCCACCTGATGGAAAGTGGTTACCGTGGCCTATGGACGTGGGTAACATCAGAGGAGTCACACTCGCGCTGCCGACCCTGTAAGTACAGAGTTTCTGTGCCGTTAGTGTAGAAGACAAAGCAGGGCAAGCCTTTAGTATTCACTCTGACAGTATAAACTCTACACAGAGCTCTGGCTACCCTTCTCGCCGCTGGGAACACAACACGAAGTTATTATGGCCGCGGTATTCTGTAGGGGTAGTATTTACGAATATTATAAAGCATTGGAATATAAACAGTAACCAATTTAAGGCAATAGACTCATCTCTTTTGAATAAGATTGTAGATATGCCTTGTTAAATACTTACACCTTTATCATTAGGTCGCTAATATCTCTGCCTACCCATTTAACTAAGTCAAGCGTGAGTATAAACAGTTGCGAAACTGCACTTATAATAAACATAAGCAAGTGCATCAAGGTGAAAACGTAAAAAACTATGAAAAGACTAGTTTGTTAGTTGTGCGCTGTCCGCGGCGCACGCGCAGCCCTGACCCAGATCGCACGTAACCAAGTGCAATGCTGAGCGCCGCTGAGACAAACACATCAGATAGTATTACTTTCGTTTACGCGCAACAGCGGTGCGCAAATTCGCGTAATGACGCAAAAATCGCGTTAACAAAGATTACGCGCCAAAATTGTGGTGTAATTTTATTGATGTAAAACTTTGGGTGCGTACACGCATATTGTAATGAAACGTTATCGTAAAATATTTTGTTTACGGTATATATTTCCCTGCGGTGTAGACAAATATATGGAAATATCTAATGAAAGCACCGCCGGAGGGCGGTCCTCTCCTTGTTGACCCATGTTCCCATTCTCCCTTCTCACTCTCTGTCTATTCCTACAGATAGTAATGGGTTTCTTTAAGAGGGTCATTAGAAGGTTTCATCAGAGTCGGCAGCGCGAGTATAACGCCCCTAGTCTTGCACACGTCCATTGGCTACGGTAACCACTTTCCATCAGGTAGACCGTGTGCTTGTCTGCCACCTAAGTGGTATAAAAAAACTTTCATAAACCTATGTGCTACTAAATATAAGCTTCAAAAGTTTTCACGCTTATCTCTGTAATACAATATAACTATTCGCATCTATATATCGCCGTAGGAAAATATTGCTATTCGTTTTGTTTCCCATGCAATAGTAGCCAAAAATTTGGTACAAATGCCCTAAGACCATGCCAGGCTCAGGAATTGAAACTCAAGATTTTACGACCACACGCAAATTTCAACCGCGGCACCAATAACTGAGAATTGCGGTCACACAATCCTATATACCGATAATAATCAGGTTATTTCCTGAGTCATTCGCTGTGCGTGAAACGCCGCCATTTTTCAGACCATACCGCAACGCACTCCATCTTGGATTGTTACATAAACGTTTGTTAAATATAAAAGAATGTTGAAATAAGTTATTTTAATTGTCGACTCACCGCCTTGAAGGAAATTGTGAAAATGTCTCGAATTGTCAACAACTTACCTGAAACAAAAAATAACATTTATATTTTAGTATGTGGAAATGCTACAATAAACTAAATGATTAGGTGGAAGGTTTGGACGTTATTACGTAATAGCATATTAAAATAATGGCCTTGTTAGTGCTAAAAAGCCAAAACCAGATTATACTTTCGCTGTTTCGTTTATATATTCACGCCTATAAACACTGGATGGATAGGCAGACTATGTTTTATATATGTCACTATTCATGTGCCAATTGCAGTTGCATTCAAAAATTTGCAATTTCTTTTATTTTCTCCTTTTTGAATTGGTTCTTTTTTTCTACAAATTAGGTGGCAGACAAGTACACGGCCCATCTGATGGAAAGTGGTTACCTTGACCTATGAACGTACGTAACACCAGTGGAGTCAGATCCGTGCTGCCGACCCTGTAAGAACAGAGATTTTCTGTGCGTTCAGTGCAGAACACAAAATCAGGATAAGCCTTTGGTCTTCCCATTGACAGCACAAAAACTCACCGCCGGGAACACAACAGGAAACCTTTTATTTATGTTATTATAGCCGTGGTATTCTGTAGGATGGAGGTACTTCCCCAGTCGGACTGCTCAATTCGGACGGGAATACCGTCGTGTCCTACCTGTTTGGTACCGTCATTCAGCAGATGTACTGGCTTGTGCCTGGGGTCGGCTTAGGCACAACTTTTTCATACACCTATTAGATATAAGAAATACGAAAGGAACTTTATCCCACACACGCAAGTTGTGGAATGATCTCCTGCTGCAGCTTTCCCAAGCGCTTACAATATGGGGTTCTTCAAGAAGGGCATTAAAGGGTTTCTTCTAGGTGACGGGAGCAGGGGTGTGACGCCCCTAGTGTTGCATGCGTCCATAGGCTTCTGTAATCACTTTCCATCAGATGGGCCGTGTGTTTATCTACCTACCTAAGTGGTGGTATAAAAAAATATACCTGCAGATACCCTTGTGTTCACATCCACGTTTTGCCAACTATGTTTTTCTGTTTCACTTGAGAACTCGGAGTTTGTTGTCGTTAAACGAGTACTTTTTTATCATGTCAAAAATTCCCTCGCCGGAGCCGGTGGGGGAGGTTATGTCGGACTTGAACAGACTCAAACACACACCGTCTGAGTATCGTAGGTTAGCGGAGACATATCCCTCGCAACCCTGCCGACCTAGGGCCATCTCTTATTTGCCCTATTCGGGTGTGGGGACCACGTAGTCTCCATCTATTACCCGGGTATAGGAAGGCGAGCAATTCACGCCGCCGCCGCGACTTGCTTCTGCTAAGGTGACAGGGGGCTCTGTTTATACTTATTCTTAATTATCGGAAACGTAGTGAGGTTATATGCAAAGGGATTGTATCAATTAGTTAGTAAATATAAAATTACGGCACTATCGCATTAGATTTCCCCTGTAAAGACAGTGTCAATGTATGTAGCCAGAGCTCACTAGAGAGTTTTTGGAAGACCAAAAGCTTGTCCTGCTTCGTCTTTTACACTGACGGCACAGAAACTCTCTGTGCTTACAGGGTTGGCAGCGCGAGTGTGACTCTTTAGTTTTGCTCACGTCTACAGGCCACGGTAACCACTTCCCATCAGGTTGGTCGTGTGCTTGTCTGCCAGCTAAATGGTATTAAAAAATGTAATTAATTCTAATAAATATTGGTGGCTTTATCCACAATATAATACGTAAAATATAAACACTGTTAATATTTGAAACAGTTCCTACTACCTACTGAAAGGTTACCAGCCCATCAGATAGCCCAAGAGTCCCTTCCTTCGACCTTTGAAGCTCGTAAATACGATCTGATAACATTGTTTATCTGAGAAGCCTTCGATGGCAGTATTTTGTTCTACCTGCTTTGGCTTATTGCTATAAAATAGAAAACTTTTCTTTTTTATATTGACTTTTCAATAGATCGAGCGATTATGAGGTAAGTATATGTACTTATCGAAATATATATATTGTTAACGGTATCTATCGCGATATTTTTTTTATTATTTACTGTTCTTGTTTATATTTTTATAATGTATAAATCAAATTTATAATTATAGAGTATGTTCATAACTTCAATTAAACGTCAATAATTTATCAGATCGCATGGTTTCCGGCAAAGTAGAATTTAGATCACAAGGCGACTAAAAGCTAGCGCTGTTTAACATCAGACAGATATATACAGCCCAGATTCAGCCTCAGATACATGGCTTGAGTCAACAATAGTGCCCGGAAGACGGTAATAGGCTCACCCCCTATTACGTGGGGATGAATTTAATGATTGTGAAATGTATGATTGGTGATTGGTGTTAATTCATTTCTGCCTAACTCTCTGGGGATAAAGGCGTGATTATTTATATCAGATTATGTAAATCATCATCACTCATCATCCTCCTGCCCTTATCCCAAGTTTATTTGTGGTCGGCGCTAGATGTGTTCTTATTTCATTCATCTCTAGTTGCAATCATCTCAATACTCACTCCCTTCTTAACCATATCATCATTCACACAGTCCATTCACCTCATAGGTCTCCCTCTCCCCTTGTAGCCATCTACTTCCATAGTTAGTGCCTTCCTTACGACATTACTTTCATCCCTAAGAAGTTCAATAACTGGTCTACTGTTCTTCGAATTATGGAGGTTAGATGGCCGTTTGAAGTTCAGCCAAAACCGCAGATAGACTGGTAAAGCGGACACCAGAATCTGAGGTTGAAGGTTCGGATGCGACTGGGATTAACGTTAAGTCGAAGAATAAGAGGAAGTTGTATTTCTCTACAACAGCGCCACCTACCGGGTCAAAATTTATCCAAACAATCAATCTGAAGTCAATCAGTCATATCTTTAAAATTTCATCGAAAGTGACTGACTGATTACGGAGATTATCGTGTACAAACACACGTGACTTTTACATAATAAGATATTATAAAGATGTGAAAATAATGAGACACTATAAATAGTCGATTAGAATACAAATGATAAGTTTTATCTATTCAGGAACTATTTTATAATACAATACAGCTATGAAAAATATTTATATATGATTATGTTTTTACGCATCGGTTCTCTAAAAAAGTATACACGCTTGTTCAAATGAACCATTAATTTAAACAAGCATATTAATATTTAGAGAACCGATGCTTGTTTAAATGATAAATAATAATAATAAATAAATATTCTTCAACATTCTACACAACGCTATTTAAACCCATGGTAAGCATAGCTTAAGTGGCTTTTGTTACGGGTTCATTTTAAATAGCATTTACTAATTGTACATTACGTTACATATAATCACACGCCTTTATTCCCGGAAGGTTAGGCAGAGGTGCTAACTCAAGCATCTCTGAGGCTGAGTCTGGGCTGTATATATCTGTCTGATGTTAAACAGCCCGATCCCTTAGTCGCCTTGTACGACACCGCATTTTTTGATTATTTTATACTTTACACAATTTGTATTCATGAATATGTCACTATATAGTCTAGGTATTTTTATAAATAACATAACATATACATAAACTCACGCTTATATTCCCGAAGGGGTAGGCAGAGGTGTATTAATACCCACACAGGATCGAATCTATGGCAGTCACGATGGGCATTTTGTTATGGGATTTATTTTTACTGTCGAATAGTGAATAACCTATCCCTTAGTCGCCGCCGGCTGTGCTTGTCTGCCCACCTAAGTTGTTTAAAATTAAACAAATGTTTCTAAACATCAGTACCAAAATAAACGGGATATTTATGTTTCATTGTTTTGATACTGATGTGAGTGACCATGATAGTTTAAATACCTAAAATGTTTCAAAATTTTTTTTAACGTATTTTAGAACCCATAACAAAATCTAAATAGCGTTACAATTTATTTATTACAAAAAAATTAAAATTGAACAATGTAATCCGTCAGAAAAAAAAAACAGCATCTAATATATTATTCCTAATATTTTTACATTCTTAACGATCACAACACAAGCTTAGAATTCCACTAATTCGTTAGCGTAAAATTCATTAAACGTGTATTCGACACCCCTGGCCGTCACTGACACCCCTGGGCGTGCGCGCCGGAGCGTGACGCGCAAAACATGCGCCCGCGCATACTGCACGTGTTCACCGTGTCAGGTGCCAGGAGTTTATCGTGGTTCTGTATGCAATTTATTTTAGACCGCTTTGCACCAAATAAATTGGTCCAGTTTCTTTCTTTCTTTCATTCTTTAATATTATTTTGTAGTAATTTTTTATATAAAATATACCTATTAACATTACGAAGAGGAAATATTTTATTTGTTAGTAGTCAATTATCTCTTAAATTACTTGAAGGATTTAAAAAAATCTTGTGCCACTAAAACGCTAAATAATCCACTTTCTATCCCGATATTCCCACGGGATTGGTACTTGCGCGGATGATATCATAAGACGATGTTATTAATCTATATAAACTAAGCTTAAAACTTCAGAACGGCTCCGATTTGATTTGATTTGAAGCCACATTATTTTGTTTTTAAGGATCCCTAAACTATTATCCCTATAACGGTAACTCACGCGGAACCCTCGCGATAAATCCTACTCAGGCGCGACTGGTGTAGACCCGCCCCCTATCTGATACTCCTTATTAATGATATGGCATTAAGTGGCGCCTTCCATGCGAAAACATACAGTTCATGTCACAAATCTTGATGGTTTTTTTCTGCTTGACCCCATTTATATTACACGGGATGATCCCCTTGTGTCAACATCTGGATACAGCTGTGGGTATTTAGATTTTTTTTTTAGTGTAGTGTTTTTTATGGTAGCAAACCAAGTGATAAGTCATCTGATAGGAATTGGTTACCGTTTACATTTTATTAATATATTTACAAGGTATCTTAAACCAGGTAAACAGATGTGTCAAAAATATTTTTGCTGAATAATATTTCATGATCTGTAATGTCTTTTTTTTATTTAGGACACACCATCTTGACTTCAGCTCGCCTGACGGTAAGCTAAAGGCAAAGTCTCAGGAAAGAGGGTCACCATTACAGACAGTAAATAATGTTACAGTATTGTATATGTTAAAGTTACAGATTTAACTTTAAATCGCATTGTTAGGCATTGTATCATATCCACAGGAAGAGATAAATTAACCCTTGTAGTTTTGGAACCGAACCCTGGGAAGTTGATATACAACAAGAAAAATAAAACAGATTACGATGAATTTAAAACCTTCCTCTTTTAGAAATTCATTAAAAATGGGATTATTTAAACCTATTTCGAACTATTATTATAATATTAGAAATCTATAGGTATATGACTTAGCTGTAGCCGTAAAAAAAAGAATAAAATCTACGACATTCTACACAACGCTATCTAGACCCATGGTAAGTATAGCCTAACTAGATTGTGTTATGGGATCTAGAATGCGATTAGATACTTTATTTGGAAATACATACTACTAGTCATAGAAACATCCAGACCAATGCAAATATACATATTCATGCATATAAATATTTGCACTGAGCGGGAATCGAACCTGCGCCCCCTGCATAGCAGTCGAATGCTGTACCACAACGCCACAGAAATCGTCAAATAACACAAAAAAAGTTTATGAACATCCGAATGAAGAACCTCCTTTGTATTGAACTCGGTTAAAAATACAAAAATACGTAATTAGAATCTTCCTAAGGCGCCTAACGGCCGATTTCCGTGGTTCGTTTAGTACACCTATCTCCGCCTATGTTTCCTAGGCATTATACTTTCCGGTGGTATCCTAACAATATAAAATCAGGTAAGCTAAGTTTCAGTTACTGTTAAGCTCACATAACCCTAATTACTGGAGATAGAAAATTTTATTCAAAGAAAATACTACAATATTTTTTATAAATAAACATATATGTTGATTTCCTGGATATCTTTGAATGCAGAAAGTAAGCGTACCTTTGTTTTTTACATGCGGAAAGTCTCCACGGATACCACTACCATCGGAGCCGATGTCGGACTCGAACCGACTAAAAGGCTCGACGCCTGTGGGTCGTTTGGCTGCCGAAGTTGAGGTTAACAGGCATATCCCTCGCACCCCGGCTGACCCAGAGTCATTTTTCTCAATCTGGCCCTCTCATCGGGTGTGGGGACCAACTTGTCCCCGGAAACGAGAGTAAGCGTACCTTAACTGCCAGGTGTACCTTCATTACTTTTTTGTAAATACATATCTTCATAATTATTAATAACAGAACAAGACAAATATGCATATTAATGAATACAAAATAATTACACCGAGCGGGAACCGAGAATTTGATTTAGCAGTCAAATACTCTACCACTACGCTAAGAACACATAGGCAAGACGAAATGGTGAAAGAAGCTATTGAAATGAAAAAATTCAAGAAATTGAAACAGGAAGATGGGTTTCAACTGTCTAGTGTCTGGCATCCAGTGATCCGTATGTTTACAAGACCCTGAGCAAACCAAATTGTCAAAATCTGTGCGAGTCGACTCGGTGAGTATTGTGTGTCGTGAACGTGATCGAGTATAGTGCGGAAACGCGGACAGTGGTAGGGGCGATGCGTGTAACAAATGAGTGCGGAAGAGAGTAGACCGATATGGTCTGCCCAATAACAACTAGCTCGGCGTTCGGCAGTACACCGTGATCATGGCGCTTGTAACAACGCCGAAATATCAATTGCTCAAAAAATATGGTTAATACTCCGGCGAGTTTTATACTAGTAACTAGCTGACCTACCCCAGCTTCGCCCGAAATATATTTTGAAGCTTGATATACCTTTGAGCCCGTATGTTTTAGTCTTCAAAATATGTATGAAAAATTGCCGAATTTGTTAACATTTATTATCAATGCTCCGCTCCCTTAAGTAGTAGCGTGATGATATATAAACTAAAACCTTCCTCGATAAATGGACTATCCAACACTGAAAGAAACATTCAAATTGGACCAGTAGTTCCAGAGATTAGCGCGTTCAAACAAACAAACACACTCTGCAGCTTTATAATATTAGTATAGATAAGACAGAAAGAGTCTCAGAACCAAATGCCGTATCCAAGTTGCGCACGCGCTGTCATTCCGTATAATTTTCAAAGTCGATCCTTAATAAGTAGTTCATTGGCTGCAAATGTGATTAGCGTTCGGAGATCCGTTATTTCCACCATTGGTTCACATACAATGATAAATATTAATATAATAAGACAAACTTAATGTTAATTTCAAATTAGTGGCGCTAAACGCACCGCACTGTGGACTATTTTAATTTGATACCTAGCTCATCGAACTGAAACCACTTTATAACAGATTCTATCGCGATCACCATGGATGGTGTGGTTCCCGGCAGAGTAGAATTTGGACCACCCCATCTCTTCTCATGCGGTGTCGTACAAGGCGACTAAGGAATAGGGCTGTTTAACATCAGACAGATATATAGATGGTTCGGACATGCGGAGAGGATGGAGGAAAGAAGATTGATTAAACAAATTTATGAAGCGAGGGTTGAATGGACAACCCGGGAGGGGCCGACGTAGACATACGTATGTCAATCAGATCGAAGACATTTTGAAGAAAGGACATGTCAAGAGTACCCGAAACCGGCGAGCATGTATGAAATCAATTATGAAAGTAGAAGAAGCTAAAGAGGTATGCCAGGATCGTGACAAGTGGAAAACAGTAATCTCTGCCTACCCCACTGGAAAAAGGCGTGACTTTATGTATGTATACTCAGCCTCAGATGTACTCGTATGGCTTTAGTCAACAATAATGCCCGAAAGACGGTAATACGCTCACCCCCAATTACGTGAGACCGAATTCAATGACTGATGAAATGTGGGTGTTAATTCACTTCTGCTTAACCCTCCGGGAATAAAGACGTGATTACATGTATGTATGTGTCCATCGCGATTTATTTGGTATTATTTACATTTAGCCCGACGTTTTGGCCACTTTTCAGCAACCATAATCGCGTACTATACACATACCCATACCCCTTGGGTCTTTGTACTTTTTCTACGATCTAGACTCAAGTTAAGCACAGTTTGTTATATGGATTCCAGTTATCGGACAGACACACACCAATTTACGAAATTGATAACTAAAATGTATAAAATTTTTTGCACACGTTCATAGATCACGGTAACCACTTTCCATCCGGTTGGCCGTGTGCCTGTGGGCCACCTAAATGGTATAACTCTTTATTACCTCTACCTCTTTACCATCAATGTTAATACCTTTCTTTCTATCTTTATTTTCTGGCAATCACAAATACATCTTGGTGTACAAAGGTGAGCTTAACTCAGTAAACTGCAACGCAGTCTTTTAAAAGTCTTTTGTTTCGAAAATTTCTTTATTATTATAATTATTAAAATACCCCCTATTACGTGGGACCGAATACAATTATTTGTGAAATGTGTGTGTTAATCCACCTTTGCTTAACCCTCCAGGGATAAAGGCGTGATTATTTGTATGTATGTTGTAAAATACAGCAACGTTAAGAAGCCGGCCAAGCTTTTGACTCTAGAGCAAAGTCTTTTAGAAAAGACTCATCCTATGTTCTCTGTGTCAGCTGACCCTAAACGTAACTAATAGCGACAATTTTAAGCATACACGTCCCAGATCATAATAAATCGCGATATGCCGATGCGCACGCGCATCTCTCTGTCGTAACGTGTTTATGCAACGGGCAAGGCATTAGATTCACGTGGCTTCACCCAGGATCACAGAGAATGGGAATTGTTATAGATGAGCTATTTCAAGGACGGCGAAGGGTGAATATTTTCGAAGGAGAATTCGGTGGAAAATGAGCTTACGTCAATCAAGTTTGTCATAAGCCATGCGGTCTATTGGGAAGCCGACAGGAATCCTCACTATAGATTGGGCCCCATTAGGACTTTCAGAGCGAAGCCTACAATCTATTACATTTACAGGTTGGCGACCGAGGCTCTTTTTTGACATTTTATAAGTGCGGATTTAAGGGTCTATACAGAATAAATGACTTTTGACTTTGACTTCTCAGGGTCTTAACTCCGCTTCCATAAATGTTAAACGAAATCTACAGTCAGGAGGGTTAAGGGAACGGAAAACGAAAAAAGCCTTATCAAAATTCGTTCGGTAATTTTTGCGTCCATCGCTGATGAATAGACAAGAATTCCAAACAAAAATAAATACTTTCGTATTCAGCGTTGTTAATATAATATAACCCAAGTATCTTTTTAAATATCAACAGACACGACGACTTTACAATTATATAATAGTATACATAGATTATACAAACTAATTTAGTTAATTATAACAAAACATGCAGGAGAGCAACTATGTCGCATGCACTTGCAGGATACGTGCAATATGTGCGTACGCGCATGTGACCTGCACGTGTGTGCGTGTGTGTGTGCGCGCGTGTATGCGTGCGGTTCGTCGTCATTGACACGGATAAGGTTGTCGCACCGATTCAAGGAGCGATTACGTTCAGAGTCTGTACTAGAAAATGATAGCGAAAATCTAGAATGAAGTGGGTATATATTTATATAGTTACATTGTATTATATAGCTACATGATATTTAATTGATGATCTGTAGAGTGCGACTTCATAGGGGTGGTGGGTTCGATCTACGCTCAGTGAAAATATTTGTATGTATGTGACTATTTGTCGCGCGGTTCCCGACAGAGTAGAATTTGGACCACTCCAAATCTTGCCATGCGGTGTCGTATAAAGCGACTAAGGGATAGGGCTGTTTAACATCAGATAAATATATACAGCCGAGACTCAGCCTCAGATGCATGGCTCGAGTCAACAATAGTGCCCGGAAGACGGTAATAAGCTCACCCCCTATTACGTGGAACCGAATTTAATGATTGGTGCAATGAAGCTGTGGTGTGATTTATATATATATATATATATATATAGGACACGTCAATTGGACTTCGCCTTGCCTGATGGTAAGCTGAGGGCAAAGTCCCAGAAAAGAGGGTCACCATTACTTACACATATCGTGTGACAATGGTGACACTCAGCTTGACGGCCTCATCATATGCTTTTTCACGCCCCGCTTAAAAGACCCGGGACTGTAGGAAGAAGGAAACACGTGAGCTGGTAATGAATTCCAGGATTATCTGTATATATATATGTACCTATTTATAATATGTTGAATAGTATGTATATATTTATAAAAATATTTATGAAAATATATAGAACATATTCTAGAATCTATATAATATGCTACTCGTAGTTTAGTCCTCAGAGTTTGTTTAGTTTTTTTCTATTTAGGAACACATTAACACTGTCTGATGCTCATCATCAAAATGGATACTTATTATGTTTGATTAGATTATTAAATTTTACGGAAGCAACTATTAGATTCCTAACCCCGAGAGGAAAATCAGCACCAGAGACTTCTCTGCTAGCTTGGACTGCGAAGACCTTGATGGGAAACCTAGGTATATCATGAAAGTACCTATTCTTTGATATAATTCTCTGCGCGAGTTCCAGCGCACCGATCGGCAGTTTATTTACGTATTGCGGTTCGATTCTGGGTCAAGGGGAGCGGAACAGCGAAATGTGACGATACTGGATTCCGGGAAACCATCATTACATGTCTATTTTTTTTATACTGTAGATTGATGGCACTTGGTGGAATTTGTTGTTACACATATTGATAACTCACTTGTACTTTTCCACATTACTTTATTGCTTATTACACCTGACCGGTTTCGCCTTTTATTTGGTTTAATCTCTTAATTTGGTATAATTTGACATAATATTTGACATGGTTAATTTTCATCTGAAATTATTCACATTTGACATTGTTAATTTTCATCTGACATTATTCACATTTGACATTATTTAATTTTCAATGATATTAGTATTTCAACATTTATAAGTATTTCTTATAATTTTATATAATTTTTTAATTGACATTATAACTTAAATACATAATAGTAATAATTCATAAATTCAAAATATATTTAGGACCACATATATATTATTTCCCTATATTTTGGGGAAAAAATTTATACTGGTATACATAATTTTACAACTACCCACATGTGTAATATGTTTGAGTGTCGCAATGTTTCTAATAGGAATGCTCTTAAATGTCATTATAAACCTTTGAGGATGCCGTAAGGCGAAACCGGTCAGGTGTAATAAGCAATAAAGTAATGTGGAAAAGTACAAGTGAGTTATCAATATGTGTATCATTACATGTGTTTTGCGAGAACTGTGCCTGAGCTGTGGGTTTTCCTGCACAGTCAGGTTGAAAAAATGGGGGCATAGTTCTATACTTTAGACTTATTCAATTAATCATACGATTGGTCAGTCCCCTGTGTGTAAACACACATAGGGGTGAGCCTATTGACGTAGATTAGGCCTGTTATATCAGTTACTTATGGTACATACGCATACAAAGGCAGAGACAAAATTCCTACTTCTAATCTTAAATACTTCTTAAAACAAAACTACGACTAGTAAAGTACTCAAAATGATCAGCAGAGTAGAATTTGGACCACCCCATCTCTTCCCATGTGGTGTCGTACAAGGCGACTAAGGGATAGGGCTGTTTAACATCGGACAGATATATACAGCCCAGACTCAGATGCATGGCTCGAGTCAATAATAGTGCCCGGAATACGGCAATAGGCTCATCCCCTATTACGTGGGAGCGAATACAATTATTGGTGAAATGTGGGTGATAATTCACCTCTGCCTAACCCTCCGGGGATAAAGGCGTGATTATTATGTATGTATTCCCCCTTCCTGTTGAATCGTTAAATCAGATCAGAATCAAATCTATAAATCAGTTTGGTATTAACATTTTTAGTAGATTTTAAGATTATTTTGAGTACTTTTCTAGCAGTCAAGACCGATTTAATGCTGACTATTCATGGGGCAAAGGTTGGCCATTGCTATCCAGTGGGGCAATGCCGATAGCGTGATAGGCACCTTCACACCGGGTACGTTGAGGGACAGGTTTATAGATTTTTAATGCCTAATACAAATAGCTGTATGAAGTATTCCTACAAACCCGAGCTCCTTTCCAGCACAATGATGCACCATAGAAGCAGTATTGGTATCTATAATGGTGACCCCCATTCCGTAGATTTTACCTTTAGTTTACTATCTGGCGAGGAGAAGTTATTGATGTGCCGTACATAAAAACGCATACAAGTATTTGCATTGTACGGTAATCAAACCCGCGGTATAACAGTCTCGTTAGACATTTTCTAATTTAAAATCAAATCAGCTCCACAAATCTATAGTCTATTAAACTAACAGGTCTCAAGGCGATGCGCTTGCGCAACTGCGACGATCCGAACTGTGCTCCACTCGCTATAGATTTACTATTAATAACCGGATATCCTGAATTTAATCGACTCATGTGTTTAATTAATGGGCTTTTGAGCTTCGTATAGACCTTGACGGATAGACAAGAAAAGTTGTTTTTCAATTAATAAGTAACATTGTATTTTAATGGATGAAATTTTTAAGCAATTACATATACATATGTTATATTTAAATATACTCGCTTGTAAATCCCCGAAGGTGTAGGCAGAGGTACGCCCACACTTCGCTAATTATTTTCGGTAGCACGTGATAGGGGTGAGCCTGTTACCATCAAGTGGGCACTTTGTTATGGGCGATATGTTTACTGTCGGATTGGGAAAAATATTACATTTGGGTAATAAGTAATCTTAACGGGAATTAACGCGATCGTGGTATATTTATTTATTTATTTATTTATTCATAGGTACATAGGTACATACCTCTGGTTTCCCTGACGTTTCGACCTGGTTACACCGGCCGTGGTCACAGGCTGACTTATATGTATGTACATTTTTTATACCACTTAGGTGGCAGACAAGCACACGACCCATCTGATGGAAAGTGGTTCTGTGCCGTTAGTGTACATTCACCATGAACGCTTTAATTCCTGTTAACATTATTGTATCATGGAACACGATAGTTTAAAAGTTGTTAAGCTTAAAAAAGGGCCGGTAGCTAAGTGGTCAAGGAATCGGTCTAACAATCGAAGGGTCCCGGTTTCGAATCCGGGCCATTACACTATTTTTTTTTTTTACTATTGACGTAAACACAAGCAATTCATCTTAGCTGGAGGAGTTACAAGAAATACTAGTCATAATTTCAGTTATTAGTACATCTCTTATTAAAAACAAATTAATTGTACTCAGACTGCAGTCAGACAGAGCCACCTCCGCATCACAACCGCACGCATAAAACGCACACTCCATCTCGTGTGACATAACACAAACACATGTAACACACACAAACACGCGCGGTGCGTACATGACGCGGCGCAGACGCACACACGCGCGCGGTGTTTGCGCTCGCGCAGTGAAAACGAGGTCATGGTTGCACGCACACACGCACGCGTGTGACGCACGATGCGGAGTGCAAGATTGCGGATGCAATCCCACACGCTCTTTAAGTATTAGAAAAACGGACTTTTACACCGACTCAGTTGTAAGCCCTACAGAAGACCACGGCTATAATAACCTCGTGTTGTGTTCCCGGCGGTGAGTAGGGTAGCCAGAGCTTACTGGAGAGTTTTTGTGCTATCAGTGGGAAGACCAAAGGCTTGATTTTGTGTTCTGCACTGAAGGCACTTAAAATATCTGTTCTTACAGGGTCGGCAGCACGGATGTGACTCCACTGGTGTTACACACGTTCATAGGCCACGGTAACCACTTTCCATCAGGTGGGCCGTGTGCTTGTCTGCCACCTAAGTTGTATAAAAGAAACTCATAATGCTTGCAGGGTTGACAGCGCGAGTGTGACTCCTTTGGTTTTGCACACGTTCATAGACTAGGGTAACCACTTTCCATCAGGTGGGCCGTGTGCTTGTCTGCCACCTAAGTGGTATATACATATTTTTACTAGTTGTTGGCCACGGCTCCGTCTACGTGTATTTCTGATCCCGTTCCCATGAATTACAGGACCCTATACCCAGGATGAAGACTAGTCATAGTCCTATACCAGAAAATAATCTATCTCTGTGATAAATATTCAGATTTGTTCAACACTTTTTCAGTGAAAGTGTTATAATCTCCGGAGACTTTCTGTTCGGAGTTGAGAGGTTAGACGATAGTCCCTTTCATAAAAGCCGTATAAATTTGCAAGATGTACTTTATTTTTTTATATTAAGATATTAAAAAAGTACTAGCCAATAGGACTCGAAACCGGTGGGCTAACATGAAAAGAAGCTCTTGAAGTAGGTATGTAAAAACAGAAGCCGATTACGATTATCTCTGCCTACCCCGGAAGGAAAAAAGCGCGACTAAAGGTATGTATTGCACACAAATTATCACACATGTACTAAAAATTCTGAAAAAAAAACTAAGGGCTTATACGGCTTATCCATCCTACAGTAAACATGACAAAGTGCCTACTTGACAGCAATAGGCACTATTGCATGAGACAGAAAAATCAAAATAGACGAAATGTGGGTGTTAACACACCTCTGCTTACCCCTTTGGGAATTTACAGGCGTGAGTATATGTAAAGAAAGTAATGAAAGTAAAATTCCAGTGTATGAAAACAACACTTTAGTGGGCCGGAAGCGGATTAGCTGAGGAAGTGTACCCCCATTAACAAACACCGATAACCCAGATACATCGCATTCTGCGAACAAACATCACATGCTACTTTTTGTAACGTTAGGAGCACAGTCTGGTGCCCTAGTCTTAATATTTGGTTGGCAGTGAGAAGTTAGAATAAATTGGTCTTGATTATTATGACTCGTTTTTATAAAAAAAAAATGGCATGTGAAAAAAAATAATTAAAAGAAGACAAATACATAATGTTTTACTAAATAAATAAATATTTTAGAAAAACGCCATCTAGTTTAATCCCATCACACTAAGTATAACTTAATCCTTTGAGTGTTTTCCCAACTCAGTTAGAGCTGGTTTCTCAGTCTGACAAAGAAGCCGAAATTCTGTATTTTCCGTGAATCGATTGCTGTCTATCATCCACAACTCATTAATGATGTCGAATATTTGCGACAAGCTAATGAGCTCTCCGAAGCAAGAGACGGTTTCAATATGTTAAGAACGGTTACTTATCCTAAGACTGTGAGAATCGAGATATCCTCGCTCTTTGTTATACCTCTCGCTACTGCCGAGTAGGTTAACACATTGCAGGGTTAGATAATATTAGTGGACAGTCTTAGGACAGATGACCATTCCCTATACCTCGATTTCTACTTAGGTCAGTAGGAATCGAGACATAGGGACCTCCCGCCACTGCCGAATTGCAAGGTTAAGTAATATCACTACAAAGGGAAACCGTGGTAGAGATGTTTAAATTTATATACACTCTAATAAAAATACTTGCATTATCCAAAATTGTATGTACTGAAATTCTACATCAGTACATAAAATTTTATATAAGAAATTAAGCACCTATCTGAAATTTAGTACATTACTGAATTTCAGTATTTGAATTCAGAACGTTCAGAATCCATGATAATACCATAAATGGAAAAATAACTCCGTCTGTCTGTATGTTACGCTTTCATGCCAAAACCAATGAATCAATTTTAATACAATTTGAACATTATTAGACCTTGGGAAAGGACAAATGCTATGTTTGGTCACGATATCCGACATGCATACGGGCGGAGACGCGGGCACAAGCTAGTTCCATGTAAAATTGCTATGGTCGTTCTTTCTTTATGGACGAGCAGCATACTTGCGGATGTGTCCACATCACTGCACTGGAGTAAGGTCTCTTTAGCATTGTAGATTTCTATTGCCAGTATTCCTTCTCTCGTAGTGATATCGTTAAGTTCCTTTGGATGAGACGGGGTATTGAGACTTCTATTCTATCTTCTATATTCTAGAGGTAGGACACGACGGGATTCCCGTCCGAATTGAGCAGCCTGACTGGGGAAGTACCTCCACCCTACAGAATACCACGGCTATAATAACCTCGTGTTGTGTTCCCGGTGGTGAGTTGGGTAGCCAGGAGCTCATTGGAGAGTTTTTGTACTGTCAGTGGAAAGACCAAAGGCTTGTCCTGATTTTGTGTTCTGCACTGAGGGCACATAAAATCTCTGTTCTTACAGGGTCGGCAGCACGTATCATCACCATCAGGTGGGCCGTGTGCTTGTCTGACACCTAAGTTGTATAAAAAAAAGGTACCTACCTACTACCTAAGATTTTTTCAGCGGCTTCGCTTTCGAAAATTTTAACCAACAAGCAATGAGCAAGATGAGATTGACCTAACCCTGAACAAATTGTTGGTCTTCGCATACAGACATCATACATTTAATATCTAAGGAATATATTAATATTCTATGGCAGTCTATGCAAAAACACTGGCGTAATTACCTGCGCCTAATTGCCGCGTAGTCCCTCGTGTACTATGACGTCACAACATGGTCGCCGACTCTCACCTTGACACACAGCCCCGTATACCGTACTAGGAAATAATCATTTAATACGTGACAAATATTGTCCTATTGTTTAGGATGTTTCCAGTAATTCGAGTTAATTTGGTGACAAATACAGTGTGAGGATTTTTCCTTGGTTTATTAATGTTTGATGGGACGTTAGGGTGTTCTTTTTTGTGTTTATAGATTACTAGCTTTTGCCCGCGGCTCCGCTCGCGTGGATATCGGTTATCGCGACCAAACATAGCCTATATTCTTTCTCATGGTCTAATCTAACTTTATGTCAAATTTCATCAAAATCGGTTCAGTGGTTTGGGCGTGAAAGCGTAACAGACAGACAGACAGACAGACAGACAGACAGACAGACAGAGTTACTTTCGCATTTATAATATTAGTTTGGATGTAGACCATACTAGTTTGTCGAAGGGCCGAATGCCGTTGGAGCAATCGAGTCCTAGAGTGGAGACCGCGAGAAGGTAAACGGAAGGTGAGACGCCCCCTAGCCAGATGGACGGACGACCTAAAAACGGTGGTTGTGACAGACTGGATGCGCAAGGAGCGGATTAAATGGCGCACATTGGGAGAGGCCTATGTCCAACAGTGGACAGAGGTGGGCTAATTGATTGTTGATTATATTTTTTTGGAAGGTTGTATGAGACTTCACCAAGATCTGATCTCGCTTGTTAGTCGAGCTGCTGATTCTTGTGTGTCAAACGTGGCAGTCGTTACCGTAAAAAGTAAAAAAAAACAATTCAAAATTAGAACCAAGAGATAAGATTTCGCTCCAAAGTGTAAATTTTTTATGTTGATAAAAAAATAAATAAGTAGAGTATCTGCCTGCACCCTTTTCTCTAATATTATTTTTATTATTATGTGTAGCTTTTCTTTAACTAATGCCATCGCCATTGCCACTACTGTAACAGGTGTACATCAGGATATAAGATAGGTACCTACGAAACACCAAGTACCTAATGCCATTCGGGGAGTCCCAGCGAAAGTTAAACGGTTATGGAAGCCGCATTGAAATAGATCAAAAGTATAATTTTAAGATTTTTGAGTTAGGAATATAAATAAATTGATTTCAATTTTTTTATACGACTTAAGTGGCAGACACACAAACAGCCTACTTGATGGAAAGTGGCTACCTTGGCCTATGGACGTGTGCAACATCAGGGAAGTCACACTCGCACTGCCGACTCTGTAAGCACAGAGAGTTTCTGTGCCGTCAGTTTAGAAGGCAAAGCAGAACAAGTTTTATTTTAACAGTACAAAAACTCTCCAGTGAGCTCTGGCTACTCTACTCACCACCGGGAACATAACACGAGGTTATTATGGCCGCGGTATTCTGTAGGGTGGAAGTACTTCCCCAGTCGGACGGGAATATCGTCGTGTCCTACCTCCTCAAAAAAAACTTATATTCGTTCAAAATTATTTAATACAACTCGTATTCGTTCAAAAATCCACTTGAATTATAGAGTACTGAAAAAAACATTCCTTTAAAGATAACGAACTTTAAAATGTCGGGTCTGTCCCGGGGGAGCCCCTAAGTGTCTGTCTGACGAGCCGTTGGCAATGGCGGCTCGGCTAAAAGAGCTTTTTTTATAAATTTAAAAAGTAATTTGAATACATTTTATAAAAACTTAGCTAATAAAACAGTAACTAAGTATCTTTTTATATTTAAACTTTTAAAACATACTTGCGATGTCCTTTCTCAGGCTCTAGTTCATCTGTGTACATCGTCAAGCTAGGTTCAGTAGTTTAGGAACACAGGAAGACAGATATAGTTTCGTATTGAATGATATTTTAAAGCTAACTATTAAATCGATTAACATGGGAAACATTTTGAATCAGTTCAGGCGTGATTCGAAACCGCGATCTCTCCTTTACAGGGGGGGAATGCTTTGACCACTGGGATGGCTTCAGGCCCATAGGCCACGATAACCACTTTCCATAAGTTGGGCTGTGTGCTTGTCTACCACCTAAGTTGTATAAAAAAAACACGCGGCTAATATATACTATATACTTATAACATATATATTCACGCCTGTAAATCCCCCAAAGGGGTAGTTAGTGGAGTGTTGAGTTTGACAACCAAATTTCACTACCTAATTATAATTTTCGGTCCTATGGTTTCTTCTTCAGGCGGGCACTTTGTCATGTATGTTTGTTTGCTTGTGGAGGGCTGAGTCATAATTTTTTTTATACAACATAAGTGGCAGATATCTGATGGCAAGTGGTGACCGTGGCCTATGGCGTGTGCAACATCAAAGGACTCACACTCGCACTGTAAACACTGAGAGCAATCTGTGCCGTTAGTGTAGAAGATAAAGCAGGACAAGTCTTTGGTCTTCCCACTGACAGTATAAAACCTCTCCAGTGAGCTCTGGCTACTCTACTCACCGCCGGGAACACAACACGAGGTTATTATGGCCGTGGTATTCTGTAGGGTGGAGGTATTTCCCTAGTAGGACCGCTCAATTGGGACGGGAATACACTTAGAAACAGTTGGAATATAAATTACATATTTCTTCTCAAGTTTATGCGGCTAAGTTTATTTTTAGCTAAGAAAAGATTATAAGATTACTATTAAATTAATATATATATTCCTGTTTAATTGTAGTTCTAAGGAGAGTTTGGTGCAGCAAATGGCTAATCCAGTCTACCACATTAGTATATAAATCGTAATATATTATGCAAGCTTATACTAAATCAGCTAGTTATTTTCTTTCGTATTAGAGCTTATTACCGTTTTCAGAGATCGATATTTCTCTCCAAGATGTATAATAACAACGCGAGATTTTCTATATAACTTTCCTAAAACCCGACGTGGCATGTCGATGTTACATTAGCTAGATTATAAGTCTAGAAAGCGACTAGGTGCCGTCGAGCGCGTATAGCTTTCGCTTCCGCCCGCGTGGCGGCGCCACTAACGCAACTAACCTACTCACTAGACAGATCAATATCGATTATATATAAATCTCGGGACATATATTGTGGACCTAAGACCTGCTCGCCGCGTGGTTCTCGTCAGAGTAGAATTTGGACCACCCCATCTCTTCCCATGCGGTGTCGTACAAGGCGACTAAGGGATAGGGCTGTATAACAGACAGATATATACAGGCCCAGACTCAGAGATGAATGACTTGAGTCAACAATAGTGCCCGGAAGACAGAAATAGGCTCTCCACCTATTATGTGAGACCGAATTTAATGTTTTTTTTTTTTATAAAGAATATTAGAACCGTAATTACTAATATTCTCTCTGAACCCTCCTGCTAAATTGCTTGTGTTAGGAGTGGGTTCACGTCGCCAGTGTAATGGCCAGGATTCGAATCCATGACCTCTCGATCGTCAGGCCGACTCCTTAACCATTAAGCTACCAAATTGGTGAAATGTGGGTGTTACTTCACCTATGCCTAACCCTTCCCATGCTCTATATACACAGTAAACGTTTCTTGGATGTCTTTTGAGGATAGTGGGGAGTGCTACTGGAGGTGGACTAGCTCAAGTGTAGATTATTGACAGCCTCTGTGGCGTGAACGCGACTGCCACGCAGGAGGCGCGGGTTCGATTCCCGCTCAGTGCAAATATTTGTATGCATGAATATGGGTATTTGCATTGGTGGGTGTTTCTATGTATAATATGTATGTATTTACAAAAAAAAAGTATTTAAGTATGTTTATCCGTATTCTAGATTCCATAACACAAGCTAGTTAAACTATGCTTACCATGGGTCTAGATAGCGTTGTGTAGAATGTTGTAGAATATTTATTTATTTATTTATTCCAATACAATCCGCGCGCTAGGGCCTTTTTGTCTCGCGACTTCGTCCAAGATAAGTGTGCCGAGGTATACTTGACTTTATGATGCACTTATCTGACTTTCGATGGAAATTTATGTATACATAATAAAATTACTTGTACCGACTGATTGGTTCGCCTGGACCTACATACAAACTTCAAACTTTGCAAGGTAATGCCTTTTATGGAGAAGCAACCGCTGTGGATGATTTTTGGAATTTGAGAATTGTAAAACTTACACTCAATAATGCACCTACTGAGTCTTTCTCTGCATCACCTTTGGTTGACTGGTAGAGAATGCCTGTGCCGTTAAGTCCGTCTTGTGTGTTTGTACGTGTGCATAAAGTTTAAAATAAATAAATAAATAAAACAGGCGATGAACAGTTATATGGAATATTTGTAATTTTTGAAATAGGAAGCATGAAATTTCATATACATACTTAGCTGCTTCTACGGGTCTAAAAAGGTCACATTTAGCGATTCTGCTGAAAACTAGAACCTATTTTTTTTAATACAACTTAGATGGCAGAAAAGCACATGGGCCACCTGATGGAAAGTGGGTACCGTGGCCTATGAACGCGTGTAACACCAGTGGAAGACCTAACTATGAATTTCCAGTAGATCTTAATAGATTCCTATAAAATTTGTAAAATGGTCACTCATATGAGCTGAATTACAACAATTTACTAAGCAGATTCTAATTTCATGTAAATATCGCTGCAAGACTAAGTATTACCTTAATACTATTTCAATAAAGTGGCTTTTTAAGACCTCCAGTGGATCGCAGGCCGCCATTGTGATATGTATAATATTTATTTATACTTATCATATTCATAGCGATTTCCTAATTACGTTCAAAATTTGCAGACCTTGCTTGCTTATTGTTTGTCAGTAGGGACTGTTTTGATTTAATTAATGTTAATATAGATAATAATAATAAAATAATTTATCACCATGGTTTTAGTTGAGATACTAACAAAAAAGGTCACAGAAACTTTCTTTGTCGATAGAAAATATTGTTGTTGTGCAAAGAGTATTAGAATCTTCTAATCGATCACAGAGTAATCACTAAAATAGTAATTAACTTGAGAGGTGGATAGTGTATTGGATACTTAGTCTATAAAACTTTCTCAATGCAGCCGGCTTAAACGTTTTACGGGGTAAAAGCTGCAAATTGTGAAAGGAAAAACGTCGGTACTTCCTCGAGAGGAAATCGAAAGTGGATTGTGATCACGAGGAGAAAACTGCATAGGCGGTAGTGGCTAATGCTTCAAGATGCAACAACATTCCACTAAGGAGCGCCATCTTTTGTCTGATAGACAAACGAATCTCGCCTAACTTGTAATAGTGACATCTAGCGGTGAATTTTAGTACTTTGTAACAAGTTATTTTGTGTAGTAATGATTACATTTACCGATAGATGTCACTATTACCAACTTAAAACTACCAAGTAATAAAACGTACCTTTACCTCCACCAGCATCATGCACCTGCGGCTTCCCGCTCGGCATCCTCTGCATCGGCGAAGCACTCCCGTAGTTCATACTCGACGTGTTGTAGTCCGAGCTGATTGGTTCTTGCTTTATGCCGCTAGATGTCGCTGATAACTTCTCAGCAAGCAAGGGGTTCGCAGATGCGATGTTATATCTTCCATTGTTGATGGTGTTTGTAACGGCATTGTTGATGGCACTAGTGCCAGATCTCAACAGTTGTTGCAACCGTTGTTGGCCGTTGTTTGGCATGAATAATTGACTGTTTTGTTGATAGTAGCCTTGAAGCTGGCTACTGGACGCTGGCGATGATACGTTATTGTTTTCTTCTTGCTGAAATTGAGAAAGGGGTTGTTTTAATAAAACGGTTATATACAATATGAATACTACATTACAAGTCCTGCTTCACGCATTTGCAGATTAATTTTATTGCTTTTGTCTGTAAGCTTGAAAGTCGGGGATTACGAACTATCGTAATTGTATAATTACTTTAACCTTTTTGATGTTTTTAAACTATCATAGTCACTCACATCAGTATCAAAGTTATCGGGATATTTACTATATTGTATATTTCGGCGTTGTAGCAAGCGCCATGATCACGAAGGAAATAAATATCGGAAACTCAAAACAATACAACATGGTAAATATCCTGGTAACTTGAAAACTTTTGATGTTTGTTTTTACATAAGGTAGCAAAGAGGTAAGTCGTCCTCCTTGCAGTATTGGATTGGCCATATATAGTTTGCTGGTTGCTTGACAGTACTAGTTAAATGGCCGAGTTGTACTATTTGTACATAGTCTTTGGAAGCTACCCTCACTTTCATGTATTGCATTATTCTTAGCATTGCCTAATAGTTCGCAGTCAATACCTTTGCTTTATTCAGAAATTTCGTGTGACCACTGCCATAGCTCATGGCTCCCTTTCGTTCCTTATTTCTATTCTTAATTCCCTTTTACTTCTACAAGTTCTGCAAACTCTGACGTCATGAGCATTCATACAGAATGGTACTTGCTTACTTACTAACTTCCTGAATATAATTTTTTTTTATTATTTTTAAAATATTTTTTTAAATGTAATTTTTATTTACTTTGTGAAGGTCAAATCTTGCTAGTTGAATTTAGAATCACTTCCTCTTATTATACCAGAGTTGAATCTTTTTTTTCTAGTGTGCATATCTTTAAGGTTCATTTCTATAATGACTGGCTGTTGCCCGCGGCTTCACCCATTGGAATTTGATCCCGGGGGAACCTATTTCCGAGATAAAAAGTATGAAATTTACATTTTACCACAGGGCAAGCTGAGTGCTACCATTGTATCATTACTTAGTGTCTGTAATGGTTACCCCTTTTTCCTGACACTTTGCCTTTAGCTTACCATCAGGTGAGGTGAATTCAAGTTGGCGTGTCCTAGATAAAAAAAAGCATATTCCATGCTGTGAAATGTAAATTTCATTTGTATTATTATTATTAATATTATCTAACTAAATTAGGTACATTTTTACTGACCTTTATTTCAATTGGCGGCACCACCGACGCCGTAGCGTTCGTGAGGTCAGTGAAAAACGTTTCAAAGTTGTCGAAGGCTGTCTCTCCTAGCTGCTTGAGGATGTCGTCAGGGTCTGCCGCCTCCCCCGTGTCGGGCTCGAGCGTGAGGCCCCCGACGATGTTGGTGAGCTCGGCCTGCGAGAGGTCGCCGAGAGATGTCGCCATTTGCTGGAGTTGAGCGGCCGCTTGCCCACCGGCAGCCACTACCGCGTCCTGAAACTGACGAACACTTATGTACGCATATTTTTTTACGAACGGAAACATTACATTTATTGGCAGTCATTGTATTTTAATTTAAAGATAGTTTGAATTTGTATTCGATTATCATTTTACGCGGTAACCTTCATATACCCGCGTATAATGCGTTGTTTTTTTTTTATGGAAAAGGTAGCTTAGGTTGTAGTTCACTTTAATCTTCAATATCTACCTGTCAGACTTTACTAGTAATATTGGCCACTGCCCTACCATCCACCTGCACAGACCACTTGAGTGGACCGTGGTAACTTCTCCAGCTATGCCAACTTGCTTGTGTTACGTGTGTGTTCACGTTGGTAGCCTGCTGAGTGGGATTCAAATGCATTGCCATCTTCATCATTAGCACTTTAGGACTCATACATCATGTGCGGGATTACTTGTTATATTGCTTGACGCGGGTATATGAAGTTAAAGTAAATTCCCACCGTATTTCGTGCTTATCTTGTTATAATTCTGGTGAATAGTTTTAATTTTTACCTGCAGGCAATTGGAGAGGTCAACCATTCTTCCCTCATTCTCCGCAGACCACCATTCGTCTTCAATAAATGGCATCGCCAGCGCCGCTCCCGATGGCGCATGTGTCCCCGCCACCTTTGTCAGTTTGAATAACTAGGTGGCGCTGTTCACACCACACTACACACGCGACACTCGCGAACTATACACTATCAACTATATTAATAAAGTCCAAAAATGTATTTACACTAATAAATTCGTTCAAAATGTTTGGCAGCTTTTTGGACGGAACGTACATTATTCGATGTAGTATTACGCGAAATTTAGGTACTTAGTTGCGGGGGAACACATATCGGTTTGTTTGTTGTTGTTGCCGCTGGGCGACAGATGACTCTGTTTTGTTTCTTCAGCAATCTTTGTCTCCTCCTGGCCAGGTTACCTCACTCCTCGTAAACCACTCTTCTTCAGCAGCAACCTGTTAAGATTACGAGCGTAGGCTTTCACGTCTCTTAACAAATTCTTAACACTAATATAATATAAGTTCAGTGTGAATAGTGAAAGCGACATGTTAGTGTGCTAATTAGTTACAATTTGATACAATGTCTAAACTAATGCTATAATTAGAGCCAATATAAATTATAGAAAAGGGGAAATTTAAGGTTACCTTTGCATAATGTACCAATTTTGTAAAAAAAAAAATTCAAAAGAAAAATATTAGTGTTTTAGTTTTAAGTCTCACCGCTAGATGGCGGAACATGTAGTAAGTAAAGGTGTTGTTACATTGAATTTTGAGCTAATTTTTTCTTTTTTCCTCCGGATTATAGGAAGAACAATATTGTTTGTAAGTGTGATAGCGGCGATGCATCGAGATCACCTGGCGACGTCCCGATGTATGTCGAATCTACGTCGATACAGCATAGATGCAGCGCGGCGCTCTCTCACTTGCGCACACGCTCACGCTGCTCTGAAAATAGAAAACATAAAAATATTAATATTTTTATGAAAATGTCACTAAAAAATATATATAATAAAGGTCTAAGTTGAGTGCAGGCTTTTCTTCCAGGTGTGGAAGGTCAAGAGACAGAGTTTAGATGCAAAATTCGTTTCGTACTATTTACAATCAAAACTTGACAGAAAAATTTACATTGTAGCGTAGCATTAGTTGTTGCTCCTACTATGCATCAAAGCTTGGATTCGATGGCCGGTTCAGGCAAAGTTTCCCTTTCTCTCGGGTTTCTTTTAGAACAGTAGTGATATACCCATGCATAGAACCACCCAGACCAATGCAAATACAACATATTCGTGTATACAAATATTTGGCATCTAATCCGGGATCTCCAATATAGCAGTTGACTGCACTACCGCTATGCAATGCTTACTAACATTAGTAGGTACCGGAGCTGACTTTCTATCCAGGGCTGGGAGGTCAAGCAAAAGTCGTTTCTATAAAGGCCTTTAAACCAATCAAAAATTATATACCAACTAAATGTGTTAAGGATAAACATAAGCATCTTTAATACAATAGATAAGTAAGTTTCATAATTGCAACTAAGATATCGTTAACACTTCTAAACGTATACTCGTAATACAAATGACCATAAAACGCTCACATCACAAAACAAAGACGAAAAAATATTATCGCAATAGACATAAGACGTTCTCGTAATCATATTATGCGCGGACGCACAATGCGCGGAAGGCTGCGCCGCGAAACAAAGCAATTCTGCCAATCAACGCCCGCCATTACGAAAAAAAGTGAACAATGCTAACTCAACTCTTTCACTCAAGTAATTGTCGTGTGTGAATTGCTAAGAATTACTTTTCTTTTTTAAATGCTTCCCTGTACCGCTTTCTGCACGAATTTATTAATTTTACAAAGAAATGTGTAAATGAATGACTGTTATTATGTAAGTAAGTAATATTGTTTTCATGCTGTGTTGGTTCCCGGTGGAGTCGAATGGGCCACCCTATCTCTTCTCATGGGTGTCGTAGAAGTTGATTAAGGGATAGGGGTGCACTCCATCGGAGAGTGAACCCATGACAAAGTGCTCGCTTGACGGTGATAGGCTCGCCCTCTAATTACGTGGAACCGAAAATCATAGTTCACGAAATATGACTGTACTCCCTCATACGGCAGGCAGACCTATTCCTTCGTCGAGGATTTATAGGTGTGATTATATGTATGAGTTAATGATGCTGTTTTCGTTGAGTGTATTTTATTGAGGACGATATGTCAGGGTATTTTTATGTGAAGCTATCTTAGAAAGCCCTATTCAAACTATTCGAAGAGATCTAAGTCTAGATGGTGTAGTGGATACATGTCTAAAAATAGGTAATTATTCATTGGGCTAGTAAAAGTTGCAAGAACGTGTCTTATTCTTGACTGATTATATTTTTTTATTTTATTTTTACCCAAAGAAGTAAGAAATGTTATATTTTTAACGTAATAATTTATCATTAAGTCTAAATTTATTAATATAGTATTCCATTTTTTTTTCCGGTAATTCCTTACCATAAACATCTAATAGCTGGTTTACAGCGCCATCTGTTTTCGAGTAGCCGAAGCATGTTGTTACACGTTTTCTTACGTGGAGATAATACAATATAATTTTTAGTGGAATATTGTTTCAACGTATAATAAAAATATGTTTAGATATGCATAATACTGATAATACCCTAAAAGTTATAAAAACTTGTAACTCATAATTTTTGATGTCTAATCAGAATTTTCCGTTTTGAGCAAAATGTGTAATTTTCTTATAATATCCATTGAAAGATTCATTATGGACTTCGAAGAGACGTAACCTTGAATTACTAACTTCCTATTGCATATTGCTCTGGGGACCTTGCATTGACTTGGCGTAATTACTAGCGAGCTAACATCTTGCTTACCAATACTTATCTTGTTTACAAACTCGTTGTTGTTTTAATGTTGATAAATAGATAGAAAATAATATAGTAAGGAGGTAGGTACTTAGTTAAACATTAGTGTAACTGGGGTTGAGTATTTACTTGAAAGTAATAAAATATCATTCGCAGTAATTGTTTAAACGATAAATGCTATTTATACAATCTAATAAAATATAAAATTGCAAAAAGAACTTATACGGCGGAGGAGTACGAGGAAGAACCTTCAACATTCTATCACGCGATCAATATGAATTGCAATGATAATAAAAAAATGCAATTACAACAATTTGTTTCGAGGTAATTTAATTATTATAATTCTTAAAATTATATCCGCATAAAATTCTTGTTAAAATTTCGGGTATTATTATTATACCTTTGTGTTTTAATAATAATTGTGTATACAACTTTGAAAATGTATGAACTCTGATGAACTCAAAAGTGTATGCATGTAACGAAACGTCGCTGTTGATCGTGGCACTTGACAGTTGTATTATGTAGTCTGTGGTTTGATCATATTTGTTTTGTTATGATTTGCAAAAGTTATCATGTCATCAGAAAATAATTCTGATTCTTCCACTTCTGAGTCAGAAGTCAGTGCTTGTAGTTCTAAATTTAATCCTATAAAAGCTCTTTACTCTAAAAAAACCAAAATTCCCCTAGAAAATGCGCCAATGTATGAAAATGTCAGTCAATATGAATCGGCACAGAACAGGACTGATGTGAAAGTAATTCCTGTGGGAAATAAAGAACTGGTTTTGAAGAGAGCAGAGGAGAAACAGAAGAAAAAGCTTGAGGCTGAGCAACTAGTATTGGAAAAGAATAGACAACGGTTCGCACAATATCAAGGTATGCGTTTTGAGGTTATGTTTTGGTGTTTACTTTTCGTTAAAGTTATTATCACGTTACATTATTCGAAAAATCATATTACAATTTGAAACAAACGAATAAAAGAGTTAGAGGATAGTGGTACCCATCTTCTACTTTTAGATGCAACTAGAATTGGTGCCTAGGTTCTGGAATACTTATTACTTATAATAACCGCAATAGCCTAGTAATATGGGTAATGGACTGCTGAGACGAGGTCTCGGATTCGATCCCAGGTTTTACCATGGGACACACCAATGACTTTTCGATGCTTTTCGAAGTTATGTGTGTATTTATCGCAGGTTTATAAGTGTCCGGTTAATGGCAATAGGCTCGCCACCTATTACATTGGGACCTAAACATAAACTGGCGAAATGTGGGTGCTAGCACCTCTACCTATTCCATTGGGGATATAGGCGTGAGTTTATGTTATGTTATAATAATAGTCCTAAAATCACTACCCTCAGTAAGCCTTCAGCGAAGTCTAATAATTGACTTGACCTACATAAAAAAACACCTGAGAGTTTGTGTATGTTGACAGCTAATAATATAACATAATTCAACATTGTTTTTTCATGCAATACAGAGTAGCTAATTTATCGTTAGCATTCATTACAGTTCATACAACAGAAAAAGCTTGGTGTAAGTGCAGAAAGTCTAACAAGGATGAAGAAATTATATTTTATTCATTATCATTCTTTTTAAGTGGTAGGAAAAAAGATCTCCGAAAGCCGATGACCAGATCATTTTATAATCGTCTTAAATTAAAACATCTGAATCATATTGCATTAAAACCTAATTATGAGAGTAGGTTTTTGTCAATTATTGATAGATTTTACTCAATTGTGGATCACTGCCCAAGTATCAAGTGCAATTGCTGTGCCCGAGTTCACAAGTTTTATTACCAGTTCAAAAGCTTTTTAGTAGAAAATTTTAGTAGTAGCACTTAGTCTTGAAAAACTGACAAATGCAAATTATTGTTATAACATTCTCGTACAAATACGGGATATTGCATGGATAAACTGTGTTGGTTCCAGAGGAGTAGACTAGGACTATCGTACGTCTTCTCATGGGTGTTGTAGAAGACTACTAAAGAATAGGGCTGTTCTCTGTTTGACAGTAAACATATAGACCAACAGAGTGCCCACTTGATGGCAATAGTCGTGTATTGTGTATGTATGTTATCAGATTCGAATAGTTCTGTATTCAATATCTATGAAATATATTTTCATTTGGATAATTTGATCATTCAGAAGTTTGATTACATCAGTAATCAAACTTCTGAATGATCAAATTATCCAAATTCTTCTAATCATAGAAGAAATTGACTTAACTTGAAATAAAATATGAACGGTTCTCTCTCTTGCAATAAATAAATTGCCATGAAATTTAAAAAAAGTTTATTGCAAATCTTTTGCAAAATTACAACTTTTAACTGTACTAAGTTTAGTTAAAATTATACAATTTTTTAATATTATTTTTAGACCATACTAAGGATTTAGGTATAATAAAAACCTGAACATTACATTTTTTTTCTCATAAATATTTCAAATTTGGAATTACTTTATAATCGTCTTTTATTTAAATATCGAAAACGGTCATCTATCCAACACGTCAGGTCGAATCATGAGGTCAGTCTAGGCCGCGCGTTCAACGCACGCGGTTCTATGTCAACCGAGGACGACGACCTTCCCCGCGCCCCTACTTACTACCCGTGCCACCCCCCTGGATTATCTACGCAGCCCACCCAGGCAGCTGTGGGACTTCAACTAAAGGATCACTACTCACACCGAAATTGATCTCAAGGCTCAAATGGATTAGGATTGAAGATGAATTTATAATTCGATTGAGTGTTTATAACTAAATTACTTAATAGAATGTCAAAATAAAATATGTATAAAAAAAAAAATTTTTTTGCGTCAAGAATATACGTACACTGACAATTTTCTGTAGGTATACCTGGGTATACCTTCATAATACTTCATAGATAATATGTTTCAAATACACAAAAAGGCTTTGTTGGTTGCTTGACATTGTATTTGACATTTCATCTTAATAATTTGACATTTATTTGTAATTAAATTATATTATTACACAAGAGCCATTCATGAAGATTTGAATTAATTAGTTATTATTACACAAAATTATTAGCTAAGTATATTTCGGAATTCAAGTAAAAAGTGCGTCAGCCGATTGAATTCTATCCTACGAGTATAATACAAAGTAAGGGCAGGAAACAATCGTATTAATTCCCGCCTTTTGGCCTGTATAGTCTGTATTTTTTTTTGACCTGAATGAATGCGTTCACTGAATTAAACCTTTTTTTATATTCAGCAAAATATTTATGTTATCGATTCAATAACTTAACACTTAATCGTTTTAGTTATTTATTTCAAGTAAACTTTATCAGATGAAATATTCAGATATAATTAATCAATTATATTTAATGGATTACACTCGTAGCATTTATCTGTTCACGAATATCAATTTGAATCGTTTGAGGATTCCGTCACAAGAATATTGGAACTGTCAAGTAACTGTCTCATTAGGCAGTTGGGGCCCCTTAACCTGTTGTAGCGTGTGCTTGTGTTTCTCTCCTTGGAGTCCGAACTCTCTCTGTATCTCATGTCACCGTTGCATAAATTATAATGCTATCCAGACCCAAAGTAAAGCTAATACATTTTAATTTTTAAATACATAGAGACATAGAAATACCGAGACATATTCCCGTATTTCAGAACGATACTTATTCCCGAATCTCTGAAGACCTTTGTTATTGACAATCTGTCAAATCTGTCAATCAAGTTTCAAGCCTGTGAATCATTCTGGAATATCGACCATAGACATATTTGGACTGAGCAGTAATCAAAGCCTCACCAGTCGTCAATATTGTTTATTAAAGGGTTAAATAATCGTATCGTATCCAGGTACGGTTGTGAATTCTGAATGACTTGCTATCAACAATGGCATCAACTCATTTGCATCGCCCGTGACCCGCTGGCCCGGACGGCCTTGCTTATATAAGCCTTTTTTTTGTACAGTATGTTTCGGCTTAGAAATGCGACGGATATTACGTCATAGCAGATGATTATGGCGGGCGTCGCGAATTCGGTTACGGTCATACAAGTGTCCTAGATTTTGTAAATGTTATTTTTAATTAAGAATATAGGTAGGTGCCTGTGAGTGAATGATAGACATGATAGATGAACTGGAAATGTCAGCGCGTTCCAATGTACACAGATAAATTAAATAGTAATGAGTTGTAAATATATTTCTCGTTTAGTGCAGAGAATTTATTTGTTTTGTATTTATGCATGTCCATATAACTTCATCTCACCAGATAGTGAGCAGGAAGTCCCGTGAATGAAGACCACTACTATTAAATGCGATAATAGTCTTCAGACGGCCTTTTTGGGATGCCTTTCCTTGAATCTTCTATAAAAAGGAATAAACAATTAGCTACACGCTGTCTCATTCTCATATCTCATATAATTTGTAAAATCGTAGCCGCTATTTCTGTATGACATTTCTAAAATTATCTCTATATAGCTGCTTAATTCGTATTAAACTTCATGTTTTCATTGTTATAAGTAAACTTGCTCTCCTAGATAATAAATATTATTGTTTCATAAAATACGCGTTACAAGCACCCTTGAAAGTTAATTAAACGGCAGTTAATAGTTTTCATCAACAAACCACATCGAAGTGAAACACGCGATCGCGTGACAATATTACCAATTATATTCCCGCCAAATTGACAAAAATGGCGATGGAAAGTGACAGGTACCATAGATTAAACACAGCTGCCTAGTTAACTCCTTGTTTCACTTATTATCGGCTGCTTTAGTTCAACCGTTAGGTCTACAAGCGTAATAGTAGATTCTAAATTATAATTGCGGCAGCCATATTGTTTTGCAATGCTGAAACATGGCCTGAACAATCGTGCGCATTTACATCTATTGAGTTTATCTAAGAAAGTGCTTGTTCGAAAGTCGTTTAACATGGCATGCTTTGCTAAATATACATTTTTATACTAATAATGAAATTGAATTTACTTAGCGAATGCAATGAATGTTGTTTACAGAGATATATAGCCGTGTTTTGTGTTGTGCAAAGATACCACTGGGCAAGTAGATGAGAATAAGAAATGTGTCACGTTTTAGGAGTGAGCAGAGCGGTGCAAAGGGAAGTGATAAATATAGATAAATAATAAAATTGTATGCCATCCAAATAAATAATAAGTATATAAAACCGCGTAAAATTTGAACTGGTTCAGACGGGATTCGAACCCGCGATCTTTCCCTTACAAGGGGAGTGCTCTGTGGACAGTATCTTAATCGATTTGAATAGGTAGCATACTAAATGCTTAAAAATTTTATTCAAATTACTAATTCGTTACGAAAATCAAATTTCCAAGAAGTTTTATACATTTTTCAACACACTTTTATCACTACACAAATTAAGGGCGCAGATGCGCGAGGGATATGCCTGTCAACCTCACCTTCGGCAACCAAAACCACAGGCGGCGTGCGTTTTAGTCGGTTCGAGTCCGACATAACCTCCTCCACCGGCTGCGGTGGGAGGTATCCGTGGGGATTTTGCGCACGTAAAGAAAAAGAAAAGGGTGCACAGATGCATGACTCGAGTCAACAATAGTGCCCGAAAAACGGCAAAAACCCCTGTAATTACGTGGGAACGAATACAATGATTGATGAAATGTGGGTGTTATTTCACCTCTGCCTAACCCTCCGGGATAAAGTCGCTATTATATGTAAGTATATAAATTAAGAGTACATAAAAAACAATAATATGTCGAATACAATTTGCTCAGTACAGTTTGTCTAGTATATATAAAATTGAAAATGCCTGCCACAATCTCAAATAGATGATGGCTGCTGAGAATATCTGAATAAAACGTTGCGGTGCGTTCATCTAGATGCATCGTTGTGCGAACGTAACATAGCTGGCTAGACTTTCGCGTGTACAATTGTTGCATAACCGCTTTCCACATGAGTGGCGCTCGCCGTCTCACTCGGCCTGGAGTCTCGGTCGTTGACATGCCATCCCGAGATTTTGCGCCTAGGGTTGTTGGCATTAGGCGAAAATTGAGCCGGGACTTTTAGAAAGCAATTCGCCGATGATAGGAACGAGCAATGAATAATGAACTGCGGTATCATGTTACATTAATTACATTGAATTAATTGTGAGAACCCATTTGTTATATATATTTATTTGTTTTGTTTAGTACATTTTCACAGTTGAAAACTTGAGTTGGATTAGGAGCTTAAACTCTTTCATTACAAAAAATTCTAATCTCTTTTAGCTAACTATTAAAAATATTTGTAATTATTTTTTTATTTTTTAGATTAAATGTTTAGTTTTTGAATTTACTATCCTATTTAGTGTCTTGATACTCTGTGTAATTGTACAAAAAAATTACGTTTAAAAAAAGAAGTCGAGAGAGTCTATTGTATGTTATCACTCATTCCTTTAATCATATTTATATTTTTAAATTTAGAACAAAAGAGACCGTAATCAACTAATCACTCGTTCCTTTGACGTGTAACTTGCGAACTGTTGATAGAATGCGAATTAGTGTTTAATTAGTCTGTGCGCGTTATCTTTACGTAGGTAAACACATCTTAAACGTGGTCATAAAACGCAAATATCTGTGTATGATATCTTAGCTCTCTACGTTCAAAACAATGCCAATGAATCATAATATATCGTGTCTTATGGCAACCCTGTCGCTTTCTGGTGAAATGTTATCTTAAAAAGTTGTGTTACCAGTCGAAATTATTTTTATTCATACAATGGCAGTTAGGCGCAACGATCAACAAATAATTGTGTCTTTCGAGATAAGAAGCAATATAACTAGTTTAGACCTGTACAATGTTTTGTCTGTACTATTTATAGTAATTATATAGATACTTTTGTCATTATTTAATTATAAGTTTTTTAAAAATGTACTATAATTTAATTTAAAATTAGAATGCCATAACACTGACTGGTTTTAAATTAAACAAATGAATTTTTGTGAGAAAATCACGAGTCTAGTTGAGATTACGACGTTAATTTATATTATTGTTAGTAATACAATACAATAGTTTACATAATACGAGTATTTGCAAATATTTTAACGAAAGATTGTATGGTTGGCATTCATCCTTTATGAAGATAGCAAACTCTTTGATTTTTTTCTCTTACACCGATCTATAGATCTCATTCATTAAATTATATTCAAAGAAAAGACGCGACATGTATTACAATCTCCAAGAATTATAAAATAAGATAACAGATAGTTGCGTGTTCTGTTATCTATCACGCTAAGCCGGCGGGCTGCGCGTGCGCACAGTGCCCGACACCACCATTCTCACTATTATCAACGCAAATTATCTATATGTGTTATTTCATCTTATAATTAGGCATTGGAAACATTCGTAACGATAAAAAGAGACACTTTTACTCACACTTAGACGACGAATAATTAACCTATGGCTGTAGTAAAGATACAAACACGATTACGCTATAAAATTGTGTTAAACGCATAAAAGTAAATCGGTACGTCGTCAATATGCGGCGAAACGGAACGCAAACGGAAGTGATGCAACGGCACGCGTTTCGGCGCGCATCTGTGTAAACATGGCGCGCTTTTCTGAATGGCACGATGGCGGGTGGCGTTTCCCGCGCTCGCTCGCGGCCGACGACCCCGGCCGCTCGGTCAGCGCCCGGGGATAGTCGAGTGAAAGTAATTCGCGATCGGCGACCGCTCGCGAGCCATGCCTCCCTGGTACCTTGCACCGCGTTACTGCATACATTTGTTGTTAGTTTATGAGTTTTTTTATTCTGATGATGAATTGATGATGACTTTGCTTAATGGATTTTGCTTATTCTTTTTTTTTGTTTAGACTTCCAGCTCCATTAACAACCTTGTCGCTATGCAATTTCTATTTTTAATTAGGTTTCAATTTCATTTGATTGCTTAATTTCCAATTGATAGCTCGTTTACATATTTATCGGTATTACGTCGCGAGGCGCGATAAATGGACCATGCATCAATTCTTTTTTTTTCTTTAACTCTCGGTTCATTTTCATTTACTATGCCCACAATCTACTCTAGCTCGTTTCTAATGAAGAAACCAGTTTCGTGCAGCCGCTCTTGATTTCATTTAGATTGTCTATATTTAGATAAATATTTTATCAATACATCGTAACGTAACAGCAACCAATTTAAATCTATCTGTATGGGTGCACGAACTGAACTGGCACCATAATACAATTGAAATAAAAATAAACTGTTGTACTCGACAACTCAACATAAAATTGAAAGAGGATAACCTCTTTGTTTTGTCTGTGGTTCTAGTATACATTGATTTTTTTTTTTCTGTTTGGAAGCGGAAAATTAATTCGTAATTTAAATACTCATACATACTCGTAATATTAAAAATCTTATGAAATAATTCTTGGAATTGCATTATTTATGGATTATATGCGCAGTTATGTTGTCTTTTCAAGTACCTAAAGGTGATCTTTCTTTTGTAAATAGGATTTATTATTATAATATTTTGTTTGTTTTGTTATTGTTCAGTGGGTTTGACGTTGTTTCTTTTTTCACACACTCTTATATCAACAGACATCACCCGTTCTCTTCATTCCCACTTGCATTTTTTGCAATCTGCTTACCAAATCTCTCCGGTCTGGTAATGGCTGCCGCTGATG
Organism: Eilema griseolum; assembly: GCA_963662185.1. NCBI lineage: Eukaryota > Metazoa > Arthropoda > Insecta > Lepidoptera > Erebidae > Eilema > Eilema griseolum. The sequence continues at coordinate 1,030,224 of OY759232.1, forward strand.
TGTAGAAAGACGTTCGAAAATGCCGCAGTGGATTGTTGGTTGTGGTTTCTTCTACACTAGAGCCTCAGGAGCGGTGGTACACTTAGTTTTAAGTAGAATTTAACGTCTCAAACATGTAATAACGTTGCACTCTTAGAGTTCTTTCTTATGTATACTCTAAGGTTGCACTATTTTGAAAAATAAAGAATTCGAATTTGAATATTGAATTTAATGGAAATTTGGGGGGGGGGGGGGGGGGGGCATTCATAGATCGTTCTAAGAGTTAGTCTGTTAGAAAAAATAATCGATAATAATGATTTTTTTTTCTCACTCACCCTCAAATTATGCAACACCAAAGATTTGTGGTTGTTAATCAGCTGTGATAATACCTATATTATTATTTAATCTGTGGTAATACATAGTCTGTATACTGTGTGAAGCGTGAGTATACTCGTATACATAGTCTGGCTGTAAATACTTTTACGATAAAAAAGCTACATTTGAATTTGGAACCTCTCATTCTTAAATGAATATAATTCTTATTTTCGCGCCAATCTGTGCTAAAATATTCTACATAATATACACGCCTGTAAACTCTGCAGGGGTAGGCAGGTGAGTATTATGAGAAGTGTGATACCAAAAAAAACCACTACGATAGCTGCACATAGATGGTATTACATTCTAATTTAAATTTTGACACTACGAATGGGCAAACATATATACACTTTGTCTCAAAAACATTAAAACACAGTACAAGTGCAGCCAGTGACCCACGTGCCCGTAGGGTGAGTGCACCCACCGCCGTCCATGCACCACGGCGCAAGTGTCCTACCGATATTATTTTAACAGGTGTCATATGTATGCCACAGTGATAAGAGCGGACGGAGTACGTTGACTTCCATTCGCCATTGTTATCTCACTACTAATTATAGTTATAATATTTATTTGCTAATTGCTTGGGATTGTGTTGTTAATTGTGTTTTTTTTTTCGTTTGATGAGCGGTCGTTCACTGTACGGCTGTTATTTTAGATGATTGTCAGTTTTGAATCTACATTTTTATCCGCATTCTAGATTCCATAACACAAGCTAGTTAAGCTGTGTTTACCATGGCTAGAATATTTTAGAATATTTATTATTATTTCCTGATTTTATACTGTTGACATTTTATATGCTAACCATAAATGTAAGACAAATATTGTTACTAATAAATTGGGCCCTAATTGCCATCAATAAAATGATATTCAATTTAATTTAATTATTTATTAATAGTGCCCGGAAGACGGCAATAGGAGTACACGTAATAGGTACGTGGGTACGAATTTATTGATTGGTGTAATGTGGGTGTTAATTCATTTCTGCCTAACCTTCCGGGGATAAAGGCGTGATTATATGTATGTATGTATGTATGTAAATAATTACACTGAGCGGAAATCAAACCCGCGAACTTTGACTTCGAATGCTCTACATTACATCACAAAATCAACAACACAAGTGACACTGCCCACATTTTTTACTACATATATTATTTTCCTAGGTTTGATGCCCACAAGAAGACAATTCAAGGAGAAGAATGTTCTCACGCGAATGGACACCATTGGGGGCCCCCTCGGCGTGCTCAAAGAGTGCGTGGACCAGCGATTGAGAGTCAAGGTAAGGGCAATCGTTAACTATCAACATTGGAGCATGACCCTTATTGAGATCATTAAGGTTTCGAAGGGCAGGCGGTAAGTAAGGCGCGTCGGTAGCTCAGTGATTAGGGAGTCGGCCTTACGACAGAGAGCTCCCGGCTTCGAATCCTGGCCATCACACTACCGACATGAACCCACTCCTAACAAGCAATTTAGCTTAGATGGAGGGGTTAGAGGGAATATTAGTAACTTTTCTTACTTTTCTGACTATTTAATGGCTGCAGATACCTAGAGGAGGCAAGGATAAGTAGCATTGTTGTGTTACAATTTTTTACTTTTTAGTTTTTTTTTTATACCACTTGGTTGGCAGACAAGCATACGGTCCACCTGATGGGAAAGTGGTTACCGTGGCCTATGGACGTGTGTAACACCAGAGGAGTCACAGTCGCGCTGCCAACCCTGTAAGTGCAGAGTTTCTGTGCCGTCAGTGTAGAAGAAAAAGCAGGACAAGCCTTTAGTCTTCTCACAGACAGCACAAATTCTCCAGTGAGCTCTGGCTACCCTACTCACCGCTGGGAACACAACACGAAGTTATTATAACCGCGTATTATCTATAGTAATATTATAAAGCTGCAGAGCTTGTTTGTTTATTTGTTTGTTTGAACGCGCTAATCTCTGGAACTACTGGTCCGATTTGAATGATTTTTTCGGTGTTGAGTAGTCCATTTATTGAGGAAGGTTTTAGTCTATATATCATCACGCTACTACTTAAGGGAGCGGAGCATTGATAATAAATGTTAACAAATCCGGCAAATTTTCATACATATTTTGAAGACTAAAACATACGGGCTCAAAGGGATATGAAGCTTCAAAATATACCCCGGGCGAAGCTGGGGTGGGTCAGCTAGTTATTATATATAGTCGGAGATAGAGGGAATATTAGTAATTTCTTTCCAATATTCTTTGTAAAAAATAAAATAAAAAAAAAGTACGGAATAATGCAATAATGAATTGGGTTCTCATCCCGGCTGTTACACTGCTAATGTGAACCCATAACTAACACAAGTAATTTAAGTTTTCTGGAGGAGTTATGAGGGCGAAGAACCCACTGGTCTACTAAAATTTGATCCTCGTTAAAGTAATAGACACGTCTTCTATATAGGTGTCCATTGATCCCCTGTAGAAGACCTGTTAAAAGAGAGGAATAGTAATTTCGGTTACTAAGAAAAAAATAGTGTTTTTTTCATCTAAGACACGCTAATTTGACTTCTCCTCACCTGATAGTAAGCTAAAGGCAAAGTCTCTGGAAAGAGGGTCACCATTACAGACACTAAGTAATGTTACAATGGTGGCACTCAGCTTGGCGTCATCAAATGCTTTTTCACGCCCCGCTTAAAGGACCCGGGACTGTAGGAAGAAGGAAACACGTAAGCTGGTAACGAATTGTAGGTCTTGGTGGTGTGGCAAAGAAAAGAGTCTCCGAACCGCTTGGTTCTTGCTCGTATTGCTTGCAGGGCAGGGTAGAAAGCAGAATCTAAGCCCTGCACGTGTTGTATTGTGAATTATTGTATTCTGTTTATACTCGTTTACACTAAAACGGCTGAATGGATTTCGGTAAAGTTTGGAATAGAGATAGTTTGTATTTTGAATTAAGATACGAACTATTAGTCTTGATTCTACAAAGCGCGCGTAAAACACAAGATGGCCACTAAATTCACATGTAAAACGTATGCATAAAATAGTAGTAAAACATTATTACATACATTTTTATAACGAAACTATAAAAAACAGGTAATTTTAAAGTAGGCCAGTACACGAAAATACCTATCTAATGCATGTTTAGAAGTACAGTCGCCCTCAAAAGAAGCTTAACATTCCAAGTTACAAATCCAGACCCTTTACGGCTCTTTTAGGGTCCTCATGGGAAGTTACGGGTATGTGTTATTCCAGATAATAATCTATTCATGTATCAAATTTCAGCCTTATCCGTTAGGCTCTTTGAGCAAGATTGAGTAAAAAACATTTTCGGAAATACTTCCACATTATACTAGCTTTTGTTTGTGGTTCCGCCTGGGTATTGCACCCAAACATACCCTGTGTAATTTGCCAGATCCAGTCCACATCTGTACAAAGTTTCATGAAAATTGGTTCAGTGTTTTGGGTTTGAAAGCGTAACAGACAAAGTTATTAACGTATGGATTACTAGGATTTTAATGTAAAGGTCGTTTGTAATTTTTTAAGTGTTCAGCACCTTTCGTTGCCGACTGTACACGTCATAATTCTGGGCCCTTAATGCATCCTTTGTGCGTCGCTGGCGCGTTGCCAACCCGGAATATACTGCCGCTTTGATGACTGATGGCTTGCCCAAAACCGAAATAGTACAAAGGCCTTTCAGGGAGGATATTGCCGAGCATTAACTGGTGAAATCTAGGTGAAATGGAACATCGTTGAATGGTCTAAAGTTGCTATGTGAATATATATTTTACATACAAACATATAATCACTCCTTTATCCCCGGCGGATTAGGCAAAGGTGAACTACATTTCACTTATAATAAAATTGTATTTGGTCCCACGTAATAGGCGGTGAGACTATTACCGTATTTTTTTATATACCACTTAGTTGGCAGACAAGCACACGGCCCATCTGATGGGAAGCGGTTACCGTGGCCTATGGACGTATACAACACCAGGCGTGTCACACTCGCGCTGCCGAACATGAAGAATTCCGGGCACTTGTTGATTTGAGCCACGCATCAGAGGCTGAGTCTAGGCTGTATATATCTGTCTAATGTTAAACAGCCATATCTCTTAGTCGCCCTCATAACCCCTCCAGAAAACTTAAATTACCTGTGTTAGTTATGGGTTCACATTAGCAGTGTAACAGCCAGGATGTGAACCCAATTCATTATTGCATTATTCCGTACTTATTTTTTTATTTTATTTAACACAGGGTGCTACTGCGGTGGACGAACTCAATTGATCGCACTCTACTAGATTTCTCGATAACCCTTCCAAATCTATGTAAGTAGGTACTTATGTACGAAATGGGTTCACGCTCAAAATGTACCAGTCGGGGTTCATTTTCGCATTTAATTGCTATTTATTGCAGCGTTTATTGATTTGCAGTTGATTTACGACTGAACTAAACATATTTAAGTGTTCCGTATATGTTGAGTTTAGATTTACAGTTCCTTTATAAATAAACTAGTACCGCCCAGCAGTTTCGCATGCAAATCATCATCATCTTAGGAGGTAGGACACGGCGGTTTTTCCGCCCAATTGAGCAGTCCGACTGGGGAAGTACCTCCGCCCTACATAATACCGCTGTTATAATAACTTTATGTTGTGTTCCCAGCGGTGAGTAGGGTAGCCAGAGCTCACTGGAGAATTTGTGCTGTCAGTGGGAAGACTAAAGGCTTGTCCTGCTTTGTCTTCTACACTGACGGCACAGAAACTCAGTACTTACAGGGTTGGCAGCGCGACTGTGACTTCTCTGGTGTTACAAACGTCCATAGGCCACGGTAACCACTTTCCATCAGGTGGGCCGTGTGCTTGTCTGCCACCTAAGTGGTATAATTTTTTTTTAACATATTGGAGCCCGGAGATCACTTATTATTTTTGATTGGTTTATTGTTATTAGCATCTATTTACCTCTATTCCTTGCTATTCTCACAAATTTTCGCAAATCCATAATGATTATGGTCGTAGTTAATAATTATACTTTTTTTTTGTGACTTCGCTGAGTATATATTGATTACATGGGAGGTTTAGTAATAGTAGAGGAAGCTCGTGAAGTTAGTAAGGATAGAAGCATCTGCCGGAGCACCTGCATACCAGCTTGACACCTTCGACTCGGTGCAATGGCGGGCGTGGAAGTTGGTCGACAATCCCATACTCGCAGGTGATATGTAACCGCAGCCTCAAGATGAATTTTGGCTCGCTGTATGTGTTCTACCACCTATACAATGGTTTGTTGTCAGATGAATTGTTTGACAAGATGTCCACAGCTACATTCTATTATTGCGCCGCTCGCCATAGGCAGGGAATTCGTCCTCACACATTGGGATTTAAGACGGTGCGCACTGTGTGCTATAAAAGAAACTTCATCACACGCACGCTCAAGCTGTGGCATTAACTCCCTGCCGCGGTTTTCACAAGAGCCTACAATAAGGGGTTCTTCAAGATGGGTATTAGAAGGCTTTTTCAGGGTTAGCAGCGCGAGTGTATTACCCCTGTTGCATACGTCCATAGGCCACGGTAACGACTTCCCATCAGGTGGGCCGTTTACTTGTCTGCCACCTAAGTGGGAAACAATACGGGCTGTTGTCACTGCCTACATCGAAGATAATAGGCGTGAGCATATATTTGTATTTTTTTTTTTGCTTATGTGGCTATCTTTTTTACTGCTCAATTGGCTGCTAGGAACGAGTTCAGCTTTTTGTTTTAAGTCTACTTATACTCGTACGAATCGACCTTTGTATGCTTCAATTACTGCGCAGTAGCTGATTTCAGACGCGATTTAATTAGTGGTAGGGCTGTTATAAGTACACGTTGTCCTCTCTTAGCATATTAGACGTTATGCAACAATGTGTAAGCGATATTTTAGTATGCATTTATATGTAGGAACTAGCGGCAAAAGTAGACATCCATACAATTATCACACGTTTTTCAATTATGTATTTTACTTATCTGTTCCTCTTTATATAGTTACCGGCATATATCTTGACCACGAGTCGAGAGAGGAATGAGGCCTTGGTTTGATAAAAGTCAAAGTCAAAAATCATTTACTCTGCCTAGATTATTAATTCGGAACTTACAAAACGTCAATATAAAAAGAAATATGAAATACTAGTAAGCAAATGGACCACTGCACTGGTTCGAAATGCGACCCCGATTCGAATAAAACCCCGGCAAGAAACTCAGCGGCCATTTCTTTTTTGATATTTACAAACATTTACGAAGTCTAATTAGTCTAAATACAATAATTTACTTGAGTAGCACCGTTGAGTGAACAGCTCATTTCCAAGCTTGTTTATTATCTAAGTATTCTTGGATTTTATAATAGACTTTCTGGGACAATTTACTCCTAACTAAATTTTTAAATTTCATTGGGATCAATGGTTTTTGGAGTTCCTTCGCCGCCATATTACCCCGTGCTAAACTAAAAAATAACTCAAAAAATGTATACGCATATACAGTACATTTTACGAGATTGGATTCAAGACATATTTTGGTAACTATATTGCGTTTATAGGCCAGGGTGAACGAAAACATATTTTTCGCGCAAACCTTTATGTCAGCTTTTGGTAGAAGCCTCGCTTCGCGCCTTGACCTCTCAATTGCAATTAACTTATCAAAATATTTGGACATCTCTTCTATAATATTCTTATTAGTGATAGTATATACACCGAATACACCAATCCCACGAGGCGTATGGTGTCTATTCAGGTAGTAAATTACTGCCCAAACTGTAATTGTGATTAGAAATTTCCAGAATTATATCGCGTTGCTGTCGATACGTTCCCTAGCTGCCCAGGAAGAGCCTTCGATCGATGTCGCCGTCTACGTCTGTGCATTTTGAAAACGTCTATATCTGGATGATGTAATGCTTGAGTGCAATTCGGTACGGTTTGCAAAGAAATTCAGAAATACTAGAATGAAAAATTTAATTACGTATAGTGAAAAGCTAAAAAATTAAGAGTAATCACGAAGAAACAGTCGCCCATCATACATTTTTGTACGTAAACCAATTTTATTTTTTCTTTTATCATTTCGGTGCATGTTTTAATACGCTAAAAGTTGCCATTCCAGTTCCAGCCAGTAACAATATTTTTATGCATTAAATATATGTTTATCTGATTTCTAGAATCCATGGAATAGTTGAGCTATGCTTCCTTTGGGGTCCAGATATCGCTGTGTAGAGTGTATTGTAATTATAATTATTGTTACTAGGGCTAATTTTGTACAGGTTTCCTATCCAAGTAACCAACGTATTTTGATGAAATTCAACCGAGGACAATTGGGAAAAACGCTCGTTTAAAAAAATATGATTCACTTCCGCATTTTGAATCACAAGACATGATTCAGAGTGTAAATACTATTTTATTATTTTTATCATAGTATTTTATAATACTGTTTTTTAACATTTTAATTTAATACTAGCGACCTGAATTCCGGCTTAACCCGGGATGGAGTAGAATTTGGACCACCCCATTTCTTCCCATGCGGTAACGTACAAGGCGACTAAGGGATAGGGCAGTTTAACATCAGATAGATATATACAGCCCAGACTCCGCCTCATATGCATGGTTCGAGTCAGCAATGGTGCCCGGAAAACGGCAATAGGCTCGCCCCCTATTACGTGGGACAGAATACAATGATTGGTGAAATGTGGGTGTTAATTTACCTCTGCCTAACTCTCCGGGGATAGAGGGGTGATTAAATGTATGTACTTATAATCCGATTGCAGTGCCATTTACAGTAAATAATAGCTAGAACCATTTATCTGAAGCAGGTTGTAGATTGTGTCAAATTATAAGCTTAATCGAGCAGTACTTTCTGCGTTTTTGAAGCACACACAAACCAACTTAACATTTTTTATATCTATAGATGTGTTCTATATTTAGCGATGATCTGTTTGTTTGTATTGTCGCGTTAATAACAGCGTAATTAGTGTGATATTCGTAGAGCCCTCAGAGACCTTCAACAAATATTTAGTTGCTCGTTGTTTTTCGTTTCCTCATTCGTACAAAATACAAGCAAACAAATTGTAATCATCGCCGGTTTGAGCCCTAGTTACCTTGAATACTGATTACTTGATTCATTTAAATAGTTTCTTTGTTTACACGTATTTATATTATATAAAGTATAACAATAATAATTTTAAAGAAATCTTGAGCTTCCCGTGTATCTCGATGTTTAGTAAATCTACTCAATTCAAAGGATACCAATATGTGGCAATGTGAGTGGGTTCAAAATTTTGAATATGTAATTCCATTACAATGCTATTTTTTTTATACTTTTGAATTTAGAATTCTAACTGATGCACACGTTGCAAATGTGCACCACATTGCTAAAGTGTACCACATTGAAAAAGTGTACCACATTGTACTTTGTTCTCGTGCGTTGATTCATGCACTCGTGCTTGCATTGATATAAGTTAATTTAGATGGACAGTTTGTAAGCACCTGTGCCATGACTACTATAGTATAAGATTCCGTTGCAATCCTACTCTGATTATTCCAAAGGTGATTTGGTCACCTCAAATTCATTGTCAACTTGTAACAGATTTGGTTCAACGATATGCAGGAATGAAAGAGTGTGTGCCGGTGCGTGGGCCCTTCGTTAAAAATATTCATCGGTCCGGGTCTCAAGGTCGCCGGCTGTCGCCGCGCAAACACTGTCATTACTATATGTTACGCAGCATGCGTGATGCACGTGGGAGTACCGATAGCAGACAAAGTTGGATATAAAAATTGAAAACGTAATAATGATTTGAACTGTGACGTCATAATATACTTCTTTCTATTTGGTATCCAAATTTTGTTTGGATAGGAATACATATTGGTGTCACATAATAGGGCGCGAGACTAAAATAGTGCCAGTAAATATGTGCTTATGTCTATTTGCCTCCGGGGTAGCAAGAAAGGGTACATACTTCACGAGTTCAGACAATATTACTTTTCATTTCAAGAAAAACCTTATTAAAAAATTTTGTTGTAGCATTGTATGTGTGGTTAAACTTGTGCACAGGTCGTTAAATCAAGGCTTTTCTTTTGTCTGTCAATTGGCATGATGTGTCTAGGTCAAACAGCCCAATTAGTGCGGTGCAGTTTAGTAGAATGAAGGACAAAATATTTAAATTATCTTTAGTCAGATGCGGCTATTAAATGCAAAAATTGCTTACTTCACGAAACTTCAAGGTAAACAAATTTAACAACAGGAACAAATGACTTCATACTGTCGTCGATTGCATCAAAAATGTTATTACCGTAGCGTTGCAGTGATAGCGAGGTTGATTACTGGCATGTAGTGCTGGGTTCGATGCACCAACCGTGCAGTTATATTAGATTTTTCTTTAATTTTTGTTTGCAATGACTTGAATGAATTGAATGACATTTAACATAAAAATGTATATTTTTACACATACCCACATTACGCCAACTATGATTTTCGGTTTCACGTAATGAAGGATGAGCCTATTGCTGTCAAGCGGGCACTTTGTCATGGGCTGTATGTTCACTGTCGCATCGAGAACAGTCCTATCCTTTAGTCGCCTTTTACGACACCCGTCCAAAAAGAAAAATCATAGTAAACATTTCAAAAAATTACCGCTGGGCGGCAATAGGCTCGCGCCATGATGCGTGCGGTGTATAAACTCTTTAGGATATATAGACATGTTCAAATAAGTGTATAAAAATTATTTAGCCGACCGTACCGCCCGGCGGGACCTTGCTGTGATGTCAGTTATCTCATGGTCATTTTTCTTAACGTGTGTGCGTGTTTTCGTATGTGTGTAGTGAGCGTGCGCCGGCGCATGTGTGCGTAAGGGCTGGCTAGGACGAATCAAGCACGATACTTCCTACTATGTTTAAGAGTTTAAGACTATTTATCTATTAAGATTCGATTTCGGTGTGGTGGCTCACCTTGGAGCTAACTTCAATATGTAATTGATTGTCTGTACTTAGTCTCGACGCCATGAAAGGCTCGAAGTAAGCTTCGCTATATTTGGAGCTGGTTTTTCGTATGTTTCTTATTGGAGTTTTTTTAATAAATAATAATTAAAAATTTCTGCCTGTATATATGATAGATGGACACCGTGTGCGGTCTGAATACCCAATCTCCTCTTAACAGTTTCCCTACTATCGTTATCAGTACCAAAGTTCAAGATAATAGTGTATTAATAGAAAAATAGATTAATAATCACATAGACCAATTATTGTATAGGGACAATGGTTCATGGTCTTTGAACAGAAAATTGTGTTTTCCTGGTGTTATGACATCACAATATTTACAAAATAATTTTATTCGACTACCTACCTAATTGCTTAATATTGAAGAAAATTTTGAACAATAAGATTGTACCTGTAAACTTTTTTTACATATGACATGTCAATATGACTTCACCTCGCCTCACCGCTGAAAATAAGGTCACCATTACAGACACTTAAGATCGAAAAATGATGGCCTGCAGCTTGATGACTACAACAGATGCTTTTTCACCGGTATTGGCGGAGCCGTGCTTTTATGGGCTTACCTCTGGCGGGAATCTGCCACTTTATCTCTTAATAAAACATTTCCTAAAATGCTAGAACTACAGCATAATATTGTAGTAGGCACGTGGCTTTTTTTAACATATTTTAATTTTAATAATTTTTTTTAACGTTTAACTAAAGTTAAATCTTTATTTAAAGAGGTTTTTTATATTTCTTTAATTTTTTTTCCCATATTTATTGTTAACAAATCGCTATTTATAAGCTAACGTCCTAAAAATACCGCAGTGGAGGCGCCGTTTCTTCACACCTAGCGCCTAGGAAACGGTGGTAAACTTAGTTTTAAGCAAAATTTTAAAAATAGACGTCAAAAAGATGTAATTACGTTGCACTATTTTGAGAAATAAAGAATTTGAAATTATTAATTCTAATATTCTTAAAAAAATAAAACAACATCATTATTGACTACTAATCAACATAATACTTAACAAGGCAACATTAAAATAATTATGAGTTAAAACTTAATTCAATAGTTTCAATTACTCATTATGTATTATTTATTTACATTATAATATTCTAACAAACAAAAGCACATATTATTAATATATTTAAAAAAAACGAGATTTATTGCGGAAGTTACAACTCGTAGCCGTAGTCTTAACTCATAATATAAGCAAATACATAACAAATAATTTGTATAAATATTAGTTACTATCTGCACTCGGAAAATTTTCATAATAATTATCTACAACACTAATAAGACAAAGGTTTCTATGTCTCGTGTTTTAGATTGGTACTCAGTTCTGAATCTAGATTCATTTGAGGACTGGTTGTATTGAAAATCTGTCATATCTGTCAATCTGTTCTCAGATAAATCGAGATCCCAAACAGACCATACCAGCTCATGTATTTCCTTCTTCCTACAGTCCCGGGTCCTTTAATCGTGCCGTGAAAAAGCATCTGTTAAGCCCCTCTTTCCTGAGACTTTGCCTTTAACTTACAATGAGGCGAAGTGAAGTCAAATTGGCGTGTTCTATATATGTAGCAAGTACACAGTCGCAACATTCTAAGAGAATGTTGGAGCAATCGAGTACTAGAATGGAGATAGCGAGAAGGCAAACGGAAGGTGGAATGACCCTCAACCAGATGAACGTAATTTCTGATAAAAGTGCTTGAGATAGACTACGCACGCATAGGTACGCAGGAGGAGGATCGGGTGCAATGTCGCACATTGAGAGAGACTTATGTCCAGCAGTGGACTGCAATAATTGATTCGATTTGATGAGGGGATACATTTCGAACTGTTTTGTTTTACGTTTAATTCAGTTAATTAAATGGTAAAATAAAACTTGAACGCCATTTTTCAATAATGAAAGCCTCGTTTTCGTTTTCGTTGCCCCCGATTTCATTTTGCTTAATAGTAGCGCGATAAGAGATAAAACACTATAAAACCGAAAAACATCGGGGTATCGAGAACGGGGGGAATCGCAAATAACCCTGAAATACAACATATAACTACATATATATAAGGTAGCTTTAAAGACTCCGGGTAATCACGCAAGTTATCAGATGAAGCCTTAACGATTCCGCTCAACCTTTGTTCGCGATACTCGCCGTCGGAACAACTCTCGTGGTGAGGCCATTTTTTAACCACACGTCGAATGTAGGCGACCTTCTCGCTGCTTACAATTCGGGGTGAGCTGCTACTTGAGTAGGTACCGAGAGCAGAAAAGTTTGGTAGGGTTGGCAATCGTGATAATTGCATTGTCTGATGTTATAGATAGGGAAGTGTGTTTGTTTATTAATTAATCATGCAATTGATTGGTTTGGTTCTATTAGAAAATTTGGTTTATTTTTGCTTTTACGGGAGCGATGGTTTTAAATTCTAACTCCGAGAAAACCTGCGCTATAGCCTACCAACTTTCAAGTGAAGTTTGCTTACCGCGTCATAGGTCTCTTTCTGGCAAGCTACTGGGGACAACGCGAAGATGATGCTGATTATTCTTACAATACTCAGCATTTGGTTTTATTCACAGAATTACGTGTTTGTTCTCGAAATTTCTATTTCAGTAATAATCGAGAATGGTAAATAGTACGAAATCATTTGTTTATAGCCCTACGGCGTGTTATTTTCCACGATTAATATCTTAAAAAAAATACTTACATCTTTGCAACAGTTCCCAGTGGATCATGCAATCAATGTGATCACGTAAATCGCGCCATCTCTGTAAAAAAAGATAAAAGGAAATTACAAAACAATATTAATACATAAATCGTTCTGAATAAAAGACACAGAACCCTAGTTGGAAAACACATCAGTACCTCGTCCATTATCATTCGATTTATCTACAAGGTTTCTCTTCAAAAAGAAACATACTTACACCCTAACGATAAACGTATGGTTTCAATAATCATTTAGTTCTCAAGTACGCGCCTAGCAAAGGTATGATGCATTCGGCCTCGCGGGTAAACAGACGTTAGATAGCGCTAGACAAAGACGGTGCGAGGTCATGAGCGTAGCCTTGCGCGGGTGCGCGCGCGCACGCTTCCGCCTGTCGACGGCCGAGTCGCACGCAAAGCGCAGTCGCTGCTCGACCACCGACGGTGACGGACGCTAATATGTAACTCACGACTATTGACTTAATTAAATTAAATGGTATAATTCAAGAGATCGTAAATTTTAATTCCTTATAATTTAATTATAATTAACCTACTTCAAATCCATTGGATGTTACTGATACAAATATTAATGTTATAATTATTCCAACACCTAACCTTGTGCGATAAATATATGTTTACAAGCTGCGCAGTAAACATATTATTATAGTACTAGTAAAAAAATACCTCGCAAACGGTTCGTACGTAATCAAATTACCTACATGGTGTACTTAGTTCATCTTCCGACACGCGTATGTACGGCATCGCAGCAGCATTGCGCAGACGCATAAAGAGACAAAGATCGATGATGTTTACACCTAATAAATGTAAAGGTTTGGCCTGAATTTCTGCCAACATACTGACGACTTGATGGTGGTATGTGATTTATAATCCTACTAGCTATTTATTCGGGGTTCCGCTCTCGGGAAATGTTCGACCTGGTCTCGCAATACTCTGGAACCTTATTACTGTAAGAAAAAGTAGCATGCTCAGAGCCCTTAAGCCGTTCTTACGTGATTAATTAACAAATATCCATTCATACATCCATACTTTCACGTTAATACTTAATACTATTGAGATAGTTTTGTAGTATTGAAACTGAAATATACATTTAAGTTCGACAGTGAAACCCCTAATTTCGTTAAGGGCAGAACTAGTACCCATTCAAGTCAAAGGGCTGAGAGTCAACTTGTTATTTTCAATTCCTAGGAATGTTATTTACACTTGCGCAGGCGCAGCATGTTGAATCAGCTAAGAGACAAGTGATCACCTTTCCTGCTGCGTGTTTTCCTCAATTCTGAGAATCATTCAATTAAAAATAACCTTAAGTATATTTAAATAACAGTTAAATCAGTCTGATCAGATTTGTGGCTATTGTTTGAATGCCCTCCAGAAACATCAGTCCTCGGTGTTCCACTGTAGTCAATAACCAAATATGGTCAGGGTCGGGCAGATTGGAGACTGGAAGTCAGATCAAATCAGAACTACAATTATATTGGAAGCTTGATTCTTTTACATTAACTTCTTCAGGTTCCGAAGTCCGCTTATTTTTTTTTTTAAAACACTAAGGTGGCAGACAAGCGCACGGCCCACTTAATAAGAAGTGTGCAACACCAGAGAATCCACAATCGCGCTGCCGACCCAAGCAAGCACAGAGATTCTGTGCCGACAGTGTAGAGGACAAAGCAGGACAAATCTTTAGTCATCCCACTGACAGCGCAAATTCACCAGTGAGCTCTGGCTACCCTACTCACCACTGCGAACACAACACGAAGTTATTATAACCGCGGTATTCTGTAGGGCGGAGGTACTTCCCCAGTCGGACTACTCAATTGGGCGGAAATACTCCTTACCGATTGCCGTAACTTAAAACCCTATGAGGAAAGTGTTGTCCGTTGTTTATCAGATGCACCGACTTACAGGTCATGGTAATGACGTCACTACTACAAAAGCCGGACAGAAAATCACTTATACCGATTCTGAAATCGAACGCATAGTACAACGCAAAGATATATTCAACTGATAGCTATAACTCTCAGTGAAAATACAGTAATGCAGTTCGTATAACACGATGCCGCTGATTCACCGATGATTGGCGTAATTTGCATCTGCGCTGCGCATACGCAGCCGCGAGAAAGTCCGCATGAAACTGCACGAACAGCTGACTAATGCCGCTGTAATCTGCATTTTAATACATATTTCTTGCTGTTAATATGATATTATGCAACTTTTCTAATGAGCTCTTTCTAATCTTTTGTTAGATGATTGTTATTGAGAGTGATTTTGTGAGATATGTGATAACTTTCATAAGATACGAATAATGTATTGATGATATTCGATGCTCTGGTGAAAGGAGAATGAGAAAAGGAGCCAATAAAGTTTAAGTGTGTGTGTGTATGTGTAATTTTATCCGAAATAAAAAATCTTTCTCTCTCTCTCTCTCTCTTGCTCTTTCTCACTAGTTTCTTTCTCCCTTTTTCATTCTTTCTTTCTAGGTACAACCTAATTTCCACTAATACTTACGTACACTTTCATTTTTTGTGATATGTAGATGACAGCCTGAAATTAGCTTCTGTCCTTATTCTCTGAGCTTTCACGACTAATCAGATCATTTGTAGCTCTTCGATCTATACACAAGAGCGTGAATTGCCATGAAAGTAATTGATCAATTTATATTCCACTCTAAAGACATTTAGTAGTAAGTGTGTACGAATTTGTAGCATATGGACAAAGTAGTAGAGCTGAGTGAATTTAATAAATAAACGTATTTCATTTGGCTCCTTAATCGTGACGTCTGCATAATAAATAATTGACTGTACCTACCTGAGATCAAAACGGAATAAAATACCAGAGACACTAAACATTTAGTATAAATG
Source organism: Eilema griseolum (assembly GCA_963662185.1). Lineage (NCBI taxonomy): Eukaryota > Metazoa > Arthropoda > Insecta > Lepidoptera > Erebidae > Eilema > Eilema griseolum. Next base: position 1,046,079 of record OY759232.1, read on the forward strand.
TAATAAATTACCTACCCTCACAAATTCCTTACTTATTTTTTTAAATTTATTTAATAAGAAACAAACAGTCATTTACAATTAGGTACATTAGAATAGATAACACTTTTCAAATATAGACCTACAGAATCCTACATTTAAAAAAAAAATTAAACACATCGTTAAGAACCTAAAGTTAAGCATATAAAACTTAACCCTTATAACAGTGCCACTGGATTAAATATATTTTATATCTCAGCTAAATCTCATCAATAAGTACATATAATCATCTAATCATTGTAAGCAATAACAAAATATTGTTACGCAAAACGCGTCAGTATTACGTTGTTGGTGGCGCTCGACCTCGCGGCGGCTGTCATGGCCGGCGCCCGCGCACGCTTCCTGATCGACGCTATGCACTTCTCGTGCCGATAATATTGTTTTGATTGCGATAATAATGTGGGTTAGTGTGTGCGATTGTTATTCACAATTGCATAATTGATGTGGAGTTATGATTGTTTCAGTTTTCAGTCACACTTGGATCTTACTAGAACGTTTAAAACAGGGGTTACCAAACTTATTTATATTATACCCCCTTTTCACAAAGACAATTTATTCGCGCCTCCCGTGTATAGGGAGGGGGGAGGTTAATAGCTCGAGTGGTTTTTCAAGCACTTTTTGGTTGGATTCGGTAAAAGAACCAGAGCTTGGGTGTGTACTAACTGACCAACCAAAAACTAATGAAAGGAGCTGTTATGCTCTATTATTTTTTGTTATGGGAAGTAAAAATATTCTTGACACACTTTATTTTACTATGTTCCTACCTATGAAATGCCTTGTGGTGTAGTCACAAGTAGTCACAATGTGTAAGATCCTTAATTATACCGGTGGCCCACGCCCCCTTCACAAGTAAGTCTCTTCACCTTCGTCCACCTTGGGGGATGCGCCCCACAGTTTGGAAATCACTGATCTAGAAACTATATTGCTGGTTATGTTTAGGTTGGATATAAATAACGCTGGGTGAGCATCAATTACGATGATGAATCCAACTGATTCTGTCAATGTCTCATAAAACTGTAGGTTCAGACTTGAAGAGGTAGAGTGAAAAGAAAAAAAATATATATGTACCAACACTGAAAACATTGCTCTCCTAATTTGGGCAGTCCAGTAAAAAGAGCCTGGTCTCGATTCTGGTAAAGCAAAACCACTGTCATACTGCTAAAAATCCATTTAATTTTAGAGTTTAATGCAATGCGTTTATAGTCCAAAATAAAAAGTCTTTTTACAGATTGAATGAAAAGTGTAATTCCATTTAATTTTGAACTTTAAGCATATCGAAATGAAGTTTAAAATTTAATGCCATTTGTTGCAGTCTCTGTGGTATGAGAGTGTCTGTTTTAGTGGTTTTGCTTTAGTAGATTCCAGGTATTGGTTATCGACAATAGGCTTGCATTTTATTACGTGGGACAGAGATAGAAATATTTTGATCAGTGTCATTATTACCCTGGGTATTCACAATGCGTTTGATTACATTACATATACATATCTGTAATATTTAATTTTATTAATGTATTCTATTACATTACAAATATTACCAAATGCTACAGTTTTTGCTGCACCACAAAGGCCATTGCATCGCTTCCTTCATACATTGGCGCACCATTTGCATAAACAAATTATCGTAAGTTTCATTAAAATTTGTATGTTCTTGAAAATGGTCATAATTTAGAATTTAAATGTCACTCGTATCCTTTTTATTGACCTCTAGAGAGATCCGTAAAAAGGCGTGTATTGGTGCTTTAGTTGATTAAAGCGCGTGACCATTTGTCACTCGAAATGGTAATGTTGATTATAGCAATGTCATAATGATGTTAATCTATTATTTAGTATATAATTAGGCAAATGTTGTTGTCAAGAGGAAGGACGACAAGCCCCCCCCCCCCCTCCCCCTCTAGTTATGTGATAAATATATTCTTTAGTAGAATATAACATTTATGTATAAGGGGGGATAGACGGAGGTGAATTAACACCCACATTTCACCAATAATTGTGTTCCGTCCTACGTAATAGTACGGTTACGGCAATAGGGGTGAGCCTATTGCCGAATTACCGGTCTTGGTGGTGCGGCAAAGAAAAGAGTCTCCGTCTACCGTCTTGGTTCGTGCATAAAGTGAGGGTGATATTGTAAACCCTGCATGTGTTGTCCTGTGTAGCGCCTGAGTACCGCGCGCGTCAATAGAGGAGAGGAAATTGAGTCCAATCCAATGTTAGGGTTGCCAGTCCTCCAAAGATTTCCTAAGTAGGTAATACTGTAGGGTTTTAGTCGATTGGATCCCGGCTTACTCATCTCATTACTTCTGGTGACGTGAAGTTCCGCAATAAAAAAATAAGTTTAAAACTAAAACTCGACCACTGAAAAAGTATTAAACAAGGTTAGACTAAGTGGCTGATTAAGCAGACGACTAAGATGATTCTAACGATACCTCATTTGTCCTGTTCTAATTAGTGGTTGAGGAGCTATGAGGGAACAGATGAACCTACATACATACATAGCCTGTCAAAATCATAACCTTCCTTTTGCTTCGCCGTACTCAGGTAAATGTTGTCTAGTTTTTTTCCTAGACGTCAAATTATAATAAAACAACAACAATATATAATCAAACAGTGTTCATGTACTTACAGTGGTACAGTGACTATGTTTTAGGTATAAGTGTAAAAATAATAAAATATATAGTTAATAAACAAATAATAATATACATTGTGTGTATTTGTCGCAGGTTTATAAGTGCCCGGTTAATGGCAATAGGCTCGCCACCTACTACATTGGGACCTAAACATAAACTGGTGAAATGTGGGAGCTAGCTCCTCTGCCTACCCCTTCGGGGATACAGGCGTGAGTTTATGTTATGTGTTATGTTATGTTAATATACATTTCTTAAAAATCGGAAATTTAGCATTAAAGTATATGTATCCTTACTAATAAATACGCAATTAATAAACAATGCGGAAACGTTAGCCGTAATCTTTATTTTTGTTTTAATGGTAAATCAAAACAAAATGGTAATTTTATTAAAGCCACACGAATTAATAAAATCCAAAATTAGCATTTATCCACAAGGGCATCCTTGCGTTCTTAGATTTAACCTTTCGAATATAATCAATATATCAATAAAAATAGGAAATAAAGCTATACGGAATCGGTTCCATATAACTTAATTAAGGTGAGAAGGTTTACTCATCGGCCATTATTAATTATTATTATTATTTGTTTTTATTTCCTTTTGGCGCGTTCATAGAAACGGATCGGAGTATTTTGAGCAAGTGACGGAAGGTGCGCTCACAAATAAACTAATGAATGTAACACATTATCAACTTCATTATTTAAATTTAGAATATTGCCTGTTTCTTTTTTTTTAATAATTGAGACAAATTAACTACTTTAGTTAAAAACTATCTCATAGCTAAATTATACTAAAAATTCTGCGTTTATCTGTGGTTCTAAATATTTTCGAAGTTGCTGTACGCGCCTATTTTTTTTTAATTAGCGTTATCTCAACATAATATCAAAATAAATTGTGTTAATGGTTCTAGAATGCGGATAAACATGCGTTGATATAATTTTTTAATATATTTGAATATTATACAAAGAAACACCCAGGCCAAATGCAAATAGACGTTATTCATGCGTACAAATATTTGCTCTGATATTAAACTTGCAACCACAGACGTAGAAATCAAAATCAAACAATCTGCCGCCACGCCAAAAAGATACCTTTTCTCTCTTAATTCTTATTTTCTTTTAAAAATTGTAGGTATATTGTAAGCATACGTTAAGGAATATGTACTTTCAAAATATAGGCAAGTACAAGCTATTGTTAGCCATATTGTATGGCGTCATGTTCTAAGGCCAAAACAGTAGTTTTTCTAAAAAAAAAAGTTAGAGAAAGTGCGTCAGAGTTGCTCTAGTTGTGTTAACAGATAATTGCACAGATTAAAAATATTAATGGTTGGTCTTGAGAGATGTACTTTGTTTGGTAGCACCACAGTTGTGAAGCGGTTGTTTTATAAAGTTAAATGTTACTGAAACTTTTAAAAAAAGCCCTTCGAAAGTTACATTATTACTGCGGCATATATCTTGACCCCTAATCACATCACAAAACGTGGGTTATATGCGCAGAACACGTTTATTGGGTGTCTTTTGTCTTGTCGCCAGGGTCTCGTTTTTCTCGCGACTTGGGGTCAATAATATACCGGAAAGTACTTTTATCCCATTATTCCCACAGGATCTGTTCATGTCAGACTTCGTGATAATACTATTAATTAATATTTATTATATCGTTGCACTTCCTATGTCCATTATATTTCTCGTGATATAGGATTAACTTAGTGAAGTTAAGCTGTTCGTGCGCTCAACAAGGACATACGGATATATGTATAACTTCGAAGGTGTGTGCAAATCTGAAATTACTTGCAGAATGTTCTCGAATTTGTTCTCTCATTTGATATTCAAATGTAATGGTTATTTAGTTATGACTGCTAAATGAATAATTTCGCGGTTATTTGCATTATTTTTAAGGACATCTCGTGTGGAATTAAACTCAGTTGTTGCATTTTGCTAAAGTTTCCGCTTATGGTTATGGGCAGTCGTGAAGTCGTCGTTTCGATCAGGCAAGTGTAATTGAGTAATTTTGTTTGGAGATTCCCAAAAGCTCCCAAGTTCATGTATCCGATGGACTGCAATAGGCTCGCTCCATAGTTACGTTGGAAATATAGCTGGCAAAATGTGAGCCACACATATCTGCTTACCCCTTCAGGGATAATATAGACGTGATTATATACCGTATGGTTCCCATGCGATTAAGGGATAGGGCTGTTTAATATCAGAAATATATACAGTCCAGACTCAGCCTCAGATGAATGGCTTGACTCAACAAGTGCCCGCAAGACGGCAATAGGCTCACCTCCTATTACGTGGAACAGAATTTAATGATTGGTGAAATGTTAGTGTTAATTCACCTCTGCTTAACCCTCCCGGGATAAATGCGTGATTATATGCACGTATGTAAATATTATGTTATATTACTTAGTGGTAAATCGGGTGAAAAGTATAGGTGTCATTCTCTCTTTGCTATGCAGATAATAGGACAAAGGAAAGGAAAGGAGTTATTGGCGCCGATTCTACTGTGGCAAAATCTTTTGACGTTACTAAAATGCCATTCTGTCGTGATTTTTGATGCATGAAACGAAAATAATGAAGAACATTAAAATGCTAAAACGATTAGTTTTGATGGTCTCAATCGATCATTTTTCATATCTTGAAGGATCCGAAATTGTACCGAGGATTAAAAGAAAACAGATGTTTCTTACCAGTTTAAAGTGAACTTTTTGTTTTTTTTTGCACTAGATAGTGCTAATTAAATGACCGTAACTCACACAATACATTGCGTTAGGCGTGAAGGCGAACCGAGTGTAAGGTTACATAACAGCACGTTTTGACACTGACAGCGTATTTGTCAAATATTACGTGACATTCCGGTGACGCAAAGTGTTTGCGGAATAACCTAACTCGTCCAACCTTGCGTTTAACTTTGACCGTTAGTGTGGCCGTGCCCTTAGGAACATTGCTGAATCGCGACATCGAAGTTTTAACAAAAAAATATTTGAATAGAATTTGCTATGACACTGGGTTCTCCAATTTGTGATATATCTATTGGGATCAAACTAATGACCACTATTTTGGGATTGATTGCATCTAGAATAGGGACTTTAACCGTGCTTAATATCAGGAGGCGTGATTAAAAGAAGAAGAAACTTATATGCCCTTATAAGAAAGGGCCAGCTCGTTAAAGCAAGTATCATTCTCTTGATTAGAGTAGCATAAAGTTATTTGAGCTAATTAACTCTTACAAAATCAGAGATGTCATTCACATGTTGCTGCCCAGAATTTCATTAGAGTAGCAACTCTAATGAAATTCTGGGCAGCAACATGTGAATGACATCTCTGATTTTGTAAGAGTTAATTAGCTCAAATAACTTTGAAAAAAAAATTTGGTGTCTACCACCTTAACCTTCTAACCTAACCCGTCACAGGTCGGGCCTCTACAGTAACATACACCTACACCATTATTTTGTAAATGTAAAAGAAAATTGAAGGTACATAATGCGCAACGTGACTCAATGATAACATATTTTTTTACTAACGTGTTCACACTTCGTAAAGAAAGCACGTACTGATTGCACATTCGTATAGCTTACAAACAGAATTTATATAAATATGATAAACAAAAATAAATGGAATAATCCTAAAAGGTCAATATACACTACGTCCATTTTGAAATTATAAAAATTTGGCGCCAAAAATCTGCCGTTTTGACTTTTTACAATTTTAATATGTCCGTAAATCACTCATGCAATGAAGAAACTAAAGGCATATCGTTCTACAGAACCGGTATTAGACGGATATACATGCGAGTCAAACACATAACTCGCATTTTTTACTCCGGCGCAGTAGGGTAAAAACAAATACACCTCGACCTTTAACCAGCTCTAGGTCCGAGACCTTGATGTTCAAGTTATCAGTTTGTTTGTAAGTTTTTTATCAGTAGATAAAGGGCTAACCTCGGCCGACGTCTGCGAAGGCCAGCCATGTGATTCCGGAGTTTTTTTTCGACGCCATCTTTATGCATGATCGGAGTTTCCGTCTGCATTTTCCTTCCTTGCTGCTACAATGCAATTGTCTTGAAGGTTGCAGTTTTTTGGATGGATTTAAAAATCGAATGGCATTGTTCGTTTCTTTTTTAATCTTTTTGTTTGTGCCGGTTTGTCTATAGTACTTGTCCGTGGTTTGCTTTTTGAATATTTTTGAAATTAGAATTAATGTACATTCTATATTTGAAAATACTTAAGGACAAAGTGTTGCTATGTAATGAGTATGATAAATAAGTACGAACCCCCTAAATGATATTTCAGTTTATAGTTTTTTATGTGTTTTTACTTCACTTATTTAAATACAGCCTGTCAATTGACTTTTGGATCATAAGAAGCTAGGGTGTAATCCAGATATACGTTTTTTCAAGTCTGATTATATTATTTTCCGCACATGAGGTACGCCTACCTACCCCCTTTCTAACAAAAAGGTCTCTTAGAAATAAAAAAAAATTAACAGTTCGTTAAACATACATATTTCTTCAAATGGAGTGCTTTCTTTTTTGAAGTCGCTCCAAAAGGGTATAGCGAAATTGGTTACCTCATTGCCATTGCCATCGCGTCTAGTTTTGCAAACTTGACATTCACATAAGAATTTATGTAACACACAGATGTTGCTCTACTTTTTGAGTCCATCAATCTTTGTATGACCCTGATGACATGCCTAATACATTTTTATATTGAAAAAAAAATAGCATCTGTTATTAAATCCTATTTTTTATTGTTTTACCTCTAACTATTTATTCAATATTAGTCTTAAGTACACTAAGATTACATATTCGTGTGTTGACGGAGAAAAAAAAATTCAAGTATCACACCATCTCATCCGAAGGGTGTCGTAAGAGGCGATTAACGAAAAACATGCAGACGATATCACTGCGAGGGAAAGAAAACTGGAAATAAAACCCTGTAACAATCCGTCTGGCCAGGCGTGGAAACAGTAGGTCAAAGCCTCCCAACATTGGGAGAGACCGATGTCCAGCACTAGACTGTGATTGGCTAATTAATTGACACTAAGCTGGCTACTAGACATTAAACAAAAAAATGGCCGTCCAAAAATGTTGCCACCCACCACCGCACATTGTCATTTTTAATAAAAAAAATTACATTATACTTTTTTAAACTTTATATAAATGATCTTGATATAGTTTTTGTGTCTCTACGCCGAACCATAGAGCGTAAACGTTAAAAAAAAACACCGTGACGCATTCACCGGCTCATTGGCATAGATTGAAGCGTAACTACAATATTGTTTTTAGTAACAAAACTGCGGAAGAACTTTAATAATTATTTAATTTTATGATGTAAAATTTATAATTATTATTACCTATCTATGATACAACATAATAAAAATTATTCAACAGCAGTAACAAATCAAAAGTGAACACAAAAAGTTCATATAACTGTAACTGAAAAATTAACACACCGTATATCACGTAAAGGCAGGTGTACACTGAGGTGTGACGTCACAGAAAGCGTTCACAAAACAAAACAGTCGCGTCAGGTGTCCGTGACCGTGGCAGCCGAAATCGAGAGTGGATCTGGAGCGTTTGCGCAACCAACACGACCGCGTTAACTTTCGCGACTGCCGGCAGATTATGTTAGGTTAGTTTTCTAGATGAGTGGTTTCATAGTTCGTAATGTGGCCGATGTTGACATAAAAAGAACCTGTAGGCGCGGTTTTAACTTGCTTAATAGCATATTCATAGTTTATAGCGCTTTAGTATTTGACATAATCTTGAGCAGTCACGGTCATGAACAGGCTGATCTAGGTCAACTTCATCTCCCGGATGCTCAAATTTCGTAACAACCAAAATCGTCAGTACAACGCTAATGATGGTTTCACAATGTCGTATTTCTTCATTTGCGTTTGTATTTACTGTGCTGTTTTCTTTTATTGTATACTGTAACAGCATATGGGACCACCTGATGTTGACGGTTACCGAAGCGCATGGCGATTGCAATACCAGGATTATGTCACTCACGGGTACTATCTTCCTTTTTAAGGAGCCTTGGTGAATCAGTTTTTGATTATGTGAAAAGCACCTCTAAAACATTTACGAGTGTTAAATAATGTGCTGTTACATTACAAAAGTATTTATTTTTTGTTACATTATGTCAACATCCGGTTCGTTAGAATTTTGTATTTGACAATGACCTTGAAAAGAGGATATCCGTTACATATTTGTATCGGGCAATAAACAGAACCGGATTTTTGCGGAACTCATACAACTAGTCAGCTGTTACCTTTATTGTTTTACTATTTATATATTCTTTCTGAGAGTGAAAGTCTTAACTTGGTTTTTTAGGCTCGCGTTTAGACCGTCTTATATGATGTTAAGCGACTTATAATTGGTAGAGCTATGCTTTTCTCTGCATAATAGACCGGCTCTACCGAGAAATCTCAAAGCTCCAGCCTATCATTTAAGATCGACATTTAAATAAGTTTGCTGATTTCGAATAGTTTTTGAGAATCTCGGGTGTTTAAACTCTTTCTATCCTTTAATTTCCCGTTGCTGGCGATACGTTACAAAAATCCCTAGAGTGGTGAGCTTTCTTGATCATCAATGGGTGTTAAGCATCTGGTGGACTTGTTTTCTAACTTAAAAGTATAAAAAATATAGACTCAATCAAATAGTTCCACTCCGTAGTTCTACGCATAATGCAAGTAAAAGCATGGTATGATTGATGGCAGATTCAACTCGTGTGAAATTTATGATAGAGTTTCTAGTTTACATCGAAAGTAATATCTGAATACCTTGGCTTCACTTAGTTTAGTCTTTGACCAATTCCCAGTGGTTTGTGCGAGAGTGTGCATTTTTGCTCAAGCAGACTCCTTTGTGCTAATAAGACCATGCATCTACCCTACCACTATAGTGCTATAAATCCTGTTTTAACTCGGTGCAGAACTATAAAAAGCCAACAATTTAAATAAAAATAAGAAAATTGCGATCGTAGCAGTGAATTGTACCCTAAGAATCGGCCACTAAAAGTACCGCATACGCAGCTGTCAAAATATGTTCCCAACTTAGTCTAAGTTCTATAAATACATAGTTTTTATTATCCACTATTACCTGTACTAGCGTGCGAGTAAATACTAATCACATTATCATACCTTCACCTTAGCTACTGCGATACGCTTCCGCGTGCTACGTCACCATTCACTTTCACTACTCGCAACGCAAACAAAAACAAACTGTATGCGCTTGCATTAAAGTGCAATCTCTAATAATCGTACATGGTTTTTTTCGAATACTAAATGACGTGACAGACGAATATGAATTTAATTTATACGTAATCTGAGTCTTGTTTTCGTTGTCTGTCGGTAATGACGGCCTCCCAAGGCCGCACGCCTCTGTTTACTTTCTCTAGCGGTCAACGGTCATAGCTTGGAAAATGGCAGCTTATTTCAGAGACACTTCAAGGTCGGATATTGTTTGAAACAACTACAGTTAGTTTTTTTTTATTCCCGTCATTTTGTGGGGGCGTCTAATACGTTCTTTTCTGTAAATTATGTTGTTATTTACATCGTATTTAAAAGTTATACGACGTTATTACATGTTTCCGTGTTTATTTCGTTTTGTATGTAGAACGACGAAAAATGGTTTTGTATAAGAGAGATTTAGTTTTTTTATACAACTTAGGTGTGGTTACCGCGACCTATGAACGTGTGCAATACCAGAGGAGTCACACCCATGCTACCGATCCTGTAAGAGCGGAAAGTTTATGTGCCGTCAGTGCAGAAGACACAATCAGGACAAGCCTTTAGTCTTCCCACTGAAAGCAAAACAACTCTCCAGTGGTGAATAATATGAAATGCAAAATATATTCAACCAAAATGACAAATAAGGTAAATGCAAGTGAGCAAACCTGACATTGCTAATGTTGATATGGAAGTCCATAGGATACCCTAAACAGCGTCATGGCCATTTTAATCAGGCCAACCTTGGTTGCCAACTTACCTGTAACAAGAATTTTCTTGGTTTTATAACTAATAAGCAAGTGACGTCCCAATTGAGCAGTCCGATTGGTGAAATACCTCTGCCGTACAGAATACCACGGCTATAATAACCTCGTATTTTGTCTCAGCGGTGAGTAGGGTAGTCAGAGCTCACTGGAGAGTTTTTGTGCTGTCAGTGGGAATATCAAAGGCTTGTCCTGAGTGTCTTCTGCACAGACGGTACAGAAACTCTATGTTCTTACAGGGTCGGCAGCACGGGTGTGACTCCCCTGGTATTGCACACGTCCATAGGCCATGGTAACCACTATCCATCATATGGGCCGTGTGCTGATCTGCCACTTAAATGGTGTAAAATAGTAGTAGTAACTATAATAGACCGTATGCGGAAGGCACATTGGTAGAAACCTGTGTCCTCTAGTGGACTGTAATGGGTAATTTGATACTCCATAAAACTGTCTATTTTATATTTATTTATAAATTATAAGCTAATAAATATATAAATTACCTCCCACACAATATAAGACGCGACTTCTCACCGCACATAAGTCTAAATTCTTATAATAAATATATCATTATACCTTAACCGAACATTGAACTTGAAAAAACACACTCAATATTTGCTCTTGAAGCAGGACAAACAAGGCTAAATGCTTTGTATTTATTCAAATCATACAAAATTAAAACAGTAATCGGCATTCAGAAACTCGACGGCCCTTAATGCCAAATAAATCTGAGACCGAATATAGTAAGGATATCTACATATATGAGAACAGTGACCTTACTTCAAGTGTCATAGTTTTATGTGAACCTCTATTTTAATGGACTAAGTATTGCTTGTTGTACCATTTTGACATATTGTATTAATTTGACGAATAATAAATAAAATATCTATAAAAATTTAAAGAAGAATTTTATTTATAATATTAGTATAGATTTTTCATCCTCATGTTTCATCAATTACCATTTTTTGATTTTCAAATGTCCGTTTTTCAAAGAAAACAAAATTGCCCTCTACGACGTGTATTACCGTCACGATTTCACTATTCAATAATGCAACAATGACGTGATTGCAAAAAAAAACTATACATCATAAGATTTAACGACTTTTTAAGATTCTTTTATTGACGTACAATCAAAGCAAAAATTTTAAGAATCATTCTATCAGTCAGTAATTTTCTAGTGCTTAAGAGTTTTAGTTTGTAAAAGCAACACCTAATACAAATAAAAGAAATTATAAGTAAAGTGCGGGATGTACTTACTGTAAGTACATCTTTCGGTTTACAAAGTGTCTGAAATGCACAATTACTTCTATAAGTCAATATTAATTTTGAGTTGAGTACTTTCTTGTTAAGCCATTTTATTTTTCTGCTAGAGTACCTAGTAATTTCGATACATCAAGCTTACAACAAAAAGATATTTAAGTCATTCGACGTACGTCGCTGCGCGTCTCGATGTCGGTCCCATAGACAAGTGACATTTCGTTGGTCTTGTAGAAAAGAATAGCACCATTAAGGCCTGGAATTCATTACCAGCTCACGTGTTTCCTTCTTCCTACAGTCCCGGGTCCTTTAAGCGGGGCGTGAAAAAGCATATGATGAGCCCGTCAAGCTGAGTGTCACCATAACCCTCTTTGCTGAGACTTTGCCTTCAGCTTACCATCAGACAAGGCGAAGTCTAATTGAAGTGTTCTATATAAAAAAAAATATGGGTGATAATTATCCTGCGCCTAACCCTTCGGGGGTACGTACCGTTCGTACGTACGGGGACGTGATTATAGGTATGTATGTATGTTTATAGATATAGTGAACTGCTATAGTGAATAATTCTCAAGACAAATAGTTTTAAAGATTCAATTTCTCGCGCCAATGGTGCGACAGAGGAAAGAGTCACCGAACCGCTTGGTTCTTGATCGGCTTGACCAATAATTGTATTCGGTACCACGTAGTAGGTGAGTCTATTGCCGTCATTCGGGCACTATGTTTACTCGAGCTATGCATCTACGGCGAGTCTAGGCTGTATATATCTATCTGATGTTAAACAGTCCTATCCCTTATTCGCCTTGTACAACACCGCATGGAAAGAGATGGGGTGGTGAAAATTTTACTAGATAAGTATTTTGACGTTTATGACTTGTTCTACAAACATATTACCACTAGGGTCAATACTTTAACAGGGTTCAATATGACCTACATATTATATATATATATTTTTTTTTATATAGGACACGTCAATTGGACTTCGCCTTGCCTGATGGTAAGCTGAAGGCAAAGTCCCAGAAAAGAGGGTCACCATTACTTACACATACCGTGTGACAATGGTGACACTCAGCTTGACGGCCTTATCATATGCTTTTTCACGCCCCGCTTAAAGGACCCGGGACTGTAGGAAGAAGGAAACACGTGAGCTGGTAATGAATTCCAGGCCTTAATAGTGCGACAGAGGAAAGAGTCTCCGAACCGTTTGGTTCTTGATCGGATGTTTTGCACCGTGTGCGGATGACATCTAAAACCTGCACGCGTTGTCCTGTGTAGGAAAGGGGAGGGTGGGACTAATTGGAAGAGCTCATCAGAACACTCCCCATGATACAGACGGTGAAATACAGCCATGGACGCAACATCTCTACGCAGCTGTAAAGGTTCTAGGGTGTTCGTGATCTCGGGATTCCCAATGATGCGGACCGCACGTCGCTGCAACCTGTCGAGAGCATCTAGTAAGTCATATTGGAATATTGACCTTAGCGTTTTTTCAAGGTCACGTACTTTGACCTATACATTGTGACCGACGAGATCAATCGTGCAAGACTGTTTATTTAATGGTATTTGCCGTTGCATTTGAATTCGTATATAATCATGGCTATAGGTACAAAAACACTTCCGATAAAAACTTTACGTGTTAAGAAACTAAGTAAACATCAATTTAAATATTGAGATAACGAATTATTGTTTATTGTTAATAAATAATATTTAGTTGCTAAGGGTACAGATATACGAGACCGTTTAAAAGATTGTGTAGTGATGTAATTGACAAGAGGTTAGGTTACGTAGATTGAATGAGTACCAAGCGAATGACAAATCAAACATAGTTATAATTGAGTTATCCATGATTTATACAGAAAAGTATCGACCGACTGGGGAAGTAGCCTTACAGAATACCGCGGTTATAATAACTTCGTGTTGTGTTCCCAGCGGTGAGTAGGGTAGCCAGAGCTCACTGGAGAGTTTGTGCTGTCAGTTGGATGACTAAAGGCTTGTCTTGCTTTGTCCTCTACACTGACGACACAGAGACTCTGTGCTTACAGGGTTGACAGCGCGAGTGTGGCTTCTCTGGTGTTACACACGTCCATCGGCCACGGTGACCACTTTTCATCAGGTGGGCCTTGCGCTTGTCTGCCACCAAGTGGTATAAAAAAAAAGTGTAAGAAATAATAAAGGCAAGAAGGCACGGATAAGGAGTTGGCGCAATTGATTTTGCCTTAGGCCTTATACCGTATGCTTTTTCTATATAATTCACGCCTGTTAGAACATATACCATTATGCATCTTCGATGATGAAAGACCGTACTTCATATAAACCTATCCCTCCATACTAAGAAAACTATCCTTTACACTCTGTTCAATATTTACTGCTTCAATGGTATAAAATAACTTCAAAAGCGGAGGAGAAACGTGTAGTCGAGATGCCGCAGCGCATATTTTGTGCACTTTCACTAGCTTCTAGTTGTCGGTACCATGCTGCTAAGGACAGATTTATCTCGCGAGTAGAACACAAGGTGATACTCCATCTCTGCCATGCTCCATCTCTGCCTGTGGGTATTGTGTGGCGACTAAAGTCCTTTTCATACGATAAAGAATACCCAATTTCTTTTCTTTTTTGGTGTCGCGGTTTTTTTTATACCACTTAGGTGGCAGACAAGCGCACGACCCACCTGATGGAAAGTGGTTACCATTGGCCTATGGACGTGTGCAATACCAGAGAAGCCACACTCGCGCTGCCGACCCTGTAAGCACAGATTTTCTCGTCTCTCGTCATCCCACTGACAGCACAAATTCTCCAGTGAGCTCTGGCTACCCTACTCACTGCTGGGAACACAACACGAAGTTATTATAATCGCGGTATTCTGTAGGTACTTCCCCAGTCGGACTGCTCAATTCGGCGGAAATACCGCTGTGTCCTACCTTCTACAAAAGACGCATAATATAGAGAGACATTACGAGTGTGTGTGGCTACACTAAAATCTTCGGGGCACCTGTTAAACAGCATGTTCTGGCGCACGCTTTCTTCTCCAGGTTGGAACATCAGACAGTAGCCGCTTCCAGGAAAATCGAGACATTGATCATAAATAATAAGCGGAATACAGACTCCAAAGTGAACCTTTATTCCCGGAGGGTTAGGCAGAGGTGAAATTACATCCACATTTCACCAATCATTAAATTCGGTCCCACGTAATAAGGGGTGAGCCTATTGTCGTCTTCCGGGCACTATTGTTGACTCTAGCCATGCATCTGAGGCAGAGTCTGAGCTATATATATCTGTCTGATGTTAAACAGCCATATCCCTTAATCGCCTTGTACGACACTGGGAAGAGATGGGGTGGTCCAAATTCTACTCTACCGGTAACCACGCGGCTAAGTGAAAAAATTAGACTCAATTGCTAGATCGCTATGAGGGTGACTTTTTTATCTAGGACACGCCAATTTGACTTCTCCTCGCCTGATGGTAAGCTAAAAGCAAAGTCTCAGGAAAGAGGGTCACCATTACAGACACTAAGTAATGTTGCAAATGCAATGTTGCTTTTTCACGCCCCGCTTAAAGGACCCCGGGATTGTAGGCAGAAGGAAACACGTGAGCTGGTAATGAACATTACAAAAGACCAAAAAACATTGAGAGGAAATGTGGCTATTAATAATATATTTGAGCCTACTCCTTCGGGTTTGAGCAATATTTTTTCCCTAAACATTACCTACTCACGCTCGTTCACGTCACGTCTTAAATCGCTATGACACGATCACACTCAGTAGATCTGACAGCAATTCGAACGCCTCTCGACGTTGTCTAAGTGTGCTTTGATCAATGCTGTCACGACCGCTCCAGTGTCTTAGTAGCCTTCAAATCTAAATTATTCAAGCATGGTGTCTTTATGGCTCTTGCAACACGATAGGCTACGCGTTATCACTTGAAGGGCGGAGAGGGGGAAGAGGAAAATGTAGAAGACCTGGGTCCTTATTTCGCTTGACCAATCGTAACTACGCGCGTTTGTATTATTTGATACTTTTAAATTAGTTTGAAATTTACCGTCTTTTTTTTTTTTTTTTTATACCACTTAGTTGGCAGACAAGCACACGGCCCACCTGATGGAAAGTAGTTACCGTGGCCTATGGACGTCTGTAACACCAGAGGAGTCACAGTCGCGCTGCCAACCCTGTAAATACAGAGTTTCTGTGCCGTCAGTAGAAGACAAATCAGGACAAGCCTTTAGTCTTCCCACTGACGGCACAAATTCTCCAGTGAGCTCTGGCTACCCTACTCACCGCTGGGAACACAACACGAAGTTATTATAACCGCGGTATTCTGTAGGGCGGAGGTACTTCCCCAGTCGGACTGCTCAATCGGGCGGATATACCGCCGTGTCCTACCTCCTATAAACAAGTCGTTACGTCTACAGTTGGAACTCATCGTCAAATAGAATAATGCGCCTGGTTGGGTGAGGTTTATGGTAAAAAGCTCTGAAATGAGTTTTCATCATCATTTGCCTGCCTTTTGGTAGTCAGCTCAATATGAAATTCACTTCTACATACATACATACATATAATCACGCCTTTATCCCCGGAAGGTTAGGCAGAGGTGAATTAACACCCACATTTCACCAATCATTGAATTCGGTCCCACGTTATGGGGGGTGTGCCTATTGCCGTCATTCGGGCTCTATTGTTGAATCGAGCCATGCATCTGAGGCTGAGTCTGGGCTGTATATATCTGTCTGATGTTAAACAGTCCAATCCCTTAGTCGCCTTGTACGACACTACATGGGAAAAGATGGGGTGGCCCTTATTGGCAGCGATTGCCAACAATTAAGCTAAATTGCTTGAGCTAGGAGTGAGTTCACGTCAGTAGTGTAATGACCAGGATTCGAACACTGGACTCCTTAACCACTAAGCTACCGACTCTTCTTCCTTTTCTTGTTTGTTTTTCATGCATGTTCCCATCTTTTCTCAGTTTCAAGTCTACTCTGCTCTTAATTTGGCTTATTTAGGTGTAATATCGCCAGCTACGCACAGGCACAACCTTAATTTTTTTATTAAACTTGGTTGGTAAATTTGGTCCTCATCCGTCCTGTCTTAAGAATAAGTTCATACAGGAATATAGTCTCGTCTCGAGTGTATTTGACCTATAAAATAAGTCGTTTAGATCCCGTGATAGATTATTCAGCTATTTCTTTAGACGAAAAGATTCGAAAGAGACGAATCTTCCAGCTTGAATCGGCCTCTACTACCTATTATCACAGAGGTCAGCTAAAACAGAATAATGAGCCTAAAAACTGGCTTCCGAACCGTTACCTATCGACCGTAACATTACCCAACCTGACCTACGCCACGATTAGTTATAATTACATGAATACACATAATTACTAGTAACGTATTACCCAATGTATTACTAGTAATTAATTGAGCATCCCCGATTATGATCGCGACCTCAACAGCTCGCCTTCAAGTTCGTGTTACGAAATTGCGTCTTTTCCTTCCGTTTGTGTTACCGTGGTGTATTATCGCCCATTGTAATGTAACGCGTGAAGAAAAGTAACGCATAAGTTCCATGTTGAATATAAAAGATGTGGTCTCTGCCTACCCCACTGGGAAAGAGGCGAATGGTTTTCGCGGAACATTTTAGAAGTAAAGTACTCTTACTGAATATGGACTTTAAGTAGAAAATAACTTGCGCACAAATATTGTCTAGTTTTCTAAATTCTTATTTTTCTTCCGCTTATAAGGAGAAAAAGATGTCTGCAGGAAATGTTATGGAGTATCTAAGCGATCATAACTTATGGTAAATATTACCAAGCCATATGCTTGTTTACTTACTTAGAAGTGAAAAAATGAATATACTTCATCCAGTTTATTGGTTATATTTTTTAGTTAAACTTCAGTAAATATAACGTACTTCATCAAAAAGAGCTTCTAGGATTCCCTAGAAAACATAAATGGTCTTCAGAATGTGCACCTGAAACTTTCTACTTCAATAAAATCACATGATAAAGTCACCATTCCATTCCACGAGCAATTATATGTTTCCCAAACTTAGATCCGTACTCTGGAACAACGCTCAGTTGTGAATCAATTCTCAAAATGACATTAGAACTGTCATCTAGAATACAACTTGTCCTCAGGAGACACATGCAAGAATGTTTTGAACGATCGAAGAACGAACTTGACAGCTGAAATCGGGGTGAGGTTTCATTTGCGCATGCTCTAACGTGACGTCACCAAATTTAGAGCATGCGCATTTGAAACCCGTTGCCCGTTGTCAAACATGTGCCTGCAGATCTTGTAACTAAGTATCGTTCTGGAATAAGGTCTTTAAACTATCATCACCAAGGTTTCTATTCTAGTTTTGTCATTTTCTGACAATTGGGCCTTCAACAGACTCATAAATAACATCTCAATTATACGCCCGGTACATCTACATCTGGATTCCTCCAATTTAAACACACTTTGTATGAAAATAGATAATCACGTAACACTGGCCTGTATCCGTCCCCAGTGCCCTTCGCCTTCGTGAGACGGAGCCAAATGTCTTCGACCATGACTGTGGTTGGTTCCATTATCTACATCCACCACTTCCTCTATTAAGGTGTGAGGTTACAAGACCAATAATGTCGATGGAATCTCTAGTTTAATAGTTGAGTTTGAGGGCCGGGGGCAATTTAGTGTCGTTGTTATGAGTTGCTGGATGATTGCTAGGACATGGTCTCTCTATATATTTGATACTAGTGACCAGGCCTGGTTTTACATGGAAAAAATTCACATTTGCGGTCCTAGAACAGACATTTCCAGAAATTCTTAGTAGATTGCTTGTGACATAAAAGACATGAACTGCCAATATTTGATCTTAACTAGTGGCTAAGGCTCTCATTGATGAGTCAGGAAGGACAATCAATTATACTAATTATACTCATATATAAATAGACAATATCTGGTATTGGAGGGCAGTAAATGCTGACATCAGCCTCACCTTCATTCAGGATGATTAAATCATCAAATCAGTCATAATAAGTCGTCGTGAATCGTGAAATCATTCGTCTATAAAATGAGGATCTTCTAACGAAGACAAAAGTTGAACTAGAAATCAGAAGTTAAAACTTCGATAGCGCGTTGCAGACTCATTAACTTTGATGTAGTTCAACCTACTTTCGATAGATGGCACTATTTTTCAATTATCTTGTAAACATCACTAGTGAAAGAAAAACCCATAACATGTAATCTTTGAACAGTCTTGTCTACATTTTAACGTAATGGTACCGTACGTTACGTTTTCAGACAAACATTTATGTCATCGCAGCGATTGCCAACAATAGTTATATAATTCGCAATGGTAAGCAGGAAAATATTCCTTAAATAGTGCACTAGCTAGTTATTCTCTAAGCTATCTGCCTCCACATCAAAACGTACAATCAACGTTGTCCGCTCAATGAATGTAGGCGAGAGCCCTTTACCTGCACTTGTTCCAATTGATGTTAGTTATAGATAAATTGTTGCCTTTTATAGTGATACAAGATACAAGTACGTCGACTCTGAATTTATTTCATGAGTGTGATTTTTTTATTTTATTTTTTTAACAGTACACATCAATAAGACTTCGAATTTTAAAATTGACACTTCACGGGATTCATTAGGCAGTGTTTTAGAAAGGGATGGATTCAAACGCATTGACTTTTGCCGATTTACGTCTATCTATATTATTATATAATTGTTGATTGGAAATGTTTGTTTGCGATAGACGTAAAAATTACTAAACGGATTATGATGCGGCTTTCTATTTTAGAAATATAATAATAATAATAAATATTCTACAACATTCTACACAACGCTATCTAGACCCATGGTAAACATAGTTTAACTAGCTTGTGTTATGGAATCTAGAATACGGATATACATACTTAAATACTTTTTTTTTGTAAATACATACATATTATACATAGAAACACCCAGACCAATGCAAATACCCATATTCATGCATACAACTATTTGCACTGAGCGGGGATCGAACCCGCACCTCCTGCGTAGCAGTCGCGTTCACTACCGCCACGCCACTGATCGTGGTCAGACTTAAAATCTTGCGTCTGTTTGATTGCAATCGGTTGAGTAGAACACGCGGCCGGTAGGCTAGTTTACCTGTATATTTGGTCAAGCTTGTGGACAGTATGAGGTAATAAAAAAACCATGTGTTTTCTTCTTCCTACAGTCCCGGGTTCTTTAAGCGGGGCGTGAAAAAGCATATGATGAGGCCGTCAAACTGAGTGTCACCATTATCACACGGTATATGTAAGTAATGGTGACCCTCTTTTCTGAGACTTTGCCTTCATCTTACCATCAGGCTAGACGAGATCTAATTGACGTGTCCTATATTTAAAAAAAAACATTTGGAAAACCATCTGTATTGCTTAAAGGCAAATAATTCTTCATTTTAAATAACCTAAGAATAATACAACTTAAATTGAAAAGATTATTACAATGTGTGTTACCATCCGAATGGATCTAAAACAAACATTTGATCAAATGTATATTTTAGGCAAGTTCAAAAGTTGGCATCAACATCTGATTCACGATATCTAATATCAAAGTAGTGGATATGACGTATTGTTTGTTGTATAGTAGTTTAACGTTCCAGTGCCCTAGTATTTATATTGCGTAATTGGTTTGAGGTCAGGCCGCCATTGTCAATGTCAGGTACAAGGTATTTGCAATTGCATTTGTCAACTATGATTGCTAAATTGCATTCAATGATCTTCCTTCCCCGTTTCCTTGCTTCATTGATAGGGACATTGTTGTATTTCAGGATCAACTAGATCATCACTTTTACAATTAAATCGTCGTCACATATTAAATTGCCGTTTTTTTTAAGAAATTAGAGGAAACCCAATTTTCAGTACAAACATTTATGCATTTATTTTAGGAATTACAAATTCAAATTTTATAACTTTTTTGTGTATGAATGAAACAACATTAACCTAACAAACAGCAATTTTTATTAGATTTTTGAAGAGTGACAGCTGTAAAAATATATATAGGAGGTAGGACACGGCGGTATTTCCGCCCGATTGAGCAGTCTGACTGGGGTAGTACCTCCGCCCTACAGAATACCGCGGCTATAATAACTTCGTGTTGTGTTCCCAGCGGTGAGTAGGGTAGCCAGAGCTCACTGGAGAATTGGTGCTGTCAGTGGGAAGATTAAAGGCTTGTCCTGCTTTGTCTTCTACTGACGGCACAGAAACTCTGTACTTACAGGGTTGGCAGCGCGACTGTGACTCCTCTGGTGTTACAGACGTCCATAGGTCACGGTAACCACTTTCCATCAGGTGGGCCGTGTGCTTGTCTGCCAACTAAGTGGTATAAAAAAAAAAAAAGTAATACGTAATTTATCATCAAAATCAAATTTAGGAAGTACTGTTTTAGAAGATCGAAATTAATTTATCAAGCGGCCAATAAAAACAAAATTTAATACAGAATTGTAAAATCTTGAAATCAACTATCAAACAAAATATAAATAATGGCAATAGCTATTAAATGACAGGAATAATGAACTCATGAATCTCTAAGAAAATTTCGGCAATTGCGTAGGTAAAGACCTAATATAACTTCCAGAGAGTCATCGTTTGCTTTTTTGAAAAACGTTAACCCCACAGGAGCTCACCCCACGGGAATAAGTATTACCAATATTAAATCTGATAACCCGATTGTAGCACTACCGGCTACAATAATTATACAATGCTTATTGCTTGCACTTGTGCGAATATTAAAAGTTGACACTTGTCTTCATGCAAGTGCAAGCAATAAGTTGACAAAGTTTTATCGCAGTTCAATAAACGTCACGAAGTGTATATAATACGAACACACAGACATTGGTTTTTGTATAATAGAACATGTAAATTGCAAGTTTACAAGTACGTGTATAAACACAATGAAAACAGCCGAAGGTAGTGTAAATTATCGAATTGCCTCCAGGTCACGAAGGTCAATATTCAACATAAAGTGCACGAACTTTTAATAATAAAAATACATTAAAATATCCATTACTGCCTACCTACAGTCTCTCGTTAAGATTACGCCGAATAAGGACAATGTAGTATACAATTTACTGTATGACAGCTAAAAGGTGCCTTCCGGGTTGAAAGTTGCTTTTGGCTCAAGGTCTGCGGCTGAGTCTCAGAGGGCACTGCTCCAGTCTGCGCTTACGTCACTCGCTCGAGCGACCTTACTCAGTGCCTGAGTTTATAGCAACTGTAAGTGAGCGAGAAAAAACTTTTTTTGTACCGTTTTGTTTACACACGGTCCATGTAAGGTTACCGTAGCCTATGGCAGTGTGTATTGTCATCTACCGAAGGAAACTGAAAGACATCGGAAGAGTAACTATGTACTCTTTAAAAAAGGAAAGAGCCTTTTGGGACCATGTGATATGCTTTGCTTATGAGCACATCATATGATTTCTTCGCTTGATAGTAAACCAAAGGTGCCTCAAGAATGAGTACTACACATATATCATCAATGATCTAGGTCAAAATGGTTTCAGTTTGAACTCGAAATATATCTTTACTATTACGTGCGATAAATCTCCATAAAACTCCTCCGCCGGTGGGAGAGGTTATGTCGGACTCGAACCGACTAAAACGCACTACGCCTGTGAGTTGTTGTTGGTTGCCGAAGGTGAGGTTGACAGGCATATCGCTCGCTGATACATATCTTTTCACGTCTCTTTTTAAGGACCCAGGATGTGTGAATTCATAATTATACAACGATTCGGTACTTTTCGCAATTGAATTATAGAACTTATTATTTCTGCCGACGTTTCGAATGCGTTGCAGCACCCGTGGTCACCAAGTAGGAAGTTCCATGATTCAATCGCGAAAAGCAAATCGCAAAGAAAACTCTCACGCACACTCAAGCTGTGGAATGACCTCCCTGCTGCGGTTTTCCCAAGCGCCTACAATATGGGGTTCTTCAAGAGGGGCATCAGAAGGTTTCTTCATGGTCGGCAGCGCGAGTGTGACACCCCTGGTGTTGCATACGTCCATAGACCACGGTAACCGCTTCCCATCAGGTGGGCCGTGTGCTTGTCTGCCAACTAAGTGGTATAAAAAAAAAAGTGTTGTCTTATACTAAATTAAATTGATATCAATTCTACAAGCTTCTGCAAGATTCTGTAATTACTACACATCCATAAATCTTAGAATATATTGATGGAGTTATATTCAATGTATGCAAAGATATTTTATATATAGCGGCAGGTGTACTAGCAACAGGTACAGCCCTGGGTGCACCTGTTAACAATGTACATCTTGTATGTTCGCAGGATTCATTACTTTTTATATCCACACACCTTCAGATTATATTAGTGGGTAAATCCTATTTTTATATCTAGCAAACAAATAACCAGTAGTGCTAGTAGTAGTTAGTTGTAGGGAAATATAAAAGTACCCGGATAGCGGCAATAGTAGATTCGCCCTTTATTACGTGGGTCCAACAAGTTTCTGGCAAAAGTAGGCGCATTAATTCGTCTCAACCACTCTTGGAAATATGTGTGTGCTATACTATATGTGTAATATATAATTTATAGAGGAGGAAGGACACGACGGTATTTCCGTCCCATTGAGCAGTCCGACTGGGGAAGTACCACCGCCCTACAGAATATCGCGGCCATAATTATCTCGTGTTGTGTTCCCGGCGGTGAGTATGGTAGCCAGAGCTCACTGGAGAGTTTTTGTACTGTCAGTGGAAAGCTAGTCCTGCTTTGTCTTTTACACTGACGGCATAGAAATTCTTGTGCTTACAGAGTTGACAGCGCGAGTGTGACTCCTTTGGTGTTGCACACGTCCATAGGCCACGGTAACCACTTTCCATCAGGTGGGCCGTGTGCTTATCTGCCAACCAAGTGGTATAAAAAAAGAAAACTTTTAAGGACAATTGTTAAGGATTTCGGTTCTCTAATTGTAAGGAGTGAAACTTAGTGTAAAAAAAACCTGGCATTTTTCACACTTTTATGTAGTTATAAAAACTTATGGAAAAAACAATTTAATCTTTGACCGGGACAGTTCGGCGACACGCGTTTTGGTTTTATCCTTGTCCGACGACAATTGTTTTATCGAAGTTGGAAACACTATCTATAGTCAGTGGTTACGTATTTGCACTGATTAAGAATCTAACCCGCTGCATTAAATAATAAAGCATAACTTCTCTTAGTTAATTCAACAGTTACGTCTAAAAAACTGTGTTGTCATGTCAAAATACCCCAGTAAAAAAAGTTCTATTAAAAACAAACTATTTTCGTTCTTCACTGTTCCGTACGTTTCCACAGCTTATAAATAAAAATATTTACCTACACTGCTCTGTCGTAGCCTGGGCGTGATGTCGCAGAGTGCATTCTGTCTGCCTTACCTGGCTAGGTTCCAATCACATGGACCTATATTACGCGATATAAATGGTGACTATACTAGCCACGGCATACACATCTCCGTAGGGGTATGCAGAGGTACATATCGCTGGCGACGATTTAGCTTATTGACATCAAGTTGACACTATCATGAGTTGTAGGTAGTCTTACTTATAGTAAACATACCACAGCTCTATCCTTTAGTTGCTCACTAGGACACCCATGAGAAGAGGTAAGGTGGGCTTATTTTACTCAATCGGGAACCAATACGGCAAATAACCAAGAGAAAATACCCTATAGCTGTCTATTTTATTCACAAAGCTATAAAGATATTCACAGAATTCACAACGGGATTACCTGCTAACTGATATTAAACCGCCGCGTGGTTTTCGGTAGAGTAGAATTTGGACCACCCCATCTCTTCCCATGCGGTATCGTACAAGGCGATTAAGGGAAAGGCTGTTTAACTTCAGACAGATATATACAGCTCAGACTCATCCTCAGATGCATGGCTCGAGTCAACAATAGTGCCCCGAAAACGGCAATAGACTCATCCCCTATTACGTGGGACCGAATTCAATGATTGGTGAAATGTGGGTGCTAATTCACCTCTGCCTAACAGTGTGGGGACAAAAGCGTGATTATATGTATGTATGATATTCACTTACAGCTTCAATTCACACTGAAATAGCTTCGGTCGACAGCGACTTTTGAGGCAATATATTACTAATTTATTTATAATCTACTAATTTTGAATCTTACATACGGGAGAAAAAGTTCATAGTCATTTGAAGAAAAAGAGGGACAGCCTTTTACTAACTATTTCTAGTAACAAATTCAGCTGCTCCTTCAGTGACAATTGACCCTTAGAGTTGTTCTCTTTTCAAAATTATAAGCAATCTCATCGCTGTTTTGTATGAATAGTCATTATTCGTGACATACCCACATGGCGCCCTACAGAATACCGTGGTTATAATAACTCCGTGTTGTGTTCCCAGCGGTGAGTAGGGAAGCCAGAGCTCACTGGAGAATTTGTGCTGTCAGTGGGATAACTAAAGGCTTGTCCTGCTTTGTCCTCAACACTGACGGCACAGAAACTCTGTGCTTACAGGGTCGGCAGCGCGAGTGTGACTTCTCTGGTGTTACACACTTCCATAGGCCACGGTAACCACTTTCCATCAGGTGGCGCTTGTCTGCCACCTAAGTGGTATAAAAAAAATGGCGAAATGTGGGTGCTAACACCTCTGCCTACTCCTTCGGGGATATAGGTGTGAGTTTATGTTATGTGAAAAAAAGTATTTTCTTACGTGTGTGTGTGTGTGTGTACAAAATGTATTCGATGAGTAAGAACTAAAATCCGCTACAACACTTCCGTTTGAAATTCGAATTAGTTCTTCGTTTGAAAGTCCTCCCGCGTTCCACCTTCACCTTGCCATAGAGAAAACGAAACCACAGAGGAGGAAAATTCCAAAAAGTTTCCATACACTCCGTGTTGGAGCGGCGTGGGACCTTGGCGCAGTACTTACGAATTGAATCGGCCTTAGTCGAGGTCAGACCGCCTTCCGCCAACCAGACCGTTGTTTGTTCCAACTCGGTGAATTATGCCGCTTAAACGTATCTATATTGGCGCCCTTGTGAATCGCGATTTGGCTAATGTGGCGATAAAAAATTAATGGAATCATTGGAATTTGAGAGACATCGGTAATAGAATGGCTATTAGCAATTTACGAGTACATACCTCTGAGGAATTATTTTGAGTTTCACGGAAAAATAATTATGGTGGTATATGAGGCAAATTTATCTTTCATCAATCAAAAATATCAAATGTACGATAACGGAAGAAATAAATAAAGATGCTCGTAATTTGATTATAGATACCTACATATACCCATGAAAAGGTACCTAGGCAATTTTACCCAAAGGAGGGTGATCCTATTTATTCGAGTATTTACCAATTTGCTAGTATTCGATAGCCTAGTGGTATGGGTAATCAACTGCTGAGACGCGGTCTCGGGTTCGATCCCAGGTTTTACCATGGCACACACCAATGACTTTTCGATGCTTTTCGAAGTTATGTGTGTATTTATCGCAGGTTTATAAGTGCCCGGTTAATGGCAATAGGCTCGCCACCTATTACATTGGGACCTAAACATAAACTGGCGAAATGTGGGTGCTAGCACCTCTGCCTACCCCTTCGGGAATATAGGCGTGAGTATATGTTATGTCAACTTGCTTAAAAGGCGGATATGTCATTCTCGGTATGTGATGCTCCCCTAGTGGCGTAGCGGTAGAGCATTCGAATGGAACATGCGAGGTCGCCGGTTCGAACCCGCTCAGTGCAAAATATATGTATACATGAATATGGCTATTTGCATTGGTCTGGTTGTATCTATGTATTTACAAAAGAAAACGTATCTAAGTATGTGTATCCTCATTCTAGAACCTATAACACAAGCTAGTTAAGCTATGCTAAGGATATATCTATAGAAGAATTTGGATGGTTTCAGGCGAAGGTTCGGTGGCTTAGTGATCAGATCACCTTCTAAGGGAAAGATAATGGGTTCGAATCCTGCCTGGACCGTTTCAACTTTTTCTATCTTAATCGATTTGAACAGCTAGCAAACTAAATGCCTTAAAATTTCATTCGATATGCTTATTCTTTTTTATATTTTATTAGACTTCACCTTGCTTGATGGTAAGCTGAAGGCAAAGTTTCAGGAAAGAGCGTCACCATTACATACACGCCGTGTAAAATGTTCATGAATATTTATTTTATTTATACGTCAACTGGAAGACTGACGTATATTTTGACATTTAGAATATTATAACTACACTAAATAGGCATGTTTACGTTTTTTTTTTACAAACAAACCCACTCACATCACAGACACTGCTAAAAATCCATTTTAAACGTAGTAAGAAGTTTTATATCTCAGTATGTTGTTCAATCAATATCTAGCTTAAAAAGATCATCCTTTTTTTTTTTTTTTTTTTTTACGTGCGCAAAATCCCCACGGATACCTCCGCACCGGAGCCGGTGAAGGAGGTTATGTCGGACTCGAACCGACCAAAACGCACGCCGTCTGTGGGTCGTTTCGGTTGCCGAAGGTGAGGTTGACAGGCATATCCCTCGCACCCCGGCCGACCCAGGGCCATCTCTCACGATCTGGCCCTCCTCTCGAAAAGATCATCCTTATATGGTATACTTGACTACCAATCGATAGTTCTACAATCTTAGATAAGCATTAAAATCAGTGGTGGAGGAGGCTGTGGTTGACGTCATCAGCATCATTTATAGAATCAGGAAGAGGCTATGTCGCCTCTGGCTAGATGCCAATCTAATCTGAATTTCTGCGATCATCACTTCTAGCCCATTCTATTTATTTACGTTTTCTCGTATGGTATAAATTTATATCCCGGTCCCATCAAAATAAATAGAAGAAATGACAGGTATATGTCAAGGTCGTGACAAGTGGAAGAAGGTATCTGCTTATCTCATCAAGAAAGAGATGTAACGTAACTGTCTTCTCAGTAGTTCGTCAGTTCGCTTTTTTTAATCTCGTACGCTCGCTCGGCTCAACTTCGATATTTTTCGTGAAGCGACTACTGTCTGACCTTCACAGCCCATTGGCGACATGAAAGTTCTATAGATAGACCAGTTGTCGGACTTTTTGAAGCTGCAACTACTCGTCAAGACTGCCATAAATGTTCGTATAACAACCGAGTTTTCGAAGCACGGATGGTTTTTATTGTCTTAAGAAATAGTCACCCATCTTAATTCCGACCTGGCTAGTGTTGTTTAATCATGCAATGTGTTAACCTGGGTCCCGATTCAGCTAGGAGGTAGGACACGACGGTATTCCCGTCCAAATTGAGCAGTGGGGAACTACCTCCACCCTACAGAATACCACGTCTATAATAACTTTGTGTTGTGTTCCCGGCGTTGAGTAGGATAACCAGAGCTCACTGGAGAATTTTTGTGCTGTCAGTGGGAAGACAAAAGGCTTGTCTGTTTCTTCTGCACTGACGGCACAGAATCTCATTTTTCTTACAGGGTCAGTAGCATGACTGTAATTCCCGTGTTGTTGCACACGTTCATAGGTCACGATAAACACTTTCCATCAGGTGGGCCGTGTGCTTGTCTATCGCCTAAGTTGTATAAAAAATTATATCATAATAAAACCATTGCCATATCACTGACACTGCGAAAATGCCATTGAATTTACGACTTTTGTTATGCTGTTAGTCTAAAATTAAACAGCATCTTGTAGAGTAAATGAAAAGATTTATTGAACTCCTTTTCATTTAATTTTGGATTTTAAGCTTATAATCAATAAGGTCTAAAACTTAATGTAATTTTATGCTGTGTCAGTGGTAGGTATACATTTTGCTATGACATAATATTAGCAGAATCATCAGAATCATGGGCCTGCTCGGTTATCGCTTAGCCATGCACAGTCGAGACTTTCATAAGAAGTACATTCGTTATTAACTAATATAATTGTATGTATGTATTGTATGTATATAACAAAGTAAGACCTACCATTGAGGAACAAGGATCGCAGTATTGGAAGGCAGATGTGAACACATCGGTTCGGGAGTCCGTTCTCGTCATGCAACACACTGTACCGTTCTGAAACAAACATATGGCAATATTAATATTTAGTTGGGAAAATATCTTTTAATTACTATCGCTTTACATCTTTGAAGCGGTGGGCAGTAGTGTATCTTAAAAGGATATTTCGCTAGCTGTATTTTTTATGGTGATACGTAATTAGGGCATCATAATTATCATGTAGGACACGACAGTATTTCCGTCTAACTGAGCAGTCCGACTGGGGAAGCACCTCTGCCCTACAGAATACCGCAGCCATAATAACCTCGTGTTGTTTTCCTGGCGGTGAGTAGGGTAGCCAGAGCTCACTGGAGGGTTTCTATGCTGTCACTGAAAGAGCTTGCCTAAAAGCTGCTTTGTCTTTTACATTGACGGCACAGAAACTCTCAATGCTTGCAGGGTTATCAACGCGAGTGTGACTCTCTTGGTTTTGCACGCGTCCATAGGCCACGGTGACCACTTTCCATCAGGTGGGCCGTCCTAAGTGGTATAAAAAAATCATGATTACGATTTCTCAAGTGCAACCTTTGTACCCAAAGTTTCCACTTTGGAGCCCGAAGCCGCTTGTTATTTTTGATTGGTTTCTCGGGTTTTCTGGAAGCGACTACCGTCTGACATCCCAACACTGACAGGAAAAGAAAGCTTACGACTGAGTCTTGTCCATTGTTTAACAGGTAAGGTGGGCATGGACCCTAGTAGAGCCCTGTACACCCGGTTTAAGAGATTAATGGCCTTTGTAACAAGGTTTATACTTTGTTCACAGATTATAACTCGCAAAGACAGGGGCATCAGAGGAGTTCTACACGCCACGGTGGTGGCCTTCGATAAGCAATGGAACATGGCCCTCACTGACATCATAGAAGTCTGGAAAAAGAAAAGTGTCAAAAAGAGGAAAATACCTCCTGCATTGGGTGAGTTTTATAACTTTCTAAGTGGATGCTGAAAGAATTGACGTAAGAAGTGATGTACGATCGTATTTTAAAAGTTTCTGCGGTATTAAAGTATTTATATATTTTTCTTTATTAGGAAAACAAATAGTTTAAAGTCTGAAAACCATTTATTGGTTTTCGCATCTTGTTCCGGCAGTGTAGAATTTGGACCACCCCATCTCTTCCCATGCGGTGTCGTACAAGGGGACTAAGGGATTAAGCTGTTTAACATCAGACAGATATATACAGCCAAGGCTCATACTCAGACTCGGAACACGGCAATAGGCTCACCCCCTATTTTACGTGGAACCGAATACAATGATTGGTGAAATGTTATTTTTAAACTTTCGCGGTGTGAATTCATAACTAAAGTAAGTTCCAAAATATAATTCGCGAGAAGTCCCGCTTAGTACAATTAAGTCGCATTTAGTATAATTATGATTGGTGAAATGTGGGTGTTAATTCACCTTTGCCGAATCCTCCGGGGAAAAGGTGTGATTATATGTATATATGTATATAACTAACAAATTCAAAAATACCACGTATGTTTCTTATTCTGATCATTATAAGTTCAGAGAGTCACAGACTCCAAAATGGCAATATAAATAACCTTTTTAGACCTGCTAAGCTACTCCTTCTCTGTCTAGATTTCTTAAAGAATGATGATAATTTAAAATATTCATCTACTCAGGTACACCAGTCCCAAAAGGTTCAGCTGGGCAGATATCTAAAGTGCCAGAGGTACTGGAGACACCTATTGGTAAAGGTGTATGGGAATGCTCGAGACACGTGTCACAGATGATGGTGAGAGGTGAACACATTGTTCTAGTCAACGTAGTGGAGCGGTGAACCTCTTCGAACAGTCTGCTCGCCTGGTACTTTTCGCTTGTGTGTTTTTTTGTCGCGAGATTTGAACAATTGTCGTGTGTGCTGATAAACTTTCGCATTCACTTGTAATGAGCATGTTTGCAAAATGATAAATAAACGAGAGTGTTTTTGCAAGCATCGAGCGTTCTGGTGAGCATTATCTTGAAAGGACAGTACCTACAGCATTGACGAGAAGAGACGAAGATAGCGTTCGCTAGAAAAATCATGAGAATGCGTAGCGAAGTTCGTTGTTTATGTAGTCCGATAAATTTATAAACGGTGAATCTTCGATGCTCTGTTACAAGTAAATGCTAGTCTATCAGCACCTCAAAACTAGATTATGAAGGTGTCTTCTTAAAGGTTTGCGCTGCCTTGTATTACAGTATTAAGTATGTTTTTGTATCTTTCCAATCTGAGAAATGTCGCTCGCACTTAGAGCTAAAACGAAAGAAACAAAAGTTTTAGATCTTGTTTTTTTATAGAATAAATTATGTCTTTCGAAGTAATTAAATTACGCATGTTATTGTTGAAAGGAAATAGATCTTAGATATAGGAATATATTTGCCTAGTGTGTTGCTTGATCCATAATTTTTATTGTTTCCGGTAATTAATCTCAAATTGTATTAACTCTTTTTAAAAGTCTAACGCATTGAGGTGGCAATATCGGGACGGTACCTAGTTGCACTATTAAATTATGTTGATTTAGTATATACTAATTAAATTGAAGTACAACTCATAATTATTTACTGTCACGAAGTCAAAAGTGGTAAGACAGAAGTCATAATACTCGTTCACTGTTTGTGTATAGTATGTACTTGTTTGAAATATATACATAATTATGTAGTACCTTCTAAGTGGATTGTTTATATCTTGAAAATATACATATTATATAATGTCCAATTTAGTATTTTTATTTCCTTTTCCTGGCAGAGTAGAATTTGGGCCACCCCATCTCTTCCCATGCGGTCGTACAAGGCGACTAAAGGATAGGTTTGTTTAACATCAGACAGATATATACAGCTCAGACTCAGGCACGATACAAGACTCGAGTCAACAATAGTGACCGGAATTCGGCAATAGGCTCACCCCCATTACGTGGGGCCGAAAACAATGATTGGTGAATGTGGGTGTGAATTCATCTCTGCCTAATGCATCATTATATGTAAGTATGTATATTTCTCCTTCCTTTTCTTCTAAAATAGTAGGTAATAATCTTATGCTGTTCATGCCCAGTAATAGATCATTTTCCTCTGCTCCATATTAAGAACCTTTCATTCGCACAACTCCATCAATAAATAAAAAGGAACAAACTTATTAAATTCCACAACAAATGTATATTAGTCCGTCAAAAAAGTTTGTATTAAAATAACAATACCAAGTTTCCGCGGCGGCATTCCCAGGCGTTTCACATATCTCAGTATTGTCACCTAAAAAAATTAAATAAATCTCTGGACAATGCCTTGTTTTGGGGAACTTTTTTTTTTCAAGTGATACGCTCGTGTGAATGAATGCTACTGAAATGGATATTTGCTAATTAGTCACTATTTGACAGTTTCATTTTTTTATATTTATGAATTAATACTTGCTGGAGTTATTGCATCTTGGGTGTATGTTCAACAACGTTTGATGTAAATGTTGCTATATCTCAGGCTAAAAGAATAACATACACGGAACCCATATAACTCGTGTGTGAAGCAGCCAAAAATAATACAAAAATAATACCATTTCGCTCACACTCGTGCCTGCACATACATAGAGCGAGCGAAATAGTATTACTTTACGCGGCTTCACACTCGTCGCGTCGGCGCTTAGTAATTAGCGCGGCAGCTTAATAGTTAAGAAGTCGGCCTTACGATCGAGAGGTCTCGGGCTTGAATCCTGGTCATTACAGTACCGACGTGAACTCACTCCTAGCACAAGCAATTTAAGGTTAGAGGGAATATTATTAATTGCGGTTGCTAATATTATTAAGCTATTGCGTAGCTTTTATCGCGGGCCTTGAGCGTGGGGACCGAATCCAGAAATTCCGTAACGAAAAAAACCTAACACCCCCAACTCCGAGCTCGCACGAATCGAGCCGAGCTGCTCCGAAGTAGCTCCGCTTAACGTAAGTAATTATAATTGCATAAGTTGTTAGTTTTCAAATTCAAATTCAAATTCAAATTCAAATTCAAATTCAGATTCAGACTCAGAGTCAGACTCAGACTCAGATTCAAATTCTATTATTATTTATTATAATTGCGTAAGTTCATAAAAAATGCTATGCAATAGCTTTACCGCGGCAGACCCCGAGTGCCACACGTCTTTTTTTTTTTTATAAAAAAAAGTAGCCGCCACGACACAAGTGGTGATACTATAGTAATAACAACCAATATGCCGCGTGGTTCCCGGCAGAGTAGAATTTGGACCACACCATGTCTTCCCATGCGGTGTCGTACAACGCCTATGATAGGGCTGTTTAACATCAGACATATATACAGCCCAGCGTCAGCCTCAGATACATGGCTTGAGTCTACAACAGTGCCCGGAAGACGGCAATAGGCTCATCCCCTATTACGCGGGACCGAATTCAATGATTGGTGAAATGTGCTGCCTAACACTCCGGGGATAAAGGCGTGATGTATGTATGTATATAACAACCAATATACAGTCCGCATTAGTAAAAAGAACATATAACAGGGCTTCTATTAGGTACAGATAGGTTAGTAGTTGACAAGAAATCAGCCAAGTGAAGCACGCAGGACATGTTGTATGCAAATGTGTTCGTCAGGAGCCCGAGTTAAATTCACATAGACAGACAACGGTACACTTTGCAAAATTCATTCAGTTGTTTCGATGTGGTGGTGTTTAGAGGTGGCCATATTAATCTCGTGTTGTGTTCCCAACGGTGAGTAGGGTAGCCAGAGAACAATGGAGAGTTTTTGTGCTATCAGTGGGCAGACTAAAGGCTTGTCTTGTGTCTTCTGCACAGATGGCACAGAAACTCCGCTCTTACAGGGTCGGTAGCACGGGTGTGACTCCTCTGGTGTTGCACTCGTT
Organism: Eilema griseolum; assembly: GCA_963662185.1. NCBI lineage: Eukaryota > Metazoa > Arthropoda > Insecta > Lepidoptera > Erebidae > Eilema > Eilema griseolum. The sequence goes on from OY759232.1 coordinate 1,079,808, forward strand.
GAATAGATTGATAGTTGCATGTGATTGATATATGTTGTCAACTGTCATATACGTCAAATATGAGTAAACCCCATACATTTTTCATTCTTGTCAACGAATTAACCACATGTTTAGGATGGCTGGCCTGATTTACACATTTCTGGCATTTTATAAAGAGTTTGGATATAGTGGGTAGTTGAACAAAATTTATAAAATATGTTTTTGTGTTAAAAGGTGATTAGACAATAAACATACAAATAAATAAAGAAATAAATAATATCAATGAAATAATGAATTATTCCTGCAGCTAAAACATCCTACACATCACTATCTAGAACCAAAGGAAGCATAGATTAATGTAGCTTGTAATATGAGCTCTAGAATGCGGATAAACAAATTTATATTTCTACTTTTTTCTGGTTCTCCAATTTTGACAACATCATCACTGACCAACAGGCGGGATAGCGGTTAAACGCGTGCCTATTGGTTTTAAAAACATACCTAATCTAATGCTAATATACATATACATAAAACATCTGTACTTAGAGGGGAATCGAACCAGTGACCTCAGAATTAGCGGTCGAACGCCGCCACGCTTCACAAGTCATCTAAGGAGTACCAGGTTCCCATAAGTTCATAGGATGTATAACAGTACTTAGCGGCTCGCATCCTTGGTCGCGACACGGAAGCGTTACACGCACGCATTGTGGCTAACAAATGCAACAATAGTTTTCCCATTTTCCCGCGCGCCCGGCCGGTGACCGCGGCGCGTTCGTTCACCCCGGGACGACGCGCTTTTCTTGCGCGTACGCCGCCCAAACACCGGGATCTATAGCTTTATACGTGTTTTAAGGTTTTTGTGATAGAGTATTGTTAGGTTCGGTGGATATTATTGGAATATTCGTGATATGTTTTAAACAAGCATGGAATATTATGGAATTGCTTGATATCTTCCAATCTTTAGTGAAGGGTGTATAAATGACATTTTTGCTTTTTTTTATACAACTTAGGTGGCAGTCAAGCATAAGGCCCACCCGATGGAAAGTGGTTACGGTGGTTTATGGGTGTGTGTAACATCAGGGTAGTCACAATCATGCTGACGAACCTGTAAGAATAGAGTTTTTGTGCTGTCAGTGTAGAAAACAATTTTTTTGTGCTATTGAGATGTGCCAGCGGCTTACGAAATTACCTATAATCCAGGATATCACTAGATCTTAGAATCCTATTAGTACATTTTGCGACCAGCACGGATAAACATAAAATTGCCAAAAAAAATTTTTAGTTCTGAATCAAATGTAACATAACCCAACTATTTGTCTTTAAATATTTTCAACGTACAGACACGATTACTTGACAATCATATAATAGAATAGATATTATTGATGAATGCGATATTGTATATCTTTTTTTAAAACGTACGTGTGTTAAAACGCACACAACTGTCATCTATCGATTTTGTATTGTATAAGAAGTTGACATAAAATTCTCAGTCAACACACGCGTAATGATTTCTGATATCGCTTATGCACATAATTACATTTATAACCAATATCTGAACGCTTAAAATGAAACAAGAAAGTTTTTTTTACGATATTATAACTCAGAAGATTGATCGACTTTTTTGAGAGTGATTAATTGGAAATCTAGCATGTTTAGGTATAGATACAGATGTCTTAGGTATGCATTAGCAAATACTTCGAAATAATCTATATTCTATAATATTAAAAGGCTGAAAGCCGCGTGGTTCCCAGCAGAGTAGAATTTGGACCACCCCATCTCTGCACATGCGGTGTCGCACAAGGCGACTAAGGGATATCGCTGTTTAACGTCAGACAGACATACAGCTCAGACTCAGCTTCAGATGCATGGCTTGAGTCAAAAATAGTGCCCGGAAGACGGTAATATGCTCACTCCCTATTACTTTACTACCTTATTTATTAATTTACCTCTGCCTAGAACTCCGGGGATAAAGGCGTGATTATATGTATGGAGGTATGTATGTATGAGTTGTTTTTAGTACCTGAAAATCTCAGAAACTATTGATTTGAATTTGAAAATTATTTTAGTGGTCGTTTATCAAGGCAATAGGTTCACACTACTGCCCAAGGAAGCGGAAGGTTGGAGGTAGCACAGGACGGTGTTTCCGTCCAATTGAGCCGTCCGACTGGGGAATTACCTCCGCCCTACAGAATACCGCGGTCATAATATCGCAATTTATTATAATCCTGTCTCAATACCTTTGACGTGCGAGTACAAGCTTTTTAAATAGAATTTCAAAAGGTACATTATAATTAATTGCGTTTTCGTCTCAATAAATATTTCCTTTTCCGTAAAGTTATTTGGGGGTGTGACGCTTTCGACCACCCTACCCCCTACACCCACTCAAACCTTCAAATTAAAAGGAGGAGGTTCCCAATTCACCGTATTTTTATTTTTAGCTGTAGATAATTACCTAGCGCGTCATGTGATTCCAATGTTTAAAGATTGTGACTTCAAACATTAATGAAGGCATTGGAACTATCTATTAATATGTACATTTTTCAATTAAACGCCTACATTTTCAGTCGCTCTTAAATATTTATATATATTCCCGTCAACTGAGTAATTTTTCATATACTTTAAGTAACTATCGAATAGAAAATTAAATGTCTTCGACCTCTCGGTCATTCTTTTATAGTCTACGGGACCTGGCACTGAGCATAAAATACTTCTGCCGCCTTCAAGATATTTGTTAAACAGCTTAGCTCCCGAGTTCTAGAAAACTGGAGGGTTGCCATAAAACAATCAAAACTTCAACTTCGTAAAACGTAGCATATCACCATGTTTGTGCCATGAAGTCACTTCGGATTTTTGCAGTTTGAAGCCGAATCGAAGTGTCACGTATCGTCTTCGAATCGAATTTCCATATAAGTGTGTTCTATGGAAACTTTGATCAGCAATGTTTCATCGTAGGCCTATATATCGCTTCATAAAACACCTATTAAGGCATGAGTATAAAAAGCGACTCGTAAGTACTATTATTGTCTAAATCTAACGTATCAGCACTAACCAGCCAAAGTAAACATCTAACTTTTTACATACGGAACATGTTAAAAAATGTTTTCACTTCGGTCTATTTCTGTGTGTGATCGATGAGACAATGGCCGCGGGGGCGACGCACCCTGGATGCTCGCCAGCACCCACGCGAGGGTGGGAACACTAGAACAGCACGAGATGACGGGTGGGTACTCTTGCGTGGTTTGAAGTGACGGAGTTCGTAGGTACGGTCAGCATCAGATCTATGTTTACTAGTAAAGCACTTACAATGATGTTAATACTTACTAATGATGTTATATCAAACTGTTGTATTAATTTAAATTGTATTATCGACTGAACGAAAGTTAGGTGTACCAAATATTAGAATAATCAGTCAATAGCAGCGGGTGAATACAAGGTATTAAGATCATTTTGAGTACTTTACTAGTCAAGAATTCAAGATAGATTTGGTGACTAATAGTTATTGCCTAATGATGTAAACGGTAAGAACATTTATTAGTCAGGATTTTTTATTGATATCTTTAGGATACCGAACTCGTGGATCAAGAATTTCTTTCTTGTTTGCGATACCGCCAATAATACAACACCTATTATCAAATAATAGTGTACGAGAGTTACTCTTATTTTTAGGTTAATGACAATAGTCAACGTACCTATATCAAACTTATTGATTGATAAATATATTCTATTCTACAAAAGTATTGAAAAACCGCGGTAGCCTAGTGGTATGGGTAATGTACTTTTGAGATGAGGTCTCGGGTTCGATCCCAGGTTTTACCATGGCAGACCAATGACTTTTTGATGCTTTTCGAAGTTATGTGTGTATTTATCGCAGGTTTATAAGTTCCCGGTTAATGGCAATAGACTCGCCAGCTATTACATTGGGATCTAAACATAAACTGGCGAAATGTGGGTGCTAGCACCTCTGCCTACCCCTTCGGGGATATAGGCGTGAGTTTATGTTATGTTCTACAAAAGTATTGCCACTTGCCTAGAAGGGCAGTTTCTTTGCTCACAATGTTTAAGTAATTTCTTGTTATTGCGTGGTAGTCAACTAAAGGAATAAACACAAAAACAAACATCTATTTTAAAATCTAAAAGGTGAGTTAAATAAATCACTGTGACATATCAACCTTCATCACAACCTTAAGTGACGAAAATTTAAATGGATCACGGAAATGATTCGTTATTTAACAACAAATTAATACAATAACGTTATTTATGAATGCTCGAGGACGAGTCGCAACGATAAATAGCGGTTAGATAATATGTTGTTCGTTATGCTTTCGACCTTGTTTCAGGTTGATTTTGGAATTAACGAATGTATTTTTCCGATGATTTAATGTGAAATCAATCGTATTTTAACCGACTTAAAAAGAAGAGGTTGTGTATTCTATATAGTGCGTTGGTAACGCAAGTTGGAGTGTATGTTTTGAGGTTCTGGATTCGATTTCGTGTTGGAATTTCTACTAGGATTTTTAGTTATATTATGGAGTACAGGAAGGTGCACAGCTGTGTTCAACTATCATGTTTGATAGGTGTCCTCTTTTGGTATCTAACTGTGACCAAAAAATACGACTGGCAAAATGTAGATGAGATTTATTATGTAACTTCCTTTGCTCTGCTTCGGAGAAGGAAGAGGGTACAGAGAAGGTAGAAAGACAGTTATACCATTATACTGAAATCCTACTGGAGTACACTCATATAGTTTGAAAGTTGCCATCTGCAGAGGAAGAAAAGTAAAGTAGAAAGAAAACACTCACGCTGCCGACCTTTAAAGAAACCTTTTAATGCCCTTCTTGAAGAACCCAATATTGGAGTCGCTTGAAAAAAACTGCAACAGGGAGTTCATTCCAAAGCCTGAACGTGTGAAATAGGATGAAGTTCGTTTCATTCCGCACAGTGCACACCGTTTTCGGTCGCAATGTGTTTCTTTGATATCATTCCATAACCTCAAAAAATACATTATATCATAGACAAGTGATTTCCGAACGTAGCGAAGTTATTCCCGAATAATATAAGCATGTAGTAACAAGAATATAGTGCGAACTTTCACCGGTGCACGGTGTTCCGGCGATGCGTTAGGCGAGGGTATATTAATAGCGCTGTTGCGCAACGCGGCCGATGCACTGTGCGCAGGCGCATGCCACCGAGACGGTTAATCTGAGATTAAGATTAACTGCACTTTTTTACATAGTCTGTATGAATAATTAAACCTTGTACATCTATTATGATCCAATTTCCTAACTGAAATACTTGTGTTTTTAAGTTTAAAAAAATATATATTTGTAAAGGAGGTAGGACACGGCGGTATTTCCGCCCGATTGAGCAGTCCGACTGGGGTAGTACCTCCGCCCTACAGAATATCGCGGCTATAATAACTTCGTGTTGTGTTCCCAGCGGTGAGTAGGGTAGCCAGAGCTCACTGGAGAATTTGTGCTGTCAGTGGGAAGACTAAAGGCTTGTCCTGCTTTGTCTTCTACTGACGGCACAGAAACTCTGTACTTACAGGGTTGGCAGCGCGACTGTGACTCTTCTGGTGTTACAGACGTCCATAGGTCACGGTAACCACTTTCCATCAGGTGGGCCGTGTGCTTGTCTGCCAACTAAGTGGTATAAAAAAAAAAAAAAAAAACTTTTTGACATCGATTAAGTTAGGAAAAAATTGAATACGTCCAGGCGGGATTTGAACCCGCAGATTAAGAGAACTATCTACTATTAGTGTGCGGGGATTTACATATAAATCGAAAGCGTTTTTTTTATACCACTTGGTTGGCAGACAAGCACACGGCCCACCTGATGGAAAGTGGTTACCGTGGCCTATGGACATGTGTAATGCAAAGGGAGTCACACTCGCGCTGCCAATCCTGTAGACAATGAAAATAAAATTCATGATGAAAAAATAGGGGATGAACCCCTATTTTTAGGCAGAAGGTTGTATGTATTTTGTAATGATGTATCATAAAAACAAACAAAATTAAAAAAAATAGGAGTGAACTACCCTTAACATTTAGGGGGATGAAAAATAGATGTTATACGATTCGCAAACACATGACATTTGATGTGATGCACACAACATTTCATGAGAATCGGTCTAGCCGTTTCGGTGGAGTTTAACTACAATCAACGCGACACGAGAATTTTATTTATTAGAAAATTATATAGGTATTAGAAAATCCCATCTCCATCCCCATCTCTTCCCATGCGGCCTCAGATGCATGGCTCGAGTCAACAATAGTGCCCGGAATACGGCAATAGGATCACCCCCTATTACGTGGGACCGAATACAATTATTGGTGAAATGTGGGTGTTAATTCACCTCTGACTAACCCTCCAGGTATAAAGGCGTGGTTATATGTATGTATGTATGAAAATTAGTGGATCAATATCAAGCATTACGTCACACTACATAGCTATAATATATTATTTTGATACGCTACACAATGTCAGCATATCTTTACACCTTTATAACGAGTCTGCATCACGTATATCCATACTAAACGTATTGACATTACTTTAAGGCGAACTGGTCGGCAAGGCAACGCTTCCGCCTACTGCGGGCGTATTATATTTAAAAATATGTATGTACGTATGTATATACACGTCCAATGTCGACCAGTGTTATTTTTTTCCAACCTCGGTAATGTTAAATAGGTATCTATATACTAATTATATAGCTGAAGAGTCGGTTTGTTTGTTTGTATATATTAAACTCAAAACGTAACTGAAAAGTTAAATATAGTAAATGTTACCTAATTTATAGCATGCTACGATTCTTAAAAAATGAATAATGAAAAAAAAATAGTTGAATTTTCATGTTTTTATAACTCAGATATATACAGCACAGACTTAGCGTCAGATGCATGGCTCGAGTCAACAATAGTGCCCGGATTACGACAATAGGCTCATCCCCTATTACGTGGAACCGAATTCTATTATTGGTGAAATGTAGGTGTTAATTCACCTCTGCCTAACCCCCCGGAGATAAAGGCGTGATTATATGTATATAGGAAAAAAAATCCATACCTAAATACTAAAGTTTTCTTAAAATTTTCAATAACGATTATGGTCGTAGTTCGACCAATTGGTCGAATACTAGTAACGATAATAATAATTGCTCATTTAGAGCGGCATTGTGTGATCAGATTGTGAACAGCTGATTAATAATTAATCTGCTGTTCGCAATTACCTTTTAAAAACTTTCTCTTGACTCATCATAACACAACAATGTTTTTTTAATTAAAAAAGTATTTATTTGTATACAAGTACTCGTTACGAGAGGCTTGCTCTTTCGTACTATAATTACGTTTAGAAATAACAAAAGCAAGAATAGAGGAATGTAAATAAGATTTTATGGTATAATACTGTGTGTGCAAATAAATGAGAATGCACGACTATACAAAGACATCGGGGCACCAATCCCGGTTGCATACGTCCTAAACTTTGGAGTACGAAACCCTCTCTTCTACTCCTCTTTTTACGGGAGCGAATGCCACATAACCTCCAACTTCGAGAGGGAAGTCCACACCAGGCTCCTTGACATCATTGTATGCAATAGTCATTTCTTTGTCTAACTTTTGTATTTTTTCTTATATTTAGCACGTCAAATTGACTGCATCCCAACTGATGGTAACCTGTGATGCAGTCCAAAGAATATTGGCCGCCATTACAGATGCTGTCCCTAGAGTGGCGGTCTCTACCTTGACGGCCTCGACTCCGTATAAAAAGGATTTAAAAATTAAATAATTTGTGTAATTTATTTTAACTTTAGTACTTAACGTTAGTCGTAAAATTTTCGCCACCGGTGGATCGCTGAGGAGACTACGTAATTTCCTTCCAACCGCAACTAAAATTGAGCTAGCACAATCCATACTTCTACCTATTCTGGACTATGCCGATGTCAGCTATCTTGATCTTAACGAGGACCAACTTGATAAACTTGAGCGACTCCAAAACTTCTGTGTACGATTTATTTTTGGCTTGCGCAAATATGATCATGTTTCTGAATTTCGTAAAAAACTCAAGTGGTTACCAATCCGCCTTCGCCGGAATACTCATATTCTCTCTCTTCTTTTTAATATTTTATTTAACCCGACTACTCCTTTATATTTAAAAAATCGATTTAGATTTCTGTGCGAGAACAATTCCAGACTCTTAAGATCCACGGAAAACTTAACCCTGGCAATTGTGACGCATTCTACAAGCTTCTGCGATAAATCTTTCACAGTTCAAGCTGCAAGATTGTGGAATGCGTTGCCTGTAAATATTAGACGAGCACAGTCACTGTCAACATTTCAGAGACTGCTAAGGGAGCACTACCTAGCGTTATGAGTTGTTATGTATGTTCACTCTTTGCTTTTTGTTTATTTTCCTTTTTCTTATTTACTTCTAGCAGCTGTATATTATGTAATTGGTGTTTATTTGTGTGTAATTCACTTATATGGTATATATTTAACATGGGTATGTATATATGTAACTATGGTATATGTATGTTTATATATGGTATATATTTTAGGTATGTATTTATGTATCTGTATATATAGGTAGGTATTTATTTAAGTAAATAATATAATCTCTTATTCTTCTTCACTTCTGTTCTTAAATGCTTTACTAGATACAAATTTTAATTAGTTTTAATTTAGTGTACACCGCAAACTACCCTGATTACTGGCAGCATAGTCCATACACTGGTTGTCTGGAAGAGATCGCAGATTGCGATAAGACCGCCCATTGTACAACTATCTAGAATGTATGTATCCATTGTATGTGTCCTATGTTTGGTGTGCAATAAAGAGTATTATTATTATTATTATTATTATTATTATTAAACATTAATAATGAACAGAAATTAATAAAATAATATGACATTAAATGTAAATTTTTACTTCCTGCATGATACTTAAGACGAGAGATTACAGTACGTGACGTCATAAGCTATCATTTAAGTAACATGAGATCTATCTTTTCTGCTAAGCTTTTGTTATTTTATTCAAATTTTCATATTTAATTTATTCATGCAATAGAGATATTAAAACAATAAACAAAATATTCATATAATAAAGTGACATTATTAAATATTAAGTTCCTTTATTTTTTTTCAATTGTATTGTAATATTTGTAATACAATAAGCAGACAAAATAAAAAAATCTTAATATTATCTGTTTACGGATACACATAAGATATAATTTAAACACGTTTTTTTAATATCTTAAATAAGTATTTTATGATAGAGAAACAAATATAGTAAATAAAACGATCAAAAGTCAAACCACTCTCAACTAAACGCTTAACCGTAGTTAAATCCCTAACCGTCCGCTTGCGCATCTGCCGCTCCACACTTTACTCTTTTTGTATTCGTTCTTGCAGCTAACTTGGGATTGGCTTGACCCATTTACCGCAAATAGATGGAGCCGGGACTCGAACGAGCTCCGAACGACACGTGGCTAAGATTAAGGCACCCGTTTCAAATACTCGATTCTTGATGACTCAGGGGCCCGTTTGTGCGAGTCGATATTCGTGTGATAAAATTGTAATATTTCCATCGAAAATGGGAATAAAGAGGTTTGAGAAGAGGAACCACGTTACAAAATCGATGAAGATATTAACCAGTAGGTGCAAAGGGATGCCTCCTTTTGCGAGCAAGTAATGCTCGTGATGGAGGAGGCGAGGCGGGAGCGGCAGCGGGAGCGACGAAGGATTTCAAGCAAGCAAGGGTATCCGTGGGGATATTGCGTATGTAAAAAAAAAGGTGCAGCGAGAATATGATTATTGGAGGTCAAGATGCAGTTTTGGAAGAAGATGTAAAGCTAATTAGACTGTGATAGATTAAATAATTTAAAAAAAGCACTGCAATCATGGAGACTAGTTTATTTTTCATTGTTATGTTGTGTATTTTGACAAAACCTGCTGCAACTTGAATGCTTAGTCTCCATAATAACTTTGTATGAAGAAAGCTAAAATGAATATTAATAGCCATATTGTGTGACTATTCAGCTCAAAAGATATTTCTCTCCGCAACGATGTTATTGTTAGCAGTACTTCACTGCAAATTTTAGAAAGCTTCAGCGAGACCGTTTAGCTGGTGTTGTTTGTTGTTTATTTATTATCTTATACAATGTTTATTTAATATACTATGACGTGACTGCACTATTATATAACCTGTAATAAAAGACAAACCGGGACCGGCGGCCTAACGTGTCTCGAAGAACACGTACGGGACATACCCGGGATATATTTATGCCGACAAAGTAAGAATAAGAAATATGGAGTTCTTCAAGAGGGGCATCAGAAGGTTTCTTCATGGTTGGCAGCGCGATTGTGACACCCCTGGTGTTGCATACATCCATAGGCCACGGTAACCGCTTCCCATCGGGTGGGCCGTGTGCCTGTCTGCCAACTAAGTGGTATAAAAAAAAATCTCAGGTTAATTTAATTAAGTTTCTTTATAAGTACAAAGATACATTATTGGAGAAAGAACGAAATTACGAGGCTCTATTTATTTCTTTAAGAAAGCCCAATTAATAGTGTGTAGGTAAAATATACTAAAGGAAAACGACTGGAACCTTCTTTTCTCGTCTATTTGGAAATTAATTTTCTTTTGTATTTTGTCTAGATATAAACGAGCTTTAGTATCAATCATAAAATTTTGGATACAAACGCGAGGTTGATTAATGTTTAGTCAAATTTTAAATAACGATAATGGTCGAAATTTCGACCAATAGATTACATCCCTTTGCATATGTCCCAACCACTGTATCAGCTAAAATCCCGCGCATTACGTGCTTCTATAATTACGTAAAAGCAATGTTTAGCGCTAATCTAAAGTCGTCAATTACGAAAGAGATATAATTGCCACTTTTACTCGGAGGAGGAAATACAAGCGTCAGATTATGCCAGTTCGTATTACATTCACCGCAGCTTGACAATTATGTGAGAATTTCATAAAACAAAAGTGAATTGTAACGCTGTGTGCACCTTGCTATCAAACAAATACAATATGGCGTCTATTCACTTTTTTTGTTGTGTGTTATGTTATGTTTATGATCAATTTTTTTCTAACTTGGATTTGAAACTAAGTAAAAGCCCTCGGGATGGTGATACGTTAATTTGGTACCGTGGGTGTCGTAGAAGACGGCAATAGGCTCGCCCTCTATTACGTAATGAAAATCACAGTTGTTGAAATGTGGATGTTATGGTGCTTCTTTCAAATTTTCAATTTGAATTAATGACTTCTAATTTCGATTGGCAGATCAAGTAAACCCTTCGCATTGGTGCTTACTTGATTGATTTTGTATCCTATTCATTAAATTAATTTGGTTTTAAGCTTAAAACGATCAAAAATCTGTAATTTTCACACATATTATGTGGTATGGGTAATGGACTGCTGAGACGAGGTCTCGGGTTCGATCCCAGGTTTTACCGTGGCACATACCAATGACTTTTCGTTGCTTTTCTAAGTTATGTGTGTATTAATCGCAGGTTTATAAGTGCCCGGTTAATGGCAATAGGCTTGCCACCTATTACATTGGGACCTAAACATAAACTGGCGAAATGTGGGTGCAAGCACCTCTGCCTACCCCTTCGGGGATATAGGCGTGAGTTTATGTTATGTTATATAGAGCTATTAGGGACTTGGGGTAATATTAATAATATTCAGCCGCGGGGTTCCCGGCTGAGTAGAATTTGGACCACCCCATCTCTTCCCATGCAGTATCGTATAAGGCGACTAAGTGATAGAGTCAGACTGAAATATACAGCCCAGACTCAGTCAACAATAGTGCCCGGAAGACGCCAATAGGCTCACCCCCTATTACGTGGGACCAAATTGAATGATAGGTGAAATGTGGGTTTTAATTCCCCTTTGCCAAACTCTCCGGGGATAAAGGCGTGATTATACACTGACGGACTCATAAACTGCATCAAAGTTCAGGTTTACTCTAAAAGGATTTTTTATAATAAGTATGCAAACTTTTTAGATTAAATTATATAAATATGGAAAGACTGGCTCTTAATCTTAAAAAAAAATTAAATTTAAAAATAGAACTGCAGTAAAACAAATGAATATAGCCGGGAAAGAAAATTTACTTGTAGTATCAGATTTGCGTGTTATTTATAGCAAAGTTTTAAATTGATTCTCATTGATTTTTTTTGTTTTGTCAATTGAATTATTGTTACCAGCATAATTGTTGGGTTAGTTTTTTAACACATCGAGAGTTTTTGAACCATAATATGGATACTTCGTCCGAACAAGCGGCACAAATTGTAGCATTGGTGCGGGAGGGCTTGGATCAACGAACGATTGGTAGAAATTTAAATTTAAACCAGTCTACGGTTTCTAGAATATACAGAAGGTTTGTAGAGACAGGTTCTTACAGGAGGAGACGTGGTACAGGCAGAACTCGAGCAACCACAGGTCGTGATGACCGATTTATTGTTATAACTTCCCTGCGAAATCGTTTCCTCACGTCAGTTAACATCAAAACCGAGCTTAATGAAGTGCGTGGAGTAAACGTGTGTGCACGAACAATAAGAAGAAGGTTAAAGGAAGCGGATATCACCCCTTTTAGACCAGCAAATGGTCCAAAGTTGTCTACAGCTCACAGACAAGCTCGCTTAAGATTTGCGCGTCATCACCTGAATTGGACAGAAGAGCAGAGTGCCTCTGTATTGTTCACGGACGAGTGTAGGACATGTTTATATGGTGCAGATGGTCGCAGAAGAGTCTATCGTCGACGTGGGGAGCGATATGCTCAAAGTTGCATTGAGGAGCGTGTTCCTTTTGGAGGCGGTTCATGTATGGTCTGGGGTGGCATATCGATGAACGGGCGAACCGAACTTGTGTTCATAGACATGGTCCGTCAAAACGGTAATAGAGGGGGTTTGACAGCACATCGCTACATAACAGAGATATTAGAAGATCACGTGGTGCCTTACATGGGATTCATAGGCGAAAATTTTACTTTAATGCAGGATAATGCCCGGCCGCATGCAGCTGCACAAGTTCAACATTATTGCGAAGAGGTTGGGATACGTACAATGAATTGGCCAGCACGCAGCCCGGATCTTAATCCCATCGAGCATGTTTGGGACAATTTAAAAAGAGCTGTATATGCGAGAAACCCTTCGCCCACGACAGTGGCAGCACTAAGAACAGCACTTTCAAAAGAATGGGACAATATTCCGCAAGATCTTTTAAAAACCCTTATAAAATCTATGCGGAACCGATTAGAATCCGTAATAAGGGCACGTGGGGGTAATACACCTTATTAAAACACAAATAAACCCTTGCATAAAGTTTGTGTCTATTGTTAAAACCAATTTTTTAATTAAACCAATTTTTCTTAAATTTCTGTTTTTTCTTCAATAAAAGTCTTAAGGTCCTTTCCAGTACATAAACTTAAACTTAAAGATATGACCCTACGCTGTTTTAAAGTTCACGAACCAATCTAGAGGTTTCAATTTAAATCTGCATAGAAAGTATGCATACTTGGTTAAAATATTTATTTCAAAGTCGTCTATTACTTTGATGCAGTTTATGAGTCCGTCAGTGTATGTATGTTAATAATTTTACTAGTGCTAACAAAAAAATAACAATATTAAATTAAGAAAACTTTCTAGCGTCAAAATTTCATAGTTCAATAAAAACCTAGACTTAACGGCAGGTGGTGAGACGTTCACAGCTCAGAACAAACTGTAGATAATTGTGATTATCGAAAATAGCATTTCACTTTTCATCCAAAAGAAGCATCTAAAATAGCAGAGTTCTTACTACTAATCATGTAAAGGCTGATGTGAGTTTGTTAATTAATTGTTCCCTCCCAATGTGCATCGTTGACCTACCTGGTCCTCCTTACAAGGCGAGTTAGTATTTTACCTTTTTTATACCTTTTAGGTAATAGACAAACACCCAGCCCGCCTGATGGGAAGGTGTTACCGTGGCCTGTGGAAGTGTGCATTTGTGCAACACCAGTGGCGTCACACTCGTGTTGACGAAACTGCAAGAACGTTCTGATGCACTTCTTGAAGAACATCTCTCTCTCAAATCGAATTTTGGTCCACTGTGGTACGCTTTTCTACTCCTACTTTTAATGTTTGGGTTTATTTTAGCTTCAATGGAGACGACTGCCGCCTGTCTGACTTTTTTTTTGAAAGAAGACTAGAATCGAAATTACTAATATTCCCTCTAACCCCTCCAGCTAAGCTAAATTGCTTGTGTTAGGAGTGGGTTCACGTCGGTAGTGTAATGACCAGGATTCGAACCCGGTATCTAACAATCGTAAGGTCAACTCCTTAACCACTAAGCTACCGTATCAGCAATTCAGCCGGCTTGCATATTATAAAGTTTATTAGAATCCCGAAGATATTAGTGGTGTCCGAGCTAAATACAATTTTTAATTCTTGTTAATAACAAGTTGATTAAATACGGTTGGCAGCGCGAGTGTAACACCCCTGGTGTTGCATACGTCCATAGGCCACGGTAACCACTTCCCATCAGGTGAGCCGTATGCTTGTCTGCCACCTAAGTGGTATAAAAAAATATTAATTCCTAATCTCCCGACTAGATACTCATATTTCATCACCAATAGAAATTGATACAGTACAGAACCGTTTTAAAGATATAAATCTACCCGCAGATGTTTCTCGATGTACTCTGAATCTAAATCGCTGCATTGTGCACTTCGGCTAACGTTCGGTGCGCGTGCGCCTCGTGACAGAAAGCCTTGCTTTCACCCGCGCTTCCTACTGCGATTGATATACAACACGACACCGCGATTATATGCTATTTGTTGTGTTTTTACGCGAAAAAACATCTGTTTTATTATAAGTTTTTAATTGATTTAACTATCGCTATTTTTGGTACTTGATTATATTAGATATTTTGATAGCCTCTGTGGCTTGACAGTAAGGAACAACGCCACTACACAGGAGGCGCAGGTTCGATCCTTGCTCAGTGCAAATATTTGTATGCATGAATGTGGGTATTAGCATTGACTGGTTGTGCCTCGGAGAGTACGTTAAGACATCGGTCCCGGTCTCTGCGCATTTGGATGTGGAGGTTAGATGGCAGTCGCTTCACGGAAAATATCATTCAGCCGAATCAAATCCACAGTTAGATTGGTAGAGCGGACCCCAGACTCCGGAGTGAAAGCTTCAAATACAACTGGGACTAACGATAAGTTGAAGAAGACGAAATTTTTCATTTTGCAAAGAATGACAGTAATATAAATTACTAGTATTCTTACTATACCCTACATGTAATGACCAGGATTCGAGCCTAGGACCTCTCGATCGACCGACCCCATACATAACCACTAAGCTGCCTACGTTTAATTGGACTTTAATCGCGATGTTACTGTGAGGTAAAATACTTTTTGTTTCATTGATCGATAGACCGTGGTTATAAGTAGACTAGAGTACCACACACGTGTGAGGGAGTCCCTGGAGCCTGAATGAGCCATAAAAGTAACATACTACTACTATAAAAGGCTGTCTGGTTAATCGAACTACTGCTTCTCTTCAGAAGCTAGTAGTCTTGTCTCTATTGTAATAAAATTTACGTAGAACATATATTTCTATGTTATGGGGGACAACCCCATCTCTTCCCATACGGTGTCGTACAAGGCGACTAAGGGATAGGGCTGTTTAACATCAGACAGACGTACATATACAGCCCAGACTCCGCCTCAGATGCATTGTGCCATTTTACATGGGACCGAATTCAATGATTTGTAAAATGCGAATGTTAATTCACCTCTGTCTAACCCACCGGGTATGAAGGCGTGATTATATGTATGTATGTAGTATATTATAATTTTAATGTATGTATTTATACTGTGTGGTTTAAATTCATAAAATGTCTCGAAACATGGTTTGTAGGCAGTAGGCATTAGTACTATTATTATATAGTAGTAATTTTATTTATTCTGTGGCAATACACACGTTCCCTATTACGTGTCATAGACAATTAAACCTAGTAAAATATGAGTAGCTTACTACGCGATGAACTTTTACCACAGAATAATAATAATAAATATTCCACGACATTCTACACCACGCTATCTAGACCCATGGTTAGCATAGCTAAACTAGCTTGTGTTATGGGATCTAGAATGCGGATAAACATACTTAGATACTTTTTTTTGTAAATACACACATATTACACATAGAAACACCCAGACCAATGCAAATATACATATTCATGCATACAAATATTTGCACTGAGCGGGAATCGAACCCGCGCCCCCTGCATAGCAGTCGAATGCTACGCCACGGAGGTCGTCAATAAATACAGTAACACGCTTTTGGATATAACTTCTTTAGAATATAATTTTGAATAGTGTAAGTTGACTAAGATACGCGTAAACATATTTTATATTTTTAGACTACAAATGTGATTCAATTTAAAAAAGGTATTAAGCATACAAGTGCTCCTAAGTATTTAGATTTTCTTTGAACTCAATAAATGCATCATAAGGTTATAAGGCATTAGGATTATAAGGTTATAAGGCCAAATTATTAAGTATTTGATCATCAATCGAGAACAGCAAGACTACAAAAGGGCTCGCTTGAATCGGCGAGAGCAAAGCCAGCAGATAGACGAGTCGCATTCCTAGATGAATTACAACTAGTTAACATCTAAACTGTTGCGGGTTCGAGCAAACCCATCAAAGGCCATTTCTCCGAGCTGCACAAGTTATCTGCAATCTGCAAGCCACAACTCAGTGTTATAAAGACGAAAACGCGCGCGTAACAACAGACGGGCGTTAGAGACTCGCATGCGCCGGCGCAGTGAAAGTACTTTCGCGCGCTCGTTGCCCCGGTCGTCGAACTTGGTGGAGACCGCGCTACAGGCGGGAGCGGGACAGATATAGTTTTCTGAGGAAAGCCGTGAAAAGCGGCCGGGTGTGCGAAAGTGCGCGCCATCAGGAAATCGGTGCGCGCTCGTAAATACCCAAGTTAAATGATTTTTATGAGTTCACCTTTACGATGTCAATAAAAGCTTTATAGTTCGTGCACTATTATTCGATGCGACGGCGGTGAACTCGATATTTTTCAGGAATTTTCCTCATAAAGTTTTCGGTCTTTACGCGACGGCACTTGTACGGACATAAAAAGAAGTTGCTCGTGTTTACAATGAACTAAAACTCGCTGTATACATCGCTATTGTGAAACGTCATCAAAGTACAGAAATAAATGTCTTTTAAAATGTTAAATGTTTCAATTCCACGCTAATGCTTGGATACCCTCAAAGATATAAGCAGATGTAATAAGCTTACATTTCGACAGCCAAATTATTTGATACCACTCAACACGGAGCTTAAGAGAGTAAGACAATAAGGCAGCCGACAGACAGTCTTGCAGAATAAAGAACTGTCACCTTGTACAAGACCACTCTTCATAAGAAAGTTTTAGAACGGTCGGCAACGCGAGTGTGACACCCCTGACATGCCCATGTCCATTGGTAACCACTTACCATGGACTGCGAGCTTGTCTGCCACCAAAGTAGTATAAAAAAAAGTGATGGAGTAACCCTTGTATTGCCTAATACAGCAATTCATCATTTATCAATTTAATACAGATAAAAAACCACCTCCTAAAAACACACATCTAAGATCTAAGCCTTTTTTTACGTGTACGGAGACGGTGGGAGAGGTTACGTCGCACTCGAACCGACTAAAACGCACGACGCTTAAGGGGTCGTTTTTGGTTGCCGAAGGTGATGTTGACAGGCATATTCCTCGCACCCCGGTCGACCCAGGGCCATCTCTATTGATCTGGCCCTCTCCTTGATCTGTCCCTCTCCTCGCATCTAACATAACATAACGTAAACTCACGCCGGCGGCAGAGGTGCTAGCACCCACATTTCGCCAGTTTATGTTTAGGTCCCAGTGTAATAGGTGGCGAGCCTATTGCACTTATAAACCTGCGATAAATACACACATAAATTCGAAAAGCTTCGAAAAGTCATTAGTGTGTGCCATGGTAAAACCTGGGATCGTACCCGAGACCTCGTCTCAGCAGTCCATTACCCATACAACTAGGCTACCAGCATACCTCGGATCTAAGCCTAAGTTAAACCTCTTTAGACTATTTGCTACACTAGTCTCGAAAGTACGCATATGCGACGGTACCCACTTGTCATTATACAAGGTATATACTTGTCGGCCATTTTATAACGACTATTAATGAAAATATAATAGTCATCACACATCAAAGATTCACTTTCTTCGGTGATTACATCGTGGTCTAAAAATAAAAATGCTACTAAGAAATGTATTGATCGTTGATGGTATGTTATGCATATGTTGATAATGGTGACATCTGATCTATATTATATAATTGTGCACTGCTTTTTTATTTTATTTTTTATACCACTTAGGTGGCAGACAAGCACACGGCCCACCTGATGGAAAGTGGTTACTGTGGCTTATGTACGTTTGTAACACCAGAGGAGTCACAGTCGCGCTGTCAACCCTGTAAGTACAGAGTTTCTGTGCTGTCAGTGTAGAAGACAAAGCAGGTTAGGAAGACTGCTATACCCGAATGGCCAGCGTGAACACTAAGGCAAAGCCAGCCAGTATTGGGAGAGGCCTATGTCCAGCACTGGACTGTGGCTAATTGATTGATATAAATATCCAATAATTTTATAACTGATTTTTATTTATTTATATAGATTAGATAGACACGCACATCGTGTATTTAATAAATGAGTATATTTCTTTCCTTTCTTTCTAGTTTGCAGTAACGTTAAATGAAAGATTCTGAACACAATTTCCTTTTTTGGAATTCCTATCTCTATACAATGAACACAAAAACTGCTGAACGGTTATTGATACGGCTTTTTAATTAGTCAGTCTTAAAAATCGCAACTGGTTAATTAGAACCAAAGATATGATCGTAAGTCTTGATGACCATCATTCAAAAACTGTGGGCAGTTGTATCAATTGATTACGGCAACATTGTTAAATGAAATCATTGTGTATCTGTGGTACTATTCACGCATTGAACATTAATTTACACAAATGCATTCTCAAACTACACTTTTATTATTAGTTAATCACTTTTTGCTGGAAAACTATCTCCGTGTAAGCCTGTTACTTCGTGATTTCTGGCATTAAACAACGCACAGATCTTATCAGAACCTACCATTGTGTGTCTCAAGTCACGAGAGACAGCGGTATACCAAAATTGACATTTAGACGGATTACTAATCATTTCCTTGTGCGTAAACATACCCCAATGGGTTATCAAATAACGTATTACGATAATTATGACCCGGAAGATAGAATTTGACCTTTAATGTTATATCTTAAAGTAATTTACGAGGATAAATTACATCTCTTTGTGTCGTTTAATGGCGGAAGTCTGCGGTTTACGCGTTTATGCTTACCTACGATTAGATATAGTGCTCATTAAATCAATCAACGTACCTTATGATCTAAGTATAAATAGTGCAAAAGTAAATACGTACTGGTGGCAATTAAATATTGTGGAATGTTTAATAAATGGCGGACTGTCGCAAATTGATTTCTTAACACCATAACAGTGTTATATCTTGCTTAAGATCTATGCCCAAATATATAAACATTAAATTTTAAAAGTTAGTTTGCTAGCAGAACACAAGTTTTTAAATTCCTACGCTACGATTCAGATATGATTACGCTGTTTTATAAAACTAAGTAAAATAACAAATGGTTGATAGAACACCAATAAAATTGTTTTAAGTAACGTTTACTGTTAACAATATATATTGTAAGTATAATTATGAACATAATAATTTTATTTTTAATTAAACGCGTCGTAAAAATTGTTTATGAAAAATTAACATTTTTTATAATATATATAACAACGAAATTTTAACAAATAAGGTAAAGAGACTTGAAGAAACAATTACTTACCTAAATTAAACTTTAAACTATAATTATTAATTATATCAAAATGTAAAATTTGAGTATGAGATCCGATATTCAATAAATAAAGAACTTTGACTCCCTGGAATATGGAAGTAGATTAATTCACAACAAAAATATGTTTTTTTATGTGAATTAATACTGTTCAAACTTCCTGAAATTAAGAATTTTTTTTTCTTTCTACTGTCAACGTTAATTAAGATGATTAAGTTTTTTTTTCTTTTGTCGACAAACGGCACATGTTCTCCACTACTTCTTGCCTTGTTATCTCCTCAGCTCATAACTTGCACCACGAGCAATGACTCGCACACTCGCACTCAGTTAATTGTTGGCGCGAGAGAGAAAGTTTATACGCGAATTACTTAGTTTTGTTTTCGTTCTCATCTACTAGTACAAGACTTCACTAATTCACTTTTAGCATGTGATGATAAGGTCTTTTTAACAACATAACATAAACTCGCGCCTATATCCCATTTCGCCAGTTTATGTTTAGGTCCCAATGTAATAGGTGGCGAGCCAATTGCCATTAACTGGGCACTTATAAACCTGCGTTAAATACACACATAACTTCGAAAAGCATCGAAATCGAAATTGGTGTGTGCCATGATAAAACCTGGGATCGAACCCGAGACCTCGTCTCAGCGGTCTATTACCCATACCACTAGGCTACCTTTTTAAAGCTATTTTTTGTATCCCAAAGCACCTGATCCTCCATATTCCAGGCTATATATCATTTACGTTTTTTGGCCATCCGACTATCTAGTAACAATATCAACTCAATATAGATGAATACCATCAGTGAAGTGTCCAGAAGGTTAATTCTCCTAATGGTGGCACTTCGCATGGCTATTCGTACTAGCGAATTTGTCATATTTGACAAACAATCACCATGTGTGAACAGTGTATTTGACACAGTAATTCTTCTTCTTCTCTTTCTTTTTTGTTGTATGGCGACTCCAACTATTCCGCCAATGTCAAGTTTTACAAGAAATTCTCGACAAAGCAATCCTTGTTGCCTATTTGACAAAATCTGTGATTGAAAATTATGATGTGACATTTAATGTGTTGAATCAATGATTGTCAAGATGTTTAGTATATTTTTCAATTCTTTACGGCCAGTAGAGAACGTTCAACTGTAGTCAAAATGTGACAGTTCAAATGTGACACCTCTTTGAAGTTAATACTTTTTTGTGAAGTCAATTAAGTTTATCTCTATTTATTTATTTATAACTTCATGCACACATGTATACAGGCGGACTTAATGCCACAGGCATTCTTTATTAGTCAGCCTTATAGGTGGTGCAGAGAGGTGGTAAGTTTGTATAATAATATACGTCAAATATTTGCTAAATTAACAAATTTCTGTTTGTTGATTTGGCCACCATAATAAAAAGACGTTCAAAATATCGTTCCGTTAAAATCTAATTAAATGTTAATAAAATTAATATTCTCGTATTATAATTTTGAATAAAGAACATTGACATCGCAATCATTTTTACATTGGATCGAGGGAAAATTAATGAATACACTTTTATTAAAAGAATTGGGCCTCTTTTCATGGAAATTTTAATCGTTTTTGATATTTGGGATATTGAGAGTAGATAGAGATTGAATTTTTAACATCAATTATTAAAATAAATTGGCTTTCCGACGTCATCTTTGAGCCTTTTCCCAACTCCAACTGAGTTTTAAGAACCTACGGTTTCTAGTCCAACGGTTGATGCGGCTGAACTTCGAAATCTACAACCAAATGGAGATATCAAAATTCTGCAGTTAGACTAGACTTTTCCCTACTACCCGTAACATCTGACATAGATGTTTATATGCTAAGCGGGACCGACGGCGTAACATGCTCTCCAAAGCACTTGCCCTTCTGACGTACATTTATAACAGTACCTGGTAGTCTCTCAATGTACTACCTTGAATGAAGTGTCCCGTCGTTTATTATTCAGCGTAACACAGCCGCGTAGTACTATGTTATAAGTAAGCACAACGGATCGATAGTCCGCACCTCAAGGCCGGGAGTACGCGCTCTCGTACCATTTCGTGACGGGGCGGTTGAAAAAATAGTAGCTGAACTATTACTAAGTACTATTAGACATACTATTCGTTTGACTAACCTGTACATTACATCTATACTGCCTTCGGTTAGGTTCTTGACTAAACGTAATCATTTAATCAAATTTGAAGCCAGAAGTGGGAATACCAAAGGTTTATTTATTATTATTATTTAAAAAAAGAAAAATAATCTAGTTCTAATGTAGTTCGCTGAGTTTCTCGCTGGTATCTTCTCAGTAGAACTAATCTACCGAACCAGCGAAAGAATCATTTTCCAATGGTTTATTTTTACATTATTTAACATTTTTATATTATTTCTTGACATACATAATTGTAAAATTTTGACGTTCATATGTGCTCTTTATGTGCCTAAGCTGAATAAATGAAATTGATTCTTTGATTCTTTGATTGATTATTCTGATTGTTTCTTCTACACTGAGACATAAACTCTCTGTTCTTACAGGGTCAGTAGCACGGGTGTAATTCCCATGCTTTTGCATACGCTTATAGGTCACGGTAACCACTTTCCATCTCAGGTGGGCCGTGTGCTTGTCTGTCACCTCAGTTACATAAAAAAAAAGCATTTAGTATGCTAGCTATTCAAAATGTCGCGTGGTTTCCGGCAGAGTAGAATTAGGGCCACCCCATCTCTTCCCATGCGGTGTCGTACAAGGCGACTAAGGGATATTGCTGTTTAACATAAGACAGATATATACAGCCCAGACTCAGCCTCAGATGCATAGCTCGAGTTAACAATAGTGCCCGACATACGGCAATATGCTCACCCTCTATTACGTGAGACCGAATGCAATTATTGGTGAAATGTGGGTGTTAATTCACATCTGCCTAACTCTCCAGGGGATAAAGGCGTGATTATATGTGTGTATGTATGTACTATTCAACATCGATTAAGATGGATCCCTTATAGGGTAATCCCGGGATTCCCCCTATAAGGAGGGTCGCGGATTCGAATTCCGTCTGGACCGCCTCATTTTTTTCTTTCTTAATCGATTTTATATTACAGCAATAGTAATAGACCCTCTTTCTTGAGACTTTGCCTTCAAGTTCAGCCAAGAGGAAGGAAGATTCTGCTGAACATCTTCACATTAGCAGTAATTGTAGGGCAGTTCCTATTGCGTGGTTCCTCATTTATTTTTGTACCTATGTGGGTTTACAGAATACATTATATTTCTCTGTTATGTTTCTTAACAATATTCGGTATGTGGGTAGATCACACGTGTTTATTTTTGGCGCGTAAACCTCCTACCCACCTTGGTACACGCGCCAAAATTAAACTGGTAGAAAAGCCCGCCAAAAAATTACCACGAAACCTTATTCTCGGGATATTTAATAACCTTTGTTTCATCTCATTAATTTTAATCTTTTTAACCGTTTTTGCATGCTTAAATTTTATTAAATAAGAAATCAACTTTCACATTTATAATAATAAATTTGGATTCCCTATAATGTCCATTATTAGTCACTCTTCCCCTCTTCACTTTATGCAATTGACTGCAATTTCAGATACGTGTATTAACATCGAAAGTCAGAGGTACGTGACCGGGGATGAACTTGAGTCGAACGTGAAACGCGAATGTACACCGTTCGGCCATCATCGCCTGGCTAAAAACGAAAATGTACTCTTATAAACAGACGTACAGTTCACCGAAGTTCACTTAGACCGGCGACCTTGTCCTATAACTCTATTGTTGGTTCATAAGAGTTCATATCATCGATCCAATTGTCGCTTCCACAAACTTCTATTGTTTATTACTAGTTTAGTAATTCGCGCCATTTTGAATTTGTTTAGCTGTCATTCTGTAAAAACGCGAAGATGTTTTCTTTTATCTTTTTTTCGTGGTTTGTTCAATAGAATGGTAAAATTATCACATACTTATATAAATTTGATTTAGATACGCAAGTATTTGGTAGTTTTTTTTTATGTTTTTCTATTTTTATAACTTTACTTTCGTACAAAAATTGTGTCAATGTTCGGGATAGGAATAGGCCCTATACCGTTGCTTCCTATACTTGTAATAACGGCATTGTTCCCAACGCATGTTACAGAATAATAATGATTAGGTATTTGTTACAACTTACAAGTATGATTGTATATTTCCCCAAACTTTCATATAAGTAAAGTAAGATACAATAGAAAATGTCATTTTTGTATTTTGAAAATCTCATGTTGTTATTTTCGCGCGTCATAGGCAGTTCATCTGTCGTCAACCACAGATCATCGCATTCGTGGATAATCTATGTTCATTCATTCAATGTCACCAAATTATACAGGAGACTTTTTTTAAACGTCCATTCGTCGTGCTCGTGTTATTTTCTGCATTATTCATTGACGAATACAGAGGTGGGTTAGGCAATAGGAATGGTCCCACTCAATATAGTAGGTACCATAATATACTCAGTGTCTATGGTACTTGTGAATGAAGTAAAAAATACCGATATTTTTTTAAAAGTAATAAAATATTCGCCCATAACCATAACGTCAGCCCTGGACCCTTAACCGATATGACTAGCCCTAACGTGCTTGTAGCACGCATATTTGTATTAATCACTAAGGTTTGCTTTGATGCTTTGGTTGCTTTCGTGTACTTCTGTATTTATTTTTACCGAACAACTCATGTTACAGGGTAGTGGTTAGACACACTTCCATATAGAACCGTACTATGAAATGGTGTGATTTTGTCGCTCATGAACGAAAAACTCGCGGGGCAATGAAAGTTCCTTTGCTAATATTTAGCAAAATTGCAACGAATTCTTCACAAAATTGCAATGATGAATTTTAGTACAGAGATAGATGAGACGTGGTGAAATAATAAAATCCCATTTTTGGTCACGAAAACCAACAGCCACGCGAGCGGAGCCGTGGGCGACAGATAATATTCAATATACTGTCAATTTTGCAAAGCCGATACAACATCTATCCACTTTCCATATACCGTCGTAATAATCAACATAATTAATACAAATGTTTATAAAGAGATAGAATATCTCAATTGTTATCAAGACAACCGTAAAATTGTATGTTTCGTCTGTTATTTTAACCTTTGACTCGTACCTACAAACTAGTGCGTAGGAGGGACCGGAAAATTTCCCATAAGAAAATGGCGCATTGCAGAAAGGAGTTTCGCATTGCGTTGGTGTTCATTTTGAAACATTTCAGTGAATTCCTTTGAGGTTTACTGCGTAATTATTTTTAAAAATAAATATCAGGTTTCGGCTAAGGCGTAATATTAAAATTGTTATGTTGGCGAATGAATGAAATGAATGATATTCATGTCTATTTTTAGAGATGTACTTACTACAAATATATATTCGTCGTAGAGTGAACTTACATCGATTTCGGAAGGGTACAATTAGTTGGGTTTTTGTTCGAAATTCTCGTATGCGATAAATTGATTATAACCGCAATAATACAGTACATACATACATATAATGACGCCTTTATCCCTGTAGGGTTAGGCAGAGGTGAATTAACATCCACATTTCACCAATAAATGTGTTCGGTCCCACGTAATAGGGGGTGAGCCTATTGCCGTATTTCGGGCACTATTGTTGACTCAAGCCATGCATCTGAGGCTGAGTCTGGGGTATATATATCTGTCTGATGTTAAACAGCCCTATCCCTTAGTCGCCTTGTACGACACCGCATGGGAAGAGATGTGGTGGCCCTAATTCTACTCTGCCGGAAACCACGCGGCTATATATATGAAAAATACTTTATATCATTTTATATAAAGTATTTTTCAGAATTAATCTATATAATGTTATGATACTCTAATAATTTGAATTTTCTAAGCATGAATATAACATACTAATTAATTCACTTCCCAATTTAGCTTGTAAAATTGCATGCCTACTATGGTAAAATATGGTGAAACCTACCTGCTACCTATAACAACTATATGTAACCCATATTTGCAATGATTATAATAAATAAATAAATAAAATAAATAAATAGAATTCGTGTATATTACATATTTACCAACTGAATCATAAGATAACTCAAAGTGTTTGTATCTGTGTATTTTAAAGATTGCTCAAAACAAAAAAAATGCAATATCTTTTCGTAACAATTCATAATGAATAATCTTTTTTAATAACCAGCCAAATTTGTTGCCGGAAAACTACGTTTCTTGTTAATTTGTGTTTTATTCTGTTTTTGATATTTGTTATTATTAATTAAATATCGAAGTTTGGCCAAATCCGCAGTTAGACTAAAGCGGACCCCAGACTCCGAGGTTATAGCTTCGGATGCCACTGAGATTAACGCTAAGGTGAAGAAGACTTCGGCCTGAATCTTGATTTGTAACATAGTACTGAGTTTGAAAAATCTAGATTTAGGACTAAGCATCGTTCTGGACTACGAGCGTAAGTCCTACGTCTTTTTTTAATTTTTTTATACCACTTAGTTGGCAGACAAGCACACGGCCCACCTGATGGAAAGTAGTTACCGTGGCCTATGGACGTCTAGGTGTAACAACGTCAATTCCCCACTCATTTATATGTTATGTTAATTTATATATCTTAACAATATCAACCTGTTAAACTGTGTTCGTTTGCTGTACCACATAGCATTATATCTGATTTAATGATGTCAGGTATTGAAACACTCTATAAACCTTTTGGTCTCTTTCAAAATCAACTGTTTGTTTTGGAAACTTTTTTTTTAAACCACTTAGGTGGCATACAAGCTCACGGCCTACTTGGTGGAAAGTTTTTGTGGCCTATGGACGTGTGTAACACCAGAGGAGTCACACTCGCGCTGCCAACCTTATTAGTTTCTGTGCCGTTAGTGTAGAAGGCAAAGCAGGACAAGCCTTTAGTCTTCCCACTGACAGTACAAACTCTCCAGGGAGCTCTGGTTACCCTACTCACCACTGGGAACACAACACGAAGTTATTATGGCCGCGGTATTCTGTAGTGCGGAGGTACTTCCCCGGTCGGACTGCTCAATTGTCCTACCTCCTTGTTTATTTAGACTTATACTTTCACACGTTATTTTGATCAGTGTATTAAAACTAAGTTGTTGGCGGAATCGTTGGGATCGTCATAGAAAGAAACAAAGTGTAACAACACTTCAATCGTTTACTCAACAGTACCTATGTCACAACAACACAAGATTCACTAAACTGATAAATAGCGTTTCCATGTTCATTCAATTATGATACAAATCTACACTTTCAGATCATGTACTTCAATTAATTCTATTTACTTTACAAGTGTATTGAATGTCTTACCGCCTCGGGTGCGTGTCGGTCTGATTACAAAATGGGTCGATGAGGGAAGTGATTGACAGATACCCCCACTGTTTACCCCATTCTCCTCTTTTAGAGGGTGTCTGTATATCTTACTGCCTACAAATATTATGAATGTGAAAATATTTGGATTTTTGTTACTTACGGGAGTACGACAAGACGTCATTCTCGTCCTAATTGATCTGTCTGACTAGAGAAGTACCTCTGCCCTACAGAATACCGCGGCCATAATAACCTCGTAATCCTGGCGGTGAGTATTGTAGCCAGAGCTCACTGGAGAGTTTTTTTGCTATCAATTGGAAGACCAAAGGGTTATCCTGCTTTGTCTTTGATGCTGACGGCACAGAAACTCTCTATTCCTACAGGGTCGGCAGCATGAATGTGACTCCTCTGGTGTTGCACACGTCTATAGGCCACGGTTACCACTTTTCGTCAGGTGGGTCGTGTGCTTGTCTGCCACCTAAGTGGTATAAGGTGTAAACACAATCTAACGCCTGAATGGATCTGGTTAAAATTGGTACCGACAAGGTGGATTACAGTCTGGAATCACACAGGGATATAGTTTCCTCTGGATTGCAAGACTGATATTAAAATTCCACTCGGGCGGTACTGAGGGTACCAGGTAATGTCATCAAGGTTCTTCAGGCTTTCGCTTGGTCTGATGAAACCTACCGGAGCTGGGTACTTGGAAAAACCCCATATTGTAATTACTTGGGAAAACTACAGTACGGGATCATTTCACAACTTGCGCGTGTGTGCGATTAAGTTCCTATTATACCGCTCAATGTCCACCGTTTCTGGTCGCAATGTATGAGGACGAATTCCCTGCCTATGGCTAGCGGTGCGATGATAGAATTTCAGGCAAGGGCATCATGTCAAACAATTCATCTGAGCACAGACCATTATATAGGCGGTAGAACACACAACGAGGCAAAGTCCCTCCTAAGGCTGAGAGGTGCCACATTGCCTGTGAATATGGGATTGTCGACGAGCCTCAACGCCGGAAAAAAGGTGACAGCAGTACTCCATGTGAGGCCGAACCTGTGTCTTATAAAGGAGTTGTTCCATATCGTTTCTGTTTACTCTAATAGGGTAGCAACGTGACTGAAGGTAAATAAATCTTTTAATTTTTTCGAACAAAACACGAATTCTATTATTGTACGACTCTGTACTTCCACAATGACATTGTTTTAGTTAGTTTTCTAAAAAACAAAGTTATTTTTGTTCCCGCCAAAGTTTCCAGAGACTATTGTTTAAAAAACCTCGTTCCAAAAATTTTTAATTTGACAGGTCTCCTGTTCAAAACTTTTTGTTGTTTTTTTATTTGTTAAAAACGTGATTTTTCGGAAAGGGGAGTGGTTATTTGAGTAGCCGCGTGATGAAGGGTGTACATTCTAAATATATTTGTAAAAAATCGACCCTCTCTCCCCTATTGTTTGAGGAAAAATTTGAGGGGTCGATGGGTGGTTGACGGGTGGTAACGAAGAAAAAACAAAACTACCTGATTCCGTATTTTATTTTTGAGCACGTCCATTGGTAGGTAAGGTGGCTAAGTTGAGAATAAAATCGGTTCATACATAGAAGTGAAAAATGTTCTGAACTGTTTGGTCTTTCCCTTCTCATATATAGTAAGTCCTAGTTTAAAAATGTAGCACACGCGTAATTCATTCTTATTTTTTAACCGCCTTCGAAATGGAGAAGGTTTTCTGAAGGTATCGTCATTAATTATATATAATGTGGATGTTATCACATTTCATATACTAAGTTTCATCACAATATTGGGTCGAGTTTGATGCCGAGTATACCAGGCACATATTACAGACTACATACTATGATAGTCTAACAGTTTGTTAGACTGTGGTCTAACAAAGACAGTCTAAGGAACTCGAACTCTTTCAGATGAATTCGTTTTACTGTGGTACTAGAAAATTTCACACATCTAACACTCTACCCAGTCAAAAATTGTAACCCAGGTCTCTATATTTTTATAAATATATGTGTACACATTAATCGTTCTCGCTATGACTTCGTTACAATTGCAGTCTAGTCCAATTAATCGTATCTTGAACACCTAAACTTTAGTTTTTTATTCTAGGAGGAGGAAGGACATGACTTTTTATAAATTCAGTTTTACTTTTTTTGTAAATTCACAAACACTCAATAGTTAGATGTCGAACTTGCGATCGTGATCAGACAAAAATAAATACAAAAAGGAAGATTAGACAATACTTACTTAATTGCAAAGTAGTATTTTAAGGTGGAAAATAATTTTATTGTAAAATGAAAAAAAATGTTTCAAAATAACCATTCACTTCTCATATATTGCGCTTTTGACATATTTAGATAACATCTGTTACTTAAATATGTTTGTTAAAAGTTATTGATATGATCAGTACACGAAAACTGCATTATCTATTCTTTTATCATTTGTACTAGTGCATAACACTACTTTTATGGAGCCCTGTGTACTTTCACACTTTTAGAAAATATGATCAAAATACGCAGACGATATCATTGTGAGAGAAGGAAAACTCGAAATAAAGGAAATAAAGGCCAGCGTGAAAACAGTAGGCAAAGCCAAAGCCAACATTGGGAGAGGCCTAAATAATGTCTAACAGTAGACTGTAATGGGTTAATTGAGTGATGGAATGGTGTTTTCCGAATGTGGCATCTTATTTTTACGTGCGCTAAATCCCCACGGATACTGGAGCCGGTGGAAGAGGTTATGTCGGACTCGAACCCACTAAAACGCACGCCGCCTGTTTGTCGCTTTGGTTGCCGAAGGTGAGGTTGACAGGCATATCCCTCGCTCTGAATGTGGCCTTAAATAGTACTGATTTACATCGAACTAGCGCATTCTCATTCTATCCCCTCTACGTTAAGAAATAAGTCCCTTGGCCGCGGCACATGTAATGTAATGTTGCCAGAATCGTATTTTTATTTTACCGAACCTTTAATTGTTCAGATACGTTTATAATAGTTCTTAGTTGAACTACTGAACTTAAGAAAATAAAGGAGTGAAAACTTCAGCAAAAGTGTATCAAGAGACAGTCTTGGAGCGTGTTGTGAAACCTCCCATCCCAGCTCCTCTATATACAAAAAAACGCGTACTGATCAATTATATTTATTTATTTTATTTATTTAAACTTTTTACACAAACACACAAAGAATGTACAAAGGTGGACTTAATGCCACAGGCATTTTCTACCAGTCAACCTTAGGGTGATAGGTTATAGTGTCCATGTTGTGATGAGATTGAGATCACATGCCAGAAACTATAATTCCCATTAATACATCATAAAAAATGTGCTGGTAATTCTAACCCGTGCTGTCATGGCCTAAACAAACCAATACACAGAATGGCTGAGTATGGCGGCTATGTCATTTTTAGTTCCGAGTTTGAGCGCGGGACTGATTTTCTGGCGTTGACTCTAGTGCAAAGAATAAGAATAATTTTATTTGCTTAAGTGACAGAACATTCGTTCATTGTTCTTTCTTTGATAAAAGGTTTCATTTTCAATAAAATATTAAGAAATAATATCTTTTGTTCTAGCTCAAGTTCTCTGTTCGTTTGGTCTAAATCCACTTTTAGATTATAATATTTTGAGAATAATATTCTTATGAGAATATCATGTCTTGCGAATATTATGTTGTTTTGTTATATAATAATTTATGACGTGTTTCCTTATTCCTATAGTCCCAGAAATTTCCGGGTGTGAAAAGCCATCTAATGAAGCTGTCAAGCTGAAGTCCACCATTATAATATTATTAATACCTTTGACCTTCATTCCTGAAATATCGCCTTTATCAGGTGAGGTGGCGTCTTATTGACGTGTCCTACATAAAGAGAAAAGCAAAATATGGATACAACGTGTCAATAGATGACAAACATGGCTGACAAACAAGCATGGCTTTATACGTATGTATATGTAATGCCTTTTGTCATCGGTGTACCTTTTGTATATACACTTACATTATTAAAAACTAATGTACACAAGACTTTGCCCAAAATATCTTAATCACTCTTAAAAGCCGATGTGTTAGCCTCGCTGCACCATCTCAAGTACAAAAGTTAGTGTTTCTAAATAACAATAAAATTCTAAAACAATGAACGGAAAAAATAAAAAATACCATTAGAACAAGGAAACT
This sequence comes from Eilema griseolum, assembly GCA_963662185.1. Lineage (NCBI taxonomy): Eukaryota > Metazoa > Arthropoda > Insecta > Lepidoptera > Erebidae > Eilema > Eilema griseolum. The sequence continues at coordinate 1,111,214 of OY759232.1, forward strand.
TAAAAAAACAGATAGCGGAAAAATAAAAAAAATAATTAAAAGAAGCCTTTAAGGGTCTATGGATTGAATGCAATGTTTCCTTAGCCTCCCTCGGCACCAGCGTTGCCTAGCAACTGATACTACTGCCGCCATCTTGAATTATTCGTATTATAACATGGTTTCTGATTTTATGAATATATAATTTGAATGGAGAGATTCGTGCTGGGTAATTAGAATCCATGTTTACAAATTAAATATTTATCATGTACATTCATATAATGATAAATGTACATTTATATTAGAATGTTAAATGGGTGGAAAATGTACCATGGACCACCTAAGAGTATAATATTCAAATTCACATTTTGAAATTCTCTTTTACAAAAAACAGCTCTATCTGGCTTGTTTCCAGACTCTGTTTAGCTATTATGATTTTTTTTTAATTTCAATAACCATTCGATTCAGGAATTTAACACAAGACCCCATGATCGCATGAAAATACAAAAAAAATGTACAGAACATAGTCAAATTACATAAACAAAAAACTTCTAAAAAATATGCGAGGTCTGCAGCTAGGCCTCGTAGCATGTGCCTACGAGGCCTAGATGAGCCGCTACGCGTGAGCTACGTCCTGATGTAGCGAAAAAGTCATGAATTTGTAAAAAAAAATATTATAATCTTACATGCACGATAGCTTACAAGATTTTAGTCCATCTCATTTGTGCTGTGATATTTGTACAAATGCAAGACGAATGAAGGAGATTAAAAAAAACAGTTTTCTCTACAACCATTACCACAATAATTTAATTACAGGCCATTAAGTGCCGTAGTATTGCAGAAAGAAATTAACCTATGAAATCTCATTTTTTTATAAATCTCCAACATTGCGTAAAGGCATCATTCTACTAAAATCCTACGTGAAATATGACTTTAATACAGCTAAACACAGTCTAGAAATTACTTCATTAAAATTTCATCTGGATTCTGTAGATTTTTTGTCGGTGTTGCTTACATCCTTATATTTATTTTTATTTAAAAAAAAACAAATCGATCCATCAAACATCATTTTAAAAATAAAAAATAAATTCATGTTCTTAATTAAGTGGCGCATACCCGTCAAATTCAAAATAAGAATTATGTGTGGCCAGAGTTAAAAATAATAAATCGTTTCGACATTTTAATAAATGTATCTAATAGGTGGACTGTATAAAAATATTTCATTATGTATCTATTTATTTATAACTTTCACATTGTGTCAACTTGTGATCCGCGTGATTAGAAAATTGGATTTGAATAAGAATGCACACATTATATAAGAGTAATAATCATAACTTATTATTTTTATTCTAGTAAAATTAAATTTGACAAATCTGTTTTAAAATACGAAATCCGTTGGCATATTATATATATTTTGGATGTCAAAAAATAGCTTTTTTTTATACCAGTTAGGTGGCAGACAAGCGCACGGTCCACCTGATGGAAAGTGGTTACCGTGGCCTATGGACGTGTGTAACACCATAGAAGCCACACTGCCGACCCTGTAAGCACAGAGTTTCTGTGCTGTCAGTATAGAGGACAAAGCAGGACAAACCTTTAGTCATCCCACTGACAGTACAAATTCTCCAGTGAGCTCTGGTTTTTTTTACAATGGTAGTCCTCGCTTTAACGGCCACATCAGGTGCTTTTTCAGGTCCTGCTTAATGGATCCAGGCGCTAGATTCTACTAAAGCGAAACCAAACTCACTACCAAAAATGACATTGAATTTTAAACTTTATTTCTATACCATTAAAGTCCAAAATTAAAAGAATAGTTTCATTACAGTTTTTTATTCACTCTGCAATATACTAATTTTAACCGCATTGCTTTAAAATCTAAAATTGAATAGATTTTTAGCAGCGTCCATGGAATGTCTGTTGTTTTGCTTTAGCAGAATCGATGCCGGGGACTGTAGGAAGAAGGAAACACGTAAAAGAATTCTATAAGTCTTCCTGGTCCGGTAAAGAACAGCGCGGTGGCGCCAAATTCTTGATGGAACGACTGGAGTGAGACGTATAAGTTTTATAAGATCATTATACGGCTTTACATAAAGCATTATCATCATATACATATACTATAACACACAAATAGAACACACGAATCTTCCTATATAGTGAAGGAGACGGCGAATCTTAATAGCTGTCAATATATTGACAGTTTTATTTTTTTTTTTAAATTCCAAAGTACATTACTGAAGTAACCGATATTACTAATTTCTCTCTAACCCCTTCAGTTAAGCTAAATTGCTTGTTCCTCCGTGATCATGATGCTTGCAACAGCGCCGAAATATCGGAAACTCAAAACAATATAACATAGTAAATATCTCGATTACTTTGATACTAAATTGCTTGTGTTGAGAGTGGGTTTACGTATGCAGTGTAATGGCCAGGGATTAAACTCAAGACCTTTCAATCAACTATTTGACCAGTAAGCAACCGACACTTCTCCTTTTTAACCAGTCCAGTGTCACTGTGCTGAGTTATGTAAGATAAAAACATTACATCTGATGCTTTCTGTATAGAAAGCGCGAATTTGAATACGTTCAAATGTATACGTTTCTAATGAATTACTTTCGTTTTCGTTTGAATCGAGTTTAATACGATGTACGTTATTATGTATTTATGCGGTTTCTTCCATTTATGAAGTTATTAGCTTAACACCTTAAATATTACTATTGAATATTTCATTTTACAATGTGATGAATATTTATTTTTTGTTGCGGGCAACTCTGGCTGTTTCTATTTGAATGACATTCGAATGCGTGGAATACAGAATATTGACAACGTTTCTGCGACTTTTGGGAATTTATTCTCGGGTAAAAGTAGTCTATGGTATATTCTGGATTTTTCTATATCTGTGGGTGACCTTTCAGCGAAATCCATTCAACCATCTTTGCGTAATGACGTATTAAACCAATCGTTTAGATGTAAAAATGCCTGTTTAACTCCACAAGGATTGGTAGAAGTGTATTATAGAAAATTATTGATTTTTATTCCTGTTAAATACTAACCATAAAGCTTCCCGAAGAATATTCTATTTTTATCATATTTTATATATTTTAGTTCGCTTTTGGCAGAGCAGTCGTTTTTTTATTCATTTATAAGCAATCTATCAAGATTTATTACCATTACGTTAATATATTTTAAAATTATACATGAAAACATTTTTAAATCAAACCAATACGTTCATATGTGCTGTCGTATAGGAAAACGCCCAGTGTTGCAGTAATATGACGTAACCCATCACGCATCACAGACAGACCTCAAGCTTATGCAACTGAGACCTTACGATACGAGTCACCGGGGCGATACGAACCAATTACGTTCTATATTACCACAGGTACCTTGACATCTGTCAAAATGGAGAGATAATTGAACGGTTTAGGTTGGATGGCATTTCAATAAGGGAATTACTACTGTTCAATTCTAAGTTATAAGGTTGGCAACACAAAATTTTGATAAAGTAGTATGCTCCGAGAGTTACTAGCATCTGTAAAAAAGCTAAAATTACGTGTCTATATTCAGAAGAATATAGACACGTAATTTAGTTAGTTTAGGAAAAGCTGAGAAGAATCTCAGCTTTTCCTAAACTACACAGCTGTATTTGATACGATTTTCAGTATCATTTAAATATATTTTTACAGATTTATGGTATTACTTGTATGTATAATTCATCTTAAATAATCTTTTAATACGTAGAAAACCTTATTATACCCGTAACCAGAGCAATTCGCTAGTAATAATATAAATTATAATATAAGAGCTTGATGTATTGAATAACCTATTGAATGAAAAAAACATGAATTCTTATCGATATAACACACGAGTGACGTTAAAGTACAACACGTGTGTGACCTACTTCTACAAATAGGTACATAGATAGGAAGGTAATTAATCGTTTGACAATAGAATATATTTAATGTTTATTCACTTAGGTTTACATTAATATTTTTCAGCTTTAATTATTTATTAAAATGAAGACGACTTTTATGTTTCGGAACGAATTATTTCATCTTTGGTGGACGTTTTTTTTTTCAATTCGAATTATTTCCGAAAACAATCCAGCCAGTATTTTTTAAGTAATTCCAAATTCAAATTTCATTTGTAATGTCAAAATATTTTCAAATGAGTCAAAGCGGTGCGTTGTTTTATTTTTAAACTGGCAACGCGCGACCTCCGCGCATGAATGTAGTGCCAATGTCACAGTAACTGGGTCTATGTCAGCGAGCGTGGCCTCACCGCCGCGGGGATATATCTGCACGTTTCGTGGCCTTATTTGGCGCTTTCGACGGGGTCACTAGGTTTTTGGTGATCGCATTCTGTTATACTCCTTTGCTTCAGTAGACACGTGAGAAAAATCACGTGTTTCCATGTCTTTTGATGTAAAAATCCGGCCCAGTGTTAGTCAAAGCCCAAATCTCGAAGGTATTTTTTAGATTTTTAGTATTTCTGGTTATAGCGGCAACAGAAATACATCATCTGTGGAAATTTAGACTGTCTAGCTATTACGGTTCATGAGATATGAACTGGTGATAGACAGACAGAGAGTGGTCTAGTAATAGTTTCTACCCTTTGAGTACGCATCCCTAGAAATGAAGTAAGACTGCGACAGCCTTATACTACTAATATTTTCGACCTCTAGGAGAGGGTTGTTCTCCTTCCGACATAAAAAAACACAGAAATAGTTACCAATTGATGGCAATAGACAAGCCTAGTTATCGAAATGTATGCGCTAATAAATGGAAATACGGGCGCGAGTACGTATATTTATGTTTTTAAATTCAAGTTTATAGTGAATCAATAATGAGAAGACAATACCACTCAAGGCGCTATTTGTCACAGACAATAGGGAATCATGGTTCTGTAGTAACGTACTAGTACTATAAATAATAAATGAGTAAAGCATCAATTAACAGGAATGGATATAAGCAAATTAAGATAAAGCATTACCATATTCATACATATCCTATAAATCCTCGAAGGGGTAGACGGAGGTGTGCTAACAGCCACATTTCGCCAACTATGTTTTTTGAACAGTCCGTGTAATAATATGAATAAAATGTGTAGTTGTACGTTACTTGATAAGGTGGTCCGTGAAGGTCGGTCATAAACTGGATTAGATTCGTTCGAAATATGAGTTTCTTTTTTAATTTGAACGATGACTTAATACTGCTATGAATAACCAATAAATTTCTGGCAATACAACAAAAAAAATGCATGAAATGTGTTGGAAAAAATTTAAATTTAGAATATTAACAGCGATTTTTTTCTTCAGATGACGTTTCGTTTCGATGTTTTATTATTTAATAATCTGATTTCACGCCTTCAGTTGATTCATAAAACTTAACTATATTTAATTTCGTACTTTTACTTTCCTTAATACATCAAATCTATTGATATTTATCTTAATAAGATAACTCTTGCCATTGAGAATTTCTCTAGAAAACACTCACAACTTTGATGCTGATAAGACTTAGAATTATTTACTAACAAGTTTCCGTCTTTCTACAATTCCGGGTCTTTGAAAGAAAGGTCTGAAAAAACTGTTATTATACCACTTACGTGGCAGACAAGCACACGGCCCATCGGATGGGAAGTGGTTACCATGGCCTATGGACGTATGCAACACCGGGGGTGTTACACTCGCGCTGCCGACCATAAAGAAACCTTCTGATGCCCCTCTTGAAGAACCCCATATTGTAGGTGCTTGGGAAAACAGCAGCAGGGAGGTCATTCCACAGCTTAAGTGTGCGTGGGATGAAGTTTCTTTCATACCGCACAATTACAACTGTAGTAATCATTATTGTAGACATTTGTAGAAGTTCTTTAGACTTCACTTATGTCTTAATATTTAATTATATAATAATATTTCATGCGCTATTATTGCATATCGCCACATACCTATAGCATGCGCTAATTGTGGCTATATGTAATGTACTATATATTGCACTCTTATGAACGAAATGTTTTGGCATCTAATTCATTATTCGTAAGAAGTGGAAGACATAACCTGGAAATTAATTGTTTTACTGTGCGATAAATCCCCACAGTTATTTTCCACTGCCATAGGTTCAAAACCCATGCTATACATTAACTTTTTCCAATTAAAACTTGTAAAACAACATGAGGTAACTTGTCAAAAACACGGAACAAGAAACAACAGCTACCGTACACCGGTAATTCTTTTCCTTTCATGTACTTTCCACGAATTCCCCCTCTGCCCACACTTACCCCCAAAAGTGGGGTAACATTTTTTATCTTCGTTTTAATCTGAAAGAGTGCTTAGTGAACTGAGAAATGATAATACGTACTAAATCAAGTAAGAGTTTACGTCCATTTTAATTTGAAGTTCACTTATATAACTTACTAACTGACATGGCTTCGCCCGTGGCATTCTTCAAAACAGATTTTTTTATACAACTTAGGTGGCAGACAAGCATACGGCCCACCTGATAGAAAGTAGTAACCTTCCTCGACAAACAACAGCCTCTGTGGCATAACGGTAGAACATTCGACTACTACACAGGGGGCGCGGGTTCGATTCCCGCTCAGTGCAAATATTTGTTTGTATGCATGAATATGTATATTTGTATTAGTTGGGTGTTAAGTATAATATGTATGTATTTACAAAAAAAAAATGTCTAAGTATAAACATACATCCGCATTCTAGATTCCATAACACAAGCTAGTTAAGATACGCTTACCATGGGTCTAGATAGCGTTGTGTAGAATGTTGCAGTGTGGAATATTTATTTATTAAAAAATTGGGCTATTCAACACATATAGAATTGTCCCATTCGAACTAGCAGTTCCTAAGATTAGCGCGTTCAACCAAACATGTGATTATGAAAACAAAACACTTTTTACACGATTGCACCAGGGAGGGTAATGCTTTAATATTGATATTACTAATGTAACTCTTATGCTTCATGAAACGGTAGTTTAGTGGTGAAGGAGTCGGCCTTACAAGCGAGAGGTCCGGGGTTCGAATCTTGGCCCTGGGTCAGCCGGAGTCCGAGGGATATGCCTGTCAACCTCACCTTTGGCAACCAACAATGACCCACAAGCTCCGTGCGTTTTAGTCGGTTCGAGTCCGACATAACCTCTCCCACCAGCTCCGGCGAGGAGGTATCCATGAGGACATTTCGCACGTAAATAAAGGGGTAGGTTAATCTCTCTGTCTACCACTTTGTGTATATACTAACGTGAGTATATTACACTACAAGAAAGCATTGCAATTACATGTAATCACACACATTTCGCAAATTAAACATATAATAAGAAATGCAACGATATCGCTATTATTTCTCAAACCTGACGCGGCGGTTTATGATATTACATTTAATTTGCAATTATATTGCGAAATCAATGCTAAGTCAATGCTAAGGTCATTGCAGTATCTATGCTAATCTAAGATTGTGTTATGATAAGCGGAGATTTTATCTTCCCATAGTGTGATAAAAATCTCTAAAAAATCTCTAAATCTCTAGTTACAGTTTAATAAATAAAACACATTATTTTAATGACACTGTTCGGCACTTAGATTGGGCACACAAAGATTAGGCACTTGGAATTATAACCTATTTAAATAAAATGTCAATCTATTCAATTCAATTACCTACTTATAATGTGGTACAGCAAAAGATAGAAATAAAAGATATAGTAATCAAGCACATTTTGCCATAAAGTTGGCATGCAAACACAGATTATTAGGTATACAAAGCGATATCTACTTAGTAACTAAACATATTGCAGTCACAATAATAGCGTAGCAGCTACAACGCATTTCTGCAGTGGTACTACGAATGACATGCATATTTCTTTAAAAAGTCTTCCACAGAATAAAAAGTCTCGTCCACCAACCATTTATGTAATGCAACACATTTTTTTTTATGAGGTAGTGCTATAATCGACCCTGACAATTACTCAATTATGTGTTTGAATATTATAAACTATTTCGCGATGGCCCTTGGCAATACGGACTATATAAGGGGATATTTCAAGGGACGGAACAGTGATCCTACATAGGACAACACGTGCAGGGCTTAGATGTCACCCTCACACTGTGCAGAATATACGAGCAAGAACCAAGCGGTACGGTGAGTCGGTGACTCGTTTCTTTGCCGCACCGCTAAAATCTAGAACTCATTGCCAGCTCACGTGTTTCCTTCTACTTACAGTCCCGGGTCCTTTAAGAGGGGCGTGAAAAAGCATCTGATGAGGCCGCCAAGCTGAGTGTCACCATTGTAACATTACTTAGTGTCTGTAATGGTGACCCTCTTTCCTGAGCCTTTTCCTTTAGCTAGGTATATATAAGCATACATACTAAAAATATCCCAGAAAATGTCATATTACATCCATACATCCATACATACATAACAGAATATATATTTTTTTTATATATACCACTTAGGTGGCAGACAAGCGCACGACCCACCCGACGGAAAGTGGTTACCGTGGCCTATGGACGTGTGTAACACCAGAGAAGCCACACTCGCGCTGCCGACCCTGTAAGCACAGAGTTTTTTTTTTTTTTTTTTTTATATAGGACACGTCAATTGGACTTCGCCTTGCCTGATGGTAAGCTGAAGGCAAAATCCCAGAAAAGAGGGTCACCATTACTTACACATACCGTGTGACAATGGTGACACTCAGCTTGACGGCCTTATCATATGCTTTTTCACGCCCCGCTTAAAGGACCCGGGATGCCGTCAGTGTAGAGGACAAAGAAGGACAAGCCTTTAGTCATCCCACTGACAGCACAAATTCTCCAGTGAGCTCTGGCTACCCTACTCACCACCGGGAACACAACACGAGGTTGTTATAACCGTGGTAATCTGTAGGGTGGATGTACTTCCCCAGTCGGACTGCTCAATTCGGACGGGAATACCGTCGTGTCCTACCTCCTCGATGTACGTACTAAAAATATCCCAGAAAATGTCATATTACATCCTAACATCCATACATACGTCACAGTATAATATATTAACACACACATAAATAATTAGTTATAAATTTATAAATTATATTATAAATAAATTATAAAATAAAATATTATAAAATAAATAAAATTATAAAATTATTAGGAATCGCTGCGGTCGTCTGTGTAGAGATGCGAAAAAGCGCCACATCCACGACTCCATTAATAATTCTAACACATCTCAGGTATGGCAATTTCTAAGGTCTCTTGGTATCGGTAAGACTACCAGGGACAACACGCTGAATTGCGACCTCAATACGTTAAATATACATTTCTCCACGCCACCAACTGTGATAGATGATTTGGATAAAGTATCTACTCTAAGTTATCTCTCCAGTCTTCCCCTGCCTGAATGTGCCTCTTTTATATTCAACCCGGTTGCGGAGAGCGATGTACGGAAGCAAATTGTAAGAATATCGACCAAAGCAATGGGTAATGATGGTATTCAGCTGCAAATGTTACTGCCTATTCTAAATGAACTCCTTCCAGCCATTACCCACATAGTAAATTTTTCGCTTGAGCATAGCTCTTTTCCTTTGGCCTGGAAGAAAGCACTAGTCATTCCTTTGCCCAAAACCTCTAATCCATCCTTATTATCCCAGTTTAGGCCTATTTCAATCCTTCCGATTCTTTCCAAAGTGCTTGAGAACACGGTGCGTATTCAATTATCTTGTTACCTTTCCTCTAATGGTCTACTGAGTCCATTACAATCTGGTTTTCTTTCTGGCCATAGTACAGTCACGGCTTTAGTCAAAATATCCGATGATATAAGACTGGCCATGGAGAATAAACTCCTGACGGTATTGGTTCTACTGGACTTCAGTAGTGCCTTCAATTCTGTTGACTTCGACATCCTCTTGGGCATCCTTTCTTCATTAAATATATCGCCCTCCGTAATCGCTTGGTTTAACTCTTATCTTCGGGGTCGCTCGCAGCGGGTTCGCTCTGATGAGGCGTCCTCTGACTGGCGTAACCTTACTGCGGGTGTACCGCAAGGTGCTGTCCTCTCTCCTCTACTTTTCTCAATTTTTATTAATGCTATCACCAAAGTTATTTCTTCCAGTTATCATCTCTACGCAGACGATTTGCAGTTGTATCGTCATTTTAGGTCTGATGATGTGGGTGGGGCCATTACTGCCATCAATAATGACCTTAAAAACATTAGTGCTTGGGCAAAATCTTTCGGACTGCTTGTCAATCCTGCGAAATCTCAGGCAGTCATTATAGGTGGCAGACACATTTACAGTAATCTTGACCATGCCTCTCTAACTCCTGTTTTTTACAGCAATGCTCTGATACCATTTTCCACGGTCGCCAAAAACCTGGGGGTTCTCTTCGATTGCAATTTGTCATGGACCAGTCATATCAACGAGGTAAGCCGGAGAGTTTTTGGTACTTTCCACTCCCTTAGGCGTCTTCAGAATTTCCTTCCTTTTAAAACCAGAGTCTGTCTCGCTCAATCTCTTCTCCTTCCCCTCCTAGACTATGCTGATGTCACCTTTCTGGATGCAACTGAAGAACTCTGGAACAAGATGGAGCGACTGCAAAATTTGTGTATTCGTTTTATTTTCGGCCTACGTAAGTACGACCACGTTTCGGAGTTCAGAAGGCAACTGAAATGGTTACCAATTCGGCGGCGTCGAGATGTTCACATTCTTTCCCTTCTCTTTTCTATTCTTCACAACCCTCATTCTCCTTCATATCTTCGTGAGCGTTTTGAGTTCCTTGTACCCAGGGGAAAGCCCTGTCGCACTTCGTCTTCTCTTTTACTTCGAACTCCCTCGCATAGTTCGACTTGCTACGACAATTCCTTCACAGTTTCTGCAGTACGACTGTGGAATTCTCTTCCTCACTCCATACGCGATAGTCCTTCTCTGAATATTTTTAAAAGACGTATAAGAGATTACTTTCTCTCTCAACAATAGCAGACATACATGATATGTATTTGTATGTATGTATGTATGTATGTTTATTTATGTATTTATGTAGATATGTATGTATGTATGTATGTATGTATGTATGTATGTATGTATGTATTTGCGTGTGTATGTGTATGTGTGTATATGTGTATGTGTATATTTGTGCCTATTGTCGGGGGTATACACATTTTATACCTTCTTATATTAATTTTACACTTGTGCACTAGACTTAGCCTCTCGTATTGCAATTCCTCTGTGCACTCCCGGGTTTGCTGGAAGAGAACTCAACTTTGAGTTAAGCTCGCCTTTGTACATTACATCTCATCTTGTTATATTAATGTAATATATGTGTGTGTACAATAAAGTATAAATAAATAAATAAATAAATAAATATATTTTATACTACTTTAGGGACTCAAACTCTTTTAGGGACCTCTAACTATTTTTAACTCAATTTTGAATGTTATTAACACGTTTTATAAAAAGATAAATAATAAACACTAGGTACAAAGTACTTGCATAGACAGCCATGTTCTCGTGATGATTGGCCCTGGCGGTAACCTTGTCGCCGTCTCGCTCGCACGCACCACCGTCCACGTGCTCCCATCTCTCTCTAGCTGAATGTTCGCGGTGATAACTACCGGATTCCGTGCGCATGCGATTGAAATGATTTGATATTTGTTTTTAGTTGAAAGGGCAAAGTCATTAGTTTAAATTTACGAATTTATGAAGTGAAATTTCTCATTATACAACATGGAGGCTACGTACCCGTTGGACTTAATCTATAAGGGGACTTAAAATTTAGGTCGTATGGGTATTTTGTCTGATAAATTAGGAGTAAAATAAAAACACCAGTGAAAACTAACCATAACATAGACAAAATCCTTTAAGCGGGGCGTGAAAAAGCATATTATGATGCCGTCAAGCTGAGTGTCACCATTGTCACATGGTATATGTAAGTAATGGTGACCCACTTTTCTGAGACTTTGCCTTCAGCATACCATCAGGCAAGGCGAAGTCTAATTGATGTGTTCTTTTTTAAAAAAAAACATTGTTTGTATTTTGTTTTTTCATTTTCTTAGTTCATATTTCAAAAACAAATTCAGGTTGGCACTTGTTAAGAGTTTTTAAACAGGCGAACCGTGTACAAATGTTAGTATCTTATTTTTTCTTTTTTCTTTTTAAAACGAATATTAGAATCGAAATTACTAACTCCCTCTAACCCCTCCAGCTAAGCTAAATTGCTTGTTTTTTATATTATTAATTTATTTATTTTCCTTATTATTACCGGTTGTGTTAAAAGTGAGCTCACGTCGAAATATAGTGGTAATGTAATGCAAGGATTCGAACCCGAGACCTTTCGAACGTAAGCCTGACTTCTTAACTACTAAGCTACTGACGCTTCTATATGTTATAAGATAATACAATAAACAGTTTTCCTTAAAACGAAACAAGATTCAATAATGGGCAAAGTTAGGTATACATGGTGGGCAATGACAAATCTGTGGCGTTCGACTACAACGCAGCAGGCGCGGATTCAATTCCCGCTCAGTGCAAATATTTGTATGCATGAATATGTATATTTGCATTGGTCTCGGTGTAACTGTCCCCTCGTTTTCATTAAGAAACAAGTTGTAAGCTTATCTATACTAATATTATAAAGCTGCAGAGTTCGTTTGTTTGTTTGTTTGAACGCGCTAATCTCTGGAACTACTGGTCCGATTTGAATGATTCTTTCAGTGTTGGGTAGTCCATTTATCGAAGAAGGTTTTAGGCTATATATCATCACACTACTACTTAAGGGAGCGGAGCATTGATAATAAATGTTAACAAATTCGGCAATTTTTCGTACATATTTTGAAGACTAATACATACGGGCTCAAAGGGATATGAAGCTTCAAAATATACCCCAGGCGAAGCTGGGGTGGGTCCGTGGGTCAGCTAGTTTAATATAAAACTTGTCAAAGATAAAACTAGTCAAAACAAAATACTTGTTTTATACGTGTACTGAGACTGTCTCAGATACTTTTTCGTTCACATAGTATGTATAGCCAACAAGTTGTAAACAAGTATAAAACACATTTGCGTTCACACTGAAGCCTGTGACTTATAGCAACTTTTTTTTTTTTTTTTTTTTTTTATATAGGACACGCCAACTTGACCTCACCTCGCCTGATGGTAAGCTAAAGGCAAAGTCTCAGGAAAGAGGGTCACTATTACAGACACTAAGTGCTACAATGGTGGCACTCAGCTTGGCGGCCTCATCAGATGCTTTTTCACGCCCCGCTTAAAGGCCCCGGGACTGTAGGAAGAAGGAAACACGTGTGCTGGTAATGAATTCCAGGTCTTGGTGGTCAAGTCTTGTCAAATACATGTTTTATACTTAGGTGAAAACGAGGGGTTAAAAAAAGTATCTGAGTACATAAGCTGGTTAAGGTATGCTTATCATCGGTCTAGATAACGCTATGTAAAATGTTGTGAAATATATATTTTCTTATAAATATATAATGTTGAATTTTCTATAGCATCTATAGCAAATGAAATAGGTACACTTTTACGGTTACTATTAATCCAGTTTCGCAGCTTAGCCTGTGTGCATTTTGATTTTGTTGTCGGAAGCTATTCCCGGTATGAAAATCTATCCCTGTACTAAATTTCAGCCCAATCCGTTCAGCCGTTAGAGCGTGAATGAGTAAAAAACATTAAAATATCTAGGTACTCAATTTTTTTTTTTTTTTTTTTTTTTTCAGTCCATAATGATAATTTATTTCTCATAAAAACATAAAGTGCACTTAAAAATTAGATTTACAATAATTTAGAAATTAGAGTACGCCAATATATAATTTTTTTTTACATTTATAGCATTAAGTAGGGTAGCATTTTCTGTGTCCATTTTAAATACATACAAAAGCTATTTATAAGCTAGTCTAAAAATAATGTGACATATCATTACTTACTTTACGAGACACAATAGCAAAGGATTGCTAACCGTCTGCTACCTGACTCCTGACCTAATCTCATGAATAATTTATAAAAATAATAATGTACAGCAATCAGTCCCTTAGTTCTGCTAAAGTAAAAACCACTGTCATAACAGATACTACAAAAAAAAAAAATTACATTTTGAACTTTATTGCTATATGGTTAATAACTAAAATTAAATGGCTCTTTGTAGAGTGTAAGAAAAACTGTAATAAAAAACTTTTCATTTAATTTTAGAATTTAATATTATAGCAATGAGGTCTAAAATGTATTGCCATTTTTTTGCAGTGTCGGTAGAACAACAGTAGTTTTGGGTTAGTAGAATTAAGGCCTAGTTTGTGGCTACAATATTATACAGAGAACTCAAGTTACCGACATAGGTCGCAGATTAAGCAAGCTGAAGTGGCAGTGGGCTGGCCACGTTTGTCGAAAGACTGATGGCAGTTGAAGCAAACGAGTCCTAGAGTGGAGACCGCGAGAAGGTAGACGAAAGGTAGGACGCCCCTTAGCCAGATGGACGGAGGATCTGAAATAGGTGGCTGGGACAGACTGGATGCGGAAGGCAGAGGATAGGATAAAATGGCGCATATTGTGAGAGGCCTATGTCCAGCAGTGGACTACTGTGGGCTAATTGATTGATTGATTGATAGCCTCAGACTATAGACTAGACTCAATATTGGATAGACTCGTGGATAATGGGAATGTACTATATAGGTTAAACAACACTAGCCAGTTAGTTTTAAAGTGGATTGCCGTTCTTAATACATGGATACCCCTCTTTGCTTTTTTATCTAGTACTCGACAACTTGACCTCACCCCGCCTGATGGTAAGCCTAAGCCAAAGTCTCTGGAAAGAGAGTCACACAGACAGTAATGTTACAATGGTGGCACTCAGCTTGGTGGCACATCAGATGATTTTTCACGCTCCGCTTAAAGGTGTTTTTATGGTGGTCTTAATACAGAACTTTAATATTGCCAGTGGTCGTTGGATCATGACATAGTAACGATTTAATTAATTTTAATACAAGAATAAAAGAAACAAAACGATTTACAATTAAATTGTATTCAAATTCGTTCATTTATTTCTACGTGAAGTAATAATAAACATATTACATATTCATTAGTTCATTAAAATGTAACTTACTAAATAAATATAGTAATAGAACTATTATAGTAATAATAATAGTAGGTATAGTCTGTATTTGTAAATCAAATGAATACAATACAAATGCAAAAATACACAAGGAAAACTTCCAAAAAATTACTATTCGTCTCACCTCACCTATTGACATAATATACATTTAACATACGTTCGACTACAATAGATATATTTATAGAATATACATTTTTACTATTGTATATTTTGCCTACTATATTATTTACACGTATATTTTTGTTCTCTTTACTTATTTAGGGGATGAATAGTTACTACTTGAGTTGACTAATGACTTTCGCTACGATATACTCTCTACTACCAGACATAGGTCTCTCGTGGCCTCTGCTAATGTGTCATAGCTATCCTCCGCCTTCCGAATCCACACTGGCTGAATCCCAGCTACCATTTTCAGGTCGTCCATCCATTTTACTGGAGGTGTCCACCCTTTCATTTACTGATTTGTGGAAACACTTTTAGCTCCTGCGAGCTATGTCAGTAACTTTTCATAAATATAATGGCGTATGACATTATCTCAAATCATTTATATTTAAAATGGTGATAAAATTTTCATTTACATGCAACTTTAGTTTCGATTAAGCTACACTAATTATCATATTATAGCCACATTATTTTAAAAGTATATTACCAACAATGCTGTGGAGCAGCACGGGTAAAGCTCCTTTACATGTTATTAGCAACAACTTTGCACCAACATTGTTTTCGATGCACCTCTGCGGCCAGAGGCACATCGAGCCACATGTTGCAAGGCACTCTTGCTATCCGAAAAGACAACAATTTTATTTTGGTTTATTTTGATTCCGTAAGATAGTGCCTGATGTATTGCAATGAGTTCCAATGACATTATAGATACATCGCAATCAATTTTGAAACCAGCTTCATACTGCAAGGTTTTGTCATAAAATCCAGCTCCCAGACCATGGTCACCCTTAGACCCATCGGTGAATATACTATGCCAGTCGAGATACTTATTATTTAATTCTGCAAGGACACTATTTACTAACAAATTAGGTTCTAAGTTATTTTTAGAATACTCAATGCAGTCTAGATTGGCAAAAACATTTTTTTTTATATCAATATCTGTAACCCATGTGTCTAAGTTGAACATGCAAAGAACATCAACTGAATGTACATTAGTTTCGCTCACATCTTTATAAGTTTTTGTTAGTAAAGGCTTATTTTTCTTTGCCTATGCTATACTAGAAATCATACTTACTTTTAACAAAAGTGGCAAGGATTTAAAATTGCAGTGGGTTCCATGACATATTGGCCTAAGGGGGAATGAGGAAGCTGACCGTATTGCTAAACTGGCAGCAACAGATGGCAATTTGATAAACTATTCACCTGATTACTGGGAATTAGAACCTAAATATAAAAAACTATGCTATGATGAATGGGATAAGATGTTTGAGATTAAATCGGTGCATAAGGGCATATGGTATAAGACCATACAGAATAAGCTACCTCGTACACCCTGGTTCGATGATTCTAGATTACCTAGAAATTATGTAAAGATAGCACTAAGGATCAGATCTGGACATCTCCCATCAGCAAAGTTCGCATACCTAATGAAAAAAACAAATTCACCCAATTGTATTGTTTGCAATACAATTGAAGATATACAACATTTGCTGATGGAATGTGCTCGGAATAAAGACGAACGCGATTCACTGCTGACCGAACTAAATCTAAATAGACAGGATATAGGTCTCATTCAAACGATCTTGGCAAGACCTAAATCTGAAGAGGCTATGAAATTATGTCGTTTGGCTCTGGTGGTTCAGCAGTGAATTGATGCATCTTATGTGTTTACCCACTTTAATAAATTATTGTTGTCCTGTATAATATCGAAAGGTACGATGGGATTGGCATATCCTTTATGGATAAAAATCCCTAATTAAAATTAAGATTAAAAAAAAAATATATAAAAAAAAAAAAAAAACATTGTTTTCGGGCAAAGTTTTTTTTTTCATATACCACTTGGCAGACAAGCGCACGGCCCACCTGATGAAAAGTAGTTACCGTGGCCTATGGACGTGTGTGACACCAGAGAAGAGAAGAGAGTATTTTATTAATAATTCTAAACACTAAGAATATTATTGTGTCCCGATACGGTAGCGTGGAGTGTTTTCTCGCACGCGTCTATTTGCACGGATTGGGAATCGAACCGCGAACCAGACGCGTTCACTACACGCTGCTACGCCACAGAAGCTATCTACCTGAGGCTGTCGCAAATGTCTGTCTTAAGAGAAGTTAAGTGCTGAAACGTGGCCAGACAAAGTCAATGATTCATCCTTTTCGGTCCGGCCCAATAACCTGCTACCCTCATTACCATATTATTGTGCAGGTAATCGTTAATTGCAGCTGAATATTTACATACCTATCGCATTGTTAGCGACACGCTTTTGTTTTTATGCCAACATGTTGTCAAACAGCATAGAGTTAGTAATAAAGTTATTTAATTTTTCCGCAATATAAACATTTGTCGAGTTGGTTCTCAGTGGAGAAGAACAGGGCCCTTCTCTTCCTGTGAGTGTCGTGTAAGGCGGATATTTTTTTTTTCTGAAGTGGTTACCTTATGCAAAACCGTGGCCTATGGACGTATGCAACACCAGGGGGGGGAGGGGGGGGGGTGTTACACTCGCGCTGCCGACCATGAAGAAACTTTCTAATGGCCCTCTTGAAGAACCCCATATTGTAGGTGCTTGGGAAAACCGCAGCAGGAAGGTAATTCCACAGCTTGAGTGTGTATGGGATGAAATTTCTTTCATACCGCACAGTGCGCACGCGGCTAAGGGATCGGACTGTTCAAAATTCGACAGTATATCTACTTACAGCCCGCAAGTACAAACACGAAAACTTTTTACTGAAAGCAAAATCCTCGCGGATAAACAACAAAACTGTTTTCGTGTACAAATACATACAGATCCTCACCAAAGCCGGCGGGGGTGCTAATCTCTAAAACGAATGCCGTCTGTTGGACGTAGATCTGTCGCACCCCGGCCGACCAAGGGCCATCTCTTTCGAACTGGCCCTCTTCGAGAGTGTAAACTACGGAGTCCCCATCTAGCCCCCGGGTATGGTGAGGCACGCATTGCGCTCAGTCACCGTGAAAAAACATATAATCACGGCTTTATCTCCGGAGGGTTAGGCAAAGGTGAATTAACACCCACATTTTACCAATCATTGTATTTGGACTCACGTAAAAGGGGGTTTCCGGGCACTATTGTTGACATGAAAAAATTGGATGCACGGCTCGCATGCATCTAATTTTCTGCAACAATTTGAAAAAGTATTCTATTTCCTAAAATTGTGCCACTTGTCTACAGACAGGCCCAGCTATTACATCGCTAATGACGATACAGGCGTTTTTATTTTTTCACAAAATTTCACAGTAAATATTTATAGTTATCTGTCACAAACGGAGGTCGAACCTTGCTCCAATTTGGGCATGCTGGTAGATAGCATAATAATTGGTTGGCCTAATTTTCACTGTCACCATGAAAAGAAGTTTTGACATACTGTAAAAATAAGTTTTCTGGTTCATTCGAAATGAACAGTCAACAATAAAAATAGTTTAAAAAGTGTTAATTTATAATTTTATTTTAATACTACTTAGGTAGCAGACAAGCACATGGCCCTCCTGATGGGAAGTGGTTACCGTGGCCTATGGACGTATACACCAGAGGCGCTACACTCGCGCTGCCGACCATGAAGAAACCTTCTGATACCCCTCTTGAAGAACCCAATATTGTAGGCGCTTGGGAAAACCGCAGCAGGGAAGTCATTCCACAGCTTGATGTGCGTGGGATGAAGTTTCTTTCATTTGCATGCATAAATATTAACACTGAATGGGAATCGAATCCGCGCCTCCTGCTTGTCAGTTGAATGCATTACCGCCACGCCACTGAGGTGTGTTTGTAAATAATTATACAGTATTAATATACAAATAAAATAAAAAGCAGTACAATGCTGCACATGCAGAAAATATGATTTAGGGCGCGAATTGCGACATCTTACTCGCTGCGTCTGCGCATTTCGGCGTCTTGCTTTTAAACAATACGCGACGTTACCCAATCGCCCTAGATAGAGTGTGCGATTGCTAATAATGCGAGTTTAGTTGATTATATTTACATATAATTACGACAGTATATCTTTCATAGGTAGGCAGAGAGAGATGCATGTAATAGTAGCTATCGGTTTTGTAGAAATTGGCAGTTTAGATTATGTTTGGATCTAAGATTATCGCTATAGTTGCTAAAAAAAAGTGTCTATTTGTGTGGGTCTGGTGTAGCGTAGTGGTTCAGGAGTCGAGAGCTATCGGGTTCATATCCCGGTCATTACATTACCGATATGTAGCCACTCTTAAAACTAGCAACTAACACTAGATATTGTCAATATTGGCTGTACAGGGCTCTACCAAAACATTTATGATAAACAGTTACCATCAAGCAGTTGAAGCGTCGGTAGCTTAATGGTAAAGGAGTCGGCCTTACAATCGAAAGGCCCCGGGTTCGAAGCTGGTCATTACACTACCGATGTGAACCCACTCCTAGCACAAGCAATTTTTTTTTTATACCACTTAGTTGGCAGACAAGCACACGGCCCACCTGATGAGAAGCGGTTACCGTGGCCTATGGACGTATGCAACACCAGGGGTGTCACACTCGCGCTGCCGACCATGAAGAAACCTTCTGATGCCCCTCTTGAAGAACCCCATATTGTAGGCGCTTGGGAAAACCGCAGCAGGGAGGTCATTCCACAGCTTGAGTGTGCGTGGGATGAAGTTTCTTTCATACCGCACAGTGCGCACCGTCTCAGGTCGCAATGTGTGGGGATGAATTCCCTGCCTATGGCGAGAGGTGTGATTTAGCTTAACTGGAAGGGTTAGAGGGATTATTAGTAATTTCGTTTCTAATATTCTTTTTTTTTACTACCATATTTACTACCTTACTAGTAATAAAACAAAGATATACATACAAGATGAAGACTTGTGGTATCAGACGGTCACTGAGTCCAGTATTTAGTGGCACATGGTACCAGGAAGCCAGGAAAATGAAGGAGATCCTTACCCTGAAAAAAAAAAAGTAAATTCGTGAGATTTTTTCGTAACAGTCGCCCTCATAAACTCATTCTGATCCCTTATAAAATCTTAATACATACATACATATAATCACGCATTTATCCCCGGAGGGTTAAGCAGAAGTGAATAAAAACCCACATTTCACCAATCATTGTATTCGGTCCCACATAAAAGGGGGTGAGCATGTTGCCGTATTCCGAGCACTATTGTTGACTCGAGTCATCGCCGAGGCTGAGTCTGGGCTGTATATATCTGTCCGATGTTAAACAGCTCTATCCCTTAGTCGCATTGTACGACACCGCATGGGAAGAGATGGGATGGCCCAAAATCTATTCTGTTGGGAACATCGCGACGGCGAAATCTTAATAAAAAGAAAATTAATTATAGAATAAATTTTATTTATTCAGTTTAGACACATAAAAGTACATATAAACGCCAAAATTTTACAACTACGTCAAGAAATAATATAAAAATATTAAATAATGTAAAAATAAACCATTGGAAAATGATTATTTCGCTGGTTCGATGGGTTAGTGCTATTAGGCAGATATCAGCAAGAAACTCTAAGAACTATATTAGAACTAGATTATCTTTCTTTTTTAATTTTGTTTTAGTTAAAAAAACGTAACCCGTATAGGATTGCTTTGTTGTCTGTCTGTCTGTTCCGTAATGAAACCAAAGAATGAAACCTTTTTCTCGTGAATGCATCGTGTTATCAAATACGCCTTGAAGCTGTCAAAAAATCAAGATTCTACGTCAATGCAATCAAAAGATGCTGACGATTATGTAACAAATTCGTGCAACACGAACACAATAACCGCGACTCCATCTTCCTTCTTTGACAATTCTATATTTGAAAATTAGTAACTAATTTCTTTTTGTTTTGAGTGCGGAAATTTCGGCCTTGAGTGGTTATGTCGGACTCGGTCTAGAAGTGCATACCGTCTTGAGTATTCAGTTGAAGTGAGATAGCCATAAATATACTCTTAATATATCTTCCTCATAATAGCGCTAATCATAGTCGCATCAGAAACTGTCACCTCGGTTTCTGGGGTACGCTTTAACAGTCTAACTGCAGATTTGGCAGATTTTCGATATTTTCCGTGAAGCGACTGCCATCTTACCTCCACAACCTATTGGCGATATGAAAGCTAGTAGCTAAACTAGTTAGACCAGTTATTGGACGCTGGGCTTCAACTACCTACCCGTAACGACTGCTATTAGATGTTAGTATCACAACCAACGGGACCAACGGCTTAACGTATTCGCCAAAATACGACTAAACTAATACAAATAGCCATATACATGCATAGTTACAAATGTATGTATCATATATACATATCTCAATACATACATAATGTATGCACTGAGCGGGATTCAAAACTGGGTCCCTTATATAGCAGACGCGTACACTAACACCACACCGCATAGGCTGCCAAGAATAAAAATGTTCCTAATATTAAGCCACGTGCCTTGAAGGCGAAACGCAGTGCAGGTGTTATAATTAAAAAGGTCCAATATGACAACATTATATTATCTGTCTAAAATTATGCCAAAACAAGTCTATAATTGATAAAATGTTGACATCTCCGAGTACATAAATAGCCTGTAGGAATTCCAGATTCGTTTTAATCTGTTGAACAACAAATAGGTAAGTACTTATTGGTATGTAGTAGTATTATTATTATTATTTATTCTGTGCTATTGGCGCCAATGCCAGCGGAGTCATATGTCAGCAGTGAAACGTCACTGTATGATTTAGTTTCTTTTGTAATATATTTAACGGCCATGGATACAAGTCCTTAAAGCGTTACATAACTTCTATAAGGTCGAGTCTTATTTGTATTATACACAAGTAAAGTAGTTCAGGACGATAAGGATTTTTAGTCATAACGGTTTAGAGAACGCATGAAATACTAAGAAAGCTCCATATTACAGTGATTTATAATTTTCAGGTCTCTAGTAAAATCTCCACTAATTTACTGGAATGCAAATAAGACCTAATTTAAAATTCCTAGTTATCAGGTCATAAAATCCCAAATAAAATATGTTACATTGAAATTAGGAAGAAAAATCGAAAGCAGGTGTCCCCACAGATAAAAAATAAGCTTCATATTGTTAAACATTTAACCTACTTTTAACAGCTCGTTCCATTTTCAAATTTAGAATATGACATCTACAAAAATATTTGTACATTCGTTCTAATAACCTTGATTTTGCCACTACATCTTTTTTATTTTAAACTAGCCCTCTCAGCCCGGCCTCACCTGTGGCATACTTCCAAACCCATGTTACATCTTTAAACCGTATATGCCCACAATTTATTAATTTTCAAATAACGTATGGGAGTTTACCGGAATTGTTGACAATTATGATTACTGCTCAATTCCCTCGGATAGTAGCGTGATGTTATAGCCAGTCACTCACAATTAAGGTAGCTTTCTATTAGTATTTTTATACCACTCAGGTGTCAGGCAAGTACACAGTCCACCTGATGAAAAGTTGTTGCTTATCGACCAGCACCAGCAATAATCAACACCAGCGGAGTCACTTGCTGCCGACTTTGGAAAACTCTGGTAAAAGAATTTTTCAAATCGGTCCAGTAGTTCCGGAGCCACAACAAACAAATATTCCTCTTTATAGTATTAGTTCATATAGAAGATGAAAAATAATTCGCATGAAGGTGTCAATGTTGAGAAAAAAAATTGACCTTAGTCTATGGTGGTATGGTGAGCAAACTGCCGCCACACCGCTCCGCTTCGCCACTAAAACCTTCGTGGAACATTTAAACTTAACCTAGTGATCATGACACACTTTTAGTGATTACGTATGGCCGTGTGTGCTCATGAGCACAATTCGTACACGAATTTTAGCCCGCTTTTTTTAATTCAAGTAATAAAAATATAGGTTACTATTGTAGGTTAAATGAATGACCTTATTTTTTTTTTATTAATATTCATAAAATAGTAGAAATGTATTAAAATACGTTATAAGTTGTATTTTGATTGAAATTCCTGGTTTATAATTACATTTTAGATTTTTAAGTTAACCTTGACTAAGTACAAGGTTGTCATAGCTTCGTTTTAAAATTTTATAAAGAGAATTTAATAAAGTTTTAAACTTAAAAATATATTTATTGATTTCATATACAATCAGAATGTACTTACTAGAAAAAAAAAGATATAATAAACACATAATAAAGGTATGTATATAACAAAGGTATTTTAAAATAACTCAATAAAAATAATAATGTTTAAATTGATTCGGCGAAGGCGGAAAGAGCGGTTGCCAGATAGAGGCAAGGCCAGGCATCAAGGCCCCGAAAACGAGCAATTACATACAAATTTAGACTTTAAGCCTTACATGTAGAGTTTTTAATTGAATAACACGTGTATGTAATGCAAGACAATAAGTTGGGTGTTTTTAATGCAACATTTTTCAGTAATAGGTTGAGATCAAGGTTGTATGTAGACGTGTTGTATGTAGGTGCTACGTACGCTGAGGCCGTCGCGCGCAGTATGAGTTACCGAGAGGGGGGAGAGGGGGGGGGGGATACTAATCTGAGTGTACAGGTGATTTCCCAGAGTATACGAAGTCGTATAGGCAAATACTTTAACTATTACTAATAGCACTTTAGAAAGATAAGTCAACCACTTATTTTGTTTTTTTTTTCCTATAATTTATGGTAAATAATAAAAAATCGTTTTCAAAATTATATAATCTGTCCTATATAACACGAATATCATTTCATAAAATTATTTATAAACTATAATACTTGCGACTAAAGTGGGGCGCATGCCAAATATTCTTTTTTTAAATTGTACGCGCCTTAATTCATATAAAAATAAACAACTTCTCTATGAATTATGAACGTACAATGTATGAATAGCCATAATAAGTTTACTTACATAAAATTATAAGACAAAAGATACATAGTATATAGGTATTATGTTAAAAGAACTTACAATAAGTACACTTTAGTAATAGATATATTGTATTTGAAAAGTAGTTTTAAAATATTGTCTATATTTTTGGCTGCAGTAAGTGCAGGATAAGTAGGTAATAATATTTCTTAGTAAAATTTTTCGTTTCTTAAGAAGAAATTATATTCAGTAGGATACTTGTTTGTTAACACTGTATGTCAAACTCAAAGGTCAAATATCCTTTCATCTGCTATGCTATGATGCTGTTGTAGGGACAATCTGTAAAAAGAGGAATGTTTCGCTATTTGGGTGGATTAACGATAAATTTTATTAGTATTTAAGTAGGACTCCTAATATTAGTATTTCCTCCATTTTGTAGTCATATAGGTACTGCTAAATCGGCGGAAAATTAAAATTCTTTATTTGAAATTTATACGTACCACTTAAAATTTTTGTTAGCACCTGTTAAAATGTTATGTATTATGTCACTTTCCTACTCTTTTGTGTGTGGTCTAAGGCGTTATGTCTAAAAATCCAACATATTTAAACATAAAAACTTATTGAATTAATACCAATTTTAAAATAGTTAAGATGCCTCCTTGCTGCATTAGCGCCAAAACTCCCTGAGCCATGCCATATTACGAATTTTGAAAAAGAAACCTGTTTCTCTCAAACTTCCCAAAGACAAACAAGTACTTTTTGACAGTACATGACGCCTGTCTGTAAAAAGACATAGAGTAGCTACTCTATATGTTAAAGTGGGTCATGGATGTCCCCGAATTCATTGCACAGACATTAATGATTGAATGGTTTTAGCAGTGACGAATTAAGAAACATGAGCGACAGAGACAGAGCATAGCTACTTGCGACGGAACCTTGGTTTGTTATAAGAGTTTAGGTAGCTTGTAATATCTGTAATTATTACATGTTCAATCAAACTTGATTGACTGAACTGAAAGTATAACTACTTATGGTATATTTTTTTTATAAGCAATTTGTTAGCTGTCAAAAATTTGTGGGTAATTAATGAAATTCGCATGATTACAATTATTAACAACTAAACAAATCTACCAACTACTACATTGACTAAATACATTGAAAGTTAGCACTTTAGTGCCCGAGGCATAGAGGAGAAAAAATATGGTAATTATTATTAATCTATGACCTATAGGAAAACTTTTTTGATAGAATAATGATAGAACAGGTAATGAGACATTTTTATTCCCAAACGTCAGATTTGAGACGCGGCTAGTGATAAAATGTCTTATCTCTCAAATTTTCCGTAACATTGTAGGCGATAACATTTTTTCACTAGGTGCTCTACAAATCAATGACGTCACCAGTCACACTGCAATATCTATGTAATTACTTGTTAAAATTGACATCGACAAATAGCAAAATTCCATTAGGAAGTGAATTATCGGAGCTATCTGTATAACAGCTGCGATGCGCACAGCTAGAGCCACTATCAAACTAGGCCAAGGCTATCGAGACAAGCGCGGATGTCCGCGGACCATCCTAACGTGACCTCCAAGATAGCACTACCGAACCCCTCTCAGATCATAATGACGTATGCATTCGAGGGGGGAGACAGGTCAAATAATGGCGGTTGCGCATCACGACATTTTTGCACCGACTACAGCCGAAAATTGCCGAAGGTTAACGAATTCGATGTATCGACTGACGTTTTGTTTTTTTTTATCGAATGCGTAGCTATGGAATTACTTTCTCCGAAATTTATCGCCAAAATGACGTCCGTCCCGCCAAAAATTGAAACGTATTCGAGCGCGGAAATTTTCGTCATTTGACTTCCAAACTAGTTTGACTTTACAAGCAAAGAAATACGGTGTTAGAGCCAAGCATTTATAATAAAAAAACTAGCAGCCGCCAGCGACTTCGTACGTGTAGATCGTTTTACTCACTTACTTGGTGGAGTTGCCAAAAATCCGTTCTTAGCGGATGTCAACACCCTATAAGAATAATCTACCTAGGAAATTTTAAATTTGTAGGTGTACACGACGGTATTCCCGTCCCAAATGAGCACTCCGAATGTGGAAGTACCTCCACCCTACAGAATAACCTCGTGTTGTGTTCCCAGCGGTAAGTAGGGTAGCCAGAGCTCACTGGAGAGTTTCTGTGCTGTCAATGGGAAGACTAAAACCTGTCCTGATTGTTTCTTCTGCACCGACGGCACAAAAACTATCTGTTCTTAAAGGGTCGGTAGTACGGATGTGTCACAGTAACCACTTACCAACAGGTGGGCCGTGTGTTGTCTGCCACCTGAGTTGTATAAAAAAAATCTTCGCAAATGATTCTAAAAACGTGTATTGAAAGAAAATACACTGAAGCAAAAACTGCAGCATCATTATCGATAAAAATTATTATAATCTATAATGATTGGCCCTTTTCGCTTCACACAATGAAGTACTTAGATAAATATTATAGTACATACTTAATTGTGAGGTATGTTCGGGTTGACCTCGTAGAACCTGCTCCAATCTAATTGTCTTCAAAAAAGGTCAGCTCTGAAGCAACCGCGACAAGCAGGCTGGTATGGAAGTTTAATGACAGCACAGCAGGTCTTTATGGACCACTTTATTGGAAGCGAAATAGGATAATATTTTGTTATACAACGATATTTACGCAAAATTAGAATCTGCTTGCTAAATTATAAAATTCAATTATTACTCTGACATTCTTATTATATAGGTAAATATTTGTTATTTGCTAATCTAATGTTAAAATACTGACATGTATAATTTTGACATGAAATATTTTATCTATTTTTTTTTTTTATACCACTTAGTTAGCAGACAAGCACACGGCCCACCTGATGGAAAGTGGTTACCGTGACCTATGGACGTCTGTAACACCAGAGTCACAGTCGCGCTGCCAACCCTGTAAGTACAGAGTTTATATGCCATCAGTAGAAGACAAAGCAGGACAAGCCTTTAGTCTTCCCACTGACAGCACAAATTCTCCAGTGAGCTCTGGCTACCCTACTCACCGCTGGGAACACAACACGAATTTATTATAGCCGCGGTATTCTGTAGGGCGGAGGTACTACCCCAGTCGGACTGCTCAATCGGGCGGAAATACCGCCGTGTCCTACCTCCTTGAAAATTTATATATTTATAACTCCTAATAAAAAAATTATAATCTTGTTTTTATTGTCAGAATATGTGACATTATTACATGCCAATCTGGCTTAAATATGGTGGAACTCAAATGTATTGCTTGTAACATCTTTGTATTCGCAATAAAATAAACTGAATTGAATTGAATTGAATTGCTTATTAAATGACTTGTTGTGATTCTGTTCATATGAGTGACAATTTTACGAATTTAATAGAAATTTATTGAGACATACTGGAAAATAATTAAGTTACTCATTTTTAGCGGAATCGCTCTGTATGGCCTTTTAAATCCGCAGAGTAACTATTTATTTATTTATTTACAAACAATACAAGCTAACAGTGTAACACCAAAGCGCTTATAATGTTATACTACCTACTTACTAACTAACAGCTAACTTAATCTACTAGGTACATGCAAGTAATAAAATATTAATAATAATATTGCTAGTGTGTATAGGTAAGCCACTACTGATTTGCCACTCTGATGCGCATCTCATGAGGGTGCATTCAGGTACGTTAAGAAGTTTCTCATCATTTGATGTATATTGTCGGAGAATACATCGACATCAGGGTTAGATCGCAGTAGACTATTATCCATTTATTAATCTGTGCCCGCAGGAATCTTGTGTATAATTATAGAATCAAATGGTGATCTATAGTCTCTGCTTATGCTGTCAGTGGGAAAACCAAAGGCTTGTTCTGCTTTGTCTTCTACACTGACATGAGTACAGGGTCGGCAGCGCAAGTGTGACTCCTCTGGTATTGCACACGTCCATAGGCCACGGTAACCACTTTCCATCAAGTTATATAGTATAGTAAGTATACCACTTAGGTGGCCCCACCTAAGTGATATAAAGTGGTTTAATATGTACTTAACAAAAGGTCTTGATTACATTTTTTACACTAACACTTAATTAACAAATAAAACTGCTTAAAATAGTGGTTTGATTTCGGTTTACCGTTGCGTTTTATTTTTACACTGAGTTTTTAACATAATAACAATAATAAACTGAGGTTTTAAATAAAATATAAAAGATATATCAAGATTATTTATCTTTAGTTAATTTCTAACCAGACGGAGCTTAAAACTAACAGACATTTAAAATTCAGTCACGTGCCTTCCAAACGCCACATTTCGAGATATTACCTCCTTTAATATAAGGCATCTATTTAAAGAATTTTCGTTACCGATTTTAGCATATTGTTGCATAGTATTTTATTCTGGCCTGCTACACAGGTGCTCCCTATACTTCCATTTTTAAACAATTTATACTCTACATCCAGTAATAGCCTATTTAAAATACAATTGAAACGTTTTCTATATTGGACCACACCATACCATGCAAAGAAGTGAATTACAATAATGCGAAGTATTTTTTTTATACAACTTGCGCAACATCAGGTTAGTTACACCCGTGCTACCGAATAAAATAATAAAAAAAAATATTGCCTCCGAAATTAATGTTACGATAAAAGTCTTAGAACTAGGCGTATCAATATTCAACAAGAGGTACTGTTACTGTACTGGCTCCCAAACTAGGCTATATCGGTGTCCATCACATAATAAGCCGACCCTGTAAGAACAGAGAGTTTCTGTACCATCAGTGCAGAAGAAACATTCAGGACAAGCCTTTAGTCTTCCCACTGACAGCACAAAAACTCTCCAGCACGCTCTGGCTACCCTACTCACTGCCGGAAGCACAACACGAGGTAATTATAGCCGTGGTATTCTGTAGGGCGGACTTCCCCAGTCGGACTGCTCAATTGGGACGGGAATACCGTCATGTCCTATCTCCTGGTAAGTAGAGTCTCCGTTTCGACAAGGTGGTACATTTTGACTTCGTCCATATCTCTGTGTTTTTATCAGTTTTTGTCTAGACGCACATTTCTGAACTGAATTTCATAAAACATGGCACACATGTCATGTTCTTTGACTTAAAACAAAGAATATTTAGTTATTTCGTTAAATACAGGGTATAATTTGAGACTCACCCGATCCTGCATACAAACTGTAAAAACAGTTTCGCTGTACAAATAACTAAATGTACATATGTTTAAATTGCAATAATGTATAATGTTTTATTGATATTTTTTAATAAATAAAAAATATCAATAAAGTTAAATTAGTTAAACAAAAAATTGACGATAAATACATAAACACGATCAACGATATTTGCGATTGTAAATAATGGCATGACATTTATATGTATTCTGATAATAATCATATATTTCAGACATCCTTAATTCGAACAAAAACACTATATATAAAAATAAAAAAAATCTCTTTATGGTATTATCAAAGTTATTTATCATGTCCTAATTTGTTTTTTACAACTAAGCAATGAAATATAGACTATAAATATAAAATAGAACAGTGTTATTTTAGTCTGTCCACAGATCATAAAACTCCTTTTACGACTGAGAGTTGATAGAAAGGATGCCTTTTTTAATATGGACATGGCGGCCATAAAATTATGCCATAAATAGTATGCGCATTGCCCGTTAACCCTTTAGAAAGGGTTAGGGTAAAACGTAAGAGTACTGTCTTGTCAACAATAGGTCATAAAACATTTTTCTACAGACTTTCTTTTAATTGTGGTACTGTTTTGACTTTTTAGGAGATTCTTTTGTAAAAATATACCACATTTTGTACATTTTTGGTAAAGTTTAGTTGTATAGTTATTTTTTCGTTAAAAAAATATTTATAACAGATACTTGCTACCATGGTGTAAAGCGTTTTACAGTAAATATCACGGCGACGCTTTTGTAATTTTTAAAAGGATTGATATTTGGGATGTAATGGTATTGGAGAATAACAAATATTATTGAGTAACTGTTGCCCGTAGCTCCGCCTGCATGAAATACTAATTATATTATTATACTGTTCCCACACTAGATATGACAGGATTATATACCCGGGATAAAAAAGCCTAGACATTTGCTATTCAAGATTTATTATTTATCTCAGTTCCA
Organism: Eilema griseolum; assembly: GCA_963662185.1. Classification (NCBI taxonomy): domain Eukaryota; kingdom Metazoa; phylum Arthropoda; class Insecta; order Lepidoptera; family Erebidae; genus Eilema; species Eilema griseolum. The sequence goes on from OY759232.1 coordinate 1,141,400, forward strand.
TGAGCGTGATTTTTTCAGTAGTCGGGTTTTAGTTTTAAACTAATTTTTTTATTTATATTATTTTGGGGCAAGCAATAAGTACAATTTATGCATATTTGAAATGTGCTAATTAAGCCCTTTCAGTTTTCAATACAGTACTTTATGAACGCTAGAGGTCGCCACAATAGATTCAGTAACATATTATACAGCCTATAACAAGCGGACGACTAAGACGCTTCTAACGATACCTCATTTGTCCAGTTCTAATAAGTGGCCGTGGAACTGTGAGGGAACAGATGAATCTACTATATACATAGCCGGTCAACATCATAACCCTCCTTTTGCTTCGTCGCAGTCGGGTAAAAATAAACGGGAACGTATTACCGAGGTTTCTGTAGAACATTCACGCAGAAGGAGTCAATTTGCATCGACTAGAACGTTCGTTAGGGTAGGCAGAGGTGCTAGCACCCACATTACGCCAGTTTATGTTTAGGTCCCAATGTAATAGATGGCGAGCCTATTGCCATTAACCGGGCACTTATAAACCTGCGATAAATACACAGATAACTTCGAAAAGCATCGAAAAGTCATGGGTGTGTGCCATGGTGAAACCTGGGATCGAACCCGAGAACTCATCTCAGCAGTCCATTACCCATAGACTACCACGGTCTTAGTTCGACATATGTATTTAAAAACGGCGAATATTCGATTTTCTGTTACAAGTGAAGGCTTAAGCTTATCAGCACCTTTTTCTTCAGCTCAAGGTTCTTAGAAGTTGTTGCCAGGGGGACAATCTTGCCCCTGACACATTTCAATCGTCGATAAGAATGCGCGAGTCGGGAATTGGCCACGATTTAGAAAAATGTTTTTTGTTTCAGCGATTAAATTTGGTATTCAGAGCGAGCCAGGGTCACCGCGTTAATCGTAAACCTCAAGTATTATTATCTGAAATTCTCTGTTCTTACAGGGTCGGCAGCGTGATTCCCCTGGTGTTGCACACGTCCATAGGCCACGGCAAAAACTTTCCATCAGGTGGCCCGTTTGCTTGTCTGCCACCTAAGTGATATAAAAAAACGGTGGCAGACAAGCACACGGTGGTCTATGGATGTGTGTAACACCAAAGGAGTCACTATCGCGCTTTCGTTCCTGTAGTAACAGAGATTTTCTGTGTCGTCAGTGCAGCACACAAAATCTTCCCAAAAACTCTCAAGTGAACTCTGGCTACCCTACTCACCGTCGGAACACAACACGAGGTTATTATAGCCATGGTTCTCTGTAGGATGGAAGTACTTCCGCAGTCGAACTGCTCAATTGGGACGCAAATACCGTCGTGCCCTACCCCACATCGATAATGTAATCACTAGGAATCTAATTGTATGTCCCCTACATGCCTATTTCTTAAAATGTGGGTGGCACAAAATCTGCGAACCCTTCTCGTATATCTAAAACAAGTCGTTTGCCTTCCCACTTACAGCACAAACTCTTCAGTGAGCTCTGGCTACCCTACTCACCGCTGGGAACATAATAGATTAAATAAATAGTTGTTGTAATACCACAGTATAAATATTCTTTGAACTGTGGCAATAAATCTGTGGCAGTTCTTAGTAGTGGTATCCCTACTGAAAGCTATATCATCCGGGAGCAGGATAAAGTACTTTTCATTCTGATATTCTCCAGATCATTTATAAAGTCGCAAGGTATGATGACGTAACTCGCGGGTATCAGCAAACAGTAACGGTTTAGTTATGCCTGGAATTGTATTAGATGATACAACACCATTAACTGATAGATTATCAGACTATCAGCCACTATCGCAGTGATAAGACTACTAATAGCCCTTATAAAGGGCATTTTAAACATTTTAGACGCAAGGTGGTTAGTTTGACTTTATGTAATTTTAAAACTAATTTTTTCATTCGATTAAAATATGAAAAAAAAAGCAGCTCAGGCGGGATTTTATGCCGCGATTTTTCCTTTACTGGGAGAATACTTTGATCACTTAGTCACCTTTCTTTTTTTACGTGCGCAAAATCCCCACGGATACCTCCCCACCGGAGCCGGCGAAGGAGGTTATGTCGGACTCGAACCGACTAAAACGCACGCCGCCTGTGGGTCGCTTTGGTTGCCGAAGGTGAGGTTGACAGGCATATCCCTCGCACCCCGGCCGAATCACTTAGTCACCTAGCCACACCTGAAGCTATTCAATTTTTCCTATACGTCCGTCTTGGTGCAATGGAAGGGAAAAATTGCGTGTTCGAGAACCGCCTGGTTGATTCACTTTTTCTCATTTTAATTGATTTGATTGATATTATATATAATATTATATATAATTCCGTGTGATGACAGAGGAAGAACACAAGAATCCCTACCCCATCCCATCCGAAGGGTGTCGTAAGAGGCGACTAACGGCAAAATACGCAGACGATATCACTGCGAGAGAAGGAAAACTCGAAATAAAACCCTGTACCAACCCGTCTGGCCAGCGTGGAAACAGTAGGCCTAAGCCTCCCAACATTGGGAGAGGCCTATGTCTAGCAGTGGACTGTGATAGGCTTATTGATTGATTGATTATAGATAATATAAATAACTTAGAATTGCTTTAAATTTCATTATTGTGGTATATTTGCGCTCCTCCACCGCCATAGCACCCTGTGTTATCCTAAAAACACATCCAAAACCACGTGCTATAAACACGCATATAGAGTACATATTGTGACGTGGTTGTGGTCAAGATATATGCCGGTGACTATATCTAAACTAATAGTGTGATTTTGTGATATTAGTACTGTGATTTTGCGATATTAATAGTGTGATTTTGCGATATTAGTAGTGTGATTTTGTGATATTAGTAGTGTGATTTTGTGATATTAGTAGTGTGATTTTGCGATATTAGTAGTGTGATTTTGCCATTACACACATATTATATGGAACGTGTAGCGGAGATGAGAATGTTAAGATGCATATGTTAGCGACGAGAATAGATTAAAGTATGAATATGTAATAGGAAGTACGAAAGTGATTACCGTAACCGGAAGATGAAAAGAATTCGTTTATGGTATGGGTATGTTTCAAAAAAAGAATGTCAGATCAAAGAGTAATGATCATGAAAGTGGAAGACTGGAAAAAAATAGTGTTATAGCTCTCCTGAAAATCTGGTGTCAGTCGATCCATCGAATCCCCACGGCATAACCTCTTCCACCGGCTTCGGTGGGGGGTGCCTCCGGTCGTGTCCCCACCGGAGCTGGTGGAAGAGGTTATGTCGGACTCGAACCGACCAAAACGCACGCCGCCTGTGGGTCGTTTCTGGTTGCCGATGTCTACGATCTAAGCCACCCTATTTAGAATATTATAATCATTCATCTCTTTCCGTGGATGTCTTACATTCCATCTTAGAGATAGGGCTGTTCTTCTTCAAATCCTATCCTACTAGTCCTACATTATAAAAATGTCAAAATTTGTTAAGATGTTTCGATGTTTGTCACTCAATCAAGCTCTTTTTTACAAATGCGCAATATCCCCACGGACACCCCTCCCGTCGGAGGGAGACAACGGACTAAACGCACGCCGCCTGTGGATCGTTGTAGATTCACTTATATAGAATTGAATAAAAACATAATTCTTTTAACCTATTGTAGCCCACTGCTGGACAATGGACATACGCCTCTCCTAATATGTGTCATAGTACCCGATCCTCTGCTTCCGTATACGTAGGTTTAGTTGTAAAAAATTGTCATTATTTGACAGGAATATAACATTGTAAAATGAGCATGCAAAAATATATTACAAAATCGTAGGCGGCACAGTCATGTTTCGCCTAACACGAGTAGGTTGAAACAGGGAAATGTGAAATTGAAATGAAATGTCACATAGATACTTGTAAAATTGCATGCCATGAAAAATATTTCAATATAAAACATCGTGAAGATTCCATATTGCTTTAAACTGAAAAAAAAAAATCAATTCTTAGTCAAAAGGATACCAAACACCGGTAGATAGCTTTTATTTATTCGTGTGTTCGTCATATTTGCACTTGAAGTGCCTAGACCGACCGACTGCAGCGGTCATCCTCTGAGCCTAGCACGAAAATCTATCGTAAACGTATTTTCGTACTTGGGGTACAGTTAGGCTTTTCAGTCAAAATATGTCAGTGATGCAACTGCTATCTGAGCACAGCACATTTTGAGTCAATCATCCGTAAATAGGATATACTTAGTCTGGCCATAAATACTGTTACAATTAAAAAATAAACAAAATATTATATTTGAATTTCGAATCTGTCATTTTAATGTGATTGTTCATTGTGCTTTCACATTTTGGCGCCAATACATAGTACAATTTTTTTTCTTTGTTACAGCATTTATGGCAAGACAAAGTATATAGTGAGTTCAGAATGAAACTAATAGAACTATTTGCTAAAAACCTCGGCTCTAAAACCACGGCCCTCAATGAATACCGCTCAAGATCGTACAGTAAAAAGACGTTTTTCTTCTCACCAAAATAGACATCTGCAATCTTATCTGTCGGCGCACGGCATTGTATTTACATACTGAAAAATGGCGTGCACACAAACACGGTGCAGACAATGACTAAAGGCCAGTTATCCGCGCCATTTTTTACGCGCATGCGTGGCTCGGACGGCGCGCGCGCACATCAACGCGCTATGTGTGTCAAGGAGACAAGTGTATTGGAGAAAAATTCGCAAACCTTGAGAGCGTTAGATTAGAATTAGGACTGTCCGAGTTTATTTATTTTATTAGTCTTGTTTAAAAAAAGAACGAACTGATGTGGGTGACTGAAATAGGTGGCTATGGAAGGTCAAGCGGTTTGAGCCTCGGCGTGCGCGTGAGTGGATGTGCTGATGGTTATTACAAGAGATATGTTATTATTATCGAGTCATTGATGTTAGAATATAAATTTTATGAAACAACGTCTGTGGTCCTGTGGTACTATATATGTCTCCATGGAATCCCTGATTTAGATACAAGCTGATAATCATTAGGGAGTTTATCTCTTTACATTTCTCGTAACTCATGCCGATACATCGCTGAATGGGTAAGTAGAGCTAATAATGAATTCCATCTGGTTAGGGGACATCTCACTTTCCGTTTCGCAGTTTCCACTCTAGGACTCGATTGCTAAGGTTAAGCAAAGGTAGAACTACGACTATATTGAAATCTAAATTTCACCAACTGTTTTCAGTCTCATGTAACATAAGACAAAAGCGTGCTGGCTTATAATTTTCTAAATTTAAACTCACTTGAGTTGACCCGTGACTCGAACCTACAATGTCACGATCGCACGTAAACCTAGGTCATGTCACGACACCAACACACCAATCTACTGAGTACTTACTATTGTACAATTAGTTTTCACCACGTGTTGGATTATAATCTCATTTGACACACGTTCTAAATACAAATTCTGAGAACGCAGATAATAAAGACTCATTCAATATTCATTACTTACCACAGATATTATAATAATGACAAGTATGTAATTTTTCCTGAACTGTCACATAGGCGGTGTCTTTGGCTAGGGAGCGTAACTTTGATTTTTCTTAACCTCTTTACTTAAATTGTGAAGTGAATATTGAAAGGGAAAGTAGATCTTTTAGTTCTTTCTTGATCTAGTAGTTAGCTACTCTAGTCGAATCGACATCTACAGTGTCTGTGGTGAAGAATATGGCTTTACCGTATGACACTATATTTTTTTGGAAAGAACATTCAAAGCCTATGCCCATTGTTCGAATTTACTTGAATTTTTTTTTGCCATATAAAAAAAAGAGTTTGACCCACAAGTATTTTATGTAACTACCTATATTTGTATGTATGCGATTCATCTTTCGACTACGCGATATCGTACCGAGTAACACCTCGGGGTATTGCAAGGAAACCTCATCCTGAGTATCCTATTATCACCATTCTCAGAACTTTTTTTCCAACTCAGTTGGGGTCGGTTTCCCAGTCTTCTGACGCGGCTGAACTTCGATATTTTTCTGAGTATCCTAGAATAATGCTATAAAAAAGAAATAGGTATTCTATTTTCAAAATGTGAATACCAAAGAGGTAAAGTAATTAGGTGTAACATGTGTTTGAGTCACCATTGCCATTCACAAACATCCTCGCGTATCGCAACTGATAGCACTGATAACGGACACAAACATTGTAATCTATGATCATTAAAAAATAATGACCCTGAGTTTTCTTTTAATTTACTCTTTTCGTAGTCTCTGATATCTGCAAAGTTCGTATTGCAATTGACATTCAAATATCTATGTATTACTTTAATTTTTAACCGAATTCATAAAGAGGTTCTCTATTCAATTGGTACTTTTTATAACTGGTTGCGCCGAAGTGGAAACTGTATTTTTGACACGGAAACACACTCCTTTTATACCCGTCTCCCCTTCCGCACTAACCATAGACGTAGCTTCCGTCCGCCATTTGTGAAATATAGACACGCAGTCTCGCTTTGAACTAGCCAGCGTAATGACGGACCGCGCTCGCGTCTCTCAAAAATGATTAATATTTGTTACATTTTTACCGCTTCATAGACCTTTACCGATCGGATTGTGCCTCTCGTGTGTTCCTCAAGTGATCTAGTGATGCTGACGGCAGCTCCTGAGCAAGGAAGAGAAGATCCGTGTACCGGCTGCGATGAAAACACGTGTGTCGTGAAGGTTAGTGCATCCTCTCCTAATTTCTCGGGTTGCATTCATTGCTTGGATCACTCCCGCGGCAACCCGACCACCTGTCTTTTGTGTGTAAAGCGTCAATGGAACAGTTAGCTACTTCCCGCAATACAGTCCATTACCGCACTCGGCCATGCGCCACCATTTTTGGTCCGGATCGAGCCGGATTCTTAGCCGTAGTTCGTATTTTGTTATTATTCTAATGGGAATAAGCGCATCGCACCTAAGTGCCTGGTTATTTTAGTAGAAAACCCCGCATCCAGACATTTAGGCTTAGAATTTGTTGTCCGTTCGCCGCTGGCTCGCATTGTACCTACCTAATACATAAATAGGTTAGGTAGCGTATCAACACTCAGTCGTAGTTTGCAATTTTCGCATCGCACCTAAGTGCCTGGTTATTTTAGTAGAAAACCCCGCATCCAGACATTTAGGCTTAGATCTTAGGTATACTAGACACCCTAGTGCATAGGCACAGTGTAATACCTAACGCATTTGGCTTTGTTTTATTTTTTTCAATTACGTTGCTCGCTCGCCGCTGGCTCGCGTCGTATTTGCCTGGTACCTGCGTGGGTAGACACGTGGTTGTACCTCATTCCAATTCATACGAAAGTATTTTGATTTGAATAGATATTACGCAATACTTAATCTCGGAAATAATAGTTGAACCTAGACAGCGACCATCGCGTAGGTACGACCTTGTTGCTATGCGCGTTTGTTCAAGCGTGCATTCACAGTTGTAGGTACCTACCTATCTGCCGAGTGTCGCTCGCGCCGCCTCGCTGCTCTGTACCGCTAGGATTAAGTCATTTCATATTTGTTGTTTACCGCACTTTAGTTTGAGATTTAATTGTAAACATGTCCCCAAAGGTTGATAAGACCGGTAAGGTTCAATTGAAACTTTTATACGCTAAAAAAGAAATGATTTACTCTCGCGTACAATCGATTTATGATAATGCACTTAAAACCTCTGATTTGGTCATCAGAGATTCGTTCTTGTGTTCTATAGAAAACTTAGATAGTCTACGCGCGGATTTCGAAACCTTAGTACATGACATCAACGTTTTAGAGTTGAATTTGAATCCCGATTACTCAGTGAGTTATCAAGCCTTGTCGTCGTTTGACGATTTGTATTGTCGTATCAAACGCGTCGCTAGGAGTTTGGAGAAGCCGGCTGACCTACCCAACCCCACTCGCGACCGACCTAAGTTGCCACCAATTCAAATACCCGAGTTTGATGGTAACATTCGCAATTGGTGTCTATTTATAGATAGTTTTGAGAATACAATAGATAAGAACGATTCGTTGACAGATCACGAAAAGTTGCATTATCTCGTTGAAAAATTGACTGGTAAAGCTATAACCGTTTGCGCTGGAATTACGTTTAGTGCCGAGAATTATAATTTAATTTTAAATACTTTGAAAGCTAGGTATGAGGATAAAAGATCGGTAGCTAACGCCTATTTAGATCAGATGTTTGATTTGAAATCTATTGCGGCATGTAACGATCAAAACTTAGAGAAATTTCTAGATACTTTCGCGTCAGCTGTTCGCGCCGTAAAGAACCTAAAGATTGATGACCTCTGCGACTTCGTATTTTTGTATATGGGTTTAAGGAAATTAGATTCCGAAACCATTCGTTTGTTTGAGTCGGATCATCGCGGCAATAAAATTCCTAAGTTCGAAGACTTAGAAAGTTTTGTTCGCGAGCATATAAAAGTATTGCAGCGCTCTTCATCGAAACATGAAGGCGCGAAGATAGTTGTTGATTCTGCACGCAAAGTAGATGCGTCATCGAAGTCACTGAGGTCAACTCATACTTATGTTAGTACCGCACCGGCACGTGTACAGTCACCTGTTTGCTCTTTGTGTAGCACTCATCATTCGCAACTGTACAGGTGTCCTGGTTTTCTAAAATTGTCGCCTAGTGATCGTTATAAATTTGTTCGCGCTAATAATTTTTGTTTTAATTGTCTCGGTACTAAACACCGCGTTGTTTTATGTAATAGTAGAAATAGTTGTCGCAAATGTCAAGCGAGACACCACACTTTGCTTCATTTTGAGAATAGTAATGCCGCATCCAATGTGAGCACGGTTGGCTCGTCGAGCGGTGACACACGGCAGCCTGCGCCGCAGCCGCAGCCCGCGCTCGCGCGCGCTCCGGCCCGCCCGGTGACCGCCGCGGATGACGTCACCTTGTGTTCGTTCTCCGCTAGTGCTGCACTCACTACTGTGTGTCTTGCGACCGCTCGCGTTGTTATTGTTGATGCATTAGGTAAGCCGCGCATTGTTCGAGCGCTGTTAGATGGCGCTTCGCAAAGTAATTTTATTACTCAAGATTGTTGTCGGCGTCTTGGTTTCAATGTTGATAAGCGTTCAACCCGCTCAGTGGTGAAGGGTTTTGGAAGCTTACAGTCAGCTGTTCGTGGCACCGTTAAAACAAGGTTTAGATCTCGTTTTAATAATAATATTTGGTTTGACATGGATTCGCTCGTTATAGATAGAATAGCTGAACAGTTGCCTACCGTCCCGGTTGACACGTCTTTATTAACGAAATTTAAAGACTTGCCTTTAGCAGATGAGACTTACGCTGTTCCTGGAGTCGTCGATATATTGATCGGCGCTTCGATTCTCCCGCACCTCCAGTTATCACGTAAGGTTCAAGGGGGACCGACGTACCCCGCTCCGCACGCACTGGAAACAGTTCTTGGTTTTGTTATAATTGGTTCCGCACCCGCTTCTATAGATAGTTTTAGTCACTCGACTGCTTCGTTCTGTTGCACCGTCGAGCCGCCACTGGAGTCTACCATCCGCAAGTTTTCACTCGGTGGCTCCCGTGTATCCGCTGAAAAACGCTTTCTTTGTTTGGAACGAAAGATGCAGGCGTCCCCAAAGTCGAAGCGGGCCTATGATGAGGTTGTTAATGAATATTTAGATAAAGGTTACATCTCACCTGCGCCTGCGGACACTGGCGGGACCCAGCCTTCGTACATTATCCCGCACCGCGGAGTTATTAGAGAAGATAAGCTTACTACTAAAACTCCGCGTAGTTTTGGATGGCAGTGCTAAGACTAGCACTTCCGTGTCGCTTAATGACATTTTGTATTGTGGTCGGAATCTTTAAGGTAATTTATTTGACATAATTGTAAATTTTCGCATTAATATTAGTAGAATTTTAGCTTTTAGGACTCAACAGTCGCTTTGTGTTGGGCCCACTCTTCGCCCCATCGTTGGGACACATTCGTCGCTAATAGAGTGGCAAAATTCAATCTGAATTGGCGCCACATAATCTCTTTCACGTTGCTGGCACCGACAACCCAGCCGATTGTCTCTCTCGTGGATTGCTTCCTTCGCAAATTTTGGATCACCCGTTGTGGTTTGGTGGACCGTCCTGGATTCATGCCGCGTTAGATGGGTGGCCAGTTAGTCAATTCAATCCCACTACGGTTTCCGAACCACCCGAGGAGAAGAAGCACTCGCTTGTTGTATCGGTCCCACGTGAAGAGACCCTTATTTTGTTGTTGGCTAATCGCGTCTCGTCTTGGTCGAGACTGTTGCGTTGTGTTGTTTGTTCGCCTCTGCCCGCTGCCTAGCCAGCAGTAGGCACGAGCTCCAATCTAGGTTTATATTTTAGTTGTTATTTCCCAAACCTAGATTTAGATTAGACTTTAGATTTGTTTCGCATTTGTCGTTTCGAAGGTAACCCTTCAAGCCGGGGGGAATGGTTGCGCCGAAGTGGAAACTGTATTTTTGACACGGAAACACACTCCTTTTATACCCGTCTCCCCTTCCGCACTAACCATAGACGTAGCTTCCGTCCGCCATTTGTGAAATATAGACACGCAGTCTCGCTTTGAACTAGCCAGCGTAATGACGGACCGCGCTCGCGTCTCTCAAAAATGATTAATATTTGTTACATTTTTACCGCTTCATAGACCTTTACCGATCGGATTGTGCCTCTCGTGTGTTCCTCAAGTGATCTAGTGATGCTGACGGCAGCTCCTGAGCAAGGAAGAGAAGATCCGTGTACCGGCTGCGATGAAAACACGTGTGTCGTGAAGGTTAGTGCATCCTCTCCTAATTTCTCGGGTTGCATTCATTGCTTGGATCACTCCCGCGGCAACCCGACCACCTGTCTTTTGTGTGTAAAGCGTCAATGGAACAGTTAGCTACTTCCCGCAATACAGTCCATTACCGCACTCGGCCATGCGCCACCAATAACTACTTTTTACAGAAGAATACATATTCATGTAAGTACACACATTTGTATTGCGGGAATCAAACCCAAGCCCCCCACGTAGAAGTCAAATGCTCTACCGCTACTGCGACACAAGAAGCTACTTATACATATATCAATTTAATACCTATTCAAATATGTATAAAAATTATTTCTAAACATGTCAGCGCTAAGCAGTTTCTGTCGTTGTTCATAATTACAATGCAGTAATTTTCCATTTATTTTCACAGTATTAGCGGCAACATAGAAAGCGCGCGTCGTGCGTCCAACTCCAAAGAGTTTGATTGGTGAAAATGTTTCATCAATGATTTATGAACGCTTTAATTGCTCGCGGTGTTAATCAATTATACTGGGTGGCGCAAAAGTAAAGACCCTATTTGGTTCGGCTATAACATTTTTTCTAAATTAGAAAACTAGATTTAGGTTTTTTTAAATGTATATTTGTACCATTAAATTTCGTACCATTAGGATTTAAAGATGATGTCTTTTAAATGGTGACCTCCAGAGTTGATACACATTTGAGCCCTATTTATGACATTTTGCATAACTTGCCGTGACACTTCCTGCGATATGTTCGTTATTTCTTGACGAATGTTTTCTTTTAGAGCTGCGAGAGTCTGTGGCTTGTTCACATACACCCGAGATTTCAAAAAACCCCAAAGAAAGAAGTCTGGACTGGTCAGATCGGGTGATCTTGCAGGCCAAGGCAAATCGCCAAAACGAGAGATAACTCGGCCTGGAAAAGCGTCCACTAAGAACATTGACACAATTATTCCACGTTCTTGGGGAGTAAAACGGTCCATGTTTATTTTCAGTGTATTTTACATTTGTTCACTACACAATTTTCAACAACAGAAGTACAGAAAATGTCATATAAAAAAAATAAAGGTATTTTCTTTAGTGCCAGTACTTTTGCGCCACCCAGTAGTTATGACAGATTTAATTGGTATTTCAGTATCACTATACATATTTATGGCTGTTTCAATGAGTTCAAACGTGGCCGAAGTAAACTGATATGTGTTTACATGTAACTTTTTAAGAAGTTTTTTAAAACATAAATTCGTCTTCCATCTTAGTAAAATTTAAAACTAAAGTTCGCTGCAGCGCTGAATCAATAAATTAATCCGCTAAACGCTCAAAATTCCAAGGATTTGAACAGCGCTATATTCTTTTTGAGGTGTAGATTTCCCGCCACTAAGTCGCAAGATTTTCATACTTACTGCGTATTTCTTTCAACTCAGTGAAACTAGTTTATATTTTTAAGTTGAATTGCAATACTAAAAGATACAATACAAACAATTTGTGTCATTTGTTTACTTTTAGCGCCAAATTTCAAGGAATAGGATGTCTTAGCATGATTTTCTATGAGCATTTCACGCTAGTCATGCCCGCCAACGTCCAAACCTCGGGAACGTACGTAAGTATTATATTTATAACTTATGGGATTCGCTAGATAAAAACTTCAACCCATTATGTGTCCATTGAACTCTACGGGAATTTAAATCTATAGGTAGTGCCTTGGATAAATATAAACGGTTGAACTACTAGAATCACTACTAGCACTTGCCTGCGGTTCTGCTTGTTGTGATCAATAGAACCATATTTCAAGAAATATTTTTTTTTCTAAAGAAATAAATTCGATTTATTTATTAAATCATAATACATTTATTATAATACAATATGTCAAAACTACTAATCAAATAACCCGCCCCTGATCGCTCCCGGTGCAAAAGTGCCCATAACACTTGCTGCGTTGCCACGTTGGATGGCAATGGACAAAATATTATAAAGCTGAAGAGTTTGTTTGTTTCAACACGTTAATCTTATTAACTACTGGTTCGGATTGAATAATTTGTATTGAATAGACCGTTAATCGACGATGGTTTTAGGCTATATATCATCACGCTACTACTTAAGGGAACGGAGCAGTGATCATAAATGTCAATAAATCTGACAATTTCCCATACATTATTTGAAGACTTGAAATTAACGGACTTAAAGATTTTTGTCAGCAATTTAACAATGGCGCGGAATGACGTCATAACTTGTAAAGCTGCGATGCTGCATACCTTATCAACATAATAATATTAATAATACGTCATTGGGTAAATCAGTATTTGTCACTAATTAATATATATTTAAGTCTATTTCTTCATTTTATGGCGCTCTCACAGTAGTAGAAAAAACGACAAAACAAAGCTAAAGTGAGAGACGCCTTGATAACCTGTGATCTGCAAGAACAAGCGTTGAATCTGTAGATAAATCTTATTTTTATTAAAAAAAAAAAAATTCACCATCATTTTGCGCTTATCAGACTTATCCCATGTTGATCTGGAGTCGACATAATCTGTGCTTTTGCATTCATCTTCATTCATTCTTCTAGGTCTTTATTATCTGTGTTACACTTCATTCATATCTTTGATGTTCTTCTTCCTTAAAACTGTTTACATCCAGGCTTAATGCCTTCCTTTTGTCAATACTTTCCTCACTAAACATTAAGCGAATCAACTATTTCTTCTCAAGTTTTTGATTGAGTCTACTTTCAAAATTTTTATATAGTATAAAATAAAATTAATAACAAAATTATACACGCTGATTTCACAGAATATCAATAAATTATGTAGCAGATGTATTGGATATATCTACCGGTTTAGTTTTCCAAAGACTTAAGTTTAGTGATGTGATCTTTTAGGCGTGAAAATAATCACTTAGAGTATTTTTATCATGTCAATAATTATTTTAAATCATGTTTTAAGCAATATCAGATAAGAGGGTTTTTATTGGCAACTAATTTTTATTTCAGTAGAGATACAATAATCTTATAAAATTGTAAAGTCCCTGCCTAGTAAAACCAGGTACCTTCAAGAAGGGAATAACCAATAGAGTATTTTTTTTGAAAATATAGAATTTACCGCGTAAAACCCGCCATTTTGTTTTTTCAAATATCGACTCCAAATTTTTTTTTTTTAATTTAATATGATAGGACTACAGCGTCCCCTTTTACTGGTATTCATGAGGTGAAGCAAAGAAAAGAAAAATAAGTGGATAGTATTGGGGGGATGACCGATGTCCATTTGCTAAATATAGCCAAGTCAGATAAGGAATCTTCTAGATGTCTTATTAAGTTTTAAAATTAGCTGCATCGATGTAATCGCGGTGACGTCCATTTAAAATTATACTTTCACTCTCGCCGTGCGCACGGCGTCGCGTGCGCGTCTATGCGGAAGCCTGCGCGCGCGCACTGATTTATGTCCTATCTCGTAAACGCTACTAAAATGTTCAACTATTATTTATTATCTGCCCTTTCTATTGCATTATGGATTTGGAAATTTTACTAATACACATTATTTGTATTTCTACTATTGCCCCTGTATATGCTAGAAGGGGTAGGTAGATAATGTGATATTGATATTTGTCGTCACAAAATTATTAACTGTTGCCTTATGCTATTACAACAACCTCTCTAATGCAATTAAAAATGTACACAAAATAAATTTCGTTGAAATGGGACTAAACACTAGTTCTTAAAAAAAATTCAAACCCCATATGACGTTTGACAGATAGAGTATATTCCATATTACTATCTCTTTCTCTAACACGCTACATGACATTAGTTAAACAAACACAATAATTCGTAAATAATTCATTCTAAGACATATAAAAGTTTTAAATCATTCTTCAAGATCGCGTGTCATCTCCATCATTACGATTCGGCACTACTGCATCAATTACTGTGGCATTCGAACTTAAACCTTAACTCTTCATTGGTAAAGATTTAAATTCGGCTGGCAAAAAATATACTTTCAAACACTGCATGTACGATGGGATCACATGCTCTTTGGGAACGGAGAAATGGCTTTCTCTTGTTAACAATAACTTTTATTTTTTAATTTAGTTACCTTAGTTTAGTCTATTGCGAAATGAGAGCTTGTAACACGAACGTTATCGTGACGATTCCAAAAGAAATCTTTTTTTTAATGGGTAACATCGAGTTGCGTATATCCTTGGGCGTTATTACTTGTTAATTACTTTGAATACCAATATAATATCTACCAAATATACATAATAACAGATACCAAATGTTGTTCAAAATCCAGTCGATCTAATCTCTATTTCCAAAAAGGTCAAGATTTCAATGAAAAAGCAGCCAATTCTCGTAATGACAATTTTTAATGTTAAAAACAAGCATGATATCAATGTTCTTTCTGGAAAATGTCTTGTGAAAACCGTTTTTGACATTTGATTTGATTTTGACAGATTGAGGAATGTAGTAAAAATTAATTAAATACATTTTTACCTCCTGATAGCTGGTTACAAGATATTGTAAGGAGGTATTTCTTCATCGCCAATACGAGTATATTATATATATCCTTGCACCATCATGTTTTAATTATTCCGAGAATGTGCAGATTATTGCTGCGGAAGCAGGAAGATAAGTAGTAAACAGCAAACAGCGACCAGTTAAATATGGTTTACGAGAGGCCACAGCCTGCAGTGCACTGCTGCTGCCAAGGAAATTCGTAGGGCTGACTCAAACTGCAACTTAGTATTCCCACAGATATACATTTTATATTTCCTACGTCAAATAGTGTGTAAAACAACCTGTGTTAATACCACATATAATATAATACTTCAAAAGGAATTGTTTTTAAACCTCATTAGAGTGAAAACTCTTTTATTCATTCGAGTGTTAATCCCGGGTTCATCTAAATTGTGTCCAAAGCCTTGAACTTTGAAGCCCGGATTCCACTCTCCCTTTACTACCTTCCATGATATGGACTTCACAACTCCGAGAGAAAAGCCTGCGTTAGAACCTCAGTCCGCAAACAACATTATTTTTATCCCTGAAGGTATATTTTCATATAAATATTATATTTTAGTGATTCTCTTATGTAATTAATTACATTGTCAAGAAAACGCTCCCAGAAACGAAAACAGGCGACACTACAGACGATTAATAAAGATGTGGTAACAGCCTGTATACAATTCTATAAGCATGTTAAAGCCTGGGCCATACCATTGTTTTATTCTGTACAGCTTTATGGTCATTGGTTATATTTTTCATAGAAAAACAAGCCTAAAAATAGTATCTAATAGCAACGCCATGTCTTCATGAATTATCCATTTCTTACAAAACTATTTGTACCTACCGAATTATGTCACGCATTTGAAATGTATTCGATATTAGTGCACGACAGACGAACATCGAATACAAGCCAGATTACTGGTTTGCCTTGTCTGAATCTCGACGCAAACATGCTAAATGCGCTTTATATCTAGTTTATTACTCGCCCGATGCATTACCAAGTATTTATTACTTTCCAGTAGTTTATGAGACGGTTACTACTTACCTAAGGACTCGTTTACATATTGGAGTGCTAGTGTTAACATAAAATGATTACTGTATTCGTTAAACAAGGAATGGTAAAAGGGCGGTGAAATTGCAGATGTATTTTAAAAACAGTTAAAACTCGTGAGAATTAACATGGCACATGACTCGAATACAACCCTCCTCTCACATCCCCGCACGAAACTTCACTCTCGTCTATCGAGATCAGCAACATCCACACAACACTGTGTACGTTGCACGTTTGCCTTAGTTTGAGTTTCGTAGTTATTCGTTATCGGATTTTATTTGAGATTTTTTTACTGGAAAACCAGGTGCCAGGTTAATGCGCATCAGTTATAGTAGTAAATGATTTGACTTTAATGAAATGTGACATAATACTTCTGAATCCGAATATTTATGGACTAACAAAACTTTTCAGATTTTTTATGATTCGATATGGTAGATATTATGTATTATTAAAAAGTATGAAAAATATCAAATTATTTTTTAACAATAGGGTGACAATGAAGCATATATTGTAAACGGTCACTTGCAATGCCTACATCACCAAAGAGCACTTGCATTTTGCCGAAATTTTGAAGAATTCCCATTCCCAAACACTGCAGGTTTTGGGAAAACCATATTCTTCATCAATTTGAGAATGCACAAGAGGAAATTGCAGATTAAAACTGTTGAGTATTCATGATTGAAAGTCATCGTGATGGGAAAGTAAAGACTTTTAAAGTGGTGGCGGATTTGGGCTTAAATAGAGACAATAGATGGATGACGATGACCAAGGTGGGAGATCGAGGTACTCTATTGTATACCCAGAATAATGTATAAGACAACGAGACCGAATTCTCGATCAAGTGAGAAGTAGAGTGGGAACCGCGAGAATGCAAACGGAAGGTTGGACGCCCCCTTGCCAGATAAACGAAGAAAATGAAGGGGTGGCTGAGATAGACTGGATGCGGAAGACGGATGATAACATTGGGAGAAGATTATGTCCTGCAGTGGACTGTAAAACGATAATTGTAGTGTAGGCAATGGATTGATTTCTGGAAAATAAGTAATCGACAATGCTAGTGACGAACGCGATAGAAAGTAGAATCTTAAAAAGCAAATACTTAAAATCAGATATTGTTTTACTAGGTTAGAAAATATTGACACGGACTTTCTAAGCCATCTATCTAAAAGGTAGGATGTTCAATTAATACAATATTGTATAAGATTCGTATTTTAAATTTGGTGATGAATTCACTACAAATACTTAAAATTGACAAGGTCAAAAACTCTTATTTTTACAAGATTCCTTCCTAGATTTACTTTGTGTTATCATTATTAATATACAGTACCCGATATTTCAGTCTCTTTTCAAAACCATAATCACAAATGCAAAACGATCTTAGACAAACTTCAGCAAAATAAAAACACGAATGCATAATTCCTAATTACATCAGCCATGCATAATAAGTTACCGGTAATCATTTTATTCTTTCTGTAGTCTAGGAATAGTTGCACTTGACTGCACTCCATATCATCAAGTTATGTTAGCAAAACACTGCCAGAGATAGCTGCAAGGTTATAGATAAAGCTATCGATAATGAATTGTGATTTTATAAAATGTAATTATAGATTATTTGTGACTTGTTGTAGTTTGAGTGACGTTAGAATTGGAATAGACTAGAATATACCTTCGAAATTTAAAATAAGAAGTATAATGTGCAATGTTGTGAATATATTCAACATCTTTCGCAACGCGATTGGCTATTAACTGACGTTTACCTTTAGGGTTATTCTCTATTTGAAAATTATAACAAATCACGACACTCTTCATTGTGGCGTGATTGGTGATAATATGATAGAGTTTGGCAATACTACTTTCCACATTATCTTTTTCTCTTGGATTTGAAAAATTTATATTTAAAAAATCTAGACACCTTTAAAATGTGGATAAATCTGTATCATTATAATAAAATAACAGTATTTGATGTTTACTACAGGGAGACTGTTACAAGAGCTACACCTTCATTAATAAAATAACAGTATTTGATGTTTACTACAGGGAGACTGTTACAAGAGCTACACAGAGATACATTAGAATAGGTAACCTATTACTTTTATAAAATAACTAATGACTCACAGGAGCAGCTCGCATGAATTCTATGACTAAAAATACTTATGTGATTTAGAATGAGTAACCAGAGATATAACTGTGTAAAGGTATCTTTACTTTATCCTAAGTATTGATAAAACCCTTACCCTGACTGTATGACTATTGAAAACACGAGTATAATAGAAAAAATTGTTTTTAATTTTCACGCGTTATTTTTTTTGTTTTTCTCATACCTCGATAGTTGTGGCTCGTAAAATTCGGATGTGTCACGATGCTATAAAAAATGTTTATATAATTTAAAATTCGAACAGTGTGGGTTAATCCACGAATTATTTATTTATTCGTCATCATCTGCCTGCCCTTGTACCATTTTTTTTGCAATCATTGCAATAAATCTCTTCCATATTTTCCTGCCTTCAGTTATTATTTTCCTTACTATTTCTTCTTTAATGTAATCCTTCCTTAAGTCTACTTCTGCTTCTAAATGGCATCATCGAAATAAATTATTTCATGTTCTTCTTTTTTCTTGTATGGCAGCATCGCATTAGAATGATTGTTGACGATGTGATAATAAATGATGACTGGTGTTACAGTGAAGTAGAGGAGACTTAACTAGAGACAAATCTTTAAATCTTCAAATCATATTTATTTGTTTAAACATGTGATATACATACACGTATATGCAAGATGTTAGGTCAACAATTTACGTTTAACTTCTAAGGAGTTTTGGAATCTAAACAAAAAATTACAATTTACGGTAAAATACCACTTTCCTACTTGTGTGTGCGTTGTTTAAGACGTTGTATTTTACATAAAAATCAATTTACATAAATTTCAGAATATAAATTAGTTCCACGATGCACCTTTTTTCACGTTGGCGCCAAAACACATCTTTTTTTAATTACTGTATTGCGTCTTACACAGCAGCGTTGACATCCCTATACTAAAATCACTTTCAGTTACAATGGAAAAGAATTGTAGTGACTTTCAATCAATGGTTATTTGATTATCTTGGTGTTATCCGAGTACCAGGGCGGCATAACTCACCACCAGTTCTGTATATCTTATCCGTGATTACTGTATACATTCACTAAAAGATAAAACATTTCAAGTTCGATCATAACCGCAACCTTGTAAAAGTAGTCTTGTAGGTTTTACTGCCTTTTTGAGTTCAAAAAATGATAATCAAATAAGTACTTCAATGTAATAATATTCGGCTTTTGTTTGTTAATATTTCATTCAGCTAAACCTTGAGTAAATTCGGAACTTGTGTGAATCATCGTTCAGATGTAGTGTTCTTTGTTGTTTTTATTGCGCAATGAGTTCAAGAAAATGCTAAAAATATTAAGTCTCCAATTTTCCTAGGGTTATTCAAAGATTTTTATGGACATACTGCTACAACAAACCATAGAAAATTATAATCATGTTATATTTTTGGAGTAGAACAGTGATCAAAGAGGGAGGCATTGCACGGGCACATCTCGTAAAGAAATATTTCTATCGCGATTCAGGTCCAATTAATCTTGAATGAAAATATAATAATCACCAGGCAAATTTTATTGTGAGACTAAGTTTTGGATATTACTCAGTAGTACAGCTTTACTATGTTATACTCATAACTTCTGCAGCAGACTCTTCGCATTTTACTAGTTTCATTCAGGTGATTTTCAATTTTTTATAAGTTTATGATGAGTCGTTTGCGAGGTGTCTTTTTTATAGCTAAGCATAGACTCTAAGAGAGGGACCAGGCAGACATTAATTAGTAATTTTAACTAACAAATAAAATACAATCAGCGGTATAACAACTATAGCGTCACTTAACTCGATGCCAACGCCATCTATCGAGGACTAAGTAATTTCTCATCTTAATCTGCAGGTGTATGCCGATTTTTAAATTACGACGAAGTTTAATTCATGAAAAGAATGGATAGGTAGGTAGCTACTATCGCTTTACTTACCTGCCAACCTTCGCGGTTGACCTTAGCTCAACAAAGAAACTATAAAAGTAATTAAACCTATTTTAACATTTTCTGGTAACATTTATAGTAAAGACATTCACTTTCAATAACCATTTTTATAAATAGATATTACAGAAAATACTGTCAATGTTTTCAATGGAATCATTTTTATACTACGCAAAACTTAGATAATACGCAAGGCCAGGTATTATAGGTGCCTTGGTCAGATCAGAATCCTTATCGTTTGAAAAAAAAAAAGAAGATTTTTTTTTTCTATTTTAAAATTAAGAAAAAGCTAAGGAATATAGTTTTTTTTAAATTATTATTGGTGTTTAGTGTGCCTGACTTTTATATTATAAAGATTATCTCATAGATCTTGCGTCTATTATAAAGATAATAGACTTAGTTACCAAAACGAAATCGAAAGCGAATATTACAGTTGATTCCTTGCGAAATTAACTTGTTTTACTATTATAAATGCAAAGATTTGCATCGTTTAAATAGTTTTTAAACTTTGTATTATTTATAAGCAAGGGTGGAAAGTTTGGATCTTGAAATTGCGTGCGACTTTCGTGTGACGCCTTTGCTACGCATTCGAAATCACACTTTGATTTATCTATGTTTATATTGTTTATGCTCTAACCAATTGTTATTTTACACTGTAATATCATTATATATAGTAAGCTTCCGTAAATGAAGTATCTAATAGGCAACACAAGGTTAGTTTACAAGGTCTTTACAAGAATAACGCTATACAAACGTATTTTTTATACACCTTCAAATTCTGGATGACCTTGCAATTTTCTAGTGATGCATAAAGGTTTGTAGATTTTTATAAAGTTCGTACGAAAAAAAAACATACTTATCTATTGTTAGGTACCTATTATTTTTACGTTAGTAATATTAAGTTTATGATATTAGGTTTTACTTTTTAAAAACAAAACATCAATAACGGCCCTAAAAATAAAGATTTTATGTCGAAGGGAATTTAAATTAAATAAAACATCTGCATTTTATGGTCAAAAAGACACAGACCTCCAAATTAAACATTAACGTTAGTTTTATATGAAATCATGTTGCATTACGTCATATTTTGTTTTCGTGTTCACGACCGGCGTAAATATTTTATGATAATTATTTTGGTTCATTTTCCTGACAATAAAGCATTGCCCTTTCAAAAAACTAATGTTTAAAACAGCGTTGTTTGTGGAAAATTCAAATAAAGAATGAAAGTAAACGTGGTCTCGGTTGTGTCTGAATTCACCAAGTGTCCGATGCGGTATTATTTTAAAAGCATAAGTGTTTTTAAACTTAAAACAGTCTTGTGTTTATTTTTATCTCGAAGTTTATTTTATCACTTAACATAATTAGAGTTTGTATTCGCTTGATTATTATTTTAGTCGAGTGGCCCTTATCTGCTGAATTTGTTTTAACATTACAAACGTCTTTGTAAGTCATTTTCGTCAATAATGTTTTGATATTTTTGATGATATTTTTCCAAACGATCGCTCGTAATTCAAGTAAACGTCAAACAACAGATAAGTACTTACCAAGTCCAAAACGCAATCCAAAGGTTCACTGATCCGTCCACATGCACACAATAAAAATATTACAAATAATCAGTTAGATCCAAAAGGAAAATATAAAGGTATTTCCTTGTAATCACTGGCAACACTCCTGTCACTGTCAGATATTTTTTTAAGAACACACACTTTTTAAATTCAAAATATAGTTCCACACCGAAGGTTGGTCGTAACGTGTTCGGGGGAGATCGGTTCTATCCGGAGCGCGCACGTACGTCCTCTCAGTGCGGCGGCCCACGAGTCACTGAACTGCCGCAAACCGCGCCCCCGTCAGCCGGTGGATGCTCGCGTATATTTTTATGACTTCTCTGACTGCGTGTTATCATTGTCAAACCATGAAATGGTTGTGGATTTAAGGAATTAGGTCAAGCGGTTGATACGCAGAGCATGGACCGATTCCCTCAAATTAAACGGTTCTTTTTGTTTAAGCATGTCACTTACGACAATTTGTTACTAGATATAAGACGCTAGAACAGACGGATTTGTATACCTACTGTTTGTTTTAGTGTATACTACTATGCATAGTAAAATATGGACCACCCCATCTCTTGCCATGCGGTGTCGTACAAGTTTAACATCAGACAGATATACATATACAGCCCAGACTCAGCCTCAGATGCATGCCTGGAATGGCCCGGAAGACGGCAATAGGCTCACCCGCTATTACGTGGGACCGAATTCAATTATTGGTGATGCGGGTGTCAATTTACCTCTGTCTAAACCTCCGGTGATAAAGGCGTGATTATATGTATGTACGTATACTACTAAAGTAGCAAAGAAACGCCGGAGAAGTGTTACCTTGATAGAGTTGACATCCAAGACTTTAAACTTTTAGTCAGCTTTTAGAGGTAAGTATTGAGGTCCCAAGACATTTTGAAAATGAAAATTTGTGCTGTTCAGTAGGTATTATTTTTTATACCTACACACTTAGGTGGCAGATAGGCACACGGCCCACCTGATGGGAAGTGGTTACTGTGGCCTATGGACGTGTGTAACACCAGGGGAGTCGCACCAGCGATGCCGACCCTGTAAGAACAGAGATTTTCTGTGCCGTCAGTGCAGAAGAAACAATCAGGACAAGCCTTTAGTATTCCCACTGACAGCACAAAAACTCTCCAGTGAACTCTGACTACCTCACTCACCAGCTGGAACACAACACGAGGTTATTATGGCCGCAGTATTCTGTAGGGTGGAGGTACTTCCCCGTCGGACTGCTCCCTATTTCAATAGTGTTATCACTAGGATTTTAATTTTATGTCCCCTACATTCCTATTTCTTAAAATGTGGGTGGTACGACTTCTGCGAACCCTTCTCGTATATATAAACGTGAATATATCAAAAATAATCTCGCGTATTCGTCGTCTTGGTGCAACCTTCGCTGCTCTTACGCAGCACTTTCGAATGCGTCATAATACGTCGAACATGATATTGTTTAATGTACGGAACGTAAAAACAGCCAATCACCCAATTAAATCCACAAGTGCTTAACCGACCGACGAGAAAACAGAGGCCCGCTCACGAAAACACACAATTAAAAAAAAAGAACTGAACTAAAATATACCTAACTAGCTTTAATAATAAGTAGTAGGTACTCGTGTAATGAATTTATGATTATTTAATATTGTTTTACAAATGTGCCAGTAAAACCAAGTTTATTTTTAAATATTTATGTACAATTTATAATGCCCAATTCGATTTTGTATTTGATTTTTATATTTTAATCGATATCAGTTAGTCAATTGATTCGAAATGCCATTGCTTGGTTGTCTATGAAGAGTGAACAGATTGATCGATACATTTCATTCAGTCTGCAAGGAAATCTATAAAGTCGGTCATTTTTCAAATGCGGGGGTATTCTCTGATCAGTTGTCGACCGAGACAGATGTTAAAATTTAGCTTGTATTAATAATTAATGTACTGTATAGTTACATAAGTACAAGTTTGAAAGAATATAACTCGTTACTACGAAGCAAGCCGTTTTATTATGCATTCTATAATACCTGAGTTCTGAGAGTTCATCACAGTTCAGAAGTGGGATCAGGACCCAATCTAAGGTACGTACAAGTGTTGTTAATGATTACAAATGAATCTTATCACAATTTAGAAGTTGAGCATGCCATGTGTGTATTGTTATTAGTGTAGGCTATGTATACCTAGAATAGAAAATCAAGTGTACTTTACTAGAGGCTATGTATGCCTACTGAGCCATGTGTGCTTAGTTTTTAGAGGTTATGTGTGCCTATAATAGGAAGCCAAGTGTGCTTTAGTTGCTAAAGGCCAAGTGTGCCTACTGAGCCATGTGTGCTTAGTTTTTAGAGGCTATGTGTGCCTATAATAGGAAGCCAAGTGTGCTTTAGTTGCTAAAGGCCAAGTGTGCCTACTGAGCCATGTGTGCTTAAAATGTTAGAGGTCATGTGTACCTCTAAGGTTATGTATGCCTACTATGCCATGTGTTCTTAAAATGTTAGAGGTCATGTGTACCTAGAATAGGAAGCTAAGTGTGCTTTAGTTCTTAAGGCTATGTATGCCTACTATGCCATGTGTGCTTAACATGTTAGAGGTCAATTGTGTACCTAGGATAGGAAGCCAAGTGTGCTTAGTTACTTAAGGCTATGTATGCCTACTATGCCATGTGTGCTTAGAATGTGAGACGTAAGTATAACTATGCAATGGTTTGTGACCAATAGAGTTTATTTACTTTAAAGCTAGGTTATTATATTTTATACTAAGGGTATTTTATAGAGGAAATAAATGAAATTCTTTCTTTAATCCTCAAATTTTAAATAGTTATAGGTACCTATTATGAAAAGATAAAGATTTATTGACATTTAAATTATTTAATGCATATACCAAAGACCAATTGAAAAGGAAGTTTTATTATTAACACGTTTAAACAATAAAATTAATATACCTACTGACATAGTTACAATGATATTTTGTTGTTTTGAGGTATGAATTCAGACGAAGTGATGACTCCTGAATGTTCACCTACTCGCAAAGATGATCGCCAAAGGAAACGTAAACGATCCTCCAGAGCAGCTACTAAGTCTAAAAGAGCCAAGAAGCGATCAAAGAGGAAACGTAAGCAGTCTTCCAGTTCCTCCTCATCCAGCAGTGAGTCACCTCGTAGTTCACGGAGTTCGAATAAGAAGAGATCCAAGGAGAGAGGCAGTTGGTCTACTAAAGAGGTACTTGATATGTTTAATACCCTCCAAGAACGTAAGAGCAAGACAAATAATTTGAATAACAATCTTCTCAACAATGTGATACCGGAATTTGATCCGTCGAGTAAATCTCAGAATGTTGACTGTTGGGTTAGGAAAGTAAACGAATGTGCTGTTATCTATGAATGGAACGAGAAGCAGACCATACATTTTGCTCTACAAAAACTTTCTGGTCTGGCAAAGAAGTGGTTTGAAGCCCTTCCTAGCGTTGTTTTCAGTTGGTCAGAGTGGCAAGATAAACTTATTAAAGCTTTCCCTAATGAGCAAAATTATGGCCGGCTTCTCGAGGAAATGTTAGCTCGCACTACTCGTAGTAGCGAAAGTTTGCGTGAGTACTTCTATGACAAGTTAACGTTGCTAAACAGATGTGAAATAAGAGGCAAAAAGGCCGTCGATTGTATTATTCACGGAATACTAGATAAATCAATCAGAAGCAGTGCCCAGGCACTGACTTGTTGCGAACCAGAAGATTTATTGAATTTTCTAAGCTCCCAACGTCCAATATTAGAAAATAATCTATTTAATAGGAAGCGTAGCGATGTGATAGTCCGACCAGTTAATGCAGCTACACACTCAAGCGAGAATTTGATTACTTGTTTCAATTGCCGCGCAAAAGGACACCCTTACTTTCGATGCCCTAGACCCCTTACTAAATGTTCAAAATGCCAAAGGGTAGGCCATAATAATGATAATTGTAAACTAGAACCGTTACTTTTGCGAAATGAATCCAAGCAGGCAGGTAACGGAGATAGGAAAACCCTGACTATATCTACCCTCAATAACAATAGTGACAAATTTTACAAAACTGTCAAGGTTAATGATAAACCTTTAATTGCTTTTATTGATTTCGGCAGCGAATGTAGTTTAATAAGAGAATCTGATGCCCGAAGTCTAAATTTAACTAAAAATCTAACAGATTTGCCAGTGATCAAAGGATTCGGAAACTCGAAAGTTTTTCCAGTATATAGGAGCTGTATTGATCTGCAATTAGATGAAGTTGAGGCGAATATAGAGGTATTTGTAGTTGGTGATCAGTTTCTTCAGTCAGCTCTACTTATAGGACAAAACGTTACTGAACTTCCTTTCGTAACAGTATTTAAGAATAGCTGTCAGTTAATGTTTCATCAGAGCCCCGATACCGATACCATGATACAACCGGTGAAGTGTTTAAAGTTAAATATTGATAACGATACAAACATTACATCATCACAATTAGTGGAAGTCACCGCATCTGACATTGGCTACTGTGGAGATATTTATGTCGAAGGTTACTGCAATTCTGAGCCTAGAAAAGAATATTATCTGCACCAGGGAGTCTATAGGGTTGTTGATGGGAAGTGCTGTTTGCCCGTGACTAATTTATCTGGTCAAAATCTTAAATTATCCAAAAAGTGTCCTATAGCTAAAGGAACTTGTTTTGTTGAGAAAAGTACCACTCATACAAACAGAGTAACGAAAGATAATGTGGAACATGAACCCTTACTAATATCTGACATAAAAGTTGGCCCCCAAATTAACAAAGAGATATTAGGAAGACTCCATTCACTTCTACTCAATTATCGTGACTGTTTTGCACTCAATCTAGGAGAAATTGGTTGTATATACTCAACTGAAATGAAAATAGACTTATTAGATGACAAACCCGTAGTTTACCGACCGTATCGATTATCTTTCTCGGAAAGGGGTCAGGTTAGGGAGATAATAAATGATTTGTTGCATAATGACATTATACAAGAGTCTAATTCAAATTATGCTAGTCCTATTCTATTGGTGAGAAAAAAGACAGGCGAACAGCGTTTATGTGTTGATTATAGGGCTCTCAATAATAAGACTAGGAAGGATTGTTTTCCTTTGCCGATAATCGACGATCAGTTGATAAACCTTAGTGGTAATGAATTCTTTACATCCCTGGACCTGGCTTGTGGTTACTACCAGGTCCCAATGGCAGAAGAGAGTCGTCCGTTAACTGCATTCGTAACGCCGGACGGGCATTACGAGTTCAAAAGAATGCCTTTTGGTCTCGCGAATGCCCCGGCAGTATTTCAGAGATTAATGAATGCTATGCTGGGTAGTAAGCGTCATGAATCAGCTTTGGCTTATCTGGATGACATTCTTGTGCCATCGGTTACCTTGGAGGAGGGATTTAGGAGGTTGGAGGATGTTTTGAAGTTATTACGACAGAATGGACTTACTTTAAAATTATCTAAATGCCGTTTCTTCGATAATTCCCTTGACTATCTAGGTTATGAGATTTCTGCTGAGGGTATACGCCCTAATGAAAATAAGATTTTAGCCGTTAAAGAGTTTCCTGTTCCAAAGAACGTACATGAAATCCGTCAGTTCTTGGGACTAGCGGGATATTTTAGAAAATTCATCAAAAATTTCGGTGAAATAGCTAGACCTCTAACAAACTTACTCAAAAAGGGTAGTTTTTTCAAGTGGACAAATGAAGAGTCCCATTCATTTACCATACTAAAACACAAGTTAATTGACCGACCAATTCTAGCACTATACAACCCTAATTTTGAAACTGAATTGCATACGGATGCAAGTTCTTTAGGCGTGGGTGGGATATTGATGCAATGGCAGCCGGGGCCGCGCGTTCTCAAACCAATAGCTTATTTTAGCCGGCAAACCACTCCCGAAGAGCGTCACCTGCATTCGTATGAACTCGAGACCCTTGCAATTGTATGCTCATTAAAGAAATTTAGAGTGTATCTATTGGGGATACAGTTCAAAATTGTGACAGACTGTAACGCCCTTCGGACTACATTGACCAAACGCGACTTAATACCCCGAATAGCTAGGTGGTGGCTTTT
The DNA here is from genome assembly GCA_963662185.1 of Eilema griseolum. Taxonomy (NCBI): domain Eukaryota; kingdom Metazoa; phylum Arthropoda; class Insecta; order Lepidoptera; family Erebidae; genus Eilema; species Eilema griseolum. Next base: position 1,169,333 of record OY759232.1, read on the forward strand.
AATAAGCGAATTTAATTTTAGCATTGAGTACCGCCCGGGCACTCGGATGGCTCATGTGGACGCATTGAGCCGTAACACAAAATTAACACCCGAAGGTATCGATAATTCTGCAGTCACAGTCTATAGTATTGAAACAGACAACTGGCTCTTGACTTTACAAATGACAGATCCTGATATATCCCGAATATTTAAAATTCTTAAACCAGAGTCAGATGAAGAAGCTAAAGAAATTAGGAAAAATTATGTAATTAAGAATAGTAGAGTTTATAGGAGAATTGATGATAATAAGCTATGTTTGGTAATTCCTCGCAACGCTCGTTGGCAAATATGTAAATCTAACCACGATGACGCTGGTCATTTAGGTGTATCTAAGACAACTGAGAGAATTCAATCTGTTTTCTGGTTTCCTAAGTTACGTAAATTTGTTAAAAAGTATGTAAATTCTTGTATAAAGTGCGCCTATAATAAGGACAATACGACACGACATAAGAACGGTCAGTTGTACCCGATAGAGAAAGTAAGCATTCCGTTTCACACCATACACATTGACCACTTGGGTCCATTTGTTAAAAGCAGGAACGGCAATGCTTACATTCTCACCATAGTAGATGGATTCACCAAATATTTGTTTGTTAGAGCCGTTAAGGATACAAAAACTAAAACAACGCTTAAAGTATTATTAAATATTTTTTACGACTTCGGTTTACCATCCCGAATAATATCAGATCGAGGTACCTCTTTCACTTCTGCAGCTTTTAAGTCCTTTTGTGATAGTCATGGTATTAAACATGTTTTGAATGCTGTCGCATGTCCCAGAGCTAATGGCCAGGCCGAAAGATACAACCAAACGATCTTAAATGCACTTGCAAAATGTTCTGACGGCGAGGACGAACGGAACTGGGACATGTGTCTAGGCAAAATTCAGTTGGGTATTAACAATGCTACAAATTCCACCACGCAGAAAACAGCTACTGAAGCATTATTTGGAACCAGATTGAAAGATAGCCTAAGTAATATGTTAGATGTCAATAATGAGCCTAATTCCAATATTACAGAAGTAAGGCAAGAAGTTAGTACAAATACCAAATCTAGTCAGACTAAGCAAAAGCAAAACTACGATCGAAATAGAATTCCTGCCCCGATTTATAAGGAAGGTGATTTAATAAAAATAACTAGAACTAATTTTAATAATAAAGGTAACAGTACTAAATTGATGTCTAAATTCATAGGTCCCTTCAAAATAGCTGAAGTTTTGGGCAATGATAGGTATAAAATTGTCGAAATACCTGGTTTTAGTAAACGCAAAAATAAATTCGATAGCGTGGTAGTAGTAGACAGAATCCGACCGTGGATCAATATAAATGTGTCTGAACGAAATGATGTAGATGTAGCCAATAGCTGCAGTAGTACGTCCGATAGCGAAATTAGTAAAAGTGACGAAGAACTGCCACGAAGTCAATCTGAGTCCAAATAACAGCCGAATGTAATGAATTATTAGTTAAATGGATAAATAAATAAAATATATAATATAACTATAAGATTAATTCAGTTGATTATCATGATATTTAATAATTATGTTTCTTAAGATGATATAAAAAAAAAAAAAAAAAACAAATGTGATTATTTACCGTGCGTCAGGAGATCGCACGTAGTCGGACGGCCGAATGTAATGAATTTATGATTATTTAATATTGTTTTACAAATGTGCCAGTAAAACCAAGTTTATTTTTAAATATTTATGTACAATTTATAATGCCCAATTCGATTTTGTATTTGATTTTTATATTTTAATCGATATCAGTTAGTCAATTGATTCGAAATGCCATTGCTTGGTTGTCTATGAAGAGTGAACAGATTGATCGATACATTTCATTCAGTCTGCAAGGAAATCTATAAAGTCGGTCATTTTTCAAATGCGGGGGTATTCTCTGATCAGTTGTCGACCGAGACAGATGTTAAAATTTAGCTTGTATTAATAATTAATGTACTGTATAGTTACATAAGTACAAGTTTGAAAGAATATAACTCGTTACTACGAAGCAAGCCGTTTTATTATGCATTCTATAATACCTGAGTTCTGAGAGTTCATCACACTCGTATTGGTATAATCGATTAAAAATAGAAAAAAACGAATCGGTTCAGGCGACTGTCGCCGTAAGACGGATATTTGTATAGAAGAATTTGAATTGTAATGTGCGAAGGATTTTTTTTTATACCACTTAGTTGGCAGACAAGCGCACGGCCCACCTGATGGGAAGCGGTTACCGTGGCCTATGGACGTATGCAACACCAGGGGTGTCACTCTCGCGCTGCCGACCTTGAAGAAACCTTCTGATGCCCCTCTTGAAGAACCCCATATTGTAGGCGCTTGGAAAAACCGCAGCAGGGAGGTCATTCCACAACTTGAGTGTGCGTGGGATGAAGTTTATTTCATACCGCATAGTGCGCACTGTCACAGGTCACAATTTGCGAGGATGAATTCCCTGCCTATGGCGAGAGGTGCGATGATGGAATGTAGTTACGGGCTTCATGTCAAACAATTCATCTGAGCACAAATCATTGTATAGGCGGTAGAACACACACAGTGAGGCAAAATCCCTCGTAAGACTAAGAGGTTCCACACAACCTGTGAGTATGGGATTGTCAACCAGCCTCAATGCCCGTCTTTGCACTGAGTCGAAGGGGTCAAGCTGGTATGCAGGTGCTCCAGCAAAAAGGTGACAGCAGTGCTCCATGTGAGGCCGGACCTGTGCTTTATAAAGAAGGAGTTGCTGCCCCGCAGTGAAGTACTGCTTCGCCCTGTTGAGCATTACGAGTTTTCTTGATGCCAACTTAACCTTGTCCTGCAAATGACTTCGGTAGTGGCTTAGAGCGTTCTCCCTGTAAGGGAAAGATCGTGGGTTCAAATCCCGCCTGAACCGATTTTTTTTTTTTTATTTCTTAATCGATGTGAATAGTTAGCATACTAAATACTTTAAAATTTCAGTCAAAAGTATTGATATAAAACTATTTCTACACGTCGGCATTCGATTACCTGTGATGATGGCTGCGCGTGCGGTTTTAGTCGGTTCGAATCGTTCATAACCATCCTGCTGCTCAGCGGGGAATATCTGTGGAGATTTCCGCACGAAAGAAAGGTAAGATCCTGGCATACGCCTATCGCTTCTTTTACTTTCATGTTGTTGTCATACACGCTCACTGGTTGCCGGTACTCTTGACCTAGCCTTGCTTCAAAACGTCCTAGATCTGTATGACATACGTACGAGCTTTCGCGGGTTACCCATTCATCCTCGTCTCGTAAATATATTTACCAATCAACTTTTGTCCATCTATTTTTATATACCACTTAGGTGGGAGACAAGTACACGACATATCTTAGGAAAACCACAGCAGGAAAATCATTCCACAGCTGTTTATCCTCTCTGTACTTGAACTATATCCTCCCTTTTAATATCTTGGTCACTAGATCAGCACTTCAATAATAGTTTTTAGTACTTTATAATAAACTCATGAGTAGGTGTTCACCTTGACAAAATTTAGTCCAGAATTCAGGAAAAAAACTCATTTTATATGTGCGAAGTTTCTTTCATTTCGTATTTCTTTCAAGTTCAAAAAATGCTAACATTGTAGTTATTCTATATGGCGCTGTTTAGAATATGATAGAATAGGATTATCCTGCTCCCGACGTTTCGATTAAGCAGTTTTCAGCAGTTATAAGTAGTCATGGGCAAACTAAAATACCGATCTTATGTAATTGTTGATTTAACTATTTACAGCATTAATGACAGAATGAGCTCAATGCCAAAAAAAAAAAGCTTTTCTTGGGTTGATTAAATGTCGGGAGCAGAGAAAATAATAAAATAACACGTATAAAATTTTAGCAATAGGTATATTATTTATAACAGTTACAGTCTTAAAAACATTTCTAATTCAGAATACTGCATTAAATTCAGACACATTATTTGAAACCGCCAAAACTTTTATTATTGTTCATTCTTTAATCTGAAACCAATTAAGAACAAGCCGATTCGTAGCGAGGACATCCGAGTTGCAGCGGAGTTGACCGAAGGCCTCCGACAGTAGCCGAATACCCACGAAGTTTGGCGGAGCGAGCCGATCGTTCGCGGCCGCCACCGAGGCCGCGGCCGTAGCGCGGGAAGCGCGTCACTTCAAGGTGAGTTCTTTTCCCGCCAAACTGCGTCACACTGACTTTGTATTGTAATAGTGATACTATTAATTAAAAAAACTACAATATTAAACAATTTGTTTGTTGTAATGTTCTTGAATGCATAAGATTTCAGAGTAACGATGCTTATGACAAGGTTACGCGTGCTAGAGCAGTGCGAAGATGTAATATCCTTACATGATTGCGAACAATGAGTTTTCAAACTACCTCCAGAAGATCGTAACTTTAAAACCTTGGATTTTTAACCGACTGCGACGACATCAAATAAGGAAGGTTATATATTTGATCTGTATGTCTGTAATCTCTATTTCTTCTAATTATTACTTGTTGTTGTCGGAAAACTACGTGTCACTCGCGATGAGAGAAAAGAGTATATTCTTCAATTTCCCTTCACTTCCTATTGTCCCTATTTTTTCCGTGCTGTAGGCGTTGTGGATAGCCATAACATTAATATTGAAGTTTTTGTTCACCTTTTTTAGGAAATACTGCCCACAGTCAAGATTATATCGCCCATAAAAATTCTGAAAATAATAAAAATATTGTAAATTGATGCAATTAATTTTTCTCACTTCTATAATAGTTTAATTTAAACAGTAGCAAATATATCAAGAGCTCGATAGAAATATAAAGAATCCTAATAAATTTCTGTGGTCACTACGGAGCTCGATTTCCCATATTGGTTTGGTTCTGAGGACATTGCATTTTTAAGCCATGTAAAAGATTGCACTGGATTGAACTGGAATATTTAAATTTTAACAGATATATTTCAGCGGAGCCCAACATAGTACCTATGTTGGGCGATGGAAGTGCCTAAATCCAGAGGCCTGACTCCCATTCCCCCACAGTCAGAAATCGCGCACGCTCTGTAACATGGGAAGATGTGTGTATTAAGCTATCTCTTACCAGCCTGCAGAGCGGCGCATCCCATTGTCTCTGGGAGAAAGGGTTACCAGGCAACTCAGTGTTGGGACAAGCAGCCTTCCAAGCATTAATGGCATCGGACTTACATGACACCTCAGAGTTAACCTGTGTGTTTATGAGAATTTTCCTGGTTAACTCCTCAGTGCTGTGCACCGACGACAGAAATGCTGGAAGGCTAACGTCTGAAATTTTGCGAACGCCGAGACCACCCAAGCGAACTGGTAAGGACGCTTGGAGCCAGGCTCGGTCATTCAAGGCCACATTTAAAATTGTGCTGAGTATGTTTTGCTAAATGTTGTCAATTTTTGTCAAAAGTGTCAAATGTTGCCAAAACTGGGATGCCCGAAGTGCATGAGTAAATTTAGGGACAAAAAGGCAAAACCGAAGTATAGTAAAGGCTGAATGAACACTTATTTTTTGCAAATGATATGTGATTTATTCAAAATTTTGAATTTTTTTCTCGATAAATGTATGAAATCCATCTTCCAAAAGTGGGGACCACAGGAGGCGCAGTGAAGCTTTCTCCAAAATTTTGATATTTCGAGCTAAGAGGTTAAATTTTACTGCTTATTAAATGAATTAATGTGATTCTGCTCAAATGAGTGACAATTTAACGATTTTTATAGGAATCTTTATTGAGAGCTACTGGAAATTTTTAAAGTTACTTGTTTATAGTAAAATCACTCAATGTGGCCGCTGGTCTAAAAACAATACTTCGATATCGTCAGTGGGTTGCAGAACTTCGGGAGGTCAGATGGCAGTCGCTTTACAGAAAATATCGAGGTACAGCCGCGAGGCAGTTAGGCTGGTAAAAGCGGACCCTGGACTCGGAAATTAAGTAGGAGTATGATATGAAAAAAGAAACAGTGAGATTTGATATCGCAACAGTCTTCGTGACGACCTTCTAACTAAATGCTAGCGTGAAGATGAGACAGAGCAAGATAAATAACCAATAGATACAGTCTGGCGTGGCCGTCGGTCACGCATTAGTATCTGAACATGGAGCCATGATTTATGCTGTGAACGAGGTGATCACACTTGTTTCGTCAAAAGTAGTCACTAATCTTGGGCTTTTTATAGTTCTGTACCTGATAAACAAAAGGGAACCCTAATAGGATCACTTCGTTGACCGTCTGTCTGTCTGTCTGTCTGTCTGTCTATCAAGAGTATCAAGACCTGACCTTTTCTCAAGAATGCGTACAGGTATCAAGTTGCAATTCGTACCACTTACTCGCGTATGTAACGTTTTGGAACTGTGCAAAAATCAAAGTTCTTAGTCAACGCAATCAAAATATATTGCAGTTTATGTACCATATGTTCGTCCCTAAATTTAATTTCGACTCGCACCTAACCGGCTTTTTATACCACTCAGGTGGCAAAGACATACACGGCCCACCTGATAGGAAGTGGTTACCGTGGTCTATGGACCATGATTTTTTAAATATTTAAGTCATAAACATCACAGTTCTGTTTTAGTCCCGGTTGCATCTAACAAGGGAGGTTAACTTTGGACCTAAAAGCCCGCTTTAACCCAAAAGACACTTTAAATAAGTATCTTCTTTTTTATACCATTTAGGTGGCAAACAAGCATACGACCTGATGGAAACTGGTTACCGTGGCCTATGAACGTGTGCATTACCAGAGGAGTCACACCCGTGCTACCGACCCTGTAAGAACGGAGAGTTTCTGTGCCGTCAGTACAGAAGAAACAATCAGGACAAGCCTTTGGTCATCCCACTGACAGCACAAACTCTCCAGTAAGCTCTGGCTACCCTACTCACCACCGGGAACACAACACGAGGTTTTTATGGCCGCGGTATTCTGTAGGGTAGAGGTACTTCTCCGTCGAATTGCTCAATTTCCCAATTTGAATAGTGTTATCACTAGGATTTTAATTGTATGTCCCCTACAATGTGGGCACAAAATCTGTTTCTGAGGTGTTTATCTAGCAACAGGGGGTCCGATTTCCGGTTCTTCACGCCTGTATCCCCGAGGGTGTTGGCAGAAGTGTCTGAATATTCAATCAATCAAAAAATCAATTTCGGCAATTAGGATTTTAGATCTCACATCATAGGCTGTGTTACTTATTATCGGATAGTGACCAATCCTATCCCTTAGTCGCTTCCTACGATACTCACGAGAAGAAATGGGGCGTGTTCCTATTCGCCTCCACCGAGAATCAACATATTATTTGTCCCTATTGTAAGTACTTACTTAATGATTGCAGTCAACTTGTAGTTAATTTGACAGCCGTGACATTCAATCATGTAATGGTCAAAGATTTTAGAATGGTTTTCATTGTGTAATCTCCAGATACCAATAGGCAATAATCAAAACATAAGGGCATTTGGCCGTGCCCAAGTAACGCACAGTTGCAAATTTAATGGCATGACGAAAGTTTATCGCACCAATCGTACCAAGCCTTGGGTAAGGTCGCTCTTAAGGCTGCCAGCTGCCCAACGGCCTGAGGCCATGTGTGAGTGCGATTTTGTGGGTGCGTACAAACTGGACATTATTGCTCTTGGGAAGTGCATTCGCTGATTGTACAGTGGTCGGGTATTTCCATTTCAATGAAAACATTGTAGAGTAATCGGCATACATCTTGAACTCAGTCACGTCTTTTAGCGACAAAAAAATTATTGAACAGTTATTTTAATTGTTAATTTAAATACATTGGTGAATCAGATGTCATTATGTCAGAGGATTATCATTTTGTACAGCAATTTAAATCATTAACTTTTTGTACAAATTAGGTGGCAGACAGGCCACGGCCCATCTGATAGAAAGTGGTTACCGTGACCTATGAACGTGTGCACCACTAGGGGAGTAGGTACACCCTGTAAGAACAAAGAGTTTCTGTGCCGTCAGTGCAGAAGACAATTAGGATAAGCCTTCGGTCTTCCCACTGAAGAAGAAAACTCTCCAATCAGCTCTGGCTACCCTACTGACCACCGGGAACACAACACGAAGTTGTTATAGCCGTGGTATTCTGTAGGGTGGAGGAACATCCCCAGTCGGACTGCTTAATTGGGACGGGAGTACCGTCGTGTCCTATAGAAAAAAGCGAATGAGTTCAGACGGGACTCGAACCGCAGTAGCCTAGTGGTACGGGTAATGGACTGAGACGAGGTCGAGGACGAGGAGACGAGGTCTCGGGTTCGATTCCAGGTTTACCATGACTCCACCATGTCATCGAGCCATGCCTGAAGCTATCTTAATTGGCCTAAATCATTCAATTTTATTCATTCATTTGAATTTGAAAAACAATTGATTGTTTGGCCGGAGTAATTAAAAACAAAATTAAAAAATTGTAACATAATATTTTTAATTTTATTTAAATTGTATTTTCGCCACCACGGTAGCCTAGTGGTATGGGTAATGGACAGCTGAGACGAGGTCTCGAGTTCGATTCCAGGTTTTACCATGGCACACACCAATGACTTTTCGATGCTTTTCGAAGTTATGTGTGTATTTATCGCAGGTTTATAAGTGCCCGGTTAATGGCAATAGGTTCGCCACCTATTAGGTACATTGGGATCTAAACTTAAACTGGCAAAATGTGGGTGCCAGCACCTCTGCCTACCCCTTCAGGGATATAGGCGTGAGTTTATGTTATGTTATGTATTTTCGTTCGAACTAAAATCGTGTACCAAAATATCAGAACAATGAGTCAACAGGAAGGGGGAAAACCAAGGTACTAACATAAATTTGAGTACTTGGTTCGTCAAGATCGACATTGTCACCAAGTTTGCCGCTCACTATATCTAGCTATATTTATACACCACTAACTGTTGCCCGCGGCTCCGCCCGCATGGCTGTCGGCTATCGCGATAAAACATAGCCTATGTCCTTTCTCTATACCAAATTTCAACAAAATCGGTTCAACGGTTAAGGCGTGTAAACGTAACACACAGACAGACACAGTTACTTTCGCGTTTATAATATTACTTATGGATTAAATTATGCCAACACATTTACGATTGAACCATGGCGAGGGACTAGTTGCGAAAACTCGCTAGTTGGCGGCTGTAAGATACACCGTAACCGCAGCGCGGGCGCGGAGATCTGCCGCATTTCTCCTTCTCACGGTGAGCTGCGCGGGCGCACAACGGTCCAACATTACGTAATCATATTCAGAGGGTATTTTGAAACTTTTCCTCTAACTCTGTGTTTGTAAACTTGTGATTGGACGTAGAGATTATATCTCAATACGTACAGATATCGTCCACTCTCAATTTTGAAAAGAAAATTCAGTATGACAGTATCGTATTTGACTTTGAGTTAGAGTTGTGAGAGTGTCAGAGGCTCTTGCCCACTTCCGTTTCAGTTTTTTTAATTGACTCACGAAACTCGTCGTTAAGTTTGGCATAAACAATCTGTCAAAAAGTAATGTACAGTTCTTCTAAAAACACTAGACATAAAAACTACATGTTTTTTTTATATTCTTGTTACTGTCTCATGTTCTTATCTCTGGAACTACTGGTCCAATTTGAATGATTCTTTCAGTGTTGGGTAGTCCATTTATCGAGGAAGGTTTTAGGCTATATATCATCACGCTACTACTTAAGGGAGCGGAGCGTTGATAATAAATGTTAACAAATCCGTCAATTTTTTCATAGGTACATATTTTGAAGACTATATACCCGGGGCGAAGCTGGGGTGGGTCAGCTAGTATAATACTAAAGCCAAGCTGCTGAAGCTAACAGATAATGGTAACACTTATACTTTGATTTCGTTCTTATAATTTTATTTTCGATAATTCTTTGGCGGGTAATTGATATTTCATCGTTTTATTGTTCAATTACCACATATTCTACAAATAGAAAATAAACTTTGCCATGTTGGCTCTTCAGATGTGGAACAGTTGGAGCTCTATAATCAAATAGAACTCTACAAATTAACCTAACCTAAGTTTGTAAAAACAGCACAGAAAAACTCATAAAGTTAGTTACCTGTGTATAAAGTGCAATGGAAAACAACCGGTAACAACGCGATTCTAAACAATAAGTGAATGTTTTTAGTAAAATGTATATTGTATGGCAATACATATTTATAATAAGTTACCAAATAGCCTCACAGAAATTAATACGATCAATGCATTTAAAAGAAAACTGTTTACATTACTAATGGATAAATGTTCTTATACTATTGACGCATTTTTAAATAATGGTAAATTGTGAGAACTGTTTTTTGCATGATAATGAATATGATGATTTTTTTTTATACCACTTAGGTGGCAGAGCACACGGCCCACCTGATGGAAAGTGGCTACCGTGGCCTATGGACGTATGCAACACCAGGGGTGTTACACTCGCGCTGCTGACCATAAATAAACCTTCTGATGCCCCTCTTGAAGAACCCCATATTGTAGGTGCTTGGGAAAACCGCAGCAGGGAGTCATTCCACATCTTGAGTGAGCGTGGGATGAAGTTTCTTTCATACCGCACAGTGCGCACCGTCTCAGTTCGCAATGTGTGAGGATGAATTCCCTGCCTATGGCGAGAGGTGCGATGATAGAATGTAGCTGTGGGCATCATGTCAAACAATTCATCTGAGCACAAACCATTGTATAGGCGGTAGACCACACATAACTATAGAATAATTTTATTTTATTTGTAAGACATATTTTTGTATGGCACACAGTGGTAGAGTATGGCTTGCACCTAAAATGCAAACATCCGAAATTTCTGTACCCACTCACCCATTTCATTTCATACAAAAAAAAATCATTTCATCTTTATTTTTGGTATGCGGCAACATTTATTCGAAATTAGAATCTGTTTGATAAACGAATTGTTTTAATTCTGCTCAGGATGAGTGACCATTTTACGAATTTTAAAGGAATCGATCGGGATTTATTGGAAATTCATAAATTTAAATAATCGTTTTTGGCGAAATCACTCAATGTGGCCTTTTTAGACCCGCTGACCAATAGCACCGTAGCAGTCGAGCAGAGACAGGCCAGCTAATGTCCTCTTAATTATAACTTATATGATTTATGATTAAGCAATGTACGAGTCAGTTCACAATATGTTTATCCATAAACAGTAAAAGACTTTTTATATAAGGTGCATTGCACCTATGAATACATGATACTCGTATCTACGTTTTATTCCGTACAGCTAGTTGGTTCTCTGTGGAGCAGAATAGAGTCACCCCATCTCTTCCCATGGTCGTCGTAGAAGGCGACTAAGGGACAGGGCTGTTCTCTATCTGATAGTATAACATCTCTCGTTCGACCCTTATTTGACGATACAAAAATTATAATTGTTGAAATGGAAATATTTAATACAACAACAACAACAACCCCATCGCAGTCCACTGCTGGACTAGGCTTCTCCCAATGTTGGGAGGCTTTGGCCTACTGTTATCCACGCAGTCCAGATGGGTTGGTACAGGGTTTTATTTCATATTTTCCTTCCCTCGCAGTGATATTACCTGCGTATTTTTCCGTTGGTCGCCTCTTACGACACCCGTCGAGTGAGATGGGATGGTGATACTTGTATTCTTTCTCCGTCACCACACTGATAAATATTTAGTACACCTCTGCTGATCCTTTCAAGCAAGGCGTCAACACATGTATTGTATGTATGCACAGTCAGTTTAATAGTACCAATAGCTGCTGTAACCAATCTTGTATCAAGCAACCTATATACGAAGATGCCAACCAATAAAGACTTCAAATAAAGTAATTTAAACACTTTACCACTATCACTTCCTCCTACTATATTATATTATCTGTGCTCCTACTAACCAGTTATACACTCAAACAGATCTACTTACCATGAAATACAACTTCACCCCATGTCTTCTCATGCGGTGTCGTACAAGGCGACTATGGGACAAGGCTGTTTAACATCAGTGAAAGAGAAAATAGAAGAGATGGGGTGGTCCAAATTCTACTCTGCCGGGAACCACGCGGCTTAATTTATTGATAGAAGTTGTTGGTAGGATGGAACAAGAGCACGGTTACTCTATGATATAATTACTCCTTCGTGGTGGTAATATACAATTTTGATCTCATATCTGGAACCCATGCGAACCTTTCCTGGATAAAAGTATCGTATATTTTATTCCAGACTGTGATCTATCTCTATGCCAAATTTCAACCAGGTCCGTTCAGCCGTGAGAGCGTATCGTATCGCCTTTTGGTTGTGGAGGCAGTCTTTTCACGGAAAATATCGAACTTTAGCTAAACTTGCATGTTAGCGACGCTCATGAAACCTCGACTAAAACTTTTTTTTGCATATTTCTAAACTTTTTTAAATGTTGTACACCATCTTTTGTCTTTTTTCATACTTCTGCTCTGTATTTTGCCAATAAATGTTTCTTCATAAAATACAAATATAGTGATCTTTTCTTTACTCTCCTATATAAGTAACACGGCATTTGGGGTCAGCTTTACCACTCTAATAGTGGTAAAGCTGACCCCAAATGAAAGCTTCAGAAATGACTGGGATTAACGCTAAAAAAAACTAATATCATATTACCATAAAGTATTGCTTTAGTTTCCACTGGAATAGCATGCTATGGCACTAGCATATCCCAACAACCATCCACAATCGAACACGAAATATCAAATTCTAATTCTGATAATAGAATTCGAATTTATGCAAACAATATTTCCTATAGGCTATACTTACAATAAGCTGCTTGTTCACGCTTTCATTATGCCTAGAATCTAGTAACTTTCACTTCAGATACCCGCTCACCCCCGGAGATCTGTCCTAGTGACGTAATAGCTGAAAAACCAGCGGTTTGTCTATGGTGCCAATATGGTCGAATTAAAAACAAAAGCATGTCCTTTGTCTTGTTTATAGTTACTGTAAAAATGCGTCGTTGTAACGTAACCGAGATGGCCGTCTTTCTTGAAATCTGAAGCTGATTTTCTTTTTACAATTGGGTATTTGACTGACTTGTCAAATTCGTTACTTTTTACTAAACGTCAAAACGTTAAGTTATAAAGAAACTTGTATGAAGTAATTTATTGTGGCGTCATAATATTCAACAGTCAAATAAATTACTATTATAGGTTAGGTTGGTGATTAAAAATAAATAAAAACAATAAAATAAGAACGCAACGTGTACCGCTCTTTTACCATTTATAATGTAATAAGCTCAGTTAAATAATTTATTTCAACTACACTACTAAATTAGTTACTTTGCTTAAACGTCAAAACGGTAAGTTATAAGGAAACTTGTCATAATATTTAATAGTCAAATCATTTACTATTTTAGGTTGGTTGGATGATTTAATATAAATAAATATTATAAAATATGTAATAACCAACGCAACTTTTACTGCTCTTTTATCTTAATTTAATGAACCCAGTTAGGTGCCATCTAGAATTTAGCTCGGTACTGTGGTAAGTGGAGCACTTATACTTAGATGCCGAGCGCGTGAGCTTATTCCAGCTCACGTAGTTCTATTTAAGCCATCAGTTGTCTTATTGTCATTTTTTTATACAGGACACGCCAATTGCTTTTTCTTTTTTCAATAAAGTCTCAGGAAAGAGGATCACCTTTACTGACACATAGTATGTTACAATGGTGGCACTCAGCTTGGCGGCCTCACCAAATGCTTTTTCACGCCCCGTTGACCCGGGACTGTAGGAAGAAGGAAACACGTGAGCTGGTAATGAATTACAGGTCTTGGTCCGCAAATTAGCATTTTATTCCCGCCTAGCTTCTACAAGCAGATCCTTTACACTCCAGTAATTAGGAATTTATTTTCTATCTTAAATTTTATTATTAAAATGTCTACATAAAAAAACCGTTGCCAAAAGTTCTATTTTAATGGTCAATCAACGGTTGACTCAAGAGAAAAAAGAAATTTGAGACAATAAGAGAATAGATTGGACCCTGGGCTCCAGTACAATCATTGGATTTCATCGAGACTAAATCTGTGAAGATTATGGGTTTCCATCGAAGTATAATACGTACAAGAGGCACTCCATCTCTTCCTGAGGGATAGAGCTCCTCTTTTTATGTGCAGTGAATGGGATCAGGGGATCGGTTCTCTAACTTAGCAAAGTGCTATTGAAATTTTCCGTTGATAAATTCTCACTAGCAACACGTAGTCTGGAAACGTGCCCGGTAGATGGCAATTGGCTCACCCCCAAACACGTGAGTTAACAATATATACTTACACTTCTGTTCACCCCTTTAAATATACACAGGCATTTACTTATTTACTACCTATTTACTTATATTATGTACAGTATATGTATTAAAACATAACATAACATAAACTAACGCCTATATCCCCGAAAGGGTAGGCAGAGGTGCTAGCACCCACATTACGCCAGTTTACGTTTAGGTCCCAATGTAATAGGTGGCGAGCCTATTGCCATTAACCGGGCACTTATAAACCTGCGATAAATACACACATAACTTCGAAAACCATCGAAAAGTCATTGGTGTGTGTCATGGTAAAACCTGGGATCGAACCCGAGACCTCGTCTCAGCAATCCATTACCCATACCACTAGGCTACCGCGGTATATGTATATATGTAAGTTACTTTTATAATAATTTACCTATATTTTACTTTATTGAAATCATGTTCCTGTATACGGTAAATTCCCTCTATAATATTACACTCAATAATGCACCTACTAAGTCTTTCTCTGCACCACCTTTGGTTGACTGGTAAAGAATGCCTGTGGCATTAAGTCCACCTATGTACTTGTGCATAAAGTTTAAAATAAATAAATATAAAAAAAAGCTTGCATAGAACCACGTCAGGACTTAAATTGAAAATGCTTCTTAGATCATCGTTTGCACTTTAATAGTGCCATGTCATTAGAAAAGTGCAAGGGAAACTGCTTTTTATATAAGAATGTACGCATTAAAATCTAATCTGCATACACTTTTCATGATCTATGAACAAAAACACTAACAATTACGCACACATGCGCACGCGCAACAGTTATGATAGAACCAAGATGGCGCGTGTGTGCGTGGGGCAAGAGTAAACTTATGTAACAGCCAGCGAGAGTGCATTCACTCTGCGCGCACCGTGGGGGGAGCCCGAGGAGTTACAGGTGAAGGGGGAGGGGAGCGAGAGAAATGCATCGGTGCAGCGCACGCGCGCCGTGATATAATACGTGACGGATTCTGTCCGAGATTCGCGGGACTCTAATAATACAAGCTCATTACAATACTGATATTTGTTTTATGTTCGAAGCATGTTCTTAGTTTTAGATTGTTAGAGAAATTGTGTTTTGTAGTATAGAGGTAGCAGATAGGCATACTTTACATGTAATGGCAAGAAGTTATCATGGTTCATGAATGTTTGGGGCATAAGTATTAAAACAATTTTCGATTGAGCAAGCCCACAATCACCAAAATTACAGTATCTGGTCAGCAACTCGTCCCGACGTCCTGACGGCCGTTCCGCATCGTCAAAACGCACAAACAGTTATGGCTCCGGGAGGAATACGTTCCACTGGCAAAACTCCCTCAGTTTTCATAGATAAAGGCATAAAAATCAATCAAGAATATTACCGACAAGACAGAGCCAACAACATTTCAGCAACCAACCATGGATGTTCTAACAGGACTCTGCGCCGGCTCACAAAGCTTCAAGTTTTCAGCAGTAGCGCATGGCCAATTTACCAGGGTTAATCAGCTCAAAAGAATGGTCATCTTACTCGCCAGATCTTAATCCAATGGATTACAGTTTATGGTTTATCTTAGAGGCAAGGGCCTGTGCTAAGCGTCACCAAAGTGTCGACGAGCTGAAGTCTTCCCTCATGCGGGAGTGGCACAAAATATACGTAGAGGAAGTGCGAAATATTGTAGGAAATCCATTAATCTACAACATAATTCCCAAAAATATAAAAAAATTGAACAACAATCGTTTTAAGTGGGCGCTCAAAAGATTGTTGATTGAGAAGTGCTACTATAGTATTAAGGATTTTCTCGAGGACATGACCCTGTAGGATTGACTTTTGTTTGTAACTGGATGACTGATGTATAATGTAGATGTGATGACTTAAAGTTAAATAATAATTTGTACACCACTCAATGGTAAAACATGTTGTGTCCAATCGAAGTTTAAGACCTATATAATAAGCACTTGACTATGTATATTATATGTACACATGTTTTTTGTATCTTAAAAAAAAAAAAAGAAATTTCAAGAAGTGTTTATTGCTGTTTCCGTGCTAAAGGGCTATTTTGAAGACAAGTACAAAATATCGTGCATAATAAGACCTGGTTTACGTTTTATTAAACATAGTTCTCTGTTTAATTTTTATTAAATAAAAAAATTTAAAATCATTTGTCAACGTTATTTTGGGCCACCCTGTAAAAAGATGTTCAAATGATCATTTCTTTAACTCTAAATCCTCTAAATGTTAAAAAGATGGTCAAGTGGGAGTCGTACTCGCACACTAAGGGTTCCGTACAAAAATTGGATTTAGGGACGAATTTAAGCTACATAAACTGCAATATATTTTGATTGCCTTGACTTAGAAATGTAATTTTTGCACAGTTTTAAGACTCAACCTCAGATGCATGACTCGAGTCAACAATAGTACCTGGAATACGGGAATAGGCTCACCCCCTATTACGTAGGACCGAATACAATAATTGGTGAAATAAAAAAAATAAAACAATATAAAAATAATTTATTTCCAGAAGAAGATTTTCACATTCACATAGATTTTCCCGTTGGCCCCACACTAGGCAAGCCTGTCCTGTGGGTACCGTGACGTTTTCCTTATTTAATTTTTCAGTGCTCGGTCATAAGTTTAATTTAATCACACTTACAAAAGCTAGAAGAAGATACAGATAATGGATGTGTAATAAATGTATGTAATAGTTGTATATAACTTGTACGTATGTAAATATATATATTTTGCATGTATATAAATAAATAAATAAATACATACTGGGCAAATCTTATTCATATACACTATAAACTTCGGTTATTTCTACAAGTATTCATCTTAGTGTAGTAGAAGAATTTCTGTAGCTTCGTATGTCAGTGAAATCAGCCATTTTGTAACCACCATTTTTGCCTCTTTTAGAGAGCAGTTTTTGATGTCACAGAACTTAGCCACTCTATTGTATATATAATACTCCATGTGTGGACCAAACCGTTCTGCAAATGTTGTATTAACTTTAGGTACCGTCACTCTGTACGAGTGGCGCTTTAGCAGTTGTTCGTATTGTTCACTGCTTATAACTGTTTAATGGGCTTTAAGAAACGCTTTCAACACAAATTGTTGGCGTCCGGTAGGTACCCCGCTGTCCTTGTAGAGCTGTGTTGTGGCATACCTAACGGGCTTCTGGTACATAGCTTTCAGAACTGCACGTTGGGCTCTTTCCAGTTGTATAAGGAAGGTCTTTTGAGCAGAACCCCAGCTCCCTATGCAATACGTCACAAGCGACTGACACAGAGCAAAATAAACGGATTTGAGGACGTCAGTCGACGCTGACGAACGCAGTATTTTCATTATGTTTGCGGTTTTCCGCACTCGGTTTGACAAAACGATGATGTGTTCCTTAAAGTTCAGGTTTTCGTCAATGATTACGCCAAGGTATTTAACACTAGCTGTCCTTTGAATGGGTTCACAATTGCAACCTTTCATTTCTTTACAATTGTGTAATTTGATGCTAAGAGATGTGCAAGGGGCCGAAGCCGCTGTTTTGTGGAAGCAAACGTATTTAGTTTTGTCATGAATTGAAATGTGTCTGTTGATTCAACTCTGCCTAAACTTCCAGGGAGGAAGGCGTGATTTTATGTATGTATGTTTAAGACGATATAAACTTGAGTATGTGGTATGAATTTCAACTTGATAACTGATAAAAAGGTCTTGACAGATAGACAGACGAATAACAAAGTGATCCTATAATGGTTCCCTTTTTTTGACGTACGGAACCCTAAAAACGGTCTCAAGTTCAATCCTCGTAATAAAAAAATATTTGTGTGTAATACCATTTGGAATTTTTTTGTTGTTCCGCAGCCGCTTTCAATGGTGGAGGTTATGTCGGACTTGAACCGACTAAAATGCACGTTCTCTATGGGTCGTTGCCGGTTGCCGGAGGTGAACCCTGTCAGGGAAATCCCTCGTCAGTTGGTCTTCCGTCAGTCAGTCAGCCAGTTGGTACGAATCTGGCAGAACCACTCCCGCTGACTCCAGCGGGTGTGGTTATCTGTGGGGATTACTGGGTACTAGCACGTTTAAATAAAGAATACGTTTTGACATATAACTAATTTGATTTTGACTCTGTTGAAATTTTGATTTAGCCGCGTGGTTCCCGGCAGAGTAGAATTTGGGCCACCCCATCTCTTCCCATGCGGTGTCGACTAAGGGATAGGGCTGATTAACATTAGAATTAACATTAGATATATACAGCCCAGACTCAGCCTCAGATGAATAGCTTGAGTCTCAACAATAGCGCCTGGAAGACGGCAAAATTATTGGTGAAATGTGGGTGTTAATTCACCTCTGCCTATGATTTTGACGGATTAAGACTGAAGTGTGAACATCTATTTATTAGGATAATTAACCTTCTGTAAAACGTTTCAGCGAATACACAACCAGTGATTTGTTGAAAGATTTATAATTTCCGTTGAATAAATTCGAGGACAAACTGGCTTGGCACGTGTTCCTACTTAAAATTCAGACTAGGGTCAGTTTCGCTGGAATATGGTAAAATACAGTATATATTATTGTTAACAAAGCGTGGTTAATGCAATGATGTATTATTTAATAAACTATTATCCATACTCTAAAATGGCGACAAATAATGAGGACAAATCTCCTCATTTTACGCATCATTAAGAAACGCGGCAGTGCGCTACGCAAAAAATATACTTCATTAAAAATAAATTCGTAATAATAATATAATTATAGATATATGTATAAATAATAATATAATAAGCTATTGGACAATTTTTTTTATTATCGATAAATGACCACTCCATAATAATGAACTTCAAATAGTTTTAAAGATATTTGATATTGAAAATTCAATTTTTCGTGCCACCTGAAAACAGTACATACAAAATCGTGCCTGCGTGTGACGCCAAACGCCAGTAGTCGCGATCGCGTCTGGTGCAAATGTATGGACTGCAAGAGAATTTCGAAATTTTTCGAAGTTTTAATTTGGGACTGAATTTGATTCTGCTAAAATAAAACGATTAATACCACGAACACTGCTTAAAAATCCATTTAATATTACACTTATATATATTATAGTACAAAATATTAAAAGGCTTTTTGCAGAGTGAATAAAAAGCATAATGCAACTCTATTAGAATTGAGGGCCTGTACATTCGTCATTCAATTCTACAAAACGCTGGCCAACGAATCGCGCCACTTGTCTAGGAGGGCTGCTAGAAATACTGGCTACTAGGCAATGTTGATTTGGGCCCTGAAGATCTTTTCGAATTCACCCTCCTTTTTATTAAACGGTTTTTATTATTAAACGGTTTTATTTAGCTCACCCCGTTTGTTTTATTTATTATTTATTCTTGGGTCAAATTTAGTAATTCAAATTTCACCCTCTTCCTGTCAACCGATTAATCTGAAATTTTGTATACATTTTGGTTTTTGGTGACAATACAATTATGTTTATTCATTATCATTATAAATTCAAGATGGCCGCCGCTACAAAATGGCGGATAATTTATGTTTTATTAATCCCATCAATATGGGTATCAAATGAAAGGGCTCAACAAGCAGAATACAATATATGTACAATAAAAAATTGAAATCCAAGATGGCGGCCGCTACAAAATGGCGGATAACGTAGGTTTTATCATTCCCATTAATATGGGTATCAAATGAAAGTGCTCAACCAGTAGAATACAATGTACTATATAAAATTAAAATCCAAGATGGCGGCCACTACAAAATGGCGGATAACTTAGGTTTTATCAATCCCATCAACATGGGTATCAAATGAAAGGTCTCAACAAGTAGAATACAATTTACTATGCAAAATTGAAATCTAAGATGGCCGCCGCTTGGAAGCGGACTGCAATAAACTAACGGGCAAGAAACCTTGCAATAATGAAGCACTAAATGAATTAAACAGAATGCGAAATAAAAACTAAAAACTAGAAAATAAAAATAGGTAAAAAAACTTTTTAAGTTAAACGGTTTTATGTTAAACATACATTGCAATGTTTAAGATAAATGTACTAAAAACCAAAAAATAATAAAATAGATACAGTCGTGGGAATTATAAAAAACATATGCATAGGCTAGACTAAAATATAAAACCGTGGGGCACGTCAATTGTCTAC
This sequence comes from Eilema griseolum, assembly GCA_963662185.1. Classification (NCBI taxonomy): domain Eukaryota; kingdom Metazoa; phylum Arthropoda; class Insecta; order Lepidoptera; family Erebidae; genus Eilema; species Eilema griseolum. Next base: position 1,189,707 of record OY759232.1, read on the forward strand.
AAATTATCGACTTAATGTGCGATAGAAGAATCGTTTAATTCGTCGTTAGGCAGTTGGCCCGCAGACGGTGAGGAAATTACTTAGGTACTATTTTCTTGCTCATGGAAATTCCAATAGTTATACACTCCATGTAAATAAAAGAGAGACAATTGACGTGCCCCACGGTTTTATATTTTAGTCTAGTCTATGCATATGTTTTTTATAATTCCCACGACTGTATCTATTTTATTATTTTTTGGTTTTTAGTACATTTATCTTAAACATTGCAATGTATGTTTAACATAAAACCGTTTAACTTAAAAAGTTTTTTTACCTATTTTTTTTTCTTTTATGCGCGAAAAACCCTCACGTAGAGCCTCCCTCCCCTCCTCCTCGAGCCGGACTCGAACTGACTATACCGCACGACACATGTGAGTCGTTGTTGGTTGGTTGCCGAAATTGAGGTTGTCAGGCATATCCCTCGCACACGGTCGACTCAGGCCATCTGTCTCGATCTGGCGCTTCTCGGGTGTGGGGGCCACAGAGTCCCTAACTCGTCAGGATCGCAAGCCAAGCTGCCCGCGTACGAAGGCAACTCGGGCGTCGGAGGTCGATAAACGACCTCCGCCCCCCATGAGCGCAGGCCTGGGGGTGACTGGTGGAGCCGCCTGTCACCCTGGCAGAAGCAGGCCGCGGCGGCGGTGCGCCTGGCGCGCCTCCCCGTTTTCCGGGGACGAGTTGGGGACTCTGTAGTCCCCACAAACCCGAGGAGAGGGCCAGATCGTGAGAGATGGCCCTGGGTCAGCCGGAATGCGAGGGATAGGCCTGTCAACCTCACCTTCGGCAACCAAAACGACCCTCAGGCGGCGTGCGTTTTAGTCGGTTCGAGTCCGACATAACCTCTTCCACCGGCTGCGGTGGGGAGGTATCCGTGGGGATATTGCGCACGTAAAAAAAAAGTCCTGAACTCGTCCCTGGAAAAGGGGAGGCTTGTTTGACAGGCTCCACCCGTCACCCCCAAGCCTACACTCATACACCCTCTAACAGCTGTAACAGTATAACTTTTTATATATACAGCTACTTTTTCCACTGCGTACTCTCTCCGCCTGCCATAAATAAATACAATCGGCCTATAAATGCTTACATATGTACATAACTGTCCCCTATCACAGATTATGCAATCAAATTTGAGAGTGATGCCTCGTGACATCACGCAATGTGTGGTTTTTAACTGCACATATGATCGCATGTGTGTTTTATCGCCGGCCATTTTATATTCTTTGAGGAATGTGAGTGAAAACTGAATATTATATGCACACGCAGGTAGGTTAAGTGTGTTTTTCTTCTTTGTAAACTGCTTTTAAACCTATGAAATAAAGACGAGAGTTTTGCCGTAATTTTATGCACTTTTGTGACCCTTGTGTGGCTATTGAAAGTAAGAAAGAAAAAAGAAAAACATTTATTCTAGCCATACATATTAACATTACACTGAACTGAAAGGATATTGAAAATTTTCTAAAACAAAATTTACTAAAACTACATACATACATATATTCACGTCTATAAGTTACCGAAGGAGCAGACAGAGGTTTATTAACATCCAAATTTCGCCAACTTTGATTTTCGTTCTTGATAATTTCGAGCTACCGCCGTCAATCGGGCACTTTCTGAATGGCAGTCGCTCCTGTAACACGACGACCACGCGTTTTAGCAGTATATTTCCCATAAAGGCACGAAAATGACCATAGAAATGGACCCCATATTCAGACATGGAACCTTACAGGCTACTCACACGAAGAGAGCTTGTCCGCAGCTGAATGAATAAGTATGATGAACATTTTGTTATGAAATACTTTCAAGTTCGTGTAAGGTAGAAGGAGGTAGGACATGACGGTATTTCCGTTCAATTGAGCAGTCCGACTGGGGAAGTACCTCCGCCCTACAGAATACCGTGGCCATAATAACCTCGTGTTGTGTTCCCGAAGGCGAGTAGGGTAGCCAGAGCTCACTGGAGAGTTTTTGTACTGTCAGTGGGAAAGCCAAAAGCTTGTCCTGCTTTGTCTTTTACACAGGCGGCACAGAAACACTTGTGCTTACAAGGTTGGCAGCGGAGGTGTGACTCCCTTGGTGTTGCACACGTCCATAGGCCACGGTAACCACTTTCCATCAGGTGGACGGGTGTTTGTCTACCAACCAAGTGGTATAAAAAAAAGAATACTGTAAGGGGAATTACGCCATTATTGAAGCCTATAACTCTGTTCAGGGATGCTACAGGCTCTGATCATCAGCCCTGAGTGCAGTTTTCCATAAGAAAGCCGCGCCGAGGCCACCGGCCGCGATCGTTGCTTCCGCGAAATACAGCGTGTGACAGTTTTATTGTAACGCTAGTTAAGCCCGCGTATTCATCCACATAGACCTGGATCTGGGTTTTTTAATGAGGTACCCCATATTTTCCGAAGTAAAAGATTAGATTAGTTTCAGCTTTTTTTTAATGTGCGGAAAATTCACACGAATTCCCTCTCACCCCTGCCGACCCAGGGCCATCTCTCTCGATCTGGCCCGCTCTTCGGGTGTGGGGACCACAGAGTTCCCAACTCGTCCCCGGAAACGGGGAGGCGCGTAAGGCGCACTGCTGACGAAGTCTGCTTCTGCCAGGCGGCTCCACCCGTCACCCACTAGCCTGCGCTCATGGGGGACAGATATCATTCATAGACCTAGTTTCAGCTTATGTAATACTAGCTGCTGCCCGCTCCGTCCGTGTAGATTTCGGTTATCGTGACAAAACATGTCCCTACTCAAGGTGACATCATCATCATCATGTCAGCCACACACAGTCCACTGTTGAACATAGGCCTCTCCCACAGACTTCCAGAATGATCGATCTAAAGCAACCCGCGTTGTATGTAAAAGGTTACTTTAAGTCGAACGAACTAAAAAGCTCCACAATAAATATAGATTGTCCAATGAACCTCCACCGGTCTGTTGACCCAGGTAACATATAAGTGACACCTCTGATACTGTAAGCGCCCATAGGTACCCGTATGTCTGTTTACTACTTCGCGATATAAAAAAGCTTGTGCTAATAGAACCATTACTCTTCACTTACACTACAGTCCTAATAAGGTCTAGGAGGGTAGAACATGGCGGTATTTTCTAGGAGATAGGACACGGCGGTATTTCCGCTCAATTGAGCAGTCCGACTGGGGAAGTACCTCCGCCCTACAGAATACCGCGGCCATTATAACTTCGTGATAAAAATAAAGATAAATGTAGAATTTGTGCTGTCAGTGGGTAGACTAAAGGCTTGTCCTATTTTGTCTTCCACATTGACGGCACAGAAACTCTGTGAAAACGGGGTCGGCAGCGCAACTGTGGCTCCTCTGTTGTTACAAACGTCTGGCGATAGTGGAAATTGTATTTGATATTGACAGCGTCGCTGTAAAGGTGCCATCAGAATATCAGCGCTGCACATCATATTAACATGTGATGTACAGTGTCTATGCTGAGATGGCGACCTTTTAAGGGTCGCACACATAAATATAAATGTACATGCATAATATAGCTAAATACTGTAAATTATGTCAATGTGTGTTTTTTCTTTCTTTCTCTCTTTCTTTACTACTATAAGTAAGGTAATAAGTTCCTATATTTTGTTGTCTTATACAATAAAATTCTCAATGAAACAGGTGTTGTTCTGGACATATTTCTTAGACCTGAAATGTGCTTTATATGCGCAGTATACGTTTTTGGGTGTCTTTCGGGGATAGCACAGGATGCTACTATGGTGGACGAGCTCCAATTCACCAAACAGATTATTACTCAACGATCCTAGCACGACAGGGCTTCGTTTGTCTCACAATTTAGGTCCAAGATACGTGTTCCGAGAGTTCTTTTTTTTATGCCACTTAGTTGGCAGACAGCCCACCAGATGGAAAGTGGTTACCGTGGCCTATGGACGTGTGCAAAACCAAGGGAGTCACAGTCGCATTGCCAGCCCTGTAAGCACGGAGAATTTCTGTGCCATTAGTGTAAAAGACTAAGCAAAACAAGCTTTTGAGCTTCCCACTGACAGCACAAAAACTCTCCAGTGAGCTCTGGCTGCCCTACTCACTGCCGGGAACGCAATACAAGGTTATTATGGCCGCAGTATTCTGTAGGGCGGAGGTACTTCACGAGTCGAACTGCTCAATTGGACGGAAATACCGTCGTGGCTTGTCAAAACCACTGTCATGCCACAGAAGACGCTGCAAAAATGACATTTAATTTTAGATTTTACCCTCATGTTTGTAAATTAAATGACAATCCCGTGGGGGTGGACACACGGCAACGAATTTACTAGCGTGGCTAATGTGGCTCTGGTAGTATTTATTAAAAAACTTGACTTTTACACTTGTCATTGGCAAATTACGGCGATTTATTTTTTTTATACAAATTAGGTGGCAGACAAGCACACGGCCCACCTGATGGAAAGTGGTTACCATGACCTATGAACGTGTGTAATATCAGTGGAGTCACATCCGTGCTGCCGACCCTGTAAGAACAGAGATTTTGTGCCGTCAGTGTAGAGGACAAAGCAGGATAAGCCTTTGGTCATCCCACTGACAGCACAAAAACTCTCCCGTGAGGTCTGGTTACCCTACTCACCGCCGGGATCACAGCACGAAGTTATTATAACCGCGGTATTCTGTAGGGCGGAGGTACTTCCCCAGTCGGACTGCTCAATTGGGCGGAAATACCGCCGTGTCGTACTTCCTCAAAGTTTGTTGTTTCTTACTATATAGGAAACGTCAATTAGACTTCGCCTTGCCTAATAGTAAGGCAAAGTCTCAGAAAAGAGGGTCACCATTACTTACACATACCATGTAAAAATTTCAGGCCTTAATGGTGCGACAAAGGAAAGAGTCGCTGAGTGCAGAAGCTATCAATTAAAGAAGAAGAAATTATATGACATCTTGTTGGGTAAATAAAAAATGTTGCAGTGTGTACGACACAGTGGTTTTGTTATGACATAAACTTAGTAGAACCGGGCCCTAGACGCATCCGAGGGCTTCAATTCGAAGTCCTACACAGGACAACGCGTGCAGGTCTTAGATGTCATCCGCACACGGTGCAAAACATCCGATCAAGAACCAAGCGGTTCGGAGACTCTTTCCTCTGTCGCACCATTAAGGCCTGGAATTCATTACCAGCTCACGTGTTTCCTTCTTCCTACAGTCCCGGGTCCTTTAAGCGGGGCGTGAAAAAGCATATGATAAGGCCGTCAAGCTGAGTGTCACCATTGTCACACGGTATGTGTAAGTAATGGTGACCCTCTTTTCTGGGATTTTGCCTTCAGCTTACCATCAGGCAAGGCGAAGTCCAATTGACGTGTCCTATATAAAAAAAAAAAAAAAAAAGTCTGCGGTCCGTTTTTAGAACATAACATAACATAAACTCACGCCTATATCCTCGAAGGGGTAGGCAGAGGTGCTAGCGCCCACACTTCGCCAGTTTATGTTTAGGTCCCAAGGGTGATGAGCCTATTGCCATTAACCGGGCACTTATAAACCTGCGATAAATACACAGGTAACTTCGAAAAGCATCGAAAAATTGGAAAAAGTATAATAATGACGTGTTTAACGAACTACGACCGAACTGCTATGGAGGATGTCTTTCAGAATTTTAATGAAACTGTTAAAATTGGGATGAAATATTACCATTACCCATACCACTAGGTTACCGCGGTTTTTCTAGTGTAACGGTAAAGTGGCTGAACTTCTATATTTGCCGAGGAACGACTGCCATATGAGTACCACATCCCATTGGCGATACTGAAGTTCTGTAGTTAGACCCTGCTTCTACTAATTATGTCATAATAAGACGACTGTCATACCACTGACACTGGAAACAATGCCATTTGATTTCAGACTTTACGGGTATGTTGTTAGAATCTAAAATTAAATGGCATCATGCAAAGTGAATGAAAAGATGCAATGAACTCTTTTTCATTTAATTCCGGACTTTAAGGCCATATAAATAAAGCTTAAAATTTATTGTCATGGTTTGCAATCAGTGGTTTTGGACATAAAATCAGCAGAATCGGGGCACTCGTCGGACTTTTTAGAGCTCCAACTACATGTAATGACTGCTAAGATAGCAACTTGGTACCACGCCTTAACGTACTATCCGATGCACAAAACGTGGCACATTTACACGGTTTTTTTTTTATACCACTTAGTTGGCAGACAAGCACACGGCCCACCTGATGGAAAGTGGTTACCGTGACCTATGGACGTCTGTAACACCAGAGGAGTCACAGTCGCGCTGCCAACCCTGTAAGTACAGAGTTTCTGTGCCGTCAGCAGAAGACAAAGCAGGACAAGCCTTTAGTCTTCCCACTGACAGCGCAAATTCTCCAGTGAGCTCTCGCTACCCTACTCACCGTTGGGAACACAACACGAAGTTATTATAATCGCGGTATTCTGTAGGGCGGAGGTACTACCCCAGTCGGACTGCTCAATCGGGCGGAAATACCGCCGTGTCCTACCTCCTCACTCACTGAATTGAATTCATAATTTGGAATCAAAATCTTAAATTCCAGTAAAAATTCAGATTGATCACTGATCAGCTAGTAGTACTTTTATTACTCGACTCTTGAAAATGTCTTTATGGAGTATTAACACTAATCAGGCTCCTTTTCACTTTAGCAACATAATAAAAAAAAACCTGAATTCGAAAATCTTAAAGTTATAGTGTATATGATTAAGATTTGCCCAGTATTTATTTATATATATATATAATATTATATACATGCAAAATATATATATTTTCATATGTACAAGTTATATACAACTATTACATACATTTATTACACATCCATTATCTGTATCTTCTTCTAGCTTTTGTAAGTGTGATTAAATTCAACTTATGTGACCGAGCACTGAAATTAAATAAGGAAAACGTCACGGTACTCACAGGACAGGCCTGCCTAGTGTGGGGCCAACGGGAAAATCTGTGTGAATGTGAAAATCTTCTTCTGGAAATATTTTTTTATTTTTTTATTAGAGTGCCTAGCCTAGTGCTATGGGTAATGGACTGTTGAGACGAGGTCTCAGGTTCGATCCCAGTTTTTACCATGGCACACACCAATGACTTTTCGATGCTTTTCGAAGTTATGTGTGTATTTATCGCAGGTTTATAAGTGCCCGGTTAATGGCAATAGGCTCGCCATTGGGACCTAAACATAAACTGGCGAAATGTGGGTGCTAGCACCTCTACCTTCGGGGATATAGGCGTGAGTTTATGTTATGTTGTATTATGTTATGCACCGCCCGCATATTCTATTCAAATATATGGAATTACAAGCGGTGTCTGAAAAATAACGGCTGCGTTCTAAATTCCGTTTCAAAAATTCAAATCGCTTGCCATTTCATTCTGTCAAAATCGATCTGAGAAATTAATAATCTATTATTCATTCAGAATGTGTGTATGGATAACTTTGCCTGGAATTCTAGACGTTCTGAATTTAGAGAAATACTCCGAATATAAGACTCTAGCTAGTCTAAGACAATAAGCTCAATAGCCTAGCAACTAGTATCATCCTGTACAAACGCGCTTTTGTGTCGATGTGTGCGCGCGCGCCGCTCAAAGCACACAAACACACACTCACTTTCACTCGGCGAACTATTCTTAGGCGGCGTTCACAATGCCGATATTATGTTGTTCATTTTCATTATGGCATCATCGTTAAGCCACCGTCAAACGATTATTCTAGAGATTTTATACCGGTCAAATCCAATTTGGTAGACGAACAGAGGGTTAAACCACCTAGGTGTGGTAGCTATTTGGATGGATGACCTCATAGTGGTATTTCATCTGAACGCTTTCATGCTTTTATTTATACAACTAAGGTGTCAGACAAGCAAACGACCCACCTGATGGAAAGTGATTACCGTGGTGTATGGACATAGGCAACACCAGGGGCGTCAGACTCGCTCTGCCGACCCTGTAAAAACCTTCTAATGCTCTTCTTGAAGAACACCATTTTTTTTTATACCATTTGGTTGGCAGACAAACAGACGGCCCTTATGGAAAGTGGTTACCGTGGCCTATGGACATGTGCAACGCCAGGGAGTCACAGTCGCGCTGCCAACCCTATAAGCACAAGAGTTTCTGTGCCGTCAGTGTAAAAGACAAAGCAGGACAAGCTTTTGGTCTTCTCACTGACAGTAGAAAAACTCTCCAGTGAGGTCTGGCTACCCTACTCACCGCCGGGAACACTACACGAGGTTATTATGGCCGCAGTATTCTGTAGGGTGGAGGTACTTCCCCAGTCGGACTGCTCAGTTGGACGGAAAGACCGTCGTGTCCTACCTCCTGCAAATATTATATATCCCCATATTGTAGTCGCTTCGGAGGGCATGTTAAAAGTCGGTGCCAGGTGTCAATATACTCCTTAGGTCAAGGCGAAAGCATATATGGGCGACCTGCTAAACAACTCTGTAAATGGTTGGCCACTAACCACAATTCAGACTGGGAGGTCAGCACCAGTCACAATTGTCCGATTTTACAAGACAGACTGCCGTGTGACCTTCCAACGCTGAGAGGAAAGCTCCTCGTTGATTAGCCGGTGCGCCGACGAGCAGATGATATTGATGTGCCTCTAAAGTGTTCTTGGAACACTGCACACTCCGGCTTTGACTATCAATCGAAGAGTCAAAACCCATCTAATGACGGAAAGGATTTGGTAGGCTTATTTATGAATACAAATATTTGCAAGCCGCGTGGTTCCCGGCAGAGTAGAATTTTAACCACCCCATCTCTTCCCATGCGGTGTCGTACAAGGCGACTAAGGGATAGGGCTGTTTAACATCGGACAGCTATATACAGCCCAGACTCAGCCTTAGATGCATGGCTTGAGTCAACAATAGTACCCGGAAGACAGCAATAGGCTCACCACCTATTACGTGGGAACGAATTCAATGGTTTGTGAAATGTGGGTGTTAATTGACCTCTGCCTAACCCTTCGGGGATAAAGGCGTGATTATATGTACGTATGTATGTTTGTACAAATATTTGCACTAAACGAGAATCAAACCCGCGATCTCTGATGGAGCAGTCGAACGCACCACCACTACGTATACGTTAGTCTGTATTTCAGAAAACAAAGTTTATAAGTCTATAAAAATATGCACGAAAAATTTTTGACTTACGGCTCAGATGTTATCAAAATGGTTCATTCCTGAAAAAGATAATACTGAAGTTATTTATAGCGAGACCAACTCGCAACTAAAGCGAAGATCTTATCTGAATAATTAATGTTCAGTTTGTTTAAAATTAAAGTTTTTCATTAAAGGAAATAGACTGCTTCCGAAGTTTTAACACGAAGCCTTACATATGATTTTAATAAGAAACCGCAGTTTCATACAATTTGAAACTCTATCTTTCATGACATTAGGTTTATAATTCAAAGCTTGTACAAATGTACATTTTTAAAATGAGGTAAGCTCCTTGGTTACCTTCTCCATAAAGAGCTGTTGTGACCTCGTCGAGCTTAGTGGTTAAGGGTCTGCCTTACAATCGAGAGGTCCCGGTTTCGAATCCTGGCCATTACACTACCGACTTAAACCCACTCCTAACACAAGCAATTTAGCTTAGCTGTAGGGGTTAGAGGGAAGTTTTAGTAAATTCGGTTCTAAAATTTTAAAAAAATCAGTAGAACACGATCCTTAATAAAAAAAAAATTAAGACAGTTTTCTTAAGGCCAGTTTTTTATATACAACTTAAGTGGGAGACAACCACACGGCCCACCTGATAGAAAGTGGTTACCATGATCTGTGAAAGTGTGTAACACTACGGGGATCACACCCGTGCTGCCGACCGTGTAAGAACAGAGAGTTTCTGTGCCGTCAGTGCAGGACACAAAATCAGGAAAAGTCTTTGATCTTCCTACTAACAGCACAAAAATTCTACAGTGAGCTCTGGCTACCCTACTCACCGCCAGGAACAGAACACGAGGTTATTATGGCCGTGGTATTCTGTTGTTCAGTTTTCTTAAGGTCAGTTATAGTACTTATCATCAAGATAGCTGACGAAAGATTTTGATTTCAATGAAAACAGGACTAATTCTCGTAATGACAGTTTTCAAATGAATATAAACTAAATTTTAACCATTTTCTAGAAAGGAAGAGTTGCTCAATAGTTTTCTTGAGTATTTTTTACTGTCGAAAAATGATCACTTTATGTAATAAAATGAACTGCTAAAAAATATAACTTTATCGCAGGTTCATAAGTGCCCGGTTAATGGCAATAGGCTCGCCACCTATTACATTGGGACCTAAACATAAACTGGCGAAATGTGGGTGCTAGCACCTCTGGATACCCCTTCGGGGATATAGGGGTGAGTTTATGTTTTTTATGTTATTCTAAAGATAAATTTTCTAACGACAAATAGCGACAAATAGTTTTAAAGATATTTGATTTTGAATATTCAATTTCTCAAGCTGGCCGTAAATGCTCCATGCAAAATCGTACCTGCTAATGACGTCACGCGCCAGTTGCGCGTAGTGCAAATGTATGGAGTGCAAGAAATTATCGCATTCATCTCGGCCCACATTGCGTTTACATATGTATAATTCATAATAAAAGTAATTTGAAATATAATGACATAACATAAACTCTTGCCTATATCCCCGAAGGGGTAGGCAGAGGTGCTAGCACCCTCATTTCGCCAGTTTATGTTTAGGTCCCAATGTAATAGGTGGCGAGCCTATTCCCATTAACCGGGCTCTTATAAACCTGCGATAAATACACACATAACTTCGAAAAGCATCGAAAAGTCATTGGTGTGTGTAAAACCTGGGATCGAACCCTCGTCTCAGCAGTCTATTACCCATACCATTAGGCTACCGCGAATTTTTATAATGAGGAATCTAAAAAGTTAAAAATTGGGACTGAATTTGATTGTTTATATTTTGACTTACTTTTGGGAATTAAAAATAATAAAAAGTCATAGTTTCAGTTGGTTTACGTAATATCTTATTTTGCAAAGCAATTTTTTCCAGCAAAAACTAAGATATTAAGCGGTATTGAGAAGAATCGGCTGACTACGTCAAGCAGACTATTCGGATGTTTATATTACAATACAGTTTGAAAATGGCACCACTAAATTACGTCACACCTGCTCTTTATGCGACCCAATAAATCCAAACCTGAATGTTTCATATTCCTTCAATATGACCGATTATTCTGGAGCATCGAACCTGAATTTCAAGAACATAATAACGGTACAGACAGACAACGTGACGAATGTCCTTGTATCACTTTTTAAATCTATTGTTTTCACTGCATCTGTCAAATATTTGCACAGACCACAGACTGCCTGCGACTGCAGACTTTAAAACGAACTTTTTTAAACAGACACAGTAGTTGTATACTCAAGTGTTATTGAACGAATTATTTTGTTTTTCGGTAATGGAATTGATATGCTAATACGGTAGCAAACTATCATATAACTTGAAAAATTCTAACCCAAACTTGCAAACGGCTTTTCATAGCACACGATGGTACCTTCATAGAAAACATAAGAGCATCACTCTGAGCTGCTGCCCTGCGGTACTGGTGGTTAATAAGACATTATCGTGGTCTAGGGTCTAGGGTGTATGGGACTTACCAAGGTCTTCAACTTCTGGGAGCTTTCCTGTCAGGGATGGGGGCCCTAATAGTTGATCACGTATGAGCCTAGATATATAGTTAGTGGTCGAAATATATATTTCGCGATAAGTCAAGTCAAGCTCAATATCCTCGGTATGGATGTTCGCTACAAACTGTTCAACAAAAACTACTTTGTGAGTATCATCAAAACAGCCTCGAGTAAACTCAGAGTCCTGAACATAGTGAAAAGTATTTTCACGCCAGAACAGAGGTGTCTTCTTTACAAGATACAAATTCGCTCCTGCGTGGAATACTGCTCGCACCTCTGGGATGGCTCCGCGGAATACCTACTAGATGCTCTCGACAAGTTGCAGCAACGCCCGGTCCGCATTATTGGGAATCCTGAGGTTACGAACACCCTCGAGCTATTGCAGAGGCGTAGAGATATTGGGTCTTTGACTGTATTTTACTGTCTATACCATGGTGAATGTTCTGATGAGCTCTTCCAACTCATCCCACTCTCTCCTTTCCTACACAGGACAACACGTGGAGGGTTTAGAGGTCACTCGCACACGGTGTAGAATATACGAGGGAGAATCAAGTCATTTGGAGACTCTTTCCTTTGCCACAACACCAACACCTGGAATTCATTACCAGCTCATGTGTTTCCTTCTTCCTAATACAGTCCCGAGACCTTTAAGCGGGGCGTGAAAAAGCATCTGATGAGACCGCCAAGCTGAGTGGCACCCATTGTAACATTCTACGTGTCTGTAATGATGACCCTCTTTCCTGAGACTTTGTCTTACCATAACATAATATAACATAAGCTCACGCCTATATCCCCGAAGGGGTAGGCAGAGTTGCTAGCACCCACATTTCGCCAGTTTATGTTCAGGTCCCAATGTAATAGATGGCGAGCCTATTGCCATTAACCGGGCACTTATAAACCTGCGATAAATACACACATAACTTCGAAAAGCATCGAAGCATAGCGGTATAGGTAATGGACTGCTGAGACGAGGTCTCGGGTTCGATCCCAGGTTTTACCATTGCACACACCAATGACTTTGTATTACCATAGATAAATAAACGTTGTAAACTACATTTTTTTTTTCAAATATAATAAAAACTAGTCCACCAGTGTGGACTCGGCCTACTGCAGTATTAGAAAGGTCCGCAAGTGTGCAGACTGTTCAGAGTGCAGTGTGCATGCTAGATTCTGCAGTGCACGTGTGTGCGTCTAATGCATTGCTTAGATTATATCATACAGTGGCTTATTGGAACGCACTGCTGCTTTTTATATGGATATATATAAAAAAAGTATAATATCTGTGCGTTTCACTCGGTCTGATGAGAGTTCATAAAAACGTAGAATGAAGTTTGAACGCATAGACCGCGTTCCAAAACGCTGATTTCAATTGATTTGAAAAGAAAATCGTAAAAATCCAGCCAAAGGCGACTCGGTCTCAAAGGGTTTCGTACCATTAGCAACGTTTTTTTTGTTTTAAGTGTTTGTTTTTATAGCGGCAACAGAAACACATATTTCTGTGAAAATTTCAACTGTACAGCTATCAGGACAGAGCTGGACAGACAGACAGTACATACATACATACATACATACTTACATAATCACGCCTTTATCTCTGGAGGGTTATGCAGAGGTGAATTGACACCCACATTCGGTCCCACGTAATAGGTAATCAACTATTTAGGTAATCTGTGGTAATAGGGTCCTGTAACCACCGTCAAAAGGGTGTCAAAGTAATAGGGGTAACCCTATTACTTTGACACCCTTTTGACGGTGGTTTAACATCCCTGGGATGCACGTCCATACGCCACTGTAACCATTAGGTGGGCCGTGTGCTTGTCTGCCACCCAAGTGGTATAAGAAAAATCGTATAATCTGTCAAAACAAGCCTACCTAACCTCTTGTTTCAGCATCGCTCACTGTTGATTCAGTTTCAATGATTAAATTCTGAAATTGTAATTTTATAAGTAACCTCTCAGATTTCACCTCACCGCAGTCAATGATGAGGTGGGCATACCGGACTCGAACTGACTACACCCGCGAATCTGATGTGTCCTATGAAGATTGGATATCCCAAACATTCCAAAGAGCCTGGGCCAACAACATAGGGGACCCTGATGCTTCTGCTAGACCCAAAAAGATGATTCTACATACGTTTAAATTACTGGATAAATTTGGCTGAATGTTTTGAACACTGGTGGAGTACCTCCGACTGAGAATACATGGGCTAATCGATTAAGGAACAAGAAGAATATTTTATGTACATTAAATTAAGGAATAGAAAAAAATGGATCGGTTTTAGCGGTATTCAAACCCGCTATCTATGCTTGGTCCCATCCAAAACGGCCCTATTACATAAAAGTGTATTCGTAATGGCACCTAAGGTTTATAATAAACTGCCTCAAGCTATTAAATCTTGTAAAAACCTACCAATGTTCAAAAAACAATTACAAGCATTTCTCCTGAATAAAGCCTACTATTCAATAGAGGAGTATCTTAATGAAAAGAGTAGTTAATCCGATTTCTGACTTCATTTCTATTAAATTTTACATTATTTTTATTGACATAATGTATATGATTTTTCTTGGTGACATTACTTTTTATTGACACTGCTTGCATTTATAACATTATAATAATTCTATTCAATTTTATATTACTTATTTACTTTGACATAATTTATTTGAATTGATGTATAAATATTCATGAAATTAATTTTCAATTGACACGGCTTGGAATTGTAATAATTCAATTTAATTTTATCTTAATCTCATCAATTTAAATTAATCTTATTTATTTTGACATAATTTATTTGTATTGATCTATTCGAAATTGAAACCTGTACTTAATAATCTGTAAACCACATGTGGTAGGACATAGCGTACATAACATAATTTATAAGACCTTTATACCTAACCTATGATCCACAGAATAAATATTATGATTATGATTATGATTATGAAATCTTTCCCATATAGGGGGATCGCTCTGACCACTAAGCCACAGAACCTTCGCCCGAAACCATCCAAATTCGTCTATACATATATTCGTCTTACGGCGTTACCACATTCAATACATGGGCTATTTTCAAAATGAACTATGCTATGCGCGCGGCTCTACCTAACAGAATAGTGTACAACTTACTCCCACGACTTTACGCGACACCATTTTGAAACTAGTCCCTATATTCCCGGACGGAGCTAAACCACCTGTGTTCAAAAATTCAGCCGAATTCATCCAGTACTTTATGCCTGACTGAGCAGCAAATAAATATGGAGTTATAATTATTACACATTCACTTTCGCATAAAAAAAACAATTATACCAACCGAATTTATTACTAATCGTAACGGCCAGGATTCGAACCTCTCAATCGTAATACTGACACCTAAGCTGCACCACTAAGCCACGAGGATATTAGTTAGAATTTAGTATCATTAGAAATCATGATAACACCTCCATAACACATTGTGTAGCGCTTTCGGCACATACGAGTACCAAACAATATGACAAGTCGGATATAAATCAAAAGCATGCCGGAGGGGTGCTAGCTGTCCTAGCCTAGCGTGCGTGCACCACGCGGGCTAGGGGGTCGGCCGGAGGGGGGCAAGGAGGGTTGCGTTCGGCACAATGCGCGCGCGCAAAGACGTTCGTTGCTCCCGCGCAGGTCATCGACTCTTTCACCGGCGCTCGCGCACGCGACCCGCCACTTTCGCGTCGCGCCGCGATAACATTGCTAGACGGACTTTGTCGATATGAAACGAGACCGTCTTATGCACTTTTTATTTGTAAGACAGAGATCAGTGATAAATTACTGAATGGACTGATGTGAAGAAAAATGTGTTTAATTAACGAAAGCATGGCGTGCGGCCGGCGTGCATGCTTATAGCTTTTATTAATTGTTTTGATTACGTAATCACATATCTAATTAGGTTTAGATGAGCAGCTCTTGCTTATATTTTTTTATATATTAGTAGCTGAGAAACCCGTATAACGAATATGATGAAATTTGTTGCAATTTTTGTCTATGGCAATGTTACTTTCCTGAAAAAGGATAGGTAATTAAATAAATCATATTCCTATATGGCAGTCTTATTTATATTTATGGCAACCTTTGAAGTTGTATTGTTGCTATTGATGTAAGCGTAGAACAGTGTTGATAATTGCAATTAAACTTGAAGCTAACCCGACTGCTGTTTAAAGGACGAAAGAAGTTTGATAGCAGGCGGTACTCATTTTGTCTTTCTGCTTATGATTGGCAGTAGCGTGTTTTGATCTTTTAGGCAGCAAGCGAAGCTCACCTGCAATCTATTACCTGCAGGGATGAACCAAGTTCTACCTCTGGTTTTCATCTCGGTAGTCACTCCTGTAAAATTCAAATACACCAAATCAGAAGAAATACTGAGAGAGCGGACCACGAGTTCTAAATGGCAACATTATCGTGTGTTTGTCCCAGAGTTTCGGTGGTAATGAAGAATAAATAGATAATATAGATACCGCGGTAGCCTAGTTGTATGGGTAATGGACTGATGAGACGAGGTCTCGGGTCTCGACTTTTCGAAGTTATGTGTGTATTTATCGCTGGTTTATATGTGCCCGGTTAATGGCAATAGGCTCGCCACCTATTACATTGGGACCTAAACATGAACTGGCGAAATATGGGTGCTAGCACCTCCGCCTACCCCTTCAGGGACATAGGCGTGAGGTTATGTTATAGATAATCAGTAGAACAAGAAGCACTCAAGTCCAATGCACAGATGGAGTACTGTCGTCTCTTACCCCAGAGGTGAATAGGCGTGTACAGACGTAAGTAGTCTTGTGAAAAACTTGGAAAACCTACTATGGTTTACCCAAGTAACTACAATATGTTCTCCAAGACGTGCATCAGAGGATTCTTACAGGGTCCAGCACGAGTGTGACGCCCGTGGTGTTTATTTTTTTACGTGCGCAAAATCGCCGGTGGAAGAGGTTATGTCGAACTCGAACAGACCAAAACGCACGCCGTCTGTGGGTCGTTTTTGGTTGTCGAAGGTGAGGTTAACAGGAATACCCTCGCACCCTGGCCGACCCAGGGCCATCTCTCTCGATCTGGCCACGCCTCTGGTGTTGCACACCTCCATAGCCGGTAACCACACCCCATTAGATGGTCAGAAAGCTTGTCTGCCGCCTAAATGGCATGAAAGAAATCCTTCTCATTTCTCTCTTGATATCTTTTATTAAAATCGAAAGTATATTTTTACTCTCCTTTATACGAAAAATATCCAAGAAAGAATATTCAAGACGTCTGATTCAGAAAACTGCACAATCTGTTCTCAGTCCGTCTCGAATTTCTTTGTTTAAAAAGAAAATGTCGACAAAATTGTATTGTGTTACAATTTTATTGTATCTTACAGCGAATTTCAGTGCAATAACAATTTTAATTTATTATTTTGTAAAATTGTCCGATACAGTCAACATTAGCTCTATTTTGAGTAACAAAGTGTCAAAATGATTTTATGGGTAATAGTTTTTTTGTTTTTTTATAGGACACGTCAATTAGACTTCGTCTTGCCTGATAGTAAGCTGAAGGCAAAGTCTCAGAAAAGAGGGTCACCATTACTTACACATACCATGTGACAATGGTGACACTCAGCTTGACGGCCTCATCATATGCTTTTCACGCCCCGCTTAAGTGGTGTATTTTTTTTTAAGAAATTTTATGACATGGTAGCTAGGATCTTTATGTCAAGTTTTATTTTGTATTATATATAATCATAGATTGATTGTTGTTGATGAGTTTATGATGTAGATGATCAGGATGATGACGACCAATGAGCTGATTCCTGCCTCAGTAAAGTTGTGGGGACTTTACTAGAAGCTCCCTAGGGAAATTCGGAACCAACACGAAAAGTCACAGTTCACTGTAATATGCCACTTTCTTACACTTGTGCGCGTTGTCAAAGACGTTAAGAGGGCCAGATCGTGAGAGATGGCCCTGGGTCAGCCGGGGTACGAGGGATATGCCTGTCAACCTCACCTTCGGCAACCAAAACGACCCACAGGCGGCGTGCGTTTTAGTCGGTTCGAGTCCGACATAACCTCCTCCACCGGCTCCGGTGGGGAGGTATCCGTGGGAATTTTGCGCACGTAAAAAAAAAGACGTTACGTCTAATTATTCACCATTTTTACCACCACCACCACGTGGAACCACACAACACAACTTATGTGTAACCCCTCAGATACCTTTGCCCTCCCCGTGCCTGCAGGGGTGGTTATGTCGGACTCGAACCGACCAAAACCACACGCCGTCTTAGGTCTTCAGTTGCTGGAGATGAAATAGCCATTAACATAATCTCTCGCAATCCCGCGCAATAACTCAGGTCAAATGTTACAACCAAAGATAATACAGCTAAATACATACATACAGTCACGCCTTTTTCCCAGTGGGGTAGGCAGAGATTACAGTTTTCCACTTGCCACGATCCTGGAATACCTCTTTCGCTTCGTCTACTTTCATAATTGCTACAACACTAAAATCAAAAAACAGAAACCACTATTGTAAACTCAAATCATGCATCTGAGGCTGAATCTGGACTGTATATATCTGCCTGATGTTAAACAGCCCTATCCCTTAGTCGCCATGTACTCGTACGACACCGCATGGGAAGAGATGGGGTGGTCCAAATACTACTCTGCCGGGAACCATCTTTGTACCTTAGTATTGTAGTTGAAATAATTTAATGGATGCATTTTGACAGATGCCCTAAGTCAAAGAAGGTAACATAACACTATTATTATTCAAATTAAATAATTTGAAAATACGTAATATCTTATAATTGTAAGTTTAATAACTATAGTGTGACATACTTATTTCAGTTTAAATTACTACAACAAGTAATTTAAACTATGACGTGATTTTGTATTTCTGCGTGACCTCGTAAGACAACTACGTTTTATGGTTTCTAAAAATAACATAACATAAACTCACGCCTATATCCACGAAGGGGTAGGCAGAGGTGCTAGCACCCACATTTCTCCAGTTTATGTTTAAGTCCCAATGTAATAGGTGGCGAGCCTATTGCCATTAACCGGGCACTTATAACCTGCGATAAATACACACATAACTTCGAAAAGTATCGAATAGTCATTGGTGTGTGCCATGCTATCGAACCCGAGACCTCGTCTCAGCAGTCCATTACCCCTACCACTAGGCTACCGCGGTTATATATGTAAAAAAATACTATCATAAACCACGAGTGTAAATATAACGGTACATTGAAACGTAAAGTATTTAAAGCAATGGTAAAGGACTACTACCTATCATTGTGAGCACTGTGACAGCTCACAATTAATATGCTCACTATTTTCCCTTCTTATTACTATGTACTATTTACTTCGTATATCTATTTATGTGCTAAAGTTGTATATTTATTTTACTTTATTTGAACTTCTCTCATATCTTTCTTTCTATTTGTTTTTTTTTAATACACCTTGTTTCTAGTTTATTTCCTAACTACACCAAATCTTTTGCTTTATTACACTACTGTCCATCCCAAGGTTGCCAGGAAGAAATCGCTTCCAGCGATAAGGCCGCCAATTGTACATTAAACTGTATGCACACTAACTACAAGTTTTTCTGTAATCTATTGGTGTACAATAAAGAATTATCTATCTATCTATCTATCATATATAAGTAAAAACTATGAATACCAGCAGCCAAAGTAAAACTTACCTAGCGCAATATTATACACGAGCGTAGTAAAAATGCGCCGATCGACCGCAGTCGTGCCTTTCACCGGCGCGCGCGCAGAAAGTGACAGTGTGACGCGCCAGTGACGACATCGCTGCAAGACAGTTTTACTAAATAGTAAGAACATTGTTGAGATAAATGTGTATTAACCGCGTGGTTCCCGGCAGAGTGGAATTTGGGCCACCCCATCTCTTCCCATGTGGTGTCGTACAATCCGACTATTTTTTTTTATACACCTTAGGTGGCAGACAAGCGCACGGCCCACCTGATGGAAAGTGGTTACCGTGGCCTATGGACGTGTGTAACACCAGAGGAGCCACACTCGCGCTGGCGACCCTGTTAAGCACAAAGTTTCTGTGCTGTCAGTGTAGAGGACAAAGCAGGACAAGCCTTTAGTCTTCCCACTGACAGCACAAATTCTCCAGTGAGCTCTGGCTACCCTACTCACCGCTGGGAACACAACACGAAGTTATTATAACCGCGGTATTCTGTAGGGCGGAGGTACTTCCTCAGTCGGACTGCTCAATTGGGCGGAAATACCGCCGTGTCCTACCTCCTATAAAAACTAAGGGATAGGGCTGTTTAACATCAGACAGATATACACAGCCCAGACTTTGACACAGATGAATGTCTCGAGTCAACAATAGTGCCCTTAATACGGCAATAGGCTTACTCACTATTACGTGTGATCGAATACAATGATTGGTGAAACGTGGGTAATTCACCGCTGTCTAACCCTCCGGGGATAAAGGCGTAATTATATGTATGTATATATATATATTGCAAATAAATATAATAGTATTTGCTGTTTGCCCTCTCATTTAAAACACTTATTCTACTATACAGAAACTCTCCGTTCTTACAGGGTCGGCAGCACGGGTGTGACTCCTCTGGTGTTACACATGTCCATAGGTCACTGTAACCACTTTCCATCAGGTGGGTCGTGTATTTGTCTGCCACCTAAGTTGTATAAAAATAGAAGTCTCATCCGTCTGAATGTGGCCCCCTATCGACAAAAAATCTTTCACGCCACTAGTAAATAGGTAGGTATTTAAACAGAAGTAAATTAATTTGACATTGACCTTGAGACACCTAAATAGCAATAAAACATCCTAGCAAACAAAGAGAATGGAAATAATACTATTCTCTATTCAAATTAGATGAAAAGAAAAGAAATACCTACTTTTAAAATATATACATATAGGAGCACAGCAATACAATATCATCGGTCTGGATTACGTTTGTGTACTACTATTACATTACATTATCAAAAATCATTTATTCTGTATAGACCATTATATTGGCACTTCAAAACGTCAACAAAAAAGGAACATGAAAATAAGTTTAGTAAATGGACCACCGGTTCGAAACGCGGCCCCTACCTGAGAAGACTCCGGCAAGAAACTCAGATTTCTTTTTTTTTGGTCTATTTACAAACATACACTTACGTCTACTTAATCTAAAAACAAAAATTTACTTGAGTAGCATAGTTGAGCGAACAGCTCATTTCCAAGCTTGTTTATCATCCAAGTATTTTTGGATTTTATAATAGCCTTTCTGGCACAATAGCTAATAGTATCTACAACTAGAACGACTGACTATGCAATAATAGTACTTACCTAGGAGAGAAAAAGGCGGTAATTTATGTGTATGTATATGCCAGAAATATTGGTCCATAATGTACAAAAGCTGAACGAATAACAATATTATATAAAAATTAACAAAATAAAGATACCATGTCCGTATCGCTTTGTTTCTGTAAATACTTTTTTAAAAGCGTTAAAATTGCGACTTTAAAAAAAATAAAAAGAACGACAAAGAATAATAAAAATTCGAACAAAGGATAACATGCAGCAGATATTAATTTATTTTTACATTAACGCAAAATTGCGTCGACACCATTGTTCTTACCATAGGTATACCTGGCACGGCTGGCTGTGCCGGTGCTGCAGCAGCTTCTGCAGAGGCTCTTTAGCGGCGCAAATACTCTAACTCGTGACCAGAAGGCTGGCCTTTTCTTAGGTCAGAGAATAAGCATTGCCATACAACGTGACAATGCTGCTAGTCTTCTGGGAACGCTACCACAAGAGGCATGCGATGCGGAGGAATTCCAAGACGCATTTTAACTTTTGTTTTAAATAATAAAAGTGAATATAGATAAATACATAGATAGATAGATAATTATTAAGGAATCTTGGATGAAATAAACCTTTTTACATAATATATCATATGAATTTCTATGGTGGTCAGATGATAGAAATCTCTAAGAAGAAATTCGGCATCACCTCTTCGCCAATCAGTAGGTGTAGGCACTGACTGGCAGAAGACCAATTAATTCTTCTAATAAAAATCTGTTCAAAATTCAATACTGTTTAGGTAGGTTTGACAGTATTCTTCTAACACAATCTTCAAGGAAGAACATTGGCATCTTGATAAGAAAGAAAGAAAGAAAGAAAAAGAGTAGGTATTATACATTATTCAATATTTCAGATGCAAAATACAGTAGACCAATTTGATTGTTTTTGACATTTGGATGTTAAGAGACAAATCAATATTGAATTTTGAACAGATTATTATTAGGAGAAGTTGGCCTTCAGGTGTGGTTTGCTACGGTCCCCATGATATTACTGAGGCCCTACACCAAAGTAAGGAACCCAATCGTAAATATTCCTCTCAATGCCGCTACTAAAATGTAAGATGAAACAATGGCGAAATACCACTTTGTCTATGTTAATTATAGCCAGCCAGGAATTACTTGAACAATTGTTTTATAATGAGTATAAGTTATCCGCGTGTAACCTTCTTGGTTTCATAGACAATTGTGGTTATCTAATCATCGAGGTCTATAACGCTATGATCAAAAATAATTTGAAAATTTTAGTTTATAGCTCGTTAGTTGGGACTTGAGTCATTTGTAATTATTTATACTGTAGATTGATGGCACTTGGTGGAATTTGTTGTTACACATATTCAGAACTCACTTGTACTTTTCTACAGTATTTATTATTTGTTCTTAAACCTGGCCGGTTACCGCATCCTCAAATGTTAAGTTATTCAAAAATTTAAAATATCTTTAGGACCACAATATATATTATTTCCCTAAATTTTGGGATAGAAAATTAAATTGGTATACATCATTTTTTACAACATAATATGAAATATGCCTGAGAATCGCAATGTATATAAAGGAATGTTCTTAAATGTCATTGTAAACCTTTGAGGATGCCGTAAGGCGAAGGTCTAATAACAAATAAAAAGTACAGTGGAAAAGTACAAGTGAGTTCTCAATATGTCATTTGTAATTCCTTGTTGCAAAATCATCAAGATGATGATGGTTTGGTTCTCAAAAAAAGGAAATAGAAAATTTAGGTTAGATTACCTAATGCTCTTTTCAAATTTTATTAAATATTACTTTGAGAGGAATATTTGAAATAACCGCGGTAGCCTAGTGGTATGGGTAATGGACTGCTGAGACGAGGTCTCGGGTTCGATCCCATCTTTTACCATGGCACACACCAATGACTTTTCGATGCTTTTCGTAGTTATGTGTGTATTTATCGCCGGTTTATAAGTGCCCGGTTAATGGCAATAGGCTCGCCACCTATTACATTGGGACCTAAACATAAACTGGCGAAATGTGGGTGCTAGCACCTCTGCCTACCCCTTTCGGGAATATAGGCGTGAGTTTATGTATGTATGTATGTTTTTATGATAAAATATCAAAAATCAAATATCAATAAAATAAATAAAAAAGACATCAAATATCAAAATCGATTTTTGATGCATTTCACATTTTCGCACTTATTTTTAGCTTTTCTTTCCTACTCAGTGGCGAACTCATGGCTACAATTAAGATCTCACCGTAACCATGGTTGCTGAAAAGTAACCGAAACGTCGGGACTATTGTAGGTAAATATAACTTCCAATAACATAGGTACATACATATTATAATCACGCCTTTATCCCCAGAAGGTTAGTCAGAAGTGAATTAACTCCCACATTTCACCTTCTTACCATCACCATTCTTCACCCACATTCCTGCCGTCTTCCGGGCACCTGGCGTCTTGTTGACTCAAGCCATGCATCTGAGGCTGAGTTTTGGCTGTATATATATCTGATGTTAAACAGCCCTATTCCTTAGTCGCCTTGTACGACACCGCATGGAAGAGATGGCGTGGCCCAAATCCTACTCTGCAAACCATACATAATATACATATTATTAAAAATTAAAATTATATTATAATTATGAATAGAATAATATGTTTCTGCCGAGTCAAGAGAGAGTTTTTTTTTTAACAAATTGTGAGAGACTTTATTTTGATGT
This sequence comes from Eilema griseolum, assembly GCA_963662185.1. Classification (NCBI taxonomy): domain Eukaryota; kingdom Metazoa; phylum Arthropoda; class Insecta; order Lepidoptera; family Erebidae; genus Eilema; species Eilema griseolum. Next base: position 1,213,394 of record OY759232.1, read on the forward strand.
AAATATACTTGACTATTTATTACTTAATTAATGATTTAATTAGGTAAATAATTTTAATAGGTACATCATTTTAATTAAATTTAAAAATGTAATCTTTTAAATCTACGTTTGTGTATGCGTAGTAACGTAGCTGTTTTTATATGTGCAGAATATTGTGCAGAATATACGAGCAAGAACCAAGCGGTTCGGAGACTCTTTTCTTTGTCACACCACCAAGACCTGGAATTCATTACGATCACACGTGTTTCCTTCTTTCTACAGTCCCGGGGCGTGAAAAAGCATCTGATGAGGCCGCCAAGCTGAGTGCCACCATTGTAACACTTATTGTCTGTAATGGTGACCCTCTTTCCTGAGACTTTGCCTTTAGCATCATCATAATTATATTATTATTATATTATATTATATTATATTATCAGGAGAGGAGATGTCAAGTTGGCGTGTCCTAAGTAGCTTTGCATACTCTTCAAATAGTATAGAATAGGTGATAAAAATTATTAGGTAGGTATCACTTAAGTTTTTTGGCTCCATTTATTCACATAGGACTAGTGATATGGATAATGGACTGCTGAGACCAGGTCTCGGGTTCAATCCCAGGTTTTCACCATGGCACACATCAATGACTTTTCGAAGTTCTGTGTGTATTTATCGCAGGTTTAAGTGTCCGGTTAATGGCAATAGGCTCGCCACCTTGGGACCTAAACATAAACTGGCGAAATGTGGGTGCTAGCACCTCTGCCTACCCCTTCGGGGATATAGGCGTGACGTGAGGCGTGAAAATCTATTACCTTACGTTAGTTATATTATCAATATCATCTTCTACTACGAAATCTAGCTATAAATGTTGGAATATTTGGGTTTTAGGCCTGCTGTCACTGTGAAATTTATGTATTTTCAGTCTACCAAAATATAATAAGTAATTACTAATACTATCATACTAATCATTCTAAATAGCTCTTAGTCGGTGTTATAAATTTTTGATAACAAGGCAGACAAGCACATGACCCGTCTGATGGAAAGTAGTTGCCGTGGCCTATGGACGTGGGCGACCAGCGCCTCCTTCTGTGCTCAAGTTATGCTCTTGAAGGAGGAGGAGGGGCCGGAGCCGCATCGAGAGCAAGGGAAGATCACAAGCCAAGCTGCCCACGTACTGAGGCAACTCGAGCGTCGAAGGTAGATGAATGACCTCCGCCCCCCATGAGCGTAGGCCTGGGGCTGACGGGTGGAGCCGCCTGTCACACTGGCAGAAGCAGACCGCGGCGGCGATGTGCTTTGCGCGCCTCCCCGTTTCTGGTGACGAGTTGGGGACTCTGTGGTCCCCACACCCGATAAAGAGGGCAAGATCTAGAGAGGTAAAAAAAACCGTGGCCGATGGACGTGCGCAACTCCAAGGCTACTCGTGCTGCCGACCGCGTAAGAACCTTCTGACTTCTAATGCCCTTTTAAAAGAATCTATTGTAGTTGCTTGATAAAAATACAGCACATTAAATCCTTTACTTACAATATAATAAAAAAGAGAATCATTAGTACACAAGGAAAAGTCATCCAGTTCCGCCATATTTTATTTTTAAATTCCATGAAAAAGTTTCAGTTCGGGCAAAATTTAAAAATAGAAGTGAATACGTTCAGAAACCATCAAGCAAAGGTTTGTATCGTTCGGGCGCGCTACGTGTCGGCCTCACTTGGCGGCCACAGCGTAATGCTTATATGTATGTATTTATTTAATTTATTCCCCAACGTGTGTGTGCGCGCACATATTTAAGCATGCACGCTGTTGTGTGATCGTATTAATGTATAAACTGTCGATTAATTTTATTTTTAAACATTTCGTAGTTAATGTAGGTACTTACCTACTTACTTGAGACATAGTTAAAATATCTACCTAAAACTTATGTAAAATACAATAAGCTTCTTAAAATTATGAGTTTATTTTAACAATGTTATAACATCGCATCGTGATAGACTTGCTTTTAACTGTTTTTTTTTAAATGCACTATTGAGCATAAGTCCTTAGCTGAAAAAATCTAAACTACAGCTGACACTTCACTGTCAAATGTAAATCAAAGATAAGTTGCAACAAGAAGTTTTGACATTACTGCGTTGACTATGGCAGCCTATTTCAGTTCACGGGATAGTTGATTTGTCTTTACTTACATGCAAGATCAAAATCAAAAATCATCATAGATCCGCACACAAACCAACTCTGTGTGTATTCCTGTTACATTGATGTGTGCGTCTTTATTGTTTACCTTAAAATGCCTAATTACAGAAGTACAATAAGAAGGTCACGATTTGTTTCATTGTTTTATTAAACCTATACATAGATAAATAAGCAAATAGATAAGGAACAGCATTGGTTTGTTCTGTGTGAAAAAGAGCCTCTACAAGGTCGGCTCGAATCTTCGTCATACACAACGATAGCTTTGATTAAATACCAAAATGTTTAGCAGTTACATACCTGTTTTTACATCATTTATTATTTAACATCTTATAGGTTCCTTTCCATGTTAAAAGAGCGAAGGTTACACCAACCTTGTCGACGCAAATTCATTATTTTTCAAAGTGCAGTACATATTAGCCCATAATTTGCCTCACCGCAAATAACGCGCACGTGTTTTGTTACACTGAATTATAATGAAACTCCTTTATATCCCGGCATATATCTTGATCGAAATCATGTCACAAAATCTGCTCTATATGCCTTTTTGGATGTCTTTTGAGGATATCACGTGGTGCTACAGCGGTAGAGGTCAAATCTGCCACTTATAGATTATTTTAAACTAATCAGCGCACCGAGGCCTCATTTCTCTCGCGACTTAGGGTCAAGATAAATGCCGATAACTCTACTAAGTTGGTACAAGTAAAATATCTATAGGCGTTAACTAATTTAGCATTAGAAAACGAAGGTCAATTCATCATTTAAGATATTAGGTAACTACACATTGGCCGTACGTAACAAACCAAAAGTGATTTCCGCGACCCAAAAAAAAAAGTTGCAAAGTCGAAAGTTGACAGCGCGCGAAAATGCAAACTATTCAAACTAATTCATACAACATGGCGATGAGCCGCCGAAGTTGCGAAAATGTGCGAGCGTAAAGAGTTTTGCTCGGTGTATTATTTATTGATTGTTGAAAAACAATGGCGGGCGCTTACTGGCAGTGAGTCAGTGGGTCAAGGGTGCGCTGGCCTAGTTACGCAGTGCCGCGCGCCGAAATTCGCGGGTTTACCAGTTGCTAAGCTCAACGAGTAGGGAGGGGCTAGATGCTTTATGCGTTTATTTTTCGGTTATTTAAAAAAATACTGTGTCGTATTTATTATACATACTATATAAAAATATGCAACATTGAATTGTATATAATTTTTATTTTACAAAAAAACATTATGTATTTCTGTAGTACTTTCTAAAACTTTAAATTCCTCTTAAAAAGCTTCTTAATAAAAAAATGATAGTAGATTTTATAAAATATAAAAATATGATTTTATATTGCCAGTTACAATAATTTACTTACTTGACATTGAACTAAACGTTTATTCATGTAGTGTCAATACTTCATAACGAGTAATTCTATAATAATGAATCAATTAATTTACTTACTTCCTTAACTTTATCAATTCAACCTGCGGACCGGACTGATTTAATGAGAATCGCCATTAATTTCAACCTTCGCCTACCTCACTACCTCAGACAGTACCTACCTACATGTGTACGTACAAAACTCAAAAGTAATGTGTATTTCCGAATAGGTCACATCACTATCGCGGACCATAGACCGCGTTACGTAAAGCCAAGTTTAAGGTCGACTTGATGTAGCCTCAATGCCTCAAGCTGGTGACAAGTGAACTGAATGCCACTCACCCACACCACTAGCTTGCTATGACAACACAACACCCGCGGCTGTATCGTAGAACATGTCCAAATTCATACCGACTGATGCATTGAACACTACCTATTTGAGATATCTGATAAATTAGTTTTGTACACGTCCTTGGCGGTCGTGAAAGTACGCTATTGAATAACGTAATAATTCAAATCTTCGTGTCAGTTTTCATTCTTTATTTATTACAGCGCCATCTATGGGCGAGTAGAGTAACAATTTTTCTTGGTTACGAAATTGATGTAATTTTACCTTAGTTACACTATTAACGCAGTGTTGGCTATTAGCTTGATAAATATGTACAAATAAAGTTCAAAATTCTCTAAAATGGATGAACCAGGAAAGAAAATACCAGTGCTCTGTCTGGGACCAAAAGGTTCAGGAAAAACGACATTATTGAAAAAACTGCAGAACGCTGAGGGTATTGACAATACTTTTAGTCCTGTTCCTACTATTGGGACTAATCTATATGATATTTACTATTTAAATAAACAAGGGAAGAAACAAATGCTGTCAATAAGAGAGATTGGAGGGGAGATGGCGCCACTGTGGCATAATTATCTAGATGGAGTTGAAAAAGTAAGGCTGTCTATCACTTTATGCGATGGGTGTGCATGCATGCGGGCACTTTTTCTTAAAAAAATACTCAAACAACAAAATTTCGGGCAAATAATTTAATGAAATATGTTTTACACGAAACTGTAAGTAGTGTGGATATACGCGCATAAGGTCTTTTAATGACCTTTTTATTGGCAAATAATTCTATAATATTATTTTGTTCATAGGTAATTTATGTCGTCGATACGTCGAATTTATGCCAAATATCGGCAGCCGCTGTCTTGCTGTACACTTTGTTGGCGGAACCGAGATTAAAGAATGCCAAGGTACGTTAGTTATGCTTTTGTTGATTACTAAGGAGTCAAACAAACCCATAACGTAATCTTCATCCTCCTAGCGGCTTTCCCAGTTCCGCACTGCCTTCGATGATCTTGAGCATCCCGGACATCAACTCAGTAAGTATTTCTTGGATCCTGCTATCCAGCCGGAACCACGGTATGGTCAAATATTTTAATACTTACGCCAAATGTGGCCGCACCAGCGCGGACTACAAAAAGGGTGAAATATTTGACAGGGTCAACAATGCGAGGGTGACGCTCCGTTGCATACCCTACAGAATACGCTTATAATAACCTCGTGTTGTGTTCCCGGCGGTGAGTAGAGTAACCAGAGCTCACGGGAGAGTTTTTGAACTGTCAGTGGGAAAACCAAAGGCTTGTCTTAATTTTGTGTTCTGCACTGACGGCACAGAAACTCTCTGTTCTTATAGGGTCGGCAGCACGGGTGTGACTCTCCCCTGATATTACACACGTTCATTAGGTCACGGTAACCACTTTCCATCTGGTGGCCAAAGTACCTACCTACCTGAAAGCAAGGTACATTTTTATCGTCACCATCAACCCTAATTCGACCCCTCTTCATCGAAGGAAAGGTGCCCAAATTTTAAAATAAGTTTATATTTTCTTTCTCAGTTCATTCTAGTCCTCAGCAAGATGGACGCAGCCTACAGACAGATGCGCAATGAAGCCCTACTCATGTTGCAGTTCGCTCGCCTCAGCACGGAGCTCGGGAATGCGCCTGAGCTGCTAGAAGCCTCGCCTCTTACTGGTGAAGGCATTGATAAATTGAAGGTGTTCGTCTCGGATACCAAGATTGTGAAAACTATTTAGAAAATAAACCATTCCAGTACCATGGCGAGTACTGTACGTAATGAGCTCTTTCAGTTATACCTACCTGCTTCTTTCCTATCCAGAACAACACATGCGCAGGATCGAGATGACAACAATGTACGATGCAAACAATAGATACAATAACCGATACCGTCTCAAACCATATTAGGTACTCAGTATTTTACTGGTCAAATAGAAGACTCTATTCTCCAGAATCTCTTCGAACATTGTTAGACGATAGACGTCAATCGCTCCCAAAAAAGCACTGAAAACCAGTATAACTCAAACCAAAAAGGAGAGTTTTTGTTTACACCTCTTTGGTGGCAGACGTGCACACAGCGGTGGTTAAATAATGTGACCTTTGCAAAACTACGCGACTTGCAGAACCCCTCTTGCAGAACCCCATATTGTAGGCACTTGGAAAAACGCAGCAGGGAGTTCATTCCACAGCTTGAGCGTGCATGTGATGAAATTTCTTGCATACCGCACAGTGCACACCGTCTCTGGTCGCAATGTTTGAAGATGAATTCCCTGTATGGCGAGGGTTATGATGATAGAATGTTGCTATGGGCATCATGTCAACCGATCCCTACTTGTTACGAATTCACGATTATTCTGTCGACTTCTTCCACTTTTACACTTCCCAAATATTTTGGTATCTTGATGCATCAAATATAACATTCACTTCATATCTAACGAACCTGGAACGCGTTTTGACATTTTATTATTTATTTACTTTCTTGACAGATTTCCGCAATTTCCTAGTAGTCCTGGTACATAACAAAGATTTTTGCAATTAGCTTTAGAGTATTAAGTATTTATTGCATAAATATGACTAATAAATTAAATAAACAGGATGGATCCGTGTAAACTGTGCAGAAGTTGTATGAAAGAGGTGGCGTCATGGGAAAGGGAGAACTTCGATACCCGAGCTGTGGAAATGTTCTGTTTTTGCACCAATATGAAGGTATCAAATAGTATTTGATTTGATTTGCAATTATTTCATGTAGATACAATATATCGCAAAAAGGCTTAAGTTTCATAACCATCCAAATTTGACCAGTTTCGTAACCAATTGAACGATACACATTTATTTATATAAATTTCTTTGACCCTTTTTGAAAACAAATGATATTATTATACTTAGTAAATAACAAGAATATTTTACAAAACACATTTTTATCACATGTTATTATAAGCATTCATAAATGAACTTATAATTTACATATTTGCTGTCAATGATATATAATAAATTAATTTAGTTAATGGGAATTATAATGGTATATTCTGGACAAATCTGTAAACTGTCTAATGACTCAACCAGGTTGCACAGGCAGTGGTGACCGCCACACATTCTTGTCCACTTTGTTAGTTGCAGTGTCCCAGGTCTGATGGTAAAAAAAAACTTCTATATTAGGATGTGTGTGGTTCCTGGCAGAGTAGAATTTTGGCCACTCTCTTCCCATGCGGTGTTGTACAAGGCGACTAAGGCACAGGGCTGTTTAATATCAGACAGATATATACAGCTCAGACACAAGCACAGATACAACCCTCGAGTCAACAATAATGCTCGGAATACAGCAATAAGCTCACCCCCTATTACATAGGACCGAAAACTATGATTGGTGAAAATTCACCTCTGTCTAACCCTTCGGGGATGAGGCGTGATTATATGAATGTGTGTATTAATAATTAAGTCAATGTTACGATTATCCAACTGTCAATCTCGTTTACATCTAAAATTTGGTACTGATGGTCAGGGCCTTGATTCTGCTAAAGTAAATTCACTTTCACACCACAGACTTTTTAAGCTATGGCATTAAAGTTCATTGGTTTTTGAAAAGAAAATGAAAAAGTGTAATGACACTCTTTTCATTAATTTTTGTCTGGAGTAAGACAGTGGTATTGCTTTAATAGAATCGAGGGCCTGTTCTAATCCTCCATTGCTAGTTCATCTAGCCCTTTATGAGAACAACTACTGTCTTGTAAAGGAAAGCCTGTTCCAGGGCCTTGTCTGTCAATTAGCAGGTGAAGTTGGCTTTTGTCTCGAAGATCTCTGCTTCATTTTATTTTATTGTTTGAGTATTTTTTTAAATATGTCTGTTGATAAGTCACATACAGTAAGTCACTTTCAGATCACAGACGATGATAAATTACCAAAACAGTTCTGTTACGATTGCATAATCAAAATCGAGTCATCATTCACCTTCATCACCGAGGCACAGAAAGTTGACACTGTACTAAAAAACTACATCTCGAGGACTACCACAAATATAATAATAGTAAAACCGGAAACACCAAAAAGTTCAGAACTTAAAATGGAAATACCCGACAGTGTAGTGACAGACATCGGAGAACATATTTTGTTTGATAATAATGATTTACTTCCGGAGAACGATGAGGTAGATGCTGGTAAATCTACAGAGGAAGTTAATGAAAGAATTAATGAAGAGAAAGGGATAGAATACAAGAACAAGGAAGGTGTGAAAAAGAAGGAAAGTGTTAGAGAAACAAAGAAACATGTTTGCCCGTGGTGTGGTAAAGAGTTCTCATCTAAATTATGGTTTAGTAAGCATATGGAGAATGAACATAATGGACCTAAGTATGTTTGTGAACATTGTCAGAAAGGTAAGTTCCGTGGCTTAACATTATTGATTTATTTGAGTGTAATGTTAAACCATTTTTTTGTTAGTGCGAATGCACCGTTCGACTGCTATGCACTATGCTATGCAATATATGTCTATTTGCGTTGGTCCGTGTGTTAACTTTTCTCGGAGAGCATGTCGAAGAGCTGTTTTTTTTTTATAGAACACATCAATTAGATTTTGCCTTGTCTGATGGCAAGCTGAAGAAAAAAGGGTCACCATTAATTACACATACCATGTGACAATGGTGACACTCAGCTTGATGGGCCTCATCATATGCTTTTTAACGCCCCGCTTAAAAGACCCGGGACTGTAGGAAGAAGGAAAAACGTGAGCTGGTAATGAATTCCAGGCCTTAAAGGTGCGACAGAGGAAAGAGTCACCGAACCGCTTGGTTCTTGATCGGATGTTATGCACCGTGTGCGGGTGACGCCTAAGACCTGCACGTGTTGTCCTGTGTAGGAAAGGGGAGGGTGGGAGTAATTGGAAGAGCTCATCAGACCACTCACCATGGTACAGACGGTAAAATACAGTAATGGTAAAATACAGTATATGTCTTTTAGTATGTAGTTGTTATAAGGAAAATGGTTGAAATGGCTCACACAGAAGTGCTGACCGCCCATCCGGTCAACGGCATCCCCACTGGCAGTAGTATATAATACTAGTTGTGTTTAGCAATGTATGATTTGAGATAGTTGAGCAACCGATATTTCGGCATTGTAACAAGTGCCATGATCACTAACATGAGCTATAACAAATAGCCCGGCGGTCGTCAGTACACCGTGATCATGACGCTTGTGACAGCGCCGAAATATCGATTGCTCAGGAAAAGTAACAAACGTGGTAGGTAAATATCCTGGTGAGTTTTACACTGTTAGTGTTTAACAATTTCTGTCTGACACTGACTGCACAAATACATGTTCAACCAAATGTTTCTTTTTTTATGTTTACCCAAACAAACTGCAACACAGTTTTTTTATACAAGTTAAGTGGCAGACAAGCACACGGTCCACCTGATGGAAAGTGATTACCGTGACCTATGAACGCGTCTAACACCAGGGGAGTCACACCCGTGCTGTCGACCCTGTAAGAACAGAGAGTTTCTGTGCTGTCAGTGCAGAACACAAACTCAGAATAAGCCTTTGGTCTTCCCACTGACAGTACAAAAACTCTCCAGTGAATTCTGGCTACTCTACTCACCGCCGGGAACACAACAAGAGGTTATTATGGCAGCGGTGTTCTATAGGGCGGAGATACTTCCCCAGTCGGACTGCTCAATCGGACGGAAATACCGTTGTGTCCTACGTCCTTCTTTTATTGGGTAAACAAACAGCAACACAGTATAATATTTATTTAAACTAGCATGCATATATAAAGTTACAATTGTGTTCCCTACATTTACCACAGTTTAGTAGGGTGGTATTAAAGAGAGAAGCCGAATGCGTTTTGAACAAAAGAATTTATTATTTACATACATACTCATTATAATCACGCCTTTATCCCCGGAGGGTTAGGCAGAGGTGAATTATCTCATCATTTATTTATTTATATCATTATAATAGGGGGTGAGCCTATTGCCGCATTTCGGGCACCATTGTTGACTCGAGCCATGCATCCGACGCTGAGTCCGGGCTGTATATACCTATCTGTCCGATGTTAAACTGCCCTATCCCTTAGTCGCCTTGTACGACACCACATGGGAAGAGATGGGGTGGTCCAAATTCTACTCTGCCGGATTTAGAATTTCGATTAAGTATATTATTTCCAGTCTAGAACTAGGTTGCGTTATCTATAGAAATATTAATGCAGTATTACACAAGAAAGTTTTGAGTGGCATAATAAGTGTAGATTAAAGGTCAAAGTGAAGGTCAAGGTCATTTCCGCGTATCAGTGACCTTGACATTGTTACTGAACTTTCACTTTCGTTACATATTGTAGGTAACAACGATATTGAGGGTAAGGTCACATCAGGCTGGTTTCTTCTTTATCCAAACGCCAATCCCGGTGCATCCAAAACTTGCACTTTGGAGTATGGGTCTATTATTTTGGTTAACTGCAATGGAAGTGACTGCCGTTTTACAAAAGCCTTGAGAAGAAACCTTCACCATAACCTCATCACACATCAATCAGCATTCAGCAAGTAGGCTTACCAGGTCCCTAAGATTTTTTTGCTTTCCTCTCGATTTTGGGAGGTCAGAGGGCAGTCACTCCCGTAAATGTCAACAAACCAAATAAAAATAAAACCGGAAAATCGTTAGGAAGGTTTTAAAGAGAAATGAATTTTTAATTGTTTCAGTTTTCTCCAAGAAATGGGAGCTGATTCAGCATCAAGTTTGCCACAGTGAGGAGCGCAAGTACTCGTGTGCCGAATGCGGGAAGTGTTTCAAGCGACGTCGACAGCTCACGATACATGCGCGGGCGCATACCGATGTACGGCCGTTCGAATGTGACAAGTGTGGGATGAAGTAAGTAAAACGTTTAGGTATTTAAACTGTCATGGTCACTCACATTTCTAATAAAGCTTTTGTGATATTTACCTGCATGATTATGGTGCTTACATCAGCGCTGAAATATCGTAAATCCTGAACAATACATGGTAAATATCCCGATTCTCTTTTTTCAACTGAGCGTATCCCCCAGAGTAGAACCAATGAAAGGACGGGAAGTGCTCCAGTATGACCTTGAGAGGAAAGCGTGTGCCTGTGCCTTGTTCTATAAATTACTCTTATCCAGAAAAAAATGGGGTGATCCCACATGGCGCAGCTAGTAAACAAATATGTAACTTCACTGTCGTTATTAGTATCAAAATAATTAATTATTTATATCTTGATGTACTATTTATTAAGTAATACTTAATATCACATTTACTGGGAAATCCCTATCGATATCGGTAATCGATTTTATTGTTACTTAGGTAGGTACTTACTATAGAATAGAATCCGATACTAACCGAAAGTACCGGTAATAATGAAGTACCGAAGTACCGATTTAACCAGTAGATGGCCACTTAATATTCCAAACCAAACTCACCTGTAGGCTGTGAGCTTGTTTGCTACCTTATACACTTAAACATGACAATCTTCGGTTAAAAATACCGTACTCTTATTAAAAATGGCACTTATTAATAGAGACGAGAGCCCCGTTTTAATATTTCCAAACATTTTCATTTGCTTTATAAAGTACGTCCTACTGTCCTTACTTTTTCCCGCCATAACGCATATTATTATTATTATATAACAAAAAAATTTAAAGTTTAAAAATCGAACACCTGTTCATCCTCCTTGGGCCGTCAAACAGGCACACAAAAAAACAATGATTTAAAAATCGAAAAAAGAATCCGTTCCACGCTTCTTCCCGCCAAAACTAGTGCGCGCCAAAAAAAAGAAATCGTAAAAAACCGAATTTGAAAAGAATGACCTTGATACGTCGGAGATAGAAGGAACCTTGGCACAGATATACAGCGCGTAGAGCCGCCCGTGACCCAGTTACCTACTAAACTTCGGTAACCTTGACCTTGTGAGATAACGAGGTCGCTATTATATCATAAAAATCAAGGTCATTAGATAATATTTTAGGCACACTTTATATTTTTTATGTAAATCCATTTTTGAGCATTAAAATTAATTGTTAAGTTTACACTTTTAATTTCGCCTTGTGAATATGAGTAGATCAGTTTTAATCTTAAGCATTGTTTTAGGTATATTTTAAGTACCTACTCTCGCGTTCATAAATCACAATACTCAAAGGACAGGGATCACAGGTTTGGAGGGGTGACAAATTAGATGTTTCCTTAAATTAGATTATTTTTTAATTATATCGGGTTTCACGTTTTGAGTTTATTTTCATTTGCTCTTGGTTCCTATCATTGTGAAATCCGCTTTGTGTAACTACTTAGCTGTTCCCTGTGGCCTCGCCCGCGTGGAATTTTGATCCTGTTCCCACAGCCCATGGGAATCTATTCCAGGATAAAAAGCCTGTTGTTATTTCAGACTATAAGTAATCTATACCTCACTACATTTCGGTCAGTTCCGTTTAGCCATTAGAGCGCAACTCAATAACAAACAGACAAACATCTTCACCAACTTTCATATTTAGAATATTAGCCTAATGGGTAGGATTAGTAGGATGAACCATTTTCAATGACCACCCCGTTTCTGGGGACGACTTGAGGACCCTGTGGTCTCCACACCCGAAGAGGGCCAGATCGAGAGAGATAGCCCTGGGTCAGCCGGGGTGCGAGGGATATGCTTGTCAGCCTCACCTTCGGCAACCAACAATGACCCACAGCCGCCGTACGTTTTAGTCGGTTCGAGTCCGACATAACCTCTCCCACTGGTTCCGTGGGGATATTTTTCGCACGTAAAAAATATACCATTTTCAATGTCAGGAAGCTGATAGCCTGAGACTTAGCTGGCAAATATGGCCTTGGCAGTTTCACCAGTTCAGTCCGTTTCTTCAGGAGTAAACCTGGAAGCGTATCCTCCAAGGTAGTATCGGATGCAATCGACACTGGGGGTAGGCAGAATTTATTATCATAGTACATGTACATTTTTTCTTATTAATTTTCTTTCTTACTTTCATCGTCAGCTTATTTAAACTATCACAGTTGCCGAAATGTGGTCATTTAATGCACGCAATTTTTTTTTATATACTACTTAGGAGGCAGACAAGCACACGGTCCACCTGATGGAAAGTGGTTACCGTGGCCTATGGACGTGTATAACACCAGAAGAGTCACACTCGCGCTGCCGACCCTGTAAGCACAGTCTCTGTGGCGTCAGTGTAGAAGATAAAGCAGTGCTTTTAGTCTTCCCACTGACAGCACAAACTCTCCAGTGAGCTCTGGCTACCCTACTCACCGCTGGGAACACAACACGAAGTTATTATGGACGCGGTATTCTGTAGAGCGGCGGTACTTCCCCAGTCGGACTGCTCAATTGGGTCCAACCTCCTTCGCTTACGCTGCCTACCCCTCTGGGAGTATACTAAAGTAGTATTTCATGTATTTCAGGTTTAAGTTCAAAGCCGTTCTGAAGTCCCACCTGAGCGTCCACGATGGCGAAAAACCTTTTCTCTGTTACGTCTGTGGAAGGAGCTTCGCCCAAGGTCAGCGGACATTACCATATTTTTACACACATACACGCTAGTAGATAATAGGTCTTTACATATTAAATTGCCGTTTTTTGGAAGAAACTGGAGGAAACGCAATTTTCAGTAAGTACTAACATTTGTGCATTTTTTTTAGGAATGATAAATCCAAATTTTATGATTTGTTTTGTGTATGAATGAGACAACATTAAGCGCTTTTATTACATTTTTGAAAAGTGACAGCTGTAAAATAGTAATACGAAATTTATCATCAAAATACTGTTTTTGCAGATCGAATTTAATTTATCAAACGGCCAATAAAAACAAAATTTAATACAGAATTGTAAAATCTTGAAATCAACTTTGAAACAAAATATAAATAGTTGAAATAGCTATTAAACGACAGGAATAAGGAACTCATGAATCTGTAAGAAAATTTCGGCAATTGCATAGGTAAAAATATTAGTTTATGCACATGCCTGCGTAATAAATTCAAAGATGAAAGTGAATGTTTTCGGTGCAGCGCCATCTATCCGCACAGACATAAATCAAAATTTCATCAATAACGCTTTTTTATTTTGATTTTTTTACAAGCTTCTTATTACATCGATTAGTAGATAGATTTTTTTGCAGTTCCGAGATAATCCCGTGAGTTTGTTTGGTTGGAACGCTAATCTCGGAAACTATTGGTGCGATTCTAATGAAAATTTCTTTGTGTAAAGGATATAGCATCACGCTACTACTCCAAGGAGCGATGCAGTGATCAACGAATCTGACAGATTCCTTATTATTTAATAAATTGCTGCCATATAGGGGTGACACGGAGTTTCGGAGTATATTCCTAGTATTTGATAAAAGGAGTTAATTTTAATTCGATACTTCTAAGTACGTACTTATTCATGATAAATTGGTCTTGACAAGAGTCAAGTCAAAAAACCCAGGATCAAAGTCAAAATATGATTATTTATGCCTCCGACAATTTCACCTCTGGCAACCAAAGACCCTCAGATGTCGTGTGTTATAGTCCGATATAAACCAAAAACCTGGCTGGGGGTATTAGTGGGCATTTTTCGCTCCATTGAAAAAGGGTCTTCCTTCCTTTCAATGTACAAAACCTCTCAAAACACTTATATGTACTCTGTTCCCAGGAGGTAACCTGGCAGTCCACATGCGCCAACACACCGGCGCCAAGCCGTTCTCGTGTACCGAGTGCGACTTCCGCGCGGCCGTGGCTTCCACCCTTAAGTGTCACCAGCGGAGGCACCGCCTCGCTAGGACTTATGTCTGCAAGGAGTGCAATAAGGGCTTCTATGATGCTGGGGGTCTGGTAAGTCTTACAATCAATACTGTGGAACGCACAGAATCTGTCCTCACATGGACATCTTGGAACTAAAATATGTTCTATACAGTACAGATTTCTTAGGTGTCTTTTAAGAATAGCATGAGGTGCAATCCGAGCGCTCCAGAGCCTTGTTAGTCTCATGATTTAGGTCTAAGATACGTGTCCCAAAGACACATTTATTATCAATGCTCCGCTGCCTTAAGTAGTAGCGTGATGATATATAGCCTAAAACCTTTCTCGATAAATGGACTACCCAACACTGAAAGAATCATTCGAATCGGACCAGTAGTTCCAGAGATTAGCGCGTTCAAACAAACAAACTCTGCAGCTTTATAATATTAGTATAGATTATTTCGGTGCTGCTTGTAACAGCACGTATGTATCAAAAAATACGTAGAAAAATCAGTACACCGTGATCATGGCGTTTGTAACAGCGCCGAAATATCGGTTGCTCAGCAAAAATAATAAACATAGTAAATATCCCGGTGAGTTTTACACTAGTAATGTGAATGATCATGTAAATCTCAAATCATTCATTCCTAAACAACTTTTAATGTCTCAGAGTGACAACAGTTTGGTGTCTTTGGGACACGTATGATGATCATATCAATCTCAAATCAAGTATTCTACAATTTATTTATTTAAACTATCGTGGTCACTCACATCAGTATCTAAATAATCTGGACATTTACCATGTTGCATTGTTTTGAGTTTCCAATATTTCGGCGGTGTTGCAAGCACCATGATTGGAAACTCAAAATAATGCAACATGGTAAATATTCCGATTATTTTGATACAGGTATTCATTGTCTAGTGCTTACGTAATACTTGAACGGCCCCATATATCCAATAGCTGTCATTTATTTATTTATTTTATAGGTTTTTCCACAGCAAATGTATTACAAATCGTTTTACAAGATATGTTTAGCGAGTAATGTGCGGGTTCGATCCCCGCTCAGTGCAAATATTTGTATGCATGAATATGGGTATTTGCATTGGTCTGGGTGTTCCTATGTATAATATGTATGTATTTACAAAAAAAAAAAAGTATTTAAGTATGTTTATCCGTATTCTAGATTCCATAACACAAGCTAGTTAACTATGCTTACGATGGGTCTAGATAGCGTTGTGTAGAATGTTGTAGGATATAAAAGAAAAAATGTGGCTGATACATTTGCCAATTACGGATAAACCAACATACGTAATATTACAATATTGAAAAGAAAAGAAAAAAGAAACCCATATAAACCTATATAGAGATAGTAAAATGAATTACATACCTACCATAACTTATTAAATAATACTGAGTAGGTAAACTATCTACTTTAATTAAGTGGTGACTATATTGTTATTATTGGAGGCACGAAGGGCACTAAATATTTTAATTTTAAATCTATTACGAGAATCATGGTATATGTCGATGTTAGGTTGTCATAGCTAGTTCCCTGCCCCCCAGGCGCGTCATGTCCGCACGCACTCGGGCGCGCGGCCGTACCAGTGCCCCGGATGTGCGCGCGCTTTCACCGACAGCTGGAAGCGCAAAACGCATCTTATGCGCGCGCATCGCCTCGCGCTCGCCGACATACCGCGCATGCGCCGGGACGGGGAGACCCTGCCGTGAGCCGGGGACCACACGCAAACACCACAGTTCAGTTCACAGCTCCTGAAGAGTGCTGTCAGTGAGATGACTAAAGTCTTGTCCTGGTTTTGTTTTCTGCACTGAGGGCACAGAAAATCCTCTTATCTTACAGGGTCGGCAGCACGGATGTGACTCCACTGGTGTTACACACGTTCATAGGTCACGGTAACCACTTTCCATCAGGTGGGCTGTGTGCTTGTCTGCCACCTAAGTTGTATATAAAAAAAACAGTGCGTTTGATATACCAAAGATTTAATAAATTATTATTTAGTAAAAATGAATTTTATTTTTTTGTTTACTTAAACCTGTAATTCTGTTTAATTTATTTATTTCTAATTAATTCTGTCTAATTAATGTGGTAGCCTAGTGGTATGGGTAATGGGCTGCTGAGACGAGGTCTCGGGTTCGATCCCATGTTTTACCATGGCACACACCAATGACTTTTCGATGCTTTTCGAAGTTATGTGCGTATTATCGCAGGTTTATAAGTGCTTAATGGCAATAGGCTCGCCACCTATTACATTGGGACCTAAACATAAATCTGCATCTGCATCGATTGCAGTTTTTAGTCTTTAAAATGAGTTTAAACAGAAATATTAATGAACTGAGTTTTTAAATAACATAACATAAACTCACGCCTATATCCCCGAAGGGGTTAGGCAGAGGTGCTAGCATCCACATTTCACCAATTTATGTTTAAGTCCCAATGGACTGTTTGTGCTGTCAGTGGGAAGACTAAAGGCTTGTCCTGCTTTGTCTTCTACACTAACGGCACAGAAATTCTGTGCTCACAGGGTCGGCAGCGCGAGTGTGACTCCTCTGGCGTTACACACGTCCATAGGCCACGGTAACCACTTTCCATCAGGTGGGCCGTATGCTTGTCTGCCACCTAAGTGGTATAAAAAAAAAGTAAGGTAAATAAAATAGGCATAATATATTTTATTATATAATTATATATATTCCATTCTATACAAGCCAACATTGAACAGTCAACACAATAATAACGAAATAAATAATATATCGAAATATTCCCAGTAGTCCCCTCTAGCCTTGTCCCCCAGGGTGACAGCTGGGAATTGTTTTCCCAGTTGGCACCGGGGTGACAATTTGTGCCGACTGTTCGTTTTGAAAGGAGGCGCGGGTTCGATCCCCGTTCAGTGCAAATATTTGTATGCATGAATATGGGTATTTGCATTGGTCTGGGTGTTTCTATGTATAATATGTATGTATTTACAAAAAAAGTATTTAAGTATGTTTATCCGTATTCTAGATTCCATAACACAAGCTAGTTAAACTATGCTTACCATGGGTCTAGATAGCGTTGTGTAAAATGTTGTAGAATATTTATATTTATTTACATTTATATTTAGAGGGGACAAATGGGAAGATTGCTACAATTCCTTCCCAGAAAAAATATAATTAAGATTGCACACAAAATCGAACGACTCGAATCAATCTCATTCCTCCATCTCTATCTAAGCATTCTTGAAATAAGCAAGCCTAAATGAGATCGCCCGATGTTCGTTTTTGTGTCATGACATCTGTGGAGCAAGGCACAAAATGAATGAGCAAGAGTTCAAATAAGCATGCGACTAATAAGCACGTGTAACGCTTACCCACGTGTAATCTGTGATCATACGATTAGTATTATATAGGTAAGTTATTATTCTGTGTTTTACCTGTTAAAGGAAACATAATGTTGATTTTTTTATTTGATTCTATATAACTTTTTTGTCATTTTTACTTATTTACTTAATAGTTAATATTTTTTTAATGTTGTAAGCGTGTTGACATTGTGTTAATTTTAAAAAAAATTGTTAATTAGTAAAAAAAAAAGAAGCTGAAATCTATGGTAATTATATTTTTTTTGGGAAGGAATTGTAGCAATTGTCCCCCCCGGTGACAACTGAGAAAAAGACTTCCCAGCTTTCAAAACGAACAATCGGCACAAATTGTCACCCCTGTGACAACTGGGAACATAATTCCCAGCTGTCACCCTGGGGGACAAGGCTAGAGGGGACTACTGGGAATATTTCTCTACAACACTAATGGGGGTACATTATCATATTGATAATTTCTTTTTCTTCTTTATTTATTTTACTCTTTATTTATATTTTTCTTCTTTATTGATCATATCTACAAAATTATATCACATCGTATATATACACACTAATAATACGTTTTTATAACATGGAAACAAACAAATGTATAAACTCTGTAACAAATAGTAAAAAAAAGATAAAAACCTACAGGGCCCCTACTATAGCCCCATAGAACATGGTTGGGCCCCGTAGACCTAACTTACTTGTTTGTAACTGTAACGGCTTTGTTAAAAAAAACTCTGTAACAGGTAAGATGGGTCTACAGGGCCCAACTATGGTCTATGGGGCCCCTGCTAGATTTATCTTTTAAGCTTTTACAACTACAAAGAGAAATAAACGTATTCTATAAATTCTGTAACAGGTAAGGTGGGTTTACGGGGCCCAACCACGGTCTATGGGGCCCCCGCTAGTCTTTTACATCTTTACAACTGCAAAGGGAAATAAACGTATTATATAAACTCTGTATAGGTAAGGTGGGTCTACGGGGCCCGACCATGGTCTTTGGGGCCCCAGTCAGTATTATCTTTTACGTTTTTACAACATGAGAGGGAAATAAACGTTTCAAAATGCATTCTATTAAAACTGTAATAGGCAAGGTGGATACAGGGCCCAACTCTGAACAACGGGGCCTCCATAAAGTTCGTCTTCTACGTCTTTTACAATAGTAAAGGACAATAAATGTATTAAAACGTGTTCTATGGACTCTGTAACGGGGCCCAACCATGATCAACGGAGCCCCAGCCAAGGTTGTCTTTTAGGTGGGTATGTCAGATGAGATCTATACTTCGTGTTATTTTATAAATGCCGGCAAACATCTTGAACAAACTTCAAAATATACGACCAATCAGAAAACCAATAACAGAATTGAACAACCAATGACGCGAGCTTGAGTTCGTAATCAGTTTAATACACTTTACGATTGGTTGACTCCCCACACCCCCGCGCTTAACACCAAAGAGACCTAAAGACGCGTTCCGGGCAGCTTCAGTGCAGTATTTTTACACGGTGATTTGTACATTCTGCACTATGTTGGACCACTCCACTTTAGAAGGCACCAGGTAGAACGCGGGAGCAACTTTCTGACCGCATGGACATTTGCAACCTGGGACAAGTGAAGACGTAGTTGTGTTTATATGGCTCCACTAATATACAACTTGCCGCATGGTTTCCAGCTGAGTAGAATTAGGGCCACCCATTCTCTTCCCATGCAGTGTCGTACAAGGCGATTAATGGATAGGGCTGTTTAACATCAGACAGATATAATGTGGTGTTGCATACGTCCATAGGGCACGGTAACCGCTTCCCATCAGATGGGCCGTGTGCTTGTCTGCCAACTAAGTGGTATAAAAAAAAAATACAGCCCAGACTCAGCCTCAGATGCATGGCTCGAGTCAACAATAATGCCCGGAACACGACAATAGGCTCACCCCCTATTACGTGGGACCGAATATTATTATTGGTGAAATGTGGGTGTTAATTCACCTCTGTCTAACTTTACATGGATAAAGGCGTGATTATAAGTATGTATGTAATTTACAACTCATTACCAGTGCCGATTATAGACCTACCTCATAAAAAAAATTGTGTTGCATTACATAAATGGTTGGTGGACGAGACTTTTTATTCTGTGGAAGACTTTACAAAGAAATATGCATGTCATTCGTACCACTGCAGAAATGCGTTGCAGCTGCTGCGCTATTATTGTGACTGCAATATTTTTAGTTGCTAAGTGGATATTGCTTTGTATACCTAACTAGCTGACCCACCCCAGCTTCGCCCGGGGTATATTTTGAAGCTTCATATCCCTTTGAGCCCGTATGTTTTAGTCTTCAAAATATGTATGAAAAATTGCCGGATTTGATAACATTTATTATCAATGCTCCGCTCCCTTAAGTAGTAGCCTAAAACCGATAAATGGACTACCCAACAGTGAAAGAATCATTCAAATCGGACCAGTAGTTCCAGAGATTAGCGCGTTCAAACAAACAAACAAACTCTGCAGCTTTATAATATTAGTATAGATAATCTGTGTTTGCATGCCAACTTTATGGCGAAATATGCTTGATTACTATATCTTTTATTTCCATCTTTTGTTGTACCACATTATAAGCATCTAAAGTTAAATTTAACTAAATTTGTAATATAGGTTCTAGAACACTGATAAACATTTTGATAACATCGGTTGCTTAGTGGGTAAGGAGTCGGTCTTACGATCGAGGTCCTGTGCTCGAATCCTGGCCATTACACTACTGACGTGAACCCACTCCTAGTACAAGCAATTTAGTTTAATTGGAGGAGTTAGAGGGAAAATTAGAAATTTCGGTTGCTAGTATTATTTTAAAAAAAGATAAATATTGAATATTGATATAGGGACATTTCTGGACTCGGCGGCCACGAACAGTCACTACATTCATACATATAATCACGTCTTTATCACCAAAGGGTTAGTCAGAGCTGAATTAACACCCACATTTCACCAATCATTGTATTCGGTCCCACGAATAACCCTATTGCTGTCTTCCGAGCACTATTGTTGACTCAAGCCATGCATCTAAGTCTGAGTCTGGGCTATTTATATACATACATATATGCATAAAATCACGCTTGTTTTCCATAGGGGTAGGCATATCTGTCTGATGTTAAATAGCCGGTAACAGCCCTTAGTCGCCTTGTACGACACCGCATGGGAAGCGATGGGGTGGTCCAAATTCTAATCTGCCGGGAAGCACGCGGGTACAAAACATACCCATGATCCAGCTGAAGCTGCCGATCTTGCTGAGGCACTTGGGACAGTGCAGCTTGCCGCTGTGCGCGTGCGTGACGTCACGCATCCACGCCATGGGCTCCACGAACCACATGAGGCGGCACGCGCCCGCCGCGTCCGCGCGCGCCGCGATGGCGGGGTCCACCATGCTCGTCTCGCTGTACCCGTCCAGCACCTGCCGCAACCAACCACAGGGTTCATTTAACATGCGGAAACTATCCCCACGGGTACTACTCGACCGGAAACAGATTTGCGACCTGACTAAAACCGCACGGCCGTCTCGGATTACTTCGTTGCTTCTGGCATATCCCTCGCACCCAGGCCGACCCAGGGCCATCTCTCACGATATGGCCCTCTTCTCGGGTGTGGGGACTACAGAGTACCCTACTGTACAGGCGACTCCACCTGTCACCCCCAGGTCGGCGCTCATGGGGGGCGGAGGTCGTTCATAGACCTCCGACGCCCGAGTTGCCTTCATACGCGGGCAGCTTGGCTTGCGATCCTTCGTAGCACCCGCTGCCGCTCCCGCCCCGCCTCCTCCTTCACGAGCATTACTTGCTCGCAGAAGAAGGCGCCGGCCGCCCACGTCCATAGGCCACGGTAACTACTTTCCATCAGATGGGCCATGTGCTTGTCTGCCTTGTTATCAAAAATTTATAACACCTAATAAGAGCGCGAGCAAGGTGGAGAGCGTGAGAACCCTCACTCCCAGGGCCGCCACAAGCTCCCGCCTCGGCGTCTCCCACGCCGGACACTCGGTGAGCGTGTGCGGACCTGAGTCCTCGCTGACGGACGTTGGCTCTTTCTCCGTCTGACGCAGATACTTTCCGAAGCACCCGTGCTCGGTGATCATCTGCGTCAGACGGTACGAGAGGCTGCCGTGTGGCCTCTCTAGCCACTCCCACATGATGGGTCTTACCGCCGCTACTACGGCGCGCCCTACATTGCCCAGTGCTAGAATTAATAGGCAAAGCTGTGATAACATTCACTTTACATATTATACTTAATGACGTAGCGGAGGGCACAGACCTTTTAACATAAACCCTGAGTGAATCAAAGAATCAATTTCATTTATTCAGTTTAGGCACATAAAGAGCACATATCGCACCCCCAGTGGAAAATAGGCATAAGTGATTTTATTTTGATTCATAGATTTTATCAAATTTGAAAGGTATGTTTAAAGATACATATGCTAAATTTTTTCCATATTTTTCTTGTTAAATTTGACGAGTTAAAACAAGAAATTCGTTTTGAGAATTTTTGTTCCATTACATTTTTTCTTACGGATTAGTAGATTATGTGATATAACGCAAAGAATAAATTGAGAAATATGACGTATTACTTATTATTACGTTTATCTCTAATATTTTATGTAGAAAATTAATAGTAACAATTATTATGATTTAATTGCGTTTGTTTTTTTACATCGCTAGTCTTGTATACACGATTATCTTTTTATTCGTTATAATAACTAGCTAAGGAAATTATCTTAAATGCGCTTACTTAGCCAACAAGATAAACTTAGAAAATAATAACAGCTGTATGACTGTTTACTTTTTATGAACTTAAAATAAATTAGAATAAGAATAACTACTGCTCAAAACCACTCAAAACTTTTCTATACGTCGAAACATAAGACTACATACTGCGGCGCGGCTGTAAAATAAGAACGATTACTTCTTTCTTTCACTAGAATATTTTCATTTCACCGAGACGTAAGATTAGATACTGCGGCGCGGGAGTAGACAGCGGGAACATAAGTGTGAATACATCGATGGAGGGGACAGGGCGGGTGAGTAACCACGAGCTTGACAGTCAGTGCCCGTTTCTAGGTCAAGGTAATAGCTGCGTTAACGCATTTGCGTAAACAAAACAACAACAATTGAGTGGATTTTCTTCTTGTTTTAAAGTAAAGTAACCTGAAAATGTATAACCGGACGCAGCACAGTAGGGCGAGAAGAATTTTGTCCACCATGTCATATTACTTATATTTGTATTGAGAAATAATAATATTTTGTTTTATATCCTTCATTGCCAAACATTCTAGGCTAGGAATTCTTAGAACGAATATAACGTAGAAGAAAAACAGGAAATTTTTGATCTCATTATTGTTTAAAGAAGACATTTTATTGGTATTTTTATTCGTTGATTATTTTAATACAAAAGGTACTGGCAATGTGTGAAGAAGTACCTTGATTTGTTATTAATTTTTGCTTGTTACCTTAGATTTTACATAGATATTTTGTTATACGGAGCCAATAAAAACTTATTTCGTTAATTGTTACAAGTTTAGTCTTAACAAATTATCTACTGATTATTTAAGAATTTACAAAAAAAACAATAGAGGTAGTAATCTTTTTTTTATTTTGTTTTTATACCACGTAGTTGGCAGACAAGCACACGGCCCACCTGATGGGAAGCGGTTACCGTGGCCTATGGACGCATGCAACACCAGGGGTGTCACACTCGCGCTGCCGACCATGAAGAAACCTTCTTTGGACCCTCTTGAAGAACTCCATATTGTAGGCGCTTGGGAAAACCGCAGCAGGGAGGTCATTCCACAGCTTGAGTGTGCGTGGGATGAAGTTTCTTTCATACCGCACAGTGCGCACCGTCTCGAGTCGCAATGTGTGAGGATGAATTCCCTGCCTATGGCGAGAGGTGCGATGATAGAATGTAGCTACGGGCATCATGTCAAACAATTCATCTGAGCACAAACCATTGTATAGGCGGTAGAACACACACAGTGAGGCAAAATCCCTCCTAAGGCTAAGAGGTTCCACTCTACCTGTGAGTATGGGATTGTCAACCAGCCTCAATGCCCGTCTTTGCACTGAGCCGAAGGGGTCAAGCTTGTATGCAGGTGCTCCAGCAAAAAGGTGACAGTAGTACTCCATGTGAGGTCGGACCTGTGCTTTATAAAGAAGGAGTTGCTGCACCGCAGCGAAGTACTGCTTCGCCCTGTTGAGCACTCCGAGATTTCTTGATGCCAACTTAACCTTGTCCTGCAAATTACTTCGGTATTGGACGTCTCTGGAGATATCGACACCAAGGATACTCGAGGAGATGGTAAGCGGTGTGCCCAGGAATTGCGGCGCTACAATGAATGTGGTTTTCTTAGCGGTGAATACATATACTTGTGTCTTAGTGGGGTTGAATTGTGTCTTAGTGGGACTAGGTTTAGTCGTCCCCAATCGGAAACTCCAGAGACAGTAGTCTCGATTTCAGACACAAGTTGTTCGCGACTCTTCTCCACCTCGGACTGAGGGACATTTACGCGGCCCGTGTAACATGTGTCTCTGGTACTGTCGTCCGCATAACAATGAATGGAGCCATCAGACAGCATGTCATTGATATGCAGCAGAAACAGCGTCGGAGACAACACGGAGCCTTGTGGGACACCAGCGTTTATGTTCATGCGGTCCGAGCAACTGCCGTCGACGACGGCTTGGATGCTTCTGTTGGACAGAAAGCTGGAGATCCATTCGCATAGTCCCTCGGGGAGTCCATAATATGGCAACTTCGCAAGAAGACCTTTGTGCCAGACCCGATCGAAGGCCTTCGCTATATCGAGACTGACCGCTAGTACCTCACCCCAACTCTCGATGGCCTGCGCCCACCGGTTTGTGAGATACACAAGAAGTTCACCGATAGAGCGACGGTGGCGAAAGCCGTACTGTCGATCGCTCAGTAGATCGTTTCCCTCAAGGTATCTCAGGAGCTGTGTATTAATAATACGCTCCATAACCTTCGAGAGAAGGGAGGTTATAGCGATAGGCCTGTAATTGGTCGGATCTGTCCTGTCACCTTTCTTAGGTACAGGGTGCACGAATGCAGTCTTCCACGAGGCCGGGACCTGCCTCGCGGAGTATGAGAGTGCGAAAAGGCGTGTAAGTACAGGGCACAGCTCGGGGGCACAGTGCTTAAGCACCATCGCCGGTATACCGTCCGGCCCACTCGACTTCTGAACATCTAGGGACTTAAGCTCGCACCGGACCACCCGTTGTGTGATTTTAATTTCGGTCATCGAAGCACCACAGCTGGGGATGATGGGTGGTTCGGCGTTCCCGTCGTTCATAGTCGAGTTTGACGCAAAGAGATTACCCAAAAGATCGGCCTTCTTCTTAGCGCCATGGGCCAGACTACCGTCGGATTTTTGCAGCGGCGGAAGGCAAGACTGGCAGAAGTTTCCCTCAGCAGCTTTAGCGAGCGACCAAAATGCACGACTGCCAGATGGGTAGCGCGCAAGCCGCTCGCCAATTCTGCCGATGAACTCAAACTTCGCACTAGACGTTGCCTTTTTAATAGACCTTGAAGCAGCATTCAACTTCCGCTTCACTTCAGCGATGTTCGGATCCTTATTGGCAAGAGCCGTGGTCCAAGCCTTGTATGCAGATTGCTTGCGGTCTCTAGCTTCCCTGCAAGGCCTATTAAACCACAGGCGTTTGCTCGCTCCTGTCGCGACCCAGCGGTTGGGGATGTAACATTCCATACCCACTAGAATAGCGTCAGCGACTGCTGTTGCACAGGAGCTTGGATCATCAGAAGAGAAGCAAAGCTGCCTCCACGGGTACGACGCGAAGAATTCTCGCAGTCCATCCTAGTCTGCCGACTTGTAGTGCCACACATGCCGCCACTGAGGTGGCCGCGGTGGTTCAGGCCGCGCGAGTGTCACTTGCGCCCGGACGAGGCTGTGGTCCGAATTACCGAGAGGTGCTTCCACCCTTATGGAGTATTCATCCGGGCGCGTAGTCAGCAGAAGGTCCAGTATAGAGCTTCTGTGGGTCTCAATTTCTGGTGTTCTAGTGATAGAATGCACCAGTTGAGAGAGCCCATAAGTTAGAGCGAAGTCGTGAGCAGCCCTTCCCGCAAAATCAGTCCTAGGAGACCCCAGCCACTCCACGTGGTGGGCGTTGAAGTCCCCCAAGAATACTAATTCCGCAGTGGGGTACTGCTCAATTACGCTGTCCGCCGACCGCTGCAGATGCTGAAACAGTTGAGCCGTGCCCAGGTCACCGCTATGGGACCTGTAAAGGCACGCATAGATACGGGTGTGGCCACCGTGATCTATGCGTACCCATAAAGTTGACAGGTCCCTATCCTCGAGACCATGGAGACGGCGGCAGCAAATATCATCCCGGACGTACAAGCATACCCCGGCGCGACTCATAAAGCTATGCTCGAGTTTGTACCCAGGGTACATTAGGTAGGCTGTATCGGCCGGGCATGATATTTGCGTCTCCGTCAGAAAAAGCAAGGTAGGCTGCGCGGTCTCTAAGTGGAGATGGACCGCGTTAAGGTTGGAGTGTAGGCCCCTGATGTTGCAGAAATCCACATTCACTGTGGATGATGGTGCCGCTGTGGTAACGTTTCTCTTGCCTTTTTTTGTTTTCATGTTTGAGATGGGGGAGTGGGGGGGGAGAAGGTAAAAAGAGATTCTGTGCCTCCAGTGTAGAAGACAAAGCAAGGCGTCCTACCCCCACAGACAAGTTGGGGTTGTGTGACTGGCTGGCGCGATGGGCGGAAGGGCCCCCGGTCCCCTCCCAGATACTGAAGCCAGGTCCACTCCGGTCTCCTCCTCCGGCATGGCTACAGCACCGGGAACTTTACACAGGCTGCTGGTTCAGCCTCCTGGGGCGGAGATTAAGTAATCCCCAGGTTCGGGAACCGTACAGCCTGCGGGCGGCCAGCGGATAACCGTTTCACCGGGTCTCCCTGACCACCGCGCCAACATTTCACGCCCCCACCAGTCATTGGGGTCAATTTAAGCCTTTGGTCTTCCTACTGACAGCACAGAACCTCTCCAGTGAGCTCTGGCTACCCTACTCACCGCCGGGAACACAACACAGGTTATTATAACCGGGGTATTCTGTAGGGCGGAGGTTCTTACCCAGACGGACTGCTCAATTTTGGACGGGAGATACCGTCATGTCCTTCCTGTACAGAATGCCGCGGTTACAATAACTTCGTGTTGTGTTCCCGGCGGTGAGTAGGGTAGCCAGAGCTCACTGGAGAGTTTTTGTGCTGTCAGTGGGATGACCAAAGGCTTGTCCTGCTTTGTCCTCTACACTGACAGCACAAAATCTCTGTTCTTACAGGATCAGCAGCACGGATGTGACTCTACTGGTGTTACACACGTTCATAGGTCACGGTAACCACTTTCCATCAGGTGGGCCGTGTGCTTGTCTGCCACCTATGCTGTATAAAAAAAAGTAGCTATAATTTTTATTTTATACTCAGTGTTTGCGCCATTTTTGAAAGCTGCGATATTCCAGCATGCAGTGTCTATAGGTATAATAATACATACAAACATATAATCACGCCTTTATCCCTAGAGGGTTAGGAAGAGGTGAATTAACACCTACATTTCACCAATCATTGTATTCGGTCCTATTGCCTATTGCCGTTTTTCGGGCACTATTGTCGACTCGACATCTGAGGCTGAGTCTGGGCTGTATATATATCTGTCTGATGTTAACCAACCCTATCCTTTAGTCGCCTTGTACGACACCGCATGGGAAGAGATGGAGTGGTCCAAATTCTACTCTGTCGGAAACCACGCGTCATACAAGTATGATTCCACAACCTTCCCCTCACTGAACAAGCGTCTCACCTGACTGGGTCCTTCCTCGCTGCTCTCCTGCTGACTGTTACTCTGCCCGGGGCTGTCGTCACACAGCTCCTCACACGTGCTGGTGTCCATGAGCTGTGACGCCAGATTCTTGAGTTTCGCCATGAGAGCCTCTCCGGTCCCTGCACAGCTCAGACCAGACTCCTTACTGGGGGGAGGCCGCATGCCTGCAAATAGGTAGGTAGACTTATGAGGGTATATATACTACAGTTCCGGGTACTTTAGCAGCGCGTGAAAAAGCATATTGTTACGACCGACGTCGATATCTCGAAAACTAATAATCGAATCTTCAAGAAATAAAAACGCATTGTTAGTGACGAGGTGCTCTATCGATTGGCATAGAAAAATCTAGAATCGTCAACACAAAGTCACAACCTACCTACGAGTACCTACTCTCTTGAATAAAAACAAACAATAGGTAAATATCGAGAATGAACTCGAAAGGTCAGCGACGGCGGCAAACTTCAAAAGATAGTAGGTAGTTAGCACTCGCGTATTTTCCAGAAGATTCGACCCTCCTAATTGAGAGGTATAAAAACACGCTCGCATAGCGACACCATTCATTATGTCTTTGAGACCGATAACGAACACAGCGAGCTTAAGCGACCGAAGAAGATTCTACCTGCGACCTGAGCAACGACTGTGGACTACTGTGAACTACTGAGCGACTGGAACTGTTGAAGAGTACTGTGTGTACTAGTGATTTAATTGTCTAGTTTGTGGTGAGCTAATAAATCTCTTCATTGAGTAAACGGCATTTAATTGTACCCCGAGCTCGTAACAATATGATGAGACCACCAAGCTGAGGAACACGGTATATGTATGTAATGGTGTATGGTAATGTGGATGTTAAATTGGCGTGTCCTAGATTTAAACCCCCCCCCCCCCCCCCATGCTAACGTAAACATTGTTACCTACCTATATGCATATTTCTTTTCATGTTTGTTTTTTTTAGATTAATGTATGGGGTAATGTATACTATATTATATGTGATATAGTAAATAACTACTGCTTACGTAATCATTAACTAGACCTCACCACCATCATGACATCAAAAATAAGCAACGCATAGATCCCCCTCCCTATAGTGCTTGTGTAATATTCTAACGGCCCCTGAGTTGAACCAGAGATGTGGTTAAAACTTTGTCGCCTGATCTGAATTGATCCTAAACATGGGAGCAGTCCGGGCAAAAACGAATAGGCTGCCCTGCTGCGATTTTCCCAAGCGCCTACAATATGGGGTTCTTCAAAAGGGGCATAAGACCGGCAGAAAACCTGTAAGCACAGGGTCTCTGTGCCGTCAGTGTAGAAGACAAAGCAGGACAAGCCTTTAGTCATCCCACTGACAGCACAAATTCTCCAGTGAGCTCTGGTTACCCTACTCACCGCTGGGAACACAACACGAAGTTATTATAACCGCGATATTCTGTAAGGCGGAGGTACTTCCCCAGTAGGACTGCTCAATTGGGCGGAAATACCGCCGTGTCCAGAAAAAAGTAATAAATTAAGCAGTATTGGGAAGAATTAGACGACGTTGTCAAATATACATATTACTAACCTTTCTTGGTTAATTCAACCTTAACACTCTTAGGCAAGTGTGGTATAATGTTGCCCTGGCTGGCGACAATCCTGCGGCATTTCTTGCAGCGGTACACTATGGGGTCCGGTTTCTCCCGCACCAGACCGGGGTCCGGCTTCACCAGGTCCGCGAACAGTTGCGGCAGGATCTTCACTGGATATAGAACATAAATAGCTTTTATAGAGTAGATTAGTGCTGTTGTGGCGAAAAACATACATATATATACATACTCAAGTTCTTTTTTGTGGACTAGTTAGTTCAGTACCCATTCACATATTAACATCATAATTAATGCGAAAGTCTGTCTGTCTGTCTGTCTTTTTTTTTTTATATACCACTTAGGTGGCAAACAAACGCACGGCCCAACTAATGGAAAGTGGTCACCGTGGCCTATGGGCGTGTACAAAACCAAGGGAGTTACATTCGCGCTGCCAACCCTGTAAGCACAGAGAGATTCTGTGCTGTTAGTGTGAAAGACAAAACAGGACAAGTTTTTGGTCTCCCCACTGACAGCACAAAAACTCTTCATTGAGCTCTGGCTACCCTACTCACCACGAGGTTATTATGGCCGCGGTATTTTGTAGGTACTTCCCCAGTCGGACTGCTCAATTGGACGGAAATACCATCGTGTCCTACCTCCTTGTCCTATCTGTCTGTCTGTTATGCTTTCACGCCTAAACCAGTGAACCAATCTTCATGAAGTTTGATACAGAGATTGACTAGAGCCAGTGGTGAGCAAACTTCCTTAGGGCCAGAAAGTTGAAGAAATTTCAAAGGAGGGCCAAATTCTACCCCCTCCCGGCGACGAGTTGTCATAATGATATTTTTTGTTAGTTGCCGTAATAATTTCGAATGTAGGTTCTTTTTTATATATAGGACACGTCAATTAGACTTCGCCTCGTCTGATGGTAAGTTGAAAGCAAAGTCTCAGAAACGAGGGTCACCATTACCTACATATACCATGTTACAATGGTGACATTCAGTTTGACGGCCTCGTGCTTTTTCACGCGTAGGAAGAAGGAAACACGTGAGCTGGTAATGAATTCCAGGTCTTAATGGTGCGACAAAGGAAAAAGTCTCTGAACCGCTTGATTCTTGATCGGATATTCTGCACCGTGTGCAGGTGACATCTGAGACCTGTTGTAAAAGTTCTGTGTAGGAAAGGGCAGGTTGGGACTAATTAGAAGAGCTCATTAGAACATTCACCATGGGTCAGACGGTAAAACACTGCCAACGATGCAACATCTCTACGCATCTGCAAAGGTTCGAAGGTGTTTCAGGATTCCCCATAATGCGGACCGCACATCGCTGCAACCTGTCGAGAGCATCTAGCAAGTAATTTGCTGATCCATCCCAGAGATGCGAGCAGTAATTCCACACAAGAGCGAATTTGTGTCTTGGATAGAAGACCACTGCTCCGGCCTGAAGAAACGTCTCACTCTGTTCAGGACGCCGAGTTTACGCGAGGCTGTTTTGATGACGCACACTCAAGCTGTGAAATGAACTCCCTGCTGCGGTCTTCCCATGCGCCTACAATATGGGGTTCTTCAAAAGGGGACATTAGGAGGTTTCTTCAGGGTCGGCAGCGCGAGTGTGACGCCCCTGGTGTTGCACACGTCCATAGGCCACGGTAACCACTTCCCATCAGGTGGGCCGTGTGCTTGTCTGCCACCTAAGTGGTATAAAAAAAAAGGTACTCTCGATGTTTTGACGAAATAACTTTCAGCTCAGTTTTAAATTAACTTAAATAACCCCTAGTCTCCTCTATAAGTTGTTCCTCTTCTGCAATTTCTTATTTAATCTGTAGTAGCGCCAGAGCGAATTGATATAAAAAATGCTAAATCGGTAGGTCATCGTTTGTCTCTCTCGCAACAAAATCATGAACTACGCGGCTAGTAGCTGGCTTCTTTATTTATGCGTCTCTTATTTTAATAAGTAGAATCTACTTTATACTTATGGACCGTCAAAATATAATTATAGCGGGCGATATATTCATGTTAAAGGACCATCGGCGGGCTGGATTAAATGGCCGAAGCTGGCCCACCACTGGACCAGAGCTAGAGCTACATGCATACATATTGTTACGACAGACGTCGACATCTCGAAAACTAATAATCGAATCTTCAAGAAATAAAAACGCATTGTTAGTGACGAGGTACTCTACCGATTGGCATAGAAAAATCTAGAATCGAAGTCACAATCACAACCTACCTACGAGTAAATAAAAACAAACAATAGGTAAATATCGAGAATGAACTCGAAAGGTCAGCGACGGCGGCAAACTTCAAAAGATAAAGATAAAGATAAAGATAAAGATAAAGATAAAGATAAAGATAAAGATAAAGATAAAGATAAAGATAAAGATAAAGATAAAGATAAAGATAAAGATAAAGATAAAGATAAAGATAAAGATAAAGATAAAGATAAAGATAAAGATAAAGATAATTTTATTTGCGGAAACATGTGTAGGTACAGGTGGAATTTTATAATATAATACATTACAAGTTTCAACATGTTCTGTCAATGTAGACGTACAAATTTTTTGATGCTCGTAAGCTGTTGTATCAGCTCGAAAGAAGAAGAAGAGAGTAGGTAGTTATCGCTCGCGTATTCTCTAGATGATTCGACCCTCCTAATTGAGAGGTATAAAAACACGCTCGCATAGCAACACGAGTCATTCTGTCTTTAAGATCGATAACGAACATAACGAGCTTAAGCGACCGAAGAAGATTCTACCTGCGACCTGAGCAACGACTGTGGACTACTGTGAACTACTGAGCGACTGGAACTGTTGAAGAGTACTGTGTGTACTAGTGATTTAATTGTCTAGTTTGTGGTGAGCTAATAAATCTCTTCGTTGAGTAAACGGCATTTAATTGTACCCCGTGCACGTAACAATTGGTGTCAGAAGTGGAATGCCATTATTACCATGTGAAGACGGGCGGAAGGGCGTACTCCACGGACCAGACGTGAAGTGGAAATTAATGCCGCACGTCAAAGGAGCCTCGAAGAGGAAGGGCGTCAGGCCGATGCTGCTGTCTCAGCGGGAACTATGGCATCACCAGATGGAACCTCGTCAGATACCAACATGATGACGCTGCTGGCTTCTATGAAGCAGATGATGCAGGCATTCAGGCAAGAGATCCAGGCCTCCAGGCAAGAGATGCAGGCTTCTATGCAGCAGATAATGCAGGCCTCCAGGCAAGAGATGCAGGCGTCTATGGAGCAGATGATGCAGGCCTCCAGGCAAGAGATCCAGGCCTCCAGGAAAAAGAAGCAGGCTTCTATGCAGCAGATGATGCAGGCCTCCAGGCAAGAGATGCAGACCAAGCAGGAAGCTGTCATGAATAAAATCGATGCAGGCATCTATGCACTAGGAGATAAAGTGAGGAACCTCGAAGACGGCTTACAAATGCTGAGTAATGAAGTGGCTTTTGAAGACTGGGACCATGGACGACCGCTTGCAAGTTCTCGAAAAGAAGATCGTCAGGCTGGAAACCTGCGGACCTGTTACCATGACCTAACCATCATCAGCAAAGTTCGACCTACCACACTTTGATGGAACTTCCTCGTGGACAGCCTTCAAGTACCAATTCGAGATATTGGCAAAAACTAAAGCCTGAAGCAACGAGGAGTCATTTATGGCTTTGACACTTGCATTACGAGGAGATGCCTTAATAATACTGGAAAATCAGCCGCTTGAAGGAAGGACTCTGGGGTCTTTGATGGAAGCTCCTGAATGGGCTGTAGAGGTTGAAAGACTCGTTCGTCGGGCCTACTCATCGACAACCATTATGATCGAGACCACTGCTGGAGGCCTTCCGAAACGGTATACGAGACGCAGAAGTGAAAGCTAGTGTACAGTTGCGTCACCATCAGACCTTGAAAGAAGCACCGGTACATGACAGTATGGGACACACCCCAGCGAAAGTGAACTTTGGTCGAGAGATTAGGCTACCAGTGGATGCAATAACCGGTACGCCACCTCATAGTCCTAAGCCCGTGACGGGTTACGTGAGTGAACTTCGAAACCGACTGGACGAGGTGCACAGAATAGTACGAGAAAACAATCTGAAGACAGGTGAAAGGATGAAAACCCGGTACGATAAAAATGCAAACACCAACGGTTTTGAAGAAGGAACACTGGTATGGTTTCATAATCCGCTACGCAAGAAGGGGAAATCTCCAAAACTCCAAGCTCGCTGGGAAGGGCCCTATACGGTTATTACGAGAATCAATGACATTACCTACCGCATTAGCAAGGGGATTAGGGGAAAACCAAAGGTAGTCCATGTGAATAGGTTGACGCGTCACCATGGAACAAATGATGCTCGGGACGAGCATGACTAAAAGAGGGGTAATGTTACGACAGCCGTCGATATCTCGAAAACTAATAATCAAATCTTCAAGAAATAAAAACGCATTTAACAACGCATTTGACGAGGTATTTTAACGATTGGCATAGAAAAATCTAGAATCGTCAACACAAAGTCACATCCTACCTACGAGTACCTACTCTCTTGAATAAAAAACAAACAATAGGTTTTTTTTTTATACCACTTAAGTCACATAAGTTAATATCGAGAATGAACTCGAAAGGTCAGCGACGGCGACAAACTTCAAATGCGAATAGGTAGTTATTACACCGGCTTCGGTCGTGGGGGGTATCCGTGGGGATTTTGAGCACAAATAAGAGGCTATCTTTTAACGCAAAAAAGGGGGGATGCAAATAGGACATTGGCTGTTTAGTTGATAACATGGGAGCGGAGCTGCGGGCAACAGCTGGTTCTGAATACACAGACCACCTTAACATACCTTGTTTTAACTTCTGTCCAGCCATCTTCAACCGAAACTGTTTAAACCGTGGATCATCCCTGTTCAGGGTACAGCCCATATGTCCGAAGAGCTTCAACTGGGCAATGAACC
This sequence comes from Eilema griseolum, assembly GCA_963662185.1. Taxonomy (NCBI): domain Eukaryota; kingdom Metazoa; phylum Arthropoda; class Insecta; order Lepidoptera; family Erebidae; genus Eilema; species Eilema griseolum. The sequence goes on from OY759232.1 coordinate 1,247,709, forward strand.
CAACATTGGGGCCAACGAATATCCGTTTACTCTTGACTAGTGAGAATGCATCTTCGTAGCATAGCCCGTATTTCTCCATAATGTAACCTATGACTGCTGCTGCTGACCTGGAGACTCCGTAGTGACTGGAATGTGAATAGACTGGGATTTAAGACGTGTCATGGACAGGACTAAAGCAACAGGCATAGAGATAGAATGAAATTTTAAGGCATTTAGTGTGCTAACTATTCAAATCAATTAAGATGGGGAAATTTTTGAATCAATTAAGATAGAAAAAATTTAAACGGTCCAGCCAGGATTCAAAACCGTGTTCTTTCCCTTATGAGGGGAACGCTCTGACCACTAAGCCACCGTACCTTCGCCTGAAACCATCGAAATTCTTCTATATCAGTTTTTAGAACTTGGATGCTAACTATTTAGCATACTAAATACTTAAAATTTCATTCAACAGTTTGAGCGGAGTCATCAATGTTAAAAATGAACATCATTCATTGGTTCCGATAGTTCGTAAGATGATGATGTGATGATGCCGTAAGACGGATATATGTATAGAAAAATTTGGATGGTTTCGGGCAAAGATCGGTCATAGTGGTCAGAACGTCCCCCTGTAAGGGAAAGATACGTTCGAATCCCGCATGGACCGTTTCAATGTTTTCTATCTTAATCGACTTTTGAATCAGTTCAGGCGGAATCGAACCCCAAATCTTTTCCTTACAGGGAGAATACTCTGACCAATGAGCCACAGAACCTCGCTTGAAGCTATCCAAATCTTCCATGTATATATCTTTCTTACGGCGACTGTGGAAGCCATCTACCGACACTCATATGAACTATCGCAACCAATGAATGATGTTGCAATCATTTTAAAACATTGATTTTTGATGATCAAACTATTCAACGAAACTTTAAAGCATTTAGAATTATTATTATTATTATTTGATACACCAGCAGCTCTACGAGCTGATACGTGTATATCACTGCACTTGTGTTCTTAATTATTTAAATGTTTGTCAAGTCTATTTTTGAAATAGTTCACTGTTGGAGCACTTATTACAGTTTCCGGGAGAGAGTTCGACAAGTTCATCACTCGAAATGGCAAGAATTAATGTTTCAAATTTCGATCTTCAAATCTTATGCGATTTGAATAGTTAGTCAAATCGCATAAGATTAGAAGATCGAAATTTGAAACACACACAACCTCATCTGCTAGACATTACATTTTCACAGACAAAGATCTGGTGTAGTCTTGCCTCCAGGATTCGGGGCCAGCCATCTCCACAAAATTCAAGATAAACCGAATCAACAGAGTAGAAGAGTGGACCCTGGGCTTCCAAAGTACAAGCAAATGAAGTAAGTACATACCAGTGAACTAATACAACACCTCCGTCAGCGAGGGCCTGTTTGATGAACCCATTTGTCTCTGGAAGGTGGCTGATCAGGTCTTCTTTTGGTACATCTGCCACTGTAAAGTGTAACAACACTAGTTGATTTAGCTGATTCTCATTTAATTTGTATATCTTTTTGTGTTGTATTATTTTAGACTGTTGATGAAAGGCATTCGGTAGCATTTGCTACACATATTGAATAAGACACTTTGTACTTTTTACCCAACTATGGCAAAGCCAAAGGAGGGTTATTTTGACAGGCTGTCTATGTATGTATGTAAGTTCATCTGTTCCCTCATAGCTCCCCAACTATTTAATAGAACTGGATAAATGAGTATCGTTCGTATCTTTAGAAGCGTCCGTAAGAAGTTAGTCGTCCTCTGGTTATAGGCTACATAACGTTTCATTGAATCTTACGAGGCACCCTCCAGCGGTCATAAAGTACTGTGTTAATAAATAAATATTTCGTGTTTGATATTAACTGATAGGCTTAATTAGCACCTTTCAAATATGTATGTACTATACCAATTGCTTGCCCCAAAATAATATGAATAAAAAAATAAATTTAAAAACTAAAACCTGACTACTTAAAAATCTTGCTCTAAAAAATATTAAACTAGAAAATATCAAAGATAGCCATGGTCGTATGCCATTTGGTCTAACAAAACAATGCATTCTAGGGAAAATTGGCCAATACTCCAGTTCCTGCGTGATCATGGTGCTTGCAACAATGACGAAATATCGGAAACTCAGAACAATGCAACATGGTAAACATCCCGATAACTTTAATACTGATACGAGTGACCAAAATAATTTAAATATCTATAAAATCGTAGTTTTTAAACTTAATTTCATGATGATGGTGAAATGTGGGTGCTAGCTGCACCTCTGCTTACCCCCCCTCCTTCGGGGATACAGGCGTGAGTTTATGTTTTGTTATGTTATGTGATTTCATATTTCTCAAAGGCTTGTACTAGTGGTTTTAGTTTATTTGTACTTTCCTTTTTTGTAATGTCCCTTTTTTTTATACAGGACACTCATTTTGTTTTTAATATATTATAATCTAGGTCATCCTACTTCCAACTATAGCTGCAAGCCGATACGGCTACTGATGATGGACGAGTTTTTGACTCATGTATTCAGAGTTAGGAGGTCAGACCGTAGCCCCTCATACAAAGTCGTACGAGTTTTTACGAAGCCTATGGTGCTGGTATAAATATGGAGGTAACTCCTCTCATTCTCTTCTAATTAATTTTTATACTATAGTTCCGGCACACTATGATGGCAGTTTTGACATGACTAGTTTTGCTCGTTTTCTCTTTTTTAGTGTGTGAAGTTTATTTTCTTCTGTGCCAGTCTCGCCATATTTTTCTTCAGTTATTTGTTGGTAAATAACAGTTCGTTGTCCAATACTAAGCGCACCAATAAAGAGAAAACAGGCAAAACCGGTCATGTCAAAACGCCCATCATAGTGTACCGCAACTACAATGACTTACTATTATTATTATTATTGATTATAGATGAGCAGCTTTGAGCTGATATGTCTATGTCACAGTTCAATTTAGTAACTACACTTGATTGATCCCAGAGTTGTGAAGTTTGTTTGTTAGCAACCAGTGATCCAGTCTGTTTCTATAGTTGTTCACTGAAGTGGCAGTCACAGCATCTTAACAACATCTATAGTCTACTACAGTGGTATTTTTTATTTTTAAGCTTTTAGTTTTGAACTGTACTCAACTACCTTAAAATAAACATATTTACTTACTTTTGACATAATGAAATGTGAGGTTGGTCCGGTCAAGTATTGTCCTTGGTAAAGGCACCACATCTATGGTGAGAATGTGGGTGATGTGGAGTTTTTCTAGAGTCGCATAGTCTCTCGCACATGCTAAGTTCCCTGAAAAATACAGTTGTCTCTCAATAGTTAGGCTTCCTGAATCTTATAGCAAAAGTTGGGATGCTGTCTCTTGTCAGGAGAATCTGGGGCTACTGTAGTTGTGAGGAATAAGCTTAGAAAACTGTGAAAACACTCACAGTTTTTTAAGCTTATTTTATATTTCCTGCTATGAATGTAAGTAAACCCAGACTCGTGGTTAGAGATAAAGAAATAGGGTCTCTTAAGGAGGTGTCAGACAAAGAGACCAAGGGATAGGGATATTTTGCTTGAAACTACCAGGTGTCTTGGGCAATAAAATTGTCCAAACTGCAACTACTCACGTCTACAGCTGCCTATCACAGCTGACTCTTTCAATAAACACCTTTTTATTTTAGGAATCACCGACAGCCCTCTTTGCAGAGCCTGCATGATAAAGGTAGAACCAGCAGCACATGAACAGGACTGTCCTACACTGGCCTGCAACTGTCACATACAGTATGAAGTACTTCAATAATACAGGTACGCTCCGGAAGATCACCAGTAACATGAATAGCCTGCTGGCATTCTTCAATGAGTTAGGGTGGATCGAGTGAAATGCCGACCCTTGCACAAAAACCGCGCCATGACGTAGAGTTGCGGATACCAGCCCGTGATACCATAGCATACCAAGTCTGAATTAATTTCTAGCTTACCCAAGTACAGCCCATCTTCAATCTGATCCACATTCACGTCGATATCGCTAAAGTCACAGTCATCGTCATCAGTTGCGTGTACTTCTACATCAGCCACTTGCTTCGCCATCACTGAAATAAAAATATAAGTACCAATAAAATACACGTCGCTTATTAAAAATCCTTTGACCAACGAAATCTCTACATCTCCGCTTTAACAGAATCAAGTTTTAACACAATATATTGTAGTTATTGAAACAATTAAGCAGATAAACGTATAGAAACATTAATATTCGAAAAATCAATACCTTGGCAGTTTGTTTACACTGTGTACCTCAGCACTAGTAGAAATTTTCATGAATACAGTACGCACATGACAAAGACAATTTATTGCGAATTGGTATTTAAAATGCTTTACGAGAATTTTTAAAAAAGTTTTAATGTGAAATAGAAATAAAAGAATACGCGCGTATTTTCACAATTTGACTATTTTGACATTTCAGATTTCAACATCTGTTTCAGTTTATCGTTTCGTTTCTGCTGCGACGGCATCAAAAATTAATGATAATTTTTACCAATTTAGGATATTACAAAATTAAAATTATATTTCAATTTTACAAAAGCTAGCTTTTCACGGATAATCTACTATTTATTGTTTTGCTATCAATTCATTATCGACTCCTTTGCGACACTCCCCCGTGCAATCATATAGCTGTACTTACTGCTTTCGTGTCACGAAACAGAAAAAATAAATCAATTTTGTCTAGTGGAAATAGGCAGAAATTGTCATACATAAGGATAACAGGTGTTTTCCATGCTTTTGAAAACTGGAGTCATGAAAATGATAGAGTTTATGCTATCTAGTAAGGACTAGAAAAATTGATTAACTGACAATGATATCTTGTTCCATCACTAGATGGCGTTATTTTGTTCATTTGTTTCCCTACTAAGTAGGTTCATAATTTTTGTAACGGTGAGGCCACTGGGTTTTCAACTTCACCCCATTACCCGGTCTTAGTCGGTCCAAATCCGGTATAACCACGTCGATGGTCGACAGGGTGATTTCCGCGGGAACATGCGCACTAAAAAAAACTGTCGCACACAGGGCATTTTATAATGTGGTGTATATTTGCTTTCGGATGAAGAACAATCCTATTTATGTACATATAATACAAACAGCCTACCGGACCTATTCCACATCTGTGGTAATGATGGCTGCGAGCGTGAATGTCGCAAACCCCATCATTTACGTATCAGGACTTTCATCAGGCAACCTTGGCCAATGGAATTTACGTATTACCTAACATTATGGCCAAATTCTTTATACGTAATCATATTTGCGAACGCGATGTGAACTCGAATGAGGAAAACGTTTGTGCCGAATGTGCTTGTAATTATATACTTACTTATCGAAATAAAATCCATACTAATAATAAAAAAGCGAAAGCAACTCTGTTTGTATATCTGTTACGCTTTCGCACCGAAACCACTGAACCGAATTTGATGAAATTGGATTTTTATTTAGTAGCCTGAAGATGAAAGCCTGCAGGTCACTAGGTACCTGCAAGTGCAGGGTCGTGTAACACCTACTTATCAAATAGCCTGTCGCAGTTCACTACTGGATATATTCCTCTCCAAGTGATCGCCATTTCACCCGACAGGTGCGGTCGTATCCTGAAAAAGGGGGAAGGGGGGAAGGATCACTCTTTTTTTAAGTGTGGACCTATCCCCCCCCCGCTCCTTCTTCCGCCTCTGCTAGCGGGGATGGTTATTTCGAAACCGATTATAATAAAGAGTCTCCAGGGCGTGGCGGTAGTGCATTCGACTGCTAAGTAGGATGAATGGGTTCGATTCTCGCTCAGTGCAAATATTTGTATTCATGAATCAGTAAATTTGAATTGGCCAGTTTTTCAGCTAGCTCTTATGCCTTCATCTCCTCGGATACTCTACTTCACCCCCTTGGGAACCAGTGGGGAGTCTATATCGGACTCAATCTGGGTAAATTCGTACGAATCGTGGGTCATTAGGTACTTGCCAAGGGTACGATTGCTATTACCCGCGCTTATGGAGGTCATTGAGCTACATGCCTATATAATTCACCCAAAATAAACTTTAGATTTATGGGATATCAACCTGCAACCAGCAAATGTCTTTTAATTTAAATTCTGATTTTTAAACTTTCACGTGTTCACAATAATGTTTGCGGGAAATAACGCAATCATGGTATATACATACAATATATATAATATACCTTTGATTTCGACTGAGGTTACACCGGCCGTGGTCACAAGCAGACTTTTCCATTCTTCGAAGTAAAATCTGCGTGAAAAAGAATGCGTGCTGCTAATTACATAATTATGTAACTGCACAATATGTAATTAATAAAACCCACATTATATGCTAACAACGCTGCCGTTGCGAATTTCTTAACCGAGTGCGCAAGATTGGGAGCGTGTGACGTCAGGCCACTATGCGCCGGCGCAGGCCTCTTTCGCTGTACATAACGTAACACGAGGAAAATGTACCTACTGAGCCAAATGCTTGTTGTGAAGTAGAACCACTTGTTTAAAGTTGTCGGTAAACTTCGTTAGCAAACGATCTGTTAGAAGTCGTTGCCAACTTCGTTTATTGTGCCTAAACTACTTTTTATGCATAACATAACATAACATAAACTCACGCCTATATTCCCGAAGGGGTAGGCAGAGTTGCTAGCACCCACATTTCGCCAGTTTATGTTTAAGTCCCAATGTAATAGGTGGCGAGCTTATTGCCATTACCGGGCACTTATAAACCTGCGATAATACGCACATAACTTCGAAAAGCATCGAAAAGTTTTTGGTGTGTGCCATGGTAAAACCTGGGATCGAACCCGAGACCTCGTCTCAGCTGTCCATTATCGATACCACTAGGCTACCGCGGGTACTACTTTTTATAATTATTTTTATACCACTTAGGTACCACCTAAGCACAAGGTCCACCTGACGGAAAGTGGCTACCGTGGCCTACGGATGTGTGCGTCCGGGGGAGTCACACTCGTGCCGCCGACAAAGCAGGAAACTTTTAATGCCCTTCTTGAAAAATCCTGTAATGTAGAAGATAAATAAATAAAAATAAAATAACGTTTATTTCAGTAATCTTTTGCATACACTTTGCTGAGACTTCCCAGTGAGTAATCAAAGATACTCGTATTGGGAATGGCTCGCTACTTCCCTTAAAAATACAGTTAGATTACAGAGTTATGGAAAAATAGAAACATAAACATTGAAGTGTGTAGGTATGCGTGTGTATGTGTGTGTGTATGTGTGTGTGTTCGTGTGTGTGTGTGTGTGTGTGTGTGTGTGTGTGTGTGTGTGTGTGTTTGTGTGTGTGTGTGACTATTTAGTTTGTGTGTTTAGGGACTGACTTGAGTAAATAAATATCACTATGTAGGTGTATAAGATGAGGTATAATGTCAGCAAATTCTTATGAAAAGATTTTCAACGTCATCATATGTAAGGGTATCCAAAAATTGTGTTATAGATTTTTTGCACGTGTATAGTTGCTTAGGATAGATATTTAGCATTTTGTTTAGCCTATTGTATATAAAACCAGATTGGCATGGATACTGTCTTCTAGCAAAGTTAGTACGCACTGGGGTTATAGAAGCAACAGTATAATTTCTTCTCTTTTTTTGTGACGATTGAATGAAGGTTAAGGATTTGTGACATCTTAGAGTTAGGTTAAGTAGATAAAGCTTTCGGACTGATAGAAGGTTACTGATTTGATATAAGCTGTTCGTAGGAAATCTGTAAGGCTTGGAGTACATTACTTTTATAAGGGACCTTTGAGCTCTTTCAAGCTCTAGAAAGTTGGTCTTATTGGCTCCACCCCAGATGGGGATACAGTAAGAGATGACCGATTGAGCAAGGGCCAAGTAAATTTTGTTCAGTAGAGTGCTAGACATGATATACCTTAGAGTCTTGAACACCCACATTAATTTTCTGATTCGACTTATAACAGCTTCTAGCTGTGACTGCCAATTTAGCCTTTGGTCAACGATGATTCCAAGATACTTTGTAATGTGTGTAATGTACACTTGAAAAAACCACAGCAGAGGTCATTTCACGGTTTGAGTATACGCAGTAGGTTTAAGTTCCGTCCATACCGCATAGTGTATTCTGTTTCCAGTTGCAACGGGTGAGGATGAATTTCCAGTTTCTGGTGAGCGGTTGCAATGTTGCAATTCTGTAAATATGATTTATTTATGTGCATTATAATGTCGTTCGCATAGCGATCAATTGAACTGCACTACACAACGCTAATGGCTTTGAATTTTAAAACTACCATGAAATACTATATTTGTTATTGTCGTCTCTTTCAAAATAGTGCAACGTAATTACATCTTTTTGACGTCAAATTCTACTTAGAACTAAGTTTACCTACCACCGTTTCCCAGGCGCTAGTGGAGACGAAACGGCGCAACAAACTCCACTGCGAAATTTTCGAGACGTCAGCTTATAAAGTGATTGCTTACGAAGCTTACTTAAGGTCTTTAAGGTCTTTGAGGTCTTTAAGGTCTTTAAGGTCTTTAAGGTCTTTAAGGTCTTTAAGGTCTTTAAGGTCTTTAAAGTCTTTAAGGCCTTTAAGGTCTTTAAGGTCTTTAAGGTCTTTAAGGTCTTTAAGGTCTTTAAGGTCTTTAAGGTCTTTAAGGTCTTTAAGGTCTTTAAGGTCTTTAAGGTCTTTAAGGTCTTTAAGGTCTTTAAGGTCTTTAAGGTCTTTAAGGTCTTTAAGGTCTTTAAGGTCTTTAAGGTCTTTAAGGTCTTTAAGGTCTTTAAGGGCTCTAAGGTCTCTAAGATCTCCAAGGTCTGTAAGGTCTTTAAGGTCGTAGGTGTCGTGTCGAAAGCTAAAAAATCACGGATGACATCATCCATCTAGGTTTAAGTCAAGATTTGGATCATATCTTGATCTAAGGATTCGGTAGACTGAGCTTCTCAGACTACGAGAGACTCCGATTGAAAATAGTTCAGAGTTTTTGTGCTGTCAGTGAAAAGACCAAAGGCTGGTCCTGACTTGTCTTCTGCACTGACGGTACAGAAACTCTCTGTTCTTACTAGGTCGGCAGCACGAATGTGACTCTCCTGATGTTGCTCACGCCCATAGGCCACAGTAACCATCTACCATCAGGTGGGTCGTGCGCTTGTCTGCCCTAAGGGGTATAAAAAAGTGATGATAAAAATATACTAATAAGATTTTTTATAAAGCTGAAATGTTAATATTTTTTTGTTCAAAGAGGTTATTAGTCTATATAACATCACGCTACTATACGAAGGGGCGTAACAGTAATCGTAAATATCAACAAATCCGACACATTCTCAAACATTATTTAATTTTGTAAAGTATGCCTCGAAGTAGGTACCACGAACGAAACCAGGGGCTAGTTATAATAGAAAATAGAATTTCGTGGATTTTTTGAAATCACAGACTATACAAAAGAAATATACACAGGTACCCAAACAAAGGATGATACCAATCGTTCACAAGGGATTCGCATTTCGCATTCAGAACAATAGTCGCTAGTTCAGCTGCTAGGGTTGCCAAGCCCAAAAATGCCGGACATGGACTTATATTTGGGCGGATATCTTACACTAATATTATCACAGCTTTTCTTTAGCAGTTTTTTTGTTTTTTTTTTCTGTTAATTATAAAGACTCGAATCCTAGTAATTATAAAGACGTTTGAATGAAATTTTAAAGCAAAAGGGCCCGCATTCTATACTAAAACTGACTGAAACTCAGTCTAAATCTCGACTTAGCTGAGGTCAGATTGTATAAAAAATATTATCGTATCTGTTAATCTGTCTATACAATATGTTCTCAGACAAATCGATTTTCAAACTGACTGTCATTCTAGAATACGGTCCCTAGTATTCTAACTATTTAATTCGATTAAGATAGAAAAAATTGAATCGGTTCAGGCGAATTGCGAACCCGCGATATTTCCCTTACAGGGGGACTGCTGTGGCCACTGCCCCACCGAACCTCACCTGAAGCCATATTTTTTATACAACTTAAGTGGCAGACAAGCACACAAATGGTTACTGTCTACTGGTTAATGACCTATGAACGTGTGTAACACCAGTGGAGTCACATCCGTGCTGCCGACCCTGTAAGATCAGAGATTTTGTGCCGTCAGTGTAGAGGACAAAGTAGGACAAGCCTTTGGTCATCCCACTGACAGCAGAAAATCTCTCCAGTGAGCTCTGGCTACCCTACTCACCGCCGCCGGGAACACAATACGAAGTTATTATAACCGCGGTATTCTGTAGGGCGGAGGTACTTCCCCAGTCGTACTGCTCAATTGGGTGGAAATACCGCCGTGTCCTACATCCTCCTAGCCATTCAAACTTTGCTAAATTGCTTGCTAGGAGTGGGTTTACGTCGGTAGTGCAATAGCCAGGCTACGAACCCGGGACCTCTCGATCGCAAGACTGATTCCTTAACCACGAAGCTACTGACTATTTATTATTTGTGTGGGACAGAAAAAACCTTACATACCCGTCTATATCCGGATAATCGGCTATATCTGGCAACCCTTCTGGGCCTCCTACGGTGATAAAAAAAATAACCGTTCCCATTGCTTTCGCAAACTCTCTCGGATTTGAATAAAAACGAAAGTTTTTTTTTATAATGTCACAGGTGACAAGTGACATAAGAGAATTAAGTCTATGGTATGTTCTATTGTGCCAAGCGTAAGTACTTCGATTGTTCCTAAACAATATCGTTCACAACCATGATGTAATTTTTTTATACTACTGCGGTGGCAATCAAGCAAATGGCCTATCAGATGGTATTTGTATTTATACCTCAAATCAAAGAAAAAGAAGAGAGTGATAGAGGATGTGGAGCTAAATACAAAACTTAGCCAACATGATGTAGTTACTTTTACATATGAATTGTCACAACCTAGCATAAGAGGTGTTGTAGCAATGTCGAGAGTCCAATGGTCATTCCCATCTCAAAAACTGTTCAACAAACATAACCCACGCGCCTAAGAAGTTATCACTTCAGTATAAAAGCCATAGGCCTAATTCTACCAACTTATAATGATTCAATTTCGCTTCGATTGGCTGTCAAAATCAATACAAATGTCAAAAACGAAATGAAAAGAGGGTCAATATATATCCTCGTGTAATAATTATATATTGGGTTTTTTTTTAAGAAATTGGAGGAAACCCAATTTTCAGTATTAACATTTTTGCATTTTTTTGAATGACAAATCCAAATTTTATGATTTTTTTTTGTGTATTCATGAGACAACATTAAGCTAACAAATACTTTTATTACATTTTTTAAAAGTGACAATTGTAAAAAAGTAATACGAAATTTATCAGCAAAATTATAGCATTTAGGAAGTACTGCTGTTTTTGAAGATCTAATTCGATCTTCTCTAGAGAATCTCAAGCGGCCAATGAAAACAATTTTTTTTACAGAGTTGTAAACTCTTCAAATCAACTTACAAACAAAATATAAATAATGGAAATTACAGGAATAACGAACTCATGAATCTGTAAGAAAATTTGGGCAAATTTACGGGTAAAGACCTAATAATATAATTATTAATTAATTTTGACTGAAGGTACGAGGTGGAACTGAAACTGAATGGTTGAAGTCAAGGGGTATTTTACTAGTTAAACGAATATGTGGCAATAGTACTCTTATAACAAGAAAATCGGTGCTTCGAGCGAAAGTGTAAAAGACGCGAATAGGTACGCGTTTATCATTACATTCATCACACAAAACAAAACAACATATTGTCTGTGGATGGGAGAACTATTATCTCTGGTTCCCACACTCTATTATATCTAGGAATTTCTAAATCAAATGTTCACACAATGGTTATATAATCCTAATATAACACATGACAATCGGCAAATAAAACTTCGTCACAATCTTCGAGTACAAATAAACTCTATAGACGCAGTAAGTGGCACTACAAAGCGGCGTAAAAGAGATCTAATATTTTTGTTTAGTTTCCGGCAGTGTAGAATTAATTTCCCCCAGCCGGAACCGGTAGAAGAGGTTATGTTGGACTCAAACCGACTAAAACGCACGGCGCCTGTGGGTCATTGTTGGTTGAAGGTTGACAGGCATACCCCCTTTCGACCAAAATATAAAAAAAAAACAAAACTTGTTCTTCCACAAAAGTTCAAACTCGTAAAATATTGTTTATGGGATAGAGTTCAACGCGCATGCGCATTCCTTTAGTTACGGTGCTGCAACTAGATGGCGCTTGTCGATTAAAATTGAAGCTATCGTTTGTTTCTACCGAGCCTCATAAATAAGATCGAAACGACGAACTCATCGGACTTATTATTTCGTTCTAAGGACACGTTAAATAATTATTTTTGAACGTGTGTAAACTTCTCAATTATGAGATTTTAAAACACACTAAGAATTCTAATAATAGTCGTTTATGAAACTGTTGCAAAATATGGGTTCTAAAAATACACGAGTGTGACTGTGAGTTAATACTTTTATAATATCACATGAGTATATTAAAACCAAATTATGTGCTAGTTGAATAAAAAAAAACTTAATATTATATGCGTTACTACATGTAAGTAGCGTCCACAGACTACTTATTTACAAAAATTCGGCTGATGTTGTAGCGTAATAGAGAATATGTAGTTACATTAAAAAACAGTTGGCAATAGAAGATCAAAGAACGTTTTGTTTTTAATATTCTTTTGTTCATATTTCAGTATGAGAGCTCACTGGGGAGTTTTGTGCAGAGCTCACTGGAGAGTTTTGTGCAGAGCTCACTGGAGAGTTTTTGTGCTGTCAGTGGGATGACCGAAGGCATGTCCTGCTTTGTCCTCTACACTGACAACACAAAATATCTGTTCTTACAAGGTCGGCAGCACGGATGTGACTCCACGGATGTGACTCCACTGGTGTTACACACGTTCATAGGTCATGGTAACCACTTTCCATCAGGTGGGCCGTGTGCTTGTCTGCCACCTAAGTTGTTTAAAAAAACAAAATGAGAGTAAATAAATTACATAATATATATTAATAGGGTATTGGGTGATAGCGTATTCAGTTCACACGCCACGTGGTCCCCGGCAGAGTAGAATTTGGACCACTCCATCTCTTTCCATGCGGTGTCGTACATGGCGACTAAGGGATATGGCTGAATAACATGAGACACATATATACAGCCCAGATACAGCCTCAGATGCATGGCTTGAGTCAACAATAGTACCCGGAAGACGGCAATAGGCTCACCCCCTCACTACGTGGGACTGAATTCAATGATTGGTGAAATGTGAGTGTTAATGTGGAATTCGTGGGCAATCCAATAAAGGTACTCTTGACCTGACCCTAATAAACATACATACCATGTTATTTTTGTTTGACAATATTTTATTGTACATGTCAATTCGATTATGCATGATTTTAATATCGATTAATGACTACGTTCACTAACTCAGTTGCGTTATGTTGCAGTATGCGTCACATTCCACATATTATTATTCGCTTTTTCCAATGTAGCGTCGCGGCTTTACTTCAATATTTTACGTGAAGCAACCCGACCTCCAACCTTTTGTATGGACCGTTTTTCACATTACCTCACAGTTTTGGAACGAAATTGTAAAAAAAAACAATACTTGAGTTTTTTGTTCTTCCACAAAAAGTCAAACTTGAAAAATATTATTTAAAAAATAGTTAGAGTTCAACGCGCAAGATGTTAAGATTCCTTTAGTTACGGTGCTGCAACTAGATGGCGCTTGTCGATTAAAATTGAAGCTATCGTTTGTTTCTACCGAGCCTCATATATGAGATAGCAAAATCTTCCAATTTAATTTAAGAATATACAAGATGAATTATTTTTGAACGTGTGTATCTCGATTATGAGATTTAAAAGCACCCTGAAAACTGTTACATAATAAAGCTTCTTAATATAGTTCTTACACGAGTGTGACTGTAAGATGATAATTTTTATAGAATCACATGAGTGTTTTAAAACCAAATTATGTGCTTTTTTTTTCAACACCTTTTTTTTGTATTAGTTTTCTATAATATAAAAATGTATCGCTGAATGTGTTGCTAAGCGTAAATCTCGAAAGCAGCTGAACCGATTTCGTTAATTATATTTTTAGAATATTCCTTGAAGTACGAGGATAGTTCGTACGGAGTGAAAAATATAAAACATTGCCTTAAAAATCTAAAAATACCTTTATATACTCTCATACAAAAGATTCGTATTAATGCTTAAAAGTCAATTTGAACTTTAATACCATACTGTGAAGTTCGATTGTTAGTGCAGAGGGTCCAGGAAGGAAGAACAATTCTGTTAGTCTGTCTGTCTGTACATTACGCTTTAACGCATAAACTGCGGGACTGATTTTGATGAAATTTAGTAAAGGGGTAGATTTGACTTTGAGATAGGTCATAGGGTATGTTTTGTTGCGATAACCAATATTCATGCAGGCGGAGCCGCGGGGAACAGCTAATGTAGAATAAAAACACTTTTTTTTCTTTCTATCTTTCTTTCTTTGCTAGATGAAGTAGTGCATGAAACTCATACACTACTTCATCTAACCTCATGAGATAATTACCTAATATAATTTACGTAAAATGGCAGAAGCAGCGACTTTTTAGAAAAATCAAGCTGAAGTATCGTAAAGGAAAATAGTTACAGTAAGATATCATTGACCATAGAAGATATACGTAAATAATTATTTTTGAGCGTGTGTAACCATCTCGATTATGAGATTTTAAAACATATTGAAAATTCTAATAGCCGTTTATGAAACGGTTGCATACTATGGGTTCTTAGAATACACGAGTGTAACTGTGAGTCAATACTTTTTATCCGACTGTGGTGAAGCCAAAGGAGGGTTATGATTTTGACAGGCTATGTATGTATGTATGAAGGTTTATCTGTTCCCTCATAGCTCCTGAACTATTTATTAATCAAATCAAATCATTTTTATTCGCTTAAGACAGCACAGGTACATAGGATTGGTCAGTCGTTCACATATTATGTGCAGTGCTCTGCTTATTATTACCTTTGATAGGTGTGCAAATTTTAACTAGAATTGTACAAATGAGATATCATTAGAAGTCTCTGGATCGTCCGCTGGTTATAGGCTTATATAACGCATCGCTGAATCTAATGTAACGCCCTCTAGCGGTCATAAAGTACTGTGTTAAAAAATAATTTGAGATAAATATACCGTTTTGGTATAATCTGAAAGGGCTTATTTACAAATATGTATAAATTATAGGTGCTAATTGCCCTAAAATAGTATTATAAATAAAAAATAAAGTTTAAAACGCTTTAATAAGTATTAAACAATAAAATATCAAGGATAGCCGTAATTTTAATACCGATTAATGACATCGTTCACTAACTCAGTTGCGTTATGTTGCAGTATGCGTCACATTCCACATATTATTATTCGCTTTTTCCAATGTAGCGTCGCGGCTTTACTTCAATATTTTACGTGAAGCAACCCGACCTCCAACCTTTTGTATGGACCGTTTTTCACATTACCTCACAGTTTTGGAACGAAATTGTAAAAAAAAACAATACTTGAGTTTTTTGTTCTTCCACAAAAAGTCAAACTTGAAAAATATTATTTAAAAAATAGTTAGAGTTCAACGCGCAAGATGTTAAGATTCCTTTAGTTACGGTGCTGCAACTAGATGGCGCTTGTCGATTAAAATTGAAGCTATCGTTTGTTTCTACCGAGCCTCATATATGAGATAGCAAAATCTTCCAATTTAATTTAAGAATCCAAGATGAATTATTTTTGAACGTGTGTATCTCGATTATGAGATTTAAAAGCACACTGAAAACTGTTGCATAATAAAGCTTCTTAATATAGTTCTTACACGAGTGTGACTGTAAGATGATAATTTTTATAGAATCACATGAGTGTTTTAAAACCAAATTATGTGCTTTTTTTTTCCAACACCTTTTTTTGTATTAGTTTTCTATAATATAAAAATGTATCGCTGAATGTGTTGCTAAGCGTAAATCTCGAAAGCAGCTGAAACGATTTCGTTAATTATATTTTTAGAATATTCCTTGAAGTATGAGGATAGTTCGTACGGAGAGAAAAATATAAAACATTGCCTTAAAAATCTAAAAATACCTTTATATACTCTCATACAAAAGATTCGTATTAATGCTTAAAAGTCAATTTGAACTTTAATACCATATTGTGAAGTTCGATTGTTAGTGCAGAGGGTCCAGGAAGAAAGAACAATTCTGTTAGTCTGTCTGTCTGTACATTACGCTTTAACGCATAAACTGCGGGACTGATTTTGATGAAATTTAGTAAAGGGGTAGATTTGACTTTGAGATAGGTCATAGGGTATGTTTTGTTGCGATAACCAATATTCATGCAGGCGGAGCCGCGGGGAACAGCTAGTGTAGAATAAAAACACTTTTTTTTCTTTCTATCTTTCTTTCTTTGCTAGATGAAGTAGTGCATGAAACTCATACACTACTTCATCTAACCTCATGAGATAATTACCTAATATAATTTACGTAAAATGGCAGAAGCAGCGACTTTTTAGAAAAATCAAGCTGAAGTATCGTAAAGGAAAATAGTTACAGTAAGATATCATTGACCATAGAAGATATACGTAAATAATTATTTTTGAGCGTGTGTAACCATCTCGATTATGAGATTTTAAAACACACTGAAAATTCTAATATCCGTTTATGAAACGGTTGCATAATATGGGTTCTTAAAATACACGAGTGTAACTGTAAGTCAATACTTCTTATCCGACTATGGTGAAGCCAAAGGAGGGTTATGATTTTGACAGGCTATGTATGTATGTATGAAGGTTTATCTGTTCCCTCATAGCTCCTGAACTATTTATTAATCAAATCAAATTAAATCAAATCATTTTTATTCGCTTAAGACAGCACAGGTACATAGGATTGGTCAGTCGTTCACATATTATGTGCAGTGCTCTGCTTATTATTACCTTTGATAGGTGTGCAAATTTTAACTAGAATTGTACAAATGAGATATCATTAGAAGTCTCTTGATCGTCCGCTGGTTATAGGCTTATATAACCCATCGCTGAATCTAATGTAACGCCCTCTAGCGGTCATAAAGTACTTTATTAAAAAAATATTTGCGATAAATATACCGTTTTGGTATAATCTGAAAGGGCTTATTTACAAATATGTATAAATTATAGGTGCTAATTGCCCTAAAATAGTATTATAAATAAAAAATAAAGTTTAAAACGCTTTAATAAGTATTAAACAATAAAATATCAAGAATTGCCGTAATTTTAATACCGATTAATGACATCGTTCACTAACTCAGTTGCGTTATGTTGCAGTATGCGTCACATTCCACATATTATTATTCGCTTTTTCCAATGTAGCGTCGCGGCTTTACTTCAATATTTTACGTGAAGCAACCCGACCTCCAACCTTTTGTATGGACCGTTTTTCACATTACCTCACAGTTTTGGAACGAAATTGTAAAAAAAAAAACAATACTTGAGTTTTTTGTTCTTCCACAAAAAGTCAAACTTGAAAAATATTATTTAAAAAATAGAGTTCAACGCGCAAGATGTTAAGATTCCTTTAGTTACGGTGCTGCAACTAGATGGCGCTTGTCGATTAAAATTGAAGCTATCGTTTGTTTCTACCGAGCCTCATATATGAGATAGCAAAATCTTCCAATTTAATTTAAGAATATACAAGATGAATTATTTTTGAACGTGTGTATCTCGATTATGAGATTTAAAAGCACACTGAAAACTGTTGCATAATATTATAGCTTCTTAATATAGTTCTTACACGAGTGTGACTGTAAGTTAATAATTTTTTATACAATCACATGAGCGTTTTAATACAAAATTATGTGCTTTTTTTTCAAGTACTGTTTTATTGTATTAGTTTTCTATAATATAAAAATGTTTCGCTGAATGTGTTGCTAAGCGCAAATCTCGAAAGTAGCTGAACCGATTTCGTTAATTATATTTTTAGAATATTCCTTGAAGTACGAGGGTGATTCTGACAAAGAGAAAAATATAAAAAATTGCCTAAAACGTATAAAAACAACACTTTTAAATACTCCCATACAAACAATTCTTGATAATACTTAAAAGTTAATTTGAACTTTAATACCATACCATAAGTGCCAGTGGAGAGGTTCCGGGAAGGGAAAACAATTCTGTCTGTTTGTACATTACGCTTTAACGCCTAAACTACGTAACCGATTTTGATGAATTTATTAGAGGGGTAGATTAGACCTTGAGAAAGGACATAGAGTATGTTTTGTCACGATCACAAGCAACCATGCGAATGGAGCCGCGGGCAGTAGCTAGTACAGAATAAAAACACTTTTCTATCTTTCTTTCTTTCTGTGCTAGATCTCATGAAATAATTACATAACATAACATAAACTCACGCCTATATCTCCGAAATTCAGAAAAGTTCTTCAAATTTTTATTGTACACAAGAAAAACATCACAAATACATCAAATACATCACCAGGAATCACAAATGCATCTTGGTGTACAAAGGCGAGCTTAACTCAATATTGAGTTTTCTCCCAGCAAACCAAAAGTTCAGATGAAGTTGTATTGTAATGGAAAAAGTTACATTAAGATAGTTGGTTATAACGTATTTTTTCAATTTATTTTGATACTCTGTGCGTAAAGAACGTCATTAAAGTTTTGTTTGTAATTTTCTTATGTTCATATTTCAGTATGAGAGTAGATAAACTACATAATGGAGTACTGGGTAGGACACGGCGGTATTTCCGCCCAATTGAGCAGTCCGACTGGGAAAGTCCCTCCGCCCTACAGAATACCGCGGTTATAATAACTTCGTGTTGTGTTCCCAGCGGTGAGTTGAGTAGCCAGAGCTCACTGGAGAATTTGTGCTGTCAGTGGGATGACTAAAGACTTGTCCTGCTTTGTTCTCTCCACTGACGGCACAGAGACTCTGTGCTTACAGGGTCGGCAGCGCGAGTGTGGCTTCTCTGGTGTTACACACGTCACGGTAACTACTTTCCATCAGGTGGGCCGTGCGCTTGTCTGCCACCTAAGTGGTATAAAAAAAACCATTTCACACGCCGCGTGGTTCCCGGTAGATTAGAATTTGGACCACTCCGTCTCTTCTCATGCGGTTTCGTAAAAGGCGACTAAGAGCTTATAGGGCTGTTTATGCCTCAGATGCATGGCTTGAGTCAACAAAAGCGCCCGGAAGACGGCAATAGGCTCACCTCCTACTGCGTGGTACAGAATTCAATGATTGGTGAAATGTGAGTATTTAATTTAATGTGGGTGTTAATAATAATGTTAATAAATTGAATTGGAAATCTCATTGCGAACATACATGTAAAAAGCTATGTCAATTCTCATACGCACTCTATAGGTTGCGTAAAAGCAATAATTAGCAATCAGTCCACTTTGCTGACTGCCTACCATGGCTACGTAGGATCTACTTTACGATATGGAATAATCTTTTGGGGTAGCTCAACATATAAAGCCCAGGTTTTTGTTGCTCAAAAGCGCTGCATTAGAAGCATCTGCCAACTTAACAGACCGATTCATGTGTACCTAATTTTAAGACACTAAACATATTGACATTACCTTCTCTTTATGTATATGAAGTTGCAATATTTATTAAATCTAACATAGAATTGTTTGAGTTCCGAACTAGGGCTCGAACATAATTAGTACATAACAGTGTGTTTTGTCTACGAATATATAATAAAATACCAATAAAATTAGAGATATAATTAAAATGGACAATTTTAAATTAAAACTTCGCAAATTATTAATTGAAAAATATTATTAATTTTTGAAGGATAACTCACTGTAATATTAATTACCTATTAAGGTATATACCTATAACGACAACATGGATGTGGTGCTAGTGCATGATAATTTATTGATGAACTTAATTTGTTTGTGCTATTTGTATTTTTTATTTAATTTTATGTGATAACTAAATTAAAAATTTAATAAATAATCTAATAATTTAATAAAATTAATAATCCACTTAATATTGTATACCCAAATGATGAAACATAGCTGAACTGATTTACAATAAATATGATTTGATTTGATTTAAATTCGTGTCGTGATTATATGTATGTATGACCCGCAAGCTTCGTCCGATCTACAGTTTCCTAACTGGAAATAATAAAAAACCCACCAGCTAAGTTAAATGGCCAGGATTCGAATCCAGGTCCTCACGATCGCAAGGCCACTGAGCTATCGATGCGTTCTCGCGCATACGGGCTCGATAGATGCTTTGTCCCTGTGACTGGTAGGTTTAGACTATATATGCCCTCTGTGGTTGGTGCCCACCCCCACAGGTAACGGCGGGGGAGGCAGCCGTGGGCAATCCCCCATGAAAATAAAGGTACTCTTGACCTGACCCTAATAAACATACATACTAACATATTATTTTTCAATACCTTCAGGTTAGATGTCAGTTCGTTTGCTACTTAAGTTGTAATAAAAAACATCGCCCAGATATGTCATAATCTTACGAAGTTAGTACATCATAATGAGGAACAGAGTACCATCAGCGTTATAGATACGAATGCGAAAGTAATACAACGGTTACCAATGACTTTAGTCGCGGAGCTGGCGGCATTACTGTCCAATGGCCGGCACCGGCGCGCACACAGTGGTTTATGTAGCGGCTCTACATGATATTAGCCAACATATTGGCAATTGTGTTGGCCAATATCTGTAGCCAACGTGTAGACCCACAATATTCATAAGATAAGATAAGATAAGATAAGATAAGTTTTATTGACAAATAAAAGAAAAACAATTTAATATTTATCCATCAAGCAACACTTAGAACACTTCAAGCTTAACATGTCTAGCCGCAACAGCCATCAAGACTGGCCCCTCCCGTCCCCGTGCTAGTAAAATAACTGTGTTACAGGTAGGTTAAGGATAATCTCAAACAGCACAATTGTAACCATCGCATGGTTACTTGATATGGATATAGATTTTCTGAATCCCCAAACTAGGTATGCCTGTTTGTCGGGGATCAGGTGGTGAATGAACAAAAAAAAATAATAATAATAAAAACAATTAATTATAACTTTTGTTGATACTCGCGCGTGTGCTCGTTCAATATTTTTATTCATCCTAATAATTCGTCCGCTCTTTGACCTAAATTGAAACAAACTGAACGACTTTCCAGCTAGTTTCAATGTGTGGACACCATTATAAACTTTGGACAATATCTTTGCCACAACGTGCGCCATTATGTCACCCCTCGTTTACACCTAAGTATAAAACATGTATTTGACAAGTTGCAACATGTCACAGACTACAGTGTGAACGCAAATGTGCTTTATACTTGTTTGCAACTTGTTGGCTATACATACTATGTGAACGAAAAAGTATCTGAGATACATGTATAAAACAAGTATTATATTTTGATTAGTCTTCAATAAGTTTACAACTTGTTTTGCAACTAGTTTCATGGTGTAAACCAGGGGTTACATGTGTAGAGCCACCTGTATTCAAAGCAGATACGACTGCTACTTACATAAAACTACCTTTTTATGTTATTATTTGAAATAAATAACAAAGCTTTCTAATTTATTATTAATGGGCTGAAGATGTCGAGAAGGTTATTAATTACATAATAAGATAAGAAAAGGAAAAGTGTAAAGTGTAAAGTGTATTACAATGAAATTTGTATCACAATATTTTATGGTTTCACTGGTGGTAGAGATTTGACGGCACAAATTTGTCACAAATTTCGACCGGGTTGGTACCACCGTGCAATATTGCGAAAAACCCTTCATAGTAATTCAATTTCGGTTGGATTGCGTTCAGGGATCAGCAAATGCATAGCCGGGTAGGGGTGATGGTGGTCGCAGCACTAGTGGGACCAGTGGGTCTTGGCGTAGTCTAGTGAGGATGGTGCGGGGCGACGCGCCGGTCAGGGAGACCCGTAGAAACGGTGGTGCCGCTGGCCGCCCGCGGTATAGTACAGAGGCCCAACTGGGACTAACCACCCTGGAAGGCTGCCTCACCAGACCGCGCATAATCCCGGTATGGCTCGTCGTGCCGGTTGGTGACCGGAAGTGGGGGCCAGGCGACCATATTCGGGGGGGTACGGGGGCCCTTCCGTACGGCGTGTCGGCTCACGCCATGCCTCATAATCATAGACAAAACCAATATCCCGCACTTTGTCACGCGGTGCTGCGACGACAATCACCTCTTTTTTTTCACGCCCTTTTCTCCTTTTCATCATGGCAGCGCATTTAAGAGTATTGGGCAACACAGCGGCTCTACAGACTCCCACAAGCTCGCTATTTGAGGTGGAGTCCACTAACATCTGTGGACTCCATGCGAACCTCAACGCCGTCCACCAACACCTTGAGACGGCGAAACCAGATATGCTCTTTCTCACGGAGACACAAATAGGCCGCCCTGATGACACGACCTACTTGCTTTACCCCGGCTATGTTATCGAAGAAAATTTCCGCGCAAAAGCCGGGGTGTGCGTGTTTGTTAGGGCGGATGTTTGTTGTCGCCGTTTGCGCTGCCTTGAGGACCCATCCTTTTCAACCCTATGGGTACACGTAGACCATGGCTCTACGAGTCAGATCTATGTGTGCCTCTACCGTTCCCATACAGGAGATGCTGAGACAACTCGACTCTTTGAATATCTGAGTCAGGCGGCAGATGATGCGCAGGAACGGTTTCCGAACGCCGAAGTGGTATTTTTGGGGGACTTTAACGCCCACCACGAAACCTGGTTGGGCTCCTCCAAAACAGACCATGCGGGAAGAGCCGTCCATGCATTTGCTCTGGCGCATGGCCTGACCCAATTGGTACACGAGGTCACTAGAATACCAAGAAGGTCGGGCCTAGCACCCTCTCTGCTAGACCTTCTGCTGACGAGTCACCCAGACCTGTACAGTGTATCGGTACAAGCCGCTTTAGGCAATTCCGACCACTGTCTGGTCTGCTCCAAGGTGCCAATTATAGCGCCTTCACGACCCGTGCAGGGGAAGCGGCGTCTCTGGCACTACTCGTCAGCAGATTGGGATGGGCTGCGCAACTATTTTGCGTCCATCCCGTGGGTTGAACGCTGCTTTGAAGGTAAGAAACCCTCGGATTGTGCTACTGCTGTTGCCGGTGAGATCGGTCTGGGTATGGAATACTATATTCCGTACACTGATGTCACCGGTGCCCGAGGAGTGCGCCCTTGGTTCGGGCGCGAGTGTGCGAGGGCTGTTGATCAAAAACAGTCCGCGTATCGCGCTTGGGTAAGGGCGCGTGCCACGCACGATCCCAATGTGAGCCACTTCAAGGCGGCGTACAACAGAGCCACAAAGGTCTGCAAGAGGGCTTACGTCAAAGCGGATGCCCTGCGCATTGCGCGGCTTGGTCAAGAGCTAGTGGCACATCCCACGGGCAGCCGTGGATACTGGCGACTGGCCAAAGCCGTGCAGTCCAACTTCTGTCAGCCTTCGCTGCCACCGCTGCGCTACCCTGATGGATCCCTGGCCCATGGACCGCAAGAGAAAGCCAATATGCTAGTAAATCTCTTTGCGGCCAATTCCCGAGTCGATGATTGCGGTATACAGCCGCCGACACTACCCAATGGTGACCACGTAATGCCTGAAATACGTATCAGGCAATGCGATGTTCGTGCGGTGCTTCAATCACTCGATGTCCGGAAAGCCAGTGGCCCGGATGGTATTCCAGCGGTGGTCTTACAAAAATGTGCAGCGGAGTTGTCTCCGATGCTTACGCGGCTGTACCGACTGTCCTACAGCTCGGGTACAGTGCCTTCGGCTTGGAAAGAGGCGAATGTACAGCCGATCCCCAAGAAGGGGGATCGCTCAGAGCCAGCCAACTATCGACCCATAGCCGTCACCTCAGTGCTGTGCAAGGTCTTCGAGCACATCATTAACAAACAGCTCATGCGTCACCTAGAGGATCACTCCTTAATTAATGACCGGCAATATGGCTTCAGGCCGAAACGGTCAACGGGTGATCTTCTAGCATACGTTACCCATCTTTGGGGTGAGGCTATGGACAAGCACGGCGAGTCACTGGCAATTAGTCTTGATATCGCCAAAGCTTTCGATAGAGTCTGGCACAAATCGCTTCTCTCCAAGCTACCAGCCTTTGGTCTGCCTCCTAGACTGTGCAATTGGATTGCTAGTTTCCTGCAGGAGCGCCGTATCCGCGTCCTCTGTGATGGACGGGCTTCGGAGTTCTTGCAAATAAATGCTGGCGTACCGCAGGGGTCTGTATTATCTCCCACTCTCTTTCTTCTGCATATCAACGACATGCTGTCCACCGGCAGCATACATTGCTATGCAGACGATAGCACCTTACACGGGAGTTATCACGGACAACCTGCGGCCAAACAGTCTGATATCGTGGAAAAAAGACAGCTTCTTGTCACTGAACTGGACCGGATCTTGAATCACATTTCTCAATGGGGCTCCGAGAACATGGTCGAGTTCAATGCCAAGAAGACGCAGGCTTGTGCGTTCACAGCAAAGGTATCTTCTTTCCTTCCCCTTCCCACTCTTCAGAGCACGCCACTTCCACTGCAGGACAATCTCTATATCCTAGGCATGGATATTCGCTGCAAACTGAATAACAGAAATTACATCGAGAGCATCATCAAAACAGCCTCGCGGAAACTCGGACTCCTAAACAAAGTGAGACGTTTTTTCACGCCGGAGCAGCGGTGTCTTCTCTATAAGACACAAATTCGCTCCTGCGTGGAATACTGCTCGCATCTCTGGGATGGCTCCGCGAAATACCTACTAGATGCTCTCGACAGGTTGCAGCGACGCGCGGTCCGAATTATTGGGAACCCTGAGGTCACGAACACCCTCGAGCCTTTGCAGATGCGTAGAGATATTGCTTCCTTGGCTGTATTTTACCGTCTCTACCACGGTGAGTGTTCTGACGAGCTCTTCCAACTAATCCCACCATCTCCTTTCCTACATAGGACAACACGTGCAGGCCTTAGATGTCACCCTCACACTGTGCAGAATATACGAGCAAGAACCAAGCGGTTCGGAGACTCTTTTCTTTGCCGCACCACCAAGACCTGGAATTCATTACCAGCACACGTGTTTCCTTCTTCCTACAGTCCCGGGGCCTTTAAGCGGGGCGTGAAAAAGCATCTGATGAGGCCGCCAAGCTGAGTGCCACCATTGTAGCACTTAGTGTCTGTAATGGTGACCCTCTTTCCTGAGACTTTGCCTTTAGCTTACCATCAGGCGAGGTGAGGTCAAGTTGGCGTGTCCTATATAAAAAAAAAAAAAAAAAAAAAAAAAAAATGGTAAATGTCAATTCGATAACTTATTTGTGGTATGTTGCAGTATACGTCACATTCCATATTCAAAATTCATTTTCATCTCAACCCGAATCCTTGACACAACATATTCTCAAGAGATTGTCATGTATTATGTGTAAGTAATGGTGACCCTCTTTTATGGGACTTTGCCTTCAGCTTACCATCAGGCAAGGCGAAGTCCAATTGACGTGTCCTATATAAAAAAAAAATAAAGAAAAAAACGTCTGTCGAATGAAATTTTTAAAGCACTATTAAATTCGATTAAAAATTGAATTGGCTAGATAGAAAAAATTGAATCGGAAACCCGCCTGAACAGATTCATTTTTTTCTGTTTAATGAATTTTAATAGTTAGCATACAAAATGTTTCTTATCTTAAACAATACTAATAATATTTTTAAACTATCGCGGTGTGAATTCATAATTATACTACGATTCGGGACTTTTTGCTATTATATCATGGAGCTTAGGTACTATGTCTGCCGATGTTTCGGATGCTTGACTAGCTTCCAAGTGTCGAGAGGTATGCGGGGAACATTTTTTGTGCACCTACCCACTATTACTTTTATTATGAACGGTTAGGCTGGCAACACACAACACTCACTATATCAGTTTTTAACGGCAAAAAACACAGTTTTTGGTTTTAATATCTTAATCACTGGATTCCACGTTCCGGATAGTATTTATTTATCTA
Organism: Eilema griseolum; assembly: GCA_963662185.1. Taxonomy (NCBI): domain Eukaryota; kingdom Metazoa; phylum Arthropoda; class Insecta; order Lepidoptera; family Erebidae; genus Eilema; species Eilema griseolum. The sequence goes on from OY759232.1 coordinate 1,273,684, forward strand.
TACTTAATTGTAATTATACTAGGTATCGGGACTTCTCGCGAATTATATCTTAAGTGACATTTATACATAAAGATGAGATGTAATGTATAAAGGCGAGCTTAACTCAAAGTTGAGTTCTCTTGCAGCAAACCCGGGAATGCACAGAGGAATTGCAATACGAGAGGCAAAATCTAGTGCACATGAAAGTGTAGATTTAATATAAAAATGCATACAATATGTATACCCCCAGACATAAGTAGTTTTAGGAGGAGGTAGGACTCGAAGGTATTCCCGTCCGAACTGAGCAGTCCGACTGGGGAAGTACCTCCACCCTACAGAATACCGCGGCTATAATAACCTCGTGTTGTGTTCCCGGCGGTGAGTAGTGTAGCCAGAGCTCACTGGAGTTTTTGTGCTGTCAGTGGGAAGATCAAAGGTTTGTCCTGATTTTGTGTTCTGCACCGAAGGCATAGAAAATTTCTGTTCTTACAGGGTCGGCAGCACAAATGTGACTCTATGCCTCTCTGCCTAATCGTATGAGAGCTGTCGTAGATGCCCATTGAGGCAACACGCGTCATTAAATTAAACCTTTATTTGAGCAAACATATTTTTAATTCAAATATCAACTTCCTTCCGTAGCTCCATGTGCCACGTGTGGTATTCTGAATTCAAATTAATCAACAAAATCATTGAGTAGTGAAAACAGTGTAGTGAACAATGAGATACAGGCTGCTATCAGTTGTTTCAACTGCTGGCCTGTTCCCCAATAATAATAATAACAATAATAAAAAATTACTATACAATCAATCGTATCAATCAATCGTAAGCAGGTTTAAAACTGCATCAATAGTTTTTGTTCAATCTAACAATCATATTTAGGTAGGAGACATCGAAACCTAAACTCTAAGGTGGGCCAATAGATGTGTCCACAAGTGTAGTTCCAAATAGTAAGTACCATGATTTAATAGCGAAAAGTACCGAACCATAATTAATCGATACGACGTCAGTAGTTACTAGCTCCTAGACTACAGTGAATGATCACCGGAAGGTTGCAGATGACTCACGGTTACGTCACGGAAGTGAAGCCTGATAACTCTCTATCAATCTCTCTATCGAGTTCAGTTTCAACTGAGATACTGTGTACTGATGCACCTCTCGCCATAGGGAGGGAATTCATCCTCACGCATTGCAACCTGACACGGTGCGCACTGTGCGGTATGAAAGAAACTTCATCCCACGCACACTCAAGCTGTGTAATGACCTCCCTGGTGCGGTTTTCCCAAGCACCTACAATATGGGGTTCCTCAAGAGGGGCATCTGAAGGTTTCTTCATGGTCGGCAGCGCGAATGTCACACCCCTGGTGATGCACACGTCCATAGGCCACGATAACCACTTCCCATCAGGTGGGACGTGTGCTTGTCTGCCACCTAAGTGGTATAAAAAAAAGACTTGTATTGAAGACTTGGTTAGCGTGGTCGTAGAATAGGCGTCGTAAGACCTCAAAATTTAGACCATATCTCAAAAACATCTTTATGACCTCAAATTAAGGTCCAGTTTTGAATGAGGTCGTTCTAGCAGTAGAGTGCTTAGTTAGAGATCGGGGGTTCAATACAGAGTGTAAAATAATATTTGATTCTCAAGGTACTTCAATATGGGAAAAGAGTGAACTTGGTTCTCGGCAGTGTAGAATTTGGACCACCCTATCTCTTCCCATGCGGTGTCGTACAAGGCGACTAAGGGATAGGGTTGTTTAACATCAGACAGATATATACAGCCCAGACTGAGCCTCAGATGCATGACTTGAGTCAACAATAGTGCCCGGAAGACGGCAATAGGTAGGACACAATATAGGTATTTAAACTATCATGGTCACTCACATCAGTATCAGAATAAACGGGATATTCAGGGCAGTCAAAAACAATGAACCGCATAAATCTGCAATCGCTCAACATTTATTGGAGTCCGGTACGAACCACTGGATCGAGCTACATAACCCTCAAATGCTCTCGACAGAACGCCACTATATACCAAGACTGGTTAGGGAAGCGATTGAAATAAAAAAGTATAAAAATTTCAATCGTGAGGATGGGTTTCAACTGCCGAACGTCTGGCATCCAGTGGTCCGTCTTTGCAAAAACAACCGCGAACAAACTAAAACAAAATCGCGAGTGGATACAGTGAGCATTGTATGTCGTGAACGTGATCGAGATCGGGTTCGAGTTTGTAGTGAGAGTGAAACCAATAGTAGTGCAGATACGCGTAGTAAAAGAACTCGAAAGAGGGTAGATCGATATAATTACTCCTAGGAAAAAACTTTTTCTCTGTTCACCGCCACTACTCCAGTTCTACCGTGATCATGGTGCTTGCAACAGCGCCGAAATATCGGCAACTCAAAACAATGAAACATGGTAAATATCCCGTTTATTCTGATACTGAGGTAGGACACAGCTGTATTTCCGCCCAATTGAGCAGTCGGACTGGGAAAGTACCTCTGCCCTACAGAATACCACGGCTATAATAACCAGAGCCAGCCAGGCCAGAGCTCACTGGAGAGTTTTTGTGCTGTCAGTGGGAAGACCAAAAGCTTGTTCTGATTGTGTATCTGTACTGACGGCACAGAAACTCTCTGTTCTTAAAGGGTCGGCAGCACGGGTGTGACTCTCCTGGTGTTTCACTCGTTCATAGGTGACCACTTTCCCTCGATGCATGCCTGGCATCTAAGATGAATAAAGAAAAAAAAGGAAATTATCTTAGATCTTTCTGTTTTCCTTTCCTTTCTTTCACTGATTACAAACAACCGCACGTCGTCTCGTTTCTCAGATGTCAGATGCCAGGGTGTTAGGTGGTATATCAGACTTCGGCTGACCCAGGGCCATTTCCAATGTCGAGATTTTTTTTTATACCACTTAAGTGGGAGACAAGCACACGGCCCATCTGAGGGAAAGTGGTTACCTCGGCCTATGGACCAGAAGAGTCACACTCGCGCTGCCGAGCACAAAGGTAGTGTAGAAGACAAAGCAGGGCAAGCCTTTAGTCTTCCCACTGACAGCACATACTCTCCAGTGAGCTCTGGCTTGAAGATTATCCTATGGTTATGGAAACAAGTTATTCCCATCTCGCCCCGGAGATGGGACGCGCTTCGACGTACAACCAATTGGGGTGGGTAACAAAAATGCCGCCAGCTCCGCAACTAAACGAACGCTTGCACGGTGTCAAGCGGTATGGTCACGTAATAAATCCCGCGACTTGCCCAATCGTAAGGTTACGCGAACGTGCGCCGGACTGGTTGCCTGTATTCGGGCTATCTCGATTTCGCGGTAAACAGCGACCGAATTATTATGTAATAGCGTATTATTTGTTGCTGGCTAAATGTAAAAATTGTGTATAATATTCTAATATACATATATAATTACATGCATACATATATAATCACGGCTTTATCCCCGGAGGGTTAGGCAAAGGTGAATTAACACTCACGTTTTTTTTTATCTAGGACACGCCAACTTGACTTCACCTCGCCTGATGGTAGCTAAAGGTAAAGTCTCGGGAAAGAGGGTCACCATTACAGACACTAAGTAATGTTACAATGGTGGCACTTAGCTTGGCGGCCTCATCAGATGCTTTTTCACGCTCCGCTTAAAGGACCCGGGACTGTAGGAAGAAGGAAACACGTGTGCTGGTAATGAAATCCAGCTCTTGGTGGAGCGGCAAAGAAAAGAGTCTTTGAACCGCTTGGTTCTTGTTCGTATATTCTGCACAGTGTGAGGGTGATATCTAAGGCCTGCACGTGTTGTCCTATGTAGGAAAGAAGAGGGTGGGATTAGTTGGAAGAGCTCATCAGAACACTCACCATGGAAGAGACGTAATTGGGAGTGAGCCTATTGCTGTCTTACGTATATATACCGCCGTATTGTTGACTCAAACCATACATCTGAGGCTGAGTCTGGGCTGTATATATCTATTTGATGTTAAACAGCCCTATCCTTTAATCACCGCACGCCACTGCATGGGAAGAAGGTAGGACACGGCGGTATTTCCGCCCGATTGAGCAGTCCGACTGGGATAGTACCTTCGCCCTACAGAATATCGCGGCTATAATAACTTCGTGTTGTGTTCCCAGCGGTGAGTAGGGTAGCCAGAGCTCACTGGAGAATTTGTGCTGTCAGTGGGAAGACTAAAGGCTTGTCCTGCTTTGTCTTCTACTGACGGCACAGAAACTCTGTACTTACAGGGTTGGCAGCGCGACTGTGACTCCTCTGGTGTTACAGACGTCCATAGGTCACGGTAACCACTTTCCATCAGGTGGGCCGTGTGCTTGTCTGCCACCTAAGTTGTATAAAAAAAAAAAAAAAATGGTCCAAATTCTACTCTACCGGGAACCACGCGACTGTAAACATATAATATTAATAAGAGTTTGTTTGTCGGAATCGGCATTGAAAAATTCTGGTGTTGAATACTTCGGAAGACCGCGGTAGCCTAATGGTATGGGTAATGGACTGCTGAGACGGGGTCTCGAGTTCGATCCCAGGTTTTACCATGGCACACACCGATGACTTTTCGATGCTTTTCGAAGTTATGTGTGTATTTATCGCAGGTTTATATGTGCCCGGTTAATGGCGATCGTGAGAGATGGCCCTGGGTCGGCCGGGGTGCGAGGGATATGCCTGTCAACCTCACCTTCGGCAACCAAAACGACCCACAGGCGGCGTGCGTTTTAGTCGGTTCGAGTCCGACATAACCTCCTCCACCGGCTCCGGTGGGGAGGTATCCGTGGGGATTTTGATTACATTGGGACCTAAACATAAACTGGCGAAATGTGGGTGCTAGCACCTCTGCCTACCCTGAGTTTATGTTTATGAGTTTATGTTATGAATACTTCGTTTGTCGAGAAATGTTATAGATTGATGGGTGCGAGGAATATGTCTCATATAAACTCACCTGCTATCCTGTAGTCGCCTTGTACGACACCGCATGGGAAGTGATGGGGTGGCCCAAATTCTACTCTGACGGGAACCACGCGGCTTCCAGCCATTCATATTGTGGACTACCTAAAAGTCTACCAATTCAACGAAAAACCGTAATACGAACTCGCTCATGAACAATGCACGAGTTTGCACATGAATGACTTTTAAATTTAACTGTATCCCTTTTGCCGCATATCAAGATTTTTATATTCTAAGTCAAAGTCAAAAATCATTTATTCTGCATAGACCATTAAATGAGCACTTACAAAACGTCAATATAAAAATAAATATGAAAGACTAGCAAATGGACCACCGGTTCGAAACCGGCGCCTACCTAAGAAGACTCCGGCAAGAAACTCAGCGGGCATTTTTTTAAGTCTAAATACAATAAATTTTTTTTATATAACTTAGGTGGCAGACAAGCACACGGCCCACCTGATGGAAAGTGGTTACCGTGACCTATGGACGTCTGTAACACCAGAGGAGTCACAGTCGCGCTGCCAAGCCTGTGGTCATCCCGCTGACAGCACAAAATCTCTCCAGTGAGCTCTGGCTACCCTACTCACCGCTGGGAACACAACACGAAGTTATTATTATAGCCGCGGTATTCTGTAGGGCGGAGGCACTACCCCAGTCGGACTGCTCAATCGGGCGGAAATACCGCCGTGTCCTACTCTGTTATTCTGCATAGACCATTAAATGAGCACTTAGAAAACATCAATATATAAAGAAATATGCAAGACTAGCAAATGGACCACCGGTACGAAACGCGGCGCCGACCTACGAAGACTCCGGCAAGAAACTCAGCGGGCATTTTTTTAAGTCAAATTTTTTTTTTTTTTACAACTTAGGTGGCAGACAAGTACACGGCCCACCTGATGGAAAGTGGTTACCATGACCTATGAACGTGTGTAACACCAGAGGAGTCACATCCGTGCTGCCGACCCTGTAAGAATAGAGATTTTGTGCCGTCAGTGTAGAGGACAAAGTAGGACAAGCCTGTGGTATTCCACTGACAGCACAAAATCTCTCCAGTGAGCTCTGGCTACCCTACTCACAGCCGGGAACACAACACGAAGTTATTATAACCGCGGTATTTACTTGAGTACCTAGCATAGAATAGAATATTTTTATAATAGAATAGAATATTTATTTGCTAGAACATTGTGATAAGGATAATACAAATTATGTTTTATGACTAGGTACATCATGTTCTGCCTAAATTGGGCATGCAAATTTTCCTTATTACATAAAACACTTTGGCGTACAAAATGATACGAAGTCAAAAGCGCACAGCTCATTTCCAAGCTTGTTTATCATCCAAGTATTCTTGGATTTTATAATAGCCTGTCTGGCACAATTTTCTTCATAGGGCGGAAATCCCCATGGACACGGGACGAACACAATAATTATAATGATGAGTTTGCTGATAATTCTACAATATCGGCACGTGATTAAAAATCTCATGCCAAAAACGAAACGTCCCAATTTAATTACAACATGTTAACTAACACATTACTCAACACGATAAGTGGCTCAGCGGCCAGCGGCCACCATCGGCCGCCCTACAAGGATGCAGCGATCACCTGCGCTCACGAGCGCGGCCGACAGTGAAAGTGCCGCTGTAACTTCGTAACGGCGTTATGTCATAGCCTGCGCCCGCGCAGCCAGTCGCGACACGCCGCCGACGCGCGCGCACCTTTGTCACATACACCCAAACAGTACCCAACAAAGTGAATCCCTCCAAGTATGTGCGTGTAAAAATTACCAAAAATAATTTTTTTTTTCCAAAATGTCGCCACTTGTGATAGTTTTTTTGAGTGCCTTAGTTTTAGTAAATTCCGTAGAACAAAATGACAATAAGGAAAGTGCCCGGGAAGAGAAATTACGTAGTGCATTAATAGACGCTTTTCAGAATATTAAAAAAGCTTCCGCTAAAGGCGGCAACGACGATTCAGCTGATCTTATTGGGTCTTTGATACCAGTGACTATACCTCGAAGAAATGATAGACCGACTACTGAAGACGCATTCGATCTTTTCGCGGATGACGATGGTCTATCATTCGCTGATTTCAGTAATATCGAACCCGAAGCGAAAACGACGACCACGGAAAAGTCCCACAATGTGCAGCATATCGTGAAAACGACAAAACTGGTGGAGCAGACCACCTCGAAATCCATCAAAGATGTTCTTAGCAAGCTCAGTGACTCAATACGTACGACTGTTAACGAATCCAGAAGTGCTTTGAAGAAGGAGAAGATGATGAATTCGACCGAACTTCTTGGTATTGAGAGCATATTGAGGCTGTTCGATGCCGAGATCTTGGTGAAACAGTGGCCTGATTTGCAAAATAGTGTTAGTGGAGAATGCCGAAAAGATATACAGACTTATGTCGATGGACTCCTTGGGAGGAAGCTATGGGCGCTGAAGAGTGAGTACATAATATAAATAAGCTTTTTTAAAACTGTTATTTTCAAACTAAGTATAAAGATTAGTTGTCGGATTGCAGGTGCGATGGTAATCTTATAAAGATAAATTATAAACCCATTAGGTAAAATTAAATATCTATTAAAAAATATATAATTTAGTTAGTCAACTTTTTCATTAATATTTCAAAATTTAAAATTTTGTTAGTCAACTTTTTCATTAATATTTAAAAATATAAAATTTTGTTAATCAACTTTTTATCAATACAATATATTATCATAGTTTTTATACATTTTTGTAAGTTTATTACAAATTTGAATAACTTTATAAAATTGTGTAAGCTTATTACACAATTTTCAGGTTATAAGTAAGATATTTTAAGTTTTTGGCACAAAATGGATTAGCAATAGTTGAACAAAGTTTCATTATCCCCGAGATTTTATTGCGAACTTAGATCGTCTGGTCGAAATGTGATAGGTCGAATCTTGAATTGCCAGCAATGAGAAACTGCTACTAAATTTTCATTTAAATTGAAAATTTTGAAACGACTACCAGAAATTATTATTGGGTACTAAAATAAACTAGAATAATTAAATAAAAAATTAAATGCGTCAGGAAAATCCTCCGCATTACCACCGACCGGTAACGTTGCCAGAAGGCTGGCAGCATTGCCTCTTTAAATGGCAATGCTTATCCTTTGGGCAAGATAATAACCAGCATTCTGGTCACGCACAGCGTTGATCAGCCGCTTTGCGAAATCTTTGTTTAGAAAACGAACACTTGGACCCTACGTTCCCAAATTATGTTTTTGAGCTGGTCCTAATTTTGTGTTCTGCACTGACGGTACAGAAAACCTCTGTTCCTACAGGGTCGGCAGCACGGGTGTCTCCCCTGGTGTTAAATACGTTCATAGGTCACAGTAACTACTTTCCATCAGGTGAGCCGTGTGCTTGTCTGCCTACAGACAAGCCGTCAAATATTAACTAGGATATTCGTACACAATATTATCTAGACCCAAAGTACCTAGGCATAGCTTAACTAGCTTATGTTATGGGGTCTAGAATGCGGATAATTATAGATTTTCTTTTGTAAATACATACTTACCTAGCCTACAATAAGCACATTCATTACGTAAAATTCGCGTGAACTTCTGACAATATCAACTTAGAAAATTATGCAAAGTGAGTGAGTGTGTTTGTTATGAGTGAGTGTGTGTGTGTGTTATGTCCAAACTTGTGCTAGGAGTGGGTTTGTGTTGCCAAATATTATAAGGTGGGGCTTGGCCACGCGAATTCTTGGCAAGCTGATACAGTGATATCGTAATAGATTTGTTTTTCATTTACTTCATAATAATACTGGTTGCGCTTGAGACTGTCCGCGTGGACTTAGATCGGAGTTTGTTTTAGATAGGAACTCTTTGTTCTAAATAGAAAATAGCCTAAGTTATGCCTTATAATATCAGCTATCTGCCAGTGAAAATCTCGTCAAAATAGCCACCGCAGTTTTTAGAATATTTTATTGATTATAGGCATATTACCTACAGAATACCGCGTCCATAAACCTCGTGTTGTGTTCCTTTTTTAAAATTAAGAATTTAATCGTGACGTTGCCCATAAATTTAAGATTTTTAAAAACAAATCTAGTGTTGCAAGCGCACTAAAATTTCTATTTAAATATTTTTAACAACTAATGATATAATGTTCTCGATGTTTGTTTCGATGTAAAATAATAATTTATTCCAAACTTTTACTTGAAATTGTGCAAATATTATATTACAACGTTACGTATCGTTACATAAAGAGGTAACGATAACGTTTATAAGTATTTAGTTTTAAATACTATAATGATATACGCTTTTCACTTTGCGATGTGGCAACATAATCACAGCATAAATAACTGTATAAATACAATTTCGCCCACTAGTCTCACGTCCCATAGACTAGATACTAATATATATTTTGTTTTTAAATTTACAATTTGATCAACTCAGGAAACACTATTCACATTTTACAACTTAGGTGGCAGACAAACACATGGTCCACCTGATGGAACGCGGTTACCGTGGCCTTAGGATATGTGCAACACCAGAGGAGTCACACTCGTGTTGCCGACCCTAGAAGAATAGAGTTTCTGTATCGTCAGTGTAGAATACAAAGTAGGACAAGCCTTTGGTCTTTCCACTGACAGCACAAAAACTCTCCTGTGAACTCTGGCTACTCACCGCCGAGAATATAACACGAGATTATTAAAACTGTGGTATTCTGAAGGGCGCAGGTACTTCCCCAGTCGGACTGCTCAATTGGGACGAGAATACCGTCGTGTTCTCCTCCTAAAACTAACTTAAAATTTCTAGATATCGGTACGGTATTACATAAAATGGCTGATTCGAAAAGTTTAATAACCTTATGAAAACGTATGTAGGTTTGCTTTTCAGATTGGTAGAATACGTATATGAGAGTAACTGATGCCCGCGGTTCCGCCCACGAGAATGTGGGTTCAGTCGCAGCCGATATAGGACCAAAGGTCACGTTTTTGGTCCTATCTTCGGCTCTACTCAAATCTTACTTTTGTTATATTGCAATCAATCAAATCTAATCTTTAAATTTGATTCTGACATTTTTACACAATAATGTTTACGGGAATTACGCATTAATTCCATTCCACGGTACAAGTACATACAGGTGAGTCAGCCTGTGACCACTGCCTGTGTAACCTGGTCGAAATTTCATTCATATTAAAGGTATGTACTATACCATGATCGCGTTGATTCCCGCTAACATTATTGTGTATCATGGAACGCGAAAGTTTAAAAGTTTGGTAATTTTTTAATATATTGCGAATATACAGACAGATAAACAAACAAGAGTTCCATAAAAAATTGGATTCAGAATCATTAACGTCTATCATTATCAATTAATTTTGCAAATTGATTACATAATGATAGATTTATTAACTAAAAAAACTAAGTAATTAATTCTCCGCGACATTTGTGATAGTCTTCAATATAAAATAAAAAAATATATAATTGCTAATTTGGTATCTCGAAATCTTCAAAAAAAAGGTAATTTACTTATGATTATTTTAGCCAGGCCTACTTTAGAGTATTCTATCAATATTCTAGTGTCAAGAATTCAAACTTTAAAAAAACACCTACGTGTTAGTTGTATCTATAACTTTGATATACCTAGTTAATGACGTATTACATATTAACACTATATTCAAAAACATGGCGGCACTCAAAAATGGCGCATACACTAAGTATAAAGAAATGCCACTTGATAGATAGATTTAAAGTAGGACATGTAGGTAACATGTAAACAATATAGGTATTTAAACTATCATGGTCACTCACATCAGTATCAAAATAAACGGGATATTTAACATGGTAAATATCTCGTTTATTTTGATTCTGATGAACATATATACAGTTTAATGTACAATAGGCGGCCTTGTCTTGTCTAGCGGGCTGGTTTTGCCCACGTTCAAAGTCCAGTCAGACTTCGTTACAGATTTGCGTTTTACCCTTAGGGTATGGAAGCTTAAAAAGGGATGAGACTTCCCTGGTTAGGCCAGTTAGAGAAGCATAGCCTTACCATGTACAGTACCATTGCGTAATAAATTCTACGTCGAACAACTCTTTCTAGGCCACCACTCAACAAAACCAAAACATTCTGTGTACTTGCACAACTGATTTCTTTTTCTTTTCACTAAATAACGGCTTAAGGCTATATCGAGATCATCGTTTTTATCTACAAGTTGTAATAGATCTTGTGCCTCAGGACTTTGGTATCAAATTCGATTGTTAACAATGAGGAAGTATCACGTGTATTGTAACGTAACTTTTTAAGTTACGAATCAAAATGGTTGAGTTAGAAAATGAATGTTACTTAAGTGGTGTAATAGATACTTAAGCTCATCTTGAACTAAACGGTTCGGTGCTTTATTTTTTTTTCTTTATTTTTTATTCACGATAGATTAGTTCCATCATCGAATGACCAGAGAGTCTGGTTGCAATGTGTGAAGATAATTACCCTGCATGTGGCAAGCGGATCCTGGACTAATAGAGATATTTGATGTTTGGATAATATCAAAAATAACTACCTTTTTCACTACTATTTGATAACATAAACCCACGCCTATATCCCCGAAGGGGTAGGCAGAGGTGGTAGCACCCACATTTCGCCAGTTTATGTTTAGGTCCCAATTAAGGTTTAGGCCCAAAAGGTGGCGAGCCTATTGCCATTAACCGGACACTTATAACCCGGTGATAAATACACACATGACTTCGAAAAGCATCGAAAAGTCATTGGTGTGTGCCACGATAAAACCTGGGATCGAACCCGAGACCTCGTCTCAGCAGTCCATTACCCATACCACTAGGCTACCGCGGTCTACTATTTGATACCTAACTTCATATACCTACACACAATCAAAACAAAGGTAATCAATTCATAAATCATAGATTTATTGTCGTATGCACACGACGTAATTTAGTACAAGGTCTTGTATCCGTTTACCAACAAGTCTGGATCCTTTAAGGATACTCTAACAGGAGGTAGGACACAACGGTATTCCCGTCCCAATTGAGCAGTCCGACTGGGAAAGAACCTTCACCCTACAGAATACCACGGCTATAATAACCTCGTGTTGTGTTCCCGGCAGTGAGTAGGGTAACCAGACCTCACTGGAGAGCTGTTGTGCTGACAGTGGAAAGACCAAATGCTTGTCCTGATTGTGTCTTCTGTACTAACGGTACAGAAGCTCTCTGTTCTTACGGTAGCACTGATGTGACTCCCCTGGTAGTCGCGGTAACCACTTTCCATCGGATAGGCCGCGTGCTTGTCTGCCACTTAAGTAGTATAAAAAAAGTAGGGCGTGAAAGAACATCTATCGAGGCCGTCAAACTGGAGACCCTCAATTAGCATCGTTGGCATCTATAACGGTGACCTGCATTCTTCAGATCACACTTGCCGCTTACCATCACGCTGAGTGAAGGCATATTGACATAACTGCATAAAAATACAGGTGATAATTCGCAGAATTTTGCATCTGCTTTTCCTAATATAAGTTTTTAAACTGTCATGGTCACTCACATCAGTTGTATTTTTCTGAGTTTCCGATATTTCGGCGTTGCTGCAACATGGTATAATGCAACATGGTAAATATCCCGATGACGACCTCCGTGGCGTAGCGGTAGAGCATTCGACTGCTATGCAGGGGGCGCAGGTTCGATTCCCGCTCAGTGTAAATGCTTGAATATATATATTTGCATTGGTCTGAGTGTTTCTATGTATAATATGTATGTATTTAAAAAAAATAAAGTAAGTATCAAAGTATGTTTATCCGCATTCTAGATCACATAACGCAAGCTAGACTTTATGCTATGCTTACCTTGGGTTGTGTTGCGTTGTGTAGAATAACGTGGAATATTTATTTATTTATTTAAAACTTTAATACTAATGCTTTTCCCAAATCCCTTCTTACGTAGTACTCTCATATTTCATATCAACATCTACCAATTAATTTACTACCCTATCGTAGCCTCTGCTGGACATAGGCCTCTGCCAATCTTGGAAGACTTTGTTTGACTGTTTCCGCGCTGGCCAGAATTTATTTCGAGTTTTCCTTCTCCCGCCTTGTTGTTGTTTTTTTTTATGTGCCGATAGTGGATTTTTTTATTTTATGTGTGGTGTAAGTGTGTGTGTGTGTGTTTATAATAAACGGATCTCTCTGTCTGTGTTCTTTCTTCTTTCTTTCTCGCAGTGAGCGAATTAAGTAGCGTCTGCGAATTTTTCCGCTAGTCGTTTCTTACGACACTCTTCGGATGAGATGGCATGGTGTGGTGATACTTGTATTCTTTCTCCGTCACCACACATGCATAATATACACACACTATCTGCCTTCTGGTGTAGGCACAGAAGATAGTCCACCATTAGCAATTACTCCGGGAACAAAGAAACCTTTAGTACAACTTAGTAAGTCCTGTGGTTCCCGACAGAGTGTCGTACAAGGCGACTAAGGGATAGAGCTGTATAACATTAGACAGATATATACAGCCCTGACTCAGCCTCAGATGCATGGCTTGTATCATTAATAGTGCCCGGAAGAGAGCAAAAGGCTCACCCCTATTACTTGGGACCGAATTCAATGATTGGTGAAATATGAGTGTTAATTCACCTCTGTCAAGCCTCCGGGGATAAAGGCGTTATTATGTATGTATGTAAGTATTACTAAAAGAATAATTTGGTCTAATTGAGAACCTACTTCTTTTTTAAATCGGTTAAAAATAAGTAATAAATAGAGGCGGTCCTTTAGCGCACATTCCTTCACAACTGTTTAAATAAAACATCAAACACAATAAAGCTCTTAGTGGTACAGTCAGCGTCACAAGTAAACGATAATTGAACAGATTATAGAATGATAAATCTGAATGGTATTTTTAATAAATCAAGTAATTTTTAATTAATTATTAAATATTTATTATATAAAATTATTATTTGTGTACCAAACTGAGAAAAACTCTCACCAAAACACTTCATGCACCTTTGATATAAATATCTATCTCTGCATCAACCTAAGGTTGACTGGTAGAAAATGCCTGTGGCATTAAGTCCGCTTTTGTACAATCTTTCTGTATTTGTGCAAAAAAATTAAATAAATAAAAATAAATTGTAGTTGATAAATTGTGTTGTAATTAAAATTTATAAATATTTTATTAGAGCCCACTATGTGCTATTGATACATCAATTTTATTAAGAAGAGCAATAAATTACTATGCTCAGAAATTAAGTAATTGAAATAATAATCTTATTATTATCATTTACTGTGACGTAGTAATCGCACATGTAGAACTTTGATTCCCGTTCAGTGCAAATATTTATATGCATGAATATGTATACATTTGCCTTGGTCTGTTTCTATGCAGTATAATAATATATATGTATTTACAATTTTTTTTATCTAATTTATGTATATTCTAGATCACATATCACAAGCTAGTTAAGCTGTTTACTTTGGGTCTAATTAATGCAGTGTACAATATCGTAGCATATCCAGATTCTATCTAGAACATCTAGAATCTTTTATTCAGTTGCGTTCAAAATCTGGGAGCGTGGAATCCGCTGCCCGCCTGTTTTTGACCGATATGTCAGATTTTCCGGGACTTCACAACCCTGTCTGTTGTTTAGCACCGACAACCAGGAGAAGTTGATTTTACCATAAACTTATATGCTTATATACTTTATGGTAAAATCAACTTGGTTGCTTGCACTTTTGACGTAGACTGTACCTTAACATCACGTAGAACAAATATGTTTGCACTCTTCTATGTGGACATCTCTGCCTTACTACTTCCGCTTAGATTGAAGGGCATCAACATATTTTCGACATATATACATATGCTATGTGTAAAAATTCACATATATATGAGATATGTAGTTACCTATAATAAAACAGGAAACACTATTTAATTATTTGAAATTACAAAATCAATAGATATTAAAAAGTAAAAACCAATTTTTCAATGTGTAAACATTCACACATTATAAGTACGAGATGTTTGAGATAAGTACCTATCAAATATCATTAAATTCGATTTAATTAACTAACAATACAAAGTTTAGTAATGATTTTCTATTGTTAGTTAATTAAATTCAAAATTCGCCACGTGTGGAAAATTCACAACATAAATTTGCGAGATATACCAATAAGTCACCCGAGCAGAGGGCCAGGACCGGAGGAGAGGGCCAGATCGTGAGAGATGGTCCTGGGTCGGCCGGGGTGCGAGGGATATGCCTGTCAACCTCACCTTCGACAACCAAAACGACCCACAGGTGGCATGCGTTTTAATCGGTTCGAATCCGACATAACCTTTCCCACCGGCTTTTTTTTTTTTTGCGCACGTAAAAAAATAAAGATATATCAATAAGAAATGAGGAAATACAATTTACACAAATTGAGAACACGTCTGTACTTTTTCCACAATATTTTTTTTATTAGACCTGTCCGGTTTCGCCTTACGGCATCCTCAAACGCTTAACTGTCATTGGAAACCTTTGATAATGCCGTTAGGCAAAACAGGTCTAATAAAAAAAACACTGTGGAACTTGTACAAGTGTGCTCTAAATATGTGTAATAACAAATTACCCCAATTGCCATCAATCAACAGTTTAAATACTTGTGCTCAGATGAATTGTTTGACATGATGCCCGTAGCTACATTCTATCATCGCACCTCTCGCCATAGGCAGGGAATTCATCCCCACACATTGCGACCTGAGCCGGTGCGCACTGTGCGGTATGAAAGAAACTTCATCCCACGCACACTCAAGCTGTGGACCTCCCTGCTGCGGTTTTCCCAAGCGCCTACAATATAGGGTTCTTCAAGAGGGGCATCAGAAGGTTTCTTCATGGTCGGCAGCACGAGTGTGACACCCCTGGTGTTGCATACGTCCATAGGCCACGGTAACCGCTTCCCATCAGGTGGGCCGTGTGCTTGTCTGCCAACTTAGTGGTATAAAAAAAAAAAATACAATTTTATTATTTAAAAATTACAAAATAAATAATAAAACCAAAATTTGTAATGTGTAAAAATTCACATTTATTTTATTTATATTCATACATTTATGTAAATATGGGCAACAGTAGGCTGCAGCCTTCCAACATTGGGAAAGGCTTATCTATGTCCAGCAGTGGACTGTGATGGGCTTATTGATTGATTTATATGAGGTTATCCCCGGAGGGTTAGGCAGAGGTGAATTAACGCCCACATTTCACCAATCCTTGTTTTCGGTCCCACGTAATAGGGGGTGAGTCTATTGCCGTATTCCGGGCACTATTGTTGACTCGAGCCATGCATCTGAGGCTGAGTTTGGGCTGGATATTCTGTTTGATATTAAACAGCCCGTATCGTACAAGGCGACTAAGATATACTTAGTCGCCTTGTACGACACCGCATGGGTCAAATTCTACTCTGCCGAGAATTAAGCAGCTAAAAACACTGCAAAAAGAAAACTACAAAATATATATTAAAACACCGCAATTTCGGAAGATGTACCGATTCCTTCGCGTGATCCAAAGCTACATTGTATATGGAAAGCTCAAGAACCAGAATTGAATATCAGAATGCAATTGCTTGGCAGAGAAATTGTAATTATGACAGCATCTTATAGACTCCAGGGCTCTGATTAGGCTTGACTAACCGTAACTTAACTATCCGTGTTCGTTTTCGGCACATATATACAGCCCATACTCAGTCTCAGATGCATGGCTTGAGTCAACAATAGTGCTCGGAAGACGGCAATAGTCCGACTATGGGACCGAATTCAATGATTGATGAAATGTGGGTGTTATTTCACCTCTGCCTAACCGTCCGGGGATAAAGGTGTGATTATATGTATGTATGTATGTATATGTTCGGCACATTCTATGTCGGCTAACACGATCGATAATTATCTACGTTAGTCAATTTCTTTGCCGTACCATCAAGTCATGGAACTCTTTACCATTACACGTGATCCAACACTTACTTCATACCCTCCTGGGTCCTTTAAGCGTGAAAAACCATCAGATGAGGACTTCAAGCTGAGGTCCACTATTGTAACATGCTACGTGTCTGTAATGGTGACCCTTTTTCTATTGACTTTGCTTTCACCTTAACATCAGGCGAGCTGAAGTCATTATTGAAGTATTTATTGAAAAAAAAAAAACATATTTTCTGTCCCACGCGATAGGAGGCGAGCCTATTAACGTCATGCGGGCAGTTTGCCATGGGTAGTCGCCTTCTACGACACCCACGGGAACAGGTGTGATCCTATTCTACTCAACTGGGAAGCAAGGAGGGGAGTAGGACACGACAGTATTTTCGTCCAATTGTGCAGTCCGACTGGGGTAGTACCTCCGCCCTACAGAATACCGCCGCCATAATAACCTCGTGTTGTGTTGCCGGCGGTGAGTAGGGTAACCAGAGCTCACTGAAGAGTTTTTGTACTGTCAGTGGGAAGATCAAAAGCTTGTCATTCTTTGTCTTTTACACTGACGGCACAGAATCTCTTGTGCTTACAAGGTTGGCAGCGCGAGTGTGACTCCCTTGGTGTTGCACATGTCCATAGGCCATGGTAGCCAGTTTCAATCAGGTGGGCCGGGTGCTTGTCTGCCAACCAAGTGGTATACATAAAAAAAGCAACACGTCAAGTAGAATCATACTCAGTATAAAAGTGGTTTCGCTAAGATATCTGTTATGGAATAACAACTTTCTTGCAATGTATCTTTATCAATGGTTCATTCGCCATGGTTGAATTGATAATAGCCCAGGCATTGAACTTGTGATCGAGAGGTCACAGGCTCTACCTAACCATACTCGTTTAGCTTATGGTTCACATGCACAATTAAACCCGCTAGGTGGTGCTGTATCAATAGGACTACGATGAAGTTTTTTTTTATACAACTTAGGTGGCAGATAAGTACACGGCCCACCTGATGGAAAGTGGTTACCGTGGCCTATGGACGTGTGTAACACCAGAGAAGCCACACTCGCGCTGCCGACCATGTAAGCACAGAGTCTGTGCCGTCAGTGTAGAGGACAAAGCAGGACAAGCCTTTAGTCATCCCACTGACAGCACAAATTCTCAAGTGAGCTCCCCTGATCTCGTCTCTTTTTTATCTTACATACATACATATAATCACGCCTTCATCCCTGGACGGTTAGGCAAAGGAGAATAAACACCCACATTTCACCAATAATTGTATTCGGTCCTACGTAATAGGGGATGAGCCTACTGCCGTATTCCGGGCACTCTTGTTGAATCGAGCCATGCATCTGAATCTGGGATATATATATCTGTTCGATTTTAAACAGCCCTATCCCTTAGTCGCCTTGTACGACACTTTTTTGTGTTATGCTTGATAAAAAACTAATTTAGAATCGAAAGTTTCGGTTACAAGTACTCTTTCAAAATTCGAAGTACCTTTCTGGTACATATTTTTTTTTAAGAATTGCTATCTGCGTCCTTTTGCCATGTTTCATTAGAGCCGTATTCCATTCCAGGCCTAACTAAGAGTGTTTTCTCATTATCCGATGCGATATCGGTATTGGCTCCGAGAGCCGACAGGAAGTAAAATGTATGAAATATGTATCAGTCTTTCACACTGTCCAGCCCGATATCGACTGCTATGCAGTGGGCGCGGGTTCGATTCCCGCTCAGTGCAAATATTTGTATGCATGAATATGTATATTTGCATTGGTCTGGGTGTTTCTATGTATAAAATGTATGTATTTACAAAAAAAATATCTAAGTATGTTTAACCGCATTCTAGATTCCATAACACAAGCTAGTTAAGCTATGCTTACCATGGGTTTAGATAGAGTTGTGTAGAATGTCGTAGAATATTTATTTATTTTATTTATTTATTTAAAAAAAACTAAAAAACTACTACTAGATTATTTATCCACAAGCTCCACTATGCCTATAAATACGCAAAATCATTAATTATAATATCATTAACATTCTTTTCTGACCTAAATATTTTTCTTTCCGTTTCAATTCAATTGTATTTATGATCTACTTTATGAATGACAATAACCAACACGACATTAAATAACAATTATATTGGTAGTTAGGTACTTCGAGGCACACAATGGAGACGCCATTGCACAATTTTATTATATTGTATATCACCACAGATCTAACTAACCGTTTCTTGGTAAATCAGTTTGATGTTTGAGAGATTGCGGTCAAGGTTCCTGTCACCATTTACCATACTTGAAAAGTTGAAACAAATATAGAGGGGGTCAATACTAGTACAGATAATATAATATAGTTCTTATAATACTAGTAACCGAAATGGATGTATTCGAGCCTCCAAACAACCAAAAACTTCGGTGCCAATTTTTTTTTGTTTAGGCAACACAAAATTTGCCGATTTTCCGCATTCCAAGCTCTCGAGGCACCCAGAATCGCAAAATAATAGTAATATGATAATAAATATCTTATTTCGGATATATATTTTTTTTTACAATTCATAGTTTAATTAGTAATGCTTAACCTATATTAGTTAGTACAAGATTTTCGCGTTATTATTTGTGCAAAACTCGCGACCTGCGAGCGGTGGCAACTCCGGCATCGGAGCCTATTGCCGTATTCCGGGCACTATTGTTGACTCGAGCCATGCATTTGAGGCGGGACTGTATATATCTGTCTGATGTTAAACAGCCCTATCCCTTAGTCGCCTTGTACGACACCGCATGGGAAGAGATGGGGCGGTCCATATTCTACTCTGTCGGGAACCACGGGGCCATTATCTTCAATAATTACGTCATTACCCAATTCACTGACACACTAAACTCCATCTTATATCAGCACAAATATGGCGAATCTAATATTTCTTCTGTACATGTTCCGTGTGCGTATTATGTAACCATTACATGTATATCTACAGTTAAGATCCAAACATTACAAGTGACAGCTGTTTAGTAAAGAGAAAAGGTTCTATAGAAACTTACTATTGTGGTGATATTCGTTCCGACGTGGGATTTTACTTGGGACCTTTTGATGTATAGCGGTATATAAATGATAGTAATTTTGTGAATGCTGCAGCTATTACGACTTCAAATTGGATACTTTTCTATAATTAAATGAAATTATTTAACTGAGCTTATTAAAATAGTAAAAGGGCGGTAAAAAGTTATGAAAAGATATTTTTAGGTCATTGACTTCTGTAGGTATGTCAAGTAGGCGTGCCATGGTTTCTGAGTGGCGCGGACTGAATTTCAACTTTCGAATTTGGTATGGTACGGTAGTATCAGATCTTAACTAGCAAAGTAGGTACTCAAAAAGCTTTGCTTAGTTCAATTCGATTCAATTCAATTCAATTCAATTTATTTTATTGCGATATATGGGTACAAAGATGTTACAAGCAATACATTTGAGTTTCACCATGTTTCAGCCAGACTGGCATGCAATAATGTCACATATTATGACAATAAAAACAAAATCAACAATTTTTAATTAGGAGTTATGATTAGATGAAATTTTTCATGTCAAAATTAAACATGTCAGAATTTTCATGTTAAACATAATAAATAATCACCTTCATGCAACATAATAACATTAAATTAGTCAAAACAAATATTTTACCGATATAATAAGAATGTCAGAGTTACAATTGAATTTTATAATTTACTTCACATCTAGTATTTTGTCATTTAAATAATCATTTATCGTGTAATAACATTTGCGTAATAAAATATTCTTAATTTCTTTTTTAAACACACTGAGTTCCCGCAATCTCTATAATTCTTTTCGGTAATTTATTGTAAATTCGTGGAGCCATACATAAAAATCTACTATTCATTAAAGTAGTCTTGTTTGATGGTATGCTTAAGTTCAAAAAAGGTCTTAGTTCGAAAAATTATGTGGTATAATTTATTTAAAATTGTGTAGTAAATTGTATGTGTAGTAAATTTATAGGTTAAATTTTTTCAAACACAATGTAAATTGTTCATGAAAGAAATAAATCAAATCAAATATTGACCTGTTTTGTTGCTCTCTGAGGGAATTCACAGAGACCGCATTAACAATCATATGTAATAAGTAAAGTTGTAATTAAATTGCCTACTCTATTGTATTAGGGTAACCTGTAAAAATAGATGAGAGAAATAAATAAATAAATCAAAACACCTCAATTTTTAATTCTAGTTTAGCATGTTGCCTCTATACGTTTTTTCTATACCACTTAGGTGGCAGACAACCACATGGCCCACCTGATGGAAAGTGGTTACCGTGGCCTATGGACGTGTGCAAAACCAAAAGAGTCATGCTCGCGCTGCCAACCCTGTAAGCACAAAGAGTTTCAGTCAGGACAAGCTTTTGGTCTTCCCACTGACAGCACAAAACTCTCCAATGAGCTCTGGCTTCCCTACCCACGGCCGGGAACACAACACGAGGTTATTATTGCCGCGGTATTCTCTAGGGTGGAGGTACTGCCACAGTCGGACGAATCTCCTGAGTTCAGTTCGTTTAAAATACTGGTTCGAAGGAATAAATGAAAAAAATATATTGTGGTGAATAGGCCATTTATAGAGGAAGGTTATTAGCTATGTATCATCACGCTACTACTCATAGGAGCGGCACAGTAATCACAAATGACAACAAATCCGGTAGATGCACACGTTATATGTGAATAAGAATTTGCTATAATAATAATAATAATAATAATAATAATAAATATTCCACGACATTCTACACAACGCTATCTAGACCCATGATAAGCATAGCTTAACTAGCTTGTGTTATGGAATCTAGAATGCGGATAAACATACTTAGATACTTTTTTTTTTTGTAAATACATACATATTATACATAGAAACACCCAGACCAATGCAAATATACATATTCATGCATACAAATATTTGCACTGAGCGGGAATCGAACCCGCGCCCCCTGCATAGCAGTCGAATGCTCTACCGCTACGCCACGGAGGTCGTCGCTATAAGCTTTCGAAGTAGGCTATGAAGTCAGGATGGGTCGGCTAGATTCAGTATATCTGTGCAAAAACCACTTCGACCTGCTACTAACCCAGTAGCACACAAACCCAGATACTTACTTACGAACTACTTATTTCGTAATACGTACAATGAAATACATGTTTCGTCGAATCACCGACTACATTTCGTATCTAAAGAGACGCACTTACTCGTAATGATTGCTGGAGTGTACCAGTCCTATTGGGTACAGAAAAGAGTTTCATTAGCTTTGTCTGCCGATAAGTTAATATTTCAACAACAATTGGGTATGTAGTGGAGTTGAGGTGTTCGTTAAATAATATTCTCTCCAAAATAATAAACAAAATTATTTATATTTTTACGTATATGAAAATTATATATTGACAGCTAAGAGAAGAAAAATGTAATGACAGTAAATGTTTTCTTCACGAGATCTTTATAAGTATGTACAGAGGTTTTATTGCTTATAAAAAGTTGGTATAATAAAATGAGGTACGCTAGTTCCACATCACTCCCCCCTAAGCGAAGCGTACTTTGGGACGCACAGTTCGTCCGGATCTTGTGACGTACACTGCTTCGTTAGGGGCACGCTGATGTTGAAGTTGTTGTTCTTGATCATCAGCCGTGTCGTTGAACAAGTACGCTGGTTTCAGTCGGTCCAAAGATATCACCGATATCCTATTTGGCAGCTTGATCTTGTAAAATTTGCTGTGCCGTGGAAGTACCTCATATGGACCATCGTACGGTGGTGTCAACGGCGAACGAACTGTATCGTTTCGTACGAAGACGGCTTTGTTAGGGAGGAGTTGGCCAAGAAGAGAAAAAGAATAAAGGAACTGGAAAAAGACAACCTGTTTCTCGGTAACGTTAAAGGGATGTGTTCCAAGGGGGCAAAAAAAGATGGGGGGAGACGCCCCCTCCAAAAAGAAAGAAAAGCGACGGGAGGAGGCGGGACCTTCCGGTGAGGCAAAGAAGAGAAAGCTGGCCATCCCGGGGAAGTCCGACTGCTCTTCTGATCCACAGCAGAAATCCACTTCTTCGCCATCCGGAAGAAAATCCAAGGCCACCAGCTCGGCGTCCCTAGCTGAGTCGGGCTTCCTCCGGGAGCTAACAGAGAGGCTTTGATAATTCGATGCATTCTCTCAAGCTGGCCATTACTTTGAGCGTGGAATGCCGTAGTGCGAATACGCGCGATGCCTAATCTCTTCATAAGAGCACTGAATAACGCCGATTCGAACTGACGACCTTGATCAGTGGTTATGCGTAATGGACATCCAAATCTTGCTATCCAGTTGTCGTAAAATGCTCGTGCGACGCTTTCTGCTGTAATGTCTATCACTGGAATAGCCTCGATCCATTTGGTACAGCGGTCAATGATCGTTACCAAGTATCGATAGTCGTTTGATACACGAAGTGGGCCAACGATGTCAATATGTATGTGTTCAAAACGTTCTGATCGCGGAAACTCGCTTAGTGGCGTTACAACATGACGATGAACTTTAGCTCGCTGACAGCCTATGCATGCTCTGGCCCAGGTGCCAACATCTTTGTTCATGCTAGGCCAGAAAAATTTTGAGTTAATTTGATTTCGTGTAGTCCTTATGCCAGGGTGACTCAGATCATGTTGCGCCTTGAATGCAGCAAAACGATATGAGCTTGGCAGATACGGTCTTTGTGTTTTCGTGGAGTTTTCGCATGTGATTGGCTGACTCATTCCGGGTATACTGACGTTGGTAAACCGTAAGTTGGATTGCTTGCGAAGAAGTTGTAATTCTGAGTCGCACCTTTGATCATTAGCCAACTTTTCATAATCAATAGTGGTAGGGCAACGTATATCTTCGATACGCGACAGCGCATCAGCAACTGGGTTGTCGTCACCATTGACGTATTCGATACCTGTGCATAACTGACTTATAAAATGCAATTGACGTTCTCGGCGGGGTGTGTCGCTGCTGTTGTCTTTACGCGTTAATGCGTACACAAGTGGCTTGTGGTCCGTGTAAACAGTCACTTTGCAGCCTTCTATGAGTCGCCGGAAGTGTTTCACAGCAGCGTAAATCGCTAATAGCTCGCGGTCATATACGCTGTAGCGCTGTTGCGTCTTGCTCATCGCTTTCGAGAAGTAAGCGAAAAGCGTCCACACGTCGTTGATCTTTTGTTGTAACACTGCGCCGAGACTGAAGTTTGATGCGTCTGTCAAGATGCCCAGTTCACTGCCTGGAACAGGATGCACTAGTTGGGTAGCTTCTAAAATGCTTTTACGGCTCTTTTCAAAAGCTAATTCGGAATCTGGAGTCCACTCGATAGGTGTTTTATCGTTTCGCTTCCGGTTGTGAAGATATTTGTTTAAATCCACCTGCATTTCGGCTTGCCTGGGTAGGCAGCTGCGGTAAAAATTGAGCATACCCAGGAAACGACGTAGGTCAGCTACTGTTTTTGGTTTCGGGTACTTCAATATCGCTTCAGTCCGTTCTTGCGTCGGTCTTATGCCGTTAACTGAGACTTCGTAGCCCAGGAAGTTAATTTTTGTCTGGCCGAATTGACATTTTTCAATATTCAGCATGACACCGTGTTCCTGAAGACGTTGGAGCACTTGATGTAAAAGACGTTTGTGGCTATCTTCATTTTCTGACGAAAGCAAGATATCGTCAACAAAACAAAAACAGTTGTCTATACCCCGCAGTACCTGGTGCATAAATCTCTGGAACGTTTGACTGGAATTTCTCAAACCACATGTCATTGATCTCCATTGGAACAGGCCAAAGGGCGTAATAATAGCTGTCTTTTCTCGATCTTGTTCGGCCATCGGTATCCAGTAGTAAGCCATCTTTAAATCTAACTTCGAGAAAATCCTCATATTATGCAACTGATAAGTGAAATCCTGTATGCGAGGTATTGGGTATCGGTCAGGTAGAGTGACAGCGTTTAATCTGCGGTAATCCCTGTTTCTATGCGATGCACGACTCCATGTTTTGCAGGCTCCTTAAATGATACAGGTCGCAGTACGTCCGGATATTGCTTGAGTATGTCGTGGTACACTTGATCGGAGCTAATGAGATGTACTGAGTCATAGCTTGCAGTGACTTCAAGTGCATCAACTGATAGCTCGGTGATATTATCAATAAGTTTCTTGCGGCTGAGGTCAACCATCAACTTGTAATGACGCAAGAAATCTGCTCCCAAGATGGACGTCTTCACATCTGCTACGATGAATCGCCAAATGAAACAGCGCCTAAGACCAAGATTGAGCTTAAGAGTTTTCTCACCGTATGTACTGATAGGAGTATTATTTGCAGCAAACAATCGGTAGGCGCTTGCAGTCTTGCTAGATCTTCGTGAGGTAGTAGCTAAAACAGAAATGTCGGCACCCGTATCCACCAGGAATCGTTCCATTGTATTTCGGTCAAAGACACACAGGCGGTTTGTTGTAACGGGAACATCGACGTCCGCCACGGCCGATGTTGCAGCTAGTTTAAAGACGTTGACGACTGATTCTTCCTTCTTCGACAACACGGTGACTCACATCGCCTTGCCTTGTCACCAAAGCGATAGTGAAATCTGCATTCCCATGTAGGATCTCCGGGCTTAACTACAGACTTGCTGTTGTCACGTGATCGTGATCGTGAACGTGAACGGAAGGGTTGTCGGCCTCCCTGGTATCGATAAGTAGAACGACTGTGCAACTCCGCTACTTCCAGATCTAATTTTTCTATTTGTTTAGACAGGACTTGTAACTGTGCAACTATGACTGAACTGGTACTTGTGCTCGCCGCTGCACCGATGTCTTCATCTGGCATCTTGATGTATCGGAACGTCGTCGGGGTCACCAATGTAGTGGAGTTGAGGTGTTCGTTAAATAATATTCTCTCCAAAATAATAAACAAAATTATTTATATTTTTACGTATATGAAAATTATATATTGACAGCTAAGAGAAGAAAAATGTAATGACAGTAAATGTTTTCTTCACGAGATCTTTATAAGTATGTACAGAGGTTTTATTGCTTATAAAAAGTTGGTATAATAAAATGAGGTACGCTAGTCCCACAGGTATTTGAATCAAATTAGTTACTATTTAGAAAAACGTGAAAACAGTAAACTATATGTTAAAAATTTGCTGCGTTACCGTACCGTGGCCTATGGACGTGTGTAACACCAGAGTAGCCGACAATGTAAGCACAGTCTCTGTGCTGTCAGTGCAGGGGACAAAGCAGGACAAGCCTTTAGCTCTGGCTACCATACTCACCGCTGGGAACACGACACGAAGTTATTATAACCGCGGTATTATGTAGGACGGAGGTACTTCCCCAGTCGGACTGCTCAATTTTGCGGAAATACCGCCGTGTCCTACCTCCTATAAAGTCTATAATATCTAAAGAGACGCACTTACTCGTAATGATTGCTGGAGTGTACCAGTCCTATGATGTCTAAAGGGCGACTCTCGGGTACAGGAAAGAGTTTTATTAGCTTTGTCTACAGATAAGAACAATTGGGTATTTGACTGAGTAGTCAAATTAGTTACTATTTAGAAAAACGTCAAAACGGTAAGCTATAAGAAAACTGCCGCGTTGTGCGGCTCCCCGTTTCCGGGTACGAGTTGGGGACTCTCTGGTTCCTACACCCGAGGAGGGCCAGATCTAGAGAAATGGCAGTGGGTCGGCAGGGGTGCGAGAGATAAGCAACTGTCAACCTCACCTTCGACAGCCAAAAACGACCCACAGGCGCCGTGAATTTCAGTCGGTTCGAGTCCGACATAACCTTTCCTGCTCAGGGACGGGGTGGGGGGGGGATTAATTATTGTGACGTCATAATATTTTATAGTTAAATTATTACGTATTATAGATTCGATGAATGATTAAAAAAAATAGCGAATAAATATTAACAGACGCAACTTTTACTTATCTTTTTTTTTATTTTTATTTTTATTTTTTATTTCCATATTATTACATTAGTTCATCTCATAGAAGCACCCATAAAACCCGCATAGGTTTATCTTGGGTAGTTTACTATTCTTAATTTAATACTAACGATATTTAGGACAGCCTCTATGGCGGTAGTGCCTTTGACTGTTGAGCAGAGGACGCGAGTTTGATTCTCACTCAGTGTATATATTTATTTGCATTAGTTTGTGTGTTTAAGTCCTCGGAGGGTACGTTAAGCCGTCGTAGGTCCGGGTTACCTTACGAACATCTATGTCAAAGTCAAAGTCAAAAATCATTTATTCTGCATAGACCATTAAATCACGGTAATCACGGTGCTTGTCTGCCACCTAAGTGGTATGAAAAAAAAAAACAACATTTACAAAACGTCAACAAAAAAGGAACATGAAAATCAGTTTAGTAAATGGACCACCGCCGGTTCGAAACACGGCCCCGACCTTTTTTTTTTTTTACCCACGGATACCTCCCCACCGGAGCCGGTGGAGGAGGTTATGTCGGACTCGAACCGACTAAAACGCACGCCGCCTGTGGGTCGCTTTGGTTGCCGAAGGTGAGGTTGACAGGCATATCCCTCGCACCCCGGCCGACCCAGGGCCATCTCTCACGATCTGGCCCTCTTCTCGGGTGTGCACGGCTCCGACCTGAGAAGACTCCGGCAAGAAACTCTATTTACAAACATACACTTAGTCTACTTACTATGGCAGTCGTTACGGATAGTTCGAGCCCGAAATGTCCAACAACTAATAATCTAACATCAATATCACCACTGGGTAATAGAGGTCAGAAGGCAGTCGCTTCACGGAAAATTACGAAGTTCAGCCGCATCCCAATCAAACTGGAAAAAGCGGACCCCGGAATTCGAGGTGAAGGCCGCGGATGCGACCAGGATTAACGCAAAATGATGAATAGCGTATTTAGGCTCAAAACAAACACAGAGTGTCCTTGTTTCACGAATTAAACAATGATAGGTTCCCACGTGTCTGCTTGCACCTAAGTATGTGGTAGTTAAGGGGTGAAGGTTGACGCTATGCGCACACGCATATTATGAATAATTTTCATAACTAATTATCCTATCATTGATGTGCCGGCAGATTTTTT
This sequence comes from Eilema griseolum, assembly GCA_963662185.1. Classification (NCBI taxonomy): domain Eukaryota; kingdom Metazoa; phylum Arthropoda; class Insecta; order Lepidoptera; family Erebidae; genus Eilema; species Eilema griseolum. The sequence goes on from OY759232.1 coordinate 1,301,592, forward strand.
ATAGTAGAAAATACCTAATCATTTTATTTTGTCTCGTTCCCGTCGACTCTTTAGATATGAATTGATTGCGAGTGGGCTCCCCCAGTGGTGTAGTTTTTGTGTCTCTTACTCCTCGATTTCACCTAAGTATAAAACATGTATTTGACAAGTTGAAATATGTCACAGGCTTCAGTGTGAACGCAATTGTGTTTTTTTATACATGTTTATAACTTGTTGGCTATACATACTATTTGAACGAAAAGTTTTTGGGGCAGTCCCAATACGTGTATAAAACAAGTATTGTGTTTTGATTATGTGGTATGGGTAATGGACTGCTGAGACAAGGTCTCGGGTTCGATCCCAGGTTTACCATGGCACACACCAATGACTTTTCGATGCTTTTCGAAGTTATGTGTGTGTTTATCGCAGGTTTATAAGTGCCCGATTAATGGCAATAGGCTCGCCACATATTACATTGGGACCTAAACATAAACTGGCGAAATGAGGGTACTAGCACCTCTGCCTACCCCTTCGGGGATATAGGCGTGAGTTTATGTTATGTTATGTAGTCTTCTACAAGTCTTCAACAATATTTGTATCTAACAAGTTCACAACTTGTTTCAAAGTGAAAACGAGGGGTTAGGGTGGATTCGACCTAACCTAAGTTTATACATAACATAACATAAACTCACGCTTATATCCCCGAAGGGGTAGACAGAGGTGCTAGCACCCACATTTCGCCAGTTTATATTTAGGTTCCAATGTATAGGTGGCGAGCCTATTACCATTAACCGGCCACTTATGAACCTGCGACACACATAACTTCTAATAGCATCGAAAAGTCATTGGTGTGTGCCATGGTAAAACCTGGGATCAAACACGAGACCTCGTCTTAGCAGTCCATTACCCATACCACTAGACTACCGCGGTTACTCAATTAATCTATTACAAGATCTTAATCTCGTGCAAATCAATAGAAGATTATATCTAGCTATACTTATAATTATCTATGCGCTAACAACAAAGTCAATGATGAATGAATGTAATACCCGGCAATTATGTGTTGTATTAAAAAGCCACTTTGTTAAGCGTAAGTGATGTCAACTCGCTTTTCAAGTTCTGTCATACGCTATAATGCGACATAGCGTATGACAGAACTTGTCAAAAGCTTATGTATGCTTTTGACAAGTTGCTTAAAGTATGCGTAAAGATCAAAAAGGACAGTTTGAGACGCCATTTTCTTATTTTTGGAAGCTCTGTATTCCGTGAGAAACAGTGGTATAATAACAAATATTTAGAAGATTTTTTTTTTTAATAACTAATAAATTGCCGCATGGTTTCCGGCAGAGTAGAATTAAGGCCACCCCATCTCTTCCCATGCGGTGTCGTACAAAGCGACTAAGGGATAGGGCTGTTTAACATCAGTCAGATATATACAGCTCAGACTCAACCTCAGTACCAACAATAGCGCCCGGAATACGGCAATAGTTTCACCCCCTATTACCTACGTGGGACCGAATACAATAATTATTGGTGAAATATGGGTGTAAATTCACCTCTACCTAACCCTCCAGGGATAAAGGCGTGATTGTATGTATGAGTGATATGTATTTATGTATGTTATTTAGAACTAAATAGTTGTTTTGTTTATAAACAAAGGTGGGTCTTGATTCATCTTGATCAAACTTGATTTAACATATTTATAGCATTTGTTGTCGTTTTATTTAACAACTAGTCGATGAAGCGACTACAACTGACCTCTAAAACCTATTAACAATATCGTAGTATTGCAGTTAGTACAGTTTTCGGTCACTAATATTCTTTCTAAACAAAAGAATACCTACATTCTTTATGTTAAATGTTAAAGTAAATACTTACCTTAGCTTTATTTTTTTAACCAAATACCAGAATATTGTGTAAACTATTAAGAAATGTTACAGCTACGGTATACATACTAAATCGTGATTCATTATATGTGGTTAATATTTCAGCAATAAATTGCAACACGCGTTCGTCGCACGCGCATCATGTGCGACTCGCACTCTTTAATTAAGTATTGCAAGTTGCAATATAATCATATCTTGAATATTAATACAATGCAGTATTTGCAAATACTTATTATAACAATTAATATTTTATACATTTATGAAAGTTAAATGTAGTTTAGTTGAAATATCAAATTATTTTCAAAATTTACACTATTTCTATTTCCTGACGGTGTCTTTGGTTTTGCGGTAGAGCTTTCGGTTGCTAATTCAGAAGGTCGATGCCGTACTCGTGGTAACACTAAGTTGTCACACCAGTGTGACAATCAAGAATTTCTTTTTTGTTTGTCACACGTAATATGGAGTGAGCCTATTACCGTCTTCCGGGCACTATTATTGACTAAAGCCATGCATCTAAGGCTGAGTCTAGGCAGTATATATCTGTCTGATGCTAAACAGCCCTATCCCTTAGTTGCCTTGTACGACACCGCATGGGAAGAGAATGGGTGGTCCAAATTCTACTCTGCCGGGAATCACGCGGCAGAGTAGAATAAAAAAAAAACTTTATTTTACGAAACCTTGACATTTAGCTGTTTACTAAGCAATGTTATCTTCCAAACTGAACGCTATAAATTATGACATGCTGTGTGACCAGTGGACGCACCTATTTTTGACATAATATTATATTTAAGCTGTGTTACCATAACAAAAAAAAAACTAGCGGTGATGAGCAGAGTGGTTTTTATATGACTTGGTTGCAAACGAGTTCACGGTCCAAGTGATGGGAAGCCATACTGCGATTATAGATGTGTGCAACACCGCTAACACCACCGCTGGTTGCATTCCGAGGAACCACAACTGGTGTAAAGGGAACTTGGACGCGAGCAAGGCAAAGATGAAATTTTCGTATTTGTGCGCTAAATACGAAAATTTCAATAACATAACATAACATAACATAAACTCACGCCTATATCCCCGAAGGGGTAGGCAGAGGTGCTAGCACCCACATTTCGCCAGTTTATGTTTAGGTCCCAATGTAATAGGTGGCGAGCCTATTGCCATTAACCGGGCACTTATAAACCTGCGATAAATACACACATAACTTCGAAAAGCATCGAAAAGTCATTGGTGTGTGCCATGGTGAAACCTGGGATCGAACCCGAGACCTCGTCTCAGCAGCCCATTACCCAAACCACTAGGCTACCGCGGTTAGTTCAAATAATAATAATAATAATAAAATAATAATAATAATAAAAAAGCAAAGCAAATAAGCTAATAGCAAAGAGCCTCGACCAACACCTAAAGAGGCTCGGGTTAGATGGTTGGGTCAAGGGCCAGATGCAGAAGGCTGTGCTTCTTGATACGGCGCGCATCGTGCGGAAATTTCTTTCTCTGGAGCCCTAACCACCGGTAGCTTGGTCCCTGTACCCGGTACCGGTGGAGCACTATTTTTTATATTTTTAAATAGATGTTTTTTATATGTGTTTAAAAATATAATTTATAAGTTGAATAATAAAATAAAGTAAATAATAATAAAAAATTATAAATCGATTATTTCAGGCAATAATAGAAAAGTTACAAAATGTTATAAACTTATTCTACGGCCCATAAATATATATACCTTAAAACTAAAAATACATATAATATATCTTAACCTAAAGCACACGTAATGACGTCGTTTAAAGATTCCTTATCATTCATACAGAATCATACAGAATACCGCGGCCATAATAACCTCGTGTTGTGTTCCCAGCGGTGAGTAGGGTAGCCAGAGCTCACTGGAGAGTTATATGCTGTCAGTGGGAAGACCAAAAGCTTGCCCTGCTTTATCTTTTACACTGACGGCACAGAAACTCTTGTGCTTACAGGGTTGGCAGCGCGAATGTAACTCCCTTGGTGATGCAAGCGTCTTTAGGCCACGGTAACCACTTTCCAACAAGTGGGCCGTGTGCTCATCTGCCAACCAAGTGGTATAGAAGGTATATATATTTATATAGGAGGTAGGACACGGCGGTATTTCCATCGGTGTATTTGCCCAACAGAATACACCGATTATAATAACTTCGTGTTGTGTTCCCAGCGGTGAGTAGGGTAGCCAGAGCTCACTGGAGAATTTGTGCTGTCAGTGGGATGACTAAAGACTTGACCTGCTTTGCCCTCTACACTGACGGCACAGAGACTGTGCTTACAGGGTCGGCAGCGCGAGTGTGGCTTCTCTGGTGTTACACACGTCCATAGGCCACGGTAACCACTTTCTATCAGGTAGGCCGTGCGCTTGTCTGCTACCTAAGCGGTATATAAAAAAAATCATTCTCTGAGGCTTTTCCCAACTTAGTTAGGGTCGGCTCTTCAGTTGAGCTATGATGCGGTCAAACTTCGATATTGTCCGTGAAGCGACTGCCACCTGACCTCCGTAACTAATTGGCAATATCAAAGCATTGCAGTTAGACCAGTTGCTGGATTTCTATGGCTCCAACTACCCGTAACAACTGCCATAGATGTTGGTATGGCAACGGGACCAACGGCTTAACGTCCTCTCCGAGGCACGACCTGACCAATGCAAATAGCCATATTCATAACATAACATGACATGACATGACATGACATGACATGACATGACATGACATGACATGACATGACATGACATGATATGACATGACATAACAAACTCACGCCTATATCCCCGAAGGGGTAGGCAAAGGTGCTAGCACCCACATTTCGCCAGATTATGTATAGGTCCCAATGTAACAGGTGGCGAGCCTATTGCCATTAACCGGGCACTTATAAACCTGCGATAAATACACACATAACTTCGTAAAGAATCGAAAAGTCATTGGTGTGTGCCATGGTAAAACCTGGGATCGAACCTGAGACCTCATCTCAGCAGTCCATTACCCATACCACTAGGCTACCGCCATATTCATGCGGACAAATATTTGCCCTGAGTAGGAATTGAATCTGCGCCCCCTGTGTAGCAGTTCTAAAATATCATAACAATACCAAGAAGGCTGTAGCAACGTAGGTAAATTCGTTCACAAACGAACGGGGAACTGAACCCCGGACCTTACGCAACGCAAGCGTTATGATTGTTCTCCGAGATGAAAGTCGATGATTTGGCGACCTCTCGCGAACATCAACAATGCTTAAAATTGGTTCTGTATACTCACGCTTAGATATAAAAGGTAGGCAGAGTTTGTATTCAACACCTAAATTACTCCAGCAAGTAAAAAAATGAGTCAAAAATAGTTTCAAGTACCTACCAAGAGCACTGAAGATTGGGCTACGAAGGTTATCACAAAACCCCCGTATGACCCACACTTCAAGACCCCTTTTATATACCACTTAGTTGGCAGACAAGCACACGGCCCACCTGATGGGTAGCGGCTATCGTGGCCTATGGGCGTATGCAACACCAGGTCACACTCGCGCTGCCGATCATGAAGAAACCTTCTGATACCCCTCTTGAAGAACCCCATATTGTAGGCGTATGGGAAAACCGCAGCAGGGAGGTCATTCCCCAGCTTGAGTGTGCGTGGGATGAAGTTTCTTTCATACCGCACAATGCGCATCGTCTCAGGTCGCAATGTGTGAGGATGAATTCCCTGCCTTTTTTTTTTTAAGGTTGACATAACCTCGACCATCAGGACTCGAACCGACTAAAACGCACGCCGCCTGTGAGTCGTTTTGGTTGCCGAAGGTTAGGTTGACAGGCATATCCCTCGCACCCCGGCCGACCCAGGGCCATTTCTCACGATCTGGCCCTCTCCTCGGGTGTGTGGGGACTACAGAGTCCCCAACTCGTTCCCAGAAAACGGGGAGGCGCGCCAGGCGCGCCGCCGCCGCGGCCTGCTTCTGCCAGGGTGACAGGCGGCTCCACCCGTCACCCCCAGGCCAGCGCTCATGGGGGGTGGAGGTCTCTCATCGGAATTCCCTGCCTATGGGCGAGATGTGCGATGATAGAAAGTAGCTGCGGGCATCATGTCAAACAATTCATCTGAGTACCATTATAGATGAGGTCCAACTTTGGGGTGGTACAGGTTCGTAGCCGTAGTTTGAGTAGGTACATGGTGGGGGTGGGTTACCTATCTGCTGACCTCCACAACCCGAAGATGATATCGAAGCATGGCATCTAGAACAGCCCTATCCCTTAGTCGCCTTGTGCGACACCGCATGGGAAGAAATGGGGTGGCCCAAATTCTGCTCAGCCAGCAAACACGCGGTTTAAAAATAAGTTGCCAAAATTTTGTTTGGGTTCACTACCTTTTGCTAAAATCTTTTGGGCAGTACACTCGGCCGAGTGCACTGTCTCGCCACTACACTCGGTATGTGTGTGATCTAGACATAAACGTCCATAAACTCGGCGAGCGTCGATCGCGCTGTCAATCTTACATAACACAGCAGTGTTGCCAAATGAAACGATGGCAATTGAGAAACTAGTAGAAAACAGCTGAAGGTCGCCAGTGGTGTAATATTATGTGGCATCGGAACACCGATGGCTTTACGTCATTCGTGAGCAATATCATAGGAATTTGACATGCCATGGTTGTTCTGGGGTCTAGTTTGTCCACTGGTTTTACCAAGCAACTAAAATATGGAGCTCATTAAGAAGGTCATTAGAAACTTAAGCAAACATACATATAGTCACGCCTTTATCCCTGGAGGGTTAGGCAGAGGTGAATTAACACCCACATTTCACCAATAATTGTATAGGGGGTGAGCCTATTGCCGTATGCCAGGCACTATGGTTGACTCAAGGCATGCATCTGAGGCTGAGTCTATATATATTTGTCTGATGTTAAACAGCCCTATCCCTTAGTCGCTTGTACGACACCGCATGGGAAGAGATGGGGACGCCTGGTTTCCGGCAGAGTAGAATTACTCTGCCGGAAACCAGGCGTCATTGGAAAAGGTACTTGAAATGATTTTAGGTGTTGAATACAACTCTGCCTACCATTTATATCTAAGCGTAAGTATACAGAACAACACAGAAAAAGAACGTTCTTAAATGTCATTGTAAACCTTTGAGGATACCGTAAGGCGAAACCGATCAGGTCTAATAACAAATAAAAAATACTGTGGAAAAGTATGAGTGTATTCTCAATATTTCTAGAAGGTTTCTACAGTGTGGAAAGCACGAGTGTGACTCTAATGGTGTTGCACACGTCCATAGGCTACGGGTCGATGAATGACCTACGACACATATCCCTCGCAACCCAGCCGGCCCAGGACGCATCCCGGCCGGCTCAGGACGCAACCCCGGCCGGCCCAGGACGCACCCCGGCCGGCTCAGGACGCACCCCGCCCGGCCCAGGACGCACCCCGGCCGGCTCAGAATGCACCCCGGTCGAAGAAGTCGAAGTAACAAGAACACAACAATATGACTAAATTATTTAATTTAATTTCAAACTTTTTTTTTTTTTTTAATTAGGACACGTCAATTGGACTTCGCCTTGCCTGATGGTAAGCTGAAGGCAAAGTCCCAGAAAAGAGGGTCACCATTACTTACACATGCCGTGTGACAATGGTGACACTCATTTGATAACACGCATGTAAATCTTCGTCTGTTATTGCTTGTGACGTTTATTTGTACATTAAATTATTACTGAAGGGCTCTCAACTAGTGTTTATCTTGAGTCGAATCGTAGAAATAACAATAGCTAAGGCTGCGTTCGAACTATGTCGATTTCTGTAATAAGTATAGCACGTACCGGGGTAGCCTAGTGATAAGGGTAATGGACTCCTGAGATAAGGTCTCAGGTTCGATCCCAGGTTTTACCATGGCACACACCAATGATTTTCGATGCTTTTCTAAGTTATGTGTGTATTTATCGCAGGTTTATAAGTGCCCGGTAAATGGCAATAGCCTCGCCACCTATTACATTGGGACCTAAATATAAACTGGCGAAATGTGGGTGCTAGAAACTCTGCCTATCTCTTAGGGGTTATAGGCGTCAGTTTATGTTATGTTATGTATCGCACGTAGATAAAATACAAAACATACATACATATAATCACGCCTTTTTCCCCGTAGGGTTAGGCAGAGGTGAAATGAAATAAGTACACCAAGAAAAATAAATTTACACGTGATACCTAAAAAAGAAAATATGACCAATAAACACTGCGAGACAGAGAAGCCTACTATCTTATCAGTGAAATTTTAAAGCATTTAGTACCTATGCTAACTACTCAAATCGAATATATTAGAACCTCGCCTGAATCGTTCAAAATTTTCCTCCGGTAGGCGTTGACTCTGTGGTCAGAGCAGTCCCCCTGTAAGGGAAAGATCGTGGGTTCGAATCTCGCCTGAACCAATTCAATGTTTTCTATCTTAATCGATATATCTTCTAGTGTTTAAATGGGGGACCATGACCATGACAGCTGAAAAGTAACCGAATCGTCATCTTCTAGTGAAAGTGTGAGTTAAAATTTAAAAAAATACGTTTAAAAAAACAGATTTCAAAAACAAATAACTATAAAAAACATAATAAAGAGAAGAGAAAAATTACTGAATTCACAGATTTACTACTCTGTTTGAAGTCGGTGCCTACTTTGTCTGTTGTGCCTGCACTAATAAGATGTTGAGCGACAAAATTAATGCGCCTGCGTGTTGCGCAACAATTCAGTATGAGAGTAAATGAATTATATTTTAGTTTACGTGAATTACTCTGCATGCTTCTTCGATAATATTCCAAAGTTACTAAGAAAGGTGACGCACGAGAATTGTGTTGACTATGAGTTGCTTCCAGAGAACACACATACATTTGTTTGTCAAGCCAGTGGTTCATTGCGCTGGCTAGATCATTGCTTAATATCTAGTGCAGCCAAAAATTTAATTGCTAATGTGACTGTATCTTATGGGATGTATCCTTCAGATCATTATCCTGTTTTGTTTGAGTGCAATCTAACTAAGATAAATGAAAAACAACCTGTGCAAAATTTCATTAGTAATAAGATTAGATGGGGAGAAAGAAATGCTGAGCAAATCAAAAACTACAATGAATTTTGTAATAATAAATTAAATGCAATTAAATTACCAGAATGTTTAGAATGTTCTCAAAAAATGTGTAATAATGCTAATCACTTAATTGAAATTGATAAGTTGTACTCTGACATAATATCAGTTCTTCAGGAGGGTGCTGTATCTACCTATATTGGTGCAGACAATATCAAAAGACACAAATATATCACTGGCTGGAATAAATTTGTAAGCAGTGCTCATAGGGAGGCTCGATTGCACTATAAAAACTGGCTATGGCAGGGTGCACCAGCCGGTGGTGCATTGTTTGAGGCAATGTGTAGTTCCAGAAAAACTTTTAAATCAAAATTAAAATCTGTTCAAAACAATCAACAACAAATTAAATTAGATATTTTGACAGATCATCACTCAAAAAAACAGTTTGCAAAATTTTGGAAAGCCACAAATAAATTAAATCTGAGGCCGAGCCTTCCTGTGAGTGTTGCGGGTCAAAATGACCCAAAAGGTATAGCCAATCTTTTTGTTCGACACTTTAAGGTGGAGTCACCTTTGAGGGCTGAGCAGAAGGTGGTTGATGTCCAGAGTGGAATGAGGGGTGATGAGTCTATAAGATTCACAGCTAAGCAAATTGCCACAGCAATAAATAAAATGACAAAAGGCAAATCGCCGGGCCATGATGACCTGAGTGTTGAACACCTAAAATATGCAGGGCAAAAGTTATACAGTGTTCTTTCTTTGCTGCTTAATCTGTGTCTTAACCATCACTACCTGCCACGGGATCTCATGTACACTGTGGTAGTTCCTATTATCAAGGACAAGACAGGGGATGCCTCCGACATTTCTAACTACAGGCCAATTTCACTGGCCACTATAGTTGCCAAAGTCTTGGACAGTCTGCTTGATAAACAGCTGGCCGAACACATTGAACTCCATGATGCTCAATTTGGTTTCAGGCCAGGTTTGTCCACGGAGAGTGCAATTCTGTGTCTCAAGCAAACTGTTCAGTATTATACGAGTAGAAAAACACCTGTATTTGCCTGTTTTCTGGATCTGTCGAAGGCATTCGATCGGGTATCCTACGAGGTACTGTGGAGTAAACTTCGGACAGATACAACGGTGCCAGATGATGTAGTGTCTTTGTTTCGATACTGGTATAATAACCAGGAAAATAGTGTAAGATGGGCTGAGGCCCGGTCTGATGTGTATGGGTTGGAGTGTGGAGTGAGGCAGGGAGGGCTAAGCTCCCCCCGTCTGTTCAACTTATACATAAACCGTTTGATCGGTGAGCTCAGCATGGCGCTGCTGAGTCCATCGATTGGCGGCCTCAGGAAGCTAATAGCCTTGTGTGGAAGCATATGCTGTTTCTCATGGGCTCAAGTATAATGTAAAGAAAAGTGAGCTCCTTATGTTTAGGTCAGGTCCACTAAAGCATACAGACGTGCCGGAGGTCTTGCTTGGTGGAGTTAGATTGAACTGGGTAAAGTCTTTCAAGTACTTGGGCCACTGGGTCACGGACGGGCTCAGGGATGATTTAGACGTTGAAAGGGAGCGTAGGTCGCTGGCTATCAGGTGTAACATGGTTGTCCGGAGGTTTGCACGTTGTTCGAACACAGTCAAAGTGACTCTCTTTAAAGCCTTCTGCACGTCCTTCTACACGTGCAGCTTGTGGATGTGTTACACTCTACGGGCATATAACGACCTGCGCATTCAGTATAATAACGCATTCAGGATGCTGTTGGGGCTGTCTCGGAGATGCAGTGCATCAGGAATGTTTGCAGAGGCCCGCACAGACGATTTCTATGCTATTATTAGAAAGCGTTCGGCCTCTGCCTTGGCACGACTCCGCCGCAGCTCCAACAGTCTCCTGAGTGTGTTTAAGGATAGGTGGGACTCCCCCTTGTTACAACACTGGATGACACTCCACACGTGCCACAGATAGTGGAGTGTTGTTATTCATTTGTATTTATTACTAACATTAGTTCTTAACTTAAATTGTTACTAACACTATGGATCGATGGTCTGACAATAAATGAATTTTAATTTAATTTAATTTAATAACTATTTAATTAAACGTCAACAACTCCCAAATACTCCAACCAACATACATTTCCATCCAAAGGTTGCCTGGAAGAAATTGCGTAAAGCGATAAGGCCGCCCTTTTGTACTGCTCTTGTCTTCATGAATATTGTAATTGGCGTGCAATAACATATAATAAATAAATAAATAAAAATCTCACTTCTATGAACGTAGCTTTATTGAAAAATGTCGTTGCCTACGCCATTTATCACAAAAAACTAATCACCCACTCACACAGATTAAAATAAATAAACTTAAATTTTTGATAAGTGTTTTATGAGTAATATTTTATTACTATTTGATGATCGAATAATTGTATAATCTGTGGGTACAACTATACGTAGGTATGATTTGGGACATATATTTTGGACTTAAATTGTTTCTTGGGTGTCTTTTAAGGATAGGATGGGGTGCTATGGTGGTAGACGAATTCAAATTCACCAAGCATAAGATTATTACAACACAATCCACGGGTACCGGGTTCTCGCTTGCATATATTGGACCTAAAATATGTACCTACTAGCACACATTTCTTGTGTATCTTTTGAGGAGAGCGTGGGGTTCTACGGCGGTGAACGAATTCAAATTCACCAAGCATAGATAAATAATTATAAAAAAATCCGCGCGCATCAGCAGTAGGTAATCTGTGGTGTATCGTTTATCTCGCGACTTAGGTCTATGATATGTGTCCCTAGGTGTATAATGGTGAGGTTGTAAGTGAAGGCCTCAGTTGAACGACACTTAAGTACTTCAAACAATTGACTAAACCTTTCAAAGTTGAAGTGAGGAAGCAAAAACTATGAACAATACAGCCACGGACTGAGATCCGGCCCATCCCGAAAGGGGAAACCTAGTCATCCAGTATATCATTCCTGTGGGAGCGGCAGTGGGAGCGAAGGAGGATCGCAAGCCAAGCTGCCCGTGTAATGAGACAACTCGAGCGTCAGAGTTGGTGACTTTGTAGTCAAGATTGATCGGACGCTGTCTTTACTTAGAAGATAAGATTTTTTTTTTTTTTTTTTTTTTTATATAGGACACGTCAATTGGACTTCGCCTTGCCTGATGGTAAGCTGAAGGCAAAATCCCAGAAAAGAGGGTCACCATTACTTACACATACCGTGTGACAATGGTGACACTCAGCTTGACGGCCTTATCATATGCTTTTTCACGCCCCGCTTAAAGGACCCGGGACTGTAGGAAGAAGGAAACACGTGAGCTGGTAATGAATTCCAGGCCTTAATGGTGCGACAGAGGAAAGAGTCTCCGAACCGCTTGGTTCTTGATCGGATGTTTTGCACCGTGTGCGGATGACATCTAAGACCTGCACGCGTTGTCCTGTGTAGGAAAGGGGAGGGTGGGACTAATTGGAAGAGCTCATCAGAACACTCCCCATGGTACAGACGGTAAAATACAGCCATGGACGCAACATCTCTACGCAGCTGTAAAGGTTCTAGGGTGTTCGTGATCTCGGGATTCCCAATGATGCGGATCGCACGTCGCTGCAACCTGTCGAGAGCATCTAGTAAGTACTTTGCTGAACCATCCCAGAGATGCGAGCAGTACTCCACACAGGAGCGAATTTGTGTCTTGTATAGAAGACACCGCTGCTCCGGCGTGAAAAATCGTCTCACTCTGTTCAGGACTCCGAGTTTTCGTGAGGCTGTTTTGATGATGCTTTCGATGTAGTTTTTGTTATTCAGGTTGCAGCGAACATCCATACCTAGGATATTGAGATTGTCCTGCAGCGGCAGTGGCGTGCTCTGAAGAGTGGGGAGGGGAAGGAAAGAAGATACTTTTGCTGTAAACGCACATGCCTGCGTCTTCTTGGCATTGAACTCAACCAGGTTCTCAGAGCCCCATTGAGAAATGTGATTCAGGACCCCGTCAAGCTCAGTGACAAGAAGCTGCCTTTTCTCTGCGATATCTGACTGCTTGGCCGCTGGATGTCCATGATAACTCCCATGTAAAGTGCTATCGTCTGCATAACAATGAACATTGCCGGTAGACAGCATGTCGTTGATATGCAGAAGAAAGAGAGTGGGTGATAAGACGGACCCCTGGGGCACGCCAGCATTAACCTGCAGAAACTCTGAAGCTCGTCCGTCACAAAGGACGCGAATACGGCGCCCCTGCAGGAAGCTAGCAACCCAGTTGCACAGCCTAGAAGGCAGACCAAAGGCAGGTAGCTTAGAAAGAAGCGATTTGTGCCAGACTTTATCGAAAGCTTTGGCGATGTCAAGACTAATTGCCAGTGACTCGCCGTGCTTGTCCATAGCCTCACCCCAAAGATGGGTAACGTATGCTAGAAGATCACCCGTTGACCGTTTCGGTCTGAAGCCAAATTGCCGGTCATTAATTAAGGAGTGATCCTCTAGGTGCCGCATGAGCTGTTTGTTAATTATGTGCTCAAACACTTTGCACAGCACTGAGGTGACGGCTATGGGTCGATAGTTGGCTGGCTCCGAGCGATCCCCCTTCTTGGGAATCGGCTGAACATTCGCCTCTTTCCAAGGCAAAGGCACTGTACACGAACTGTAGGATAGCCGGTACAGGCGCGTAAGTATTGGAGACAACTCCGCTGCACATTTTTTCAAAACTACCGCTGGAATACCATCCGGACCACTGGCTTTCCGGACATCGAGTGATTGCAGCACTGCACGGACATCGCGTTGCCTGATATGGATATCAGGCATCGCGTGGTCACTGTCGGGTAGTGTTGGTGGCTGCGTACCACAATCATCGATTCGGGAGTTGGCCGCAAAGAGATTAGCCAGCAGATTTGCCTTCTCTTGCGACTCATGGGCCAGGGATCCATCAGGGTTACGCAGCGGAGGCAGCGAAGGCTGACAGAAGTTGGCTTGCACGGCTTTAGCCAGTCGCCAGTAGCCACGGCTTCCCGTGGGATGCATCACTAGCTCTTGACCAAGCCGCGCTATGCGCAGGGCATCCGCTCTGACATAGGCCCTTCTACAGACCTTTGTGGCTCTGTTGTACGCTGCCTTGAAGTGGCCCAGATTGGGATGGCGCGTGGCGCGCGCCCTTACCCAAGCGCGGTACGCAGACTGTTTTTGTTCAACAGCTTCCGCGCACTCGCGCCCGAACCAAGGGCGCACCCCGCGGTCACCGGTGACATCGGTGTATGAGATATAGTATTCCATACCCAGACCGATCTCACCGGCGACAGCAGTAGCACAATCCGATGGGTTCTTACCTTCAAAGCAGCGCTCAACCCACGGGATGGACGCAAAATAGTCACGAAGTCCATCCCAGTCCGCTGACGAGTAGTGCCAGAGACGCCGCTTCCCCTGCACGGGTCGTGGGGGCGCCATAATAGGCACCGTGGAACAGACCAGGCAGTGGTCAGAGTTGCCTAACGCGGCTCACACCGATACACTGTACCGGTCCGGATCACTCGTCAGCAGAAGGTCTAGCAGAGAAGGTGCTTGGCCCGACCTTCTTGGTATCCTAGTGACCTCGTGCACCAATTGGGTCAGGCCGTGCGCCAGAGCAAATGCGTGGGCGGCTCTTCCCGCATGGTCTGTTTTGGAGGAGCCCAACCAGATCTCGTGGTGGGCGTTAAAATCCCCCAAAAATACCATTTCGGCATTCGGAAATCGCTCCTGCGCATCATCTGCCGCCTGACTCAGATATTCAAAGAGTCGAGTTGTCTCAGCATCTCCTGTATGGGAACGGTAGAGGCACACATAGATCTGACTCGTAAGGCCATGGTCTACGTGTACCCAAAGGACGGAGAAGGATGGGTCCTCTAGGCAGCGCAAACGGCGACAGCAAACATCCGCCCTAACAAACACGCACACCCCGGCTTTTGCACGAAAACTTTCCTCAAGAACATAGCCAGGGTAGAGCAAGTAGGTCGTGTCGTCAGGGCGGTGTATTTGCGTCTCCGTTAGAAAAAACATGGCAGGTTTCGCCGTCTCTAGGTGTTGGTGGACGGCGTTGAGGTTTGCATGGAGCCCACAGATGTTAGTGGACTCCACCTCAAATAGCAAGCTTTTGGGAGTGTGACGAGCCGCTGTGTTGCCTTTTTCTATAAATTGCGCTGCCATGAGTTTGGGTGGGAGAAGGCGTGAAAAAAAGAAGTGATTGCCGCCGCAGCACCGTGTGACAAAGCGCGGGATATTGGTTTTATCTATGAATGTGAGGCATGGCGAGAGCCGACGCGCCGAACGGAAGGGCCCCCGTACCCCCCCGAGTATGGTCGCCGGGCTCCCAAATCCGGTCACCAACCGGCACGACGAACCATATCGGGATTATGCGCGGCCTGGTGAGGCAGCCTCCCAAGGTGGTTAACCCCAGTTGGGCCCCTGTACTATACCGCGGGCGGCCAGCGGCACCACCGTTTCTACAGGTCTCCCTGTTCGGCGCATCGCCCCGCGCCATCCCCACTAGACTACGCCAAGACCCACTGGTCCCACTAGTGCTGCGACAACCACCACCTCTGCCCGGCTATGCACATGCTGACCCCTGAACACAATCCAACCGAGATTGAATTGCTATGGAGGGTTTTTCGCAATAGTGCACGGTGGTACCTACCCGGTCGAAACTTGAGACAAATTTGTGCCACCAAGTTTCTACCACCAGTACCAAGTTTCTACCACCAGTATCTTAACGAACAAATACCATAACAAATAACATAACAACATAACATAAACTCACGCCTATACCCTGAAGAGGTAGGCAGAGGTGCTAGCACCCACATTTCGCCAGTTTATGTTTAGGTCCCAATGTAATAGGTGGCGAGCCTATTGCCATTGACCGGACAGTTATAAACCTACGATAAATACACATATAACTTCTAAAAGTCATTGGTGTGTGCCATGGTAAAACGTTTTATCGAACCCGAGACCTCGTCCCAGCAGTCCATTACCCATACCACTAGGCTACCGCGGTTTTAGAGAAAGGACATGTAATAAATAACAGAAACCGACGATCATGTATGAAAACAATTATGAAAATAGAAGAAGCGAAAGATGTATGCCAGGATTGTAGCATGGGGTCTCTGCCTACCCCACTATGAAGGAGGCTATTTGCAGTGACTGTATGTATTATACAGGTGCGTAAGAGAAACTGGTCTGATAGTGAAAATTGCGACATTTATGTGACAGTTTTGCGTAGAAATTGCACAACTTACCACCAAGCCCTTTCGACACGCACAAAATGCTTTGGCAAGTCTCTCATTATGCATGCTCTTTTACTAAGTAGTGGAACTCGATACGGAAGAGACACACGTCTATATGGGAACATCAGGCTCTAGGACACTGTTTCTCTCGACGTCGGGCGGTCAGACGCCGCGCGCCGGTCTCTTTGGTTAAAGCCGATAATAATAGAAATAGGAAAAGCAGCGGAACTCGGACACGGAAATTAAAGCTTTGGATACAATCAGGATAACGCTAGGGTGACGAAATACTTCAAGGTAATCGTATCTTATAATATTGTTTAATATAGTATCTATGACGAAGAAAGAATACAAATATCACCAACCCATCTCATTCGAAAGGTGTCGTAAGAGGCGACTAACGGAAAAATACGCAGACGATATCACTGTGAGAGAAGAAAACCTCGAAATAAAATTCTTTACCAACCCGTCTGGCCAGAGTGGAAACAGTAGGTCAAAACCTCCCAACATTGGTAGAGGCCTATGTCTAGTAGAGGACTGCGATTGGCTAGTCGGATTTCCCGAGAAAAAGACAGCTCAAGAGCCCGCTACCGGTCTATGAAAACAATTACAAAAGTAAAAGAAACAAATTACTTGTGTCCGAACCGTAGCGCGTATAACCATGTGATCTCTGCGTACCCCAATGATGGTTTGTAGTTTAAAACCATTAATTGCGAGCCTAACTACGCATTAGACGTCCCACAAAACCGGTGCGGCACCAAAATACCGTTTACTCAACAGATAAATAAATTGAGTTCGTTTTAACATTCTGCTCTCGTCAGCTCGGTAACCGCTTAATCGCTACTCGGCCAGTGGGTCATTGGCAGTTACCTAACTGACTTCGTTTGATGCCTCAATTTAGTTTAACGACTTCTAGGCGGCTTAACTACCACTGGGAGGTGGTTTGAACGCGTGACTTCCAGTGGAAGGTTGGTTAAAAGGGTTACTGTAGGACATTACGGTATTTCTGTCCCAAATGAGCAGTACCTCCACACTACAGAATACCACGGCTATAATAACCTCGTGTTGTGTTTCCGGCGGTGAGTAGGGTAGCCAGTGCTTACTGGAGAGTTTTTGTGCTGTCAGTGGGAAGACCAAAGGCTTGTCCTGATTTTGTGTTGTGTTCCCGGCGGTGAGTACGGTAGCCAGTGCTCACTGGAGAGTTTTTGTGCTGTCAGTGGGGAGACCAAAGGCTTGTCCTGATTTTGTGTTCTGCACTGACGGTACAGAAGATCAGTATCACAATAAACGGGATATTTATCATGTTTCATTGTTTTGAGTTGCCGATATTTCGGCGCTGTTGCAACTACGCATTTAAACATGGTAAATATCCCGTTTATTATACTGATGTGTGTGACCAATCATGGTCACAAACTATCCAGTTTAAATACCTATATGGTACAGAAGATCTTTGTAATTACAGGGTCGAAAACACGAGTGCGACTCCCCTGGTATTACACACGTTCATAGGTCACAAGTAACCACTTTCCATCATGTGAATTTTTTTTAAATTTTTTTTATGAATATACTAAACGCTCACCACAGCACAACAGGTAGAGAATTCTTATAACTCGACCGGAAACGTTACACAGTGAGATATAAAAGTAGCTTCTTTCCACGCCCACTCAAGCTGTAGAATGAACTCCCTGCTGTGGTTTTCCCAAGCAGCTACAATATGGGGTTCTTCAAGAAGATCTTTAAAAGGTTTCTTCATCAGGGTCGGCAGCACGAGTATAACGCCCCTGGCGTTACATACGTTTATAGGCCACTGTAACCACTTTCTATCATCATTTATCTGTTTAAGTATGTATATGTTTATGCATATATTTCATAACATACTTTTTTTTATACCACTTAGGTGGCAGACAAGCGCACGGCCCACATGATGGAAAGTGGTTACCGTAGCCTAAGGACGTGTGTAACACCAAAGAAGCCACACTCGCGCTGCCGACCCTGTAAGCACAGAGTTTCTGTGCCGTCAGTGTAGAGGACAAAGCAGGACAAACCTTTAGTCATCCCACTGACAGCACAAATTCTCCAGTGAGCTCTGGCTACCTTACTTACCGCTGGGAACACAACACGAAGTTATTATAACCACGGTATTCTGTACTTTTTTTATGTTTAATACAGACTTACATCGAAACACCCAAGCCAATGCAAATATACTTAATAATTCGTCAGACTCTATTTTGTTACATTGCAAACTATATTAACAATAACAAACAGTTGAAGAGAATAATTAATAGATTTTTATAAACTTTCCAAGGTACCGATTCAAATAATAGTTTCGTAACAAAAAACAAAAATATTTCTCAACGCATATTAACTGCGCAAAAAGAACGATTAAAATTCGCGAGAATCGAAGCTGATACCTCACTTTACGTAACTTTATTATGTGGCTTTGTCATCTTGCTCGCACCTCTCCTTCAGCACATAACGTTGTCCTTGTCGCACGACCTGACCTACTCCATTCGTTTCGCAAACTTTCTCATTTAATTTCAATCAATTTGGTTAATTTGAACAAATTAGTTTTGGTTTGCTTAAGCGTTTTAATAATAGGTAATGTTTGTTTTAGAGTTTTTAGAGTTGATAGAGTTTTAAGGCTACACCACACAGGCGTGTTTATTTTTCGATAACATACATACATACATATAATCACGCCTTTCAAATCAAATCACATCAAATTCATTTATTTGCTAGAACATGGTGTATAGAAGTGTTATAATAACATAGTGTAGTTCGCTCATATTCTGCCATGTGATGGCGTGCAAATTTAGTATATAATTTATCCCCGGAGGTTCACTGGAGACTGTATGTATGATGTATTTCTATTGCCACTATAGCAACACAATAAGTACCTACTAAAAAGAGAATATAAAATACACACTTAAGGGGGGTAATATTGAGCGCAGGCCTGGGGGTGACTGGTGGAGCCGCCTGTCACCCTGGCAGAAGCAGGCTACGGCGGGCGGGCCTCACCTCCCCATTTCCGGGGACGAGTTGAGGACTCTGTAGTCCCCACACCCATGAAGAGGGCCAGATCGTGAGAGATGGCCCTGGGTCGGCTGGGGTGCGAGAGATATGCCTGTCAACCTCACCTTCGGCAACCAAAAACAACCCACAGGCGGCGTGCGTTTTAGTCGGTTCGAGTCCGACATAACCTCTTCCACCGGCTCCAGTGGGGGGGTATCCGTGATTAGCGCACGTGAAGAAAATAAAAAGGGGGTTAATATAGATAATGGTACGGAACCCTTAGTGTGGTAATCTGAACTAGTTTTATGGTTCCATACCTCAGGAGCCAAAAGTCGGAACCCTTATCGGATCATTTCGTTCGTTCGGTTTTTCTGTCGGTCTGTCTGTGTGTCAAGACCTTTTACTCTGGAATACGTGGAGGTATCAAATTAAAATTCATACCACATACTGCTGTAACGTCTTGAAACGGTATAAAAATCAAACTTCCATCTCAACGCAGTCAATATGTATTACATTTTATGTAGCAGAAGTTCGTCTCTGAATACAATTTTGTACGGAACTCTAGGAGTGCGAGTCCGAATCACACTTGACCGACTTTTTGTATTCAGTGATGGACCACGCCATCTTTTCCCATGCGGTGTCGTACATGGCAACTAAGGGATAGGGCTGTTTAACATGAGACACGTAAATACAGCCCTGATTCAGCCTCAGATGCATAGTTTCTGTCAACAATAGTGCCCGGAAAGCGGCAATAGGTTCACCCACTATTACGTGGTACCGAATTTGTGTAGGTGCTAATTCACCTCTGCCTAAACCTCATCAAAGGCGTGATTATATGTATGTATGTAGTAATGATTAGAGCAGACTGCTGTAGTCTGACCATAGTGTAGAGTGTAGAAGAGACAGATTATCTGTGCAGAAGTTATCTACGCGGTATCATCACAGACTCGAATATATTATAGTCTGTGATTATCACAAACTATAATATATTCCATAATATAATGTTTTATTTAATTTGCCTAGTGTATATACGTAACAGTTAATTAATTCCAAGCTTGTTTGTCGTTCAAATATTCATATATGTTATATTAACCTTTTTGGCAAGTTCGGATTTAATTAGACTTTTAAATTTATTAACGGGTAGATTTCTAATTTTATTAAGGTGCTTGTTGTACCCCGAGGAGGGCCAGATAGTAAGAGATGGGCCTGGGTCGACTGGGGTGCGACGCCTGCCAACCTCACCTCCGGTAACCAATAACGATCCTCAGACGTCGTGCGTTATCGTCGGTTCGAGTCCGACATAACCTCTCCCACCAGCCCCGGCAGGGAGAGATAACCGTGCTCCTTTTTAGCAATTAGATACCCTAGAATGAAGTAGAAGGTGACGTACAAGGCGACTAAGGGATAGGGCTGTTTAACATCAGACAGATATATACAGCCCAAACTCAGCCTCAGATGCATGGCTCGAGTTAACAATAGTGCCCGGAATATGGTAATAGGCTCACCCCCTATTACGCGGGACCAAATTTAATGATTGATGAAATGTGGGTGTTAGTTCACCTCTGCCTAACCATCCAAGGATAAAGGCGTGATTATGCGTGTATGTGATATGTGAGAATGAATTATTCTTGTGAGTATTTTACTGAATTCTTTCGAAAACAATATTTATTTTGACTTAAACTGAACTCGTGCTACTCATATGAGTTCCCCACATAAAGGAAAAATTAATTTCAAGTCTTGAAATGTTCCCATAGTTAATTTCAAAATAAGAATTGCAACACATGTAGGTATCTATGTAAGTACAATAATATCAAGCTTCCTTACAGCTAATTGCCAAACCGCCATGGTTGGCACACTGTGTCCTTTCTAAACGGCGCTAAATACCGTCCGTTGAGAAACATTAATTATATAAATTATTTTTGAACCCTCATAATATGTACGCGAGCGCACTACCGGCTATTAAAATAAGTAATATTCTGAAATAAACCTAGGTTCAGATTTGTATTGGAGTAAGGCCTGGTAAACACCAAGTGATCAATAGCGAACGAATGACTGACTGAGCCATTTTTTTTCCTTTTTTTTCTCTTTTTTTATTATTAACATCACAGCAAAACAAGTGGGCTTCATTATCATTATAGTTATAATTCCATTTCCAACGAACTTGGCACAAAATACTTGTTCACTTGCGTTGAGCTCGGTAGCATTCGAGGCCTTCACCCCTGGTGGCGCGTGGGCCAACGTGTGCGAGTGGACTGTATTGCGGAGAAGCAGATAACTGTTCTATTGACACTTTACACACAAAACAAGACAGGTGGCCGGGCTGCCGCGGATTCGATCCAGGCAGTGAATGCAGCCCGAGAAATTAGGAGAGGATGCACTAACCTTCACGACCCACGTGTTTTTCATCGCAGCCGGTACACGGATCTTCTCTTCCTTGCTCAGGAGCTGCCGTCAGCGTCACTAGATCCCTTGAGGAACACACGAGAGGCACCATCCGATCGGTAAAGGTCTATTAGGCGGTTAAAATACAACAAATATTATTCATTTCTGAGAGACGCGCTCGCGATCCGTCCCTACGCTGGCTAGTTCAAAGCGGGAGTGACCGTCCACATCTCACCCAATGGCGGACGGAAGCTGCAGCTAGCCCTACTCTATGGTTAGTGCGGAGGGGGAGACGGATCTAAAAGGAGTGTGTTTCCATGTCAAAAAATACAGTTTCCACATCGGCGCAACCATTCCCCCCGGCTTGAAGGGTTACCTTCGAAACGAAAAATGTGGAACAAAACTAATGTCTAATCTAAATCTAGGTTTGCGAAATAACAACTAAAATATAAACATAGATTGGAACTCGTGCCTACTGCTGGCTAGGCAGAGGGCAGAGGCGAACAACCGGGCGCAGATACGATCCGGTTGCAGTTTTAACCCGTACAACACGAGTTATCCCGCGGGCATCGGGAAAAATTTCCTCTACTACTCCTAGAGGCCAATGTAAAGGAGGCGCATTCTCAGTCATAAGGACTACCACCGTACCTACAGTAATTGGGTTGGATGGAGTATTCCATTTTTGACGTGACTGCAGCGTGTGCAAATAATCGGTTCTCCAACGATTCCAAAACGATTGGACCATCTTATCTAAAAGAGCGTGACGAGTTAGGAGGTGTATTCTATCGTCATCAACATCTATTGCGGGCAAATATTTTAAAGGAGTCATATTTAAGAAGTGAGCTGGCGTCAGCGCTAACGGCTCTGACGGATCGCTAGATAGAGTCCGACACAGCGGACGCGTGTTCATCACCGCCTCTACTTGCGCGAGTACGGTACTCAACTCCTCGAACGAGAGAATCTGTTCGCCTATGACGCGAAACAGATGCGACTTAAGGCTTTTAATATTCGCTTCCCAATTACCACCAAAATGACTAGCTGCAGGCGTGTTAAAGTACCATTCAATGCGATTTTCGGCTAAGATGTGAGCGAATTCACTTTGGTAGTACTTAGACCGTAAGAATGTGTGCAATTCCGAAATACTACGTCGGGCCCCTACATAGTTTGTACCGTTGTCCGAATACATGCGCTTAACCGGACCCCGACGCGACAAAAAACGTTTAAAAGCGGACATAAAATTTGGCGTACTTAAATCACCGGTCAACTCTATATGAACCGCGCGAGTTGTCATACAAATGAACAAACAAACATAAGCTTTCGTGGAGCGAATGCCACGACCACGAGCAATGGTGACCTTGAAAGGCCCAGCAAAGTCTGTGCCGGTGTGTACGAAAGGTTTTGCGGATTGAACAACACGACAAGAGCGATGATCGGCCATTTCAGGCGCGATAAAACGCGGGCGGAGTTTAAAACAAGGTACACATCTGTGTACTCTAGCGCGAATCAAATTACGAGCGGAAATTATCCAGTATTTCTGTCTCAAAATAGACATTAACAAATCGGGACCAGCGTGACAATTCACCTTGTGATGATAATCTACTAACAAATCTAATACGTGGTCCTTACGCGGGAGAATTACTGGGTGCCTTTGTTCAAATCCTAAACCTGAATTTCTCAAACGACCACCTACTCGAATGAGTCCATCTTCCAAAAATGGTTTCAAGTGTCGGAAAGAACTACTACAAGGTTTGTTAAATTCTAAATTTTTAAATTCAGAAGCAAAATAACACTTCTGCAATTCGCGAAGTATGATCAATTCAGCCTTATCTAAATCAGCGGCGGTTATATGACCGCGTGTAGATAAAATTCTCAAAAATCGGCCTACATAAACAACACAACGCAACAGTCTCGACCAAGACGAGACGCGATTAGCCAACAACAAAACCAGGGACTCTTCACGCGGGACCGACACCACAAGCGAGTGCTTCTTTTCCTCGGGTGGTTCGGAAACCGTAGTGGGATTGAATTGACTAACTGGCCACTTATCTAACGCGGCATGAATCCAGGACGGTCCACTAAACCATAACGGGTGATCTAATATTTGCGAAGGAAGCAGTCCACGAGAGAGACAATCGGCTGGGTTGTCGGTGCCAGCAACGTGAAAGAGATTTTTTGGCGCTAATTCCGATTGAATTTTTGCCACTCTATTAGCGACGAAGGTGTCCCAACGATGGGGCGAAGAGTGGGCCCAACACAAAGCGACTGTTGAGTCCGAAAAAGCTAAAATTCTATTAATATTAATGCGACTACTACAAGCATTGGCGATAGAGGTGATCAATCTAACCAACAATAGTAAAGCGCATAGCTCGAGGCGTGCCAGAGAGACGACCTTACGGGGAGAGACCTTCGATTTCGCGCTTATAAGGCTAATTGTAACCTTACCTACAGTCGAGACATGAAAATAGACTACTCCTCCATACGCCCTCTCACTAGCGTCCGCGAAGCCTACTACCGTAACAACACTATGTTGCGATATACCTACATGACGCGGAATTTGTACTTGGTCAAGCACAGAGAGTTCTTTTCTAAAGCGAGCCCACAACTTAGCAATGTTGTCGGGCGCGGTGTCGTCCCAATCACAATTCGAAAGCCAAAGCTCTTTTATAAGTAGTTTGGCGTACAGAACGACAGGAGCTACGAATCCCATTACGTCCCATATCCGTGCCACACACGACAGGATAATGCGTTTAGTACAAGTTTGCGGGGTCGAACTACTTTTCAAACTAAACGTATCAGATGCGGGCGACCAGCTTAAACCAAGCACCTTGTGCGTATCACTTTCATCGAACTCCTTAACCGAAGACAATCGGTGCGACGGTGGAATCGACTCTAACGCTGTTTGCGAGTTGCTCGTCCATTTCACGAGGTCAAATTGACCCGCCTTCATGAGACTTATAACTTGAGCGGCCGTCTCGACAGCCTCTGCCTCGCTATCTACACTATACACGAAGTCGTCCATGTATAAGCCAGTCTCAATGGTGGCTCTCGCTTTAGGAAATGCATCGCCCTCGTCAGCGGCCAACTGCTTGACGGTGCGAAGTGCGTGAAAAGGGCTAGATTTAAGCCCGAAGCAAACACGATTAAACTCGTAAACCATTAAAGGTTCTTGCGGTGAAAATCTATACAAAAATCGTTGAAACCTACGATCGGGTTCGCGCACTTCAAGGCACAAAAACATTTGTCGAATATCTGCAGAGAGTGCCACAGCGAATAAACGAAAATTTACAATTATGTCAAATAAATTACCTTGAAGATTTTGACCACAATACAAAATGTCATTAAGCGACACGGAAGTGCTAGTCTTAGCACTGCCATCTAGAACTACGCGGAGTTTAGTAGTAAGCTTATCTTCTCTAATAACTCCGTGGTGCGGGATAACGTACGAAGGCTGGGTCTCGTCAGTGTCCGCAGGCGCAGGTGAGATGTAACCTTTATCTAAATATTCGTTGACAACCTCATCATAGGCTTGCTTTAACTTTGGAGACGCCTGCATCTTTCGTTCTAAACAAAGAAAGCGTCTTTCAGCGGATGCACGGGAGTCGCCGAGCGAAAAAATATCTCCCTTGAAAGGGAGCGCGACAACATAACGACCCTGCTCATCGCGAGTAGTCGTGCGACAATAAATCTCCTCAGCCATCTTGTCATCGGGGCTTAGGATTGGTGGGACATTGACCTCTTCAATCTCCCAAAACTTGCGGATGGTAGACTCCAGTGGCGGCTCGACGGTGCAACAGAACGAGGCAGTCGAGTGACTAAAACTATCTATAGAAGCGGGTGCGGAACCAATTATAACAAAACCCAGAACTGTTTCCAGGGCGTGCGGAGCGGGGTACGTCGGTCCCCCTTTGACCTTACGTGATAACTGGAGGTGCGGGAGAATCGAAGCGCCGATCAATATATCGACGACTCCAGGAACAGCGTAAGTCTCATCAGCTAAAGGCAAGTCTTTAAATTTCGTTAATAAAGACGTGTCAACTGGGACGGTAGGCAACTGTTCAGTTATTTTATCCGTAACGAACGAATCCATGTCAAACCAAATTTTATTATTAAAACGAGATCCAAACCTCGTTTTAACTGTGCCATGAACAGCTGACCGTAAACCTCCAAAACCCGTCACCACTGAGTAGGTTGAACGCCTATCAACATTGAAACCAAGACGTTGACAACAATCTTGAGTAATAAAATTACTTTGCGAAGCGCCATCTAATAGCGCTCGAACAATGTGCGGTTTACCTAATGCATCAACAATAACCACGCGAGCGGTCGCAAGACAAACCGTAGTGAGGGCAGCACTAGCGGAGAACGAACACAAGGTGACGTCATTCGTAGCGGTCCCCGGGCAGGCCGGAGCGCGTGCGAGCTCGGGCTGCGGCTGCGGCGCAGGCTGCCTCGCGTCACCGCTCGACGAACCAACTGTGCTCACCTTGGATGCGGCATTACTATTTTCAAAATGAAGCAAAGTGTGGTGTCTCGCTTGACATTTGCGACAACCATTTCCACTATTACATAAACCCACGCGGTGTTTAGTACCGAGACAATTAAAACAAAGATTATTAGCGCGAACAAATTTATAACGATCACTAGGCGACAATTTTAGGAAACCAGGACACTTGTACAGTTGCGAGTGATGAGTACTACACAAAGAGCAAACAGGTGATTGTACACGTGCTGGTGCGGTATTAACATAAGTATGGGTTGACCTCAGTGACCTCGATGACGCATCTATTTTGCGCGCGGGACTAACAACTGTCTTCGCGCCTTCATGTTTCGATGAAGAGCGTTGTAATATTTTTATATGCTCGCGAACAAAACCTTCTAAGTCTTCGAACTTAGGAATTTTATTGCCGCGATGATCCGACTCAAACAAACGAATGGTTTCGGAATCTAATTTCCTTAAACCCATATACAAAAATACGAAGTCGCAGAGGTCATCAATCTTTAGGTTCTTTACAGCGCGAACAGCTGACGCGAAAGTGTCTAGAAATTTCTCTAAGTTTTGATCGTTACATGCCGTAATAGATTTCAAATCAAACATCTGATCCAAATAGGCGTTAGCTACCGATCTTTTATCCTCATACTTAGCTTTCAAAGTATTTAAAATTAAATTATAATTCCCGGCACTAAACGTAATTCCAGCGCAAACGGTTATAGCTTTACCAGTCAATTTTTCAACAAGATAATGCAATTTTTCGTGATCTGTCAACGAATCGTTCTTATCTATTGTATTCTCAAAACTATCTATAAATCGA
The DNA here is from genome assembly GCA_963662185.1 of Eilema griseolum. Classification (NCBI taxonomy): domain Eukaryota; kingdom Metazoa; phylum Arthropoda; class Insecta; order Lepidoptera; family Erebidae; genus Eilema; species Eilema griseolum. The sequence continues at coordinate 1,328,449 of OY759232.1, forward strand.
CACCAATTGCGAATGTTACCATCAAATTCGGGTATTTGAATTGGTGGCAACTTAGGTCGGTCGCGAGTGGGGTTGGGTCGGTCAGACGGCTTCTCCAAACTCCTCGCGACGCGCTTGATACGACAATACAAATCGTCAAACGACGACAAGGCTTGATAACTCACTGAGTAATCGGGATCCAAATTCAACTCTAAAACGTTGATGTCATGCACTAAGGTTTCGAAATCCGCGCGCAGACTATCTAAGTTTTCTATAGAACACAAGAACGAATCTCTGATGACCAAATCAGAGGTTTTAAGTGCACTATCATAAATCGATTGTACGCGAGAGTAAATCATTTCTTTTTTAGCGTATAAAAGTTTCAATTGAACCTTACCGGTCTTATCAACCTTTGGGGACATGTTTACAATTAAATCTCAAACTAAAGTGCGGTAAACAATAAATATGAAATGACTTAATCCTAGCGGTACAGAGCAGCGAGGCGGCGCGAGCGTTAACTATGTAGGTAGGTAGGTGCTTACAACTGTGAATGCACGCTTGAACAAACGCGCATAGCAACAAGGTCGTACCTACGCGATGGTCGCTGTCTAGATTCAACTATTATTTCCGAGATTAAGTATTGCGTAATATCTATTCAAATTAAAATACTTTCGTATGAATTGGGATGAGATGCGAGCGAGGTAGGCACAGCCACGTGTCTACCCACGCAGGTACTAGGCAAATACGACGCGAGCCGAGAACAACGTAATTGAAAAAAACAAAACAAAGCCAAATGCGTTAGGTATTACACTGTGCCTATGCACTAGGGTGTCTGAGTATACCTAAGATCTAAGCCTAAATGTCTGGATGCGGGGTTTTCTACTAAAATAACCAGGCACTTAGGTGCGATGCGAAAATTGCGAACTACAATTAAGTGTTGATATGATACCTAACCTATTTATGTATTAGGTAGGTACAATGCGAGCCAGCGGCGAACGGACAACAAATTCTAAGCCTAAGTGTCTGGATGCGGGGTTTTCTACTAAAATAACCAGGCACTTAGGTGCGGTGCGCTCATTCCCATTAGAATAATAACAAAATACGAACTACGGCTAAGAATCCGGCTCGATCCGGACCAATAATGGTGGCGCGTGGGCCAACGTGTGCGAGTGGACTGTATTGCGGAGAAGCAGATAACTGTTCTATTGACACTTTACACACAAAACAAGACAGGTGGCCGGGCTGCCGCGGATTCGATCCAGGCAGTGAATGCAGCCCGAGAAATTAGGAGAGGATGCACTAACCTTCACGACCCACGTGTTTTTCATCGCAGCCGGTACACGGATCTTCTCTTCCTTGCTCAGGAGCTGCCGTCAGCGTCACTAGATCCCTTGAGGAACACACGAGAGGCACCATCCGATCGGTAAAGGTCTATTAGGCGGTTAAAATACAACAAATATTATTCATTTCTGAGAGACGCGCTCGCGATCCGTCCCTACGCTGGCTAGTTCAAAGCGGGAGTGACCGTCCACATCTCACCCAATGGCGGACGGAAGCTGCAGCTAGCCCTACTCTATGGTTAGTGCGGAGGGGGAGACGGATCTAAAAGGAGTGTGTTTCCATGTCAAAAAATACAGTTTCCACATCGGCGCAACCAACCCCAGAGTCCAGGGTTTCAGTTCTAACTAATTATAATAAATTATTCTGTCACCATATAACTACCCCTTTTTGCAATATATGTGTTTCAAGTTTATATTTACCGCATCATAAGGAACTCCTCTCTACTCCTCTTCTTTAAAAAGACCTTCAAACTGAAGACCTCTCTTTTCATATAAATTATGCCTATATTGATGTTCATTATTTATTAACCTCACCGCTTTCCAAAAGCAATATAACAAGTCACTATTAAAAATATTCAAATTAAAATGACTTGCAATTACATAAATTGTCAATGAAGAAATGATTATTTGCTCATTATAATAAGGCTGAGGTTTATATATAGATGGACATACAAACGGAAGTAGTGAAATCGCAAGGATTTCTAGTTAAACCGGGTACACATTGAATGAACGAAAACGAACGATAACTGAACAATTAAATGAACCAGTGAGAACTAAGCAAACGGTTGTTATTTGGTGCAGAAATATTGATTACACAGATTATACAATAACAATTTAGGAAGTTTGATTGAAGCGCGTCTCATCCTAAGCAGCGTGCATAATTAGTATTATGAAACGGATAATAATAAAATCGATTATGAGAATGGCCTAATGATAGAGAATAGTACAGATTAATAAACATTAAATTACTAAAATACGGTCTAAGGTATCTATCATAGGCAAGGTGCCTAACGATCAATACTCTATAACGATGACTACACATATCTACACTAATATTATAAAGAGGAAAGATTTGTACCTATTTTTGTATGTTTGTATGTTTATAATGAATAGGCTCAAAAAGTACTGGGCCGATTTAAAAAATTCTTTCACCAATAGAATGCTACATTCTTCGTGAGTAACATAGGCTACTTTTTATCCCGATATTCCCACGGGATCAGGATTTACGCGGGTGAAACCGCGGCGCGGTGCTAGTAAAAAATAAAATTAAAAAATATCACAATTATATCAATACATTAAAATACTCGTAATGATAAGTGAATGGTAATTATGTCAGCTTGACAACATACACAGCGTGTTTTGTTTGTTCGCCTACCTTCCGTTGGTGTATAACCGGCATTTGATTACAAATTGACTAATAAGGTGTTACAAAAAGACCGATATTGAAGTAGTCTTATCTTATAATGGCAACTATTATGCAGTTCCTTTATAAGCAAATAATATTAAGGATGTAAGGAAACAAAAGTAATTGGTGTTTTTTAAGGCCAACAGGTGTGTAGCCGGTGTTGCCTTGCTCAAGAGTTTAAGGCGAATTGGGAACCTTCATATTGATATAGCTCAAAATGAAAGGTCTTTATAACCGACCTATTTACTTGAAAAAAATTTAATTACTTTTTTTTATTCCATTTAGGTGGCAAACAAGCACACGGCCCACCTGATAGAAAGTGGTTACTGTGGCCTATGGGCGTTTGTAACACCAGAGGAGTCACAGTCGCGCTGCCAACCCTGTAAGAACAGAGATTTTGTGCCGTCAGTGTAGAAGACAAAGCAGGACAAGCCTTTTGTCTTCCCACTGACAGCACAATTTCTCCAGTGAGCTCTGGGTACCCTACTCACCGCTGGGAACACAACACGACGTTATTATGCCGCGGTATTCTGTAGGGCGGAGATACTTAATGATTTAGATTTTCATTGTTTTATTTTTGTAAAAAGAACCTTTTAAGTATTCCTCTGCTGATTTGAGCCCCGAACATGATTATAGGACCACAAATACCTGTATGACCTATAAAATATAACAGATTGTATATTTCGAAAGCCCTGGGTATGATACGCTTAAGCGATACCACGCAAAATTGCATTGAAGGTTGCACTTTGTAAGGTAAACATTGAAGTAGGTTGAGGTCGATTATTCTATTAAAAAAAAGAATAAGGAAGTAAAATTATTTTCGAGTATTGAATTTTGAATATCCGGATATACAAAATTCGAATTTCAAATCTGCGTAATTACGTATAGTGTGTCAGCCGCCATGTTTTTTTTTTCTCGAGAAACTACAAAATTTCATTCAAGTCAAGAATTCTACGTCCAAAAATTTTAAACTTAAACAGCAAAATGTCGTAAACAATTCCTTTACAAGTTAACAGCTCCTAGGTATAAAGTGAAAGTGTCAAGGATGAGGTCTTTGGCCTCAAACCTTTCTTGGCATATTAGCTCTTTCCTCCATATAGATAAAGGTGAAAATCGCAAATTAGAATATGGTATATACTTCTCATTAGCGTTGATTTAGTACTGTGTATCATGGGACTCACTTTCTTTTTGTTATCATTTCATTATTAACTGTTGTTTTAGGTTCTATGATTTGAGAAATAAGGTCCAAATTTGAAGAACTATATAATAGGAACGCATAGCTTATCCCAGAAAGATCTATTTGTACACTAGAAATCAAAATTTCTATTATTCTTGTTAACTGGTGCAAACACTTGTGTTAAGACTGGGCAGTGAGTGTAATGGCCGGGGCTTGAACCTATGACCTTTTATACCCAACCGTCTTAGCCTTCACAATTATATGTATGCAAGTCCACTACCGGCTATTAAAATAAGCTCTGAAATAAACCCGTACCTGGGTTCAGATTTCTGTTCAAGCAATGCCTGGTACACACCAAACAAACAATGGCTAACTTTTTGTAGCTCAATTCAGAATCATAGCACACAGTTACATAAGCCGCCCCGTCTACGTTGGAGGTCGATGAACGACCTTCGCCCCCCATGAGCGCCGGCCTGGGGGTGACATGTGGAGCCGCCTGTCACCCTGGCAGAAGCAGGCCGCGGCGGTGGCGCGCCTGGCGCGCCTCCCCGTTTCCGGGGACGAGTTGGGGACTCTGTAGTCCCCACACCCGAGAAGAGGGCCAGATCGTGAGAGATGGCCCTGGGTCGGCCGGGGTGCGAGGGATATGCCTGTCAACCTCACCTTCGGCAACCAAAGCGACACACAGGCGGCGTGCGTTTTAGTCGATTCGAGTCCGACATAGCCTCCTCCACCGGCTCCGGTGGGGAGGTATCCGTGGGGTTTTTGCGCACGTAAAAAAAAAAAATAAGGCCTCTCCCAATGTTGGGAAGCTTTGGCCTACTGTTTCCACGCTGGCCAGACGGGTTGGTACAGGGTTTTATTTCGAGTTTTCCTTCTCTCGCAGTGACATCGTCTGCGTATGTTTCCATGAGTCGCCTCTTACGACACCCTTCGGATGAGACGGGGTGGTGATACTTGTATTCTTTTTCCGTCACCACATGGATAATATGAAATAACCTCACCCGATAGTCCATTTGGGTAGTATCCTCAAGGATTGGAGGTGACGAGTGGAACTGCCTATCACCCTAGCAGAAGCTGACCGCGGCGGTGCCCAATGCGCACCTTCTCATACCCGGGGACGAGATGGGGACTCCGTAGTCCCCACACCCGAATAGGGCCGTCTCATAAGAGATGGTCCTGGGCCGGCCAGTGTGTGAGGGATATGTCTCAGATCATCTGCACGGTGCGGCCCACAAAGTCAGCGTGCGTTTAAGTCGGTTCAAGTCCGACATAACCTCCTCTACCGGCTCCAATGGTGGGGGTATCCGTAGGGATTTTGCGCACAATAAAAGTAATGAGATAGGTACATCGCTACTGTAGAAAACGATACGCTTCATTTAGAGAAAAAAAAGAGGGCATGAGCAGTAAGGTACGTGATCGGATTATGGATTAGGTGAAAGCTGTGATTAATGTATCTATTAAACTTGTAAGAGTATCATGTCAAACCCAATGAATCACCAAACGTGGTAGCCGTTCACGAGCATGACGCATGAACCAGATATGCAGTAAGTAACTTGTTATATTTTATCAAAAGAAGAAGACCGAACTGATTTTACCGTCTGTACCATGGGGAGTGTTCTGATGAGCTCTTCCAATTAGTCCCACCCTCCCCTTTCCTACACAGGACAACACGTGCAGGTCTTAGATGTCATCCGCACACGGTGCAGAACATACGATCAAGAACCAAGCGGTTCGGAGACTCTTTCCTCTGTCGCACCATTAAGGCCTGGAATTCATTACCAGCTCAAGTGTTTCCTTCTTCCTACAGTCCCGGGTCCTTTAAGCGGGGCGTGAAAAAGCATATGATGAGGCCGTCAAGCTGAGTGTCACCATTGTCACACGGTATGTGTTAGTAATGGTGACCCTCTTTTCTGGGACTTTGCCTTCAGCTTACCATCAAGCAAGGCGAAGTTCAATTGACGTGGCCTATATAAAAAAAAAAACAAGTATAGGAGCTCCAGCACCTCAAACAATAGCAGTCTACTGCTGAACATATGCATCTCCCAATGTTGGGAGGATTTGGCCTATCGTTGCCACGCTGGCCAGACAAGTTGTACCGGGTTTTATTTCGAGCTTCCTTCTCTCGAAGTGGTATCGTCCGCGTATTTTTCCGTTCATCGCCTCTTTCACTTCGAAGTCTGGGGACGACTTTACCAGTCTAACTGCAGAGTTTGGCTAAACTTCAATATTTGCCGTGAAGTGGCTGCCATTTGCGCTTCACTACCCAAAGGCGATATTGCTACCCCTAACGACTGCTATAGATGTTGGTATGACTACCGGGACCGGTGGCTTAGCGTGAGTTCTGAGCCACGACGAGACCAATTCAAACACCTATATTTATGCATATAAATATTTGCAAATATTTGCCGCGGCAAATATTTGCAAATATTTACGTACGTACGCGTACCGGCAGAGTAGAATTAGGGCCACCCCATCTCTTCCCATGCGGTGTCATACAAGGCGGCTAAGGGATAGGGCTGTTTAACATCAGACAGATATATACAGTCCAGACTCAGTCTCAGATGCATGGCTCGAGTCAACAATAGTGCACAGAATACGGCTATAGGCTCACCCCCTATTACGTGGTACCAAATACAATTATTGGTGAAATGTGGGTGTTAATTCACCTCTACCTAACCCTCTAGGGATAAAGGCGTGATTATATGTATGTATGTATGTATGTATGTTTGTAAATATTTGCACTGAGCGAGTATCGAAGCCGCGGCTCCTGTCATTCACTACTCCACACCACACTCCACTGAGGCTGTCAATCAGTCTATCCATTATTATTTCAATCAATCGTATATTATATATAATTGAATGATTGATTGAAAGGCAGGCTGATTATTGCACCACACCCATCATTTCAACCAATCCGAAGATGTCGTAACCCCCAACGTCATTCCTACGTAAGCATGTTTACGAAGAAGCAATTCCGATGAATGGCAACCAAGTGACGGTGACGCGAATCATACAATTATCGAGTGAAAGTTAATGCTGGCAACATTAATTGCTCTTGCACTATTTGGGGATGGAGTAACCACGTGGTTATGTCATTAGTATATGGTATACTTTGTTTCGGTGGGGAAATCCGGGCAATATTGAAGAGTGGGCTGCGCTGTATAAAGTTTTTATTTATTTATTTATTTATTTATTTATTCATTTTGCAAATGTAGGTCGAAAGTTGGTACATGTTTGTTAAAAAGGTATCACTACATTTGGCCTTGCGGCATGCAAATTAGAGCCATACAAATAATTAGTGGACATGCATTTATACTACACTTCATTACAGTTCATTAGTTCTGCGTTGTATTACCGGGGAGGGGAATTTTATTGTTTATTTTTATTTGGCAGTATTTATAGCAAAAAATTGCGGAGAATGGTCAATGCCCAGGGAACAGATAGATAGATAATTCTTTATTGTACACCAACAGATTTACAGCAGGACAAGTAGGTAGCATGTATACAGTTCAATGTACAATGGGCGGATACAACAGAATCGTAAAATAGAATCTACAGGTGTAAATGTTTGCATGTTATAAAAGGCCTAAAAGCAATAAGTGATTTCCAGCCATAAGTGATAAATTTAATTGCAGATACCTTTTTTTTCTACAACTTAGGTGGCAGACTAGCACACGGCCCACCTAATGAAAAGTGGTTACCAAGACCTATGAACGTGTGTATCACCAAAGGGAGACCCGTGCTGCCGACTCTGTAAGAACAGAGTTTCTGTGCCATTTGTTTTAAAAGTTCGATAAATAATTCTTATTGATGTTAACAAAACTTATAAGACCAGTTTTAAAATATTCACCTACTCCTCAGAAAGGTTCTTAATACTCATATTAAAAAAAAACATTAAAAATTAAATTATTATCCTCCTTTTCTTAAAGTCGGTATACACTACAAAATAAAATAGTTCTAATCATTGTAATGAGTTCTCAATGAACTAGTTGATTGTCCATCTCGCATACATAGCACACCTGACCGGTCGAGTGTCGCGGGCGCAGAGAAAGTGCGTCCCAGTACAGTCGGGTTGCGCAAACGCACGTTATGACATTGCCGTGGCGCCGGCGCAAGCCACGCGCGCGCGCGGGTCAAGTTCACGCCTTGTTATGTAATTGCCCACATAACGAGATGCTAAAAAGCCCTTTTTCATCTTCAACTTTGATCCGAGTCAGCTTAAGTGATGAAGGGGTCAGCTTTATGAAAGAAGGTCTCAGGTTCGAATTTTGGCTGTTAAACTACCAACGTGACCCCACTCCTGAAACTAGCAATTAGCTGGATGGGTTCATGGAAATACTAGTAAAATCGATTGCAGATATTCTTTTTTAAAAAATCGTATAAAATCAAGATGTTCTTACTATCCCTAACATATTTTTGTTTTTTCGCATAATTACTTTACAGTAAAAAAAAAACATCTATATGAATATAAATAAATGTTGTGGTGATAAAACTCGAAAATACAATCCATAAACAAGCAAAGGTTGCCTGGAAGAAATTGCGTAAAGCGATAAGGCCGCCCTTTGTACTGCTCTTGTCTTTTTTTTTTTTTTTTTTACGTGCGCAAAATCCCCACGGATACCTCCCCACCGGAGCCGGTGGAGGAGGTTATGTCGGACTCGAACCGACTAAAACGCACGCCGCCTGTGGGTCGTTTTGGTTGCCGAAGGTGAGGTTGACAGGCATATCCCTCGCACCCCGGCCGACCCAGGGCCATCTCTCACGATATGGCCCTCTTCTCGGGTGTGGGGACTACAGAGTCCCCAACTCGTCCCCGGAAACGGGGAGGCGCGCCACGCCGCGCCACCGCCGCGGCCTGCTTCTGCCAGGGTGACAGGCGGCTTCACCTGTCACCCCCAGGCCGGCGCTCATGGGGGGCGGAGGTCGTTCATCGACCTCCGACGCCCGAGTACTGCTCTTGTCTTCTCAATCAAAGAAGAATCAAAGAATCAATTTCATTTATTCAGTTTAGACACACAAAGAGCACATATGAACGTCAAAATTTTACAATTGGATATGTCAAGAAATAATATAAAAATATTAAATAATTTAAAAATAAATCATTGGAAAATGATTCTTTCGCTGGTTCGGTAGATTAGTTCTACTGAGAAGACACCAGCAAGGAACTCAGCGAACTATATTAGAACTAGATTATTTTTCTTTTTTAAATTTGCTTAGTTTACAATTTATTTTGTGCGAGCAAGCAAGAGACTTATGTTGACCACGCATTAAATATCTGTAACATGAATATTGTAATTGGCGTACAATAAAAAATATAATAAATAAACTGACAACATGTCAATGGCCTCACCCGGTATCCAGGGTCAGCTAGCAATTAATAAAATCATATTTTGAAAATATCATAAAATCGTTCTATAAAAGAGGTAGACAGATTCCTAATGGTAATAAATAATCTATGATAGCAGTTTTTACTACAAATTAATATAATTATTAAAGGTTGCTAACCTTGATCTGAGCAAACAAGGAAAATCTCCCATAGTTCAAAATGGTCTATCTTACCACTGATAATATAGTATAATTCTTATATCTTACTAAAAATTAATCTTATATATCTATTACTCATTATTTATTCAAATTACAAGGAAAATCTAAAATGGTTCTTGATCAAAATAATACTAATTTTAAAGGATTAAGTATATCACGTTTTACTTTGGTTTTTTTGTGTTTTTTTTAAATTAAACAACCATTTTCGTCTTCTAAGAAAAACTGTTAAATACGTTACTTTTTGTTTGTTAGTCTTATCTATACTAATATTATAAAGCTGCCGAGTTTGTGTGTTTGTATGTTTGTTTGTTTGAACGCGCTAATCTCTGGAACTACTGGTCCGATTTGAATGATTCTTTCAGTGTTGAGTAGTACATTTATCGAGGAAGGTTTTAGGCTATATATCATCACGCTACTACTTAAGGGAGCGGAGCATTGATAATAAATGTTTACAAATCCGGCAATTTTTCATACATATTTTGAAGACTAAAACATACGGGGTCAAAGGGATATGAAGCTTCAAAATATACCCCGGGCGAAGCTGGGGTGGGTCAGCTAGTATTATTATATTAGTCTTATTGTCTTGAAGCGAAAAATTATACCACCAACTAGGTAATCAAGCCATTTAGATACACCGTCGCTGTAAGACGGATATATAGGAAGATTGGGATTGTTTCAGGCGAAGTTCGGTGGCTAAATGATCAGAGCATTCCCCCTGTAAGGGCAATATCACGGGTTCAAATCCCGCCTGAATGAATTCAAAATGTTTCCTATCTTAATCCATTTAGATACCATTAACAAAGGAGATACAGTTACATTTTTTTGTATAAAGTTATATGTAACGGTGCAATACTATCTCTTTGTCAACTATACACACATGTCAGGAGTCGTGGGTGTAATCTAAAGAAACGACTAAGACTTACAGATATCAGTTTATGGCACATTTTTGATAAAACAACTAAAACAGCGTAAATATGAAAAAAAAATACTTTTTTTGCAAAAGGCAAGTTCATGAATCACACATAATATGCTATCTATCATAGCAACTAAAGTATATTGTTATTAGATTGGTGGATATAAAGGGTATGTACATTAGACAAAGGAGATACGGTCACACTTTTGTATAAAAAGTTGTAATCTTCCTTTTTTTCAATTGGACGCAGATGACGACGGTGATTTACGAAAGAGACGAGAATCGTGCAGTGATTATATAATGTGCTCATTTCTCACGTCGGCCCCTCGACACTTGCACGCAATATGCAGACATATTTGCTTTGTTGCTCTTTGCGTGAGTTGTAAGCAAATATGACACTAAACACTTGCAATAACCGCACTGTATAGTGACGTTATAGTCGTAGTTGCAGTGAAGATGGTACAGTTCTATGAACAAGAAAGGTGCATTTTCTAAATATGAAGACAAAACAGTACAAGTAAACAGACAGACAAGCACACGGCCCACCTTATGGAAAAAGGTTACCGTGGCCTATGGGAGTGTGTAACACCAGAGAAGCCACACTCGCGCTGCCGACCCTGTAAGCACAGAGTCTTTGTGCCGTCAGTGTAGAGGACAAAGCAGGACAAGCCTTTATTCATCCCATTGACAGCACAAATTCTTCAGTGAGTTTTGGCTACCCTACTCACCGCTGGGAACACAACACGAAGTTATTATAACCGCGGTATTCTGTAGGGCAGAGGTACTTTCCCAGTCGGACTGCTCAATTAGGCGGAACTACCTCCTGATAAAATAAAAATATTATACCAATTAGTTTTATATACTCATAACATCAAACATACTCGTGTGTTACCAATTCTATCGACTGCACTCACCACCTATGCTCTAAACAGATACACTAGCTTTGGTTAACCAAGATTTATTACTAAACAAAACGCGAATGAGAAGAATATACAACGCAAGAAATCATTATGCTTGAGGCTCAGGTTTAGTTCTCAGCAACAATTGTTCTGAAAATCATTTACTTATGACTATTAGTAAGCATGTCCTTTTAGTTATTTATAACTTAAAAGACAAACTAGAACTGGAACCTTAGTTTATTTATGACTTAAAATGGATAAGCATATTTTGCAAGAAATGTTTGCTATAACCAGCCAAATGTGTGTAAAACCTTTGCCTAGTCATACTTGCATAAACATGTAAAAAAATGCTTAAATTTTCAACACTCTTTCAATTCATAACGTTCCAAAACTTTGCCCATCCATATCGCACATGTGTTACACCGCCCATTCTTGTAACTTGTACCACTCATACGTCACTGTGGTCCCGCTAACAGGCACGTCGCGTCGCACGCGCAGCTTATGGCGAACAGTGAAACTTATTAGCACCTGTTATGAGCTCCCGCACCGCTGTTATCATGTTTATTATTCACTTTTACTGCTGTACTATGACTTATTGTAGCTATATATTATAAAAAGTTATTTACAATTATGCAATATTACTGTTTGTTGTGTTGCATTGTTGATTCAATGCTGTTTGAGAGTTCATTGATTTTTTTTTTGGTAGTTATGTAGTTTTGTTAGTCTATATTAATATTAATGTCTGTGAATATTGGAAAATAATGATGCTTCAAAAATTAAATATAAATAAATTATTTTTTCATTTAAGATATTCTTATAAAAATCGGGGAACTCAATATTTAAGATTGTACAAAAAGCATTGCCCATTCTCTCACTTTATTAGCACCAGTCCTGGCTGCACTCAAAGCTTTGGTATAGTTTAGAGCCCGGGACCAGTAGGTCTAAAAAAGCCAGTTAATTAGAAATATGTAAAGTCAATTAAACATACATACATACAAACATATAATCATGCCTTTATCCCTGGAGAGCTAAGCAGAGGTGAATTAACACCCACATTTCACCAATCATTGTATTCGGTCCCACGTAATTGTACGTGAGCCTAATGCCGTATTCCGGGTACTATTGTTGACTCGAGGCATGCATCTGAGGCAGAGTCTGAGCTGTATATATTTGTCTGATGTTAAACAGCCCTATCCCTTAGTCGCTTTGTACGACACCACATGAGAAGAAATGGGGTGGTCCAAATTCTACTCTGCCGGGAACCACGTGGCTATTCACCGTCAATTAATTCGTATCAAATAAAACTAAAACAACATTGCCCATTTTACCTAGACATAAATATTCATAGAGAAAAAGGATTGCGTGACATTTACGCGTACCTACTTTCAAAAAACTGAGAACATAAACTTTCACTTTTAAAAAAACAAAAATAATTTAACAACCAACATTTCTCTTTTTACCAAAACGAAAGATAACGCCGTGTTAGATAACTTAGATAGGGTAATGTTTTCTAAAACTTGGAGGCCTGTAATCTAATAACGCCGATATTGCAAAGGTATTCAGAAAGTGTTAGTGTAAGCCCAACAACCGACAACACTGGCCGTTATGCAAGCCATTTGAGCGTAATCATAAGTTTTTTTTATACCACTTAGTTGACAGACAAGCACACGGCCCACTTGGTGGAAAGTGGTTACCGTGGCCTATGGACGTTTGTAACACCAGAGGAGTCACAGTCGCACTGCCAACCCTGTAAGTACAGAGTTTCTGTACCGTCAGTGTTGAAGACAAAGCAGGACAAGCCTTTAGTCTTCCCACTGACAGCGCCAATTCTCCAATGAGCTCTGGCTACCCTACTCACCGAAACCCAACACGAAGTTATTATAGCCGCGGTATTCTGTAGGGCGGAGGTACTTCCCCAGTCGGACTGCTCAATTGGGCGGAAATACCGCCGTGTCCTACCTCCTAACAAAATAATAAAAGTCTATTTAATTAACAGTAACCTTAAAAAATTTAATACAACTGGGAGAGTTTGTGCTGTCAGTGGGAAGACTAAAGGCTTCTCATGCTTTGGCTTCTACACTGACGGCACAGAAACTCTCTATGCTTAAGGGGTCGGCAGCGCGAGTGTGACTCCTCTGGTGTTACACATATTCATTGTAACTTTTTTAAGAGGTTTTTTTTGTTTCACTTCATTCTCAACAATAAATGCAAGCATCGTACAGCGGCATTGCGCGTAGTCAGCAGTTTACGCCAATCCGCGCTATTTCATCATTACGTTCATTTAGTATCATTACGACAGTCAATCAGTTCGGGTGTACTCACTATTCTATAATTATCAATCATAGCATATCATTTTGGATTGAGTCAATATACAGTTGATCTTAACTTCATCTTTTTATTTATCATCTCGGTACGAGTAGCAGCTCGTACACTCCGTCTGTCCGTTTATCTGTATGTCTGTCACGACCTTTTTGTCAAGAATTCGAATAATTCATACTCTATAACTCAAGCTTCTAAGTCAACACATTCAAAATATATTTTAACGTTTAAGTAACTTAAGTTACGAAACTTTTTTTAATATGTATTTAAAAATATTATTTATATGTTGTTTATTATTTTATGATAAGTTATTACATATTTGCACAGCTTGCACTTATGCGAAATTTATATGCTTAGATAATTTATTAGGTGCGGTAGGTGGCGTTGCAACCGCAATTTGCTCAATAGGTATTACCTATTGAGCAATCGTAGCAGTTGAATGTTCTACTGCCATGCCACAGAGGCTGACCGTGTCTACACTCCGTATTTTATCACCACCAGGCCCTCAAGTCTGCTGAAGCACAACCAACGTCCTACCACGGACACTGCTAAAAATAATAATTTTAGACTTTAAAGCAATGCTGTTAATGCCCAAAATTAACTGGAATTTTGCAGAGTGAATAAAAAGTGTAATGAATATCCATTCATTTAATTTTGAACTTTAAAATATGATGATAAATAATTCAAAATTTAATACAATTTTCTTGTGAGTGATTTAACAGTGGTTTTGCTTTAGTAGAACAGAGGACCTGGTGTTAGAATTTAACCTTTTTTTTACATGCGAAAGATCCCCACGGATACCCCTCCGTCGGAGCCGGTGGGAGGGGTTATGTCGGACTCGAACCGACTAAAACGCACGGCGTCTGTGGGTCATTTTGATTGCCGAAGGTGAACTTGACAGATATATCCCTCGCACCCCGGGCGACTCAGAGCCATCTCTCTCAATCTGGCCTTCCTCGGGTGTGGGGAGAGAGACCCCAACTCGTCCCCGAAAACGGGGAGGCGCGCAAAGTGCGCCGCCGCCGCGGAGAACTTAACTTCAATTATCGCGCATGTGTGTCAGTACGTTCGTCTATTCAGCTGACCGACAAGAGACATCTATCCGGTACAGACGCAGTTGCGTCACTCAGCGCAACTAACGCATTAAAATCGGAACGCATTCTTCGTTGTCTTTTATTATTATACACACCTGTTTGTAAAGCCGTCCGCTACGTTGAGCGGGTGTTTCGTATAAATACGTAGAGAAACGCTATGTTATGCATGAATTATACTGAAAAAGTGACAGGTTTAGCCATATTCAATGCAAAATCGATATCGATACGAACGATTTGAAAGAAAGAAAGAAACATTTAATACACACACACACACTTACACTACACATAAAAAACCATTATCGTAACAAAAAAAAACAACAAAAATACATAAAGATGCAAATAAAAAAACACATCAATTTAACATGTAAGCGGGGCGTCAAAAAACATATGATGAGGCCGTCAAGCTGAGTGTTACCATTGTTACATGGTATATGTATGTAATTGTGACTCTCTTTTCTGAGACTTTGCCTTCAGCTTACCATCAGGCGAGGCGAAGACTAATTGACGTGTCCTATATAAAAAAATAAGGTAAACTTCAGTAAGTTTACAAGGGAGACTGTGACATAAGGAGTGACAGTCATTTTCTTTATTTTGACGACCTCAGTGGCGCAGCGGTAGAGTACTCGACTGTTATGCAGGGGGCGCGGGTTCGATTCCCTCTCAGTGCAAATATTTGTATGCATTGGTCTGGGTGTTTCTATGTATAATACTTATGTATTTACAAAAAAAAAGTATCTAAGTATGTTTATCCGCATTCTAAATCCCATAACACGAGCTAGTTAAGCTATGCTTACCATGGGTCTAGATAGCGTGGTGTAGAATGTCGTAGAATATTTATTTATTTTATTTATTCTTGTCAATTCTTATTATCATCAAAGCGATACTTCCGGTTAGATCTTAATCAGTTTTGACGCTGATGATGATGAAAGCAAACCATTATTCTACATAGCGAAGTGAATGCAATATAATTCCAATATTAACGACATTCCATTGACGCAATGTACAATGTATGTCCGTCCCAGCTTAAATTGTGCTCATTACGCAAGCGAGCTTAGAATAAGCAGCAACATTAAACTCTTCCGAGAAATCTTACAACGCGATTAGATTCTTTGTTGATAGACTGTATTTACCACAGATTCAGAGTATGCTAGATCTGAAAGTTGTCTGTGCTAGCGTGTCCCCAATCCACGGCGCCGCGCCTGGCACGCCTCCCCGTTTTCCGGGGACGAGTTGGGGACTCTGCAGTCCCCACACACCCTAGGAGAGGGCCAGATCGTGAGAGATGGCCCTGGGTCGGCCGGGGTGCAAGGCATATGCCTGTCAACATCACCTTCGGCAACCAAAACGACCCACAGGTGGCGTGCGTTTTAGTCGGTTCAAGTCCGACATAACCTCCTCCACCGGCTCCGGTGGGGAGGTATCCGTGGGGATTTTGCGCACGTAAAAAAAAAAGAAGCGTGTCCCCAATCAGGAGGTCTAAAAAGGCCACTATCGTATTTGGATAATATTTTGTCTTGCGGCGATATTTACACGAAATGAGAATCTGCCTGGTAACTGTATTGTTGTAATAAAATTATGCTCATATGAGTGACCATTTAACTAATTTTTTTACATGAGTGTCTATGTATGTAGATTCATCTGTTCCCTCATAGCTCCTCAACCACTTATTAGAACTGGACAAATAAGATATCGTTAGAAGCGTCTTGGTTGTCCGCTAGTTATAGGCTATATAACGTGTCACTGAATATAAAGTGGCGCCCTCTAACGGTTATAAAGTACTGTTTTAAAAAATCTATTTGAGATAAATAACATTATGTTGTGTTTTGTATCAACTGAAACCTATTGTTTGTCCCAAAATAATATAAATAAATAATAAGTTCAAAACTAAAACCCGACTACTGAAAAGTATTAAACAAGAAATTATCTAGGATATTTTCATGTGGGCGGCCGGCGCCTCCTTCTGCGAGCAAGTAATGCTCGTGAAGGAGGAGGCGGGGCGGGAGCGGCAGCGGGAGCGACGAAGGATCGCAAGACAAGCTGCCCGCGTACGAAGGCAACTCGGGCGTCGGAGGTCGATGAACGACCTTCGCCCCCCATGAGCGCCGGCCTGGGGGTGACAGGTGAAGCCGCCTGTCACCCTGGCAGAAGCAGGCCGCGGCGGCGGCGCGCGTGGCGCGCCTCCCCATTTCCGGGGACGAGTTGGGGACTCTGTAGTCCCCACACCCGAGAAGAGGGCCAGATCGTAAGAGATGGCCCTGGGTCGGCCGGGGTGCGAGGGATATGCCTGTCAACCTCACCTTCGGCAACCAAAACGACCCACAGGCGGCGTGCGTTTTAGTCGGTTCGAGTCCGACATAACCTCCTCTACCGGCTCCGGTGGGGAGGTATCCGAGGGGATTTTGCGCACGTAAAAAAAAAAAAAAAGGATATTTTCATATTTTTTGGTAATAGTTGTAAAATTCGATGCTTTTTGAAGTTATGTGTGTATTTATCGCAGGTTTGTAAGTGCCCGGTTAATGGCAATAGGCGTGCCACCTATTACATTGGGACCTAAACATAAAATGACGAAATGTGGGTGCTAGCACCTCTGCCTACCCCTTCGGGGATATAGGCGCGAGTTTATGTTATATGTTGTGTTAAAATGAAAAATTGTTGTGACCCAATATGCTCAATCGGTTATAACTCAATCTTATTGCATGTGGTATCTAGCCTACTATAAATTTATGTTCACACACAACCATTGCACCAGTTGCCACTACTGAGGAACTAAAGTGAGGAAATACGCAAGTCATCAGTTGCAACAGATCGCAGAGGTCAGAGGACCAAACGTGAGGTACCGCATAGCAAGCAAGAGGTAATGCAACTGCACGCCTACTGTTGGGAAACGGCACACTTATATACAGATTAGGAGTGATTGATTGTGTGATGTGACATGCGCATGTGATGGAGAATTTCGTTCAGTCTATATTTCGGTTGCGTGTTTTTTCGTAATTTGATGACAAAATGGTGGTAAATCTCAGTTATTCATTGTAAACTTTCTGGAGTGACAGTCTGCACGAGCTGTATTAAAAATGTCACCAAAATACGTGTGAATCTCACAGGACACTAAAGATTCTATTCTCCAAAATTCTCTAAGGCCCTTATTCTAGAACAACATTCAGTCTAGAATTTCGATTTATCTGAGGATTGTACAAACAGATTGACAGATTTGACGGATGGATAGATTCGACAGATTTGCCAGATTTGCCAGATTTGACAGATTTGCCAGATTTGACAGATTTGGCAGATTTGACAGATTAGACAGATTTTCTCCTATCCTCCGCCTTCTGCAAATGCGGATAAACATACTTAGATACTATTTGTTTGTTGTAAATACATATCATACATAGTAAGACCCAGACCAATGCTAATATACATGTTCATGCATATAAATATTTGCACTGAGCGGGAATCGAACCCGCGCCTCCTGAGTAGCAGTTGAACGTTCTACCGCTACGCCATATATTACTATGCAATCTGTCCTCAGATTCAGAACTGAATTCTAGAATTACCCACTAAAATTAACTGTCACTCGTTTAGTAACATAACATAAACTCACGCCTATATCCCTGAAGAGGTAGGCAGAGATGCTAGAACCTACATTTCGCCAGTTTACATTCAGGTCCCAATGTAATAGGTGGCGAGCCTATTGCCATTAACCGGGCACTTATAAACCTGCGATAAATACACACATTACTTCGAAAATCATCAAAAAGTCATTGGTGTGTGCCATGGTAAAACCTGGGATCGAACTCAAGACCTCGTCTCAGCAGTCCATTACCCATACCACTTGGCTACCGCGGTAAGTAACAAATGGACAAAAAAGAAATAAATTATATTGTTACTAAACACTAATGCCATTCGCTTTATTAACGCGCAGCGGCGTTGAATGGAAATGAACTTTTGTAAGTTCGTCGACTCGATACTCGCTACCTTGACATAGATCTCGATTGTAATCGATTGTACTCGACTAGGTACGAACACTGACCATTAAGCGACGGGGTGCGGCAGACCGATACACTGTATACATAACAATCAATCAATTAATCAAGTAGCCCATCGCATTCCACTGCTGGACTAGGCCTCTCCCAATGTTCCAACATTGGGAGAGGCCTAGTCCAGCAGTGGCTTTGGCCTCCAGTTTCCACGCTGGCCAGACGGGTTGGTACAGGGTTTTATTATACACTAGCTGACCCACCCCTATTTTGAAGCTTCATATCCCCTTGAGCCCGTATATTTTAGTCTTCAAAATATGTATGAAAAATTGCCGAATTTGTTAACATTTATTATCAATGCTCCGCTCCCTTAAGTAGTAGCGTGATGATATATAGCCTAAAACCTTCCTCGATAAATGGACTACCCAACACTGAAAGAATCATTCAAATCGGACCAGTAGTTCCAGAGATTAGCGCGATCAAACAAACAAACTCTGCAGCTTTATAAAATTATAAGTATAGATTATGTATACATATATGTATATACATATAATCACGTCTTTATTCCCGGAGGATTAGGCAGAGCTGAATTAACACACACATTTCGGTCCCACGTAATAGGGAGAGATTCTATTGCCATTTTTCGTTCACTATTGTGGCCTCGAGGCATGCATCTGAGGCTGAGTCTGGACTGTATATATCTGTTCTGATGAGCCCTTCCAATTAGTCCCACCCTCCCCTTTCTTACACAAGACAACACGTGCAGGTCTTAGATGTCATCTGCACACGGTGCAGAACATCCGATCAAGAACCAAGCGGTTCGGTGACTCTTTCCTCTGTCGCACCATTAAGGCCTGGAATTCATTACCAGCTCACGTGTTTCCTTCTTCCTACAGTCCCGGGTCCTTTAAGCGGGGCGTGAAAAAGCATATGATGAGGCCGTCAAGCTGAGTGTCACCATTGTCACACGGTATGTGTAAGTAATGGTGACCCTCTTTTCGGAGACTTTGCCTTCAGCTTACCATCAGGCAAGGCGAAGTCTAATTGACGTGTTCTATATATATAAAAAAAACCGTCTGATGTTAAACAGCCCTATCCCTTAGTCGCGTTGTTTGACACCGCATGTGAAATTGATGGGGTGGTCCAAATTCTACTCTGCCAGAAGTCACGCGGTTTGCACTGTATATAATATTTGATTCTGTTTCTTACTAACTATCCCGGTGAACTTCGTACCACTATATTTATTTGCCTTGCTCGCGGCCCAGCTGGCATGGAATGAAGATCCCATTCCCACCGTCCTCTTGACTCTGACTGTAACTAAATGATAAAAACGCCACATAATATGTAAGTAGTGGCCGCATGGTTCCCGGCAGAGTAGAATGTGGACCACCCCATCTCTGCCCATGCGGTGTCGTACAAGGCGACTAAGGGATTGAGCTGTTTAACACCAGACAGTTATAAACAGCCCAGACTCAGCCTCAGATGCATGACTTGAATCAACAATAGTGCCCGGAAGACGGCAATAGGGCCACCCACTATTACGTGGGACAAAATACAATGATTGGTGAAATTTCCCACCATGAGGATCCCTGGAAATTCTCCGGGGGAAAAGGCATGATTATATGTATTATATGTATGTATGTATGCTACATAATATTGAATTTGTATTCAAATGACTTATTTATATATATCAAACTAGGTGTTGCACGCGGGCATGGGATCAAAAGTATCCTATGTACGTCTCCTGGTTTTAAGCTACGTCTCCACTATTTTTCACCAAATCGGTACAGCCGTTCTTGATTTATAAATGTTATAACTATGAATATGCACCTACTATAGTTTAAAATACTCGTTTACCTTAGGTATTCTTAAAATATTAAAACTATTAAAATCTAGACTTCTAGCATTGCTTCTACTTTATGATAATGATTAAAAAGTGGGCATGTTGTCCGTGACCGGAATTATGAAAATTGTACTTTAAATTCGCATTAATTTATCTGTCTAGCTACCCAATTGTCACAATAATTATCTATACAAATAAATAAAATTAAAACGTATATTTGAAATATTTAAAAAAAAACAGTTTAAAACAAATAAAAAAACTTATTTTTATAACTTTTGCCAATCATTTCGCAAATCGTACAATCTTTGTACATACCTAATTAGTTTAATATTTTTTTCGTTTTTTTTAATGTGGATGTAATAATGTGGAAAATTATAAGTAAGTTCTCAATATGTGTAGTTTAATATTTGGCAATTATGAATTGGATGGTATTTAAACGTATATCAAAAAGAGTACATTTTGTACGACAAAATAATCCAAATTCACATCAAAAATACTGATTGAGTACCAACAAACTACTGCAAGTAAGTAGTTAGTTAGCAACCAACCAACCAACCAATTATAAAAAAAAATACCACAAAGACATAAGGCGGGAGCTCCGCTTCGCTTCGCTCCCGCCTTAGTCTTCTAACCTAACCTATCCATTTCGGGGTGGGTGGTGATCATTCTGAACTTAATTAGATGCACAATCAGTATTTTTACTGAACGCGAAAATATTATCTTCATGAATTTAGTATTTTAAAACAAAGTGACATTTTTAAAAAGTCTTCGTCTGTCTAATAATATTTTAATAAAGAGGTAAACTCTGCCTCTTTGTGACGTTGTAGGAGGGAAAAAAGTCAGCAGCTTAGTGGTTAAGTGTCTCTGAATGTACTGAACCTATTTTGAAATTTTGTGGCAGACAAGCACACGGCCCATCTGATGGAAAGTGGTAGGTAACCGTGGCCTTTGGACGTGTGCAAAACCAAGGGAGTCACACTCGCGCTCCTAACCCAGTAAGCACAGAGAGTTTCTGTGCCGTCAGCGTAAAAGACAAAGCAGGACAAGCTTTTGGTCTTCCCACTGACAGCACTCTATACTGGACTATCTCGGAGTTTCAAGTTCGTTTACTCTTCTTCTTTTGATTTAGCTTATACGGCTTTTATGGGAACGACTGTTCCCCAAGAGGACAATCAGCAAGGCATCCTTTCAGGGTTTGGCGATTGGAATCCGCACAGATTCCGTCAATCGGTCGCCTTGGGACGTGGGCGAAAAGGTACACTTATCTGACGAAACATGGATATATTCCCTAACCCTTCATAGGCAGACATATCTACCAGCAGACTGAGTTCTACCTCCCCAGTTCCCTTGAATTCATTTTTGTAAAGGGCACAAAATCACGGAAGTACTCCCTGCCAGAGACATGTCTCCTGCACTCCGGCCGACCCAGGGCAGTCTCTTTCCAGCTGGCCCTCTTTGTGTGTGGTAACCACGGTGTTCCCATCTAGCCCCCGGATATGGGGAAGAGCATATTGCGCCGCCACCTCGGCCCACTTCTGCTAGGGTAACAGGCGGCACCACTTGAAACCGCCTGAAAACTTGAAAACTTGAAAACTTGAACCCGCGCTTGCGCTTATGAGGGATGGATTCCGTTCTGGCAGCCCACGCCTCAGACCCTTGTACTTACAGAATTCAAGTTCCCTGAACTTTATAAATCGAAGCAGGAAGTGATCTTTTGTCATTGTCTCCGTGAACCCAGGTCAAACGTAATCATCCGGGTCATAAATAACATGACGGTTCTCATGCATCATTACTCTGCTATGGCAGCCGATATAATGGTTGCATGTTCGTCATTTAATGATAAATGATATACTTAGGGACGTATATTTAGGATATAGCCGCGTGGTTCCCGGCAGAGTAGAATTTGTACCATATAGGTATTTAAACTATCATGGTCACTCACATCAGTATCAGAATAAACGGGATATTTACCATGTTTCACTGTTCACTGAAATATCGGAAACTCAAAACAGTGAAACATGGTAAATATCCCGTTTATTCTGATAGGGATATTTACCATGTTTCATTGTTTCGAGTTTCCGATATTTCGGCGCTGTTGCAAGCACCATGATCACGGAGGAACTGGAGTAGTAGCGGTGAACAGAGAAAGAGTTGGTACCACCCCATCTCTTCCCATGCGGTGTCGTACAAGGCGACTAAGGGATAGGGTTGCTTAACATCTAACAGATATATACTGCCCAGAATCAGCCTCAGATGCATGGCTTGAGTCAAAAATAGTGCCGGGAAGACGGTAATAGTCTTACCCCCTATTACGTGGTACCGAATTTAATGATTGATAAGTGGGTGCTAATTAACCTCTGCCAAACCCTTCGGGGATAAAGGCGTGATTATATGTATTAATATATGTATATCTTGAAATTAAAATGTGCTCTATACCCGCAGTACACGTATCTTGGGTGTCTTTTGAGGATATCACGGGAGCTAGGATGCGGAAGATCTCAAATTCACCACAGATTATTACAACCAATCTACGCGCGCCTGGACCTTGTTTGTCTCGCGACAGGTCCAATATAATGTGTCCTGCCATAAGAACGTTTCGAAAGTCGAATTCGCGATTAGATTTCAATTGCGCATGCTCTAAATTTAGTGACGTCACGTTAGAGCATGCGCAGTTGAAATCTCATCCCGAATTCAGCTGTTTAATTCTTACAGCATGTACCCGCAGATGTTTAAAAATATTTTTGCCAGCGAATAGGAAGTATTCTACTAAAGCAAAACTGGCGACATGTGGGTGCTAGCACCTCTGCCTACCCCTTCGGTGATATAGGCGTGAGTTTATGTTATGAATAGGAAGTTGTTTCGCTTCGGCAATCTTTGCTTCCTACTGCCATAATATTTGTAAAAACTTGTAGTAATCTGGTTCAAATTAACTACGACTGTTAAGTTATTAAGTATTTATGTACAATTATGTTGACGGTCAACGTGTTCGAAATGTAGGTGGTACAAATCGATACCCGGATTTATCGATAATTTCAGAGAAAATTAATTACACAAAAATGTAACACTTAGCACTGTACGTTTGTCTATGAATTATCCATTTTATTTTCTACATCTTTAAAAAAACTATTTTGTTTATTTATTTATTAAATACTTTATTGTACACCATTAATAAATATCAATACAAAAGTCTTTAACAAGGAATCCGTACAATGGGCGGCCTGATCGCTTTAAGTGATTTCTGCCAGGCAAACTTTAGACGGTGATTAAAGTTATAGGAATGAGTGGGTGGTTGTTTGGCGTACTTTTATAATAAACATAACATAACATAAACTCACACCTATATCCCCGAAGGGGTAGGGCAGAGGTGCTAGCACCCACATTTCGCCAGTTTATGTTTAGGTCCCAATGTAATAGGTGGCGAGCCTATTGCCATTAACCAGGCACTTATAAACCTGCGATAAATACACACATAACTTCGAAAAGCATCGAAAAGTCATTGGTGTGTGTAATGGTAAAACCTGGGATCGAACCCGAGACCTCGTCTCAGCAGTCCATTACCCAAACCACTAGGCTACCGCGGTTATAGAAATATAATAAGTAAATACACAGGTAGCTAATACACTATCTTCTGTTAATATCCATTGGAGATACCCAGTAATTTAATATCTAAACATAGGAACAGAAATTAATTTGTTAAATTTAATTAATTTAATTATTTTTTATCTATTTGTTAAAAAGCATAAACTGGCGAAATGTGGGTGCTAGCACCTCTGGCTACACCTTCGGAGATATAGGCGTGAGTTTATGTTATGTTATGTTGTTAAAAAGCTGAATAGATGTGTGGTTGTCTACATTAAAATAAAAGATGGCGGCTGTAAAATGACCTCGGCCGGGGTGCGAGGGATGCTCATATAATCGCACCTTCGGCAACCTACAGCCCACACAGTCGGCATACGATTTAGTCGGTTCAAGTCCAACATAAGCTTCCCCAGCTTCGGTGGTGAAGGTACCCATGGGAATTTTGCGGAAAAAAAAAGAATGAATTCGAACACAGTCAAAGTGACTCTCTTTAAAGCCTTCTGCACGTCCTTCTACACGTGCAGCTGGTGGATGTTTTACACTCTACGGGCATATAACGACCTGCGCATTCAGTATAATAACGCATTCAGGATGCTGTTGGGGCTGTCTCGGAGATGCAGTGCATCAGGAATGTTTGCGCACAGACGATTTCTATGCTATTATTAGAAAGCGTTCGGCCTCTGCCTTGGCATGACTCCGCCGCAGCTCCAACAGTCTCCTGAGTGTGTTTAAAGACAGATGGGACTCCCCCTTGTTGCAGCACTGGATGACACTCCACACGTGTCACAGATAGTGGAGTGTTGTTATTCATATGTATTTATTACTAACATTAGTTCTTAAGTTAAATTGTTACTAACACTATGGATCGATGGTCTGACAATAAACGAATTTTAATTTAATTTAATTACCTAAGACAAATTCCTCCTCGGCTGAACCAGAGCCATCTCCACCACACTTATAGTGTGGGAATCACGGTGTCCCTCTCCCCATCTTGCCCAAAGGGGAAAGGACTATTGCAATAACTGTATATTATTTAAAAGGATTCACATACTTCCGGTCAATGCAAATCTCAACATATCTAAGTTAATTGTTAGTTTGTTTAACACTCCATATGAAACATAAAACTAATCATCATCATCTTTCCAGTGGAAGACGCCAGCGGCCGCTACACGTCCATGTTCTACTGGGGCAACAACTACTGGACGGGCTCGGCCGAGCTCTGCGCCATCCTCAACGATGAGCACGAACCTTCGCGACCTGACAACAGTGAGTACAAACAGTCCATATTTTTATAGGGTGTCATTATCTGCCAAGTCTCCGAGAACACTGGCAGAAGCAGGCCGCGGCGGTGGCGCGCCTCCTCGTTTCCAGGGTCGAGTTGGGGACTTTGTAGTCCCTAGTCCCTACACCCGAGACGAGGGCCAGATCGTGAGAGATGGCCCTGGGTCGGCCGGGGTGCGAGGGATATGCCTGTCAACCTCACCTTCGGCAACCAAAACGACCCACAGGCGGCGTGCGTTTTAGTCGGTTCGAGTCCGACATAACCTCCTCCACCGGCTCCGGTGGGAAGTCCGAAGTCCGAAAGAAATACGTGACATGGTAATGAATTCCAGGCCTAAATGGTGCGGACAAAGGAAAGAGTCACCGAACCGCTTGGTTCTTGATCGGATGTTCTGCACCGTGTGCGGGTGACATCTAAGACCTGCACATGTTGTCCTGTGTAGGAAAGGGGAGGGTGGGAGTAATTAGAAGAGCTTATCATATGTTCAAGATGGTTAATAAAGTTCCAAATGCTAAGACATTGTTAGGACAACGAATCGATAAATTATGTTGTAGTTAAACTAGCCAAACCCCACAAGATGTTGGAGTCACTCTTGGCAATACGGATACCTGGGCCATTATTATTATTTTTATACCACATAGGTGGCAGACAAGTACGCGGCCCACCTGATGGAAAGTGGTTACCATGACCTACGGACGTGTGTAACACCACACTTGCGCTGTAAGTTTATGTGCCGTCAGTGTAGAAGTCAAAGCAGGACAAGCCTTTAGTCTTCCCACTAATACTGGTCGTTCAAACTCTCCAGTGAGCTATGGCTCCCATACTCACCGCCGGGAACACAACACGAGGTTATTATGGCCGCAGTATTCTGTAGGGCGGAGGTACTTCCCCAGTCAGACTGGTCAATTGATAGTTACATGTCAATAAAAGAAATCATTATATCCTTCCCCGTTCTCCTGAGAACGTGTGCGCACAACGCCATTATTATCGGTCCAGTAGTTAAGCCGTGAAAGCGTGACAAACCAAATAAACAAACTCACTTTCGCATTTTATATTATTAGGATTGATTGACCTGTGTGGCGCAGCGGTAACTGTTGATTGTTATATCAGAGGTCGCGGATGCTATTCCTGTTCAGTAAGAAATACGGGAATATTATAACATCGTTCAAATGAGAATTAGTAAGTGAAGCTTGCAGGTGAGGTGGCCTAAGGCCTCAAAGAACTTGACAGGGGATTTTTTTTATACCACTTAGGTGGCAGACAAGCACACGGCCCACCTGATGGAAGGTGGTCTCCATGGCCTATGGACGTGTGTAACACCAGAGGAGTCACACTCGCGCTGCCGGCTCTGTAAGCACAGAGTTTCTGTGCCGTCAGTGTAGAAGACAAAGCAGGGATTTCTATGACAGCATAATATTATGTAACTCGAGATCTGTTTATCTACATTCTAGAACCTATAATAAAACCAATGTTTCGTTTTGGTCTGGATTGCCATTTGGAATGTGTTTCATATTTATATGTAAATAGAAACGCCGGTAGCTAATTGGTTAAGGAGTCGGACTTATGGTTGAAAGGTCTCGGGTTCGAGTCCAGGCTATTACACTACCGACTTGAACCCACTCCTAACACAAGTAATGTAGTTTAGTTGGAGGGATTAGAGGCAGAGTAATTTCGGTTCCCCGTCAAGATCTTCGGAGTCCATATCAATCTCACTTCCATCCGATACCAAGGCAGTCGTTCTTACAAAAACCGTATTAACCGAACCAACACCCGAAGAAGTAAGTAAACCCCGGATTCCGAGGTGAAAGCCTCAAATGCCACCGAAGCAACATATAATCACGCTTTTATCCCCGGAGGGTTAGGCAGAGGTGAATTAACAACCACATTTCACAACTAATTGTATTCGGTCCCACGTAATAGGGTGAGACTATTGCCGTAATTTGGGCACTATTGTTGACTCGAGCCATGCATCTGGAGCGGAGTCTGGGCTGTATATAATTGTCTGACATTACACCTATCCCTCAGTCGCCTTGTACGACTCCGCATGGGAAGAGATGGGGTGGTCCTAATTCTACTCTGCCAGAAGCCACGCGGTTAGCACTGTATATAATATTTTATTCTGTTTCTAAATAACTATACCGGTGAACTTCGTACCGCTATATTTTTTTGCCCTGCTCGCGTCCCAAATTCTACTCTGCCGGGTACCACACGGCTATTTATAAAAAATGACAATGATGTTTGTTGAATATTCATTCATACAGCTGGCAACCCTAGCATAACAGGAAGTTTTTACATGTGCACTGACCAAGGTGTCAATCAGTAGATCATAGGAAGTGCACATCACTAATAGCGGGTTCGACACTGGTTAGTACCACTAATTGAGCATGATGAATAGCAGGTGGTTATACTAACGATCCGTAGGTTGTACTAAAGCGACGATAATGTAGCGGTTAGAGTGTGAGACTTGTGATCTAAATATTACTGGTTCTATCCCCATATAATAACCCTGGGAGTGACGGGTGGAGCCGCCTGCTGTCACTCTGTCAGAAGCAGCAATATGTTTGTAATTACAGCTATCTTGCATTCTAGCGATAATACCTAACACTTCATCCTACAGAATATCGCAGTCATAATAACCTCGTATTGTGTTGCCGACAGTGAGTAGAGTAGCCAGAGCTCACTGGAGAGCTTTTGTGCTGTCAGTGGGAAGACCAAAGGCTTGTCCTGATTTTGTGTTCTGCACTGATGGCACAGAAACTCTCTGTTCTTACAGGGTCGGCAACACGGATGTGACTTCCCTGATGTTACACACGTTCATAGGTCACGGTAACCACTTTCTATCAGGTGGGCGGTGTGCTTGTCTGCCACCTAAGTTGTATAAAAATAAGTAATAATAATAACAACAATATTAAATAACAGTAGATATGAAATTTAAACCATACGCACGAATGCGAACCAACGTAACAGAACACGGTTGCGTGCGTACATTTCTACGATTACATC
This sequence comes from Eilema griseolum, assembly GCA_963662185.1. Taxonomy (NCBI): domain Eukaryota; kingdom Metazoa; phylum Arthropoda; class Insecta; order Lepidoptera; family Erebidae; genus Eilema; species Eilema griseolum. The sequence continues at coordinate 1,356,803 of OY759232.1, forward strand.
AGCCGGTATCGAAGCCGTGTCCACGCTTCACGGACTCCACAGTGGATGGTTAAAAGATCATAATATATAAAGTTGCCGTTTTGTTGAAGAAATTGGAGGAATCCCAATGTTCAGTACTAACATTTTTGCATTTTTTTTAGGAATGACAAATCCAAATTTTATGTTTTTTTTGTATATGAATGAGACAACATTAAGCTAACAAACACTTTTATTACATTTTTGAAAAGTGACAGCTGTAATAAAGTAATACGAAATTTATCATCAAAATGGATAGCATTTAGGAAGTATTGTTTTGGAAGATCGAATTTAATTTATCAAGCGGCCAATAAAAATAAAATGTAATACAGAGTTGTAAAATCTTGAAATCAACTTTCAAACAAAATATAAATAATGGAGCTCACTGGAGAGTTTTTGTGCTGTCAGTGGGATGACCAAAGGCTTGTCCTGCTTTGTCCTCTACACTGACGGCACAAAATTTCTGTTCTTACAGGGTCGGCAGCACGGATGTGACTCCACTGGTGTTACACACGTTCATAGGTCATGGTAACCACTTTCCATCAGGTGGGCAGTGTACTTGACTGCCACCTAAGTTGTATATATATAAAAAAAAAAAATACGAGAATAAAGAACTCATGGAGGTCGTCATGTTAGGTGCAACAGTCACTAAATTAATATTTACAAAAATATTTGTAGTTCCATCGTGGATCTTATCTGGATTTATTGGTTATTTGTCTAGTTCCTTACCCTTGTAAGGAACTAGACAAATAACCAATGAAAACTTATCATAGTTTAAAGGGATTAATTGTAGAAAGATATATAACCTTCACCTATTCCGAATTTAACGCGAACGCAGTTGCGGGCAACAACCAGTTTTAATTAAACAAGGCCTCACCTTCCATACACAACCATACCATAACAAGCACTCAAGTTTAAAAATCAGATCATTGTCATTGACAACTAAAATAAAAAAGCTTTGGTAGCTTAGCGGTTAAGGATTCGGCCTTACAAACGAGAGACCCGGGTTCTAATCTTAATTTTTTTTTATACCATTTGGGTGGCAGACAAACGCACGGCCCACCTAATGGAAAGTGGTTACCGTGGCCTATGGACGTGTGTAACACTCGAGAAGCCACACTCGTGCTGCCGACCCTGTAAGCACAGAGTTTCTGTGCTGTCAGTGTAGAGGACAAAGCAGGACAAACCTTTAGTCATCCCACTGACAGCACAAATTCTTCAGTGAGCTCTGGCTACCCTACTCACCGCTGGGAACACAACACAAAGTTACTATAACCGCGGAATTCTGTAGGGAGGAGGTACTTCCCCAGTCGGACTGCTCAATTGGGCAGAAATACCGCCGTGTCCTACCTTAATCATTGCTACCGATGTGTACCCATTCCTAATTAAAGCAATTTAGCTAAGCCCAAGGGGTTAGAGGGGATCTATATTTAGGTCTAGGTTTAAATCGGTCGTTACATATGAAGTTGCCGTTTTTTTTAAGAAATTGGAGGAAAACCAATTTTCCGTACTAACATTTTTGCATTTTTTTAAGGAATGACAAAGCAATGAATGAGACAACATTATGCTAACAAACATTTTTATTACATTTTTGAAAAGTGACAGCTGTAAAAAAGTAATACGAAATTTATCATCAAAATGGATAGCATTTAGGTAGTACTGTGTTTGAAGATCGAATTTAATTTATCAAGCGGCCAATAAAAACAAAATTTAATGCAGAGTTGTAAAATCTTGAAATCAACTTTCAAACAAAATATAAATAACGGAAATAGCTATTAAATTACAGGAATAACGAACTCATGAATCTGTCAGAAAACTTCGGCAATTACATAGGTAAAGGCCTAATATTTATTAGTTGTAAAGTGATGATCACCTGATGGTCTGTACACCAATGACCATTGGAGATATATAACAAAATCATAACTCTCGTTTTTCTTCGCCGTAATCGGGTAAAAAAGTAGATACATGTTATATTTACGTTACTGAACCCAGAAATATATTTTTTGGAAAATCTTTTTTTTTTTCTTAAACAACTTAGGTATTGTAGAACACGGCCCACCTGATGGAAAGTAATTACCGCGACCTAAGAACGTGAGTTCTTTTTAAATATATTGTAAGTTTATAGAGAGTTGTGATTGCGCATTGAGCAAGGCAGCGGGCAGCCTGTAGAAAGTGACGTAAGTGAACACCCCTTGACCTAGTACACACAGTAACGCGCCGAAATTAGTTGTATAATTGCTTTTTTTATTATAAATTAAGAAACTAAGTGAGGTCTTCTAGAATTACCGAAAGAGGTAGTTTTTAGAATTACTAGTATTTTATGTGTGCGTGTGTGAAAGTGTATCACTAAGATTGTGGGTTAAAGTCAAAAATCATTTATTCTGCATTGACCATTATATCGGCACTTACAGTTTAGCAAATGGACCACCTGTTCGAAACGCGGCCCCGACCTGAGAAGACTCCGCTAAGAGACTCAGCGGGCATTATTTTTTGGTCAATTTACAAACATACATTTAGTGTGCGTGTGTGGGGTATATTACTAAGAATATGTGTGCGTGTGTGTGTGAATGTGTATTTCTATGATAGAGCCACGGCCTGATGTTGAGAGTTTGAGACTAACCCTAGCTTGTAATATAGGTTCTAGATGTATTATAAGTGAATATACATAAGTATTTTTCTAAATTCATTCGTCATATATATTAGAACAGACCGATAAATCCTTTTCCACATACATAAGTATATTTACGCATTTATATGGCAAGCCTATTGCCGCCAAGCAGATCCTTTTTCATGGGATATATGTATGCCACTTAGGGGCCGTTCAAGTATTACGTAAGTAAGCATTCAGATTGATTACAATTATTTAACCCCCTCCCACTTGTCAGCAAAAGTAAACAAATCTCTTAAAATGCTTACGTAAACATAAAAAAAACATATGCATATTTCTTTTTTTGGTTAAATGTGAGGGTAATGCATATTATATTATGTGTGAAACATACATAATGTTATATATTAATAATTATTTAGGCAATTCAATGACCCCCCCCCCCCCCCCCTCTAGTGCTTACGTAATATTTGAAGGGCCCCTTAGTCTAACTAAACAATACATTCTAGGAAAAAGGATATACGACCACGCCTATTCTTGATATTTTCTTGTTCAATTAATACTTTTTAAAGCGTGACTTTTCAGTAGTCCGGTTTTATGAGCACAACAAATGAGCCTCTCCTCTTCTTGTTGGCGCCAATCCTCCCCCGCTGTCCGTTACCTCTTATAGGAGACATACCTGCCAGGTCGAATCAATTTATACTGCCCATCGAGAGAGCACAGAGAGCGATCCTAAAGGTAGCAACTTCCCGTCCTTTCCTATATCCCACTGACCTCCTATACAAATCTTGTGAAGTACTAACAGTCCGCCAGCTATTTATAGTGAGCACAGTACTAAAACAGCACGCAGCACTCCCATTCAGCACTGATATTGTAAATAAAAGACGGAAAGATATTGTATGCACCCAGCGAATTACGATAAAGCACGAATATACAGCCAAATTCTATGTCGGGGCGGGAGCGGCAGCGGGAGCGACGACGGATCGCAAGCCAAGCTGCCCGCGTACGAAGGCAACTCGGGCGTCGGAGGTCGATGAACGACCTCCGCCCCCCATGAGCGCCGGCCTGGGGGTGACAGGTGGAGCCGCCTGTCACCCTTTGCAGAAGCAGGCCGCGGCGGCGGCGCGCCTGGCGCGCCTCCCCGTTTACCGGGAACGAGTTGAGGACTCTGTAGTCCTCACACACCCGAGAAGAGGGCCAGATCGTGAGAGATGGCCCTGGGTCGCCCGGGGTGCGAGGGATATGCCTGTCAACCTCACCTTCGGCAACCAAAGCGACCCACAGGCGGCGTGCGTTTTAGTCGGTTCGAGTCCGACATAACCTCTCCCACCGGCTCCGGTGGGGAGGTATCCGTGGGGATTTTGCGCACGTAAAAAAAAAAAAAAACCAAATTCTATGTTTCTGGGACCACTGCTGTATAATAGAGTGAATGCTATAGCAGACATATATCCTCTGAACTTCAACCAGTGTAAGATTGTCCTAAAGAATTTCCTACAAAAATTGACACACGATGAGACAGAGAAGTTGATAACGGTGGTGAAATGAATATTTGTTAAGTAGTTTAGTAACTAAGGTATATAAGTTTAGATTTAATTACCAATTCACTTTGTAAGTAACTTTTAGACATATGAATTATTTATTTGTTTATTTTAAATGTTAAAATTGCACTACAAGCCTGAAAAACAGGATTACCTATTTCAGGCACAATTTATTTAGCACAGCTTAATAACTACCTATATAGTGTAGGATTGATTTGACAAATATTGTAAAGTTTATGTATAAAGTATGCATTAAGTATAAAAGATAGCAATAGATTATGAAACTATGTAACATATACTTTTGAATTAATGAAATAAATTATTATTATTATTATTATTATTCTAGGAACTCAAAAGGCGTTAATGCGCTGGTCTATCGGATTAGTACCCGTCACAGTTCGGAGAGCGGCGCTATGTAATTACACAACCTATTCCACAACCTGCTTCCTTTCACAATCACTCACGGCAATCTAATTCACTATCTTTACCTAGATATACTCACGCCTGCATCTGAAGATGTAGACAGAGTTGGAACACTAACATTTCAATAGTATATTTTTTTTATACAACTTAGGTGGCAGACAAGCACATGGCCCACTTGATGGCAAGTGGTTACCGTAACCTATGACCGTGTGTAACACGAGAGCAAACACACCAGTGATGCCGACCCTGTAATAACAGAGGATTTTCTGTGCCGTCAGTGCAGAACACAAAATCTATGTTCTGCGGTAACTTTGACGTTCATAAGAGTTTGAGACCTATAGCGACTGGGTCATGTTTTTATATTGGAAGCTCCAATTTGACTTCACCTCGCCTGCTGGTAAGATAAAAGCAAAGTCTCAGGACAGAGGGCCACGCAGCATATTACAATGGTGGCACTCAGCTTGGCAGTCTCATCAAATGCATTTTCACGCCCCACTTAAAGAACCCGGGACTGTAGGAAAAAGGAAACACGTGAGTTGGTGATGGAATTCCAGGCCTTAATGGTGCGACAAAGGAAAGAGTCTCCGAACCACTTGGTTCTTGATCGGATGTTCTGCAACGTGTGCGGGAGACATCTAAGACCTGCACGTGTTGTCCTATATAGGAAAGGACAGGGTGGGATTAGTTGGAAGAGCTCATCAGAACACTCACCATGGTAGAGACGGTAAAACACAGCCTCATCAACAACATCTCTACGCATCTGCAAAGGCTCGAGGGTGCTCGTGACTTTTGCACGCCTTATACCTAGTTGGAAGGGCTCATCAGAACACTCAGCATGGTAGATACGATAAAATACAGTCAAGGAAGCAACATCTCTACGCATAAGTTACTATTGAATCAACTTCCACTGATTGAGAAACTCAATTGCCAAAGCGACCGGAGGAAATTTGTACACATACTTAGCTTAGTCACATTTGAAGTCAATAAAAGCTTGTTAGAGTCTCAAATGGTTGCTTAAACGCAATAAAAACGTTACTCATTATAACGGTCCGTTATTAGCCGTTGGCAATAACGTTATTAAACACTAAGTTCACCATTGCAACCTCACAATGAATCATTAAAAAGGTAAAAGTTACCAATTATTGCTCCACACTGCCCAAAAACTGATATTACAAAACACATATTACGCAGAATAGTTAAAGATCTTGAGAGTTGAGATATAAAAAAAACGTTTCGTCAGCAACAACAAGTTTCATGTTAAAAATGAAACTCAGGATTTTACTACACAATGAATATATTACAACCATATTGATTTCTTTGTGTAATTCATATTAAACTATAGTAATTATTGTGTAACTTATTTAAATATATATAGTATTTAATTGTTCTGTAAGCGGTTGAGAGAAGATGTTTGACGAAACAAAGACAATGGCAGTCTTGTAATGTCTTTGTCACAGACATATAACTACGAATGTCCGTGAATAGACAGAATTACGTATTATCACAGATAATATAATTTAATCCATGTATTTAGACATACATGAGCCTTATCGAGTCGCCTATGCACCCTTGCTATAGAAATCAATTTCCCGATACCTCTTTCTATCTTCTATATTTATTTGCATCTTAGCTATGAGTTTAAGGGCCCCACAAATACTTGTCTTTGGTGCAGCCAACCTTATCGCAAGCCATTATATCTGCTGACCCAGCACAGACTAACTTCTCAGAAAGACAACTAACTGTAGGAAATCATAATTCTCATTCTCTGAGGCTTTTTCAAACCTAATATTATATTATCTAAGTCATCGTGTGTACATTATAGCTTGAAACTGAAAAGTTTATTTGTTTCGTTGAATTCTCTAATCTCAGAAACCAGTACTGGTTCAAAATTCGAAATGGCACAATGTGTTCTTGCACGCCAACAAGATAGGCCGAAGAGGACTTTTAAATGTACTAAATACCTTTGTAATACCTTTGGTCAGCAATAAATAATTTTGATTTGATTTGAACTGTTAAATTATTTTTGTATTGAATAGTCCCATTTATCAAGGAACTACTCAAGCTACCACTCAAGGAATCGGAAAAATAATCATAAATATCACCAAATCAGCAGATTCCCATACATTATTTAGACGAAAATTGATGAACTGCGCGAATTTAGCTTAAAAAGTATGACCTAGTATGAAATAAAATGGTCTTTTCCCAAAAAAAAACTGAAATCTACCTTATATCTAAAAAGCTGTTATACTTTTCAGAGAGCAGCACGAACTCCATCTTCAACGACTGGCGCCAGGACCTGTCCATGGCGGGCCTAGGACCCCCCTTCGAGACCGCCTTCTACGTGGCCAAGGTCATCATCAGCACCAACCTGACCGAGATCGTTAAAACTGTGAGTTGCTCCACCTCATCTGATAAAGTGAACCATTACTTTTTCTTTATCTAGGACACGCCAACTTGACTTCACCTCGCCTGACGGTAAGCTAAAGGCAAAGTCTCAGGAAAGAGGGTCACCATTACAGAAACTAAATAATATTACAATGGTGACTTGCTTGGCTTGGCGGCCTCATCAGATGCTTTTTCACGCCCCGCTTAAAGGACCCGGGATTGTAGGAAGAAGGAAACACATGTGCTGGTAATGAATTCCAGGTCTTGGTGGTGCGGCAAAGAAAAGAGTCTCCAAACCGCTTGGTTTTTGCTCGTATATTCTACACAGTGGGAGGATGACATCATGTTGTCCTGTGTAGGAAAGGAGAGGGTGGGATTAGTTGGAAGAGCTCATCAGAACACTCACCATGGTAGAGACAATAAAATACAGCCAAGGAAGCAACATATCTACGCATCTGCAAGTGCTCGTGACTTTTACACGCCATATACCTAGTGCTTTATTATTTACTAGTTGAAGCCTGCGACTCTGCCCATAACATGACAAATATCTTTACGAACTTTCACAACATTAGTAGTATAGGAAATAAGATATCTGGGTTTCGTTGTCCTTAAGTAGTGACATCAGTTATTTTTCAAAATGTCTTGAATTCGATTTCCGGGTAAGGCAAAGAATGGATTATGGATTCGGATTTATTTCTATATTTTATCCTATCCATTATTATCTGCCTTTTTTACTGCATTCAAATCCATGGCTAACTTTTTGTTCCAGCGTCGAACCCTGCATCTCGGCATCTGCTTACCCCGCACCTGCTCGCGCGCATCAGTCGCATCGTTAGTGGGCGATGCGCGTGCGCCGCTCTTGTCCCACAAAGTCACAGCAGTGAGGTCACCGCAGCACGGAGGCTACACTTACTTTGGAGACCCAACTTTCAGAGTTTTACTGTGAGTATATGTTTTAGTATTTTTTTGTGGAAAAATCCTGTCCTAGGGAAATTCCCCAGTTCTGAGCCCGAAGCTTTTCGGTTGGCGCGTGAGGTATACAAAGAACTAACTTCCATGGTTGCATGATTGTTTTATTACACGCCTTTGTCTCTGTACTGTGTGCCTTTAGTGTCTAGCTAGAATATATATATTTTCCTTCTTTCTTTCTTTCTTACCCTTTGCCCCAGTGACGCGCAAGAGCAAGGCACCCTGCATTTCATAGTGAGGCTAAGTACCAGCCCGAGGAGAGGGCTAGATCGAGAGAGATGACCCTGGGTCAACCGGGGTGTAAGGGATATGTCGGTTAACCTCACCCTCGGCAACTAAAAACGACCCACAGGCGTCGTGCGTTTTAGTCCGTTCGAGTCATAACCTAACATAACCTCTCCCACCGGCTCCGGTGGTGGAGGTTTTCGTGGGGATTTTCTGCACGTAAAAAAAAGGCTTTATAGCTGATAGCCAATACCCACTGGGGTAACTACTGGGGATTTCCATAACTGGGGTCCCCTGCAAGTAGATTCCCGTGACGGAACGCTGTGTGGTTTTTGTCAGTTCAGTTCCAACAGCCTCCTACTAGAAGACGGCGGAGCGAGACTCAGGTCTCTCCCGCTCCGCGAAGCTCGTGAGGCGCGGAGGCGACTCAGATGTAAAAGGTCACTCAACAACCTCTGTCCTCCATGAGTGCAGACCTTGATGAGATAGGTGGAGCCGCCTGTCACTCTAGCAGAAGGAGGCTGGGGTGGAGGCGCTATGCGAACACCCCTACCACTTATTCGGGGTCTAGATGTGGAGACCGTTATGCCCACGCCCAAGAGATTTCTGGAGGGGTTATTCGAGGAAATTTCCGTACAAAAAAGGAACATACACACGTGAAAAAAAGGAATTAATTTGGAAATTAGTGTCATCAAACTCTTGCATTTTTTTTATACAACTTAGGTAGCAGACAAGCACACTGCCCACCTGATGGAAAGTGGTTACCGTGACCTATGAACGTGTGTAATACCAGTGGAGTCACATCCGTGCTGCAGTCCCTGTAAGAACAGAGATTGTATGTGCCTTCAGTGCGGAACGCAAAATCAGGACAAGCCTTTGGTCATCCCACTGACAGTACAAAAACTCTCCAGTGAGCTCTGGCTACCCTACTCACCGCCGGGAACACAACACGAGGTTCTTATAGCCGTGGTATTATGTAGGGTATATTTATAACCATTGCGAATAGTGTACATCATCTGAACAGCATTCTGGCACACGATCTGTAGCTGCGGGGCATTGCCTTCTAATCTAACTAAATGGTAAGAGCACACGCAAATAGTTTGAAATAATACCACAGGTGTGTAATAAAGTGATGATTCGTCATCACTTTATTACACACCTGTCATGTGTGTCATGATTCGTCATTAAACTGTTTACATAATTATGAAATACCGACGTTCAGATATTTCTCAATGTTTGTCCAAGTGACGCGGGGCAGTACCGCTTTCTAAACGGGGTTTGTATGCCGAGTGACGTCACTGTTTATGGTCTAGTCTGGTCTGACGCCTGGCCGGAGACCTTTTGAATGTGGTACGAGCCTTTATGTAACATTTGCGAGTTATGCAAAAATTAATTTGGAATTGAGCGTAATTTCCATAATTTTATATATAGAACCGCGGTAGCCTAGTGGTTTGGGTAATGGACTGCTGAGACGAGGTCTCGGGTTCGATCCCAGGTTTCACCATGGCACACACCAATGACTTTTCTATGCTTTTCGAAGTTATGTGTGTATTTATCGCAGGTTTATAAGTGCCCGGTTAATGGCAATAGGCTCGCCACCTATTACATTGGGACCTAAACATAAACTGGCGAAATGTGGGTGCTAGCACCTCTGCCTACCCCTTCGGGGATATAGGCGTGAGTTTATGTTATGTTATGTTATATTTATAACGGTGTAAACTGGTATAAATATTCGATTTATTAAAGCCACAGACACTGGCTAAAATATTATAATATTTTAAGCTTTATTTCTATGTGATTAAAGTGCAAAATTAAATGAAAAGAGTTTCATGATACTTTTTTATTCACACTGCAAAAAGCATTTTAATTTTGGACTTTGGGCACATTGTTTTAAAGTCTAAAATTCCATGGATTTTTTAGCAGTATCCGGGGTATGACAGTGGTTGTGCAAATCGAGAAATCAAAAAATCGAGGCTCTGATAGGCTTTTAAGGCATAATAAGTAATAACAGTAAAGGGGTCGATGAATGATCTCCGCCCCTCATGAGCGCACGCCTGAGGGTGACCGGTGGAGCCGCTTGTCACCTTGACAGAAGCAGGCCGCCTCCTCATTTCCGGGGACGAGTCGGGGACTCTGTGGTCCCCACACCCGAGGAGAGAGCCAGATCAAGAGAGGTGACCCTGGGTCGGCCGGGGTGTGAAGGATATGCCTGTTAACCTCACCTTCGGTAACCAAAAACGACCCATAGGCGACGTGCGTTTTGGTTCGAATCCGACATAACCTCTTCCACCGGCTCCGGTGGGGGGGTATCCGCGGGGATTTTGCGCGATTACAGTAAAGGAGCTTCGTGAAAATTCGGGAGCAGATGGTGGGATGTGCTTGCCAGGTTACTAACTGGAAGGACTTGTCAATATTTTTTTTTCACTTACCTTACTTATAACGACATAAATCTTGACACCAATCAATTTTTGGTATGAAATAAAGTAGCCTGGGTGCATAATTGTTTCATTATTATGTTGCATATTTTATAAGCAATTCTATTTTATGCCTTGAGGCGGAGAATGGAGAAACCACATTTTATCACAGCACCACTATGTACCCATTTTCACAATAAAATGATTTGATTTGATTTGATTTGAATCTATACCTGGGCCTCAATTCTGTTAAAGCAAAATCACTGCTAATTTAATTTTAGTGTTTAAAATTCAGCAATTATAGTTCAAAATTAAAATAATACTATAATTTCCTCTAAAATACAATTATAATCATGCAACAGTATTTACAAAATGTCGAATACTTCATGGGCTATACTTACGCACGTGCGTCTTGCCGGCAATTGGCACCAAGTTACGAAAACCGTTCACTTTACAGAACTACTTATCTAAGTTAATAATCTGGTGCAACAGACTTTTGCAATGAGATTAAACGCACGCGAATCTGCAACGTGTAAGGCCGGGTACATACCTACTAAAAGTAGACAAATGCACGCTAAACTGATAATTAACTACTGCGTAATAATGATGAATATTGCACGCAACGTTTCTTAAGCAAAAATGCAAACATAAATTAGTCATCTAAATATTCTTCGCAAAGTTTCATTAATATGATGTATGTGTATGGGTTCTTGGGATCGAGGCTTTTACAGGAGCTGCTACCGTAAAACCTCTAACCTGGGCCTTTATTCCGCTAAAGCAAAACGCATGCATGCATGAAAACATATAAATATTTACGTGAATGTATTGACAAAAAAAATTACCTACCTATGTAGGTTTGTTTATTCGCATTCTAGATTCTATAACACAAGGTAGTAGGTCTAGATATCTATGTAAAATGTCGTGGAATGTATTTTATCTTGGACCCTTTTTTTTACGTGCGCAAAATCCCCACGGATACCTCCCCACCGGAGCCGGTGGAAGAGGTTATGTCGGACTCGAACCGACTAAAACGCACGCCGCCTGTGGGTCGTTTTGGTTGCCGAAGGTGAGGTTGACAGGCATATCCCTCACACCCCGGCCGACCCAGGGCCATCTCTCACGATCTGGCCCGCTCCTCGGGTGTGTGGGGGACTACAGAGTAACTAACTCATCCCCGGAATCCAACTCCTCCCCGGATTATCTTGGACCCTGGGGACTGTATGTTTACGGTTGGATGGCAACCTTTAATAACCTTACAATGCCTTTCTATAACTCGTACGCATTAACATGGCACCTGGCTTCCCAATCGTAACAATAACAAATCCCAAATAAAATTCGATGACAAATAACTACGAAACTCAATCTAAGGCAAACTTGCAACGGTCAGTGTTGTGGATGCTGCTGGTCTCGAAGGACGAGAGCGGGGCCTCGTGTGGGGATGCGAAAGGGGGTTGTTTTCGAGCCAGCTGCCATGTTAATTCACACGAGTTGTACTTTTCTTTTTTTATACCACTTCCTCTTAATCAAATATTTTCATCCTTACAGTGCCGTGTCCATCCTAGTCGGGATCCTCCTAATCACGGCTACGATATACGACGTGAAGATCGCTCGCGACGTGCGCCGGCGCAGGCAACGCGCTGCCAACATCACCTCCAACAATGGCGCACGCACTGATCTGAAGTTAGACCTGAATGGGCTTGACGATATTACTACAGCTAATGGTAAGTCACTTTTGTGTAACAGAAGAAGTGTCGATAGCTTAGTGGTTAAGGAGTCGGCCCTACGATGGAGAGGTGCCGGGTTCGAATCCTGGCTTTACTCTACCGATCACGTCGGTACCCACTCCTAGCACAAGCAATTTAACTAAAATGGGTTAGAGGTAATATTAGTAATTTCATAACATAACCTCACGCCTATATCCCCGAAGGGTTAGGCAGAGGTGCTAGCACCCACATTTCGCCAGTTTATGTTTAGGTCCCAATGTATAGTTGGCGAGCCTATTGCTATTAACCGGGCACTTATAAACCTGCGATAAATACACACATAACTTCGATAAGCATCGAAAAGTCATTGGTGTGTGCCATGGTAAAACCTTGGATCGAACCCGAGACCTCGTCTCAGCAGTCCATTATCAATACCACTAGGCTACCGCGGTTTTAAAATATCGGTTCCTAATATTCTTAAAAAAATTTATTCTGACGTAAGCTATATACAGGATGTTTTATACATTTGCTGTACCGTATGCAGGCAAGTCGATGTACAACGTGAACAATAATCTGGCCATCAACAGCAACACCTCCGAGGAGAGCCTCACCGCCGACTCCGCCTCCACTGATGAACTCAAACTCAGTAAGTGCGCCGACACAGTGAACAACAACAGCACACAACACCAAGTCGATGTATACGGAGCCCCGCATTGCGGGGCTTCACGGGGCTCCCATTCCTGCCTTTAGGGATAGTAGTCACAATATTGAAGATAACAAATTTATTGTCAATTATTAACATATCAATAAATTCAGTAATTTTTCTCTTATCTTTATTGTGTTATTTTATAGTTTTTAGTATTTGAAGTCGAGTTTTTTAATTAAAAATAAAAGATGTTTCCTTTGAGTAAAATATGCTTTATCCAGTATTTAGATTTATTTACTTTTCTTCAGTCCGTCTAAACACGTGACAATACGTTTGTAGATTAAACAGAATAAAATAGATCGATCAATATGTGGTATTGACTTACGTTAAACGTCAAAATACGAGTCAGTCCCATCAAAGAATCAAAAGCATTTCATTTATTCAGTTTGGCACATAAACACCACATATGAACGTCAATTGTGGCCCCATCTGAAAACCAGCGCTGTGCATACTCAACGAAAAAAGCATTCAATGCTGAGATAGGGCCCTATTTGGGTTCGCATAGTGTGGAATCTTGCACCCGAAGCTTAATTTTAATATACCTACTATTTTAATTTAATATACCTACTAATTATTATATTACCTACCTATTTGTATTTAGTAGGATGCCTAATGTATGGAACTTAAATAAAATATTTTTCTTTCTTTCTTTCAAAATTGATAAATTATGTCAAGAAATATTTTAAAAATATTAAACAATGTAAATAAACCATTGGTAAATGATTCTTTCGCTGGTACGGTAGGTTAGTTCTATTGAGCAGATACCAGCAAGAAACTCTGAGAACTATATTAGAACTAGATTATCTTTTCTTTTAATATGGTTTTGTTTACAATTTATGGTGTGCGAGCACGCATTCATTCTATTCTACAATACGCGTAGGATTAAACAAGTACACCCTGTATTTACATTTCACGTTGTGCTTTCCCCAGGTGTGTGGTCGGAACTGCTGCTGTCGTTCTCCATGAAGGCGAACGTGCTGCAGATCTTCGACCAGTCCGTGGGCCCCGACACGGTGCCCGTGGTGCACGGCCTGCGGACCATGTCCATGGTCTGGGTCATCTTCGGACACACCTGTATCGTCATCTTCAAAGTAAGTGACCACTTTGTAGGTAGTTCAAGCAGGTAGGACACGACGGTATTCCCGTCCCAATTGAACAGTCCGACTAGGGAAGTACCTCCACCTTACAGAATACCGCGGCCATAATAATCTCGTGTTGTGTTCCCGGCGGAGAGTAGGGTAACCAGAGCTCACTAAAGAGTTTTTGTGCTGTCAGTGGGAAGACCAAAGGCTTGTCCTGCTTTTTTTCTTCTACACTGACGGCACAGTAACTCTCTGTGCTTACAGGGTCAGTAGCGCGAGTGTGACTCCCCTGGTGTTGCACACGTCCTTAGGCCAAGGTAATCACTTTCCATCAGGTGGGCCGTGTGCTAATCTGCCAAAAACGTAGAAACTTTTCGTCATAAAAGAACTTTTCTAACTAGAATATGCACGGTAAATGGGCGACTGGCACCCCGCCTCCATACTCTTTCTAAACTCAGTCGGATTTAGCTTTTCAGTCTATTTACGAAATGACTTAACTTCAACATTTTCCGGGAAGCGGCTGCCATCTGACCTCCACAACTCATTTGCGATGGCGATATCGAAGTTCTATATTCATACTGATGGACTTTTTGGGCTTCAACTTCCAGTAAATGGCTGGTGCCATGGGTGAAATTCGAAACATTGTTTTTAAGCTTCTCTGTACAACTCATAATACCTATATTATTTTATGTCTTAATGCTTTGTACCTGTACTTATATGTGAATAAATAAATTATTATTATTAATTAATGCCTCAGACGTTCGTTATGAGACCGACAGGGTAACGTAATCTCCGAGGTGAGACGCCTTTCACAGGATTAAAAATGGTCACTTATCTTAAGACTAATAAATAAATAAAGAAAACAGTTGAAATAAAGGTGTTTATGAAAGCCAGCGAAATATGACAACCATGACAAGGCGACAGTTTAGTTTCAAGCGTATAGATGTCTAAAGCCACATCATGGTACCACAATAATAACATCAAGCCAGTGAAATGTTAATCACGTGACCACTGACTAGGCAATCGCAGTCTCGGCTGTTGTCCAAACAAAATATAAGAGCCGTTCAATTCTCGCCTAATATTGACCTATTTTAAGAGTTCACGGTAGGTTACCTGGTTAGTTACAATGTACTAACTGTTGTTATCATATAACTTGGTCACGTGCCGACGAATTTTGAAAGAGCGTTTAAAATTCCTCAGTTACGCTAGTAACTGATCCCTCGAATAAAGCTTCTACATACCGTAACCCTTACATTCCATTCTCTTTCTGATTAAGCATTCTTCTAGATTCTTCTGCACAGAAGTTTGAGTCTGTCTGTATTCTGTTCTAAACTTCTGCTATGAATGTTTCCAGTACGCGGACAATACGGCACTGCGGGCAGTGTTGGAGAAAGGCTTCTGGTTCCAGCTCATCATTAGTGCTGTTTACAGCGTGGATACGTTCTTCTGTCTCGGGTGAGCACTGTTAACCACTAAAAATTTCATACTTATTATTCTCAATAGAGACTTCCAGTTGCGGCAGGTTGCACTTTGCTATCAGAAATCCGTTTATTATTGACAGTCAGTTTTCCTGGGAGCTATTGTCACCTCTGACAATGACCTCATAGCCCTCTCAACCAAGATGTTTATAGTGTCCTGCACACCTGTTTACATCTTTCCTTCTCCTTTAACGTTTTTAATTGCTACCACTTATTATTTTATTTTATATTTATAGTGGTATGTTGGTGACGTTCCTGTACTTCCGTCAGAAGTCGAAAGGCAAGCTGGACCTCCTGGTGAAGGGACATAGGAAGCTCACCTCAGGGTTCCTGCAGTTCATCGGACTCATCGGATACAGATTCGCCAGGTATGTGCACCAGTAAACAAAAAGAAAATTGATTTCCTGACCAGGGACTGCCTGGTCTGATACGATAGATGAGCAAATTATTTTGATATAATACACATTTTATCGTCGCACCGCTCGCCGTAGGCAAGGAATTCATGCTCACACATTGCGACCTGAGACGATGTACACTGTGTGGTATGAAAGAAACTTCATCCCACACTCTCAAGTTGTGGAATGACCTCTCTGCTGCGGTTTATCCAAGTGCCTAAAATATGTGGTTCTTCAAGAGGGGTATCGAAAGGTTTCTTCATGGTCGGCAGCGCGAGCGTAACGCCTCTGGTGTTGCATACGTCCATAAGCCACGGTAACTACTTTCCATCAGGTGGCCCGTGTGTTTGTCTGCCACCTAAGTGGTATAAAAACATTAAAGAATCAATTTCATTTATTCAGTTTAGATAAAAAAGAGCGCATATGAACGTCAAAATTATGTCATGTAATTATGTCAAGAAATATTATAAAAATAATAAGAAATGTAAATGTATAAACCATTGGCAATTTATTCTTTCGCTGGTTCGGTAGGTTAGTTGAGCAAGATATTCAGAGAACTAGATTTTCTTTTTCTTTTTTAATGCGCTCTAACATGGATGGGACGGCGCACCATTTAATCTATGAATGTGTCCGACTCTGCTGTGCAATTCTGTAAGCGCACAGCGTCGAACACAGCGCTGCGATATCTTAGATAGAGATACTCATTACCATATACTCGACATACTAGATACTCGAGGTCGACCAATGACAGTCTCTATCAAGGAAGTCGCAGCGCTGTGGTCGACACTGTGTGCTTAGAGAAATGCACATCTGTTGGTCCCTACAGTTCTGCCAACAAAATGATCGAAGATGCGAATGATACTTCAGTAGGTACTGAAACAGTTCCAATGTCATTGTGAGATTTGATTCACAACTAAACGTTATTCTGGAACACGGGTCTAAGTCTGTAAAAATTCTACAATGAACTCTTTAATTGACATGCTGAACTTTTGTACGTCACAAACACGAACGCACAAAAAGTGTATCGTCTATGCTGCACCTTCGAGAGTAATCTCATACCCAATTCCGATTATGTTTCAGATTAACAGCTCCATACTTATTCATTCTGGGTGTAGTGGAGGTGACGATGAAGTGGTTCGCGTACAACTCGGTGTTCGAGCCCCCGGCGATGGACCACGACACCTGCCCCAAGTACTGGTGGAGGAACCTGCTGTACATCAACACCCTGTTCCCTGTCGACCAGATGGTGAGATAGGATAAAAGAAGATTATTCGTTCATTCATTATTTCTTCGTATCTTTCATTCTTTCATTCTCTCATTCATTCAATCATTTACTTATTTAATTTGACATATCAACAGGGTAAACACTCACATCGATAAGTGACAACGACAAGATATTGCAATCGTTCATGAATTCAGTCATTCATCCAATTATCCGTCCATCCATTCTTTCATTCACCCATTCGCTGCTATTCTCTCACTCGTGGAAACACGCTAGACGTGTCGTGAATCACGTACGCGCTTATTTTTATATCCATTGGATTACATTTAATGATTGCAGGATATGTACGATCGTTTGTGACTACCCCCAACCGCCCTAATTTGGTGGTAATCGCCAGCAAAAACCGTTTCACATACTCACCAAAAAAATTAATGCATAGTGTACGATTGTGTAGGACGGTTACAGCACTATTCTGTCGACATATTGATAAACGTACGACGATATCGATATAATATAATCCATCGCTATCACATCGACACTGTCTCGTATCGGTGGCTGCATTTGGTGGCTGCATCGACCATCGCCACCAGAACTGTGTCTGATCTCCAAGCTTAATATTCCAGTGCATGCTGTGGAGTTGGTACCTCTCAGACGACACCCAGTTCTATGCTGTCAGCGCTATACTCTTGATTTTGGCCACAAGGTGCGTATTCTTACACTTTTATACTTGAGTAGTTATTATCTGATGATGGAGCCAGGAGGTGGATGATGGAACTCCTTAACGGCTACTAGTGACTCCTCCGAGTTGGGGCTCTTTTGTTTTGTTTTAACAAGCCCTAGATAATATACTCGGTGTCATGAATGTGACCAGGTTTTAGTCCTGGGAGGATTTAAGGTTAAGGTGGGGTTTAAGTAAAAAGTACCAAAATGTGATTTATTGTAATTTATTTTTGTATTTGTAGATAATATTTTAAATTTCTCTGCGGGACAGGAATTAAACAAAAACTCCCCTCCAGCTAAGCTAAATTGCTGGTATTAGGAGTGGGCTCACGTACTAAATGGATATGATTAAACCTGGCACCTCTAGATTGTAATCCCGACGCATTAAACACTAAGCTACTAATAAACTTATTTACTTACAGTCACTTCAAAGTCTCAGCGGGTCTAACCGGGGTCTTATTCATCTCGTCCCTGATGACGACAGGCTACGTCTCCTGGTCCAGCAACCACATCCCAAATCCCGAGGATCCCTTCACGCAGTTCGACAAGGTGTACGAGAAACCCTGGACCAGGCTGGGGCCTTACCTCATGGGGATGCTCACGGGCTGGATACTGTTCAAGACTAGCTTGAAGATTAGGATGAACAGGGTATGATGATTATTTGTACTTTTAATTGATTTCATCCCACTTATACTAGGAATATGTGCCTATACTGAGATTTAAACATTCATAATCAAGTCAATTCAAATTAACGAAACGTAAGGAAAGGAAAAAACGAGAAGGGCAAGGAAAGCAATAACACAAACTAGTTCATTTGACAAACATTTGTCTAGACGTTTTGACTTTTTGTGAGTACCGTTATAACGGTCTGTGGAAAATGAAGACATATGCAGATATACAATAATCAGTCAGCAGTCAGTAATAATAAGTCAGCCTGTGACCACGGCCGGTGTAACCCCGTCGAAACGTCAGGCAAACCAGAGGTATGTATGAACCTAAACCATGATCGCGTATTCCCGTTAACATTATTGTATATCATGGAACAGCATAGTTAGCATCTCGGCTTTAGTAGTTCCAGCGGTCCAGGTAGCTCAGTTAGTCAAAGTTTTCCCCTTAAAAAGGGATAAGTCTCGAGTTCAAGTTCCATCCTAATTTTATTGACGTTTTCCGTTTTAAATTTATTCCGATTAACTTTCATTAACTAAACTGTTCACCACAAGTAATACTTACCCGCCAAAGTGATAAAACCTAAACCCTAAACTGTTCACCCCAAGTAATACTTACCCGCCAAAGTGATAAAACCTAAACCCTAAACTGTTCACCCCAAGTAATACTTACCCGCCAAAGTGATAAAACCTAAACCCTAAACTGTTCACCCCAAGTAATACTTACCCGCCAAAGTGATAAAACCTAAACCCTAAACTGTTCACCACAAGCAATACTTACCCGCCAAAGTGATAAAACCTAAACCCTAAACTGTTCACCCCAAGTAATACTTACCCGCCAAAGTGATAAAACCTAAACCCTAAACTGTTCACCACCAGTAATACTTACCCGCCAGTGATAAAACCTAAACCCTAAACTGTTCACCACCAGTAATACTTACCCGCCACAGTGATAAAACCTAAACCCTAAACTGTTCACCATCAGTAATACTTACCCGCCAAAGTGATAAAACCTAAACCCTAAACTGTTCACCCCAAGTAATACTTACCCGCCAAAGTGATAAAACCCAAACCCTAAACTGTTCACCACAAGTAATACTTACCCGCCAAAGTGATAAAACCTAAACCCTAAACTGTTCACCGCAAGTAATACTTACCCGCCAAAGTGATAAAACCTAAACCCTAAACTGTTCACCACAAGTAATACTTACCCGCCAAAGTGATAAAACCTAAACCCTAAACACTAACCTTGAGGCCCAGGTCACCACTTCAGTTCAGTGGTACTACAAAATTCCTGTAAACTGACCCGTCACCTCACCTCCTCAGATATGGGCAGCTGTAGGTTGGTCGGTGTGCGCCGCCACCCTCCTGTTCCTGATCTTCGGGCTGTACCGCACGGAGCTAGGCGTGTGGACCGCGGCCGTGTACAGCGCCTTGTCACACTCGATGTGGGCTGCCTGCATCGGATGGATCATTATAGCGTGCTCCACAGGGCACGGAGGTACGTTTAAAAATATCAGTATTGACCCTCTAGTAGTATATGTACTACTATTGGCACTCACAGTACAGACTTCATCCCACACACGTTAAGCTTTTGTTTTATACCACTTAGGTGGTAGACAAACACACGGCCCACAAAGTGGTTACCGTGGCCTATAGACATGTGCAACACCTAGGGATTCACACTTGCGCTGCCGACCCTGTAAGCACAGAGAGCTTTTGTGCCGTCGGTTTCGAAGACAAAGCAGGACAAGCCTTTGATCTTCCCACTGACACCACCAAAACTCTCCAGTGAGAGTGAACGTTAAGCTGTGGAATAAACTCCCTGTTGTCGGTTTTTCCAAGCGATTGTAATATGGGGATTTTCAAGAGGGGTATTAGAAGGTTGCTACATGGTCGGCAGCACGATTCTAACGCCTCTGGTTTTGCACAAGACCACGATAATCACTTTACCAACTAACCATCAGAAATATAGAAGAGACTTGTCTATTGTGGGCCACATTATAACATAACCTACATTAGGCAAGTTTACCCTGTGTATACCGGATACGATCGAAACAGTATACAGAGTTATTACATAATAACATAACATCATAACATAAACTCACGCCTATATCCCCGAAGGGGTAGGCAGAGGTGCTGGCACCCACATTTCGCCAGTTTATGTTTAGGTCCCAATGTAATAGGTGGCGAGCCTTTTGCCATTAACCGGTCACTTATAAACCTGCGATAAATACACACATAACTTCGAAAAGTCATTAGTGTGTGCCATGGTAGAACCTGGGATCGAACCCGAGACTCAGCAGTCCATTACCCATACCACTAGGCTACCGCGGTCTTCATTACATGATATCTTCTTATAATGGGTTGTTAAATATGAAATTGCCGATATTCATGTGTAACTACCTATTATATTCTGACAGATTCATGAGTTCGTTATTCCTGTAATTTAATAGCTATTTCCATTATTTATGTTTTGCTTGAAAATTGATTTCAAGATTTTACATCGCTGTATTAAATTTTGTTTTTATTGGCCGCTTGATAATTTGAATTCGAACTTCAAAAACAGTACTTCCTAAACGCTATCCATTTTGATGATATATTTCGTATTACTTTTTTACAGTTGTCACTTTTCTAAAAAGTAAAAAAAGTGTTTGTTTGTTTGTTGTAAAATTTGGATGTGTGATGATTTGTCATTCCTAAAAAAAATTGGTTGCCTGTAAAGTCGGTATACGGGCGAAAGTTTTACGTGACAACGACTTTGAGTGGTAAAATAATTTTAATGTGAATATTCATTCGTATAGTAGGAAGAAGGATGAAATATCACTACACAATCGTTTTACAATTAACTGGCAACGTGTAAACTTGTATGCAGGCGCCTAAGCGAAATAGAAGCGCAAGACATGAACCGGTGTGTATGCCTATCTCTCTCACTCTCTCTCTCTCGCTCTGTCTCTCTCGCTCTTAGGCGGGCTAACTGTGCTCGAGTGGAAGGGACGCGTGCCTTTCACTTTTTATGTCTGTCTCTCTCGCTCTTAGGCGGGCTAACCATGCCCGAGTGGAAGGGACGCGTGCCTCTCACTCGCTCTCATTGTGAGCGCATAACGTGAGCGGAGCGTAACGCAGTTTCTTGAAGTGTCACCCGGCAAACCAATTTATAAGACGTTTGTCACGTCAAAAATGAAAAAATGGTAGTACTGAAAATTGGGTTTCCTCAAATGTCTTTAAAAAAACGGCAATTTCACACGTAACGACCTCTTATTACTTGACAATAAACTTTAATGTTACTACCCCGTTTCGTCCATCAGGCTGGGTGACTAAGCTCCTGTCAGCGCCAGTGCTGTACCCGTTCTCGCGCGTGACGTACTGCGCCTACCTGGTGCACCCGGTGGTGCTGCGCTACGTCGCCATGCACTTCACACACCCTATCCACATGGGCGAGCTGCTCGTGGTGAGTACACATATGGACATTTATTTTTAGGGATATGGACATTTGTTTTATGGATGTGGACATTTTGATACAAATGGACGTTTGTTACATGAATGTGGACATTTCTTTATGGCCATAGACATTAGTCTTATGGATGCGGACATTTGTTTTATAAATATGAACAAATTGTTATATTGCTATTATGGACATTGTGCTGACTTAACACTGAATACCTACTGTGTTATGAAAACTAAATATTTTTTAAAAATCCCCATTTTCAACAGCCTTTTAACAGAAGATGTGATAGTCATTTTATGGCAACACTAACTAAACAATTCGTTCCACAGTTCATCTTGTTCCTGGGTCTAACAATTATATCCTACGTGTTCGCCTTTGTGATATCCGTGGCGTTCGAAGCGCCCATCGTCACCATGCTCAAGATAGTGTCACCAACGAGAAAACCCCACAGAGTATAAAGTTACCATTGTACAAAAATTACATAAGTTCAAAGACTGCTTCAGAACTGAGCCTTTAAGGCGAGTGCGTAGCTACAAGATGTAATTATTATCATTTTACAATGTTATAGTAGGGGATCCCATGTAGCATGTAGCTACATGTGATACTCGAGCGTCGTTAGGACTTATTGGATTGTGAAGATTGGGCAAAGTAAAATGGGTAGGTTGTCCCTATGTAGATGTATACTCTATAACCGAGATGTTTAGCAGGTTGCAAAATTTAAAAAAAATACTAGATATTCTCGAGCGCGTCAGACAATCAAAAGTGATGTTAATTGAACATGTCTATAATGCTGACCTTCTTTTCTGAGATTTTGCTTCAGATTTCCATTAGTCATATTGGCGCGTCCTATATAAAAAAAAATAGCCCATGTTCAAAAGATAGACGATTTGGATACGATCAAAATTCATGACTTTATGTCACGTGCAAATCGTCAGATTATTGAAATGCACACTTTTTGCATGTTTCGGTTTGACTTATTCTGACGTGTACATACAAAAAGATTACTTGAAAGGGTGCAAGGTTTCTCCGCGCTTGAATAAATCTCTAAATCTCTTCTAGGGCTCCCCTACTATTATAGTCAATAAGATTTTATAAGATTTTGTATAAAAGTTCAAAAGGAAAAAATATGCCTATTGCGGTTTTATTGCCAAAATAGTTGAATTAAATATTTGTTACCTACGGCCTTCATGTTTTCATGGCGGTCATCATATTTTTCTTTGCCTGAATAGTGTAAATGTGTTATAGTTGCCGACAAACTTCGTGAACAAACGTCAAATAGTTCGCATTTGGGCACTAACTGACCAACCAAAAAGGTAATAAAAGGACTAATCAAATAATAATGCGAGCCCTTTGAGTCCGTAATTAGTGTGATTAGTTTAAAATAAGCTATGATTGGTTGATTCGCTCCCCCGTCGCGCCCCGCGTTTTCCACCAAAGAGACCTTATACGCGCTTTGCGAACTCTGAGTACATTGTCACGAAATTTGATGGTCACTATAAAAGTAGTTGTTAAGATAATAAAGAGAGAAATATTACTGTACATTAACAATTAAGTCGTTGATTAAATTTGATTTGAGTTTGCTTACAAAAGGCATTTACATAATGTGATTGATTGAATGTATGAAGAAATAATTAATACATCGAATAGATTTAATTCTATTTAAATTAAAACATGACAAATATACGACCAAGAGTACATAACAATGTGTATTTGCGAAGTAGTTTATATTTCAAAAAAATGTTTTTTTTTTAAAGTCTCCTTAGACAACGTCATACATTCCGCTCATAAAGTGCACAGCATACAATATACAATTCTGAATTAATTCTGAGGGTAGGATTTAGACTGCTAACGCTAACTAAAATTTAACGAATCTAATCCCACAGATTATATCAAAATTTATGGTAAACCATATCGAATTGAGAATATCTCGTTTTAAAGTCGATTAAAAGTAAAAGTCGATTAATAAGAACTACTTATAGTGTGACCGCGAGCACTGTACTGCTGTGCAGTTCTCTAAGCATGAGTGCTTAGAGAACTGCTCAGCAGCACAGCACAGAGATTGTCATTGGTGACGTCACCCAGGCCGACCAAAGACAATCTCTATCTATGCTGTTGCAGCGCTGTGCTCGACGCTGTGTGCTTACAGAATTGCACAATCGCTCCCATGATACTCGTGGCGTGGCTAGAGCTGTAAAGACAGATCATGAAAAGCTCACAGTGATATCTCGCACGCTCTCAGCTCTATCCAGCGTCTCTAGCCACACCGCATGTGTCATTAGAGTTTATTTTTACGTGCGCAAATTCCCCACGGATACCCCTCCTACCGGAGCCAGTGGGAGAGGTTATGTCGGACCCGAACCGACTAAAACGCACGACGCCTGTGGGTCGTTTTTGGTTGCCGAAGGTGAGGTTAACAGGCATATCCCTCGCACCCCGGCCGACCCAGGGCCAATTCTCTCGATCTGGCCCTCTCAAACAGTATCATTTGAGTAGTACCTACAGCGCTCGCAGTCACTCTATAGTACCTACATGTTTGGAAAAATGAAACAAAAATATAAAACAATCAATGATTTTATTTCAGTGACCCACAGAGTCCACACTACTCTTTAAATAACCATTTTGGCTTTACAAACTTGTATCTCCGTATGTAAATAGATATATGCAAGACATGATCGTCTGTTAGGTTTATAATTCGTGATATAATTATATATAGTCTCAGTCTTCGCTTAGCTTTCACTCCTTATCTATTCAATTACCTATAACTAAATATAAGTACAATAAATTAATATGATAAAAATATAATGAAATGGAACACTTCGTAAAAAATAATAATATTTAAGAAAATAACATGGTTTCATTTCAATTTCAAAAATGTAAGATGTGACGTTATTTTTTTAGTATCTCTTCATTTATCCATGTGGAAATAAATAAAAATATGTTGGATTGCAACAATAAGTTCAAATTGAAAAGATGATGATAATGAACAACATACCGATGTAACTTAAAAATCGAATTTGTTGCCCATCTAGTGATTCAAATTTGGAACTACCTATTCCAATATTATTTATTAAATCGATTCATCATGCTTAATTAAATTCCGAATCGATTCTATTCGAAAATTTCGAACCACAGAGAAAATATTAAAAATAAAAGTGTTATTATCTAACCTTTATCTGTGGTTAAAAAATATATTTTTGCAGTTATAGTTACTTCTTTTGGCGCGTTATTTTACAAGTTTTTAATTTAGTAATCGATTGTTTTTATAAAAACTTTAAAATATATGATTGTTACATACTTTTAGTGTTCAAATGTATTTGAATGTATCAAAAAGTAGTTTTATTCCCGCCAAAGTAGTTCAACTTCTTACGTGAACAGGTAATACCAAGATTACCCTTTTTCTTTCAGATATAAGTAATTAATTTTAAGATATTACCACCATTATCGTAATGTATACTGTTATATTTTTACTATAAGATAAAACGAACGTGTTCCACTTATATTTAAATCGCAATGTATGTACAATTATTTGTAAACTTAATGTAAATAGACTGTAAATATATCTAGATGTAAGTTTTTTACCGATCATAGATAATTATAATATTTTTAATATAAAAAGAACGATTGTTTTATTTCGATGGTTTCATGTCGCGCACTCCGAGAGTCGTCTGAACAGACTGCAAAATGGTATCTCTATTAACAGAGATAGTAGGAGAGCCGCAAGTAGAGTCAATATTGTCGTTCCGGCAAAGTACACCCACTGTAACAATAAATATAGACATTACCCATTAGTCATTTGCTTTTTTTAATCTAGGATTAGACTTCACCTCGCCTGATGGTAAGCTAAAGGCAAACTCTCAGGAAAGAGGGTCACCATTACATACACTAAGTAATGTTATAATGATGGCACTCAGCTTGGCGGACTCATCATATGTTTTATCACGCCCCGCTTAAAGGACCCTGGATTGTAGGAAGAAGGAGATACGTGAGCTGGTAATGAATTCCAGGTCTTGGTACTGCAGCAAAAAAAGAGTCCCCGAACCGCTTGGTTCTTGCTCGTATATTCTGCACAGTGTGAGGGTGACATCTAAACCCTGCACGTGTTGTCCTGTGTAGGAACGGAGAGGGTGGGATTAGTTGGAAGAGCTCATCAGAACACTCACCATGGTAGAGAATATATGCAACAAAAGTCCGTACAGTTAAAAAATAGGGACCGACTTCAAGAGTCAAATCTACCATAAACTATATTAAACTCACGTAACAACAGGAGTTGTAAAGAGAGGTAGGGGAAGATCAAAAAAAAAAATATTATTAAAAAAACCCGACTGCTGTTTAAAAGCTCCAAACAAGTTTGATAGCAGGCGTTACCCATTTATCTATACTTTTTTTTTTATACGTGCGCAAAGTCCCCTCGGATACCTCCCCACCAGAGCCGGTGGGAGAGGTTATGTCGGACTCGAACCGACTAAAACGCACGCCGTCTGTGGGACGTTTTGGTTGCCGAAGGTGAGGTTGACAGGCATATTCCTCGCACCCCGGCCGACTCAGGGCCATCTCTCTTGATCTGGCCCTCTCCATTTATCTATACTAATATTATAAAGAGGAAAGATTTGTATTTTTGTATGTAACGAATAAACTCAAAAAGTACAGAACCGATTTTAATAATTCTTTTTTCATTAGAAAGCTACATTCTTCGTGAGTAACATATGCTACTTTTGTCCAGATATTCCCATGATATCAGGATTTACGCGGGTGAAACCGCGGCGCGGTGCTAGTTAATTATGAACCGAAAGAAAATTAATCGGAACCGTCTGCTTTCAGCCCCAAAAATCAGCCGTGTAGTTTTTGTTGACATTTTATGTACTCTATGACACTTGGGAGATGAACCCCTTTCATTTGATATCCCATTCATCGAAATCCGTCTAACCCGGTAAGCCTACAGAGGGAAACAAAGAAACGGACATAAATAGATACGAGCGTAACACAAAGAAAGTAAGTCTTTGGATGCACAAGAAATTACGCCCAGATGAAAGGAAGGAAAAGAATAAAGAAAAAATGTTTGAAATCTGAAAGAATTAAGCGGGGCGTGAAAAAGCATATGATGAGGCCGTCAAGCTGAGTGTCACCAATGTCACAGGTATGTGTAAGTAATGGTGACCCTCTTTTCTGAGAGTTTGCCTTCAGCTTACCATCAGGCAAGGCGAAGTCTAATTGACGTGTACTATATAAAAAAAAATGTAAATCAGAATACATTCCTCGCTGTCAATGCTGCCTAGGTTGGCGCTCTAACTGCTAAAAAGATCGAAGAAAGATCTTAAATAATAGACCCTTTTTTATTTTTATTTTTACGTGCGCAAAATCCCCACGGGTACATCCCCACCGGAGCCGGTGGAGGAGGTTATGTCGGACTCGAACCGACTAAAACGCACGCCGCCTGTGGGTCGTTTTGGTTGCCGAAGGTGAGGTTGACAGGCATATCCCTCGCACCCCGGCCGACCCAGGGCCATCTCTAACGATCTGGCCCTCTTCTCGGGTGTGGGGACTGCAGAGTCCCCAACTCGTCCCCGGAAAAATAATAGACCCTGTAGAACTTGAACAAGAACTTACAATGCATATCGTTTGAGAACACAGCGTCGTGTCGACAGACAGGAGCACAGCCCGGGCCACGGTCGAGTGCAACAATATCATCCCGTAGCACAGGCGACTCAGCGCCGCCACTGGAGACTTGGCTAATATTCGCCGGAATACACCTACAAGAGATATAAAACCTGTTAGACTGCAAACAACAAGGCTGCTTCTTGAAACAACATACAGCATACTGCTGGTAGTTACTTTTTCACCCGACTACGGCGTAGCAAAAGGAGGGTTATGATTTTGACCGGCTATGTATGTAGGTTCATCTGTTCTGTCATAGCTCCTCAGCCACTAATTAGAACTGGACAAATGAGATATCGCTAGAAGCGATTTAGTCGTCCGCTGGTTATAGGCTG
Organism: Eilema griseolum; assembly: GCA_963662185.1. Classification (NCBI taxonomy): domain Eukaryota; kingdom Metazoa; phylum Arthropoda; class Insecta; order Lepidoptera; family Erebidae; genus Eilema; species Eilema griseolum. Next base: position 1,384,783 of record OY759232.1, read on the forward strand.
TAATATATCAGTTACGAGAAGCATGGCTAGCACCTTGCTAGGTAGTTTTATACCGCGTTGCGTCGTAAAATTTAATGAAATTATATCATGCCTTTATCCCTGGAGGGTTAAGCAGAAGTGAATTAACATCAAAATTTCACCAATCATTGTATCCGGCCTCAAATGCATAGCTCGAGTCAACATAAGTGCCCGGAAAATGACAATAGGCTCTCCCCCTATTACGTGGGACCGAATACAATGATTGGGGAAATTTGGGTGTTCATTCACATCTGCTTAACCATCCGGGGATAAAGACGTGATTATATGTACGTATGATGTATGTAGGTAGGTTAAGTTTATTGCCGTATTCCGGGCTCCATGCATCTGTGACTGAGTTTGAGCTGTTTACATCTGTCTGATGTTAAACAGCTTAGCAGCCTTTAGTCTCCTTGTACGACACCGCATGGGAAGAGATGGGGTGGTTCTAATTTTACTATGCTGGGAACCACACACTTAAGTCAAATTAATATTTATAAAAATTAAATACAGCAAAAGTGTAAAATATGTCGTCTCTGTTGCCTCGGTTCTTCACAGGGTCGACAGCGCGAGTGTGGCTCCTCTTATAATGCACATATCCATGGGCCACGGTAAACACTTTCCATCAGGTGGGCTGTGTGCTTCTCTGCCACATAAGTGGTATAAAAAAATCTCTGAGTCTTTTCTCAACTCAGTTGAGGTCGGTATTGTACTATGAGTATTATAAGAAAAAAAAGCACATACCAGCTAAATTAGTAGTCCCCATTAACACAGGCCAGAGCAACGCAATAGGCCACAGCAAGTGAAGCCAGGCCGCCAACCACGGCAGGCCTATCACAGATACAGCCACTGACGCCAATATAAACGATAGCGAGGACATCCAGAGAAGAAATGACGTCACCTGGAACAAAGTGTGTGACGGTATGAGAGAAATATTGTCGTTGATTTCTGGGAAGCCTTTGATAGTGTTGATCATTTTAAATAATAACTAATATTCTACAACAATCTACACAACGCTGTCTAGACCCATGGTAAGCATAGCTTAACTTTGTAAATACATACATATTATACTTACATAGAAACACCCAACCAATGCACATGTTCATTGCATATAAATATTTCCAATGAGCGGGAATCGAACCCGCGACTACTGAGTTGCAGTCGAACGTTCTACCGTTACGCCACAAAGACCCTCATTATTTTATTACTTTAAAAAGCAAATATATAATTTTAAATGTTTGCTTTTTTTATTAATTTTAAAGTTATGTCATCGAACAATGAATAAAGCAATAGTTAGCATAATTACTTACTAGAAGTTCTGTTTTATATATATTTAAAACATCTCATAATTAAAAGTTAAAAAATACTTCATAAAATATACGCAAAAGAAAAATAGTTTTTTATATGCAGTCCTTGCTCCGTTTCGTTTACTACTTTTGGTAAAGTTTAGTTAAGGGGTACTTCAGGGCGCTATATTGGGTCCACCTACGTAAAAATCGCTTACCTTAGAAACTTTGAGCTTTCCTTGTAAGATATGTACCAACCAGCCAGTAAAAACTCCAAAGAAGTATGGAGCCACTCGAGCCCACGGACGATCGATTATTGTGGAATATAGATGGAAACCACTGGTGAACCTGAAATAGCGAAATGTGGGAGAGACAATTAAAAATATTGTAGTTATATACATACATACATATAATCACGCCCTTATCCCTGGAGGGTTAGGCAGAGGTGAATTAACACCCACATTTCACCAATAATTGTATTCGGTCCCACGTAATAGGGGGTGAGCCTATTGCCGTATTCTGGGCACTATTGTTGACTCGAGTCATGCATCTGAGGCTGAGTCTGGGCTGTATATATCTGTCTGATGTTAAACAGCCCTATCCCTTAGTCGCCTTGTACGACACCGCATGGGAAGAGAAGGGGTGGCCCTAATTCTACTCAGCTGGAAACCACGCGGCTATATATGCAGTTATATAAATATATTATTTATATATTGGCAACTCACTGTACAGTAAAATCAGGTAGACACGTTAGTATCAAAATAATCGGGATATTTACCATGTTGTACTGTACTGAGTGTCCGATATTTCGGCGCTGTTGCAAGCACCATGATCACGGAGGAACTGGAGTATTGGCGGGGAAAAGTGAAAAAAGTTTTGACATTGTGAAGTAATTTTTTTTTGACTTGACAATGAATGATGAATGAAAAATTTAAGATTGGACTTGACTTAAAATAAGTGAACAGTTTGCTATCTTCATCGTCATCATCTCAGCGATGAGTCCCGGTTCCTAGACAGACATTAATTCTTCACGTACCCAGGTTTTCGACCACCCTTAAAAAGAGGCCGTTCATGTATTACGTAATCACTAAAGGGGGAGGGAGGGGGGTCTTTGCATTGCTTATTTTTGATGACGTGAGGTCTTAACATTACCCTAAAAAACAAACATGAAAAGAAATATGCATATAGGTTCCAATGTTTATGTAAGCGTGGGGGTTAGAGTTTTGCTTACTTTTGCTTTGGGGGTTAAATAATTATAATAAATCTGCTTACGTAATACTTGAACAGCCCCAAAGGCCATGAACCATGAAGGTAGCAAAACCTTCATGGTTTAAAAGAAAAATATATAAGAAAACTAACTGACCTCTGTACAAACTCGAAATATGCTGCGCTTGCGTCAGTCACAGTGGCGGCCAGCGCGGCGATCAGCGCCAGCGCCACGCACAAGCGAGCTCGCAAGTGTGACGTCACGCTCACGGCGCACAGCAGCGCGCCCAGCATGTGGACTTGCGTCTCCGTGGACAGGTACCACGACACTTGCATGCACTACACGTGACGAACAAAGATGACATAGAGATATCATTACCCGTGTTTATTCTTCTTAAGTGTGGGTACTCATATAAAATTAACCATAAATCACAGATAACATAATCAATACTAAAATGCCAAATGGTACGGTGACTTTGGAGGAAATCCCTGGGACTTCTACACGATTTTGTGACCCTGCCACCCGGGGTCTTCTTCCAGTCATAATTACCTTGATACGATACGAAAGCCAGAAAACCCATCATAAACCCTGAGGCCCCATGCACAGCCGTTGTAAAAAGTACCACTGTCCCATAAAGGCAGGTAACTACAAACCTGTTCATCCACTGGGAATATATTGGACACGTATAGCAGGTTTCGCCACCAGTAGTAGTTGCAGCTGCTCTGGTCGTGGTCTGGCAGTGCCAGCGTGGTGACAGCCCGCGCCCAACGCGCCACCACGGTTGAGAGGAGAACCACGTACGCGTAGGAAGGTAGTAATCTATTAAATTATAAAATGAAACTTTTATTTTAATATATTTCAATCCAAGAATCCATTTCATTTATTCAGTTTAGGCACATAAAAAGCACATATGAAGGTCAAAATTTCACATAATTATAAAATTTTGACGGAATTGTCAATGGCATTTTGTAAATTATTGTAGAAATAAAAAAAAATAAAAATTAAAGCTAGTGTGACAACTCAGACAAAATTGTGAATATCTATATGGAGGCGGCATTTCCACAACCACCAAATGCGATGTATGTAACTCGTTATATATATACTGTGGTAAGTATTACTATAAATCAAGTTCAGTTCAGTTTATGCTTCCAGCGTGGAAGGTACTCATAAAAATTTCATTATAAGAAAATGAATTGAATAGTTTGATGTTGCAGGCACATATTATCTATGTAAACGACGAGCGTCCAGAATATTAACCAGCTAAGTTTACCATCAGGCGAGGAGAAGTCAAATGTACGAGTCCTATATAAAAAAAAGTTATCAGATTTGTGAAAGAGTAATACAATTTTCCCGAATTATTGACCCCGAGTCCTCAAAAAGACTGAAATACTAGATATAGTTTGGTAGAGTATTTTACCACTTACCAAATGTGCAAAATTTTGCCACTGGAGCAACGAAACGGTCAGTCTCAGTATGAATGACTCTCAGGTGGTTAAAAACTTAATTGAAACCAATCAAATGACTTAACAAGACCTAACTATTTGGATTTTACTAAATTCTCTAAATTAGACATCCATTAAATTGCCGTAAAATGCTAAGCTTATTTGCATCTAGCTAACAAGAAACTCATCTGTAATTAAATCGTTAAGGAAGATTTTAGTTTCTAGTTTTTTGAATAACCAGTCTGCGTCCACGACACCGCTAAGGTAGAACACTAAGGATCGCAAGCCAAGCTGCCCGCGTACGAAAGCATCTCAAGCGTCCGAGGTCGATGAATGATCTCCATGAGCGCAGTCCGTGAGAGGTGACGAGTGGAGCCGCCTGTCACCCTAGCAGAAGCAGACCGCAGCGGCGGCGCGCGTTGCGCGTCTCCCCGTTTCCGGGGACGAGTTGGGGACATTGTGGTCCCCGCACCCGCGAAGGGCTAGATCGAGAGAGATGGCCCTCGGTCATCCGGGGTGCGAGGGATATGCCTGTCAACCTCACCTTCGGCAACCAACAATGACCCACAGGCGCCGTGCCTTTTAGTCGGTTCGAGTCCGACATAACCTCTCCCACCAGCTCCGGCGGGGACGTATCCGTGGGGATTTTTTCGCCCGGAAAAAAAGAGGTAGAACACTTATCGCAAAAGATATTCCCGGATTTAAAGTACTCTTATACTACTCGTACAAATACAGCCGTTTTTTGTGTAACAGGGTAACAACCGATCAAGTACCTATACAATCAAACATAGGTAGCTATATATTTATTTAAACTTCAATTAATTCGTTTTTTATTGTATTTATCTACAGTCTTCAGCACGTTTATGACTTTGACACTTTATGACAGGATAATAACAATATAATATAATTTAATATTAATTTGACATGGTAGTCTGAAGTTCACACAAATATCACTCATTGAAATAAAACCACTTTTTAGGGTAGGATTTTTAGAGAAGGAAAATGATAAAAACGGAACCCTTATAGAATAACTTCGTGAACCTTTTCTCAGGAATACGTGGATCTTTTTAGTTTAGCCATGTACAGCTTACATGGCTAAACTAAAAACCTTATGGTTGGTTTCGCTCTCAAGGATATTAATAGGGCCCACCTGTACACCGAGATAAACACCTCAACAAAGTCTAGGGAACAAGATGACCCCAATTTTTTTTTTCGTGTAAATCTTGTTTTGCAAATAACTGGCAGCAAATAAATAAAAATAGAATAAAGTAGATTACAGAGTTGTTCGAAATTTAAAAATAAATTTAAATAAGTAATGATTTTCGAATATGGAGAGAAAACTTTTAAAAGTGTGATTGTGCAGTTTCTCTGAGGCAAAATAAAAATTATTTTCTTTGATTGTAAATAACGTTTATTATCAATAATACGTCTTTTACGTATGGTTTGTGCATTTTTGTGACTGTAGTCATCATGTCACGTCGTCATTTAAGTCGCGAAGAGATGTTAAGGGCTGTTGGTATGCTGCAAGCTGGACGAACTCAACGCGACGTAGCGGATGCTGTCAACACCCAACCAAGCGTAATTTGCAGATTATGGGCACGCTACAGGTCTACAGGGGATGTTGCCGAACGTCACAGGGGACGAAATAGGGTTACTACCCCGCGACAAGATCGTTTCTTGCAAAATTCCGCAAGGCGGCAACCCACGATTACTGCTAGTCAGTTGGTCGCAGGCCTCCAGTGTCAGCATCAAGTGGTTATTAGCGATCAAACTGTCAGGAGAAGACTACACGAAGCCAATCTTCATGCTCGCAGACCGCTTAGGGTTCCAGCTCTTCGACGTGGAAATCGAGGTCGTCGCTTATTGTGGGCTAACGCACATTTGCAGTGGACCGACCATCAATGGGCACGGGTTCTGTTTTCCGACGAATCTCGCTTCGGTTTTCATCCTGATTCGAAAAGAGTTCGTATATGGCGAGTTCCTGGACGTCGGAGTCGTCTCCAGAATCCGCAAGAAGTTCATCCTTACCAAGGTGGAACAATCATGGTATGGGCTGGAATTCGCCTTGGTGGAAGGACCGACCTCGTTTGGATACGGGGCAATTTGAATGCAAACCAATACATTCAGGAGGTTATACACCCCATGGTAATCCCTCATCGACAGCAGTTCGGTCAAGATTTTATGTTCATGCAAGATAATGCACGGTCACACACCGCGAGGGTAGTGGTCAATGCGTTAAGCGCGAGCACAATATTACGACGTTGGAATGGCCTGCTCAGTCTGCCGACCTCAATCCCATAGAGCATGCCTGGGATTTGCTTGGGAGAAGAGCTTTCAGTGATTCTTTGGAAAATCTGAACACTGAAGAACAACTTTTTTTACACCTTCGCAGTGTATGGAGCCATATTCCACAGACGATGATTGACAATCTCATACTAAGTATGCCATGCCGTTGTCGAGCTGTTGCTAATGCTTTAGGAGGTCCTACAGATTATTAAAAACGTTTACAGTACGGTTAATTACTGTATTTCTTGCTACCTCGTTATTTTTGTGCCTAATCATAGAAGGTTGTAATACTCAATATTGGCACTATTCAATTCTTTCTTAAATAAAAAATATTTTGATATGAGAATGTTTTTATTAAAATTAAAATTAAAAACGGTATAAAAATACCCTTCTATTGATATAAAACACTCACTATTACAAGAAAGGGTTTTTAAATAAAAACTAGAAATGTCCTTGTTCCCTAGACTTTGTTGATGTGTGTATTTACATCGCATCCTATCCCAAAGTAACACACGACGGTATTTCCGTTTTAAATGAACAGTTCGACAGGGGAAGTACCTCCGCCCTACAGATTACCGCGGTCTTAATAACCCCGTATTAGTTCCCAGAGGTGAATAGGGTAGCCAGAGCTTCCTAGAGAGTTTTTGTACTGTCAGTGTGAAGATAAAAAGCTTGTCTCGCTTTGTCTTTTCGCTTACGGCACACTTTCTCTTCTTACAGGGTTGGCAGCGCAAGTGTGACTCCCTTGGTGTTGCACACGTCCATAGGCCACGGTAACCACGTGGGCCGTGTGCTTGTTTGCCACCTAAGTGGTATAAAAAATACTCAAGAGTACGACCGCTGCTCTACTAAAGAAATAACAGTAAACATTTTAATAAAAACTGCGTAGTCTAATCAATATGTGTACCTATGCCAAATCACTAAACGGCCCCGGAACATACAATCAGTTATCGTAAGTAGCCACACATCAAAGCACCGCTATAGTTATTTATTTTTTATATACTTCATACAACTATACTTTCACATCTGATTGGAGCAATTAACGATTTGATCAGCTTCCACGCAGAATTTTGCCAAATGGCCAATATTCATACACGAATATGAACATCGATTACCGACAAAGGTCATTTTTGAAGCCTTAGAATACCACGGCTATAATAACCTCGTGTTGTGTTCCCGGTGGTGAGTAGGGTAGCCAGAGCTTACTGGAGAGTTTTTGTGCTGTCAGTGGGAAGACCAAAAGCTTGTCCTGATTTTGTGTTCTGCACTGAGGGCACATAAAATCTCACGGTAACCACTTTCCATCAGGTGGGCCATGTGCTTGTCTGCCACCTAAGTTGTATAAAAAAAAAGCTATAATTGACTCAAGCAGGGTGTAAGAACTCTTCTAAGATCTTCGAGGTCCAAGTCTACCTCATCTGCAAGACTGTACACTTGCAGATTGACAGCAATGACGCATTATATTAATAGATACGTCATACACAAAATGGCGGCTTTCAAAAATGGCGCAATCCCTAAGTATAAAAAAAATATAGCAATAGTTGCGGTGCGCAATTATGACCATCATTGCTTCAAAAAATACATCGAGAGCATCATCAAAACAGCCTCGCGGAAACTCGGACTCCTGAGCATAGTGAGACGTTTTTTCACGACGGAACAGCGGTGCGGTGTCTTCTCTATAAGATACAAATTCGCTCCTGCGTGGAATACTGATCGCACCTCTGGAATGGCTCTGCGAAATACCTACTAGATGCTCTCGACAGATTGCAGCGACGCGCGATCCGCATTATTGGGAATCCTGAGGTCACGACAGTCATTACTAGTGTTAGTAATGGTGACCCTCTTTCCTGAGACTTTGTCTTTAGCTTACGTTACATTAGGCGGGGTGAAATCAAGTTGGCGTGTCCTAAATAAATAAAGGACCGTTTTGACGTGAAATGAACTCCCTGTCGTGATTTTCTCAAGCAATTACAATATGGGGTTCTGTAAGAAGCGCATTAGAATATTCTGACAGGGTCGGCAGCGCGAGTGTAACAACCCTGGTGTTGCACACGTCCACAGACTACGGTAACCACTTTCCATCGGGTGGTGCTTGTCTGCAACCTAAGTGGTATAAAAAAGGGACCAAATGTCGCTATTTATTTCCATACTAACATACCTCCGAAGTTAACTTTACTGCCATTAAACCAATTATAGAAGCCTGTCATTGTCAGCAGTTCTGATAGTCCCATTACCCATATCATACCTGATGACCCTGTTAGTGACGAAGCAGATGAACTGCATGAGCTGGCCACAGGCGCCGTCCCAGCCCACCAGTTCCTGCACGCTGTACTGGCTCTTCAGATAGAAGAAATGGTGTGAGCTGAATAGACCGCTGAAAACATACAAGATTATTCTAAAGTAGAGACTAATTATGGTCGCAGGTGCTTTACGGGGCGTGAAAAAGGCATCAGATGAGGTCGTCAAGCTGAGGGCCACCATTGTAACATTTTTTTTTATTTATTAGGTACCTCTTCGTTTACTTCACGAAATAAGTTGTAAACTTGTTTATAAAAAACTTAAAAACTTGTAGAAGACTAATCAAAACACAATACTTGTTTTATACACGTGTATCTCAGATACTTTTTTGTTCCCACAGTATGTACAGCCAACAAGTTGTAAACAAGTATAAAACACATTTGCGTTCACACTGTAGCCTGTGACATATTGCAACTTGTTAAATTTATGTTTTATACTTAGTTGTTATACCTACAATTTATAACGATTGGGGCTACTACTCTTGGTTCACAAAACTGTTTATAACAGTGTGTCTTGAACTCATTTGAGTCTCTGTTACATACATACATACACACATATAATCACGCCTTTATCCCCGAAGGGCTATCCCTTAGTCGCCTTGTACGACACCGTATGGGAAGAGATGGGGTGGTCCAAATTCTACTCTGCCGGTAACCACACCAATAATTACAATTGTCGGTCATTATCGCAATTATCAATTTCTTTTATTCAAACGGTGAAAGTTTACCAACGCATATTTTTGTACAAATTAGAGGGCTTCACCACAATTTAGTCGTTAATTGAGGTCATAAACATGGCGTGCCTTCTTCCATGAACTTGGAATATCTCTGTAAACGTTTTTAAATTGCACGATATGTGTGGGAGGTGTAAGATTAGTTAATGGTGAGAAGAATTCAGACAGCTAGGACACGAAGCTTCGGTAGCTTAATGGTTCAGGAGTCAGCTTTACGAATTACGATCGAGACGTCCGGAGTTCGAATACCGACATGAACTCACTCCTAGCACAAGTAATTTAACTTCTCTGGAGGGGTCAGAGGATATATTAGTAATTTCGGCTACTAATATATTTTGGGTGTGCGTTGAAGAAGAAAATGCTGAAGTGGTTCAAGCAAGGTTGTTTGACATGATGCCCACAGCTACATTCTATATATCTCTCGCCATAGGCAGGGAATTCATCCTCACACATTGTGAACTGAGACGGTGCGCACTGTGCGGTATGAAAGAAACTTCATCCCACGCACACTCAAGCTGTGGAATGACCTCCCTGCTGCGGTTTTCCCAACCACCTACAATATGGGGTTCTTCAAGAGGGGCATCAGAAGATTTCTTCATGATCGGCAACGTGAGTGTAACACCCCTAGTGTTGCATACGTCCATAGGCCACGGTAACCACTTCCCATCAGGTGAACCGTGTGCTTATCTGCCACCTAAGTGGTATAAAAAAGCACCTTTAACGAATGAAGGAAAGAAAGAATGAGTACTGAATGATCATAAGGCACATGTAAATAAAGCGAGACGGGCAAACGATCGACTTCAAAGTATACAAGATGGAAAAATAAGTCAGGATGGAGAAATAAGGAGGAAAACTGCATTAAATCTTTAAGTTAGCTCATTTTACTGCAAGTGTTTAAAACTTACCTCACAAAGAATAAAGTATCGTAAGCAATAGTTCCAACAGAAATGATGAAGTAAATATTGTTACGTTCATTGATGTCTGCAGCGTTATCTGGAACAGGACAAATTGTGGTTACTTGACATCTGCATCTCTATAAAATTACAGTTTCTTATATACAATTTTGTAGAAGCACACTAATGCGTTTATCGAAAATCTATCTTAGCAAATGATTTTACGGGTACAATGTGACTAAGGTAGGTCAGAATTCATTTTTTTTTAAGCCTTTTGGATCGCTTATCTTAGGAACTAACCTACCAAACTAGTGAAAGAATAGTTTCCCAATGGTTTATTTACATTATTTAATATTTCTTGACATAATTGTAACATTTTGACGTTCATATGTGCTCTTTATGTGCCTAAACTGTACTGAAAATGATTCTTTGATTCTCGATTTCTCCCCGAAAAAAAATCTATTTTGAAATAGACTTTTATCACGCTATTATCAAAAAAAATCAAGGACAATCGCGACTAATTCTTTTTTTTACTCTTCTTTTTTTATTAGACATATAATTACAAATATATTTAATACACACAAAATAATTAAAATATAAATACACAAAACAAACTCGCGACTATGTACTGACTACTATATACTTTTATATACTTTTATTAGACTAAAAAATAATCTAGAAGACTTCTACTTCCCGGGAACAGTTGTTTTTGAGCAGTGGAATACTCATATACCGAATTACTCGAACTTCAGTCTCCCAAATACTTCCGAAAAACAATCCTTCCGTAAATATCTACCTGCTTTCCTATATCAATATTATTGTCAATTTCCCATCTTTCAATCACAAAACGTTCAAAATCCCACAAAGTAAAAGAACACAGAAAATGATTACCTGAAATAGAGTCCACAACAACTGCAACATGCAAAAATATAATCCAAAACGTTGCAAATATTCTCATTCCATGTATCAAAGCCAGATCCTTGGAAGCCGTATTCGTGTTTATAACTCTTTTCCAACAATAAGACACAGAAAAGCACAAGAGAAGATGACGGAGAATATTTCCCTTCTCACTCTCTGTGGCAAGACTCACTATCGAGTTGTACTGCAGTCGTGGACAAGGAGGCAAGTTCTTCTGTTGATGTGGATTACTGCACTGCTTCCGATATTTTCCACATCGTTGGCAACTGAGAGGTGATCGGTCCACGCCAGCTACGTCTAGCATAACCGCGGGAGTCCCCTTCACCATGCTATCAACTGCCATGTAATTCATATTTGCGTGTTCCAATCCTAACTTATCTATCTCATTCTTCAAGCTTAAACTATCATCTTTGACACGGTGTCTTTCGATATTTCTATTAGCATCGTGATATTTTTCTAGGTCAAATTTCATGGACTGTTTTGCGTATGGTAAGCATTTCAGTAGATTTAGTTCTGAGGTGGTAGCTGCTAGAGCTAGGATTGCTAGTAATACTGTGATGCATATTAGGAATATGGCTCCAGCATCTTCTCCTATGTCATAGGAGCCTGGTACTTGTCTGACGCTGGTGACCTTGGCTATGCGTGACGTGGTTTTGTTTGTTTTGAGGTTGTCGTTGATCATTATCGAAAAGTTGATGATTGATTGTATGTCTCGGGCCGAGCACGAACGTGGCAGGCATACGCCCAGGAGTATTTTGTAGGACTGAAATATAAGATAATTTAATTAGAAGATTTTCTTCATCATCATCATCATTGTTATCAATATAAGCGTCGGTAGCTTAATGGTTAAGGAGTCGGCCTTACGATTAAAAGGTCTCGGGTTCGAAACCTGGCCATTACACTACAGACGTGAACCCACTCTTAACACAAGCTATTTAGCTGGAGGGGTTAGAGGGAATATTAGTAAATTCGGTTCTAATATTCTTTATAAAAAAAAAAGAAAAAAAAGCTTGCACTTTAGAGCTCAAAGTCTACTGGAACATGTTATGTCGGACTCGAACCGACCAAAACGCACGTCGCCTATGGGTCGTTTTTGGTTGCCGAAGGTGAGGTTAACAGGCATATCCCTCGCAACCCGGCCTACCTCTCTCGATCTGGCCCTCTCCTCGGGTATGGGGACCACAGAGTCCCCAACTCGCCAGGGTGACAGGTGTCACCCATCACCCCCAGGCCTGCGCTCATAGGGGGCGGAGGTTATTCATCGACCTTCGACGCCCAGCTATGGGTGCTACTAAGATTGCCGTACTAACTCTAAATACATAAGACACTTACATTGATCAAATTGGTCTTGGTGATATTCAAGAAGATCTGCACAGTGGTGTAGGCGACCCTGTACGGTGGCCATAGGTCTACCACCACAGGCTTTGGGGTCGTCTCGTGGAAAACCCATCGCCACTCACGGGCGTCATTAACTACAGAGTAAACACATATATCATGGAAAAATAACTATCTGTATTATTTAAAACTAAAACCCGACTACTGAAAAATCACGCTCTAAAATCTATCAAGGATAACCGTTGTCGTATGTCGTTTTGTTGGTCTAAGTGGCATACGACCACGGCTATCCTTGCTCTTAGTGTTTAACACTTTTAAGAGCGTGATTTTTTAATAGGCAGCATTTAGTTTTAAACTTACTTTTTACATACATACATACAATCACGCATTTATCCCCGGAGGGTTAGGCAGAGGTGAATTTACACCCACATTTTCACCAATGATTAAATTCGGTCTCACGTAATAGGGGGTCTATTGCTGTATTCCGGGCACTATTGTTGACTCAAGCATATCTGAGGCTGAGTCTGGGCTGTATATCTGTCTGATGTTAAACAGCCCTGTCCCTTTGTCGCCTTGTACGACACCGCATGGGAAGAGATGGGGTGGTCCAAATTCTACTCTGCCGGGAACCACGAGGCATTTTTATTTATATTATGATGGGGACACACAATAGGTATAATTTATACATATTATATAGTGCTTATTAATCCCTTTCACACTAAACTCGAAATCAATCAATCAATTAGCCCACCTCAGTCTACTGCTAGACATAGACCTCTCCCAATGTGTGCCATTTTTTCCGATCCTCTGCAAACTCGACATATTTATCCCAAATATATTTTTAACACAGTACTTTATGACCGCTAGAAGCTGCCACAATTTATCATATAACGTGACTCCCTGAATCTATTCATTGACACGTTATATAGCTTATAACCAGCTGACGACTAAGACGCTTCTAAAGATACCTCACTAGTCCAGTTCTAATAAGAAAAAAAGAAAGAAAGAAAGAAAATACATTTATTGCAAAACACAACACACATTACATATACACGTATATACATAATTAAAAAATGAAGACAGAATTTAATAAAAAAAAAAATAGAAATTAAAACACAAAAACATAAAAACTCAAATTCCTCATACCCGCCTCAATTCGTTATCTATGGTTGCGCAGTGTCACCCACGCCCGCGATTGGATGACGCAAATGACAATGAATGTTTGAGGAGCTACATACATACATACATAGCGTAGTAGACAGTCAGAATCATAACCCTCCTTTTGTTCCACCGTAGTCGGGCAAAAATGATTAACGGTGGAGGTTATTTAACAAAAATAATCATTTTAACAATTCTGTGGCTTAGTAGTCAGAGCGTTCCCCTGCAAGGGAAAGATTGCTGGTTCAAATCCCACCTGAACCGATCCAATTAACAATAATTCAACAACTGCTGTATAAGCACTAGATCAACAACTTGTCCTGCACAACAAAAGGCTTGTCCTGCTTTGTCTTCTACACTGACGGCACAGAAACTCTGTACTTACAGGGTTGGCAGCGCGACTGTGACTGTGACTGTCCTCCGGTGTTACAAACGTCCATAGGCCACGGTAACCACTTTCCATCAGGTGGGCCGTGTGCTTGTCTGCCACTTAAGTGGTACAAAAAAAACAACTTACCATCATTGTAGCGAGAGCTATTATTTTCAATTGCCTCCTCATCCTAGAATAAAAATTAATATCAAGTAAATTATTAATTAGATGCATATTTTTAGATTCGCTTCGGCCGCAATGGTAACCAGTGTTTTGTTTTCAGTTGCGATCGAAAACATCCAGTTTTATCAGATGAGCTAGAGTAATTGACATACATATATACATACATATAATCTCGCCTTTATCCCTGGAGGGTTAGGCAGAGGTGAATTAACACCCACATTTTACCAATAATTGTATTCGGTCCCTCGTAATATGGAGTGAGCCTATTGCCGTATTCCGGGCACTATCGTTGACTCAAGCCATGTATCTGAGGCTGAGTCAGGATGTACTCTGCCGGGAACCACGCGGCAAACACATAAAGAAAGTATCAATATTTTTTTTATACAAAATAGGTGGCAGACAAGCTCATGGCCCACCTGATGGAAAATGGTAACCGTGACCTATGAACGTGTGCAATTCTTAATTAGGTATTAGAACATGTTTGCCATACCAATCGCAAGCATTGTGCTTTGGAGCCCAACCAGAATCGGTTGCCGGAGAACAGCGCCGACTCATATCGCCCCGATGCATCGAGAGCTGGAACGAAACATTCAATATAGATATTACCATCATGAAAAAACTCATGAAAACCACATTATTATTATTTTTTTATATATAGGACACGCCAACTTGACTTCACTTCGCCTCGGTAAGCTAAAGGCAAAGTCTCAGGAAAGAGGGTCACCATTACAGACACTAAGCAATGTTACAATGGTGGCACTCAGCTTGACGGCCTCATCAGATGCTTTTTCACGCCCCGCTTAAAGGCCCCGGGACTGTAGGAAGAAGGAAACACGTGTGCTGGTAATGAATTCCAGGTCTTGGTGGTGCGGCAAAGAAAAGAATCTCCGAACCGCTTGGTTCTTGCTCGTATATTCTGCATGGTGTGAGGGTGACATCTAAGGCCTGCACGTGTTGTCCTATGTAGGAAAGGAGAGGGTGGGATTAGTTGGAAGAGCTCATCAGAACACTCACCACACCACTAACATCTACAAAAATCTGTTCAAAATCAAGTCTCGATCTAATATGAATTTTTTACCCTTTATTATATTATATATTTTTTTTTTTTTTTTTTTTTTTTATTTATCACCTTAAAAACATCATATATACATAATTATTTACAGTGCATTTAGAAACCACTGAGGTTTGTAGCAAATGCAACGAGTTATAAATATATAATATATATTTAGATATCAATCTTCCAAATGTAGAAATCAATGTTCTCGTAACACAATTTTCAAGACAGATTTTTTTTTCTTTTTATACGAGTCCATTAGACTTCGCCTCGCCTGATATTAATAAGATCAAGGCAAAGTCTTAGAAGAGATTAATATTTTGATTTTTTTTTTTATTTGAGTTTGAGTCCCATCTGAGTAGTTTCACTGTATCCTATCTTAATTGATTTGAGTGTTTATACATCAAAGGAATTTCCCTCCAGACGTAGCGGTAGAACATTCGACTGCTACGCAGGGGGCGCGGGTTCGATGCCCGATTCAGTGCAAATATTTGTATGCATGTGTATACGTGGGGCGCACTATAAGTTTCCGGAATGAATATGAAAAAATACTATTAAAGGTACAAAATTAATTTATTGTTTTTCAAAATAATCTCCCTTGGCGTCTATGCACTTTTTCATTCGATCAAACCAGTTTTGAAAACTTTTGTGCCACTCCTCTGTGGTGACCTCTGAAACGTGTTTTTCATACTCCTCGACAGCCTCTTCTGGTGATGAAAATCGTTGGCCGCGTAATTGGTTCTTAATTTTTGGGAACAGATAAAAGTCACAAGGTGCCAGGTCGGGACTGTATGCAGGATGACTCATGAGTTCTACATTTTTCGCCTTCAAAAAGTCGTTTGTCTGTCTGGCCGTGTGAGAACTAGCATTGTCGTGGTGCAGGATGATACGGCGTTTACGGTTATTTTTACGGAGTTCGTCAATAACTTCCGGCAAACAAATGGTCGTGTACCAGTCACTATTCACAGTACGATGATTTTCTAAAGCAACAGTAGCCACGTGTCCAGTTTTATTAAAAAAAGAAGCAATCATCCGCTTAGATGCACTTTTCACGCGCGCCACTTTGGTTGGTTTCGGCTCATCTTGAAAGACCCATACGCTCGATTGCTGCTTTGTTTTGGGATCGTAGCAATAAATCCATGTTTCGTCACCTGTTACTATGTCCCACACCAAATTTGACGCACCTTCGTTGAATCTGGTAAGCATGGCACTGCACCAAGTGACGCGGTCCGTTTTTTGATCCTCGGTCAAGTTATGTGGGATCCACCGCGAGCACAGCTTTCTCACACCCAAATGTTTGTGTAGGATTGATTGTATTTGACTCATGCCTATTTCTAAGGATGCGCGAATTTCATGGTAGGTCACATGCCTGTCTGTTTCAATCATACGGCGCACAGCATCGATGTTTTTGTTGGTCACAGCGGTGGACGGCCGACCATCGCGAGATTCGTCACTGAGATTGATACGACCACGCTTGAATTCTGCAAACCAGCTATAAACAGTCGTCTTGCATGGAGCTTCATCGCCAAAAGCTGTTTCAAGCCGAGCGATGCTCTGTTGAGCCGTCAAATTACACTTAAAATCGTAGAAAATCATACTACGAAAATTTTCCCGAGTTAAATCCATGTTGATGCAGACACACAATTTTTAAATGGCGCCACAAGGTAAAAACAAAAGACAGTCAGATGAAACAAAACTGTATTCTACAGCCAAAGAGTTCTATTTTCAAATGTTGTAATAAATTTTTAAATATTGTTTATGTAAGTGGCCAGTTCCGGAAACTTTTAGTGTAACCTATGTACATACATGGAAACACTCAGACCAATGCAAATATACGTAAAGTCCCCACGGATACCTCCCCACCGGAGCCGGTGGAGGAGGTTATGTCGGACTCGAACCGACTAAAACGCACGCCGCCTGTGGGTCGTTTTGGTTGCCGAAGGTGAGGTTGACAGGCATATCCCTCGCACCCCGGCCGACCCAGGGCCATCTCTCACGATCTGGCCCTCTTCTCGGGTGTGGGGATTACAGAGTCCCCAACTCGACCCCGGAAACGGGGAGGCGCGCCAGGCGCGCCACTGCCGCGGCCCACTTCTGCCAGGGTGACAGGCGGCTCCGCCTGTCACCCCCAGGCCGGCGCTCATGGGGGGCGAAGGTCGTTCATCGACCTCCGACGCCCGAGTTGCCTTCGTACGCGGACAGCTTGGCTTGCGATCCTTCGTCGCTCCCGCTGCCGCTCCCGCCCCGCCTCCTCCTTCACGAGCATTACTTGCTCGCAGAAGGAGGCGCCGGCCAAGCTTGCTGTGCTTAGCGTTGTGTGGAATGTTGTGGAATATATTTTATTTATTATTATAAACCGCCCATAGGTAATAGTTCTCTTGAGCGACATCGCCATGTTGTGTTGTGACCTCAGAATACATAGTTTATAGTTTATTCTGTATTCTAAGGTTGTGGCTAAGAGCCATAATTTTGTTTTTTATTTATTGTTCAAATTATTACATAAATACATTCATTTAAGTTAAACCACCCGCTTAAACAAGAAAGTTGCAAGTAATAATAACACAACATAAGTAGTTAGTAAAAACATTTTTTTTTTATTTATTTATTTAAACTTCATGCACAAATGTACACAGGCGGACTTAATGCCACAGGCATTCTCTACCAGTCAACCCAATAGGTGGTAAAATATACATACACATAATAATATCTAACCATATATTGATAAATACAATTACAATGAAGTTTCTTCCAATTTATCCAGCATGAGCTTCCGAACTCCCAATTTAAATGTGTGACGGCTTGTGGCCCCCCTGATCCCGAGAAATGGTCCCGAGAGATCGAAATGGTTTAGAAATTCAAATTCAAATTCAAATGCTTTATTGTGAAACATAGGTACAAATATGGTCTTTTACATATCTATCTGATGTAGAAATTGGCTTTGTAAACTTTTTATAAAGGGTTTCTTTGTTATAAAGATTAAAAAAAATTCTTCAGCAGTGATTGATTGAAGGCACGTAAGTGTCAAACATGAAGACACAAATCACGTAACGTATCTCAGCAGAAACTCTCACTCACGTCATGCACGGTGCTCTCACGCCATGTGCGTGAACTCCTCGCACTTGACGTGAGAAGGTATTATTGGCTTGCGTGCAACGGCATGTCGTCCATGTTAAAATGATCAATTGTATTTTAGACGTGATGCGAAACTGATTTTACGGATTTATACCTAGATGTTCCGTGCATAAAGTCATGCCTTTTCCCATTGGGGTAGAAAGCAGACAATGACATCATCTTTAAACTTGTTACAATAGCGTTGTGTCATATTTCTTTATTATTATCGTAAACTATACGTTTTACAATAATATAATGAACAGTAAAAGTGGAACTTTCTTAGGACAAATAGTTTTAAAGATATTTGATTTTAAAAACTCAATTTCTCGAGCCGCCCGAAAACGCTCCATACAAAATCGTGACACGTGGTGACGTCAGAGTGCGCTGGCGCGTAGTGAAAATGTATGGAGTGCAAGAGGATATCGCATTTATCTCAGTCTACGTGGCGTTTACACGTATACAGTGAATAATAAGATTGATTTGAAATTAAATAAGGAATCTCAAAGTTATAAATTTTGCTTTATTTCGATTGTTTAATATTTTGACTTATTTTGAGAATTAAAAATATTAAAAAGTCATAGTTTCAGTTTAGTTAGGCAATATCTTAGTTTGCTATGTATATCTTTAGATAAAATACTAAGACATTAAGTATTATTGGTAAGAATTCGATGACTCAGGACACTACCCTATTATGGCGGTATGCGTCACCGTCGTAGCAGTCGAATAAATTAAAAAAAAAGTATTTTGTATTTTATTTTTTTTAATAAATCCCAGCAGAGTAGAATTTGGACCACCCTATCTTTTCCCATGTGGTGTCGTACAAGGCGACTAAGGGATAGGGCTATTTAACATCATTTATCAATTCGAATCAGCAGATCCGATTAGCGAGTTCAAACAACTCGCACCACTCGCCATAGGCAGGGATTCATCCTCACACATTGCGACTGGCGGCAGCGGATCTAAAAAGGCCACATTAAGCGATTCTGCAGCTAAAGAGTAACTTCATGAAGTTCCAGTAGATCTCAATAGAGACTTTGTTTTCAGCTTACCATCAGGCAAGGCGAAGTCTAATTAACGTGTCCTACATAAAAAAAATGGTCACTTACATGAACAGAAATAAAAATTAATTAACATTAACAGTTAATTTTGAGTAAATATTGCATCATAACAAAATTTTATCCTAAGACGATTACAAAAAATGGCCTTTTCAGGCCTTCGTAAAGGGTGCGCACTGTGCGCTATGAAAGGAACTTCAACCCTCACATCCCAAACCCTCAAGCTGTGGAATGAACTCCCTACTGAGGTTTTCCCAAGCGACTATAATATGGGGTCTTTCAAGAAGGCCATTAGAAGATTTTTTCAGGGTAGACACTACGAGTGTAAGTCCTCTGGTGTTGCGTACGTCCATAGGCCACGGTAACCACTTACCATCGGGTGGGCCGTATGCTTGTCTGCCACCTAAGTATTTATATTTATACTTTATTGTACACACATATATTACATTAATATAAAAAGATGAGATGTAATGTACAAAGGCGAGCTTAACTCAAAGTTGAGTTCTCTTCCAGCAAACCCGGGAGTGCACTGAGAAATTGCAATACGAGAGGCTTAGTCTAGTGCACAAGTGTAAAATTTATATAAGAAGGTAGGTATAAATAATAATAATAAATCGTTTATTTCAGGCAATAATAGAAAAGTTACAAGATGTTAAAAACTTATTCTACGGCCCATAAATTTGTATCTTAAAAATAAAAATACATATAATATATGTTACCCTAAAGCACACGTAATGACGTCGACGTGTCACGGGGCGGGGTGTCGCGTGTCGGCAGGCCCCCGACAATAGGCAATAGGCACACAAATAGGCACAAAAGGCACAAATATACACTTACACATATACATACTCACGTATATACATATATACATTACATACATACATAGTAGTATAAACAAACAAACTCTGCAGCCTTATAATATTAGTATGTATTGTATAAAAATCATTGTGTTAATTAGTTAGATGTAAAAGTGGCTAAATACGCCAGAATCACGCGTAATTTGTGTGACATGCAGCGCGATTGCGCGATGCTCTCACACGGAACAGATTACATAATATATGTATCAGTTATATCATTTTTATAACAATCCCACCAAATGTAATCCTAAAAAACACATCATAAAAAAGTAGGACAACTATCTAAAGAAGTATATTTATCCGCATTCTAGGACCTATAATACAAGCTTGTTAAGTTATGTATACTTTGAGTCTAGACAGTCTTGATTATGTGTAGCGAGTGTATGTAAGAATACTTAGTAGATAGTAGTAGTACTTAGTAGAGAGGTACCTGTTTAAACATTGGTTGCATAATAGTATATTATGGTACAAGTGTGTAAAGTTGGTGATTACCACTGAGGCACCATTTTTGATGGCATAGTTTTGTCTATTAATTTACAAGTTATTTCAACTCTTCTATCTTATCTATTTCAATAAGAAGTTGCATATAATGAGCAAGAAGTAGGTATATTAATTTATTTGTACTATTGAACACGATACTTTATGTAACAAAACCTTTTTTAAGAACGAAGCAACTAAAGCAAACAAAAACCAAAAAAAAAAGCTATAACTCACTAGTGAATTATAGCAAGATAAAGTCACAGTTTGATTATAGGTGCTATTATGTGCCTAATTGCAAAGAAATTAGAGCCACTTTATCAGCAAGTGTGTTGAAAAATAAAATAAAATAATATGAACATTCGACAAAGAAGATTATGGTTGCACCTTTACATACAACTTATATGAAAAATTGCGACCGTATCTCCTTTGTTAACTATACATTGTTCCAGATTTGTACCTAGGTATTACCACAGTTTTGCCAATCCAAGGGCCAAGCCATTCTCACCTGCTAGCCGCCTCACTAAAGCTGATTGATGGACCATGCAAGCTCAAGCTTTTTGCCCCTCGGGGTTAGAGGGTCAGACAGTAGTCACTTCCGTAAAAGACAACATAAATGTTCATAACCTCTTAGATGCTCACCATAGTATGAACGTGCCTGTTTTATCTGATATGTACCTAAATATATTAGAATTAACCGCTTTCCTGAAAAAAAAGGGTCGTCACGTGAATTGCAAATTGCACTCAGATGACGTCAGTTAATGGCGCCGCCCGCTAAGTGACGACAGAGCTCGTATAAACAAAAACTTGTTGACGTACAGTACCAAGTAGCAATTGCCGTAGAGCGTGTTTTTGGTACTACAGTACCAAATAGAGGAGAAGGAAGGAGCAGACCCCGCTTCCCAGAATTCAAAATGCAATAATAACTTTTAAACTATCGCGTTCCATGAGATACACGGATATAACGGGAAATCGGTGACGGAGAAAGAATACAAGTATCACCACCCCATCTCATCCGAAGGGTGTCGTAAGAGGCGAGTAACGGAAACATACGCAGACGATATCACTGCGAGAGAAGGAAAACTCCAAATAAAACCCTGTACCAACCCGTCTGGCCTGTGTGGAAACAGTAGACCAAAGCCTCCCAACACTGGGAGAGGCCTAGTCCAGCAATGGACTGCGATGGGCTAGTTGATTGATCGTTGAATCGCCAACAAATCTGCGATTGCAGAACATCTGCTAGAAGCAGGCAATCACTGGATTGAATTCCATCAAACACAAGTCCTCTCGACCGAGCGTCCCTTCTACGCAAGAGATGTACGTGAAGCGATTAAAATGAAAAAGAATAGAAATTTCAATCGAGAATATGGATCAAAGAATCAAAGAATCAATTTCAAAGAATCAATTTCATTTATTCAGTTTAGGCACATACAGAGCACATATGAACGTCAAAATTTTACAATTAGATATGTATGTCAAGAAATAATATAAAAATCTTAAATAATGTAAAAATAAACCATTGGAAAATGATTCTTTCGCTGGTTCGATAGATTAGTTCTACTGAGAAGATACCAGCAAGAAACTCAGCGAACTACATTAAAACTAGATTATTTTTCTTTTACAAATTTGTTTTGGTTTACAATTTATTTTGTGCGAGCAAGCAAGAGACTTATGTTGACCACGCATTAACATCATTAAGGTACTCATCCACTTTATAGTCTTATAGTCTAGTCACCTTTACTCATTAAAGTTTTTTTCACTTCTATTTTAAATTTATTTATTGGCATATTAATCAAGTCTTGAGGAATTTTATTAAATATTTTTATGCAGCTGCCTACAAATGAATCACCAATCTTGTGAAGCCTAAGTTTTTTAGGATTTAAATTATCGGCATCCACCGGACAGTTTGCTTACAGAATAGGGACTCTGTGAGTGTGGTATGTGTCGGTACATGGCGAAAACAAAATCTAAAAAATATCGAGAATGTGCGGGTAGAGGAAGAACCTTCTACATCACGAGCTCGAAGACGGCGGGCGTGCACCACTGAGCCAGTGAGCCTGTGACCACGGCCGGTGTAACCCAGTCGAAATGTCAGGCAAACCAAAGGTACCTATGTATTTATCTATACGATGACCGCATTAATTACCGTTAACATTATTGTACACATATATTCATAGTACAAGCTATGCAATAGAGATATTTTTTTAAGAGTATCAGTATTATGCCGCGTGGTTTCCGGCAGAGTAGACTTAGGGCCACCCCATCTCTTCCCATGCGGTTTCGTACAAGGCGACTACGGAATAGGGCTGTTTAATATCAGACAGATATATACATACAGCCCAGACTCAGCCTCAGATGCATGGCTCAAGTCAACAATAGTGCCCGGAATATGGCAATAGAATCACCCCCTATTACGTGGGACCGAATACAATTATTGGTGAAATGTAGGTGTTAATTCACCTCTGCCTAACCCTCCAGGGATGAAGGCGTGATTATATGTATGTATCAGTACTTAACCGAAAATACTAACATTCCCTCACATCTAACCCCTCCAGCTAAACTAAATTGCTTGTGTTAGTATTGGGTACACGTCGGTAGGGTAATGAGCAAGGTCGAACCCGGGACATCTCGATCGTACAATACTTAACCACTAAGCTACCAACACTTCAGATTCGCGCTCGAATGAGCACATTACATTAAAAGTCTCATTTATTAACTCACTTTCGCAGTTTTTAATATTACTTAGAATTATTATCATTGATTTTACGAGTGTATAAAAGTGGCAGCGAGCTAGCTGCGCGCACGCACGAGCATTGAACTTGAAAAAATATACAAATCGAAAGTTCGATTATTAGAACACGATTGTGATGTACATAAATTTTAATTTATTACAAGCATTGAGAAAGGGAAAAGAGAATTAATAATGACGATCTTTTTGGGGCTACTACCGTTTCTCGATTTCCCCCGAAAAGTTTTAGGTTCTATTTTATAGCGTATTTTCACGCTTGTTATTATTAAACAAAAAAAAAACAGGGGGATCGAGAACTGGGGGAATCGCGACTAACCTAACTCTTTTTGTAATGCATGTCTTTTTACACGTGCAGTCTGTGGACTAACTACACTCAAAAGGCGTGCCCCATCTGGGTTCAATTCCATAACGCATTCAGAAGGTTGATGGGACTGCCTTGGCGCTGCAGCGCGTCAGGCATATTTGCGCATGCGCGAGTAGCCTGCTTCTATACTATTAGTTGACGAATTAGTACGTAATTAGGACGTATTAGTTGACGAATGACCATGTGAATCTCAAATGAGATTGACATGGTCATTCGCACTACTAGTGTAAAACCGGGATATTAACCATGTTTATTATTTTTATTGAGCAACCGATATTTCGGCGCTGTTACAAGCACCGGGCCGTGTAAATATCCCTCAGTCTGAGGTGGAGAAGAGTTGCGAACAACTAGTGTCTGAAATCGAGACTACTCTCTCTGGAGTATCCGATTGGGGACGACTAAACCTAGTCCAATTCAACCCCACTAAGACACAAGTATGTGTATTCACCGCTAAGAAAACCCCATTCATTGTAGCGCCGCAATTCCTGGGCATACCGCTTACCATCTCCTTGAGTATCGGGATCCTTGGTGTCGATATCTCCAGGGACGTCCAATACCGAACTCGGAGTGCTCAACAGGGCGAAACAGTACTTCACTGCGCGGCAGCAACTCCTTCTTTATAAAGCACAGGTCCGGTCTCACATGGAGTACTGCTGTCACCTTTTTGCTGGAGCACCTGCAAACCAGCTTGACCCCTTCGACTAAGTGCAAAGACGGGCATTGAGGCTGGTTGACAATCCCATACTCACAGGTAGTGTGGAACCTCTTAGCCTTAGGAGGGATTTTGCCTCACTTTTTTTTTATACCACTTAGGTGGCAGACAAGCACACGGCCCACCTGATGGAGAGTGGTTACCGTGGCCTATGGACGTTTGTAACACCAGAGGAGTCACAGTTGCGCTGCCAACCCTGTAAGTACAGAGTTTCTGTGCCATCAGTGTAGAAGACAAAGCGGGTCAAGCCTTTAGTCTTCCCACTGACAGCACAAATTCTCCAGTGAGCTCTGACTACCCTACTCACCGCCGGGAACACAACAAGAAGTTATTATAGCTGCGGTATTCTGTAGGGCGGAGGTCCTTCCCCAGTCGTGTGTGTTCTACCGCCTATACAATGGTTTATGCTCAGATGAATTGTTTGACATGATACCCGTAGCTACTACATTCTATCATCGCACCTCTCGCCATAGGCAGGGAATTCATCCTCACACATTGCGACCTGAGACGGTGCGCACTGTGCGGTATGAAAGAAACTTCATCCCACGCACACTCAAGCTGTGAAATGACCTCCCTGCTGCGGTTTTCCCAAGCGCCTACAATATGGGTTTCATGGTCCGCAGCGCGAGTGTGACACCCCTGGTGTTGCATACGTCCATAGGCCACGGTAACCGCTTCCCATCAGTTGGGCCGTGTGCTTGTCTGCCAACTAAGTGGTATAAAAATAAAATTTAAAAAAAAAGCACCATGATCACGGTGTTACACCGTAATCATGGCGCTTGTAACAGCGCCGGGTAAATATCTCGGCGAGTTTTACGCTAGTAGTATGTGTACATGTCAAACCTAAATACAGTAAATACCTACTAATCCTTTCGCGTGAAAATTTCATTAATACTTCCTTATACTCTTAGGTTTACCTGCATTTGACTCTTTAGAATTAATTATGATTTAAAAAATAAATATTTTACTTATATAAATAAATTTGAACAAAACAACCGTTCTGTTACATGTTATACATCACCACAGATACATAATTAATCACAGTACGTAATACTAACATGACCTTTTTTTTTTTTTTTTTTACGTGCGCAAAATCCCCACGGATACCTCCCCACCGGAGCCGGTGAAGGAGGTTATGTCGGACTCGAACCGACTAAAACGCACGCCGCCTGTGGGTCGCTTTGATTGCCGAAGGTGAGGTTGACAGGCATACCTATCCCTCGCACCCCGGCCGACCCAGGGCCATCTCTCACGATCTGGCCCTCTTCTCGGGTGTGGGGACTACAGAATCCCCAACTCGTCCCCGGAAACGGGGAGGCGCGCCACGCGCGCCACCTCCGCGGCCTGCTTCTGCCAGGGTGACAGGCGGCTCCACCTGTCACCCCCAGGCCGGCGCTCATGGGGGGCGGAGGTCGTTCATCGACCTCCGACGCCCAAGTTGCCTTCGTACGCGGGCAGCTTGGCTTGCGATCCTTCGTCGCTCCCGCCCCGCCTCCTCCTTCACGAGCATTACTTGCTCGCAGAAGGAGGCGCCGGCCGCCCACGCATCCGCGCAGCGGATACTAACATGACCTAACCTAGTTAGGTATCTCTTCGGTGTCTAAACGACACCTACTTACTGTATCTATCCATTGTTTCACAAAACTATGTACCTAGTTAGGTACTCATGTGAATTTTTTCTTTAGCTAAATAAACTGCCACCTGCTGTGAACTAGCATTGAGACTAGATAACTTATATCATACTTCCTAATTAGACGAAAGGCTCACATATCATTAGATATAGTGCCTAGTGTATGATGAAAGATATTTTTTTGTATACCACTTAGTTGGCAGACAAGCACACGGCCCACCTGATAGGAAGTGGTTATCGTGGCCTATGGACGTGTGCAACACCAGGGGCGACACACTCGCGCTGCCGACCATGAAGAAACCTCCTAATGCCCCTTTTGAAGAAACCCATATTGTAGGCGCATGGGAAATCCGTGAGATTAAATTAAATATTTATATTAATTTAAAAAAAAATGTAAATATTAATTAAAAATTATATATATGTGTGTCATTCTTAGAAATTATAGGAAAACAGGTTAACTATGGTCTATGGTGATCTGTTAGAGAGGATCGGTGGACGAAAGAAGATTGACGAAACAGATTTATGGAGCGGGAGGGAATTGATAACTCAGAAAGGATCGACTACGCACCCTTACTACCTCCTAGTTTGGACCCTATCATAAAAATACAACCTCATTTTAAAACGCCGTGTAAAAATTCAAAATTCGTGTGGTGACGGAGAAAGATTACAAAGTATCACCCACCCCATCTCATTCGACAGGTATCGTAAGAGACTAACGGAAAAAATACGCAGACGATATCACCATGTCAAATGATAGGACATAGTGCGCTGATATTAATGTTAAGATCTTTTGTAATACCTATGTTTCACAAATAATAAATAAATGAAATGAAATGAAATGCGAGAGAAGGAAAAACGCGAAATAAAACCTTGTACCAACCCGCCTGGCCAGCGTGGAAACAGTAGGCCAAAGCCTCTCAATATTGAGAGAGACCTATGTCCAACAGTGGACTGCTGGTTTATTTAAAACCTCTTTATATATAAGATCCAAACTTTGTTGCGAGAGATCGACCTAGGCTTACGTATTGAATGAAATTTTAAAGTATGTAGTACCTATGCTAACTATTGAAGTCTATTAACAAATATGCTTTAAATTTTCATTTAATACTTAGTTTGAGCGGAGTCATCAAAAATCAATGTTTAAAAATGATTGCAGCATCATTCATTGGTTCCGATGGTTCGTATGAATATCGGTAGATGGCTCTCACCGTCGCCGTAAGACGGATATATGTGTAGAAGAATTTGGATGGTTTCGGTCGTAGGTTCTGTGGCTTAGTGTGTGAATATTCAATCAATCAAAATTCATTAACTTTTCTCCTCACAGCTCCTATGCCTGTGATACCTATTTAATTAAAGTGCAGATTTAAGATTAAGACCATTCATATAAATGCGTCAATATCAATATGACACTTTAAGGGGTTAATTCTCGTGATAAAAATATGTTCAAGATTCAAATGGGAGATAATCTCAATCTCTACACAAAAATCTCCCACATGTCAAAAACGATCATGATGTCAATTGGGTCATTCTTGAGAATTGGGTATTTTCCTGTAGTTAAAATAAATTGTTTAACCAAACTCATTAAATTTGGAATGGTAAAAGAGCTGTAAAAGTCGCGTTGGTTAATATTTTATTCACCTAACCTCTCAGCTTAGTGGCTCGAAAGGTCCCACGTTCGAATCCTGACCATTACATTACCGACGCGAACCCACTCCTAACACAAGCAATTCAGCTTAGCTGGAGGGGTTAGAGGGAATATTAGTAATTTCGGTTCTAATATTCTTTATAAAAAAAATAGTAAATGATTTGACTATTAAATATTATGACGTCACAATAAACTATTTCATAAAACTTTGCTTTTTATATCTTACTGTTTTGACGTTTAATAAAAAGTCACTAATTTGACTAGTTAGTCTAATACCCAATTGTGTTACGAGAATACTGTTTTTGACATTTGAGAGAGCGAGACCAGACCGAGACTGAACTTTTAACATATTTTTATTACAAGAATTGACTATCTGGTAATTAAAACAAAGCTTGGTATTTAATTCCACTTGCAACCATCATCGTTACAATAGCAGGCAATAACTTTAGGTACCCACAGGACAGGCTTGCCTAGTGTGGGGCCACTGGATATGGATCTGTGGTAAGAGTGTATTATGGAAATAAATGAATTTAAAAAAAAATGAACTGCAATAACTGGCTACAATGTTATTAATAAATAGGTTCTCACTAATGAGAATTTACTTAGATAAAGTTAACAGTGCCGTTAATTTTTATAACTTACCGCTGTACGCCCATGCTCTCCCGTCCGTCAAATCTCTGAAGTACACACCAAGCTCTTCCCAACAGGAATGATCAACTAAAATATGCAAACCGTTAGTAATTTTAGGCCAAACCACAGCCAAAAACAACGGATCATAGACATTAAACAAATTGTCAAACACTTCGTTTCGAGTAAAACTTTTCCCAACCCCAGGGGATTCTTTTTTTGAAACACTAGAGTTTGGGCGCGAAATTGATTTCTCGCCAACCGCCGCCATCACGAAAAATAACAAAAACACTTTCATTGTCAACATTTTGTTACATATTTTATCGCACTTTTGCTGTCGAGAACCGTGCGTGCACTGCTGTCACGCGTCAGCTAATGTTTGCGAGCTGCAATGAGTCTTCGTTGTGTGTTTACTAGCGCAGTAAACCAACTAATAAGAGCTACGCTAGCTGAACCACTGTCGTGTATATTTTGACTGCTTATCCATTGAAGCGGAGCTGGTGAGCGACGCGGAATGGTGATGCGGACTGATATAATAGAGATGAGCGGAGTGGTACCTCACTTCGTCAGAGACACTTGTCGTCGATGCCACAGTCAACTTGAGAAGGTTATATGTGATAATTTTTCAATTTCTTTTGCGAAGTTTGCTAGTTTGTTTATTGATTCGAGAACAATTTACATTACATTTGAAATCATACACAGACAATACAATTACAATCAATACAAAATATAAATTACTTCAAAAATTAAAGAATGAAAAAAAAACGCATTATAAAATGAAAATAGGTATACAGAATTAATCATCACATGGTTCTTGTGAGGCATTAGGTATTGCGTCTTAATGTTTATTTAATTATTTTAATTTTAATTTTTTGTTTTGGTATACAAAGTTTTTTATCTTCTCTTGACATGATTTCATTTTTTTTATTTTGTATATATTGTCCGACATAGTTCTGGTGCTTCCGGTGAACTGAAAGAAACCCCAAGGAGGTTTCCGCACGCAAGGAAAGGTGCTGAGCTGGAATTAATTTCTAATATTCTCGTTAACACCACTTTGTGTTTGGAAATTACAAAATTACGCTACTATCTACAGTAGCATAATTTCGAACATGTGACCTATCGATAGCAAATCGCATGTTTTAACCACTACGCTATCACCGCTTACCTAACTAATGATACAGGTTTATTAATAGTTGGTAGTAATGATGACTAAACCCAAATTACGATAGATATTTTGATTGATCCCGACATCCCAACATGGATTGTCAATTTATCACCGGTATATTTGTGGTTAAGGAGCAAACTGACGTTGTCTGGGGTTCGAATCCTAGCCATTATACTCTATCGATGTGAACCCACTTCTAACATAAACAATTTAGCTTAGTTGAAAGGGTCTGGGGCAAATTAGTAATTTCGGATACTAATAATCTTAATTTTTTTTTTATACAACTTAGGTGGTAGACAAGCACACGGCTCACCTGATGGAAAATGGTTACCATGACCTATGAACGTGTGTAACACCAGTGGAGTCACATTCGTGCTGCCGACCCTGTAAGAACAGAGATTTTGTGCCGTCAGTGTAGAGGACTTAATTAAACAAAACAAATCATTATTTGTCTTCTACACTGACTGCAAAGAAATTCTGTGCTTACAGGGTCGGCAGCGCGAGTGTGACTCCTCTGGTGTTACACACGTTCATAGCCCACGGTAACCAATTTCCGTCAGGCATTTCCGTGTGCATGTCGGCCACCTGTAAAAAACCTTTAACTCCGTTACGCCCAGCGGTTGCATCCGTTAGTGAATATAGGAAGGACTACATGTAGTAGAATTTCATACATGCTAACGGGTTGTGTATCCAGCCAAACCTAACGTAAGCGACGAAACAAATCGTGGACAAAAGGAAGGAACTTCCTTTGGAGAAAGGAACTTGTGAGGCATTGGGTCTTGCGTCTTAATGTTTATTTAATTATTTTAATTTTAATTTTTTGTTTTGGTATACGAAGTTTCTGGCATTTTTTATTTTATTTTTTATCTTCTCTTGACATGATTTATTTTTTTTATTTTATATATATTGTCCGACATAGTTCTGGTTCTGGTTCTGGTTCTACCAACTATTAATAAACCTGTATCATTATTTAGGTAAGCGGTGATAGCGTAGTGGTTAAAGCATGCGATTTGCTATCGATAGGTCACATGTTCGAAATTATGCTACTGTAGATTCATAGTAGTGTAATTTTGTAATTTCCAAACACAAAGTGGTGTTAACGAGAATATTGGAAATTAATTCCAGCTCAGCAACTTTCCTTGCGCGCGGAAAACTCATTTTGCTTTCTTTCAGCTCACCGGAAGTACCAGAACTATGTCGGACTCGAGCCGACTTAATCGTCTCTCTTATCAGTCTAGTAAACGCAGATACTTTTGCGTGCGGAAATCCCTTGTCGGAATTGAACCGCCTTGAGCCACACGGCGTCTCAGGTCTTCAGGTGCCGAGGTGGAAAGTGTTTTCCCTCGCACCCCAACTGAACGTACAATTGCGTATTTGCCTGCAGTTGAAATAAATTATTTAACTGAGCTTATTACATTAAGAATGGTAAAAGAGCGGTACAAGTTGCGTCTGTTCTTATTTTATCGTTTTTATTTATTTTTAATCATCAACCTAACCTATAGTGAATTATTTGAATGTTGAATATTATGACGTCACGATAAATTATTTCATCCAAGTTTTCTTATAACTTACCGTGTTGACGTTTAATAAAAAGTTACTAATTTGACTAGTTAGTCAAATACCCAATTGCAATCATACCTACCTAATAGGGTAGTGTCCTGAGTCATCGAATTCTTACTAAACTTTCTTATTAATACTACTTAATGTGTTAGTGTTTTATCTAAAAATATGCATAGTAAACTAAGACATTGCCTAACTAAACTGAAACTATGACTTTTCATTATTTTTAATGCCCAAAATAGGTTAAAATATAAACAATCGAAATAAAACAAAATGTATAACTTTTTAGATTCCTTATTAAATTTACAATCAATCTTGTTATGCACTGTATACGTATAAACGCAGCGTATAGGTACTGAGATAAATGCGATATTCTTTTGCACTTCATACATTTTCACGACACGCCAGCGCGCTGTGACGTCACCACGTGTCACGATATATATGGAGCGTTTTCGGGCGGCTCGATAAATTGATTTTTTTAAATCAAATATCTTTAAAATATGTCATAAGAAAGTTTCACTTCTACAGATCATTATATTGTTGTAAAATGTACAGTTTACGATAATAATCCATCCTACAGAATACCACGGCTATAATAACCTCGTGTTGTGTTCCCGGTGGTGAGTAGGGTAGCCAGAGCTCACTGGAGAGATTTTGTGCTGTCAGTGGGAAGACCAAAGGCTTGTCCTGATTTTGTGTTCTGCACTGAGGGCACATAAAATGTCTGTTCTTACAGGGTCGGCAGCACTGTGACTCCACTAGTGTTAGGTACACACGTTCACAGGTCACGGTAACCACTTTCCATCAAGTGGGCCGTGTGCTTGTCTGCCACGTAAGTTGTATTTTTTTTTAAATAAAAAATAGGACACAACCCTATTGCATAAGAACTATACCTAGCTTTACAAACATCCAAGTATTCAATCAAACCCAACGATTGATCTCCGTATTGATTTCCCGACGCCCAAATTCTTACTTTCTCTTTTAATCACGATGACTTCTAGAGCTATTAGGAACTGTTATGTTATTAAAAATAATAATCCTCATACCTTCGTGATTGCAAACAAGATCGTTATTTGCAAATGATCTCACTGTAGGAGGCAGTGAGTGGAAGCTCGCATTGATGCGAAATATTTCCGGAACTAATTTATTAGGTTGAATACCCGCCTTCTGGCTTTTAGGCTTGCTGTTTATACTGGGTCAAGGTGCTAGATAGTATGTTGAACTAAAATACAGGATGAATTTTTCAAAAGAAAATAAATATATCTCTTTATACTGACATTAAATTAATTTATACTATATAATATTATAAAGCTGCAGTTTGTTTGTTTGAACGCGCTAATCTCTAGAACTACTGGTCCGATTTGAATGATTCTTTCAGTGTCGGGTAGTCCATTTATCGAGGAAGGTTTTAGGCTATATATCATCACGCTACTACTTAAGGGAGCGGAGCGTTGATAATAAATGTTATCAAATCCGGCAATTTTTCATACATATTTTGAAGAAAAAGCTAAAAACATTTTTTTTTATACCACTAAGTTGGCAGACAAGCACACGGCCCACCTGATGGGAAGCGGTTACCGTGGCCTATGGACGTATGCAACACCAGGGGTGTCACACTCGTGCTGCCGATCATGAAGAAACCTTCTGATGCCCCTCTTGAAGAACCCCATATTGTAGGCGCTTGGGAAAACCGCAGCAGGGAGGTCATTCCACAGCTTGAGTGTGCGTGGGATGAACATACGAGCTCAAAGGGATATGAATCTTCAAAATATACCCCGGGCGAAGCTGGGGTGGGTCAGCTAGTTAATTATATTCTTTATTGACAGATAATGATAAATTTAACCTTGTTAAGAATTGAGTAACTTATGATTGTCAAATAACAAAAAATTATGTAATTAATAAAGGAACATTATAGAATATTATATTTCTCGTGCTCATAAATGAAGTTCACGAATACACAATCATATTTGTACGTCTACATTGACAGAACTTGTTGAAATTCGCAGTGCATTGTAATGTTGAAGAGAACTTGTTATTAAATCAAAGAACTAGTTGCGATAAATGTTGGTTTATTACTGCTCGATTATATCATAAGAATACAGTTTTATATGCTTAGAGTAACATACGTCACCTCACCTCCGGGGTGAATGAGAAAAAAAAAAATTAATAAGTACAATAACAATTTTTTTTTTTTTTTTTTTACGCAATATATGGTTTAGTCCTATTTTTATGAATTATTTGTTCCTTATTATTTTTCAATATTTTTACATTTACTCCCATGTCTTCTAAGACTGAAAAAGGACCTTCATATATTGAGTCTAATTTCTTGGCACATTCATTTTTAATAAAAATAAGTTGCCCATTATTATATGATACATGGTTTACTTTCTTATCATAAGTACATTTACGTTTTTCCTTACTTACTAATAAATTGTTACGAGCGTCTTGTTGAGCTACCTGTAACCTATATTTTAACTCTAGCGAATAGTTTTCAGGATTATATAAAGGTTCAATATATTGACTTACTCTAGATGGTATTTTACTAGGTCTACCAAATACTAATTCGAACGGCGTATATTTAGTCTCTGTGTGAACTGTATTATTAAAACTGTAACACCAAAAAGGAAGCCACTGACTCCACGTGTCTTTTTGACCATTACATTGTATACGCAAAAATGCACCTAAATTTTTGTGAGAATTTTCTAATGCTCCTATAGATTGGTGATGATAAGCTGTAGAAGTTAGTTTCTCTATTTCTAGTAGTTTACATACCTGTTCCATTGTTGAAGAGACAAATTCTGTACCACGATCAGTCGCAATAGTGTCTGGTACGCCATACCTTAATATAAAATTATTAACTAGTTCTCTAGCAATAGTTACCGTTTCCTTGTTCCTTAGTGGATAAGCTTCCACAAACTTGGTGAGTTCACATTGAATTGTTAGTATATAACAATACTCTTCCAGATCTCTATTCAACGGACCCACAACATCTAAAAATATTTTTTCAAACGCATGTAAGGCTGTTGTAGTTATCTCCATTGGCTCTTTAACATACTTACAATGTTTCATTCTTTGACAAGTAGTGCACTTACTGACAAAAACTTCAACATCGTTATCTAACCCAGGCCAGTAGAATATTCTCTTTATGTTATTTGTCATCCTACGCACACCAGCGTGACCACTGGTGGGCAATAGATGAAAATCGTTAAGAATATACCTTTTTTCTTCGTCATTATTAATTCTTTTAACTCCTCTTAATATAAAAATTCGCGGACCGGTCCAATCCTTTATTGAAGTTATCTCTTTTAATAATTCTTTTATAAATAATTCATTTTCATTACATTTTACTATGCATAGTTCATTTATTTTATTTTCTTTACAAAACTTCTCTAACTTAGTCACAAATTCGGCTCGCGAGAGTTGTGCCCTAAAGTTAAGGTTTATGTAAATTATATTTTTATTTTTAATAAATATAAAACATTCCTTTTCTACATTTATTTCATTATTTTTCCTTAGTCTATCTAATTGGTCTTTTCTAATAAAACTAAGTTCAATGAAATCGTTTGGCATTTTTAATAACTCCACTATCTTTGGTTGATCAGGCCATTGATATATGGGTTTATTAGAAATGGGTGATGAATCTACCTGTCTACCCAAATTTCTTTTCTGATTCCGTGTCATAATCGTGATAATTTCATTATTCATTTCTTTTAAAGAATCTGATGTTATACATAAGCGTGATAAAGCATCTGCTACGCAATTATTTTTACCTGGCACATATAATATTTTAAAGTTATATTCTTCTAGTGCTAACCTGAACTTCAATAATCTACTCGACGGATCTTTTAATGAAAACAAATAAATTAACGGTTTATGATCAGTCATTATTGTAAATGATCGGCCATAGACCGATATTTCAGACATAAGGCCTGAAATATTTGATAGACCAAACTATTGCTACTAATTCTTTTTGAATAGTAGGATAGTTTCTTTCAGCTTTGTTTAGTGGTCTACTAGCATATGCCACTGGTCTCATATCTTTATTGCATAAAACTGCGCCAATAGCTGTGCCTGAAGCATCAGTCTGGATAATGAATTCATTATTTGTAGAAAAATCTGGGAATTGTAATATAGGTGGAGTTGTTAGTGCACTTTTTAGTTGTTCAAAAGATTCGTTGCACTCTCCAGTCCATAGAAATGGTTCATTTTTTCTAGTTAATTTATTTAGGTTGTATGAAATTTCTGCAAAGTTTTTTATAAATTTTCTATAATAATTGCAAAAAGCTACAAATCGTTTCACTTCATCTGTATTGGTTGGCACTGGATAGTTTTGAAGTACCTGAGTTTTAGCTGGGTCGGGTAAAACGCCTTCTGCTGATACTATGTGACCTAACCACTGTAGCGTCCACCCCGCGCGAACGACACTCGCCTCACCTGTCCGCGCGATAAACGTCCCTTTCGTTATTACAATCGCGCGAGTCCCTCTCTACAAAAACAATTACTACTAAGAAACTACTATAGCTACACTCGATTAAAAAATACTCCCGAAAAGTTCATAAAATCTAGAATTTAATTAGGTTTCAAATAAATTTCCTTAATTAACCATAAGGGAAGAAAATAAAGCTTAAAGTTAGGGATATGCAAAAAAAAATACATATTTTGTTTTTATTCCGAGTTTTACACGAAAATATGAAAGTAACTGCGACAATTTGGACGTTACAGTGGCTAAGTACAATAATTCCTTTTTTAGAAAGCAACACTTATCCGGATTTAATTTTAAGTTAACTTTCCTCAATCTTTCCAAAACATCTATTAAATTTTTATTATGAAAATATATATTTCTACCAAATACTAAGTGGCTAAGTACAATAATTCCTTTTTTAGAAAGCAACACTTATCCGGATTTAATTTTAAGTTAACTTTCCTCAATCTTTCCAAAACATCTATTATATTTTTATTATGAAAATATATATTTCTACCAAATACTATTAAATCGTCTAAATATATAAAACATTTTTCAAATGCTAGCCCAGACATAGCTACGGACATGACACGACTAAAAGAACTTGGACTTGTCTTTAGGCCCATAGGTAATCTTTTCATTTGAAATTGGCCTGTACTAGTGGTAAATGCTGTATATTTTCGGCTTTTTTCATTTAATGGAATTTGATAATAGCCTTGATGTAAGTCTAAATGTGAAAAATAGATAGAACCAGAGAGAGAGTCTAAAATATCCGTTATGTTTGGTAATGGGAATTTATCATCCACTATGCAATCGTTTAGTTTCCTATAATCGACTACTAAACGCCATTTATTATTTTGATTATCACTAGCTTTCTTTGGAACCAATAAGATTGGGCTTGACCACTCACTCTTTGCCTCCTCTATTATATCGTTTTCTGTCATTTTTTGAATTTGTTTATTGACTTCTTCTTTCAACGAATGCGGTAATCTATATTGTTTTACATATACTGGAGTGATATTAGGTTTTAGTGTTATCGACTGCTCATAAATATTAGTTGTACTTAGTTTATCACCCGGCAAAAAGAAAACATCTGCATATTTGGAACATATATCTGTAATAGAGTTCCTTTCGTCTGAATTAAGATGATTTAACTTTAAAGTGTTCAATAAAACTTTTGCTCTTTCTACATTTTTTGAACAAGAGTCAAAATTGCAAATATCGTATTGATCAAGAGATTGTAATTGTGGTTGAAACATTGGTAGAGTGACATTTTTTTCATCAGTATTTAATATTTTTACTGGCACTCTGTTATTTTTCACTTTTACTATGCTTCCAGCCATGAAAACATTTTCAGCTAATTGTTGTGAATTGATTACGCAATCTCCTTGATACTGAGACTCTAATGATAAATAATGAATAGATTCACTTCGAGCTGGTAAAAGTAATGATTCATTTGAATAATTAATGGTGTCATACATTGGCAAAGAACATTCCCTTCCATTTATGTAGAACGTAATTACATTTGTAACTAAATCGATATTCGATGCATACTTGCATAGAAAGTCTAAGCCTAAAATTCCATCTGCCTTTAATGGTATGCAATTGAAAACATAAAAGTTGTTGCTGAATTCCAGTTGGGTACGCTCTGTATGATGAGTCAACTGTAGTGAAACATATCCTATGGATTGAATTTGACCTGCAATACCCTTTATGACTGTATCGTCTCTAAATATGGGTGTGTTACTAGGAATAGCGTCTCTCTTTATAACCGATACTGATGCACCCGTATCTATCAACCAAAAATATTTTTTGTTACCGACAATAAAAGTTACAAATCGTGTTTTGCCATTTAAAGTCAAAATTAAATCTTTAGGATCGAAAAAACTGATTTTCATCCGACCGTGATGCGGTTGGTTGTGGATCCGTCTGATTATTTTGCGTCACTTGTTCGGTATGAAATACACGTTGGTTTCCGTTACCCCTATTATGGGTATTTTGATAACTCGATCGATTATCACGCGAAAACCCGCTATACAAATTTTGTCCCCGCGTTGCGTATGTATTAAAATCTCGTCTATTAGAATAATTTCCTCTTACGTGGTTATTTCCACGGTTATGCTGATAATCTCGCTGTCCACGTGACCTGTTATTGAACTGTCTCTGATTATAATTACGTGGCCACCTACCTCGTGTTCCACGATGTGAAAAATGCATGACTCCTTCACCTTTGGATGTAGACGCCGTTGACAGTTCCTCATCCTTTGCTGCTTGTATAGCTTCATTAAGATGCTCGTAGTTTCTGGCAGCAATTATCGTACTTAGCCTAGAATCTCGTAAGCCCTCTGAAAATCGCTTTATTGCTAACTTCTCATTTAAAGGTTTTAAAACAGCATAGCTTTCGGTATTTCCGTCTGCTTGCGAAATTGTCAAGTCTGAGAATAATTTTTGTATTTCGGTGCTGTACTGGTCAATTGTACGCCAGCCTTGAGTTATATTTTGTAAACGTGACTGAATAGCCGTAAACGACTTTTTTGTAAGGAGATTTTTTCGTAAATCTTTGACAAGTTCGCTCGCTGATAAATAATTTGAAGATAAACGCAATTTTGCATTTTCTGTAAGTCTACTTTTTAAAACAAATTTGATTAGTAATAATTTTCCGGAGTCAGATAGCATTTCCGAATACATTTCCACTGAGTCAATCATTAATTTGGTAGTATTTTCCTTGTTGTTCATCACAGGTATTAAATTACACGCCGTTTTCAAATCGAACTCCATGATTGAATTCCGAATATTCTGCTGTTCACTAGTTTCGCTATACTCGGAACCACTACTACTATCACTGTTATTTCTACACAATTCTAGAATATTTGTATAAATATTTTTTATTTTTGCCCAAACAGAAGTTATTGTTTCTAAAATTTCAGGTTCTATTTTCTTCTCGTTAGATAATAATTGAACAATTTCTGTACTTCTTTTATAAATAATTTCTGTTTCAGCTAACTTATTTTGTATGCAATTTCCTAAAAATCTAGATTTTCCTTTTTTCACTAAATATTTCCTAACCTTTTCAATATCATTTAAACATTTGTTTAATTCATATTCCATTCCGCATATTACAAAAGTGTTTAAAAGAACACTAGGGTTACCTTAGTAGGGGCAGCCAACAGGACGCTCATATATCAACGTAAACACCTCCTAATATAGATACAGCACTCGTCACATGTAGAGTATTAATTTTATATACGTAGATTAAACACTCATATTTAAGCAAATAGTAATAACTTTTTACTAATTATTAGATATATATGCACTTAACGTTCCTATATATTAATGTTCACGAAAATTAAACGCGCGTATTAATTTTTATAGCCGCATTTTTAAACTAATAGAGCCACTTCACTGTTAGAAATCACTGTAATCGTTTTTATTTCATTATACCTCGACTGTTGAAGGCAATCCGGGATTGGCAGTTTTGTGCCGCTGGCGAAAAGACCTCCTCAACTCATTCAGAGTTATCTCTCTATGCATCCATTTCTTATGAGTCTTTCTGTAGACTTTATAGCAGCCGTAGAGCCCTGCTAGGGCCATAAGAGTGATAATAACCACCAAAAGTATATTCGTGGTACTCGCGTGGAATTTCAAATCTTGTGCTGCTGATGCAGAGTTACTTCCTCCTGAAGCAGTCTGCGCGATAATCACTTCTTCTTGCTTAGATCGTGATGAACCCATTTTCTTGGCTAATTTCTTCTTCTCTATATGTTTTACATAACCAATGAGTTGGACCGCACGGCGAAGTACTGGAATCTTCCATTGTGCTAATACGCCCGAGGTGCCGAAACCTGAGATAGATCGTCGCGCGCTCCAAACATGGCAAGGGTCGCCATGAAGGGAACTTGTTATTAAATCAAAGAACTAGTTGCGATAAATGTTGGTTTATTACTGCTCGATTATATCATAAGAATACAGTTTTATATGCTTAGAGTAACATACGTCACCTCAATGTGCTATGTAACATCATCTGTACACATGTTTCTACAAATAAATTTATCTTTATCGAATATGCTCAAAGGAGTCACGAGTTCGATTTTGATGAAACTTAAAACCTAATCGATATAGAAACAATTGAATCGGTTCAGGCGGAATTCAAACCCGCGATATTTCCCTTACAAGGGGAAAGCTCGGACGACTAAGCTACAGAACCTTCGCCAGAAACCATCCGCATTCTTCTATACATATATCCGTCTTACGGCGACGGTTTTTCTATCTTATCTTAATCGATTTGAATACTTAGCATTCTAAATGCATTAAAATTTCATTCAATTAAAACCTCATCATTAGATATTTGAAAAACCAATAATCCTAGCTGGGAATTGAACCAGTTGATCTTGAAAAAAAACACATTCTTTATTATTACACTATACGCTAGTGTCGCTGTTAAGGATCAAATACCTACTGCGAAGCAATTTCTCTCTACTCCTTATAGTTGCGGAATTAGCCATCCTCTCCCTCTTGAAAAATTCAGCCTGTATATATATAGCATTCTAAAGCTCTGCGCTTACGAATTGGTACTTCCGTACAATGTTTTTATACATATATAGGAGACGCCAATTAGATTTCACCTTGCCTGATGGTAAGTTGAAGGCAAAGTCTCAGAAAAGAGGGTCACCATTACTTACATTTACCATGTGACAATGGTGACACTCAGCTTGACGGCCTCATCATATGCTTTTTCACGCCCCGCTTAAAGGACCCGGGACTGTAGGAAGAAGGAAACACGTGAGCTGGTAATGAATTTCAGGCCTTAATGGTGCGACAAAGGAATCTCCGAACCGCTAGGTTCTTGATCGGATATTCTGCACCGTATGCGAGTGACATCTAAGCCCTGCTCGTGTTGTCCTGTGTAGGAAAGGGGAGGGTTGAACTCCCTTTCTCATGTCCATTTTGAAGGTTTCGTAGATGTATTTGTTGCCGCTACAACAATATATACTAAAAACAGAATACAATAAATATGTGGGCTCCCATACCACATCTTACTTACGATCGAGAGGTCCAGAATTCGAATGCTGGCCATTAGGTACACTACCGACGAGTACCCACTTCTCACACATGCAATTATTTATAATATAAATAATTGTAATAAAATAATATAAAGTAATATAAATAAAAAAATGATACTACTGAAAAATCACGCTCTAAAAAATGTTAAACAAGAAAATATCAATAGTAGCCGTGATCATCTGCCACTTTTCCTTAGAATATTTTGTAAGACTAAGTGGCATACGACCTAGGCTATCCTTAATATTTTCTTGAACATTTTTAGAGCGTGATTTTTGAGAAGTATTTTTATCTCAAATTAATTTTCAACACAGTACTTTATGACCGCTAGAGGGCGCCACAATAGATTCAGTGACACGTTATATAACCTATAACCAGCGAACGAGGGGACTCTGTAGTCCCCACACCCGAGGAGAGGGCCATATCGTGAGAAATGGCCCTGGGTCGGCCGGGGTGCGAGGGATATGCCTGTCAACCTCACCTTCGGCAACCAAAAACGACCCACAGGCGGCGTGCGTTTTGGTCGGTTCGAGTCCAACATAACCTCTTCCACCGGGGAAGTACCTACGCCCTACAGAATACCGCGGCCATAATAACTTCGTGTTGTGTTCGCAGCGTTGAGTAGGGTAGCCAGAGCTCACTGGAGAATTTGTGCTGTCAGTGGGAGTGACAGACAGTGGCTTTGTCTTCTACACTGACGGCACAGAAACTCTGTACTTACAGGGTTCGCAGCGCGAGTGTGACTCCTCTGGTGTTGCAAACGTCCATAAGCCACAGTAACCACTTTCCATCACGGACTCATCAGGTGGGCCGTGTACATGTTTACCAGCTAAAGGGGTATAAAATAAATAAAAATTTGAGTGGTTGAGGAGCTATGAGGGAACAGATGAACCTACATACATATACTGTCAAAATCATAACTCTCCTTTTGCTCCGCCGTATTCGGGTAACAAATAAAACAAGAACATAAATGTTAGTAATTACATTTATTACCTGTCAAAAAGACAATAGCTTAAAATTATTTTATTTCATGTACTTAGTAAATACAATTAGCTAGATTTATTTGTTATTACTGATACTGCAAAATCATGTCACTGTAGTAGTCTTTGATAGGGCGCTCTTCACACACACACGAACATAGGGGGACGATGCACGACACCGGGTCTTATCTCTTAATCAATAAAGTTACATTTGCCTCAGCCGCTTGTTCGGCCGCTGGCCGTCGTTCATGAAGCCTCCCTGCTGGAACAGAGACTGGGGTTGGATTATTTTGCTTGTTACACTAGGCACGACTCTGGGTAGTCGAGCATGCTGAGTCAGCATGTATTTACAGCTGTCTGGCCTAATTTTTAAAGCCCATCACCAGTTTTTAGGTATGAGATTAGTGGTAAAATGTTTTTGCTTGACGCAATTTAAAAAGCCGAATGCGAGTCAGACTCGCACGCCGAGGGTTCCATAACTTAAGCTACATAAACAGTAATATATTTTGAATGCGTTGGACTTAGAAGTTTGAATTTTGGCACACTTTCAAGACGGTATAGACTTGAGCATGTGGTATTTCAACTTAATACCTCCACGAATTCCTGAGTAAAAGGTCTGACAGATTGACAGACAACGAAGCGACCCAATAAGGTATTTAAACTATCATGGTCACTCACACCAGTATCAAAGTAATCGGGATATTGAAACATGTTGTATTGTTTTGAGTTTCCGATATTTCGGCGCTGTTGCAAGCACCATGATTATTCCTCCGTGATCGTGGTGCTTGCATCAGTGCAATATCGGAAACTCAAAACAATACAACACCTATTAGGGATCCGTCTTTTTTTTAAGCAACTGAACCCGACATCCGATATCACAGTTTTTTTAAATCAGTCGTCAAAGGAGATAAGTATATACTTTTCCATAAACGTGTGTGCATATTTACATCCTTTGCCAACTGTATATTAAACAACTAAACTCAACTATACACTGATGAGAGTGAATACCTCAGGAACTTAATTTAAATTAGGTACTCAATCATAGTGATTAATAAATTGAAACACTCAATATTCAACATGTTCATGAAACATGCTGAATATTACATACTAGGACGAGTACATACTAGGACACAAGTGATAACTAAAAAAAAACATACAAATGAAAGCAATCAAACATATTATATAACATACAAACAACCAAAAGGATACACTTGCTACATTTTGAATTTAGATAATACACGGTTTAGATGAATGAGAGTAGAATAGGCCATTTGAATTATTTGCCAGAATGCTTTACACAAGATATAGATCTTATATTTACAATGGCCCGTTAATATCCTGCATACATATATCATGAAAAAGCATATTATGAGGCCGTCAAGTTGAGTGTCACCATTGCCACATAGTATATGTAAATAATGGTGGGTCACCATTACTTACATATACTCTCTTTTCTGAGACTGCCTTCAGCTTACGATCAGGCAAGGTGAAGTCTAATTGACGTCACCTATATAAAAAAATATATCCTCCCATCATGGTGTGCATTCTTCATCTTCATATTAGCGTTAATCCCAGTGACATTCGATGGTTCCACCTCGGAGTCTAGGGTACGCTTTTTTTTTTTTAATGCACGGACCACCTGATGTAAAGTGGTTACCGTGGCCTATGGACGTGTGTAACACCAGAGGAGCCACACTCGCGCTGCCGACCCTGTAAGCACAGAATTTCTGTGCCGTCAGTGTAGAGGACAAAGCAGGACAAGCCATTCGTCATCCCACTGACAGCTCAAATTCTCCAGTGAGCTCTGGCTACCCCACTCACTGCTGGGAACACAACACAAAGTTATTATAACCGCGGTATTCTGTAGGGCGGAGGTACTTCGGACTGCTCAATTGGGCGGATATACCGCCGT
Organism: Eilema griseolum; assembly: GCA_963662185.1. Taxonomy (NCBI): domain Eukaryota; kingdom Metazoa; phylum Arthropoda; class Insecta; order Lepidoptera; family Erebidae; genus Eilema; species Eilema griseolum. The sequence continues at coordinate 1,428,325 of OY759232.1, forward strand.
GTCCTACCTCCTGCCTATCCTAACTGCTGCTGCGGATTTGCGAGTGCCATCTGACCTCCACAACCCAAAGGCGACATCGAAGCATTGCAGTTAGACCAGTTATTGGACTCGTAACGACTGTCACAGATGTTCGCATGGCAACAATTAGACCAATGTAAATACCCATATTTACACACAAATATAGGGATCGAACCCCCGCCTCCTGCGTAACGACCGCGTTCACAACTGCCACGCCACGGAGGCTATCCGGTATTTTACAATAGGCTACTTGACAAGCTTGTCCGATTCTTCCTAATACTATTTGTTAGTTTGTTTATTTCTGAAAAAATATGCCTTGCGAAATAAGATATTGCCTAGCTAAACTGAAACTATGACTTATCATTATTTTTGAAATCCCTAAGTTAAATTTCAGGACCGTGATAAATGCTATATTCTCATGCACTTGCATACATTAGCACTACGTGTGACGTCACTTGCAAGTACGATTTTGTATGGTGTTTTCGGGCGGCGCGAAAAATTGACTTTTCCAAATCGAATATATTTAAAACTATTTGTAGTATGAATATTTCACTTCAGCAGTTCCCTATAAAGAAATCATTTTTCGAGAGTTACAAAAAAAAAGTCAAATAGTATATTCTGTACCCTAAATTGGCTGCATAATTCTCTGCGATGTAAGTACATCTCTTCCCGCGGATCTCGTAGAAAAGATATTCTACATTCATCGCATACAGACCGTGACAGTATACCGATTTGACTGCTATAATGTCTCCCCTATTACCGAGTAAACAAAATGCCGAGATCAAAAAACAGTGAAATCATTATCATCTCGTTGTTCTTTTCGGTTGCATGCGGGGTTTTCACCAGAAATCCCAGGGTGAGCATACTCTTCCTCCAATTGGTTTAACTTATATAAACGCTGTATATGGGAACGACTGCCTCCTACCCTCAAAGGAACTATATCTTGTGCCAGCGTTGCGTGAAGAGTTTTCAGCGATAATTTTTTTATAAGTTTTCGAATATGCTTTTTGTATTGTTACAAAAACTTTTCATCTATTTGACTAAAAGATTTTTAAGTAACCGCGGTAGCCTAGTGGTATGGGTAATGGACTGCTGAGACGAGGTCTTGGGTTCGATCCCAGGTTTTACCATGGCACACACCAATGACTTTTCGATGCTTTACGAAGTTATGTGTGTATTTATCGCCGCAGGTTTATAAGTACCCGGTTAATGGCAGTAGACTCGCCACCTATTACATTGGGACCTAAACATAAACTGGCGAAATGTGAATGCTAGCATCTCTGCCACCTAGGTATTTTTTGTCGCTAATATTACCTTTATTTAATGAAAAGTATAAATTCAAATTCTATAAGAAGCAAGTTTCGTGTAAGACAAACTTAAAATCGCTGTCTTGTAAATAAGTAATTCTAGTACAAAGCAAGTTTTCCTTTGGTTGTCTGTACCGAGCCGGTACGATATCAGAATGCACAGAATTTACCTTCAACTTACGGTAGTGTGTGTACATCTATATGTATCGTTCAACTACAGGTAATTCTGAAAAGAATGCACAGAATAAGTTAATGCAAAGAGATCGCAGAGATGGTGTGTGATCTGTTCTCAGTGGTACTCTGTGCTCATGTACTGCATTTCTTTGCACATCTTTCTATGCACTCGTTTCTGTAATGGTAACATGCATCGGACAAGCTTTATAGTAGCGGCACGCTATGATGGCCGTTTTGACACGACTGGTTTTGCTCGTTTTCTCTTTTCGTACGTTTAATATTGGAACGAACTGTTAGACGAATAACTAAAGAAAAATATGGCGAGACTGGCACAGAAGGAAATAAACTTCACACATCAAAAAAAGAAAAAACGAGCAAAACAAGTCGTGTCAAAACGGCTATCATAGCGTGCCGCAACTATAGTTATTGCAAAAAAATACAGTTCGGAAATGAGAACGGAAAATTAGTGTAGGGAATGGAAAAATAAAAAAGTTAAATTAGTTATCTATACACTGCTTCACATTATAAAATCTGTGTGATAAACTATTTTATCTGTTCTCATATTGAAATATGAAATATAAAAGTTAACACGTTAACTGCTGATTCTCACACACGGTTGTGTTTTTGAAAACTTTACTTATGTGCGTATTCACGCGCCTCACGTGTTTTTTCCTAATATTTGGTCAAGTGCGTCTTCCACACACACGTATGTGTATCAGTTGACGTTCCTCTAGTGCGTTAATACGCGTCAGGCGTGTTTTCTTATAAATGCTACAGCTGTGCGCCACTCACACATACCCTGTGATTTAAACTTCTCACCCTCAGTACGAAAACCCACATCATATTATGTGGTTTTTTTATTCAGAAGCCTCAAGCACAAGTGGCTGTCGAAAAAGTACCTACCTAATTGTATTACAATCGACCAAAAAATTTAAGATAAAGGTGACAAAAATAAATGTATGTTTTTATGTCAACAGTGATACGAACACGGCGTCTTTCGTACCTACGACGCTCGGATTTGTGTACACCGTTGGTTTCGATACCTAGGTATACCTACTCATACATATTAAGACGTAGGTAACTAAAGATCTATAGGTAAACATCAATGTTGATTAACCTGGTGCAAATACTGGCACGTCTAAGCGGATGACGTAAAATTAGGGAGTCCGAAGTCATATTACGTCTATTTAAACCATAATTAATTAAGATATGGAAATTTTAATAATTAGGTATATGTACCTACTTATGTTATGATGATTCGCACATCATTGTAGTCATAATAGTATTATTCTAACTACACTTAAAAAAAAAAACAAAACAAAACGTGCGTTTCTAAATTACGATGAAATAACTAACAATGTTGATTTCTTATGAAGCCAAAATCATCCAATTTTGAAACGTTTTTTTCACTTAGGTACATTTTTTTATTTTTTTATACCACTAAGTTGGCAGACAAGCACACGGCCCACCTGATGGGAAGCGGTTACCATGGCCTATGGACGTATGCAACACCAGCGGTGTCACACTCGTGCTGCCGACCATAAAGAAACCTTCTGATGCCCCTCTTGAAGAACCCCATATTGTAGGCGCTTGGGAAAACCGCAGCAGGGAGGTCATTCCACAGCTTGAGTGTGCGTGGGTGAGTATGTCACACACATTGCACGAAAACACAATAAGTACACATAATTTATAGTTAGGTATTTTTAGTAGATAATTATCTAATATAATTATTACTATAGCTATTGTTCTCTTCTAAAACTCATTTTATAATAAAAATAACATCACTAATAAACAGTATGCGGTTGCGTAGTTTTGTAAATTTTTTTTTCTGCTTCGGCGCCTTTGTCAATTTACAACACAAACAAAAAAAACAATTTACAACTTTCAAATCTATAGACTATTTTTTTTTGTGTTTTGGTCAGCTTAGAAGGCAATAACTAAAATTTTATTTTTTTTTAATTTATATTTAATTTAAGCATTAAAGAAAAAAAAGTAAAATGGAATGGAGTAAAAATTTTTTTTTCCAATATGTACGTGTCTAAACAATTAAAATATATTTCAATTGTGTTGCCGGTCAAACAATGCGAATAATCAAAAGCGAGGATGCGGTAGACGTAATATTAGGGAGTCCTAAGTCATATTACGTCTAATTAAAACGTGTAGGTATATTGTTTTTCTACTTTATAACCCAAACTAAAGATCTATAGGTAAACATCAATGTTGATTAACCTGGTGCAAATACTGGCACGTCTAGGCGATGATGCGGATAACGTAATATTAGGGAGTCCTAAGCCATATTACGTCTATTTAAACCATATTTCGTCGCCTTAGAGTGAAAACCTCGGGAATGCATTTTTGAGCAAATTTACTTTATTGCATTTCTAGGAAGAAAACCTCGCAATGCATATTCTCATTTCACTAATTCATTCATATGATACTCGTAGCGTCATCTATGACAGAAAATGAGAACCTTGTGAACACTCGCAACTGTCAGTTTGGAGTGAATACCTTGTAGCGGACGTGTCGTTATTCTTTTAAAAATTGATTACTTGAGTTTATCCTGCTGCAGGTGTATAATTTTGTGTTTTTCGATAGAAGGTAAGTACTATTCATGTCTGAAACGTATTTTTATACAGAATTGTGTAAGAATTTAGAAGTTGTGTTTATAAGTGTTTGGTTTTTTATTTAATAACCTCGTAAAGATTCTGAAATAAGTTTTTAAAGCTCATATAACCATAAACGAGGTTTTCCTTTAACTTCAATTGAGATAGAAAACCACGTTTGTACTTTTACAAGGTATTAATTTGTAAATGTATTACGTTGAGAAGGAAAAGTACGTAAAGATAATTACAAGGTCTTCGTACTAATAAACAGGTCAGTGAACTAGATTTAAAATAATATAATAATGCATTTAAATGTTATTATGCAATGTGCTAAAAACAAAAATCCATTTCTTTAGTTCATTAATAACTTACGAAGATTTCATTTTTATTATTTTCTACGAAGACCTCGCAAACGTACATACGAGTTTTTCATTTTATGTTCACTGGCATTTACTAGGTTTTTGTTTAAATAATTTTGTTCGAATACCTCGTAAAGTATCTTCAACTGATTTTGATGAAATTTTGCATACACTTTTAACTTGGATGACAATGCATTAATATGGTACCATGGAGCTGATCTGATGATGGAGTAGGAAGGTGGCCGTAGGAACTCCTACTTTAAATAAGATAAACTTATATCGAGTTTGAGCTCATTTGATTTGTCTTAACAAAGTCTACTTGCGGGTAATGCGAAGGATAGTGTGCAGTAATCAGTAGAGAGAGGGCGTGGGAAAGGTAGAGGGAAAGGTAAAGGGAAAAGGAAGTGGGAGAGAGAGGGGGCCTAGTTGTGTTTGGGTTCATTTTGCTGGTCTTCGTGAGCACTCCGGCGTTACATGCATTGATAAAGACTAAAAAGTGTAATATAAAATTTACAATATAAAAAATATTTTTTAAATCAAGCTTTTATTAAAGAAGTCTGCTGCACTAAAATAAAAATAATAAGATCATGTAAGTGTTGTACTGATTTTAATAGCTTGTAGCGCGATAATCCTATTCTGTTTTCAGTTTGCACTACAAGTTTTTAAAATGCACAAAACCCTTCCATGACCTTATTATTTTCGTTTTAGTGCAGCAGACTTCTTTAATAAAAGCTTGTTTTTAAAAGTATTATTATTTTAAATTTTTGATTACTTACTCTTTCGAGTTAGTAACCAACACGATACCCTAGGTAGGTTGGTAGGACACGCCCCGGATAGGCGTGATTGTGGGTTCGAGTTCCGTTCCACGATCGAAGTTTTCGTTCATAAAATATCTTTTCTATTATTGTTTTAGTTCATCATGACGACGGATCCTGGTTATTCATTGCGTAGCAGGAGAAAGTCACGTAAAAATGAAGCTCATTCAGAAGTCGAGATTCCTGTAATAAATAAGCTATCAAAGAATCTAAAAAATGATTATATCAAACCGATTTCGCTTGTTGAATTATGTCTCCGCGTGATAAATTCTGTAAAAGAAATAAGTCATTTAAAAAAATGTGCATTTAAAGCTAGTAAAGAACATCCAACCTTTCAAAGACGTAGCAATTCTCCAGCTGTTAGTTGTTCAACTTTAGAAGCTTTTGATGAAGAGATGGGTTGTTATGTATCAGATGAAGTAGTACTGCTTAAAGATTCTCGGAGGGAACCTTCACTTAATACTCTGATACGTCAGGATTTACAACAATGGCCATCAATGTCGCCAACAACCGCTTTAAATTTTGACTTGTTCCCCATAGTTGATTCTTCTCAAAATCTTTGTGAACCTTTAGATATTATTCCATCATGTTCCGAAGATCCGATCCTGGGTCATATTTCGCCTTGTTCTGGTATCGGTGACTACTCGCCTGATGATGGAGACTCTGACTATCAACCCCGTGAATTATTGAGACCGACATCCTCTGAACCAGAAGACAATAATGTGACTGATGGAAACCGACGCCGCGCTAAAAGAGGAAGGGCAAATAAACCATGTTGGATAAGTGAAGCGAATAAGAACAAACGTATGAAAGGAGACACGTATGCAGGAAGAAGAAAAACTGAAGAAGGGAAAGTAGTTTTCGATGTTCCCAGAAGGAAACGTTCAGTGAAACCTAGGTGCTGTCATACAGAAAACAGTAAATATTTTCAGTGTCATAAAGTAACTGAAGAAAGCAGGCAGTCAAATTTTAATCAGTACTGGAATTTAACATGGGAGGCGAAGAAAGTGTGGATTAAAACCACAGTCCAATGTCAAAGTGTGGCAAGACGTAAATGTAACACTATAAATGCACGAAGAGATAATACTTATAAATACACTTTAAATTCGCCTGAAGGGCTGTACATGGTTTGCAAACAAATGTATCTGCATACTTTTGATATTGGAGAATGGAGTGTCCATAACTGGTCACGAAGCGCGCCTCATAAAATGCATACGAAAAAAAGGAATAGTACCGTTAAAGAGCAGGAAGACGAAGGGAGAAAACACCTAAAAGATAAAAAATAAAAGGTAAAAGATAAAAAATTAAAGGTGCACAATTTTACGATTTTTGACTTGAAAACTTCAGAAGGATACTGCTTTATCTGGAATGAATGTGAAGGAGGCGTGACAGCCGATGAATTTGCTAGTATTCTCTATCATGCACTTTAAGTTTTGTTACTGGTTTTTTCTTAAGAAAGCTATTAGTTTCATATTTGAAAGATTTTATGATTAATCGTGGATCTCAGACTCAAGTAGTAATAATGATTACTACTTACTTGAGTTCTAGAAATCTTTGGTAAATAATGATTTACCAGTTTTGTAGAAAATTACTGATTATGGTAAGATTTTATGCTGTAAATTGTGTCACATTTGATTCAGAAAAAAATTTATTTGTCATATCTAGTTCACACACTGTTATGTGTGGTACCAAATGACTTGGCAAAAATTTTCGTGCATGCACTTTTATACATAAAAGTTCTGCACTTACCTCCACCAGGAAATTCTAGTCAAGCAGTTTGGTACCAGAAATACCAAGGACAGAAAATATAATGCTCAGTAATCGCCTTGTCTTATACAAAAATAAAAATAATTCATAAAATAAACGACTTTCATTCGCTTCCTATCTGAGAAAACCTAGTATTTGCATGCTCGCTGTCGAGTTTTTCGTACGAGTACCTCGTAAGTAGCATTTTGTTTATTTTGGACAATCTTATACTATCCAATAGTTCTGGATATAAAAGCAGATCACATTTTGATATAAAATGATAAAAAAGAAACATAGATACCATACAAAAAATTTACAGCACGTAGTTTTTTCTTCCTCCTGAAAAGTTGCTACTTTTAAACTACGAGGTTTTCACTCTAAGGCGTCGTAATTTAGATATGGAAATTTTAATAATTAGGTATATGTACCTACTTATGTTATGATGATTCGCACATCATTGTAGGCCTAATAGTATTTTTCTAACTACACTTTATCTAAAAAAAACAAAAAAAAACGTACATTTCTAAATTATGATGAAATAACTAACAATGTTGATTTCTTATGAAGCCAAAATCATCCAATTTTGAAATGTTTTTTTCACTTAGGTACATACGAGTATGTACCATACATTACACGAAAACACTCTACACATAATTTATAGTTAGGTATTTGTCAGTAGGTAATTATCTAATATAATTATTGCTATAGCTATTGTTCTCTTCTAAAACTCATTTTATAACAAAACAAACATCACTTATAAACAGTATGCGGTTGTGTAGTTTTGTAAATTTTTTTTCTGCTTCGGCGCCTTTGTCAATTTACAACACAAACAAAAAAACAATTTACAACTTTCAAATCTATAGACTATATTTTATTTATTTGTGTTTTGGACAGCTTAGAAGGCAATAACAAAAAATTTTTTTTTTTTAATTTTTAATTAAAATTAAGCGTTTAAGAAAAAAAAGTAAAATGGAATGGAGTAAAAAAAAAATTACAATATGCACAATGTGTCTAAACAATTAAAATATATTTCAATTGCGTTTGCCCGTGACCTTAGAAGATAATCTCTAAAATATTTTAAGAAAGCATAATAGCATGGTGAAACAATAGCAACAAACAATGCGAGTAATCCGACAAAAAAATATTTTTTTGAAGTCTATTATGCATATAAGAACAATGAGTAAGAAACATCAGTAGTGCCGCTTGTCGCATACAAAATGGTTTCGAGAGTCAGTCTACTTTTGTAGTTCAACGAGTGCACATCGTGTCGTGTTCCTGTAACAGTGTCTGTTGTGGATAGTACCATGTCCACCTACTCATCTGACGAAATTTCGTCCCAACTTGCAGATATGTTTGGAGATGATTCGTGAGTAAATTATTCTAATTATGTTATATTATTCTGATCATTTATCTTGTTGATTGATGGCACTCGGTGGTATTTATCACTACATATATTGATACACTTGTACTGTTAAACAAGAGGTTTCGCCTTACGGCATATCAAAGGTTGGTGCAGTACAAACCTTTGATAATGCCGTAAGGCGAAACCGGTCAGGTTCAATAATAAAAATTGTGGAACAGTACAAGTGTATCAATATGTGTTATATTATTTTGGCCAGTTGTGTTTAAGTAAGTAAATGATTTCCTGACTACTACTTTACACCACTGGGTGTCCATTTGTGTTAAAATATTAAAGTATCAATATCAAACACTTGAAAAAATAAGCACATTTTGCCTGAAGGTACATAAAATTGTATGTACTTATAGGGAGGGAAACATCTCTACGGAAGGAAGTATCTCAACTTCTTCGGCTTCTGCCGAAGAAGAGGACGTACAGAATTCCGAAGGAGGTCGTGGCCGCCAAGCTGAAACTGATGAGTGGACTGAGACAGGCCATCTCCAGACATTGGCCTTCAACAGCGTCGGACACTTCAACATCGGTCCAGCTGAGTATCCTATAGATTATTTTAATTTATTTTTTAATTCCACATTTATGGCCATTTTAGTTAGTAGTATTAATACCCACGGATTACGTATGATGCTAGAAAACAACCTCCCAAATAGTAGAGCCCAAAACTTTAAAAATACAAATGAAAGCGAAGTTCGTGTTTTCTTGGCGTTAATATTTCATATGGGACATATACGGTTGAACAGGCTCAATGATTATTGGAACACGGATATTTTGTTTAATTTATCATTTGGAAGATTTATGTCTCGGGACCGTTTTTTAATATTACTTCGTAATTTAACTTATAATGATGATTCACATTCGTACAGTAACACTGATCCTAATCGATTCGTAAAACCGATATTATGCTTTTTTAACGCTCTCATGAAATCACTAGTTAGTCCACCTAAAAATTTGACCATTGATGAAAGTGTTATACTTTGGCGAGGTCGTTTAAGCATCAGACAGTATATAAAAAACAAGCGCCATAAGTATGGAGTTAAAATGTATGTTCTCACTGATACGAATGGTATTACGCAAAAAATGCACATGTATAACGGTGCAAATGACCCCGAACTAAGGGGTAAAGGCCATGCTGATAAAGTTGTTATGATGTTGATGGAAGATTATCTACATGCAGGGCACTCTCTGTACACAGATAATTTCTATAGCAGCGTTCAACTAGCAGAAAGATTACTTCAAAAGCGCACATATCTGACGGGAACATTAAGGGCCAATAGAAAAAAAAATCCAGCCATCACCAGAGCTAGGGTCGCTAGAGGTACTTATCTCACGAGGTATAGTGCCAGGGGCGTGTGTGTTACAAATTACAGGGACAAAAGGAACGTTTTAATGATTTCAACCGAACATGAGCCTAATTTCGTTGATTTTAGAAACAGGCGTGGCCAGGTTGTTTCCAAACCGAAAGTCATTGTAGAATATAACAAATATATGAAAGGCGTTGATAGAAAAGATCAGATGCTGTCATACTATCCTAGTATTACGAAGTCAACCAGATGGTATAAAAAAATAATTGTACATGTCATGCAAGTCATGCTTCTGAATGCTTTTATGATGTTTAATAGACAAATAAATGCAATCGGGGACAATGGCAAAGCTATGACCTTATTAGATTTTCGGCTCCATATAGTTAAACAGTTATTACAAATTGATAACACAACTAACAGACAGACTAATTTTAGAAATACAATGCAATCTTCATCATCCGTTGGTAATAAAATTAAATTGACCACAGGAGATGATGTTCATTTACCAGTAGAGTTACCTAAAAACGATAAAGGCAAAACAAAACGAAAAGATTGCAAGCATTGCTTACATACTAGAAACATTCGAAAAGCTACCTTATTTTATTGCCCCCTTTGTATCAAACAGCCTGGATTATGTTTGAAATGTTTTCGTGATTTTCATAGGTACTAACCTGGCCAACTGTGAATAAGTGGCTGTATTTTTTTTTCTTAATATGTACTATATTTTATTTTTTAAATATGTTGATTACTAATTAGGTTTAAATGTACAGATCCTGTTTTCCAGTATAATTTTATTACTAGATTTTAGGTAGGTATTGTTTATTCCATATGAATATATCCTCAAAAAATTTGGAGATACATTCATTCATTATATATTTGATCACTTCTTTTGTTTGAGTGGTGGAGAATGCACAGTTCGGTGTCGGTATTCACAGTAAAGCGCGGGGAGCGGGCGCTTTCACCCCTTTTGGGTCCACGTATTTTAATTTCAAGAAATAATTTTCAAATCCCTATGAATCTAGTAATTTCTTTTTACTGCAGGCTTGTTGATTTATTTAATATTTTTTTTATAAATCCTATTTTCCAGAGTTATTTTAGAAGCTTGTTGATTTTATTGATTGTTAATTATTTTATTACATACTAGATTTCAGGTACAAATTATTGCAAATGAATGTATCTTCAAAAATTTTGGAGATACATTCATTATAAATATTATAATATATATTTTATTAATTTTTGTTTGAGTGGTGGAGAATACACAGTTTGGTGTCGGTATTCACAGCAAAGCGCGGGGAGTGGGCGCTTTCACCCCTTCTGGGTTCACATATTTTAATATCAATATCAAGAAATAACTTTTTGTGCAGGCTAAAGACATCAATTATAAAATTTCAATTAACCTTTATTTAGTTTTCGGAGGCCACTAGCTCAGGTAACTTACTATTTTTCTAAGTATACTACTTAGTACCCTCGTTGACCCCTTTAGCTAAGTTGCTTGCGTTGGAAGTGCGTTCACCGGTAGGGGATGGAGCTTGAGCTACAAAATTCCGAGGCCGATACCTTATGCACGGCTTCAAACCTCACCTACTAAATATGACTGACAATAGAAGTAAAATGTTAATAAATTTTGTGATTACAGTCTTAAGTACCTTTTGACACTTGGATACGATAAGTCTTACTTCGAGTGCAATTTGTTGGTACTAAATAAATTTATATTTTGTTATAAAGGGTAATAATGACTGCAACTCAATAGTCAAGTTTACCATAACATCACTAGTTTTATCAAAATGCCCACTTTTCAAAATTGAATTAATATCATATCCCTATATGACGCTGCCCCACTGTGCGACGATTATATCAATTTCAGACCGCACGGCACTCTAACTACCACGAATTTGAAAGTTTGTAGTCATCATAGGGCCCGGGTTGAAACAAAAAAGTTCGTTGACAAAGTAAATCAACTTCTAAATCGATTTCAATTGAATAATACATCAAAACACAAAGATAAACTAATAAAATTACGTGAACACAACAATAAATCACGTAAATACTAAAAAATGTCAACTTTTAGTACTTGGTCTTTAAAGGCGGGAGCGCGGACAAACGCCTCACTTATCAGGTCTTGACAGGCCTGGCCTGTCAAACTTACGTTCCCGCGCAATCGTGTAATGTCAAGTTAGTTTACGACATTGCGACAGTTCGTATATTTTGGGCAAAGAGGAAAAGATGGACTTGTAAGTAACATATCAAATAATTAAGGCATATAGTACAATAGGTACCTAGATACTATTATAATACTTTAACATTAGGGATGATGAAAACACAATGCCGAGCGGCTGGATGGCGGAGGCGCCGGCGGCGGCGCCAGGCGCGAGTTCATCGGCGGCGGCGCCAGCCGCGAGTAGATCGGCGGCGACTCCGGTCGCGAGTACATCGGCGGCGACTCCGACCGCGAGTACAAAGGTAGAGGCACAGCTCAATCTGTCTCAGTTGCTGCGGGCAGCTGAGGCAGTAACTATCATAGCTGCGCCTCACCGACCGGCCGGTGAAAAAAGACGGGCGTCACCAACGCCTAAGGGGAAAGGGGTAGGCAAAAAGTCGAAAATAAAATAACATACGAAAAAGTCTCTATGTTTTATTGATTACCTTTTATAATTTCCAGACCAATCACTACCTACGGTCAATATTCTAAGTCACTTTCTACAGGACCAATTCAAATTACCTACTTATTTCGAATCAGTCAAGCAGTTTTGCGAAAATCATAAAGCTGTACAAAATCGATATGTAAAAAGGTGTTTACTTTTTGGGTATTAAATAGGTAGATATATATTATTTGCTTATAAAATAAAACGTTACCTACTGGACTAGGAGTGAAAATATAGCATAGAGAGCATCCAGCTGTCTTATCAGTTATCAGACAGGTAAAAACATGTTGCGCCAATCCAATCTATATCTATACTAATATTACAAAGAGGAAAGATTTGTTTGTATTGAGTAGAATCCGAAATTACTGGGACGATTTTAAAAATTCATTCACCATTAGAAAGCTACATTCTTCGTGAGTAAAGGCTACTTTTTATCCCGATATTCCCATGGGATCAGGACTTACGCGGGAGAAACCGCGGCGCGGTGCTAGTTCTATATAAAATGGGATAGTAGTGAGGTAGAAATCCTACTAATATTATAAGTTTATAATATTAGTAGGATTTCTACCTCACTACTACGCCCCGGGCGAAGCTGGGGTGGGTCAGCTAACTAGCTGACCCACCCCAGCTTCGCCCGGGGTATATTTTGAAGCTTCATTATCCCTTTGAGCCCGTATGTTTTAGTCTTCAAAATATCTATGAATAATTGCCGGATTTGTAATAACATTTATTATCAATACTCCGCTCCCTTAAGTATTAGCGTGATGATATATATAGCCTAAAACCTTCCTCAATAAATGGACTACCCAACACTGAAAGAATCATTCAAATCGGACCAGTAATGCCAGAGATTAGCGCGTTCAAACAAACAAACTCTGCAGCTTTATAATATTAGTAGGTATAGATGTGAAGGTATGTGAAGATGTTTGGATGTTTGTTACTTAATCACGCTATAACGGCTGAACGGATCTGGCTGAAATTGGGTACAGGGGTAGATGAGAACTTGGATTAACAAATAGGCTTTTTATCAGGATCAAAATAAATCAACAAACGCTATGTACAAGATATATTTAAAAAAAAAAACAAAATAAAAAAGAACAAAACTAAAAAAAACAAAAAAACTTCTAATTTATTTACAAATTCATTGAAGGGCCCCGTGCAAGTAAAGTTGCACGGGGCCCATTAAAACTCTGCACGGGGACGCCGGCGCAATTTTGGCCTTGTGGCCTGCGCCCTAATGAATTCTGCCAAGCTGCCTCTTACGGCCACAGCGGCCCGCCACGCCTCTTGCAGGGCCTGAACTTCGCCCTGCGATAAGGGCGGGCGGCGGTCTGCCACCCGAGGGGCAACTTGGCGCATTAGTGGCCTTAAAGGCTGCGCCAGCCACAGTGCCTCTTCGGCAATTTCGATAGGCGGCTCTTCGGCTGACTCAGGGCTGTTAAAAAAAAGAGTAAGAAGATAAATTGTAATGGTAATAATATTTTAGACGTTTTTCTTCTACACAAAGCCTCTACCCCAAGTAAGCTATCCACTATAGCTTGTAGGTATGGAAAACTAGATAGCTGATAAACATACTATTATTAACATATTTTTAAATACATTCTCATACAGAAAACATCCCAACTTTGGAACAAACATTTGAGTATCTTGGAAATATTAATGGTTCTGTCTCAGGTTTCATATCCAAGACCTCAATAACTGCATTTGTATATAATATCACTGCACCACCGAGGCATATTTCTTATCAGTCTGATAAAGCACAATTTTAGTGTCATTTGGTACTTGAGTCGAGTTAATCTCACCTAATGTATGTGTGCTCACCTTATTAAATATTAAATAAATAGATTAGAAAACTTTACATATCCAGTGGATGTCATATAAAATGAATGAGATAATAAAAGAAGGAAAACCTGTGAGTCATGAAACACTATGTTTTAGTCTGGCAGTGAACTGATCATCTGAACAGTTTAATTAATAATGTATCATAATCAATATATAAACACTTATTTTATACTCTAAAGCCATATTTTTATAAAAAATAATTCTTACAAAATCCTCCCGAAGAGCCAGTCCTCCAATCTACAACAATAAATGAGATTTTAAAATAACATGACATTGGCTGAAGTGAAGTATTAAGTCAAAAGTAGCAAGTGGTTACATACATTATTTTTGCCATTATCAGTGTCAGTACAATTGACAAAAAATATTGGAATCAAAACAATAGCACCCAGATAGCATTGAAACAGGCAAATTATGCTTCACATAGGCATTGCCAGAACCAGAGGCACACATATAATGATGAAGTGAAAAGTTTGGAAGTATGCTGTTGTCACTGACATCAAATTTGTTAGTTTGCATTATGTACAATATATTAGTTAGGCACACACATCCATGCAACCCATTGAAAAGTACCTACCCATTTAAAAACATACAGGTACATGCACCATTTCTATTCATAGCTATGTATGTCCACACACTTCTAAGATTGTACTACTATACCGACCTATAAGTTTAGTAGGTAGATATTCGAGTCCATCCAGTAGTAGGCTCAGGCTGCAATAGGCTGATTGATGAAATATACATTGATTCGTAAATAAATGCACCATTACAAACACGTGATTTATACCTATTTATATATACTTTGAAAAATACAAAAAACATTTGAACTTCTGAGTAAAGACAATAAGATAAATTAACCATACATACTTTTGAATTAACCTCGCCATTTGTATTTTTTTCTTGCCTTCGTTAAACTGTAACAAATTAAAATGAACTTTTAAATTCGCAAGAGTTCTAATATGATTTTTTTAGTTTTGTATACATTTTATAAGTATTTTTACTATTTAAAGTAAGTTGATTTATTAGTTCAATTGTCTATAATATATGAATTTAAATTATTTCGTATGAAAGAAAACTTTATACTCACTTTTCAAACTTCTTTCCAACCAACTTGTGAAGACCGGTAGTGGCGTAATGTCACAATTGTCAAATTTTAATTCGTTGTTTCAAAATTTGTCCGTTCGGAAAGGCATTTAGTAAAATCACGGTTTAATATATAATTAATTAACTTTTTATAGTTAGCTTTTTTAAATTATGTACAGCTATGTATGCTATGTATAATGTATGCGCATGAAGGTCACCAATATTATCGTTAAAAACACTGCGTTTGAGTACTTTGATTGCTCGAGGCTCGAATTGCCGGTTTGTCTATGACGATAGACAAAAGAAAACGAAATTGGTTAGTCAGATTTTAGTTTGTAAGAAATTGGCTAGATGGCATTATATATATTTTATTTATTTAATATTTTTAAAATTTCTCTCTTTTGTATGGAAAGTTATTTTTTCACCATATCTTTGAAACGGTGCGTCTGAGCGTGAAAATCATGTTTTTTGTACCCCTATGTTATCCGCAAACACCTTAACCCACAGCCTATGTGTTTTCCAGTCTGCTTGTAACGTCTTTTTGAAATACGCGCGTAGCGTGTTCGCACGCACCCTCGTAACAAAATCTTTATAACTCGATACGTGTGTGCGTAATAACAACACTGCTGTGTTTTTTCAGTATAACTGAATTTATATTTACTATTAGGGCAGCAGTGAATGTGTTAATAACAAAACTTTAATGACAGTCTGTACGCAAATCTATCAAAAACAATTTAAAAAAATAATATGATACACCTCTTCTATGACCAACTGTATCTTTTTTTTTTCACTAAGATTACAGCTGCGCGTGCGCAGGGTTATTTGTATAGAGATTTGCGTCCTCATAACCAAGCCGAAGCCCCGGCGCATTTTAGCTCTTTAAAAAGAAAGACTAGTCTATTTATCTCTAAAAAAAATAGGTAAATGTACCGGATTTTTTGATTCGGTTTTTTTCAGGATACAGGCAGTTTGACAAAATATAAAATTAAAACTAGAAATTTCACACATAAAAGCAACACAATTCTATCTACGCAAAATAATAACTTGCTGTCGCGTATGCCGTTGCGCTGCGTTGCGAAAGTACATAACATAAAAAACACTCCACAACAAAGTTTAAGGCAGTATCTTATAATGTGAAACAAAAATCGAAAATGATTATTACCTACATGACCAACACTGAGAATGATTCAAGCAATCAGGCAAAAAAACACAGTATTAAATTAGTACAACTTGTTTGAAATATATTGAGAATGCTTTAGGGCACGCAAATCGCTTGCAGCCATGAGAGAATAATATCATGTATTTTATAACAATTTCTTATTTAGTTCAATCAATCAATTAATTAGCCCCCAGGAGTCCACTGTTGGACACAAACCTCTCCCAATGTGCGCCATTTAGCCATTTATTAAAGCATGCCTAGAGGACGTTAACTATTACGTAAGCAGTAAAGGGAGAGGGGAGTCTTATGACATGGGGCGGGAGGGGGTCTAGATAATGATTACGTACATACATACATATAATCACGCCTTTATCTCTGGAGGGTTAGACAGAGGTGAATTAACACCCACATTTCACCAATAATTGTATTGTAGGACCAAATACAATTATTTTTGCCGTATTCCGGGCACTATTGTTGACTCGAGCCATGTATCTGAGGCTAGGTCTGGGCTGTATATATCTGTCTGATGTTAAACAGCCCTATCCTGATTACGTAAGCAGTAGTTATTTACTTTTTCACACATAATATAGCATGCATTACCCATACTTTACC
Organism: Eilema griseolum; assembly: GCA_963662185.1. Taxonomy (NCBI): domain Eukaryota; kingdom Metazoa; phylum Arthropoda; class Insecta; order Lepidoptera; family Erebidae; genus Eilema; species Eilema griseolum. Next base: position 1,445,397 of record OY759232.1, read on the forward strand.
CTAAAAAAACATGAAAGATATAGGTACCAATGTTTATGTTTGAGGGGAGGTGGGGTGATTACTTTTGCTGACAAGGGTGGTTTAAATAATTGTGATAAATCTGCTTATGTAATAATTGAACAGCCCCCTATTAGTAAATCCCCAATCAAAGAAATACCTTTACCACTTCCCCTTTTGTCCGTATATTTGAAACAACATCGTTATTTCGCTTAATCACCAGCTTAGTTGTCATAACACAAGGTATATTTCAGTTTGAGAGAGCTAAATATAAGGAGTTAAATACCGTCAACCACAATTTTAATATGCGCCATATCCAGATATATTTCAAGTAAGTTGTACTTTTTAGACATAGAAAAGAGTCGTAACATGCAGGATCTTATGCCGTGATCACACGCAGCGAGTGAGTGTGGACATTAGTGTGATCAATGCATTAGTGGTGTATGGACCAGCAAAGTTACTAGGTGTACGCGTGACGTAATGTACGAGGGATGCTAGACTGGGTGTACACGTGACATAATGTGTGTATGAGAGATGCTATGGATGTATAATGTACACGTGACGCAATTTGCGAGGAATGTTAGAGTGGGTGTACGCGTGACGTAATATACGAAGGATGCTAGAGTGGGTGTACGCGTGACGTAATATACGAAGGATGCTAGAGTGGGTGTACGCGTGACGTGATATACGAGGGATGCAAGAGTGAGTGTACGCGTGACATAATGTGCGTGCGAGAGATGCTGTGGATGTATAATGTACACGTGTCGCAATTTGCATGGGATGTTGGAGTGGGTGTACGCGTGACGTAATGTGTGTACAGGGAATGCTTTAGTGAGTTTACGTCCGACATGTGTGTACAAAGCATGCATATATGTTGTGTACAAAGCATGCTAGAGTTGAAGTGCGCGTGATAAAATGTGTGTGCAAGGCATGCTAGAGTTAGTGTACGCGTGGAATAATCTTAGTTCAAAGCATGCAAGAGTCGGTGTATGCGTGACGTAATGTGTGTGCGAGGTATGCTGTGGGTGTACACATGACATAATTTGCTTGAGAAGGATGCTAGAACAGGCAAGTGGGTTAACGCGTGACGTAATATGAGTTCGAAGGATGCTGGAGTGAGTGTACGCGTGGCGTAATGTGTGTGCGAGGGATGCTAAAGAGAGAATGTGCACTAATTACCGGGCGACCCATGAAGCCCTGCGGCGGCATATAAGTGTTGACGGGCGCAAAGCCTCCTCGGGGGAAGGCACCGCCTCGTCCACCGAAACCGCCACGACCGCGTGCTCCTGTAAACATTTCAATATCATTTAATCCCTAGCTATCGCATTCTTGACTTGTTAATAGAAGGTATAATGGCGCTCGAGTTTTATGAATATAAAACGCGTAATAAAATATTCAATAAATTTTCAATAGATAACAATATTTTTTGAGAAACCTAGTTAGTAGCTACTTGTATTTCTAAATCATCAAGTTATTTTAATCTTTACACTGCAAATTTTTTTTTTCTAAATAAAAGATGAAATACACTTGTATCACAAATCTATTAATCCAGCTCGAAGGACCAAAACTGTGTATAACCTCCATACATACGTCTGGGGATTACTTTTTTGGGATTATATGACCTAGTAGACCTCTAGGTCAAGTTATATTTATATTTGTATAATATTAATACTATTAATGTACAGACCTCTGAAGTTGCCCCTCGCGTTGAAGGCGCCGCCGCGCGAGCGGAAGTTGTTGGAGCGGTTGGTGTTGTTGGTTGCGTTCGAGTTCGCGTTGGAGTTGTTATTGCGGTTCTGTTGCTGGTTGGGGTGCTGCCGCTTATTCTGTACAGACATTACAATATTACTAACACTACTGATGTGGGTGCCGGAAAACTTTGTGAACAAACGCCACAAAGGTTTCTGGTCAAACTGATAAAAAGACTGTACAACCAATGTCGCGAGCCTTTTCAGCCTGCGATTAGTTCAATCAAATAGCCTATTACTGTCCACTGTTGGACATAGGCCTCTCCCAATATGCGCCATTTCTTCCGAGCCGACGCTTTCCGCATCCATCCTGTCTAGATTTCCATCTGGCTAGATTAGTTTAATATAATCTATGATTGGTTGACTATGGATTTTTTTCCAACCAACTGCATTGCAAGAGAATTCCCAAGCGAATGAGATAAATTCTCATACTAGGCACACATTAATATTGGCTAGTGTAGGTACTATACCTTGTTGACGTTAGCAGCGTTATGAGCTTTCTGCTCATCTTCATCTCGGTACTTGGAGACAGTGACGAGGAAGCCATTGATGCGCAGCTCACGGTCCAGCTTCAGCGCTTTGTCTACGCTGTCCTTGTCTTGGAATGTCACACGCACTGTACAACAAAGATAAATAGTTGTTAACGATATTAATTCATATTCATCTGTCATCACTAGGTTATATTCCTGCCAGGAGGGCCAGATCGTGAGAAATGGCCCTGGGTCGGCCGGGTGCGAGGGATATGCCTGTCAACCTCACCTTCGGCAACCAAAACGACCCACAGGCGGCGTGCGTTTTAGTCGGTTCGAGTCCGAGATAACCTCTCCCACCGGCTCCGGTGGGGAGGTATCCGTGGGGATTTTGCGCACGTTAAAAAAAAAGGTTATATTCCTGCCAAAGCAAGAACTACAGGGTATGTCCTATAGTATATGGGTATTGAGGACAGACACTGTAGTACTTGATGTGATCTCACCAGTACCTACTGGGCCAAACGCCGTACAACCAATAGCAAATACAGAAAAAGGAGTATAAGGAATCCGGAGTCCAAAGCGAAAACCTCCTGAACCGGTAACGCTAAGATGACGAAACCATTTCCGTCTCTAACGAGTTTTAATAGATCGTTAACCTTATTTATTCCGAAGATTCGCAAGTATTAGGAGAGCACACGTAAACATTGCTATGCTATCTAATTCTTATAATCTTAGTTCTAATTGTATTCCAATTTCGGTTTGAATATCTAAGCATACGAATATACATTTAAATAGAGGCTAAGCTAATATTTGCATGCCATTGAATGGTAGATGTGCCGAACTGTAGTAATCTTATTTAACATCATGTTTGTATGATGGAATGAAATAAATGAATTTAAATTTTAAGAGCACGCACACATTACATCAATCAGAAAAGCACTACAGAAATGTAGAGGCTCGGTAAGACATCGGTACCGACTACCGACGTTGAGCTTGGGTGCGAGACGCTCACGGTGCCTAATTGAAGCAGGATAAAGACCACGGGCGGCGGCGCGATTAGTGCCCCTCCGCCTTTTACTGGCGAAAATTGCGGACGTCGTAATCCCACACCCGATGTGGCCTACTATAGCCCTGGGTCAGTCGGGGTACGCGAGGGATATGCCAGAGGCTACCTCACCTTATCCTCTCGGTTTTAGTCGGTTCGAGTCCGACGAAACCACCCCGCTGGCCACGTTAAAAAGAAATGAGCGAGGCGTCACACCGCTACTGCACCGACTATTTGGAATGGGGCCTTCATGTTGACAAAATGTCCTTCGCTTGTATCGTATTCGCGTTCGTTAGATATCATTCGGTTGTTGTGAACATCAAAAGCGAATTAAGTGATAATTAATTTCACACATTTGGCAATACATACAAAGTTGCGTGTCAGAGCGTAGTATGCGAATGTCATGGCACAGGGACCGCGTGACTTAAGCTTTCGTGTATCGCATTACATGTACATTTGAAATCATAAATGATTCTGTAGGCGTCAAAGACATGCTTTTCCCTTGGCGTACAATGTAGATTATTACAAATAATTTATACGTATAGAAATTTAACCGACCTCCATATATTTGGTGGTAGTTGTCCCTAACTAAACTGTACGCGACGCTTCAGTTAATTTTAAGCCGCGTAGAATTTGGACCACCCCATCTCTTCCCATGCGGTGTCGTACAAAGCGACTAAGGGATAGGGCTGTTTAATAACAGACAGATATATAAAGCCCAGATATAGCCTCAGATGTATGGCTCGAGTCAACAATAGTGCCCGGAAGACGGCAATAGGCTCATCCCCTATTACGTGGTACCGAATACAATGATTGGTTAAATTTAATTCGTATCTAAGCACGTTTATCCGCATTCTAGATTCCATAACACATAACATAGTTAAGCTATGCCTACCATGGGTCTAGATAGCGTTGTGTAGAACGTTGTAGAATATTTATTATTATTATTATTAATTCACCTCTGCCTAATCCTCAGGGAATAACGGCGTGATTAAAATTATGTAGGCATCACGCGCATTTTCGTCAAGTGGACACTTTGTCATGTGATCTATGTTCCTATCCCTGACAACACCCACGGGATAAGATAAGATTGAACCAACACTAGTGTTATAAAAAATATATTTATTATCACGAAATGAAACATGCTTTGTTCTAAAAAATTCATCATTCAAAAGTTTCGCTCGATAACAATACATCGTGAATGTTTTTCATCGAATACGTCCCCTCAATCAGTAAGGCCGGGCTTATTCAGTCGACTACACTGATTTGCATAACCATGCATGTGTACCTATACGTACGCACTGGCCAGCATACGGCCTACTGTAGCATTTTTAAATCAATAGAGACCGTGTCGATAGCAATTCTCGGGCACAAAGCAAAGTACGTCATCGACCGCACGTACCAGAGCCAATAGAAGTGGACAGGGAACGCGTTATACGACACAGAACGGTAGGGGAGCAACCCTCCACGTTTCTGTGCTAGGGTTGTCACTTGTATCAAAACTATAATGTTATTTACAAAATGCTAAAATATTTCAATATGTTCAGAAGGTACACACACACATGAGCTCATTATGACTCTTTCAACTTGTCTGTCCGTGTTCCTTCCTATCGAGAACAACACGTGCTGGACTGCGATCAAATACGGATGAAATAATACCGCCTGAAACCAAGTGGTTCGGAACTTCATTATTCTCGTTATAAAAAGATATTCACAATTTAGTCTCCATTTAAACTCAATATCCCTAGTATCAAAAGTTTTAAAACTGTTACGAGAATGCCGTTTTTAACATTTAGAAGACTGAGATTAAATCGAGACTGAAATTTAAACATATTTTTATTGCGAGATTTTTATTGGCTTTCTGATTATGACATTAGTTTTCCAATAAATAAATTATTATGTTTAATATAAATATCGACATACTTTTATTTTGAGATGTAGCAATGTGCGACTTCCGATAATGATTCACTTATTATGACAGCTTTCTCGAAAAGAATATAGATGATGTCTATAAAACATCAATATTTCACCATGACGAGTGTTTAGACATCGATAATAGAGAAGTATCTACGCTTTATTATCAAGTACACCTACTTCTTTATGATTTTTTTTTTTTCAAAGGGTTATTCGTCAAATTTTGTTTTATGTATTCATCAGCGATATTCATAAAATATTTTTTTAACGATACACCGGATTACATAACGTTTGTCTCTGTTAAAATTGTGTCAACCCTAATCACTCCCCATTCGTATGCAACCGTTCCTTTGCTTATGTATTGGGTACATGGATTTTATTTATAAAAGCGAGGTTGTACAAGGGCTGTTTGATATTTACTGTTTCTTGTTAGCCACGTGCATTTGGTATCTTGTTTTGCTATCAGAGAACCTCAAACAAAAGCATTTTTTTTTAAATGACAACCCAAACAATATTCTTTACATTTACAAATAAACCTTTGACAATTTAAGAGTTTGATAATTTTATCTGGGTCCCCGTTCCTTTCCCAAAAGGAAAGACCAGTGGCAATGGGGAATGTATAGTTCTCGCTCATGGTCCCATCAATGGAACAAAATTATAAATAAATAAATTGATTTATTAGCCACATAAGTTGTACATCAATTTACACTACAATTCGGAGAATCATCTTAGACCAATTTACAAGTGTTTAGTTGACTGTCCTGGGATTATGAGAAAACAGTCTATAAAAATGAAAAATCATCCATCCATTCATATTGGTCTGTTTTCTCATAGTCCCAGGATTGCCCTGGGACTATGATTTGATTTGTCCCCATTGGAAATATTTTTTTGGAAATAAATGAGAAAACAGCCTATAAAAAGGGCAAATCATCCATCCGGCCACGGGTGTACCCATTGGAAATAATAATAGTAATGTATTCCCGTAATGAATATTTTTTTACTATAACCAGTACTACCTACTAGTTAAATCCTTAAAATTGATTGACTGACTCAAAGGAGCCCCATTCCGCAGGAAATTGTATGGAATCCTAAGCGAAAAGGGCTACTACGCGGTAGACGAATATTTAAGAGATGAAATAGCAGCTAAAAGTGAATGATTAATTAATTAATTGAATTTTCAAATTTTATTTCGACATTGGGTATTTTATTGTAATTTCATCTTATTTATTTATTTTTAATTTTTTATTGATTGATTAAATTTAATTTTTAATGGAATTCTTTCAAATTGATTATCCAACAATTAGCTGTTTTATCTCATTTTATTTTAATTTAATTTATTTTGCATTTTATTTAAAGTTTCACTGATCCATTCTTTTTTTTTTATTATTTTTGCTCTGACATTGTGAATTTTGTTTTAATATGACTGGCTGGAGTCCTAACGACAGCGAAATTAGTTGTGATTGACTTGTATCCATCAATAAATAGGTATTATTATTTCAACGCCACACGGCAGAATGTGCTGTACTTGTGAAAATTATAAAACCTGATGTTGTAACCATGTTCTTTGAAATAAAGATGATTTGATTTGATTTGATTTGATTGATTTATTCAGTTCAATTTTTTTTTTCTAATCATAAATTTGTAAGCATTATTTCAAATTCGGTTCAAACAAGTGTTCAAATGCAAGCATATCGATTATGACTCCCAACTAACAATGTAGACTGAGCCAAAACTCGTTTTCACCCCTCTTAGCGGTTCAATAGAGACGGATTTAAGATTCACAGATGAACTCAGTGACCTTTCTATCCCCTTGCATACGGCGCGCGTCGACGTTAACTTGCAAGATGATTTTGTATATTGATTAATAAATAATATAACAGGTGAGTGGTGGCGTACTTCGATATATTCCAGTTTACTATAGAGGCAAACAAGTATATAGTTTGCCAGATAGTAAACGGTCACCTTAACCTATAAACGTTTGCAATGCAAGCGTGACCAACCCTGTAAAGTTATATGTTCTTTTTGATGAACTCAATATTATTCTTCGTGATGATACATACATACATATAATCACGCCTTTATCCCCGGAGGGTTAGGCAGAAGTGAATTAACACATACATTTCACGTAGGGTGTGAGCCTATTGCCGTTATCCGAAAACTATTGTTGACTCAAGTCATGCATTTGAGGCTGAGTGTGGGCTGTATTTATCTGTCTGATGTTAAACAGCCCTTTCCTTTCCTTTAGTCGCCTTGTACGACACCGCATGGGAAGAGATGGGGTGGTCCAAATTCTACTCTGCCGGGAACCACGCGTGCTTCATTCGCGCTTCGTGATGATATCCTCACGGATACATCTCGCCGGCCAGCCGGGGTAGTTAGATTGGACTTAAGCTGACTAAAACGCATGCGGTTACGGGTCTTATATCAGCTCGGGTGTAAGAAAAGTGATATAAGTTATTTATTCCTTATTTAAGGAATAAAGAACTTAAATCGCTCGAGAAAACTCACATTATTCAATAAATAACACGTCAATCTAACAAGTAGAATAGTTAATCATATGTATATATACTCCTTACCAGTAATAGTAATAATACACATCATCTTAGTAAAAAACATAACCCTTCCTTCGCAGTCGGGTACTCAATATTTGCAGACATTTTAGTATTACAAATTCTGCCTCAAAAGTAAATATTAAACAGAATAAGAGTAAATTTACCAATACTAAATGGCGGCAGAGATACCATAAGAATACCGTAACCGTCCCTTTTAGTGGTACTTGGTCGACACACGTGGGTCATTGAAACCGGTTACTCGCGAACAAGTGTGGAATGAATTTTTGACACGCGTTGTAATGTCTTGATCACACGCATTGAGTGGAGTAGCGTGACAGTGACAGGTGAGTACGTGTGAAGTACTTGAAGCTACGTTCACATGTACCAAGCACACAGCCGAGTGCAATGTCTCGCCACTTCAGTCGATGCGTGTGATCGAATCATAGCAGCAATACCGTCGAGAGGGTTACCAACGTATTTTAGTAATGTTGGCTACATATTGGGCCAACGTAAGCCAACGTGCTATTATCGGAACATTGAACTACCATCGTTCTAGGAACAATATTGGCGTATCTTGGCCAATTTACGCGACTAGCGTAATGGATCCGCTATTTTACTCTTTTCATGACTTGACCTTTCTTAGCTTGTTCGAGAGAGGCTGCTGATTTTTATTTACTTTTAACTCCTCAAACTAATTTCGATTTGGGTACAAAAACAGTGTGGTTGTTTTTGTGGGTCAATAACCTTGCTATACAGGAGTCATTCCAGTGGATGTGTGGGTTAACCTTACACAAACAAGTTCGAACAAAATATAAGGCCGCGTCCTCGTCTGCAACAGTAGCGATTTCAGTGACATGGTCATGGCACAGTCATAAGGTTTAACATTACATTAAGGTCTTAAATTGACTCCTATTTTTCTAAATTAACCTCAAGTCGTCGTATATAGTGTACTCTAAGGTCGTCTGCTGTCTCGTGCATGTGTACGCATATATAGGCGCAAATTTAATACAACAAATTTCGTGCAGATAAAATTTGCACAAAGTCATGCACAAAAATTTTTACATTTTGCACAAAATTGGGTGCGCTATACGAAGGAAGCAACGCAGCGCGAGTATGACGCCCCTGGTGTTGCACACGTCCACAGGCCGCCTATGTGGTAAAAAAAATACGTCCTTTAAACAATGAAATTGTAGGATACTCACATATTTTGTACTTGGTCTTGCTGAACTCATGTATATGAGTCACTTCGCCGCACTGTGTGAATAGCAGCTTGACGTAATCCGTACTCGCCTCGTACGGCACGCCAACCAGCACGGCCGTCTCCGCCCGCGACTCCACCGACACGGTGATAGTACTGCCGTCCAAGACTTTGCCCTCCTCCGACAACGCCTGCGCAGACCACAGAGTCACGCACATATAATGCTAAAACAACTCTCAAGGATGCCATTATAATAAATCTTAGCAGAACACGATGCCATTACCCGAAGAGGACCATTAAAGCCGTAGATAGCCCAGGGTCAGCCAGGGTGTAAAGAAATTGCCACCTTAATCACCGAAATTGTGTGCGGTTTTAGTCGGTTCGATTTCGACATAACCACTCCACTGGCCGGCGAGAGGGCATCCGTGGGCACTTCGACCCAAAAAAAAAAAGAATAAGACGCCATTTTGTTCTATTCGTACGGCAATTTTGAAATTCAAACATAGTTCTTAAAAAAATGTTGTTTTTGGATTATAAATATGTAAATTTGTATGAATTATACGATATAAGATAGCGTTGAAATAGATGAGCATTTACATTACGTAGTAGAATAGTTTATTCTAATGGCACAAATGAGAGCATGTGCGAATATCTGTATGATATACGGCCGAAAATATCATTAATCTAATAGAAGGATGGCTCTTCAACGTAGTCTAAACAAAATAAACGACTATAAATTTATTCGTTCATATAAATATGTCATGTTTTTTTTTATGAAGTTAGTTTTTGATCCAATGCACTAATATTGTACTTATACAGAGTAGAATTTTTGAACTCTACATGGAGGGAAAGTACCAAAATAAATACTAGAGATAGCAAACACTTCAATCACTTTATGTGCTCTTTGTGTGCCTAAACTGAATAAATGAAATTGATTCTTTGACTACAGATTTGTTTCTTTTTTTAAAAGGAAAGGGATATTTCTTTTGAGCAAAATTAAGTGTTAGTGTACTTTCCCTTCAGATGGGGGTCCAAAAATCACGACACGAAGTCGAAATATAATTAAGACTTTTCTTTTCCAAATTTGAGAAGACATTACGAAATATTAGTATACAGTGTGTATTTTAGAAACAAATTGCATCTTATATAATTTTTTTAATATGACGATATTTAAATACAAAAATTCACTATCACACTATTGCGTGCGTGCGTATGTATAAATTTATAAACCGAGCAAAAACTACTAAAGGTGTCGAACCACCTCAAGTTGTTCCCCACAGTTACGCTTGCTTTGTTGCTATTGCGATAAAAAAAAACCACGATAATTACACAAGTTTTCTTTAACCATTCAATGTCAATGACTTCTCCTGTTATACCAGATGATAATGTATATACAGGTTGGTTCAATTCATGTAATTATATCGCGTAATCTATTAATGATATGGTTGGTCAAGGTCCGGATAGTTTGTTGTGTAAGCTTATTTTAACTAGCGCGAAAGCCGCTGCACTGCTGCGCATGCAGCCGCTAGTCGTGGCTAACAAATTCCTGTCGTCACGCGCCATTTAATGTGTTTGTGTCCTTTTTCTTTTACTCTACAAGTGCATACTTCAATACTTTTTAATGAAATTGTACTTTTTTAAACAAGTTTGAAAGCTAAACAGTATCTATTTTTAACGAGTTACGAAAATTGCATGTCCAATGTAATACACAACCAAGTAAGCTATTTCTTTTATATGTTTTAAATATTTTAGTATATTTTTTTTATGTAGTTTGTTCTTCAATTATTATTTAACACAGAGCTAAAAATTATGATAAATATTTCTTAAGGACCAGTTATGAAATAAAAACATGAATGAATCACCTGTATACAGATATTTTTATGACTAAGTTCTGATTTTTATCACTGGTAGATCAGAACATTAGGAGAGGATATCGCTACTGGTATTTTGAACTATTTTGGTTATTTATTATGCCTCTACCTCTTTGGTTTTGCAAAGGATTGTATAAAGTTGCCAGTTTTAAGAGAAAAGTATGTCTTATATCAGATTGGTAAAAAAAATTAATATATCTCTACCTTGTTTTGCATACTTTAGCAATAAAGAAGCTGACTTTTTAATACCTGATGGAAAGTGGATACTGTGACCTATGAACATGTGCAACACCAGGGGAGTCACACTTGTGCTACCAAACTTGTAAAAACAGAGTTTCTGTGCTGTCAGTGCAGAAGACACAATCAGGACAAGTCTTTGGTCTTCCCACTGACAGCACAAAAACTCTAGTGAGCTCTGGCTACCCTACTCACCCCTGAGGATTATAGCTGTGGTATTCTGTAGGTACAACATACTCCATGTCATATAGTAAAAAAATGACTAAGTTACAAATAACCCCAAAATATATAAGGAGTTTTTAAAGGAATATCTATTTTATACACAGGTAGAACTAATTTTGGAAGTTGACTTGAAGGCTGTTGTACAAATACCCATACACTTACCACTGCTGCAAGTACACACAATTATCACAGGTATATTAATTAGCTGATCTACTACATAGCAGATTATAATATATCAACAATTTTAAAGTTTAAGTATGCATGTTACTCAAAAAGCTGCCAAACATATACGATAGCAGTAGAAGACCAGCCTGTTTAAACATTCAAATTGTCACTCATTCTGCATGTGCGGAAAGTGGCAACATTTCACAAATGTAATTTAGAAAAAAGATTATTTACTTAGCCATTACAGCCTCATTTCGAAGCAAGGCTAATTAAATTCTAAAACTACTAAAATGACTTTTCAATATAAAATAAAAAATGTGAATAAACTTTTGTTTACCTTTTCCAGAGACTCTTTGTTTTTGAATTCGACAATTGCCGATAATGTCGGAGTTGTGGTCAGTTCTGTTACAATGATTGGACCACGTCTAAAAAGAAAGAAAATTTGTCTCATTAATACTCCGTACAGTTTCAGGCTGTGTCAGCGTTCCGAGTGCTGTTTGCAGTTCCTCGAGAACGCACTACACAATTATAATAATATTAAGGCAATAAACTTGAACAAGTACATAATAAAGATTCATTTGTAAGTATGACAGTACATGGACTGACATTTGAATGTTGGCAAATGTTGTTACAGTGATAAAGGGGTAATGGATTCAGACAAGTGTACTTACTTGACATTGATGACTTCTCCATGCTTTGAGAATAACTCCTTGAGCTTCTCCTGGTAGTCGAACAAGTAGCTCGTAGGCAGGTTCTCAACCAGAATTTTACCAGATTCCACTTTCGCCTCCTTCTCGGCGGCCGCAGCGTCACCGCCTTCAGCGCCCTCTTGGGTCTGATCGCCTTCCTGTTGCTCAGAGTCGCCGGCCTCAGCGCCTGCGGCGTCATCTGCGAGCTCCACTTGTTCAGTATCCCCGTTATTATCTTCAGCCGCCTCTACCGGCTCCGAAGTCTCCATCTCGGGAGCGGGCTCTTCCACTGCTGGGGTGGCGGCTTTCGCTTTTGCCGCTTGGTTTTTAGCGCCGCGACCTTTCTTTTGGGCCACCATTGTAATATCACGGCTGAAATGTACACGAAATTGAACAAGACGTACTAGACCGATCGGGCGTTCGATTCGTCACGCTCTCTCAGTTACTGCGTTTCCCGCCATCTATTTTTTGCTAAAACTTATCTACAGCACTTGGCGCCTATTCACAGATATCAAGGGCAATGTTTCTATCATAAGAAACACTACATTACGTAGAATCTTCCAAAATATACATTACTTAGAGCAGACGAGCTAATTTTAACTATGTGTAACATCACAGATAACGGTAAATACATCATAACAAGCCATACGCGCCATGAAGCACGCCTTTTTGCAAGCGGAAAATTCACGAACGCGTAGCGTTACCCCGTATAACTTGTTACAATAACGAAAGATATATTAAATCAATTGTTTTACAAAAGAGATATAAGTTTTACTCACCAAATTAGTGTTAACTGGTAAAATCAATGAAACCACAATTTCACAGAAAAAGACGCCAAACTATATGCAATAATAACACGAAACCGGCATCACGCAAGCGCATCCGCCATTAAATAAATTAAAAAAAAAGTTAGCTTAGTAGTGTTGCCATCTCAAATATCACTATGGATTACTTCCCATGACTAGATCATTTTTTTAAATTGAAATAACTGAGAATGAAAAATTATATAAGTACTTATGTAAAAAAAAATTCAATCTTTTGAAGATTTTCGTCAAATTGCATTACTTACTAAAAAAATATTTTTCCTTGTATCATGCTTGTTATGTCATGTCACATGTGAAGTCTCTTGTCAGCAGCGATTTTACAACAAAACATAACCTCGAAATCAAGATTCATGACACGGTGGGCTGCAATATAAACATGTGTTTTGATTGAATGATATAGAAATAAATTATAGACAGTGCTGGCAGTGTAAAAAAATGAAGTCAAAATCACCTCAACTAAAGCCGACTAGCGCTCCAAAGCAAAAAGTTGGTAATAATTACGATTTTCTTCAATTTAATAAGCCTTTCGATTTTGCTGGTTTTTACAAAACTGCTGCTGAAACTAGTAAGATCCTCGAAAAATATAAAAATGATGACGCTGTATTGACTAAAGGTAATACAAGGAATAAATTAGGAACTCCTAAAGGTGAGCATTCGGTACCTAAAACTAAGAAAAAGAACAAACAAGAACTCTTAGACATATCCCAAATTAATATAGATGCGTCGTGTTTAAACTCTAACGCGGGTGCTACGGCTCAGCTTAGCAGCCCTAAGGCTGTGTCTAACACAAACAGAAGTAGTCAAAGACAGGAGGTAGAAGTTAAATCCATTATGAAGAACCACTCTACTAGTGAGCAGCCGCTTGACAGTCCTAGATCTACTGTGTCAAGCGGGAAATCTAAGAAGAGGAACAAATCTGTAAGTTTCATGTTAGATGATAATGAAGAAGTAGAGATCAAGAGAACCAAATCTGATGACCCTATCAATGTAAACAAAAATACTGAAAATGCTAAAACACACCATAAAGAAAAAAGGTTGATCATTAAGAAGCGGAAAAAAAATCAACAGGCGGAAAAAGAAAATACAGCAGCTGATGTGAATAAGCAGAGAATGGATGTAGAGAACACCTCTTCAGTTAATGCAACAGAAACAAATGATTCTAAACATTCTAAAACTAAAAAGGCATCTGAACCTACAGCTGGTTCAAGTGCACCTAATGCTGACAGCCCAGGTGTTGAAAAGAAAAAGAAAATTAAAAAAATTAAGAAAAATAAGTCTGAGACTAAATTAGAGACCATTGAAACTCAGAACAACAGCAATGAGTTGGCAACAGAAACTAAAACAAAGAAAAAGTTCAAGAAGAAGAAGCAGGTTAAAACTATTACCACAGATAAAATAGAAAGTGGAGATGGTGATGAGGAACCAGTTACAAAATCACGTAAAAAGGAACCAAAACCAGATATTGTGGAAGACTTGGAAAATTTAAATATTGGCGACAATGCCCATACATTGACTAATTTGCTTGACGAAATGGCTGTAGTTGACAAAGATAAAAACAAAAAATTGAGACAAAAGTTCAATAAGAACAAAAGGCCAAAAGGTCCCAGTAAAGAAGACACGGAGAATTCAGAAGAAGTTAAAGAGAAAGTGAAATGGAAAAAACGTAAATGGAACAAAGACAAAAAAGGAGATTTGAACGATGAAATTCTAGATACAACGATCATTGTAGAGAATCTGCCGCTTACTATAATGCTGAATTATAAGAAGCTGTTAACAGATCACTTTGTAAAGTATGGATTGATCAAGAAAATTGGGTAAGGGTGTACAACCTGATTTTTTTTATTGCATAGGTACTATTGCTAGTTCATTTTCATTGCTTATGGAGTACTCACAGCGATCATATATCCTACAGGAACATACACTCGGCCTAAAAAGCTTGTCTTAAAATAACATAGCATATGTTATGTGCCCAGGCTCGAGGTGAGGTGAGGCTAGGGATACAATGCTGTGATATTGAGGGACTGCCTATTGTTGCCACTAGGCATATTTTAATTAATCTATGTTGAATAGACAAAGTAAATTTAAAAATTGATTTCATTAATTGTTGTAGCATTGCAGAGGTATATCCTACTGAGGAGTCTAAGCCAGTCTTCACAACAACCATTACCTTCAATAGTGACGGAGCTGCTGATCTGGTACGATATTTATGTTAATACTTACTACTTATTGGTTTAAAGAAATTATCATCTCAAAAGAGGCAACTAAAATAATGACTGGTGATGTAGCCAGTATCAGACTCAAATTGACTAAAACCACATGGTGTTTCAGCACATCGCCACAGAAATGGGCCCCAGAGGCTCTGACTAATGTTGGTGACCAAAACGTGTTGTTGGTTGAATGTAAAAAAATAATAGTATGATAAAATTAACTGAGGACTGTAAACACATATGGACCCCAGAGGTACTGACCGACATTGGCGAACAAAATGTGTTGTTGGTTGAACATAAGAAAATAAAAGTATGATAAAATTAACTGAGGACTATAATAAACACAAATGGGCCCTAGAGGCCCTGAGCAACATTGGCGACCAAGACATGTTGTTATTTAAATTTAAAAATAATAGTAGGATAAAATTAACTGAGGAGTATAAACACAAATGGGCCCCAGAGGCCCTGACCAACGTTGGCGACCAAAACGTGTTGTTATTTAAATTTTAAAATAACAGTATGATAAAATTAACTGAGGACTATAATAAACACAAATGGGCCCCAGAGGCCCTTATCAACATTGGCGACCAAGACCTGTTGTTATTTAAATTTAAAAATAATAGTATGATAAAATTAACTGAGGACTATAATAAACACAAATGGGCCCCAGAGGCCCTGACCAACATTGGCGACCAAAACGTGTTGTTATTTAAATTTAAAAATAATAGTATGATTTTTGTCATGTCTATCTACGCTTTCCAGGCTCTTGAAGAGAACAACACAAAGTTTGAAGGCAGCCGCATCAGCGTCAAGAGGCCGCTGCCGGCGACAGTCACGACTATCGTCGCCCGATCGTACGCCGAGCTCACCGACCAGAACATCATCAGTGCCTTCTTGGGCTTCGGCAAGATCCGTAGCATCAGGCATTTGGTTAAGGGCAAAAAGGCTATGGGTAAGGTTCTAAATAGTACATACCTTGATCGCGTAGAATATCCATTTTTAAATTCTTGTCTGTTTCTTTTGAAAAACTTCTGAACGAATTTTGATACGGTTTTTTTTACTGGCGAGATTTTGATCAGACTTAAAGACTACTTAATGAGTCATTGTGATTATAGTTGCGGCACGCTATGATGGCCGTTTTGACACGACTGGTTTAGCTCGTTTTACTCTTTTTTGTTGCGCTTAATATTGGACAATAAACTGTTGAAGAATAACTAAAGAAAAATTTGGCGAGACTGGCACAGAAGAAAATAAACTTCACACACCAAAAAAGAGAAAACGAGCAAAAAAGTATTAAAACGGCTATCATAGCGTGCCGTAACTATAATTGAGTAGAACTGGAAATACGAACAAAAGTCATGATTACTGAACATCCAACAGTTTTTAAAATTATTTATTTTATTCAATTTAATAGTATAAACATATAATTTTTAGTTATTTTGAAGGTACTCCTGTACCTTTAAAAGTTATGGGATTGTAGAATTTTCTAAGAGATATTTCCCATCTTCTTTCTCCAATTAATGTCTAGATATACCCCAAGTAGCAATTTGGTAGTAGAATATTTGGTTAGATTATACCACTTGTCTAGGAGGGCTGGTATATAATGACTAGATTTTTAAATTTACCCATCTTGTCAACTTGTAGATAAAATCTCAACTCCAATATTTTTATTTTGCAGCGACAGCATTCATAGAGTTTGACGGCCCAGATGCGGTAGCCCGCGCTTTAGCCAAAGAGACCAAAATTGGCGGAAAAAGGGTGCATGTGGCTAAGTTCGAACCGCGTACACGTAAAAAGAAAGAAAAGAATCCTAAAAACGAGGATAGCGCCGCAGACGCCGACAGTGAGGACTCCAATGACTAACTTGACGCATCGGTGGTATAATGTACCTTAATTGAAGATATGCCAACGCTGACGGTACGGCACGGCCATGGAATTTTAACTATCAATTAAGAAATAGACCTTATTTTCATTGTAAAATTGAAATTTCAATGACAATTATCGTAGCCATAAAAACAAAGCCAAACAAACGACTATCATTAGAATTTCAATTCTATTTCTCATTGCATTATGGTCTATTTATATTTGTTAGATGAAAATGATTCTGTCATATCGGTATGCATGTTGGACCTTTATAATAGTTTAAATGTATGTAAAAGCAATATTAAATTACTCTCCAACCAAGTCCGGTAAGATCCTACCAGACTCGGCTGGAGTTACATAGTTGTAAACTGTTTTTATATGCCTTTGATGTTATAATATGTATGTACAAGCAATATTACTTTACTCTCTAGCTAAGTGAGTGTCTACAAGACTCAACTGGAGTGACATAGCTGTAAACCGTTTTAATATACTTTTGATGTTATAAAATGTATGTACAAGCAATATTAAATTACTCTCCAGCCAAGTCCGATGAGAGTCTACCAGACTCGGCTGGAGATACATAGCTGTAAACCGTTTTCATATACCTTTGATGTTATAATATGTATGTACAAGCAATATTAATTTACTTTCCAGCCAAGTGAGAGTCTACAAGACACAGCTGGAGTTACATAGCTGTAAAATGTTTTCATATACCTTTAATGTTATAATATGTATGTACAAGCAATATTAATTTACTCTCTAGCCAAGTGAGTGTCTACAAGACTCAGCTGGAGGTACATAGCTATAAACCGTTTTAATATACTTTTGATGTTATAAAATGTATGTACAAGCAATATTAAATTACTCTCCAGCCAAGTCCGATGAGAGTCTACCAGACTCGACTGGAGATACATAGCTGTAAACCGTTTTCATATACCATTGATGTTATAATATGTATGTACAAGCAATATTAATTTACTCTCTAGCCAAGTGAGTGTCTACAAGACACAGCTGGAGGTACATAACTGTAAACTGTTTTAATAAACTTTTGATGTTATAAAATGTATGTACAAGCAATATTAAATTACTTTCCAGCCAAGGCTGATGAGAGTCAACCAGACTCGGCTGGAGATACATAGCTGTAAACCGTTTTCATATACCTTTGATGTTATAAAATGTATGTACAAGCACTCGGTGCAAAGACGGGCGTTGAGGCAGGCTGGTTGACAATCCCATACTCGCAGGTAATGTGGAATCTCTCCGCTTTAGGAGGGACTTTTCTTCGCTGTGTGTGTTCTACCGCCTGTACAACGGTTTGTGCTCAGATGAATTGTTTGACATGATGCCCACAGCAACATTCTATCATCGCACCGCTCGCCGTAGGCAGAGAGTTCATCCTCACACATTGCAACCTGAGACGGTACGCACTGTGCGGTATGAAAGAAACTTCATCCCACGCACACTCAGGTTGTGGAATGAACTCCCTGCTGCGGTCTTCCCATGCGCCTACAATATGGGGTTCTTCAAAAGGGGCATTAGGAGGTTTCTTCAGGGTCGGCAGCGCGAGTGTGACGCTCCTGGTGTTGCACGAGTCCATAGGCCACGGTAACCACTTCCCATCAGGTGGGCCGTGTGCTTGTCTGCCACCTAAGTGGTATAAAAAATAAATTAAATAACTCTCCAGCCAAGTGAGAGTCTACAAGACTCAACTGGAGTTACGTAGCTATTTATAAACCTTTTACATATTTTCGATGGTAATTGAAAGACTTGTATGCCAAACATAATTCTCTTAATAAAACTTGAATTACTCTCAAATACAATTATATTCATTGATTAGAAAATCGAAATATAAACCGGCAGCCATTACTTATCTACCATAATGCTGTGAATATATTCAGCATAATTCATTTCTATTTTTAATACTGTTGTACTTTTCCAAATGAAGACAAACAATATTATGAATGAAAAATTACTCCGTATATCAACGGTTTGCAGGTAAAATGTCTTAAGCGACATCTGATTATGAAAGGAAAATCGCTGTATTGTCACAAAATAGTAGCGGCTTAAATAACTCTTTGCGTTGCAGTAATAGAGTTTAATTTAGCTTGTATGGTAATTAAATTCAAAGGGTTTACCCATTCTTCATGAAGGTACTTTCTGTGACAATACTCATATATGTATAATATGGGGTTCTTCATGAAGGGTATCAATAGATACTTACAGAGTCGACAGCACGAGTGTGACGGCCCTAGTGCTGCACACGGACATAGGCCTTGATAACTGCTTCACAAATCACATCAGATTGGCCGTATGCTTGTCTGCCACCTAAGTGGTATAAAAAAATGGTTCACTATCCATTTGCATAAAAAAAATAACCATAAAATATTTTGGCATAATGGTAATTTAGACTAATGATGTTTTTGCATATTTTTTTTATCCATAACATATTTGTAATTTGGCATAATTTAATATTAAAACTATGCCAGATATGTTATGCATAAAAACAAATTATGCATAAATATAAAAAAATACAAAAAAACCTAAAAAAATCGTTCAGCAGAACATATAGCCGGTTGCACCATCACGTCCCCAAAGAAATGGAGGCACGCGTGACCGCTTTCGGGCCTCCAGAAGATTTTCTATCCCATTGTAGGGTCCATGTCGCTTAAGACATTTTAACTACCAACCGTCGATATTATAATACCGATAATACAATGATCAATAGTATTTAATTAATAAAAAAAATGTAAGCAATATTGTTACACTAAATTTTAACCTCTATTTCGTATTAATTTTACATGTTAATGTTTTGAAATAATGTAGTGTCACCACTTAAAATTCACTTTTATTAAATGTAAACATGTTATGAATGTAATTTTACAGGCAGGGCTTACTTAAAGTATTGGGGCTCTGGGCACCTTAAGACATTGGGCCCCCTAGTACCTATAAAATAGGACTATTTTATTTAAGACTTGAACTCACAAAGTGACTCTCGACATCAATTTGATCAATAGACACAAACTGTCGTATGCGTTCTTTGTTATCTATGGTCATCCATGTACACACGGCAAAAGATACAAGTATACACACTGGAAAGTTTTTGTACTGTCTTTGGGAGGACCAAAGGCTTGTCTTGCTTCGTCTTCAGCACTGACGGCACAGAATATTCTTACAGGGGCGGCAGCACGAGTGTTACTCCCCTCAGGTTGCATAGGTGCGTCCATAGGACACGGTAACCACTTTCCATCAAGTGGGCCGTGTGTATAAAAAAACACCACACCTTTAAATGCAACTTTTTTTATACCACTTAGGTGGCAGAAAAGCACACGCCCCACCTGATGGAAAGTGGTCACCGTGGCTTATGGATGCGTGTGAAACCAAGCACACTCGCGCTGCCACTCCTGCAAGCATTGAGAGTTTCTGTGCCGTCAGTCTAAAAGACTAAGCAGGGCAAGCTTTTGGTCTTTCTACTGACAGCACAAAAACCCTCCAGTGCTGTTGAAAAAAAGGTGTAAACGTATCGCCTTTGCCGGCCGTACACACGGCCAAGAAGATAGGTATACACATTTGCACATGTAAAGATGTATTCCTATCTTCTTGGTCGTGTGTACATATTGTATCATGGTGAGCCGGGTACCTGGATACTTGCCCAGAGTGATTAGAAAAGCTTTGTTACAATTCGAATTTCGCTTAACCAAATCTAAGCGTTCTAAAAGCGTGTATGTGATGTTTTAGCAATAATTTTAAAAATGTTCTGTTAGATTTATTCCCGATATCATTACACCCATCCTACAGGACCGCCTTATTGCTTATTGCCGGCGTTCTCTGTGGCCATTTACTTAAAAAAAATTACAGCCACCCGCGACTTTGTACGCGTCAACGTCTTACCCCCTTAGGGGTGGAATTTCATAAAATCTATGTCTACGCCCTATTAGTGACCTATCGGCCAAATTTTAACTTAATAGGTGTTAAAGTTTCTGAGATTTCGTGATGTGAGGACCTGCACAAGACATTGAAGGACTTCCAATACCAAAATATTACAAACTATTCTGAATCTTATCTACGACAGATAGAGTCATTTGTAGGTAAAAGAGGTGCGGTGCAGCGCTGCGTGACGTCACGAGGCTACACGAGTCTTGTTGCAATTATTCTTAGTGCCTAACAAATCCCGACCGCTGATCTTTCAGTGGGAATTAAATTTTGGCACAATGCACTTGCTGCAAATGTATCTATAATATAATAAATTTATAGGTATGTTTATCCGCATTCTAGACCTAAATTAAGTATAATTTATCTAGCTTACTTTTGGTCTGAATAGCGCTGTGAAAATATCGTGGAATTCTTTCAACAATCATAGTGAAATAAAAAACGTAGGTACATATTAATTTTCTGTTTTAGGGTTCCGTACCTCAAAAGAAACCCTTATAGGACCATTCATTGTCTGTCTGTCTGTCTGTCAAGATCTTTATCTCATAGATGCGTGGACGCATAAATTTGAAATACACACCACATACTCAGATCTATATCGTCTTCAAACTGTGCAAATATCAAACTTCTAATTCAAAATATATAACGGTTTATGTACCGCAAAACGGGGTGTACAGAGATCAATGTGTGAATAGTAATAAAACAGTCTATAGATTTTCTTAAATATCTTCTTATATGGAAATTTAAGTATATGCTCACAATGTTCCCTTCTTATTAATATGTACTATCTACTTTGTAAATCTATTTATGTGCTAGAGTTGTATAATACTTTATTTGAACTGCTCTCTATATCTTTGTTTCTTTTTGTTTTTAATACACTTTGTTTCTAGTTTTATTTGCTAACTACACCAAATCTTTTACTTTATTACAGCCTGTCCATCCCAAGGTTGCTTGGAAGAAATCGCTTCCAACGATAAGGCCGCCCATTGTACATTAAACTGTATGTATGCTGCCTACAAGTTGTACTGTTATCTATTGGTGTACAATAAAGAATTATCTATAGGGTTTTGATAATTCTGTTCATTATTACATTGGACTAGTTTCACTTGAAAGAAAATTACTATGAATTTTTATTGTTGTCTATTCACCCCGTTTTACCCGGTAGCTTAAGTTACGGAACCCTCGTCGGTGCGTGAGTCCGACTCACACTTGACCGGCTTTTATAAACATCTGCAAGATGTTTACACCATGGACGCTTTGCAAAAACGCCTTAGTCTTGTGACGATAGGATGGGTGCTTGACTTCGGGCACTTAGATTGAATAATTATGTTGTTAATGGACTTTATGAAATAAAAGTTGAATTTTACTTTTTATTTTGTTTTTCATTACACGGGGTCCTAAAAACCGGGGTAATAAAAAATACATCACATCGCATGTCACTTGTGGTAGGATGTCAGCAGAGGCGGCGTTAAGCGTGGGCGACGTGGGCCACCGCCTGCGGCCTCGCGGTACAAGGGGCCTCGCGACTCAAAAATGTTTAAAGCGAGAATAAAACAAAAATAAATATAAATCAATTTTGTTGTGAAACATGTTTTCTTAGTCTGGCAACATTTGCCGCCGACCAGAGTGCGGGGAATCTCCGGTTTATTTGTTTACTTTCTTTACTAGGAAGTCAACCAATCAAATCAAAGTACGCAACGCAGTCGCTAGGCGCATAAATGAAATGAAAATTTATTCGCAAGAGACACGGTGAAGATAAAGGTGTTAATTTGTCCAGTGTGGATAGTACAGCATATCTCGCCTGCATTAGGCATACGTATAATTGTGTTATTCAATATTGTTTATTTTTATGACTGTACGTACCTATTTTGATAAGAATAGTGTGTTCAATGTTTTAATAATATTTAGTGAATAAATAGATAGTGTTTAGGTATATTGATTGCTCCTGTAAACTGACCCAAAATTTTAAAACAGTGACTTTTTTAATTGTTTTTTTGTTTTCTTTGTGATTTGTAACACACCGGTATCTGTACTCGTCTATTTTACATAAGGTAAGAAATATTTAATTGGTAATAAGTATATAACGCAGTAATTACTTGTATATAAAATACGCTTTATAATATCTCTTGAAGGAAACCAAAAAAGCTTTAAGGTAAAAAACGTATCGATTTTTTAAGTTTTTAAAACCAGCAGGTAGTAAAAGCTATCTTGAAGATTTTTATTTGAAAACTAATTTAAATTTAGGTTTTACAATATTATGTAGATAAAACTGCAAAAAAATGTTAACTATTGCTTTCGTTTACAGTGTATAGATACGACGTTATCGACATGTCCGGCCGAGATAGAGATATTGGAAGAAAATGGGAGTCTGGATCAGCAAAAAGAAAAAGAAAAGCTGAAAGAACTGCAACCAACCAAGTCTTGAGTTTAAATTTGATAAAGTTCCTCAACCAAACTGCATCTGGTAGTACAGAACCTTCTGAATCGATAGCTTCGACTTCTACACAACAAACGTCCGAGATACCGTTGGAAAATGCTCTAGATGCACTGAATACCGAGAGCGAACGTCAGTTAGACGTAGAGCTTGGATCATCTTCTAGCCAATCAAAAATTGACGCTGAAACTCTTGTGCTGTCATCAAGCAATCAAGAAGAACAGATTGACATAGATTCTCCAATTCGCAGCGACGACGCCAGCGCCATAGTTCAGCAAGTACTTGTTAATTCGGATCCGGGATTGTGGACGTTTCCCATAACGGATACACAGCGTCGTGACATAGTTCGAAGCGGCCCCACACAGCAATTAAATAGCGGTGATGAATATTATCCCAAAGGTGATGATAACAGACACTTTTCCAATTTCTATTTCTCGAGAAAACTAAATAATGGTGAAACTCAACATCGTCGCTGGTTAGTGTATTCCAATTCCCAAAATAAAGTTTACTGTTTTCCATGCAGACTATTTAGCAATTCACAAACTCAGGTGGTGCAAGGAGGGTGTTGTGACTGGAAACATTTAAGTAGCATTTTACATAGACATGAGAATACCAAAGAACATATGGCACATATGTTCCAATGGTTAAATTTAGAGAAAGGAATAAATCAAGGCAAAACAATAGACCAAGAAAACGAAAGGCTAATACGTGAATCACAAAAACATTGGAACAACTTGTTAGAGAGAATAATTGACATAATAAACTTTTTGGCCTCTCATAATCTTGCATTTAGAGGTCACAGAGAATCTCTCAAGACAGGTGACGGTATTAAGAATTCCGGTAATTTCATAGATTTATTTAAACTGATATCAAAATTTGATCCTACTTTACGTGAACACATGAAACGCATTAGTGACAAACAACTTTCACACCATTATTTAAGTCACGATATTCAAAATGAATTGATCATATTGATGTCAAAAACCGTTGTCAATGAAATTATTCGTAAGGTTAAAGAAGCAAAGTATTATTCTTTTTTGCTCGATTGCACTAGAGATTGTAATAGAGTTGAACAAATGTCGGTTATCTTAAGATTTTGTGATACGTCAACTGGTACAATAGTCGAACATTTTATGGGATTTCTAGCTGTTACTCAGACAACTGGAGAATATTTAGCCAATGCTATACTGGAACACCTAGAAAAATATGACTTAAATATTCAAGAGTGCCGTGGCCAGGGATACGACAATGGTGCAAATATGGTAGGTGTAAATAGTGGAGTTAAAACTCGAATATTGAATATTAACCCTAGGGCATTTTTCACACCTTGTGGCTGTCATAGTTGGAATCTACTATTGGTAGATGCAGCGAACTCATCTATGGTAGCAAAAACTTTTTTTGGTTTCATACAAAAAAATTATTTGCTATTTTCAAGATCAAGCAAGCGCTGGGATTTTATAAAAGGAAAATTAAAACTTACTATAAAACCTTTATCAGACACAAGATGGGCAAGTAGAGTTGAAGCAGTAAAGGCCGTATTATTGCAATTTGATGAAGTGATTGAATGCATAAAAAACTTAAAAAATCAAACGGAGGAATCAGACACTCTCAGTGATTGCGATTCAATACTAAATGAAATGTTAAGTTTAGAATTTATCGTATCTTTACATGTGTGGTATGAGATATTATTGCGTGTTAATATAATAAGTAAATTATGGCAATCAGTACAAATTCATTTAAGCATTGCTCTTGAACATTTACACACATTTTGTGAATGGATAAAAGAGTATCGGGAAACTGGATTTGAGAAATCCCTGTCTGATGTTCGGAAATTTAATTTACTGAGAAAAGCTGTTATGACCTGCCAAAAGAGTTTAAGAATAAAAGAGTAGCCAAAAAGAAAAGGATGTTCGATTATGAAAGCAGCGATGAACCTATACAGTCTCCCAAAATCCGGTATCAAACAGATTTTTTTTACGCCATGATTGATTCTATAATAACCAATATGGAATTAAGATTTACGTTTTTAAATCAACATTTTGAAGACTTTGGTTTTCTCTATGATTTAAGCGCGCTAAAAAATATGCCATAGGAGCAAATATTAAAACACTGTAACGATTTACATAACGTCCTGCGTGTGGGTGAGAGCAGTGACTTCCAACCATTTGAATTATATGAAGAATTAAATACAATGATCCCGAATTTACCCAACTTCATTAAAGACGTGAAACAGCTGCTGTCATACATAACAGAAAATAGCTTGAAAGAAATTTACCCAAATATTTACATTGTCATCCGAATTTTATTAACAATTCCGGTAAGTACAGCCTCTGCTGAAAGAAGTTTTTCAAAATTAAAATTAATAAAAAATTATTTGAGAAACACAATGAGCCAAGAAAGACTTTCAGCTTTGGCTGTTTTATCAATTGAATCAGATTTGGCATCTAGGCTGAATTACGATACCATAATTAAGGAATTTAGTAACGTTAAAAGCAGGAAATTTCTGTTCCTTTAATAAAGAAATCTAATGTTTTTTAAGATACACTTTAAGAAATGTATATCTCCACCTTTATATTAACGATTTGTAATTTTTCATTTAATACTTATTAATCTAATTTGTATTTTTATGAATAAAAACTTGGCAGTGTTAATTGTTTTGTTTGTTTTTATTATTTTATAAAATCCGTCTTCAGGTCGCCATAGAACAGGGCCTCGCGAAATCTGTCTTGCCCACATCAAATTTAGTTGTTGCCCCGCCACTGGATGTCAGAACACTAGCAGCATTGCCACGTTGCACGTTGAATGGTAATGCTTATTCTCTGACCTAAGAAAAGGCCAGCCTTCTGGTCACGAGAAGCGTCGACCATACGCTTCGCAACCTCCCTGAAGAAATTAGATTAGATTTTTTATTTATACATATTTTGTATAAATTCATTTTAAAAAATAATGCCTTTCTTGACAGTTCAAAAATGACAAAAAGCTATGTTTCCGCCCGGGATCGAACCGGGGGCCTTCTGCGTGTTAGGCAGATGTGATAACCGCTACACCACGGAAACTTGATTATCGAGTGCGAAACTATGGCTTAGAATCTATCATCATTAGCGTTTTATTGGTGTCACGTAAACTTGTTTATTATTTACATATTTTATGGTCGGTATATAATAAAATTCAAACAAGGTATTCATATAAGTAATGACACAGATAATATTAATTCTGTAATAATATGATATGTGGAATAGCACGCACTAACAAAAATTGCAGTACCTCTAAGAGAGAGTGCAACGAAGACTTACTAAAGTATCTAGGAATTTCAAACAGAGGACATAATTTATTTATTTATTCAACTTTATGCACAGTATTTTTGTACAAAGGCGGACTTAATGTCAAAGGCATTACCTAACAGCCAACCTTAGGGTGATGCAGAGATACATTGAGGTAAGTGTAGGCAAAATAATTTATTGTCATATTATCTATGTTCTCAATAATAATACATACATTATACATACATTATACATACACACTATAATACATAAGAAATACATACTATTCATATACGTATATATAACGGAGGAATCGTGGAGATCTAATAGAAACCAAATCTTGAATAGACACAACGATATAAAAAAAATTGATACCCTATAATTGGTAACGAGAATGCACACCTAACCCCTCGTAATACATTTGAAAACACCTATTTGTTTTTATATATTACTAGCTGACCCACCCCAGCTTCGCCCGGGGTATATTTTGAAGCTTCATATTATCCCTTTCAGCCCGTATGTTTTAGTCTTCAAAATATGCATGAAAAATTGCCGGATTTGTTAACATTTATTATCAATGCTCCGCTCCCTTAAGTAGTAGCGTGATGATATATAGCCTAAAACCTTCCTCGATTGGATCGAATGGAACCAGTAGTTCCAGAGATTAGCGCGTTCAATCAAACAAACAAACTCTGCAGCTTTATAATATTAGTATAGATTATTTTATAAAGTATATTTTTATATACATATAAAAACATCTATTTAAAAACATAAAAAATAGTGCTCCACCGGCATCAGGTACAGGGCCAAGCTACCGGTGGTCAGGGCTCTAGAGAAAGGAACTTTCGCCCGATGCGCGCCGTATCAAGAAGCACAGCCTTCTGCATCTGGCCCTTGACCCAACCGTCTAACCCGAGCCTCTTTAGTTGTTGGTCGAGGCTCTTTGCCATTATTGTATATCATAGAACGCGATAGTTTAAAAGTTATTACTTGAGTTATATAGAAACCAATGAAAAGATTTTAAAATCGGTTCATAAACGACGGAAATATCGGAGAACACAAAGAAGAAAGCGGTTAAAAGTATACGTGTAGAAACACTAGAAACACACATATATGTTCATAAAATGAAATCTACCGGTCCCATAGCGATCGGGGTACGATCGCAAGTGGGGTTGGAATCAAGACATTTTTTGTAAGGAAGTTAAATTGTTTATTGTTAAGTTAAACTCGGAATATGTATGTAGAATGTAGAATAAATGTTAAACTAAATGAAAAGTTAAGTATGAGATGTTACTCTTCAAATGTTACTGTTGGATATGTTAGGTGAATGCACCCGGTCGCGACGGTAACCGAAAGTACACTAAATAATTAAACGTTCTTGTCTAATTGAGTCGCGTCGCCAGCGGGCTCACGTCACGTGTTCGGTGTCAGCATTAAACCGAACACAAAGTACGTTTAATTTCTATGGGACCAAATGGCAACTATTCTTCATCGAACTGAAAAGGATCACGAAAATCGGATCATAAAGAGTAATCGCTGTACATACATTTAAAAAAATAATGAAAAAAAAAAGCTATCTAATTGAGAACCTCCTCCTTTTTCGAATTCGGTTTTTTTATATCTAGGACACGCCAACATGACTTCACCTCGCCTGATGGTAAACAAATGGCAAAGTCTCAGGAATGATGGTTTTTTATTTTTTTTTACGTTTTAGGTTAGATTGTTTCGGACTCGAACCGAATAATACGCACGCCGCATGTGGGTTGTTTTTGGTTGCCGAAGGTGTAGTTAACAGGCATATCCCTTGCACCTCGGCCGACCCAGGGCCCTCTCCTCGGGTGTGGTGACCACAGACTCCCCAACTCGTCCCCCGACATCGGGAGGCGCGCCGCCGCCGTTACCTGCTTCTGCCGGGGTGACTGCGAGGGAAGAGGGTCACCATTACAGACGCTAAGTAATGTTACAATGGTGACACTCAGCTGGCGGCCTTATCAGATGCTTTTTTACGCCCCGCTTAAAGGACCCGGGACCGTAGGAAGAAGGAAACAAGGGAGCTGGTAATGAATTGCAGGTCGGTTAAAAAAAACAACATTTTTCTTAGCAAAATTAATTTTATTTTATAGTAAATATCAAGTGTTTCCAATGATGACAGCAACATAGTAACGAACAAGTAATAATAACATAATCAGTAAACGGTCGCAGGTCATAGCGGCGCGAACTGGATCAGACTTTTGATGTCCTTCACGAGGATCTCCAGGAAGCTTCGTTGTGCGCTGGGTTCGTTCTGGAATGTTTACAAGTGGGAGTTAAAACGATGTTCATAAGTGTTTCTTGATCTTGTGTTTAATGAACGAGGTAGCCTAGTGGTATGGGTAATGGACTGCTGAGACAAATCTCGGGTTCGATCCCAGGTTTTACTATGGCACACACCAATGATGTTTCGTTGCTTTTCGAAGTTATGTGTGTATTTATCGCAGGTTTATAAGTGCCCGGTTAATAGCAATAGGCTCGCCACCTATTACATTGGGACCTAAACATAAACTGGCGAAATGTGGGTGCTAGCACCTCTGCCTATCCCTTAGAGGATATAGGCGTGAGTTTATGTTATGTATGTTATGTTAAATTTTGTTTTTCTTATAATGTTTAAGAAAAACAACTTCTTATACAATATAAGAAGAAGATTATAAGAATCTTTTCTACTTGTCCTACTGTAAATCTGTTGGTGGTAAAGAATTATCTATCTATCCATCTAAACATCCAAACATCTTTACAGATTTTGACTTTATCCCCGGGGGTTAGGCAGAGGTGAATTAACACCCACATTTCACCAATAATTGTATTCGGTCCCACGTAATAGGGGGTGAGCCTATTGCCATATTCCGGGTCCTATTGCAGACTTGAGTCATGCATCCGAGGCTGAGTCTGGGCCATCCACAATATTAGTACGATATAACAACACCGCAGCATCAGACATACTCACCTTGGCAGTGTCGAGCAGCTGTTCAGTAAACCGGTCGTTGAACACAGCGATGAGGTCCTTCCTCAGGTCGGGCAGATCTCCATTACGGTGTTGCCAGGCGCTGAGCTCCAGGCTGCCGTTGGCGGCGGGGGCGGCGGGGCGCAGCGCCAGGCGCGCGTGCGCCCACACCAGGTGCAGCGCCGCGCCCAGCGCGTGCGTGACGCGCAGCAGCTCCTGGCGCCGCGTGCGGGCGCGCGCCCCCACCGCGCACAGGGCGCGCGCGCGCGTCTCCACGGGGGACAGGGCTCCCGCGTCCGCCGGGAGCAGTTTGCGCATGTCTGTGGGGTTGACGAGTTGAAAATTGCCTTGGAAAGAGGCGAATGTTCAGCCGATTCCCAAGAAGGGGGATCGCTCGGAGCCAGCCAACTATCGACCCATAGCCGTCACCTCAGTGCTGTGCAAAGTGTTTGAGCACATAATTAACAAACAGCTCATGCGGCACCTAGAGGATCACTCCTTAATTAATGACCGGCAATATGGCTTCAGACCGAAACGGTCAACGGGTGATCTTCTAGCATACGTTACCCATCTTTGGGGTGAGGCTATGGACAAGCACGGCGAGTCACTGGCAATTAGTCTTGACATCGCCAAAGCTTTCGATAGAGTCTGGCACAAATCGCTTCTTTCTAAGCTACCTGCCTTTGGTCTGCCTTCTAGGCTGTGCAACTGGGTTGCTAGCTTCCTGCAGGGGCGCCGTATTCGCGTCCTTTGTGACGGACGAGCTTCAGAGTTTCTGCAGGTTAATGCTGGCGTGCCCCAGGGGTCCGTCTTATCACCCACTCTCTTTCTTCTGCATATCAACGACATGCTGTCTACCGGCAATGTTCATTGTTATGCAGACGATAGCACTTTACATGGGAGTTATCATGGACATCCAGCGGCCAAGCAGTCAGATATCGCAGAGAAAAGGCAGCTTCTTGTCACTGAGCTTGACGGGGTCCTGAATCACATTTCTCAATGGGGCTCTGAGAACCTGGTTGAGTTCAATGCCAAGAAGACGCAGGCATGTGCGTTTACAGCAAAAGTATCTTCTTTCCTTCCCCTCCCCACTCTTCAGAGCACGCCACTGCCGCTGCAGGACAATCTCAATATCCTAGGTATGGATGTTCGCTGCAACCTGAATAACAAAAACTACATCGAAAGTATAATCAAAACAGCCTCACGAAAACTCGGAGTCCTGAACAGAGTGAGACGATTTTTCACGCCGGAGCAGCGGTGTCTTCTATACAAGACACAAATTCGCTCCTGTGTGGAGTACTGCTCGCATCTCTGGGATGGTTCAGCAAAGTACTTACTAGATGCTCTCGACAGGTTGCAGCGACGTGCGATCCGCATCATTGGGAATCCCGAGATCACGAACACCCTAGAACCTTTACAGCTGCGTAGAGATGTTGCGTCCATGGCTGTATTTTACCGTCTGTACCATGGGGAGTGTTCTGATGAGCTCTTCCAATTAGTCCCACCCTCCCCTTTCCTACACAGGACAACGCGTGCAGGTCTTAGATGTCATCCGCACACGGTGCAAAACATCCGATCAAGAACCAAGCGGTTCGGAGACTCTTTCCTCTGTCGCACCATTAAGGCCTGGAATTCATTACCAGCTCACGTGTTTCCTTCTTCCTACAGTCCCGGGTCCTTTAAGCGGGGCGTGAAAAAGCATATGATAAGGCCGTCAAGCTGAGTGTCACCATTGTCACACGGTATGTGTAAGTAATGGTGACCCTCTTTTCTGGGATTTTGCCTTCAGCTTACCATCAGGCAAGGCGAAGTCCAATTGACGTGTCCTATATAAAAAAAAAAAAAAAAAAAAAAAAAAACTAACAAATGGAATATTATGCGACTAATTACTTTTTTATAGCCTATACATACATATAAAATGTAACAAAAAAAAAAGTATTTAAGTATGTTTATCCGTATTCTAGATTCCATAACACATGCTAGTTAAACTATGCTTACCATGGGTCTAGATAGCGTTGTGTAGAATGTTGTAGAATATTTATTTATTTATTTTTATAACAATTCAATTTAATCAATTTATTGCAATATATGGGTACACACACAGTTGTTATAATTTATGCATTAGATTCACGATAATTCAGTATTAACATGCAATAATCTCATGTTAAAGAATTGACAGCAAAAATGGGAATTCAATAATTAATTTCATTTTTTTTTATACAACTCAGGTGACAGACAGGCACACGGCCCACCCGATGGAAAGTTGCATGAATATTGCATGCATAAAATCACGCCTGTCTCGCCGTCCACGTCCACACTCGCCTCAAACACCCGTTTCGTTAGTCTTCTTTCATTAATTCTCTCAACATGACCGAACCATCTCAACATTCCTCTCTCAATTCTCATCACTACATCTTCTATCACTCCATATCGCTCTCTTATCACGCTATTTCTCACTCTATCTCTCAAGGTCACTCCACACATTCTCTCTCATTATTACTAGTTATCAAAATGTTAGATGTCCGTGTTTCGTATAACAGTTCGTAATCACTTAGCAGGAGGTCAAAAAGATTACTTTATTGAAATCTCTTTCCTCTGTCGCACCATTAAGGCCTGGAATTATTTTTTTTTTTTTTTTTTTTTTTTTATATAGGACACGTCAATTGGACTTCGCCTTGCCTGATGGTAAGCTGAAGGCAAAGTCCCAGAAAAGAGGGTCACCATTACTTACACATACCGTGTGACAATGGTGACACTCAGCTTGACGGCCTCATCATATGCTTTTTCACGCCCCGCTTAAAGGACCCGGGACTGTAGGAAGAAGGAAACACGTGAGCTGGTAATGAATTCCAGGCCTTAATGGTGCGACAGAGTAAAGAGTCTCCGAACCGCTTGGTTCTTGATCGGATGTTTTGCACCGTGTGCGGATGACATCTAAGACCTGCACGCGTTGTCCTGTGTAGGAAAGGGGAGGGTGGGACTAATTGGAAGAGCTCATCAGAACACTCCCCATGGTACAAACGGTAAAATACAGCCATGGACGCAACATCTCTACGCAGCTGTAAAGGTTCTAGGGTGTTCGTGATCTCGGGATTCCCAATGATGCGGACCGCACGTCGCTGCAACCTGTCGAGAGCATCTAGTAAGTACTTTGCTGAACCATCCCAGAGATGCGAGCAGTACTCCACACAGGAGCGAATTTGTGTCTTGTATAGAAGACACCGCTGCTCCGGCGTGAAAAATCGTCTCACTCTGTTCAGGACTCCGAGTTTTCGTGAGGCTGTTTTGATGATACTTTCGATGTAGTTTTTGTTATTCAGGTTGCAGCGAACATCCATACCTAGGATATTGAGATTGTCCTGCAGTGGCAGTGGCGTGCTCTGAAGAGTGGGGAGGGGAAGGAAAGAAGATACTTTTGCTGTAAACGCACATGCCTGCGTCTTCTTGGCATTGAACTCAACCAGGTTCTCAGAGCCCCATTGAGAAATGTGATTCAGGATCCCGTCAAGCTCAGTGACAAGAAGCTGCCTTTTCTCCGCGATATCCGACTGCTTGGCCGCAGGATGTCCATGATAACTCCCATGCAAAGTGCTATCGTCTGCATAACAATGAACATTGCCGGTAGACAGCATGTCGTTGATATGCAGAAGAAAGAGAGTGGGTGATAAGACGGACCCCTGGGGCACGCCAGCATTAACCTGCAGAAACTCCGAAGCTCGTCCGTCACAAAGGACGCGAATACGGCGCCCCTGCAGAAAGCTAGCAACCCAGTTGCACAGCCTAGAAGGCAGACCAAAGGCAGGTAGCTTGGAAAGAAGCGATTTGTGCCAGACTCTATCGAAAGCTTTGGCGATGTCAAGACTAATTGCCAGTGACTCGCCGTGCTTGTCCATAGCCTCACCCCAAAGATGGGTAACGTATGCTAGAAGATCACCCGTTGACCGTTTCGGTCTGAAGCCATATTGCCGGTCATTAATTAAGGAGTGATCCTCTAGGTGCCGCATGAGCTGTTTGTTGATTATGTGCTCGAACACTTTGCACAGCACTGAGGTGACGGCTATGGGTCGATAGTTGGCTGGCTCCGAGCGATCCCCCTTCTTGGGAATCGGCTGAACATTCGCCTCTTTCCAAGGCAAAGGCACTGTACCCGAACTGTAGGATAGCCGGTACAGGCGCGTAAGCATTGGAGACAACTCCGCTGCACATTTTTTCAAGACTACCGCTGGAATACCATCCGGACCACTGGCTTTCCGGACATCGAGTGATTGCAGCACTGCACGGACATCGCGTTGCCTGATATGGATATCAGGCATCGCGTGGTCACTGTCGGGTAGAGTTGGTGGCTGCGTACCACAATCATCGATTCGGGAGTTGGCCGCAAAGAGATTAGCCAGCAAATTTGCCTTCTCTTGCGGCTCATGGGCCAGGGATCCATCAGGGTTACGCAGCGGAGGCAGCGAAGGCTGACAGAAGTTGGCTTGCACGGCTTTAGCCAGTCGCCAGTAGCCACGGCTTCCCGTGGGATGCATCACTAGCTCTTGACCAAGCCGCGCTATGCGCAGGGCATCCGCTCTGACGTAGGCCCTTCTGCAGACCTTTGTGGTTCTGTTGTACGCCGCCTTGAAGTGGCCCAGATTGGGATGGCGCGTGGCGCGCGCCCTTACCCAAGCGCGGTACGCAGACTGTTTTTGTTCAACAGCTTCCGCACACTCGCGCCCGAACCAAGGGCGCACCCCGCGGTCACCGGTGACATCGGTGTATGAGATATAGTATTCCATACCCAGACCGATCTCACCGGCGACAGCAGTAGCACAATCCGATGGGTTCTTACCTTCAAAGCAGCGCTCAACCCACGGGATGGACGCAAAATAGTCACGAAGTCCATCCCAGTCCGCTGACGAGTAGTGCCAGAGACGCCGCTTCCCCTGCACGGGTCGTGGGGGCGCTATAATGGGCACCGTGGAACTGACCAGACAGTGGTCGGAGTTGCCTAAAGCGGCTCGCACCGATACACTGTACCGGTCCGGATCACTCGTCAGCAGAAGGTCTAGCAGAGAAGGTGCTAGGCCCGACCTTCTTGGTATCCTAGTGACCTCGTGCACCAATTGGGTCAGGCCGTGCGCCAGAGCAAACGCGTGGGCGGCTCTTCCCGCATGGTCTGTTTTGGAGGAGCCCAACCAGATCTCGTGGTGGGCGTTAAAATCCCCCAAAAACACCATTTCGGCATTCGGAAATCGCTCCTGCGCATCATCTGCCGCCTGACTCAGATATTCAAAGAGTCGAGTTGTCTCAGCATCTCCTGTATGGGAACGGTAGAGGCACACATAGATCTGACTCGTAGGGCCATGGTCTACGTGTACCCAAAGGATGGAGAAGGATAGGTCCTCTAGGCAGCGCAAACGGCGACAGCAAACATCCGCCCTAACAAACACGCACACCCCGGCTTTTGCACGAAAACTTTCCTCAAGAACATAGCCAGGGTAGAGCAAGTAGGTCGTGTCGTCAGGGCGGTGTATTTGCGTCTCCGTTAGAAAAAACATGGCAGGTTTCGCCGTCTCTAGGTGTTGGTGGACGGCGTTGAGGTTTGCATGGAGCCCACAGATGTTAGTGGACTCCACCTCAAATAGCAAGCTTTTGGGAGTGTGTCGAGCCGCTGTGTTGCCTATTTCCTTGAATTGCGCTGCCATGAGTTTGGGTGGGAGAAGGCGTGAAAAAAGAGGTGATTGCCGCCGCAGCACCGTGTGACAAAGCGCGGGATATTGGTTTTATCTATGAATGTGAGGCATGGCGAGAGCCGACGCGCCGAACGGAAGGGCCCCCGTACCCCCCCGAGTATGGTCGCCGGGCTCCCAATTCCGGTCACCAACCGGCACGACGAACCATATCGGGATTATGCGCGGCCTGGTGAGGCAGCCTCCCAAGGTGGTTAACCCCAGTTGGGCCCCTGTACTATACCGCGGGCGGCCAGCGGCACCACCGTTTCTACAGGTCTCCCTGTTCGGCGCATCGCCCCGCGCCATCCCCACTAGACTACGCCAAGACCCACTGGTCCCACTAGTGCTGCGACAACCACCACCTCTGCCCGGCTATGCACTTGCTGACCCCTGAACACAATCCAACCGAGATTGAATTGCTATGGAGGGTTTTTCGCAATAGTGCACGGTGGTACCTACCCGGTCGAAACTTGAGACAAATTTGTGCCACCAAGTTTCTACCACCCTCAAAAATTACCAGCTCACGTGTTTCCTTCTTCCTATAGTCCCGGGGCCTTTAAGCGGGGCGTGAAAAAGCATATGATGAGGCCGTCAAACTGAGTATCACCATTGTCACACGGTATATGTAAGTAATGGTGATCCTCTTTTCTGAGACTTTGCCTTCAGCTTACCATCAGGCAGGACGAAGCCTAATTGACGTGTTTTATAAAAAAAAAAAATTGTATTTGGATAATATTTTGTCTTGCGGCGATATTTACAGGAAATGAAAATCTGTCTGGTAACTGTATTATTGTAATTATGCTCATATTATGAGTGACCATTTAATAAATTTTATGGAAATCTATTGAGATTTAGTGGAAACTCATAAAGATGCCAGTCCCAGTCCCAGTGCGTGCGCGTGTGCTTGTGACTGTGCGTGTGCGTGTGCATGCGCGTGCGCGTGTGCGAATGCGTGTGCGAGTGCGAGCGCGTGTGCGTGTGCGCGAGCGTGTGCGTGTGCGTGTGCGAATGCGTGTGCGTGTGCATGTGCGTGTGCGTGTGCGTGTGCGTGTGCATGTGCGTGTGCGTGTGAGTGTGCGTGGGCGTGTACGCGCGCTCACCGTCGAGGCTGGCGGCGGGCAGCTTGTGCAGCTGGTGCAGGCAGGTGGCCAGCAGCTTGTCGTGGTGCGGCTGCGCCCTCGCCAGCGTCTGCAGCAGCGCCAGCAGGCGGCCGGCGCCGCCGCCCTCGGCCGGCAGCGCCTCGAGCGCGCGCCCCGCGCCGTCGCACAACACGTTGCGCGCGTACGTCAGCAGGTTGCACACGATCTGCAACGGCGGTGGGATCTCATCAGAGCGATATTTATACAACTTAGGTGGCAGACGAGCACACGGCCCACCTGATAGAAAGTGGTTACCGTGACCTATGAACGTATGTAACACCAGGGGAGTCATCCGTGCTGCCAACCCTGTAGGAACAGAGATTTTATGTGCCCTCAGTGCAGAACACAAAATCAGGACAAGCCTTTGGTCTTCCCATTGTCAGCACAAAAACTCTCCAGTGAGCTCTGGCTACCCTACTCACTACCGGGAATACAACACGAGGTTATTATAGCCGTGGTAATCTGTAGGGTGGAGGTACTTCCCCCGTCGGACTGCTCAATTCAGACGGGAATACCGTCGTGTTCTACCTCCTCAATTTGTATTTATAGCTTGTCCTGTTCTCACTAGTTTTTTTATTATGGTGTAAAAGTTGAGGGACAACTACCCTCAGTTTTATTTAGAATTTATGTAACATAATATTGTTTTATTTTCTTTGGTCAGCACTTTTAATTTTGAACATTATTGGAAGACAGAATACCTTTGTAGCGAAGTTAACCAAAGCATTCGCCCTGTAAGGAAATCGTCGCGAGTTCCGCTTTAAAAGCATTCACTTTTCAATTCTAAAAAGCTATGTGATGGTTACACTTCTTGCCTTGATGTACGCTCTTAACATTCGGTCAATCAGAATTAAACATGTTCGTCAGTCAGTAGGCACAAGGGCCCCAAACCACAGTGATGGGGCCCTAAAAAAAAAAAATGTTGCTCCTAATTTTTTTTCTTCTTCATTCTAGTGTTAATCCCCGTGACATCCGATACTTTTGTCTCGGCATCTAGCTGGGGTCGGCTTTCTCTAGTCTAAATTATTTTTGGTTATACTTCGATATTTTTCGTTTTTTTTAATAGTATATTTTTATTAATAACTTCCCCACGGATTAATTCCACCACCGGAGGCGGATGATGTACGTCGGACTTGAACCGACTAAAACGAGACGACCCTCTTCGTGTGTGGGAACCACAGAGTCCCTATCTCATCCCCGGGTATGGGGAGGCGCCGCCGCGGCCTGCTTCTGTCAAGGTGACTGGCTGCTCCACCCGTCACCCTCAGGCCCGCGCTCATGGAGGACAGAGAATTAATAACATAACATAAACTCACGCCTATATCCCCGAAGGGGTAGGCAGAGGTGCTAACACCCACATTTCGCCAGTTTATGTTTAGGTCCCAATGTAATAGGTGGCGAGCCTATTGCCATTAACCGGGCACTTATAAACCTGCGATAAATACACACATAACTTCGAAAAGCATCGAAAAGTCATTGGTGTGTGCCATGGTAAAACATGGGATCGAACCCGAGACCTCGTCTCAGCAGTCCATTACCCATACCACTAGGCAATAGCGGGACATTAATAATCTTGCTATCTTTAACTATTATATACATACATATAATCACGCCATTATCTCTGGAGGGTTTCATCAAACATTGTATTCGGTCCCACATAATAGGGGGTGAAAAATATTCTTGGTAGGATTCCCACCCAACAGCCTATTATTCAAGAACGGTAGTCCATGCGCACCTTATAGTACAGCAAGTTGTTCTGCGTGTGGTCGGGCAGCTCGCTGGCGGGCCGGTGGAACCGCGCCAGCAGCGCCAGCATGAGCATCCGCACGCGCTGCGCCGCCGCCGCGCCCGACGCGAGCGCCGTGCGCTCCGCCCCCGACGCGGAGCCGAACACCTCGCGGTTGGACGCGCGGCCGATCACCGACGTGATGGCCTCTACCTCTGTGAGGAGTTCTACTGGCGAGTTCGGGTGCGCGGCTCTGTAAAACAATTGGTGTGATGACATTTGTAATATTTAATTCAAATCAAATCAAATCAAATTCATTTATTTGCTAGAACATGGTGTATAGAGGTGGTATAATAACATAGTGTAGTTCGCTCATAGTCTGCCATGTGATGGCGTGCAAATTTAGTACATTTGTCAATTTCTTAAATCTACATTAAATCTATAATCATCACCATTATGTATTTATTATTATTATTATTAATTAACATCATTATTTATGTTCAAGTGTCTTTCTATAAATTTGTCATTTAAATATTCATGTACGTCATAATAACTTTTATTTAATAACATTTCAAACAGTTCAATTAAACTGATGTATAGTAAGAGTTTTTAAAATACGCGAGTAAAATAAGTTTTTATAGTTTCACACATACATACATAGAATCACGCCTTTCTGCCCGGAGGGTTGGGCAGAGGGGAGAATTAACACCCACATTAAACCAAACATTGAATTCGGTCACACGTAATATGGGGTGAGCCTATTGCCGTATTACGGGCACTATTGTTGACTCAAGTCATACATCTGAGGCTGAGTGTGGGCTGTATATTCTGTCTGATGTTACACAGCCCTATCCATTAATCGCCTTGTACGACACCGCATGGGGAGAGACAAGTTTAATAAACAAAACTTTCACTCAAATATAACTTACGTTTTCTATGTAAAAATTAAAATTACCCATTTTCTAACTCTCAAAAAAAGGAAACTCATTTTTTAGTCTATGGCTGTTCATCATTGATAGATAGATGCGCGCGCATAGGAAAACAAATTAATTTTTCATGCTATTATTGCAAAAAAACAAATAACTCGTTTTCACTGTTGAAATTATAATAAGATTGCCTACAAGTGTTGAAATTATAATTAGATTGCCTACAAGTGTTGAAATTATAATTAGAGTGCCCACAAGTGTTGAAATTATAATTAGATTGCCTACAAGTGTTGAAATTATAATTAGATTGCCTACAAGTGTTGAAATTATAATTAGATTGCCTACAAGTGTTGAAATTATAATTAGATTGCCTACAAGTGTTGAAATTATAATAAGATTGCCTACAAGTGTTGAAATTATAATTAGATTGCCTACAAGTGTTGAAATTATAATTAGATTGCCTACAAGTGTTGAAATTATAATTAGAGTGCCCACAAGTGTTGAAATTATAATTAGATTGCCTACAAGTGTTGAAATTATAATTAGATTGCCTACAAGTGTTGAAATTATAATTAGATTGCCTACAAGTGTTGAAATTATAATTAGATTGCCTTTATATAGTGCAATAATTTATGTAGTGCAGGTCCAATAAGACAATTCCTCGCACCCTGCTGACCCTGGGCTATCCCGGATCACCTGCTTCTGGTGGAGTGAGAAGCCTCACCTGTCACCCCAGGCGTGCGGTCACAGAGGAGGAAGGTGTTGAGGGTACGTACCGGAGCACCATGTCGATGCACTCGACGTGGCTGAGCAGCGCGTGGTGCACGTGCAGCACGCAGCTGTGGTTGTGCGCGCCCAGCGTCGTCAGCAGGGCGTCGCACAGCGCCAGGGCCGGCACCAGCACCTGCCGGAACCTGTCGGCGGGAGGACACAAAGGGCATATAGGCTATATCGGGCATATACTCGTAGGACACAAAGGACATATAGGACATATCGGGCATATTATTGTAGGACACAAAGGGCATATAGGACACATCGGGCATATACTCGTAGGACACATCGGGCATATACTTGTAGGACACATCGAGCATATACTCGTAGGACACAAAGGGTATATAGGACACATCAGGCATATAATTGTAGGGCACAAAGGGCATATAGGGCACATCGAGCATATAGGACACATCAGGCATATAATTGTAGGACACATAGGGTATATAGGACACATCGAGCAAATAGGACACATCGGGCATATACTCGTAGGACACATCGGGCATATACTCGTAGGACACATCGGGCATATACTCGTAGGACACAAAGGGCATATAGGACACATCGGGCATATAGGACACATCGGGCATATAGGACACATCGGGCATATACTCGTAGGACACAAAGGGCATATAGGACACAGAGCAGAGAGGAGACGACAAAAGTGACTGTGAATTGCTGTACTCTTGCGTCTACCCTGACGTCATCGCAATAATCACGCACGAAAAGTGTCACGTGTTCTTGCATAAGACAATAAAAAAATTACAACACTGCTCTGCTTTTGCTCTGTGATTATCTCTCATCCATAAACAACAAAACTGTCATCAAGTAACATATTATAACAGCTACCTGTTGGCGACAGAAGGCACGAAATCTGTATCTGGATGCTGTGCATAGCCAGTGTGTATATCGGGGTGTGCAGACAGGGCCGTGAGAGAGGCCACGCAGCCCAGAGCCCCCTGGGCCAGCAGGGTCTCCGCCCCCACGCGCCAGCCCGCCATCTTGATGAGTAGACCCATCTTAGACTCGTATACATATAGCACTCGGAGGGACTTTGGGTTCGGTTCCAGGCTCTGTAAGGTTATATTAATGATGTTTAAACTATTGTTGCAACACGTTTTGGTATGACTGGTTTTGTTCGTTTTCTCTTTTTTGGTGTGTGAAGTTTATTTTTTTCTGTGCCAATCTCGCCAAATTTTTCTTTAGTCATTCGTCTAACAGTTCGTTGTCCAATATTAAGCGCACCAAAAATGAGAAAACGAGTAAATCCAGTCGTGTCAAAACGGCCATTATAGCGTGCCGCAACTATAGTGTTATAAATGTAACCTGCTGCATTTTGAGACACATATTGTTTGAAATATTCTCTCTTCATCATCTTTATGATTAAAAACTATATTAAAATTTAAAAAAAATGTCTATCTGTCTGTATACACCAAGATGATCTAAGC
Source organism: Eilema griseolum (assembly GCA_963662185.1). NCBI lineage: Eukaryota > Metazoa > Arthropoda > Insecta > Lepidoptera > Erebidae > Eilema > Eilema griseolum. Next base: position 1,486,718 of record OY759232.1, read on the forward strand.
CAATTATTTAACAGCACATTGTAAAAATACTAACAAAAGTAATACCATATTATGATAAATATTTTAATTGTTTAGCCGCATCACAGTTAGAGTGGAAAGACAATTTAGTATGTTTTATACAGTCAGAGTGACAGTCTAATCTATTAACCCGCCCCTCATCGTACCTGGTGCAAAGGTACCCATGACACTGGCAGCATTGCCCCGTTGAACAGCTATGGCCAACCGTTGCCCCAGGTACGAGCCGGAGCGGGAGTCACCGGTTTTGTCCCTCAACCTGCGCCCTAATTCGCTCACCAGATTCTTGGCGTCGGTACCCCAACTACCCATTGTCTTTTTGGTTGCCGAAGATGAGATAGACAGACATATCCCTAGCACCCTTCGGGTGAACTGTTTTTTACCAGAATTATATTAAATCAAACCTTTTATAAAATTTATATCTCCAAGATGACCCTATTTTATCATACGCTTCTTGCTACCTTAATGACATAAAAAAAAAACATTAAATAAACTCACCTCTTTCAACCCCTCATCATCTTGCAGTAAACTATCGATTAGACTCCTCAAATAACCTTGGTTGGTCAACATATTCATCCAGTCTGTTCTAGGGTTTATTTCAATCAACGTGTCCAAACACGCTAAAGCCACCATCCTACACACATCATGTCCGGCCCCGATGCAGTCCCCGCACACTATCGAACACAGATTATCACCAAAATCACTAATCACATCTGTCACCATTGATTTCAACGCGGACTCTTCTCTTGTAGAATTACGCACTTTGGAACTGTCCAACCTGCTGATATATGTAGTATTCACATTATCTTCTTCCGGATCTGCCGGACTTGATTTCAAATTCACTATATTCAAATAATTTAATAACGCTCCGTATAAATTCACTCTCATCTTCTGCGTAGAGCCTCCGGAAACTAGAATCCAGCTTAATATCTTGTGCAAGATGAATTTGAGAGTCAACGAATTGGTTTGCATCACTTGGTTTGATGGTCCAAAGAAACTAGTTTCGAATTCTGATGTTTTTAGATTGGAGTCTCTTTTTTGGAGAATGTAGCAGTGTCTGAGGTTGACTAGGAGTAGTAATACAGTCCCTGAAGCGAGGTTTCCTAGCTGTGGGAGGACTTCGCCGGGAGGTATCTTGTTTAGTAAGTCCTGGAGTATGTTGAGGAGTAGGTTCTTGCGTGATTCGAGGCTGAGAATGTCGTGGGGCGCGACGCAGAAGAGGATCTCGGTGAGTTGCCGCCAGGAGTCGTAGTAGTGTGTGAGTGTGGCCGCCAGGTTGCGCTGGCGGTTCACTTCTGTTACGTAGTCGAGGACCTGTGGATATTCAACGTTCAAATATTTGATGGTGATAGATATTATTTCAGCAGAAAGTCAAACGCGCACGTTGTTATGGTAATCTATATCTTTTTATCAATATGAATTGATATCCCTTCATGTGTTAATGATTTCAACAGACAGTAAGTAGGCAATATACAGCATAGTCAGAGGGATTGTACCCTTAGCACGAAAAACTATTGCAACCGTATCGTGAACGCATCCAGAGAATGGAGGATTATTTCTGATACTAACTTGAGACATATCCCATCGGCAAAGTACGCATACCTAATGAAAAAAACAAATTCACCCAATTGTATTGTTTGCAATACAATTGGAGATATACAACATTTGCTGATGGAATGTGTTTGGAATAAAGACGAACGCGATTCGCTGCTGACCGAACTAAATCTAAATAGACAGGATATAGGTCTCATTCAAACGATCTTAGCAAGACCTAAATTTGAAGAGGCTATGAAATTATGTCGTTTGGCTCTGGTGGTTCAGCAGTGAATTGATGCATCTTATGTGTTTACCCACTTAAATAAATTATTGTAGTCCTGTATAATATCGAAAGGTACGATGGGATTGGCATATCCTTTATGGATAAAAATCCCTAATTAAAATTAAGATAAAAAAAAAACTTGTGACATATTAAAAACGAGCATATAAGGGAATAGATCTTCACATCCACACATACATTCATGCAAATAATTAGATGGTTCAAAGGTTCAATGGAGGACATTGAAAGTATGTAGGGGATGTGTAATATATTTAAGAGAAGTGTAAGGTATTATCGTAGGAGATATAAAGCTTGTGAGACGTGGGAGATACAAAACATGTAGAGTGGAGGAATACAGTACGTGTCTATGGGAGGTAGAGGTAGAGGTAGAGGTAGAGGTAGAGGTAGAGGTGTAGAGTGTGAGGTACGCTGACCTTCTGTATCTCGAGCGCGACGCGCGTGGCCTGCGGTGCGGACGCTCGTATCGCAGCCAACTCTCGCGTCAGCAGAGCGTGGACGCGCGATACGCTGATGCGTTTGCCGCCCTGACCTACGGGACACGGGTGTAATATTGCAGTTGGGACACCGGACTGGTGTCCAGCCCTTCTGTGTGGGCCATTGATATAACGACTGTCATAGATGTTCGTATGACAATCGGTACCGACGGCTTAGACTGAAGACAAACGAGTGTAATTTTCTGAATTTAAAGTTGCGTCATTTCTGCTACATTTGTGTTTTTCACTGACAGCACAGAAATTCGTATGTTCTTACAGGCGGGTCTAAAAAAGGCCACTTTATTGAAGTCGTATTAGGATAATATTTTGTCTTGTGGCGTTATTTACATGAAATAAGAATATGCTTAGTACATGAATTATTGTGAATTGGCTCATATAAGTGACCATTTCAAGAATGTTATAGGAATCTATTAGATTTACTGGAAATTTATAGAGCTACTAGTTTTTAGCAGAATCACTCAATGTGGCCTTTTTAGACCCGAGGGTCGGTAGCCACTTTCCATCAGATGGGCCGTGTGCTAGTCTACCAACTAAGTTATATAAAATATATGGTAATAAATAATCTTTTTTTGATTCACACAGTAACGCAAAATGAGTTCTCTGTAAACAAGTTTGGTATAAAATTGAAATTACACGACCCACATATCAAAAAATTACACTCGTTTGGCTTCAGTCTTGATGTGAACTCCGAGACACGGAAAACACACAGACCAATATTTTACCAGAAGGTAGGACATGACGGTATTCCCGTCCCAATTGAGCAGTCCGACTGGGGAAGTTTCTCCACCTTACAGAAAACCGCGGCTATGATAACTTCGTGTTGTGTTACTGACGCGGAGTAGGGTAGCCAGAGCTCACTTGAGAGTTTTGTGCTGTCAGTGGTAAGACTAAAGACTTACCCTGATTGTTTCTTCTGCACTGACTGCACAGAAACTCTCTATTCTTACAGGGTCAGTAGCATGGGTGTAACTCCCATGGTGGTGCACACGTTCTTAGTTCACGGTGACCACTTTCCATCAGGCGGGCCGTATACAACTTAAATTATATAAAAAAATAATAGACAGATAAATAAAAAGAAAAGATTAATAAAAAAAACATACCAGTAGGTAAATCGCAGGACGATATGGCCTGTCGCAGCTGCGTGGCGTGGAACAGCTCCCAGCGGGGCTCAACCGCCGGCTCCACGCTCACCGGCAGCTCCTCTAACGTCCTCCGGAGTAAGCACCATTCCCATTCCTTAACCGGATATAATAATCATTAAAACCACTCTACGATTATCATTGCTCGTACAATATATTCGTCCGTGTCACTTATTTTCGACCTAAAATTTGTAGGATAGCACGAAGCGCTACAACGTTAACCAATCATAGAATATACCAAAGAATATGCGCGAGTTAAGGAACCACAAAACTACATGCATTAACTTTGTCAGCTAATAAGTTTCTAGAACATTCGATGCACATCCACTGTTTTATCTAGGAGATGCGTCATTTCGCGTAAATGTCGAATTAGCAATAAGATCAATATTTTGTCAATAGAATGAATTACTGTTTATATTAAAATCAAGCTGTTACTTTTTTTTTTTTTATACCACTTAGTTGGCAGACAAGCACACGGCCCACCTGATGGAAAGTAGTTACCGTGGCCTATGGACGTCTGTAACACCAGAGGAATCACAGTCGCGCTGCCAACCCTGTAAGTACAGAGTTTCTGTGCCGTCAGTAGAAGACAAATCAGAACAAGCCTTTAGTCTTTTTAGTAGTTTAAATTTTACTGTAATGTAATGTAATGTAATGGTGTACAATAAAGAATTATCTATCTATCTATCTATCTAGTCTTCCCACTGATAGCACATATTCTCCAGTGAGCTCTGGCTACCCTACTCACCGCTGGGAACACAACACGAAGTTATTATAACCGCGGTATTCTGTAGGGCGGAGGTACTTCCCCAATCGGACTGCTCAATCGGGCGGAAATATTTTTTTTTTTTAAATAACTTCAGTGTCGGTTACTTAATTCGCGCGCCAGGGCCACGTTTCTCTTGCTACTTGGGTCCAAGATATGTGACACAGACTATAACTTAAGTAAGATGTCTTGTCATACTCCATATTACTCGGACATACATCATGAACCTGAATTGTGCTCAAAAAGTGCTCTATACGCGCAGTACACATTTCTTTTTTTTTTTTTTTTTATACCACTTAGTTGGCAGACAAGCACACGGCCCACCTGATGGAAAGTGGTTACCGTGACCTATGGACGTCTGTAACACCAGAGGAGTCACAGTCGCGCTGCCAACCCTGTAAGTACAGAGTTTCTGTGCCGTCAGCAGAAGACAAAGCAGGACAAGCCTTTAGTCTTCCCACTGACAGCACAAATTCTCCAGTGAGCTCCGGCTACCCTACTCACCGCTGGGAACACAACACGAAGTTATTATAACCGCGGTATTCTGTAGGGCGGAGGTACTACCCCAGTCGGACTGCTCAATCGGGCGGAAATACCGCCGTGTCCTACCTCCTTGTGTCTTTTGAAGATAGCACGGGATTCTACGGCAACAAAGATTACTACAAAGCAATCCGCGCGCTAAGGCGACGTTTGTCTCGCGACGTAGGTCCAAGATACGCGCCCCGAGGCGCACCCACCTGCGTGGGGTGGTGCGCGGTGTGCGTGAGCGCCAGTAGCAGCGCGGCCGCGGCGGCGTGCTGACGGCTGGCGGCGGCCGCTCCCGCCTCGCACGCGCACGCTCGCAGCACCCACGAGCGAGACGATAGCGTCACTACTGAAGCGGTCTGCGGACAAGTACATGAAAGTGGTAAAAAAAAGTTGCTTGAACTGTGCTCGCTAAATAAAGGCACTTGGTGGAATTTGTTGTTACATACACATATTGAATTATTACGGCATCCTCAAAGATTTGAAAAGGTTTTTTTTATCAGCTAATTGACACGTCCTATAGGAAAAATGGACACGCCTGGCCTTATTAAGGCATGGAATTCATTATCAGCTCACGTGTTTCATTCTTCCTATAGTCCCGGGTCCTTTAAGCGGGACGTGAAAAAGCATTTGATGAAGCCGTCAAGCTGAGTGCCACCATTGTCACATGATACATGTAAATATGTACCCTCTTTTCTGAGACTTTGCCTTTAGCTTACCATCACGCGAGGTGAAGTCAAGTTGGCGTATCCTAGTTAAAAAGAATAAAGTATATACAGTCGCATTACTCTATAACCCTCCTTTTGCTTCAAGTCTCCCACTAGAATTGAAACAATAACTGTCAAGTACAATATTGAGATGTCCAAACACACCTTCAGATCGACAGTGGCCTTCACATGTCTGGACAGGAAGTAGTCTCTGGTCCTGAGGAACCGCAGTATCGGCGCGGACGTACTGGGGCGGGCGCACAGCCAGTACAAGAGCCGGTAGCAACCCTCTATGAGATTGTTCGCCTCCCTATAAAAAATACAACAGTTCTTAGTATTGATTCAATCTATCGTAGTCCACAGCTGGGCATAGGCCTCTCCCAGTCTCAGGTGGCTCTGGTTTCCACGCTGGCGAGAAGGGTTCGTACAGAGTTTTATTTTGAGTTTTACTTCTCTCGCAGTCATATCGTTTGCGCATTTTTTCCATTAGTCGCTTCTTACGACAAGCTTTTTTTTAACGGGCACAAAATCCACACGGATGCCCCCACCACCAGAGTCGGTGGGAGAGGTTATGTCAAACTTGAACCGACTAAAACGCACGACGTCTGTTGGTCATTTGGCTGCCGAAGGTGAGGTTAACAGGCATATCTCTCGCACCTCGGCCGACCCAGAGCTACCTCCCACGATCTGGCCCTCTCCTCGGAGAGTCTCCAACTCGTCCCTGGCAACGGGGAGGCGCGCAAGGCGCACCGCCGTCGCGGTCTGCTTGCCACGTTGACGCTCGAGTTACTTCAGCGCCGGCCGCCCACGCATCAGCGCAGTGAGCGTGTGCGGCCCCGATTTCCTCGCTCGCGTCGCAGTGATGGCACTCGGACGTTGGCTCTTTCTCCATGCGAAGAAGATACTGCTTGAAGTACTCGTGCTCGGTGATCATCTGCGTCAGACGGTACAGCCACTCCCACATCTACTTCAGCTTGCGATCCTCCACTTCACAGGATCGCCATGGCAATGGCATCCCTGGCCTGTCGGGGGGAGGGGAGGGCGGGAGGATGTTATGGACGGTGATGCGTAGTTACCTCTGCGCGTTGTTGGAGGCGACGTGCTGGTCGAGGATGTCGAGGATGGAGTGCAGGCACGTGCGCGGCGCGCCGCCCGCGCCCGCCTCGCTCAGCGAGCTGCGCGCCACCTGCCGACGAGAAACGACCACGGCTATAGTCGGGGGACTCCAATATCCTCTACAACACGTCTATGTTCCGTTTGGTCAAGTACTTAACTAAAGATAAACAATATATAAAACTCACGCCTATATCCCCGAAGAGGTAGGCAGAGGTGCTAGCACCCACATTTCGCCACATGACAATAGGCTCGCCACCTAGTACATTGGAACCTAAACATAAACTGTTTAGGTTCCAATGTACTAGGTGGCGAGCCTATTGCCATTAGCCGGGCACTTATAAACCTGCGATAAATACACATATAACTTCGAAAAGTATCGAAAAGTCATTGGTGTGTGCCATGGTAAAACTTGGGATCGAACCCGAGACCTCGTCTCAGCCGTCCATTATCCGTACCACTAGGCTACCGCGGTAATTAAAGGTAAAGAATCTTTATGTGAATGTCCTCCAAAGATTGTCGTACGATGACACAGAGAAGTTAGTGTCTGTTTTAAATTTCTGACATTAACTCAATAACTAATTAATGCAATTAAAATATTATGAATGCTCTCTAATAGAAATATTGCATGTACAGACAATACCACATATTAGCATACCTTGAAGAGGTTGTAAGACAGCAGACCTGTACATTTATTGAAAATGTATCTTTTACTAACTTTCTGTAACCTGTGTTATTATTATATTCATTTATTTCAAGTGACCAAGACTCAAAATAAGACATAACAAAAGACCAAGACTGCAAATAAATTATTTGTATTGATTTGATTTTGATTAAAATAAATAGTTACTGTTGAGTTGCATAATTAAGACATAACTTTAGGTAGTAGTAGTGAATTACTCTAGCATTGTAATATCCTTAGTAAATTGGTTGTATCTGTAATAGTATTTATGAAATATTGTTAATCTGCACTTGGCGCCTGAAGCACAGGACTACCTAATTCAGTGAGACTCTGTGAGACAATTAACTGCACAAATATATATTATACATACCTAATATACCCATGCACAATGTACACGCACGATAGATTATGAACCCATGTAAAATACTGTACAACGATTATACAATAAATTTGATTTGATTGATTGACGTTTTTCACAAATACTAATAGTTATGTACGAAGTAGATGCTAGTTTTTTTTTTAGCACAGCCCAGGTTTCACCATGGCACACACCAATGACTTTTCAATGCTTTTCCTAGTTATGTGTGTATTTATCGCAGGTTTATAAGTGCCCGGTTAATGGCAATAGGTTCGTTCATCTATTACATTGGGACCTAAATATAAACTAGCGAAATGTGGGTGCTTCTAGCTCTGCCTACCCCTTCGGGGATATAGGAGTGAGTTAATGTTATGTTATTTATGTTTATGCATGTGTTAGGCCGCGTGGTTCCCGGCAGAGTAGAATTTGGACCACCCCATCTCTTCCAATGTGTCGTACAAGGCGACTAAGGGATAGGGCTGTTTAACATCGGACAGATATATACAGCCCGGACTCAGCCTCGGATGCATGGCTCGAGTGAACAATGGTCCCCGAAATGCGGCAATATGCTCACCCCCTATTACGTGGGACCGAAACAATTATTGGTGAAATGTGGGTGATAATTCACCTCTGCCTAACCCTCCGGGAATAAAGGCGTGATTATATGTATGGATGTTTATGTAATGTAGTACATACGTCGTCGTTGAGTTGGTAGCCCAGCAGCAGGTGCGCCAGGTTGGGCGGCGCGGCGGGCAGTGCGTGCTGCAGTAACGCCACGATGCCCTCCTTGGCCGCGCGCACTCCGGCCCCCGCCTCGCCCTCCGCGCCCTCCGCATGCTGGCCCCACTCCTCCGCCTCCAGGCACTCCACGAACCCGTATCTGGGGACCACAATCGATATATTAAAATACTCGTAAACGTAAAATGAAATACACCTTAAAATATATATTAAATGTCTTTATTAATGGCGTGACGCTAATGTTACGTTTTTCAAGTTACAGTCCTTTAGAATGATTGTTGGTGATGACGATGACGATAAATGATGATTGCTGCCTCAGTAAAATTGTGGAGACTTTACTAGAAGCACCCTAGGGAGATTTGGAATCAACCAACTACCGATGTGAACCCACTCCTAACACAAGCAATTTAGCGTAGCTGGAGGGTTTAGCGGGAATATTAGTAATTTCGATTCTAATATTCTTTATAAAAAAAAAAACAAACAAATTTGTGTGCGTTGTCAAAGACGTTAAGTCCATCATTTTTATACATAAAAACTTGAATTCACACCAATTTCAGAAGATAAAATAAAAAATAAAATCCCGGCAGAGTAAATTTTGGACTACCCCATCTCTTTCCATGCGGTGTCGTACAAGGCAACTAAAGGATAGGGCTGTTTAACATCGGACAGATAGATATATACAGCCCAGACTCAGCCTCAGATGCATGGCATATATCCGTCATGCGGCAACCGCCTGAACTGATTGCAAATTTTTCCTATGTAAATAGTAGTGTAGTTTTAGTTGTAATATTTGAAGGAGGTAGGCCACGGCGGTTATTCCGCCCAATTGAGCAGTCCGACTGGGTAAGTACCTCCGCCCTACAGAATACCGCGGTTATAATAACTTCGTGTTGTGTTCTCAGCAGGAAGTAGGGTAGCCAGAGTTCACTGGAGAATTTGTGCTGTCAGTGGGATGATTAAAGGCTTGTCCTGCTTTGTCCTCTATACCGACGGCACAGAGATATGTGCTTACAGGGTCGGCAGCGCGAGTGTGGCTTCTGTGGTGTTACAGACGTCTATAGGCTACGGAAATTACTTTCTATCAGGTGGGCCGTGTGTTTATTTGCCTCCTAAGTGAAAAAGTGTAATGTTGAGGAGTACCTGATGTCGGCAAGCGTGTTCTTGTGCGCGATGGAGGCGAGCAGGTGGCGGGCGGCGGCGGGCGCCTGCAGGGCGCGGCCCAGCAGCGCCACGGCGCGGGCCGCCGCGGCCGGCAGGCTGCCCACGAGCGCCAGCACCTTGCACACCGTCACCAGCTGGCAGCTGTTGTCGCGCCCCGGCCCTGCGACAACACACTGCTGTAGTGCCCGCCAGACTTCCTGACTACGTATAGGTACACTGTTCTAGTCTGTGGTGGTCGACTTCAAAAAAAATATCAGTGCAAATATTTCTATGCATGAATATGTATATTTGCATTGGTCTGGGTGTTTCTATATTTATTTTATTTATTTATTTATATTTTTTAAAGAAGGCTTACAGACTAATATACAAATTGAATACACAAAAATATCATCATATCGCTAATTAAAAGCCTCCACATTTTATAATCATTAAAAAAGAAGAAAAAATAAAATAAAACACAAAATACAGTTACAAAGAACAAAAAATAAAATTAATAAATACCACAATTACAAAACTATAATTACATAAACAGAAGAGAGCGCAAGGAACGTTACTTAAGTTAGTACCTATATATCAATCAATTCATTTCTAATCATTTAATCATCAATCAATTCAATTCTATGTATAATATGTATGTATTTACAAAAAAAAGTATCTAAGTGTCTTTATCCGCATTCTAGATCTCGTAACACAAGCTAGTTAAGCTACGCTCACCAAGGATAGCGTTGTGTAGAATATCGTGGGATATTTATTATTATTATTATTCCCGGGCAACTGTATACGCATTTTTAACAAGCTCCCTAATGAAATTACGGATTTACCTGTGGATAAATTTAAAAATGTAGTTAAAAGTAAATTGTGCCAGAAAGGTTATTATAAAAGCCAAGAATACTTGCAAGATAAACAAGCTTGGAAATGAGCTGTTCGCTCAACTAAGCTACTCAAGTAAATGTTTGTATTTAGATTAAGTAGACTAAGTGTATGTTTGTAAATAGACCAAAAAAAAAGGCCCGCTGAGTTTCTTGCCGAAGTCTTCTCAGGTCGGGGCCGCGTTTCAAACCGGTGGTCCATTTACTAAACCAGTTTTCATATTTCCTTTTGTATTGTCGTTTTGTAAATGCCAATTTAATGGTATATGCAGAATAAATGATTTTTGAGTTTGACTTTGACTACCTCACCCCCAGCAACAGATAACCTAGCGCTGACCTTGGCAGGGGTATCCGAGTGGAATTCCACACTTTTAAAAAGTCCCAGGTTCTTTAAATGGCCAGCATATGATGAGGCCGTCAAGCCGTTGTAACACAGTATATGTATGTAATGGTGACCCTCTCTTCTGAGACTGCCTTCACCTTACCAACAGGCGAGGCAAAGTCTAATTGACGTGTGGCCTATATAAAAAAAAAAATACGTTCTATACGCGTAGCACATGTTTCTTATGTGTCTTTTGAAGATAGCACGGCCACGGGGTACAGGGTGCTAAGGCGGTGGACGAGCTCAAATTCACCAAGCTTAGATTACAGGCTTGTTTGAGCCACAAAGCAACGGCTTGAGGAGGATAGACTCACCCTCTATTACATGGAACCATAGTTATCGAAATGAGAGCATTAATATATCTCTATAGCCCTATCTCATCCCATGCGGTGTCGTATAAGGCGACTAAGGGATAGGGCTGTTTAACATCAGACATATATATACAGCCCAGACTCAGCCTCAAATGCATGGCTCGAGTCAACAATAGTGCCCAGAATACGGTTATAGGCTCACCACTTAATATGTGGAGCCGAAAGCAATGATTATTGAAATGGTGGTGTTAATTCACCTCTGAATTACCCTTCGGGGATAAAGGCATGATTATATATATGTATGTATATATGGTACATCATGGATCATCATATTCCTTAAGACAAAAAATTAGGTACACTGTGTGTCAGATTAAATGTATGTGTGTATGTAATATACCTCTGCCTACCCGTTAGTGGATTTTCAAGCATGAATATTGTATGTATGTACAAAATATGGGTAACATACCAAGTAAGAGCTTAGACAGGCCATCGATGAAAACGGGGCGGTTGGCTTCTGCGATAGCGGACTGCAGAGGACGCTCTAGCGCCAACGCTCGCTCCAGGACCTGCAGTACACTGACTAGTGCTTGCTCTATGTAGCTCTGTAATATGAATGTTTATTTATTATAACATAACATAAACTCACACCTATATCCCCGAAGGGGTAGGCAGAGGTGCTGGCACCTACATTTCGCCAGTTTATGTTTAGGTCCTAAAGTAATAGGTGGCGAGCCTATTGCCATTAACCAGGCACTTATAAACCTGCGATAAATACACATATAACTTCGAAAAGTATCGAAAAGTCATTGGTGTGTGCCATGGTAAAACTTGGGATCGAACCCGAGACCTCGCCTCAGTAGTCCATTACCCGTACCACTAGGCTACCGCGGTTTTTAAGGGAAGGATTTAAAAGGGACAAAAACAGTAAAACAGAAAAATTCAATGTTGTTGTATGTTGTTTGTAATAATATATATGATTGTAATGCCATAATTAATAAAATAGCATATAGGATACCTACTAGGACGCATTGCCGGAAACCCTACCAATTGTTAGCAGCGCACCACTGCCGTACAGGGGTGATATTGCGGCAAAAGTTTCCGGCAGAGTAGAATAAGGACCTACCCACCTCTTCCTATGCGGTGCTGTACAAGACGACTAAGGTATAGGGCTGTTTAACATCAGACAGATATATTCAGCCCAGACTCAGCCTCAGATGCATGACTTTAGTCAATAATAATGCCCGGAATACGGTAATAAGCTCACTCCGTATTATGTGGGGCCGAATTAAATAATTGGTGAAATGTGGGTGTTAATTCACCTCTGCCTCACCCTCCGGGGATAAAGTATAGAACATAGTACTTTATACGAAAACACATAACTCTCCTTTATTAAATAGATAACTATAATAAACCGAACGAACCTTGCCCACCGGGTGTCCCTCCAACAACTCTTGCGCATCCTCCAGTGACGTCAGCAACAGCCGCAGTAGCTCCGACTTAGTGTGTATTTGTATGAGTAGTCTGAAACCAGGGGGCGGGTTCGAGTCCGGCTCGCGACCGGCAGCCGGGATGTCTGAGGGAGAGGGCTCGTACTGGTCCAGCCAGCGGGTGAAGAGCCCGAAGCAGAGGGATAGCATCTAAAAAAAAAAAATTGTTAGTTTAATGTACATGGTCATATGTAACTAATCTCTGGAACTACTGGTCCGATTTGAATGATTCTTTCAATTTTGGGTAGTCCATTTATCGAGGAAGGTTTTAGGCTATATATCATCACGCTATTACTTAAGGGAGCGGAGCATTGATAATAAATGTTAACAAATCCGGCAATTTTTCATACATATTTTGAAGACTAAAACATACGGGCTCAAAGGGATATGAAGCTTCAAAATATACCCCGGGCGAAGCTGGGGTGGGTCAGCTAGTAAGTAATAATGGTAGTATGAGGAATAAATAAATGAAATTTTAAAGCATTTAGTATCCCAACAAGCAAAGTAGCGATAACAGGGTCTAAATTTAAAGCTCTAAGTTATATAGTAGCTATATAAGATCTAAAATAATACTTTTAGGTGATAGTACGAATATAAGAGAGTTTGCTAAAGCACCAGCGATAGTAAGGTGATATAAAAGATATAGAAAAAATACGCTGCAGCTTAAAGTTGTAAAAAGGTGCTATAAGCTACAACTTTACAGTCGTTATTGCAGCTTTAAGTGAATTTTAACATTAAAAGCTCTTTTAGAGTGGCTACTATCACTTGCTGATGTAAATGCTCTATTTAAGTGCTATGTATACCTTTAAGTGCTAAACATCACTTTTGATGTTAAAGTGGTTATAAGAAAACCCTCAAGCCGTTTAAGGGTTATAATAATCAATCTTATAACTCTTAATAGTGCAGTGATACAATGGAGTTAAGGTACCCTGTTCAAACACTATATGTGTTTTAGCGCTTGAGGTGCTAGAGAAGCTTGAAGCTTTATAGCCCTATAAGAGTGCTAGTGTGGACATTATTTAGTCTTATAGCGATATGATTTTTGTTTTAAATATGAAACCCTTCTCTATCACCTTAAACTGTTTAACTAGGTTATTTATATTATAAAGCTTTAAATTACTCTACATTAGTGTTAATAATCACTTTGAATGTTAAAAAATGCCGTTATATCGCTTATGTGGTAAATTTTAACGTCCATCTTTTATTTTACTGAACACACTAAGTAAATACACGCGTGCCTTTTCGTATTTAAATAATGCAAAGAGAAATTAAATCATGGAGGCTCAAGAAGAAAACTGGTGCAATGAGAAAGAAAATCCAGATGGTATATGACAATATAAAAAACTCAACAACTAACTCTAGTATAGACTATAATGCTTTACATTCTAATAATTCGCGTAATAATGAAGAGGGTTCCGTCCATCAAAATATTGAAAATGAACAATTTAAAAAGTTTCGACAGACTAGTAAAGCGGAACAAATGAACATTAACACTTTAAGTGAGCAGAACTGCAGTTTAGCTAATGAACTTCAAGTAGATGCCTTGGAACAAGACATGGGAACAGATGCTATAGAGTACTACAATTCTTTGCCACTAAGTAATTCCGAAGATTCGGACGAAGAGCCTCAAGAGTATTTTTACAATAAAAATCTTGAATTTCGAAACAATTTAAGAACATGGGCTGTGCAAAAAAATATAAGTCAGGCATCATTCCAAGATTTGATTCTTATTGTGAATAAGAGATTTGGAAATATATTACCATCTGACCCTCGGACTATTTTGAAAACACCGAAAACAAAATCTGTAAAAGCAATGGATGGTGGGGATTATTGGCATCATGGAATCACAAACACTCTGACTAAAATACTGGCCAGTTGGGACAAACTCCCTGATAAAATTGAATTAAATATAAATTTGGATGGTTTACTTACCTATTTATAAAAGTGCCAAGAAAGAGTTTTGGCCAATTTTAGGCAACATTTTTAAATATAACATTAGTCCATTTATAATAGGAATTTACTACGGAACAGGGAAGCCGAAGAATCTAGAGTTCTTTTTGAATGATTTCGTTAGTGAAATGGGGGAATTACTGGAGCAAGGGATTTCTGTGGACGGGAAAACCGTTTCTATTAAAATACGGTGCTTTATTTGTGATTCACCGGCACGTGCGTTTGTTAAAGGTAACTAAGTGAATGCAGCAGATTTATGAGCACGATGTTATTTCAATTTTTGCAAGTTTCGTCTAATGTATGTCTAGTATATTATTATTTTTTGCAAGTGTTTGCAATTTTAATGGTAAACATGGATGTTTAAAGTGTACAATGGTTGGAAATTATTCGCACACTTCACATACTGTAGTGTTTTCTACGAGTAAATATCCTCCAAGGAATGACAACGATTTTCGAAAAAAAAAATATGGTGGTCATCATAAGGTGGATTCGCCACTATTAAAGTTGCCCATCAATATGATAGAAGATTTTCCGGTAGCTGATTCACTACATTTAATTGATCTCGGTATAATGAAAAGATTACTGCAGGGGTGGAGGGATGGTAGTTTTGGCAGATATATAACGAAATGGCGTGCGCAAGATATAGACACAATAAACGTATTTTTAAATAACTGTAAACTACCTTCGGAAATACATAGATCGGTAAGAACCCTAGATTGCCTAGCATATTGGAAAGCTAGTGAGTTTAGGACGTTCCTATTTTATTTGAGTAAGTATTGTCATATTGCCTAAAGTTCTCCGCCAAGATGCTTATGAACATTTTTTGGCTCTGTTTTGTGCTGTAACAATATGTAGTGCTAACAATTACCGCCACTTGCTGCGTTTAGCAAATGAAATGATTCAACATTTTGTCGAACGTTACAAATATTTTTATGGCTCAGAATATATAACGAGTAACGTTCACAACCTTCTTCACGTAGTTGAAGAAGTCAAAAGATTCGGTCCTCTCCAATCATTTAATACCTAACCATTTGAAAACAAACTGTTCCTAATAAAGAATATGATTAGGCAAGGGAATAATCCACTCGCACAAGTTGCTAATCGAATCTGTGAAAACGATAGTATTACCATTGATCTCATGAAACAAACCGTAAAATTTGATAAACCATTTACTACGGAACGTAGAAATATGACGATCCTACATTTTGAAGATTTCATACTTTCTCCTAAACGGGCAGATAAATATTGTTTAAGCCAGAGTAGAAATGTTATTGAAATACAATGCATTATTTCAAATAAAGGAGAAATAAAAATTATTGGCAGAAAGATTACAAATGTAACAGATATATTTGAAAAGCCAATTAATTCAACTTTTCTATACTCGTATAAAGCTGATGAGAAAAATATGACTTCTGAAGAGGTGGCACTGATTCCCACAGATATTTTTTGTAAATTAGTGTGTATTAGCTACCAAGATATTTCATATTTTATTCCCCTGATACATACGATATGAAGATAAATAAAATACAGTTTAAATCAACACGTTGTATTTATTTATACCTATTAGATAGGATCTAAGTTGCGACAATAGAAAGACATTAGAAACTAAAATGCAAAACAATAGTCATTCTCCTACACAACATAATCCTGCACAATAAAAAACCACGGTGACAATAATAATGAACAATGTAGGTACTAACAGAAAATATATAAATCAGTCAATATGAACCTCGTCTACATAACTAAAAATTGCACATAAATATAATACTAATCGAAAATAATATGAGATCGCTCTTATTTGGCAGAGAAGTAAAAACAAGATTTACAAAAATAAATCTAGTACAAACAAAAACATTACAAAAAAATACCTCATTTTGACAGAGATATAAGCAGACATTTGACTTTCTCGTAATAACAGCTGAATGATAATATAAAATAATTACAAATATTAACAAAGGGATTCTTCATTGTCAACTGAAAGATTTGTTTCATCATCGCTAGGAATTTCTGCGACCTGATTTACAGTTTCATTGCCTTTAGGACCATCTGTTGTGTCAATATCATATAAAGTTGTATCAACGATTGTAGTCGGATTTATTACATTCAGTTTGGTACGCTTTGCTCTTAACCTTGATGTCGAAGCTCTTTGGTTTTTCGATTCAAGCCTTTTTCTAGAGTTTTTTAATAAACTTTTAAAAAAGTCGTCATTGTCTTTAAGAGTATACTTATTATCTCCAGCATAGACGAGACTCCAAAAAAAGTGTATTACATTTTTAAAGTCTTTGAACGGTATTTTCGAATTTTCACTTCTGCTTCCACCACTCCAAGAACATTCGCATAGAAACTTTCTATCAAACATAATTTCCGCGTATCTATAAGCACAATCTGTAGCTTTGCCTTTGCCACACACTATAGAATACGTTTGAAATAATGTCTGTTTAGTATTTTTATCTGATAAGCTTCGTTCCAGTTCGTTCAAAGCCCTTATGTTCTCAATTGGTTGAATGTATATTGGTGTATTTTCTTTAGTATTTCTGGACTCCATTAAAGGTTGGATATTACTATCTGGCTGTTTAATTCGGAGAGAAAGGTCGTCCAGTTGGACCGAAAAACCAGCAACTCTTTGCACAAGATTGTCTTGAATTTTTTGTAAGGATTGCACTGCTTCCAAAATTACTGATTGATTTGTTAAAACCTGATTTAAGGTTTCAATAATTTTTGTTTCATGGCAGTTCCCAGCATTTCCATCAATTATTTGTAAATTGTATACAGTATTCGTGTCAGTTATTAGAGGCATAGTTCCATCTGTACCAGAATTGATTTCAACATCTCTTACCTGAAAAAGAAAAGAGAATTTTCAGAGGCAGATTTTATACAAGACTAGAGGACCCGCCCTCGCTTCGCTTCGGGTACCAAAGTTAGGGGATGATTTTCAGATTGAAAACTACCCTATGTCCTTTCTCGAGTCTTAAACTAACCGCACTCCAAATTTAATCTCAATCAGTTCAGCAGTTTTAATGTGAAAGAACAATGGACAAAGTTACTTTCGCATTTATAATATAAATAAATAAATAAATAAATATTCAACGACTTTCTACACAACGTTATCTAGACCCATGGTAAGCATAGCTTAACTAGCTTGTGTTATGAAATCTAGAATGCAGATAAACAAACTTAGATACTTTTTTTTTAGTATAATATTAGTATGGATTGTAAGTCTAGCTAATGGTTTCAATATATTAATATGTGTAGATCTTCTGAATCACCATGCCTAAAAACTTGTTTAGATCCGATAACGTTGAGGGAAGGTACCTTGAATATTGTAGATGGGACATTTGACTTTCTATCTATGTGGCATAGCCGTGGGACGCCCTATAATAATTTAAAAATTCTTACTGAATTGGCTTCTATAATATTAGGTACCAACCTCAGGCATCGTTAATCCATCTTTTTCATTGTAGACCATATACTGTCTGAGCTCATTGGCTGAGTTGAGGTCCAAAGGTTTTACTGCAGTGTTTTTTGGACGGACGCTGGTTTCCTCTTCAGTATCACTTTGTGTGAGCATAATAGTTATTTCTTTTTCTGCCGCCTCGTAAGTATTTATGTTATTTCTTTTAACACTGCACGGTATGGAACACCAATGCGCTTGCGGTATAGATGTATCGTCGTTAATGAATTTTTGTGGCTGTTTAGGCCACCTTAGAACGCTATTGTGCTCCCATGTAGACGGTACTGTAATTAGTTGTACTTTATTTCGCTCTTTGGTCTGAATTATTTTAAACGGCATACTGAAATATAAAAATTAACTTTGTTGTAGTAATGAAACATACAAAATCCAAAACATAGAGATATCGTTATAAGATTAGATCACCCCGGGGTCCAGCGAGCGGGCGGGGGATTTCCACGGGTGGTTACACAGGTCACCTACGCGACCATTTTTTCTCAGACACGAAGGAAGTCCGTGCTCAAAAATTAGTAAGGGGGGTTTCTGTAAGTAGAATACTCACGTTTTAGAGATGTAGGTATATACTGTACGGCACGCGCAGTCGTCCAACACGTCGCTCTGTTATTGCCGTTGCCGTCGTCGCGTTGTGCTCAATGTATTTCACCGCTAAAAGCAAGTTTAAAATATATTATATTATAACAATTAAACACAAAGGTTGTAGTCTTTAATTTATCCCGAACAAAGTACAAACTTTAACACTCTTAGAATTACTTAAAAGTATGAACATTTATGTGTGTAAGGGACTGCAATGGACACGGGAGGGGTGAATTTATACACGCGTCTATTGCATAACAATCAGGACGCGTCTGCAGTTTTCTCGAACCATAGAATTATAAGTTTAAGTTTATGTCTCGAACGTCCTTGTGCGAAATCGGTAGAGATGCCCACTAAAATCGGTATATTTGAACTATTTTGAACCCAAAATCGATATATATACATATATACACATATATATGTATATATATATAAATATTTACAAAAAAACCTACTTAAGGATCGCGCGGTCGCAGGTTACCAATATAACGAAATTAGGCGCGTTATATTATTTATAATTTTCGATCACAATTTATTGGTTGAATACCTATATAGTTAGGTATGTAGCAAAACAAGTATTGTAACTACTTACTACTTTATTAATTGAATAAGCGTCTATTTAGATTTCTCGTATTATATTATATGAACCACTGTTGTTTTTAAATAAATAAATCATTCATTCATTCATTATATTATATACCTATTGAAAAAGATACAATAAACTTGATTAAAATCTTTTATGTTGTCAAATCAATGGTTTACGTATCTTACCAAGGAACCCAAATGTCCCAAATTATCATAAAAAATCATTTCAACGATATGACTTACGGCTCTAATCGACGTAGTTGTACGAACAAAAGTGCTAATAAATCATTTTATAGCAGCTTTATAAACTCATGAGTTCTAAAAAAGAGATAATTATCACTATTGCCGTTAGCCTTGCATTTAAATTTAAAACTCCATTATTATTTACAAATATAACCTAAAAATCTTGATATATCTATTAATAAAGTTTACTTAAATCATTGTTGTTTTCTCACAATTAAAGATCTAAAAATTTTTGATTAACCATTTGGTAGGAATTAGTACAATTAGCAAAATTACATTTAAAAAAAATTATTATCGCTATATTTTTGGTTTAAAGATTTCTTCAAACGCCTTATTTCAAAGGCGCTTGAAAATTGAGATTAAAAATAGTATACATAATAACAGAAAAAATACAACCGCAATAGTATTTCACTTAAATATTCACTAAAGGTATATATTTGTAGGACTTACCGTTTTTGTTAATCAACTGCCATTACGTACACATCACACTTAGATAAAAACAAAGAACTTACACAAGAGAAAATACAGAAGGAGTAGGTACATAAAGCGTTATACAAAACGCAAAGATTTTATTTACACTACTCCAGCGTTTTTGCATCACTTTAAGTGATATAAAATAACATCTCATAAATAAAATAGAACCTCAGGCGATTAATATAGGTTTTGCAACACTTCAAGTGATATAAAATAGCATATTATAACTTTAATAGAATCTTGGGTAATAAATGCGGCTATTTTACTCTTTACTATCGCCATTGGTAAGAAAATACCATATAGTAGCATTGTTATGCCACTTATTTATCACTGTTGCAGTTAATACGAGCTGCTGTAGAACTTATAAGTGCTAACACCGGTGCCTAATTCGGACTATAAGAGAGTTATAGCGCACTCTATCGCTAATTTTTAGGCCGCGATGTAGCTAATGGTGTTTAATTGAACAAATAATCGGCTGTTATAGAGCTTATTTTATCGCTAAATTGTTAGTTGGGATGCTAACTATTTAACCGTCGCCATAAGATGGATATGTGTTTAGTAGAATTTGGATGGTTTCGGGCGAAGGTTCTGTGGTCAGAGCGTTCCGCCTGTAAGGGAAAGATCGCAAGTTCGAATCTCGCCTGAACCGATTAAATTTTTTCTATATCTTAATCGATTTGAAAAAAAAAAAAACAAAATATGTAAAGGTGTTACTGTATGCGTTTGTCGACTGTACCAGGAGACTATAAGATAAGCAGAAGTGTACATACCTGCCATTTCTCGTAGGGCTTGGCGTAGGGCCTGTGCGGCGCGGGCAGGGCCAGCCTGGTGAGCACGTGCTCCACGTAGGGGTCCAGCCCCGGCGGCCGCGCGCCCGCGCCCAGGGTCCGCGGCAGCGGCGCCGCGCCGCACAGCGAGTCCAGCAGCGTGAGGAACGCGCGGGACAGGGGGTACTCTTCTATGCGGCATTCCACCTGCGACCACATTTGTTGTCAACAACTTGTTTTGTGAACGAAGAGTGTGTTACGTGCTCTGCCTACACCAATTCCGCAAGTTTGCCTTTTTTTTTACATGCGCAAAATCCCCACGGATACCTTCCTACCGGAGCCGGTGGAAGAGGTTATGTCGGACTCGAACCGACCAAAACGCACGCCGCCTGTGGGTCTTTTTTGGTTGCCGACGGTGAGGTTGGCAGGGATATCCCTCGCACCCCGGCCTACTCTTCTCGGGTGTGGGGACTACAGAATCCCCAACCTGCTTCTGCCGGGGTGACAGGCGGCACCACCTGTCACCCCCAGGCCTGCGCTCATGGGGAGCGTGCTCAGCCTCATGGTTTCATACGCGGGTAGCCATGGCTTCATAGCGTGATGCAGGATCAATGGTTTATCTGCTGTCGCTAGATGGCGTTGAACGTTGAACCATGGGGTCCAGTGCTAGGGCTAGTAGGATAATGACAATATAAGCTTCATCTCGCCTGATGGTAAGCTAGAGGCAAAGTCTCAGGAAAGAGGGTCACCGTTCAGGGCAGTACCTCGTGCAGCTCGGCGTTGAGCGCGCGCTTGTCGGCGCCGCCCGCGCCCAGCGGCACGAGCTGCGCCGCCTCCAGCGCCGCCCACACGCGCGGCGCCGCGCCGGGGGCCGCGCCCAGCGCCGCCAGCGTCACGCACAGCTCCGCCTTCAGCGCCAGCGGCACGTGGCAGCACACCAGCCCTGCGGGTACAGCGGTCTCACACGTCACATTCATAGAGCAGCTAAAACCGTTAGATTACAACTATAGTCGTTCATAGCCACATTTTCAATCTTCCAAAAGACCGTGTACTAACATGCTTAACAGCGATTGTGTTTTGGGGCTGCGATTCAGAGAGGGAGGGATGGAGTTTTAAAAGATGTATGTATGTGATCTTTATTTCTTTCCACCTGAATCGCGGCCACCATGGCCTCCACCTCCTCCTGCCGCACCAGCAGCTTGCCGGGACGACCGAGGCCTCAGGACTGTCTCCACTCACCGAACATGCAGTTGACGGCGTCCCATTGCAGGTTGTCGCAGATGGCGGCGCCGGCCTGCGCGTCCTGGCGCGCCACGGCGGCGATGAGCCGGAGCGCGGCCACCATGGCCTCCACCTCCTCCTGCCGCACCAGCAGCTTGCCGGGACGACCGAGGCCTCAGGACTGTCTCCACTCACCGAACATGCAGTTGACGGCGTCCCATTGCAGGTTGTCGCAGATGGCGGCGCCGGCCTGCGCGTCCTGGCGCGCCACGGCGGCGATGAGCCGGAGCGCGGCCACCATGGCCTCCACCTCCTCCTGCCGCACCAGCAGCTTGCCGGGACGACCGAGGCCTCAGGACTGTCTCCACTCACCGAACATGCAGTTGACGGCGTCCCATTGCAGGTTGTCGCAGATGGCGGCGCCGGCCTGCGCGTCCTGGCGCGCCACGGCGGCGATGAGCCGGAGCGCGGCCACCATGGCCTCCACCTCCTCCTGCCGCACCAGCAGCTTGCCGGGACGACCGAGGCCTCAGGACTGTCTCCACTCACCGAACATGCAGTTGACGGCGTCCCATTGCAGGTTGTCGCAGATGGCGGCGCCGGCCTGCGCGTCCTGGCGCGCCACGGCGGCGATGAGCCGGAGCGCGGCCACCATGGCCTCCACCTCCTCCTGCCGCACCAGCAGCTTGCCGGGACGACCGAGGCCTCAGGACTGTCTCCACTCACCGAACATGCAGTTGACGGCGTCCCATTGCAGGTTGTCGCAGATGGCGGCGCCGGCCTGCGCGTCCTGGCGCGCCACGGCGGCGATGAGCCGGAGCGCGGCCACCATGGCCTCCACCTCCTCCTGCCGCACCAGCAGCTTGCCGGGACGACCAAGGCCTCAGGACTGTCTCCACTCACCGAACATGCAGTTGACGGCGTCCCATTGCAGGTTGTCGCAGATGGCGGCGCCGGCCTGCGCGTCCTGGCGCGCCACGGCGGCGATGAGCCGGAGCGCGGCCACCATGGCCTCCACCTCCTCCTGCCGCACCAGCAGCTTGCCGGGACGACCAAGGCCTCAGGACTGTCTCCACTCACCGAACATGCAGTTGACGGCGTCCCATTGCAGGTTGTCGCAGATGGCGGCGCCGGCCTGCGCGTCCTGGCGCGCCACGGCGGCGATGAGCCGGAGCGCGGCCACCATGGCCTCCACCTCCTCCTGCCGCACCAGCAGCTTGCCGGGACGACCGAGGCCTCAGGACTGTCTCCACTCACCGAACATGCAGTTGACGGCGTCCCATTGCAGGTTGTCGCAGATGGCGGCGCCGGCCTGCGCGTCCTGGCGCGCCACGGCGGCGATGAGCCGGAGCGCGGCCACCATGGCCTCCACCTCCTCCTGCCGCACCAGCAGCTTGCCGGGACGACCGAGGCCTCAGGACTGTCTCCACTCACCGAACATGCAGTTGACGGCGTCCCATTGCAGGTTGTCGCAGATGGCGGCGCCGGCCTGCGCGTCCTGGCGCGCCACGGCGGCGATGAGCCGGAGCGCGGCCACCATGGCCTCCACCTCCTCCTGCCGCACCAGCAGCTTGCCGGGACGACCGAGGCCTCAGGACTGTCTCCACTCACCGAACATGCAGTTGACGGCGTCCCATTGCAGGTTGTCGCAGATGGCGGCGCCGGCCTGCGCGTCCTGGCGCGCCACGGCGGCGATGAGCCGGAGCGCGGCCACCATGGCCTCCACCTCCTCCTGCCGCACCAGCAGCTTGCCGGGCCGCGCCGCCGGCGTCACGATGGCGGACGCGCCCAGCGAGGACGCGTGCACGTGCTCCGAGAACGGGGCGCCGCCCGTGCGCAGGTTACTGGGAAGTGGGAGGTACGGTGAATTAACGAACACTCCTTTTATGCATTAAAGTCTCAGAAAGCGCTCTAACAATTTGGATCGTCTTCTTCATCAACGTGTCAGTGACAGTGGAAGATGAACAAAAAGTGGAAGAATTTGGAACTAATTTTGAAATTCTTCTTTTTATAAAAAAAAATATTTAAAATTTACGGTCTTCCCTTTATTTCTGATACTAATTTACTTAGCAAAAATAATCCTTACGATTAGGTATCACAAAGCTACAGACCGATTTTTACTTGTGTGCCGGTTTTGACTTCCGGTTCAACGTGGCATTTATTAAAAATGTAGGAATTAAAAATGTGCGGGCTAGAAAACCTCCACGCGGTGCACGCTGGGCAACAGAAGCGGCAACTCCTCCCCTAAATTTAGGGGAGGAGTTGCGGCTCCTGGCCAATATTCTGCCGAGGTCAGAAAGACCTGAGAGAAGGAAAACTCGAGAACAAACCCGTTGCCAACCCGTCTGGCCAGCGTGGCAATAGTAGGCTAAACCCTCCCAAATGAATAGACGCCACAACAAAAGGCCCCCAGTTCCCGGCGGTCCCGCTATTCCCAGCCAAAGTAGCGGTTCGGGTAACGGCGGGACGGGGGGTGCGAAGAATCTCCGGGCTACGGGAGGCTACCGAAAACGGCGACTACTACTGGCAACGTACAATTGCAGTACACTTCGTCTGGACAGGCACCTCGCGGAACTAGAGGTAGAACTAGGTCGCATATATTGGCATATATTAGGGTTGTCCGAGATCCGAAGACAGGGGGAGGACACGACAACCACTGAGTCAGGCGACCTGTTCTACTTTAGAGAAGGTGAACAGCTCTCCCAGGGAGGTGTCGGTTTTCTGGTAAAAAAGGACCTCATTAGCAGCGTTGTTGAAATCGGTAGTGTGTCGAACAGGGTATATATATATATACCTTATAGGTATACCTTATCGTAAAAATCACGAACAGTCGTTCGCTGAAGGTGATACAGGTATATGCGCCGACCTCGCTTCACCCCGACGAAAGTGCCGAGGCCGTATATGAAGATATTGCTAAGGCAATGAATCACACCGCCAAGGCCACTTACAACGTTGTTATGGGGGACTTCAATGCTAAAGTGGGAATACAAGAACGCGGTGAGACGAAAATCGGACCTTATGGAGTGGGGTGCAGAAATCACAGGGGACAAATGCTAGTCAACTTCCTCGAGGCGCAGGGGCTCTTCTTAATGAATAGTTTCTTTAAGAAAAAGCCCCACAGGAAGTGGACTTGGCAACGTCGGGACTCTGTGATAAGAAACGAGATAGACTTTTTGATAACGGACAGTAAGCACATATTTAGAGACGTCTCTGTGATCAACAAGTTTAAAACCGGAAGCGATCACAGACTTGTCCGAGGCTCTCTAAATATTAACATCAAGGCTGAAAGATTCC
The DNA here is from genome assembly GCA_963662185.1 of Eilema griseolum. Classification (NCBI taxonomy): domain Eukaryota; kingdom Metazoa; phylum Arthropoda; class Insecta; order Lepidoptera; family Erebidae; genus Eilema; species Eilema griseolum. The sequence goes on from OY759232.1 coordinate 1,511,878, forward strand.
GAATGATACGGTCTACTCTCCGACCTACGCCACTCCAAGTCACTCTAGGGTCCGAAAAGTTCCAATTGGAACTTCAAAATCGTTTCGCAGCACTGGAAACCACAAACGGCATTGACGAGAAAACCGACACAATGGTCAAAACATTGCAGGAAGTGTCTCGAAAGTTCTTTCCCGGGAAACGCAAACAGCGAGAGTCCAAGCTCTCTCCTGAGACTCTCGAACTTATGAGAAAGAGACGTGAAAAGTCATCCACACCGTCGTCTTCGTCAGATGAGAGAGCCTTAAACCGACAAATTAAAAAGCTGATTAGACGCGACCTCCGACGCTACAACACCCATATCGTCCAGGAGGCGATTGAGCGAAATAGGGGGTTGAAAGTGTTCGCTCAGCAGTTGGGGAGGCCCCATCTGACGAAACTTAAAACTGCGGATGGTAAAATGACTGCCTCAAGGTTCGAGATTCTGGATGAGATCGAAAAGTTCTATGGACAGCTATATGCATCACGGACGAGTAAACCTACGGGACACAGCGATGAAGACCACAGAGCCCCACTCACGCGCCATTACACCGAGGAGATACCCGATATCGAGCAGTGCGAGTTGGAGGCGGCTCTCAGACAACTGAAAAACAACAGGTGCCCAGGTGATGACGGTATTACTACTGAGCTCCTGAAAGCAGGCGGAACTCCAATCCTGAAAGAGCTAGCAAGCCTCTTTAATTCCGTCATCCTACAAGGTCTAACACCTAGGGCATGGAGCGGGAGTGCGGTGATACTGTTCTTCAAAAAAGGAGATAAGACCTTGCTGAAGAACTACAGGCCCATCTCACTCCTGAGTCATGTCTACAAGCTGTTCTCGAGAGTCGTCACAAATCGTCTTGCGGGTAAGCTCGACGAGTTCCAACCACCGGAGCAAGCCGGGTTTCGAAAAGGTTATAGCACCGTGGACCACATCCATACTGTTCGGCAGATTGTAGAAAAGGCCCAAGAATACAATCAGCCGCTGTGTATGGCGTTTGTGGACTACGAAAAAGCCTTCGACTCCATCGAAACCTGGGCAGTTCTGGATGCCCTACAGCGGTGTCGTGTCGATTGGCGATACATCGAGGTGCTGAGATGCTTGTATGACACTGCCACAATGTCCGTCCAGCTCCAAGACCAGAAGACGAAACCTATTAGCCTCCAACGTGGAGTGAGACAGGGAGATGTTATATCCCCCAAACTATTCACCAACGCGTTGGAGGACGTCTTCAAAACTCTGGATTGGACTGGGCAGGGTATAAACATTAACGGTGAGTACATCTCACATCTTCGTTTCGCCGACGACATCGTCATAGTAGCGGAATCGTTGGAACAACTGGGCGAAATGCTGCATAGCCTAGATGCAGCTTCTCGACGCGTCGGCCTTGGTGTAAACTTGGATAAAACCAAAATTATGTTCAACGAACATGTTGCACCGAGACCGATTGCCATCGAAGGGGCGACACTCGAAGTTGTTCAAAAATATGTCTACCTGGGGCAGGTTATCCAGCTCGGTAAAAACAACTTCGAGAAAGAACTAGCCAGAAGAATCCAGCTGGGTTGGGCAGCATTTCGCAAACTACGTCGAGTTTTCTCTTCACCCCTACCGCAATGCCTCAAAACAAAGGTCTTTGAACAGTGCGTCCTACCTGTTATGACTTACGGTGCCGAAACGTGGACACTTACAGTGGGGCTGGTCCATAGCTTAAAAGTCGCGCAGCGGGCTATGGAGCGAGCTATGCTTGGAGTTTCTCTGAAGGATAAAATTCGGAACGAGGTTATTCGACAGAGAACCAAAGTTACCGACATAGGCAAGGCAAAATAAGCAAGTTAAAGTGGCAGTGGGCTGGCCACGTTTGCCGTAGGACCGATGGCCGTTGGAGCAAACGAGTCCTAGAGTGGAGACCGCGAGAAGGTAAACGAAAGGTAGGACGCCCCCTAGCCAGATGGACTGACGACCTGAAAAAGGTGGCTGGGACAGACTGGATGCGGAAGGCGGAGGATCGGAGAAAATGGCGCACATTGGGAGAGGCCTATGTCCAGCAGTGGACTGCAGTGGGCTGATTGATTGATTGATTGTAGGAATGTAGTTCAAATGGTTTTTAAAATTAAAATAAAGTCTTTTTTCAGCGAAACGTCCCATCTATAAAAATTAAGGTATTTTCCCTCATGTGGCATTGCCATGGGACGCCCAGTATATAACAAGGCGATTTTAGACTACTTTAGTTTTTATATCATTTAGAGTAATTGTATTGTTGTATTGTGGCATACTAGTACATCAAATCTAGTATACCAAAAATTCCACTAAAGCTCAGTCAGCCACATACAGTACAACTAAAACATAAAATCGACAAAAAATAAAATACCTAAGGGCGGGAACATACCTGTGATACCTCGCCAACGCCGTAAGCAGGTGGTGCGCAGACAGAGCATCTCTCCTCGCCAGTAACGCCCAGGTATGTTTGGGCACCGCCAGAGAGGCCAGCGCCCGCAAGTACTGGCCCAGCAACGCACCGCACACCACCTCGCCAGACAACCGCACAAACTTGTACAACGTAGCGGCACGCCCGCCCGCCCCCCTAGTCCCTGCTTGAGGCTGGCAGGCGAGCCAGTAGTCGTGGCGTAGACCGCGGGGGTCCTTCGCGTAGAGGCGCTCTACGGCGCGTAGCAGTGCTACGAGGCGGGAACGGGCCGCGCCTGTACCGGTGGGAGCCGCTACGCCTTCTGCTGCGTACATTTGTAAAGCACGCGCTGCTTCGTCTGCCCTGAACGAGTTAAAAGAAGAAAGAATTAATATCAATAAAAAAGTAGAGTTATATGTACAGGATATACAAGGAGTAAGGAAAAACTCAAATCACTAACTATTCAACAGGATACTAGATGTTTAAATAATTACAGGTGGTTATAAATACAGGTGAATTTTTAAAAAGGGCTTGAATGGCCAAATACGGTTCCGATTTTAATGAAACTTAAAACCTCATCATTAGATTTTTGAGTTATTATAACCGCGGTATTCTGTAGGGCGGAGGTACTTCCCCAGTCGGACTGTTCAATTGGGCGGAAATTGTAATGTTGTGAGATTGTAAAATTGAACTCACTTCACCCTCATCTCCACGAGCTTGGAGTGCATGAGCACTATGAAGTCTGCTAGAAGAGTGTGGATGCGCCGCTGGTAATACTCTTCTTTGGCTACGTACTCCGTCGACAGGATCGCTTCGTCCAAGTATTCAAAGACCTGGAACAATCAATACAGTTTTTTACTAACAATACGATGGCGAAACAACAATGATGATAATCCGATGTGATTTCTCTGAGTAACCCCTCGTTTACACCTAAATATAAAACATGTGTTTAACAAGTTGCAATATGTCACAGGCTACAGTGTCAACGCAAATGTGTTTTATACTTGTTTTTTTATACCACATAGGTGGCAGACAAGCACACGCCCACCTGATGGGAAGTGGTTACCGTGACCACGAATAAACCTTCTGATGCCCCTCTTGAAGAACCCAATATTGTAGGTGCTTGGGAAAACCGCAGCAGGGAGGTCATTCCACAGCATTGTTTACAACTTGTTGGCTATACATCCTATGTGAACGAAAAAGTATCCGAGATACATGTAAAAAACAAGTATTGTGTTTTGATTTAGTCTTCTACAAGTCTTCAACAAGTTTACAACTTGTTTTACAACTTATTTCGTGGTATAAACGAGGGGTAAGACTCGAAATCAAATTTGATTACTAATTAATATTATAGACATTACTTAAACAGATCACACTTCTTATTTTTTATTGTGGGGAAAATCCCCACCACCGGTTCCAGGCCCGCTCATGCGAGGACGGAGGTCATTTTGCTATCTCCAGCACCCGAGCCGCCTCCCCTCGCGGGCCACGCGGACATAACAGATCACGCTGTGGTTACTGTACAGTGTACACTCTGTACAGATATTTATGCACCTTTTCTCTTTTGTATCTTCCTCTTTTTTCTTTTTTTTTGTTGACTGTACCTACGAACGACCGGCATGCCCCCAATGTGAAGAGGTGCAATAGAATCCACAGGCCTCCCCGTTTCCGGGGACGAGTCCCCACACCCGAGGAGAGGGCCAGATCGTGAGAGATGACCCTGGGTCGGCCGAGGTGCGAGGGATATGCCTGTCAACCTCACCTTCGGCAACCAAAAACGACCCACAGGCGGCGTGCGTTTTGGTTGGTTCAAGTCCGACATAACCTCTTCCACCGGCTCCGGTTGGGGGGTATCCGTGGGGATTTTGCGCACGTAAAAAAAAAACTATTAAAATACACAAGGATAGCCTACCTTGCCGTCTATTGCAGAATCCACAAGCGCCTCATCTTGGTCCAGTAGCTCGCACTTGAGGTGGTGCCTGAGCAGCGAGTGGGGCGCTCGCTTGAGGGCCGCCAGCGCCAGCCCCAGCGACAGCTGGCAGAGCGCCCGGGCTCCGCCCTCCACGCTCGATGTGCCGGACAGCTCGTCCACGAGCACCGAGATTAGATCCGGGTCTTGGATTAGGGGGAGCTTCTTTGCTAGTTCTTCACCATCTTCTCGCCTAGAGGGAAGAGAATTTGTTTATTAAAGATCATATACCTTAACTAACCAATAAAGGGAAGTTCACAAATTATGTGATAGCCCCGTGGTTCCCGGCAGAGTAGAATTTGGACCACCCCATCTCTTCCCATGTGGTGTCGTACAACTCGACTAAGGGATATGTTTAACATCAGACGTATATACAGCCCAGATTCAATCCCAAATACATGTCTTGAGTCAACAATAGTGCTCGGAAGACGGCAATAGGCCCATCCCCTATTACGTGGGACTGAATACAATGATTAGTGAAATAACAAATTCACCTCTGCCTAAACCTCTGCGGATAAAGACGTGATTATATGTATGTTGGGGAGGCCTATGTTCAGCAGTGGACTGCGGTGGGCTGATTGATTGATTGATTGATTGATATATGTATGTGTAGTAAAACAATAAATTATGTACACTGTGTGTCAGAGAACAGAGTCTATGAAACATCTAAGAGTTTGAGGTCTAGAATGCGATTGGAGTGTTTGTTTTATTGTACACCAAGTAAAATAAAGAATACAATCAATCAATCAATCAGCCCACTGCAGTCCACTGCTGGACATAGGACTCTCCCAATGTGCGCCATTTTTCCGATCCTCCGCCTTCCGCATCCAGTCTGTCCCAGCCACCTTTTTCAGGTCGTCAGTCCATCTGGCTAGGGGGCGTTGTAACGACGCGCTCTGCGAACGTCGTCACACCGGTTTTAATTCTATTTTTGAACGAAAGGTTTCGGAGCGCGGAGTGAATGACATTTTGACGTATCGCTGTCAAAAGCACCTTTCTTCCTATATTGAGACTGAATGGTCGATATTCATGGCTTCGTAACTTAATTTCAATAAATCTCATAAAAATGAGAGTATTTTGGCCTAAAGGATAATAGTTTGTGTCCTCACAACTATCCTCTTGTGGAATTATAGTTTATTTCTGGTGAGTTGTCATTTTTTAATGGGATTCACTTTGATGGAAATTCGCCACGCTCCTGATTTGAAAAATAATTGTTAAAATTCTATTGTTTCAGCTCTTAATCTGAAAATATTATGATTTCTTTTGCTATTGGCATTGTTCCAGCAAATTAAGGCGGTAAGTCGCGCAAATTTATAGAAAATTAGGACCTCGTGTTCACATATGGAGTTTGTTCTAATGACATGCAATTTTATTACAGGTTTCCAAATTGGAACCGCCTTTGTCTTGGCCTTTTCTCTTTTCTTTGGACCTTTTTCGGCGTTCCTTTGTCTTCGGTCATCTGCATTTCCTTATGGAGGGTTTGGACTTTTCACCTCAAACATGGATGTACCGCATGGGCTTAAACTGAAAACTTCGCCTGCTACGAGCTTTCTCGCTGCTGTGTTTACATATACTCGCCGAGGGATGCCGTGAGCTTACTTTAATTATATTTTAAATCTAAACTTCAAAATAACCTAAAAGTGCATTGGTGACATAGAATCATATTGACATAAGATCATTTTGACCTAGCTTATAAAACTCTAATTTTAAATTTAAGGTTAGATATACATTAGGAATGTATCCTTGCAACTATTTCTAAATGCACACTGGAGTGGACAATAAAACCTTAAACCTCACAGTTTGGTTTCATTTAGCTCACCTCCGGAAGATTAAAAGTTTCCAATATCCGCTGATTATCTTAGGCATGTGTATCTCCAAGGCGCCCGAACTTTTATGGTAATGTACTTACAAACCAATTTTATTTATATTTCTTTTAAATAGGAGATTACACACTTACTTCTTTCATTGTCATATGACACATATTTTTTTATTATTACATCTGACGCTTGCGAACCAATTTTTTTACTTTGTAATAACTTATTATTAATTATTACAGCGTCCTACCTTTCGTTTACCTTCTCGCGGTCTCCACTCTAGGACTCGTTTGCACCAACGGCCATCGGTCCTTCGGCAAACGTGGCCAGCCCACTGCCACTTTAACTTGCTTATTCTGTGGCCTATGTCGGTAACTTTGGTTCTCTGTCGAATAACCTCGTTCCGAATTTTATCCTTCAGAGAAACTCCAAGCATAGCTCGCTCCATAGCCCGCTGCGCGACTCTTAAGCTATGGACCAGCCCCACTGTAAGTGTCCACGTTTCGGCACCGTAAGTCATAACAGGTAGGACGCACTGTTCAAAGACCTTTGTTTTAGATACTATATATACGATAATAATAAAGAATACAATTCTAGACAATTTTTTTTCTTGTTATTTTTGTATGGTGTGATTGAAAAATAAATTTGAATTTTAATTTTTACCCTCCTAACACCGACCCCTATGTTTTGGTAGCAATTTATATTATTCAACCCCAGTCGATAGCTGATCAAGAAATATATATTTAAATATATATATAATGGCAAAACAACGTGTGGCGGGTCAGCCAGTGTGGTACAAGACAGTGGAGGCATCTCACCGGTGCAGCACGGACAGGTCCAGCGCGTACAGCAGCGCCATCTGCAGCGCCAGCGACACCTCGTCCAGCGCGCCCGTGGGGCCCTGCGACGGCGCCCGCGTTTGCTGGACATTACAAACATTTTACACTCACTACTCCTATAAGTTCAATTTGGACTCAAAGCTTGGCCTCAGGCGCAGTCCTCCATAAGTCCTCGTTAGTATGGGTGGAGGGGTACAGTGGACAAGATAGAGCAATAGGTCACGGATTTGGATGGGACGATAATTTTTTTTTATATCACTAAGGTGGCAGACAAGCACACGGTCCACCTGATGGGAAGTTGTTACCGTAGCATATGGTCGTGTGCGACACCAGGGGCATTACAATCGCCGGCCTGGGGGTGACAGGTGGAGACGCCTGTCACCCTGGCAGAAGCAGGCCGCGGCAGTGGCGCGCCTGGCGCGCCTCCCTGATTCCGGGGACGAGTTGGGGACTCTGTAGTCCCCACACCCGAGAAGAGGGCCAGATCGTGAGAGATGGCCCTGGGTCGGCCGGGGTGCGAGGGATATGCCTGTCAACTCCACCTTCGGCAACCAAAGCGACCCACAGGCGGCGTGCGTTTTAGTCGGTTCGAGTCCGACATAACCTCCTCCACCGCTGCCGACCGTGAAGAATCGTTTTAATGCCTCTCTTGAAGAGTCCCATATTATAGACGCTTGAGCAAACCGCAGCAGGGAGTTCACTCCACAGCTTGAGCGTGCGTGGGATGAATTTCTTTCATACCGCACAGTATGCACCATCTCAGGTCGCAATGTGTGAGGATGAATTTCCTGCCTATGGGGAGCGGTGCGATTTTAAATTAACAACTAAGAGTAAGAGTAATACATACATCTGCTATAAGCCGCAGCAATATGTCTCTGCTGAGGCCACGTTGAGCCGCGGCTGCGAACACGACGCCCGCTGACAGCTTTCTGTAATTACAAATTGTATTACTTTACATGTTTTGTTAAAATTAACGTTAAAAACAGATTTTATGTTTAGTACTCTGGAAATGTCTTTTCAAAGGCTATCTATGAATAAACGAAGTCAATGCAATTGGTAAAGTTTTCCTTTTTCCTTTGCACGGTGCAGTGAATGACATGCAGTTCCGCTCGCGTGGGTGTCGATTATATATATTATAACCAGATAATCCTATTTTGCCTTTACTTGACAAATTGTAATCAAACATATTCTGGCAACCCACAGCAAACCGTCTGTTCAGTTTTGTGTAATGTTTAAGATGACTGAACTGTTCCTGTTTAGAATGTAACTTTATTATGTAACTGTATGAGGTACAAGTTAGCTTGGAGTGCTTGGTTTATTTTTCGAACTTTAGTTGGTTCGATTTTCGGGTGTGGCAAGCGAGTTTTAGAAAATCTTTCGAGTGCAGCCGACTTATTTTTCCAGCCTGTAGATGTAATTTTGTTCTGATAATGTGATGGTGTTTTGCTGTGGCGGGGTGCGGTCGGGTTGTGTTATTTTTAAGTTATTTTATTTTGCATCTTATTGTGTATGTTTTCTTTTTATTTTTTTTGTTGCGATACTGGAGTTTTTATGTTTAGTGTAAGTGTGTGTGTGTGTGTGTGTGTGTGTGTGTGTACAATAAATGGTTCTTTCTTTCTTTCTAATTTCACCTTGTAGTCTCAATAGTAGTAACAAGTCTTGCATAATGTCTGCTGGGCGGCAGCGCGTGGTTCTTTTGTAGCAACTCTATCTCCCCTTCGAGCGTGTATCGCCGGAGAGCGTCCAGAACATTGCCAAGCAAGCCGTCTGATATAAGCTGCTCTACGTAGCGTGTCACGTACGAGATTATCTCTTCTCGAGCGTTTATTGACCTGGGGAGCGAGAAGACATTGTTCAAATCGATTGAGATAAAAAAAAAAGATAAAAGCAACTTTCACTAATTAAATTTAATTCAATAGTTTGAGGAGTCATCAAAAATCAGTGTTTAAAAATGATTGCAACATCATTCATTGGTTCCGATAGTTCGCACGAATGTCGGTAGATGGCTCTTAACCATAGCCTTAAGACAGATATATGTATAGAAGAATTTGGATGGTTTCGAGCGAAGGTTCTGTGGCTTAGTCGTCAGAGCGTTCCCCCTTTAAGGGAAAGATCAGGGGTTCGAATCCCGCTGGAACCGATTCAATTTTGTCTATATCTTAATCGATTTGAAAAGTAGCATACTAAATGCTTTAAAATTTCATTCAAAATAAGAAATTAATTAAAGTTGAGGGTAGGGACTTTTTGACGCAAATTATTATAGACGATTTTGATCTTTATGCCCCAGGAAAAAGTTTATAGTCATTTGAAGGTAAAAGAAAGGCAGGGCGTCATCATTCTACTAATACCAACCGCTGCTCTTTCAGTGGGAATTGAGCCAAACAGTATGCGAAAACAGCTGCTCAAAGGCCTGCTTTAGCTTGAGGTCCCACCCTCTCGTTTCCTACACAGGACAACACGTGCAAAGCTTTTTTTTTTTTTTTTTTTTTTTTTTTTTTATATAGGACACGTCAATTGGACTTCGCCTTGCCTGATGGTAAGCTGAAGGCAAAATCCCAGAAAAGAGGGTCACCATTACTTACACATACCGTGTGACAATGGTGACACTCAGCTTGACGGCCTTATCATATGCTTTTTCACGCCCCGCTTAAAGGACCCGGGACTGTAGGAAGAAGGAAACACGTGAGCTGGTAATGAATTCCAGGCCTTAATGGTGCGACAGAGGAAAGAGTCTCCGAACCGCTTGGTTCTTGATCGGATGTTTTGCACCGTGTGCGGATGACATCTAAGACCTGCACGCGTTGTCCTGTGTAGGAAAGGGGAGGGTGGGACTAATTGGAAGAGCTCATCAGAACACTCCCCATGGTACAGACGGTAAAATACACACAGCCCTCACACTGTGCAGAATATACGAGCAACAACCAAGCGGTTCGGAGACTCTTTTTTTTGCCGCACCACCAAGACCTGGAATTCATTACCAGCACACGTGTTTCCTTCTTCCTACAGTTCCGGTTCCTTTAAGCGGGGCGTGAAAAATCATCTGATGAGGCCGCCAAGCTGAGTGCCACCATTGTAACATTACTTAGTGTCTGTAATGGTGACCCTCTTTCAAGAGACTTTGCCTTTAGTACCACGAGGTGAGGTGAGGTCAAATTGGAGTGTACTATATAAAAAAAAAAGCGCATCGTCATTCTACTAATACCTACCACTGTTCTTTCATAAATTGAGTATGCGAAAATAGCTGCTCAAAGGCTTGCTTCAGCTTGAGGTAGGCAGTAAAAAGGCAGTAAACTGCTGACCACTAATGCCACTGTACTCTGCTTGCATTTACTGTTGCCTCGTACAATTACAATCTGTGAATTCTCACCAGCACACTCCGTCCATAGCCATGACGAGTTCCTTGAGAGCCTGCACGAGCGCCCGGCGGCCGTCGTAGTACAGCAGTATGGCCACCAGGCCGCGCGGCAGCCCCGGGTGGCGCGGCGCCTGGCGCTGCGCCGTGTGCAGCAGCTCCAGCGCGAGGTACTCGCTCACGCTGTACATGTCTGGGACAGTCATACCTTCGTTATTCTCTCTATACTTCTCCCTCTCTCTCTCTTTTGTACATAATACACCTTTTTTTTTTCTTTTAAGTGCGCATAATCCCATCGGATACCCCCACCACCGGAGCCGGTGAGAAAGGTTATGTCGGACTCGAACCGACTAAAACACACGACGCCTGTGGGTCGTTTTTGGTTGCCGAAAGTGAGGTTAACAGGCATATCATAGGACCACAGAGTCAATAATTCGACCCCAGAAAAGTGGAGGCGCACCGGTGACAGGCGACTCCTCCCGTCACCCCCAGGCCTGCGCTCATGGGGGGCGGAGGTCATTCATCGACCTCCGACGTTCGAGTTACTTCAGTACGCGGGCAGCTTCGCTTGCGATCGATCATAACCTTCCTTTATGAGCATAATTTGCTGGCATAATAAAAGGAGGCACATAATAGGGGGTGAGCCTATTGCTATTATAATAATATATGTACTTATTGTACACCAAGAATATAACAATACAATATGAGAGATACAAGTTATGTGGTACATACAGAGGGTGGCCTTATCACTCTGTGGCAATACATATATATAATCACGCCTTTATCCCTGGAGGGTTAGGCAGAGGTGAATTAATACCCACATTTCACCAATAATTGTATTCGGCCCCACGTAATAGGGGGTAAGCCTATTGCCGTATTCCAGGCACTATTGTTGACTCAAGCCATGCATCTGCAGCTGAGTCTGGGCTGTATATATCTGTCTAATGTTAAACAGCCCTATACTGTATATCCTATATGGCATTGTATTGCCTATATGGCAATACAATTTTTGTATATATTCACTCAAATTTATATATTATACATAAAACAGGTCAGTAAACAAAAAAGCACAAGAAACCAACCTGAGATAATAAGTGCTTCATCCACAAGTTCTTTAGACAGCAGGGTACGACCAATACTGGGCAGTGTCACACCCTCTGTGACACCTCTTTTAATCTCATCTCGGCTTGTTGGGTTCTTTGACTGTAACAATAAAATCTTTATTAGTTGTACATATTACATAGTATATATAAACATGCTTAGAGCAATTCTTTTCCTTAATTTTTATTTTGTGTAGATATATACAGTAATTTTAATAAAATGTCACAATCAATAAATATAAAAGTACACATTAAGTCTATAGCACTATACATAATACAATTTAGTCAATAAAATTAATCGAATAACACGCCCCTGACCATTCCCGGCGCAATAGTGCCCATCTCACTCACCGCATTTCCACTCTGAATTGCGATGGCCAGCCATACCTTAATTATTATTATTATTTATAAACTCACGCCTATATCCCCGAAGGGGTAGGCAAAGGTGCTAGCACGCACATTTCACCAGTTTATGTTTAGGTCCCAATGTAATAGGTGGCGAGCCTATTGCCATTAACCGGGTACCTTAATTGGTGTTAATTTTTTATAGGCAAATTTTAGTTAGTAATAGTTATTATAATTTTTGTTTATGGAAAGATAATAATAATAGGATGTTATTTCAGTTTATGGAAAGATAATAATAACTAGGCAAGAATCTGAGTTAATAAAATAGTTTTTCACTAAATGTAGAGTTAGCCATCTTTCAATTCTCAATGAAAGATCAGCTGCCAGCAGCAGTTTGAGACGAGGTATCACATTTTGAATCTTATCTATAGGAGACAAAGTTTATAGTCATTTAAAAGCTGTCAAACTGAGTGTCACTATTGTAAAATGGTATTGGTATGTAAGTAATGGTGACCCTCCTTTTTGAGACTGTCTTCTAGAACCTTCTCAATATTATTTCTAGTAAACTCCAGGCGCAAAATCTTTAGTGGAAATTGACCCCTAAGGCATAAAATTGTGTATTATAGTAATAATAATTTTACACAATACTCACAGGATTCTTAAATAATGACAAGAATGTTTGTTTGTGCCGTCTAAGTACAGACTCAAATGTGTGGACCGCATATGGCACGCCACCACCTTCGTGTGCGAGGTATCCTTCCACAACGGATACCAGCTCTTTGTAAGGGGTCCATAGATCATCTGTTGTAGTACCTGGAAATATAAAAATAAATAAATAGACTTTTTATCACTATTGAGTAAGTAAATTCATTTATTGCACGAAACATGGTCAGGTTAATGCACTAGATATGAACATATGGACTAGCAGGTTTATTTATTTAACTTCTTTTCTTTTTTTTTTTAAATCTAGTTTTTTTGCGTTTTGCAACCCCATCGTACCCTGTACTAGTAACACATTCTTTGTTGTTTCTTTCCAATTGTTTCCAGTTCACACCTAGTTTAAACCTAACCTAATCACTACTAAGGTACTCTAAACCTCACTGTTGGGAACTGTTGGCAGGTGTGACCAAATGACATAGTCTTCTGGCCTTGTCGGAGGTTGGCTCGGAGAGCACAGACTGAACCCAACCCACATCCAGCCCATTCATGTTATTTAACTGTATGCACAGTAAATGTATAAAGGCCAGCTTAATGCTGAAGGCATTATCTAACAGCCTACCTTGATGGTGATTTTCGGCATGCACTATTTACTTTATATATCTATTTGTGTGTAATATATGATGATAATACTATATGTAAAGCTGTATTTTAATTTTATTTTACTTATATGTCTCTCTCTCTCTCTTTCTTGTTTTACATACACTTTTTATTTTGTTTAGCCGATAACTAAACCATATCTTTTGATTTTATAACACCATCCCAAGGTTGCCTGGAAGAAATCACTTCAGCGATAAGACCACCCATTACACATTGAACTGTATACATGCTACCTACTTGTCCTACTGTAAATCTGTTGGTGTACAATAAAGAATTATCTATCTATCTATCACTGTTTTTACTATGACTAACTTTTAAATGTTCCCATATTATGATTCTCAATTCTTTTTAGGGGATTTATAGTTATGAAAGCATGTAATAATAATTGTATAAGTATGTAATTGAAAGGGATATTATGTATTGTATTAAAATAAATTTATTACACTTTATAAAACCTAAAAAACATAATTATTATGTGTACAGTTTGTAGACTAACTTTATCAATTTTACTAATGACTATGATTTTTAAACTATCATATTTATTTATTTATTTTTAAACTTTCATGGTCCCTCGTTGAGTTATAAACATAAAACAAAATAGGTTAATATATTGATAACTCAAACAGTAAGATTATATTATGATTTGGATTTGTTTTCTATATTTGTTAAGCGGTTCACAAATATTTATGGGGGTAATGGCTATTATTGCTTTTTCAGCATATAACACTTTTAAACTTAGTGATAAAGATCAGTTCACACGAAACATCATAATTGTATAAAATGATGAATTAGACAATCAGGAAAGTTACTTTTCTTGATATAAGCAGATTTATATAGCTATAAAATATTAGCAAGACATGCATTTGCAAAATTTACATGAATTTTTATAACCTCTAACATTTGAATAATTACAAATAATGGAAATAATGTGCGTTATGGGAATCTTATTTTAATATAATTGAAATATTCTTTTACTTTCTATATTAAAAATATAAAACAATCTAAGATATTTGATATCGCCGATTGCACTTAGGTTAGAATGAGTTCATTATTTACCTTCATTGATGTCCATTATGCTCAATTATCCCCTCAACATGTAGACTAGATAATCACAATTGTTCACGATCACTGTTTACGATAACCATGCAAGATAAATTGTAAACTTTTACTAAAATAATAAAATATTTTGAATTCTCGATTTAATTTGACAGTTGCTAGCAAGACGCGCGCCCGCGACTTATTTCGTTCGGAAATTAAGATTGTAACTATCCACAGACTAGTTATTAGAAAAACTCTACAGACTATCTCTGTATATCCTTGGGTATTTGGAGCCAAAATAGAATATAATTTTACTACGATAAGATGTAGGTATATACCTGTACTTAGGGTTGTTGTAACATCAGACAGATATACAGCTCAGACTCAGGCACAGATACAAGGCTAGAATCAACAATAGTTCCCGGAAGACGGCAATAGGCTCACCTCCTATTACGTGATGCTGAAAACAATGATTGGTGAAATGCAAGTATTAATTCACCTCTGCCTAACCCTTCGGGCATAAAGGCGTGACTATATGTATGTATGTACTATGAATAAAAATGCTAATGCGACTTGGAGGTCAGAAAGCAATCGCTTTTTAGAAAATATCTAGTTCCGTAGTTGAACGGATACGCCAACGGAGTTGGGAAAAGGCTATGACTATGGCGTTATGGCTGTAACCGTGAACCTTACGTGACTTTACCTTATACCTAAACGAAACGCACCCCGAAATTGAAATAATATCGCTTCATTAAAATTGTTTTTTCTCGAGGTAAAGCCAAGCTTCTTCTTCTTATTTTATTTAAATGGCGCCTTGCATCGGTTATATAGATACTGATGATTCTGCCAACCTCAAGGTGGAGAGTAGGTTTAATCGTTTATAGAGGTCTCCAGGTATTCATGGTATTCTTAGTAATTTGGGTTTATCCTTTTTGGCACTGAAAAAGGGGGACATCACAATTGTTAGTAATAATAAATATGTGAATATATAAACACCTCAACAAAGTCTAGGGAACAAGATGACCCCAATAATTTTTTTTCATGTAAATCTTGTTTTGCAAATAACTGGCAGCAAATAAATAAAAATAGAATAAAGTAGATTACAGAGTTGTTCGAAATTTAAAAATAAATTTAAATAAGTAATGATTTTCGAATATGGAGGGAAAACTTTTAAAAGTGTTTGATTGTGCAGTTTCTCTGAGGCAAAATAAAAATTTTTTTTTTTAATTGTAAATAACGTTTATTATCAATAATACGTCTTTTACGTATGGTCATTTTTGTGACTGTAGTCATCATGTCACGTCGTCATTTAAGTCGCGAAGAGATGTTAAGGGCTGTTGGTATGCTGCAAGCTGGACGAACTCAACGCGACGTAGCGGATGCTGTCAACACCCAACCAAGCGTAATTTGCAGATTATGGGCACGCTACAGGTCTACAGGGGATGTTGCCGAACGTCACAGGGGACGAAATAGGGTTACTACCCCGCGACAAGATCGTTTCTTGCAAAATTCCGCAAGGCGGCAACCCACGATTACTGCTCGTCAGTTGGTCGCAGGCCTCCAGTCTCAGCATCAAGTGGTTATTAGCGATCAAACTGTCAGAACAAGACTACACGAAGTCAACCTTTATGCTCGCAGACCGCTTAGGGTTCCAGCTCTTCGACGTGGAAATCGAGGTCGTCGCTTATTGTGGGCTAACGCACATTTACAGTGGACCGACCATCAATGGGCACGGGTTCTGTTTTCCGACGAATCTTGCTTCGGTTTTCATCCTGATTCGAGAAGAGTGCGTATATGGCGAGTTCCTGGACGTCGGAGTCGTCTCCAGAATCCGCAAGAAGTTCATCCTTACCAAGGTGGAACAATCATGGTATGGGCTGGAATTCGCCTTGGTGGAAGGACCGACCTCGTTTGGATACGGGGCAATTTGAATGCAAACCAATACATTCAGGAGGTTATACACCCCATGGTAATCCCTCATCGACAGCAGTTCGGTCAAGATTTTATGTTCATGCAAGATAATGCACGGTCACACACCGCGAGGGTAGTGGATAATGAGTTAAGCGAGCACAATATGACGACGTTGGAATGGCCTGCTCAGACTGCCGACCTCAATCCCATAGAGCATGCCTGGGATTTGCTTGGGAGAAGAGCTTTCAGTGATTCTTTGGAAAATCTGAACACTGAAGAAAAACTTTTTTTACACCTTCGCAGTGTATGGAGCCATATTCCACAGACGATGATTGACAATCTCATACTAAGTATGCCACGCCGTTGTCGAGCTGTTGCTAATGCTTTAGGAGGTCCTACAGATTATTAAAAATGTTTAAAGTACGGTTAATTACTGTATTTCTTACTACCTCGTTATTTTTGTGCCTAATCATAGAAGGTTGTAATACTCAATATTGGCACTATTCAATACATTCTTAAAAAAAAAAAATTTGGTATGAAAATGTTTTTATTAAAATTAAAAACGGTATAAAAATACCCTTCTATTGATATAAAACACTCACTATTCCAAGAAAGGGTTTTTAAATAAAAACTAGAAATGTCCTTGTTCCCTAGACTTTGTTGATGTGTGTATATATAAATTAGAGCTCAGGGTTAGATTAGTTATATAGTGGGGGAGAGGGAGGGTTTAGATGAATACAAAGCTTATATTTTGTATTCATCGAACATTAGCACTGTATATTACAGATGAAAAGAGTGATGGGGAGTTACAGTTTAATTTCATTTATAGAGAGAAATTTGTGGAGGATCTTGATAAAGGGGGAGGATACCAGGGTAAGTAAGTAGGCCAAATTTATAGGTCGAGGAATCTGCTTTGGGAGAAGGTCATATAATGGAACAACTATTCTTGGACAGGCGTAGAAGATATGCTCAAGACTGCCTTCATCCAAGCCACACTCCCATAGAGAGTGGTCTCGAACTCTAATTTTGGCCAAGAATACTGGTGTGCAGACAAATCCTAAACGAAGGCGTATTATAACTGAGGTAGTTAACTTGTTGAACCGTTTATTCTTAAAGAACCATGGCTTAGAAGGGATGGATGGTTGTATGGATCCATAGAATTTACCCTTGATTATTTTAGAGGATTGCCATAAAAAATTCCAAGATTTATCCAGACAAGAACCGGATAAAGTGCGTAGGTCCCGAGTGAAAGCGTAGTTGTATGCATCGCATCCTGTACCGGCTGCCAATCTCGCGCAAGAATCCGCAGTTTCATTACCGGATATGCCAATGTGGCTGGGTATCCAAGCTAAGCCCACCTCGATACCAGACATGTGACATCTGAGCAGCATGGCTTTTATGTTGAGTGTGAGTGGAAAATTATTTTTAGATTTAAAAGGATTTTTTAATAAATCAGAGAGACAGCTCAGAGAATCTGTCAATATGAGTGTTTTATTAAGATTATGTGATTCTACATAATTGACAGCTTCTAGGAGAGCGATAGATTCTCCTGTAAAAATGGAGTTATAAGGAGGGCTTTTAAAGCTCAGAATTATTCTAAATTTGGGAATCCATACTGCAGAGCCAACTGGAGCATCTAGGGACAATTTCGAAGCGTCGGTATATAGGGTTGTCCAATCCGGCCAGTCACTACCTAAGATGTTCAACAGACTTTGATTGGCTGATGTGCATTTTTTGGATATGCCAAAATCAAGAATAATAAAATTCTTGGTTGAAATATTAAGGATTGGAAGTCCAGATCAAAAAGGGGGTTTATAGGAAATTGACGGATAGGGACTGTGAGGTTGGCCAGTTTTCTATGTGAGTTTATAAGGAGAGGAGGGGATTTATTCTTCCAGTAATCCGAAGAAGAGACCAAGAGACTAAGTTGTTGTAGTATAGGGAGTAGAGGATGAGAACCAATTTGGGCTGCACTAAAGAGAAACCTGTCGCACAAAAATTGCCGACGAAGATACAGTGGAGGTTCCTTGCATTCAACTTGGAGGGCGTTGATAGGGGAGCTTTTCATGGCACCTGTTATGATGCGAAGGCACAGACTGAATCCTTTCGAGTTTGGAAAGTGGCAATATGTTGCATGGCTCAAGTAGGAAAGTACCGTAGTCAAAGTGACTACGCACAATGGCATTGTAAATAAGTTTTTGGCAGAAGGGGTGAGAACCCCACCGGACCCCAGACAGAGACCGCATGACATTCACACCCTTCTCACACTTTTCTTAAACATATTTTAGATGGGGAGCGCCTGTCAGTTTAGAGTCTAGAATAAGACCTAAAAATTTAACGGAGTTTAGGATTGGGATTGATTCATTAGCAACAGAGAGGTTGATGTATGGCGTGTTACGTTTGCGACTGAAAACAACTGCACTACATTTAGGAACTGAGAGAGAGAGGTTATGTTCGAAGAGCCAATTATTTAAATAAAAAAGAGCGGTATTGAGATTGGCGGAAGCCACTGAAAAAGATGGGGAAGTAGAGTAGAGAGCAACATCATCTGCATATTGCAGAATTTTGCAAAAAGAGTTGACAGAAAAATCTAGGTCACGAGTGTAGAGGTTATAGAGGATAGGGCTAAGGACTGATCCTTGAGGAAGGCCCTTCCAGACCACCTGAGAAGGGAGGGTGTTGCCCTGGTATCGAATAGATATTGTACGGCACATAAGCATGTTGCAAATGATATGAACCAACCTCACAGGTATACTCAGCTGAAGCATTTTCTGCCTGAGTAGTGGAAGATGGACATTGTCATAGGCAGCAGAGATATCTAGGAAAACCCCTATAGTATGCTCATTACGAGAGAAGGCCAAACGAATTTCGGAGATCAGGATACTTAGGCTGTCCAGGGTTCCTTTGCCCTTTCTAAAGCCGTATTGACTGGGGGCTAATAATTGTCTGTTTTCTAAAATCCATTCGAGACGGTTTTTAATAAGAATTTCCATAATTTTGGCCAAGACAGAGGAAAGAGCTATGGGGCGATAGGAGGAAGAAATTTTTGGGTCCTTCCCAGGCTTCAAGATTGGAATAACTATTTGGCTTTTCCAGGAATCTGGAACTTGACCGGAGAGAAAGATAGCATTAAGAATGCTAAGGAAGAAAGATTTCGAAGAGTCAGACAGTTTACAAATGAATGAATATGGAATGCCATCAATACCAGGTGATGAATCCTGGAGATGATTAAGGGCACAAGATAATTCGCTAAACGTAAACATGTCATTCATATGATCTTGAGTAATGGTTAGATTGGGAGAGTGCAAGAGGGGAATACAATCAAATTCAGGTACATATGGAGGAGCCAGACTAGATAAAAAGTCATTTAGAAAAGAATTTGGGTCATTAAGTACTTGAAACAAATGTATCCACTGTGCTTCTTCTATAATGCTTTAACCCTTTTCCAGACCAAAGAAAGGGGAGATCTGGGGGATAGGGATTGACAGAATTTACGCCAGCCTAGTGATTTTTTTTTTTATAAAAGTCTAGATGTAGTAGCTGCAGTCTTCTTAAAATTGACGTAATCTGTCATGGACAGGGATAGAGCAAATTTATTCTGTGCGTTTCTGAACGCTCTCTGTGCACTCCGAATCCCACCATGGCGGGGAGGGGGTGAGCAGATTGGGTTTTTTTTTGAGGGGAATGCAAGAGTCAGCAGCTGATTTTATTGCTGCGATTAGGCAGTCATATATGGAGAGAAAATTAGAAGGGTTTGGTTGAGGAAGAGACGTCAATTTTGTATCAAGTGAAGAAGAATACATCTCCCAGTTGGCGTTACTGAGTTTGTACTTTAGGAGAGGTTCGTAGCGAGAGGGAGGCGGGGCAGAAGTCTGAGAGTAAGATATTAAGATTGGGAAGTGGTCACTACCGAGAGTATTTGGAAGAGTAGACCAAGACAGGAGTGGGGTTAGAGAATCAGAAGACAAGGATAGATCTGGGACACTGATGTTTTGTGTAGGAGGGACCCTGCGGGTTGCAGACCCATCATTTAAGACACATAAATTTAAATCATCTAGAATATTAAGTATTGATCAAATCAAATCAAATCAAATCAAATGCATTTATTGTTATTGTTGAAATAGTGTCATTTCGATGTGAACCCCATAGGGTATGACGACAGTTAAAGTCACCTAATACTATCATAGGCAAAGGGATGGATGAAAGAATTGAATTTACTTCTGATAGGAGAGTAAAGTCAGGATGAGGAATGTATACAGATATAATAGATATATTAATTGCTCTGATTGCAACTATGTGTAAAACAGCATTATGAGCAGGGAGTTGAATTTGAGAGAATGTGATGTTTCTCCTTATCAGCAGAGCACACCCCGCCCAACCGTCGTCTCTGTCATCTCTCAGGCACAAGAAACCAGGGATCCTAAAACGGGACATAGGTTTTAGTAAGGTTTCCTGAATAGCAAGGATAGCAAGTTGGTGTAGATTTATTAAATCAATAAGATTTGGCTTTCTGCGACGAATACTCTTACAGTTCCATTGAAGGAGATTGAGAACCATTGTTAAAATTTTTTTTTGAGATAATCTCCAGTAATTGTTCTACAAGAAGGGCAACGTCGTGCGGTAGAGCATCTGACATTTTCGTTAGTATATTTATTAACGAACAGAGCAAAAGTTGGACTAGATTGTCATTGGGAGTGGCCAGAGGGATAGTCTCTGTAGGAGGTTTAATGCAGCACCCATTGGGTTGAGTAGAAGGAGGCGAATTAGTCAATTCATTGTGTTCATGAACATCAAAAGATTTCCCAGGAACAAACCTTGGGCGTATAGGGAGGGAAATAGTTTTTTTATAAGATACAGAAGGAGGAGACAAGAGGGAAGGGGCAGGAGGAGAGATGAGAGAAGAATATTTAGGAGTTTGGGGCCTAGCAGCAGCCTCGGAATAGAGAGGTCTATGAGACTGAGGGAGTCTAGAAGAGGCTTCGGCATAACTTATATTTTCCTCAGACATAATAATTTTTATAGATTTTTGCCTGTTATGCTCAGGACATCTTCTGTCGGTAGCGGGGTGGTTACCGCCGGAACATAAAAAGCAAGAAATACCTGTATCAGCGACAGTACAGGAATCACCAGCATGGGATTGTGCACACTTATAACATCGGGGTTTTGACCGGCATTGCTTGGCAATGTGGCCGAATCGACAGCAATTCCTGCACTGTATTGTTGGAAGCTGGTAAAGAGAGACAGGAAGCGATGCATTAAAACAAAACACTTTATCTGGAAGGACCTGACCCAAAAAAGTTAGAACCACAGAGTTTGATGGAGCCCACACAGAAACATTGTCTCTTGTAATTTTTGTATTGAGACGTCTAGCTCTCACCACTTCTCCAGCAGTAGAAGATATACCCCCAACTAATTCCTCCAACGTCCAATCAGTGGGAATATCTCTCACTACTCCCATACGAAATATGCTGTAGCTCGTGATGTAGGCTACATAATTGTGGTCTTTAAGCAAAACAAGGTTTAAAAACAATCTGCTGCATCTGCCGAGTGCCGAATCGAACTCCACGCACACCCTATTACGGCCAATGTTTTTAATCCCTCCCGTTTTAATGTTTTCGACCTTGTTTTTAAACAGGAACTGACTGAGCAAACCTCAAAGATTTGAATGGTAAGCCGCTTGTTGGGTAATGCTCCAATCTCGAGACATATACGTTATAGGGACCTTTGTCAGTACTTGAGTACTCGAGTTTAGAGTCAAAATCGTAACCCGGCTTTGAGTAGACGGATTGAATAGATTCCGCTGGCGAACGGGTCTTTTTATGATCGGGATCCGTCGAATCCGAAGCAGCAGAACGTTTTACCGTTTTTTTGGGTAAATCCGGAGGTTTACCCCCGCCCCCGTCAGGGGGAACATCCACGCTCATTTCCGTTGAAATGAGCGCGGACGCCGATATATACGAAAAGTACTAACCTTATAAATACTATTCCACCACCAAAACAACACAAACACTTATTTTCAGAGTGTAAACAAGGACAATAGTGTAGAAAAAACCAAATATAACCTCAAAAAGTACAACTCTCAACCGAGTGTCGGACCGAAGACCGAATCCAAGCCAAGCTTATATAAACCTAAATTGCTAAGTCAAACTGCTTATGTTAGGAGTGCGATTCACGTCATCGTTGACATTATTAGAACCAGGATTTGAACCCGTGACCTATTGTTATAATAAGTAATCCGGTGAATTTGAGTGGCCGAGTAGCATAATTATATTGTCTTGGTAGCACCAAATAACACCAACATTTTTGAAGTCTTTTTTTATGTGCGCGAAATCCCCACGGATACCCCCACGACCGAAGCCGCTGGGAAAGGTTATGTCGGACTCGAACCGACAAAAACGCACGACGCCTTGTGGGTCGTTTTTGGTTGCCGAAGGTGAGGTTAACAGGCATATTCCTCGCGCCCCAGCCGACCCAGACCCGATCATGGAGAGTGGAGGTCATTCATTGACCTCCAACGCCCGAGGTGCCTTCGTACGCGGGCAGCTTAGCTTGCGATCCTTCGTCGTTCCCGCTGCCGCTCCCGCCCCGCCTCCTCCTTCACGAGCATTACTTGCTCGCAGAAGGAGGTGCCAAGAAAGCATTGTAAAACTAACTTTAGAGTAAGTTGTTTGGAAATTTAAATTAATAACAATGATTACGTACAACATTCAAGATTTATTGAAGTCTATGTAAAATAGTATTTACCGAACAAGAACATTTATAACAATAAAAAAATATTATAAAATATTTTCCAAGTACAAGTAGGTACAGTTAAATATGCTGAATAATTTAGATCAACTTTTCAATCTGCGAGATGAACTCCATACATTTGTTCCTGTAAAAAGTATTGTTATAGAAAACAATGCTGTTATAAAAATCTCCAGTGTTCGTTGTCTGCACCATGAGACAGTTTAAAACATCTTTGGTTTCGTCAGTTCGAATTTTATCACATTCCGCATCGATAATTTCGAGATATTTTAAAGCAGCTTTGTTCTTCAGGTTCCTCAGTACAATGCTACTCTGAGATGTGAATCCAATGCCTTCGAAACACTGTTTCGCAATTATGTATACGACACTCACATTAAAATGTGTAAGAATGTTAATATTCTGTACCAGGAGACTCTCTCCCACCAGCAGTTGCTGTAAACCATTTAACAGCAATTTAAAGCATCTCTTCTCATAAATATGGTAGCTCTCTAAATGCTCATATTCAGGCAGTACTAATTTCTTGTTTATCTCCATTCCAAGGTCCCGAGCATTTTCAGTGCTTGTTTTAACATTTTTGCTGAATATAATTTCTTTAAACTCTTCTTCCGCTAAAATCTGCTGATACAGCTTAAAAATGGGAACAAATATGAATTTGGAGCTGTTAATCTTTTTCAGAGGACACCCATAAGTGAATTTTAGCTTTAGCTCAGAGTCGCCATCATGGAACTGCATCCATTTTACCGGTTCGTTGATAAGAATTAACGGATTGGACAGCACTTCGGCCTGAAGATAAGAATTGAGATTGTTCAGCTTCTCTCTTGAAGACATTTTAGTGTACAGCTGCCTCTCCGTGTAGGAACCACGGTGGTATCTCGGGTTCATGTTTATTTTGTTCTCTTCATGCAAGATTCCTTTCAAGATTTCTTGTTCGTACTCTAAAGGTTTCAGATCATATTGCCAAATGAATTCAGTTGCAACGATAGCACGAATCTTTTTAATATCTCTGTGTAGTGCGATGTTCTTTTGCATCAAGTATGCTTGAAGATTGTTATTGATAACTTGACACTGTATTGAGCAAAAGTATAACGCACACTCTTCAACCTGTTTGAGGAATGATTCCGGTATCGCCTCAAGGTGAAACATGGCCAAGTTGCCGTACAGTTCCGATCCATATGCGGACTGCAGTGTTGGGAGGTATTTCTCTAGGAGTGACATCCCCTTGTATTTGAGGCAAATAGCGTACACCTCGGAGTTGCCCTGTCGCGATGTAACTGGCTTGTAAATGTTCACTTCGTGGAACAAATGGTTTATCAGATAAAGAAGACATACTGTTGAATGCTCAAATATTGTGAACAGCTTGAAGATCAGTGTGCCACCTGAAAGTTTAAAAATATAGTTATATAACCGCGGTAGCCTAATGTTATGGGTAATGGACCGCTGAGACGAGATCTCGGGTTCGATCCCAGGTTTTAGCATGGCCCACACCAATGACTTTTCGATGCTTTTCAAAGTTATGTGTGTATTTATCGCAGGTTTATAAGTGCCCGGTTAT
This sequence comes from Eilema griseolum, assembly GCA_963662185.1. Taxonomy (NCBI): domain Eukaryota; kingdom Metazoa; phylum Arthropoda; class Insecta; order Lepidoptera; family Erebidae; genus Eilema; species Eilema griseolum. Next base: position 1,536,283 of record OY759232.1, read on the forward strand.
TGGCAATAGGCTCGCCACCTATTACATTGGGACCTAAACATAAACTGGCGAACTGTGGGTGTTAGCACCTCTGCCTACCCCTTCGGGGATAAAGGCGTGAGTTTATGTTATATTAGTTATATTTAGACTCCTAAGTATTTTACATTTTGACATCCCTTGAATCGAAATTGGGTGGGCAAATATAAAAATCTATTGTAAAAATGACTCTAAAACTATCTCAAAAGTAAATTCTATTTAGTTATGTCTGTATATCCCTGAAGGCGGCAAACAAATCTATGTAAATAAAAATAAAAACCAGCCAAGTGCGAGTCGGACTCGTGCACGAAGGGTTCCGTGCAATTATCTAGCACACTTTGATATACCTACTTTTATTTAATTATTTATTTTTGACGTGAATATATCGCAGCCAACTGGCTTAATTAGTCATTTGTTTAGTTCAAGAGTTCCTGTAGTCATAGCCACCTTCCTACTCCATCTTCAAAACACGAGATGTTGTCAATTGTCATATAACAAGAGACAATTTTCTAAGACAAAACATATGAGACCAAACTCAGTGACTTTTTTTTTTATTATACCACTTGGCTGGCAGACAAGCGCACGGCCCACCTGGTGGTTACCGTGGCCTATGGACGTGCGTAACACTAGAGATGCCACACCCGCGCTGCCGACCCTGTAAGCACAGAGTCTCTGTGCCGTTAGTGTAGAGGACAAAGCAGGACAAGCCTTTACTCATTCCACTGACAGCACAAATTCTCTAGTGAGCTCTGGCTACCCTACTCACCGCTGTATACATAGTTTAGGAGTTCCTATCAGGAACTCCTAAAACATTCTATGGCCACCTTTCGATTCTAACTTCTGACCCTGAATACCATGTAATTCTACAGAGTTTGTTTACCAAAACAAAGGAGCCCGAAGTCGATAGATTTAACTTCTTTAGTTTAGGCTCCTTTTTGATTTCCTTAAGATCCTTTTTTATTTCCTTAAGATCGCGAGCCAGAGGGGGCTGAGTATTATCCACCGTTTTCAAAGGCAAGGGATCGTTGTAGGAGAGAGGCAGCTACCGCAGCAGTAAAAAACTGATATCCCACATCATGAAGCTCTACGAGAGGATAATCGACAGGAGAGTGCACTCGCGGAGTGTCAGTATGAGATTCGTTCCCGTCTCGGAGCCATGGATCCGGCATTTGCCTTAAGGATTTATGGAGAAATACAGGGCGAAGAACCGCCTCAAAACATGCAGAAGGCCTTCGACTGTGTGTGTTTCTACGCGGTCTAAAGAAGTTTCAGCGGCATAAATTTACATCATCCGACACATGCACCACAATTTCAGTGCCTTGGTAAGGACCGCTATTGGCGACATGAAAATCGTATCTGTCTTTTTTGAGGTACACCAAGAATCTGTCTTAATCCTTACTTGTTCAGCGTAGTATTAGACGTTTTATCGGACAGCATCAGAAACTCACATGAGCGAACTTAATGGTTGCTCACTGAAGATATCGCGCTTATGGGCACGGAGAAGAGCATATTGGTGCAAAGTGTGGATGGAAAAGGCACTTGAGAACGGCGGTCCGAAGCTAAACGTGGTGAAGACAGAATATTTAGCGTTAATCTCAAAGGATCCCGTCCGCATAGGCGATGACTTGGTCGAGTGCACGGGCCAAGTTGAGTACCTTGGATGTGTACTTCACGTGATTGGTGAAATCGATTACGACATCAAGGCACTCTTTGCTGCCGCGTGGGTCTGCGGGAAATGGCTGGTGTTATAAGCGGCCCTAAAATGCCACACAGGAGGGCAGGACTATAAAACATTCATTAGGCCTGTTCTTAAAAACGGCTATGAAGCGTGACCGTTGCTGGAGCGACATAAACAATGCTGCGGCAGATGTGCGGAGACACGCGTAAAGATCCTGTGAGGAACTCTTATATCCACGGCAACCTTTATGTCCGTGACATCGTAGATAAAAGACAAAGTCACCTGCACTGGTGTAGTCATGTTTACGGATACCGCCAATGTACATGGGTAACAAATGCCTGGTAATGGCGCCCCCGCTAGGTCCCGGGAAAGGTAGACCAAGAAGTCCTGGCTTGACATCGCGGATGGTGACATGTGTGCCTATGGTCTCAATACCATGGACCCCCAAAATCATGCGCGAAGTGGAGCCGAAAAAACCAGGAGAAATCCAGAAGGTGAACCCTTGATGATGATAGTGAGTTTAGGAGAGGAATTTGTATGGTCTCATACGTTTTTTTCTGACTGGTTTCCAGCGGGCAAGGCAAAAAATTTTTTTTATAAAAACCACAGTGGGCATAAGGCCTTATTATCTACCATCAAAACAACACGAGTCACGGAAAAAATCTAATAAAATACACAGTCCCACAATTATGATATCTGCATTAAGTTTAAGTAGGTAGCCATAAAACTATATAGATTGCAAAATAGCACTTATATAACTAGCTCTTATGTCTCTTATCTCATTGCCTATTTACATGTGTCTGCTTTCCATTAGGGGCCTTATCATAGTAGCGGTTTCGAGGCGAAGCGGTCGCGGAGCGGAGACTCTGCGCCTCCACCGTATTTGCACTGCGTCTCTACCACGGTTAAGCGGCGGAAGCGCAGCACTTACACTACACAAAATGGATTCGTTTATTCGTTTGCGATATAACACAAAGTAATCGTTCTCTTCCATTCGATTAATTGATAATGGATCTTCTCAAATTCCACGATACTTTCGTTTCGGTCTCCGGCGTTTTCGCATTAAAAAGTCAACAACAATGTTTCCTTCTTTTTTATACCACTTAGGTGGCAGACATGCACACGGCCCACCTGATGGAAAGTGGTCACCGTGGCCTATGGACGCGTGTAAAACCAAGAGTCACACTCGCGTTTGCCAACCCTGCAAGTATTGAAAGTTTCTGTGCCGTGAATGTAAAAGACAAAGCAGGACAAGCTTTGGTCTTCCCACTGACAGTACAAAAACCCTCCAGTGAGCTCTGGCTACCCTACTCACCGCCGGGAACACAACACGAGGTTATTATGGCCGCGGTATTCTATTGGGCAGAGGTACTTCCCCAGTCGGACTGCTCCATTTCCTCGTCGGAATCCATTTTATTACTGAGTGTATTGTCAGTATATCGTAAACTCATTAATAATCCGAGACGTCTCCTTCATCCTTAACACAGGCTACTTATAGTCTATTTAGGAGAGCAGTAACTCAATCAACCTATTGTAGAAGAACAACCCTATGATTACAAATGTGCAACATTTTTTTTTTTTTTGAAGCTACAATTGTGATTTATGAATAAATTATTATTATTAAATTAGTATGGTCACCGCTGTGCAACTGCGGAGTCGCTGTGTGCTTATCTGCCACCTATGTGGTATGCAAAATAAAACACAAACCTGGGCTAAGTGTCTGAAGTGCTGTGACAATTTCACAATAGTGAAGGGGTGAAGTCACCTCCTCCTGTGCATCAGGTCTCTGTACACAGTCAATTGAACCGTCAGCTGTTACAAGTAAAACCTGCGAAAAAAATATATTGATGCAACTTTGTGTAGGTGAGGTAACTGAGAAAAGAATGAGATTCGTGGAGAGAGAATTTATTTAGAATGTAGTACAAAATTTAATGTGGGTTAGATTCTCACTCAGTGCAAATATTTGTATGCATGAATATGTCTATTACCATTGGTGTTTCTATGTATAATGTAAGTATTTACAAAAAAAAAAAGTATCTAAGTATAAGTCTTTATCCGCATTCTAGATTCCGTAACAAAAGCTAGTTAAGCTTACCATGGATCTAGATAGGGCTTTGTGGAATGTCATAGAATATTTATTTATTTAAATTTCAATAAACAATATACATTATATTTAATATCTATTAGCTGACAAAACATGTTTGAAGTGGGATATATTTAAAATCTACAAACTCCAGTAACCAATCACATTCTGGTCCATTTTATCTCCGTTGTTAATAGTTCTACTACGTGACGTTGGCAAAATTGATACTAAAAGTACAGAGCCATTTATCAAGAATTGAATTGAATTGGACATTATATTTATTGTCTATTAGCTAACAAAACAATACATGTTTAGTTTTTGAAGTGTGATTTTTTTTAAATAATTCATTAAAACTTCTCTAAAAAACTCTAAAAGAACACCTTAACCAAAAAAAAATAAACACTAGTGGGCATAAGCAGGATACGGGTATTATCAGTTGCTTCAACTGCCTGCCTGTTAAAATAATAATAAATTGATAAGTTTATGTCTGTACCTTGCCCAAACTTTTGGCTTTTTGAATAATAGCCTGTGAGTTGTCCCAATCCATAAGATTACCGGTACTGTCCACTCCAAAATCCCAGTTGTTAAGGGTGTGGAACATGAATCGGTCATCGCTGATCATGTTAGATGGTGAGTTACCCTCGTAGTACGGGTTCAAAGTGTTTGCCACCCACTGCCACTGAAAGTATAATTATAACAGTACAATGAAGATTCTAGAATCTGAATTCTCAATAATTTGTTTGCCACCTAAGTAGTATAAAAAAAAAATATTGTGTCATTTCTTCTCCACTGATGCCAAGGTAGCAGTAGTATACTTAATTTTAAGCAGTATTTGACTGCAAAGGTGTAATAATATTACACTATTTTGAAAAATAAAGAATTTGAAATTGAAATGCCCATGCACCAGTCAAAATATGCCTATGAGGATGAAGCAGGTCAGTTCGTGTACTTGCAGCCTAAAGCTACCAGACAAATCTAAGACTTACATTAATGGACTGGTGGTTTGATTTCAAGTAATGGTTTAATGAAGTGATAAATGCACCAGGAGCTTCACACAGATGTAGAGACACCATCTTGCGTTCCATTGTCGCCTCTGCCGGTATGATCTGGTACGTACACGCGCACTCGTAAAACTTCGTCCATGCTTGAGTCAAGAATTCAGGGTTCACAAGACACCTGATCTTCCAGCCCACCTCCCCAGCAGGGTTCCTACGACGAGTGTGACTACTCCATTCTTCGATGTTGAAATCATTCAACTGACTCTTGTGAAAATTCAATCGATTTTTTAATATCTCTAGTTGCTTCACTTTCCAAGGCGGTGCCGAAAACCAGGACTCTTTCTCTGGTAACTTCCAACTGTTATTGAACCGAAACTGAAACTTTTTATTGAACAAGTTGTTCAATTCATCCTGAAAATCATCATTTGAGTAAAATCTCTGTCGAGATTGAAATACGCAGCTATCAGTTTTGTGAAACATTTTTTGCGGAAAAAATTATTTGAGCGTTCTGCTAGATAGTGTGATAAATTTTTAAATGTAATTTTTTTAATAGTATACAATTCCAAAGTTAAATAGAGTTTAACTCATTTTAAAATCTACGTTGCATTATTTATTTTCGCAGAAAGGAAAACAAAATACACAACCAACTACAGACGGAAAACTGACATGACGTTTGACAGAAAAAAAATCATGCAGGCAATATTGAAGTTTCAGAACGGATCGAAAGTATAGATCCACATTTTCGTTGAGGGTAAAATCCAGGGTCCTGGGTCAGGGTCATTGTTATTGACATGTTTATATAAAGAAGTTATTGAAGGGACACAAGGGCTATCTTTTTTCAGAAGTGTTTTAGGTGGAGGATTGTGAGCTACGGTGTACATTGGGATAGGTCTATGTCCAGCTGTGGACCACAACAAAGAGTATAGTAATATGAGACCACAATCTCTACTCTTGAATTATTTTATATTACATTTACATTAAGTACATAATATTTAGTAATAATATTACATTATTTTGACATGAATTAGATTTTTGCGCCTAGATGCCTAGGTTCAACATTGTGATTTCCGTAAATACTTTATGGTCTACGAGCTCTATGGTTACCAACCAAAATAAGGTGAACGAACTTTTCCTTTTTGTTTTGTGGTACCTATTTGTTGGCGAAATGATTATGATATCTTAGCCGATTAGTTGAGAATATTTTGATTTATTTGTTATTTTTATTTAAGACATGAAAAGACTCACGAGCGACTAAATAGACATATCAGCAGACTGCATGATTTCGACTTGTTGAATAATTGATGAATGTGATGACTTCGGACTGAAACCGTTAGACTGTGATCATGAATAATTGGAACCAAGGCACTCGTAGCGACGACCGCAATGACGACAAACCGCCCTACTCGAGAATATTTGTGGTATGTAATAAGCAGCTTCGAGTTGAAGACTTGAAGCCAGCTTTTGACTCGTTTGGGCACATAGAAGACATCCATATGCCAAGAGACCGTAACACTAAGGAATCGAAAGGTATAGCGTACATAAAATACAGCAAAACGTCCTCAGCAGCTCTAGCTATAAAGGAGATGCACTTAAAAACGTTACAGAACAGCAGCAAACCCATACGAGTGATGGTAGCAACACACAAGAACGATAATCATAGCACTAATGAAGAGAAGTACAAACGACTTTTTATTAAAGTACACAAAGAAGCAACAGAAAATGAAATAAAAGAACACTTCTCACAGTTTGGCTATGTAGACTCTGTGCACCTTCAGAAGGATAAGTTAACTGAGGAGTGCAGAGGGTTTGCATATGTTCACTATAAGACATTTGTAGATGCAGCTAAAGCATTTGAGGGATGTGACACAAAGTATAAAGCTATATTTGCAACTCCCAAAGATGAACTGAAAAGAAGTAGGAATAGCATAGAGAACTTTACAGACAGTTTTCACTCAAGTAATTCTAGTTTAGTCAAGTACAACTATAATGATCATTACAGTCAAGGAAGACCTGATGTGGGGAAGAGAGATAGCTTAAGTTCATTGATTAGGACTCAGGCACAGGGGTATGAAATTGTTAGTGTTACCTGTACCCCACAAGTGCCACAGAAAAGTATTGAAAGACTCTTTAACATAGTGCCTGGTATGATACAATGTCAATTTTCAGATTCATATAATTGTAAAGCGTTGGTTACTTATGATACTGAAAAAGCCGCAGCATATGCTGTCGAGAGACTTAATAACTTTGAATTTCCTGCCGGGGAGGTAGTATCTGTGAAACCGTATGATAACCCTATTAACAAGGCAGCAAATAATCTAACAAGTATGATAGTAAATAGTTTTAAGAACTCTGGTGATATGGGCAGCCCTGACCTACTGCAGCTTGCAGATGTTATAGCTCAAGCATCTACTTTGCTCAAAGCTGCCACATCAGGCAAAGAGTCCAAGTCTGAGTGTCAGCAGGAAAGCTACTGCAGTGTCAGTCTTCCACCGCTGCAGCCACTCGCTAATAGCAACTCCAGAGTGGCTCAAAGATGTTTCTTAGTTTTCAAACCTGGTCCTCCACCAGTCACAGTGCTGAGAGATGTGTTTTGTCGTTTTGGTGATCTTATAGACGTATCCACTTTCCCCAATAAAACATTTGGATTTGCTAAATATGCATCTATACGAGCTGCTCAGGATGCAATAACAACTCTCCATGGGGCCACATTGTACGGCACAAAGATGAAAGTGCTGGAAGCAGACGAGAAACCGGGTAAAGATGATAAGAACGTAGATGATGAGAATGGAGTAGAGCATGACACAGACAGAAAACGCATGAAACTGCATGAGGGAGACGTCAATATGAATTGACAATTTATTAACATACTGACTTGAAGTACAGATCTGTTGTAATTCCTTTGTTATTTAAAGACTTTGTTATTCCTTCCATTTTTATTTTGCTTTGTACCTGTTTATAATGAATGAACTGACCTAACGGAAAGATATTAAGTTAATTTGACGGTTTCCGTATATTTGACATGTTACTGATGATCTTTAATTTAATTTATTGTGCTGGTTATAACAAACAAAAATAATAATAATTGTAATTTTGCAGACTAATTTATTTTCTCATTATATTTTTATACAAATTGCATCAAAATTAATTGTAAATCATGTTTATAATAAAAATGATAAGACAAATACTGATGTTTTTACTGTAATTAATAAATTTAGTTCACACTATTTAAGATAATTTATATAAAGTAAAATGTATACAAATTTGACATTATTTTTAAACAATTTCTAAGAACATTCACAGTTTCACAATTCAAATTCAGAAAATAAGCACAAACAGAAAATAACAACAAATGGCAGTTTGCCATGAAATTAGAATATTGCAATTGAATGTAGTATATTTATGAACATTTCATTTACATTGGTAAAAATCCCAGACATTTTATCACAACAGATTCAGAATAGGTATTTCGAAACAATTTTTCAGTCACAGACCACATGAATACTATATCATTGAGTGGTCTTACCATACATGGTAAACCTAGGTTTACACTTACAAGCTAAGATACCTATACCTTAACAATTACACATGTCCATACTGGAACATTTAAAAAAAAAAATATAATTCAGCATCAAAAGTCCATTACAATTATTACAACACTATATATATTAGATAACTGGGTGCTAGTTGAGATACAAACAACTATTTTACATGATATATAATTAAAAACAATTAAATAAATATTTAAGGGGGTTAACAAACATAAGGGAGCTAAATAATGGTGCTGAACCCTTCATGTGCGAGTCTGACTTACACATGGCCAGTTTTCCCAATATGGCGGTTTAATAGCAATACTACCTATTGTTAGCATTTAGTATGCTAACTCCTCAAGATGCAAGGCGGATATAGGACTAATACTACCTACTGTTTTGTTTAAGTTCTAACACCACTTAAGTAATTTTTTGGTAGAGTTGACCTCCATTTTTCTTTCGTTCAACATTCAATTCTTGAATAAAATCTATTTCTTTTATATTTAATAGTTATAATATGAAGTTTCAAATTTAATAAATGGTATATTTTTTTTAATTATAAAGAATATTAGTGACTGAATTACTAATATTCCCTCTAACCTTATCGCAAAAATCTGAGTTGGAGGTCTAGCCCTTTAAGGCAGATTATTTGCTCGAATGGTGATATTTTTGACTTGTACAGTTAGAACTCAAGTGAAATTTTATGAAATTTTGCATAAACAAAATTAGGGGATGTAATTTTTCATCCCCTATATGTGGTAAATAATAAACTACACTACCAAGATCTAATAAAAAAAGATGTCGGTTCAGTTTTTGTTCTGCAGTAAGTATGTCACTTCATTGATCCCCGAGAGCAGTTTGCTGATAATATTGTCATACTGCAGTGCATTGCTATCATTCTGCTGCCAGTTCCTATTGCTTTCACTTATAGCTGTCTTTGCTTGAACCATCTGTGAATATAAGAAATAGATTTTATTGTTCTGACACTAAGACAGACTGCAATTACAGACAGGTAGGTAATGTAGGTGGTTTTAGGGTACTTACACCCTAATTACATTATTTTTTTTAAACATGTTGGTACTTTACCAACTATAAATTATTACCATTATAATAATTTCCAATAAGCTTATTATCTAAGAAATAAGACTTGCAATCAGACCATGACTGTAATGCCAATTTTTGTATTAATTAAAATATGTAAATCATTGGTACATGGTATAAAATAAAAGAGTACTGTACAATGTTTTGATTGATTTGCGAGATCTGTAAATCCTTTTTTATACTTATCTGCCATTTTAATGTTACCTTTTACAAATACTGATAGAATAGTAGCAAATAATATACTTACTGTAGTAAACTTGTTAACATCGTCACAGAGCTGTGTCAACTTGCTTTCCAGTTCAATATTCCTGTTGTTTAATTCATCCTTTTTGTTTAGTTTTATGTTTGCAACTCGTTTGCTCAGCTGATCTAAGCTCTGTGCATACTGTTCCAAATTCAATTTCCCAAATTGTACAGGCCTAGGAGTGTGTGTCTCCGGCGCTACAAAATTCTTCTTCAGATCTTCAGTATAGGTCTTCAAAGTAGCGATACAATGGTCAATATCAACATCCATATTATTTTCAGACATGTCTGGCATCAGTAATTTGGGTACACCGGCATCCAAGAATTTTGAAACATCCTCATGCCGCGTACCACTGTTGACCGGTGCCGGAGTGTTTTGTACAATAGATATAGTATCATAAATAGATTTTATTTCCTTCATAACGTTCTGTGAATCGGCCAGCTCTTTGTCCAAGTTTTGAGTCATTTGTTCCAAGGCATTTAACTTCACAATCGATTGTAAGTACTCGGCGAATTCACTGGTATTTATTTTATATGGCTCACCCATGTTGTTTGTATAGAAATAGTAATTATTAGATTATGTACAGCAAAACAGTTTTTAGGGATAAGAAATGCAATCAAACCACAGTCACAGTCACTTGGTCACAGAACAACAATACATATAGGTAATACACGGCAATACACCTTCTATCATCTATGTTTTATACACACAGATAATACAATAGCACCAGACTTATTCGTTTGGGAAGCAAGCTTATAGCGCTAGCGGCGCTGTGGAATCAAGAATAAACGGCAATAGTAATAACTTGCTCCCCGAATATAACATTGATTGTCATATTTTGGTCATTTTGACTGCAAATATTGACATCAGTGTTGCCATTTACACGGCAATTGCCGTGTTACACGGCAATTTGAGTATTTTCAGCACTACAACGCGGTATACGGCAGTAAGGTCATTGTCGTGTTCTAAAACACGTCAATCCAATGATTACTAATTTGCCCATAATTTGATTATTACTCGACAAGTTCAGTCATTACAACAAGTGTACTTAGTCGTTTCTACTCGTTTTTAATACTTTTATTTAAAATACTATGGTCATATCATAACTCTATGCGCATCGAAATCCCGACGAGCATTCGACATAGATTCGTGTACACCACCGTTAATGTTAATTACTAGGTAATTTCATTTTAGATTTCATTGTTGAAAATACTTTTCATATTTATTCACTGCTGTTAATTTGCTTAAATTAGTGAGGTTTGGTGTATGAGTAAAGTTTAATATTTTGGTGGATAGTGAGGAGGTAGAAACTTTGGGTAAGATAGTAAAGTATGATGACTGTAAGTAAAAATAATATTTTTTTATATCATGTTTAATCTTACGTGTTAATTCATGATAATTGATGTTTCATGTACATTGGAGATGCTTAAGAAATAAGTACTTGGGTTAAGTTGTGTGTATTAACGTTACTGAACACGAAGATGTATATTTTGGAATTGTTTTTTATTTATCTGTTAGTTCGCGATGGGTGCAAATACTGCTAAACATAAGTATGATGACTGTAAAAATAATATTTTTTTATATCATGTTTAATCTTACGTGTTAATTCATGATAATTGATGTTTCATGTACATTGGAGATGCTTAAAAAATAAGTACTTGGGTTAAGTTATGTGTATTAACGTTACTGAACACGAAGATGTATATTTTGGAATTGTTTTCTATTTATCTGTTAGTTCGCGATGGGTGCAAATACTGCTAAACATTTACATAAATGTTAATATGGTTTTTTAAGGCCTTAAACTTACAAATCTTACGCTTATTTCATAGCAATTGGTTGAGTAGACTAGAGATATGACCAAAAGTCGCAATAGTCGACATCCTTGCGGGTGGTAAGCCTAATTTAAAATAAATAAAAACTAACACGGCAATTTCGTAATTTTTCTTCCAAAACACGGCAACTTAAAATTTCGAGGTGGCAACCCAGATTGACGTTGACAGTTATTATCATTATCACACGTGCTTGTGCTTGCGTAGTGGTGTTGTTTATAAAATTGTTATTTATATCACAAAATTGAATAAAACTCAATAAAATGGTTCGAAAATTAAAGTTTCATGAACAAAAGCTACTTAAAAAAGTAGATTTCATATCATGGAAAGTTGACAATAATCTAAATGAAGTGAAAGTTATGAAAAAGTACCACATTCAAAAGCGAGAGGATTATACAAAGTAAGTACCAATAAAGTAAAAGAAAACACACAGGTAGGACACGACGGTATTTCCGCCCGATTGAGCAGTCCGACTGGGGAAGTACCTCCGCCCTACAGAATATCGCAGTTATAATAACTTCGTGTTGTGTTCCCAGCGGTGAGTAGGGTAGCCAGAGCTCACTGGAGAATTTGTGCCGTCAGTGGGAAGACTTGTCCTGATTTGTCTTCTACTGACGGCACAGAAACTCTGTACTTACAGGGTTGGCAGCACGACTGTGACTCCTCTGGTGTTGTGTTTCCATCAGGTAGGCCGTGTGCTTGTCTGCCAACTAAGTGGTATAAAAAAAAAACAAGATGATTTCATCTCTGTCTTCGTGTATGTACATTTTGTGATAGTTTTATATTTACGGATTCTATCTGTCTAAGTTTACACGTCGCTCACGGCAAAACACCGCAGTTATAGCAAGTTGTTGAACTGCATATTTTTACCACTGCCTCATATTCATGCCAGTGTTGGACAAATTTTAATTGCGATAAAAAAATATTAACAATTAAAATTCCCGACTTCCTGTCTAAAAGATCGAAATAAGTAAACTCTACTGCTGTGTAGAAGATCAAAAACAAGTTTGGCAGCAGGCGGTACCCTATTGCGAATCATATAGAAAAATTAAATGGTACCGCTTCCTGTTAAACTTATTTCGAGCTTTTCGACAGCAGTCGGGTTAGTTGCAAGTTTAATTCCTTGACAGTTTACCACTCACTAAACAACCGCATTGTGCAACTGTGGAACAAATTGCCCGAGTGTTGTGGTGTCAGCTGCTACGTTAACAACCTTTAAGTGTCGCTTGGATGAATGGCTTACAGTACAAAACAAACAATAAAAGATATGGACTGGACTGAGCTGTACTCCAACACCATGAAGTGGACATATCAGCACACATGCTGCTCGTCCATAATTTTAATAATAATAATAAATGTGTCAGACACTGCCTCGTGATGCCTCTTTGTATTTTCCTATGTGAAACCATTCTTGATTGCCCCTATACAATCAGTTACCAAAGTTTACTAATAAATTTAATTTATTTGATACCTTACTGTACCATACCATACCATATCTTAGGAGAAGTATATGTCCAGGTTGTATAGGCTAACTGATTGATAGTGTGCTATTCTTTTTTTTTCTTCTACCCGCATTAGAAAAGTGCACTTGTTGTTTTGTAACTCTGATAATATTTTTTATTTAAATATAGAAAAAGTCATTAATTGGTGTTGAATTTGTGATATTCGTGATATAAACACTATAAGTCGCGCATGATAGTGTTTTTGTGCAAAATATGTATGTAATATGCGATTTATGTTGCTTGTACACACTGTGATGTTCCCATACAAGTTACCCTACACCCGACTCTAAATACTAACCCTACAGTGGAAGCACTATGGTTGACAATTAAATACTCCGATTTTATGTTCCTAATGGCTGGAGTCTACCGTCCACCGCACACAGGTTTTGAGGAATCTGATCGTATCCTATTTGATACGATGCGAACAGCTTGTAGCGGTCCACACACTGTGTTTATAATGGGGGACTTTAATTTACCGGATTTTAAATGGCCACTTGCTAAACTACATGGATACAATATGCTACATGGAAAGTTTGTGGAACTACTTACTGACTCAGGACTTCAACAGCTGGTGACTGATATTACGCGTCGGAGAGGTAGTCAGCAGTCAGTTCTAGACTTAGTATTATGCAATGACGAGAATTTATGTACTGGAATTGAACACCAAGCGCACATAGGAAGGAGTGACCACCAAGTCCTGCTAGCAACATTACAATTCCAAATACGGGCCAGATGTGACCCAGTAGCGACCTTACCTAGAAAGAATTTCTTCGCGGCTGATTACGACCGTATTTCGATGGATTTAGACAAACAATGTGACTATACAGAAGTATTACAAGCTTGGGATAGCTTTAAAAGCGATGTTGATAAAACTGTTGAACAAAATGTACCTACAAGCCGAAAAAGAAATAATCACAACAACAATAAACCATGGATAGGGCCTGAAACACTAAAATTAACAGAAGAAAAGACTCGATTATGGAGGGTTTACCGACTAGACCAATCAGATAAATCCTATGAGAAATATAGAAAAGTGAACAATAAAATCATCGCTATGGTAAGGAAATCGAGGAAGGAGTTTGAAGGAGGAGTCGTGGATAGAGATCCAAAATCGTTTTACAGCTATGTACGACAACAATTATCATCAGCAGTCTCTATTCCACCATCTCTAAGGGACCCTGATACACTACTCGTGACTAGTAATGTCAAAGAAGTGGCAAACCTATTTGCCAAACAATTTGAAAAATCTTTTGTTAGAGAACCTGCGGGGCCAATCCCAGCATTAACTGCACCAAAAATCGAAGAATGTATTGACCATGTGAATTTCACTCCCGAATTAGTTGAAAAAACACTAAAAAGTTTCAATGACACTACTTCAATGGACCCAGATGGGATTCCTGCCCTACTGCTGAAAAAATGCTCATCCGTAATCACAACTAGGCTAGCTCGGATCATGGAACTGTCCCTAGCCAACGAGAAACTTCCTAATGACTGGAAAGAAGCAACAGTCACACCAATCTACAAGAAAGGAGACAAACTTAATGCAGCTAACTATAGGCCCATAAGCCTCACTAGTCTAGTCTGCAAAACTATGGAAAAGATTATAGCCAAAGAGCTGAGAGATTTCCTATCTAGAGAACAGGTTATCATGGACAATCAGCATGGCTTCATCCCCCGTAGATCAACAGTTACCAACCTACTTATGTGTTTGGAAAAATGGACGAAAAACTGGAATGAACGGCAACCAACAGACATCATATATCTGGATTATGAAAAAGCATTTGATCGAGTCCCAATCAGGCGACTAGTAGCAAAACTGGATCACTTTGGCATCCGTGGGAAACTTCTAAACTGGATCGCTGACTTTCTGTCCGAACGGAAATTCAAAGTACGAATAGGAGACCAATACTCTGAAGCACACAATGTGTTGAGCGGTGTACCACAGGGGTCAGTGCTCGGACCAATTTTATTCGGGATCTTCCTCACCGACCTCAAGGATATCATTGACTCGGATCTGTCTCTATTTGCCGACGATACTAAACTGATGGGAAATCCTTTGATCTGCCACAATATCATCCAAAGTGATCTTGAACGAATTTTTCAATGGACAAGAGACTGGTTGGTCACCCTGAATGCTGATAAATGCACAGTTTTACATGTTGGTAACAAAAATCCCAAGTTGCCCTACACAATTGATTCAAGGAACTTGCAGAGTGTGTCATCTCAGAGGGATTTAGGAGTGACAATAACAGAAAATCTCAAATGGGATGAGCATATCTTGGGAATCACAAAAAGAGCTAATTCCATAATGTACACCATCAGAAAAGCGTTCTCACATATAGACAAGGTCTTGTTTGTCGGGATATACAAAACTTACATTCGTCCCTTGTTGGAATATGCATTCCAAATATGGAGCCCATACTTTCGCAAGGACATCGATTTACTGGAAAGAGTGCAAAGAAGAGCCACGAGAATGGTCTGGAATCTACGACACAAGACATACGAGCAGCGGCTGGAAGAACTTGGTCTAACTACACTGGAGCAGCGCAGGCGGCGTGGGGATTTGATTGAGACATACAAGATTCTGAGCGGACATTACGACGTCCCTGGACTGAGCGGCATCTACCAGATGAAACCGTCTGAGAATTTGAGAGGACACACATTAAAGCTCGCGCGCACTCTAAGTATAAGCAATCCTAGGTACCATTTTCTGCCAAACCGAGTCGTGAACTCCTGGAACAAACTGCCAGAGACAGTAATAAGTGCACCTTCAGTGAACGCTTTCAAAAACAGACTCGACAACTATTTAAAAAACGAACTATCCTCAAACAGTGACAATTTTATGACACCATAAGTGAACGGACTTTGAACATTATAAACATACCTAGTGATTATAAAAAAGAAAAAAAAAATACTCTGTGAACATTAACAAGTGCTGTGATATGCACGCATCAGCTTTTAGCTGCTAGTGCATGACTAATAATAATAATAATAATATAGTACAGACTTCATAAACTCATTATAAATGTTTTTTCTTACAGATACAACAAGTTATCAAGAGAAATCCGAGAGCTAGCACAAAAAATTAAAGATCTAGATGCAAGCAGTGAGTTCCGAACAGAATCAAGTGCTCAGTTATTGGAGAAGCTGTATCAGATGGGATTAATCCCTACGAGGTGGGACCTGGCGTTTGCAGTTAATGTCAATGCTAGTGCTTTTTGTAGGAGACGGCTGCCTTCTGTTATGGTTAGAAGTAAGTATTCCCTTTCTAATTTTATATATAATTACCGTGGCAAATTTTCGTGATTCCCGGCAGAGTAGCAAACCTCTAAATCTGGGATTCATTCTTTCGATTCTATAGTCATAGTTACCTCTTTAACTGAGAAAACGAGAATGAATTTTATATGCCACAACCTCTGTAACTAAAAACCCCCAAAAACTAGATTAAAAAAAAAACCTCTGTAACTGAGATAAGGACATTTTGTTTGTTTACTAATTCCGTGCTTAACTAATTTTGAGTCTAAATGACCTTCACTTAAAGTTCTTTACTATAATACAGATGTTTATATGCAAAACGCTATTTCACAGTTATTATTAAATGACATCAATTGGTGACCATGCAAAGCATAGGTACCTATTTAATAAAATTGATAACATCGAAAACTATCTGATGGCTGATACTGCCAAAAGACGAACACTAAAATGTCAGATTTTTTTCTTTTAATATTCTTATTATCTTTTTTGGATTTCTAATAAAGATTAAAACTCACACATTATGGTAAACTCACACACCGTACATTGTTTTAATCAATAATTGCACCTCTAACTGAAATAACCTGTATTTTGATGTCTATTAATGGAACCCTCAGTAAATGAGAGACAAAATTTTATTCATACCTATTCATTTCTGGTCCGTTCAGGAACAGATTAATAAATAGTTAGTAGGTCTCACTTGAGAGGAAGAAAAAATTGACAACCTAACGACTAAGCTTTTATTTTTTCACAGATAGAATGTCCGAAACAATGAAGGAAGCTACCAAGTTCATAGAACAGGGCCATGTAAGAGTTGGCCCAGAGGTGGTGAAGGACCCCGCCTTTCTTGTCAACCGGTCACTGGAGGACTTTGTCACATGGGTCGACGGGTCCGCCATTAGGAGACATGTCATGGAATACAACGATATGGTGAGTTTTAAATCATATAAAAAAAAATATTCCACAAAATTCCACACAACGCTATCTAGACTCATGATAAGAATAGTTTAACTTGCTTGTGTTGTGGAATCTAGAATGTGGATAAACATACTTAGATACAATTTTTTTTGTACATATAATACATTAATACATACACATCATACATAGAAATACCCAGACCAATGCAAATATACATATTCATGCATACAAATATTTGCACTGAGTGGAAATCGAACCCGCGCTTCCTGAGTAGCAGTCGAACATTCTACCGCTACGCCACAGAGGCCGACAAAATTTCTCTTGAACTTTTTTCTAGTTGAATATTTTTTTAATGTGGGGTGTGCCCCAAGCTATCCTTACCCAACAGCCTCAGGTCTCAGCATCACATAGATACATAGACATATCTCTTGGTTTCTCTTCTACCTATGATATCGTTGTAAAACGGTGTCATGATCAAAAATTGAAAGTATATAGAATGGTTTTAAATATGTGGCATGTGTTGTGTTCCCAACGGTGAGTAGGGTAGCCAGAGCTCACTGGAGAGTTTTTGTGCTGTCAATGGGAAGACCAAAGGCTTGTCCTGATTGTGTCTTCTGTACGGACGACACATAAACTCTGTTCTCACAAGGTCGGCAGCACGGGTGTGACCCCCCTGGTGTTGCACACGTTCATAGGTTGCGGTAACCGTTTTCCAAGTTGTAGATTCTACAATAATGTAGACTATGTAGAGATATCTCTCAATTGGTTAAAAAAGATAAGTTTATAACAAAATATCTAGGATAGCCGTAGTCACTTGTGTACATGCCACACAGTATGCCACTTATACATTGTAGGGAAAAGTGGCATACGACCACGGCTATCCTAGATACTTTCTTGTATAATAGTGTTTTTCAGTAGTTGGGTTTTAGTTTTCAACTTATTTTTTTATTTATATTATTTTGGAGCAAGCAATAGGTATAATTTATACATATTTGAAATGTACTAATAAAGCCCTTTCAGTTGATATAAAACACGACCTATTTATCTCAAATTTATTTTTTAACACAGGACTTTATTATGATATGAGTTTTGTAGGAGGTAGGACACGGCGGTATTTCCGCCCAATTGAGCAGTCCGACTGGGAAAGTACCTCCGCCCTACAGAATACCGCGGTTATAATAACTTCGTGTTGTGTTCCCAGCGGTGAGTAGGGTAGCTAGAGCTCACTGGAGAGTTTGTGTTGTCAGCGGGATGACGAAAGGCTTGTCCTGCTTTGTTCTCTACACTGACGGCACAGAAACTCTGCTTACAGGGTCGGCAGCGCGAGTGTGGCTTCTCTGGTATTACACACGTCCATAGGCCACGGTAACCACTTTCCATCAGGTGGGCCGTGCGCTTGTCTGCCATCTAAGTGGTTTAAAAAAAAAATTACCGCTAGAGGGCGTTTTATAACCAGCGGATGACTGAGATGCTTCTTACGATACATCATTTGTCCAGTTATAATTAGTGGTTGAGGAGCTATAAGGGAACAGATGAACCTACATACATACCATAACCTTCCTTTTGCTGCACCATAGCTGGGTAAAAAGGCCAAGAGATATACCTATGCCGCCATCTTGAGGCTGCTGCTGCTTAGTAGGTTGGGAGATGGTAAATCCCTATTCTCTTTAATAATGATGTATTGTTTCTTTTGTTTCAGAGGGATGACTTCGAAATGTTTTAGACAAGCTGCATATTGAATTGTAATTTGAACTGAGATGATAATAGTGAATTGTAAGTTATATAATTAAGTTTAAAATAATATTAGTATTAAAAAAAATATGTTCATAATTGTTATTTTATTATTTCAATTTACCTACAGTCATAATTAATACATTTGTATACAATAGTACATTAAATAACTTTTATTAATCTAGTTTAGAAGTCAATTAAGGATGGCTCTTAGGAGCCACCATTTCCAACATTTTGTATGGAGACGATTTATTGAAGCCTGTGGCCACCCACACTTACAAAATTACAGGAAATATGTCGGTGGCGCCGCGTCGGCGTTTTGTGTGGCGACACCTTATTTTTTTTTTTATATAGAACATGTCAAGGGTCACCATTACTTACACATACCATGTGACAATGGTGACACTCAGCTTGACGGCCTCATCATATGCTTTTTCACGCCCCCCTTAAAGGACCCGGGACTGTAGGAAGAAGGATCCTTATAACATAGTCAATATTTTATTTACAAAGTAATATACATTTTATAATACTTATTTCTTATTATTACCTATATTATCTATAGCCGCGTGGTTCCTTGCAGATAGCCGCGTGGTTCCCGGCAGAGTAGAATTTTGACCACCTCATCTCTTCCCATGCGGTGTCGTACAAGGCGACTAAGGGATGGGGCTGTTTAATACCAGACAGATATATATAGCCCAGACTCAGCCGCAGATGCATGCCTCGAGTCGACAATAGTGCCCGGAAGACGGCAATAGGCTCACCCCCTATTACGTGGGACCGAATTCAACGATTGGTGAAATCTGGGTGTTAATTCACCTCTGCCTAACCCTCCGGGGATAAAGGCGTGATTGTATGTATGGATGTATTATTACTGCTGACTGAATTATCTATTATTAAAATATGACAACACAATATTATGCAGTATGCTCAAGCATTCTAATCATCAGCCGTAAAAGAAGCAAGGTTTAACCCTAAAATAGAGTTATATTTTGCTGTTAAATAGTGAATTAATTACTAATATATAAAATAGTGGACGAATAAAATAATTACATTTCATATAACAAGCTTCTATTGTCTGTGTTCCACATGTAACATCATTCGGGGAGAGGTAAATAAATTGTGGAAATGGATATAATAAAAATGACCGCAGCCTTTTGAGTGTTACTGCGTACTGTCTCGTGCAAATCACATTTTTTGCACGACATTAGCACCATTTTATTTGCACGAATCAGACACACGCATGAGGCAGCGGACGGTTCAATTGCCATCTCTTAACTCATATTTTAACTGATTTCAACATGTTTATTTAGTTATTAGAACCTCTCTAGAAAACGTTAACAGATAGTTTAAGAATTGTCATGATGGCGCATTCCTAGCAGGAATCTGCTATTACTACCTACTAATACTTATATAGCTAGCATGTCCCTTTGTCCCCTGGCTTCCAATAAGGCGGCTATCCTTGTGATAGCCTCGGCTTGCATACTGGCGGCGTCGGCAAGCCGCTTGAGCGCGTCGGCTTGCATGAGAGCGGCTTCAGAGTTCTTGGCGGCGGCCTTAGCTCTCTGCTCCTCGGCTTTCGCTCGTATCAACTCTGCATCTGCGCGTTTTTTTTCTACTCCTATCAGCCATTTTGGGTACAAATCTGTTAGAAATTAGAATTTAGATCTGTTATAATGAAATTCAAGAAAACAGGGATGTTATTTAGATAGATTGCAATTAAGAAGTTGCCGATTCAAATCCGTGCTCCATTTATCTTTACAGTAAGAGGGTCCTTTTTTTCTCGCATTCCCCTCTGTAGGGGCCGGCGTGAGGTTTATGTCGCACCCGTACCGACTAAAACAGCATGCCATCTGGCCCATCTGGGTTATTCAGTTGCCGGGGGTAAGATTAGCCGCGTGGTTCCCGTAAGAGTAGAATTTGGACCATTCATCTTTTCCCATGCGGTGTCGTATAAGGCGACTAAGGGCTGTTTAACATCAAACACATATATACAGCATAGACTCAGATGCATGGCTTGAGTCAACAATAGTGCCCGGAAGACGGCAATAGGCTTACCCCCTATTACTTGGGACCGAATTCAATTATTGGAGAAATGTGGGTGTTAAATCGCCTCTGCCTAACCCTTCGGGGATAAAGGCGTGATTATACGTATGTATGGGTAAGATTGCCACTGGCATATCTCTCACACCCTGGCGGACGGTTGATGATCTGCAGTTTCGAAATGGTCCCCTCGCGTGTGGATACTTGAGTACCACGGTGTCCCCATCTTGCCCCCGGAAAGAGCACCGCGTCGCAACCCCGGCTTGCTTCTGCTATGGTGACAGGCGGCTCTAACTGTCACCCCCCGGCTTTCAGGTCATTGAGGGAGCAAGATGGTACTTACTTTGTAAAATTGGATCATTACACTCAACGTCATCTACATACTCTTCACCAGAAGATTCCCCGCTGTTGCTTCTGTCGTCACGATCTGGATCTGCAATGCACACTCTTGACCTGATTACCTACTTACTCAAATGAATATAATGTGGCTCAAAAAGTACAATGTAAAGATTTTTTATACCACTTAGGTTCTACTGACAAGTTATCTTACTTACATGAAAAATTTATCGCAAAAATCAAAATTACGGGTTAATTAGTAGTAATATTAGTATTAGGCGATGGTAAGGAAGACAAAGTCTCAGTAAAAAGAGTCACCATTACAGACATCCACTAATATAGTATATTAATGGGTGTCTGTATGTCTGTGAAATTAGAAAAAAAGTCAGTGAAATTAAAAAAAAAACCCCATTTCAAAATTAGAATGATTATTTTTTGACCCTTTTTTTGGTCAACCCTATTTAATACCAATAGGGTTGGCCGTATTAGTTGTCAGCCACACATATTATTTGTTAAAATTCCTTTTAATGTGGATGGTCGATGTAAGGTCAGATCTTAGACTATAAGGGCCTTTGCTGCGTGAGGCGGATAGACGTCGCGCGCGATGCGGGCAGAGGGGCACGCGTCGTTGTGTGTACGCGCGACAGAGCACGCGAGCGTATCTGCTTCTAGTTCTACAAAATCATTGAGCGTCGAGCGCCGCTACGTTATCCGTGTCGCACGCGCCGTGCTTGTACAGTCTTTGCAATAAGTTGATAACTATGAGTTCGATTGATACGAAATTTTTATTGTTTTTTATTGACGTCTTTGTTCACGTCGTCGTCTTTTGGCTAAGTAATATATCAATAAATAATACATTTATTGATATATTACTTAGCATTACACTATCGACTGTACACCAATGCAATCGAAATTATACTGGCATCGCGCGCCGCGATAGACGGGAGCGGGAGAGACGGACATCCGCGACGGGTACTCGCTTAACGCAGCGAGGGCCCTAAATTACGATGGTGGTCCTCAGTTTGACGGCCTCATCATATTGCCAAATGTGTGAATTGTTAGGTACAGTGTATACAAGTATAGAGATATATTATAATTTCAGTTACCTGATAATCTGTCATAGGATACACTTTGTGGTCTATTGTACTCACTGGTCACCACCTCTTCAAAGTGCTCCAGTTTCACCTCTGGTGGTAGTGGATCCTGGAAGATTGAAATATCACTTCAATGGCAGATACATACACATACTTAGAAAAGAATAGACATAAACTTTGTTTTACAGTTATCAATAGATTTGATCTGGAATATACAGTCCTCATTGTATAAATAGTAGCCTTATCGCACTGTAAACTTTTGGACAACGGACATGGAAAAAATTAAACGGTCCAGGTGGGATTTGAACCCTTGAACTTTCCCTCACACGCTCTGACCACTAAGCCACCGAACCTGCGCGTGAAACTATCCAAATTCTTCTATACATATATTGGTGTTACTGTGACGGTAAGACGTTAGTGGTCAGAGCGTTCCCCCTGTAAGGGAAAGACCGCGGGTCTGAATCCCGCCTGGAGCGTTTTTTTTTTATACCACTTAGTTGGCAGACGAGCACACGGCCCACTTGATAGAAAGTGGTTACCGTGACCTATGGACGTCTGTAACATTTCTGTGCCGTCAGTAGAAGACAAAGCAGGACAAGCCTTTAGTCTTCCAACTGACAGCACAAATTTTCCAGTGGGCTCTCTCTGGCTACCCTACTCACTCGCTGAGAACACAACACAAAGTTATTATAGCCGCGGTATTATGTAGGGCGGAGGTACTTCCCCAGTCGGACTGCTCAATCGGGCAGAAATACCGCCGTGTCCTACCTCCTTAATATTTTTTTTTTTTTCTATCTTAATCGATTTGAATGCTTTAAAATTTCATTCAATGGATATGGATCCTAGATAGAACAAATATTATATTGAATAGTTATGCTGCGTGGTTCCCGGCATAGTAAAGATTGGACCATCCCATCTCTTCCCATGCAGTGTCGTACAAGGCGACTTAGGGATAGACTGAGTCTGAGCCCAGACTCAGACTGAGATACAGACTTGAGTCAACAATAAATAAATAAATATTCCACGACATTCTACACCACGCTATCTAGATCCATGGTAAGCGTAGCTTAACTAGCTTGTGTTATGGGATCTGGAATATGGCTAAACATACTTAAATACTTTTTTTTGTAAATACATACATATTATACATAGAAACACCCAGACCAATGCAAATATACATATTCATGCATACAAATATTTGCACTGAGCGGGAATCGAACCCGCGCCCCCTGCATAGCAGTCGAATGCTCTACCGCTACGCCACAGATGTCGTCAAAGTGCCCGGAAAACGGCAATAGGCTCACCCTCCTTATGTGGGACCAAATTCAATGTTTGGTGAAATGTGGGTGTTAATTCACCTCTGCCTAACCCTTCGGGGATAAAGGTCAGGTGATTATTTGTATGGATGTATTATTAATATTAATTAATTTAACAACTAAACATGTGAGCTAAATTCAGGACTCACTTGACTTGTCTCCGAGTATCCTTCTCTGGACCGTTTCTTGTTAAAAGAAGGTCCTAATATGACTAATGCCCTTTTCTCCAATTTAGTCAAAGGTCTAATGTCCTTTATTGAAGACCCTGACTTTTTCCTCTTTAACAGCAATGTTTTGTTCTTCAGTTTATTTTTAAAGTCACTCCAATACTGAAGAAAAAATAATTGATTGTTCAGTTTTTAGCTGACAAAAATTATAACTAGTGTCTACTCCTAAAATGCTTGTATTAAAACTGATAAAAAAAATTAAATATTAATATATTTATTTATACTTTATTGTACACATAAATTACATTTATATAAAAACAAAGGCGAGCTTAACTCAAAGTTGAGTTCTCTTCCAGCAAACCCGACATTCCAGCAAAAAACATTGATGTCACAGTACCTACAGGACTGGCTTACCTACAGTGGGATCAACAGAATATTCTGTAGCATTTTTAGATTGTTTCTACCATGGCTGCTGAACCAAAATGTTAAGCAAAATGCAAATAATAAGAATTCTAAATAAATTGTGATAAGTAGAATATGTCAAAAGTGCTTTGATTGGTTGGTTTAAGGATTAATATTCATACTTATTACAGCCAGATTCAATTAGAGAACTTGAAACAAAATACTTATTAACCTTACTCCAGCCATCTGAATTCTTCTGAGTGCCCCCTGTACATTTGTTCAAGATATTGGTAAGTTCTTTCCACAGTCTTTTCGAAGTGTGCCTTGCCTCCAAAGACCGCAGGTTGCCTGAAGCAAACTCTACATGCTGCCCCATAAAGTCGATGATACATTTCACTTGTTCGTAAGATACATGACGAGATTGCTCACTATTGTCTGCCATTGGGAACTCCTAAAATAAATCATCTATCTTTCTAGTTGTAATCACAGCAAATATTAGTACGGACAATAGTATAATAACATCATTATTGTGACAAGACTTAAAACTACCTAGACCTATTTACCGAAAACAGTCTAATTAGAAGAACTATTTTGTTTTCAAGTTATTTTTTCACTTCACTATTTCACTTATGTTGTACTCAAAACTCATATATATACCAGCATCAACTTTTAGTTGCGACTTTTTATAAAAGAGCTATCACTATTTCATCAAGATATATATTTTTTATGAATTTCATATATTTATCAAATATCAAATTCAAAACAACAACAAACTATAATACTCTTGTACCTGTCTTGTACCATCAGTCAAGTGTCAAATTCAAATTATATTTCAATCAAATTATAGATTTGAACACAGATTAATAAGAGATACCTATTAGTTCACTCAATAAAGTTTCAATTCCTTTGTAAGATTAATTTTTTGTAAGTGGACCTTCCTTTATTTTAGTGTAACCAATTAAATAAATAATTTGTTTGATAAATGGCAACAGTGCCCGTGTCTTGCGCCGCAAGTGTGCGCAGAAAAATAAAAAAAAAACATTAGGAAAAGAAATGGCAGTTACTAGAGAGAAAGAAAATTGTACAAGAAAAATTAATGGAAATATACCTGCTTTATCTCTCAATAGCGATAATATGTCGACGTCCACCGATAGTGACGACGTAGCGGATCCAACATATGAAATTAGGAACATTCAAAGCATTATAAACGTAACCCGTGAAAACATTGACGCGCTGAATGCAAAATTCGCTGGTTTCCAGCATCCCCCGTCGCTGTACCTCACGGAGTACCAAGAGTTGACATCGAAGTTGCACAATTTGGAACTTAGGGAACGTAATCTGAGAGAACTACTGCAGTCTGAGTCGCCGGACAGGAGCGAAGAGTATTCGTTACAGGATGATAGTAAAAAGTTCGATACACTTACGAGACAGCCGAAGGTGTTCCTGCGGGCGCACCTTCCGAACCAGCAGCGAACGAGTGTGCAGGTGAAGGAGGGTGTAACGCTGCGGGACTCGTTATCAAAGGCGCTGAAGCTGCGAAACCTGACGTGGGAGATGTGTGAAGTGGTGCGGACAGGCAATAACCTAGTGATACCGTGGGACATTGATATAACCGCTATCGACGCTGAGGAGGTCAGTGCCAGTGTTTGTTTTGTTGTCCACATGCTGGTAAGCTTGTCATGTGTCATCTGTTCATTGACCAGGTAGGTTCTGACTACTGCTGCTCTGAGCCCGCGGCTTGTGCTATTGATTACTTAAGTAAATCATTTTTGATACACATTTTTAAGGTATAGTGATAATACAATAATCATATTGAATGCTAGATGGGCTTAATATAATTTTATAGGAGAACAAAGTAGGTTAAAACTTCTGAATTGTTCATTGACACTGGTAGTATCCTAAAGTAATATACAAGAGTATATAAAAAAATTATTTCACCTACTGTTAAGCAAATACCTTACAAAAAATAATGAAATTTTTTAATATTTGAGGTTTTCCAATTCAACTCACAAGATTTAGAGTTACTAGAGGCATAAGGTTCCTGGGCTTGCATTATAAACCTGACATAATCTTACCAAGTTTATCAGACACTCAGCCTTAAGTTTGTAAAATAGATAGTAATTTGTAGTCACCTGTCATGTGGCTAAAGAAAGTATATTTTAGGGTTAAATATAGGTGATGCCTACCCCTTTAGGTATAGTTTATAGGTCTTTGAGGGACTTTATAAACAGACAGAAGTACTTTTTTATATTTTCCATTGCAAATAAATAAATTTTGCTATCTAAACCAATAAAATACAATAAATGAAATAAATAGAGGACCCTGGATTCCAAAATTGAAACTGAAACTACTAAAATTGCTAAAAAAAACAACATTTTCATTTTCAATATTATTATTGTCATGTAAATATTTTGTTATTGCATGTTTGATTTTTCCCTGTAACATAAATTTAATGTGTAGGTTTGTGTAGAAACTTTTGCTTTAGATTAAATTTTGTAGCTATTTGTGTATTTTTTCTGTAGCTAATTTCCTTTTTTCTGTAGTGAAATGTATTTAATTTAAATATTTTTAACACTAGATATTTATTTTAGCTTACTAAATGTGAGTTCTTCTTTAGGTAAAAATTGATTTGTGAGATAGCAAGAAATGACAACCACTTATTCCTTTTTTTTATATACCAACCACACAAACATAACAAAACATACGTTTCAAAACGAAGAACCTCAACCTTTTGGAGTCGGTTGAAAACCTGCCTCATATTGCTACAGAACCTTGTCCATCAATTAGTACATTTAGGTAACCTTACGAAAAGTGGTTAGGCAAGATAGGTAGTTAATTATTAAATAATAACTCTGAAAATAAATTACACCATACTTGTATTTATAGATTTAGTTCATAATTTTCCTTGTCTAATTTAGTTTGAAATATACACCGGTACCTGTATATTCCAAAGGGTGGGGACAGGGCAGGCTGTAGACCTTTTACCAACTATATTTTGTGAGTGGCTTGTGGTGAGGGATACAAACTTTTTGTTAATTGGCAATAGACTTGTCTATTGCCAATTAACAAAAAGTTTGTATACTACTGAGGGTTTCCTATCAGAAATTTTTGTTTATTAATTGTTTATTTATTTTTAATCATCCACCCAATCTAAAATAGTATATGATTTGACTATTGAATATTATGACGTCACAATAAATTATTTCATAATATGAAATAATTTTTTGTGACGTCATAATATTCAATAGTCAAATATAATAGTCAAATAAACGTTGAAATGATAAATTATAAGGAAACATATATTATATGTTTCCTTATAATTTATCATTTCAACGTTTATTTAATTAAACGCCAACAACTCCCAAATACTTCAACCAACATACATTTCCATCCAAAGGTTGCATGGAAGAAATTGTGTAAAGAGATAAGGCCGCCCTTTGTACTGCTCTTGTCTTTTCAATTTCTGTAACATGAATATTGTAATTGGCGTACAATAGAGAATATAATAATAATAATAATAATTTAGTAGAAAGTAACTAATTTGACTAGTACTAATCAGTCAAACACTCAATTGCAGCATTATTTTGTCAGATGACCAATGTATTGGAAAAGTACACAGTGTTGGCTCTGTACTTATTCATACATTTCAAGCCAAATAGAATTAATTATAAAGGACATCATGTTGTTGTCTATGCGGTTCTATTAACATCTTTGAAGCCCTAGCCAATCTCACTTACTAGCTGATATACCAACCTGTCAATCAATGGAGGAGGTTCTACCAAAGGCTGCCCTCTCAGGGTTTTTATAATCTAATCAGATGGATGTTGGGAGAGCCGTCAAAAGTGCAGAAATATAAAATACAATCAAATAAAAAACCGAGATGTAAAAAGTAGAAATTGGACCCTCAGCTCAAGAGATGTGAACCCTGGATACAAGTGGTATCAGCTAAGATAATGTGACTAATGTCATTCCTTTTCAATGATGTGATAACTGTAACTAGGAATCATTATTAATCCAATCAAATCTATTTACTTGTACAGTATTTTACATGGATTCTTAATCTATTGTGCGTTATTACATTGTCAAAATCAAAGTCAAAAATCATTTATTCTGCATATACCATTAAATCGGCACTTATAAAACGTCAATATGTGCATGGCTAGGTATCTAACTAAGATATATTGGTCCCAACATTCAGGTAACAGTCCGCACGCTGGACAAGCTGCCGATAATGTCACACATCTCGCACCAGTTTACGCGCAAGACCTTCTTCACGCTGGCCTTCTGCGAATGCTGCCGACGGCTGCTCTTCAACGGTTTCTACTGCTCACAGTGCAATTTCAAATTCCATCAGCGATGTGCCGATAAAGTGCCCAGTATTTGCCAGCAGGTGAGTGCAGACGTGTACTGTTGATTTTAGAATTATTTGGGTCGATTTATATTACCGCAGTCGTTGAGATTCGAAACGAAATTCTTCACAATATGTAGACTCACCCATCAGCGTACCGTCCGCCTGTCACTAGCAGTTGCGGTTATTTTTTTTATCTCGTACGAGATAATAAGCATTATGTTGTTGAGATAAGAGTGAATTTGCAGTTTAACTTCTATATTTTCACACTCATAACTGTGGCAGTACGAATTGATACTTATTGTAGCGAATGAGCACTCAATTCATTCGAAGGTAAATAGAGAAGATACTGTGCCTGTGAACGCTTGCAACAACATTTAGGGTGTCGCTCACAAGTATTGGAATAGAGGAACGTAATAAAACGAAGCTGGTATATGAAATATTACTGGTGTAAGCCATCTGACGACTCAATTTGCAATCAAAGTCGACTAACAGCCGCTTTCTAACTGCAATTTCAATCCGTATTCGTAATCCAAGATAGATAATTTAAACCGTTTCTTGTTTTTACTATTTCAATAAACAATCTTTAGATCAATATGCCGATCCATTTTTCTATTCGATCTTTGGGAGGACGGGTCGACACTTTTAGGTCGCCGTTTGTACCAAAGTGACAGCTTTTTTCTTAGGGTGTTCGTGGCGAAATAGACATATTGAAATATCGATCAATTGTCAAAAATCGGGATTAAATATAAGCTTAGATTGACAATCGAATATTGGAAGATATTATGCTATATAGAATTCATAGTTAGACACGAAATCCCGATCGCTATCAGTCTAAGCTAAGGAGTCCTGTAGAAGTCGTTAACATAAAATGTGTTGCAACATCTTCGTCGCTCGACTTACGGCCGCTTCCAATATTCAACCGTCAATCTAAGATTATTTTCAATCTCGATTTTTGACAATCGATCATGGGTCACTGTCCTGCATTTCGCTAAGTATACAGTGTCGAGCGCAGCGCTGCGACAGCTTTGATCGAGATTGTGATTGGGAGATCTCCAGTGACGTCACCCAGTAACGACCAATGGCAATTTGTATCAACGCTGTCGTAGCGCTGTGCTCCACGCTGTACGCTTAAAGAACTGCTCAGCTGATTGCACAGCTGGACGCTTTATAGCCCACGGGTACCTTATTAAGATCCTCAATTCTTTCAATTCTTTCTAGTGTGCAAATACTGTTGCATAGATATTATACTGCCTTTCTTATTTGTTATGCTTAACTAAATTAAACTTTTCCCCAAACAGGTCCGAATGACAGACTCGTACTACGCGGCTCTGTTGGCGCAGAACCCGGAGACGCAGGCCGGCATCTTGCACTTCCCGCCACACTTTGGGTACCACAACATGTACTCGCGGGTCGATCAGAACAAGTACTGGCTTGTTCTCACGAGTCCATTTGTTTCTCGACCGCAAGATTCTGTAGCTATCGTCAACTTATTCACACTCGTCACTTATCCTCATTAGTGAATATACATACATATGATCACGCATTTATTCCCGATGGGTTAGGCAGAGGTGAATTAACACAATTCACCAATCATTGAATTCGGTCCCACGTAATAGGGCCTATTACCGTCTTTCGGGCACTATTGTTGACTCGAGCCATGCATCTGAGGCTGAGTCTGGGCTGTATATATCTGTCTGATGTTAAACAGTCTCATCCTATGGGTGAATATGTGTAGTTTGATTTAATTTAGAAGGGACCATGAAGCTGATGGGGCATGAAGTCAAAATCAAAGTCAAAAACCATTTATTTCGTTACATTACATTAAAATGGGACCTAAAAATGTCGTAAATAATAATATATTAAGACATTAAGACTGGTTTAGCAAATGTTCCACAGGTTTGAAACGCGACCCCAGCCTGAGAAAACTTCGGCATGAAACTCAGTGGGCTTCTTTTAGAGTGATAATTAGAAACCGCGTGGTTTTCGGCAGACTAGAATTTAGACCACCCCATCTCTTTCTATACGGTGTCGTATATGGCGACTAAGGGATAGGGGTGTTTAACATCAGACAGATATATAAAGCCCAGACTCAGCCTCAGATGCATGCCTCAAGTCAACAATAGTGCCCGAATGACGGCAATAAGCTCACCGCCTATTACGTGAGACTGATTTTAATAATCGATGAAATGTGGTTGTTAATTTACATCTGCCTAACCATTCGGGGATAGAGGCGTGAATATGTGTATGTATGTAGATGCGCGTGTTCCATAGTTTAGACGCGTGTGGTGAAATGTAGATATTTTACATGTAATGGTCTTTTTATAATCATGTAGTCTATTGTGCGGTCTCCACTGACTTTATTGGAGAGTGAGGCATTATTAATTGCGTATTCTTTTTGGTACCTATATCAAACTAAAGGCAAGACGTAATCTTGACGTATTTTGCTTAACGATAGACGACTGAATCTTGCGGTTGTAATACGGCCATAATTTACAATCATATTACTTTTAGCATCGGTGATCAGTGATTTGGCGACAAAATATTGCTTTCCGGCGTTCAGTCGCCGCGTTTTAGCGACATTCTGTTTTAGATCAAATCGTATACATCAATGCATCATGCAGTAATGCATCATGCAGCAATGCATCATGCAGTATCGACAATATTAACTTTAAACTTTCGCGTTCCGTGATTACAATAGGCTATTTGACAAAAAAAAATTATTGTAAAAAAATGATCACTAGTATAATATAATTAACTACTACAGTGGATTTTTTTGTACGACAAATAGTTTGAAAGGGATTTTGTAAATTCAATTTCTCAAGCCGGCAGAAAATGCTCCATTCAAAATCGTACCTGCGAGTGACGTCACGCGCCAGTTGCGCATAGTACAAATGTATGGAGTTCAAGAGAATATCGCGTTTATCTCGGCTCACGTTGCGTTTACATGTGTATAGTTCGTAATAAAAGTAATTTGAAATGTAATGAGGAATCTAAAAAGTTAAAATTTGGGACTGAATTTGATTGTTTATATTTTGAATTACTTTGGGAATTAAATATAAGGAAAAGTCGTAGTTTCAGTTGGGTTAGGTAATATCTTATTTTGCAAGGCAATTTCTTCCAGCAAAAACTAAGATATTTGTCAAATCTATACTAATATTATAAAGAGGAAAGATTTGTACCTATTTTTGTATGTTTGTATGTTTGTAATGAATAGGCTCAAAAAGTACTGGGCCGATTTAAAAAATTCTTTCACCAATAGAATGCTACATTCTTCCAATTTGACATAGGCTACATTTTATTTTGAAAAAAATTAGGGATCCTTGGTAAAATTTGAACAATGTAACCGAAGGTGTAGAAAAATGAGTCTTAAAATGTCTTTCGTCGAATGCGCTGCCGAAACTATTAGCGATAGAACAAAATAATGTACAACAATATTGAAGAACATCATAATGTCTACAAAAAACTCCGCGGTAGCATATGTCCAACTATTGTAGTTATGTCACTACAACAACTTTTTTCATTTTAAACATTAATGAAAATGCTAACCAAATTCAAACCATGCTATTTATGTGTTTATATTAATCCTAAACCAAATAAATTATTTTATGGTCAAGACCATTTAACTACCTATAAAATAGTTTTTAAATTATTTAAATTGGACTTTCCATTCAAAAGATATTACGAATTAAAAAATTCAAACAGTAAACAAAACCGCCATAGCGCCGTGGCCGTTGTTTGCGATGCAGTCTGAAAAGCGCGCCGGGCATCGCGGCGGGCGGGGTGGAGGGGGCACTGAAATACAGGAGTGGGGTGTCTACCCCGTGCGAAGACGGGACGGGCTGCTAGTAGCCTATAAAGTGACCACTGCCGGTGTAACCTGGTCGAAACGTCAGGCAAATCCAAAGTATGTATGTACCTACACTATGATCGCGTTAACTCCCGCTAACATTATTGAGTTTCGACAGTACATCGCCTTTTGACGAGTGTTGCGCTTTGTCTGAATTCTGAATCAATGATGCATCAGAGTATTGGGAGACACTGGCTGCAAGTGACAATAGGCTGCGTTCAGTCGCGCCACAATACCGATACGAAATACGATGTCATGTTTAATCACTGTATCTATCTTGTGGGTTGGTTACAGTAGTGTTGACGTGAGACATGGCTTTAGTCACATACGTGGTTAAAGTCTTAAGGGGCTAATAAATAACCAGGCAGTACTGCAGACGGCCTGTCTGTATGTCCCAGACGAGTACCTCCTACAGCTAGCGCCGTTGACGCGTACGTTGGGTGTACTCAATGCGGTATCTCAACAGGTTAATTTGTTTTCATGTTCGCGGAGTGAGTTCACGGATGCCGTATTTTCTCAGTTATTATTAGGTTCAAGTTAGTGTTTTCTTATAAGTTTCATTCTATCATTGCATTAGGTATATCCCGAAATTATTATTATTATTACTTATGTTGAACACACTAGCAGCCATTAGGCTGATGCGTGTTTGTCTCATGATCTGGAGATTTTTTCAAGTCTGTTTTTGAAACTATTAACACTCTGTGCCAAATCGACATTTTCAGGTAGGCTGTTCCACTCTCTAACGACACGATTACGTACAGGTAATGATGGTTGTATATGAATAAATAAATCTTCCGAACAGCGCCGAAATCGCGGATTGTCAATACTAAAAGTAATATGTGTGCTTTGGCCATTTATATTTAGAATTCTCATTTACGTTACGATTTTTATCTATTTATTGAATATATCGTATCCAAATTGAGTTGCAATTATCAACAAAACGTTTGACGATTAGGATTAAAATTGAAGTGTGAAGGACGATTATGACTGAAGCAGACGAATGGAGCTCTGACCACAATGCGTTTCGTCTCCATCTTTTTTATCTATGGTGGCAGACAAACATACGGCCCACCTGATGTAAAGTGGTTACCGTGGCCTATGGACGTGTGTAACACCAGAGGAGTCACATTCGCATCGCCGACCCTGTAAGCACAGAGTTTCTGTGCCGTCAGTGTAGAAGACAAATCAGCACAAGCCTTTAGTTTTCCCACTGACAACACAACCTCTCCAGTGAGCTCTGGCTATCCTACTCACCGCTGGAAACACAACACAAAGTTATTACGGCCGCGGTATTCTGTAGGGCGGAGGTACTTCCCCAGTCGGACTGCTCAATTGGACAGGAATACCGTCGAGTTCTACCTCCTGCCGATGTTATTTTATTTTAGTTATTATATTAGACTTCTAGTGTTAATAATAATTATAATTGTAAATGAATCAGCTTACAATGTTCGTTATTTAGTTATTAGAAACGGTGGCAGTATTCTCACTAAGGCGTTATTTGTGTTACGACTAAAACAAACCCCTGCTTTGTTGCTTTTATATAGTGCAGATATCCTTCCTGCGGATACCTCCCTTCCCCGGCAGGAGTAGTTATTTCAGACCGGCTAAAACCGTCATTTTGATCTTCAGATGCCAGAGGTGAGATTGTCAAGGCCACACGTCTTTCGCGATATTTTTTTTTTATCGTACGTTCTAATAACCAGACTTTCTTTCACGTGTTCACGTGTTTCATTACTAAGAATATGAAATGGTCGGTCGGTAAGTAGCGCCTAACGGTTCATAATGTTGAAAAAGTTATGAAAGTAAACACAAATGAAGCTATGTATGCAGTAAGATAAGATTTTGTTGAGTTGCGTTATTGTCAGGGCAAAGTTAAGATTTCTTTTTGGAATAATTCAACATCCAAGACTTGAACCACGACCAGTCCCTTACGAGAGAATGCTCTGACCAACAGAGTTGAAAGTCGTCGATATTCGTTGAAAAAATCTATACATTCGCCTTGGGGTCTATGGCAGAAGTTAGCGTACTAACTGGGTATTTTCGTACTGTTGAAATAAATTACTTAACTGAGCTTATTAAATTAAGAATGGTAAAAGAGCGGTAAAAGATGCATCTGTTGTTATTTTATCGTTTTTATTTGTTTTTAATCATCTACCCAATCTATAATAATAAATGATTTAACTATTAAATATTATGACGTCACTATAATTTATTTCATACAAGCTAACTTATTGTTTTGACGCCAAGTCTAAAGTAACTAATTTGACTAGTCAGTAAATTTTTTCTTGTGCTGTCAGTGGACAGAGATCAAAGGCTTGTCCTGATTTTGTGTTCTGCACTGACGGCGCAGAAACTCTGTTCTTACAGGGTTGACTCCCCTGATGATCCACAGGTAACGGTAACCACTTTCAGGTGGGCCGTGTGCTTGTCTGCTGCGTAAGTTGTATAAAAAAACTCAATTGCTTTAAATTTTTTGGGAAGTTAACATATGCTATAAATGCATCGGGTCCAAGCCTGGCCGCGTAGCTAGTATTTCAGAAGATAAAGTAACAGCACTGTATGTTGATTCATTTACACTGGTAATTTTTATTACTAAGTAAACCGCTGTACGTCTGTACCGCGCCTAGGGTATATGCGCAATAAGGTAGAATGGGCAGTATCGTCAACCGTCAGTCTGCGGCCGACACTCGTGGCGCTATCTCGCTCGCTCTCGATTATAATACTCTTTCTTTACCTCGTCCCTCGCTACATCGCACTTCCCTAGAGCGCGGTGATGTGATTGCGGTTAGCTCGACTAACAGAGTATTGTGAAGATAGTGGAGCTGCTGCAACATATTGAATATCAAATATTCTTTTAAAATTTACAAAAATTGAAAAATATCTTAGAATGAATATCATGATATTCATAATTAAGAATTAAAATACTACTGTGATGTGCAGGTCTATCTCCCCCGCGAAGAAAATGAAGGAATTCGATGTTCACTGGTGAATATCAAGATAGTTTGACACCGCTTGTTGCTCACATCACATGTACAAGTGCCGGCAAACTTCTTGAGCAAAAATCAGCGCATGCGCATGATTTGTTAATTAATTTTATTGTATCCACGCCATCGCTCCCCGCGTTTTCCAAAGAGCCTTAAACAACCCTTACTACGCAGCTGAATTGAAGCGTCGGTAGCTTAGTGGTTAAAGAGTCGGCCTTACGATCGAGAGGTCCCGGGTTCGAATCCTGGCTATTACATTAAAATTTGTAATAACGGTTGCTAATGTTCTTTATCAATAACAAAAAATGTCAAGAAGTTTGTCGGTTATACGTGCTTATTCTCAAACTAGTAGCACACCCGTAGGCATTTCACTACCGTTGCCCCGTCTAATATCTTAGTCTTTGCAAACATTCTAATTTTAAAATTTATCCAAAGTCTAGAAACAGTTAGGCATCACACATTTGCTGCGCATGTTCTTTGCATTTTTTTTCTTAATTGCTTGGCACAGACATAGTTTTTTGAGAGAATAAGAATTAAAAAAAAACTGTTACGGTTTGTTGCTGATTTGGCTAGAAAAAGATAAAAGAGGCCGTTCAACCAATTTGACCGTTATTATTGTTGTATAAATTTTATTCGTGTAAAATGAATTGAATGAATTAGATAAGATAAAATTAAATTGTAGAACTTTCAAACGTTTCTGCGTAATTTTTTAACATAACATAATATAGGTATTAACACCGAAATTTCGCCAACTATTATTAGTTTTGGTCCCACGTAAAGGCTGTATGGTTACTGTAAGGTGAAGAACAACCCTATTCCATAGTGGCCTTCTAAGCAACAGTTACCATTGCAT
Organism: Eilema griseolum; assembly: GCA_963662185.1. Taxonomy (NCBI): domain Eukaryota; kingdom Metazoa; phylum Arthropoda; class Insecta; order Lepidoptera; family Erebidae; genus Eilema; species Eilema griseolum. Next base: position 1,572,551 of record OY759232.1, read on the forward strand.
GCAAAAAGTGTGCTATTCATGTGTACTGTAACCTGTAACTGGTCTCATCTTTGCCCACATTCTGAGTGCCACGTAGTGAACATGTCATGCTATTGCACTTTTCTTCATCATGGCACATCTCTATGTAGATAGTGCTAAGTCATTGGCTCATTCGCACAACGTCCACTTCGCAAAATGTCCATAGGTAGCAAAATGTCCCTTTTGCACAAAGTCCCTTTTGCACAAAGTCCCTTCCGCAAAATGTCCCTTTCTCATAATGTCTTTTTCTATTTTTAAGTATTAATTACGTTATACAAAAAAATAAACAAAGTTAATAGGTATTCCTTTCTCATAATGCCCCTTTCGCAAAATGTCTCTTTTTCAAGTATTCATTACAAGAAATATAGTTAATATTTATTTCAGAACACATTTTGCGAGGGTAATTTTTCGACCAGTATTCTATAGGTCGAAAAATTTCCGTTTTGCGTATGAGCCAATTCATTATCATGTGTATTTGATATTAATACCAGAATAACAATAACAAAAGAGGCTATTTTTTAGTATTTAGTTTTTCCTTAACTCAGGTAGCTCGGCAATTGCATAAAAGTGACTTAAATTGCCAATTACTGAATAGTCTGAATCTTTTTTAAATTGTCAAAATTTACTCAAACTTTTGCTATCGAATCCGACTCTGGCACACAGTCCTCAAAAGAATATTTAATCATGTAAAATCATATATAGTTAGGCTGTCCGTTGCCTTATCGGTGCGCATGCAAACGGTTGCCCGCACTGCGTGCTATTTCGTGCAAATGTATTCGCTAAGTATTTGCGATTTGACGAAGGCGTGCGCACGCAATACGGGTGCCCGCATGCGTGCTCACGCATAGTATATGGCCTATGCACGAAATATCACGCAGTACCCATAAGGCAGCATTGCATAATTTTGCTGACGTATTGTATTGCTGTCCCTCTCAGGCAACAACACCCGCGGTCGTTGAACCAGCAGGACAGGTCGAGCTCCGCGCCCAACGTGTGTATAAATATGGTTCAGAAATCCATAACGCTAGCCGAACATCAGAAGAAATATAACCAGGTACCTACCCATACGATCCGAGTGTTCTATTCCAGTACCAGAAGGCAATTGTTCAAAATTCAGTCTGGATCTACTCTCAATCTTCCAAGAAAGACAAGTACCGCCGTTGAAATTTAATTTGATTTTGACAGATCGGGACTGAATTTTGAACATCTTTTTAAAATCGATCATGATAGGATTTTTTTTGAATAAGTTCTGGCGGGATTCGAACCCGCGATTTTTCTCTTATAGGGGGAATGGGGATTTGGATGACTTCAGGCGAGGTTCGGTGGCTCAATGGTCAGAGCATTACTCTTGTAAAGGAAAGATCGCGGGTTCGAAAGCCGCCTAAAGTGATTCAAGTTTTTTCTATATCTTAATCAATTTGAATAGTTAGCATACTAAACGCTTAAAACATTTTATTCAATCTTTTTATTAAGAGAATTGACGGATTGCTTCAAACTTAAATCCGAAACTCCAGGTACTTTATGATAGGTATACGGGTTATTTCGAATTTCCTTCACAACCTAAATAGTTACCTACTTTTCCGTATAGTTACGGATAGGTTAGTTGAAATTAAACTTCAAACGATTCCTTAATTAATTAACTATTGTAAAAAAAACATCTTAAAAAATGCCGCAGTGGAGTTTTTTTTGCACCGTGTGTTCTCCACCAGCTCCTTGGAAACGGTGGTAAACTTAGCTTAAATAGAATTATTATTATTGACGTCAATAAGAAACAATAAGCTATTTGACTATTTTTTTATTGACCAAAAATGATCACTTAAGTATAATATAATGAACTGCTAAAGAGAGTTTTAATTAGTATGTTTGCCACCAGCATTGCAGTAACTCCCCACAGTCATCCAACCACCTGACGTCGGGGCGACACAAACAGGACGATAAGGACAAGAACTGTGACTCACCACAATCACAACACAGCCAGAGCACGCAGGTCAGTGATGCCAACGTTAAATAAGGGGGCTACACAAAAAAGCAGCTAGCACACAGCAAATAGCCCTACATTTACCCACAAAGTGGAGCCGCCTGTTACTCTAGCAGAAACATACCGAGACGGCGGCATGATGTGAGCCCCCCCCCCCCCCCCCTCTTCTTTTCTGGGAAAAGGTGGGGACGCCGTAGTCCCACACCCGAGAAGGTCTTTCTATGACCCCGGGTCAATTGAGGTGCGCGAGGGATATGCCAAAGGCTATCTGACCCCCGGCAACTGATGGCCGGAAGCGGTCGTGTGATTTTAGTGCTGTAATGTTGGTAAATACGGTAGATTCATAATTATACTAGGTATCGGGACTTCTCGTGAATTATATCTTGGAACTTACTATTTCTGCCGACGTTTCGGATGCGTTGCAGCACCCGTGGTCACAACTTGACGGTCAAGTTGTAAATTCCGATACCTTGTATTATTATGAATTCACACCGCGAAAGTTTAAAAATAATACGGTAGATACCTAAGTCTGAAAATACTGCCGCCGCTTATATCTAACTCGGACCGACTAAAACCGCACACCTTCTCTTGTCTTCAGATGGGTGTAAGGTGGACTACATGCTTTGTCCGCCACATAAGTGTTTTTTTCTAAGCTAATGATGTCGGTGGTCCGCAGGCGTCCCCGACGGGCACCATCCGCCCCCGGAGAGCGCGCGCGCGCTCGGCGGACGAGTCGTGGAAGCACGCGCTGTCGCCGCGCGAGAGCTACGACGACTGGGTCATACACGCCGACGAGATACTCATCGGCCCACGGATAGGTACGTAAAGCTCAAAACGTAAAACGCCCCGTAAATGATCAAAATGTTTGACAAATTTTACGTGTTTGTCAAATTATTTGATAGTGTGCAGTTATGTTTGATGTGTTTGTCAAACAATCTACGTGTTTGACGTGTTTAGCGCCCCGTTAACGATCAAAATGTTTGACTACTATGTTTTACTGGTGGTAGAAACTTGGTGGCACAAATTTGTCTCAAGTTTCGACCGGGTAGGTACCACCGTGCACTATTGCGAAAAACCCTCCATAGCAATTCAATCTCGGTTGGATTGTGTTCAGGGGTCAGCATGTGCATAGCCGGGCAGAGGTGGTGGTTGTCGCAGCACTAGTGGGACCAGTGGGTCTTGGCGTAGTCTAGTGGGGATGGCGCGGGGCGATGCGCCGAACAGGGAGACCTGTAGAAACGGTGGTGCCGCTGGCCGCCCGCGGTATAGTACAGGGGCCCAACTGGGGTTAACCACCTTGGGAGGCTGCCTCACCAGGCCGCGCATAATCCCGATATGGTTCGTCGTGCCGGTTGGTGACCGGATTTGGGAGCCCGGCGACCATACTCGGGGGGGTACGGGGGCCCTTCCGTTCGGCGCGTCGGCTCTCGCCATGCCTCACATTCATAGATAAAACCAATATCCCGCGCTTTGTCACACGGTGCTGCGGCGGCAATCACTTCTTTTTTTCACGCCTTCTCCCACCCAAACTCATGGCAGCGCAATTTATAGAAAAAGGCAACACAGCGGCTCGTCACACTCCCAAAAGCTTGCTATTTGAGGTGGAGTCCACTAACATCTGTGGGCTCCATGCAAACCTCAACGCCGTCCACCAACACCTAGAGACGGCGAAACCTGCCATGTTTTTTCTAACGGAGACGCAAATACACCGCCCTGACGACACGACCTACTTGCTCTACCCTGGCTATGTTCTTGAGGAAAGTTTTCGTGCAAAAGCCGGGGTGTGCGTGTTTGTTAGGGCGGATGTTTGCTGTCGCCGTTTGCGCTGCCTAGAGGACCCATCCTTCTCCGTCCTTTGGGTACACGTAGACCATGGCCCTACGAGTCAGATCTATGTGTGCCTCTACCGTTCCCATACAGGAGATGCTGAGACAACTCGACTCTTTGAATATCTGAGTCAGGCGGCAGATGATGCGCAGGAGCGATTTCCGAATGCCGAAATGGTATTTTTGGGGGATTTTAACGCCCACCACGAGATCTGGTTGGGCTCCTCCAAAACAGACCATGCGGGAAGAGCCGCCCACGCATTTGCTCTGGCGCACGGCCTGACCCAATTGGTGCACGAGGTCACTAGGATACCAAGAAGGTCGGGCCAAGCACCTTCTCTGCTAGACCTTCTGCTGACGAGTGATCCGGACCGGTACAGTGTATCGGTGCGAGCCGCGTTAGGCAACTCTGACCACTGCCTGGTCTGTTCCATGGTGCCTATTATGGCGCCCCCACGACCCGTGCAGGGGAAGCGGCGTCTCTGGCACTACTCGTCAGCGGACTGGGATGGACTTCGTGACTATTTTGCGTCCATCCCGTGGGTTGAGCGCTGCTTTGAAGGTAAGAACCCATCGGATTGTGCTACTGCTGTCGCCGGTGAGATCGGTCTGGGTATGGAATACTATATCTCATACACCGATGTCACCGGTGACCGCGGGGTGCGCCCTTGGTTCGGGCGCGAGTGCGCGGAAGCTGTTGAACAAAAACAGTCTGCGTACCGCGCTTGGGTAAGGGCGCGCGCCACGCGCCATCCCAATCTGGGCCACTTCAAGGCAGCGTACAACAGAGCCACAAAGGTCTGTAGAAGGGCCTATGTCAGAGCGGATGCCCTGCGCATAGCGCGGCTTGGTCAAGAGCTAGTGATGCATCCCACGGGAAGCCGTGGCTACTGGCGACTGGCTAAAGCCGTGCAAGCCAACTTCTGTCAGCCTTCGCTGCCTCCGCTGCGTAACCCTGATGGATCCCTGGCCCATGAGTCGCAAGAGAAGGCAAATCTGCTGGCTAATCTCTTTGCGGCCAACTCCCGAATCGATGATTGTGGTACGCAGCCACCAACACTACCCGACAGTGACCACGCGATGCCTGATATCCATATCAGGCAACGCGATGTCCGTGCAGTGCTGCAATCACTCGATGTCCGGAAAGCCAGTGGTCCGGATGGTATTCCAGCGGTAGTTTTGAAAAAATGTGCAGCGGAGTTGTCTCCAATGCTTACGCGCCTGTACCGGCTATCCTACAGTTCGGGTACAGTGCCTTTGCCTTGGAAAGAGGCGAATGTTCAGCCGATTCCCAAGAAGGGGGATCGCTCGGAGCCAGCCAACTATCGACCCATAGCCGTCACCTCAGTGCTGTGCAAAGTGTTTGAGCACATAATTAACAAACAGCTCATGCGGCACCTAGAGGATCACTCCTTAATTAATGACCGGCAATATGGCTTCAGACCGAAACGGTCAACGGGTGATCTTCTAGCATACGTTACCCATCTTTGGGGTGAGGCTATGGACAAGCACGGCGAGTCACTGGCAATTAGTCTTGACATCGCCAAAGCTTTCGATAGAGTCTGGCACAAATCGCTTCTTTCTAAGCTACCTGCCTTTGGTCTGCCTTCTAGGCTGTGCAACTGGGTTGCTAGCTTCCTGCAGGGGCGCCGTATTCGCGTCCTTTGTGACGGACGAGCTTCAGAGTTTCTGCAGGTTAATGCTGGCGTGCCCCAGGGGTCCGTCTTATCACCCACTCTCTTTCTTCTGCATATCAACGACATGCTGTCTACCGGCAATGTTCATTGTTATGCAGACGATAGCACTTTACATGGGAGTTATCATGGACATCCAGCGGCCAAGCAGTCAGATATCGCAGAGAAAAGGCAGCTTCTTGTCACTGAGCTTGACGGGGTCCTGAATCACATTTCTCAATGGGGCTCTGAGAACCTGGTTGAGTTCAATGCCAAGAAGACGCAGGCATGTGCGTTTACAGCAAAAGTATCTTCTTTCCTTCCCCTCCCCACTCTTCAGAGCACGCCACTGCCGCTGCAGGACAATCTCAATATCCTAGGTATGGATGTACGCTGCAACCTGAATAACAAAAACTACATCGAAAGCATCATCAAAACAGCCTCACGAAAACTCGGAGTCCTGAACAGAGTGAGACGATTTTTCACGCCGGAGCAGCGGTGTCTTCTATACAAGACACAAATTTGCTCCTGTGTGGAGTACTGCTCGCATCTCTGGGATGGTTCAGCAAAGTACTTACTAGATGCTCTCGACAGGTTGCAGCGACGTGCGATCCGCATCATTGGGAATCCCGAGATCACGAACACCCTAGAACCTTTACAGCTGCGTAGAGATGTTGCGTCCATGGCTGTATTTTACCGTCTGTACCATGGGGAGTGTTCTGATGAGCTCTTCCAATTAGTCCCACCCTCCCCTTTCCTACACAGGACAACGCGTGCAGGTCTTAGATGTCATCCGCACACGGTGCAAAACATCCGATCAAGAACCAAGCGGTTCGGAGACTCTTTCCTCTGTCGCACCATTAAGGCCTGGAATTCATTACCAGCTCACGTGTTTCCTTCTTCCTACAGTCCCGGGTCCTTTAAGCGGGGCGTGAAAAAGCATATGATAAGGCCGTCAAGCTGAGTGTCACCATTGTCACACGGTATGTGTAAGTAATGGTGACCCTCTTTTCTGGGATTTTGCCTTCAGCTTACCATCAGGCAAGGCGAAGTCCAATTGACGTGTCCTATATAAAAAAAAAAAAAAAAAAAAAAAAAAAAAAATTTACGTGTTTGTCAAATTATTTGATAGTGTGCAGTTATGTTTGATGTGTTTGTCAAACAATCTACGTGTTTGACGTGTTTGACAAAAATTTTGATTGAATACCCGTTTGACAAACAAGTTTGCACGTGTACGGCGGTATTTGTCAAACAAAATTTCATTTGTTCTGTGGTTTTTGTGTTGACATCATGAAGGACGTCACGGCACCCACATTTCGCCAGTTTATGTTTAGGTCCCAATGTAATAGGTGGCGAGCCTATTGCCATTACCCGGGCACTTATAAACCTGCGATAAATACACACATAACTTGGAAAAGCATCGAAAAGTCATTGGTGTGTGCTATGGTAAAACCTGGGATCGAATCCGAGACCTCGTCTCAGCAGTCCATTACCCATACCACTAGGCTACCGCGGTTGTTCGTTCGTTTACGGGGCCCTTTAAGTATCAAGCATCACAACGGTGCTTTAATATTCAAGGATAATTATTTGTTTAACAAATCGATAAAGATTGGTACAAAAAAATAGCTACAATATAAAATAAAATGTTTTTATAAAGATAAAGAATTCGTTGCCGGACTTTTTCGGTCACCTTTTTTTCAACGTTGAATAATGAACTTCAAAAGGTTTTGATTGAAATTACTGTAAAAGTGAGACAATTGTAGATAGATAGATAGATAGATAGATAATTCTTTATTGCACACCAATAGATTACAGTAAAATTTGTAGTAAGCATGCATACAGTTTAATGTACAATGGGCGGCCTTATCGCTGGAAGCGATTTCTTCCAGGCAACCTTGATTGTAGTGCCATTTTTAAATGCAGCAAAATCACCTTTTCGTGCTGGAGAGTTGATAATATATTAATATACTTACTGTTTACTTACAGGGTCAGGCAGTTTCGGGACAGTCTACAAGGCACATTGGCACGGTCCCGTGGCTGTCAAGACACTTAATGTGAAAACGCCGACACCTGCGCAACTACAGGCATTTAAAAATGAAGTAAGTAGTATAATGAATATTATAGATAATTAATCTATCGGCTCATTCGTAAAACATCTATTTCACGAAATGTCCCTTTCGCACAATGTCTACTTTGCAAAATTTCCCTTTCTCTTTGTCTCTTTCGCAGAATGTCCTTTTCGCACAATGTCTCTTTCACACAATGTCCCCTTTGCACAGTGCCTCTTTCGCTAAATTTCCTTTTCGCATACAGGGGTACTTTATCTCTAACGTCCAACAAAGTCCTTTCAACTTTAGCTTACCATGCGCCAGGAAGTCATATTGTAGTAACCACTATAAAAGAATTTGCAATTTGCTCGTGTGTCAGGTGGCAGTCCTCCGCAAGACGCGGCACTGCAACATCCTGCTGTTCATGGGCTGCGTGTCGAAGCCGTCGCTGGCCATCGTGACGCAGTGGTGCGAGGGCTCGTCGCTCTACAAGCACCTGCACGTGCTGGAGACGGCCTTCCCTCTGTTGTACCTCATCGACGTGGCGCGCCAGACCGCGCAGGGCATGGACTATCTGCACGCCAAGAATATTATCCACAGGTATGCACAGGGAATCCAATGATGCTCAAGACCTTGCGAAGTGTAGGAGGAAAAGACTGAAGACGGACTTCGAACTCTGAGGTGAAGGCTATGATGTTGATGATGATGATACTGTTAGTGAAGACGATCTTGTGAATTTCATTTTGTTTGCTTAAAATTATTTTTATATTATTAGTCGTAATGGTGATAAGACTGAAAATTATTTTCTAACTATGCCATAGTAACGTATAGTGATTGAAATGTGTTTGGCGAGAAACAAGTTAGCCCTTTGATAATGTTGACCATACTTACACCTTCACATAGATTAGAGAATAAATACAATTGGTTGTTTCCTGTGAAAATTGAAAAGCAAATTGTACAAATAGCACAAAATATAACTTCATCAAGGAGACAGAATTTAGATATTTCTATTCCGAAGTCCCTAAACATTGCAAGGAATGCCACAAGGACATATACTGGCCCCCAGTGAAAGTTTTCAAATTAAAATTATACTAGATTTCACAGTACGTGCTGTTCACTTTCAGAGACCTGAAATCAAATAACATATTCCTGAGAGACGACTGGTCAGTGAAGATTGGAGACTTTGGTCTAGCAACAGCCAAGGTGCGGTGGTCTGGTGAGTACGTGAAGGCTGTCATCCTCGTACTGTGCCATTGCTCTGTTACCAACCGCGCTAACCTCCCGGGGGCGTTGTGGCAGACACGTCGACGGCGGGCGGCGTGCAGTGGCAGCAGCCCACGGGCTCGATCCTGTGGATGGCGCCCGAGGTCATCCGCATGGAGGAGCCGGCGCCCTACACCTTCCGCTCCGACGTGTACGCGTACGGCATCGTGCTGTACGAGCTGCTGGCCGGCGAGCTGCCGTACACGCACCTCAACAACAAGGACCAGGTACTCTTTTTTTGAATTTGTTGTTCAAATCATAACATAAGTACATTTAATTAGCTTAAACCAGAATGGTTTTTATGCGAGCGAGAGTACTGAGCGAAGTTGCAAGTACTGAATACATAACATAAGTAGTTAGGCAAAACAATTATCTTAATGGTTTACAAAATGGCTTCGTAATCTTTTATAAAGGGTTTTAATATGGCAGCTGCCTTAAATTACTGTTTCATGTGTGTGCTTGAAGCTGATCTACATTAGAATTTTTTCTTTCGTGATGGCTATTTTTGTTTTACAATCGCCCCCTAGGACTGAAATCTATGATCGGAGTCTCACTGCGCCAGGTGGCCTCACCATATGTAACAGGCGGTTTCACCATACCCGTACTTACAGATCCTGTGGCTAGTCGGCCGAGGCACACTAGTACCAGACGCTCGCCGCATCCGCCAAGACGCGCCCTCCGCCCTCAAGCGGCTTCATCACGACTGCGTCCAGCTAGCGCGCGAACAGCGGCCACAGTTCAGACAGATCCTCGCCGCGCTTGAAGCGCTTCAGAGGGCGCTGCCTAAGATCACGCGTTCAGCGTCCGAGCCGCTGTTAGCGCGGCCGCTGCCAGCGCCCGTCGACTGTATGGGCTACAGCGCTGCTTCACCGAAGACGCCTGTGAACTTCCACTTCAACACGGACAGCCACTTCCCCGCCTTCTACGGGTAACTTGCTATTTTATCTAACGACTTGCCGTGAGGGACTTGTGCATTGCACGCTCACGGACATACTGTTTCGTGCAAACCGTATGTATCGTCTGCATGAAATTCACAGCAAATTATTTGCACGATGCAGGTATTAAGCAGCAGTACCGGTGAGAAAAACGGATGGAGCTGCATAAAGTATGCAATGCCAACCCTCTTTCTCGTCCGGAACAAGAACCCTTTCATACGTCATGGTAAGCCTTCAGCAGTTCGTTAATAGAGCTAATACAACTAGTATTAGCTCATCCTTCAGCTTTTTTTCATTTTGAAATACATTTCACTACTTTTATTGTTGAGTATACTGTAGATAACAATGCCTTTAATTTATCTTCCAGCATTCCAGTGCCGAACCAGCGACACCCGTAGGGGCGGCTGGATGGCTACGACTAGCCGCCCCCCTTAAGCTGCATCTCCTCACCTCGCTACTCCCCCCACTCTCCTGGCGCCATGATGGCAGACCCCATTTTATGGAGATACGAAAAGACATTACTGTATAAGACGGTGTACATAACGAGGAAGGGCAGGTCTTGCTTCTCGCTTCTCTTACGTTGCACTCGAATATTTGTATATAGTTGTAGCTGGTTATACCCGATGAGGGTAAGCAGAGACTGGAATATATTAGAAACTATTAAAAAAATATCAAAATAACATGAACCGGATCGAAAGACCATACGTTCGAATGTTATGAGCGGATCATTTGCTACGATGCTCAATTTGATCCAGCTCGAAAGACCATGTATATAAAAAATAAATAAACAGTGAACTGTAAATATATTTATATTCGCTAATAGAACAAATATAGGAATACCATTCTCTGGGATCATCCAAACAAAGGTTGAGACTGGACTGGTGATCTACGCCTTTAGCAGAATTTATGGTAAATATCATCTTTTCTTCAATTGTTTCTAAAATATTCTAGCACAGTCAAAAGAAGCATTTGATTAGCCCATTTGACCGACTAAAATGCAAACGGGAAGCAAGAGCGAGAAAAAGCAAGACTCTGTGTCTAATTCTTGTATAGTTGTAATAAGAGTGGGGTCGCGACCCTGGTGAGTGGTGATTACGGTGGCCGACTGTACCGGAAACCGCAAGTGTATATACCGCCTGAACGTCGCTCGCGTCTATTGGTGGCTTGGCTCATACGCTGCAACTGCACAAAAGTGATAGCGCGGGTTAGGGGAGTGTACACTGACGTACTGTACAATAATGTTAATTGGAAATTGACGCGATCATGGTACAACTTGTGAATTGCTTGAGATTTCGACCAGTTTACATTTGCCGTGATTACAGACTATAACCTGAGAGCCATACTTATTTTTTTCGTGTGGTAATCCTTCGGATACTCGTGTTATGACGGACTTGAACCGACTAAAACCGCACGCTTGGGTCTACAATTGTCGGGAGTGTGAGATTTTTTAAGACATAATCTTACATTCCGGCTGACACAGGGCTATCTAAGGTATAGAGAGGACACAGCGGTATTTCCGTCCAATTGAGCAGTCCGACTGGGGAAATACCTCCGGCCTACAGAAGACAGCGGCCATAATAACTTCGTGTTGTGTTCCCAGCGGTGAGTATGGCAGCCAGAGCTCACTGGAGTTTGGTGCTGTCTGTGGGAAGACTAAAGGCTTGTCCTGCTTTGTCTTCTACACTGACGGCACAGAAACTCTGTGCTTACAGGATCGGCAGCGCGAGTGTGACTCCTCTGTACACACGACCATAAGCCACGGTAACGACTTTCCATCACGTGGGCCATCGGGTGGGTGTCTGTAACCTAACTGGTATAAAATATTACGACACGCTGTAACATTAACACACACGAACATTCGCGCAAGCGCCCTGCACCGCCTGTCCTCTCTCCATCCGTCTTACGAATTTTCGATCAGGTCACGTGTCCTGACGCGAGTTTAGAAATTTTTACCCATTCCAAAAAAAGTACACAGCGCCGCTAAAGAAATGGGGGGGATTATGTATATACTTATACTATAATCGGGTTAATTCCCGGTAACATTATTATATATAATATTACGCGAAAGCTAATATATCGTCTTCTGACTATATAAGTTCGACTTTGCAATAAAGACATTGTTAGTTGTCGCGTAATTTCCGTCACTGACGCGTTCGTGAGAAAGAGACTGCGATATAGTTGTTTTAGTTTGTAAGAAAAAGACAGCTACACTTGTCAGTTGCAGCTTGTGACACGCTGGTCTTCTACGAAGCTTTTCTTAGCATAACTCAACGAATACGGTCTTGGTCTCCACGGAATACTTGTCGTTCATACAACAGAGGAGTGACGTCATAGTTTCTAAAATAAACTGACACATGTATGCTCAATTTGGTTAGGTATTTAGCTAATGACCAATATTATTTACCTTTAGTTCAGTATCTAGCCAAACTGAGTATTTTATCTATTGTCATTTACTGCTCTGGTTCAATTCTCATCGTATTATCAATTCATATCAAACTCAAATCAATATAAGTCGATCGGAATATTTACAAATGAAAAAAAAATTACATTAGTTTTTTTGCACAATTCAAGTAACTACCATGTTTTTTTTTCGTCGACCAAGGATTTTAAGTTTAAGAAAACTTCCTTGTAATACACCATTAAAAAAAACATACATAAACTCACGCCTATATCCCCGAAGGGGTAGGCAGACGTGCTAACACCCACATTTCGCCAGTTTATGTTTAAGTCCCAATGTAATAGGTGGCGAGCCTATTACCATTAACCAGGCACTTATAAACCTGCGATAAATACACACATAACTTCGAAAAGCATCGAAAAGTCATTGGTGTGTGCCATGGTAAATCGACCTGGGATCGAATTCTCCCATACCACTAGGCTACCGCGATTGAATGAATATAGCTATTTTGTCATATCAAACCGTCAGCTTTACGCCTCTTTTGGTTCTAATATAACTATGTGTATCAAAGCTAAATTGTGATAAAAATAGAATTTCGGTATTCCTCTGTAGTATTGAGACCACGACGGAGATAGAACTATGTTTTATTTCACTTGTGACGGTGGACTGAGTCTAATGCACATTGCAGCTTATCACAGTATAGTACTGCCGTTATCATCTGGTCAACTCGCTCTTATCGTTCTCGGGGAGCTATATAATCTAATATATGACCGAACAACACAGATGCTAATAACAATACTATAGCAAGAAGAATAAAAAATAAAGTCGAAAACTTACTGATTCAATACAACTTTTTAAACTATCGCGGTGTGAATTCATAATTATACAACTGTTTTTCTTACAAACTTCGCGATTAAATCATGGAACTTACTATTTCTGCCGACGTTTCGGATGCATTCCAGCACCTATTGCAGAACATCTTGAGTCGGGTTCCAATCACTGGATTGAGCTTCATCAACCCAAAGTCCTCTCCAATGATCGCCACTACTATTCACGGATTGAGCGTGAACACATTGAACTAAAAAAAAATAAAAAATTGAATAGGGAAGATGGATTCAAACTATCCGGGACGTGGAATCCAGTGATTAACATACTAAAACCAAAAACACAGTGCCTTTAAAAACTGACATAGTGAGTGTGGTGTGTCGCCAGCCTAACCGTTCATAATAAATGTAATGGTGGGTAGGCGCTCAAAAAATGTTCCCCACATACCTCTCGACGCTTGCAAGCTAGTCAAGTCGTGACCACGGGTGCTGCAACGCATCCGAAACGTCGTCGGCAGAAATAGTAAGTTCGAAAAGTCCCAAACAGTTGTATAATTATCAATACAACTTTTCAAAAATATTAAAACTCTGAAAACTAGAGATGCTCCATCTAATCTTTTGATAATATTGAAGTATGAAAATTATTTTCAAGTGTCTCTGCGGTTTTTATACCCCAAAACAGCATTTTTGCAGTGTGTTTTGGACCTAAGCATATGATATACGACAATGTGACGAAGCTGTGTCTGTGGCGCCCTGATTAAACTAGTCAACAGTCAGTTGCTCATTGATACAGCACACATTTGAACGTAAACACGATGTATATAAACGCAACATGAACTTACTTAAATTATGCGGACTATTCAAATCGATTAAGAAATAGAAAAATAATCGGTTCATGCAGAATTCGAACCCGCAATCTTTCGCATACTAGAGAACCGCTCTGACCACTAAGCCACAGAACCTTCGCCCGAAACCTTCCAAATTCTTCTATATCAGCACACGTGTCTCCTTCTTCCTACAGTCCCGGGGCCTTTAAGCGGGGCGTGAAAAAGCATCTGATGTGGCCGCCAAGCTGAGTGCCACCATTGTAACACTTAGTGTCTGTAATGGTGACCCTCTTTCATGAGACTTTGCCTTTAGTTTACCATCAGGGGAGGTGAGATCAAGTTGGCGTGTCCTATATTAAAAAAAAATACATATAACCGTCTTACGGCGACGGAGGGAGCCACCTACCGATATTCGTACGAACTATATCGCACTCATTTTACCATATAGGTAGTTTGAACATCTTGCGTCAGCCGGAGTGCGAGGGAAATACTTTTTGGCTCACCTCACATTTACTTTTGAAATACCAAAATATGGACATAATAGGAGTAATAAGCATCTGATGAGGCCGCCAAGCTGAGTGCCACCATTGTAAAATTACTTAGCGTCTGTAATGGTGACCCTCTTTCCTGAGACTTTTCCTTTAGCTTACCATCAGGCGAGGTGAAGGCAAGATGGCGTGTCCTAGATAAAAAAAAATATCTTGCATTAACAGGATGCTAGTTCCATGGAACTACTGGGACAATATACATAGTTCCATAAATAAAATAGGAAATGGTATTATTGGCATATAGCGTTTTTTTTTTCGTGTACTCCAATTAAAGAGGCATCTAATGCTATACATGTCCTTTGGGAATCTGATCAGACTAGGTTTAGTGCTGTCGCCTCTGATAGTACCTTCGGTTGCGTTTATTATGTGTCGTTACGTTCAACTGTCAAAATAAATCAAGATCTCGGATTGTATTTATCTTTATTTATTGTATAATTTATTGAAATATTATTTATTTATTCACTATAAAGTTGAAATTTGCTAAGCGCGCGCTTATTAAGTTATTGATACAGTATCAACATATAGCTGTGAGCTTCAAGACATTTTATTTTAATCTAAATTCGTATTTAATTTTAAATTTTACATGTCTTGGGTCTAAAATTCTAGAAATTCAAATAGACAAATGTAAAAAGACAAGACTGCCTTGCCACAGAAATGAATTTAAAACTAGACAGTATCATTTGAGACGAATTTAAGGATCCTAATGATATTAAATACTGCGAGATCTGTGCAGGCATTTGTTATAAAAAGTCACATTAGACCTTTCGGACAGCCATGTACGCCCGATGTCTTTCCTTTATCAGAATATCATTATAATATACATATGTATGATAAATCAATATACAATTTTTAAACGAATTTAAAAAATAAAACGTAATTTAAAAGATTACATTTAGTTTTGTACCGATAACGGTGGAGGCCTTGGGGTGCTGGAGCAAGGAGGCCAAAAACCTTGTAAAAGATATTGGAAACAGACTCATAGAGAAAACTGGTGACTCCCGTTACGGTGCGTTCCTGGTGCAAAGGCTGGCCATCGCAATCCAACGTGGAAACGCGGCGAGTGTGATGGGCATTTTTGCGCCAGGAACGGTTAGGAGCGGGTTATTTGATGAATTTTATTGACTGAATAATAAATTATTTAAACAGCATTAATTAAAGTAAAAATATCAATATCAACGAAATGAATGAACACACAAAATAGATTCGCGATTATGTCGCGTCGAAGAACAATGCCCATGATGCTGGCAGCGTTGCCTCGCTGAATCGCATCGGCCATTCTTTACCCCCCAGGAACGAGCAGGAGCGGGAGTCACCGCCTTGGTCGTGAATACGGCGGCCATTTTCCGCGATCACGCAATCAACCTTTTCGTCTCTGACTCCCAAAAACTAAATTGTATTATTATAGTGATTCAAACAATTAAAAAAATATAAAAACAGTTATACATTCAGCTTTTAAAAGTTTTTGTTTGAAAACGTTTTTCATTACTATTCAGTTTTCAAAGTGACAAACTTATGCTATATAAGAAGCAATCCAAACTGTAACTTTTAAGTTTAAACCATAGGGGTATTCTCCAGGTGTCTGCTTTCGTAGCGTTAGTAATTCTTTTTGATCGGTTTTCTATGCCTCTTAGGATTGAAGATTGTCTCAACTATTCAAACCTACCTATTGCCTAGTGGAGTATATACTTACAGCTTATATGTTAACGATTACACCGTATTGAGTTTACCTAATTACTTAACATACATACATACACGCCTTTAACCCCGGAGGCAAAGGTGAATTAACACCCATATTTCACCAATCATTGAATTCGGTCCCACGTAATAGGGTGTAAGCCTATTGCCATCTTCCGGGCACTATTGTTGATTCAAGCCCTGCATCTGATGCTGAGTCTGGGCTGTATATATCTGTCTGATGTTAAACAGCCCTATCTCTTAGTCGCCTTGTACCACACCGCATGGGAAGAGATGGGATCTAAATTCTACTCTGCCGGTAATGTTATGACAAATTATGAAACTTTTGTATTGCTATTTAAATTCATTTAGTGTTAAAGGTTGTTACACACCATTGTATGGGCGACGCACCAAACAGAATACTATCGTTATTTTACTGATTATATAAATAAATATTTTTATATAACACAACACATAATTGCGTGATAGTAATATTCAGATTGAAGTATTATATTTGTATGATATAAATAGCTTGTTCCCGGATCGTGTCACAGAAACACATAATGTAATTTATTCGTAATTATTGTAAATAATTAATGTAATTAATGAAGTAGCTTAATGTCGGAACGATTAAGGACCTTGTGTATACAGTATAATTAATTTTAAAGCATAACTATTAACTCTAAGAACACAATAAATTATTGTTTCAATTTGAATTTGATATTTTTATTCTGGTAACCTTAAAAATTCTTGTGATAGCCTCTGTGAATTAATATGGCGTAGCCGAAGAACACGTCGGCACATGCCCCTGCTGCAGCGCCCGCAGCAGAAGTTGGCGTGCCGCATCATAAGGGGGTACCGCACGATATCTTTCAACGCGGCGAGTCTCCTCGCTGGATCGCCACCATGGATCCTGGAAGCGAGATCCCGAGGCTCCACAGGGAAATGGTGGCGGAATGGGAGCTACGACTTGGGCGACCAGGCGCAGGGCGCGCCGTAGTAGCGGCTGTAAGACCCATCATGGGGGAGTGGCTAGAGAGGCCACACGGCAGCCTCTCGTACCGTCTGACGCAGATGATCACCGAGCACGGGTGCTTCGGAAAGTATCTGCGTCGGATGGAGAAAGAACCAACGGTCCGAGTGCCTTCACTGCGACGCGAGCGAGGACTCGGGGCCGCACACACTCACCGAGTGTCCGGCGTGGGAGACGCCGAGGCGGGCGCTTGTGGCGGCCCTGGCAGTGAGAGTTCTCACGCTCTCCACCGCACCGAGTGGCGATGGTCCGCTGCGCGGATGCGTGGGCGGCCGGCGCCTCCTTCTGCGAGCAAGTAATGCTCGTGAAGGAGGAGGCGGGGCGGGAGCGGCAGCGGGAGCGACGAAGGATCGCAAGCCAAGCTGCCCGCGTACGAAGGCAACTCGGGCGTCCGAGGTCGATGAACGACCTCCGCCCCCCATGAGCGCCGGCCTGGGGGTGAGAGGTGGAGCCGCCTGTCACCCTGGCAGAAGCAGGCCGCGGCAACGGCGCGCCTCCCCGTTTTCCGGGAATGAGTTGGGGACTCTGTACCTACTCCCCACACACCCGAGGAGAGGGCCAGATCGTGAGAAATGGCCCTGGGTCGGCCGGGGTGCGAGGGATATGCCTGTCAACCTCACTTTCGGCAACCAAAACGACCCACAGGCGGCGTGCGTTTTAGTCGGTTTGAGTCCGATATAACCGCTCCCATCGGCTCCGGTGGGGATATCCGTGGAGATTTTGCGCACGTAAAAAAAAAAGCCGTCGGTCCCAGATGTCATACGAACATCTATGGCAGGTCGTTGGGAACCCTAGCCAGCCAATAACTGGTCTAACTACAATACTTTGATGTCGCCAATGGTTTGTGGAGGTCATATGGCAGGTTCTTCACGGAAAATGTCGAAGATCAGCCAAACTAGATTCTGAGTTGAAAGCTTTGGACGCGACTGGTATTAACATTAGAATGAAGAATTCTGGTAACCGTATCTATACTGATATAGCTCGTAGAATAAGTAAGCTCAAGTGGCAGTGTGCTGGACACATCTGTCGAAGGACCGATGGCCGCTGGAGCAAACTAGTTCTTCAAAAGGGGCATTAGGAGGTTTCTTCAGGGTCGCCAGCGCGAGTGTGACGCCGCTGGTGTTGCACAAGTCCATAGGCCACGGTAACCACTTCCCATCAGGTGGGTCGTGTGCTTGTCTTCCACCTAAGTGGTATAAAAAATAAAAAAGAGCGGAAACCGCGAGAAGGCAAATGGAAGGTGGGACGCCCCGTAGCCTAAAGGTGGCTGGGACAGACAAGATGCAGAAGCCGGAGGATCGGAAGCAATGTGCACATTGGTAAAGGCTTATGTAAAAATAAAATATATATAATAATAAAATATATAAATACATTATGGATAGTTATTATTTACGTAATCCAATACATTCTTATTTTTTGTAATAGTTGTCAAATACCCAATAATCTGCTGTTCATTATTTTTTTATTATTGTATATCACTTAGGTAGCAGACAAGCACACGGCTCACCTAATGGAAAGTGGTTACCGTGGCCTATGGACGTGTGCAACATCAGGGGGTCACACACACATTCGCGCCGCCGACCTTGTAAGAACCTCCTATTGCCCATCTTGAAGAAACTCATATTGTAGTCTCTTATTACATTAAACTGTGGAGTTTCACTTGAAAGAAAATAACTATACAATTTAGCTGACCATTTTATTTCTTTTGAAAGAAAGCAAGAAAGATCCGTTTATTATACACACACACTTACACAACACATAAAAAAATTAAATAAAATAAAATAAAAAAAAAACCACACACAATTTCACTCATAGATCTCCATTCATCCCGTTTTACCCGGTAAATGATTTTTTTTATATAGAACACGTCAATTGTACATCGCCTTGCCTGATGGTAAGCTGAAGGCAAAGTCTCAGAAAAGAGGGTCACCGTTACTTACACATACCGTGTGTCAATGGTGACACTCAGCTTGACGGCCTCATCATATGCTTTTTCACGCCCCGCTTAAAGAACCCGGGACTGTAGGAAGAAGGAAACACGTGAGCTGGTAATGAATTCCAGGCCTTAATGGTGCGATAGAGGAAAGAGTCACCGAACCGCTTGGTTCTTGATCGGATGTTCTGCACCGTGTGCGGGTGACATCTAAGACCTGCACGTGTTGTTCTGTGTAGGAAAGGGGAGGGTGGGACTAATTGGAAGAGCTAATATATATGAAGTTAGGAAATAAAATTGCATTTTTATTCTTTTATAGTTACAATCTTATAATTAATATTTACAAAACACAATATACAAATCATGGCACTTACGTAAGAGGCGACTAACGGGAAAATACGCCAGACGATATCACTACCAGAGAAAGAATCTCGAAAGAAACCCCTGTACCAAACCGTCTGGCCAGAGTGGAAACTAAGTCAACTCCTTCCAATATTGGGAGTGGCCTATTTCCAGCAGTAGATCGATTTTTAGGGTGGGTAAATTATCATCAGAAGCTGTTAGCGCTCTTGCAGATCACCCTTTATTAATCACCCTATAATTCGAGGTCAGGCATATCAAGTCGAGAGGAGCCACTAACTGGCGTCACATCTTCGGGGATACCCTTAACACTCTGGTATCTGCTTGCCCTTGGCTTCTGCAGAACCAGATTCTTCCGTTTATTTCCTGTAGGTACGTCTTGTTTTAGCTTAGGTACTTTCGGTACATATTTATCAGACTCTGAATTTAATGTCTTCATGAATTCAGAAACATAAATTATATCTTCTAGTAAAGTATCTTCTGAGGAATTTCTTTTTCTTGAAGATGTTGTAACAATTTTATTTGTACGACTCCCATGTGGAACTGATAATCTATTGAGATTGTATTCTTTGGTGCTAGAAACTACAGTCTTTGGTTGATTTTTATCAGGGAATGGAGCGTCTGGTATCGCAGACCTTGCCTCTAGTGTAACTTTCTTCAAAGTGGTAGCACTCTGTTTATCTCTTTCTGGTATGAGGGCTTGCAAATTATATTTCGGCACTGGGGTGACCGGCACATGTCGATGGTAGCTCCCAGGCCTAGCCAATATATTCGGCTGGTAACTTCTAGGCTTCACAACTAGGTGGTCTTCTAGCGCAGAAATAAGTTTGGCTGGTTGATTTGCTTGCACAGCAATTTTTATTGGATGAGGCTTTACTAGGAGATTAGTTAATCTTTGTTGAGGATTTGCTGGCAGATTAATTAATCTATGTTGAGGATTTGCTGGCAGATTTATTAATCTATGTTGAGGATTTGCTGACAGGGCAGTTAATTTTTGTTGATGAGTTGCTGGCGGAGCAGTAACTCTTTGTTGAGGATTTGCTGGCAGGGTAGTAACTCGTTGTTTACGATTTACTGGCAGGATAGTAACTTTTTGTTTAGGATTTGCTAGCAGGGCGCTTACTTGTTGATGATTTGCTGACAGGATAGTAACTTTTCGTTTAGTATTTGCTAGCAGGGCGCTAACTTGTTGATGATTAGTTGGTAGGGTATTATCGGTGTGTATAGGATTTGTTGCCTGAGTAATATCGGTGTATTGAGGATCTGCGGGCGGGGTGATATCGGTATGTTGAGGATTCGATGGCTGGGTAATATCAGTGTGTTGAGGATTTGTTGACTGGGTAATATCAGTGTGTTGAGGAACTGCGGGCAGGGTGCTATCATTATGTTCAGGATTTACTGGCAGGATAGTAACTTTTTGTTTAGGATTTGCTAGCAGGGCGCTTACTTGTTGATAATTTGCTGGCAGGATAGTAACTTTTCGTTTAGGATTTGCTTGCAGGGCGCTAACTTGTTTATGATTAGTTGGTAGGGTAATATCGGTGTGTTTAGGATTTGTTGCCTGGGTAATATCGGTGTATTGAGGATCTGCGGGCGGGGTGATAGCATTAAGTTCAGGATTTACTGGCAGGATAATATCGTGTTGTTGAGGATTTGTGGGCAGGGTAATATCGGTATGTTGAGGATTCGATGATTGGGTAATATCGGTCTGTTGAGGATTTGTTGACTGGGTAATATCAGTGTGTTGAGGATCTGCGGGCAGGGTGATATCATTGTGTTCAGGATTTACTGGCAGGATAATATCGTGGTGTTGAAGATTTGTTGGCAATGTAACATCGGTGTGTTGAGGATCTGCAGGTAAGGTCATATCATTGTGTTCAGGATTTACTGGCAGGGTAATATTGTGGTTTTGAGGATATGTTGGCAGGGTAACATCGGTGTGTTGAGGATTTGTTGACTGAATAATACTGGTGTGTTGAGGATCTGCGGGTAAGGTCATATCATTGTGTTCAGGATTTACTGACAGGGTAATAAAGTGGTTTTGAGGATTTGTTGGCAGGGTAACATGGGTGTGTTGAGGATTTGTTGACTGAATAATACTGGTGTGTTGAGGATCTGCGGGTAGGGTCATATCATTGTGTTCAGGATTTACTGGCAGGGTAATATCGTGGTTTTGAGGAATTGTTGGCAGGGTAATATCGGTGTGTTGAGTATATGTTGACTGGGTAATACTGGTGTGTTTAGGATCTGCGGGCAAGGTCATATCATTGTGTTCAGGATTTACTGGCAGAGTACTATCGTTATGTTGAGGATTTATTGAGAGGGTAATATTGTTGTGTTGAGTATTTATTGGTAAGGTCATATTGGTGTGTTGTGGATTTGATGGCAGAGTAACATCGGTGTGTTGAGAATTTGTTGGCAAGGTAATATCGGTGAGTTGAGGATTTGCTGGCTGAGTAATATCGGCCTGTAGAAGATTTGCTGTCACGGTAATATCGTTCTGTTGAGGATTTGCTGGCAGGGCAATAACTTTTGCTTCAGATTTTGCTGCGGCAGCATAAACTTTCTGTTGATTTTTTTTTGGTAAGTCAATAAGTTTTTGTTGAAAATTTAGTGGTAGGGCAATAAGTTTGTCCCGGAAATTCGCTGGCAGTGCTTCAACTTTTTTTAACTTTATTATCTTCCCCACCGTTCCAGTAGCATTGTCTTTTAGCACTTTCTCAAAATTAAGCGACATTGCAGGCTCTTTGAGTTTAATAACATCTGCTTCTTTTATAATTTCTTGTTTCTGTATAATAATGTTTGCTTTATAAGTTTTGCCAGGTGCAGTGACATTTTTTTCAAAACTAGTATCTTGTTTATTTTTTGAATTTCTCTTACGCTTCGGTTTAATGTTACTGGGTTCGCCTTCAGGATGTTTTCGTTTCATTCTAAGCTTTTTAG
Organism: Eilema griseolum; assembly: GCA_963662185.1. Taxonomy (NCBI): domain Eukaryota; kingdom Metazoa; phylum Arthropoda; class Insecta; order Lepidoptera; family Erebidae; genus Eilema; species Eilema griseolum. The sequence continues at coordinate 1,594,832 of OY759232.1, forward strand.
GTTTTTTTTTGTCATCGGGCACAAACGTGCATTGAAACTTATGTTCCGCCAGCTTTTCTGTATCGGCGAACCTGGAAATGGTTGTAATTGTAAAAAAAAAAATCTTTTCATACACTTTACACTGGTGGTCGTGGATCCAGGACCTATTCTGCTGTATTATGTTAAACCAAACCACTACACTCTAAAAATGCCATTTAATTTTAGAGTTAAAACTAAATGGCATTTTTGTGCAGAGTTCATGAGTTTTCATCTAATAGGCTATGTGACTAATTTTTTATTGTCGAATAGTGATGACGTCAGTATAATATAATGAACTGTTAAAGATAAATTTTCTTACGACAAATAGTTTTAAAGATATTTGATTTTGAAAATGCAATTTTCAAACCGGTCGACAACGCTCTATACAAAATCGTACTTGCGAGTGACGTCACGCGCCAGTTGCGCATAGTACAAATGTATGGAGTGCGAGAGAACATCGCATTTATCTCGGTCCACTTTGCGTTTACATGTGTATAGTTCGTAATAAAAGTAATTTGAAACGTAATGAGAAATCTAAAAAGTTAAAATATTTGAACTGAATTTGATTGTTTATATTTTGACTTACTTTGTGAATTAAAAATAATGAAAAGCCATAGTTTTAGTTGAGTTAAGAGACTTTAAAGTGCATTTTTGTCCTGTATTGTAAAACGACACTTAGTCCTGAATCTCGACTAATCTGAGGATCAGACCTGATAGATTGGTTGTACAATTTGTCCTCAGATGAATCAAGATTTAGAAATACTTTATCTAGAATACGGCCATTACAGAGTCTTGCTTTCACATACAATAGCAGAATTGAGTCGTTGGTTATTATACGCCGTTACCTCTCGCCGCACGCGCACATCGTCTTGTTACTTTTGTGTTCTGCGCAGTGCGCGTAGTACTCGCTGTAATCGTAGAACACCTTCATGCACTTGACGCAGTGCCTGACCTTCCGATTATCGTGCTGCCGCAAGTGTCTGCAACAAGGTAATGCCGTCAGAAAATAGAAAGAAGCGTCGGTAGCTGAGTTGTTAAGGAATCTGCTTAACGATGGAGAGGTCCCGGGTTGGATTTCTGGTGGTTACACTACAGACATGAACCCATTCCTAACACAAGCAATTTAGCTTAGCTTAGTTTAGCAAAGAGAGGTTCGGTTCTAATATTCTTAAAAAAAATCTTCAAGTTGTGCGTGGTAAGAAGACCATTTTAACTGAGATTCTTCTGGAGATATTATATTGTTTCTAGAAAACAATATAATATAAGATTATCTTATCTGATATTATATTTTCTTCTGTCGGAAATCCATAATATATATAAATGCAAAAGTAACTGTCTGTCTATCACTTACTGCTGTAACGCCTAAACCACTAAACTAATCTTTATGAAATTTGATACATAAATAGACTAAAGTTCCGGAAAGGACAAAGTGTAGTTTACCTTTACTTGAAAAAAAAAAGGCTTTATCGAAAAAATATTACCTAATGATATTTGGCACACAGATAACTTAGAGCTTGGGAAAGGAGGCGTTTTTTTATACACGGCCCACGTGATGGAAAGTGGTTACCGTGACCTATGAACGTGTGTAACACCAGTGGAGTCACAGCCATGCTGCCGACCTTGCAAGAACAGAGATTTTATGTGCCCTCAGTGCAGAACACAAAATCAGGACAAGCTTTTGGTCTTCCCACTGACAGCACAAAAACTCTCCAGTAAGCACTGGCTACCCTACTCACCGCCGGGAACACAACACGAAGTTATCATAGCCATGGTATTCTGTAGGTATTTTCCCAGTCGAACTGCTCAATTCGGACGGGAATACCGTCGTGTCCTACCTCCTAAAAAAGGAGGCTATGCTTGGTCGCAATGTGTGAATTCGTTGTAATGTAAATGTCTTCATTACCTGTTGAGCTGTTTCTTGAACCCGAAGGAGGCGGCGGGGCAGTGCGGGCAGTGGAACTGGCGATCGTGCGCCGACGCGAAGTGCTGCTTCATCATCGTGCGCGAGTAGAAGCGCTCCGGGCAGCCCGCCGCGCGGCACGGCATGCTGCGGCACACATTGTTGTATGATAAATAAATATTCTAAAACTTTCTACATAACGCTATCTAGACCCATGGTGAGCTTAGCTTAATTAGCTTGTGTTATAGAATTTAGAATGCGGGTAAACATACTTAAATACTTGTAAATACATACATCTAAAATTCTTGTCTCACAGTTTTCTAAATAATAATAATAAATAAATAAATAAACCACGACATTCTACACCACGCTATCTAGACCCATGGTAAGCATAGCTTAACTAGCTTGTGTTATGGCATCTAGAATGCGGATAAACATACTTAGATACTTTTTTTTTTTGTAAATACGCACATATTACATAGTACATAGAAACACCCAGACCAATGCAAATATACATATTCATGCATACAAATATTTGCACTGAGCGGGAATCGAACCCGCGTCCCCTGCATAGCAGTCGAATGCTCTACCGCTATGCCACGGACGTCGTCAAGTTTAGTGATTATTTATACTCCTCCGAAACGGCTTGACTGATTTTGATGAAATTTTACATGTATATTCAGTAGGTATGAGAATAGATTTATAACTAATTTTTACACCCCTAAGTGTTAAGGGTGGTTCCCCCCCAAATAGAAATGTAGAGGATATGACGTTCAGTTAAAGTAACAATTTTGAATAGACAGTCATGACCACTATATCAATATTATAAACATATATCTGGAGTTGGAAACATTCTGTCATCTCACACAAAGAAACATAAGGTAGACAGGCCTACACAACTCACTGAATGGCCGATAAAATTCATTGAGGCGAACGCAATTTACCGCAGCTGTGAACACTACTCACCACTGCGAGTATAACCCACCGCGACGACCAAACTCACCGCAAAGATCTAACTCACCGCGCGAGTCCAATCCACACCGCACCGCACCACATAACTCACTGTGGCGACAATAAGTCACCGTGGCGACTATAAGTCACCGTGGCAACTATAAGTCACCGTGGCGACTATAACTCACCGTGGCGACCATATCTTATCGCGCGGGTCCAATCCCCCGTGGCGACCAAACTCACCGTGGCAACAATAAGTCACCGTGGCGACTATAACTCACCGTGGCGACCATATGTCATCGCGCGGGTCCAATCCACGGTGGCGCCCATAATTACCGTGGCGACAATAAGTCACCGTGGCGACCATATCTTATCGCGCGGGTCCAATCCCCCGTGACGACCAAACTCACCGTGGCGACAATAACTCGCCGTGGCGACAATAACTCGCCGTGGCGACAATAAGTCACCGTGGCGAGTATAACTCACCGTGGCGACCATATCTTAACGCGCGGGTCCAATCCACCGTGGCGACCAAACTCACCGTGGCAACAGTAAGTCACCGTGGCAACAATATCTCGCCGTGGCGACAATAACTCGCCGTGGCCACAATAACTCACCGTGACGACCAAAACTCACCGTGGCGACAATAACTCACCGTGGCGAAAATAACTCACCGGGGCGGCTTGTCGTGCTCCAGCATGTGCTTCTGGTAGGTGTAGTCGGTGAGGCAGATCGCGCGGCACAGCGCGCAGCGGCGGAACACGCGCGCCGAGTGGCGGCCGCGGTGCGCGCGCAGGTACTTGCGCGTGCGGAACGCCGCCGGGCACTGCTCGCACTGGAACGTGCGCGGCGCGTGCCGGATCAGGTGCGATTTCAGGTTACACTGTAAGCGTCAAACTATAACTACATCTGACGTTGAAAGAAAGAAGAAAATACACTTTATTTTTTTCTACAGCACAAATATGCATTCAAATATTTAAATATTTGTAACACAAGAAATACATATATATTTGTTGTGCACATTTATGCTGCACAAAGAAAAAAGAAGGAGCCATTTCAGCATAATGCTGGGTACGAGTACCCGGCGCTGGTTTTCAACGGCTCCCTTTTACAAACTACAAATATATATAATATATGTATATTTTTTTTAAACTTTCGCGGTGTGAATTCATAATTGTACTAGGTATCAGGACTTCTTGCGAATTATATCTTGGAACTTACTATTTATGCCGAAGTTTCGGATGCGTGACCACGGGTGCTGCAACGCATCCGAAACGTCGGCAAAAATAGTAAATTCCAAGATATAATTCGCGAGAAGTCCCGATACCTAGTATAATTACAAATATATATTTTTTTAAATTAAAAACGAACAAATATAAAACAATATCAAAATCATATAAAAACAACAAGATAGAAACCGTGAAATATACATATATACATCCTGATTTTATAGCCATTTCCGATAAAAAGTTTTTGGACACATCGATTAAGATAGAGAAAATTGAATCGGTCCAAGCGGGATTTGAACCCCCGCGATCTTTCCTTTACAGGAGGAAAGCTCTGACCACTAACCCACCGAAACTTCGCCTGAAACCATCCAAATTTCTCGTCGCCGTAAGACGAATTAAGTAAGTGATTTTAGAGAAATTTGGATGGTTTCAGGTGAAGTTTCGGTGGCTTACTGGTCAGAGCGATTCTCCTGCAAGAGAATGATCGCAGGTTTGAATCCCGCGTGGACCAATTAATATTTTTCCATCTTAATTCCTATCAATGGCGGGAACGGGATCGAAATTCCAAATTATTTCAAGCCAATAATACGTACGGCGTTACTGCCAAAGTAGCTGCAGCCCGGGTAGTAGCACTTCAGCGGGTTGATGCCCAGGTGCCCTTGGTGGTGGTAGATCAGGTGGTGCCTGTCCTTCACCATCTCGTTGCAAAACTCGCACGTGTATGGTTTCTGTAACAACGTGTTGGAATTAAATAATAATAAAAAAAGATTCCGTGAAATGGCGAAAATAGAAATTAAGGACTTTTTTTATACAACTCAGGCGGCAGACTAAGCACACGGCCCACCTGATGGAAAGTGGTTACCGTGACCTATGAACCTGTGTTACACCAGTGGAGTTACATCCATGCTTTAGACACAGTGCCAACAAAATGCACCGCAATAAAACGACTCGAAAAACGAGTTTTGCGTTAGTAACCTAATGTCAATATTGTTCTTTAAACAGGCCCGCGATTCTACTAAAGCAAATCCACAGTCACAATACACACAGCAAAAAAGGAATTAAATTTTGGACTTTATTCTTATACTCTTAAAGTCCAAAATCAAATGAATAGACTTTTAAGAGTACTTTTTCGTTTACCCTGCAAAAAGCCTTTTAATTTTGAACATTAACCACATTGCTTTGAAGCCTAAAATTTATTGGAGATTTTAGCAGCGTCAGTGGCATGACAGTGGTCTTGCTTTAGGATAATCAAGGACCTGGTAATGTGTTATGGGATGTATGTATACACTTATAGCAAAGTACCTAAACTATTCGCGTTGTGACGGAGAAAGAATACACGTATCATCGTCCTATCTCATCCGACGGGTGTAGTAAGAGGTGACTAACGGAAAAATACGCAGACGATATCACTGCGAAAGAAAACTCGAAATAAAACTCTGTACCAACCCGTCTGGCCAGTACCAAACAGTAGGCCAGAGCCGCCCAGCATTGGGAGAGGCCTATGTCCAGTAATGGACAGCGATGCGTTGAGGCTCAGAATGTCGACTTCCCATAATGTCCCTTTCCCAAAATGTCGCTTTCCCAGAATGTCCCCCATTCATGGGACATTCTGGGAAAGCGACATTTTGAATGTGTGTAAAATATTGATACCTATTGATATTAATTTTATTTGGAATACATACTTAAGTAAAAAGTAGGTGTCTAAATTTTGACAATACATGACTATATTTCATTACGAATTTCTTTTCTAATTAAAAATCCCACTACTTAAGTACCTAATAAAAATAAAAATAAGATTCTAAATTGGTTTTTTATTTCGTTGGTTTAAGTCTAAGAATGGGGGACATTCTGGGAAAGCGACATTTTGGGAAAGCGACATTTTGGGAAAGCGACATTTTGGGAATGGGACATTATGGGAAGTTGACATTTTGGAACCAGGGGACATTTTGGGAAGTCGACATTCTGAGCCTCAACGCAGCGATGGGCTAATTAATTGAATGACGTAGATAGATAGATAATTCTTTATTGTACACCAATAGATTACAGTACAACTTGTAGGTAGCATGCATACAGTTTAATGTACAATGGGCGGCCTTATCGCTACAAGCAATTTTTCCACCGTATGGTACACAGTACAATGTACCGCTCAGGTTATATAAAAAAAAGTAGTAGATCTATTTTACGCCGCGTTTTAGTGCCCCTTACTTTTTTTTTTTACACCACTTAGTTGGCAGACAAGCACACGGCCCACCTGATGGGAAGCGGTTACCGTGGCCTATGGACGTATGCAACACCAGGAGTGTCACACTCGCGCTGCCAACCATGAAGAAACCTTCTGATACCCCTCTTGAAGAACCCCATATTGTAGGTGCTTGAGAAAACCGCAGCAGGGAGGTCATTCCACAGCTTGAGTGTGCGTGGGATGAAGTTTCTTTCATACCGCACAGTGCGCACCGTCTCAGGTCGCAATGTGTGAGGATGAATTCCCTGCCTATGGCGAGAGGTGCGATGATAGAATGTAGCTACGGGCATCATGTCAAACAATTCATCTGAGCACAAACCATTGTATAGGCGGTAGAACACACACAGTGAGGCAAAAAACTTACTGCGTTTACTTAATAGTTTGTTTATACTCGACAAGAGATAGATCATTCTTACCCTTGCATCCAGATAGGTGGTATACCAGCTGTTTTGGTAGTGTGAAAGGACATGTTCCCTCAGTTCCCCATCAGTCGTGAAAGAAATCATGCATAATCGACACCTCGGCACGTACTGCAGCACACGTTTAGTCTTCACTTCCTCTGTGTGCTTCGCCTCTGTGTGCGTCGCCTCTGTGTGCGTCGCCTCTGTGTGCGTCGCCTCTGTGTGCGACGCCTCTATGTGCGTCGCCTCTGTGTGCGTCGCCTCTGTGTGCGTTACCTCTGTGTGCACTACCTCTGTGTATACAACCTCTTCGGTAGAGGCTATGTCGTCGTTTTGCATGTAATCGGAGTGCAAATTTGAATCCATTGTAGACTGTAGATTTTCATTTGCGTCTGAAACGAATGAATAGTGAACTAAATAATAAAAAAATATCTGTCTGACAATAACACTGCGAGAGACGGAAATCTGGCAATAAAACCCTCGGCTGGGGTGTGAGGGATATGCCTCCGGCAACTTACGACCCTCGAACGGCATGCGTTTTAGTCGGTGCACGTCTGACATAACCTCTCCCACTGGCTCTGGCGAGGAGGGGGGTATCCAGGGAAATTTTTCATAACACAATATAACATAACATAAACTCACGCCTATATCCCCGAAGGGGTAGGCAGAGGTGCTAGCACCCACATTTCGCCAGTTTATGTTTAGGTCCCAATGTAATAGGTGGCGAGCCTATTGCCATTAACCGGGCACTTATAAACCTGCGATAAATACACACATAGGTTCGAAAAGCATCGGAAAGTCATTGGTGTGTGCCATGGTAAAACTTTGAATGCAATCGTGATTATCGTTTGTATGATTTGTTAAGAAAGGTACAAAAGAAATAAAAAAAATCTCATACAAACTATAAACTCTGCCGGCACTTCACCAGTATCTACCGGAACTGATATCATATCATAGACGCAGGTGCCAATACTTTCGTTTTCTTGATGATCCACAATTGAATTTATTGCCCTGTCAGTTTCTGTCTCCAGATGGTTCTGTATATTTATATGCTTATTGTACTGTGTTGTGTGCATATGTTCATCCTGGGGTAGTATAGTGATAGATGTATGCTCATTGTGGGTTTGTAAGCTGATTGCACTCGCATCCAGGGTTTGTGCAGTTTCCTGTGCTACGATATCGACAGTGCCTGCAGGCAACTTATTCATTTTCTTTGGAACAGCTGAAAAATGAAAATTACAATGTCTATATTTATCACTGCTGTTTTTTTTTTTGGTTTTCTAATAATGTGTGGAAAATTGCCGGAATCGCTGACATTTATGATCACGGCTCCGCTCCCTTAAGTAGTAACGTGATGATATATAGCCTAAAACTTTCGTCATTAAACGGACACGACGGACTGCTCAATTGGGCGGCAATACCGCCGTGTCCTACCTCCTCATTTTTAATATAAGCAATTCAGAAGTGCCAGGCATGGCCGAAGCTTTTAATGCTTGGAAAATGTTTTGCCCAAACGCTGATTTGCCAGCCAACCCAGCTTCCCAGAGACAATGGGACGTGCCGCTCTGCAACATGGTAAGAAAACATCTAATTTCTAGTTCTACCAATGTTGCGGAGCGTGCTCGCATTTTGGCTGTGGGGGAATGGGAATCCGGTGTTTGGCTTCAGGCCCTACCGTCGCCAAACATTGGAACCATGTTGGACGATAACACCTTCCGTATCGCTGCTTGCCTTCGTTTAGGTGCTCCTTGCGTTTCTCCGCATCGATGTCGCTGTGGGGAAGAAGTTGGTAGCCTTGGACATCATGGTGTCTCTTGCAGCAGGAGCGCAGGACGGCTGTCGCGGCACGGGTATATCAATGACATAATCCGTCGGGCTCTTGTCACCGCTGGCGTTCCAGCCATATTAGAACCCACTGGCTTGGCGCACGACGATGGCAGGAGGCCAGATGGAATGTCATTGGTGCCTTGGAAGATGGGAAGGCATTTGGTGTGGGATGCAACATGTGCTGACACCCTTGCGCCTTCACACCTCCCAGGGACTGCAAACTGCGCCTGTGCTGCTGCTGCGTCGGCAGAGACCCTCAAACGGCGCAAGTATAGTAATAGTAATATAAGTGGTAATTACATATTTGAGCCGTTTGGGGTCGAGACGCTGGGGTCATCGGGTCCAAGTGCCCGTCTTTTGTTTAGAGACATTTCTAAACATTTAATTGACGCTACCCGTGACCAGAGGGCTGGTTTATTCCTTGCGCAAAGGATTGGTATTGCCATTCAACGTGGCAATGCCGCCAGCCTTCTAGCCACCTTTCCGGTTGACGTCGATGGGGAGGAATTCTTTGACGCCTGAACCTGCAGGATTATTTAGATATATATTCTTTTTTATTTATATTTTAATTTCGATAACTTCCATGTATATTATGTAAATATTATTATTGAAAAAAAAGGAAAGGAGTCAAAAAATTACAATTATAGGTTTAAATAAATAAAAACGATATTAGCAATACAATCGATTAAGATATAGAAAAAAATTAATCGATTCAGGCGGGATTCGAACCCGTAATCTTTCCCTTACAGGGGGAAAGCTCTGACCACACACTAAGCCACAGAACCTTCGCCCGAAACCATCCAAATTCTTCTATATCTAAATCTTACGGCCGATTCAATTTTTTCTATATCTTAACCGATTTGAATTGTTCATGTGGTGACGGAGAAAGAATACAAGTATCACCACCCCATCTCATCCGAAGGGTGTCGTAAGAGGCGACTAACGGAAACATACGCCTCACTGTGTGTGTTCTATTTTTGCCTCACTGTGTGTGTTCTACCGCCTATACAATAGTTTGTGCTCAGATGAATTGTTTGACATGATGCCCGTAGCTTCATTCTATCATCGCACCTCTCGCCATAGGCAGGGAATTCATCCTCACACATTGCGACCTGAGCCGGTGCGCACTGTGCGGTATGAAAGAAACTTCATCCCACGCACACTCAAGCTGTGGAATGACTTCCCTGCTGCGGTTTTCCCAAGCGCCTACAATATGGGGTTCTTCAAAAGGGGCATCAGAAGGTTTCTTCATGGTCGGCAGCACGAGTGTGACACCCCTGGTGTTGCGTACGTCCATAGGCCACGGTAACCGCTTCCCATCAGGTGGGCCGTGTGCTTGTCTGCCAACTTAGTGGTATAAAAAAAAAAAAATACGCAGACGATATCACTGCGAGAGAAGGAAAACTCTAAATAAAACCCTGTACCAACACGTCTGGCCTGCGTGGAAACAGTAGGCCAAAGCTTCCCAACATTGGGAGATGCCTAGTCCAGCAGTGGACTGCGATGGGCTAGTTGATTGATTGATTGAATTGATTTAAATAGTTAGCATTCAATAAGCAATATAGATACTTACGAATTTGTCTTTCTTTCATCCACTGTCTTATATTTATGGAAGATGGCAATGGGAAATTCATCTTATTCTTCAGGAACATGTAAGCTGACGGGCTGATTATCTGCTTGAGGAAGATCAGTTTCTCTTTATCAGCATCAGGCCACGCACGTTCCTTGACCTTTTTCGGACACATCATCATGGCAATTTGGACTTCATTGAAAATTTCAGACATTCTATTTTTAAATGCTCTTAAGGTTTCTAATTCTTTGAATTCTTTCTCCATATACGGTCCTGTTTGAATCTCAGTATGCCTTACGTCTTTTGTCAAATTTGCTTTAATGATCTCCTGGTACGATACTTCGTTCATTTTCAACACTTGGATTTGGTCATTCAACTTTGCCTCTTCCCCCAAGAGATATTCTTGTTTTACTTGATACCCATTGATTTGTATTTTAAATTTTTCCTCTTGACGCTTAAGAGTTTTTTCACTAATTTGTGACTCTTTCAGTTGGGTTTTCAACTTTGTATACTTTTCTAGAGGGAGTAGTACCATAGCTTTTCTGGAATATAAGTTATGTATTGGCAACTTTTATTGAAATGCTTTGTAAATTATAGAAATCATTTATTGCAGGTTTATGTATATAGATTATTATAGGTATTTAAACTATCATGGTCACTCACATCAGTATCAAAATAAACGGGATATTTACCATATTTCATTGTTTTGAGTTTCCGATATTTCCGACAGTTCCTCCGTGATCATGGTGCTTGCAACAGCGCTGAAATATCGGAAACTCAAAACAATGAAACATGGTAAATATTCCGTTTATTTTGATACTGACTAGATTATTATATTTCATACAAGTATTTCTTTGGTAGGAATATGCATTAGTGCAGTCTTGCACTATAGGTTTTGTTGCTCTTAAATGGAACCTAAAAATTGGATAACACCTGCTTCTATGAAAATGATGAGTAAATATCCTGAAGTTTAGGCACTACGAGCAACTGGCGTGTGACGTCACTCGCATGCACGATTTTGTATGGAGCATTTTCGGCGGCTTGTGAAATTGCATTTTAATAAATAGATATTTGATCTTTAAAACTATTTTTCGTAGGAATATTTCTATTTCGCTGTTCATTATATTATAATAAAGAAAGTCAAATAGCCTTTTATGTCAAGAAATATTATAAAAATATTAAATAAGGTAGGTTAGTTCTACTGAGAAGATACTAGCAAGAAACTCAGATAACTATATTAAAATTAGATTATCTTTTTTGAAATATGGTTTTGTTTACAATGTACATTGTGCGAGCAAGCAAGAGATTAGGCTGTCCACGCATTTTTATCATTAAACACTTTTCCACTTCTATTCTAAACTCATTTCAACCAAATCCTGAGGAATTTTATTAAATATTTCTATACAGTTGACTTTATGAGTTTTGGCAATGCAAGTTTATTTTTATTTCTTGTGTTATAATTATGTTCGTCAGATTTTTTTTTGATGAGTGCACAAAGATTTTCAGTGAAATAAGGAAGATCATTTACATATATACTTAGAGTAAAAGCGGTCCTAATATCAAGCCCTGGGGTACTCCTATGAATAATGAGGCGCCAGAAGAGTCAATGCCATTAATGTTGACTTTTGTTTACACTGTGCGTAAGGAAGACTTAAGTAATCTAAGTGAGTTGTTCGAAACACCATAATAACCTAATTTTAATAACAAAGTCTCATGATCTACACAATCAAAAGCTTTTGATAGATCACAAAAGAAACCAAAGGCATCCTGTTTCTTATCCTACGCATCATATATATATGTTTGACGAGTGCAACTCCTGCTCTGCCTCTCTGCTCTCAAAGATTTTCATTTCAATTTCAGTAGTTAATAAATATTTCTAGTATATACATAACTGCTTTTGAAGTATAAAATTAGACGTACATAGGTTTATAAGTATAATATAACAAACATACTAATTCTGTAGAAACCGATGCAACTCTCTAAAAATTATTCAGACAAGGGTCCTTGGCACCACGCATTTCTACGCAAGAGGTTTTTTGGAACCCCATATAATGAAGCATAGTTCCTGCATTTTAAGGTAGAATTAAGAACTATGAATAGTGTTTGCTATGAATACAGTACATACCCTTCCCTAGCATCTGCTAAATCATCTAAAGTGACGTACATCCTGTTATTTGGACCATTTATAGTAATATTTTGTACAAGATTTGCATTTGAGTCCATATTTAGTGAATATGATTTGATGTTCTCTGAAATATAAAAGACAAAAAGTCAAAAATGATTTATTCAGCATAGATCATTAAATCGGCACTTGCAAAACGTCAATATAAAAGAAATATGAAAGACTAGTTTAGCAAATGGACCACCGATGCGAAACGCGGTCTCGACCTGAGAAGACCCCGGCAAGAAACTCAGCGGGTATTTTTTTTGGTCTATTTATACAGAATTACTAAGTCTCCGATAGTAATTTTATTAGTAGATGCATTTAAATATTGACAGCTGTATTTATCTTACGTGAAAAAATACTTTAGCATTAGTAACATTCATTTTGATTTATATTATTATTATTATTTATTTCGATTCAGAGCTTATTTAGAAACTTACTTGGTGTGTTCGGGCGCGCATTATGTCTATCTATTATGTTATTTAGTATAGTAGGGGGAAAACCCACTAGTTTCGTTTTTGTAGACACAGTAACATTTTCATTCACATTGCTATTATTTATTTTACCATTACCAGTATCAACATTTTCTGTATTACTTTCATTGGTTTGTTCAACATTATCCTCCACAATATAATCTCTGTCATGTTCTGCCAACGTAAGTTGTCCATCAACAAGAACAACTTTGTACATTTTGTTTGGCACGAGATTCCCATCACTGATATCTGAATCATTACTTTTTGCATTTGCATTGTCTGTTGCCAAAACATTTTGTTTCTTATCATGGTTTGCTTTCGTTACTGGTTTGTTATCATTTGTAGCACGCTTCTTTATTTTACAATTAAAGATTATTCCCTTTGGTTGTGGACAGTTGCTTTTTACAGTCTCAGAAGAATTATTTTGTGTTTTATGATCTGACACTTTAGATTTTAAATTAAACTTTTTTATTACTACTCTTGCCTTATCTGTGAATATAAAAGTCAGTTGGTTTTATAATGATACATACATACATACATATAACGCCTTTATCCCCGGAGGGTTAGTCAGAGGTGAATTAACACCCATATTTCACCAATCATTGAATGATAAATGGGAGAATAAATTTTGAGTTTATGTTCTGCCTAATAACAACTAGCTCAATGGATGTCAATACACCATTATTACATTAGTCACAGATACTAAGTATTTCTTATTATAATATAACTATTTATTAAGCGCTCCTAATAGAAAAATTATAATAATAATAGGTAATTTAAATGTCAATGTGACATTTGAACAAAATGAATAATTTATTCAAACATTGAAAACATCAAAAAAAAAAATTGTTTCCTTTTTAATTTTTTTCCATTCTCTATAATGTTCTTACCATAATATTTTATAAAAATACTAGTTCGATCTACAGCCATTTTTATGTATAGGAAAGAAGAAGATTATTTTCTAACACAACTGAGCAACATCGCGTTCGTTAGCTCTTGCAATTTTATCCGATTTTCGCGTTAAAAGTGCACAGTCAAAGTGAAAAGTGAATGTGATTTGGAGATTAACTTTCAGTGTAGTGAAATATCGTTATATCTCAAAAAATAGTGACTATTTCAGACAATTTACGTGTATCAAAACTGGTGTTTGACAGTTGAAATTGAGACAAACTTTTACTACTACCCACACATTTCGTTTTATCAATTTAAAGTGAAGCGTCAAACTAAGTTCTGGGTTGCCACAAATAATATAGGGTGGTCATATTTATACCGAATTTCCGCCGAAGTGTACCAAAAATAACTAAGCATGGAGAAATGTTTCAAATGTAACTGTGAACCTGATGAAAAGAGTGTCCGAGTGAATTGCAAAGGTTGTAAGCGTTTGATATGCAATAAATGCAGTGGTCTAACAGCAACAGAGTTACGTGTTTTTGGACTTCAACACCCCAGGTTGACGTATCTCTGCGACGATTGTGAGAAAGGTCTCAGACAGGTTCCTGAGTTGCGTAGACTTGTCACAGAGCTCCACCAGCAAGTCCAAGAACTGAAACTGTCCCGACCAGCCGCAGTGAATTTGGATGCAGTTCTAGGTGAAATAGCAGAACGAAAAAAGCGGAGCAGAAATGTGATCATTTATGGAATCCCCGAATCAAAGGCATTATCCCCAGAGGGGAGGAAGACGGATGACACTAACAATGTCAATAAATCCTTCAATTCCTTGCCAATTACTAACCCGAACATCGTTAACATATTCCGTTTAGGTAAACCCAATCAAATAAACAACTCAAAACCGCGGCCAGTAAAAGTAGTTCTTGCCAATAAAAACAATGCTGCCAGTATCCTGAAAAACAAAAGCAAGCTACCCAAAGAAATTAGAGTGTATTCTGATATGACCTTGTACCAGCGAGAACAGCTGAATAGGCTTCGCGAAGAGTTGGCGGAAAGGACTGAGAAGGGTGAGCAAAATCTTACCATAAAATATATTAACGGAATACCAAGTACTCTGTCACTTAATTAACCTCTCCTTCTGGGAAGGTACATTTCCCGACAAACTGAAAACCTCTATAGTTAAGCCACTATATAAAAAAATGAATAGAGATGAGCTAAATAATTATCGACCTATTACACTGATACCCATATTTTCCAAAATTTTTGAAAAGTTAATGCACGTGCGGATCACCAACTTTCTGGATAAACATGATATAATCATAAGAGAACAGAACGGGTTTCAAAAAGGTAAATCGACCACCCTAGCGGCGTTTTCTCTGGTCAAAGGCGTTACCGAATCATTGGATAAAAGAAAGATGGTATCGGCGATCTTCTTTGATATGTCCAGCGCCTTCGATTTTGTTGATCATAAAATACTCCTACACAAATGTGAGCTATACGGTATAAGAGGCGTATGTCTGAAATGGCTGGAAAGCTACTTGAAGGAACGGACACAATGTGTAGAAATTACTCGAGAAGACGAAGAACGAGTTGTCACTTCATATAGATCTCCATATGAAAAAAATCAAGTCGGGGTTCCCCAAGGCAGTGTTCTAGGATCGTTGCTGTTTTTAATTTATATAAATGATATCCCGAAGGTAACGAACCACAAATGCACGTTGTTCGCGGACGATATTTCAGTAATAGTTACACAGAACAAAAATAGCAGTGAAGACTACAAAATGGAGTTGCAAAAGGCGATCGATTCAATAACAACATGGCTAAAAGTAAATAACCTCAATGTAAACTTAAAAAAAAACAATATTGTGCAATTTAAAAATTATAATAATAACGTTAACAATCTGAACATTAACTTCTGTGGTTATGATATAGCAGAGGCAAGCGAAACAAAATTTCTGGGTATTACACTCGACAGCCATTGCAACTGGAAGGCCCAAATAAATAACGTATCTAATCGCATAAACCGATTCGTATTCGCACTCAGAAAGACGAGGAGACTAACAGATGAAAAAACGGCGCTAATGGCATATCATGGATATGTAGGTTCCATGCTGAGATATGGAATACTATTATGGGGTAATTCTACAGACATAAATAAAGTGTTTATATCGCAGAAGAAATGTGTTAGGGCGATTTGTGGGGCCGCACCTCTAGATTCCTGTAAGCCACTCTTCAAAAAGCTCAAATTATTGACCCTCACATCAATCTACGTTCACGAGATTGGCGTGTTCGTAAAAAAAAACCCACAACTATTTGAAAAAGCCTGTGAGACTAAAAAGTTTATATCTAGAGACCCAAGTAAACTCTTGATACCCATGATGTCGACTAGTTTATATAAAAAGAATAGTTTCTGTATGTGTGTCCAAGTTTTTAATAAAATACCAAAAGATATAAGAGAGTTACCAGTTTCACGCTTTACACAATCCTTAAAAAAATGGCTAATAGATAGATGTTTTTACACAATGAAAGAGTTTATGACATATAAAAATTAAATATAATAAATTAATGCCTGAGTAACAAGTAAAACTAGATAGTAGTAGGGTATAATAAGAAGTAGTCATGGGTATAATAATTATATTGTTGACATTACTGTGTTACTTTGTAGTTACCAAATTCTATGGGATAAGCTCAATCGGTAATGTAGTTGTGATAATAGATAAGTATACCTAATATTAATTATACCTATTGTATTGTGATAATATGAATATTAGTAGATAATTTATAATGTTACAACTTATTCCATAATTTAATATAATTTTATAATAAATGTAATGTAAGTGCAATGATTGATGACTGTGATGTTTAGTATTATAATATAATAATTGTTCGATTTGTGAAGACTGAAAAATTTGCATGCTGCAGATTGCGGCTAGACATGCTGTACTCATACATATTGTAAGACCTATGTGACCATGTTTAAAGGCAAATAAATTATTCTTATTCTTATTCTTATTCTTAAAAATAGTGACAATGACAAAAAACTGACATCGTCATATCTAACCGAACTATTGATACTTTACACGAACCTGGCTTCTTTAACGGCTAAATTCGATTTATTCTTATTGGAAATAAAAACCCATAAACCAGCATTCATAATGGTTACCGAAACTCAACTTAATAGTGAAGTAAGGGACAGCATCATCAACATACAGGGATATACAGTATACAGAAAGGATAGAGATGGTAGAAAAGGAGGTGGTGTGTTAATATACACAGCTCAAGAGATTAACAACATCCCAATTATTGCAAAGATAAATGACTCCTACCAGGACCCATCATTGGAAGCATTGTGGCTCGATATTCAATCCAACGATCTAAAGTTTACTCTGGCTTGTGTTTATCGTTCACCTTCAGACGCCCTGCAGGACTCAGACCGGGCTCTCTTCGACATTATTGGTAGGGCATCCTCAGAAAAGACATTGGTAGTATGTGGTGATTTTAACCTTCCTAAGATAGATTGGTCAAATAATCAGGTGAGCGGTTGTAACGACGCGCTCTGCAAACGTCGTCACACCGGTTTTAATTCTATTTTTGAACGAAGGGTTTCGGAACGCGGAGTGAATGACATTTTGACGTATGGCTGTCAAAGCACCTTTCTTCCTAGCGTTGAGGCTGGATGGTCGATATTCATGGCTTCGTAACTTAATTTCAATAAATCTCATAAAAATGAGAGTATTTTTGCCTAAAGGATAATAGTTTGTGTCTTCACAACTATCCTCTTGTGGAATTATAGTTTATTTCTGCTCTTAATCTGAGAATATTATGATTTCTTTTGCTATTGGCCTTGTTCCAGCAAATTAAGGCGGTTTCCAAATTGGAACCGTCTTTGCCCTTTTTCTCATTTTCTTTTTGCCTTTGGATCTTTTCTTTGGACCTTTGTCTTCGGTCATCTGCATTTCCTTATGGAGGGTTTGGACTTTTCGCCTCAAACCTGGATGTACCGCATGGGCTTACACTGAAAACTTCGCCTGCTACGAGCTTTCTCGCTGCTGTGTTTACATATACTCGCCGAGGGATGCCGTGAGCTTACTTTAATTATATTTTAAATCTAAACTTCAAAATAACCTAAAAATGCATTGGTGACATAAGATCATATTGACCTAGCTTATAAAACTCTAATTTTAAATTTAAGGTTAGTTATACATTAGGAATGTATCCTTGCAACTATTTCTAAATGCACACTGGAGTGGACAATAAAACCTTAAACCTCACCGTTTGGTTTCATTTAGCTCACCTCCGGCAGATTAAAAGTTCCCAATCTCCGCTGATTATCCTAGGCATGTGTATCTCCAAGGCGCACGAACTTTTATGGTAATGTACTTACAAACCAATTTTATTTCTAATTTCTTTTAAATAGGAGATTACACACTTACTTTGTCACATTTAACTTGCTCCATTCAAGAGTAAACCAATGATAGGAATACAGAATAAAATCCTTTTTTTTTTATTATTACATCTGGCACTCGCGAACAGGGACATGACAGTGTGCATATATCTTTATTCCTTGTCACCTTTGCATTATTTTTTACCTTATCATGTTAAGAACAGTGTTTTCTTCATGTATTTTACTGTTACATAACTGTGTATTACAGTAAATCTTTGTTATTGTTTACTTTGCAAAACTAATCATACTACAAGTTAGTACTATTGTTTGTATCTCTCAATTACAGGTGAATGTTTCAATTTGCATAACATGGTTATTGTTATAATTGTTTTATATTATAGCTTTTGTTTATTACAGGTAAGATTTTCCACTTGGTAATATTATATAATTACTAGTTCTTAACCTTTATTCACATGTGTGAAAACATAGTAATATTTGAATATTTGCTGTTTACCTTAAGTAGACATAAATAATTTATTTTGTGAATCACTAATGCATTTTTATCTTTATAGGCATTTGACCTAAATAATTTTTGCAACAATAACATTCCATTCTATGAGTTTGTTTGACTTTTGAGTTTAGCGTTTTGCTATCAATGCAATTAACTTCATTCATAATTTAATTAACTTTAATTAGAAACTTTAATTGATACTTTAATTAGAAACTTATAGTGTATTTAATACAACTTTTTATTAGATTTTCACATCCTTTTATAAATCAAACATGGATAAGGAAATACAGGTCCCGCCTTTGTTTGAGAATATTGTTAATGATGTTCCAGTTGGTACTTCTACTCATGAGATGCTGTAATAATAAAAAAAAAAGATTTTATTCTGTATTCCTATCATTGGTTTACTCTTGAATGGAGCAAGTTAAATGTGACAAAGTAAGTGTGTAATCTCCTATTTAAAAGAAATAGAAACAAAATTGGTTTGTAAGTACATTACCATAAAAGTTCGGGCGCCTTGGAGATACACATGCCTAGGATAATCAGCGGAGATTGGAAACTTTTAATCTGCCGGAGGTGAGCTAAATGAAACCAAACGGTGAGGTTTAAGGTTTTATTGTCCACTCCAGTGTGCATTTAGAAATAGTTGCAAGGATACATTCCTAATGTATATCTAACCTTAAATTTAAAATTAGAGTTTTATAAGCTAGGTCAATCTGAACCTATGTCAATATGATCTTATGTCACCAATGCATTTTTAGGTTATTTTGAAGTTTAGATTTAAAATATAATTAAAGTAAGCTCACGGCATCCCTCGGCGAGTATATGTAAACACAGCAGCGAGAAAGCTCGTAGCAGACGAAGTTTTCAGTTTAAGCCCATGCGGTACATCCAGGTTTGAGGCGAAAAGTCCAAACCCTCCATAAAGAAATGCAGATGTCCGAAGACAAAGGTCCAAAGAAAAAGTCCAAAGGAAAAAGAAAAAAGGCGGTTCCAATTTGGAAACCTGTAATAAAATTGCATGTCATTAGAACAAACTCCAATATGAACACGAGGTCCTAATTTTTTATAAATTTGTGCGACTTACCGCCTTAATTTGCTGGAACAATGATAATAGCAAAAGAAATCATAATATTCTCAGAGTAAGAGCTGAAACAATAGAATTTTAACAATTATTTTTCAAATTAGGAACGTGGCGAATTTCCAACAAAGTGAATCTTATTAAAAAATGACAACTCACCAGAAATAAACTATAATTCCACAAGAGGATAGTTGTGAAGACACAAACTATTATCCTTTAGGCAAAAATACTCTCATTTTTATGAGATTTATTGAAATTAAGTTACGAAGCCATGAATATCGACCATCCAGCCTCAACGCTAGGAAGAAAGGTGCCTTGACAGCTATACGTCAAAAGGTCATTCACTCCGCGTTCCGAAACTTTTCGTTCAAAAATAGAATTAAAACCGGTGTGACGACGTTTGCAGAGCGCGTCGTTACATTACATCCCTCCCCAAAAAGAAAAAAGAAAGAAAGAAACTTCCTTTTCGGATGAAAATTATGAGAGTCCAGAACAAAATTCCAAAAAACCTCAAAAGACAAAATGTCTTGCAACATCCTTCAATAAACAAAAAAGGCAATGCGAAAGCATCTTGCATTGGGTATTGCAGAAATAATTATAAATTAAAGAATGGGAAAGCATTCCTAAAAATCAAAGAATGTGAAAACACTCGAAAAGTAAAGAATTAAGTTGAAAAAGAATTTCCAGTTTCAAATGGAAACAAAGGACACTATCCAACTTAATGGAATAACCGAAACCAAACTCAGAAAAGAGTAAAAACTTATTTCTACACAAAAGTGAAAATAAATCCTTCAATAAAACAAATTAAACAATCCCTACTCAATTCCATTCCAGATATCGATTAGGCAACCAACGCCGTCGAATCTAATCCTTGATCTTAACCAGCCTTCTAGCATCAATACAAAAGTGCGGTTGAGCTCCTACGCCACCGACTCTATACCAGCTATTCCTGAAACAAAAATATGAAACTAACAAGATATCGGTTAAGCACCAACGCTGCCGAATCTGAAAGAAAATCGGTAAAAACAATGAAGTTTTCCCACTGTCGGTTAGGTTGAAAAGCCGCCGACTTCAAATTCCTATTCCAACATCCAAAACGTCAAAACAAAATCACAACAAAAGTGTCGTAATAATATATTTATAAGCATTGTGATCGGCATAACACCACCAACTTTCCGAGCACAAGCAAAATATAAAGAAAATATGACAATTGTGACCAGTACAACACCACTGACTTTCTGAGCACAACCGCATAAGAAAAGTATGACATTTGCGACCGGCACAACACCACCGACATCCCGTGCGCAAAGCATAAAAAATGTAACAATGTGTATAAAAACACAATCGTACAAAAAGAGAAAAACGACAATTACGACCGGCTCAACACCACCAGCTTCCCGTGCGCAAAGCGTAAGGTGTGACTATGTGTATGAAACACAATAGCACAAAAAATTGTAAAGTCCAGTAAGACACAAGTTTCCCAAAAAATGGTATAACAAGGTGTGTAAAAAATGCATAAAATGCGTCCAATCCGAGAATCTTAATACTAAGAAAATAACCCAGAACTGTACAAAAATAAAGTTCAAGAAACTTAATTTTCCATTCCCTAAGTGAGTGGAAATAAGTCTAGTGAATTTAATGTAGAAAATGAATATTAAATTTCACTCCTATATTAGAGTAGAAACTAAATTCCTAAATTTGTACAAAATATACAATATTAAATATACAAGTGTATAAAAATATATACAGGAAAATAATCCTATACAACAAAGATAAATAAAAATTATAAGATCTTTTGATGTGGAACTATTTGTTAATATGGAGTAGAGTTACATAAAAATAAGTCCTAAAATGACCTAAGTTATTTTTGAAGGAAACTAAAATTGAAATTAATAAATTGTTGTGAAGTTCCTAACATACATCTCCTTTCAAGAACCCTAAACCTATCAAACATCACCTTTTAATGGGTTCAATACTTCAAACAAAGTACCAAAGACAAAGATAGACATTGTCAAAACAAGAATAATTTTAATATTTAATTATGTCTTTAATATGATAACGACCAGTATAGTTTTTATTAAGGTCTTTTAAAACATAAACATTAGAGGAAATTTTATCTATTATTTCACACTTAACAAACTTAGGTGCTAACTTAGCCGAAAAGAATGCAGGAGCATTAGACTGCACAAAACTTCTCCTCCACACTATATCTCCCACTTCAAAAGAAATGACCTTCCTTCCTATATTATAATAACGCGCATTACGCTTATAAGCTTTAAGCAATGAAGCTTGAACTTTTATAAAAATATCACTAAGTGATTTAAGTGAAAAAGCAAATGAAGACCTATCAACAACATCAAGTTGATTGAGGTTATCAAAAGAATTACTAAAACGGTGCAATGAAGCATCAAAAATAAGTTCTCTACCGAACATGAGAAAATTAGGAGTGAAATCGGTAGCTAGATTCACACTACTATTTAAAGCTAATTGAACATGAGGCAAATATTTTGACCAAGTTCTATGATCATCTTTAACAAAACAAGAAATACATGTTTCGACTGTTTTGTTATATCCCTCTACAGGACCATCTTGAGGTGTATATAAAGTATTATAAAATATTTTACTAATATTATAACTTTTTAGAAAATCTACAAATTGCTTAGCTGTAAATTGGCTTCCATTATCACAAACAAAAATTTTAGGTGTTCTAAACTTAAGAAATATTTCTTTTTCAAGTATCCTACAAATTACTTTAGTGGTAGCACTAGTCATAGGAAATATCCAACAATATTTTGTAAAAACATCTATGATTGAAAGTATATACTTATGGCCAGAATAAGCTTTTGGAAGAGTTCCAATAATATCAATAGAAAGCATTAACATTGGTTTATCAACTTTCTTAGGATTAACCATAATTCCATGAGGTGGATTAGTAGAAGATTTATAAGCTTTACAAGTATCACAAGAAGAAATGTATTTTTGAACATCAATAAACATACCTTTCCAAAAATAATGTATTTTTAATTTATTTAAAGTTTTATGAATTCCTAAATGTCCTGAATTAACATCATCATGATTAGATTTAATAGTGTCTAAGATGTGTTCTTTAGGTATGACAATTTTCCAATTTAAACGATTATTAGGATTATATTTATCTTTACAAAATCTATACAAAGTATCACTTTCAACTTTGAAATTTTTATATTTTCTAGGAAACTTTTGACAATTTACAAATATTTTTCTATACCAAGGATCAACGATATCCTCATTTGGCATAACAATAATATTATTTACAGGAATATTAATAGCAGAAATTTCTATTCTGGATAAACAATCTGGAACTAAATGTAAAGAACCTTTTTTATATTTAACATCAAAAGTAAATTGAGAAATTCTAGCAGCCCAACGTGCAAGACGACCACTAGGATTATCAAGTTTAAGAAGCCAAGTTAAACTAGCATGGTCAGTGATAACTGTAAATTTCATTCCTTCAATATAAGGTCTGAAATGTTCAATAGAATCCAATATTGACAACAACTCTCTCTCAGTTGTACTATAATTACGTTCACATTTATTAAGTGATCTAGAATAATAAGCTACAGGATGTTGATCTCCATTATCATCATCTTGGCTCAGGACACTACCAATTCCAACAGAACTAGCATCGCAATGTAAAGAGAATGGTCTTTCAAAATTCGGACAATGTAAAACTGGTGCAGAAATTAATGCAAGTTTTAAATTATGAAAAGCAACTTCAGCTTCTTCATTCCAGAAAAGAGATTTTTTAGAATTCTTGCTTCCGGCCGTTAATTTTGTTAAGGGCGAAGCAATATCAGCAAACTTATCAATGAATCTACGGTAATAAGAACATAACCCAAGAAAACTTCTTAATTGTCTAACGCTTTCTGGGCGTGGGAAACTTTTAATGGACTCTAATTTAGCAGGGTCTGTATGTAAACCATTACTATCAACAATATAACCAAGATAACGCAGTTTATCTTTACAAAAATTACACTTTTTTAAATTAATAGTTAACCCAGCATCTTTAAGGATTTTATAAATTTTATTTAAATAATCTAAATGATCAGAGAATGTAGAATTTATCAATATGAGATCATCTAAGTAACAGAATGCTACATTATCAAATTCTGGTCCAAACAACTTGTCTACGAGTCTCTGTAACTCTGCAGGTGCATTAGTCAAACCGTACACCATCCGGGTAAAATGAAATAAACCTTTCCCAGGAACAACAAAAGCAGTCTTCTCTCGAGAAGATTCTTCTAAAGCGATTTGCAAAAATGCTTTAGACAAATCAATAGTAGTTATATAATTAGCACCCCGAAGGTTATCTAAAATTCTAGAAGGGTAAGGTAAAGGATAAGAATCTTTAACAGTAACTGAATTTAAACGTCTAGAGTCCAAACATAATCTTGTTCCACCATCGCGTTTTTCAACGGCTAACACTGGAGAACACCAAGGAGATTTAGAAGGTTCAATAATATTTTCCTTTAATAAAACTTCCACTTCATCATAAAGTTCTTTTTGTTTAGCAGGACTAAGGGGCCAATAACGTTGTTTAAAAGGTTCACCAGTAACATTAATTTTATGTTTAACTAAATGAGTAAGACCTAAGCCTCTCTTTTCATAAGAAATATTTTCAAAAAGTGAAATAATTTTATTTAACTCGTGTTTCTCAGAAGGAGAAAGTTCAGAAACAGAAGTAACTGCATTTACACAAGTAGTGGATTCATATTCAAAAGTAATATTATTCCATAAGTCTTTAGCAAGATTAAATTTCAACCAAAAGTCAAATCCCAAAATAATTGAAGGTTTAAAAGAAGGTATTATCAAAAAATCTACATTTTTAGTTAAGTTATCACAAGTGATAGGTAAAACCATAGTTCCAATAACATTGTGTGCAGAACCATCAGCAGTAACAGCGTTACCTTTATAAGGTTTAAATTTATAACCTAATTGCAAAAATGTTTGATGAATATTAGAACCGAGTACACAACTACAAGCTCCACTATCTAACAAACCTGAATAAAATTTATTATTAATATTAAAATTTAAATAAGGTCTAGTGTCTTTATGTTTAACAAACAAAACAGGAGCAGCCCTGATATTATTAAAGAAAACTTTCAAATAATCCAACCATTCATTAAATTCTTTCTTACAAGTGGCTTCATTCGGAGCATTGCTAAATTTTTTCAACATCGAGTCACCAGAGGTTTTATCAAAAACTAGGGCTCGATGGGACCTGATACGTTTTTTGACTGAACAGTATTTGAATTACAAACTTCGCAATTCTTCGTAGTGACGCCAAGCTTGTGACATTTAAAACAAATTACACCTGGAAATGTAGGGCAATTTTTATAAGAATGTCCAGAGGACTTACATTTTAAACAAGTTAAATCATCTGATTTAACAGCACTAATTTGAGCAGAATATTTTTCTTTTTTAATACTTTTATTCTCACTCAAGTTCTTTCTTGACACAAAATTCTCTAATTCTCTGCTGAGGTTAATAAATTCGTCGATAGAAGAAATAGTTCTACCAAACACAAAAGGTGTGTAAATATTCAACATGTTATGTTTAATAATAGTTATGAGGGTAGCATCAAAAACAGGCATAGACAAACGGCTAGCCATATCCATTATGTCTGTAATAAAATCTGGTAATGACTCAGTTATCTTTTGTTTACGAGTACGGAGTTCATGTTCCAAATGATAATCAAATTCAATTCTATCAAAACGTTTCAACAACGCAGCCTTCAAATCCTGCCAAGAAGCAATACGAATACGAACACTACGAAACCATTTAAGCGCAGTGCCTGACAAAAGATCAGAGAAAGAACTAACCAAAAAATATTCATTAAAGTTTTTAAACAAGAAACATTCTTCCACTTGAGTAATAAATTCCCTAACGCACGATTTACCATCATACAAAAGCTTACTTCGTTTTAAATCAGGCAACTTAGTAACAGAAGGCAAGTTTTTCCTCAAATTATCATTCAATAAAACATTCATCATATTAAATGAAGATGCGGCTCTCAGACTATGATCACCAGCTCCTCGACTATTCGAAAATGGATCAACAACTTCAGATAAATCAGCCATGACATGAGGCATCTCATGAGTAGAAGTACCAACTGGAACATCACCAACAATATTCTCAAACAAAGGCGGGACCTGTATTTCCTTATCCATGTTTGATTTATAAAAGGATGTGAAAATCTAATAAAAAGTTGTATTAAATACACTATAAGTTTCTAATTAAAGTATCAATTAAAGTTTCTAATTAAAGTTAATTAAATTATGAATGAAGTTAATTGCATTGATAGCAAAACGCTAAACTCAAAAGTCAAACAAACTCATAGAATGGAATGTTATTGTTGCAAAAATTATTTAGGTCAAATGCCTATAAAGATAAAAATGCATTAGTGATTCACAAAATAAATTATTTATGTCTACTTAAGGTAAACAGCAAATATTCAAATATTACTATGTTTTCACACATGTGAATAAAGGTTAAGAACTAGTAATTATATAATATTACCAAGTGGAAAATCTTACCTGTAATAAACAAAAGCTATAATATAAAACAATTATAACAATAACCATGTTATGCAAATTGAAACATTCACCTGTAATTGAGAGATACAAACAATAGTACTAACTTGTAGTATGATTAGTTTTGCAAAGTAAACAATAACAAAGATTTACTGTAATACACAGTTATGTAACAGTAAAATACATGAAGAAAACACTGTTCTTAACATGATAAGGTAAAAAATAATGCAAAGGTGACAAGGAATAAAGATATATGCACACTGTCATGTCCCTGTTCGCGAGTGCCAGATGTAATAATAAAAAAAAAAGGATTTTATTCTGTATTCCTATCATTGGTTTACTCTTGAATGGAGCAAGTTAAATGTGACAAAGTAAGTGTGTAATCTCCTATTTAAAAGAAATAGAAACAAAATTGGTTTGTAAGTACATTACCATAAAAGTTCGGGCGCCTTGGAGATACACATGCCTAGGATAATCAGCGGAGATTGGAAACTTTTAATCTGCCGGAGGTGAGCTAAATGAAACCAAACGGTGAGGTTTAAGGTTTTATTGTCCACTCCAGTGTGCATTTAGAAATAGTTGCAAGGATACATTCCTAATGTATATCTAACCTTAAATTTAAAATTAGAGTTTTATAAGCTAGGTCAATCTGAACCTATGTCAATATGATCTTATGTCACCAATGCATTTTTAGGTTATTTTGAAGTTTAGATTTAAAATATAATTAAAGTAAGCTCACGGCATCCCTCGGCGAGTATATGTAAACACAGCAGCGAGAAAGCTCGTAGCAGACGAAGTTTTCAGTTTAAGCCCATGCGGTACATCCAGGTTTGAGGCGAAAAGTCCAAACCCTCCATAAAGAAATGCAGATGTCCGAAGACAAAGGTCCAAAGAAAAAGTCCAAAGGAAAAAGAAAAAAGGCGGTTCCAATTTGGAAACCTGTAATAAAATTGCATGTCATTAGAACAAACTCCAATATGAACACGAGGTCCTAATTTTTTATAAATTTGTGCGACTTACCGCCTTAATTTGCTGGAACAATGCCAATAGCAAAAGAAATCATAATATTCTCAGAGTAAGAGCTGAAACAATAGAATTTTAACAATTATTTTTCAAATTAGGAACGTGGCGAATTTCCAACAAAGTGAATCTTATTAAAAAAATGACAACTCACCAGAAATAAACTATAATTCCACAAGAGGATAGTTGTGAAGACACAAACTATTATCCTTTAGGCAAAAATACTCTCATTTTTATGAGATTTATTGAAATTAAGTTACGAAGCCATGAATATCGACCATCCAGCCTCAACGCTAGGAAGAAAGGTGCCTTGACAGCTATACGTCAAAAGGTCATTCACTCCGCGTTCCGAAACTTTTCGTTCAAAAATAGAATTAAAACCGGTGTGACGACGTTTGCAGAGCGCGTCGTTACAATGCCTCATGTCATGGCTGATTTATCTGAAGTTGTTGATCCATTTTCGAATAGTCGAGGAGCTGGTGATCATAGTCTGAGAGCCGCATCTTCATTTAATATGATGAATGTTTTATTGAATGATAATTTGAGGAAAAACTTGCCTTCTGTTACTAAGTTGCCTGATTTAAAACGAAGTAAGCTTTTGTATGATGGTAAATCGTGCGTTAGGGAATTTATTACTCAAGTGGAAGAATATTTCTTGTTTAAAAATTTTAATGAATATTTTTTGGT
Organism: Eilema griseolum; assembly: GCA_963662185.1. Lineage (NCBI taxonomy): Eukaryota > Metazoa > Arthropoda > Insecta > Lepidoptera > Erebidae > Eilema > Eilema griseolum. The sequence continues at coordinate 1,622,747 of OY759232.1, forward strand.
TAGTTCATTCTCTGATCTTTTGTCAGGCACTGCGCTTAAATGGTTTCGTAGTGTTCGTATTCGTATTGCTTCTTGGCAGGATTTGAAGGCTGCGTTGTTGAAACGTTTTGATAGAATTGAATTTGATTATCATTTGGAACATGAACTCCGTACTCGTAAACAAAAGATAACTGAGTCATTACCAGATTTTATTACAGACATAATGGATATGGCTAGCCGTTTGTCTATGCCTGTTTTTGATGCTACCCTCATAACTATTATTAAACATAACATGTTGAATATTTACACACCTTTTGTGTTTGGTAGAACTATTTCTTCTATTGACGAATTTATTAACCTCAGCAGAGAATTAGAGAATTTTGTGTCAAGAAAGAACTTGAGTGAGAATAAAAGTATTAAAAAAGAAAAATATTCTGCTCAAATTAGTGCTGTTAAATCAGATGATTTAACTTGTTTAAAATGTAAGTCCTCTGGACATTCTTATAAAAATTGCCCTACATTTCCAGGTGTAATTTGTTTTAAATGTCACAAGCTTGGCGTCACTACGAAGAATTGCGAAGTTTGTAATTCAAATACTGTTCAGTCAAAAAACGTATCAGGTCCCATCGAGCCCTAGTTTTTGATAAAACCTCTGGTGACTCGATGTTGAAAAAATTTAGCAATGCTCCGAATGAAGCCACTTGTAAGAAAGAATTTAATGAATGGTTGGATTATTTGAAAGTTTTCTTTAATAATATCAGGGCTGCTCCTGTTTTGTTTGTTAAACATAAAGACACTAGACCTTATTTAAATTTTAATATTAATAATAAATTTTATTCAGGTTTGTTAGATAGTGGAGCTTGTAGTTGTGTACTCGGTTCTAATATTCATCAAACATTTTTGCAATTAGGTTATAAATTTAAACCTTATAAAGGTAACGCTGTTACTGCTGATGGTTCTGCACACAATGTTATTGGAACTATGGTTTTACCTATCACTTGTGATAACTTAACTCAAAATGTAGATTTTTTGATAATACCTTCTTTTAAACCTTCAATTATTTTGGGATTTGACTTTTGGTTGAAATTTAATCTTGCTAAAGACTTATGGAATAATATTACTTTTGAATATGAATCCACTACTTGTGTAAATGCAGTTACTTCTGTTTCTGAACTTTCTCCTTCTGAGAAACACGAGTTAAATAAAATTATTTCACTTTTTGAAAATATTTCTTATGAAAAGAGAGGCTTAGGTCTTACTCATTTAGTTAAACATAAAATTAATGTTACTAGTGCTACCACTAAAGTAATTTGTGGGATACTTGAAAAAGAAATATTTCTTAAGTTTGGAACACCTAAAATTTTTGTTTGTGATAATGGAAGCCAATTTACAGCTAAGCAATTTGTAGATTTTCTAAAAAGTTATAATATTAGTAAAATATTTTATAATACTTTATATACACCTCAAAATAATCCTGTAGAGAGATATAACAAAACAGTCGAAACATGTATTTCTTGTTTTGTTAAAGATGATCATAGAACTTGGTCAAAATATTTGCCTCATGTTCAATTAGCTTTAAATAGTAGTGTGAATCTAGCTACCGATTTCACTCCTAATTTTCTCATGTTCGGTAGAGAACTTATTTTTGATGCTTCATTCTACGTTTTAGTAATTCTTTTGATAACCTCAATCAACTTGATGTTGTTGATAGGTCTTCATTTGCTTTTTCACTTAAATCACTTAGTGATATTTTTATAAAAGTTCAAGCTTCATTGCTTAAAGCTTATAAGCGTAATGCGCGTTATTATAATATAGGAAGGAAGGTCATTTCTTTTGGAGTGGGAGATATAGTGTGGAGGAGAAGTTTTGTGCAGTCTAATGCTCCTGCATTCTTTTCGGCTAAGTTAGCACCTAAGTTTGTTAAGTGTGAAATAATAGATAAAATTTCCTCTAATGTTTATGTTTTAAAAGACCTTAATAAAAACTATACTGGTCGTTATCATATTAAAGACATAATTAAATATTAAAATTATTCTTGTTTTGACAATGTCTATCTTTGTCTTTGGTACTTTGTTTGAAGTATTGAACCCATTAAAAGGTGATGTTTGATAGGTTTAGGGTTCTTGAAAGGAGATGTATGTTAGGAACTTCACAACAATTTATTAATTTCAATTTTAGTTTCCTTCAAAAATAACTTAGGTCATTTTAGGACTTGTTATTATGTAACTCTACTCCATATTAACAAATTGTTCCACATCAAAAGATCTTATATTTTTATTTATCTTTGTTGTATAGGATTATTTTCCTGTATATATTTTTATACACTTGTATATTTAATATTGTATATTTTGTACAAATTTAGGAATTTAGTTTCTACTCTAATATAGGAGTGAAATTTAATATTCATTTTCTACATTAAATTCACTTGACTTATTTCCACTCACTTAGGGAATGGAAAATTAAGTTTCTTGAACTTTATTTTTGTACAGTTCTGGGTTATTTTCTTAGTATTAAGATTCTCGGATTGGACGCATTTTATGCATTTTTTACACACCTTGTTATACCATTTTTTGGGAAACTTGTGTCTTACTGGACTTTACAATTTTTTGTGCTATTGTGTTTCATACACATAGTCACACCTTACGCTTTGCGCACGGGAAGCTGGTGGTGTTGAGCCGGTCGTAATTGTCGTTTTTCTCTTTTTGTACGATTGTGTTTTTATACACATTGTTACATTTTTTATGCTTTGCGCACGGGATGTCGGTGGTGTTGTGCCGGTCGCAAATGTCATACTTTTCTTATGCGGTTGTGCTCAGAAAGTCAGTGGTGTTGTACTGGTCACAATTGTCATATTTTCTTTATATTTTGCTTGTGCTCGGAAAGTTGGTGGTGTTATGCCGATCACAATGCTTATAAATATATTATTACGACACTTTTGTTGTGATTTTGTTTTGACGTTTTAGATGTTGGAATAGGAATTTGAAGTCGGCGGCTTTTCAACCTAACCGACAGTGGGAAAACTTCATTGTTTTTACCGATTTTTCTTTCAGATTCGGCAGCGTTGGTGCTTAACCGATATCTTGTTAGTTTCATATTTTTGTTTCAGGAATAGCTGGTATAGAGTCGGTGGCGTAGGAGCTCAACCGCACTTTTGTATTGATGCTAGAAGGCTGGTTAAGATCAAGGATTAGATTCGACGGCGTTGGTTGCCTAATCGATATCTGGAATGGAATTGAGTAGGGATTGTTTAATTTGTTTTATTGAAGGATTTATTTTCACTTTTGTGTTGAAATAAGTTTTTACTCTTTTCTGAGTTTGGTTTCGGTTATTCCATTAAGTTGGATAGTGTCCTTTGTTTCCATTTGAAACTGGAAATTCTTTTTCAACTTAATTCTTTACTTTTCGAGTGTTTTCACATTCTTTGATTTTTAGGAATGCTTTCCCATTCTTTAATTTATAATTATTTCTGCAATACCCAATGCAAGATGCTTTCGCATTGCCCTTTTTTGTTTATTGAAAAATGTTGCAAGACATTTTGTCTTTTGAGGTTTTTTGGAATTTTGTTCTGGACTCTCATAATTTTCATCAGAAAAGGAAGTTTCTTTCTTTCTTTTTTCTTTTTGGGGAGGGATGTAATGTAACGACGCGCTCTGCAAACGTCGTCACACCGGTTTTAATTCTATTTTTGAACGAAGGGTTTCGGAACGCGGAGTGAATGACATTTTGACGTATGGCTGTCAAAGCACCTTTCTTCCTAGCGTTGAGGCTGGATGGTCGATATTCATGGCTTCGTAACTTAATTTCAATAAATCTCATAAAAATGAGAGTATTTTTGCCTAAAGGATAATAGTTTGTGTCTTCACAACTATCCTCTTGTGGAATTATAGTTTATTTCTGCTCTTAATCTGAGAATATTATGATTTCTTTTGCTATTGGCCTTGTTCCAGCAAATTAAGGCGGTTTCCAAATTGGAACCGTCTTTGCCCTTTTTCTCATTTTCTTTTTGCCTTTGGATCTTTTCTTTGGACCTTTGTCTTCGGTCATCTGCATTTCCTTATGGAGGGTTTGGACTTTTCGCCTCAAACCTGGATGTACCGCATGGGCTTACACTGAAAACTTCGCCTGCTACGAGCTTTCTCGCTGCTGTGTTTACATATACTCGCCGAGGGATGCCGTGAGCTTACTTTAATTATATTTTAAATCTAAACTTCAAAATAACCTAAAAATGCATTGGTGACATAAGATCATATTGACCTAGCTTATAAAACTCTAATTTTAAATTTAAGGTTAGTTATACATTAGGAATGTATCCTTGCAACTATTTCTAAATGCACACTGGAGTGGACAATAAAACCTTAAACCTCACCGTTTGGTTTCATTTAGCTCACCTCCGGCAGATTAAAAGTTCCCAATCTCCGCTGATTATCCTAGGCATGTGTATCTCCAAGGCGCCCGAACTTTTATGGTAATGTACTTACAAACCAATTTTATTTCTAATTTCTTTTAAATAGGAGATTACACACTTACTTTGTCACATTTAACTTGCTCCATTCAAGAGTAAACCAATGATAGGAATAGAGAAAATAAAATCCACTTTTTTTATTATTACACGGTACCCATCCTCTTAGTGAATATTTTATGAACATGTATGCAAATAGTAATATGCAACAACTGGTCACACAAATCACCAGGATAAGGAACGACCAACAGTCCTTGTTAGATCTTATCTTATGCAATGATGATACACTGATAAGCGATATTGAATATCACCCACCAGTGGGAAAAAGTGACCATATTGTTATAACAGCATTGATACAAATTACTGAATCTAGCCACAGAAGAGTAACTAAAGAGGCAAAATATGATTTTTATAATGCAGACTACAATGCAATTAACAAACATCTTTCAGACTGCTTAAAACTTAGTGATTGTTCATCTCATGACATGTGGTCTAACTTCAAAATGCAAATTCATCAAACCATAGAAAAATGCATAGACAAGAAACGAAATAATAAGAATAATAAACATTTATACAAACCTTGGATAAATAAAGAAATACTTGAGCTCACTAAACAAAAGAAAAGGTTGTGGGGTATATACAGAATTGATAAGAGTAATGATTCGTACCAGGCATACAGAACAATCAATAACAAAATTGTACAACTAAGTAGAACCAGGAGAATGCATTTCGAATCTAATATCATAGAGATGGGGCCAAAACCTTTTTATGGATATATTAGGAAACAGTTGAACTGCAAAATCAGTATTCCCTACGTCCTAAGAAATAGTTCAAATAACTTAATAGTGGAACCAAAAGAAATAGCAGAACTATTTGCGGATCAATTCGAACTTAATTTCACTAGGGAACCCCCTGGTCCCTTACCTGTAATTAATATGCATCGAGTTGAGAACTCGTTCAATGAGGTAAATATTACGGCTGAGCTGGTGCAAAAGTATCTTTCTACTTTCAACGATGGTACAGCCACAGGCCCTGATGAAATCCCATCTGTTCTATTGAAAAATTGTTCACATGTATTAGCTGGATACATAGCGAATATTATGAATGCCTCCCTAGAAACTGGAATCTTGCCTGTTGACTGGAAGAATGCCACTGTTGTTCCAATATACAAAAAAGGCAACAAGTTACTAGCAGTGAACTACAGACCTATTAGTCTTACAAGTATTGTATGCAAGTGCATGGAAAAGATTGTGGCTGAACAACTTAGATCATTCCTAAACCAAGAACACATTTTCCTTGATGAGCAGCATGGTTTTGTTCCAAGGCGGTCAGTGACAACAAATTTGTTAACCTGTGTTAATGAATGGGTGAAGAACCACGACAAAGGGCTTCCTACCGATGTTGTATACCTTGATTATGAGAAAGCTTTTGATCGTGTCCCACTGCAGCGTCTCATCCATAAATTGGAACATTTTGGTATCCGTGGCAAAGTGCTGGCTTGGATAAAGAACTTTCTGTCACAGAGAACTTTCTGTGTACGCATAGGAAACACAACGTCAGCAGCGCATGCCGTGCATAGCGGCGTGCCCCAGGGATCTGTCCTCGGACCATTGATCTTCATACTATATCTGACTGACCTAAAGAATACACTACGGTTACCCTTCTCATTATTTGCCGACGACACGAAATTTTTTGGTAACCCCTTATCCCAATCGGAAGATATCCAGAGGGATTTAGACGCCATATTTGATTGGACTAAACAATGGTTATTGTCTCTTAATGCTACAAAATGTACCATACTGCACATAGGTAACAAGAACCCCTGTAAACCATACTATCTGGGACAGCATCAACTGACACCTGTGCAAGCACAGAGGGATTTGGGTGTCACAATTAGCAAGGACTTGAAATGGGAACCTCATATCAGTGAAATTGTGAAGAGAGCTAACTCCATGTTATATTTGGTTCGAAAATCCTTCAAATGTCTCACACCAAAAACATTTGTGAAACTATACAAAACATATATAAGACCACTGCTGGAATATGCATATGTAGTTTGGGATCCCTACTTTAAGAAGGATATTTCACTCCTTGAAAATGTACAAAGGAGAGCTACTAAAATGGTTGGAGTATTGAAGTACAAATCTTATGATGAACGCCTTAAGTTCCTTAGCCTTACATCACTTGAAAAACGGAGACAGAGAGGAAGTCTCATCGAAACTTACAAAATACTCCACGACTATTATGATATCGATAACATCCATGACATATACAGCCTCAACGAGAACAAGCACCTGAGGGGTCACCCACTAAAGCTATGTACAATGCGATCCAGACTTGAACCTCGGAAACACTCTCTACCGAACCGTGTCGTTAGAGAGTGGAACAGCCTACCTGAAAATGTTGTTTTGGCACCCAGTGTTAATAGTTTCAAAAACAGACTTGACAAAATCTCTGGATCATGAGACACACACGCATCAGCCTAATGGCTGCTAGTGTGTTCAACATAAATAATAATAATAAAAAAACCTTTGTAACCATATTCCAGCTAAAAGAGAACTTGAATTTAGGTATAGAGCTATTTCAGGAACTTACATCGTGTGTTGAGGCCCGCCTGATGTTTCTTCACTAGTTTATTTACTATTACGGTTGGGGCAGAAACCACTGGTTTCTTTTTTGTATGCACAGTAACATTTTCATTCCGACTGCCATTTTTTGTTTTACCATCATCAGTATCAACAATTTCTGCACTATTTTCATTGGTCTGTTCTACGTTGTCCATTTCACTGTTACCTTCGTCATGTTCTGCCAACTGAAGTTGGCCATCAACAAGAATAACTTTGTACATTTTATTCGGTACGAGTTTTGCATCATCAATAACGGAAACATTATTTTGTGCGTCTGCACTGTCTGTTGCTGAAACATTTTGTTTTTTCTCATGCTTATCTTTTCTTACAAACTTTGTTTGTGGACAGCTGATTTTTACGGTCTCAGAAGAATTATATTTTGTTCTATGATCTTGCACCTTAGATAAACGAAACTTTTCTAATACTACTCTTGCCTTGTCTGTAAATATAAAAAAGACTGTTGGTTTTATAATGACAAATTTGAGAATAAACGTTGTGTTTACTCAAAATAAAACATTAAATAAAAATTATAGCAATTACACTTGAGTGTGAGAACTGCTCAAAATGATATATGAAGTTATTTTTATTATTATTTAATCAGGCAGGCAGTTGCTAGAACTGATAGTTGCCTGCATACAATTTCTAAAACTTGTTTTCTCTCCTTTTGTTCAAGTGTATATTCAGCCTGTTCTTAAATTGGTTGATGGTTTGTGCTGAAATGAGGTCATTGGGCACCTTATTCCCCTCTGTTACTGAAGAACCAACACTTCGCTCAGCATGAAGAAGCAAAACCCAGACAGACCAACTAAACATAGAATATTTAGGTTTCTAACCACTCGTTTTCACCAAGAAACTAGTTATAAACTTGATACAAAATTTGTTTAAGACATGTAGAGGACTAGTCAAAAGATAATATTTGTTTACATGTTTTGAGACTGTCTCAAATACTTTTTACTTAATACTTGTTTACATGTTTTGAGACTGTCTCAGATACTTTTTCATTCATATAGTATATATAGCCAACAAGTTGTAAACAAGTTTAAAATATATTTGCGTACATCAGTATCAAAATAAACGGAATATTTACCATGTTTCATTGTTTTGAGTTTACGTTTATTTTGATACTGATGTGAGTGACCATGATAGTTTAAATACCTACATTTGCGTTCACACTGAAGCCTGTGACATATAGCAACTTGTCAAATACATGTTTTGTACTTAGGTAAAATGAGGGGTAACAGTGGTTGTTCATAGATATTTGATGGTGCACCTTAAGTGGTGAGCATGGTCATGATCTAGCTACCTGTATTGTTAGAAAATAGTAATAAAAATAAAGTGTTAAATAATCTATACTATATATATATCAACAAAAAGGTATCGTTTCCCCCTGTTATCGGCTCTTTTAAGAAATCAGTGTTGTAGATCGTAAAACTATTTATTTAAACAATTTGGTGGTATTTTATTCGCCTCCATAGATTACACTAGTACATACCATAGTCTCGTATATCAAATTTCTGAGACATGACGGGATCTAACTCTTTACCAGACGATGATAGAAGCCGTGGGCCCGGACAGGCAGACACATTTTAAGGGTCAAATCGCCCGGAAACCAGTGGTATATGAGGACGTCTATCCTTGTATCACAAATTACATATTACAATACAAAATTAATTTTAAATGTACGTGAATTATTGACAATAACAACCAAATAACAACTTTTCTTCAGCAACTACATGACAGCTTGATGATGATTCCGTTGACATTTGACGTTTGAACGAAATGATTTTTTTTTTTTATATAGGACACGTCAATTGGACTTCGCCTTGCCTGATGGTAAGCTGAAGGCAAAGTCCCAGAAAAGAGGGTCACCATTACTCACACATACCGTGTGACAATAGTGACACTCAGCTTGACGGCCTCATCATATGCTTTTTCACGCCCCGCTTAAAGGACCCGGGACTGTAGGAAGAAGGAAACACGTGAGCTGGTAATGAGTTCCAGGCCTTAATGGTGCGACCGAGGAAAGAGTCTTCGAACCGCTTGGTTCTTGATCGGATGTTTTGCACCGTGTGCGGATGACATCTAAGGCTCGACACTGCGTTAAGCGGGCGACCGCGACGGGCACCCGTCGCGTGTCTACGCGCGTGGTCACGCGGGCGGGTTGCGTGGGCACGCGACGGTACCCGTCGCGGGCACCCGTCGCGGAGACCGTCTATCGCAGTGTCGCTAGTTCAATTTTAGCGGCGTGCATGTATAGTCATGTCCATGGAGAACTTATTGTATTATTACGTAGCAAAACTACGACGACTAGCAAAAAAGAAACTTTGCTGTTGCTGTTGCTGTGCGGGGAATTTGTTGCAAAGTTCAGTATATTAAGAGAAAATGAAAATTAATTTTACAATAATTTTAAAGTATCGGTACAGGTCTATGACGAATTATTTTCCAAACTGGAACCATATTTGAAGGTCAACAATTTAAGAGAAATTTATTTGATGGTTGAAGTTAATTAAATTATTCTCATTCTAAGTAATCTATACAGAAATAATTTATAAATATTAAATACAATAAAAATAAAATAACTTTACAACATATAGCTAAGAACAATTAAAATGCGTCGTAGAATTCCTCCGCATCGCATGCCTCTTGTGGTAGCGTTCCCAGAAGACTGGCAGCATTGCCACGTTGTATGGCAATACTTATTCTCTGACCTAAAAAGAGGCCAGCCTTCTGGTCACGAGAAGCGTCGACCATACGCTTCGCAATCTCACGGAAGAGGTTGCGAGCACTCGGACCCCATGACCCCAAAGTCTTGACTCCAAACGGCACAAATTCATAATCCCCGATGAGATTGGAGTATTTGCGCCGCTTGAGAGCCTCTGCAGAAGCAGCAGCAGCACCAGCACAGCCAGCCGTGCTAGTTATATGGGTAGGAGCCATGGTATCAACGCATGTGGCGTCCCACACCAGAGTCCTACCCATCTTCCATGGCATTAACGACATGCCATCCGGTCTCCTGCCATCGTCACGCGCCAAACCGTTTGGTTCTAGTACAGCTGGTACACCGGCGGTGACAAGAGCACGGCGGATTATGTCATTGAGGCTAGCGTGCCGTGGAATTCGCCCTGCGCTCCTGCAGCACGACAGATCATGGTGTCCGAGTCTGTCAACGGCTTCTCCACAACGGCATTGATGCGAAGAAACACACGGCTCACCTAAACGGAGACAAGTTGCGATGCGGAAGGTAGTGTCATCTAACATAGTCCCTACGTTAACGAACGACGGAAGAGCTTGTAGCCAAAGACCCGATTCCCACACTCCAACCGCCAGTAAACGGGCACGCTCAGCAGCATTGGAACATGTATTTAGTAATTTTTTTCCAACTAAGCTGCAGAGCGGCCCGTCCCACTGACGCTGTGAGAAGAGGTTCCTTGGGAGATCGGTATTTGGACATGCAATTTTCCAAGCGTTCACTGCATCAGTCTAACACAATACTTCAGAATTAACTAGTGTAGGTGCAAGGATTTTCCTAGTTAATTCTTCGGTACTGTGGACTGAAGACAGGAACGCTGGTAAGCTGACATCTGAAATTTTGCGAATACCGAGCCCACCCAAGCGAATCGGTAGAGTATATAGCTTGTAGTAAAGCTCGGTCATCCAAGGCCACATTTAAAATTTTGGTGAGGGTATTTTCTATAATTTCGTCTATTTTTTTCAAAATTGTTATATGTTTAAAAAAAGGCGTTGATCGTAGGGCATGGGTGAATTTTGGAACGAATACAATTTAAGAGTAAAATCTATATCAGGTCCCATATGACAGGGTGGCACTGTACTTCCACGATAACTCTTTCGGTGTCGAAAGACATTTTTCTAAGAACGTGCGTACGACCCGGATCAGCTAGCGCTATTGACTGAACAAGTCCGTACGTGTTACCGCTGGCGGGCTCCCGCGCGTGCCCCCGCGCCTGTTTCCGTCGTACGGAGGCGCGCCCCGCTGCGTGGGCGCGGGGCGTGCGTCCCCGTGACGGACGCCTGCGCGGGTCTCCGCGACGGAGCACTTTTGTATGAAACCGCGCCCGCACCCGCTTGACGCAGTTTCGGCCCTTAGACCCATGACATCATGACATCTAAGACTCAGATTATTTCGACCAATTCGAGCAATCGGTTCAACATATCTCCTTTTTGGTTAGTAATAGATATATGCCAATGTCAAGTAATATAGTGATCAAATTGACAATCTTTCGGTACTCTCAAAATTCAATGCTTTGGCTCCAAATTTAAAAGTTTTACAAAAAAGTTCTCTCCGCCTCCTTGGGTCGCCAATTCTTGAAGATGCTTACGGGTCTTTTGTGGGAGAGAAAATAAATTATTTTTGTGATGTTTCGGAGCGATTGTACCAAATTAATATACACTCAGCTTTCATCATTATTCGGTATTGTATTTTCGTACCAAAATTTACACATGCTCTGCGTTCAACTCAACTTTTTAAATTTTTAGAACTTTTAGGTCAAGTGGATAAAGTGCTGCAAGACACTCTATGCAAAATTTTAAATATAAATTTGAACGATCGAGTGTGGCTTCAGGCTTCCCTTCCAGTTCGTCTCGGGGGCCTCGGCTTTCGCAAAATTGCAGATGTAAGTAGGTATGCCAGCATTTTTGCCGTCGGTCTATGGCACTGAAGAATTAGTCAGGAAAATTCTATCTCCTTCACTGATTAATTCGGATGTGCCAGGTAAGGCCGAAGCTGTAAATACTTGGAAAATGACTTGTCCAACTGCCGCCATGCCCGCCAACCTATCTTCCCAAAGGCAATGGGATGAGCCGCTCAGTATTGGTGTTAAAAAAAATTTTTATCAGTACAGCTACCAGCACTGCTGAGCGCGCTCGTCTATTGGCTGTGGGTGAATGGGAATCTGGTGTATGGCTCCAGGCACTTCCTTCGCCCAACATTGAAACAATGTTGGAAGACACGACCTTCCGCATTGCGACTTGCCTTCGTTTGGGTGCACCGTGTGTTTCTCCGCATCGGTGTCTCTGTGGAGAAGCTGTCGATAGCCTTGGAGATCACGGATTGTCTTGCAACAGGAGCGCAGGCCGCATGTCCCGACATGCAAACATTAACGACATTATCCGTCGAGCTCTTGTTGGCTTGGCTCGCGACGATGCTAGGAGACCGGACGGTATGTCGTTGATGCCTTGGAAGATGGGTAGGCCTTTGGTGTGGGATGCAACTTGCGTTGACACCCTGGCGCCTTCCCATCTTCCAAGTACGATGGACTGCGCATGCACTGCTGCTGCATCAGCGGAGACTCTCAAACGGCGCAAATATACTAATTTAACTGGTAATTATATTTTTGAACCGTTTGGAGTCGAAACGTTGTGTCCGTGGGGCCCAAGCGCGCGCGCGCTCTTCAAAGAAATAGCGAAGCGACTAATTGACGCTTCCCGTGACCATAAGGCTGGCCTTTACCTCGCTCAAAGAATTGGCATCGCCATTCAGCGTGGTAATGCTGCCAGCCTCTTGGGCACGGTACCAGGAGAGATCGATGGGGAGGAATTTTTCGATGTCTAAAATTACAGTCTCCCTCTTTTTCTCTATTACATTTTTGTATATATTGTATAGTTAGCATAGTTTTATATAAAGTAAGTAATAGTATATTATAATAGAATATTTTATGGACCCTCAGACATAGCTAATGCTTTCAATAATTACTTTATCGGAAAAGTATCCCCCATTCAAGGTGCTGGAAAGAAAGTAACATCTCTCATACAATCTTCTCTAAAGTCAATGTTTCTTGCACCCAGTACACTGCAAACAATTTTCCTAATAATAAGAAACTTAAAAAACACTCACAGCGTAGGATACGATGGTATTTGTACTAAAATAATCAAAGCTGTAAATGAACATATATGTTATCACCTCAGCCACATTATCAATTTATGTATAAGTACGGGTACATTTCCAGCAGCACTCAAAATAAGTATCATAAAGCCTCTCTATACAAAGGGAGACTCACAGTTAATGGATAGTTATAGACCTATTGCTTTGCTACCAATATTCTCAAAGATATTTGAATTTTTTTTATATAATGCAATAAATACTTTTTTTGAAAAAGAAAACTTAATATGTAATGAACAGAAGGGGTTTCGTCAGAATAAAACTATAAACATGGCAATCTATGACTTTTATAAAAATGTTATTACCTATGTTGATAAAAAAACACCTGTTTGTGCTATATACTGCGATATGTCCAGTGCTTTTGATTATGTGGACCACAAAATACTTTTAAAGAAACTGGATACTTACGGAATAAGAGGAAATGTTCAGAATTTGATTCAGTCTTATCTAGAGAACCGTCAACAAATGACTGCTATTACAAGAGTGAATAATAATACTCATTTAGAAGAAATGCATACTTCCAAGGCCCAGTATGTATCATATGGTGTCCCTCAGGGTAGCGTCCTTGGGCCACTTTTGTTTATAATATATATATCAATGACTTACCAAAATGCACTATACACAATATGACATTATTCGCTGACGATAGTACCATAACCATACCTTGTAAAGACATTGATGATTATAACTCTGACATTAACGAATCACTGACATCGATAGTTTCATGGTTGAATAATAACAATTTAAAAATTAATTTATTAAAGACAAATATAATGCATTTTGGACAAAGGCACCAGAACCGATTAAATGTGAACCTGATGCATGACCAGGTGCAAATAGAAGAGTCTATGACTGCGCGGTTTCTGGGGTTGACATTAGATAGTAAGTTGAAATTTAAGGAACACATTGACATACTTTGTAAAAAAAATTAGTAGCTTATCTTACGCTCTCTATAAACTTGCACCTATTATTAACAAAGTAGCTTTACTGTCAGCATACCATGGTTTAGTGGAGTCAGTACTTCGATATGGTGTAATTTTTTGGGGTAATGCAACTAACTATGACATGGTCTTTAAAATGCAAAAGCGTTGCATCCGTGCCATGTTTGGTATTGAGAGCACTGACAGTTGTGGGCCATTTTTTAAAGAGCACAATATTCTGACACTCCCCGGCATATACATACTAGAGGTAGCACTGTTTACCAGGTATAACCCACACCTGTTTCCAAGATTAATGGACAAAGTCGTGCGTAATCGGCGCGATAATAACAGGCTATGTGTCCATCCTGCTAAGACTGCCCTATTACATAAAAGTGTAATATGCATGGCTCCATTAATCTACAACAAAATTCCCAAAAATATAAAAAATTTGAACAACAATCGTTTTAAGTGGGCGCTCAAAAGATTGTTGATTGAGAAGTGCTACTATAGTATTAAGGATTTTCTCGAAGACATGACTCTGTAGGATTGACTTTTGTTTGTAACTGGATGACTGATGTATAATGTAGATGTGATGACTTAAAGTTAAATAATAATTTGTACACCACTCAATGGTAAAACATGTTGTGTCCAATCGAAGTTTAAGACCTATATAATAAGCACTTGACTATGTATATTATATGTACACATGTTTTTTGCAAATAAATATTATCTTATCTTATCTTATCTTATCTTATCTTATGGACATTAAACTGAAAATGTTGCAATCATTATTTTGAATTGTTATGTCATATTATAATTTAGTAATATAGTAGTAGTAATATAAGTAGGTATATATATAAATAAATGTCTTTAGAATTAATAATGGCGAGACGCCAAAGTCAAGATTTTCAAGCTACGGTACTCAGTAAAGTTGTGGGGACTTTACTAGAGGCTCCCTAGGGAGGTTTGGTACCAACACGAAAAGTCACAATTCACTGTAATTTGCCACTTTCCACACTTGTGTGCGTTGTCAAAGATATTATATCTAAAAATCCACCATTTTTATACATAAAATCTCGAAATCACATCAATTTTGGATAGTAAAAAAAAAAAATACCGCGATGCGCCATTCTTCATGTTGGCGCCATAACTCCTCAACATGTCTTATTAGTCTGTAGTCGAAATATTTATTTCATTCAAACGTCAAATGTCAACGTAACCCTGTCTGTGAACAAAATATTGTTATTGTCAGTAATTCGCGTACATTTATTGATTTTGTATTGTAATATTTCATTTGTGATAGACATTGGGATAAACATCCTCATATATCGCTGGTGTCTGGGCGATTTGACCTTTAAAATGTGTCCAATTGTCCGGGCTTACGGTTTCTATTATTGTCTGGTACCCGTACAGCGTTAGATCTCGTTGGATCCCGTCATGTCGCGGAGATTTGATATACGAGACTATGGTATGTACTAGTGTAATGTATTATTGCCCTAGAGGTATCTATGAATTTAAAAAAAAAATAGTTATACGATCTACTATAGGTCTTGCTCAATTTTTCAACTTTCTCAAATTTTGGCAAATATCTAAAACTGATTTCTTGAAATAACAGATAACGGCCCTCTGTCGTTTCCCTAAACGATGCCTTTTTCCTGAATATAGATTGTTTATGACTTTATTTCTATCATTATTTTCTAACAGTACTGGTAGCTGGATCATGGCTATTCTCAACACTTATGGTACACCATCAAATGTTTATCAACTACCATTGTTAGAATCCTAGATATTCTATGTCTAGTGGGTCTGTCTGGGTTTTGCTTCTTCATGCTGAGCCAAGTGTTGGTAACTTCATGAATTCATTTATTCATTTTGTGCAGTTCTTTGACACAGAAAGTGTAATTGCTATATTTTTATTTAATATTTTATTTTGAGTAAACCCAACATTTATTTTCAAATTTATCATTATAAAACCAACAGTCTTTTTATATTTACAGATAAGGCAAGAGTAGTATTAAAAAAGTTTAATTTATCTGAATTGCAAGATCATAGAACAAAATGTAATTCTTTTGAGACTGTTAAAGTAAGCTGTACACAAACAAAGTCCGTAACAGAAGATAAGCATGATAAAAAACAAAATGATTCAGCAACAGACAGTGCAGATGCACAAAAAAATGTTTCAGCTAATGATGACGCAAAACTCGAATCAAATAAAATGTACAAAGTTGTTCTTATTGATGGGCAACTTCAGTTGGCAGACCATGATGAAGATGACATTGTTGTGGAAAACGTTAAACAGTCCAATGAAAGTAATGCAGAAGTTATTGATACTGATAATGATAAAAAACAAAATTGCAATGTGAATAGAGTAACAGTAACACCTGTGAATACAAAAAAGAAACCAGTGTCTTCTGCCCCAACCGTAATACCAATTAAACTAGTGGATAAACATCAGGCGGACTCCAACACACCAAGTAAGTTCCTGAAATAGCTTTATACCTAAATTTTCAGGTTAATATAAAAAAAATATTTTTGTGCTGAATAGTCTGTCTGTTCATAATTATACTAGGTATCGGGACTTCTCGCGAATTATATCTTGGAACTTACTATTTCTGACGACGTTTCGGATGCGCTGCAGCACCCGTGGTCACGACTTGAGTCTGTCTATTAACAAAAGCTATAGCCTATAAACCATCACACTACTGCTAAAGGGAGCAGAGCAGTGATCATAAATGTAAAATCTCATGCATATCCCCTTTCGAGCTCACCTTCTTCAGTTGTGGGGACAATGGTGTTCCCATCTAGCCTGTGGGTACGGGGAGGCGCGTATTGCGCCATCATCTCGCATGCTTGTGCTACGGTGACAGGTGGCTCCACCCTTCACCTCCAGGCCCGCGCCTTCGGTCATGGGGGACGGCGATGTCTGCCACGCCGGGCACTCGATCTGCTGTGCAGCACCGACTCTTCCCTCGCATCACAGTGATGGCGCTTGGACGTTAGCTCTTTTCGGATCCATACCTGGTGATCACCTGCATTAACCAGTACGAGGGTCCACTAGGCCTTCTCTGGCTAGTTCCCCACGTTGGGTCTAACTGTTAGTACGGCCTGCCCTGCGCGTGGTTGCCCTAGTCGTAGCTCCCATTCCACTACAATGTCCCTGTGGAGCTGGGACTTCACAACCAAAATTTCTTCAGACTCGAGTTCATCGTCTCCAGGGTCCACGGTGTTCCGACGAGGAGACTTGCCGCGTCAAAGGATATCTTCCTGATGGATCTGTTGGCCATTGTGTGGGGCACGCAATTTTCGCATGAGTCTGGCCCTCAGGGTCTCTGCAAAAATTGGGCTACGTATCAGGCAAGACTGGCTAGAGAAGCCACACTGGAGTTTTTAGTACTGGCTAATGCAGGTGATCTCCGGGAATGGGTGCTTCGGGGATTACCTGTATCGAAACCAGAAGGAGCCAACATCTGAGTGCCATCATTGTGATTTGAGTGAGGATTGTAGGCTGCACACGCTGTCTGAGTGCCCCGCGTGGGAAACGTCAAGGCAGATTGTCTTGGATGAAGTGTTGGTGCGGACACCACAGTGATGGTGTGCAGCGCTCGCACGTGGGCTGCCGCCTTATCTTACTGCGAACAAGTATATGCCCGAGAGGTCCTCACCTCTCGGGCGAGTGGATCTGGAGGAGACACAGATCACTTGTCACGTGAAGCAGTCGAATCCATAAAAGGCAAACTTGCGGACTTACTTCCATCAGGAGTCAGGAGACGCTGCAGGCCAGTCTTGTGATCTGCCCTTCTGTCTGAGTTATTTCACCCAATTCCTCTATTACTCCCTTGAGGAGGCTAAGAGGCGCCCGGCAATCTTGGCTTTACGTCAAACTGTTTCTTTGCAGAATCTTACGATCTGTTCCACCATCAGACCCTCGACGTCATATGTTTCTAACGTGTCCGTTCCATTGGTGTCCCATCGTATTAGTGAGTACATGGGGCATTTGGCAAGCAGGTGGAGACATTTGTAAGGACCTCCTACCTAAGACACGCCGGTATTTCCGTCCAATTGAGCAGTTCGACTGGGGAAGTACCTACGCCTTATAGAATACCACAGCTATAATACATAGGCATGCTACTTATGTATGCGGAATGCTGACCTCCATGCACATATTCGTTCTTTTTTTAAATACTGGCCGCTAGTATTTTTTTCTTATATACGTTAGTGTTTTGTTTTTGTTGGGTTTAAAATGTCATATCGCTGAAAAAATGGAACTAACTCGTGAAAATATTTGTGCTATGATTTATTACGATTTTCGACGTGGTTTAACGCAACAACAGTGCGTAGGTCAATTAACTTCGACTTTTGGTGGTGAAGCTCCATCAAAAACGACTGTGTATCACTGGTTTAGTGAGTTTAATCACGGGCGGAGTAAGCTCACGAACGAAGTTAAAGAAGGTCGCCCGAAATCGGTGGTTGTGCCACAAAATATTGAAGCTGTGCTAAAACTAATAATGCAAGACCGCCATGTTACGTATCGCGAGATAGAGGCCATTCTGGGCATATGTATGACGAGCATTCATAGGATATTACATGATCATTTGTCTGTAAAAAAAATTTGTTCGCGTTGGATGCCGCACAACTTAACTGAGGATCAAAAAGATGCTCGCGTCGAATGGTGCAAGAAAACCTTGAAAAAATTCAACGGAGGCGGCTCAAAATCAGTTTATAATATCTACACAGGTGACGAATCCTGGATCTACGCGTACGATCTCGAAACTAAACAACAATCAACAGTTTGGGTGTTTCAAAATGAGCCAAACCCTACGAAAGTGGCTCGTGCAAAAAGCACTGTAAAGCAAATGATGGCCTGCTTTTTTGGTATTAATGGCCATGTGGCTACAATACCACTGGAGAATTGCAGAACGGTTAATTCGGAGTGGTACACGACCATTTGTTTGCCAGAAGTATTTGAAGAAATACGCAAAAACAACCAGCGACGCAGAATCATACTTCACCATGACAATGCCAGCTGTCATACATCTCAGGAAACAACTACATGTTTGGATGGTCAAAAAATAGAATTAATGGGTCATCCACCGTACAGCCCTGATTTGGCTCCCAATGATTTCTATTTATTCCCAAATGTAAAGAATAAATTACGTGGTCAACGATTTTCGACCCGTGAAGATGCCGTAGACGCGTTCAAACAGCACGTTTTGGAGATACCTCAGAGTGGAAAAAGTGTTTTAAAAATTGGTTTTATCGAATGCAAAAGTGCATCGATCATGGTGGAGAATACTTTGAAAAACAATAAAAGCATATTGAGCCATATACATTTGTTTATTTTTTCTATGCCACATACATAAGTAGCAGCCCTCGTAACCTTGTGTTGTGTTGTATTCCCAGCAGTGATAGGGTAGTCAGAGCTCACGGGAGAGTTTTTGTTCTGTCAGTGGGAAGACCAAAAACTTGTCCTGCCGTGTCTTTTACACTGACTTCACAGAAACTCTATGTGCTTACGTCACATTTTGCACACGTCTATAGGCCACGGTAATCACTTTCCATCAGGTGGGCCGTGTGCTTGTCTGCCACCCAAGTGGTATGTAAAAAAAAAGAGGGAACGGTATCAGGAATTCACGCGGGTGGAGTTGCGGGTAATAGCTAGTATTCTATAAACAAGCAGGCAGTTGCTAGAACTGAAAGTAGCATGTTTCCTGTTTCTAAGTAAGTAGATGAGTATCTTGATGTTAAAAATGACATATAAATGATTAACCTAAGTCTCTTGCTTGCTCACACTTCATAAATTGTAAACAAAACCATATTAAAAAAAAGATAATCTAGTTCTCTGAGTTTCATGCTGGTATCCTCTCAGTAGAACTATCCTACCAAATCAGCGAAAGAATCATTTTCCAATGGTTTATTTATACATTATTTAATATTTATATATAAATATATATATTACGTAATTGTAAAGTTTTGAAGTTCATTTGTGCTCTTTATGTGCCTAAACTGAATAAATGAAATTGATACTTCGATTCTAATACTTATTATCTAGCCTTTAAATATATTCAGCCTGTTCTTGTTTTGGTGACAGTTTGTGCTGCAAAGACGTCATCAGGGAGCTTATCTCTCATCAGTCTGTTGAGAAAGAAGAAAATGGAGAAAGTTAAGGCCACATACCACCATACATCACATCATCCGATTCGTATCAGACCAGCACCTGCTTTGCCGACAAAGGTTCCTGCTACTGTAAGAGGTATGATTGTAATCTATACTATTACGCATCAC
Organism: Eilema griseolum; assembly: GCA_963662185.1. Lineage (NCBI taxonomy): Eukaryota > Metazoa > Arthropoda > Insecta > Lepidoptera > Erebidae > Eilema > Eilema griseolum. Next base: position 1,642,910 of record OY759232.1, read on the forward strand.
TACTTTTTAATAATCAGAGAAACTGCAGGGGTTGATAAGGAACATATTTTTTTTTATACCACTTAGTTGGCAGACAAGCACACGGCCCACCTGATGGAAAGTGGTTACCGTGACCTATGGACGTCTGTAACACCAGAAGAGTCACAGTCGCGCTGCCAACCCTGTAAGTACAGAGTTTCTGTGCCGTCAGTAGAAGACAAAGCAGGACAAGCCTTTAGTCTTCCCACTGACAGCACAAATTCTCCAGTGAGCTCTGGCTACCCTACTCACCGCTGGGAACACAACACGAAGTTATTATAGCCGCGGTATTCTGTAGGGCGGAGGTACTACCCCAGTCGGACTGCTCAATCGGGCGGAAATACTTACTTACGGAACATATATTTGACGACCTCGGTGGCGTAGCGGTAGAGCATTCGACTGCAATGCGGGGGGCGTGTTTTCGATTCCCGCTCAGTGCAAATATGTATTTGTATGCATGATTAAGTATATTTGCATTAGTCTGGGTGTTTCTATGTATAATATGTATGCATTTACAAAAAAAAAGTATCGAAGTATGTTTATCCGCATTCTAGTTCCCATAACACAAGCTAGCGTTGTGTAGAATGTCGTGGAATATTTATTATTTATTATTATTATAAGAACTAGGAATTAGTCATGTATTTCTGACACCAGTACCCCTAGTACGAAAAATATCGTAATACTATCGTAAACGTATCGAGAGAACAGACCATTCTGATTGGCAGGCTTCACACACAGACACATACACAGATGTTCACACATTGTCTATCCTTTAAGTTAAAATGTATTCAGCTTGTTCTTGTTTTGGTGACAGTTTGTGCTGAAAAGACGTCTACAGGCAGCTTATCTCTAATAAGTTCCTTAGAGAAGGAGAAAATGGAGAAAATTGACACAACAGATCGTCTTACCTCACTTTATCCGATTCGAATAAGACCTTCAACGGATTTGACGTCAGGGGTTTCTGCTACTGTAAAAGGTATGATTGTAATACATACTGATTTTATATTCGTTTTGCAGCGAAATATTTGGGCACAATTTGGATAGCAAAATTGTTTGGAAGAATATTGGCGAAAATATTTTTTTAGTTTCGCTCCGAAACGACTAAAAAATATCACTCTGTATAATTGTAAAGTAGGTGTGTTGGCATATTGAAAATTAAAAATAATAATGCTTTGGTTAGGTACACATATTACATTACTATTAATCTGAACAATCAATCATCAATAAATAAGTAGCACAGTTAGTTATGATAGGAACTTCATACCCGCACGCTTATACATTAAACATTAGACTGGCAAGAACCCTTAGCATCTTTAATTTGTATTTTGTATTTCATATACAAATAGCTAAAATACTGTATCTTGTATTTTATATGTCAAATACCTTACTTAAAAATATTTTGTATAGTGAGCGCTGGCTACCCTAATCTCCGCCGGAAACACGAGGTTATTGTAGCCATGGTATTTTGTAGGGTGGAGGTACTTCCCCAGTTGGACTGCTTAATTGAGACGGCAATACCATCGTGTCAATCCAATATAAAATTCTTTCATCAATAGAAATCCACAATATTTGTGAGGGGTGACATGGTCACTGCGTGATCAAGCCCTCACCTTATGGTAAATAAAGAGAAAAAAAAAAATCTGAGTGTCATATATGTATATCATCACGCTATTGGGGAGAGTCATCAGAGGGAACGGAATCAGAAGTCCAAGCGAGCGGATCCTCGGGCATCAGCTAGTATTCTATAATCAAGCAGGCAGTTGCTAGTACTGAAAGTAGCATGTATCCTGTTTCTAATACTCATTGTCTATCCTTTAAGTAAAAATGTATTCAGCCTGTTCTTGTTTTGGTGACAGTTTGTGCTGAAAAGACGTCAACAGGCAGCTTATCTCTAACCAGTTCCTTGGAGAAGGAGAAATTGGAGAAAATTGATACAAAAGACCTTCTTGCCTCACTTTATCCGATTCGGATCAGACCTTCAACGGATCTGCCGTCAGGGGTTTCTGCTACTGTAAAAGGTATGATTGTAATACATTCTGATTTTATATTCGTTTCGCAGCGAAATATTTTGGGTACAATTTAGATAGCGAAATCTTCTGAAAGAATATTGGCGACCCATTATAATTTTTTAAATTAGTTGTGTTGTTATATTGAAAATTAAAAAAAATAATGCTTGGGTTAGGTATACATGTTATATTATTATCAGTCTGAACTTTTTTTATATAGGATTCGTCAATTAATCTTCGCCTTGCCTGATAGTAAGCTGAAGGCAAAGTCTCAGAAAAGAGGGTCACCATTACTTACATGTGACACTCAGCTTGACGGCCTCATCAGATGCTTTTTCACGCCCCGCTTAAAGGACCCGGGACTGTAGGAAGAAGGAAACACGTGAGCTGGTAATGAATTCCAGGCCTTAATGGTGCGACAGAGGAAAGAGTCAATCATCAATAAATAAACAGTACGCACAGTTAGGTGTGATAAGAACTTCATCCCCCTCAAGCTCAAGCTGTGGAATGAACTCCCGCCGTGGTTTTCTCAAGCGAATATAATATGGAGTTCTTCAAGAAGGGCATTAGGTTTTTATAGGGCTGGCGGTGCGAGTGTGACCCCCCTGGTTTTGCACAAGTCCGTAAGCCACGGTAACCCATTTCCATCAGGTGGGCTGTGTGCTTGTCTGCCACCGAAGTGGCATAAAAAAAACTTAGTTAAAAATACTTTTCGGTTCGGAGTCTCTTTTCTTTGCCGCACCACCAAGACCTGGAATTCATTACCAGCACACGTGTTTCCTTCTTCCTACAGTCCCGGGGCCTTTAAGCGGGGCGTGAAAAAGCATCTGATGAGGCCGCCAAGCTGAGTGACACCATTGTAGCACTTAGTGTCTGTAATGGTGACCCTCTTTCCTGAGACTTTGCCTTTAGCTTACCATCAGGCGAGGTGAGGTCAAGTTGACGTGTCCTATATAAAAAAAAAACAAAAAAAAAAAAACTATTATTATTTCTCTATATTATTCTGTGTATTATAGTTTAGTGCCAATTGTATATATTTTATCTGTATATTTATAATAGGGTAGTTAAAACAAGATGTAGGTATATTTTAATTGCATCAGTTCAGGCGGGATTTGAACCCGCGATCTTTCTCTTACAGGGCGAATGCTCTGACATCAGAGCTACCCGAATCTCGCCTGAGCTGATTCAAAAACATTTTCCCATCTTAATTGATTTAAATGGTTAGTTAGCACACTAAATGCTTTAAAATTTATATTAAATTTTTTAATTGCAGCCACACTTAAGTATCAGTATCTGAATCCAAGGAGTCAGAACCGGAACAAGAATCGAAGTGATGAGGAAAAGTTTGAACTGACGACAAATGAATTTAATGCAGACATTGTTGATATTGATGATTGCGAAAAAAATAATAGCACCGTGAATGAAAATGTTGCTGTGAATACAAAAACGAATCCAGAGGTTTCTGCCCCAACCGTAATAACAAATACACTAGTGGATAACCAACAGGCGGGCCCCAACACACCAAGTAAGTTCCTGAAATAGCTCTGTATCAAATTCAAATTCTTTTTTAGCTAGAATATAGTGAAGGTACAAAGGTGTTAGAAAATCTTCTATCAGTATCACAATAAACGGGTTATTTACCATGTTTCATTGTTTTGAGTTTGCGATATTTCGGCGCTGTTGCAAGCACCATGATCACGGAGGAACTGGAGTAGTGGCGGTGAACAGAGAAAAAGGTTTTTCCTAGGAGTAATTTTATCGATCTACCCTCTTTCGAGTTCTTTTACTACGCGTATCTGATACTGATGTGAGTGACCATGATAGTTTAAATACCAATATTCTTCTAGTCAAAACTTGGGAAAGCTTGACCGTTTTTTTATATGTTCCTCTTTCCTAGTTCAATAAGATCAAAAAAATAAACTGAACAAATACAGAAAAAGAATTTGTGATAGAAGCTTTTGAAATCAGCACAACCCTTGCATATAATTATTATAATAGTTTCAGTTAGTACAAAATATAACTTTTTTTATAAATCGAATTGGAAATATGTCTTTAAAATAATCGTTTTTTTTGTACTTTTGGATACTATGTTACTAATTATTGATGTGCATGCGTGGCGCCCAACGTGGGGTGCCAAATGTGGGCTGGCTAGTGGACACCGGAGCTGGTGGCGGCGTGCCAGGGTCTTTAATATCGCAGACCTGGCGGTGACGGGTGGAGCCGCTTGTCAGCCTAGCAGAAGCAGGCGCGGCCTCCTCGTTTCCGGGGACCTTAGAGTCCTCACTCTATGGTCCCGACACCCGAGGAGACAGTCAGATTGAGAGAGGTGGCTCTGGGTCGGCCGGGGAGTGAGGGATATGCTCGCTAACTTCCCCTTTCGGCAACCAAACGACCCACAGGCGTCGTGTGTTTTAGTCGGTTCGAGTCCGACATAACCTCTATAAAGTGGTAAAGTTTGCGACGTTGTAAATGGATCTACTGAATCGATTTTGGAAATTCTTTGCAAAAATGGAAAGTCACAATATTTGTGAGTGCAGGCTATATATCGTCCACGTGGGCGGAGCGGTGTTCAACAGTTAATCTACACTAATATTATAAAGAGGAAAGATTTGTACCTATTTTTGTATGTTTGTATGTTTGTAATGAATAGGCTCAAAAAGTACTGGGTCGGTTTAAAAAATTCTTTCACCCATAGAATGCTACATTCTTCCAATTTGACATAGGCTACATTTCATTTTGAAAGAAATTAGGGATCCTTGGTAAAATTTGAACAATGTAACCGAAGGTGTAGAAAAATGAGTCTTAAAATGTCTTTCGTCGAATGCGCTGCCGAAACTATTAGCGATAGAACAAAATAATGTACAACAATATTGAAGAACATCATAATGTCTACAAAAAACTCCGCGGTAGCATATGTCCAACTATTGTAGTTATGTCACTACAATAACTTTTTTCATTTTAAACATTAATGAAAATGCTAACCAAATTCAAACCATGCTATTTATGTGTTTATGTTAATCCTTATCCAAATAAATTATTTTATGGTCAAGACCATTTAACTACCTATAAAATAGTTTTTAAATTATTTAAATTGGACCTTCCATTCAAAAGATATTACGAATTAAAAAATTCAAACAGTAAACAAAACCGCCATAGCGCCGTGGCCGTTGTTTGCGATGCAGTCTGAAAAGCGCGCCGGGCATGGGGTGTCTACCCCGTGCGAAGCCGGGACGGGCTGCTAGTATTTTATAACTAAGCAGACAGTTGCTAGAACTGAAAGCAGCATGTATCCTGTTTCTAAAACTCATTGTCTATCCTTTAAGTAAAAATGTATTCAGCCTGTTCTTGTTTTGGTTGACAGTTTGTGCTGAAAAGACGTCATCAGTCAGCTTATCTCTGACCAGTCCGCTGGAGAAGGAGAAAATGGAGAAAGTTGCGACAGCAGACCTTGCGTCAAATCATCCGATCCCGACCAGTTCACATTTACCGTCTGGGGATTCTGCTACTGCAAAAGGTACGATTGTAATTTATACAACTTTTTATCATTATCCATTTACATAGTCCCATGGTTCCCGGTAGAGTAGAATTTTGAACAACCCATCTCTTCACATACGGTGTCGTACAAGGCGACTAAGGGCAACCCCTTAGTCGCCTTGTACGACACCTCTGTCTGTTTAACATCAGAAGGATATATACAGCCCAGTCTCAGCCTCAGATGCATGCCTCGTCAACAATAGTGCCCGAAGACGACAATAGGCTCGCCCTCTATTACATAGGACCGAATTCAATGATTGCTGAAATGTGGGTTCACCTCGGCCTAACCCTACGGGGATAAACGCGTGATTATATGTATGTTATTATTGTTACGTGCACAGGGTACAATTAAATGCCGTTTACTCAACGAAGAGATTTATTAGCTCACTACAAACTAGACAATTCAATCATTAGTACACACAGTACTCTTCAACAGTTCCAGTCGCTCAGTAGTTCACATTAGTCCACAGTCGTTGCTCAGGTCGCAGGTAGAATCTTCTTCGGTCGCTTAAGCTCACTGTGTTCGTTATCGATCTCAAAGACAGAATGAATGGTGTAGCTATGCGAGCGTGTTTTTATACCTCTCAATTAGGAGGGTCGAATCATCTAGAAAATTCCCGAGCGATAAATAAATACCTACCTACTTGCCGTCGCTGACCTTTAGAGTTCATTCTCGATATTTACCTATTGTTTGTTTTTATTCAAGAGAGTAGGTACTCGTAGGTAGGTTGTGAGTTTGTGTTGACGATTCTAGATTTTTCTATGCCAATCGGTAGAGTACCTCGTCACTAATAACGCGTTTTTATTTCTTGAAGATTCGATTATTAGTTTTCGAGATATCGACGTCTGTCGTAACATTATACAGGGTTACCTCGTAAGTCGTGCGAACCCCGTTAAGGGGTCGTTGTTCCCACCATTTCTGACAGATTTCCCCTTGGACCCCTGCCCCCAACTTAACCCTTTTCAAGTTATAAGGATTTAAATTTTTTTTTGAATAAAGTCCGATTTTTTGTCTATTGGCCTATTTTTTTGGTTATTATTGTTCAAATATTTATTGTTATACGATTTTTGTGTAGCAGATTAGTTTCTTCATCATTATGAAAAATAAAAATAGAGTTACCTCAACTAAATAGGTTGTAGATAGAAGATTGATAGTTATAGGATCAAACAAAAATCAGTACAAGTCAAACTTCGACCAGCAATAGTAAAAAAAAATCTATGACACCTAGGCTGTAGTGTATTATTAAATATTGTTTTTTATTTCAGCTACACCTAAGTATCAGTTCATCTATCCAAGGAGGCAGAGCAAGAACAAGAATCGTAAAAAGTGTGTTGTCTGTGGCAGGCGCAGAACTGCGGGTTCATTTTTGGCTAAAATACCTACCATAAATGTGCAACGGTTAGTAATAACTGTTAGAAATGTTTTTTTTTTGATTCAGTAACCTTTTTTCCTTTTTTTCTTTTTGATGGCTTCTGCAGCGAATCGCCGCAATTTGCCAATGTCAAGTAAATGTCTTTAACATTATTAATGGCGAGACGCCAATGTCAAGTTTTTCAAGTTGCGGCCCTTTAGAATGATTGTTGGTGATGACGAGATGATGGAGAGTTTTTGTGCTGTCAGAGGAAAAAAATCAAAGCCTTGTCCTGATTTTGTGTTCTGCACTGACGGCACATAAAATCTCTGTTCGTACAGGGTCGGCAGCACGGGTGTGACTCCACACACACACGTTCATAGGTCACGGTAATTACTTTACATCAGGTGGGCCGTGCGCATGTCTGCTTGTTGTATAAAAAAAATGACGATGATGATCAGATGATAACGATGATGATGACGAATGAGATGATTGCTGCCTCAGTAAAGTTGTGAAGATTTTACTAGAAGCTCCCTAGGGAGATTTGGAAGTACCACGAAAAGACATAATTCAATGTAAAATGCTACTTTCCTACACTTGTATGCGTTGTCAAAGACGCTATGTCTAAAAATTCACCATATTTATACATGCACACCAATTTCGGAAAATAAAATAATACCAGAGGAGCCACACTCGCGCTGCCGATCCTGTATGCACAGAGTTTCTATACCGTCAGTGTAGAAGACAAAGCAGGACAAGCCTTTAGTCTTCCCACTAATAGCACAGACTCTCCAGTGAGCTCCCCGACCCCGAGTAAGACGCCCCATCCCACCTGACTTTGAGCCATGTATGGTTTTAAGATGGCACGCTCAGTGTGGCAAGCATGATGTCCCCATCGAACCTCTGAAAGTGCCGTTGGGGGTGAAGAGTGCTCCCACGCCAGCGCTCGGCGCCCGGCCCTCCCCTTGCCTGCTCTCTACTGTGTCCTCTGGTAGTCAGAGGAACACGGGAAAAGTCCCTAGCCCTACAAGGCTACTTGGAGACTATTTACACTACTTTATCTAATCTCATGAAGAGTTCACATAATTTTCGTAGAATTACAGCATTATTTGTGAACGTTTAGCGCCAAAATTCAAATTGTGAATATTGACCGCGCATGCGTATTGCACAACATACATGCATACATATAATCACACCTTTATCCCCGGAGGGTTAGGCAAAGGTGAATTAATAACTACATTTCAACAATCATTGCATTCGGTCCCACGTAATAGGTGGTGAGCCTATTGCCGTCTTCCGGGCACTATTGTTGACTCAAGCCATGTATCTGAGGCTGAGTCTGGGCTGTAAATATCTGTTTGATGATAAACAGCCCTATCCCTTAGGTCGCCTTGTACGACACCGCATGGGAAGAGATGGGGTGGTCCAAATTCAAAGATTATCGTAGTTGTATCATAATGGAAATAAATTACAGTCCGTCAAATCTAAGAAGTACCGTTTGACAGTTCTGACAATTGAATGATAGGGATGGGATGAAAAAATCGATTACTATAATATCCGAACTTTAAGAGATCGATTACTATAATATCCGAATTTTAAGAAATCAATTGTTATAATTAAATAAAAGAAATGTTTAGGATATTTTTTTATTCACTACTAGTACTAGTATCGTCGTCTTCGTCATCTTTTTTTTTTTTTTCATTGTCCATTACATTATCAAAGTGTACGTCTCTTTCGAAGTCGTCCATTATTATTTTCTTTGTTTTTTGTACTACTTTACTCCAATCTTCCTGTGTAACTTGGGCACATGCTTCCTTTAATAAACCTTCCATTTTCTTGACACTGAAGGGTGGTTTTGTGTTGTGTCTTGCTGCATAACCTGTAAAACAATAATGTAACTATTTGATAGCAGACGAAAACCATTGTTTAAATTATAAATGTTAGAAGTACTCGTGTTATTATTATAATATTATAAAATATTACCTTTAACTTGGGCCCAAATCAGTTCAATGGCATTATATTGGCAATGGTACGGAGGAAGTCGTATGACTTTGTGCCCGTGCTCTTCGGCCAATTGGTCAATTACATATGTCGGTTTTGGTGGTTTATGCAATTTCACTAACTGTAATAATTCAGCTTTTAATAGTGACATGTCGGCATCCACTCCTTTTCTTTGCAGCCATGCCACCAAATCTGCTTTCTTATTGGCTGACGTAGGTGCTTTATCAATTTGCACAGAGTGGTATGGGGCATTATCCATTATAATTGTGCTGTTAGGAGGGATATTCTGTAATAAATTTAAGAACCACTCTCGGAACCTTACTGCGTCCATTTCTTCATGATACTCTTTAGTGCTTTTGGATTGGAAAGCTAATAAAGAGTTTTCCACGAAGCCTGTAGACGCTGACCCAGCATGGCATATTATGAGGCGTCCACCTTTTCCTATCGGCACCTTCGAGCACGAAGCTTCAGAATCATCAGTCCATGTTTTCGGCACAGAATGGTTGGAATTTAGCCAAGTTTCGTCCAAAAATATTACATTATCCCAGTTTATAATTTGTTTAACTTCGCGCAGGAATGTTAGTCGCTGCATAATTATGTCATGTCGCTCCATAACAATTTTTCGTTTGTCAACTTTTTTGTATCTGAAGCCAATTCCTGTTATTACCGTTCTCAACGACTCTATGCTTCCCTTATACAGCCCGGCATCTTTTAAAGTTGCACATAACTTTGCCAATGTTGGAAATTCGCCTCTTGTAAAATACCCGTATATATGGTTTCTAATAGCATGACTATCGAATTCATCGATGCCTGTCACAGGTTTATTTCTTTTTCGTTTTTTCGGTGTGTGAAGTACGTTACTGTCACTCCCCGAAGGCCCATATTTTTCACTTAATATTTTGCCAACGGTGCGGCTACCAATACCGAGAGCTTCACCGACGCGATCCCGAACTTGTGTAACTGGCAGTAGAAGTCCACCATTTTGAGATTCACGCTCAAAATACTCGTGTAATTTCACCACCAATTCACGAGCCTGGCTGTTCAAAGTACGTCCTCTTTTCGACATTATTAATAAACACTTGCTTAGTTCGGAGTCCAGTATAAATATTGCCAAGGTAAACGGATAAAGAATGATCAGTCCAGAAAAGTAATAGCCAAGTCACAAATTGTAAAACACAAACGAGAAAGCAAGTACGCGCACAGTCAGCTTCCAAGATGGCGAGAGACTGCTGACGCCGAACCGACCGAGCGGACCGCGTGCGCTTGGAGTTGGCAGTGTTGCCAGAAAAAAAAAATTGTAGAGACTTGGACACCTGCGATTTTGCCTATTTACCTAAAAATAATTAAATTAATTTATTTTAGGGTATCTGTGTATTCAGTGCATTATGCGGTCGCGCAGTAACGTCGTTAATTTATAACATCAGGCACCAAAAAATTTTTGAATGGGTTCTACATACCTTATTTTTATTAGTTTTAGACGTAGAAATAAGACTTAGAAGAAAAAATTGTAATTGTAAAATCAATGGATGTGCTTGTTAAAAATTTGTTTATTTCTCTGTAATATGCAAACCCATACTATCATACACAAAAATAAATGTAAAAAACACTATCCCTGACTCCATTTACTATTTCGACAGCGTTAGCGCGAGAAACCCCGACTTATTTGGGCGCGAAAATCAAAAATCGACAAATCGCTTTCGACAACTTTTTAAAGAAGCAAATATATTTGATTTATAAATACGTATTTTTGGTGAATGGGTTTTATCTCATATTTTACGATTACATAACTATTTAGTTATGTAATCGTAATATGTGAGATAAATCCCATTCACATGAAAAAATATTTGTTTGGTTGTCAAGTGTAATTTGTAAATAATACATTCGATTTTTCGTATATGTAAACGATTTTTTTGCATACAAGTGTATCCGAAGAGTCGCAACACTACGTGCAGTGACCTAACTACGTAACTTTGTAATGCGGTCAAGAATATAACTATTAGAAATTATTTACTGTGTAAATATGTGTTATTTTGCTTTGTTTGAAAGTTTTCAATTACATTTAGACATTAAAAATTGTACATTTTTAGATACAATAATGAAATCTTTCTAAATTCATGGTTTTATGAAAAAGGTTATCGAAACTGAATAATGTACGTATGATCAAAGTTGTTTCGGTTTGAAAAATATGAAACGTCAAACGGTACCTCTTAGATTTGATGGACTGTAAATTATGATGTATCATAATTATTTTTTAAATTCATTTTGGTATAAAATACTGCACTATTATTATTGTACATATTTTCGTTTTCAGAGCTTACAGGTGGGTGAAACACATTGGCATACCAGAACTGGTCCACATACCAATAGAGAAATTGCACTTAAAATATGTCTGTGGCATACACTTCAAGTCGTGCGCGTTTCGTTCAGGAATCCGTGGTGTAGGGATACTGTACAAAAATGTTTACCCCACACTTGAGATGCCGAACCCACCATTGACGGACGAGCAGATGAAAGACTTCCCTCAATATTGTTATAATTCAAATGTCACAAAAGGTAAACGGTCTTTATTTTTTTTTTATACAGCTTTGGTGGCAGACAAACGCACTGCCCACCTGATGGAAAGTGGTTACCGTGGCCTATGGACGTGTGTAACACCAGAGAAGCCACACTCGTGCTGCCGACCCTATAAGCACAGGTCTCTGTGCCATCAGTGTAGAGGACAAGGCAGGACAAGCCTTTAGTCTTCCCACTGACAGCACAAATTCTCCAGTGAGCTCTGGCTACCCTACTCACCGCCGGGAACACAACACGACGTTATTATAACCGCGGTATTCTGTGGGGCGGAGGTACTTCCCCAGTCGGACTGGGCGGAAATACCGCCGTGAATGAAATTGAGCTTAACGGCCTCTGGCGCAGAGGTAGTGTAGACTTATATATTTAGTTTCTGGCATACCTATATGCATAATGATCCCAATCTCTTTTTTTTTTTTTTACGTGCGCAAAATCCCCACGGATACCTCCTCACCGGAGCCGGTGGAGGAGGTTATGTCGGACTCGAACCGACTAAAACGCACGCCGCCTGTGGGTCGCTTTGGTTGCCGAATGTGAGGTTGACAGGCTCTCTCATCTCATCTCTCACGATCTGGCCCTCTTCGCGGGTGTGGGGACTACAGAGTCCCCGGAAACGGGGAGGCGCGCGCCACCGCCGCGGCCTGCTTCTGCCAGGGTGACACACGGCTCCACCTCTCACCCCCAGGCCGGTATCCCAATCTCTTTACACAATGTACACTATAATATGCACAGTACACGTTATTTGAAGGATAGCATAATGTACTACGGCAGCAGAAGAATTCAAACACATTTAAAAAGTGTATTGCTAGGAGGTTTCGCAACATGCTTCAAGACTGTCTCTTAATACATTTTGACAACTTTTCACTCCTTTAACTTCTTAAGTTCAGCAGTTCAACTAAGTACTCTATCACATTAATATCTGAACAATAAAGGATCTGGTAGAATAAAAATACGATACTGGCAACATTATGTGTTGCGACTGCCACGCAGCCGCGGCCAAGTGGCTTGTTTCGTGGCTAGCTGTGTTTCTTAGGTTGCTAATATAGAAATGAGTTCAAAAATATTTGATTAATTGTGAGCCTGGTAGTTGAAAATATCATAATGGGTATTGAAAACTGAAGGCTTATAGAAATGTTTGAGAAATTAAGCAAAAGATAGAGATAGAGAAGTGAAAGAGGTATGCCAGGATCGTGGCAAGTGGATAACTGTAGTCTCGGCTTACCGCAATGGGAAAAAGGCGTGACTGTATGTATGTATTTTAAAAAAAAAATAGTCTCGAGCACACATACGTAGGTCCACCCTCTTGATTTTTTGACATTGGTTTGGGTCTATGAAGCACTGTACAGAATGTCCTTGAATGTTTATAATTTTATAAATGTTATAGGAGTGGCGTGGCAACCATTTGACCTCCCTACCCCGACAGGAAAGCCTGCACCAAAGCCTCGACAGTTATATATAATTTGGGAAAATAAAAGTACCTAACCATCTTAAGTTAGTGTTCTTCTTTTTCATAGTATGTTTGTACATTACAGATAGCCACAAACCGGCTGCGATGTTAGAGGATCGCTCATACAACGCTCATAACTTCAAAAATATTGCGCCTAAAACAATTAAAGTAACTCCAGCGAATATAATTATCCCAGTAATAGCTAAAGCTAATGATGGAGAAGATAACCTAGGTGAGCGTACTTCAAGACTGTCTCATATTGCAATTTCTCAGTGCACACCCGGGTTTGCTGGAAGAGAACTCAACTTTGAGTTAAGCTCGCCTTTGTACATTACATCTCATCTTTTTGTATAAATGTAATATATGAATATTTGTGGTGGTACCACATGTACCCAGCGCCATCTAGCGACAGCATGCCGAATGAGGACGTCTTTAGGAATCCTACATAGAGTAAGTGAAGTTCTCGCGCTGGTACAACATATGTACATCAACACAACGACAATCGTTGGGCTGCGGCCCGCCAGGCGTGATCACCTTGTCTGGTCGGAGGATCCTCCCTTTGTGTCGGAGGAACATCACACCTCGTTCCTCCACATATTTATTCAAATCAATATATGTATCATCATTTTTGGCCATGATACTTTTTGATAGTCAAGTTATCATAGACATGTTTGTTAATGGATAATATTTCACTTTGACTATTGCCACTGGGTGAGCCCAGTGAGTTGGAAGCTAGTCTGCTATGTCAGTAGTAAAAATAAAAGAACGTTTGCCACAGTATTAATAAGTGACTTTTTGTTTTCAGATTACAGAGAGCCCATTCCTTCATTATCTGATCATAATTACTGTACAAGGTTAAAAAAGCAGCAGAGTAGTGACTCATCAGATCTCAAAGATCCAGCAACGAGTGAAATGCCACTAACCACAGATATGCAAACTGAGAACGAAGTAACATCTATCGGTAATACAGATATTGAAAAGAAAATGTACAAAATGGTTTACATTGGTGGAAAACTTGTGATAAGAGAATGCGAAGAAGCTGTAACTAGTGGGAAAGAGATAAGGAATATTGCTAACTTCAATACTTATAATGAAGACAAGGAGAACAATACTATATTAAATGAAGTTGAAAAGAGCAGTATTGAAAATTCTAGGCTTATAACGGAACTTTCTGCAAAAAGAGATGATGTAAAAGATCTTGATGACCTAATATTTGATGACTTCCTGGTAGATGACGATGACCAACTAGCCGTTGATGAGCAAGCAGAGGAAGGAGAAGTACTAGTCTATGATGAAATTACTCGAAATAAAATATACAAAAAGGTTCCTGTTGATGGAAAAGTTGTGTTAAAAGAACACGAGAAATTTGTATGTTTCTTGCCTCAGGAGAAAAAAAACTGCAGTACTGATGATAAAGAGAACAATAAAACACCTGATTCTGTATTCAACAAACCTGTATCACAGCTTTATGTAACGAACGATAATGTTGAGGACAGCTTAACAATAGACGATACTTTAGATACAGGTGATTGCCTTGTAATAGAAGATAACCCAGAAACTGAATCACAAGAGAAACTGAATAAGCAGAAGCAAAATAAAGTTAGTCATGGGGCAAGAATGTTAAGTTCACGATTACGATTGTACTCTAAACAGCAAACGAAAAGTTTAACATTGCGATTATACAATATACTGTCACAACTAAAGGCTGAAGTAAGACGTGAAGGTATAAAACTGTCCAGTGTGGAAGTGGCGCCATCTGACCCGAAGAAGATACCATCGCTGCTGTATATTATAAATACGCTAGGAGATATAAGCAACAGTTTAAGTTCAAGATTACAACAATACTCTAGAGAGAAACTTAACACGAATATGTTAACAGGGCGTTTATTTAAAGCAGTATTAAAACTACAGAATAAAATTCGACGTGAAGGTCAAAGAGAAGGTGACAGTATAGAAGAGTCACTGCCTGTACCGAAGAAGATACCCTCATTATCGTCTATTATATATATGCTAGAAGAGATAAGCAACAGCACAACACAACTAAATTACGTGAATGTACAGAATAATTTGCAGATACAATCAAAATTTATACCAGAGAATGAACTGTCAATGATAGATGTGAGCAAAGTTTTTGATGAGCTGTTAGAACTGAGAAATTTTAAAGAGAAATTATATAATAACTACAATAGTGCCCAGATCTATACGATGATGAATCCTATGTCTAGGAAACCAGTGGAATGGAGTGAGGAAGACTTGCGGAATGCTGCATACCTCAAGAGTATTGTTAGCTCACAAGCTTATACATTTCTGAGCAAGCAAATGCGGATCCCTTTACCTCGTGATGGAATTTTAAATCAGTATATAAACAAGAAAGTTAAACGTGAGTTGGTTTTTTTGTTCGGTATAGGAAGTTTTTAATGAGATTTGTACTTCTTTCATTGTAATAAACCCTGCGGTTGGCCTCGGTGTCGCAGAGGCTTGCTACCTCTGCGACACCGAGGCCAACCGCAGGGTTTGAACGTTGTCCTGGGTTCAATTCCCTCGGTTACTTTGTCCCCTATCTGTTAAATCGTTAGTGGGCTTTTAATGCTTGTGAAAACGTCTAGATTGAACACTATGTTGAAGTTGTATCTAGATGGTGCTATCTCAGATAGCACCATCCAGATGTTATGGTATTCTTTCTCTCTTTTACTTTTTTCTATCGTAAACGGCGAATATGTTTGCACTTGCCATGATCCTGGCAGTAAATGTCCTAGAATATTTATTCATAAAGACAATGATACGATTCTATGTATTATTATGTTCCAGTGAAGTCAAATAGCGGCAATCCAGAGGAAGTAAATAATTGTGGGAATAATAATGATTCTGTGAATACTAATGTAGAAACTTCTCAAGATCATACACAAACTCAGGAACTCAGAGATAGTGTAGAAACTACACAAACTCAGGACGTGGACACAGAAAGTGCACGAGCTGTAAATAGTATTATAGATAAAGAACCAACTCAAGATTTAAGCGTTGGCAATGCGTATCTTGACAGGACAGTAGAAGGACACCCATTCAACGAATCCACTGGTCAAACCGTAGTTTGTATGTATTTTCTAATTAGTAAATCCTATAACTAGACAGCTCCAGCTCAACCTCTTAATGAAAGGACCTTATGACATAACTTATTTTTCAGTACGAGTTAAACTTTAATTTGGTTCACATGTGTCGGTGGCTTAGTTTTAAGGAGTCAGCTTTACGATCTGGAGATTCTGGGTTCGAATCCTGGTCATTCACTACCGACGTAAACCCACTCCTAGCAAAAGCAATTTAGCTTAGTTGAAGGGGTTAGAGGGAATATTAGTGATTGCTGATATTAGCATCCGCATTCTTAGATAACAAAAGAAAAAAGATAGACAATTTTGAAAAAATCGGTCATTTATAATTTATTTTCCAGATACTAATGACATCAATACCCAAAGAAATATTAATGGACTATCCGAAATAAGTGAACAACATTATTTTGCACATGAGAATAATACTGCACTTGACCATAACAATATACATGTTGATTATAGAGCACATGATGTTAGCAATATACAAGATAACAGCGCTCACGATGAGAGCAATATACAAGATGATTGTAACGCACATGATGATGGCAATATAGAAGATAACACCGCGCATGACCAGAGCAATGTGCAAGATGATTGTAACGCACATTACAATAGCAATATACCCGGGGATAATAATTTACCTAACGATGCTGTTCCTGTCCAGGAAAATATTACACGTATAGATATAGATGATTTAGCCAAGAGACATAGATTTGTGAAATTCAAGTGTGAATTGTGTCAAAAACCCTTTGAGACTAAACAAGAACTAAGAGAACATGTGCCGGCGCATTACTTCAACAGTTTTTACACGAATTATTTGGATATACAGGTATTAAAAAAAAATATCTTACTGTTTTATAGGGTTCTGTACCTCAAAAAGCAAAGAAAACAGAATTCTTATAAGATTACATCGTTGTCTGATTGTCCGTCTGTCTGTCTATCAAGACCTCTTTGTCAGGAATACGTAGGGTATCAAGTTAAAATTCATAGCACATGCTCAGGTCTGTAGCCTCTTGAAACTGCAATAATTTAACTTTTGAGTCAACGCAATCAAAATATATTGCGGTTAATATATTATATGCAAGGTAAATTATTAGATATCGATTACAGCGTGACAAAACAACGAAATCCTACCTTTGCGACTTCTGCCAAGAACCACTGCACTTAAAAACGGAACTGGTGCGACACCATCGAATGCATCTTGGCATTAATGAGCTGAAGTGCTGGTACCCAGGCTGCGTATACATTGGTAAAACCCAAGTAAGTAACTCTTATATCGTAACAACACTAAACGATTGGTAATACAAAATATATATCGTTCGTTTAAAATATTTGATTGAAAATATGAGGGGCCTAACATTACTCCCTGTGGCATGCCCATAGTTAGATGCAGAAGATTATGTTTGTTTCTATTGGTTTGCTGCTATGGTTACTGCTAGAGGCATTTAATTAAAGACACCATATATTGTTTATAATATATTTCAGTATGATATGGTAGAATACCTTTTTCTCTATGCTAAACTAATTCAAAAGCTTTGAACAATTTGTATCAGCAGTAGTTGGTAGTGACACATGCAGTATATGTTGCCAGGAACTATGGTGCAATTGTAAATTGTATGAAATACATACTCGAATCGAATAAAATTCAAATCAAACTTTAGATGTTATTAATTTTCTTTGGTTAGTATCATTAAACAAATATGACATCATTATCATCAATTGTAGTCCATTCCTGGACATAGGTCTCTCCCAAAGTGCGCCACTGCTCCCTATCCTATTAATTATTTAAAAAATATGTAAGTAATGAGAGTAAAACATAGATCTCGGTGGGTTCTCAAAATCGCTCATCGCCATACTTCACTAATTGCCAGTTAACCTTATAATAATCGGCAAACATCTTGACAATTTTCGCAAAGACTCAAGCACGCCAATCAATAAAAAAACCGATCACAGGTTCAAAAGCCTGGTTTTTTGGGTAGTTTTACTGCACGTATCTTCACGCATTGACGTGATGATGAGGAAGATTAATGTTTTTGATGATTTTAATGCAATTTTAAAGCTATCATAGAAATGATAACTATTCAAATCCATTAAGATAGAAAAGATTAAAACGACTCAGGCGAGACTTTTACCCGCTACCAATCCCTTACAGGGTGTATGCCTACCAAAGAATGAGCTACAAGTCGCTCCTTGATTGCTCCAACATTTTTTTTTATACTCCATTTAGGTGGCAAACAAGCACACGGCCTACGTGATGGGAAATGTTTACCGTGGCCTATAGACATATACAACACTAGGGAAAGAAAGAAAATATGTTTTAATTAGAAAACACAGCGCACATTTTTAGAAACGGAATACATAGGTACAATAATGCTTAAAAATAAATAAAAATAATGTTTTTTTTTTCCTGACCATAGATCAGATTCGCTGTCTATGGTCGCCGCGCCTGCCTGAGTAGGCGGGCAGCGCGAAAACTATTTTATAAATCTAAGTAAATACCTAGCATATTCGCCTCTCTGCCAATCCTGACAGGTGACTGTGACATATTATATATGACATACTTGACATAAATTGTGAGACGTGTCATAAAACGTGGCAAAGCGCCGATATAATCACATTTTTAGGGGTTACACTCGCGCTGTCGACCAACAATTGTCCTATAATAGTCCCGCCTGAGTGTTTACCCTTTGCCTACGTTTGTGGGGCGGCAGGAGGCGCTGTCGCACCGACCACGACTAAAACGCCGCCTGTGGGTCACAGGCGGCGTGCGTTTTACTCGGTTTGCGTCCGACTTTACCCTTTACCTATGTTTGTGGGGCGGCAGGACGCGCTGTCGCACCACATGACGTCACACCGCTCGCGTTCGCTGGCGTGCGCGGTGTGCGGCGCGCAGTTCGCCAAACTGCACGCACTGCGCGGACACATCGCGCGGCGCCACGAGGACCGCACGCCGCGCTCATGCGCGTTGTGCCGCGGCCGCTTCCGCAACGTGTTCACCTACCGCGCGCATATGCGCTCGCACGCACGCCCGCCGCGGTACGTACTGGATTTTTTAATTTTTTTTTTTTATAGGACACTCCAATTTGACTTCACCTCGCCTGATGGTAAGCTAAAATCATATATCTATACTAATATTATAAAGAGGAAAGATTTGTATGTAACGAATAAACTCAAAAAGTACTGGATTTGGACGGGATTTTAATAATTCTTTTTTCATTAGAAAGCTACATTTTTCGTGAGTAACATAGGCTACTTTTTGTCCCGATATTCCCATGGGATCAGGATTTACGCGAGTGAAACCGCGGCGCGGTGCTAGTACTATATAAAACACCGGCCTGGGGGTGACAGGTGGAGCCGCCTGTCACCCTGACACCTGTCAGAAGCAGGCCGCGGCGGTGGCGCGCCTCCCCGTTTCCGGGGACGAGTTGGGGACTCTGTAGTCCTCTCACCCGAGAAGAGGGCCAGATCGTGAGAGATGGCCCTGGGTCGGCCGGGGTGCGAGGGATATGCCTGTCAACCTCACCTTCGGCAACCAAAGCGACGCACAGGCGGCGTGCGTTTTAGTCGGTTCGAGTCCGACATAACCTCCTCCAACGGCTCCGGTGGGGAGGTAACCATATAAAACATGAAATATATCAGCCACAAGCTTAGAGGAAATCATGTGCGGTCTGTGGATTACTAAAATATTTTGATTAAGATTGGACAAAGTTAAGGGTCAGGCGGCACTTATACCGTGGCCAGTCCCTCATAGGGAGAATGTTCTGCCCATTGAGTTACTATCTATATATGCAATACAACCATCAGAGGGAGACTTGGTTGTATTATTTTTTATATAGGACACGCCAACTTGACTTCACCTCGCCTGATGATAAGCTAAAGGCAAAGTCTCAGGAAAGAGGGTCACCATTACAGACACTAAGTAATGTGACAATGGTGGCACTCAGCTTGGCGGCCTCATCAGATGCTTTTTCACGTCCCGCTTAAAAGCCCCGGGACTGTAGAAAGAAGGAAACACTTGAGCTGGTAATGAATTCCAGGTCTTGGTGGTGCGGCAAAGAAAAGAGTCTCCGAACCGCTTGGTTCTTGCTCGTATATTCTGCACAGTGTGAGGGTGACATCTAAGGCCTGCACGTGTTGTCCTGTGTAGGAGAGGGTGGGATTAGTTGGAAGAGCTCATCAGAACACTCACCGCTGTACGCGTTACGTCACACAGCGAATGTCTTTACTAACAATTACTTCTATGCATTGATGTATTAATACATACATCCATCCCTGTTAGGGACTAGGTGGACAAAATGATGACACCCAAACTCAGCTTCAGATGTCTGGCTTGAGTCAACAATAGTGCTCAGAATACGGCAATAGGCTCGCTCCCTATTACGTGGGATCGAATTCAAAGATTGGTGATATCTGGGTGTTAATTCACCTCTACCTAATATGTGATGTGAATGTGATTATATGCATGTATGTATGTATTTTTTGATAGCCTTTGTGGCGTGGCGGTAGTGAACACGACTGCTACGCAGGAGGCGCGGGTTCGATCCCCGCTCAGTGCAAATATTTGTATGCATGAATATGGGTATTTGCATTGGTCTGGGTGTTTCTATGTATAATATGTATGTATTTACAAAAAAAAAGTATTTAAGTGTATCCGTATTCTAGATTCCATAACACAAGCTAGTTAAACTATGCTTACCATGGGTCTAGATAGCGTTGTGTAGAATGTTGTAGAATATTTATTTTTAGTATCTCTCTATTCTATATATTTATAAAAAAACATAATTTCAATGATTCTTAGCAATCAGAATTGGTCGGATCGGTGTTATAACAAGATGTAATGCTTCTAGTTTCAAATGTGTGGAGACGGGGTGCGGTGAGGCGTTCTACAGCCGCGCGGACTTGGGACGGCACAAACTGCTGCACAAGGGGTTGTCGGTGGACGACAGCCACCCCTACAAGTGTCCGCTGTGCCCGCTCGCGACATACACCCAGGCTGCACCCTTTAACAAGTAACACTCATTGTCATAAAGTTCTTTAAAAAAGAAAGCATACAGGGTGAAAGATTTTCCCCTTAACTGGAGGGAAAGTTCCTGCTCTAAATATTGGAGATCAACTAGCCCATCGCGGACCACTGCTGAACATCAGGCCTCTACCAGGGTTGGATTAATACTGGAGATAGCGCGTTTCAAAGGAAACATTGCCTTATTCTTAAAAAGAAACAAATATGCATTCTATGATTTTCGAAAATTCGCTTGCCACACACGATAATCGTACCGATTACAATACGAAAAAATAACAGCCTATTTTTTTTTTTTTATACCACTTAGTTGGCAGACAAGCACACGGCCCACCTGATGGGAAGCGGTTACCGTGGCCTATGGACGTATGCAACACCAGGGGGTCACACTCGCGCTGCCGACCATGAAGAAACCTTCTGATGCCCCTCTTGAAGAACCCCATATTGTAGGCGCTTGGGAAATCCGCAGCAGGGAGGTCATTCCACAGCTTGAGTGTGCGTGGGATGAAGTTTCTTTCATACCGCACAGTGCGCACCGTCTCAGGTCGCAATGTGTGAGGATGAATTCCCTGCCTATATTTTTATAGCATCAATCAATCATAAGGATCAAATCTCTCTAACAAACATGGTAACTTAAATTAAAGGAAATCCTTGAAGCAGCATATTGAGAGGAATCGGACGACCTTGTCAAGTAGCCTCCTGCAGAAAACATTACAAAAAGACACTTCAATTATATTTATTTGTATAGATAATAACATCGTTTGTGAATATTCACATTGTGTGCTTGCCTTCCCAGACACATGGAGAGGCACAAAGACAACAAGCTGAAGAACTGCTTCGCCTGCAAGCTGCTGTTCAACGACTATGGGGAGTTCTACACGCATCTTCGGACGGCGCACACTCGCACCTATACGTGCGTTTGTTCAGCCAAGTATGTTCTTATACTGCATCATCTTTTCCTTCTTACATACATACTGTTACGTGCACAGGGTACAATTAAATGCCGTTTACTCAATGAAGAGATTTATTAGCTCACCACAAACTAGACAATTAATTCACTAGTACACACAGTACTCTTCAACAGTTCCAGTCGCTCAGTAGTTCACAGTAGTCCACAGTCGTTGCTCAGGTCGCAGGTAGAATCTTCTTCGGTCGCTTAAGCTCACTGTGTTCGTTATCGATCTCAAAGACAGAATGAAACGTGTCGCTATGGGAGCGTGTTTTTATACCTCTCAATTAGGAGGGTCGAATCATCTAGAAAATATGCGAGCGATAACTAGCTACTCTCTTTTGAAGTTTGCCGCCGTCGCTGACCTTTCGAGTTCATTCTCCATATTTACCTATTGTTTGTTTTTATTCAAGAGAGTAGGTACTCGTAGGTAGGTTGTGACTTTGTGTTGACGATTCTAGATTTTTCTATGCCAATCGGTAGAGTACCTCGTCACTAACAATGCGTTTTTATTTCTTGAAGATTCCATTATTAGTTTTGGAGATATCGACGTCAGTCGTAACAATACATACATAGCCTTTATATATCTTTATACTCTTCTGGTGTTGCATACATTCATAGGCCACAGTAATCATTTCCCATCAGGTGGGCCGTGTGCTTTTCTGCCACCTAAGTAGTATAAAAAAGTCTGTTGCAGTATACCGGGCACTATTGTTGACTCAAGCCGCCATGCATCTAAGACGGAGTCTGGGCTGTATATATCTGTCTGATGTTAAACAGCCCTATCCCTTAGTCGCCTTGTACGACACCGCATGGGAAGAGATGGAGTGGCCCTAATTCTACTCTGCCGGAAACCACGCGGCAATAAAATATTTGGCCTCCCAACATGGGAGAAGCCTATGTCCAGCAGTGGACTACGATGAGCTAAATGATTTATTGATAGAATTATTTTTTTCAGCTTTAATTCGAACAAGAAATTGAAAATACACAAAACAAATTGCGAACAAGCAATAGCCGCACAGAGCAATGAACCAGAAACTGTCCAGCCAAAGGCAAGTAAGAAAAGAAAAAAGAAAAAGAAACAAGATAATAATACTGGAGAAGATCCTAATGTTAATCCAAAGAAACCGCGAATAGAAAACATAGTCCCTGTACCCAACACCCAATATATAATATTACCACCAAATTATGTAAACAGTCTTTTAAGTGAAGAGAAAACTGCCCCTATAATAGTGAAGCCAGCAAACCATCCGCAAATAATCCCTCAGAAGGAATATGAAAATGTAGTGCTTGAAAAAATAATTACACCAAATCAACAGGCTCTTAAAAAGGAATATCTTATCCAAATGAAGAAGAAAGATGGAATATCAATTATTGAAAGTCAAAAGCATGTAAATGTTGCCCAACCAGATATGCCTCTTCTTCTCTAGGGACGATTGCGGTCCTCAAGGATATTTTGAGCAGAATGTGGAATATGTTGAGCAAATATGTAGAAATTGTTGAGCAAAATGTTAAAAATGTTGAGCAAAATGTAGAAAATGTTGAGCAATATGTAGAAATTGTTGAGCAAAATGTAGAAAATGTTGAGCAAAATGTAGAAAATGTTGAGCAATATGTGCAATATGTAGAACATGTTGAAGAAATTCTGCAAAATGTTGAGTAAAATGTACAATATGTAGAATGTACAATGTTATACAAAAATTGTATATAAAGACTAGACGATTAGTAAAAAGTAGCTAATTTGACTATTGTTTGTATATGATTTTAATTGATATCAAGAATCATGTAGTTATAATAAAGAGATTGCACAAATTTTATGTGTCAAAAAGTAGATGCTATTTAGTGAGCATGTTTAATTCTAATTTATTTTTATAAACACTCAGCATAAAAGTTTACCGTTATGGCTAGGTGCGAATTGATGCTCTAGAATCTTAGAACTTTTTTTTATGTAGGACACGTCAATTTGTCTTCACCTGGCCATCAGGCTCTCAGGAAAGAGGGTCACCATTACAGATACGTAGCATATTACAATGGTGGCACTCAGTTTAACGGTCTTTTCATGCCCCGCTTAAGGGACCCGAGATTTTAGGAAGTAGGAACCAAAAGAACCAGTTATGTTGGAAAGGGGTATGGATCAAGTGCAGTGCAGAAGTTGCTGAACACTATCTTAGAAACTATCTATACATTAAAACGTATCAATAAGTAACTACTCTAATTTTATACAAAAATAAATCAATTAGTATACTAACTATTCAATTTAATACATACATACATACATAAAATCACGCCTTTATCCCCGTAGGGTTAGGCAGAGGTGAATTAACACCCACATTTCACCAATAACTGTATTCGGTCTCACGTAATAGGTGGTGAGCCTATTGCCGTATATCGGACATTATAGTTGACTCTAGCCTGAGGCTGAGTCTGGGCTGTATATATCTGTCTGATGTTAAACAAGCCCTATCCCTTAGTCGCCTTGTATGACACCGTATGGGAAGAGAATGGGTGGCACAAATTCTACTCTGCCGGGAACCACGCTTAATGTAGATAAGAAAAAATGAAATGACTCAGGCGGGACTTGTACCCGCGACCAGTCCTTTATAGAAATGTTCTGAGCACTGAGCTACTTCTTGAGCATAAACCCAAGACACCCCATGATGGTTTTTTTAGGTGCGGAAAATTCCCACGGATACCCCCCATCACCGGAGCCGGTGGGAGAGGTTATGTCGGACTCGAACCGACTAAAACGCACTATACTTGTGGGTCGTTTTTGGTTGCCGAAGGTGAGGTTAACAGGCATATCCCTCGCACCCGACCTAAAGTCATCTCTCTCGATCTGGCCCTCTCCTCGGGTGTGGTTACCACAGAGTCCCCAACTCGTCCCCGGAAACGGGGAGTCGCGTCGGCGGCGCGCCTTGCTTCTGCCAGTGTGACAGGCTGCTCCTCCCGTCACCCCCAGGCCTACGCTCATGGGGGGCGGCGGTCGTTCATCGACCTCCGACGTTCGAGTTGCCTCAATACGCGGGCAGCTTGGCTTGCGATCCTCGCCCCATGATGGTTGTATTATATGTCTCAGTAGCTCAGTGGTCAGAATATTCCTCCTATAAGGGCCTTGGCCTCCCGCCTGGGCATACACTTTTTGAAATTCCATATAGAAATATTTTATAGTAAACCATAGATCGAAGAAGTTTTCCTCTAAGCTTTTGGCTGACATGTTTCATATTTTGTAAGATAATTTTATTGAAGTCCATCTATAAATTATAAAGGCTATTCTTGTAACTGATTGTGTATTATCGTATCTTAAGGTCTATATTCCTTTGAAAACTTAAGTCATTTTTTAACTATAATTATGTATGATATTTTACAGCATTTAGTACATACTAACTATTCAAATCAATTAAGATGGAAAAATTGAATCGGCTCAGGCGGGGTTCGAATCCGCGATCTTTCCCTTACAGGGGGAATGCTTTGACAGCCATAAAACCACGTTTGAAGCCATCCAATTTTTTTTTATTCATCTTAGGTGGCAGACAAGCACACGGCCCACCGGATGGAAAGTGGTTACCGTGATCTATGAACGTGTGTAACACATCCGTGCAGCCGACACTGTAAGAACAGAGATTTTGTGCCGTCATTGTAGAGGACAAGCCTTTGGTCATCCCACTGACAGCACAAAAACTCTTCAGTGAGCTCTGGCTATCCTACTCATCACCACAATTTACCAAACATCCGTCTTCGGGCGACAATGAGAGCCATCTACCGACATTTGTACGAACTAACAAAAGCAATGAATGATGATAGAATCATTTTAAATGTTTGATTATTTTTTATGTACTTACGAAAACTTTAATACAAAATGGTGTGTGGACACATTTTGATTTCAAATTGTTCAGGTTCTTCTGGAGCCCACTGTAAATACATTTAGTTGTTTAGTGAAAAATTGTGATATATTCTGTAAATACAAGATTTATTTAAGATTGTTAATAATATATAATACGTAAAATGCTTACTGAGTTTTATTCATTAATTTCAATTATCTTATTGGTACCTACGTATAAATTTCACACAGGATCTCTTAAATTTTACTCATACTGTTACCTGTTCCCCACTGATGTTGCCCTAATGGATGATGGATGAATGATGACGAATTTGATTTATATATATCGCCCTGTCTTTTCCATTTCTGTAAAATTTCTTCCATGCAACCTTTGGATGGAAATGTATGTTGGTTGGAGTATTTGGGAGTCGTTGGCATTTAATTAAATAGTTATTTTCTATACATCACTACATAGTATAAAACAAAGTCGCTTTCTCTGTCCCTATATTATGTATCCTTAAATCTTTAAAACTACACAACGTATTTTGATGCGGTTTTTCTAATAGATTGAAGAGGAAGGTTTATATATATAATAACATCCATTAAATAGTGGAGTTATACTGTTATTTTTGGAGTTTCTAATGTGATGTAAATAATAAAAAAATTTCCGCTTACATTGCAAACGCAGGTTGAACCCTACGAGATTTATCAAAATAATGTACTAAGTATTGTACACATTGAAAAGGTCTACAGAAAACTCCGCGATGGTATATGTCTATCTCTTATGGATATGCCACAATAATATTTTTTTGTCATTTACTTTTTACGACCAATAATGGCTAATTTTGGAAGCGATTTTAACCAATACAGCATTAATCCTTATCCAATTAAATACCTTAAATACATTGTTGATTTAATATAGATCTATATGGCCCTTTACAGCATATGATTTAAAAGAATATTTGCGAAGATATTACAGATTTAAAATATGCGGAATGTAGGTACAACGTTCACAGTTTTTGTGTAGTGTATTTAGAATCAGCATTGCACCCGTGGGAAGCCAGGGCGGGTCGCTAGTATTTATATAAGTACATTTTTATATTGTATACCACTTAGGTGGCAGACAAGCTTACGGCCCACCTGATGGAAAGTGGATACCGTGGTCTATGAATTTTTGTAACACCAGAGGAGTCACAGTCGTGCTGCCAACCCTGTAAGTATCTACAGAGTTTCTGTGCCGTCAGTGTAGAAGACAAAGCAGTACATAATTTTATGTCTATAGTGCTCATAAAGAAGACCATCTACACAATATAAGTACTGGATAATTTCGCGAATAGCATCATGGCTCTTGCTACTAAATATAGCCTATAGAATATAGATGAGCAAACGCTACAGAGTGATGGCTAAAATCGGAACTATAGTCGAACTAATAATAGGCTACTTGACAAGGTCGTCCGATTCTGCCCGATACCTACTACTTAATATGTTAGTTTGTTATCATAAAATATGATTTGCAAAATAAGATTACTTAACTAAACTGCAACTATGACTTAGTCAAAATATAAACAATGAAATTCAGTCCCAAATTATAACTTTTTAGATTCCTTATTAAATTAAAAAATACTTTTATTGTGAACTGTACATGTGTAAAAGCAGCGTAGGCATCATGCACTCTATATATTAATACTAAGCGCGATTAGCGTGTAACGTCAATCGCAAGTACCTACGATTTTGTATGGAGCGTTTTCGGCGGCGCGTTAAATTGAATTTCAAAATCAAATATCTTTAAAACTGTTTGTCGTAAGAATATTTCACTTTAACAGTTCATTATAATATTATAGAGCGGTCATTTTTCGATAATAATAAAAAAGTCAAATAGCCTATTCCGTGTACTGAAGGAGGTCGCCCCCGTACCTTCAATATCGTCAAATCGTACTGTCGTTTGACCGCAAGCGCCGTACCGCTCTCAAGATGCGCACGTCGTGGCGGAACGCAGCAAGAAACAGTATACAGACTAAAACGCACGCCGCCTGTGGGTCGTTTTGGTTGCCGAAGGTGAGGCATATCCCTCGCACCCCGGCCGACCCAGGGCCATCTTTCACGATCTGGCCCTCTTCTGGGTGTGTGGGGACTACAGAGACCCCAACTCGTTCCCGGAAAACGGGGAGGCGCGCCAGGTGCGCCGCCGCCGCGGCCTGCTTCTGCCACATTCGAGGCCTTCATGTCAGAGTACGTACGTAAGCGTTCACTTTTTCCAGTCTAACTACGACGCGGCTGAACGTGGATATTTTCCGTTAGGCGACTACCATCCTCAATTAGTGGCCGGATTTTTTTTATACCACATGGTTGGCAGACAAGCACACGGCCCACCTGATGGAAAGTGGTTACCGTGGCCACACTCGCGCTGCCAACCCTGTAAACACAAGAGTTTCTGTGCCGTCAGTGCAGAAGATACAATTAGGACAAGCCTTTGGTCTTCCTAATGATAGCACAAAAAATCTCCAGTGAGCTCTGGTTACTCTTCTCACCGCCGGGAACACAATACAAGGTTATTATAGCCGTGGTATTTTGTAGGGTGGAGGTAGGTACTTCCCCAGTCGGACTGCTCAAAACGTGCGGTAAAACACACACAGCGACGATCTTCAGCGCCCGCCTTTGCACCAAGTCGAAGGGTTCAAGCTGCTAATCCAGTTCCCCGGCAAAAAGGTGTCAGCAATACTGGCTTTAAGCACTCTAAGTTTTTTGGATGCCAGCTTAACCTTGTCCACCAAGTATTTACGGTACTGGACATCGTTGGAGATAGACCGTAAATACTTGGACTCAATTATTGATTGCAAAGATTTTTAACCTTTTTTTTTTTTTTTTTTTATAAACAATATTAGCATATTAGCAGACTTTGCAGAACATCCGATCAAGAATCAAGCGGTTCGGAGACTCTTTACTCTGTCGCACCATTAAGGCCTGGAATTCATTACCAGCTCACGTGTTTCCTTCTTCCTACAGTCCCGGGTCCTTTAAGCGGGGCGTGAAAAAGCATATGAAGAGGCCGTCAAGCTGAGTTTCACCATTGTCACACGGTATGTGTAAGTAATGGTGACCCTCTTTTCTGGGACTTTGCCTTCAGCTTACCATCAGGCAAGGCGAAGTCTAATTGACGTGTCCTATAAAAAAAAACAAATTACTAAAATTCCCTATAACCCCTCCAACTAAGCTCAATTGCTTGTGCCAGGTGTCGGTTCACGTGGGTAGTGTAATGGCTAATATTCGAACCAGGTACCTGTCGATCGTAAGGCTGATTCCTTAACCACTAAGCTGACGACGTAGAGATGCTGAGTCCAGTGTTCATTCATCAAAACCCCATTAACTATAGTGTCACAGCACTACAGTTTTCTTAGTGGTGAACGCACATCATACTTTTTTTTTTTTTCGTTTGGAAAATCCCCACGGATACCTCCCTACCGGAGCTTGTGGAGGAGGTTATGTCGGACTCGAACCGACTAAAACGCAGGCCGCCTGTGGGTCGCTTTGGTTGCCGAAGGTGAGGTTGACAGGCATATCCCTCGCACCCCGGCCGACCCAGGGCCATCTCTCACGATCTGGCCCTCTTCTCGGGTGTGGGGATTACAGAGTCCCCAACTCGTCCCCGAACGCACATACTTGTGTCTTAGGGTGGTCGGGCACGCCGTAGTAGCGGCGGTAATACCCATCATAGGGGAATGGCTAGAGAGGCCACACGGCAGCCTCTCGTAACGTCTGACGCAGATGATCACCGAGCACGGATGCTTCGGAAAGTATCTGCGTCGGATGTAGAAAGAGCCAACGTCCGAGTGCCATCATTGCGACGCGAGCGAGGACTCAGGTCCGCACACGCTCACCGAGTGTCCGGCGTGGGAGACGCCGAGACGGGAGCTTGTGGCGGCCCTGGGAGTGAGGGTTCTCACGCTCTTCACCTTGCTCGCGGCGATGGTTCGCTGCGCGGATGCGTGGGCGGCCGGCGCCTCCTTCTGCGAGCAAGTAATGCTCGTGAAGGAGGAGGTGGGGCGGGAGCGGCAGCGGGAGCGACGAAGGATCGCAAGACAAGCTGCCCGCGTACGAAGGCAACTCGGGCGTCGAAGGTCGATGAACGACCTCCGCCCCCCATGAGCGCCGGCCTGGGGGTGACAGGTGGAGCCACCTGTCACCGTGGCAGAAGCAGGCCGCGGCGGTGGCGCGCGTGGCGCGCCTCCCCGTTTCCGAGGACGAGTTGGGGACTCTGTAGTCCCCACACCCGAGAAGAGTGCCAGATCGTGAGAGATGGCCCTGGGTCGGCCGGGGTGCGAGGGATATGCCTGTCAACCTCACCTTCGGCAACCAAAGCGACCCACAGGCGGCGTGCGTTTTAGTCGGTTCGAGTCCGACATAACCTCCTCCACCGGCTCCGGTGAGGAGGTTTCCGTGGGGATTTTGCGCACGTAAATAAAAAAAGGCAGGTTAAATTGGAATAAGATAAATCTGTCCCAATTAGATACTCTAGTGAGAGTGCACAGACGAATTCCAATACAAGAGGCTAAGTCTAGTGAACATGAAAGTTAACAATAATATAAGAAGGTATACAAAAAATAGGCACAAACATTTACATACACATGTCATATACACACATACATACATACTTACATACAAACATACATACAAATACATATTATGTATGTCTGCTATAGTTGAGGGATCTCGTCTCGTCTCGTCGTATTGAGTAGTGTCGATTTCAGACACAAGTTATTCACGACTTTCCTTCAACTTGAACTTTGATACACTATCTATTTAAGTTTAGTCGGTAACTACACCATATCTTTTGTTTTTATAACATTACTGTCCATCCCAAGGTTGCCTGGAAGAAATGTCTTCAGTGATAAGGCCGTTCATTGTACATTGAACTGTATACCTACTTGTCCTACAGTAAATCTGTTGGTGTACAATAAAGAATTATCTATCTATCTATCTACCCGTCGGGAGATCTAAGGTCACTAAACAACCTAATGACTATAGATGCGGAGAGACAATTAGGTACCTCTGCAATTCGTCTGAAGAGACCTTCGAAGTCTACCTTCTTGTCCAGCAAAATTCGAACAGGTTGTCTCTCCAGAAAGGGCACATAATTCTGACTCTATAGAACTTCCAATTAATCAATCAATCAATTAGCCTACCGTAGTCCACTGCTGGACTTAGGTCTCTCCCAATGTGCTCCATTTTATCCGATCCTCAGCCTTAATTAGACTTTACCAACCAAAAAATCGATCGAATCGAATTGTAAAACATGTAAAGAAAGCTAAAAAATAAACGTAAAATTTTACCAACCCCCCCCCCCCCCCCCCCCATACATATTCCTAAAGAATGAAAGGTATGGAATGAAAGTACGAGAAGAATAAATGCGAGAACTAGAGTGACAAAGAGGCCAGAATGAAAGAGAATAGACAAATAGAAAATAGATAATATAGTTAAATAAAAGAAATGAACCCTGTGAGGGTTATCGTGATTAGCAGACTAGTCTAAAAATATTTGCGTTCAAATAGGCTCCGACTTCGTGTCAGAGGCGTAAAAAAAAAGAAAAAAAAAACCAAAAAATCGATTAAAGATCATTTTGGCGGCTGTTATAAGATTAGTAGCTTAGTTCTATTTTCGTTTTTTTTTTGAAGAGGGACCCAATAATATGCCCTCTAACCTGTAAGGAGTGGGTTCACGTCGATAGAGTAATGGCCAGATTTGGAACCCGGGACATCTTCATCGTAAGTCCGATTACTTAACCACTAAGCGTACTTTTAACCAACGTGTAAATAGATATTAAACATTTTATTAGATAGTCATAATATTTCAAAGGCTTACCTCTCGGGATCAGACGAGAGTCGCTTCTTTAAAAGCCGTATAAGCCAAAATATAGGAGAAGATAGAGTAGTAAATAGACCATGGGCTCCGAGGTGAAACCAGGAACTACCGATAACACTTAATAATTTACCTATATAAATAATTTCAGTAATTCTTAGCTAAGCAGGTACAAGAAGGCCTATTGTCCACACCTATTGTCTAGCACTGTATTATTGAAATTTTACAAGTAACCAATATTTCTAAGTATTTTTATTACAATTTTTTTGCCGTCCTACTTTATTACCGTATCTAAATAACCAACTAAATATATAAATAACCAAAAGCAAATAACTGAAATTGCAGCTGTTTCAAATATAAAATCGCCTGAGTCCCATTGAGGCGTCACGTAAGTTCTACTACACAGACAACTAGCAATTTAATTGGAGATCCCCGGGCAGCCTCTTTACCCTGCTTAACTTTTCGATTTACATTCAAAACGGTCTTTTAAAAACCCAACTCAATAACTACAAGCCTAAGCCCTCGTTCCGATGCGTACTTTACAAAGCATTCGACTATAAAACTTTGTACACGTGCAGCCATTGGCGAGAATGCGTTGGGTGGAGTCTCAGGCCACGCCCGGAGCCCACCGCGCATGCTAAACGCGTTTTAAACCCCGTTTAAGCGGTATTTTGGCCCAAAACCGCAAGAAAATGTATGTAACATCGGTTAGGAGTAGGGCGTAGCTAAATGAAAAGATTTTCGCGATTGAACGACTATTTTGCGAACATGGCGGACAGTTGTCTCTGATGCGCGGGAATGTGCACAAGTTTAAAAGTTTTTTTTCATGTGATTTTATGATTGAGGACTATCACAATTTATTTTTGTCTATGGCTTGATTAATGTTTAAACTTTTTTAATTGCATTAAACCTATAAAATGAAGTGAAATGTGAATATTAACTAAAATAATTTTATTAAATAGTGCATCCAATTTATTGATATAATTTTACTTGGTGCTTACGGATACTGGCGTAATGGATTCGAGAATGCAGGACAGTCACAAATCGTTCCTTATCAAAGATCTCCTCGGAGATGTTTTGAGGCCCGGCGCAGTTGGAATCTTGGGTACGTTGTTAAAATTTATATTAGGTTATTAAGTTGTATGGTTCCTCCGTGATTGTGGTGCTTGTAACAGCGCCAAACTATCGGAAATTCAGTACAATACAACATGGTAAATATCCCGATTACTTCAATACTAATGTGAGTGACCACGATCATTTAAATACATGATTAAGTATTTACCCGTTGTAATGTTTGGCTAAAAATCGGCTGCAATCAAAGGTAAATACAAAACATTTTAGAGCTGATGGGACGCCAATTGCGTCGGAAAGCTTACTTACAAGTGCTATTTCACTAAGCACAAGCTTAGTATATTTTAGCAATACATTGAGTTAGGTGTGACTTGTTTTTTGTAGATCGGAGAGTATTTGAAAGACGTGAACAAATGGTAACTGGTTTAATTATTGGCAATTTTATTTCACTACTTATCACAGATATCGGGATATTAACCATGTATTGCTTCGAGTTCTCGATATTTCGATAAACATCCTGATATCTCTAATAATAGGTAATTTGGGTGACCATGATAGTTTAAATAGCTATTATACTATCTAAATTGGATTCTCGGCTAACTTCTAAACTTTTGACTAAACCACACAACGGCTTTTAATAGATAGGTTTTTCTTATACCACTTAGGTGGCAGACAAGCACACGGCCCACGTGATGGGAAGTGGTTACCGTGGCCTATGGACGTATGCAACACCAGGGGTGTTACACTCGCGCTGCCGACCATGAAGAAATCTTCTGATGCCCCTCTTGAAGAACCCCATATTGTTGGTGCTTACGAAAACCGTGGAATGAAGTTTCTTTCATTTCGCACAGACGGTGCGTCTCAGTTCGTAATGTGTGAGGATGAATTCCCTGCCGAGATGGCGAGAAGTGCGATGATAGAATGTAGCTGTGGGCATCATGTCAAACAATTCATCTGAGCACAAACCATTGTATAGGCGGTAGAACACACATAGCGAGGCAAAGTCCCTCCTAAGGGTAAGAGGTTCCACACTACCTGTGAGTATAGGATTGTCAACCAGCGTCAACACCCGTCTTTGCGCCGAGTCGAAGGGGTCAAGCTTTCAGGTTTCACTGTCATTTTATTTTTACGGAAACATTCGTAAGATTTCTCTGTGTAGGTATGTAGGTAAGGTAGGCTTAGCGACTATTAAGCGCAATACCTACTAGAAAAGAGTTCAGCCAATTCGTAATTAGTTCAACAAGCTTTATGAAAGGAAACTTTTAAAATTTACGAGAAAACTGGCGCCCGTCGGCGGCGTATTTACATTCCGGTGTACATTAAGACACAGCATTGCCTTGATTGAAACCCGCAATGGTTTGTTGACCCCTCGTTTACACCTAAGTATAAAACATGTATTTGACAAGTTGCAATATGGTACAGACTACAGTGTGAACGCAAATTTGTTTTATACTTGTTTACAACTTGTTGGCTA
Organism: Eilema griseolum; assembly: GCA_963662185.1. NCBI lineage: Eukaryota > Metazoa > Arthropoda > Insecta > Lepidoptera > Erebidae > Eilema > Eilema griseolum. The sequence goes on from OY759232.1 coordinate 1,677,121, forward strand.
TACATACTATGTGAATGAAAAAATATCTGAGATACCTACATGTATAAAACAAGTATTGTGTTTTAATTGTAACAAGTCTGTAAAAAGTCTTTTATAAACAAGTTTACAATTTGTTTTACAACTTGTTTCGTGGCGTAAACGAACGGTAACACTCTTTCCAAATTCGTATGAAACATATTAACTGTATGAGTCACGTGTCATCTAAAATCGCATGATTATGATAACTGTTCTTCCAAACACTTGTTCAATTCAATGCAAGGAAATTAGTCGGGAGTTCACTCTTGCTGATATCGTTTTCATCTGTTCATATTCATAGCGTCCCTTCCAAGAAATTGTCATCATCCAGTACTAGGTCCAAGTTAATGTCGTCACAATATAAATAAGTTAATAATAAGTAAATAAATATTCTACAACATTGCACACAACGCTATCTAGATCCAAGATAAGTAAACATAGCTTAACTAGTTTGTGTTATAGAAGCGAGAAAGCGGATAAACATACTTTGATACTGTTATTTTTTTGTAAATACATGCAGGACTTCCGGTAGAGTAGAATTTGGACCACCCGATATCTTCCCATGCGGTGTCGTACAAGGCGACTAAGGGATAGGGCTGTTTAACATCGGACAGATATATACAGCCCAGACTCAGCCTCAGATGCATGGCTCGAATCGAGAATAGTACCCGGAAAACGGCAATAGGCTCACTCCCTTTTACGTGGGTCCAAATACAATGATTGGTGAAATGTGGGTCTTAATTCACCTCTGCCTAAACCTCCGAGGATAAAGGCGTGATTATATGTATGTAAATTCATACATATTATACATAGAAACACTCAGACCAATGCAAATAAATATACATATTCATGCATACAAATATTTGCCTAAACCTAACCTAACCAGATTTTGAACATAGCCTAATATCGATTAAGAAATAGAAAAAATTGGACCAGTTCAGGCAGGATCGAACCTGCAATCCCTTACAGGGGCAACGTTCTGACCACTAAACCACAGAACCTTCGCCTGAAACCATCCAAATTCTTCTATACACATATCCGTCTTACGGAGACGGATTTTTTTCTCTTTCTTATTCGATTGGTATAGCTAGCATACTACAACATAACATAAACTCACGCTTATATCCCCGAAAGGGTAGGCAGAGGTGCTAGCACCCACATTTCACCAGTTTATGTTTAGGTCCCAATGTAATAGGTGGCGAGCCTATTGCCATTAACCGGGCACTTATAAACCTGCGATAAATACACACATAACTTCGAAAAGCTTCGAAAAGTCATTGGTGTGTGCCATGGTAAAACCTGGGATTTATTACCCATACAACTAGGCACAATCGCGGTGAAATTTACCAGTGTTTAAATTTAAAAATATTGTTTAAAGTAAATTGTGCCAGAAAAGCTATTATAAAATCCAAGAATACTTGGATGATAAACAAGCTTGGAAATGAGCTGTTCGCTCAACTACGCTACTCAAGTAAATTTTTGTATTTACATTAAGTAGACTAAATGTATGTTTGTAAATGACCAAAAACAAAATGCCCGCTGAGTTTTCTGCCGGAGTCTTCTCAGGTCGGGGCCCCGTTTCGAACCGGTGGTCCATTTACTAAACTGATATTCATGTTCCTTTTTTGTTGACGTTTTGTAAGTGCCGATATAATGGTCTATACAGAATAAATGATTTTTGACTTTGACTTTGATTTTGACAGACACAAAATTAAGAAAAAATCTTGTTTCAATACTATTGGGGTGCATACACATATACTCATATACATTTATTAAAATCAGGTTTTATGTTATTGCAAATACACACTTCAAACTTATTTATTAGTATACATTACCACAGGAAGTATCTACATAATAATTTATACCCTATCTACGCCGCGGCGTAGAGCCACTCGTAGACTGTATATATTACAACAACGGCTCAGCTCCCAGCTTTAAAATGGCAGGACGCACATGAAAAATTCATCACCTAGGCACTAGAGCGTCCTCCTAGCAAGAAGAGATAGCAAATTAGGTCCTGATGCATGCAGGTGGCGGTTAGGGCGCGCGCACACTCGCAAATTAGCGGCTTATTACCGCCGCGGCTTGCGCACTCGAACACGTACGACGCCAATCATGCGATTATTTTATCGCTCATGTGTGGAATATTCAAATTGGAGACGGGAGACAGCGGGGACGGGTTAATTAAGGTAGGTATGTATGTTGTTTCAGAAGTGTCATTTGACTGCGGGTATAGTCAGCATCAGACTGATCTTGACCAAAAAAGTACTCCAACTTTTTTTTTTATTTTTTTATGATGTACTCGTTGTTAAACGATTACTCATACAATAACAATCTAGACCTTGAGGCTAATAAGTAATTTAAATTTAACTTAATTTACTAACACTTACAAGTTAAGAATGTATCCATTGACACTTTTCTTATAGTCTCTATTGAAATTAAAAGACACTTTGTTCTTGTGTTCTTTAAACGTAGCACTCACTGTACTTAGTTACACTGACTTTACTAAAGTAACTCAAAAGGTTTAGTACTCCAACTAATCTTAATACTTTGGTATTCTCTTCTTCCTGTTGATTCTGATATTTGATACTAAACTTTAGTTTTGATGGATACCTCTACCACCGGAACCGGTGGTGGAGGTTATGTCGGACTTGAACCGACTAAAACGCACGCCGATTGGGTGGGCCGCAGGTTGCCGGAAGTGAGATTATCAGACACACATTCCTCGCACCCTGGTAGGCGCTAGACTGACTCTTGTGAAACTGCTCTCTTCGGGTGCGGGGACCGCGGAGACTCCATCTATTTAAAAAAAATCTTAAGTTGTAGATAAACACACAACCAAAAAATGGTTACCGTGATCATCCAGTGAGCTCTGGCTACCCTACTCACCGCCGGTAATACACTAGGTTATTATAGCCGCGGTATTCTGTAGGGTGAAGCTACTTCCTCAGTCGGACTGCTTAATTGGGACGGGAATACCGTCGTGTCCTACCTCCTGGTGAAAATCTCATCCCCGGGTATGAGTAGGCGCACATCGCGCACCGCCGCCGCGGTCTTCTTCTGCTATGGTGACAGGCGGCTCCACCCGTCACACCCAGGTCCGCTCATGGGGAATGGATGTCACTTAGTAACCTCCGACGCGAGTCTCCTTCGCTCCCGCTCCGCCATCTCCTTCATGAGCATTACTTGCTGCAGTTTGATTTGCTTTTGGTAGGTATTAAGGTTATTCTTAGACTTTGTTGTCAAGATAGATGTGATGCTGACTGGGTAGGTTTGTGTAGATTTAGAGGTGTTTAGACGGTGGATGCCTGTGATAGAACGATCTTTTTCTAAGAGGGGAGGAAGGCGTACGAGTGTAGCATGGGTTAGGGCTAGCCATCAATGTAATAAAAAAATAAGTAAAAAACTAAAACCCGACTGCTGAAAAATCACGCCATAAAAAGTATTAAACAAGAAGAAGAACGTGACGTAGATAAAAAAAAAACTTGAAAAGACATTAGTAAAACTCCGACCGCCAACGATCATCAAAATTGGCAACGGCGTGTTGATGCGCTCTCCAGGCTCTCCTATACCGCGGAAACAAACGCGCTACCATCTGTAAATCTGATTTTATTACCCGATTACGGCGAGGCCTAAGGAAGGTTATGATTTTGACAGGCTAAGTATGTATGTAGGTTCATCTGTTCCCTTCCATTAACTCCTTTTTAGATCATGGTATCATTAAAAGCTTCTTGATCATGCGCTGGTTATAGACTATATGATGTGTCACTAAACCTATTGTAGCGCCCTCTAAGGGTCATAAAGTACGGTGTTAAAAATAAATTTGAGATAAATTTATCCCAAAAGGTTAGGCAGAGGTGAATTAACACCACATTTCAACAATTATTGAATGCGGTCATTCGTAATAGGGGCTGGACTTATTGCCGTCTTCCGGGCACTATTGTTGACTCAAGCCATGCATCTGAGGCTGACTGGCTCTTGTACGACACCGCATGGGAAGAGATGGGTGGTCCAAATTCTACCGGGAACCACGCGGCTATATTAATTTTATATGCAGACGATATCACTTAGCATCTGCGTATTTTAAAATTAAAAGCTCTAAAATGTACTCGCTATAGTGTTGTTCAATCAGCCTGGTTTAGTTTTATGAGGAGGGAGGACACGGCGGTATTTCCGTCCACTTTCCATCAGGTGGGCCGTACGCTTGTTTGCCGACACCAAGTAGTATAAAAAAAGTTAAGTTTTTAACAAGATAATCGGGACCGATCTAATACTTTTAATGTAAGCACTTATATTATTGGAACGTGATGTGCCGCGTGTTCTCCCGCGAGGTCCTGCTCTCGAACGCTACTTCTTGTAAACTTTGCAGGCACTAACGAGGACGGTTGACCACTTCACACACACTATTTATTTTTTATTATAGCAAGTAGCTTTAGAGAAAACGATTTAAGCACGAAATTCAACGTTTTCGTTCTAACGTTATTAAATTAATAGAAGAATAAGTAAAGAAGTCAGCTATTTTTTTATACCTCTTAGGTGGCGGACAAACACACGGCCCACCTGATGGAAAGTGATCACCGTGACTGGTCGCATGTTTTTTAGGTTCTAATTCCACCAACTGTATCTGGTCACAAATTAGTATTGTTGGGACTAGATTTACCCTTTTTTTTACGTGCGCAAAATCCCCACGGATACCTCCCCACCGGAGCCGGTGGGAGAGGTTATGTCAGACTCGAACCGACTAAAACGCACGCCGCCTGTGGGTCGTTTTGGTTGCCGAAGGTGAGGTTGACAGGCATATCCCTCGCACCCCGGCCGACCCAGGGACATCTCTCACGATCTGGCCCTCTCCTCGGGTGTGTGGGGACTACAGAGTCCTCAACTCGTTCCCGGAAAACGGAAAGGCGCGGCAGGCGCACCGCCGCCGACGCCCGAGTTGCCTTCGTACGCGGGCAGCTTGGCTTGCGGGTGCGGGTGCGACGAAGCACCCGCTGACGCTCCCGCCCCGCCTTCTCCTTCACGAGCATTACTTGCTCGCAGAAGGAGGCGCCGGCCGCCCACGCACTCCCAGGGCCGCCACAAAGAATTATTACCCTAATACGGACGTTTTTAGAGTCCATATTACCTCTGAGGTGTGGTGGTAGTAAACGTGACTGAACGATTCCCGAGGTCAAACATTTGTAAGCATGAATAATGCACAGTTAGACTGAAAACTAACTCCGAGTGGGGAAAAAGCTTTAGAAAATGATGACTGCCATTGCAATTAACATACACACTCTCTCTCTCACATACATTGACGTAGGCAGAGGGCCTTTATGCTGCTTCTACTTTTATAATTGATATTATACACGCTTACCAGTTGCCGGTATTCTTGCCTTTTCCTTAGCCTCTTAGGCAAATTCACAGACTGGGTCGGAGGGGTGCGAGGGATATGCCTGTCAACTTCGCCTTCGGTAACCAAATACGACTCACAGGTGGTTAGTCGGTTTGAGTACAACATAACGTCTCCCATCGGCTCCGCCGGGGGTATCTGTGGGAATTTTTCGCATATAAAAAAGCAGAATATTATAAAACTGCTAAAATAGAAGTTAAAGGTAAAAATATTTATCCAATTTCAAGAATCGAACTATTGCCTTCATGCAAACCATTCATCCTGGCTACAGCTCCAAAAGAAAAGAAATAATAAATATCTACAACGTTCAGCAATCACCAATAAGATGATTATTCGCACAAAGCAGTTGCATATGCTCTCGAGCGCAGCAGGCGCCTCTCGTGTGCGCACGCGGCCGCCACGCGCCGTGGTCGAGCACCGATTGACTCTGTTTGTTCTATTTTCAAATTAATGACTTTTAATTGTCTATGATTTTTCACTTTGCTCTGCCAATCAATATTGAGAGCTTATAAGTGTTGCCAGAATGATTTGTTACAATATTAGCTCTAATTAGGTATGAGGTAAATTTAAAATATCAGTCACCAATTAAATCTCTAAATGAAAAGCTGAACGATTTAAAATGTGGAAGTTACAAACACGAACAAGTGAAGAGTTTTAAATATAAGTATCAAAATAAACGGGATATTTACCATGTTTCATTTAAAATTTTAAATGAAACATGGTAAATATCCCGTTTATTTTGATACTGATGTGAGTGACCATGATAGTTTAAATACCTAGACTTTTAAATATTTATTTATACTTTATTGTACTCATAAATGACATTTATACAAAAAGATGAGATTACATACATACATATAATCACGACTTTATCCCCAGAGGGTTAGGCAGAGGTGAATCAACACCCACATTTCATCAATAAATAAATTTGGTCCCACGTAATAGGGGGTGAGCCTATTGCCGTCTTCCGGGCACTATTGTTGATTCAAGCCATTCATATGAGGCTGAATCTGGGCTGTATATATCTGTATCATGTTAAACACCCCTATCCCTTTGTCGCTTTGTACGACACCGCATGGGAAGAGATGGGGTGGTCCAAATGGCTGTTACATTGATGAGATTACAATCTCACGATTACGATCTATACAAAAAGGCGAGCTTAACTCAAAGTTGAGTTCTCTTCCAGCAAACCCGAGAGGGCACAGAGGAATTGCAATACGAGAGCCAAAGCCTAGTAATCTAGTCTACACTTTAAAAAAAAAATTATACCACTCAGTTGGCAGACAAGCGCACGGCTCACTTGATGGAAAGTGGTTACCGTGGCCTATGGACGTGTGTAACACCAGAGAAGCCACACTCGCGCTGCCGACCCTGTAAGCACAAAGTTTCTGTGTAGAGGACAAAGCAGAACAAGCCTATAGTCATCGCACTGACAGTACAAATTCTCCAGTGAGCTCTGGCTACTCTACTCACCGCTGGGAACACAACACGAAGTTATTATAACCGCGGTATTCTGTAGGGTGGAGGTACTTCCCCAGTCGGACTGCTCAATTGGGCGGATATACCGCCGTGTCCTACCTCCTATTGATGAGTTTCAAACGGTTGAAAAGATTTTAGAATTATTTCGTTTTAAAACTAAGTCTGTTTGAGAGCTACGACGCTATGCTACACCTTGTAGCATCGTAGCTTCCAAAAGAATCCGATTCCTTGCGTAGCATAAAGATTATTGCTTTATGCTACGCAAGGAATCGGATTTGGCGCATTTTTATTGTAAATACTTTAAGTACGTATTGTTAATAATAATGTTAATTGTTATAGTGGTATGGGTAATGGACTGCTGAGACGCACACAACAATGACTTTTCGATGCTTTTCGAAGTTATATGTGTTTTTATCGCATGTTTATAAGTGACCAGTTAATGGCAATAGGCTCGCCACGTATTACATTGGGACCTTAACATAAACTGGCGAAATGTGGGTACTAGCACCTCTGCCTACCCGTTCGGGGAAATAGGCGTAAGTTTATGTTATGTTATGGTATAAGACAATCTCTAACATTGTTGCCCTAACCTTGCTCCATAGATGGCGTTGTTTTATTTTAAAACGCGACAGTAATTTGTGTACTCGCATCAAAGCTAGAAGGTTTAATAGACCGTCGACACAGTTTGTCTGTCTATGTAACAATGAAAAGAAAGTACAATTACAGCCACATTCATAATGAACAGATCGTTTAGCCGTTATTGCTACAATTACAGCGCACGATTGGTCTGCACAACCCTTGGAATTGGGACAAGTGAAACAACTGCGACTAACCACTCTTGAGACTTTATCCGACACATATTCAATTAAAGTAGAAAACGAGAGGCTTGCCTGATGGTAAGCTTTGGAACTTTATTTTTATGGAGGTAGGACATGACGGTATTTTCGTCCAATTGAGCAGTCCGACTGGGGAAGTACCTCCGCCCTACATAATACCGCGGCCATAATAACCTCGTGTTATATTCCCGGTGGTGAGTAGGGTAGCCAGAGCTCACTGGAGGGTTTTGTCAATGGGAAGACCAAAAGCTTGCCCTGCTTTGTCTTTTACACTGACGGCACCGAAACTCGTCAAAATTTTACAATTTTGTCAAGAAATATTATAAAAATAATAAATAATATAAAAAGAAATTCAAATGCTTCTTTCAGTATTGTTGTTGTAAAATGTATTCATTTAATAAAAAAAGTTGTTTTCTTATCAATATCGTGCGAACACTTAAGTGCATTGGTTAATAAGCTATTATTTTAACATAACAAACAGAAGCTTCGGCCGCCCGCTACTCGTGGACCTGTTTTACCCCCTTAGAGTAGAAGTTTTATGAAATTAGTACTTAGCGTATGTCTATACTCTATAAGGATCATACCAGCCTTTCAAGTTTGTAGGTGTTATAGTTTCTGAGATTTCGTGATTAATCAGTTAGATGTATTTCGCTTTTGTATATATATTTTTTTATACCACATAGGTGGCAGACGAGCACACGGCCCGCCTGATGGGAAGTGGTTACCGTGGCCTATGACGTATGCAGCACCAGTGGTGTTACACTCGCGCTGCCGACCACGAAGAAACCTTCTGATGCCCCTCTTGAAGAACCCCATATTGTAGGTGCTTGGGAAATCCGCAGCAGGGAGGTTATTCCACAGCTTGAGTGTGAGTGGGATGAAGTTTCTTTCATACCGCACAGTGCGCACCGTCTCAGTTCGCAGTGTGTGAGGATGAATTCCCTGCCTATGGCGAGAAGTGCGATGGTAGAATACTTTTGTATATAAAGATTTAGTTTTACATTGCGATTTAGTTTCGCAGACCGGTAAACCTGAGAGTCGTTTTGTTATTTCAACATTCAATCTTATAAAGTATCAAAATCTATTGGAATTCAAAGTTGTTGATTTCAACTTTCAATTCGGCAGGGGTGTCAGTGCTAAGAGCGCAGCGGGACATCGCTAATTTGTCACGCGTGCAATTCCCATTGTTGCAGGGGCGTCCTGGGCGTCATACACGAACATAATGGGTTTATACAAACTACAGGAGTGCGTGCGTCGTTAAAGTGCGTGGACACTGTCTAGTGTTGATTTTAGGGAACGTTTATAATCAATGTGATTTGTTATGGTACAGAGAGATTGTGATAATGAACTGCCTTGTTGAAGCTGCAAGGCTGTTGAAGAATCTCTAGAACGTTTTATACAGCAAAGAGATTTATTTTTCACTTGCTTCGTCTTGGTACAACTACATTTTTGCCAAAGAAAATCACATACATTTTGTACTGGCAGTACAATAATCCAATTCTGTGCAATCATTCGGAAGTTATGAACATTGCATAATTACCGTGATTTTATAAAAAATAAAGACCGTCAACTTAACAAAATTCTGCTCGACTGTAAGCATCAGTTTTCAGTTTCAAATAGAAAATAACCTTCTTTAATTCTTTATTGTACACAAGAAAATAATACATCAACAGGCAATCACAAATACATATTGGTGTACAAAGGCGAGCTTAACTCAATATTGAGTTTTCTCCCAGCAAACCTTTGGGGGATTAAAAGTGCACGGTAAAACAAAAAGAACAAGTGTAGGTAGAACAGCAGAGAAAATACATATAATACAGACATAATAAGAATAAGAATATCACACATATACAATACATACAGCAGACATATTACATATATACCGATTAAAATAAAAATAAATAAATAAACTCACGCCTATATCCCCGAAGGGGATAGGCAGAGGTGCTAGCACCCACATTTTGCCAGTTTATGTTTAGGTCCCAATGTAATAGGTGGCGAGCCTATTGCCATTAACCGGGCACTTATAAACCTGCGATAAATACACACATAACTTCGAAAAGCATCGAAAAGTCATTGGTGTGTGCCATGGTAAAACCTGGGATCGAACCGGAGACCTCGTCTCAGCAGTCCATTACCCATAGCACTAGGCTACAGTGGTTACATATATATTGCCGATTTATATATAATTCAATTACATAAATATACCTACAATAAATGAGGCACCCGAGAGAAGACTGTCTACGATGCCGTGATACAGGGGCAGCCCGTAGCACCACATCTTAGACTTGCCTTTCTATTTTCAACCAAAAGTAGCTTTAGTCTTTTCATTGATCGAAAAGACGAGGAGTTTTGTCGCCAACACGAAAACGGGCGCGTAGCGCATTTTCGTAAAATAAAATAATAATAACTTTTAAACTAATTGATAAATTGACTCAACAGCCTAAACATTATTCATTGGAGTCATTATAATTTTATATTGTGAATCTGTCTTCATGTTACGGTAGAATTCGACTTGACATTATTTTTGTATTTTTTATTATTTAATTGTTTGATTTTATATTTAATTGGGAACTATTTTTTTTTATTTTTTTTATTGTGAATGAATTTTGATTTAATTTTTAATTGACTATGACTATGCTGACATGTTGTACGTAGATTTTAAGCACTTTTCAGACATTTTCTGTATAAGTTTCAATTATTATATTATTATTGTATGACAATCAGTCAAAGCTGTGCATGTCTATAATTGGTGTAGCACATACCTAATTAACATCTTACCATCTTACTCATAAGACAATGTTTGTGTATACACTGTTGATATGCCTAAATAAATAAATAAATAAATAAACTATCGCGTTCCATGATATATAATAATGTTAACAGAAATTACCAGACCAGGTTACACCGGCCGTGGTCACAGGCTGACTTACAGCTGTGTACGTACCTATACCATGATCGTGTTAATGCCCGTTAATATTTTTGTATAATAAAATATTTTATTTATTTTCCGAAATTAGTGTGAATTTGAGTTTTTATATATAAAAATGGTGGATTTTTAGACCACGCATTTTGACAACGCATACAAGTGTTGGAAAATGGCATATTACAGTGAATTGTGACGTTTCTTGTTGGTTCCAGATCTCCCTAGGGAGCTTCTAGTAAAGTCCCCACAACTTTAGTAAGCAATCTTCTCATTAATCGTCATCATCATCAAAATCATTCTAAAGGACCATAACTTGAAAATCTTGACATTGGCGTCTCGCATTATTAATTTTAAAGACATTTTAAAGAGTTTTCCCTGCCAGAGAAAAAGACGAAATCAATCCTAAAATGTGGGACATACCTAGTTGTTTCTTTCTGTTTGATCTTTTACATTTCGCAAAAATAAGGAATAACTTATGAATAATTAATGTTATTATTCATGATTCCTTCATTTTGGGATTTTATGAATGTTTAAACATGGACTCTTTTGTAACTGAGTGTTTTCATTAACATTTGCCCTTTATGTCTTCAGTTTTGCGTCAGTCTTTTTATCATCGTTACTTAACATAATATCTATCTATAATAATTAAATAAAATAGATAAAAACTGTCATACATACATATATCACGCCTTTATGCCGGGAGGGTTAGACAGAGGTAAATTAATTTCGCCAATCATTGAATAAAATCTTTTTTATATCACTTAGGTGGCAGATAAGCACACGGCCCACCTGATAGGAAGTGGTTACACTCGCGATGCCCCTCTTCAAGAACCCCATATTGTATGCGCTTTGGAAAACCGCAACAGGGAGGTCATTCCACGGCTTGAGTGTGCGTGGGATGAAGTTTCGTTTAAACCGCACATTCGGTCCCACGTAATAGAGAGTGAGCCTATTGCCGGGCACTATAGTTGATTCAAGCCATGCATCTGAGGCTGAGTCTGGGCTGTATATATCTGTCTTATGTTAAACAACCCTATCCCTTAGTCGCTTTGTACGACACCGCATGGGAAGAGATGGGGTGGTTCAAATTCTACTCTGCCGGGAATAACGCGGCTCCTTTTGCTTTATTGGTAGTACGAGCTGATATGTTATCTGTGGTAAGTATATACCTTATGGAGGAAAAGATTGATAAGAACCAACCTAACTTCGTAGTTAGGGTGGTTGGAGGACGTCCTCAAACCCGCAGAGATGATTTATAAAACATGAAACTTTAAATTAGGTCTTTGCCCATGCCGAAATTTTCTTATAGATTCATGAGTTCGTTATTCCTGTAATTTAATAGCTATTTCCATTATTTTTATTTTGTTCGAAAGTTAATTTCAAGATTTTACAACTCTGTCTTAAATTTTGTTTTTATTGGCCGCTTGATAAATTAAATTCGATCTTCAAAAACAGTGCTTCTTAAATGCTATCCATTTTGATCATAAATTTTGTATTACTTTTTTACAGCTGTCACTTGTCGAAAATGTAATATTAGTCTTTGAGAGCTTAATGTTGTCTCATTCATACACAAAAAATCCTAAAAAAATGCTAAAATATTAATACTACAACTTGGGTTTCCAATTTCTGAAAAAAAAAACGGCAATTTCATATGTATCGACCGAAACTTGGAGTGCTCAACAGGGCAAAGCAGTACTTCACTGCGGGGCAGCGACTCCTTCTTTATAAGGCACAGATTCGGCCCCACATGGAATACTGCTGACACCTTTTTGCCGGAGCGCCTGCATACCAGTTTGACTCCTTTGACTCGGTGCAAGGACGGTGGTTGAGGCTTGTCGACAATCCCATATTCGTAGGCGAAGTGGAGCCTCTCAGCCTTAGGAGGGACGTCGCATCGCTGTATATGTTCTACCGCCTATACCATGGGTTGTGCTAAATGAATTGTTTGATATGATACCTACAGTCAGATTCTATCGTCGTACCGTTCGCAGGGAATTCATCCACACACATTCCGACCTGAGACGGTGCGCATTGTGTGGTATGAAAGAAATTTCATGCCACGCACGCTCAAGCTGTGGAATGAACTCCCTGCTTAGGTTTTCTCAAGCTAGTACAATACGGGGTTCGTCAAAAAGGGCATTAGAAGGTTTCATCAGGGTCGGCAGCACGAGTGTAACGCCCCTGATGTTGTATACGTCCATAGGCCACAGTAATCACTTCCCATCAGGTGGGCAGTGTACTTGTTTGCCACTTAAGTAGTAAAAAAAAACATACGTAACTACACATAAATTTAGTATACCTAGACATATATTTTGTATACAATGATCGTTATAACGATGTTTTCGTAAAAGATACTCATGCGGAAACATTAAGATCCTCTCGAGGCGAGCAGGAGTGCACGCTAAACATATTTATGCTATATTATAACGAGAGAAACACTTCACAAGCCCTCACCACGACTTCCCTACCCTCCCTCTCTCCCCGGCTCTGTAACAAGTAATCGTGTTGCGGCATCGCCATTAACAACGTGCCATACAAAAGTTTACGGCAAGAAAACCCATGAAAAGCATACAAACCTGTATACTGGACGCGCTCGCCCGCCATTTTCACGCAAATTAAAAGACACAAACGCATCCATAGACATGTTCTCGCGCGCTAAAGCACACCATTCACAGACGTCGTATTCAATTACTCGAGAGTGAAACAGAACGCCCCGAGGCATTAATTAGAGCAGAAAATTCGCGTCTATGGCAGTTTCTTTTTAAAACTGAGGTCTTTATGCGAGCTGTGTCTTTGTGAGCTCCGTTTGTGCTCGCGGTTAAGTGTCAAGTATTATTGTCAAGAGATGCTTTAACCTCTTTGTTGACTATAATTTAAGGGAAATCTCTGGAAATCTACATTTTACATCGACTTCTAGACTCTACTTCCATCAGTGAAAGCTGTAACAGATCTACAAGTCGATTGAGTTGCCAGAAGGGAAAAAGAAAATGAAATAAAAGTCAGTTCAGTATATAGGCGGGAGATTTTAGGGACGGTGGCAGATTTTAACTGTGGCAATTTCATATACCGATTTGAATACAAATCATATAATAATAATAATAATAATAATAAATATTTCACGACATTCTACACAACGCTATCTAGACCCATGGTAAGCATAGCTTAACTAGCTTGTGTTATGGGATCTAGAATGCGGATAAACATACTTAGATACTTTTTTTTTCGTAAATACATACATATTATACATAGAAACACCCAGACCAATGCAAATATACATATTCATGCATACAAATATTTGCACTGAGTGGGAATCGAACCCGCGCCCCCTGCATAGCAGTCGAATGCTCTACCGCTACGCCACGGAGGTCGTATACAGATGTAATTACAAAACAAATATTATACGATTTATATTTTTCTTTCTAAACTACTTAGGTGGCAGGCAAGCACACGGCCCACCTGATGGAAAGTAGTAACCGTGGCCTATGGACGCGTGCAAAACCAAGAGAGTCACACTCGCGTTGCCAACCCTGCAATAATTGAGAGTTTCTGTGCCGTCAGTGTAAAAGACAAAGCAGCACAAGCTTTTGGTCTTTCCACTGACAGCACAAAAACCCTTCAGTGAACTCTGGCTACCATACTCACCGCCGGGAACACAACACGAAGTTATTATGGCCGCAGTATTCCGTTAGGCGGAGGTACTTCCCTAGTCGGACTGCTCAATTGGACGGAAATACCCTCGTGTCCTACCTCCTACGATAGATAGATAGATAGGTCACTCACAGCATTTGAAGATAATAAGTACTGATGTACAGTCGCCTCGGAAGTTACTGAGAGAACATCACTGAATACACTGAGAAAACATCACTGACTTTACAACCGATCTTAACATTGAAATATTATCATCCATAATCCTAAATATAGATGTACGAAAAAACCTAAATCTTTTCGAAAAACTAATGTACACAATTTTCATACGAGAAACAAGAATAAACTAGTTGTACCAAAACTTAGGCTTCACAATGTTGGTGATTCATTTGTAGGCAGCTGTATAAAAATATTTAATAAAGTTCCTCAGGATTTAATTAATATGCCAATAAATAAATTTAAAATAGAAGTGAAAAAACTTTAATGAGTAAAGGTTACTATAAAATGGATGAGTATCTTAATGATGTAAATGCGTGGCCAACATAAGTCTCTTGCTTGCTCGCACAAAATAAATTGTAAACTAAAGCAAATTTCAAAAGAAAAATAATCTAGTTCTAATATTATAGTTCGCTTTCTTGCTGGTATCTTCTCAGTAGAACTAACCTACCGAACCAGCGAAAGAATCATTTTCCAATGATTTTTATTTACATTATTTAATATTTTTATATTATTTCTTAACATACCTAATTTTAAAATTTGATATTCATATGTGCTCTTTATGTGCTTAAACTGAATAAAGGAAATTGATTCTTTGTTTCTTTGATTCTTTGAATAAAATAAAATGTTGCCAGTCTTCTGGGAACGGTACCACAAGAGGCATTGCGGAGGAATTCCACGACGCAGTTTAACTTTTTCTTAAGTTTATGTAGTTTTAGTTTTATTTAATTCATGTATATATTATAATTGATTTAATTAGTGAATATGGATAAGTATTTATTAAAAAAATATAGATTTATCATTTACTTTTGTAGTCTTCAGAGGACAGAATATAACCTATCTCTTCCCATGCGGTGTCGTACAAGGTGATTAAGGGATAGGGTTGTTTAACATCTGACAGATAATATAGATCAGACTTAATCTCAGATGCATGGCTTGAGTCAACAATAGTGCCCGGAAGACGGCAATAGGCTCACCCCCTATTACGTGGGACCGAATTCAAAGATGTATGATATGATGATGATGAATGTAGGTATTCATTCACCTCTGCCTTACCCTCCGAAGATAAAAGCGTGATTATATGTATTTGTATGTATGTGTAAAGTTTTAAAGTTTAAGATGGTCGATAGTTTGGAATTTGTTTAACGGCGGCAACTGAAAATTCATGCACAAAATCGGTTGTCTTACCATTTTTTTATACCACTTAGATAGCAGACAAGCACACGGCCCACCTGATAGAAAGTGGTTACCGTGGCCTATAGACGTTTGTAACACCAGAGGAGTCACACTCGTGCTGCCAACCCTGTAAGTACAGAGTTTCTGTGCCGTCAGTGTAGAAGACAAAGCAGGACAAGCCTTCAGTCTTCCCACTGACAGCACAAATACTCCAGTGAGCTCTGGCTACCCTACTCACCGCTGGAAACACAACACGAAGTTATTATGGCCGCAGTATTCTGTATTCTGTACCATGACGTGCTATGGGCCCTCTTCATCGATTACATATTATTAAGATATAATAGTAGTTACTGGATCTATTTAACAGTATGTGTTGTCCTCAGGCGTTACACAAACCGACGAAGATCAAGAGTCATTACGATGCAATTCGACTGCGAGCCAAAACCCGGACATTTCGGACGCCGAAGATGATATCTCTGTCGGTGACAACAGAAGCGAAACCTCTACCCCCAAGAAATCACAATTCTCACTCGAAGCAAGTGAGTACAAGGATAAATTGGATGGAGAGGACACAGAGCGTTCGTCACCTTTAGAATACAATCAAACGAACTACAGTTCACCGTTCAAAGAAGATGAGAATGAATATGAAAACAGATCAGATGACCGAATGAAACTGTACGATACCGGTCTCTTTCATATGTACAGGCCAGACAGAGATAGCAAGAAGAATGAGAACGAAGGAGGTTATGAGCACATGAGCGGGACCTTATCAGACAGTATATACGGCAGGTCAATGGATCTGACGAAGAGTACCTTCCAGTCGCAGCTGCTGGCGGGGTTCGCATCAGTTATTGCTGAAAGTACACAGCGGAATGCGCATCAGGATTCAGCAGGTAATATAATATAAATTAAAAGTTAATTAAAGAAAGTTTTACAAAATAAAAATAACCTAGTGGATAAAAGAGTTGGCATCGCCATTCAGCATGGTAATGTTACCAGCCTCTTGGGCACGGTACTAGTAGAGGAATTCGATGCCTAAAGTTGCAGTCTCCGTCTTTTTCTCTATTTAATTTTTGTGTATATTATACAGTTTTGTATAAATTTTATAAGTAATTGTATATATTTTTTCTATATGTTATAATAGTTTAATGTTAAATTAATAAATAAATAATTTCATAGCAAAATAAGTTCAATTGTTGAACAAAGTTAGCAAAATGTGCAATATCTATTGATTATTATAAACTGTAGGTAGGTCATGCAGGAACATGGCGGTTTTCGTAAATGGCTCAAACACTATGGCCTGTATTCTAGAATGACACTTACTTGAATTTCGATTTAGTTGAGGACATATTGTACACACCAAATTGGGTATTTGACTGACAAGTCAAATTGGATACTTTTTGTAAGGATTTGTAAGGAAGCTTGTATGAAACCATTGATTGTGACGTCATAGCTTGTCAAATCATAACCCTCCTTTGCTTCACCGTAGTGGGGTAAATAGTGCTGCTTCTTTTAATTTGCTCTATTATCGAATACCGTGAATGCCCATTTCGTAATTTCTTTTCCGCTCTTAGAATGAGTTTTATTGCTCTTAGGAGTCAATTTTCAAATAATATCAAAAGATTGTACCTCCCCGGATTGTAGGAAGATAGGGTGAAATTTTGTGGACACGATCCAGATTGTTTTGTATGATTAACATTGTTAAAATAGTCACATATTTCAGTATTAATGGTGGTGGAACAGAATATTATACGGGCGATTTTTGAAACAACGGCAGCTGCCTTAATCGTTACCTTAACGTTCTGAGGAGACCATTCCTAACTTTTTAAGATATTCTGAACTGCATTCACAGATTTTCGCAAAATCGTACAGTCAGCAAGAAAAATGCTAAAAGTCCATAATTTTTTTTTGTAGCGCCAATAGATCCTATTTCATGTAGGGATTAAAAACTCTAAGAGGCCAATTGATGTTTGAGTACTAGAAACGACAGATATCGCTAATAAGCGTTTCCCATACATTTTGTAGGGAAAAACAAAAAAAAATAAAAAATTAATATACAAATATAAATAATATTGTACTTCTACACAACGCTATCTAGACCTATGGTAAGGACAGCTTAACTAGCTTGTGTTATGGAATCTAGTTTGCGGATAAACATACTTATTTAGATAATTTTTTTTGTAAACATAACATAAAGTCAAGCCTATATCTCCGAAAGGGTAGGCAGAGGTGCTAGCACTCACATTTCATTTTTTATATTTAGATGCCAAAGTAATAGGTGGCGAGCCTATTGCCATTAACCGGACACTTATAAACCTGTGATAAATATACACATAACTTCGAAAAGCATCGAAAAGTCATTGGTGTTTGCCATGGTAAAACCTGGGATCGAACCCGAGACCTCGTCTCAGCAGTCCATTTTTTAAATACATATCTGTACTAATATTATAAAGCTGCAGAGTTTGTTTGTTTGTTTGTTTGCACGTGCTAATCTCTGGAACTACTGGTCCGATTTAAATGATTCTTTCAGTGTTCGGTAGTCCATTTATCAAGGAAGGTTTAAGGCTATATATCATCACGCTACTACTTAAGGGAGCATTGATAATAAATGTTAACAAATCCGGCAATTTTTCATACATATTTTGAAGACTTTTATTTTTTATTTTTTATACCACTTAGTTGGCAGACAAGCACACGGCCCACCTGATGGAAAGTAGTTACCGTGGCCTATGGACGTCTGTAACACCAGAGGAGTCACAGTCGCGCTGCCAACCCTGTAAGTACCTACAGAGTTTCTGTGCTGTCAGTAGAAGACAAATCAGGACAAGCCTTTAGTCTTCCCACTGACGGCACAAATTCTCCAGTGAGCTCTGGCTACCCTACTCACCGCTGGGAACACAACACGAAGTTATTATAACCGCGGTATTCTGTAGGGCGGAGGTACTTCCCCAGTCGGACTGCTCAATCGGGCGGATATACCGCCGTGTCCTACCTCCTTATATAAAACATACGGGCTCAAAGGGATATGAAGCTTCAAAATATACCCCGAGCGAAGCTGGGGTGGGTCAGCTAGTACATATATATTACACATAGAAACGTCCAAACTATTCCAGACCAATGCAAATATACATATTCATGTATACTTTATCGGCCTGTATATAGTGCTCCAGTAGTGGTTATAGGTAATTTAAGACTCATAAAAATAACTTCTTCATCCTTCACCCAAGCGTTAAACTCGGTCGCATCAGAAGTTTTCATCTCGGAGAACGGATTTCGCTTTTTCTATGCTAACTTCGATATTTTCCATGATGCGACTGCCATCTTACCTCCACAGCTCATTGCCAATATCGAAGTATTACAATTAGACGAGTTGTAGCGACATCTATAGATGTTTTAAAATTGTTGAAAATAGTGACCGGAATACGGCTATAGGCTCACCCCCCATTACGTGGGACCGAATACAATTATTGATGAAATACGGGTGTTTTCACCTCTAACCAACCCTCCGGGTATGAAAACCGGGACCAACAGCTTTACGTGTTCTCCTATGCACGGAAGTACCCAGACCAATGTAAATAGAGGAGAAGGTAGGACACGGCGGTATTTCCGCCCGATTGAGCAGTCCGACTGGGGTAGTACCTCCGCCCTACAGAATACCGTGGCTATAATAACTTCGTGTTGTGTTCCCAGCGGTGAGTAGGGTAGCCAGAGCTCACTGGAGAATTTGTGCTGTCAGTGGGAAGACTAAAGGCTTGTCCTGCTTTGTCTTCTACTGACGGCACAGAAACTCTGTACTTACAGGGTTGGCAGCGCGACTGTGACTCCTCTGGTGTTACAGGTCCATAGGTCACGGTAACCACTTTCCATCAGGTGGGCCGTGTGCTTGTCTGCCAACTGAGTGGTATAAAAAAAAAATTAAACTTCAAGGATTTATAACTCACCTAACTAGCTTGAATTCTACAAAAAGTATAAATATTTCTATTTAGATACATTTTCTTTTAAAAAATACTGACACAGACACCCAGAAAGACCAAGTCGTTTATACATAACCACCTGCAACAAATGTTATGCCGCCACCACACATAGGGATCGTGGTCTAATAATTAATTAAACTGCCACAAAATGACTATGTACAACACAGCCTATTAAGGGACACAATCGCCGTCACCCCGCCCCACATAATGGCAAATATTCCCGTAACCTGTCCGCTATAACTCAAGACGGATCAATGAGTTATTAACCGAGTAATAGCGGCCGTAAAATCGGCGACAGGGTCTAAGAGGCTCGAAGATAAAGAAACCTGTTGAAAAGGATACCTTTGATTTGCCTGACGTTTCGAACAGCTGACACCGGCTGTTGTCACAGGCTGTGTTAGCCTGTAAACTTTATTGTATATCATGTAAATTATTGTAATAGGTGCGCGAATCTCTTTTTTACATATTTTACTACAAATATTTTAACTTACATTTATTATTTTATGGTAAGGATTTTTTTTATCATAAGTATACTTTTAATTATCTTGACATGAGACAAAAATGTACATTAGATAGATAGATAATTATTTATTGTACACCAACAGATTTACAGTAGGACAAATAGGTAGCATGAATTCAGTTCAATGTACAATGGGCGGCCTTATCGTTGAAGCGATTTCTTCCAGGAAACCTTGGGATGGACAGTAATGTTAAAAAATTAAAAATATGGTTATCGACTAAACTAAAATAGATAGATTATTAAAAACAAAACAAAGAGAGAGAAGTATAAGTAAAATAAAATTAATATACGTCTTTACACAAAGTACTACTAACATAATATACTGATATACATATATACACACAAATAGATATATAAAGTAGAAAATTCATACTAATACGAAGGGAAAATAGTGAGTGTTGACGTCAAAAAGATGTAATTACGTTGCACTATTTTGAGAAATAAAGAATTTGAATTTAAATTTGGAACGTGAGATTTTATAAGTTAAAATATCTAGGTATATTCACGCAAACAAATAATTGCACTGAGTGGGAATTTGACGTCAAAAAGATGTAATTACGTTGCACTATTTTGAGAAATAAAGAATTTGAAATCAAATTTGCAACGCTAGATTTTATAAGTTAAAATATCTAGGTATATTCACGGAAACAAATATTTGCACTGAGTGGGAATTTGACGTCAAAAAGATGTAATTACGTTGCACTATTTTGAGAAATAAAGAATTTGAATTTAAATTTGGAACGTGAGATTTTATAAGTTAAAATATCTAGGTATATTCACGCAAACAAATAATTGCACTGAGTGGGAATTTGACGTCAAAAAGATGTAATTACGTTGCACTATTTTGAGAAATAAAGAATTTGAATTTAAATTTGGAACGTGAGATTTTATAAGTTAAAATATCTAGGTATATTCACGCAAACAAATAATTGCACTGAGTGGGAATTTGACGTCAAAAAGATGTAATTACGTTGCACTATTTTGAGAAATAAAGAATTTGAATTTAAATTTGGAACGTGAGATTTTATAAGTTAAAATATCTAGGTATATTCACGCAAACAAATAATTGCACTGAGTGGGAATTTGACGTCAAAAAGATGTAATTACGTTGCACTATTTTGAGAAATAAAGAATTTGAAATCAAATTTGCAACGCTAGATTTTATAAGTTAAAATATCTAGGTATATTCACGGAAACAAATATTTGCACTGAGTGGGAATTTGACGTCAAAAAGATGTAATTACGTTTCACTATTTTGAGAAATAAAGAATTGAATTCGCGTCCCCAGCGTAGCAGTTGCGTTAACTACCACCACGTATGGCTGTCTTAAAAATAGAACTATCTCGTCCAGATCGCCAGTCCAGTCGACCTTCGGCGTCTTCGTCTTCAAGTCGCAAGCCCCGGCGCCGTCGTACTGCCTTCACACACGCCCAGCTTGCCTATTTGGAGCGCAAGTTCCGCTGCCAGAAGTACCTCAGTGTCGCCGACCGAGGGGACGTAGCGGAGGCGCTGAGTCTCAGTGAGACGCAGGTCAAGACCTGGTACCAGAATAGAAGGTGAGGTGATAATTGGTTGTTTGATGTACTAGTCAAATTAGTTACATTTTACTGATACATAGCCGTATAGTTACCGGTAGAGTAGAATTTGGACCACCCCATCTCTTCCCATGCGGTGTCGTACAAGGCGACTGAGGGATAAGGCTGTTTAACTCAGACAGATATGTACAGGCCAGACTCAGCCTCAGAATGCTTCTGAGTCAAAAATAGTGACCGGAATACGGCTATAGGCTCATCCCCTATTACGTGGGACCGAATACAATTATTGATGAAATACGGGTGTTTTCACCTCTGCCTAACCCTCCGGGGATAAAGGCGTGATTAGCTGGGTAAGGGATAGGTCCCTTAGTCACCTTGTACGACACCGCTCTGCAATATATACGCAGTTCACGTTTCTTGGGTGTGTTTTGAGGATAGCATACGGCGCTACTGCGGTGGACGAGTTCAAACTCACGATGCATAGATTCTTTACAAAACAATCCGCGTGCCAAGGTCTTGTTTAACTCGCGACTTAAATACAACGTCCAAGATATGTGTCACGAGGTATACCACATATATGTGTCGTTTAACAATTTGATATTTTAGGACAAAATGGAAGCGCCAGAACCAGCTGCGCCTGGAGCAGCTTCGTGCCCAGGCGGCGAGCGGTGAGCGCGAGCTGGCGGCGCACGCACTGCCTCTGGCCTGCGCGCTGCTGCCTCCCTACCCTACTTACATGCACTGCCACCTGTAGGTCCAGCAGTATCACGAGGAATATGGCCTCTTATTGGGCATTTTAGTGTAAGACTCAACAAACATCGTCGATAATATATTATAACCATCGACAGTACAGGACACGTTTCAGTTTCTGGAGTTTAAGAAAACAAAATAACAAACTAAAAATGTGCTTAAAATGACATTATTATTCTTTGTGTAAAAAAATGGTATAAGGGCTGTTTAACATCAGGCAGATATATACAGCCCAGACTCAGCATGGCTTGAGTCAACAATAGTGCTCGGAATACGGCAATAGGCTCACCTCCTATTACTGTACATGTACAATATTCTTGAAATGTGGGTGTAAATTCACCTCTGCCTAACCCGAGATAAAGGCGAGATTATAAGTATGTATGTATGTATGTGTAAAACATTTTTCTGTACACATAATATATTCTGGGGGTTTGAACTCTCAGAACTATCCCCTGGCTATGTTAGATAGTAGATAATTCTAGAATATATAGTAATAGTTCTAGTACAAATTGGGTATTTGACAACTGTTACAAAAATATATGAAATGTATTGGATATGATAGTTTACACGTAAATAATGACTATACTGTGTAGTATTTCAAAAGATGAATTTTAAATATTTTATTTTTACAAAATTAAATTTAAAAATGAAAATTGAGAACCAAAACACTGATAATCTGTTGACAGTTCGCATGACGTACCTATAAAAATTTTACTTAGCATAACGGAAACTTTCTTTGGCTGGTCTCTTCGTAGATATTATTTAATGACGTCACGCGCAGAATATCACGTGACCCACTTTATAACCTAACAAAGTGAAAATGTGTTTATTTCTTATTAATAAGGTTTTATGGGTAAATGATGAATTGTAACAGATATTAAATAAATTTCTACATCTTTTAAGATAGGCTTCCGAAATGTGTCAAATAGCCAATTTGTGATACTAGCCGTTATGACTTCCCTTCGTTAGGAGTAAAAATGTAAATAATAATGACATAGTACCATTTTCACACTGATCTTCCAGTTTCATTCAAAAGCTCCTTGTTACATTCCTCTTCGTAGAAGTTAGTAAGACATAGATATAAAAAGACAACTCAAACCGAACAATTCTTTTAGCATATAAGAATTAGTAGGTATTATCTATTTATCTCTCAACACTCTCGTCTTTCCATATGTGTTCGAAATACCAGTGTTC
Organism: Eilema griseolum; assembly: GCA_963662185.1. Taxonomy (NCBI): domain Eukaryota; kingdom Metazoa; phylum Arthropoda; class Insecta; order Lepidoptera; family Erebidae; genus Eilema; species Eilema griseolum. Next base: position 1,700,779 of record OY759232.1, read on the forward strand.
GAAAATCTGAATATTTTCCCACCAACAAAGCATTTTGTAATATCTTTTGTACCATATTCTAGCAAATAAACTATTTGAATTGAATTGAAAAATATTCATGTGTCATTAGTATTTAAGTTTCTAAGTATTTAAACTATCAAGGTCTCTCACATTAGTGTTAAAGTTATAAGGATATTTACCATGTTGTATTGTTGCCACAGCGCCGATATATCTGAAACTCAAAACAATACAACATGGTAAATATCCTTATAACTTTAACACTAATGTGAGTGACCTTGATAGTTTAAATACTTAGAGAGACGGCGCTGGGTCAGCCCGGGTGCGAGGGATATGCCTGTCTACCTCACCTTCGGCAACCAACAATGACCTCTCCCACCAGCTCCGGCGGGGAAATATCTGTGGGGTTTATTTCACAAGTAAAAAAAATACATATATTATTTATGTGTGACATTGTTTCGCAGAATAGCTTAAGTAACTATAGTTATAGTGTCCCGTTTTATACATAAGTAGTTAATGTTTCTTAAGAGATTTGTTAATTACAGTTAGATGTTTGTAGATGCATTAGGTCTACTATTTAAGTAAAATATGTAAGATATAACTATAGGCAATAGGTATTATTTCCAAAATGTGCAATATAGGTAATTGATTGAGAAATGTAGATATAATACATAGTCTAGTCTAGTCTAGTCTAGTCAAGAACGTGACTGTGGTGGACAGGAGCGACGACAACGAAAGTGAAAACAATCAAGAGATTATGTCCTTACAGTGCCCTCTATCTTAAAAGTCTCGCACATATGGGCGTCCGCACTGTGTAGGTTCTGTTTCGAGCAAATTGTATTTATATACTTTTTGTACGAAATTCGTACAATATTATTTGCACTTGCAGGCGCCCGCACGCGTGCACAAGCATGATGTAGTGGACGTTTTTAAAATTCTTTAGAATGTGAATTACTGTCGCCAAAATTTCACGTCATTATATTGACCAATGACGTCATACAAATCTGTGAGGTTATAAAACCCCCCTGGCAGAAGCAGGCCTGGCGCGCCTCCCCGTTTCCAGGGATTATTTGAGGACTATGTAGTCCCCACACACCCGAGGAGAGGGCCAGATCGTGAGAGATGGCCCTGGGTCGGCCGGGGTGCGAGGGATATGCCTGTCAACCTCACCTTCGGCAACCAAAACGACTCACAGGTGGCGTGCGTTTTGGTCGGTTCGAGTCCAACATTCCACCGGCTCCGGTGGGGAGGTATCCGTGGGAAATTGAGCACGTAAAAAAAAAGGTTATAACACCCAACAGAGAAGAACCGCCAATAACATCTTCACACAATTGCAGTAGCTCTGAGACACTTCTTCTTGATTATTGAACCAGAATCGTGACTCTCTACTTCACCAGTATACCTTCGCTGCTCCTGTAGTTGAGGACGCAGCCTAAGGGCCTACGCGGCGTCGAGCGAAAGCACGCATGGGCGTTTATTTCGAGCAATTACTATTTAGCTAATTTCGTGCAAATAATAGTCGTGAAAATATAAGACGTGCACGATGTGTAGGCGCCCGCATGCACGACACGCATGAGGCAGCGGACGACCTTAACGAGATATGACGTAAACGGATTCGGTAATTTGTTCTATGTATAAAACTGTTTTGTGTTGATACAGAATGTTACTTATTGAGACTCTTCTGGAAGTGTTATTTATAAATTTAACAATACAGATGATGATTAAATACAAGTGTTTTATTATACCTATTCTAATTATGATATAGAGGTTCCGGGTTCGAAACCTGGCCATTACCCTACTCCTAACACAAGCATATTACCTCAACAGGAGGTGTTAGCGGTAATAATAGTAGTTAGACTTACTTGTGCTCTTTCAAAAAGCGTCTGAGCATTTGCACATGTGAATCCATCTAATAAGATAAAGAGTTTGTTTGTTTGTTTGAAGGCGCTAATCTCAAGAACTACTGTTTCGAATTAGAAACTAATTTTTGCGTTGAATAGTCCGTTTATCGGCGAAGGATTTAGGTTATTTATCATCTCGGTACTATTTAAGGGAGCAGAGTAGTGATCATAAATGTTAACAAATCTGGTATATTTCCATACACTAATTGAAGACCAAATAATTGCGGTCTCAAAAGAGTAAGTACGGAGAAGTACCTCCGCCCTATAGCATACCACGGTTATAATAACTTCGTGTTGTGTTCCCGGCGGTGAGTATGATAGTCAGAACTCACTGGAGAGTTTTTGTGCTGTCAGTGGGAAGACCAAAGGCTTGTCCTGATTTTGTGTTCTGCACTGAAGGCACAGAAAATCTCTGTTCTTACAGGGTCGGTAGAACGAGTGTGACTCCACTGGTGTTACACACGTTCACGGTAACCTCTTTCCATCAGGTGGGTCGTATGCTTGTTTGCCACCTAAGTTGTATAAAAAAAGAGTACTATAAGGTCTCAAAATATAACACGTGCGATGCCGGGGCGCATCAGCTAGTCAGTCATATAATCAATAGCTTGTCTCAGTCCACTGCTGGATGAAGGTTTCTTCAGGGTCGGCAGCGCGAGTGTAAGTGGTGTAGCACAGGTCCATAGGCCACAGTAATCTCTTTACATCAAGTGGCCTTATGCTTGTCTGCCGCCTAAGTGTTATAAAAACGAAGACTTTTTTTATATACCACTCAGGTGACAGACAAGCATACGTCCCACCGGCCCGCTGTCAGTGTAAAAGACAAAGCAGGGCAAGCTTTTAGTGTTCCCACTAATAGCATAGACTCTCCAGTGAGTTCTGGCTACCCTACTAACCGCTGGGAAGACAACACGAAGTTATTATGGCCGTGGTATTCTGCCAGTCGGACTGCTTAAGTGGAAATAGCACCGTGTTTTATCTCCTAGTAAAAAGCTTTAGAGATTCCCAATGTTGAGAGACTTTCGCTTACTGTTTTCACAATGGTCAGACTGGTTGGTATAGGGTTTTATTTTAAGTTTTACTTCTCTCGTAATGATGTCATCTGCGTATTATTTCGCTAGTCGCCCCTTCGGATAAGATGGGGTGGTGATACTTGTATTCTTTCTCCGTCACCACAAGAAACATCCATCAAATGACACAATGTGGATAATGAATTGCTGCTATTGTAAAACATATACCTATTTATATCATTTTTGGCTGTGGTGATTTCGTTTTGGTTCTGCATTGAGTAGACACTGCCTGATCTTTTCCAGTGGATGAGGAAAAATTACGAAGGATTAGGGCTGTTTTAAAGTAGACTTTAAAAATACAGACCACGACTGAGTGTCCACTTGACGACAATAGGCTCACCCCCTATTACGAGGGACCGAAAATCATATCCTACTACTTATATTAATAGTATTAGGCCGAAGAGTTTGTTTGTATGTTTTAATGCACTACTCTCTAAAATACGAGTTCAAATAGGTGATATGAGCCAGCGAAGTAGTTCAAAATATGCCAGGGGCCAAGATTCTTAGTAACGGCGGTAAGACCCATCATGGGGAGTGGCTAGAGAGGCCACACGGCAGCCTCTCGTACCGTCTGACGCAGATGATCACCGAGCACGGATGCTTCGGAAAGTATCTGAAAGTTCAAAATTAAATGAAAAGTTTCATTACGTTGTGTATATCCCTCAAAGACTTCTTGAGGGCCGCCCAAGGATAGTACATACTTCAGTGAAACAGGAAGTGGCAATTTTTTTTATACCACTTAGTTGGCAGACAAGCACACGGCCCACTTGATGGATGGATGGTAACCGTGACCTATGGACGTTTGTAACACCAGAGGAGTCACAGTCGCGCTGCCAACCCTGTAAGTACAGAGTTTCTGTGCCGTCAGCAACAAGCCTTTAGTCTTCCCACTGACAGCACAAATTCTCCAGTGAGCTGTGGCTACTCTACTCACCGCTGGGAACACAACACGAAGTTATTATAACCGCGGTATTCTGTACGGCGGAGGTGCTTCCCCAGTCGGACTGATCAATTGGGCGGAAATCCGGAAATACCGTTGTGTCCTACCTCATTAAAACTTACCAGGCCCTCGATTCAATTAAAGCAAAACCACATTTTAGACTTTACTGCTGTGAGCATAAAGTTCAAAATAAAATGAAAGGAATTCCATTACACGTTTTGTATACTCTTCAAAGACTCATAACACAATTCAGTGAAGCACTTGTTTAGGAAAAGACAGACGGTATTATGAGCCTTAACACGGTGGTGTCATTTCTTTGCGGAGGATCTTAACACCGACTTCTAATATTTCGGAACAGCACCATCTATCGATTATTTATGAACTAATGTTTACATCAATTCTCTATACAGTTTTCTACACAGTTAACACGTTTTCATTCACTCCTCAAAAACCTATGAATTTTAGACTTAAGTCTAAAATTAATAATTTTTAGCAGTGTCCTTGGTATGCCTTGGTTTTGCTTTAGCAGATTTGAGGCACTGGTCCTTCCTTTTATCTGTCCGGCTGGGTTTCACAAATTACTAGTTTGTGAATTCTTTTTCTTTCACGTCAGGTATTATAAATTTTTTTCATAAGTACGGCAATGTAAATAAAAAAATAACATTGCAGGTCCTGAGACTTTTTTTAATAGTACGCGTCAATTTGACTTCAACTCCCCTAATGGTAGTAAGTAAGCTGACAAAATCAGGCAAAATGCATACCATGTTACTTGGTGGCACTCAGATTTACGGCCTCATCTGATGCATTTTCACGTCCCTCTGAACGGACACGGGACTGTAGGAAGAGGGAAACACGTGAGCTGAGTGAGAACACAATATTAATAATCTATTAAGCTTTTAATTAAATTAGTTATACTGCGGTAATACGAGTACTATAAACTTGATGTTAAAATACTTACCTAAAGTTCCTTCCTTCCTTATTCCTACAGTCCCGGGTCCTTTAAGCGGGGCGTGAAAAAGCATATGATTAGGCCGTCAAGCTGAGTGTCACCATTGTCACATGGTATGTGTAAGTAATGGTGACCTTCTTTTCAGCTTACCATCAGACGAGGCGAAGTCTAATTGACGCGTCCTATTTAAAAATACTTAAAAATACGGGAGGATTTTTCGAGGAGGTAGGACACGACGGTATTTCCGCCCAATTGAGCAGTCCGACTGTGGAATACCTCCGCCCTACAGAATACCGCGGCTATAATAACTTCGTGTTGTGTTCCCGGCGGTGAGTAGGGTAGCTAGAGCTCACTGGAGAGTTTTTGTGCTGTCAGTGGGATGACCAAAGGCTTGTCCTGCTTTGTCCTCTACACTGACGGCATAAAATCTTAGTTCTTACGGGGTTGGCAGCACGGATGTGACTCCACTGGTGTTACACACGTTCATAGGTCATGGTAACCACTTTCCATCAGGTAGGCCGTGTGCTTGTTTGCCACCTAAGTTGTATAAAAAAAATACTGATAATTTTCGTGCTCGGGATATCGGATTCCGATGTGAACGCTTCAATTAATGCTAAGATATACATTAGAAAGGTACCAAGGTATGAGTACCCAACTTTACTAACTTACAACATCAATCTGTCATAACTTACAATAACAATCTTGTGGTAATATCAAGTAAAATGATCTAAATTCACCCACAGCTTTTCAATCAACCTCCATTTCACGATCCGACATTCTATTCTCTTCGAATTATGCAAATATTTTGGCGCCATTCCGAATCATGGCTGCCAACCGCTCGCAATTTACATCTCTTAGCGAGTTGTTAACATTGGAAATGATTTCACAGCCGCTGCAGCGCAAACAACCGTATTGCAACAGATAAGTGTCACAGTATTTTAAAGCGCTTTAATTCTTTACTATTCTATTATTATAAGCATAGACAACTTTGACCGGGTCTCAGAGTCGTATTAACTGTTCAATTTATTCAAACAAATGCTAATTTGTAGCTTTTCGTTTCCAAATTGTTGATTATTTATCCGTCTTTATTTCAGATTTGAGCGAACGAGGGTTTATTAAAGGGTGGGCTCTGTAATTGGGCTGTTTTGATCTCTCAATGGGGGTGCGGGTTGAGCTGGGGATGGGAGGGTAATTGAAGTATTTTCCCGGCGTTTGGAGGGTAGTTACGCTACCCGAGGTTGAATGGATTAGTTAGCACGCAGATAACGATCTGTCAATGATGCCTTTATAATGGGCGGGTTGGTTTGTATACTTTTATTAGGAATTGTTTGCACAGATTATGTTCGTTTATGTGTTTGTGCGTGTGCATTGGCGCGTATATTATCTGTGGCGATAGTGTTAACAAAATTACTGGTTGACTGTTTAACTATTGATGTTGTTCATTAAGTGAATTATAGTTTGAGTTTGCACGTGTGGTGAATGTGATCACATAGTAATGGAAATTCTGTTGAGTTTTGAGTATTTTGAATTGTGATTCACATAAATAGGTATTTTAACACATTTTCCCTCAGACCGATATATATACAGGGTGTATTTTTGAAACGGGGCAGTAAGGGCAAGTACCTTAACCGTTGCAGTTACAGCAAAACGTTCTTAAAAGACCTTCCCTAACTTTTTGGGGCATTTTGAACTGCATTCACAGATTTTGTAAAAAACTTACAGTTAGCAAAAAAAATGCAAAAAGTTCAAAATTATTTTTTTTATGCCAATCGATTCTATTTCATGTGGGGATCAAAAAACTCTATGGGACCATTTTAGCTTTCAGTACTAGAAAAGACAGAAATCGCCAAAAACGTTTCCCATACATTTCGTACAGAAATATGATAAATCAACTCGAAACTCATAGGTCAGGTAAAAATTTGAACTTTTTTAAATAAAAAAAAATCATTTAAACATTTAAGAAATTGGTTTATGAAATAAATTGCTCAAAATGATTTCCATTTTCACGAATACATAAGTCTATCCTTTTTTGTACTGAACGAATGGCGGCTAATAATGTTCTGGGATGAATATTACGTAAAATGGTCATTAATGCATCCTTGAGCTCTTGAACACTGGCGTACGTCGTCTTATACACCTCGTTTTTCACGAAGCCCCATAAAAAAAAATCAAGTGGTGTTAGATCGGGGCTACGAGGTGGCCACTGTGTTGGACCATGTGTACCTATCCACTGTGTACCGAATAGGCGGCTCAAATTGGAACGTGAAAGGTGACTGTTATGTGGCGGAGCACCATCTTGTTGAAAATGAACTTTTCGCAATTCCGACAGGGGCCATTCGTCCATCTCGTTTTCAAGATGGTGTAAAATGACTTCATTATACATGGCAGAATTCAGTTTCCCTTCATAAAATTCCACCATTATGACTCGATTGGACATTATACCACACCAACAGTTGAATGAGAAGCGAACCTGATTATGACTTGCCGTAACTCTTAGTGGATTTTCTTTGGACCAATAGTGGTGATTTTTTCTGTTGTACATACCGTTATTGGAAAAATTCGTTTCGTCTGACCACAGTATGTAATTTAAAAATATTAGCCGGGTTATTAAAAATAATAACCCGGATGTAACACTTGAACTATGCGCCCATATCGATAGCACTTGTAGCCGTATTTCTTCCATATCTTTATCACAAGGGAGTGGGATACACCTACTTCAAGGGCGACTTGCCTGGACGATACCTCTGGATATGCTTCGACATAAGTCAGAACCGCAATCTCCGTGTCCATGTCCACACGAGGCTGCCGCTTTCTTTTGAAAGAACCCTGCAATTCCAGGTTTTTCAAAAGATTTGTAATAACCTTTCTTGTTGGCACATGCCGCAACGGATACTTATTGCGGTACCACACTAATGCAGCTCCCGCATTTCGATTATTGACAAAATACGCTTCTAATAAGTCAATTTTTTCAAAATCCTTAATTAATAACTCATACGAAGTTTCTCAGCTGAAACTAAGTATAACACACAGATTTTCGAATCAAATTCGAAATTTGAGGGTAAAAATTCTTTTTATTTACTTTACAGTCAATTCTACCCACTTCTTGGCCATAACAAAAAGTTAGACCATCGTAGAAATTTGTTTCTGTTGCCGAAATGTATGGGAAACGTTTTTGGCGATTTCTGTCTTTCCTAGTACTGAAAGCTAAAATGGTCTCATAGAGTTTTTTGATCCCCACATGAACTAGAATCGATTGGCATAAAAAAAAAAATTTGTACTTTTTGCATTTATTTTTGCCAACTGTAAGTTTTTTACAAAATCTGTGAATGCAGTTCAAAATATGTCAAAAAGTTAGGGAAGGTCTTCTAAGAACGTTTTGCTGTAACTGCAACGGTTAAGGTACTTGCCCTTACTGCCCCGTTTCAAAAATACACCCTGTATATAGCCCAGACTCAGCCTCAGACATGGTTTGAGTCAACAATAGTGCCCGGAATACGGCAATAGGCCATAATAATCTCGTGTTGAACACAACACGAGATTATTATGGATAATACTACCTGCGGTGAGTAGGGTAGCCAGAGCTCAGTGGAGGGTTTTTGTACTGTGAGTGGAAAGACCAAAAGCTTGTCCTACTTTGTCTTTTACACTGACGGCTCAGAAACTCTCAATGCTTGCAGGGTTGGCAGCGCGAGTATGACTCTTGGTTTTGCACGCGTCCATAGGCCACAGTGACCACTTTTCGTCAGGTGGGCCGTGTGCTTGTCTGCCACCTAACTGGTATATAAAAAAAGGCTGACCCCCTATGACGTGGGACCGAATTTAATGATTGGTGAAATGTGGGTGTTAGTTCGCCTCTGCCTAACAGGATAAAGGCGTGATTGTATGTCCCTCCATAGTGTATGATTCTATGAATCATAATTTGGCAAAGTTAATGTTTACTATGTTAGTAGCCTCTGTCTACTTCGAGGGAAAAGGCATCATTCAAGAGTCTTAGGCTTAGGTGATAGACTCATGATTGAGAGGTTATGCGTTCAGTCCCAGCGCACAACTGTAAGGAGGTAGGACACGGCGGTATTTCCGCTCAATTGAGCAGTCCGACTGGGGAAGTACCTCCGCCCTGCAGAATATCGCGTTTATAATAACTTCGTGTTGTGTTCCCGGCGGTGAGTGGGGTAGCCAGAGCTCACTGGAGAGTTTTTGTGCTGTCAGTGGGATGACCAAAGGCTTGTCCTCTACACTGACGACACAAAATCTCTGTTCTTACAGGGTCGGCAGCACGGATGTGACTCCACTGGTGTTACACACGTTCATAGGTCGTGGTAACCACTTTCCATCAGGTGTCAAACTAGTCTTCAATTTATTCTTAATTTTGACGTTTTGTAAATTCTAATTCTAATTGTCTATACAGAACAAATGATATTTAACTTTGGTTTTGACCACATAAAATATAACAACATTCAAAATATATTGGATAATTTTCGGACAATATCGAATAAATCAATGAATATTCAAAATATTAATGAAATGAAAATCATAGATGCAGGAAATACCGCACGTATGATTCCTTCATAATTCTAAACCGAAATTAAAATCAGATATCGCATGTGTACATTTATATCGAATGCACGCCCTTCCGACCATTTCAAAACATGAGCTCAGTAATCACATTTTGTTATTGCTGCAAGAAGCTAATAAATGTGAACGTTTCGTAGAAATGGATGTTCAGTTAAAAGTATTATTTATTTTAATATTAATAGGAGTTGAGTGCCAAACTATACATAAGGCTTCTGAAGTTACTAAGACACAAACAGACAGCAAAATCAACTCACATAGACGCCATGACTTAGACAGGTTTGATAAAGACTTCGATGATGAAGAATGGCATGTCGCTCATCTTAAATACGCCAAAATGAAAGGCAGAAGAGACTGTGCAGGAGAAACCTTCAAAGATAAAGCAAGACGGTACAGAAAAACTCTACAGAACGATGGTGCCCTGGTCAAATTTGTTTCTTCAGATCCTTTACCATTTAACGCGACGGACTTAATAGAAGACAGTTGTAAAGTTGCTCTAGAAGATTCTAAAATTGAACAGAAACAGTCCAATAAAGTGAACGAAACAAATAAACATTCTGTTACTCCATTATTTACTGATGCTCAAACAGCAAATGATACAAAACCTATTCCAGTAATCCAAAACTTAAGCGATACCACAGCTCCTGTAAGTAAGAAAGAGAGTTATCAAGCAACCACTCCAAATATAAAAAAGACAGTTGAAACAGATGACAGGAGTAAAGAAGAAGAAGATAGTGATGAAAAAGGAAAGAACATCAAGAGCAGGAGAGGAACAGAGTACATGTTTAGTTCTGTGGAGTATTATGACGAGATACCAGACTTTGACGTGTCTGTATGTCCGGATACTGTGGACGTGATTGAGTTGGAGATTGACGAGCTGAGGGGCTACGACATGGAATGCGAGAAGCTTGTCGAGTGGAGAAGTTTGAGCGAATGAAGAATATTGTATGATTCTTTGTTTTGTACGTGTCTGAGCTTATTAAACATTTAAAATACTAATCATCACATCTTCCATCCACCTATCCATATAAACTTTCATACTTATAGTTGAAGTACATAGCGTACTCTCATAGCATAAAATGAAGTCGTTTCCGTTGTCTGTTCGCCTAGATCTTTTAAACTATTCAACGGATTGAAGCAGATTTTAAAGCATTTATTAGGCTAACTATTCATATCGAAAAGACAGAAAAAATTGAATTACCCCTGTAAGGGTAAGATAAAAGAAAATCAGTCCCGCAATAAGTTCATGTGTCTCATACATTACTTGTTAAACTTGAATACGGATAAACGGCGCCATTGAGAAGCCGCTATGAATTAAAATAAAAAACTAAATCAATATTTGCAAGTTTATTTCATTGTATACTCGGCGTCTGCTGCTTCTCTGTTCTTCTCTGTACTTTATGTATTAAATAGTCCGTTTATCGACGAAGATTTTAGGCTATATATCATCACGCTACTAGTTAAGGGAGCGGAGCAGTAATAATAAATAACAGTGAATCCGGCAGATATCCATACATTTTTCAACGTGGTTCCCGGCCGAGTGGAATTTGGACCAGCCCATATCTTTCCATGTGGTGTATTACAAAGCGGCTAAGGGATAGGACTGATATATACAGCCCCGACTCAGCCTCAGAGGCTAGAGTCAACAATAGTGCCCCGAAGACGGCAATAGGCTCACCCTAGCCTATTGCCGTCGCCGTAGTCCAAGCCTCACCTATTCCGTGGGGATTTTGCACAAAAAACGAACTACCTACTTACACTATTTAAAACTATCCGTACAAGAAATATCTTTTTATTTTTTTATACCACTTAGTTGGCAGACAAGCACACGGCCCACCTGATGGAAAGTGGTTACCGTGACCTATGGACGTCTGTAACACCAGAGGAGTCACAGTCGCGCTGCCAACCCTGTAAGTACAGAGTTTCTGTGCCGTCAGCAGAAGACAAAGCAGGACAAGCCTTTAGTCTTCCCACTGACAGCACAAATTCTCCAGTGAGCTCTGGCTACCCTACTCACCGCTGGGAACACAACACGAAGTTATTATAACCGCGGTATTCTGTAGGGCGGAGATACTACCCCAGTCGGACTGCTCAATCGGGCGGAAATACCGCCGTGTCCTACCTCCTATTCAGCGGGACCTATACATAGGGAATTTCATCTTCACACATTACGACCAGCAGGACTGAAAAGGCCACTTTATTGGAATCGTGTTTGGATAGGAAATAACCGCGGTAGCCTAGTGGTATGGGTAATGAACTGTTGAGACGAGGTCTCGGGTTCGATCCCAGGTTTTACCATGGCACACACCAATGGCTTTTCGATGTTTTTCGAAGTTGTGTGTATTTATCGCAGGTTTTATAAGTGCCCGGTTAATGGCAATACGCTCGCCACCTATTATATTGGGACCTAAACATAAACTAGTGTAATGTGGGTGCTTACACCACTAAGCCACTTAAACCACTAAGCCTAAGCCATAAACTAGTGTAACCTCTGCCTACCCCTTCGGGGATATAAGCATGAGTTTATGTTATGTTATGTATTAGGATAATATTTAATGTTGCGGCGTAATTTGCACGATATTAGAATCTGCTTAGTTTACGAATTGATTAAGGAATAGGAAAAATTTGATTTGTTCAGGCAGGATTCGAACCCGCGATCTTTCCCTTACAGGAGGAATGCTCTGACCACTAAGCCACAGAATGTTAGCCCGAAACTATCCAAATTCTTCTCCGTCGCCGTAAGACGGATATATGTTTAAAAGAATTTATGCCTCAGCCTTTTTAGACCCGCAGAAACGGTGCGCATTGTGCGGTACCAAAGGAACTTCAACCCACACACACTCAAGCTGCGGAACTGCCTGCTGTGGTTTTTCCAAGCAACTACAATATAAGATTCTTCTAGAAGGACATTAGAAGGTTTCTACAGGTTTGGCAGTACGAGGGTGACCCTTGATGTTGCATACGCCCATAAGCCTTAGTAATCACTTTCCCATCAGGTGGGTCATGTAATTACGTACGTGTACCTACTCTTTATATTTCCACAGTTACTTTAAGCATAAACTACAAGTTGGCCTTATTATTTAGAACCAACAGTATTTCTGTACCTTCCGCAGACTGAGAAACTGAGAATGATGTCTACGAGAATTTTTGAATAGTTTTATAGCATCTTTTGCCATCTATTGACACATATGTGCTACTAAATACATATGTTTCTTCACAGTATTTGCAAAAGTGGCTAATAGATGGCGTTGAAGTGATTGCTAAGGTGGTTTTCACACTACTCCGTGTAACGCGGCGAGACGCGGGGAATGATCGTCTCGCATCGCTTCTATTGAGCTCTTTTTGTATAAAAGCGCGGGTTCCAACACACGCGATTACGCGTAGTGTAGCCAGATCACGCGCATGCCAGCAGAAAACACGTGACAAAAACACGGCACAGCAAGCATAGTGAAATCTGCCATCACGCGCGTGTTTTTGGTGGGATTTTAGTTCAAGAGCTGTTATATTTTTGCGTAGGCATTTGTGGCAAATCGAAAATCTTGATTCAAAAATGTACCTTTATCTAAATTAATAATAATACAACCGACTTCAGAATCTGAGAACATACATAAAAGAAATGTGCGGTCGTGGGATCCCTATCAGGGATCTAAGTTCCTTACGTTTTTTCTTCAACTCCGAATGTAATTTTAAATAGGTATATATATTTATATTCGAAATAATACATAAAATTAGAAACAAACTTATAAATTACTCATTATTCAAACACCTACCTGAAAATGTCTAACATCTCTTCCCCACGAGTGATAGCAGACAAATCTGCGCGAGGAGGCAGATCTGCTCGCCCGCGATTACGCGCATGGCGCGTTTTTCTGCGGCGTGGTGCAATGTGCCAATCGCCTAATAAAAATATTGGTCGCCATCACTGCCTGGCAATCTAGTTTAAAAATCATTTAACAGATGGCGCTACTTGTACTGTAAAAGTAAAAGTATTTTTAATCCAGTTTGCATCTTGACGTTTTTATTCCATACGATATAATGTCATGATTATGTTTTATTTTAGACTTTGATACTTTGGATAAGCTTATACACATATGCACATACAATATAATTTATAACTAGTAGTTCTATGAACAGTAGACCTTGCAAGCACCGTTTACCAAATTTTTCTAGTACCTTAAATCAAATATAGTACCTTAAAAACAAAACATTAAAAAAAAGATACATTTCTTCTTATTTTAAACAACCCAGAATGTTTTACGAAAAAAATGATGAAATTAATTTTGTTGACTATTATCGTGAATAGATGGCGTTTATCGATTTAAATTCAAGCTATCGTTGTGTTACAGCGTTATGTACTTATACCGAAATACTATTTATTATCGGTATCATATTAAATTCAAATTCAAATTCATATTTTTGGGTAGTTCCGCTTATAGAAAATCGGAACTTAATAACTTAATATAGTTAAGAATGAAAAGTGTTCACATCCTGATACTTATAGGGAAAATATTAAAATTGTTTTTAAAATTATGTGAGTATTAATGGTGAATTTTGTGTGCGTTGTCAAGAAAAAGACAACAAAATAATTAATGAACTTATAAAATTCAATGAAATTTTAAAGCATTTAGTATGCTAACAATTCAAACATACATAAACTCACTCAGAACCGCTGCCGTAAGGACGGATTAATGTAGTTATATATAGATAGTTTCGGACGAAGGTTCTGTGGCATAGTGGTCAGGAGCGTTTTCCCAGTAAGGGAAAGATCGTGGGTTCGAATTCTGCCTGAGCCGATTAAATTTTTCTATATCTTAATCGAACTTATAAAATATTGAGATGAGATTGAGACATCAATACAAGCGTATTTTATTATTTTAACTAGTATGATACCATAATAAATAACGAAATCTTCTTTGATGAATAAAACAATACAACGTGAATTCAATGCAAGCCAAGACGAAGTGAGACTGATTTCTTGAAACAACGTCACACAATCTCAAGACTGCCTTTTTGACTTCCAATACTAGGCTCCCAAACTATTGCAGAGGTCTCCTAGCTACAACTGCACATCCATGTTTTTTTAAAGGGGCGGGTACATTTGTATCTCCGCCCTACACCGCGTGAATGCCATAGCAACGCATACGTGGGGAGTAATGTTGTTGTGGCAACGAGTCTGTTGAAGCATAAGGCCATCTCCTCACTACGCTAGGAGCCTGGTACTTCGGTGTACAATACACGTAACTCAACAATTTTCCGTTGAAAGAAAAAATGTAGAACTTAACCGCGGTAGCCTAGTGGTATGGACTGCTGAGACGAGGTCTCGGGTTCGATCTCAGATTTTACCATGGCACACACCAAGGACTTTTCGATGCTTTTCGAAGTTTGTATTTATCGCAGGTTTATAAGTGCCCGGTTAATGGCAATAGGCTCGCCACCTATATAACATTGGGAACTTTTTTTTTTATACGACTTAGTTGGCAGACAAGCACACGGCCCACCTAATGGGAAGCAGTTACCGTGGCCTATGGACGTATGCAACACCAGGGGTGTCACACTCGCGCTGCTAAACATAAACTGGCGAAATGTGGGTGCTAACACCTCTGCCTACCCCTTCGGGGATATAGGCGTGAGTTTATGATGATGATGATGATGAGAAAAAATGTGGGGACTTTTTCATTCATGCGATATTTGTCACAGAATCAATATGGGAACATTTGTGTGTGCGAAACTACTAAACAGATTTTTATGATAGTTTATGATGCTAAACATAAACTGGCGAAATGTGGGTGCTAACACCTCTGCCTACCCCTTCGGGGATATAGGCGTGAGTTTATGATGATGATGATGAGAAAAAATGTGGGGACTTTTTCATTCATGCGATATTTGTCACAGAATCAATATGGGAACATTTTTGTGTGTGCGAAACTACTAAACAGATTTTTATGATAGTTTAGATGCTGGAATGATTATTCTCTGAGCCTTTTCCAAACTCGGGGTCAGCTTAACTGTGATGTAGCTGAACTTCGTTATTTTCCGTGGAACGATTGCCATCTGACCCCCAGCTTATGCTCTGGAATATTGTGTATCTATTTAACTATAGCTTATCTAAGCCAAAACGACGCACCTTGACCAGCCCAACCCTTTATCAGCCCCGCTAGACAACTGGCAATATGTTGGTCGGTGTATTGTATAATAGAATGACACAATATTAAAATTTTACAACGATACATAAATTGATTAATCTATTCTATTATGCAAACGTACTGCCACATGTCTGGAGGGGCAGCTCAATAAAGGAGCAAACCTATAAAAAATCTTGGTAACAATTTTTTTCACAATAGTAGTCTAAATTTCGTTTTGTGTGATATTCGGTTCGTTGAGTTATCCGCTTTTTTTTATTATTTTTTTATACAACTTAGGTGGCAGACAAGTACACGGCCCACCTGATGGAAAGTGGTTACCATGACCTATGAACGTGTGTAACACCATTGGAGTCACATCCGTGCTGCCGACCCTGTAAGAACAGAGATTTTGTGCCGTCAGTGTAGAGGACAAAGCAGGACAAGCCTTTGGTCATCCCACTGACAGCACAAAAACTCTCCAGTGAACTCTGGCTACCCTACTTACTGCAGGGAACACAACACAAAGTTATTATAACCGCGGTATTTTGTAGGGCGGAGGTACTTCTCCAGTCGGACTGTTCAATTGGGCGGAAATACCGCCGTGTCCTACCTTCTATCTTAAGGGGGAATTTTGGTTTATTGAATAACGACAGCTACGAATCGCTACGCTAATTTTGCTACGAATAGGACTGAATGCTACGGTTTTGCTCAACTGGTCAGTAAAATAATAGAGATCCTTGCATTGAGTACTGGACATTAGCTATTTATTAATAAAGTTTCAATAATCTGAATCATAACAAATAGATATGTAACGGCAAGACAAGCTGTTTCCAGGGTGTGGGTTTAGCGTTACATGAAATAAGAATTCCCATTGTCATTCTTCTGGGAAAAAATACTTCTTTATTCAGTGATGGTAAGAAGGAAGTTTTTATTCAGTTAAATTAGTTTTAACACATAAACAATAGTTATTTAGATAGTTTTAAATTCGTATAGTTTATCACACTTATCTTGTTCTATAACAAATTAAATATCTATCGTTTATAGCTTTATATCGTTAAAATATTACTCGAATAATTGGTATTGGTCGCTAGTTTCGTATTACACGTATAGTAATTTAAGTCAATTGTATTTGGTTAAATTATAATATTGTCGTTAGTTAATTCTTCCAACTAGAAGTTACTAAATTTACATATTTTTTATTCAAGAATTAATATACTTTTTTTTTTACAAGAAATAACATTAAAGTTACCTATTTGCTGCACTATTTTCTTGATGAACTACCAGGGCAGTAGCCAAGTGAGGATAGATTCGCGTCATAAAATAGTTGTGGTAGTAGCAACCCATTCACCAGTCGTCTGGCTATCTCTATCCAAACTACCCCTCCAAATAGCAAGAGACAGCGCTATAGGAGTAACAAAGATAGACTACTAGTGGAAACACCTGTGTGCTACCCCTCCAAATTGCAAGAGACAGCACTATAGGAGTAACAAAGATAGACTACTAGTGGAAACACAAGCGTTGTTTCCATATCCTCTATAGGTTTATGTGAGCCTGGTATTCTAAGTCATGAAAGTGACTTTTGACCTCGTGATAGAAATAGAATGATTGACTGCTGAAATGCAAAAAGGGTGCAAGAGAGAATAACAGTTCACAGAAAAAACTCTTTTCATTAAAGTGTATAAGATGTAATTTGGGATCGTTTCTGTTTCAATATTCATGACACTTGTGCTCTTTTGTTTACCAGCCATCAGTATAATTAACTTCCCAAGCCAGGATGCGGGCGGATGGTATGGATTGTGGAGTAGGAAGAAGGGTGCGCTGGGTGGAAAATGCCTCCACCGAGGTTCAGTTAACTGCCGTCAATGCTTAGGACATGTATTTGAGTGCGGTGGAAAATAACAAAATGTACACGATATTGTGTTCGTCCATAGGTAAAGTTGTGAGATGTTTTTTTTAATACCACTTAGGTGGCAGACAGGCACACGGCCCACCTGATGGAAAGTGTTTACCGTGGCCTATGGACGTGTGTAACACCAGAAAAGTCACTCTCGCGCTGCCGACCCTGTATGCAGAGAGGATTCTTTTAGAAATTATATTTCACAATCCTATTGTTCCATCGGCATTGCACCAATAGGACTGTGCACATTAATCAGAAGATCCATTTTATTAATAAGTATCTATTGGAAATTCAGAATCAGTCTTATATTAAACTCAATGAAATAAAAACTAATTATCTCATTACAACATTTTTTTTTTCAAAAATAAGTCTCAAAATGTTAAAAATGATCACAATATCACTATTCCTACTTGTTAATTGTGTTAGGAAAAAATAATATTTTGTTTTTGATATTTCAATTGATTTTCACAGATCGAGAAGGAATTTTGAACATTTCTTATTAGAACAATTGGTCTGCAGATAGTGTAATTTAGCAATTTGAATTTGGCGTTGAACTTGATAGGCCAAGATTAGTAGGATTAGGGCTAAGGCTCAAACTCATAAACGCCATAGGCTCAGCCTAAGACGTGTGACTTGCGAGTGAGAAAGGGCGGGTTCGAACCCAGTCAACTCTTTTCTTAAAGTTAATTATGCTATATTCCAAATTGATACCTACTTAATTTATTCTAAGCTTTATAAGTATTGAACATACTTTATAAATCAGTGCGTATAATAATGTCAGCTAAAGACCTGAAGTGTTGAAAAATTGGTTTTATTGGGTAGGAATTGTGCCGTCAGTGGCGTTTGTATAATACCGCTCTACTGGGATATCAGGAAAACGCAGAGATATCAATACGCTACGTTTGTAGGGAGGTAGTATTTTGTACAAGTGTGCGGTTCCATTGATCTCCACCAAAATCAAGGGGTGGGGGGTTATGGGGGCTATCAATCAATACTACATCGTATACACGTCACAAGGATCTCCTCGCTCCGCTAACAACCTGGTAGTTTGTCGGTATTTCGACCTCATTCAAGGATGCGAAGAATATTTTTAATGAAACTTCAGATGAGACGTTTTATAGGTAAGATGGCCTTGACCTCGGTGGCGTAGCGGTAGAGCATTCGACTGCCATGCAGGGGGCGCGGGTTCGATTCCCGCTCAGTGCAAATATTTGTATGCATGAATATGTATATTTGCATTGGTCTGGGTGTTTCTATGTATAATATGAATGTATTTACAAAAGAAAAGTATTTAAGTATGTTAATACGCATTCTAGATCCCATAACAAGCTAGTTAAGCTATGCTTACCATGGGTCTAGATAGCGTTGTGTAGAATGTCGTGGAATATTTATTTATTTATTTATTTAGATGAGACGGTCAGTTACTGTATCATGTGCATTTTTAGGTTGTGAATCAATTATTACAATAAGGCATTGAATACCAGATTGAATGCGCAAGGCAGAGGATCGGATGAAATGGCGCACATTGGGAGAGGACTATGTCCAGCAGTGGACTGCAGTGGGCTAATTGATTCATTGATTGATTTAATACTATCCTTTATCAAAGTTAAACTATGGTTTCCAGCACAAATAACCCCTATAGGATCTCTTAGGCGACAGTTTTTCTACTCTTCTTGAAAGAGCGCGCAAGATGGCCGTCGTTAATAATATTCTGCCGCATTTTCATTTACATTTCTTTCTTTTTTATTTGCTTTTGTAGAAATTAATAAATTTAGATTTGAAAAAGTAAACATTCAGGACAGGATTTCAAACCAAGACTACCACTTGGAAAAGATAGGATTTTTGAAATTTCCCTATACATGTCTTGGGGCAGCGCTGGTTGAATTTTTCCAATATAAATCTATAATTTCTTTACGGACGATATTTCCGTCCAATTGAGCAGTCCGACTGGGGAAGTATCTTTAATTCTTTATTGTACACAAGAAAATAATACATCAACAGCCAATCTTTTTGGGTTCCACCTTGGGTTTTACACCACTGATGCGAACTCAATCCCAACACAAGTCATTTAGCTAAGCTGGGGTGGTCGGGAATAGCCCGACATCAAACTAATAATAGAATACCGAAATGACTGGAATTTCGGTTACTAGGAGTCTTCAAAAAAAGGATAAGAATTTAAAACGTACACAAAACGTGAACATAATCTTACCGTCTGTACCATGATGAATGTTCTGATGAGCTCTTCCAATTAGTTCCACCCTCCCCTTTCCTACATAGGACAACAGGGTTTAGATATCTCCCGCACATAGGGCTGAGTATTCGATCAAGAATCTAGCAATTCAGTGTCTCTTTCCTTTGTCACACCATTAAGGACTGGAATTCATTACGTGATTCCTTCTTCCTACAGTCCCGGGTCCTTTGAACGGGGCGTGAAAAAACATATGATGAGGTCGTCAAGCTGAGTGTCACCATTGTAACATGGTATATGTAAGTAATGGTGACCCTCTTTTCTGAGAATTTGCCTTCAGCTTACCATCAGGCGAGGCGGAGACTAATTGACGTGTCCTGCATATAATACATATAATCACGCCTTTATCCCCCTTTAACACCCACATTTCACCAATCATTGTTTTCAGCCCCACGTAATAGGGGGTGAGCCTATTGCCGTCTCCCGTGCCTAAATATGAGCTGTATATATCTGTCTGATGTTAAACAGCACTATCCCCAAGTCGCCTTGTACGAAACCGCATTGGAAGAGATAGGGTGGCCCAAATTCTACTCTGACAGTAACAATGCGGCGTGTCCTATATAAAAAATTTAAAAACAATAATATTTTCATATTGTTTTGGATAAATAACTTTACAGTAACAACTTTATTGTGAAGGGTACAACAATTTGATGACATCAGATTTTCAACAACAACAGAGATCACGTCTCGGCCAAGTCAGTACCACTCACATAGAGACAGTCATTAACTATTTATAACAATTTGTGTGCGTATAATTACTTATTTATTTATATATTTATTTATTTATTCATTCATTCATTTATTTATTTATTTCTTTATTTATTTATTTATTTATATATTTATTTATTTATTTATTTATTTATTTATTTATTTTTATTTATTTCTTTATTTATTTATTTATTTATTTATTTATTTATTTATTTATTTATTTATTTATTTATTTATTTATTTATTTATTTATTTATTTATTTATTTATTTATTTATTTATTTATTCATTTTGCAAATGTAGGTCGAAAGTTGGTACATGTTTGTTAAAAAGGTATCACTACATTTGGCCTTGCGGCATGCAAATTAGAGCCATACAAATAATTAGTGAACATGCATTTATACTACACTTCATTACAGTTCATTCGAGATATGTACATTATGTCAATAGTAATTAAATATCACATAATCAAAATAAAATCAAATGCGTATGTCAACTGTAATAAGATTTCACATAATCAAAATAAAATAAAATAGGTATGTCAATAATAGGAAATAATACATTATGAAAATAAAATCAAATTAGAAAATGTCAATTACATTAATTATTAATTAAATAATGATAGTAACAAATGATATCCGTGTTCAATTTAGTAAACTCAATTAATTTAATTTCAGTGAAACACCAATTTTATCTATTTCAATGACTTGTCATTTATGTACTCTTCAACAGAATAATAACATAAATAATGAAGAATATTTTCCCAACAGTTCTAAAACATTTGATAACAATATTAATAATAATAAAAACTTTATTGACAGTAAGAAAATACATTGTTAACAAATATAGGTTCAACATATTTTAATACAGTGTATAATGAGCGTCCAGAGTATAGTTGGCGCTGTTACAGGTGGTACATCATATCACATTAGGTGGTAACATTATTAATGTTAACAAAAATTAATGAACCCTGTCTCCTAAACTAGGATATCCTGTATCTTAGGTTAGGAGACAGATCAGAAATCACCATTATCAGCAAAGTCTTTGAACTTATAATGTAAAAAAAAACAAAACAGTGGCAGGCTATTTCACAGTAAATGTAACATAAAAAATAAAATATTAATCTTGGGATAGTCGATTCTCAGTAGATAGTGGTTACATTTTTTTACAATCTCCTCCATAGAATGTGTACTAAAAACACTCTCTCCGTCTACTTTCAGCTAGCTTGATACATACATATACATACATATGATCACGCCTTTATCCCCGGAGGGTTAGGCAGAGGTGAATTATCACCCACATTTCACCAATAGTTGTATTCGGTCCCACGTAATAGGGGGTGAGCCTATTGCTGTATTTCTGGCACAATTGTTGACTCGAGCCATGCACCTGAGGCTGAGTCTGGCCTGTGTTTATCTGTCCGAAGTTAAACAGCCCTATCCCTTAGTCGCCTTGTACAACACCACATGGGAAGAAATGGGGTGGTCCAAATTCTACTCTGCCGGAATCCACGCGGCGACGTACAAACAAAATGATACGACATTCCGCTCCAATGCGTATGAAACTTTCAAATCCACACTAGCTCTCCGCTCGTCTTATATCCTGGTAGCTTGTCACGCGTGAACATGTGAGTCGCGAGTGTCGCGACACACCCCACACATCGGAACCATACAAGTATAGGTATGTCTTTATTCCACACATAAGCATAATCTTCATCAACACGTAGCCGCGTTAGCCTAGTTGTATGGGTAATGGACTGCTGAGACGAAGTCTCGGGTTCGATCCCAGGTTTTACCATAGCACACACCAATGACTTTTCGATGCTTTTCGAAGTTATGTGTGTATTTATCGCAGGTTTATAAGTGCCCGGCTAATGGCAATTGACTCGCCACCTATTACATTGGGACCTAAACATAAAAACTGGCGAAATGTGGGTGCTAGCACCTCTTCCTACCCCTTCGGAGATATAGGTATAGACGTGAGTTTATGTTATGTTATGACGTTCATCAACACTATGAAAGGAATTAGATGACAATTTGCTACAGAATAAAAGAATTAATCTATTTTTTTACACTATTTAATATGAGAAGACATACATACATACACATACATACATGAATGTATTCTCACCGAGGCTTACCTCCTATTACGCGGGACCGAATTTAATGATGTTTTTATACGACTTAAGTGGCAGACAAGCACACGGCCCATGATTGGTGAAATGTGGGTGTTAATTCACATCTGCCTAACCCCCCGGGGATAAAGGCGTGACTATCTGTCTGTCTGTCTGTCCGTCCCGTTGGAAGAAGTATTGCAAACGAAATACAATTTTAATGATTTTAACATTATTGAAGGGAAAGTGTCGGTCTCCTTCAGTTCACGGATTGTTAGTTTTACGATATATTCACTAATGAGTGATAAAACTTTATTAAAACACGGTGGTTTAGTGGTTTAGGAGTTGGCTTTACGATCGAAATGTCCCGAGTTCTAGGCCTGGTCTCTACCGATGTTTCTAACACATCTTCAGAAATCTGTCGGTTTCTATCTTCGAACAAGCTTAAAGTCCGACTGGGGAAGTACCTCCGCCCTACAGAATACCGCGGTTATAATAACTTCGTGTTGTGTACCCAGCCGTGAGTAGGGTAGCCAGAGCTCACTGGAGAATTTGTGCTGTCAGTGGAAGACTAAAGGCTTGTCCTGCTTTGTCCTCTACTGACGGCACAGAAACTCTGTACTTACATGGTTGGCAGCGCGACTGTGACTCCTCTGGTGTTACAAACGTCCACGGTAACCACTTTCCATTGGTGGGCCGTGTGCTTGTCTGTCACCTAAGTGGTATAAAAGGTATAAAAAAAAAAGCTTTCAAAATTTTCACAGCATATAGCTGAGTTATAAATCGTAACTTAGGTAACTTTTATTTTAGAAAATTATCTGGCGCTGAAAGAAATAAAAAAAACACTTAATATCTTATTTGTCTTTGGTCAAAATCAATAATATATAGAAAATTGTCGGCTAAATTATGAAGTTGTTTCTTTCAAGTGAAACTATGGACTAGTTCAATGTAATAATTAAAACAATTGGAATTTTTTCTGTAGTTAAAACTAAGTCTCTTAATTAAAAATGGTTAAAGAGCAGTAAAAGATGCGACTGTTCTTATTTTATTGTTTTTAATTATTTTTAATCATCCACCGAACCAATAATAGTAGATGACTTGACTATTAAATATTGTGACGTCACAATAAATTATTTCAAACAAGTTTTCTGTTAACTTACCGATTTGACGTTAAGTAAAAAGTAACTAATTTGACTGGTCAGTGAAATCCCCAATTATTAAAAACCTGGGTAGATATTTAAATTTTTATAAAATAAATTATTAAAAAAAAACTAACTACCATTTTATTTCTATTCATGCACCCATTGATCATCCCCGTTAATAATTTTAAAGTCCAAATGGGCCGCATTGGGAAGGTATCAGGGCCGAATACCTACTAGGATAACAGAAGCGCGAGGAGGTAGCGCTCAGATAGTTAATGTGTATGTGTTGTGCAGTTACATTTACCTTCATCTGTAAAGAAATGAGTGTATGTGTGTGTGTGTGTGTGTGTGTTTGTGTGTGTCAGATAGTTTTGGGCGGAGTCTCATTGTATCATGCCTCTTTTTACACACACATACTCAATACTAACCTTGGATAAATAAAAAACAACGTTGATGCTGAAAACTGCGGTAGCCTAGTGGTATGGGTGATGGACTGCTGAATCGAGGTTTCGGGTTCGATCCCAGGTTATACCATGGCACACACCATTAGCTTTCCAATGTTTTTCGAAGTTATGTGTGTATTTATAGCAGGTTTATAAGTGCCCGGTTAATGGCAATAGGCTTGCCACCTACTACATTGGGACCTAAACATAAACTGGCGAAATGTGGGTATGAGCACATCTGCCTACCCCTTCGTGGATATAGGCGTGAGTTTATGATGCTGAATGTTTTCTTTTTTGTATCCATTGGTTTAGTACTATTTCATATCATTGCAAAACTCATTATCTCTTTATCGAGCGGGAGAGGGTAAAGTTTCACTCAATTCAATTCGAGGAGACCACAATAAAATAACCGTACTGTTTTACGAACCGTCAAAAAAGTAAGTTACATGGAATCTTGTATGAAATAATTTATTGTGATGTCGTAATATTTTACTTGTAAATCATTTACTATTATAGGTTGGGTGGATGATTAAAAATAAATAATAACGATAAACTAAGACCATACGCAAGTTTCACCGCTTAATTTTATAAGCTCAGTTAAATAAATTATTTTGAAGCACTTTAAAGACTGCACCTTAGCTTCATGTGTAGTTCAGGTTTTTTTTTTACGTGCGTGAAATCCCCACGGATACCTCCCCACCGGAGCCGGTGGAGGAGGCTATGTCGGACTCGAACCGACTAAAACGCACGCCGCCTGTGGGTCGTTTTGGTTGCCGAAGGTGAGGTTGACAGGCATATCCCTCGCACCCCGGCCGACTCAGGGCCATCTCTCACGATCTGGCCCTCTTCTCAGGATGTGTAGTTCAGGTGTAATTAAGTGACAACCCAAATATGAAAAAGGGTGTTAAAATGTTTTTACAGGGACGACAGCACGAGTGTACTGTAGGTCCCTGGTTATCGTCCCCGAATGAGAGCGGCCACGGGCGGTGAATCGGGGGACCCGCTGCCCTCATGCTGATGTGGCAGAATGTACCCCTGTGTGTTCCGGGGGTGCATTCTATTTATTAACATGTCAATAAGTTCGGCAACCGCTTTCTATCAAGTAAGCTGTCCGTATAATTTCTCGTTATCGATTTTTACCTGAGTTGCGTTTAAACTAATTTCAACATGTCCTCATTCAGCGATATATTACTGAATAGTAAAATAAATTTTCAATTTTTTTTAACCCGTCTAAACCGAGTGAACATAGATTGAAAGAGAATTTAGGCAATCATCAGAGTGAATAATAATCTATCGAGTAAACCCGATCGTAAGTTCTTTGCTAGCAGCGCCACGTCACGTTTCTTTTCTCACCAAGCTACCAGGCTACCATATGACTAAGGGGATGTGACATACAAATAATAGACGTTCAAATATTATATCTTTGTATAACAGCGCCATCTCACGATTGAATGATGATAATAGTCTACTAGTAACAGCGCCACGTCACGTGTATTTTCCCAAAAACGTACCAGGATACTACACGAGTAAGGGGATGACGTAACAAGAAGTTGCTGCATATGCGGAACAGGGCCGGCAGTCTGTACATTCGTCGTTAATGCTTATCTTACGAAATCGTAAGCAAAGTTAACAACAAAATTCGGTTTGCTTGCGTCAAACCCAAGTCTGTACATTTTGAGGTAGCGACTAAGCGAGCAATAATGTATGGGGGATGCAAGTCTCTACATGTATCGGTGCGAGTTAACGACGGTATTTGGTACGGTGGCAATATTAGCAAGTCTCGACTTCCAAGTTAACAAAAATTGTCGGTTTCTAATCAAATTTCGTCGTAAAGAATGCGAGCATTCTTGAAGGCCCGCAAAGTAGTTAACGTCGTTAACTATTTGTTATTATTTGTCCACATTTTGTTGATGTTTTTAATAGAATATTAAATATGAAATTGGGCAACATTGAGGAAATAAGTATTATATATTATAAATGGAGGCTAATTTGGTGAATTTAGTTGAGTTTCAAGTTATTATTTGAATGATAATGATGTTTTATTGTTCAATTTTACATTTTAATAATCTCTAAAGTTATGAAATGGATGATAAAATACAATTATAAGATGATGGATGTTTATTTGGTGAATTTGGTTGAGCTTTAAGTTATTATTTAGATGATAATGATGTTTTATTGTTCAATTTTACATTTTAATAATCTCTAAGGTTATGAAATGGATGATAAAATACAATTATAAGATGATGGATGTTTATTTGGTGAATTTGGTTGAGCTTTAAGTTATTATTTAGATGATAATGATGTTTTATTGTTCAATTTTACATTTTAATAATCTCTAAGGTTATGAAATGGATGACAAAATACAATTATAAGATGATGGATGCTTATTTGGTTGAGGTTCAAATTATTACTTGTTGACTTTTGGTGATATGTATTTTGGTGTATGTATGTGGTGGTGTGTATGTTATTTTGCTCAATTTCATATTTAATAATCTCTAAGGTTATGAAATGGATGATTAAATACAATTATATGATGATGGTTACTTATTTGCTGAATTTGGTTGAGGTTCAAATTATTATTTGTTGACTTTTGGTGATTTATGTATGCTATATTGCTCAATTTCATGATAAAATAGAGTTATAAGATGGTGGATACTTATTTAGTGAACTTGGTTGAGCTTCAAGTTATTATTTGTAGACTTTTGGTGAAATGTGTATGTTATATTGCTCAATTTCATATTTAATAACTTCCCAAGGCTATGAAATAGATAATTATATTCTGATGGGTGCTTATTTGTAACTGTCATGTTCATGTATGTAGGACTAGTAACTAACACAATATAAGTTACTGCAGAGTTCATACAAAGACTATCGGAAGGTAGTAAGTAGATTTCTATACAGGTAAATTAAATAAAACTAATATATATAAGTTCATATCTTGTGCATTTATTACTTCAAAGTACTTAATACAAAGAGTTTCTATTAAGTCTTTACAGACAATAAAATTTTATCAGTCTTCATTTTGTAACATTTTGTTGTGACTTCGGCTATGGGTATCCTCTCCGCAGGCTTGAGTTGAGTGACAAACAACGGCTGGCATCTGCAATGAAAAGAAAAGATAGCAATAGGATTACAATATAGGTTGCACGAGTAGGCTTGACGTCGTGGAGGAGAAAGAGCCGAAGGCGAACCCTGAGCTGCGAGGTAACAATGCAATCAGTATAGTATGTCTACACAAAGATGTTGATGACAATGTTCAATTTCCGTTCAGTGAAAATATGTATATGCATCAAATACATCTATTTGCAATAGTTGTGTATCTGCCTATTGTCTGCCCCGGTTGCCATATTAACATCTATGGCAGTCGTTATATATGGCAAAAGCCCGTACAGAAGGGCTAACCCTCTGTCCGGTTAACAGCTTCTCTGCTCGAAGGATCCACCACTTGAGCTTGAGTGACAGCTGCTGGCATTTGTAATGAATAATAATAGATAGCAAAAGGATTATACAATTTTCCTCTGATATAAACTGTACCCTCATGGATACAACCTTTAGTTCCATCAAAAGCAGAAAATGCCTGCAGAATGTTGGTTTGGGATTGTTAGTTTATATTATAGTAGTTACTAATTTGCAAGTGCATAGCACACATCTAAGTATGAAAGAGAAGAAACCACTTCCTACTTCACCTGTAGAACGTTACTGTAGTGTCTTGCATGTAAGTTACGTATTTGTGTGTCAGTGGGGTATATATATATTATGTACTACTATGGTACTCGCAAGGTTACTTGTACAATATCTACCATTTTCAAGAACTGGGTTGGCACATTCTTGTAATATGGCACCTCTGAAGTGTTGCTGATGTATAATTTTGGCCACTTGGTTGACTTGCAGTTGACAAGGCGAAAACAATCGAAAATAATGTTTCTGAATGATTCTCTGGGGCGGTGGCATGCCACAGATGTTCACCATAGTGTCAGTTCAGTGTAATACACAGTCTTCAGTGTATACTTCCAATAGTTGCTTGTCGTTAGGCCAAGGGGCTGGTTCTTCATTGGGGTCATCGGCCATGGTTCTAGTGGATGTCCATCATCACCTGCGGATTAAATCAAAATATAATATATGTTATATTGACACATTGACAGCCTCTGTGGTGAAGCGGTATTAAATGCAGCTGCTGCTCTGTGCAAATATTTGTATGAATAAGGGTATTAGCATTGGTTCGGTTGTGTGTCAGAAAAAATGTTAGGCCGTTGGTTGCAGTTAACATGTATGACAGTCATTATATACTGTCAACAGCAGCCCCACTGGCAGTAATAGTATATTGACACATGGGGTGATCAGTTATTTGACTCGAAACTTACCAAGTAACCATGCATGGTGGTCTCCGTTATTAACAGACGTCTTCATGGGGCATGAACTGGGGAATTTTCATATAATATATGTGGCTATCATGCCGAGCTCCTGGCCATCGAGCATTTATATTTAAAATGAGCAGAATAGAGTCACACACCTAAAATGATAAAAAACACATAAATTATACAATTACAATATATTAAATGAGATGAAGTACTTCTAGATAAATAATAATTTTTCTTCAACCCAACTATAGGTTAAGCAATGTACAAGTTATACAATGAAACTTACATAGGACTCCACAGAAAGCCCGTAAGGGCGTTTTCTTTCAAGTGATAGCGCTATTTCATCAACAAGTTCTTTAAACATTGCCTTTGTAATGCGATACAATATAGGTGTTCACCATCAGCCAAATTCAAATAATTTTCACTAGCGCGCAGAATCCATGCGACTCGCCGTCGCATTACCGCTTATGTTCTAGAGTATACTAATCCCATGCTAAACACGCTTCAGCCATAATATTTCTCGTATTTCCCTACAACCTCCAAAAATATTCAATTCTTTTTCCTTGGCTTCTTGCTTCTGTGTGTTATGCCACTTATGTCACTTGTGTCAACTTGCCATGCCAAAGTCTATGTATGGTCTATATATATAATAATCTATGGTAAGGGTGTTGTGAAAAATCATTCAGCGGAGAGATTTTTCTGTTTGATGAAATTGTACAGTCAAAAAAAATACAATTACAAATTCATAAAGCATAAATTGTACAAATAGAATAAAAATATCAACAAATTACACAGTTAACCAAAGAGAATCTAAGGGCAAGAGTAACTAAATCTATGTTTGTCTATGCTATTAAGGTACTATCCGAGAATTTGTTAAGTTTGCGACGAATTTCGTTACGATAACCGACAAAAATCGTAACTTTAAGTACAGACTTGGGAATTTCGGTTAGTTTGCGTCGCTACGTACTTAACATCCGAATTCGGTCGCTATCTCATGTACAGACTGCCGGCCCAGGCGTCGCTCCTTGTTGTGATAAAAAATATCATAGAAAAGAACAGAGAACTAAATATAGTTTTAGATGAAATTTTATATTCACACATCGGCAAATAATAATAAAAAAACTAATATTTATACTGTTGATTGATGGCATTTGGTAGAATTTGTTGTGATACATATTTAGAACTCACTTGTACTTTTCCACTTTTTTATGGTTTAATTTTCATCATTTTATATATTTATTAAGTATACTATTGTATATGTAATTTTTCATTTGAGGTAGTAAGATATTCATAAATTAAACATAAACTCATATAAACTCACGCCTATTTCCCCGAAGGGGTAGGCAGAGGTGTTAGCACCCACACTTCGCCAGTTTATGTTTAGGTCCCAATGCAATAGGTGGCGAGCCTATTGCCATTGACCGAGTACTTATAAACCTGCGATAAATACACACATAACTTCGAAAATCATCGAAAAGTCATTGGTGTGTGCCGTGGTAAAACTTGGGATCGAACTCGAGGCCTCGTCTCAGCAGTCCATTACCCATACCACTAGGCTACCGCGGTATGTTTCATAAATTAGATACTAAATTAGATACAATAAATCTAAAATAACTACTATACAAACTTATAGATAAAAATAATTAATATGCGTTTCGCCTTATTTCATCCTCAAAGGTTTACAACCGGTCATGCCTAATAACAAATAAAAAAAATATATGGAAAAGTACAAGTGAGTTCTCAATGTGTGTAAAAAAAACTTCGTTTAAAAAACCGACTTCAAAAACGAAAGACTATAAAATTACATAATTATAATAAGAGAAAAATAACCGAATTTTCAGATTTATTCATATGTTAGAAGCTGGTGCCTAACCCAAGAGGTCATATTATTTCAATTGATTGCTTCATAATAGTTCAGGCACAACAAACAAAGTAGGCACCGACTTCTAACAGATCAGTCAATCTGTAAATTCAGTATTTTTCTCTTATCTTCGTTATGTTATTTTAAAGTTTTTAGTTTTTGAAGTCGGTTTATTATACGTAACTTTTTTTATTTTTAGTGACTGTAATAACTTAATTAATTTTGTCGTCCTTTTTATTGGATTTATTTGTCGTCCTTTTTATTCGGTAAGGCAATTTAGGTAAAATAATGGTAGAACGGTAAGCTATGAGAATACTTGTGGAAAATAACAAGTTTTTTTTTTAAAGCATTGTTTTTTTGAAAGCCCTTACAGGCGGAACGCTCTGAACACTGAAACCTTCCAAATTTCTCTGAACATATAGATATCCAATGAATGATGTTGCAATTTTTTTGATTTTAAACATTGATTTTTGATGACTCCGCTCAAACTATTGAATGAAATTTATTAAAGCATTTAGTATGGCAACTATTCAAATGGATTAAGATGAAAAAAATTGAATCGATACAGGCGTAAATTCGAATACGCGGTCTTTCCTTTCAAGCTTGAACGTTCTGACCACTAAGTCATGGATTTAAATAACAAGATTATTTACTGACTATTGCGGTTGGTTTAAGATTAAAAAACCGGTCAAGTGTGAGTCGGACTCCCGCACCGAGGGTTCAGTAACTTAAGTCACATAAGCCGTAATATATTATTTTGAATGCGTTGACTTAGAATTTCGGTATTTACATAGTTTGAAGACGTTATAGACCTAAGTATGTGGTATGAATTTCAACTTGATACCCTACATCTGCCTGTGAAAAAGGTCTTGACAGACAGACAGACGGACAGACGAACAATGAAGTGATCCTAAAAGGGTTCCGTTTTCTTTGTCTTGAGGTGCAGAACCCTAAAACCTCGACGTAATTATACCATTTTCCTTTTTTATGTTTTTAATAAACTCAGTAGCAAGTAAAATAGACATAGGGTGAGTACTTACTTGATTTATAAAATCTTCCTGAATTTTAATATAATTGCTAAATGGCACAACAAAAATAAGCTCCAAGTTGTTGTGCTTACAGGGTTGGTAGCGCGAGTGTGATTTCCTTGGTTTTGCACACGTCTATAGGCCACGGTAACCACTTTCCATTAGTTGGGCCGTGTGCTTGTCTGCCACTTAAGTGGTAAGGGTCAAACTGGCTCCGATTCTTCGTGCCTTCTTCCTGTAAAACGATGCACACTCGGACGTTCGGATAGGTGGGACCTGTTCGCTCTATTGTAACTCGTCCTGCGGCACTGAACGTTTTTAGAACTGGCCCCTTGTAAACTATATAATAAAAAAATAAGTTTAAAATTTGAAAATGGAACTCTTTGCGAATATTATTGTATAATATACATTGTAACAAGTGTTTTCACCGTGACTCGATAGATGGCGCTGTGCCATTTTCCTGCATCGCGGTATGGTTTCGTTGCAAGCGTTGCAATATAAGCTCACCGTATTTATTTTTTTTTCTTCACAGTAGGAATTATGTAGTATACAATTAGTATCCATTCGCTGGATCCCTTTGGATCTTCGTAATTACTAGGTTTTCTTGTAAATTAGTTTAGTTTGAGTCACTTAAATAAATAGTTTCACGTCACTTTAGAGTTTCAATCAGAATAACGTCAACTCATACCTTCTGAAGACCCTAACCCGGCTACAACATGTATTTTATTCATTGTCATTTGTTTACGATTTGGCGGCAAATTGAAAATTGTCTGTGTCACATCGCGTTAGCATGAATTTAACGTAAGAAAATTTTCATGCAATGATTTTTTATCACTTTCGATGGTTTAATGAGTTTAAACGTGGTCGCACTAATCTCACCGATGATCTGCGTGAAGGACGGCCTTCTACGGCGACGACTGAAGATAACATCGCGAAACTAAGAGACAGTCTGCTGTCTGGGTGTTTCCTTCCGATGAGTTGCCAACTAAAGTGAAGAGAGGTCGAAGCGTGGGATAAAAGATGGTGGCCTCGTTCTTCCGAAGGACAGGTCATTACGCAACAACTGCTTTAGAGGATCGAAAAACAGTTACTGTAGAGTGGTACACGAACACTTGTTTGCTACTTGTCTTAGAAAAAGTTCAGGAGAAATGACCTCGCAGTAGGATCCTCCTTCACCATGCCAACGCCTCGTCGCACACCGCCAAGCAAACAATAGACTACTGGACGACGTCAGACGTGACATTACTAGGTCATCCGCCCTATAGCCCCCCCGACTTCGGACCTTGCGTTTTTCATTTATTTCCAAAAATAAAAGAAAAACTTCGAGGGAAACATTTTATGAACGCCGAGGAAGCAGTGGCTGCGTTTCAAAACGTCGTCGAAGAGACCCCTAAGGATGAGTCGGAAAGTACTTTTTCTGTGGTTCTATCGGATGCAGCGATGTATTAATGTAAATGGACACTATTTTGAAAAGATATAATAAAACTAATAACTTGCTAGTTTGTTCTTTTTTTGGTTTTCTAAGAGCTTTCAGTGGGTGACCCTTGTAATACCTCTTTTTCGGTTTCATAACCTGGTTGTACGAGGACGGAGAGCATGCATTGTGACTTCCGCTGACTTCATCGCTGTTGGGCAACTCGTTATTTCTGTTGAGATTGGTCGGTCAGACAAACCGATCATCTCGGCAACCTGAGACGTGTAAAGAAGCAGGAAGGGGGACCTTTTGTATGTGAAAAAAGCTATGGATTTCGATCGGTATATCGGTATAATAGTTACCTAGTTGGCCCTAAGACAATGATCCCTACTGTTACAAAATTATACAACTGTTATGTCAAAATTTTGTACTGAAGTATGCATGAATCGATGGATGTAGCAGAATTTACAAAAGCAGCGATCTTTTCGTAATAGCTTAGTTGGTTAGAGTATTCTCCCCTGAAAGGTACTGGTCACGGTTTGAAGCCCCATCATAAGACCCGATTCTGCTAATCTTATGTCATGTCAACAATCTAAACAAAAAGCATAAAATTTAATGGCAATTTTTTGCAGTGTCAGTGGTTTTGTTATGACAAATACTTTACTAACTCCAGAGACTTCTACTGAATCTGGCCCCTGGATATTTACTTTTTCTAATATAAATCTACAGGAACAGTTAGTACGCTAATTGCTTCAAAATTACATAAACATACATAAACACCTCAACAAAGTCTAGGGAACAAGATGACCCCAATTATTTTTTTTCGTGTAAATCTTGTTTTGCAAATAACTGGCAGCAAATAAATAAAAATAGAATAAAGTAGATTACAGAGTTGTTCGAAATTTAAAAATAAATTTAAATAAGTAATGATTTTCGAATATGGAGGGAAAACTTTTAAAAGTGTTTGATTGTGCAGTTTCTCTGAGGCAAAATAAAAATTTTTTTTTTTGATTGTAAATAACGTTTATTATCAATAATACGTCTTTTACGTATGGTTTGTGCATTTTTGTGACTGTAGTTATCATGTCACGTCGTCATTTAAGTCGCGAAGAGATGTTAAGGGCTGTTGGTATGCTGCAAGCTGGACGAACTCAACGCGACGTAGCGGATGCTGTCAACACCCAACCAAGCGTAATTTGCAGGTTATGGGCACGCTACAGGTCTACAGGGGATGTTGCCGAACGTCACAGGGGACGAAATAGGGTTACTACCCCGCGACAAGATCGTTTCTTGCAAAATTCCGCAAGGCGGCAACCCACGATTACTGCTCGTCGGTTAGTCGCAGGCCTCCAGTCTCAGCATCAAGTGGTTATTAGCGATCAAACTGTCAGAACAAGACTACACGAAGCCAATCTTTATGCTTGCAGACCGCTTAGGGTTCCAGCTCTTCGACGTGGAAATCGAGGTCGTCGCTTATTGTGGGCTAACGCACATTTACAGTGGACCGACCATCAATGGGCACGGGTTCTGTTTTCCGACGAATCTTGCTTCGGTTTTCATCCTGATTCGAGAAGAGTGCGTATATGGCGAGTTCCTGGACGTCGGAGTCGTCTCCAGAATCCGCAAGAAGTTCATCCTTACCAAGGTGGAACAATCATGGTATGGGCTGGAATTCGCCTTGGTGGAAGGACCGACCTCGTTTGGATACGGGGCAATTTGAATGCAAACCAATACATTCAGGAGGTTATACACCCCATGGTAATCCCTCATCGACAGCAGTTCGGTCAAGATTTTATGTTCATGCAAGATAATGCACGGTCACACACCGCGAGGGTAGTGGTCAATGCGTTAAGCAAGCAAAATATGACGACGTTGGAATGGCCTGCTCAGTCTGCCGACCTCAATCCCATAGAGCATGCCTGGGATTTGCTTGGGAGAAGAGCTTTCAGTGATTCTTTGGAAAATCTGAACACTGAAGAACAACTTTTTTTACACCTTCGCAGTATATGGAGCCATATTCCACAGACGATGATTGACAATCTCATACTAAGTATGCCACGCCGTTGTCGAGCTGTTGCTAATGCTTTAGGAGGTCCTACAGATTATTAAAAACGTTTAAAGTACGGTTAATTACTGTATTTCTTACTACCTCGTTATTTTTGTGCCTAATCATAGAAGGTTGTAATACTCAATATTGGCACTATTCAATTCTTTCTTAAAAAAAAAAAATATTGGTATGAAAATGTTTTTATTAAAATTAAAATTAAAAACGGTATAAAAATACCCTTCTATTGATATAAAACACTCACTATTACAAGAAAGGATTTTTAAATAAAAACTAGAAATGTCCTTGTTCCCTAGACTTTGTTGATGTGTGTACATAAACTCACGCCACGGGTAGGCAGAGGTGCTTTTTTTTACGTGCGCAAAATCCCCACGGATACCTCCCCACCGGAGCCGGTGGAGGAGGTTATGTCGGACTCGAACCGACTAAAACGCACGCCGTCTGTGGGTCGCTTTGGTTGCCGAAGGTGAGGTTGACAGGCATATCCCTCGCACCCCAGCCGACCCAGGGCCATCTCTCACGATCTGGCCCTCTTCTCGGGTGTGGGGACTACAGAGTCCCCAACTCGTCCCCGGAAACGGGGAGGCGCGCCAGGCGCGTCACCGCCGCGGCCTGCTTCTGCCAGGGTGACAGGCGGCTCCACCTGTCACCCCCAGGCCGGCGCTCATGGGGGGCGGAAGTCGTAGGCAGAGGTGCTAGCACTCACATGTCGCCAGTTTATGTTTAGGTCCCAATGTAATAGGTGGCGAGCCTATTGCCATGAACCGGGCACTTATAAACCTGCGATAAATACACACATAACTACGAAAAGCATCGAAAAGTTATTGGGGTGTGCCATGGTAAAACCTGGGATCGAACCCGAGACCTCGTCTCAGCAATCCATTACCCATAGACCCACTAGACTACCGCAGCCTAAATTATTGTTTATCAAATTTCAATTAACGTAACAAAGTGTAAAGGCAGCGAGACATGTACTTTTAACAAAGATGCCGAACTTGCGCTCTCTTTCAACGAGAGAAGAATGTTTGTTAACCTCCAAAAGAAGCAGTCGCGTGATCAATCCTGTAGGGGTCGATTTGTGCTGGAAGACATTAACTCAAACTTTAAACAAGTATAAAAATGGTCTGTAGCAATTACGAAGCTTATAAGTAGATTCACAATCTATATTCAAAACCTAAAGATACAGAGGAGACAGTTGATTTAGATATCATCTATAAATGGTCCCGTTTGAAGTTTAATAAAAAATATTCTTCGCATCCTTGAGCGAGGTCGGAATACTGAAAAACTACCAGGCTCTTAGCGGAGCGAGGAGATCCTTGTGAAGTGTATCCGAGGTAGTATTGATTGATAGCCCCCATAACCCCCCACTCCATGAATTTTGGTGGTCCGCCATAGGTGGAGCCCAATGGACCCTGCACACATGTACAAAATACTGCCTCCCTACTTCCTCCCTACAAAGCAACGTATTGATATCTCTGCGTTTTGCTGATGTCCTAGTAAAGTGGCGTACTACAAACGGGACTAGTTGGATGACAGAATTGCTACCGATGAAACAGATAGGGTTTTCAAACCTTCAGGTATAAAAAAAATCATTGCACTCCTTGTATAAAATACTCTTTAGGTGACTATTATACACGCTGAGTACGTACATACAGTAAGTATACAGTACTTATAAAATTTATTCAATTGTTATTTTTAAACAATCGCGGTGTGAATTCATAATTATACATACCACGTACAAGGTATCGCGACTTCTCGCGAATTAATTGCCGAAGTGTCGACAGAAATAGTAAGTTCCATGATTTAATTTGCGAGAAGTCCCGATCCCGATAACTTGTATAATTAATTATTCAATTGAATGTACCAATTTGGAATATAAGCATACTACTTTAAAAAAAAAATCTGTATATTTTATCTATATTCAATAATTAAATCTATTATTTATAATATATACATTAATCAAAAAATTATAATTAATTAAACATACATACATACATAAAGTCACGCCTTTCTCCACGAAGGGTTAGCAGAGGTGAATTAACATCCACACTTTACCAAATATTGAATTTGGTTCCACTTAATAGGGGGTGAGCCTATTGCCGCCTTCCAGGCACTTGCTAATTTGGAATAGAGCAATTTTTTTACTACTTAGATGGCAGACAAGCACACGGCCCAACTGATGAAAAGTGGTCTATGAACGTGTGCAACCCCAGGGGAGTCACACTCGCGGTGCCCACCCGTAAGCACAGAGTTTCTGTACCGTCAGTGTAGAAGACAAAGCAAGACAAGCTTTTGGTCTTCCCACTGATAGCACATAAACTGTCCAATGAGCGCTGGCAACTCTACTCACACTGTACGGGCCAACCGCACAGTCATTACTTAGCAATAATTGTAGGTCAATAGAGTACGCGTAAACCATATGCACTTTACAGCACATCAGTTCACGTTCGTATCCGATACACGGTCGACGCGTCCTCATTATCAATCATTTAGTCCTAAGTATCAATTAGTCTTAAATATCAATATATCATAATATCACTCAAGCAACTCTATCATTTCTATCACACTCCGATGTCCCATACATCGCTTTGGTCCTTCGAGCCGGATACACACCTTTGTACCAAAAACAAAAAAACAACTAGCCCAACGCAGTCCACTGCTGGATTAATTCTGTCCTACTTCCTACTAGTCCTACTACCTATCCTACTAATATTATATTGCATATTGTGAAACCTCACAACACCACTTTAAAACCAGTATTTTTAGAGTCTTCAAATTAATGTTTGAAAATCTGTTGAATTTTTTGACATTAAATTTTTTCCTGTACTTGAAATAAATTATTTAACGAAGTTTATTACATTAAGAATGGTAAAAGAGCAGTAAAAGCTGAGTCGTTTATTATTTTATAGGTTTAATTTATTTATGATCATCTACGCAATCTTATACTAAACGATTTGACTATTAAATATTACGACGTCATAATAAATTATTTCATACGAGTTACCTTATTATTTTGAATTTTGACGTTTAGTAAAAAGTAACTCATTTGACTAGTCCATCAAATACCCAATTGGTCGTCTTTTCCGATCACTATCAATTTAAAAGATTGAGATTAGATCGAAAGTGAAATTTTAATTAATTGGCACTATGGATAATGTTCACAGTCCTCTTGTTGCGAATGCCACTATATAAAATAACTTTCTCTTGTCAACTTTACCAATTGACGAACTCAATATCGTGTATTTCCAACCATACTCAAATACACCCTTCTCGTGGCAGTGCCGGGACCTGACTGGCCCTCTGTCGAGGCATTTTCCACCCCGCGCGCCCTCCTGCCTAAACCGCACCTGACGTCCCTCGCACCACCCGCGTCCCCTCACAACTGACTTTTGTGCTAGTTATATTCACGGTTGAAATTCAAAAGAGCATAAGTACCATCGTATACTGATACAGTGAAAACCTAAATGACATCATAAACATGTGGAAGAATTTGTTTTTCCTGTAACTGTTATTCTGGTTTGTAACCTTTCACCATTCAATTAATTATTTCGATCACGAGGCCAAAAGTCACTTTCGTGACTGGGAATATCAGGCTCACATAAACCTATAGAGTACTTTGCAATACAGATGTTTCCCCGTGTAGGCTTGCTCTTTGTTACTCCTATAGCGCTGTCTCTATCTGTTTAGAGGGGTAGTGTGGAAAGGGATAACCAGACGACTTGTGTATGTGTTGCTTGCTACAGACAAGAACTATTTTATGACTTGAATTTATCCTCGCTCGGCTACTGCTCTGGTAGTTTATCAGCAAAGTAGTGCGGCAAATAGAGCTTAATGTTATTTCTTGGGGTTTGTTATAGAAACAAGATACGTGTGAAGAACTATATGATTTTAAAACTAGAAACTTATTGCTAAAGTGATAAAATAACTAAATAAAATCAAATTCCTCTGCAACATCACCGACTAGTAATGTTCGCAGACGAATTGTAATGCGAATACTAATTTCATTTGGCATAAATGGGAAAAAATTCTTTAAGGACTGACCCTACAGATATGTTTAATTATATTATGTATTGAATTATATTTTAATGGCAATGCTGCTAGTCTTCTGGGAACGCTACCACAAGAGGCATACGATGCGGAGGAATTCGACGACGCATTTTAACTTTTGTTTTATTTAATTATTATTTTTATAAATGTAAATATCAGCATAGATTTAAAATACATTAAGTGTAAATAGGTAAAATATTATAACATAAAATTAAAATTTATATTAATTTAGATAATACTGAAGTACATAATGTAAATAATTGTGCTCTCAAACAAGGTTATCTTATTGTATATTAACGCTACGCCCGTACCTTCGAGACAGTCATTCTTACCGTTAGAAGTTCATTTCTTACCGTTTCGGTATCCGAATTAGAACAAACTTTATTATTAAATGGCTAATCCAGTACTTAATGCTTATTATATTAACAAACTATGCTAAACCGGTGACTAAACTATAAAAATAGAACAGTTGAATAAAATCGTAGCATTGTAAGTCCTTTTCGTAGCAGAAGTAGCGTAGCGATTCGTAGCTGTCGTTAACGAGTTATTCATAAAACAAAAATTTACCCTTAACTTCAAGATGGCGGATTATTTCCTCAACGAATTATGAAAAGAAACTACTAATAGGATCTTTTCTAGGTTTACCCCTTTTTTGAGCTAAAGCTATATGGGCTATGTCGCTTTTTAGTGTGCGTTCTTATGGGATACACGCGTGCAAAACATGGACTTTCATTTGTAGCAGCTGTATACGAGACCTCTGCAATTGTTTGGTAGCCTAGAAATACCCAGACCAATGCAAGTATAAATATTCATGCCTACAAATATTTGCACTGAGTAGGAATCCAACCCGCGCCTCCTGCGTAGCAGTCAAACATTCTACCGCTACGCTACAGAGGCCATCTTATATATAAAGTACGGAACCCTTTGCGTGCGAGTCTGACATGCACTTGACCAATTATTGTGCTTCACATAAATTTTATCAGTTAATATAATTATCAGTTCTTACACATATCATAATAACAACCTAATACAAAGGGTTTCTTTTTTATTAATTTTTTTTATACCACTTAGATAGCAGACAAGCGCACGGCCCACCTGATGGAAAATGATTACCGTGGCCTATGGACGTGTGTAACACTAGAGAAGCCACACTTGCGCTACCGACTCTGTAAGCACACAGTTTCTGTGCTGTCAGTGTAGAGGACAAAGCAGGACAAGCCTTTAGTCATCCCACTGACAGAACAAATTCTCCAGTGAGCAATTTACTAGCGGACCCGACG
The DNA here is from genome assembly GCA_963662185.1 of Eilema griseolum. NCBI lineage: Eukaryota > Metazoa > Arthropoda > Insecta > Lepidoptera > Erebidae > Eilema > Eilema griseolum. The sequence continues at coordinate 1,740,930 of OY759232.1, forward strand.
GACGTCGTCGTCCTGTTAAAAAGACAGTTTTTTGTTCCTACCTATTTTATAGTCGGGACAAAAAATTCTCCTGAACAGAACCGTCGTCGTCACGTTCTTGGGCAGTATGATTAGATCGATAATTTACTTGGTTCGTGGGATCTTCTACCTAAATTGCTTCGTCTTATAGGAGGCATATCAAATATTGATCACAGGTAACTAAACACTCTGCATAAAACACGATATACGAATTTGTTTCGTGTATCAGTTGACAAAAGCAAACTCAGTACAGTAGGTAACAGAAAATCCAAGAAAATCAACACTTGTACACCGGTAAATCGACATAGACAATTTTCCACCTTTTTTAATTTGATATGGCTTGTAGTCAAATCCTTTAAGCCGCACCAATGTTTTATGTATGTAAAATAGGGATATTAAATTAAAAAACATACATAACATAACAGAAACTCACGCCTATATCCGCGAAGGGGTAGGCAGAGGTGCTAGCACCCACATTAAGCCATTTTAAGTTTAGGTCCCAATGTAATAGGTAGCGAGCCTATTGCCATTAACCGGGCACTTATAAACCTGCGATAAATACACAATAACTTCGAAAGTATTGAATAGTCATTTGGTGTGTGCCATGGTAAAACCTGGGATCGAACCCGATACCTCTACTACCACTACCCATACCACTAGGCTACATTCTATCATCGCACCGCTCGCCGTAGGCAGGGAGTTCATCCTCACACATTGCAACCTGAGACGGTACGCACTGTGCGGTATGAAAGAAACTTCATCCCACGCACTCTCAAGTTGTGAAATGAACTCCCTGCTGCGGTCTTCCCATGCGCCTACAAATCCTGACAAAACATTATAATGTATCAAACATAGAAAACATCTACACAATGAACTCCAACAGACATCTAAGAGGTCACTCAATGAAATCACTTCTTGCCGAACCGCGTGGTGCAAATGTGGAACTCCCTTCCGGAAAGTGTATTAAAAGCTCCTAATGTGAATGTTTTTAAAAATAGACTTGATAAACATTGGACAATCAAAACACAAGTGCAGTAATTTACACGCATCAGCTTATGCTGCTGGTGTATTAAATAATAATAATAATAATAACATTTAGAGATTCATTTTTATATTATCGATTATTAATTATATGTATATTATAATAAATTTAATTAAACATGGTATACCGAAAGTTACCAAGTTACTAAGGGATTAGAGAGGTAAAACATATAGGGTGTACAACACAGCCCCCATCCCATTGTACCTCATCCCACGTGGTGGGACTACACCTGTGATGTTTTATCTCTGTTATTCGAATGATACTATGAAAGATCCTTTTGATGAGCTGCTACCCTAGTATTGCGAGGTAGCATACACGTGGCAGCGTTTTGTGGCATTGACCTTATAAATAAAAATTGGGTCATCGTTTATGTTGGTGATCTTCTGTGTTATATATATGTATATATAATAGTATTATGGAATAATAAGAGACCTTGGGTTATTCAAAATATACTGATAACAGTTAAGTTAGTCCTTGATTTTGTAAAGGGCTCTCTCTGCCAACTCCGGAAGGGAAAAGAAGAAGCGTCGGTAGCTTATTGTCTAACTAAAGACGATCGATCGGTCCAGGGGTCAAATACACATGGTCATTTTTTTTGCACCAGTTAACAATGATTGTAAAAAGGCGTACTTAAAGCCATAGGCATTTTCTGCCAGTCAACCTTAGGGTGATGCAAAGATATTTATGTTAAAGATAGGTACAAAGTTTTATGGTGAGAGCCATTCAATAACATAACATAACATAAATTCACGCCTATATCCTATATAGGCAGAGGTGCTAGCACCCACATTTCGCGAGTTTGTATTTAGGTCCTGATGTAATAGGTGGTGAGCCTACTGCCATTAACCGTGCACTTATAAACCTGCGATAAATACAGACATAACTTCGTAAAGCATCGAAAAGTCATTGGTGTGTGCCATGGTAAAACCTGGGATCGAACCCGAGACCTCGTCTCAGCAGTCCATTACCCGTACCACTAGGCTACCGCCATTGAATGCCGGCAAGTAACTTAGCTGAAGGGGCTAAAAGGCGTAATTATACACATGACAGTCATGTGTTTCAGGTATTTTTATAAAGTTTAAAAGTTACATACTGCTACTTAAAGTCGATAGGTCTAGGTCTAGAGATACCGGGTGAAACGGGGTGAATAGCAATGAAATGGTCAGCTAAATTCCGTAGTTATTTTTTTCAATTTAAACTAGGAATAACATTGTAATGTAATAATGCACAATTATCGAAAACCTTGGTAGATACTTAAACTTTTGTAAGAGAAATTATTTAAAAGGTTGCCTGCAAGAAATTGTGTAAAGTGATAAGGTTGCCCTTTGTACTGCTCTTGTCTTCTCATATTTCTGTTATATGAATATTGTAATTGGCATACAATAAAAAATATAATAAAAAAAAATCTATGGACCATTTTATTTCTATTCACCCATGGACATCTATACACTCCGTTTTACGGTAGTAAGTTCCCATTTGTGTTGGGAAAGTATGGCGCCAGGTTGTTTCTTTGTTACGTGTTTCCTCTTGCTATACGATCCTAGCATGTACCTTTTGCTTCTGCACAATTTGTTTCCGTGCTATTCTTGTTGCTAATTAATAAATAATTTTAATAATATCATTTTATTATTTTAATAAAAGGAATAATAATTAGATTTGTACAATACAAAAATAACCGCTGTAACGTTGTGGTATGGGTAATGGACTGTTGAGACGAGGTCTCGGGTTCGATCCCAGGTTTTACCATAGCACACACCAATGACTTTTCGATGCTTTTCGAAGTTATGTGTGTATTTATCGCAGGTTTATAAGTGCCCGGTTAATGGCAATAGGCTCGCCACCTATTACATTGGGACCTAAACATAAACTAGCACCTTTGCCTACCCTTTCGGGGATATAGGCGTGAGTATATGTTATGTTATGTTAGCTCTTTATTGTGGTTTTACTACAATATAAAACATAAGTTTATGGGCCTAAATAAATTATTGTCGGAGTAGCGACAACTCCATGAACCTCATGCCTTTAATATTTTAATACAATGCACATACAGTGTAACATTAAAACATCCATGTAATAAGGCTCCTGTGTGGTCCTTACATCATTTCTTCTTCGAGCCTTGTGTGATACAGTAGTAGTATATTTTTAAATATTTAAACCGCCGCGTGGTTTCCGGCAGAGTAGAATTAGGGCCACCCCATCTCTTCCCATACGGTGTTGTGCAAGGCGACTAAGGGATAGGGCTGTTTAACGTCGGACAGAAATCTGAGACATGAGTCTGGATCTGAGGCTGACCATGCATGGCTCGAGTCAACAATAGTACCCGGAATACGGCAATAGGCTCACGATTACGTGGGACCAAATACAATTATTGTTGAAATGTGGGTGTTTATTCACCTCTGCCTAACCCTCCAGGGATAAAGATGTGATTATATATATGTATGTATGTTAAATATGCAACCGAGCATTGATCTGGAATACGAGACTTGAAATATTTTTGTCCAAATTTAAACTTTTTGATTCAGTCTGTATGAATTCAACATTTACTTATAGATTACGTACTAACTAAGTTCTTATTATATGTAGCAAAATTTAAATAAACTAAACTTTCAGCAATTGCATGAATATTAATAGTGGCGATACGAAAGCACCACAAGGTGCCACAGGAGCGCTGCCTCACGCCTCTAATTTGCATTGGAAACAGCTCCCATTCCAAACAGTCGCAATTCTTACGTCACCGCTTAGTACTACGCCAGTTGACCAGAGTATCATGAGAGTGCAGAGATGTGCTGTCTGTTTCATTAGAGTTCATTTTCCTCAATGGGCAGGTCTACTGAAACTCCGCCCAAGGGCAGGGGTGTGGGGTAATCAATACATGTTTGAAACCCGTCTATTACACAGCTCCTCACTCCACTTATAGCCTGGTAGTTCGTTGGCACTTCGTCTTCGTGTAAGGCAGGGTGTTGGGAGACGAAATAAAACGAACGAGGTCCGATTGTTTAAGGCTTATATTTGAGATTAATCATAGAACACTTGGTTACAAGCATGTAGAATAATGAGTATCTAATATAAGTAAACACTACGTCACACTTCCTTAATGAAAGGTTTTACCATTTTATAATATAACATAAACTCACGCCTATATCTCCGAAGGGGTAGGCAGAGGTGCTAGCACCCACATTTCGTCAGTTTATATTTAGGTCCCAATGTAATAGGTGGCGAGCCTATTGCCATTAACCGGGCACTTATAAGCCTGCGATGAATACACATTTAACTTCAAAAAGCATCGAAAAGTCATTGGTGTGTGCCATGGTAAAATCTGGGATCGAACCCGAGACCTCGTCTCATTTGATAATTTTACCATTTTATAATGGTCTTTTTAAATTATTTTTTATACCAGTTAGGTGGCAGATAAGCGCACGGCCCACCTAATGGAAAGTGGTTACCGTGGCCTACGGACGTTTGTAACGCCAGAGAAGCCACAGTCGTGCTGCCGACCCTGTAAGCACAGAGTTTCTGTGTTGTCAGTATAGAGGACAAAGCAGGACAAACCTTTAGTCATCCCACTGACAGCACAAATTCTCCAGTGAGCTCTGGCTACCCCACTCACCGCCGAGACACAACACGAAGTTATTATAACCGCGGTATTCTGTAAGGCGGAGGTACTTCCCCAGTCGGACTGCTCAATTGGGCGGAAATACCGCCGTGTCTTACCTCCTATAAAAATGGTTTTCAAATCCCGAGTATAATCTTCAAGGTAGTTTGGACAAAAGCGGATTATTTAAGTATATATTGGGTCTTTTGAATTCCACGCAACTTAAGCATTACTTACGTTTATTACCCGAGCATTATTGATTGATGCAGAGAAAGTCATATTTTACAGCTGAACAAGAAAAGAAAAAAAGAGGCAATACTTTTTTTAACATATTTATTTATTAAAATTTTTATTATGCCATATATCAGATCAATCAGTTAACGAAAAAGAGGATTTCTTACTAAAGTTATATATAAATTATAAAATTCTTAATCGAGTACAAATGATTACGGCTACGATATTGGTCACGTAGCAACCGTCTACGATTACAGCTACGAGACATTGTAGAGGCATAAATTTCATGAGTAAATATTGTGTTTTACCTTCCAAAACCAGCAAACTAAGACAGCATTAATTATTATTTATCCCTTTTGCCCTTATTATAACTACATTTGAACTCACGTCTCTGTCTCTACGAAGGGGTAGGCCGAGGTGTGCATTATTATGTGATTGCTGATAACTTCTCTGAGCACTTGTATTTTGCCTTGTTGATAACACTGAGCAAAACCACGTAATATCTCAATTATGTACTAAGTGAGAAATTTCGTCTATATAGTGAAAAAATTACTGCATAACATAACATAAACACACGCCTATATCCCCGAAAGGGTAGGCAGAGGTGCTAGCACCCACATTTCACCAGTTTATGTTTAGGTGCCAATGTAATAGGTGGCAAGCCTATTGCCATTAACCGGGCACTTATAAACCTGCTATAAATACACACATAACTTCGAAAAGCATCGGCAAGTCTTTGGTGTGTGCCATGGTAAAACCTGGGATCGAACCCGAGGCCTCGTCTCAGCAGTCCATTACTAATACGACTAGGCTACCGCGGTTATATGAAAAAATAACTAATCCCCTTTTAAATTCCTTAGCTAAAAACTAAAGATCTTTAACTACATATTAACATTTCTTTTTCTTTTAATGTACATTATTTTATTGAGTCCATTAGATATTTTACGATGTTTATTGTAAACTTTAAATTAAATATTTGGTATGTGTGTGTGACAGGAATATGATTGCGAAGCTCCGCCCAGAACCCCCCTGACGCACACATACACTCGTTCGCGTATGAAGAGGGCACTACAGACGTGCAGACGTGTAAATGAAGCTATCTTCTCGCTCTTCTGAGTACCTGGTACATTGCCGGCATCAAAGCCTCCCCCAACAGCGGCTCTCAATCATTTTAATATTTCTAAATATAGTTTTGTGGCTTCACCGATCATCAAAAACGAATGTTTATTTAAAAATCAACCCGCGACTTCGCGTGGATGTCGATTATCGTAAACAAAGCCTGTTCACGTACCTTTGTACCAAATTTGATCAAATTCGGTTAGGTTAGGTTAGGTTAGGTTTAGTCGTGAAAGTGTAAAAGACAGACAGTTACTTTCGCATTATGTTAGGGAATATTATTAATTACACATCAAATAAATAATCACATATCAATATATTACATTACTTTTATCCTCATAATGCGATACAAATAAATTTATTTAAGTACAAAAATTATAAATGTTTATCAAAAATACTAACTGCACAGCAAATTTATCTAGTGTGCATGTAGAAGATACTACGCGTTCAGTAAAAATACTGATTGTACATCTAATTAAGTTCAGAATGATCACCACCCACCCCGTTTTTTTTTTATAAGCAATTAAGTAGTTTGTTGGTGCTCAATCAGTATAAATTGTAGTGTGTTTTCTAATACTTTGAGTTTAGTATTCTGCTGTGCAATCAGTAATTTTGATAGAAATTTGGATTATTATTTCATAAAAAAAGTATTTTATTTGATTTGCGTTTAAATACCACGTTTATATTAGTACAAATTTGACCCATCAATAGCCAATAAACATTTTAGCAATTGGTTGACAAGGTTCGGGTACAGGTTAACGTTTTAAAACCTATTAAATCGAATCGGTTGTGACTTCATTAAAAAATAAGTTTAAAAATAAATCCCGGCTGTTAAAAAATCACACTTTAAAAAGTGTTAAACAAGAAAATATCTAGGATAGCCGTGGTCGTATGTCACTTTTCCCTGGAATGTATTGTTTTGTTAGACTAAGTGGCATAGGACCGTATTGAAATTCTCCTCCTTTTATAAAATCAGATAAAACAACGAAATGTTACTATAAAGTACCCTATTAGTCAAAACAAACTTTAAATAAGTATTCATTATTTACTATTTTGACTCAGATGTAGTAAACCATTATTTGCAGTCAAACGGGAGACAGTCATAAGTAACTCCATCTATTGAACAATACATTGTACTAGCAATCAACGATGACGTCATACCGTTGAAGATTACGTCATCGTTCACGAATTCCAACGCCACGCTACCAGGCTTCCATAAACGCTAGGCGTGTGTGCAGTTTCACCGCTTTGCCAAATATTCTGCTTGTATAAAACAGCTGTCCGTGCTACCGTTGCTGTACCGTTGTAGATTCGCGGGTTTGTTGTTGAAGTTTCAGCTCCTTATGTTCGACCTGATAAGATATGGTTAAGTTTTTCACGCATATTCTTATGTTTACATGCATCTTTTTTTTTAAATAACTTAGGTGGCAGTCACGCACACGGCCCATGATGGAAATACCATGCAAAAATATCGAGTGCGAAGTAAATACAAATAAATTAATAGCTCATTTCATGCAACTAAGTGTTTAAATTGATAATATCAACTTGTTTGTTTATTAAAACAGTTTAATAAACAAAACTACTCAAATATAACTTATGTTTTCTCTGAAAAACTTTAAATTTCTCATTTTCTACGATCCGATAAAAATAATTTGTTAGGATTGTTGATTCTTGAAATTGAGCACTCCGACTGGGGAAGTACCTCCGTCTTGTAGAATACCACGGCTATAATAACCTCGTGTTGAGTTCCCGGCGATGAGTAGTGTAGCCAGAGCTCACTGCTGTCAGTGGGTAAACCAAAAGCTTGTCCTGCTTTGTCTTTTACACTGACGACACAGAAACTCTCTGTGCTTACAGGGTCGGCAGCGTGAGTGTGATTCCATTCGTTTTGTACACGTCCATACGCCACGGTAACCACTTTCCATCAGGTGGGCCGTGTGCTTGTCTGCCACCTAAGTGGTATAAAAAAGAAACTTCATTCTTTTTACCCGACTACGGCGAAACAAAGGAGGGCTATGATTTTGACAGGCTATGTATGTGTGTAGGTTCATCTGTTCGTCGAGCTAAATAAATAACGAAAGAAATCGAGATGGAGTCCAATTAAAAGTATTTATATTTGAACCGTTATAAATAAATGTCTTATTTCAAGTTCCCTGTATACACTGTATTTGCAGTTAATAGAAAGCCAGGGCCGCCGTCGGGGGAGGTTTCAGTACCATCTATCTACCAGGCTATCAGCAAACTGAACAGATTGATTCAAATAGGTTCTATAATACGAGTATAATGTATCAGCGTATCATTTGTTGTTGCTCTCTCTTCTATCTCCCTTTAACCAATGAATGTTTGCATGTGTGCGTTACTTTCTGGGCGGAGCTACGTAAATTGTGTTTGCCTTTGTATTGATTTAGAATGTTGCGAAGCCTAAATCTTTCAGTTATATGTTGTCCTAGTAACTTACAATTGTAAAAAAAAGTAAATATTTTTTTGTAATCTCGATCCGAGAATCTAGTTCGATTTTGACATGTGACTGACCATTAAAGTAAACTTAATTCTCGCATTATACTCAATGAAATTTTATGGTGAAAATACTTTTTGTGGAGTTTAATCCTTTTTGATCACGGCAATCACAGTTCCGACATTTGAAGTGCTTCAAAGCCCCGTAGATCTCTCGTAAACCACTGCTACGCGTATAACTTCGTAACCGTATTAAAAGTTACGAGTCGGTGAAGCCGTAGCAACGGTGTAACCTTGAATTTAACCATCAGAAGAAGATACATCTTATGACAAAGTTCCCACTTGACGTCAATGGGCTCGCCCGCGATTACTTTGGATAGAAAGTCACAGTTGGTGAAATGTGGGTGTTGGTGCACCTCTGTCTACACCTTCGGGGCTTTCCAGGCGTGTTATATAACCAAATAGTAAACCTGCTGACTGACAGACGAGGAACTGGTGCAGATTTTTTCCTCGAGGTCAGTCATTCCCATAAAGATCAAGTCAAACTGATATAAGGAGAAGGAGTAAACAGACCCAGGTCGAGAGAGATGGCCCTGGGTCGGCCGGAGTGCGAGGGATATATACCTGTCAACCTCACCTTCGGCAATGAACGACACACAGGCGCCGTGCGTTTGTCGGAGGTCGATGAACGACCTCCGACAAACGCACCAACCAACCGTCACCGTCCGTCCCGTCACGTCCGTCAACCGTCAACCTCACGTTCGGCAACCAAAACGACCCACAGACGGCGTGCGTTTTAGTCGGTTCGAGTCCGACATAACCTCTCCCACCGGCTCCGGTGGGGAGGTATCCGTGGGGGTTTTGCGCACGTAATAAAAAAAAAAAGGCGCCGTGCGTTTTAGTCGGTGCGAGTCCGACATAACCTCATCCACCAGCTCCGGCGGGGAGGTATCCGTGAGAATTTTTTCAAACGTAAAAAGAAAAAAAGTGTTCAATGAAGATAAAAACAAATAAATAAATAAAGTATCCAAAAAGAAAATAGATCCAGGGCTCTTAGATGAAAATGAAAATAATTATTTATTAATTTTCGTTCTAAATTCCCTAATTTTTATGTCGGGGGAGGATGAACACCCGACAAGTTACCAGGCTGTGAGCGGAGCGAGGAGTTCTCTTGTACTAGATACGATAACACGCTACAAGATTGATGTGTGCGTTGTAGAAAGGAAAATGAAAACACAGATGTGTGAATTTGATCACCCCACACCCCTACCATGATTTTTCCCCCAAGAGGCGTTGCCCAATTCCCTCTGTGCTGTGTACACATTGCACACATTCGCTGTTATTAAAATAGCTAGTTGACATCTCTGCGCTCAGCTGATGTCCTAGTCTACTGACAGTGTTCAACGTGTATAGTCAACACTATTCAGTCCTTCAATCAACTGCACCTCGCTTGATGGGAAAAACTGGGATGAATTCCAGAAGATACAGGTCACTACTCCAGATGCTATCCGATCTTGGACAAAATCATACATACATGCAGTTTTTTCTTGGTCAGTGGAGTAGTCAGAGACAGTTTTCCCACATGCATCCTGGCATACAGTCTTTCGCTTCTACTTATATAATTGTTTTCATACATACTCGCTGCAATCTGATAGTCACGGGTCCTTTAACCGGGGCCTGATAAATCATATAATGAGACCATCAAGGTGAGTGTCAACATTGTTACATGTGTAATGGTGACTCTCTTTTCTGAGCCGTTGTCTTCAACTTACCATCAGGTGAGGTGAAGCCTAATTGACGTGTCTTATATATATTAAAAAACAAAGGTATGATTGTGATAATTAATTTTGTTAAAATTTGAGGGCTTTTCTCACCTAAAATCAAATTGATTACGAAGCATAAACTTTTGAAGCAGTCATCGTCGAGTCGCCGCGACAACGCGACGTCTCGTACCGCATTTAGCGTGACGTGTGACGGTGTGTATCGAGGAATTAAAAATGACCTCTGTGGTTAAATGTGCCAATTGCAATGTAGTGATTAACGAAGTGTTAGCCTTCGTCCATAATAAAATATCTGTAATGGACGATGAAAGTATAGGCAGAATTTGTGTGAGCGCTTTTTCTGAAAGTGAAATTGTAACGGCGAAGAAGTTGCTGTTCGAATCCTTGCCGACAACAAAACGTAAAATAGTGCGAAGGAAGGCGAGGAAAAATGTGCGAGACATAGACGACATCATCTGTCTGATGCGAGATACCGACTCAGAGGATATCCCAGTCTTTGTGGCTCGCGACCTCGAAAAGTTACCCCCGGTTCTGTTCGACCATGTCGACGTAACGCGGCTATTGAAAGATATTGTTAAGCTACGGCATGATCTCGACACGATGAAAGAAGAGTATGCTACGGTTAAGCAGATGGATCAGTTGAGAAGTGAGGTGCAGCATATTTCACCATCAAGGTGCAATGTGAACTCTAGAAGAGGGGCATATGTCGCAAGACTAGCGAGTTATGAGTGCGATAGTGGTCCCATGGGTTTACCGCTAGAGTGCAATGAAAGCATTAGTGAATATCAACAAAAAACTATGTTAGAATTTGCACCAAAATCCAGTATGCACAACGTTGTTGAGAAACAGATAACGGAGGGTAGTTGTGAATCATTGTCGCACAATAAGCAATATGATCCAACCGTCGAACTTCGAGATGCTTCTACGACGACAACCGTATCGAGTCACCTGACTGAGTCGCGTGCGTCTCCTCCCGCGCGGCGCGGGATCGATTCCTCGCGAGTGCAAGATACGGCCGATGGGGCATTGCCGTTGACCCCCTTGCCACAGCTGTCCCTCACGATAGTGAGAGGCCATGGCCCCCTGACCCCCGCCCCTCGGCCGGTACTATCTAGTCCGGCCGCCTGTACTGCACCGCTGCCTCCGGCACTTGACCCGGCTGTGGGTTGCACCGTTGACAAGAATGGGTCCGGCCCAGTCGCGCGTAAGCGGAAGTCGATGGCGGAGATTGCGCGTGAGGGGACATGGAAGAAACTGGACCCGAGTGACCAGTGGGTTCGTGTCCAAAAAAAAAGAGCACGAAACCGTTTCGTTGGGAAGCGAGGAACAGCGACTCCAGAACCTGGGAGTAATTTTATGGCAGCTGAAACTAAGGTGCCTATGTACATTTATAATGTTGCGAAGGGCGTATCCATAAGTGACATCAGTACTTACATTGTGAAGAAGACTAACATTGATGTTAAAATTGAAAAAATCAACATGAAGTTAGCGAAGGATTACGAGTCATACAAAATATTCGTACCTAAAAGTTCGTTAATAACTTTCCTGAGTGATGACTTCTGGCCAAAGGGGGTGGCCTATCGTAGATTTATAAACATCAGCAGACATGATAATGGGAATGTCCTTGTGACTAGCGAGAATGCTGGACGTACTAATTTATGAATAACATCAATTTGATAAGTTTTAACTGCAAAGGCGTGATTAGATCTGTGGAATGTGTACGGAAGCTTTGTCGCTCGGCTGATGTTGTGGCGCTGCAGGAGACGTGGCTACTGCCGCACGACCTTGGATACCTGACCGCGATAGACGACGACTTCGCCTGCACGGGTACCTCTGCCGTGGATACCGCGGCAGGGGTACTACGCGGTAGGCCCTACGGCGGAGTGGCCCTACTGTGGAGAAAGTCTGTGTTTCCGACAGTTAACGTAGTGAAGTGCAATAGTGTGCGTCTCGCCGCGATAAAAATCGAGCTCAATGACCGTTCCATCTTGATTTTTTCTATTTATATGCCTACCGAGTCCAATGAAAACCTAGTGGAGTTCACAGAGTGCCTCAGCGAAATGACAGCCATAATTGACAGTCACAACATAGAATCAGTGTTTATGTTAGGGGACTACAATGCACATCCCGGTGAATCATTTGCTACTGAGCTCCTAACTTTTTGTACGGAACAAGCGTGGTCCTGTGTTGACTTAGAACTGATGCCGCCGGACAGCCATACGTTCGTCAGTGATGCGCACGGGTGTCTGCGCTGGCTCGACCACTGCCTTGTGACTAGTGCCGCGCGCGACGCTGTGTCCGCGGCCACTGTGTTATATGATACCTATTGGTCGGATCATTGCCCTGTGTCTCTAATTTGTAATTTTAATTTAGTTAAGCCTAAGATTTGTATACCTGCTGTTTGTAAGAATAAAATAGTCTGGGGTGAACGTGACTCGAATCAGATAGCGAAGTTTAAAGATGTATGTCACTCCAGACTTCGTGTAATTGATTTTCCTTCAGAACTGAGAAACTGCTCGGATAAAATGTGTAGTGACAAAAGACATAAAATTTTGTTAGACAACATGTATGACGAGATTATTTGTGTACTATCGGAGGCTGCTATATGTAGTTATAATGGTAATGAAAGGCGTAGAGGTAAACACATTGCTGGGTGGAACAGGCACGTCCGCGCTGCGGGAGGGCTCGGATATGCTTCCAGGCTTGGTTGTATGGGGGTAAGCCCAGGGATGGCCGGCTTTATTATGATATGTGTGAAACTAGGCGAGCTTTTAAATCTAAATTGAAGTGGTGTCAGAATAACCAACAACAAATTAAAATGAATATTCTAGCTGAGCTACACTCAAATAAGCAATTCAGTCAGTTCTGGAAAAATACCAACAAAATGAATCATAAGCCGGGCCTTCCCGTTAGCGTGGCGGGAGTGCACGAGCCTAGAGAGATTGCCACTATGTTCTCCCATCATTTCAGGGTGGAGTCCCCTTTGGGACTAGCGCGGCAGGAGCTCGATGCTGGGGAGGGTAGTAAGCGTAGTGCTTATTTTACTACGAAGGAAGTGTGTGCGGTGATCAGAGGCATGGTAAGGGGTAAATCACCGGGTCACGACGGCCTGAGCATCGAGCACCTGCAGCACGCAGGTGTACACCTGCCCAGGGTGCTTTCTATGTTTTTTACCCTGTGTTTAGGCCACTCCCATCTACCCGATGATCTGATGCGCACTATAGTTGTACCAATCATCAAAAATAAAACTGGTGATGCGTCAGATGCAAACAACTATAGACCGATATCCCTGGCCACAGTGGTCGCCAAAGTGCTGGACAGTCTGCTTGGGCAGCACCTGGATAAACACGTCTTACTAAATGACGCGCAGTTCGGCTTCAGGCCCGGGCTTTCCACTGAGAGTGCTATCATGTCCCTCAAGCAGACTGTACAGTATTACACGAGAAGAAAGACCCCAGTGTATGCATGCTACCTTGATTTATCGAAAGCGTTTGATCTTGTATCGTACGATATTCTATGGGGTAAATTAAGGGGTGAAACTTGTCTACCTAGGGAGGTTGTGCTATTGTTTGTGCATTGGTATAACAATCAAAGAAACAGTGTAAGATGGGCAGGCTCTCACTCGAAGGAGTACGGGCTGGAATGTGGGGTGAGACAGGGGGGACTGACCTCCCCCACGCTCTTTAACCTGTACATTAATAGACTGATCGATGAGCTCAGCAGCACCGGCATCGGGTGTCATATAGATGGAGTGTGCGTGAATAACATCAGCTACGCAGACGATATGGTGCTACTGAGCCCATCGATCGGGGCCTTGCGAACGCTTCTAAAAATTTGTGAGTCCTACGCGGTGGCTCATGGGCTCAAATATAATGCAAAGAAGAGTGAAATAATGATTTTCAAACCAGATAAAAAGCGATATACATTCGTTCCGAGTTTCTCTTTATGTGGTATAGCTCTAAACAAAGTCGAGAAATTTAAGTATTTGGGCCACTGGGTCACCGAGGACCTTAAAGACAGTGTGGATATTGAAAGGGAGCGCAGGGCGCTTTCTGTCCGATGCAACATGTTGGCCCGCAGGTTTTCACGGTGTGTGGGGACTGTCAAAGTTGCGCTTTTTAAAGCGTACTGTCAGTCCTTTTACGCGTGCGGCCTGTGGGTGAACTATACGCATCGGGCATACAGCGATCTGCGCGTTCAATACAATAACGCGTTCCGGGTGCTGATGGGGCTGCCGCGCTATTGCAGCGCCTCCGCGATGTTCGCGGCGGCTGACACAGACGGCTTTGCGGCAATCATGCGAAAACGATGCGCTTCTATCATGCGCCGCGCGCGCGGCAGTCCCAACACCATCCTGCGCATGCTGACAGACCGGTGGGACTCTCCGATGCTGGCTCGCTGGATACGGCTGCACGCAGTCGTATCGTGATCTGCCACCATCATCGGGGAGTCCATCCGGACCTGCCATTTATAATTTAAATGTATTATTAATGTTTTTGCTATGGATGATGAATCTGAAATAAATGATTATTATTATTATTATAAAGCCTTAAGGTCATGACAAAAAAGCTAAATGCCTACATAGTAACCTGCCTAAAATTCAGTACACCTAAACAGTAATTTGTCCCAGAAATATGAAAAATAGGCTATTTACAAGGTCGTACGATTCTTCCCAATACAGCTTAATAACTTACTTTCTGTTGGAAAAAATTGCCTTGCAAATTAAGATTCCCTCTGCCTAACTCTCCAGAGATAAAGGCGTGTTATATGTATGTATGTATTTTTGACTACAAATATTGAGATTGAATACATCACCTCATTTTTTTAATGGTTAATTTAACACTCGCAGTTAACATTCTATTATTGAATGAAAATAGTAAATGCTTCAACATTTCTATGCCAGATAAAATTATTTGGTTATTAAATACTCTTTACTCATTTAAATAACGTATTATTTTATACATATTTGACATGGAATATAAAATAGAAACAATATCTCAATTCTAAGTAATCTATACAGAAATAATATTAAATAATTTATAAATATTAAATACAATAAAAATAAAATAACTATTATACAACTTATAGCTAAGAACAATTAAAATGCGTCGTAGAATTCCTCCGCATCGCATGCCTCTTGTGGCAGCGTTCCCAGAAGACTGGCAGCATTGCCACGTTGTATGGCAATGCTTATTCTCTGACCTAAAAAGAGGCCAGCCTTCTGGTCACGAGAAGCGTCGACCATACGCTTCGCAATCTCACGGAAGAGGTTGCGAGCGCTCGGACCCCATGACCCCAAAGTCTCGACTCCAAACGGCACAAATTCATAATCTCCGATGAGATTGGAGTATTTGCGCCGCTTGAGAGCCTCTGCAGAAGCAGCAGCAGCTCCAGCACAGCCAGCCGTGCTAGTTATATGGGTAGGAGCCATGGTATCAACGCATGTGGCGTCCCACACCAGAGTCCTACCCATCTTCCATGGCATTAACGACATGCCATCCGGTCTCTTGCCATCGTCACGCGCCAAACCGTTTGGTTCTAGTACAGCTGGTACACCGGCGGTGACAAGAGCACGGCGGATTATGTCATTGAGGCTGGCGTGCCGTGGAATTCGCCCTGCGCTCCTGCAGCACGACAGACCATGGTGTCCGAGTCTGTCAACGGCTTCTCCACAGCGGCATTGATGCGGAGAAACACACGGCGCGCCTAAACGGAGACAAGTTGCGATGCGGAAGGTAGTGTCATCTAACATAGTCCCTACGTTAGATGACGGAAGAGCTTGTAGCCAAAGACCCGATTCCCACACTCCAACCGCCAGTAAACGGGCACGCTCAGCAGCATTGGAACATGTATTTAGTAATTTTTTTCCAACTAAGCTGCAGAGCGGCCCGTCCCACTGACGCTGTGAGAAGAGGTTCCTTGGGAGATCGGTGTTTGGACATGCAATTTTCCAAGCGTTCACTGCATCAGTCTTACACAATACTTCAGAATTAACTAGTGTAGGTGCAAGGATTTTCCTAGTTAATTCTTCGGTACTGTGGACTGAAGACAGGAACGCTGGTAAGCTGACATCTGAAATTTTGCGAATACCGAGCCCACCCAAGCGAATCGGTAGAGTCGCTTGTAGTAAAGCTCGGTCATCCAAGGCCACATTTAAAATTTTGGTGAGGGTATTTTCTATAATTTCGTCCATTTTTTTCAAAATCGTTAAATGTTTAAAAAATGGCGTTGATCGTAGGGCATGGGTGAATTTTGGAACGAATAGGCAATACCGAAGAATAGTGAAAGCCGAGCGTATATTAATTTTGAGTAGGCGATCCGAAATGTCACTAAAATTTTGAATTTTTTCCTCTATAAATGGGGTATAGGCATCTTCTAGGATTGGGGACCCGAGGAGACGTAAAGAGTCTTTTTCTAAAATTTTGATGGTGGGAGCTATGGAATTGAATTTAGAGATAGTAGAAATTTTGTCCGAAACGTCGTTTAAAAAAATCTCGCATTTGCTGTCATTTAGTTCTAAACCAATTAATCTAAATTCATTTTTAATAAATGCCAAATCTTGTAAAACTGTCTCCACATCTCCCCCTAGAGTCCCATCGTCTAGGTACCATACATTAAATTTAGAATTTAACCGCCGAATAATGGGCTGAATAGCTAAACTGAAAATTACCGGTCCAAGAGGGTCTCCTTGTTGACATCCAACAGCTAAATACTTAGGTTCTTATATTCCATGTCATTAATAACAGACAGGAACTATGAGTAAAGTTGCACTGGATGGGCCTCGGTAGTGTCGGCTTTAGTGCCTGCTAGTACACATTACATTGTGAACAGATTTATTTGTTTCTTAGAGCCCGAGATTTCCTGCCTTAATTTGAATAGTTAGCATACTAAATGCTTTAAAATTTCATTCAATAGTTTGGGCGGAGTCATCAAAAATCAATGTTTAGAAATGATTGTAATATCATTCATTGGTGCCAATAGTACGTACGAGTATCTGTAAAGGCTCCCACTGTCGCCATTAGATGGATATATATAGAAAGACTAGCTGTTGCCCGCGGCTCCGCCCGCGTGGATGTTGTGGTTCTAGCATACAGAAATACGTATATTTTAAACTCTAAAGTTACTAATCTTATATAGCCTGCATCTCAAAATCCTTTCTGAGGGGATGCCTACGTCATAGTAGTTTTATGCATGCAAAGTCTCAGCCCGATCGGTTAAAAATTGACAAACTTTCATACAAACTTTCATCCCCTATTTTATCCCCTTGGGGGTAGAATTATTGAAATCCTTTCTTAGCGGATGCCTACGTCATAACATTTACCTGCATGCCAAATTTCAGTCCAGTGGTTTGGGCTGTGCGTTGATAGGATAGATCACTATGTCAGTCAGTCAGTCAGTCAGTCACCTTTGAGTTATATGTATTTAAGATTTGCATGATTTCAGACAGGGTTCGATGGCTCCGTGGTTAGAGCATTCCCCCTGTAAAAATAAGATCGCGGGTTCGAATTCAGACTGAACTGATTCAATTATTTTTTCTATCTTAATCGATTTGAACATTTTATTTAGAAATGTTCATTTCTTTTACTTTGTTGGGGAGGATAGTAATAATTAATAATACATACATACATACATATAATCACGCCTTTATCCCTGGAGGGTTAGACAGAGGTGAATTAACACCCACATTTCACCAATAATTGTATTCGGTCCCACGTAATAGCGAGTGAGCCTATTGCTGTCTCCCGAACACTATTATTGACTCGAGCCATGCATTTGAGGCTGTGTCTGGGCTGTATACAGCTATCTGATGTCAAACAGCCCTATCCCTTAGTCGCCATGTACGACACCGAATGGGAAGAGATGGGGTAGCCCTAATTCTATTCTGCCGGAAACCACAAAATTATTTGATAATATACTTACAACCCATGACAACCTCTCATCATCAGACCAAAGGTCTAAAAATCGGTCATCGGTCTAAAAAGGTCACATTGAGCGACTCTGTTAAAAACGAGTAAGGAACTTTATGAATTTTTAGTCGATCTCATCTTATTTTTATTTCTTTATATTCATTTATATTTACTATTAAATTTCAAGTTCAAAAAAATTCCAAGTCAACTGTCTTGTCAATTACCTTTTGTACGACAAATTCGTGAGTCACGTATATTGTACAACGAACTACCAGGCTTCTAACATAGTGTGATGGTGGCTTAACATTTCAAAAATAATTGTTGCTGCGACAACACATGTTGCGATTCGCTGTAGTGTGCGTATGCATTCACATAGGGTGCAGGTGTGGAGATTTTATTTGTGCCAGCCCCTTCGAATAAGGTTGCGTTTATAGCTGTTAAAAAGACCTCTGCGATTTTCTGGAAGCCTAGTGCTAGAAGTTAACAAATAGCCTGAAGATTTCCGTGGCGTCGTTCAAGGAATTGGTAAAATCGCGTTAAACGATGTTTAAGGAATCGGAGGATCACATATACGCTCGTGATGCTCAAATCATTTTCTCTTGATTACTTGGACTATCGTGAGACTATTTTGGGAGTGTAGATGCCTGGTTATTTTATGTGTACTCCAAAAACAGAGGACAATCTATCATGTCAGTAAGAAATCTTGAATGGAGATTTCTTCTTCAAGTTCTCAAAAAAAATTGAATCAGCTTGTATTTCTTATGAAGCGGTATTAATTAATATTTGAGAACCCATACGATGATGATCCACTATGCAGACGGCACCTAATTAAAGAAAATAAATATGTTTATTTTCTGTTAAAAAGTATAAGATAAAAATTTCTTTCTAACTGTCATTGTACATCAAGGAGGAGACTTAATGTACCCTCGTGATTGAGTACAACTTAATAAATCAATATAATGAGTTTTGAAGAGACCTCTTTGATCACTTGGTAGCCTGGTGATCCAAGTCACGAAACCCCGTTTCGAGAAAATGGCGCTGAAAAAATGTCCGAACGACGAAGTATTTATTACATCTGCACACACGTTACTGTGATTGACAAACTATTTATAACAAAAATTGTATCACGGTTCGATGGTGAAGCGATAGTGAATTTTAAATTAGGAATTTGGAACGTGATTAGATAAAGATAATTAATCTTGATACAGGCCTTTTTGTAATGTCATCTTTTAAAAGCGTGGTTGATGATCGAGTATTTTGTTTCGTACTAATTTGATTGATACTGTAATATGTATAGAATTAGTAGTCTTTGATTATATAAATGTCTAGATGAAGCGACGTCCTCAGAAATAAAACGAGTCAACCTGTGCACCCATGTGTGCGGCCGGCCGGTGTTTTACAAACACGTTGAACTCATGTTTCTGTGTGCGTAAATATGAAACCAGCTAGCACAAAGTTGCCCAAAAACATCACCAATGCGTAATTTAATTAATTAAACGACTATAATTTATGTTTTGTTATGTTTTTTTTTATACCACTTAGGTGGCAGACAAGCACACGGCCCACCTGATGGAAAGTGGTTACCGTGGCCTATGGACGTTTGTAACACCAGAGGAGTCACAGTCGCGCTTCCAACCCTGTAAGTACAGAGTTTCTGTGCCGTTAGTGTAGAAGACAAAGCAAGACAAGCCTTTAGTCTTCCCACTGACAGCACAAATTCTCCAGTGAGCTCTGGCTACCCTACTCACCGCTGGGAACACAACACGAAGTTATTATAGTCGCGGTAATCTGTAATGTGTGATAGCCTCTGTCGCGTTACAGTAGTAAACGAAAATGGTATGCAAGGAGCGCGGGTTTGATTCTCGCTCAGTGCAAATATTTGTATGCGTGAATATGACTAATTTGTATAGGTCTCGGTACTTTTACGGTTACCATACGAATGTTTATATAGTCGTTACCGAGTAGTTGAAGCCCTAAATTACAGTAAGCATTGTTTGTAATGTAAAGTTTATATAACAAAATATATTTTTTTAAAGATTTTGTCTGTCTGTCTGTCTGGTCCGGTTGACCTTTCACAGGTGGATAGCTGCTTTATTGAAATAATGGCACCTCATTTGTCCAATAAAATCCTAATTAGTTGTAAGTTGAGGAGCTACGAACAGAACAGAACTGATGAGCATATAAATATTGCTCAATACATATCTTGGACCTAGGATTTCCAAGGATCTAGGGTTTCTTGAATGTAAGTATTTTGAGTATAACACGGGTTGCTACGCCGGTGAACGAGCTCAAATTCACCAATTATAGATTATTACAAACTATTCGCGCTCACCAGGAACCTTAATATTTCGCGATTTAGGTCCAAGATATATGGTTCGACCGCTTGCTTGTCAAAACCATAACCTTCCTTTGACTTTGCTTCAGTTAGTAAGTAATGTTCTAATCTAAATCAATAAAAAGTTGGGATATTGGCCCCCCCAGTCGATACAAAACAAAAATTTAAAAAACTGGCAACTCACAAATATGGCGTGTGATAAATGACATTTTGTTATGATGAAAAGAATAATTAATATAACTTGTATTTTGGTTACTTAAAGATAAAAGTTAATGTGTGTAGTAGTATTTAGCCGTCCTTTATAATTCCAGCACAATAGTCGCCATATTTCGACAGTTTTTTAATATTGTTTTTCGCGAGTATTTACGTAGTGATACCGAGCAGACGTCGGACGTCACTGAGCAGCGCGTAAATACTATGGTTAGAAGTCAACTAATATTTTTTTAGACGTTTGTGCGCATTTGACATTCCATCTAGACATTTATATAATCAAAGTTAGTAGTATACAAAGAAGAAACTTTGAATATGAGTGCCACCTGCTAATTTTGTAATCAGATTTGTTATTTTTGAATTATTCTTTTAATTCTTTTCTATTCACTCTTTGATTTTCGTTCATCCTGTTTTTTCTTCTAATTAATTGTCGACGTTTACGTATTATTTTCATCTAATGTTGTATCTTTGATCTCTGTTCTTTTCCATATTAATTTTTATCACAACAAGAAGCGACGCCTGTTCCGCGTTTGCAACAACTACTTGTTACGCCATCCCCTTACTCGTGTCTGGTATTTTTTTGTGAAAATGCACGTGACGTGGCGCTGTGAGTACACGACTATCATCATTCAATCGTGAGATGGCACTGTTATACTAAATATAATTTGTAGGTCTACTCCTACTACATCACATCCCCTTAGTGATATGGTAGCCTGGTAACTTGGCCAGAATAAAAACGTGACATGGCGCTGCTAGCAAAGAACTTTCGAACGTTGAGGGTGAACTGACGTTTCACTCGATTATTCACTCATCAATTATGAATGAATGGGAATGAACTTCTATATGAACTTCGTTATTTTACCTCCTTCAAAGGTCATCTAGTTTTGTATATTTTTTAGTTTGTTTTTTTGTAGATCATTTTTAGTTAGTCAATTAGTTTTTTTGCACGGCGTTCATTTGTGGTGTGCATTCAGTTAATTAGTGCAGTTACGTGGCGTCCTGAAAAATTATGCAGATGTGCATTAAAAAATATCCCATTACAAATCTTTTGCTACTCACATTAACTGGTGTAAAGAAGTATAGATAAATTCTGTGGGAGCATGTTATAATTTCGTGATGCCTGTGTGGAATATAAGGACATTCGTTTGGGTTCCCATGTGTGGGATGTGTCGCGACACTCGCGACTCACATGTTCACATGTGACAAGCTACCAGGATATAAGACGAGGGGAGAGCTAGTGTGGATTTCAACGTTTCATACATATGGATTGGAGTGTCACCGCGATCATGCGTAACCCGGACATGGATGGACGCATCTCATATTGAACATCACTTGAGTAATGTTATTTTCAGTTATTCGGTAGGGAAATTTAAGTATAATAGGGTAGAACGGTAACTTCTGCGAATACTTGTGGAAAATAACAAGATTATTTACTGACTATTGCGGTTGGTGAAAGATTTAAAAAAAAAGCCGGTCAAGTGTGAGTCAGACTCGCGCACCGAGGGTTCAGTAACTTAAGTTATATACAACTCAAACTTTAAATAAGTATCAAAATTGCCTGTAGCAATTACGAAGCTTATAAGGAGATGCACAATCTATATTCAAAACCTAAAGGTACAGAGGAGACAGTTGATTTAGATATCATCTATAAATGGTCCCGTTTGAAGTTTCATAAAATTATTCGCATCCTTGAGTGAGGTCGAAATACTGACAAACTACCAGGCTGTTATCGGAGCGAGGAGATCCTTGTCACGTGTACACGATGTAGTATTGATTAATAGCCCCTATAACACCGCACACGCTCACCAAGTGTCCGGCGTGGGAGAAGCCGAGGCGGGAGCTTGTGGCGGCCCTGGGAGTGAGGGTTCTCACGCTCTCCACCTTGCTCGCGGCGATGGTTCGCTGCGCGGATGCGTGGGCGGCCGGCGCCTCCTTCTGCGAGCAAGTAATGCTCGTGAAGGAGGAGGCGGGGCGGGAGCGGCAGCGGGAGCGACGAAGGATCGCAAGACAAGCTGCCCGCGTACGAAGGCAACTCGGGCGTCGGAGGTCGATGAACGACCTCCGCCCCCCATGAGCGCCGGCCTGAGGGTGACAGGTGAAGCCGCCTGTCACCCTGGCAGAAGCAGGCCGCGGCGGTGGCGCGCGTGGCGCGCCTCCCCGTTTCCGGGGACGAGTTGGGGACTCTGTAGTCCCCACACCCGAGAAGAGGGCCAGATCGTGAGAGATGGCCCTGGGTCGGCCGGGGTGCGAGGGATATGCCTGTCAACCTCACCTTCGGCAAACCAAAACGACCCACAGGCGGCGTGCGTTTTAGTCGGTTCGAGTCCGACATAACCTCCTCCACCGGCTCCGGTGGGGAGGTATCCGTGGTGATTTTGCGCACGTAAAAAAAAAAAAAAGCCCCTATAACACCCCACTCCATGACTTTTGGTGGTCCACCATTGGTGAAGCCCAATGGACCTGCACACATGTACAAAATACTGTCTCCCTACTTCCTCCCTACAATGTAGCGTATTTATATCTCTGCATTTTCCTGATGTCCTAGTAAAGTAGCGTATTACAAATGTCTAGTACGATGGTAGATTTCTTTTTTATACAACTTAGGTGGCAGGCAAGCACACGGCCCACCTGATGGAAAGTGGTTACCATGACCCATGAACGTGTGTAACACCAGTGGAGTCACATCCGTGCTGCCGACCCTGTAAGAACAGAGATTTTGTGCCGTCAGTGTAGAGGACAAAGCAGGGGATAAGCTTTTGGTCATCCCACTGACAGCACAAAACTGCTGCTGCTAAAAAGAAAAGAATTAAAGATAGAAGATAGAAGAATTAAAGAGAGATAAAAATTAAGAGAAAGTGAAAAGAATTGCTGCTGATAAAACAGATAGGGTTGTTTTTTAATTTGTAAAACCTATCTATCTGTTTTTAGTTAGCCTACTTAGTCTAACAAATAATACATTCTGGGAAAAAGTGGCATACGACCACGGCTATCCCTAATATTTTCTTGTTTAATACTTTTTAAAGCGTGATTTTTCAGCAGTCGGGTTTTAAGTTTTAGTATAAAATAATTTCCTCTTGACAAATTTACCAATAAGCGAACTCAATATCGTGTATTTCCAACCTTACTTAAATACACCCTTCTCTTCGCAGTGACGGGACCTGACTGACGTGAACTATTCGTGATCTCGCGTCCTAGCTTCGCTTACGGAATACACAGACCGCAACTCCGCTCCGCATTACTTTCTAGCTCCGCTCCGCTAACTAACTTCACGTAAATGGACAGGCAGCCTGATTTTGAAAGAAATCCTATAACGAGAAAATTGGTCCTCTTAAATGAAATTTTAAAGCATTTGTATACTAACTATTGAAATCGATTAAGATATGGAAAAAGTTGGGTTGGTGCAGGCGGGATTCAAACCCGCGATCTTTCTCTTACAGGGAGAATGCTCCGACACAGAAACCTCGCCCGAAGCCATCCAAATACTTCTATACATATATCCGTCTTACGGCGACGGTGAGAGCCATCTATCGATATTCGTACGAACTATCGGTACCAATGAATGATGCTGCAATCATTTTTAAACATTGATTCACAACTTTACCAATTCACGAACTCAATATCGTGTATTTCCAACCGTACTGAAATACACCCTTCTCGTGGCAGTGCCGGGACGTGACTGGCGCTCCGTGGGTGCCGTGATTTCCCACCCCGCGCGCCCTCCTGTCTACTCCGCACTCTGACGTCGCTCGCACCACTCGCGTCTGACCTTTTTCTTTTTCACACCTTCAAGCATAGAACCATTGCATAAAACACTCTTAGGTGACATTATACGCGCTGATAGCAGTATGTACAGTACTTATAAAATCTATTAATTGTTTTTGATTAATGTAAATATTATCAGAAATTTAATTCATGTTAATATGTCAAAAGTAGTAGTAGTCAAAAAAAACCGAGGTAGGTAATGGACTGCTGAGACTAGGTGTCGGGTTCGATCCCACGTTTTACCATGGCACACACCAATGACTTTTCGATGCTTTTCGAAGTTATGTGTGTATTTATCGCAGATTTATAAGTACCCGATTAATCGTAATAGGCTCGCCACCTATTACATTGGGACCTAGACATAAGCTGGCGAAATGTGGGTGCTAGCACCTCTGAATACCTTTTCGGGGATATAGGCGTGAGTTTATGTTATGTTATGTTATATATCAAAAGTAGTTAGTTACTTACCCTATGTTATATATGTTTTGTTACTGTTCAGATATAATATAAATATGAATCACTTCCATTAAGCAGGTACTAATTTGGAATAGAGCAATTTTCATACCACTAAGGTGGAAGACAAGTACACGGCCCAACTGATGGAAAGTGACTACCGTGGCCTATAGACGTGTGCAACACCAAGGAAGTCACACTTGCGGTACCGACCCCATAAGCATAGAGAGTTTCTGCGCCGCCAATGTAGAAGACAAAGCAATATAAGCATTTGGTCTTCCCACTGACAGCACATATTCACTCACGTGTCTGTAGGGCGGAGGTACTTCCCCAGGCGGACTGCTCAATTGAACAGATATACCGTCGTGTCCTACATCCGCCGTACTTAACTTTTAAACCGCCATCTCTCATTCGCAAGTTCAAAGCCTCAGGCTCAGGCACTATGCCATTGTCATGATATTCCTACTAATTCTGTCCCACTTCCTACCAGTCGTACTACCTATCCTACTAATATTATAAACTAGTTGACCCGCCCCAGTTTCGCCTGTGGCATATTGTGAAACCTTACATCAACCCTTTGAACCAGTAATTTTCTAGTCTTCGTTAATATTTGGAAATCTGTTTTATTTATTGATATTCACATAACACTTTTCGCTTCCTTAATAATTTTGAGAAAATTCTAATTGCGTTAAAATTGGGTATTTTCCAGTAGTTAAAATAAATTATTTAACTATGGTTATTACGAGTATATTAAGAATGGTAAAAGAGCAGTAAAAGATGCGTATTTTATTATTTCAATTTATTTTTATACAACTTAGGTGGCAGACAAGCACACGGCCCACCTGATGGAAAGTGGTTACCATGACCTATGAACGTGCGTAACACCAGTGGAGTCACATCCGTGCTGCCGACCCTGTAAGAACAGAGATTTTATGCCGTCAGTGTAGAGGACAAAGCAGAACAAGCCTTTGGTCGTCCCACTAACAGCACAAAAGCTCTCCAGTGAGCTCTGGCTACCCTACTCACCACCGGGAACACAACACAAAGTTATTATAACCGCGGTATTCTGTCGGGCGGAGGTCCTTCCCAAGTCAGACTGCTCAATTGGGCGAAAATACCGCCGTGTCCTACCTCCTCAAAATATAAATTTTTGATCATCCACCCAACCTATAATAGTAACGGTTTGACTATTAGATATTATGACGTCAAAATAAATTTTTTCATACATGTTTCCTAATAATTTACAATTTTTTAATGTTTGGTAAAAAGTAACTAATTTGACTGGCCAGTCAAATGCCGAATTGGTCGTCTTTTTATAGATCCCGATCGATTTAAAATTTGAAAGATTAAGATTAGATCGAGAATAAATTTTGAATAGATTTTAATTAACAAAATTGTCACCCTGATGAGTGTTCACAGTCCTCTTGTTGCGATAGAATAAAATCGAATGCCACTATATAAAATAATTTTCTATTGACAATTTAGAAATTTACCAATTGTCGAACTCAATATCGTGTATTTTCAACCACACTCAAACACAGCCTTCTCTTAGCAGTGACGGCACCTCACTGGCGCACCCTCGAGGTATGTTCCACCCCGCGCGCCCTCCTGTCTACACCGCACTCTGACGTCCCTCGCACCACCCGCGTTCCCTCACTACTGACCTATTTTCTTTTTCAAACTTTCTGGCATAGAACCATTGCACTTCGTGCATAAAACACTATTTAGGTAAATTTATACGCGCTGATAACAGTATGTACAGAGTACTTATACTGTCTATTCTATTAAGTAGGCACCAATTTGGAATAGAGCAATTTTTTATACCAACTAGGTGGCAGACAAGCACACGGTCCAACTTATGGAAAGTGTTCACCGTGTTCTATGGATGTGTGCAACACCAGGGGAGTCCCATTCGCGGTGCCGATCCCGTAAGTACAGAGAGTTTCTGTGCCGTCAGTGTAGAACACAAAGCAAGACAAGCATTTGTTCTTCCCACTGACAGCACAAAAACTCTTCAATTAGCGCGCTGGCTACCTTACTTACCGCCGGGAACACAACACAAGGTTTTTATAGCCACGGTATTCTGTAGGGAAATACCATTGTGTCCGATTTTCCTACTAATTCTGTCCTACTTCCTACTAGTTGTAGGTTGTACCTATCCTACTAATATTTATTATGCAATCTCACATCACCCCTTTGAACCAGTATTTTTTAGTCTTCAAAATAATGTATGGAAATCTGTTGGTTTTTTTAATTTTTTTATAAAGAATATTAAAATCGAAATTACAAATATTGCCTCTAACCCCTCCAGCTAAGCTATATTGCTTGTGTTAGGTGTAGGTTCACGTCGGTAGTATAATAATAGCCAGGATTCGAATCCCGGACCTCTCGATCGTAAGGCTGACACCTTAACCACTAAGCTACCAACGAATTTATGATCACTGCAGCTTCGCTCACCTAATATTGAGGAAATTCTTAATACGATAAAATTGGTATTCAGAATGAATTTTGAATAGATTTTAATTAAAAGAATTACCCCCCTGGATAGTGTTCACAGTCCTCTTGTTGCGATAGAACACTGTTGAATACCATTTTATAAAACAATTTTCTTTAGACAACTTCATCAATTGACGAACTCAATATCGTGTGTTTCCAACCGTACTGAAATACACCCATCTCGTAGCAGTGCCGGGACCTGACTGGCGCTCCGTAGAGGCATTTTCCACCCCGCGCGTCCTCCTGTCTACTACGCACTCTGACGTCCCTCGCACCACCCGCGCCTCTCACAACTGACTTTTGACACAAATTATATCCACAGTTGGAATTCAAAAGAGCGCAAGTGCCATCGAATATTGAAACAGAAATAACCTAAAATAAAATAAAATAAAATAAAATAAAATATATTTTATTTCGAACGCAATGATTCATATTTTGTTAGTAACAATATACTGAGGACTATATTAGTAAACAAATTAAATTACATTTTAAAACTAAACTAATTTCTATTTAGAGACCAATTGTACGGCAGACATACATCTACGCGCACAATGGTTCAAAACAGGCGAGTCGTGCCTTTCAGCAAACATTTGCAAAATACTGTTGGAGCTGGCCCGAACTCTGCAGAGCAAGGAGGCTGTTTTTTTGCGCCATATTGCAGCGAAATCATTTGTGTGACTTTGCGCAAACATACCTGAAGCACTGCAGTAGCGAGGCAACCCCATCAGCATTCTATAGCCATTATTATATAAGACACGTAAAGTGCTGACGGCACGCTGTGTATAGTTGGTCCACAGGCTGCACGTGTAAAATACTTGGCAGTATGTCTTAAACAAGGTGACCCTAACTGGTTCACTACATCGTGCAAACCTGCGGGCCACCATGTTACATCGCACCGCCAGCGCCCTACGTTCCCTCTCGATATCAGCTTGGTCCTTAAGGTCATCAGTAACATAATGCCCGAGGTATTTAAATTGATACACTCGCTTAAGCTCACACTTATTCAATATTATAGGAGGTATTGATTCTGGGCATTTACCACCTCCTGCCTTAAAGACCAAGTACTCGCTTTTTTTAACATTATATGCTAACCCATGTTTTGCAGCGTAACACTCACAAGCCCCAAGTAACTCCCTGAGTGCCTTGATAGTTGGGCTCAGCAATGCCATATCATCAGCGTAGCTGATATTGTTAACGCTTATATCGTCAATACGACAGCCGATTTTTTTGTTACTGAGCTCAACAATCAAGTCATCCATATAGACATTGAAGAGCTTTGGAGATGTTATACCCCCCTGCCTTACACCACAGTTCAACGCGAAAGAAGCAGAAAGCTTACCGGCCCATTTAACATTATTCACCTGATTGAGGTACCAAAACTGGAAAATACGCACCAATTCAGCTGGCACTTTTCTCTCCCGTAGTTTCTCCCACAATATATCATAAGATACGAGGTCAAAAGCACGGGAAAGGTCCAGAAAACACGCATAAATTGGTGTTTGACGTTGGGTGTAATATTGTACAGTATGTTTCAAGCTTAGTATTGCTGTTTCAGTGGACAACCCAGGTCGAAACCCAAATTGGGCGTCATGTAACCCGAGTAGAGGCTCCAACCTAATATCCAACAGGCTATCTAGCACCTTTGCCATGACGGTAGCCAGTGAAATGGGTCGATAATTACACTTGTCAGTCGCATCACCTGTCTTGTTCTTAATTACTGGTATCACAATAGTTCTCATTAAATCACCTGGAAGGTATGAGTGACACAAGCAAAGTGAATAGAGCATGGCAAGAGCTCTAGGCAAATGAGGCCCGGCGTACCGAAGGTGCTCGATGCTGAGACCATCATGACCAGGAGACTTTCCAGTCGTCATTCTACCAATAACCCCAGCCACATCCTTAGCGGAGAAACGAACTGTATCGGTGTCACGACAAACGCCAGCATCGACCACCCCCGACGAACGGCCAAGAGGTGACTCTAATTTAAAATGCTCCACAAACATATTCGCAATGCTGTCAGGCAGATCAGCACCGCCAACGTTCACAGGAAGGCTAGGTCTGGTATTCAGTTTATTTGTGGCTTTCCAGAATTGTTTAAAGTCCTTACCTTCACGATGTGAGGCGATAATGTCAAGTTTAATTTGCTCTTGGTGGTTTTGACACCATTTAAGTTTGTTTTTGAACATTTTGCGAGATAAGTACATATCCTCGTGGATGGGCCCAGAAGTAGGTTTATTGTGCAAGAGCCAGTTCTGATAGCCAGACCTAGCCCTCATGTGAGCCTCCCGCACATACCTATTCCAGCCTACAATCTGAGCCTTGTGTTTCTTAGTCTGATTTTTTACATAACTCTGTGTGGCTGCTTCAGAGAGAATGTTGACAATATTTATATATATACTGTCAATAATTTGCCTATGTTCAAGATCCTCACAGTGAGCATTAGTGCACATACCTAGATCTTGAGGGTACTCAATCAACCTTAATTTGTCGTTACAAAGGTTAGAATATTCAGTTATCTGATCATTGTCCTTGTGTCCCCAAATTACCCGGTTACAAGGTGTATCGATGATATCTGATATTCGCCTATTAATACCTAACCTACAGTTGATAAACATAGGATAGTGGTCAGACCAGAAGACATCATGCAATATACCAATTTCCGTAATCGTTTGCCAAGCCGACTCAGTAACCACACAGTGGTCCAGCCAACGCCTACAGCCATGAGCTTCACTGATGTATGTATAGCTATCAGAGTCTATTCCTAATTTTGCAATATCCGCACATGTCCATTTCTGCTCAGTACAAAAGTCCAAGAGTTCACAGTAAAAAGACTCACCAGGGTGGCTATTGTAGTCCCCAAGTAGGTAAACCGATTCGACGTTCTCACTATCGACTATCGCGTACATTTCAGCCAGACACTCAGTGAACTCTGGTAAATTTTCACTGCAATCAGTAGGCATGTACACACTAAACACTATTATCGAGCTATCACCGAGAGATGCTTTAATTGCCACTAACCGCGCACTAACGCACTCAATCACAGTGACCGCTTTAAACGCTTGTTTACGCCACAGGATAGCAACACCGCCATAAGGACGCCCTCTTAATAAATCTACCGAAAGATCTACTGCTGATTTACCCGTACTGACGAAATCGTTGTGTATGGAGTCGAGGTATGATATGTCATATGGCATCAGCCACGTTTCTTGCAGAGCAACTATATCAGCTGACTGGCACAAAGATCTAACACCCTCGACAGACCTTTTCACAGACT
Organism: Eilema griseolum; assembly: GCA_963662185.1. Taxonomy (NCBI): domain Eukaryota; kingdom Metazoa; phylum Arthropoda; class Insecta; order Lepidoptera; family Erebidae; genus Eilema; species Eilema griseolum. Next base: position 1,771,604 of record OY759232.1, read on the forward strand.
TGCAATTGAAACTGACTAATTTTGTATTGTAATAAGTATCTGAATCCATAAATAGTATGTTTATTTATTTGCTGTATTCTATTGTGTGCCATACTTCGTTTTACTCTTATCACGAGAGAAGCGTCTAAAACTTATTCCATCTGGCCATAACTTATCATCAAGGAATATGCCTATTTTGCTTTGTGAGACGTACAGCTTGTACGAGTTGTACCTTTTTTCAACCGTTCTGTTTATTTTATACAAATCTACTTCTTCCTGCGTTTTCTCAAGTATATACGCCTTAATATCGCCTTCAGTGGTATCTTTACATACATAGGAGATGAAAAGCGGCAATTTCACAGTCGCCGCCTTAAATTTACAATCTGGCCTAACCTCTGCTCTCCCAGTTCTTCTGCTAGCTAAGGTTTTCTTAGGCTTTTTTGCCACCAAGCGCCACGGCTCAACGTCCTCTACCATTTGTTGCAACTTGTCACTCGTATGATCCTTAGGACTCAGTAAACATTGGGTATCTCGACCCAAACTCGCACAGCAGTTGTTTACATCTGTCTTAGTGACGTCTTGGCTATTGGTAGCATGTTCATTCACTCGTTCAGTGTGTCGCTCCGACGCATAGCCGCACCCGCCGTTACTAGGTGTGAAAGAGACAGAGGTGCTATCGCGCTCCTTTTCCCCCGCGGCCGCCGGCGCGCAATCAGCTGTCCGCTTACCGCCATTCATATTTTGTTGAGCCGTTAAAACTGTATGCGTCATACCTACATATTGCGGTGAGAAATGAGTGGTACAATTTATGGATGCTTTAGGCGATTTATCTTTGCTGGGGGACTTCTCAACATACTGTTGCAAAGCCATGGGGCCACTATCCAAAGGGTCGGCAGTAAAAGCACCGCGCTTTCTATTAACAAGGTCAAAATTATTGCATACTAACGACGCCTGCCTTAGATTTTCGAATTCAATCTTTAGCTCTTGAAACTGATCCAAAGGGGCACACTCGGTTTTCAGAACCTTTACATCACGTTGCAACCGTAATATATCTTTCAATAGCTTCGTCGCATCTATGTGGTCAAAAGTTACGGGGGGAAGCTTCTGCAGGTCCCGCGCAACAAAGATGGGCATCAACTCTGGATCCGTCACTTTGAATAGACATATTATGTCATCGATATCTCGAGCATTTTTGCCTTTATTTCTACGGACTTTTCGCTTTGAATTCGGAACCGAATCGAACAGTAATATTTTTGCCGACACTATTTCACTCTCCGAAAAACTATCACTGCATAATCGGATAAGGGAGACCTCATCCATCACATCTGCTTTATTTTGAATAAACGACAGTAGTTCGCTTATCACTATATTACAATTCGCACATTTAATTATATTTGACGCCATTTTTTGCACCGAAAAGGGTACCGCCCGAGAAGTTCGTCCGCACGCATTCGCGAACGAACGGGAACTCAAAAATAAAAAAATAAATGACATCTTAAACGTTTGTAAGAAAACATTTTTTCCTATGACTGTTAATCTGGTTTGTAGCGTTTCAGTAATCAATTATGACTTGCCTTTTTATTTCTATCAACGAGGTCAAAAGTCACTTTTGTGACTTGGAATACCAGGCTCACATAAACCTATAGAGCACTTTGCAACAGTTTTTCCGCGAGTAGGCTATCTTTGTTACTCCTATAGCGCTGTCTCTAGTTGTTTGGTGGGGTGGTCTGGATAGAGATAGCCAGATGACTAGTGAATGAATGGTTTGCTACTACAAGAAGTATTTTATCTTTGTTGCTCCTATAGCGCTGTCTCTAGCTGTTTGAAGGGTGGTCTGGATAGAGATAGCCAGAAGATTAGTGAATGAATGTGTTGCTACTAATAGAACTATTTTATGACGTGAATCTATCCTCGCTCGGCTACTGCTCTGGTAATTTTTCAGCAAAATAGTGCTGTCAATATGGCTTAAATATTCTTGTGCTTTTTTATTGAACAAGATACGTGTGAAGAACTATATGAATTTAAAAAGAGAAAACTATTATAATAGCTAAAGTTATAAAATAACTAAATAATATCATATTCCTCTGCAACACCACAGACTAGTAATGTTCCCAGACGAATTGCAATGCGAATATTTGTTTCATTTGGCATCGATGGGAAGGAATTCTTTAAAGCCTGAACCTACAGATTTGTATAGGTATATTAGTATTGATATATATATTAATTTAGAAAATCCTCAGTAGGAATATAAATAATTGTGCTCTGAAATAAGGTTATCTTATTTCGTATTATATTTACGCTATTACCGTTTCGGTATCCGAATTAGAACAAACTTTATTATTAAATAGCTAATGTCCAGTACTAAATGCTTATTATATTACTAAACTATGCTAAACCTGTGACTAAACTTTAAAAATAGACCAGTTGACTAAAATCGTAGCATTCAGTCCTTTTCGTAGCAGAAGTAGCGTAGCGATTCGTAGCTGTCGGTAACGTGTTATTCAGAAAACCAAAATTCACCCTTAAATTTAAGATTGCGGATAACGCATCGAACCGAATACCACGCAAAATGAAATTTCGACTACCAGTGACTACTCTATATCAGTGACTAATTTTATTTTGCGTGGAATTTCCTCAACGAATTGTGAAAGGAAATTGCTACTAGATTTTTTTCTTGATTTGGGGTTAATCAAGAAAAAAACCTAGTAGTCTAATTTTTGAGTTATAGACCATTTGGGCTAGAACAGTCTCTTAGCATATTATCTAATCCAGACAAAATGAAGATTTGAGCTTCACATAGAGCTGAAAAATGGTGGAGGTCCAAGACCACAATACAAGATATATCAAAAGTCCCCATCGATTGGACTTGTGCATTATTTTATCTATTCTATGGTTCTAATTTAACATGGTACACAATATTCCATAGTCAATCCACCATAAAAATCAGTTTAGTAGTTACGGAGATATGTCATAGCAAAATTTCACTCACATATACAGGGTGGAATTTTTATTTTATTTATTTATTAATTATAAGGACGAAATCTCTCTAACAAATTTCATAAATACTTCACTTTCACTGGTGGTAGAAACTTGGTGGCACAAATTTGTCTCAAGTTTCGACCGGGTAGGTACCACCGTGCACTATTGCGAAAAACCCTCCATAGTAATTCAATCTCGGTTGGATTGTGTTCAGGGGTCAGCATGTGCATAGCCGGGCAGAGGTGGTGGTTGTCGCAGCACTAGTGGGACCAGTGGGTCTTGGCGTAGTCTAGTGGGGATGGCGCGGGGCGATGCGCCGAACAGGGAGACCTGTAGAAACGGTGGTGCCGCTGGCCGCCCGCGGTATAGTACAGGGGCCCAACTGGGGTTAACCACCTTGAGAGGCTGCCTCACCAGGCCGCGCATAATCCCGATATGGTTCGTCGTGCCGGTTGGTGACCGGATTTGGGAGCCCGGCGACCATACTCGGGGGGGTACGGGGGCCCTTCCGTTCGGCGCGTCGGCTCTCGCCATGCCTCACATTCATACATAAAACCAATATCCCGCGCTTTGTCACACGGTGCTGCGGCGGCAATCACTTCTTTTTTCACGCCTTCTCCCACCCAAACTCATGGCAGCGCAATTTACAGAAAAAGGCAACACAGCGGCTCGTCACACTCCCAAAAGCTTGCTATTTGAGGTGGAGTCCACTAACATCTGTGGGCTCCATGCAAACCTCAACGCCGTCCACCAACACCTAGAGACGGCGAAACCTGCCATGTTTTTTCTAACGGAGACGCAAATACACCGCCCTGACGACACGACCTACTTGCTCTACCCTGGCTATGTTCTTGAGGAAAGTTTTCGTGCAAAAGCCGGGGTGTGCGTGTTTGTTAGGGCGGATGTTTGCTGTCGCCGTTTGCGCTGCCTAGAGGACCCATCCTTCTCCCACCACGAGATCTGGTTGGGCTCCTCCAAAACAGACCATGCGGGAAGAGCCGCCCACGCATTTGCTCTGGCGCACGGCCTGACCCAATTGGTGCACGAGGTCACTAGGATACCAAGAAGGTCGGGCCAAGCACCTTCTCTGCTAGACCTTCTGCTGACGAGTGATCCGGACCGGTACAGTGTATCGGTGCGAGCCGCGTTAGGCAACTCTGACCACTGCCTGGTCTGTTCCGCGGTGCCTATTATAGCGCCACCACGACCCATGCGGGGGAAGCGGCGTCTCTGGCACTACTCGTCAGCGGACTGGGATGGACTTCGTGACTATTTTGCGTCCATCCCGTGGGTTGAGCGCTGCTTTGAAGGTAAGAACCCATCGGATTGTGCTACTGCTGTCGCCGGTGAGATTGGTCTGGGTATGGAATACTATATCTCATACACCGATGTCACCGGTGACCGCGGGGTGCGCCCTTGGTTCGGGCGCGAGTGCGCGGAAGCTGTTGAACAAAAACAGTCTGCGTACCGCGCTTGGGTAAGGGCGCGCGCCACGCGCCATCCTAATCTGGGCCACTTCAAGGCGGCGTACAACAGAGCCACAAAGGTCTGTAGAAGGGCCTATGTCAGAGCGGATGCCCTGCGCATAGCGCGGCTTGGTCAAGAGCTAGTGATGCATCCTACGGGAAGCCGTGGCTACTGGCGACTGGCTAAAGCCGTGCAAGCCAACTTTTGTCAGCCTTCGCTGCCTCCGCTTCGTAACCCTGATGGATCCCTGGCCCATGAGCCGCAAGAGAAGGCAAATCTGCTGGCTAATCTTGTGGTACGCAGCCACCAACACTACCCGACAGTGACCACGCGATGCCTGATATCCATATCAGGCAACGCGATGTCCGTGCAGTGCTGCAATCACTCGATGTCCGGAAAGCCAGTGGTCCGGATGGTATTCCAGCGGTAGTTTTGAAAAAATGTGCAGTGGAGTTGTCTCCAATGCTTACGCTTACCGGCTATCCTACAGTTCGGGTACAGTGCCTTTGCCTTGGAAAGAGGCGAATGTTCAGCCGATTCCCAAGAAGGGGGATCGCTCGGAGCCAGCCAACTATCGACCCATAGCCGTCACCTCAGTGCTGTGCAAAGTGTTCGAGCACATAATTAACAAACAGCTCATGCGGCACCTAGAGGATCACTCCTTAATTAATGACCGGCAATATGGCTTCAGACCGAAACGGTCAACGGGTGATCTTCTAGCATACGTTACCCATCTTTGGGGTGAGGCTATGGACAAGCACGGCGAGTCACTGGCAATTAGTCTTGACATCGCCAAAGCTTTCGATAGAGTCTGGCACAAATCGCTTCTTTCCAAGCTACCTGCCTTTGGTCTGCCTTCTAGGCTGTGCAACTGGGTTGCTAGCTTCCTGCAGGGGCGCCGTATTCGCGTCCTTTGTGACGGACGAGCTTCGGAGTTTCTGCAGGTTAATGCTGGCGTGCCCCAGGGGTCCGTCTTATCACCCACTCTCTTTCTTCTGCATATCAACGACATGCTGTCTACCGGCAATGTTCATTGTTATGCAGACGATAGCACTTTACATGGGAGTTATCATGGACATCCAGCGGCCAAGCAGTCAGATATCGCAGAGAAAAGGCAGCTTCTTGTCACTGAGCTTGACGGGGTCCTGAATCACATTTCTCAATGGGGCTCTGAGAACCTGGTTGAGTTCAATGCCAAGAAGACGCAGGCATGTGCGTTTACAGCAAAAGTATCTTCTTTCCTTCCCCTCCCCACTCTTCAGAGCACACCACTGCCGCTGCAGGACAATCTCAATATCCTAGGTATGGATGTTCGCTGCAACCTGCCTTCCTTGACGTGAGGATCGGTGTTCGTGAGGATGGGTCGTGTAGCCACTCCGTGTACAGGAAACCCACTCACACTGACCGCTACCTGCATGCCGACTCACATCATCATCCGCGCCATCTGAATTCGGTAGTGACGTCGCTTACTGACCGCGCATATAGTTTATGTGACGAGGAACATTTACAAGAAGAATTGAAGCACATAAGCGGCGTTCTACAAAAGAATGGATACAATGGACGGATAAGACCACCAAGACTCACCACAAATAAACCCCGGAACTATAAGGTGGAAAGACAGCCAGCCTTTTTACCCTACATCAAAGGAGTGACAGATAAGACCGCTAACATCCTGAAGAAGGTATCTGTCAAAACTATTTTCACTCCTTTTAAAAAGCTGTCGCAATGCCTGCGCTCACCCAAAGATGGCTCCCCATTGGACAGACCGGGAGTGTACAAGATTAACTGTAGCTGTGGCAGTTCTTATATAGGACAAACAAAAAGAACGGTTACATGCCGAATCAAGGAACACATCAGGGCAGTCAAAAACAATGAACCGCATAAATCTGCAATCGCTCAACATTTATTGGAGTCCGGTACGAACCACTGGATCGAGCTACATAACCCTCAGATGCTTTCGACAGAACGCCACTATATACCAAGACTGGTAAGGGAAGCAATTGAAATAAAAAAGTATAAAAATTTCAATCGTGAGGATGGGTTTCAACTGCCGAACGTCTGGCATCCAGTGGTCCGTCTTTGCAAAAACAACCGGGAACAAGCTAAAACAAAATCGCGAGTGGATACAGTGAGCATCGTATGTCGTGAACGTGATCGAGATCGGGTTCGAGTTTGTAGTGAGAGTGAAACCAATAGTAGTGCAAATACGCGTAGTAAAAGAACTCGAAAGAGGGTATATCGATATAATTACTCCTAGAAGAAAAAACTTTTTCTTTGTTCACCGCCACTACTCCAGTTCCTCCGTGATCATGGTGCTTGCAACAGCGCCGAAATATCGGAAACTCAAAATAATGAAACATGGTAAATAGCCCGTTTATTCTGATACTGATGTCAGTGACCATGATAGTTTAAATACCTATAATTATTCAATGAGCCAAGTTCTACAGCAAGATGGTGGTCCAGCCCAAAACAGTAGAATCACTACTGCCTTCATTAATAACCATTTTATTACCTGGATTGGTACAAACGGCAAAATCAGATATCCTACGAGATCACCAGATCATAGCCCTTTAGATTTTTTTTCAGTGGGGATATGTAAAAAATTCAAATTTACATTAAATGTTATGAGAACGTAAACGAGTTGATAGTTGAAGTTCAGAATACGATTTATAACATTCACCACAACACGTTATTAAAGGTTACTAGAAATGAATTCGTTAGAAGAATAAATTTGTGTATTCAAGAAAATGGAGCCCATTTTGAGCAATTCATTAGTTAGTTTACAATTTTTTGTAAACAATTAAAATAATTTAAGATTTCATTGTTTTCCTTTCATTTAATTTATGAAGTTTGTTAGAGAGATTTCATCCTTATAATTGACCCTAACGATCGATGCAATAAAAGTGCAGGGTGCAATTTTTACAGATTTTAATCGGTTCAATTGCCGGGTGCGGCAATCGAATTTAAAAAAAATCACTGAATACAATTTTCCTTCTTTTCAAAAATAAAGGAATGTTTTCTTTGAGTAAAATTTTCTATTTACAGTATTAAGAGTACTTCTCCTTCAGGTGGCATTCCAAAAATTTCACTATGTATACTTTCCCATACCCACATTCCACGTCAATTCGGTGAGTCACGTGTATTGTACAACGGAGTACCAGGCTCTTAGTGTAGTGAGAAGGTGGCCTAAAGCTTCCAACAGACTTGTTGCCATAACAACAACATGTCGCTTCTTAGTGTGCGTTGTTATTGCATACACGTGGTGCAAACATGGACGTACAGTTGTAGCAGTTGTATACGAGACCTCTGCAATAGTTTGGTAGCCTAGTGTTAGAAGTCAAAGGCAGTCTTAATATTGTGACGCTATTTGAAGAAATCGGTGGGACACATAGCATCGTCTCTGGTTTCATTGAATTTTGTTGTGTTTGTTTTATGAATCAAAGAAGATTTCATCATTTTAGAAATAAAACTGTTTTTAACCCCCATCCCAAAAAGTTTTTGTTGCATACGGTTATTGTATGGTAACAAATAGACGCTAGACTTATTCACAGAATATTTCGCTTGTGCTTGCACTTTAAACATAAATAAATTTAAATGAAAAAAATTCTTCAGCCGGGCTCCCATACTACACCCATGATTGTCTTACTACTTTTTGCTTGATATTATTTACGACAACAGGTAGATCTTAGGCGCTTGAAATATTCACAGAATATTTAGTAGAATATATTATTCACTTTAAAATGAACATAATATTAATATAAATAGGGACACCATGGTTTTAGATTAGAGGTGTACCTGATAAAAGAACTATAATGTAATACATACATACATACAGTCACGCCTTTTTCCAGTGGGGTTGGCAGAGACTACTGTTTTCCACTGGCCACGATCCTGGCATACCTTTTTCGCTGCTTCTTCTTCTATAAGTTAATTCTAAATTTTAAAATCTAAATGCTATAATGTAATGTCTAATCATTAGACATTAGACACTAAAAATAATAAATATTCTCCAACATTTTACACAACGCTATCTAGACCCATGATAAGCATAGCTTAACTAGCTTGTGTTATAGAATCCCTCTGTGCCGCAGCTGTAGAACTTTGTATTTAATATGAACCTGGCTGCTGTATCCATTATTGCTTTTAAGTCGTTTCAACCAGGCTATTAGCGGGATGCGCAGGTAATCGGTACACAGTACTCCGATATGTGGTCGTCATGGCAACAGCACAACGTATATAACTGCAACTGTGTGTATCGATGCCAAACTAAAACAAAATGTTTGTACTGCTATATTACAACTCTTTGCACATCTGGTAACCTAATACTACAATATTGAAAATACGTACTTGTTCTACGCAGTCCCTTTGTCACGCTTGCTTAGTTAGTTTGTTTACACAACGGATGCAAAACGGCCGCGGAGCATTGTTTACTTTTTAAACCTATTAAAAACCAAGTCAAGTGCAGTATAATACAGAGATTTGTATTTAAATTATAAGAGCAATGTGTATACGTGCCTGTAATAACAATAAACAATCTATCAATTAATTATATTTACGCGAAAATAGACTGCGGCCTCGAATGCGACCGTGACTTATGCAAGGGTGATGATGACAATTAACCTTCAAGAGGTACCGTACTATGAGGTCATTTCACCAACTAACTAAATAGCTTGTAGAATTAGCAGTTTAATAAAGTGACTATGGGTCAAATTTCAAATTCAATTTATTTATTTCTCAAAATAGTCTAAAATATTATATCTTAATGATGTCAAATACTGCTTTTAACAAAGTTTACCACCGTTTCCTAGGCGCTAGTGGAGAAGAAACGGCGCAACAAACTCCACTGTGGTATTTTTAAGACGTCAGCTTATAAATAGTGATTTTTTAAGACTAATTATGGACGAATGTGCATTTTTGTCTCGTGTCAAGATAATTAATTGTATATAATGATCTGATTTGATTTAATTATTGAATTTGTGGATGATCGAAGCACTGTGACTTGATATTATATTAAATAGTTGCTTTATTTTGTTATTTTTATTATATTATTTAATTTGATAAAACTACATCTGTGACATATTTATTATTCTAATATTAGCATGACGACTATGTAAATGACTAGAAACAATGTTGACATTCACCTATAATTTCATTTGTTGATAATTTTTTAAATTGGTATAATGCCAATTATAATGTAATAGCTTAAATAATCATTTATTCAATTAATTATATTCTAAAATATTATATTTCATAATCATATTGTACGTCTTATCAGACATGCCACAGTGATACCTACTTATTTATGTAATTAATAACATCTTCTATTACCTTTGACAAACAATAAATGCATTTGATTTGATTTGATTTGATATAATTCCAATTAATTTGATAAAAAAAAAGTTATAATAAAAATGTTACTTAAGTTAAACGTAAAAAAAGATCGCGGTACTTTAGTATTATGTTATCAGAGCTATGAGCTGGGTTATAATACCTGATAGTATACCCAGTGGGCATACTAATGATCATAGTAACCATGACAGTTTCAATACTTGTCTAAAAGATGTATTGTGTCTAGCCGTGGAAGTATTTTGGCAAAAAAATGGAACACTAGTAAAATTAACATAATATTTACATCTAGCCTCTAGTATTATAGTCAATAGTGGCAACCTAATACAGCCTTATATCCTTCAATCAATCAATCAATCAATCAATAGTGGCAACCTAATACAGCCTTATATCCTTTTTCAAAGTCTAATCTACCCATGCACAAAACTTCATCATAATTAGTTTAGTGGCTTAGGCGTGAAGACATAACAGACAAACACAGTAAATTTCGCATTTATATTACACTAGCCGACTCGTTCCAGCTTTGCCCGTGGTATATTTAGAAATCTCATACTCGTATACGGCTATAATTTTTTAGTCTACAAATAATTTATGGAAATTTGTTGGCTTTGTCGACATTTATGAGCTCCTTTAAGTAGTAGCGTGATGATATATAGCCTAAAACCTTTGGAGATAAACGGGCTATTCAACACAACAATATTTTTTTCAATTCGAACCACTGTATAGATATAAGTTTAGTATACGCATTTTAACTTTTGTTTTATTTAATTACTATTTTTATTAATGTATATATTATAATAGATTTAATTAAAGATGGTATATATAAAATAGTTTGTCAGTTACATAGTATAGATTAGCTTTAATTTAACTGAACTTTATTAGTTCAATTTGTACAATGCATAAATTACATTCCGTAAAGATTCATTCCTGTAACTAAATTAAGTTTACTAGAACAATACCCTCACGTTTTTACTAAGGAATAAAAGAGATAAAAAATATAGGGTGTACAACACAGCCCCCATCCCATCGTCCTTCATCCCACTACATCCGTGATGTTTTATCTCTGTCTTGTACTCAAGTGATACCTGTGAAAGATCCTTTTGATGAGCTGCTACCCTAGTATTACGAGGTAGAGTACACGTGGCAGCGTTTTGGAGCATTGACCTTATAAATAAAAATTGGGTCATCCATGTTGGTGATCTTCTGTGTAATAAATAATATTATGAGAAAATAAGAGGTACCTCGTGTTACTCAAAATGTACTGATGACAGTTAAGTTAGTCCTTGATTTTGTAAAGGTCTCTCTCTGCCAACTACGAAAGGTAAAAGAATAAGCGTTGGTAGCTTAGTGCCTAACTAAAGACTCGGCCTTATGATCGATAGGTCCCGGGTACTGTTATATACTGGAGATTTTTTTATTTTTTATTTTAATACACAGTGAACATACAAAGGCGGACTTAATGCCATAGGCATTTTCTGCCAGTCAACCTTAGGGTGATGCAAAGATATTTATGTTAAAGGTAGGCACGAAGTTTTGTGGTGAGAGACATTCAATGCCGATAAGTAGCTTTGTTGCAGGGGCTAAAAGTTTTAACTCATAGTTAAAAAAAACATGTCAGACCCACACATACGATAAATGATCTAATAAAAAATCAAAGATAGTCACAATTCGATCTTAAAATGGAAAGAAACGAAAGAAAGTCTTTTGGAACTCCTACACACCGCACAAAATGCAGCATACTGCTACTTAAACTATATTGTTTACGGGAATTAACTCGACCATGGTATTTGTACGAAACGGTGGTATTTCCACCCAATTGAGAAGTCCGACTGGGGAAGTACCACCGCACCACAGAATACCGCGGCCGTAATAACTTCATGTTATGTTCCCAGCGGTGAGTAGGGTAGCCAGAGCTCACTAGAGAATTCGTGCTGTCAGTGGGAAGACTAAAGGCTTGTCCTGTTTTGTCTTCTACACTGACAGCACAGAAACTCTGTACTTACAGGGTCTGCAGCGCGAGGGTGGCTCCTCTGGCGTTACACACGTCCATAGGGCACGGTAAATACTTTCCATCAGGTGGACCGTATGTTTGTCTGCCACCTAAGTGGTTTAAATAAAGGTACATACATACCTTTGATTTGGCTGACATCAACATTATTGTATATCATGGAACGTGAATGTTTAAAAGGTAGATAATGCTACTTATAGTCGATTTGTCTAAAACGAGATACCGGGTAATACGAGGAGAGTAGAAATCTAATAGGTGAATTGAAATAAAATAGTTAGCTTAATTCCGTAGTCATTTTCTCTCATCCATACATAAATACATATATTCAGCCTTTATCCCCGGAGGGTTAGGTTAGGTTAGTTGTGAATTAACACAAACGTTTCTCCAATAATTGTATTCGGTCCCACGTAATAGGGGGTGAGCCTATTGCCTACCATGATCCTAGCATGCACCTATTGCTTTTTCATAATTTGTTTCCAAGCCATTCGTGTTGCTAATTAGTAATTAATTTTAATAAGTTTATTTTTATAAAGAGCAATAATAATAAGATTAGTACAATACATAAATAGTAATACTTAAATTAAATTTAAATAAATAAACAAAAATATATATTTTTCGAACGGAAAGAAAACCCGACGTTTTTTTAAACTATTTTATTTAATACACAACATTACCCCACACAACTTATGTGATTTTAAATTCCATTAATAATAAATCTTAATCTAGTTTTAAGCTTATATTCCAGACTTTTTTTTGCCGCCACTGCCCTAATTTTTCACCTCTAATATATTAACGTAGGAAACAGCGCCCATTCCAAACAGTCGCAATTCTTATGCCACCGCATAGTATTACGTCTGTTAACCAGGATATTATGAGAGCGCAGAGATGTGCTGTCTGTTTCATTAGAGCTAATTTTCCCCAATGGGCAGGTCTACTGAAACTCCGCCTAAGGGAATAGCTATTTGGCAGGGGTGTGGGGTAATCGATACATGTTTGTACCCCGTCTACTGCACAGTTCCTCACTCCGCTTATAGCCTGGTAGTTCGTTGGCACTTCGTTTTCCTGCAAAGCAGGGAGTTGGAGACGAAATAAAACGAACGAGGTTCGATTGTATAAAATAAGATAAGATAAGATGAGATAAGATTCAAATAATCAGTATCTAGTGTTTTAGTATTTTACCATTTTATAATGGTTTTCAAATCCTGAGTGCAAACTTCAAGGTAAGAAGTTCTACTGCTTGGACAAAAGCGAATTATATAGTATATATTGGGTCTTCTGACTTCCATGCAACTTGGGCATCACTTACATGAATTATGCGTGCATTATTGATTGATGCAGAGAAAGTCATATTTTACAGCTGAACAAGAAAAGAAAAAAAGAGGCACTACTTTCATTAAGATTTTTTTTGATTAAAATTGTTTATTATGCCATATATCAGATCAAGCAGCCAATAGAAAAATGATTTCTTACTACATTTATATAAAACCGTTTAAAACGGTAAATTTTTTAATCAAATATACTACGGTTACGATATTGGTCACGTAGCAACCATCTACGATGACAGCTACGAGAATTAGTAAAGGTATAAGATTCATGAGTGAATATTGCACTTTATCTTCCAAAAACAGGAAATTACGACCGCATTAACTATTATTTATCCCTTTTGTTCTTATTATAACTACATTTGAACTTACGGGTAAGCCGAGGTGTGCATGATTATGTGATTGCTGATAACTTCTCTTTAATAAGCTGTAGCTCGCAACTCCTCGTGGAAGTCAATATCGCATTAAAATACAGTCTATGTCCTTTCCCAAGGTTTATTATGTACCTTCTTTGTACCAAATTTCGTCAATATCGGTTCAGTGGTTTACGCGTAAAAAACATAACAGACAGACGGAGTTACTTTTGCATTATATTAGTATAGATTGTACCCATATATACATATAATCACGCCTTTACCCCCGGAACGTTAGGCAGAGGTGAATTAACACCCACATTTCACCAATCATTGAATTCGGTCCCACGTAATAAGGGGTGAGCCTATTGCTGTCTTCCAGCCACAATTCAAAGAATCAAGAATCAATTTTATATCCATCCAACCTATTTAATAGTTGGATGGTTTCATTTGACAGTAAAATAGTATGACGTCGTAATAAATTATTTCATACAAGTTACCGTTTTGACATTTAGTAAAAGTGTTTAATTTAACAATTGAAACGAGGTGAGTAACTCCATCTACTAAACAAATATTGTACTAGCACCTAAAGATGACGTCATACCGTTTAAGATTACGTCATCATTCACGATTTCCAACGCCACGCTACCAGGCTTCCACAAACGCTAGGCGTGTGTGTAGTTTCATTGCTATGCAAAATATTCTGCTTGTATGAAACATCTATCTTTGTGTTATAGGTAGGTTCTATTTCAATTTGTTGAAGTTTTAGCTCCTCTTATGCGACCTGATAAGGAATGGTTTTGGCATTAAATTTTTACTCGTTAATACAATAATTTTCTAACAGATTATATCACGCCTTCCCGCTCAGCGTCTGAGTATTACTGCGAAAAAGCAACCGAACGGTAAAACGCATCAAATAAATCGTAGCAAGCTGATTTTATTATATTTTATACGTTAAAAATATGATACTGATGCCAATTTGGTTGTGTGCCAACTGTTTAAATTTGGGCGAATCATTGAAATAATCCAGTAACTATGGCTGCTCAAAAGTAGCCGAAACGTCGGGTTTTCAAATAAATCGCGATAGAATCCGTTAAAAAGTGATTTCATTTCAATTATTAAATATAGTTAGTATTATTTTAATATACCCTGTCATTAAATTATCGCCAGGGCCGCTGTCGGGGGAGGTTTCAGTACCAACTGTCTACCAGGCTATCATCAAACTGAACAGATTGACTCGCGTTGCGCAGCGTTTGCATTTTCCCTTCATCTATGAATGTATGCATGTGTGCGTTACTTTCTGGCCGGAGTGTCATATATTGTTCTGTCTTTGTAATAGAATGGATTTAGAATGTTGCGAAGTCTAACTCTTTCAGTTATATGTTGTCCTAGTAACTTACAATTGAAGCAATAAAAAAATGGTATTTATTTTGTAACATAACATAACATAAACTTACGCCTATATCCCCGAAGGGGTAAGCAGAGGTGTTAGCACCAACATTTCGCCAGTTTAGGTGCCAATGTAATAGATGGCGAGCCTATTGTCATTAACCGGGCACTTTTACCTTACTGTTTATTTTAGAACTCGATTCAATTTGGATTTCACATGTGACTGGCCATTAAAGTAAACCGAGTTCTCGTAAATGAAATTAAAAAAAAAACATTATCGTTGGTACGGCTATCACAGTTCGTACATTTGATTGAAGTACTTCGGTCTCGTAGCAGTCCTTGTAAACAACTGCTACGAGTTAACACTTAGCCGTAGCAATTAAAATCTACGACAAGGCGTAGCTGTAGCTACGTAGAAGGCACAAGTTCACATACTATTTTATAATAAAAAATACAGGATTTTTCTCGAAGTCTATAAGTCGTAAAAATAAAAAAAAATCTAATTTAACCAGGAACAACGCTAAGAAGATGATGATGGGTGAACACTATACAGCAAGATTGTGTTTCAAAGGCAGTTATTGCTGCCTTGTAGAAAATCAAAGTGCCTGGATTATGCCAGTCAAAGTCCATTAACAAACTTATAAGATTTCTCATGTTTTCATTGAAATATTTGACTTAGATCATTGAGATTGCTTGATGAGGGTTCCTAAATATATGTATGTATGGAGAGTGTTTGTGCTGTCAATGGGAAGACCAAAGGCTTATTCTATTTTCAGCCGACTACGGCGAAGCAAAAGGAGGGTTATGATTTTGACAGGCTATGAATGTATGTAGGTTTATTTGTTCCCTCATAGCTCCTCAGCCACTTATTAGAAGCGTCTTAGTCGTCCGCTGGTTATAGGCTAATAATGTGTCACTGAATCTAATGTAGCGTCCTCTAACGATCATGATGTACTGTGTTAAAAAATAAATTTGAAATAAATAACACATTTCAAATATGTATTATACCTATTGCTTGCCCAAAACTAATATAAATAAAAAGTTGAATTTAAAACTAAGTGTTTTACAGTAGTCGGGTACTGTAAATCACGTTCTAAAAGTGTAAAACAGGAAAATATCAAGAAAAGGTCGTATGCCACTTAAGTCTGTTAAAAATAAAACATTCTTGGGAAAAGTGGCGTACGGCCACGGCTATCAAATGCAAATAAATAAATAAATTAATTAATTTGTATCTTTGGAACTGATGGCACCGTTCCACTGTACCAGTACAATTTTCGGCAACAACTTCCGACAGGGTCGGCAGCGCAAGTGTGACTGTCTTGGTGTTGCACACGTCCGTAGGCCACGATAGACACTTTCCATCAGGTAGGCCGTGTGCTTGTCTGCCACCTAAGTGGTATAACATTTTTTTTATACCACTTAGGTGGCAGAAGCACACGACCTACCTGATGGAATGTGTATATTTGCTGAAGAATATATATTTGAGTGTACTGTCAATGTATTCACTGGTTTAATCCATTTTTATTCATTTTCATTTTTCTAATATTTGTCGGTAAAATGTATCGCACAATTCGTGAGGGAGGATGAACAGCCGACAAGTTACCAGGCTGTGAGCGGAGCGAGGAGCTCTCTTGTACTAGATATGAAAACACGCTACAAGATTGATGTGTGTGTTGTTGAACATGATAAGAGTTGTGTGCGGTTTGGACACCCCACCTCACACCACACCACTTCCATGACTTTTACCCCAAGCAGACGTTTCCCAATGAAGAGGTACTTTACATACATTTTTTTTTTACTTCATTTTTTAAATATTCAGTCTGAATACTGGGTACAGTCCTGAAGATTGAATGAAGACCTGGTGGCATTAGGAAAGGTTTCCTAATGCTGACGATTTTAAATTGGTGGTTCCTAACTTGACGGCCTCGAGGGGAACACATGCTGTACGAGTCATATATCGTACATGGCACGCGCGCATCATTCACATCAGCACTTTTCTGTCGCCTTACATAAATTGTATGTTTTCGCGACAGTACGCATTCACAGTTCATAATAAGCGGTACTCATCAATCCATTCTAGCATTAGTTACGGGATAGTTAAGTGATCAATAAACGCATTTCATTTTATCTATCAGTGACTTATCATTTCAAGTAACAAAGTTGTGTGTGCATTCAACAGCGCAGACATACTTTTGGTCCTTCGAGCCACTTATTAACTTTTTACATGACTGCCCATAATCGATTGTAATATTAAGATATTATATATCTTTATGCACTAATCCTCTCAAAATCAATAGATCAGAACATGGTTGATAGCAGACGGGTCTCTAAATTGAACTTGCCGAAGTATCAACATAGACGGTAAGTAGGTACATCCGTACATCGCATCTCGCACCTTCGGTTCGCTGTTGACATCGTCAAAGTTGCGGAGTCACTAGATCAGCTAGGGAGCACTGAGTGTGCACAGTGCACCCGCCTTGTGACAGCAACCACCTCTTCAATCAGCTAGATGCCTGGTATCGTTCCGTGTCCAAACACGTGACGTAATCTCTATGGACGGAATGAATGAATACATACGAGTACACAGATAGAACATTATAAAGTGTGTGGCTGTGCTGGTGTTCCTGGTGAGTTCAGTCTATTCCACAAAAAAAAAAAGAATGGGGCAACCTTTATGGTCCAAAGTGAACTTAGACCTACTAAAATCCATGTCTTCTATACCAAAGATTTTTTAATAATGTTTATGGAAATTAACGCAATTGTGGTATAGGTACATACCTTTGAATTGCCTGACATATCGACCAGGTTACACCGGCTGTTTATTGTATAATATGGAATGCGAAAGATCAAAGATATTTTTTCATATAGCTAAGGTGACAATCAAATACTATTTGTTTGTCGCCTTAATAACTAATAATATTTGTAAGCAGTGTGTAGTACGTTCATAGTTATACCACGCAGTGAAAGCGACAGTGAACTTGAACTGTAGCTGTCGTATACGATATTTTGTAGTGTGCTATTGTAACGGGAACTACCGGGGTAATCCCTTGATACTTATAGCTGTGATCGTCTATTTACCTAATCTTTAAAACCCGACCCAATATCTATCATTCATTACTTTAATAATCCTGACACTACAGTTTAAATCGTTATTCTAACTTAGTTTTTAACTGTTATGAATAGTATGATGATAAGACTGTGGATTTATATTTTATTCAAATGAGATATAAATTAGATTCAATATAGGTCTTTGATAGTTTGAACTTTGTGGCATCTTTTCAGCTGTATATTTTATATAGGCCTTTAATGTCGAAGATATCATATATGATTTGTGATATGTGATCCGGATCAATAGAATATCTCAAGCCCCGAAGAGCGAGAATATGAATCTCAAGCCCCGAAGAGCGAGATTACATATGATCAATTCCGAAGAACTGATAGCGTTGATCAAAAGATCAAGCTCTCCTCCACTTCGTCACAATTAATTTAATTCAGTTTGTAAAACCTCCACTAAACTCCACTGTATACTGTAATCCTTCAGTTTTCAGCTTCTGGTTCCAGTATAAAATGTAGTAGCCCTTTAACGCCTCACGAATCTCATGAACGGTGCCAAAACAATTAGAATAATGATTGAATGTAATATAATATGATTTCAACAATAATTTCTTATGCCTTCACGGCTGTAACGGCTGTCATTTACTAATGAATATATAATTAATTTGATAGGTTTTGGCAGGTTTATGGACCGCTACACTTTACAAACTGCTCTGATTGGTAATAATATGGTATCTTCAATCAGAGTTGCTCTAATACTGTATCAAAATGATCCAGGAGCCACAGAATTGAATCCTAACAGTTGGTAATAAATGTATGACTTTACTATTTTAGGTCTCAGTATGGTATAAATGATGAGATCTAGTATAATCTTAGATGAATAGTATAATATATGAATTAATTATGTAATTCTAATAGGACATAAATAGTTCACTTTAGCACGTATGCTGTTAAATAAGATCTCACTAAATAAAGCCTTTCGCATTAATAATTCAACTGCAAATTCTTTCCAGCTACAGTCAAATGTGGAAATAACAAACCCCAACTCAATCTCTATACAAGTTGTGTATTATACCTAACCAAGATATAATTTACGAATATATAACACAAAGATAACGTAACAGATTCACTTCAAACTTAATGTACAGTGCACACCTATAATTCTTATAGAATTCCTACAATCTATGTCTGTAGCAACAGAAAAACTAACTAGACCTAGCTAGGAGCCCTAGTGTTTACCTTAGGTCTATTAAGACTTACCAACCTTAATAGGTGAGTTAGAAGTTATGTGTATGTGTGTGTTGTGAATTGTGTAAATCAACAATGTGAACTAGCTAAGGTAATGGGAAGTGATTTCGTTTAGACTCTCCTACAACGAAACCACGGAAACCTAGGTGACCAGGATAAGGTATTGAGACGCTTTCGAAGGCCAGTCTCAGCCCCGAAATTTAAAGCAATCTTTACCTACAAGAACTTATCAACACTACGTCTCAAGGATGTTTGGTAATTGTGTGTATTGGAATAGGTATATAAATAATTAGGAACCTTCTGAAATAATTCAGAAAGCGCGTTGTTCCGACACAGTTTCCGCACACCGAACTTTTGCCACTTTCTCACAAATTACACTGGCGTAATACGGCTAGAATAATTTAATGAAACCGTTGCATGGTCTGTGCGCTTCTACTAATCGAACCAAACTCTCTCCCCCGCAAACTAGCCGATTTCCTTTTATACCAGTGTGAACTCCGCGCGGGAGCGGGGACGCTTGCGTCCTTTTTTTATCATAGGATTTTTTACAATGTCAACAAAGGAATTCAGTGCAAGTTAATTTTAAGCTCATGTTTACATTCAGATATAACATGCTTTCATGCAATATAATCAATTATGATTATATTCTACAGAATATCAATCATGCAAAACAATAGTATATAAAATACAGTAAACCAAATATACAGTAACTAAATAGTAAACCAATAGTATACCAGCTGGTCATGCACGTATGTATAAACATACTGTATTTGCGCTTTCGTCGTGAAGAGTGAGCTCTTATTTATTTTTTTATAGAATTCTATTTTGTCGTAATTATGTAATGCTTTGTGCCAATTATTAGATTAATCCGAAGATTAATCATTCCATGGAGTCAAACTCGCATGAACCTACAAACGTGTGTGGCGTAACAAGACGCCTTAATTATAATCAAAATCCACCATCTTTATCATGATTCTATTCCATATCAAATATGATTACATTCTCAATATATTGTTATATGTAATATTGCACTCGTTCACGTAAATAATATTAGCATCATAACAGTCTTTTGCATACATGTGTTTAAAAATAGAATATCCCACGAATTCGATTTAGCCATCGTTCCCATAGCGTTCAAGTGGACGCTCTAACAAAAAAAAATAGTTTATGACCGGCCGACCTCTCTTTATAATAATACGTATTTTAGTTAAGAGAAAGAAAAAATTAACACAAGTGTCTTGCCACATGCATAAAAAATATACCATGGTTTCGTATTGTGTAGTTATGCTTCAAATATGAGTTTTAAAATGATAAAATAATCTATATTCTAAATATACGATTATGTTCCATTTCATCAAAAGTCCCTATCGATTGGACTTGTGCATTATTTTATCTTTTCTATGGTTCTAATTTAACATGGTACACAATATTCCAGAATCAATCCGCCATAAAAATAAGATTACTAGTTACAGAGATACGTCATAACAAACTTTCGCTCACATATAGACTTTCCCATACACAATCATTCCCATATTGGATCTGTGACTCACATTTTTTCTTTTAACGGCTATTTGGTGAGTCACGTGTATTGTACACTGGAGTACCAGGCTCTTAGCGTAGTGAGGGGGTGGCCTAATGCTTTCAACAGACCTGTTGCCATGACAACAACATGTCGTTTCTTAGTGTGCGTTGTTATTGCATACAACACACGTGGTGCAAACATGGACGTGCAGTTGTAGCAGCTGTATACGAGACCTCTGCAATAGTTTGGTAGCCTAGTTTTGGAAGTCAAAAAGGCAGTCTTGAGATTGTGTGACGCTATTTAAAAGAATAAAACTAATTGTAACCCCCGACGCAAAACAGTTTTTGTTGCATACGGTTGTTGTATTGGCACATACATAGACACGTACTTGACTGACATATTCACAGAATATTTACTCGTAGCTACAAATATACACACTTGAACCATAGATAATTAAAAACTGAAATAAATCTGATGGCTTTGTCAGCATTTATGATTAGTGCTCCGCTCCCTTAAGCAATAGCGTGAAGATATATAGCCTGAAACCTTCATCGATAAACGGGCTATTCAACATAAAAAGATTTTTTTCAAGTCTAACCATGGTATAGATATAAGTATGGTATACATGGTATAGATATAGCGGAAGTTGAATGCTGCTTCAAGGTCCAGTAAAAAGGCAACGTCTGGAGCAAAGTTTGAGTTCATCGACAGAATTGGCGAGCGGCTTGCGCGCTACCCATCTGGCAGTCGTGCATTTTGGTCGCTCGCTAAAGCTGCTGAGGGAAACTTCTGCCAGTCTTGCCTTCCGCCGCTGCAAAAATCCGACGGTAGTCTGGCCCATGGCGCTAAGGAGAAGGCCGATCTTTTGGGTAATCTCTTTGCGTCAAACTCGACTATGAACGACGGGAACGCCGAACCACCCATCATCCCCAGCTGTGGTGCTTCGATGACCGAAATTAAAATCACACAACGGGTGGTCCGGCGCGAGCTTAAGTCCCTAGATGTTCGGAAGTCGAGTGGGCCGGACGGTATACCGGCGATGGTGCTTAAGCATTGTGCCCCCGAGCTGTGCCCTGTACTTTTTTTTTTTATATAGGACACGCCAACTTGACCTCACCTCGCCTGATGGTAAGCTAAAGGCAAAGTCTCAGGAAAGAGGGTCACCATTACAGACACAAAGTGCTACAATGGTGGCACTCAGCTTGGCGGCCTTATCAGATGCTTTTTCACGCCCCGCTTAAAGGCCCCGGGACTGTAGGAAGAAGGAAACACGTGTGCTGGTAATGAATTCCAGGTCTTGGTGGTGCGGCAAAGAAAAGAGTCTCCGAACCGCTTGGTTCTTGCTCGTATATTCTGCACAGTGCGAGGGTGACATCTAAGGCCTGCACGTGTTGTCCTATGTAGGAAGGAGATGGTGGGATTAGTTGGAAGAGCTCGTCAGAACACTCACCGTGGTAGAGACGGTAAAATACAGCCAAGGAAGCAATATCTCTACGCATCTGCAAAGGCTCGAGGGTGTTCGTGACCTCAGGGTTCCCAATAATTCGGACCGCGCGTCGTCATCAGGGCGGCCTATTTGTGTCTCCGTGAGAAAGAGCATATCTGGTTTCGCCGTCTCAAGGTGTTGGTGGACGGCGTTGAGGTTCGCATGGAGTCCATAGATGTTAGTGGACTCCACCTCAAATAGCGAGCTTGTGGGAGTCTGAAGAGCCGCTGTGTTGCCCAATACTCTTAAATGCGCTGCCATGATGAAAAGGAGAAAAGGGCGTGAAAAAAGAGGTGATTGTCGTCGCAGCACCGCGTGACAAAGTGCGGGATATTGGTTTTGTCTATGATTATGAGGCATGGCGTGAGCTGACACGCCGTACGGAAGGGCCCCCGTACCCCCCCGAATATGGTCGCCGGGCCCCCACTTCCGGTCACCAACCGGCACGACAAGCCATACCGGGATTATGCGCGGTCTGGTGAGGCAGCCTTCCAGGGTGGTTAGTCCCAGTTGGGCCTCTGTACTATACCGCGGGTGGCCAGCGGCACCACCGTTTCTACGGGTCTCCCTGACCGGCGCGTCGCCCCGCACCATCCTCACTAGACTACGCCAAGACCCACTGGTCCCACTAGTGCTGCGACCACCATCACCTCTACCCGGCTATGCATTTGCTGATCCCTGAACGCAATCCAACCGAAATTGAATTACTATGAAGGGTTTTTCGCAATATTGCACGGTGGTACCAACCCGGTCGAAATTTGTGACAAGCTAAGAAAACCCCATTCATTGTAGCGCCGCAATTCCTGGGCACACCGCTTACCATCTCCCCGAGTATCGGGATCCTTGGTGTCGATATCTCCAGTGACGTCCAATACCGAAGTCATTTGCAGGACAAGGTTAAGTTGGCATCAAGAAAGCTCGGAGTGCTCAACAGGACGAAGCAGTATTTCACTGCGGGGCAGCAACTCCTTCTCTATAAAGCACAAGTCCGGCCTCACATGGAGTACTGCTGTCACCTTTTTGCTGGAGCACCTGCATACCAGCTTGACCCCTTCGATTCGTTGCAAAGACGGGCATTGAGGCTGGTTGACAATCCCATACTCACAGGTAGAGTGGAACCTCTTAGCCTTAGGAGGGATTTTGCCTGACTGTGTGTGTTCTACCGCCTATACAATGGTTTGTGCTCAGATGAATTGTTTGACATGATGCCCGTAGCTACATTCTATCATCGCACCTCTCGCCATAGGCAGGGAATTCATCCCCACACATTGCGACCTGAGACAGTGCGCACTGTGCGGTATGAAAGAAACTTCATCCCACGCACACTCAAGCTGTGGAATGACCTCCCTGCTGCGGTTTTCCCAAGCGCCTACAATATGGGGTTCTTCAAGAGGAGCATCAGAAGGTTTCTTCATGGTCGGCAGCGCGTGTGTGACACCCCTGGTGTTGCATACGTCCATAGGCCACGATAACCGCTTCCCATCAGGTGGGCCGTGTGCTTGTCTGCCAACTAAGTGGTATAAAAAAAAAATACGCATTTTAACTTTTGTTTTATTTAATTACTATTTTTAGTAATGTATATGTAAATTATAATAGATTTAATTAAACATGGTATATCTAAAGTAGTTTGTTAGTTGAATAGTATAGACCTTAATTTAACTGAACTTTATTTAATACGATTTGTATAAAACATAAATTACATTCAGTATAGAATAATTCCTGTAACTAAATTAAGTTTCCTAGAGCAATGCACCCTCAAGTTTTCTCCAATGGAAAGTTACCAGGTTACTAAGGAATTATAGAGGTAAAACATATAGGGTGTGCAACACAGCCCCCATCCCATCGTCCTTCATCCCACGTGGTGGGACTACACCTGTGATGTTTTATCTCTGTCTTGTATTCAAGTGATACCTGTGAAAGATCCTTTTGATTAGCTGCTACCCTAGTATTGCGAGGTAGATTACACGTGGCAGCGCTTTGGGGCAATGAACTTATAAATAAAAATTGGGTCATCGTTTTATGTTGGTGATCTTCTGTGTAATAAATAATATTATGAGATAATAAGATGTACCTTGGGTTACTCAAAATGTACTGATGACAGTTAAGTTAGTCCTTGATTTTGTAAAGGTCTCTCTCTGCCAACTACGAAAGGTAAAAGAATAAGCGTTGGTAGCTTAGTGCCTAACTAAAGACTCGGCCTTACGATCGATAGGTCCCGGGTACTGTTATGTACTGGAGATTTTTTTATTTTTTATTTTAATACAAAGGCGGACTTAATGCCATAAGCATTTTCTGCCAGTCAACCTTAGGGTGATGCAAAGATATTTATGTGAAAGGTAGGCACGAAGCTTTGTGGTGAGAGACATTCAATGCCGATATGTAGCTTTGTTGCAGGGGCTAAAAGGCGTAATTATACACAACATGTCAGTCATGTTTTTCAATGATTTTTTTAACTCATAGTTAAAAAAACATGTCAGACTTACACATACAATAAATGATCTAATAAAAAATCAAAAATAGTTACAATTCGATCTTAAAATGGAAGGAAACGAAAGACAGTCTTTTGGAACTCCTACATACCACACAAAATGCAGCATACTGCTACTTAAACTATAATGTTTACGGGAATTAACTCGACCATGGTATTGGTACGACACGGTGGTATTTCCACCCAATTGAGAAGTCCGACTGGGGAAGTACCACCGCCCTACAGAATACCGCGGCCGTAATAACTTCATGTTATGTTCCCAGCGGTGAGTAGGGTAGCCAGAGCTCACTAGAGAATTCGTGCTGTCAGTGGGAAGACTAAAGACTTGTTCTGTTTTGTCTTCTACACTGACAGCACAGAAACTCTGTATTTACAGGGTCTGCATCGCGAGGGTGGCTCCTCTGGTGTTACACTCGTCCATAGGGTACGGTAACCACTTTCCATCAGGTGGACCGTATGTTTGTCTGCCACCTAAGTGGTTTAAATAAAGGTACATATTTACCTTTGATTTGGCTGACATTAACATTATTGTATATAATGGAACGTGAATGTTTAAAAGTTAGATAATGCTACTTATAGTCGATTCGTCTAAAACGAGATACCGGGTAATACGAGGAGAATATAAATCTAATAGGTGAATTGAAATAAAATAGTTAGCTAAATTCCGTAGTCATTTTCTCTCATCCATACATAAATACATATTTTCAGCCTTTATCCCCGGAGGGTTAGGTTAGGTTAGTTGTGAATTAACACAAACGTTTCTCCAATAATTGTATTCGGTCCCACGTAATAGGGGGTGAGCCTATTGCCTACCATGATCCTAGCATGCACCTATTGCTTTTTCATAATTTGTTTCCAAGCCATTCGTGTTGCTAATTAGTAATTAATTTTAATAAGTTTATTTTTATAAAGAGCAATAATAATAAGATTAGTACAATACATAAATAGTAATACTTAAATTAAATTTAAATAAATAAACAAAAATATATATTTTTCGAACGGAAAGAAAACCCGACGTTTTTTTAAACTATTTTATTTAATACACAACATTACCCCACACAACTTATGTGATTTTAAATTCCATTAATAATAAATCTTAATCTAGTTTTAAGCTTATATTCCAGACTTTTTTTTGCCGCCACTGCCCTAATTTTTAACCTCTAATATATTAACGTAGGAAACAGCGCCCATTCCAAACAGTCGCAATTCTTATGCCACCGCATAGTATTACGTCTGTTAACCAGGATATTATGAGAGCGCAGAGATGTGCTGTCTGTTTCATTAGAGCTAATTTTCCCCAATGGGCAGGTCTACTGAAACTCCGCCTAAGGGAATAGCTATTTGGCAGGGGTGTGGGGTAATCGATACATGTTTGTACCCCGTCTACTGCACAGTTCCTCACTCCGCTTATAGCCTGGTAGTTCGTTGGCACTTCGTTTTCCTGCAAAGCAGGGAGTTGGAGACGAAATAAAACGAACGAGGTTCGATTGTATAAAATAAGATAAGATAAGATGAGATAAGATTCAAATAATCAGTATCTAGTGTTTTAGTATTTTACCATTTTATAATGGTTTTCAAATCCTGAGTGCAAACTTCAAGGTAAGAAGTTCTACTGCTTGGACAAAAGCGAATTATATAGTATATATTGGGTCTTCTGACTTCCATGCAACTTGGGCATCACTTACATGAATTATGCGTGCATTATTGATTGATGCAGAGAAAGTCATATTTTACAGCTGAACAAGAAAAGAAAAAAAGAGGCACTACTTTCATTAAGATTTTTTTTGATTAAAATTGTTTATTATGCCATATATCAGATCAAGCAGCCAATAGAAAAATGATTTCTTACTACATTTATATAAAACCGTTTAAAACGGTAAATTTTTTAATCAAATATACTACGGTTACGATATTGGTCACGTAGCAACCATCTACGATGACAGCTACGAGAATTAGTAAAGGTATAAGATTCATGAGTGAATATTGCACTTTATCTTCCAAAAACAGGAAAATACGACCGCATTAACTATTATTTATCCCTTTTGTTCTTATTATAACTACATTTGAACTTACGGGTAAGCCGAGGTGTGCATGATTATGTGATTGCTGATAACTTCTCTTTAATAAGCTGTAGCTCGCAACTCCTCGTGGAAGTCAATATCGCATTAAAATACAGTCTATGTCCTTTCCCAAGGTTTATTATGTACCTTCTTTGTACCAAATTTCGTCAATATCGGTTCAGTGGTTTACGCGTAAAAAACATAACAGACAGACGGAGTTACTTTTGCATTATATTAGTATAGATTGTACCCATATATACATATAATCACGCCTTTACCCCCGGAACGTTAGGCAGAGGTGAATTAACACCCACATTTCACCAATCATTGAATTCGGTCCCACGTAATAAGGGGTGAGCCTATTGCTGTCTTCCAGCCACAATTCAAAGAATCAAGAATCAATTTTATATCCATCCAACCTATTTAATAGTTGGATGGTTTCATTTGACAGTAAAATAGTATGACGTCGTAATAAATTATTTCATACAAGTTACCGTTTTGACATTTAGTAAAAGTGTTTAATTTAACAATTGAAACGAGGTGAGTAACTCCATCTACTAAACAAATATTGTACTAGCACCTAAAGATGACGTCATACCGTTTAAGATTACGTCATCATTCACGATTTCCAACGCCACGCTACCAGGCTTCCACAAACGCTAGGCGTGTGTGTAGTTTCATTGCTATGCAAAATATTCTGCTTGTATGAAACATCTATCTTTGTGTTATAGGTAGGTTCTATTTCAATTTGTTGAAGTTTTAGCTCCTCTTATGCGACCTGATAAGGAATGGTTTTGGCATTAAATTTTTACTCGTTAATACAATAATTTTCTAACAGATTATATCACGCCTTCCCGCTCAGCGTCTGAGTATTACTGCGAAAAAGCAACCGAACGGTAAAACGCATCAAATAAATCGTAGCAAGCTGATTTTATTATATTTTATACGTTAAAAATATGATAGTGATGCCAATTTTGTTGAGCCAACTGTTTAAAATTTAGGCGAATAATTAAAATAATTCAGTAACTATGGCTGTTCAAAAGTAGCCGAAACGTCGGGTTTTCAAATAAATCGCGATAGAATCCGTTAAAAAGTGGTTTTATTTTAACCTTTAAATAGAGTTTTATTTTAATATACCCTGTCATTAAATTAATCGCCAGGGCCGCTGTCGGGGGAGGTTTCAGTACCAACTGTCTACCAGGCTATCATCAAACTGAACAGATTGACTCACGTTGCGCAGCGTTTGCTGTAGCATTATCCCTTCATCTATGAATGTATGCATGTGTGCGTTACTTTCTCGGCGGAGTGTTATATATTGTTCTGTCTTTGTAATAGAATGGATTTAGAATGTTGCGAAGTCTAACTCTTTCAGTTATATGTTGTCCTAGTTACTTACAATTGAAACTATAAAAAAATGGTATTTGTTTTGTAACATAACATAACATAAACTTACGCCTATATCCCCGAAGGGGTAAGCAGAGGTGCTAGCACCCACATTACGCCAGTTTAGGTGCCAATGTACAACTCGACTGAGGCCGGAGCAAACTCCCCGCACCCCGCAATCCCCTCAACCGAAAAGAAGTGGGGCGCGTCTTCGTGGATTGAAATATCTGTAATAGATGGCGAGCCTATTGTCATTAACCGGGCACTTTTATACCTTACTGTTTATTTTAGAACTCGATTCAATTTGGATTTCACATGTGACTGGCCATTAAAGTAAACCGAGTTCTCGTAAATGAAATTAAAATAAAAAACATTATCGTTGGTACGGCTGTCACGGTTCGTACATTTGATTAAAGCACTTCAGTCTCGTAGCAGTCCTTGTAAACAACTGCTACGAGTTAACACTTAACCGTAGCAATTAAAATCTACGACAAGGCGTAGCTGTAGCTACGTAGAAGGCACGAGTTCACATACTATTTTATAATAAAAAATACAGGATTTTTCTCGAAGTCTATAAGTCGTAAAATAAAAAAAAATCTAATATAACCAGGAACAACGCTAAGAAGATGAGGATGGGTGAACACTATACAGCAAGATTGTGTTTCAAAGGCAGTTATTGCTGCCTTGTAGAAAATCAAAGTGCCTGGATTATGCCAGTCAAAGTCCATTAACAAACTTATAAGATTTCTCATGTTTTCATTGAAATATTTGATTTAGATCATTGAGATTGCTTGATGAGGGTTCCTAAATATATGTATGTATGGAGAGTGTTTGTGCTGTCAGTGGGAAGACCAAAGGCTTGTCCTATTTTTACCCGACTACGGTGAAGCAAAAGGAGGGTTATGATTTTGACAGACTATGAATGTATGTAGGTTTATCTGTTCCCTCATAGCTCCTCAGCCACTTATTAGAATTGGACAAATGAGATATCGTTAGAAGCGTCTTAGTCGTCCGCTGGTTATAGGTTAATAATTTGTCACTGAATCTAATGTGGCGTCCTCTAACGATCATAATGTACTATGTTAAAAAGTGAATTTTAGATAAATAGGTCGTGTTTAGTATCAACTGGAAGGGCTTAATTAGCACATTCCAAATATGTATAAATTATACCTATTGCTTGCCCAAAAATAATATAAATAAAAAGTTAAGTTTAAAACCAAGACCCGACTACTGTAAAAACGGGCTAAAAGTGTAAAACTAGAAAATATTAAGGCTAGCCGTGGTCGTATGCCACTTAAGTCTAACAAAACAATATCTTGGGAAAAGTGGCACACCGCGGCTATCAAATGCAAATAAATAAATAAATTAATAAATATTAATTAATAATTATTTATTTTATTTTATTATTTTATTATAACTATGTTCTTACAGGGTCGGCAGCGCAAGTGTGTACTTCTGTAAAACACGCTCTAAAAGTGTAAACCAAGAAAATCTTCCTACAGTCCCGGGTCCTTTAAGCGGGGCGTGAAAAAGCATATGATGAGGCCGTCAAGCTGAGTGTCACCATTGTCACACGGTATGTGTAAGTAATGGTGATCCTCTTTTCTGAGACTTTGCCTTTAGCTTACCATCAGGCAAGGCGATGTCTAATTGACGTGTTCTATATATAAAAAAATAAAAAAAATATCAAGTATAACCGGTCGTAGGCCACTTAAGTCTAACAAAACAATACATTCTTGGGAAAAGTGGCATACCGCGAGTATCAAATGCAAATAAATTAATTAATTAATTTGTATCTTCTGCACTGAGCGCACCGTTCCACGGTACCAGGACAACTTTGTTCTTACGGGGTCGGCAGCGCAAGTGTGACTCTCTAGGTATTGCACACGTCCATAGGCCACAGTATACACTTTCCATCAGGTAGACCGTGTGCTTGTGTACCACCTAAGTGGTATTAATAAATGTATATATTTGCCGAAGAATATATATTTGAGTGTCCTGTCAATGTATTTGCTGGTTTAATCCGTCCTTATTCATTTTCATTTCTCTAATATTTGTCGGTAAAATGTTTCGGATAATTCGTGAAGTTACCAGGCTATGAGCGGAGCGAGGAACTCTCTTGTACTAGATACGATAACACGCTACAAGATTGATGTGTGCGTTGTTGAAAATGATAAGAGTTGTGTGCGATTTCATCACCCCACCTCACACCACACCCCTCCCATGACTTTTACCCCAAGGAGGTGTTTCCTAATGAAGAGGTACATTACATACATTCTTTTTTTACTTCATTTTTTAAATATTCAGTCTGAATGAAGTTCTGAAGATACAGACCTGGTGGCATTAGGAAAGGTTTCCTAATGCTGACGATTTTAAAATGATGGTCCTTAACTTGACAGCCTCGAGGGAAACACATGCCACTTATTAACTTTTTACATGACTGCCCATAATCGATTGTAATATTAAGATATTATATATCTTCATGCACTAATCCTCTCAAAAACTTCAAAAATCAATAGACCAGAACATGTTTGATAGCAGACGGGACTCCAGATTGAACTTGCTGAAGTATTAACATAGACGGTAAGAAGGTACATCGCATCTCGCACCTTCGGTTCGCCGTTGACATCGTCAAAGTTGCAGAGTCGCTAGATTAGCTAGGGAGTACTGAGTGTGCACAGTGCACCCGCCTTGTGACAGCAACCACCTCTTCAGTCAGCTAGTTGCCTGGTGTAGTTCCGTGTCTAAACACGTGACATAATTTCTATGAATGGAATGAATGAATACGTACGAGTACACAGATAGAACATACAAAGTGTGTGGCTGTGCTGGTTCCTGGTGGAGTAGAATAGAACCATCCCCACCGCTAAGTGCCCGTATGATCACAAAGTTTGGACCTCTTTTACAAATGGATCTAAAAGACCTCATTTTAAGAACCGTTCCAAGCTTTGTGTTGTCACCCATGGCAAGGGTAATCTTAGTTAATACACCTCTGCTCGGGAATTTATATGTGTATTTATAATTTGTATGTTTATGGGAACGCGATCATGGTATAGGTATCTTTGAATTGCCTAACGTTCCGACCAGGTTTCACCGGCCGTTTATTGTATAATATCATGGAACGCGAAAGTTTAAAGATTTTTTTCATATAGCTAAGGTGGCAAACAAATATAAACCCTCCTTATTCAAAGAATAATAAATAATATTTGTAAGCAGTGTGTAGAACGTGCATAGTTATACTACCCAATGAAAGCGACAGTGAACTTGAACTGTAGCTGTCGTATACGATATTTTGTAGTGTGCTATGACGGTGCATGCACACTACTACACACTCAATGTTGTAGTATCTCTTCGATTATCTGTAAGCTTGGTAGCTTGGACGCTTGTTCTTGGAAATGGTGTAAAGAAGAACAATGAAATAAAACTGTATTATGGTCCCTACAGAATACCACGGCTATAATAACCTCGTGTTGTGTTCCCGGTGGTGAGTAGGGTAGCCAGAGTTCACTGGAGAGTTTTTGTGCTGTCAATGGGAAGACCAAAGGCTTATCCTGATTTTGTGTTCTGCACTGAGGGCACATAAAATCTCTATTCTTACAGGGTCGGCAGCACGGATGTAAACTCCACTGGTGGTACACACGTTCATCGGTCACGGTAACCACTTTACTACATCAGGTGGGCCGTGTGCTTGTCTGCCACCTAAGCTGTATAAAAAAAATGGTATGTATGTATGTAGAATCACGCCTTTATCCCTGGAGAGTTAGGCAGACGTGAATTAACACCCACATTTCACCAATCATTGTATTTCATTTCACGTAATAAGCGGTGAGCCTATTACCGTATTTCAGGCACTATTGTTGAGTCGAGTCATGCATCTGAGGCTGAGTCTGGACTATAAATATTCTAAATATTCTACAACATTTTACACAACGCTACCTAAATTCATGGTAAGCAAGCTTAACTAGCTTCTGTAATAGTATGTAGAAAGAGGCTAAACATACTTAGATACTTTTTTTTTGTAAATACAAACATATTATACATAGAAACAGCCAGACCAAAGCAAATATACATATTCATGCATACAAATATTTGCACTGAGCGGGAATCGAACACGCTCCTCCTGCGTAGCAGTCGCGTTCACTCCCCTTCGCCACAGAGGCTGTCACCTCATATGTATATATTTTTTTTATTTATTTTTTATTTATTTATTTATCACCTTAAAAACATCATATATACATAATTATTTACAGTGCATTTAGAAACCACTGAGGTTTGTAGTAAATGCAACGAGTTATTTTTCAATAAGTAATACAGGTTATAAAAAATAATCACTAGAATCACAAAGTAGAATATAAGAAATAAACACCTCAACAAAGTCTAGGGAACAAGATGACCCCAATTATTTTTTTTCGTGTAAATCTTGTTTTGCAAATAACTGGCAGCAAATAAATAAAAATAGAATAAAGTAGATTACAGAGTTGTTCGAAATTGAAAAATAAATTTAAATAAGTAATGATTTTCGAATATGGAGGGAAAACTTTTAAAAGTGTTTGATTGTGAAGTTTCTCTGAGGCAAAATAAAAATTATTTTTTTTGATTGTAAATAACGTTTATTATCAATAATACGTCTTTTACGTATGGTTTGTGCATTTTTGTGACTGTAGTCATCATGTCACGTCGTCATTTAAGTCGCGAAGAGATGTTAAGGGCTGTTGGTATGCTGCAAGCTGGACGAACTCAACGCGACGTAGCGGATGCTGTCAACACCCAACCAAGCGTAATTTGCAGATTATGGGCACGCTACAGGTCTACAGGGGATGTTGCCGAACGTCACAGGGGACGAAATAGGGTTACTACCCCGCGACAAGATCGTTTCTTGCAAAATTCCGCAAGGCAACCCACGATTACTGCTCGTCAGTTGGTCGCAGGCCTCCAGTCTCAGCATCAAGTGGTTATTAGCGACCAAACTGTCAGAAGAAGACTACACGGAGCCAATCTTTATGCTCGCAGACCGCTTAGGATTCCAGCTCTTCGACGTGGAAATCGAGGTCGTCGCTTATTGTGGGCTAACGCACATTTACAGTGGACCGACCATCAATGGGCACGGGTTCTGTTTTCCGACGAATCTTGCTTCGGTTTTCATCCTGATTCGAGAAGAGTGCGTACATGGCGAGTTCCTGGACGTCGGAGTCGTCTCCAGAATCCGCAAGAAGTTCATCTTTACCAAGGTGGAACAATCATGGTATGGGCTGGAATTCGCCTTGGTGGAAGGACCGACCTTGTTTGGATACGGGGCAATTTGAATGCAAACCAATACATTCAGGAGGTTATACACCCCATGGTAATCCCTCATCGACAGCAGTTCGGTCAAGATTTTATGTTCATGCAAGATAATGCACGGTCACACACCGCGAGGGTAGTGGTCAATGCGTTAAGCGAGCACAATATGACGACGTTGGAATGGCCTGCTCAGTCTGCCGACCTCAATCCCATAGAGCATGC
This sequence comes from Eilema griseolum, assembly GCA_963662185.1. Classification (NCBI taxonomy): domain Eukaryota; kingdom Metazoa; phylum Arthropoda; class Insecta; order Lepidoptera; family Erebidae; genus Eilema; species Eilema griseolum. The sequence goes on from OY759232.1 coordinate 1,805,190, forward strand.
CTGGGATTTGCTTGGGAGAAGAGCTTTCAGTGATTCTTTGGAAAATCTGAACACTGAAGAACAACTTTTTTTACACCTTCGCAGTGTATGGAGCCATATTCCACAGACGATGATTGACAATCTCATACTAAGTATGCCACGCCGTTGTCGAGCTGTTGCTAATGCTTTAGGAGGTCCTATAGGTTATTAAAAACGTTTAAAGTACGGTTAATTACTGTATTTCTTACTACCTCGTTATTTTTGTGCCTAATCATAGAAGGTTGTAATACTCAATATTGGCACTATTCAATTCATTCTTAAAAAAAAAAAAAATTTGGTACGAAAATGTTTTTATTAAAATTAAAATTAAAAACGGTATAAAAATACCCTTCTATTGATATAAAACACTCACTATTACAAGAAAGGGTTTTTAAATAAAAACTAGAAATGTCCTTGTTCCCTAGACTTTGTTGATGTGTGTAAATGTAGGTAGCTTAATATTATAATGTGGGTGTACCGGCGCAGAATGGCGACACATACCTACTCACGGCTAAGCAAATATCTGTCTGATCTTAGTCGCCTTGTACGATACCGCATGGGAAGAGATGGGGTGGTTCAAATTCTACTCTGCCTTCCCATGCGGTTTTCTGGAATAAGTAAGTTTCTTGTTATGTTTTGTGTTTTTATCAAATTAGGTCATCAAACATGAACGATCACTGGACAAACTTTACTGTGATTGACTAACTACTTATAACAAAAATTGTGTCACGGAATTTTAAATTAGGAATTTGGAATGGATTAGATCTTAATTAATAATTAGATAAAGTTAATTAATGTTGATACCAGATATGCCTTTTTGTAATGTCATCAGTCAAAAAGTTAGCGAGATACAAATAAATTTAGTACTGCAATATGTAATGTAGAATTCGTAGTATACATAGAAGAGAGGTGCCACCTTTTAATGCCTTTTGCACTAGTGTTTTTTTTTAATTATGATTAGTGTATGCTGAGTATCCAAACCTTTTTTGGGAATACAGCGTACATTTTAAGTATAAACATATAATGACTAACCTAAATTATTTGAAAGAAAAATGACGTAACTATATTCAACGGGAACAGTTGCCCTGTAGGCCTAAGTTCCTATAGGTAATATGCCTGTATATTTGGGCTATCGAATGGTAATAGAACTGGAATTTGTTCCGTATTATTTTCAGAATAAATGATGGTTGAAACCAAACCTCCAGCCAGCGGGATTTTTTTTGTTATGAATTTGATCACGGTGAAATGTAGTTCTACAATTAGGGCTATGCTATGTGAACACATAAAAGCCAAAACAGACATGGGTTTCATTCATGAAATACAGAAAAAACACGTTAAGAAAAAAATCTCTATTCAGCGGAAAACTTTTTATTTAAGTCGAAAACAATATTGAAATGCAAATCATTAATTAGTGCTATTCCTTTACTTACACTTTTCAAACTTGCTTTTGTATTATAGCAGACTACAGCTTTATAATATAATATAGTCAGTTAAACGGCAGGTAAATGGGAATGTTACGACGACATCGGTCCAAAAGTAAATAAGAGTTCTGGTAAAATTTTGCCTCATGTATTAATGTACATACAAATTTAAGTAGCTTTAACAAGCATTAATTAAAGGGATCAATACATAAGTATCACATATTTATTTAGATTATAAGAATATTATTATTTTTATTGCTACTTACTTTTACTTTTCGTTTACGTATTCAAATTAACGCCCCTTTCATTACTACCAAAAGGTTTGATTTCTCACTAATATTGTATTTCTTAAAGAACCACATAATTACCTTTAAATATTCATTTAATGTTATAATTTTTATGATTTATATAATAAGCACTAATTAATGATTTGCATTTCAATATTGTTTTCGACTTAAATAAAAAGTTTTCCGCTGAATAGAGATTTTTTTCTTAACGTGTTTTTTCTGTATTTCATGAATGAAACCCATGTCTGTTTTGGCTTTTATGTGTTCACATAGCATAGCCCTAATTGTAGAACTACATTTCACCGTGATCAAATTCATAACAAAAAAAAATCCCGCTGGCTGGAGGTTTTGTTTCAACCATCATTTATTCTGAAAATAATACGGAACAAATTCCAGTTCTATTACCATTCGACAGCCCAAATAAACAGGCATATTACCTATAGGAACTTAGGCCTACAGGGCAACTGTTCCCGTTGAATATAGTTACGTAGAAAAATGTGCTTATGTCGGCATTTTGCCACTCTTACTCTTGCCACGTTTTATGATTTATGTCAAGTATGTCACGTATATGTCACAGTAAACTGTCAGGATTGGCAGTGAGGCGAATATCTATGGACAGGAAACAAAAAAAAAACATTATTTTTAAGCATTGTTGTATTCCGCTGTGTGTTACCACCTCTAAAAATGTGCACTGTGTTTTCTAAATAAAACATATTTTCTTTCTTTCTTCTTTCTTAACTTAATTTATATTCACTCTTTCATTTTCGTTCACCCTGTTTTTTCATAACATAACATAAACTCACGCCTATATCCCCGAAGGGGTAGGCATAGGTGCTAGCACCCACATTTCGCCAGTTTATGTTAAGGTCCCAATGTAATAGGTGGCGAGCCTATTGCCATTAACCGGGCACTTATAAACCTGCGATAAATACACAAATAACTTCGAAAAGTCATTGGAGTGTGCCATGGTAAAACCTGGGATCGAACCCGAGACCTCGTCTCAGCAGTCCATTACCCATACCACTAGGCTACCCTGTTTTTTCTTCTAATTAATTTCCGTCCTTTTGTTATGGATACATTATTTTCATCTAATGTTGTATGTTTTACTCACTGTTCTTTTCCATATTATTTTTTATCATAACAAGGAGCGACGCCTGTTCCACGTTTGCAGCAACTACTTGTTACGCCATCCCCTTACTCGTGTAGTATCCTGGTACTTTTTTGTGCAAATGCACGTGACGTGGCGCTGTGAGTACACTACTATCATCATTCAATTGTGAGATGGCGCTGTTATGCAAAATAAAATTTTGATGGTATTTGACGCCACATCACCTTAGTCATATGGTAGCCTGGTAACTTGGCGAGAAAAGAAATGTGACGTGGCGCTGCTAGCAACGTTATATCATGAAGCTGACGTTTTACAAAAAAAATACTCGATTCATTCGGGTGATTGCTTAATTTTTCTTTCAATCTATGTTCACACGGCTTAGACGGGTTGAAATAAAACTGAACATTAATTTTCTTTTCTTTCTACTCAATAACATATATCGTCGAATGAGTTCGTGAGTCTTGGTATTAATTTAAACGCAGCACACATAAAAGTTAGTTGCCAAGTAGCAATAACGAGGAATGATACTATACAAATAGGTAGGTTGTCTAGGCTGATGGCAAACCAGTCACCAACACCTATGGACATGTGAGTTTTTTTTTTTTTTTTACGTGCGCAAAATCCCCACTGGTACCTCCCCACCGGAGCCGGTGGAGGAGGTTATGTCGGACTCGAACCGACTAAAACGCACGCCGCCTGTGGGTCGCTTTGGTTGCCGAAGGTGAGGTTGACAGGCATATCCCTCGCACCCCGGCCGACCCAGGGCAATCTCTCACGATCTGGCCCTCTTCTCGGGTGTGGGGACTACAGAGTCCCCAACTCGTCCCCGGAAACGGGGAGGCGCGCCACGCGCGCCACCGCCGCTGCCTGCTTCTGCCAGGGTGACAGGCGGCTCCACCTGTCACCCCCAGGCCGGCGCTCATGGGGGGCGGAGGTCGTTCATCGACCTCCGACGCCCGAGTTGCCTTCGTACGCGTACGCGGGCAGCTTGTCTTGCGATCCTTCGTCGCTCCCGCTGCCGCTCCCGCCCCGCCTAGCTACCTTTTAATTTTATTGGTTCAGTTGGCAGCTTTGTTCTTAAGAAAAGTTTTGAAAAAATCTGCGTTCATGGGGGGCGGAGGTCGTTCATCGACCTCCGACGCCCGAGTTGCCTTCGTACGCGTACGCGGGCAGCTTGTCTTGCGATCCTTCGTCGCTCCCGCTGCCGCTCCCGCCCCGCCTAGCTACCTTTTAATTTTATTGGTTCAGTTGGCAGCTTTGTTCTTAAGAAAAGTTTTGAAAAAATCTGCGTTCATGGGGGGCGGAGGTCGTTCATCGACCTCCGACGATCGAGTTGCCTTCGTACGCGGGCAGCTTGGCTTGCGATCTTTCGTCGCACCCGCGCCGCCTTTCGGAACCGTTATAGCGCCTAAAGGGATCTCGCTTCCAGGATCCATGGTGGCGATCCAGCGGACCACTTATAGGCTGACGTGACCACGGCCAGTATAACCGAAGCACGTCTCCAAAGCACGACCTGACCAATGCAAATACATATATTCATGCATATAAATATTTCCACTAAGCGGGATCGAACCCGCGCCTCTTGCGTAGCGGCAGCATTTACTACCGCTGCGCCACGGAGGCTACAAAAAGTTTAATATTGTTGTGTACAATACTGTTATTGCGAGATCATAATTAAAATAAAATGTCTATGTGCCTTTTGATTTTAACTATGCGCGATATCATTCGTTAGTAGTTGTCTACGAGTACTTACTACTCGTAGACAACTTTAGTTTAGATATTAGCTTTTTTTCTGTAGTTTTGTACTTATTGTAGTCTGCTCAAACTGAATTGAGTGAAATTTTGACCTACCCCGTTAAAAAGATATTGGGTGACGTTTACTTATTTAAACATTATTTTCATCTAATATTGTATATTTTGTTCTCTGTTCTTTTCCATATTAAATTTTATCATAACAAGGAGCGACGCCTGTTCCGCGTTTGCGGCAACTACTTGTTACGCCATCCCCTTACTCGTGTAGTATCCTGGTACTTTTTTGTGCAAATGCACGTGACGTGGCGCTGTTAGCACAATACTATCATCATTCAATTGTGAGATGGCGCTATTATTCTAAACATAATTTTGATGGTCTATTACTACTACGTCACATCCCCTTAGGCATCTGGTAGCCTGGTAACTTGGCGAGAAAAGAAACGTGACATGGCGCTGCTAGCAAAGCTTTCATCGAGCGTGAAATGGCGTAAAGCTGATGTTTTTTACTCGATTGATTAATCACTCGGGTGATCGCTTAAATTTTCTTTCAATCTCACACGACTTAGACGTGTTGAAATAAAATAGAAAATTCATTTTCTTTTGTTTCTACTCAATAAAATAAAATGTCGAATGGGGTCGTGCATCTTGGTATTAATTTAAACGCAGCACAGATAAAAAAGGCGGTAAGCAAAGTATTGGTAACGAGTAACGAGGAATGATTCAAAACAAATAGGTAGGTTATCTAGACTGATGGAAAGCAGATAGCATGGATATGTGCCCCTCCAGAAAATTGACATTGAAATTGACTACATCTCGCCTGATTGCAAGCTTAAGCGTGCAATCCAAAGAATGGGGACCGCCATTACAAATGCTGATTATTTGTCAGTGTTCCATCCTCCCATTTCCGACTTTTCCCTTGCTATAATTAACAAGTGAGTTATAACAGCATTTTAATTTTATTGATTGATGAGTTGCTTTGTTGACCGATGCAAATACCTATTATTCAGCATATCAATAATTCCACTGAGCGGGGATCGAACCCGCGCCTCCTGCGAAGCGGCTGCGTTCACAGTTTACTATTATAAAGTCCCAAATTGCATTGAATTTCCTGATCATGATAAAAATAAAATTCCCATGCGCCTTTTGAATATACGTGGGGCGCACTATAAGTTTCCGGAATGAATATGAAAAAATACTATTTGGTGGCGCATGGCCGAGTGCGGTAATGGACTGTATTGCGGGAAGTAGCTAACTGTTCTATTGACGCTTTACACACAAAACAAGACAGGTGGCCGGGCTGCCGCGGATTCGATCCAGGCAGTGAATGCAGCCCGAGAAATTAGGAGAGGATGCACTAACCTTCACGACACACGTGTTTTCATCGCAGCCGGTACACGGATCTTCTCTTCCTTGCTCAGGAGCTGCCGTCAGCATCACTAGATCGCTTGAGGAACACACGAGAGGCACAATCCGATCGGTAAAGGTCTATGAAGCGGTAAAATGTAACAAATATTAATCATTTTTGAGAGACGCGAGCGCGGTCCGTCATCACGCTGGCTAGTTCAAAGCGAGACTGAGTGTCTATATTTCACAAATGGCGGACGGAAGCCACATCTATGGTTAGTGCGGAAGGGGGGACGGGTATAAAAGGAGTGTGTTTCCGTGTCAAAAATACAGTTTCTACTTCGGCGCAACCATTCCCCCCGGCTTGAAGGGTTACCTTCGAAACGACAAATGCGAAACAAATCTAAAGTCTAATCTAAATCTAGGTTTGGGAAATAACAACTAAATATAAACCTAGATTGGAGCTCGTGCCTACTGCTGGCTAGGCAGCGGGCAGAGGCGAACAAACAACACAACGCAACAGTCTCGACCAAGACGAGACGCGATTAGCCAACAACAAAATAAGGGTCTCTTCACGTGGGACCGATACAACAAGCGAGTGCTTCTTCTCCTCGGGTGGTTCGGAAACCGTAGTGGGATTGAATTGACTAACTGGCCACCCATCTAACGCGGCATGAATCCAGGACGGTCCACTAAACCATAACGGGTGATCTAAAATTTGCGAAGGAAGCAATCCACGAGAGAGACAATCGGCTGGGTTGTCGGTGCCAGCAACGTGAAAGAGATTATGTGGCGCCAATTCAGATTGAATTTTTGCCACTCTATTAGCGACGAATGTGTCCCAACGATGGGGCGAAGAGTGGGCCCAACACAAAGCGACTGTTGAGTCCTAAAAGCTAAAAATTACTAATATTAATGCGAAAATTTACAATTATGTCATTAAGCGACACGGAAGTGCTAGTCTTTGCACTGCCATCCAAAACTACACGGAGTTTTAGTAGTAAGCTTATCTTCTCTAATAACTCCGCGGTGCGGGATAATGTACGAAGGCTGGGTCCCGCCAGTGTCCGCAGGCGCAGGTGAGATGTAACCTTTATCTAAATATTCGTTAACAACCTCATCATAGGCCCGCTTCGACTTTGGGGACGCCTGCATCTTTCGTTCCAAACAAAGAAAGCGTTTTTCAGCGGATACACGGGAGCCACCGAGCGAAAACTTGCGGATGGTAGACTCCAGTGGCGGCTCGACGGTGCAACAGAACGAAGCAGTCGAGTGACTAAAACTATCCATAGAAGCGGGTGCGGAACCAATTATAACAAAACCAAGAACTGTTTCCAGTGCGTGCGGAGCGGGGTACGTCGGTCCCCCTTGAACCTTACGTGATAACTGGAGGTGCGGGAGAATCGAAGCGCCGATCAATATATCGACGACTCCAGGAACAGCGTAAGTCTCATCTGCTAAAGGCAAGTCTTTAAATTTCGTTAATAAAGACGTGTCAACCGGGACGGTAGGCAACTGTTCAGCTATTGTATCTATAACGAGCGAATCCATGTCAAACCAAATATTATTATTAAAACGAGATCTAAACCTTGTTTTAACGGTGCCACGAACAGCTGACTGTAAGCTTCCAAAACCCTTCACCACTGAGCGGGTTGAACGCTTATCAACATTGAAACCAAGACGCCGACAACAATCTTGAGTAATAAAATTACTTTGCGAAGCGCCATCTAACAGCGCTCGAACAATGCGCGGCTTACCTAATGCATCAACAATAACAACGCGGGCGGTCGCAAGACACACAGTAGTGAGTGCAGCACTAGCGGAGAACGAACACAAGGTGACGTCATCCGCGGCGGTCACCGGGCGGGCCGGAGCGCGCGCGAGCGCGGGCTGCGGCTGCGGCGCAGGCTGCCGTGTGTCACCGCTCGACGAGCCAACCGTGCTCACATTGGATGCGGCATTACTATTCTCAAAATGAAGCAAAGTGTGGTGTCTCGCTTGACATTTGCGACAACTATTTCTACTATTACATAAAACAACGCGGTGTTTAGTACCGAGACAATTAAAACAAAAATTATTAGCGCGAACAAATTTATAACGATCACTAGGCGACAATTTTAGAAAACCAGGACACCTGTACAGTTGCGAATGATGAGTGCTACACAAAGAGCAAACAGGTGACTGTACACGTGCTGGTGCGGTACTAACATAAGTATGAGTTGACCTCAGTGACTTCGATGACGCATCTACTTTGCGTGCAGAATCAACAACTATCTTCGCGCCTTCATGTTTCGATGAAGAGCGCTGCAATACTTTTATATGCTCGCGAACAAAACCTTCCAAGTCTTCGAACTTAGGAATTCTATTGCCGCGATGATCCGACTCAAACAAACGAATGGTTTCGGAATCTAATTTCCTTAAACCCATATACAAAAATACGAAGTCGCAGAGGTCATCAATCTTTAGGTTCTTTACGGCGCGAACAGCTGACGCGAAAGTATCTAGAAATTTCTCTAAGTTTTGATCGTTACATGCCGCAATAGATTTCAAATCAAACATCTGATCTAAATAGGCGTTAGCTACCGATCTTTTATCCTCATACCTAGCTTTCAAAGTATTTAAAATTAAATTATAATTCTCGGCACTAAACGTAATTCCAGCGCAAACGGTTATAGCTTTACCAGTCAATTTTTCAACGAGATAATGCAATTTTTCGTGATCTGTCAACGAATCGTTCTTATCTATTGTATTCTCAAAACTATCTATAAATAGACACCAATTGCGAATGTTACCATCAAATTCGGGTATTTGAATTGGTGGCAACTTAGGTCGGTCGCGAGTGGGGTTGGGTAGGTCAGCCGGTTTCTCCAAACTCCTAGCGACGCGTTTGATACGACAATACAAATCGTCAAACGACGACAAGGCCTGATAACTCACTGAGTAATCGGGATTCAAATTCAACTCTAAAACGTTGATGTCATGTACTAAGGTTTCGAAATCCGCGCGTAGACTATCTAAGTTTTCTATAGAACACAAGAACGAATCTCTGATGACCAAATCAGAGGTTTTAAGTGCATTATCATAAATCGATTGTACGCGAGAGTAAATCATTTCTTTTTTAGCGTTTAAAAGTTTCAATTGAACCTTACCGGTCCTATCAACCTTTGGGGACATGTTTACAATTAAATCTCAAACTAAAGTGAGGTAAACAACAAATATGAAATGACTTAATCTTAGCGGTACAGAGCAGCGAGGCGGCGCGAGCGATAACCGTAGGTAGGTAGGTACTTATGACTGCCAGTGCAAGCTTGAACTAACGCGCATAGCAACAAGGTCGTACCCACGCGATGGTCGCTGTCTAGGTTCAACTATTATTTCAGAGATTAAGTATTGCGTAATATCTATTCAAATTAAAATACTTTCGTATGAATTGGGATGAGATGCGAGCGAGGTAGGTACAGCCACGTGTCCACCCACGCAGGTACTAGGCAAATACGACGCGAGCCGAGAACAACGTAATTGAAAAAAACAAAACAAAGCCAAATGCGTTAGGTATTACACTGTGCCTATGCACTAGGGTGTCTGAGTATACCTAAGATCTAAGCCTAAATGTCTGGATGCGGGGTTTTCTACTAAAATAACCAGGCACTTAGGTGCGATGCGAAAATTGCGAACTACGATTAAGTGTTGATATGATACCTAACCTATTTATGTATTAGGTAGGTACAATGCGAGCCAGCGGCGAACGGACAACAAATCTAATCCTAAGTGTCTGGATGCGGGGTTTTCTACTAAAATAACCAGGCACTTAGGTGCGGTGCGCTCATTCCCATTAGAATAATAACAAAATACGAACTACGGCTAAGAATCCGGCTCGATCCGGACCAAAAATGGTGGCGCATGGCCGAGTGCGGTAATGGACTGTATTGCGGGAAGTAGCTAACTGTTCTATTGACGCTTTACACACAAAACAAGACAGGTGGCCGGGCTGCCGCGGATTCGATCCAGGCAGTGAATGCAGCCCGAGAAATTAGGAGAGGATGCACTAACCTTCACGACACACGTGTTTTCATCGCAGCCGGTACACGGATCTTCTCTTCCTTGCTCAGGAGCTGCCGTCAGCATCACTAGATCGCTTGAGGAACACACGAGAGGCACAATCCGATCGGTAAAGGTCTATGAAGCGGTAAAATGTAACAAATATTATACATTTCTGAGAGACGCGAGCGCGGTCCGTCCGTCTTTACGCTGGCTAGTTCAAAGCGAGACTGAGTGTCTATATTTCACAAATGGCGGACGGAAGCCACATCTATGGTTAGTGCGGAAGGGGGGACGGGTATAAAAGGAGTGTGTTTCCGTGTCAAAAATACAGTTTCTACTTCGGCGCAACCACTATTAAAGGTACAAAATTAATTTATTGTTTTTCAAAATAATCTCCCTTGGCGTCTATGCACTTTTTCATTCGATCAAACCAGTCTTGAAAACTTTTGTGCCACTCCTCTGTGGTGACCTCTGAAACGTGTTTTTCATACTCCTCGACAGCCTCTTCTGGTGATGAAAATCGTTGGCCGCGTAATTGGTTCTTAATTTTTGGGAACAGATAAAAGTCACAAGGTGCCAGGTCGGGACTGTTGTAAGGCCGGAATGTTTGTGCGTTAATATTCTTTATTAAGTAACACAATTTATAGTTGCAATATGTTTGGGATGTGCCTGTGGCGACATCTAAAAGGATTGCCGTGAATCTTCATTGATCACCTGTTGTGTTGTGGTGTTTGTTTCTCTAAGTTGACGATAGATGTCGCTAGAAATAATGCTAGTGTTAATTAGCATTTTAGTATATTCTTATCATTAGATAATTGTGTGATTTTTATGGAATTAAATCACTTAATTGTTACATAATACTTTTATAGCATAATTTAAATTATTGATGCGGTGTTAGTGCGAACTACAACTGTCATCTGTCAAAAAAGTATTGATATGAGGTAGAAGTTTTGTTTTGAGTGTTACGTGTTGTTGATTGGTGAAAATTTGATTTTTGCTAGAATCTTCCATGGAGAAGACTATAAATAGGCCTCTCCTGGTGGGAAAAAGGAAAGATCAGATCTCACGAGGTTACGTACGATGAAGGTCGTAAATCTCTGTTGCATTTTTGCTTAAATATTCTCTGTACCTACCTACATTCTGCTATATTATCCGAGGGATAATTGGCAGCCTATTCCGAACTTCTCTGGGGTCTGCTGGTACCTTTGAAGGAGATTACTTGACCCATCCGCAAAGTGCGGTACTCGCATAAAGATCCGGAGTTCCTTGGCTTGGGACTCGTGGCGCAGTGCGGGAGGCGGTGAGCAGCGATCGGAGTTCCTGGTCTTGGGACTCGAGTGGCAGTGCGGGAAGCGGTGAACAGGTCCCGCTACGCAAGCCGACAACCTGGGCTGACGATCCGTGAAGATCCACCGAAAAGGTCACGTATAAATTCCTCTGTTTGAATGCCGTAGTACCTACCTAAGTAACAATTTGTAAATTCTGTGTTCCTCTGATTGAATTCTGTAGTACCTACCTAAGTAACAATTTGTAAATTCTGTGTTCCTCTGATTGAGTTCTGTAGTACCTCCCTAAGTAACAATTTGTAAATTCTGTGTATTTTTTCTGGTCAAATATATGTATGTACCACCCAAGGTCGTTTCATTGAGGGTATCTGGAACACGCACACACACTGTTCTCTGATGTAAAGGGCGCCCTGAGGTATTCTCGAGTCTCAGTTCCTCAGCTCTTACCTGGGCGAACCGGTGGAGTAGCCAGGGGAAGTTTCCCGGTTACAAAATTGGCGCCCAACGTGGGGCAGGTCTAGAAATCTCAGGTCACTAACTGCGATTTCTCTTTGCTTACTGTGTGTGCGTAGAAAGACGCCTTTAATGAAATCGAACCTACTATCCGTCTGATACTTTCCAAGACGCTAATTGGTAGTGCTTGTGCGGCTAAGCACGTAATTCATTTCCTTGCAATTTACATCAAATAGCAAGGAAACGGGTCCAAATTTTTTTCTAAATTTATTTAGCTGCAACATTTTCAAAAATATATATATTTTCGGCATACCCATTTTTTTTCTTTTTTTCTTTTTTTTCCCCCTCTGATTATCTCTTGGTCTTTGGTTGGTCCCTACTTAGTTTGTCCCTACTTAAACTAAAATTAATTTCATGCATATGTTTGATCAAATTTAATAACATCTGTTTTTCCAGAATTTAGCATTGTTCAACTTGTCGGCATTTTCTGTGAAGTGCCGATAACCATATAGGTATAACTTTGTATAATTTTAATTTAGAATTACCAATTTTTTATTTTTTGTGAATTTCGGAACGATCTGGAAGCCGGTACTTATACCTGCTACCTACCTTACATTTAATTAAATTCTCTCTTTTTTATTATATCGTTGGTAACTACCTAAGAGCTTGTACCTACACAAACGGTTCAAGTATTTGGATCTCTGTGTAATTTCTTTGTATTATTACTTTTTAGTAATAGCCTGCAGGGCGGTACATAATACCTACCCGCTATTAATAATTGTTCTTCGTTAAAATTTTATTTTTGAAATAGTATAGAAGGAGGTAAATTACATTACCTACCTACTTCACGTTTTTGTACCTAGCAAAAAAAAAAAAAAATTTTTTGTCAATTTAGTAGTTCAATTTGATACCCTCTGGGAATATACTTTTGTGAACATCCGTTAAATAACGGAAAATTGTTTAGTCGTTAGTTGAATTTTATTGTAAATTTTTTTTTCCATACCTACACTTGTAAAGTTAAATTCTTATAACATGGCAAAAATGCACCAATATGTTAAATACTTAAGAAAAGATGAGCTGTCTAATGAGTTGTCTTATATGGGCATTTCAGCGGATCCTGAGGCTACGGTTGTCGGCTTGCGTAACGAATTACGGACGGCATACCGGCTAGTTCGCCGTGGGAGTCTGAAGCCAAGCACCGTTAAGTCCACCGATGCTGCAAGCGAACGTACTGTCTGCGAGCCAAAGGTCAAGGAACTCGAGGATTTGCTATCGTCAGGTGACTTTGATGCTGATCGTAATAGTCGCATTAGGGCTGCTGTTAGGGCGAACTATCTTTTAACTAGGCTTGCTCGTTGTGGATTAGATTGTTCTGAACTTGTAGGTATTCGTAACAGACTAGTTAAGATTTTGTCTGTTGCTGAATCGAATAGTGACTCAGAATCTGAGGTGTCAAATAATGATGATCGCCCCTCTCGTGACCATGTTGAGTATACTTCACCTGTAGTGAGAAAGGAACGCTCGATGCGGGGTAGCTCGCAAAACATTAATTCGACTAACGATAACTTTGTTTATAGGGAACGACCCCTTAATTTAAATTCTTTTAATTTAAAATATGATGGTTCTTCTTGTGTACGCGTCTTCATTGAGAGATTGGAAGAACTGAGGTGTGCAAGGGAAGTCTCTAAGTCAAAGGTTCTCCTGGCTTTCTCTGACCTATTGGACGGACCAGCTTTGTCCTGGTTCCGCACCAATAAAGCCAACTTTATGTCGTATGAAGATTTATTAAATGAGTTACGAGACGCCTTTGATATTCCCGATTATGATTATCGTTTACGGAATGAGATTAGGCAACGTACCCAAGCCCGTACTGAGTCCCTAGTGAACTACATCTCTACAATGCAGGCCATGTTCTCTAGACTGTCTTGTAAAATGCCCAGTGAGGAACAACTGGACATCCTTATGCATAACATAAGACCTGACTACATGAAGGAACTCGCCCTTCATGAAGTCAACGCTATTGATGATCTGAAAAGGTTAGGTAAGCGTTTAGAACTTGCACGTGCTAGGGCTGAGGCGTTCCATGAGGCAGTCTTGGATAAATGTGAGATCTCCTCTGACTTACATTCACAGAAAGTCAAGAGCACACCAAAAGCTACCAAGCAGGTCTCCGCAGTGAACGGCTCGCCGGTCTCGCACGAACGTAAATGCTTTCGGTGTGGAGGCAGCGATCACACGGCTTACAACTGCTCAAAGTCGAGGGAGTTGGTGTGTTTTCGTTGTGGTGCCAAAGGAGTAAAGACACCTGACTGCCCCCAATGCACGACGAAGTCAAAAAACGCGTAGGCCAGGGCCTTATTAATAAATCGTCAGGCATGTCTGATCCGAGCTCAGTGTTTGACTCTTACTCTGATAAGGTCCTGTTTACTAAACGGGATAACGATGTTAGACCGTACTTAGTTGTTAAGGTTTTAAATTTAAATGTTCTAGGTCTTCTTGATTCTGGTGCCTCCTGCTCTGTGTTAGGAAAGGGTGCGCACCGTATCTTCTTAGATTTAGGGTTTGAACTGGAAAGTGTCAACCCACACTTTAGTATCACAACTGCAGACAGTTCCCACTTGAAATGTCTGGGTTGTATCTCTTTGCCCTTAGAATACAACTCTGTTATCAGAGTAGTTAAGTTTTATGTTGTACCAGAAATATCAACGTCAATGATATTTGGTGTTGATTTCTGGCAACAATTTCAATTAAGTAATAAATTAATTTCCCAAAAAATTAATATGAATAATTTTAATGAAAACTGTCCTATTGAATCTTTGTCTCTTCACAGTGGTCTCGAGGATTACAACAACCTGACCGAGAATCAGAGGTGTGTAATGAACGGGATCATTGAAAAATTTGATTCTTTAAATACGGATAAGGTGGGCTTAGGTCGAACGACGCTTGTGCATCACGTCATAGACACGGGTGACAGCAAGCCGATCAAACAACGGTATTACCCGCTCTCACCTCTCAAACAGAAGGCCCTGGAGGCGGAGTTGGACCGGATGTTGGAGATGGGAGTGGTGTCTCCATCACAATCTGCGTGGAATTCACCTGTGGTTATGGTGGAGAAGGCGAATGGTGATCTAAGACTGTGCTTGGACTCACGTAAGCTAAATTCGGTCTCGAAAAGCGACGCTTATCCCTTACCGTACATCAATCAAATTTTAGACCATCTGAATAATGCTAAATATTTGTCCTCTATAGATTTAAGTGCAGCATATTGGTAAATCCCGTTCGACTCTTCCCTGTCTGCTGAGAAGACTGCATTCACGGTGCCGAGACGGGGTTTGTTCCAGTATAATGTGATGTGCTTTGGTCTTGTCGGAGCCTCGAGTACGATGCAACGACTGATGGACCGCCTATTCAGTCCCGAGTTCGACAACAGAGTGTTTTGCTTCCAGGATGACATAATCTGTGTGGCCAGCACCTTCGAGGAGCATGTGGATCTCTTAAATAGAATCTATCAGCGACTCAAGGATGCGGGCCTAACGATTAATATGAAGAAATCGCACTTTTGTCGAAGCGAACTGAAATACCTTGGTTACTATGTAGATAGGCATGGATTGCGAACTGATCCAGGCAAGGTCGAGGTTATCCTCAACTATCCTACTCCTTGTAACTCGAAGGATGTAAAACGTTTCCTAGGTATGGCCGGATGGTATCGTCGTTTTGTTAATAATTTTTCTAAGATTAGTAAACCCCTATGTAAATTAACCGCTAAAAAGGTTAACTTCGTTTGGACATCTGAAGCTGAGGAGGCTTTTAACCTTCTCAAGTCAGCTTTGGTCTCTGCTCCTATATTAAAAATGCCGAATAATTCTTTGCCTTTCCGCATACTAAGTGACGCGTCAGCTTACTCTGTTGCTGCTGTACTGACCCAAACACACGATGACGTGGAACACCCCATCGCTTATTGTAGTCGCTCTTTAAATAAGAACGAAGTGAACTACAGCACTACCGAGCGTGAGCTTCTGGCCGTGATTTTTGCGCTGGAACAGTTTAGACAGTATGTGGAAGGACAAAAGTGCACTGTTGTCACTGATCATGCCTCCCTACTGTGGTTTCACAAGCTCAAGAATCCTACAGGACGTTTAGCGCGTTGGAGTATGCGACTCAGTCAGTTTGATTTCAGCATAGAACACCGTAAGGGAAAAGATCATGTAGTACCTGACGCTCTGTCTCGCATAAAAATCGATTCCATTGACGCGAGCTCCACTAGTGATCCGTGGTATATTCACACCATGGAATGCGTGCGTAAGAACCCAAGGCATTACCCTAATTTTGATATCCGTGATAACTTGCTATATAGATTTTCTAAAAACAAATATTCTTTGACTTCAGATTTTGATTGGAAGTTGGTGGTACCCCAAGAAGACAGACTAGCACTTCTCACCAAATACCACGATGACACGCTTAGTGCCCATGGAGGTGTTTGGAAAACACATAAGAGGTTGTCTTTGAACTACTACTGGCCGAAAATGTATAATAGTGTCAAAGAATATGTAGGTAATTGTGAGGTTTGTAAGCAGTACAAGCCTGTAAACACCTCTCGTCCTGGGTTAATGGGTAGCCCTAAGCGCGTATCTAAACCTTTTGAAGCAATTTCATGTGATCTGCTTGGACCTTTTCCAGTGTCAAGCAATAGAAATATTCATCTTATCGTTGTCTCTGATTATTTTAGCAAATATGTCATGTTGTGTCCTATTAGGGTCGCAACAGGCGCTGCAGTGGCGAGATTCATTGAGAAAAATGTATTTCTAGTCCATGGAGTTTGCAAGACTATTTATATTGATAACGGTCCTCAGTTTGTGAGCAAACAATTTAAAGACCTGTTGGCCAAATATAATGTACCTAATATATACTATAGCCCCCGATACCATGCTCAGACCAATCAAACGGAACGAGCAATTCGAAATATCGTTCAAGCCATCTCATGTTATGTGAAAACTCAGCACAAGAAGTGGGATGAACATCTTGTTGAACTGCAGTGCGCTATAAACACTGCAGTAAGCGAAGCCACTCGGTTTTCTCCATATTTCTTGGTGCATGGTAGGGAATTCATAGGTGATGGAGTTCTATATAGACAATCTGACATTACTTGTCATCCGGACTTAGTCTCCGTGGATGAACCCGCAGCCTTCGGTGCTAAACTAAAAGAAATGCAACGCATTTACGATCAGGTGAGGAAACATTTGATTTCATCTCACCAGCGTAATGAGAAGTATTACAATTTTAGAAAAAGGCATGTCGAGCTTAAGGTTGGTCAAATTGTTTATAAACGTACACATTATTTGTCTAACAAGGCCAAACATTTTACCGCTAAGTTAGCTCCTAAGTTTACGAAGTGTGTAGTAACTTCCAAACGTTCTTCTTTAGTGTATAGGTTGGCTGATTTAGATGGGAAAGATTTGGGCGAATATCACATTAAAGACATTCTGAAGTACTCTGATGAGAAGCAACCTGCGGTATCCTCTCTGCCTTGCGTCAGCGCTATTACCTCTTCGTAGCACTGGATATTTCTATTTTAATACCGCGACTCGGTGAAGTTATTATGTTGATATATAGGATTGAGCGTCCTCGAATGGGACGAACTATCATGTATTATGTACACCTCATCGAGTATTCGTTCCTCATCAGCACTTTCTCTATAGTAGGGTTGCATATGCAATCATATGACTATAGCAGATAAGGGATCTTTTATTCTAGTTGCTTAGGGCATTTCGACTTGTAGTAAGAGAGTCGGTGTCAGTTGTTACCTCTAGTTAGACCTGATTACTGTGAATCTTTTTTTGTTTTGTACTTCGAAATACTATGTCTTGTTGTTGGTCAGACTTTTGTTTTGTTATACTCTGTGTGTATTCCTTGCGTAACTTGTCCGCAAGTAATACTATCGGAGTTGGGGGATGGTGTAACGCCGGAATGTTTGTGCGTTAATATTCTTTATTAAGTAACACAATTTATAGTTGCAATATGTTTGGGATGTGCCTGTGGCGACATCTAAAAGGATTGCCGTGAATCTTCATTGATCACCTGTTGTGTTGTGGTGTTTGTTTCTCTAAGTTGACGATAGATGTCGCTAGAAATAATGCTAGTGTTAATTAGCAATTTAGTATATTCTTATCATTAGATAATTGTGTGATTTTTATGGAATTAAATCACTTAATTGTTACATAATACTTTTATAGCATAATTTAAATTATTGATGCGGTGTTAGTGCGAACTACAACTGTCATCTGTCAAAAAAGTATTGATATGAGGTAGAAGTTTTGTTTTGAGTGTTACGTGTTGTTGATTGGTGAAAATTTGATTTTTGCTAGAATCTTCCATGGAGAAGACTATAAATAGGCCTCTCCTGGTGGGAAAAAGGAAAGATCAGATCTCACGAGGTTACGTACGACGAAGGTCGTAAATCTCTGTTGCTTTTTTGCTTAAATATTCTCTGTACCTACCTACATTCTGCTATATTATCCGAGGGATAATTGGCAGCCTATTCCGAACTTCTCTGGGGTCTGCTGGTACCTTTGAAGGAGATTACTTGACCCATCCGCAAAGTGCGGTACTCGCATAAAGATCCGGAGTTCCTTGGCTTGGGACTCGTGGCGCAGTGCGGGAGGCGGTGAGCAGCGATCGGAGTTCCTGGTCTTGGGACTCGAGTGGCAGTGCGGGAAGCGGTGAACAGGTCCCGCTACGCAAGCCGACAACCTGGGCTGACGATCCGTGAAGATCCACCGAAAAGGTCACGTATAAATTCCTCTGTTTGAATGCCGTAGTACCTACCTAAGTAACAATTTGTAAATTCTGTGTTCCTCTGATTGAATTCTGTAGTACCTACCTAAGTAACAATTTGTAAATTCTGTGTTCCTCTGATTGAGTTCTGTAGTACCTCCCTAAGTAACAATTTGTAAATTCTGTGTATTTTTTCTGGTCAAATATATGTATGTACCACCCAAGGTCGTTTCATTGAGGGTATCTGGAACACACTGTTCTCTGATGTAAAGGGCGCCCTGAGGTATTCTCGAGTCTCAGTTCCTCAGCTCTTACCTGGGCGAACCGGTGGAGTAGCCAGGGGAAGTTTCCCGGTTACACTGTATGCAGGATGACTCATGAGTTCTACATTTTTCGCCTTCAAAAAGTCGTTTGTCTGTCTGGCCGTGTGAGAACTAGCATTGTCGTGGTGCAGGATGATACGGCGTTTACGGTTATTTTTACGGAGTTCGTCAATAACTTCCGGCAAACAAATGGTCGTGTACCAGTCACTATTCACAGTACGACGATTTTCTAAAGCAACAGTAGCCACGTGTCCAGTTTTATTAAAAAAAGAAGCAATCATCCGCTTAGATGCACTTTTCACGCGCGCCACTTTGGTTGGTTTCGGCTCATCTTGAAAGACCCATACGCTCGATTGCTGCTTTGTTTTGGGATCGTAGCAATAACTCCATGTTTCGTCACCTGTTACTATGTCCCACACCAAATTTGACGCACCTTCGTTGAATCTGGTAAGCATGGCACTGCACCAAGTGACGCGGTCCGTTTTTTGATCCTCGGTCAAGTTATGTGGGATCCACCGCGAGCACAGCTTTCTCACACCCAAATGTTTGTGTAGGATTGATTGTATTTGCCTCATGCCTATTTCTAAGGATGCGCGAATTTCATGGTAGGTCACATGCCTGTCTGTTTCAATCATACGGCGCACAGCATCGATGTTTTTGTTGGTCACAGCGGTGGACGGCCGATCATCGCGAGATTTGTCACTGAGATTGATACGACCACGCTTGAATTCTGCAAACCAGCTATAAACAGTCGTCTTGCATGGAGCTTCATCGCCAAAAGCTGTTTCAAGCCGAGCGATGCTCTGTAGAGCCGTCAAATTACACTTAAAATCGTAGAAAATCATACTACGAAAATTTTCCCGAGTTAAATCCATGTTGATGCAGACACACAATTTTTTAAATGGCGCCACAAGGTAAAAACAAAAGAAAGTCAGATGAAACAAACTGTATTCTACAGCCAAAGAGTTCTATTTTCAAATGTTGTAATAAATTTTTAAATATTGTTTATGTAAGTGGCCAGTTCCGGAAACTTTTAGTGTAACCTATGTAGCTATACGCGATATCATTCGTCAGCAGTTGTCTTTACTTTAGATTAGATAATAGCTTTTTTTTCTGTGTTTTTGTTCTTATTTTAGTCTGCTCAAACTGAATCGAGAATTTCCCGGGCTCGTTAAAAAAATATTGAGTTTTGCAATGATTTTGACTGAGCAATAGACTATTGGGTATTATACCGAAGGGTGTACGGGGCCTACCAACTTCACTTGTAAGGCGGTACGGTACACCTACTGAGTACTGACTGACGAATGAGGTGAATGAGTTTTTGATAAAACCGGACACAGCCTTAAGATGACGATGGGAACCTAAAATCTAGTGCAAGAAATCAAGTTAGGGTTCTAGGTGTGCCCCTTAACTCAGTTAATTTTAGTTCAACTTAAATTTTTTGGTTTAATATTTTCGTATTGATTACATTAAATAAAATATGCTATTATAATATACAATTACTTACAAATTTATATAAAACTATGCTAACTATACAATATATACAAAAATGGGATAGAGAAAAAGAGGGAGACTGTAATTTTAGGCATCGAAAAATTCCTCCCCATCGATCTCTACTGGTACCGTGCCCAAGAGGCTGGCGGCATTACCACGCTGAATGGCGATGCCAATTCTTTGAGCGAGGTAAAGGCCAGCCTTATGGTCACGGGAAGCGTCGATTAGTCGCTTCGCTATTTCTTTGAATAGCGCGCGCGCGCTTGAATTTTAGTTTAGTTGAAGTTGCAATTTTTAAAAACAAATTACGTCATCCAACATCGATTGTTTAGTGACAAGTTACTTGTTGCCACAGTATACTCATCAACGCAGGGTCTGAACCGCTGCCTGCTCCAATAAACTTGAAATTTAGGCAGTGGATACTTTTCATATTGCTAGCATCGACCAAGAAAGGGTTTTTTGGGAATTTTGTTTTTAAGGGATATTTTATTTTTATTGTATTTAATATTTATAAATTATTTCTTGATTTGTTTATTAAAAAAAAACATTAGGGATGAATGGGTATGAACTTCTTCTACACCATCTTTCATCCCTTATTTTACCTCCTTATAAGGTAACAAAAAAAAGCTAAAAAAATTTACAAAACTAGACGAGTTTTGTATAATTTTTTAGTTTTTTTGTAGGTATTTTATTAGTTAGTCAATTACTTTTTTTGCATATCATTCATATGTAATGCACACCGCATTCAGTTAATTAGTGGAGTTACGTTGTGTGCTGAAAAATTATACAGATGTGCATTAAAATCATCCCATTACAAAGTTTTCGCTTCTCACAAAACCGCGTGGTTCCCGGCAGAGTACTCCATTTTTTCCCATGCGGTGTCGTACATGGCAACTAAGAGATAGGGCTGTTTAACATCAGACAGATATATACAACCCAGACTCAGCCTCAGATGCATGGCTTGAGTTAATAATAATCCCCAAAGACAGCAATAGGCTCACCCCCTATTACGTCAGACCGAATTCAATAATTGGTGAAATGTGGGTGTTAATTCACCTCTGCCTAACCCTCCGGGGATAAAGACGTGATTATATGTATGTATGTAGGAGTGAGTACACGTCGGTAGTGTAATGGCCAGGGTTGAACCCGAACCTCTCTATCGTAAGTCCGACTCCTTAACGACTAAGCTACAGCCGCTTTCATTATCCATATAGACGTATCGGCAAAGAAACGTCATAGTTGATATAAGTTCAATACTGCACCATTTGTATTGCATGTGTTCTAGCGGTATATGTGTTCTAGCAGTGTATGTGTGTGTAGCTTGCTATGATAGTCACAACCTCTTCAGTCAGCTGGTTGCCTGGTGTAGTTCAAAGTAAAACCACGTAGCGTAGTGTCTGGGAATGGATTAGATTGGACACAGAAATCAAAAATTAGGCTCTTTCTATATTTCATTGTAATATTCAAATTTCGATTGTACAGGTAGCTTCTAGGCAAACATGTTCACTGTTCATCGTTCACCAAATAGTATTCCTTACCAATAGGTGATATAACATAATGGTCAAACGTGGGCCTTACATTACTGCAGTCAAAATAAAAAAAAAACCAACGGACACCAAACCACAGACTAACCTGAAAAGTTACTGAATTCCAAAATATTTAATCCAAAGGAGACATGCGTAAACAATAAACGGTACTTTCAATCACACACACACAATAGGACTTTCAGACCCCAGGTGGGGCCTGTTCGCTTTGTTTTTACTCATCTATGAACGTTTCGCTGAAAAATAATACCTATTTGTCAGTTTGATAACCTAGTATTTCCGCTGACTTCGTCGTTGTTGGCAACTCATTATTTTTCTGTCGAAATTGGACAGACACACAATCGTCTCGACAACTTGTGACGTGCAAAGAAGCAGGGAGGGGACCTTTTATAATCAGTACGAGAAAAAAAAGATCCCCAGTGTGGCCCTAAGACAATGGTCCTTACTGTTATAAAATAATACGACTGTTATGTCAAAATTTTGTATGGAAGTATGTATGCAAGTGTCGATGGATGCAGGAGAAATTACAAAATCTGCGATCTAACGGAAAGATAGCTTAGTTGATTAGAGTATTCCCCCTGAAATGTACTGGTCACGGGTTGAAGCTCCGTCATAGACCTCATTTCTGCTAATTTTATGTTACGTCAACCGTCAAAACAATAAGTATAAAATTTAATGGCATTTTTTGCAGTGTCAGTGGTATTGTTATGACAAAATCTTAGTAAAATCAAGGCCCTTGATATTTACTTTTTCCAAAGTAAATCTACAGAAACTGTTAGTACACTAATTGCTTCAAAATTATTGTTTATCAAATTGAAATAAACGTAACAAAATAAAAATGCAGCGAGACATGTACTTTTAACAACGATGCCGAATTTGAGCTCTCTTTCAAAAAAAGGAGAATGTTTGTTAAACTCCAAAAGAAGCAGTCTCGTGAACAATCCTGTAGGGGTCGATTTGTCCTAGAAGACATTAATTAACTCACACTTTAAATAAGTATAAATCGCATCCTTGAATGAGGTCGAAATACTGACAAACTAACAGGCTGTTAGCGAAGGCAGGAGATACTTATGACGTGTATACGATGTAGTATTGATTAATAGCCCCCATAATCTCCCACACCATGACTTTTGGTGGTCCGCCATTGGTGGAGCCCAATGGACCCTGCACACATGTACAAAATACTGCCTCCCTACATTTTCTCTACAAAGTAGCGTATTAATATCTCTGCGTTTCCCTGATGTCCTAGTAAAGTGGCGTACTACAAACGTGACTAGTTGGATGGCGGAATTACTGCTGACAAAACAGATAGGTTGTTTAAACTTAGGCATAGAATTGCACCCCGAGTACAAAAACACTTCTTAGGTGACATTATACGCACTGAGTATAATGTGTACAGTACTTATAAAATCTATTCTATTAAGTAGGTACCAATTTGGAATATAGTTTTTTTATACAAATTAGGTGGCAGACAAGCAGACGGCTCACCTGATGAAAAGTGGTAAGGGAAAGATCGCGAGTTCGAATCCCTGTATGGAAAAAATCGCGGGTTGGAATCCTGCCTGAACCCATTCAAACATAACATAAAAAACTCACGCCTATATCCCCGAAGGGGTAGGCAGAGGTGCTAGCACCCACATTTCGCCAGTTTATGTTTATGTCCCAATGTAACAGGTGGCGAGCCTATTGCCATTAACCGAGCACTTATAAACCTGCAATTAATACACACATAATTTCGAGCATCGAGAAGTCATTGTTGTGTGCATTGGTAAAACCTGGGATCGAAACCGAGACCTCGTCTCAGCAGTTCATTACCCATACCACTAGGCTACCGCGATTTAAATTGTTCCTTTTTTCATTGAAGTCATGATCGTTTTTAAAATTTAAGAATTAAGATTACACGGAGAACGAAAGTTAAATAGATTAATAGAATTGACCTCCTGATAGTATTCGCAGTCCTCTTGTTGCGATACAACAATATCGAATGCCTCCATATAAAATAATTTTCTCTTCACAACTTTACCAATTGACGAACTCAATATCGTGTATTTCCAACCGTACTGAAATACACCCTTCTCTTAGCAGTGACGGCATCTCACTGGCGCTCCGTCGAGGCATATTCCACCCCGCGCGCCCTCCTGTCTACTCCGCACTCTGACGTCCCTCACACCACCCACGCTCCCTCACTACTGACCTTTTTTTTTTTCAAACCTTCAGGTATAGAGCGATTGCATAAACACTCATTAATATAATATATAAAAAAAAAATTGTATTAAGTAGGTACCAATTAGGAATAGATCTATTTTTTATACTACTTAGGTGGCAGACAAGCACATGGCCCAACTGATGGGAAGTGGTTACCGTGGTCTATGGACGTATGCAACACCAGAGAGTTTCTGTGCCGTCAGTGTAGAAGACAAAGCAAGACAAGCATTTGGTCCTCCCAAGACAGCAAACACAGATGTTTCCCCCGAGTAGGCTATCTTTGTTACACCTATAGCGCTGTTTCTAGCTGTTTGGGGTGGTAGTGAGGAAAGGGATAGCTGTACCACTTGTGAATGTGTTGCTACTACTAGAACTATTTTATGACGTGAATCTATCCTCGCTCGGCTACTGCTCTGGTAATTTATAAGCAAAATAGTGCTGTGAATAGTATAGTTTAAATATTATTTCTTGTGGTTTGTTATAATAGAACAAGATACGTGTGAAGAACTATATGAATTTAAAAAGAGAAAACTATTGCTAAAGTGATAAAATAACTAAATAAAATCATATTCCTCTGCGACATCACAGACTAGTAATGTTCCCAGACGAATTGCAATGCGAATATTTGTTTCATTTGGCATCGATAGGAAGGAATTCTTTAAAGCCTGAACCTACAGATTTGTATAGGTATATTATGTATTGATATATATATTAATTTAGAAAATCCTCAGTAGGAATATAAATAATTGTGCTCTGAAATAAGGTTATCTTATTTCGTATTATATTTACGTTATTACCGTTTCGGTATCCGAATTAGAACAAACTTTATTATTAAATAGCTAATGTCCAGTACTAAATGCTTATTATATTACTAAACTATGCTAAACCTGTGACTAAACTTAAAAAATAGACCAGTTGACTAAAATCGTAGCATTCAGTCCTTTTCGTAGCAGAAGTAGCGTAGCGATTCGTAGCTGTCGGTAACGTGTTATTCAGAAAACCAAAATTCACCCTTAAATTTAAGATTGCGGATAACGCATCGAACCGAATACCACGCAAAATGAAATTTTGACTACCAGTGACTACTCTATAGCAGTGACTAATTTAATTTTGCGTTAAATTTCCTCAACGAATTGTGAAAGGAAATTGCTACTACATTTTTTTCTTGATTTGGGGTTAATCAAGAAAAAAATCTAGTAGTCTAATTTTTGAGTTATTGACCATTTGGGCTAGAATAGTCTCTTAGCATATTATCTTAATCCAGACAAAATGAAGATTTGAGCTTCACATAGAGCTGAAAAATGGTGGAGGTCCAAGACCTCAGTACAAGATATATCAAAAGTCCCTATCGATTGGACTTGTGTATTATTTTATCTATTCTATGGTTCCAATTTAATATGGTACACAATATTCCAGAGTCAATCCACTATAAAAATCAGTTTAGTAGTTATGGAGCTACGTCATAACAAACTTTCGCTCACATATAGATTTTCCCATACTCAATCATTCCCATATTGGATTTGTGACCCACAGATTTTCTTTTAACGGCAATTTAGTGAGTCACGTGTTTTGTGCACCGGTGTACCAGGCTTTTAGCGTAGTAAGGAGGGTGGACTAATGCTTCCAACAGGTGTGTTGCCATGACAACAACATGTCGCTTCTTAGCGTGCGTTGTTATTGCATACAACACACGTGGTGCAAACATGGACGTGCAGTTGTAGCAGCTGTATATGAGACCTCTGCAATAGTTTGGTAGCCTAGTTTTGGAAGTCAAAAAGGCAGTCTTGAGATTGTGTGACGCTATTTAAAAGAATAAAACCAATTGTAACCCCCGACTCAAAACAGTTTTTGTTGCATACGGTTGTTGCAATGGCAAATACATAGACACTTGACTGACATATTCACAGAATATTTACTCGTAGCTACAAATATACACACTTGAAACATAGATAATTAAAAACTGAAATAAATCTGATGGCTTTGTCAGCATTTATGATTAGTGCTCCGCTCCCTTAAGCAATAGCGTGAAGATATATAGCCTGAAACCTTCATCGATAAACGGGTTATTCAACACAAAAAGATTTTTTTCAAGTCGAACCATGGTGTAGATATAAGTGTGGTATACGCATTTTAACTTTTGTTTTATTTAATTACTATTTTTGGTAATGTATATGTATATTATAATAGATTTAATTGAACATGGTATATCTAAAGTAGTTTGTTAGTTGAATAGTATAGTTCTTAATTTAACTGAACTTTATTTAATACGATTTGTATAAAACATAAATTACATTCGGTATAGAATAATTCCTGTAACTAAATTAAGTTTCCTAGAGCAATGCACCCTCAAGTTTTCTCCAATGGAAAGTTACCAGGTTACTAAGGAATTATAGAGGTAAAACATATAGGGTGTGCAACACAGCCCCCATCCCATCGTCCCTCATCCCACGTGGTGGGACTACACCTGTGATGTTTTCTCTCTGTTTTGTATTCAAGTGATACCTACGAAAGATCCTTTTGATGAGCTGCTACCCTAGTATTGCGAGGTAGATTACACGTGGCAGTGCTTTGGGACAATGAACTTGTAAATAAAAATTGGGTCATCGTTTTATGTTGGTGATCTTCTGTGTAATAAATAATATTATGAGATAATAAGATGTACCTTGGGTTACTCAAAATGTACTGATGATAGTTAAGTTAGTCCTTGATTTTGTAAAGGTCTCTCTCTGCCAACTACGAAAGGTAGGTAAAAGAATAAGCGTTGGTAGCTTAGTGCCTAACTAAAGACTCGGCCTTACGATCGATAGGTCCCGGGTACTGGTATGTACTGGAGATTTTTTTTTTTTTTTTTTTTTAATACAAAGCGGACTTAATGCCATAAGCATTTTCTGCCAGTCAACCTTAGGGTGATCAAAAGATATTTATGTCAAAGATAGGCACGAAGTTTTATGGTGAGAGACATTCAATGCCGATAAGTAGCTTTGTTGCAGGGGCTAAAAGGTGTAATTATACACAACATGTCAGTCATCTTTTTCAAGGATTTTTTTAACTCATAGTTAAAAAAACATGTCAGACTTACACATACAATAAATGATCTAATAAAAAATCAAATATAGTCACAATTCGATTTTAAAATGGAAAGAAACGAAAGACAGTCTTTTGGAACTCCTACACACCACACAAAATGCAGCATACTGCTACTTAAACTATAATGTTTACGGGAATTAACTCGACCATGGTATTGGTACGACACGGCGGTATTTCCACCCAATTGAGAAGTCCGACTGGGGAAGTACCACCGCCCTACAGAATACCGCGGCCATAATAACTTCATGTTATGTTCCCAGCGGTGAGTAGGGTAGCCAGAGCTCACTAGAGAATTTGTGCTGTCAGTGGGAAGACTAAAGGCTTGTCCTGTTTTGTCTTCTACACTGACAGCACAGAAACTCTGTACTTACAGGGTCTGCAGCGCGAGGGTGGCTCCTCTGGTGTTACACACGTCCATAGGGCACGGTAACCACTTTCCATCAGGTGGGCTGTATGTTTGTCTGCCACCTAAGTGGTTTAAATAAAGGTACATACATACCTTTGATTTGGCTGACATCAACATTATTGTGTGTCATGGAACGTGAATGTTTAAAAGTTAGATAATGCTACTTAAAGTCGATTCGTCTAAAACGAGATACCGGGTAATACGAGGAGAATATAAATCTAATAGGTGAATTGAAATAATATAGTTAGCTAAATTCCGTAGTCATTTTCTCTCATCCATACATAAATACATATTTTAAGCATTTATCCCCGGAGGGTTAGGTTAGGTTAGTTGTGAATTAATACCCACATTTCTCCAATAATTGTATTCGGTCCCACGTAATAGGGGTGAGCCTATTGCCTACCATGATTCTAGCATGCACCTATTGCTTTTTCACAATTTGTTTCCGTGCCATTCGTGTTGCTAATTAGTAATTAATTTTAATAAGTTTATTTTTATAAAGAGCAATAATAATAAGATTAGTACAATACATAAATAGTAATACTTAAATTAAATTTAAATAAATAAATAAACAAAAATATATATTTTGCGAACGGAAAGATAACCCGACGTTTTTTTAAACTATCTTATTTAATACACACAACTTATGTGATTTTAAATTCCATTAATAATAAATCTTAATCCAGTTTTAAGCTTATATTCCAGACCGATTTTCTTTTTGCCGCCACTGCCCTAATTTTTAACCTCTAATATATTAACGTAGGAAACAGCGCCCATTCCAAACAGTCGCAATTCTTATGCCACCGCATAGTATTACGTCTGTTGACCAGGATATTATGAGAGCGCAGAGATGTGCTGTCTGTTTCATTAGAGCTAATTTTCCCCAATGGGCAGGTCTACTGAAACTCCGCCTAAGGGAATAGCTATTTGGCAGAGGTGTGGGGTAATCTATACATGTTTGTACCCCGTCTACTGCACAGTTCCTCACTCCGCTTATAGCCTGGTAGTTCGTTGGCACTTCGTCTTACTGTAAGGCAGGGAGTTGGGAGACGAAATAAAACGAACGAGGTCCGATTGTATACTGCTTATATTTGAGATTAATCATAGGATATATATACTTGGTTACAAGTATGTAGAATAAGCAGTATCAAGTGTTTTTTTTAGTGTTTAAGTGTTTTACCATTTTATAAAGGTTTCAAATCCTGAGTACAATGTTCAAGGTAGAAAATGTACTGCTTGGAAAAATGTGGATTATATAGTATATATTGTGTCTTCTGACTTCCATGCAACTTGGGCATCACTTACATGAATTATGCGTGTATTATTGATTGATGCAGAGAAAGTCATATTTTACAGCTGAACAAGAAAAGAAAAAAAGAGGCCATACTTTCATTAACATTTTTATTGATTAAAATTGTTTATTATGCCATATATCAGATCAAGCAGTCAATAGAAAGATGATTTCTTACTACATTTATATAAAACCATTTAAAAACGGTAAAATTTTTAATCGAATATAATTTACTACTGCTACGATATTGGTAACGTAGCAACCATCTACAATGACACCTACGAGAATTTGTAGAGGTATAAGTTTAATGAGTGAATATTGTACTTTATCTTCCAAAAACAGGAAATTACAATCGCATTAACTATTATTTATCCCTTTAGCTCTTATTATAACTACATTTGAACTTACGGGTAAGCCGAGGTGTGCATGATTATGTGATTGCTGATAACTTCTCTTTAATAAGCTGTAGCTCGCAACTCCTCGTGGAAGTCAATATCGCATTAAAATACAGTCTATGTCCTTTCCCAAGGTTTATTATGTACCTTCTTTGTACCAAATTTCGTCAATATCGGTTCAGTGGTTTACGCGTAAAAAACATAACAGACAGACGGAGTTACTTTTGCATTATATTAGTATAGATTGTACCCATATATACATATAATCACGCCTTTACCCCCAGAACGTTAGGCAGAGGTGAATTAACACCCACATTTCACCAATCATTGAATTCGGTCCCACGTAATAAGGGGTGAGCCTATTGCTGTCTTCCAGCCACAATTCAAAGAATCAAGAATCAATTTTATATCCATCCAACCTATTTAATAGTTGGATGGTTTCATTTGACAGTAAAATAGTATGACGTCGTAATAAATTATTTCATACAAGTTACCGTTTTGACATTTAGTAAAAGTGTTTAATTTAACAATTGAAACGAGGTGAGTAACTCCATCTACTAAACAAATATTGTACTAGCACCTAAAGATGACGTCATACCGTTCAAGATTACGTCATCATTCACGATTTCCAACGCCACGCTACCAGGCTTCCACAAACGCTAGGCGTGTGTGTAGTTTCATTGCTATGCAAAATATTCTGCTTGTATGAAACATCTATCTTTGTGTTATAGGTAGGTTCTATTTCAATTTGTTGAAGTTTTAGCTCCTCTTATGCGACCTGATAAGGAATGGTTTTGGCATTAAATTTTTACTCGTTAATACAATAATTTTCTAACAGATTATATCACGCCTTCCCGCTCAACGTCTGAGTATTATTGCGAAAAAGCAACCGAACGGTAAATAAAACGCTTCAAATAAATCGCAGCCAGCTGATTTTATTATATTTTATACGTTAAAAATATGATACTGATGCCAATTTGGTTGTGTGCCAACTGTTTAAATTTGGGCGAATCATTGAAATAATCCAGTAACTATGGCTGCTCAAAAGTAGCCGAAACGTCGGGTTTTCAAATAAATCGCGATAGAATCCGTTAAAAAGTGATTTCATTTCAATTATTAAATATAGTTAGTATTATTTTAATATACCCTGTCATTAAATTATCGCCAGGGCCGCTGTCGGGGGAGGTTTCAGTACCAACTGTCTACCAGGCTATCATCAAACTGAACAGATTGACTCGCGTTGCGCAGCGTTTGCATTTTCCCTTCATCTATGAATGTATGCATGTGTGCGTTACTTTCTGGCCGGAGTGTCATATATTGTTCTGTCTTTGTAATAGAATGGATTTAGAATGTTGCGAAGTCTAACTCTTTCAGTTATATGTTGTCCTAGTTACTTACAATTGAAACAATAAAAAAATGGTATTTGTTTTGTAACATAACATAACATAAACTTACGCCTATATCCCGGAAGGGGTAAGCAGAGGTGCTAGCACTCACATTTCGCCAGTTTAGGTGCTAATGTAATAGATGGCGAGCCTATTGTCATTAACCGGGCACTTTTATACCTTACTGTTTATTTTAGAACTCGATTCAATTCGGATTTCACATGTGACTGGCCATTAAAGTAAACCGAGTTCTCGTAAATGAAACAAAATTAAAATAAAAAATCTATTATGTCAACGATCATAATGTACTATGATAAAAAGTGAATTTGAGATAAATAGGTCGTGTTTAGTATCAACTGGAAGGGCTTAATTAGCACATTCCAAATATGTATAAATTATACCTATTGCTTGCCCAAAAATAATATAAATAAAAAGTTAAGTTTAAAACTAAGACGAAACTACAGAAAAATCGCGCTCTAAAAAGTGTAAAACAAGAAAATATCAAGGATAGCCGTGGTCGTATGCCACTTAAGTCTAACAAAACAATACATTCTTGGGAAAAGTGGCACACCGCAGCTCTCAAACGCAAATAAATAAATTAATTAATAAATATTAATTAATAATTATTTATTTTATTTTATTATAACTATGTTCTTATAGGGTCGGCAGCGCAAGTGTGACTCTCTTGGTGTTTGCACACGTCCATAGGCCACTGTAGACACTTTCCATCAGGTAGGCCGTGTCCTTGTCTGTCACCTGTCAATGTATTTACTGGTTTAATCCGTCTTTATTCATTTTCATTTCTAATATTTGTCGGTAAAATGAATCGCACAATTCGTGGGGGAGGATGAACAGCCGACAGGTTACCAGGCTGTGAGCGGAGCGAGGAGCTCTCTTGTACTAGATATGATAACACGCTACAAGATTGATGTGTGCGTTGTTGAAAATGATGATGTTAGCAGTGTGTAGTACGTTCATTGTTATAATGAAAGCGACAGTGAACTTGAATTGTACTGAACTGAACTGTAGCTGTCGTATACGACATTTTGTAGTGTGCTATCACTGTACAATTACACACTACAAGTGTGTTCAATGTTGTAGTATCTCTTCGATTCTCTGTGAGCCTGGTACCTTAGACGCTTTTTCTTGGAAATGGTTGGTGTAAAGAAGAACAAATGAAATAAAAGTATATAATATAAATATATGTAGAATCACACCTTTATCCCGGTGGTTTAGGCACAGGTAAATTAACCCACATTTCATCAATCATTGTACTTGATCCCACATAATAGGCAGTGAGCCTATTGCCGTATTTCGGGCAGTATTGTTGACTGGAACCATGAATTTGAAGCTGAGTCTGGACTGTATAAATATTCTACAACATTCTACACAGCGCTGTCTAGATAGATCCATGGTAAGCATAGCTTAACTAGCTTCTGTTATGGAATCTAGAATGCGGATAAACATAATTAGATACTTTTTGGAAATATAAACATATTATACATGGAAACACCCAGTCCAATAAAATATACATATTCGTGCATACAAATATTTGCGCTGAGCGGGAATCGAACCCACACCTCCTGCGTAGCAGTCGCATTCACTACCACTATGCCACATAGGCTGTCATGTCAAATGTATATATCTGTCTGATGTTAAACAGCCCTATCCCTCAGTCGCCTTGTACTCACCGCATGGGAAGAGATGGGGTGGTCCAAATTTTACTCAGCTGGGAACCATGCGGTTACGGATTCTATCGCGATTTATTTGAAATTATTCACATTTAGCCCGAAGATTCAGCTACTATTCAGCAGCCATGGTCGCGGGGTGACAGAATGATAGTTGCCACAACATAGTTTGAAGTGTAAGTTATCTAATAATTCGAGTTTGTATTTTGCTTTTTCCTATATTTTATATATTTTTTATCGAGGACACGTCAATTTGCGTTGCCTGATGGTAAGCTTAAGGCAAAGTCTCAGGAAAGGGGGTCACCATTACAGACACTAAGTAATGTTATAATGGTGGCACTCGGATGATTGATTCACTAGGAAATTTTAAAATTGGTTTACAATTTATAGACAAATACATTATTAGTATTTGTTTGTTAGTTTGTAGTAGACAAATACATTATTTTTAGTATTTAAACAATCATGGTCACTCACTTTACTATTGTATATATTCAGACACTTCTAAGAGGGTTGAAGTATTAGATGCTGTCCAGTTCCTTCGTGTACGCAAGTACTATACTTGCAACAGAGCCGAAATATCTGAATCTGAAAACAATGCAAGTTTTAACTTAACAGGGCGAAGCAGTACTTCACTGCGGGGTTTGCCCCCGCAGTGAAGTACTGCTTCTTTATAAAGTACAGGTCCGGCCACACATGGAGTACTGCTGTCACATTTTTGCTGGATAGCCTGCATATCAGCTTGACCCCTTTGACTCGGTGCAAAGACGGGCGTTGAGGCTGGTTGACAATCCTAGACTCACAGGTAGTGTGGAACCTCTTAGCCTTAGGAGGGACTTTGCCTCGCTATGTGTGTTCTACCGCCTAAACAATGGTTTGTGCTCAGATGAATTGTTTGACATAATGCCGACAGCTACATTCTATCGTCGTACGTCTCGCCATAGGCAGGGAATTCATCCTCACACATTGTGAACTGAGACAGTGCCCACTGTGCGGCATGAAAGATACTTCATCCCACGCACACTTAAGCTGTGAAATGACCTCCCTGGTGCGGTTTTCCCAAGCACCTACAATATGGGGTTCTTCAAGAGGGGCATCAGAAGGTATCTTCACGATCGGCAGCGCGAGTGTAACACCCCTGGTGTTGTATACGTCCATAGGCCACGGTAACCACTTTCCATCAGGTGGGCAGTGTGCTTGTCTGCCACCTAAGTGGTATAAAAAAAAACTTGCAACAGAGACGAAATATCTGAATCTGAAAACAATGCAACATGGTAAACATCCCGATAATTCTAACAATAATACACTCCAAGCATGTATACCTACTGAACTGCAAACCTCTCTATAGAGAATAGGCACAATATAATCACTACGTAACCGTAAATAAATAAAAAAAACCCGTACATGGTTTATGGTTTTATATCCTAAAATTCGTCTTACGCAGACTGATATTACTTCTGATCATATTAATTCATATTGATTAATATCATAAAAAATCCAATATCTAATTTCCTAGACAGCTTCTTTTTTTCGAAGTTTGTTTGTTACATATAGCAAAAAATATGCTTATTTATGAGTTAATTAACGAGGTGTTTGTGGAGTTATGCGGAACTTCAACCAGCTGTTGCTTGTGTGACTGCGGTTCGTGTGTTTTCTGCCTATCAACGTGAGAACAGGGTTCGACGTAATTAATGAAGCGTTTATTATGTTTGTTTGAAATATGTACTGTATTTCTTTTGATATTTTACAATGATTTTATAATATTTGGTAGACGCTATGCACAGTGTGAGTTTTGAAAGCTTGTGTCGTCGATGTCCGGCGGCCGTAGTCATCCCACCGCGCACCGCTGCGTTTTATCCCCGCCGCCGCCACCGCGCCGTCCCGCTAAGTTTCTCCTTCGCGCCGCTAGGTGTGGTTACTCGTTAACATGCTCCCGGCTTTTGGAAGCATCAGGTTCCAAAGAGGCTTTCTGTGGATCAAAAAGCGGACATATTTTGGGATAGGAACGACGAATCGTTCCTGCTGCCGTCTTAATTGTCGCCACACGTGAGATGCCATCCTTGCCAGTGAACGTCTCCAGTACTCGTCCTAGTTGCCATTTCAGTGGTGGTGAATGGTCCTCCTTAATTATAACCAGGGTGCCAGGAACGAGTGTATCCTGGTTGAGCTGCCACTTCGTTCTCTTCTGTAGTTCTGAAAGGTATTCAGTTGACCAGCGATGCCAAAAGTTCTGCCTCATCTGTTCTACGCGATCATATCGTGGAAGGCGTTGCGAAGCTGAAGTCGTCAAGTCGTGGCTGGCGGGTGCAGTTGAAATGGAACATAATCGTATATTTAGAATATAGATTATTTTATCATTTTAAAACACATATTTGAAGCATAAATACACAACACGAAACCATGGCATATTTTTTTCTTTCTCTTAACTAAAATGCGTATTATTCTAAAGAGAGGTCGGTCATAAACTATATTTTTTTATTAGAGCGTCCACTTGAACGCTATGGGAACGATGGCTAAATCGAATTCTTAGGATATTCTATTTTTAAACACATGTATGCAAAAGACTGTTATGATGCTAATACACTCGAGAGCAATGAATCCGGGTCACTTAAAGAATGTTAAAAATCTCGGAAACTAAAAATGATAGGTTAATGCAATAAATTGTATTTAATAGACAATGTAATACTCCTTAAATGAAAGTAAAAAAAATATGAGTCACCATACATTTTATTAACACAAAATTACATAAAGAAAAAAACTGCTGATCTCTCCTTAAAACAAAAATAGGAAACATGAAATTTTTGAACTTTATTACGATTTTCTTGAATTTTAATACTTCGTATTGCCTCCTCGTGCTTCCATTACTGCGTTTACGCGGTTTGGCATGCTGTACACCAAGTTCCTTATACGATTTTGGGGAATATTCTCCCATTCCTCTGTGAGAGCAATTTTGAGCTCACGAAGCGTGATTGGGGGAGGGTTTCGTTGTTTTACGCATCTGCCTAGCTCGTCCCAAGCATGCTCGATCGGGTTGATATCCGGGCTGCGCGCTGGCCACTCCATACGAGTAATGTTCATCTCTTGAAGGTAGTCATTCACAATCCTACCTGTATGAGGTCTGGCATTGTCATGCATAAATATAGCATCCTCACCTAAATTGACCATAAATGGACCAACGTGATCATTGAGGATTTCTTCCACATATCTTACGCTAGTTAAAGAGCCGTTTTCTATGATCACCAGCTCTGTGCGACTTTCAGAAGAAAT
Organism: Eilema griseolum; assembly: GCA_963662185.1. Lineage (NCBI taxonomy): Eukaryota > Metazoa > Arthropoda > Insecta > Lepidoptera > Erebidae > Eilema > Eilema griseolum. The sequence continues at coordinate 1,840,753 of OY759232.1, forward strand.
TCCGGCCCACACAAGTACAGACCCACCACCGTAGGCTACTTTTTCTTCGATGCATGCTTGCTTGAATCTTTCCCCTGGTCTTCGATACACTCTGTGTCTTCCATCGTGCTTGTAGAGCATAAATTTTGATTCGTCGGAGAACATAACTTTTGACCAATCTTCAATACTCCAATTTACGTGGCTCTGGGCATAACTTAGTCTCGAAATACGATGCCCACGCTCCAGTTTAGGGCCGTTTGCAGGTCTAAGGGGTTTTAAGTTAGATTCAGCAAGCCGACGTCTTACTGTCCATGCACTTGGGTTACTTCCTCCGAGGCGTCGAAACTGATTGGTGAGTTCAGTTCCTGTGAGAAAGCGATTTCGAAGCATGGTGTTCACCAAGTATCGGTCTTCTCGTGCTGTGGTACACCTGGTTCTGCCCGTTCCTGGTCTGCGTAGGTTAGAACCAGTTTCTTCGTAACGTCGGAGAACTCTTTGTACTGTTGACAGCGACACACCGACAGTCCTGGCTGTATCGCGCTGACTCCGGCCGGTTTCCAGCATTGTAAGTATTCTGGTGCATTCTTCAGGCGTAAGCGACATAATTTCAGCTTGATTAATGAATATAGAGCACTATCAACATGGTTTATGTACCCACATAAATGACAGATTACAAACAAAAGCAACACCAAATGCTGTAATTTCGTAGTTCCATCTTCGAAAGTGGCCCTTTTTCAAATTTGATTTTTTTATGATATAACTTTACAATAACTAAGAAGTTTTAATACCTTCATTTAAGGAGTATTACATTGTCTATTAAATACAATTTATTGCATTAACCTAGCATTTTTAGTTTCCGAGATTTTTAGGATTCTTTAAGTGACCCGGATTCATTGCTCTCGAGTGTATTATTTACGTGAACGAGTGCAATATTACATATAACAATATATTGAGAATATAATCATAATTGATATGGAATAGTATCATGATAAAGATGGTGGATTTTGATTATAATTAAGGCGTCATGTTACGCCACACATATTTGTAGGTTCATGCGAGTTTGACTCCATGGAATGATTAATCTTCGGATTAATCTAATAATTGGCACAAAGCATTACAAAATTACATCACAATAGAATTCTATAAAAAAAATAAACAAGAGCTCATCTTCACGACGAAAGCGCAAACACAGTATGTTGATACATACGTGCATGACCAGCTGGTTTACTATTGGTTTATTATTAGTTTACTATTTAGTTACTGTATATTTGGTTTACTGTATTTTATATACTATTGTTTTGCATGATTAATATTCTGTAGAATATAATCATAATTGATTATATTGCATGAAGGCATGTTATATCTGAATGTAAACATGAGCTTAAAATTAACTTGCACTGAATTCCTTTGTTGACATTGTAAAAAATCCTATGAAAAAAAAAGGACCCAAGCGTCCCCGCTCCCGCGCGGAGTTCACACTGGTATAAAAGGAAATCGGCTGATTTGCGGGGGACAGAGTTTGGTTCGATTAGTAGAAGCGCACAGACCATGCAACGGTTTCATTAAATTATTCTAGCCGTATTACGCCAGTGTAATTTGTGAGAAAGTGGCAAAAGTTCGGTGTGCGGAAACTGTGTCGGAACAACGCGCTTTCTGAATTATTTCGGAAGGTTCCTAATTATTTATATACCTATTCCAATACACACAAATACCAAACATCCTTGAGACGTAGTGTTGATAAGTTCTTGTAGGTAAAGATTGCTTTAAATTTCGGGGCTGAGACTGGCCTTCGAAAGCGTCTCAATACCTTATCCTGGTCACCTAGGTTTCCGTGGTTTCGTTGTAGGAGAGTCTAAACGAAATCACTTCCCATTGCCTTAGCTAGTTCACATTGTTGATTTACACAATTCACAACACACACATACACATAACTTCTAACTCACCTATTAAGGTTGGTAAGTCTTAATAGACCTAAGGTAAACACTAGGGCTCCTAGCTAGGTCTAGTTAGTTTTCTGTTGCTACAGACATAGATTGTAGGAATTCTATAAGAATTATAGGTGTGGTACATTTAGTTTGAAGTGAATCTGTTACGTTATCTTTGTGTTGATATAATAACTGTTGGGGACACGTTATAATACACAACTTGTATAGAGATTGAGTTGGGGTTTGTTATTTCCACATTTGACTGTAGCTGGAAAGAATTTGCAGTTGAATTATTAATGCGAAAGGCTTTATTTAGTGAGATCTTATTTAACAGCATACGTGCTAAAATGAACTTCATATTTATGTCCTATTAGAATTACATTAGTAATTCATATATTATACTAGATCTCATCATTTGTACTATACTGAGGCCTAAAATAGTAAAGTCATACATTTAGTTCCAACTGTTAGGATTTAATTCTGTGGCTCCTGGATCATTTTGATACAGTATTATAGCAACTCTGATTGAAGATATCAATAAAATTCCAATCAGAGCAGTTTGTAAAGTGTAGCGGTCCATAAACCTGCCAAAACTTATTAAATTAATTATATATTCATTAGTAAATGACAGACATTACAGCCGTGAAGGCATAATATATTATTGTTGAAATTATATTATATCACATTCAATCATTATTCTAATTGTTTTGGCATCGTTCATGAGATTCGTGAGGCGTTAAAGGGCTACTACATTTTGTACTGGAACCAGAAGCCGAAAACTGAAGGATTACAGTATACAGTGGAGTTTAGTGGAGGTTTTACAAACTGAATTAAATTAACTGTGACGACGTGGAGGAGAGCCTTGATCTTTTGATCAACGCTATCAGTTCTTCGGAATTGATCATAATCTCGCTCTTCGGGGCTTGAGATCCATAATCTCGCTCTTCGGGGCTTGAGATTCTTAGTCTCGCTCTTCGGGGCTTGAGACATTTAATTGATCCGGATCACATATCACAAATCATATATGATATCTTCGACATTAAGGCCTATATAAATATACAGCTGAAAAAGATGCCACAAAGTTCAAACTATCAAAGACCTATATGGGATCTAATATATATCTCATTTGAATAAAATATAAATCCACAGTCTTATCATCATACTATTCCGACCAGTTAAAAACTAAGTTAGAATAACGATTTAAACTATAGTGTCAGGATTATTAAAGTAATGAATGATAGATATTGGGTCGGGTTTTAAAGATTAGGTAAATAGACGATCACAGCTATAAGTATCGTGGGATTACCCCGGTAGTTCCCGTTACACAGTGAGTGGCCGGCCAATCAAGAAATGAGCGGGAGTCAAAGAAAGCAGGTCGCTTGGTTCTGTGGACATAGGGGATATAGGACGGGAGTTGAGGACGGCCTCAATTTGAGCTAACACCGTACTCAACTCCTCATATGTTAAATGTGCATTCCCTACGGTACGACATAAGTGAAATTTGCAAGACTTAACCCCCGCCTCCCATAGACCACCAAAATGAGGCGAATATGGCGGAATAAATGTGAATTCTATCAGGTTATCTACTGTGAAATTCAAAATATCTGATTTATTTGACTCTAAAAATTTTGAAAATTCCTTTAAAGCTCCGACAAATGTCTTACCATTGTCCGAGTAGATTTGCAATGGTTTGCCGCGTCGAGAGATAAACCGTTTTAAAGCCAGTAAATATGCATCAGTAGTGAGGTTTGTTACCAATTCTAAATGTATTGCACGCGCTGTGAAGCACACGAATAAACATATGTAACACTTAACTAACTTCGCGCCCCTACCCACGCGATTTAACATAAAAATTGGCCCAGCATAGTCAACACCACAACGTATAAATGGATACCCGGGCTCCAACCGCTCACTAGGTAAATTTCCCATCTGTATGGTCAATGGCTTAGCTCGAATACGTTTACATTTTAAACAGTTATGCACTACTTGTTTAACCAAACTGCGACCTCTAATAGGCCACCAAGATTCACGTATTGTAGCCAATAACAATTGAGGTCCAGCGTGTAATAAGACCTTATTGTGATGGTATTCAAATATAAGGCGAGTAAATGTGTGTCGACCACACAATAACAAAGGATGTTTTTTATCGTAGGTAAATGAGTCAGATTGCGATAATCGACCTCCTACTCTAATAAGATTATGTTCATCTAAAAATATATTTAAACTAGAAATGCTACGTGGACATTTAAATGAACGATTATGCTTTAAATTATCATAAATATCTGTAAAGGATTGCTGTTGCGCTATTCGCGTTAAAGTTCTAACAGAATTATTTAATTCGTCAACAGACAAACAGCCTGTCCGACGCTGTGTATATGGTGATTTTTGTTTACGACTGTTATGTATGAACCGAATAATGTATGCCATAACGCGACGCAAACGATTGAAACATGAAAAGCGTTCAAATAAGGAAGTTTCTGAGCTTATCTGAACTAACGCAGAGGTTTTAATAGATTTTAACTCCGGTAATTCATCATAACTAACATCATAACAACGAACATCTTGTTCCCATTCTGTGTTAGGGGTTTGCAAAAATGCAGGCCCATGCCACCACAAATCACACGACTTTAGAATATCTAAGTGCATTCCGCGCGACAGCAAGTCAGCTGGGTTGTGTTTACCAGCGATATGAAACCACGGTTTATCGCCTGTCAGCTCGTTTATTTCAATTACACGATTCTGTACAAATGGTTTCAGTAAGTTAGGCGACATCTTAAGCCATCCTAAAACTACAGTTGAGTCTGACCAAAAGTAAACACTATCAAACGTTAATCTTAATGAATGTGTTATCTTTGAATACAATTTCGCACCTACTAATGAACCACATAATTCTAAGCGCGGCACGGAAACCGGTTTCACCGGAGCTACCTTACTCTTTGCGCACAACAAGTGGACGTTTATTGCTGTGTCGGTATAGCTACGTATATAGGCGCAGGCTCCGTAGCCAGATAACGCGGCATCTGACATAATATGCAACTCAATTATGTGTGTTACTCAATTACCTATTACGTGACGTGGGATACGTATATCTGACAGATTGTGTAATTTGTTAATAAAAGGTTGCCATTCTGCTAATATTGATTTAGGAACCGGATCATCCCAGCCTATTTTGGATAACCATAGCCTTTGCAAAATTATTTTAGCGATAATAATAGTTGGTGTAATCAAACCCAAAGGGTCGTATGTCTGCGCGATGACTGAAAGAATGTTACGTTTAGTGGCATGCGTTACATTCTGATCATGTTTAGTTTCAAAGTGTAACTCATCTGATGAATAGAACCACCCCATACCTAACGTTTTAGTGTTACAGTTTTCACCCAATGATAATTCCTTAGAGGAACACTGCAACTCAGATTGTGACACTGATGAGTTAAATACCCATTTCCTATTTTTATTTATTTATTTGCTTATTGTCATGTCCCGTGACTAAGTCATCAGCGTAAAAATCGTCATTAATAACTTGTGCAATGACGTCATCCTTACATTCTAACGCGAGTTCTCTCAAACATCTGATACTAAGATAAGAAGCCGAGGCGGTACCATACGTTACCATGTTTAGTCGGAATACACTGAGAGGATTAGATGAATCTTCTCTCCAAAGAATTAATTGTAGATTTCTTTGGTCAGGGGCCACCAATATTTGGCGAAAGAATTTCTCAATGTCAGCGCATGCAACATATTTAAATTGCCGGAATCGAAGTAAAATTCCGAACAAGTCATTTTGTAACGCAGGGCCTGTGTGCTGAATATCATTTAATGATTTGCCTGACGTTGACCTTGCACTTGCATCGAATACTACCCTAAGCTTAGTGGTGGAACTGTGTTCTCGGTAAACACCGTGGTGAGGCAAAATATAATATGGAGAATCATATTCAAAAATGCGACTCATGTCTCCCAAACTCAAATATTCATTCATGAAATCATTATACATTTTTCTATACGTTGGCGAACCTTTAATTAATTTTCGTTCGAGTGCTAGAAACCGGTTTTGAGCCATAGAAAAGGTATCGTGTAACCCATCAGCTGACTCACTTAAAGGAATGCGTACAGAAAAACGGCCCTTATCATCACGTAAAGTAGTTTCCTTGAATAAATTTTCGCATGCGTGTTCTTCCTTCGTGAATTTATTGCAATTTATTATTATTTCTTCAAGTTCCCAAAAACGTTTGAGATCAGACTCTAGTGTTTGTGTAAAATTACATTGAATTTGCTTAGCGTGTGAAATAGGTTTATGAACAATACCCGATATGATCCACCCAAATTGTGTGTTTTGTAGGTACGGACCATTAGGTAATCTAACCAGACCCTCAGATAGCAGGTCCCAGAATATGTCTGCCCCTATGAGTAAATGAATTTCACTAGGAGAACAGAAATCGGGATCGGCTAGTTGAATATGGTCGGGTATTTCAATGTAATTTCTAACATGTAATTTTGGTAATTGTGATGTAATGCAAGACAAAACTATACAATTAAAGCGTGTGTGATATGACGTAGTTTTGGATCGCATTTCAATGTGACATGATTGTGTGGATTGTGAGATAGTATTACCTACTCCTCTTACTTGCACAGTGGACTGTATCAATGGAATGTTAAGTTTTTTTCATAGTGATTTGGATATAAAACAGTGCTGACTCCCGTTATCTAAGAGCACTCGAGTTGTGTGAAATACGTTGTGATCGTCCGCCACTTCCACCAATGCAGTTGACAATAATACAGGTTGCGTATAATAATGTGGGTTGCTATTATTGTTAACTTTAGAGGATGTGTGTGATTTATGAGAGGCGGTGTGATGTGTGTGTGTGGCACTTGTACTGGAACCGGGCTGAGAAGCAACTTGTGTGATGTGTGCAACAGCTGATGAGGTACAAGTGTCTACAGATTCGTTGTGAATTAAGGTGTTATGCTTTTTATTACATTGCTTGCACGGTCCGTACCAACACTCGTTGACTACGTGACCTGTGCGTAAACAGTTACAACATAACCCTTTCTCTTCAATTATTTTTAATTTATCCTTAAGAGACAAACTAAGAAAACCCTCGCATGAGTATATAGGGTGATTAGAACCACACATATTACATTTATAACGTGAATTGGATGATTTTTTACTATCTTTGTGTGTTGTTAGGTAGCTGTGCGATTTTGTCGGCAATGATTGTTTGGGTTTAGTATTGTGAGGGTGAGTGTCTGTTTGTTTGACTTGAGAGGGCTTAACCGTTTCTAGAAAATCAGCTCGATCTTTAAGAAATTTCATTAAATCTGATAATAACAATTTTGTGTCCGTTGAAATATTTATGAAACTACTTTTGTAAAGCTCTCCTTCCCGCTCAGTCGATGAATCTAATTTTGATACTATAATATAGATAACTAACGTATCCCAGGTTTCAGTAGGTTCACCTAGTGTCTTTAATGCACGAATGTTTCTTAAAACGGAGTCTATTAATTTTCGTATTTGAGTAGCCGATTCTTTACTCATTGCTTGTGCAGAGAATAAAGCTTTGACGTGGTTATTAACAAGCAAACGATTGTTATTATACCTATTCTCTAAAAGACTCCAAGCAACTAAATAATTATCGCAAGAAAATTCTAGTGCCTTAATTACTTGTAGTGCATTACCGGTTAAAACTGAACGTAAGTAGTGGAACTTCTGAATATTATCAAGATTGTCACTATTGTGAATGATAGACATGTAAGTATCGCGAAATTCAAGCCACTGGTCATAGCTACCGTCGAACTTCGGTAATGAAATTGTGGGTAATTTGATGCCGTTCGGAACGCGACTTAGAGTTTTAACGTTCTGAGCACAATTATTATCCTTTAAAATACATTTACACTTGGCCACAATAGCATAAAACTGATTCTCAAACGATTCTCTCTCTTGTAACTCGTTATCTATCTGACTAGAACAAACAATCAAATCTAGCTCGTCCTGAATTAAGGAAAATTGATCAAATAACACTTTAGATCTATCAAAACGCTCCTGTAATTCAGCTTTATGAGCTTCTGTTATTAGCAAATCATCTAAAGATTGTACATATTTCGTGAACAATGTGAGTTTACCCTTAACACAACCCCGTTTTCTAATTAAATCGCGAATAATATCATCGTTACTTTCTGTATCTACCAGAGAATGCTTCTTTTTCGTCATATTGGTAATCTATGAGAGAAAGAATGAAGTACTTACAGTTTGAAGGGCGTTCGAAGGGCAGTTTGAAAATGTCGGTACCTGCCAAATGCACAAAAAACGATATTAGTACAGGATTAGGAAGGAAAATCGTTGATTGACCTGACCGTCGCTGCAGATGATGCTCCAGATGATCGCCAGATGAATCCGACTCGCAGGACCAATGTTTGTGGAGATATGCGGAACTTCAACCAGCTGTTGCTTGTGTGACTGCGGTTCGTGTGTTTTCTGCCTATCAACGTGAGAACAGGGTTCGACGTAATTAATGAAGCGTTTATTATGTTTGTTTGAAATATGTACTGTATTTCTTTTGATATTTTACAATGATTTTATAATATTTGGTAGACGCTATGCACAGTGTGAGTTTTGAAAGCTTGTGTCGTCGATGTCCGGCGGCCGTAGTCATCCCACCGCGCACCGCTGCGTTTTATCCCCGCCGCCGCCACCGCGCCGTCCCGCTAAGTTTCTCCTTCGCGCCGCTAGGTGTGGTTACTCGTTAACATGCTCCCGGCTTTTGGAAGCATCAGGTTCCAAAGAGGCTTTCTGTGGATCAAAAAGCGGACATATTTTGGGATAGGAACGACGAATCGTTCCTGCTGCCGTCTTAATTGTCGCCACACGTGAGATGCCATCCTTGCCAGTGAACGTCTCCAGTACTCGTCCTAGTTGCCATTTCAGTGGTGGTGAATGGTCCTCCTTAATTATAACCAGGGTGCCAGGAACGAGTGTATCCTGGTTGAGCTGCCACTTCGTTCTCTTCTGTAGTTCTGAAAGGTATTCAGTTGACCAGCGATGCCAAAAGTTCTGCCTCATCTGTTCTACGCGATCATATCGTGGAAGGCGTTGCGAAGCTGTAGTCGTCAAGTCGTGGCTGGCGGGTGCAGTTGAAATGGAACATAATCGTATATTTAGAATATAGATTATTTTATCATTTTAAAACACATATTTGAAGCATAAATACACAACACGAAACCATGGCATATTTTTTTCTTTCTCTTAACTAAAATGCGTATTATTCTAAAGAGAGGTCGGTCATAAACTATATTTTTTTATTAGAGCGTCCACTTGAACGCTATGGGAACGATGGCTAAATCGAATTCTTAGGATATTCTATTTTTAAACACATGTATGCAAAAGACTGTTATGATGCTAATATTATTTACGTGAACGAGTGCAATATTACATATAACAATATATTGAGAATATAATCATAATTGATATGGAATAGTATCATGATAAAGATGGTGGATTTTGATTATAATTAAGGCGTCATGTTACGCCACACATATTTGTAGGTTCATGCGAGTTTGACTCCATGGAATGATTAATCTTCGGATTAATCTAATAATTGGCACAAAGCATTACAAAATTACATCACAATAGAATTCTATAAAAAAAATAAACAAGAGCTCATCTTCACGACGAAAGCGCAAACACAGTATGTTGATACATACGTGCATGACCAGCTGGTTTACTATTGGTTTATTATTAGTTTACTATTTAGTTACTGTATATTTGGTTTACTGTATTTTATATACTATTGTTTTGCATGATTAATATTCTGTAGAATATAATCATAATTGATTATATTGCATGAAGGCATGTTATATCTGAATGTAAACATGAGCTTAAAATTAACTTGCACTGAATTCCTTTGTTGACATTGTAAAAAATCCTATGAAAAAAAAAGGACCCAAGCGTCCCCGCTCCCGCGCGGAGTTCACACTGGTATAAAAGGAAATCGGCTGATTTGCGGGGGACAGAGTTTGGTTCGATTAGTAGAAGCGCACAGACCATGCAACGGTTTCATTAAATTATTCTAGCCGTATTACGCCAGTGTAATTTGTGAGAAAGTGGCAAAAGTTCGGTGTGCGGAAACTGTGTCGGAACAACGCGCTTTCTGAATTATTTCGGAAGGTTCCTAATTATTTATATACCTATTCCAATACACACAAATACCAAACATCCTTGAGACGTAGTGTTGATAAGTTCTTGTAGGTAAAGATTGCTTTAAATTTCGGGGCTGAGACTGGCCTTCGAAAGCGTCTCAATACCTTATCCTGGTCACCTAGGTTTCCGTGGTTTCGTTGTAGGAGAGTCTAAACGAAATCACTTCCCATTGCCTTAGCTAGTTCACATTGTTGATTTACACAATTCACAGCACACACATACACATAACTTCTAACTCACCTATTAAGGTTGGTAAGTCTTAATAGACCTAAGGTAAACACTAGGGCTCCTAGCTAGGTCTAGTTAGTTTTCTGTTGCTACAGACATAGATTGTAGGAATTCTATAAGAATTATAGGTGTGGTACATTTAGTTTGAAGTGAATCTGTTACGTTATCTTTGTGTTGATATAATAACTGTTGGGGACACGTTATAATACACAACTTGTATAGAGATTGAGTTGGGGTTTGTTATTTCCACATTTGACTGTAGCTGGAAAGAATTTGCAGTTGAATTATTAATGCGAAAGGCTTTATTTAGTGAGATCTTATTTAACAGCATACGTGCTAAAATGAACTACATATTTATGTCCTATTAGAATTACATTAGTAATTCATATATTATACTAGATCTCATCATTTGTACTATACTGAGGCCTAAAATAGTAAAGTCATACATTTAGTTCCAACTGTTAGGATTTAATTCTGTGGCTCCTGGATCATTTTGATACAGTATTATAGCAACTCTGATTGAAGATATCAATAAAATTCCAATCAGAGCAGTTTGTAAAGTGTAGCGGTCCATAAACCTGCCAAAACTTATTAAATTAATTATATATTCATTAGTAAATGACAGACATTACAGCCGTGAAGGCATAATATATTATTGTTGAAATTATATTATATCACATTCAATCATTATTCTAATTGTTTTGGCATCGTTCATGAGATTCGTGAGGCGTTAAAGGGCTACTACATTTTGTACTGGAACCAGAAGCCGAAAACTGAAGGATTACAGTATACAGTGGAGTTTAGTGGAGGTTTTACAAACTGAATTAAATTAACTGTGACGACGTGGAGGAGAGCCTTGATCTTTTGATCAACGCTATCAGTTCTTCGGAATTGATCATAATCTCGCTCTTCGGGGCTTGAGATCCATAATCTCGCTCTTCGGGGCTTGAGATTCTTAGTCTCGCTCTTCGGGGCTTGAGACATTTAATTGATCCGGATCACATATCACAAATCATATATGATATCTTCGACATTAAGGCCTATATAAATATACAGCTGAAAAAGATGCCACAAAGTTCAAACTATCAAAGACCTATATGGGATCTAATATATATCTCATTTGAATAAAATATAAATCCACAGTCTTATCATCATACTATTCCGACCAGTTAAAAACTAAGTTAGAATAACGATTTAAACTATAGTGTCAGGATTATTAAAGTAATGAATGATAGATATTGGGTCGGGTTTTAAAGATTAGGTAAATAGACGATCACAGCTATAAGTATCGTGGGATTACCCCGGTAGTTCCCGTTACACAGTGAGTGGCCGGCCAATCAAGAAATGAGCGGGAGTCAAAGAAAGCAGGTCGCTTGGTTCTGTGGACATAGGGGATATAGGACGGGAGTTGAGGACGGCCTCAATTTGAGCTAACACCGTACTCAACTCCTCATATGTTAAATGTGCATTCCCTACGGTACGACATAAGTGAAATTTGCAAGACTTAACCCCCGCCTCCCATAGACCACCAAAATGAGGCGAATATGGCGGAATAAATGTGAATTCTATCAGGTTATCTACTGTGAAATTCAAAATATCTGATTTATTTGACTCTAAAAATTTTGAAAATTCCTTTAAAGCTCCGACAAATGTCTTACCATTGTCCGAGTAGATTTGCAATGGTTTGCCGCGTCGAGAGATAAACCGTTTTAAAGCCAGTAAATATGCATCAGTAGTGAGGTTTGTTACCAATTCTAAATGTATTGCACGCGCTGTGAAGCACACGAATAAACATATGTAACACTTAACTAACTTCGCGCCCCTACCCACGCGATTTAACATAAAAATTGGCCCAGCATAGTCAACACCACAACGTATAAATGGATACCCGGGCTCCAACCGCTCACTAGGTAAATTTCCCATCTGTATGGTCAATGGCTTAGCTCGAATACGTTTACATTTTAAACAGTTATGCACTACTTGTTTAACCAAACTGCGACCTCTAATAGGCCACCAAGATTCACGTATTGTAGCCAATAACAATTGAGGTCCAGCGTGTAATAAGACCTTATTGTGATGGTATTCAAATATAAGGCGAGTAAATGTGTGTCGACCACACAATAACAAAGGATGTTTTTTATCGTAGGTAAATGAGTCAGATTGCGATAATCGACCTCCTACTCTAATAAGATTATGTTCATCTAAAAATATATTTAAACTAGAAATGCTACGTGGACATTTAAATGAACGATTATGCTTTAAATTATCATAAATATCTGTAAAGGATTGCTGTTGCGCTATTCGCGTTAAAGTTCTAACAGAATTATTTAATTCGTCAACAGACAAACAGCCTGTCCGACGCTGTGTATATGGTGATTTTTGTTTACGACTGTTATGTATGAACCGAATAATGTATGCCATAACGCGACGCAAACGATTGAAACATGAAAAGCGTTCAAATAAGGAAGTTTCTGAGCTTATCTGAACTAACGCAGAGGTTTTAATAGATTTTAACTCCGGTAATTCATCATAACTAACATCATAACAACGAACATCTTGTTCCCATTCTGTGTTAGGGGTTTGCAAAAATGCAGGCCCATGCCACCACAAATCACACGACTTTAGAATATCTAAGTGCATTCCGCGCGACAGCAAGTCAGCTGGGTTGTGTTTACCAGCGATATGAAACCACGGTTTATCGCCTGTCAGCTCGTTTATTTCAATTACACGATTCTGTACAAATGGTTTCAGTAAGTTAGGCGACATCTTAAGCCATCCTAAAACTACAGTTGAGTCTGACCAAAAGTAAACACTATCAAACGTTAATCTTAATGAATGTGTTATCTTTGAATACAATTTCGCACCTACTAATGAACCACATAATTCTAAGCGCGGCACGGAAACCGGTTTCACCGGAGCTACCTTACTCTTTGCGCACAACAAGTGGACGTTTATTGCTGTGTCGGTATAGCTACGTATATAGGCGCAGGCTCCGTAGCCAGATAACGCGGCATCTGACATAATATGCAACTCAATTATGTGTGTTACTCAATTACCTATTACGTGACGTGGGATACGTATATCTGACAGATTGTGTAATTTGTTAATAAAAGGTTGCCATTCTGCTAATATTGATTTAGGAACCGGATCATCCCAGCCTATTTTGGATAACCATAGCCTTTGCAAAATTATTTTAGCGATAATAATAGTTGGTGTAATCAAACCCAAAGGGTCGTATGTCTGCGCGATGACTGAAAGAATGTTACGTTTAGTGGCATGCGTTACATTCTGATCATGTTTAGTTTCAAAGTGTAACTCATCTGATGAATAGAACCACCCCATACCTAACGTTTTAGTGTTACAGTTTTCACCCAATGATAATTCCTTAGAGGAACACTGCAACTCAGATTGTGACACTGATGAGTTAAATACCCATTTCCTATTTTTATTTATTTATTTGCTTATTGTCATGTCCCGTGACTAAGTCATCAGCGTAAAAATCGTCATTAATAACTTGTGCAATGACGTCATCCTTACATTCTAACGCGAGTTCTCTCAAACATCTGATACTAAGATAAGAAGCCGAGGCGGTACCATACGTTACCATGTTTAGTCGGAATACACTGAGAGGATTAGATGAATCTTCTCTCCAAAGAATTAATTGTAGATTTCTTTGGTCAGGGGCCACCAATATTTGGCGAAAGAATTTCTCAATGTCAGCGCATGCAACATATTTAAATTGCCGGAATCGAAGTAAAATTCCGAACAAGTCATTTTGTAACGCAGGGCCTGTGTGCTGAATATCATTTAATGATTTGCCTGACGTTGACCTTGCACTTGCATCGAATACTACCCTAAGCTTAGTGGTGGAACTGTGTTCTCGGTAAACACCGTGGTGAGGCAAAATATAATATGGAGAATCATATTCAAAAATGCGACTCATGTCTCCCAAACTCAAATATTCATTCATGAAATCATTATACATTTTTCTATACGTTGGCGAACCTTTAATTAATTTTCGTTCGAGTGCTAGAAACCGGTTTTGAGCCATAGAAAAGGTATCGTGTAACCCATCAGCTGACTCACTTAAAGGAATGCGTACAGAAAAACGGCCCTTATCATCACGTAAAGTAGTTTCCTTGAATAAATTTTCGCATGCGTGTTCTTCCTTCGTGAATTTATTGCAATTTATTATTATTTCTTCAAGTTCCCAAAAACGTTTGAGATCAGACTCTAGTGTTTGTGTAAAATTACATTGAATTTGCTTAGCGTGTGAAATAGGTTTATGAACAATACCCGATATGATCCACCCAAATTGTGTGTTTTGTAGGTACGGACCATTAGGTAATCTAACCAGACCCTCAGATAGCAGGTCCCAGAATATGTCTGCCCCTATGAGTAAATGAATTTCACTAGGAGAACAGAAATCGGGATCGGCTAGTTGAATATGGTCGGGTATTTCAATGTAATTTCTAACATGTAATTTTGGTAATTGTGATGTAATGCAAGACAAAACTATACAATTAAAGCGTGTGTGATATGACGTAGTTTTGGATCGCATTTCAATGTGACATGATTGTGTGGATTGTGAGATAGTATTACCTACTCCTCTTACTTGCACAGTGGACTGTATCAATGGAATGTTAAGTTTTTTTCATAGTGATTTGGATATAAAACAGTGCTGACTCCCGTTATCTAAGAGCACTCGAGTTGTGTGAAATACGTTGTGATCGTCCGCCACTTCCACCAATGCAGTTGACAATAATACAGGTTGCGTATAATAATGTGGGTTGCTATTATTGTTAACTTTAGAGGATGTGTGTGATTTATGAGAGGCGGTGTGATGTGTGTGTGTGGCACTTGTACTGGAACCGGGCTGAGAAGCAACTTGTGTGATGTGTGCAACAGCTGATGAGGTACAAGTGTCTACAGATTCGTTGTGAATTAAGGTGTTATGCTTTTTATTACATTGCTTGCACGGTCCGTACCAACACTCGTTGACTACGTGACCTGTGCGTAAACAGTTACAACATAACCCTTTCTCTTCAATTATTTTTAATTTATCCTTAAGAGACAAACTAAGAAAACCCTCGCATGAGTATATAGGGTGATTAGAACCACACATATTACATTTATAACGTGAATTGGATGATTTTTTACTATCTTTGTGTGTTGTTAGGTAGCTGTGCGATTTTGTCGGCAATGATTGTTTGGGTTTAGTATTGTGAGGGTGAGTGTCTGTTTGTTTGACTTGAGAGGGCTTAACCGTTTCTAGAAAATCAGCTCGATCTTTAAGAAATTTCATTAAATCTGATAATAACAATTTTGTGTCCGTTGAAATATTTATGAAACTACTTTTGTAAAGCTCTCCTTCCCGCTCAGTCGATGAATCTAATTTTGATACTATAATATAGATAACTAACGTATCCCAGGTTTCAGTAGGTTCACCTAGTGTCTTTAATGCACGAATGTTTCTTAAAACGGAGTCTATTAATTTTCGTATTTGAGTAGCCGATTCTTTACTCATTGCTTGTGCAGAGAATAAAGCTTTGACGTGGTTATTAACAAGCAAACGATTGTTATTATACCTATTCTCTAAAAGACTCCAAGCAACTAAATAATTATCGCAAGAAAATTCTAGTGCCTTAATTACTTGTAGTGCATTACCGGTTAAAACTGAACGTAAGTAGTGGAACTTCTGAATATTATCAAGATTGTCACTATTGTGAATGATAGACATGTAAGTATCGCGAAATTCAAGCCACTGGTCATAGCTACCGTCGAACTTCGGTAATGAAATTGTGGGTAATTTGATGCCGTTCGGAACGCGACTTAGAGTTTTAACGTTCTGAGCACAATTATTATCCTTTAAAATACATTTACACTTGGCCACAATAGCATAAAACTGATTCTCAAACGATTCTCTCTCTTGTAACTCGTTATCTATCTGACTAGAACAAACAATCAAATCTAGCTCGTCCTGAATTAAGGAAAATTGATCAAATAACACTTTAGATCTATCAAAACGCTCCTGTAATTCAGCTTTATGAGCTTCTGTTATTAGCAAATCATCTAAAGATTGTACATATTTCGTGAACAATGTGAGTTTACCCTTAACACAACCCCGTTTTCTAATTAAATCGCGAATAATATCATCGTTACTTTCTGTATCTACCAGAGAATGCTTCTTTTTCGTCATATTGGTAATCTATGAGAGAAAGAATGAAGTACTTACAGTTTGAAGGGCGTTCGAAGGGCAGTTTGAAAATGTCGGTACCTGCCAAATGCACAAAAAACGATATTAGTACAGGATTAGGAAGGAAAATCGTTGATTGACCTGACCGTCGCTGCAGATGATGCTCCAGATGATCGCCAGATGAATCCGACTCGCAGGACCAATGTTTGTGGAGATATGCGGAACTTCAACCAGCTGTTGCTTGTGTGACTGCGGTTCGTGTGTTTTCTGCCTATCAACGTGAGAACAGGGTTCGACGTAATTAATGAAGCGTTTATTATGTTTGTTTGAAATATGTACTGTATTTCTTTTGATATTTTACAATGATTTTATAATATTTGGTAGACGCTATGCACAGTGTGAGTTTTGAAAGCTTGTGTCGTCGATGTCCGGCGGCCGTAGTCATCCCACCGCGCACCGCTGCGTTTTATCCCCGCCGCCGCCACCGCGCCGTCCCGCTAAGTTTCTCCTTCGCGCCGCTAGGTGTGGTTACTCGTTAACATGCTCCCGGCTTTTGGAAGCATCAGGTTCCAAAGAGGCTTTCTGTGGATCAAAAAGCGGACATATTTTGGGATAGGAACGACGAATCGTTCCTGCTGCCGTCTTAATTGTCGCCACACGTGAGATGCCATCCTTGCCAGTGAACGTCTCCAGTACTCGTCCTAGTTGCCATTTCAGTGGTGGTGAATGGTCCTCCTTAATTATAACCAGGGTGCCAGGAACGAGTGTATCCTGGTTGAGCTGCCACTTCGTTCTCTTCTGTAGTTCTGAAAGGTATTCAGTTGACCAGCGATGCCAAAAGTTCTGCCTCATCTGTTCTACGCGATCATATCGTGGAAGGCGTTGCGAAGCTGTAGTCGTCAAGTCGTGGCTGGCGGGTGCAGTTGAAATGGAACATAATCGTATATTTAGAATATAGATTATTTTATCATTTTAAAACACATATTTGAAGCATAAATACACAACACGAAACCATGGCATATTTTTTTCTTTCTCTTAACTAAAATGCGTATTATTCTAAAGAGAGGTCGGTCATAAACTATATTTTTTTATTAGAGCGTCCACTTGAACGCTATGGGAACGATGGCTAAATCGAATTCTTAGGATATTCTATTTTTAAACACATGTATGCAAAAGACTGTTATGATGCTAATATTATTTACGTGAACGAGTGCAATATTACATATAACAATATATTGAGAATATAATCATAATTGATATGGAATAGTATCATGATAAAGATGGTGGATTTTGATTATAATTAAGGCGTCATGTTACGCCACACATATTTGTAGGTTCATGCGAGTTTGACTCCATGGAATGATTAATCTTCGGATTAATCTAATAATTGGCACAAAGCATTACAAAATTACATCACAATAGAATTCTATAAAAAAAATAAACAAGAGCTCATCTTCACGACGAAAGCGCAAACACAGTATGTTGATACATACGTGCATGACCAGCTGGTTTACTATTGGTTTATTATTAGTTTACTATTTAGTTACTGTATATTTGGTTTACTGTATTTTATATACTATTGTTTTGCATGATTAATATTCTGTAGAATATAATCATAATTGATTATATTGCATGAAGGCATGTTATATCTGAATGTAAACATGAGCTTAAAATTAACTTGCACTGAATTCCTTTGTTGACATTGTAAAAAATCCTATGAAAAAAAAAGGACCCAAGCGTCCCCGCTCCCGCGCGGAGTTCACACTGGTATAAAAGGAAATCGGCTGATTTGCGGGGGACAGAGTTTGGTTCGATTAGTAGAAGCGCACAGACCATGCAACGGTTTCATTAAATTATTCTAGCCGTATTACGCCAGTGTAATTTGTGAGAAAGTGGCAAAAGTTCGGTGTGCGGAAACTGTGTCGGAACAACGCGCTTTCTGAATTATTTCGGAAGGTTCCTAATTATTTATATACCTATTCCAATACACACAAATACCAAACATCCTTGAGACGTAGTGTTGATAAGTTCTTGTAGGTAAAGATTGCTTTAAATTTCGGGGCTGAGACTGGCCTTCGAAAGCGTCTCAATACCTTATCCTGGTCACCTAGGTTTCCGTGGTTTCGTTGTAGGAGAGTCTAAACGAAATCACTTCCCATTGCCTTAGCTAGTTCACATTGTTGATTTACACAATTCACAGCACACACATACACATAACTTCTAACTCACCTATTAAGGTTGGTAAGTCTTAATAGACCTAAGGTAAACACTAGGGCTCCTAGCTAGGTCTAGTTAGTTTTCTGTTGCTACAGACATAGATTGTAGGAATTCTATAAGAATTATAGGTGTGGTACATTTAGTTTGAAGTGAATCTGTTACGTTATCTTTGTGTTGATATAATAACTGTTGGGGACACGTTATAATACACAACTTGTATAGAGATTGAGTTGGGGTTTGTTATTTCCACATTTGACTGTAGCTGGAAAGAATTTGCAGTTGAATTATTAATGCGAAAGGCTTTATTTAGTGAGATCTTATTTAACAGCATACGTGCTAAAATGAACTACATATTTATGTCCTATTAGAATTACATTAGTAATTCATATATTATACTAGATCTCATCATTTGTACTATACTGAGGCCTAAAATAGTAAAGTCATACATTTAGTTCCAACTGTTAGGATTTAATTCTGTGGCTCCTGGATCATTTTGATACAGTATTATAGCAACTCTGATTGAAGATATCAATAAAATTCCAATCAGAGCAGTTTGTAAAGTGTAGCGGTCCATAAACCTGCCAAAACTTATTAAATTAATTATATATTCATTAGTAAATGACAGACATTACAGCCGTGAAGGCATAATATATTATTGTTGAAATTATATTATATCACATTCAATCATTATTCTAATTGTTTTGGCATCGTTCATGAGATTCGTGAGGCGTTAAAGGGCTACTACATTTTGTACTGGAACCAGAAGCCGAAAACTGAAGGATTACAGTATACAGTGGAGTTTAGTGGAGGTTTTACAAACTGAATTAAATTAACTGTGACGACGTGGAGGAGAGCCTTGATCTTTTGATCAACGCTATCAGTTCTTCGGAATTGATCATAATCTCGCTCTTCGGGGCTTGAGATCCATAATCTCGCTCTTCGGGGCTTGAGATTCTTAGTCTCGCTCTTCGGGGCTTGAGACATTTAATTGATCCGGATCACATATCACAAATCATATATGATATCTTCGACATTAAGGCCTATATAAATATACAGCTGAAAAAGATGCCACAAAGTTCAAACTATCAAAGACCTATATGGGATCTAATATATATCTCATTTGAATAAAATATAAATCCACAGTCTTATCATCATACTATTCCGACCAGTTAAAAACTAAGTTAGAATAACGATTTAAACTATAGTGTCAGGATTATTAAAGTAATGAATGATAGATATTGGGTCGGGTTTTAAAGATTAGGTAAATAGACGATCACAGCTATAAGTATCGTGGGATTACCCCGGTAGTTCCCGTTACACAGTGAGTGGCCGGCCAATCAAGAAATGAGCGGGAGTCAAAGAAAGCAGGTCGCTTGGTTCTGTGGACATAGGGGATATAGGACGGGAGTTGAGGACGGCCTCAATTTGAGCTAACACCGTACTCAACTCCTCATATGTTAAATGTGCATTCCCTACGGTACGACATAAGTGAAATTTGCAAGACTTAACCCCCGCCTCCCATAGACCACCAAAATGAGGCGAATATGGCGGAATAAATGTGAATTCTATCAGGTTATCTACTGTGAAATTCAAAATATCTGATTTATTTGACTCTAAAAATTTTGAAAATTCCTTTAAAGCTCCGACAAATGTCTTACCATTGTCCGAGTAGATTTGCAATGGTTTGCCGCGTCGAGAGATAAACCGTTTTAAAGCCAGTAAATATGCATCAGTAGTGAGGTTTGTTACCAATTCTAAATGTATTGCACGCGCTGTGAAGCACACGAATAAACATATGTAACACTTAACTAACTTCGCGCCCCTACCCACGCGATTTAACATAAAAATTGGCCCAGCATAGTCAACACCACAACGTATAAATGGATACCCGGGCTCCAACCGCTCACTAGGTAAATTTCCCATCTGTATGGTCAATGGCTTAGCTCGAATACGTTTACATTTTAAACAGTTATGCACTACTTGTTTAACCAAACTGCGACCTCTAATAGGCCACCAAGATTCACGTATTGTAGCCAATAACAATTGAGGTCCAGCGTGTAATAAGACCTTATTGTGATGGTATTCAAATATAAGGCGAGTAAATGTGTGTCGACCACACAATAACAAAGGATGTTTTTTATCGTAGGTAAATGAGTCAGATTGCGATAATCGACCTCCTACTCTAATAAGATTATGTTCATCTAAAAATATATTTAAACTAGAAATGCTACGTGGACATTTAAATGAACGATTATGCTTTAAATTATCATAAATATCTGTAAAGGATTGCTGTTGCGCTATTCGCGTTAAAGTTCTAACAGAATTATTTAATTCGTCAACAGACAAACAGCCTGTCCGACGCTGTGTATATGGTGATTTTTGTTTACGACTGTTATGTATGAACCGAATAATGTATGCCATAACGCGACGCAAACGATTGAAACATGAAAAGCGTTCAAATAAGGAAGTTTCTGAGCTTATCTGAACTAACGCAGAGGTTTTAATAGATTTTAACTCCGGTAATTCATCATAACTAACATCATAACAACGAACATCTTGTTCCCATTCTGTGTTAGGGGTTTGCAAAAATGCAGGCCCATGCCACCACAAATCACACGACTTTAGAATATCTAAGTGCATTCCGCGCGACAGCAAGTCAGCTGGGTTGTGTTTACCAGCGATATGAAACCACGGTTTATCGCCTGTCAGCTCGTTTATTTCAATTACACGATTCTGTACAAATGGTTTCAGTAAGTT
Source organism: Eilema griseolum (assembly GCA_963662185.1). Taxonomy (NCBI): domain Eukaryota; kingdom Metazoa; phylum Arthropoda; class Insecta; order Lepidoptera; family Erebidae; genus Eilema; species Eilema griseolum. The sequence continues at coordinate 1,862,246 of OY759232.1, forward strand.
AGGCGACATCTTAAGCCATCCTAAAACTACAGTTGAGTCTGACCAAAAGTAAACACTATCAAACGTTAATCTTAATGAATGTGTTATCTTTGAATACAATTTCGCACCTACTAATGAACCACATAATTCTAAGCGCGGCACGGAAACCGGTTTCACCGGAGCTACCTTACTCTTTGCGCACAACAAGTGGACGTTTATTGCTGTGTCGGTATAGCTACGTATATAGGCGCAGGCTCCGTAGCCAGATAACGCGGCATCTGACATAATATGCAACTCAATTATGTGTGTTACTCAATTACCTATTACGTGACGTGGGATACGTATATCTGACAGATTGTGTAATTTGTTAATAAAAGGTTGCCATTCTGCTAATATTGATTTAGGAACCGGATCATCCCAGCCTATTTTGGATAACCATAGCCTTTGCAAAATTATTTTAGCGATAATAATAGTTGGTGTAATCAAACCCAAAGGGTCGTATGTCTGCGCGATGACTGAAAGAATGTTACGTTTAGTGGCATGCGTTACATTCTGATCATGTTTAGTTTCAAAGTGTAACTCATCTGATGAATAGAACCACCCCATACCTAACGTTTTAGTGTTACAGTTTTCACCCAATGATAATTCCTTAGAGGAACACTGCAACTCAGATTGTGACACTGATGAGTTAAATACCCATTTCCTATTTTTATTTATTTATTTGCTTATTGTCATGTCCCGTGACTAAGTCATCAGCGTAAAAATCGTCATTAATAACTTGTGCAATGACGTCATCCTTACATTCTAACGCGAGTTCTCTCAAACATCTGATACTAAGATAAGAAGCCGAGGCGGTACCATACGTTACCATGTTTAGTCGGAATACACTGAGAGGATTAGATGAATCTTCTCTCCAAAGAATTAATTGTAGATTTCTTTGGTCAGGGGCCACCAATATTTGGCGAAAGAATTTCTCAATGTCAGCGCATGCAACATATTTAAATTGCCGGAATCGAAGTAAAATTCCGAACAAGTCATTTTGTAACGCAGGGCCTGTGTGCTGAATATCATTTAATGATTTGCCTGACGTTGACCTTGCACTTGCATCGAATACTACCCTAAGCTTAGTGGTGGAACTGTGTTCTCGGTAAACACCGTGGTGAGGCAAAATATAATATGGAGAATCATATTCAAAAATGCGACTCATGTCTCCCAAACTCAAATATTCATTCATGAAATCATTATACATTTTTCTATACGTTGGCGAACCTTTAATTAATTTTCGTTCGAGTGCTAGAAACCGGTTTTGAGCCATAGAAAAGGTATCGTGTAACCCATCAGCTGACTCACTTAAAGGAATGCGTACAGAAAAACGGCCCTTATCATCACGTAAAGTAGTTTCCTTGAATAAATTTTCGCATGCGTGTTCTTCCTTCGTGAATTTATTGCAATTTATTATTATTTCTTCAAGTTCCCAAAAACGTTTGAGATCAGACTCTAGTGTTTGTGTAAAATTACATTGAATTTGCTTAGCGTGTGAAATAGGTTTATGAACAATACCCGATATGATCCACCCAAATTGTGTGTTTTGTAGGTACGGACCATTAGGTAATCTAACCAGACCCTCAGATAGCAGGTCCCAGAATATGTCTGCCCCTATGAGTAAATGAATTTCACTAGGAGAACAGAAATCGGGATCGGCTAGTTGAATATGGTCGGGTATTTCAATGTAATTTCTAACATGTAATTTTGGTAATTGTGATGTAATGCAAGACAAAACTATACAATTAAAGCGTGTGTGATATGACGTAGTTTTGGATCGCATTTCAATGTGACATGATTGTGTGGATTGTGAGATAGTATTACCTACTCCTCTTACTTGCACAGTGGACTGTATCAATGGAATGTTAAGTTTTTTTCATAGTGATTCGGATATAAAACAGTGCTGACTCCCGTTATCTAAGAGCACTCGAGTTGTGTGAAATACGTTGTGATCGTCCGCCACTTCCACCAATGCAGTTGACAATAATACAGGTTGCGTATAATAATGTGGGTTGCTATTATTGTTAACTTTAGAGGATGTGTGTGATTTATGAGAGGCGGTGTGATGTGTGTGTGTGGCACTTGTACTGGAACCGGGCTGAGAAGCAACTTGTGTGATGTGTGCAACAGCTGATGAGGTACAAGTGTCTACAGATTCGTTGTGAATTAAGGTGTTATGCTTTTTATTACATTGCTTGCACGGTCCGTACCAACACTCGTTGACTACGTGACCTGTGCGTAAACAGTTACAACATAACCCTTTCTCTTCAATTATTTTTAATTTATCCTTAAGAGACAAACTAAGAAAACCCTCGCATGAGTATATAGGGTGATTAGAACCACACATATTACATTTATAACGTGAATTGGATGATTTTTTACTATCTTTGTGTGTTGTTAGGTAGCTGTGCGATTTTGTCGGCAATGATTGTTTGGGTTTAGTATTGTGAGGGTGAGTGTCTGTTTGTTTGACTTGAGAGGGCTTAACCGTTTCTAGAAAATCAGCTCGATCTTTAAGAAATTTCATTAAATCTGATAATAACAATTTTGTGTCCGTTGAAATATTTATGAAACTACTTTTGTAAAGCTCTCCTTCCCACTCAGTCGATGAATCTAATTTTGATACTATAATATAGATAACTAACGTATCCCAGGTTTCAGTAGGTTCACCTAGTGTCTTTAATGCACGAATGTTTCTTAAAACGGAGTCTATTAATTTTCGTATTTGAGTAGCCGATTCTTTACTCATTGCTTGTGCAGAGAATAAAGCTTTGACGTGGTTATTAACAAGCAAACGATTGTTATTATACCTATTCTCTAAAAGACTCCAAGCAACTAAATAATTATCGCAAGAAAATTCTAGTGCCTTAATTACTTGTAGTGCATTACCGGTTAAAACTGAACGTAAGTAGTGGAACTTCTGAATATTATCAAGATTGTCACTATTGTGAATGATAGACATGTAAGTATCGCGAAATTCAAGCCACTGGTCATAGCTACCGTCGAACTTCGGTAATGAAATTGTGGGTAATTTGATGCCGTTCGGAACGCGACTTAGAGTTTTAACGTTCTGAGCACAATTATTATCCTTTAAAATACATTTACACTTGGCCACAATAGCATAAAACTGATTCTCAAACGATTCTCTCTCTTGTAACTCGTTATCTATCTGACTAGAACAAACAATCAAATCTAGCTCGTCCTGAATTAAGGAAAATTGATCAAATAACACTTTAGATCTATCAAAACGCTCCTGTAATTCAGCTTTATGAGCTTCTGTTATTAGCAAATCATCTAAAGATTGTACATATTTCGTGAACAATGTGAGTTTACCCTTAACACAACCCCGTTTTCTAATTAAATCGCGAATAATATCATCGTTACTTTCTGTATCTACCAGAGAATGCTTCTTTTTCGTCATATTGGTAATCTATGAGAGAAAGAATGAAGTACTTACAGTTTGAAGGGCGTTCGAAGGGCAGTTTGAAAATGTCGGTACCTGCCAAATGCACAAAAAACGATATTAGTACAGGATTAGGAAGGAAAATCGTTGATTGACCTGACCGTCGCTGCAGATGATGCTCCAGATGATCGCCAGATGAATCCGACTCGCAGGACCAATGTTTGTGGAGTTATGCGGAACTTCAACCAGCTGTTGCTTGTGTGACTGCGGTTCGTGTGTTTTCTGCCTATCAACGTGAGAACAGGGTTCGACGTAATTAATGAAGCGTTTATTATGTTTGTTTGAAATATGTACTGTATTTCTTTTGATATTTTACAATGATTTTATAATATTTGGTAGACGCTATGCACAGTGTGAGTTTTGAAAGCTTGTGTCGTCGATGTCCGGCGGCCGTAGTCATCCCACCGCGCACCGCTGCGTTTTATCCCCGCCGCCGCCACCGCGCCGTCCCGCTAAGTTTCTCCTTCGCGCCGCTAGGTGTGGTTACTCGTTAACACGAGGCAATACGGGAAAATTGCTGATGTTGATCAGACAGGTAAAAAGTGGGCATTGTTTTTTGTCACGTTTTGTAATAACAGAAACAATGCCGATAGCCTCAATCGCTAAAGACACAACTTCATAATCGTTAGGAGTTGAAGAATTGTACCTTCCATCATCAAGTTACTTAAATAACTTGATAGTACACGACTAACCATAAATATACGTCCCTTTAATAAATACACCAAGAATTGTCTCCAAAATCCTAATTTTCTTTTTTTTTGCTAATTGTTCAAGTGCTTTCCCATCCCTTCCTTCATCATCAGAAGATGATTATAGGAAACATATATACGATCATTACAGCGCACGGCCCACCTGACGGAAAGTGGTTCTCGTTCATCTTTTTTCTTTCAATTTTCTTGGGGTCCCATCATCAGATACCGAATTGGTTGACATGGGATAACCTCGGAAGTAACGTATTTCCAAATAACTAACGTAACTAACGTACTTTCAAATAAAAAACAAAATTCAAAATTGTTGACAAATCGTTGGACATAGACTGCGATCAATTCTATATATTGACGTCGAATAGCCTTTTCTTTTTTTAATGATTGGAAAACATGCGCATTTTATTAACATTTTGTTAAGAAATATTTCTTTCGCTTTGTTGGAGGAGGATAATATACTTCCAAACTACCAGGCTATTAGTAAAGTAAGGAGACGGTCTCGTTGAGGCGCCACAAATACTACACCCCCCAACTCAAACCATCACCTAGGGTGGAGCTCAATGCATTTTGCATCCTTGTTGCACACTTGTAAACTTCACCCCTTTTAAAAGCGTCTGTATGAATGTATGTGCGCCTCGCTCTTCTGGTATCCTAGTAGTAGCTGGCGCCTGCAACGTGAGTTTACGCTGTTAAATGATGGATAGATAGATTCTTTTAAATTCCGAACGTCCCCTCCTATCCCTCCCTATGAGGGAAAGATCCCGCCTTAATCGATTTATTTTTCTGTATCTTAATCGATTTGAATCTTTGAAATCATCCAAGTTTATTTATTTCATAGTAAAACTGGCTCGTGACAAAACTAGTAACACGCACACTCAAGCTGTGAGACGACCTTCCATGCTGCGTTTTTCTCAAGCTCCTATAATATGGGGTTCTTCAAGAGAGGCCATTAGAAGGTTTCTTCATAGTCAGCAGCGCGAGTGTGTTGGATACGTCCATAGGCCACGGTAACCACTTTCCATCAGGTAGGCCGGGTGCTTGTCTGTCACCAAAGTGATATAAAAATAGATGCAAAGATGAAAGAGCAAGATTTACTTTTCGTTGCTTTTGAAGAATTCCAATTTTATGTTTTATTATCCCCCGGCAGGTCTTAGTCACCATTATTCGCTAAGCTGGTAGCTGGTAGTGCAATACACGTGATTCCTCAACCTACCGCCTACCGCTACCAACTAAAACGAAATCTAATCATATTCTGTTCTCCGCGGCTAGCAACCACCACCAACCAATAATTAATCGGTAAAACTTAGGCCCAATCATCATTGATTGGATATCACGGTTAAATCCTTTATGAGCAGACTCCCAAACACACCAATTTAACTGATATTTTTGAGCCGTTTAGAGTCGAAACTTTGGGCCCGTGGGGTCGAAACTTTGGATTTTGAATAATATATTGTATAGTTAGCATAGTTTTGTACATATTTTATAAATAATTGCATATCATAAACATATATTTTATTACAATAGGGAAATAAATTGTTTGTGGAATAAATATGGTATATCTTTTTATATTAAATCTACAGTTTCATGTACACTAGACTTTGCCCCTCGTATTGCAATTCCTCTGCGCATTCCCGGATTTGCTGGAAGAGAACGCAACTTTGAGTTAAGCTCGCCTTTGTACATTACATCTCATCTTTTTGTATAAATGTCAATTTCAAAATTTTGTATTATGTACAATAAAGTATAAATAAATAAATAGACTGTAAAGTAAAGTAAACTGTGGTAAACAATATTCTATATTTCCATTTTGGTTTCACTTAGGAAATATTTTGTAAAAAAGCGATAGCAGCGTCACCGCCTAAAATGGTTTAAGCTTCACACCCACGCTTACAGAAATAAGATAGATTCAAATTACTATTTTTAACGGTCAGTTGGTAAATCACGTGTATTGTACGACGAGCAACCAGGCTCCTATCATAGTGTGCTGGTGACTTAATATTTCAATAATAATTGTTGATGTGACAACGCCCTATTGCGATTTATGGTAGTGTGCGTATCCATTCACAGAAGGTGCAGGGTGGAGATTTATTTGTACCAGACTGGTTGCGCCGATGGTAGAATTTGTATTTTCTTTGCTCAATAGTATTAATTCAAATCATTGACACTGAAACACACGCTTCCTGTACCCATCTCCCTCCCGCGCTACCTTTAAAGTGAGATAGCAATTTTAGTTCTCGCCCCGCTCAATTGTGAAAATAGACGCATGGACACTCTCAGAAATTAATAATGTTTGTTGGATTTTAACCGCTTTCATAGACCTTTACCGATCGGATTGTGCCTCTCGTGTGTCCCTCAAGTGATTTAGTGATGTGGGCGGCAACTCCTGAGCCAGGAAGAGAAGATCGGTGCACCGGCTGTGACGGCACGTGGCCCCGTGAAGGTTAGTGCATCCTCTCCTAATTTCTCGGGTTGCATTCATTGCCTAAACCACATCCGCGGCAACCCGATCACCTGTCTTGTTTGTTGTGTAAAGCGTCAATGGAACAGTTAACTTCACCCCCCGCGAAATACAGTCCACTAGCTCACGTGGCGAGAATTGCGCTACTATTCTTTTTGGTCCTGATCGAACCGGATCCTTAGCCGTAGTTCGTAGTTTGTTATTATTCTATTGGGAATAAACGCACCGCAACTAAATACCTAGTTATTTTAGTAGAAAACCCCGCATCTAGGAATTTAGGTTTAGATTTTTGTAGTCCGTTCGCCGCTGGCTCGCATCGTATCTACCTAATACATACATAGGTTAGGTACGTGGCTATACCTCGCTCGCATTTCACTTATCGTATCAATCCTTGGTCGTAGTTTCGCATTTGTTATTATTCTATTGAGAATAAACGCACCGCACCTAAATACCTAGTTATTTTAGTAGAAAACCCCGCATCTAGGCATTTAGGTTTAGATCTTAGGTATCCTAGACACCCTAGTGCATAGGCACAGTGTAATACCTAACGCATTTGGCTTTTGTTTTTATTTGTTTCAATCTCTAAGTTGTCCGTTCACCGCTAGCTCGCATCGTATTTACCTAATACGGTAGGTACACAGTTGTACCTCGCTCGCATTTCATTCAAATTCATACGAAAGTATTTTAATTTGAATAGATATTACGCAATACTTAATCCCTTTTTTTTTTTTTTTTTTTTACGTGCGCAAAATCCCCACGGATACCTCCCCGCCGGAGCCGGTGGAGGAGGTTATGTCGGACTCGAACCGACTAAAACGCACGCCGCCTGTGGGTCGTTTTGGTTGCCGAAGGTGAGGTTGACAGGCATATCCCTCGCACCCCGGCCGACCCAGGGCCATCTCTCACGATCTGGCCCTCTTCTCGGGTGTGGGGACCACAGAGTCCCCAACTCGTCCCCGGAAACGGGGAGGCGCGCCACGCGCGCCGCCGCCGCGGCCTGCTTCTGCAAGGGTGACAGGCGGCTTCACCTGTCACCCCCAGGCCGGCGCTCATGGGGGGCGGAGGTCGTTCATCGACCTCCGACGCCCGAGTTGCCTTCGTGCGCGGGCAGCTTGTCTAGCGATCCTTCGTCGCTCCCGCTGCCGCTCCCGCCCCGCCTCCTCCTTCACGAGCATTACTTGCTCGCAGAAGGAGGCGCCGGCCGCCCACGCATCCGCGCAGCGAACCATCGCCGCGAGCAAGGTGGAGAGCGTGAGAACCCTCACTCCCAGGGCCGCCACAAGCTCCCGCCTCGGCGTCTCCCACGCCGGACACTCGGTGAGCGTGTGCGGACCTGAGTCCTCGCTCGCGTCGCAGTGATGGCACTCGGACGTTGGCTCTTTCTGCATCCGACGCAGATACTTTCCGAAGCATCCGTGCTCGGTGATCATCTGCGTCAGACGGTACGAGAGGCTGCCGTGTGGCCTCTCTAGCCACTCCCCCATGATGGGTCTTACCGCCGTTACTACGGCGTGCCCTAATACTTAATCCCTGAAATAATAGTTGAACCTAGACAGCGACCATCGCGTAGGTACGATCTTGTTGCTATGCGCGTTTGTTCAAGCTTGCCCTCGCAGTTATAAGTACCTACCTACCTACGAAATATCGCTCGCGCCGCGTCGCTGTTCTATAGGTACCGCTAAGATTAAGTCATTTCATATTTTGTTGTTTACCGCACTTTAGTTTGATATTTAATTGTAAACATGCCCCCAAAGGTTGGTAGTACCGGTAGTGGGGTTCAATTGAAACTTTTATACGCTAAAAGAGAAATGATTTACTCTCGCGTACAATCGATTTGTGATAATGCACTTAAAACCTCTGATTTGGCCATTAGAGATTCGTTCTTGTGTTCTATAGAAAACTTAGATAGTATACGCGCGGATTTCGAAACCTTGGTACATGACATCAACGTTTTGGAGTTGAATTTAAATCCCGATTACTCAGTGAGTTATCAGGCCTTGTCGTCGTTTGACGATTTGTATTGTCGTATCAAACGCGTCGCTAGGAGTTTGGAGAAACCGTCTGACCGACCCAATCCCACTCGCGACCGACCTAAGTTGCCACCAATTCAAATACCCGAATTTGATGGTAACATTCGCAATTGGGGTTTATTTATAGATAGTTTTGAGAATACAATAGATAAGAACGTTTCGTTGGCAGATCACGAAAAATTGCATTATCTCGTTGAAAAATTGACTGGTAAAGCTATAACCGTTTGCGCTGGAATTACGTTTAGTGCCGAAAATTATAATTTAATTTTAAATACTTTGAAAGCTAAGTATGAGGATAAAAGATCGGTAGCTAACGCATATTTGGATCAGATGTTTGACTTGAAATCTATTACGGCATGTAACGATCAAAACTTAGAGAAGTTTCTAGATACTTTCGCATCATCTGTTCGCGCCGTAAAGAACCTAAAGATCGATGACCTCTGCGACTTCTTATTTTTGTATATGGGTTTAAAGAAATTAGATTCCGAAACCATTCGTTTATTTGAGTCGGATCACCGCGGCAATAAAATTCCTAAGTTTGAAGACTTAGAAAGTTTTGTTCGCGAGCATATAAAAATATTGCAACGCTCTTCATCGAAACATGAAGGCGCGAAGAAAGTTGTTAGTTCGGAACGCAAAATAGATGCGTCATCGAGGTCACTGAGGTCAACTCATACTTATGTTAATACCGCACCAGCACATGTACAATCACCTGTTTGCTCTTTGTGTAATACTCATCATTCGCAATTGTACAAGTGTCCTGGTTTCCTAAAATTGTCGCCTAATGATCGTTATAAATTTGTTCGCGCTAATAATTTTTGTTTTAATTGTCTCGGTACTAAACACCGCGTTGTTTTATGTAATAGTAGAAATAGTTGTCGCAAATGTTCAGCGAGACACCACACTTTACTTCATTTTGAAAATAGTAATGCCGCATCCAATGTGAGCACAGTTGGTTCGTCGAGCGGTGACACACGGCGGCCTGCGCCACAGCCGCAGCCCACGCTCGCGCGCGCTCCGGCCCGCCCGGTGACCGCTGCGAATGACGTCACCTTGTGTTCGTTGTCCGCTAGTGCTGCACTCACTACTGTGTGTCTCGCGACTGCTCGCGTTGTTATTGTTGATGCATTGGGTAAGCCGCGCATTGTTCGAGCGCTGTTGGATGGCGCTTCGCAAAGTAATTTTATTACTCAAGATTGTTGTCAACGTCTTGGTTTCAATGTTAATAAGCGTTCAACCCGCTCAGTGGTGAAGGGTTTTGGAGGCTTACAGTCAGCTGTTCATGGCACCGTTAAAACAAGGTTTAGATCTCGTTTTAATAATAATATTTGGTTTGACATGGATTCGCTCGTTATAGATAAAATAACTGAACAGTTGCCTACCGTCCCGGTTGACACGTCTTTATTAACGAAATTTAAAGACTTGCCTTTAGCAGATGAGACTTACGCTGTTCCTGGAGTCGTCGATATATTGATCGGCGCTTCGATTCTCCCGCACCTCCAGTTATCACGTAAGGTTCAAGGGGGACCGACGTACCCCGCTCCGCACGCACTGGAAACAGTTCTTGGTTTTGTTATAATTGGTTCCGCACCCGCTTCTATAGATAGCTTTAGTCACTCGACTGCTTCGTTCTGTTGCACCGTCGAGCCGCCACTGGAGTCTATCATCCGCAAGTTTTGGGAAATTGAAGAGGTCAATGTCCCACCTATCCTAAGCCCTGATGACAAGATGGCTGAGGAGATTTGTTGTCGCACGACTACTCGTGATGAGCAGGGTCGTTATGTTGTCGCGCTCCCTTTCAAGGGAGATATTTTTTCGCTCGGTGACTCCCGTGTATCCGCTGAAAAACGCTTTCTTTGTTTAGAACGAAAGATGCAGGCGTCTCCAAAGTTGAAGCGGGCCTGTGATGAGGTTGTTAACGAATATTTAGATAAAGGTTGCATCTCACCTGCGCCTGCGGACACTGGCGGGACCCAGCCTTCGTACATTATCCCGCACCACGGAGTTATTAGAGAAGATAAGCTTACTACTAAACTCCGCGTAGTTTTGGATGGCAGTGCTAAGACTAGCACTTCCGTGTCGCTTAATGACATTTTGTATTGTGGTCAAAATCTTTAAGGTAATTTATTTGACATAATTGTAAATTTTCGCATTAATATTAGTAGAATTTTAGCTTTTTCGGACTCAACAGTCGCTTTGTGTTGGGCCCACTCTTCGCCCCATCGTTGGGACACATTCGTCGCTAATAGAGTGGCAAAAATTCAATCTGAATTAGCGCCACAAAATCTCTTTCACGTTGCTGGCACCGACAACCCAGCCGATTGTCTCTCTCGTGGATTGCTTCCTTCGCAAATTTTAGATCACCCGTTATGGTTTAGTGGACCGTCTTGGATTCATGCCGCGTTAGATAAGTGGCCAGTTAGTCAATTCAATCCCACTACGGTTTCCGAACCACCCGAGGAGAAGAAGCACTCGCTTGTTGTATCGGTCCCGCGTGAAGAGTCCCTTATTTGTTGTTGGCTAATCGCGTCTCGTCTTGGTCGAGACTGTTGCGTTGTGTTGTTTATGTAGGCCGATTTTTGAGAATTTTATCTACGCGCGTTCATATAGAGTTGACCGGTGATTTAAGTACGCAAAAATATTTGCCCGCAATAGATGTTGATGACGATGGAATGCACCTTCTAACTCGTCACGCTCTTTTAGATAAATTAGTCCAATCGTTTTGGAATCGTTGGAGAACCGATTATTTGCACACGCTGCAGTCGCGTCAAAAATGGAATACTCCATCCAACCCAATTACTGTAGGTACGGTGGTAGTCCTTATGACTGAGAATGCGCCTCCTTTACATTGGCCTCTAAGAGTAGTAGAGGAAGTTTTCCCGATTCCCGCGGGATAACTCGTGTTGTACGGGTTAAAACCGCAACCGGATCGTATCTGCGCCCGGTTGTTCGCCTCTGCCCTCTGCCTAGCCAGCAGTAGGCACGAGTTCAAATCTAGGTTTATATTTAGTTGTTGTTTCCCAAACCTAGATTTAGATTAGACTTTAGATTTGTTCCGCATTTTTCGTTTTGAAGGTAACCCTTCAAGCCGGGGGGAATGGTTGCGCCGATGGTAGAATTTGTATTTTCTTTGCTCAATAGTATTAATTCAAATCATTGACACTGAAACACACGCTTCCTGTACCCATCTCCCTCCCGCGCTACCTTTAAAGTGAGATAGCAATTTTAGTTCTCGCCCCGCTCAATTGTGAAAATAGACGCATGGACACTCTCAGAAATTAATAATGTTTGTTGGATTTTAACCGCTTTCATAGACCTTTACCGATCGGATTGTGCCTCTCGTGTGTCCCTCAAGTGATTTAGTGATGTGGGCGGCAACTCCTGAGCCAGGAAGAGAAGATCGGTGCACCGGCTGTGACGGCACGTGGCCCCGTGAAGGTTAGTGCATCCTCTCCTAATTTCTCGGGTTGCATTCATTGCCTAAACCACATCCGCGGCAACCCGATCACCTGTCTTGTTTGTTGTGTAAAGCGTCAATGGAACAGTTAACTTCACCCCCCACGAAATACAGTCCACTAGCTCACGTGGCGAGAATTGCGCTACCACAGACCCTTCGAAAACATTGCATTTAAAGCTGTTAAAAGACCTCTGCGATATTCTAGAAGCCTAGTGCTAGAAGTTAACAAAAATATTTATGTGGCGCCGTTCAAGAAATTCGTGAATTCGCGTAAACGCACTTTAAAGAATCGTAGGATCACATATACGGTCGTGATGGAACAAGTGAGTTTCTTGTTCTGTTCTGGGTTTATAACAAGGTCATCAAACATGGACGATCAATATGGGAGGAGACTTTAATGTACCTACCCTCCCCATTACATACCACTTAATTAATCAATGTAACGAGTTTTGAAGATACCTCTTTGATCACTTGGTATAAGCCTGGTAATCCAAGTCATGAAAACCTGTTTCGTGAAAATGGCGCTGCCAAAATGTCCGAACGACGAAGTATTATATGTCTGGCCATAATTTACTCTGAATTGACGAACTATTTTATAACAAAAATTGTGTCACGGTGAACGGTGACAGGATGAAACGATAATGAAATTTAAATCAGGAATTTGGAATGGATTAGATATTAATTAATAATTAGATACAGTTAATTAATTTTGATGCGCATATGCCTTTTTGTAATGTCATCAGTCAAAAAGTTAGCGTGGTTGATGATCGATATTTCGTTTTTCGCGATGCAGTTTTTTGTTTCGTACAAATTAATTTAGTACTAAAATATGTAATATAGAATTAGTAGTATATGGTTGCGCCGATGTAGAAGCTGTATTTCTTGACGCGGAAACACACTCCTTCTATACCCATCTCCCCTCCCGCACTAACCATAGTATAGTACTAGGTATAGTTTCCGTCCGCCATTTGTGATATATAGACACTCAGTCCCGCTATGAACTAGCCAGCGTAAAGGCGGACCGCGCACGCGTCTCTCAGAAATGAATAATATTTGTTGCATTTTTACCGCTTCATAGACCTTTACCGATCGGATTGTGCCTCTCGTGTGTCCCTCAAGTGATTTAGTGATGCTGGCGGCAGCTCCTGAGCAAGGAAGAGAAGATCCGTGTACCGGCTGCGATGAAAACACGTGGTGTCGTGAAGGTTAGTGCATCCTCTCCTAATTTCTCGGGTTGCATTCATTGCCTGGATCACGTCCGCGGCAACCCGATCACCTGTCTTTTTGTGTGTAAAGCGTCAATGGAACAGTTAGCTACTTCCCCGCAATACAGTCCACTAGCGCACGTGGCCAATCGCGCCACCATTCTATGGTCCTAATCGAACCGGATTCTTAGCCGTAGTTCGTATTTTGTTATTATTCTAATGGGAATAAGCGCACCGCACCTAAATGCCTGGTTATTTTAGTAGAAAACCCCGCATCTAGGCATTTAGGCTTAGATCTTAGGTATACTAGACACCCTAGTGCATAGGCACAGTGTAATACCTAACGCATTTGGCTTTGTTTTATTTTTTTCAATTAAGTTGTTCGCTCGCCGCTAGCTCGCATCGTATTTACCTAATACCTACGTGGGTAGATACGTGGTTGTACCTACCTCGCCCGCATCTCATTCCAATTCATACGAAAGTATTTTAATTTGAATAGATATTACGCAATACTTAATCTCTGAAATAATAGTTGAACCTGGACAGCGGTCTGGCTCGCGTAGGTACGATCTGGCTGTTGCTAGGCGCGTTTTGTTCAAGCGTGCATTCACAGTTGTAAATACCTACCTACCTGCAGAGTATCGCTCGCGTCGCGTCGCTGCTCTGTACCGCTAAGATTAAGTCATTTCATATTTGTTGTTTACCGCACTTTAGTTTGAGATTTAATTGTAAACATGTCCCCAAAGGTTGATAAGTCCGGTAAAGTTCAATTGAAACTTTTATACGCTAAAAAAGAAATGATTTACTCTCGCGTACAATCGATTTATGATAATGCACTTAAAACCTCTGAGTTGGCCATTAGAGATTCGTTCTTGTGTTCTATAGAAAACTTAGATAGTCTACGCGCGGATTTCGAAACCTTAGTACATGACATCAACGTTTTAGAGTTGAATTTGGATCCCGATTACTCAGTGAGTTATCAAGCCTTGTCGTCGTTTGACGATTTGTATTGTCGTATCAAACGCGTCGCTAGGAGTTTGGAGAAACCGGCTGACCTACCCAACCCCACTCGCGACCGACCTAAGTTGCCACCAATTCAAATACCCGAATTTGATGGTAACATTCGCAATTGGTGTCTATTTATTGATAGTTTTGAGAATACAATAGATAAGAACGATTCGTTGACAGATCACGAAAAATTGCATTATCTCGTTGAAAAATTGACTGGTAAAGCTATAACCGTTTGCGCTGGAATTACGTTTAGTGCCGAGAATTATAATTTAATTTTAAATACTTTGAAAGCTAGGTATGAGGATAAAAGATCGGTAGCTAACGCCTATTTAGATCAGATGTTTGATTTGAAATCTATTACGGCATGTAACGATCAAAACTTAGAGAAATTTCTAGATACTTTCGCGTCAGCTGTTCGCGCCGTAAAGAACCTAAAGATCGATGACCTCTGCGACTTCGTATTTTTGTATATGGGTTTAAAGAAATTAGATTCCGAAACCATTCGTTTGTTTGAGTCGGATCATCGCGGCAATAGAATTCCTAAGTTCGAAGACTTAGAAAGTTTTGTTCGCGAGCATATAAAAATATTGCAACGCTCTTCATCGAAACATGAAGGCGCGAAGATAGTTGTTGGTCCTGCACGCAAAATAGATGCGTCATCGAAGTCACTGAGGTCAACTCATACTTATGTTAGTACCGCACCAGCACATGTACAATCACCTGTTTGCTCTTTGTGTAGTACTCATCATTCGCAACTGTACAGGTGTCCTGGTTTTCTAAAATTGTCGCCTAGTGATCGTTATAAGTTTGTTCGCGCTAATAATTTTTGTTTTAATTGTCTCGGTACTAAACACCGCGTTGTTTTATGTAATAGTAGAAATAGTTGTCGCAAATGTCAAGCGAGACACCACACTTTACTTCATTTTGAGAATAGTAATGCCGCATCCAATGTGAGCACAGTTGGCTCGTCGAGCGGTGACACACGGCAGCCTGCGCCGCAGCCGCAGCCCGCGCTCGCGCGCGCTCCGGCCCGCCCGTTGACCGCTGCGGATGACGTCACCTTGTGTTCGGTCTCAGCTAGTGCCGCACTCACTACTGTGTGTCTTGCGACCGCTCGCGTTGTTATTGTTGATGCATTAGGTAAGCCGCGCATTGTTCGAGCGCTGTTAGATGGCGCTTCGCAAAGTAATTTTATTACTCAAGATTGTTGTCGGCGTCTTGGTTTCAATGTTAATAAGCGTTCAACCCGCTCAGTGGTGAAGGGTTTTGGAGGCTTACAGTCAGCTGTTCGTGGCACCGTTAAAACAAGGTTTAGATCTCGTTTTAATAATAATATTTGGTTTGACATGGATTCGCTCGTTATAGATAGGATAGCTGAACAGTTGCCTACCGTCCCGGTTGACACGTCTTTATTAACGAAATTTAAAGACTTGCCTTTAGCAGATGAGACTTACGCTGTTCCTGGAGTCGTCGATATATTGATCGGCGCTTCGATTCTCCCGCACCTCCAGTTATCACGTAAGGTTCAAGGGGGACCGACGTACCCCGCTCCGCACGCCCTGGAAACAGTTCTGGGTTTTGTTATAATTGGTTCCGCACCCGCTTCTATAGATAGTTTTAGTCACTCGACTGCTTCGTTCTGTTGCACCGTCGAGCCGCCACTGGAGTCTACCATCCGCAAGTTTTCGCTCGGTGGCTCCCGTGTATCCGCTGAAAAACGCTTTCTTTGTTTGGAACGAAAGATGCAGGCGTCCCCAAAGTCGAAGCGGGCCTATGATGAGGTTGTTAACGAATATTTAGATAAAGGTTACATCTCACCTGCGCCTGCGGACACTGGCGGGACCCAGCCTTCGTACATTATCCCGCACCGCGGAGTTATTAGAGAAGATAAGCTTACTACTAAAACTCCGCGTAGTTTTGGATGGCAGTGCTAAGACTAGCACTTCCGTGTCGCTTAATGACATTTTGTATTGTGGTCGGAATCTTTAAGGTAATTTATTTGACATAATTGTAAATTTTCGCATTAATATTAGTAGAATTTTAGCTTTTAGGACTCAACAGTCGCTTTGTGTTGGGCCCACTCTTCGCCCCATCGTTGGGACACATTCGTCGCTAATAGAGTGGCAAAAATTCGATCTGAATTAGCGCCACATAATCTCTTTCACGTTGCTGGCACCGACAACCCAGCCGATTGTCTCTCTCGTGGATTGCTTCCTTCGCAAATTTTAGATCACCTGTTATAGTTTAGTGGACCGTCCTGGATTCATGCCGCGTTAGATAAGTGGCCAGTTAGTCAATTCAATCCCACTACGGTTTCCGAACCACCCGAGGAGAAGAAGCACTCGCTTGTTGTATCGGTCCCACGTGAAGAGACCCTTATTTTGTTGTTGGCTAATCGCGTCTCGTCTTGGTCGAGACTGTTGCGTTGTGTTGTTTGTAAAGCCCGATTTTGAGAATTTTATCTACGCGCGGTCATATAGTTGACCGGTGATTTAAGTACGCTAAAATATTTGCCCGGAATAGATGTTGATGACGATGGAATACTCCATCTAACCCAATTACTGTAGGTACGGTGGTAGTCCTTATGACTGGGAATGCGCCTCCTTTACATTGGCCTCTAGGAGTAGTAGAGGAAGTTTTTCCCTATTCCCGCGGGGTAACTCGTGTTGTACGGGTTAAAACTGCAACCGGATCGTATCTGCGCCCGGTTGTTCGCCTCTGCCCTCTGCCTAGCCAGCAGTAGGCACGAGTTCCAATCTAGGTTTATATTTTAGTTGTTATTTCCCAAACCTAGATTTAAATTAGACTTTAGATTTGTTTCGCATTTGTCGTTTCGAAGGTAACCCTTCAAGCCGGGGGGAATGGTTGCGCCGATGTAGAAGCTGTATTTCTTGACGCGGAAACACACTCCTTCTATACCCATCGCCCCTCCCGCACTAACCATAGTATAGTACTAGGTATAGTTTCCGTCCGCCATTTGTGATATATAGACACTCAGTCCCGCTATGAACTAGCCAGCGTAAAGGCGGACCGCGCACGCGTCTCTCAGAAATGAATAATATTTGTTGCATTTTTACCGCTTCATAGACCTTTACCGATCGGATTGTGCCTCTCGTGTGTCCCTCAAGTGATTTAGTGATGCTGGCGGCAGCTCCTGAGCAAGGAAGAGAAGATCCGTGTACCGGCTGCGATGAAAACACGTGGTGTCGTGAAGGTTAGTGCATCCTCTCCTAATTTCTCGGGTTGCATTCATTGCCTGGATCACGTCCGCGGCAACCCGATCACCTGTCTTTTTGTGTGTAAAGCGTCAATGGAACAGTTAGCTACTTCCCCGCAATACAGTCCACTAGCGCACGTGGCCAATCGCGCCACCAGTATACATAGAAGAGACTTTGAATATGAGGTGCCACCTTTTAATTTTGAACTCGCACTTTTTTAATTATTCCATTAATTAATTTCAATTCACTCTTTCATTTTCGTTCACCCTGCTTTTTCTTCTAATTAATTGCCAACGTTTACTTATGGATACATTATTTTCATCTAATGTTGTATGTTTTGTTCTCTGTTCTTTTTCATATTTTTTTTGTCACAACAAGAAGCGATGCCTGTTTCGTGTGTGCAGCAACTACTTGTTACGCCATCCACTTACTCGTGTAATGTCCTGGTACTTTTTTGTGAAAATGCACGTGACGTGGAGCTGTGAGCACACTACTATCATCATTCAATTGTGAGATGGCGCTATTATACAAAATATAATTTTGATAGTCTTTGACGCCGCATCCCCTTAGTCATATGGTACCCTGGTAACTTGGTGAGAAAAGAAACGTGACATGGCGCTGCTGGCAAAGAACTTTCGAGCGTTGAGCGTGAAGCGGACGTTTTACTCGATTGATTATTCACTCGGGTGATTGCTTAATTTTTCTTTCAATCAATGTTCACACGGCTTAGACGTGTTGAAATAAAACTGAACGTTCATTTTCTTATCTTTCTACTCGATAAAATAGATCGTCGAATGAGGTTGTGGTTCTCGTGCGTGTATGAATGTAGACGCAGCACAGATAAAAAAGTCAGTAAGCAAAGTTTCGACAACGAGTAACGAGGAATAATAACACTATACAAATAGGTAGGTTGCCTAGGCTGATGGAAAGCAGTCACCGATACCTATGGACCTGCGTCATCTAGAAAATCTTTCAAATGCCCTTTTTCATATCTCGGTTATCAATTGACTAAATCCTGCCTGTTTGTAAGCAGGATGCAGTCCAAAGAATGATGACCGCCATTACAAATGCTGATTATTTGTCAGTGTTCCATCCTTCCATTTCCGACTTTTTCCTTGCTATAATTAACGAGTGAGTTATAGCTGCCTTTTTATTTTATTGGTTGAGTTGCTTTGTTCTCAAAAAAGTTTCGATATATAAAAACAAAGTAGTATAAATAAATTAATAGCTCATTTCACGCAACTTAGTAAATTTAATCTTATTTGTTAAACAAAACTTTCACTCATATATATAATACTTTTCGACCGATGCACGTTTCCGAAGCACGACCAGACCAATGCAAATACTCATATTCATGCATTCAAATATTTCCCCTGAGCGGGGATCAAACCCGCGCCTCTGCGTAGCGGCCGCGTTCACTACAGCTACGCCACGGAGGCTATAATTTATTAATAAAATAAAGTCCCAATATAATAGGTCGTTAGGTATTAAATTTCTGTTTCCATTTTTGCATTTTTTTAGAAATGACAAATCCAATTTCACAGAGACAGTTAAGCTAACAAACACTTTAATTAAATTAACTTAAAAAAAAATTGTATTGTTGAAAAGTGACAGCTGTAAAAAAGTAATACGAAATTAATCATCAAAATGGATAGCATTTAGGACATACTGTTTTTGAAGATCGAATTTAATTTATCAAACGGCCAATAAAAACAAAATTTAATACAAAGTTGTGAAATCTTGAAATCAACTTTCAAGCAAAATAATGGAAATGTTAATAAATTACAGGAATAACGAACTCATGAATCTGTAAGAAAATTTCGGCAAGTTCATTTGTAAACCTAAAATACAAAACTATTATTGCTAGATCATGATTAAAATAAAATGTCCATGTGCCTTTTGATTATAACTATGCGCGATATCAATCGTCAGTTGTTGTCTACGAGTACTACTACTCGTAGACAACTTCAGTTTAGATATTATCTTTTCTTTTGTCGTTTTTTGTGCTTATTGTAGTCTGCTCAAACAGAATTGAGTGAAATTTTGCCCTGGCTCGTTAAAAGATATTGAGTTTGGCAATGATTTCGATTGAGCAATTTACTAATGGGTACTATACCGGAGGGCGTACGGGGCCTACCTACTTCACTTGTAAGCCGGTACGGTACACCTACTGAGTACTGACTGACGAATGAGGCGAGTAGAAATTTTTCGATAAAACCGGACACAGTGTTAAGATGATTTTTTGTAGGTCATTTCTAGTTAGTCAATTACTTTTTTTGCGTATCAGTCATATGTAATACACACCGCATTCAGGTAAATAGTGGAGTTACGTAGTGTGCTGAAAAATTATACAGGTGTGCATTTAAAAATATCGCATTACAAAGTTTTCGCTTCTCACAGAGCCGCATCTTTCCAATGCGACTAAGGGATAGGGCTGTTTAACATCAGACATATATATACAGCCCAGATTCAGCCTCAGATGTATGGCTTGAGTTAATAATAGTGCCCGGAAGACAGCAATAGGTTCACCCCCTATTACGTGGGACCGAATTCAATGATTGGTGACATGAGGGTGTTTTTTCGCCTCTGCCTCACCCTCCGGGAGTAAAGGCGTGATCATATGTATGTATGTATGTTCTCACATTAACTAGTGCAAAGAAGTATAGATAAATTCTGTGGGAACGTGTTATTATTTCATAATGCCTGTGTGGAGGAATATAAGGATATTCGTTTGCGGTTCCCATGTGTGGGGTGAGTCGTGACACTCGCGACTCACATGTTCACATGTGACAAGCTACCAGGATATAAGATGAGCGGAGAGCTACTGTGTATTTGAAAGTTTCATATGTATACAGTGGAGAGTTATGCCATTTTTTTATCAGTCAGTTCGGCAGCGGAGAGGGAATCTTCAGTATAATATTCTTGACTTTTATTTTATATGCTGCACTACTTGTGGTATAGACAATTAGTCTGCCATCGTTCCTTTACTTTATTCGCATATAAAATTTTAAATAACTTTGCTACAACTTCTATGATTTATATAAAAACTATGAAAATATACCTTAATATACGTTTCATATTTTATATATGTTTTCAATCCTGCTGATTATATTTTTTAACGGAACTTTTTTAAGCGAACTTGTGTTAGAAGTGCTTTCACGTCGGTAGTGTAATGACCAGGGTTGAACCCAAACCTCTCTATCGTAAGTCCGACTCCTTAACGACTAAGCTACAGCCGCTTTCATTATCCATATAAACGTCATAGTTGATACAAGTTCAATGCTGCACCATTTGTATTGCATATGTATGTGTTCTAGCAGTATATGTGTGTACCTTCATATGATAGTCACCACCTCTTCGGTCAGCTGGTTGCCTGGTGTAGTTTGAAGTAAAACCAAGTAGCGTAGTATCTGTGAATGGAATGGATTGAGCTCTCTCATTAGTTCATTGTAACATTGAAGTCTCGATTGTGCAGGTAGCTTCTAAGCAAACATGTTCACTATTCAACGTTCACCATATAGTATTCCTTATCAACAGGTGATTTATCATAATGGTCAAACGTGGGCCTTGCATTACTGGAGTCAAAAGCAAAAAAGAACAATAGGCACCAAACCACAGACCAAACTGAAAAGTTACTGGATTCCATAATATAAGTATTTAATTCAAAGGAGACATGCGTAAACAGTAAACGGTACACAATAGGACTTTCAGACCCCAGGTGGGGCCTGTTGGCTTTTTTTTACTCATCTAGGAACGTTTTCCTGAAAAATAATCCCTATTTGTCAGTTTGATAACCTAGTATTTCCGCTGACTTCGTCGTTGTTAGCAACTCATTATTTTTCTGTCGAAATTGGACAGGCACACAATCTTCTCGATAACTTGTGACATGCAAAATAGCAGGGAGGGGACCTTTTATACTCAGTATGTGAAATAAAACTACAGATATCGATCGGCAAAAGATACCCAGAGTGGCCTTAAGACAATGTTCCTTACTGTTACAAAATCATACAGCTGCTATGTCAAAATTTTGTATGGAAGTATGTATATATATATCGATGGATGTAGGAGAATTTCCAAAATCTGCGATCTTTCCGTAGTAGCTTATTTGGTTAGAGTATTCCCCCTGAAACTGCTGGCCACGGGTTGAAGCTCCATCATAGACCCGATTCTGCTAATTTTATGTCACGTCAACAATCTAAACAACCAGTGTAAATTTTTAGTTTTGTTATGACAAGAATTTATTAGAATCAGGTCATTGGATATTTTACTGTTTTCAATGTAAATCTACAGAAACATTTAGTACACTAATTGCTTCAAAATCATTGTTTATCAAATTTAAATTGACGTAACAAGATGAAAAGGCAGCGAGACATGTACTTTTAACAATGATGCCGATCTTCTGCTCTCTTTCAAAAAAAGAAGAATGTTTGTTAAACTCTAAAAGAAACAATCGCGTGAACAATCCTGTAGAGTCGATTTGTGTTGGGAAACATTAATTAACTCACTACACACTAGTACTATACTTTAAATAAGTATAAATCGCATCCTTGAATGAGGTCGAAATACTGACAAACTACCAGGCTGTTAGCGAAACGAGGAGATCCATGTGACGTGTTTACGATGTAGTATTGATTAATAGCCCCCATAACCTCCCACTCCATGACTTTTGGTGGTCCACCATTGGTGGAGCCCAATGGACCCTGCACACATGTACAAAATACTGCCTCCCTACATTTTCCCTACAAAGTAGCGTATTAATATCTCTGCGTTTACCTGATGTCCTAGTAAAGGGGCGTACTACAAACGTGACTAGTTAGATGACAGAATTGCTGCCGACAAAACAGATAGGTTGTTTAAGCCTAGACATAGAATTGCACCCCGTGAACAAAAACACTAATTCTTAGGTGACATTATACGTGCTGAGTATAATTTGTACAGTACTTATAAAATCTATTCTATTAAGTAGGTACCAATTTGGAATATAGCTTTTTTATACAAATTAGGTGGCTGACAAGCAGACGGCTCACCTGATGAAAAGTGGTAAGGGAAAGATAGCGAGTTTGAATCCCTGTAAGGAAATAATCGAGGGTTCGAATCCTGTCTGAACCCATTCAAACATAACATAAACTCAAGCGTATATCTCCGAAGGGATAGGCAGAGGTGCTAGCACCCACATTTCTCCAGTTTATGTTTAGGTCCCAATGTAATAGGTGGCGAGCCTATTGCCATTAACCGAGCACTTATAAACCTGCGATTAATACACACATAACTTTGAAAAGCATCGAGAAGTCATTGGTGTGTGCAATGGTAAAACCTGGGATCGAACGCGAGACCTCGTCTCAGCAATACATTACACTAGGCTACCGCGATTTGAATTATCCCTTTTTCATTGAAGTCATGATGACTTCAATGTAAAAAAATTAAAAAATTAAAAAATATAGATTACATGGAGAACGAAAGTTAAATAGATTAATAGAATTGACCTCCTCATAGTATTCACAGTACTCTTGTTGCGATACAACAATATCGAATGCCACTATATCAAATAATTTTCACTTGACAACTTTACCAATTGACGAACTCAATATCGTGTATTTCCAACCGTACTCAACTACACCATTCTCTTAACAGTGACGGCACCTCACTGGCGCTCCGTCGAGGCATGTTCCACCCCGCGCGCCCTCCTGTCTACTCCGCACTCTGACGTCTCTCGCACCACCCGCGTTCCCTCACTACTGACCTTTTTCAAACCTTCAGGCATAGAATGATTGCATAAAACACTCATTAGGTGAGTAATATAATTTAAAATGAAATATTCTATTAAGTAGGTACCAATTTGGAATAGATCTATTATACCACATAGCTGACGTCACTCGCACCACCCGCGTTCCCTCACTACTGACCGTTTTCTTTTTCAAACCTTCAGGCTTAGAACCATCGCATAAAACACTCTTTAGGTGACTAAGAAAATTTAAAATAAAATATTCTATTAAGTAGGTACCAATTAGGGATAGATCTATTTTTTATACCACTTTGGTGTCAGACAAGCACACGGCCCAACTCATGAATAGTGCTTACTTGAGTCACACTTGTGCTGCCGATAAAATTGGTATCAACAATGAATTTTGAATAGATTTTAATTAAGAGAATTACCCCCTGGATAGTGTTCACAGTCCTCTTGTTGCGATAGAACAATGTTGAATACCATTTTATAAAATGATTTTCTTTAGACAACTTCATCAATTGACGAACTCAATATCGTGTATTTCCAACCGTAATCAACTACACCCTTCTCGTAGCAGTGCCGGGATCTGACTGGCCCTCCGTTGAAGCATTTTCTACCCCGCGCGCCCTCCTGTCTACTTCGCATTTGGACGTCCCTCGCACCATTCGCGCCCCTCACAATTGACTTCTGACACATATTATATTCACGGTTGCAATTCAAAAGAGCACAAGTGCCACAGAACAAGTGAAACAGAAATAACCTAAAGGACATCATAAATATTTGGTAGAATATTTTCTTTCCTATAACTGTTATTCTGGGTTGTAACCTTTCAGGAATCAATTATGACTACCTTTTTATTTCTATTACGAGGTCAAAAGTCACTTTTGTGACTGGGAATACCAGGCTCACATAAACCTATAGAGCACTTTGCAAACACAGATGTTTCCCCGAATAGGCTATCTTTGTTACTCCTATAGCTCTATCTCTAGTTGTTTGAGGTGGTAGTGTGGATAGGGATAGCCAGATGACTTGCTAATGAATGGGTTGCTACTACTAGAACTATTTTATGAAGTGAATCTATCCTCGCTCGGCTACAGCACTGGTAATTTATCTGCAAAATAGTGCGGCAAATAATGAAGTTTAATGTTTATTTCTTGTAGTTTGTAATAGAACAGGGATAGGTGTGAAAAACTATACGAATTCAAAACTAGAAAACTCGCGAAAACTCTTTGCCACATTTTTCTGGTACCTTTTATCATTTCAGAAAGTCGTCTGGATAATTTCATAAGCAGTTGATCCGCAAAATGTTGCCACTCCGGCAATTCCTGTACTAAGTTATTGGAAAGTCGGTTAAGAAATGCGCCCTCTAGACCGCAACTGACAAACATACTGACATAGATACGGCCACCTTTTTTATACTACTAAGGTGGCAGATAAGCACACGGCCCACCTGATTTGGAGTAGTTACCGTGGCCTATGGGCGTACCTAGTCAAAACGGAGACTCACGTTCGCTTTGCTCGCTTGGTTAGCTATTGCTTAAGTGTTAAAATGAAATAACTAAATAAAATCAAATTCCTCTACATCATCACTGGCTAGTGATTAGTAGTTTCGGTATCCGAATTAGAACTAACTTTATTATTAAATAGCTAATGCCCAGTACTAAATGCTTATTATATTGCTAAACTATGCTAAACCTGTGACTATACTATAAAAATAGAACAGTTGAACAAAATCGTAGCATTCAGAACTTTTCGTAGCAGAAGTAGCGTAGCGATTCGTAGCTGTTGTTAACGTGTTATTAAAAAAATCAAACTTCGCTCTTAAATTCAAGATGGCGGAAAATGCATCGAACCGAATATTAACACCCACATTTCACCAATCATTGAATTCGGTCCAATGTAATAAGAGGTGAGCCTATTGCCATCTTACGGGCCTAATTATTGTCTCAAGTCATGCAGTCTGGGCTGTACACATATATCTGTCTGATGTTAAACAGTCGCCTTGTACAACACCGCATAGGAAGAGATGGGGTGGTCCAAATTCTACTCTGCTGGGCACCGCGCGAGTTGTCACCCATGAGCGTCCAATAAACACATTAGCAATTGATCTTTCCTTTAATCTGCCCGCGCTGAGTGAGTGGGGTAATCTCCCTTTTTTCAGTCTTTTGCTTGTATATTGAAAACTATTAATAATATCTCTTTACTTACATCAGCATTATTTATCTACATTAAATTTACTACAAACCATTTTTAGTTATTTTAACTGTAAGAGTAATACTTTAATAAGTACGAGAGGTCAAATATAACAAAGCTTAAAATTCCCGACAAAATGAACTCAGCTAGGTCACAGAGAGACCGTTGCTTGTTCCAAATATTTTTCTTGGTGATTAGATGTTGTAACTTTCAAAACTACACGAATTATGTAGTCTAATAATTATCAATAGTTTTTGGTAATTTTTAATCATCCATTCACCTATAATAGTAACTCAATTGACAGTAAAATCTTATGACGTCACAATAAATTATTTCACACAAGTTTCCTTATAAATTACCATTTTCACATTTAGTAAAAAGTATCTAATTTAACCATTGAAAGGAGGTAAATAACTTCATCTACTAATCAAATAAATTGTACTAGCACCCAACGATGACGTCATATAGTTGGAGATTACGTCATCATTCACGAATTTCAACGCTGCGTTACCAGGCTTCCATAAACGCTAGGCGTGTGTGTAGTTTCATCGCTACGCAAAATTTTCTGCTTGTATGAAACCGCTATCTTTGTGTTATAGGTAGGTTCTATTTCAATTTGTTGAAGTTTTAGCTTCCTTTATGCGACCTGATAAGGAATGGTTAGGTTTTTCATGCATATTTTAAGTAAACGTAATTATTTTTAACCGATTTTTTCATCAACAAGAGTTTCTCAATCCGAATGTAGTTAAATATTTTTGTAAATTACTTACTTTATAAATAGTTTTCGAAAGTTAAGGAATTTTTAATACCACTTTGGTTTCTGCGTAGATTGAGCATGGCACAGGCCCCTCCTTAATTGCTACGAGTATAATTACGGCATAGTATTGTACTAGGTACGTGACAGAGTACGCGTGATAACAGGGAATGTTACCTTTATCTTTCGATTAATTGCTTAATTATAAGGTTTTTATATACCTATTGTGTAGTATGTAACAAACGTACATTCGTCTACTTTTAGCCTTAAGGAACTGTTGTGAATTGACGTCTTAAAAAACGCTACAGTGGAGTTTGTTGCGCTGTTTCTTCTCCACCAGCGGCGCCTAGAAGCGCCTAGATTAGCCTAGATTCTATTTAAGATAAATTTAGGCCGGAAGCCTAAATAGAATTATTGACGTCTGCACAAAACAATTTTATTGTTCAATATTAAAAATCTTTGCCTATGGACGTGCCTATGGCGAGGAGTCACACTCGTGCTGCTGTTCCTGTAAGACCAGAGTTAAGGTATCATTAGATCTTATCAACTCAAGTGTTCTTTGATAGCAGTTTAAAACAAAAATCAAAAAGCGGCAGTTTGGCACTAAATTTTTACTCGTTAATACAATAATTTTCTAACAGATTATATCACGCCTTGCCGCTTAGCGCCTGAGTATTACTGCAAAAAAGCAACCCAACGGTAAAACGCATCAAGTGAATCGCAGCCAGCTGATTTTATTATATTTTATCCGTTAAAAATATGATAGTGATGCCAATTCTGTTGTGGTAACTGTTTAAATTTAGGCGAATCATTGAAATAATCCAGTAACTATGGCTGCTCAAAAGTAGCCGAAACGTCGGGTTTTCAAATAAATCGCGATAGAATCCGTTAAAAAGTGGTTTTATTTCAACCATTTAATATAGTTTTATTTTAATCATACCCATTGCATTAAATTAAATGCCAGGGCCGCTGTCGGGGGAGGTTTCAATACCAACTGTCTACCAGGCTATCATCAAACTGAACAGATTGAATCAGATAGCTTCTATAAAGCGTTTGTAGTAAGTAGCATTTTCCCTTCATCTATGAATGTATGCATGTGTTCGTTACTACCTGGGCGGATCTTCGTAAATTGTTCTGCTTGTGTAATAGAATTGATTAAGAATATTGCGATGTCTAACTCTTTCAGTTATATGTTGTCCTAGTAACTCACTAATAAAGCGTTTACAGCAAAAGTATCTTCTTTCCTTCCCCTCCCCACTCTTCAGAGCACGCCGCTGCCACTGCAGGACAATCTCAATATCCTAGGTATGGCTGTCCGCTGCAACCTGAATAACAAAAATTACATCGAAAGTATCATCAAAACAGCCTCACGAAAACTCGGAGTCCTGAACAGAGTGAGACGATTTTTCACGCCGGAGCAGCGGTGTCTTCTATACAAGACACAAATTCGCTCCTGTGTGGAATACTGCTCGCATCTCTGGGATGGTTCAGCAAAGTACTTGCTAGATACTCTCGACAGGTTGCAGCGACGTACGGTACGCATCATTGGGAATCCCGAGATCACGAACACCCTAGAACCTTTACAGTTGCGTAGAGATGTTGCGTCCATGGCTGTATTTTACCGTCTGTACCATGGGGAGTGTTCTGATGAGCTCTTCCAATTAGTCCCACCCTCCCCTTTCCTACACAGGACAACGCGTGCAGGTCTTAGATGTCATCCGCACACGGTGCAAAACATCCGATCAAGAACCAAGCGGTTCGGAGACTCTTTCCTCTGTCGCACCATTAAGGCCTGGAATTCATTACCAGCTCACGTGTTTCCTTCTTCCTACAGTCCCGGGTCCTTTAAGCGGGGCGTGAAAAAGCACATGATGAGGCCGTCAAGCTGAGTGTCACCATTGTCACACGGTATGTGTAAGTAATGGTGACCCTCTTTTCTGTGACTTTGCCTTCAGCTTACCATCAGGCAAGGCGAAGTCGAATTTGACGTGTCCTATATAAAAAAAAAACAATAAAAAAAGGTAATTTTTTTGCAAATCACCCCTATATTATTTTAGTTGAAGATTGAACTTGATTCAATTTGGATTGCACATATGACTGACCATTAAAGTAAACCGACTTCTCCTATATGAAATTCAATGGTAAAATACTACTAGCCTTGCGGCTGTCACGGTTCATACAGTTGATTGAAGCGCAGGGCAAGTCGTAGTAGCGGCGGTAAGACCCATCATGGGGAAGTGGCTAGAGAGGCCACACGGCAGCCTCTCGTACCTTCTGACGCAGATGATCACCGAGCACGGATGCTTCGGAAAGTATCTGCGTCGGATGCAGAAAGAGCCAACGTCCGAGTGCCATCACTGCGACGCGAGCGAGGACTGAGGTCCGCACACGCTCACCGAGTGTCCGGCGTGGGAGACGCCGAGGCGGGAGCTTGTGGCGGCCCTGGAAGTGAGGGTTCTCACGCTCTCCACCTTGCTCGCGGCGATGGTTCGCTGCGCGGATGCGTGGGTGGCTGGCGCCTCCTTCTACGAGCAAGTAATGCTCGTGAAGGAGGCGGGGCGGGAGCGGCAGCGGGAGCGACGAAGGATCGCGAGACAAGCTGCCCGCGTACGAAGGCAACTCGGGCGTCGGAGGTCGATGAACGACCTCCGCCCCCCATGAGCGCCGGCCTGGGGGTGGCAGGTGGAGCCGCCTGTCACCCTGGCAGAAGCAGGCCGCGGCGGTGGCGCGTGTGGCGCGCCTCCCCGTTTCCGGGGACGAGTTGGGGACTCTGTAGTCCCCACACCCGAGAAGAGGGCCAGATCGTGAGAGATGGCCCTGAGTCGGCCGGGGTGCGAGGGATATGCCTGTCAACCTCACCTTCGGCAACCAAAGCGACCCACAGGCGGCGTGCGTTTTAGTCGGTTCGAGTCCGACATAACCTCCTCCTCCGGCTCCGGTGGGCAGGTATCCGTGGGGATTTTGCGCACGTAAAAAAAATAAAAAAAAAGTTGATTGAAGCGCTTCAGTCTCGTAGCAGTCCTTGCAAACGACTGCTACGAGTGTAACACTTAGCCGTAGCAATTATAACCTACGATAAAGTATAGCCGTAGCTACGTATAAGGTACACACACATTACTTTGACGAACAAAAAAAAACAGGTTTTTTCTCGAAGTCAAATACTCGTAAAAAGAAACCTTTCTAATTTAACCAGGAACAACGCTAAGACGATGATGAAGACCCAACACTGCACAGCAAGATCTATACTTGTAAGCTATTTGCACTAAATTCACAGTAAAAACTTCAGTTTTTACTGTGAATTTAGTGCAAAACTTCAGGCAGTTATTGCTCTTAGAATATCAAAGTGGGTTGTTTCATTAAAAATCTATTATTTGTTTTCTCAGTTTTAATCAATTACATTAATTGAGATACTTGATTTAATATAATTTGGATTGCTTTATCAAGGTTTCTTTTTTATTTATGACACGTCAAATTGACTTCACCTTGCCTGATGGTAAGCTAAAGGCAAAGTCTCAGGAAAGAGGGTCACCATTACAGACACTGAGCAATGTTACAATTGTGGCATTCAGCTTGGCGGCTACATCATATGCTTTAAAGGACCCGGGATTGTACGAAGAAGGAAACACGTGTGCTGGTAATGAATTCCAAGTCTTGGTGGTGCAGCAAAGAAAAGAGTCTCCAAACCCCTTGGTTCTTGCTCGTATATTCTGCACAATGTTAGGGTGACATGTATGTATGAATGACGAGTTTTTGTGCTGTCAGTGGGAAGACCAAAAGTTTGTCGTCCTGCTTTGTCTTTTACACTGACGACACAGAAACTCTGTGCTTACAGGGTTGGCAGCACCAGTGCGAGTGCCCTTGGTGGCCACGTCCATAGGCCACGGTAACCACTTTCCATCAGGAAGCCATGTGCTTGTTTGCCAACCAAGTGGCATAAAAAAACTAAAATGTATCTATCGCACACTTCGTTGGGGAAGGATGAACAGCCGACAAGTTACCAGGCTGTGAGCGGAGCGAGGAGCTCTCTTGTACTAGATACGATAACACGCTACAAGATTGATGTGTGCGTTGTTGAAAATTGTTAAGTGTTTGCGAGTGTGCGATTTGATCACCCCACACCCCTCCTCTGAGCTTTAGCCCAAGGAGGCATTTCCCAATGAGGAGATATACTACTTATAAATCCCGGTAGGTGCCGGGAACCAAGCGGCTACGGATTCTATAGCAATTTATTTAATATTATTTACATTTAGCCCGACGTTTCGGCTACTATTCAGCAGCCATGGTCGCGGGGTGGCAGAATGATAGTTGCCACAACATAGTTTGAAGTGTAAGTTGTCTAATAATCCGAGTTTGTATTTAGTTTTTCCTATATATTTTTTACCTAGGACACGTCAATATGACTTCACCTCGCCTGATGGTAAGCTTAAGGCAAAGTCTCAGGAAAGAGGGTTACCATTACAGACACTAAGCAAGGTTTACAATTGGCAGACATATACTTCAACATAGGTATTTAAAAAATCATGGTCACTCACTTTACTTTTAGAATTACCTATCAGAAATATATATTATTATGTTGCATCGTTTTGAGTTACCGATATTTTGGCGCTGTTGAGGAGGGTATTAGGAGAGCGAGGGACACTTTTAAAAGGGGTGAAGACTGGATGCTGTCCAGTTTCTTCGTGATTATAGTACTTGCAACTGCGCCAAACTATCTGAATCTGAAACCAATGCAACATGGTAAACATCGCGATAATTCTAATAATAATACACACCAAGCATGTATACCTACTGAACTACAAACCTCTCTATAGACAATAGGCACAATATAATCACTACGTAACGGTAAATAAAAAATTTTTTCCGTCTATGGTTTATGGTTTAATATCATGAAATTCGTCTCACGCAGACTGATACTGTTGATTATATCAGAAGAAAAACTAGAACGAGTCTTAAGTCTTCTCACTATCAGCACAAAAACGCTTCAGTGAGTTCTGGCTCCTACCTTCTCCAATTTTTTTCTTTCAAATTTCTTGGGTCCTAACATCAGATACCGAATTGGTGGCAATGGGATCACCTCGGCAATACGATCATCAACATAAAAAAGAAAATTCAAAATTGTTTCACTAATGACGGAAAAATCGTTAGACATAGACTGCGAACAATTCTTTATATTGACGTCGAATATATAAAGCCTTTCTCCTTTTTCAATGATTGAAAAACATTTTATTAAGAAACATTTCTTTCGCTTTGTTGGGGGAGGATAATATACTTCCAAACTACCAGGCTGTAAGAAGAGTAAGAAGAGAGTATTGTAGAGCCGCCACAAATACTATACCCCCCAACTCAAACCATCACCTAGGATGGAGCTCAATGCATTTTGCATCCTTGTTGCACACTTGTAAACTTCACCCCTTTTAAAAGTGTCTGTATGAATTTATCTGCGCCTCGCTCTCCTGGTATCCTAGTAGTAGCTGGCGTTCTGTAACGTGAGCTTACGCTGTTAAATGATAGATAGATTATCTTTTAAATTCAGAACGTCCCCCCCCCCCTATAACGGAAAGATCGCGGGTTCAAATCCCGCCTTAATCTATTTTTTTTTTCTATACCTTAATCGATTTGAATCTTTTAAATTATCCAAGTTTATTTATTTCACAGCAAAACTGGCTCGTGAGCAAACTAGTAACACGCATATTCAAGCTGTGAGATGACCTTCCTGCTGCGGTTTTCCCAAGCTCCTATAATATGAGGTTCTTCAAGAGTGGCCATTAGAAGGTTTCTTCATGGTGAGCAGCTCGAGTGTGTTGCATACGTCCATACGCCACGGTAACCACTTTCCATCAGGTAGGCCGGGTGCTTGTCTGCCACCAAAGTGATATAGAAAAAAGATGCAACGATGAAAGAGTAAGATTTACTTTTCTTTGCTTTTGAAGAATTCCAATTCCATATTTTATTATCCCCCGGCAGGTCTTAATCACCATTATTCGCTAAGCTGATAGCTGGTAGTGCAATATACGTGATTTAATTCACTCAAACGGCCCCAATACACCAATTTAACTTATTTTCTTGATACGTTTGGAGTCGCAACTTTGGGTTTTGTATAATATATTTTATAGTTAGCATAGTTTTGTAAATATTTTAAAACATAACATTAACTCACGCCTATATCCCCAAATGGGTAGGCAGGGGTGCTAGCACCCACACTTCCCCAGTTTATGTTTAGGTCCAAATGTAACAGGTGGCGAGCCTATTACCATTAACCGGGCACTTAAAACCTGCGATAAATACACACATAAGTTCGAAAAACATCGAAAAGTCGTTGGTGTGTGCCATAGGAAACCTGGGATCAAAACCGAGACTTCGACTCAGCAGTCCTTTACCCATACCGCTAGGCTACACCGGTTGATAATTTTATAATAGATTTTATAAATAATTGCATATCATAAACATATATTTTATTACAATATGGAATACAATAGGGAAGTGAATTATCTGGGGAATACATATTGTATACCTTTTTATATTAAATCTACACTTTCATGTACTTAGCTCCTCGTATTGCAATTCCTCTGTGCACTCTCGGGTTTGCTGGAAGAGAACGCAACTTTGAGTTAAGCTCGCCTTTGTACAATACATCTTATCTTTTTGTATACATGTCATTTATGTGTACAATAAAGTATAAATAAATAGACTGTAATAT
Organism: Eilema griseolum; assembly: GCA_963662185.1. Taxonomy (NCBI): domain Eukaryota; kingdom Metazoa; phylum Arthropoda; class Insecta; order Lepidoptera; family Erebidae; genus Eilema; species Eilema griseolum. The sequence goes on from OY759232.1 coordinate 1,895,182, forward strand.
GGTAAATAATATTCTAAATTACCATTATGATTTCGCGTGGGAAATATTTAAAAAAAAAACGATAGCAGTGCCACCGCCTAAAATGGTTTAAACTTCACACCCAATGCTTAGGCATTTTATAAAAAACTAGATCCAAATTACCATTTTTAACGGCCAGTTGGTGAGTCACGTGTATTGTACAACGAGTTACCAGGCTCCTATCATAATGTGATGGTGACTTAATATTTCAATAATAATTGTTGCTGTGACAACACCCTATTGCGATTTGTGGTAGTGTGCGTATCCATTCATATAGGGTGTAGGGTGGAGATTTATTTGTACCAGACCCTTCGAAAACATTACGTCTAAAGCTGTCAAAAGACCTCTGTGATATTCTGGTAGCCTAGTGCTAGAAGTCATCAAAAAGATTTATGTGGCGCCGTTCAAGGAATTCGTGAAATCGCGTAAACGCACTTTAAGGAATCGGAGGATCATATATACGCTCGTGATGGAACAAGTTTCTTGTTCTGTTCTGTGTTTCTAACAAATAAGGTCATCAAACATGGACGATCAATATGGGAGGAGACTTTAATGGGCCTATCCGCCCCATTACATACAACATAATAAATCAATGTAAAGAGTTTTGAAGAGACCTCTTTGATCAATTGGTATAGCCTGGTGATCCAAGTCACGAAAACCTGTTTCGTGAAAATGACGCTGCCAAAATGTCCGAACGACAAAGTATTATATGTCTGGCCATAATTTACTCTGCATTGACAAACTATTTTGAACAAAAATTGTGTCACGGTTCCAGGATGAAGCGATAATGAATTTAAAATTAGGAATTTGGAATGGATTAGATATTAATTAATAATTAGAAAAAGATAATTCATTTTGATACGGATATGCCTTTTTTAATGTCATCAGTCAAAAAGTTAGCTTTATATAGAGACTTTGAATATAAGGTGCCGCCTTTTAATTAGGCACTCGTACTTTTTTTTTAATTATTCCATTAATTAATTTCTTTTCACTCTTTAATTTTCGTTCACTCTGCTTTTTCTTCTAATTAATTGCCAACGTTCACTTATGGATACATTATTTTCATCTAATGTTGTTTATTTTGTTCTCTGTTCTTTTGCGTATTAATTTTTGTCACAACAAGAAGCGACGCCAGGTGTATGCAGCAACTACTTGTTACGCCATCCCCTTACTCGTGTAATATCATGGTACTTTTTTTGCGCAAATGCACGTGTCGAGGCGCTGTTAGCACACTACTATCATTATTCAATTGTGAGATGGCGCTATTAAACAAAATATAATTTTGATGGTATTTGACGTCACATCCCCTTAGTCATATGGTAGCCTGGTAACTTGGCGAGAAAAGAAACGTGACATGGCGCTGCTGGCAAAGAACTTTCGAGCGTTAAGCGTGAAGCTGACATTTTACTCGATTGATTATTTACTCGGATGATTTTAAATTTTGCTTTCAATCAATGCTCACACGGCTTAGATGAGTTGAAATAAAATTGAATATTCATTTTCTTTTGTTTCTACTCAATAAAATATATCGTCGAATGAGGTCAGCACTGATGAGTTAGTAAGCAAAGTATCGACTACAGCTTGCCTGATTACAAGCAGGGTGCAGTCCAAAGAATGGTGACCGCTATTACAAATGCTGATTATTTGTTTGTTTTCCTTGCTATAATTAACAAGTGAGTTATAGCTGCCTTTTAATTTTATTGATTGGTGAGTTGCTTTATTGACCAATGCAAATACCTATTATTCATGCATATAAATAATTCCACTGAGCGGGGATCGAACCCACGCCTCCTGCGTAGCGGCTGCGTTCACTACAGTTACGCCACTGAGACTGTAAAAAGTTTAATATTATAAAGTCACAAATTGCTAGATAAATAATAAATAAATAAATATTCAACAACATTCTACACAACGCTATCTAGACCCATGGTAAGCATAGCTTAACTAGATTGTGTTATGGAATCAAGAATGCGGATAAACATACTTAGATACTTTTTTATTTGTAAATATATACATATTATACATCATGATAAAAATAAAATGCCTTTGTGCCTTTTGATTATAACTATGCGCGATATCATTCGTCATTAGTTGTCTTTACTTAGTTTAGATTATAACTTTTTTTCTGTGTTTTTGTGCTTATTGTAGTCTGCTCAAACTGAATCAAGTAAAATTTTGCCTGGGCTCGTCAAAAAGATATTGAGTTTTGCAATGATTTTGATTGAGCAATTTACTAATTGGTGGCGCGATTCTCACGCCACGTGAGCTAGTGGACTGTATTCTACGGGGGGTGAAGCTAAATATTTCAGATGACACTTTACACAACAAACAAGATAGGTGATCGGGTTGCCGCGGAGGTGGTTTAGGCAGTGAATGCAACCCAAGAAATCAGGAGAGGATGCACTAACCTTTATGACGCCACGTGCTGTCGGAGCCGGTGCACCGGTCTTCTCTTCCTGGCTCAGGAGCTGCTGCCCACTTCACTAAATCACTTGAGGGACACGAGAGGCACAATCCGATCGGTAAAAGTCTATGAAAGCGGTTAAAATCCAACAAATATTACTAATTTCTGAGAGTCGCGCGCGCCGCCGCCATTGATGCTAGTTCGATACGGAAGTGAAGATGCGGCCATTTCAACAATTGGGCGGGGCGAAAACTATTGCTATCTCACTTTAAAGGTAGTGCGGGAGGGAGATGGGTATAGGAAGCGTGTGTTCAGTGTCAATCAATTGAGAGATGATTTGAATTATTCGATATACTACTACTATTGAGCGGGAAAATACAAATTTTACTATCGGCGCAACCATTCCCCCTGGCTTGAAGGGTTACCTTCAAAATGAAAAATGCGGAACAAATCTAAAGTCTAATCTAAATCTAGGTTTGGGAAATAACAACTAAAATATAAAACTAGGTTTGAACTCGTGCCTACTGCTGGTTAGGCAGAGGGCAGAGGCGAACAACCGGGCGCCGATACGATCCGGTTGCGGTTTTAACCCGTACAACACGAGTTATCCCGCGGGAATCGGGAAAAACTTCCTCTACTACCCTTAGAGGCCAATGTAAAGGAGGCGCATTCTCAGTCATAAGGACTACCACCGTACCTACAGTAATTGGGTTGGATGGAGTATTCCATTTTTGACGCGACTGCAGCGTGTGCAAATAATCGGTTCTCCAACGATTCCAAAACGATTGGACTAATTTATCTAAAAGAGCGTGACGAGTTAGAAGGTGCATTCTATCGTCATCAACATCCATTGCGGGCAAATATTTTAGAGGAGTCGTATTTAAGAAGTGAGCTGGCGTTAACGCTAATGGCTCTGACGGATCGCTAGATAGAGTCCGACACAGCGGACGCGTGTTCATCACCGCCTCTACTTGAGCGAGTACGGTACTCAACTCCTCGAACGAGAGAATCTGTTCGCCTATGACGCGAAACAGATGCGACTTAAGGCTTTTAATATTCGCTTCCCAATTACCACCAAAATGACTAGCTGCAGGCGTGTTAAAGTACCATTCAATGCGATTTTCGGCTAAGATGTGAGCGAATTCACTTTGGTAGTACTTAGACCGTAAGAATGCGTGCAATTCCGAAATACTACGTCGGGCCCCTACATAGTTTGTACCGTTGTCCGAATACATGCGCTTAACCGGACCACGACGCGACAAAAAACGTTTAAAAGCGGACATAAATTTTTGCGTACTTAAATCACCGGTCAACTCTATATGAACCGCGCGAGTTGTCATACAAATGAACAAACAAACATAAGCTTTCGTGGAGCGAATGCCACGACCACGAGCAATAGTGACTTTGAAAGGCCCAGCAAAGTCTGTGCCGGTGTGTACGAAAGGTTTTGCGGATTGAACAACACGACAAGAGCGATGATCGGCCATTTCAGGCGCGATAAAACGCGGGCGGAGTTTAAAACAAGGTACACATCTGTGTACTCTAGCGCGAATCAAATTACGAGCGGAAATTATCCAGTATTTCTGTCTCAAAATAGACATTAACAAATCGGGACCAGCGTGACAATTCACCTTATGATGATAATCTACTAACAAATCTAATACGTGGTCCTTACGCGGGAGAACTACTGGATGCCTTTGTTCAAATCCCAAACTTGAATTTCTCAAACGACCACCTACTCGAATGAGTCCATCTTCCAAAAATGGTTTCAAGTGTCGGAAAGAACGACTACAAGGTTTGTTAAATTCTAAATTTTTAAATTCAGAAGCAAAATAAAATTTTTGCAACTCGCGAAGTATGACCAATTCAGCTTTATCTAAATCAGCGGCGGTTATATGACCGCGCGTAGATAAAATTCTCAAAAATCGGCCTACATAAATAACACAACGCAACAGTCTCGACCAAGACGAGACGCGATTAGCCAACAACAAAATAAGGGACTCTTCACGCGAGACCGATACAACAAGCGAGTGCTTCTTCTCCTCGGGTGGTTCGGAAACCGTAGTGGGATTGAATTGACTAACTGGCCACTTATCTAACGCGGCATGAATCCAGGACGGTCCACTAAACCATAACGGGTGATCTAAAATTTGCGAAGGAAGCAATCCACGAGAGAGACAATCGGCTGGGTTGTCGGTGCCAGCAACGTGAAAGAGATTTTGTGGCGCTAATTCAGATTGAATTTTTGCCACTCTATTAGCGACGAATGTGTCCCAACGATGGGGCGAAGAGTGGGCCCAACACAAAGCGTCTGTTGAGTCCGAAAAAGCTAAAATTCTACTAATATTAATGCGACCACTACAAGCATTGACGATAGAGGTGATCAATCTAACTAACAATAGTAAAGCGCATAGCTCGAGGCGCGCCAGAGAGACGACCTTACGAGGAGAGACCATTGATTTCGCGCTTATAAGGCTAATTGAAACCTTACCTGCATTCGAGACATGAAAATAAACTACTCCTCCATACGCCTTCTCACTAGCGTCCGCGAAGCCTACTACAGTAACAACACTATGTTGCGATATACCTACATGACGCGGAATTTGTATTTGGTAAAGCACAGAAAGTTCTTTTCTAAAGCGAGCCCACAACTTAACAATGTTGTCGGGCGCGGTGTCGTCCCAATCACAATTGGAAAGCCAAAGCTCTTTTATAAGTAGCTTGGCGTACAAAACGACAGGAGCTACGAATCCCATTACGTCCCATATCCGTGCCACACACGACAGGATAATGCGTTTAGTACAAGTTTGCGGGGTCGAACTAATTTTCAAACTAAACATATCAGATGCGGGCGACCAGCTTAAGCCAAGCACCTTGTGCGTATCACTTTCATCGAATTCCTTAACCGAAGACAATCGGTGCGACGGTGGAATCGACTCTAACGCAGTTTGCGAGTTGCTCGTCCATTTCACGAGATCAAATTGACCAGCCTTCATGAGACTTATAACTTGAACGGCCGTCTCGACAGCCTCTGCCTCGCTATCTACACTATACACGAAGTCATCCATGTATAAGCCAGTCTCAATGGTGGCTCTCGCTTTCGGAAATGCATCGCCCTCGTCAGCGGCCAACTGCTTGACGGTGCGAAGTGCGTGAAAAGGACTAGATTTAAGCCCGAAGCAAACACGATTAAATTCGTAAACCATTAAAGGTTCTTGCGGTGAAAATCTATACAAAAATCGTTGAAACCTACGATCGGATTTGCGCACTTCAAGGCACAAAAACATTTGTCGAATATCTGCAGAGAGTGCAACAGCGAATAAGCGAAAATTTACAATTATGTCAAATAAATTACCTTGAAGATTTTGACCACAATACAAAATGTCATTAAGCGACACGGAAGTGCTAGTCTTAGCACTGCCATCCAAAACTACGCGGAGTTAAGTAGTAAGCTTATCTTCTCTAATAACTCCGTGGTGCGGGATAATGTACGAGTAGGAGGATTTACGGATAATAATCGGGAAGAACAATGAAACCTCGATAGCCGGTAATACAGACTGGTTTATTTACAAATACCTACACTTAGTACAATATATTAAATATTACTATACCCTACACCTCCCCCTTTAAATTTTCATATAATGTATGAAAATATACATCATAAGGTATACAACATAATGTAACTACATTCATAGGTACATAGAATCTAATAAAAGTAATATAAAAGATACTTTTTTTTTATAAACTAAGTAGGTATAGTATGCCACATTTAAACTAATTTAAAATCCTTTAGGACTTGGGGTATTTACCCTGAAAAGTACTTTTACGTTTAGGTCGTTCCTTGCAGATTAGGGATGGTTCCGGATTCGTATTTTGTTCATTACTGATCACTAATTTCGACTCACTATTCTCTAGAGTGTCGACAACATTAGATTCGGTACAAGTTTCACTGGCGGGGAGCACATCATTAGAGGTTTCTGGCAACTCCGTATCACTGATTGCTGTATTCGATATCGAATATCGTGAAACCCGCTTCTTAAGTGGCAGCAGCTGATCAATATGGCGCTTCCACTCACAACCGTTGGAAAGTCGTACTTTATAGGAGAGGGGTGCATCTCTTGCGACCACTGTGGCCGGTGCCCACTTGTCAGTGCGTTTACTATAATCCCGAGCCAAGACTTGGTCACCGAGATCTGCATGCCGCTCAGCGCCAGGCTGAGAGCGTCCTGCGCGCTCTGCCGACGCTTCTACCGCACGCTCGGTAGATGGCTTGAGGATATCTAGGCGACCACGAAGTCGCCTACCGAACATAGCTACAGCAGGGGCCACGCCTGTAGTTGCATGCTCGCAATTTCTATACTGAAATAGAAATTTGGAGACAGCCGCCTGGACGTCAACACCCTCATGCAATGCTTTTTTCATAGCACGTTTGACTAATTTAACGGCATTTTCCGCGGCGCCATTACCTGCTGCCCTATAGGGGCTGGTTATAGTATGGTTAACTAAATTTTTATTCAAATAACCAGCAAATTCAGATGAGTTGAATGGAGGGCCACCGTCACTTACAATGTGTGATGGAATGCCAAAACGAGCAAAAAGTTCACGGAGTTTAAGTATAGTCGAGCCAGCGTTAGTATTAGACATACGCTGTACCTCGATCCATTTACTATACGCATCAACCGTAATTAAATAATAAATATTTTGAAACACTGCAAAATCAATATTCAATCGTTGCCACGGTCTAGAATAGAATAGAATAGAAACGTTTATTTCCAAGAATATGGTCATTACAGGTGTTAAATTTTTCTTGATCTGCATATTCTGCCAAGTGTGGCGTGCAAATATTCTACTCGGGAAGGCCCACGGGTGCAGCTGGGCGCGCGGCGGCGCGTCACGCTGTTGTAATCAAGCGCTGCACTCTCGACATAGCGCTTCTATCGCGGCGTCTAGTTGGGGCCAATATACATAGCTACGGGACAGGTTCTTGATTTTAACGACACCTAAATGGCCCTCGTGTAACTCATTAAGGACACGTTGTCTTAACAACTTCGGGATAACAACCCTATGGTTATATAATATACATCCTCTATCTATTGAAAGACACTCCTTCCGATAAAAATACGGTTTTTCATCAATATTAGTTACCGATGTGGGCCAACCGTTAATGATGTAGTCATAAATATTCTTTAAAATAATATCTTTTTGTATGTTTTCCGCTACATCTTTAGCGCTAATTGGAAAAGATTCCTCCACATAATTAATGTACGAAACCGCACCCATCCCCGTTTGTTTGCGCTCGTACGGCAATGGAAGACGTGACAAGGCGTCCACATTCCCGTTATCCCTTGATTTTACGAATTCGATAGTAAAATCATATGCAGCCAGTTTAGTTGCATATCTTTGCAACCGACTTTATTTATTTATTTATTTATTTATTATTTACAAACAATACAAGCTAACAGTGTAACACCAAAGCGCTTATAATGTTATACTACTTACTAACTAACTTAAGCTACTAGGTACATGCAAGTAATAAAATATGAATAATAATACAATTGCTAAGCCACTACTGATTTGCCATTTATGATGCACATCTCATGAGGGTGCATTCAGGTACGTTAAGACGTTTCTCATCATTTGATGTATATTGTCGGAGAATACATCGACATCAGGGTTAGATTGCAGTAGACCATTTATTAATTCCACAGCCCTTGCGGTGGGGCAAGTGGTGGCCTGAGGCACGCGCCATGTCGGTGGCGTTACGAAAAGACGATGCTGTCTACGCCCGGTGGCACGCACATAACTATTTGGGACAAAGAAATTAATGGATGCTAAGACGTATGGGTTATCTACCTTATTATTTAGTAATAGGTAATAATGTATCACATGTAAACAATTACGTCTCAGCTCTAGAGTTTCTAGACCTATCATCCCTGTGACAAACAGGGAGGGATACATGAAAGGATAATATCCGTATGAGCGCTTGTAGAGATACCGGGCGAACTTGCGTTGTATTCTCTCGATCATTAAGGCATAAGTGGTTTCGTAGGGGTTCCAGACAATAACGTTGTACTCCAACTTGCTTCTCACATATGAGATGTATAGCAGCTTTACTGCAATTACGTTATTGAATTGAGATGCTGTCCTTATTATGAACCCCAGAGATCTGTTTGCTGCTTTACATATAATTCTCATGTGTTCATGGAAGTTCAATTTTGCATCAAATATCAGGCCAAGATCTCGTATGGATGCAACACGCTCAAGCTGCGTCCCACCCAACATATAGGACACTGTTATTGGAGAACGTGATCGAGTGAAGGTAATCAATTTGCATTTCGAGATATTCAATGCCAGTTTATTTGTTACACTCCATTCTGCAACCGCGTCAATGTCCCGTTGCAAAGCCTTGCAGTCATCAATTTCCCTAACGATGCAAACAACTTAAGGTCGTCTGCGAACATCAGGCACTCTGATCGGGTCAGGACAGCAGGCAGGTCATTTATCATAATAAGAAACAAGGTCGGTCCTAGGGTACTACCCTGACTTACGCCAGACCTCGTGTAATAGTCGTGTGATCTATGGTTTCGCAGCTTGACATACTGTCTTCTGTCTCCAAGATAATCAGCCATAAATCTCATGAGTTGCTTATCGAATCCTATAGAAGACAGCTTAGTCAAAAGGATATCATTATCCACGCGATCAAACGCCTTCTCAAAATCAAAATATGCCGCATCAACCTGACAGCCTGATGTTACATTAGTTTTCAAGTAGTCTACAAAGTTAATATGATTCGTTATGGTAGATCGCGCAGGGCGGAAACCGTGTTGTGAATTATTCAATAGAGTACGGATCTGAAATGTTATATGCCGGTTGATGATAGCTTCAAATAATTTACTAAATACCGATAATATTGCAATGGGTCTAAAATTGGTAATATCTGTCGACGACCCATTTTTGGGTACCGGCGTAACCCGTGAAACTTTCCAAGCATAAGGATAGGAACTACTTTGCATGGCGAGATTATATAGGTAAAGAAGAGGTTCTTCGAGTGCTGGTAGACAATCCTTAACCATAAAAGGAGGTACATTGTCTGGCCCATAAGCTGATGCCGATTTAAGTCGCCGAGCTGCAATTTTCAGATCCGTACCATTGATGTAAGGGATGCGAATTTGAAACCCATGTACATGTGTATTACGTTCCGCCAACTGTGGGTCCAACTGCGGAATGTTTTTATGAAAGACAGAACTAAAATAACGAGCAAAAGAATCAGTAGCTTCTTGTCCCTGAACTGTTCTATTTTCGTACGTGTATTCCTTGTTTTGATGTCTGTTCTTTTTCTTTTCCCTTACATATTCCCAAAACTTGGAAGGATCACTGGTAATTTTGTTTCCTACTGTCTTCAGATAATTTTGGGATGCACTATCTATTAGTCTCTTGACTTTAGACCTATAATATTTAAAAAGCTCTTTATTAAATTCTAATCTCTTTTCCTTAAACTTTTTCATATTATAATGCTTTAGTTTAATATAATGTATGATCTCCCCAGTAAACCATGTTGGATATATATATTGTTGATTACGTGGTATACTTTTTTGAGGGACGTGGTTGCTAATGGCGCTATTTAACTTTTTGTATAGAGCATCCACTGCTACATTTATATCAGTCTGTAGAAGTAGGTCGCTCCAATCTATACCTGCGATTTCAACATATAGCCCATAGAAATCCTTGAAAGACTTGCGGCCGTTTGTGGCAACCCTAACTTAGGCCCGAATATAAAGGTTAAGGGTTTATGGTCAGTTTTAATTATAAAGTGACGACCATAAAGGTATTGATGGTGTTTCATTACACCACTAATTATGGCCAGCGCTTCTTTATCTAACTGACTGTACGAGCGCTCAGCTGAATTCAATGTACGCGATGCAAAACAAATAGGCCGTTCGTCACCATTAGGGTAACGGTGAGAAAGCACACTACCAATGCCGTACGAACTGCTATCCACTGCCAACACCAAAGGTAACTCAGGGTTATAATGTACTAATACCTTGCTATCTAAAATAGCCGCCTTATCTTGTTGAAAACTTGAATCACAATCATCAGACCACTGCCAAATAGAATTTTTACGCAGCAATTTATGTAACGGGTACAACATTGTACTCAAATTAGAAATAAACTTAGCATAATAATTTACCATCCCTAGAAAAGATTTAAGCTGCGTGACGTCACTAGGTCGCGGTGCGTCGACAATCGCTTTAACTTTGTTATTGTCTGGATGTAACCCATGCTTATCGATAACAAAACCAACATAAGTAATACTGTCTTGCAAAAATGCACATTTATTTAATTTAATTCTAAGACCAACCTCACGCAACCGACATAATAGGGCTTTCAAATTAGCGATATGCTCAACCCGCGTGGGCCCCGTGCAAGCGATGTCATCAAAGAAGACAGCCACTCCCTTCAGCCCTTTGACTGTTTCTTCCATGAATTTTTGAAATTGTTCTGGGACGCAGCAGAGCCCAAATGAAGTTCTAGTATATAGATAGGTACCTACGTGTGTCGTAATGGCAGTACATGCTTGAGAGTCCTCTTCTAGTATCAGTTGTTGGTACGCGTTGGTGAGGTCGATTTTAGAGAACTGTTCTCCGCCACTTAATGCAGCGAACAGTTCCTCGATTCGCGGCAGAGGGTACGGTTCGCGCATGAGCTTGGGATTGACCGTAACTTTGTAGTCACCACAAATTCGTATTTCACCATTCTTTTTGATGACAGGCACAATGGGTGTCCCATAATCTGAATAGTCAACCTTACGAATGGTACCCTCGGCCTCGTGCCGCTGCAACTCGCGCTCCACCGGTTTACGCAACGCCAGTGGTAACAATCGCGCTTTAACAAACACTGGATTTTTATCCTTTAATTTCAGAGACAATTTTTTTATGCAAGTTCCTAATCCCGGGGCGAACACAGTCGGAAATTCACGTCGTAAAACCTCCACTAAATTGTTGTCACTTATGTTGAATAAAAAATCATTAATGTTTATTGTGCTAATACGTAACTTAGTAATCCAAGATCTACCCAACAGTGGTGGCCCGCCGTTTTTAATTATGAATAGTTTCAACCTCTCCGCCGTGTGTTCCCCGAGGACAACATTCACATAGATATATCCTACCGGTTGTATCACAGTGCCGACATAGGAATACAAGGTAACGTTATTGCTAATAACGGACATATCTGAAAAATACTTGTTAAAATCATTTAAACTAATAGTCGACAACTTACTGCCAGTGTCCAGTTCAAAGTTTACCTCTCGACAGTTCACCAGAGCCGTAACCATATACGGTTTATCATTTTTCCCGCACACGCTCAGGTTGTAGAAGTCGTACTCCGATTCGTCGTTATCGCTGTTGTCTAGAAAGTTATTCACACGTTTTTGTGTCGAAACCTCCTTGTTATTGTCGCGCGTCGTACTTTTACACATCACCTTAATATGGCCCTTTTTACCACACGCATCACACGAATAGTTTTTAAAACGGCACATCTCTTGACGATATCCTCTGCCACACCTCCAACATCTCCGCACGCCCTCGCCGGCCGATGACGTCTCGTTAGACGCGCGACTGTCGCCCGCGTGGCGGCCGGGCGCGCGCTGGCGGGCCGGCCGCGCTGCCTCCGCCGTCCCCACTCGATGCAATCCCTCGGACACGCGAAGCGCGCCGTTTGACGCCAGCGACGGTTCACCCGCCGCGTTCGCAACGCTGGTCTGTGCATGTCGTTCGGCCGCTTCCAGCGCTAACGCCAATTCTACCGCCTTCTTATACGTAACCGTAGGTTCTGCGAAAATGCGCGATCTCATGTCATCATTCGCCAGGCCTGACACGAACTGATCGCGGAGGTTTTCTTCCAGGGTGGTACTGAAGTTACACGTTGATGCCAAATGTTTAAGTGCCTGTAAATATTCACTCAAAGATTCTCCAATATTTTGCCGCCTCTGACGGAATACATGACGCTCTGCGATTTCCGAGCGCTTGGGTTCAAGATGGTCGCCGACAATTTTAACCAGGTCACTAAATGTTTTGGTCTCCGGGTGATTGGGGGCACACAAATCACACATCAAATCATATGTCGTTGGCCCCACTAGAGTCACCAAAGTGGCTACACGCAGTTCCGCCTTAATATCATTTAAAGACATAAACTGTTCCACGCGCCTAATGTACGCCAACCACTTTTTACTCGCTAGGTCAAACTGTTCGATCTTCCCGATAGGCATTTTTAATTATTTATTGCTAATTACACTATTAATAAAAAAAAATAACTGCACAAATCACTAATTTTCTCGTCGCCAGTAGGATTTACGGATAATAATCGGGAAGAACAATGAAACCTCGATAGCCGGTAATACAGACTGGTTTATTTACAAATACCTACACTTAGTACAATATATTAAATATTACTATACCCTACAGTACGAAGGCTGGGTCTCGTCAGTGTCCGCAGGCGCAGGTGAGATGTAACCTTTATCTAAATATTCGTTAACAACCTCATCATAGGCTTGCTTTAACTTTGGAGACGCCTGCATCTTTCGTTCTAAACAAAGAAAGCGTTTTTCAGCGGATACACGGGAGTCACCGAGCGAAAAAATATCTCCCTTGAAAGGGAGCGCGACAACATAACGACCCTGCTCATCACGAGTAGTCGTGCGACAATAAATCTCCTCAGCCATCTTGTCATCAGGGCTTAGGATAGGTGGGACATTGACCTCTTCAATTTCCCAAAACTTGCGGATGGTAGACTCCAGTGGCGGCTCGACGGTGCAACAGAACGAAGCAGTCGAGTGACTAAAACTATCTATAGAGCGGGTGCGGAACCAATTATAACAAAACCAAGAACTGTTTCCAGTGCGTGCGGAGCGGGGTACGTCGGTCCCCCTTGAACCTTACGTGATAACTGGAGGTGCGGGAGAATCGAAGCGCCGATCAATATATCGACGACTCCAGGAACAGCGTAAGTCTCATCTGCTAAAGGCAAGTCTTTAAATTTCGTTAATAAAGACGTGTCCACCGGGACGGTAGGCAACTGTTCAGTTATTTTATCTGTAACGAGCGAATCCATGTCAAACCAAATATTATTATTAAAACGAGATCCAAACCTTGTTTTAACGGTGCCATGAATAGCTGCCTGTAAACCTCCAAAACCCTTCACCACTGAGCGGGTTGAACGCTTATTAACATTGAAACCAAGACGTTGACAACAATCTTGAGTAATAAAATTTCTTTGCGAAGCGCTCGAACAATGTGCGGTTTACCTAATGCATCAACAATAATAACGCGAGCAGTCGCGAGAACAACAGTAGTGAGCGCAGCACTAGCGGACAACGAACACAAGGTGACTTTCAACAACGAACACAAGGTGTGATTCGCAGCGGTCTCCGTGCGGGCAGGACCGCGCGCGAGCGCGGGCTGCGGCTGTGGCGCATGCGTCACCGACGCGGGCGAGCTATGCGACGGTGTGCCACCGCTCGACGAACCAACTGTGCTCACATTGGATGCGGCGTTACTATTTTCAAAATGAAGTAAAGTGTGGCGTCTCGCTGGACATTTGCGACAACTATTGCTACTATTACATAAAACAACGCGGTGTTTAGTACCGAGACAATTAAAACAAAAATTATTAGCGCGAACAAATTTATAACGATCATTAGGCGATAATTTTAGGAAACCCGGACACTTGTACAATTGCGAATGATGAGCATTACACAAAGAGCAAACAGGTGATTGTACATGTGCTGGTGCGGTATTAACATAAGTATGAGTTGACCTCAGTGACTTCGATGACGCATCTATTTTACGTTCGGAACTAACAACTTTCTTCGCGCCTTCATGTTTCGATGAAGAGCGTTGCAATATTTTTATATGCTCGCGAACAAAACTTTCTAAGTCTTCGAACTTAGGAATTTTATTGCCGCGATGATCCGACTCAAATAAACGAATGGTTTCGGAATCTAATTTCTTTAAACCCATATACAAAAATAAGAAGTCGCAGAGGTCTTCGATCTTTAGGTTCTTTACGGCGCGAACAGATGATGCGAAAGTATCTAGAAACTTCTCTAAGTTTTGATCGTTACATGCCGTAATGGATTTCAAGTCAAACATCTGATCCAAATATGCGTTAGCTACCGATCTTTTATCCTCATACTTAGCTTTCAAAGTATTTAAAATGAAATTATAATTTTCGGCACTAAACGTAATTCCAGCGCAAACGGTTATAGCTTTACCAGTTAATTTTTCAACGAGATAATGCAATTTTTCGTGATCTGTCAACGAAACGTTCTTATTTATTGTATTCTCAAAACTATCTATAAATAAACACCAATTGCGGATGTTACCATCAAATTCGGGTATTTGAATTGGTGGCAACTTAGGTCGGTCGCGAGTGGGATTGGGTCGGTCAGACGGTTTCTCCAAACTCCTAGCGACGCGTTTGATACGACAATACAAATCGTCAAACGATGACAAGGCCTGATAACTCACTGAGTAATCGGGATTTAAATCTAACTCTAAAACGTTGATGTCATGTACTAAGGATTCGAAATCCGCGCGTAAACTATCTAAGTTTTCTATAGAACATAAGAACGAATCTCTAATAGCCAAATCAGAGTTATTAAGTGCATTATCACAAATCGATTGTACGCGAGAGTAAAGCATTTCTCTTTTAGCGTATAAAACTTTCAATTGAACTTTACTATCGGTACTACCAACCTTTGGGGACATTTTTACAATTAAATATCAAACTAAAGTGCGGTAAACAACAAATGAAATAACTTAATCTTAGCGGTATAGAACAGCGACGCGGCGCGAACGATATATTCCGTAGGTAGGTAGGTACTTATAACTGCGAGTGCAAGTTTGAACAAAACGCGAATAACAACAACCAGATCGTACCTACGCGAGCTAGATCGCTGTCTAGGTTCAACTATTATTTCAGGGATTAAGTATTGCGTAATATCTATTCAAATTAAAATACTTTCGTATGAATTTGAATGAAATGCGAGCGAGGTATAACCGCGTACCTACCTATGTAGGTATTAGGTAAATACGATGCGAACTAGCGGCGAACGGACAACTTAGAAATTGAAATAGCCAAATGCGTAAGGTATTACACTGTGCCTATGCACTAGGGTGTCTAGGATACCTAAGATCTAAACCTAAATGCCTAGATGCGGGGTTTTCTACTAAAATAACTAGGTATTTAGGTGCGGTGCGTTTATTCCCTATGGAATAAATAACAAAATGCGAACTACGACTAAGGATCCGGCGAGAGGGACCAAAAAGAATGGTGGCGCGATTCTCACGCCACGTGAACTAGTGGACTGTATTCTACGGGGGGTGAAGCTAAATATTTCAGATGACACTTTACACAACAAACAAGATAGGTGATCGGGTTGCCGCGGAGGTGAAAGAAATTAGGAGAGGATGCACTAACCTTTATGACGCCACGTGCTGTCGGAGCCGGTGCACCGGTCTTCTCTTCCTGGCTCAGGAGCTGCTGCCCACTTCACTAAATCACTTGAGGGACACGAGAGGCACAATCCGATCGGTAAAAGTCTACGAAAGCGGTTAAAATCCAACAAATATTATTAATTTCTGAGAGTCGTGCGCGCCGCCGCCATTGATGCTAGTTCGATACGGAAGTGAAGATGCGGCCATTTCAACAATTGGGCGGGGCGAAAACTATTGCTATCTCACTTTAAAGGTATTGCGGGAGGGAGATGGGTATAGGAAGCGTGTGTTCAGTGTCAATCAATTGAGAGATGATTTGAATTATTCGATATACTACTACTATTGAGCGGGAAAATACAAATTTTACTATCGGCGCAACCACTAATGGCAATTAACTATACCGAAGGGCGTACGGGGCCTTCCAACTTCACTTGTAAGCCGATACGGTACACCTACTGAGTACTGACTGACGAATGAGGCGAGTAGAAAACTGGGTGAAACCGGATACAGCCTTAAGATGACGATGGGAACCTAAAATCAAGTTACTACAAGAAATTTAGTTAGGGTTCTAGGTGTTCCCCTTAACACAGCTAATTTTAGTTTAGTTGAAGTTGCAATTTTAAAAACAAATTACGTCATCCAACATCGATTGTTTAGTGACAAGTTACTTGTTCCCACAGTATACTCATCAACCCAGGGCCTGAACCGCTGCCTGCTCCCATAAGCTTGAAATTTAGGCACTGGATACTTTTCTTATTGCTAACATCTACCAAGAAAAGTTATTGGGGTATTTTGTTTTTTAAGAGACTAAAATTAGGGATGAATGGGAATGAACTTCTTCTATACCAACTTTCATCCCTTATTTTGCCTTCTTAAAAGGAGGTCTAGTTTTGTATTATTCTTTAGTTCTTTTTTTGTAAGTCATTTTTAGTTAGTCAATTACTTTTTTTGCACATCATTCATTTGTGATGCACACTACGTAACTCCACTATTTAACTGAATGCGGTGCATTCAGTTACGTAGTTTGCTGAAAAATTATACAGATGTGCATTTAAAAATATCCCATTATAAAGTTTTTACTTCTCACAAAGCCGCGTGGTTCCCGGCAGAGTAGAATTTGGACCACCCCTTCTCTACCCATGCGGAGTCGTACAAGGCGACTAAGGGATACGGCTGTTCATCATCAAACAGATATATACAATGCAAACTTAGTCTCAGATGCATGGCTTGAGTCATAGTGCCCGTAAGACGGCAATAGACTCACCCCCTATTACGTGGGACTGAATTCAATGATTAATGAAATAAGATAAGATAAGATAATCTTTATTGAATAATAAACAATATTTGTATGTTATACTTAAGTAACTAAAATCAATTCAAGAAACAGGTATTTATAGATGTCGAGTTACTGGACGGACCCAGAACCATGCTCAGGCTCCATGCTAGGAATTAACCTGTGTTACGGTAGCAGGAAGACTGCTCCGTTTACGTGCCTGCAGCTCGATGAGATTTTAAGTGTGAAAAAAAAGTTGCAATTCGAAAACACTGTTGATATGTAGCAGCAGCTTTTGAAGGAAAAATTTTTATTCTTGAAAGTTATTGCAACAAAATGAAAAGTCAGCGAGACAAGAAGTTTTAACAACGATGCTAAACTTGCGCTCTCTTTCAACAAGAGGAGAGTGTTTGTTTTGTTAAACTCCATAAGACGCAGTCGCGTGAACAATCCTGTAGGGTCGATTTGTGCTGGAAGACATTAACTGAAACTTTAAATACCTATAAAAATTTACTGTAGCAATTACGACGTTTGTAGGTAGATTCACAATATGTATTCACAACTTAAAGATACAGACGAGACAGTTGATTTACTTTATAAATGGTCTCGTTTGAAGTTTCATAAAAAATATTCTTCGCATCCTTGAGTGAGGTCGAAATACTGGCAAACTACCCGGCTGTTAGTGGAGCAAGGAGATCCTTGTGACGTGTATACGATGTAGTATTGATTGATAGCCCCCATAACCCCCCACTCCATGACTTTTGGTGGTCCACCATTGGTGGAGCCCAATGGACCCTGCACACATGTACAAAATACTGCCTCCCTACATCCTCCCTTCAACGTAGCGTATTGATATCTCTGCGTTTTCCTGATGTCCCAGTAAAGTGGCGTACTATACCTCACGCCAGTTAGTGTGGCAATACAAGTCATTCACATCCCCCTACCACTGTATACGTAATTTGCAAATTCTACAGTTTCGATGTTCTCGTAACGACAGAAAAATACTGTTGTTAGTGAATTGTGGTAACAGTCGTCTAGACAGCTCCGAGTTAGGCAGGAGTTGACAACCGTAGGATGCATTATTGAAGGAACAAATAATTTAATATCAGTCATTTATTTTACATATTGCAAATTTTACATAATTATTTACAACAAAAAAAGATGTTTAAAGTTTTTATTAGAGATAATCATAATTACTATCTGTCTTCTTTAATAAAAATACAACTGTGATCGAGAGTTTTTTTACGTGGGATATGTTTGCTGTAGAGTTATTTTATACAAACGTGACTAGTTGGATGACAGAATTGCTGCTGATAAAACAGATAGGGTTTTTTTTTAATTTATAAAACCTATCTATCTGTTTTTAGTTAGTCTACTCAGTCTAACAAATAATATATTCTAGGAATAAGTGGTATACGACCACGGCTACCCTTAATATTTTCTTGTTTAATACTCGTCGTGAGCTCGCGTCCTAGCTCCGCTTATGGAATACCCAGACCGCAACTCCGCTCCGCATTACTTTCTGGCTCCGCTCCGCTACCTAACTTCACGTAAATGGACAGGCAGCCTGATTTTGAAAGAAATCTTATAACGAGAAAATTGGTCCTCTTAAATGAAATTTTAAGACATTTGTATACTAACTATTTAAATCTATTAAGATATGGAAAAAGTTGGGTTGGTTCAGGCGGGATTCAAACCCGCGATCTTTCTCTTACAGGGAGAATGCTCCGACACAGAAACCTCGCCCGAAGCCATCCAAATACTTCTATACATATATCCGTCTTACGGCGACGGTGAGAGCCATCTACCGATGTTCGTACGAACTATTGGAAACAATGATTGATGTTACAATGGATTTGAATAGTTGTCATACTAAATGCTTTAAAATCTCATTCAATAGTTTGAGCGGAGTTTGATACCAATGTTTAAAAATGATTGCAGCATCATTCATTGGTTCCGATAGTTCTTATGAATATCGGTAGATGGCTCCCACTGTCGCCGTAAGACGGATATTAGTATAGAAGAATTAAAATGGTTTCGGGCGAAAGTTCTGTGGCTTAGTGGTCAGAGCGTTCCCCTGTAAGGAAAGATCGCCGGTTTAAATCCCGCCTGAAACAATCGATTTTTTTTCTTAATCGATTTTAAGCATTTGTATGCTCAACGAACTTAATATCGTGTATTACCAACCGTACTTAAATACACCCTTCTCGTGGCATTTTCCACCCCGCGCGCCCTCCTGTCTACTCCGCACTCTGACGTCTCTCGCACCACCCGCGTTCCCTCACAACTGACCTTTTTCTTTTTCAAACCATTTTACTCCATGATAAAACACTATTTAGGTGATTTTATTCGCGCTGATAACAATATGTACAATTCTTATAAAATCTATTTTATTAAGTAGGTACCAATTTGGAACAGCGCAATTTTTTTATACCACTTAGGTGGCAGACAAGCATACGGCCCACCTGATGCGAAATGATTACCGTTGCCTACGGACATGTGCAGGTAGGACACGGCGGTATATCCGCCCGATTGAGCAGTCCGACTGGGGAAGTACCTCCGCCCTACAGAATACCGCGGTTATAATAACTTCGTGTTGTGTTCCCAGCGGTGAGTAGGGTAGCCAGAGCTCACTGGAGAATTTGTGCCGTCAGTGGGAAGACTAAAGGCTTGTCCTGATTTGTCTTCTACTGACGGCACAGAAACTCTGTACTTACAGGGTTGGCAGCGCGACTATGACTCCTCTGGTGTTACAGACGTCCATAGGCCACGGTAACTACTTTCCATCAGGTGGGCCGTGTGCTTGTCTGCCAACTAAGTGGTATAAAAAAAAAAAAAAAACACCAGGGAGTCACACTTGTGCTGTCGACCCTGTAAGCACAGAAAGTTTCTGTGCCGTCAGTGTAGAAGACAAAGCAAGACAAGCCTTCCCATTGACTGCACAAAAACTCTCCAAGGTGCGCTGGCTACCCTAGTTATCGCCGGGAACACAACACGAGGTTATTATGGCCGCGGTATTCTGTAGGGCAGAGGTATTTCCCCAGTCGGACGTCGTGGCCTGCATCCACCATACTTAAAATTAAAAAAAGAGTTGCCTGGGTTCCATTTCCTCTCATTCGCAAGTTCGACGCCTCAGCCTCAGGCACTATGCCACTGTCACGATACTCCCACTATTTCTGTTCTACTTCCTACTACCTACCCTAGTAATATTATAAACTAGTTGACCCGCCCCAGCTGCGCCTGTGGCATATTTTGAAACATCATAATCATATCTTTAAACCAGTAATTTTTTAGTCTTCAAAATAATGTCTGGAAATCTGTCGGAATTGTTGACATTTATGAGGACTGCTCCGCTCTCTTAAGTAGTAGTTTAATGATTTATAACCTAAAACCTTTGTCGATACATGGACTATTCAATACAAAAATATTATTTGAATTCGAACTAGCAGTTCTTGAGATTAGCGCATTCATACAAACAAACAACCAAATTTTGCCTGTTTATAATATAATTCTGTCCTATTTCCTGTCCTACTTGCTACTACTAGTCCTACTACCTATCCTACAAATTGCATATTGTGAAACCTTACATCAGCCCTTTGAACCAATAATTTATTTGACATACATCACTGCTTTACTCCCTTAATAATTATGAGAATATTCTTATTGCCATAAAATTAGATATCTTCCTGTCGTTAAAATAAATTAATTAACTAACTTCATCAAATTAAGAATTAAAAAAAAAAACAGTAAAAGTTACGTCATTTATTTTTTATAGTTTTGATCATCCACCTAACGTATAATAAGTAAACGATTTGACGATTAAATATTATGACGTCATCATAATTTATTTTACACAAGTTTCTTTATAATTTACCGTTTTGACACTTAGTAAAAAGCCGACTAGTTAGTCTAATACCCAATTTGTGGTCTTTTTTCGATCATGATCAATTTTAAATTTGAAAGATTGAAATTAGATCGAGAATGATTTTTGAAAAGATTTAAATTAGGAGAGTTAGCCCCCTGATTTGTATTCCCAGTTCTCTTGGTGCGATAGAACAATATCAAATGACACTATATAAATAATTTTCTCTCGACTACTTACAACTTTAACAATTTGCGAACTCAATATCGTGTATTCAACGCGAAGGGTGTATTTCAACACCCTTCTCGTAGCAGTGACGGGACCTGACTGGCCCTCCGTAGAAGCATTTTCCACCCCGCACGCCCTCCTGCCTACTCCGCACTCTGTCGTCCCTCGCACCACCCGCGTCTCCTCACAACTGACTTTTGTGCTAGTTATATTCACGGTTGGAATTCAAAAGAGCACAAGTATCATCGTATACTGAAACAGAAAAACCTAAATGACATCAGAAACATGTGAAAGAATTTGTTTTTCCTATAACTGTTAGTCTGGTTTGTAACCTTTCACCAATCAATTAATTATTTCGATCACGAGGCCAAAAGTCACTTTCGTGACTAGGAATACCAGGCTCACATAAACCTATAGAGCACTTCGCAAACACAGATGTTTCCCCCAAATCTCTTTGTTACTCCTATAGCGCTTTCTCTAGCAGTTTGGGGTGGTAGTGTGGAAAGGGATAGCCATACTACTTGTGAATGTGTTGCTACTAACAGAACTATTTTATGACGTGAATGTATCCTCGCTCGGCTAGTTCTCTGGTAATTTATCAGCAAAATAGTGAAGCTTGTTTATTTCTTGTGGTTTGTTAGAACCAGGAAAGGTGAGAAAAACTATATGAAATTAAAACTAGAAAACTCGCGAGCACACTGCCACAATTTTCTGGTATCTTTTATATTATTTTCCTTAATTTTCCGGCCTATCAAAAAAGTTAAATTTAAATCAAAGAACATGTGTGCTAAGTTAGAGGAAAGTCGGTTAAGAAATGCGCCCTCTAGACCGTGACTGACAAACATACCGACATAGAAACAGTCACTTTTTATACTACTTAAATGACAGACAATCACACAGCCTACCTGATGGAAAGTGGTTACCGTGGCCCAAGGGCGTTACACTCGTACCTAGTTGAAACTGAGACTCTCGTACGCTTTACTCACTCGGTTAGCTATTGCTTAAGTGCTAAAATGAATCCATTTTATTATGTTTATGTTTTCAAATCATAAGTGCAATTTTCAAGGTAGGAAGTTTTACTGCATGGACAAAAGCAGATTCTATGATATGTCTTTTGATTTCCATGCAATTAGAGCATCACTTAGATGTATTATTCGTGTATTATGCAGAGAAAGTCATATTTTAGAGCTGAACAAGGATAGAAAAAAAAGAGGCAATACTTTACAATATTAACATTTTTATTGATTAAAATTGTTTATTATGCCTAAAATCAGATCAATCAGTTAACAGAAAGATGATTTCTTAATGCATTTATATAAAACCATTTAAAAATGGTAGAATTCTTAATCGAGTATAAATTACTACGGCTACAATATTGGTCACGTAGCAAGAGTCTACGAATACAGCTACGAGACTATGTGGAGGCATAAGTTTTATGAGTGAATATTGTACTTCATTTTCCGAAACCAGCAAAATACGCATTAACCATTATTTATCTCTTTTTTTCTTATTATAACTACATTTGAACGTCACTATCTCTACGAATAGATAGGACGATGTGAGCATGATTGTGAGATCGATGATTTAAAAAAGAAATCTTTACTGTTTACCTTATTGGTGAGCTTCTATTTTGCCTTGCTGATAACACTGAGCAGATAACTGTATCTTAATATCTTAATTACGTGCTCAGTGAGAGAACTTTCGTGGACATATTGATGAAATTTCTAATCCCTTTTAAATTTGTTTACTAAAGACTAAAGATCTTTAACTACATATTAAGTACATTAGGTATTATTACGTAATGTTTATTATTAACCTTTAACAGTAAGTTAATAGGGTAGCAGACAAATAAAATTTCAAAATTGTGTTATAATTACTATTCGGTATGTATGTGTGACAGGAGCATGATTGCGAAGCTCCGCCCAGAACCCCCTGACGCACACATTCACTCTTTCGCGTATGAAAAGTGAAAGCACTACAGACGTGTATATGAAGCTATCTTCTCGCTCTTTCTGAGAACCTGGTACATTGCCAGCGTCAAAGCCTCCCCCAATAACGGCACTCAACATTTTAATATTTGCAAACCAATCAAAAAATAATATTCATTTAAAATTAGTTGTAGCCCGCGACTCCGCATGGATGTCGATTATCGCATCTGAACACACCCTATGTCCTTTCCCAAGGTTTATTATTTACTACTTTAATATCAAATTTCATCAAAATCAGTTCAGTGCTTTACGTGTAAAAGCATAATAGACAGACGGAGTTACTTTTGCATTTTTTTAGTATAGTATTTTACCCGTATATACAAATAATCACGCCTTTATCCCCGTAGGGGATAATCATTGAATTCGGTCCCACGTAATAAGGGGTGAGCCTATTGCCGTCTGCCGGGCACAATTGTTGACTCAAGTCATGCATCTGAGGCTGAGTCTGGGCTGTATACATATATCTGTCTGATCTTAAACAGTCGCCTTGTACGATACCTCATGGGAAGTGATGGGGTGTTTCAAATTCTACTCTACTGGGAACCGCGCGAGTTTTCACCCATTAGCGGCCAATAAACATATTAGCAATTGATCTTTCCTTTAATCTTTCCGCACTAGTGTGGGGAGAAATTTCCCTTTTTCAGTCTTTTGCTTGCATATTGAAAACTTTTAAAAATACTTACTTTTATATTATTCATTTGCATTAAATTTACTACAGATTATGGCTAGACATTTGAACTGTAGGAGTAATACTTTAGTAAATACGGGAGGTCAAATGTAACAAAACTTATGTTTCCCGATAAAATGAACTCAGCTAGGTCACAGAGAGACCGCTGCTTGTGTCATTTTTCTTAGTGATACGATATCGTGGTGGCGCAATTCTCGCCACGTGAGCTAGTGGACTGTATTTTGCTTGGGATGAAGCTAACTGTTTCATATGACACTTTACACAACAAACAAGACAGGTGATCGGGTTGCCGCGGAGGTGGTTTAGGCATTGAATGCAACCCAAGAAATTAGGAGAGGATGCACTAACCTTTATGACGCCACGTGCTGTCGAAGCCGGTGCACCGGTCTTCTCTTCCTGGCTCAGGAGCTGCTGCCCACATCATTAAATCACTTGAGAGACACACGAGAGGCACAATCCGATCGGTAAAGGTCTATGAAAGCGGTTAAAATCCAACAAACATTATTAATTTCTGAGAGTCGCGTGCGCTGCCTCCATTGTTTATTCTAGTTCACACGGAAGACAAGATGCGGCTATTTTGACAATTGAGCGGGGCGAAAACTATTGCTATCTCACTTTAAAGGTAGTGCGGGAGGGAGATGGGTACAGGAAGCGTGTGTTCAGTGTCAATGATTTGAATTACTACTATTGAGCGAAAAAATACAAATTCTACTATCAGCGCAACCATTCCCCCCGGCTTGAAGGGTTACCTTCAAAACGAAAAATGCGGAACAAATCTAAAGTCTAATCTAAATCTAGGTTTGGGAAATAACAACGAAAATATAAACCTAGGTTTGAACTCGTGCCTACTGCTGGCTAGGTAGAGGGCAGAGGCGAACAACCGGGCGCAGATACGATCCGGTTGCGGTTTAACCCGTACAACACGAGTTATCCCGCGGGAATCGGGAAAAACTTCCTCTACTACTCCTAGAGGCCAATGTAAAGGAGGCGCATTCCCAGTCATAGGGACTACCACCGTACCTACAGTAATTGGGTTAGATGGAGTATTCCATTTTTGATGCGACTGCAGAGTGTGCAAACAATCGGCTCTCCAACGATTCCAAAACGATTGGACTAATCTATCTAAAAGAGCGTGACGAGTTAGAAGGTGCATTCTATCGTCATCAACATCTATTGTGGGCAAATATTTTAGCGTACTTAAATCACCGGTCAACTCTATATGAACCGCGCGAGTTGTCATACAAATGAACAAACAAACATAAGCTTTCGTGGAGCGAATGCCACGACCACGAGCAATAGTGACTTTGAAAGGCCCAGCAAAGTCTGTGCCGGTATGTACGAAAGGTTTTGCGGATTGAACAACACGACAAGAGCGATGATCGGCCATTTCAGGCGCGATAAAACGCGGGCGGAGTTTAAAACAAGGTACACGCGCTAGAGCGAATCAAATTACGAGCGGAAATTATCCAGTATTTCTGTCTCAAAATAGACATTAACAAATCGGGACCAGCGTGACAATTCACCTTATGATGATAATCTACTAACAAATCTAATACGTGGTCCTTACGCGGGAGAACTATTGGATGCCTTTGTTCAAATCCTAAACTTGAATTTCTCAAACGACCACAATACAAAATGTCCATCTTCCAAAAATGGTTTCAAGTGTCGGAAAGAACGACTACAAGGTTTGTTAAATTCTAAATTTTTAAATTCAGAAGCAAAATAAAATTTCTGCAACTCGCGAAGTATGACCAATTCAGCTTTATCTAAATCAGCGGCGGTTATATGACCGCGCGTAGATAAAATTCTCAAAAATCGGCCTACATAAACAACACAACGCAACAGTCTCGACCAAGACGAGACGCGATTAGCCAACAACAAAATAAGGGACTCTTCACGCGGGACCGATACAACAAGCGAGTGCTTCTTCTCCTCGGGTGGTTCGGAAACCGTAGTGGGATTGAATTGACTAACTGGCCACTTATCTAACGCGGCATGAATCCAGGACGGTCCACTAAACCATAACGGGTGATCTAAAATTTGCGAAGGAAGCAATCCACGAGAGAGACAATCGGCTGGGTTGTCGGTGCCAGCAACGTGAAAGAGATTTTGTGGCGCTAATTCAGATTGAATTTTTGCCACTCTATTAGCAACGAATGTGTCCCAACGATGGGGCGAAGAGTGGGCCCAACACAAAGCGACTGTTGAGTCCGAAAAGCTAAAATTCTACTAATATTAATGCGACACGGAAGTGCTAGTCTTAGCACTGCCATCCAAAACTACGCGGAGTTTAGTAGTAAGCTTATCTTCTCTAATAACTCCGTGGTGCGGGATAATGTACGAAGGCTGGGTCTCGTCAGTGTCCGCAGGCGCAGGTGAGATGTAACCTTTATCTAAATATTCGTTAACAACCTCATCATAGGCTTGCTTTAACTTTGGAGACGCCTGCATCTTTCGTTCTAAACAAAGAAAGCGTTTTTCAGCGGATACACGGGAGTCACAGAGCGAAAAAATATCTCCCTTGAAAGGGAGCGCGACAACATAACGACCCTGCTCATCACGAGTAGTCGTGCGACAATAAATCTCCTCAGCCATCTTGTCATCAGGGCTTAGGATAGGTGGGACATTGACCTCTTCAATTTCCCAAAACTTGCGGATGGTAGACTCCAGTGGCGGCTCGACGGTGCAACAGAACGAAGCAGTCGAGTGACTAAAACTATCTATAGAAGCGGGTGCGGAACCAATTATAACAAAACCAAGAACTGTTTCCAGTGCGTGCGGAGCGGGGTACGTCGGTCCCCCTTGAACCTTAGTAGAGTAATATTGAGAGTTCTAACTCACTTCGTTCGTTGAACTCTCAATATTACTGATCTAGAACTCTCAATAGCACATGTACGATTGAGAGTTCTAACTCACTAATATTGTATTATTACGAACGAAGTGAGTTAGAACTCTCAATCGTACATGTGCGATTGAGAGTTATAAATCAGTATTCGTAATCATCAGTACTCACTTCGTTCGTAAATATTACAATATTACAGGTGGTGGTGCAATATAGTCAATATTACATAACCTAAGTATAGCAACCTACATAGCACGTATGAAACGATGCCACGATTTGGTCTGTTGCTAGTCGCTAAGCCTTTGTCGGCACATCACTCCCAGTGAGGTCTCGTTACTCGCGCGGCTGTCGAGCTTCGCCGAGTGCAATATGATAATGATATAAACAATAGCATTTCTCATACCTAAATGCACCTGCTACTGACCGCTAATAATATTCCATAAATGAAATTACTTGACTAGTTTTACCTACGACTTCACTTTTTAATATTTCATCTACGATCAATCTTTACATAAAATAATATTTGTATAAAAGATACCTACTTATTTAAAGTAAATAGTTAGATAAAAACTATATTGTAAGACCGTATTATATATTTGCACTTTGACTTTATCGAGATCGACTGTTGCCCAACTCTCTACCTTGAAATGAAAACCTGTACTAAACACTAGCTTGTTATTTAGCGGATGCACTGCCTAGCAGGATCGGATGGCTTGGGGTCCAAAGGTGTTGATGTAGGTCGCGTGTAAGATATTGTTTTTAGCAATAAGGTCGCCATTTATGCATATCTTGTACCTAAATTGTATATAATTTACTGTATAATTATTATACATATAAACACCCAGACCAATGCAAATAGTCATATTCATGCAAACTAATTATTGCACCGTGCGGGAATCGAATCCATCACGCCACGGAGGCTGACATTTTCCTTGAACAAATTTTAGCCAGATCCGTTTAGCCGTTATAGTGTGATTGAATATAACATAATTTATTTTTATTTTGTTTATAGGTTTATCCACAGCAAATGCATTACAAATTGATACACCTACATATTAAGAAGAATATCTTTAAAAAACTTTCAAGTTTAAATATAATTATTAGTTGGATCAAAAATTAAGTTATTCGTTAAAATTATAATAATAATAATACAATATTGATACAGGATTGTACAGGTTTTAGGATTTTTACACGTGGAGTATGTAATTTTACTCCATGTGATTCTTTGAAGTTATATGGGTCGAAAATGCTTACACGAATTACATTAGGGCTGCCACTATTAGTTAATAATGTACTATCTATAAATTAAAATTAATACAACATCTTATTTTTCGATACAATAAAATATTGTGTGAAGGATTTAATAGGTATCTACATTGGTTTCAAATAATTTATTGAGATTACCTACTCTTTGAACATAATGAATATTTGAATATTATAATCCAGATAATTTAGTTTTTTAATCAAATACTTACCTCATTTCTGATCACATTTTATATCTAAAAATAAAATAAATTAAATGTTTACATTTTAATTAATATTGACAGCATTTATTAATGCAATTTGTTATTTCAAATACATCGGGAAAAATGAAATGCTCAAGTAGAACTCGAAACCATGACCTTTCCCTTACAGGGGAATGCTCAGCCGACTGAGCTATTGAGCGATTACAATTTGAGTTATTATTAAAGAATGAAACTATAAGAAAGACAATTTTTTATAATATGTGTAATGTTAAGTTTAATTTTTATTTCCATTTCCTGTATTTACTGTATACAAACATAATAGGGGAATGTAAATATTAAGTAAACTTTACATCATACAAAATATTTACATTATTATTAGATATGTATAACTTATTAATATTTTCATGTAGAATTTACATGACTTATATCATAATTTGATTATTTCCATTACGTAACGTGACGAGATATTTTTTCCTATGCGTGGTGACAACCCTAACGTATTTTGCTAAATTATCATTAATTTTCTTATAAAATCTGAAATCATTCAGTCAGTGCTTCATTTTGACTTCGTTATTAAACCGTTGAACGAATCCATTGGAGCAGCCACCATCTTGAAGACCTTCCACCTTGAAGACCAAGACCTTTCACCTTGAAGACTAAACACCTGGCTCCAGATTTTTTGTGAGTTTAATCGTCACTGTACCTATCTAAAAAATGTAAGTTCCTAAGTTATAAAATATTCTATCCCATGTTCTATTGTTTTTAAGTGAGAAATCTTTTTAACCTTTAAACAAATTTGGCAGAACTAAACCTATCGTTATTTTGTGCACGGTGACGGTGAGTGATACTAACTAGTGATAACGTATTTAGCGTATTAGTCTTGT
Organism: Eilema griseolum; assembly: GCA_963662185.1. Lineage (NCBI taxonomy): Eukaryota > Metazoa > Arthropoda > Insecta > Lepidoptera > Erebidae > Eilema > Eilema griseolum. Next base: position 1,924,328 of record OY759232.1, read on the forward strand.
CAAATTTTATTAGTTTGAGTGACTACCGAATTGTTGCAATTGGCAGACTAAACACTTCGTTTTCTGAGTTACTAGTCGCAATTTAATAACTATTCTGTTCATAATATTTACAGGTCGGATTCAGAGTACGATAGTGGCAACAGTGCGAGGGCGACGTCGATCGAAGCCGTCAAGTCAAATTCGAAGGCAGCAAAGGGGGCTGGAAAGCGCAAATCGTCACCAACTGTCAAAAGCGTTGCAAGCGATCGTATAAGGTACGTCCATATGTACCAGTACGTACATGTTCATTACTTATCTATACTAATATCATAAAATATACGAAAGTAACTCTTTCTGTCTGTCTGTAACAAGGTAAAGCGTAACAACGGTTTGACGTCTAAACCGCTTTACCTATTGATGAAATTGAATGTGGGGTAGACCAGACCATGAGAAAAGACTAAAGCTATGTTGACATCTACACGGGCGAAGCCGCGGGCAAAAGCTGGTTATATTATAATTTACGACTGAAAAATCTAGTGCTGTTAAAATAGTTTTTACGATGAGAAAGTTTTTGTGAAGATAATGTGATAGTTTTCTGAGTAGGTTTCTGTATATTTATTTACTATTTGTAACTTATAATAGGTATTATGTTTTCAGAGCGGACCAAGAGTTCGATTGTGACAGAGTGGTAAGGAGCGAGGCTGGGACGTTCAAAAAGGTCTCCGTCAAACGCAAGTCATCTGCTAGAAGTACCTCAAGCGAATGTCCGAGGTAATTATTACTCATTAGTACTCTTATACCCAGCTGATGTAAGGTGATGATAAGGTACCAATACTACCAATTAAAATACGTATAATCAACAACATTACGCAATAGGTATGTACCAAAATATGAGTGAGCGAGGTTACGTGTTAAATAGTGCTAGTTTTGTTATTTTTGTTAATATAATATTATTATGAGAGATTTATTTATTTTTCTGGCTAAGTAGTTTAGTAATTGCAAATCCAGAAGTCTTGGGTTCGAGTTCCATTAGTATCAAACTTTGTGTGTCGTTCATGACAGTCATCTATTAATCTGTTCACGTAATATTCCTAACTAAAGCAAAACTGATGTTGTCCAGTTCATAACAATATACATAATGATCATTTATTATTTATTTAATGAACATTATAAGTACTAAGGTACAATATTATAATATAGAAAATTTCCCTGTTTTAGAGCTTCAAAGAAAAAGGCTGCGCAAAAGGGATACGACATCTTCCACCTCGACAGTGAAACTCCCACCGTCAACACCGGCAGAGCTTCATCCACATCGGTGCTGTACAATCGGGTGGCTAACGGTCAAACGAGGCGTACACTGTCTACCGAGGGTCCCTTCCACATTGACTTGAAGGTGTACAACTCGGTTGACGTCCAAGAAGGTGGCGACGACCTTTGGAAAAAAAACCTGCTGTGGTTGAAGCTTCGGACTGACGAGGAATCTCCTCACTGGGCTCAACTACAAAAATTTGTTAGACAAGCCAGCGAGTTGTTCGCAGATTCTGAAGCCACTTTCTTTTCTAATAAAATTAATTTTAAATAAGTCCGTACCTACTAAACTTAATATAATTATCTATTTGTATGTAATACATAAAAATATTAAATAAATTTGATTAATCCATTGACCATCATAAATTTCAATTAAAAATTCCATCCTAATCTGTCTGTGTGTTTCACAAATTAATATGCCGTTCTGTGATAGCTGTGGTGTTGACGTAAATGGTAAGAAATGGATAGGACATTTAAGGAGTAAAATACACCGAAAGTCAGATAACGTAATTACTTTAGATCATGGCGTGGAGAAAGTGAACTCTGCTTTTAAAAATCGATTAGCAACATATAGATTACATACTCTTGACACGAACGAACAGACATCTTTACCTGTTTTCTTCAGACACCTTCACAGTAGGGTCAAATCTTTAATTGATCAATCTCTTGCAGCTCACACTTCCCTTAAGGTTAACTTTCATATATACTCAAAGTTTGTACTACTTAAACACGACATACCAGAAGTTAAATCATTTGAAACCAAAAATATTATTATATGTATGAACTATGATTTTACAAAGCTCTTTACAGATGTTGCTAATCAATTACTGAAAAAGATAGACGAATTTGAAGAGCGGGATTCTGGTTGGACTTTCCTTAATAACTGTTACATGGAGGTAAATATAAATAGATATCAACCGCTCCGTGGTTCAAGATTTATTGATTTACCTCTGATCATTAAAAATAAAAAGGCATGTGTAAATATTCGTAACAATGATATATATTGTTTCCTGTGGTCGGTCACGGCAGCTCTTTACCCTGCAAATAGGAACATTCAGAGAGTTTCTTCATATCCAAATTTTTTCAATCTGTTTAACATAGAAGGAATGTCATTTCCAGTAACTTTTACCGATATACAAATGTTTGAAAAAAATAATCCAAGATTACGAATAAATGTATATGGTTTAGAAAATAATAGACAGATCATAGGACCTTTATACAAATCACAGTTTAATAACGATAACAAAAAAACAGTTAATTTACTATTATTAGAAAAGAGCAGATATTCACATTACTGTCTGATCAAAGATTTATCGCGTTTGGTGAGAAAACAAATAATAATAATAATAATAATAATAATTTATTAACCAAAAAGAAGTACAGTATCTATAACAACATTGATTTGCTACCTACTTGTAACATTGTTTGTGGTTTAAGGTGTACAATAATATTAACCCTGCCTCTCAAACTAGGATATCCTGTATCTTGAGAGACAGTGTTCGGTCGTGAAGGTAAATATGTAACATAAAATTATATAAATTTAGTAGACTGCGTCGGTTTATCGGTTTTTATATAATTTTAACTATGATGAAAAAAAAGGAAAAAAACATGAAAAAATCTAAAAACAAAAAATAAGGTATGTGTGTGTGATGTGTATGTGTGTGTGATGTGTATATGTGTGTGTGGTGTCTATGTGGTGTCTATGTGTGGTATGTGTGTGTGTATATCTGTATCTGTATGTGTGAGACTTGAGCGACGTGCTTAGTTTAGAAGGGACTCTGTCTGAGCATAGTCTTGTTGCAGTAACCACTCTGTGACTTTAGTTTTAAGTTTGAAGGTGTTTAGGTTCTGGATGGGTATCATTTTGTGGATTTTTTGATAAATGCGAGTACTTAATGTGTAATATTGGTGTGCTGCAAATGTGGTGTTGTGTTGTGTACGTATAAGACGCAAGGTTCTTTTTTTTGGGTCAGATAATGGAACACTTGAGTGCTTCCTCAGTACAGTACGGAGCACAAAGAGTTGACGAACCGTTAGTACCTTGCACTCTGAGTACAGTCGCGTTGTTGGGTGCCTGCGAGGCTTTTTTGTCATTACTTTCAATATAGCTCTCTGTGCTCTCTCCAATCCAAGGAAGCAGGTCTTTGTTGCACCACCCCATACTGGGATGCAATAACCCAGTAAAGATTGGCACAGTGCATGATATACCATCCTCAAGGTGTCAGCATTTGCTGATTCTCTAAGAGATCTAAAGATGTGTATGAGACGCACTGTCCTTGTGGTGAGTGCTTTTATGTGATTGTCCCATTTTAGGCAAGCGTCTATCTGAACACCTAAATATTTAACACAATTGGATCTAGTCAGTGCAGGGCAGTTACAGGAGACCTCAGGATTGGGACAAGAGTGTGCTGTTATGGAGAAATTTTGGGAAGGTGCGAGATTGTGTCGGATGGCGAAGGGGACAAAAGTAGTTTTGTTTAAGTTGAGCGTGAGTAAATTAACATTGAGCCATTTCATTACTTCTGATAGAGCTACTTCTGCCTTGCTTTTGACAATATCCCAAGTGGCGCCATACACCAAGATAGCTGTGTCGTCTGCGTAAGCGTAGATTTTACAGTTTGGTAGGTCCATCTTACATAGCTCATTGACATATATCTGGAATAGTGTAGGGCCTATAATGCTGCCTTGGGGTACACCGTAGGTCACGTTTGTCTCTTCACTAAGATGTGTGTCAATTTTGACACATTGTATCCGATTGGAAAGGTAAGATTTAAATAATTCCAGAGGCTCCCCACGCACTCCAACTAGTTCCATCTTTGAAATTAGCCTGGGAACCGAAACCGTGTCAAATGCTCTGGAAAGGTCAAGAAATATACCTAAACATTTAGACCTTTTATCTAAATTTGTTGAGATTTCGCGCGTAAGGTCAATTACTGCATCTTCAGTCGACACGCCAGCACGGAAACCATATTGATTTTTAGCGATGATGAGATGTTTGTCCAAGAAGTTAGTCAAGCAATTGTTCAGGTACCTCTCAAAAATCTTGGAGAGAGCGGGTAATACAGATATCGGCCTGTAGTTCTTGACACAGTTCCGGTCCCCAGCCTTGTAAATTGGATGGACAATTGCTTTTTTAAGAGCCTCCGGAAAAATTTGATCTTTTATACAGCGATTGATTAGAAAGGTAAGTGGAGTGGTCAAGACGGACCTACAGTGTTTCAGTACTTGGGAAGAGATACCATCCCATCCTGTTGCGCTGTCACTCCGCAGTTGCAGAATAAAAGATTCCACTTGGGCTTCATCTACATTTAACAAGGCTAGGGAAGCAACTGGAGGGTTTTGTTTTTCAGTAACCGTTGTTGGAGCCGGGGCTCGCATTATTATTTCAGTAGCTAAGTTTTTACCAACATTGCTAAAGAACTGACCTATCTCATTTAGGGAGGACTGAGGGGAGTCCTTAATTTGCAAGAGTTCAGCGGGACTGTCACGTGTTTTCCGTGTGTGGGTTATTTCTTTTATAGATTTCCACAGGGCTCTAGGGTTGTTTTTGTTTTTTTCCAATTCGCGAGTTTCATGTGCTTTTTTTAGGTTTCGAAGAAGATCATTGCAAAAATTGCGATACCTTTTGTATGTAGTCTTAAGAATTACATTGTCTGGAGCTTTTGTTGAGTTTAAGTGCATTTTATCCCGATTTCTGATGCATTTAAGAAGGCCGGGTGTAATCCATGGCTTTATGGTTCTCTTTATCCTAGGAGATTTAACTACCCGTGAGTTTTTTAAAATGACTGATTTTATTATATCTATAAATTCATGCATGGCGGCATTGGGGTCCCCTGTACGGTATATCGGGTCAAAGTTAACATTTTGTAGATCCAAGAAAATGGCTTCGTGATTTAGTCGTGTAGTGTTTCTAAGGGTAGTGTGAGTCACGTTGGCCTTGGCGATGGATACGAGAACAGGCTTATGGTCTGTAAGATATGTGTCTAAGACGAGTGTCGTGGATGTTAACTTTGACTTTAGGAGTACATGGTCAAGGCAGTTTTCCATTCGAGTAGGCATTAAGTGTGTAGGTGTGAGACCGTGGGAAGCGTTTAGAGTAAGATATTCAAAACCTCGATCGTTTAACTTTTTTTTTTAACTTTTAAATAACTAACCATAATGGGAAATTATTTTTTTGTGATGAGTGTTTGCTATTTTTTAGATCAAGCATGGAAATTGATTCTCATGTATGTAACTACGAAAGGAAACAAAATGTGCCATATGTAATTTACGCAGATTTTGAAGCCATGTTGGTTCCAGTGCAAGGGTGCAACCAGGATCCCTCTGTTGCGAGTACCTCAGTATGTCAGGTACATATACCTATAGCATTCGCATATTATATAGTTTGTTCGTTTGATGAAAGTAGAAATCGTTTTGTATCTTACCGTGGGGAAGATTGTGTAGATAAATTTGTTGAGAATATTTACAGGGATGTTCAATGGATTAACAACAATCTGTCGAATAGTGTACCAATTATATTTAACAACGACGATTCTGTTAAATTCAATGAAAGCACTCGTTGTCATATTTGTCAAAACTTACTAATCACAGACCGAGTAAGAGACCACTGTCATTTGACAGGTCAATATCGAGGAGCCGCACATAACTACTGTAATTTGATGTATAAACTTCCGAAATTTATACCAATTTTCTTTCATAACCTTTCAGGTTACGATTGCCATCTTTTTATTAAAAAATTAGGAGAAGCTAGCGGTTCACTTAAAATCATAGCTAAAAATAAAGAGTCATACATTTCTTTTACAAAATTTATACAAGTTTCTAGAAATGAATTTGTACAGCTTCGGTTTGTGGACTCCTTTAAATTTTTATCTACTAGTTTAGACAAATTAGTAAAAAGTTTGAAACCAGAACAGTTTATACACTTAAAAAACAATTTCTCTTGTCCAAAACAATTTAAATTACTTACGCGAAAAGGTGTATATCCTTATGATTATATGAGCAACATAAATCGTTATAAGGAGACAGTTCTGCCTGAAAAATGTTATTTTTATAATTCCTTAAATAATCAACATATTTCATTAGCAGATTACCAGCATGCTAAATTAGTATGGTCTGAATTTAAAATAAAAAATCTAGGTGATTATACTGATCTTTACCTCAAAACTGACGTACTTTTGTTGACTGACGTTTTTGAAAACTTTAGAAATACTTCTAAGCGATTTTATCAATTAGATCCAGCTTTTTATGTAACAGCTCCTAGCTTATCATGGGACGCAATGCTTCTCAAAACGGGAATTAAGTTAGAACTTATTGATGATTTAGCAATAATAAGGTTAATACAAGAGGGTATAAGAGGAGGTCTTTGTATGAGTTCCCATCGTTATGTAAAAAGTAATAATAAATATATGGAAAATTATGACCCTCAACAAGATGATATATTTATTGTATACTTAGATTGCAATAATTTATATGGGTATGCTATGTGCCAACCTTTACCTTTATCAAACTTCAGGTTTCTTGATAAAAATGAGATAGAAAATCTAAATATCATGAATATAAAAGATGATGCAGATTATGGGTTCATATTAGAGGTAGATTTACTTTATCCTAAATATTTACACCGTTTGCATAATGACTTGCCATTTTGTCCTGAGAAATGTGTGCCTCCTGGAGGAAAAATTTCTAAACTTGTCACAACTTTATATGATAAATATAAATACGTAATACATTACGTACATTTGAAAAATTGTATTAAGCATGGATTAATATTAAACAAAGTGCATCGCGTTATAACTTTTAGGCAAAAAGCATTTTTAAAACAATATATAGACCTCAATACCGAGCTTAGACAAAAAGCAGTGACCGAATTTGAACAAGACTTTTTTAAATTGCTTAATAACAGTATATTCGGTAAAACGCTAGAAAATAATGAAAATCGTGTAAAAGTTCATTTAGTAAATCAGTGGAGTGATAGCGAAAATAAAACAAAAAAGAGATTAAGTGCCGATACCTTGGTTGCCAGACCTAACTTCCATAGTGTTTCTATATTTTCTGAGAATTTGGTTGCGATTCAAATGAAACCTGAAAAAATTGTTATGGATAAACCCCTATATATAGGTTTCTCTGTATTAGAACTATCAAAAAAACATATGTACGATTTTCACTATTCTATTATGCGCCCACATTACAGAGAACTTATCAAGTTATGCTATACGGACACAGACAGTTTTATTTATAAAATTGAAACTAACGACTTTTACAATGATATGAAAAACTACTTTATTAGTTATTTTGATACTAGTAATTATAGTACAAGTAATCCGTTTAGTTTACCGATTTTGAATAAAAAAGTGCCAGGTCTATTCAAAGATGAAATGGGTGGTAAAATAATCAGGGAATTCATTGGTCTACGTCCCAAATTATATTGTATTCAATCTGAGCAATGTACTTTAAAAAAAGCTAAAGGTGTTAAGAAATGCGTAGTGAGAGACTTAGTAAAAGCAGATTATAAAAAAACGTTAACCAATAATGAAATAACTCGTAAACAAAATTTATTATTTAAATCATTGAAACACGAGTTAGTAACCCGTAGTGTCAACAAAGTTGTATTATCATCCAATGATGATAAGCGGTATATATTAAAGGACAACATTCACACTGTTTCTTGGGGTAATTGCTCAATTTTAGGCTGAATTTTAGGACGTTTAATTGAAATTTATGATGGGTTTTATTTTTTCATAAGTATGACATTGTGATGTTTAAAAATGTATTTAAGTACTTTAAGTTTTTATCTTATAAGAATGTACCTACCTACCTATGTCTTTTACTCTTATTTATAAATAAATACCTACATGATGTAATCATATTTTCGTTTTATTATACTTCATTCTCAACTAGTGACATAATAGAAAACTTTTGCGACACACATAGGTAAGTAAAGGGTAAACTGTACCTGAATCAGGTTTGTTCAAATTTTCATGTCTCAACCTGTTCTTAGTACCCATATCTATATAATAATCATTGCAGTAGCGAGGTAACACGTCATAGAAATCTTTTTGCTTTGCTATGCACAATACGTGTTTTTACATGATAGGATTTTCATGTTTCAACTTGTACGTCGTAAGTATTTTGTTGTTTAAAGAAATATGTATTAGAAATAGTATCAATTTTCAGAAACTGTGGCTATATAATCCCGTTGTTAATTTTATAAGTTCATTGTTTCATTCTGAATTTATCACTAACGACGTGGACGTAAATTATACGTGCAACTTTAAATTTATCTATTAGTTTACAAATCGACAAACAACATGGTAAGATATTTGATTTGAAAAACTATTATAATATTGTGTTTATAGAAAAGGTAACACGTCACGTAACGTAAATAACATACTAACGTTTTTTTATTTTCAGAACACAAATGAGAATATATTCGCGATAGAAGACACTGAAGAAAGAAACGGTTTGCCAAATGGATTGTATTCACCAGAATCGCTTCCAAATGCGCAAGATCCATATGCATTTGACGAAGAAACTGAACGATTATGGATCGCAGCTCAAAGTACACACCGTGAAACACCTAAAAAAAACGCCGAGAGAAAAAAATCCACGCGCAAGTCAGAATCAAAAATAGTGAGTAAAATATTAAAGAAACATAGACAACCTTCATACGTTATAAACTGTGAACCAACAAAAGGACGGCGTTTGATCAAAATTGAGATTAAGGACCTGAGCGGATCAAGTGAGAATGAAGAGGAGATAATAAAGGCACAATATATTGTCAAAGATCAAGTTGACGAAATTTCTGATCAAACCGAAAATTTAATACATAATATATCAAAAAAAATATGCGGCTATTCTTTCCCTAACATTTATTAATAGTTCTTGTTTTAAAATATTCCTAACTAGATTAATTTTATGTAAATAGTGGTGTAGTGTAAGTTTGTAAATAAATGTGATCGTCATTTGTATTGAAATTAATATTTCATAAATAATTTATATTTTAATATTATTTGGTGTAAAAATGATAATATATAGGTATTATGCATTAAAAGTGATAATAAGAAATAAAAATCAATGAAGATTTAAAGTTTGTTTTATTGAAATATTTATCAGTAAAATGTACCTACATTTTACTGATGTATATTTATACAATTTTTTATACAAATAATATTTGCTGATGTCATATTTATATTTAATTAAATTTTTATTGTGTGTACTGTGAAAATAATGTGTTAAAAATTATAGATAGGTATTTAAAATGTGGGTTAAAAAATAAAAACCATTTACTTTAAAAAATTGTTTTATTTATTAAATCTGTGTACAGGAAGACAAATTACCTTTCTTGCTCTATTAAATAGTTCTTTAAACATAAAACATTTTTAAGTGCACATTGTTTAGTATGATTAATACAATTAAAACTTGTCTCATTATTTGAATATTTGTGATGCAACAGTGATAAATTTAGGCACTTGTCTTCACCAAGATCTACGCAAATACAATTCATACAAAGATCTTGAATCCACTTAACTTTTTCTAAGCCCTTCACAATAATTTCTTTATTTTCTAGATAAGGAACAATTATGCGTCGAAATTCTCTATAGTCGATATAACCTTCATTCCAGTAAATCCCTCTGTTTCTCTCTAACCACGTAACTTGTTTTTTTTCATTCGTAGTTAAGTATTTAAATAAATATGGGGGCTTTATTAAGAACGTTTGGGTATAAACACGAGTGGCTAGAGCTAATTCCTTGATTATAAAGTTATTATAAGTGTCTTTAAACCCCTGGACATCCACTATAATTGTATTCGGGTTCATGATAATTTTCTCACAGTGCTGCTTAATGGTTTATACTCAATTATACAGTCGTTCAATATAAGACAATATGCCGAAGTTTGATCCGGGATATCAATATCACTTTCAATTTCCACTCTTACGTCCACAACAGGACCTGACTTAAGATTATCTGGCTGTCTAGAACAGTCTATGACGAATAACGGAGCAACGTTTTTAAATTGTTCCTCACTTAATAAAGGCTCAGCGCGACGCCCATAATAAGACTGTTGAAATTTAGTATATTTTTCATATATTAAAGCAATTCGATTATTCGAGAAACTTGTATTTATATTTTCATATGGGAAGTAGGTGGAGTTAAGGTATACCTTAACGTCACGAATCTCACAATGATCAAATCGAGACATATCAAATGTAGCATTATTTTTTCTATTTGTCTGTAAACCAATAATGACAAATCTTGGTTTCTCTATTTGCGAAGATGTTTTTATTGACCAAGTATGTTTGGTGGTTTTAGGCAACATTGGATATTCATACAAATCCCAATTCCTGAATATCATCTGAAGTGGTCGATCTTTTTCTAACAATTTTAGAATGTTTATTTTTTCTCTAACAGATACTTTAACATGCGGTACACGCCATATTATTTTGTTTATGATAATATCTTCTACAATTTCACCAGGGTTGAGTTTTAGTGCGTTCAGATTGGTATTACTTCGTAATAAGATTAGTTCATGTTTACTGTTTATTACTACTTTCTTAAAATCTTCTGCGAAACCAAGAATGTTGCGAAGTGGTATAGAAGCAGAAAAGCTACCTCCATTAGAACTTCTTATTCCCTCGATATTCCAACCCCAAGCATTAGATGTTTTAGCTTCGCTCTCATTCATTGATATAAATGATTTCATCGTGCTAGTTATACCAGCATTTTTTATTTTATCTATCTCCACTCCATTTATTTCGTACCTTATATCTTGAAACAAGTAAAGTAAACTATTGTTTGTGAAATGAACGTTACTGACTCTCTCTTTCGAATTTTCAGCCTTCTTTACAATAACAGTTCCTTCCAAAAACAAAGTGCTTTCTGATGGTAATATATACAAGTCTTGCTGATTAATGGGTATCCTGATTTCATCGCTTCTATTAAAACTTGTTACGTAAGGCTTGTAAGAGTGAATTTCAATTCCTTCCACAGAGTTGTCATAGGCTGGAGCGGTTAAAACATCTAGGATATTCATTTTAACAAACCAATCGCCTTAAGAAATGCTTTATTGTTTTTATTCAACTTTATTCTCCTTTTAGGTCGAGTTCTTACTTGATTGAGAGTTCGAGTAGAACTGCTATTTTGAATTGGAAGAAACATATTATATTTAGTATAGTCAATCATTTTTTCTTTTGAGGTGTAGATACAACTGTACTTCTTCACCTCGCAAATTTATTAAGTTATTATTTATATCCAAAAGTCTGATCTGTATGCAGCTGATGTTGGTTTGGTTGATTGGAAAGTAAATTGCGTTTTTTGGTATTTCTATAATTCTGTATCCAGGTGGGACATTAAGTGCGAATTCATGTAGAATGTGACTGGATTGTCCGTTTATATAGGAACCGCTAATTATATCACATTCAACTCTTATCACGGTTGTAGGCAAAATGTTGACTGGAAACTCTGATACATGATATTTATTGGCTTCCAAGACTTGTCTTTTAAACCCCAACAAACCTCCGAACGTACAATCTTTAGTAAAATCTATAGTTGATGTACAAAATAACATGGTTTTTAAGGTGTTGTTATTGCAATGGAGCTTTATGGATGCATCCTTTACTTCAGATTTTAAATAATCACTGATATCTTGCAACTCATAAGTACCTTCAGGTATTTCAATAACATTATTTGAACCATAGTATAACTTATTATTTGTTTTATCAATATTTGGAATAGAATTATATGTGGATAAATGTAATAATGCACATTCATACTCTCCGATTAATTGTAACGTATTTGGATAGAAGGTAGTTAATACCGATGAGTTTCCAGTTATAGACAAGGTGAGTGTCATCTTGCAAATGATAAAAATTAAAGAACAGTATAAAATTTATAGTATTTATTCCAAAAAGATTGTAGATATTCTAAACACAAATGTCCACAAATTATTGTATCAAATTTTTGATATCTTGTATAGTTATAATTAATATTGCAGTTCCTAAAATATCGTATCAATTCGATTGGTGGTCTTAAATCACCAAAACTATCAAAATATTCACAATAATTATTTACCTTGACATAAGCTACCCAATGCGTTCCATCGTTTTCTGAATTATCTAAGTTAACTATACCACATTCAATTCGTTTAGGGATTTTTGGTAACTGATCCTTCATGTAAACTCCTCGAAAATAAGGAATACCATATGCATAATTTTGAATATCGATATTAGTTAAGGCACGATTAGGTAGCTTATTACTTAGTTTTTTGACGATTTTATAAACAATCCTTTGCCTTTTTTGTGTGGTTTAATGTATAAACCGTTACCTAATGCAATAGCTTCCATAGTCTTATTATGACGTTCAGATTCTTGTAATTTTTTTTGACCTTCTTTATAATCATTCACTGTTTTTGCAATACCCGCTGCGCCACCAGCCAAAGCTCCTAAAGCTGATAAACCGGCAAAAATCGGGTTTAAAGGCAGAATGCCTCCTGTTTTTGGTAAAGGTATGACTCGTGGTACTCGAAGTTTTGGAACGCACGGAACAATTTTTTTAGCAGCCATATAAGCTGCATGTATTAGATTTACCATCTTTGGGTACGCGTTTCTTGATTTTTCTTTTAATTTTTGTAACCAAATTATGAAATGGCTTAACACCAGCACCAGATTTGAGTTTCGCTTTCATAACTTTACTCACTACCCACGAACTAAGCTTTTCTCCTTTACTAGCATCTTTTGCTTTCATTCTTTGTTTGGCCATATTTAAAAGTTGTAAATCGGCTTTGTGACGATTAGACAAGTCTGTATAGTTTTCGTATGCAATGTCGTGATACATACATGCTTCGTCTAGCTTATTTACACCTTTATCACCACGCAGTAAACGTTTTGAAAGTTTTGTTCCAGGTCCGCAATAATTATAGCCGGGTAAGTGGAGTTCAAATGGCAAATGATTAATAACACTATTGAGTAGTCCACCACCTTGCATAGCTCATAGTATAATGAACAAAATATTATAATTAATAACTGTTATGTATATAATTTATTCCACTATTGCAGTCTTATCAATCCAACTATTCTCTTTATTACTTAAGCCCAACCATTTTACGAACAGTTTATTTCCTTTCCTTCGTAAAACTTTTTCTATCAAATAGACACCTGGACAAGATGATTTTTGAAGTTCGTGTTTGTAAAAGGTTCCTGATATAACTTGTTTGTGTTGATCTTCGATGTGATATGTTTCTGGTACAGTGTTATTGATACTTTTTATATTAAATAGTTCCGTTGACCAATTAGGTGTATAACCTTTCTCAAATAGTTGTTTATATTTACTAATTCTAACTCTATCACCAATCATAAACTTGGGCTTATGTTTATAGGATACCGTTTTTATTGAGTTCTTAATATTATTTTTAACATCTGCTTCATTCAATTTATTGACATCAACGGGTGCTAATTTAATAGTGCTATGTTTTGTGTTGTTATATGTCTTTACAACACTCTCCAAACCAAAATCTATCCATTTATAGTGCCCGCTGAGACTAAAGTACTTATACAATTTATTTTTAATAGTTCTGATAACACGTTCTACAATTGAAGCCTTTTTCGTTGAAAAAGTTGAGTAGTGATTAATATTATAGTTCTTTATAAGCTTTTGAAATGCTGAATTATAGAACTCGGTACCCAAATCAGTTTGGAGATGAGCTGGTATCCGATGGTTAGTCGATATCAATTTCTCGAATGCGTTAGAAACATCATGCTTATTTTTAGTTTTTAGTGGTTCTATCCAAACGTACTTTGAGAAGCAATCAATAACTATTAAAATATAGTTATAACCTTTATTAAATCTTTTCAAGTTTTGCATGTCGATTAAATCAGCTTGCCACAAATCATCAATACCTTTTAAAATTACAGATCGACGAGGATAATTTTTTCGTGCAGCTTTATGTATTTCGTTAACAATTTGTTGTTTTGTCATTTTGAGGAACTTTCAAGCTTATGCATTTGATCTAATACAAATTTAACTGCGTTTTCAACTATCTCATCAACTGCTTTCCGACTATAAAATTTGTTTTCCAAGTGAACCACTGCCTCAGATACTATTGTTTTTAAAGCTTTCTCCAGCTGGATCTGAACATCGTTTAACATAGTATTTTGCAGTTTTTGTAAGTCGGTTATTAGTTTAGTTCTCAATTCATCTACATATGCTTTGTTTACTGCATCATCTGCATCTTCAGGAGGTTTGACCCCTGTTAGCTTCGATGTCTTCAAATCGTAATCACCATTTTCAGATTTGAGCAATGCATTATCATAAAATTCCAGCAATTCTGATATACGTAATCGCTTATGAATATAATGACCAAATTTGTCTAAATTCATATTTAAGATGTATTGTGTTGAACGGTGTACAATAAAATGATAGACATTTCTTATTAGTAAGTCTATTTAATGATTTTGCTTTCACGTAGTTCTTCAACGATAGATATTATTTCATTATCTAGTCCTGTGTTGCCAGCATCTCGAGAAGCAATTAATAACTTTAATCTATCAACCAATTCATTTGGATCATCCCAATATACAAAATCTGTGTTTTTTTTCCACATTTTTGTTAAAGGTAATCCTTTTCCTACTTTTGGTTCACAGTTTGGACTTTTACTTTGTTGATCGAAAAGAGGTTTAATAACTTGCATATATTTTTGTCCTTTATTACTTTTAATTGGTTTTCTTGAATCAAAATCTCTACGATGTGCATTTGTTACAAGTAACATCGACTTATAATTTTGCATGTCATAATCTGTAACAAAGCTCAGATCAACGTCTTTTTTTAAGAGCAACTGTCGCAAGCCAGGTGTGCATTTGTATTTGTGTCCGGCTACAGTAATAACGTCATCACCAATCGTTATACTAGAGAAACCTAACATTAACTTTCCACGTTCATTTCTTACACCAAATGGTACATCTGCTAATATTTCTGAAGATAATGACCAAGATGATACATCATGATCTGGATTAGTATCGACTATTGACTCAAATGAAGAGTCAATATCGGCTTCTGATTCATCATTGGTATCATTTGTTTCTTCTATATGTTGATCATTCTGTAAGTCGTGGTTGGAAATTTGATCATGAAATTCTCCTTTTTCTTCATTTTTTGTTAGAACTGGTTGATTATTGGTGTTGGCTATTAAATTAAGAGATTCTGTAACAGGCTTGAAAACTGTATCAAGCACTTGTCTGTTATTTTCTTCAAAATCCTTCATGTTACGTATTTTTTTTCTTACAGCTTGTGTTGCATCTACAATTTGTTTTTTCAATGATTTTTCCATTATGTAAAATAGATGGTAATCCAATAAGAGTCGATTAAAGAATGACGAGAAACTAAAAGCAGTCTATTTAAATATTCAAATTTTATCTAATTCTACAAAAGTGTCAAACATTTTTCTATAACACCCGTTGTTTTTAGGACAGTCTTTATTAATCACAACATAGTCATAAGGCTCTTTCCATATTTGAGAACACATGTTACGAAATTCCAACCACGTCATGTCAGTGTTAACATGTTCTTCATAAACATGTTTCAAATTAATTTCGTCTTGCTTAAAAAGCACAATTAAGTTAGCGTTATCTCTTATTAGTTGTTTAGGTATTTTGCTATAAGTTTGATTTAAATAAAAACTGTCAATCAATTTATGTCTTCCCATGGCAAAATAATCACGCATATTACTTTGATTTTCACATGCTACATCGTCAAAAATAATTACTGAATTAGGTTTTGCATCTGAAACTTTCATAACGTCATCATTTGCCTGATATTTCTGAAAACTGACTCCTGGTACTCCTCGTAAAACCTTTTCTAAAAAAATGTACTTTGGTTGATATAGAGTTTTAGAATATACATAAACATTTTGAAATGTCAATCCATTTTCGTGCAAAAGGAGACCAATTAGCAAATTGGTTTTTCCACAATTTGATGGTCCGCAAATGATGCAACGTACTGTATTCGGCAATAATTCTCCATGGCGTAACTTGATTTTGGGTAAATCATTACAGATTATACTAATCTGTAACGATTGTGCTTGTTTAATGAATTTCATGTTTGATGCAATGCTGACGGACTGATTATGAACAGATGTAATTATGACATTATGTATTTATAACCGATGGAACGGTAGTGTATTGAAAGTGTATTGAACAGCATTAAAATGTCGAACGTTGGCTTAGGTAAATGATTTTACGAATACTGATTTATAACTCTCAATCGCACATGTAAGATTGAGAGTTCTAACTCACTTCGTTCGTAAATATTACAATATTAGTGAGTTAGAACTCTCAATCGTACATGTGCTATTGAGAGTTCTAGATCAGTAATATTGAGAGTTCAACGAACGAAGTGAGTACTGATGATTACGAATACTGATTTATAACTCTCAATCGCACATGTACGATTGAGAGTTCTAACTCACTTCGTTCGTAAATATTACAATATTAGTGAGTTAGAACTCTCAATCGTACATGTGCTATTGAGAGTTCTAGATCAGTAATATTGAGAGTTCAACGAACGAAGTGAGTTAGAACTCTCAATATTACTCTACTAACCTTACGTGATAACTGGAGGTGCGGGAGAATCGAAGCGCCGATCAATATATCGACGACTCCAGGAACAGCGTAAGTCTCATCTGCTAAAGGCAAGTCTTTAAATTTCGTTAATAAAGACGTGTCAACCGGGACGGTAGGCAACTGTTCAGTTATTTTATCTGTAACGAGCGAATCCATGTCAAACCAAATATTATTATTAAAACGAGATCCAAACCTTGTTTTAACGGTGCCATGAACAGCTGACTGTAAACCTCCAAAACCCTTCACCACTGAGCGGGTTGAACGCTTATTAACATTGAAACCAAGACGTTGACAACAATCTTGAGTAATAAAATTAATCTAATAGCGCTCGAACAATGTGCGGTTTACCTAATGCATCGACAATAATAACGCGAGCAGTCGCGAGGACCACAGTAGTGAGCGCAGCACTAGCGGACAACGAACACAAGGTGACGTCATTCGCAGCGGTCTCCGGGCGGGCCGGAGCGCGCGCGAGCGCGGGCTGCGGCTGTGGCGCAGGCCGCCGTGTGTCACCGCTCGACGAACCAACTGTGCTCACATTGGATGCGGCATTACTATTTTCAAAATGAAGTAAATTGTGGTGTCTCGCTGGACATTTGCGACAACTATTGCTACTATTACATAAAACAACGCGGTGTTTAGTACCGAGACAATTAAAACAAAAATTATTAGCGCGAACAAATTTATAACGATCACTAGGCGATAATTTTAGGAAACCCGGACACTTGTACAATTGCGAATGATGAGCATTACACAAGGAGCAAACAGGTGATTGTACATGTGCTGGTGCGGTATTAACATAAGTATGAGTTGACCTCAGTGACCTCGATGACGCATCTATTTTACGTTCGGAACTAACAACTTTCTTCGCGCCTTCATGTTTCGATGAAGAGCGTTGCAATATTTTTATATGCTCGCAAACAAAACTTTCTAAGTCTTCGAACTTAGGAATTTTATTGCCGCGATGATCCGACTCAAATAAACGAATGGTTTCGGAATCTAATTTCTTTAAACCCATATACAAAAATAAGAAGTCGCAGAGGTCATAGATCTTTAGGTTCTTTACGGCGCGAACAGATGATGCGAAAGTATCTAGAAACTTCTCTAAGTTTTGATCGTTACATGCCGTAATAGATTTCAAATCAAACATCTGATCCAAATAATAATATGCGTTAGCTACCGATCTTTTATCCTCATACTTAGCTTTCAAAGTATTTAAAATTAAATTATAATTTTCGGCACTAAACGTAATTCCAGCGCAAACGGTTATAGCTTTACCAGTTAATTTTTAAACGAGATAATGCAATTTTTCGTGATCTGTCAACGAATCGTTCTTATCTATTGTATTCTCAAAACTATCTATAAATAAACACCAATTGCGGATGTTACCATCAAATTCGGGTATCTGAATTGGTGGCAACTTAGGTCGGTCGCGAGTGGGATTGGGTCGGTCAGACGGTTTCTCCAAACTCCTAGCGACGCGTTTGATACGACAATACAAATCGTCAAACGACGACAAGGCCTGATAACTCACTGAGTAATCGGGATTTAAATTTAACTCTAAAACGTTGAATGACATCAACGTTTAAAGGATTCGATTATAAAGGAGTCGTACTAAGGATTCGAAATCCGCGCGTAAACTATCTAAGTTTTCTATAGAACATAAGAACGAATCTCTAATAGCCAAATCAGAGGTTTTAAGTGCATTATCACAAATCGATTGTACGCGAGAGTAAATCATTTCTCTTTTAGCGTATAAAAGTTTCAATTGAACCCCACTACCGGTCCTACCAACCTTTGGGGACATTTTTACAACTAAATATCAAACTAAAGTGCGGTAAACAACAAATGAAATGACTTAATCTTAGCGGTACAGAGCAGCGACGCGGCGCGAACGATATTCCGTAGGTAGGTAGGTACTTATAACTGCGAGTGCAAGCTTGAACAAAACGCGCATAGCAACAACCCGATCGTACCTACGCGAGCTAGATCGCTGTCTAGGTTCAACTATTATTTCAGGGATTAAGTATTGCGTAATATCTATTTAAATTAAAACACCTTCGTATGAATTTGAATGAAATGCGAGCGAGGTAAAACCGCGTACCTACCCACGTAGGTATTAGGTAAATACGATGCGATCTAGCGGCGAACGGACAACTTAGAAATTGAAACAAATAAAAACAAAAGCCAAATACGTTAGGTATTACACTGTGCCTATGCACTAGGGTGTCTAGGATACCTAAGATCTAAACCTAAATGCCTAGATGCGGGGTTTTCTACTAAAATAACTAGGTATTTAGGTGCGGTGCGTTTATTCCCAATGGAATAAATGACAAAATGCGAAACTACGACTAAGGATCGATACGATAAGAGAAATGCGAGCGAGGTATAACCGCGTACCTACCCATGTATGTATTAGGTAAATACGATGCGATCTAGCGGCGAACGGACAACTTAGAAATTGAAACAAATAAAAACAAAGCCAAATGCGTTAGGTATTACACTGTGCCTATGCACTAGGGTGTCTAGGATACCTAAGATCTAAACCTAAATGCCTAGATGCGGGGTTTTCTACTAAAATAACTAGGTATTTAGGTGCGGTGCGTTTATTCCCTATGGAATAAATAACAAAAGCGAGCTACCACTAAGGATCCGGTACGATAAGGACCAAAAAGAATGGTGGCGCAATTCTCGCCACGTGAGCTAGTGGACTGTATTTTGCTTGGGTTGAAGCTAACTGTTTCATATGACACTTTACACAACAAACAAGACAGGTGATCGGGTTGCCGCGGAGGTGGTTTAGGCATTGAATGCAACCCAAGAAATTAGGAGAGGATGCACTAACCTTTATGACGCCACGTGTTGTCGAAGCCGGTGCACCGGTCTTATCTTCCTGGCTCAGGAGCTGCTGCCCACATCACTAAATCACTTGAGGGACACACGAGAGGCACAATCCGATCGGTAAAGGTCTATGAAAGCGGTTAAAATCCAACAAACATTATTAATTTCTGAGAGTCGCGTGCGCTGCCTCCATTGTTTATTCTAGTTCACACGGAAGACAAGATGCGGCTATTTTGACAATTGAGCGGGGCGAAAACTATTGCTATCTCACTTTAAAGGTAGTGCGGGAGGGAGATGGGTACAGGAAGCGTGTGTTCAGTGTCAATGATTTGAATTACTACTATTGAGCGAAAAAATACAAATTCTACTATCGGCGCAACCAATATCGTATCTTTCAAAACTACTTGAATTATTTAGTTTAATCGTCAATTTTCACCTTAAATGGTTCCTGTATTTTTTTTATATAGGACACGTCAATTGGACTTTGCCTTGCCTGATGCTAAGCTGAAGGCAAAGACCCAGAAAAGAGGGTCACCATTACTTACACATACCGTGTGACAATGGTGACACTCAGCTTGACGGCCTCACATATGCTTTTTCACGCCCCGCTTAAAGGACCCGGGACTGTAGGAAGAAGGAAACACGTGAGCTGGTAATGAATTCCAGGCCTTAATGGTGCGACAGAGGAAAGAGTCTCCGAACCGCTTGGTTCTTGATCGGATGTTCTACACCGTGTGCAGATGACATCTAAGACCTGCACGTGTTGTCCTGTGTAGGAAAGGGGAGGGTGGGACTAATTGGAAGAGCTCATCAGAACACTCCCCATGGTACAGACGGTAAAATACAGCCATGGACGCAACATCTCTACGCATCTGTAAAGGTTCTAGGGTGTTCATGACCTCGGGATTCCCAATGATGCGGATCGCACGTCGCTGCAACCTGTTGAGAGCATCTAGTAAGTACTTTGCTGAGATGCGAGCAGTATTCCACACAGGAGCGAATTTGTGTCTTGTATAGAATACACCGCTGCTCCCGCGTGATAAATCGTCTCACTCTGTTCAGGACTCCGAGTTTTCGTGAGGCTGTTTTTATGAGACTTTCGATGTAATTTTTGTTATTCAGGTTGCAGCGAACATCCATACCTAGTATATTGAGATTGGTAAGTAACTCCATCTACTGAACAATACATTGTGCTAGCACCCAACGATGACGTCATACCGTTGAAAATTACGTCATCATTCACGATTTCCAACGCCACGCTACCAGGCTTCCATAAACGCTAGGCGTGTGTGTAGTTTCATCGCTATGCAAAATGTTCTGCTTGTATAAAACAGCTACCTTTGTGTTATAGGTAGGTTCTATTTCAATTTGTTGAAGTTTTAGCTGCTTTAGTGCGACCTGATAAGGAATGGTTAGGTTTTTCATGCATATTTTTATGTAAACGTAATTATTTTTAACCGACTTCTCATCGACAGGAGTTTCTCAATCCGAATGTAGTTAAATATTTTTGTAAATTACTTACTTTATCAATAGTTTTAGAAAGTTAAGGAATTTTTTATACCACTTTGGTTTCTGTGTAGCTTGAGCATGGCACAGGCCCCTCCTCAATTACTATAATTACGGCATAGTATTGTACTAGGTACGTAACAGAGAACGCGTGGTAACAGGAAATGTTACCTTTATCTTTCGATTAATTAAAGTTTTTTATATACCTATTGTTTAGTATACACGAGACAAAACGTACATCCGTATACTTACTTAGCCTTAAGGAACTTTTGTTAATTAACGTCTTAAAAAACGCTGCAGTTGAGTTTGTTGCGCCCTTTCTTCTCCAACAGCGCCTTAGGAGCGGTAGTAAACTTAGCTTAATTAGAATTATTATTGACGTCTGTACAAAACCATTTTATTGTTCAATATTGAAAATTTTAGCCTATGGACGTGTGCCCATGGCGAGGAGTCACACTCGTGCTGCCGGTTCTGTAAGAATAGAGTTAAGGTATCATAAGATTCACCTTATCAACTCAAGTGTTATTTGATAGGAGTTTAAAACAAATATCAAAAAGTGGCAGTTTGGCACTAAATTTTTACTCGTTAATACAATAATTTTCTAACAGATTATATCGCACCTTCCCTCAGCGTCTGAGTATTGCTGTGAAAAAGCAACCGAACGGTAAAACGCATCAAATAAATCGCAGCAAGCTGATTTTATTATATTTTATCCATAAAAAATGTGATATTGATAAATTATTTTTTTATTTTTTTAAATTTTAATCCTGTTGTGGTAACTGTTCAAAATGTAGGCGAATCATTGAAATAATCCAGTAACTATGGCTGCTCAAAAGTAGCCGAAACGTCGGGTTTTCAAATAAATCGCGATAGAAATGTATTGCATTAAATTAAATGCCAGGGCCGCTGTTGGGGGAGGTTTCATTACCTACTGTCTACCAGGCTATCATCAAACTGAACAGGTTGAATCAGATAGGTTCTATAAAGCGTTTGCAGTAAGTAGCATTTTCCCTTCATCTATGAATGTATGCATGTGTGCGTTACTTTCTGGGCGGAGCTTCGTAAATTGTTCTGCCTTTGTAATAGAGTCGATTTAGAATGTTGTGAAGTCTAACTCTGTTGTGGTTTCTCAAAATAGGTACATAAGCGCCATCTGTCAACTGTTTGTCTATGTAAAACATTGTCACAATAAAACTATCTTCTTACGTTTTTAGTGTCACACGAGAGCATGTTTTTTATTTCAAATACTCTTAATAATGAATTATTAATAAACTCTTTCAGTTATATGTTGTTCTAGTAACTTACAATTGAAATAAAAAAAATGGTATTTTTTTGTGAATTACCTTACTTTAGGAGAATATTGAACGTGATTCAATTTGTATTTCTCATGTGACTCGCCATTGAAGTAAACCGAATTCTCGAATATGAAATTCATTGGTAAAAATACCAATCCTTGACACGACTGTCATGGTTCGTACATCTGATTGAAGCGCTACTGTCTCGTAGAAGTCTTTGTAAACAACTGCTACGAGTGTAACACTGTAGCCGTAGCAATTAAAATCTACGACAAGGTGTAGCCGTAGCTACGTAGAAGGCACAAGTTCACACACTATTTGTTTTCTTGAAGTCAGATTTATCCAGGAACAATGCTAAGACGCTGATGTTGACTAAACACTATACAGCAGGATTGTGTTTCAAATTTTTAAACTTTTAGCATTAAATTCGCAGTACAAACTGAAGGCAGTATTTGCTTTTAGAAAATCATTTTATTAGTGAAAATCTATTAATGGTTTTCTCAGGTTTGAGTCAATTAAATTAATTGAGATACTTGATTTAGACCTTGATTGAGATTAGTTTACCAGGGTTCCTTTTTTATTTATGACACACCAATTTGATTTCATCTCGCCTGATGGTAAGCTAAAGGCAAAGTCACAGGAATAAGGGTGGCCTCGTCATATGCTTTTTCACGCCCCGCTTAAAGGACCCGGGACTGTAGGAAGAAAGAAACACGAGAGCTGGATATGAACTCCAGGTCTTCGTGGTTCGGCTAAGGAAAGAGTCTCCGAACCGCTTGGTTCTTGCTCGTATATTCTGCACAATGTTAGAGTGACATGTATGTATGAATGAAGACCAAATGTCTATAATCTATGTATGGCGAGGTTTTGTGCTGTTAGTGGGAAGACCAAAAGTTTGTCCTGTTTTATCTTCTGCACTGACGTCACAGAGACTCTACTCTTACAGGATCCGTAGCACGTGTGAGACTCTCTTGGTGTTACACACGTCCATAGGCCACGGTAGACACTTTCAATCAGGTGGGCCGTGTGCTTGTCTGCCACCTAAGTGGTCTAAAAAAAATTATGTATTTGCAAAAGAATATATATTTGAGTGTACTGTCAATTTATTTACTGGTTTGATCCCTCCTTAGTCATTTTTATTTCTGTAATATTTATCTCCGTTAAATATTCCACAATTCGTGGGGGAGAATGAACAGCCGACAAGTTACCAGGCTGTGAGCGGAGCGAGGAGCTCTCTTGTACTAGATACGATAACACGCTACAAGATTGATGTGTGCGTAGTTGTAAATGATAAGAGTTGTGTGCGATTTGATCACCCCACACCCCTTCCATGACTTTTAACCCAAGGAGGCTTTTCTCAATGAGGAGGTACACTACTTATTTATCCCGATAGATGGCGCATTATCGCATGCTTTTGTATTGCTGTCAAATTTCGTATTTTTTTTTTTTTTTTTTTACACAACGCTATCTAGACCCATGGTAAGCATAGCTTAACTAGCTTGTGTTATGGAATCTAGAATACGGATAAACATACTTAGATACTTTTTTTTTGTAAATGCATACATATTATACATAGAAACACCCAGACCAATGCAAATATACATATTTATGCATACAAATATTTGCACTGAGCGGGAATCGAACCCGCACCCCCTGCATAGCAGTCGAATGCTCTACCGCTACGCCACGGAGGTTTTTGCAATTTAAGCAAAATATCTTCTTTAGAATAAACAATGACGCTGAGTTGTCATTCCAGTGTAAAAAGAATGGTCCTCCTCGTTTACTCACAGATAAGAAAGGACAGACGCTATAGATTAAAGCCCAGCATTAGAAAAACTGGATATCAAATTCGTCTGCTAGAATAGTAGCGATTATTTCAAACTCGATGATTTTTATGTACGTCGCGCTGATTGGTCAGCAATCAGCAATGGACATAAGTATCGGCAGAATGATTAATTCCCATTCAATTAGTTTAAGAAATTGAGCACAAACTTAGTTAAATCTTAACCAGTACGACTGTGAACATTCGACATATCAAATCTAATTCTGTAAAGAAAAAACAGTTCCTACACTGTTTATATTAATTTAATTATATGTAATTTATTTTGACGCAAGTCAAAACAAAGTAGGAGGGCAGATTTAAGGTCAAAAGTGAACTTGAAGCTACTGATATCCATGTCTTCTATTCAAAAGATGTTTTAATAATGTTTACAGGAATTAACACAATCATGGTATAGGTATATATGTACCTGTATGTTGATTTGCCTGACGTATCGACCAGGTTACACTGGCTGTTTATTGTAAATTATAGAATGCGATTTTTTTTTTCATATAACTAAGGTGGCAAACAAATATATATCCTCCTTATTCAAAGAATAAAATAACATTTGTAAGCAGTGTGTAGTACGTTCATAGTTATACCACACAATGAAAGCGACAGTGAACTTGAACTGTTGAACTGTAGCTGTCGTATACGATATCTTCTAGTGTGCTATGACGGTGCAATTGCACACTACTACACACTCAATGTTGTAGTATCTCTTCGATTCTCTGTGAGCCTGGTAGTTTGGACGCTTGTTCTTGGAAATGGTAGGTGTAAAGAAGAACAATGAAATAAAACTGTATGTATGTATGGTCCCTACAGAATTCCATGGCTATAATAACCTCGTGTTGTGTTCCCGGAGGTGAGTAGGGTAGCCAGAGGTCACTGGAGAGTTTTTGTGCTGTCAGTGGGAAGACCAAAGGCTTGTCCTGATTTTGTGTTCTGCACTAAGGGAACATAAAATCTCTATTTTTACAGGGTCGGCAGCACGGATGTAAACTCCACTGGTGTTACACACGTTCATCGGTCACGGTAACCACTTTACTACATCAGGTGGGTTGTGTGCTTGTCTGCCATCTAAGTTGTATAAAAAAATGGTATGTTTGTATGTATGTATGTAGAATCACGCCTTTATCCCCGGAGAGTTAGGCAGCCGTGAATTAACACCCACATTTCACCAATCATTGTATTTGATTCCCCGTAATAAGCGGTGAGCCTATTACCATATTTCGGGCATTATTGTTGACTCGAGGCCATGCATCTGAGGCTGAGTCTGGACTATAAATATTCTACAACATTCTATACAACGCTACCTATATTCGTGGCAAGTACAGCTTAACTAGCTTCTGTAATAGAATGTAGAATGCGGATAAACATTAGATTTTTTGCAAATATACATAAACGCAAATATACATATTCGTGCATACAAATATTTGCACTGAGCGGGAATCGAACCCGCTCCTCCTGCGTAGCAGTCGCGTTCACTACCCCTTCGCCACAGAGGCTGTCATGTCATATGTATATATCTGTCTGATACTAGTCGCCTTGTACGATACCGCATGGGAAGAGATGGGGTGTTTCAAATTCTTCTCTCCCGGGAACCATGCGGTTTTCTGGAACAAGTAAGTCTCTTGTACTGTTTTGTGTTTCTATCAAATTAGGTCATCAAACATGGACGATCAATATGGGAGGAGACTTTAATGTACATTAAAGTCTTACTTAATAAATCAATGTAATGAATTTTAAAGAGACCTCTTTGATCACTTGGTAGCCTGGTGATTCCAGTCATGAAAATCTGTTTCGAGAAAATGGCGCCGCCAGTATGTCCAAACGACGAAGTTATTAACGTCTGGGCACACTTTAATGTGATTGAAAAAATATTTATAACAAAAATTGTGTCACGGTTCCAGGATGAAGCGATAATGAATTTGAACTTAGGAATTTGGAATGGATTAGATCTATTTATTTATTTATTTATTTATTATGATCTTAATTAATAATTAGATAAAGTTAGTTAATTTTGGCGGATATGCCTTTTTGTAATGGCATCAGTCAAAAAGTTAGCGTTGTTGATGATCGATATTTCGTTTTTCGCGATGCAGTTTTTTGTTTCGTACAAATAAATTTGGTTCTGCAATATGTAATATACAATTAGTAGTATACATAGAAGAGACTTTGAATATTATGAGGTGCCACCCTTTAATTTTGCACTAAGATTTTTTTTAATTATTCCTTTAATTAATTTCTATTCACTCTTTCATTTTCGCTCACCCTGTTTTTTCTTCTAATTAATTGCCGACGTTTACTTATGGGTACATTATTTTCATCTAATGTTGTATATTTTGTTCTCTGTCACAACAAGGGGCGACGCCTGTTCCGCGAATGCAGTAACTAATTGTTACGTCATCCCCTTACTCGTATAGTATCCTGGTACTTTTTTGTGACTGTACACGTGTCGTGGCGCTGTTAGCACACTACTATCATCATTCAATTGTGAGATGGCGCTGTTGTACAAAATATAATTTTGATGGTCTATTACTACTACGTCATATCCCCTTGGTCATATGGTAGCCTGGTAACTTGGCGAGAATAGAAACGTGACATGGCGCTGCTAGCAAAGAACTTTCGAGCGATGAGCGTGAAGCTGACGTTTTACTCGATAGATTTTATTCACTCGGGTGATTGCTTAAATTTTCTTTAAATGTAACATACATTTATAGAAACACGGCTTAAACGAGTTGAAATAAAATCTAACATTCATTTTCTTTTGTTTCTACTCAATAAATTATATCGTCGAATGAGGTCGTGCGTCTTGATATTAATTTAAACGCAGCACAGATAAAAAAGTCAGTAAGCACAGTTTCGATAGCATAAATTTCAGACGCATGCCTGAGAAAAAGGTCTTAACAAACAGACGGAAAACGAAGTAATCCTATAAGGCTCCTACCTCAAGAGGAAAAAGCGATTCCGCTTTCTCCTCTTTTATTCATTTATTATTTAACTCTTGAAATACGGAGTCATAAAACCCCGACATAGTTTTACCATTTTTCTTTTTTATGGTATTAATTATAAACTCCAAGTAAAACCGACCTAGGGTGAGTACTTACTTGATTTATAAAATCTGAATTTTAATATAATTGCTGAATGGCGCAAAGAAATAAACGCTTTTTTTGTCCAGGACACGCCAATCTGATTTCACCTTGCCTGATGGTAAGCTAAAGGCAAAAAAGAAGTTCACCATTACCGACACTAAGTAATGTTACAATGGTGGCACTCAGCTTGGCGACCTCATAAGCTGCTTTTTCACGCCCCGCTTAAAGGATCCGGTACTGTAAGAAGAAGGTAGCACGTGAGCTGGTAATGAATTCCAGGTCTTGGTGGTGAGGCAAAGTGTCCTAAGCGCTTGGTTCTTGCTCGTATATTCTGCACAGTGTGAGGGTGACTCAAGCCCAGCACGTGTTGTCCTGTATATGCTAAGTTGTTTCTACTACATAATATGTATTTAAAACAAGGAGAAATACGGGGTCTAAGTGCCTCTGAATTTTCGTGCAATGTTCTTGTAAAATGATGCACATTAGACCGTTCAGACCACAGGTGGGGCTGTTCGATTTGTTGTACTTGTACCACTGATAAGATAGTAGTACTAATGTAACTATTAGTCCAAGACGACACTAAACCAAGTCCCATCAGAGTACCGGATGATATATAAATAATATCATTAGACGCGTATTTAATTGAAAAATACGAAATGGCTATGCTGCAAGGCTAAAACTCTGGTATTTCTTACTAACTTGGATACTTAAAATCCATTTTGAATAACCAAAAAACAATGGTATCGATTGCCAGAATAAAAACCGGTTTCATCTGAAAGATCTGCAAATTCTGTGTATGAAAAAACACTGGTGCAATTTGAAAACACTGGCTAAAGTGGTGGCGAAAGCTTTTAAAGGTCGCAGAAAGATACCCGAGCGCGAAAAATTTAAATTATTGAAAATTATTGTAACAAAATGACAAGCCAGCGAGATTTTTAACAACGATGCCGAACTTGCGCTCTCTTTCAGCAAGAGAAGAGTGTTTGTTAAACTCCAAAAGACGCAGTCGCGTCAACAATCCTGTAGGGTCGATTTGTGCTGGAAGACATTAACACACACTTTATTTAAGTGTAAAAATTGCCTGTAGTAATTACTAAACCTATAGGTAGATTGTTAATCTCAATTCACAACCTAAAGATACAGAAGAGACAGTTGATTTAGTTTATAAATGGTCCCGTTTGAAGTCTCATAAAAAATATTCTTCGCATCCTTGAGTGAGGTCGAAATACTGACAAACTACCAGGCTGTTATCGGAGCGAGGAGATCCCTGTGACGTGTTTACGAAGTAGTATTGATTGATAGCCTCCATAACCCCCCACTCCATGACTTTTGATGGTCCACCGTCGGTGGAGCTCAATGGACCATACACTCATGTACAAAATACTGCCTCCCTACAACACGGTAACGTAGCGTATTGATATGTCTGCGTTTTCCTGATGTCCTAGTAAAGTGGCGTACTACAATCGTGACTAGTTGGTAGACAGAATTGCTGCCGATAAAACAAATACGTTTTTTTTTTCATTTCAAAACCCTATCTGCTTTTAGTTCGTCTACTTATTCTAACAAAACAATACATTCTGGTAAAAAGTGGCATACCACCACGGCTATTGTTGATTTTTACTTTAATACTTTTTAAAGCGTGATTTTTCAGTAGTGGGGTTTTAGTCTTAACATAAAATAATTTTCTCTTGACAACTTCACCAATTTACGAACTCAATATCGTGTATTTCCAACCGTACTTAAATACACCCTTCTCTTAGCAGTGTCGGATCCTGACTGGCCCTCAGTCGAGGCATTTTCCACTCCGCGCACCCTCCTGTCTACTCCACACTTTGATGTCACTCGCACCACAGGCGTTCCCTCACTACTGACCTCTTTCTTTTTCAAACCATTCCACTCCGTGCAAAACACTCACAAACAGTACGTACAGTACTTATAAAATCTATTCTATTAAGTAGGTACCAATTTGGAATTGGGCAATTTTTTATACCACTTCGGTGACAGACAAGCACACGGCCCCACCTTTTTTTTTTTTACGTGCGCAAAATCCCCACGGATACCTCCCCACCGGAGCCGGTGGAGGAGGTTATGTCGAACTCGAACCGACTAAAACGCACGCCGCCTGTGGGTCGCTTTGGTTGCCGAAGGTGAGGTTGACAGGCATATCCCTCGCACCCCGGCCGACCCAGGGGCATCTCTCACGATCTGGCCGTGGCCGAGGCCGATCTCGGGTGTGGGGACTACAGAGTGCCCAACTCGTCCCCGGAAATGGGGACCGCCGCGGCCTGCTTCTGCCAGGGTGACAGGCGGCTCCACCTGTCACCCCCAGGCCGGCGCTCATGGGGGGCGGAGGTCGTTCATCGACCTCCGACGCCCGAGTTGCCTTCCTACGCGGGCAGCTTGTCTTGCGATCCTTCGTCGCTCCCGCTGCCGCTCCCGCCCCGCCTCCTCCTTCACTAGCATTACTTGCTCGCAGAAGGAGGCGCCAGCACACGGCCCCACCTGATGGAAAGTGGTTACCTTGACCTATGGACGTGTGCAACACTAGGGGAGTCACACTTGTGCTGCCAATCCCGTAAGCATGGAGAGTTTCAGTGCCGTCAGTGTAGAAGATAAAGCAAGACAAGCCTTTAGTCATCCCACTGACAGCACAAAATCTCTCCAATGAGCGCTGGCTACCCTACTCACCGCCGGGAACACAACACGAGGTTATTATGGCTGCGATATTCTATAGGGCACAGGTACTTCCCTAGTCGGACTGCTAAATTAGACGGAAATACCGTTGTGTCCTACATCCACCATACTTCATTTTTTTTAAAAGAGTTGCCTGGGTTCGAATCCGCCACCTCTCATTCACAAGTTCAACGCCTCAGGCTCAGGCACTATGCCACTGTCACGACATTCCTACTAATTCTGTCCTACTTCTTACTAGTCCTACTACCAATCCTACTAATATTATAAACTAGTTAACCCGCCCCAGCTGCGCCTGTGGCATATTTTGAAACCTCATAATCACCTCTTTAAACCAGTAACTTTTTAGTCTTCAAAATAATGTTTAAAAATCTGTCGGAATTGTTGACATTTATGATCACTGCTCCGCTCTCTTAAGTTGTAGCGTAATGATATATAACTTAAAACCTTTTTCGATACACGGACTATTCAATACAAAAATGATTTTTCAATTCGTAGTTCATGAGATTAGCGCATAAAAACATACAAACAATCAATTTTTTTCCGCTTTATAATATAATTCTGTCCTACTTCCTACTACTAGTCCAACTAACTATCCTACTAATATTATATTTCATATTGTGTAACCTAACATCACCCCTTTGAACCAGTAATTTTTACTCTTCAAATTAATGCATGGACATCTGTTGGATATTTTGACATACATCACTGATTGTGATGATGATGATGATTGATGATGACTGATTTGACTATTAAATATTATGACGTCCACATAATTTATTTCATACAAGTTTCCTTATAATTTACCATTTTGGCATTTAGTGAAAAGCCACTAATTCGACTAGTCAGTCAAATACCCAATTCGTGGTCTTTATTCGATCATAATCCATTTTAAATTTGAAAGATTGAGATTAGATCGAGAATGAATTTTGAAAAGATTTTAATTAGGAGAGTTAGCCCCCTGATTTGTATTCACAGTTCTCTTGGTGCGATAGAACAATTTCAAATGACACTAATTTAATTATTTTCTCTCGACTACTTTCAACTTTAACAATTTGCGAACTCAATATCGTGTATTTCCAACCGTACTGAAATACACCCTTGTCGTAGCAGTGCTGGGACCTAACTGGCCCTCTGTAGAAGCATTTTCCACCCCGCGCGCCCACCTGTCTACTCCACACTCTGACGTCCCTTGCACCACCCGCGTCCCCTCACAACTGACTTTTGTGCTAATTATTTTCACGGTTGGAATTTAAAAGAGCACAAGTACCATCGCATGCTGAAACAGAAAAAACCTAAATGACATCATAAACATGTGGAAGAATTAGTTTTTCCTATAACTGTTATTCTGGTTTGTAACCTTTTACCAATCAATTAATTATTTCGATCACGAGGTCAAAAGTCACTTTCGTGACTAGGAATACCAGGCTCACATAAACCTACAGAGCACTTTGCAAACACAGATGTTTCTCCCGAGTAGGCTATCTTTGTTACTCCTATAGCGATGTCTCTAGCTGTTTGGGGTGGTAGTGTGGAAAGGGATAGCACTTGTGAATGTGTTGCTACTACTAGAATTATTTTATGACGTGAATCTATCCTTGTTCGGCTACTTCTCTGGTGATTTATCAGCAATATAGTGAAGCGTTTATTTCTTGTGGTTATTATATGAAGCTAAAACTAGAAAACTCGCGAGCACCTTTTGCCACTATTTTCTGGTATCTTTTATAATTTCAGGAAGTGGTCTGGATAATTTTGTGAGCAGTTGATCCGCAAAATGTTGCCACTCCGGCAATTTTCCCTTTAACTCCCTCATTTTCCAACCTATCTAAAAAGCTCTCGACAAAAGTTAAATTTAAATCAAAGAACATGTGTCCTAAATTTGAGGAAAGTCGATTAAGAAATGCGCCCACTAGACCGTGACTGACAAACATACTGACATAGAAACGGTCACTTTTTTATATTACTTAGATGGCATACAAGCACACAGCCCACCTGATGGGAAGTGGTTACCGTGCCCCATGGGCGTTACACTCGTACCTAGTCGAAACTAAGACTCTGGTTAGCTTTGCTCGCTCGGTTAGTTATTGCTTAAGTGTTAAAATGAAATAACTAAATAAAATCAAATTCCTCTGCACCATCAATCACCGACTAGTGATGCTTAGAAGAATGGTAAAGCGAATACATATTTCATATTAACGCTACGCCTGTACCTTCCAGTCCATTTCTTACAATTTCGGTATCGGATTTAGAACAAACTTTACTATTGAATAGTTAATGTGTGGGTGCTAGCACCTCTGCCTACCCCTTCAGGAATATAGGTGTGAGTTTATGTTATGTAATATTAAGTACTAACACTACTAACACTACACACTACATCACACTCCCTCAATGAAATGTTTTACCATTTTATAATGGTTTTCAAATCCTAAGTGCAATTTACAAGGCAGGAAGTTTTACTGCTTGGACAAAAGCGGATTCTATGATATATAGGTATATTGGGTCTTTTGATTTCCATGCAACTTAAGCATCACTAAGATATATAATCCGTGTATTATGCAGACAAAGTCATATTTTACAGCTGAACAAGGATAGAATAAAAGAGGCAATACTATTATTAGCATTTTTATTTATTAAAATTTTTATTATGCCAAATATCAGGTGAATCAGTCAACAGAAAGAGGATTTCTTCCTTAATTTAATAACGCCGTTTAAAAATGGTAGAATTCTTAATAGAGTATAAATTACTACGGCTACGATATTGGTCACGTAGCAATCGTCTACGATTACAGCTACGAGACAATGTAGATTCATTCTCCGAAACCAGTAAAATACGATCACATTAACTATTATTTATCTCTTTTGCTCTTATTATAACTACATTTGAACTCACTTCTCTATCTCTACGAAGGGATAGGTCGATGTGTGCATGATTATGTGATCGATGATTTGAAAAAAAAAAATCTTCACTGTTTACCTTAATAGTGAGTAACTTCTATGTTGCCTTGCTGATAACACTAAGCAGATAACTGCATCTAAATATCTTAATTACGTGCTTAGTGAGAGAACTTTCGTGGACATAGTAATGAAATTTCTAATCCCTTTTAAATTCCTTTACTAAAAATTAAAGACCTTTAACTACATATTAAGTACATTAGGTATAATTGCATAATGTTTATTATTAACCTTTAATAGTAACTTAATAGGGTAGCAGACGAATATAATTTCAACTTTGTGTTTTATTTTCTATTCCGTATGTAGAACTCCGCCCAGAACCCCCCTGATGCACACATTCACTCGTTCGCGTATGAAAAGTGAGAGCACTACAGACGTATATGAAGTTATCTTCTCGCTCTTCTGAGAACCTGGTACATTGCCAGCGTCAAAGCCTCCCCCAACAACAGCGCTCGACGTTTTAATATTTGCAACCCAATCAAAAAATAATATTTATTTAAAATTAATTGTAGCCTGCGACTCCATGCGGATGTCGATTATTGCATCCAAATACAGCCTATTTCCTTTCCCAAGTCCTTTCCCAAGGTTTATTATGTTGGAACGTTATACTACCTTTGTATCAAATTTCATCAAAATCGGTTCAGAGGTTTACGTGTAAAAGCGTAACAGGAGTAACTTTTGCATTTTAGTAGCATAGATTTTACCCATATATACAAATAATCACGTTTTTATCCCCGGAGGGTTAGGCAGAGGTGAATTAACACACACATTTCACCAATCATTGAATTTGGTCCCACGGAATAAGAGGTGAGCCTATTGTCATTTTCTGGGTACAATTGTTGACTCAAGTCATGCATCTGAAGCTGAGTCTGGGCTGTATACTTATATCTGTCTGATCTTAAACAGTCGCCTTGTACGACACCGCATGGGAAGAGATGGGGTGCTTCAAATTCTACTCTGCTGGGAACCACTCGAGTTTTCACCCATTAGCGGCCAACAAACATATTAGCAATTCATCTTTTTCTTTAATCTTTCCGCACTGAGTGTGGGGGGAGATCTTCCTTTTTTCAGTCTTTTGCTTGCACATTGAAAACTTTTAATAATGTGTCTTTACTTACTTTTATATTATTCATCTACATTAAATTTACTACAGATTACGGCTAGACATTTGAAATGTAGGAGTAATACTTTAGTAAATACGAGAGGTCAAATGTAACAAAGCTTATATTTCCCGATAAAATGAACTCAGCTGGGTCACAGAGAGACCGCTGCTTGTTCCAGTATTTTTCTTGGTAATACGATGTCGTATCTTTCAAAACTACATGAATTATTCAGTCTAATCGTCATTTTTTACGTTAAATGGTTCCTGTAGTGAAAATAAATTTATTTAACTGAGCTCAATAAATTAAAAATGGCAAAAAGCTGCAAAAGTTGCGTCTGTTCTTGTTTTATCATTCTTAGTAATTTTTAATTTCCATCCAACCTATATTAGTTAATAATTTGACAGCAAAATATTATGGCGTCACAATAAATTATTTCATACAAGTTGCCTTACGAATTACCGTTTTCACATTTAATAAAAAGTATCTAATTGAAAAATTGAAACGAGGTAAGTAACGCCATCTACTGAACAATACATTGTACTAGCACCCAACGATGACGTCATTTTGTTGAAAATTACGTCATCATTCACGATTTCCAACGCCACGCTACCAGGCTTCCATAAACGCTAGGCGAGTGTGTAGTTTCATCGTGGTTTGCAAAATGTTCTGCTTGTATAAAGCAGTTACCTTTGTGTTATAGGTAGGTTCTATTTCAACTTGTTGAAGTTTTATCTGCTTTCACGCGACCGATAAGGAATAGTTAGGTTTTTCATACATATTTTATGAAAACGTAATTATTTTTAACCGACTTCTCATCGACAGGAGTTTCTCAATTCGAATGTAGTTAAATATTTTTGTAAATTACTTACTTTGAAAGTTAAGGAATTTTTTATTCCACTTTGGTTTCTGCGTAGCTTGAGCATGGCACAGGCCCCTCTTCAATTACCATAATTACGCCATAGTATTGTACTAGGTACGTGAAAGAGAACTCGTGGTGACAGAAAATGTTTATTTAAACCATGAAATATAGTTTTATTTTAATTATATAAATAAAATAAATGCCAGGGCCGCCCGCTGTCGTGGGAGGTTTCAGTACCAACTATCTACCAGGCTATCATCAAACTAAACAGATTGATTCTAATAGGTTCTATAATGTAGCGTTTGTAGTTGCATTTTCCATTCTTCTATAAATGTGTGCATGTGTGCATTACTTTCTGTGCGGAGCTTCGTGAATTGCCTTTGTAATAGAATTGATTTAGAATGTGAAGTTATAAATGTTATGGAACCTAGAATGCAGATAAACATACGTAGATACGTTTTCTTTGTAAATATATACATATTATACATAGAAACACCCAGATCAATGCAAATCAATACATATTCATGCATATAAATAATTTCACTGAGTGGAAATCGAACCCGCGCCTCCTGCGTACCAGTCGTGTTCACTATCGCTACGCAACAGAGGCTGTCTAAACCGAAAAGTAAGAAAAGTAAACCGAGTTCGCGTATTGTATCCAATGAAATACAATGATAAAAATACTGTCCTTGATACGGCTGTCACTATTCCTATATTGAAGTGCTTCAGTCTCGTAGCAATTGCTACGAGTGTAACAACATAGCAATTACTATATACGACAAGGTGTAGCCGTAGCTACGTAAAATACACAAGTACACACATATTAACATACAAACATATCTTCTAATATATACAATCCTGGTGTCACAGTATTTGACTGCTGTTCTGTTTATCTACTAATAAACTATATATCCGCATTCTATAACACAAAACAAAAGTTAGTTAAACTATACTCACTTTGAGTCCGTTGTTGAGAGTACTGTCAATTTATTTACTGGTAAATTCCAACTCTAGTTACAGATAAATAGATAATACTTTATTGTACACCAATAAATTTACAGCTGACTCAAGTAGGTAGCATGCAAATACAATTCAATGTTCAATTGGCAGCCTTAACACTGAATTAGATTTTTTGCAGGAAACCTTGGAAAGGACAGTAATGTGACAAGACAAAAGATATATGGTGTAGTTTTCATATAAAGCTAGATAAAAGATGAACTAAAACAAAAAGAAAGAAAGACAAAAGTACATTTAAGATAAAATAAAATATACAGCTTTACGCAGAGTTTTATAAACGTAGTCGCATAACTATAACACATATAGATATATAAAATAAACAAGTAGATATAAAAAATATAAAATAAACAATACATACCAATATGAAGGGAAAATAATAAGCAGCAATGTGAACATATAATTGCGAGCTATCATTTTCACTTCTCTCTAATATGTTGATAATAAAATGTATCCGCACAATTCGTGGGGGAGTATGAACAACCGACAAGTTACCAGGCTGTGAGCGGAGCGAGGAGCTCTCTTGTACTAGCTACGAAAACACGCTACAAGATTGATGTGTGCGTTGTTGAATATTACAAATGTGGTGTGCGATTTGATCATCCCACACCCTTCCCATGACTTTTACCCTAAGGGGGCATTTCCCAATGAGGAGGTACACTACTTATTTATCTCGATAGATGGCGCATTATTGCATGCTGTTGTATTGCTGTTAATTTTTGTAGAATTGTCTTCTGTAGAATATACAATGACGCTGTGTAATGCATTTCAGTGTAAAAATAATGGTCCTCATCGTTTCCCCACTGATCAGAAGTGACGAACACTAGATTAAAACCCTGCACATCAAAAACTGGTTACTAAATTCGTCTGCTGGAATAGTAGCGATTATTTCAAACCTGATGATTTTTATTCATGTCGCGCATCTCGTCAACCAATCAGCAATGCTCATAAATATCACAAAATGACCAATTCTAATTCAATTAGTACAAGAAATTGAGCATAAACTTAGTTTCGACGCGAAATTTTAACTCGTACGACTGTGATCATTTGACATATCAAATCTAATTTTGAAATACAAAAAATAGTTCCTACATTTTTTGTATTAATTTAATTAAATGTAACTTAAATTACTATGTTTCAGTCAATAAATACTATCTTATCTTATCTTCTTGTAGATACGAGCCAAGAGTTTCGACAGTGTCCTGTTGCATTTTCATAAAACGCAACTAAATTAAAGAAAGGAATAAGGGCCTTAGATTTTTTTACATACTTATATCCATACATATAATCACGCCTCTATCCCCGGAGGGTTAGGCAGAGGTGCATTAACACCCACATTTCACCAATCATTGAATTCGGTGTAATAGGGGGTGAACCTATTGCCATCTTCCGGGCACTATTGTTGACTCAAGTTATGCATCGGAGGCTGGGTCTGGGCTGTATATATCTGTGTGATATTAAACAGCCCTATCCCTTAGTCACCTTGTACGACACCACATGGTAAGAGATGGGGTGTTCCAAATTCTACTCTGCCCTGAACCACGCGGTGGATGCCGGGCACTTATTTTTTTATATTCAGTCCATCAGTCAACTGCACCGCGGCAGACAGTAAGGAACTGGTGTGTAGTCAGGAGATGTGTCTCCTGACTACGCTCAATATAATATATATATGTATATAATAATGGTGGCAGAGTGACCGTGTCCTTTGCGCCCGACGTCGAGACAGTGTGGTTCGGCCGCAGTTCAGCGGCGTCGAGACCAGTCGTGCCCACTGTCCAGTGCGCTTGGGACTAGGGCATTGTTGTATGGTTTAGGGAGCGATTATTGGAGGGTGCTTCGGGAGCCGATATGACCAGGCTCTCCGAGCAGTGTCACAGCCGGAATCGGGAGCATGGTTGCACGCGCTGCCTTCACCTCACCTGGGCACTTTGTTGGATGACAATTCGTTGCGGGTGGCGGTGGCCCTCCACCTAGGCTGCAGGTTGTGTGAACCCCATAGATGAACCTGTGGTTCCATGATGGCGAGCGACGGCCATCACGCACTGAGTTGTCGTAGAAGTACGGGTAGGTTTCCGCACCTCCATGCTCTCAACGACATACTTCGGAGAGCCTTTGTGTCGGCGGATATCCCATGCCTATTAGAACCACCTGGCCTCAGCAGATCCGACGGCAAAAGGCCGGACGGTATGACTCTGGTGCCATCAAAAAATGGTAAGTGCCTTCTGTGGGATGCCACGTGTGTCAGCACGGTTGCGCCCAGTCACCTGAGCCGTACTGTCCGGTCTCCTGCAGCTGCTGCTGAGGACGCAGCGGATAAAAAACGGGAGAAATATGCTTCGTTGACAGAGCAATATATGTTCGCTCCCTTTGCGGTCGAGACAATGGGTAGTTGGGATACCGATGCCAAGAATCTGGTGAGCGAATTAGGGCGCAGGTTGAGGGACAAAACCGGTGACTCCCGCTCCGGCTTATACCTGGGGCAATGGTTGGCCATAGCTGTTCAACGGGGCAATGCTGCCAGCGTCATGGGCACCTTTGCACTAGGTACGATGAGGGGCGGGTTAATAGATTAGACTGTCACTTTGACTTTACAAAAATATGGACAATGTTATAATTGTATGATGTTAACTTATTAAAGAGTTATCTAAAGTAAGTAATTGTATATTATAATAGCATATTTAATGTACCTATACTGGATAAATCACACAGTTATGTATATTTATTGTATTACCTAATTTAAATTTGTAATCTTGAATTATTAAAATGTATTTTTATATTGTTAATAATTTTACCAATGTTCAATCTTGTTCAATGTTCAAGTTGTGTACCTCCGTCAGTGTATTTTTGAAACGGGGCAGTAAGGGCAAGTACCTTAACCGTTGCAGTTACAGTAAAACGTTCTTAGAAGACCTTCCCTAACTTTTTGACATATTTTGAACTGCATTCACAGATTTTGTAAAAAACTTACAGTTGGCAAAAAAAATGCAAAAAGTCCAAAATTTTTTTTTTATGCCAATCGATTCTATTTCACGTGGGGATCAAAAAACTCTATGAGACCATTTTAGCTTTCAGTACTAGGAAAGACAGAAATCGCCAAAAACGTTTCCCATACATTTCGGCAACAGAAACAAATTTCTACGATGGTCTAACTTTTTGTTATGGCCAGGAAGTGGGTAGAATTGATTGTAAAGTAAATAAAAAGAATTTTTACCCTCAAATTTCGAATTTGATTCGAAAATCTGTGTGTTATACTTAGTTTCAGCTGAGAAACTTCTTATGAGTTATTAATTAAGGATTTTCGCTAAAATGTCTTCTAATCGTGAAAAAATTGACTTATTAGAAGCGTATTTTGTCAATAATCGAAATGCGGGAGCTGCATTAGTGTGGTACCGCAATAAGTATCGGTTGCGGCATGTGCCAACAAGAAAGGTTATTACAAATCTTTTGAAAAACCTGGAATTGCAGGGTTCTTTCAAAAGAAAGCGGCAGCCTCGTGTGGACATGAACACGGAGATTGCGGTTCTGACTTATGTCGAAGCATATCCAGAGGTATCGTCCAGTCAAGTCGCCCTTGAAGTAGGTGTATCCCACTCCCTTGTGATAAAGATATGGAAGAAATACGGCTACAAGTGCTATCGATATGGGCGCATAGTTCAAGTGTTACATCCGGGTGATGATGTTCGAAGGCTTACTTTTTGCAGATGGCTAAGAGGAAAAATAAGCAGAGATCATGAATTTTTAAATTACATACTGTGGTCAGACGAAACGAATTTTTCCAATAACGGTATGTACAACAGAAAAAATCACCACTATTGGTCCAAAGAAAATTCACTAAGAGTTACGGCAAGTCATAATCAGGTTCGCTTCTCATTCAACTGTTGGTGTGGTATAATGTCCAATCGAGTCATAATGGTGGAATTTTATGAAGGGAAACTGAATTCTGCCATGTATAATGAAGTCATTTTACACCATCTTGAAAACGAGATGGACGAATGGCCCCTGTCGGAATTGCGAAAAGTTCATTTTCAACAAGATGGTGCTCCGCCACATAACAGTCACCTTTCACGTTCCAATTTGAGCCGCCTATTCGGTACACAGTGGATAGGTACACATGGTCCAACACAGTGGCCACCTCGTAGCCCCGATCTAACACCACTTGATTTTTTTTTATGGGTATAAGACGACGTACGCCAGTGTTCAAGAGCTCAAGGATGCATTAATGACCATTTTACGTAATATTCATCCCAAAACATTATTAGCCGCCATTCGTTCAGTGCAAAAAAGGATAGACTTATGTATTCGTGAAAATGGAAATCATTTTGAGCAATTTATTTCATAAACCAATTTCTTAAATGTTTAAATGATTTTTTTTATTTAAAAAAGTTCAAAATTTTACCTGACCTATGAGTTTCGAGTTGATTTATCATATTTCCGTACGAAATGTA
The DNA here is from genome assembly GCA_963662185.1 of Eilema griseolum. Classification (NCBI taxonomy): domain Eukaryota; kingdom Metazoa; phylum Arthropoda; class Insecta; order Lepidoptera; family Erebidae; genus Eilema; species Eilema griseolum. Next base: position 1,964,842 of record OY759232.1, read on the forward strand.
TGGGAAACGTTTTTGGCGATTTCTGTCTTTTCTAGTACTGAAAGCTAAAATGGTCCCATAGAGTTTTTTGATCCCCACATGAAATAAAATCGATTGGCATAAAAAAAAAAATTGGACTTTTTGCATTTTTTTTGCTAACTGTAAGTTTTTTACAAAATCTGTGAATGCAGTTCAAAATGTCCCAAAAAGTTAGGGAAGGTCTTTTAAGAACGTTTTGCTGTAACTGCAACGATTAAGGTACTTGCCCTTACTGCCCCGTTTCAAATATACACCCTGTATATATATATGTACATACATAACATACATAAAACATACATAAAATCACGCCTGTCTCCCATAGGGGTAGGCAGAGATCACGGATCTCCATTTGCTACGATCCTGACATATTACTCTCGCTTCATTCACTCTCATTACATTCTTCATGCATGCTCGTCGGTTTAGAGTACTCCTGACCTGCCCCTTTTCTAAAACTTCCCCGATTTGGTCCAGGTATGTGCGCCTAGGTCTTCCCCTTCCGACGGTACCATCCACACTCGCCTCATACACCTGTTTCGTTAGTCTTCTTTCATTCATTCTCTCAACATGACCAAACCATCTCAACATTCCTCTCTCAATTCTCATCACTACATCTTCTATCACTCCACATCGTTCTCTTATCACGCTATTTCTCACTCTATCTTTCAAGGTCAAGCCACACATACTTCGCAACGCACGCATTTCTACTGCATTTACTCTACTCTGATGCTTTTTCTGCCACACCCAACTTTCACTACCATACATAAGAGTCGGCACCAATACTCCTCCATGTACAGCCAGTCGTGCCTTTTCGGACACTTTCTGGCTGCTCATAAAGTTGTGTAGTGCCCCATTCACTCTATTTCCAGCCATCACTCTCCTTTCAACATCTTCTTCATGCTTTCCATCTCTCGTAAACAATGTTCCCAAATATATGAACTCATTCACTTGTTCCACTTTTTCTCCATCTATACAAATCCTACACTCTGTCACACATTCATCTCTTTCAAAAACCATAACTTTTGTCTTACTAACATTCACTTTCATTCCTTTCCTCTCAAAAGCTTCATGCATAGTTGTTACCATCTCCTGCAACTCATCTGCCGATGACGCCAGTAAAACCTGATCATCAGCATAAAGAAGACATTTGACGAGTAAATTCTTCATTCTTAAACCACATTCTTTATCTTTCAAATCTTGCAAACAACTGTCCATGAATAAGTTAAACAGCCATGGTGACGCTACACATCCCTGTCTAACCCCTTTTTGGATACTAAACCATTCAGTGTATGACCCATGTATCCTCACGCAAGCTCTGGAGTCCTCATAGAGAGACTTCACAGCTCGAATAAGGTTGCTGCTCACCCCATACATAGACAGTACCGACCAAAGTTCATTCCTCACCACTTTGTCATAGGCCTTTTCCAAATCCACAAATGCGCAATAGACCTTTTGACTCTTGGCCAAAAATTTCTCGGCTATGCTTCGCAATGAAAAGACCTGATCCGTACATCCCATTCCCTTTCTAAAACCCGCTTGTGCATCCCATATTTTCTCATCGGTTTCTTTCATAACTCTCTCAATCAACACTTTCGCATACAGTTTGCCGACAACGCTGAGTAGGCTAATGCCCCTGTAGTTTTTGCAGTCTTGATGCGAGCCCTTTCCTTTGTAAAGTGGAACTATAACGGCCTTACACCAATCACTTGGTACACGACCGCTAACCCAACATATGTTGAAAAGGCGGCACAACTGACTTGCTACAAGGCCCTGTCCAGCCTTCAGCATCTCGACTGTCACCTTATCATATCCCGCTGCTTTACCAGCTTTCATACTTCTTAATGCACTCACAACTTCATTCATACTAATACCACTTTTATCAGCATCAACATAGTCATCCATCACCGAGGTTAGTGCATGTACACCATCCTCTCTTTCAAACAAGCTTTCAAAATAGTCCTGCCATCTTTTTAACACACATTCCTCACCTTTTACAATACTTCCATTCTGGTCTCTAATAGCGTTCAGCTCGGAGCTCTGTGTTTCTCCTCTGGCTAAACGAATGGACTTCCAAAAGAACTTAATGTTCGTCTGGAAATCCTCAGATAACCTTTCATCAAACACGTCTTTTTGTTCCTTTTTCTTTCTAGCAATCACTCCTTTCACTATCCCTTTCAGACTTCTATATTTATCTTTCGCTTCATCCACATTCTCAATTGTAGCTTGCTGCATTCTCTCATTAGCTCTGACTGAGAGCCAATCAAGCCACGCTTTCTTTTTCTCACATACCAACTTTTGCACTTCTTTATCCCACCATGCTTTACTTCTTTTACTTATACCACATACTTGGGAAGCCACACTCACAATCTCATCTTTGAATACCTTCCATAACTCCTCAATCTCACAAATACTATCAAGATCATGAAACCTTTCAGTTAATTTGCTTCCATACTCCTCTCTCACTTTATCTTCTTGCAAGTTTTCTACTTTTATTCTTTCTAGAACACTTATGGGCTCACGCCTTCTACGTCTCCATCCTTTAAATAGATCACTTATACGGCACATAACCAAAAAGTGATCTGTATGGATACTCACACCGCGATATACCCTAGCGTCTAGAATATTTTTTCTCAATCTTTCATCCACTATTACAAAATCAATCATACTTTTACTGACATTCTTCGCTTCTCTTGTATACATATGAATCCTTTTGTGTCGAAACATCGTGTTTGACACACAAAGGTTCCATTCCAAACATACTTCAAGCAAACCTTTACCATTTTCGTTCACTCGTTCATCTCCGTACTTGCCAAGAACCCTTTCAAATCCATCTCGTTTCAGTCCTACCCATCCATTAAAATCACCTAGCATTATGATTCTTTCATTATCCTTACATTCTCTTAATACATCTCTTAAACTCTCCCAAAACTGTTCTCTTTCTTCTTGTACTTCCTGGGACGTATTCGTACCGGAGTCTACAGGAGCATAAACCCCTACGACAAAAATACGAGTGAGTCCCACTTTCATTCTCATCCACATCAGTCTAGCATTCACACATTCGAATATATTCACACACTCAGCCATTCTAGCAGATAGGATGACACCAACTCCCTGGCAAGCTCTGTCGGTATTGGGTACTCCCGACCAGTACGCGGTGTAGGGTCCGTGCTTGGTGGTGTCACATCCTTTCCTCTTCGTCTCATTCACACAAAGCACATCAATCCTTCTTTCATCCATCATCTTACAAACATCATTCATTTTTTCTTCCATTCCTCCTCCAACATTCAACGTAGCAAAACGGCTCTCCGTGAGCCACTTTTCGCCCCCACTGGAAACGAGACGTGACGGGTGGCGTACCGCGTCGCCGCCATGCGGATGATTAATTTTTGGAATCATTGCGTTCCCACGAGTCATAGGGAAAATATGGTCCACCCCCGCAGAGCCCTTTACGACCGCCAACACAGACACCCTCCGTTACACCAGCTTGCCCTCTGGTCACGAATCCTTGGCACGGGTCGGCTAACACCTTGGATCGGGGTTTTTTCTCGGGTATGCTCCCTGAGAGTTGGTTTTATTTCGGAGTGACCTTCTCCTAGATGGTTGCAGACCAATACTGACGAGGCCCATCTCCCCGGTTTTGATTTCAGAGTTTTCCTTCTCTTAGACGGGTTGCAGCCCAATGCTGACGAGGCCCAAATATATATATATATATATATATTCATTATACTGACGATTTTAAAATGTTGGTCCCTTACTTGACAGCCTCGAGGGAAACACATGACACTTATTAACTTTTTATATGACTGTCCGTAATCAATTGTAATATTAAGAGGATTAGTGCATGTATATCTTCATGCACTAATCCTCTCAGAAACTTCAAAGTTCAAAAGACCGAAACATGTTTGATAGCAGACTTGTCGGTCCACCAATACTCTGGAAGACATCTTCATGAATCTAGATTGGACTGGTCGGTGTATCATTATAGACGGTAAGTAGTCCATTGCACCTCACATCTTCCGTTCAAAGTTCAAATTCGGAGTCGCTAGAGTAGCTAGGGAGCTCTGGGTGTGCACTGTGCAGCCGCCTTGTGACAGCAACCACCTCTTCAGTCGGCTAGTTGCCTCGTATATTTCCGTGTCTAAACACGTGACGTAATCTCTGTGAATAGGATTAATGAATACATACGAGTACACAGATATAAAATACAAAGTGGGTGGCTGCGTTGGTTCCCGGTGGAGTAGAACCACTCCACCCGCTAGTACTCGTATCATCACAAATGTATATGTGTAAATGTAGTTCGTTCATAGTTGTACCACGCAAAGCGACAGTGAACTTGAACTGTAGCTGTCGTATACGACATTTCGTAGTGTGCTATGACTGTGCAATTGCACACTATAAGTGCGTTCAAGGTTGTAGTATCTTTTGCAGTCCCTGAGAGACTTTGGTTCCATCATCAGATATTGTATTGGTGGCATTGGGATCACCTCGGAAGCACGCTCTTAAAAAAAAAAGAAAATCCAGAATTAGTTCACTAATGACGGAGAAATCGTTGGAATTCTATATATTGACGTCGAATATATAGCCATTTTTTTGATAATTGAAAAACATTCGCTTTTAACAGTTTATTACGAAAAATTTCTTTCACTTTGTTGGGGAAGGATAATATACTTTCAAACTGCCACATTATTAGAAAAGTAAGGAGACGGCATTGTAAAGCCGCCACAAATACTACACCCCCCACCTCAAACCATCACTTAGGGTGGAGATCAATGCATTTTGCATCATTTTTATTTATTTCATAGCAAAGCTGACTAATGAGAAAACAAGTAACATTCTTCATGAAAGCAAGAGTACTTTCCTTTGCCTTTGAAGAATTCCATTCCATGTTTTGCTATCCCGCAACAAGCCTCGGCCATCATTACTTTGTAGTAAATGCAATAATGAATGAAAAATTTGAAAAAAAAAGAAAAAAACACCCAATCTTTTGAATGTGCACAGTGCAAATTATTTTTTTTGACTTCAAGGACTAGGCTTCTAAAATATTGCAGAGATTTCGTAAAAGCTGGAATTTCATTTGTATTAGTGTACTTCCATAGAGGAGGATACATTTTAATCTCCACCCTGAGTGCAAACGCGTATAAAAGGTTGCACGTGTAGTAGTAGCAGCTATGAAGCCACCTGCTCGCTAAGCTGGTAGCTGGTAGAACAGTACACGTGATTCCCCAACCTACCGCCAAACGCTACTAATTTGGAGAAAAAAAATTAATAATATTCTGTCTTCCGTGCCTACCAACCACCACCAACCGATATTATTTATCGATTAAACTTAAAACAATCTTTATTTATATCCGCGTTAAATACTTTATAGGCAGAAATTCTTTAACAGACCAAATTAAATGATATTCTTGAACCGTTTGGAGTCGAAAGTCTTTGAGTCCGTGGGGTCAAAACTTTGAGTTTTGTATATATTGTATAGTTAGCATAGGTTTGTATATATTTTATAAATAATTGCATATCATATAGGTACATATATTTTATTATAATAGGGAAGTGAATTGTCTACGGAATAAATATTGTCTACCTTTTTCTATTAAATCTAAATTTTGGGCTCGCGGGATTGCAGGAAGAGAACTCAACTTTGAATTAAGCTCACCCTTGACATTACATCTCATCTTATCATCATTAAACATCATCATTCATCTTAAATGTCATTTATGTGTACAATAAAGTATAAATAAATATATAGATTGTAAAGTAAAGTAAACTGTGGTAAACGATATTCTATATTACCATTTTGGTTTCGCATGGGAAAATATTTTGTAAAAAGCGATAGCAGCGCCACCGCTAAATTGGTTTGAAAACAAAAAAAATAAGATCCAAATCCATTTTATAACGGCCAGTTGGTGAGTCACGTGTATTGTACAACGAGCTACCAGGCTCCTATCATAGTGTGATGGTGAATATTTCTATAATAATTGTTGCTGTGACAACACCCTATTGCGTTTCATCGTAGTGTGCGTATCCATTCACAGAGGGTGCAGGGTGGAGATTTATTTGTACCAGACCCTTCGAAAACGTTGATTTAAAACTATTAAAATACCTCTGCGATATTCTGGAAGCCTAGTGCTACAAGTTAACAAAAAGATTTACGTCGCGCCGTTCAAGGAATTGGTGAAATCGCGTAAGCGTTTAAGGAATCGGAGGACCAAATATACGCCCCGATGCTCAATTTCATCTTGATTGCTTGGACTGCCATGTGGGTATTTTGGGAGTGTAGATATCTGGCTCCAGTGTACATTCCAAAAAAAGAGTACAGTCAATCTGTCAGGTCTCGTGTAAAGGTTAGTAATAAATCTTGAAAGCTGATTTCTTGATGTTCTCAAATAATTAATTAATCAGCCTGTATTTCTTATGAAGAAAAGCGAATAAATATTTGAAAACTGACACCCATGCGATGATCCACTATGCAGATGGCCTCAATGCTTATAAAGAAAATAAATTTGTGTTATTTTCTGTTAAAAATTAAAAGATAAAAAAATATTTTTAACAAACTAAGTCAACAAACATGGACGATCAATATGGGAGGAGACTTTAATGTACCCTTCCCATTACATACATCTACATTATCAATGTTATAACTTTTGAAGAGACCTCTTTGATCACTTGGTAGCTTGGTGATTTCAGTCACGAAAGACTCGTTTCGAGAAAATGGCGCTACTAAAATGGCGGACCAACGAAGTCGGGGATACTATAAACAAATATTATAAATAAATATTAGGTACACATGGGGTATTTGATAACTTTTACAATAAAATATGAAAATTATTGCATATGATAGTTTTTATGTCAATGATAAATATACAAATGTATTTCACTCAAATAATAATTGTAAATAATATATTTTTACAAAATAAAGTTGCGATTCTTTTAGTCTGTATTTTACACGAAGCAAAACGCGGGCGAATCAGTTGACAGTTCGCGTGACGTCACGCAATTCGCGCATTTGAGTATGTTTCGAGTGGTAAAAGTAAAATGGTCCCGTCTCGATTTCTGTGTATATAACTTGCTTGATTGCTTTTTTATTATTAAATAATATGTATGTACACTGATTACTCTGAGATTTATGATCAGATTTACGTGATTCTTCTTTACTTCGATGCAGCGTAGTTGCCATTTAGTCCCATAAAACTATTGATAAAGTTTGGACCAGTAGTTTTAAATTTTTAAACATTTATGTGTGCTTTAAGATACATATGTTTAGCCTACTTCTTCTCTATGTTCTTCTATAGTTCCGTTGTTAATTCCGATTTTAAAAATTCTTATTTTATTTGCTTTGGTACATATAAATTTAATGGGTACTGGACCTTGGACTCCGGTGACACACCAGAGAACGCCTCGAAATCAAATAGAAAATGGGAAATTATTGCTTTTTGGCTAGTTTTATGACGATCCTGTGACACGGTAAGCGACATCACGATGGTTAAGGGCGTGTTAGAATTACCAAGTCTTGAACTTCAGAGGCAGATAACTGAATTTCTTAGTGATATATATAGCAAGAATGACTTGTTTAAGTTATTGAGAGCATTAAATCGAAAATTATGATCGGCATGCTGGACTGCCCAATAAAAAAGGAGGGCCAAATTAATAAAATATAAAAACAACCTATTAACAAAAAAGTAACGAATAAAAAATATAATATAACATATATTTAAAAAATATAACCTAAACTCACGCCTATATTCCCCGAACGGGTAGGCAGAGGTACTAGCACCCACATTTCGCCAGTTTATGTGCCATTGGGACCTAACCCAATGTAATAGGTGGCGAGCCTATTACCACTAACTGGACATTTATAAACCTGCGATAAATACACACATAACTTCGAAAAGCATCGAAAAGTCATTGGTATGTGCCATGGTGAGACCTGGGATCGAACCCGTGACCTCGTATCAGCAGTCAATTACCCATACCACTAAGCTCCCGAGTTACATTAAAAAAACGACTTCACAAACTAAAAACTATAAAATAATATAATAAAAATAAGAGAAAAAATTATAAATTAACAGGTTTACTGATCTATTGAAGTCGGTGCCTACTTTGTTTGCTGTACGCAATCAATTGAAATAATATGACCTCCTGGGCTCGGCTTCTAACAGATCAGTAAATCTGTAAATTCAGTAATTTTTCTCTATTTTTATTATTTTATAGTTTTTATTTTTTGAAGACGGTTTTTTAAGCGTAGTTTTTTTATTATTAACTACCAATGTGTGAATACATAATTTCATATAATACTATTTTTTGTTCTCTTTATTTTCCGTAATATTTTTTATCACAACAACGCCTGTTTTGCACCGGTAGCAACTACTTGTTAAGTCATCCTCTTACTCGTGTAGTATCCTGGTACTTTTTTAGGAAAATACACGGGACGTGGCGATGTTACTAGTAGACTACTATCATCATTCAATCGTGAGATGGCGCTGTTATACAAAAATATAATATTGGAAAGTTCATAATTTGTATGTCACATCCCCTTAGTCATATGGTAACCTGGTAACTTGGCGAGAAAACAAACGTGACGTGGCGCTGCTAGCAAAGAACTTTCGATCGTTTCTATAGCGTAAAACTAAAGTTTTACTCGATTGATTTATTCACTCTGTTGATTGCTTAAATTTTCTTTTAATCCATGGTCATACGGTTGGACGGGCTGAAATAGAATTGAAATTTTTATACCCGACTACGGCGAAACTAAATGAGGGTTATGATTTTGACAACAGACTATGTATGTATGTGTGTAGGTTCATCTGTTCCCTCATAGCTTCTCAACAACTAGATTAGAACTGGACAAATTAGGTATCGTTAGAAGAGTCTTAGTCGTCCGCTATATAACGTGTCACTGAATCTAATGTGACGCCCTCTAGCAGTAATAAAGTACTGTGTTAAAAAATAAATTTGAGATAAATACGTCGTGTTTAGTATGAACTAAAACGGCTTAAATAGTACATTTCAAATATGTATAAATTATACCTATTGCTTGCCCCAAAATAATATAAATAAAAAATAAGTTTAAAACTAAAACCCGACTACTAAAAAGTATTAAACAAGAAAGTCCACTAAGTCTAACAAAACATCCGCTGCGCGGATGCGTGGGCGGCCGGCGCCTCCTTCTGCGAGCAAGTAATGCTGGTGAAGGAGGAGGCGGGGCGGGAGCGGCAGCGGGAGCGACGAAGGATCGCAAGCCAAACTGCCCGCGTACGAAGGCAACTCGGGCATCAGAGGTCGATGAACGACCTCCGCCCCCCATGAGCGCAGGCCTGGGGGTGACAGGTGGAGTCGCCTGTCACCATGGCAGAAGCAGGCAGTGGTGGCGACGCGCCCCGCGCGCCTCCCCGTTTCCGGGGACGAGTTGGGGACTCTGTAGTCCCCACACCCGAGAAGAGGGCCGGATCGTAAGAGATGGCCCTGAGTCGGCCAGTCGGAGGGATATGCCTGTCAACCTAGTGGATGAGTACCTTAATGATGTTAATGCGTGGTCAACATAAGTCTCTTGCTTGCTCGCGCAAAATAAATTGTAAACCAAAACAAATTTAAAAAAGAAAAATAATCTAGTTCTAATGTAGTTCGCTGAGTTTCTTGCTGGTATCTTCTCAGTAGAACTAATCTACCGAACCAGCGAAAGAATCATTTTCCAATGGTTTATTTTTACATTATTTAATATTTTTATATTATTTCTTGACATACATAACTGTAAAATTTTGACGTTCATATGTGCTCTTTATGTGCCTAAACTGAATAAATGAAATTGATTCTTTGATTCTTGAACCTCACCTTCGGCAACCAAAGCGACCCACAGGCGGCGTGCGTTTTAGTTGGTTCGAGTCCGACATAACCTCTTCCACCGGCTCCGGTGTGGTCTAGCGAAACAATACATTGTAGGGAAAAGTCGCATATGACGGCTATCCTAGATATTTTCTTGTTTAATACTTTATCAGTAGTCGGGTTTACGGACTATACAGACAGCCTGCGTGATGAAAACGGTTACCGATACTTATTGATTTGTGGAACACCAAATGCCTACAATACACCCGTGCTGTCGTACCTGAAAAAACCTTTTAATACCCTCTTTCATATTTGGTTTGTCACTTGATTACGATGAAGCACCCCGCCCGATGAAGCTAAATTTTTTTTAAAGTGCTTTAAATAAATTATTTAACTGAGCTTATTAAATTAAGAATGCTAAAAGCGCGGTAAAAGTTGCGCTTTCCCATTTGGTTGGCAGACAAGACTCGCCCCACCTGGTGGAAAGTGGTTACCGTGGCCAATGGATGTGTGCAACACCAAGGGAGTAACAATCGCGCTGCCAACCCTGTAAGCACAAGAGTTTCTGTGCCGTCAGTGTAAAACACAAATCAGGACAAGTTTAGTTTATCGTTATTATTTATTTATAATCATTCACCCAACCTGTAATAGTAAATATGATTTATGATTTGAAAATAAAATATAATGACGTCACAATAAATCATTTCATACAAGTTTCCTTATAACTTGCCGTATTGATGGTTCGTAAAAAGTAACTAATTTGACTATAGTTGCAACACGCTATGACGGCCGTTTTGACACGACTGATATTGCTCGTTTTCTCTTTTTTGGTGTGTGAAGTTTATTATCTTTTGTGCCAGTCACGCCATATTTTTCTTTAGTTATTCGTCTAACAGTTCTTTGTCCAATATTAAGCGCAAAGAAAACTAACAAAACCAGTCGTGTTAAAACGGCAATCAAGGTCAAAGTCAAGGTCTTGTGGACATGTACCCAGCGCCATCTATCGATAGCGCACCATACGAGGACATCACTATCCTCCCTTTGTATAGGAGGAATATCACACCTCGTTCCTCCTCAGTGGTGACCCCGACGTGATGTAGGATTCCTAGAGACGTCCTCATTCAGCGTGCTGTCGCTAGATGGCGCTGGGTACTTGTGCTACCGCCACAGTCTTTATTTGCGTTCATGTGTTGTACAGATATTATAGATAACAATACAAGCTACTACGTACGTAAACTGTTGAACATGTCCAAGCTACTTGCTTACTAGCTTAGCTAATGTTACACCTACGGCATAATCTGAACACTTTTATAGTAGAAACTGTACACGTCGACTTGGGCATGGGTAGATTTTTACTTGTTTTGTTTACCTCATTTTATTAATGTAGTAAAATAATTTAACTTAATAATGTTATAAATTTCACGGTAACTTTGCTAAAATGCAGATAGTATCTGCTTGGACCCGAACATTGCAATACTGATTCTTGTTTAATTTTATCGTCAGGTAACATAAGATAATTTGGTATACCATGTAAACAAAACTATTTTGTGTCAATTCTGTGTCAATAAAAATTATTATTATTATTAAAACATTTAAGTTTCAACATAAAGCCCTCTTGGGGCACAGCAAAAATATAATAATAACAATAATATTAAATTAAATCATTTGCAAATGAATATTAATTATCACGTATATGCCGCAACTGTAGGCAATCAAATACTCAATTACACTATACCCTTTTCGTGCTCATACTGTATGTGGATGATGTAAATTTAATATAATGTCCCAGAGTATTACAGTTTAATATAAAAATCATTATTATAGAAATAAAATGCTGAAGCACCTTTTGCCTATAACTGTACGGCTACGGTATCATTCCCGTAGCAGTTGTCTACGAGTAGCAACACTACTCGCGGGTTGTCTACGAGCACTACTCCTAGACAACTTTTTATAACAATCAAACATACATACACACATATAATCTCGCCTTTATCCCCGGAGGGTTAAGCAGAGGTGAATTAACACCCACATTTCACCAAACATTGAATTCGGTCCCAGGTAATAGGGGGTGAGCCTATTGCCATCTTTCGGACACTGTTGTTGGCTCAAGCCATTAGGCTGAGTCTGGGCTGTATATATCTGTCTGTTCAGTTCAGTTTAGTACAGTGACAAACAAAAACTATCAGTGAGTTTATATTTTCAATTTTAGCTTTTCTTCTGCAGTTTTTGTATTTATTGTGGTCTCCTCAAATTGAATTTCGTAAAATTTTACCCTGACTTGCTATAGAGATATTGAGTAAGTAAGTAAGTAAGTAAATTCATTTATTGCACGAAACATGGTCAAGTATATAGGTGTTAACATATAATAATGTACAGCATGTCTCACAGAAATTTCCGCATGCAACATTGTTTATCTAATCAAACTGTAAAATGAAAAATTAATGCAAACATGTCAAGGTCAAAATGAGTCTAAAATCAAAAATGACAAAATTACATATTATGCCAAGGATATTAAATAAACATGAGAATTACAAGCAAGCATGTCAAAGTTAAAATGAATCAAAATCAAAATGACAAATTTACATATTGAGACCAAGATTTCAAAGGAACTTGAGTTTTACAATGATAGCATCTCTTATTATTGACCAATGGCTGCGAAAAATGAAAACATTCTAGCATCAACATAGTATAATGTTGATAGACTTTGAATGAATCTGTGCCGGCAGTTTCGAATAAACGCTGTCACCGTCCGCACGTGTTTCATTGCGTACCGTCATAGGTACCACATCACATGTATTTTGTATAACAGCGCCATCTCACAATTGAATGATGATAGTAGTGTACTCACAGCGCCACGTCACGTGTATTTTCACAAAATAGTACCAGGATACTACACGAGTAAGGGGATGGCGTAACAAGTAGTTCATCCAAGATCAGTATTGTGTATGTGTGTGTAAAAAGAGGCATGATGCAATGAGACTCCGCCCAAAACCATCTGATACACACACACACACACACACACTCATGTGTTCATGGATGAAGACAAATGTAACTGCACCACACATACACAATAACAAGCTGCGGCAATCTCCTCGCACTTCTGTTATCCTAGTAGGTTTTCGGCCCTGATACCTCCCCAATGCGGCCCATTTGGACTTTAAAAGTATTATTAGCGTCGGTAAAACGGGATGTAATAGAGATCAATGGGTGCATGGAAATAAAATGGTAGTTAAATTTTTTTTAAATAATTTCTTTAATACAATTTTAAAGTATCTGCCTAGGTTTCTAATATTTGGGTATTTCACTGACTAGTCAACTTAGTTACTGTTTACTTAACGTCATAATGGTAAGTTAACAAGAAACTTGTATGAAATTATTTATACAGTCATAATAAGTTGTTCACTATTAATAAAATTAGTACAATGTATTATCACCTGTAATGGCGTGCAAGATTACATTATTCTATTCGTCTATTCAAATCAAAATAATAATAAAGCATCTGAAGTTCATCGTCAATAATTTAAATTCATTTGATATTTAATTAATCCAAAAGAAATTAATAGTAATAATAATATAATCAATTGTCAAAAAAAAGTCAAGTTCTAAATTAAAATTTCAAAAGAACAAAATTGTGACGTCATAATATTTAATAGTCAAATCGTCTACTATTATAGGTTGGGTGGATGATTAAAAATAAATAAAAACTAAGAACAGGCGTAACTTTTTCCGCTCTTTTACCATTTTAAATTAAGTGAGCTTAGTTGAATAATTTATTTCAACTACAGGAAAATACCTAATTGTGTTAATTATTACTAGAAACTTTGACATTGAACTAGTTCATTGTCTCCCTTGAAAGAAAATAACTTCTTAATTTAGCTAACCATTTTCTTTCTATTCACCCCGTTTTACCCGGTATATTATTGATTTCAACCAAGACAAATAAGATATTATGTGGTTTTACCTCTTTAAGGTGCCTGATACTTTTCTAAAATAAAATTCGAATCGGCCCAGCTTATTCGAAGATTATGCGATTCAATCAGATTTCTGAAGCTAAATTGCTTGTGGTTAGAAGCTGGTTCACATCAGTAATGTAGTAATGTAATTTCACAGTGTAATGACTTAGAACCCGGGACCTTTCGATCGTAAGACCGACTCCTAAACCACTAAACCGCGTTTAAATAAAGTTTTATACCTCATTAATGAATATTTCGTAAAACTAACAATCCGTGAACTGAAGGATTATTGAAGGTAAAGTGCCCTTTACCTTCAATAATGTCAAAATCATGAAAATTTACTTTTATTTGCAATACCTTTTCCTACGACTCAGTAAATGTTTATAAAATTATTAGTAGCGAGACGCCAATGTGAAGTTTTTCAAGAAATTCTGCCAGTGCCACATTAGCCACGCAAGTAAATTTGATTCCGTGATTTTTATATATATATATATATTGCGAAAAGACTTAGGGCTTAAAGAAATTGCCATTAAAATTATCATTTCAACCAGTCACGCAGACTGTGACGTCATATACAGTTCGACAAAATGTATAACAATGAAGTCATTTCCTTCAACCAATAGAATAATATAGTTCTACAATTTTTATAAAATACCGTAAGGATACGTAAGCAAATTCTTCACCAATTGTGTTTAATTACATTATTTTGAGGTGTTTCATTTGTTTTGTTTGTTACATGGTATGTAGATTTTAAGTACTAGTATATAAGTATAAAAATGTTATCTGTTCTGGTGTTTTTTTCTTGGCTGTATCAACATTGATTGAAAGAAAAATTAACAAACACCCGAGTGAATAATCAATCGAGTAAAACGTCAGATTCACCAACACTCGAAAGTTCTGTGCGAGCAGCGCCATGTCGCGTTTCTTTTCTCGCCAAGTTACCAGGGTACCATATGACTAAGGGGATGTGACGCAGCAATAATATACCATCAAAATTATATTTTGTATAACAGCGCCATCTCACGATTGAATGATGATAGTAGTGTGCTCACAGCGCCACGTTACGTGTATTTTCATAAAATAGTACCAGGATATTACACGAGTAAAGGGATGGCGTAACAAGTAGTTGTTGCACACGCGAACAGGCGACGCTCCTTGTTATGGTAAAATTGAATATGGAAAAGAACAGAGAACAAAATATACAATATTAGATGAAAATAATGTTTACGTAAGTAAACATCAGTAATTAATTGGAAGAAAAAACAGTTGACGTATTTAGAAAGAAATTTAATATTTTACCTTTTAACAGAATAATTAACTAATTTATTTTCTTTAATTAGATGCTGAGCCCATCTATATAGTGGATCATTACATGGGCTCACCCTCTATTACGTGGGACCAAATTCTTGATTGGTGAAATGTCGGTGTTAATTCACCTCTGCCTAACCTTCCGGGGATATAGGCATCATTATAAGTATGATATAAGTATGAAAAAAATCTAGGGTAGTTCCTTTCTTTAATTTAGTTGCATTTTATGAAAATGTAACAGGACACTGTCGAAACTCGTGACTCGTATCTACATGAAGATAAGATAAGATTAGATAGTATTTATTGATTGAAACATAGTACTTTAAGTTACAAATAATTAAATTAATACAAATAATATAGGAACTAGTTTTTGTATTACAAAATTAGATTTGATATGTCAAATGTTCACAGTCATACGGGTTGAAATTTCGGATCGAAACTAAGTTTATGCTTGATTTCTTGTACTAATTGAATGGGAATTGGTCATTTTGCCTATACTTATTAGCATTGCTGATTGGTTGACGAGACGCGCGACATACATAAAAATCATCATGTTTGAAATAATCGCTACTATTCTAGCAAACGAATTTGGTATCCAGTTTTTGAAGTGCAGGGCTATAATCTATAGCGTCCGTCTTTTCTTATCAGTAGGGAAACGATGAGGACCTTTCTTTTTACACTGAAATTCATAACACAGCGTCATTGTTTATTCTACAAAGACATTTTCCTTTAATTACTAAAAATTTGTTTGAAATTTGACAGCAATACAACTGCATGCGATAATGCGCCATCTATTGAGATAAATAAGTAGTGTACCTCCTCACTGGGAAATGCCTACTTAGAGTAAAGGTCATGGTAAGGGTGTGGGGTGATCAAATCGCACACAACACTTGTAATTTTCAACAACGCACACATCAATCTTGTAGCGTGTTATCGTATCTAGTACAAGAGAGCTCCTTGCTCCGCTCACAGCCTGGTAACTTGTCGGCTGTTCATACTCCCCCACGAATTGTGTGGATACATTTTAGTATCAACAAATATTAGAGAGAAGTGAAAATGATAGCTCGCAATTATATGTTCACATTGCTGCTTATTATTTTCCCTTCATATTGGTATATATTGTTTATTTAATAATTTTGTAATTAACTAAATATAATAAAATGCATACTAGTATAGATACTTAGATGCCCTCTCACTTATCTACTTGTTTATTTTATATATCTATGTGTTATGGTTGTGCGACTACGTTTATAATACTTTGCGTAAAGCTGTATATTTTATTATTTTATATCTTAAATGTCCTTTTTTCTTTCTTTCTTTTTGTATTAGTTCATCTTTTATCTAGCTTTATATGAAAACAACACCATATATCTTTTGTCTTGTCACTTTACTGTCCATTCCAAGGTTACCTGCAAAAAATCTAATTCAGTGTTAAGGCTGCCAATTGAACATTGAATTGTATTTGCATGCTACCTACTTGATTTATTGGTGTACAATAAGGTATTATCTATTTATCTATAACTAGAGTTGGAATTTACCAGTAAATAAATTGACAGTACACTCAACAACGGACTCAAAGTGAGTATAGTTTCACTAACTTTTGTTTTGTGTCATAGAATGCGGATATATAGTTTATTATTAGATAAACAGAACAGCAGTCAAATACTGTGACACCAGAATTGTATATATTATAGGATATTTTTGTATGTTAATATAATGTGTGTACTTGTGTATTTTACGTAGCTACGGCTACACCTTGTCGTAGATAGTAATTGCTACGTTGTTACACTCGTAGCAATTGCTACGAGACTGAAGCACTTCAATATATAGGAATAGTGACAGCCGTATCAAGGACAATATTTTTATCATTGTATTTCATTGGATACAATACGAGAACTCGGTTTACTTTTCTTACTTTTCGGTTTAGACAGCCTCTGTTGCGTATCGGTAATGAACGCGACTGGAACGCAGGAGGCGCGGTTTCGATTTCCACTCAGTGTAATTATTTACACGCATGAATATGTGTATATTTGCATTGATCTGAATGTTTCTATGTATAATATGTATGTATTTACAAAAAAGAAGTATCTAAGTATGTTTCACAATATTCTAAATCAATTCTATTACAAAGGCAATTCACGAAGCTCCGCCCAGAAAATAACGCACACATGCACACATTTATAGATGAATGGAAAATGCAACTACAAACGCTATATTATAGAACCTATTTGAATCGATCTGTTCAGTTTGCTGATAGCCTGGTAGATACAACTATCTACCAGGCTATCATCAAACTGAACTAATCATCAAACTGAATACCAACGTACTGAAACCTCCCGCGACAGCGGCCCTGGCATTATTTAATTTAATGCAATACAGGGTATAATTAAAATAAAATAATATTTAATCCTTGAAATAAAACCACTTTTTAACGGATTATACTGCGATTTATTTGAAAACCCGACGATTCGGCTACTTTTGGGCAGCCATAGTTACTGGATTATTTCAATGATTCGCCTACATTTTAAATACGCCTACATATTTTTAACGGATAAAATATAATAGAATCAGCTTGCTGCGATTTATTTGATGCGTTTTATCGCGCGGTTGCTTTTTCGCAGTAATACTCAGACGCCGAGCGGGAAGGCGTGATATGATCTGTTATAAAAATATTGTATTAACGAGTAAAAATTTAGTGCCAAACTGCCGCTTTTTATTTTTGTTTTAAACTCCTATCAAAGAACACTTGAGTTGATAAGGTGAATCTTATGATACCTTAACTCTGTTCTTACAGAACCGGCAGCACGAGTGTGACTCCTCGCCATAGGCACACGTCCATAGGCTAAGATTTTCAATATTGAACAGTAAAATGGTTTTCTACAGACGTCAATAATAATTCTACTTAAGCTAAGTTTACTACCGCTCCTAAGGCGCTGTTGGAGAAGAAACGGCGCAACAAACTCCACTATAGCGTTTTGTAAGTCGTCAATTCACAATAGTTCCCTAAGGCTAAAAGTAGACGAATGTACGTTTTGTCTCGTGTTACACTAAACAATAGGTATAGAAATTTTTTTTTATAATAAAGTAATTCATCTAAAGATAAAGGTAACATTCCCTGTCCCCACGCGTTCTCTGTCATGTACCTAGTACAATATATAGTAACGTAACGTAGTATTTACGTTACTATAGTAATTGAGAAAGGGCGTGTGCCATGCTCAAGCAACGCTGAAACCAAAGTGGTATAAAAAATTCCTGAACACTCTAAAACTATTGATAAAGTAAGTATTTTACATAAAATTTAAGTACATTCGGATTGAGAAACTCCTGTCGACGAGAAGTCGGTTAAAAATAATTACGTTTACATAAAAATATGCATGAAAAACCTAATCATTCCTTATCAAGTCACACTATAGCAGCTAAAACTTCAACAAATTGAAATAGAACCTACCTATAACACAAAGGTAGGTGTTTTATACAAGCAGAACATTTTGCATAGCGATGAAACTACACACACGCCTAGCGTTCATGGAAGCCTGGTAGCGTGGTGTTGGAAATTGTGAATGATGACGTAATTTTCAGCGGTATGACGTCATCGTTGGGTGCTAGTACAATGTATTGTTCAGTAGATGGAGTTACTTACCTCGTTTCAATTGTTAAATTAAATACTTTTTACTAAATGTGAAAACGGTAATGTATAAGGAAACTTGTATGAAATAATTTATTGTGACGCCATAATATTTTGCTGTCAAATGATTTACTAATATAGGTTGGATGGAAATTAAAAATTACTAAGAATGATAAAACAAGAACAGACGCAACTTTTTTACCATTTTAAATTTAATGAGCTCAGTTAAATAAATGTATTTTAACTACAGAAATCATTTAAGGCGGAAATTGACGATTATACTGAATAATTCATGTAGTTTTTAAAGATACGACATCGTATTACGAAGAAAAATACTGGAACAGCAGCGGTCTCTCTGTGACCCAGCTGAGTTCATTTCATCGGGAAATATAAGCTTTGTTACATTTGACCTCTCGTATTTACTAAAGTATTACTCCTACATTTCAAATGTCTAGCCGTAATCTGTAGTAAATTTAATGTAGATAAATAATATAAAAGTAAGTAAAGACACATTATTAATAGTTTTCAATATGCAAGCAAAAAACTGAAAAAAGGAAGATTTCCGCCCACACTCAGTGCGGAAAGATTAAAGAAAAAGATCAATGCTATGCCGCTAATGGGTGAAAACTTGCGTGGTTCCCAGCAGAGTAGAATTTGAAACACCCCATCTCTTCCCATGCGGTGTCATACAAGGCGACTGTTTAACTGTGTGTTTCCTTCTTCCTATAGTCCCGGGGCCTTTAAGCGGGGCGTGAAAAAGCATCTGATGAGGCCGCCAAGCTGAGTGCCACCATTGTAGCACTTAGTGTCTGTAATGGTGACCCTCTTTCCTGAGACTTTGCCTTTAGCTTACCATCAGGCGAGGTGAGGTCAAGTTGGCGTGTCCTATATAAAAAAAAAAAAAAAGATCAGACAGATAAATGTATACAGCCCAGACTCAGCCTCAGATGCATGACTTGAGTCAACAATTGTGCCCGGAAAACGACAATAGGCTCACCTCTTATTACGTGGGACCGAATTCAATGATTATCAAATGTGGGTGTTAATTCACCTCTGCCTAACCCTCCGGGGCTAAAAACGTGATTATTTGTATATATGGGTAAAATCTATACTAATAAAATGCAAAAGTAACTCCTGTTATGTTTTTACAAGTAAACCTCTGAACCGATTTCGATGAAATTTTATACAAAGGTAGTATAACCTTCCAACGTAATAAACCTTGGAAAAGGACATAGGCTGTGTTTGAATGCAATAATTGACATCCGCACGGAGTCGCGGACTACAACTAATTTTAAATAAATATTATTTTTTGATTGGTTTGCAAAATAATATTAAAACGTCGAGCGCCGTTGTTGGGGGAGGCTTTAACGCTGGCAATGTACCAGGTTCTCAGAAGAGCGAGAAGATAACTTCATATACGTCAGTAGTGCTCTCACTTTTCATACACGAACGAGTGAATGTGTGCATCGGGGGGTTCTGGGCGGAGCGTCGCAATCGAACTCCTGTCACACATACATACCGAATAGTAATTATAACACAAAGTTGAAATTATATTCGTCTGCTACCCTATTAACTTACTATTAAAGTTTAATAATAAACACTATGCGATAAACTTAATATGTGGTTGAAGATCTTTTAGTAAAGGAATTTAAAAGGGAATTAGAAATTTCATCAATATGTCCACGAAAGCTCTCTCACTGAGCACGTAATTAAGCTATTAAGATGCAGTTATCTGCTCAGTGTTGTTAGCAAGGCAAAATAGAAGTTGCTCACCAATTAGGTAAACAGTGAATTTTTTTTTTTTTCAAATCACCG
Source organism: Eilema griseolum (assembly GCA_963662185.1). Taxonomy (NCBI): domain Eukaryota; kingdom Metazoa; phylum Arthropoda; class Insecta; order Lepidoptera; family Erebidae; genus Eilema; species Eilema griseolum. The sequence goes on from OY759232.1 coordinate 1,985,374, forward strand.
ATCACAAAATCATGCACGCATCGGCCTATCCATTCGTAGAGATAGAGACGTGAGTTCAAATGTAGTTATAATAAGAGCAAAAGAGATAAATAATAGTTAATGTGGTCGTATTTTGCTGATTTCGGAGAATGAATTACAATATTCACTCATGAAACTTATGCCTCTACATAGTCTCGTAGCTGTAATCGTAGATGATTGCTACGTGACCAATATCGTAGCCGTAGTAATTTGTACTCGATTAAGAATTCTACCATTTTTAAACGGCGTTATTAAATTAAGTAAGAAATCCTCTTTTTGTTGACTGATTGATCTGATATTTGGCATAATTAACAATTTTAATCAATAAAAATGTTAATATTGTAAAGTATTGCCTCTTTTTTCTATCATTGTTCAGCTCTAAAATATGACTTTCTCTGCATAATACACGGATAATACATCTAAGTGATGCTTAAGTTGCATGGAAGTCAAAAGACCCAATATATATCATAGAATTCGATTTTGTCCATGAAGTAAAACTTCCGACCTTGAAAATTGCACTTAGGATTTGAAAACATAAACATAATAAAATGGATTCATTTTAACACTTAAGCAATAGCTAACCGAGCGAGTAAAGCGTACGAGAGTCTCAGTTTCGACTAGTTACGAGTGTAACGCCCCTGGGCCACGGTAACCACTTTCCATCAGGCGGGCCGTGTGCTTGTCTGTCATCTAAGTAGTATAAAAAGTGGCTGTTTCAATGTCAGTATGTTTGTTAGTCACGGTCTAGAGAGCGCATTTCTTAACCAACTTTCCTCAAACTTAGCCCACATGTTCTTTGATTTAAATTAAACTTTCGTCTTTCGTCGAGAGCTTTTTTGATAGGAGGGAAAATGAGGGAGTTAAAGGGGAAATTGCCGGAGTGGCAACATTTTGCGGATCAACTGCTTACAAAATTATCCAGACCACTTTCTGAAATTATAAAATATACCAGAAAATTGAGGCAAAGGTTGCTCGCGAGTTTTCTAGTTTTAACTTCATATAGTTTTTCTCACCTATCCTGGTTTTAACAAACCACAAAAAATAAACAAGCTTCACTATTTTGCTGATAAATTACTAGAGAAGTAGCCGAGAGAGGATAGAGTCACGTCATAAAATAGTTCTAGTAGTAGCAACACATTCACAAGTGGTATGGCTATCCCTTTCCACACTACCACCCCAAACAGCTAGAGACAGCGCTATAGGAGTAACAAAGATAGCCTACTCGGGGGAAACATCTGTGTTTACAAAGTGCTCTATAGGTTTATGTAAGCCTGGTATTTCCAGTCACGAAAGTGACTTTTGTCCTCGTGATCGAAATAATTAATTGATTGCTGAAAGGTTACAAACCAGAATAACAGTTATAGGAAAAACAAATTCTTCCACATGTTTATGATGTCATTTAGGTTTTTTCTGTTTCAGCATACGATGGTACTTGTGCTGTTTTGAATTCCAACCGACAATATAATTAGCACAAAAGTCAGTTGTGAGGGGACGCGGGTGGTGCGAGGGACGTCAGAGTGCGGAGTAGACAGGAGGGCGCGCGGGGTGGAAAATGCTTCTACGGAGAGCCAGTTAGATCCCGGCACTGCTACGACAAGGGTGTATTTCAGTACGGTTGGAAATACACGATATTGAGATCGCAAATTGTTAAAGTTGTAAGTACTCGAGAGAAAATATTTTTATATAGTGTCATTTGATATTGTTCTATCGCACTAAGAGAACTGTGAATACAAATCAGGGGGCTAACTCACCTAACTAAAATCTTTTCAAAATTCATTCTCGATGTAATCTCAATCTTTCAAATTTAAAATGGATTATGATCGAAAAAAGACCACAAATTGGGTATTTTACTGACTAGTGGTTTTTTACTAAATGTCAAAATGGTAAATTATAAGGAAACTTGAATGAAATAAATTATGTTGACGTCATAATATTTAATAGTCAAATCGTTTACTTATTATAAGTTGGGTGGATGATCAAAACTAAATTAAAACTATAAAATAATAAATGACGTAACTTTTCGTGCTCTTTTAAAATTCTTAATTTGATGAACTTAATTAATTTATTTATTTTAACTTGCAGGACGATACCTAATTTTATCGCAATAAGAATTTTCACAAAATTATTAAGGGAGGAAGCAGTGATGTATGTCAAAATATCCAACAGATTTACATGCATTAATTTGAAGACTAAAAAATTACTGGTTCAAAGGGATGATGTGAGGTTTCACAATATGAAATATAAGCAGTAGTAATAAGTAGTTAGTAGGATAGTTAGTTGAACTAGCAATAGGAAGTAGGACAGAATTATATTATAAAGTGGAAACATTTGGTTGTTTGTTTGTTTGAACGTGCTAATCTCAAGAACTACAAATTGAAAAATCATTTTTGTATTGAATAGTCCGTGTATCGACGAAGGTTTTAAGTTATATACCATTACGCTACTACTTAAGAGAGCGGAGTAGTTATACCACATAGTTAGCAGACAAGCACACGGCCCACCTGATGGAAAGTGGTTAGCGTGACCTATGGACGTCTGTAACACCAGAGGAGTCACAGTAGCCACAGTGGTCGAGCGACATCAAAGTGTGGAGTAGACAGGAGGGTGCGCGGAGTGGAAAATGCCTCGACAGAGGGCCAGTCAGGATCCGACACTGCTAAGAGAAGGGTGTATTTAAGTACGGTTGGAAATACACGATATTGAGTTCGTAAATTGGTAAAGTTGTCAAGAGAAAATTATTTTATGTTAAGATTAAAACCCCACTACTGAAAAATCACGCTTTAATAAGTATTAAAAAAATACCAAGAATAGCCGTGGTCGTATGCCACTTTTTCGCAGAATGTATTGTTTTGTTAGAATAAGTACACGAACTAAAAACAGATAGGGTTTTGAAACGAAAAAAAAAAAAGTATTTGTTTTATCGGCAGCAATTCTGTCTACCAGCTAGTTACGTTTGTAGTACGCCACTTTACTAGGACATCAGGAAAACGCAGATATATCAATACGCTACGTTGCCGTGTTGTAGGGAGGCAGTATTTTGTACATGAGTGTATGGTCCATTGAGCTCCACCAATGGTGGACCGTCAAAAGTCATGGAGTGGGGGTTATGGAAGCTATCAATCAATACTACTTCGTAAACACGTCACAGGGATCTCCTCTCTCCACTAACAGCCTGGTAGTTTGTCAGTATATCGACCTCACTCAAGGATGCGAAGAATATTTTTTATGAGACTTCAAACGAGACCATTTATAAACTCAATCAACAGTCTCGTCTGTATCTTTAGGTTGTGAATCGAGATTAACAATCTACCTATAGGTTTAGTAATTGCTACAGGCAATTTTTACACCTATATAATGTGTGTGTTAATGTCTTCCAACACAAATCGACCCTACAGGATTGTTGACGCGACTGCGTCTTTTGGAGTTTAACAAACACTCTTCTCTTGCTGAAAGAGAGCGCAAGTTCGGCATCGTTGTTAAAAATCTCGCTGGCTTGTCATTTTGTTACAATAATTTTCAATAATTTAAATTTTTCGCGCTCGGGTATCTTTCTGCGACCTTCAAAAGCTTTCGCCACCACTTTAGCCAGTGTTTTCAAATTGCAGCAGTGTTTTTTCATACACAGAATTTGCAGATCTTTTATTTATTTTTTATTTATTTATTTATTTATCACAAAATAATTTTTACATTGTGTCGGATTGGAAAATATAATATAATTTCAAAGTATTGAGTATTTACACATACATTATGAACAATACAATATAAATTAAAATAAGCTATTCTATGAGCTCAACAAATTATTCATCAATCAAATTGGCCCATCAGCATTAAAACATAATAATCCTAATAAATTAATCAGTTAACAGTTTATAATAATTCAATAAGCATAATAATCCAATTATATTATTCAATTAAATAGCAATAAATGATTTTGAATTTGAATTTGAATTTGAAAAATATTTCATCATCCAATAAATAATAATCCAATAATTAGTCATCTTAATCATTCCAATAAATTAGTCCATTCAGAGGTCGGCACTACTAACAAAAAAAAAATAAAAAAAAAATAAAAGGAAATATAACGGAAACTAAATATTACATTCCAATAAATAATAATCCACTAAAATAGTCATCTTAATTATTCAATAAACAATAATTCAATAAATAAGTCACTACAGAGGACAGCACTTCAAACAAAACAAAATAAAATATAACGGAATCTAAATATACAGAGAAAGATCAGCTTTTATTTTTATTTCACTTGTGTCGAATCCAAATATCCTCTATCGAGTAATAACAACCCTCTATCAAAAAAACCCTCAGTTTCGCCTCAAAGTCACTTTTATAAAGTTATCTCTGATGGGAGTTTATTGAACATTTTTATCGACATGTATTCCGTGCCATGCTTGAAAATATCCAACCGTGGAGTGGTTCTTATTTGGAAGTCCTTCCGCCTTGTACTTTCTCTAACTACTCTTTCATTTTCTGTTTCGTACTCGTGTATATACTTTTTGAAGTATGTTAGTAGTACGAGTACGTACAGACTGGGAACAGTCAATATCCCAAGCTCCTTGAAGTGTTCCCTACAGGACTCTTGTTGCCTGATACGCACGATTGTGCGAATGGCTCTTTTTTGAATGATGAAGGCCTTCTGAATGTTGTATTCATAGCTGGCCCCCCATAGCAGAATGCTGTACCTTAGCCTAGACTCCACCAGCGCATAGTACACTGTCTTCAGCTGCACAGTGTCAACATCATTTCGTAGGCTTCTGAGCACATAACAGGCCGAGCTTCAGATCACCTGACCAGACCTAGAGGATCACTCCTTAATTAATGACCGGCAATATGGCTTCAGGCCGAAACGGTCAACGGGTGATCTTCTAGCATACGTTACCCATCTTTGGGGTGAGGCTATGGACAAGCACGGCGAGTCACTGGCAATTAGTCTTGATATCGCCAAAGCTTTCGATAGAGTCTGGCACAAATCGCTTCTCTCCAAGCTACCAGCCTTTGGTCTGCCTCCTAGACTGTGCAACTGGATTGCTAGCTTCCTGCGGGAGCGCCGTATCCGCGTCCTCTGTGATGGACGGGCTTCGGAGTTCTTGCAAATAAATGCTGGCGTACCGCAGGGGTCTGTATTATCTCCCGCTCTCTTTCTTCTGCATATCAACGACATGCTGTCCACCGGCAGCATACATTGCTATGCAGACGATAGCACCTTACACGGGAGTTATCACGGACAACCTGCGGCCAAACAGTCTGATATCGTGGAAAAAAGACAGCTTCTTGTCACTGAACTGGACCGGATCTTGAATCACATTTCACAATGGGGCTCTGAGAACATGGTCGAGTTCAATGCCAAGAAGACGCAGGCTTGTGCGTTCACAGCAAAGGTATCTTCTTTCCTTCCCCTTCCCACTCTTCAGAGCACGCCACTGCCACTGCAGGACAATCTCAATATCCTAGGCATGGATATTCGCTGCAAACTGAATAACAGAAATTACATCGAGAGCATCATCAAAACAGCCTCGCGGAAACTCGGACTCCTAAACAAAGTGAGACGTTTTTTCACGCCGGAGCAGCGGTGTCTTCTCTATAAGACACAAATTCGCTCCTGCGTGGAATACTGCTCGCATCTCTGGGATGGCTCCGCGAAATATCTACTAGATGCTCTCGACAGGTTGCAGCGACGCACGGTCTATGCTAGCAGCGCCATGTCACGTTTCTATTCTCGCCAAGTTACCAGGTTACCATATGACCAAGGGGATGTGACGTAGTACTAATAGACCATCAAAATTATATTTTGTATAACAGCGCTATCTCACAATTGAATGATGATAGTAGTGTGCTAACAGCGCCACGACACGTATTGTCACAAAAAAGTACCAGGATACTACACGAGTAAGGGGATGACGTAACAATTAGTTACTGCATTCGCGGAACAGGCGTCGCCCCTTGTTGTGACAGAGAACAAAATATACAACTTTAGATGAAAATAATGTGCCCATAAGTAAACGTCGGCAATTAATTAGAAGAAAATGCAGGGTGAACGAAAATGAAAGAGTGAATAGAAATTAATTAAAGGAATAATTAAAAAAAATATCGAGTGCAAAACCTCATATTCAAAGTCTCTTCTATCTACACTACTAATTGTTTATTACATTTTGCAGTACTAAATTTATTTGTACGAAACAAAATACTGCATCGTGAAAAACGAAATATCGATCATCAACAACGCTAACTTTTTGACTGATGCCATTACAAAAAGGCATATCTGCCAAAACTAATTAACTTTATCTAATTATTAATTAAGATCTAATCCATTCCAAATTCCTAAGTTAAAATTCATTATCGCTTCATCCTGGAACCGTGACACAATTTTTGTTCTAAATAGTATGTCAATCACAGTAAAGTGTGCCCAGACGTTAATAACTTCGTCGTTTGGACATATTGGCAGCGCCATTTTCTCGAAACAGATTTTCGTGACTGGAATCACCAGGCTACCCAGTGATCAAAGAGGTCGTTTCAAAACTCATTACATTGATTTATTAAGTAAGACTTTAATGTACATTAAAGTCTCCTCCCATATTGATCGTCCACGTTTGATGACCTAATTTGATAGAAACACAAAACAGAACAAGAAACTTACTTGTTCCAGAAAACCGCATGGTTCCCGGCAGAGTAGAATTTGAAACACCCCATCTCTTCCCGTGCGATATCGTACAAGGCGACTAACATCAGACAGATATATACATATGACATGGCAGCCTCTGTGGCGAAGGGGTAGTGAACGCGACTGCTACGCAGGAGGAGCGGGTTCGATTCCCGCTCAGTGCAAATATTTGTATGCATGAATATGTATATTTGCATTGGTCTGGCTGTTTCTATGTATAATATGTTTGTATTTACAAAAAAAAATCTAATTATGTTTATCCACATTCTAGATTCTATTACAGAAGCCAGTTAAGCTTGCTTACCATGGATCTAGGTAGTGTTGTATAGAATGTTGTAGAATATTTATAGTCCAGACTCAGCCTCAGATGCATGGTTCGAGTCAATAATAGTGCCCGAAATACGGTAATAGGCTCATCGCTTATTACGTGGAATCAAATACAATGATTGGTGAAAAGTTGGCGTTATTTCTCGTCTGCCTAACTCTCCGGGGATAAAGGCGTAATTCTACATAAATACATGACGTTTCACGAGCCATTTGCGACGTGAATGGGGATCTGGAAGCGTTGGGAAACTGGTCCACTAAATTTGGTTTAACCGTAAACCCATCTAAGTGCCAGGCCTTTATAGTCGGCAGCGGCAGATTGATGAATGAGAAAACCTACAACGGAACAACAATTCCTTTCAGTTCTTCAGTTAAGGATCTAGGACTCTACCTCGATTCCAACATGGACTGGCGTGTGCAGGTAACGAACATGAGCCAGAAAATTACAGATAGGCTCAGATTTTTATACCGCCTGAAGAACTTTCTACCAACAAGGACCAAAGTTATGTTGGCCCAAAGTTTAATTGTTCCTCTGATGGACTATGGTGATTTGTGCTATCTTGACCTGAATGCAGACCTTCTTGATAAATTAGACTGTCTTCTTAATAGCTGCATTCGATTCATCTACAACCTTCGTAAATACGACCACGTGTCTACATTCCGTTCGCAGCTTAATTGGTTAACCATCCATCCTCACCGTAAGTTGCGTGCACTTACTACTCTTTACAATATCCTCAACTCTACCACTATCCCCACTTACTTAACTTCATACTTTCAGCTTTTATGTTCCAACAATGATAGAAATCTTCGTTCTACTGACAACCGGATCCTCGCATTTCCTTCTCATAAAACTAACTTTTTAGGCTCCTCTTTCTTTGTTGAGACTGTTCGCCTATGGAACGCACTTCCTCTGGAGATCAGGACGAGCACGAGCCGCAATGTGTTTAAGTCTAGGGTACGTCAATTGATCACCACAGAATTGGCAGAATCATCGTCTCAATGATAATGATATTTCTACTCATATTGATATGGGTATGTATATTTATGTATTATATTTATGTTATATATGTGTATTTATTCTATGTATATGTACAACTATTCTGATTTATTTTAAGTATGATTATATATAGGTTATATATAGGTTCTTAAACAGTACTTGTAACTACTTACAAGTACTGTTTAAGAACCTATATATAATTAATCTATAGTCCTTATAGAACCAAACGCATCTCTCGTTAATATGCGCCTACCTCGTACTAGCTCTGCACCACCCTATGGTAGACTGGCAAAGAATGCCTACGGCATTAAGTCCGCCAATGTACATCATGCATAAAGTATAAATAAATAAATAAAAATAAATACCATTTTTTTTTAATACATCTTAGGTGGCAAACAAGCATACGGCCCACCTGATGTAGTACAGTGGCTACCATGACCGATGAACGTGTTTAACACCAGTGGAGCTTACATCCGTGCTGCCGACCCTGTAAGAATAGAGATTTTATGTGCCCTCAGTGCAGAACACAAAATCAGGACAAGCCTTTGGTCTTCCCACTGACAGCACAAAAACTCTCCAGTGAGCTCTGGCTACTCTACTCACCACCGGGAACACAACACGAGGTTATTATAGCCGTGGTATTCGTCCGCTGCGCGGATGCGTGGGCGGCCGGCGCCTCCTTCTGCGAGCAAGTAATGCTCGTGAAGGAGGAGGAGGGGCGGGAGCGGCAGCGGGAGCGACGAAGGATCGCAAGCCAAGCTGCCCGCGTACGAAGGCAACTCGGGCGTCGGAGGTCGATGAACGACCTCCGCCCCCCATGAGTAGCGGCCTGGGGGTGAAAGGTGGAGCCGCCTGTCACCCTGGCAGAAGCAGGCCGCGGCGGCGGCGCGTCTGGCGCGCCTCCCCATTTTCCGGGAATGAGTTGGGGACTCTGTAGTCCCCACACACCCGAGAAGAGGGCCAGATCGTGAGAGACGGCACTGGGTCGGCCGGGGTGCGAGGGATATGCCTGTCAACCTCACCTTCGGCAACCAAAACGACCCACAGGCGGCGTGCGTTTTAGTCGGTTCGAGTCCGACACAACCTCTTCCACCGGCCCCGGTGGGGAGGTATCCGTAAGGATTTTGCGCACGTAAAAAAAAAGCCGTGGTATTCTGTAGGGACCAATATCATACAGTTTTATTTCATTGTTCTTCTTTACACCTACCATTTCCAAGAACAAGCGTCCAAACTACCAGGCTCACAGAGAATCGAAGAGATACTACAACATTGAATGTGTAGTAGTGTGCAATTGCACAGTCATAGCACACTACAAAATATCGTATACGACAGCTACAGTTCAAGTTCACTGTCGCTTTCACTGCGTGGTATAACTATGAACGTACTACACACTGCTTACAAATGTTATTTTATTCTTTGAACAAGGAGGATATATATTTGTTTGCCACCTTAGTTATATGAATTAAAAAAAATCGCATTCCATAATATACAATAAACAGCCAGTGTAACCTGGTCGAAACGTCAGGCAAATCAAAGGTACATAAATACCTATACCATGATTGCATTAATTCCTGTAAACATAATAAAAAAATCTTTTGAAGAGAAGACATTGATATCAGTAGCTTCAAGTTCACTTTGGACCTTAAATCTGCCCTCCTACTTTATTTTGACTTGCGTCAAAATTAATGACATATAATTAAATTAATATAAACAGTGTAGGAACTGTTTTTTTTTTACAGAATTAGATTTGAAATGTCGAATGTTCACAGTTGTACTGGTTAAGATTTAACTAAGTTTGTGCTCAATTTCTTGAACTAATTGAATGGGAATTAATCATTCTGTCAATACTTATGTCCATTGCTGATTGCGTCAACCAATCAGCGCGACGTGTATAAAAATCATCAGGTTTAAAATAATCGCTACTATTCTAGCAGACGAATTTGATATCCAGTTTTTCTAATGCAGGGCTTTGATCTATAGCGTCTGTCCTTTCTTATCTGTGAGTTAACGAGGAGGACCATTCTTTTTACACTGAAATGACAACTCAGCGTCATTATTTATTCTAAAGAAGACATTTTGCTTTAATTGCAAAAAAAATACACACATCAACAAAGTCTAGGGAACAAGGACATTTCTAGTTTTTATTTAAAAACCCTTTCTTGTAATAGTGAGTGTTTTATATCAATAGAAGGGTATTTTTATACCGTTTTTAATTTTAATTTTAATAACAACATTCTAATATCATTTTTTTTTTAAGAAAGAATTGAATAGTGCCAGTGTTGAGTATTACAACCTTCTATGATTAGGCACAAAAATAACGAGGTAGTAAGAAATACAGTAATTAACCGTACTTTAAACGTTTTTAATAATCTGTAGGACCTCCTAAAGCATTAGCAACAGCTCGACAACGGCGTGGCATACTTAGTATGAGATTGTCAAACATCGTCTGTGGAATATGGCTCCATACACTGCGAAGGTGTAAGAAAAGTTGTTCTTCAGTGTTCAGATTTTCCAAAGAATCACTGAAAGCTCTTCTCCCAAGCAAATCCCAGGCATGCTCTATGGGATTGAGGTCGGCAGACTGAGCAGGCCATTCCAACGTCGTAATATTGTGCTCACTTAACGCATTGACCACTACCCTCGCGGTGTGTGACCGTGCATTATCTTGCATGAACATAAAATCTTGACCGAACTGCTGTCGATGAGGGATTACCATGGGGTGTATAACCTCCTGAATGTATTGGTTTGCATTCAAATTGCCCCGTATCCAAACGAGGTCGGTCCTTCCACCAAGGCGAATTCCAGCCCATACCATTGTGATGGTACGGCGCCTAACCAAAGCTGAGTAAATTTCGATTTTACACGTTCGACATAAAGCTATGTCGGAAGTGCCAGCTCCCCTCTTCTGAGGGGAGATATGAGTGCTCCTCCAGCCGCACAGATATTGTGAAATTCATCCAGAGACAATAATTTCCCCACTGGCATTGGCCGTCTCAATGGACAAAGTATGCAATCGCGAATAGAGAATACTCAAGACATATACAATAAACAATTAAATACGCTGATGTCTGTTACTTATCTCGCATATATTCAATCGCACGTATAAATTCGGTTTACAAGCTACCGTACTTCATTGATTCGGTCTCCGTACCATAGGATTTCTAAATCCTAATCTTCCGTCTGTCATATCTGGTCGCACCGGCCTCTGTGCTTGAGAGAGCTGCACTTCGACGCTAGGTCTCCCGTGGGAATCGAACCACACCCGGTCCTAGTTATCACAGACGGCTGTAATTGCATTATACGATAGCAGGGTACGATCTCGGTACGATAACTTGCTCCTCACCAATACGCCCGATGCTCACCACATGCTCACCATCAAGCAAAGCCGCCATCGATTGTAGATTGCAGGGTACGTGGACGACGACCCAAGACTATTCCTTTGAGGATATCCCCAGGTCTCGGAACTAACAGGTCCCTGGTCTACCGCCTGACTCTTTACATGTGGTGCTTTTGCATTCATCAAGTCTAAAGGCCATGTAACAACCATCAACGCATTTCGCAACTTCAACAAATAGGTTGATTAATTATACTGTACACTTTTATACCTAAAACGCTGTATTACTCAACCTTAGATAGCATTATAAAAGTACTTAAACATTGATATAAAACAATCACTATAAGACGATCACTATAAAACAATCACTATAATTACAAGAGTAATATGAAAGCAACTCACCACGTGTGTAGAGACTTGATAGTGTTTCACTTGATAGTGTTACACCTTAACTTACTCGAGTAACGCCTATGACCCCGATCCTTCACCAGTTGACGAGCTCGCTTCCAACGACCGACCTCCTCTCCAGACCCCAGTCGAATGCCCCGATCCCACGCTCAGTCCCGTCTCGTAAAACCCTTCCCGAGATGTCCTCATCCCTTGTTTTTATAAGCCTGCACGTGTTTTACCATTTCTATGGAACACTCGTAATAAATCTAGCGTCTTAATAGTTTCTTTAAGCGTTGCAAAAACAATGACCCTCACTTTAGGCTTTTAAACAAAAGGTCTGCTTTATCTGATTTATGGAGGGTCGAAATAACAACGATGCAAGCCAGATGACTATAAGTGAACGACTCCTAATAAATATCAAATTACAAATATATTACAGATGTACCTAGTGGGGTTTATTAATTTCTTATCGTTGAGTAACTAGTGTACCATCACACAATGATTGTTCCACCTTGGTAAGGATGAACTTCTTGCGGATTCTGGAGACGACTCCGACGTCCAGGAACTCGTCATATACGCACTCTTCTCGAATCAGGATGAAAACCGAAGCGAGATTCGTCGGAAAACAGAACCCGTGCCCATTGATGGTCGGTCCACTGTAAATGTGCGTTAGCCCACAATAAGCGACGACCTCGATTTCCACGTCGAAGAGCTGGAACCCTAAGCGGTCTGCGAGCATGAAGATCGGCTTCGTGTAGTCTTCTTCTGATAGTTTGATCGCTAATAACCACTTGATGCTGAGACTGGAGGCCTGCGACTAACCGACGAGCAGTAATCGTGGGTTGCCGCCTTGCGGAATTTTGCAAGAAACGATCTTGTCGCGGGGTAGTAACCCTATTTTCGTCCCCTGTGACGTTCGGCAACATCCCCTGTAGACCTGTAGCGTGCCCATAATCTGCAAATTACGTTTGGTTGGGTGTTGACAGCATCCGCTACGTCGTGTTGAGTTCGTCCAGCTTGCAGAATACCAACAGCTCTTAACATCTCTTCGCGACTTTTTTTTTTTTTTTTTTTTTTTTTTTCCTGGGGAAAATCCCCACGGATACCTCCCCACCGGAGCCGGTGGAGGAGGTTATGTCGGACTCGAACCGACTAAAACGCACGCCGCCTGTGGGTCGTTTCGGTTGCCGAAGGTGAGGTTGACAGGCATATCCCTCGCACCCCGGCCGACCCAGGGCCATCTCTCACGATCTGGCCCTCTTCTCGGGTGTGGGGACCACAGAGTCCCCAACTCGTCCCCGGAAACGGGGAGGCGCGCCACGCGCGCACATCTCTTCGCGACTTAAATGACGACGTGACATGATGACTACAGTCACAAAAATGCACAAACCATACGTAAAAGACGTATTATTGATAATAAACGTTATTTACAATCAAAGAAAATAATTTTTATTTTGCCTCAGAGAAACTGCACAATCAAACACTTTTAAAAGTTTTCCCTCCATATTCGAAAATCATTACTTATTTAAATTTATTTTTAAATTTCGAACAACTCTGTAATCTACTTTATTCTATTTTTATTTATTCGCTGCCAGTTATTTGCAAAACAAGATTTACACGAAAAAAAAAATGTGGTCATCTTGTTCCCTAGACTTTGTTGAGGTGTTTATATGAAATTTGACAGCAATACAAAAGCATGCGATAATGCACCATCTATCGGGATAAATAAGTAGTGTACCTCCTCTTTGAGAAACGCCTCCTTGGGTTAAAAGTCATGGAAGGGGTGTGGGGTGATCAAATTGCACACAACTCTTATCATTTACAACAACGCACACATCAATCTTGTAGCGTGTATCGTATCTAGTACAAGAGAGTTCCTCGCTCCGCTCACAGCCTGGTAACTTGTCGGTAGTTCATCCTCCCCCACGAATTGTGTAATATATTTAGCGGACAAATATTACAGAAATAAAAATGATTAAAGAGGGATCAAACCAGTAAATAAATTGACAGTACACTCAAATATATATTTTTTTGCAAATATATATTTTTTTTAGACCACTTAGGTGGCAGACAAGCACACGGCCTACCTGATGAAAGTGTCTACCGTGGCCTATGGACGTGTGTAACACTAAGAGAGTCTCACACGTCCTACGGATCCTGTAAGAGTAGAGTATCTGTGCCGTCAGTGCAGAAGATAAAACAGAACAAACTTTTGGTCTTTCCATTAACAGCACAAAACCTCGCCATACATAGATACATTTGGTCTTCATTCATACATACATGTCACTCTAACATTGTGCAGAATATAAGAGCAAGAACCAAGCGGTTCGGAGACTCTTTCCTTAGCCGAACCACGAAGACCTGGAGTTCATATCCAGCTCTCGTGTTTCTTTCTTCCTACAGTCCCGGGTCCTTTAAGCGGGGCGTGAAAAAGCATATGACGAGGCCACCCTTATTCCCGTGACTTTGCCTTTAGCTTACCATCAGGCGAGATGAAGTCAAATTGGCTTGTCATAAATAAAAAAGGAACCCTGGTAAACTAATCTCAATCAAGGCATAAATCAAGTATCTCAATTAATTTAATTGACTCAAACATGACAAAACCATTAATAGATTTTCACTAATAAAATGATTTTCTAAAAACAATAACTGCCTTCAGTTTGTACTGCGAATTTAATGCTAAAAGTTATTTATTTATTTATTTATTAGGGTACATCAACAGTATTTATATAAAGATTAAAAATTTGAAACATAATCCTGCTGTATAGTGTTTAGTCAACATCAGCGTCTTAGCATTGTTCCTGGATAAATCTGACTTCGAGAAAACAAATAGTGTGTGAACTTGTGCCTTCTACGTAGCTACGGCTACACCTTGTCGTAGATTGTAATTGCTACGGCTACAGTGTTACACTCGTAGCAGTTGTTTACAAAGGCTTCTACGAGACAGTAGCGCTTCAATCAAATGTACGAACACGTGACAGTCGATAATATTTTTACCAATAAATTTCATATTTGAGAATTCGATTTACTTTAATGGCCAGTCACATGAGAAATACAAACTGAATCGCGTTCAATATTCTCCTAAAGTAAGGTAATTTACAAAAAATTACCATCTTTTTGTTGTTTCACTTGTAAGTTACTAGGACAACATATAACTGAAAGACTTAGACTTCGCAACATTCTAAATTAATTCTATTACTAAGACAGAACAATTTACGAGGCTCCGCCCAGAAAGTAACGCACACATGTATACATTCATAGATGAAGGGATAATGCTACTTACTGCAAACGCTTTATAGAAGCTATCTGATTCAATCTGTTCAGTTTGATGATAGCCTGGTAGACAGTAGGTAATGAAACCTCCCCCGACAGCGGCCCTGGCATTTAATTTAATGTGCAATACAGGGTAGAATTAAAATCCGGCCTGGGGGTGACAGGTGGAGCCGACTGTTACCCTGGCAGAAGCAGGCCGCGGCGGTGGCGCGCCTGGCGCGCCTCCCCGTTTCCGGGGTCGAATTGGGGACTCTGTAGTCCCCATACCCGAGACGAGGGCCAGATCGTGAGAGATGGCCCTGGGTCGGCCGGGGTGCGAGGGATATGCCTGTCAACCTCACCTTCGGCAACCAAAACGACCCACAGGCGGCGTGCGTTTTAGTCGGTTCGAGTCCGACATAACCTCCTCCACCGGCTCCGGTGGGGAGGTATCCGTGGGGATTTTGCGCACGTAAAAAAAAAAAAAAAGGGTAGAATTAAAATAAAATTATATTTAATGGTTAAAATAATGGTTTTATTTTGGATTCTATCGCGATTTATTTGAAAACCCGATGTTTCGGCTACTTTTGAGCAGCCGTAAATACTGGATTATTTCAATTATTCAACTAAATTTTAAACAGTTACTACAACAGAATTGGCATCACTATCATATTTTCAAAGGATAAAATGTAATAAAATCAGCTTGCTGCGATTTATTTGGTGCCTTGTACCGTTTGGTTGCTTTTCCGCAGTAATACTCAGACGCTGAGCGGTAAGGCATGATATAATTTGTTGGAAAATTATTGTATTAACGAGTGAAAATTTAGTGCCAAACTAATTTTAATTTTTGTTATAAACTCCTATCAAAGAACACTTGAGTTGATAAGGTGAATCTATTTTTTTTTTTTATATAGGACACGTCAATTGGACTTCGCCTTGCCTGATGGTAAGCTGAAGGCAAAGTCCCAGAAAAGAGGGTCACCATTACTTACACATACCGTGTGACAATGGTGACACTCAGCTTGACGGCCTCATCATATGCTTTTTCACGCCCCGCTTAAAGAACCCGGGACTGTAGGAAGAAGGAAACACGTGAGCTGGTAATGAATTCCAGGCCTTAATGGTGCGACAGAGGAAAGAGTCTCCGAACCGCTTGGTTCTTGATCGGATGTTTTGCACCGTGTGCGGATGACATCTAAGACCTGCACGTGTTGTCCTGTGTAGGAAAGGGGAGGGTGGGACTAATTGGAAGAGCTCATCAGAACACTCCCCATGGTACAGACGGTAAAATACAGCCATGGACGCAACATCTCTATGCAGCTGTAAAGGTTCTAGGGTGTTCGTGATCTCGGGATTCCCAATGATGCGGACCGCACGTCGCTGCAACCTGTCGAGAGCATCTAGTAAGTACTTTGCTGAACCATCCCAGAGATGCGAGCAGTACTCCACACAGGAGCGAATTTGTGTCTTGTATAGAAGACACCGCTGCTCCGATGATACCTATGATACCTTAACTCTGTTCTTACAGGATCGGCAGCACGAGTGTGACTCCTCGCTATAGGCACGTCCATAGGCTAAGATTTTCAATATTGAACAATAAAATTGTTTTGTACAGACTTCAATAATAATTCTATATAAGCTAAGTTTACCACCGCTTCTAAGGCGCTGGTGGAGAAGAAACGGCGCAACAAACTCCACTGCAGCATTTTTTAAGACGTCAATTCACAAAAGTTCCTTAAAGCTAAAAGTAGATGAATGTACGTTTTGTCTCATGTTACAATAAACAATATGTATATGAAAAAACTTAACAATAAAGTAATTAATCGAAAAATAAAGGTAACATTTCCTGTCACCACGCGTTTTCTGTCACGTACCTAGTACAATACTATGCCGTAATTATAGCAAAGGAGGGGCCTGTGCCATGCTAAAGCTACGTAGTGGTAGAGATTTGACGATACTGAATATATGAAGATACTAGTGGTGAAGATACTAATATTTGAAGATACTGGTGGTAGAGATTTGACGGCACAAATTTGTCACAAATTTCGACCGGGTTGGTACCACCGTGCAATATTGCGAAAAACCCTTCATAGTAATTCAATTTCGGTTGGATTGCATTCAGGGATCAGTGGTCGCAGCACTAGTGGGACCAGTGGGTCTTGGCGTAGTCTAGTGAGGATGGTGCGGGGCGACGCGCCGGTCAGGGTGACCCGTAGAAACGGTGGTGCCGCTGGCCGCCCGCGGTATAGTACAGAGGCCCAACTGGGACTAACCACCCTAGAAGGCTGCCTCACCAGACCGCGCATAATACCGGTATGGCTCGTCGTGCCGGTTGGTGACCGGAAGTGGGGGCCAGGCGACCATATTCGGGGGGGTACGGGGGCCCTTCCGTACGGCGTGTCGGCTCACGCCATGTCTCATAATCATAGACAAAAATAATATCCCGCACTTTGTCACGCGGTGCTGCGACGACAATCACGCCCTTTTCTCCTTTTCATCATGGCAGCGCATTTAAGAGTATTGGGCAACACAGCGGCTCTACAGACTCCCACAAGCTCGCTATTTGAGGTGGAGTCCACTAACATCTGTGGACTCCATGCGAACCTCAACGCCGTCCACCAACACCTTGAGACGGCGAAACCAGATGACACGACCTACTTGCTTTACCCCGGCTATGTTATCGAGGAAAATTTCCGTGCAAAAGCCGGGGTGTGCGTGTTTGTTAGGGCGGATGTTTGTTGTCGCCGTTTGCGCTGCCTTGAGGACCCATCCTTTTCAACCCTATGGGTACACGTAGACCATGGCTCTACGAGTCAGATCTATGTGTGCCTCTACCGTTCCCATACAGGAGATGCTGAGACAACTCGACTCTTTGAATATCTGAGTCAGGCGGCAGATGATGCGCAGGAACGGTTTCCGAACGCCGAAGTGGTATTTTTGGGGGACTTTAACGCCCACCACGAAACCTGGTTGGGCTCCTCCAAAACAGACCATGCGGGAAGAGCCGCCCATGCATTTGCTCTGGAGCATGGCCTGACCCAATTGGTACACGAGGTCACTAGAATACCAAGAAGGTCGGGCCTAGCACCCTCTCTGCTAGACCTTCTGCTGACGAGTCACCCAGACCTGTACAGTGTTTCGGTACAAGCCGCTTTAGGCAATTCCGACCACTGTCTGGTCTGCTCCAAGGTGCCAATTATAGCGCCTTCACGACCCGTGCAGGGAAAGCGGCGTCTCTGGCACTACTCGTCAGCAGATTGGGATGGGCTGCGCAACTATTTTGCGTCCATCCCATGGGTTGAACGCTGCTTTGAAGGTAAGAAACCCTCGGATTGTGCTACTGCTGTTGCCGGTGAGATCGGTCTGGGTATGGAATACTATATTCCGTACACTGATGTCACCGGTGCCCGAGGAGTGCGCCCTTGGTTCGGGCGCGAGTGTGCGAGGGCTGTTGATCAAAAGCAGTCCGCGTATCGCGCTTGGGTAAGGGCGCGTGCCACGCACGATCCCAATGTGAGCCACTTCAAGGCGGCGTACAACAGAGCCACAAAGGTCTGCAAGAGGGCTTACGTCAAAGCGGATGCCCTGCGCATTGCGCGGCTTGGTCAAGAGCTAGTGGCACATCCCACGGGCAGCCGTGGATACTGGCGACAGGCCAAAGCCGTGCAGGCCAACTTCTGTCAGCCTTCGCTGCCACCGCTGCGCTACCCTGATGGATCCCTGGCCCATGGACCGCAAGAGAAAGCCAATATGCTAGTAAATCTCTTTGCGGCCAATTCCCGAGTCGATGATTGCGGTATACAGCCGCCGACACTACCCAATGGTGACCACGTAATGCCTGAAATACGTATCAGGCAATGCGATGTTCGTGCGGTGCTTCAATCACTCGATGTCCGGAAAGCCAGTGGCCCGGATGGTATTCCAGCGGTGGTCTTACAAAAATGTGCAGCGGAGTTGTCTCCGATGCTTACGCGGCTGTACCGACTGTCCTACAGCTCGGGTACAGTGCCTTCGGCTTGGAAAGAGGCGAATGTACAGCCGATCCCCAAGAAGGGGGATCGCTCAGAGCCAGCCAACTATCGACCCATAGCCGTCACCTCAGTGCTGTGCAAGGTCTTCGAGCACATCATTAACAAACAGCTCATGCGTCACCTAGAGGATCACTCCTTAATTAATGACCGGCAATATGGCTTCAGGCCGAAACGGTCAACGGGTGATCTTCTAGCATACGTTACCCATCTTTGGGGTGAGGCTATGGACAAGCACGGCGAGTCACTGGCAATTAGTCTTGATATCGCCAAAGCTTTCGATAGAGTCTGGCACAAATCGCTTCTCTCCAAGCTACCAGCCTTTGGTCTGCCTCCTAGACTGTGCAACTGGATTGCTAGTTTCCTGCGGGAGCGCCGTATCCGCGTCCTCTGTGATGGACGGACTTCGGAGTTCTTGCAAATAAATGCTGGCTTACCGCAGGGGTCTGTATTATCTCCCACTCTCTTTCTTCTGCATATCAACGATATGCTGTCCACCGGCAGCATACATTGCTATGCAGACGATAGCACCTTACACGGGAGTTATCACGGACAACCTGCGGCCAAACAGTCTGATATCGTGGAAAAAAGACAGCTTCTTGTCACTGAATTGGACCGGATCTTGAATCACATTTCTCAATGGGGCTCCGAGAACATGGTCGAGTTCAATGCCAAGAAGACGCAGGCTTGTGCGTTCACAGTAAAGGTATCTTCTTTCCTTCCCCTTCCCACTCTTCAGAGCACGCCACTTCCACTGCAGGACAATCTCTATATCCTAGGCATGGATATTCGCTGCAAACTGAATAACAGAAATTACATCGAGAGCATCATCAAAACAGCCTCGCGGAAACTCGGACTCCTAAACAAAGTGAGACGTTTTTTCACGCCGGAGCAGCGGTGTCTTCTCTATAAGACACAAATTCGCTCCTGCGTGGAATACTGCTCGCATCTCTGGGATGGCTCCGCGAAATACCTACTAGATGCTCTCGACAGGTTGCAGCGACGCGCGGTCCGAATTATTGGGAACCCTGAGGTCACGAACACCCTCGAGCCTTTGCAGATGCGTAGAGATATTGCTTCCTTGGCTGTATTTTACCGTCTCTACCACGGTGAGTGTTCTGACGAGCTCTTCCAACTAATCCCACCATCTCCTTTCCTACATAGGACGACACGTGCAGGCCTTAGATGTCACCCTCACACTGTGCAGAATATACGAGCAAGAACCAAGCAGTTCGGAGACTCTTTTCTTTGCCGCACCACCAAGACCTGGAATTCATTACCAGCACACGTGTTTCCTTCTTCCTACAGTCCCGGGGCCTTTAAGCGGGGCGTGAAAAAGCATCTGATGAGGCCGCCAAGCTGAGTGCCACCATTGTAGCACTTAGTGTCTGTAATGGTGACCCTCTTTCCTGAGACTTTGCCTTTAGCTTACCATCAGGCGAGGTGAGGTCAAGTTGGCGTGTCCTATTTAAAAAAAAAAAAAAAAAAACGTAGAAACCAAAATGGTATTAAAAATTCCTTAACTTTCGAAAACTATTGATAAAATAAGTAATTTCCAAAAATATTTAACTACATTCGGATAGAGAAACTCCTTTCAACGAGAAGTCGTTTAAAAATAATTACGTTTACATAAAAATATGCATGATAAACTTAACCATTCCTTGTCAAGTCGCGTAAAAGGAGCTAAAACTTCAACAAATTGAAATAAAACCTACCTATACCACAAATATAGCTGTTTTATACAAGTAGAATGTTTGGCGTAGCGATGAAACTACACACACGCCTATCGTTTATGGAAGCCTGGTAGCGTAGCGTTGAAATTCATGAATGATGACGTAATCTCCAACTATGTGACGTCATCGTTGGGTGCTAGTAGTACAATGTATTGTTCAGTAGATGAAGTTACTTACCTCGTCTCATTATTTAAATTAGATACTTTTCACTAAATGTGAAAACGGTAATTTATGAGGAAACTTGCATGAAATAATTTATTATGACGTCATAATATTTTACTGTCAATTGAGGTACTATTATAGGCTGAATGGATGATTAAAAATTACCAAAAACGATTGATAATTAGACTAAATAATTCGTGTAGTTTTGAAAGTTACAACATCTAATCACCAAGACTAGTGACTCTCTGTGACTTAGCTCGTAGACTCTAGGCGGAAATTATAAGCTTTGTTCGATTTGACCTCTCGTACTTATTAAAGTATTACTCTTACAGTTAAAATAACTAGACATGATCTGTAGTAAATTTTATGTAGATAAATAATGTTGATATATATAAACAGACATTATTAACAGTTTTTAATATACAAGCAAAAGACTGAAAAAAGAAGATTCACTCAGCGCGGGAAGATTATAAGAAAGATCAATTGCTAATGTGTTTATTGGACACTCATAGGTGAATACTCGCGCGGTTCCCGGCAGAGTAGAATTTGGACCACCCCATCTCTTCCCATGCGGTGTCGTACAAGGCGACTGTTTAACATCAGACAGATAATATGGATACAGCCCAGACTGCATGACTTGAGTCAACAATTGAGCCCGAAAGACGGCAATAGGTTCACCCCTTATTACGTTGGACCGAATTCAATGATTGGTGAAATGTGGGATGTTAATATTTGGTTCGATGCGTTTTCCGCCATCTTGAATTTAAGAGCGAATTTTGTTTTTTTTAATCCCACGTTAACAACAGCTACGAATCGCTACGCTACTTCTGCTACGAGAAGTTCGGAATGCTAAGATTTTTTCAACTGTTCTCTGTATGGGGTACGCCCATAGGTCACGGTAACCATTTCCCATCAGGTGGGCCGTGTGCTTGTCTGCCATCTAAGTATAAAAACGGTGGTCGTATCTATGTCAGTATGTTTGTCAGTTGCGGTCTAGAGGGCGCATTTCTTAAACGACTTTCCAATAACTTAGCACAAGAAATGCCGGAGTGGCAACATTTTGCGGATCAACGCTTCTCAAAATTATCCAGACGACTTTCTTAAATGATAAAAGATACCAGAAAAATGTGGCAAAGGGTGTTCGCGAGTTTTCTAGTTTTAAATACGTATAGTTTTTCATACCTATCCCTATTCAAACAACAAGAAATAAACAAACTTCATTATTTGCCGCACTATTTTGCAGATAAATTACCAGAGCAGTAGTCGAGCGAGGATAGATTCACGTCATAACATAGTTCTCATAGTAGAAACCCATTCACAAGTCATCTGGCTATCCCTTTCCACACTACCATCTCAAACAGCTAGAGACAGCGCTATAGGAGTAACAAAGATAGCCTACTCGGGGAAACATCTGTGTTTGCAAAGTGCTCTATAGGTTTATGTGAGCCTGGTATTCCCAGTCACAAAAGTGACTTTTGACCTCGTGATAGAAATAAAAAGGCAGTCATAATTGATTGCTGAAAGGTTACAAACCAGAATAAAAGTCATAGGAAAAAAATATTCTTACAAACGTTTAAGATGTCATTTAGGTTATTTCTGTTTCATTATTCGATGGCACTTGTGCTCTTTTGAATTCCAACCGTGAATATAATTTGTGTCAAAAGTTGTGAGGGGCGCGGGTGGTGCGATGGACTTCAGAGTGCGGAGTAGACAGGAGGGCGCGCGGGGTGGAAAATGCCTCTACGGAGCGCCAGTGAGGTCCCGGCACTGCTACGAGAAGGGTGTATTTCAGTACGGTTGGAAATACACGATATTGAGTTCGTCAATTGATGAAGTTGTCTGAAGAAAATTGTTTTATAAAATGGTATTCAACATTGTTCTATCGCAACAAGAGGACTCTGAACACTATCCATGGGGGTAATTCTTTCAATTAAAATCTATTCAATATTCATTCTCGATACCAATTTTATCGTATTAAAAATTTCCTTAATATTAAGTGAGCGAAGTTGCAGTGATCATAAATTCGTTGGTAGCTTAGTGGTTAAGGTGTCAGCCTTACGATTGAGAGGTCCGGGATTCGAATCCTTTCTATTATTACAATACCGACGTGAACCTAACACAAGCAAAGCTGCCCGCGTACGAAGGCAACTCGGGCGTCGGAGGTCGATGAACAACTTCCACCCCCCATAAGCGCCGTCCTGGGGGTGACAGGTGGAGCCGCTTGTCACCCTGGCAGAAGCAGGCCGCGGCGGCGGCGCGCCTGGCGCGCCTCCCCGTTTTCCGGGAACGAGTTGGGGACTCTGTAGTCCCCTTACACCCGAGGAGAGGGCCAGATCGTGAGAGATGACTCTGGGTCGGCCGGGGTGCGAGGGATATGCCTGTCAACCTTCCTGTATACCTTATATACCTGTATACCTTCGGCAACCAAAACGACCCACAGGCGGCGTGCGTTTTAGTCGGTTCGAGTCCGACATAACCTCTCTCACCGGCTCCGGTGTCGTGGTGTCCGTGGGGATTTTGCGCACGTAAAAAAAAAAGGATAGGTACAACCTACAACTAATTAGGAAGTAGGACATAATTAGTAGGAAAATCGTGACAGTGGCATAGTGCCTGAGCCCGAGGCGTTGAACTTGCGCATGAGAGGTGGCGGATTGGAACTCTTTTTAAAATTTAAGTATGGTGGATGTAGGACACTATGGTATTTCCGTCCAATTGAGCACTCCGACTGGGAAAGTACCTCCGCCCAACATACATAATACAGTGGCCATAATAACCTCGTGTTATGTTACCGGCGGTAAGTAGGGTAGCCAAAGCTCGTTGGAGAGTTTTTGTGCTGTCAGTGGGAAGACTATAGGCTTGTCTTGCTTTGTCTTCTACACTGAAGGCAGATACACTTTTTGTGCCTACGGGGTCGGCAGCATAAGTGATGGACTCACCTGGTGTTACACATGTCCATAGGCCACGGTAACCACTATTCATCAGTTGGACCGTGTGCTTGTCTGCCACCTAAGTGGTATAAAAAATAGATCTATTCCAAATTGGTACCTACTTGATAGAATAATTTATTTTAAATTTTATTAATCACCTAAAGAGTGTTTTATGTAATCGTTCTATGCCTGAAGGTTTGAAAAAGAAAAAGGTCAGTAGTGAAGGACCGCGGGTGGTGCGAGGGACGTCAGAGTGCAGAGTAGACAGGAGGGCGCGCGGGGTGGAACATGCTTCGACGGAGTGCCAGTGAGGTGCCGTCACTGTTAAGCGAAGGGTGTAGTTGAGTACGGTTGGAAATACACGATATTGAGTTCGTCAATTGGTAAAGTTGTGAAGAGAAAATTATTTTAAATAGTGGCATTCGATATTATTCTATCACAACAAGAGTACTGCGAATACTATAAGAAGGCCAATTCTATTAATCTATTTAACTGTCGTTCTCCAAGTAATCTTATTTCTTAAATTTTAAAAACGATCATGACTTCAATGAAAAAAGGAACAATTTAAATCGCGGTAGCCTAGTGGTATGGGTAATGAACTGCTGAGACGAGGTCTCGGGTTCAATCCCAGGTTTTGCCATTGCTCACACCAATGACTTCTCGATGCTTTTCGAAGTTATGTGTGTATTAATCGCAGGTTTATAAGTGCTCGGTTAATGGCAATAGACTCTCCACCTATTACATTGGGACCTAAACATAAACTGGCGAAATGTGGGTGCTAGCACCTCTGCCTACCCTTTCGGGGATTTAGGCGTGAGTTTTTTTATGTTATGTCAGAATGGGTCCAGGCAGGATTAAAACCCGCGATTTTTTCCTTACAGGGATTCAAACTCGCGATCTTTCCCTTACCACTTTTCATCAGGTGAGCCGTCTGCTTGTCTGCCACCTAATTTGTATAAAAAATGCTATATTCCAAATTGGTACCTACTTAATAGAATAGATTTTATAAGTACTGTACAAATTATACTTAGCGCGTATAATGTCACCTAAGAATTAGTGTTTTTGTTCACGGGGTGCAATTCTATGCCTAGGTTTAAACAACCTATCTGTTTTGTCGGCAGCAATTCTGTCATCCAACTAGTCACGTTTGTAGTACGCCACTTCACTAGGACATCAGGGAAACGCAGAGATATGAATACGCTACTTTGTAGGGAAAATGTAGGGAGGCAGTATTTTGTACATGTGTGCAGGTTTCATTGGGCTCCACCAATGGTGGACCAATAAAAGTCATGGAGTGGGAGGTTATGGGGGTTATTAATCAATACTACATCGTATAGACGTCACAAGGATCTCCTCACTCCGCTAACAGCCTGGTAGTTTGTCGGTATTTCGACCTCATTCAAGGATGCGATTTATACTTATTTAAAGTGTGAGTTAAGTAATGTCTTCCAGCACAAATCGACCCCTACAGGATTGTTCACGCGACTGCTTCTTTTGGAGTTTAGCAAACGTTCTCCTCTTTTTGAAAGAGAGCGCAAGTTCGGCATCGTTGTTAAAAGTACATGTCTCGCTGCCTTTTCATTTTGTTACGTTAATTTAAATTTGAGAAACAGTAATTTTGAAGCAATTAGTGTACTAACTGTTTCTGTAGATTTACTTTGGAAAAAGTAAATATCCAGGGCCCTGTTTCTACTCAGTTTTTGTCATAACAAAACCACTGACACTGCAAAAAATGCCATAAAATTTTATACTCATTGTTCAGACTGTTGACGTGACATAAAATTAGCAGAAATGGTGATGGTCTATGATGGAGCTTCAACCCGTGACCAGTACCTTTCAGGGGGAATACTGTAACCAACTACTCAGAAAGCTACTACGGAAAGATCGCAGATTTTGTAAATTCTCCTACATTCTTCGATACATGCATACATACTTCCATACAAATTTTTGACATAACAGCTGTATGATTTTGTAACAGTAAGGACCATTGTCTTAAGGCCACTCTGGGTATCTTTTGCCAATCGAAATTGATAGTTTTTTTCACGTACTAAGTATAAAAGGTCCCCTCCCTGCTTCTTTGCACGTCACAGCTTGCCTAGACGATTGTGTGTCTGAAGAATATCGACAGAAAAATAATAAGACGACGAAGTCAGCAGAAGTACTAGGTTATCAAACTGACAAATAGGTATTATTTTTCAGCAAAACGTTCATAGATGAGTAAAAACAAAGCGAACAAACCCCACCTGGGTTCTGAAAGTCCTATTGTGTACCGTTTACTGTTTACGCATGTCTCCTTTGGACTAAATATTATGGAATCCAGTAACTTTTCAGTTTGGTCTGTGGTTTGGTGCCCGTTGGTTTTCTGTATTTTTTTGACTCCAATAATGTACTTCTCACGTTTGACCATTATGTTATATCACCTGTTAATAAGGAATATATATGGTGAACGTTGAACAGTGAACATGTTTGCTTAGAAGCTACCTGTACAATCTAGACTTGAATATTACAATGAACTAATGAGAGAGCTTAATTATCTATTTGTATGTCAATCCATTCCATTCACAGACACTATGCTACTTGGTTTTACGTTAAACTACACCAGGCAACCTGCTAACTGAAGAGGTGTTGACTATCATATGAAACTACACACACATACACTGCTAGAACACATGCAATACAAATGGTGCACCATTGAACTTGTATCAACTATGACGTTTCTTTGCCGATACGTCTATATGGATAATGAAAGCGGCTGTAGCTTAGTCGTTAAGGAGTCGAACTTACGATAGAGAGGTTTGGGTTTCGACCTTGGCCATTACAATACCGACGTGAATACACTCCTAACACAAGTTAGCTTAAAAAAGTTGCGTTAAAAAATATAATCAGCAGGATTGAAAACGTACAATAAGATATAAAATGTACTCGTATATTAAGGTAAATTTTCATAGCATTTATATAAATCACTACTTAAGTTGCAGCAAAGTTATTTACGAATTTATAAAGCGAATAAAGTAAAAAAATGATGACAGATTATCTATACCACAAGTAGTGCAGCATAAAAAATAAAAGATAGATAAGAATATTATACTGAAGATTTCCTCTACGCTGACTCTCCACTCTATATGTATGAAAATTTCAAATCCACACTAGCTCTCCGCTTGTCTTATATCCTGGTAGCTTGTCACATGTGAACATGTGAGTCGCGAGTGTCGCGACACACCCCACACGTGCGAACCGCAAACAAATGTCCTTATATTCCTCCACACAGGCATTAGGAAATAATAACACGTTCCCACAGAATTTATCTTTTTTTTTTTTTTTATATAGGACACGTCAATTGGACTTCGCCTTGCCTGATGGTAAGCTGAAGGCAAAGTCCCAGAAAAGAGGGTCACAATTACTTACACATACCGTGTGACAATGGTGACACTCAGCTTGACGGCCTCATCATATGCTTTTTCACGCCCGCTTAAAGGACCCGGGACTGTAGGAAGAAGGAAACACGTGAGCTGGTAATGAATTCCAGGCCTTAATGGTGCGACAGAGGAAAGAGTCTCCGAACCGCTTGGTTCTTGATCGGATGTTTTGCACCGTGTGCGGATGACATCTAAGACCTGCACGCGTTGTCCTGTGTACGAAAGGGGACTGATTGGAAGAGCTCATCATTCTTTGCACTAGTTAATGTGAGCAAATACATACACACATACATATAATCACGCCTTTACTCCCGGAGGGTTAGGCAGAGGTGAATAAACACTCACATTTCACGAATTATTGAATTCGGTCCCACGTAAGGGGGTGAGCCTATTGCTGTCTTCCTGGCACTATTGTTAACTCAAGCCATGCCATCTGAGGCTAAGGCTGGGCTGTATATCTATCTGTCTGATATTAAACAGCCCTATCCCTTAGTCGCCTTGTACGAAACTGCATTGAAAAAGATGGGGTGGTCCAAATTCTACTCTGCCGGGTACCACGTGGCTTTGTGAGAAGTGAAAACTTTGTAATGGGATATTTGTAAATGCACATCTGTATAATTTTTCAGCACATAACGTAAGTAACTCCACTAATTATCTGAATGCAACACCACTTATAAAAGCCGTGCAAAAAAAACTATTTGACTAACTAAATATAACCTACAAAAAAAAAACTAATAAATGACAAAAGAAATGAAGGGATGAAAGTTGGTGTAGAAGAAGTTCATTCCCATTTATTCCTAATTTTAGTCCCTTAAAAATTAAATTCCCAAATATCCTTTCTTGGAAGATGGTAGCAATATGAAAAGTATCCTCTGCCTAAATTTCAAGTTTATAGGACCAAGCAGCGGTTCAGACCCTGCGTTGATAAGTATACTGTGGGAACAAGTTACTTTGTCATTAAACATGAGGAGGTAATACACGGCGGTATTTCCGCCCAATTGAGCAGTCCGACTGAGGAAGTACCTCCGCCCTACAGAATACCGCGGTTATAATAACTTCTTGTTGTGTTCCCAGCGGTGAGTAGTGTAGCCAGAGCTCACTAGAGAATTTTTGCTGTCAGTTGGATGACTAAAGGCTTGTCCTGCTTTGTCCTCTACACTGGCGGCACAGGAACTCAGTACTTACAGGGTCGGCAGCGCGAGTGTGGCTGCTCTGGTGTTACACACGTCACAATACACTTTACAATTTTATTATTTTAAACCTCTGTGATACTTATAATAGTTCTGAAGAAGTGTAATGCTTATAATGTTATTCATAATACAATGTGTTATTTAATTAAATTTATTGACATGTAATACAATATTATGTTAGAAATATTATGCTCACTGTAGCTACCTATTTATTTATTTATTTCTAGCTTGACATGATCTTACATAATATGATCTATTATAGTTGGGGCTGCTGTCTGAAATACAGATATTAACTTATCTAGTTCAGACACAGATGTTGTCTCTAATATTGTTTAAGATTGTAATCAATTTTTTTCTATATGTGTAAAATGTGTATGTATTTGCTTGAAATAAATAAATTATTATTATTATAGGCCACGGTAGACTTTCCATCAGGTGGACCGTGCGCTTGTCTGATGAAACGATGTTGGATGACGTAATTTGTTTTTTAAAATTGCAACTTCAACTATACTAAAATTAGCTGTGTTAAGGGGAACACAGAACACACACACAGAACCCTAACTTGATTTCTTGTAGTAACTTGATTTTAGGTTCGCATCGTCATGTTAAGGCTGTGTCCGGTTTTATCCAAAGTTTTCTACTCGTCTAATTCGTCAGTCAGTACTCAGTAGGTGTACCGTATCGGCTTACAAGTGAAGTTGGTAGGCCCCGTACACCCTTTGGTATAGTTAATTGCCATTAGTAAATTGCTCAATCAAAATCATTGCAAAACTCAATATCTTTTTAACGAGTCAGGGAAAAATTTCACTCAATTCCGTTTGAGCGGACTACAATAAGTACAAAAACGATAAAAGAAAAGATAATTTCTAAACTGAAGTTGTTTACTGGAGTAGTGGCGGTGAACAGAGAAAAAGTTTTTTCCTAGGAGTAATTATGTCGATCTACCCTCTTTCGAGTTCTTTTACTACGCGTATCTGCACTACTATTGGTATCACTCTCACTACAAACTCGAACCCGATCTCGATCACGTTCACGACATACGATGCTCACTGTATCCACTCGCGATTTTGTTTTAGCTTGTTTCCGGTTGTTTTTGCAAAGACGGACCACTGGATGCCAGACGTTCGGCAGTTGAAACCCATCCTCACGATTGAAATTTTTATACTTTTTTTATTTCAATTGCTTCCCTAACCAGTCTTGGTATATAGTGGCGTTCTGTCGAGAGCATCTGAGGGTTATGTAGCTCGATCCAGTGGTTCGTACCGGACTTCAATAAATGTTGAGCGATTGCAGATTTATGCGGTTCATTGTTTTTGACTGCCCTGATGTGTTCTTTGATTCGGAATGTAACCGTTCTTTTTGTTTGTCCTATATAAGAACTGCCACAGCTACAGTCAATCTTGTACACTCCCGGTCTGTCCAGTGGGGAGCCATCTTTGGGTGAGCGCAGGCATTGCGACAGCTTTTTAAAAGGAGTGAAAATAGTTTTGACAGATGTTGGCGATCTTATCTGTCACTCCTTTTTTGATGTAGGGTAAAAAGGCTGGCTGTCTTTCCACCTTATAGTTCCGGGGATTATTTGTGGTGAGTCTGGGTGGTCTTATCCGTCCATTGTATCCATTCTTTTGTAGAACGCCGCTTATGTGCTTCAATTCTTCCTGTAAATGTTCCTCGTCACATAAACTATATGCGCGGTCAGTAAGTGACGTCACTACCGAATTCAGATGGCGCGGATGATGATGTGAGTCGGCATGCAGGTAGCGGTCAGTGTGAGTGGGTTTCCTGTATACGGAGTGGCTACACGACCCATCCCCACGAACAATAATCGGATAAAATAATATATAATAATCGGATCGGATTGAATGATCGGAAACTCAAAATAATGAAGCATGGTAAATATCCCGTTTATTCTGATACTGATGTGAGTGACCATGATAGTTTAAATACCTATAAAATTACTTAGTTGCATGGTGGCCCGCCGGGCAAATGATGTAGAGGAAGACCGTTCACTAGATGGGACGACGATATTAAAAAAATTGCTGGCCCAGAATGGCAACAAATAGCCCAAGACAGAGAGAAAAGGAAAGCTTTGGAGGAGGCCTTTACCTGAGGGGGGTTCCAGTACAGTAAAATGCTACTACCTATGTATATACATACTTATAATTTGATTTTTTATAAGTGAAATTGGTATTGGTTTCTCAATTTTTTAATTCATTTGTTAATTGAGTTTAGGTAAGAAACAGCATAATTGTAAGTTAATTTGTTAAACTGGAAATATAAGGCTTTTTTATTTTTATTTTTTATTTTTATATAGTTGCATGGTATGAGCTATCAATTTATTTGTACTAATTTGTTTTTTTTGTATTGAAACTTTTTTAAGAACAAAGCGACTAAACCAATAAAATTAAAAGGCAGCTAAAACTCACTTGTCCATAGGTATTGGTGACTGGTTTCCATCAGCCTAGACAACCTACCTATTTGTATAGTATCATTCCTCGTTACTCGTTATCGATACTTGGCTACCAACTTTTATCTGTGCTGCGTTTAAATTAATACCGACCTCATTCGACGATATATTTTATTGAGTATTTTATTTGTTATTTGTTTATTTATTCTTATAATTGCAAATACAGGTATATGGGATGTTATGTTCGTACAATTAGGTAACACTATATTTAGCCTTGCGGCGTGCAATATTTTGTCAATAAAAAAGAAGTTAAAGAATACAAAATTAATATATGTCAATATGGGAGTCAATTAATACAACATGTGCTACATACCTATTGTATGTAGCACATGTCAAAAAATATCCATCATAATAAACTTAAAATGTCAATAGGTATATTTGTCTATAATAGTTCATCACATAAATATTCCTTTACAGAATAATAGCACTTTTGCAACAATATTTTCTTAAGTGTATATTTAAAAATTTAATTTAATTTGAAAAGAAAATTAATGTTCAATTTTATTTCAACCCGTCTAAGCCATGTGAACATAGATTGAAAGAAAAATTAAGCAATCACCCGAATGAATAATCAATCGAGTAAAACGTCAGATTCACTCTCAACGCTCGAAAGTTCTTTGCGAGCAGCGCCATGTCACGTTTCTTTTCTCACCAAGTTACCAGGCTACCATATGACTAAGGGGATGTGGCGTCAAATACCATCAAAGTTATATTTTGTAAAATAGCGCCATCTCACAATTGAATAATGATAGTAGTGTGCTAACAGCGCCACGTCACGTGCATTTGCACAAAAAAGTACCAGGATACTACACGAGTAAGGGGATGACTTAACAAGTAGTTGCTGCATACGCGGAACAGGCGTCGCTCCTTATTATGATAAAATTTAATATGGAAAAGAACAGAGAACAAAACATACAACATTAGATGAAAATAATGTTTAAATAAGTAAACGTCAGCAATTAATTATAAGAAAAGGCAGGGTGAACGAAAATGAAACAGTGAATAGAAATTAATTAAAGAAATAATTTAAAAAAAATACGAGTGCAAAACTAAAAGGTGGCACCTCATATTCAAAGTCTCTTCTATGTAAGTATACTAATTGTATATTACATATTGCAGTACTAAATTTATTTGTATGAAACTAAATAATTCTATATTACATATTGTGGTTCTAAATTTATTTGTATGAAACAAAATAATTCTATATTACATATTGTGGTACTAAATTTATTTGTATGAAACAAAAAACTGCATCGCGAAAAACGAAATATCGATCATCAACCACGCTAACTTTTTGACTGATGACAATACAAAAAGGCATATCCGTATCAAAATTAATTAACTTTTCTAATTATTAATTAATATCTAATCCATTCCAAATTCCTAATTTCAAATTCACTATCGCTTCATCCTGGAACCGTGACACAATTTTTGGTAAAAATAGTTTATCAATGCAGAGTAAATTATGGCCAGACATATAATACTTTGTCATTCGGACATTTTGGCAGCGCCATTTTCTCGAAACAGGTTTTCGTGACTTGGATCACCAGGCTATACCAAGTGATCAAAGAGGTCTCTTCAAAACTCATTACATTGATTTATTATGTTGTATGTAATGGGGTAGGGTAGGTACATTAAAGTCTCCTCCCATATTGATCGTCCATGTTTGATGACCTTATTTGTTAGAAACACAGAACAGAACAAGAAACTTGTTCCATCACGAGCGTATATATGATCCTCCGATTCCTTAAAGTGCGTTTACGCGATTTCACGAATTCCTTGAACGGCGCCACATAAATCTTTTTGTTGACTTCTAGCACTAGGCTACCAGAATATCGCAGAGGTCTTTTAACAGCTTTAAACGCAATGTTTTCGAAGGGTCTGGTACAAATAAATCTCCACCCTGCACCCTATGTGAATGAATACGCACACTACCATAAATCGCAATAGGGTGTTGTCACAGCAACAATTATTATTGAAATATTAAGTCACCATCACATTATGATAGGAGCCTGGTAAGTCGTTGTACAATACACGTGATTTACCAACTGACCGTTAAAAATAGTAATTTGGATCTATCTTATTTTTGTAAGCGTGGGTGTGAAAGCTTAAACCATTTTAGGTGGTGACGCTGCTATCGTTTTTTTACAAAATACTTCCTAAGCGAAACCAAAATGGTAAAATAGAATATTGTTTACCACGGTTTACTTTACTTTACAGTCTATTTATTTATTTATACTTTATTGTACACATAAATGACATTTATACAAAGAGATGAGATGTAATGTACAAAGGCGAGCTTAACTTAAAGTTGCGTTCTCTTCTAGCAAACTCGGGAGTGCGCAGTGGAATTGCAATACGAGCGGCAAAGTCTAGTGTACATGAAAGTGTAGATTTAATATAAAAAGGAATACAATATGTATTCCCCAGACAATTTACTTCCCTATTGTAATAAAATATATGTTTATGAAATACAATTATTTTTTAAATATTTACAAAACTATGCTAACTTTATCATATATTATACAAAACCCAAAGTTTTGACCCCACGGGCCCAAAGTTTCGACTCCAAACGGCTCAAGAATATCAGTTAAATTAGTGTGTTTGGGCCGTTTGAGAGTCTCTGCTCATAAAGTATTTAACGCGGATATCAATGATGATTGGTCCTAAGTTTGATCGATAAATTATTGGTTGGTGGTGGTTGCTAGCCACGGAGAACAGAATATGATTAGATTTCCTTTTAGTTTGTAGCGGTAGGCGGTAGGTTGGGGAATCACGTGTAATGCACTACCAGCTACCAGCTTAGCGAATAATGGTGACTAAGACCTGCCGGGGGATAATAAAACATGGAATTGGAATTCTTCAAAAGCAAAGAAAAGTAATTTTGCTCTTTCATCTTTTCATCTTTTTTTTATATCACTTTGGTGGCAGACAAGCACCCGGCCTACCTGATGGAAAGTGGTTACCGTGGCGTATCTGCACACAATACACTCGCGTTGCTGACCATGAAGAAACCTACTGGCCCCTCTTAAAACCGCAGCAGGAACGTCATTCCACAGCTTAAGTGTGCATGTTACTAGTTTTGTCGCGAGCCAGTTTTGCTATGAAGTAAATAAACTTGGATAATTTAAAAAATTCAAATCGATTAAGATACAGAAAAATATTAAACGATTAAGGCGGGATTTGAACCCGCGATCTTTTCTTGGTCTTCCCACTGGCAGCACAAAAACTCGCCATACCTAGATACATTTAGTCTCCATTCATACATACATGTCACCCTAACATTGTGCAGAATATACGAGCAAGAACCAAGCTGTTTAGAGACTCTTTTCTTTGCCGCACCACCAAGACCTGGAATTCATTACCAGTTCACGTGTTTCCTTCTTCCTACAGTCCCGGGTCCTTTAAGAGGGGCGTGAAAAAGCATCTGATGAAGCCACCAAGCTGAGCGTGGCACAACATTACTTAATGTCTGTAATGGTGACCCTTATTCCTGAGACTTTGCCTTTAGCTTACCATCAGGCGAGATAAAGTCAAATTGGCGTGTCATAGATAAAAAAGGAACCCTAGTAAATCAATTGAAATGGTCTAAATCTAGTATCTCAATTAATTTAATTGATTATAACATGAGGAAACCATTAATAGATTTTCACTAAAGGCAGTTTGATCTTCTAAGAGCAATAACTCCCTTCAGTTTATACTGTGAACTTAATGCTAACAGTTTAAAAATTTGAAACACAATCTTGCTGTATAGTGTTTAGTCATCATCAGCTTCTTAGCGTTGTTCCTAGATAAATCAGAAGGGTTTATTTTTACGACTTATATCTGACTTCGAGAATCAAATAGTGTGTGAACTTGTGCCTTCTATGTAGGTACGGCTACACCTTGTCGTAGATTGTTATTGCTACGGCTACAGTGTTACACTCGTAGCAGTTATTTACAAAGACTTCTACGAGACAGTAGCGCTTCAATCAAATGTACGAACGTCACGGTTCGTACATTTGATTGAAGCGCTACAAGTCATGTCAACAATCGTATTTTTATCAATGAATGTCATTAATATTTGAGAATTCGGTTTACTTTAATGGCCAGTCACATGTGAAATACAAATTGAATCGCGTTCACTATTCTCCTAAAGTAAGGTAATTTACAAAAAAATACCCCTTTTTTATTGTTTCACTTGTAAGTTAGTAGGACAATATATAACTGAAAGAGTTAGACTTCGCAACATTCTAAATCCATTCTATTACAAAGGCAGAACAATTTACGAAGTTCCGCCCAAAAAGTAACGCACACATGCATACATTCATAGATGAAGGGCAAATGCTACTTACTGCAAACGCTTTAAAGAATCTATCTGATTCAATCTGTTCAGTTTGATGATAGCCTGGTAGACAGTAGGTAATGAAACCTCCCCCGACAACGACCCTGGCATTTAATTAAATGCAATACAGGGTAGAATAAAAATAAAACTACATTTAATGGTTGAAATAAAGTTTCTATCGCGATTTATTTGAAAACCCGACATTTCGGCTACTTTTGAGCAATCGTAGTTATTGGATTATTTCAATTATTTGGCTAAATTTTAAACAACAGAATTGGCATCACTATCATATTTTCAACGGATAAAATATAATAAAATCAGCTTGCTGCGATTTATTTGGTGCGTTTTACCGCTCGGTTGCTTTTTCGCAGTAATACTCAGACGCTGAGCGGTAAGGCGTGATAATAATAATAATCTTTATTGCACACCAAACATAGGACACATACAATGGATACATACATTCTAGATAGTTGTACAATGGGCGGTTTTATCGCAATCTGCGATCTCTTCCAGACAACCAGTGTATGGACTATGCTGCTAGTAATCAGGGTAGTTTGTGGTATACACTAAATTATAACAAATTAAAATTTGTATCTAATAAAGCATTTAAAGAACAGAAGTAAAGAAGAATAAGAGATTATATTATTTAATGAAATAAATACCTACCTATAAATACAGATACATAAATACATACCTAAAATATATACCATATATATAAACATACATATACCATAGTTACATATATACATACCCATGTTAAATATATACCATGTAAGTTTCTCGAGGTTCTCTAGGTCAGCAAATGAAAGTAGTGATATTGTGGATATTTATGCAGACTCGCTACTCAAGTTTCGATCCACATTATTAGAATATTATAATAATAAAGATTGTTAGATTGTTTTATGTACGTGACGCTCCATTTTACCTCTTTTAAAAATCTTCTGTGTGGTCTACATATCTTTGTGACAGAAAGGGAAAGGAAACAATAATATATATGTCAGTACCTAGTTTTATATAGCATGTAGTATTTACCTATAATTATTTGTCACACTCATTCATATCTAACTTAATGTAATTTCTGTAGCTTGTAACAGTGTAAACAAATGTTGGTAAATCTAAATAAATAAATAAATAAATAAATAAATAAGTGAATTACACACAAATAAACACCAATTACATAATATACAGCTACTAGAAGTGAAAAAGAAAAAGAGAAAAAAAAACAAAAAGCAAAGAGTGAACATACATAACAACTCATAACGCTAGGTAGTGCTCCCTTACCAGTCTCTGAAATGTTGACAGTGACTGTGCTCGTCTAATGTTTACAGGCAACGCATTCCACAATCTTGCAGCTTGAACTGTGAAAGATTTATCGCAGAAGCTTGTAGAATGCGTCACAATTGTCAGGGTTAAGTTTTCTGTGGATCTTAAGAGTCTGGAATTGTTCTCGCACAGAAATCTAAATCGTTTTTTTAAATAGAAAGGAGTAGTCGGGTTAAATAAAATATTAAAAAGAAGAGAGAGAATATGAGTATTCCGGCGAAGGCGGATTGTTAACCACTTGAGTTTTTTACGAAATTCAGAAACATGATCATATTTGCGCAAGTCAAAAATGAATCGTACACAGAAGTTTTGGAGTCGCTCAAGTTTATCAAGTTGGTCCTCGTTAAGATCAAGATAGCTGACATCGGCATAGTCCAGAATAGGTAGAAGTATGGATTGTGCTAGCTCAATTTTAGTTGCAGTTGGAAGGAAATTACGTAGTCTCCTCAGCGATCCACCGGCGGCGAAAATTTTACAACTAACGTCCTGAACCTGAGCTGCCCATGACATGGTTTTGTCAAGATATATGCCCAAGTTCTTCACTGTATTACTTATGAGAATGGTAGTATCTTCAAAGCAAATTTGGGGCAGTGCCGACCAGTCGACCTTAGCTAAAAGTCTTGAGCTACCAATTACAGTGACCTGAGTCTTTCCGGGATTAACCTTGAGTCCATGCATAGTAGTCCAAGCACTAAGGTTAGCCAGGTCAGTATTAATCGTGGCAATACCTTGGGACAGCCCGTCCACATTGGTCTGGCAGTAGATTTGTAAATCGTCTGCATAAAGGTGGTAGGAAGAGAGAAGTTGATTAGAGATAGAGTTAATGAATAGTGAAAAGAGCAAAGGAGATAAAACGCCACCCTGCGGCACACCCGCAGCAGTGTCAGACCAAGATGAATAGGTGTCATCCAGTCGGACCCGCTGCCGGCGACCAGACAAGTAACTACGAAACAAGTCAATAGCCGATGGAGATATGTTGAGAGAGCTTAATATGGCAAGGAGAACATCGAAATCCACCGTGCTAAATGCGTTGCTAAAGTCAAGTAAACAGAGTATTGTGAGATTTCCATTCTCCATACCGAACCGTATGTCGTTAGTAATATTAATAAGGGAGGTTGTGGTGCTGTGTCCCGGACGAAACCCGGAATGAAACGGGTTATGTAGGTTGTTTATATGGATAAATGCACTAAGTTGGTTTTGGTTGAGGCGTTCAAGGACTTTGGATAGGAATGGTAAGATAGAGATAGGATGGTACTCGGTAAAAGATGTAGGTTTAGGATTTTTTGGTAACGGAATGATTTGGGCATGTTTCCACGTTGTAGGAAATGTACCTTTGGCAATGAAATGGTTCATTATGTGGGTGATAAGGGGCAAAATGTCACTAAGCACGGGCAGCACCAACTGTATTAGATGATATGGACAGAATACTCTTCTCAACATCACAAGCGGTCAATTGACTAAAGACAAATGGAGAGTAGTCTGGGGTAGGAAACGATGAAAGATGATTCAGAGTTTTAATTTAACTGTCCCACTGAAATTGGACGAAGCAGAGAAATACTGGTTAAGGGCGTTAATATCGGGACGTGTTGGAATTAGTTCTTGGCGTTGCTTTCCAACTCCCATCGATCTCAGGAATTTTCAGACTTTAGCTGGATCACTGTTTTGTACAGAATCATGGACATGTTGGCGTTGTGCGTTCCTACACACCTTGTTGCAGTGATTACGGATCGACAGATAGCTTTCTTTATTTCGATCAGTGGGTCGCATCTTGAACTTAAACCGCCAAACTGCAGCCATTTTAATTTTTGTTTTAAACTCCTATCAAAGAACACTTGAGTTGATAAGGTGAATCTAATTATACCTTAACTCTATTCTTACAGGATCGGCAGCACGAGTGTGACTCCTTGCCATAGACACGTCCATAGGCTAAGATTTTCAATATTAAATAATAAAATTGTTTTGTACAGACGTCAATAATAATTCTATATAAGCTAAGTTTACCACCGCTTCTAAGGCGCTGGTGGAGAAGAAAGGGCTCAACAAACTCCACTGCAGCGTTTTTTAAGACGTCAATTCACAAAAGTTCCTTAAAGCTAAAAGTAGACGGATGTACGTTTGTTACACACTAAACAATAAGTAGGTATATAAAAAAAATTATAATAAAGTAATTAATCGAAAGATAAAGGTAACATTCCCTGTTACCACGCGTTCTCTTTTACGTACCTAGTACAATACTATGCCGTAATTATAGCGATTTAGGAGGGGCCTGTGCCATGCACAAGCTACGCAGAAACGAAAGTGGTATAAAAAATTCCTTAACTTTCGAAAACTATTGATAAAACATAAGTAATTTACAAAAATATTTAACTACATTCAACTCCTGTCAACGAGAAGTCGTTTAAAAATAATTACGTTTACATAAAAATATGCATATACCTAGTCTAGCCATAAATATTGTTACGAAGAAAAAACTTTTTTTTTTATTGCAAATAATATTTATTACTTTTACAGTGTGTTAGTTTAATACACAAATATAAAACAATTTAAAATATAAAAGCTTATTCGAAGTGGTCTCCATTGGCTGCAACACAGTCCTTTAAACGTTGAGGCCAGTTATCAATAGAAGCACGCTCTCTTTCCATGGGAAAATTCTTCACTGCCAATCGTATGGATTGTTTTAGGGACTCCAAATTATCATGGTGTTTAGAGCAAGCCATACTCTCTAAAACTGACCATAAATCATAATCCAGCGGATTAAGATCGGGACTAGACGACGGCCAGTCTTCAGCTCTGATGAAGTCTCAAACGTTCACTTCCAACCAAGACTGCGTGGACCGAGCTTTATGACCCGGCGCTGAGTCTTGTTGGAAGGACCATACTTGGTTATTGAACATGGTGTTGTTAAGGGGTTTAACTACCTTCTCAAGAATGGTATCTTGACTTGTGCCGATGTTTTGATACCTTTTTCACAAAAATATGGCTCAGTCATTCCTTCATAGCTAACACCCTACCAAATCATCACTGAAGTCGGATAATGCCCACGTTGCACTCTGTCGACTAATTGGGAAGCTTCTTTAGAGCTTTGAGCATAAATACGGTCATTATGTTTGTTAAAATGTTACTCAATTGTAAAGATTTTCTCATCCGTAAACAAAATTTTTCTGTGACCTCCCTTTGCGTACCGCTTCAGTAGTTGCTTCGATTTTACCACCCTATTTTTTTTTTAATTATCAGTTAAAAAATGACCAGTGCGTCTCTTATAGGCTGCAAGTCCTAAGTCATCTTTTAAAATGCGCGACATGGTTCTGGGTGCTATCTTCATCTCCCGAGATAAAATCTTTTGCTTTCGGACAGGATTTCTTCAAATTCTTTCCCTTACTGCTTTGACCACCTTTTTCGTACGAACACTACGTGGACGGCCAGATCTTTTTCTGTCACAAACAGAGGAGGTCTCATTGTACCTATTAATAGCCCGGTACACTAACATTTGACTGATACCAAGCGTATGGAGAGTTTTAAAAATTACATTCGGCTCCATACCAACTTTGTGTAATGCAATCACAGCGATTCGGTTTTTTTTATCACCCCACTCCACTTTAATATAGCAAAATATTGTACAATGTATTGGCGCCAAAATTAGAAAACACAATGAACAATCGTATAAAAATGACAGATTCCAAATTCAAATGTAATATCTTTCTTATTTTAATTGTAACAGTATTTATGGCCAGACTAAGTATACATATATATAAACTTAACCATTCCTTGTCAAGTCGCGTAAAAGGAGCTAAAACTTCAACAAATTGAAATAAAGCCTACCTATACCACAAAGATAGCTGTTTTATACAAGTAGAATGTTCGGCGTTGCGATGAAACTACACACACGCCTAGCGTTTATGGAAGCCTGGTAGCGTAGCGTTGAAATTCGTGAATGATGACGTAATCTCCGACGATGTGACGTCATCGTTGGGTGCTGGTACAAATTATTGTTCAGTATATGGAGTTACTTACCTTGTGTCAATGGTTAATTAGATACTTTTTACTAAATGTGAGAACGGCAATTATAGTAAACTTGTATGCAATAACTTATTATGACGTCATAATATTATACTGTCAATTGAGTTACTATTGTAGGTTAAATGGCTGATTAAAAATTACCAAAAATGATTGATATTTGGACTAAATAATTCGAGTAGTTTTGAAAGTTACAATATCTAATCATCAAGAAAAATATTTGGAACAAGCAACGGTCTCTCTATGACCTAGCTGAGTTCATTTTGTCGGGAATTTTAAGCTTTGTTACATTTGACCTCTCGTACTTATTAAAGTATTACTCCTACAATTAAAATAACAAGACATGGTCTGTGGTAAATTTAATGTAGATAAATAATGCTGATGGAAGTAAAGAGATATTATTAATAGTTTTCAAAATACAAGCAAAAGACTAATAAAAGGGAGATTACCCCACTCACTCAGCGCAGGAAGATTATAGGAAAGATCAATAGCTAATGTGTTTATTGAACGCTCATGGGCGAAAGCTCGCGCGGTTCCCAGCAGAGTAGAATTCGGATCACCCCATCTCTTCACACAGATATATGTATACAACCCAGACTGCATGACTTGAATCAACAATTGGGCCCGGAAGACGGCAATAGGCTCACCCCTAATTACGTGGGACCGAATTCAATGATTGGTGAAATGTTGGTGTTAATATTCGGTTCAAAGCATTTTTCGCCATCTTGAATTTAAGAGCGAATTTTAGTATTTATAATAACACATTAACAATAGCTACGAATTGCTACGCTACTTCTGCTACGAAAAGTTCTGAATGCTACGATTTTTTCAACTGTTTTATTTTCATAGTTTAGTCATAGGTTTAGCATAGTTTAGTAATATAATAAGCATTTAGTACTGAACATTAACTATTTAATAATAAAGTTTGTTCTTAGTCGGATACCGAAACGGTAAAAATGAACTTGTGACCGTAAGAATGACAGTCTCAAAGGTACGGGCGTAGCAATAATATAAAATAAGTATTCGCTTTGCCATTCTTCTGGAAACATCACTAGTCAGTGATGATGCAGAGGAATTTGATTTTATTTAGTTATTTCATTTTAACACTTAAGCAATAACTAACCAAGCGAGCAAACTGAACGAGAGTACCGTTTTGACTAGGTACGAGTGTAACGCCCATGGGCCATGGTACCCACTTCCCATTAGGTGGGCCGTGTACTTGTCTGCTATCTAAGTAGTATAAAAAAGTGGCCGCTTCTATGTCAGTATGTTTGTCTGTCACGGTCTAGAGGGTACAACATTTTGCGGATCTACTGCTTTTAAAATTATTCAGACCACTTCCTGAAATTATAAAAGGTACCAGAAAATTGTGGCAAAGGGTGCTCGCGAGTTTTCTTGTTTTAACCTCGTGTAGTTTTTCTCACCTATCCTGGTTCTACAACAATAGAACAAACAAGCTTAATTATTTGCCGCACTATTTTGGTGATAAACTACCAGAGCAGTAGCCGAGTGAGGATAGATTGACGTCATAAAATAGTTCTAGTAGTAGCAACACATTCACAAGTGGTACAGCTATCCCTTACACACTACCACCCCAAACAGCTAGAGACAGCGCTATAGGAGTAACAAAGATAGTCTACTCGGGGGAAGAAACACAGATGTGTTTTCAAAGTGCTTTACAGGTTTATGTGAGCCTGGTATTCCCAGCCACGAAAGTGACTTTTGAACTCGTGATAGAAATAAAAAGACAGTTATAATTTCATTGCTGAAGGTTACAAACCAGAATAACAGTCATAGGAAAAAATATTTTCTTACAAACATTTATGATGTCATTTAGGTTTTTTCTGTTTCAGTATTCGATGGTACTTGTGCTCTTTTGATTTCCAACCGTGAAAATAATTAGCACAAAAGTCAGTTGTGAGGGGATGCGGGTGGTGCGAGGGATGTCAGAGTGCGGAGTAGACAGGAGGACAGGGCGCGCGGGGTGGAAAATGCTTCTACGGAGGGCCAGTCAGGTCCCGGCACTGCTACAAGAAGGGTGTATTTTAGTACGATTGGAAATACACGATATTGAGTTCGCAAGTTGGTAAAGTTGTCAAGAGAAAATTATTTTATATAGTGGCATTTGATATTGTTCTACCGCAACAAGAGGACTGTGAACACAAATCAGGGGGCCAACTCTCTTAATTAAAATCTATTCAAAATTCTTTCTCAATCTAATCTCAATCTTTCAAATTTAAAATCGATCGTGATCAGTAAAAAGACGACCAACTGGGTATTTGACTGACTAGTCAAATGAGTTTTTTTTTACTAAACGTCAAAATGGTAAATTATAAGGAAATTCGTATGAAATAATTTATTGAGATATCTTAATATTTAATATTCAAATCGATTACTATTATAGGTTGGGTGGATGATCAAAAATAAATTAAAACTATAAAATAATAAAGGACCCAGCTTTTACGGTTCCTTTAAATTCTTAATTTACTGAGCTTTGTTAAGTAATTTATTTTCACCACAGGAAAATACCCAATTTGATCGCAATTAGAATTTTCTCCAAATTATTAAGGGAGTGAAGCAGTGATACGCGTATATGATGAATGTCAAAAAATCAAACAGATTTCCAAACATTTATTTGAAGACTAAAAATTACTGGTTCAAAGGGGTGATGTGAGGTTTCACAATATGACACAAGCGAAGCTGGGGTGGGTCAACTAGTTTATAATATTCGTAGGATAGGTAGTAGGCCTACTAGGAAGTAGGACATAATTAGTAGGAATATTGTGACGGTAGCCTAGTGCCTGAGCCTGAGGCGTAGAACTTGCGAATAAGAGGTGGCGGATTAGAATCAAGGCAACTCTTTTTTAAAATTTATGTATGGTGGATGCAGGACTCGACGGTATTTCCGTCTAATTTAGCAGTCCGACTAGGGTAGTACCTCTGCCCTGCAGAATATCGCGGCCATAATAACCTCGTGTTGTGTTCCCGGCGGTAAGTAGGGTAGCCAGGGCTCACTGGAGAGTTTTGTGCTGTCAGTGGGTAGACCAAAGGCTTTGTCTTGCTTTGTCTTCCACATTGACAGCACAGGCACTTTCTGTGCTTACGGGGTCGGCAGCACAAGTGTGACTCCCCTGGTGTTGCATACGTCCGTAGGCCACGGTAACCACTTTCCATCAGTTGGGCCGTGTACTTGTCTGCCACCTAAGTGGTATAAAAATTGCTCTGTTCCAAATTGGTACTTACTTAATATATTAGATTTCATAAGTACTATACATAATGTTGTCACCGAGTATAATGTAACCTAAACTTAATGGTACCCTTAGTCAGAACTTCTTATGGCAAGGACAATATCAGACATGATGGAGTTAGACTATATAATAAATTACCGGAACATATCAAAGAATCTGCATCAATACCTATTTTTAAGAATAGATTACGAACTCATTTACTAGGGATA
Organism: Eilema griseolum; assembly: GCA_963662185.1. Taxonomy (NCBI): domain Eukaryota; kingdom Metazoa; phylum Arthropoda; class Insecta; order Lepidoptera; family Erebidae; genus Eilema; species Eilema griseolum. The sequence continues at coordinate 2,029,403 of OY759232.1, forward strand.
ACATAAATTTAACTATCTTACTTATTGTGTCATTTGGAATCGAGTTTTTCTTTTTTAATTTGTTGAAATGGGTGATGATGGTTTCAGATATGTACCTACTCGCGAAAGTAGCTATAATACTTATCTACTAACATTAGTACTATCCTATAGTTATAGTTGAATGCCGTATTCGAGCATTTTCTTAAATGTAATTAATGTAATAAGTTTCTCTTTTAAGTGAACAACGTAAGTTCTTTGAGATAATAAAAATCTTTAAACCAAAAAAATCTTTGAACCGTAATAGTGTTTTATGCAAGTATTGCAATGTTTCTATGCCTGAAGGTTTGAAAAAGAAAAAGGTCAGTTGTGAGGGAACGCGGGTGGTGCAAGTGACGTCAGAATACGGAGTAGACAAGAGGGCGCGCGGGGTGAAAATTGCCTCGACGTAGCGCCAGTCAGGTCCCGGCACTGTTACGAGAAGGGTGTATTTGAGGTACTGTTGGAAATACACGATGTTGAGTTCGTCAATTGGTAAAGTTGTCAAGAAAAAAATATTTTATGTTAAAACTAAAACCCGACTACTAAAAATCACGCTTTAAAAAGTATTAAACAAGAAAATATTAAGGGTAGCCGTGATCGTATGCCACTTTATTCTAGAATGTATTGTTTTGTTAGACCAAGTAGACTAACTAAAAACAGATAGGTAAACCTACCTTTCTCATCAGCAGCAATTCTGTCATCCAACTAGTCACGTTTATAGTGCGCCACTTTACTAGGACATCAGGAAAACGCAGAGATATTAATACGCTACTTTGCAAGGAGGAAGTAGGGAGGCAGTATTTTGTACATGTGTGCAGGGTCCATTGGTCTCCACCAATGGTGGACCACCAAGAGTCTTGGAGTGGGGTGTTATGGGAGCTATCAAACAATACTACGGCGTATACACGTCACAAGGATCTCCTCGCTCCACTAACAGCCTGGTAGTTTGTCAGTATTTCGACCTCACTCAAGGATGCGAAGAATATTTTTCATGAAACTACAGATCACACGTTTTATAGGTGAATCAACTGTCTCGTCTGTATCTTTAGGTTATGAATGTAGATTGTTAATCATGTGCGTTCACCCAGCGGAATGTTGTTAAATACGATACGCTCTAAATACACGCATCTATGCGCGCATATGAGTTGTATGCAAAGTTCTGTCATTATTGTGGTGAGTGCCCCGGTTGTCATATTAAAACAACAATTGTGTTATCACCTGTACCAATTTCATACCGGTATTATACAATAATTTTTGAATGTTACCTAAATATATTGCAAGGCCGCTTTTTTGTACCCATCCGAACATGGTCGGGTTATGTAGGCTTTCGATGCTTTGTCAGTATTTTAATAGTTTCTCTGTAATTACTGAATTTAATGAGATGAAATTTTGCATGTGAGTAGTTGAATTAATACATTGATGATTGGAATATATTTTACTATGCAATTCCTTTAGAAAGTCGTGATATTTGACTGCTTTGTAAACAGTGATCTATTCATGGTAAATTGTCCTATAACCCTTTAATTACTAACGGAACATCATTGATACTTGGCAACAAGTTGCACATTATTACAAGGTTTGTATAAACGCGAAAATCTGGACCTCCAAGTGCATACTTTACAAACTATAAGAGTATTTTACTTTTATATTTTTAAATTTTAAACCCTACGATTTTTTCAAAATCTGTTTTTTAAACTAATATACACAAATTAAAAATAACGTATGTAAAAATCTACAGCTCTCCATATAAGCGCTTTATATGAAAACCAGCTAATGGCCAAACGTTCGCGCAGCGGAAACTTGATTTTCTCTGATGTTTATGCATACATTAACTTGATTTATACATACACAAATATTTACTGATATGTGGACACATTTTTTTTCGTCTAAGTCCATGGATTAAAAAATGTTCCGCCAGGACAACGTTCGCCCAGCGGAATCAGTTTTTGGCAAATTTCTCCACAATGGCTTCATGCACTAATTTTATTTTACCATACACAATTACACGACGTCATTTACTAAATATCTGCATAATTAGAATCTTTAAATTTAACAACATTCCGCTGGGCGAACGCACACTGTTAATCTACCTTTTTTTTTTATGTGCGCAAAATCCCCACGGATATCTCCCCACCGGAGCCGGTGGAGGAGGTTATGTCGGACTCGAACCGACTAAAACGCACGCCGCCTGTGGGTCGCTTTGGTTGCCGAAGGTGAGGTTGACAGGCATATCCCTCGCACCCCGGCCGACCCAGGGCCATCTCTCACGATCTGGCCCTCTTCTCGGGTGTGGGGACTACATAGTCCCCAACTCGTCCCCGGAAACGGGGAGGCGCTCCAGGCGCGCCACCGCCGCGGCCTGCTTCTGTCAGGGTGACAGGCGGCTCCACCTGTCACCCCCAGGCCGGCGCTCATGGGGGCGGAGGTCGTTCATCGACCTCTGACGCCCGAGTTGCCTTCGTACGCGGGCAGCTTGTCTTGCGATCCTTCGTCGCTCCTGCTGCCGCTCCCGCCCCGCCTCCTCCTTCACGAGCATTACTTGCTCGCAGAAGGAGGCGCCGGCTGCCCACGCATCCGCGCAGCGAACCATCGCCGCGAGCAAGGTGGAGAGCGTGAGAACCCTCACTCTCAGGGCCGCCACCAGCTCCCGCCTCGGCGTCTCCCACGCCAGACACTCGGTGAGCGTGTGCGGACCTGAGTCCTCGCTCGCGTCGCAGTGATGGCACTCGGATGTTGGCTCTTTCTCCATCCGACGCAGATACTTTCCGAAGCATCCGTGCTCGGTGATCATCTGCGTCAGACGGTACGAGAGGCTGCCGTGTGGCCTCTCTAGCCACTCCCCCATGATGGGTCTTACCGCCGCTACTACGGCGCGCCCTGCGCCTGGTCGCCCAAGTCGTAGCTCCCATTCCGCCACCATTTCCCTGTGGAGCCGGGATCTCACGGCCCGAATTTCTTCGAGCTCGGGATCGTGACCCCGCTCTCGCGCCGCCTTTCGGAACCGGTATAGCGCCGAAAGGGATCTCGCTTCCAGGATCCATGGTGGCGATCCGGCGAGGAGACTCGCCGCGTTGAAAGATATCGTGCTGTACCCCCTTATGATGCGGCACGCCAACTTCTGCTGCGGACGCTGCAGCAGGGGCATGTGCCGATCACTCAGGGTGTCCGCCCACACGGGACACCCGTACAGGGCCATGGACCGCACGACACCCGCGTAGAGTCTCCTGCACGAGTCCTCCGGGCCCCTCAGGTTGGGCAGTAGCCGCGCCGGAGCGTTGGCTGTGCCCACCAATTTGGGGCCCAGACTTCGGAAGTGCTTCCCGAAGTACTGTTAATCTACCTATAGATATCGTAATTGCTACAGGCGATTTATATACCTGTTTAAAGTTTGAGTTAATGTCTTCCAGCACAAATTGACCCTACAGGATTGTTCACGCGACTGCGTGTTATGAAGTATAACCAAACAAACATTCTCCTCTTGTTGAAAGAGAGCGCAAGTTCGGCATCGTTGTTAAAAGTACATGTCTCGCTGACTTTTCATTTCTAACCCCCGACGCAAAAACGACGGGGTATTATAAGTTTAACGTGTCTGTGTGTGTGTGTGTCTATATGTGTCTGTAATATAATATTCTACAATATTCTACACAACGCTATTTAGACCCATGGTAAGCATAGTTTAACTAGCTCGTGTTATGGAATCTAGAATACGGATAAACATACTTAAACACTTTTTTTTTTAAATACATACATAGAGACACACAGACCGATGCAAATACCCATATTCATGCATACAAATATTTGCCATGAGCGGGGATTGAACCCGCGCCTCCTGCGTAGCAGTCGCGTTCACCACCGCCACGCCACAGAGACTGTGTGTATGTGTGTATGTCAGACTGTGGCATCGTAGCTCTTAAACGGATGAACCGATTTGAATTTAATTTTATTTGTTTGAAAGGTATATTAGTCGGGAGTGTTCTTATGTTTGAAAAAAGAATCGGTGCCTTCTTATTACAGTCCCGGGTTAGATTTGGCGTTCCACAGGGTAGTGTGCTTGGGCCTTTGCTTTTTATAGCCTATATTAATAATCTACCTACAACTACGATATACAATATGACCTGCTGATGAGATGCTGACGACACTACTATTCTTTATTCTAATAAAAACATGACATCACTCCAAACTGACATCAATAACTCAATACATTCAATCATGCAATGGTTACAAATTAATAACTTAAACATCAATGTAGAAAAAACTAAGATACTAAATTTCAGACAGAGAAGAGTTGACACACCTATAAGTATTAACTGTAAGGGTCAGAAAATTACAGAAGATAATGTTACAAAATTCTTAGGACTAAAAATTGATAATCAATTGGATTGGAGTGGCCACATAGAGTACGTTTGTAACAAGGTCCATCAGTGCGCTTTTGGGCTCTATAGGTTGAGAAATAATGGCACTGACTGGCTGCGTGTCTTCATAGCACAGAAACGTTGTATCAGAGCCATATTCAGCATTGAATGTACAGATTCGCGTAGGCCATACTTCCAAAATTATAATCTGTTGACTCTGCCCTGTATTTATATATTGGAATGTGCCATATTTACAAAAAAACATCTGAAACTGTTTGAAAGAAGAACAAGGATTTGCCATGCTGAAAAGCTATGTGTCGTACCTTGTAAAACGGCTTTAATGCACAGGAGCTTTTTTTGTATCGCTCCTCATATTTATAATAAATTACCTAAAGAGCTAAAAGATTTGCCGAATATAAATCTTTTTAAAAGAAGGTTGCAGCAGTTGCTGGTCCATAAATGCTATTATTCATTGCATGAATATTTAGAGGATAAATGTAGCGAAATGTAATATTTTAATGTATTGTTTTAATTTATAACATTTATTCGTAGGTATTAATTGTTGACATATTAATCATATATTTTGACATTAAATGTTATACTTGACATTATTAATTATGCTATATGGTTGCGCCGATAGTAGAATTTGTATTTTTTTTTGCTCAATAGTAGTAATTTAAATTGTTGACGCTGGACACACACTTCCTGTACCCATCTCCCCTCCCGCACTACCTCTAAGTGAAAGATAGCAATAGTTTTCGCCCGCCAATTGTGAAAATAGACGCTCAGTCCCGCTATGAACTAGCCAGCGCAATGGCGGACCGCGCGCGCGTCTCTCAGAAATGAATAATATTTGTTGTATTTTAACCGCTTTCATAGACCCTTACCGATCGGATTGTGCCTCTCGTGTGTCCCTCAAGTGATTTAGTGATGTGGACAGCAGCTCCTGAGCCAGGAAGAGAAGATCGGTGCAACGGCCCAGCCAGCAAATGACAAAACAGCACGTGGCGTAGTAAAGGTTAGTGCATCCTCTCCTAATTTCTCGGGTTGCATTCAATGCCTAATCACATCCGCGGCAACCCGATCACCTGTCTTGTTTGTGTGTAAAGCGTCAATGGAACAGTTAACTTCATCCCCGCATAATACAGTCCACTAGCTCACGTGGCCAATCGCGCCACCATTCTTTGGTCCTTCGAGCCGGATCCTTGGCCGTAGTTCGTAGTTTGTTGTTATTCTATTGGGAATAAACGCACCGCACCTGGATGCCTGGTTATTTTAGTAGAAAACCCCGCATCTAGGCATTTAGGCTTAGAATTTTGTTGTCCGTTCGCCGCTGGCTCGCATCGTACCTACCTAATACATACATAGGTTAGGTATCGTATCGACACTTAGTCGTAGTTTCGCAATTTTGTTATTATTCTATTGGGAATAAACGCACCGCGCCTAAATACCTAGTTATTTTAGTAGAAAACCCCGCATCTAGGCGTTTAGGTTAGATCTTAGGTATACTAGACACCCTAGTGCATAGGCACAGTGTAATGCCTAACGCATTTGGCTTTTGTTTTTATTTGTTTCAATCTCTAAGTTGTCCGTTCACCGCTAGCTCGCATCGTATTTACCTAATACGGTAGGTACACAGCTATACCTCGCTCGCATTCCTCTTATCGTATCAATCCTTGGTCGTAGTTTGGCATTTGTTATTATTCTATTGAGAATAAACGCACCGCACCTGAATGCCTAGTTATTTTAGTAGAAAACCCCGCATCTAGGCAGGCTAGGTTTAGATCTTAGGTATCCTAGACACCCTAGTGCATAGGCACAGTGTAATACCTAACGCATTTGGCTTTTGTTTTATTTGTTTCAATTTTGTTGTCCGTTCGCCGCTAGCTCGCATCGTATTTACCTAATACGGTAGGTACACAGCTATACCTCGCTCGCATTCCTCTTATCGTATCAATCCTTGGTCGTAGTTTGGCATTTGTTATTATTCTATTGAGAATAAACGCACCGCACCTGAATGCCTAGTTATTTTAGTAGAAAACCCCGCATCTAGGCAGGCTAGGTTTAGATCTTAGGTATCCTAGACACCCTAGTGCATAGGCACAGTGTAATACCTAACGCATTTGGCTTTTGTTTTATTTGTTTCAATTTCTAAGTTGTCCGTTCGCCGCTGGCTCGCATCGTATTTACCTAATACGGTAGGTACACAGCTATACCTCGCACGCACTTTTCTTATCGTATCGATCTTTAGTCGTAGTTCGCTTTGTTATTTATTCCACAGAGAATAAACGCACTACCTCGCTCGCATTTCATTCAAATTCATACGAAAGTATTTAATTTGAATAGATATTACGCAATACTTAATCCCTGAAATAATAGTTGAACCTAGACAGCGGTCTGGCTCGCGTAAGTACGATCTGGCTGTTGCTATGCGCGTTTGTTCAAGCTTGCACGTGCAGTCATAAGTACCTACCTACCTACGGATATCGCTCACGCCGCGTCGCTGCTCTGTACCGCTAGGATTAAGTCATTTCATATTTGTTGTTTACCGCACATTAGTTTGATATTTAATTGTAAACATGTCCCCAAAGGTTGATAGGACCGGTAATGGGGTTCAATTGAAACTTTTATACGCTAAAAGAGAAATGATTTACTCTCGCGTACAATCGATTTGTGATAATGCACTTAAAACCTCTGATTTGGCTATTAGAGATTCGTTCTTGTGTTCTATAGAAAACTTGGATAGTCTGCGCGCGGATTTCGAGTCTTTAGTACATGACATCAACGTTTTAGAGTTAAATTTAAATCCCGATTACTCAGTGAGTTATCAGGCCTTGTCGTCGTTTGACGATTTGTATTGTCGTATCAAACGCGTCGCTAGGAGTTTGGAGAAACCGTCTGACCGACCCAACCCCACTCGCGACCGACCTAAGTTGCCACCAATTCAAATACCCGAATTTGATGGTAACATTCGCAATTGGTGTTTGTTTATAGATAGTTTTGAGAATACAATAGATAAGAACGATTCGTTGACAGATCACGAAAAATTGCATTATCTCGTTGAAAAATTGACTGGTAAAGCTATAACCGTTTGCGCTGGAATTACGTTTAGTGCCGAAAATTATAATTTAATTTTAAATACTTTGAAAGCTAAGTATGAGGATAAAAGAGCAGTAGCTAACGCATATTTGGATCAGATGTTTGATTTGAAATCCATTACGGCATGTAACGATCAAAACTTAGAGAAATTTCTAGATACTTTCGCATCATCTGTTCGCGCCGTAAAGAACCTAAAGATCGATGACCTCTGCGACTTCTTATTTTTGTATATGGGTTTAAAGAAATTAGATTCCGAAACCATTCGTTTATTTGAGTCGGATCATCGCGGCAATAAAATTCCTAAGTTCGAAGACTTAGAAAGTTTTGTTCGCGAGCATATAAAAGTATTGCAACGCTCTTCATCAAAACATGAAGGCGCGAAGAAAGTTGTTAGTTCTGAACGCGGGATAGATGCCTCATCGAGGTCACTGAGGTCAACTCATACTTATGTTAATACCGCACCAGCACATGTACAATCACCTGTTTGCTCTTTGTGTAATACTCATCATTCGCAATTGTACAAGTGTCCTGGTTTCCTAAAATTGTCGCCTAGTGATCGTTATAAATTTGTTCGCGCTAATAATTTTTGTTTTAATTGTCTCGGTACTAAACACCGCGTTGTTTTATGTAATAGTAGAAATAGTTGTCGCAAATGTTCAGCGAGACACCACACTTTACTTCATTTTGAAAATAGTAATGCCGCATCCAATGTGAGCACAGTTGGTTCGTCGAGCGGTGACACACGGCAGCCTGCGCCGCAGCCGCAGCCCGCGCTCGCGCGCGCTCCGGCCCGCCCGGTGACCGCTGCGAGTGACGTCACCTTGTGTTCGGTCTCAGCTAGTGCCGCGCTCACTACTGTGTGTCTCGCGACCGCTCGCGTTGTTATTGTTGATGCATTAGGTAAACCGCACATTGTTCGAGCGCTATTAGATGGCGCTTCGCAAAGTAATTTTATTACTCAAGATTGTTGTCAACGTCTTGGTTTCAATGTTAATAAGCGTTCAACCCACTCAGTGGTGAAAGGTTTTGGGGGTTTACGGTCAGCTGTTCATGGCACCGTTAAAACAAGGTTTGGATCTCGTTTTAATAATAATATTTGGTTTGACATGGATTCGCTCGTTGTAGATAAAATAACTGAACAGTTGCCTACCGTCCCGGTTGACACGTCTTTATTAACGAAATTTAAAGACTTGCCTTTGGCAGATGAGACTTACGCTGTTCCTGGAGTCGTCGATGTATTGATCGGCACTTCGATTCTCCCGCACCTCCAGTTATCACGTAAGATTCAAGGGGGACCGACGTACCCCGCTCCGCACGCACTGGAAACAGTTCTTGGTTTTGTTATAATTGGTTCCGCACCCGCTTCTATAGATAGTTTTGGTCACTCGACTGCTTCGTTCTGTTGCACCGTCGAGCCGCCACTGGAGTCTACCATCCGCAAGTTTTGGGAAATTGAAGAGGTCAATGTCCCACCTATCCTAAGCCCTGATGACAAGATGGCTGAGGAGATTTGTTGTCGCACGACTACTCGTGATGAGCAGGGTCGTTATGTTGTCGCGCTCCCTTTCAAGGGAGATATTTTTTCGCTCGGTGACTCCCGTGTATTCGCTGAAAAACGCTTTCTTTGTTTAGAACGAAAGATGCAGGCGTCTCCAAAGTTGAAGCGGGCCTGTGATGAGGTTGTTAACGAATATTTAGATAAAGGTTGCATCTCACCTGCGCCTGCGGACACTGGCGGGACCCAGCCTTCGTACATTATCCCGCACCACGGAGTTATTAGAGAAGATAAGCTTACTACTAAACTCCGCGTAGTTTTGGATGGCAGTGCTAAGATTAGCACTTCCGTGTCGCTTAATGACATTTTGTATTGTGGTCAAAATCTTTAAGGTAATTTATTTGACATAATTGTAAATTTTCGCATTAATATTAGTAGAATTTTAGCTGTTTCGGACTCAACAGTCGCTTTGTGTTGGGCCCACTCTTCGCCCCATCATTGGGACACATTCTTCGCTAATAGAGTGGCAAAATTCAATCTGAATTAGCGCCACAAAATCTCTTTCACGTTGCTGGCACCGACAGCACAGCCGATTGTCTCTCTCGTGGATTGCTTCCTTCGCAAATTTTAGATCACCCGTTATGGTTTAGTGGACCGTCCTGGATTCATGCCGCGTTAGATAAGTGGCCAGTTAGTCAATTCAATCCCACTACGGTTTCCGAACCACCCGAGGAGAGGAAGCACTCGCTTGTTGTGTCGGTCCCGCGTGAAGAGTCCCTTATTTTGTTGTTGGCTAATCGCGTCTCGTCTTGGTCGAGACTGTTGCGTTGTGTTGTTTATGTAGGCCGATTTTTGAGAATTTTATCTACGCGCGGTCATATAGAGTTGACCGGTGATTTAAGTACGCAAAATATTTGCCCGCAATAGATGTTAATGACGATAGAATGCATCTTCTAACTCGTCACGCTCTTTTAGATAAATTAGTCCAATCGTTTTGGAATCGTTGGAGAACCGATTGTTTGCAATTACTGTAGGTACGGTGGTAGTCCTTATGACTGGGAGTGCGCCTCCTTTACATTGGCCTCTAGGAGTAGTAGAGGAAGTTTTCCCGATTCCCGCGGGATAACTCGTGTTGTACGGGTTAAAACCGCAACCGGATCGTGTCTGCGCCCGGTTGTTCGCCTCTGCCCTCTGCCTAGCCAGCAGTAGGCACGAGTTCAAATCTAGGTTTATATTTTAGTTGTTATTTCCCAAACCTAGATTTAGATTAGACTTTAGATTTGTTCCGCATTTTTCGTTTTGAAGGTAACCCTTCAAGCCGGGGGGAATGGTTGCGCCGATAGTAGAATTTGTATTTTTTTTTGCTCAATAGTAGTAATTTAAATTGTTGACGCTGGACACACACTTCCTGTACCCATCTCCCCTCCCGCACTACCTCTAAGTGAAAGATAGCAATAGTTTTCGCCCGCCAATTGTGAAAATAGACGCTCAGTCCCGCTATGAACTAGCCAGCGCAATGGCGGACCGCGCGCGCGTCTCTCAGAAATGAATAATATTTTTTGTATTTTAACCGCTTTCATAGACCCTTACCGATCGGATTGTGCCTCTCGTGTGTCCCTCAAGTGATTTAGTGATGTGGACAGCAGCTCCTGAGCCAGGAAGAGAAGATCGGTGCAACGGCCCAGCCAGCAAATGACAAAACAGCACGTGGCGTAGTAAAGGTTAGTGCATCCTCTCCTAATTTCTCGGGTTGCATTCAATGCCTAATCACATCCGCGGCAACCCGATCACCTGTCTTGTTTGTGTGTAAAGCGTCAATGGAACAGTTAACTTCATCCCCGCATAATACAGTCCACTAGCTCACGTGGCCAATCGCGCCACCACTATACTTATTATTGTTTTACTGTAATATTTAATATTTTTTTGACATTCTAATATTGTATGGTATTTTTTTTTTTAATTTGCACACCTATCAAAGGTAATAAGCAAAGCACTGTACATATTAGGTAAACTACTGACCAACCCTATGTACCGTCCTATCTTATGCGAATAAAAAATGATTTGATTTGAAGAACCCCTTAGTACTTAGTATCTATAATGGTGACCCTCTTTCCTGAGACTTTGCTAGTCACTTTTGCTATGAAATAAATATACTTGGATAATTGAAAAGATGCAAATGGATAAGATATAGAAAAAATTAAATCGTGGCAGGTGGGATTTGAACCCGCGATCTTTCCCTTATAGGTAATTCTAAAAGTAAAGTGAGTGACCATGATTGTTTAAATACCTATATTGGTGTTTATATCTGTTAAATGTAAACTAATTTTAAAATTTCCCAGTGAATCAATCAGCCGAGTGCCACTATTGTAACATTACTTAGTGTCTGTAATGGTGACCCTCTTTTTCTTTTGACTTTGCCTTAAGCTTACCATCAGGCGAGGTGAAGTCAAATTTACGTGTACTAGATAAAAAGAAAATAGGAAAAGCATAATAAAAATTCGGATTATTAGACAACTTACACTTCAAACTATGTTGTGGCAACTATCATTCTGTCACCCCGCGACCATGGCTGCTGAATAGTAGCCGAAACGTCGGGCTAAATGTAAATAATATGAAACAAATCGCTATAGAATCCATAGCCACGTGGTTCCCGGCACCTACCGAGATTAATAAGTAGTGTAACTCCTTACTGGGAAATGCCTCCTTGGGGTAAAAGTCATAGGAGGGGTGTGGGGTGATCAAATCGCACACTCGCAAACACTTAACAATTTACAACTACGCACACATCAATCTTGTAGCGTGTTATCGTATCTAGTACAAGAGAGCTCCTCGCTCCGCTCACAGCCTGGTAACTTGTCGGCTGTTCATCCTGCCACAACGAAGTATGCGATAAATTTTAGTTTTTTTATACCACTTGGTTGGCAAACAAGCATATGGCCTACCTGATGGAAAGTGGTTACCGTGGCCTATGGACGACACCAAGGGAGTCACACTGGCGCTGCCAACCCTGTGTTTCTGTGCCATCAATGTAAAAGACAAAGCAGGACAAGCTCTTGGTCTTCCCACTGACAGCACAAAAACTCGCCATACCTAGATACATTTAGTCTCCATTCACACATACATGTCACCCTAACATTGGGCAGAATATACGAGCAAGAACCAAGCTGTTTAGAGACTCTTTTCTTTGCCGCACCACCAAGACCTGGAATTCATTATCAGCTCACGTGTTTCTTTCTTCCTACAGTCCCGGGTCCTTTAAGCGGAGCGTGAAAAAACATATGATGAGGCCGCCAAGCTGAGTGTGGCACAACATTACTTAGTGTCTGTAATGGTGACCCTTTTTCCTGAGACTTTGCCTTTAGCTTAATATCAGGCGGGGTGAAGTCAAATTGGCGTGTCATAGATAAAAAAAGAACCCTGGTAAACCAATCGCAATGGTCTAAATCAATTAATTTAATTGATTAAAACATGAGAAAATGTAGTCGGGATGGAGCCAATAAGGAGCCAGGTGTAGTTGTCACATTCCTTTTAATAACGAATTTTACAATTAAGCAACAAATAAACTTAATTATTAAGACAATTATCGTAAATCGTGTATTACTCTTGGCGTTCGTTTCTCCGACTCACCGAGCCGGTCGCGCGGGCCTGTGATTGGCTAGCGCTATGGGCGCGTTCGTAAATTAGTAGACGGAGAATAACGTCTCGGCGCCCTACCGCGTGTATTACGGAGAGGGAGTTTAGGATTATCCGCTACATACTCCCCCTCGGGTTCGATAAAGCGTCCTCGCTCAAGAACCCGTTCGTTTGAGATAGAAACAGGCTCTGGAACCCGTTCAGGTGAAATGGAAACAGGCTTAATCTGACGAGGGCGGCCTCGGTTACGTTTGGGCATGACCGGTAGAGAAACCTCGTTCCTTTTAACAAATGACGTAAGTTGTGACGCGTGAAATTTACCTATGATGTCGTTAGGATTATCAAGTTTAGAAAGAATGTAAGTAGTAGGACTCGCTACCTTAATTATTGTATAAGGACCATCTCTTTTTGGTACAAATTTAGCTGAAATCCCTTTTGCAGCGTTACTTAATACGTGCGATTTAACTAACACTTGGTCATTGACATGAAACTCTTCAATTTTACGATTTTTATCCGCGTATTCTTTACGTCTATCCTGTTCCTTCTCTACTCTATCTCGAATTGAAATTAAAGAATTCAAGAAACTCTTTAAATAAGGAGTAATCTGGGGTACAAAATTATCTTTCTCTAGGACTGTCCTGATGTCAAGATTGACTTCGATAGGTGAACGGAGATCCCTAGCAAAGGTGAGAAATGCGGGCGAGACACCAGTTGTATTACACATAGCTGAGTTCATAGCGAAACGAACCGACGGTAGGTGTTTGGGCCATGAGTTATGCTTGGTGTCAACTATCTGAGCCAGCTGTACCTTAAGGTCTCTATTTTTACGTTCAGCCGGATTTGCTTCCGGGTGGTATAAGGGTAACAGATCCTGTTGAATCCCCAGGATAAACATGCATTGTTGCATAACAGATGAGACGAACTGTACTCCATTATCGGAGACGACACGACGCGGTAGGCCATACCTGAGGAAATATTCCTCTATCAGTGTTCGGGCACAGACTTCTGCCGTGGCGTCAACAAGAGCAAAGAGCTCGACCCACCGAGTAGCTGTGTCCTCAACCAATAATATGTATTTCTCCCCCTTTTCTCCAGATGGGAGCGGGCCAAATAAGTCAACTGCTATAACCTCACCTCTTTGTTGCAAAACTGGTGTTTGCAAGAGGCCTGATGGCTTTACATTTGACGACTTATACCGCTGGCATGTAGGGCAAGACTTAATAAAATCAGCCACAAGACGTCTCATACCAGTGAAAAAAAACCGTTGTGAAAGTCTATGTAACGTTCTATCGATGCCTTGATGACCAGCAATAGGAGTGTCATGGCATTCCTGCAGGACATCGAGTCTTAAACTCACAGGAAGTACGAGCTGTGGTTCTTCAACATCGACGTCAGGATTATACCTATAAAGAACTCCTTGTTGCATGAAGTAACCTCGCTCAGACCAGCGTTTGTCTTCAAGAGCATCATTACTTTCAAGACTACTAATAATTTTTCTCAGTTCCGAGTCATCTAACTGAGCTTGGCGAAGATCAGCAGGACTTCTCGAAGGTAAGTCTACAATGACTGAGCAAATCCCGCACTGATCCTTACTATCTTCTTCGCAGGTAGGACGACTCAAAGTGTCAGCGACAACATTGGCTTTACCAGGAGTGTATTCAAAGCGAATATTAAACTCTTGCAACTTTAAAGCCCATCGCACGAGTCTACCTGAAGGCGATTTTAAACTTAATAACCACTTAAGAGGTTGATGGTCACTACTAACAACAATTTCATGACCCTCAATGTAACCTCTGAAGCGTTCAACAGACCAGACTACTGCTAGAGCTTCTCTTTCAGTAGTACTGTAGTTGCGTTCGGCGGGGTTAAGGAGACGGCTCGCATACTCAATTGGCCGTTCATTGTTTCCTTCGCCCTGCAGCAAGACGGCACCTAAGGCGTAATTGCTAGCATCCGTACGTAATACAAATGGTTTGCTGTAATCAGCTTGGATTAAAATGGGAGCAGACGTTAAACTCTTTTTGAGCTCTTGAAACGACTGTTTCTGCTCATTACCCCACTTCCAAGGTTGATTCTTTTTCAGAAGACGTGTTAGTGGTTCAGCGACTTTCGAAAAGTTCAAAATGAACTTTCGGAACCACGAGCACGTTTGAAGAAAAGTTTTGAGATGGCGTACCGAACTTGGTTCTTTCATATCCACGATAGCGCGTATTTTACCAGGATCAGGGAGGATCCCTTCCTGTGTGATGACGTGGCCAAGATATTTAACCTCTTTGCGTGCGAAAACACATTTTTCGCGGTTGGCGCGAAGATTGAATAGGCGTAGTCTATCAAAAACTATACGTAAATCTGCGATATGCTGGTCGAATCCATCTGATATAATTAGCAGGTCATCTTGGTATGCTAAAATGTTTATGTTTTTCAGTGATGTACCGGAGCGCAACCTGTCTATTAGCCTAGCAAACGTCATTGGCGAATTTTTAAGACCAAAAGGCATGCGTTTAAAACGAAACGTTCCTAAATGTGTCTGAAAGGCCGTTTTATCCCTATCACACTCGCGTACGCTTACATTCCAAAACCCACTTCTCATATCTAACGTAGTCATGATGCAATTGCGTTTTGTTGACTGTACAAGTTCGTCAATAAGCGGCATTGGATACGCGTCAGACTTAGTAATTGCGTTAAGCTTACGATAGTCGACACAAAAACGTACCTGACCATTTTTTTTTGGAACTAATAACGCCGGAGCGGCCCATGCCGACTCGCATTCCTCTATGATGTCCTCGGCTAACATCTTTTCTATTTCAGTCTGCATAACAGCCTTTTTCGCGGGCGTTAACCTATACGGAGGTACCGCGATAGGAGCGTGGTCACCGGTATCTATTACATGTTCCGCGAAACTAGTTGGTTCACCTGTCAACTTAAAAATGTCCTCATTTTCCGTGAGAACTTGAGCAAGAACCTCGCGTTGTTGATCGGTAAGACCTGATGCTTCATCATCCCTAAATATGCTGTTAACATAGACATGTTCATAAAATAAATCTTTTTCGAAAAGAAGATCAAACTTTTTATCATTATCGTTAAAGTACCATTTAGCGTTACCAAAATCCACACTGATATCAAAATTTATCAAAAAGTCTATACCTAACAAAGTATGATTACTATCCGCGTCTGGAAAAATTAAAAAACTTATGAGCCTGGTTCTACCTTCAAGACATACATACACTTCCGTAGTAAGTACATTCATTAATCTAGTAACACCATCAGCTAAGCTTACATTTTTCACACAAGACAACATACGATGATTTCTCATTTTAAAAAGATTGTACAATGTATAGCCAGCCACACAACATTTGGCTGCTGAATCAATCATTGCTGTACCATTCTCACCTAAAATATTAATTTTTATTACTGGACGTAGAGAAGATTTATTTTCACAATTAACTTTAAAAAAACTTTGAGATTCATTAGCAAAACATGTTTGAGAATCATTAGCAAAACATGTTTGAGCACCATTTACCAAATATGTTTGAGCACCACTGACTTTCCCATGAAACTGTTTAGAGCTACTTGACATTTCCAATAAAGATTGTGAGCCACCAACTTTGTCAGATAATGGTACAGCAATACTGGTGTGCGGCCTAAAATCATTATTAACATGAGATTTTGATCCGACAAAATTACCAGAAACACATTGAAAACCATTTGACAACATAAAGCGGGGATTACAATTGTTACAAATACAAGTTGAAGTCTCAGTCTTTGAACTAAGGGAATAAAATGCAGTGTGCTCACCATATGAGCTTAATTTAGGGTTACAATTAGGACATTTAGATTTTATAACATTTTCTGTACCGCAACCATAACATTTAATATCTTTGTACTTTGAAGTATCACTATCACTAGACTTATTATCATTAGATTTATTAATATTAAGCTTTTCACACTTGTCTTTAGTGTGACCACTACGCTTGCAATACACACAGAACAACCTGGGTTTCCCACGTCTTGCATCTTGACCATCAACAGCTGTGCCAGTGGAATACGCAGGTGCTGCAGAGGCACGTGCGGGGACTGCAGTGGCACGCATAGGGTTAGAAGCGGGGCGCGCAGATTCCGAAGTCGTCGCGACGGATGTGTTGCAGCTCTCGGACTTGTGGTTTTCCTTTAACGAGTCCTCAATAGCGCGAGCTTTAATTAATAATTCGTCGAATGTACTGATAGCTGATCTATCTAATCTTTTCTTAATGCGGCGATCTAATAACCCATATACCATGTCCAACTCCACTCGTTCACACAGATCACCATGCGGAAGCTTTGCTAATAAAGCTCGAATTTTCGCAATAAAAAGATCTGTATTCTGCTGACCTTGAGTGGTTGAAAATATTTCGGAGTAAATCCTGAATGGCGGACGACGCTCGCCGAAGGCACTGCGCAATCTGTTTAGGGCCTCTTCCCAAGTTTTCGTTGAGTTTTTGACGCCTTGCCACCATGTTCCCGCCGATGAACCCAGTAACATAGAAAGTCCTAACATGGCGTTCTCGTCGCTTATGTTTAGGCACGCCTTGTATACTGAGATGGCATCAATAAAATTGTCAACAGACTCACCAGTATTTCCGTTGAAACGCGATGCACATTTCGCAAAATTATTTTTCATAATGGCGGAGACATTAACCTCGTTTGGTGTGGACGAACGTACCTCTCTCATTATTTGAGAATATAACTCAGCTTGAGACTGCTGCATACTCGTAATAAGCGTTGTAAGTGCTTCTTGTGTAAACACAACGTTATTATTTGTTGAGTTATTGCTATTTCCCTCCTGTACAGAACTATTTTGATCTAGCGATTGTCGTTTGCGCGGCATCTTGTTGGACGAACTTTATGCTCCTTATATACACGTTGGGCGTCAGTTGTAGTCGGGATGGAGCCAATAAGGAGCCAGGTGTAGTTGTCACATTCCTTTTAATAACGAATTTTACAATTAAGCAACAAATAAACTTAATTATTAAGACAATTATCGTAAATCGTGTATTACTCTTGGCGTTCGTTTCTCCGACTCACCGAGCCGGTCGCGCGGGCCTGTGATTGGCTAGCGCTATGGGCGCGTTCGTAAATTAGTAGACGGAGAATAACGTCTCGGCGCCCTACCGCGTGTATTACGGAGAGGGAGTTTAGGATTATCCGCTACAAAAACCATTAATAGATTTTCACTAATAAAAGATTTTCTAAAAGCAATAACTGCCTTCAGTTTGTACTGTGAATTAAATGCTAAAAGTTTAAAAATTTGAAACACAATCTTACTGTATAGTGTTTAGTCAACATCAGCGTCTTAGCATTGTTCCTGGATAAATCAGATAGGTTTATTTTTACGATTTATATCTGACTTCCAGAAAACAGATGGTGTGTGTGAACTTGTGCCTTCTACGTAGCTACGGCTATACCTTGGCGTAGATTGTTATTGCTACGGCAACAGTGTTACACTCGTAGCAGTTGTTTACAAAGACTTCTACGAGACAGTAGCGCTTCAATCAAATGTACGAACGTCACGGTTCGTACATTTGATTGAAGCGCTACAAGTCATGTCGTTTATCAATGAATGTCATTCATATTCGAGAATTTGGTTTACTTTTTTTTTTTTTTTTACGTGCGCAAAATCCCCACGGATACCTCCCCACCGGAGCCGGTGGAGGAGGTTATGTCGGACTCGAACCGACTAAAACGCACGTCGCCTGTGGGTCGTTTTGGTTGCCGAAGGTGAGGTTGACAGGCATATCCCTCGCACCCCGGCCGACCCAGGGCCATCTCTCACGATCTGGCCCTCTTCTCGGGTGTGGGGACTACAGAGTCCCCAACTCGACCCCGGAAACGGGGAGGCGCGCCAGGCGCGCCACCGCCGTGGCCCGCTTCTGCCAGGGTGACAGGCGGCCCCACCCGTCACCCCCAGGCCGGCGCTCATGGGGGGCGAAGGTCGTTCATCGACCTCCGACCCCCGAGTTGCCTTCGTACGCGGGCAGCTTGGCTCGCGATCCTTCGGCACTCCCGCTGCCGCTCCCGCCCCGCCTCCTCCTTCACGAGCATTACTTGCTCGCAGAAGGAGGCGCCGGCCGCCCACGCATCCGCGCAGCGGACCATCGCCGCGAGCAAGGTGGAGAGCGTGAGAACTCTCACTCCCAGGGCCGCCACAAGCTCCCGCCTCGGCGTCTCCCACGCCGGACACTCGGTGAGCGTGTGCGGCGGACCTGAGTCCTCGCTCGCGTCGCAGTGATGGCACTCGGACGTTGGCTCTTTCTCCATCCGACGCAGATACTTTCCGAAGCACCCGTGCTCGGTGATCATCTGCGTCAGACGGTACGAGAGGCTGACGTGTGGCCTCTCTAGCCACTCCCCCATGATGGGTCTTACCGCCGTTACTACGGCCTGCCCTGCGCCTGGTCGCCCAAGTCGTATCTCCCATTCCGCCACCATTTCCCTGTGGAGCCGGGATCTCACGGCCCGAATTTCTTCGGGCTCGGGATCGTGACCCCGCTCCCGCGCCGCCTTTCGGAACCGGTATAGCGCCGAAAGGCATCTCGCTTCCAGGATCCATGGTGGCGATCCGGCGAGGAGACTCGCCGCGTTGAATGATATCGTGCGGTACCCCCTTATGATGCGGCACGCCAACTTCCGCTGCGGACGCTGCAGCAGGAGCATGTGCCGATCACTCAGGGTGTCCGCCCACACGGGACACCCGTACAGGGCCATGGACCGCACGACACCCGCGTAGAATCTCCTGCAGGAGTCCTCCGGGCCCCTCAGGTTGGGCAGTAGCCGCGCCAGAACGTTGGCTGTGCCCACCAATTTGGGGCCCAGACTTCGGAAGTGCTTCCCGAAGTCCCACCGGCCGTCGAGCACGAGCCCCAGATATTTCATCTGGGGCTTGATGCTGATGAGAGTGCCTCCCACTGTGAGGCTGGAACCAGGTGGTGGCGTGCGCCGAGGTCCATGAAAGAACATGGCCTCGGATTTATGCAAAGCCACCTTTCACGACTTGAGCAACCGCGGTCGTGGCCCTCAGGATCGCTTCGCGGTATGTAACCCCGCTCGCCGTCACTAGCGTGTCGTCCGCATAGCACGTGACGGCGGCGCCGTCCGCAAGCTCACCGCGAAGCACCCAGTCGTATCCAAAGTTCCACAGTAGCGGCCCAAGGACCGATCCCTGTGGAACACCGCACGACATCTCACGCCGACCGACGCCGGTCGCACTTGGGTAGATGACGGCTCTCTCCGTCAGGTACGCCCCGACTATGCGGCGGAGGTAGAGAGGCACACCGTGGTACACGAGTGCCTCCCTGATGCAACTCCAGGGCAAGGTGTTGAACGCGTTGGAGATGTCCAAGGACACCGCCAACGTCACCTCACCCCGGGCAACTGCCTCCTCCGCCAAAGTCCTCACGCGCATGATGGCATCTACGGTGGACCGCCACCGGCGGAAGCCATATTGGGCATCCGCCAGGTCCGGCCCCCTACCAGAGAGGTGCTCGACGAGGCGCTTCGCAATAACTCTTTCAAAGAGCTTGCCCACCTCGTCGAGCAACACAATGGGCCTGTAGCCGGACGGTTCGTCCGCCGGGCGACCCTCCTTTCGGATGAGGACCAGTTTCCCCGTCTTCCACATCTTCGGAAACTGGCCCCGCTCCAAGCATGCGCTGAGGAACCCTCTCAGTCGGGGTTCGAGACCGTCTTCTCCCAGAGCTAGGACCCACGCGCGGCCTGGAATGCCGTCGGGTCCCGGGGCGGTGCTCTTCTTGGCTCTAAGCCTTCGCACCGCCAGCTCCAGTTCTACCCAAGTGACCTCGGGGACTTCGTCGTCAACTACCACACTGGGCGCCACAGGCGACCGAAGTGGCGGAGTCATCTGCGGCGGAATGTGTTCCGCTCGCGCCGGGAACAGGGACTCGACCACTCCACCGAGCAGAGCTGGCTGGAGAACCCGGGTCAACGGCGGGGCCCGGGGGCGCAGCTTTCCTCTTACCATAAGGTAAGAGGAAAGCTGCGCCCCATGGGTCCCGCTCCAGCGTCTCCATGAGCTCCTTATAAGCCGTGGCTATCGCCCGCTTAATCTCCGCTCGGAGGGCATTTCTGGCCTCCCTGTATCCCACATGAAGCTCCGTCACTCGGGGCTCCGTATCTGCGGTTCGGCTACGCCTCCTACGGAGTCTGGTCCACCGGTGGTGCGCGATCACGCAGGCTTGCCGTAGCCTCGCGATCTCCGCAGACCACCAGTAGACCCGACGCCTCGGACTATAGGGTGGTGCCCTAGGCATACCCGCATCGCAGACACGAGTCATGGCCTCCCGGAACCACACCGCCTCATCGTCGATATCGACAGGCCTGTCCGGCACAATGGCCCAGGCCTGTACGATGGCGGCCTCCAGGAGGACCTCCCGATTCAGTCTCCCAAGCACCCAGCGTGGCTCGCGTGGGACCGGTATCACCCGCGGGGGGGGGGGGAGACATCAAACCGGACGTATCGGTGATCCGCCAGTGTCTCTACCCCCACAACAACACGCCAGTCCCGCACACGGTGCGACAGCGAAGCGCCTGCGAACGATAGGTCGATAATCAAACTGCGCTCCGCGGCCACGAACGTGGCTTCGGCCCCGCGATTCTGGAGAACTAGACCGTGATTAGCGGCCCAGCTCTCCAGAGCCCTACCTTGTGGGTTCGTGTGCCGGGACCCCCAGGTCACTGACCAGGCGTTGAAGTCCCCGAGCACAAGAACCGGATGAGGATGACAGGCGTTGACGACGTCGGTCAGTCGCTCCAGCGACTGCCGGTACTCCCCTATGCGTCGGTGTAGGCTCGGCGTGAAATAGACGGCCACGACCGCAATCTCCCCCACACGCGCCGCTACGATGCCATGCTACCTTGCCACGACAACAGGGGGGGGGGGGGGGGGGGCACCCATAGCGGCGTTGTAAACCAGTGCCGCCGACCCGTCCAGGTCGACCACCCAGGCAGGCCCAAGGGGCCGGTGAGTGTACGGATCGGCGACAGCGGCAACGTGTATGGACCACTGTGCCATGCTCTGGAGCAGAAGACCCTGAGCATCGGCACCGTGGCCCACGTTCGCCTGCAGGATGCGGAGCTGGGGATCCATTATGGAACCATCTCCGCATCCCGCCGCGAACTTTGGGTGGAGCCCCCGCCTTGCGGCTTCGGCTCCCCCCCCGGTGCAGGCCTTGCTGCCAACCCTATGGTCGGCCGGTTTGCCCCCCGCTGCACACCTGAAACAGTGCAGCGGAGCTTCGCATCCACCGGCCGTATGGCCGGGTTGGCCACAGCGGAAGCAGCGGTCACCGACCGTCACCGCCGCCGTGCACTGCACCCCCACGTGGCCGACCGACAGGCACCTAAAACACCTGGTCGGTCGAGCCTGCAGGAGCCGGACCTGCACCCGAACCACGCCTCCAACGGCGAGGAACCCCCGGTCGGCAGCCTTCTTGGCTGCTGCGATGGGGCAGCCGACAACTGCCGCCCCCAGTCCACGGCGGCCGAAGCGGATTGCTCCGACCTTCACCGCCTCTAGGGGGCAGCCCCCGGCCTCCGCCACGGTGAGGCGGATTTGCTCCGCCGTGATGGAGTCGTCCAGGTCCGAAATAAGGAGACTCGCCGCGTTGAATGATATCGTGCGGTACCCCCTTATGATGCGGCACGCCAACTTCCGCTGCGGACGCTGCAGCAGGAGCATGTGCCGATCACTCAGGGTGTCCGCCCACACGGGACACCCGTACAGGGCCATGGACCGCACGACACCCGCGTAGAATCTCCTGCAGGAGTCCTCCGGGCCCCTCAGGTTGGGCAGTAGCCGCGCCAGAACGTTGGCTGTGCCCACCAATTTGGGGCCCAGACTTCGGAAGTGCTTCCCGAAGTCCCACCGGCCGTCGAGCACGAGCCCCAGATATTTCATCTGGGGCTTGATGCTGATGAGAGTGCCTCCCACTGTGAGGCTGGAACCAGGTGGTGGCGTGCGCCGAGGTCCATGAAAGAACATGGCCTCGGATTTATGCAAAGCCACCTTTCACGACTTGAGCAACCGCGGTCGTGGCCCTCAGGATCGCTTCGCGGTATGTAACCCCGCTCGCCGTCACTAGCGTGTCGTCCGCATAGCACGTGACGGCGGCGCCGTCCGCAAGCTCACCGCGAAGCACCCAGTCGTATCCAAAGTTCCACAGTAGCGGCCCAAGGACCGATCCCTGTGGAACACCGCACGACATCTCACGCCGACCGACGCCGGTCGCACTTGGGTAGATGACGGCTCTCTCCGTCAGGTACGCCCCGACTATGCGGCGGAGGTAGAGAGGCACACCGTGGTACACGAGTGCCTCCCTGATGCAACTCCAGGGCAAGGTGTTGAACGCGTTGGAGATGTCCAAGGACACCGCCAACGTCACCTCACCCCGGGCAACTGCCTCCTCCGCCAAAGTCCTCACGCGCATGATGGCATCTACGGTGGACCGCCACCGGCGGAAGCCATATTGGGCATCCGCCAGGTCCGGCCCCCTACCAGAGAGGTGCTCGACGAGGCGCTTCGCAATAACTCTTTCAAAGAGCTTGCCCACCTCGTCGAGCAACACAATGGGCCTGTAGCCGGACGGTTCGTCCGCCGGGCGACCCTCCTTTCGGATGAGGACCAGTTTCCCCGTCTTCCACATCTTCGGAAACTGGCCCCGCTCCAAGCATGCGCTGAGGAACCCTCTCAGTCGGGGTTCGAGACCGTCTTCTCCCAGAGCTAGGACCCACGCGCGGCCTGGAATGCCGTCGGGTCCCGGGGCGGTGCTCTTCTTGGCTCTAAGCCTTCGCACCGCCAGCTCCAGTTCTACCCAAGTGACCTCGGGGACTTCGTCGTCAACTACCACACTGGGCGCCACAGGCGACCGAAGTGGCGGAGTCATCTGCGGCGG
The DNA here is from genome assembly GCA_963662185.1 of Eilema griseolum. Lineage (NCBI taxonomy): Eukaryota > Metazoa > Arthropoda > Insecta > Lepidoptera > Erebidae > Eilema > Eilema griseolum. The sequence goes on from OY759232.1 coordinate 2,052,943, forward strand.
AATGTGTTCCGCTCGCGCCGGGAACAGGGACTCGACCACTCCACCGAGCAGAGCTGGCTGGAGAACCCGGGTCAACGGCGGGGCCCGGGGGCGCAGCTTTCCTCTTACCATAAGGTAAGAGGAAAGCTGCGCCCCATGGGTCCCGCTCCAGCGTCTCCATGAGCTCCTTATAAGCCGTGGCTATCGCCCGCTTAATCTCCGCTCGGAGGGCATTTCTGGCCTCCCTGTATCCCACATGAAGCTCCGTCACTCGGGGCTCCGTATCTGCGGTTCGGCTACGCCTCCTACGGAGTCTGGTCCACCGGTGGTGCGCGATCACGCAGGCTTGCCGTAGCCTCGCGATCTCCGCAGACCACCAGTAGACCCGACGCCTCGGACTATAGGGTGGTGCCCTAGGCATACCCGCATCGCAGACACGAGTCATGGCCTCCCGGAACCACACCGCCTCATCGTCGATATCGACAGGCCTGTCCGGCACAATGGCCCAGGCCTGTACGATGGCGGCCTCCAGGAGGACCTCCCGATTCAGTCTCCCAAGCACCCAGCGTGGCTCGCGTGGGACCGGTATCACCCGCGGGGGGGGGGGGAGACATCAAACCGGACGTATCGGTGATCCGCCAGTGTCTCTACCCCCACAACAACACGCCAGTCCCGCACACGGTGCGACAGCGAAGCGCCTGCGAACGATAGGTCGATAATCAAACTGCGCTCCGCGGCCACGAACGTGGCTTCGGCCCCGCGATTCTGGAGAACTAGACCGTGATTAGCGGCCCAGCTCTCCAGAGCCCTACCTTGTGGGTTCGTGTGCCGGGACCCCCAGGTCACTGACCAGGCGTTGAAGTCCCCGAGCACAAGAACCGGATGAGGATGACAGGCGTTGACGACGTCGGTCAGTCGCTCCAGCGACTGCCGGTACTCCCCTATGCGTCGGTGTAGGCTCGGCGTGAAATAGACGGCCACGACCGCAATCTCCCCCACACGCGCCGCTACGATGCCATGCTACCTTGCCACGACAACAGGGGGGGGGGGGGGGGGGCACCCATAGCGGCGTTGTAAACCAGTGCCGCCGACCCGTCCAGGTCGACCACCCAGGCAGGCCCAAGGGGCCGGTGAGTGTACGGATCGGCGACAGCGGCAACGTGTATGGACCACTGTGCCATGCTCTGGAGCAGAAGACCCTGAGCATCGGCACCGTGGCCCACGTTCGCCTGCAGGATGCGGAGCTGGGGATCCATTATGGAACCATCTCCGCATCCCGCCGCGAACTTTGGGTGGAGCCCCCGCCTTGCGGCTTCGGCTCCCCCCCCGGTGCAGGCCTTGCTGCCAACCCTATGGTCGGCCGGTTTGCCCCCCGCTGCACACCTGAAACAGTGCAGCGGAGCTTCGCATCCACCGGCCGTATGGCCGGGTTGGCCACAGCGGAAGCAGCGGTCACCGACCGTCACCGCCGCCGTGCACTGCACCCCCACGTGGCCGACCGACAGGCACCTAAAACACCTGGTCGGTCGAGCCTGCAGGAGCCGGACCTGCACCCGAACCACGCCTCCAACGGCGAGGAACCCCCGGTCGGCAGCCTTCTTGGCTGCTGCGATGGGGCAGCCGACAACTGCCGCCCCCAGTCCACGGCGGCCGAAGCGGATTGCTCCGACCTTCACCGCCTCTAGGGGGCAGCCCCCGGCCTCCGCCACGGTGAGGCGGATTTGCTCCGCCGTGATGGAGTCGTCCAGGTCCGAAATGCGCATTTCTGCGCATTTGTTGGGCCTGGACACCCGGACGTCGGCTGCGTCTAGCGTGTCCCGAAGCCTAGCCGCTAGGGCATCGGCCTGGGGACCGCTTGAAGCGCCGGGGATCTCCAGTAGCCGAGCACCCGTCCGAGTAGGTTTCACCCGGATGGGGCCCGGCATGTCGAGAGCCCTCATGTCAACGCAGGCTCTCGCCTGCGTGACAATCTGGGCGTACTGCACGCCCCTCTCCGCTGCCTCCGCCGTCATCGTTAGCACGACGGCGGTTGAGCGGGGGACGCGCAGCCTCCCCGGCACTCCAGGAGGACCTCCCGATTCAGTCTCCCAAGCACCCAGCGTGACTCGCGTGGGACCGGTATCACCCGCGGGGGGGGGGGGGGGGGGAGACATCAAACCGGACGTATCGGTGATCCGCCAGTGTCTCTACCCCCACAACAACACGCCAGTCCCGCACACGGTGCGACAGCGAAGCGCCTGCGAACGATAGGTCGATAATCAAACTGCGCTCCGCGGCCACGAACGTGGCTTCGGCCCCGCGATTCTGGAGAACTAGACCGTGATTAGCGGCCCAGCTCTCCAGAGCCCTACCTTGTGGGTTCGTGTGCCGGGACCCCCAGGTCACTGACCAGGCGTTGAAGTCCCCGAGCACAAGAACCGGATGAGGATGACAGGCGTTGACGACGTCGGTCAGTCGCTCCAGCGACTGCCGGTACTCCCCTATGCGTCGGTGTAGGCTCGGCGTGAAATAGACGGCCACGACCGCAATCTCCCCCACACGCGCCGCTACGATGCCATGCTACCTTGCCACGACAACAGGGGGGGGGGGGGGGGGCACCCATAGCGGCGTTGTAAACCAGTGCCGCCGACCCGTCCAGGTCGACCACCCAGGCAGGCCCAAGGGGCCGGTGAGTGTACGGATCGGCGACAGCGGCAACGTGTATGGACCACTGTGCCATGCTCTGGAGCAGAAGACCCTGAGCATCGGCACCGTGGCCCACGTTCGCCTGCAGGATGCGGAGCTGGGGATCCATTATGGAACCATCTCCGCATCCCGCCGCGAACTTTGGGTGGAGCCCCCGCCTTGCGGCTTCGGCTCCCCCCCCGGTGCAGGCCTTGCTGCCAACCCTATGGTCGGCCGGTTTGCCCCCCGCTGCACACCTGAAACAGTGCAGCGGAGCTTCGCATCCACCGGCCGTATGGCCGGGTTGGCCACAGCGGAAGCAGCGGTCACCGACCGTCACCGCCGCCGTGCACTGCACCCCCACGTGGCCGACCGACAGGCACCTAAAACACCTGGTCGGTCGAGCCTGCAGGAGCCGGACCTGCACCCGAACCACGCCTCCAACGGCGAGGAACCCCCGGTCGGCAGCCTTCTTGGCTGCTGCGATGGGGCAGCCGACAACTGCCGCCCCCAGTCCACGGCGGCCGAAGCGGATTGCTCCGACCTTCACCGCCTCTAGGGGGCAGCCCCCGGCCTCCGCCACGGTGAGGCGGATTTGCTCCGCCGTGATGGAGTCGTCCAGGTCCGAAATGCGCATTTCTGCGCATTTGTTGGGCCTGGACACCCGGACGTCGGCTGCGTCTAGCGTGTCCCGAAGCCTAGCCGCTAGGGCATCGGCCTGGGGACCGCTTGAAGCGCCGGGGATCTCCAGTAGCCGAGCACCCGTCCGAGTAGGTTTCACCCGGATGGGGCCCGGCATGTCGAGAGCCCTCATGTCAACGCAGGCTCTCGCCTGCGTGACAATCTGGGCGTACTGCACGCCCCTCTCCGCTGCCTCCGCCGTCATCGTTAGCACGACGGCGGTTGAGCGGGGGACGCGCAGCCTCCCCGGCACTCCCCTCGCAGCAGCCTCAGCCTTCTTGGCATTTTTGGCTGCCTTCCTCTTGGCCTTGCGCCGCTTCTTGGAGGCTCCGGCCACCTCCCAGCCTCCCTCCGGCGGGGAACTTGTGGAGGCAATCCCCACCGGGGAGTGGGCCGGCGCTGGGGCTGAGGCTAGGGCCGGGGACTTCTTCCCCTTGCCTTTCCCCTACCCCTTGCCTTTGGCCCGGGCACCCTGGGAGCTCCCAGCTCCCACGTCGAGAGCGACAGTGGCTCGAGCTACCGGAGTGGCAGGAGCGGCAGGCGCAGCGGACGGGCTGCGAGCCGACTCATGCAGGGCCCCTGCGACCGCCGGACTGGTGGGACCTCTTCTCACCGCTCCGGCATACCCCGTCGGCGGCGCCAAGGGCGGGCGGCGGCTGGAGTCCATGACCGCCTCCATGAACCTCCGGGTGCACTCCTCCTGCGTCACCTGCCACCTCCGCTGCTCAGCCAGCGCCGCCTCCTGCCGCTTTTCCATGGCGGCCATTGCCGCCATGCATGCTGCCAGTGGGTCCACGGGCCTAGCCGGCTGCAGCACCGGCGACTCCAGCCGAGCGGGCTGCGCCAGTGACACCGGCCGCACCGGTGTCTCCGGCCGCACCGGTGTCTCCGGCCGCACCGGTGTCTCCGGCCGCACCGGTGTCTCCGGCCGCACCGGTCGCACCAGTGGCCTTGACCGCACCGGTGTCTCCGGCCGTACCGGTGCCTCCGACCGCACCGGTGACCTCGACCGCACCGGTGACAGCTGCGGCGCCGACAGCACCGGCCGCTCCGGCTGCACCGCTAGTCGCCGCCGCGCCGACCGCGTCACGCGCTCCGCGGGCAGCCCGGCGACGACCTGACGGAGGTTCGCCACTTCGGCCGCCATCTTCTCCATCTCCTTGCGGTGCTCAGCCGCTGTACGCTCCACGCTGCTGACGAGCTCAACTTGCCTCCTGCCAAGTTGAGCTCGCTCGTTCCGGGACTCGGCCAGCTCCGCCTTGAGCAGCTCAAACTGCTCAACGAGGCGCGTCGCAGCCAGCCGGACCCGGTCCTCCTCCGGCGTTAAAGGTCCAGAGCGGGCCCCGGCCAGTCTCTCCAGGGCCTCCATCACGTCCCTGGACGTGGAGCCGTCGGAGACCCACTGCGCTGTTCGCCCTGCTCCTCTCAGTGGCGGTGTCGAAGTCTTCCGACACCGTCCCTGCTTGGGACGCGACCTCCGCGTCTTGGTGCTGCGCGACCTCCGCGCAGACTGTTTCGCTTGGTGATGGTTTTTTGTTGTTGTGTTTTGAGTTTTTAGTATCCATTCGAATCCCACGAGTAGTGACGATCTAAGATACACTTCCCGGGTGACGCTCATTCCGAGAAGCGGGGTAAATACTGTGGATTTCCCCAGGTTTCCACAGGTTTTAATCGACTTCGCTGTCGGGTTTTTCAGACTTTTCCTTGTCGCGGGCCGGCCAATTAAGGCAAGCCCCGCGGCCTTCAGGATACCGGCTTCCCAAGTGTGGCTAGCACTCAGGTCGTTGTCGATATCCTGGAGGTTACGCGACGCGGGAGAGCAGCCAACTCTCCCAACACCGACGGTGGCACGAATGCCTGCCAGCCTCTGCGCGAGCAGTAGGCCGGCCCGTCCCTGGATCCCATGGATCCTTGTGTCGCCCCCATGTCCCCTCTGAAAGCAGAGGGATACCGGGAGCGACAGGCTAGCCCTGAAAAGGGCTGTTTGGGATGGAAGGGATTCTACGAATCCCTTCCCGCGAGCCTTGCAGGTCCGCCATACAACGACCCCCTCAGGGTCAGCTAGCCCTAAAAAGGGCTTGTCGGGTTATTTGTCGACGGCTAGCAGAGCTCCTTCTCCTTGGAGTCAGAGTCTACTAACCGTCGTCCAGGGTGCACCAGCCTCCCCGCTTCCGTTCCCCAGGACCGCGGTCCAGAGGGAAAAGAAACAGGCAAGCCAACGTGGAGGTTACCCAACCCGCACCCCAATTTGGTTTACTTTAATGGCCAGTCACATGTGAAATACAAATTGAATCGCGTTCAATATTCTCCTAAAGTAAGGTAATTTACAAAAAATTACCATTTTTTTATTGTTTTACTTGTAAGTTAGTAGGACAACATATAACTGAAAGACTTAGACTTCGCAACATTCTAAATCCATTATTTCACAAAAGCAAAGACTATTTTTATATTCTCATTTTCTATGCTATATTAATTATTCGTAGATAATTAAAATATCATCTAAACATCCTGCAGGGGAGATATATTAACTTCGTGCTGTGCCCACCCTAAGTACCATATAACAGTCATGCACAGCATCCCACTGTTCGACGACCAACAATGCAGTTGCAATGATACTGTTGGATAGCAGTATGACCAGTCTCATTACCACTTACTAATATGTAAACAAAATATATTTTACTGCTTATATGCATACTTTGGCAAATCCTACAATTTGGTGGTATGTAATAATTACAGTTACAAAACAAATCTACTCCAATGCAGTTGGAACAGAGAGCCGATTAGGTTCATGACAACTGGGTACAAAACATTGATTTTGTATTATTGCTTCTCTTGAATAATTAGCCTAGTGGTTTGGGTAATGGACTGCTGAGACGAGGTCTCGGGTTCGATCCCAGGTTTCACCATGGCACACACCAATGACTTTTCGATGCTTTTCGAAGTTATGTGTGTATTTATCGCAGGTTTATAAGTGCCCGGTTAATGGCAATAGGCTCGCTACCTATTACATTGGGACCTAAACATAAACTGGCGAAATGTGGGTGCTAGCACCTCTGCCTACCCCTTCGGGGATATAGGCGTGAGTTTATGTTTATGTTTTATGTTTATGAATAATTAGGTAGCAAAATACCGTTAGTGGTAACACTATCTGCAGGTCTTTCTTGTAGAGGAATATGGGAATATTCTGATTGCACCGGCACACTTACTGAGATCGCTCAGTATAATCTGATGTTGCTTGGTCAGTCCTTCGCCAGCAATCGAGACTAAGGTGAGCCGTTGGTGGGAGCTATAACAATAAGCAAAGGTTAAGTTGTGGTTTAATATGCTTTTGACAAATTAGAATATAGTTGTAACATCAGTATGAAGTGTGTGGGTGTATGAGGCCAGCCAGTCTAAGCCAGTAGGATTGATAGTTGAGACTCTGGTGTGGGCTTTCATCTTAAGGTTGGGATATCGGAGGGCATTTGCAGACATAAAAACCATATAATTTAAACCAAAAGGAGGTGAAAACCACCATATAAATTGTAATATAGTGTTACCTCAAGTGGTCGGATTTGATGGGTTACAGCATCTCTTATCCGGTTAACGTGTGGAGTCTCAGACTGGAGAGAGTGCTGATCTGTCACAGCTGATGCATACATGCCCATGACCAATTATAGGTATATTATGACTGATTGGATGACGTATATGATTCCATGCGGCGGTCAACTGGCTGTCGCTTGATACCTGTATCTGAAATAAAAAAGAAATATGTCATTAGTTACCAATTGAGATCACATTTCTTTTAGACTGAGGCTCAAATACATTAAAACATGAACATTAACGCCTACCTGTTGCCGCTGTCGCTGTATGAGATGTCGAACTTCTGCTATTTCCAAAACATGTCTACGAAACCGGTTAATGTTTAAACCACAATTAATGCACCGTAAATGCCCTCTTGGCACTGTAGCTCCAGAAGATTGTGAAGAACTGGAGCCTGGGTTATTATTAGAGTATGCAGATGCGAGTTCACGTTCAAAGCACATTATGTCGTGCCGAAATACTCCTAATTCGTGCCGGGATTATCGTTAGAAGAAGTAGCGGAGTCCATGTTAAAGCCGTATCGTCGTGGTCCATTTATGATGCTTATTCGTTAATAAAAGATTTCCAAAAGCGAAACGCTTAGCGTATTCAAAGGACCACCGCTTCTAAGGCGCTGGTGGAGAAGAAACGGCGCAACAAACTCCACTGCAGCGTTTTTTAAGACGTCAATTCACAAAAGTTCCTTAAAGCTAAAAGTAGACGAATGTACGTTTTGTCTCGTGTTACAATAAACAATATGTATATGAAAAAACTTAACAATAAAGTAATTAATCGAAATATAAAGGTAACATTCCCTGTCACCAGGCGGTCTCTGTCACGTACCTAGTACAATACTATGCCGTAATTATATTAAAGCAAGCGGCCAAGCAGTCAGATATCGCAGAGAAAAGGCAGCTTCTTGTCAGTGAGCTTGACGGGGTCCTGAGTCACATTTCTCAATGGGGCTCTGAGAACCTGGTTGAGTTCAATGCCAAGAAGACGCAGGCATGTGCGTTTACAGCAAAAGTATCTTCTTTCCTTCCCCTCCCCACTCTTCAGAGCACGCCACTGCCGCTGCAGGACAATCTCAATATCCTAGGTATGGATGTTCGCTGCAACCTGAATAACAAAAACTACATCGAAAGCATCATCAAAACAGCCTCACGAAAACTCGGAGTCCTGAACAGAGTGAGACGATTTTTCACGCCGGAGCAGCGGTGTCTTCTATACAAGACACAAATTCGCTCCTGTGTGGAGTACTGCTCGCATCTCTGGGATGGTTCAGCAAAGTACTTACTAGATGCTCTCGACAGGTTGCAGCGACGTGCGGTCCGCATCATTGGGAATCCCGAGATCACGAACACCCTAGAACCTTTACAGCTGCGTAGAGATGTTGCGTCCATGGCTGTATTTTACCGTCTGTACCATGGTGAGTGTTCTGATGAGCTCTTCCAATTAGTCCCACCCTCCCCTTTCCTACACAGGACCACGCGTGCAGGTCTTAAATGTCATTCGCACACGGTGCAAAACATCCGATCAAGAACCAAGCGGTTCGGAGACTCTTTCCTCTGTCGCACCATTAAGGCCTGGAATTCATTACCAGCTCACGTGTTTCCTTCTTCCTACAGTCCCGGGTCCTTTAAGCGGGGCGTGAAAAAGCATATGATAAGGCCGTCAAGCTGAGTGTCACCATTGTCACAAGGTATGTGTAAGTAATGGTGACCCTCTTTTCTGGGATTTTGCCTTCAGCTTACCATCAGGCAAGGCGAAGTCCAATTGACGTGTCCTATACAAAAAAAAAAAAAAAAAAAAAAAAAAAAAGGAGGGGCCTGTGCCATGCTAAAGCTACGCAAAAAACAAAGTGGTATAAAAAATTCCTTAACTTTCGATAACTATTGATAAAGTAAGTAATTTACAAAAATATTTAACTACACTCAGATTGAGAAACTCCTGTCGATGAGAAGTCGGTTAAAAATAATTATGTTTACTTACAAATATTCATGAAAAACCTAACCATTCCTTATTAGGTCACAGTAAAGTAGCTAAAACTTCAACAAATTTAAATAGAACCTACCTATAACACAAAGATAGCTGTTTGATACAAACAGAGTTTTTGCGTAGAGATGAAACTACACACACGCCTAGCGTTTATGGAAGCCTGGTAGCGTAGCGTTGGAAATCGTGAATGATGACGTAATCTTCAAAGGTATGACGTCATCGTTGGGTGCTAGTACAATGTATTGTTCAGTAGATGGAGTTACTCACCTCGTTTTAATTGTTAAATTAAATACTCTTACTAAATATCAAAACAGTAACTTATATGGTAACTTGTATAAAATAATTTATTGTGACGTCATAATATTTTACTATCAAATGATATACTATTGTTTAGGTTGGATGGATGGTTAAAATTGATTCTTGATTCTTGATGCCTGGAAGACGGCAATAGGCTCAGCTCTTATTACGTGGGACCGAATTCAATGATTGGTGAAATGTGGGTGTTAATTCACCTCTGCCTAACCATTCGGGGATAAAGGCGAGAATATATATAATGCAAAAGTAACTCCGTCTGTCTAGTATGTTTCTGCGCGTAAACCACTGAACCGATTTAGATGAAATTTGGTACAAAGATGGTACTTAATGAACCTTGGGAAAGAACATAGGCTGTGTTTGGATGCGATAATTGACATTCACGCAGAGATGCGAGCTACAGGTTATTAAAGAGAAAATATCAGCAAATCTTCGTAGAGATAGAGACGTGAGTTCAAATTTAGTTATAATAAGAGCACAGGGATAAATAACAGTCAATGCAGTCATAAATTGCTGGCATTGGAAGATAAAGCACAATATTCACTGATGAAACTTATACCTCTACAAAACCTCGTAGCTGTAATCGTAGACGGTTGCTACGTGACCAATATCGTAGCCGTAATAAATTACAGATATTTCAATCCACGAAGACGCGCCCCACTTGTTTTCGGTTGAGGGGATTGCGGGGTGCGGGGAGTTTGCTCCGGCCTCAGTCGCGAACCGTCAGCGGTTCGATGCAGACGGGTAGTAAAATCTATGTTGCGAAATTCCAGACTCATTACGAAAGTTGCTCCACTTAATTTTTTTTTGAAATGTCGAAAAAATCTCAGCGTATTGTACTTAAAAGCCAGGTATGTAAATGACTGTTTATAATTTTATTGTTATTAAAACACATGAAATCAATAAAGGATTTTTTTATAAATAAGTAAAAATATATATTTTTTTTTAATTTTAGGCGAGAGAAATTATTTCTAAAGTTTATGATTTTATGAAAAAAGAAGCAAGTAACAAATATGCAGAAAAACTCACTGATGCACGATGGAGAACCGCACAGGCTGCTGGAGTTTCTGAAAGCACAGTGACTAGAATTCTACGCGAAAGAAAGGAATATACTGATACAATGCAGCCTATTACAGCTCCTACTATAGAATCCAATATAACTATGGAGACGGATGGTATAGTTCCCATAGTCCCAAGTGTGGAGCGTACAACAGAGCTGACTACGGAAGTGGATACTGAGTGTGAAAATGAAACGAGCACGTCGCATTCTAATTTAGTGGGCAAAGTGCTACTATTTTTACATCACCTATGAAGAAGAGAAGGGTAACACCACGAAAAATTAATTTTGACGAATTTGATATAGGTGTAATCCGAAGAACCATTCACAATTATCATATAGAACATCGTCAATTTCCAACATTATCACGACTTAATATTGTTTTAAAAGACCGCATACAATTTGATGGATGTTTAACAACCCTAAGGACATTGTTACTTAAACTTGGTTATAAATGGAGAAAAACTGAGAATAACAGGAAGGTGCTAACCGAAAAACATGATATGCAGATGTTAAGATTGAAATATTTAAAACAAGTAAAGTCTTTTCGTAATGCAGGTAGACCTATAGTCTACACAGACGAATCATATATTCATACCAATCACGTGCAAAAAAAATCTTGGGCCGAAAAAGATTCTAATACAGCAATAAAACAAAATTTATCAAAAGGAGTGCGCATAATTATAGTACATGGTGGAAGTGCAGAGGGTTTCGTTCCAAATGCATTGTTGACATATAGAGCAGAGATCAAATCTGGAGACTACCACGATAACATGAACACAGAAAATTACTTAAAGTGGCTTAAGGAGAAACTAATACCAAATCTCCCAATTAATCCACTAATTTCCCCTATAATAAAAATGGTAATATTATCATTATATTAAAGAATCACATAAAATATATACACCTAAAAATAAAACAACCCTTTTCTCGCAGTCGGGTATAAAATTTAAAATTGAAGTAGAGCATCTTTCTTTTTGACTATGACGCTCTCTCCTGATTAGTCTATTAATTATAGTGTGTGCGTGCACACATAGATTATTAGTGTGTACGGATAACACTCAGACATTGACTTAAGCGTGCACACATGTACTGTAAACTGATCGGAGAAATGGAGGGGCGCGTCTTCGTGGATTGAAATATCTGTATACTCGATTAAAAATTATAGCACTTTTAAATGGTTTTATATAAATGTAGTGAGAAATCATCTTTCTGTAGACTGATTGATCTGATATTTGGCATAATAAAAATTTCAATCAATAAAAATGTTAACAAAAGTATAGTTTTTTTTTCTTTTCTTGTTCAGCTGTAAAAATGCATCAATCAATAATCCACGGATAATACATGTAAGTAATGCTCAAGTTACATGAAATTCAAAAGACCCAATATGGGCTATATAATCCGCTTTTGCCTAAGCAGTAGAACTTCCTACCTTTAAGATTGCACTCAGGATTTGAAAACCATTATAAAATGGTAAAACACTTAAATACTAAAAACACTAGATACTGATTATTCTACATACTTGTAACCAAGTATATATCCTATGGTTAATCTCAAATATAAGCAGTATACAATCGGACCTCGTTCGTTTTATTTCGTCTCCCAACTCCCTGCCTTACAGGAAGACGAAGTACCAACGAACTACCAGGCTATAAGCGGAGTGAGCAACTGGGTAGTAGACGGGGTACAAACATGTATCGATTACCCCACACCCCTGCCAAATAGCTATTCTCTTGGGCGGAGTTTCAGTAGACCTGCCCATTGGGGAAAATTAGTTCTAATGAAACAGGTAGCACATCTCTGCGCTCTCATAATATCCTGGTCAACTGGCGTAGTACTACGTGGTGACGTAAGAATTGCGACTGTTTGGAATGGGCGCTGTTTCCCGCGTTAATATAAAGTGCACCTTCAATTTAGAGGCGTGAGGAAGTGCTACAGTGGCTCCTTATGGTGCTCTTGTAGCGCTACTATTAATTTTCATACGATTTCTACAAGTGTAGTTGCAGCGTATCGTACGATATTGGTGCTCTGACTGAGTTACTCCACAAGGCGCCACCGTAACGCTTCCTCCTGCCTGTAATTTGAAGGCTTTTTAAGATTTATATCGGCGTAGTATAATACTTTAGTTAACATACGTACATTTAATCACGCCCTTATATCCCCGTAGGGTTAGGCAAAGGTGAATTTTCGGCCCCAGGTAACAGAAGGTGAGCCTATTGCCGGCTCCATGCACTTTTGTTGACTCGAACCTTGTATCTGTGGTTGAGTCTGAGCTGTATTATGTCTAATGCTCTAAGCTTTAGTTAAAATCTTATAAATTCTATAATATTTTGTTTAAATTTTGCTACATATAATGAGAACCTAGTAGGTTATCAAATCAATTCAAATCATTTTTATTCGCATAAGACAGGTATATAGGGCTGGTCAGTAGTTCACATAATATGTGCAGTGCTCTGCTTATTACCTTTGATAGGTGTGCGAATTAAAAAAAAATATCTGTAAGTAAATGTTGAATTCATACACAGTCAGTCTCGTATTCCAGAACAATACTCAGTTGTGATTCGACCTCTCACAATCACATTAGAAATACATCTAGAACGAGATCTGTTACAAAACCTTATACCAGTAAATAATTGCTAAACAATAACCAATTACAATAATATCTACACTGTAGACTGATTGCAAACAACAACAAAAAAAACAAACAAAACACATACCAAAAACTAAGAATGATGGCTGTGGCGGCAAAAATAAGCGCTCTGGAATATAAGCTTAAAACTAGATTAAAATCACATAAGTTATGTGTATTAATTAAGATGATTTAAAAAAAAACAAGTTGGGTTTTCCTTTCGTTCGCAAAATTCATGTTATTTTTTTATTTATATTTCATTGTAGTATTATTATTCATGTATTGTACAAATCTTATTGTAATTGCTGTTTATTAAATGAAACTTATTAAAATTAATTACTAATTGGCTACACGAATGGCACGGAAAGAAATTGTGAAGAAGCAAAAGGTACATGCTAGGATCGTATAATATGGGGAACAAAGAACAAAGAAACAACCTGGTGCCATATTTTCCCAACACAAATGAGAACTTACTGCCGTAAAAACGGGGTGAATAGAATTCCGATGGATGATTAGAAATCTACCCAGGATTTTGATAATTGTACATTATTACATTGAAATAGTGGCACTTGAAAGAAAATAGCCACGTGATTTCCAGCAGAGTAGAATTTGAACCACCCCACCTCTTACCCATGCGGTGTCGTACAAGGCCACTAAGGGATAGGGCTGTTTAACATCAAACAGATATATATAGCCCAGACTCAGGCACAAATGCATGGCTCGAGTCAACGATAGTGCCCGGAGTACGGCAATAGGCTCACCCCCTATTACGTGGAACCCGAATACAATTATTGGTGAAATGTGGGATACACCTTGGCCCTCCGGGGATAAAGGTATAACTATGGAATTTAACTGACCATTTTATTTCTATTCACCTATTGGATTCATATTCACCCCGTTTCAGCGGGTATTTCGTTTTAGACCTATCGACTATCGACTTTAAGTAGCAGATTACGATCGAACGTGTCATTGCGGTAACACTATATTTTCTCTGCTCCGTACATATAATTGAAAGTTGGTGAAAAAGTTGAATATTATTGTGAAGACTATACGTCGTTAGAAGGCCCGTGATATATCTGACACGGTGGTAAAAGTGTGGATTCGAAACTCCTAAAAACGAGTGAGCTATCATCAAATACATTCTTTTAAATATTTTACACCGACCGACATTAACAAGTGTAACTGACCTACGCAACCCGCGGCTCGCCCGCTGCTACGCACACATAGAAACGCATCATATGCATCGAGCTTCACAAGTCAGCGCTTGCACCGCTTTACGCTTCACATCGAGTGTTCGTCAACTGGCCCGGTTGTACCGAGTTCTACGCAAGAGAAATATTTCTGTACACTATTGATTTTTTGAACTTGAGTTTTGTTTTTTGATCTTGTTTCCTTCTACGCAATATCGCATGATGCCAACCACAGTTTGTGCAGGGTGTCACAACAGGTTGCCTAATAGGGAGTATTTGGTCTGCGCTTTTTGTAGACTTAAATATGATCTTCAGTGTGCTAACTTGAATGATAGACGCTTTGCTGCTATGAGCGTTGATCAGAAAAGCAAATGGAAGTGTCATGGCTGTCGTGCGAAGCAGCCCAAGACGGACAATAGTAATACCCCTTTGAGACCTGATGATTCACCTGGTAAGTCAAGACTCAGGCAGGAATCGTCACCTATCGATGATAATATTACGCAACGAAAAGGGAATCAGGCTGCTCACTCTGCTAGCAATGAATGCCTAGAAATAAATTTGCGCTCGTCAGTTCTTACAAGAGATGATGTTCGAGAGATAATCAGGGAGGAATTCACTATCATGAGATCAACATTGGCACAGGAACTTCACCAAACACTTAAGCAAATGGTAGAATCAGAAATTCAGTCCGTAAAACAGGAAATGGCTACCTTAGAAGATAGCGTTAAGTTTCTCGATGAGAATTACGAGAACACCAAAACGACTATCACTGCATACACGGATATGGTGGGTAAATTGCAGAAAGAAAACGCTCAATTGACGACGATGCTGCAGGACTTGCAGATCAGACTTCAGGTCATGGAGCAACACAGCAGATCTAATAACCTTGAGATACAGTGTGTTCCCGAACACAGACAGGAAAACTTATTGTCAGTCGTGAAGCAGCTCGCTAGGGTGGTATCCTGTGACTTAAAGGAATCAGATATTCACCACTGTACACGTGTAGCTAAGAGTAACTGGGACGACAAAAGACCACGTGCAATCATAGTCAAACTTGCTACTCCGATACTTCGAGATACATTCTTGGCAAAAACTATACATTTTAATAAGGCAAATCCGACTGATAAAATCAATACTGGTCACATTGGGATTGGTGGAAATAAAACACCTGTTTACGTTCTTGAGCACTTGTCATCCACGAATAAAAAACTACATGCAGGAGCCCGACAGCTTGCCAGAGACAAGGGATTTAAGTTCGTATGGATTAAGCAGGGTCGAGTTTTCATGCGAAAAACAGAAGATAGTGAATTTGTTTATATTAGAAATCAGGAGACACTAGATAGGCTCAAGCTTGAGTAACTAATATGTATTTTCACATTATTTCTTGTTAATTATAATGCTAGGTCTATGTACATTGTAATTGTAAAATTCAATAGTCTGAGCATATATTACCAGAATGTTAGGGGTCTACGGACCAAAACTCACGAGCTTTTGTCAAACATTGCATGTTCAAACTACGATATAATCGTTTTGACGGAGACTTGGGTGAACGATAACATTTATGATGCTGAATTATTCGATGGTCGCTATATGGTCTATCGAAGAGATCGCGTTAGCACGGGTTTCCATAGTCACAGGGATGGTGGGGGTGTATTGATAGCAGTCTCCATTAAATTTTATTCTATTCGGTATAAGGAGGCGGATAGTAAATGCGAAGATCTTTTTGTAAGTAGTTGAAATTAGACCTAAGAAATTCATGTACCTTTGTGCTACCTACCTGCCTTCTCCCTTAAACAAAATTATACTCGAGAGCTTTATAGATAATTTTAACCGTGTATCAGAATGTATGGAGGATGTATGCGTTATTGGGGACTTTAACTTGAGTTGTATCTCATGGTTGGAAACTAGTCGTAATAAATGTTTTAAACCTACAAATAATAGGGGGTCGTCGTTGGCTCAGCAACTCATAGACTTCTTGGCCCTTAACAACCTTATGCAACATAACAATATCCCTAACGACCAAAACAGAATTCTTGATTTGGTATTAAGTACCATGCTAAACACGACAGTTAGGAAATCAGGAAACTCTTTAGTTAGAGTTGATTCACCTCACCCCCCGTTGGACATAGAAATACAAATTAGTAATGTTGTAACGTTGAAGCCTCATGAAAGTGTGCGTCCTAACTTTTACAAAGCGGATTACGATAAGATTAGATCCGAACTAGACGATCTAAATTGGCAAAATGAATTTGCTAAATATGAAAGCGTAAATGATATGGTAGTGGTTTTTTACAAAGTTTTAAATGAACAAATAGAAAAATATGTACTTAAAACAAATTGTGGCCAAAAAAAGAAATATCCACCATGGTTCAATGGACAACTAATTAAGCGAATAAGAGAAAAGAACAAGTTATTGCATAGATTTAGAGTTTTTGGAAATCCATTGGATGCAATATCTCTTCGAATTTTAAACACAAGATGTAAAAAGTTGGCAACTACATGCTATAATAATTACGTCACTAAAGTTGAGGATAATATTAAAATAAATCCAAAATATTTTTTCAGTTACTTAAAAGACAAACGTAGCAACACAGTCCAAATACCGCAAAACCATGAACTTGGATGGCACGGGCCAATCGGAAGGTCCAGGCATATGCAATTTATTTGCATCCTACTTCTCTTCAACGTTTGCCGACACGTCTGATCAGGACACTTCGTCTATTGCGACCGGTGTTGACATGTATAGTATTGGAGATATACATGTTACGCTCAGTAATGTTATAAAATATTTGAAAAGACTTGACATACACAAAGGGGCGGGACCAGATGGAATTTCGCCATATTTCATTTCGAGGTGCGCTTTGTCTTTAAGTCTGCCGCTGTGTATAATTATAAATAAGTCCTTATCATCAGGTATTTTCCCCACTATGTGGAAAACTGCTAAAGTAGTTCCTATTTATAAGAGTGGCAACAAAGAAAACGTTTGTAATTACAGACCAATTTCAATTTTGTCTGTTTTTGCTAAGTCGTTTGAAGCTTTAATTTACCCCTTCCTGAGGAGTCATACTAGTCAGATATTCATTGACGAGCAGCACGGCTTTTTTAAATCCCGATCTGCTTGTACAAATTTGGTCGCATACCACAATGAACTTATTAATGCAGTAGATGCAGGTGTTCAGGTAGATTCTGCCTATATGGACTTTACTAAAGCATTCGATAAAGTTTGTCACAGAATCTTACTCGAGAAGCTTTATGCATATGGTGTATGTGGTTCTCTGTTGAATTGGTTCCAATCATATTTATCTGACAGAACGCAGTACGTTGTGGTAAAAGGCTTCAAATCCGTGACATACACAGCTAGATCTGGTGTTCCCCAGGGCTCCCATCTGGGTCCCTGGTTATTCAATTTGTTTGTAAATGATATAGCGTCTTGCATCAGACATAGCAGCGTTTACCTTTTCGCGGATGATTTAAAACTGTGTAAAACCATAGCAGACCCGTCAGATTGCGATCTGCTCCAAATGGACCTTGATGCTATAGCAGACTGGTGTGTTGTCAACAAAATGTCCTTGAACACAAGTAAATGCTACACTATAACATTCACGCGCAACCTTAATATAATAAAAACTCAGTATCAGCTTAATGGGGCAACGGTACAGGAACGGAAAGAGCTGAGAGATTTGGGCGTTCTTTTCGACTATAAATTAACTTTTGTGTCCCACATAGACAACATTATAAAGAAAGCATCTAAAATGCTGGGTTTCATCATTAGAAATGGTAGACCATTTCGCAAACCAGCCACGAAAAAAGTTATTTATGATGCTCTTGTACGGAGTCAACTTGAGTATTGCTCTGTGGTTTGGTCACCTCAATACGCTGTGCATCAACTTCGAATGGAACGCATCCAAAAGAGATTCCTCCGACATCTTGCTTTTTCTTGTGGGTTACATAGAGTACTGCCTTCATATAATGATAAACTGAGACACTTTGAAATGGATAGTCTGTCAATACGGCGACAACTACATGATTTGATATTCCTATTTAAGGTGGTTAGAAATGAATTCGACTGTTCGATGCTCTTGAATTCGTTCAGTATTAGGGTACCGCGACGTGTGCCTAGACGTGCTCTTGTTAACGTGGGATTGTTTCATCAGCCATTGGCCAGAACTAACTTAAAACAGCATTCAACCATATCCCGTTTAACGAAGATATACAATGAAATGTGTGGCAATGTGGATTTATTCGCCGATACACTACCACTTTTCAAAAGGGTTGTTATGGAGTTGCTTAGGGTTAGTAGTTGAAATTAAATTAATTTAGCTCATATACACGTTTACTTAATTTTTTGTTAATTGTATGAGTACTTTTTCCTTTGTATTTAGTACTGTTTGGTTGCGCCGATGGTAGAATCTGTTTTTTCTGACGCGGAAACACACGCCTCCTGTACCCATCTCCCCTCCCGCACTACCTCTAAGTGAAAGATAGCAATAGTTTTTCGCCCGCCAATTGTGAAAATATAGACGCTCAGTCCCGCTTTGAACTAGCCAGCGCAATGGCGGACCGCGCGCGCGTCTCTCAGAAATGAATAATATTTGTTGTATTTTAACCGCTTTCATAGACCCTTACCGATCGGATTGTGCCTCTCGTGTGTCCCTCAAGTGATTTAGTGATGTGGACAGCAGCTCCTGAGCCAGGAAGAGAAGATCGGTGCAACGGCCCAGCCAGCAAATGACAAAACAGCACGTGGCGTAGTAAAGGTTAGTGCATCCTCTCCTAATTTCTCGGGTTGCATTCAATGCCTAATCACATCCGCGGCAACCCGATCACCTGTCTTGTTTGTGTGTAAAGCGTCAATGGAACAGTTAACTTCATCCCCGCATAATACAGTCCACTAGCTCACGTGGCCAATCGCGCCACCATTCTTTGGTCCTTCGAGCCGGATTCTTAGCCGTAGTTCGTAGTTTGTTATTATTCTATTGGGAATAAGCGCACCGCACCTAAATGCCTGGTTATTTTAGTAGAAAACCCCGCATCTAGACATTTAGGCTTAGAATTTTGTTGTCCGTTCGCCGCTGGCTCGCATCGTACCTACCTAATACATACATAGGTTAGGTATCGTATCAACACTTAGTCGTAGTTCGCAATTTTGTTATTATTCTATTGGGAATAAACGCACCGCGCCTAAATACCTAGTTATTTTAGTAGAAAACCCCGCATCTAGGCATTTAGGCTTAGATCTTAGGTATACTAGACACCCTAGTGCATAGGCACAGTGTAATACCTAACGCATTTGGCTTTTGTTTATTTTTTTTCAATTAAGTTGTTCGTTCGCCGCAGCTCGAATCGTATTTACCTAATACCTACGTGGGTAGATACGTGGTTGTACCTACCTCGCTCGCATTTCATTCAAATTCATACGAAAGTATTTTAATTTGAATAGATATTACGCAATACTTAATCCCTGAAATAATAGTTGAACCTAGACAGCGGTCTGGCTCGCGTAAGTACGATCTGGCTGTTGCTAGGCGCGTTTTGTTCAAGCGTGCATTCACAGTTGTAAGTACCTACCTACCTACGGAATATCGCTCGCGCCGCATCGCTGCTCTGTACCGCTAAGATTAAGTCATTTCATATTTGTTGTTTACCGCACTTTAGTTTGATATTTAATTGTAAACATGCCCCCAAAGGTTGGTAGTACCGATAGTAAAGTTCAACTGAAACTTTTATACGCTAAAAGAGAAATGATTTACTCTCGCGTACAATCGATTTGTGATAATGCACTTAAAACCTCTGATTTGGCTATTAGAGATTCGTTCTTGTGTTCTATAGAAAACTTGGATAGTTTGCGCGCGGATTTCGAGTCTTTAGTACATGACATCAACGTTTTAGAGTTAAATTTAAATCCCGATTACTCAGTGAGTTATCAAGCCTTGTCGTCGTTTGACGATTTGTATTGTCGTATCAAACGCGTCGCTAGGAGTTTGGAGAAACCGTCTGACCGACCCAATCCCACTCGCGACCGACCTAAGTTGCCACCAATTCAAATACCCGAATTTGATGGTAGCATTCGCAATTGGGGTTTATTTATAGATAGTTTTGAGAATACAATAGATAAGAACGTTTCGTTGACAGATCACGAAAAATTGCATTATCTCATTGAAAAATTAACTGGTAAAGCTGTAACCGTTTGCGCTGGAATTACGTTTAGTGCCGAAAATTATAGTTTAATTTTAAATACTTTGAAAGCTAAGTATGAGGATAAAAGATCGGTAGCTAACGCATATTTGGATCAGATGTTTGATTTGAAATCCATTACGGCATGTAACGATCAAAACTTAGAGAAATTTCTTGATACTTTCGCATCATCTGTTCGCGCCGTAAAGAACCTAAAGATCGATGACCTCTGCGACTTCTTATTTTTGTATATGGGTTTAAAGAAATTAGATTCCGAAACCATTCGTTTATTTGAGTCGGATCATCGCGGCAATAAAATTCCTAAGTTCGAAGACTTAGAAAGTTTTGTTCGCGAGCATATAAAAATATTGCAACGCTCTTCATCGAAACATGAAGGCGCGAAGAAAGTTGTTAGTTCTGAACGCGGGATAGATGCCTCATCGAGGTCACTGAGGTCAACTCATACTTATGTTAATACCGCACCAGCACATGTACAATCACCTGTTTGCTCTTTGTGTAATACTCATCATTCGCAATTGTACAAGTGTCCTGGTTTCCTAAAATTGTCGCCTAGTGATCGTTATAAATTTGTTCGCGCTAATAATTTTTGTTTTAATTGTCTCGGTACTAAACACCGCGTTGTTTTATGTAATAGTAGAAATGGTTGTCGCAAATGTCAAGCGAGACACCACACTTTACTTCATTTTGAGAATAGTAATGCCGCATCCAATGTGAGCACAGTTGGCTCGTCGAGCGGTGACACACGGCAGCCTGCGCCGCAGCCGCAGCCCGCGCTCGCGCGCGCTCCGGCCCGCCCGGTGACCGCTGCGAGTGACGTCACCTTGTGTTCGGTCTCAGCTAGTGCCGCGCTCACTACTGTGTGTCTCGCGACCGCTCGCGTTGTTATTGTTGATGCATTAGGTAAGCCGCGCATTGTTCGAGCGCTATTAGATGGCGCTTCGCAAAGTAATTTTATTACTCAAGATTGTTGTCAACGTCTTGGTTTCAATGTTAATAAGCGTTCAGCCCGCTCAGTGGTGAAGGGTTTTGGAGGCTTACGGTCAGCTGTTCAGGGCACCGTTAAAACAAGGTTTGGATCTCGTTTTAATAATAATATTTGGTTTGACATGGATTCGCTCGTTATAGATAAAATAACTGAACAGTTGCCTACTGTCCCGGTTGACACGTCTTTATTAACGAAATTTAAAGACTTGCCTTTAGCAGATGAGACTTACGCTGTTCCTGGAGTCGTCGATATATTGATCGGCGCTTCGATTCTCCCGCACCTCCAGTTATCACGTAAGATTCAAGGGGGATCGACGTACCCCGCTCCGCACGCACTGGAAACAGTTCTTGGTTTTGTTATAATTGGTTCCGCACCCGCTTCTATAGATAGTTTTAGTCACTCGACTGCTTCGTTCTGTTGCACCGTCGAGCCGCCACTGGAGTCTACCATCCGCAAGTTTTGGGAAATTGAAGAGGTCAATGTCCCACCTATCCTAAGCCCTGATGACAAGATGGCTGAGGAGATTTGTTGTCGCACGACTACTCGTGATGAGCAGGGTCGTTGTGTTGTCGCGCTCCCTTTCAAGGGAGATATTTTTTCGCTCGGTGACTCCCGTGTATCCGCTGAAAAACGCTTTCTTTGTTTAGAACGAAAGATGCAGGCGTCTCCAAAGTTGAAGCGGGCCTGTGATGAGGTTGTTAACGAATATTTAGATAAAGGTTGCATCTCACCTGCGCCTGCGGACACTGACGAGACCCAGCCTTCGTACATTATCCCGCACCACGGAGTTATTAGAGAAGATAAGCTTACTACTAAACTCCGCGTAGTTTTGGATGGCAGTGCTAAGACTAGCACTTCCGTGTCGCTTAATGACATTTTGTATTGTGGTCAAAATCTTTAAGGTAATTTATTTGACATAATTGTAAATTTTCGCATTAATATTAGTAGAATTTTAGCTTTTTAGGACTCAACAGTCGCTTTGTGTTGGGCCCACTCTTCGCCCCATCGTTGGGACACATTCGTCGCTAATAGAGTGGCAAAAATTCAATCTGAATTAGCGCCACATAATCTCTTTCACGTTGCTGGCACCGACAACCCAGCCGATTGTCTCTCTCGTGGATTGCTTCCTTCGCAAATTTTAGATCACCCGTTATGGTTTAGTGGACCGTCCTGGATTCATGCCGCGTTAGATAAGTGGCCAGTTAGTCAATTCAATCCCACTACGGTTTCCGAACCACCCGAGGAGAAGAAGCACTCGCTTGTTGTATCGGTCCCGCGTGAAGAGTCCCTTATTTTGTTGTTGGCTAATCGCGTCTCGTCTTGGTCGAGACTGTTGCGTTGTGTTGTTTATGTAGGCCGATTTTTGAGAATTTTATCTACGCGCGGTCATATAGAGTTGACCGGTGATTTAAGTACGCAAAAATATTTGCCCGCAATAGATGTTAATGACGATAGAATGCATCTTCTAACTCGTCACGCTCTTTTAGATAAATTAGTCCAATCGTTTTGGAATCGTTGGAGAACCGATTGTTTGCAATTACTGTAGGTACGGAGGTAGTCCTTATGACTGGGAGTGCGCCTCCTTTACATTGGCCTCTAGGAGTAGTAGAGGAAGTTTTCCCGATTCCCGCGGGATAACTCGTGTTTTATGGGTTAAACCGCAACCGGATCGTATCTGCGCCCGGTTGTTCGCCTCTGCCCTCTGCCTAGCCAGCAGTAGGCACGAGTTCAAACCTAGGTTTATATTTTAGTTGTTATTTCCCAAACCTAGATTTAGATTAGACTTTAGATTTGTTCCGCATTTTTCGTTTCGAAGGTAACCCTTCAAGCCGGGGGGAATGGTTGCGCCGATGGTAGAATCTGTTTTTTCTGACGCGGAAACACACGCCTCCTGTACCCATCTCCCCTCCCGCACTACCTCTAAGTGAAAGATAGCAATAGTTTTTCGCCCGCCAATTGTGAAAATATAGACGCTCAGTCCCGCTTTGAACTAGCCAGCGCAATGGCGGACCGCGCGCGCGTCTCTCAGAAATGAATAATATTTGTTGTATTTTAACCGCTTTCATAGACCCTTACCGATCGGATTGTGCCTCTCGTGTGTCCCTCAAGTGATTTAGTGATGTGGACAGCAGCTCCTGAGCCAGGAAGAGAAGATCGGTGCAACGGCCCAGCCAGCAAATGACAAAACAGCACGTGGCGTAGTAAAGGTTAGTGCATCCTCTCCTAATTTCTCGGGTTGCATTCAATGCCTAATCACATCCGCGGCAACCCGATCACCTGTCTTGTTTGTGTGTAAAGCGTCAATGGAACAGTTAACTTCATCCCCGCATAATACAGTCCACTAGCTCACGTGGCCAATCGCGCCACCACTGTTTTTTTTCCACACCGGTGTTACTATTTGCATGCTGTGACACCTTAAAATGTTGTGCATTAAACTTTATATTATGGTGCATGTTTTAGATGTAAGTGTTAATGTAGCAACTACTGGTTGTCCAAATAAATAAATAAATAAATAAATAAACTTTTAAACTTTCGCGTTTTATGATATACATTAATGTTGACGTCAGACAAATCAAAGGTATGTATGTACCTATACCATGGTCGCGTTAATTCCCGTAAACATTATTGTTTAAGTAGCAGTATGCTGCATTTTGTATGGTGTGTAGGAGTTACAAAACACTTTCTTTCGTTTCCTTCCATTTTAAGATCGAATTTTTTTTTTTTTTTTTTTATACCACTTAGTTGGCAGACAAGCACACGGCTCACCTGAAGGAAAGTAGTTACCGTGGCCTATGGACGTCTGTAACACCAGAGGAGTCACAGTCGCGCTGCCAACCCTGTAAGTACAGAGTTTCTGTGCCGTCAGTAGAAGACAAATCAGGACAAGCCTTTAGTCTTCCCACTGATGGCACAAATTCTCCAGTGAGCTCTGGCTACCCTACTCACCGCTGGGAACACAACACGAAGTTATTATAACCGCGGTATTCTGTAGGGCGGAGGTACTTCCCCAGTCGGACTGCTCAATCGGGCGGATATACCGCCGTGTCCTACCTCCTGCAATTGTGACTATATTTGATTTTTTATTAGATCATTCATCGTATGTGTAAGTCTGACATGTCTTTTTAACAATGAGTTAAAAAAATCCTTCAAAAACATGACTGACATGTGTATAATTACGCCTTTTAGCCCCTTCAGGTAAGCTACTTGTCGGCATTGAATGTTTCTCACCACAAAACTTCGTACCTACCTTTGACATAAACATACACCCTAAGGTTCAGTAAGTCCGCCTTTGTATATTCACTGTGTATTAAAATAAAAAATAAAAAAAATCCAGTATATATATAGTACCCGGGACCTATCGATCGTAAGGCCGAGTCTTTAGTTAGGCACTAAGCTACCAACGCTTATTCTTTTACCTACCTTTCGTAGTTGGCAGAGAGAGCCCTTTACAAAATCAAGGATTAACTTAACTATCATCAGTACATTTTGAGTAACTCAAGGTGCCTCTTATTATTTCATAATATTATTACACAGAAGATCATCAACATAAAGGATGACCCAATTTTAATTTATAAGTTCATTGCCCCAAAGCGCTGCCACGTGTATTCTACCTCGCAATACTAGGGTAGCAGCTGATCAAAAGGATCTTTCACAGGTATCACTTGAACACAAGACAGAGATAAAACATCACAGGTGTAGTACCACCGTGTGGGATGAAGGACGATGGGATGGGGGCTGTGTTGTACACCCTATATGTTTTATCTCTTTTATTCCTTAGTAACCTGGCTTAGTGGAAAGTTTCCACTGGTGAAAACGTGAGGGTGCATTGCTCTAGTAAACTTAATTTCCTAAGAATCTTTACAGAATGTAATTTATATATTGTACAACTTGTATTAAATAAAGTTCAGTTAAATTAAGGTCTAATCTATTCTATTCAACTAACGAACTACTTTAGATATACCATGTTTAATTAAATCTATTATAATTTATACAGTAATAAAAATAGTAATTAAATAAAACAAAAGTTAAAATGCGTATACTATACTTATATCTATACACATGTAACATTGGTGATTACTGCTAAGGCGCTTTTGTACGTTTTTCAACGCATTTGCGAGAAAAATAACACTAAATAGATATTTAGCCTTGTAATTTTCAATTTCCATAGCATTGAGGGCTTCACATCCTATATCGGGAGGTGAACAGAACAAATCATTTTCTTCATAACTAGTACTTGTACACATTTCAGTTAATAATTACCTATAACTTCAACAGTGAAAACGAGTTAAAAATTATTTTCGCAACTGCGGGAAAATTAATTAGTTTTACTATTCACGCCCTTCTAGCATTTTTTCCGGGACGCATAAACTGGGGAATTTAAAGTATTTACTGAGAAAACTTAAGTTATATTTCAGTGAAATTTTTGTTAATAAAGTAACCATTTTGAAATTATCTATTTAAATACAAAGCTGCGTGAAATGAGCTATTAGTTTATTTGTATTTATTTAAAGCTATAGGTAACTCACTTGTGAAATTATAGCGAGGAAAAAGTCACCGTTGAAATTAAAGCCACTTTTTGAGCAAGTGTGTTGAAAAATTTGTTGTATGTTCCTATAATGATGAACTCTTCTTTGATGCATAAAACAAACACAACATAAATTCAATGAATGTTAAGACGGGGCGGGAGACGATGCCATGTGTTCCATCGGTTTCTTGATATAGCGGCACACAATCTCAAGACTGCCTTTTTGAGTTCCAACACTGGCCAACCAAACTATTGCAGAGGTCTCATATACAGCTGCTACAACTGCAAGTCCATGTTTTAAACCGCGTGTATGCCATAACAACGCACACTAAGAAGCGACATGTTGTTGTCATGGTAACACGCCTGTTTGAAGCATTAGGCCACCGCTTTACTATGCTAAGAGCCTGGTACTCCGTTGTACAATACACGTGACTCACCAAATTGCCGTTAACAGAAAAAAATTGGGTCACAGATCCAATATGGGAATGATTGTGTATGGGAAAGTCTATATGTGAGCGAAAGTTTGTTGTGACGTATCTCCGTAACTAGTAATCTTACTTTTATGGTGGATTGACTCTGGAATATTGTGTACCATGTTAAATTAGAACCATAGAGTAGATAAAATAATGCACAAGTCCAATCGAAGGGACTTTAGATATATCGTGTATTGTGGTCTTGAACCTCCACCATTTTTCAGCTCTATGTGAAGTTCAAATCTTCATTTTGTCTGTATTGAGATAATGTGCTAATAGATTATTATAGCCCAAATGGTCTATAGCTCAAAAAGGGGTAAATCAAGAAAAAATCTAGTAGCAATTTCCTTTCATAATTCGTTAAGGAAATTCCACGCAAAATAAAATTTGTCACTAGCATGACTGCAGTATGGTAGTCGAAGTTTCATTTTGCATGGTATTCGGATCGATGCGTTATCCGCAATCTTAAATTTAACGCGTTAACGACAGCTACGAATCGCTACGCTACTTCTACTACGAAAAGGACGGTGTGCTACGATTTTATTCAACTGTTCTATTTTTACAGTTTGGTCACAGGTTTAGCAAAGTTTAGTAATATAATAAGCATTAAGTACTGGACATTAGCTATTTAATAATAAAATTTGTTCTAAGTCGGATACCGAAACGTTAAAAAATGAACTTGTAACGGTAAAAATGATTGTCTCGAAAAGGTGTAGCGTTAATACGAAATAAGATAACCTTATTTAAGAGCACAGTTATTTACATTATGTACCTACTGAGGATTTTATAAATTAAAATATAAATCAATACATAATATACCTATACAAATCTGTAGGTTCAGGCTTTAAAGAATTCCTTCCCATCGCTCGATGCCAAATGAAACAAATATTCGCATTGCAATTTGTCTGGGAACATTACTAGCCCACCGGCTAGTAATGTTCCCAGACAAATTGCAAGTGATAAAATAACTAAATAAAATCCTCTGCAATATCACCATATTGCAGAGGATTTTATTTAGTTATTTTATCACTTTAGCCATAGTTTTCTTTTTTAAATTCATATAGTTCTTCACACGTATCTTGTTCTATAACAAACCACAAGAAATAATATTAAGCTACACTATATACAGCACTATTTTGCTGATAAATTACCAGAGCAGTAGCCGAGCGAGGATAGATTCACGTCATAATATAGTTGTAGTAGTAGGAACCCATTCACCAGTCGTCTGGCTATCCCTTTCCACACTACCTCCCCAAACAGCTAGAGACAGCGCATTAGGAGTAACAAAGATAGTCTACTCGGGGAAACACTGTGTTGAAAAGTGCTCTATAGGTTTATGTGAGCCTGGTATTCCAAGTCACAAAAGTGACTTTTTGACCTCGTTGATAGAAATGAAAAGGCAGTCATAATTGACTACTGAAAAGTTACAAACCAGAATAACAGTCATAGGAAAAAACATTTTCTGACAAACGTTTAAGATCTCATTTAGGTTATTTTTGTTTCAGTATCCGATGGCACTTGTGCTCTTTGAATTCCAACCGTGAATATAATTTGTGTCAAAAGTCAGTTGTGAGGGGCGCGAGTGGTGCGAGGGACCGCAGAGTGCGGAGTAGACAGGAGGGCACGCGGGGTGGAAAATGCCTCTACGGAGCGCCAGTCAGGTCCCGGCACTGCTACGAGAAGGGTGTAGTTGATTACGGTTGGAAATACACGATATTGAGTTCGTCAATTGATGAAGTTGTTTAAAGAAAATTATTTTATAAAATGGTATTCAAAATGTTTTATCGCAACAAGAGGACTGTGAACACTATCCAGGGGGGTAATTCTTTTAATTAAAATCAATTCAAAATTCATTCTCGATACCAATATAAGAATTTCCTCAATATTAAGTGACCGGAGCTGCAGTGATTATAAATTCGTTGGTAGCTTAGTGGTTAAGGTGTCGGCTTTACGATCGAGAGGTCCGGGATTCGAATCCTGGCTATTATTACACTACCGACATGAACCCACTCCTAACAAAAGCAATTTAGCTTAGCTTACAGGCCATATTAGTAGATTGAGAGGGATTATGGCAACACTGGCCGGGTGAACACCTTCTTCTGATCACTATATCAAAAAATTGCAAAAATAGATCAAGAACAGTAGAAAATCAGTGGAAATAAGTCTAAAAGTTGCGAAACCTAACCTACAAATGTGTTTACTAAGAAAATAATAGCAAATACCTGGATATCTTGTGAGTAGAATAGCAATTTCATTATTATAAAACAGTTGCTTCATTTCAAAATACACTCACACATTGATACCAGCTGTTATCCAGCTGTTTCATCTATTTGCTGATACATGCACACATGAACATCTCAAAAGTAAACAAATGATTTTGACATTCTGAATTTAAATACAAATGACATTTCGTGTACGTTTTGTGTGCACGAAGACAGCTACCAACATTAGTGAACTAATCAATCTGTGGACTCGGGGCAACTACTTGAAAATTGATGAATGACCATTTGCTAAGTGCTATTGTAACACTTTAATATCGCCTCTCACGGTCGCACGCCCCTTGACAAAACTATTCCAAGGAACAAACCCGTGCCTGCCTACTAAACGGTCACGGCCAGAAACTGAAATCCGGCAAGATGCCTTTAAAGCGTACCCCACCACCCACACCTACTATGCAAAGTTGCAATCCTGGCGCTGAGCCTGTGCCCAATTTGTCGACAGGAGATATTCTTCCTACCCCGACTAATACTGTCGCTATTACGAACAAAAAAAAGCGCAAACTGGAGGCATCCTCAGCGAACAATTCGAACAATTCAAATGGGGCTGGCACCGATTTTATGAGTGACATAAGGAAAATGTTCACAGACTTCAAAATATAGCAGGACATCAAATTGGAATCTCTGCAGAAAACAATTAATTTAATTAAAGACCGAACTGATGACATACAAACTAGCATGTTGTTCGTCTCCCAACAATACGAGGAGATGAAAATCAAACTCGGTCACCTCGAAACCGAAAGAAAAAACAACCTTGCCTACATCCAGAGCTTACAGAAAAGGGTCGAGACGATGGAAAAAAATCAAAGAGAATCCTGTATCGAGATCAAAAACATTCCCACAAAACCTTCGGAAAATAAGAATGATCTACTAAATACCGTCCAAAACATTGCGAAGACATTAGACATACCATTACAGCAAACGGAGTTACGAGATATCTACAGGTCCACACCAAATCCCACAGCAAAACGATGGTAGTTGATTTTAGCAATATTATTACGAAAGACAAATTTCTTCAGTCTATTAAGAAATATAACAAGCAAAATGGTGGTAATAAATTAAACACTCAACACCTTAAACTGGCCGGACCTGCTCTCCCTGTCTATGTCACTGAGAACCTAACATTCAACGCAAGAAAGTTATTTTATATGGCGCGAGACTTTGCCTCTGAAAATGAATTCAAATACTGCTGGACTGCGCGAGGACGAATTTATTTACGCAAGAAAGAAGGCGAGCCTTATTCTCGCATCGATACGGAGGAAGACCTGGTCAAACTAAAGACACCAAAATGACTAATAGCACAAAAGTTTATAAGTCACTTCTCAAATTGCATGTTCCATAAATTTATTTTTGATATTCCTAATTATTCATTGATTTATTTTTGTTATGAAAATTGGTACAACATTTTTGATCAATTACAAAATGATATTGAAAATACGAACGACAAAAATTGCACTGGTGCATTGCACAACATGATAAACTTACAGCTGCACACTAAAACGTACACATTACACAACATAACTTATTCTACACAAAAGTATAGTAAAATCATGACTTGTCTCCGATGCTCTCATCCGAGGTTCCCTGGATGCTTGGGTTCATCAATTAGATGCATTGAGCAGTGCTCCTTGTCCCTCAACCTACTTTTCGGACAGTTTGTAACTCCCCCATCATCACATGTCATGTCCCGTGCGGGTGTTGGCTTCGGGTATTTGTTGTTGTGTTTATTGTTATTATTACTGCAATTTGATCGATGGCTTCTATACACACAATATGCTATGATATAGATGACACTGATATTGCAAAGGCTTACATCTGCGACCCTAACCAGTGTTCGAAACACATTAGTAGCAGCAATCGAAAAAACATTAATATTTCTCATATGAATATATGTAGCCTGAACTGCCACTTCGACGAGCTTAATATTCTGCTGTCGCAGGTGGATATCAGCTGTGATATCATTGTCCTGACGGAATACTGGTTGAGCAAGGTGCCGATTATACCAATGCTTGATAACTACGTGGCATATGGATCGACCTTCTCTAACCAAAACGATGGGGTGGTGGTGTATGTATCTACTAGACTGGCCTCGGTGATTTGTGAGGAACCTACGTTTGTGGACGGTACCTGTCTGGTGCTTAGGCAACAGAATTTAGCAATTGTTGCTATTTATCGATCCCCATCATATAATCAAATCGGGAATTTTTTGGTTAGCCTAGACACAGTGTTAGAAACCCTTTCTGCATATGAAACTGTAGTCGTAACAGGGGACATAAATATTAATATACACCCCTCTGAAAATAACTCTTTTACCGAAGAGTACCTTGCCCTCACTGCTGCTCACGGCCTTCTGCCTGCTCATCGATTTCCCACACGACTGGAGAGGTGTTTGGATCACATTATGCTAAAAACTAAAGCCACTGTAGCATCGGCAATGGTACTGAATGCCTACATAACCGATCATCGTCCCACACTGCTAAGCTTAGAGTATACACCAAAACAGTCCATGGCTGGGAGTGATGGCACTAGACTTAATGTTAAGGCTGCACTTAATGACATCAAAGATCTAAATTTTTGCAAGGTTCTGTCCTCAAATGACCCAAATCTCGCTGCGGAACATTTTGTCCATCAGCTATCAACCGTAGTGAATGCAAACAGCATGGCTATAAAAAAAACTCATAGAACCAAAACTATAAAGCCGTGGATTACGCCGGGCCTTTTGAGGTGTATCAGGAACCGTGATAGGCTTCATATGAAAGCCAAAAAAGACCCTGCCAACATGATTTGTCAGGTCACTTATATGAGGTATCGTAATTTTTGTAACAATCTCCTGAAAAATTGCCTACGAAAGGGAAGAACTACTTAACGCCAAGGGTAACACAAAATCTATGTGGAAAGCTATTAAAAAAATTGCACAATTGCAGCACCACAAGACTACCCCAGTTGAACTTTTAGAAGCATCGAATAATGGTTCATCATCAATCGATGATGTCAATTATTTTTTTGCTAATATTGGCAAAACTTTAGCCGACAATATCACCGCCCAACAAAGAAATGGTGTTGATACTGGATCCCGTAACCTACCTTTCAGGGTTAATGACCACTCGCGGAACATCCTGGGCAACTCTATGGGTCTGTTGAATGTAGACGAAATGGAGCTGGAATCCATTATATTAGGATTACGAAACGAATGTGCTATTGGGTGGGATGGCATCCCTGTCAATCTCTTGAAGGAAGCTCGCACCTTCCTAATCCCTCCCCTAATGCACATCATAAACCTTTGCTTCACAAAGGGTACATTCCCTTGTGTCTTTAAGAAAGCGCTGATTCATCCGATCTACAAGAGTTATCATGGAAAAAGCCCTCAACAAACGTCCGGTTCACTACCTAAACGAAAATAAAATTCTTGCAAGTAACCAGTATGGCTTCAGACAGGGAAGATCAACAGAGGATGCAGTAACTGACCTGACTGATCATATCATTCGGACACTTGACTCTGGCAAGAAGTGCCTTGGAATATTTCTAGATCTGTCGAAGGCGTTCGACACGGTTTCGATTCCCATTCTTGTGGACAGATTAGAGTTAATTGGCATAAGAGGAATAGTGCTAGACATCTTTCGTGACTATCTGACTGAAAGAAGTCAGTATGTTAAAATAGGAAACGTCACGAGCGGTGAACAACGTGTCACCTACGGAGTTCCTCAGGGCAGCGTTCTGGGCCCTACACTATTCCTAGTGTATATAAATGGCCTATGTGCTCTTGAATTGCCCCACACTAAAATATTTACATACGCCGATGATACCACACTATTAGTTGACAGCCAGAACTGGGGTCAGGCACGAGCGTTAGCTGAGGAAAGCCTGAGGACTGTCTCAAGGTGGTTATCTTGTAGTTTTCTTACCCTAAATGTAGAAAAAACCTCTTACATAACATTCTCGTGTTAAATACCTGGGTGTACATCTTGATAGTACACTCAGCTGGAATAAACACATTGACACCGTGGTTCCGCGAATTCGAAAATTATTATTCGTCTTCAAAAAGCTCAGATCATCAGCGGATTTTGCAACCTTAAAGAACGTTTACTTCGCTCTTGCGCAATCTCTGATGGGCTACTGCATTGCCGCCTGGGGTGGCACATTTCAAACAAGCATGACTCGACTGGAGAGAGCACAAAGAGCTGTTCTCAAGGTTATGTGCAAGAGACCCTTTAGGTATCCGACAACAAACCTTTATTTGGACTGTGAGGTCCTTACCATTAGACAACTCTTTGTGCTCAGGGCAGTCCTACGCATGCATGCCTCAGCATCTCACTCACTGAACATGAGAACTGGTTTGCGCAGGAGACTAAATGTGTTCACCTCCGAAAGGCACAGAACCGCAACTGCAGAAAGACATCTTTGGATATTGGGTCCCAAACTTTACAATGAAGCGAACAAGTACTTGAACATTGCTGCACTTGCCCGGCACGACTGTGAACACGCAGTAAATAGTTGGCTCAAAACTCTGACATATGACGAAACAGAAACACTTCTACTCATACCGAAATAGATTGCATTCACACACACTCACTCACACACACACACACACACACACACATAAACACTCACACACAATTACTCACACGCACATACTCATTTACACTATTTTGGTAATTCATTATTGTTGTTGCAATGAATTGACTGTACGTAATTAAAAAGAAAACATCTCTAAACTATTACTAAGCAACTTATAATCATATTCTCTAGGTGTGCGGCGTTGGGCGCGGTGTTGCGGCGGCCTGGTAGGGGTTGCCGTTGGTCGGACTGGGCGACGTCACAGCAGATAGACCAATGGCAATCTCTGTCGGGGCTGTCGCGGCGCTGCGCTCGGCGCTGTATGCTTGGATAATTGCACAGCAGATCAATAGGAGGGTGTGGGCATTCGTGATACAGGGTTCACCTAGTACGAATGCCTAAGCACTCCTTATAGCCTAATTTAATTGTATAGCATCTAGCTGTCACCTACACTCCAGGACTGCTATAAGGAGAAATTTATATTGTACCTTTTTTGAAATAAATTATTCTTATATTCTTATATTAGTAATTTCGATTTTAATATTCTTTATGAAAAATTAAAAAAACCCACAGATTTCCATATACATAATTTTGAAGACTAAAAAATTACTGGTTCAAAGTGGTGATGTGAGATTGCATGATATGCAATATAATAAATTGAAATATAATAAATTTGTTCCTAAATTTACACATGTTCTCCGCTCAACTCAACTGTTCAAATATTCGACTCTTTTAGGTAAAATGGATAGTGTGATTCGAAACACACTATGCAAAATTCTAAATGTGGATATGAACGACCGAGTCTGGCTTCAGGCATCCATGCCTGTGCGTCTAGGCGGGCTCGGCGTTCGCAAAATTACTGACGTAAGTCTGCCAGCATTTTTATCTTCGGTGCATGGCACGGATGAATTAGTTAAAAAAATCTTAACCCCTAGCCTAACTAATTCAGAAGTGCCAGGCATGGCCGAAGCTTTTAATGCTTGGAAAATGTTTTGCCCAAACGCTGATTTGCCAGCCAACCCAGCTTCCCAGAGACAATGGGACGTGCCGCTCTGCAACATGGTAAGAAAACATCTAATTTCTAGTTCTACCAATGTTGCGGAACGTGCTCGCCTTTTGGCTGTGGGGGAATGGGAATCCGGTGTTTGGCTTCAGGCCCTACCGTCGCCTAACATTGGTACCATGTTGGACGATAACACCTTCCGTATCGCTGCTTGCCTTCGTTTAGGTGCTCCTTGCGTTTCTCCGCATCGATGTCGCTGTGGGGAAGAAGTTGGTAGCCTTGGACATCATGGTCTCTCTTGCAGCAGGAGCGCAGGACGGCTGTCGCGGCACGGGTATATCAATGACATAATCCGTCGGGCTCTTGTCACCGCTGGCGTTCCAGCCATATTAGAACCCACTGGCTTGGCGCGCGACGATGGCAGGAGGCCAGATGGAATGTCTTTGGTGCCTTGGAAGATGGGAAGGCATTTGGTGTGGGATGCAACATGTGCTGACACCCTTGCGCCTTCACACCTTCCAGGGACTGCAAACTGCGCCTGCGCTGCTGCTGCGTCGGCAGAGACCCTCAAACGGCGCAAGTATAGTAATATAAGTGGTAATTACATATTTGAGCCGTTCGGGGTCGAGACGCTGGGATCATGGGGCCCAAGTGCCCGTCTTTTGTTTAGAGACATTTCGAAACGCTTAATTGACGCTACCCGTGATCAGAGGGCTGGTTTATTCTTTGCGCAAAGAATTGGTATTGCCATTCAACGTGGCAATGCCGCTAGCCTTCTGGCCACCTTCCCGGTTGACATCGATGGCGAGGAATTCTTTGACGCCTGAACCTGCAGGATTATTTAGATATATATTCTTTTTTATATATATATTTTTATTCCTATAATTTCCGTGTATATTATGTAAATAATTGTTTATGAATAAAACCTATATATCTCAATAAATATTTACAACTCATTTACAATTCTTAATTTAATAAGCTTAGTTAAATCATTTTTGTGAACTACAAGAAAATACCCAATTTAATGGCAATAAAAAAAATCTCAAACTTATTAAGGAAGCGAACAGATTTACACATGACATTACTGGTTCAAAGGGTTGATGTAAGGTTACACAATATGCCACAGGCAAAGCTGAGATGGGTCAACTAGCTTATAATATTAGTAGGATAGGTAGTAGGACTAGTAGGAAGTAGGACAGTTCGAACCCAGGCAACTCAGTTTTTTAAAGTTAAGTATGTCCGATATAGGACACGACGGTATTTCTGTTCAATTGAGCAGTCCACCTGGGGAAGTATCTCCGCCCTACAGAATACGTGAATGTGTGTGAATATGTGAGCGAATATGTGCTGTCAGTGGGAAGACCCATGCTTATTTTGCTTTGTCTTCTACACTGAGAGTACAGAAACTCTCTATGCTTACGGGATCTGTACCGCAAGTGTGACTTTCTTGGTGTTGCACACGTCCGTATGCCACCGTAGTCACTTTTCATCAGTTGGGCCGTGTACTTGTCTTCCACCTTAGTGGTTTAAAAATTACTCTATTCCAAATTGGTACCTACTTAATGGAAGTGATTCATTTTTATATTATATCTGAACAGTAACTAAACATATATAACTTAATAAATAAATACTAATAAATATTCTACAACATTCTACACAACGCTATCTAGACCCATGGTAAGCATAGCTTTATTAGCTTTTGTTCGGGGAACGTTTACTATAGCGCATTGGGTTCGGAAATTCGTGAGTAAAAGCTGTTGTTTATGATGTTAAAAATTTTATAATGAAATTTCAAATTCAAATTCAAATTTAAATTCCTTTATTTGCGTGTAATGTGGTACAATAAAAGATGGTAATATGATATCAAGTCCGGGCACATTCCGCCATACAATTGGCATGCAAACACAATTATACACAGCAATATCTACTTAATAACAAAAATGTTACAATTAATGTTAATGTTCGAATGCGCCCGGTCACGACGGAATCGACTACGATGCTATAGTGATCGCGATGACCGCTGTTGGTACACTGACTATTTCTAATTACTAACTTCTTTGCGGTAAAGCATTCGACTGCTATGCAGGGGGCACGGGTTAGATTCTCGCTCAGTGCAAATATTTGTATGCATGAATATGAAACACCCAGACCATTGCAAATATTACATATTCATGCATATAAATATTTGCACTGAGCGGGAATCGAACCACGCCTCATGATTAATTTCATATGTTAATATTTACATTAATAAAAAATAATTAATAGATTTTATAAGTACTGTACGCGCTGATAGCAGTATCAGCGCGTACAATGTCACCTAAGAGTATTTTAGCAATGGTTCTATGCTTGAAGGTGTGAAAAAGAAAAGGTCAGACGCGGGTGGGTGGTGCGAGGGACGTCAGAGTGCGGAGTAGACAGGAGGGCGCGCGGGATGGGAAATGCCGCGACGGAGCGCCAGTCACGTCCCGGCACTGCTACGAGAAGGGCGTATTTCAGTACGGTTGGAAATACACGATATTGAGTTCGTCAATTGGTAAAGTTGTAAAGAGAAAATTATTTTAAATAGTGGCATTCGATATTGTTCTATCACAACAAGAGGACTGTAAAAACTCATCAGGGGCCAATTCTAATAATCTATTAAAATTTCTTTAATATGTAAATTTTAAAAACGATCATGACTTCAATTAAAAGAGGACTAATTCAAATCGATCAAGATATAGAAAAAAATTAATTGGTTCAGGCGGGATTTGAGCCCGCGACCTTTCCCTACAAGGATAAGGGAAAGATCGCGGATTCGAATCCCGCCTGCACCGATTCAATTTTTCTATATCTTAATTTCATTTAAGAGGACCAATTTTCTAGTAACAAGATTTTTTTCAAAATTAGGCTGCCTGTCCATTTACGTGAAGTTAGTTAGCGGAACGGAGCTAGAAAGTAATGCGGAGCGGAGGAGCGGTCTGTGTATTCCATAAGCGAAGCTAGGACGCGAGATCACGAAGAGTTCACGCCAGTCAGGTCCCGTCACTGCGAAGAGAAGGGTGTATTTAAGTAAGGTAGGAAATACACGATATTGAGTTCGCCTATTAGCAAAGTTGTCAAGAGGAAATTATTTTATATTAAAACTAAAAACCCGACTGCTGAAAAATTGCGCTTTTAAAAGTATTACAAGAAAATATTAAGGATAGCCGTTGTCGTATGCCACTTTTTCCTAGAATGTATTATTTGTTAGACTAAGTAGGCTAACTAAAAACAGATAGATAAGTTTTGGTCGTGGCACCCGTTGCTATCGGACGTGTTGTCGCTGTTCTTTACGTTAATTATTGTGATTGGTGGAACTTGTAGTTGCGCGATTCTTTGTTACTCTTGTAACGCTCTTACCTGTCGTTACCGCCTAGTGGGAGGCCCTAGAAAGGGACGGAACTGCAGTTGTGAATTCCGACTCAAATAAACTACAAAAACGCGACACCGATTCGCCGAGGCGCGAACCCGAGACACATTGGTGGGGGCGCGTTGTTGTCCACTGCGCCAAGAAACGAGTGACGTGCACTGCGAAATAGATGTCTACTACGAACCATCACCTGACGTCAACGGATCCGCTACGAGTTTTTGGAAGCACGCAATAGACGGCCGGCTGCGAGACCGATGTGCTACGCCAACGTCCTGCGCTACGCCAACGACCTGCGCTACGACCCGACGACTGTAGCAAACACGTTACCCTTTCGAACATACGCTACGCTAGAGAAGTACTAAAATAAGATTTCTCTAATTAAGAACACCTTACAACGTAATTACGTAGACTTTTTCCACACCTACAATATAATATTATACGTCTAAATTTTGATACATAAAATGTCGCTACGAAGAACGCCACCAAAAACTACTCCTAGTCTCATAGAACATACCCAGTCAGAAACAGACTTAGACCTACTTGGTGAGACTACCTACGTCAATACAACCCGACATAAACGTCAGCGTTCGGAGATAGCGCAGTCACCTGGGGTTTGCGACTTGGACCTAAAGGCAGAAATCAGAGGACTATTAGGGAATTTTAAAAAGGACTTGGAGGCAAAACTGGATGAGATGGAAAACAAACAAAACAAATTATTTTCAAAACTTTCCTCTGATATCACTGAGTTGAAGTTAAAAACTAACACCATCCAGTCATCCAATGATGAAATAGTACAATCCATGTCGTTTATCAACAATCAGTACGAGGAAATAAAAATTGGCCTGGATAAGTTACAGAAAGAGCGAAACGAACAACGTCTTTGTATCGAAAGTCTTGAGAGGAAAGTAATAGACCTACAACTAAAATCCAGGTCCTCAACCATAGAAATAAGAAACATTCCGCCTATCATAAATGAAAGCAGCACTGATCTCGCAAACACTTTGTGTGCGATTGGTAAAGTTGTCGGCTCACCAATCTCCCCATCAGACTTCCGGGACATATACCGCATACCAGGTAAACCCAGCCTCACACGACCAATTGTAGCCGAATTTCATACGGTGATAATGAAACAAAATACAATTGCCGCAATTCGAGACTACAATAATAAAAGAAGCGTAGAAGATAAACTAAACACAGAGCAAATAAATATTAAGTGCAAAAAGCAAGCGGTATATATTGCAGATCACCTACCCGCGAGTTTGAAAAAGCTCTTCTACCACTCACGTGAATTTGCAAAACAGTACGGATACCAATATTGTTGGACTACAAATGGTAACATATTTGTTCGCAAGTCTCACGGCGAAAAACAAATACTCATCACTTCAGAACAATGCCTTCAGGATTTAAAACCAAAACAATGACTAGTGCGACGCTTCTTGTTTGCCATTTTGTCACGCCTTTTTGTTTTTGCAACATTATATAATAGTTATCACTCTCATTACATACTAGGAATTCATATATCCTCTTCCACTCCTCTACGCCTTCCTGTCTCTGGAATATTATACATAAGCACAATACACATGTATCATGTTTATATGTTGCACTACAAATATAAAACCTTGAAAAAATACTATGCAAATGTCTTTAATATTACCGCTGGAAAAAATCACATTATATTACACTCTCCATTTGATTATACAACACAAACTGATACACCAACATTCACCTACTACACATTAAACATTAACATATACTCACACCACTTAACACTACATTTCACAAACAAAACACATACTAAAACAATCAAAATACAATCAAAATACCGTGTACTAATATTACAAAAATGGCTGTTATAAAAGATATAAATACAGATCTAGATAATCTAGAGA
The DNA here is from genome assembly GCA_963662185.1 of Eilema griseolum. NCBI lineage: Eukaryota > Metazoa > Arthropoda > Insecta > Lepidoptera > Erebidae > Eilema > Eilema griseolum. The sequence goes on from OY759232.1 coordinate 2,092,302, forward strand.
CGACAACATCATACTGTTGTCTTCCAGAAGACTGTAAACGTTATATAAACACAAAAGAAGGAACTACAATATTTCATATAAATATACGAAGCATAAATAAAAATTTCGATTCCCTGCGCCTGCTAATATCCACGATAAATGTAGACTTTGATATACTAGTGTTAACGGAGTGCTGGCTCCAAAAGACAATTAACGTACCTACTATGGACGGTTATACCTTCCACTATACTAAACTAAATGGAAATAAAAACGATGGTATAGTCATCTACACAAAAACACAACTAAATTGTAAGACATATGAACCAACTTTTAAAGGTGGTAACTGTCTAGCTTGTAAAATAAATAATAGTTTAAACATTGTAGCGATATACCGATCGCCTTCACTATCTAGTAAAGAACACTTTAGAAACTTTGTAAATAGCCTAAATGACGTATACAATGGTCTAATATCACAGGATGTGATCCTAGTGGGTGACATAAATATTGATATTAGTTCCTCCACAGACCCGCTATGTGAAGAGTACTTAACTTTTAATGCATCGCATGGCCTCTACACTACCCATAGGTTTCCTACAAGAGATAACGCATGCCTAGATCATTTTTTTAAAAGGTCTAGCTCTCCATCAACAACATTGATCGTGGAGTCAAACATTACTGACCACTTACCTATTGTCTTACGCATTGAAAAATCTTCACCATCTATCCAACCCTGTTGCAATAAATACTATATAAATTATGATAATATACAAATCGATATAAATAATGCAGATTACAATGACATATTAATGACAACTGATGCCAACCATGCGACAAATCTGTTTATATCATTGATCTCAAACATAGTTGAAAAACACACTCGATCCTCAAAAATTTCTAGGAAAAACAGGGTTCTAAAACCATGGATGACACCGGGACTCCTTCGTTGCAGTAGACATCGTGATAGACTGCACGCCAAGTCGAATAAAAATCCAACTAATATGATTCTCAAATTAACTTATACCAGATATCGTAATTTTTATAATAATCTCATCCGTAAATTAAAGATCGCCTACAATAAAACACAAATTGAAGAGGCTGGAAAAGACCCTAAGTCTTTATGGAAAGCCATACGGGATATATCATCCACACAAAAAATTAAAAACAGTCCCAAAGATCTCCTCATGGTGCACCATGACCCTAAAAAGTGTGCTAACCTTGTAAATACCTACTTTAAAGATATAGGAAGAAATTTGGCAGTAGCTATAAACCAGACTGTTACAAATGCCGATGAACTCCCACTTCAGCTATCATCAATTCCAAACAGCCCGCCCTGTAGTTCTCTGGCTCTCCTGGAAGTTACCACTCGCGAGATTGACAACATCATACTGCAACTTCGTCGGGACTGTGCTTCTGGCTGGGATAACATTCCAGCCGAAGTACTCCGACGAAATTACTTAGTACTATCTCCAATTATTACACACATATGCAATCTCGCCATAAACTGCGGCACTTTCCCAGACGATCTTAAAAAGTCAATTATTCACCCGATATACAAGACTGGAGACAGAGACTCTGTGAATAATTATCGTCCTATCTCAGTGCTCTCAGCCCTATCGAAGATTTTAGAAAAGGTTTTAAATAACGAACTAAAATCTTTCCTCAAGAGATATGACGTACTGGCACCAAATCAATACGGGTTTCGCACAGGTATGTCTACAGAAGACGCAGTAATGGATTTGATTAACTCTGTCGTGCAAAATCTAGACATTAAAAATAGATGTCTGTGTATATTTCTGGATTTGTCAAAGGCCTTCGACACAGTCTCTGTCCCCATCTTACTCAATAAAATAGAAAAAAGTGGTGTTAGAGGCATGGCACACGAAATTTTCAAAGATTACCTGAAAAGCAGAAAGCAACGGGTTAAAATTGATAGCTACCTCAGTGACGAAGAAACAGTAACCCACGGCGTGCCACAGGGAAGCGTGCTGGGCCCTACCCTTTTTCAGCTTTACATTAATGACCTCTGCACAATCCAACTCTCTAATACCAAAATATACACCTACGCAGACGACACCGCCATTTTTGTTTGGGGACCTAACTGGCAGGCTGTGAAGGAAAGGGCCGAAAACTCCTTGTCCAGAGTCATGATTTGGCTTAAGAAAAATCTCCTTACCCTAAATTTAACTAAGACCAATTACATAGCCTTCACCTTAAGCCAAAGTAGTAATCCCTCACAAAGCTTCAACATCAAAGCCCACACCTGCCTCAATAGCACCGACTGCACCTGCATGGAAATTACCCGGGTAGATCAGGTGAAATACTTGGGAGTACTTATTGATCACAGGCTTAAATGGGATAAGCATATAGATCTGGTTACAACCAGGGTAAGACGCCTAATATACGTCTTTAAGCCACTAAAGGAGGTTCTAACGACAGACAAGCTATCTATGGTTTATATGGCGTTATGCCAGTCGGTAATACAATACTGCATCCCAGTGTGGGGAGGGGCGGCAAAGACGCATCTCCTCAAACTAGAGAGGGCTCAAAGATCAGTACTAAAGGTGATGAACCGAAAACCTTATAGATACCCGACTGCTAGTCTGTACGCGGAATGTAAAATGCTAACCGTCCGACAACTGTATGTCTTAAAATCTGTACTCAGGAAACATCAGAATGTACCTCCCCCTGATCCTAAAAAGCGCAGCTTGTCATCGGTGTGCCCTCCGGTCATCTGTAGAACTTCTCTCGCAAGAAGGCAGTTTCGAAGTCTAAGCACGAAGCTATACAACTACTTAAATAAAAAATTAAAAATAGTTGGTTTGAGCAGAAGTCAAACTAGAGACAAAGTCATCAGTTGGCTACAACAACTCGACTATAGTTCGACTGAAGAACTCGTCTCTTACCAATCATAAGGTACCTACTGCAAACCACATATACTCATAAACGTAAACCGACACCGCCCACTCACAAACACACACACACACACACACACACACACACACACACACACACACACACACACACACACACACACACACACATACACACACACACACACACACACACACACACACACATTATATAATAACAAATAACCACAAAGACTATTTTGTGTGCAAACAAAACAAAGTAGAAACAGTGATAATAAATAATATGTCAACGACTGAACTCTGTTTACCTAAAATACAGGCAATAGCCTAGTTTAGGAAACATTTTTCGTACAGAAATATAGTGTAATATACTATCAATCAATCAATCAGCCCACTGCAGTCCACTGCTGGACATAGGCCTCTCCCAATGTGCGCCATTTTCTCCGATCCTCCGCCTTCCGCATCCAGTCTGTCCCAGCCACCTTTTTCAGGTCGTCAGTCCATCTGGCTAGGGGGCGTCCTACCTTTCGTTTACCTTCTCGCGGTCTCCACTCTAGGACTCGTTTGCTCCAACGGCCATCGGTCCTTCGGCAAACGTGGTCATTTAAATGAAAAAAAAACCCTATCTGTCTTATCGGTAGCAATTCTGCCGTCCAACTAGACACGTTTGTAGTACGCCACTTTACTAGGACATCAGGGAAACGCAGAGATATAAATACGCTACATTGTAGGGAGGCAGTAGGGAGGCAGTATTTTGTACATGTATACAGGGTACATTGAGCTCCACCAATGGTGTACAACCAAAAGTCATGGAGTGGGGTGTTTTAGGGGCTATCAATCAATACTACCTCGGATACACTTCACAAGGATCTCCTCGCTCCGCTAACAGCCTGGTAGTTTGTCAGTATTTCGACCTCGCTCAAGGATGCGAAGAATATTTTTTATGAAACTTCAAACGGGACCATTTATAGATGATATCTAAATCAACTGTCTCGTTTGTATCTTTAGGTTTTGAATACAGATTGTGAATCTCTTTTATAAGCTTCGTAATTGCTACTGGCAATTTTTATACTTATTTAAAGTTTGAGTTGTATATAACTTAAGTTACTGAACCCTCGGTGCGCGAGTCTGACTCTCACTAGACCGGCTTTTTTTAATCTTTCACCAACCGCAATAGTCAGTAAATAATCTTGTCATTTTCCATAAGTATTCGCAGAACTTACCGTTCTATCCTATTATACCTAAATTTCCCTACAGAATAACTGAAAATAACATTACTCAAGTGATGTTCAATATCAGATGCGTCCATTCATGTCCGGGATCGCGATAACACTCCACTCCGTATGAAACTTTCAAATCCACACTAGCTCTCCCCTCGTCTTATATCCTGGTAGCTTGTAACATGTGCACATGTGAGTCGCGAGTGTCGCGACACATCACCCAACACATGGGAACCGCAAACTAATGTCCTTATTTATGACGGCCTCTGTGGCATAATGGGTGTGTGCATGGATTCGATTCCTGCTCAGTGAAAATATTTGTATGTACGAATATGTATATTTGTATTAGTCTGGGTGTTACTCGGGTGCGAATCCTAGCCATTACACTACCGACGGCGACGTCAACCCACTCCTAACACAAGCAATTTAGCTTAGCTGGAGGGGTTAGAGGGAATATTAGTAATTTGTAAAATTCTAATATTCTTTCATAATAAAAAAAAATTGTATTTAAAAAAAAAAGTATCTAAGTATGTTTATCAGCATTCTAGATCCATTAATACAAACTAGTTAACTATGCTTACCATGAGTCTAGACAGCGTTGTGTAAAATGTTGTAGAATATTTATACATTTATTTATATTTTACACAGGCATTACGAAATAATAACATGTTCCCACAGAACTTATCTATACTTCTTTACACTTGTTAATGTATGCAGAAGCAAAGTTTTGTATAATTTTCAGCACACTACGTAACTCCACTAATTAACTGAATGCACACTGCATATGAACGCCACCGTGCAAAAAACTAGTTGACTAACTAAACCTTTGACCCACAAAAAAGGAAACTAAAAAAATATACAGATGACCTTTGAAGGAGGTAATATAAGGAATGAAAGTTTGTGTAGAAGTTCATTCCCATTCATCCCTAATTGATGATGAGTGAATAAATCAATCGAGTAAAACGTCAGTTCACGCTCAACGTTCTTTGCTAGCAGCGCCACGTCACGTTTCTTTTCTCACCAAGTTACCAGGGTACCATATGAGTTAAGGGGATGTGACGTAGTAATCATAGACCATCAAAATAATATTTTATATAATAGCGCCATCTCACAATTGAATGATGATAGTAGTGTGCTAGCAGTGCCATGTCACGTGTATTTTTACATAAAAGTTCCAGGATACTGCACGAGTAAGGGGATGACGTAACAAGTAGTTGCTGCATATGCGGAACAGGCGTCGCTTCTTGTTGGGACAAAAATTAATATGGAAAACAACAGAGACCAAAATATACAACATTAGATGAAAATAATGTATTCATAAGTAAACGTCGGCAATTAATTAGAAGGAAAAACATGACGAACGACAATCAAAGATTGAATAGAAAAGAATTAAAATTAAAATAATAATTCAAAAATATTAAATCCGATTGCAAAATTAGCAGGTGGCACTCATATTCAAAGTCTTTTCTATGTATACTACTAATTCTATACATATTACAGTATTAAATTAATTTGTACAAAAAAATAACTGCATTGCGTAAAACGAAATATCGGTCATCAACCACGCTAACTTTTTTAAAAGATGACATTACAAAAAGGCCTGTATCAAGATTAATTATCTCTATCTAATCACGTTCCAAATTCTTAATTTAAATTTCATTATCGCTTCACCATCGTGATATAATATTTGTTATAAATAGTTTGTCAATCACAGTAAAGTGTGTCCAGATGTAATAAATACTTCGTCGTTCGGACATTTTGGCAGCGCCATTTTCTCGAAACCGGGTTTCGTGACTTGGATCACCAGGCTACCAAGTCATCAAAGAGGTCTCTTCAAAACTCATTGTATTGATTTATTAAGTTGTACGCAATGGGGAGGGTACATTAAAGTCTCGTCCCTGCTACTCCCATATTGATGTACAATGACGTAGTTTGTTAGAAAGAAGTATTTAGCTTTTACTTTTTTGCAGAAAAAAATTCAATTTATTTTCGTAAATTTATTAGGTGCTGAACCCATCTGCATAGTGGATGGCCGCATGAATTCTTTAATATTAATTCTGCTTAGTAAGAAATGCAAGCTGATTCAATTTTTTTTTGAGAATATGAAGAAGAAATCTCCATTCAAGATTTGTTACTGACCTGACGGATTGATTGACTGTCCTCTATTTTAGGAGTTCACTTAAAATAACCAGGCATCTACACTCCCAAAATAGTCTCATGATAGTCTAAGTAATCAAGAGAAAATGATTTGAGCATCACGAGCGTATATGTGATCCTCCGATTCCTTTAACAGCGTTTAACGCGATTTCACCAATTCCTTGAACGGCGCCACGTAAATCTCAAGGCTATTTATTAACGTCTAGCACTAGGCTTCCAGAAAATCGCAGAGGTCTTTTAACAGCTTTAAACGCAGCATATTCGAAGGGGCTGGCATAAATAAATCTCCACCCCTGTACCCTATCTGAATGCATACGCACACTACGGCGAATCGCAACATGTGTTGTCGCAGCAACAATTATTTTTGAAACATCAAGCCACCATCACACTATGTTAGGAGCCTGGTAGCTCGTTGTACCATACACGTGACTCACCAATTTGCCAAAAAAAGGTAATTTAGGTTTATTGCAAGACTAATCTTGCCCATTTTCTCGCAATTGACTTGAAATTTTTTAGAACTAAGATAAATAAATAAATAAATAAAAAAGAAATAAGATGAGATCTACTAGAAATTCATAAAATTCCTTATTCGTTTTTAGCGGAGCCGCTCAATGTGACCTTTTAGACCCGCTGGTCTGATGATGAGAGGTTGTAATGGTTGTAAGTATATTATATTAATTTTGTGGTTTACAGCAGAGTAGAATTAGGGCTACCCCATATCTTCCCATGCGGTGTCGCACAAGACGACTAAGGGATAGGACTGTTTGACATCAGATAGCTATATACAGTCCAGACTCAGCCTCAGATGCATGGCACGAGTCAACAATAGTGTTCGGGAGACGGCTATAGGCTCACTACATAATCAAATCAATTCAAAGTTCATTTATTTCAAGTATCAGAGACTCATTACATATTGAAGTTCATATTTCATTTATTATCATAATACAACACATAAGATAAAGTACACAAATGTCATGAAAACAAATTTAAATTAAGTTTCATCAGAAAGTATTACAAAAATAAAATTATTAAATTAAATTGAATGTCCAATGAGAATTATATATACTTATGTGTATAAATTGAATTTTAAATAATATAAATTACAATTAAATACAGTTGTAAGTCTGAAATATAGAAAATATGTAGCATATCAAATCAATATCATAAAAAATTCATGACACTAGTATGAAACTTACTATATAGTTTTTTAATTATTTACATTACATTGGTTGATTACATTAAATAAAATATGCTATTATAATATACAATTACTTACAAATTAAAAACTAAAAACTATGCTAACTATACAATATATACAAAAATGGGATAGAGAAAAAGAGGGAGACTGTAATTTCAGGCATCAAAAAATTCCTCCCCATCGATCTCTACTGGTACCGTGCCCAAGAGGCTGGCGGCATTACCACGCTGAATGGCGATGGCAATTCTTTGAGCGAGGTAAAGGCCAGCCTTATGGTCACGGGAAGCGTCGATTAGTCGCTTCGCTATTTCTTTGAATAGCGCGCGCGCGCTTGGACCCCACGGACCCAACGTTTCGACTCCAAACGGCTCAAAATTATAATTACCAGTTAAATTGGTATATTTGCGCCGTTTGAGAGTCTCCGCTGATGCAGCAGCAGCGCATGCGCAGTCCATCGTACTTGGAAGATGGGAAGGCGCCAGGGTGTCGACGCAGGTTGCATCCCACACCAAAGGCCTACCCATCTTCCAAGGCAACAACGACATACCGTCCGGTCTCTTACCATCGTCGCGAGCCAAGCCAACAGGTTCAAGTATAGCTGGCACGCCGGCGGTGACAAGAGCTCGACGGATAATGTCGTTAATGTTTGCATGTCGGGACATGCGGCCTGCGCTCCTGCTACAAGACAATCCGTGATGTCCAAGGCTATCGACAGCTTCTCCACAGAGACACCGATGCGGAGAAACACACGGGGCACCCAAACGTAGGCAAGTCGCAATGCGGAAGGTCGTGTCGTCCAACATTGTTCCAATGTTGGGCGAAGGAAGTGCCTGGAGCCATACACCAGATTCCCATTCACCCACAGCCAATAGGCGAGCGCGCTCAGCAGCGCTGGTAGCTGTACTGATTAAATGTTTTTTAACACCAATAGTGAGCGGCTCATCCCATTGCCTTTGGGAAGATGGGTTGGCGGGCATGGCAGCAGTTGGACAAGTCATTTTCCAAGAATTTACAGCTTCGGCCTTACCTGGCACATCCGAATTAATCAGTGAAGGAGCTAGAATTTTCCTGACTAATTCTTCAGTGCCATAGACCGACGACAAAAATGCCCCCATACTTACATCTGCAATTTTGCGAACGCCGAGGCCCCCGAGACGAACTGGAAGGGACGCCTGAAGCCACACTCGATCGTTCAAATTTATATTTAAAATTTTGCATAGAGTGTCTTGCAGCACTTTATCCACTTGACCTAAAAGTTCCAAAAATTTAAAAAGTTGAGTTGAACGCAGGGCATGTGTAAATTTTGGTACGAAAAGACAATGCCGAATAATGGTGAAAGCTGAATGTATATTAATTTGGTACAATCGCTCCGAAACATCACAAAAGAAATTTATTTTCTCTTCCACAAAAGACTCGTAAGCATCTTCAAGAATTGGGGACCCAAGGAGGCGGAGAGAACTTTTTTGTAAAACTTTTAAATTTGGAGCCAAAGCATTGAATTTTGAGAGTACCGAAAGATTGTCAATTTGATCACTGAGAAAAATTTCACATTTGGTGGGATTTAGTTCTAGGCCGATTGAACTAAATTCTTTTTTTAGAAACGCCAAATCTTTTAACACCGTTTCTACGTCGCCTCCGAGAGTTCCATCATCTAGATACCAAACGTTAAATTTGGAATTTAGTCGCTGAATTATAGGGTGAATAGCCAGGCTGAAAATGACTGGTCCAAGAGGATCACCTTGTTGACACCCTACTGCTGAATTTAAAATATTTTCCTTATAAAGCAATTTAGAAGGATGCCTATAGCACTGCCAGAGAAATTTAAAAATTTTGGGGGTTTCCAATTTGGCCTGTGTCAACAGAGTGTCTCTATTAACAGAGTTAAAGGCATTCCTCAAGTCAACTTTGAGGATAACCTCACCTCCACTGCAGCCAAGGAACGTAAATAAGGCATGTACAGCAGCCTCACAGCCCCCTTTGGAGCCGAAGCCGAGTTGGAGGGGCTGGAATTTATCTGTGAGAGAGTCTCTATATGCTCTACAACACAACTTAGCTGCTATTCGCCTGTATGTACAGCCTACGGCAATGGGACGAATGCCACCATCTTTTTTACGCAAGGCGCAGAGATTAGCGCCGTACAGTAAATCAATGATGCCCTCGTCCACATTGCCGGACAACATAAGGTTAATTAAGGCCGTTAGTTCTTTCAAGAGTGCGTCGCCAGCTTCTCCGACGCTTACGCCGGTAAGGTCCTTGAGGTGCTGTGGAGTAAGGCCATCGAGGCCGCCGGCAGACCCACTCCGGAAAGAGCCAACGGCTGCTATCACGTCCTTGGCTGAAACACTGAGACAATCAGCGTCTGACTCCAGAGGCTCAGGAAAGGAAAGGTTATCAGCAGGTGATAGGTGCTTGCTTTGCAAATCTGCCAGAGTATCTGGCGAGCATGGCGCTATCACATCACTGCTGAATAAAAGCCTTGCAGCTCCTCTAATGTCACCTTCTCTTAACTTGGACTCTACATAGTGGTAAATTGAATTTTTATGGAAGGTGGTGAATTTTGGATCAAAATTATGAGCTAGAGAGCAATTTTCTTTTATTTGTGTTGTTAGCGATTTTTTGGTGGCCTGGTCTTTCGCAACATGTAAAATCCTATAAGGGAAGGTGAGTAATTGTTCCCAAGCGCTTTGAGAGTTCTCCCGGACGACCACGGCTATACACCGGGTAAGGTTCAGTGCAACGGATGGCCTTGCACCACGAGGAACTCTCTTTAAAATTGGAACCGAATTTTTAAATTTGGATAATGTTTGCCAAAAGGGAATTTGGGTGACAAAGGTAGGGGTTGTTTGGATTGAAGGTGCATTTTGGGATTTGTGTACTTTCCCAAAATGCACTTTTAAACCTCGCTTACCTTTAAAAAAAAAATATAAATACACTAGTATAGGATATTGATACATAATAAATAATTAATTATAATAATTAACTAATTAAATTTTTTAATTAAATTTGAATAAATTTTGTACATTATTTTATACATTACATACAAGCTTCCTTCCAACCTTTTCTTCGACAGTAACCTTATTCTTTCTAAAGTGGGAGCCCAACAGGGAGATCCACTCGGTCCACTTGTGTTTAGCCTAGCCATTCATAAGGCGATCCGAGGTCTCAAATCCAGCCTTAACGTATGGTACCTGGACGATGGCACAATCGGGGGCAAACCAGTAGACGTGCTGCAGGATCTGAAGACCTTAGTTCCTAGTCTTAAAGACCTAGGTCTGGAGGTGAACCCCTCGAAGTGCGAGTTTTTCCCCTGCGGCTCGGAGGCTCGATCACACTTTGTTCAATTTAATTCGTTTTTCCCTGGCCTAAAGGAACTTTCTTCGGCTGACTTCCACCTTTTAGGATCCCCAATTTTTCTCTCAGCCGTTCCTGAGGCCATCACTGCTCGAAAGCAGCTTCTCCTTGTCGCTCACGAACGTTTGAAAGGCCTTTCCGCGCACGTTGCGATTATCTTACTGCGCATGTGCTTCGCTCTCCCGAAGATCACATACTTGCTGCGGACCACCCCCACTTGGCTCTGTCCCGAGGAAGTTTCGTCTTTCGACGATGCCTTGAAATCGGTGGTGGAGTCAGTATTGAACGTTTCCCTAGATGGTACTCAGTGGAGTCAGGCGGCTCAACCAATCCGATGTGGTGGTCTTGGGGTGCGTTGCGCGCAGGATGTCGGTCTGCCAGCTTTTCTGGCGTCGGCACATGGGGTTGGTAGCCTCGTTACTAATTTATTGAATCCTAATGGTGACGGGGTGATCATACCTTTTGTGTCGGATGCTGTGTTAGCTTGGTCGGCCCTCAATGCGGGCGCGTCTATCCCTGAACCAATGAATCTTCAGCGAGCGTGGGATGATGTGGGGGTGAAGCGACTCCAAGTTCAATTATTAGAGGGGGTGACAGGGGCCGATAAGGCTAGACTGCGGGCTGTGTCACAGCCTGAATCTGGAGCGTGGTTACAGGCATTGCCGTCCCCTCACCTAGGTACCCTGCTTGACGACGACTCTCTGCGGGTGGCGGTGGCTTTCCGCCTGGGCTGTAAGGTGTGTGAACCCCACATATGCACCTGCGGTTCCACGGTGGAAGCAAATGGCCATCACGCTATGAGTTGCCGACGGTGCACTGGGAGGTTTCCGCGACACCACGCTCTTAACGATATCGTCCGCAGGGCCCTTGTATCCGCAAACGTCCCCTGTGCTTGAGCCTCCGGGTCTGAGCAGGTCGGATGGTAAGAGGCCGGACGGACTGACTTGGTGCCCTGGAAGAACGGCAAATGTCTACTTTGGGACGTAACGTGTGTCAGCACGGTAGCGGCCAGCCACCTTAGTCGCACCATTCACTCCGCGTCGGCCGCTGCGGAAGACGCCGGCTCAAGGAAGAGGCTTAAGTACGCCGACTTGGAACCGCTGTACCAGTTCGTGCCAATAGCGGTGGAGACTCTGGGGAGTTGGGGCAAGGAAGCTAAAAGCCTTATTAAAGAAATCGGACAGAGGCTCATCGAGGCGACCGGTGACACTCGTTCCGGGTCGTTCCTGGTCCAAAGGCTGTCCATTGCCATCCAACGTGGCAACGCAGCAAGTGTTATGGGCACTTTTGCACCGGGAGCGATCAGGGGCGGGTTATTTGATTAGTAGTTTTGACATATTGTATTGTAATAAATGGATTCGATGTAAATTAAATACATACATACATACATACATACATAAAATCACGCCTGTCTCCCATAGGGGTAGGCAGAGATCACGGATCTCCATTTGCTACGATCCTGACATATTACTCTCGCTTCATTCACTCTCATTACATTTTTCATGCATGCTCGTCGGTTTAGAGTACTCCTGACCTGCCCCTTTTCTAAAACTTCCCCGATTTGGTCCAGGTATGTGCGCCTAGGTCTTCCCCTTCCGACGGTACCATCCACACTCGCCTCATACACCTGTTTCGTTAGTCTTCTTTCATTCATTCTCTCAACATGACCAAACCATCTCAACATTCCTCTCTCAATTCTCATCACTACATCTTCTATCACTCCACATCGTTCTCTTATCACGCTATTTCTCACTCTATCTTTCAAGGTCAAGCCACACATACTTCGCAACGCACGCATTTCTACTGCATTTACTCTACTCTGATGCTTTTTCTGCCACACCCAACTTTCACTACCATACATAAGAGTCGGCACCAATACTCCTCCATGTACAGCCAGTCGTGCCTTTTCGGACACTTTCCGGCTGCTCATAAAGTTGTGTAGCGCCCCATTCACTCTATTTCCAGCCATCACTCTCCTTTCAACATCTTCTTCATGCTTTCCATCTCTCGTAAACAATGTTCCCAAATATATGAACTCATTCACTTGTTCCACTTTTTCTCCATCTATACAAATCCTACACTCTGTCACACATTCATCTCTTTCAAAAACCATAACTTTTGTCTTACTAACATTCACTTTCATTCCTTTCCTCTCAAAAGCTTCATGCATAGTTGTTACCATCTCCTGCAACTCATCTGCCGATGACGCCAGTAAAACCTGATCATCAGCATAAAGAAGACATTTGACGAGTAAATTCTTCATTCTTAAACCACATTCTTTATCTTTCAAATCTTGCAAACAACTGTCCATGAATAAGTTAAACAGCCATGGTGACGCTACACATCCCTGTCTAACCCCTTTTTGGATACTAAACCATTCAGTGTATGACCCATGTATCCTCACGCAAGCTCTGGAGTCCTCATAGAGAGACTTCACAGCTCGAATAAGGTTGCTGCTCACCCCATACATAGACAGTACCGACCAAAGTTCATTCCTCACCACTTTGTCATAGGCCTTTTCCAAATCCACAAATGCGCAATAGACCTTTTGACTCTTGGCCAAAAATTTCTCGGCTATGCTTCGCAATGAAAAGACCTGATCCGTACATCCCATTCCCTTTCTAAAACCCGCTTGTGCATCCCATATTTTCTCATCGGTTTCTTTCATAACTCTCTAAATCAACACTTTCGCATACAGTTTGCCGACGACGCTGAGTAGGCTAATGCCCCTGTAGTTTTTGCAGTCTTGATGCGAGCCCTTTCCTTTGTAAAGTGGAACTATAACGGCCTTACACCAATCACTTGGTACACGACCGCTAACCCAACATATGTTGAAAAGGCGGCACAACTGACTTGCTACAAGGCCCTGTCCAGCCTTCAGCATCTCGACTGTCACCTTATCATATCCCGCTGCTTTACCAGCTTTCATACTTCTTAATGCACTCACAACTTCATTCATACTAATACCACTTTTATCAGCATCAACATAGTCATCCATCACCGAGGTTAGTGCATGTACACCATCCTCTCTTTCAAACAAGCTTTCAAAATAGTCCTGCCATCTTTTTAACACACATTCCTCACCTTTTACAATACTTCCATTCTGGTCTCTAATAGCGTTCAGCTCGGAGCTCTGTGTTTCTCCTCTGGCTAAACGAATGGACTTCCAAAAGAACTTAATGTTCGTCTGGAAATCCCCAGATAACCTTTCATCAAACACGTCTTTTTGTTCCTTTTTCTTTCTAGCAATCACTCCTTTCACTATCCCTTTCAGTCTTCTATATTTATCTTTCGCTTCATCCACATTCTCAATTGTAGCTTGCTGCATTCTCTCATTAGCTCTGACTGAGAGCCAATCAAGCCACGCTTTCTTTTTCTCACATACCAACTTTTGCACTTCTTTATCCCACCATGCATGCTTCACCTTTTGCACTTTACTTCTTTTACTTATACCACATACTTGGGAAGCCACACTCACAATCTCATCTTTGAATACCTTCCATAACTCCTCAATCTCACAAATACTATCAAGATCATGAAACCTTTCAGTTAATTTGCTTCCATACTCCTCTCTCACTTTATCTTCTTGCAAGTTTTCTACTTTTATTCTTTCTAGAACACTTATGGGCTCACGCCTTCTACGTCTCCATCCTTTAAAGAGATCACTTATACGGCACATAACCAAAAAGTGATCTGTATGGATACCCACACCGCGATATACCCTAGCGTCTAGAATATTTTTTCTCAATCTTTCATCCACTATTACAAAATCAATCATACTTTTACTGACATTCTTCGCTTCTCTTGTATACATATGAATCCTTTTGTGTCGAAACATCGTGTTTGACACACAAAGGTTCCATTCCAAACATACTTCAAGCAAACCTTTACCATTGTCGTTCACTCGTTCATCTCCGTACTTGCCAAGAACCCTTTCAAATCCATCTCGTTTCAGTCCTACCCATCCATTAAAATCACCTAGCATTATGATTCTTTCATTATCCTTACATTCTCTTAATACATCTCTTAAACTCTCCCAAAACTGTTCTCTTTCTTCTTGTACTTCCTGGGACGTATTCGTACCGGAGTCTACAGGAGCATAAACCCCTACGACAAAAATACGAGTGAGTCCCACTTTCATTCTCATCCACATCAGTCTAGCATTCACACATTCGAATATATTCACACACTCAGCCATTCTAGCAGATAGGATGACACCAACTCCCTGGCAAGCTCTGTCGGTATTGGGTACTCCCGACCAGTACGCGGTGTAGGGTCCGTGCTTGGTGGTGTCACATCCTTTCCTCTTCGTCTCATTCACACAAAGCACATCAATCCTTCTTTCATCCATCATCTTACAAACATCATTCATTTTTTCTTCCATTCCTCCTCCAAGATTCAACGTAGCAAAACGGCTCTCCGTGAGCCACTTTTCGCCCCCACTGGAAACGAGACGTGACGGGTGGCGTACCGCGTCGCCGCCATGCGGATGATTAATTTTTGGAATCATTGCGTTCCCACGAGTCATAGGGAAAATATGGTCCACCCCCGCAGAGCCCTTTACGGAGGTAAGGCGGAATCTCAAGTGTGTCCTGTGACCGCCAACACAGACACCCTCCGTTACACCAGCTTGCCCTATGGTCACGAATCCTTGGCACGGGTCGGCTAACACCTTGGATCGGGGTTTTTTCTCGGGTATGCTCCCTGAGAGTTGGTTTTATTTCGGAGTGACCTTCTCCTAGATGGTTGCAGACCAATACTGACGAGGCCCATCTCCCCGGTTTTGATTTCAGAGTTTTCCTTCTCTTAGACGGGTTGCAGCCCAATGCTGACGAGGCCCATCTCCCCGAAATTAAATTAAAAGATTAAATACATAATACATATAATCACGCCTTTATCCCCGGAGGGTTAGGCAGAGGTGAATTAACACTCACATTTCACCAATCATTAAATTCGGTCCCACGTAATTGGGGGTGAGCCTATTGCCGTCTCCCGGGCACTATTGTTGGCTCAAGCCATTCATCTAAGGCTGAGGTGAGGTGCGCATTTTGCCTGGTAGGCTTTTTGGTTCTTAGGCATGTTTAGAGATAAATCATTTTAGGTAATTGGCTATTTGATTATGTTTTTTTATTGTCGAAAAATGGTTACTTTAATATAATATAGTGTTAAAGAGAAATTTTCTTACGACAAATAGTTCTAAAGATATTTAATTTTGAAAATTGAATTTCTCAAGCCGGCCGTAAAAGCTCCATACAAAATCATACTTGTAAGTGACGTCACGCGCCAGTTGCGCGTAGTGCAAATGTTTGGAGTAAAAGAGAATATCGCATTTATCTCGGTCCGCGTCGCGTTTACATCTGTATAGTTTATAAAAGTAATTTGAAATGTAATGAGGAATCTAAAAAATTAAAAATTGAGACAGAATTTGGATTGTTTATAATTTGACTTACTTTGAGAATTAAAAATAATGAAAAGTCATAGTTTCAGTCAAATAGCCTATTTGCTTAGTATTATTTTTGCTTGATAGGTTTTCATAGTTCTGAGGCTAATTACTGTTTAGGAATTCTGAATTTGAGGCAGGTTGCTTTTTAGGTATTGAGCTTTTTTGATATGATCCTAAGGTATATTGCTTCGTAGCCAATTTGATTTTTAGGTAACATCATCAATGAATAACGAATCTGTCCAAATAGTCAATACCACAGTTTTTCTCTAGATAGTAAACTGCAATGGGATTCTCATATCACAGTCTTCGCAGGAAGACTTAGCTCAGCTGCCTATGCGGTTAGAAAGATAAGGTCACTGACTGACGAGGAAACTGCACGATTAGTTTATTTTAGCTACTTTCCTAGCGTTATGTCATACGGTCTGCTGCTGTGGGGCTCAGCTGCCGATATTGAGACTATAGAAACTACTACAGAAACGAGCGATACGGAGCCTCAGACCCCGTGACTCGCTGGAAGAATTTTTCAAAGAAATTAATGTTTTAACAGTTGCTTCTCAATACATTTATGATGATATCTTATATGTACGAAAAATACCAAATTTTTGCGAAAACTATCTGATATACACAACTTCAATACGAGAAATAAAAATAAACTAGTACCAAAACTTAGACTTCACAAGGTTGGTGATTCATTTGTAGGAAGCTGCATAAAAATATTTAATAAAATTC
Organism: Eilema griseolum; assembly: GCA_963662185.1. Lineage (NCBI taxonomy): Eukaryota > Metazoa > Arthropoda > Insecta > Lepidoptera > Erebidae > Eilema > Eilema griseolum. Next base: position 2,109,249 of record OY759232.1, read on the forward strand.
CTTAGGATTTGATTAATATGCCAATAAATAAATTGAAAATAGAAGTGAAAAAAACTTTAATGAGTGGTGGCGCTATTCTCATGCCACCTGAGATAGTGGACTGTATTTTGCGGGGGGTGAAGTTAACATGTTTCATTGACGCTTTACACAACAAACAAGATAGGTGATCGGGTTGCCGCGGAGGTGGTTTAGGCATTGAATGCAACCCGAGAAATTAGGAGAGGATGCACTAACCTTCACGGGGCCACGTGCCGTCGCAGCCGGTGCACCGATCTTCTCTTCCTGGCTCAGGAGTTGCCGCCCACATCACTAAATCACTTGAGGGACACACGAGAGGCACAATCCGATCGGTAAAGGTCTATGAAAGCGGTTAAAATCCAACAAACATTATTAATTTCTAAGAGTCGCGTGCGCGGCCGCCATTGTTTACTAGTTCAAAATGCGAAGTGACTATGCGTCTATTTTGACAATTGAGCGGTGCGGAAACTATTGCTATCTCACTTTAAAAGGTAGCGCGGGAGGGAGATGGGTACAGGAAGCGTGTGTTTCAGTGTCAATGACTTGAATTACTACTATTGAGCAAAAAAAATACAAATTCTACCATCGGCGCAACCAATGAGTAAAGGTTAAAGGTAAAGTAAAAGGTAAAAAGTTAAAGGTAAACTGGAAAGTGGATGAGTATCTTAATGATGTAAATGCGTGGTCAACACAAGTCTCTTGCTTGCTCGCACAAAATATATTGTAAATTTAAGCAAATTTAAAAAAGAAAAATAATCTAGTTCTAATATAGTTCGCTGAGTGTCATGCTGGTATCTTCTCAGTAGAACTAACCTACCGAACCAGCGAAAGAATCATTTTCCAATGGGTTATTTTTACATTATTTAATATTTTTATATTATTTCTTGACATACCTAATTGTAAAATTTTGACGTTCATATGTGCTCTTTGTGTGCCTAAACTGAATAAATGAAATTGATTCTTTGATTGATTCTTTGATTGATTCTTTGATTCATCATCTGGTGAGAAAAACCCTCAAATCTTAGTAAAATTATTTATCACAATCATATCTTTTTTATATACATAGGTTACACTAAAAGTTTCCGGAACTGGCCACTTACATAAACAATATTTAAAAACTTATTACAACATTTGAAAATAGAACTCTTTGGCTGTAGAATACAGTTTGTTTCATCTGACTGTCTTTTGTTTTTACCTTGTGGCGCCATTTAAAAAATTGTGTGTCTGCATCAACATGGATTTAACTCGGGAAAATTTTCGTAGTATGATTTTCTACGATTTTAAGTGTAATTTGACGGCTCAACAGAGCATCGCTCGGCTTGAAACAGCTTTTGGCGATGAAGCTCCATGCAAGACGACTGTTTATAGCTGGTTTGCAGAATTCAAGCGTGGTCGTATCAATCTCAGTGACGAATCTCGCGATGGTCGGCCGTCCACCGCTGTAACCAACAAAAACATCGATGCTGTGCGCCGTATGATTGAAACAGACAGGCATGTGACCTACCATGAAATTCGCGCATCCTTAGAAATAGGCATGAGTCAAATACAATCAATCCTACACAAACATTTGGGTGTGAGAAAGCTGTGCTCGCGGTGGATCCCACATAACTTGACCGAGGATCAAAAAACGGACCGCGTCACTTGGTGCAGTGCCATGCTTACCAGATTCAACGAAGGTGCGTCAAATTTGGTGTGGGACATAGTAACAGGTGACGAAACATGGATTTATTGCTACGATCCCAAAACAAAGCAGCAATCGAGCGTATGGGTCTTTCAAGATGAGCCGAAACCAACCAAAGTGGCGCGCGTGAAAAGTACATCTAAGCGGATGATTGCTTCTTTTTTTAATAAAACTGGACACGTGGCTACTGTTGCTTTAGAAAATCGTCGTACTGTGAATAGTGACTGGTACACGACCATTTGTTTGCCGGAAGTTATTGAGGAACTCCGTAAAAATAACCGTAAACGCCGTATCATCCTGCACCACGACAATGCTAATTCTCACACGGCCAGACAGACAAACGACTTTTTGAAGGCGAAAAATGTAGAACTCATGAGTCATCCTGCATACAGTCCCGACCTGGCACCTTGTGACTTTTATCTGTTCCCAAAAATTAAGAACCAATTACGCGGCCAACGATTTTCATCACCAGAAGAGGCTGTCGAGGAGTATGAAAAACACGTTTTAGAGGTCACCACAGAGGAGTGGCACAAAAGTTTTCAAAACTGGTTTGATCGAATGAAAAAGTGCATAGACGCCAAGGGAGATTATTTTGAAAAACAATAAATTAATTTTGTACCTTTAATAGTATTTTTTCATATTCATTCCGGAAACTTATAGTGCGCCCCACGTATATATAAGACACGTCAATTAGGCTTCACCTCTCCTGACGGTAAGCTGAAGACAACGTCTCAGAAAAGAGAGTCACCATTACGTATATATACCATATAACAATGTTGACATTCACCTTGATGGCCTCATTATATGATTTATCAGGCCCCGGTTAAAGGACCCAGGACTATCAGATTCCAACCGGCGAGTATGTATGACGACCTCTGTGGCGTAGCGGTAGAACATTCGACTGCTAAGCAGGGGGCGCGAGTTCGATTCCCGCTCAGTACAAATATTTGTATGCATGAATATGTATATTTGCATTGATCTGGGTGTTTCTATGTATGATATGTATGTATTTACAAAAAGAAAAGTATCTAAGTATGTTTATCCGCATTCTAGATTCCATAACACAAGCTAGTTACGCTATGCTTACGATGGGTCTAGATAGCGTTGTGTAGAATGTTGTAGAATTGTGGAATTTGTAGAATTATAAAAGTAGAAGCGAAAGAATGCCAGGATGCATGTGGAAAACTGTCTCTGACTACTCCACTGACCAAGAAAAAACTGCATGTATGTATGATTTTGTCCAAGATCGGATAGCATCTGGAGTAGAGACTTGTATCTTCTAGAATTCCTCCCAGATTTTCCCATCAAGCGAGGTGCGGTCGATTGAATGACTGAATAGTGGTCGACTGTACACGCTGAACACTGTCAGTAGACTAGGACATCATCTGAGCGCAGAGATGTCAACTAGCTATGCTATTTTAATAACAGCGAATGTGTTCAATGTGTACACAGTACAGAGGGAATTGGGCAACACCTCTTGAGGGAAAATTATGGTAAGGGTGTGGGCTGATCAATACACACATCTGTGTTTTCATTTTCCTTTCAACAACGCACACATCAATCTTGTAGCGTATTATCGTATCTAGTACAAGAGAGCTCCTCGCTCCGTTCACAACCTGGTAACTTGTCGGCTGTTCATCCTCCCCCGACATGAAAATTAGGAAATTTAGAAATGATTTTATCATTTTCATCTAGGAGCCCTGGATCTTTTTATTTTTACTTCTAAAAAAATCCTCACGGATACCTCCCTGCCGGAGCTGGTGGATGAGGTTAGGTCGGACTCGAAACGACTAAAACACACGGCGCCTGTGTGTCGTTCATTGCCGAAGGTGAGGTTGACAGGTATATATATATCCCTCGCACCCCGCATCTGGATCTGTTCACTCCTTCTCCTTATTTCAGTTTGACTTGACCTTTATGGGAATGACTGACCTAGAGAAAAAAGTCTGCACCAGTGCCTCGTCTGTCAGTTGATTTACTATTTATTAATTTTTTACATGCGCAAAATACCCACGGATACCCCCCACGTTTACTATTTGGTTATATAACACGCCTGGAAAGCCCCGAAGGTGCAGACAGAGGTGCACCAACACCCACATTTCACCAACTGTGACTTTCTATCCAAACTAATCGAAGGCGAGCCCATTGACCTCAAGTAGGAACTTTGTCATAGGATTTATCTTCTTTTCATGGTTAAATTCAAAGTTGCACCGTTGCTACGGCTTCACCGACTCGTAGCTTGTAATACGGCTACGAAGTTATACGCATAACAGTGGTTTACAAGGGATCTACGGGGCTTTGAAGCACTTCAAATGTCGGAACTGTGACTGCCGTAATCAAAAAAGATTAAACTCCACAAAAAGTATTTTCACCATAAAATTTCATTGAGTATAATGCGAGAGTCAAGTTCACTTTAATGGTCAGTCACATGTCAAAATCGAACTTGATTCTCGAATCGAGTTAGATCTTCTCTTAAAACTAATTTACAAAAAAAACCTTTTTTTTACAATAGGAAGTTACTAGGACAACATATAACTGAAAGATTTAGGCTTCGCAATATTCTAAATCAATACAAAGGCAACCACAATTTACGAAGCTCCGCCCAGAAAGTAACGCACACATACAAACATTCATTGGTTAAAAGGAGATAGAAGAGAGAGCAACAACTAATGATACGCTGCCTTATACTTGTATTTGAATCAATCTGTTCAGTTTGCTGATAGCCTGGTAGATAGTTGGTACTAAAACCTCCCCCGACGGCGGCCCGGGCTTTCTATTAATTGCAAATGGTATGCAGGGAACTTGAAATAAGACTTATTTATTGGGAATAGGTTGTAATCGACCGGACGGTTATTTATAACGGTTCATATATAAATACTTTTAAAAGGACATCATCACGATTTGTTTCGTTATTTATTTAGCCCGACGTTTTGGCTACTTTTCAGCTGCCATAGCATAGGCCATAGTCATGGGGTTATTTGAATGAGTGATATTCGCAGACAATTCTAGGTGGTAATAATATATTGTGGTACGAGTGTGTAACGTTGGTGATTACTGCTGAGGCGCTATTGAGTACCGAGCCGACAAGGTAATCATCAGTACACTCGTGTAGCATACGATGATTTTCAACACACTAGCATGTCCATCTAGCATAGACCATAGATTAAAAAACTTAAGTTTAAAAGTAAAACCTGACTATTGAAACGCCAAGTGGCATACGGCTATCCTTGATATTTTCTTGTTTAATACTTTTTAAAGCGTGATTTTTCAGATATCAAACGCGGTATATTTATCTTAATTTTTTTTTTAACCCAGCACTTTATGACCGCTAGAGGGCGCTACATTAGATTCAGTGACACGTCATATAGCCTTTAACTAACCGACGAAGCTTCTAATGATACCTCGATTGTCCAATTCTAGTAAGTAGTTCAGGAGCTATGAGGGAACAGGTGAACCTACAAAGTCTCGTAGCTGTAATCGTAGATGGTTGCTACGTGACCAACATCGTAGCCGTAGTAATTTATACTCCATTAAAAATTCTACCATTTTTAAACGGCTTAGTTAAATTTAGGAAGAAAACCTCTTTCTGTTGACTGATTGATCTGATATATGGCATAATAATTTTTTTATTTAATAAAAAGTAAATCTTCTATAATTAATCTCAAATATAAGCAGCATACAATTGGACCTCGTTCGTTTTATTTCGTCTCTCAACATCCTGCCTTACACGAAGACGAAGTGCCAACGAACTACCAGGCTATAAGCGGAGTGAGGAACTGTGTAATAGACGGGTTTCAAACATGTATTGATTACCCCACACCCCTGCCAAATAGCTATTCCCTTGGGCGGAGTTTCAGTAGACCTGCCCATTGAGGAAATTAGCTCTTATGAAACAGACAGCACATCTCTGCGCTCTCCTAATATCCTGGTCAACTGGTGTAGTACTATGCGGTGACGTAAGAATTGCGACTGTTTGGAATGGGCGCTGTTACCAACGCAAACTAGAGGCGTGAGGCAGCGCACTATTAATTTTCATACAATTGCTGCAAGTTTAGTTTGTTTAAATTTTGCTACATATAATAAGAACTTAGTACAAAAACTATGAGTAAATGTTGAATTCATACAGACTGAATCAAAAAGAGAATCAACACCCACATTTCACCAATAATTGTATTCAGTTTCACGTAATAGGGGGTGAGCCTATTGCTGTATTCCGGGCACTATTCTTGACCCGAGCCATGCATCTGAGGCTGAATCTAGGCTGTATATATCTGTTTGATGCTAAGCAGTCCTATCCCTTGGTCGCTTTGTACGACACCGCATGGGAAGAGATAGGGTGGCTCTAATTCTACTCTGCCGGAAATCACGCGGCGGTTGTATATTTAATATTTAAAAATATACTACTACTGTATCACACAAGGCTCCAAGAAGGAATGATGTTAGGACTACACAGGGGCCTTTTTATATGGAGGTTTCAATGTCGATTGTATTAAAATATTATAGGCATGAGGTTCATGGTGGGTCGCTAATCCCACAATAATTTATTTCGGCACGTAATCCTATGTTTTATATTGTAGTGAAACTACAATGAAGAGCTATTTATGATGATTATTATTTAGTACTGCGTTAGCCTAGTGGTATGGGTAATAGACTGCTGAGACGAGGTCTCAGGTTCGATCCCAGGTTTTACCATGGCACACATCAATGACTTTTCGATGCTTTTCGAAGTTATGTGTGTATTTATCGCAGGTTTATATGTGCCCGGTTAATGGCAATAGGCTCGCCATATATTACATCGGGACCTAAATACAAACTGGCGAAATGTGGGTGCTAGCACCTCTGCCTGTATAGGATATAGGCGTGAGTTTATGATATGTTATTGAATGGCCCTCACGATAAAACTTCGTACCTACCTTCAACATAAATATCTTTGCATCACCCTAAGGTTGACTGGCAGAAAATGCCTATGGCTTTAAGTACGCCTTCTTACAATCATTGTTAACTGGTGCAAAAAAAAAAATGACCATGTGTATTTGACCCCTGGACCGATCGATCGTCTTTAGTTAGACACTAAGCTACCGACGCTTCTTCTTTTCCCTTCCGGAGTTGGCAGAGAGAGCCCTTTACAATATCAAGGACTAACTTAACTGTTATCAGTACATTTTTAATATCCCAAGGTCTCTTATTATTACATAATATTATTACACAGAAGATCACCAACATAAACGATGACCCAATTTTTATTCATGAGGTCAATGCCCCAAAACGCTGCCACGTGTATGCTACCTCGCAATACCAGGGTAGCAGCTCATCAAACGGATATTTCACAGTATCATTTGAATAACAGAGATAAAACATCGCAGGTGTAGTCCCACCACGTGGGATGAGGTACGATGGGATGGGGGCTATATTGTACACCCTATATGTTTTACCTCTTTATTTCCTTAGTAGCCTGGTAACTTTCCACTGGAGAAAACGTGAGGTTGCATTGCTCTAGTAAACTGAATTCAGTTACAGGAATTAATCTATACTGGATGTAATGTATATATTGTACAAATCGTATTAAATAAAGTGCAGTTAAAACAAGGTCAAATCTATACAATGTAACTAACAAACTACTTTAGATATACCATGTTTAATTAAATCTATTATAATATTCATATAATTAATAATCGATAATATAACTGGTAGCGCAATTCTCGCCACGTGAGCTAGTGGACTGTATTTCGCGGGGGGTGAAGTTAACTGTTCCATTGACGCTTTACACAACAAACAAGACAGGTGATCGGGTTGCCGCGGATGTGGTCTAGGCACTGAATGCAACCCGAGAAATTAGGAGAGGATGCACTAACCTTCACGACGCCACGTGTTGGCTGGGCCGCCGGTGCACCGATCTTCTCTTCCTGGCTCAGGAGTTGCCGCCCACATCACTAAATCACTTGAGGGACACACGAGAGGCACAATCCGATCGGTAAAGGTCCATGAAAGCGGTTAAAATCCAACGAACATTATTAATTTCTAAGAGTCGCGCGCGCCGCCGCCATTGTATTAGTTCAATTGCGAAGTGACGATGCGGCTACTCTGACCATTGGCGGGCGAAAACTATTGCTATCTTTCACTTAGAGGTAGTGCGGGAGGGAGATGGGTACAGGAAGCGTGTGTTCAGCGCCAACCAATTAAGACGATTTGAGTTACTACTACTGGCGCCACCATTCCCCCCGGCTTGAAGGGTTACCTTCAAAACGAAAAATGCGGAACAAATCTAAAGTCTAATCTAAATCTAGATTTGGGAAATAACAACTAAAATATAAACCTAGATTTGAACTCGTGCCTACTGCTGGCTAGGCAGAGGGCAGAGGCGAACAACCGGGCGCAGATACGATCCGGTTGCGGGTTTAACCCGTACAACACGCGCGTCAGGCGCGATAAAACGCGGGCGGAGTTTAAAACAAGGTACACATCTGCGTACTCTAGCGCGAATCAAATTACGAGCGAAAATTATCCAGTATTTCTGTCTCAAAATAGACATTAACAAATCGGGACCAGCGTGACAATTCACCTTATGATGATAATCTACTAACAAATCTAATACGTGGTCCTTACGCGGGAGAACTACTGGATGCCTTTGTTCAAATCCTAAACTTGAATTTCTCAAACGACCACCTACTCGAATGAGTCCATCTTCCAAAATGGTTTCAAGTGTCGGAAAGAACGACTACAAGGTTTGTTAAATTCTAAATTTTTAAATTCAGAAGCAAAATAACATTTCTGCAACTCGCGAAGTATGACCAATTCAGCTTTATCTAAATCAGCGGCGGTTATATGACCGCGCGTAGATAAAATTCTCAAAAATCGGCCTACATAAACAACACAACGCAACAGTCTCGACCAAGACGAGACGCGATTAGCCAACAACAAAATAAGGGACTCTTCACGTGGGACCGATACAACAAGCGAGTGCTTCTTCTCCTCGGGTGGTTCGGAAACCGCAGTGGGATTGAATTGACTAACTGGTCACTTATCTAACGCGGCATGAATCCAGGACGGTCCACTAAACCATAACGGGTGATCTAAAATTTGCGAAGGAAGCAATCCACGAGAGAGACAATCGGCTGGGTTGTCGGTGCCAGCAACGTGAAAGAGATTTTGTGGCGCTAATTCAGATTGAATTTTTGCCACTCTATTAGCGACGAATGTGTCCCAACGATGGGGCGAAGAGTGGGCCCAACACAAAGCGACTGTTGAGTCCGAAAAAGCTAAAATTCTACTAATATTAATGCGAAAATTTACAATTATGTCAAATAAATTACCTTAAAGATTTTGACCACAATACAAAATGTCATTAAGCGACACGGAAGTGCTAGTCTTAGCACTGCCATCCAAAACTACGCGGAGTTTAGTAGTAAGCTTATCTTCTCTAATAACTCCGTGGTGCGGGATAATGTACGAAGGCTGGGTCCCGCCAGTGTCCGCAGGCGCAGGTGAGATGCAACCTTTATCTAAATATTCGTTAACAACCTCATCACAGGCCCGCTTCAACTTTGGAGACACCTGCATCTTTCGTTCTAAACAAAGAAAGCGTTTTTCAGTGGATACACGGGAGTCACCGAGCGAAAAAATATCTCCCTTGAAAGGGAGCGCGACAACATAACGACCCTGCTCATCACGAGTAGTCGTGCGACAACAAATCTCCTCAGCCATCTTGTCATCAGGGCTTAGGATAGGTGGGACATTGACCTCTTCAATTTCCCAAAACTTGCGGATGGTAGACTCCAGTGGCGGCTCGACGGTGCAACAGAACGAAGCAGTCGAGTGACTAAAACTATCTATAGAAGCGGGTGCGGAACCAATTATAACAAAACCCAGAACTGTTTCCAGTGCGTGCGGAGCGGGGTACGTCGGTCCCCCTTGAACCTTACGTGATAGCTGGAGGTGCGGGAGAATCGAAGCGCCGATCAATATATCGACGACTCCAGGAACAGCGTAAGTCTCATCTGCTAAAGGCAAGTCTTTAAATTTCGTTAATAAAGACGTGTCAACCGGGACGGTAGGCAACTGTTCAGTTATTTTATCTATAACGAGCGAATCCTTGTCATACCAAATATTATTATTAAAACGAGATCTAAACCTTGTTTTAACGGTGCCATGAACAGCTGACTGTAAGCCTCCAAAACCCTTCACCACTGAGCGGGTTGAACGCTTATTAACATTGAAACCAAGACGTTGACAACAATCTTGAGTAATAAAATTACTTTGCGAAGCGCCATCTAATAGCGCTCGAACAATGCGCGGCTTACCCAATGCATCAACAATAACAACGCGAGCAGTCGCGAGACACACAGTAGTGAGCGCAGCACTAGCGGACAACGAACACAAGGCGACGCCATTCGCAGCGGTCCCCGCGCGGGCAGGAGCGCGCGCGAGCGCGGGCTGCGGCTGTGGCTCAGGCGCCACCGACACTGCGACGTGCCACCGCTCGACGAACCAACTGTGCTCACATTGGATGCGGCGTTACTATTTTCAAAATGGAGCAAAGTGTGGTGTCTCGCTGAACATTTGCGACAACTATTTCTACTATTACATAAAACAACGCGGTGTTTAGTACCGAGACAATTAAAACAAAAATTATTAGCGCGAACAAATTTATAACGATCATTAGGCGATAATTTTAGGAAACCCGGACACTTGTACAATTGCGAATGATGAGCATTACACAAAGAGCAAACAGGTGATTGTACATGTGCTGGTGCGGTATTAACATAAGTATGAGTTGACCTCAGTGACCTCGATGACGCATCTATTTTGAGTTCCGAACTAACAACTTTCTTCGCGCCTTCATGTTTCGATGAAGAGCGTTGCAATATTTTTATATGCTCGCGTACAAAACTTTCTAAGTCTTCGAACTTAGGAATTTTATTGCCGCGATGATCCGACTCAAATAAACGAATGGTTTCGGAATCTAATTTCTTTAAACCCATATACAAAAATAAGAAGTCGCAGAGGTCATCGATCTTTAGGTTCTTTACGGCGCGAACAGATGATGCGAAAGTATCTAGAAACTTCTCTAAGTTTTGATCGTTACATGCCGTAATGGATTTCAAATCAAACATCTGATCCAAATATGCGTTAGCTACCGATCTTTTATCCTCATACTTAGCTTTCAAAGTATTTAAAATTAAATTATAATTTTCGGCACTAAACGTAATTCCAGCGCAAACGGTTATAGCTTTACCAGTTAATTTTTCAACGAGATAATGCAATTTTTCGTGATCTGTCAACGAATCGTTCTTATCTATTGTATTCTCAAAACTATCTATAAATAAACACCAATTGCGAATGTTACCATCAAATTCGGGTATTTGAATTGGTGGCAACTTAGGTCGGTCGCGAGTGGGGTTGGGTCGGTCAGACGGTTTCTCCAAACTCCTAGCGACGCGTTTGATACGACAATACAAATCGTCAAACGACGACAAGGCCTGATAACTCACTGAGTAATCGGGATTTAAATTTAACTCTAAAACGTTGATGTCATGTACTAAAGACTCGAAATCCGCGCGCAAACTATCCAAGTTTTCTATAGAACACAAGAACGAATCTCTAATAGCCAAATCAGAGGTTTTAAGTGCATTATCACAAATCGATTGTACACGAGAGTAAATCATTTCTCTTTTAGCGTATAAAAGTTTCAATTGAACCCCACTACCGGTCCTACCAACCTTTGGGGGCATTTTTACAACTAAATATTAAACTAAAGTGCGGTAAACAACAAAATATGAAATGACTTAATCTTAGCGGTACCTATAGAACAGCGACGCGGCGCGAGCGATATCCGTAGGTAGGTAGGTACCTACGACTGCGAGGGCAAGCTTGAACAAACGCGCATAGCAACAAGATCGTACCTACGCGATGGTCGCTGTCTAGGTTCAACTATTATTTCAGGGATTAAGTATTGCGTAATATCTATTCAAATTAAAATACTTTCGTATGAATTTGAATGAAATGCGAGCGAGGTACAACTGTGTACCTACCGTATTAGGTAAATACGATGCGAGCTAGCGGCGAACGGACAACTTAATTGAAACAAATAAAAACAAAAGCCAAATGCGTTAGGTATTACACGGTGCCTATGCACTAGGGTGTCAGGATACCTAAGATCTAAACCTAAATGCCTAGATGCGGGGTTTTCTACTAAAATAACTAGGTATTTAGGTGCGGTGCGTTTATTCCCAATAGAATAATAACAAAATTGCGAAACTACGACCAAGGATTGATACGATAAGAGAAATGCGAGCGAGGTATAGCCACGTACCTAACCTATGTATGTATTAGGTAAATACGATGCGAGCCAGCGGCGAACGGACAACTTAGCAATTGAAATAGCCAAATGCGTTAGGTATTACACTGTGCCTATGCACTAGGGTGTCTAGGATACCTAAGATCTAAACCTAAATGCCTAGATGCGGGGTTTTCTACTAAAATAACTAGGTATTTAGGTGCGGTGCGTTTATTCCCAATAGAATAATAACAAACTACGAACTACGGCTAAGGATCCGGTTCGATCAGGACCAAAAAGAATGGTAGCGCAATTCTCGCCACGTGAGCTAGTGGACTGTATTTCGCGGGGGGTGAAGTTAACTGTTCCATTGACGCTTTACACAACAAACAAGACAGGTGATCGGGTTGCCGCGGATGTGGTCTAGGCACTGAATGCAACCCGAGAAATTAGGAGAGGATGCACTAACCTTCACGACGCCACGTGCTGGCTGGGCCGCCGGTGCACCGATCTTCTCTTCCTGGCTCAGGAGTTGCCGCCCACATCACTAAATCACTTGAGGGACACACGAGAGGCACAATCCGATCGGTAAAGGTCCATGAAAGCGGTTAAAATCCAACGAACATTATTAATTTCTAAGAGTCGCGCGCGCCGCCGCCATTGTTTTAGTTCAATTGCGAAGTGACGATGCGGCTACTCTGACCATTGGCGGGCGAAAACTATTGCTATCTTTCACTTAGAGGTAGTGCGGGAGGGAGATGGGTACAGGAAGCGTGTGTTCAGCGCCAACCAATTAAGACGATTTGAGTTACTACTACTGGCGCCACCAATAACAATAAATCGCTAAATGTGTTGGTAAGTGCATAACTCAACACAACCAATTTGGCCAATTCTTTTTTTGAAATGTTCGTTGAAGCTCAAGGATGGTTGTTACGGCTAGAAAAATATGAATAATTGCCTTAAAACCCCTAAAACAGCTCTTTTTTGCAATACAAACGTTTTTTAACTAAAACGTAGAGTCAATTTGAGCTTTATTGCTATTGCATAAAGTTCATATATTACAAGCACTCTCTATTGTCTAAGCAATGTAGGTGTGTTCCTAACATCAAAGAGTCAATATGCACTCTATTGCCGCTACACAAAGTTTAAATTCAATCATATCTATCAAAACAGTATGCGTGTGTGCGATGGAGCACAGAATACATCGTTGGAGGATTTAATGTCGCGTTCCCAAACTCTTTGGTCGGTTTCGCGATATTATTTCTTTTGTTTTAAAATGCATCAGTTTTCACGTCATTACATGAGTCAAACACAAACCGCGTTACCAAAAGTGTTTTATTATTTTTTATTATTAATTTAATTTAACCGCGGTAGCCTAGCGGTATGGGTAATGGAGTGCTGAGACGAGGTCTCGGGTTGATTTATCGAAGGTTTATAAGTGCCCGGTTAATGACAATAGCTAGGCCTCTCTGGTGTTACACACATCCATAGGCCACGGTAGCCACTTTCCATCAGGTGGGCCGTGCGCTTGTCTGCCACCTAAGTGGTATAAAAAAAATAATAATAAAGAAACCCTTCGTATTAGGTTACTTGTTATTATATGTAAGAACTGATAATTATATTAACTGATAATATATCTATGAAACACAATAATTGACCAAGTGCATGTCAGACTCGCACGCCAAGAGTTCCGTACCTTATATATACGATGACGGCCTCTGTGGCGTAGCGGTAGAATGTTTGACTGCTACGCAAGAGGCGCGGGTTGGATTCCTGCTCAGTGCAAATATTTGAAGCCATGAATATTTATTTTTGCATTAATCTGGGTGTTTCTAGGCTACCAAACTATTGCAGAGGTCTCGTATACACCTGCTATAAATGCAAGTCCATGTTTCGCACGCGTGTATGCCATAACAACGCACACTAAGAAGCGACATAGCCCAAAAGGTCTTTAGCTCAAAAAAGTATACCCCTTTTTTGTGCTAAAAAAAATCTAGTCTCCTCCTATAAAAAATCTAGTAGCAGTTTCCTTTCACAATTCGTTAAGGAAATAATCCGCCATCTTGAATATAAGGGTGAATTTTTTGTTTTTTGAATAACACATTAACGACGGCTAGGAATCGCTACGCCACTTCTGCTACGAAAAGGACTTACAATGCTACGATTTTATTCAACTGTTCTATTTTTATAGTTTAATCACAGGTTTAGCATAGTTTAGTAATATAATAAGCATTAAGTACTGGACATTAGCTATTTAATAATAAAGTTCGTTTTAAGTCGGATACCGAAACGGTAAGAAATGAACTTCTAACGGTAAGAATGACTCTTTCGAAGGTACGGGCGTAGCGTTAATATAAAAAAAATATACCTGATTTGAGAGCACAGTTATTTACATTATGAACATCAGTATTTTTTAAATTAAAATATAAACATACATACATATAATCACGCCTTTATTCCTGGAGGGTTAGGTAGAGGTGAATTAACACCCATATTTCACCAATCATTGAATTCAGTCCCACGTAATAGAGGGTGAGCCTATTGCCGTCTTCCGGGCACTATTGTTGACTCATGCCTTGTATCTGTGCCTGAGCCTGTGCTGTATATATCTGTCTGATGTTAAACAGCCATATCCCTTAGTCGCCTTGTACGACACCGCATGGGAGGAGATGGGGTGGTCCAAATTCTACCCTGCCGGGAACCACGTGGCAAATTAAAATATAAATTAATACAAATTATACTTCAACAAATCTGTAAGTTCAGGCTTTAAAGAATTCCTTACCATTTGCATTGCAGTTCGTCTGGGAATATTGCTAGTCGGTGACAGAGGAATTAGATTTTATTTAGTTATTTTATTACTTTAGCAATAGTTTTCTAATTCTAAATTCATATAGTTTTTCACAAGTATCTTTGTTATATGACAAACCACAAGAAATAACATTAAGCTCTTTTTGCCGCACTATTTTGCTGATAGACTACCAGAGCAGTAGCCGAGCGAGGATAAATTCAAGTCATAAAATAGTTCTTGTCTGTAGTAAGCAACACATACATAAGTCGTCTGGCTATCCCTTTCCAAACTACCCCTCCAAACAGATAGAGACAGTGCTATAGGAGTAACAAAGATAGCCTACACGGGGAAACACTGTGTTGCAAAGTGCTCTATAGGTTTATGTGAGCCTGGTATTTCAAGTCACGAAAGTGACTTTTGACCTCGTGATCGAAATAATTAGTTGAATGGTGAAAGGTTACAAACCAGAATAACAATTATAGGAAAAACAAATTGTTTCACATGTTTAGGATGTCTTTTAGGTTTTTTGTTTCATTATACGTATGGTACTTGTGCTCTTTTGAATGTCAACCGTGAATATAACTAGCACAAAAGTCAGTTGGGAAGGGACGCGGGTAGTGCGGGGGACGTCAGAGTGCAGAGTAGGCAGGAGGGCTCGCGGGGTGGAAAATGCCTCGACGGAAGGCCAGTCAGGTACTGGCACTGCTACGAGAAGGGTGTATTTGAGTGTGGTTGGAAATACACGATATTGAGTTCGCCAATTGGTAAAGTTGTCAAGAGAAAGTTATTTTATATAGTGGCATTCGCAACAAGAGGACTGTGAACATTATCCAGAGTGTCAATTCTCTTAATTAAAATCTATTCAAAATTTCATTTTCGAACTTCATTCTTCATTCATTCATTCAGTTTTTAAATTGATAGTGATCGGTAAAAGACGACCAATTGGGTATTTGATTGACTAGTCAAATGAGTTACCTTTTACTAAACGTCAAAATTCAAAATATAATAAGGGAACTTGTATGAAATAATTTATTATGACGTCGTAATATTTAATAGTCAAATCTTTTACTATAAGATTGAGTAGATGGTTAAAAAGTAATCAAACCAATAAAGTAATAAACAACGCAACTTTAAAAAAGCTTATTAAATTAAGAATTGTAAAAGAGCAGTATCTTGTACAATTCTTAATTTTATAATCAATTCTTAATTACTGGTTCAAAGTAGTGATGTGAGGTTTCACAATATGCAATATTATATTAGTAGAATAAGTAGTAGGACAAGTAGGAAGCGGGATAGGAAGTAGGACAGAATTATATCATAAAGCTGAAAAGTATGCATGTTTGTTTGTTTGAATGCGCTCATCGCAAGAACTACTGGTTCGAATTGTAAAATTATTTTTGTATTGAATAGTCCGTTTATCGATGAAGGTTTTAGGTTATATTTTATTACGATACTATTTAAGGGAGAGGAGCAGTGATCATAAATGTCAACAAATCCGAAAGTATTTCATAAATCATTTTGAAGACTAAAAAATTACTAATTCAAAGGAGCGATATCATAACATAACATAAACTCACGCCTATATCCCCGAAGAGGTAGGCAAAGGTGTTAGTACTCACATTTCGCTAGTTTATGTTTAAGTCCCAATGTTATAGGTGGCGAGTCTATTGCCATTAACCGGGCACTTATAAACCTGCGATAAATATACACATAACTTCGAAAAGCATCTAAAAGTCATTAGTGTGTGCCATGGTAAAACCTGGGATCGAACCCGAGACCTCGTTACAGCAGTCCATTACCCATACCACTAGGCTACCGCTACATATCAGGTTTCACAATATGCCACAGGCGAACCTGGGGTGGGTCAACTTGTTTATAATATTAGTAGGATAGAATAATAGTAGTAAGACTAGTATGAAGTAGGACAGAATTAGTAGGAGTATCGTGACAGTGGCATAGTGCCTGAGCCCGAGGAGTAGAAATTGCGAATGAGAGGTGGCGAGTTCGAACCCAGGCAACTCTTTTTTTTTTAAGTTAAGTATTGCGGATGTAGGACACGACGGTATTTTGAGTAGCCCACCTGGGGAAGTACCTCAAACCTGCAGAATACCGCGTGCTGTGTCCCCGGCGGTGAGTAGGGTAGCCAGAGCACATTGGAGAGATTTTGTGCACAGTGGGAAGACCAAATGCTTTTCTTGCTTTGTCTTCTACACTGACGACGCAGAAACTCTCTATGCTTATGGGGTTGGTACTGCGAGTGTGACTTCCTTGGTGTTGCACACGTCCATAGGCCACGGTAGTCACTTTCTATCAGTTGGGCCATGTACTTGTCTGCCAACTAAGTGGTATAAAAATTATTCTATTGCAAATTGGTACCTACTTAATAGAATAGATTTTATAAGTACTCTGTACATACTGCTATCAGCGCGTATAATGTTACCTAAGAGTGTTTTATGCAATGGTTCTATGCTTGAAGGTGTGAGAAAGAAAGAGGTCAGTCGGAGGGTGCGAGGGACGTCAGACTGCGGAGTAGACAGGAGGGCGCGCTGGGTGGGAAATGCCGCGACCGAGAGCCAGTCACGTCCCGGCACTGCCACGAAAAGGGTGTATTTCTGTACGGTTGGAAATACACGATATTGAGTTCGTCAATTGGTAAAGTTGTCAAGAGAAAATTATTTTATATAGTGGCATTCGATATTGTTCTATCGCAACAAGAGGACTGTGAACACTCACCATGGGGCCAATTCTATTAATCTATTAAACTTTTGTTCTCCATGTTATCTTTAACTCTTATATTTAAAAAAAATAAGGGACAGATCGCGGTCTCGAGTCCCGCCTGAACCGGTTCAATTTTTCCTATTTCTCAATCGATTTGAATAGTCAGCATACAAATGCTATATATATATATAGAAAAAAGATCGATTGTTTCAGGCGGGATTTAAACCTGCGATCTTTCCCTTACAGGGGAACACTCTGACCACTAAACCACGGAACTTTCGCCATTCAAATACTTCTATACATATATCCGTCTTATGGCGACGACGCGACGGTGGGAGCTATCTACCGATATTCGTACAAACTATTGCTACGTTGTAGGGAGGATGTAGGGAGGCAGTATTTTGTACATGTGTGCAGGGTCCATTGGGCTCCACCAATGGTGTACAACCAAAAGTCATGGAGTGGGGTGTTATAGGGGCTATCAATCAATACTACCTCGTATACACTTCACAAGGATCTCCTCGCTCCACTAACAGCCTGGTAGTTTGCCAGTATTTCGACCTCACTCAAGGATGCGAAGAATTTTTTTATGAAACTTCTAACGATTTATATAGATATAATCTAAATCAACTGTCTCGTCTGTATCTTTACGTTTTGAAAATAGATTGTGCATCTCCTTATAAGCTTCTTAAATGCTACAGGCAATTTTTTTACTCATTTATAGTTTGAGTTGTATATTACTTACGTTACTGTACCGCATCGGTGCGCGAGTCTGACTCTCACATGATCGGCTTTTTTTAATCTTTCACCAACCGCAATAGTCAGTAAATAATCTTGTTATTTTCCATAAGTATTCGCAGAACTTACCGTTCTACCCTATTATACCTAAATTCTCCTACCGAATAACTGAAAATAACATTACTCAAGTGAGGTTCATATGAGATGCGTCCATCCATGTCCGGGATTACGCATGATCGCGATGACACTCCACTCCATATGTGTGCAACTTTCAAATCCACACTAGCTCTCCGTTTGTCTTATATCCTGGTAGCTTGTCACGCGTGAACATGTGAGTCGCGAGTGTCGCGACACACCTCACACATGGGAACCGCAAACTAATGTCCTAATATTCCACACAGGGGGGAGGTATCCGTGGGAATTTTGCGCACGTAAAAAAAAAAAAAAAAAATTCCACACAGGCATTATGGAATAATAACATGTTCACACAGAATTTATCTATACTTCTTTACACTAGTTAATGTGAGTAGCAAAAGCTTTGTTATGGGATCAGTATAATTTTTCAGCACACTACGTAACTCCACTAATTAACTGAATACACACCACATGTGACTGCTGTACAAAAAGAACTAATTGACTAACTAAATATGACCCACAAAAAAAAACTGAAAAAATATACAAAACTAGATGACCTTTGAAGGAGATAATATAAGGAATGAAAGTTTGTGTAGAAGTTCATTCCCATTCATCCCTAATTGATGATGAGTGAATAAATCAATCGAGTAAAACGTCAGTTCACGCTCAACGTTCTTTGCCAGCAGCGCCACGTCACGTTCTTTTTCTCACCAAGTTACCAGGCTACCATATGATTAAGGGGATGTGACGTAGTAATAGTAGACCATCAAAAATATATTTTGTTTAACAGCGCCATCTCACAATTGAATGATGATAGTAGTGTGCTAGCAGCGCCATGTCACGTGTATTTTCACATAAAAGTTCCAGGATACTACACGAGTAAGGAGATGACGTAACAAGTAGTTGCGGCAAACGCGGAACTGGCGTCGCTTCTTGTTGTGACAAAAATTAATATGGAAAAGAACAGAGAACCAAATATATAAAATTAGATGAAAATAATAAATAAACGTTGGCAACGTTGCCTGTAAGAAATTGCCACAAAGCGATAAGGCCGCCATCTGTACGTGCCACGGAACTTGTATCACTTATTCTAGTTATTGTACACCAATTACACATTGGTGTACAATAAAGACGTCATTATTATTATTATTAATTAGAAGAAAATCAAAGAGTGAATAGAAAAGAATTAAAAGAATAATTCAAAAACAACAAATCCGATTGCAAAATTAACAGGTGGCACTCATATTCAAAGTTTCTTGTATGTATACTACTAATTCTATACATATTACAGTATCAAATTTATTTATACAAAACAAATAACTGCATCGCGTAAAACGAAATATCTAAAGAAAAAAAGATGACATTACAAAAAGGCCTGTATCAAGATTAATTATCTTTATCCAATCACGTTCCAAATTCCTAATTTAAAATCATTATCGCTTTACCGTCGAACTGTGATACAATTTTTGTTATAAATAGTTTCTCAATCAGAGTGAAGTGTGTCCAGATATAATAAATACTTCGTCGTTCGGACATTTTGGCAGCGCCATTTTCTCGAAACGGGGTTTCGTGTCTTGGATCACCAGGCTACCAAGTGATCAAAGAGGTTTCTTCAAAACTCATTATATTGATTTATTAAGTTGTACGCAATAGGGAGGGTACATTAAAGTCTCCTCCCTGCTCCTCCCATATTGGTCATTGATGTACAATGACGTAGTTTTTTAGAAAGAAGTTTTTAGCTTTTACTTTATAGCAGAAAAAAAAGTTAAATTTATTTTCTTTAATTAATTAGGTGCTGAGCCCATCTGCATAATGGATAATCGCATACATTCTTAAATATTAATTCTGCTTGATAAGATATGCAGGCTGATTCAATTTTTTTTTGAGAACATAAAGAAAAAATCTCCATTCAAGAATTGTTACTGACCTGACAGATTGATTGAATGTCCTCTGTTTTTGGAGTAAGGATAAATACTCTCAACGTAGTCTCACGATAGTCCAAGTATCCAATGATTTGAGCATCACGAGCGTATATGTGATCCTCCGATTCCTTAAACAGCGTTTAACGCGATTTCACCAAATCCTTGAACGTTGCCACGTAAATCTCAAGGCTATTTGTTAACTTCTAGTACTAGGCTTCCAGAAAATCACAGAGGTCTTTTAACAACTTTAAACGCAGCGTATTCGAAGGGGCTGGCACAAATAAATTCCCACCCCTGCACCCTATCTGAATGCATACACACACTACGGCGAATCGCAACGTGTGTTGTCGCAGCAACAATTATTTTTGAAACATCAAGCCACCATCACACTATGTTAGGAGCCTGGTAGTTCGTTGTACAATACACGTGACTCACTAATTTGCCGTTAAAAAAAGGTAATTCATATAGGTTTTTTAAGTCAAATCTTGGGTTCGATCCCAGGTGTTACCATGGCATACACCGACTTTACGATGCTTTTCGAAGTTATGTGTGTATTTATCGTAGGTTTATAAGTGCCCGGTTAATAGCAATAGGCTCGCTCGCCACCTATTACATTGGGACCTAAACATAAACTGGCGAAATGTGGGTGCTAGCACCTCTGCCCTCCCCTTCGGGGATATAGGCGTGAGTTTATGTTATGTTATATATGCCCATTTACTCGCAATAGACTTGGAATTTTTTGTAACTAAGATATATAAATAAATAAATAAAAAAGAAATAAAAAGTTCTTTCCTAGAAATTCATAAAATTCCTTATTCGTTCTTAGCGGAGTCGCTCAATGTTTTTAGACCCGCTGGTCTGATGATGGGAGGTTGTAATGGGTTCTAAGTATATTATCAATCAACTTTATGGTTTCCGGTTGAGTAGAATTAGGGCTACCACATCTCTTCCCATGTGGTGTCGCACAAGATAACTCAGGGATAGAGCTGTTTGACATCAGATATACAGCCTAGACTCAGCCTCAGATGCATGACTCGAGTCAACAATAGTGTCCAAGGGACGGCAATAGGCTCTCCCCCTATTACGTGGGACCGAATACAATTATTGGTGAAATGTGGGTGTTAATTCACCTCTGCCTAATCCTCCAGGGATAAAGGCGTGATTATATGTATGTATCATCATATGATTTATCAGGCCCCGTTTAAACGACCCGGTACTATCAGATTGTTACCGGCGAGCAAATGATTATAATTATAAAAGTAGATGTAATATGTAAAAAATGCATGCCAGGATCGTAGCAAGTGGAAAACTGTCTCTGACTACTCCACTGACAAAAAAAACTGTATGTGTGTATGATTTTGTCCAAGATCGATAGCATTTGGAATAGTGGCTTGTATATTTTGGAGTTCACCCCAATGTTTTTTCCATCAAGGGAGGTGCAATTGAAGAAAGGAAAAATTGTCCGACTGTACACGTTGAACACTGTCAGTAGACTAGGAAATCAGCTGAGCGCAGTGATGTCAACTAGCTATTTTAATAACATCGAATGTAAACAGCACGTCAAATATGAATGGAGAAATGGTATACGCCTCTTGGGGCAAAAATCATGGTAGGGGTGTGGGGTGATCAATACACGCATCTGTGTTTTCATTTTCCTTTCTACAACGCACACATCAATCTTGTAGCGTGTTATCGTATCTAGTACAAGAGAGCTCCTCGCTCCGCTCACAGCCTGGTAACTTGTCGGGTGTTCATCCTCCCCCGACGAAGTATGCGATAAATTTTAGCGACATGAAAAATTAAATTTGGAAATAAAAATTAATAAATAATAATGATTTTAATATTTTTATCTACGAGCCCTGGGTCTTTTTTTACGCCCGTAAGAATCTTCACGGATACCTCTCCACCGAAGCTGGTGGGCGAGGTTATGTCGGACTCGAACCGACTAAAACGCACGGCACCTGTGTGTCGTTGTTCATTGCCGAAGGTGAGGGATATACCTATCAAAGGTATATCCCTCGCACCCCGGCTGACCCAGGACCATGTCTCTCATTCAGTTTGACTTGACTTTTATGTATATAGGTTTATTATTTGATTATATAACATGTCTGGAAATCCCTGAAGTTGCAGACTAAAGTTCACAAACACCCTCATTTCCCCAACTGTGACTTTCAATCCAACGTAATAGGGGGCGAGCCCATTGCCGTCAAGCGAGAACTTTGTCATAGGATGTGTATCTTCTTGTAATGGTTAAATTCAAGGTTGCACCATTGCTACGGCTTCACCGTTTCGTAGCTTGTAATATGGCTACGAAGCTATACGCGTAGCAGTAATTTACGAGGGATCTACGGGGCTTTGAAGCACTTCAAAAGTCGGAACCGTGTTTGTTGTGATCAAGAAAGTGTTATAGTAAAAGAAAACCTGTTATTAGCCTTACTTTTAGTTTATAATGTATATATTTGCTTACTGTATCGCTGTTGGTTTTTTGAAATAAATAAATAAATAAAGAATTAAACTCCACAAAAAGTATTTATACCATTGAATTTCATTAAGTATAATGCGAGAACTATGTTTACTTTAATGGTCATGTGAAATCGAACTTCTCTTAAATGATTCATCTCTTAAAATTAATTTAAGAAAAAAAATAACCCATTTTTTATTTTTACAATTGTAAGTTACTAGGACAACATATAGCTGAAAGATTTAGGCTTCCCAACATTCTAAATCAATAACAAAGGCAGCACAATTTACGAAGCTCCGCCCAGAAAGTAACGCACACATGCATACATTCATTGGTTAAAGGGAGATAAAAGACAGAGCAACAACAAATGATACGCTGATACCTTATACTCGTATTATAGAACCTATTTGAATCAATCAATTACAGGGAACTTCATATATAAATACTATTTAACGGATTTCGTCTCGATTTATTTTATTATTTAATTTAGCCCGACGTTTTGGCTACTTTTTAACTGTCATAACACAGGCCATGGATAGTCACGGGGTTATTTCAATGTGTGATATTCGCAGACAATTCGAGTGATAATAGTATAATTATTGTACTAGTGTGTGAAGTTGGCGATTACTGCTAAGACGCTATTGAGACCCTTTTTTTTTTTTTTTTTACGTGCGCACAATCCCCACGGATACCTCCCCACCGGAGCCGCTGGAGGAGGTTATGTCGGACACGAACCGACTAAAACGCACGCCGCCTGTGGGTCGTTTTGGTTGCCGAAGGTGAGGTTGACAGGCATATCCCTCGCACCCCGGCCGACCCAGGGCCATCTCTCACGATCTGGCCCTCTTCTCGGGTGTGGGGACTACAGAGTCCCCAACTCGTCCCCGGAAACGGGGAGGCGCGCCACGCGCGCCACCGCCGTGGCCTGCTTCTGCCAGGGTGACAGGCGGCTTCACCTGTCACCCCCAGGCCGGCGCTCATGGGGGGCGGAGGTCGTTCATCGACCTCCGACGCCCGAGTTGCCTTCGTACGCGGGCAGCTTGTCTTGCGATCCTTCGTCGCTCCCGCTGCCGCTCCCGCCCCGCCTCCTCCTTCACGAGCATTACTTGCTCGCAGAAGGAGGCGCCGGCCGCCCACGCATCCGCGCAGCGAACCATCGCCGCGAGCAAGGTGGAGAGCGTGAGAACCCTCACTCCCAGGGCCGCCACAAGCTCCCGCCTCGGCGTCTTCCACGCCGGACACTCGGTGAGCGTGTGCGGACCTGAGTCCTCGCTCGCGTCGCAGTGATGGCACTCGGACGTTGGCTCTTTGTGCATCCGACGCAGATACTTTCCGAAGCATCCGTGCTCGGTGATCATCTGCGTCAGACGGTACGAGAGGCTGCCGTGTGGCCTCTCTAGCCACTCCCCCAGCTATTGAGACCCTAGCCGACAGGCGAGAGTCTTAAGAGAGCCGAAGACGGTGATCATCAATACACACGTGTATGATACGACGTTTTTCAACACACTTTCGAAGAAAATAATACTAAAATAGTAACCTTTCCATAACGTTAAAGGCATCTTATGTCGGCGGTGAAAAGCATAAATCATTTTCTTCATAAATAGTACTTGTACACAATTCAATTAAATTAATAATTGACTATTATAATTTCAACAGTGAAAATGAGTTGAGAATTATTTTCACAATATTTCATTTTTTGGAACGTAGAAAATGAGGAATTTCAAGTTTTTACAGAGAAAAAATAAGACATATTTGATTGAAAGTTTTGTTTATTAAACTGGGATACATGCATATATACATATAATCACGCCTTTATCCCCTAAGGGTTAGGCAGAGATGAATTAATACACACATTTCACTATCATTTTTGGTCCCACGTAAGAGGGGGTGAGCCTATTGCCGTTTTCCGGGCACTATTGTTGCCCGTAGTATGGACTGTATATATATGTCTGATGCTAAACATATATCTATCCCTTAGTCGCCTTGTACGACACCGCATGGGAAGAGATGGGGTGGTCCAAATTCTTCTCTCCCGGCAACCACGCGGCTTTCTGCCTTCTTAAACTGGAATTATTAATTCAAATACTTAGTTGCATGAATTTTGCTATTAATTTATTTGTATTTATTTTGCACACGATTTTTTTGCATGGAAACTTTTTTAAGAAAGCAACTCAACCAATAAAATATAAAAAAGCTATAGGTAACTCACAGGGTCGGTAGCTCGGGTGTGAATCCTCTGGTCTTTCCATCATGGGCGTTGTGCTTGTTTGCCACCTTAGTTATTTTAAAAAAAAGAAACATGTATACATAAAAAGGTGCGTCAAAATCTTAACCATTTTTTGCCAGGTCGAGTTAAAAGGAGCTGAAACTTCAACAAAACCCCGCGAACCTACAACGATACTGAGTACGGACAGCTGTTTTATGCAAACATAATATTTGACAAAGCGATGAAACTACACACACGCCTAGCGTTTATGGAAGCCTGGTAGTGTGCAGTTCGAAATCGTGAGTGATGACGTAATCTTCAACGGTATGACGTCATCGTTGGACGCTAGTTCTTGATGGAGTTACTTAATTTATGATTGTCTCTTGTTTGAGTGCAAATAAGGGTATATTACAAATCTGAGTTACAGTGGTAAATAATGATTACTCAAATAAAGTTTTTTTTGACTAATAGGGTACTTGATACACGGAGTAACATTTCGCTGTTTTACCCGATTTCATAAAAAGTAGGAGAATTATAATACGGTTGTAGTTTTACCCGGCTACGGCGAAGCGAGATTTTGACAGGCTTTGTATGTATGTATGTATATATATGTAGAATCATCTGTTCGTTCATAGCTCTACAGCCACTTATAAGAACTTGTAACCGGGAAACTTCCCCTGGCTACTCCACCGGTTCGCCCAGGTAAGAGCTGAGGAACTGAGACTCGAGAATACCTCAGGGCGCCTTTTACATCAGAGAACAGTGTGTGTGCGTGTTCCAGATACCCTCAATGAAACGACCTTGGGTGGTACATACATATATTTGACCAGAAAAAATACACAGAATTTACAAATTGTTACTTAGGGAGGTACTACAGAATTCAATCAGAGGAACACAGAATTTACAAATTGTTACTTAGGTAGGTACTACAGAATTCAATCAGAGGAACACAGAATTTACAAATTGTTACTTAGGTAGGTACTACGGCATTCAAACAGAGGAATTTATACGTGACCTTTTCGGTGGATCTTCACGGAACGTCAGCCCAGGTTGTCGGCTTGCGTAGCGGGACCTGTTCACCGCTTCCCGCACTGCCACTCGAGTCCCAAGACCAGGAACTCCGATCGCTGCTCACCGCCTCCCGCACTGCGCCACGAGTCCCAAGCCAAGGAACTCCGGATCTTTATGCGAGTACCGCACTTTGCGGATGGGTCAAGTAATCTCCTCCAAAGGTACCAGCAGACCCCAGAGAAGTTCGGAATAGGCTGCCAATTATCCCTCGGATAATATAGCAAAATGTAGGTAGGTACAGAGAATCTTTAAGCAAGAAAAACAACAGAGATTTACGACCTTCGTCGTACGTAACTCCGTGAGATCTGATCTTTTTTTTTTTTCCCACCAGGAGAGGCCTATTTATAGTCTTCTCCATGGAAGATTCTCGCAAAAATCAAATTTTCACCAATCAACAACACGTAACACTCAAAACAAAACTTCTACCTCATATCAATACTTTTTTGACAGATGACAGTTGTAGTTCGCACTAACACCGCATCAATAATTTAAAATTATGCTATAAAAGTATTATGTAACAATTAAGTGATTTAATTCCATAAAAATCACACAATTATCTAATGATAAGAATATACTAAAATGCTAATTAACACTAGCATTATTTCCAGCGACATCTATCGTCAACTTAGAGAAACAAACACCACAACACAACAGGTGATCAATGAAGATTCACGGCAATCCTTTTAGATGTCGCC
Organism: Eilema griseolum; assembly: GCA_963662185.1. Classification (NCBI taxonomy): domain Eukaryota; kingdom Metazoa; phylum Arthropoda; class Insecta; order Lepidoptera; family Erebidae; genus Eilema; species Eilema griseolum. The sequence goes on from OY759232.1 coordinate 2,135,955, forward strand.
ACAGGCACATCCCAAACATATTGCAACTATAAATTGTGTTACTTAATAAAGAATATTAACGCACAAACATTCCGGCGTTACACCATCCCCCAACTCCGATAGTATTACTTGCGGACAAGTTACGCAAGGAATACACACAGAGTATAACAAAACAAAAGTCTGACCAACAACAAGACATAGTATTTCGAAGTACAAAACAAAAAGGATTCACAGTAATCAGGTCTAACTAGAGGTAACAACTGACACCGACTCTCTTACTACAAGTCGAAATGCCCTAAGCAACTAGAATAAAAGATCCCTTATCTGCTATAGTCATATGATTGCATATGCAACCCTACTATAGAGAAAGTGCTGATGAGGAACGAATACTCGATGAGGTGTACATAATACATGATAGTTCGTCCCATTCGAGGACGCTCAATCCTATATATCAACATAATAACTTCACCGAGTCGCGGTATTAAAATAGAAATATCCAGTGCTACGAAGAGGTAATAGCGCTGACGCAAGGCAGAGAGGATACCGCAGGTTGCTTCTCATCAGAGTACTTCAGAATGTCTTTAATGTGATATTCGCCCAAATCTTTCCCATCTAAATCAGCCAACCTATACACTAAAGAAGAACGTTTAGAAGTTACTACACACTTCGTAAACTTAGGAGCTAACTTAGCGGTAAAATGTTTGGCCTTGTTAGACAAATAATGTGTACGTTTATAAACAATTTGACCAACCTTAAGCTCGACATGCCTTTTTCTAAAATTGTAATACTTCTCATTACGCTGGTGAGATGAAATCAAATGTTTCCTCACCTGATCGTAAATGCGTTGCATTTCTTTTAGTTTAGCACCGAAGGCTGCGGGTTCATCCACGGAGACTAAGTCCGGATGACAAGTAATGTCAGATTGTCTATATAGAACTCCATCACCTATGAATTCCCTACCATGCACCAAGAAATATGGAGAAAACCGAGTGGCTTCGCTTACTGCAGTGTTTATAGCGCACTGCAGTTCAACAAGATGTTCATCCCACTTCTTGTGCTGAGTTTTCACATAACATGAGATGGCTTGAACGATATTTCGAATTGCTCGTTCCGCTTGATTGGTCTGAGCATGGTATCGGGGGCTATAGTATATATTAGGTACATTATATTTGGCCAACAGGTCTTTAAATTGTTTGCTCACAAACTGAGGACCGTTATCAATATAAATAGTCTTGCAAACTCCATGGACTAGAAATACATTTTTCTCAATGAATCTCGCCACTGCAGCGCCTGTTGCGACCCTAATAGGACACAACATGACATATTTGCTAAAATAATCAGAGACAACGATAAGATGAATATTTCTATTGCTTGACACTGGAAAAGGTCCAAGCAGATCACATGAAATTGCTTCAAAAGGTTTAGATACGCGCTTTGGGCTACCCATTAACCCAGGACGAGAGGTGTTTACAGGCTTGTACTGCTTACAAACCTCACAATTACCTACATATTCTTTGACACTATTATACATTTTCGGCCAGTAGTAGTTCAAAGACAACCTCTTATGCGTTTTCCAAACACCTCCATGGGCACTAAGCGTGTCATCGTGGTATTTGGTGAGAAGTGCTAGTCTGTCTTCTTGGGGTACCACCAACTTCCAATCAAAATCTGAAGTCAAAGAATATTTGTTTTTAGAAAATCTATATAGCAAGTTATCACGGATATCAAAATTAGGGTAATGCCTTGGGTTCTTACGCACGCATTCCATGGTGTGAATATACCACGGATCACTAGTGGAGCTCGCGTCAATGGAATCGATTTTTATGCGAGACAGAGCGTCAGGTACTACATGATCTTTTCCTTTACGGTGTTCTATGTTGAAATTAAACTGACTGAGTCGCATACTCCAACGCGCTAAACGTCCTGTAGGATTCTTGAGCTTGTGAAACCACAGTAGGGAGGCATGATCAGTGACAACAGTGCACTTTTGTCCTTCCACATACTGTCTAAACTGTTCCAGCGCAAAAATCACGGCCAGAAGCTCACGCTCGGTAGTGCTGTAGTTCACTTCGTTCTTATTTAAAGAGCGACTACAATAAGCGATGGGGTGTTCCACGTCATCGTGTGTTTGGGTCAGTACAGCAGCAACAGAGTAAGCTGACGCGTCACTTAGTATGCGGAAAGGCAAAGAATAATTCGGCATTTTTAATATAGGAGCAGAGACCAAAGCTGACTTGAGAAGGTTAAAAGCCTCCTCAGCTTCAGATGTCCAAACGAAGTCAACCTTTTTAGCGGTTAATTTACATAGGGGTTTACTAATCTTAGAAAAATTATTAACAAAACGACGATACCATCCGGCCATACCCAGGAAACGTTTTACATCCTTCGAGTTACAAGGAGTAGGATAGTTGAGGATAACCTCGACCTTGCCTGGATCAGTTCGCAATCCATGCCTATCTACATAGTAACCAAGATATTTCAGTTCGCTTCGACAAAAGTGTGATTTCTTCATATTAATCGTTAGGCCCGCATCCTTGAGTCGCTGATAGATTCTATTTAAGAGATCCACATGCTCCTCGAAGGTGCTGGCCACACAGATTATGTCATCCTGGAAGCAAAACACTCTGTTGTCGAACTCGGGACCGAACAGGCGGTCCATCAGTCGTTGCATCGTACTCGAGGCTCCGACAAGACCAAAGCACATCACATTATACTGGAACAAACCCCGTCTCGGCACCGTGAATGCAGTCTTCTCAGCAGACAGGGAAGAGTCGAACGGGATTTGCCAATATGCTGCACTTAAATCTATAGAGGACAAATATTTAGCATTATTCAGATGGTCTAAAATTTGATTGATGTAAGGTAAGGGATAAGCGTCGCTTTTCGAGACCGAATTTAGCTTACGTGAGTCCAAGCACAGTCTTAGATCACCATTCGCCTTTTCCACCATAACCACAGGTGAGTTCCACGCAGATTGTGATGGAGACACCACTCCCATCTCCAACATCCGGTCCAACTCCGCCTCCAGGGCCTTCTGTTTGAGAGGTGAGAGCGGGTAATACCGTTGTTTGATCGGCTTGCTGTCACCCGTGTCTATGACGTGATGCACAAGCGTCGTTCGACCTAAGCCCACCTTATCCGTATTTAAAGAATCAAATTTTTCAATGATCCCGTTCATTACACACCTCTGATTCTCGGTCAGGTTGTTGTAATCCTCGAGACCACTGTGAAGAGACAAAGATTCAATAGGACAGTTTTCATTAAAATTATTCATATTAATTTTTTGGGAAATTAATTTATTACTTAATTGAAATTGTTGCCAGAAATCAACACCAAATATCATTGACGTTGATATTTCTGGTACAACATAAAACTTAACTACTCTGATAACAGAGTTGTATTCTAAGGGCAAAGAGATACAACCCAGACATTTCAAGTGGGAACTGTCTGCAGTTGTGATACTAAAGTTTGGGTTGACACTTTCCAGTTCAAACCCTAAATCTAAGAAGATACGGTGCGCACCCTTTCCTAACACAGAGCAGGAGGCACCAGAATCAAGAATTTAAATTTAAAACCTTAACAACTAAGTACGGTCTAACATCGTTATCCCGTTTAGTAAACAGGACCTTATCAGAGTAAGAGTCAAACACTGAGCTCGGATCAGACATGCCTGACGATTTATTAATAAGGCCCTGGCCTACGCGTTTTTTGACTTCGTCGTGCATTGGGGGCAGTCAGGTGTCTTTACTCCTTTGGCACCACAACGAAAACACACCAACTCCCTCGACTTTGAGCAGTTGTAAGCCGTGTGATCGCTGCCTCCACACCGAAAGCATTTACGTTCGTGCGAGACCGGCGAGCCGTTCACTGCGGAGACCTGCTTGGTAGCTTTTGGTGTGCTCTTGACTTTCTGTGAATGTAAGTCAGAGGAGATCTCACATTTATCCAAGACTGGCTCATGGAACGCCTCAGCCCTAGCACGTGCAAGTTCTAAACGCTTACCTAACCTTTTCAGATCATCAATAGCGTTGACTTCATGAAGGGCGAGTTCCTTCATGTAGTCAGGTCTTATGTTATGCATAAGGATGTCCAGTTGTTCCTCACTGGGCATTTTACAAGACAGTCTAGAGAACATGGCCTGCATTGTAGAGATGTAGTTCACTAGGGACTCAGTACGGGCTTGGGTACGTTGCCTAATCTCATTCCGTAAACGATAATCATAATCGGGAATATCAAAGGCGTCTCGTAACTCATTTAATAAATCTTCATACGACATAAAGTTGGCTTTATTGGTGCGGAACCAGGACAAAGCTGGTCCGTCCAATAGGTCAGAGAAAGCCAGGAGAACCTTTGATTTAGAGACTTCCCTTGCACACCTCAGTTCTTCCAATCTCTCAATGAAGACGCGTACACAAGAAGAACCATCATATTTTAAATTAAAAGAATTTAAATTAAGGGGTCGTTCCCTATAAACAAAGTTATCGTTAGTCGAATTAATGTTTTGCGAGCTACCCCGCATCGAGCGTTCCTTTCTCACTACAGGTGAAGTATACTCAACATGGTCACGAGAGGGGCGATCATCATTATCTGACACCTCAGATTCTGAGTCACTATTCGATTCAGCAACAGACAAAATCTTAACTAGTCTGTGACGAATACCTACAAGTTCAGAACAATCTAATCCACAACGAGCAAGCCTAGTTAAAAGATAGTTCGCCCTAACAGCAGCCCTAATGCGACTATTACGATCAGCATCAAAGTCACCTGACGATAGCAAATCCTCGAGTTCCTTGACCTTTGGCTCGCAGACAGTACGTTCGCTTGCAGCATCGGTGGACTTAACGGTGCTTGGCTTCAGACTCCCACGGCGAACTAGCCGGTATGCCGTCCGTAATTCGTTACGCAAGTCGACAACCGTAGCCTCAGGATCCGCTGAAATGCCCATATAAGACAACTCATTAGACAGCTCATCTTTTCTTAAGTATTTAACATATTGGTGCATTTTTGCCATGTTATAAGAATTTAACTTTACAAGTGTAGGTATGGAAAAAAAATTTTACAATAAAATTCAACTAACGACTAAACAATTTTCCGTTATTTAACGGATGTTCACAAAAGTATATTCCCAGAGGGTATCAAATTGAACTACTAAATTGACAAAAAAATTTTTTTTTGCTAGGTACAAAAAACGTGAAGTAGGTAGGTAATGTAATTTACCTCCTTCTATACTATTTCAAAAATAAAATTTTAACGAAGAACAATTATTAATAGCGGGTAGGTATTATGTACCGCCCTGCAGGCTATTACTAAAAAGTAATAATACAAAGAAATTACACAGAGATCCAAATACTTGAACCGTTTGTGTAGGTACAAGCTCTTAGGTAGTTACCAACGATATAATAAAAAAGAGAGAATTTAATTAAATGTAAGGTAGGTAGCAGGTATAAGTACCGGCTTCCAGATCGTTCCGAAATTCACAAAAATAAAAAAATTGGTTATCGGCACTTCACAGAAAATGCCGACAAGTTGAACAATGCTAAATTCTGGAAAAACAGATGTTATTAAATTTGATCAAACATATGCATGAAATTAATTTTAGTTTAAGTAGGGACAAACTAAGTAGGAACCAACCAAAGACCAAGAGATAATCAGAGGGGGAAAAAAAAGAAAAAAAAGAAAAAAAATGGGTATGCCGAAAATATATATATTTTTGAAAATGTTGCAGCTAAATAAATTTAGAAAAAAAATTTGGACCCGTTTCCTTGCTATTTGATGTAAATTGCAAGGAAATGAATTACGTGCTTAGCCGCACAAGCACTACCAATTAGCGTCTTGGAAAGTATCAGACGGATAGTAGGTTCGATTTCATTAAAGGCGTCTTTCTACGCACACACAGTAAGCAAAGAGAAATCCTAGTGACCTGAGATTTCTAGACCTGCCCATACGTTGGTCGCCAATTTTGTAACCGGGAAACTTCCCCTGGCTACTCCACCGGTTCGCCCAGGTAAGAGCTGAGGAACTGAGACTCGAGAATACCTCAGGGCGCCTTTTACATCAGAGAACAGTGTGTGTGCGTGTTCCAGATACCCTCAATGAAACGACCTTGGGTGGTACATACATATATTTGACCAGAAAAAATACACAGAATTTACAAATTGTTACTTAGGGAGGTACTACAGAATTCAATCAGAGGAACACAGAATTTACAAATTGTTACTTAGGTAGGTACTACAGAATTCAATCAGAGGAACACAGAATTTACAAATTGTTACTTAGGTAGGTACTACGGCATTCAAACAGAGGAATTTATACGTGACCTTTTCGGTGGATCTTCACGGATCGTCAGCCCAGGTTGTCGGCTTGCGTAGCGGGACCTGTTCACCGCTTCCCGCACTGCCACTCGAGTCCCAAGACCAGGAACTCCGATCGCTGCTCACCGCCTCCCGCACTGCGCCACGAGTCCCAAGCCAAGGAACTCCGGATCTTTATGCGAGTACCGCACTTTGCGGATGGGTCAAGTAATCTCCTCCAAAGGTACCAGCAGACCCCAGAGAAGTTCGGAATAGGCTGCCAATTATCCCTCGGATAATATAGCAAAATGTAGGTAGGTACAGAGAATCTTTAAGCAAGAAAAACAACAGAGATTTACGACCTTCGTCGTACGTAACTCCGTGAGATCTGATCTTTTTTTTTTTCCCACCAGGAGAGGCCTATTTATAGTCTTCTCCATGGAAGATTCTCGCAAAAATCAAATTTTCACCAATCAACAACACGTAACACTCAAAACAAAACTTCTACCTCATATCAATACTTTTTTGACAGATGACAGTTGTAGTTCGCACTAACACCGCATCAATAATTTAAAATTATGCTATAAAAGTATTATGTAACAATTAAGTGATTTAATTCCATAAAAATCACAGAATTATCTAATGATAAGAATATACTAAAATGCTAATTAACACTAGCATTATTTCCAGCGACATCTATCGTCAACTTAGAGAAACAAACACCACAACACAACAGGTGATCAATGAAGATTCACGGCAATCCTTTTAGATGTCGCCACAGGCACATCCCAAACATATTGCAACTATAAATTGTGTTACTTAATAAAGAATATTAACGCACAAACATTCCGGCGTTACAAACTGGACTGAGATATCGTTAGAAGCATCTTAGTCGTCCAGTGCTTATATGCTACTGAATCTAATGTGGCGCTCTCTAGCGGTCCTAAAGTATCATTATTTTTATCATTATCATTATTGTATTAATTATTTATTAGTGTCAATTTAATTCCATATTTTTACTCAATTAATTAAATTACTGAACACATATTGATAACTCACTTGTACTTTTTTATATTAATTTTATAATAATATGTGTAACAACAAATTCCACCAAGTTTTTTTTTTTTTTTTTTTTTATATAGGACACGTCAATTGGACTTCGCCTTGCCTGATGGTAAGCTGAAGGCAAAATCCCAGAAAAGAGGGTCACCATTACTTACACATACCGTGTGACAATGGTGACACTCAGCTTGACGGCCTTATCATATGCTTTTTCACGCCCCGCTTAAAGGACCCGGGACTGTAGGAAGAAGGAAACACGTGAGCTGGTAATGAATTCCAGGCCTTAATGGTGCGACAGAGGAAAGAGTCTCCGAACCGCTTGGTTCTTGATCGGATGTTTTGCACCGTGTGCGAATGACATCTAAGACCTGCACGCGTTGTCCTGTGTAGGAAAGGGGAGGGTGGGACTAATTGGAAGAGCTCATCAGAAAACTCCCCATGGTACAGACGGTAAAATACAGCCATGGACGCAACATCTCTACGCAGCTGTAAAGGTTCTAGGGTGTTCGTGATCTCGGGATTCCCAATGATGCGGATCGCACGTCGCTGCAACCTGTCGAGAGCATCTAGTAAGTACTTTGCTGAACCATCCCAGAGATGCGAGCAGTACTCCACACAGGAGCGAATTTGTGTCTTGTATAGAAGACACCGCTGCTCCGGCGTGAAAAATCGTCTCACTCTGTTCAGGACTCCGAGTTTTCGTGAGGCTGTTTTGATGATGCTTTCGATGTAGTTTTTGTTATTCAGGTTGCAGCGAACATCCATACCTAGGATATTGAGATTGTCCTGCAGCGGCAGTGGCGTGCTCTGAAGAGTGGGGAGGGGAAGGAAAGAAGATACTTTTGCTGTAAACGCACATGCCTGCGTCTTCTTGGCATTGAACTCAACCAGGTTCTCAGAGCTCCATTGAGAAATGTGCAGCTTCTTGTCACTGAGCTTGACGACCCCGTCAAGCTCAGTGACAAGAAGCTGCCTTTTCTCTGCGATATCTGACTGCTTGGCCGCTGGATGTCCATGATAACTCCCATGTAAAGTGCTATCGTCTGCATAACAATGAACATTGCCGGTAGACAGCATGTCGTTGATATGCAGAAGAAAGAGAGTGGGTGATAAGACGGACCCCTGGGGCACGCCAGCATTAACCTGCAGAAACTCTCAAGCTCGTCCGTCACATAGGACGCGAATACGGCGCCCCTGCAGGAAGCTAGCAACCCAGTTGCACAGCCTAGAAGGCAGACCAAAGGCAGGTAGCTTAGAAAGAAGCGATTTGTGCCAGACTCTATCGAAAGCTTTGGCGATGTCAAGACTAATTGCCAGTGACTCGCCGTGCTTGTCCATAGCCTCACCCCAAGGATGGGTAACGTATGCTAGAAGATCACCCGTTGACCGTTTCGGTCTGAAGCCATATTGCCGGTCATTAATCTATAGTATAAATAGTCTAAATTACTGAATCTAAATTTTTATAAAACCAAATTTATCCAAGTTTTCATGTCCTACATCGCTACGTATATGGGTGAAATTTACCTGAAATAAATTCATTTTATTTTATTATTTATTTTAAAGTAATGTGTTAAAAAATAAATTTCGGATAAATATTAGTATCAACTGAAAAGACTTAATTAGCACATTTCAAATAAATATAAAATTATAAATATTGCTTGCCCCAAAATAATATAAAGGAAAAATGTATTGTTTTGTTAGACTTATGTAACTTACGACTAAGGCAATCATTGATACTTTTTTGTGTAACACTTTTTAAAGCGTGATTTTTCAATAGTCTGGTTTTAGTTATCAACTTATTTTTTCAAAAAGTCACAATTTAATTGCTTTCATGCCTAAACCACTTAACCGATTTTGTTCAAATTTGGTACAAAGGGAACCTTTGAAAATAATATAGGCTAGTTTAGGTACAAAAATCGACATCCACGTGGAGTCGTGGGCTGATTTTCAAATAAACATTCTTTTTTGATGGTCGGTCAAGTCAAGTCACAAAAATAATTTTGGAAATGTTAAAATGATTGAGAGCCGTTGTTGGGGGAGGCTTTGATGCCGGCAATGTACCAGGTACTCAGAAGAGCGAGAAGATAGCTTAATACACAGGTCTGCACGTCTGTAGTGCCTTCACCTTTCATACGCGAACGAGTGAATGTGTGCATCAGGGGGGTTCTGGGCGGAGCTTCGCAATCGTACTCCTGTCATACATGCTACACATACGGAATAGTAATTATAATACAAAGTTTAAATCTTTTATTCGTCTGCTACCCTAGTAGCATAATATTAAAAGTAATAATAGCATTTTATAATCTCCATAATGACTTAATAGTAAAGATTTTTGACCAACAAAAATCCTTTCAACACTTGGATATTTTTTTAATCTATTATATTTTTGTGTATCCATTTGGAGGTTTTTTAGGTGGAAGGACGACCTTATCAAGGTCGCTGGGAAGCGCTGGATGCGGGTTGCTTTAGATCGGTCATTCTAGAAGTCTGTAGGAGAGGCCTTTGTTCAGCAGTGGACAGTGTGTGGCTGACATAATGATGATGATACGCTTAATTAATAAACTACCCTCAAATATTGTAAAGGAAAATTTAAATGACAAAAATATTAAACATGTATTGAAGCGATTCTTTTTTGGATTTTTGTAAACATATACCATTTCAATAAGGATGTTTGCTCAGCCGTGAGTAGGTACGTGTCGCCATTCTGCGCCGGTACACCTACATTATAATATTAAGCTACCTACATTTATTTCTTATATTCTACTTTGTGATTTCTAGTGATTATTTTTTGTAACCTGTATTACTTATTGAAAAATAACTCGTTGCATTTACTACAAACCTCAGTGGTTTCTAAATGCACTGTAAATAATTATGTATATATGATGTTTTTAAGGTGATAAATAAAAAATAAAAAATAAAAAAAATATTTTTAATGTCGCGGTTCGATGTTACCAGCAAAACTGATAAACAAGCACATAATAGTGCACATAATACACCTCTGATTACCCTTTCATAGAACGAATTCTGGGTCTTTTATTGTTCTAAATAAATTATTTTCGTGTAATTGAAATGAATCAAGATATATTTTTGAATTGATGTAATTTTTTTTTTTTATACCACTTAGGTGACAGACAAGCGCACGGCCCACCTGATGGAAAGTCGGTGGTATGGACGTGTGTAACACCAGAGGAGCCATACTCGCGCTGCCGACCCTGTAAGCGCAGAGTTTCTGTGCCGTCAGTGTAAAGGACGAAGCAGGACAAGCCATTAGTCATCCCACTGACAGTACAAATTCTCCAGTGAGCTCTGGCTACCCTACTCACCGCTGGGAACACAACACGAAGTTATTATAACCGCGGTATTCTGTAGGGCGGAGGTACTTCCCCAGTCGGACTGCTCAATTGGGCGGAAATACCACCGTGTCCTACCTCTGTAATTATATCTGAGGTTTAAAATTTAAACTAAAATGATATTGAATGAGATTGTCATTTGAACATGATCAATGTTGAAATCATGAATTGAAAAGGTTGTATCTTAATTTACATTGTAATTTAAAAACTGATGAAATATACTTATTCCGTCTAATTTAACATTATTAATATGATTGTAATTTATAGTTAGTTTGATAGGTAATTTAAAACTAATTGAATCTAAAATTGATAAAATTGATTTGTATATAAATTAGAGAGACCTATTGAAATTTTGAAATTACCTTAAGTTAAAGTACTCAGGTATAATAAGAGAAGAGACAGATATTCTGATTATTTGCTAGCAGAGCTCTTATCCTGAAATACATGTTTGTAGTAAACATAGTTCAGGTGACGAAGCAACAATATTGTACTGCATGTAATTACTAAAAGCTACGTATGTAAGATCAATTGAGTGATGTTTACAAAAATGTAGTTAAAGATTAAGAACAAATAAATTATTATTATTATTATAGAGGTATACCAGAGAAAATGTAGTTATTGTGATAAGAAGACGAAAGTAGTAGTTAATGCGCTCATAGATCGTTAATAAGAAGGAGAAACGTTTAGTAGAAACTCAATAGTTCAGTCATCAACTACCGCTACAAAATGTCGTAGCTGTAATCGTAGACGATTGCTACGTGACCAATGTCGTAGGCGTAGCAAATTATAGTGAGAATTCTACCTTTTTAAACAGTTTTAATTGTTTCTTGGTAGTAATAGAAATACTCCTTTTCTGCTGACTTATTGATTTGCGAAAACATCGAATTAATTATATTTTTCAAAAATTATACACATCTTTAGTTCACATGACAATGCAATTTTATCAATCAATAAAATCGTTAACCGAAAAATCTTAAAAATAACTACTACGCTACTCTCTGGACGCACCACAGCTTACCATCAGGCAGGGTGAAGTCAATTTGATAATCTAAATAATATGTAATATATGTAAAAACCTAAATTGTCAATGAAGACCTGTAGTCCACCTACCTAGGTTATGAAAGAAAGAAGACCTTTCTAAAAATGACAAAACTCTTTGTTGGGGGAGGACGAAGCGCCGACGAACTACCAGGCTATAAGCAGTGCGAGGAAATAACTAGTGTACGGTATTCAAACAATAATCGATTACCCCCACACCCCTGCCAAATAGCTATTCCCCTGGGCGGAGTTTCAGTAGACCGGCCCATTGAGGATAAATTCGCTCTTATGAAATAAGAACATCAAACATAAACATCTCTTGAATTCACATGATATCCTGGTCAACTGGCGTAATACAACGCTGTGACGTAAGAATTGCGGCTGTTTGGAAATGGCGCTGTTTTCAACGTTCCACAGGCGTTCGTTCAGTAACCGACTGACGATTTAATACTTTTTAAAACGTAATTTTTCAGTAGTCGGGTGGGTTTTAGTTTGAAACTTATTATTTATTTATATTATTTTGGGGCAAGCACGTTAAACCCTTTAAGATGATACCAAACATTTATCTCAAGTTTATTTTTAACACAGCACTTTATGACTGTCAGAGGGCACTACATTAGATTCAGTGATACGTCATATACCCTAAGCCCAGCGGAGGACCAAGACACTTTCAATAATACCTCATTTGTCCAGTTCTAAAAAGTAATTAAGGAACTGTGCGGGATCAGATGAACCTACATACACATACATAGCCTGTCAAAATTATAACCCTAATTTGTCTTCGCCGTAATCCCAGACCCCAGAGGCCATCGCTGTATGAAAACGAATTGTTCTGCACAATTCGTTTGTCTGTGAGAGGCGTATACCACAATTGGGTATTTTACTGACTTGTCAAATTAGTTGTTTTTTACTAAACATTAAAACGGTAAGTTATAAAGAAACATGTATGAAATAAATTATTATGACGTCATAATATTCAATAGTCAACTTTTTTTATATAGGACAGGTCAAATAGTCTTCGCTTCGCCCAATGGTAAGCTGAAGGCAAAGTCTCAGAAAGGAGGATCAGCGTTACTTACATATACCATGTTACATTAGTGATTAATAGTTTGATAGCCTCATCAGATGCTTTTTCACGCCCCGCTTAAAGGGCCCGGGTCTGTAGGAAGAAGGAAATACGTGAACTGGTAATGAATTACAGGTCTTAATGGTTTGACAAAGGAAAGAGTCTCCGAACCGCTTCGTTCTTTATCGGATATTCTGCACCGTGTGCGGGTGACATCTAAGCCCTGCACGTGTTGTCCTGTGTAGGAAAGGGTAGGTTGGGACTAATTGAAAGAGCTCATCAGAACTATTATAGGTTGGGTGGATGAATAAAAATAAATAAAAACGCTAAAACAAAAACCGACGCAACTTCTACCGCTTTTTACGATTCTCAAATTAATAAGCTTAGTTAAATAATTTAACTACAGGAAAATACGCAGTTGTGACAAACGACATGTAACAAACAAACAAGTTAATAATAATAATAATAATAATTTATTGGTTAACATACAAACTGTGACAATGTTGTATACATATAACATGAGTTAACGCACACATTGGTATCACTTCCATCTCAATACTTATCTGTACCAGACTTTGGTATCATTCACAGTAGGTAATACTAAAATAATATTACAAAAAGGTTTTTATATGTGAACTTTATTTTTTTTTTTTTTTTTTTTATACCACTTAGTTGGCAGACAAGCACACGGCCCACCTGATGGAAAGTAGTTACCGTGGCCTATGGACGTCTGTAACACCAGAGGAGTCACAGTCGCGCTGCCAACCCTGTAAGTACAGAGTTTCTGTGCCGTCAGTAGAAGACAAATCAGGACAAGCCTTTAGTCTTCCCACTGACGGCACAAATTCTCCAGTGAGCTCTGGCTACCCTACTCACCGCTGGGAACACAACACGAAGTTATTATAACCGCGGTATTCTGTAGGGCGGAGGTACTTCCCCAGTCGGACTGCTCAATCGGGCGGATATACCGCCGTGTCCTACCTCCTACAATACACAATATGAACTATAGAAAACGAAACAGTTTTATGGAAAAATCTGTCATAGGTGTCGTATCTACCCCATCAAGAAATAAAAGAAATATACTTCGATAGACTTGAATTGATGCAGAGGTGGATAAATAATTAGTTATTGTTAAATACTTACAGATTATTCTTAATAATTCAGCTCAATAACCGCACAAAATTTTAGACCTACGTAAAATACGACATCCATGACGACCCCAATAAACAAACCAAATGCCGTTACACTTAGCAACTAACAGAATAATGCGCGATTAACGCTATAAAAAACAAAAACAAAAATAAGACCTTTAGACAAAAAGCTAGTGGACACAGATACATACCTACATATCCACTCTTCAATATATGCTCACTTTTGATTTATTGCTTAAAAACGTATAACAACTTTTTCCACTGTGAAAGGTACCAAAATAGCCTATAATGAGTCTAAAAATCATAACAAATATAACATCAAAAATTGGTTGTAATACTTGTCTATTAATCATTAACAAAAACAATTTGGCGGTATACAGATAAATAATCTTTACTTTCCATGCTAGTCTAAAGACTGTGTTACGGCAAAGTAATAATTCTCTCTCCAGAAATACCAACCTTAAGTTAAGTAGAAAAGGAGGCTTTTTATGAATAGTTGTATTGAGTCGATTAACAATATACCTGCATGCTTTTAAATTGAGTTTAATGCAAACAAGTAGTATATTCATAAATTGCAGAGAAAATTAGAATCTGATACTGTAGCAATATAATAATAAGATAATAAAATACATATCATTTGCAATTAGCAATGAAATAATGTGATATTAGAAATTAAGTATTATTATATATATACATAAATCATAGATACACATACATGCACCCATATGCTTGAGCATGCTTATACCCATGTACCCTTGTACATACGCTACTTACATACATACATACATACGCACACACGCAACATACAGTTGCAAAAATACAACTACACCTACCGCATGTAAATATCCATATAATTGTCACGCTAGAAGTAAGTACATTTTCAAATCCGTAAGAATGGGCAAAGCATACACATAATACATCAACACATATGAAGATACTTCTACATCTATTACAATTACACTAAATGCGCCTACATAATACATTATCCGTATCTTCATACACACACACAAATACATATATACACACATATACATACACATACATATGCATATGCACATACATATATATACATATATACATACACACACACACACACACATACATATATACATATGCACAATTCAATCATAGAAAATAAATAGAGATTTACATATATATTTTAATGATATTTTCTGTCCGATCGTAATCCAAATTGCTCAGATATCCATGTATTGCAGCTTTGCAGACAAATCTTGACATATTTCTTAGAGGTTTAACCCTACTAATGTAGTTATAGAGTAGCGGTGCCAGAAAGTACCAAAAACTCTGAGCAAAAGTAGTTCTACATGCTGGAACGTCGTAGATATGGTATGACCTTCTAAGTGATGTATTAGAACGCTTCCGGCAAAAGTGTTGTTTCAGAACAATGCTTTTAATATAAAGTTGACGAATTGTTAACACTTCAAACTCTTTGTACAGTTTCGTCGTAGGGTACCTAAACTGTCTAAAATTAATCACCTTCAAAATACATCGCTGGGCTCTTTCTACTTTTATAAGCGTCGTTTTACCGGCACCGCCCCAAGCGGTAATACTGTAGGAAGCTATAGATTGACATAAAGTAATATAAACCATCTTACTAGTCTTAGGGTCTTTTAGGTTTCTATTTTTTTTTTAAATAGGTATAAGTTTACGTATTCTAGACCCAAGGTTCCTAACGTGTAATTTCCAGTTCAAATTTTTATCTATTTCTATCCCCAAATATTTCGTGCTGTCTGCAATCGAAAGACTATGACAATTGCAGTTTTAGGTAGTATTTGAATAGTTTGACGTACATGCCTCAGTATGCACCTTCAACGTAAAATCATCAGAAGGTTGTAAATTATTTCTTATGGTAAAAGTCATGTATTTTGTTTTGTCTAAGTTCAATGTTAAAAAGTTACAGGCCGCCAGTTTATAATACTTTTTAAACCAGTTTCAGCTGTTTTCTTAATGTGTGACCATGATGAATGTTCAAACAAAATTGCAGTATCATCCGCAAATGCTACTATTTTTGAATTGGGTATTACTGACTTGCAGAGTTCATTTACGTAAATAAGAAACAATGTAGGCCCTAGCACAGACCCTTGTGGAACACCAAATTTGACATTTAATTTAGAACTAAAATTATCTCCAATTTTAAAGTTTGTGTCCTATTGGTAAGGTAATCCTTAAACAGTTCTAGAGGTATAACTCTAATGCCTACTGACTCCAGCTTACGAATCAACAACAAAATTGAAATAGTATCAAAGGCCTTAGTTAAGTCCAAAAACACACCAATGAATTTTTGTTGTCGTCAAGATTCCTTGCTCCAGTAGCAACTAAGTCCTCTAAAGCATCAGAAGTCGATAAGTTCTTCCTAAAGCCATATTGGCGGTTTGAGAGGATATTATTGTGTTCTAGATAACCAACCAGTCTTTTGTTAATAATTTTCTCCAGAATCTTAGCCATAATTGGTAAAAGCGAAATAGGGCGGTAGTTCGTTAGGCTATCCCTGTCTCCTGATTTAAAAACAGGTACCACAATGGAATCCTTCAACACGCTTGGGAACTTACCACTTGATAAACATAAATTAAGTATGTGAGTAAGTGGTGCAGTAAATTAGCAAATTTTTTCATAAATTGTGAAGATATACCATCCCAACCCGTGGACTTGGTGTTCTTCAGAGACATGATGATATCGTATACTTCCGATTCATCGGTATCCTGCATTACAAAAGAGCTCAATGGCGATTGGTTACTCTTAAAATTCTCAACCAACTCCTGTTCTGTTAATTTTAATCTTTCTAAGATATGTATTGTTTGAAAGGTTAGCACCTATATTGACAAAGTAGTTATTTGCACAATCAATAGATTCTTGAGGAGTGGATGAAATATGGAGTAGTTCATGTGGAATTTTGGATCTATCTGTCAAATTCAAATTACACAAATTCTTTATTACAGTCCACGTCTTTTTTAAATCATTTTTGCTTGTATTCAGGTTATGTATATCGTGGTCATTCTTTAAACGATGTAAAAGATTGTTACAATAATTTCGGTAACGTTTGTATGTTATTTCTAGTTCACTTTTATTAGGAAATTTTAAGTGTCTTTTATGCAATGTGTCCCTAAATTTCATACAACGTAGTAACCCCGGAGTGATTCATTTATGATGTATTTGTTTCCGGTTTGGTACTGTTACCGTTTGTGTGCAACCTTTGCTGAGTCCAGACAAAGTATCAATGAAGAATTCAGTCGCTGTATTTGCATCTGTTTGGGATAGTAAATTTGTAAAATCAATTTCGTTCACTCTGTCCTGGGCCATGTCATAATTAAGAATTTGCGAAGTTTGTTTGTTAGTTAAGCATTTTTGTCTCACGGGCACATCCAAAAATACACTGCAATGATCAGTCAGAGACGACCTATAAACCACGGTCAACATTTTTGAATTTGATTTTACAAAACAGTGGTCGTAACATTTATCAAGACGGGTAGGGAATAAATGACTAGGTAGAAAGCAGTGGGTTGCAAGTAGATCTAAGTACTCTGCAGACTTTGAGTCACTGATATGGCTACAAATATCTATATTCATATCTCCAGTAATATAGACATTAGGTATCCTTTTGAGCCTAAGCAATAATTATTCTAGCGAAGATAGAAAATTGGTTATAGAAGCAAAAGATGGCGATCTATACAAGCAAATGAACGCGTTATGATTATCTATTTCCACGACTAGACAGTCAGCTTCCATAAAATCAGGCTCATACACATTAACATTTTCTGGAGTTCTATTTACATAGACCACTATACCACTATTCTGATTAATATGGATACGGGTATAATAGGTGTCATATTGTTCCAATTTTGGCATTGAATGCAAACCCGGTAACCAACATTCGTTCAAAATGATCATATCATAGTACACCTTTGTACTTGCCATAAGAACCTCAAAAGCATCCAGATTTTTATTTATACTACGAATGTTCTGTACAATTATCTTTAGCGAAGGTTGAGTGTCAAGTCTGTAATGCAGAAGCAATTCTGGATCCTCCACCAAAAAAGAGTCTCCGACGTTGACATTATTATCAACATCGTAGACAACATCTTTTAAGTTGTAAGCCATAGTTCAAACAACATATTTAAATAATGACTCACTGTATTTGGTTGAAGATCACAGCTTCTGATATCTATGAGATGCGTTAAGAAAATGATTATAACGATCAGACCAGGCATAAACGTAATATAATAATAAAATATAAGTACAATATATAAATATATGAAAATATCCATTTAAACACACATAATATATAAATATGTGAAAATATCCATTGCAGCAGCACAGAGACACTAGAATCAAGTAACCATGAACATAAGATGTAGTAGCAGTTTGCTTAATATTAACTACATTAGAAATAGCAAAAAATATGCAGATGTAGCATATAAGTATATAGACCATTATAGAAAATAATATGTGCGAATAGCGTAATTTCTTGAGATATCTACCTGCAACTAGTCATTGTACATCTAAGTCTTTAATCTGATTTAGCGTTTTGATAACTATGGCAGGCTGACCCTCTTCTTTACGCAGTAATATATTTCCCCGTGATACCCAGCAGTATTTAAACTTTCCATTTTTCACAAGATCTCGAGCAGCGGCCAGCATCTTTTTCGATAGTGGTGTTAGAGCTTCAGATATATAGATACGTGAAGTTATACCATTAATTCCTAACATTTCCGAGTTTAATGGCCTTTCCTTGTTTTCGAAATTATATTTCTTAGAAGCAATTAGGATTTCTTCCCTCTTATACATATCTTGATATTCAGCAACAATGGGACCACTGCCTTTGCCTCTTCTGTACAGTTTAAACGTTTCACAAAAAGGTAAATTTAACTTTTCATATATGCTCCTGACGATACTGCTTAAGTCCTCCTTGTCTTCCCGAGGAATATTCCTTATTTCAATATTGTTCCTGATGGACTGTTTTTGTAATTCATTCAATTGAAATTCTAAATCATTTATTCGTGCATTTTCTGCTTCATATTTAGATTCGAGACTTTGTACTCTGCACATAACTTCATTGTAATTAGAAACATTAACCTCCAAGAGCTTTATAATGTGCGAATTGGATTCAAGGATCAGTTTATTTTGCTGCTTTAACTCACCAATTTCGGCATTTATCATTTGCTGGAAGCACTCCATATGTTCACCTTTTAGTTTCACTAGGCTTTGCTGATCAGGGTTTACTCGTTTTCTTAAGTTAACGTTCCGTATAACATTATTATCATCTGGTTCAATTGACAAATCAGATTGCGAATGAAACTTCACTTGCTGTCCGGATGTAGGAGTACGATTCATTTTATATAATGTTTTTGCTAGTACTACAACAACAATAAGAGGATTCCGGTTTTGAAAATTGCGGGTTTTAGGGCAAACTAGATCTTATCATTTAAGCACAAGATACAAAATAAATCAAGAAATAATTTATAAATATTAAATACAATAAAAATAAAATAACTATTATACAACTTATAGCTAAGAACAATTAAAATGCGTCGTAGAATTCCTCCGCATCGCATGCCTCTTGTGGTAGCGTTCCCAGAAGACTGGCAGCATTGAAAATTGATATTTAGTATTTCTGTGTCAGCGTCAGACACGAACGACGTCGAACTCGGGTGAGAATGGAGTGGGAAGTTGGTGCCATACTTTTTCAGCACCAATGGGAACTGACTAACATGTTTAATAATATATTCATACTCATTTATTTCTCGAACAATGTCACATAACATAACATAACATAAACTCACGCCTATATCCCCGAAGGGGTAGGCAAAAGTGCTAGCACCCACATTTCGCCAGTTTATGTTTAGGTCCCAATGTAATAGGTGGCGAGCCTATTGCCATTAACCGGGCACTTATAAACCTGCGATAAATACACACATAACTTCGAAAAGCATTGAAAAGTCATTGGTGTGTGCCATAGTAAGACCTGGGATCGAACTCGAGACTACGTCTCAGCAGTCCATTACCCATACCACTAGGCTACCGCGGTTTACGGTTACAATGTCACATTGCATTGAAAATCTCAATCTAATAACAACAAATCTAATAACAATATAAAATCATCTTAACAATATGTAAATATATACATACGAAGAGACCGACAAAGATTAAATAACATAATTAAAATATCAAAGTTGCATGTACAAAGAAAAAATCACAAAAGATATCAAAATTATAACTAATTTAAATAGATAATTACTATAGATGCATATACATTAATATTTAATAACTATTGACTATAAGTAGCAGTATGCTGCATTTTGCATGATGTTTGGGGATTGCAAACACCTTCCATCATTAATATTTACAGTCATCATACCTATACATATTTTAAAAAGTCTTAGGAAAAATGGCAGACACTACACAGGACAACACGTGCAGAGTTTAGATGTCACCCGCACACGGTGCAGAATATTCCATCAAGAAACCAAGAACCTGGCGGTGAGTAAGATAGCCAGAGCTCACTGGAAAGCTTTTGTGCTGTCAGTGGGAAGACCAATTGATTTTGTATTCTGCACTAACGGCACAGAAAATCTCTGTTCTTACGGGATCGGCAGCACGCGTGTGACTCCCCTGGTGTTGCATACGTTCATGTGTCACGGTAGCCACTTTCCATCAGGTGGGTCATATGTTTGTCGTTCAACTTAGTTGTATAAAAAAAGCGTTTCAATGATTCTTGCTTTGCCGCACCATTAAGACCTAGAACTCATTACTAGCTCACGTGTTTCCTTCTTCCTAAAGTCCTATTCTATGATGACGCCGTCAAGCTGAGTGTCACAAAAAAAACATGGTATGTGTATGTTATGGTGACTCTCTTTGACTTTGTCTTCAGCTTACCATCAGGCGAGGTGAAGTCTACTCGTCATGTCCTATGTATAAAAAGTGTATAATCACTCCTTTATTATAAGTTTGGTTATTTGTCTCGCTCGTTTGTCTCGTATTCCGCTGGAGACAGCAGAATATTATGTACAACGAACTTTTATACAATATTCTTACAAATAAATGAATCTTATCTTATCTTATGTTAATAGTAATCAAAATTACTAGTTTTACCGCTAACCCCCCGCTAAGCCAAATGCTTGTGTTAGAAGTTCCCAGCCAGGATTCAAACCCGAAACTTCTTGATCATAACTTTCTTAAGCTAGCCGCACGCGCTCTGTTTTCTTATTCGGTTTACAAATCAGGAAACCCAAATGCTTTATTTACATACAACAAGGCGAACACGTCATTACTTTTCCAAACGGAAAAATACCCGACGTTTGGTTCGGAATTCGTTTCGTGCGTTCGGGTTGTAAGAACGACAAAACTTGACATCACCCCGAACGCAGCGCTCACATACATTTCGGAACGAACAGAAATTTCCATTGGGAACTGCGCTAGCGTTGTCTTAATTCAAAATGACTATAAATTCTTAATATTATACATAAACGAATATGTGCGTTAGGCACGCAGAACTACGAATCTGAATTCCTGATTAGGAAACCTAATCAGGATACTGTGCATATGCACTCAGCCTTAACCACTAAGCTACCGATACTTTCATTAATTTTTAATTATACACAATAAAATAATACATCAACAGGTATACATCTCGGTGTACAAATAAGAGCTTAACTCAATATTGAGTTTTCTCCCAGTAAACCTTTGGGGGATTAAAAGTGCAACAAAAAATGGTAAAAAAAACTTGTTTTTACAACAGCAGAGAAAATACAGAAATACTAAGAATATATAAGTAAATCATACATATACAATACATATGTTTCTTCATTTTCCTTCCAGGGTTGGTAGAGAAAGTCCTTAATTCACATATTTACACAATCAAGCACTAAAGTTCTGTTAAATAACCATCAGTACAATTTGAGTTAATACATATTAAATATACTATTCCTACTATAACCACGGTAGCCTAGTGGTATGGGTAATGGACTACTGAGACGAGGTCTCGAGTTCGATCCCAAGTTTGACCATGGCCCACACCAAAGATTTCTTGATGCTTTTCGAAGTTATGTGTGTATTTATTGCCGGTTTATAAGTGCACGGTTAATGTCAATAGGCTCGCCACCATTACATTGGGACCTAAACATAAACTGGCGAAATGTGGATGCTAGCACCTCTGCCTACCCCTTCGGAGATATAGGCGTGAGTTTATGTTATGTTATGGTATGTTACAATTTGAGTAACCCTAAGTAAGTACCTCATATTATTTCACAATTATTATATTACTCAGAACTTCTCATCAACACAACGGATGACCTAATTTTATTCATACGGGCAATGACCCCAAAGAAGCTACCACGTGTATTCTTCTACGCAATACTAGGGTAGCAGCTGATCAAAAGGATGTTTCATATCAATTGATTATCAGAAAGAGAGAAAGCATCACAGGTATACCAATCAACATGTGGGACGAGGACAGTGGGATGGGGATGGGGGCTGTGGCATCTACCTTATATGTTTTATCTCTTTTATTCCTTGGTAACCTAGTGACTCACCATTGGAGAAAACGTGAGGGTTAATCGCTCTAGTAAACTTAATTTATTATAGTAATTAAAATATATATCTGATTTGCAGGTTTAAATAGGCCACATTGGATGTTTTATCTAAAATGAAGTTCATTTCCTAAATACTTATAACAAAAACTAAAGTGACACTATTCTTGTAAATGAAAGCTAAAATACTTACCTTTAATATGCTAGTAAATAAAATCGAAATTAGTCGAGCCGTCAGGCATAGGACTTGATTCTGCTAAAGCAAAATCAGTCATGCCACGAACACTGTTAAAAATCCATTTGATTTTACACTCTAATACAATACATATAATACAATATATATATACAATAGTAAAACATACATAATAGGAATTTTATTTAGGTATTCATAAAATATTAGGTTGGTTCCTCAGACCAGTTTTGTATGGAACCACAGATAATACAGATAATATAACATATGGAACCCGGGTCGGCCGAAGTGCGAGGGATATGCCTGTCAACCTCACCTTCGGCAACCAAAACGACTCACAGGCGGCGTGCGTTTTAGTCGGTTC
Organism: Eilema griseolum; assembly: GCA_963662185.1. NCBI lineage: Eukaryota > Metazoa > Arthropoda > Insecta > Lepidoptera > Erebidae > Eilema > Eilema griseolum. Next base: position 2,158,988 of record OY759232.1, read on the forward strand.
GAGTCCGACATAACCTCCTCCACCGGCTCCGGTGGGGAGGTATCCGTGGGGATTTTCGCACGTAAAAAAAAAAACATGGAACCCTCTGTTCACAAGTCCGACTAATAATTACTTCATAGGTCACGGTAACCACTTTCCATCAGGTGGGCCGTGTGCTTGTCTGCCACCAAAGTTGTATAAAAAAACTTCTCGTTTTTTAAATCAAATCAAATCTTAATTGCATAATTGTTGTATGGTTCTTACATCGGTTCATAATCTAGCGTGGGTTGTTACATTGTGCATGAGGTATCTTTTTTTTTATCTAGGACACGCCAATTTGACTTCACCTCCCCTGATGGTAAGAGAAGTCTCAGGAAAGAGGGTCACCATTACAGACACTAAGTAATGTTACAATGGTGGCACACCACTTGGCGGCCACATCAGATGCTTCTTCACGCATCGCTTAAAGAACCCGGAACTGTAGGAAGAAGGAAACACGTGAGCTGGCAATGAATTCCAGGTCTTTGTGGTGTGGCAAAAATAGAGTTTCCGAACCGCTTGGTTCTTGCTCGTATATTCTGCACAGTGTGAGGGTAACATCTAAGCCCTGCACGTGTTGTCCTGTGTAGGAAATCTTAAGTATGTATTATATTTATTTCAATTTCATATAACAATTAAGTAAACATCTAGTGGAGGGCTGAAAGATTAATTCCTTGGTGTCCAGGGACTATTAATAAATCTTCATAGAAATTTGTTTTTTTATACCACCTAAGTGGCAGACAAGCACACGGTCCACCTGATGGAAAGTGGTTACCGTGGCGTATGGATGTGTGTAACACCAGAGGAGCTACACTCGCGCTGCCGATCTTGTAAGCACAGAGTTTCTGTGCCATCAGTGTAGAAGACAAAGCCTTTAGTCTTCCCACTCACAGCACAAATCCTCCAGTGAGCTCTCGCTACCCTACTCACCGCTGGGTACACAATACGAAGTTACTATTGCCACGGTATTCTGTAAAACTCTTCCAATTTCTGATGAGCTCTTCCAATTAGTCCCACCCTCCCCTTTCCTACACAGGACAATACGTGCAGGTCTTAGATGTCATCCGCACATGGTGCTGAACATACGATCAAGAACCAAGCGGTTCGGAGACTCTTTCCTCTGTCGCACCATTAAGGCCTGGAATTCATTACCAGCTCACGTGTTTCCTTCTTCCTACAGTCCCGGGTCCTTTAAGCGGGGCGTGTAAAAGCATATGATGAGGCCGTCAAACTGAGTGTCACCATTGTCACACGGTATGTGTAAGTAATGGTGACCCTCTTTTCTGAGACTTTGCCTTCAGCTTACCATCAGGCAAGTCCAATTGACGTGTCCTATATATAAAAAAAAACGTGTTTTTGACAAACATGAAAAAAATTTCATTTTTATCATCATCATCCAAATATCATTAAATCCAGCGTTAGTCCTGGTCGCATCCAAAACCTTGGAGAGTGGGTTCGCTTAAATATAATTGATATTAAATAAATCTAAATATTCCACAACATTCCACACAACGCTATCTAGACCTATAAGCATAGTTTAACTAGCTTGTATTATGGAATCTACAATGCGGATAAACATACTTAAATACTATTTTTTTTATAAATACATACATATTATACACCAAGACCAATGCAAAGATACATTTGTATGCATACAAATATTTGCACTGAGCAGGAATCGAACCCGCGTCTCCTGTGTAGCAGTCGAATGTTGTACCGCTACGCCACAGAGACCGTCGATTGAGATTGGTTGTTTATTGTTATTACAGGTAAGTATACACATTGCTCTTATAATTTAAATACAGATCTAGAAGAAAGAAAGAAAGAAAGAAACATTTAGAAAGAAACATTTAATCTCTGCAATATTAATCCAGAAAAATAAAAGAAATAAATTGTAAGCTTACATAAATTCGCATAAACCCGAAAATTTGTAGGTGTCTTACAAGCACGCCTTTATCCCCGGAAGGTTAGGCAGAGGTAAATTAACACCCACATTTCACCAATCATTGGATTCGGTCCCACGTAATAGGGGGTGAGCTTATTGCCGTATTCCGGGCACTATTGTTGACTCAAGCCATGCGTCTGAGGCTAAGCCTGGGCTGTATATATCTGTCTGATGTTAAACAGCCCTATTCCTTAATCGCCTTGTACGACACCGCATGGGAAGAAATAAAGTCCAAATTCAAAACTACACGGTCTCTTAAATACACCATAATACAAGAAAAATCAAAAGTCCTCATTAAATAGACTTGTAAATTTTTTTAATTCAAGGTCAAAGGTCAAAATTATTGTATTCTCGCATTTTTCTCTTAAACAGCAAGTGCTATCGCAAAAATAGATGGGATAAAGTTTCTAAAGGGTACCTCTCGTACACGAGTCCGACTCGCATTTGGCTGGTTTTTTTTATTGACATTGGTGGGTTGATGAGTCACGTGTATTGTACGACAAGATACCAGGCTCGTAGCTAAGCGAGAAGGTGGCTGGATACTTCATAGAGTCTCGTCGTTGCCAACACATGCAAAGCTTTGCATGTGTTGCTCTCATAAACTGTACTATTGTTTTCGAAGGGGAGGGTGCATTTAAATGCTCACCCTACATTTATTATGTGAATGCAAACGAACACATGCAAAGTTTTGAATGTGTTACGTTTGCATTCATGAGAGCTCTGTCATGTTTTGCTAGCCTAGTACTTGATGTCAAAAAAGCAACCGATTTGCTACGTGGCGCTGTTTAACGACAGTTGGTGCGATGGTCTATGGCAAATTATAATATGTAGTTATAATGCTAATAACTATATATAATTTTTTTTACAGATTTAAGAAGAAACTCGTATAGTAATTTACATACTTATAATTTTTTTTTTCACTTAGATTGGTACTGGTTTTAAGACTCGAATTAATATACCGTCTAATAGTCGTGTACTAAATCATATTGCCAAATAATATAATCGAATATAATTGATCGACCACTAGGGAATTAATTATCTATACTTTATCCGTAATAAAATAAAAATACATAAAAACCGTTTTATATTCGTTTTTTGTTTTACTTACGACCTTTCTTGCTTTATAAGTATAAGTAACAAACATAAATACAGCGTGAATCTGAAGTAAATAGAGATAGTTACTATTTTAAATTTGCATTTCAGTTGCAAGTATTTATTTTTTACAATTATATTTCATTCAAGTAGGTAGCCATCTATCTGTTTGTTTTCAGACAGTTTGTTGTTACTATATCGGTAACTAGATGGCAGTGGTGTCGAAAAACAGAACCAAATTTACAAAGTGCAAAGTGTACCTACCAGAACTCAAGGGTGGGAGAGTAGGATGGTGATAACTGCATCTCGCTCATTCATTCATTTATTCTGCAGTGCTATCTCTCAGATTGTCTGAGGGCCTGGTATATTGTCGACAAAAACTGCGGAAGATGGCGCATGGCGTGGACAAATTTCAAAAAAGATTCCAATGGAATTCAAAGCCATTTCTTCCTCACTTTTAATGTCGGTTAAAAGAGATCATGCCCGATTTTTTTATTACAATATGGCGTTTAGAATCTCAAAATTTGGTACCATCTAAAATATTAAAAAATATTGTTGATGAAACTATATGTCAAAATTTATAACATTTCTATTATTTGATCTACAATAGTTGAGGATAAAACTGCGTGCATTGTAGTTTTATAATTCAAATATACACACGCATATACGGACGGACTCGAACCGACTATACTGCACGCTGTCTCAGGTCTTCAGATGCCAGAGTATAATATCGAACTCAGGGATGTAATATGCAGCTTACACAAAAAAACTGTGCTTGACTGGACATTTTAGAAACATATTTATTATAATAAGGACGGAACCTACTCTCTCGAAGTTTAAGTTCATTTGTGCTTCGGCTCCCGTAATACGTAGTTCCTTTCTACTGATGTAGACGATGAACTTAACTAACTAATTAACTAACTTAGCGCATTAAAATCATCTAGCGGTATTTTCCAGAACTACGTATCGGCGAAGTTCTAGAGAATGTCGGTAGATGGCTCTGTTTTTTTCCGTAACTACCGAAAACGCAACGAAACTGATTTTATAAGTTTGCTCATACATATTATCTATATTGAAAAATCAAATCTAATTGAGTTTATTCGCTAAAGAATTTCGAAGATAGTTTATATTAGTAGGTAGTACAGCCACAATAAAAGTTTCATTCATAATTTTACACTACCGTAAGAGAAACAGAGACAGTATGATTTGGAATTGTTCGAACTATTCTAACTCATACTGTCTCTTTTTTTCCCAATACCACCACTTATATGCTATCTTTTTCACACAATATCATAGGGGTTGATTTTGGGAATATTAAATTCAAAAGGCCATCATATAAAAGGGTTTACTTTAGATATATGTCTTACTGCGATTAAAATAAGATCCAGAATTGATTGTTGAGATTGTAAAGCGAGACAAAATAAGGGATGAATGGAACGAAACTGCTTTCAAGAATTGTTAAGTAATATTCTGATGTATCTCCTATGAATTAGAGTTGTATGCTGCATGACACAAAGTTCACTTTGAAGATGGGGTAGTAACAGATTACAGAAAAATAGACCTTTGTTCAGTTGGTATAAGAATGAATATTCTTTTTGTGGCTGATATTTGGGAACTCTTGATAGCTCATGAAGTCCTAGTAACATTTGCCCTTTAGTGACGTCATCGCTGGTTTGTGACGTCATATCGCTACTGAAAGGAGTTGCAGATGGAAAAAATTAATTATATTTGAAGTTATGAATATGTAATACTCCATTAATTCTATTATAATATACCGTACATTATATGCAATTACTTATACAAAACAATAAACAATTGGTTTAGTTTTTAAACAAAATCGTGAAAACTATACAGTTTATATTATACAAAAATGTAAGAAAAAAGTTAAAAAGTAATTTGTAAGATTATTTTGCCTGATAACCTAGTGGTATGGGTAATGGACTGCTGAAACGAGGTCTTGGGTTCGATCCCAGGTTTTACCATGGCACACACCAATGACGTTTCGATGTTCTTCGAAGTTATGTGTGTATTTATCGTAGGTTTATAAGTGCCCGGCTAATGGTAATAGGCTCGCCACCTATTACATTGGGACCTAAACATAAACTGGCGAAATGTGGATGCTAGCACAATTGCCTACTCCTTCGGGAATATAAGCGTGAGTTTATGTTATGTAATGTTATTTGGCCTGAATTTTTGTACTTTATTTCCTTTTTCATACTTTGAAATTTGGTGCGTAGAGGAATTTTGAGTTAGATTAAAAAAAAAAGTAATTAAACTGCCGTTATATTTATATCAATCAATCTGATGAGTGATTTCGTTAAACAAAAACTTGGCAAACTCAAAAAACTTTGTTCCTTAATTTCAACTCTTGAGGCAGAATTAAAAGTTGACAATGAAATCGTCACACAAAAATATCTCTTCGCCGAAGTGCGAGTGCCCGCGTTTTGAACTAACACATGCGTGCATATAGAACCGGCCTTATAGAACCCATTCATGTCGTGAGTCTGGTCTCGATGGTATGTGTACCGAACTCCTTGTGTTGTCTGATGCCCTGGTACTCGATATTCCAAAACACGTGACGATATTCCTTGTTTCCCACGTTTTGATAGCGGCAGCGTCGCGTTGGTTGAAATATTTTTGGATTTTTTTCGTGAGAATTCAACGGACCGTAACGGTTTTTGTTGCCCAACGGACCGTCGCAAAAAATCACACAAAAAATATACTCAGCTGATATTCATTGTTGGTAAACATGCAACGGGACATTATAGCAACCCAGACTTTTTTAAAATGAATTCTGAGCCATGCATTATTGTATACCTTTGGGACCCGAGCTAATATCACCTGCTAGTCGGTGCACCTGCTAAATAAAGGACGAGGCCCTTTGAGCGGGATCCTTTAAGCGGGGCGTGAAAGCAAGCTGAGTGCCACTATTGTAACATTACTTAGTGTCTGTTATGGTGACCCTCTTTCCTGAGACTTTGCCTTTAGGTTACCATCAGTCGAGGTGAGGACAAGTTGGCGTATACTAGATTAAAAAAGGGCAGGCTTTTCTTTCAGGGATGGAAGGTCGGTCTGTGATCGCTTCCGGAAAAGTCGACTTACTAATAAAAACAAACAGACTACCGGGCTCTAAAGTGAAGTTTGGAGCCCTGTCCACAAAAATCTAATTTTTGTAATTTTTTTTAGTAGTTTGGTTCAATAGGAACAAAACCGCACACTGAGTTTCGATCGGAACAACTTATTGGTCAGTTTAGCTGGTAAGAGTGGAAAAACTTTGCTGACAGGTCTTTCACTGTCAAGGCGGTGCGCTTATGGAACGCGTTGCCACTGAACATCAGACGGGCAAAATCCCTAAATGTGTTTAAATTAATGGTCAAGAACCATTACCTATCATGTTGTGCACAGTAGGTAATAGCTCACAATTATGTGCTTACTCACTATTTTCCCTTCGTATTAGTTTGAACTATCTACTTTATGTATCTATTTGTATGTCAGTATTTATGTTGATAATACTTTGTGTAAAGCCGTATATTAATTTTATTTTACTTACTTTTCTCTCTTTCTTTTGTTTTAATACACCATCTAAGTATTTAAGTTTAGTCGGTAACTACACCATATCTTTTGTTTGTATAACATTACTGTCCATCCCAAGGTTGCCTGGAAGAAATCGCTTCGGCGCTGCCCATTGTACATTGAACTGTATACATGCTACCTACTTTTCCTACTGTAAATCTGTTGGTGTACAATAAAGAATTATCTATCTACATATGTATCTACAACTGGTATCACCAGGAAGGGCTCTGATAGTCGACTAATAACAGTTTTATAACACAAGGTACTGTTTTATTTTAATTATTCACTTAGATATGATGACAGATTTTGAAAAACTACTCCTCGATGTTGGCTTGGCCCATTTCGCCATATAGTTGGCATGCAAACACAGATTATTAGGTATACACAGCATCTAAAGATATTGCAGTAACAATAATAACATATCTAAATTATCCGAAATAAATCCTATTTCTGCAAATAATAAAGTTCTTGAAGGATCAAAATACATTTTCAATTTGGCAGAATAGAAGTGGCGTCTGTCTGTGATGTAACGCTTTCGTAAATTATCGTACACGTATGACAACGGCTGAGGATGTTTATTTACCCTTATGAGGATATTGTACGGTTGCTAACACTGGCTGAGGATGTTCAAACGTTATTAACGATATACAAAATGTTTAAAAATAATAGGTAACGGCAATTTTCACATATGAAATTGCCGTTTTTTTTGAAAAAATTGGAGGAAACTCAATTTTCAGTACTAACATTTTTGAATTTTTTTAGGAATGACAAATCCAAATTTTTTGTTATTTTTTTTTGTGTCTGAATGAAAAATTAAGCTAATAAACACTATTATTATATTTTTGAAAAGTGACAGCTGTAAAAAAGTAATACGAAATTTATCATCAAAATGGATAGCATTTAGGAAGTACTGTTTTTGAAGATTGAATTTAATTTATCAAGTGGCCAATACAAACAATATTTATTAATGTGGAATTGTAAAATCTTGAAATCAACTTTCAAACAAAATATAAATAATGGAAATAACTATTAAATTACAGGAATAACGAACTCATGAATCTGTAATAAAATTTCGGCAACTTCGTAGGTAAACCTAATATTTACGAAAGCGTGACGTCACGCGTTTCTTATTGATTTAATATGGCGGAATATTATGATTTATAATAATAAAAAGATTTTTTATGAAGAATATTAGCAACCGCAATTACTAATATCCCTTCTAACCCCTCCAATTAAGCTAAATTGCTTGTGCTACGAGTTCACGTGGGTAGTGTAATCGTCAGGGTTCGAACTCGGGATCTCTCGATCGTAAAGCCGACTCCTTAACTACGTGGGTTTCTTCAGGATCGCCAGCGCGGGAATAACGCTCCTGGTGTTACACATGTCCATAGGTTAGGTTAGACATGATGACTGATTTTGAAAAACTACTCCTCGATGTTACATCTTATTTTTTCATTTATTCATTTGCTTGTAATGTGATACAACAAAAAATGGTGTTACAAACGTCCATAGGGCCACGGTAACCATTTTCCATCAGGTGGGACGTGTGGTTGTTTGTCACATAAGTGATATAAAAAAACCCACAAAGCTTCGGAATAAACTTACTGAAGAATACACTAGTAATTTAAAAATAAACACTTTTTTAGAATCTTCTGTCCCATATAATTATTTGAAATCATAATTTCAGTGATTCTTAGCGACTGTCATTAATGTCAAACCAATAATGTCAAACAGAAACTGTCATTAATGTATCAGACTAAAAACCTATTCAAATAAAAGCGATTAAAACGGCGACTATGTTTGAATATTTAATGAACTTCAAAAGCAAATTAATATACCTATTCAAATCAATTTAGATTGGAATAATTTAAAATTCAGACGGGATTTAAACCTGCTACCAGTCCCTTACAGGGAGAATGTTCTAACTACTGAGCTACTGAACCACGTCTTGAGCATTCGAAACATACCATTCGATACAATCCCAAGATAGCCGTATAGGAAAATTCCATTAAAATTGATGACTTCGGTTGTATCCGTTAATGCAATATTTCACACCCATAAAGGTATTCCGAACTCTTCAGCTCTCAGCATTGTTGCACAGCAGCATACACAGAGCGTACCATGAAATAAACTTGAATACGATAATTTCGTTCATTATTGTAATTCATTGCGGCTTTTCAATCGCGCCGTTTATTCGTATTCAAGTTTAACAAGTAATGTATGTGAAAAATTCTAAAGTATAGTTTTTGAAATATGAACGGATTGCGGGATTTGTTTTCTTTTATTTCTATGGATCATTTTATGAGCGGTCGGATGACGTCACGTCTCTTCGCATACATTACTCGTTAAACTTAGATACGGATAAACGGCAACATTGAGAAGCCGCAATGAATTAGATACAATATCTATCGATGGCCACGTGGAATACCCGTCTGTCTGATTTTGGTGACATTAGCTCGTGGTATTTAAAATTTGTACCAGGTTGTCAGAAGTTACAAAGAGATTGTTTAGTTCCAAAAAAATATAGAACATTGTGAAGTACTTTGCAAGACTTTTCAGAAGATTGGCGTAGCTGTAGACAGCACGTATAGGCTGTTCTATTCTTCTCAGTAGAAATAGGCTATCAGAAGTTATCAAGAGAGGTTTGAAAATATATATTTTATAAAAAAAAAATGATTTTTTTTTATTATTTAGGACACGCCAACTTGACTTCACCTCGTCTGAAGGTAAGCTAAAGGCAAAGTCTCAGGAAAGAGGGTCACCATTACAGACACTTATCGTTACAATGGTGGCACTAAGCTTGGCGGCCTCATCAGTTGCTTATTCACGCCCCGCTTAAAGGCCCCGGGACTGTAGGAAGAAGGATACACGTGTGCTGGTATTGAATTCCAGGTCTAGGTAGTGCGGCAAAGGAAAAGAGTCTTTGAAGAGAATTTGAAGAGTCCTGTGGCACATGGTATTGAAAGTTCAGTATTGGGTTATCAGAAGTTACTGAGAGATTGACTGATATTTAAATGCTTGATGGCTTTCATCATTTTAGAGGACCCACTCGTACCAAACAGTATACAGTATTGGTATATAGTTATCTGCATATATCTTGAACCCAAGGACGTTATTTTTTTTACAACTAAAGTGGCAGACAAGCATACGGCCCACTGATGGAAAGTGGTTACCGTGACCTATAAACGTGTGTAACACCAGGGGAGGCGCACCCATGCTCCCGACCCTCTAAAGGCCAGAGATATTCTGTGCTGTTAATGCAGAACACAAAATCAGGACAACCCTTTGGTCTTCCCACTGACAGCACAAACTCTCTACTGAGCTCTGGCTACCCTACTCACCGCCGGGAACACAACATGAGGTTATTATAACCGTGGTATTCTATAGTATATTGAGTATGTGAGTTCGTTAGACTGTGGTCTTAGAGCGTTTTCACATTATCCGATCCGATATCGGCGTCAGATGACGAATATTATAACACAAGAAAGAAAGGGAACGAACATTTAATTCAAAATAAAACAATACAATATTCACATAATATCCCATAAAATCGGTTAGATTTTTTTTTATACCACATTGGTGGCAGACCAGCACACTGCCCACCTGATGGAAAGTGGTTACCGTGGCCTATGGACGTTTGTAACACCAGAGGGGTCACAGTCGCGCTGCCAACCCTGTAAGTACAGAGTTTTGTGCCGTCAGTAGAAGACGCAGGACAAGCCTAAGTCTTCCACTGACAGCTCAAATTCTCCAGTGAGCTCTGGCTATCCTACTCACCGCTGGGAACACAACGCGAAGTTATTATAGCCACGGTATTCTGTAGGGCGGAGGTACTTTCCCAGTGGGATTGCTCAATTGGGAGGAAATACCGCCTGTCCTCCTTCTTAAAATTAGCTCGATAGCACAGACTAGTTAGGGATGCTAGGGATGCAAAACCTAGTGTAGTAACGATTTTTTTTCACCCGACTACGGGAAGCCAAAGGAGGGTTATGATTTTGACAGGCTGTGTATGTATGTAGGTTTTTTATATTTATTTATTTATTTGTGAGTCTTATTAAATGTGTTACAATTCGTTTTTCCACTGTTTTACTCAAGTATACAGGTACAAATTTTTTTTTTGCTGTGGGAAAGATATCCTGCATCCTGTATAAGTTAAAAACTGTATCAAAGGATGCAGGATCTCCCGTCCGGAATATGGGATGCTTAAACAAGAAAGTACAATAATAGACTAATTAGAGAAACACAATTAAAAATAAGACAAGTCATCAGTAATGGGCAAACTTGACCTGCCAGGATATGATTTTGCTTAACAAGTATTACTGGTAATAAGCAGGTATGTAAAATAAATAAATAAAAAAATAATTTAGGTTATTAATGGGTGCATTTATGAGTATGAATATATGTTGTGTGTATTATGAGTGTGAGTGTGTGTTATGAGTGTGTAAGGTGAGTGAATGTGAGGTGAAGGGGAGTGAATATATTATTAGGTGTTGCAACAGTTGTGAGATTAAATAACTAGGTGTAACGTTGTTGCTTTGAGAACGTCAAGCTGAGTGTCACCATTGACACACGGTATGTGTAAGTAATGGTGACCCTCTTTTCTGAGACTTTGCCTTCAGCTTACCATCAGGCAAGGCGAAGTCTAATTGACGTGTTCTATTTATATAAAAAAAAGTATAGAAGTTTTACAGTTTTGAAATGGGTTAATGTATTTATGTATGTCCCTCATAATTCTTGCACCACTTATTAAAACTGGACAAGTGAGGTATCGTTAGCAGCGCCTTAGCCGTCCGCTGGTTATAGGCTATATGACATATCATTGAATCTATTGTAGCACCCTCTAGCAGTCATAAAATATTGCGTTAAAAATAAACTTGAGATTAATATGCCGTGTTTGGTATCATCTGAAAGGGCTTAGTTAGCACATTTTAAATATGTATAAATTATAGCAATTGCTATAAATGTAACGATTCATTGACAATATAAGGGAGCTTTGTCGAGAATCAGATATCATCGCACTACAGGAGACGTGGCTTCTTCCAGAGGAACTCGCGTACCTGCATTCGATTAGCGATGACTTTAGCTGCACGGGCACATCCGCCATGGATACAGGGGCTGGAGTGCTGAGCGGTCGGCTGTAAGGGGGTCTGGCACTACTGTGGAGGAAATGCGCGTTCGGAGATGTGTTCGTGGTCGAGTGTAAAAGCCCGCGAGTGTGCGCAATAAAAATAAACTTGAGCAAAAATCTGTTATAGTGTTTAACATATATACGCCTACGGACAGAAAAAAGTATCTGGTGGAATTTACGGACTGCCTAAGTTTGGTGAGTGCTGTTATTGATAGTACTGATTGTGAGAACTGTTATTTATTAGGAGATTTTAATGCCCATCCCTCTAAACCATTTTTGAGGAACTAACTAAGTACTGTACAGAATTTGAGTGGAGTTGTATCGATACAGAGTTATTAGGTGTACAGTCAGACACATATACATTTGTAATCGAAGCAAACGGCTCCAGATCTTGGTTAGACCACTATGTAGTAACAAAAGCAGCGCGTAGCTCTGTGGGATCGGTGTGTGTAAAGTATGATACGAGATGATCTGATCATCAACCCCTGATCGTGGTGGATTGGAGTTAGCGTGTGCTAAACATCGTTATGTAAAATTTGATGTTAATTTAGTTGTGTGAGGAGAACTTACGCCCAAACAAATACACAGCTTTACAAATGCTTGTCATGAAAAGCTAAGGAGGGTTGATTTTCCAGATAGTGTTAGAAAATGTTGTGATGCTATACGTAGGAATTGTAGTCATCATACTATAATTGATAAATTGTATGACGACATTGTGTGTGCCCTAAGTGAGTCCGCGAGGAGGAATCAGAGGTGAGGGGGACCCAGGAAAAGTAAGGTAGTAGTAGGATAGAATAGGCATGTGGGTGGAGGCATACGGGGTGGCCAGGTTGAGGTATTCTCAATGGGTGAATTTAGGTAAGTCTAATGACCCCAACTTTGTAACAACGAGATGTATGAAGCTAGAAAGGTATTCAAATCACTCCCGGCGGTGAGTAGAGTAGCCAGATCTCACTGGAGAGTTTTTGGTGTCAGTGGGAAGACCAAAGGCTTGTCCTGATTTTGTGTTCTGCACTGACTGCGCAGAAAATCTCTGTTCTTACACACGTTCATAGGACACGGTAACCACTTTCCATCAGGTGGGCCGTGTGGTTGTCTGCAAGTTGTATAAAAAAATGATGTCACTGGGATTAAGATATATGCCGGTAACTATATACCAATACCGTATACTGTTTGGTACGAGTGGGTCCTCTAAAATGATGAAAGCCATCAAGCACCTGTAAATCTGTACGACCAGTTCGAAGCAGACGTGTTATCTGTTGCAATATATTTTTCTACATAAGTGCTATTCAAAATAGAGCCGTATCTAGTGTTGTTAAGAGTGAAATTTGTGCGTAACATATATAACTACCACCGAATAATCCATCTCTTTTCTAAGTGCGTGCGGTCCCTTTCTCGCTACGTTGCTTGTGTCCGCGAACTGTCATTGTGGCTAAGTGGTTTTACCTTATCAATAGGAAAATAAAAAACAATGAGTTCGGAAGGTACTTCATGCCCTGATATTCCCACTGTTGATGATGGCTTACAACCAATGATATTACATATAAAAAGGAGTAGATGTGTTATTGCGCGAGAAACGTGAAGATCCGAAAACGAGTCAATTGGAACGTTTTGACTCTAGTCCGCAATACCGATCGGCGCCGGTCGAACGTAGAGCGAGAACTTCAATGATTTGAAACAAAACCGTTTAAAATTACAAAAATGCCATCGTGGGTGTATAGACATTGCAAAAACTGTCACTCTAAAATTAATAAATCACAAGGGATTTCATATCACATGTAAGTATTACTTATTTCAAGTTATTAAGATTATATTTCTCAATTGCTTGTTATTCAAATTAAAAATGTCAGCACGAAAATAAAAGGATACAGCATGATATAATTTGGTACGTGAGCGACAAGGACGCGTGTACTCCGAACATAGATTAAAGTACAGATGAGAATATCGTAGGCAGTAAACTCACTACACTACCTCGCAATTCTAAATTGTTATTTTTTGTAAGTGTGTACTAAAACTATGTGGTTCAAATAAGTTAATGAGTGCGAACTTCACTTCACTGGCAAGTACCTACCTAGGTACTTGTTAAAGTTGTACTATTGGCAGTATAAAAAAAAATACATACATATTATGCTCACGCCTTTTTCCCTCCGGGGGAGGGAGAGACGGCAGCCCGCCAACTGCTTCTGTCCTTGCATACTTCACGCGCTTCCTCTACTGTCATAATATAGCTTTTTTTATAATACAACTGGGCTACGCCCGCGGTTCCGCCCGCGCGGATGTCGGTCTGCACGTCTTTTGACTATATCTCTGGGTCTACTCGCCCGATTGTGATAAAACATGCGTATGATTTTAAGTGTGACCAAGACCTTACAAACGAAAAATACAATCAAAAATTGTCCAGTAGTTTTTGCGTCCATCGCGCACAAACAGACAAACAGACAAGACCTAAAAAAATATTATCGTCGTTTTCAGAATCGTTCATATTATATTTCCCACGTATTTATTTTTAAATATCTCCAATTTACAATTTTATAATATTACAATTTTATAATATTATGGATTACAAAGTGTATCTATACTATTATATAATTGTAAACTTGTGTAACTGTTTTTTTGGAATTCTTGTCTGTTTGTCTGTTTGTGCGCGATGGACACAAAAACTATTGAATGGATTTCGATGCGGTTTTTTTTTAAAGGTATTGGTCATACTTAAAATCTTACGCATGTTTCATCACCATCGGTCGAGTAGGACCGGAAATATATTCAAAAAACCTGCAAATCGACATACGCGCGGGCGGAGCCGCGGGCGTAAGCTAGTTCAACCATATAAGTATTTGAATTTAATAAATAATGTTTTTTTTTATTTAGACAGCGAGTCAACAGTAATGTAAATTACACTTGCATTACAATTTTTTTTGTTTTAGTTTTTTTACTTAATAATACATAGAAACCTATCTCGGTAAAAAAATTATAGGTCATAAATAATAAACGAACTACATTCTAGCAGACCAATACCTATGTGTATACACATCTTTGTAATTTCCTGACCGTACGAACTGTACTGATATTGCGGTGGAACGCGAAGTACAATTGTGGTCTAACGTTTATCAACTTATTTGAACAGTATAGCATTTTATAAGTTATAACTTACGTGCTAGCACTTGATAATTTTGCCTGAATGACGTGTTTGTTCCGTTTTAAGGTTTCCAACCTATGAAGTCCGACTTCAAGAGTGGATCGCAATTGTTCGTGAACAAAGGAATGAGTTAAGCTGGATTTTTTAAAAAGGCAGTAGAATCTGTAGCAACCACTTCAAATCTACTGATAAATATATATCAAACAAAGGTCGAACACTACTTAAAAAAATGCTGTTCCTCTTATAAAGGTAATTAATAAACCTTCCTTTATTATATAATTACAAAAAAAAAAATTGGTTGGCTGTAAAGTCGGTATACGGGCGAAAGTTTTACGTGACAACGACTTTGAGTGGTAAAACAATTAACTGGCAACGTGTAAACTTGTATGCAGGCGCCTAAGCGAAATAGAAGCGCAAGACATGAACCGGTGTGTATGCCTATCTCTCTCACTCTCTCTCTCTCGCTCTGTCTCTCTCGCTCTTAGGCGGGCTAACTGTGCTCGAGTGGAAGGGACGCGTGCCTTTCACTTTTTATGTCTGTCTCTCTCGCTCTTAGGCGGGCTAACCATGCCCGAGTGGAAGGGACGCGTGCCTCTCACTCGCTCTCATTGTGAGCGCATAACGTGAGCGGAGCGTAACGCAGTTTCTTGAAGTGTCACCCGGCAAACCAATTTATAAGACGTTGTCACGTCAAAAACTGTGTATGTTTAGCTATTCCTCATACGATGTACATGTAATAAAATTGCTTTTACATGGTAAGCGAATTGTCTTCAGTACATATAATATAACTATGGTGCCATATTTAGGGGTCAAATAGATTATATTTTTTATTTTTCAGGAATGCGTAAATCAAAATATTATACAAATGTCCCCGTCGAGTCTTGACAACGTCAGTATACCAGATATGGAAGAAATTTTAGAAACACCCAGAAAGGCAGCACTCAATAAATGCGTTCGAGAATTAACTTTCAAACAAAATCTTTTGCGGAACAATAATAAATAATATATTATCTATCTATATTATCTATTATCAATAGAATAAGATATTATCTGCAAAAGTCAATTTCTACATGATTCTGTAATAGTGAAAGAGGATGTCACGACCATTCTTCAATAAATATATATATTTAATTTTGTAGAGTGAAGTTTGATTTCTCCATAATTTGTTTTCAAATAAAAACATCTGTCTAAAAATAGGCAATTACCTCAATTTAGAGAGATTTGTACCTTCTTTCTCAGTAATTTTGTTAGTCTATGTACACCGATGTAGCAACCGCAATGATTGGTGCGTTGAGTGTAGTTTGTCATCATTAAATCGAAGTGACAAACACTAGCTTTCTTCTTTTTTTAAATGGTTTTTTTCATGTCATCTCTTTTCAATCGATTGGTTTGGCAGTGAAATGTAGATGAATGAAAAATGTGTTCGGAACATTTTTTTAGCTTGATTTGTGAGCATATGACATATCTATGTTATGAAATATCATTGCTTACAACCCATAAATAATCAAAAAGAAAAACAACAGCGTCAAAAGAGAAAGGCAAAAGATGATGACCTCTCAATGTTATTTGAAAAATTCAAAACGGAAATATCCTCAAAACTAACTTCAATGAATTCTAATCTTTACAGTAAAATTACCGAAGTGCAACATGATATCAATAGTGTCATAAAAAAAGATCTCGAGCAAATAAAGTCAGACATTCAGGCACTCCAGGCTAGGCAGTCAGAGTTCTACAAGGACATTAATGATCTAAAAGATACATTGAACTTCCTCGACGGGGAACATAGGGAGCTACAAAGCAGGGTAGGGAGAGAATGCATGCTACTGAAAGAGGAAAACGCTAAACTGCACGCCGAATTAAATTATATACAACAACGTGAACGCTTGGATAATCTAGAAATTACAGGTGTGCCCGAGAAATCGAACGAACATTTAAGTACACGGATTACAGCCATTGCTCGTTATGCGGGCGTGCAACGGCCCCCGATGATATAATACATGCTACTAGGGTTCAACCTCGCACATTAATACCCGGTCGCCCCAAATCTATAGTGGTGAAGCTTAGATCCAGATACTTACGATACACTATTTTGTCAGGAATACGCTCTAAAAAAGGGATCACTACTGCGGATATCGGTGAACCAGGCGATGCCAAGGGAATTAAGATATATGTAAATGAACACTTAACACCTACAAATAAGTTACTGTATAAAACACTCGCGAAAAGTCGAAGATAAAAAAGTATCAGTACACTTGGGTACGCGACGGGAAGGTTTTTGTAAGAAAGGATGCGTCATCACCCAAAATATTGATAAAATATTCAGAAGATTTACAGAAAATAATCTAATCATCACTTTATTATTTTATTATTCTGATATTTCTGGTTATATGCTTAAGTTTACGGAAATATCAACCAGCATTCTAAAATATATTCTTTATGTTATTAATTGTATAAGTATTGAAAACCTACCCACGGAATATCGCATATTATTAAATTATGTTTGTAGTTATGAGTTGCCGCAGTTTGCATGTGTATCGAATGTAATAATGCCCCTATTTTTGTATTGTGGTATATTTGTAATCATTTTGGATCAGATCAATATTGCACTCTCATTAATATCTTATCATAAAATACAGTGTACAAAGTCACTGACATTGATTCACTGTCTGATTTCACTTCTACTACTATTCACTTTGTCTTGTTGTTGTGGTTTATATTGCTGTAGCATGGTTAAAATCAGCATAAAACTTAATAATACGGTGCAGTTTGGAATGTCATTATATCACGGGTTGAATTCTCTTGATTTATACAAAACGTGTCATTTTCACCGAAATTAAATATTTTTTATCAAAATTTGCGGGGTGCACGCACTAAATGTACAGCAGTGTATAACAGCATTCTGTCACAGGAGTTTGATATTATACTTCTTACTGAAACATGGTTGCAGAGTGACATTAGCGACTCGGAGGTGTGTGACGAAAGATATGATGTATTTCGATGCGACCGTGATCTCGATTCCACTTGTAAAAACACAGGTGGCGGCGTAATGGTATGTATCCGTCATGAACTCGCTGCGGAAATTAATATTCGATGGTCGTGTGAATTAATTGAGACAATCTGTGTAACAATATCATCCCGCAAACTAAGCTCAACTGCTAACTTGCATATAGTACTAGTATATGTCCCCCCGGATGATAGTCCAATGCTTTCTCGAAATATCTCAAACATTTCCGACGCTTATAATCAATTTTTTAATATGCACAGCCAGGATTATCATTTACTGGTAGGGGACTTCAATCTGCCATGCTTAAGGTGGACGGACATAGGTTACACAGTTAGACATATTAATACAACAGAGGTACAGGAGACTGCGCAATCATTTGCCAACGATCTGCAATTCTTAGGTCTTAGTCAGTTTTCTTATATTGAAAATAATTGTGGAAATATTCTTGATCTCTGCTTCTGTAACCTGCCGGTAACAGTTACCGTGACTCAACCTATATCAAAGATGGATCCCCTTCACCCACCACTTAGTATTGACATAGCAGATCTTCAAATGAAAAGTGTTTGAAGAAAAGAAAGTACCAATCTATAACTTTCACAAGTTTTTAGGGTTAACTGGGAGGAGGTTTTGGATGCGGATGATATTGATACTGCACTCGATAATTTTTACACTGAACTGGATAAATGTTTTGTTTTATATGTACCACTGTCCGTTAGGAATAGTTCTTATCCTGTGTGGTATACGCCCGCTCTAATTAAAATTATAAAAGAGAAATTTAAGGCACACAAAAAATGGAAAAAGTATGGTAATCCTAGGGACTATGACGAATTCACTCTACTCAGAAACCGTCAACATAAAGCACAAAGCATATGTTTCAACAATTTCACGGATAACGTTGAACGATATATAAAACTTTCACCTAAATATTTCTGGAAATACGTAAAATCAAAAAGAGGTGGCTCAAGTTACCCTCAGCGATTTACATTCAATGATCAAACTTTCGATGATGGCAACTCTGTATGTTCTGCGTTTAATAGTTTCTTTGAAAGCGTTTTTGCTTCTGGTACCGTTACAGACACCTCTAGCAGCCCGGAAATTACTTACACTAATAATGTGACACTATCAAGTATTCACATTGCGGAGGACGAAGTCCTTCGTGTATTGCGATCTTTAGATATATCAAAGGGATCAGGTTGTGATGGTGTACCTCCAATATTTTTAAAATCATGTGCAGGAAGTTTAGTGTATCCAATTACTATACTCTTTAGACGATCTCTCAGGGAATTTAGTTTTCCTATAATATGGAAAAAAGCCCACATAGTACCAATTCATAAAAAGGGGGCCAAAGCTAAAATTGAAAATTATCGCAATATCGCGATTCTGAACGTTCTTGGTAAGATGCTTGAGAAAATAGTTTATGAAAATATCTATCATATCGTTTCGAAGGGTATTTCTGAGTCGCAACATGGATTTCTTCGAGGGCGTTCAGCATTGACTAACTTGGCTGTTTATTCGGACTTCGTACTGGAACACATGGAAAAAGGAGGACAAGTTGACGTGGTCTACACAGATTTTGCAAAGGCTTTCGATCGGGTAGACCACGCCATCCTTTTAAGGAAATTACAAGCTTTAGGCATCCACGGAGATTTATTGCGTTGGATAGCTTCGTATCTTTCGAATCGATCGCAGGCAGTTGTACTGGGTGGTTTTAGATCTGATTATATTCAGATACCATCCGGCGTTCCCCAGGGCTCGCACCTTGGACCGCTCTTCTATAATTCATACATTCATGATATTTACCAGTGCATTCAAAACACTAATCACCTACTGTATGCAGATGACAAAAAAATATTCCTTAAAATTAACAGCGTAACTGACTGCATTAATCTGCAAAAGGATTTGGATAGTCTATACAATTATTATACAAAAAATAAAATATCAGTAAATATATCTAAATGTCAATGCATAAGTTTCGGCCGTGGGCGAAATATTATTTCTTATAATTACAATTTTAACGGTGTAGCCATAGAAAGAGTCAACAGTGTGGGAGATCTGGGAATAACTTTTGACTCAAAGATGAATATGATTACTCATATTGATAATATAGTAAATAAAGCTTATAAAAATCTTGGATTTGTTATACGCACCTGTCAATCTTTCAACAGTCTAATCACTCTAAAAATAATATATTTCGCATATGTTAGAAGCATTCTGGAGTACACTTGCCAGATTTGGTCACCATACTACGCAGTTCATATCAAAAGAATCGAACAAATTCAAAAAAAATTCGTACGTCATCTAAACTTCAAGTTCTATAAATCTGAAAGTAATTACACTGATAACTGCCGAATGTATAACTTGCTTACACTGGAAGAGAGACGATCTGTGATGGACATGGCACTACTTTTTGATATACTTCGTGGTCGAATAGATTGCCCTAACTTACTGGCTCGAATAACATTTAAAACACCAATGTATCGTACGCGGCACACACAAATGCTGTGCGTACCATCGCATCCTACATCATACGGGCAGAATGCTGTGACTACTAGAATAGTGCGATTCTATAATGCGACATTTAGTAGTGTGGACCCATTTATTACATCTAAAAATGCATTTTTGGCTAGAATTAGGGAGGTTTTAACCAACGCACAGTAATACATTGTGAGAATTATGTCTCAGTTGAGCTCGATGCGTAATTGGTTTGATGCCTATACTGCAAATTGTTATTTTTATTTTTTTCTGTGTAACTTGCGTACTGTTAACGTAGTTATTTGTGTTGAACGACAGTGTAGATATAAATATATTCATAATGTGTATATTTGAGTGCGATACCAACGTATAATGGTTCACATTGCATAAGTGAAGAAATAAATTGTGTGCTACTTTAAACAGAATGTAAGGGAATGTCGGTGGTGGCAGTAACTTACTTATGCGCAACCAGTAAACCGGTTCTGACTTCGCATCGATGTCACATAATAGAAACGAACTACTTACTCATGAGCCGATACTGCTTATTGTTCTTATCTAAACTACAAATCCCGATATTTTTTATTTTTTATTTATGCTGCCACTGCCATCATTTTTAGTTTTTAATTTTCGGTGTGTTTTGTTTGTTTTTTTGTTGTTGTTTGCAAGCGATCTGCTTAGCTTATACATAATGTGGATAGCTGTAATTGGTCATTGTTTAGTAATTATTTACTGGTAAAAACTTTTGTAAACGACTGTTGTTATCCCAAATATAATAAATAAATAAATAAAGCATTTAAATATCAGTCAATCTCTCCGTAACTTCTGATAACCCAATACTGAACTTTCAATACCATGTGCCACAGAGCTCTTCTAATCCTCTTCAAAGACTTCTTTTCTTTGCCGCACCACCAAGACCTGGAATTCATTACCAGCACACGTGTTTCCTTCTTCCTACAGTCCCGGGGCCTTTAAGCGGGGCGTGGAAAAGCAACTGATGAGGCCGCCAAGCATAGTGCCACCATTGTAACAATAAGTGTCTGTAATGGTGACCCTCTTTCCTGAGACTTTGCCTTTAGCTTACCATCAGGCGAGGTGAAGTCAATACCCTGTTCAAAATATATTTTTTTATCTACATCTACCTACACTAATATTATAAAGAGGAAAGATTTGTACCTACTTTTGTATGTTTGTATGTTTGTAATGAATAGGCTCAAAAAGTACTGGGCCGATTTAAAAAATTCTTTCACCAATAGAATCCTACATTCTTCCAATTTGACATAGGCTACATTTCATTTTGAAAAAAAATAAGGGATCCTTGGTAAAATTTGAACAATGTATCCGAAGGTGTAGAAAAATGAGTCTTAAAATGTCTTTCGTCGAATGCGCTGCCGAAACTATTAGCGATAGAACAAAATAATGTACAACAATATTGAAGAACATCATAATGTCTACAAAAAACTCCGTGGTAGCATATGTCCAACTATTGTAGTTATATCACTACAACAACTTTTTTCATTTTAAAGATTAATGAAAATGCTAACCAAATTCAAACCATGCTATTTATGTGTTTATATTAATCCTTATCCAAATAAATTATTTTATGGTCAAGACCATTTAACTACCTATAAAATAGTTTTTAAGTTATTTAAATTGGACTTTCCATTCAAAAGATATTACGAATTAAAAAATTCAAACAGTAAACAAAACCGCCATAGCGCCGTGGCCGTTGTTTGCGATGCAGTCTGAAAAGCGCGCCGGGCATCGCGGCGGGCGGGGTGGAGGGGTCACTGAAATACAGGAGTGGGCTGCTAGTAAAATATATATTTTCAAACCTCTCTTGATAACTTCTGATAGCCTATTTCTACTGAGAAGAATAGAACAGCCTATGACTACGTGCTGATTACAGCTACCTACGCCAATCTTCTGAAGTCTTGCAAATACTTCACAATGTTCTATATTTTTTTGGAACTAAACAATCTCTTTCCAATTCACGTGGCCATCGATAAATATTGTATCTAATTCATTGCGGCTTCTCAATGGTGCCGTTTATCCGTATCTAAGTTTAACGAGTAATGTATGCAAAAAGACGTGACGTCATCCGACCGCTCATAAAATGATTGCTCATTTTTCTAAAACTATACTTTTAATTTTTTACATACATTACTTGTTAAACTGGAATACGAATAAACGGCGCGATTGAGAAGCCGCAATGAATTACAATAGTGAACAAAATTATCGTATTCAAGTTTATTTCATGGTACGCTCTGCGTATGCTGCTGTGCAACAATGCTGCGTGCTGAAGAGTTCGGAATACCTTTATGGCTGTGAAATATTGCATAAACGGATACAACCGAAGTTATCAATTTTAAAGGAATTTTCCTATACAGTCATCTTGGGTTTGTATAGAATGGTATGTTTCGAATGCTCAAGACGTGGTTCAGTAGCTCAGTAGTCAGAACATTCTCCCTGTAAGGGACTGGTAGCGGGTTCAAATCCCGTCTGAACTTTCACTTATTCCAAACTAAATTGATCTGAATAGGTAGTATACTAATTTGTTTTAGAAGTTCATTAAATATTCAAACGTAGTCGCCGTTTTAATCGCTTTTATTTGAGTAGGTTTTGAGTCGATTTGTTCCGCGTTCGACTCATGAAGTTTTGCCCCACATAAAGAAGTCCGTATTTTGTCCTACAGTTTATTCCTTTTTAGGCCCAAACGAAATATTTATTTGGAATTTAATATTTTATTCTTGTTTCGTCCTATTTCCCTTTCCTTATTCGCCTCGAATATTTTTAGAGTGCAATTTAATACAATTTTATTACAGACAGACTGCAAAGTTTTTAAAAACAAAAATTAATATTGGATTAGTCTGATACATTAATGACAGTTTCTGTTTGACATTATTGGTTTGACATTAATGACAGTCGCTAAGAATCACTGAAATTATGATTTCAAATAATTAAATGAGACAGAGGACTCTAAAAAAGTGTTTATTTTTAAATTACTAGTGTATTCTTCAGTAAGTTTATTCCGAAGCTTAGTGGGTTTTTTTATATCACTTATGTGACAAACAACCACACGGCTCCACCTGATGGAAAATGGTTACCCTAACCTATGGACATGTGTAACACCAGGAGCGTTACTCCCGCGCTGGCGACCCTGAAGAAACCCACGGAGTTAAGGAGTCGGCTTTACGATCGAGAGGTCCCGAGTTCGAACCCTGACGATTACACTACCCACGTGAACTCGTAGCACAAGCAATTTAGCTTAATTGGAGGGGTTAGAGGGGATATTAGTAATTGCGGTTGCCAATATTCTTCATAAAAAATCTATTTGTTATTATAAATCATAATATTCCGCCATATTAAATCAATAAAAACACGCTTTCGTAAATATTAGGTCTTTACCTATGAAATTACCGAAATTTGCTTACAGATTCATGAGTTCGTTATTCCTGTAATTTAATAGTTATTTCCATTATTTATATTTTGTTTGAAAGTTGATTTCAAGATTTTACAACTCTGTATTAATAGGTAAGACGGGAGTGGGGGAGTGGCTAGAGAGGCCACACGGCAGCCTCTCGTACCGTCTGACGCAGATGATCACCGAGCACGGATGCTTCGGAAAGTATCTGCGTCGGATGCAGAAAGAGCCAACGTCCGAGTGCCATCACTGCGACGCGAGCGAGGACTCAGGTCCGCACACGCTCACCGAGTGTCCGGCGTGGGAGACGCCGAGGCGGGAGCTTGTGGCGGCCCTGGGAGTGAGGGTTCTCACGCTCTCCACCTTGCTCGCGGCGATGGTTCGCTGCGCGGATGCGTGGGCGGCCGGCGCCTCCTTCTGCGAGCAAGTAATGCTCGTGAAGGAGGAGGCGGGGCGGGAGCGGCAGCGGGAGCGACGAAGGATCGCTAGACAAGCTGCCCGCGCACGAAGGCAACTCGGGCGTCGGAGGTCGATGAACGACCTCCGCCCCCCATGAGCGCCGGCCTGGGGGTGACAGGTGAAGCCGCCTGTCACCCTTGCAGAAGCAGGCCGCGGCGGCGGCGCGCGTGGCGCGCCTCCCCGTTTCCGGGGACGAGTTGGGGACTCTGTGGTCCCCACACCCGAGAAGAGGGCCAGATCGTGAGAGATGGCCCTGGGTCGGCCGGGGTGCGAGGGATATGCCTGTCAACCTCACCTTCGGCAACCGAAACGACCCACAGGCGGCGTGCGTTTTAGTCGGTTCGAGTCCGACATAACCTCCTCCACCGGCTCCGGTGGGGAGGTATCCGTGGGGATTTTGCGCACGTAAAAAAAAAAAAAAAAAAAAACTCTGTATTAATAAATATTGTTTTTATTGGCCGCTTGATAAATTAAATTCGATCTTCAAAAACAGTCAATGCTGTCATCTATTTTGTTGATAAATTTCGTATTACTTTTTTACAGCTGTCACTTTTCAAAAATATAATAAAAGTGTTTGTTAGCTTAATGTTTCATTCATACACAAAAAAAAAATCATAAAATTTGGATTTGTCATTCCTAAAAAAATGCAAAAATGTTAGTACTGAAAATTGGGTTTCCTCTAATTTCTTCAAAAAAAAAACGGCAAATTCATATGTGACGACCTATTATTTTTAGACATTTTGTATATCGTTAATAACGTTTGAACATCCTCAGCCAGTGTTAGCAACCGTACAATATCCTCATAAGGATAAGTAAACATCCTCAGCCGTTGTCATACGTGTACGATAATTTACGAAAGCATGACATCACAGACAGACGCCACTTCTATTCTGGCGTATAGACGCCAAATTCAAAATGTATTTCAGAAAATATCATTCAAGAACTTTATTTATTTGCAGAAATAGGATTTATTTCGGATAATTTATATTATGTTATTATTGTGACTGCAATATTTTTAGTTGCTGAGTAGAAATTACTTTGTATACCTAAAAATCTGTGTTTGCATGCCAAATTTATGGCGAAATGTGTTCGATTACTATATTTTTTATTTCCATCTTTTGTTGTATCACATTACAAGCAAATGAATAGTAAAAAAAATAAAATGTAAAAACATCGAGGAGTAGTTTTTCAAAACCTGTCATCATGTCTATTAAATAAATAATTAAAATAAAGCAGTGCCTTGTGTTATCAAACTGTCATTTGGCGACTATCAGAGCCCTTTCTGGCGATACCAGTTTTTCCACTTTGACCCACTAAACTGACCAATTAGTTGTTCCGACCGAAACTCAGTGTCTGGTATTTTCCTATCAAACTAACTACTAAAAAAAATTACAAAAGTTAGATTTTGTGGACTGGCTCCAAACTTTACTTTAGAGCCCGGTAGTCTATTTGTTTTTGTTAGTAAGTTGACTTTTCCAGAAGCGATCACAGACCGACCTTCCAACCTTGAAAGAAAAGCCTGCGCATTTTTTTTGTCTAGGACAAGCCAACTTGACTTCACCTCGCCTGATGGTACGCTAAATGCAAATTGTCAGGAAAGAGTGTCGCCATTGCAGACACTTAATAATGTTACAATGATGACACTCAGCTTGGCGGCCTAATCAGATGCTTTTTCACGCCCCGCGTAAACCCCACTCAAAGGGCCTCGTCCTTAATTTAGCAGGTGCACCGACTAGCAGGTGATATTAACTCGGGCCCCAAAGGCATACAACAATGCATGCCTCAGAATTTATTTATAAAAAAGTCTGGGTTGCTATAATGCCCCGTTGCATGTTTACTAACAACGAATATCAGCTGAGTATATTTTTTGTGTGATTTTTTGCGACGGTCCGTTGGGCAACAAAAACCGTTACGATCCGTTGAATTCTCACGAAAAAAAATCCAGAAATATTTCAACCAACGCGACGCTGCCGCTGTCAAAACGTGGGAAACAAGGAATATCGTCACGTGTTTTGGAATATCGCATACCAGGGCATCAGACAACACAAGGAGTTCGGTACACATACCATCGGGCCCCGGCTCACGACATGAATGGGTGCAAGAAGGCCGGTTCTATACGCAAGACGCACGCATTTGTAAAGTCAAAACGAGGGAACTCGCACTTCGGCGAAGAGATTTTTTTGTGTGACGATTTCATTGTCAATTTTTAATTCTGCCTCATGAGATGAAATTAAGTAACAATTTTTTTTGAGTGTGCAAAGTTTTTGCTTAACGAAATCACTCACCAGATTGATTGATATTAATATTAAAGGTAGTTTAATTGTTTTTTTTTTATTTAACTCAAAATTCCTCTACGCACCAAATTTCAAAGTATGAAAAAGGAAATAAAGTGCAAAAATTCAGGCCAAATAACATAAACTCACGCCTATATCCCCCAAGGGGTAGGCAAAGGTGCTAGCACCCACATTTCGCCAGTTTATGTTTAGGTCCCAATGTAATAGGTGGCGAGCCTATTGCCATTAACCGGGCGCTTATAAACCTGCGATAAATACACACATAACTTCAAAAACGCATCGTCAAGTCTTATGAGAAAGAGACGTGAGCAGTCATCCACACCATCGTCTTCGTCAGATGAGAGAGTTTTAAACCGACTAATTAAAAAACTCATGAGACGCGACCTCCGACACTAGAACACCCACATCGTCCAGGAGGCGATTGAGTGAAATAGGGGGTCGAAAGTGTTCGAAATGACTGCTTCAAGGTTCGAGATTCTCGATGATATCGTGAAATTTTATGGACAGCTAAATGCATCACTGACGAGTAAACCGATGGGACACAGCGATGAAGACCACAGAGCCCCACTCACGCGCCATTACACCGAGGAGATACCCGATATCGAGCAATGCGAGTTGGAGGCGACTTTCAGACAACTGAAGAACAACAGGTGCCCAGGTGATGACGGAATTACTACTGAGCTCCTGAAAGCAGGCGGGGCTCCAATCCTGAAAGAGCTAGCAAGCCTCTTTAATTCTGTCATCCTACAAGGTCTAACACCTAGAGCATGGAGCGGAAGTGCGGTGATACTGTTCATCAAAAAAGGTGACAAGACCCTGCTGAAGATCTACAGGCCCATCTCACTTCTGAGTCATGTCTACAAGCTGTTCTCGAGAGTCGTCACAAATCGTCTTGCGGGTAAGCTCGACGAGTTCCAAACATCGGTGCAAGCCGGGTTTCGAAAAGGTTATAGCTCCGTGGACCACATCCATACTGTTCGGCAGATTGTAGAAAAGGCCCAAGAATACAATCAGCCGCAGTGTATGGCGTTTGTGGACTGCGAAAAAGCCTTCGACTCCATCGAAACCTGGGCAGTTCTGGATGCCCTGCAGCGGTGTCGTGTCGATTGGCGATACATCGAGGTACTGAGATGCTTGTATGACACTGCCACAATGTCCGTCCATCTCCAAGACCAGAAGACGTAACCTATTAGTCTCCAGAGTGGAGTGAGACAGGGGGATGTTATATCCCCCAAACTATTCACCAACGCACTGGAGGACGTCTTCAAGACTCTGGATTAGACTGGGCGGGGTATAAACATTAACGGTCAGCACATCTCATATATAGTTTTCTTTATATACCACTTAGGTGGCAGACAAGCACACGGCCCACCTGATGGAAAGTGGTTACCGTGGCTTAAGGACGTATGCAACACCAGGGGTGTTACACTCGCGCTGCCGACCATGAAGAAACCTTCTGATGCCCTTCTTGAAGAAAACTCCTCATATTGTAGGTACTTGGGAAAACCGCAGCAGGGAGGTCATTCCACATCTTAAGTGTGCGTGGGATGAAGTTTATTTCATACCGCACAGTGCGCACCGTCTCAGTTCGCAATGTGTGAGGGTGAATTCCCTGCCTATGGCGAGAGGTACGAAGATAGAATGTATCTGTGGGCATCATGTCAAACAATTTATCTGAGCACAAACCATTGTATAGGCGGTAGAACACACATAGCGAGGCAAAGTGTGCAGCGGAGTTGTCTCCGATGCTTACGCGGCTGTACCGACTGTCCTACAGCTCGGGTACAGTGCCTTCGGCTTGGAAAGAGGCGAATGTACAGCCGATCCCCAAGAAGGGGGATCGCTCAGAGCCAGCCAACTATCGACCCATAGCCGTCACCTCAGTGCTGTGCAAGGTCTTCGAGCACATCATTAACAAACAGCTCATGCGTCACCTAGAGGATCACTCCTTAATTAATGACCGGCAATATGGCTTCAGGCCGAAACGGTCAACGGGTGATCTTCTAGCATACGTTACCCATCTTTGGGGTGAGGCTATGGACAAGCACGGCGAATCACTGGCAATTAGTCTTGATATCGCCAAAGCTTTCGATAGAGTCTGGCACAAATCGCTTCTCTCCAAGCTACCAGCCTTTGGTCTGCCCCCTAGACTGTGCAACTGGATTGCTAGTTTCCTGCGCGAGCGCCGTATCCGCGTCCTCTGTGATGGACGGGCTTCGGAGTTCTTGCAAATAAATGCTGGCGTACCGCAGGGGTCTGTATTATCTCCCGCTCTCTTTCTTCTGCATATCAACGACATGCTGTCCACCGGCAGCATACATTGCTATGCAGACGATAGCACCTTACACGGGAGTTATCACGGACAACCTGCGGCCAAACAGTCTGATATCGTGGAAAAGAGACAGCTTCTTGTCACTGAACTGGACCGGATCTTGAATCACATTTCTCAATGGGGCTCTGAGAACATGGTCGAGTTCAATGCCAAGAAGACGCAGGCTTGTGCGTTCACAGCAAAGGTATCTTCTTTCCTTCCCCTTCCCACTCTTCAGAGCACGCCACTGCCACTGCAGGACAATCTCAATATCCTAGGCATGGATATTCGCTGCAAACTGAATAACAGAAATTACATCGAGAGCATCATCAAAACAGCCTCGCGGAAACTCGGACTCCTAAACAAAGTGAGACGTTTTTTCATGCCGGAGCAGCGGTGTCTTCTCTATAAGACACAAATTCGCTCCTGCGTGGAATACTGCTCGCATCTCTGGGATGGCTCCGCGAAATACCTACTAGATGCTCTCGACAGGTTGCAGCGACGCGCGGTCCGAATTATTGGGAACCCTGAGGTCACGAACACCCTCGAGCCTTTGCAGATGCGTAGAGATATTGCTTCCTTGGCTGTATTTTACCGTCTCTACCACGGTGAGTGTTCTGACGAGCTCTTCCAACTAATCCCACCATCTCCTTTCCTACATAGGACAACACGTGCAGGCCTTAGATGTCACCCTCACACTGTACAGAATATACGAGCAAGAACAAAGCGGTTCGGAGACTCTTTTCTTTGCCGCACCACCAAGACCTGGAATTCATTACCAGCACACGTGTTTCCTTCTTCCTACAGTCCCGGGGCCTTTAAGCGGGGCGTGAAAAAGCATCTGATGAGGCCGCCAAGCTGAGTGCTACAATTAGCACTTAGTGTCTGTAATGGTGACCCTCTTTCCTGAGACTTTGCCTTTAGCTTACCATCAGGCGAGGTGAGGTCAAGTTGGCGTGTCCTATATAAAAAAAAAAAAAAAAAAAAAAAGTCCCTCCTAAGGCTAAGAGGTTCCACACTACCTGTTAGTATAGGATTGTCAATCAGCCTCAACGCCCGTTTTTGCACCGAGTCAAAGGGGTCAAGCTGGTATGCAGGCGCTCCAGCAAAAAGGTGACAGCAGTACTCCATGTGGGGCAGGACCTGTGCCTTATAAAGAAGGAGTTGCTGCCCCGCAGTGAAGTACTGCTTCGCCCTGTTAAGTACTCCAAGTTTTCTTCGGTTCGCCTACGACATCGTCATAGCGGCGGAATCGTTGGAACAACTGGGCGAGATGCTGCATAGCCTGGATGGAGCTTTTCGACGCGTCAGCCTAGGTGTCAACTTGGATAAAACCAAAATTATGTTTAACGAACATGTTGCACCGAGACCGATTGCCATCGAAGGGGCGACACTCGAAGTTGTTCAAAAATATATTTACCTGGAGCAGGTTATCCAGCTCGGAAAAAACAACTTCGAGAAAGAACTAGCCAGAAGTATCCAACTAGGTTGGGCAGCATTTCGCAAACTACGTCGAGTCTTCTCTTCACCTCTACCGCAATGCCTTAAAATAAAGGTCTTTGAACAGTGCGTCCTACCTGTTATGACTTATGGTGCCGAAACGTGGTCACTTACAGTGGGGCTGGTCCATAGCTTAAAAGTCGCGCAGCGGGCTATGAAGCGAGCTATGATTGGAGTTTTCTGAAGGATAGAATTCGGAACGAGACTATCCGACAGAAAACTAAAGTTACTGACATAGGTCACAGAATAAGCAAGTTAAAGTGGCAGTGGGCTGGCCACGTTTGTCGAAGGGCCGATGGCCGTTGGAGCAAACGAGTCCTAGAGTGGAGACCGCGAGAAGGTAAACGAAAGGTAGGACGCCCCCTAGACAAATGGACGGACGACCTGAAAAAGGTGGCTGGGACAGACTGGATGCGGAAGGCGGAGGATCGGAGAGAATGGCGCACATTGGGAGAGGCCTATGTCCAGCAGTGGACGGCGGTGGGCTAATTGATTGATTGATTGATTGACCTGCCAAAGCCGCCATGACCCAAAATTCAAAATGAGCCATGACAAACTTCTGTACTCCGAGCACGAGAAGCTATCGTAAACGTATCGATAGAACGGAGCATTGTGATTGGCTGGCTTCACACACAAACAGGTCCATAGTAGACAGGTAACCAATCGCAATGTTTCTTTCATTACGTTTACGATACGATTACGATAGCTTTTCGTGCTCGGGGTATTGTTTGCTGATAGTATTTGTTTGCTGAAACTGTCTGCTTATGAAACTTAGGATATATTAGGTTTTTGAAGAATATATTTGTCTTATTTATTGGTTCTCATTCTTTCTCCCAGTGTACAATATATTATTGTTACCTAAGTAATGTTTTTTTCCAATAAGATCACACACGAAAAATTCCAACTGGCGTTCCACTGGGCTCGATAATGGACCCACTTTTTTTTTTACTTTTTTGTGAGGGATTTGTTTGCGGATGGTATTGTCACGTCACGTGGTATTTAAAGTTCTGTACTAGGTTATCAGAAGTTACTAAGAGATTGCTTATGCCAAAAATTTTAAAATGTGACTAAGTATTTAAGGGGCCCAGTAATCGGCACGTGATATTTAAAGTAAATTATTGGGGTATCAGAAGTTACTAAGAGATAGACTGATCTTTAAGTGCTCATCATGGCAAGAAAAGGTTACTTGAATGGATTATTAACTTTCTCAGAGCTTTCAATAGCTCCGTCATCACATATTACATAAGAAATACATGTATTATGGAGTAAGGAACAAGGTTTATGACTTCTGACTTCAAATTTGAACAAAAGAATTCAGAGAGTCGATGATGACACGTTAAGTCATATCTATGGTTTCGGTGGGCGTTCCACAGTATACGATACTTGGACCATTTTTTTAAATGGAGAACCTCTCTTACTATGGAATAATAGAGATTTTTTGCTTATGGTATTGGTATATCACGTGGTAGTTAAAGTTCTGTTAATCAGAATACAAAAGTTATCTTAATCAGAATACAATAGTTATCTTAATCAGAATACAAAAGTTATCTTAATCAGAATACAAAAGTGATTTAATCTCTTAAGATTGATATGTGATGTAGTGTACATGTATTTAGACCTATACAACCTATATATGCTATGATTACTCTGAAATATAGGCAGTATACGATCGGACCTCATGCGTTTGATTTCATCTCCCAACACCCTGCCTTACATGGCGACCGTGACACAGGAGACGGTGACCGCCCGCGAGCATATTCCTTATAAGGACTAGATATTTTAAACAATAAACTAAGTGGAATGTTACAGTGATTTTTTATAATGGAACAAAGATTTTTAAGGCGTACATCGCGTAATACGCGTCTAAGTGGTGTTTTTACGTACTTTTGCGAATTAAATTTTAACAATGGGTGGTTCTAAGTCAAAAGAAGAAGTTGTGATTGCTCAAAACGCTGGAGTGGGTTCCAATTCAGCCCGAACAGAACAGCTGCAGGGACATACAAATACCATTCTGGTGGTAATTTGCACGATTTTGGCGATTGGCATACTTATTATTTTGTACAAGCTGTATAACCATTGCTATAAGAAGAAAATACAACGGCATATAAATGAAATGTCCTTAAGGCGTTACGCCAGCATTTTTCGGAGACACCAGGCACTGGAAGCTGGTCTACCAGAAGCTGCGAAGGTCGAGGTCATAGGCGGTTAACCGAGAGTATCTACAATCGATTCCCAATACGGCGCGGCGCGGCGATGCAACATGATACATCCACAGGCTCACGGCTAAGTTCAAGGATTACGTAATCAACTTATCACGAGCACCTCGAACAATATATTATACTCGCGTATAGAGTAAGTACTAGAGATAATTATGAATATATAAAAGTGTAATAATAAGATACAGCCAGGCACTGTTATTTTGATACAGTTTTTTTTTTTTTTGTCTATTCCTATAATCGATACTTTGTATATTCCCTAATAAATAAGTATCAAATAATAATACATACTGCTTGTAATAATACTACAAGCAGAGCTTAAAGCTATAAGAACATACTTAATAAAAATAGGCCCCGCTCGTCGAGTAGGTAATATTTTAGAAGCCAAAAAGAAAGAGGCGAATATTGTTTTATTAAAGTACAATAAGTTTTTAGAAATATACAGGTCCTCTGTCGAAACATTGTCGAATGAGGAAGTTACACTTATTACTAAAATCTGTGAAGAATTTGATAAATTATTTTCAGAAATTATTTCATTGTGTAGTGACTGTAGTGTACAAGAAGAGAGTAAAATAGAGAGTAAAGAAGAGAGTAATCTCCCATCAAATATCATGGCTAGTACATTTGATTTAAAGACAGCACTGCAGCTTTTACCGATCATGACTGATAGGATTGATAACACAAAACAACTTATCGAGAATATAGAATATTATGATTCTGTGTTAGAAAAGCCCGAGTGTAAAACGAAATTAATACAATTTGTCCTCAAAAGTAGACTATCGCAGCATGCAAAATTATTATTATTACCAAATTACGAAAGTGTCAATGAGCTTGTAAAGGATATGCGTAAATTATTGTTACCGAAAAAAAGTTACACTGCTATCCAATCAAAATTGCAGTACTGTAGGCAGAATAATAAAAGCATAACTGATTTTGGCAAAGAAATTTCGGAACTTTTTGTAGATTTAACTATCTCGCAATCCGATGGCAACTCAAATAGTTATAGCGTATTAAAACCGTTAAACGAAAAGTTAGCGATTAAGCGATTTTCTGATGGGCTACGTGATCGTCGTCTAAGTACGGTCATTGCCGCGCGTAACTGTTCTTCTTTAACGGAGGCCATCCAGGCGGCTCATGATGAAGAGGCGCCATTCCAGAGCGGTTCTTCGGAAATTATGGGTATGTATAGATACAATAATTCGGCAAGACGGGCACAGCGAGGACACCGAGGTCATCGTAATTTCTATGCAAGGGGTCAGTCACAACGTTCCAACGTACACCAGCATCAAGGTCAGGAGTCACAGGTACGTTACTCTAATAATAATAATAATCGTAGAAATTTTAATAATCGTTTTAGATCTACGAACAGGCGAGGTAATAACAGTAGCCGAGGTTTCCAATTACCGAGGCACATCAATGCCATAACAAGTGATAACCAAGAGGCTTCGAGCGCTTCGCATGATGAGTCACTTAATCATCTTTTTCGTGCCTAATGATGTCATTATGTCATGCAAGAATAGTTTAAACAAAGTGTACTAACATCATGCATTGTAAACATAGTTGGTTAATTGATACCGGTGCATCTGTATCTGGAATAAAGCTGGCATGTTTAGAGCGATTGCAGATTCCTTTCCATATACAGAAAGTTAGTATTAAAGGTATTGGTGGATGTTTATACTCGGAAGGTTACGTGTTTTTAACTCTTAATTATAAGAATTATAGTTTCCCCCATAAATTCATAATATTTAAGGATTTACCGTGTGCGACTGACGGTATTGTGGGTCAGGATTTTTTAACATATTACAGAGCTATCTTAAATTTCGAATTAAGCACGTTGCAGTTAGTAACTAATAAGTCCGAGTCAATAACCTTATCGTTTGAGAATATTCAACAAAGTTGTAATGGCTATTTGACCATACCTGCGCGTAGCGAATCTATACATAATGTTGAAACAGATATGAGCGAAGAGTGTGTTGTGTTTAATCAACAATTATGTGAAGGCGTTTTTTTAGCTAGCAGCATAAATAAACCCATAAACGGTATAATGCCTATTCGTATATTAAATACTCGCGATACAGATGTAAAACTAAATTATTTTCAAGTGAATACTGGTAAATTAGATGAATTTAATATCTGTCAATTTAATAAACCTACTGTCAATTCGGATAGGGTTAAAACTTTACTTTCTATGCTAAACTTAAAGGCATTGAGCACAGAGGAACAGAAATCTATCGAAGATATTTGCGCTAAATTCCCAGACATCTTTCACTTACCAGGGGATAAATTAACCTCAACCCCGATATACGATCAGACCATTGATTTGAAACCCCATACGAGTCCTATTTACACTAGGCCTTACCGTTTGCCCTACGCTCAAAAGCCGGAATTAGATAAACAAATAAAAATATGTTAACTGACGGTATAATTGAACCTTCCAAAAGCGCATGGTCTAGCCCATTGCTCATTGTTCCCAAAAAACTCGATGGATCAAATACTAAAAAATGGCGTGTCGTTATTGATTATCGGAAGTTAAACAATAACATTCAAGACGATAAATTCTCACTGCCAAATATCGCAGAAATACTAGACTCATTGTCAGGCGCAATGTATTTTACCCATCTAGATTTGTATCAAGGGTTTTTTCAGGTAGCTTTAAATGAAAATAGTAGACCATATACGGCCTTTACTACTGACAAAAATCAATATCAGATGACTAGAATGCCGATGGGATTGAAGTCCAGCCCCAATAGTTTTAGCAGAATGATGACTATAGCAATGTCTGGCCTTAATTACGATAAATGTTCAGTATACCAGGACGATTTAGTAGTCATGGGTAGAAATTTGAGTACAGCCTGTCAAAATTTAATGGATGTTTTTGCTAGATTACGAAAGGTCAATTTAAAACTGAATCCAGAGTGAAGAAGTGTTCATTTTTACGAAAAGAGGTTCTTTATTTAGGGCATATCGTTTCCAAAGAAGGAATTTTACCAGATCCAGAAAAAATCAACATAATACGAAGTTACCCAAGGCCACAAAATGCAGATGAATTAAAGCGTTTTGTGGCATTTGCTAACTATTATAGAAAGTTCATAAAAATTTTTAGTTATTATGCATTTCCTTTAAATAAATTAGGTCGTAAAAATGTTAAGTTCGAATGGACAAAGGAGTGTGAACAATCTTTTCAAATGTTAAAATTAGCCCTGGTGAACCCTCCAGTTCTCCAATATCCAGATTTTTCAGTTAGCAATGAGTTTATACTTCAAACTGATGCTTCGGGGAAAGCAATCGGTTCAGTGCTATGTAATGGGGATGGTCGGCCAGTGGCGTATGCTAGTCGTGGTTTAAATAAGGCGGAAATTAATTACCCCACTATTGAGAAAGAACTTTTAGCAATCGTTTGGAGCATTAAGTATTTTTGCCCTTATTTATATGGAAGACGGTTTACGGTTCAGACGATCATCGACCACTTGTGTATTTATTTTCCATGCGTGATCCATCTAGTAGATTATTAAAATTTAGATTGCAGTTAGAGGAATATAATTTTAAAATTGAATATTTAAAAGGTCAATCGAATTCGGTAGCAGACGCGAATAATTATTACGTCTGAAGAGTTGAAGTCGATAAATGAGCGAATAGTTAGTGTAATGACTAGAGCGCAAGTTCGACAGCTGAATAGGAGCGATAACGAGAGAGGTAATACTTCTTTGGCGGATAATGTAGACATACACTCGAGGCCTGATCAACCGAGAGTTGTGGATATAATTAAAAAACCGACGAATATTACCGAGCTTTCACTGATCACCAAGAAGCAGGTAAACAATATATTAAAAAATGACGTGTTAGTGGAAAAATATAAAAATTATATGTATTTTCCCAGTAAATCTATTATTTACTTACAAACAATATCTCGATCTCCGATTACGCGAGTCGAATTGGTGAGAGACTTGTTATGTTTATGTAAAAAGTTATCGATAAATGAAATATGCATATTAAAAAATGAATCGAATAAAGAATTCATTAGTGGGCTTATCAATGAGGTAAAAAGTTACGAAAAGTGGTCCGGACCACGCATTTGTGTAGTAAGTAACGTTCAAAGGATAAATAATTTAGATAATAGGCGAGTAATATTGAATGACTTTCACCTATTGCCCACAAGTGGCCACGCAGGTATTAGGCGGATGACGAACAATATTAAAAAATATTACTTTTGGCCTGGTTTAGACAAAGATGTCGCTGAGTATGTCTCTAAATGTGAAAAATGTAAAAAGCAAAAATATTCTTTGCATACTAAGCAGCCAATGCAAATTACGACAACAGCAAATTCAGCTCTAGAAAAAATATATCTAGATATAGTAGGTCCTCTTCCACAGGACATGTATAATTATAAATACATTTTGACCTTACAATGCGAGTTATCAAAATTTACAGAGGCTTATCCACTTATCAATAAGGATACGGTAAGTGTAGCTCGTGCTTTCGTTGATAAGTTTATTTTAAGATTCGGCATACCTAGAGAAATAGCGACCGATCGAAGGTCTGAATTTATATCCAGTACTATGAAGGAGATATGTCAACTCTTAAAAATAAACCAAATTTCATCCACAGCCTACCATCATGAAAGCATAGGAGCATTGGAAAACAATCATAAAACAATGGGTGCGTATCTAAGGATAAATTGTGAGAATCAGGTAAATGCGTGGAGTACTTGGTTGCCATACTGGTGTTTTTCCTATAATAATACAGTACATACGGAGACCAAGTACACCCCGCATGAGTTAGTGTTCGGAAAGCGTTGTGTGTTGCCAACGAATTTACAAGGAAACATCGTGGATCCTTTATATGCTCATGACAACTATGCCCTTGAACTAAAATATCGGTTACAATTAGCTCAGAGGGATGCACATAGTAATTTAATTACCGGTAAAGTTAATAGAAAATGTAATTACGATAGAAATATAAACCCTGTATACTATAAAACAGGTGATTTGTTATTGTTAAAAAACATATCAGATAGTAAAATGGATCCTATATATAATGGACCCTATCTTGTAATTGACGATTTAGATTGTAATGTAAAAATAATGAAGGACGGAAAAGAATATGTAACACATAAAAATCGAACCAAACTATACAAAAGTTTGTAATAAGATTTCTTAATTGATGTCTTAATTTGTAATCAGTTTATTTTTTTTTCAATTGTGGCATATAATTGTATTGTTACATATTTTTTTATATACACTTTTACACATATAAATAGAATTATTGTCTGTTACTTAATTATTGTACTTTTAATTTTTAAGAAACCTGCGCAACGTTAATATTTTGTATTTAGTATAAATAAAAATAATAATTATGTACTATTATTATATTTTTTATTAAAGGGGAAGGTGTGATGTAGTGTACATGTATTTAGACCTATTCAACCTATATATGCTATGATTACTCTGAAATATAGGCAGTATACGATCGGATCTCATGCGTTTGATTTCATCTCCCAACACCCTGCCTTACAGATATACAAATTTAGATTGATTGATATTTATATGCCGTGAGGATATAAATGTCAATCAATCTAAATTTGTCGCAAGAAAAGGTGTGATCGAACATTCTCAAGGCTATTATTAGCTCCATCATTATACATTACTCTGGAAATACGTATATTATGGAATATGGAACAAGGTTCATGACTTCTGACTTCATAGTTAAACAAAAGAATTTAGAGGGCCGCTGATACATAGATTACACGTTCAGTTATATCTTTATTTTCGACGGGCGTTATTGGAACTAGCTTTAACGAGTTCTTATGTGAACTTCAATTGGTGAACTCTATTAGACTTAGGATGTATTAAGATTTTTGAGAAATTTGTTTGTCTTCTTTCTTGCTTATCATTCTCTCTTGCAGTGTACAATTTGTCATTGTAATCCCTCGTTTACACCACGAAACAAGTTGTAAAACAAGTTCTAAATTTGTTTATAAAAAACTTGTTGAAGACTTGTAGAGAATAATCGAAACACAATCCTTGTTGGATATATGTATCTCAGATACTTTTTCGTTCATATAGGATGTATAGCCGACAAGTTTTAAGCAAGTATAAAATACATTTGCGTTCACAAGTAGCCTATAACATATTGCAACTTGTCAAATATAATGTTTTATACATTATATAAAACATAACATAAACTCACGCCTATATCCCTGAAGGGGTAGGCAAAGGTGCTAGCACCCACATTTCGCCAGTTTATGTTTAGGTTCCAATGTAATAGGTGGGGAGTTTATGTTTTATACTTAGGTGTAAATGAGGGGTTACCTGAGTAATGTTCTTTCTTTTTTCATTAAGATCACCCACGAAAACTTGGTAGCAGAGCGTGGTTGATCATCAGTTTATAAAAGTGTACGCATGTGTGTATCAACAAAATATTCTTACTTTTTTCCCACTTTTATTCGGACAGAAATAAAAGATGGCTTCCATTCAAAATGTTTTTATCGAAAAATTATCCGGAATTCAAAATATTAATTCTTGGAAATTCGCGATGCGGATGATACTTATTCACGACGATCTTTGGGATTGAAATTTTGGGATTGCAATTGAATGAGATAAGTCAATTTTAATTTGTTGAAACTATAATGTGGAACTTGTTACACATATTGAGATAGGCATTTCGTACTATTCTACAGAAAAGAAAATAAGAAAACTGCTAATGAACCAGTGCCGTATTCAATAATTCTCCCCTCCCCTCTGCGGTGTCATAGTGCACACACGTACTGTTGTTCGTCTCCGTTTTAAAATTGAAAATCTGTTTAAAAAGTGCATAGTTCAACCGTCAAAGTATATAGTGATAAACTTGAATGTGTCAGTGATAAAACGACGTAAACATTACAGTGTAATAACAATAAATTAGTGAAGAGCAAGTGATTTTACTTCATAAAGAATTTAAAAATCTATCATCTTGGATTTTGAACTCATTAACAGCACAAAGAAATTTTGCAAACACCTTCAACAACGAACCACTACTATTATTTTTATTTTTATCCAGCTCAAGGATTATAATAGCAGTTACTAAATTTACTATCGTTCACTGAGTCAGGGTGGCCAAGTGGTATTTGGTGCGCCTGCCGTGCATTGATGGTGGGATTGATTCTCAACCTCGCATTCTCTTTTTGTGTTTGTTTTGCACAATTCCTGATTGTTTGGTGTACTTCTGAATTGTTTTTAGCAATTTTCGTTTTTATCCTAGTATTCTTTTATATTTTCTGTTGTTTTACATCTTATTATAAATCGCATCTGCTATGCCTAAAACAATGCTCACGCCATCTCCAACATCAAAGACAGGAAACCCTGACGCAATGTTTACCCCAGATAATTTTACATATGCACTTGGACAGACGGAAAAGGCTAAAAATAAGCGCCTAAGACCTGATTTCTTGCCAGAAAATCTATGGCAGGAATTTGAGGACAAAATAACGGATATGCTTACCTCTTGGAAATCAGAACAAGACAACTGAATAAGTTGAAATCTGATATTGCTGAAGTAAAGCTGCAAAATTCAGTAGTACAGAAATCTAATACTGAAATAGAAAAATCTATGACATTTTTGAACAGCAGTTTTGAAGACATGAGGAAAAGTATTGTGGAACTTCAAGAAGAGAGAAAGGAACAACGTGCGTATATTTTGGAGTTGGAAAGAAGAATAGATAATTTACAACACAGCTCTCGTTCTTCTACGATTGAAATTAGAAACGTGCCCCAAACAGAAAAAGAAACAACCGCGGATCTGACTTCTCTTGTTATAAAAACCTGTAACGCGGTGCAGACGCCAGTAACAACATCAGATCTACGTGACATACATCGACTGCCGGGGAAAAAAGGCATAAACAGACCATTAATTGTCGAATTTCTTAACGTCCAAGTTAAAAATCAAGCCCTGAATGCTACACGCTCTTTCAACAAAGGCCTACCTAAGACAGAGAAACTGAATACCGGCCATATAGGAGTTAGTGGCCCGCTTATCCCCGTCTATGTTGCTGAACACATACCCGGTAGCTTGCGGCAACTTTTCTTCGAAGCGCGGAAGTTTGCTAGTGCCCATAAGTATAAATTTTGCTGGTTTCAGAATGGCAGAATATTTCTTAGAGAGGACGAGGGAAAGCAATCAGTTATCATTGGTTCTGTTTCATGCCTTAATAACATTAATACCCAACATATTTTGTAATGATTGGAGAAAATCTATTATAGAATTGTGTTCAAAATATAACCTTATTGTGGTGACCCTGTTATATTGTTACCTTGGTATACTATCTGTCTACTACTTGTATATTGTGAAATTATATTGTTATCTCTCTGTGTTTATCTTGGTTAGAATGCAGTATGGTATTCACCATGTATTAATATCAGTCCAATACGAAAACACTACACAAATTACACTAGTCAAACTATACATATATTACACCCAGATTGGAACAAACACACACATAAATTACCATTTACAGCCTTCAGTTAACATATTGGTTCTATTTAGACGTATTGCATTACCAGTAATTTCATATTCTCTGCAGTATACCACTTGTTGTGCTGCCTTCTTTTTTGTTTTATTTTACTTTTATTTCATGTTGTGCATCATTTTATTGATACTACTGCTAAGCATCAAAAATGAATAATATTAACGAAATAATTTATAGCATTGATGAGTACGGGTCGAACGAATTTTACTGCTGCCCACCTGATCATGTAAGATGCTTGTAAAAAAAACACTCGAAAGCACTAAAAGTACTACACTTTAATGTGCGCAGTATTAACAAAAATTTTAATAATGTCTTAGTATTATTAACATCAATGCAGGTGGAATGTGATATTTTGGTGTTTACAGAGTGTTGGATACATGGAAGCTCGTCGATACCGGCACTTCAGGGTTATTCGGCTCACTTTACAAGAAATACATACATACAAAATGATGGTGTCGTTATATAAATACGCTCGGAGGTACTGTATAGTGTCACTGAGCCCCCCTCCCAGGATGCAAACATTCTCGTTTGTAATCTGAGTCCGAATATAACTATAATAG
Organism: Eilema griseolum; assembly: GCA_963662185.1. Lineage (NCBI taxonomy): Eukaryota > Metazoa > Arthropoda > Insecta > Lepidoptera > Erebidae > Eilema > Eilema griseolum. The sequence goes on from OY759232.1 coordinate 2,200,617, forward strand.
CGATATATCGATCTCCATCCTACGCCACAGCTGATAATTTCCTCAACTGTCTTAACACCATCTTAACCTCGGTGCCAAAACAAAGAAATATATTGTTGGTTGGTGACATAAACATTAATATAACTCCTAGGTCCAACCATGAATATTTCAATGAATATAGCAATCTGACTGCATCACATGGACTTTTACCAGCCTACACATGTCCTACCAGAGACAGTAATTGTTTGGATCACACCATGGTTAAATCTAAATACTCAGTTATCTCATTCATCTTGGATACAGATATCACTGACCATTTACCAATACTGGTCTGTGTAAATACTCAACTAATTAATAAGAGAGTCCCTAAGGTATCGGCGAAAATAGACCAACTTCATGTGGCTATAGATATTGCGAGTACAGATTTTAATCCTGTCATGGTATTACGTGACGCGAACCAAGCAAATGACCTTTTAATAAAAACAATTACGTCTATTATTAGCGCCAATACTAAAATCTGTTATATCCCATCAAATCGGAGAATAATTAAGCCATGGATCACGAATGGTCTGCTTAGATGTATTCGAAACAGAGATAGCATGTATAAGGAACACAAAAAATCACCGGACAGCTATATCTTGAAGGTTACATATTTGCGATACCGAAATTTCTGTAATAAATTGTTAAACCGACTTAAAAGAAATTACGAAAAGAACGAATTATACAAGGCAGGAAATTATCCTAAAAAAAATTGGCAAGCGATTAATACAATTAGCAATAAACACATCAATAAATCCCAGCCTACTGATCTCTTAACTAATTCCGGACCTGATGAAAAATCAGCAATAAATAACGTCAACCAATATTTCGCGGATATCGGTAAAAATCTAGCGGCTAAGCATCTGAATGAAAAATCAAATCTTGTGGATGGCTACCAGCTGAATTCCTTTGTGCTTTTGGCACCAGATTGTGCAGAGGTGGAGCGAGTAATTATGAACCTTCGTACTGATTCTGCTTCGGGTTGGGATGGAATCACGGCGCGAATATTAAAGGTGTGTCGGGAGACCCTAATACGTCCCATCACATATATTTGTGACATATGCATCTCCACTGGTATATTTCCGAGAGCCTTGAAGAAAGCAATAGTGTATCCTATACATAAGAATGGAGATAGAGGCAGTGTCAGTAATTATAGGCCGATATCTGTGTTGCCAGCGTTGTCCAAAGTGCTAGAAAAAATCCTCAACTCACGCATCTTGAAATTCTTGGAAGCGCAAAACTTGTTATCGCCAAATCAATTTGGTTTTCGCAGAGGAATTTCTTCTGAAGATGCTGCAGCCGCTTTGGTTGATAAAGTTGTTGAAACTCTTGACAAACGGTATAAATGTCTGGGTATTTTCCTAGATTTAACTAAAGCATTTGACACTGTCTCTATTTCTGTCTTAATATCTAAATTGGAGAAGATAGGCATTAGAGGTACTGCACTGGCTATTTTTAAGAGTTGCCTCTCGGAGAGAACCCAGTGTGTTAAAATAGGCTTAACTGTTAGCGATGAGCTTTGGTTGGAATATGGTGTTCCCCAAGGATCAGTATTAGGTCCTACGCTGTTTTTAATTTATGTTAACAGTCTGTGTGGTCTTTCCATCCCAAACTGCAGTATTTTTACGTATGCTGATGATACAGCCTTGCTCCTTCATGGCCGGAACTGGAAGGAGGTGTGCGACAGAGCAGAGTCGGCTCTAAAAATCGTCATGTCCTGGCTATCGGCAAATATTTTGACCTTAAATGTGGCAAAAACCAGTTATATTCCCTTTACTATAACATCAGTTACACAACCGGGCCCCTCATTTACCGTCAAAGCAACAAACAAACAGACCAATGCACCTGTCTCTCCTTAACGAAAACCAATGCAGTCAGATACCTCGGTATTGTAATAGACAATCACTTATCATGGCAGCAACATACTAGTGCTCTGTCGGCTAGAGTCAGAAAGCTCATTTACATTTTTAAGAATCTGCGATGCAGTGCTGATAAAAATGTTTTACTGATGGCATACCACGCCTTGTGTCAATCAGTTGTGTCTTTTGGTATTACAACTTGGGGAGGGGCTTACGAAAGTAATATCCTACAGGTGGAGAGAGCGCAACGAGCTGTCCTGAAGGTCATGACTTTCAAACACTTTCGCTATAGGACTAATAATTATATAGTGACTGTGGAGTCTTGACTGTGAGGCAGCTTTTTGTGCTCAAAACTGTGCTACGTAGACACAGTACCTTAAGGTATGACAGGGGACATCTGGCAAAACGCAGGTCAACAAGTATCTGTCCTGTAGAAATCCATCGCACCGGCCTTGCCCCTGCAAGGCCGGTGCGATGGATTTCTACAGGACAGTGTCTCCCTAGACACTTTAGGATCTTGGAAAACCGACTATATACAAATATTAACAAACAATGTTGTGTTTATGATTTAAATAGGTATAACTGCAAAGAGGCGGTAACTAAATACATTATGACACTAAATTATGAGGTCGAAAAATTACTTAAACCAATGCTGTAAAATACAAACACACACACACACAAACACTCACACACACACACAAACTCACACGCACACGCACACACACACATACACACACACACACACACACACACGCACACACACACACAACACTATACGTATAATGATAAAAAAAAATTGATTCAATTAATCATGGTGTGAATTTTTTTCTTTTCTTTTCTTTGTTATTACTCATAAAGTCAAAATTAACGTGCGTAATTTGTAATTAACTTGTGCTATTAAGAGGAGCGTCCTGTCATCCATAACACAAGTTAAATCTTAGCTTGGATGGCAGAGATTCAACTAATAAATCACTTAAAACAATTTTTACATTTGCACTTCAAGATATTTATTATGTGTACACTGTAACTGTAATGCAAAATTTGTTAATGGTAATAAAGATATTATTATTATTATTATTATTATTCTCTCTGTTCTTGTAAGAAACCAGTACTTTTCCCCAACCTAATATAGGTTGGGGTAAAAGTCTTCTCGCATTATAGTATGTAAGAACTTGTAATAAAATCTCCTTGACTGTATGCTATTTGCATCTTGCTGGTTTTGGTATCATTAAAAGTTAAAACTTTAAAGAACATAATTACAAATTCAAATTAATATAATGTGTGATTTTCATTTGTTTTTCGTACTGTCAATATAAGTGAATCTAATGAAGAAATTCGATACATTTTAAAATTTTATTTCAAATTGCGATGCGATGCGAAATTTGCGATGTTTATGGAGCTAGTGCAGTGTCTGTTAGAGTAGCACAAATTTGATTTAAGCGTTTTCATTCCGGAAATTATGATGTCAAAGATGCACGTAGCTCTGGTCGCCCTATTACGGACAAAATGGATGCCAATTTTGAAAAAGTGGAGAGAGATCGGCATATGCATAGTTACGACGTAGCTGAAGAACTGGGAATTGACCACAAAACAGTTTTGGCGCATTTGAAGAAACCTCGACACAAAAAAGCTTGATATTTGGGTACCTCACGACCTCACTGAAAGAAACGTAATGAACCGCGTACTCATTTGTGATTCTTTATTACGACGTAATGAAACCGAACCACTTTTGTAGAAGCTGATAACTGGTGATGAAAAGTGGATCACGTACGACAAGAACGTGCGAAAAAGGTCCTGTTCAAAGGCCGGTCTTCACAGACTGTGGTAAAACCCGGGTTAACTCGCAACAAGGTGATGCTGTGTGTGTGGTGGGATTGGAAGGGCATTATTCATCATGAGCTGTTACCACCAGGCTGGACCATCGATTCTGAACTCTACTTCGAATAACTGATGAGATTAAAACAAAAAGTTGAGAGACAGCGGCCGGAATCAATCGACAGAAGGGGTGTGGTTTTTCATCATGATAACGCTAGACCTCACACATCTTTAGCCACTCAGCAAAAGTTAAGAGACTTTGGCTGGGAGGTGATAATGCATCCGCCGTATAGTCCTGACCTTGCAACTCCAGATTTCCACCTGTTTTGGTCTGTTCAGGATTCTTTAGGCAAAGTCAGGTTAACATCACGAGAGGACTGCCAAAACCACTTGTCGCGGTATTTTGATCAGAACTCCCAAAATTTCTACCTACATACTTTAGTTAAATGTAAATAAACTGTAATTAAAAATGTTTTGAATGTTCTTAAAAAATGCGAGGATACTTTTTCCCTTACCTATTATTCTAAATTGCGTATGAATATGTAATGTGCGTTGGGTTTTGCAATAAATGTATATTCTTTCTTGCAGAAGTTACTAAGAGATTGCTTATTAGAAATATAAAAATGTAAACAGAATTTAGGAGGCTCTGTAATCGGCACGAGGTATTTAATAGTAGATTTTATAACAAGGGAGTAAAATAGTATTTTTACGGCGAGGGTGCTCCTTAGAATCACGAGCGTAGTAAAATGTTCTAGAATAGAAAGAATAAACGTTGTCCATCGCCCGAGAGAAAAAATATTTGCTCCGTGTCATACATTACACTTTTCATCCCCTTCCTATGAGGAAATAGATATGTACTGATTACTTACAAGTACAGGGACAGAATTATTGAATAAGGCACTTGTAAGTTTAACTTATTTTTTTATTTATTATTTTATATTTATTTTTGTTTTTATTAGGTTGGGGAAAAAGTCTTTTCGCATTATAGTATTCAAATGGAAAAACAACGTTTGTCAGGTCAGATAGTATAAATATAAAATTTACAGAAATGAACCATGACGTATTTCAGCTTGCATACCTTTAAATATATTCGTTTCGCGCCATCTAGCGAAATGGGAGAGAACTGATTCAAATTAACTTAGGCTCCATGGTTGAACCAGCTGTGTGTTATTCAAAGTCGGAACACAAATATTCCGAATTCAAACTTTGTCAAGTTTATGAGACACTTTATATTAGGTTGGGGAAAAAGTCTTTTCGCATCATACTATGTATGAACTTGTAATAAAATCTCTTTGGCTGTACTATTTGCATCTGGCTGGTTTTGGTGGTTGCGCCGATAGTAGAATTTGTATTTTTTCGCTCAATAGTAGTAAATTCAAATCGTCTCAAAATTGTTTGACACAACACACGCCTCCTATACCCATCTCCCTCCCGCACTACCTTTAAAGTGAGATAGCAAGAGTTTTCGCCCCGCCAATGGTTGAAATGGCCGCAGCCACACTTCCGCTTCGAAATAGCAAGCAATGGCGGCGGCGCACGCGACTCTTAGAAATTAATAATGTTTGTTGGATTTTAACCGCTTTCATAGACCTTTACCGATCGGATTGTGCCTCTCGTGTGTCCCTCAAGTGATTTAGTGATGTGGGCAGCAGCTCCGGAGCCAGGAAGAGAAGACCGGTGCACCGGCCCCGACAGCACGTGGCGTCAAAAAGGTTAGTGCATCCTCTCCTAATTTCTCGGGTTGCATTCAATGCCTAAACCACCTCCGCGGCAACCCGATCACCTATCTTGTTTGTTGTGTAAAGTGTCATATGAAACATGTTAGCTTCATCCCCGCAAAATACAGTCCACTAGCTCAGGTGGCATGAGAATCGCGCCACCATTCTTTTTGGTCCTTATCGTACCGGATCCTTAGTGGTAGCTCGCATTTTGTTATTATTCTATTGGGAATAAACACACCGCACCTAAATACCTAGTTATTTTAGTAGAAAACCCCGCATCTAGGCATTTAGGTTTAGATCTTAGGTATCCTAGACACCCTAGTGCATAGGCACAGTGTAATACCTAACGCATTTGGCTTTTGTTTTTATTTGTTTCAATTTCTAAGTTGTCCGTTCGCCGCTAGTTCGCGTCGTATTTACCTAATACCTACGTAGGTAGGTACGCGGTTATACCTCGCTCGCATTTCATTCAAATTCATACGAAAGTATTTTAATTTGAATAGATATTACGCAATACTTAATCCCTGAAATAATAGTTGAACCTAGACAGCGATCTAGCTCGCGTAGGTACGATCTGGTTGTTGCTATGCGCGTTTGTTCAAGCTTGCACTCGCAGTCATAAGTACCTACCTACCTACGGATATCGTTCGCGCCGCGTCTCTGTAGGTACTGTACCGCTAAGATTAAGTCATTTCATTTGTTGTTTACCGCACTTTAGTTTGATATTAGTTGTAAAAATGCCCCCAAAGGTTGGTAGTACCGATAGTAAAGTTCAATTGAAACTTTTATACGCTAAAAGAGAAATGATTTACTCTCGCGTACAATCGATTTGTGATCATGCACTTAAAACCTCTGATTTGGCTATTAGAGATTCGTTCTTGTGTTCTATAGAAAACTTGGATAGTTTACGCGCGGATTTCGAATCCTTAGTACATGACATCAACGTTTTAGAGTTAAATTTAAATCCCGATTACTCAGTGAGTTATCAGGCCTTGTCGTCGTTTGACGATTTGTATTGTCGTATCAAACGCGTCGCTAGGAGTTTGGAGAAACCGTCTGACCGACCCAATCCCACTCGCGACCGACCTAAGTTGCCACCAATTCAAATACCCGAATTTGATGGTAACATCCGCAATTGGTGTTTATTTATAGATAGTTTTGAGAATACAATAGATAAGAACGATTCGTTGACAGATCACGAAAAATTGCATTATCTCGTTGAAAAATTAACTGGTAAAGCTATAACCGTTTGCGCTGGAATTACGTTTAGTGCCGAAAATTATAATTTAATTTTAAATACTTTGAAAGCTAAGTATGAGGATAATAGATCGGTAGCTAACGCATATTTGGATCAGATGTTTGACTTGAAACCCATTACGGCATGTAACGATCAAAACTTAGAGAAGTTTCTAGATACTTTCGCATCATCTGTTCGCGCCGTAAAGAACCTAAAGATCGATGACCTCTGCGACTTCTTATTTTTGTATATGGGTTTAAAGAAATTAGATTCCGAAACCATTCGTTTATTTGAGTCGGATCATCGCGGCAATAAAATTCCTAAGTTCGAAGACTTAGAAAGTTTTGTTCGCGAGCATATAAAAATATTGCAACGCTCTTCATCGAAACATGAAGGCGCGAAGAAAGTTTAATAGTTCCGAACGCAAAATAGATGCGTCATCGAAGTCACTGAAGTCAACTCATACTTATGTTAATACCGCACCAGCACATGTACAATCACCTGTTTGCTGCTCATCATTCGCAATTGTACAAGTGTCCGGGTTTCCTAAAATTTTTTTTTTTTTTTTTTTTTTTATTTATTTATTTATTTCATACATACAATGTCATTACAGGCAGACCTGTTCCAATTATCGCCTAGTGATCGTTATAAATTTGTTCGCGCTAATAATTTTTGTTTTAATTGTCTCGGTACTAAACACCGCGTTGGTTTATTTAATAGTAGCAATAGTTGTCGCAAATGTCCAGCGAGACACCACACTTTACTTCATTTTGAAAATAGTAATGCCGCATCCAATGTGAGCACAGTTGGTTCGTCGAGCGGTGGCACACGGCGGCCTGCGCCACAGCCGCAGCCCGCGCTCGCGCGCGCTCCGGCCCGCCCGGAGACCGCTGCGAATGACGTCACCTTGTGTTCGTTGTCCGCTAATGCTGCGCTCACTACTGTCGTCCTCGCGACTGCTCGCGTCATTATTGTTGATGCATTAGGTAAACCGCACATTGTTCGAGCGCTATTAGATGGCGCTTCGCAAAGTAATTTTATTACTCAAGATTGTTGTCAACGTCTTGGTTTCAATGTTAATAAGCGTTCAACCCGCTCAGTGGTGAAGGGTTTTGGAGGTTTACAGTCAGCTGTTCATGGCACCGTTAAAACAAGGTTTGGATCTCGTTTTAATAATAATATTTGGTTTGACATGGATTCGCTCGTTACAGATAAAATAACTGAACAGTTGCCTACCGTCCCGGTTGACACGTCTTTATTAACGAAATTTAAAGACTTGCCTTTAGCAGATGAGACTTACGCTGTTCCTGGAGTCGTCGATATATTGATCGGCGCTTCGATTCTCCCGCACCTCCAGTTATCACGTAAGGTTCAAGGGGGACCGACGTACCCCGCTCCGCACGCACTGGAAACAGTTCTTCGTTTTGTTATAATTGGTTCCGCACCCGCTTCTATAGATAGTTTTAGTCACTCGACTGCTTCGTTCTGTTGCACCGTCGAGCCGCCACTGAAGTCTACCATCCGCAAGTTTTGGGAAATTGAAGAGGTCAATGTCCCACCTATCCTAAGCCCTGATGACAAGATGGCTGAGGAGATTTATTGTCGCACGACTACTCGTGATGAGCAGGGTCGTTATGTTGTCGCGCTCCCTTTCAAGGGAGATATTTTTTCGCTCGGTGACTCCCGTGTATCCGCTGAAAAACGCTTTCTTTGTTTAGAACGAAAGATGCAGGCGTCTCCAAAGTTAAGGCAAGCCTATGATGAGGTTGTTAACGAATATTTAGATAAAGGTTACATCTCACCTGCGCCTGCGGACACTGACGAGACCCAGCCTTCGTACATTATCCCGCACCACGGAGTTATTAGAGAAGATAAGCTTACTACTAAACTCCGCGTAGTTTTGGATGGCAGTGCTAGCACTTCCGTGTCGCTTAATGACATTTTGTATTGTGGTCAAAATCTTCAAGGTAATTTATTTGACATAATTGTAAATTTTCGCTTATTCGCTGTTGCACTCTCTGCAGATATTCGACAAATGTTTTTGTGCCTTGAAGTGCGCAAATCCGATCGTAGGTTTCAACGATTTTTGTATAGATTTTCACCGCAAGAACCTTTAATGGTTTACGAATTTAATCGTGTTTGCTTCGGGCTTAAATCTAGCCCTTTTCACGCACTTCGCACCGTCAAGCAGTTGGCCGCTGACGAGGGCGATGCATTTCCGAAAGCGAGAGCCACCATTGAGACTGGCTTATACATGGATGACTTCGTGTATAGTGTAGATAGCGAGGCAGAGGCTGTCGAGACGGCCGCTCAAGTTATAAGTCTCATGAAGGCTGGTCAATTTGATCTCGTGAAATGGACGAGCAACTCGCAAACTGCGTTAGATTCGATTCCACCGTCGCACCGATTGTCTTCGGTTAAGGAATTCGATGAAAGTGATACGCACAAGGTGCTTGGCTTAAGCTGGTCGCCCGCATCTGATATGTTTAGTTTGAAAATTAGTTCGACCCCGCAAACTTGTACTAAACGCATTATCCTGTCGTGTGTGGCACGGATATGGGACGTAATGGGATTCGTAGCTCCTGTCATTTTGTACGCCAAGCTACTTATAAAAGAGCTTTGGCTTTCCAATTGTGATTGGGACGACACCGCGCCCGACAACATTGTTAAGTTATGGGCTCGCTTTAGAAAAGAACTTTCTGTGCTTGACCAAATACAAATTCCGCGTCATGTAGGTATATCGCAACATAGTGTTGTTACTGTAGTAGGCTTCGCGGACGCTAGTGAGAAGGCGTATGGAGGAGTAGTTTATTTTCATGTCTCGAATGCGGGTAAGGTTTCAATTAGCCTTTTAAGCGCGAAATCAAAGGTCTCTCCTCGTAAGGTCGTCTCTCTGGCGCGCCTCGAGCTATGCGCTTTACTATTGTTAGTTAGATTGATCACCTCTATCGTCAATGCTTGTAGTAGTTGCATTAATATTAGTAGAATTTTAGCTTTTTCTGACTCAACAGTCGCTTTGTGTTGGGCCCACTCTTCGCCCCATCGTTGGGACACATTCGTCGCTAATAGAGTGGCAAAAATTCAATCTGAATTAGCGCCACAAAATCTCTTTCACGTTGCTGGCACCGACAACCCAGCCGATTGTCTTTCTCGTGGATTGCTTCCTTCGCAAATTTTAGATCACCCGTTATGGTTTAGTGGACCGCCCTGGATTCATGCCGCGTTAGATAAGTGGCCAGTTAGTCAATTCAATCCCACTACGGTTTCCGAACCACCCGAGGAGAAGAAGCGCTCGCTTGTTGTATCGGTCCCGCGTGAAGAGTCCCTTATTTGTTGTTGGCTAATCGCGTCTCGTCTTGGTCGAGACTGTTGCGTTGTGTTGTTTATGTAGGCCGATTTTTGAGAATTTTATCTACGCGCGGTCATATAGAGTTGACCGGTGATTTAAGTACGCTAAAATATTTGCCCGCAATAGATGTTGATGACGATAGAATGCACCTTCTAACTCGTCACGCGCTTTTAGATAAATTAGTCCAATCGTTTTGGAATCGTTGGAGAACCGATTATTTGCACACGCTGCAGTTGCGTCAAAAATGGAATACTCCATCCAACCCAATTACTGTAGGTACGGTGGTAGTCCTTATGACTGAGAATGCGCCTCCTTTACATTGGCCTCTAGGAGTAGTAGAGGAAGTTTTTCCCGATTCCCGCGGGATAACTCGTGTTGTGCGGGTTAAAACCGCAACCAGATCGTATTTGCGCCCGGTTGTTCGCCTCTGCCCTCTGCCTAACCAGCAGTAGGCACGAGTTCAAACCTAGTTTATATTTTAGTTGTTATTTCCCAAACCTAGATTTAGATTAGACTTTAGATTTGTTCCGCATTTTTCGTTTTGAAGGTAACCCTTCAAGCCGGGGGGAATGGTTGCGCCGGTAGTAGAATTTGTATTTTTTCGCTCAATAGTAGTAAATTCAAATCGTCTCAAAATTGTTTGACACAACACACGCCTCCTATACCCATCTCCCTCCCGCACTACCTTTGAAGTGAGATAGCAAGAGTTTTCGCCCCGCCAATGGTTGAAATGGCCGCAGCCACACTTCCGCTTCGAACTAGCAAGCAATGGCGGCGGCGCACGCGACTCTTAGAAATTAATAATGTTTGTTGGATTTTAACCGCTTTCATAGACCTTTACCGATCGGATTGTGCCTCTCGTGTGTCCCTCAAGTGATTTAGTGATGTGGGCAGCAGCTCCGGAGCCAGGAAGAGAAGACCGGTGCACCGGCCCCGACAGCACGTGGCGTCAAAAAGGTTAGTGCATCCTCTCCTAATTTCTCGGGTTGCATTCAATGCCTAAACCACCTCCGCGGCAACCCGATCACCTATCTTGTTTGTTGTGTAAAGTGTCATATGAAACATGTTAGCTTCATCCCCGCAAAATACAGTCCACTAGCTCAGGTGGCATGAGAATCGCGCCACCATTTGGTATCATTGAAAGTTAAACCTTTAAAGAACATAATTTATAAATTCAAATCAGGAAAATGTGTGATTTTAATTTGTTTTTCGTACTGTCAAGATGAGTGAATCTAATGAAGAAATTCGATACATTTTAAAATTTTAATACTAAAAACGTAAAATGCAACGCAAGTCGCGAAAATATTTGCGATGTTTGTGAGTAGCACGAGTTTGGTTTATGCGGAAATTATGATTTCAAAGATGCACGTAACTCTGGTCGCCCTATTACGGATAACATGGATGCCATTTTTGAAAAAGTGGAGCAAAATCGGCATATCCGTAGTTACGACGTAGCTGAAGAACTGGGAATTGACCACAAAACAGTTATGGCGCATTTGAAGAAACCTCGACACAAAAAATCTCAATATTTGGGTACCTCACGACCTCACTGAAAGAAACCTAATGAACCGTGTATTCATTTGTGATTCTTTTTTACGACGTAATGAAACCGAACCACTTTTGAAGAAGCTGATAACTGGTGATGAAATTGGATCACGTACGACAAGAACGTGCGAAAAAGGTCATAGTCAAAGGCCGGTCAGGCTTCACAGACTGTGGCGAAACCCGGGTTAACTCGCAACAAGGTGATGCTGTGTGTGTGGTGGGATTGGAAGGGCATTATTCATCATGAGCTGTTACCATCAGGCAGGACCATCGATTCTGAACTCTACTGCGAACAACTGATGAGATTAAAGCAAAAAGTTGGGAGAAAGCGGTCGGAATTAATCAACAGAAAGGGTGTGGTTTTTCATCATGATAACGCTAGACCTCACACATCTTTAGCCACTCAGCAAAAATTAAGAGAGTTTGGCTGGGAGGTGATAATGCATCCGCCGTATAGTCCTGACCTTGCAGCTTCAGATTTCCACCTGTTTTGGTCTCTTCAGAATTATTTAGGCAATATAAGGTTAACATCAGGAGAGGACTGCCAAAACCACTTGTCGCGGTATTTTGATCAGAACTCCCAAAATTTCTACCTACATACTTCAGTTAAATGTAAATAAACTGTTATTAAAAATGTTTTGAATGTTCTTAAAAAATGCGAAGATACTTTTTCCCTTACCTATTATTCTAAATTGCGTATAAATATGTTATGTGCGTTGGGTTTTGCAATAAATTTATATTCTTTCTTGCAGAAGTTACTAAGAGATTGCTTATTAGAAATATAAAAATGTAAACAGAATTTAGGAGGCTCTGTAATCGGCACGAGGTATTTATTAGTAGATTTTATAACAAGGGAGTGAAGTAGTATTTTACGGCGAGGGTGCTCCTTAGAATCACGAGCGTAGCGAAGGGTTCCAGAATAGAAAGAATAAACGTAGTCCATCGCCCGAGAGAAAAAATATTTGCTCGGTGTCATACATTACACTTTTCATCCCCTTCCTATGAGGAAATAGATATGTACTGATTACTTACAAGTACAGGGACAGAATTATTGAATAAGGCACGTGTACGTTTCCAGTTTTCTTATTATCAAAAAAAAAAGTAAAACCAAAAGCAGTAGAATAGTATGAATGCCTATTACAATATGTATAACAAGTGTATAATGGAGTAAGGAACAAGGTTCATTACTTCTGACTTTATATTACGATAAAAAAATTCAGAGGATAGATGATTACACGTTCTGTCATATCTGTGGTTTCTATGGGCGTTCCACAGGGCTTGATACTTGGCCAACTTTAAAAAATAAACATATAAAGGACTTTCCTAACTATAGAATAATGGAATATTATTACTGATGGTATTGACACGTCACATGGTATTTAAAATTAAGTACTAGGTTATCAGAAGTTACTAAAAGATTACTAATTAGAAATATCAAAATGGGAAACGAATTTAGGGGGCTCTGTAATCGGCACGTGGTATTGGTAGTAGTAGTTTCAACGAGTTCCAATGTGAACTTCAATTGGTAAACTCCCAGCTTATGAAACTTGTTTGTCTTCTTTGTTGTTTGTCATTCTCTCTCGCAGTGTACTGTATTATTGTAACATAAATAGTGCTTTTTTCTCATTAAGATCACCCTCGAAAATTCCAACTTGGTAGCAGAGTGTGGTTGATCATCAGTTTACAAAACAAAATATTTCCTTTTTTTCCATATTTTATTCGCTAAGAAAACAAAATATGGCTTCCATTCAAAATGTTTCTATTGAAAAATTATCCGGAGTTCAAAACTATAGTTTTTGGAAATTTGTGATGCGGATGATACTTATTCACGACGATCTTTGGGATTGTGTGGACAAAAAGAAAATAAGGAAGAAAACGCACGTAAGCAGAAGAAGACACTCGCGAAAATTGCCTTAAATGTCCATCCTTGTGTATTTTCACAAATTAGAAATACCAAGACAGCGCAGGACAACATGCAGAAGGCATATGAGGATCGTGGTTTGTCTTGACGGCAAGAATTACTTCGTACATTGTCTGCCACTTAACTTAGCGAATGTGTGAGTATGGAGGCATACATGAACAAAGCTGTCATTGTAGCTGTCACTGTAGCTGTCATTTTACTATAAGAAAATTTGAACACGTCATTGTTAAGCGCGACCGTTAAGGCGGAATTGTTGATGGAAAATTCACAACGTATAAATAAAGTAAGTTCCCGTTTACAAAATAAAACTGAGACAAGGGCTAAGGTGATCCTTGGGTTAGTTCACAGTGACGTCATGAGTCTACTATCATGCTCGTCCTTAGGTGGAAAAAAGTACTTTCTCACATTAATCGACGACATGGATTGTCACGAAAATCCATTATTTATTTTACTAAGACGAAGGACGAGGTTTTCGAGAGGTTTAGAGAATTCAAAGCTCTCGTAGGTAACCAAACTAGTAAGAAGATAAAACTCTTACGGAGTTACAATGTTGGTGAATATGTCAAAAACCAGAGGATTGGTTTCAAATATTTAACGTCTCAGTCAAAGAGGAAACTATTTATTGAACGTCATGACATAATGCACCTGCGATGGCATTACATCAGAAAAAAAACCCCCGAGAGGGTAAATCAATAATTTTCCTAGATGAAACCTACGGGAAGTGAGTTATAAGATAAAAATTTAAAAGATTTAGAGTTGCTTTTTTCAAATTTATTTCTTTTACTGGTGCTCAAGCTTCTCGGAGTCATGTCATTGCATGTAAACTTGTTTGTTATTTCTATAGTACACTTTTGTCTTTTTACATTCAAAATTCAACTGGGTGAATACGACGGTGATGATGATGACAAAAGTTATGAAGAATATCAAGCAGAGACTGAACATGAAAGTGATTATGGAAACTGATTTATAATAAAACAATCTATTATAATTTTAGGTTTCCTAATAATTTGTCCTCAAGCATAATAAAAAATCATCAACTATAATGTAGTTCTTTCTTTTATTTACAAGTTAGTACAACTTATCGCTAGACTTATCGTCGATAATTACATGTACCATGCCAAAACGAAACGTATTGATCTCAGAAATCATTTTATCAGGGATCTTGTTTATAATGGTAAAGTCATTTTAAAATACCTTACCACTGACGAAATGGTAGCCGACATATTCATAAAACCATTAACCAAAGCAAAGCACAATAAGTTTGTTTCACATTTAATATGGCTAAATAAGTGAGTTTATATTGGTTCTAGGGCCTTTGTTGGAAATAGCTTTAACGACTTCCTATGTGAATTTCAATTGGTAAACTCCCTGCTTAAGTGACTTTTTTTTTTTTTTTTTTTATACCACTTAGTTGGCAGACAAGCACACGGCCCACCTGATGGAAAGTGGTTACCGTGACCTATGGACGTCTGTAACACCAGAGGAGTCACAGTCGCGCTGCCAACCCTGTAAGTACAGAGTTTCTGTGCCGTCAGTAGAAGACAAAGCAGGACAAGCCTTTAGTCTTCCCACTGACAGCACAAATTCTCCAGTGAGCTCTGGCTACCCTACTCACCGCTGGGAACACAACACGAAGTTATTATAACCGCGGTATTCTGTAGGGCGGAGGTACTACCCTATTCGGACTGCTCAATCGGGCGGAAATACCGCCGTGTCCTACCTCCTAGTACTTAGGATGTCATTAGATATTTTTAAGAATGTGTGTTTATCTTCTGTTTTGGTTATCATTCTCCCTCGCAGTGTACAATATATTATTGTTACCTGAGTAATATTTCTTTCCATCAAGATCACCCACGAAAATTTGGATGGCTTTCCACAGGGCTCGATAATTGGCCCTCTTTTTTAGTTTTTACAAAGGAACTCCCTTACTTTAGAATAAAAGACATTTATTTCTTTGCTTATGGTAATGTGTAAGTCACGTGATATTTAAAATTGTGTACTAGGATATCAGAAGTTACTGAGAGATTGCTTATTAGAAATTTAATAATGTGAATGTGGCTCTGTAATAGGCACGTGGTAGGTATTTTATAGTAGACTGCATAACAAAGGAGCAAAGTAGTATTTTCACGGCGCGAGTGCTACTTAGAATCAAGGGCGTAGAACAGCGAGTGATTCAAAGTCCATCGGCCAAGAAAAAGAAAATTTGCTCCCGTGTCATACTTTTCATCCCCTTTCTACGAGAAAATAGATATGTACTGGTTAGTTATAAGTACAGAGACAGAATTATTGAATAAGGCACTTGTAAGTTTTATTTTTTTATTTTATATTTATTTTTGTTTTTATTAGGTTGGGGAAAAAGTCTTTTCGCATTTTAGTATTCAAATGGCAAAACAACATTTGTCAGGTCAGATAGTTTAAATATAAAATTTACAGAAATGAACCATGACGTATTTCAGCTTGCATACCTTTGAATATATTCGTTTTGCGCCCTCTAGCGAAATGGGATAGAACTGATTCAAATTAACTTAGGCTCCATGGTTGAACCAGCTGTGTGTTATTCAAAGTCGGAACACAAATATTCCGAATTCAAACTTTGTCAAGTTTATGAGACACTTTAAATTAGGTTGGGGAAAAAGTCTTTTCGCATTATACTATGTAATGTATGAACTTGTAATAAAATCTCTTTGGCTATACTATTTGCATTTGGCTGGTTGTGGTATCATTAAAAGTTAAAACTTTAAAGAACATAATTTATAAATTCAAATTAGGAAAATGTGTGATTTTAATTTGTTTTTCGTACTGTCAAGATGAGTGAATCTAATGAAGAAATTCGATACATTTTAAAATTTTAATACAAAAATGGTAAAATGCAACGCAAGTCGCGAAAAAAATTTGCGATGTTTGTGAGTAGCACAAATTTGGTTTAAGCGTTTTCATTCCGGAAATTATGATGTCAAAGATGCACGTAGCTCTGGTCGCCCTATTACGGATAAAATGGATGCCATTTTTGAAAAAGTGGAGCAAGATCGGCATATCCGTAGTTACGACGTAGCTGAAGAACTTGGAATTGACCACAAAACAGTTTTGGCGCATTTGAGAAAACCTCGACACAAAAAAGCTCGATATTTGGGTACCTCATGACCTCACTGAAAGAAACCTAATGAACCCTGTACTCATTTGTGATTCATTATTACGACGTAATGAAACCGACCCACTTTTGAAGAAGCTGATAACTGGTGATGAAAAGTGGATCACATACGACAAGAACGTGCGAAAAAGGACATGGTCAAAGGCCGGTCAGGCTTCACAGACTGTGGCGAAACCCGGGTTAACTCGCAACAAGGTGATGCTGTGTGTGTGGTGGGATTGGAAGGGCATTATTCATCATGAGCTGTTACCACCAGGCAGGACCATCGATTCTGAACTCTACTGCGAACAACTGATCAGATTAAAGCAAAAAGTTGAGAGAAAGCGGCCGGAATTAATCAACAGAAGGGGTGTGGTTTTTCATCATGATAACGCTAGACCTCACACATCTTTAGCCACTCAGCAAAAATTAAGAGAGTTTGGCTGGGAGGTGTTAATGCATCCGCCGTATAGTCCTGACCTTGCACCTTCAGATTTCCACCTATTTTGGTCTCTTCAGAATTATTTTGGCAATATAAGGTTAGCATCACGAGAGGACTGCCAAAACCACTTGTCGCGGTATTTTGATCAGAACTCCAAAAATTTCTACCTACATAGGTTTAAACATACTTTAGTTAAATGTAAATAAACTGTAATTAAAAATGTTTTGAATGTTCTTAAAAAATGCGAAGATACTTTTTCCCTTACCTATTATTCTAAATTGCGTATAAATATGTAATGTGCGTTGGGTTTTGCGATATATGTGTGTTCTTTCTTGCAGAAGTTACTAAGAGATTGCTTATTAGAAATATAAAAATGTAAACGGAATTTAGGAGGCTCTGTAATCGGCACGAGGTATTTAATAGTAGATCTTATAACAAGGGAGTAAAGTAGTATTTTTACGGCGAGGGTGCTTCTTAAAATCACGAGCGTAGCGAAGGGTTCTAGAATAAAAAGAATAAACGTAGTCCATTGCCCGAGAGAAAAAATATTTGCTCCGTGTCATACATTACACTTTTCATCCCCTTCCTATGAGGAAATAGATATGTACCTACTGATTACTTACAAGTGCAGGGATAGAATTATTGAATTAGACACGTGTACGTTTCCAGTTTTATTATTATCAAAAAAAAGTAAAAGCAAAAGCAGTAGTATAGTATGAATGCCTATTACAATACGTATAACAAGTGTATAATGGAGTAAGGAACAAGGTTCATTACTTCTGACTTTATATTACAACAAAAGAATTCAGAGGATAGATGATTACACGTTGTCTTATCTGTAGTTTCTATGGGTGTTCCACAGGGCTTGATACTTGGCCAACTTTAAAAAATACAAATATAAAGGACTTCCCTAACTATAGAATAATGGAATATTTTTACTGATGGCATTGACACGTCACATGGTATTTAAAATTATGTACTAGGCTATCAGAAGTTACTAAAAGATTGCTAATTAGAAATTTCAAAATGTGAACAGAATTTAGGGGACTCTGTAATCGGCACGTGGTATTGAATAGTAGTTTCAACGAGTTCCAATGTGAACTTCAATTGGGACACTACCAGGTTATGAGACTTGTTTGTCTTCTTTGTTGTTTGTTATTCTCTCTCGCAGTGTACAATATATTATTTTAACATAAGTAGTGCTTTTTTCTCATTAATATCGCCCTCGAAATTCCAACTTGGTAGCAGAGCGTGGTTGATCATCAGTTTACAAAACAAAATATTCCCTTTTTTTCCATATTTTATTCGTTAAGAAAACAAAATATGGCTTCTATTCAAAATGTTTCTATTGAAAAATTATCCGGAGTTCAAAACTATAGTTCTTGGAAATTCGTGATGCGGATGATACTTATTCACGACGATCTTTGGGATTGTATAGACAAAAAGGAAAATAAGGAAGAAAACGCACGTAAGCAGAAGAAGACACTCGCGAAAATTGCCTTAAGCGTCCATCCTTGTGTATTTTTCACATTTTATTTAGAAATACCAAGACAGCGCAGGACAACATGCAGAAGGCATACGAGGATCGTGGTTTGTCTTGACGGCAATTCGTCAAGCGTTTTTTTTCCCCTCCAATTATCGTTTATTGGTCAAGCAGTGAAATAGTGTCGATTCGTCAAGTCGTTCATATGTATCTATTAGTCAAGTCTGTCTTTTGTGTCAATTCATCAAGTCTTCGAAAATTGCTAACTCGTCACTTTTAACGGAATTTAAATAAAACTATCAAGATCACGCATTTTAACATATATTTTTTGCAACAAAAAAATGCCAATAATAAGAATCAGAAAGCAATCAACAAAGAAAAAAATTATGTTAAGTAACAAATCGTAATCGTACAAATTGTAATAGGCATAAATCAGTAATAAATCAAATCCTTTTCCTCGATAATATAATACATACAAATTGTAAAACGAAATTATAATTTAAAGTTAAAATTAAAAAGAAAAACATTATATCGTACATTTTTATTTTTTTCGCAAGATAAATAATATTTGAAATGTGGGTAGATATAAATAACTAATAGTAAAAATAATACTGGGTGTGAATGACTATTTTTAATTACACGTGGGTAGATACGTTTTTCCTCTTGACTGTATTGTCAACTGCAATTACGCGTTCGGAGTTACAATTCATTAGTCAACGTTTTGTATTAAATAGTTGAACCTATTTAAAAAATGAGTGACCGTGTGACGTTTGTGGAGAGTGAGAGAAATAAGAGAATATTATTATACAACGGATTTCAGTTCACTTTAAATTTAAGTAACAAAAATTTAACAACAATCTGGAGGTGTACGCAACGAAACCTTTGTAGTGGTTCTATAACGCTGAATCAAAACGAAGATCAGGTCTTAAGAGCATCAAGTCACAAGTGCGTACCTCGTAATAATGATGTAGCGGAACGTATGCGAAAGTGTAAAGAGAGAGTGAGACGTGATTTCAGGCCAATACAGCAGATTTATGAAAGCACAATTGAACCACTTCTTTATAAGGATTTGGATTTAGTGGAAAAAATACCCCCCTTCAATGACGTGAAAATAAAATTATACAGATGCAGGAATGAACAACATAACATTACAAGATCACGAGTTTCTAAGTTGCAGGAAGTTGTCATCCCGGAAACTTTGAAAGGTAATTTGCTATGTGAAAATGGAACCAACGATAAAATTTTAATATCTATAAGCGAAGATGCGAGGACTGTTATAGGAAAATATAATAGAGTTTTCGGGGACGGCACTTTCAAAAGAGCACCCAAGCCATTCTCACAATTATATACTCTCCATGTAGATGTAGGCGGATCCGTATCTTCCACCAATGTGATTCCACTTATTTATGCCCTCCTTCCTGACAAACAGGAAAACACATACGTGCGATTTCTAACTCTTTAAAAAGAGCATTTACCGCAGTTCAATCCGACGTCATTTAAAATAGACTATGAACTTGCTATGTACAACGCAATTAAGTTAATTTTTCGTCAAGCTAAAACAACAGGGTGTTATTTTCATTACACAAAAGCAATAATGAAAAAGCAAAAGAACTGAAACTGAGTGAAAAGAAGTTTTTGTTTTTGTGTAAACAGTTACCACATCTACCATTTACGTATATATCTGAAGGGCGATTTTAGAAAATGTACCAGATTCCATAAATATGAGAAAATTCAAAAGTTATTTTATCAAGCAATGGCTTTTTCCTAAATCTGTACCCATAAGTTGTTACGGTCAGAAACATAAAACGACAAATCCCGTTGAAGGATGGCACTGCCGCCTCAATAATAAAATTATAAGGAAGCCGGGTCTTCTTTTGTTTATACAAGTCATGAACACTGAATTATGCTTACAAGATTTCAAATTAAAAAAAATGAAATTAAATAAATTCAAGGGCAATAAAAGACTGCAAACATGTTTAACAAAAGAAAGCCAAGTAAGCAGAATAGTTAAAAGGTTTTTAAGAGGCAAAATAACCGTATACAAATGTTTAAATTTAATAAGACTCTTAAATTTGAAATAGTCTATGACTAGAATTATGATTTCGATTTACAATTTGTATGTATGATTTTATCGTGGAAAAGCATTTGATTTATTACTGATTTATACCTATTACACTTTGTACGATTACGATTTGTTACTTAACATAATTTACTTCTTTGTTGATTGTTTTCTGATTGTTATTATTGGTAAAAATATTACACATTTGTTTTGTTGCAAAAAATATATGTTTAAATGTGTGATCTTGATAGTTTTATTTAAATTCCGGAAAAAGGAACACTTGACGAGTTAGCAATTTTCGAAGACTTGATGAATTGACACAAAAGACAGACTTGACTAATAGATACATATGAACGACTTGACGAATCGATACTATTTCACTGCTTGACCAATAAACGATAATTGGAGGGGAAAAAAACGCTTGACGAATTGACACTTGACCAATTGTACCCTACATCAGAATTACTTCGTACATTGTCCGCCACTTAAGTTAGCGAATGTGTGAGTATGGAGGCATACGTGAACAAAGTCATAAATACATCGCAACAACTGAGCGGCTCTGGATTATGACTTCGTAGCTGTCATTTTACTAAGTGAAAATTCGAACACGTTATTGTTAAGCGCGACCGTTAAGGCGGAATTGTTGATGGGAAATTCACGACGTATAAATAAAGTAAGTTCCTGTTTCCAAAATAACTGAGACAAGGGCTAAGGTGATCCTTAGGTTAGTTCACAGTGACGTCATGAATCTACTATCATGCTCGTCCTTAGGTGGAAAAAAGTACTTTCTCACATTCATCGACGACATGTCACGAAAATCCATTATTTATTTTATTAAGACGAAGGATGAGGTTTTCGAGAGGTTTAGAGAATTCAAAGCTCTCGTAGGTAACCAAACTAGGGTAGATGATTACACGTTCTGTCATATCTGTGGTTTCTATGGGCGTTCCACAGGGCTTGATACTTGGCCAACTTTAAAAAATAAAAATATAAAGGACTTCCCTAACTATAGAATAATGGAATATTTTTACTGATGGTATTGACACGTCACATGGTATTTAAAATTATGTACTAGGTTATCAGAAGTTACTAAAAGATTGCTAATTAGAAATTTCAAAATGTGAACAGAATTTAGGGGGCTCTGTAATCGGCACGTGGTTTTTTTTTTTTTTTTTTTTTTTACGTGCGCAAAATCCCCACGGATACCTCCCCACCGGAGCCGGTGGAGGAGGTTATGTCGGACTCGAACCGACTAAAACGCACGCCGCCTGTGGGTCGTTTCGGTTGCCGAAGGTGAGGTTGACAGGCATATCCCTCGCACCCCGGCCGACCCAGGGCCATCTCTCACGATCTGGCCCTCTTCTCGGGTGTGGGGACCACAGAGTCCCCAACTCGTCCCCGGAAACGGGGAGGCGCGCCACGCGCGCCGCCGCCGCGGCCTGCTTCTGCAAGGGTGACAGGCGGCTTCACCTGTCACCCCCAGGCCGGCGCTCATGGGGGGCGGAGGTCGTTCATCGACCTCCGACGCCCGAGTTGCCTTCGTGCGCGGGCAGCTTGTCTAGCGATCCTTTGTCGCTCCCGCTGCCGCTCCCGCCCCGCCTCCTCCTTCACGAGCATTACTTGCTCGCAGAAGGAGGCGCCGGCCGCCCACGCATCCGCGCAGCGAACCATCGCCGCGAGCAAGGTGAAGAGCGTGAGAACCCTCACTCCCAGGGCCGCCACAAGCTACCGCCTCGGCGTCTCCCACGCCGGACACTCGGTGAGCGTGTGCGGACCTGAGTCCTCGCTCGCGTCGCAGTGATGGCACTCGGACGTTGGCTCTTTCTGCATCCGACGCAGATACTTTCCGAAGCATCCGTGCTCGGTGATCATCTGCGTCAGACGGTACGAGAGGCTGCCGTGTGGCCTCTCTAGCCACTCCCCCATGATGGGTCTTACCGCCGTTACTACGGCGTGCCCTGCGCTTGGTTGCCCAAGTCGTCTCTCCCATTCTGCCACCATTTCCCTGTGGAGCCGGGATCTCACGGCCCGAATTTCTTCGGGCTCGGGATCGTGACCCCGCTCCCGCGCCGCCCTTCGGAACCTGTATAGCGCCGAAAGGCATCTCGCTTCCAGGATCCATGGTGGCGATCCGGCGAGGAGACTCGCCGCGTTGAATGATATCGTGCGGTACCCCCTTATGATGCGGCACGCCAACTTCCGCTGCGGACGCTGCAGCAGAAGCATGTGCCGATCACTCAGGGTGTCCGCCCACACGGGACACCCGTACAGGGCCATGGACCGCACGACACCCGCGTAGAGTCTCCTGCAGGAGTCATCCGGGCCCCTCAGGTTGGGCAGTAGCCGCGCCAGAGCGTTGGCTGTGCCCGCCAATTTGGGGCCCAGACTTCGGAAGTGCTTCCCGAAGTCCCACCGACCGTCGAGCACGAGCCCCAGATATTTCATCTGGGGCTTGATGCCGATGAGAGTGCCTCCCACTGTGAGGCTGGAACCAGGTGGTGGCGTGCGCCGAGGTCCATGAAAGAACATGGCCTCGGATTTATGCAAAGCCACCTCAAGGCCCAGCCGCCGGATCCGTTCCACGACTTGAGCAACCGCGGTCGTGGCCCTCAGGATCGCTTCGCGGTGTGTAGCTCCGCTCGCCGTCACTAGCGTGTCGTCCGCATAGCACGTGACGGCGGCGCCGTCCGCAAGCTCACCGCGAAGCACCCAGTCGTATCCAATGTTCCACAGTAGCGGCAATCGGCATGTGGTATTGAATAGTAGTTTCAACGAGTTCCAATGTGAACTTCAATTGGTAAACTCCCAGTTTATGAGACTTGTTTGTCTTCTTTGTTGTTTGTCATTCTCTCTCGCAGTGTACAATATATTATTGTAACATAAGTAGTGCTTTTAGCTCATTAAGACCACCCACGAAAATTCCAACTTGGTAGCAGAGCATGTTTGATCATCAGTTTGCAAAACAAAATATTCCCTTTTTTTCTATATTTTATTCGTTAAGAAAACAAATAATGGCTTCCATTCAAAATGTTTCTACTAAAGAATTATCCGGAGTTCAAAACTATAGTTCTTGGAAATTCGTGATGCGGATGATACTTATTCACGACGATCTTTGGGATTGTGTGGACAAAAAGGAAAATAACGAAGAAAACGCACGTAAGCACAAGAAGACACTCGCGAAAATTGCATCAAACGTCCATCCTTCTGTATTTTCACTACTTAGAAATACCAAGACAGCGCAGGACAAAATGCAGAAGGCATACGAGGATCGTGGTTTGTCTTGACGGCAAGAACTACTTCGTACATTATCCGCCACTTAACTTAGCGAATGTGTGAGTATGGAGGCATACGTGAACAAAGTCATAAATACATCGCAACAACTGAGCGGCTCTGGATTATGACTTCGTAGCTGTCATTTTACTAAGTGAAAATTCGAACACGTTATTGTTAAGCGCGACCGTTAAGGCGGAATTGTTGATGGGAAATTCACGACGTATAAATAAAGTAAGTTCCTGTTTCCAAAATAACTGAGACAAGGGCTAAGGTGATCCTTAGGTTAGTTCACAGTGACGTCATGAATATACAATCATGCTCGTCCTTAGGTGGAAAAAAGTACTTTCTCACATTCATCGACGACATGTCACGAAAATCCATTATTTATTTTATTAAAACGAAGGATGAGGTTTTCCAGAGGTTTAGAGAATACAAAGCTCTCGTAGGTAACCAAACTAGGATAGGTGATTACACGTTCTGTCATATCTGTGGTTTCTATGGGCGTTCCACAGGGCTTGATACTTGGCCAACTTTAAAAAATAAAAATATAAAGGACTTCCCTAACTATAGAATAATGGAATATTTTTACTGATGGTATTGACACGTCACATGGTATTTAAAATTATGTACTAGGTTATCAGAAGTTACTAAAAGATTGCTAATTAGAAAATTCAAAATGTGAACAGAATTTAGGGGGCTCTGTAATCGGCACGTGGTATTGAATAGTAGTTTCAACGAGTTCCAATGTGAACTTCAATTGGTATACTCCCAGCTTATGAGACCTGTTTGTCTTCTTTGTTGTTTGTCATTCTCTCTCGCAGTGTACAATATATTATTGTAACATAAGTAGTGCTTTTTTCTCATTAAGACCACCCACGAAAATTCCAACTTGGTAGCAGAGCATGGTTGATCATCAGTTTACAAAACAAAATATTCCCTTTTTTCCATATTTTATTCGTTAAGAAAACAAAATATGACTTCCATTCAAAATGTTTCTATTGACAAATTATCCGGAGTTCAAAACTATAGTTCTTGGAAATTAGTGATGCGGATGATACTTATTCACGACGATCTTTGGGATTGTGTGGAAAAAACGAAAATAACGAAGGAAACGCACGTAAGCAGAAGAAGACACTCGCGAAAATTGCATTTAACGTCCATCCTTGTGTATTTTCACAAATTAGTAATACCAAGACAGCGCAGAATAAAATGCAGAAGGCATACGAGGATCGTGGTTTGTCTTGACGGCAAGAATTACTTCGTACATTGTCCGCCACTTAACTTAGCGAATGTGTGAGTATGCAGGCATACGTGAACAAAGTCATAAATACATCGCAACAACTGAGCGGCTCTGGATTATGACTTCGTAGCTGTCATTTTACTAAGTGAAAATTCGAACACGTTATTGTTAAGCGCGACCGATAAGGCGGAATTGTTGATGGGAAATTCACGACGTATAAATAAAGTAAGTTCCTGTTTCCAAAATAACTGAGACAAGGGCTAAGGTGATCCTTAGGTTAGTTCACAGTGACGTCATGAGTCTACTATCATGCTCGTCCTTAGGTGGAAAAAAGTACTTTCTCACATTCATCGACGACATGTCACGAAAATCCATTATTTATTTTATTAAGACAAAGGATGAGGTTTTCGAGAGGTTTAGAGAATTCAAAGCTCTCGTAGGTAACCAAACTAGGATAGATGATTACACGTTCTGTCATATCTGTGGTTTCTATGGGCGTTCCACAGGGCTTGATACTTGGCCAACTTTAAAAAATAAAAATATAAAGGACTTCCCTAACTATAGAATAATGGAATATTTTTACTGATGGTATTGACACGTCACATGGTATTTAAAATTATGTACTAGGTTATCAGAAGTTACTGAAAGATTGCTAATTAGAAATTTCAAAACGTGAACAGAATTTAGGGGGCTCTGTAATCGGCACGTGGTATTGAATAGTAGTTTCAACGATTTCCAATGTGAACTTCAATTGGTAAACTCCCAATTTATGAGACTTGTTTGTCTTCTTTGTTGTTTGTCATTCTCTCTCGCAGTGTACAATATATTATTGTAACATAAGTAGTGCTTTTTTCTCATTAAGACTACCCACGAAAATTCCAACTTGGTAGCAGAGCATGGTTGATCATCAGTTTACAAAACAAAATATTCCCTTTTTTCCATATTTCATTCGTTAAGAAAACAAAATATGGCTTCCATTCAAAATGTTTCTTTTGACAAATTATCCGGAGTTCAAAACTATAGTTCTTGGAAATTCGTGATGCGGATGATACTTATTCACGACGATCTTTGGGATTGTGTGTACAAAAAAGAAAATAACGAAGAAAACGCACGTAAGCAGAAGAAGACACTTGCGAAAATTGCATTTAACGTCCATCCTTGTGTATTTTCACAAATTAGTAATACCAAGACAGCGCAGGACAAAATGCAGAAGTCATACGAGGATCGTGGTTTGTCTTGACGGCAAGAATTACTTCGTACATTGTCCGCCACTTAACTTAGCGAATGTGTGAGTATGCAGGCATACGTGAACAAAGTCATAAATACATCGCAACAACTGAGCGGCTCTGGATTATGACTTCGTAGCTGTCATTTTACTAAGTGAAAATACGAACACGTTATTGTTAAGCGCGACCGATAAGGCGGAATTGTTGATGGGAAATTCACGACGTATAAATAAAGTAAGTTCCTGTTTCCAAAATAACTGAGACAAGGGCTAAGGTGATCCTTAGGTTAGTTCACAGTGACGTCATGAGTCTACTATCATGCTCGTCATTAGGTGGAAAAAAGTACTTTCTCACATTCATCGACGACATGTCACGAAAATCCATTATTTATTTTATTAAGACGAAGGATGAGGTTTTCCAGAGGTTTAGAGAATAGAAAGCTCTCGTAGGTAACCAAACTAGGATAGGTGATTACACGTTCTGTCATATCTGTGGTTTCTATGGGCGTTCCACAGGGCTTGATACTTGGCCAACTTTAAAAAATAAAAATATAAAGGACTTCCCTAACTATAGAATAATGGAATATTTTTACTGATGGTATTGACACGTCACATGGTATTTAAAATTATGTACTAGGTTATCAGAAGTTACTAAAAGATTGCTAATTAGAAAATTCAAAATGTGAACAGAATTTAGGGGGCTCTGTAATCGGCACGTGGTATTGAATAGTAGTTTCAACGAGTTCCAATGTGAACTTCAATTGGTATACTCCCAGCTTATGAGACCTGTTTGTCTTCTTTGTTGTTTGTCATTCTCTCTCGCAGTGTACAATATATTATTGTAACATAAGTAGTGCTTTTTTCTCATTAAGACCACCCACGAAAATTCCAACTTGGTAGCAGAGCATGGTTGATCATCAGTTTACAAAACAAAATATTCCCTTTTTTCCATATTTCATTCGTTAAGAAAACAAAATATGGCTTCCATTCAAAATGTTTCTTTTGACAAATTATCCGGAGTTCAAAACTATAGTTCTTGGAAATTCGTGATGCGGATGATACTTATTCATGACGATCTTTGGGATTGTGTGGACAAAAAAGAAAATAACGATGGAAACGCACGTAAGCAGAAGAAGACACTTGCGAAAATTGCATTTAACGTCCATCCTTGTGTATTTTCACAAATTAGTAATACCAAGACAGCGCAGGACAAAATGCAGAAGGCATACGAGGATCGTGGTTTGTCTTGACGGCAAGAACTACTTCGTACATTATCCGCCACTTAACTTAGCGAATGTGTGAGTATGGAGGCATACGTGAACAAAGTCATAAATACATCGCAACAACTGAGCGGCTCTGGATTATGACTTCGTAGCTGTCATTTTACTAAGTGAAAATTCGAACACGTTATTGTTAAGCGCGACCGTTAAGGCGGAATTGTTGATGGGAAATTCACGACGTATAAATAAAGTAAGTTCCTGTTTCCAAAATAACTGAGACAAGGGCTAAGGTGATCCTTAGGTTAGTTCACAGTGACGTCATGAATATACAATCATGCTCGTCCTTAGGTGGAAAAAAGTACTTTCTCACATTCATCGACGACATGTCACGAAAATCCATTATTTATTTTATTAAAACGAAGGATGAGGTTTTCCAGAGGTTTAGAGAATACAAAGCTCTCGTAGGTAACCAAACTAGGATAGGTGATTACACGTTCTGTCATATCTGTGGTTTCTATGGGCGTTCCACAGGGCTTGATACTTGGCCAACTTTAAAAAATAAAAATATAAAGGACTTCCCTAACTATAGAATAATGGAATATTTTTACTGATGGTATTGACACGTCACATGGTATTTAAAATTATGTACTAGGTTATCAGAAGTTACTAAAAGATTGCTAATTAGAAAATTCAAAATGTGAACAGAATTTAGGGGGCTCTGTAATCGGCACGTGGTATTGAATAGTAGTTTCAACGAGTTCCAATGTGAACTTCAATTGGTATACTCCCAGCTTATGAGACCTGTTTGTCTTCTTTGTTGTTTGTCATTCTCTCTCGCAGTGTACAATATATTATTGTAACATAAGTAGTGCTTTTTTCTCATTAAGACCACCCACGAAAATTCCAACTTGGTAGCAGAGCATGGTTGATCATCAGTTTACAAAACAAAATATTCCCTTTTTTCCATATTTTATTCGTTAAGAAAACAAAATATGACTTCCATTCAAAATGTTTCTATTGACAAATTATCCGGAGTTCAAAACTATAGTTCTTGGAAATTAGTGATGCGGATGATACTTATTCACGACGATCTTTGGGATTGTGTGGAAAAAACGAAAATAACGAAGGAAACGCACGTAAGCAGAAGAAGACACTCGCGAAAATTGCATTTAACGTCCATCCTTGTGTATTTTCACAAATTAGTAATACCAAGACAGCGCAGAATAAAATGCAGAAGGCATACGAGGATCGTGGTTTGTCTTGACGGCAAGAATTACTTCGTACATTGTCCGCCACTTAACTTAGCGAATGTGTGAGTATGCAGGCATACGTGAACAAAGTCATAAATACATCGCAACAACTGAGCGGCTCTGGATTATGACTTCGTAGCTGTCATTTTACTAAGTGAAAATTCGAACACGTTATTGTTAAGCGCGACCGATAAGGCGGAATTGTTGATGGGAAATTCACGACGTATAAATAAAGTAAGTTCCTGTTTCCAAAATAACTGAGACAAGGGCTAAGGTGATCCTTAGGTTAGTTCACAGTGACGTCATGAGTCTACTATCATGCTCGTCCTTAGGTGGAAAAAAGTACTTTCTCACATTCATCGACGACATGTCACGAAAATCCATTATTTATTTTATTAAGACAAAGGATGAGGTTTTCGAGAGGTTTAGAGAATTCAAAGCTCTCGTAGGTAACCAAACTAGGATAGATGATTACACGTTCTGTCATATCTGTGGTTTCTATGGGCGTTCCACAGGGCTTGATACTTGGCCAACTTTAAAAAATAAAAATATAAAGGACTTCCCTAACTATAGAATAATGGAATATTTTTACTGATGGTATTGACACGTCACATGGTATTTAAAATTATGTACTAGGTTATCAGAAGTTACTGAAAGATTGCTAATTAGAAATTTCAAAACGTGAACAGAATTTAGGGGGCTCTGTAATCGGCACGTGGTATTGAATAGTAGTTTCAACGATTTCCAATGTGAACTTCAATTGGTAAACTCCCAATTTATGAGACTTGTTTGTCTTCTTTGTTGTTTGTCATTCTCTCTCGCAGTGTACAATATATTATTGTAACATAAGTAGTGCTTTTTTCTCATTAAGACTACCCACGAAAATTCCAACTTGGTAGCAGAGCATGGTTGATCATCAGTTTACAAAACAAAATATTCCCTTTTTTCCATATTTCATTCGTTAAGAAAACAAAATATGGCTTCCATTCAAAATGTTTCTTTTGACAAATTATCCGGAGTTCAAAACTATAGTTCTTGGAAATTCGTGATGCGGATGATACTTATTCACGACGATCTTTGGGATTGTGTGTACAAAAAAGAAAATAACGAAGAAAACGCACGTAAGCAGAAGAAGACACTTGCGAAAATTGCATTTAACGTCCATCCTTGTGTATTTTCACAAATTAGTAATACCAAGACAGCGCAGGACAAAATGCAGAAGTCATACGAGGATCGTGGTTTGTCTTGACGGCAAGAATTACTTCGTACATTGTCCGCCACTTAACTTAGCGAATGTGTGAGTATGCAGGCATACGTGAACAAAGTCATAAATACATCGCAACAACTGAGCGGCTCTGGATTATGACTTCGTAGCTGTCATTTTACTAAGTGAAAATACGAACACGTTATTGTTAAGCGCGACCGATAAGGCGGAATTGTTGATGGGAAATTCACGACGTATAAATAAAGTAAGTTCCTGTTTCCAAAATAACTGAGACAAGGGCTAAGGTGATCCTTAGGTTAGTTCACAGTGACGTCATGAGTCTACTATCATGCTCGTCATTAGGTGGAAAAAAGTACTTTCTCACATTCATCGACGACATGTCACGAAAATCCATTATTTATTTTATTAAGACGAAGGATGAGGTTTTCCAGAGGTTTAGAGAATAGAAAGCTCTCGTAGGTAACCAAACTAGGATAGGTGATTACACGTTCTGTCATATCTGTGGT
The DNA here is from genome assembly GCA_963662185.1 of Eilema griseolum. Classification (NCBI taxonomy): domain Eukaryota; kingdom Metazoa; phylum Arthropoda; class Insecta; order Lepidoptera; family Erebidae; genus Eilema; species Eilema griseolum. The sequence goes on from OY759232.1 coordinate 2,231,132, forward strand.
TTCTATGGGCGTTCCACAGGGCTTGATACTTGGCCAACTTTAAAAAATAAAAATATAAAGGACTTCCCTAACTATAGAATAATGGAATATTTTTACTGATGGTATTGACACGTCACATGGTATTTAAAATTATGTACTAGGTTATCAGAAGTTACTAAAAGATTGCTAATTAGAAAATTCAAAATGTGAACAGAATTTAGGGGGCTCTGTAATCGGCACGTGGTATTGAATAGTAGTTTCAACGAGTTCCAATGTGAACTTCAATTGGTATACTCCCAGCTTATGAGACCTGTTTGTCTTCTTTGTTGTTTGTCATTCTCTCTCGCAGTGTACAATATATTATTGTAACATAAGTAGTGCTTTTTTCTCATTAAGACCACCCACGAAAATTCCAACTTGGTAGCAGAGCATGGTTGATCATCAGTTTACAAAACAAAATATTCCCTTTTTTCCATATTTCATTCGTTAAGAAAACAAAATATGGCTTCCATTCAAAATGTTTCTTTTGACAAATTATCCGGAGTTCAAAACTATAGTTCTTGGAAATTCGTGATGCGGATGATACTTATTCACGACGATCTTTGGGATTGTGTGTACAAAAAAGAAAATAACGAAGAAAACGCACGTAAGCAGAAGAAGACACTTGCGAAAATTGCATTTAACGTCCATCCTTGTGTATTTTCACAAATTAGTAATACCAAGACAGCGCAGGACAAAATGCAGAAGTCATACGAGGATCGTGGTTTGTCTTGACGGCAAGAATTACTTCGTACATTGTCCACCACTTAACTTAGCGAATGTGTGAGTATGCAGGCATACGTGAACAAAGTCATAAATACATCGCAACAACTGAGCGGCTCTGGATTATGACTTCGTAGCTGTCATTTTACTAAGTGAAAATTCGAACACGTTATTGTTAAGCGCGACTGATAAGGCGGAATTGTTGATGGGAAATTCACGACGTATAAATAAAGTAAGTTCCTGTTTCCAAAATAACTGAGACAAGGGCTAAGGTGATCCTTAGGTTAGTTCACAGTGACGTCATGAGTCTACTATCATGCTCGTCATTAGGTGGAAAAAAGTACTTTCTCACATTCATCGACGACATGTCACGAAAATCCATTATTTATTTTATTAATTTACAAAGGATGAGGTTTTCGAGAGGTTTAGAGAATTCAAAGCTCTCGTAGGTAACCAAACTAGGATAGATGATTACACGTTCTGTCATATCAGTGGTTTCTATGGGCGTTCTACAGGGCTTGATACTTGGCCAACTTTAAAATATAAAAAATATAAGGACTTCCCTAACTATAGAATAATGGAATATTTTTACTGATGGTATTGACACGTCACATGGTATTTAAAATTATGTACTAGGTTATCAGAAGTTACTAAAAGATTGCTAATTAGAAATTTCAAAATGTGAACAGAATTTAGGGGGCTCTGTTATCGGCACGTGGTATTGAATAGTAGTTTCAACGAGTTCCAATGTGAACTTCAATTGGTAAACTCTCAGTTTATGAGACTTGTTTGTCTTTCTGTTGTTTGTCATTCTCTCTCGCAGTGTACAATATATTATTGTAACATAAGTAGTGCTTTTTTCTCATTAAGACCACCCACGAAAATTCCAACTTGGTAGCAGAGCATGGTTGATCATCAGTTTACAAAACAAAATATTCCCTTTTTTCCATATTTTATTCGTTAAGAAAACAAAATATGACTTCCATTCAAAATGTTTCTATTGACAAATTATCCGGAGTTCAAAACTATAGTTCTTGGAAATTAGTGATGCGGATGATACTTATTCACGACGATCTTTGGGATTGTGTGGACAAAAACGAAAATAACGAAGAAAACGCACGTAAGCAGAAGAAGACACTCGCGAAAATTGCATTTAACGTCCATCCTTGTGTATTTTCACAAATTAGTAATACCAAGACAGCGCAGAATAAAATGCAGAAGGCATACGAGGATCGTGGTTTGTCTTGACGGCAAGAATTACTTCGTACATTGTCCGCCACTTAACTTAGCGAATGTGTGAGTATGCAGGCATACGTGAACAAAGTCATAAATACATCGCAACAACTGAGCGGCTCTGGATTATGACTTCGTAGCTGTCATTTTACTAAGTGAAAATTCGAACACGTTATTGTTAAGCGCGACCGATAAGGCGGAATTGTTGATGGGAAATTCACGACGTATAAATAAAGTAAGTTCCTGTTTCCAAAATAACTGAGACAAGGGCTAAGGTGATCCTTAGGTTAGTTCACAGTGACGTCATGAGTCTACTATCATGCTCGTCCTTAGGTGGAAAAAAGTACTTTCTCACATTCATCGACGACATGTCACGAAAATCCATTATTTATTTTATTAAGACAAAGGATGAGGTTTTCGAGAGGTTTAGAGAATTCAAAGCTCTCGTAGGTAACCAAACTAGGATAGATGATTACACGTTCTGTCATATCTGTGGTTTCTATGGGCGTTCCACAGGGCTTGATACTTGGCCAACTTTAAAAAATAAAAATATAAAGGACTTCCCTAACTATAGAATAATGGAATATTTTTACTGATGGTATTGACACGTCACATGGTATTTAAAATTATGTACTAGGTTATCAGAAGTTACTGAAAGATTGCTAATTAGAAATTTTCAAAACGTGAACAGAATTTAGGGGGCTCTGTAATCGGCACGTGGTATTGAATAGTAGTTTCAACGATTTCCAATGTGAACTTCAATTGGTAAACTCCCAGTTTATGAGACTTGTTTGTCTTCTTTGTTGTTTGTCATTCTCTCTCGCAGTGTACAATATATTATTGTAACATAAGTAGTGCTTTTTTCTCAATAAGACTACCCACGAAAATTCCAACTTGGTAGCAGAGCATGGTTGATCATCAGTTTACAAAACAAAATATTCCCTTTTTTCCATATTTCATTCGTTAAGAAAACAAAATATGGCTTCCATTCAAAATGTTTCTTTTGACAAATTATCCGGAGTTCAAAACTATAGTTCTTGGAAATTCGTGATGCGGATGATACTTATTCACGACGATCTTTGGGATTGTGTGTACAAAAAAGAAAATAACGAAGAAAACGCACGTAAGCAGAAGAAGACACTTGCGAAAATTGCATTTAACGTCCATCCTTGTGTATTTTCACAAATTAGTAATACCAAGACAGCGCAGGACAAAATGCAGAAGTCATACGAGGATCGTGGTTTGTCTTGACGGCAAGAATTACTTCGTACATTGTCCGCCACTTAACTTAGCGAATGTGTGAGTATGCAGGCATACGTGAACAAAGTCATAAATACATCGCAACAACTGAGCGGCTCTGGATTATGACTTCGTAGCTGTCATTTTACTAAGTGAAAATTCGAACACGTTATTGTTAAGCGCGACCGATAAGGCGGAATTGTTGATGGGAAATTCACGACGTATAAATAAAGTAAGTTCCTGTTTCCAAAATAACTGAGACAAGGGCTAAGGTGATCCTTAGGTTAGTTCACAGTGACGTCATGAGTCTACTATCATGCTCGTCATTAGGTGGAAAAAAGTACTTTCTCACATTCATCGACGACATGTCACGAAAATCCATTATTTATTTTATTAAGACGAAGGATGAGGTTTTCCAGAGGTTTAGAGAATAGAAAGCTCTCGTAGGTAACCAAACTAGGATAGGTGATTACACGTTCTGTCATATCTGTGGTTTCTATGGGCGTTCCACAGGGCTTGATACTTGGCCAACTTTAAAAAATAAAAATATAAAGGACTTCCCTAACTATAGAATAATGGAATATTTTTACTGATGGTATTGACACGTCACATGGTATTTAAAATTATGTACTAGGTTATCAGAAGTTACTAAAAGATTGCTAATTAGAAAATTCAAAATGTGAACAGAATTTAGGGGGCTCTGTAATCGGCACGTGGTATTGAATAGTAGTTTCAACGAGTTCCAATGTGAACTTCAATTGGTATACTCCCAGCTTATGAGACCTGTTTGTCTTCTTTGTTGTTTGTCATTCTCTCTCGCAGTGTACAATATATTATTGTAACATAAGTAGTGCTTTTTTCTCATTAAGACCACCCACGAAAATTCCAACTTGGTAGCAGAGCATGGTTGATCATCAGTTTACAAAACAAAATATTCCCTTTTTTCCATATTTCATTCGTTAAGAAAACAAAATATGGCTTCCATTCAAAATGTTTCTTTTGACAAATTATCCGGAGTTCAAAACTATAGTTCTTGGAAATTCGTGATGCGGATGATACTTATTCACGACGATCTTTGGGATTGTGTGTACAAAAAAGAAAATAACGAAGAAAACGCACGTAAGCAGAAGAAGACACTTGCGAAAATTGCATTTAACGTCCATCCTTGTGTATTTTCACAAATTAGTAATACCAAGACAGCGCAGGACAAAATGCAGAAGTCATACGAGGATCGTGGTTTGTCTTGACGGCAAGAATTACTTCGTACATTGTCCGCCACTTAACTTAGCGAATGTGTGAGTATGCAGGCATACGTGAACAAAGTCATAAATACATCGCAACAACTGAGCGGCTCTGGATTATGACTTCGTAGCTGTCATTTTACTAAGTGAAAATACGAACACGTTATTGTTAAGCGCGACCGATAAGGCGGAATTGTTGATGGGAAATTCACGACGTATAAATAAAGTAAGTTCCTGTTTCCAAAATAACTGAGACAAGGGCTAAGGTGATCCTTAGGTTAGTTCACAGTGACGTCATGAGTCTACTATCATGCTCGTCATTAGGTGGAAAAAAGTACTTTCTCACATTCATCGACGACATGTCACGAAAATCCATTATTTATTTTATTAAGACAAAGGATGAGGTTTTCGAGAGGTTTAGAGAATTCAAAGCTCTCGTAGGTAACCAAACTAGGATAGATGATTACACGTTCTGTCATATCAGTGGTTTCTATGGGCGTTCTACAGGGCTTGATACTTGGCCAACTTTAAAATATAAAAAATATAAAGGACTTCCCTAACTATAGAATAATGGAATATTTTTACTGATGGTATTGACACGTCACATGGTATTTAAAATTATGTACTAGGTTATCAGAAGTTACTAAAAGATTGCTAATTAGAAATTTCAAAATGTGAACAGAATTTAGGGGGCTCTGTTATCGGCACGTGGTATTGAATAGTAGTTTCAACGAGTTCCAATGTGAACTTCAATTGGTAAACTCTCAGTTTATGAGACTTGTTTGTCTTTCTGTTGTTTGTCATTCTCTCTCGCAGTGTACAATATATTATTGTAACATAAGTAGTGCTTTTTTCTCATTAAGACCACCCACGAAAATTCCAACTTGGTAGCAGAGCATGGTTGATCATCAGTTTACAAAACAAAATATTCCCTTTTTTCCATATTTTATTCGTTAAGAAAACAAAATATGACTTCCATTCAAAATGTTTCTATTGACAAATTATCCGGAGTTCAAAACTATAGTTCTTGGAAATTAGTGATGCGGATGATACTTATTCACGACGATCTTTGGGATTGTGTGGACAAAAACGAAAATAACGAAGGAAACGCACGTAAGCAGAAGAAGACACTCGCGAAAATTGCATTTAACGTCCATCCTTGTGTATTTTCACAAATTAGTAATACCAAGACAGCGCAGAATAAAATGCAGAAGGCATACGAGGATCGTGGTTTGTCTTGACGGCAAGAATTACTTCGTACATTGTCCGCCACTTAACTTAGCGAATGTGTGAGTATGCAGGCATACGTGAACAAAGTCATAAATACATCGCAACAACTGAGCGGCTCTGGATTATGACTTCGTAGCTGTCATTTTACTAAGTGAAAATTCGAACACGTTATTGTTAAGCGCGACCGATAAGGCGGAATTGTTGATGGGAAATTCACGACGTATAAATAAAGTAAGTTCCTGTTTCCAAAATAACTGAGACAAGGGCTAAGGTGATCCTTAGGTTAGTTCACAGTGACGTCATGAGTCTACTATCATGCTCGTCCTTAGGTGGAAAAAAGTACTTTCTCACATTCATCGACGACATGTCACGAAAATCCATTATTTATTTTATTAAGACAAAGGATGAGGTTTTCGAGAGGTTTAGAGAATTCAAAGCTCTCGTAGGTAACCAAACTAGGATAGATGATTACACGTTCTGTCATATCTGTGGTTTCTATGGGCGTTCCACAGGGCTTGATACTTGGCCAACTTTAAAAAATAAAAATATAAAGGACTTCCCTAACTATAGAATAATGGAATATTTTTACTGATGGTATTGACACGTCACATGGTATTTAAAATTATGTACTAGGTTATCAGAAGTTACTAAAAGATTGCTAATTAGAAATTTCAAAATGTGAACAGAATTTAGGGGGCTCTGTTATCGGCACGTGGTATTGAATAGTAGTTTCAACGAGTTCCAATGTGAACTTCAATTGGTAAACTCTCAGTTTATGAGACTTGTTTGTCTTTCTGTTGTTTGTCATTCTCTCTCGCAGTGTACAATATATTATTGTAACATAAGTAGTGCTTTTTTCTCATTAAGACCACCCACGAAAATTCCAACTTGGTAGCAGAGCATGGTTGATCATAAGTTTACAAAACAAAATATTCCCTTTTTTCCATATTTTATTCGTTAAGAAAACAAAATATGACTTCCATTCAAAATGTTTCTATTGACAAATTATCCGGAGTTCAAAACTATAGTTCTTGGAAATTAGTGATGCGGATGATACTTATTCACGACGATCTTTGGGATTGTGTGGACAAAAACGAAAATAACGAAGGAAACGCACGTAAGCAGAAGAAGACACTCGCGAAAATTGCATTTAACGTCCATCCTTGTGTATTTTCACAAATTAGTAATACCAAGACAGCGCAGAATAAAATGCAGAAGGCATACGAGGATCGTGGTTTGTCTTGACGGCAAGAATTACTTCGTACATTGTCCGCCACTTAACTTAGCGAATGTGTGAGTATGCAGGCATACGTGAACAAAGTCATAAATACATCGCAACAACTGAGCGGCTCTGGATTATGACTTCGTAGCTGTCATTTTACTAAGTGAAAATTCGAACACGTTATTGTTAAGCGCGACCGATAAGGCGGAATTGTTGATGGGAAATTCACGACGTATAAATAAAGTAAGTTCCTGTTTCCAAAATAACTGAGACAAGGGCTAAGGTGATCCTTAGGTTAGTTCACAGTGACGTCATGAGTCTACTATCATGCTCGTCCTTAGGTGGAAAAAAGTACTTTCTCACATTCATCGACGACATGTCACGAAAATCCATTATTTATTTTATTAAGACAAAGGATGAGGTTTTCGAGAGGTTTAGAGAATTCAAAGCTCTCGTAGGTAACCAAACTAGGGTAGATGATTACACGTTCTGTCATATCTGTGGTTTCTATGGGCGTTCCACAGGGCTTGATACTTGGCCAACTTTAAAAAATAAAAATATAAAGGACTTCCCTAACTATAGAATAATGGAATATTTTTACTGATGGTATTGACACGTCACATGGTATTTAAAATTATGTACTAGGTTATCAGAAGTTACTGAAAGATTGCTAATTAGAAATTTCAAAACGTGAACAGAATTTAGGGGGCTCTGTAATCGGCACGTGGTATTGAATAGTAGTTTCAACGAGTTCCAATGTGAACTTCAATTGGTAAACTCCCAGTTTATGAGACTTGTTTGTCTTCTTTGTTGTTTGTCATTCTCTCTCGCAGTGTACAATATATTATTGTAACATAAGTAGTGCTTTTTTCTCATTAAGACCACCCACGAAAATTCCAACTTGGTAGCAGAGCATGGTTGATCATCAGTTTACAAAACAAAATATTCCCTTTTTTCCATATTTCATTCGTTAAGAAAACAAAATATGGCTTCCATTCAAAATGTTTCTTTTGACAAATTATCCGGAGTTCAAAACTATAGTTCTTGGAAATTCGTGATGCGGATGATACTTATTCATGACGATCTTTGGGATTGTGTGGACAAAAAAGAAAATAACGATGGAAACGCACGTAAGCAGAAGAAGACACTTGCGAAAATTGCATTTAACGTCCATCCTTGTGTATTTTCACAAATTAGTAATACCAAGACAGCGCAGGACAAAATGCAGAAGGCATACGAGGATCGTGGTTTGTCTTGACGGCAAGAATTACTTAGTACATTGTCCGCCACTTAACTTAGCGAATGTGTGAGTATGGAGGCATACGTGAACAAAGTCATAAATACATCGCAACAACTGAGCGGCTCTGGATTATGACTTCGTAGCTGTCATTTTACTAAGTGAAAATTCGAACACGTTATTGTTAAGCGCGACCGTTAAGGCGGAATTGTTGATGGAAAATTCACGACGTATAAATAAAGTAAGTTCCTGTTTCCAAAATAACTGAGACAAGGGCTAAGGTGATCCTTAGGTTAGTTCACAGTGACGTCATGAATCTACTATCATGCTCGTCCTTCGGTGGAAAAAAGTACTTTCTCACATTCATCGACGACATGTCACGAAAATCCATTATTTATTTTATTAAGACGAAGGATGAGGTTTTCGAGAGGTTTAGAGAATTCAAAGCTCTCGTAGGTAACCAAACTAGGGTAGATGATTACACGTTCTGTCATATCTGTGGTTTCTATGGGCGTTCCACAGGGCTTGATACTTGGCCAACTTTAAAAAATAAAAATATAAAGGACTTCCCTAACTATAGAATAATGGAATATTTTTACTGATGGTATTGACACGTCACATGGTATTTAAAATTATGTACTAGGTTATCAGAAGTTACTGAAAGATTGCTAATTAGAAATTTCAAAACGTGAACAGAATTTAGGGGGCTCTGTAATCGGCACGTGGTATTGAATAGTAGTTTCAACGAGTTCCAATGTGAACTTCAATTGGTAAACTCCCAGTTTATGAGACTTGTTTGTCTTCTTTGTTGTTTGTCATTCTCTCTCGCAGTGTACAATATATTATTGTAACATAAGTAGTGCTTTTTTCTCATTAAGACCACCCACGAAAATTCCAACTTGGTAGCAGAGCATGGTTGATCATCAGTTTACAAAACAAAATATTCCCTTTTTTCCATATTTCATTCGTTAAGAAAACAAAATATGGCTTCCATTCAAAATGTTTCTTTTGACAAATTATCCGGAGTTCAAAACTATAGTTCTTGGAAATTCGTGATGCGGATGATACTTATTCATGACGATCTTTGGGATTGTGTGGACAAAAAAGAAAATAACGATGGAAACGCACGTAAGCAGAAGAAGACACTTGCGAAAATTGCATTTAACGTCCATCCTTGTGTATTTTCACAAATTAGTAATACCAAGACAGCGCAGGACAAAATGCAGAAGGCATACGAGGATCGTGGTTTGTCTTGACGGCAAGAATTACTTAGTACATTGTCCGCCACTTAACTTAGCGAATGTGTGAGTATGGAGGCATACGTGAACAAAGTCATAAATACATCGCAACAACTGAGCGGCTCTGGATTATGACTTCGTAGCTGTCATTTTACTAAGTGAAAATTCGAACACGTTATTGTTAAGCGCGACCGTTAAGGCGGAATTGTTGATGGAAAATTCACGACGTATAAATAAAGTAAGTTCCTGTTTCCAAAATAACTGAGACAAGGGCTAAGGTGATCCTTAGGTTAGTTCACAGTGACGTCATGAATCTACTATCATGCTCGTCCTTCGGTGGAAAAAAGTACTTTCTCACATTCATCGACGACATGTCACGAAAATCCATTATTTATTTTATTAAGACGAAGGATGAGGTTTTCGAGAGGTTTAGAGAATTCAAAGCTCTCGTAGGTAACCAAACTAGGGTAGATGATTACACGTTCTGTCATATCTGTGGTTTCTATGGGCGTTCCACAGGGCTTGATACTTGGCCAACTTTAAAAAATAAAAATATAAAGGACTTCCCTAACTATAGAATAATGGAATATTTTTACTGATGGTATTGACACGTCACATGGTATTTAAAATTATGTACTAGGTTATCAGAAGTTACTGAAAGATTGCTAATTAGAAATTTCAAAACGTGAACAGAATTTAGGGGGCTCTGTAATCGGCACGTGGTATTGAATAGTAGTTTCAACGAGTTCCAATGTGAACTTCAATTGGTAAACTCCCAGTTTATGAGACTTGTTTGTCTTCTTTGTTGTTTGTCATTCTCTCTCGCAGTGTACAATATATTATTGTAACATAAGTAGTGCTTTTTTCTCATTAAGACCACCCACGAAAATTCCAACTTGGTAGCAGAGCATGGTTGATCATCAGTTTACAAAACAAAATATTCCCTTTTTTCCATATTTTATTCGTTAAGAAAACAAAATATGACTTCCATTCAAAATGTTTCTATTGACAAATTATCCGGAGTTCAAAACTATAGTTCTTGGAAATTAGTGATGCGGATGATACTTATTCACGACGATCTTTGGGATTGTGTGGACAAAAACGAAAATAACGAAGGAAACGCACGTAAGCAGAAGAAGACACTCGCGAAAATTGCATTTAACGTCCATCCTTGTGTATTTTCACAAATTAGTAATACCAAGACAACGCAGAATAAAATGCAGAAGGCATACGAGGATCGTGGTTTGTCTTGACGGCAAGAATTACTTCGTACATTGTCCGCCACTTAACTTAGCGAATGTGTGAGTATGCAGGCATACGTGAACAAAGTCATAAATACATCGCAACAACTGAGCGGCTCTGGATTATGACTTCGTAGCTGTCATTTTACTAAGTGAAAATTCGAACACGTTATTGTTAAGCGCGACCGATAAGGCGGAATTGTTGATGGGAAATTCACGACGTATAAATAAAGTAAGTTCCTGTTTCCAAAATAACTGAGACAAGGGCTAAGGTGATCCTTAGGTTAGTTCACAGTGACGTCATGAGTCTACTATCATGCTCGTCCTTAGGTGGAAAAAAGTACTTTCTCACATTCATCGACGACATGTCACGAAAATCCATTATTTATTTTATTAAGACAAAGGATGAGGTTTTCGAGAGGTTTAGAGAATTCAAAGCTCTCGTAGGTAACCAAACTAGGATAGATGATTACACGTTCTGTCATATCTGTGGTTTCTATGGGCGTTCCACAGGGCTTGATACTTGGCCAACTTTAAAAAATAAAAATATAAAGGACTTCCCTAACTATAGAATAATGGAATATTTTTACTGATGGTATTGACACGTCACATGGTATTTAAAATTATGTACTAGGTTATCAGAAGTTACTGAAAGATTGCTAATTAGAAATTTCAAAACGTGAACAGAATTTAGGGGGCTCTGTAATCGGCACGTGGTATTGAATAGTAGTTTCAACGATTTCCAATGTGAACTTCAATTGGTAAACTCCCAGTTTATGAGACTTGTTTGTCTTCTTTGTTGTTTGTCATTCTCTCTCGCAGTGTACAATATATTATTGTAACATAAGTAGTGCTTTTTTCTCATTAAGACTACCCACGAAAATTCCAACTTGGTAGCAGAGCATGGTTGATCATCAGTTTACAAAACAAAATATTCCCTTTTTTCCATATTTCATTCGTTAAGAAAACAAAATATGGCTTCCATTCAAAATGTTTCTTTTGACAAATTATCCGGAGTTCAAAATTATAGTTCTTGGAAATTCGTGATGCGGATGATACTTATTCACGACGATCTTTGGGATTGTGTGTACAAAAAAGAAAATAACGAAGAAAACGCACGTAAGCAGAAGAAGACACTTGCGAAAATTGCATTTAACGTCCATCCTTGTGTATTTTCACAAATTAGTAATACCAAGACAGCGCAGGACAAAATGCAGAAGTCAGACGAGGATCGTGGTTTGTCTTGACGGCAAGAATTACTTCGTACATTGTCCGCCACTTAACTTAGCGAATGTGTGAGTATGCAGGCATACGTGAACAAAGTCATAAATACATCGCAACAACTGAGCGGCTCTGAATTATGACTTCGTAGCTGTCATTTTACTAAGTGAAAATTCGAACACGTTATTGTTAAGCGCGACCGATAAGGCGGAATTGTTGATGGGAAATTCACGACGTATAAATAAAGTAAGTTCCTGTTTCCAAAATAACTGAGTCAAGGGCTAAGGTGATCCTTAGGTTAGTTCACAGTGACGTCATGAGTCTACTATCATGCTCGTCATTAGGTGGAAAAAAGTACTTTCTCACATTCATCGACGACATGTCACGAAAATCCATTATTTATTTTATTAAGACAAAGGATGAGGTTTTCGAGAGGTTTAGAGAATTCAAAGCTCTCGTAGGTAACCAAACTAGGATAGATGATTACACGTTCTGTCATATCTGTGGTTTCTATGGGCGTTCTACAGGGCTTGATACTTGGCCAACTTTAAAATATAAAAAATATAAAGGACTTCCCTAACTATAGAATAATGGAATATTTTTACTGGTGGTATTGACACGTCACATGGTATTTAAAATTATGTACTAGGTTATCAGAAGTTACTAAAAGATTGCTAATTAGAAATTTCAAAATGTGAACAGAATTTAGGGGGCTCTGTTATCGGCACGTGGTATTGAATAGTAGTTTCAACGAGTTCCAATGTGAACTTCAATTGGTAAACTCTCAGTTTATGAGACTTGTTTGTCTTTCTGTTGTTTGTCATTCTCTCTCGCAGTGTACAATATATTATTGTAACATAAGTAGTGCTTTTTTCTCATTAAGACCACCCACGAAAATTCCAACTTGGTAGCAGAGCATGGTTGATCATCAGTTTACAAAACAAAATATTCCCTTTTTTTTCCATACTTTATTCGTTAAGAAAACAAAATATGGCTTCCATTCAAAATGTTTCTATTGAAAAATTATCCGGAGTTCAAAACTATAGTTCTTGGAAATTCGTGATGCGGATGATACTTATTCACGACGATCTTTGGGATTGTATAGACAAAAAGGAAAATAAGGAAGAAAACGCACGTAAGCAGAAGAAGACACTCGCGAAAATTGCATTTAACGTCCATCCTTGTGTATTTTCACAAATTGGAAATACCAAGACAGCGCAGGACAAAATGCAGAAAGCATACGAGGATCGTGGTTTGTCTTGACGGCAAGAATTACTTAGTACATTGTCCGCCACTTAACTTAGCGAATGTGTGAGTATGGAGGCATACGTGAACAAAGTCATAAATACATCGCAACAACTGAGCGGCTCTGGATTATGACTTCGTAGCTGTCATTTTACTAAGTGAAAATTCGAACACGTTATTGTTAAGCGCGACCGTTAAGGCGGAATTGTTGATGGAAAATTCACGACGTATAAATAAAGTAAGTTCCTGTTTCCAAAATAACTGAGACAAGGGCTAAGGTGATCCTTAGGTTAGTTCACAGTGACGTCATGAATCTACTATCATGCTCGTCCTTAGGTGGAAAAAAGGACTTTCTCACATTCATCGACGACATGTCACGAAAATCCATTATTTATTTTATTAAGACGAAGGATGAGGTTTTCGAGAGGTTTAGAGAATTCAAAGCTCTCGTAGGTAACCAAACTAGGATAGATGATTACACGTTCTGTCATATCTGTGGTTTCTATGAGCGTTCCACAGGGCTTGATACTTGGCCAACTTTAAAATATAAAAAATATAAAGGACTTCCCTAACTATAGAATAATGGAATATTTTTACTGGTGGTATTGACACGTCACATGGTATTTAAAATTATGTACTAGGTTATCAGAAGTTACTAAAAGATTGCTAATTAGAAATTTCAAAATGTGAACAGAATTTAGGGGGCTCTGTTATCGGCACGTGGTATTGAATAGTAGTTTCAACGAGTTCCAATGTGAACTTCAATTGGTAAACTCTCAGTTTATGAGACTTGTTTGTCTTTCTGTTGTTTGTCATTCTCTCTCGCAGTGTACAATATATTATTGTAACATAAGTAGTGCTTTTTTCTCATTAAGACCACCCACGAAAATTCCAACTTGGTAGCAGAGCATGGTTGATCATCAGTTTACAAAACAAAATATTCCCTTTTTTTTCCATACTTTATTCGTTAAGAAAACAAAATATGGCTTCCATTCAAAATGTTTCTATTGAAAAATTATCCGGAGTTCAAAACTATAGTTCTTGGAAATTCGTGATGCGGATGATACTTATTCACGACGATCTTTGGGATTGTATAGACAAAAAGGAAAATAAGGAAGAAAACGCACGTAAGCAGAAGAAGACACTCGCGAAAATTGCATTTAACGTCCATCCTTGTGTATTTTCACAAATTGGAAATACCAAGACAGCGCAGGACAAAATGCAGAAAGCATACGAGGATCGTGGTTTGTCTTGACGGCAAGAATTACTTAGTACATTGTCCGCCACTTAACTTAGCGAATGTGTGAGTATGGAGGCATACGTGAACAAAGTCATAAATACATCGCAACAACTGAGCGGCTCTGGATTATGACTTCGTAGCTGTCATTTTACTAAGTGAAAATTCGAACACGTTATTGTTAAGCGCGACCGTTAAGGCGGAATTGTTGATGGAAAATTCACGACGTATAAATAAAGTAAGTTCCTGTTTCCAAAATAACTGAGACAAGGGCTAAGGTGATCCTTAGGTTAGTTCACAGTGACGTCATGAATCTACTATCATGCTCGTCCTTAGGTGGAAAAAAGGACTTTCTCACATTCATCGACGACATGTCACGAAAATCCATTATTTATTTTATTAAGACGAAGGATGAGGTTTTCGAGAGGTTTAGAGAATTCAAAGCTCTCGTAGGTAACCAAACTAGGATAGATGATTACACGTTCTGTCATATCTGTGGTTTCTATGAGCGTTCCACAGGGCTTGATACTTGGCCAACTTTAAAATATAAAAATATAAAGGACTTCCCTAACTATAGAATAATGGAATATTCTTACTGATGGTATTGACACGTCACATGGTATTTAAAATTATGTACTAGGTTATCAGAAGTTACTGAAAGATTGCTAATTAGAAATTTCAAAACGTGAACAGAATTTAGGGGGCTCTGTAATCGGCACGTGGTATTGAATAGTAGTTTCAACGAGTTCCAATGTGAACTTCAATTGGTAAACTCCCAGTTTATGAGACTTGTTTGTCTTCTTTGTTGTTTGTCATTCTCTCTCGCAGTGTACAATATATTATTGTAACATAAGTAGTGCTTTTTTCTCATTAAGACCACCCACGAAAATTCCAACTTGGTAGCAGAGCATGGTTGATCATCAGTTTACAAAACAAAATATTCCCTTTTTTTTCCATACTTTATTCGTTAAGAAAACAAAATATGGCTTCCATTCAAAATGTTTCTATTGAAAAATTATCCGGAGTTCAAAACTATAGTTCTTGGAAATTCGTGATGCGGATGATACTTATTCACGACGATCTTTGGGATTGTATAGACAAAAAGGAAAATAAGGAAGAAAACGCACGTAAGCAGAAGAAGACACTCGCGAAAATTGCATTTAACGTCCATCCTTGTGTATTTTCACAAATTAGAAATACCAAGACAGTGCAGGACAAAATGCAGAAGGCATACGAGGATCGTGGTTTGTCTTGACGGCAAGAATTACTTAGTACATTGTCCGCCACTTAACTTAGCGAATGTGTGAGTATGCAGGCATACGTGAACAAAGTCATAAATACATCGCAACAACTGAGCGGCTCTGGATTATGACTTCGTAGCTGTCATTTTACTAAGTGAAAATTCGAACACGTTATTGTTAAGCGCGACCGTTAAGGCGGAATTGTTGATGGAAAATTCACGACGTATAAATAAAGTAAGTTCCTGTTTCCAAAATAACTGAGACAAGGGCTAAGGTGATCCTTAGGTTAGTTCACAGTGACGTCATGAATCTACTATCATGCTCGTCCTTAGGTGGAAAAAAGGACTTTCTCACATTCATCGACGACATGTCACGAAAATCCATTATTTATTTTATTAAGACGAAGGATGAGGTTTTCGAGAGGTTTAGAGAATTCAAAGCTCTCGTAGGTAACCAAACTAGGATAGATGATTACACGTTCTGTCATATCTGTGGTTTCTATGAGCGTTCCACAGGGCTTGATACTTGGCCAACTTTAAAATATAAAAATATAAAGGACTTCCCTAACTATAGAATAATGGAATATTCTTACTGATGGTATTGACACGTCACATGGTATTTAAAATTATGTACTAGGTTATCAGAAGTTACTGAAAGATTGCTAATTAGAAATTTCAAAACGTGAACAGAATTTAGGGGGCTCTGTAATCGGCACGTGGTATTGAATAGTAGTTTCAACGAGTTCCAATGTGAACTTCAATTGGTAAACTCCCAGTTTATGAGACTTGTTTGTCTTCTTTGTTGTTTGTCATTCTCTCTCGCAGTGTACAATATATTATTGTAACATAAGTAGTGCTTTTTTCTCATTAAGACCACCCACGAAAATTCCAACTTGGTAGCAGAGCATGGTTGATCATCAGTTTACAAAACAAAATATTCCCTTTTTTTTCCATACTTTATTCGTTAAGAAAACAAAATATGGCTTCCATTCAAAATGTTTCTATTGAAAAATTATCCGGAGTTCAAAACTATAGTTCTTGGAAATTCGTGATGCGGATGATACTTATTCACGACGATCTTTGGGATTGTATAGACAAAAAGGAAAATAAGGAAGAAAACGCACGTAAGCAGAAGAAGACACTCGCGAAAATTGCATTTAACGTCCATCCTTGTGTATTTTCACAAATTGGAAATACCAAGACAGCGCAGGACAAAATGCAGAAAGCATACGAGGATCGTGGTTTGTCTTGACGGCAAGAATTACTTAGTACATTGTCCGCCACTTAACTTAGCGAATGTGTGAGTATGGAGGCATACGTGAACAAAGTCATAAATACATCGCAACAACTGAGCGGCTCTGGATTATGACTTCGTAGCTGTCATTTTACTAAGTGAAAATTCGAACACGTTATTGTTAAGCGCGACCGTTAAGGCGGAATTGTTGATGGAAAATTCACGACGTATAAATAAAGTAAGTTCCTGTTTCCAAAATAACTGAGACAAGGGCTAAGGTGATCCTTAGGTTAGTTCACAGTGACGTCATGAATCTACTATCATGCTCGTCCTTAGGTGGAAAAAAGGACTTTCTCACATTCATCGACGACATGTCACGAAAATCCATTATTTATTTTATTAAGACGAAGGATGAGGTTTTCGAGAGGTTTAGAGAATTCAAAGCTCTCGTAGGTAACCAAACTAGGATAGATGATTACACGTTCTGTCATATCTGTGGTTTCTATGAGCGTTCCACAGGGCTTGATACTTGGCCAACTTTAAAATATAAAAATATAAAGGACTTCCCTAACTATAGAATAATGGAATATTCTTACTGATGGTATTGACACGTCACATGGTATTTAAAATTATGTACTAGGTTATCAGAAGTTACTGAAAGATTGCTAATTAGAAATTTCAAAACGTGAACAGAATTTAGGGGGCTCTGTAATCGGCACGTGGTATTGAATAGTAGTTTCAACGAGTTCCAATGTGAACTTCAATTGGTAAACTCCCAGTTTATGAGACTTGTTTGTCTTCTTTGTTGTTTGTCATTCTCTCTCGCAGTGTACAATATATTATTGTAACATAAGTAGTGCTTTTTTCTCATTAAGACCACCCACGAAAATTCCAACTTGGTAGCAGAGCATAGTTGATCATCAGTTTACAAAACAAAATATTCCCTTTTTTTTCCATACTTTATTCGTTAAGAAAACAAAATATGGCTTCCATTCAAAATGTTTCTATTGAAAAATTATCCGGAGTTCAAAACTATAGTTCTTGGAAATTCGTGATGCGGATGATACTTATTCACGACGATCTTTGGGATTGTATAGACAAAAAGGAAAATAAGGAAGAAAACGCACGTAAGCAGAAGAAGACACTCGCGAAAATTGCATTTAACGTCCATCCTTGTGTATTTTCACAAATTAGAAATACCAAGACAGTGCAGGACAAAATGCAGAAGGCATACGAGGATCGTGGTTTGTCTTGACGGCAAGAATTACTTAGTACATTGTCCGCCACTTAACTTAGCGAATGTGTGAGTATGCAGGCATACGTGAACAAAGTCATAAATACATCGCAACAACTGAGCGGCTCTGGATTATGACTTCGTAGCTGTCATTTTACTAAGTGAAAATTCGAACACGTTATTGTTAAGCGCGACCGTTAAGGCGGAATTGTTGATGGAAAATTCACGACGTATAAATAAAGTAAGTTCCTGTTTCCAAAATAACTGAGACAAGGGCTAAGGTGATCCTTAGGTTAGTTCACAGTGACGTCATGAATCTACTATCATGCTCGTCCTTAGGTGGAAAAAAGTACTTTCTCACATTCATCGACGACATGTCACGAAAATCCATTATTTATTTTATTAAGACGAAGGATGAGGTTTTCAAGAGGTTTAGAGAATTCAAAGCTCTCGTAGGTAACCAAACTAGGATAGATGATTACACGTTCTGTCATATCTGTGGTTTCTATGAGCGTTCCACAGGGCTTGATACTTGGCCAACTTTAAAATATAAAAATATAAAGGACTTCCCTAACTATAGAATAATGGAATATTCTTACTGATGGTATTGACACGTCACATGGTATTTAAAATTATGTACTAGGTTATCAGAAGTTACTGAAAGATTGCTAATTAGAAATATCAAAACGTGAACAGAATTTAGGGGGCTCTGTAATCGGCACGTGGTATTGAATAGTAGTTTCAACGAGTTCCAATGTGAACTTCAATTGGTAAACTCCCAGTTTATGAGACTTGTTTGTCTTCTTTGTTGTTTGTCATTCTCTCTCGCAGTGTACAATATATTATTGTAACATAAGTAGTGCTTTTTTCTCATTAAGACCACCCACGAAAATTCCAACTTGGTAGCAGAGCATGGTTGATCATCAGTTTACAAAACAAAATATTCACTTTTTTTTCCATACTTTATTCGTTAAGAAAACAAAATATGGCTTCCATTCAAAATGTTTCTATTGAAAAATTATCCGGAGTTCAAAACTATAGTTCTTGGAAATTCGTGATGCGGATGATACTTATTCACGACGATCTTTGGGATTGTATAGACAAAAAGGAAAATAAGGAAGAAAACGCACGTAAGCAGAAGAAGACACTCGCGAAAATTGCATTTAACGTCCATCCTTGTGTATTTTCACAAATTAGAAATACCAAGACAGTGCAGGACAAAATGCAGAAGGCATACGAGGATCGTGGTTTGTCTTGACGGCAAGAATTACTTAGTACATTGTCCGCCACTTAACTTAACGAATGTGTGAGTATGCAGGCATACGTGAACAAAGTCATAAATACATCGCAACAACTGAGCGGCTCTGGATTATGACTTCGTAGCTGTCATTTTACTAAGTGAAAATTCGAACACGTTATTGTTAAGCGCGACCGTTAAGGCGGAATTGTTGATGGAAAATTCACGACGTATAAATAAAGTAAGTTCCTGTTTCCAAAATAACTGAGACAAGGGCTAAGGTGATCCTTAGGTTAGTTCACAGTGACGTCATGAATCTACTATCATGCTCGTCCTTAGGTGGAAAAAAGTACTTTCTCACATTCATCGACGACATGTCACGAAAATCCATTATTTATTTTACTAAGACGAAGGATGAGGTTTTCGAGAGGTTTAGAGAATTCAAAGCTCTCGTAGGTAACCAAACTAGGATAGATGATTACACGTTCTGTCATATCTGTGGTTTCTATGAGCGTTCCACAGGGCTTGATACTTGGCCAACTTTAAAATATAAAAATATAAAGGACTTCCCTAACTATAGAATAATGGAATATTCTTACTGATGGTATTGACACGTCACATGGTATTTAAAATTATGTACTAGGTTATCAGAAGTTACTGAAAGATTGCTAATTAGAAATTTCATAACGTGAACAGAATTTAGGGGGCTCTGTAATCGGCACGTGGTATTGAATAGTAGTTTCAACGAGTTCCAATGTGAACTTCAATTGGTAAACTCCCAGTTTATGAGACTTGTTTGTCTTCTTTGTTGTTTGTCATTCTCTCTCGCAGTGTACAATATATTATTGTAACATAAGTAGTGCTTTTTTCTCATTAAGACCACCCACGAAAATTCCAACTTGGTAGCAGAGCATGGTTGATCATCAGTTTACAAAACAAAATATTCCCTTTTTTTTCCATACTTTATTCGTTAAGAAAACAAAATATGGCTTCCATTCAAAATGTTTCTATTGAAAAATTATCCGGAGTTCAAAACTATAGTTCTTGGAAATTCGTGATGCGGATGATACTTATTCACGACGATCTTTGGGATTGTATAGACAAAAAGGAAAATAAGGAAGAAAACGCACGTAAGCAGAAGAAGACACTCGCGAAAATTGCATTTAACGTCCATCCTTGTGTATTTTCACAAATTAGAAATACCAAGACAGTGCAGGACAAAATGCAGAAGGCATACGAGGATCGTGGTTTGTCTTGACGGCAAGAATTACTTAGTACATTGTCCGCCACTTAACTTAGCGAATGTGTGAGTATGCAGGCATACGTGAACAAAGTCATAAATACATCGCAACAACTGAGCGGCTCTGGATTATGACTTCGTAGCTGTCATTTTACTAAGTGAAAATTCGAACACGTTATTGTTAAGCGCGACCGTTAAGGCGGAATTGTTGATGGAAAATTCACGACGTATAAATAAAGTAAGTTCCTGTTTCCAAAATAACTGACACAAGGGCTAAGGTGATCCTTAGGTTAGTTCACAGTGACGTCATGAATCTACTATCATGCTCGTCCTTAGGTGGAAAAAAGTACTTTCTCACATTCATCGACGACATGTCACGAAAATCCATTATTTATTTTACTAAGACGAAGGATGAGGTTTTCGAGAGGTTTAGAGAATTCAAAGCTCTCGTAGGTAACCAAACTAGGATAGATGATTACACGTTCTGTCATATCTGTGGTTTCTATGAGCGTTCCACAGGGCTTGATACTTGGCCAACTTTAAAATATAAAAATATAAAGGACTTCCCTAACTATAGAATAATGGAATATTCTTACTGATGGTATTGACACGTCACATGGTATTTAAAATTATGTACTAGGTTATCAGAAGTTACTAAAAGATTGCTAATTAGAAATTTCAAAATGTGAACAGAATTTAGGGGGCTCTGTAATCGGCACGTGGTATTGAATAGTAGTTTCAACGAGTTCCAATGTGAACTTCAATTGGTAAACTCCCAGTTTATGAGACTTGTTTGTCTTCTTTGTTGTTTGTCATTCTCTCTCGCAGTGTACAATATATTATTGTAACATAAGTAGTGCTCTTGGCTCATTAAGACCACCCACGAAAATTCCAACTTGGTAGCAGAGCATGTTTGATCATCAGTTTGCAAAACAAAATATTCCCTTTTTCCATATTTTATTCGTTAAGAAAACAAATAATGGCTTCCATTCAAAATGTTTCTATTGAAAAATTATCCGGAGTTCAAAACTATAGTTCTTGGAAATTTGTGATGCGGATGATACTTATTCACGACGATCTTTGGGATTGTGTGGACAAAAAGGAAAATAACGAAGAAAACGCACGTAAGCACAAGAAGACACTCGCGAAAATTGCATCAAACGTCCATCCTTCTGTATTTTCACTAATTAGAAATACCAAGACAGCGCAGGACAAAATGCAGAAGGCATACGAGGATCGTGGTTTGTCTTGACGGCAAGAATTACTTAGTACATTGTCCGCCACTTAACTTAGCGAATGTGTGAGTATGGAGGCATACGTGAACAAAGTCATAAATACATCGCAACAACTGAGCGGCTCTGGATTATGACTTCGTAGCTGTCATTTTACTAAGTGAAAATTCGAACACGTTATTGTTAAGCGCGACCGTTAAGGCGGAATTGTTGATGGAAAATTCACGACGTATAAATAAAGTAAGTTCCTGTTTCCAAAATAACTGAGACAAGGGCTAAGGTGATCCTTAGGTTAGTTCACAGTGACGTCATGAATCTACTATCATGCTCGTCCTTAGGTGGAAAAAAGTACTTTCTCACATTCATCGACGACATGTCACGAAAATCCATTATTATTTTTTATTATTTATTAAGACGAAGGATGAGGTTTTCGAGAGGTTTAGAGAATTCAAAGCTCTCGTAGGTAACCAAACTAGGGTAGATGATTACACGTTCTGTCATATCTGTGGTTTCTATGGGCGTTCCACAGGGCTTGATACTTGGCCAACTTTAAAAAATAAAAATATAAAGGACTTCCCTAACTATAGAATAATGGAATATTTTTACTGATGGTATTGACACGTCACATGGTATTTAAAATTATGTACTAGGTTATCAGAAGTTACTGAAAGATTGCTAATTAGAAATTTCAAAACGTGAACAGAATTTAGGGGGCTCTGTAATCGGCACGTGGTATTGAATAGTAGTTTCAACGAGTTCCAATGTGAACTTCAATTGGTAAACTCCCAGTTTATGAGACTTGTTTGTCTTCTTTGTTGTTTGTCATTCTCTCTCGCAGTGTACAATATATTATTGTAACATAAGTAGTGCTTTTTTCTCATTAAGACCACCCACGAAAATTCCAACTTGGTAGCAGAGCATGGTTGATCATCAGTTTACAAAACAAAATATTCACTTTTTTTTCCATACTTTATTCGTTAAGAAAACAAAATATGGCTTCCATTCAAAATGTTTCTATTGAAAAATTATCCGGAGTTCAAAACTATAGTTCTTGGAAATTCGTGATGCGGATGATACTTATTCACGACGATCTTTGGGATTGTATAGACAAAAAGGAAAATAAGGAAGAAAACGCACGTAAGCAGAAGAAGACACTCGCGAAAATTGCATTTAACGTCCATCCTTGTGTATTTTCACAAATTAGAAATACCAAGACAGTGCAGGACAAAATGCAGAAGGCATACGAGGATCGTGGTTTGTCTTGACGGCAAGAATTACTTAGTACATTGTCCGCCACTTAACTTAACGAATGTGTGAGTATGCAGGCATACGTGAACAAAGTCATAAATACATCGCAACAACTGAGCGGCTCTGGATTATGACTTCGTAGCTGTCATTTTACTAAGTGAAAATTCGAACACGTTATTGTTAAGCGCGACCGTTAAGGCGGAATTGTTGATGGAAAATTCACGACGTATAAATAAAGTAAGTTCCTGTTTCCAAAATAACTGAGACAAGGGCTAAGGTGATCCTTAGGTTAGTTCACAGTGACGTCATGAATCTACTATCATGCTCGTCCTTAGGTGGAAAAAAGTACTTTCTCACATTCATCGACGACATGTCACGAAAATCCATTATTTATTTTACTAAGACGAAGGATGAGGTTTTCGAGAGGTTTAGAGAATTCAAAGCTCTCGTAGGTAACCAAACTAGGATAGATGATTACACGTTCTGTCATATCTGTGGTTTCTATGAGCGTTCCACAGGGCTTGATACTTGGCCAACTTTAAAATATAAAAATATAAAGGACTTCCCTAACTATAGAATAATGGAATATTCTTACTGATGGTATTGACACGTCACATGGTATTTAAAATTATGTACTAGGTTATCAGAAGTTACTGAAAGATTGCTAATTAGAAATTTCATAACGTGAACAGAATTTAGGGGGCTCTGTAATCGGCACGTGGTATTGAATAGTAGTTTCAACGAGTTCCAATGTGAACTTCAATTGGTAAACTCCCAGTTTATGAGACTTGTTTGTCTTCTTTGTTGTTTGTCATTCTCTCTCGCAGTGTACAATATATTATTGTAACATAAGTAGTGCTTTTTTCTCATTAAGACCACCCACGAAAATTCCAACTTGGTAGCAGAGCATGGTTGATCATCAGTTTACAAAACAAAATATTCCCTTTTTTTTCCATACTTTATTCGTTAAGAAAACAAAATATGGCTTCCATTCAAAATGTTTCTATTGAAAAATTATCCGGAGTTCAAAACTATAGTTCTTGGAAATTCGTGATGCGGATGATACTTATTCACGACGATCTTTGGGATTGTATAGACAAAAAGGAAAATAAGGAAGAAAACGCACGTAAGCAGAAGAAGACACTCGCGAAAATTGCATTTAACGTCCATCCTTGTGTATTTTCACAAATTAGAAATACCAAGACAGTGCAGGACAAAATGCAGAAGGCATACGAGGATCGTGGTTTGTCTTGACGGCAAGAATTACTTAGTACATTGTCCGCCACTTAACTTAGCGAATGTGTGAGTATGCAGGCATACGTGAACAAAGTCATAAATACATCGCAACAACTGAGCGGCTCTGGATTATGACTTCGTAGCTGTCATTTTACTAAGTGAAAATTCGAACACGTTATTGTTAAGCGCGACCGTTAAGGCGGAATTGTTGATGGAAAATTCACGACGTATAAATAAAGTAAGTTCCTGTTTCCAAAATAACTGACACAAGGGCTAAGGTGATCCTTAGGTTAGTTCACAGTGACGTCATGAATCTACTATCATGCTCGTCCTTAGGTGGAAAAAAGTACTTTCTCACATTCATCGACGACATGTCACGAAAATCCATTATTTATTTTACTAAGACGAAGGATGAGGTTTTCGAGAGGTTTAGAGAATTCAAAGCTCTCGTAGGTAACCAAACTAGGATAGATGATTACACGTTCTGTCATATCTGTGGTTTCTATGAGCGTTCCACAGGGCTTGATACTTGGCCAACTTTAAAATATAAAAATATAAAGGACTTCCCTAACTATAGAATAATGGAATATTCTTACTGATGGTATTGACACGTCACATGGTATTTAAAATTATGTACTAGGTTATCAGAAGTTACTAAAAGATTGCTAATTAGAAATTTCAAAATGTGAACAGAATTTAGGGGGCTCTGTAATCGGCACGTGGTATTGAATAGTAGTTTCAACGAGTTCCAATGTGAACTTCAATTGGTAAACTCCCAGTTTATGAGACTTGTTTGTCTTCTTTGTTGTTTGTCATTCTCTCTCGCAGTGTACAATATATTATTGTAACATAAGTAGTGCTCTTGGCTCATTAAGACCACCCACGAAAATTCCAACTTGGTAGCAGAGCATGTTTGATCATCAGTTTGCAAAACAAAATATTCCCTTTTTCCATATTTTATTCGTTAAGAAAACAAATAATGGCTTCCATTCAAAATGTTTCTATTGAAAAATTATCCGGAGTTCAAAACTATAGTTCTTGGAAATTTGTGATGCGGATGATACTTATTCACGACGATCTTTGGGATTGTGTGGACAAAAAGGAAAATAACGAAGAAAACGCACGTAAGCACAAGAAGACACTCGCGAAAATTGCATCAAACGTCCATCCTTCTGTATTTTCACTAATTAGAAATACCAAGACAGCGCAGGACAAAATGCAGAAGGCATACGAGGATCGTGGTTTGTCTTGACGGCAAGAATTACTTAGTACATTGTCCGCCACTTAACTTAGCGAATGTGTGAGTATGGAGGCATACGTGAACAAAGTCATAAATACATCGCAACAACTGAGCGGCTCTGGATTATGACTTCGTAGCTGTCATTTTACTAAGTGAAAATTCGAACACGTTATTGTTAAGCGCGACCGTTAAGGCGGAATTGTTGATGGAAAATTCACGACGTATAAATAAAGTAAGTTCCTGTTTCCAAAATAACTGAGACAAGGGCTAAGGTGATCCTTAGGTTAGTTCACAGTGACGTCATGAATCTACTATCATGCTCGTCCTTAGGTGGAAAAAAGTACTTTCTCACATTCATCGACGACATGTCACGAAAATCCATTATTTATTTTATTAAGACGAAGGATGAGGTTTTCGAGAGGTTTAGAGAATTCAAAGCTCTCGTAGGTAACCAAACTAGGGTAGATGATTACACGTTCTGTCATATCTGTGGTTTCTATGGGCGTTCCACAGGGCTTGATACTTGGCCAACTTTAAAAAATAAAAATATAAAGGACTTCCCTAACTATAGAATAATGGAATATTTTTACTGATGGTATTGACACGTCACATGGTATTTAAAATTATGTACTAGGTTATCAGAAGTTACTGAAAGATTGCTAATTAGAAATTTCAAAACGTGAACAGAATTTAGGGGGCTCTGTAATCGGCACGTGGTATTGAATAGTAGTTTCAACGAGTTCCAATGTGAACTTCAATTGGTAAACTCCCAGTTTATGAGACTTGTTTGTCTTCTTTGTTGTTTGTCATTCTCTCTCGCAGTGTACAATATATTATTGTAACATAAGTAGTGCTTTTTTCTCATTAAGACCACCCACGAAAATTCCAACTTGGTAGCAGAGCATGGTTGATCATCAGTTTACAAAACAAAATATTCCCTTTTTTTTCCATACTTTATTCGTTAAGAAAACAAAATATGGCTTCCATTCAAAATGTTTCTATTGACAAATTATCCGGAGTTCAAAACTATAGTTCTTGGAAATTCGTGATGCGGATGATACTTATTCACGACGATCTTTGGGATTGTATAGACAAAAAGGAAAATAAGGAAGAAAACGCACGTAAGCAGAAGAAGACACTCGCGAAAATTGCATTTAACGTCCATCCTTGTGTATTTTCACAAATTAGAAATACCAAGACAGTGCAGGACAAAATGCAGAAGGCATACGAGGATCGTGGTTTGTCTTGACGGCAAGAATTACTTAGTACATTGTCCGCCACTTAACTTAGCGAATGTGTGAGTATGGAGGCATACGTGAACAAAGTCATAAATACATCGCAACAACTGAGCGGCTCTGGATTATGACTTCGTAGCTGTCATTTTACTAAGTGAAAATTCGAACACGTTATTGTTAAGCGCGACCGTTAAGGCGGAATTGTTGATGGAAAATTCACGACGTATAAATAAAGTAAGTTCCTGTTTCCAAAATAACTGAGACAAGGGCTAAGGTGATCCTTAGGTTAGTTCACAGTGACGTCATGAATCTACTATCATGCTCGTCCTTAGGTGGAAAAAAGTACTTTCTCACATTCATCGACGACATGTCACGAAAATCCATTATTTATTTTATTAAGACGAAGGATGAGGTTTTCGAGAGGTTTAGAGAATTCAAAGCTCTCGTAGGTAACCAAACTAGGGTAGATGATTACACGTTCTGTCATATCTGTGGTTTCTATGGGCGTTCCACAGGACTTGATACTTGGCCAACTTTAAAAAATAAAAATATAAAGGACTTCCCTAACTATAGAATAATGGAATATTTTTACTGATGGTATTGACACGTCACATGGTATTTAAAATTATGTACTAGGTTATCAGAAGTTACTGAAAGATTGCTAATTAGAAATTTCAAAACGTGAACAGAATTTAGGGGGCTCTGTAATCGGCACGTGGTATTGAATAGTAGTTTCAACGAGTTCCAATGTGAACTTCAATTGGTAAACTCCCAGTTTATGAGACTTGTTTGTCTCCTTTGTTGTTTGTCATTCGCTCTCGCAGTGTACAATATATTATTGTAACATAAGTAGTGCTTTTTTCTCATTAAGACTACCCACGAAAATTCCAACTTGGTAGCAGAGCATGGTTGATCATCAGTTTACAAAACAAAATATTCCCTTTTTTCCATATTTCATTCGTTAAGAAAACAAAATATGGCTTCCATTCAAAATGTTTCTTTTGACAAATTATCCGGAGTTCAAAACTATAGTTCTTGGAAATTCGTGATGCGGATGATACTTATTCATGACGATCTTTGGGATTGTGTGGACAAAAAAGAAAATAACGATGGAAACGCACGTAAGCAGAAGAAGACACTTGCGAAAATTGCATTTAACGTCCATCCTTGTGTATTTTCACAAATTAGTAATACCAAGACAGCGCAGGACAAAATGCAGAAGGCATACGAGGATCGTGGTTTGTCTTGACGGCAAGAATTACTTAGTACATTGTCCGCCACTTAACTTAGCGAATGTGTGAGTATGGAGGCATACGTGAACAAAGTCATAAATACATCGCAACAACTGAGCGGCTCTGGATTATGACTTCGTAGCTGTCATTTTACTAAGTGAAAATTCGAACACGTTATTGTTAAGCGCGACCGTTAAGGCGGAATTGTTGATGGAAAATTCACGACGTATAAATAAAGTAAGTTCCTGTTTCCAAAATAACTGAGACAAGGGCTAAGGTGATCCTTAGGTTAGTTCACAGTGACGTCATGAATCTACTATCATGCTCGTCCTTAGGTGGAAAAAAGTACTTTCTCACATTCATCGACGACATGTCACGAAAATCCATTATTTATTTTATTAAGACGAAGGATGAGGTTTTCGAGAGGTTTAGAGAATTCAAAGCTCTCGTAGGTAACCAAACTAGGATAGATGATTACACGTTCTGTCATATCTGTGGTTTCTATGGGCGTTCCACAGGGCTTGATACTTGGCCAACTTTAAAAAATAAAAATATAAAGGACTTCCCTAACTATAGAATAATGGAATATTTTTACTGATGGTATTGACACGTCACATGGTATTTAAAATTATGTACTAGGTTATCAGAAGTTACTGAAAGATTGCTAATTAGAAATTTCAAAACGTGAACAGAATTTAGGGGGCTCTGTAA
Source organism: Eilema griseolum (assembly GCA_963662185.1). Taxonomy (NCBI): domain Eukaryota; kingdom Metazoa; phylum Arthropoda; class Insecta; order Lepidoptera; family Erebidae; genus Eilema; species Eilema griseolum. Next base: position 2,259,776 of record OY759232.1, read on the forward strand.
TCGGCACGTGGTATTGAATAGTAGTTTCAACGAGTTCCAATGTGAACTTCAATTGGTAAACTCCCAGTTTATGAGACTTGTTTGTCTCCTTTGTTGTTTGTCATTCGCTCTCGCAGTGTACAATATATTATTGTAACATAAGTAGTGCTTTTTTCTCATTAAGACTACCCACGAAAATTCCAACTTGGTAGCAGAGCATGGTTGATCATCAGTTTACAAAACAAAATATTCCCTTTTTTCCATATTTCATTCGTTAAGAAAACAAAATATGGCTTCCATTCAAAATGTTTCTTTTGACAAATTATCCGGAGTTCAAAACTATAGTTCTTGGAAATTCGTGATGCGGATGATACTTATTCATGACGATCTTTGGGATTGTGTGGACAAAAAAGAAAATAACGATGGAAACGCACGTAAGCAGAAGAAGACACTTGCGAAAATTGCATTTAACGTCCATCCTTGTGTATTTTCACAAATTAGTAATACCAAGACAGCGCAGGACAAAATGCAGAAGGCATACGAGGATCGTGGTTTGTCTTGACGGCAAGAATTACTTAGTACATTGTCCGCCACTTAACTTAGCGAATGTGTGAGTATGGAGGCATACGTGAACAAAGTCATAAATACATCGCAACAACTGAGCGGCTCTGGATTATGACTTCGTAGCTGTCATTTTACTAAGTGAAAATTCGAACACGTTATTGTTAAGCGCGACCGTTAAGGCGGAATTGTTGATGGAAAATTCACGACGTATAAATAAAGTAAGTTCCTGTTTCCAAAATAACTGAGACAAGGGCTAAGGTGATCCTTAGGTTAGTTCACAGTGACGTCATGAATCTACTATCATGCTCGTCCTTAGGTGGAAAAAAGTACTTTCTCACATTCATCGACGACATGTCACGAAAATCCATTATTTATTTTATTAAGACGAAGGATGAGGTTTTCGAGAGGTTTAGAGAATTCAAAGCTCTCGTAGGTAACCAAACTAGGATAGATGATTACACGTTCTGTCATATCTGTGGTTTCTATGGGCGTTCCACAGGGCTTGATACTTGGCCAACTTTAAAAAATAAAAATATAAAGGACTTCCCTAACTATAGAATAATGGAATATTTTTACTGATGGTATTGACACGTCACATGGTATTTAAAATTATGTACTAGGTTATCAGAAGTTACTGAAAGATTGCTAATTAGAAATTTCAAAACGTGAACAGAATTTAGGGGGCTCTGTAATCGGCACGTGGTATTGAATAGTAGTTTCAACGAGTTCCAATGTGAACTTCAATTGGTAAACTCCCAGTTTATGAGACTTGTTTGTCTTCTTTGTTGTTTGTCATTCGCTCTCGCAGTGTACAATATATTATTGTAACATAAGTAGTGCTTTTTTCTCATTAAGACTACCCACGAAAATTCCAACTTGGTAGCAGAGCATGGTTGATCATCAGTTTACAAAACAAAATATTCCCTTTTTTCCATATTTCATTCGTTAAGAAAACAAAATATGGCTTCTATTCAAAATGTTTCTTTTGACAAATTATCCGGAGTTCAAAACTATAGTTCTTGGAAATTCGTGATGCGGATGATACTTATTCACGACGATCTTTGGGATTGTGTGGACAAAAAAGAAAATAACGAAGGAAACGCACGTAAGCAGAAGAAGACACTTGCAAAAATTGCATTTAACGTCCATCCTTGTGTATTTTCACAAATTAGTAATACCAAGACAGCGCAGGACAAAATGCAGAAGTCATACGAGGATCGTGGTTTGTCTTGACGGCAAGAATTACTTAGTACATTGTCCGCCACTTAACTTGGCGAATGTGTGATTATGGAGGCATACGTGAACAAAGTCATAAATACATCGCAACAACTGAGCGGCTCTGGATTATGACTTCGTAGCTGTCATTTTACTAAGTGAAAATTCGAACACGTTATTGTTAAGCGCGACCGTTAAGGCGGAATTGTTGATGGGAAATTCACGACGTATAAATAAAGTAAGTTCCTGTTTCCAAAATAACTGAGACAAGGGCTAAGGTGATCCTTAGGTTAGTTCACAGTGACGTCATGAATCTACTATCATGCTCGTCCTTAGGTGGAAAAAAGTACTTTCTCACATTCATCGACGACATGTCACGAAAATCCATTATTTATTTTATTAAGACGAAGGATGAGGTTTTCGAGAGGTTTAGAGAATTCAAAGCTCTCGTAGGTAACCAAACTAGGGTAGATGATTACACGTTCTGTCATATCTGTGGTTTCTATGGGCGTTCCACAGGGCTTGATACTTGGCCAACTTTAAAAAATAAAAATATAAAGGACTTCCCTAACTATAGAATAATGGAATATTTTTACTGATGGTATTGACACGTCACATGGTATTTAAAATTATGTACTAGGTTATCAGAAGTTACTGAAAGATTGCTAATTAGAAATTTCAAAACGTGAACAGAATTTAGGGGGCTCTGTAATCGGCACGTGGTATTGAATAGTAGTTTCAACGAGTTCCAATGTGAACTTCAATTGGTAAACTCCCAGTTTATGAGACTTGTTTGTCTTCTTTGTTGTTTGTCATTCTCTCTCGCAGTGTACAATATATTATTGTAACATAAGTAGTGCTTTTTTCTCATTAAGACCACCCACGAAAATTCCAACTTGGTAGCAGAGCATGGTTGATCATCAGTTTACAAAACAAAATATTCCCTTTTTTTTCCATACTTTATTCGTTAAGAAAACAAAATATGGCTTCCATTCAAAATGTTTCTATTGACAAATTATCCGGAGTTCAAAACTATAGTTCTTGGAAATTCGTGATGCGGATGATACTTATTCACGACGATCTTTGGGATTGTATAGACAAAAAGGAAAATAAGGAAGAAAACGCACGTAAGCAGAAGAAGACACTCGCGAAAATTGCATTTAACGTCCATCCTTGTGTATTTTCACAAATTAGAAATACCAAGACAGTGCAGGACAAAATGCAGAAGGCATACGAGGATCGTGGTTTGTCTTGACGGCAAGAATTACTTAGTACATTGTCCGCCACTTAACTTAGCGAATGTGTGAGTATGGAGGCATACGTGAACAAAGTCATAAATACATCGCAACAACTGAGCGGCTCTGGATTATGACTTCGTAGCTGTCATTTTACTAAGTGAAAATTCGAACACGTTATTGTTAAGCGCGACCGTTAAGGCGGAATTGTTGATGGAAAATTCACGACGTATAAATAAAGTAAGTTCCTGTTTCCAAAATAACTGAGACAAGGGCTAAGGTGATCCTTAGGTTAGTTCACAGTGACGTCATGAATCTACTATCATGCTCGTCCTTAGGTGGAAAAAAGTACTTTCTCACATTCATCGACGACATGTCACGAAAATCCATTATTTATTTTATTAAGACGAAGGATGAGGTTTTCGAGAGGTTTAGAGAATTCAAAGCTCTCGTAGGTAACCAAACTAGGGTAGATGATTACACGTTCTGTCATATCTGTGGTTTCTATGGGCGTTCCACAGGACTTGATACTTGGCCAACTTTAAAAAATAAAAATATAAAGGACTTCCCTAACTATAGAATAATGGAATATTTTTACTGATGGTATTGACACGTCACATGGTATTTAAAATTATGTACTAGGTTATCAGAAGTTACTGAAAGATTGCTAATTAGAAATTTCAAAACGTGAACAGAATTTAGGGGGCTCTGTAATCGGCACGTGGTATTGAATAGTAGTTTCAACGAGTTCCAATGTGAACTTCAATTGGTAAACTCCCAGTTTATGAGACTTGTTTGTCTCCTTTGTTGTTTGTCATTCGCTCTCGCAGTGTACAATATATTATTGTAACATAAGTAGTGCTTTTTTCTCATTAAGACTACCCACGAAAATTCCAACTTGGTAGCAGAGCATGGTTGATCATCAGTTTACAAAACAAAATATTCCCTTTTTTCCATATTTCATTCGTTAAGAAAACAAAATATGGCTTCCATTCAAAATGTTTCTTTTGACAAATTATCCGGAGTTCAAAACTATAGTTCTTGGAAATTCGTGATGCGGATGATACTTATTCATGACGATCTTTGGGATTGTGTGGACAAAAAAGAAAATAACGATGGAAACGCACGTAAGCAGAAGAAGACACTTGCGAAAATTGCATTTAACGTCCATCCTTGTGTATTTTCACAAATTAGTAATACCAAGACAGCGCAGGACAAAATGCAGAAGGCATACGAGGATCGTGGTTTGTCTTGACGGCAAGAATTACTTAGTACATTGTCCGCCACTTAACTTAGCGAATGTGTGAGTATGGAGGCATACGTGAACAAAGTCATAAATACATCGCAACAACTGAGCGGCTCTGGATTATGACTTCGTAGCTGTCATTTTACTAAGTGAAAATTCGAACACGTTATTGTTAAGCGCGACCGTTAAGGCGGAATTGTTGATGGAAAATTCACGACGTATAAATAAAGTAAGTTCCTGTTTCCAAAATAACTGAGACAAGGGCTAAGGTGATCCTTAGGTTAGTTCACAGTGACGTCATGAATCTACTATCATGCTCGTCCTTAGGTGGAAAAAAGTACTTTCTCACATTCATCGACGACATGTCACGAAAATCCATTATTTATTTTATTAAGACGAAGGATGAGGTTTTCGAGAGGTTTAGAGAATTCAAAGCTCTCGTAGGTAACCAAACTAGGATAGATGATTACACGTTCTGTCATATCTGTGGTTTCTATGGGCGTTCCACAGGGCTTGATACTTGGCCAACTTTAAAAAATAAAAATATAAAGGACTTCCCTAACTATAGAATAATGGAATATTTTTACTGATGGTATTGACACGTCACATGGTATTTAAAATTATGTACTAGGTTATCAGAAGTTACTGAAAGATTGCTAATTAGAAATTTCAAAACGTGAACAGAATTTAGGGGGCTCTGTAATCGGCACGTGGTATTGAATAGTAGTTTCAACGAGTTCCAATGTGAACTTCAATTGGTAAACTCCCAGTTTATGAGACTTGTTTGTCTTCTTTGTTGTTTGTCATTCGCTCTCGCAGTGTACAATATATTATTGTAACATAAGTAGTGCTTTTTTCTCATTAAGACTACCCACGAAAATTCCAACTTGGTAGCAGAGCATGGTTGATCATCAGTTTACAAAACAAAATATTCCCTTTTTTCCATATTTCATTCGTTAAGAAAACAAAATATGGCTTCTATTCAAAATGTTTCTTTTGACAAATTATCCGGAGTTCAAAACTATAGTTCTTGGAAATTCGTGATGCGGATGATACTTATTCACGACGATCTTTGGGATTGTGTGGACAAAAAAGAAAATAACGAAGGAAACGCACGTAAGCAGAAGAAGACACTTGCAAAAATTGCATTTAACGTCCATCCTTGTGTATTTTCACAAATTAGTAATACCAAGACAGCGCAGGACAAAATGCAGAAGTCATACGAGGATCGTGGTTTGTCTTGACGGCAAGAATTACTTAGTACATTGTCCGCCACTTAACTTGGCGAATGTGTGATTATGGAGGCATACGTGAACAAAGTCATAAATACATCGCAACAACTGAGCGGCTCTGGATTATGACTTCGTAGCTGTCATTTTACTAAGTGAAAATTCGAACACGTTATTGTTAAGCGCGACCGTTAAGGCGGAATTGTTGATGGGAAATTCACGACGTATAAATAAAGTAAGTTCCTGTTTCCAAAATAACTGAGACAAGGGCTAAGGTGATCCTTAGGTTAGTTCACAGTGACGTCATGAATCTACTATCATGCTCGTCCTTAGGTGGAAAAAAGTACTTTCTCACATTCATCGACGACATGTCACGAAAATCCATTATTTATTTTATTAAGACGAAGGATGAGGTTTTCGAGAGGTTTAGAGAATTCAAAGCTCTCGTAGGTAACCAAACTAGGATAGATGATTACACGTTCTGTCATATCTGTGGTTTCTATGAGCGTTCCACAGGGCTTGATACTTGGCCAACTTTAAAAAATAAAAATATAAAGGACTTCCCTTACTATAGAATAATGGAATATTCTTACTGATGGTATTGACACGTCACATGGTATTTAAAATTATGTACTAAGTTATCAGAAGTTACTAAAAGATTGCTAATTAGAAATTTCAAAATGTGAACAGAATTTAGGGGGCTCTGTAATCGGCACGTGGTATTGAATAGTAGTTTCAACGAGTTCCAATGTGAACTTCAATTGGTAAACTCCCAGTTTATGAGACTTGTTTGTCTTCTTTGTTGTTTGTCATTCTCTCTCGCAGTGTACAATATATTATTGTAACATAAGTAGTGCTCTTGGCTCATTAAGACCACCCACGAAAATTCCAACTTGGTAGCAGAGCATGTTTGATCATCAGTTTGCAAAACAAAATATTCCCTTTTTCCATATTTTATTCGTTAAGAAAACAAATAATGGCTTCCATTCAAAATGTTTCTATTGAAAAATTATCCGGAGTTCAAAACTATAGTTCTTGGAAATTTGTGATGCGGATGATACTTATTCACGACGATCTTTGGGATTGTGTGGACAAAAAGGAAAATAACGAAGAAAACGCACGTAAGCACAAGAAGACACTCGCGAAAATTGCATCAAACGTCCATCCTTCTGTATTTTCACTAATTAGAAATACCAAGACAGCGCAGGACAAAATGCAGAAGGCATACGAGGATCGTGGTTTGTCTTGACGGCAAGAATTACTTAGTACATTGTCCGCCACTTAACTTAGCGAATGTGTGAGTATGCAGGCATACGTGAACAAAGTCATAAATACATCGCAACAACTGAGCGGCTCTGGATTATGACTTCGTAGCTGTCATTTTACTAAGTGAAAATTCGAACACGTTATTGTTAAGCGCGACCGTTAAGGCGGAATTGTTGATGGAAAATTCACGACGTACAAATAAAGTAAGTTCCTGTTTCCAAAATAACTGAGACAAGGGCTAAGGTGATCCTTAGGTTAGTTCACAGTGACGTCATGAATCTACTATCATGCTCGTCCTTAGGTGGAAAAAAGTACTTTCTCACATTCATCGACGACATGTCACGAAAATCCATTATTTATTTTATTAAGACGAAGGATGAGGTTTTCGACAGGTTTAGAGAATTCAAAGCTCTCGTAGGTAACCAAACTTGTAAGAAGATAAAACTCTTACGGAGTGACAATGATGGTGAATATGTCAAAAACCAGAGGTCAAAGAGGAAACTATTTATTGAACGTCATGACATAATGCGCCTGCGATGGCATTGCATCGGAAAAAAAAACCCCGAGAGCGTAAGTCAATAATTTTCCTAGATGAAACCTACGTGAAGTGAGCTCGCAAGGACTGCTCTTATAAGATGAAAATTTAAAAGATTTAGAGTTGTTTTTTCAAATTTATTTCTTTTACTGGTGCTCAAGCTATACTTCTTGGAATCAGGTCATTGCATGTAAACTTGTTTGTTATTTCTATAGTACACTTTTGTCTTTTTAGATTAATAATTCAACTGGGTGAATACGACGGTGATGATGACGACAAAAGTTATGAAGAAAATTAAGCCAGGAAGACCAAAGGCTTAAATTGACCCCGCTGACTGGTGGGGGAGTAAAATATTGGCGCGGTGGTCAGGGAGACCCGGTGAAACGGTTATCCGCTGGCCGCCCGCAGGCTGTACGGTTCCCGAACCTGAGGATTACTTAATCTCCACCCCAGGAGGCTGAACCAGCAGCCTGTGTAAAGTTCCCGGTGCTAAAGCCGTGCCGGAGGAGGAAACCGGAGTGGACTCGGCTTCAGTATCTGGGAGGGGACCGGGGGCCCTTCCGCCCACCGCGCCAGCCAGTAACACAACCCCAACTTGTCCAAAAATCCGACGGTAGTCTGGCCCATGGCGCTAAGGAGAAGGCCGATCTTTTGGGTAATTGCATCAAACTCGACTATGAACGACGGGAACGCCGAACCACCCATCGTCCCCAGCTGTGGTGCTTCCATGACCGAAGTTAAAATCACGCAACGGGTGGTCCGGCGCGAGCTTAAGTCCCTAGATGTCCGGAAGTCGAGTGGGCCGGACGGTATACCGGCGATGGTGCTTAAGCACTGTGCCCCCGAACTGTGCCCTGTACTTACACGCCTTTTCGCACTCTCATACTCCGCGAGGCAGACCGCATTCGTGCACCCTGTACCTAAGAAAGGTGACAGGACAGATCCGACCAATTACAGGCCTATCGCTATAACCTCCCTACTCTCGAAGATTATGGAGCGTGTCATTAATACACAGCTCCTGAGATACCTTGAAGGAAACAATGTACTGAGCGACCGTCAGTACGGCTTTCGCCACCGTCGCTCAACCGGTGACCTTCTTGTGTATCTCACAAACCGGTGGTCGCAAGCCATCGAGAGTCGGGGTGAGGCACTAGCGGTCAGCCTCGATATAGCAAAGGCCTTCGATCGGGTCTGGCACAAAGGTCTTCTTGCGAAGTTGCCGTACTATGGACTCCCCGAGGGACTTTGCGAATGGATCGCCAGCTTTTTGTCCAACAGAAGCATCCATGCTGTCGTCGACGGCAGCTGCTCGGACCGCATGAACATACACGCTGGTGTCCCACAAGGCTCCGTGTTGTCTCCGACGCTGTTTCTGCTGCATATCAATGACATGCTGTCTGATGGCTCCATTCATTGTTATGCGGACGACAGTACCGGGGACACGTGTTACACGGGCCGTGCAAATATCCCTCAGTTCGAGGTGGAGAAGAGTCGCGAACAACTTTTGTCTAAAATCGAGACTACTCTCTCTGGAGTATCCGATTGGGGACGACTAAACCTAGTCCAATTCAACCCCACTAAGACACAAGTATGTGTATTCACCGCTAAGAAAACCCCATTCATTGTAGCGCCGCAATTCCTGGGCACACCGCTCACCATCTCCTCGAGTATCGGGATCCTTGGTGTCGATATCTCCAGCGACGTCCAATACCGAAGTCATTTGCAGGACAAGGTTAAGTTGGCATCAAGAAAACTCGGAGTGCTCAACAGGGCGAAGCAGTACTTCACTGCGGGGCAGCAACTCCTTCTTTATAAAGCACAGGTCCCTCCTCACATGGAGTACTGCTGTCACCTTTTTGCTTGAGCACCTGCATACCAGCTTGACCCCTTTGGACTCGTTGCAAAGACGGGCATTGAGGCTGGTTGACAATCCCATACTCACAGGTAGAGTGGAACCTCTTAGCCTTAGGAGGGATTTTGCCTCACTGTGTGTGTTCAACCGCCTATACAATGGTTTGTGCTCAGATGAATTGTTTGACATGATGCCCGTAGCTACATTCTATCATCGCACCTCTCGCCATAGGCAGGGAATTCATCCCCACACATTGCGACCTGAGACGGTGCGCACTGTGCGGTATGAAAGAAACTTCATCCCACGCACACTCAAGCTGTGGAATGACCTTCCCTGCTGCGGTTTTCCCAAGCGCCTCGGGAAAATATTAAGTTCTTTTGGGCTTATGCCAATAGTATGCGATCTAAAGCAAGCTTCCCAAGTAGGATAACATATAACAACCTCCAAACCCAGGATCCAGCCGAAATGTGTCAATATCTCTCCTCCTTTTTCAAATCTGTGTTTAAACCAACGCATGTTACAGAGGATTATTGTGTTTCTGATATGTCGGGTAATCCACTGTCTGATTTGACCATTAATAGTATACATATTTCAGAAAAAAGCGTCTTAGGTGAACTAAAGTCCCTGGATGTATCCAAGGGCTCTGGAATAGATAATATACCACCTTCTTTCTTCAAAGCAACTGCACATACAATATATAAACCCGTGCATTGGTTGTTCAGCTCATGTCTGCTGGAGGGTGCATTTCCAAGTATTTGGAAATCAGCACGAATTGTTCCAGTTCATATGGGTGGGGACCGTGCCTCTGTCGAAAACTATCGCCCAATATCGATACTACCTACCCTTTCTAAGCTCTTCGAGAGACTAGTGCATAATGAAATATATCCCTTGTTACATAACATCATTATACCACAACAACATGGATTTGTGAAACGCCGATCCACTACCACAAATTTACTACTTTACACAACCTATCTGTTTGAAGGTCTAGATGCTAACAAACAAATGGATAGCGTGTACACGGACTTTCGAAAGGCTTTCGATGGGGTGGATCACAAAATATTGTTGGATAAACTTGCTTTTAATGGTATACATGGCAGCTTGTGGCGCTGGTTCAAGTCCTATATTATGAATCGTACGCAGAGGGTAGCCATGAATGGTTTTGAGTCCGATATTGTTTCCATAACGTCAGGCGTGCCTCAGAGCTCCATCCTGGGTCCGTTACTGTTTAATATGTTTATAAATGACGTAGGTCATTGTTTCAAATTTTGTAATTACCTCTTGTATGCTGACGACTTGAAAATGTACCATATAATTGAAAATCAGGATGATCAAGCTAAATTTCAATCCGATCTAGATCGCTTTTCATCTTATTGCACCAGTAATAAACTGGAGCTTAGTATCAATAAATGCAACAGTATAACCTTCACGAAGAGGAGGAACAATTTGATTTCAAATTACAGATTGAATGGCAAACAACTCAAAATAGTGAACTGTATCAGGGACCTTGGTGTAACCCTGGATAGTAGATTAGACCTTAATTTGCATGTCGATAACATAATAAATAAATCTTTCAAAATTTACGGCTATGTAATGCGCATAAGTGCCAAGTTCACTCAAACCTCCACATATCTTTACCTGTATAAGTCTCTTGTATGCTCACAACTTGAATACGGCGTATGCATCTGGAATCCATATTACCAGAAGTATGTTGAGGCCCTTGAGAGAGTTCAAAGTAAATTTTTGAAATGTATGCAGTAAAGATGTTGTCGCCATTACTTGACATACGAACAATTACTAGACAAATACAAACTTTTAACTCTTAAGCAACGGCGCACTCAGCTTCAAGCCATGTTGTTGTACGATTTATGTCAAAATAGATATGACTGCCCTCCAATTGTCAATAAGCTGTGTTATAGGGTGCCTACTAGGACTCACTGCCGTAACCCGTGTCAACTATTTGCTACTGCCAGATGCCGCACAAATTCCGGTAAACGCTCGACTCTGCAAAGTATTGTACAGTCTTATAACGAGAACTTTAATTCTATTGACGTGGCTGCAGCGCGTCCTGGTACGTTTAGGAGACAGGTGTTGGAGCAGTTGAGCGCCAGGAACAATATGTAGCGATTCAATTTAGAAATGTTAAGTGCCAGGAGTGCAATGTAGCCATTCAATTTAGAATTTTTAAGTGCCAGGAGTGCAATGTAACGGTTCAATTTAGAAGTGTTAAGTGCCAGGAGTGCAAGGTAGCCATTCAATTTAGAATTTTTAAATGCCAGGAGTGCAATGTAACGATTCAATTTAGTAATGGTCAGCCGGGAATGCAATGTAACGATTCAATTTAGAATATGATGTGCCAGGAACACAATGTAACAATTCAATTTGAAATATTAGTGTCGTGAACACAATGTAGCGATTAAGCTTAAAATAATAAGTGCTAGGAACCCAATGTAATGATTTATCACATAGCAAATTCAACGTGTCTACTTCATTTACTGTTGTGCTCTGTTCTCCATAAATTCAATTTGTGATAAACGGTGTGGGGGGTAAATTTGATAATACTTTTTAAGTTGTGTTTCATCACCATTAATGTAATTTACCGCTGTTTGTTTATCCAAAAAAAAATTATAAATCTCGTTTTAAGTGATTCTAGTTTCCTTCTTGTACCCTCTGGCTGCGGGAAAACGTAATTAGTGTACAATATATTATTGTTATCTGAGTAATATTTCTTTCCATCAAGATCACCAACGAAAATTTGGCTGGCTTTCCACAGGGCTCGATAATTGACCCTCTTTTTTAGTTTCTACTCTTACTTTAGAATAAAAGACATTTATTTCTTTGCCTATGGTAATGTGTAAGTCACGTGGTATTTAAAATTGTGTACTAGGATATCAGAAGTTACTGAGAGATTGCTTATTAAAAATTTAAAAATGTGAATGTGGCTCTGTAATCGGCACGTGGTAGGTATTTAATAGTAGACTGCATAACAAAGGAGCTAAGTAGTATTTTCACAGCGAGAGTGCTACTTAGAATCAAGGGCGTAGCGAAGGATTCTAGAATAGAAAGAATAACTTAGAAATTTGAACAGCGAGTGATTCAAAGTCCACCGCCCAAGAAAATGAAAATTTGCTCCCGTTTTCATCCCCTTTCTATGAGAAAATAGATATGATCTGGTTACTTATAAGTACAGAGACAGAATTATTGGATAAGACACTTGTAAGTTTTACGTCATTTTTTATTTTATATTTATTTTTGTTTTTATTAGGTTGGGGAAAAAGTCTTTCCGCATTATGGTATTCAAATGGTAAAACAACGTTTGTCGCGTCAGATAGTATAAATATAAAATTTACAGAAATGAACCATGACGTATTTCAGCTTGCATACCTTTGAATATATTCATTTCGCGCCATCTAGCGAAATGAGATAGAACTGATTCAAATTAACTTACGCTCCATGGTTGAACCAGCTGTGTGTTATTCAAAGCCGGAACCACAAATAATTATTCCGAATTCAAACTTTGACAAGTTTATGAGACACTTTATATTAGGTTGGGGAAAAAGTCTTTTCGCATTATTCTATGTATGAACTTGTAATAAAATCTCTTTGGCTATACTATTTGCATCTGTCTGGTTGTGGTATTATTAAAAGTTAAAACTTTAAAGAACATGATTTATAAATTCAAATTAGGAAAACGTGTATTTTTAATTTGTTTTTCGTACTGTCAAGATGAGTGAATGTAATTAAGAAATTCGATACATTTTAAAATTTTAATGCAAAAAAGGTGAAATGCAATGCAAGTCGCGAAAAAAAATTGCGATGTTTATGAGTGGCACAAATTTGGTTCAAACGTTTTCATTCCGGAAATTATGATGTCAAAGATTCACGTAGCTCTGGTCGCCCTATTACGGATAAAATGGATGCCATTTTTTAAAAAGTGGAGCAAGATCGGCATATCCGTAGTTACGACGTAGCTGAAGAACTGGGAATTGACCACAAAACAGTTTTGGCGCATTTGAAAAAACCTCGACACAAAAAAGCTCGATATTTGGGTACCTCATGACCTCACTGAAAGAAACCTAATGAACCGTGTACATGAGCGATTCTTTATAACGATGTAATGAAACCGAACCACTTTTGAAGAATCTGATAACTGGTGATGAAAAGTGGATCACGTACGATAAGAACGTGCGAAAAAGGTCATGGTCAAAGGCCGGTCAGGCTTCACAGACTGTGGCGAAACCCGGGTTAACTCGCAACAAGGTGATGCTGTGTGTGTGGTGGGATTGGAAGGGCATTATTCATCATGAGCTGTTACCACCAGGCAGGACCATCGATTCTGGACTCTACTGCGAACAACTGATGAGATTAAAGCAAAAAGTTGAGAGAAAGCGGCCGGAATTAATCAACAGAAGGGGTGTGGTTTTTCATCATGATAACGCTAGACCTCACACATATTTATCCACTCAGTAAAAATTAAGAGAGTTTGGCTGAGAGGTGTTAATGCATCCGCCGTATAGTCCTGACCTTGCACCTTCAGATTTCTACCTGTTTTGGTCTCTTCAGAATTATTTAGGCAATATACCTCAGGTTAACATCACGAGAGGACTGCCAAAACCACTTGTCGCGGTATTTTGATCAGAACTCCCAAAATTTCTACCTACATACTTTAGTTAATTGTAAATAAACTGTAATTAAAAATGTTTTGAATGTTCTTAAAAAATGCGAAGATACATTTTCCCTTACCTATTATTCTAAATTGCGTATAAATATGTAATGTGCGTTGGGTTTTGCAATAAATGTATATTCTTTCTTGCAGAAGTTACTAAGAGATTGCTTATTAGAAATATAGAAATGTAAACAGAATTTAGGAGGCTCTGTAATCGGCACGAGGTATTTAATAGTAGATTTCATGACAAGGGTGTAAGGTAGTATTTTTACAGCGAGGGTGCTCCTTAGAATCACGAGTGTAGCGAAGAGTTCTAGAATAGAAAGAATAAATTTAATATATCATGCTCGTCCTAAGGTGGAAGAAAGTACTTTCTCACATTCATCGACGACATATCACGAAAATCCATTATTTATTTTATTAAGACGAAGGATGAGGTTTTCGAGATGTTTAGAGAATTCAAAGCTCTCGTAGGTAACCAAACTAGTAAGAAGATAAAACTCTTACGGAGCGACATTGATGGTGAATATGTCAAAAACCAGAGGATTGGTTTCAAATATTTAACTTCTCAGTCAAAGAGACTATTTATTGAACGTCATGACATAATGCACCTGCGATGGCATTACATCAGAAAAAAAGCCCCCGAGAGGGTAAGTCAATAATTTTCCTAGATGAAACCTACGTGAAGTGAGCTCGCAAGGACTGCTCTCATAAGATAAAAATTTAAAAGATTTAGAGTTGCTTTTTTCAAATTTATTTCTTTTACTGGTGCTCAATCTATACTTCTCGGAATCATGTCATTGCATGTAAACTTGTTTGTTATTTGTATAGTACACTTTTGTCAGACCTCAGACCCCGTGACTTGCTGAGAGAAGTTTTCAAAGAAATTAATATTTTAACAGTTGCTTCTCAATACATTTATGAAAATATCTTATATGTACGAAAAAACCTAAATATTTTCGAAAAACTACCTGATGTACACAATTTTAATACGAGAAATAAAGATAAACTAGTTGTACCAAAACTTAGGCTTCACAAGGTTGGTGATTCATTTGTAGGCAGCTGGATAAAAATATTTAATAAAATTCCTCAAGACTTGATTAATATGCCAATAAATAAATATGTATATAATAAATTGTAAAGTGAAAAAAACTTTGATGAGTAAAGGTTACTATAAAGTGAATGAGTACCTCAATGATATTAATGCGTGGTCAACATAAGTCTCTTGCTTGCACGCACAAAATAAATTGTAAACTAAAGCAAATTTAAAAAAGAAAAATAATCTAGTTCTAATGTAGTTCGCTGAGTTTCTTGCTGGTATCTTCTCAGTAGAACTAATCTACCGAACCAGCGAAAGAATCATTTTCCAATGGTTTATTTTTACATTATTTAATATTTTTATATTATTTCTTGACAAACAGAATTTTAAAATTATGACGTTCAAATGTGCTCTTTGTGTGCCTAAACTGAATAAATGAAATTGATTATTTGATTGATTCTTCTTTGATTCTTTGTCTTTTTAGATTAATAATTCAACTGGGTGAATACGACGGTAATGATGACGACTAAAGTTATGAAGAAAATCAAACAGAGACTGAACATGAAAGTGATTATGGAAACTGATTTATAATAAAACAATCTTTCATAATTTTAGTTTTGCTATTAATTTGTCCTCAAGCATAATAAAAAATTATCTACTATAATGTAGTTCTTTCTTTTAATTATAAGTTAGTACAACTTATCGCTAGACTTATCGTCGATAATTACATGTACCATGCCAGAACGAATCGTATTGATCTCAGATATCATTTTATCAGGGATATTGTTTATAATGGTAAAGTCATTTCAAAATACTTTACCACTGACGAAATGGTGGCCGACATAATCATAAAACCATTAATCAAAGCAAAGCACAATAAGTTTGTTTCACATTTAATATGGCTAAATAAGTTAGTTTATATTGGTTCAAGGGCCTTTGTTGGAAATAGCTTTAACCAGTTCCTATGTGAATTTCAATTGGTAAACGCCCTGCTTATGAGACTTGGGATGTCATTAGATATTTTTAAGAATGTGTGTTTGTCTTCTGTTTTGGTTGTCATTCTCCCTCGCAGTGTACAATATATTATTGTTACCTGAGTAATATTTCTTTCCATCAAGATCACCCACGAAAATTTGGCTGGCTTTCCACAGGGTTCGATAATTGGACCTCTTTTTTAGTTTTTACAAAGGAACTCCCTTACTTTAGAATAAAAGACATTTATTTCTTTGCTTATGGTAGTGTGTAAGTCACGTGGTATTTAAAATTGTGTACTAGGATATCAGAAGTTACTGAGAGATTGCTTATTAGAAATTTAAAAATATGAATGTGACTCTGTAATCGGCACGTGGTAGGTATTTAATAGTAGACTGCATAACAAAGGAGCAAAGTAGTATTTTCACGGCGCGAGTGCTACTTAGAATCAAGGGCGTAGCGAAGGATTCTAGAATAGAAACAATAACTTAGAATCTTGAACAGCGAGTGATTCAAAGTCCATCGCCCAAGAAAAAGTAAATTTGCTCCCGTGTCATACTTTTCATCCCCTTTCTATGAGAAAATAGATATGTACTGGTTACTTATAAGTACAGAGACAGAATTATTGAATAAGGCACTTGTACGTTTTACTTATTTTTTTCATTTTTTTATTTTATATTTATTTTTGTTTTTATTAGGTTGGGGAAATAGTCTTTTCGCATTGTAGTATTTAAATGGTAAAACAACGTTTGTCAGGTCAGATAATATAAATATAAAATTTACAGAAATTAACCATGACGTATTTCAGCTTGCATACCTTTGAATTTATTCGTTTCGCGCCATCTAGCGAAATGGGATAGAACTGATTCATATTAACTTACGCTCTATGGTTGAACCAGCTGTGTGTTATTCAAAGTCGGAACACAAATATTCCGAATTCAAACTTTGTCAAGTTTATGAGACACTTTATATTATTATTATTAGGTTGGGGAAAAAGTCTTTTCGCATTATACTATGTTTTTTTGTGATTTCTTTTTTGTTTTAAATAGGACACGCCTACTTGACCTCACCTCGCCTGATGGTAAGCTAAAGGCAAAGTCTCAGGAAAGAGGGTCACCATTCCAGACACTAAGTGCTACAATGGTGGCACTCAGCTTGGCGGCCTCATCAGATGCTTTTTCACGCCCCGCTAAAAGGCCCCGGGACTGTAGGAAGAAGGAAACACGTGTGCTGGTTATGAATTCCAGGTCGTGGTGGTGCGGCAAAGAAAAGAGTTTCCGAACCGCTTGGTTCTTGCTCGTATATACTGCACAGTGTGAGGGTGACATCTAAGGCCTGCACTTGTTGTCCTATGTAGGAAAGGAGATGGTGGGATTAGTTGGAAGAGCTCGTCAGAACACTCACCATGGTAGAGACGGTAAAATGCAGCCAAGGAAGCAATATCTCTACGCATCTGCAAAGGCTCGAGGGTGTTCGTGACCTCAGGGTTCCCAATAATACGGACCGCGCGTCGCTGCAACCTGTCAAGAGCATCTAGTAGGTATTTCGTGGAGCCATCCCAGAGATGCGAGCAGTATTCCACGCAGGAGCGAATTTATGTCTTATAGAGAAGACACCGCTGCTCCGGCGTGAAAAAACGTCTCACTTTGTTCAGGAGTCCGAGTTTCCGCGAGGCTGTTTTGACGATTCTCTCGATGTAATATCTGTTGCCTAGGATGTTGAGATTGTCCTGCAGTGGCAGTGGCGTGCTCTGAAGAGTGGGAAGGGGAAGGAAAGAAGATACCTGTGCTGTGAACGCACAAGCCCGCGTCTTCCAGGCATTGAACTCGACTATGTTCTCATGTATGAACTTGTAATAAAATCTCTTTGGCTATACTATTTGCATCTGGCTGGTTTTGGTATCATTGAAAGTTAAAACTTTAAAGAACATAATTTATAAATTCAAATTAGGAAAATGTGTGATTTTCATTTGTTTTTCGTACTATCAAGATGAGTGAATCTAATGAAGAAATGCAACGCAAGTCGCGAAAAAAATTTGCGATGTTTGTGAGTAGCACAAATTTGGTTTGAGCGTTTTCATTCCGGAAATTATGATGTCAAAGATGCACGTAGCTCTGGTCGCCCTATTACGGATAAAATGGATGCCATTTTTAAAAAAATGGAGCAAGATTGGCATATCCGTAGTTACGACGTAGCTGAAGAAGTAGGAATTGACCACAAAACAGTTTTGGCGCATTTGAAAAAACCTCGACACAAAAAAGCTCGATATTTGGGTATTTTGAAAGAAACCTAATGAACCGTGTACTCATTTATGATTCTTTATTACGACGTAATGAAACCGAACCACTTTAGAAGAAGCTGATAACTGGTGATGAAAAGTGGATCACGTACTACAAGAACGAGCGAAGAAGGTCATGGTCAAAGGCCGGTCAGGCTTCACAGACTGTGGCGAAACCCGGGTTAACTCGCAACAAGGTGATGCTGTGTGTGTGGTGGGATCGGAAGGGCATTATTCATCATGAGCTGTTACCACCAGGCAGGACTATCGATTCTGAACTCTACTGCGAACAACTGATGAGATTAAAGCAGAAAGTTGATAGAAAGCGGCCGGAATGAATCAACAGATGGGGTGTGGTTTTTCATCATGATAACGCTAGACCTCACTCATCTTTAGCCACTCAGCAAAAGTTAAGAGATTTTGGCTGGGAGTTGTTAATGCATCCGCCGTATAGTCCTGACCTTGCACCTTCAGATTTCCACCTGTTTTGGTCTCTTCAGAATTATTTAGGCAATATAAGGTTAACATCACGAGAGGACTGCCAAAACCACTTGTCGCGGTATTTTGATCAGAACTCCCAAAATTTAGTTATCAGAAGTTACTAAAAGATTGCTAATTAGAAATTTCAAAATGTGAATAGAATTTAGGGGGCTCTGTTATCGGCACGTGGTATTGAATACTAGTTTCAACGAGTTCCAATGTGAACTTCAATTGGTAAACTCCCAGCTTATGAGACTTGTTTGTCTTCTTTGTTGTTTGTCATTCTCTTTTTTTTTTTATACCACTTAGTTGGCAGACAAGCACACGGCCCACCTAATAGGAAGCGGTTATCGTGGCCTATGGACGTATGCAACACCAGGGGTGTCACACTCATGCTGCCGACCATGAAGAAACCTTCAGATGCCCCTCTTGAAGAACCCCATATTGTAGGCGCTTGGGAAAACCGCAGCAAGGAGGTCATTCCACAGCATGAGTGTGCGTGGGATGAAGTTTCTTTCATACCGCACAGTGCGCACCGTCTCAGGTCGCAATGTGTGGGGATGAATTCCCTGCCTATGGCGAGAGGTGCGATGATAGAATGTAGCTACGAGCATCATGTCAAACAATTCATCTGAGCACAAACCATTGTATAGGCGGTTGAACACACACAGTGAGGCAAAATGACTCCTAAAGCTAAGAGGTTCCACTCTACCTGTGAGTATGGGATTGTCAACCAGCCTCAATGCCCGTCTTTGCAACGAGTCGAAGGGGTCAAGCTGGTTATGCAGGTGCTCCAGCAAAAAGGTGACAGCAGTACTTCATGTGAGTCTGGACCTGTGCTTTATAAAGAAGGAGTTGCTGCCCCGCAATGAAGTACCTCTTCGCCCTGTTGAGCACTCCGAGTTTTCTTGATGCCAACTTAACCTTGTCCTGCAAATGACTTCGGTATTGGACGTCGCTGGAGATATCGACACCAAGGATCCCGATACTCGAGGAGATGGTAAGCGGTGTGCCCAGGAATTGCAGTGCTTCAATGAATGGGGTTTTCTTAGCGGTGAATACACATACTTGTGTCTTAGTGGGATTGAATTGGACTAGGTTTAGTCGTCCCCAATCGGATACTCCAGAGAGAGTAGTCTCGATTTTAGACGCGACTCTTCTCCACCTCGGAGTGAGGGATATTTGCACGGCCCGTGTAACACGTGTCCCCGGTACTGTCGTCCGCATAACAATGAATGGAGCCATCAGACAGCATGTCATTGATATGCAGCAGAAACAGCGTCGGAGACAAAGCGGAGCCTTGTGGGATACCAGCGTTTATGTTCATGCGGTCCGAGCAGCTGCCGTCGACGACAGCTTGGATGCTTCTGTTGGACAAAAAGCTGGCGATCCATTCGCAAAGTCCCTCGGGGAGTCCATAGTATGGCAACTTCGCAAGAAGACCTTTGTGCCAGACCCGATCGAAGACCTTTGTTATATCGAGGCTGACCGTTAGTGCCTCACCCCGACTCTCGATGGCTTGCGACCACCGGTTTGTGAGATACACAAGAAGGTCACTGAGCGACGGTGGCGAAAGCCGTACTGTCGGTCGCTCAGTAGATCGTTTCCTTTAAGGTATCTCAGGAGCTGCGTATTAATAACACGCTCCATAACCTTCGGGAGTAGTGAGGTTATAGCGATAGGCCTGTAATTGGTCGGATCTGTCCTGTCACCTTTCTTAGGTACAGGGTGCACGAATGCGGTCTTCCACGAGGCTGGGACCTGCCTCGCGGAGCATGAGAGTGCGAAAAGGCGTGTAAGTACAGGGCACAGCTCGGGGGCACAGTGCTTAAGCATCATCGCCGGTATACCGTCCGGCCCACTCGACTTCCGGACATCTAGGGACTTAAGCTCGCGCCAGACCACCCGTTGCGTGATTTTAACTTCTGTCATGGAAGCACCACAGCTGGGGATGATGGGTGGTTCGGACTATGGGAAAGCCCCATACAACACCGTCTCAAAACCCTTCTAAGCGAAAGTCGAATACAAGGAATTTAATTAATCGTTTTATATAGTCTAATATATTATCTTGCGATTTGCATAATTTATTTCATTGTAATTGTTAAAAATAATATAAAATTCAGCATTAAACCTAACTCACATTCAGAGGTATCACTACGGGTGCAATATATTGCCCCAGTTCAACGTCACATTACTCGTAAACTTTTGACGGAAGTCTACAAGTATTATACATTTTTGGAATGCTTATAATCTCATTATTTTTATTATAATATTTAATATTTGCTATATTAAAATAAAACTATCGAACACAATTCAAGATGACATACGTTTTTGAGATATATTTTTTTTCAACAAGTGGTTTAGTCTTTACCGATGCTTGCCGATGTAGAGCTATTTATTGAATTATAATTTTTATTCATTCTTTTACAAAATAAATTTATAAAAAGTGGCAGCACTTTTGCACTTTTCGAAATAACTTCAGAAATGTATGACGAGGTAAACGTTGCGTTTTTCTTCAACTTCGTATAAAATTATTTCCTATCTATTCAGGTTAAATTGATAGCAAAATAATTACAGTGGTAAGTGTTATGTATAGTTTATTATGTGGTTGATATAGTTTTGACCACCTTGTTTGATAAGCAAGATGTGGTCTCTTATAAAGTTAGGTCAAAGTTGATAAAGGTTGGTTATAGAAGAATGCATATTGGTTTGTTATCTTTACCTACCTATTTCAGGGACCTATAAAAGTAGTCAAATCCTGAAAACATCACAGTCAGTAACCAGACACTCAACTGCCCAAAAAGCAGTTCTAGTAAATAACAATTTCTGAGCTTAACTAATACCCAAAAATGAGTGAATTTGTTTGTAATAAACGAGAATTGTGCTATTGGTTGGTTAGAGGGCAGACTATAGAAGCCTACTTAGAAGAAAATTTTAATTTGTCAGAAGATAATAAGGCAACTGTGATCTCTTACATTCAAAGAAATTTGCTGACTCAATGTAATCAACCCTGGAGAAAAGCGTACCGAGTAAAAGAACGTTTCGAAAGTAAAAACGCTGAATGGCTAGATGGCTTATTCAGTGTTCCCCTAGAGTGTCGTGGCTCTGTTGATGAACCTAGCTCGTCTGGAAGTACTGGAGGCAGACCTTCAAAACCTTACGATGATTGTTCAGATAAAACAAAGAAGCGAAAAAATATGGAATTAATACAAGAGCACGGATTCAATTGTGTACTCAATTCATATGCTCAGGAGTTTAGATCTATGGGTGAGACAGACGAGGCCGCTATCGTTAACATAATAAGAACTACAACAAAAAATGAGAAGTAAAAAATACTTAAATACGCAACGGAAATCCCCGAAGAAGTAACACCATTCTCAAAGGAAGAGGTATTAAGGACATTTATTGATTTAGACCTCAGTAAAGAACAGTATGGGAAACTGCGAGTTAGTTTGGCAGATAAAAATTACAATATATTTCTGTTTTATTCAACCCTAGTTGAAGCAAAAAAAATGTGTTATCCTCCTAATTCAAGCATAACCATTACTAATATAAGTGCAAAAGTTAATCTACAGGATTTGTTGGATCATACGGTAGCACGTATATTACTAATTGATTCAGTTTACAAAGACAGTTTGAAAAACCTTGATTTATTCTGTAAATGGGGCTGTGATGGCTCCTCAGGTCAGAGTGAGTACAAACAAGTTTTGCCGGAAGAAAGCGATCTTATATCAGATGCCAACCTTTTCATTGCTTCTCTTGTACCCATTAGACTCATAGACGAAGTAACTAAGTGTTGTTTCGAAGAACGAAACTTGCTCATCTGTCCGATATTGCAGACCTATATTGTTAGAATTTGCCAAAGAAACTCCTGAAAAAACAGCGTTTGTTGTGGCTGATGTCAACCGTCAAATACAGAATCTGTCTCCTTCTTTGATAAATATGAATAGTAATGTAATTAAAGTGACGCATTACGTAACCTATTTTTAACTATGATTGATGGTAAAGTAGCACAAGTTCTAACTGAAACTCGCTCGAGCGCATCTTGTACTGTTTGTGGTGCTACTCCTCGACAGATGAACGACTTGAAGGGTGTTAGAGCTCGTGACGTCAACGAAAATTCATTTAAATACGGACTTTCTACATTGCATGCATGGATCAGGAGTATGGAGATGATTTTACACATTTCCTACAACTTATCTTTTCAAAAATGGTTTGCAGTTACTCCTGAAAATAAAAAAGATAAGAGCGACAAGAAAAAGTTAGTGCAACAGCAGTTTAGGGAGGTACTTGGCTTACATATCGACAAACCTCGACAAGGATCGGGAAACAGCAATGATGGAAACACAGCTCGAAGGTTTTTTCAGAGTTATTCATGCTCTGCAGATATTACAGGTGTTGACGTAGAACTTATAAAACGTATGTATATTATATTGCAAACGATGTCAACTGGAATGGCTATTGATTCCAAAAAATTTGGGGAATATGCCTTTGTAACAGCCCAACTATATATAAGTAAATACAATTGGTATTACATGCCTTCTTCAGTGCATAAAATTCTGATACATGGGGAAAAAATAATTGATTACTTTGCAATATTGCCGATCAGTCAATTATCCGAAGACGCCCAAGAATCCAGAAACAAGGATTATAAGAAGTTCAGACTTCATCACTCTAGAAAATGTTCAAGTGTGGCTACTAATGAAGATGTGTTTCATGCCTTATTGTACACTTTTGATTCATATATTTCAAGTTTAAGAAACACTTCGGTAACAATCGATATTGTTACCGAAGTATTCGACGAAGCCAAAGCTCTCCATATTTAGGAGGTTACCTTATTAAGTACCTATTATTATTTTTTATTATGTTTGATATTATATTTATGTACAATTTTATATGTGACTAGCAAACCCGGCGAACTCCGTTTCGCCACTTCGTTTTATGTAACATTTCGTTTGGTGATTAAAAGATGAAGACATTTTTTTTTTGTTTTATATTTGTAAAGGAAAAATTTTATTTCATTTCACAACAGTAATGAATTCATTTCGATTACAAAAATTAAGTGTTATTTAGTTGAACTTATCTAAGTAAATAAAAGTGAATTCAAAGTAAATACTGAATCGAAGCATTATACGTGTCCGCAAATTATCCGTCTC
The DNA here is from genome assembly GCA_963662185.1 of Eilema griseolum. Lineage (NCBI taxonomy): Eukaryota > Metazoa > Arthropoda > Insecta > Lepidoptera > Erebidae > Eilema > Eilema griseolum. The sequence continues at coordinate 2,283,488 of OY759232.1, forward strand.
ATTAAAGTGCTCCTTGGTAAACCACATTTTTTGTTTTTTGGTCTGACGTTAACACAAACAAAGCGGATGATTTCCCAACTCGTGAACACGCAACGTATAACTGGCCATGTGAAAAACAATAATTTTCTAAATTTATCCCGCAAACACTAAGCGATTGGCCTTGCGACTTGTTAATTGTCTTTGCTAACGCAAGGCGAACTGAAAATTGCAATCGTTTGAAGTCAAACGGAAGATCAGTCGGAATCATTGGTATTCGAGGAATACGTACATTTTCACCTGCGTACTTTCCGTTATTAATGGTTCCCTCAATCAAATTCGGCATAAGTCTTTTTACCGAAAGTCGAGTACCGTTGCAAAGTCGCGGTGGATTCAAATTACGCAATATCATAATAACTGTATCAACTTTGAGTTGCAAGTTATGTGGTGGAAATCCTGGTAACTCCAGAGAGTTCAAAAACTCCGTTGGATAATTTACTATATCATCGGGATTTGTTATGGAATCAACGGATTTGTATATTACCAAATCGCCAGCAATTTTTGATTGAATGGTGAAATTCAGTGCATGTACATCATTGTTGTTTGCGGCAAGAATTGCTCGTTGACTTAACCAAGCATAATTCTGATAATTCTCACTAATGTTTGGGAAAACATTTTCAATAAGAGCTAATTGAGAGTCTACAAATCGGCAAAAGTCGTTGGTAAGAGTCATTAATCCAGATGTCGCATCAACTGGGACTTTTCCATTTCCAACAGCTAACAATTGTTTGGAAAATTGTGCAGCACTTTGAACATTTTGAAGTTGAACTCTCATATTAGTGGTTAGCGATAATGTTTTTACGTTATTCCATAAAGGTGATGCCTTCAGGCAAGCATTCAATTCATCTGCAGGCGTTCCACGGGGAATTACTGGCAACGTCTGCCTGAAATCGCCTGCCAACAATATCATCAAGCCGCCAAAGATGTTGTTATTTCGCCGAAGATCCTTCAGTGTGAAATTAAGTGTTTCAAGTGATTTCTTATGTGCCATTGTGCACTCATCCCAAACAATGAGCTTGCATTGCATCAACAATTTTCCCATTGCACTGGATCGGGAAATATTGCATGTTGGAGTATCAATTGTGTTTAAATTGAGTGGCAACTTAAGCGCAGAATGTGCAGTATGACCGCCATCTAGAAGAGTCGCCGCAATTTCATATGATGCTAACGCCAAAGCTATGTCACATCTTGATCAAATAGTGGCCAAAATCAATGAAATGACAAATGTTTTCCCTGTTTCTCCAGGTGCGTCCAGTAGGAATAGACCACCAGTATAATTGTCCACCGCTTGCGTTAATGTTCGTATACTTGTTTTTGCTGTTCATTCAGCAACGGCACATTATTTCGAACGAATTCCTGCAATGTATCAACATTGTATTGCAGTGGAAAACACCTGTGGCCAATCTGGAACTGGGGTTCCTTGTTTGCGACGTTGGAATTTCTTTGTTGATTGATTCCAAGTGTAATACTTGGGCATTTCAATGTACATCAGCGTCACTGCGAATGGATCTGCTTCACACATTGCAAAGAAGCTAGTCAATGTTGTCGATGGTGGTCTCTCAGCTCGTTGTGCCGCATTAGCCTCAGTGAAGTAAACTCTTTGGCCATTTTCCAAATGCACTGCTAAATGTAAAACTGTGGGATATCTTTCATGAATTTGAAATGACAATAATCGCCACAGTGCTTCATTAGTACTGACGTATCTGCCCATTTGGAAGTTGCTGATTTCGTCATTCGCATTTTCCGATGCAATACCAAACACAGCCATGTCGCTGCCTTTGGTGATGTACTTGCACAAATATTTAATTGATTTGGCCGAATGACAACTCTCAACGTTTGCATGTGTTTCGAAAATTCGTGATAGCAGCGGGCAATATGGTACAATGAATTCATTTCCGATCTCAATCTCTTGATTTTGAACTTTAACTTTTGATAGTTCGACCATTATCTTCTTTTGAACGCCAATGATAAACTGGATATCCATCGTTCCCTGTGACTGTTTCAGCAACTAACGGTCGCGGATATCGTTTTGTGCACTTTCCATCAGCCATGCAAGGCGATAATGGATTTAATGCACCGCACGGTCCATGCACCATCTGTGTCGTCACAATGTCGTGTAGATGGGGATCAGTGACTGGATCAGGAATTTCAGCTGATATGATGTCATCCACTTCATTTGAATGTAATTTGTGTAAATAGTCCTCAGGTCGTAGCTATGCCTGATTGAATCGGATGAACGCTAAACGTTCGGTCTCGACTTTGACATACATGTCGACAGCGAATTGCTGGAATAGCCGACGGCATTTCAGAATGACATTCTCCTCATGTGTACGAATCATCATACGATACGCATAGTAATTCATTGCGCTTAGATTTTTTTCGTTGATCCGCCTGAAAATGCAAAATTAAATGAATTGTTAATGGAAACCAATAATAGCAATAATAGCAATAATTAGTGTGTGTATATTGTACCTGTAATTGGATCGACCATCTTCAACGTGATGTCGTATCCGTCTTGCCCTTGCCAATAAATGATTGGATATTGTAACGCATCGTACAAACGATGTGTCTCGTTTACACGATGCATGATATTGCTTCTTCGCTGAACGACAATGTCTCGCGATTATGTTGGATCGCCAACAATAATTGCAGTAACATATTTTATATTTTATACAGTTCAACTTACCACCTTAAAGACAATGCCTGATGTTGAAATTGAATAAAAATTTGCACAACACGTGATTGATTTGATGGTTTCCAATTGAAATGTTGGGAAACGAATAACTTATTTTTTTTACTTCTTTTTCACAATTTCACAGTGAACACAATACCGGTTTGTCACATGAAATTAACTGAGCAGAGAACAATGAGTAGCTGTCAAACAATGTATCACGCACCGGCGCCATCTACTTAAAATATTGGTTTGTAGTACATGCTATGTATCAGAGATGGCGCTGTGTGTGAAAAATGATTTTCCCGCTTTTCTGTTGAAATTTTTCCTGAATTTTCTTTGCTATAAACCTCACGGAGCCTAAGACCTTTCCAACGAATGCAAAACCGTAGAAAACGGTTCGTGCGTTCTGGAGTTATTGCGTCAGGAAGGAAAACCCGACATATGAATGCGATGGACTTTATGAAAACTAAGTTATTCTATTTATTTTAGATTCCTTCGCTACGCTCGTGATTCAAAGTAGCGCACTCGCCGTAAAAATACTACTTTGCTCCTTTGTTATAAAGTCTACTAGTAAATACCACGTGCCGATTACAGAGCCCCCTAAATTCTGTTCACATTTTGAAATTTCTAATTAGCAATCTCTTAGTAACTTCTGATATCCTAGTACATAATTTTAAATACCACGTGACGTGTCAACACCATCAGCATAAAAAACCATTATTCTATAGTAAGGAAAGTCCTTTATAATTATTATTTTTAAAGTTGGCCGAGTATCAAGCCCTGTGGAACGCCCATAAAACCCACAGATATGATAGAACGTGTAAATCATCTATCCACTGAATTATTTTGTTCAAATATAAAGTCAGAAGTAATGAACCCTATTCCTTAGTCCATAATACACGATTTTCCTTAGTAATATGTGATAAAGGATGCTATTGAAAGCCCTGTGAATGTGAATAATCCATTGGAACTTGTTGAAACTATATAGGTATGTGGACCTTGTTATACATATTGTAATAGGCATTCATACTATTCTACTGCTTTGGCTTTTTTTTTTGATAATAAGAAAACGACACGTACACGTGCCTTATTCAATAATTCTGTCTCTGTACTTGTAAGTAATTAGTACATATCTATTTCCTCATAGGAAAGGGATGAAAAGTGCAGTGTATGACACGGAGCAAATAAATTTTCTCTAGGGCGATGGACTGTTTATTCTTTCTATTCTAGAATCCTTCGCTACACTCGTGATTCTAAGGACCACCCTCGGCGTAAAAATACTACTTTACTCCCTTATTACAAAATATACTATTAAATACCTCGTGCCGATTACAGAGCCTCCTAAATTGTGTTTACATTTTTACATTTCTAATAAGCAATCTCTGAGTGACTTCTGAAAGAAAGAATTTTCTTTCTTTCAGAAGTCACTCGTGTCGTCGTCGTGTCGTGTCGTGGGTTTTGCAATAAATGTATTTACATTTATTGCAAAACCCAACGCACATTACATATTAATACGTAAGGGAAAAAGTTTCTTCGCATTTTTTAAGAACATTCAAAAAAATTTTTAGTACAGTTTAACTAAAGTATGTAGGTAGAAAATTTGGGATCAAAACAGGTGGAAATCTGAAGGTGCAAGGTCAGGACTATACGGCGGATGCATTAACACCTCTCGGCCAAGCTCTCTTAAATTTTGCTGAGTGGTTAAACATATGTGAGATCAAGCGTTATCATGATGAAAAACCACACCTCTTCTGTTGATTAATTCCGGCCGATTTCTCTCAACTTCTTGCTTTAATCTCATCAGTTGTTCGCAGTAGAGTTCAGAATCGATGGTCCTGGCTGGTGGTAACAGCTCATATTGAATAATGCCCTTCCAATCCCACCACACACACAGCATCACCTTGTTGCGAGTTAACCCGGGTTTCGCCACAGTCTGTGAAGCCTGACCGGCATTTGACCATGACCTTCTTCGCACGTTCTTGTCGTACGTGATCCACTTTTCATCACCAGTTATCAGCTTCTTCAAAAGTGGTTCGGTTTCATTACGTCGTAATAAAGAATCACAAATGAGTACGGTTCGTTAGGTTTCTTTCAGTGAGGTCGTGAGGTACCCAAATATCGAGATTTTTTGTGTCGAGGTTTTATCAAATGCGCCAAAACTGTTTTGTGGTCAATTTCCAGTTCTTCAGCCACGTCGTAACTACGTATATGCCAATCTTGCTCCACTTTTTCAAAAATGGCATCCATTTTATCCGTAATAGGGCGACCAGAGCTACGTGCAACTTTGACATCATAATTTCCGGAATGAAAACGCTTAAAGCAAATTTGTGCTACTCACAAACATCGCAAATTTTTTTCGCGACTTGCGTTGCATTTTACCTTTTTTGTATTAAAATTTTAAAATGTATCGAATTTCTTCATTAGATTCACTCCTGTGAATGTATGTGTGACAGTACGAAAAACAAATTAAAATCACACATAGTGTAGCCAAAGAGATTTTATTACAAGTTCATACATAGTATAATGCGAAAAGACTTTTTCCCCAACCTAATATAAAGTGTCTCATAAACTTGAGAAAGTTTGAATTCGGAATAATTATTTGTGTTCCGGCTTTGAATAACACACAGCTGGTTCTGCCATGGAGCGTAAGTTAATTTGAATCACTTCTATCCCATTTCGCTAGATGGCGCGAAAGGAATATATTCAAAGGTATGCAAGCTGAAATACGTCATGATTCGTTTCTGTAAATTTTATATTTATACTATCTGACCTGACAAACGTTGTTTTACCATTTGAATACTATAATGCGAAAAGACTTTTTCCCCAACCTAATGAAAACAAAAATAAATATAAAATAAAAAATAAAAAAATACGTAAAATTTACAAATGTCTTATTCAATAATTCTTTTTTTTTTTTTTTTTTTATTTAATTAAATACAAAACATACACTTTCGTCATAAAAATGCCACATAAACTCATTAGAGTTTTTCCGTGCATTAGTGCCATCAATGTTCAAACAGTTTACAATAATAACAGATTTTTATACACAAGCGAGAAATTATAAGAACTTAGGAGGTAGAATACAAAAATGAATGAACGCGTCGTCGGCGGCCACACCGCGCCGCCGCGTCCCGCGTCGCTGTGCCTTGGCGATATTATTATGCATTACTATACAGGCTGCTCCAACAAAAACTTCTTACGCATTTATTTTGTTTTCTAAAAAGTATTTTTTTTAATTTGTTTTTTATATTTCCATTGGTTATTGAGTTCCTTATAGGTTTAGGTAGTTGATTGATTAGACATGGTATGATATACTTTAATGTTCTTTTTCCATAAAGATTGGTGTATCTTGGCAGTAATAACTTCACGTTTTTGACACTACGGGTTATCATACCATGTTCATCAGATGATTTCACATGTTTTAGGCTCTCGTTAAAGTATTCCTCGACCAGTAATGTTAATTCTATTTTTTGATGTATAGGGATAATTTTGCAGAAATCAAAAACTTGGTGGTAATCGTCTTTAAATTTCTCTTTGATATTGTGTGGGACTATTCGTTTTAGAATCCTTAGTTGCAATGTGTATATTTGGTCAAAATAAATATAAAATAAAAAAATACGTAAAATTTACAAGTGTCTTATTCAATAATTCTGTCTCTGTACTTATAAGTACCAGTACATATCTATTTTCTCATAGAAAGGGGATGAAAAGTATGACACGGGAGCAAATTTTCTTTTTCTTGGGCGATGGACTTTGAATCTCTCGCTGTTCAAGATTCTAAGTTATTCTTTCTATTCTAGAATCCTTCGCTACGCCCTTGATTCTAAGTAGCACTCTCGCCGTGAAAATACTACTTTGCTGCTTTGTTATGCAGTCTACTATTAAATACCTACCACGTGCCGATTACAGAGCCACATTCTCATTTTTAAATTTCTAATAAGCAATCTTTCTGTAACTTCTGATATCCTAGTACACAATTTTAAATACCACGTGACTTACACATTACCATAAGCTAAGAAATAAATGTCTTTAATTCTAAAGTAAGGGAGTTACTTTGTAAAAACTAAAAAAGAGGGCCAATTATCGAGCCCTGTGGAAAGCCAGCCAAATTTTCGTTGGTGATCTTGATGGAAAGAAATATTACTCAGGTAACAATAATATATTGCGACTGCGAGGGAGAATGACAACCAAAACAGAAGACAAACACACATTCTTAAAAATATCTAATGACATCCTTAGTCTCATAAGCAAGGAGTTTACCAATTGAAATTCACATAGGAACTCGTTAAAGCTATTTCCAACAAGGGCCCTTGAACCAATATAAACTCACTTATTTAGCCATATTAAATGTGAAACAAACATATTATGCTTTGCTTTGGTTAATGGTTTTATGAATATGTCGGCCACCATTTCGTCAGTGGTAAGGTATTTTAAAATGACTTTACCATTATAAACAATATCCCTGATAAAATGATATCTGAGATCAATACGTTTCGTTCTGGCATGGTACATGTAATTATCGACGATAAGTCTAGCGATAAGTTGTACTAACTTATAAATAAAAGAAAGAACTACATTATAGTTGATAATTTTTTATTATGCTTGAGGACAAATTATTAGGAAAACTAAAATTATGATAGATTGTTTTATTATAAATCAGTTTCCGTAATCACTTTCATGTTTAGTCTCTGCTTGATTTTCTTCATAACTTTTGTCGTCATCATCACCGTCGTATTCACCCAGTTAAATTATGAATCTAAAAAGACAAAAGTGTACTATAGAAATAACAAACAAATTTACATGCAATGACATGATTCCGAGAAGTATAGCTTGAGCACCAGTAAAAGAAATAAATTTGAAAAAGCAACTCTAAATCTTTGAAATTTTTATCTTATAAGAGCAGTCCTTGCGAGCTCACTTCACGTAGGTTTCATCTAGGAAAATTATTGACTTACCCTCTCGGGGGTTTTTTTTTCTGATGTTTTTTTTTTTTTTTTTTTTTTATATATATAGGACACGTCAATTGGACTTCGCCTTGCCTGATGGTAAGCTGAAGGCAAAATCCCAGAAAAGAGGGTCACCATTACTTACACATACCGTGTGACAATGGTGACACTCAGCTTGACGGCCTTATCATATGCTTTTTCACGCCCCGCTTAAAGGACCCGGGACTGTAGGAAGAAGGAAACACGTGAGCTGGTAATGAATTCCAGGCCTTAATGGTGCGACAGAGGAAAGAGTCTCCGAACTGCTTGGTTCTTGATCGGATGTTTTGCATCGTGTGCGGATGACATCTAAGACCTGCACGCGTTGTCCTGTGTAGGAAAGGGGAGGGTGGGACTAATTGGAAGAGCTCATCAGAACACTCCCCATGGTACAGACGGTAAAATACAGCCATGGACGCAACATCTCTACGCAGCTGTAAAGGTTCTAGGGTGTTCGTGATCTCGGGATTCCCAATGATGCGGACCGCACGTCGCTGCAACCTGTCGAGAGCATCTAGTAAGTACTTTGCTGAACCATCCCAGAGATGCGAGCAGTACTCCACACAGGAGCGAATTTGTGTCTTGTATAGAAGACACCGCTGCTCCGGCGTGAAAAATCGTCTCACTCTGTTCAGGACTCCGAGTTTTCGTGAGGCTGTTTTGATGATGCTTTCGATGTAGTTTTTGTTATTCAAGTTGCAGCGAACATCCATACCTAGGATATTGAGATTGTCCTGCAGCGGCAGTGGCGTGCTCTGAAGAGTGGGGAGGGGAAGGAAAGAAGATACTTTTGCTGTAAACGCACATGCCTGTGTCTTCTTGGCATTGAACTCAACCAGGTTCTCAGAGCCCCATTGAGAAATGTGATTCAGGACCCCGTCAAGCTCAGTGACAAGAAGCTGCCTTTTCTCTGCGATATCTGACTGCTTGGCCGCTGGATGTCCATGATAACTCCCATGTAAAGTGCTATCGTCTGCATAACAATGAACATTGCCGGTAGACAGCATGTCGTTGATATGCAGAAGAAAGAGAGTGGGTGATAAGACGGACCCCTGGGGCACGCCAGCATTAACCTGCAAAAACTCCGAAGCTCGTCCGTCACAAAGGACGCGAATACGGCGCCCCTGCAGAAAGCTAGCAACCCAGTTGCACAGCCTAGAAGGCAGACCAAAGGCAGGTAGCTTAGAAAGAAGCGATTTGTGCCAGACTCTATCGAAAGCTTTGGCGATGTCAAGACTAATTGCCAGTGACTCACCGTGCTTGTCCATAGCCTCACCCCAAAGATGGGTAACGTATGCCAGAAGATCACCCGTTGACCGTTTCGGTCTGAAGCCATATTGCCGGTCATTAATTAAGGAGTGATCCTCTAGGTGCCGCATGAGCTGTTTGTTAATTATGTGCTCGAACACTTTGCACAGCACTGAGGTGACGGCTATGGGTCGATAGTTGGCTGGCTCCGAGCGATCCCCCTTCTTGGGAATCGGCTGAACATTCGCCTCTTTCCAAGGCAAAGGCACTGTACCCGAACTGTAGGATAGCCAGTACAGGCGCGTAAGCATTGGAGACAACTCCGCTGCACATTTTTTCAAAACTTCCGCTGGAATACCATCCGGACCACTGGCTTTCCGGACATCGAGTGATTGCAGCACTGCACGGACATCGCGTTGCCTGATATGGATATCAGGCATCGCGTGGTCACTGTCGGGTAGTGTTGGTGGCTGCGTACCACAATCATCGATTTGGGAGTTGGCCGCAAAGAGATTAGCCGCAGATTTGCCTTCTCTTGCGGCTCATGGGCCAGGGATCCATCAGAGTTACGCAGCGGAGGCAGCGAAGGCTGACAGAAGTTGGCTTGCACGGCTTTAGCCAGTCGCCAGTAGCCACGGCTTCCCGTGGGATGCATCACTAGCTCTTGACCAAGCCGCGCTATGCGCAGGGCATCCGCTCTGACATAGGCCCTTCTACAGACCTTTGTGGCTCTGTTGTACGCCGCCTTGAAGTGGCCCAGATTGGGATGGCGCGTGGCGCGCGCCCTTACCCAAGTGCGGTACGCAGACTGTTTTTGTTCAACAGCTTCCGCGCACTCGCGCCCGAACCAAGGGCGCACCCCGCGGTCACCGGTGACATCGGTGTATGAGATATAGTATTCCATACCCAGACCGATCTCACCGGCGACAGCAGTAGCACAATCCGATGGGTTCTTACCTTCAAAGCAGCGCTCAACCCACGGGATGGACGCAAAATAGTCACGAAGTCCATCCCAGTCCGCTGACGAGTAGTGCCAGAGACGCCGCTTCCCCTGCATGGGTCGTGGGGGCGCTATAATAGGCACTGTGGAACAGACCAGGCAGTGGTCAGAGTTGCCTAAAGCGGCTCGCACCGATACACTGTACCGGTCCGGATCACTCGTCAGCAGAAGGTCTAGCAGAGAAGGTGCTTGGCCCGACCTTCTTGGTATCCTAGTGACCTCGTGCACCAATTGGGTCAGGCCGTGCGCCAGAGCAAATGCGTGGGCGGCTCTTCCCGCATGGTCTGTTTTGGAGGAGCCCAACCAGATCTCGTGGTGAGCGTTAAAATCCCCCAAAAATACCATTTCGGCATTCGGAAATCGCTCCTGCGCATCATCTGCCGCCTGACTCAGATATTCAAAGAGTCGAGTTGTCTCGGAGTGGAGTGGAGTTGGAACGGTAGAGGCACACATAGATCTGACTCGTAGGGCTATGGTCTACGTGTACCCAAAGGACGGAGAAGGATGGGTCCTCTAGGCAGCGCAAACGGCGACAGCAAACATCCGCCCTAACAAACACGCACACCCCGGCTTTTGCACGAAAACTTTCCTCAAGAACATAGCCAGGGTAGAGCAAGTAGGTCGTGTCATCAGGGCGGTGTATTTGCGTCTCCGTTAGAAAAAACATGGCAGGTTTCGCCGTCTCTAGGTGTTGGTGGACGGCGTTGAGGTTTGCATGGAGCCCACAGATGTTAGTGGACTCCACCTCAAATAGCAAGCTTTTGGGAGTGTGACGAGCCGCTGTGTTGCCTTTTTCTGTAAATTGTGCTGCCATGAGTTTGGGTGGGAGAAGGCGTGAAAAAAGAAGTGATTGCCGCCGCAGCACCGTGTGACAAAGCGCGGGATATTGGTTTTATCTATGAATGTGAGGCATGGCGAGAGCCGACGCGCCGAACGGAAGGGCCCCCGTACCCCCCCGAGTATGGTCGCCGGGCTCCCAAATCCGGTCACCAACCGGCACGACGAACCATATCGGGATTATGCGCGGCCTGGTGAGGCAGCCTCCCAAGGTGGTTAACCCCAGTTGGGCCCCTGTACTATACCGCGGGCGGCCAGCGGCACCACCGTTTCTACAGGTCTCCCTGTTCGGCGCATCGCCCCGCGCCATCCCCACTAGACTACGCCAAGACCCACTGGTCCCACTAGTGCTGCGACAACCACCACCTCTGCCCGGCTATGCACATGCTGACCCCTGAACACAATCCAACCGAGATTGAATTGCTATGGAGGGTTTTTCGCAATAGTGCACGGTGGTACCTACCCGGTCGAAACTTGAGACAAATTTGTGCCACCAAGTTTCTACCACCAGTAAAAGATGTAATGCCATCGCAGGCGCATTATGTCATGACGTTCAATAAATAGTTTCCTCTTTATCTGAGACGTTAAATATTTGAAACCAATCCTCTGGTTACTCACTAATTAAGCAAATTACTCAAAGTCTACACTATAAATCCAAAATTGCATGTATCTTTCTTGACATGACGAAGGTGTTTGACTTTGTATGTCACAAAACACTTCTGTCAAAGTTATATAACTATGGTATCCGAGGAACTGCCAATGAATTAATTAAGAGTTATCTAGAGAATCGAGTGCAGTGTGTCGAAATATCAAAAATCGAACAACACCAGCAAACAACATTCAGGTCTGAGTATCATCGAAACGGCTACGGTGTGCCACAGGGCAGTCTACTGGCTTCTCTTTTGTTTTTGCTCTACATTAACGACTTGCCGAAAGCTATAAATCGTGAATGCATTCTTTTTGCTGATGACACAACTTTGATTGTCAAAGGCATGAACAACAATGAGCTTGAAATTAAAATAAGTGAAGCCATTAGGAATGCTAGTACATGGTTAGAACAGAACAACCTGCAAATAAATGTAACCAAAACAAATATCATACAGTTCCAAACTCATAAAAGTAAAGTAGCAGACCTTGCAATAACCCACAATAACAACGTAATTAATAACTGCAATGAGTGCTCATTCCTCGGCATTGTGGTAGACAAATTTTGCAATTGGAAACCTCATATAAATATGATATTAACTAAACTTGACCGCTTTGTATTTGTACTGAGTAGAATCAGGCAAATTTTGAACCTACATACAGTAATCATGACTTATCATGCATATGTATCCTCAGTACTTCGTTATGGAATTGTTGTGTGGGGCAATTCAGTGGAGGCAGACAGGGCATTCATAGCCCAAAAAAAATGCATCCGTGCGATGTGTGGGGTTGATGGCCTAATTAGCTGTAAGCCACTGTTCAAAAAACACAATATCCTACCACTACCGTGCTTGTACATATTCGAAATGTGCATCTTTGTGAGGAAACATTCACACTTATTCCAGAAATTGGGAGACATGCCAAACAGTCGTACAAGGCATAAGACTAGACTGCAGATATCAAGGGTGACCTTAAAGGTGTCCAAGAAAAATTCATTCTGTATGTGCATAACATTGTATAACCATCTGCCAGAGTAAAGAGATAAAGGAACTAGAAGGACCGCGATTCCGTAGGACGTTATTTAGAATATTAAGCGATAAAGGCTACTATACAGTGGCAGAGAACTTGGACGATAAAAAGATAATTTGTGAAAAAGACTAATACCTATCTACCTAATTAATGTACCTAGTCATACTGATGTTGTTGTTTAATTTAAAATTTGATTCATTTATAATAATTTATCTCATTCATTACACACGGACATTTAATTGTAATATTTATTTTAAACATATTGCCTATCGAATTTATTAATTTTTGACACGTCAATATTTTTGTTTGATAAGGACTGGACAAAGTCCGAATGCATAATTCAACTTTATTTTGGTTTACCCCATGTATAAATATTTCCGCGCCTCACGGCAGAATGTGCTGCTCAAAAACAATATTTCAACACGTGTAATGTAACCATGTTCTATGGAAATAAAGTTTGAGTTTGAGTTTGAGTTTGGTTCTTGACATATTCACCATCATTGTCACTCCGTAAGAGTTTTATCTTCTTACTAGTTTGGTTACCTACGAGAGCTTTGAATTCTCTAAACCTCTCGAAAACCTCATCCTTCGTCTTAATAAAATAAATAATGGATTTTCGTGACATGTCGTCGATGAATGTGAGAAAGTACTTTTTCCCACCTAAGGACGAGCATGATAGTAGACTCATGACGTCACTGTGAACTAACCCAAGGATCACCTTAGCCCTTGTCTCAGTTTTTTTGGAAACGGGAACTTACTTTATTTATACGTCGTGAATTTTCCATCAACAATTCCGCCTTAACGGTCGCGCTTAACAATGACGTGTTCGAATTTTCACTTAGTAAAATGACAGCTACGAAGTCATCATCCAGAGCCGCTCAGTTGTTGCGATGTATTTAACAGTTGAGCCGTGCCCAGGTCACCGCTATGAGACCTGTATAGGCACGCATAGATTCGGGTGTGGCCACCGTGATCTATACGTACCCATATAGTTGACAGGTCTCTGTCCTCAAGACCATGGAGACGGCGGCAGCAAATATCATCCCGGACGTACAAGCATACCCCGGTGCGACTCATAAAGTTGGGCTCGAGTTTGTACCCTGGGTACATTAGGTAGGCTGTATCGGCCGGGCATGATATTTGCGTCTGCGTCAGAAAAAGCAAGGTAGGTTACGCGGTCTCTAAGTGGAGATGGACCGCGTTAAGGTTGGAGTGTAGGCCCCTGATGTTGCAGAAATCCACATTAACTGTGGATGATGGTGCCGCTGTGGTAACGTTGCTCTTGCCTTTTGTAAATTTCATGTTTGAGTTGGGAGGAGGGGGGGGGGGGAGAAGGTAAAAAGAGATTCTGTGCCTCTAATGTAGAAAACAAAGCAAGGCGTCCCGCCCCCACAAAAAAGTTGGGGTTGTGTGACTGGCTGGCGCGGTGGGCGGAAGGGCCCCCGGTCCCCTCCCAGATACTGAAGCCGAGTCTTTACAAAACGAACTTTACACAGGCTGCTGGTTCAGCCTCCTGGGGCGGAGATTAAGTAATCTCCAGGTTCGGGAACCGTACAGCCTGCGGGCGGCCAGCGGATAACCGTTTCACCGGGTCTCCCTGACCACCACGCCAACATTCCACGCCCCCACCAGTCAGCGGGGTCAATTTAAGCCTTTGGTCTTCCCACTGACAGCACAAAACCTCTCCAGTGAGCTCTGGCTACCCTACTCACCGCCGGGAACACAAAACAAGGTTATTATAGCCGGGGTATTCTGTAGGGCGGAGGTACTTACCCAGACGGACTGCTCAATTTTGGACACAAGATACCGTAATGTCCTACCTCCTATAAAATATTATTGTAACATTGTGTGTATATATTATTGTATATATTATTGCTTTTTTCTCATGAAGATCACCCACAAAAATTCCAACTTGGTAGCAGAGCGTGGTTGATCATCAGTTTACAAAACAAAATATTCCCTTTTTTCCGTATTTTATTCGTTAAGAAAACAAAATATGGCTTCCATTCAAAATGTTTCTATTGAAAAATTATCCGGAATTCAAAACTATAGTTCTTGGAAATTCGTGATGCGGATGATACTTATTCACGACGATCTTTGGGATTGTGTGGACAAAAAGGAAAGTAAGGAAGAAAACGCACGTAAGCAGAAGAAGGCATTCGCGAAAATTGCCTTAAACGTCCATCCTTGTATATTTTCACTAATTAGAGAGAATAGGGATTTACCAACCTACTAAGCAGCAGCAGCCTCAAGATGGCGACATAGGCATATCTCTTGGCCTTTTTAACCGGCAACGGTGAAGCAAAAGGAAGGTTATGGTATGTATGTAGGTTCATCTGTACCCTCATAGCTCGTCAACCACTTATAGGCTATGCTATTTTATTTATTTATTTTTTATTAGAAATACCAAGACAGCGCAGGACAACATGCAGAAGACATACGAGGATCGTGGTTTGTCTTGACGGCAAGAATTACTTCGTACATTGTCCGCCACTTAACTTAGCGAATGTGTGAGTATGGAGGCATACATGAACAAAGTCATAAATACATCGCAACAACTGAGCGGCTCTGAATGATGACTTCGTATCTGTCATTTTACTAAGTGAAAATTCGAACACGTCACGTTCAATTCCGCCTTAACGATCGCGCTTAACAATGGTTAGGCGCGATCGTTAAGGCGGAATTGTTGATGGAAAATTCACGACGTTTAAATAAAGTAAGTTCCCGTTTCCAAAAAACTGAGACAAGGGCTAAGGTGATCCTTGGGTTAGTTCACAGTGACGTCATGAGTCTACTATCATGCTCGTCCTTAGGTGGGAAAAAGTACTTTCTCACATTCATCGACGACATGTCACGAAAATCCATTATTTATTTTATTAAGACGAAGGATGAGGTTTTCGAGAGGTTTAGAGAATTCAAAGCTCTCGTAGGTAACCAAACTAGTAAGAAGATAAAACTCTTACGGAGTGACAATGATGGTGAATATGTCAAGAACCAGAGGATTGGTTTCAAATATTTAACGTCTCAGTCAAAGAGGAAACTATTTATTGAACGTCATGACATAATGCGCCTGCGATGGCATTACATCAGAAAAAAAAACCCCCCGAGAGGGTAAGTCAATAATTTTCCTAGATGAAACCTACGTGAAGTGAGCTCGCAAGGACTGCTCTTATAAGATAAAAATTTCAAAGATTTAGAGTTGCTTTTTCAAATTTATTTCTTTTACTGGTGCTCAAGCTATACTTCTCGGAATCATGTCATTGCATGTAAACTTGTTTGTTATTTCTATAGAACACTTTTGTCTTTTTAGATTCATAATTTAACTGGGTGAATACGACGGTGATGATGACGACAAAAGTTATGAAGAAAATCAAGCAGAGACTAAACATGAAAGTGATTACGGAAACTGATTTATAATAAAACAATCTATCATAATTTTAGTTTTCCTAATAATTTGTCCTCAAGCATAATAAAAAATTATCAACTATAATGTAGTTCTTTCTTTTATTTATAAGTTAGTACAACTTATCGCTAGACTTATCGTCGATAATTACATGTACCATGCCAGAACGAAACGTATTGATCTCAGATATCATTTTATCAGGGATATTGTTTATAATGGTAAAGTCATTTTAAAATACTTGACCACTGACGAAATGGTGGCCGACATATTCATAAAACCATTAACCAAAGCAAAGCACAATATGTTTGTTTCACATTTAATATGGCTAAATAAGTGAGTTTATACTGGTTCAAGGGCCCTTGTTGGAAATAGCTTCAACGAGTTCCTATGTGAATTTCAATTGGTAAACTCCTTGCTTATGAGACTAAGGATGTCATTAGATATTTTTAAGAATGTGTGTTTGTCTTCTGTTTTGGTTGTCATTCTCCCTCGCAGTCGCAATATATTATTGTTACCTGAGTAATATTTCTTTCCATCAAGATCACCAACGAAAATTTGGCTGGCTTTCCACAGGGCTCGATAATTGGCCCTCTTTTTTAGTTTTTACAAAGTAACTCCCTTACTTTAGAATAAAAGACATTTATTTCTTAGCTTATGGTAATGTGTAAATCACGTGGTATTTAAAATTGTGTACTAGGATATCAGAAGTTACTGAGAGATTCCTTATTAGAAATTTAAAAATATGAATGTGGCTCTGTAATCGGCACGTGGTAGGTATTTAATAGTAGACTGCATAACAAAGGAGCAAAGAAGTATTTTCACGGCGAGAATGCTACTTAGAATCAAGGGCGTAGCGAAGGATTCTAGAATAGAAAGAATAACTTAGAATCTTGAACAGCGAGAGATTCAAAGTCCATCGCCCAAGAAAAAGAAAATTTGCTCCCGTGTCATACTTTTCATCCCCTTTCTATGAGAAAATAGATATGTACTGGTTACTTATAAGTACAGAGACAGAATTATTGAATAAGACACTTGTAAATTTTACGTATTTTTTATTTTATATTTATTTTTGTTTTAATTAGGTTGGGGAAAAAGTCTTTTCGCATTATAGTATTCAAATGGTAAAACAACGTTTGTCAGGTCAGATAGTATAAATATAAAATTTACAGAAACGAATCATGACGTATTTCAGCTTGCATACCTTTGAATATATTCCTTTCGCGCCATCTAGCGAAATGGGATAGAAGTGATTCAAATTAACTTACGCTCCATGGTAGAACCAGCTGTGTGTTATTCAAAGTCGGAACACAAATATTCCGAATTCAAACTTTGTCAAGTTTATGAGACACTTTATATTAGGTTGGGGAAAAAGTCTTTTCGCATTATACTATGTATGAACTTGTAATAAAATCTCTTTGGCTACACTATGTGTGATTATAATTTGTTTTTCGTACTGTCAAGAGGAGTGAATCTAATGAAGAAATTCAATACATTTTAAAATTTTAATACAATAAAGGTAAAATGCAACGCAAGTCGCTATAAAAATTTGCGATGTTTGTGAGTAGCACAAATTTGCTTTAAGCGATTTCATTCCGAAAATTATGATGTCAAAGATGCACATAGCTCTGGTCGCCCTATTACGGATAAAATGGATGCCATTTCTGAAAAAGTGGAGCAAGATCGGCATATCCGTAGTTACGACGTAGCTGAAGAACTGGGAATTGACCACAAAACAGTTTTATCGCATTTGATAAAACCTCGACACAAAAAAGCTCGATATTTGGGTACCTCACGACCTCACTGAAAGAAACCTAACGAACCGTACTCATTTGTGATTCTTTATTACGACGTAATGAAACCGAAGAAGCTGATAACAGGTGATGAAAAGTGGATCACGTACGACAAGAACGTGCGAAGAAGGTCATGGTCAAATGCCGGTCAGGCTTCACAGACTGTGACGAAACCTGGGTTAACTCGCAACAAGGTGATGCTGTGTGTGTGGTGGGATTGGAAGGGCATTATTCAATATGAGCTGTTACCACCAGCCAGGACCATCGATTCTGAACTCTACTGCGAACAACTGATGAGATTAAAGCAAGAAGTTGAGAGAAAGCGGCCGGAATTAATCAACAGAAGAGGTGTGGTTTTTCATCATGATAACGCTTGATCTCACATATGTTTAACCACTCAGCAAAATTTAAGAGAGCTTGGCTGGGAGGTGTTAATGCATCCGCCGTATAGTCCTGACCTTGCACCTTCAGATTTCCACCTGTTTTGATCCCAAATTTTCTACCTACATACTTTAGTTAAACTGTACTAAAAATTTTTTTGAAAGTTCTTAAAAAATGCGAAGAAACTTTTTCCCTTACCTATTATTCTAAATTGCGTATAAATATGTAATGTGCGTTGGGTTTTGCAATAAATTAGGTTTGGGAAAAATCTTTTCGCAATATACTATGTGTGAACTTGTAATAAAATCTCTTTGGCTATACTATTTGCATCTGGCTGGTTGTGGTATCATTAAAAGTTAAAACTTTAAAGAACATAATTTATAAATTCAAATTAGGAAAATGTGTAACTTTAATTTGATTTTCGTACTGTCAGGATGAGTGAATCTAATTAAAAAATTCGATACATTTTAAAATTTTAATACAAAAAGGTAAAATGCAACGCAAGTCGGGAAAAAAATTTGCGATGTTTGTGAGTAGCACAAATTTGGTTTAAGCGTTTTCATTCCGGAAATTATGATGTCAAAGATTCACGTAGCTCTGGTCGCCCTATTACGGATAAAATGGATGCCACTTTTGAAAAAGTGAAGCAAGATCGGCATATCCGTTGTTACGACGTAGCTGAAGAACTGGACATTACACTTTTCATCACTTGTTTATTTACATTTAACTAAAGTATGTAGCTAGAAATTTTAGGAGTTCTGATCAAAATACTGCAACAAGTGGTTTTGGCAGTCCTCTCGTGATGTTAACCTTATATTGCCTAAATAATTCTGAAGAGGTGGAGATCCAAAAAAGGTGGAAATCTGAAGGTGCAAGGTCAGGACTATACGGCGGATGCATTAACAACTCCCAGCCAAAATCTCTTAACTTTTGCTGAGTGGCTAAAGATGTGTGAGGTCTAGCGTTATCATGATGAAAAACCACACCCCATCTGTTGATTCATTCCGGCCGCTTTCTTTCAACTTTCTGCTTTAATCTCATCAGTTGTTCGCAGTAAAGTTTAGAATCGTTGGTCCTGCCTGGTGGTAACAGCTCATGATGAATAATGCCCTTCCAATCCCACCATACACACAGCATCACCTTGTTGCGAGTTAACCCGGGTTTCGCCACAGTCTGTGAAGCCTGACCGGCCTTTGACCATGACCTTTTTCGCACGTTCTTGTCGTACGTGATCCACTTTTCATCACCAGTTATCAGCTTCTTCAAAAGTGGTTCGGTTTCATTACGTCGTAATAAAGAATCATAAATGAGTACACGGTTCATTAGGTTTCTTTCAGTGAGGTCGTGGGGTACCCAAATATCGAGCTTTTAGTGTCGAGGTTTTATCAAATGCGCCAAAACTGTTTTGTGGTCAATTCCTAGTTCTTCAGCTATGTCGTAACTACGGATATGCCGATCTTGCTCCACTTTTTCAAAAATGGCATCCATTTTATCCGTAATAGGGCGACCAGAGCTACGTGCATCTTTGACATCATAATTTCCGTAATGAAAACGCTCAAACCAAATTTGTGCTACTCACAAACATCGCAAATTTTTTTCGCGACTTGCGTTGCATTTTACCTTTTATGCATTAAAATTTTAAAATGTATCGAATGTCTTCATTAGATTCACTCATCTTGATAGTACGAAAAACAAATGAAAATCACACATTTTCCTAATTTGAATTTATAAATTATTTTCTTTAAAGTTTTAACTTTCAATGATACCAAAACCAGCCAGATGCAAATAGTATAGCCAAAGAGATTTTATTACAAGTTCATACATGAGAACATGGTCGAGTTCAATGCCTGGAAGACGCGGGCTTGTGCGTTCACAGCACAGGTATCTTCTTTCCTTCCACTTCCCACTCTTCAAAGCACGCCACTGCCACTGCAGGACAATCTCAACATCCTAGGCAATAGAAATTACATCGAGAGCATCATCAAAACAGCCTCGCGGAAACTCGGACTCCTGAACAAAGTGAGACGTTTTTTCACGCCGGAGCAGCGGTGTCTTCTCTATAAGACACAAATTCGCTCCTGCGTGGAATACTGCTCGCATCTCTGGGATGGCTCCACGAAATACCTACTAAATGCTCTTGACAGGTTGCAGCGACGCGCGGTCCGAATTATTGGGAACCCTGAGGTCACGAACACCCTCGAGCCTTTGCAGATGCGTAGAGATATTGCTTCCTTGGCTGCATTTTACCGTCTCTACCATGGTGAGTGTTCTGACAAGCTCTTCCAACTAATCCCACCATCTCCTTTCCTACATAGGACAACACGTGCAGGCCTTAGATGTCACCCTCACACTGTGCAGAATATACGAGCAAGAACCAAGCGGTTCCGAGACTCTTTTCTTTGCCGCACTACCACGACCTGGAATTCATTAACAGCACACGTGTTTCCTTCTTCCTAGCCAAGTAAGCGGGGCGTGAAAAAGCATCTGATGAGGCCGCCAAGCTGAGTGCCACCATTGTAGCACTTAGTGTCTGTAATGGTGACCCTCTTTCCTGAGACTTTGCCTTTAGCTTACCATCAGGCGAGGTGAGGTCTAGTAGGCGTGTCCTATATAAAACAAAAAAAAAACACAAAAAAACAGTATAATGCGAAAAGACTTTTTCCCCAACCTAATAATAATATAAAGTGTCTCATAAACTTGACAAAGTTTGAATTCGGAATATTTGTGTTCCGACTTTGAATAACACACAGCTGGTTCTACCATGGAGCGTAAGTTAATTTGAATCACTTCTATCCCATTTCGCTAGATGGCGCGAAAGGAATATATTCAAAGGTATGCAAGCTGAAATACGTCATGATTCGTTTCTGTAAATTTTATATTTATACTATCTGACCTGACAAACGTTGTTTTACCATTTGAATACTATAATGCGAAAAGACTTTTTCCCCAACCTAATTAAAACAAAAATAAATATAAAATAAAAAATACGTAAAATTTACAAGTGTCTTATTCAATAATTCTGTCTCTGTACTTATAAGTAACCAGTACATATCTATTTTCTCATAGAAAGGGGATGAAAAGTATGACACGGGAGCAAATTTTCTTTTTCTTGGGCGATGGACTTTGAATCTCTCGCTGTTCAAGATTCTAAGTTATTCTTTCTATTCTAGAATCCTTCGCTACGCCCTTGATTCTAAGTAGCATTCTCGCCGTGAAAATACTTCTTTGCTCCTTTGTTATGCAGTCTACTATTAAATACCTACCACGTGCCGATTACAGAGCCACATTCATATTTTTAAATTTCTAATAAGGAATCTCTCAGTAACTTCTGATATCCTAGTACACAATTTTAAATACCACGTGATTTACACATTACCATAAGCTAAGAAATAAATGTCTTTTATTCTAAAGTAAGGGAGTTACTTTGTAAAAACTAAAAAAGAGGGCCAATTATCGAGCCCTGTGGAAAGCCAGCCAAATTTTCGTTGGTGATCTTGATGGAAAGAAATATTACTCAGGTAACAATAATATATTGCGACTGTGAGGGAGAATGACAACCAAAACAGAAGACAAACACACATTCTTAAAAATATCTAATGACATCCTTAGTCTCATAAGCAAGGAGTTTACCAATTGAAATTCACATAGGAACTCGTTGAAGCTATTTCCAACAAGGGCCCTTGAACCAGTATAAACTCACTTATTTAGCCATATTAAATGTGAAACAAACATATTGTGCTTTGCTTTGGTTAATGGTTTTATGAAAATGTCGGCCACCATTTCGTCAGTGGTAAGGTATTTTGAAATGACTTTACCATTATAAACAATATACCTTATAAAATGATATCTGAGATCAATACGATTCGTTCTGGCATGGTACATGTAATTATCGACGATAAGTCTAGCGATAAGTTGTACTAACTTATAATTAAATGAAAGAACTACATTATAGTAGATAATTTTTTATTATGCTTGAGGACAAATTAATAGCAAAACTAAAATTATGATAGATTGTTTTATTATAAATCAGTTTCCATAATCACTTTCATGTTCAGTCTCTGCTTGATTTTCTTCATAACTTTTGTCGTCATCATTACCGTCGTATTCACCCAGTTGAATTATTAATCTAAAAAGACAAAGAATCAAAGAAGAATCAATCAAAGAATCAATTTCATTTATTCAGTTTAGGCACACAAAGAGCACATATGAACGTCATAATTTTACAATTATGTATGTCAAGAAATAGTATAAAAATATTAAATAATGTAAAAAAAAACCATTGGAAAAGGATTCTTTCGCTGGTTCGGTAGATTAGTTCTACTGAGAAGATACCAGCAAGAAACTCAGCGAACTACATTAGAACTAGATTATTTTTCTGTTTTAAATTTGCTTTAGTTTACAATTTATTTTGTGCGAGCAAGCAAGAGACTTATGTTGACCACGCATTAATATCATTGAGGTACTCATTCACTTTATAGTAACCTTTACTCATCAATGTTTTTTTCACTTCTTTTTTTAATTTATTTATTGGCATATTAATTAAGTCTTGAGGAATTTTATTTAATATTTTTATGCAGCTGCCTACAAATGAATCACCAACCTTATGAAGCCTAAGTTTTGGTACAACTAGTTTATCTTTATTTATCGTATTAAAATTTTGTACATCAGGTAGTTTTTCGAAAATATTTAGGTTTTTTCGTACATATAAGATATTTTCATAAATGTATTGAGAAGCAACTGTTAAAATATTAATTTCTTTGAAAACTTCTCTCAGCAAGTCACGGGGTCTGAGGTCTGACAAAAGTGTACTATACAAATAACAAACAAGTTTACATGCAACGACATGATTCCGAGAAGTATAGCTTGAGCACCAGTAAAAGAAATAAATTTGAAAAAGCAACACTAAATCTTTTAAATTTTTATCTTATGAGAGCAGTCCTTGCGAGCTCACTTAACGTAGGTTTCATCTAGGAAAATTATTGACTTACCCTCTCGGGGGTTTTTTTTTTCTGATGTAATGCCCTCGCAGGTGCATTATGTCATGACGTTCAATAAATAGTTTCCTCTTTGATTGAGACGTTAAATATTTGAAACCAATCCTCTGGTTTTTGACATATTCACCATCACTGTCACTCCGTAAGAGTTTTATCTTCTTACTAGTTTGGTTACCTACGAGAGTTTTGAATTCTCTAAACATCTCGAAAACCTCAACCTTCGTCTTAATAAAATAAATAATGGATTTTCGTGACATGTCGTCGATGAATGTGAGAAAGTACTTTTTTCCACCTTAGGACGAGCATGATATATTTATTCTTACTATTCTAGAACTCTTCGCTACGCTCGTGATTCTAAGGAGCACCCTCGCCGTAAAAATACTACCTTACACCCTTGTTATAAAATCTACTATTAAATACCTCGTGCCGATTACAGAGCCTCCTAAATTCTGTTTACATTTTTATATTTCTAATAAGCAATCTCTTAGGAACTTCTGCAAGAAAGAATATACATTTATTGCAAAACCCAACGCACATTACATATTTATACGCAATTTAGAATAATAGGTAAGGGAAAATGTATCTTCGCATTTTTTAAGAACATTAGAACATTTTTAATTATAGTTTATTTACAATTAACTAAAGTATGTAGGTAGAAATTTTGGGAGTTCTGATCAAAATACCGCGACAAGTGGTTTTGGCAGTCCTCTCGTGATGTTAACCTGAGGTATATTGCCGTAGTAAGATCAATACGTTTCGTTCTGGCATGGTACATGTAATTATCGACGATAAGTCTAGCGATAAGTTGTACTAACTTATAAATAAAAGAAAGAACTACATTATAGTTGATAATTTTTTATTATGCTTGAGGACAAATTATTAGGAAAACTAAAATTATGATAGATTGTTTTATTATAAATCAGTTTCCGTAATCACTTTCATGTTCAGTCTCTGCTTGATTTTCTTCATAACTTTTGTCGTCATCATCACCGTCGTATTCACCCAGTTGAATGATTAATCTAAAAAGACAAAAGTGTACTATAGAAATAACAAACAAGTTTACATGCAATGACATGATTCCGTGAAGTATAGCTTGAGCACCAGTAAAAGAAATACATTTGAAAAAGGCAACTCTAAATCTATTAAATTTTCATCTTATAACAGCATTCCTTGCGAGCTCACTTCACGTAGGTTTCATCTAGGAAAATTATTGACTTACGCTCTCGGGGTTTTTTTTTCCGATGCAATGCCATCGCAGGCGCATTATGTCATGACGTTCAATAAATAGTTTCCTCTTTGACTGAGACGTTAAATATTTGAAACCAATCCTCTGGTTTTTGACATATTCACCATCATTGTCACTCCGTAAGAGTTTTATCTTCTTACAAGTTTGGTTACCTACGAGAGCTTTAAATTCTCTAAGCCTGTCGAAAACCTCATCCTTCGTCTTAATAAAATAAATAATGGAATTTCATGACATGTCGTCGATGAATGTGAGAAAGTACTTTTTTCCACCTAAGGACGAGCATGATAGTAGACTCATGACGTCACTGTGAACTAACCCAAGGATCACCTTAGCCCTTGTCTCAGTTTTTTTTTGGAAACGGGAACTTACTTTATTTATACGTCGTGAATTTTCCATCAACAATTCCGCCTTAACAGTCGCGCTTAACAATGACGTGTTCGAATTTTCACTTAGTAAAATGACAGCTACGAAGTCATCAACCAGAGTCGCTCAGTTGTTGCGATGTATTTATGACTTTGTTCACGTGTGCCTCCATACTCACACATTCGCTAAGTGGCGGACAATGTACGAAGTAATTCTTGCCATCAAGACAAACCACGATCCTCGTATGCCTTCTGCATGTTGTCCTGCGCTGTCTTGGTATTTCTAATTAGTGAAAATATACAAGGATGGACGTTTAAGGCAATTTTCGCGAGTGTGTTCTTCTGCTTACGTGCGTTTTCCTATTTATTTTCCTTTTTGTCCACACAATCCTAAAGATTGTCGTGAATAAGTATCATCCGCATCACGAATTTCCAAGAACTATAGTTTTGAACTCCGGATAATTTTTCAATAGAAACATTTTGAATCGAAGCCATATTTTGTTTTCTTAACGAATAAAATGTGGAAAAAAGGGAATATTTTGTTTTGTAAACTGATGATCAACCACGCTCTGCAACCAAGTTGGATTTCTTGAGGGTGATCTTAATGAGAAAAAAGCACTACTTATGTTTCAATAATATGTTGTACACTGCGAGAGAGAATGACAAACAACAAAGAAGACTTCAATTGGTAAACTCCCAGCTTATGAGACTTATTTGTCTCATAAGCTGGGAGTTTACCAATTGAAGTTCACATTGGAACTCGTTGAAACTACTATTCAATACCACGTGCCCATTACAGAGTCCCCTAAATTCTGTTCACATTTTGAAATTTCTAATTAGCAATCTGTTAGTAACTTCTGATAACCTAGTACATAATTTTAAATACCATATGACGTGTCAATACCATCAGTATTATTATTCCATTATTCTATAGTTAGGGAAGTCCTTTATATTTTTATTTTTTAAAGTTGGCCAAGTATCAAGCCCTGTGGAACGCCCATAGAAACCACAGATATGACAGAACGTGTAATCATCTATCCTAGTTTGGTTACCTACGAGAGCTTTGAATTCTCTAAACCTCTCGAAAACCTCATCCTTCGTCTTAATAAAATAAATAATGGATTTTCGTGACATGTCGTCGATGAATGTGAGAAAGTACTTTTTCCACCAAAGGACGAGCATGATAGTAGACTCATGACGTCACTGTGAACTAATCTAAGGATCACCTTAGCCCTTGTCTCAGTTTTTTTGGAAACGGGAACTTACTTTATTTATACGTCGTGAATTTTCCATCAACAATTCCGCCTTAACGGTCGCGCTTAACAATGACGTGTTCGAATTTTCACTTAGTAAAATGACAGCTACGAAGTCATCATCCAGAGCCGCTCAGTAATTGTTGCGATGTATTTATGACTTTGTTCACGTATGCCTGCATACTCACACATTCGCTGAGTTAAGTGGCGGACAATGTACGAAGTAATTCTTGCCGTCAAGACAAATCACGATCCTCGTATGCCTTTTGCATGTTATCCTGCGCTGTCTTGGTATTTCTAACTTGTGAAAATACACAAAGATGGACGGATGCAATTTTCGCGAGTGTTTAGAGAAGTTCAACTAAATAACACTTAATTTTTGTAATCGAAATGAATTCATTACTGTTGTGAAATGAAATAAAATTTTTCCTTTACAAATATAAAACAAAAAAAAAATTTCTTCATCTTTTAATCACCAAACAAAATGTTACACAAAACGAAGCCATCTGGTGGCGAAACGGAGTTCGCCGGGTTTGCTAGTTTTATATATTTTTTATTAAGGACTTCCCTTACTATCGAATAATAGAATTTTTTTTGCTGATGGCAGTGACACGTCACGTGGTATTTAAAGTTATGTACTAGGTTGTCAAATGTTACTAAAAGATTGCCTATTAGAAATTGAAAAACGTGAAAAGAATTTAGGGTGCTCTGTAATCCGCACGTGGTGTTGAATAGTAGATTGTATAACAAGGGAGCAAAGTAGTATTTTTACGGTGAGGACGCTACTTTTAAACACGAGCGTAGCGAAGGATTTTAGAATAGAAAGAATAACTTAGAATCCTGAGCGCAGTGAGGGATATACCATCGCCCAAGAGAAAAAATATTTGCTCCCTAGTCATACATCCGACTTTTCATATCTTTTCCATTGGAAAATAGATATGTACTGATCATTTACAAGAACAGAGACAGAATTATTGAATACGGCACTCGTACGTTTCAAATTCGCTTATTTTCAAAAACAACATGAAACCAAAATACTGTAGAAAATTACGAATGCCTATTTCTATATGTATAACAAGTTCCACATGTAGTTCTAACAAGTTCCAATGGATTATTTACCTACAATAGCATCCATTATCACACATTTCTAGAACTACATTGAGTCCATTTCCGGTTGAGTATACAGTTTTTCTGTCTGAGTTAAATTGGGGTTACTTATTTTTAGATTTTATCTGAAATTTATTGACAAAACACAATACCCTAAGTGAAGTATAAAATGTTTAATATTAGATAACTCTAGAAACATAACTACAATATTTATTTACTTATTTATTTAAAGTTGCAAACATAAATTTTTTACACTCTGTATAATCTTCGAATATAAAAGAATGATGAATATAATGAAATGTTATTTGTGCCTGTGTGTACACGTCACAAAAAGTATCCTGAAATGAAACACCACACGCAGAATGGAATCTCGTAATTTATTTAACCTCTGACTATTTAAACACTTGTTTGTAAATCTTAATAGCGCGATTCAGACACAAGTGTCAACGCCATCTATTGACAAATTAAGGAACAAAAGTTACAAATATAATAAGTATTAAAACAACATACTTAGACATCCTGCCCACCATGGACAGTAATGTCCATCAACTACAAACATACAAGTATCAATGAACACATTCGCAAAGCGCAAAATAAAAATAACAGGTGTAAGCAATTGTTACTTAAAATAAACATACCGGCTAGTAAGCAACTGTTACTTAAAATAAACATACAGGCTAGTAAGCAACAAAATATAACGTATAAACAAGAAACGAAAACACAGTTGCAGTAACTCAATAAAAGTTATGAATCAATACTGGTTGTAAATATTAAACAAAACTACTTATCATGTGATTACAGACAAAAGAATCAACGTCGGCAGAAATAGTAAGTTCCAAAATATAATTCGCGAGAAGTCCCGATACTTAGTATAATTACAAAAGAATCAATTTAGACACAGGTCTTTTGATTTCATTATGATATAAATGCAATACATTTAATTGAAACCACACGCGCAACCTTGTCCAAACCTGGGTGATTTTTAATAACTAATCCATATAGCCATCTAGCAGGTGGAAGACCATCCTCCTTAACTAGAACTACGTCCCCGACATTAGGCTCAGGAGTACGGTCACTCCATTTACATCTATGTTGCAATTGAGTAAGATATTCCAAAGACCATCTACGCCAAAAATCTTGTACCATCCTCTAAGTGAGATGCCACCGTTTAAGACTACTAATAGTTGTGTTTTCGTAGTTGAAATCAGCGACAGTCAACAACGGTTCACCTACCAAAAAATGGCCTGGTGTCAATGGACACCCTTCCTCCGGATTGTTAGGCAATTGTGATATGAGCCTAGAGTTTAGGCATGCCTCAATTTGACTCAGCACAGTTATCATTTCTTCAAAGGTTAACGAACTATTGCCTATCACTCTCTTTAAATGGTGTTTGGTTTATTTAATACCTGTCTCCCATAACCCTCCAAAGTTTGGAGCGTGGGGGGTATGAAATGCCAATTAGTTCCATTAGTACCAAGAAAGTCCGCTATCTCTGGAGCAATACTCGATTTTTCAGCATCAAATAAAAATTTTAACTCCTAAGCACTGCCAATAAAAAGTTTAGTACCGTTGTCACTCTACAAATCTATCACTCTACCGCGTCTAGCGACAAATCGTTTGAACGCAGCCAAAAAAACTTTGATCGGTCATGTCATTAACGACCTCAAGATGGATGGCCCGAGTGGCCATGCAAATAAAAATTCAGATATACCCCTTTGTGGAATGATGACCACGACCCTTTGTAGCTCGGATATTTATTGGACCAGCATAGTCTACACTACTCTGGCAAGGTCTTCCGGCTGTAAATCTGGATTCAGGTAGTAGTCCCATCAGTTGCTGATTTGGTTTAGCTGAATGCCGAATACAAATTACACACTTATGAACATATTGCCTCACGAGCTTACTTGCATTTATAACCCAATATTTGAACCGCAAATAATTAAGCATCAATTGAGACCCCCGTGTAAGGTTCTGTCGTGCGCTCCTCCAATTAACAGATTTGTGAAGTGAGATTTGTAAGGAATAAGAATAGGATGCTTCATGTCAGCTTTAACAGGAGCCTGTTGTAAGCGCCCACCTACTCACAAAATACCTTGTTCGTCAAGAAAGGGACTCAACGAAGTAAGTTTGCATGCTTTGCTTATATTTCCTTTAGATTTTAGTAATTTCATATCTTCACTAAAGCACTGTTACTGGTAGAGTTTCACGCAGGTAAGTATAGAGTCATTTAGTTCTCTAGTAGTTAGCCAAGTAGTTTTGTGTTCTTCATCTTCTGATTTCCTTCTCTTTATGACTCTTCTACAGTATGCTATTACTCTCACCAATCTGTTAAATTTCGAAAATTTTGTTAATATACTGTCATCCATTTCATCAGTTTTAGTTGCATGACAATTTATCTTAATTTTCCTTTCTTCTAAACTAGTCTCCTCCATCTTTCCCTTTATATAATTTATCCTTTCATTTTGTAGCCACACAGGGCCGTTCTTCCAAAGCTGTAAGCTATCACAGTCCGAAGGTTTTGTTCCTCGTGAAGCGCAATCTTCCGGGTTCTCCTTCGACGATACGTACGCCCATTGACTTCGATCTACAATATTAATTAGTTCGGATACCCGGTTTGCAACAAATACCTTCTAACGACTGGGGTTACTTGCTAGCCAAGCTAATACAATTTCGGAATTTGTCCAGGCATGTAAATCCTGCTTTGGAACCTTTAAAATTGTAGCTGTTTCTTGAAGTAGTTTGGCCAGCAAAACCCCTCCACAAAGCTCTAAACGGGGTATCGACACTTGTTTTACAGGCGCAATTTTTGTCTTCGACGTTACTAAGTTTACATATATTTTTCCATCTGGAGCTATTACACGCGAATATACGATAGCGGAATATGCCACCTTCGAGGCATCTGAAAAACCGTGC
This sequence comes from Eilema griseolum, assembly GCA_963662185.1. Classification (NCBI taxonomy): domain Eukaryota; kingdom Metazoa; phylum Arthropoda; class Insecta; order Lepidoptera; family Erebidae; genus Eilema; species Eilema griseolum. The sequence continues at coordinate 2,313,391 of OY759232.1, forward strand.
AGTTCTAAACGATGACAATTGCTACATAAATGTATCCAACGAGGTAGTCAAAACTTGGTGAGCTTCCATAGATCACTTCTGTATTCAATCCAGTCTTTGAGTAAGCTGGAAGGCAGTTCTTCATCCCATTCAACTCCAGCCAACCACAGTCTTTGGATAAAAACTTTAGCAGTAGTAATAGCGGGAGCGATCCATCCCAGAGGGTCAAACAGACGTGCTATGTCCGATATGACCTTACGTTTGGTTATAGGTGGTTCCTACTCCGGAAGATGAACAGAATATTCAAACTCATCAGTTTTCTTGTTCCACATTAGACCTAAAATTTTTAAAACTGTATCTGTTTTTATTTCTAAATTACCATCAGATTCTAATTTTGCATCCTTAATAGATTCTAATAATTGTTCACTACTACTAGACCACTTTTGAAGTTGGAATCTCCAACGGTTTAGCATCTCGGTTAGCTGTCGATATATTTCTAACCCTTCTGCCACTGATTCACACCCCGACATGAGATCATCCATGTAGAAATCACTTAGTACTTTGTCTCTAACTAATGGAAATTCTGTTCCTTCATCTCTAGCTAACTGCTGTAGTGACCAAACTGCTAAATGTGGGACTGAAGATGTGCCAAATGTAAGCCGTAAATGTCGTAGGTGTTGAATTGGCAAGTCTAGACTTTTTCGCCATAGTATTCGGAGATAATCCACCATCACACCAATCCATCATCTTTGGATACCTTGACTTGTCGGTACATTTTAATGATGTCTGCCACTAGACAGATGGGGTGGCAACGCCAACGCATAATGATGTGACGCATGTCAGGTTGCAATGACGGTCCTACCATTAGGTCACTGTTTAAGGACTTGCCGTTTGTATCAACACAGGAAGCGTCAAATACGATAGGCAATTTAGTAGTACTTTTATCATTACGTACAACAGCGTGATGAGGTAAATATACTGCGTCCTCCTTGTCGATATCCTGCACTACCTCTATGTGATTAAGTGACAAATATTCATTTATTACAGCTGAATACTGCTTCTTTAAATCGGGATTTTTCAATAGACGTCTTTCAAGCATAAAAAATCGTTTCAAGGCTATATCCTTTGAACCGCCATATTTACAACTAGGATCGGATGACCTAAATGGTAATTTTACCATATATCTACCGACCAGACTCATCTCGTTTAGATGTAACTGAAAAAAGAGTTTCACATTGCGCTTTCTCTGGAGTTAATAGCTTGTTTCCTAAATCGCAAGTAGGTTCTGACTCTAGTTCCCAAAACTTCTTTAAGAGTTCAATTTCCCCCTGTTGCGTAGAAAGGCGAAAGAAACTATTATAATAATTTATTTGCACCAGATGAGTTTATATGTATGATAGGTATATATTTACAAAAAAATAAAAAGAGTATCTAAGTATGTTTACCCGCATTTTAGATTCCATAACACAAGCTAGTTGGGCTATGCTTACCATGGGTCTAGATAGCGTTGTGTAGAATGTTGTAGAATATTTATTATTATTATATGTATTGTAATGTAATCTAAGTATGTATGTATGTATACATTTCTAAGTAACTGTAGGTGTATAGTATATAAATGTAAAAATGAATGTAACATAGACATGAAATAATAAGCAGGCTGATTGGAACATAAATACTAAATACACATACGTTTGCTTATTTTCAAATGTTTGTGTTCTAAATAATGAATTTAAGTGGTTGATAACTTAGTACATAAGAAAACAAAAAAAAACAAACAAATCTTTCATAATTGAAGAAGAGTAGTTAATAGAAAATATTTTGTCCGAACATTTTACATATACTATGTGTTTTAAAGCTGCCGGTTTTTGTCTTACTTACAATAGAAACATCATGTTATTTGAGTCGAGAATCTTACCTCGCCGTAACACAGTCGTTTATCGACTAGCACGGGAGGTAATGATATTATATTTGCATACCGCCAACATTATTTTGTTAGGTCTTTTACATTAATTTATAATTAAACCTTGCTAATATATCTAAAAGTTAATGATTTCATATTTTATCAGCTATAGTGATAGTGTTAAGGGTTTTAGGAACATGTGTAAGTGTGATGTTATGATATTGCCAACTGTGCAGCCAAGTATAATGTATCTGGTAGGTACCCGTACAAAATACGTTTGATTTGTTGCCGGGCAGAGAGAACAATATTATTCTTCTTTCTGCTTGGGTATATAATGGAATGATCACCTGAATAATATATTTAGGTTGACTAATTAACGTGAGCGACGTATTTATTATGTACATACAACCATTAAACACCAGAGACATTCTATTTTATATTATGTATGTTTGTCTGCTATGTAAAATAATAAAATGTTATCAATACTGATTGATTTGCGTGCACTGCTAGGTATGTGCAATTGAGCTGAAATGCTGACGTTATCTTCCTTAATTCTGTCATTTTTCTTTTAAATTATTTGGTGTTTTTGGCTTTTACGGGGACGACTGCCGACCTACCCTACAGCCCCCAAAATTATAGCCAGCGTTGAAGACTAAACCATCAGTGGGGCCCCACCTCGATGATGGCTTGGGTCTTTTTCATTTTATTTTCTATATGTTTTCTTTTGGGGATGACTTGGGATTTGAACATAGGCTCCTAATATGTTGTATATTATGGTAGAAGCGGGTTGTTAATATGTGATTAACTAAATTGAGTAGGATGGTATGTTTTAGTGTGGGTAGATACCTGCTTTGTTTAAAATATACTTAGTTTATAATTATTATTTAAGTGCCTAAATGTAAGGAGGTATGTAATGGTGTAAAAATATGTGAATAAATTATCTTATCTTATCTAATTAAAGCACAAACCATTCGTTTAGACAAACTTACGCCGTGTATCAACGTCTTCTTGACAAAACTTCTTACAGTTTGCTATTTTATGATCATCCTGACAATACGAACAAGAGAATGCTGTAGACACCGAGTGTGCCTTTACAGAAGATACATTACGCTGCGATGTTACATTACGTTAAACCTTACTAGTATCTAAGAATTCGAGAGCTCTAAATCTTTGTTCAAGAAAACTTTGAAATTGCTTAAATGTAGGTAACTGATTCGATGTATCACTAATTTTCAATTCCCATTGTTTGCGTGACTCATTGTCTAACTTTAAACTCAAAATATATATATGCATTATGTCCCAACTAACAACACTAATCCCTAAATTAGTTAATGCATACAAATATTCATTGGATGGTATCTAATAATTCCTTTAATGCATGGGCAGATTCTGTTACAATATTCTTTTGGGTCATAATTCGGTTAAATATACAATTTGCCAAATATTTTGTGTTATTATATCTGTCTTCTAACTGTGCCCAGCAAGTTAAGTAATTATTACTAGTAATAGGAATGTGACGTAAAAGAATATCTTTCAGCTTCCCCAGACAAATGAGTTTTTAAATAATGAAGTTTTTGTACATCATCCAATTTGCTGTTACCATGTATTAAGGATACAAACAAATCTCGAAAACTTATCCACTCTGAATAATTTCCAGAGAACATTGGTAAAGAAATTTTTGGTAATTTAATATCATATGACTTATCTGAAGCATTAGTAGTAGAATTCTGCAATGTTGATTTATGTGGTTTTAGTTAAGTAAACATTTCCTTAAGTTCTATTTTGTAATCGAAATATATTTCTTCTGTAGACTGATATAGGTTAGTAGAATAATACTTAGATGCGACATATGCGGTTCCGTCAACCTCTTGTAGGATCTTATAATGTGTGTCATTAAACAATGTCCACTGCTTTTCCAAATTCTCTAATCTTACTTCAATGTAACTTTGTGTAATTCTCTCCTTTGGAGATTTTTTGAAGTTAGAACGTGCTCGGGTAATAGCCGTACTTGTGTTCAATTGAACTTTGTCGAACGCTTCCATGTTGTGCAAACAAATAGTTGTACTTCAAATCATAAGGTTGTATACTAAGTCACTGAAGCAGATATCTCTCTTCGAAAATTTTACAAGTCTTTTTCACCAAGTGCAATTCCAACCAAAATCGGGCATAGGTTCCCCGTTTCTTCACTTTTGAAGAAATTATTTCTAAGCACTAAACTTCAAATTTTACTAAGTCCAAATTGACACATTTTTTTAAGTCCAAACTAACACTTAAACTTTTGCACTTTTTTAATTTAATTGTTAATCACGATAGTAATCCACTGTTTTTTTTTTTTTTTACGTGCGCAAAATCCTCACGGATACCTCCCCACCGGAGCCGGTGGAGGAGGTTATGTCGGACTCGAACCGACTAAAATGCACGCCGCCTGTGGGTCGCTTTGGTTGCCGAAGGTGAGGTTGACAGGCATATCCCTCGCACCCCGGCCGACCCAGGGCCATCTCTCACGATCTGGCCCTCTTCTCGGGTGTGGGGACTACAGAGTCCCCAACTCGTCCCCGGAAACGGGGAGGCGCGCCAAGCGCCTCCCGAGTTGCCTTCGTACGCGGGCAGCTTGTCTTGCGATCCTTCGTCGCTCCCGCTGCCGCTCCCGCCCCGCCTCCTCCTTCACGAGCATTACTTGCTCGCAGAAGGAGGCGCCGGCCGCCCACGCATCCGCGCAGCGAACCATTGCCGCGAGCAAGGTGGAGAGCGTGAGAACCCTCACTCCCAGGGCCGCCACAAGCTCCCGCCTCGGCGTCTCCCACGCCGGACACTCGGTGAGCGTGTGCGGACCTGAGTCCTCGCTCGCGTCGCAGTGATGGCACTCGGACGTTGGCTCTTTCTGCATCCGACGCAGATACTTTCCGAAGCATCCGTGCTCGGTGATCATCTGCGTCAGACGGTACGAGAGGCTGCCGTGTGACCTCTCTAACCACTCCCCCATGATGGGTCTTACCGCCGCTACTACGGCGTGCCCTGCGCTTGGTCGCCCAAGTCGTATCTCCCATTCCGCCACCATTTCCATGTGGAGCCGGGATCTCACGGCCCGAACTTCTTCGGGCTCAGGATCGTGACCCCGCTCCCGCGCCGCCTTTCGGAACCGGTATAGCGCCGAAAGGCATCTCGCTTCCAGGATCCATGGTGGCGATCCGGCGAGGAGACTCGCCGCGTTGAATGATATCGTGCGGTACCCCCTTATGATGCGGCACGCCAACTTCCGCTGCGGACGCTGCAGCAGGAGCATGTGCCGATCACTCAGGGTGTCCGCCCACACGGGACACCCGTACAGGGCCATGGACCGCACGACACCCGCGTAGAGTCTCCTGCAGGAGTCCTCCGGGCCCCTCAGGTTGGGCAGTAGCCGCGCCAGAGCGTTGGCTGTGCCCACCAATTTGGGGCCCAAACTTCGGAAGTGCTTCCCGAAGTCCCACCGGCCGTCGAGCACGAGCCCCAGATATTTCATCTGGTGCTTGATGCCGATGAGAGTGCCTCCCACTGTGAGACTGGAACCAGGTGGTGGCGCCGAGGTCCATGAAAGAACATGGCCTCTGATTTATGCAAAGCCACCTCAAGGCCCAGCCGCCGGATCCGTTCCACGACTTGAGCAACCGCGGTCGTGGCCCTCAGAATCGCTTCGCGGTATGTAGCCCCGCTCGCCGTCACTAGCGTGTCGTCCGCATAGCACGTGACGGCGGCGCCGTCCGCAAGCTCACCGCGAAGCACCCAGTCGTATCCAATGTTCCACAGTAGCGGCCCAAGAACCGATCCCTGTGGAACACCGCACGACATCTCACGCCGACCGACGCCGGTTGCACTTGGGTAGATGACGGCTCTCTCCGTCAGGTACGCCCCGACTATGCGGCGGAGGTAGAGAGGCACACCGTGGTACACGAGTGCCTCCCTGATGCAACTCCAGGGCAAGGTGTTGAACGCGTTGGAGATGTCCAAGGACACCGCCAACGTCACCTCACCCCGGGCAACTGCCTCCTCCGCCAAAGTCCTCACGCGCATGATGGCATCCACGGTGTACCGCCACCGGCGGAAGCCATATTGGGCATCCGCCAGGTCCGGCCCCCTACCAGAGAGGTGCTCGACGAGGCGCTTCGCAATAACTCTTTCAAAGAGCTTGCCCACCTCGTCGAGCAACACAATGGGCCGGTAGCCGGACGGTTCGTCCGCCGGGCGACCCTCCTTTCGGATGAGGACCAGTTTCCCCGTCTTCCACATCTTCGGAAACTGGCCCCGCTCTAAGCATGCGCTGAAGAACCCTCTCAGTCGGGGTTCGAGACCGTCTTCTCCCAGAGCTAGGACCCACGTGCGGCCTGGAATGCCGTCGGGTCCCGGGGCGGTGCTCTTCTTGGCTCTAAGCCTTCGCACCGCCAGCTCCAGTTCTACCCAAGTGACCTCAGGGACTTCGTCGTCAACTACCACAATGGGCGCCACAGGCGACCGAGGTGGCGGAGTCATCTGCGGCGGAACGTGTTCCGCTCGCGCCGGGAACAGGGACTCGACCACTCCACCGAGCAGAGCTGGCTGGAGAACCCGGGTCAACGGCGGGGCCCGGGGGCGCAGCTTTCCTCTTACCATAAGGTAAGGCCGCCCCCATGGGTCCCGCTCCAGCGTCTCCATGAGCTCCTTATAAGCCGCGGCTTTCGCCCGCTTAATCTCCGCTCGGAGGGCATCTCTGGCCTCCCTGTATCCCACATGAAGCTCCGTCACTCGGGGCTCCGTATCTGCGGTTCGACTACGCCTCCTACGGAGTCTGGTCCACCGGCGGTGCGCGATCACGCAGGCTTGCCGTAGCCTCGCGATCTCCGCAGACCACCAGTAGACCCGACGCCTCGGACTATAGGGTGGTGCCCTAGGCATACCCGCATCGCAGACACGAGTCATGGCCTCCCGGAACCACACCGCCTCATCGTCGATATCGACAGGCCTGTCCGGCGCAATGGTCCAGGCCTGTGCGATGGCGGCCTCCAGGAGGACCTCCCGATTCAGTCTCCCAAGCACCCAGCGTGGCTCGCGTGGGGCCGGTATGACCGGCGCATCACCCGCGGGGGGCGGGAGGGGGGAGACATCAAACCGTATACGTATCGGTGATCCGCCAGTGTCTCCACCCCCACAACAACACGCCAGTCCCGCACACGGTGCGACAGCGAAGCGCCTGCGAACGATAGGTCGATAATCGAACTGCGCTCCGCGGCCACGAACGTGGCTTCGGCCCCGCGATTCTGGAGAACTAGACCGTGATTAGCGGCCCAGCTCTCCAGAGCCCTACCTCGTGGGTTCGTGTGCCGGGACCCCCAGGTCACTGACCAGGCGTTGAAGTCCCCGAGCACAAGAACCGGATGAGGGTGGCAGGCGTTGACGACGTCGGTCAGTCGCTCCAGCGACCGCCGGTACTCCCCTATGCGTCGGTGTAGGCTCGGCGTGAGATAGACGGTCACGACCGCAATCTCCCACACACGCGCCGCTACGATGCCATGCTCCCTTGCCACGACAACAGGGGGGGGGGGGGGGGGGGGGGGGGGGATAGCGGCGTTGTACACCAGTGCTGCCGACCCGTCCAGGTCGACCACCCAGGCAGGCCCAAGGGGCCGGTGAGTGTACGGATCGGCGACAGCGGCGACGTGTACGGACCACAGTGCCATGCTCTGGAGCAGAAGACCCTGAGCATCGGCACCGTGGCCCACGTTCGCCTGCAGGATACGGAGCTGGGGATCCATTATGGAACCATCTCCGCATCCCGCCGCGAACTTTGGGTGGAGCTTCCGCCTTACGGCTTCGGCTCCTCCCCGGTGCAGGCCTTGCTGCCAACCCTGTGGTCGGCCGGTTTGCCCCCCGCTGCACACCTGAAACAGTGCAGCGGAGCTTCGCAACCGCCAGCCGTATGGCCGGGTTGGCCACAGCGGAAGCAGCGGTCCCCGACCGTCACCGCCGTTGTGCACTGCACCCCCACGTGGCCGACCGACAGGCACCTAAAACACCTGGTCGGTCGAGCCTGCAGGAGCCGGACCTGCACCCGCACCACGCCTCCAACGGCGAGGAACCCCCGGTCGGCAGCCTTTTTGGCTGCTGCGATGGGGCAGCCGACAACTGCCGCCCCCAGTCCACGGCGGCCGAAGCGGATCGCTCCGACCTTAACCGCATCTAGGGGGCAGCCCCCGGCCTCCGCCACGGTGAGGCGGATTTGCTCCGCCGTGATGGAGTCGTCCAGGTCCGAAATGCGCAGTTCTGCGCACTTGTTGTCGCCCCGCTGCAGCTGCGTGCGGCTGAGACCGCTAGCTGCTTCGGCGGTGGTGGATGCAGCGTTTCGTCACCGTCGTGACTGCTGCTGGTTGAAGACGAGTCGGTCAAGGTAAGCTCCAAGTCCGACTCCGTCTTCGGTGGTGGAGGTGAAGGAGGGAGAGATTTCTTCCTATATCTCCTCTTCCGCCGTACAGATTTCCGGGTCTGTAAGCCCACCGGGCTGTTCACCCTACTTTTCTCCGTGGCAGTGTCGAATTCCTCCGACACCGCGGCTTGGGACGCGACTTCCGCGTCGTGGTACTGCGCGACCTCCGCGCAGACTATTCTGCTTGGTTTGGGTTTATAGGTTGATGAATTCTCCATTTAAATCCCACGAGTATGACGCGATATAAACTACACTCCCTGGGTGACGCTCATTCCAGGAAGCAGGGTAAATACTGTGGATTTCCCCAGGTGTCCTTGGGGTTTTTAATACTTTTCCTTGTCGCGGGTCGGCCAATTAAGGCAAGCCCCGCGGCCTTCAGGATACCGGCTTCCCAAGTGTGGCTAGCACTCAGGTCGTTGTCGATATCTTGGAGGTTACGCGACGCGGGAGAGCAGCCAACTCTCCCAACACCGACGGTGGCACGAATGCCTGCCAGCCCCTGCGCGAGCAGTAGGCCGGCCCGTCCCGGGATCCCAAGGATCCTTTGGTCGCCCCCATGTCCCCTCTGAAAGCAGAGGGGTACTGGGAGCGACAGGACCCAAACTTTAAAGGCCTGGGCCCGCTAGCCCTAAAAAGGGCTTGTCGGGTTATTTGTCGACGGCTAGCAGAGCTCCTTCTCCTTGGAGTCAGAGTCTACTAACCGTCGTCCAGGGTGCACCAGCCTCCCCGCTTCCGTTCCCCAGGACCGCGGTCCAGAGGGAAAAGAAACAGGTAAGCCAACGTGGAGGTTACCCAACCCGCACCCCAGTAATCCACTGTAATAATAATTAAAAGTACTCACAGTTCTCTCAATCTTCAATCATTTCAGACACTGTCCACTCACGTGATACGTTGCTCGCCTAAGAGGTAGGAGGAGGTCAACTGTCCCCTCACACTGCAGATACTGCTTACTGCAACTTCACTGCGGCGCCGCTGATAGCCCAATTGTACACGTGCCGACACTTGCACTGCTCACCTCTTCACCCCTACTGTGCCGCTGCAATATAGCTCCACGGCGCACTCCAGTCCTTTATCCGGCTCGAAGGACCAAATGTACACGTCACAAAAAGTATCCCGAAATGAAACACCACACTCAGAATGGAATCTCCTCATTTTTTTAACCTCTGACTATTTAAACACATGTTTAAACATTTTAATAGCGCGATTCAGACACAAGTGTCAACGCCATCTATTGACAAGTTGAGGAACTAGTGTTACACATATAATACGTATTAAAAAAAACATACTTAGACACTGTGAATCACAAAGAAAGAACCAACATGCTAAACTATAACAGTATAGCAATATACATCTTCCTCTTTGGTCACATTTTCTGATAAGTAACCCTTTTAACACAACATTAGAAAAATATGTGAGATCAGATGGTGCATCGTTAACAAATTAGAAGATTACTAAACTTGTAAACAAGAGTAATTTGATTAGGTATTAATAATATAATATTATTTTAATGAATGTTAAGACACTTTATACACAGCGTCATCTAGCTCAAAATAAGCACCTAAATGTGATATGGATATTAGACAACTGATATAATACTTATTTTAGATACTTTTTTTAGATAAACTGCAACAGACACATAATCGTGGTGGTAAACACCACACAAAGATTTGTTCGTGGTAAGAATGGATAATCTGTATTAATAACGGAGCGGATGGCCCTCACTGTCTATCACTTCTTGAAGACGAATTTTCATCCCCGAAACCATATTAAAACATACGGCACTATTTCGCATTAGTTCTCAAGTTCTGTTTACCTCTTTATCTAATTATTTTTTTGACTTTATTTTACTTAAGTCCCAATTTTCTATAGGATTAAGATTATCCGGGCTTTTAGCCGGCCACTCAAACACCGTTATATCTTCTTGTGCATGTTCATGCGGTCACCTATTTTCACTAGCTCGCCTGGGCCCATTGAAGACATCCATTCCCAGTAACCTAAAATAATAAACCTTTTCAAACCTGTTGCAATATGTAAATCAATATCAGTAGCAATAATAAATAAAAATATATAATATGTATATATATATATACATATATATATAAATCGCGAAGGACTTCTTGCGTCTTTACAAACTACCACCCGGCGGCGTCCACTGAATGTAGTGAGATTTTTAATGTTTTCAATGCGTATGTAAGATGTTTTAATCAGTATCATATCAGTAGTCGACGTCAAATTTCATTTAAACGTTAAATGGTGATATTCAAATTAAATATTTCTAGCTGAATTTGTGCGTCCGTTCACTCTTCAATCTTTCCTGCACACTGAATACCTGCGTATACCTACTAAACACTGCATGCACATTCCTGCCTCCATCCGAATGTATGTTTAAATCAATTCCGTATAATGCTCTGCATATATCATAATGATTACAATAACTAAATTACATCCATCTACTATTGAATTGAGATTGGTTCCGTATAACTGAATTAGTTCGTCCGTTCACTCTTAAATCTTTCTTGCACACTGAATATATCCGTATACGTTCAAAACACTGCATGCACATTCCCGCCTCCATCCAACTGCATGTTGAAATCAATTCCGTATAATGCTCTGCATATATCATAATGATTTAATAACTACATGACATCTATCTACTATTGATTTCAGATTGGTTCCGAATACTGTTTTTGAATTATTGTATCCAGCTTATCAGCCAGAGTTGGACGGGACAATGAGGCTTGGCCTGGAGTCTTGGGTAGACACGGAGTCGGCAACATGAACAGCAATGGTCAGTTGCTACTCAGTCTTTGTGCTCATTTTGAGCTTACAATATCGAACACTATGTTCAGACTTGCCGCTAAGCACAAGACAACGTGGATGCATCCTCGATCCGAAACACTGGCACTTGATTGATTATACTTGTCAGGCAGAGAGATACTGGTCAAGTCCAAGTCCAACGTAGATCGATCATCTGATTTACAAAATGTGAGTCTAATACCTCAACTCCCTCTTTCCATTGAGCTGGATGAGCCCCTGTCATATGATGAGGTTGTCTCTGCTATCAGGCAGCAACAGAAGCGAGCGGTTGGTATTGACCTTATACCGGGAGAGCTGTTATAATACGGCGGCGGGGAGTTGTAGATGTTGGTTTGGAAACTTTTTGCTCGTATGTGGGAGGAAGAGCGAGTCCCGGATGACTTTAAAGTGTCTCGCATTTGTACCTTTATTTGTGTTTTTATTTGGAGGAAGGACATGACGGTATCTCCCGTCCAAAATTGAGCAGTCCGTCTGGGTAAGTACCTCCGCCCTACAGAATACCCCGGTTATAATAACCTTGTGTTGTGTTCCCGGCGGTGAGTAGGGTAGCCAGAGCCCACTGGAGAGGTTCTGTGCTGTCAGTAGGAAGACCAAAGGCTTAAATTGACCCCACTGACTGGTGGGGGCGTGAAACGTTGGTGCGGTGGTCAGGGAGACTCGGTGAAACGGTTATCCGCTGGCCGCCCGCAGGCTGTACGGTTTCCGAACCTGGGGATTATTTAATCTCCGCCTCAGGAGGCTGAACCAGCAGCCTGTGTAAAGTTCCCGGTGCTGTAGCCATGCCGGAGGAGGAGACCGGAGTGGACCTGGCTTCAGTATCTGAGAGGGGACCGGGGGCCCTTCCGCCCATCGCGCCAGCCAGTCACACAACCCCAACTTGTCTGTGGGCTCTGATTGTATGTGGCTGGGGTCTCCTAGGACTGATTTTGCGGGAAGGGCTGCTCACGACTTCGCTCTAACTTATGGGCTCTTTCAACTGGTGCATTCTATCACTAGAACACCAGAAATTGAGACCCACAGAAGCTCTATACTGGACCTTCTGCTGACTACGCGCCCGGATGAATACCCTTAAGGGTGGACGCACCTCTCGGTAATTCGGACCACAGCCTCGTCCGGGCGCAAGCATGTGTGGCACTACAAGTCGGCAGACTGGGACGGACTGCGAGAATTCTTCGCGTCGTACCCATGGAGGCAGCTTTACTTCTCTTCTGATGATCCAAGTTCCTGTGCAACAGCAGTCGCTGACGCAATTCTAGTGGGTATGGAATGTTACGTCCCCAACCGCTGGGTCGCGACAGGAGCGAGCAAACGCCCGTGGTTTAATAGGCCTTGCAGGGAAGCTAGAGACCGCAAGCAATCTGCATACAAGGCTTGGACCACGGCTCTTGCCAATAAGGATCCGAACATCGCTGAGGTGAAGCGGAAGTTGAATGCTGCTTCAAGGTCCAGTAAAAAGGCAACGTCTTGTTTGCTTGCGCGCTACCCATCTGGCAGTCGTGCATTTTGGTCGCTCGCTAAAGCTGCTGAGGGAAACTTCTGCCAGGCTTGCCTTCCGCCGCTGCAAAAATCCGACGGTAGTCTGGCCCATGGCGCTAAGGAGAAGGCCGATCTTTTGGGTAATCTCTTTGCGTCAAACTCGACTATGAACGACGGGAACGCCGAACCACCCATCATCCCCAGCTGTGGTGCTTCGATGACATAAATTAAAATCACACAACGGGTGGTCCGGCACGAGCTTAAGTCCCTAGATGTTCGGAAGTCGAGTAGGCCGGACGGCATACCGGCGATGGTGCTTAAGCACTGTGCCCCCGAGCTGTGCCCTGTACTTACACGACTTTTCGCACTCTCATACTCCGCAAGGCAGGTCCCGGCCTCGTGGAAGACTGCATTCGTGCACCCTGTACTGAGGTACGGATCTGTCCTGTCACCTTTCTTAGGAAAGGTGACAGGACAGATCCGACCAATTACAGGCCTATCGCTATAACCTCCCTTCTCTCGAAGGTTATGGAGCGTGTTATTAATACACAACTCCTGAGGTACCTTGAAGGAAACGATCTACTGAGCAACCGACAGTACGGTTTTCGCCACCGTCGCTCTACCGGTGACCTTCTTGTGTATCTCACAAACCGGTGGGCGCAAGCCTCGATGTAGCGAAGGCCTTCGATCGGGTCTGGCACAAAGGTCTTCTTACGAAGTTGCATATTATGGACTCCTCGAAGGATTGTGCGAATGGATCTCCAGCTTTTTGTCCAACAGAAGCATCCAAGCCGTCGTCGACGGCAGCTGCTCGGACCGCATGAACATAAACGCTGGTGTCCCACAAGGCTCCGTGTTGTCTCCGACGCTGTTTCTGCTGCATATCAATGACATGCTGTCTGATGGCTCCATTCATTGTTATGCGGGCGACAGTACCGGGGACACGTGTTACACGGGCCGTGCAAATATCCCTCAGTCCGAGGTGGAGAAGAGTCGCGAACAACTTGTGTCTGAAATCGAGACTACTCTCTCTGGAATATCCGATTGGGGACGACTAAACCTAGTCCAAGTCAACCCCACTAAGACACAAGTATGTGTATTCACCGCTAAGAAAACCCCATTCATTGTAGCGCCGCAATTCCTGAGCACACCGCTTACCATCTCCCTGAGTATAGGGATAATTGGTGTCGATATCTCCAGTGACGTCCAATACCGAAGTCATTTGCAGGACAAGGTTAACTTGGCATCAAGAAAGCTCGGAGTGCTCAACAGGGCGAAGCAGTATTTCACTGCGGGGCAGCAACTCCTTCTTTATAAAGCACAGGTCCGGCCTCACATGGAGTACTGCTGTCACCTTTTTGCTGGAGCACCTGCATACCAACTTGACCCATTCGACTCGTTGCAAAGACGGGCATTGAGGCTGGTTGACAATCCCATACTCACAGGTAGAGTGGAACCTCTTAGCCTTAGGAGGGATTTTGCCTCATTGTGTGTGTTCTGCCGCCTATACAATGGTTTGTGCTCAGATGAATTGTTAGACATGATGCCCGTAGCTACATTGTATCATCGCACCTCTCGCCATAGGCAGGGAATTCATCCCCACACATTGCGACCTGAGACGGTGCGCACTGTGTGGTATGAAAGAAACTTCATCCGACGCACACTCAAGCTGTGGAATGACCTCCCTGCTGCAGTTTTCCCAAGTGCCTACAATATGGAGTTCTTCAAGAGGGGCATCAGAAGGTTTCCCTATGGTCGGCAGCGCGAGTGTGACACCCCTGGTGTTGCATACGTCCATAGGCCACGGTAACCGCTTCCCATCAGGTGGGCCGTGTGCTTGTCTGCCAACTAAGTGGTATAAAAAATTAAAAAAAAACCCTCTACAAAAACAAGGGTGACCGTTCCGACTGCAACTCTAACCGCGGTATTTCGCTTTTGTCAGCCCTGGGAAAGGCCTTGGCCAGAGTCCTTTTAAACCGCTTAAAAGCTCTGTCTGAAAAGATACTGCCAGAAACTCAGTTTGGCTTCCGAACTGAACGAACCACCTCTGAAGCAATCTTTTCTGTGCGTCAACTGCAAGAAAATAGCAGAGAACAGGGTCGTCCGCTTTATCTCCGCTGTGTTGACCTGGAGAAGGCATTCGACAGTGTGCCTCGGGAAGCTCTCTGGATGATGCTTGGGAAGCTAGGGTGCACGGAGAAGTTTGTGAGACTTCTTAGACTCCTGCATAACGACATGCAATGCTGCGTCGGTGTCGATGGTGAACAATCAAATTTCTTACTCGTTACCTGTGGGGTGAAACAAGGGTGTGTTCTAGCGCCCACACTGTTCGCCAAGTACTTTGCAGTAATAGTCAGTGATGTTTTACGAACTCTTTCTGAGGGAGTAGGAAGCGGATGCTTCCGCACAGATGGCGGAGGATGGTCTTTTCAATTTGGCCAGACTTAAGGCGCGCACTAAGGTCTCCCCATACAATGATTACAGAAATCATGTATGCTTATGCTTTGTGGCAGAATCCCCTGATGGCCTGCAACAGCTAATGTCCAGTTGTCACCAAGCTTGCTGCAAGTTCGGCCTTAAAATCAGTGTCAAGAAGACGGAGGTGATGTCTCTGGACACACATGGTCACGAGACACTGTCTATACAGCTAGGTCAGGACATGCTCAAGCAGGTTGACCAGTTTTGCTATCTGGTGAGCACTATAACATCCAAGTGTGACCTTGATGATGAGATCGGCAGCAGGGTCTATGCCGCAGCTGCGATATTTGGGAAGCTGCATTCCAAGGTTTTCTGCTCAAATGACCTTAAGCTGGCCACCAAAATATCTGTTTACATGGCAGTTGTGCTGTCAAACCTCTTATATTCCTCTGAGATGTGGTGTGTGTATCGGCACCACAAACGTACTCTGGATCGTTTCCACCTCAAGTGCCTACAGTCTATCTTTAAAGGATAAGTTGGGCTCGCCTAACTGTAGCTTATGTAACTTCAATCAATTACATTTTGATGAAGTGTGTCCGGAATGAGGCTCAAAGAAAGCAATTATATTGTTACGTGCACAGGGTACAAATAAATGCCGTGTACGCAACGAAGGAATTTATTAGCTCACCACAAACTAGACAATTAAATCACTAGTGCACACAGTACTCTTCAACAGTTCCAGTCGCTCAGTAGTTCACAGTAGTCCACAGTCGTTGCTCAGGTCACAGGTATAATCTTCTTCGGTTGCTTAAGCTCGCTGTGTTTGTTAGCGATCTCAAAGACAGAATGAATGGTGTCGCTATGCGAGCGTGTTCATATACCTCTCAATTAGGAGGGTCGAATCATCTAGAAAATACGCGAGCGATAACTATCCACTCTCTTTTGAAGTTTGCCGCCGTCACTGAACTTTCGAGTTCATTCTCGATATTCACCTATTGTTTTCATTTATTCAAAAGAGTAGGTACTCATAGGTAGGTTGTGACTTTGTGTTGACAATTCTAGATTTTTCTATGCCAATCGGTAGAGTACCTCGTCACTAACAATGCGTTTTTATTTCTTGAAGATCCGGTTATTAGTTTTCGAGATATCGACGTCTGTCGTAACAATATGGTAACGGTAATAACAATATGGGCCTATGTAACAGTATCCTCGCTAGTCCAACTTCTGAGGAGCCGAAAAAATTGTATTCCTTAGCTAAGATTTGCTGTATAGATCATTGATTGAACACCATGTATTCAACAATTCCAATGAGGGCGACATAGTCACGCTATGACTAAGACCTCAATCCTCAATAACAACTGAAGATTAAAAAAAAACTATCTATAGGTAATAATAGATCAAATAAATAACCACTTTTAAAGCTTTCACTTTGGTGACAAACTTACATCACGGCCCCGCACATGTCTGTTTGTTTAAAAACTTCGGCACGCTAGCGCGCTGAAGCCCGCCGCCCCGCCGTCCCTCGTGAACCCCGAATAGACCCCTCAGACACCGTACCTAGTGCCCGTTTAAGGATATTTAAGAGACGCAAGATTGTTGTCACGAAAACATGATAAAAACTTTACAAATTAAGTACGATATTCAATGGACACATTAAGATCGGTGAACTGAACTCAAAGTATACGTGGTAAAGTATACGCTGAACACTAGTGCCCTCCAAATTTCAGTCGGGCGACGGCCGAACTATATTATACGCTAAAAGGCGTTGTAGTGATGGAATTACGTCCATGCCAATTTTTCGCCCTAGCATTCTATTGATCATAAGGAACATTTGGGCTGAAAATGAGGGTCGGTTAATCTTGCGTCCGTATTTCGGACGCACAAAGTCAGTCGGACGCGGCATCATCGGTAAATAACGCCATGTAGGACGCAACATGTCCTTCAAGATTTATATATATATATAGATCTATATATATATATGTGTTATATATATATATATATATATATATATATATATATATAAATTTCAGGGTAGAGAATAATAATGCAGAATAAAAAAAAAATATGTTAAAGAATATAATCATTTGCTTACCTAATGTTAACCGCCCTCTTGTTCTTAAGTCTATTCTTAAGTCTAATACATTTTTTGGGTTGAACCGTTGGCCACTTCTTCTCCATAAAATTTTCGGCCATCCCTATCTGACTTGAAGCATTTTTCGTCGGCAAATATAACAATTTCGTTTTCCCAGTAGAAATTTTAATAACGAGTAGCAAAACTTACTCGGTTGGTGCGATGATCGTCAGTAAGTTCTTTCTTTCTGGCTGGCTTGTAATTATGGATGTTCGCAGCTTGTAGATGTCGTCGAACAGTGCTCAGCGACACTCCAAAAGTTTCAGCACTTGAGCGCGTAGTTTTGAAGGCACATCATATTCATCATCACAACATTATGACAATTACATTGCAACTTACATGAAAACATAATTTACAATAAATATGCTATTTGTCGTTGAAAGTAGCCTGTAGACTAGACAAAAACGAACACCTAGTAGTGAGATAAACAAATTAATAATGATCAGTTATTATGTACAACGTTATTTGTGACTTAAAGGTATTGAGAGAGTCACTTTTTCTGATGTTTAGTGGTAACTTATTATAATGCTGAGCTAACTCAAAAGTAATGCTTTTTTTTCCGTAGTCGGTTCGTACTTTTGGTAATACCAACTAGCTGGGTCAGCGAAGGCTGCGTTTACAGATCTGATGTGATGAATGTGATGAATACTGTTCACGTAAAAAACAGAGTCCATTATAGGGCCTTGCCCTTGATCAGCCTTCCATATAACACATTCTATGGATATTTAAAATACGGCACACCTTGCTCACGTAAAAAGCAAGGTTATGCCTGGAAGAGCTTAGCAGTAGCTATAATTAATATAATTAACAACAAGCACAGGATTATCACCTGGCTATAGGATTGAAGTAAAAACACGATACCTTCATACTGCTACTAAGCCACCTTAAATTAAAAAAGGAAAATAAGCACACAAGGTATAAAGACAACAATTCTCACCTAACCTTGAACTCTGCGTGTGTACACTATACACATGTAGAGTTCAAGGTCTGCACAGTGATTGTCCCCGACGATAAAAGGGGTGGTCTTAGGCCTGCAAAGGTTTCTAAAGATAACCCTCGGGGTATACGTCGGTTCCATTTCCAACATTGAAGCACACCGAATGGATCTTTGTGGTTACACAACTTAGTGCCATTATGCAAAACAAGACAAATGATCGGCTATTAGCTAAATCTCTCAAGTTGGTAGATGCACACATCCAGAGACAACCAGTGGATTTGCTTAGACCAAAAAAAAACAATATAGATTAATAATGAGAATTTTTTAGTCGATACAAATAATCATTTGACTAAAAATTCTATAAATAAATATCAATGCAATATAACGATTTGTGTTGTTACAATTGGAACAACGGTTAATAAAAGAAATAAAAAAATAAACCGAGATAGGTTATCGTTGTGTTATAATAAATAATAAATTAATAAAAAAAGCCTTTTATTTCGTTAACTGAATAGAAAATTTATTAAAATAATATTAATTATGATTACTTCATCAATAATGAACATGCGTTTTTCAAACATACAAAGAAAAGTAGATACAAATAGTGAGATTCACTCATTTACCGGAGTAATGCAATGATTTGAAAGATTTTTCTAAGAAAGAAAGATTTGAGAGTATAGATAGTAGTGTATTGACGTCAATTTGTTTGATAGTACCTACCTCGTTTAATGCAGTGTGCGATCAAGAATTAATTATTAATTTGCAAGATTGCACTAACGATGATGAGAGAATAATGATATCACTAGGTTGAGTGCCAATAAAAAGATAAATAAATATTTATAGATTTATTGTTTTCAAAACGGTACCTATGTAACTAATAATCCATAAATAAATCGATTTAACGAATAATGTCCTGACACTTGTTCTTACTCGGTAACAGCTGTCACGCGAATCATCCTATAATGAACAGGCTATTCTCATAGGTCTTCCTCTTCTCCGGGTGCCTGCTTGGCCTGGCCATGACGTCGTACGGATTGTCCAGCGATCGTCACTCATTCTCGCTACGTGTCCTGTCTATCCCCATTTTAGCTTTAGAGCGTAGATGAGAGCAGTGTATTACATCCAGCTGTGTGTTCGTTGTGTTACATCCATTTATTTGAGTCAAAAATGGAAAGTGCTGGCCAAAGAAAAAATCCAATATTCTGTTTATTAGCGCTTGTCCTCTTTAATATTTCTTACTATGGCGTCAAAGCTGAGGGACCACTGGTGACTGCGCTCGGTTTTATTAGAGTTCAAATATTTTGTAATTATACATTTTCAATGAAGCTAATTATGAAAAATACTGAAAAATATCGGGCTGTAAAGGATTTTTTAGCTGTCTTGAATAAAAATCGGCCCAAGATGGCCACCGCCACAAAAAGGTGAATTATACATTTTTTCACAACTTCCTGACTATGGGTTTGCGGACCATGAGCTCCGAGTTCCCCCCAGGTTCGGATGCAATCAGGAAAATACGTTGCTATAAGATAAGATAAGATTTATTTCAGATAAAATCATCCATAATTTATTAGTATGTTGGCCTATAACTATGTTAGTATGTAATTATAAAATAATATTAACAATTCTTTTTTATTTTTTATTATTATTAATTATGAGTTATATAGGCGCCGATGTCATGTCTACAAATAAAACAATTGATCATAAATAACATGAAATTTGTTAATATTAATATATATTATATGAAAACTATTAGTTGATTAAATAATACTTAATAAATAATATTCAAATGAATTCCATTAATTAAATAAATTAAAATAAATAATAAATTTATAATGTCCTATTTGCACCTGACTACCGACTCGTTAGTCAGTGCATGAACCATACATAAGTGGTTCATATACTGACAGTCAAACCTATTTGCAAAGACACTTAGTATGCTGTTAGTGCTACCCCGTACCCTATGATAAAGGGGTTATGCGCACTACGTCCCATTCGCACTTCGTCCTCCGTTCGCAATTTGTCCCATTCGCGGTTGGTCCCATTCGCAGTTGGTCCCATTCGCACTTGGTCCCATTCGCAGTTGGTCCCATTCGCAGTTGGTCCCATATAAGTAGTTTGTAAGGGAAGAGGTAGGTTTAAGGGCCGAAGTGGGTGACACGAATAAAATTGTCATAAATTTTGCATTTTGCATTGTAATCAAATAATTAAACACTTCTGAATCAATTAAATCAGTAGGATATGTGTATACCATAACAACCATACAGACTTTCTGTTGTTTGTTTTCGTGATAAAAGAACAAGCGGCGGCGTCTATACAAAACTTTTGAGCAACATATTATCATATACATTGTTATCATATAGTATAAATAATAGACTATTTATACCATAAATAATAGTCTATTTATACTATGATAGTAGTATATAGAAATATATAATAGTCTATTTATACTATGATCAAAATACATTCTATTACTAATACAATTGCGTAAACTGACAAGTTGGTTTACGTGAAAACTATTACAATATCGTTAATGGTGTATTATTGCTATAGCGCACGTTTTTATTAAATATTTAATTTAACTATAGTCAGAATTTTAATTCGATTCCAAATTTGACATTAGCTACTGTCATTTTGTGAAATAATGATACCTCATATAATAGTGTAGTGATGAACACAAAAATCGATAAACAATCAGTGTGGTGCCATCAGTGTGCCAATTAAAGACTAAATTATGATTTTTATTTAAATAAATACATAATTATTCATAATAATTATTTATTAATTAGTAATTGCTGCTCTATTTTATTATAAGTTAATATTTTTGTTTTTATATTAAAACCAAAATTATAATAAAAGAGCCTAGATAGTTTTCAGTATTGGCAACCCGTGCGAAATTGGGTAAATAAACGCCGTTTCCAAAGTATTCCCAGATGCAAAAGTTAGCGGTTGCTTTAAGCACTATAATGCTGCAATTTGGAAAAAAGCAAATAAAATGCATTTGACAAATACTAGTGTCGGTCGAAACATAGCAAGACTTTGCTCTATTATGCCACTTGTACCAGCCGATTACATTCCTGAAGCATGGCGTCTTATCCTTAATAAAACAACAGATACACCTGAAATGCAACATTTTATACAGTATTACCAAAAACAGTGGTATCCCACAATATCTCCGGCAGTAATTAGTTGTGCGGGTCAAAAACATAGAACGACAAATGCGCTAGAAGGTTGGCACCGTCGCTTGAATAGTCGTATACCTAAAAAACCAAACTTGTTTTTGTTTATTTACAAAATGCGCCAAGAAGGAAAACACTGGGACAAAGTTATTGAAAAACAGCTTTTTTATAACGAAAAAAGAAAGAACAGAAAGGCTCTAGATATTAATTTTGATCGAAAATACAATAAACTCTTAGATGATCTACAGTTTGAGTTACCTCTTCATCCAGAGCAGCCTGTATAGCGTCCTCCAGCGAGTAAAAATTCCTGGCCGCTATAATAGTGCTGAGCCTACGATTTCTCAAGCCATCGGCGAATTTTTTAATCGCAATGTTTTCATTTAACGGTTTTAAAACGTTATAACTTTCGGAATTACCGTTGGCCTGCAATATCGTAAGGTCTACAAATAATTCGGTTAATTGTTTTCCATAATCTGAAATCGATAAATTATTCTGCCTCAACTGTTCTAATTTACCTGAAATTGCCGTTGCCGCTTTCCGAGGTAAAAGTTCCTTTTTCATATCTCTAATTAAATGCTCTACACTGAAATAGCTCGTATTCAGCCTTAGTTTTGCAACTTGAGATAATCTGCTTTTCAATATAAAATTAATTAAATTCTTTTTACATGCATCTTTTTCCAATAGAGAGTTATAGTAATCAATATTATACTACTGATTGTATACTATTTTGGTTGATTTAGAAGTGTTTATTTATTAGATTACAATGCAAAATGCTAAATTAATGACAATTTTATTCGTGTCACGCACTTCGGCCCTTAAACCTACCTCTTCCCTTACAAACTACTTATATGGGACCAACTGCGAATGGGACCAACTGCGAATGGGACCAACTGCGAATGGGACCAAGTGCGAATGGGACCAACTGCGAATGGGACCAACCGCGAATGGGACAAATTGCGAACGGAGGACGAAGTGCGAATGGGACGTAGTGCGCATAACCCTGATAAAGGGACGTGCACCGTTTGCGTATAGTCGTGTAAAAACAGTCTACACGCAACTCAGCGAACATCCCCGAAGCGCTGCAGTGTCGGGGCAGACCCAACAGCAACCTAAGTGCATTATTGTACTGGATGCGAAGGGCGCTAAATTGTTTCTGCGTGTATGAGACCCACAGGCTGCCAGTGTAAAGTGATGTACAGTATGCTCTAAAGAGCGTCAATTTGACACTCTCCGAACAACGAGCAAACCGGCGGGCAATCATGTTGGTCGATGAGTAGGCTATGATGATGATGAAAATGACAGAAATTTATAAACTTTTGATGATCACCAATCGCCATGTTATGTGGCCGACGGCGTGTAACCACTTTTGACGTAGGTGCAGTGTATACAAATTGTGAAAATTTGTATATATCATTGCATTAGCCGCGTGGTTCCTGGCAGAGTACAATTTGGGCCGCCCCGTGCGGTGTCGTACAAGGTGACTAAGGGATAGGGCTGTTTAACATCAAACAGATATATACAGCCCAGACTCAGCCTCAGATGTATGGCTCGACTCAATAACAGTGCCCAGAATACGGCAATAGGCTCACCCCCTATTACGTGGGACCGAATTCAATGATTGGTGAAATGTGGGTGTGGGTTAATCCACCTCTGCCTAACCCTCCGGGGATAAAGGCGTGATTATGTGTATGTACATATCATTGACTTATAGGATCAACTGTACTTACAAGTATATAATATAATAATTAAATAAAGCCTTTAATCGCTACATATCACATTCTCAAAAGACCACTTTCGTAAAACAAGATATATTTTTTTTACGTGCGCAAAGTCCCCACGGATACCTCCCCACCGGATTCGGTGAGAGAGGTTATGTCGGACTCGAAACGACTAAAACGCACGCCACCTGTGGGTCGTTTTGGTTGCCGAAGGTGAGGTTGACAGGCATATCCCTCGCACCCCGGCCGACCCCGTAAAACAAGATATTTGCAAAACATGATAATATCATATTCTGAAAACATCATTCTAGCATTAGGTAGGCGCAAAAATAACAGCACGACATAAATACATACTTGTATCAAAATTTGTGGAACATTTTGAAAGAAAGAAAGTGGTTGCGCCGATAGTAGAATTTGTATTTTTTTCGCTCAATAGTAGTAATTCAAATTGATGACACTGAACACACGCTCCCTATACCCATCTCCCTCCCGCACTACCTTTAAAGTGAGATAGCAATAGTTTTCGCACCGCTCAATTGTCAAAATAGCCGCATATTCACTTCCGCTTCGAACTAGCAACAATGGCCGGCGGCGCGCGCGACTCTCAGAAATTAATAATGTTTGTTGGATTTTAACCGCTTTCATAGACCTTTACCGATCGGATTGTGCCTCTCGTGTGTCCCTCAAGTGATTTAGTGATGTGGGCAGCAGCTCCTGAGCCAGGAAGAGAAGATCGGTGCACCGGCCCAGCCAGCACGTGGCGTAGTAAAGGTTAGTGCATCCTCTCCTAATTTCTCGGGTTGCATTCAATGCCTAAACCACCTCCGCGGCAACCCGATCACCTATCTTGTTTGTTGTGTAAAGTGTCATATGAAACATGTTAACTTCACCCCCCGCATAATACAGTCCACTAGCTCAGGTGGCATGAGAATCGCGCCACCAGAAAGAAAAGAAAGAAAATACATTTACGATCACGATTTCATTATAGATAGATAGATATATTTTTATTGCACACCAATATTATAAGAGATTTACAAACATAATTAAAATTACAGTTAAATTATAGGTAGGTAAGCAGGTTCAGTTCACTACGAATATTTTGTAACACGGAGATGTCAATTGCACATGTATGCACATAAACACTGGTAAATACTGATCTCACAAATCCGACCACCACGTTACGTCACCATCAGACATTTACTTCTGCGTCTCGTTTGCCGTTTAGGAAGGTCTCCAGCAGAGTGGTCTCGATCAATACGGGTGTTGATGAGTAGGCCCGACATTCTTGGAGGCTTTAACTAGATTTTTGTTGCTTCTCCTGGAGCTGCGCTCGGTAGACATACTCCAGGTGCTTGTCATCGTAACGTGTGTCTAAAGCTTCCATCAAAGACCCCAGAGTCCTTCCTTCAGATGGCAGGTTTTTCAGTATTATTAAAGCATCTCCTCGTAATGCAATAAATGACTCTTTGCTCCAGGCTTTAATTTTTGCCAATATCTCGAATTGGTTCTTGAAGGCTGTCCACGAGGAAGTTCCATCAAAGTGTGGTTGATTGAACTTTGCTAATGATGGTGAGGTCACGGTAACAGGTCCGCAGGTTTCCAGCATGACGATCTTCTTTTCGAGAACTTGCAAGCGGTTGTACATGGTCCCAGTCTTCAAAGTATCTTCATTGCTCAGCATTTGCAAGTCTTCAAGGTTCCTCACTTTGTCTCCCAGTTCATGGATGCCTGCATCGATTTTACTCATGACAGCTTCCTGGTTGGCCTGCATCGTCTCCTGCATAGAAGCCTGCATCTTTTGCCTAGAGGTATGCATCTTTTGCCTGGAGGGATGCATCATCTGTTGCATATAAGCTAGCAGCGTTATCATGTTGGTATCTGACGAGGTTCCATCTGGTGCTACTGTAGTTCCCGCTGAGACAGCAGCATCGGCCTGACGCCCTTCCTATTCAAGGCTCCATTGACGTGCGGCCTCCATTTTCACTTGATTTCTGGTCCGTGGAGTACGCCCTTCGTCTTCACGTGGTAATAACGGCATTCCACTTCTGACACCAATTGTTACGCGCACAGGGTACAATTGAATGCCGTTTACACAACGAAGAGATCTTTTAGCTCATCACGAACTAGACATTTAAATCACTAGTACACACAGTACTCTTCAACAATTCCAGTCGCTCAATAGTTCACAGTAGTCCACAGTCGTAGCTCAGATCGCAGGTAGAATCCTCTTCGCTCGCTTAAGCTCGCTGTGTTCGTTATCGGTCTTAAAGACAGAATGAATCGTGTCGCTATGCGAGCGTGTTTTTATACCTATCAATGAGGAGGGTCGAATCATCTGGAAAGTACGTTACCTACTCTCACTGAGCTTCGAGTTCATTCTCGATTTAACTTATTCTTTTGTACTTGGCGGTAGGTATGTTGTGACTTTGTGTTGGCAATTCTAGATTTTTCAATGACAGTCGGTAGAGTACCTTGTAAATAACAATGGGTTTTAATTTCTAGAAGATTCGATTACTAGTTTTCGAGATATCGACGTCTGTCGTAACAATATTATAAGTAATATTTATTGGTTCCAAAATCCAATATGTCTAATGTTGCCAGCTGCTGGTGTGGTTAACCCTTTCCCTTCACACCTGTTAACATTGTTATCATATCTTAAATGGTGATTGGGTCGTGATTGGCTTGTAAATAAGTAGCTTACTGAATTAACATCTCTTTATTATGCGTTTAATGAGTTCCGTTTAGACATTATAAACATAAAAGTATGAGATTATATAATGAGTTTATTTTACACACACATAATTTTGTTAAAAAAGTGAAGTAAAAAAAGCAAATGCGTAACGAGAATAGTGAAGCTCTTAGTGGCTTCTGGTTGCCTAGTACAAATTTCTCAATAGTACGCTATTATATTCCCACGACCCAACGATGCCTGGGACGAAGTTGCTTGGCTTCTTTTGAGTTTTTACGAACAGCTGTGAGACGGAATTGTGTTGTTGTTGTATCGTAAAAAAAGCACGATATAGGTAGGTAGGAAATGACAGAAAACAGCTGTGCAGTGCACTACACAAATTGAACGGCATTCCTCGAACTCGACACACGAGTCAGGTGTGGGATCAGCTGCTGGCCGCCGACATTTAAGTACCTAAAATGGCGCCATTTGATTCACAAACGCGTCGTAGAAAAAAAGAAGAAGTCAGTTAAAAAAATGTCAGGTGTGCACGAGTTCTTTGCGATACTCAGCTATAGACTGTTTTTTTTTTTTTTTTTTTATATCACTAAGGTGGCAGACAATCATACGGCTTACCTAATGGGAAACAGTTTCTGCGATTTATGGACTTTAAAATATCAGAGCGGCGCAGCGTGATAATCACGCTGCCTTTATTTCAAACAATCAATTAGCCCATCAAAGTCCACTACTAGACTTGACCTCTCCCTATATTGGCAGGCATAGGCAGGCCTACAGTTTCCACGCTGCCAAACGGGTTGGTACAGGGTTTTATTTCAAGGTTTTGTTCTCTCGCAGTGATATCGTCTGCGTATTTTTCCGTTAGGTGCCTCACGACACTCTTCCGATGAGATGGGATGGTGATATCTACTTGTATTCTTTCTCCGTCACCACAGGGATAACTGCCTTTATTTAGCATGGGAATATTGCCTGAGACATGGACTCAAGGAGAATCAGGGTTTTTAAAGTTATTAAGATTATTAGGAGTACAGAGGCTGTAAGACTGGAATATTATTTTGGGCTTTTTTTTTCAACGACAGTATTCTTATACCCACAATAATGTTTATGGGAATTAACGCGATCATCGTATTGGTTTTTACCGTAAACATTATTGTATTTCATGGAACGCGAAAGTTTAAGAGTTAGGACAGTATTCCTTTGCAGGGTTTCGTACCTCAAAAGGAAAAATAATGGAACCATTAAGTATAGGATCACTTCATTGTACGTCTGTCTGTCTGTCTGTCAAGATCTTATTCTCAGGAATATGTGGAGGTATCAAGTTGAAATTCATACCACATACTTAAGTCTATAACGTCTACAAACTGTGCAATAATCAAACTTCTAAGTCAATGCGTTCAAAATAATAGGTATACATATGAAATTGTTGTATTTTTGAAGAAATTGGAGGACCCGTGAAACCAAAGAGATAACATTTATATAACAAACAGTATCTTTACTTACAATTTTGAAAAGTGACAGCTGTAAAAAGTAATATGAAATTAAATTTATCATCTAAACAGATAGCATCAAGGAAGTCCTATTTATGAAGATCGAATTTAATTTATCAAGCGGCCAATAAAAACAAAATTTAATACAGAGTTGTAAAATCTTGAATTCAACTTTCAAACAAAATATAAATAATGGAAATAGCTATTAAATTACAGGAATAACAAACTCATGAATCTGTAAGAAAATTTCGGCAATTTCATAGGTAAAGATCTAATATGCAGTCAAGTGTGCATACGTTACATAACCAAACGAAGTAGTAGAAGGCCCCTTCGCTTGTTCATCCCACAAGGCCACAACTCAGAAATAAGAATACCTCTTAGTAGTTTCTGATTCCCTAGTACCAATAACTCCACAGTACGCAGTAATATTCCCACGATTTACGAACAGCTGACGGAAAGGTTGTTATCGAAAAAAACATTTCTGAAGCAGGTATAACCAGCTGTGCCATACAATGACCCAAAAATTCCTTACACCAAGTCAGGTGTGGGAATCAGCTGTCTGATGATATGCACCTGAACTTACCTGAAGTTGCACAATTCAAACAGCCATATTTTTTGTGTTACCATCATGAAAAAAGATTGAATTGAAAGTGAAACTTGTATTATCGTTGCACCGTGTATTTACGCGGTGACTCGTGCGTGTGCCAATCGTGCGTATTGTATTATTTATTTTGCACGAATATTGTGCAAATTATTATTTTTATTATTTTATTGGTGGCGCGTGGGCCAACGTGTGCGAGTGGACTGTATTGCGGAGAAGCAGATAACTGTTCTATTGACACTTTACACACAAAACAAGACAGGTGGCCGGGCTGCCGCGGATTCGATCCAGGCAGTGAATGCAGCCCGAGAAATTAGGAGAGGATGCACTAACCTTCACGACCCACGTGTTTTTCATAGCAGCCGGTACACGGATCTTCTCTTCCTTGCTCAGGAGCTGCCGTCAGCGTCACTAGATCCCTTGAGGAACACACGAGAGGCACCATCCGATCGGTAAAGGTCTATGAGGCGGTTAAAATACAACAAATATTATTCATTTCTGAGAGACGCGCGCGCGCGATCGCCTTTACGCTGGCTAGTTCAAAGCGAGAGTGAGTGTCTATATTTCACAAATGGCGGACGGACGAACTACACTATGGTTAGTGCGGGCGGGGAGATGGGTATAGAAAGGGTGTGTTTCCATGTCAAAAAATACAGTTTCCACATCGGCGCAACCATTCCCCCCGGCTTGAAGGGTTACCTTCGAAACGAAAAAATGTGGAACAAAACTAATGTCTAATCTAAATCTAGGTTTGCGAAATAACAACTAAAATATAAACATAGATTGGAACTCGTGCCTACTGCTGGCTAGGCAGAGGGCAGAGGCGAACAACCGGGCGCAGATACGATCCGGTTGCAGTTTTAACCCGTACAACACGAGTTATCCCGCGGGCATCGGGAAAAATTTCCTCTACTACTCCTAGAGGCCAATGTAAAGGAGGCGCATTCTCAGTCATAAGGACTACCACCGTACCTACAGTAATTGGGTTGGATGGAGTATTCCATTTTTGACGTGACTGCAGCGTGTGCAAATAATCGGTTCTCCAACGATTCCAAAACGATTGGACCATCTTATCTAAAAGAGCGTGACGAGTTAGGAGGTGTATTCTATCGTCATCAACATCTATTGCGGGCAAATATTTTAAAGGAGTCATATTTAAGAAGTGAGCTGGCGTCAGCGCTAACGGCTCTGACGGATCGCTAGATAGAGTCCGACACAGCGGACGCGTGTTCATCACCGCCTCTACTTGCGCGAGTACGGTACTCAACTCCTCGAACGAGAGAATCTGTTCGCCTATGACGCGAAACAGATGCGACTTAAGGCTTTTAATATTCGCTTCCCAATTACCACCAAAATGACTAGCTGCAGGCGTGTTAAAGTACCATTCAATGCGATTTTCGGCTAAGATGTGAGCGAATTCACTTTGGTAGTACTTAGACCGTAAGAATGTGTGCAATTCCGAAATACTACGTCGGGCCCCTACATAGTTTGTACCGTTGTCCGAATACATGCGCTTAACCGGACCCCGACGCGACAAAAAACGTTTAAAAGCGGACATAAAATTTGGCGTACTTAAATCACCGGTCAACTCTATATGAACCGCGCGAGTTGTCATACAAATGAACAAACAAACATAAGCTTTCGTGGAGCGAATGCCACGACCACGAGCAATGGTGACCTTGAAAGGCCCAGCAAAGTCTGTGCCGGTGTGTACGAAAGGTTTTGCGGATTGAACAACACGACAAGAGCGATGATCGGCCATTTCAGGCGCGATAAAACGCGGGCGGAGTTTAAAACAAGGTACACATCTGTGTACCCTAGCGCGAATCAAATTACGAGCGGAAATTATCCAGTATTTCTGTCTCAAAATAGACATTAACAAATCGGGACCAGCGTGACAATTCACTTTGTGATGATAATCTACTAACAAATCTAATACGTGGTCCTTACGCGGGAGAATTACTGGGTGCCTTTGTTCAAATCCTAAACCTGAATTTCTCAAACGACCACCTACTCGAATGAGTCCATCTTCCAAAAATGGTTTCAAGTGTCGGAAAGAACGACTACAAGGTTTGTTAAATTCTAAATTTTTAAATTCAGAAGCAAAATAACACTTCTGCAATTCGCGAAGTATGATCAATTCAGCCTTATCTAAATCAGCGGCGGTTATATGACCGCGTGTAGATAAAATTCTCAAAAATCGGCCTACATAAACAACACAACGCAACAGTCTCGACCAAGACGAGACGCGATTAGCCAACAACAAAACCAGGGACTCTTCACGCGGGACCGACACCACAAGCGAGTGCTTCTTTTCCTCGGGTGGTTCGGAAACCGTAGTGGGATTGAATTGACTAACTGGCCACTTATCTAACGCGGCATGAATCCAGGACGGTCCACTAAACCATAACGGGTGATCTAATATTTGCGAAGGAAGCAGTCCACGAGAGAGACAATCGGCTGGGTTGTCGGTGCCAGCAACGTGAAAGAGATTTTTTGGCGCTAATTCCGATTGAATTTTTGCCACTCTATTAGCGACGAAGGTGTCCCAACGATGGGGCGAAGAGTGGGCCCAACACAAAGCGACTGTTGAGTCCGAAAAAGCTAAAATTCTATTAATATTAATGCGACTACTACAAGCATTGGCGATAGAGGTGATCAATCTAACCAACAATAGTAAAGCGCATAGCTCGAGGCGTGCCAGAGAGACGACCTTACGGGGAGAGACCTTCGATTTCGCGCTTATAAGGCTAATTGAAACCTTACCTACATTCGAGACATGAAAATAGACTACTCCTCCATACGCCCTCTCACTAGCGTCCGCGAAGCCTACTACCGTAACAACACTAGGTTGCGATATACCTACATGACGCGGAATTTGTACTTGGTCAAGCACAGAGAGTTCTTTTCTAAAGCGAGCCCACAACTTAGCAATGTTGTCGGGCGCGGTGTCGTCCCAATCACAATTCGAAAGCCAAAGCTCTTTTATAAGTAGTTTGGCGTACAGAACGACAGGAGCTACGAATCCCATTACGTCCCATATCCGTGCCACACACGACAGGATAATGCGTTTAGTACAAGTTTGCGGGGTCGAACTACTTTTCAAACTAAACGTATCAGATGCGGGCGACCAGCTTAAACCAAGCACCTTGTGCGTATCACTTTCATCGAACTCCTTAACCGAAGACAATCGGTGCGACGGTGGAATCGACTCTAACGCTGTTTGCGAGTTGCTCGTCCATTTCACGAGATCAAATTGACCCGCCTTCATGAGACTTATAACCTGAGCGGCCGTCTCGACAGCCTCGGCCTCGCTATCTACACTATACACGAAGTCGTCCATGTATAAGCCAGTCTCAATGGTGGCTCTCGCTTTAGGAAATGCATCGCCCTCGTCAGCGGCCAACTGCTTGACGGTGCGAAGTGCGTGAAAAGGGCTAGATTTAAGCCCGAAGCAAACACGATTAAACTCGTAAACCATTAAAGGTTCTTGCGGTGAAAATCTATACAAAAATCGTTGAAACCTACGATCGGGTTCGCGCACTTCAAGGCACAAAAACATTTGTCGAATATCTGCAGAGAGTGCCACAGCGAATAAACGAAAATTTACAATTATGTCAAATAAATTACCTTGAAGATTTTGACCACAATACAAAATGTCATTAAGCGACACGGAAGTGCTAGTCTTAGCACTGCCATCTAAAACTACGCGGAGTTTAGTAGTAAGCTTATCTTCTCTAATAACTCCGTGGTGCGGGATAACGTACGAAGGCTGGGTCTCGTCAGTGTCCGCAGGCGCAGGTGAGATGTAACCTTTATCTAAATATTCGTTAACAACCTCATCATAGGCTTGCTTTAACTTTGGAGACGCCTGCATCTTTCGTTCTAAACAAAGAAAGCGTCTTTCAGCGGATGCACGGGAGTCCCCGAGCGAAAAAATATCTCCCTTGAAAGGGAGCGCGACCACATAACGACCCTGCTCATCACGAGTAGTCGTGCGACAATAAATCTCCTCAGCCATCTTGTCATCGGGGCTTAGGATTGGTGGGACATTGACCTCTTCAATCTCCCAAAACTTGCGGATGGTAGACTCCAGTGGCGGCTCGACGGTGCAACAGAACGAGGCAGTCGAGTGACTAAAACTATCTATAGAAGCGGGTGCGGAACCAATTATAACAAAACCCAGAACTGTTTCCAGGGCGTGCGGAGCGGGGTACGTCGGACCCCCTCGAACCTTACGTGATAACTGGAGGTGCGGGAGAATCGAAGCGCCGATCAATATATCGACGACTCCAGGAACAGCGTAAGTCTCATCAGCTAAAGGTAAGTCTTTAAATTTCGTTAATAAAGACGTGTCAACTGGGACGGTAGGCAACTGTTCAGTTATTTTATCCGTAACGAACGAATCCATGTCAAACCAAATTTTATTATTAAAACGAGATCCAAACCTCGTTTTAACTGTGCCATGAACAGCTGACCGTAAACCTCCAAAACCCGTCACCACTGAGTAGGTTGAACGCCTATCAACATTGAAACCAAGACGTTGACAACAATCTTGAGTAATAAAATTACTTTGCGAAGCGCCATCTAATAGCGCTCGAACAATGTGCGGTTTACCTAATGCATCAACAATAACCACGCGAGCGGTCGCAAGACAAACCGTAGTGAGGGCAGCACTAGCGGAGAACGAACACAAGGTGACGTCATTCGTAGCGGTCCCCGGGCAGGCCGGAGCGCGTGCGAGCTCGGGCTGCGGCTGCGGCGCAGGCTGCCGCGCGTCACCGCTCGACGAACCAACTGTGCTCACCTTGGATGCGGCATTACTATTTTCAAAATGAAGCAAAGTGTGGTGTCTCGCTTGACATTTGCGACAACCATTTCCACTATTACATAAACCCACGCGGTGTTTAGTACCGAGACAATTAAAACAAAGATTATTAGCGCGAACAAATTTATAACGATCACTAGGCGACAATTTTAGGAAACCAGGACACTTGTACAGTTGCGAGTGATGAGTGCTACACAAAGAGCAAACAGGTGACTGTACACGTGCTGGTGCGGTACTAACATAAGTATGAGTTGACCTCAGTGACTTCGATGACGCATCTACTTTGCGTGCGGGACTAACAACTGTCTTCGCGCCTTCATGTTTCGATGAAGAGCGTTGTAATATTTTTATATGCTCGCGAACAAAACCTTCTAAGTCTTCGAACTTAGGAATTTTATTGCCGCGATGATCCGACTCAAACAAACGAATGGTTTCGGAATCTAATTTCCTTAAACCCATATACAAAAATACGAAGTCGCAGAGGTCATCGATCTTCAAGTTCTTTACGGCGCGAACAGCTGACGCGAAAGTATCTAGAAATTTCTCTAAGTTTTGATCGTTACATGCCGTAATAGATTTCAAATCAGACATCTGATCTAAATAGGCGTTAGCTACCGATCTTTTATCCTCATACTTAGCTTTCAAAGTATTTAAAATTAAATTATAATTCCCGGCACTAAACGTAATTCCAGCGCAAGCGGTTATAGCTTTACCAGTCAATTTTTCAACGAGATAATGCAATTTTTCGTGATCTGTCAACGAATCGTTCTTATCTATTGTATTCTCAAAACTATCTATAAATCGACACCAATTGCGAATGTTACCATCAAACTCGGGTATTTGAATTGGTGGCAACTTAGGTCGGTCGCGAGTGGGGTTGGGTCGGTCAGACGGCTTCTCCAAACTCCTCGCGACGCGCTTGATACGACAATACAAATCGTCAAACGACGACAAGGCTTGATAACTCACTGAGTAATCGGGATCCAAATTCAACTCTAAAACGTTGATGTCATGCACTAAGGTTTCGAAATCCGCGCGTAGACTATCTAAGTTTTCTATAGAACACAAGAACGAATCTCTGATGACCAAATCAGAGGTTTTAAGTGCACTATCATAAATCGATTGTACGCGAGAGTAAATCATTTCTTTTTTAGCGTATAAAAGTTTCAATTGAACCTTACCGGTCTTATCAACCTTTGGGGACATGTTTACAATTAAATATGAAATGACTTAATCCTAGCGGTACAGAGCAGCGAGGCGGCGCGAGCGTTAACTATGTAGGTAGGTAGGTGCTTACAACTGTGAATGCACGCTTGAACAAACGCGCATAGCAACAAGGTCGCACCTGCGCGATGGTCGCTGTCTAGATTCAACTATTATTTCCGAGATTAAGTATTGCGTAATATCTATTCAAATTAAAATACTTTCGTATGAATTGGGATGAGATGCGAGCGAGGTAGGCACAGCCACGTGTCTACCCACGCAGGTACTAGGCAAATACGACGTGAGCCGAGAACAACGTAATTGAAAAAAAACAAAACAAAGCCAAATGCGTTAGGTATTACACTGTGCCTATGCACTAGGGTGTCTGAGTATACCTAAGATCTAAGCCTAAATGTCTGGATGCGGGGTTTTCTACTAAAATAACCAGGCACTTAGGTGCGATGCGAAAATTGTGAACTACGATTAAGTGTTGATATGATACCTAACCTATTTATGTATTAGGTAGGTACAATGCGAGCCAGCGGCGAACGGACAACAAATTCTAAGCCTAAGTGTCTGGATGCGGGGTTTTCTACTAAAATAACCAGGCACTTAGGTGCGGTGCTCTCATTCCCATTAGAATAATAACAAAATACGAACTACGGCTAAGAATCCGGCTCGATCCGGACCAAAAAATGGTGGCGCGTGGGCCAACGTGTGCGAGTGGACTGTATTGCGGAGAAGCAGATAACTGTTCTATTGACACTTTACACACAAAACAAGACAGGTGGCCGGGCTGCCGCGGATTCGATCCAGGCAGTGAATGCAGCCCGAGAAATTAGGAGAGGATGCACTAACCTTCACGACCCACGTGTTTTTCATAGCAGCCGGTACACGGATCTTCTCTTCCTTGCTCAGGAGCTGCCGTCAGCGTCACTAGATCCCTTGAGGAACACACGAGAGGCACCATCCGATCGGTAAAGGTCTATGAGGCGGTTAAAATACAACAAATATTATTCATTTCTGAGAGACGCGCGCGCGCGATCGCCTTTACGCTGGCTAGTTCAAAGCGAGAGTGAGTGTCTATATTTCACAAATGGCGGACGGACGAACTACACTATGGTTAGTGCGGGCGGGGAGATGGGTATAGAAAGGGTGTGTTTCCATGTCAAAAAATACAGTTTCCACATCGGCGCAACCAATATAGGACACGCCAACTTGACTTCACCTCGCCTGATGGTAAGCTAAGGGCAAAGTCTCAGGAAAGAGGGTCACCATTACAGACACTAAGTAATGTTACAATGGTGGCACTCAGCTTGGCGGCCTCATCAGATGCTTTTTCACGCCCCGCTTAAAGGACCCGGGACTGTAGGAAGAAGGAAACGCGTGTGCTGGTAATGAATTCCAGGTCTTGGTGGTGCGGCAAAGAAAAGAGTCTCCGAACCGCTTGGTTCTTGCTCGTATATTCTGCACAGTGTGAGCGTGACATCTAAGCCTTGCACGTGTTGTCCTATGTAGGAAAGGAGAAGGTGGGATTAGTTGAGATTATTTGCATGAAACTTGATTGATTCTATTAATTGGACTCCCACGAGTGAGCAGTTGGCCTTAGTATGAAAGTTCGGCTATGGTGATGTATAATGTTACGCTAAAGGTGGAGTCTCAAGAAAGAAATTATGGCTAAATTTTTATACCACTTAGTTGGCAAACAAGCACACAGCCCACCTGATGGAAAGTGGTTACCGTGGCCTATGGACGTCTGTAACACCACAGGAGTCACAGTCGCGCTGTCAACCCTGTAAGTACAGAGTTTCTGTGCCGTCAGTAGAAGACAAAGCAGGACAAGCCTTTAGTCTTCCCACTGACAGCACAAATTCTCCGGTGAGCTCTGGCTACCCTACTCACCGCTGGGGACACAATACGAAGTTATTATAGCCGCGGTATTCTGTACGGTGGAGGTACTTCCCCAGTCGGACTGCTCAATCGGACGGAAATACCGCCGTGTCCTAGTCCTACATCCTTAAAAATAAGCTAAATAAACATTCTAGGACACTGCGCAATCTCACATAAATATACTAACATTTTAGTTCGCACATACACTGCTATTAATATTGTTTTTTTTTAATTTTTTGATCTGTTAACTAAACCATTTGTTATATGCGCTATGAATCTGTTCCCGGCGGTGAGTAGGGTAGCCAGAGCTCAATGGAGAGATTTTGTGCTGTCAGTGGGACGACCAAAGGCTTGTCCTGCTTTGTCCTCTACACTGACGGCACAAAATCTCTGTTCTTACAGGTACAGCACGGATGTGACTCCACTGGTGTTATACACGTTCATAGGTCATGGTAACCACTTTCCATCAGGTGGGCCGTGTGCTTGTCTGCCACCTAAGTTGTATAAAAAAAGGCCTGTCCTAGTTCGTCTGCAGATGCTACCTGTATTTATGAATTATAGTAGCTTCAATTTATAAGATGAAATGAACTTACTAAAAATCTAGGCCCGGAATAAGCAGAGTATAGGTTTCCGAATGCGAATACTTACTTATATATTACTATATTTGAACATAAATTAATAATAATATAGTAATTTATATACATTCACACCCAGACTAATGCAAATATACGTATTTGTAATGAGCGGAGATCGAATCCGCGACCAATCGCTCTCCCGCTACACCTCAGCGGTCGTAAAATGTTTACGTTAATCATAGATACTAATAATATCGCCATATTATGTTCTCTCTCTCTCTCACTCCCGTGCCGAGAATCCTTTGATCGAAGGACTTTCAATAATCTCTTAGTACCTCTGATAGCCTAGTACCGAAAATTAAAAGAACACGTGATATTGTCAGCAAAATCCCACGGTTCTCTGTAGCGACGGTTTTATTCCCAAGAAAACCTCTAAAAAAAGTTTTTTGTGCTTTGACAGTACCAGGCTAAAAACTTAACCCAACACATTAATCTTAACAGTCATTTCTTACGTATTCTGTTGCACAATACGGCATCATTTTTTGTACTGTGGAGACATAAAAAAAATCTTTTTCGTTCAGCTGTGTAGAAAAAATCTCAATAGACCGCCTCGGGAGAATAAGCGTGGGAGTTAGTCGGAACTAGCACGTGGTATTAAATTTGTGGTACCAGGCTATCATCAGTTGTGAAGAGATTACGTACGTCGGATGCTAACTTTCGTAACAGCTGCAGCGTTGTCATGACAACGCTGCGTGGCGTCCGCACGTGCCTTTAATTTGCCGCATGTGTGTGTTTCACTCGTTTCGAGTACTATGTGTGTAAGGGTGTCTAGACGGTGCGTCACGACATACCCCAAACCAAACCCGTCTGAACACGCACACAATGTTAAAGAGGCGTGGCGTTGCACACATGAATCTACGACTTGTTCATAGACTCTTAATAGCTTCTGATTCCCGTGTAGTTTCGTTTATGAAATCCAGTGTCAGAAAAATTGCTGTTAGTAAATTGACTGCGATCAAAGAGGTTTGTGGGTTGTATTTTGGAAATTTCAAAATGAAAATGGT
Source organism: Eilema griseolum (assembly GCA_963662185.1). Classification (NCBI taxonomy): domain Eukaryota; kingdom Metazoa; phylum Arthropoda; class Insecta; order Lepidoptera; family Erebidae; genus Eilema; species Eilema griseolum. Next base: position 2,350,710 of record OY759232.1, read on the forward strand.
GGTATTCCGGGATTGCCAACAGTCTAAGTATATAAAATAAAAAGTAAAAGAATTTAATTCCCAAAAAGTGCTTTGAATAAAAATAAAACAAAAATAGAAAATTAAATTATTATTTTTAATATAACTACAATTTGTACAAAAATGGAAAATTAAATTATTGTTATTTAAAATGCAATTTCCGAGAGAAAAATCAAATTATTTATTATTATTACATACATACATATATATAATCACGCCTTTATCCCCGGAGGGTTAGACAGAGGATTTTTTTTTATATATAGGACACGTCAATTGGACTTCGCCTTGCCTGATGGTAAGCTGAAGGCAAAGTCCCAGAAAAGAGAGTCACCATTACTTACACATACCGTGTGACAATGGTGACACTCAGCATGACGGCCTCATCATATGCTTTTTCACGCCCCGCTTAAAGGACCCGGGACTGTAGGAAGAAGGAAACACACCACATTTCACCATCATTGTCTTCGGTCCCACGTAATAGGGGGTGAGCCTATTGCCGTATTCCGGGCACTATTGTTACCTCAAGTCATGCATCTCTGGCTGAGTCTGGGCTGTATTTTTTTTTATACAACTTAGGTGGCAGACAAGTGCACGGCCCACCCGATAGAAAGTGGTTACCGTGGCCTATGGACGTGTGTAATACCAGAGAAGCCACACTCGTGCTGCCGACCCTGTAATGTATATATATATATATATATATATGTCTGATGTTAAACAGTCTTATCCCTTAGTCGCCTTGTACGACACCGCATGGGAAGAGATGGGATGGTCCGAATTCTACTCTGCCGTAAATCACGCTGGTTTTTTTATTATTATATTATGATACATTATTTAAAAAAAACTTAGAATTGAAAGGAGTTTTTTGGGCAAAGTTGGCATCGTTTTCAAATTGAGCAGCCATTGATGAAAATCATATAATATGAAAGTACTGTATAAAGTGATCAAAAGTAACTATGGATAAACTTCTGTAAACTATATCGGGACGTAGTTATACAGGTTGTTTTTTTTTTACACCACTTAGTTGGCAGGCAAGCACACGGCCCACCTGATGGGAAGTTGTTACCGTGGCCTATGGACGTATGCAGCGTCAGGGGTGTCACACACTCGCGCTGCCGACCATGAAGAAACCTTCTGATGTCTCTCTTGAAGAACCCCATATTGTAGGCGCTTGGGAAAACCGCAGCAGGGAGGTCATTCCACAGCTTGAGTATGCATTTCTTTCATACCGCACAGTGCGCACCGTCTCAGGTCGGAATGTGTGAGGATGAATTTCCTGACGCCCCTGAAGGAAAAGTACTCTAAATAATGGAGATAGCGAATTCTACTCAAAGGAAACATTCCCTTATTTTTAAATAGAAGCAAAACTGCACTCTTAGATTTCCGTTTTTTTTTATATAGGAAAATGCCCCAGTCGAAACCACTTACCTAAACCTAACCCTTCTCTTTCATGGATTTCCATTTATTTAATACTAGCTGACCCACCCCAGCTTCGCCCGTGGTATATTTTGAAGCTTCATATCCCTTTGAGCCCGTATGTTTTAGTCTTCAAAATATGTTTTATAAATTGCCGGATTTGTTAACATTTATTATCAATGCTCCGCTCCCTTAAGTAGTAGCGTGATGATATATAGCCTAAAACCTTCCTCGATAAATGGACTACCTAATACTGAAAGAATCATTCAAATCGGACCAGTAGTTCCAGAGATTAGCGCGTTCAAACAAACGTTTGTTTGTTTGAACGCGCTAATCAAAAATAAAAAAAAAACAAACAAACAAACAAACTCTGCAGCTTTATAATATTAAGTATAGATTTATGCAGTATCGGTAAGATTTTCTTTACGTCCAAATGATACCATTATACCAACAAGCAATGCTTAGTCCATGTACTAATCAAATAACCCGCCCCTCATAGCTCCCGGTGCAAAAGTGCTCATAACACTTTCTGCGTTGCCACGTTGGATGGCAATGGGCAGCCTTTGGACCAGGAACGACCCGGAACGAGTGTCACCGGTCGCCTCGATTTAATTGACCAGGTTTGTTAGAGAGATTTGATCCTTATGATTGACCTTATCGCTTGATGCAATAAAAATACAGAATGTTATTTTTTCGGATTTCAGTCGGTTCGATTACCGGGTGTGGCAAGCGACCTTTCTGAAATATCTTTGAATGTAGTTTTGTTTTTTTTTTTAAATAAAGGAATATTATTCCATACACAGTACCCAATCCCCTATATTCGTAAGAAACACAGTGAAGATAAGATTTTACATTTTTAGTTTTAGATACAGCATTATATCGCCTTCGTTTACAGAATAAAAGAGAACAATTAATTTTATATAACAAAAAAACATACGTGAATCTATATCCCTGTGATACACCTGTCATGCAATTCAAGTTTCACGAATGGGATGAATGAAGGGATAGCGTACGGCGAGCCTCCTTGGGTGTCCTGCTGCTCTAGTACTAATAGTTATGAAAATAGTGGCGGCGGCACAGGCTTCCCACGGTCTCAAATACCCCATAGGCTTCCCACGGTCTCAAATACCCCACAGGCGGATAATAGAAAAAAAAGGATCTGTTTTTATATATAAAACACTTTTTGAAAATTTTTATGGTATCAGACTAATTTGCTTTACAGTTGTGTGTTATAAATTAAAATAAAAAAAGGGTGAGACACTGAATTCTTCGTTCAACTAAACTCTTGTATTTAATGAAATCTTTGAAATTTATTGAAAGCAGTTAAGTTTTAGTTTGATCTCGGTTCATACATACATAATCGATGAAAGACTCTTGTTTACTAGTTGCATGTTTGTTTGCTACCATAGAAGTGTAAACGTCGGATGCGTGATACATGGCTAATAGTGGGATATTTGTCCTAATCCTATACAATACATTCACTGGGGAAGCATATCGTCCGTAGAAATATTAGTAGCACTTTATTAGCTTTGGTACTGGTGAATCAAAAAAAAAAAAATTGATTATTCCTGATATCCTAGTAAACAATTTTTTAGAACACGTGTCCGCCTCGGGAACTTCTTGTCTGTGTTTATTTTTTTACATTAAAGAGCATTCAAATCTTGCTACCATTGGAGCAGGCAGAGAGAGACATTAGCTTGCCTGAGCTTGCTATTGCTTACAAAACAAGCTTCACAATAAAATTGAATCGTGTCATTAGTGTACTGTTAATTGTTTGCTACTTACAGTATTATAAAAGTTATGTTATCGCTTTACTGGCTTCGGAGTCCTATTTTATGACTTGACTTTTTAAGCTATTGCATAGCTTTTATCGCGGGCCTTGAGCGTGGGGACCGAATCCAGAAATTCCGTAACAAAAAAAACCTAGCACCCCCCACTCCGAGCTCGCACGAATCGAGCCGAGCTGCTCCGAAGTAGCTCCGCTTAACGTAAGTAATTATAATTGCATACCTAAGTTGTTAGTTTTCAAATTCAAATTCAGACTCAGACTCAGACTCAGATTCAGATTCAGATTCAGACTCAGACTCAAATTCAAATTCAAATTTTATTATTATTTATTATAATTGCATCAGTTCATAAAAAATGCTATGGAATTGCTTTACCGCGGCAGTCCCCGAGTGCCACACGTCTTTTTTTTTAAATACATTACCAGCTTAATTACATATGTTTGTCTGCATTTACATTATCGTTTCTTATCATCAGCTTAAACTCATTACGTTTTTATTAAATACGAAACAGCATTGCTGTATCACAGCCGTATTGAGCAAAAGTTATTCAATAGCAACTTTCATTTTAATTCAATTCAATTCTTGATTAATGGCTCTGCGCTTTTAGCATAACTTTCATTTTACCTTACAAAATTATTATTTAATTTATTATTTTACATCCCAAAAAAGGATTTGTGTAGGGTAAAATGTAAGTTACCTTACACAAATCCTTTTTTGGGATGACATGTGTACAAACAAAAAAGTTTTAATAGGTAGCAACGTAAAAACGATTATAAAGAAAAAGCTGACATCACTAGCGCCCGTGGGAATTGGCGATTGTTCAAAACACTTTGTACTAGGATACCAGCATCAACCAAGAGTTACATAATACACACAAACAAATATTTTGCTCCAGTGTGAGTGTGCTTACTGGGATGGGGGTCCACGCCCCTTTATAGGGTGCGTATTCTAATAGCGTGAGAGCGCGATAGAAATATACATCTCTCTCAAACTCTTGTTCAATAACAGTTTTATTGTTATAGAATTCGCTCACATAACATCACAATTCATCATAGGTAAGTTTGCTCGGTAAGAGTGTACACAAATGTCGAAAACTTTGGATGTTAATTTGGTGGCTAATAGTCAGACCTATTTTTCTTTCTTGATGTCATTTAAGGTAGACTTTCGAACTTAACGTCACAGACGCAGAGTCTATAGCGTCACCAATGATCTGAAAACGCTGTCACAGCGGCACTGTGACGTCATTGACGCCGCATTTGTGTCGATGAGCTCGAAAGTCGTTCCCTAGAATTTCATACATTTGTATGGAACATCTGTCTGTCGCTCTGTCGCAGCGTCACAGTCGCGGCGCCACTGACGCTCGCTTCGAAAGTCTACCTTTAGGGTTATAAAAAGTCTGGAAAACTTCCCACTTATCACCATTAAAAGGTTGTCATTCTCCGTGCGCAGTCATGGTGCTATAATATCTTGCAAATTAAACACTAAAGTATATGTGTATTTTATTGCAACTGTGTGTCACACAGATCGTTACTATAAGAGCGAGAGAGAGAGATGTATATTTCTATCGCGCTCTCACGCTTTACCATAGAATAATAAGTTTTTCAGACGATAGATACAATTGAGTGTTTTCTTGTAGTTGAAATAAATAATTTAACTAAACTTAGTACATTAATAATGGCGAAAGAGCGGCGAAAATTGCGTTGGTTCTTATTTTATCGTTATTATTTACCGTGGTAGCCTAGTGGTATGGGTAATGGACTGCTGAGACGAGGTCTCGGGTTCGATCCCAGTTCTTACCATGGCACACACCAATGACTTTTCGATGCTTTTCGAAGTTATGCGTGTATTAATCGCAGGTTTATAAGTGCCCGGTTAATGGCAATAGGCTCGCTACCTATTATCGTGCTAGCACCTCTGCCTATCCCTTCGGGGAATATAGGCGTGAGTTTATGTTATGTTATGTTTTATTATTTATTTTTAATCATCCACCCAACTTGAATGATTTGCTTATTAAATATTATGAGTTAATATTTTCATGCCATTGAATGGTAGATGTGTTGAACTGTAATAATCTTTGTAACATCATGTTTAACCACATGTCTGCCTATATATTAATTTTGAATTTTGAAAAAAAAAAGACCCTAGCCCTAAAAAGGCGGTATTTTTTTTTTTTATATAGGACACGTCAATTGGACTTCGCCTTGCCTGATGGTAAGCTGAAGGCAAAGTCTCAGAAAAGAGGGTCACCATTACTTACACATACCGTGTGACAATGGTGACACTCAGCTTGACGGCCTCATCATTTTTCACGCCCCGCTTAAAGGACCCGGGACTGTAGGAAGAAGGAAACACGTGAGCTGGTAATGAATTCCAGGCCTATTTATATACGCACAAGAATAAATATACAAATACATAGGTGGAAATAGTAATACAGAATATTCTATTTGACGGTTTTTTTTTCCACTTTAAGCCCAGAAGTGAAGGATGTTGGTATACTAATTAACACAATTTTTTATACAATAAATCAAAGATTTTCGCGAAAATTTGCCGCGTGGTTTCCGGCAGAGTAGAATTAGGGCCACCCCATCTCTTCTCATGCGGTGTCGTACAAGGCGACTAAGGGATAGGGCTGTTTAACATCAGACAGATATATACAGCCCAGACTCAGCCTCAGATGCATGGCTCGAGTCAACAATAGTGCTCGGAATACGGCAATAGACTCACCCCCTATTACGTGGGACCGAATACAATTATTGTTGAAATATGGTTGTTAATTTATCTCTGCCTAACCCTCCAGGGATAAAGGCGTGATTATATGTATGTATTTCATTTATTTTTAATCATCCACCCACTTGTAAAATAGATCTTATTACAAGTATGCCTAAAGTATGTTGTTAAATGATGTCGCCGAGGCCTTTGACACAAGCCACCTTCGCCGCGATCGGTATTTTTGAGAATGAAAACAAAGAGAAATAAAAAAGTAAAATAGACCTTATTACAAGTTGGCTAAAGTATGTTGTTAAATGTCGAAGAATCTGTGCAAGCTCAAATTTTGACTGCAAACATAGCCGAAATCGCGAATGGAATAGGACGAGATGGGTTCGAACAGATAGATTCAAGTCACATTCAGGAATTGCTTGAATCGCAAGATGAAGATTTGACTGAAACCGATTTAGAGGAAATGTTAAATTCACAGCCCATTGAAGAAGAGGCTTCAACAAGCACTGGAAACGTGACATTTAATTTGAAAAATCTTAGTGAGGGTTTAAGAATGGCAAACGAGCTCTGCGATTTCTTTATGAACATTGATCCGTCTATGGAACGAAGTCTAATTTTTAAAAGCTAATGCGACTGCTGTGTATCAGTCTGAATTGAAGGAGCTTTTGAAAACTGCCAAGCAAGAAAAAATTACAAAATTCTTCAAACCATTGCCTAAGCCTTAAGATAATTAATTAAAATGTTCAAAAACTTCAATTAAACTATTTTTTATATATGTATTTGTTTTTTTTATTTTGTCACCTAGGAACGTATCCCCTATAATCCCATATAAATTACCATTCCGTATTCACGGTTTCTGTATTCGCGGCATATTTATGGAACATATACCCCGCGAATAAAGAGCTTTTACTGTACCATATTGCGGTTACAAGTACTCAAAAATAATTTCTAAATTCTCAACTGTAAGCGCCATCTGTCCGAAAAACATCACACTGCGAAAACAGTTATTTTTCCTGCCGGCAGATGCCACTGTTCCATATATTATGTACACCTACGTCCAGCCGAGTTAGTTCCCGACAAATCAGGGAGTATTTTATTTCTTTACCTACAAATAAAACTACATAATATTTTATTATTATATGGATTCTTATCGTGATTTATTTGATTGCTATCTATCGTGTCGTATTGCGATTGTTATTTATTGTTTTGTTGGTAATGGTGACCCTCTTTTCTGGGACGTTGCCTTTAGCTTACCATCAGGCGAGGTGAAGTCTAATTGACGTGTATAAAACAAGTATTTTTATTTAATTTATTTATACTGAACCTTCTAGTTTTAATTCTATGTGTAACATTCGCGGGAATTCTGGACAATATCCCTATTTAGTAGATAGTTAAAATTCTAAAGTGAAAAAGCGCAATCTGTAAGAAAGCTTCGGTACCTTGACTGCCGATTTATGCCAACAGATGTCACTTTACGCAGTTATAAAAAGTGTAATGCGATAAACAATGGCTAACTGAGACTTGAACATAACGGGTGTTGGGTTCAGAACTCGCCCAATCAGTATGCCAGAGATAAAATATTTGAAGTCATCTGTCAATAATATTTTGTTTAAGTTACCGGAGATGAAGATGTCGCATCCCGGCCGACTCTAGGCCAGCTCGCAAATGATCTGTGGGGGATCACGTAAATGTTACTAGGAGTTTAATTTAAATATTATTCGTATATAATAAAATATGACCGACTGGAAATAATCATTCTCAGAGCTTTTTGCCAATTCAGTGAGGGTGGGCTTTCCAGTTCAACTGTGAACGTGAGCTGCGGGAATCAAACACGCGCCTCCTGCGTACCAGTTGTAAGTGTTTGCAATCGAGTTCAAAATAAAAGGAGGAGGTTTTCGAATTGTCTGTATTGTTAACCGACTTCAAAAAGGAAGGAGGTTCTCTATTCTACTGTATATTTTCATTGTAGGTTTGTCTTAACTGAATTTTTTTCTTCCTTAACTCATATTCGCTAATTGTATGAAGTCGATCTTCTGAACTTATTATTTAATATTTTGTGCTCAATTTAGCATAAATGTTGCGTTATTCAACTTGACAGATCCTGTGGCGTGGCGGTAGTGCACGCGACCGCTACGCAGGAGGCGTGGGTTCGATCCTCGCTCAGTGCAAATATTTGTATGCATGAATATGGGTATTAGCACCATATCTTTAGTTTTTATAACATTACTATCCATCCCAAGGTTGCCTGGAAGAAATCGCTTCAGCGATAAGACCGCACATTGTATACATTGAACCGAATACATGCTACTTACTTGTCCTACTATAAATCTGTTGGTGTACAATAAAGAATTATCTATCTATTAGCATTAATCTGGCTGTTTCTATGTCTTATATGTATGTATGTAACAATATACCTGTTAACCTCACCTTCGTAACCAAAAACCGTTTGTTCCCACTTGTTCTACTGAACAGTTCTACGGTAGAACTAATGGGATTTTTTTTTCTCACTAGTTCTACGATATTAGATATAACAAAAGAGTAGAACTAGTGGGAGTCTTTATTCCCACTTGTTCTACCTGTTCCATCGGGTAGAACTAATGGGAGGTTTTGTTCTCACTAGTACTACGATATTATGTTTTACAAAATAGTAGAACTAGTGGGAGTCTCTCTTCCCACTTGTTCTACCTAAACCGAAAAGTAGTTTTACACAAAGAAATGTGTTACCAAATATGCTAGTTGTGGCTCAATAATAGGTTGTAAAACACTTAGATATTACTGAATAAATTAAAACACACTATTAATTAAATCACACATTGTTATTGTAAAAGAAAATATAAATTGTGATATAAAATTGTCAAATGTTCTACATCTATATCCATATCTTCATATGTGGAGAAAAAAAAGGTTGAGGAGTACGGAATTTGGCACAGTTAAAGTTTACATGGAGGAGGAGTGCCAAAATATATTATTTTTAACAATATTTTTATGCATTATTATTGAGGAACCTATAAATCTAAGTAGAAGACGTTTCTATAGTAAGCTCCCTTTCTTGCCCGTAGCTGAAATAAAGGTGGGATGGCAGTATATTAAAAGTGAAATAGCCGAATATAATACTAAGCAACTAAAAGAATTTCTTATCTATTTTGAAAAGTACTGGATGAGAGATGATTTCATTAATATTTGGTGTGTGTATGGAGAACGTCACCGTACTAACAATGCTGTTGAAGGCGCCTAAGAGCGCCCTTAACAAGGATTTATTGACCTTTTTATTTTTGTTTATATAGTTTTTAATTCTTTTTTAATTTATTGAATTCACAAGGTAATGACACATAATTTAATTAATGAAATAGATAACTTCACCGTGTCAGAATCCAGTACGTGTGATGCAGAAGAGTGCAAACAATATCTGACGTCGTGCACTAACCCATTAACCATATTAACCCAAAACATACGCAGTATCTTTAAAAACTTTGATACATTTACTACATTACAACATAGACTAAATACTAACCTAGACGTCATTGTCTTGACGGAATGTAGGCTATCTTTACCATATAGCATACCACTAATGCCGGGATATAACATGTACAGAACTGACACAATATACAATCAGAACGATGGGGTAGTAATTTACATAAAAAGCGATATTAATGCAACCGTGGACGAACCAAATATGCAGGAGTGTAATAGATTAATAATAAAAATAGGAACAGACGTGGCAATATTAGCAATATACAGGCCTCCAGCCTTTAGCGATAAGTATAGGTTCATCCACGCATTAAATGACACCTTGCAAAGCCTATCTTCATTTAAAAATATAATTTTAATTGGAGATATTAATATTAATATATTGAAAGGAAAACAAGACGTTAAAGAGGATGCCCTACATTATCTTAACCTATGCGCATTCCATGGATTGTTCCCCACTCACTCTTTGATCACGCGCCCAGAAAGTGGCTCTTGCCTGGACCACGTCATGCTAAAATCGCACTATCGATCAAAGACGCTTGTCATCAATAATCATATAACCGATCATAATGCTGCCCTACTAACCCTAAGTTGCAAGTTACCTAGATTAGAAAATGCACGCATAGTTAATAAATTAGATACTAATAGACTTGAAGGCGATTTACGCGACATCGACTTTGGCCCCGTTTACAATTCTGATGATCCGCATTTTTGTATGCAGTACATGACCGACAAAATTAAAAATGCTGTACAGAAAAATACAACTGCAACACTATTGCATAATAAAAACTATAGCTTGAAACCTTGGATAACACCCGGCCTCATCCGCTGCATGAAACACAGGGATAAACTGCACTTAAAATGTAAACGCGACCCCAATAATTTAATAATACAGGTTTCATATAAACGATACAGAAACTTTTGTAATGATCTGTTGAGAAAAGTTAAAATTAGTTACGATAAATTTAAACTCGAAAAAGCTGGTTCGAATAATAAAATTATCTGGCAACATATTAAGAATATGACCTACACCACGAAACAAAATGAGTCGCCTACAAGTTTATTGAGTGCACACTCGTCACAGGTTGCGTCAGCTAACGCGGTCAATAATTTCTTTTTAAATGTTGGGAAGCGGCTTGCACAACAGGTGCAGGGACGCACACAGTACTCATCAAAGCCTCCCTTCCCGTGCAAGACTACCTTATCATCTTTTGTGATGCTGGACACTGACGAGGAAGAGGTTGAGGGAATAATAATGAATTTAAAAGAAGACTGCGCAGTTGGTTGGGACAACATTTCAAATAAGATCCTTAAAAAATTCAGGCGTATATTAGTGCCTCCGTTAACCAACATCTTTCAAAAATGCTTATCAACTGGTGTATTCCCTAAATATCTTAAAAAAGCAGTAATTGTCCCAGTATACAAGTCGGGAGGAAAGGAGCAAGTAACAAATTACAGGCCCATTTCTTTACTCCCTGCAATGTCAAAAATACTTGAGAAAATTGTAAATAAGAGGTTGATGAAATATTTGGAAGATAATTCACTTTTGTCAAATACGCAGTTTGGTTTTAGAGCTAACAGGTCGACGGCCGATGCTGTACATAATTTGACTGACTTCATAGCACAAGAACTTGATAAGGGAAATCGCACAGTGGGAATCTTCCTGGACCTAGCCAAAGCTTATGACACGGTTTCTATTCCTAAGTTGTTGAACAAGATGGAAAATATAGGGGTAAGGGGCGTACAACTAGCACTCTTCGAAAGCTATTTGAAAGAGCGTACGCAATGTGTAAAGATCGGCAATGTTCTCAGTGACGACCTAGAAAATACCAACTTTGGTATCCCACAAGGAAGTATCCTGGGAAGTACACTGTTCTTAATTTACATAAATGAACTTTGTAATCTAAAACTTGAGCATGGCACGATCATATCATATGCGGACGACACTGCCCTCCTTTTTTCTGCTGAGTCAGAAAACGAAGCGTACGGGCATGCCCAGCGCGGTTTCAATATTATTAATAAATGGCTTCAATATAACCTACTAACATTAAATGCAGAAAAAACCAAATATGTTGCTTTCTCGATGCGCAAAAGACAGACTGCTCACCGGACAGACCCGTTACTTTATGCTCACCATTGTAAAGACCCTAATGACTCAGGCAACAAGTGTACCTGCCCGGATATAGCTAGAACAGACATAATAAAATACCTGGGTATTATAATAGACGAAACCCTGTCTTTTGCTCAACATAGCGAAGCACTAATTAAAAGACTACGCAAACTAATATTTGTATTTAAGAAAATTAGGCACATTGCTGATTTAAAACTAATTAAACAGGTATACTATGCCCTTTGTCAATCAATATTAACATACTGCATAACGTCATGGGGAGGAGGGGGTAAATCCTTGTTACTGCCCATCGAGAGAGCACAGAGAGCGATCCTAAAGGTAGCAACTTCCCGTCCTTTCTTATATCCCACTGACCTCCTATACAAATCTTGTGAAGTACTAACAGTCCGCCAGCTATTTATAATGAGCACAGTACTAAAACAGCACGCAGCACTCCCATTCAGCACTGATATTGTAAATAAAAGACGGAAAGGTATTGTATGTACCCAGCGAATTGCGATAAAGCACGAATATACAGCCAAATTCTATATGTTTCTGGGACCACTGCTGTATAATAGAGTGAATGCTATAGCAGACATATATCCTCTGAACTTCAACCAGTGTAAGAATGTCCTAAAGAATTTCCTACAAAAATTGACACACGATGAAACAGAGAAGTTGATAACGGTAGTGAAATGAATATTTGCTAAGTAGTTTAGTAACTAAGATATATGATTTTAGATTTAATTACCAATTCACTTTGTAAGTAACTTTTAGACATATGAATTAAGTATTTGTTTATTTTAAATGTAAAAATTGCACTACAAGCCTGAAAAACAGGATTACCTAGTTCAGGCACAATCTATTTGGCACAGCTTAATAACTATAGTGTAAGATTGATTTGACAAATGTTGTAAAGTTTATGTATAAAGTATGCATTAAGTATAAAAGATAGCAATAGATTATGAAACTATGTAACATATACTTTGGAATTAATGAAATAAATTATTATTATTATTATTATTGAGCCACAACTAGCATATTTGGTAACACATTTCTTTGTGTAAAACTACTTTTCGGTTTAGGTAGAACAAATGGGAAAAGAGACTCCCACTAGTTCTACTATTTTGTTAAACATAATATCGTAGTACTAGTGAGAACAAAGCTTCCCATTAGTTCTACCCGATGGAACAGGTAGAACAAGTGGGAATAAAGACTCCCACTAGTTCTACTCTTTTGTTATATCTAATATCGTAGAACTAGTGAGAAAAAAAAGTCCCATTAGTTCTACCGTAGAACTGTTCAGTAGAACAAGTGGGAACAAACGACCCATAAGCGTCACGCGTTTTGGTCGTAAACAAAAAAAAAATTTTGTCGGTCTTGCTTCCTTCCTCTCTCTATGTTTGTATTTTAGAGTAAAACTGTGACAACAGTCACAAGTTCACCCCCTCTAGACAAGGGGCGATTCCAATTGATTAAGATATTGAAAAATTTAATCGCTTCAGGCGGGATTCGAACCCGGGATCTTGCCCTTACAGGCGGGACGCTCTGACCACAGCCACAGAACCTTCGCCCGAAACCATCCAAATTCTTGTATACATATACCTACCAGAGTGCCACCAGCATTTTTTCAACTTATCCCAAATTCATGCGTTCCATGTTTAGCCCTCTAGCTGCCCAGATGGGCTCCAAGGAGAACATGAACCTGGACATGCACAGCTAGGTACTTCTGGGGCTATAAGAACCCATTGATTAGGTATATTTTTGTTCTATATTTTAATCGATTGAATAGTTAGCATATTAAATGGTTTAAAATTTCATTTGCGGTAGCCTAGTGGTATGGACTGCTGAGACGAGGTTTCGGGTTCGATCCTAGGTTTTACCAAAGCACACACCAATGACTTTTCGAAGTTATGTGTGTATTTATCGCAGGTTTAAAAGTTCTCGGTTAATGGCAATAGGCTCGCCACCTACAGGGCCGTCTTTAAACTATTTGAGGCCCTGGGCACATTAGGATCATGGGGCCCCTAGGACCTTGAGAAAACACTATTTAGTTACAATAGATAAAGAAAGACAAACAAGGTTCTAAATTTATTTTTATTTAGTTACTAACTATAAAAAAATAGGAAATATAAAAAATAATCTACAAAAGTAACTCGCTTAACATAAAATCCTTAGATTAATTCTATGTTGATTGCAAAGGTACCCTTCTAGATTTAAGATGAGCAAAATCGTTAATCACATCTTCAAAATCTATGGTATTGAGAATATCACATTCTATGGACATCAGCGACAAACTAGTTAATCTCTCTTGAAGCATTGTACTTCTTAATTCATTTTTTATTCGTTTCAATTTGGAGAAGGAGCGTTCTCCGCTGCAGTTAGTTACCATTATACTTAAAAATATTCTCAATGCAATTTCTACGTTAGGAAATGTGTCTTCAATTTTGTTTTGCTTTAATAGATTATATACTTCCTGTACACTGTTAGATGCTTCATTTTCACTCTGAACATTTTTTAAGTATTCTTTTAAATGTTGACATTCTATTTCTAACTCTTTTTCATTTACATCTTCGTGATAGATTTGAGAAAATTCTTTGCATCCTTGTCGTATCTCTTCGGAATTCAGAGTTTTTAAGTGAAAAAATAAACTAAAACGTTGACTGACGGTCTCATATGAACTTTGTCGCTGTTTTAGATGAACACTCAAGGTATCGATTATTGGGAGAAAGGTTTCTACGTTGAATCGCTCTTTTCCATTCAATTGGACTGATGGCGCAGAGCCATCAAAAAAAATCAGCCGTGAGCTTCTACGTCTTGTTCTTTGAGATAGATCTTTGTAGTCAGATTCTGGGTTATTTTCTTTGGCAGATGATTCGAAGTTATCAAATTTATCCCTGAGGTTAGTAATAAAATCATAAAGTGAAGTCAACAAATTGGTTGCAACGTCCAGTGTTATTGTTTCTTTCTGAAGATAATTACTTGTTTTGTCTATTCTTTCCAATATGGTGCTCCAGATTTCCGTCAGTATAATAAATTCTAGATTTCCCATTTTTCTAGACAGACTAAGGGCTTCGTCTCTTGTTTCTCGTGCCTTTTCAGTATCGTTTGCGATGGTGATTAAAGCTTCTAATATTCTTTTATAACCCCCATGCAAAGCACTTACTGCATCAGCTCGGGCTGACCATCTGGTTTGTGAAAGACTCTTAACAACTTTTTTTGAACCTAAATGTTCTGTTAATATATTCCATCTGTGGGTAGAGCCCGAAAAAAAGTTGTACACTTTCTGAACTATTTCAAAAAACTGTGATGCCTCCGGTACACACCCAGCAGCATGGACACCTACCAAGTTTAGTGAATGTCCTGCACATGGTATAAAGGTGGCAAATTCACATTTTTCCTTGATTCTTGTTTGTAGACCACTATACTTTCCCGACATATTTGAAGCATTGTCGTAGCTTTGTCCTCTGCAATCTTTTATGGGAATATCATGTATCTCTAAAAAATTTAAGATGGTCTCCGCTAAATACTTAGATTTATGCTCTTTAATAGGTATAAATTTCAAAAACCTTTCAACAGGAACACAGTCTTTTACGTATCGAATGATGAAAGTTAGCTGGTCAATATGAGACAGATCGGGCGTACTGTCAACGCTTATGGAAAAATATTTTGCTGATTTAACTTCATTTATAATTTTTTTTAGAACCTGTTTTCCCATTACTTCAATAAACTCATTACAGATATTTGCTGATAAATAAGAAATGTTACCCTTTCCAGGATTCCTAAATTTTTTTAAGTGATCTGCAAGAAATGGATCAAATTCACTCAATAATTCCACACAACCCAAATAATTTCCATTGTTTGGAGATCCTAGGATTTCATTGTCGCCGCGAAATGGAAGCCCTCTCGATGCCCAAAATTTTACAACAGCTACAATCCGTTTAAGTACGTTTCTCCAGTAATCCACTTCCTTTTGATGTTGAGATAATAACTCTATATCTACTCTACCAACCGCTTTACTTCGTGCCAGATAAGTCATCATAGATTGCTTATGCGCTGGGCTATTTTCATGTGTTAAAATTATGTGATTAATATGCTTCCAATCGTTTCGACATTTTATATTATAATTCAGTATTTAATTAATTTTATAACGAAAATATTCGCTAACACAAAACAGACAAACGACGATTTAATCAAACAATACTATTTTTTTGTCAGAGCTCAAGCACAGTCAGTAACAAACTAACAACTACAAACAAAACAAACGCCACAACATCGCAGACAAATACTTGAAGGGAATTCCCGTTCGTCAAGTCAAACGACGATAGGGAGTCGGGAATTCCCCTTTTTTGTCTTTGGTATTACGAATGACGTTCGAATAGGTTTCTTAAAGACATAAACCACATCAAATAATTCTTCTTTTTTTAATTTAATAATTTTTCTTTTAATTGTATTCTTATACTTACATATAGGTATTTAAATTAACCTAAATATACTAATATCGGAAAAACTCATTTTTGAGAGAGAGTGGAGTACTTATACCCTGTTTATTTATTAGTTTGATCTTTCTTTTTGACGGATGTCAAATCTGAAATCGATATAACTTTGCAACGACGAACAATATTTTCTTATTTTAATAATATTAAAAATTGATAATAATCATAAGAATAGACACACAACATAAGAGTACCTGTTAAGGACTCAAGCATTTTCCGAAAGTCTTAAGTGGTTTTTATTGCTTCGAAGTAAAATTTAAATAGAAAAACTGAAAACAATGGTACCTACCCAATGTTTTTATGTCTAGTGCAATAAAATTGATTGACGAATGAATTTATTTATTTTGAATAGTTTAAAACATACATACAGCCACATATTTAGCCAACACATTTTTTACACCAATAGATATTTTCTGTTTCCCATCACTGACCCATCTGTCAAAAAGTTCAAGCTATGTTGTACAAGGTATAGCTATCCGCATGCGGCAAACTAAAGCTAATATAATAAGCGTAGGTATTGTAGTAAGTCATTATCATCAGATTTTTCAAAATTAATGTTTTTCGGTAATACCTAAATATCGGTTATCATTTGGTAATCTGGCAGGAACTAGGGGGCCCCATTCGATCGCGGGGCCCTGGGCACGTGCCCATAGTGCCCAGTGGGGAAGAGGGGCCTGGCCACCTATTACATTGGGACCTAAACATAAACTGGCGAAATGAGGGTGCTAGCACCTCTGCCTACGTTTACGTGCTGCGTGCGTCAGTTTAAAATTTTATTCAAAAGTGGCGATTCGTTGGCCGGCGTATTGTAGAAGAGAAAGATGGTAGAAGGTAGGACACTACCTTTCTTGCCCGTGTTACTACCAGTTCTACTACCAGTAGTAATACTGTTAATTTTTTTACCTTTCTTACTACTGCAGTAGTAAGTTGTTAGAATGGTAATTATAATTTACCCGTGTTACTACTGCTCTTCTTTCCTTGACGGTGCTACTACCAGTAGTAATACCAGTAAATTTGTTCTTCCTTCTTACTACTGCAGTAGCAAGTTGTAAGAATGGTAATTACAATTTACCCTTGTTACTACTTTTAATAAATTGTAATTAAAACTTATTTGATAAATATGATTCATTCTTCTTGGTTTACGCCTGAGGAAAAACATACACATGTCATCATGTGTCATAGATCTGTGTGGAAATTATAGTTTATTGTTTGTCTTGTATAATAAAATAATTAATTATTATTATTATGAGTGGAGATATTGAAGATATTAAATTTATACAAAGAAAAGGAGGAACAATACTAATATGTAACGGACATCAGTATTACAAACTAAAACTTTATAAGAACGGGTCTGTTATATGGAGATGCGCTTCATATTTCACAAAAGACAAATGCTCTGGAAGTTTAACGTTGCAAGTAAGTAAACCGTTACCTATATACTTACTTACCTAAATTAAAAAAATATGATGTATTTCCTTCGCTGACCAATGCTAATTTACACAGGGCAACTCTGTGATACGAAAAATGGGTCATTTATGCAAGCCTGATTTTGAGAAGAACAAAATTGCAATGTCTATAGCGGAATTAAAGGATACAGTTACTAAAAGTGATAAACCGATAACAAAATTGTACAATCGAACATTAAAGAGGTTTGTACTTGAAGAGGGTAATAACTCGGCTAGGAATTTTCCGTCCTTTACAAACATCCAACATTCACTGTACGATGTTCGTAACAAAACATCTGCTGTTATGAAAACAGTTTTTAATAAATCAGAGGAGGTACAAGTACCTAAAAACTTTTATAATATGGTTCTTGCTGATTACTGTTTTGAAGGTGATCGTATACTTTTATTTTGTACCTCAGAGGCAAGAGAAGTCATACCTAATATAACTGAATTTTTCATAGACGCGACATTCAAAGCATGTCCGCCACCATTTAAAGAACTCGTCAGCATTCATGGCGATATCGGAAGTACTGCCACTACAACGAAAGTAGTACCCATTATATTCGGTTTATTATGTTATAAGACTCAGATTGCTTACGAAAAAATGTACGATATGATACAATCACAGCTGCCTCAATTCAAACCAGAAATATTTCACTGCGACTTTGAGGTTGCTAATATTAACGCGCTTTTACTTAAGTTTCCGTCCATAAAAATTGTTGGTTGCTATTTTCATTGGCAACGTTGTGTTTGGAGAAAAGCTGAAGCATTAGTGGGTAAATCAAGATGTAAAGCCGAAAACAGAATACTTTCGCTATGTGCCGTATTACCACTCTTACCCTCAGAAATGCTTTTGGAAGGGTGGGCATACATAAAAACAGAAAGTGAATACCTGCCTACCCTGGATAAATTTATAAAATACATACAACGCATGTGGATTAGAGAGAAATATTTAAATTTATTAAGTGTCTTTGGCATGAGACATCGAACTAACAATGTTCTCGAAGGCTATCATTCAAAATTAAATAAGTACGTTAACAAAAATAACAAAACTTTAATGAGGTTGTTAAATGTAATTAAGGATGATAGCTTTATTAAAATCGTTGCCAAGCAATTTAACTTAAGGAGAAAGCGAATTATATTAAATGATGACAATATACAAAATATCCTAATGCAACTAATTAATAAAGAAATCTCTATAGGTTACGCGTTAGAAAAGTTGCGATAGCTAATGTTTTGTTATAATAAAATTATAACAAAACATTATGCAACTGGTTTCCTACTACTTATCGGTTTTTTTGTTATTAAGAATACAAAACTTTTTTGTTAACTATAAGTAATTTTTTTCATTTAAAAATGTTAAGCTAATCTGTGGCATTGCCCATTTTAAATAAATAATTATTTTTATTTTGAATATTTCCTTTTCTTTTCCTTTTATTAAAAGTAGTAACAAGGGTAAATTGTAATTACCATTCTTACAACTTACTACTGCAGTAGTAAGAAGGAATAACAAATTTACTGGTATTACTACTGGTAGTAGCACCGTCAAGGAAAGAAGAGCAGTAGTAACACGGGTAAATTATAATTACCATTCTAACAACTTACTACTGCAGTAGTAAGAAAGGTAAAAAAATTAACAGTATTACTACTGGTAGTAGAACTGGTAGTAACACGGGCAAGAAAGGGGACACTACGGTATTTTCATCCAATTTTGCAGTCCGACTGTGGAAGTACCTCCGCCCTACAGAATACCGCGGTTATAATAACTTCGTGTTGTGTTCCTATCGGTGAGTAGGGTAGCCAGAGGTCACTGGAGAGTTTTTGTGCTGCCATTGAGAAGACCAAAGGCTTGTCCTGATATTGTGTGTGGGCCGTGCGCTTGTCTGCCACCTAAGTAGTATAAAAAAAAGGTGGGCCGTGCGTTTGTCTGCCACTTATGTGGTTTAAAAAAATATGTCAGTAGTCTTTCTTTCTTTCTTTAATTCTTTATTGTACACAAGAAAATAATACATCAACAGGTAATCACAAATACATCTTGGTGTACAAAGGCGAGCTTACCTCAATATTGAGTTTTCTCCCAGCAAACCTTTGGGGATTAAAAGTGCAAAAAAAAAAGATAATGATACCAAGTGTACAACAGCAGAAAAAATACGTAGTCAGCTAATGTCATATGTCAAATCCCAAACATTCGCCATTTTATTCTATCATACGGCGGTAAACGAAGTACCACTTCCTAGAGGGTCTCAATATTGATTCGTATCTATTTCATAGCCTTAGGTATATGCCCCAAGTCACAAGTAAATAGGAATTGTTTGTCCCGAACCTAAATGGATATTTTATGGTTAAACTTGAGGATACTATCGGCTGTCCCAAATCAGGTTTGTGTTCAGATGAATTGTTTGACATGATGCCCACAGCTACATTCTATCATCGCACCTCTCGCCATAGGCAGAGAATTCATACTCACACATTGCGAATTGAGAAGGTGCGCACTGTGCGGTATGAAAGAAACTTCATCCCACGCACACTGAAGATGTGGAATGACCGGGAGCTGCGGTTTTCACAAGCACCTACAATATGGGGTTCTTCTAGAGGGGCATCAGAAGGTTTCTTCATGGTCGGCAGCGCGAGTGGAACATCTCTGGTGTTGCATACGTCCATAGGCCACGGTAACCACTTTCCATCAGGTGGGCCGTCTTTTTTTTTTTTTTACGTGCGCAAAATCCCCACCGGAGCCGGTGGAGGAGGTTATGTCGGACTCGAACCGACTAAAACGCACGCCGCCTGTAGGTCGCTTTGGTTGCCGAAGGTGAGGTTGACAGGCATATCCCTCGCACCCCGGCCGACCCAGGGCCCTCTCTCACGATCTGGCCCTCTTCTCGGGTGTGGGGACTACAGAGTGCCCAACTCGTCCCCGGAAACTGCGGCCAGCTTCTGCCAGGGTGACAGGGGGCTTGCCTGCCACCAAAGTGGTATAAAAAATAAAAAAACCACAACATTTTACAGCGAGAGTGTAAAGTGTAGCACTATTAAGGCCTGGAATTCATTGCTCATGTGTTTCCTTCTTCCTACAGTTTACACGGGGCGTAAAAAAATATATGATGATGTCGTCAAACTGAGTGTTACCATTGTAACATGGTATATGTGTGTAGTGGTAACCCTCTATTCTGAGACTTTGCTTTCAGCTTAACATCAGGCGAGTTACTCTTTTTCATAAAAAAATTGCTTAAGAGTTTAGCTATAGTAACTATAAGCGTATCAATGATATTGGTTTATAGCATACATTGGCAGAGCCCGCGCGATAACTTTGCAATTATAGCATACAGGTCCCAAAAAAAAAAAGTGGATATTGATAGTAGATCCCTGATATTTTTTTTTTGTTGATACAGTGATAACAGATAAAGCAAAAAAATATTATTACCGTACTTGAAGTACTTGTCTGTAAAAAATATTTTATTTTGTATGGGATTTATTACAATTTATTTCTATTTCTCAAAAACCTTAAGCGATGTCGAGATGGCAATCATATATGTTAGAAAACTAATAATTTTCAGTATTTGGCTCGAAACTTATTGCTTATCTTTGCGTACTTTCGAGATAAGACAGAAAATAACAGTTTTTTTAAGGTTAATTGTTCGATTTTTTTTAAACATAGCCTTACTTTAGCACATATAATGTATGCGTAATGTCGAATAAATAAAAAGAGGCTTCTCTGTAAAAGAGGTTATGGGGGCTCACTAATGACTGAAAAGCTATGGTCGTTCTCCATAAGTACTTTCATCAGTTCTAAAAAACACAACCAAAATGAAGACAAATAAAGCTGCACTCATAAAATTGAATACGTTCACAAACGATTCTGAAAAAATATTATGATGAAAGATTAATATTTGGGTCTATATTCTCTTGACAAATCTTTATTTCCTCGTTTTCCAACGAAAGTAATTCATTGCTCAAGATCAAAGCACTAGCCTCTGGGAACAACTGTTTGTGTAAACGAGAAAACTTTATCTAGATTATCTAGATATTTTATAAGGAATATTAAAACCGAAATTATTAAAATTCCCTCTAACCCCCCCAACTAAACTTTAATAAAAAGTTTAGTTGGGGATTTAGTCGGAAATTTTCACAAATATCAGCACCGTGTATCATCAATTTCTGGACGCTTGAAGGCATGTAATACCATAGATATAAGTTTACATACAGCATTGCTATTTCTTTACAATATTCCCTAAACAAGTTGTTATTAATAAGTTGGCTAGATGAAATTGTTTGTAAAATAATATAAAATTATTGTTAAAAAAACTAAAAAACACGATTTTATCACGCACTAAAAATTACAAAATAATTCAGACATTTAGATTTTAAATCTTCATGAGATCGCAGGTAAACATAAACAATTTCAGTTCGTGATGAACGATAAATAATTACCTATTCGAAATGGTTATAAGTAGGTAATCATCTTTATTAAATATTTACTATGATTTATTATGAAAGAATAGTTCTTAAATTTCGATATTGTCATTTTGACAAATTTGTTGAGGTGTAAAGCGTTATCTTTTTAATATCAGTTTGTCGGTTTGTCAGTTTATTTAGCGAATAGTGCAATATGTACCATCTCACATTTTTCCTTGTTTCGGCTGAGTTAGTTTAATATAGCTGGTAATTTTGTATTTTTTAGATTCTTTTAATTTGGCACATAAAGCATAAACTAATTCCTCCTCTGTGTGATTTACAAGTATTAGAGAATTTCTTCTGTTCTTTCTTATTAGATATATCATCTAAAGGATTTTTACTTATACCACAACTTAATTGATAAGTATCCACTTGCGTTTCGAAATTTGGAATTACCTACATCCTTGGCAACTTTAAAAATGCGGCTTTAATCGATATTTTGATCAAACTATTTGGGATTGTAAACAGTTTGAATTTTTGGTAAGAAAGTTGTTTTGAGCTCCACTGGACGCAGACCACCTTTTGAGATATTACTTGAAACAAAATAATTTAATATTATTTTTAAACTTTCGCGGTGTGAATTCATAATTATACCAAGTATCGGGACTTCTCGCGAATTATATTTTTTTTTTTTTTGGAACTTACTATTTCTGCCGACGTTTCGGATGCGTTGCAGCACCCGTGGTCACGACTTCACGGGTGCTGCAACGCATCCGAAACGTCGGCAGAAATAGTAAGTTCCAAAAAAAAAAAATATAATTCGCGAGAAGTCCCGATACTTGGTATAATTATGAATTTAATATTACTCAAATCTTCGGAAGACAATTCCACACCAACACGTTCAATAACGGTATTAAATACAAAATTCGGCACTTTTAATACCATCTCCTGATTTAAGAACAACGTATAAGTCGTAAGTTGGTGATAAATGCGGTCAAATTATAATTTTAAGAAAAATTTAAAACAAATTAGAAATAAAGATATCAAAGACCACGTGACTTTGATTTTAAAACAAGAAATGACACAAACAAATTCGACGAAAGACAGACAAACAAAAACCATTTGATTAAAATCCAAAGATTCAAAATACAACAATAACAAAACAAACAAACAACAAGTATATCTTCAAGCGCACAGAGAAAATAAGGACACGTCTTATCGCAACCAAATTTAGTTGAACACTGAGGTGTGCGCGCGCGATTCGTGACCGTATTACTATGAAGATGGTCGCCTCTCATGACGTCATGAGAAGCGGCCATCTTTTTATCCCGGCGAACTCGCGTCGAAGCTCCAATTTGCTGGCCAGCGGACCTATTGTAATATGTTTAAATATAGCTTGTTATGTGTGAACATACAGGTTATTTCTGAATTAATTAAAATGGGGTAGTACCTATGTTTTAATTCTATTTTGAATGTTCAAAATGTACCAGGCTACAACTTGTTTTGAAGAAATATATCATTTAGGTATGATGCGAGCGTTTCAGTCATTGGTGAGTCCCAATAACTAACCTCTTTTACAGAGAAGTCTCTTTTTATTTATTTGACATTACGCATAAATTATATGTGCTAAAGTAAGTAAGTGCTTTATTTAAAAAAAGCGAACATTAAAAAAAAATCTGACTATTACATGTATATATATAAGC
Source organism: Eilema griseolum (assembly GCA_963662185.1). Lineage (NCBI taxonomy): Eukaryota > Metazoa > Arthropoda > Insecta > Lepidoptera > Erebidae > Eilema > Eilema griseolum. The sequence goes on from OY759232.1 coordinate 2,374,260, forward strand.
AATAAGATTCTTCGAGCCAAATACTACAAAAAAAATTTATTAATATTTTTTTACAGAAAGGTACCTATTTGAAGTAGGACAATATTTTTTGCCTTATCAACAATAAAAAAAGACCAGGGGTCTACTATCAATATCTACTTTTTTTAATTTGGGACCAGTGTGAGTAGGTTACATAGAACGCCTTCCATCAGGTGCGCAATGGATTTTTTTTGGTATAAAAAGGCAACTTTAAAGCCCCCATTTTTCTATTGGGCACTACCATAGCCCGATATATGAGCTAGGGTGGCTCCTTTAGTCAACGTCAGGCAAAATATGATTTCACTAAAACTAACATAACATAATATATAAACTGACGCTAGCACCCACATTTCGCCAGTTTATGTTTAGGTCCCAATGCAATAGGTGGCTAGCCTATTGCCATTAACCGGGCACTTAAACCTGCGATAAATACACACATAACTACGAGAAGCATCGAAAAGTAATTGTTGTGTGCCATGGTAAAACCTGCGACCGAACCCGAGACCTCGTCTCAGCAGTCCATTACCCATACCACTAGGCTACCGCGGTTTATCTCTATTACTAAAAATAAAACAGCGACATTTTTCGATTCCACCCTGTACTTATTCCGATACGACATTTGAATGTGTTAAACATACTGTCTACTACACATACATAGGCACATTAATGAATGAATGAACGCAACATACAGCGAAAGCACTTCAATGTGTCTGTGATCAATTATATCCGGACATTCGGACTACACGTGTGTTTGTATTCGTGGTGGTGTGGAATCAAGGTATAAAATATAATAACTCCTTGTAACTGCTAATGTCCTGGTACACTAGTTGCTGAAAAAACGTGTCGTCGTTACTATTGCTGAACGTTATCGACTTGTTATCGATACTTCACGCCTATGTACCGTTAAAGGAGTGCGCAGAAGTAATAATATAATAATAATATGTTTGTTTATTTAAGTAACACAGACTCATTTTTATTGTTAGTTACAATTCTCTTATTCTATGTTAGTACAAATTGAGCTTAAAAGATTTAGTTACTATCTATGTATTCAATCACCAGTACAGGCTCAACACCGATGTGGAGAGCCTGCAGCAGTGATTGATATATGTACAGTCAAGTCTACTGGCTATACACGCCAGGATTCTGTTGGGGCTGACTCGCACACGACGCACCAGGGACGCACACCGTTTCCGCATGATCGTGTAAAAGCAGTCGACACGTGCCTGCGCAAACATCCCTGATGCGCTGCAATACCGAGGCAGCCCCATTAATACCCGGAGCGCGTTATTGTACTGGATTCGAAGGGAACTGTATGATTTTTTGGTGTAACTGGACCACAGATTGCACGTGTACAAGGATGTGCAGTATGCGCGAAATAAAGTTATTTTAATATTAGTTGAACACCTTGCAAATCTGCGAGCAATCATGTTTGCCCTTACCGACAGCGCCCTTCGCTCCCTTTCAACGTCTTCATCATCCTTGAGGTCCGCAGTCAGTACATGTCCCAGATATTTAAATTGGTACACTCTGTTTAGTGGTACTCCACTCAACAGTACTTGTGGTACATCGGTACATTTTCTGCCGGCCCCAAAGACCATGACTTCACTTTTTTTCACATTATAAATTAGGCCATGTGACTCCGCATAACTTTGCCAATAGTCATCATTCGCCTTAGGCCACATATCGAGGCACTTAGCAAGGCCATGTCATCTGCGTAACTAATATTATTAAGACATATGCCATCTATGTGACACCCCACCCGTTCCCTGCTAAGTGTCTCAACAAGCTCGTTCACATACAGGTTGAAGAGCGTAGGTGAGCTTATCCCCCCCTGCCTCACACCGCACTCCAACCGGTACGGTTCCGACATCGCACCTGCCCATCGCACCTGATTGGTCTGACTGTCATACCACGATTTAAAAGTGTTTATCAAGTACGAAGGGAGGTGTCCTTGAAGTCAGGTGTGACTTCACCAGTTTTCCCCAAAGAATGTCATAAGAGACCCGATCAAAAGCTCGGGAGAGGTCAAGAAAGCAAGCGTATACAGGTGTTTTTCTATTAACGTAATACCCGACAGTCCACTTAAGAGCCAGTATCGCACTTTCTGTAGATAGACCTGACTGGAATCCAAACTGATTGTGGTGCACGTGGATATATTTATTAAGCTGATTATTAAGTAGACTATCGAATACTTTCGCGACTACAGTCGCCAGGGAAACAGGCCTATAATTATTTAAATCAGAAATGTCACCCGTTCTATTCTTTAAAATGGGTGTCACCACCGTCCTCGTCATTGGACTAGGCAGGTAAGCATGACTCACACACAGATTAAATAACATGGCTAGTACTCTTGGTAGATGAGGGCCCGCATTCTTCAGGTGCTCAATACTTAGACTATCATAACCCGGGGACTTGCCTCTAGACATAGTACTGATCACTTGCCTAACCTCTTTGGCCGTGAATCGCGTTCCCAAGTCATAATCTTCCATCGTATCCCGCACCATCCGTGAGGAGCCCAGCAGTGAAGTTACTTTAAATTGATTCTTAAAGAGCTCAGCAATCTGTAACGGCTCACTACAGTCATTGATGGTAGCAGGGAGGCCAGGCCTATAGTTTAGTTTGTTCGTCTGTTTCCAGAACAAGTCAGTGTCAATTTTTATTTGCTCTTCGTGACGTTGGCACCACTTTAAACGTGATTTAAATACCTTTCTAGCTTCACACATCTCGTTAAAGATGGGGCCATTAGGCTTACCTAAATTTACCCATTGAGAAAACCTCAACCTGGCCACCCCGTATGCCTCACCCACATGCCTATTCCATCCTACCACTACCTTACTTTTCCTTGGTCCCCCTCGCCTCTGATTCCTCCTCGCGGACTCACTTAGGGCGCACACAATGTCGTCATACAATTTATCAATTATAGTATGATGACTACAATCCCTACATATAGCATCGCAACATTTTCTAACATTATCTGGGAAATCAACCCTCCTTAGCTTCTCATGACAAGCCTTTGTAAAGCTTTGTATTTGTTCGGGCGTACGTTCTCCCCACACAACTGAATTAACATCAAATTTTACATAACAATGTTTAGCACACGCCACTCCGAGGTCACACTCCACGATCAAGGGTTGATGATCAGACCATCTCGTATCATACTTTACATACACCGATCCCACAGAGCTACGCGCTGCTTTTGTTACTACACAGTGGTCTAACCAAGATCTGGAGCCGTTTGCTTCGCTTACAAATGTATATGTGTCCGACTGTACACCTAACAACTCTGTATCGACACAACTCCACTCAAATTCTGTACAGTATTTAGTTAGTTCCTCAAAAAATGGTTTAGAGGGATGGGCATTAAAATCTCCTAACAAATAACAGATCTCACAATCAGTACTATCAATAACAGCACTCACCAAACTTAGGCAGTCCGTAAATTCCACTAGATGCTTTTTTCTGTCCGTAGGCATATATATGTTAAACACTATAACAGATTTTTGCTCAAGTTTTATTTTTATTGCGCACACTCGCGGATTTTTACACTCGATCACGGACACAGCTCCGAACGCGCTTTTCCTCCACAGTAGTGCCAGACCCCCATACGGCCGACCGCTCAGCATTCCAGCCCCTGTATCCATGGCGGATGTGCCCGTGCAGCTAAAGTCATCGCTAATCGAATGCAGGTACGCGAGCTCCTCTGGAAGCAGCCATGTTTCCTGTAATGCGATGATATCTGATTCGCGACAAAGCTCCCTTATATTCTCAATGGATCGTTTCACATTTTTGCAATTAAAACTTACTAGGGTGTGTTTACTTTTCTCCATTAATAATTTTGGGTAAGCCGCTCTTGGGCGACGGTTGCCCGCCCATCAAGTTACTTCTGTAATGCACAAACCGCCTAAAATTATACCCTTCAGCCACAAACTGCTATCTAAAAATATTTGTTTTTTAGCTTCAGCTACAAAGAACTTATATGCACTATACGAGCTGTGCTTCATTATAGATATTCGTTCTAACTTCACCGATATTTGTGTTTTTCTATGGATATATTCTTCTATGTCCTTTTCAAGCGTATCTACATGAACATTTGAAATAAATATCGGTATCATTCTGTCCGCGGCTTTAAATGTGCCTGCCTCCACAATTTCACTCGCAATACCTCTTTCGCCTCTCCAACGGTACTTGTTTGTAGATTTCTTTCTTGTCACTAAGGTCCATTGTGGTCCCTTTTCATTACTTTGATGGTTTGGTTTGCAATTGCTGGCCAATGCTTGACTATAATTCACAAGCAACGGTAGTTGCTGTTCTTTTCCAATGCCATTATTGTTTATTCCCACCTCAGCTGTTAAAGATAACGGTACGGGTGACGTAATCGAACCGTCGCACGCCCCACCCACTGTACTCACAGCTGGTGAGACTTCAACCGGTCCCGTTCGTTGAGACTTTGTACATCTACCCTCTTTTTCCTGCATAGTCGTAATATTCTTCGCATGATCTTGCACTTTTTGCTTTATTTTAGGTGTAGAGGAAAGCGACAAATCATTACGCTCGATCATAGTTAATTCATGTCAATTCCCCCCGCGCCTCTTCAGCGGGTTAGACGTACACACTGTGCTCGTTACTTCTATAAATTCTTAAGTCGGTGATTCTTAAGTTAATTGCATTTATTTACCATCGTTAGAATTCTAATTACCAACACTACCAGTCTGTGAAATAGTTGAAACAGTGCTTACAATATTCTGTGGTGTAATAACAAAAAACATTTAAAAAAGTTGTTTCGTCCATTGCAAACACAAGTGATTAATCATCGTACCTGTGACTCATCCCTTTGGTGCATCGAAACACAAATTACCTTATATGGTCATAAACTTGGAGATGCGAATCTAACTCACCTACTGCCTCAAGAAACATACAAATTCAACGTATCAAACGATCCCCTATTTTGACTACATTCTTAGTTGTTTTCGTGGCGTGAACGGTATACACTACGACTGGCAATCACTGAGGCTCAAGTTCAAACCCTTCCCACGATAGATTTTCGTTTTTTGCTTTTAAACATTTTTTCTTTTTGTATTTGTGGGAAATTTTTGCCACTTATTTTATCGTGTTTTTGGTGATCATAGAATTTGATTGAAAATATTCAAGAAAAAATAAAAATAAAATAAATTTCAATATGGCTCAAGTTACTAGATCTCCGCCCGCCCTTTCTACTACAGATGAACATTCCAAATTCCAAACTACTTATGACAACAAACCTTCCTCCGAAACCGACACCACCGTGATGGAAAGAAGTAAAAAGACTGTCAGGACGCCTCCCAATCTCGTACTGACGCGCAAAAGAACTTGGGTTGAGAGTGATGACTTAATCTGTGATCAGCTGGAAGAGTTTAAGCGTGAAATGCGGCAAATGCTGAATGTCTTCTCAGATCAATACAGGAAAGAGGTTCAGCAGATTAATATTACCCTAAAAGAAATACAGCAGTCCAACGTAAGCATTGAACACTCTATTGCTTTTTTAGCCGGCCAAAACGAGGAGTTACAAAGTAAAATTAAGTTGTTAGAGGGTCAGTCCAAGGAAGACAAAAATCGTATTTCTGTGCTTGAAACAAAAATCGAGGACCTGCAGATAAACAACCGCAAATCTAATTTTGTATTGAAGAATGTACCCAGGCAAAATAATGAAGTCAAGGAGGACCTCGTTAAGATGGTTATGTGTCTGTCACGTAACTTGGACTGCAAACTGCTGAAATCTGATATAAGGGATATTTATAGACCTCGTGGCAAGGACAAGGACCTGAGAAACTCGCCAATAATTGTGGAAACCGGGTCCACTCTGATGAAGGCAGAGGTTTTGAGCTCGAGCAAGACATTTTACACAAAGCATAAGACAAGACTCACCTGCAAACACCTTGGCCTAACTACTAATGAGGATACTCCCATTTACCTGTCGGAACATTTGACTCAAAGGGGGTCTCGATTACACTTCCTCGCCCGAGACTTAACTAGATCTGGTCTCTATAAGTATTGCTGGACAGCCTATGGGAAGGTGTACGTTAGAAAGGACGACCAATCTCCGCTTATTACGATCACAAGTGAAGATCAAATCCACCAGCTGAAACTTCAAAAATGACTAGATGAATTTCTAATTAACGCTGAATTAACGCGATTGTCTTTTTCACATCTAAATACACATAATCAATTTATATATTGCATGACTTGCTTGCCTATAGTATTTAAGTTTTTAAGTGTTTTACCTTTACCTATGAGAATAATTATTTCTCTTTGTTATAAAACTTCTATGTACTTCTATGTCCACAAATACCGCAATACCCACACACATGTTTCCATCCTCAACTCAATCACAACCCTCACTCAAACACACTCTTACATTCCTACCATACACTTCTTTCAACATTCTCGAACCACTTTTTTAAGATTGAGTGCTTATGTTAATACACCCAACATCCAACTACTATTTTCGTTCATCCCACTATATCGTGCCAATGATGTAACTCTGGTCAGACTATCTTTAGGGATTTTTGACCCATTTCCTTTATGCTACACATCTTTATCCTGCGTCTCCTATTTAGAACAGGTTGACTATTGTGGGGTAAAATATTGTATACGTGATGTTTGCCACTTTTGGATTATTGCAAATAAAATTCGCGGCGGTTAATGGCTTATTGACTGACCTGACTGACATCACTTTCTGTGAGGCCACTCAGTGCAGTGTCGAGGGATGTTCTGAGCTGCTGTCTGTATCTGGCTCCTCTATCACTTTATTGTCGCAAAATATTCGTAGCATTAATGCTAACTTCTCTAGTCTACTATCCCTAATTCAAAGAATTGACAATTACCCTGACATTATCATCCTAACTGAATGCAGACTGTCTCAGAACCCTATTGTTCCTGTATTGGATGGATATAACTCTTACTTAACTGTAATCACACATAATCAGAACGATGGTGTGGTGGTTTATATTAAAGCAACATTATCTCATGTGACGGTCTCTGAACCGATTTTACTGGACTCAAGCTGTCTGTTGGTTACTGTGGGGGTGGATTTAGCTGTTATTGGTGTTTACAGGCCATTCGCTTTCAGAGACCCCTCTGGATTTATACAATCTCTGGACGACCTTTTGCATAGGGTTAAGCATTTTGGTAATCTGGTTCTTGCAGGTGATATTAATATTGACATTGCTGATGGCCAACTGGACGCACACTCGCTTGACTATATGGATGTCTTGGCCCAACATGGACTTTTCATTGGTCATACGTTTCTGACACATGACTGCCTGACGTGCCTTGATCATTTTAACTTGAAGTCCAAACTACCTGTACGTATTCTTGTGGTGGAATCAACGGTCACCGATCACTTCACAGTTGTGGGCGTGCTGTCCATGAAGGGGAAGAAATCTATTCCCCGATCCACAATCACAAAAATTGACGAAGACAAACTGTCCCAAGATTTACTCACCATTAGTTTTGAGTCTGTCTACACAGCCGATGATCCCAATCATGCAATGAAGCACCTGTATGAGCCTATTCTTCATGCTATCTCTGCAAATAGCAAGACTTTAAAATTATCACGAAGGAAGAGACCTATAAAGCCATGGATAACCCCAGGTTTATTGCGTTGTATGCGTCATAGAGACAATCTTTATAGAAAAATGAAGAAAGATCCAACAAACGATATAGTGAAACTCTCCTATAAGCGATATCGTAATTTCTGTGTTAACCTTCTGCGAAAAACCAGAAATGCATTTGAGAAGCTTGAGTTTCAAAAAGCTGGCAATAATTCCAAGCGGGTTTGGCAAGTTGTCCGATCAGTTACGAATACCACCAAAACAAGGTCCCCGGCTGATAGTCTATTGGGCCTGCAAAGGGACGGACAGTTGTGTGTCGAGGAGGTGAATACCTATTTTGCCAATATTGGCAGGCAACTTGTCGAGAGGATTCACCGCAGTGATCCTGCGCTTATGAGCTTTGCGATCAGTCAATCTTGTCCAACTACTAACTCTTTTGTCCTGCTTGATACTGACGTATCCGAGGTCGAAAACGTCATCATGTCATTAAAAAACGACAGTGCGTCGGGCTGGGACGGTATCTCCTCGGCGTTCTTGAAGAAGCACAGGACCGTTATTGTTCCCCCACTTACTTACATATTTAATCTATGTCTTAACACGGGTGTTTTTCCTGCGGCTTTTAAGAGGGCCATTATCCATCCAGTCTTCAAATCAGGTGATCGTAATCTTGTTGAGAATTACAGACCGATATCCGTTCTCCCTGCAATGTCCAAGGTGCTTGAGAAGATTATTAACCACAGGCTTACTAAGTACTTGGAATCTAGTAATCTCCTATCTGCGAATCAATATGGGTTTAGGAAGGATTTATCCACCGCCGATGCTGTTCACAACTTGGTAGGACACATAGTTAGGAAGTTGGACAACAAGCAGAAATGTGTGGCACTCTTCCTGGATCTTGCAAAGGCGTTCGATACGGTTTCGGTTCCGCTTTTGCTATCTAAGCTTGAGGTCATGGGTGTGAGGGGGAGGCAACTGTCATTGTTCCAGAGTTACCTAACTGGTAGAACTCAGTACGTAAAGATTGGCGCGTACGTCAGCTCTGAAATTCCCATTGAGCATGGTGTCCCGCAAGGGAGTATTCTGGGCCCAAGCCTCTTCTTAACTTATGTGAACGATCTCTGCAAACTTGGACTGGACAACGGCCAAATATTTGCTTATGCAGACGATACGGCTCTTGTTTTCTCTTCTGATTCCTGGACTGACACGTATGGTCTAGCTCAAAATGGATTTAATACCGTTAACCAGTGGTTGAGGGAAAACCTTTTAACCCTAAACGCGACCAAAACTAAAGTTATCAATTTCTCAATCCGAAAAGCTGACATACCCTCGGATAACCTTTTACAGATCACCGTTCGGCCGATTGACAGTCTGTCCTTGGCTGTACCCTACTGTCGCATTGAGAGGGTGTCTTCCATCAAATACCTGGGGATTGTTCTTGACCAAAGCTTAACCTTTAAACCGCACGTGGACTGCTTGGCGAGTCGAGTTCGTAAACTCATTTATATCTTTCGACAATTGCGCTACTCTGCTGACTCCAATGTTATGAGGTTGGTTTATACTGCGATCTGCCAATCTATCTTATGTTACTGCATCACGACGTGGGGTGGCACCAATAAAACTCATTTTCTTGTATTGGAACGTGCTCAGAGGGCTGTTTTAAAGGTTTGCTGTTTTAAGCCTCGCCTGTGTCCTACAGCTGAGCTTTATGAATTCTGCCAGGTGCTGACTGTCAGACAGCTCTTTGTACTGGCTACTGTTGTGAAGCAGCACTCATTGACAGAGTTTAGGGTAGACTATTCCCGTCGTAATCATCTCGTGGCGGTATCCGCTAGGGTCAGGACATGTTTCAGCCAAAGATTTTTCCAATTCCTGGGACCATACCTTTATAACAAACTTCATAAGCTATTATGTCTCTATCCTCTAAATATTTATAGGTGTAAAGCTGCTCTTCATGAATGGCTTCTCTATCAAACATACCATGACACGGAAGAATTGCTAAAAGTCTTGAGATGAATGTCCACTCCTGTTTCCATGCGACCATCCTCACCCACACAACACGCACACACACACACACACACACTCACCCACTCACACACACACACACACACACACACTCACAGACACACACACACACACACACACTCACACACACACAACACAACACAACACACTCAACTCACTCACTTTTTATATTGTTATTTCTTAGATTTTAGTTTTGTGTAAGAACGTAAACCGATTACCTGTGCTTTTGCTTTTTGAGCACTGTTATGTACAGTCATTTTGTGTTATTCGTGGAATCCTGGTGTCCAGTAATACAGGTAATTTATTTACCTACCACAGGCACCAGCAATCCACAGCCATATTTTGCCTATCACCTGTACTGTGATTTCTCTAAATTTGTAGATATTTGGTTGTTGGTTGAAAATAAATCATTTATTATTATTATTATTATAGTTAGATCACCCCAAAATAATACACTCCCATCCCTTTCACTCTTATCTTGCACGCTAGTCACTTTCTACGAGTTTCCATTTGATTCTTCAATAATCACCCCTTTCATACTCTCTTGAACGTGCTGGACTTCCTTTCATTTATTCATTTATTCATTCATTCATTACAAATATGGGTTACATAAAGGTGTTATATCCAGTAGGTACATAGTTTCGCCATATTCTACCATAATAGGCATGCAATTCTAATAGCTAAATCAGTAAATGTGTTATCGTTCAAAACTCATTCGTTCGTTACAAATAGTCATTTCAAAATTCCTTCAATTTCAATTAAGTACCTTCTGTACCTCTTCTAACTGTCCCACTGTCGCGTACGTCCTTTTAAAACTTTTAACTTCTTCTTGCAGTAGTGTAAGTTTCTTGAGAAGATCGGACACATCCAGATGGTCAAACGTAATAGGCGGCAACCTCTCTAGGTTACGTGCCACAAAGACTGGTACCAGATCAGGTTCCGTTGATTTAAACACACTAATTATATCGATAAGTGTCCGATTCTCTTTGCCTTGTCCCTTTCTCGTAGGTTTCCGCTTATCCGCCGGTAAAGATTCAAATAATAACGTCTTTCCTTTTTCTATTTCTTCCGCCCGAAAGTGCGATATACATATTTTGACCAAGCTTTCCTCGTCAATTATCGAAATCTTGTTTTGCACATACGATGGTAATTCGTCGATCACTATGTTACACGTACTACACTTGAGTATCACGTCCATTTTGCGTCACAATCACAAATCATTTCCGTGGAAGTATTGAATTTCTTTTCAATCATGGTCCTCTTAGCGTTGGCTGCTCCTACCAGATTATATTGGAGGCCTTAAAGTTGACGTCCGCTAACCCGTTCCTTTTGTTTATTTTTTATAGTTGCTATCTCACTTCAGAATCTCAAGAGGAAGCCTGCGCCAGACGTGCGTCCATCTAATAGCTATTGAATCGGCTTGTAAATGAATTTAACTTGACCTCGAAGGTCTTGATGGGGCCCGAACAACCTCTTGGTGGGGCCCAAACAATATCTTGATGGGGCTCAAACAACCTCTTTGTGGGGCACTAACATACTCTTGGCCTGGTCAACCTCTTGGTGGGGCCCAAACAACCTCTTGTTATAGTTCTATCATAATCATAATGATATAATTTATTAGCAGATAATTAAATAAAAGTTTCGCTATAATATTTTGACATTGGTTTATAGCCTACATTGGCAGTGCCCACGTAACATCCTTGGAATTGTAAGTTTCCACAGGCAACATAAATCGCCTTCCATCAGGTGGGGTAGTGTATTTTCTGTTTAGAAAAAGTCAATAGACCGCGGTAGCCTAGTGGTATGGGTAATGGACTGCTGAGACGAGGTCTCGGGTTCGATCCCAGGTTTAACCATGGCACACACCAATGAATTTTCAATGCTTTTCGAAGTTATATGTGTATTTATCGCAGGTTTATAAGTGCCCGGTTAATGGTAATAGGCTCCCCACCTATTACTTTGGGATCTTAACATAAACTGGCGAAATGTGGGTGCTAGCACCTCTGCCTACCCATAGGCGTGAGTTTATGTTATGTTAGAAAAAGCCAACTTCAAAATCCATATTTTTCAATTAGGCACTATGAGAGCCCGAAATAGAAGCAGAGGCAAAACATAATTTCAACAAAAAGAAAGTGGCTACCTTTTTTAAGCCCACCCCTGTACTTACACCGATACAAAGTATGAATGTGCTAAACATACTGTGTACCACACATACATACATACATTAATGAATGAACGATCCATACAGCAAAAGCGCTTCAATGTGTCTGTGATCAATTATTATCCGGACATCCAGACTACACGTGTATTTGTATTGGTAGTGTTGTGAAGTAAGGGTATAAATAATAACTCCTTTTAACTGCTGATGTCCTGGTACACTGGTTGCTGAATAAACGTGACGTCGTTGCTAAACGTTATCGACATTTCACGCTGGCATCGGCAGATGAGTATGCAGAGAAGTTCCTTATTTACATATTGATTAATTCTAGTACACTGGGTGTATAGACACTTTGATTTTATTTACAATGGAGATCTAATCCATACTATGTAACCAACTACTTTAGACATATGATGTTTAATTAAATCTGTTATATATTAATAAAAAATAATCATGAAGCAAAAGTTATAATGCGTCGTAGAATTCCTCCGCATCGCATGTATTAATTTATTATTTGTAAAGTGTACTGTGGCATCATGTTATAAATAATAATTCCTTATAACTGCTGATGTTCTGGTACACAAGTTGCTGGAAAAACGTGTCTTCGTTTGCTGTTGCTGAACGTTATCGACTTATTATCGATACTATACGCCTATGCATCGTCAGAGGAGCGCGCAGAAGTATTTCTTATTTTGAGACTATTAATTTATTTCGAATACTTTCTGTTAAGATTTATGTATTTGGTGCAAATAAATTTAATTGTTAATTATATTTATGAGACAATAAAACATTCAGTTCTTAACGGTTATCTATCCAAGGAATCGAACCAGCAATTGCGTTTGCTATCGTTATGCAACGAAAGTAACTTTTATTTTAACGCAAAGAATGAGCATTGGCCACCTCATGTTTTGTATCAAGCATCAAATTCGGAGTTACTACTGCTGATCTACCATCCCCGACAGGAAAGCCTGTATTTTATATAATACGCATGTATCTTATACCTGTATCTTATATCAATGTATGTAGCTTTTAGTTATCGGTTTGCAGGTGACCCTGCTTTGGGCCCCGATTATCGTGATAGGGTACAACCACCTCTATTTGTACAATACGAATAATTTATACTACATTGCTACTTAATTAATGAAGTTACTAAATTAAGGGCCACTATGTAACGATTAATTATTTTAGTAATTATGCAGTATCGTGAATCGTGATGTGAATAATGTGGCTTTCACAATGTTGTGTACTTACTAAAATTTACTTTGCTATGAGTGAAAACTTGTAATTGGTCATCACACGAACGTATAATTTGTTTTTAATGAAATTTGTCTAATATTTTTAAGTTAACATCATACAAACAATAATAAACAATTAACAATATATGTTCGCTCCCTTTGCGGTCGAGACAATGGGTAGTTGGGGTACCGACGCCAAGAATCTGGTGAGCGAATTAGGGCGCAGGTTGAGGGACAAAACCGGTGACTCCCGCTCCGGCTCGTACCTGGGGCAACGGTTGGCCATAGCTGTTCAACGGGGCAATGCCGCCAGTGTCATGGGTACCTTTGCACCAGGTACGATGAGGGGCGGGTTAATAGATTAGACTGTCACTCTGACTGAACAAAAATGTGGACAATATTTTAATTGTATAATGTAATAATTAATTTTTATATATTGGCGTACTCTAATTTCTAAATTATTGTAAATCTAATTTTAAGTGAACTTTATGTTTTTATGAGAAATAAATGATTAAAATAAAACTAAAAGAACTATACAACTTATAGCCACAAAATAATTAAAATGCGTCGTGGAATACCTCCGCATCGCATGCCTCTTGTGGTAGCGTTGACAGAAGATTGGCAGCATAGCCACGTTGTCTGGAAATGCTTATTCTCTGAATTAAAAAGAGGCCAGCATTCCGGTCACGAGAAGCGTCGACCATACACTTCGCAATCTCCCTGAAGACTACCGATACTCCAGAAACGAAGAGACAAGAGGGACCTTATATATTATTAATAATATTAATAAGAGATTGCAGGCACTCGGACTTCATGACCCCAAAGCTTCGACTCCAAACGGGCTAAATTCATAATCTCCGATAAGATTGGAGTATTTGCGCCGCTTGAGAGCCTCCGCCAAAGCAGCTACGCAGCAGGATATAATTTTTATATCTACTAATAATACTAGCTAAAAGTTTTTCTGAATTCTAAAATAAAATAAATTGCTAGTTCAATCAGTCTAATGCATCCTGTTAGTCGCAACAAACAATTATACTTTCACAGACTTTTTTCTTGATTTCCTATTAGTTACATTAAGCTCCATAGATGGAGCCTATTCTCACATCAAAAACGCTGTCAACAGCGCCATTAAAAACGTGAAGTTATCGATATTGTACCACGAGACTACCAGGCTGTCAGACATGCGAAGAGTTATTTTAATCAATAGAATAGACATAACAGGGAAACGACCCTCCGTCTATGTAGAATATTGGCACTCGGTTGTGTTCGTTGTGTGTTGATTTGGTGCACACTGTTACATCGATGCAAGTGTGTGTGTTGTTGTAACGAAATAAGGAAGGCCTCTGCATCGAGCTAACAGCCTGGTACTACGCCTTCGTGAAAACCTCCCCCAATAATAATTTGTGCTTGTTACGGAATGCAAATATTGATCTCATTTATAGATAAATATAATCATGCTTTTATCCCCGGAGGGTTAAGCAGAGGTGAATTAACCCACATTTCACCAATTATTTTATTCGGTCACACGAAATAGAGAGTGTGACTATTGCCTTTTTCCGAACACTATTATTGACTCGAGCCATGCATCTAAGGCGAAATCTGGACTGTATATCTGTATGATGTTAAACAGCCCTATCCCTTAGTCGCTTTGTATGACATCGCATGGGATGAAAGGGGTTCAAATTCTACTCTGCTGAAAACGTCGGTTTGATTTTCATGTCGCGTCGGGCAGGAGGTAGGACACGACGGCAGTCCCTTCCCAATTGAGCAGTCCGACTGGGGAAGTACCTCCACCCTACAGAATACCTCGGATATAATAACCTCGTGATATGTTCCCGGCGTTGAGTAGGGTAGTCAGAGCACACTGGAGAATTCTAGTGCTATTAGTGGGAAGGCTAACGGCTTCTCCTGATTGTGTCTTCTCCACTCATGGCACAGAAACTCTTTGTTCTTACGTGGTCGGTAGCACGGGTGTAACTCTGAAGTTGCACACGTTCATAGGTCACGGTCACCACTTTCCATCTGTTGGGTCGTGTGCTTGTCTGCTACCTAAGTGGTATAAAAAAAATGTTATAGTGTTTTTAGTTGTAGCATCATATCATATATCATATATAACCACGTTTATAACTAATAAAACAATATACTTTTACGAGAAGATTTATTGAAAATATACAAGTCACAATCTTTAAAGGCAATGCAGGCTGAAAGCGGGTCTCCCAATAGATTTCGCCTTTGGACCCAGTTAAGTCTTTACAATAAAGCTCATCTTTCTAGATGGCTACTAACAATGACAAAATGGTATATTCACTTGACAGCTTTGGCTGCTCCGAGAGAGGCTTCTCTCGCCCCGCGCATGGAATTAAACTAACTTTTGTTTAGCTATGTCTGATACGATGGTTATATATCACTATTGTATATTATCTGTGATAAATACACACATAACTTCGAAAAGCATCGAATAGTCATTGGTGTGTGCCATGGTAAAACCTGGCATCTAACCCGAGACCTCGTCTCAGCAGTCCATTACCCATACCACTAGGCTACCGCGGTTACCTAGGTTATCGCAGGTTTATAAGTGCCCGGTTCATGGCAATAGGCTCGCCACCTATTACATTGGGACCTAAACATAAACTGGTGAAATGTGGATGCTAGCAACTCTGCCTACCCCTTCGGGGATATAGGTGTGAGTTTAAAAAAAAATGCTATTATTGTACAGTACAGTTACAATACAATTATATCAAACACAGAACATAATTCTGAAAATAATCTGTGTAACGGTAAATAATAAGATTAAAGATTAAATTCAACAAAAATAAAACTAAAATCCATGTGTCTTAAATATATCTTCACAAAAAAAACATTGAAATTTATGTTATCACACTAAACTGCACTGCTGCAAGCTTTCCACCTAGGTGGTGGGCGGGTGGTGGTGATTCGCATGCAGACTGTCAATTTGTTATTAGGATAAGATATTAGAATATTAAAACTAAAATAACATAGGAGTAAGAAATCAGTATCAGAATAAACGGGATATTTACCATGTTTCATTATTTTGAGTTTCTGATATTTCGGCGCTGTTGCAAGCACCATGATCTCTTTATGATTTATTCTGATACTGATGTCAGTGACCATGATAGTTTAAATACCTATAGGAGTAAGAAAAATTGTTACTAACACACTGAGTCTTGGTCACTTGAAATAAATGAATATAATAATAATAAAACAAAAAAAAATATTGCTACTTTTGCATACATTGCACTCGCTTCTAAAATCCTGAAGCTCCAGAGAGTTTCTGCTATCCCAGTAGAAATCCAAGTAGAAAACGTGACGTGTCCCAATTTCTCACGATCCTATTCAGCGAAAGATAACAGGGACTGGATTCAGAAATCTTGGATTTGGTCACAACAGTAATGTGCAAAACTAATTTTGTAAAATAAATACATACATACATATAATCACGCCTTTATCCCTGGAGGGTTAGGCAGAGGTGAATTAACACCCACATTTCACCAATCATTATATTCGGACCCACGTAATAGGGGGTGAGTCTATTGCCGTCTTCGTGGACTCAAGCCATACATCTGAGGCTGAGTCTGGGGTGTATATATCTGTCTAATGTTAAACAGCGAAAAATTCAGGCAAAAAAAGTTCAGGTGGGATTCGAACCGGCGACCTTTCCCTTACAGGGAGAGCCACTAAGCCACAAAACCTTAGCCCGAAGCTATCCAAATTCTTCCATACATATATCCGTTTAACGGTGACGGTTTAACTATCCAACGACAATTGTATTTTTATATAGGACACGTATATTAAACTTCACACAAATTAAAGATGCAGGCAAAGTGAGACTTTGCTTGCAGCTTTAAATGTTGTATCAGTTCAAGCTAAATTAAATGTTACAAACATTGCACCTTGTAACAGTAAAATTGTATCTTATAATGCTTGGTTCACCTCTCTCACTCTTGTAATGCTCGAATTGTATGTATTATTATTACTGCACTGTAAACCTCGCCTCACACAATGCGTTACATCATAATAATAATTACATAATATAAACTTACGCTTTTATCGCCAAAAGTGTAGGCAGAGGTGCTAGCATCCACATTTCGCCAGTTTATGTTTAGGTCTAAATGTACTTATAAACCTGCGATAATTACACAAATAATTTTGAAAAGCATCGAAAAGTCATGGTGTGTGCCATGGTAAAACCTGGGATCGAACCCGAGACCTCGTCTTAGTAGTCCATTACCCATACCACTAGGCTACAATAAATATAACCTAAATCTTTTTTATGTTACGAGGACTTCAAGATACATCAAAAGTTATGGAAAACCCTGTATCTTAAGAGACAGTTTCAGCTCGTCAATTATTATTATTACAATATAATTAGTATGATTAGTGTGCAAAGGATAAAAAATAGTGATTTAATAGCGAAATACATAACGGGAGACAGCTCCCGGTGAAGGAGCTCCTTAATAATTTCTTGGCCTCGTAGCACTTTTCGTAGCAAGTTTGTAAGTATCTACCTAGGTTTTGTAAATGTGGTAAAAATATACTTCTATAAAATGTTTTGCTTGTAAATGTTAATAATATACTTACATACATACGCTCGTGACTATACGCTCCGGGGTAGGCAGAGACAACAACCAGATATTTGACTTTATCCTTATTTACTTTACAATATTCCTCTGCTGTCATTAATTCTTTCACGCATGTTAATAACATGTTTAATTTTAATAAAGATTTTCACCTCAGCTTACCCTACTAAGAGTTTATATACTAGAATATACTTATGAATGTTTATGTATAAACATTTAATATTACTAACTCAAAATCTATTTTATTTTATTTTTGACATACCAAGTCCGGTCCATTCTTTTATTCCGTAGTGTGCCGTAATGCATTTACAGATAGACAGACAGACACTTACAAAGCGTTATTCATGATTTCTGCTCTGTTCCCATATAAATAAATTCCATATTGCCTGATATCACGCTCAACACCCCATAACACTTATTTTTATCCACACACATGCACATTGCTGTCTCTCTCACCCCTAAACATCCCTCTCACCTCCATAACATTCTCCAAACTCTTTGTAAGTTTTGCTACCCTGGTATCTAAGCCCGAAAGAAAACGTGACTCTTCCCAGATTTCCCACGGTGTCCTTTGTGTTATCATTACAAAAGGTTTTTTAAGTAAGTTGTAGTAGTATTAGTTTTTAGAAAAAAAACTAAGTCGAATTAAACTTCCTCTCCTTTTTTGAAGTCGGGTAAAAAGTAATAAATTATGCAAAAGTATTGTCTTAATTTTTTTGATACTACAATAAATAGTGCCAGTTTGATTGCACTTCTTCCAAGAACTAAATATCTCTCTATTAGAATTTCAAATAGTCATGTTTATTATTTTTTCTCTTTAGTTATTGTATTGAATTCAGTTATAAATTATACATAATATTAATATATTGAGGGGCCCAGTCTAGTGTACTAAACTATTTTTGTCATTGATTTTTATTGCTACTCTTCTAAACATTTTTTTACATTCAGAAACGACATTACTATAATTAGGTTAATTGTATGATTTCACAACCAAAATCTTAAATTTTTCATGACCATGTCTACTGAAAAGTATCTGTAACTTTAAAAATAATGGACTTAAAAATAAAAATACTACATTATAACATAGAAACACTATAATCTGTGATTTGTTCGAAGCAATCGTAGATCAAATACAGATTACAATGCTGTACTTCAGGGGTAGAACATTTTCTCACACCACAGTGTCTTCACCACTGTCTGGAATGTATAAACCTCTTCACAACTCCTGTGAGCCTAGTACCCAAGGTCCCAGAACACGTGCCGCGCGCACAAGTTTCACACGCTCTCCCTTAAATAGCTAGGGGACGCCTTTCATACCGTTTTTACGATTCATTGTTCGCTAACAAAAACCGTATTACTGTCGATTATACCGGTTTTGTGCAATGAATGGGGCCGGATTTAATTTTTTAGATCTTCCTCCTTGTTTAAATAGGGTATAAAAACGAGGTTAACGACTTTGGATTTTTGCTGGAGCCGGATGTGGTTAGTTATTATCTTTTTAATTGTACTTTAAGTGATAATAGTGGTATTGTGGTTGTAATAAATCAAGCAAAAGATTACTTGTATACGGTAGCTGGGTGGTAGGCGTAGGAGTTGGAATTACGATCAAGAATCGTTTTAAATTCAAAATTTGGGTCACTATCGAAGTGACTAATTTTTACTGCTCAACCTATAGCTATAATCTATCGCTATAACCTCCCTTATCTCGAAGGTTATGGAGCGTGTTATTAATACACAGCTCCTGTGGTACCTTGAAGGAAACGATCTACTGAGCGACCGACAGTACGGTTTTCGCCACCGTCGCTCTACCGGTGACCTTCTTGTGTATCTCACAAACCGGTGGGCGCAAGCCATCGAGAGGCACTAGCGGTCAGCCTCGATATAGCGAAGGCCTTCGATCGGGTCTAGCACAAAGGTCTTCTTACGAAGTTGCCATATTATGGACTCCCGGAGGGATTGTGCGAATGGATCTCCAGCTTTTTGTCCAACAGAAGCATCCAAGCCGTCGTCGACGGCAGCTGCTCGGACCGCATGAACATAAACGCTGGTGTCCCACATGGCTCCGTGTTGTCTCCGATGCTGTTTCTGCTGCATATCAATGACATGCTGTCTGATGGCTCCATTCATTGTTATGCGGACGACAGTACCGGGACACGTGTTACACGGGCCGTGCAAATATCCCTCAGTCCGAGGTGGAGAAGAGTCGCGAACAACTTGTGTCTGAAATCGAGACTACTCTCTGTGGAGTGTCCGATTAGGGACGACTAAACCTAGTCCAATTCAACCCCACTAAGACACAAGTATGTGTATTCACCGCTAAGAAAACCCCATTCATTGTAGCGCCGCAATTCCTGGGCACACCGCTTACCATCTCCCCGAGTATCGGGATCCTTGGTGTCGATATCTCCAGTGACGTCCAATACCGAAGTCATTTGCAGGACAAGGTTAAGTTGGCATCAAGAAAGCTTGGAGTGCTCAACAGGGCGAGGCAGTATTTCACTGCGGGGCAGCAACTCCTTCTTTATAAAGCACAGGTCCGGCCTCACATGGAGTACTGCTGTCACCTTTTTGCTGGAGCACCTGCATACCAGCTTGACCCCTTCGACTCGTTGCAAAGACGGGCATTGAGGCTGGTTGACAATCCCATACTCACAGGTAGAGTGGAACCTCTTAGCCTTAGGAGGGATTTTGCCTCACTGTGTGTGTTCTACCGCCTATACAATGGTTTGTGCTCAGATGAATTGTTTGACATGATGCCCGTAGCTACATTCTATCATCGCACCTCTCGCCATAGGCAGGGAATTCATCCCCACACATTGCGACCTTAGACGGTGCGCACTGTGCGGTATGAAAGAAACTTCATACCACGCACACTCAAGCTGTGGAATGACCTCCCTGCTGCGGTTTTCCCAAGCGCCTACAATATGGGGTTCTTCAAGAGGGGCATCAGAAGGTTTCTTCATGGTTGGCAGCGCGAGTGTGACACCCCTGGTGTTGCATACGTCCATAGGCCACAGTAACCGCTTCCCATCAGGTGGGCCGTGTGCTTGTCTACCAACTAAGTGGTATAAAAAAAAAAAACCTTAAGAAAGAAGCCTGCAGTGCACAAGTTTGCAGGTGAGAACGGCTTGGGTGACAAAAATCTTGATGAGACCGATACCTCCTGTTTAGGTACCTCAATACACAATATCGCCGAAAAAGTGGTATTAAACATCATTTTTACTCGATGAATTTCACTTAAAAATCTATACCTGGTTTGGAAGAACTTGAGAGCAATGATAAACGTAATGTCAGTAAAGGTTTCGTGGCATGTGTAAGAATAGAATCAGATACCTTACTATCAGACGAAGTGAAGTCAAGTTGGCATGTTCTAGATAAAAAAAATGGCAGGCTATTGGCACTACGTACCCTTTTTTTATTTTTTTTTACGTGCGCAAAATCCCCACGGATACCTCCCCGCCGGAGCCGGTGGAGGAGGTTATGTCGGACTCGAACCGACTAAAACGCACGCCGCCTGTGGGTCGCTTTGGTTGCCGAAGGTGAGGTTGACAGGCATATCCCTCGCACCCCGGCCGACCCAGGGCCATCTCTCACGATCTGGCCCTCTTCTCGGGTGTGGGGACTACAGAGTCCCCAAATGGCACTACGTACCCTAGATGGAAGAAAGTGTATGTGAATGTATGAACGCAATTGTATTTACTGTTGAAGTTCAATCTACATTGTAAGTAAAACCCGACTACTTAAAAATCTCACTATAAAAAAGCATTAAAAAAGAAAATAGCCGTTTATAGCGGATAGCCGTAGTCGTATGCCATTTTTCCCCACAATGTATTGTTTTGTTAGAGTAAGTGGCATACGACCACGTCTATCCTTGTTATTTTCTTGTTTAATACTTTTTATAGCGTGATTTTTTAGTAGTCGGGTTTTAAAGTTTTAAATTTTAAACTTATTATTTTATTTATAATATTTTGGGGGATGCAATAAGAATAATTTAAAGATATTTGAAATTTGCTAATTAAGCCCATTTACTTGATACCCAATACGATATATTTATCTCAAATTTATTTTATGACATAGTATTTTATGACCGCTAGAGGGCGCCACATTAAATTCAGTGACACACTATAACGACAACGACTAAGATGCTTCTAATGATACCTCATTTGTCCAGTTCTAATAAGTGGTTGAGGAGCTATGAGGGAACAGATGAGCCTACATACATACACAGATACATACATAGCCTCTCAAAATCAATACCCTCCCTTTGCTCCGCCGCATTCGGGTAAAATTAAATTCGAGAGTAAACTAATGATGAAAACTTTTTAACGAAATTAAGCATGTCAGGTTTTTTATTACTTTTAATAACCTTGTCCTTTGCAAGAAGGTATAATATCAGAAGTCCTATAATTCTTTTTTTTTAATATAGTGTCTCATAAATTTGACAAAGGTTGAATTCGGAAATTTGTGTTCCGACTTTGAATAACACTTAGCTGGTTCAACCATGGAGCGTAAGTTAATTTGAATCAGTTCTATCCCATTTCGCTAGATGGCGCGAAACGAAAATATTCAAAAGTATGCAAGCTGAAATACTTCATGGTTCATTTCTGTATCTTTTATATTTATACAATCTGACCCGGCAAACGTTGTTTTGCCATTTGAATTATTTCTACATACAAACATATAATCACGCCTTTATCCCCGGAGGGTTAGGCAGAGGTGAATTATCACCCACATTTCACCAATATTTGTATTCGGTTCCTCGTATTAGGGGGTGAGCCTATTGCCGTATTTCGGGCACTATTGTTGACTCGAGCCATGCATCTGAGGCTGAGTCTGGACTGTATATATCTGTTCGATGTTAAACAGCCCTATCCCTTAATCGCCTTGTACGACACCACATGGGAAGAGATGTGGTAGTCCAATTTCTACTCTGCCGGGAACCACGCGGTGAATTATTTTTAGAGTATGAAAAATGCTATCAAAACATGGGGATCTGTGGTAGGAGGGTAAAAATTTAGGACTAAATGTATTTTTCAATTCCACAACATAAAAAAATAAAATAAATTAACCAAAAAGTAAAAAAAAAAATTGGGATGAACAACCCTTAACACTTAGTGGTGTACAAAATTAGTTATAAACCTATCCATACATACTGAACATATAAAATTTCATTAAAATTGTTCAAGCCGTTTCGGAGGAGTATAAACACTAAAACTGTGACACAAGAATTTTATATATTAGATACAGAAAACAAGTATGTGTACGGTTCTGCCAAGATCTTTGGAGTCCATACCATTCTCACATCCATGCTGATACACCTGCTGATTAAAGGACGAGATTCTGGTGCAGGCATTCCTCTAAGGGTTGGAAGTTCAAACGGCAGGTGCTCTCGTAAAACTCAAGATAAACCAGCGGTTGAAGGACCAACTTCATCTAGTTACATAAATATAACCTCTCTTTTTTTTGTATACCACTTAGGTGGCAGACAAGCACACGGTCCACCTAATGGAAAGTGGTTACCGTGGCCTGTGGACGGTTGTAACACCAGAGGAGCCACACTCGTGGTGCCAACCCTGTAAGTACAGAGTTTCTGTGCCGTCAGTTTAGAAGACAAAGCAGGACAAGCCTTTAGTCTTCCCACTGACAGCACAAATTCTCCAGTAAGCTCTGGCAACCCTACTCACCGCTGGAAACACAACACGTATTTATGTTGGACCCCCAGTTGGACTGCTACCGCCGTGTCATACCTCCTCTCTGCTCTACTGCGTGTAAATAATTTTACTACCCGATTGAACCAATACTATTAAATATTGAAAGCGTATAGTAGGCGTAGGTCATATACTTATTGTGCTTTGATGTTTGCTTGCGTTTCATATAGTAACAATCTATCGGCAATAACTGTGGTTTGATGGCTACCAGTGTTGACTGAAATACTTCGTGTACAGGCGTAAGACATTATGGTTAATAGCAATACCCTGGTGAGCGGGGCATTCATGCTGAGATGGTGGCCCATTTGGGTGCGCACGATGTGCAGTGAGTGTATTCTTGTTGTGTTACCTTATTGTGTTTATATATTTGTCTGACTCTCTGTACGTTGTGTGTTCTTAAATGAATGTTTTTTCTTTCTTTCTTCTTTCTTCTTCTTTCAATCCTACAAATATTATATGTACATTGTGGTTCCACGAATAAGGCCGAGGAGATAGGACACGACAGTTGTCCCGTCTCAATTATTAATATCTCCTCGTGTTGCATTCCCGGCCGTGAGTAGGGTAGTCAGAGCTCATTGGACAGTTTTTGTGCTGTCAGTGGGAAGACTACAGGCTTGTTCTGATTATGCCGCAGTCCACTGCTGGATTCAGTCTGTCCCAGCTACCTTTTTTCAGGCCGTCCGTCCATCTAGCTAGGCTTCCCTACCTTTCACTAGCCTTCTCGCGGTCTCCACTCTAGGACTCGTTTGCTCCAACGGCCATCGGCCCTTCGACAAACGTGGCCAGCCCACTGCCACTTCAGCATACTTATTCTGCGACCTATGTCGGTAACTTTAGTTCTCTATCAGATAACTTCGTTCCGACTTTTATTCTTCACAGAAACTCCAAGATAGGTCGCTCTATAGTCCGCTGCGTGACTTCTAAGTTATGAAGCAGCCCCACTTTAAGTGTTTATGTTATGGTTTGTAATCTAATTTTTAATTGTGAAAGTATGTAAAGATGTTTGGCTGTTAAATACTCAATTACGCTGAAATGGCTGAACGAATCTACTAAGTATCACATGAGTTCTTTTTATTCCTGGAATAGAGTCTCATGAATTGTTGGAACAGGAAGGGAATCCACAAGGGTGGAGCCGTGGGTAATAGTCCTTAATTTGATATTTTATGAGAGAGAGGAGGTGCAAAAAGGGCCCTTCTTTCAACAATTCTTTGTTACGTGGAGTTATAAACATTATTGGCGACCTTGTTATGGATAGTAAGATGGATAAAAAGTCTTTAGATTTATAAAAACACTTTTAATTTATACAATAATGTTAGCGGAAATAATTTATTTCACAGGCAAGTACGCATGAGGTAATAATAACGGAAAAGCTCACACACCTCTTTGTTATATGATTTACTGAGGACTTTCTTTTGCACTTGTTTTGATGAAGGTGCAAACACATTTGCAGGAAGCCTAGTAGTAGAGTTAATTAATACTAAGTTGGTTACGTTTAATTTCTTTATTTTTCTCCTATGCGTATTTACTTAAGCACTCTATTTGAATTTAATTTTGTTTTATCCGACTACGGCGAAGCCAAAGGAGGGTTATGACTTTGACAGGCTATGTATGTATGTATGTAGGTTCATCTGGTCCTCATACTACTTTTTAGAATCGGACAAATGAGGTATCATTAGAAGCGTCTTGGTCGTCCGCTAAAGGTTAAAGGCTTTATGACGTGTCACTAAATCTATTGTAACGCCCTCTAGCGGTCATAAAGTAATGTGTTTAAAATAAATTTGAGATAAATTTACCGTGTTTGATATCAACTCAAAGGGCTTAATTAGCCTGTATACAAATATGTTTAAATTTAAAACTAAAACCCGACTACTGAAAAATTACGCTTTAAAAAGTATTAAACAAGAAAATATCAAGGATAGCCGTGGTCGTATGCCGCTTAGTGTAACAAAATAATACATTTTTCAGTAGTCGGGTTTTAGTATAAAACTTATTTTTTCTTGTTTAATACTTTTTAAAGCGTGATTTTTCAGTTGTCAAGTTTAAGTTTTGAACTTATTTTTATGTATGTTTATGATTAGCTATTAGACAGGGCTGTAATCGCTGGATATGTAAAACAAATTAGTCACCTACAGAACAGGCGTGACTAGTGTGGAGCTACTGAACAGAAAAAGTATATTCTAATAAAATTCTCGTGTCACGGTGTTCGAACTTGAACTCCTCCGAAACGGCTTGACCGATTCTCATGAAATTTTGTGAGCGTATTGAGTAGATATGAGAATCGGCCAACATCTATTTTTCATCCCCCTAATTGTTAAGGGTAGTCCACCCTTAACATTATATGGCAAAACAACGTTTGCCGGGACAGCTAGTATTTATTATATTATGTCAGTTTTACTGCTGACTGTACCGTACTATACCATCGCGGCATCGTAAACTCGTTGACGTATCTTTGTACGCATACACGCAAGAAATGACCGCCTCGGATATACGCACACATGTACAGTAACCGACATATGTAGAAGTAGCTCTACCCTACAGAATACCGCGGCTATGAAAACCTCGTGATGTGTTCCCGGTGGTGAGTGGGGTAGCCAGAGCTCACTGGAGAGGTTTTGTGCTGTCAGTGGGAAGACCAAAAACTTGTCCTGCTTTGTTACACTGACGGCACATAAACTCTCTGTGCTTACAGGGTTACGTCCATAGGCCACGTTAACCACTTTCCATCAGGTGGGCAGTGTGCTTGTTTGCCACCTAAGTGGTATAGAAAAATGGTTTTACCTCAGTCACGTTACATTTCCTTTACTTTCGAAGTTGAAGTCTAATTGACGTGTTCTATATAAAAAAAGAAAAACTTTTGTAAAATTAAATATATTTTCCTGACACACGGTAAGTTTTAAAAAATATATTCTACAGAACTTGGGTATATTGACGGTTCCCAGCCTGTATATATTGGTTCTGTTATCCTATTTTGCTAACCACATACATGAATATGAATCTAACGATGAGAGAAAGGAAAGAGAGAGCACACGTCATAAAGCCTTTCAGAGCAAATTTGTACCTCATCTCAACATTGTAATGCATAGTACGGTTTATAGTTCTGTCAGAATATTCAACAAACTGCCTCTAGACTTAAAAATGATGATCTACAAAAGAGAGTTCCAACCCAAATTGAAGGTATTTTTACTGAAAGGGTGTTACTATTCTGTCGATGAAATGACAAATAATATAAGATAATAAATTTACCTGAACGTTGACTCAATAAATTAATGATATACTTAGATTGTTATACTATTTTTTTTTGACATTTTGATTCCATTTGACATTTTTTTTTTTTTTTTCTGTTATTCTAGTATTAAAAAAATTTTAATTGAAGTTGTATTTATATTATTAAATTTTTAATAATATTTAATTGTAATTTAAATTATTTAAAATTCAATTTCTAAGTATATATAATTCTCATTGGACATTCAATTTAAAATAATAATTTTATTTTTGTAATGCTTATGATGAAAAATAATTTAAATTTATTTTCGTGTACTGTATCTTATGTGTATTGTATTATAATAATGATAATAGATGAAATATGAACTTCAATATGTAATGAGTCTCTGATACTCAGATGATCACCGAGCACGGATGCTTCGGAAAGTATCTGCGTCGGATGCAGAAAGAGCCAACGTCCGAGTGCCATCACTGCGACGCGAGCGAGGACTCAGGTCCGCACACGCTCACCGAGTGCGGGAGCTTGTGGCGGCCCTGGGAGTGAGGCTTCTCACGCTCTCCACCTTGCTCGCGGCGATGGTTCGCTGCGCGGATGCGTGGGCGGCCGGCGCCTCCTTCTGCGAGCAAGTAATGCTCGTGAAGGAGGAGGCGGGGCGGGAGCGGCAGCGGGAGCGACGAAGGATCGCAAGACAAGCTGCCCGCGTACGAAGGCAACTCGGGCGTCGGAGGTCGATGAACGACCTCCGCCCCCCATGAGCGCCGGCCTGGGGGTGACAGGTGAAGCCGCCTGTCACCCTGGCAGAAGTAGGCCGCGGCGGTGGCGCGCGTGGCGCGCCTCCCCGTTTCCGGGGTTTAGTTGGGGACTCTGTAGTCCCCACACCCGAGAAGAGGGCCAGATCGTGAGAGATGGCCCTGGGTCGGCCGGGGTGCGAGGGATATGCCTGTCAACCTCACCTTCGGCAACCAAAACGACCCACAGGCGGCGTGCGTTTTAGTCGGTTCGAGTCCGACATAACCTCCTCCACCGGCTCCGGTGGGGAGGTATCCGTGGGGATTTTGCGCACGAAAAAAAAAAAAAAAGTGTCTGTTACTTGAAATAAATGAACTTTGATTTGATTTGATTAATGAATTATGAATCATCGAATTTTATATATTATGTTATTTCTGCTCTGACATTTATTTATTGTAATTTGATTTAATTTATGATATTGAAGTACCAGATTCCAGACAGACATGTAAACGGACTACATTTATTTTACGTAATCTGGTTAATCTTGGTCAATGAGTGTTTCATGCTTGCTTTTGATATGTTTAGTTTAATAAGAAGTTCAAACACGATGTAAAAATTGTTTATGAATAAATAAATATATAAAATCAAATAAAAAATTGACACCCACATTTCACCAATCATTGAACTCGGTCCCTCGTGATAGGGGGTGAGCCTATTGCCGTTTTCCAGGTACTATTGTTGACTCAAGCCATGCATTTGAGACTGAGTCTGTGGTGTACATATCTGTCTGATGTTAAACAGCCCTATCCCTTAGTCGCCGTGTACGACACCGCATGGGAAGAGATATTTTTAAAACGTTCCCTGAGAGAATCCAGAGAGAATAGTATTCCCACTATCCTCTTCAATAAAGCTAAAGTGCTCGTGTCAAGTAGGCTCAAGTCGGTAGAGTAATTGCCAGAACCTTCCGATCGTAAAGCCGACTTAACCACTAAGCTACCAACGTGTGTTATTTTATTAGTTTAACTGTGATAGATTATCACTATAATGAGGTTGTAATATTTTGCAGGAACTGTTTCTGTACTTCAAAGGTTTCTTTTAAGACTTGTAGGCACATTACCTAGGAATGTGGGAAGGCTATTAGAGTTTAGAGGCTTAGGGTACAAAAGGGAACAATATTATATTCCAGTGATTGCACGAATGGTGTAGTGGTTAAATTGCTACCTCGCAAATTGTTGATGTGTATTAAATTCATAATTACGCCAGGCTCTCCAGTGAGCACAAGCCTGGGGGTGACGGGTGGAACCGCCTGTCAGCCTGGCAGAAGCAGGCCGCGGTGGGGGCGTCTCACGCGCCTCCCCATTTCCCGGGGACGATTTGAGGACTCAGTGGTCTACACACCCGAGCAGAGGGCCAGACCAAGAGAGATGACACCTCGCATTCGGCAATCAAAAACGACCCACAGGCGTCGTGCGTTTTGGTTGGTTCGAGTCCGACATAACCTCTCCTACCAGCTCCGGAAGGGGGGTATCCGTGGGGATTTTGCGCACGTAAAGAAAAAAGGCTATCTAGTAGAGTAGAGATTAATGGGGCCTGGGGCTGACGGGTAGAACCACTTGGTACCCTAGCAGAAGCCTTGATGCGCGATTCTCCATACCCGGGGACTAAATGTAGACTCCATGGTTGCAATACGCGAAGAGGGCCAGCTCGAAAGAGATAGCCCTGGGTCGCCCAGGTTGTGAGGGTTATGCCTCCGGTAACCTACAACCCACAGATGGCTTGTGTTTTCTTTACTTTTTGATGACTGCTGCAACGAAAGCGTGCGTTTTAGTCGGTTCAAGTTTGACGAAACCTTCCCCACCCGCTCCGGATAAAAGAGCCAAAGAGAATTTGATGTGTTTATATTTTTTTTTGTGTGTGACATGTTTGATGTGAATGATATTCTATGGAACCACTTGTGAGTAAAAAGTGCAGTCACTATACAGGTTTAATATGTTAAAAAGCTTAGACTATATACTATGTGGACACGACTTTGCTAACAAATTGCATCCAGAAAAAATTGGCGTAAAAGACGCGTTTTGTGAATAAGCTTTAGCTTAATTGCGATTATTAGATATATTCATGAAATAAAACTTCTCCAAGCTCCTTTTGATATTCAAATGAAAGCAAGGATCTAAAAATAAAACGTTTCAATATAATGGCAAAACCTTCTTTATGTCTGTGTATGTGTTTATAATTTTTTACCTCTGATCACTTAGGCTCGAGCAATTTTGATGTTCTTTTTGCCGCACCCAAATGGAACTTACCTTTTACCTTTTTAATTCTCGTGGTCAAGGACTTTTGAGTTCAAATGTCACGTTGATGTAGGTATTTTAAATAATTTACACGTATTGTGCGCTCTTTGTGAGGACTCCTGTGTGAGTACTCAGTGTACTTACTCTTACACAAAGTATATGTACTCTAGACAGACTCGGTTTTTGATACCACTTGTTTGCCAGAAAAGCACACGGTCCACCTGTGGAAAGTGATTACCGCGGTCTATGGACGTGTGCAACACCAAGGGAGTCGTAAAGCATAGTACGCTCTACAACTCCATCAGAATCTTCAACAGACTGCCTCTAGATTTGAAAACTATTATTTACAAAAGAGAGTTCCAAGACAAATTGAAGGCTTTTCTGTTACAAGGGTGTTATTATTCAGTTGATGAGATAATTAATAAATAGATTTTATACTGATACCAGTTTTTACGTGTCATGATATTTTCTACTGCTTTTGATTGTTGTTTTGACGTGACAACGTCTTATAAATTGGTTTGCCGGGTGACACTTCAAGAAACTGCGTTACGCTCCGCTCACGTTATGCGCTCACAATGAGAGCGAGTGAGAGGCACGCGTCCCTTCCACTCGGGCATGGTTAGCCCGCCTAAGAGCGAGAGAGACAGACATAAAAAGTGAAAGGCACGCGTCCCTTCCACTCGAGCACAGTTAGCCCGCCTAAGAGCGAGAGAGATAGAGCGAGAGAGAGAGAGTGAGAGAGATAGGCATACACACCGGTTCATGTCTTGCGCTTCTATTTCGCTTAGGCGCCTGCATACAAGTTTACACGTTGCCAGTTAATTGTAAAACGATTGTGTAGTGATATTTCATCCTTCTTCCTACTATACGAATGAATATTCACATTAAAATTATTTTACCACTCAAAGTCGTTGTCACGTAAAACTTTCGCCCGTATACCGACTTTACAGGCAACCAATTTTTTCTTATGTTTTTTTTTGTATATGCAATGTATGTGTACAAACCATGTTCAAACACAATGTAAAAATTGTTAATGAATAAATACTGAATACTGAATACACACTCGCGCTGCCAACTCTGTAAGCACAAGAGTTTCTGTGCCGTCAATATAAAAGACAGAAGGATAAGCTTTTGGTCTTCCCACTGACAGCACACAAACTCTCCAGTGAGCTCTGGCTACCCTACTCACCGCCGGGAACACAACACGAGGTTATTATGGCCGCGAAATTCTGTAGGATTTTTGCACAGTTTCAAGACGTTACAGGTCAACTTGATACCTTACTGCATGCCTGAGAAAAAGGTCTTGACAGACAGACAGACGGATAGAGGGACATACAGACATACGGACTACGAAGAGGTCCTATAAAGGTTCCGTTTTTTTCCTTTTGAGGTACGTACATACACATACATATAATCACGCCTTTATCCCCGGAGGGTTAGGCAGAGGTGAATTAACACCCACATTTCACCAATCGTTGAATTCGGTCCCACGTATTAGCGGATGAGCCTATTGCCGTCTTCCGAGCACTATTGTTGACTTAAGTCATGCATCTGAGGCGGAATCTGGGAGATATATATCTGTCTGATGTTAAACAACCCTATCCCTTTTTTTTTTTTTTTTACGTGCGCTAAATCCCCACGGATACCTCCCCACCGGAGCCGGTGGAGGAGGTGATGTCGGACTCGAACCGACTAAAATGCACGCCGCCTGTGGGTCGTTTTTGTTGCCGAAGTTGAGGTTGACAGGCATATCCCTCGCACCCCGGCCGACCCAGGGCCATCTCTACCGATCTGGCCCTCTGCTCAGGTATGTGGGGACTACAGAGTCCCCAATCAGCAGCCCTATCCCTCGTCTTGTATGACACCGCAAGGGAAGAGATGAGGTGGTCCAAATTCTACTCTGTCGGGAACCACGCGCTATAATATAATTCATATGTTATTATTAGACTATTATTTATCTATCCGTGTACGAACATCTTTACAAACATTCACATTTATAATATTAGTAGGATATAACGTAGACAAAAAAAATAACACTCCTCAATACCCAAGCAATGCGTACGTGTTCTCGTAAAGGATAACACGGTAAGGGAAAATCTGTCGTAAAATTTCAGTTGAGCCATTCTGAATGTGTGTTGATGAGTCAGTGCAAACAGGGGGTAAGTACGTTTTTCAATTGGGATATTTAGCTGAAGGCCACAGGGGCAAAATGCCAGGTAGCCAATGTAACAATGAGGTCTGCTGTATTTCTTTCATTCTAGGAAATGCGACGGGATAAAATTTTCACAAATTAGACTTTGAATATTTTTTTTCAACTGTATACGCTTTTTTAACAAGCTCCCTAATGAAATTAGTGATTTACCTGTGTATAAATATAAAAATATTGTTAAAAGTAAATTGTGCCAGAAAGGCTATTATAAAATCCAAGAATACTTGAATGATACACAAGCTTGGAAATGAGCTGTTCGCTCAACTATGCTAATCAAATAAATTTTTGTATTTGGATGAAGTAGACTAAGTGTATGTTTGTAAATAGACCAAAAAAAAGAAATGCTCGCTGAGTTTTTTGCCGGAGTCTTCTCAGGTTGGGGCTGAACCGGTGGTCCATTTACTAAACTGATATTCATGTTCCTTTTTTGTTGACGTTTTGTAAGTGCCGATATAATGGTCTATACAGAATAAATGATTTTTGACTTTGACTTTCACTTCACAATTTTATCCACCACCTTTACATGGATACTCTTAAAACAGTACTGGACATACAAAATTACTAAAATAGGACCCAACATACTAAGTAACTAATCACAAAACAATACACAACAAAGAAATACAAAAAAAGAAATAAATTAAAAAAAAACAACAAAATCTGTAAATATATCAATAGTAGGTCGATGAATGACTTCCGCCTCCCATGAACGCAGGACTAGGGGTGACGGGTGGAGCTATCTGTCCCCCTAGCAGAAGCGTTATGCGCCTCCCCGTTTCCGGGGAGAAATTGGGGATTCCGTAGACCCCACTCCCGAGGAAGGCTAGATTGAGAGAGATGAGATGACCCTGGGTCTCATACATTAATCAATCTATTCTAGTCTTCAAGCATATTGCCTCTTGTCTGGAAGGGCAGTTCCATTCTATTGTACGTGAATTCAAATTTCAGTTGTGACCAGACATTTCTAGTTTGAACAAAGGCGTGGTTCCCAGCAGACTTGAATTTGGATCATCTCTTTCAACTGGTTTCGTACAAGGTGACTAAGGGATAGGGCTGTTTAACATCAGAAAGATATATACAGCCCAGACACAGGCACAGATACAAGGCAATAGGCTCATATTAAGTGGGACTTATGAGTGGTGAATTATGAGTGTTCATTTTTTATAGCACTTAGGGGTCAGACAAGCACACGACCCACCTGATGGATAGTGGTTACCGTGGCCTATGGACGTTTGTAACACCAGAGAGGAGCCACACTCGCGCTGGCAACCCTGTAAATACAGACTTTCTGTGCCGGCAGTGTAGAAGACAAAGCAGGACAAGCCTTTAGTCTTCCCACTGAGAGCACAAATTATACAGTGAGTTCTGGCTACCTTACTCACCGCTGCGAACACAACACGAAGTTATTATGGCCGCGGTATTCTGTAGGGCGGAGGTACTTCCCCAGTCGCATTGCTCAATTGGGCGGAAATACCACTGGGTCCTACCTCCTTTAATTTAATTCACCTCTGACTAGCCCTTCGGGGATAAAGGCTCTTCGTAGATAAAGGCGTAATTATATGTATGTATGTATGTTTAGCATTTTTTTTATCTAGGACACGCCAACTTGACTTCACCTCGCCTGATGGTAAGCTAAAGGTAAAGTCACTAAGTAATGTTACAATGGTGGCATTCAGCTTCAGCATCAGATGCTTTTTCACGCCCCGCTTAAAGGACCCGGGTAGGAAAATAAATACTACAGACATCATGATTTAACAAAAGAATGGTTGTATCTACATTATGTACACATAAATCGTGTTAAAACCCAACTTAAACCTATTGTTAATGTATCATAATATGCAATATGTCTAGTATACGTCAGTGCGATTGTTCGTAAAGGAAAGAGTGACCTTTGTGATGCAAACATCTCTCTACATGTGACGACGAAATGTGTAGTATCGTAACCCTTTTCAATCTTCTCGTGTTCTGTCATACTCAAATACATATTACAAATCTGTAAACGAAATTCAGTGTTACTATTTTTTTACATAACATAAAACTCACGCCTATATCCCCGAAGGGGTAGGCAGTTATGTAAGTCTGGATGATCAGGCCCGAAACTAAGTTTCTTCATTATCTTATTAAATGATGTCCCATCATGGCTACTGACGTTTTTTTTAATCACCCTCTATCAAAAAATCACTCAAACATTTTATCTGAACGTACTCAAACCCCATGCTCGACTTAAAAATGCATATAGAACAAGCCATGCCAGGCTTATCTTTACACAGTATATCCGGGCGCGTATTAGCATAATGCCTCATCCCCCACCCCTAGCCACCCCCCTTTCATTACCCCACCCTGTGTTAAATAACATTTCTTTCTTGCATCAACTAAATGGAATCGATGTCTGTATAAAGTTTGGGGCTGTTCTGAAACCTGAATCAATAAAATTACCTACGTTTTAAAAACATGGGATTTCAAAACGTCAGTAGTTTAGTGGTTATGGAGTCAGCCTTACGGTCGAGAGGTTCTGGGTTCGAATCCTGGCCATTATACTACCGACGTGAACCCACTCCTAACACTAGAAATTTAGCTTAGTTGGAGGGGTTAAAGGGAATTTTTTTTTTATACCACTTAGGTGGCAGACAAGCACACGGCCCACCTGATGGGAAGTGGTTACCGTGGCCTATGGACTCGTGCAACACCAGGAGCGTCACACTCGCGCTGCCGACCCTGAAGAAACCTCCTAATGCCCCTTTTGAAGAACCCCATATTGTAAGCGCATGGGAAGACCGCAGCAGGTTGCGGTTGCTAATATTCTTATAAATTTATTATATGTTTGTGACTAAAGAATTCAATGGACTTACATGTGCTGAACTAATTTTATATTATAAATAAAATAAAAAATTAAAATAAACAGTACTGGTTTACAACAATTTAATATTGGTTCGGTTTACGCTGTCATTGGTAGCAAGAATATATATTTAACAAGTTTTCATATCAATTGTTACATATTGTTATATATAATTGTAGTATAAAGTCGTACACTGTGTAATTTAATGTTTGCATGCCAGAAAGTGGTAAATGTGCTGCACAAAACTTACAATAGTTTTGCGCAGCCTAACACCTGTATAACCATATTGAAGCAAATATTTGAATATGAATAAAAAAAACTTACAAAATCTTGTAAACCCTAAATGTAATTGAAAACGAATCAAAATGAATGCTGTTGCCCAGGGCTCTGTCCGTATGAATATCTGTTATCTGTTAAACATAGCCTATGTCTTTCCCGACCCTGAGTCTATCTCTGTATGTACCAAATTTCACCAAAATCGGTTCAATGATATCTCAATCGGCGTAACAGACAGACAGACAAACAGAGTTACTTTTACATTTATAAAAATAATACGGATATGGATTTTGAATGTTTAATAACCTCTATAATAAATGGCTACTACTTCGCTATAAGTGGACATATATTCATTTGAACTGTCGATGTATGCATTTTTGAGAGCTTTGGAGAAAGATTGAATACACCATACACACGCAAAAATAAATACCTACTCAAAAACAAAGCTTCGAAACGTTCACAAACTGTAACTACCTTGAGGAAATTCTCACATATTTATAGCGCATAAATAAAGGGCTCTATTAAAAATAGCACAGCGATGTCCACCGCACATAATATGACACGATTGAGTAGAAAACAAACGTATAGGTTAGAAAAATACGCGACCGCAGACCAGTTTGTACCAGTCCATCGTATAACATTTCGCGGGCAGGTCGACACCTCTGCGCGCCGCCTTTCGGCCCGACCACTTCCTCAGTTCGTCCTATACGTGATATTACATACATTTTCCCACTCAAGAGTGATATTTCCCTCCCCAAGTGCTTGTCATATGACAATGATATGGATTTGTAAATGGCTTCGGGTGAATGGCGCGCGTTTTGGCGGCAAACGACAGCCCCAGTTGACGGATGAGTTTCCCGCGCATTCACCACAGGTGCGTTCATGTAACATAGATAACATAATTAATGACTGTCACAATATCGATTTTATTGTTACTACAAAACTTTTTTTTCTCTGTGCACTCGTAAATCAAACGTCAAAAGCCATGTTGTAAGCACAATTGTGTCGTTTACAAAATAAACGGCTTTAACCTAGTTTTTAGTCTCATTTGAATTAAAACGACAGAGATTTAAACATCAAAGGGAACTAACTCATTGATTTTGGTTAAATTTATGTGAAAATAATTATTCTATGTCGTATTTCTGTTAAACCTAGCAACTTTTTCAGTGTTTTTTTTTCTTTTTCATATATTAAAGTAAGGTAACTCGTCAGATATGATCGGTGAGCGGTCTGAAGCGCACGTGGCGTCTGTTTGGACACAAACAAGTGTATTCTATTTTAGTTTGACGTGCGTGAGTAATGTCCCCGGTTGTGTATGATAAATTGAACGATTCTGATAAATTTGTCCGCCATGGGCAGTTGGGGTTGTTTTCTGTGTTGTTTTGTTGTTCCCCGACATTGTGTGTGTGACAACTTCTCGAATTACGATCATGTAAGTTAAACGTATTATTGTTCTTTACCTTTCTATTAGTGTAATGTGTAGGTATTTTTATGAAGAAGAACATTGACATAAAATAATGTTAACGGGAAATTAATGCGATAGTTTAAAAGTTAATAAGAACATTGTCTTTTCTTTTCAGTAAATAAAATAAATAAATAATAGGGTCTTGCACAATGAGTATTTTGAATTTCAGACTCAAGGAGCAGCTTTTCTTCTTCATTACTTATTATGATTATCTTCTACGTTACATTAAATATTCAAATGATTAATTTTCTAATTTTTACCTACTTTAAAATTACGAGAATACAATATTACTCCACAATTATTACAGGTTATAATTTTGCCGGATTTGATGTTTTTCGATTTGTTATAATTACTTGATAATAGTGTGCTTTAAAATAATCATTATCATTAGTATGGGCAAATATATATGGTATTATAGCATATTTAGATTAGAATTCTGTTCAAAGAATTCTACACAAACTGCTTACCAAAATATTATTTTTTCAATGTGTCTCTTTATAAAGTTTGCCTGGCAGAAATCGTTTCAAGCGATAAGGCATTTTGCATAGTGTTTATATTTTTAAGTTCACTGTAATTTTATTTACTGCTGTACAATAAATAAATAAATATAGAAGAAGTAAACAGGGGCATATTAACACCCACTTTTCCCCATATGTCTGTCTCGTAATAGAGGACCCCTTGCTGTCCACCGGTCACTTTCGCTTGACTCCGCGCCATTATCAGTATTTCATAACAGAAATACTTTTTTTTGTCTCTACGCAACGGCGAAGGCTCTACGGTGCGGTGTTTAGTACTCTGAACCAAGGATTCTGACTACTCGTGGCTGCTATCTGTCGAGATTAAAATAAGTACTGTGCATATTCAGCCTTTTTAGAGATGAACAGTGTTCTATGCAGTGATGAACCTGTCTCTTATAAAAAGTATAAAGCAACCCTTTGTATAAAGCCATCATTTGTTCAACAGATACATATATAATATCTTGTCGCGTTACATACATGCATACATACAATCTCGCCTATATCCCCAGAGGGTTAGGCAGAGGTAAATTAACACCCACATTTCACCAATAATTGTATTCAGTCCCATGTAATAGGGGGTGAGCCTATTGCCGTATTCCGGGCATCATTACTGACTCGAGCCATGCATCCGAGGCTGAGTCTGGGCTGTATATATCTATCTGATGCTAAAGAGCACTATTCTTCAGTCGCTTTGTACGATACCTCATTGGAAGAGATGGGGTGGCCCAAATTCTAGTCTGCCGGAAACCACATGGCTGATTTTTTTAACGGTTTACTATAGTCCGGGAATCGAACCCCATCGCATAAAGCGCACGTATTATTATAGCAATATCGCTATCACTGTACCAGTATACCAGTCGAGACATTATAAACAGTCAGACGGAAAACATTATATTGTCTGTGCGAGGATTAAAAAAAAAAGGTTGACATTTTTGTACTTGGCCCCGAACCTTTTGGCAGCTTACTCTGTGAGATTCATACATTCATAAAACTTACTACTTCTACTTATAATAAATACTAGACTAGCTAAAAGGAAAATAATGTTGTCACTTCACTATTTCCAACTGGATGGTATATGTTGATCACTATTGCAGATGCTGACAATCCCAAAATGGTGGTCTGTACCTTACAGCCTCCATAGATACTTTTTCACGCTCAACTTTTGTTAGTGGATTTGTTTTAGTATATTATTTTATGATGAACTCCCCGCTACGTTAGTGTCTGTAATGGTGACCCTCTTTCCTGAGACTTTGTCTTTAGCTTACCATCAGGCGAGGTCTTCACCTGTTCGCAGTCTCAAGTTGTCGTGTCCTATATAAAAAAACATACATATAATCCCCCCTTTAGACCCAAAGGGTTAGGCAGAGATGAATGAACACCCACATTTCATCTTTGTTCTCCTTTTACTTTGTTAGCGGATTTGTTTTAGTATATTATTTTATGATGAACTCCCCGCTACGGTTTTCCCACGCGCCTACAATATGGGGTTTTTCGAAAGGAGCATTGTGACGCCCCTGGTGTTGCATTCGTCCATAAGCCACGGTAACCAGCTGCAGTGGGAAAACCAAATGCTTGTCCTGCTTTGTCTTCTACACTGACGGTTCAGAAACAGTGCTTACGGGGTCGGCTGCGCAAATGTGACGCCACTGGTGTTGCATACGTCCATAGGCTACGGTAACCACTTTCCTTCAGGTGGGCCTTGTGCTTGCCTGCCACCTAAGTGGTATAAAAAAAACTAAAATGGTTTCTGTTGAATGGTATTCGAACGGACAAGCTCTTGATCAGAAATCAAAATAATCAAGTTACAAGGAAAAAGTGCTGAACAATTTAACACTGAGATAACCATAGAATAAGTTTTGTTTGAAATTTCTCTGGTAACTTGGTGGCTAAGGCGTCGCAGTTACAATCGAGAGGCAGCGGGTTCCATATAGGTATTTACACTAATATGATCTCTGGTGCTTGCTACAGCACCGAAATATCGAAAACTCCGAACAAAACAACTTTAATACTAAAGTTACAGTATCACATTTCGCTGTCATCTCTGCCTACTACGGAAGAAATAGGCGTAATCATATGTGTATTTTTAAAATTAGACCAACTGACCCAACCTAGCTTTGCCTAAACCTCATATCTCCTATTTAAGACCGTATTTCTTTAGTTTTCTAATATTGTATGGGAGTTTGCCGGATTTGTTGACATTTATGATCACTGCTCCGCTCCCAAAGTAGCATGATGGTCTAAAACCTTTGTCGATAATCGGACAATTAAATATAAAAAATAATTTTTCAATTCGAACCAGTAGTGCCTGAGATTAACGAGTTCAAACAGACAAACAAACAAGAGTAGCGTGATGATATATAACCTAAAACCTTCTTCGATAAACGGAACCGCTATATAATTACTCCTATAACGGTCGATATAATTACTCCTAGGAAAAAACTTTTTCTCTGTTCACCGCCACTACTCCAGTTCCTCCGTGATCATGGTGCTTGCAACAGCGCAGAAATATCGGACACTCAAAACAATGAAACATGGTAAATATCCCGTTTATTTTGATACTGATGTGAGTGATCATGATAGTTTAAATATCAAAAATAATTGTTAAATTCGCACTAGTAGTTTCTGAAATCAAACAAACAAACAAACAAAATAACTCTTCAGGTTTATAAAACTAGTTAAGATTACTGCAACTGGATTCCGAAAATTGTCATTAAAATATTAAAGTAAGAATTAAGCATTAAGTATTACATGTGAAACATGTTTGTGTACATGTTTTCTGTTAAAATTTTAATACAAAAATTTCAACAGTCAGGTTAGGATTTAAACCCCTGACAGATTCAGATTAGGAGATTACTGTATCAAGTGATATTCCTGGATACGTCGTAATATTATTATTATTTAACAGTCAATATTAACGTGCGTAATTTGATTTTTTATTTTTTTTATACCACTTAGGTGGCTGTGAGGCACACGGCCCACCTGATAGGAGGTGGTTACCGTGGCCTAAGGACGTATACAACACCAGGGGCGTTACACTCACGCTGCCGACCCTAAAAGGAGTAATTAACTTGTGCTATTAAGAAGAGTGTCCTGTCATTCATAACACAAGTTAAATCTTAGCTTGGATGGCAGAGCTTCAATTTATAACTTTTCAAATACAATTTTACATTTACACTGTAACTGTAACTCAAAATTTGTAAAAATTGTAATAATAAAGAAAATTGCTTTAAGAAATCAAATTCTTAAGTAAAGAATAAGAGCTACATACATACATACAGTCCCGGGGCGTGAAAAAGCATCTGATGAGGCCGGCAAGCTGAGTGCCACCATTGTAACATTACTTAGTGTCTGTAATGGTGACCCTCTTTCCTGAGACTTTGCCTTTAGCTTACCATCAGGCGAGGTCTTCACCTGTTCACAGTCTCAAGTTGTCGTGTCCTATATAAAAAAAACATACATATAATCATGCCTTTAGAGCTAAAGGGTTAGGCAGAGATGAATGAACACCCACATTTCACCAATCGTCCTAAACTTTCGGCGGCCCCAAGTAATAGGGGATGAGCCTATTGCCATCTTCTGGGCACTATTGTTGACTCGAGTCTTGTATCTGTGCCTGAGTTTGAGTTGTATGTAGTCGCCTTATACGACACCGCACTTGGGAAGAGATGGGAAGGCACAAATTCTACTCTGCCGGGAAATTCTAGTTTGCCGCTAAACTAGAATTTCCCGGCAGAGTGAGCAAAATGATATGTTTAGGATAATCGCCGAAGTACCTGATTTTGATGGACAATTTTTGCATACAGCTCATCAGCTGTATGCAAAAATTGTCTTATAACGTCTTATAACATCTTATAAGACGTATTTTAGGTTATTTCTATTTTAGAAAAGTATCAAAGTTCTATACAAGAAAAATAAAATCAATTTTCGTCCATGCAGACAAAGTTGCGGGCCCAAGTAGTAGACAGTATTATGAGAGGATGCTCACACTTGTATCTGTACTAATAAGGCTTAAGGACATTGACCTTTAGCTGTATATTCCGCAGAAATTTTCGTCAGCTTACATTACAAGCAACGACATTCTATTTGTTTTTATAAGTCCATCTAAACTCCTATTATACGATGGTATTTCTGTCACATTTGAGCAGTCCGACTGGGGAAGTACCACCGCCTTAATAACCTTGTGCTGTGTTCCCGGCAATGAGTATGGTAGCCATTTTTCACTGTTAGTGGGAAGACCTTTCCACTTTGTCTTATTATTAATAATTCGTGTTAATTACAATGATCCACTCACACATTGTGACTTGAGACGGTGCGCACTGAGAGGTATGAAAGAAACTTCATCCCACGCACACTCAAGCTGTTAAATGACCTCCCTGCTGTGGTTTTCCCAAGCACCTACAATATGGGGTTCTTCAAGAGGGGTATCAGAAGGTTTCTTCATGGTTGGCAGCGCGAGTGTAACACCGCTGGTGTTGCATACGTCCATAGGCCACGGTAACCACTTCCTATCAGGTGGGCCATGTGCTAGTCTGCCACCTAAGTAGTATAAAAAATAATGATCCACTAATGTACCATTAAATGACACTTGGCGAGTTCCAAGCAACATTTGTTAGTTGGAATCCACAATGGAGCTAACCAATTAATTAGAAAAGTTGGAACTATAAGTTGGCAGGCAGCCTACTTACAAGGCACAGAGCGATACGAGTACAGCATACACAAGTCTTAAGTCTGGTTTCCACTGCGAGTGGAAAGGAAAACTTATGAACCCGGTCACATATTATTGATTAATTTTAGCAATATGATATTTTTTTTATACCATTTAGTAGACAAGTACACGGCCCACTTGATGGGAAGTGGTTACCATGGCCTATCAACGTGTGCATCACCAGGGGCGTCACGTCATACTCGCGCTGCCGACCCTGAAGAAACCTCCTAATGCCCCTTTTGAAGAACCGCATATTGTAGGCGCATGTGAAAACTGCAGCAGGGAGTTCATTTCACAGCTTGAGTTTGCGTGGAATGAAGTTTATTTCATACCGCACAGTGTGTACCGTCACAGGTTGCAATGTGTAGGGATGAATTCCCT
This sequence comes from Eilema griseolum, assembly GCA_963662185.1. Taxonomy (NCBI): domain Eukaryota; kingdom Metazoa; phylum Arthropoda; class Insecta; order Lepidoptera; family Erebidae; genus Eilema; species Eilema griseolum. The sequence continues at coordinate 2,416,218 of OY759232.1, forward strand.
GCCTACAGCGAGCGGTGCGATGATAGAATGTTGCTGTGGGCATCATGTCAAACAATTCATCTGAGCACAAACCGTTGTACAACTGTTGTATCTACTCGTATAAATTAACTAAACTCTTTAAGGCCCGTATTCCAGGATAACACTCAGTTGTGAATTGGCTCTTAAAATGATAGAACTGTACATTTAGAATTCCATCTGTTCTCAGCATTCGTTATAAATTTAAATTCAGGTTCCTTTTTCAGGTTCAAATTTCCTTTGTCACACCATTAACGTCTGGAATTCATTACCAGCATACGTGTTTTCTTCTTCCTACAGTCCCGGGTCCTTTAGGCGGGGCGTGAAAAAGCATATGATGAGGCCGTCGTGCTGAGTGTCACCATTATAACATAGTATATGTATGTTATGGTGATCCTCTTTTCTGAGACTTTGCCTTTAGTTTACCATCAGGCGAATCAAAGTCTAATTGACGTGTCCTATTTATAAATAAATCATTAATTGGAAAATGATTCTTTCGCTGGTTCGTGGTTAGTTCTACTGAGAAGATACCAGCAAGAAACTCAGAGAACTAAATTAGAACTAGATTTTTATTTTAAATTTTCTTTTTTTACAATTTATAGTGTGCACGCAAGCAAGAGACATTTGTCGACCACGCATTTACCTCATCCAGATACTCATCTACTTTTTAACGATTTCACGATTTCAGTACACACGCGCCGATAATGCTTGACGATTATCGTGCCTAAATAAGTAGGCTCTCTCGAAGAGATTTTAGAGTTAGGGCACTAAATTTTTCTACAGATATAAATACTTTACTTATCTGTGAATAAAGTTTAATTATCACATACGTCCATACATACGCCTTTATCCCTGGAGGGTTATGCAGAGGTGAATTAACACCCACATTTCACCAATAATTGTATTCGGTCCCACGTAATAGGGGGTGAGACTATTGCCGTATTCCGGGCACTATTGTTGACTCGAGCCATGCATTTGAAGCTACGTCTGGGCTGTATATATCTGTCTGATGTTAAACAGCCGTATCCTTTAGTCGCCTTGTACGACACCTCACGAGAAGAGATGGCGTGGCCCTAATTCTACTCTGCCGGAAACCACGGATGATAATATGAGGAGGTAGTATACGTCGGTATTTCCGCCCAATTGAGCAGCCCGACTGGGAAAGTACCTCCGCCCTACAGAATACCGCGGTTATAATAACTTAATGTTGATTCCCAGCGGTGAGTAGGGTAGTCACAGCTTACTGGAGAATTTGTGCTGTCAGTGGGATGACTTAAGGCTTGTCCTGCTTTGTCCTCTACACTGACGACACAGAAACTCTGTGCTTACAGGTCGGCAGCGCGAATGTGGCTTCTCTGGTGTTACACACGTCCATAGGCCACGGTAACTACTTTCCATCAGGTGAGTCGTGCGCTTGTCTGCCACCTTAGTGGTATAAAAAAAAATACACGCGGCAAATTTATTTCTTCTACGGCGGTAATTACTATCACAGTCATGTTCAAACTCTTATTTACAGGTACCAACAACACTCAAATCTAAAAACAAGCTCCAATCCGACTTGTAAATCACGATTGTCTCAACACATCAAAGATAAATCGACTATCTGTAGAGTTCCATTAAACGTTTTATCCTCTAAAACAGCAAACTAACAATACCGATCACATCAAAACTCACCACCATTCACTCACTGACAGTTAACCGAATCAAACGCTCGCATAATTGATCGCAGCACATTTCCGCACTACCCTCATAAACAACAAACATGTACATAAATAATGTAGTTGTAAGTTTTTACGGCACTTGTCGGTTTCTTGCCTTGCCTCGGACGGCTCGAGACGGTTTTTCGAGGCGAGGCGAGGCGGTAATGCGAGCGGGGAGCTCATTAAAGGCTTCGTTAGCTTTATCAGTTCCGTTCGGGGTCTATCGCCTTTTTTATAGATGTTTGAATTTGTTTTAATTAGGTGTGTCGAGTCGTTTGAGGCGTGGGGGCGCACTGATTGGGTAGTTACGATGAGTACATGTGTAGACTGTATGTATGTATTAACATTTTTGTGTTGTTCACAGTTAATATTTACAACGTATGCTTTTTTTTATGCCACTTAGGTGGCAGACAAGCACTGATGGAAAGTGGTTACCGTGGCCTATGAATGCGTAAAAACCAAGAGATTCATTAAACTCGCGCCACCTACCCTGCAAGCATGGAGAGTTTCTGTCCCGTCAGTGTAAAAGACAAAGCAGGACAAACTTTTGGTCTTTCCACTGACAGCACAAAAACCCTCCAGTGAGCTCTGTAGACTTGATTTACGCCTTCTTATCACGTCGTGTACTAAAGTCATTTTAACGTAGTCCTTATAAAATAGTTAGATAACGTCGGTAGCTTAGTGGTTAAGGAGCCAGCTTTACGATCGAGGGGTCCTGAGTTCGAATCCTAGCCAATGGATTACCGAAGTGAACCCACTGCTAAAACAAGCAATTTAGCTTAGATGGAGGGGTTAGTGGGGATATTAATAATTTCGGTTCTAAAATTCTTTAAAAAAAAGACAAACTGACAGCTAATCCTTTCAACTTGCATGGAAAGCTACTACCAGAGTCTGTCCATCAACCGATGTATCAGCTTACAAATTAAATATAAAGATAAATTTATTTGTAGAAACATGTGTACAGGCGATGTTACAAAGTACATATATTACAATGTGTTGCGAGTTTCAACACGTTCTGTCAATGTAGACGTACAAATCTGAGTATTCGTGAACTTCATGTATGAGCACGAGAAATATAATATTCTATAATGATCCTTTAATTATTTATTTTATGAATTATTAAAATTATTAATTGATAATTTTTACTTAGGTTATTCGGCAATCATAGGTTACTCAATTCTTAACAAGGTTAAGTTTATCTGTTATCTGTCAATATAATTAATTAATTTAATATCAGTATGATGAGATATTTTTAGTCACAGAGATATTATTACAAATCAGAAACAGATTGATGTCAAAATCTTATAATTATTTAAGTATGTCAAAGTGTTGTATGCCAATTAAGTGTTAAAAAACATAATTTAATCAATATACGTCCTGATCATTAATAAAATCTTTTATTGTGTAGTGGCACTATCGAATGAGGAGCGTTTTTATTTAATGCTTAATCATATATATTTTTAATTAGGCCTTCAAATCCTGAATAGGCGCTATAACAAAACCGTACTATCTTCTTCATGTTCGGTAGCACGACGCCTCTGTGTTGCACACGTCCATAAGCCACGGTACCCACTTTCAGATAGGCCGTATGTTTGTCTGCAACCTAAGTGGTAGGACACGGCGGTATTTCCGCCCAATTGAGCAATCCAACTGGGGAAGTACCTCCGCCCTACAGAATACCGCGGCTATAATAACTTCGTGTTGTGTTCCCAACGGGGAGTAGGGTAGCCAGAGCTCACTATAGAATTTGTGCTGTCAGTGGGAAGACTAAAGGATTGTCCTGCTTTGTCTTCTACACTGACGGCACAGAAACTCTGTACTTACAGGGTTGGCAGCGCGACTGTGACTCCTCTGGTGTCACAAACGTCCATAGGCCACGGTAACCACTTTCCATCAGGTGAACCGTGTGTTTGTCTGCCACCTAAGTGGTTTAAAAAAACTCCAGGCTTGCTTCACTTCTACATAACTCAATTAGCGCCTGCTTAATGGAATTAACGTTTGATCCTAATTTTCGTTTACCTCATTCACGATCTCATTATGAAGTGTAAGGTGTCATTAAGTGCTGTTATCTAGACTATCTGCCACGTTTATCTGATATATGACTTTATGGGGGTTGGTTAATAGGGTAATTGTTTCTTTGGGGATTACGTGGTTAACGGTTAATGGGGAGAAAGGCTTGTGAGGAAAAGGAAAAGATATATGTAATGGAATATAATTAAGATAAAAGTAGTAATGAAGCATCGGTAGTTTATTGGTTAAGAAGTCGGCTTTATGATCAAACGGTCCTGGGTTTGAATCAGAGTATTACTACTAATAGAAAACCTTTCATAATACTCGTATAACCAATTCCGCTTCTTTGAAGGGTGGTGGCGCATGGCCGTGCGGTAGTGGACTGTATTGCGGGGATGTAGCTAACTGTTCCATTGACGCTTTACACACAAAAGACAGGTGGTCGGGTTGCCGCGGGAGTGATCCAAGCAATGAATGCAACCCGAGAAATTAGGAGAGGATGCACTAACCTTCACGACACACGTGTTCATCGCAGCCGGTACACGGATCTTCTCTTCCTTGCTCAGGAGCTGCCGTCAGCATCACTAGATCACTTGAGGAACACACGAGAGGCACAATCCGATCGGTAAAGGTCTATGAAGCGGTAAAAATGTAACAAATATTAATCATTTTTGAGAGACGCGAGCGCGGTCCGTCATTACGCTGGCTAGTTCAAAGCGAGACTGAGTGTCTATATTTCACAAATGGCGGACGGAAGCCATATCTATGGTTAGTGCGGGAGAGGAGACGGGTATAAAAGGAGTGTGTTTCCGTGTCAAAATACAGTTTCTACACCGGCGCAACCATTCCCCCCGGCTTGAAGGGTTACCGTCGAAACGACAAATGCGAAACAAATCTAAAGTCTAATCTAAATCTAGGTTTGGGAAATAACAACTAAAATATAAACCTAGATTGGAGCTCGTGCCTACCGCTGGCTAGGCAGAGGGCAGAGGCGAACAAACAACACAACGCAACAGTCTCGACCAAGACGAGACGCGATTAGCCAACAACAAAATAAGGGTCTCTTCACGTGGGACCGATACAACAAGCGAGTGCTTCTTCTCCTCGGGTGGTTCGGAAACCGTAGTGGGATTGAATTGACTAACTGGCCACTTATCTAACGCGGCATGAATCCAGGACGGTCCACTAAACCATAACGGGTGATCTAAAATTTGCGAAGGAAGCAATCCACGAGAGAGACACCCGGCTGGGTTGTCGGTGCCAGCAACGTGAAAGAGATTATGTGGCGCCAATTCAGATTGAATTTTTGCCACTCTATTAGCGACGAATGTGTCCCAACGATGGGGCGAAGAGTGGGCCCAACACAAAGCGACTGTTGAGTCCTAAAAGCTAAAATTCTACTAATATTAATGCGAAAATTTACAATTATGTCAAATAAATTACCTTAAAGATTCCGACCACAATACAAAATGTCATTAAGCGACACGGAAGTGCTAGTCTTAGCACTGCCATCCAAAACTACGCGGAGTTTTAGTAGTAAGCTTATCTTCTCTAATAACTCCGCGGTGCGGGATAATGTACGAAGGCTGGGTCCCGCCAGTGTCCGCAGGCGCAGGTGAGATGTAACCTTTATCTAAATATTCGTTAACAACCTCATCATAGGCCCGCTTCGACTTTGGGGACGCCTGCATCTTTCGTTCCAAACAAAGAAAGCGTTTTTCAGCGGATACACGGGAGCCACCGAGTGAAAACTTGCGGATGGTAGACTCCAGTGGCGGCTCGACGGTGCAACAGAACGAAGCAGTCGAGTGACTAAAACTATCTATGGAAGCGGGTGCGGAACCAATTATAACAAAACCAAGAACTGTTTCCAGTGCGTGCGGAGCGGGGTACGTCGGTCCCCCTTGAACCTTACGTGATAACTGGAGGTGCGGGAGAATCGAAGCGCCGATCAATATATCGACGACTCCAGGAACAGCGTAAGTCTCATCTGCTAAAGGCAAGTCTTTAAATTTCGTTAATAAAGACGTGTCAACCGGGACGGTAGGCAACTGTTCAGCTATTCTATCTATAACGAGCGAATCCATGTCAAACCAAATATTATTATTAAAACGAGATCTAAACCTTGTTTTAACGGTGCCACGAACAGCTGACTGTAAGCTTCCAAAACCCTTCACCACTGAGCGGGTTGAACGCTTATCAACATTGAAACCAAGACGCCGACAACAATCTTGAGTAATAAAATTACTTTGCGAAGCGCCATCTAACAGCGCTCGAACAATGCGCGGCTTACCTAATGCATCAACAATAACAACGCGAGCGGTCGCAAGACACACAGTAGTGAGTGCAGCACTAGCGGAGAACGAACACAAGGTGACGTCATCCGCGGCGGTCACCGGGCGGGCCGGAGCGCGCGCGAGCGCGGGCTGCGGCTGCGGCGCAGGCTGCCGTGTGTCACCGCACGACGAGCCAACCGTGCTCACATTGGATGCGGCATTACTATTCTCAAAATGAAGCAAAGTGTGGTGTCTCGCTTGACATTTGCGACAACTATTTCTACTATTACATAAAACAACGCGGAGTTTAGTACCGAGACAATTAAAACAAAAATTATTAGCGCGAACAAATTTATAACGATCACTAGGCGACAATTTTAGAAAACCAGGACACCTGTACAGTTGCGAATGATGAGTGCTACACAAAGAGCAAACAGGTGACTGTACACGTGCTGGTGCGGTACTAACATAAGTATGAGTTGACCTCAGTGACTTCGATGACGCATCTACTTTGCGTGCAGAATCAACAACTATCTTCGCGCCTTCATGTTTCGATGAAGAGCGCTGCAATACTTTTATATGCTCGCGAACAAAACTTTCTAAGTCTTCGAACTTAGGAATTTTATTGCCGCGATGATCCGACTCAAACAAACGAATGGTTTCGGAATCTAATTTCCTTAAACCCATATACAAAAATACGAAGTCGCAGAGGTCATCGATCTTTAGGTTCTTTACGGCGCTAACAGCTGACGCGAAAGTATCTAGAAATTTCTCTAAGTTTTGATCGTTACATGCCGTAATAGATTTCAAATCAAACATCTGATCTAAATAGGCGTTAGCTACCGATCTTTTATCCTCATACCTAGCTTTCAAAGTATTTAAAATTAAATTATAATTCTCGGCACCAAACGTAATTCCAGCGCAAACGGTTATAGCTTTACCAGTCAATTTTTCAACGAGATAATGCAACTTTTCGTGATCTGTCAACGAATCGTTCTTATCTATTGTATTCTCAAAACTATCTATAAATAGACACCAATTGCGAATGTTACCATCAAACTCGGGTATTTGAATTGGTGGCAACTTAGGTCGGTCGCGAGTGGGGTTGGGTAGGTCAGCCGGCTTCTCCAAACTCCTAGCGACGCGTTTGATACGACAATACAAATCGTCAAACGACGACAAGGCTTGATAACTCACTGAGTAATCGGGATTCAAATTCAACTCTAAAACGTTGATGTCATGTACTAAGGTTTCGAAATCCGCGCGTAGACTATCTAAGTTTTCTATAGAACACAAGAACGAATCTCTGATGACCAAATCAGAGGTTTTAAGTGCATTATCATAGATCGATTGTACGCGAGAGTAAATCATTTCTTTTTTAGCGTATAAAAGTTTCAATTGAACCTTACCGGTCTTATCAACCTTTGGGGACATGTTTACAATTAAATCTCAAACTAAAGTGGGGTAAACAATAAATATGAAATGACTTAATCCTAGCGGTACAGAGCAGCGAGGCGGCGCGAGCGATAACCGTAGGTAGGTAGGTACTTATAACTGCCAGTGCAAGCTTGAACTAACGCGCATAGCAACAAGATCGTACCTACGCGATGGTCGCTGTCTAGGTTCAACTATTATTTCAGGGACTAAGTATTGCGTAATATCTATTCAAATTAAAATACTTTCGTATGAATTGGAATGAGATGCGAGCGAGGTAGGTACAACCACGTGTCTACCCACGCAGGTACTAGGCAAATACGACGCAATTGAAAAAAAACAAAACAAAGCCAAATGCGTTAGGTATTACACTGTGCCTATGCACTAGGGTGTCTAGTATACCTAAGATCTAAGCCTAAATGTCTGGATGCGGGGTTTTCTACTAAAATAACCAGGCACTTAGGTGCGATGCGAAAATTGCGAACTACGATTAAGTGTTGATATGATACCTAACCTATGTATGTACCAGGTAGGTACTATGCGAGCCAGCGGCGAACGGACAACAAATCTAATCCTAAGTGTCTGGATGCGGGGTTTTCTACTAAAATAACCAGGCACTTAGGTGCGGCGCGCTTATTCCCATTAGAATAATAACAAAATACGAACTACGGCTAAGAATCCGGCTCGAAGGACCAAAAATGGTGGCGCATGGCCGTGCGGTAGTGGACTGTATTGCGGGGATGTAGCTAACTGTTCCATTGACGCTTTACACACAAAAGACAGGTGGTCGGGTTGCCGCGGGAGTGATCCAAGCAATGAATGCAACCCGAGAAATTAGGAGAGGATGCACTAACCTTCACGACACACGTGTTCATCGCAGCCGGTACACGGATCTTCTCTTCCTTGCTCAGGAGCTGCCGTCAGCATCACTAGATCACTTGAGGAACACACGAGAGGCACAATCCGATCGGTAAAGGTCTATGAAGCGGTAAAAATGTAACAAATATTAATCATTTTTGAGAGACGCGAGCGCGGTCCGTCATTACGCTGGCTAGTTCAAAGCGAGACTGAGTGTCTATATTTCACAAATGGCGGACGGAAGCCATATCTATGGTTAGTGCGGGAGAGGAGACGGGTATAAAAGGAGTGTGTTTCCGTGTCAAAATACAGTTTCTACACCGGCGCAACCAAAGGGGTTTACGAGAATACTAATAATCTGATTATCCACCTTCTAGAAACCATATTACAAGTCAATTAACCTATATTTATTTTGGGTCTAGATACCGCTATGTAGTATGTCGTAGAATGTTTTGTCATATATTAGTATTAGAAGTATATAATTTTGTAACCGTCACGTAGACTTATAGACCCTCTACGAAATTGCGTAGATATCTTGTAGATGTGCTACGAGGGTCTACGATAATGTGCAGACTTCCATTATATTTGGGTCGAATATTTTGGCATATGATGGTCGAGTATTTTTCAGGCCGCTTGTGATAACTTAATACTGAAAATGTAAACAAAATCGCTTTGCTCGAACCGGGAACCAAACATGTGACCGCTGAGGACACGAAACGGGGGTCGGCTCTACCACTCCTTCTTTCCATAATTAGGTTTAGGTTAGCATTTATTTAGTGCTATAGCATACATTGAGAGAGATCTATGGCTGTAATAGGTTTATTGATTAGCCTTTATGGAGGGGCCTCAATATATAATAATAATAATAATGGACACGGCGGTATTTCCGCCCGATTGAGCAGTCCGACTGGGGAAGTACCACCGCCCTACAGAATACCGCGACTATAATAACTTCGTGTTGTGTTCCCAGCGGTGAGTAGGGTAGCCAGAGCTCACTGGAGAATTTGTGCTGTCAGTGGGAAGACTAAAGGCTTGTCCTGCTTTGTCTTTTACTGACGGCACAGAAACTCTGTACTTACAAAGTTGGCAGCGCGAGTGCGACTCCTCTGGTGTTACAGACGTCCATAGGTCACGGTAACCACTTTCCTTTAGGTGGGCCGTGTGCTTATCTGCCAACTAAGTGGTATAAAAAAAATAATAATATTGATGTACATTTTACACAGCGCTAATATAACTTATTTAGCTTGTGTTATGGGTTCTAGAATGCGGAAAAACATACAAAATTTTCTTTTTATACCACTTATGTGGCAGACAAGGACACGGTCCACCTGGTGGGAAGTGGTTACCGTGGCCTATGGACGTGTGCAACATCAGGGGCGTCACACTCGCGCAGCCGTCCTTGAAGAAACCTTCTAATACCCCTTTTGAAGAACCCCATATTGTATACATATTTTACATAGAAACACCCAGACCATTGCAAATGTATACTTATTATTATAAAGCCGAAGAGTTTGTTTGTTTCAACGCGCTAATGTCAGGAACAAACGGCTTGAATTGAAAACTTTTTTGTATTAAATAGTCCATTTATCGACAAAGGTTTTAAAATATATATCATCACGCTACTTTTTAAAAGAGCGGAGTAGTGATTATATAGGTATATGTCTGATGAGCTCTTCCAATTAGTCCCACCCTCCCCTTTCCTACACAGGACGTGTTGTCCTGTGCAGGTCTTAGATGTCATCCGCACACGGTGTAAAATATCCGATCAAGAACCAAGCGGTTCGGAGACTCTTTCCTCTGTCGCACCATCAAGGCCTGGAATTCATTACCAGCTCACGTGTTTCCTTCTTCCTACAGTCCGGGTCCTTTAAGCGGGGCGTGAAAAAGCATATGATGAGGCCGTCAAGCTGAGTGTCACCATTGTCACACGGTATGTGTAAGTAATGGTGACCCTCTTTTCTGGGACTTTGCCTTCAGCTTACCATCAGGCAAGGCGAAGTCCAATTGACGTGTCCTATATAAAAAAAAAATATGTCAACAAATCCGGCAGATTGCCATACTCTATTTGGAGACTAAAAATTACTGGTTCAAAAAGTGATTTATGAGGTTTTAAAATAATAATTAATATTCCACAACATTCCACACAGCGCCATTTAGACCCATATTAAGCATAGCTTAACTAGCTTGTGTTATGGAATGTAGAATGCGGACAAACATACTTAAATACTTTTTTTTGTAAAACATACATATTGTACATAGAAACACCCAGACCAATACAATGTTAATGTAAAAGCATGAGAAATGTTTGCCAAATGGTGGCCAAGGCATTCCACAAGGTTCTTCGATAATTCTTTTACCGTTACAGCTGTGCGCCTGTAGAATGAACTACCAGTTGAAATAAGACGAGCTCAGACGCTAATGAAATTTAAAAGAATGGACAATGAGCACTATTTGTCGAGTGTGTTACGTGTAACATAGTATATCATCATACCTGTTTAGGTATGTATATGTGTATGTATGCGTATATGTATAGATATATGTGTAAATGGTTGTATATGGTAGTAAATTGTTTTTATATAATTATTAAGTAGATATATATATATATTTTTAAGTTTGTATATATTTATACAACTATATATAAGTATGTGTAGAATATAACTATTTAATTAAAGGCTAACATCTCGGCTGCGCCAGATGAAAACCTAGCAAGTGCTCAAACCAAAATTTTACAGGAGAGCGTAAAAACGTAAATCAAGCTTGCCGCTGAAGAATTTTTACATTAACCCTTTTCAAACGCTTTTATTGTATGAATTACATATTAACGATGATTATATATTAAAAATATTGTATTATTTGTGTATATTACATAAATTATACCCCTTACTAACTCATTTAAATAATCGTCAATCGATGAGCCCTTATAGAAACCAGTAAATAACCTAGTATGAGCACTTGCTATGTTTGAATGTGGTTTACGGAATGTTGTAGTTAGTAGATATTATGATTTAAAATCTAGTAAGTCGATAGGGTGTATAATTCAAAAGCAATAACTTAGAAAAAACAATTTTATTATAAGATTTACACAAAAACAAATTCAAATACTTTCTAATTGTCCATGACTTGTTAAATCAGCAGATAAGTCATTAACAGGTAACTCGTTCCAGAAGGTCTTTCTGGACTCTGGCATAAGACTTACAAGCTTATTAATTATGTCCTGTTTTTTTTTCATTTTTTATGCCCCTTGGAATGTTGTTGCTAGCAGAAGGAAGCAGGCAGTTAAATTTTTTCATTAAAAAGTCTAATTCCACAAGGCCAGGTTCACTGAAACTGAAAAATAAGTAATTAATTTTCATTGAAATATAAGTAATCATTCGTTTTATATTACATATATAAATAATATTACAAACACAATATTATACTACATGGAATTTTGAGCAGCATTTTAGCATGACATCTAAAAATATTTAAAAGATCATCAATATTAAAATAAATTAAGTAACACTATATCAACCTTGTTCTATAAAATAAATTTCTTGATCCAGCTATCATTTTTACTTGTACAACTGAGTTTAAATTAAATTCTTTTAGTGGTTCATTCGGACGTGCAGTTCTTTTCTTTTTTGGCCATTCAAATTTTTTTGTTACTTCTATAACCTTAATATTCTTTCGCGATTTCATCACAATATCTTTAAAATCTTGGAAATCATAAAAGTTTTTTTGTCTTTTCATTTTCATTTCAATATTGCCATGTACAGCATCCGCAGACATATGAGTATGTCCTTTGGTCAAATAATTAATGGTTACCGATTCAAGGCTATTTGATGGGTTGTTTACTATCATTGTCATTGCGGTGTATATGGTCCAATTTTTATTCTGCGCTGTGCAGTTATCAGCCCATAGGTGCAAGTGTTGCATATCCCTATTACAATCTATAAAAGCATATATAGCATTTACAATGTCACTCGCCTCTCGTCCGGCTATTGCTTCGTGCCAGAGCACACAAATGGAACTATCATCAGATTTTTTTTCAATAGGAGCAAATGTCAAGTTAAAAGTGATCAACCGGCTCATGAAAAATGCGTCCTTGATGTCGGGCATTTCTGGTAAAATAATAACCTTCTGCAAGTCCATTGATACAAATTTCACTAAATTAGAATTTTTATTATTTCCGTCCAATCTGTATCTTTGAATAGATGATTCAACTTTAGCCTTATGATCTTCGGATTTCATTTTCATTTCTTCAGGCATTAAAGTGAAATCATCGTACTTCTTTAATTCTTCTTCATACAATGCACAGTCTACACATCTATCACCCTTAGGCATGTGGAAAGATATTTTTAATTCTTTTATTTTTTGCCTGTACAGTTCTCTGCCACAAGTGAAGTTAGGATTGCGTTGTTTAAAGTCTGTGTACATTTGTCGTAACGTTAAGTGCCGTGGCAAATATTTTGTAAAAGGGGCAATGTGTCGGCGATAGTGGCTTACCGTTGGATGAAAACCCATAATGTGATTATTTATTACGCTTCCATCGATCTTTTTTCTTCCACTTCTCTTCTCTTTAGTAACTGACCCATACAACTTTTCTTTTTTTACAGCTCTGCTTAACTCTGTTATTACTCCATCTGTTTTGTGTCCCAAAGTAGCCAAAAAAAACTTTTTACAGACTGAAGTTAGTACACCATCAGAATTTGGCAAAAAGAAATATCGACTTTCATTTTTAAAAAAAGTCTCATTTGAAACTTCAACTTTACGTCGCTTTATTTTAGATATTTGTATGCACTTATTAAGAAAGCTATGCCTGGATAAAAAACTTAGGTTCCAATAATCTTCCCAAATATTTTTCCTACTTTCAAGAGAAAACATTGCACATTGCCTTTTACATTTGCTGTCACAATGAGCTTCAATCATCGGATGCTTTGCTTTACGCTTTTCTTGAGGAGTTTGTAATGATTGTGGGGGTGCAATTACTGTGTCTGGTAAATGTTCAGTGGGTGCAGTTACAGAAATTTCGCTGTTTGGTAAATGTTCATTATAAATATACAAGGGGCCAGGGTAAGCAGCTACAAAATCTGCTTTAAATTGGTTGTTTGGAGGAAGATTCAAAGAGGAAGTCAATACAATATTATTATAGTCTCGAAGAGTAGGTTCATTCTCAGACGACGACGTGTCTTTATCAGATTCGTTCTCTTCTAAAAATACGAAATCAGGATCTTCAACAGAGTCGTCTAAATCACTCATAGTAATTAAATCCTCAATGTCATTCAAAATGTCATTAGCAGGGTTGTGCGCATAAGAAGTGGAAGGTGCATTAGGTTCAAGCGAACATTCATTAGTAGGAAAACTGAAGCAAGCAGAGAGTTATAAAAATTAACACACATACACAACAACCGCAAACCATTTGAAAATGTTAGTCATAATCTATAACAATGATGTTATAATAATACTCATTAGATAATCATCTCAATTTTCTAAAAATTGTGGTTTATACTCTTTTGCTCATCGGGATAAGAAAGTATCCTTAAGATCGTGAGATGAGAGTTTAATGTTGTAGTTATTATACTAAATGAATAAGTACCTAGATGCCAATAATAAGATTTAAATGTTTATCTAAACCTAAATTAGCTCATTATTTATGTGATCTCGTAACTAATATCGACTTCTGTAGGTATACATATTATAATATTATAACATCATTGCGTGAAAACACAAAACCACCCATTAAAAATTAAGCACAGCAAAAGCTCAATCTCCGGCAGTGAACAAACAGGTTAAATAGCATTCAAAATGTACATAACACAATTATCCAAACACTCAAAAAACTAGAAATAATATGATTATATTTTATAATTGATTATTCGGGTTTTCACGCGCATTAATTTTGTTTCGAACGTATTTAAGGCAAATTATTACCTAAAATATTCCGATCGGATACAGGTTACACTGGCCGTGGTCGCGGAAGTTGCTACCGCGACCACGGCCAGTGTAGTTTGCCTTAAATGCGTACGAAACAATAATGCGTGTGAAAACCCGAATATTATATTAAAAATTATGCAACGCGGAAAGTTTCAAATCAAAAATAATGATTATTATGTCTAGTAAACTTACCAATCGTTTGTCACATTACTACATCCAGCTTCTGGATCTCTAATAATTTCAGGTTCTGTATCACTGTAGTTGTTCATGTTAACTGCAGCCATTATCATTTTTGAACGATGCGATCGTAAACTATTCATTTTAGTAAAATAATTCACTATTTACTTATAAATACCGAATGAAACACGTCAACACAATGGTTAGCAAGCAGCGAAGTAAGAATATTATGCACGTCTATACAGTCAAGTCAACGCGCCAGCGCAACCTGTCGTGTCGTCACTTGCTGCGCCCGCCGCGCGCTATCCCCTCCATTAATTACGTTTGTTGACCACTTCGTAAACCTAGCAAGACGCATCGACCACTTAAAAACCTAGTAAGTCTCAGACACTTGCTAGGTTTCATAATGGTCAGAGCGACATACTAGGTTTGTAAATGGTTCTGGACTGATACGTAGTACACTTACTAGGTTTTGAGTTATCAAAAACTCTGGTTATTTGTAAGATTTTCACGCGGCTGTTTTTTTTAATTTGTAGGGTCTTACTAGTTTATAACGATTCTGTAATAAAAACATTTTCGTCAAAACTGTCCCTTGCTAGGTTTTCATCTGGCGCAGCCGATCTCCCAAATACTCTGGCTTGCGTAAAGCGACCTTTGTACTGCTCTTATCTTCTCAATTTCTGTACCATGAATATTGTAATTGGTGTACAATAAAGTATATAATAAATAAATAAATACCGATATACATGCATACAAATATTTGCAATGAGCGGGGATCGAACCCGCGCCTCCTGCGTAGCGGTCGCATTCACTACCGCCACGCCACGGGCGATGCCGAGACAAGACAGCTAGTATTATATGTATAAAATTACCTTACCTTCCTAAAACCTACTTGGAGTATTGCTTAACCTTGCAATGTGTAAATCTACCTTGAGCACCTTGAGTAACAGCGTATAATATCTCTAGAAATTCGCCTATTCTCCCCATCCATCATAAGTTATTAAGCCTGCTCCAATCGGGCGGGCGACAAACCTCGGCCCGCTTCATTACTCGCCGGCGCAGTCCGCAGATGGCCTAATTAACTTACTGAGTCTCGTGCGGCGCAAGATGGAGGCTTTTTGTTCGACCAGAATAAAGAATGGTAGTTATATTCCTTTGTGAATGTTCCGCATTTGGTTTGTGGCTTTATTAAATGTTATAACACATTTCTGGTAGGTTTGGCTGTGATTTTTATTACCCAACTACGGTGAAGCAAAAGGAGGGTTATGATTTTGTCAGGCCATGTATGTATGTAGGTTCATTTGTTCCTTCATAGCTCATCAACTACTTTTTAGAATTGCACAAATGAGGTATCATTAGAAGCGTCTTAGTTGTTCGCTGGTTAAAGGCTATATAACGTGTCACTAAATCTATTGCAGCGCCCTCGAGCGGTCATAAAGTAGTGTTAAAATAAATTTGAGATAAATTTTACGTGTTCGGTATCAACTGAAAGGGCTTAATTAGCACATTTCAAATATGCATAAATATAGCTGTTAGTGGCCCCAAAATAATATAAATAAAAATTAAGTTTAAAACTAAAACCCGACTACTACTATAAATTTATTGACATGTTATATAGCCTATAACCAGCGGACGACTAAGATATTTCTAACGATACCTCATTTGTCCAGTTCTGGTTAGTGGTTGAGGAGCTATGAAGGAACAGATGAACCTACATACATACAAACATAGCATGCTTTGCTTTGCCGTAATCGGGTAGAAATCACGTTATAAAAGGCATTAAACTAGACGATATCAAGG
Source organism: Eilema griseolum (assembly GCA_963662185.1). NCBI lineage: Eukaryota > Metazoa > Arthropoda > Insecta > Lepidoptera > Erebidae > Eilema > Eilema griseolum. The sequence goes on from OY759232.1 coordinate 2,432,401, forward strand.
ATAGCCGTGGTCTTATACCACTTTGTTTAACAAAACAATACATTCCAGGGACACACGACCACGGCTATCGAAGATATTGTCTTGTTTAATGCCTTTTATAGCGTGATTTTTCAGTGGTCAGATTTTATATTGGTTTGAATACAATAGGATGTGGAGGAAAAATCAGAAACCACGATTTACTTGAGAACAGATTGTATAGACCATACACTTTACGTTAATATATATTGAGTTTACAGATTTAACAGATGATCGGTAAAATCTGTGTTTAAATTTTTTTTATACCACTTAGGTGGCAGACAAGCACACGGCCCACCTTATTTAAAGTGGTTACCGTGGCCTATGGACGTTTGTAACATCAAAGGAGTCACACTCGCGCTTCCAACCCTGTAAGTACAGAGTTTCTGTGCCGTCAGTGTAGAAGATAAAGCAAGACAAGTCTTTAGTCTTCCCACTGACGGCACGAATTCTCCAGTGAGCTCTGGCTACCCTACTCACCTCTGGGAACACAACACGAAGTTATTATAGCCGCGGTATTCAGTCGGACTGCTCAATTGGGCGGAAATACCGCCGTGTACTACCTCCTAGAATAGATAAATCGAGCTTTGTCTTTAAAAACCAATTACTATATCTATAATATATCTATAATAAATATCTATAATATATATCTATAATAATTATCCAGTGGGTTTGTGGACGGAAATTTGTATCCACGGATACAAATTTTCGGTTAAACACTATACAAGAGTCATCTGGATAGTGTTTAGTGGGTCTCGTTACAAAATATAATTAAAAATCAGTTCCGAACTAATTTCGATTTCATATAGAATGTTAGATAACAGTTGCCCCCATAAATAAAACTTATTTTCTTTCTTTCTTTTCTTTTATAAAAGTCCAAAAACTGCACAGAAGCCGTAGATTTTTTTTTAAAGGGCTAGTAATCGAAATTACTAATATTCTCCTTAAACCCTTCAGATAAACTAAATTACTTGTGTTAAGAGCGGGTTAACGTCTTTAGTAGGGTAACCAAGTTTCGAGCCCGGTACCTGTCGATCGTAAGGTAGACTCCTTAACTATTTCAAAAAACAAACACAAAACGTCTATTTAAAAAGAAATATGAAAGACTAGTTTAACAAATGGACCACCACCGGTTTGAAACGCGGCCCCTACCTGAGAAAATTCCGACAATAAACTCAGCAACAAGGCTTATTCTAAATACAATAAGTTACTTGAGTAGCATAGTTGAGTGCACAGCTAATTTCCAAGCTTGTTTATCATCTGAATATTGTTGGATTTTATAATAGCCTTTCTGGCACAATTGAATCTTTACTAAATTTTAAAATTTATTGACAGGGTTAAAAAAGCGTAAACAGTTGACGTGGAAAGAATTAATGAAAAATTATTATCGACACTTTAACAACTTGTATATTCTCGGGACCCCGTCTACCTAGAATACTAAACCAGTTCCCGCAGCCTATAGAGATGGAAAGATTTAATATCAGCTAATCTTATTGTAAATCATAGGGCCCAGTAGACATAAATCTACCATGAGAATAATGAATTTAATTTATGTGCCCTATGATAAAAGAAAACCCGTCCCTTGCCACAGGCGCCCGAGCTCGGAGCGTGGTTTTTACATTGAAATTCTAGTGTAACATAATTCAATATTTTACAAACATGAGCGTACATACATTATATAATCACGTTAGGCAGTGGTGAATCAACACCCATATTTCACCAATCATTGTATTCGGTTCCAGGTAAGATATTTGTCTGATGTTAAACTGCCCTATCCCTTAATCGCCTTGTACGACACCGCATGGGGAGAGATGGGGTGGTCCAGATTCTACTCTGCCGGAAACCACGCTGCTATCCTCATTATTCTAAATATATTTATATCTTCAGTGACTTCAGCGTCAGCTATCCACCCATACTAATATTCTAAATGCGAAAGGAACTCTGTCTGCATGTCTGTCTGTCTGTCTATGTATATGTAAAGAGATAGGACACGGTGGTATTTTCGTCCAATTGAGCAATCTGACTGGGGAAGTACCTCCGCCTACAGAATACTGCCGCTATAATAACCTTGTGTTGTGTTACCGGCGGTGAGTAGGGGTAGCTAGAGCTCACTGAATAGTTTTTGTGCTGTCTATGAGAAGACCAAAAGCTTGTCCTGCTTTGTCTTTTACACTGACGGCACAGAAACTGTTGTGTTCCCGGCGGTAAATACGGTAGCCAGAGCTTACTGGAGAATTTTATGTGTTGTCAGTGGGAAGACCAAGAGCTTGTCCTGCTTTTTCTTTTACACTGACGGCACAGAAACTCTCTGTGCTATAGGGTTGGCAGCGCGAGTGTGACTATCTTGATTTTGCACACGTCCTTAGGCCATGGTAACCACTTTCCATCAGCTGGGCCGTGTGTTTGTCTGGCTAAGTGGTATAAAAAAAATTGTTACACTTTCGCGCCTAAACCGCTGAACTAATTTTGATGCAACTTGGTATAGGGGTAGATTAGACCTTTAGAAAAAACAAAGGCTATGTTTTGTAGCGATAACGGACATCCACGCGGACGGAGCCGCGTGCAACAGTTAGTAACCATAATTCTTACGAATGAATTGGATATTAACTTATTGTGATTGAAATCTATTAATAAATTCTTTTGAATGAAATTTAAAGCATTTAGTATACTAACTTTTCAAATTGATTAAGATATAGAAAAAATTGAATTGGTTCAGGCGGGTTTCGAATCCATGATCTTTCCCGCTCTGATCACTAAGCCACAAAACCTTCGCCCGAAACCATTCAAATTCTTCCAAACATATATTCTTCTTAAGGGAAAGTTCGCGGGTTCGAATCGCCTGAATTGATTATTTTTTTTCTATATCTTAATAAATTCTTGTTCTACACTTCACAAAGATAAATCTTAGTTCATAAATTTCAAGATTTATAAAATAATATAAGTTATATTTACATCACTCTTTGGAACCGTTGAGGATAAGTCACGTTTCAAGTCATCGGTCTTCAATCGCATTTTAAAAATATAATTTCGATGATAATTGTATAATTGACTATACGTGGAGTTAAAGACGAGCTATGAGTGAAGTTAAATATATTTGATTGTCAAAAGAACTTAAATACGAGTGCGTAAATCTAACAGTGTAATAGAAGAAAGTCGAATATTTGAGTCTCGGCTGATCGGAGGGTGAGTGGAAATAAATATATTTCATACCCAGCGCACACGACTGGCACGGTTACGCTGAGCACATAAGAGCTACTACGGCGTGCGCTTTCGTACAGTGACGTGCGCATCTGTTTGTGTCTAGTGAATAAGCGTCGCAGGCGGTGCACAGTATTCTGCCTAAGTTGAATTTTCCCCAGAGAGGACAAAAAGCTTTTTTTTTTTTTTTTTCTTGGAACTAATTATGGCATCTGTGTCATTGGTTTGGGGATGTTGTTCCAATAAAGGAGTGGCTAAACACGAACAGTTCATAAATTGCATTATATGCAACAATTCATTCCACTTTCTTTGCCTAACGATTCCGGTGATTCCAAATGATTCTGATGAGTTTTATCAATGGAAGTGCCCAGATTGTTTGAATAAATGTCGAAAGGGTGCTAAAAATGATGGTACCCCTGTACGGAACGTCTCCACAACCCGAGGAAGTAAACGGCCTGCCCTAAACTCTCCCCCATCATCGCAACCCATTACTGCGGATGATGTGCGCTCCATTATACAAGAAGCTATTAAGATCGAGTTCTCGGTATTGCTTCAACAAATGAATGATATGATTGTTAACTCAATCAACAAGGAATTAGCACCTATAAAAAAGGACGTCGAAGACCTTAAAGACTCACTAAATTTTCATACTCTGGAATTCGATAAATTAAAATCTGAACATGAGTTATCCAGAAATAGTATTGGAAATGTGAAGGAAGAGAATGAACGCCTGAAGAATACAGTTAATGATATGGTTACCAGAATCAATTATCTCGAACAAAATGCGCGCTCAAATAATTTGGAACTGCAATGCTTACCAGAGAATAAAAATGAAAATCTGTATAGTATTATTAAACAGCTTGGCTCGGTAGTGGGTTGTGAGGTTAAGGATAATGATATCTCACACTCAACTCGTATTGCGAAAATCAATACTGACAACTCACGCCCTCGATCCGTAGTCATTCAGTTTGCTACTCCTAGGATACGAGACCATCTTCTTGCTTCTGTGATTACTTACAATAAAAAGAATGCTAACAACAAGCTCAACACTGCCGATTTCGGTTTGGCTTGTGCTAAAGGTCCTGTCTACGTCGTTGAGCACCTATCACCAGCCAATAAAAGCCTTCATGCAGCTGCTCGTCTTAAGGCAAAGGGAAAAGGCTACAAGTATGTTTGGGTGAGAAACGGCAAAATCTTTGTAAGGAAAAACGATACTACTGAGCATATACTTATTAAGAATATAGATTGTTTAAATAAAATAGTGTAAATATAATTATGTTCTTCTAAATTAATACTTACGCATTAAATTGTACCTAATCCTTATAGTAAATTCAATAGTTTACATATTTATTATCAAAATGCAGGTGGCTTAAAAACAAAAACAATTGATTTTTATCGTAATATTTGTTGCAATGATTATGATATTGTTATAATATGTGAAACTTGGCTTGATGGCTCCATAATGAGCAGTGAGTTATTTGACAGTAGGTATGTAGTGTACCGAAGGGACAGGGACTCCTCTAACTCTAGCAAGGAGAAGGGGGGTGGGGTGTTAATTGCCGTAAAAAATAATATTAAATCTAAACGTATTAGAGCGTGGGAAAGTGATTGTGAGGATCTCTGGGTAGTACTGAATGCATCTAGTTCCCGTGACTTATCTCAAATAGCTCTTTGTGCAGTATATTTACCACCACCAGTACCGCGTTCATCTCTAGAACACTTTATTGATAGCTGTAACTCTGCAATGGAACAAATGAAAGACTCAGAACTGTGTATTATGGGTGATTTTAATCTATGGGATCTCGACTGGAAGCAAGGGGCGAGCATGTCGGACGTTGATGAGCTAAGTAATAAAAACCAACTGATGCTAGAATTTTTAATGATTAGTAGACTCACTCAATATAATTTCATTACCAATCATATGGGCCGAACACTAGACCTAATTCTCTCTACAACACCTGAATGCACTGTAAGCGAATGTTTCACTCCCATCAGTAAGGTTCACAAACCTCACCCCCCTTTGGAAGTCACTATTTCACTTGCAAAGGAAGTTAGGCTTCCTTATAATGTCTCTAATAAAAGACCCAACTTCTTCAAAGGTGACTATCAGGCTATATGCACGTTTTTGGGTGAATTAAACTGGAATGAATTGCTTGACGATCTTGGTGACGTTAATGAGATGGTGAAGGTTTTCTATAACAATCTAGACATTGTGATGGGAAAGTTTGTACCGTCTTGTATACCAAAAGGTAATAAATTTCCACCATGGTTTAACAAAAATTTAATAAAATCATTAAATGAAAAAAATAGGCTTAGAAAGCGATATAAAAAGTATAAAAACCCAATGGATAGAGTAGGATTAAAATATATAGGCAAACGTTGTGATATTTTGGCTACTGAGTGCTACAATAACTATACTAGTGGACTTGAAGATGATCTTAAGCGAAATCCTAAACTGTTTTGGTCACACGTTAAAGTTAAACGAGGAGGATCTAGCCCATACCCTAAGTCTATGTCTAACGGGTCAGTTACAGCATCTGACGGCATTGAAATATACGAAATGTTCGCTGATTATTTCTCCTCGGTATACAGCACCAATGATGCTATTCCGAATACAGCTTACATGTCAGAAAACCTACGGATTTTAAACCAGTACAGCTTATGCCTCAGTTTACCATCTATAAACCAAGACATGCTGCAGAACACACTGAAGAATATTGATACTAAAAAGGGGGCGGGTCCTGATGATATACACCCAATATTCATAGCAAAATGTTACTCTGAGTTAACCAGGCCGTTGATGTTAATTTTCAATAAGTCTTTAGAGACCGGTGTATTCCCCGATAAATGGAAAACAGCTAAAGTCATACCTATACACAAATCAGAAGACGCTACAGCTATATGCAACTATCGGCCCATATCCATTTTGTCATCCTTCGCAAAAATTTTTGAAAGCATTATCTGTCCAATTATGCGAAACCATTTAAAGCTCTACTTGAGCGATCATCAGCATGGATTTATAGCACACAGATCTACAACTTCAAACCTAGTCCCTTTCACAGAGCTACTGATCAATGCTGTAGATTCGGGCTGTCAAGCCGATGCCATTTATACCGATTTTTCAAAAGCATTTGATAAAGTGTCTCACAGTATTCTAATTGCAAAGTTACAGGTCTATGGCATCTCGGGATCCTTGCTTGGTTGGTTAGCATCGTATTTAAGTGACAGAGTTTTCTCAGTTGTAGTTAATGGATATGAGTCAAATGTTAAGCATATTTCCTCCGGTGTTCCTCAAGGCTCGCATCTCGGTCCAGTCCTGTTCAATTATTTTATAAACGACGTTCCCGAATGCTTCCATTTCTCTGAGGTCTTTATGTATGCAGATGATCTCAAGTTTGTAAAAATAATAAAATCAGATCTAGATGTGGCTCACCTGCAAAGTGATTTGGACAGACTTGTTTCATGGTGCAAAAATAATGGGATGCTTTTAAATGCAAAAAAATGTTATCATATAACTTTTACGAGAAAACTTAAAATTCAAAATAACAGTTATTATATCGATGGTGACAAAATAACTGAGGTGGAGACTATCAAGGACCTTGGAGTACTGTTTGATAAGAAATTAACATTCACGCCACATTTAGACAAGGTCATTGCGAGAGCTTCTAAGTTGTTAGGTTTTGTGCTCAGAAATTGTAAAAGTTTTCGCAATACCTATACGAAAATTTTGCTATACAACAGTTTAATTCGTAGCACTGTAGAATACTGTAGTGTTGTATGGCGGCCACATTTTGCGACACATGCATTGCGCCTCGAACGTATTCAGAAGCGTTTCGTTTGGCATCTGGCATTCTCGGCCGGTGTTACAAAAAAAATACGCTCTTATAGGGGTAGGTTGGAGCGGTTCCGCATTCAAACCCTAGAGTACCGTGCAAGGCTAAATGATGCATTATTTGCCTATAAAATTCTTCAACACCAAATTGATAGTCCTGGGTTGTTGGCATTGTTCAGGTTTAATGCTCCAACGAGATTACCTCGACGCTCAATTACTCCTCTTTGCCCACCGTTAAGGAGAACAGTTCTAGGTTCTAATTCTCCTTATGCTAGACTTAGCAAAATTGTGAACAGTGTCAGCGACCTGGTGGACTTCAATTTTGACCCCATTCGCAAGCTGATAATGAGCCTATCCGACGACGTCAATTAAATTAATTTTGGCGCATTTATCATTTTCTTTTAGTTGATTGATTTTGTGTTTCTTTTTAACTTTTTCATTTTCTCTAATTTGTAATTTGCATGTGGTGTTTATCTATAAGTAATTATTGCACTGTCCGTTGTTTGTTTTTTATTGTAATTTGTAATTGTTTTAGTGTAAATAATTGTTGATAAACCAAATAAATAAATAAAAAATAAAAATAAAAATATTTGAATCTGTCTCTTGGCTTAACTCGTTAAGTGAGAGTTTACGGAGATGGGCGAGATTTAAAGTGAACAGTTTATCGCAAAGACTGAAGATTTGCACAGGACTAGTGGTATTTAAATAGCAAACCGAACTGCGCTCGCTGTTTGCAAGTTAAATAACAAGGCTACATGCCGCTTTGTGTAAGAAAATAAGTATTATCTGTAGTGAGATTGCAGAAATACTAGTCTTTCTTCTAATTTTGTTATTCTAATTTTGTTATTTTGTTATTTGACTTATTTAATAATGTCGAATTGTTATTTTTGCGAATTAGTGGTCACCACTATTGGGACAGACGTCATCATTTCTTTCTTTTTATGTCGCCATTTCTCTCATTCATCTGTTGTTGTGTTCTGATACGTCACTGACTCGTTTTGCGTGGCGGCGGAGCTACTAGAACACTGAAAACCAGCGCTTCGCATACCCTGGTGTGCGGGGCATTCATGCTGAGATGGTGACCCATTTGGGTGCGCACGATGTGCAGTGAGTGTATTCTTGTTCGGGGCGGGAGCGGCAGCGGTAGCGACGAAGGATCGCAAGCCAAGCTGCCCGCGTACGAAGGCAACTCGGGTGTCGGAGGTCGATGAACGACCTTCGCCCCCATGAGCGCCCATGGGCGGCGGACAGGTGGAGCCGCCTGTCACCCTGGCAGAAGCAGGCCGCGGCGGTGGCGCGCCTCCCCGTTTCCGGGGACGAGTTGGGGACTCTGTAGTTCCCACACCCGAGAAGAGGGCCAAATCGTGAGAGATGGCCTTGGGTCGGCCGGGGTGCGTGGAATATGCCTGTCAACCTCACCTTCGGCTACCAAAACGACCCACAGGCGGCGTGCGTTTTAGTCGGTTCGAGTCCGACATAACCTCCTCCACCAGCTCCGGTGGGGAGATATCCGTGGGAATTTTGCGCACGTAAAACCAAAAAAGTGTATTCTTGTTGTGTTGCCTTTTTATGTTTATATATTTGTCTGACTCTCTGTACGTTGTGTGTTATTAAATAAATGCTTTATCTTCTTTCTTCTTCTTTCTTCTTTCTGGGATACGACCGACAGCGTATACAGAGAAAAATGGAATTTAACTCATGTTTTGGACAAAAGTTAGTGTATTTAAAATATTCTACAATATTTCACACAACGTTATCCAAACCCATATTATGTATAGATTAATTAGCTTACAAACACATACTTAGATACTTTTTTCGTAAATACATACATATACCGACACACATATAATCACACCTTTATCCCCGGAGGGTCAGGCAGAGGTGAATTAACACACATATATCACCAATCATTAAATTCGGTCCCACGTAATAGGGGGTGAGCCTATTGTCGTCTTATTAATATGTCTATTCGTATATATTATTTGTATATATATTTAAGCCGCGTGTTTCATCTAAGCATCATCTCATACCATGTCGTACAAGGCGACTAAGGGATAGGGCTGTTTAACATCAGACAGATATATACAGCCCAGATTCAGCCTCAGATGAATGGCTTGAGTCAATAATAGTACCCGGAAGACAGCAATAGTTTCACCCCCTATTACATGGGACCGAATGTAATGATTGTTGAAATGTGGGTATTAATTCACCGCTACCTAACCCTCCGAATTATTTCAGTTTATCATCAAATAAGATTATAAGTTGATTACTTTTCAAACAAATAGGTAGCAAGCATAATTCTATAAGGTGTACACAGCGTGTCAACACTACAGATAGCTTATTACCATATAGATATAAACGGAGGCAGTAAAAGAGATTGTTGCTCAACTTTTTTCTCACAAACTGTCCTGGCACCGAATCTGCTGACGTCACGGCTGTTATCTCAGCAGCCTATCTTTGTAGGTCCTAAAAAGATACGGTTATCTGTTCTAGGGAACAAAACAGACTAAATACTTTCGTTGTATCAACAAATATTCTCATGCTTATTTATGCTTTTTTATTTTTATTAATAGGTTCACTAAACACTATATAATTGCACGGCTTAACATCCAAAATCTACGACCTCCGCCCCCCATGAGCGCAGGTCTGGCGGTCTGGCAGAAATAGGCCACGGTGGTGGCGGCGCGCTTCGCGGGGACGAGTTGGGGACTCTGTAGTCCCCACACCCGAAGAGAGAGCCAGATCGTGAGAGATGGCCCTGGGTCGGCCGGGGTGCGAGTGCCTGTCAACCTCACCTTCGGCAACCAAAGTGACTCACAGGCGGCGTGCGTTTTAGTCGGTTCGAGTCCGACATAACCTCTTCCACCGTTTACGGTGGGACTGAATCCGTGGGGATTTTGCGCACGTAAAAAAAAACATCCGTAATCTTAAATGATGATTAGTGTCTGTCCTTCTGGAACACTGCATACATATTTTAATAAAAGTAGGGGTATATTATTCCACAATTATTGAGGAAGAGGGATTATTAAAGAAGCAGCAGTCACTGTACATACTCCCTTAGGTAATACTTCAGTGAGCAAACTAGAAAAAAGGTAGATTAGCCAAAAATATCAATCTCGTTACAAACGCTATTGCAAGCAGAACACAGTACAACGGCGAGTGTTGCCTGCAGTGCGACATAAAGACAGGCTAAAAGTGTTACGATTATGAAGACGGCTTTCGCTAAGTTAAGCTTGTGAAGAAGAGAAGGGCAGTCTATGGTTCCGTTGATAAGTTTATGCACACATAATATGTCAGCAATTTTTCGTCTATGTTCGAGTGACATGACTTTGAAATATCTAAGTCTAGATTCGTAACTTGTCAGATAACGGCACAAGTTATGGGCGTTAAGATAAATGAAGGTAGATATTCATACAATAATGTAACAAAAAAGTGCTTACAAGTGTGTTTATCCGCTTTCTAGAACCCGAAACAGAAGCTGTGTTTAGGTCAGGGCTACCCAAAAATAATCCATGGGGGTGATCTTGGTAGTCCTGGATCAACCGGGATGTGAGGGATACGCTAGAGGTTACCTCACTCACGGCAACTAAAGTTTCAAAACGGCTTGCGGATTTAGCCGGTTCAAGTTCGATACAATCTCTCCCATCGGCTCCGGCGTATCCATAGAGATTGCCGTCCTTAAAAAAAAGTAAATTCAGCCAATTTGCTGACAAAATCACGAACAATATTGTCAAAGTACATATGAAAAAATTTAAAATTCCGACAATTTTTTTTGCCGACGTCCGCAGATCATTTTAAAACATTTCCCGCACACTATCTCGCTACAAAAAGTCGCCGGTGTGTGCAGGCAGAGATTATCATGTCAGTTATGCGTGAGGTCATGATTTACGAAGCCCCGCGCTCGCTATTGGCACATAAATTACTGGACCCCTAGTGTGCGGGGTCGCTGTAGACCCCGTAGTTTGGCTGGAGCTGGATCCAGGTTAATGAATAAATATTCCACAACGTTCCACACAACGCTATCTAGACCCATGGTAAGTATAGCATAACTAGCTTGTGTTATGGAATCTAGAATGCGGATAAACATACTTAGATATTTTTTTTTTGTAAATGCATACATATTGTACATAGAAACACCCAGACCAATGCAAATATACATATTCATGCATACAAATATTTGCACTGAGCGGGAATCAAACGTTCGACCGCTACGTCACAGAGATCAACTTCAAATATCGGGGTGTTAGTTGTTTTTATGATTCTATAAAAAGATGGTGATGGAAGAGAATACTTCCGATAGTGCAGTGGCAATGAATGATACTGTTGTGTATCGGGTTTGAATTCTCAATTATTATGTAAAACCAAAAGTTAGTAAAACAACGTCTGCAGAATATATCTTTACTCTTTGGAGACACACAGACGCGAGCGTAAAAGAAAAATATATTTCAGATAATAGGGTCAAGTCTGCTCAGCATCAAATTGCATCTAAGTAGTTGTCAAATCAAGTTAGTTTCAAAAGAAATTTTATCACGTCATCAATAAATGATAAAAAAGAATTTCATCAAAAACATGTTTGACAACTTAGAAGAATTTATACTAATATTATGAAGCTGAAGAGTTTGTTTCTTGAGGGCCACATCGATAGAGATAGCCCTGGGTCCGCCGAGGTGCGAGGGATATGCCTGTCAACGTCAACTTCGGCAATTAAATCGACCCATAGGTGGCGTGCGTTTTAGTCGGTTCGAGTTCAACATAACCTCTCCCACCGGCTCCTATGGAGGGCTAGGGCTGGGGATAGGAAAGGGATAGGGCTGTTTAACATTAGACAGATATATACAACCGAGACTCAGCCTTAGATGTATGGCTTGAGTCAAAAATAGTGCCCGGAAATCGGCAATAGGCTAACCCCCTATTACTTTTGTGCAAATACAATGATTGGTGAAATGTGGGTATTAATTTGCTTTACACCTCTGCCTAACTCTCCGAGGATAAAGACGTGATTATATATATATATATATGTATGTAAAAAAAGAGTTTAGGCTCACCCCAAAGAGAGTCTAGCGCTGTTAACCTTTTCTCAATATACTCCTTAGTCTTGCGGCTAGGCCTGTCTTTAGAAAAATTTATGCAGATTCGTTCGATGGTCTTGATAATTTGGCTTTGGCGCTTGAAGATTTCTTCCATGATGACTGTAAGATACACGCACTGATGACAGGAGCAAAGTTGAAATACAATGAATGAATTGCCTTGGAATGTTGATGATAACTGATGGCACGCTGCGATGCCACTTCTACTTCAGTGAATTTACAACCCCTATGGTATTACGCTAGTCTCAATTCAATCGGTGAGACCCGCTGGTGGGAGGCCGATTGAGCCGATGCGCTATCACAAAGATATATAATCACAAAGTAGAATAGCTTAAGCGATGATATCTTCAGTGGGTACAATCTGTAACCACTAACTCCCAAAACCGCGGCTCGTAGAAAACGCGAAATCGAGATCCTGAGCTATGATAAGGTTCAATAAGAACTCGAAGGACCAATAAATGTAACGACGTTGTGGTCACACTTATTTGTGATAAGCTGATATAAGGATGATATTAGCACGGGGACGGTGTAAATAATGTACAGCGACCGCGCGGTATGAATGCGTTTATTGCACTAATTAGATAAATCGAACATACATAGTTCATATCATCGTTTTAGTATATTTTGCATGCGTACGGTGAACCGTACAGTTTGGTTGAACGCGCTAATCTCAGTAAGTAATTGAATTGAAAATAATCCCTTTAATTGAATAGCCAGTTTATCGACTAACGTTATTAGGCTATATATCATCACGCCACTACTATATAACGGGCGTGGTGACAGTGATCGCAAATATCAACACACCCTGAAGATTTCCACATATTAAGTATTTGCAGATAAAAAAATTACGGGCTCAAATGATACGGGGTTTCAAAATATGCAATGGGTGAAGCTGGTCGGGTCGGCTAGCATATATATGAAGTTGAAAGATATTTTTTATATAGAACACGTCTATTTGACTTCACCTCGCCTGATGGTAACTTGAAGGCAAAGTTTCAGGAAAAATGGTCACCTTTACAGTCACGTATCATGTTACAATGGTCAGTTTGACGGCCTTCTCAGATGATTTTGCACGCATTGCTTAAAGGACCTTAAGGAATTAAGAAATTTCTGGTCTTAATTTTCTGGTTTAGTTATCTATCACTAGCCGCTACGCACCTGCGGGTATCCACATACAAAAGTACCGGGCACCCGCAAGTGCATAGTGAGCTTTAATCGTGCCTTTGAGCCAGATTGTTAGCCAGAGAGGTGAGCTTATATTAGCCGCGATGTAAGCCCGCTTAATTGTTTGTTAACTCCGTAATGAACGACATTTTGAGCACCTCTATTTATAGCGCCACCGTTTTGCTAGTAGAATCTCTCATCATCTCAATTAATTTTTAACAAAAACAGTTTTTTCTAGGTAGTAATTTTTGTAATTTTATACAGGACCTTCCATGAAAGTCAGGATAAGTTGTGCATGGAAAAAAAATTCGAAAGATGTCTTTTTTTTATACGTGTGAAATATCCACACGGGTACCCCTCCCCGCCGGAGCCGGTGGGAGAGGTAATGTTGGACTCAAACTGACTAAAACCACAACGTCTGGGGTTCGTTGTTGTTTGCTGAAGGTGAGGTTGACAGGCATATCCCTCGCAAACCGGCCGACCCAGGGCCATATCTCTTGATCTAGCTCTCTTCCGGTGTGGGATCCTTTTCTTTGATCAAGCTGATCCAGTCCTACTGGTAAAAGTGTGGTTCCTGTCAATCAATCAATTAGCCTATTACAGTCCACTGGACATGGGCCTCTCCCAATATTAGGAGGCTTTTGCCTATTATTTCCACGTTCACCCGACGGGCTGGTACAGGGCTTTATTTCGAGTTTTCCTTCTCTCGCAGTGATATCGTCTGCGTATGTTTCCGTTAGTCGCCTCTAACGACACCCGTCAAATGAAATAGGGCGATGATACTTGTATTCTTTCTCCGTTATCACACGGATAAGTGGTTCCTGATCCATAGTTAAATTGTCATCACACAGTGTTAGTCACGGTTGTATTCAAAGCTAACCACTTAGCTCAGCTGCCTATGCGGTTACAAAGATAAGGTCACTGACTGATGAGGAAACTGCTTGATTAGTTTATTTTAGCTACTTTCATAGCATTATGTCATACGGTCTGCTGCTTTTCAAAGAAATTAATATTTTAACAGTTGCTTCTCAATACATTTATGATAATACCATTATATGTACGAAAAAACCTAAATCTTTTTGATGTACACAATTTTCATACGAGAAACAAGAATAAACTAGTTGTACCAAAACTTAGGCTTCACAAGGTTGGTGATTCATTTGTAGGCAGCTGTATAAAAATATTTAATAATATTCCTCAGGATTTGATTAATATGCCAACATAAGTCTCTTGCTTGCTCGCACAAAATAAATTGTAAACCAAAGCAAATTTAAAAAAGAATAATCTAGTTCTAATATAGTTCGCTGAGTTTCTTGCTGGTATATTCTCAGTAGAACTAACCTACCGAACCAGCGAAAGAATCATTTTCCAATGTTTTATTTTTACATTATTAAATATTTTTATATTATTTCTTGACATACCTGATTGTAAAATTTTGACGTTCATATGTGCTCTTTATGTGCCTAAACTAAATAAATGAAAATGATTCTTTGATTCTAAAAATTTGGAGCAAGAGGTTCACTCTCTTGCTCCTTCTCTTAACATAGAGCAAAAATCTTGCCTGTCCATCAGCATATATGCAGGTGTGTGAGGTTAACTTGGTCCTCAACACCTCGGCACCCCCATGGTATGTTGTAGGGGGTGGGAGGCATACATACTATAACCCACAGCTACAACGCAACGAATTCAAACAATAAATCAAAATATATCACAATAATACAACACACGAACGAATTGCCAGACTTCATTCAATAAGAATCCTCTCGAACTTTACGATTTCGAGTCCATTTTTATTTCCCGCCAAAATCACAGCCGTAGACATTTTTAAATCGATTCCGTTGTACAGAACATAAAAAAGTGTTACAAACTTCATATAGTGAGTAAGAAATGTTATTTCTGTGTACAATAAACAATTTCCTATTTATTTCCTGTGACATGAAGTTGATACGTGGTGTTGCTACTCTTACGTACCGACTACCCATTAATGTTTTCAGCTTTGAGTTCAGAATTGTGCGATATTGTCGAAAGTTGGCGCTGATATTACAAGATTGAAATCGAAGATTATAATATAATACTGTTTTTTTTGTGTGTAACACCAGTATAGTCACATCCGTGCTGCCAACCCTGTAAAAACAGAGATTTTGTGCCGTCAGTGTAGAGGACAAAGCAGGACAAGCCTTTGGTCATTCCACTGACAGCACAAAAACTCTTCAGTGAGCTCTGGCTACCCTACTCACCGCCGGAAACACAATTGGTATTCTGTAGGGCGGCGGTACTTCCCTAGTCGGACTGCTCAATTGGGCGGAAATACCGCCGTGTCCTACCTCCTCATAAAAAATATAGTTTGCATATTTTTTTTTTTTTACAAACAAATGAGTCCAACTTTAGAAAAGTTGGTTTAATATTATTTTATATGCTACCTCAATAGGACTTGATCCCACCTTTTTTATTTAACGCGTGGAATTTCACTTGGATACCCTCCGCCGAGGCCAACGGGGTGGTTATGTCGGGCTCGACCCGACTAAAACCACATGGCCGTCTTGGACGATCTGTTACCGAGGGTGAGGTAGTTGCAATTGCGATGCGTACTGCTTGTTTACTGAAGAGCTGCAACTGAGTCTCCTAATACGAAGAAATAACAATAACTCTATTTAATTTAAATAGTATACAAACTTTAAAGCCTACAGTATCCACTCCGAAACTAGTAAGACGGACGTGGCTGAAGTACTGCCATGTGTTCAACAACAAACTGATCAATACTGTTTGTTCCAACCGCGAAGTTTTGATACTTTCAATTGATGTTTAAATGCTTACTTGTCCCTTGTTCGGTACAACTTCAATACAGTTTAGTAGTTACATATTATATATTCACGCTGTTGTATTCGTGTAGGTGTAAGTAGAGGTACATCGACAGCCATAGTTTGCTATCGTGGCCTGTCAGCTTAGTATCGGCGAACAACAGCTCTGCTTTTAGCTGCCTTATACCCATGACGCTCATGATTGAGTCGCGCACTGAAGGTTCGGTACAAAACTGAATTCAGTAACGAATGTATGCTACATAAACAGTTGCTTTTTTCGATAGCATTCACTTAGAAATCTGATTCCTTCACAGCTTCTAGACATTGCAGACCAGAGTATTTCAACTTTATGCCTTCACACCTTCCCGAAAAAAGGGATTCAAGAGGGGTCCGTTTCTTTCCTATAGAGGTACAGAATCCTAAAAACAAGTAAAACAATTAAGATTTTCAACAAGTTTTTTATTTGAAATATAACATGTTACCAGTTACAAAACTTATTTAACGTTATCTCATTTGCCTCACTGGTAGCGCAATTCTCGCCACGTGAGCTAGTGGACTGTATTTCGCGGGGGGTGAAGTTAACTGTTCCATTGACGCTTTACACAACAAACAAGACAGGTGATCGGGTTGCCGCGGCTGTGGTTTAGGCAATGAATGCAACCCGAGAAATTAGGAGAGGATGCACTAACCTTCACGGGGCCACGTGCCGTCGCAGCCGGTGCACCGATCTTCTCTTCCTGGCTCAGGAGTTGCCGCCCACATCACTAAATCACTTGAGGGACACACGAGAAGCACAATCCGATCGGTAAAGGTCTATGAAAGCGGTTAAAATCCAACAAACATTATTAATTTCTGAGAGTCGCGCGCGCCGCCGCCATTGTTTATTAGTTCAAAGTGCGAAGAGAATATGCGTCTATTTTGACAATTGAGCGGTGCGGAAACTATTGCTATCTCACTTTAAAAGGTAGCGCGGGAGGGAGATGGGTACAGGAAGCGTGTGTTTCCGCGTCAATGACTTGAATTAATACTATTGAGCAAAGAAAATACAAATTCTACCATCGGCGCAACCATTCCCCCCGGCTTGAAGGGTTACCTTCAAAACGAAAAATGCGGAACAAATCTAAAGTCTAATCTAAATCTAGGTTTGGGAAACAACAACTAAATATAAACCTAGATTTGAACTCGTGCCTACTGCTGGCTAGGCAGAGGGCAGAGGCGAACAACCGGGCGCAGATACGATCCGGTTGCGGTTCTCCAACGATTCCAAAACGATTGGACTAATCTATCTAAAAGAGCGTGACGAATTAGAAGGTGCATTCTATCGTCATCAACATCTATTGCGGGCAAATATTTTTGCGTACTTAAATCACCGGTCAACTCTATATGACCGCGAGTAGATAAAATTCTCAAAAATCGGCCCACATAAACAACACAACGCAACAGTCTCGACCAAGACGAGACGCGATTAGCCAACAACAAAATAAGGGACTCTTCACGCGGGACCGATACAACAAGCGAGTGCTTCTTCTCCTCGGGTGGTTCGGAAACCGTAGTGGGATTGAATTGACTAACTGGCCACTTATCTAACGCGGCATGAATCCAGGACGGTCCACTAAACCATAACGGGTGATCTAAAATTT
Organism: Eilema griseolum; assembly: GCA_963662185.1. NCBI lineage: Eukaryota > Metazoa > Arthropoda > Insecta > Lepidoptera > Erebidae > Eilema > Eilema griseolum. The sequence continues at coordinate 2,450,135 of OY759232.1, forward strand.
GCGAAGGAAGCAATCCACGAGAGAGACAATCGGCTGGATTGTCGGTGCCAGCAACGTGAAAGAGATTTTGTGGCGCTAATTCATATTGAATTTTTGCCACTCTATTAGCGACGAATGTGTCCCAACGATGGGGCGAAGAGTGGGCCCAACACAAAGCGACTGTTGAGTCCTAAAAAGCTAAAATTCTACTAATATTAATGCGAAAATTTACAATTATGTCAAATAAATCACCTTAAAGATTTTGACTACAATACAAAATGTCATTAAGCGACACGGAAGTGCTAGTCTTAGCACTGCCATCCAAAACTACGCGGAGTTTAGTAGTAAGCTTATCTTCTCTAATAACTCCGTGGTGCGGGATAATGTACGAAGGCTGGGTCCCGCCAGTGTCCGCAGGCGCAGGTGAGATGCAACCTTTATCTAAATATTCGTTAACAACCTCATCACAGGCCCGCTTCAACTTTGGAGACGCCTGCATCTTTCGTTCTAAACAAAGAAAGCGTTTTTCAGCGGATACACGGGAGTCACCGAGCGAAAAAATATCTCCCTTGAAAGGGAGCGCGACAACATAACGACCCTGCTCATCACGAGTAGTCGTGCGACAACAAATCTCCTCAGCCATCTTGTCATCAGGGCTTAGGATAGGTGGGACATTGACCTCTTCAATTTCCCAAAACTTGCGGATGGTAGACTCCAGTGGCGGCTCGACGGTGCAACAGAACGAAGCAGTCGAGTGACTAAAACTATCTATAGAAGCGGGTGCGGAACCAATTATAACAAAACCTAGAACTGTTTCCAGTGCGTGCGGAGCGGGGTACGTCGGTCCCCCTTGAACCTTACGTGATAACTGGAGGTGCGGGAGAATCGAAGCGCCGATCAATATATCGACGACTCCAGGAACAGCGTAAGTCTCATCTGCTAAAGGCAAGTCTTTAAATTTCGTTAATAAAGACGTGTCAACCGGGACGGTAGGCAACTGTTCAGTTATTTTATCTATAACGAGCGAATCCATGTCAAACCAAATATTATTATTAAAACGAGATCCAAACCTTGTTTTAACGGTGCCATGAACAGCTGACTGTAAACCTCCAAAACCCTTCACCACTGAGCGGGTTGAACGCTTATTAACATTGAAACCAAGACGTTGACAACAATCTTGAGTAATAAAATTACTTTGCGAAGCGCCATCTAATAGCGCTCGAACAATGCGCGGCTTACCCAATGCATCAACAATAACAACGCGAGCAGTCGCGAGACACACAGTAGTGAGTGCAGCACTAGCGGACAACGAACACAAGGTGACGTCATTCGCAGCGGTCACCGGGCGGGCCGGAGCGCGCGCGAGCGCGGGCTGCGGCCGTGGCGCAGGCCGCCGTGTGTCACCGCTCGACGAACCAACTGTGCTCACATTGGATGCGGCATTACTATTTTCAAAATGAAGTAAAGTGTGGTGTCTCGCTGAACATTTGCGACAACTATTTCTACTATTACATAAAACAACGCGGTGTTTAGTACCGAGACAATTAAAACAAAAATGATTAGCGCGAACAAATTTATAACGATCATTAGGCGACAATTTTAGGAAACCAGGACACTTGTACAATTGCGAATGATGAGTATTACACAAAGAGCAAACAGGTGATTGTACATGTGCTGGTGCGGTATTAACATAAGTATGAGTTGACCTCAGTGACTTCGATGACGCATCTACTTTGCATGCAGAAGTAACAACTTTCTTCGCGCCTTCATGTTTCGATGAAGAGCGTTGCAATACTTTTATATGCTCGCGAACAAAACTTTCTAAGTCTTCGAACTTAGGAATTTTATTGCCGCGATGATCCGACTCAAATAAACGAATGGTTTCGGAATCTAATTTCTTTAAACCCATATACAAAAACAAGAAGTCGCAGAGGTCATCGATCTTTAGGTTCTTTACGGCGCGAACAGATGATGCGAAAGTATCTAGAAATTTCTCTAAGTTTTGATCGTTACATGCCGTAATGGATTTCAAATCAAACATCTGATCCAAATATGCGTTAGCTACCAATCCTTTATCCTCATACTTAGCTTTCAAAGTATTTAAAATTAAATTATAATTTTCGGCACTAAACGTAATTCCAGCGCAAACGGTTATAGCTTTACCAGTTAATTTTTCAACGAGATAATGCAATTTTTCGTGATCTGTCAACGAATCGTTCTTATCTATTGTATTCTGTTGTTACCATCAAATTCGGGTATTTGAATTGGTGGCAACTTAGGTCGGTCGCGAGTGGGATTGGGTCGGTCAGACGGTTTCTCCAAACTCCTAGCGACGCGTTTGATACGACAATACAAATCGTCAAACGACGACAAGGCCTGATAACTCACTGAGTAATCGGGATTTAAATTTAACTCTAAAACGTTGATGTCATGTACCAAGGTTTCGAAATCCGCGCGTAAACTATCTAAGTTTTCTATAGAACACAAGAACGAATCTCAAATGGCCAAATCAGAGGTTTTAAGTGCATTATCACAAATCGATTGTACGCGAGAGTAAATCATTTCTCTTTTAGCGTATAAAAGTTTCAATTGAACTTTACTATCGGTACTACCAACCTTTGGGGGCATTTTTACAACTAATATCAAACTAAAGTGCGGTAAACAACAAATGAAATGACTTAATCTTAGCGGTACAGAGCAGCGACGCGACGCGAACGATATTTCGTAGGTAGGTAGGTACTTATAACTGCGAGGGCAAGCTTGAACAAACGCGCATAGCAACAAGATCGTACCTACGCGATGGTCGCTGTCTAGGTTCAACTATTATTTCAGGGATTAAGTATTGCGTAATATCTATTCAAATTAAAATACTTTCGTATGAATTTGAATGAAATGCGAGCGAGGTAGGTATAACCACGTATCTACCCACGTAGGTATTAGGTAAATACGATGCGAGCTGCGGCGAACGGACAACTTAATTGAAACAAATAAAAACAAAAGCCAAATGCGTTAGGTATTACACTGTGCCTATGCACTAGGGTGTCTAGGATACCTAAGATCTAAACCTAAATGCCTAGTTGCGGGGTTTTCTACTAAAATAACTAGGTATTTAGGTGCGGTGCGTTTATTCCCACTGGAATAAATAACAAATGCGAGACTACGACTAAGTATCGATACGATAAGAGAAATGCGAGCGAGGTATAGCCACGTACCTAACCTATGTATGTATTAGGTAGATACGATGCGAGCCAGCGGCGAACGGACAACAAAAAATCTAAACCTAAATGCCTAGATGCGGGGTTTTCTACTAAAATAACTAGGTATTTAGGTGCGGTGCGTTTATTCCCAATAGAATAATAACAAACTACGAACTACGGCTAAGGATCCGGTTCGATCAGGACCAAAAAGAATGGTAGCGCAATTCTCGCCACGTGAGCTAGTGGACTGTATTTCGCGGGGGGTGAAGTTAACTGTTCCATTGACGCTTTACACAACAAACAAGACAGGTGATCGGGTTGCCGCGGATGTGGTTTAGGCAATGAATGCAACCCGAGAAATTAGGAGAGGATGCACTAACCTTCACGGGGCCACGTGCCGTCGCAGCCGGTGCACCGATCTTCTCTTCCTGGCTCAGGAGTTGCCGCCCACATCACTAAATCACTTGAGGGACACACGAGAAGCACAATCCGATCGGTAAAGGTCTATGAAAGCGGTTAAAATCCAACAAACATTATTAATTTCTGAGAGTCGCGCGCGCCGCCGCCATTGTTTATTAGTTCAAAGTGCGAAGAGAATATGCGTCTATTTTGACAATTGAGCGGTGCGGAAACTATTGCTATCTCACTTTAAAAGGTAGCGCGGGAGGGAGATGGGTACAGGAAGCGTGTGTTTCCGCGTCAATGACTTGAATTAATACTATTGAGCAAAGAAAATACAAATTCTACCATCGGCGCAACCACTCACAAAGGGATTATTATTCCTAATTTGTCCAATAGAATCAGGCCTAATTTATTGTTATATACAGGTAAACAAACGCACGAGTGATCCTATAAAGATTCTATATTTTTTCAGCTTCCCATCAAACCAGATGAAGTCATATTATCGTGTACAATATAAAAACTCCCGAAGTGCGGATAGGAGTGAAAACACTCTGTATAAACAGTAAATAGGTAGTCTTTTTTGCACAAAAAATTTAGTACTCAACTCGTCTAGAGAAGTTTTCATTCGAAGAGGTGTCACATGTGAATTCTCAGATCAAATGTAAAAAAGTGACATACATGCTTTTTGTACGAACATAATTGACTATGAAAACTACACAACGGGCTTAAAGAAGTTTCAAATTAAACATTAAGGCAGTATTAAGTAGTTAGTTTTCGTGACAGAAGTACCAGGGCGTCATATATCAAAGCTGGTGGCGTACCACTTGCATAACAATTGCACTGCTATCAGCAGGAAACGGCTGACAGTTTCGTGTGTTCGCAAAACTGTCCCGCACACAATGGCTCGTGAGATAGACGGTAGACTATATGATGAAGTTTTCTGCTCAGTGTGTCATTGTTGTTACAACTAGATTTATGGGTACGATAAAATTGCTGTTCCGATTGCCTGCTAAGGAACATAATTTAGTTCTACAAGAATTGTGAAGCATGGAGCCGTAATTATTTATCTAGCAGCATTCACCCAGCTTGTTAGAAAACTGAATGAAATTTAAAACTTAGGCCCTATTCTAGCGAGTCTAAAACGACACATTTTTTTATACCACTTAGGTGGCAGACGATCACACGGCTCACATGGTGGAAAGTGATTACCGTGGCCCATGGACGTCTGCAATACTAGAGGAGTCACGTCACATTCGCGCTGCCGACCCTGTAAGCACAGAGAGGTTTTCTGCAATCAGTGTAAAGATAAAGTAGAACAATCCTTTGGTTTTCCCACTGGCAGCACATAAACTCTCTAGTGAGCTCAGGCTACCCTACACATCGCCAGTAACACAACACGAGATTTTTAGCTAGTTTTATGACGATCCTGTGACACGGTAGGCGACATTACGATGGTCAAGGGCGTGTTAGAATTATTAAGTCTTGAACTACGGAGGCAGATAACAGAATTTCTTATATACCTACTTGTCCTACTGTAAATCTGTTAGTATACAATAAAGAATTTTATACCTATCTATCTATCTATCTATCTATCTATCTATCTATCTATCCATCTATTTATCTATCTATCTATCTATCTATCTATCTATTTATCTATCTTTCTATCTATCTATCTATCTATCTATCTATCTATATATCTATCTATCTATCTATCTATCTATCTATCTATCTATCTATCTATCTATCTATCTATCTATCTATCTATCTATCTATCTATCTATCTATCTATCTATCTATCTATCTTAATGATGCATATCACGAATTTTTGAGTTAATACTCTCAATAACTTAATAAACATTGATTATTAAGTTATTGAGAGTATTAACTCCAAAATTATGGTCGGCATGCTGGACTGAATTAGGATCAATAAAAAGTAAAACAAAACGATGTTTAAAACACTTACTTCAAATACAAAAAACTATAAAATAACATAATAAAGATTAGAGATAATAAAGATTACTGAATCTACAGATTTACTGATCTGTTAGAAGTCGGTGCCTACTTTATCTATTGCGCCTGAACTATTATTATGCAATTAATTGAAATAATATGGCTTCTCGAGCTAGGCACCGACTTCTAATAAATCAGTAAATCTGCAAATTAAGAAATTTTTCTCTTTCTTTATTATGTTAGTTCATAGCTTTTAGTTTTTGAAATCAATTTTTATATTAGACCTACAAGACTGAGTATCGTTCTGAAATACGGAATTTTTTATTTTTTATTTATTTAATTAATTACAAGATATATACATCAATTATTCTACAAGGTAGGTAACTAGAAATGTCATTACTTTGTTGGACTCTTATTTTCTTGTTTTGACTCGAGAAATACATTTTCATCCCTCTTAAATATTATGGGACTGTAGGAAAGGATAACACGTGTGTTTTTGTTAATACATATAAGTCTTTATCACTGTACAAGGGTGACATATCAGCCCTGTTATAGAGCGTTTAGTACTTCAGATTTACAAATTTAGTGCACTTTCAGAATCCATGCTGCTTTTTATAAACTCCTGACATTAAATACAATATAAACCTAGTATAGTACAACTCACGATCACGCACTTGCGTTGTATTCGCATACACATGCATTACATTAGTGTGTGTGACTTTATTGACAGATTTTTTCTCTACTTCTATGCACACGCACACATTCACACGTGCACTAACACCACAAGGACACAACTAAACGCACACATTCATAATCTGCAACAACTAATTTTACCTCAAAATAAAACTTTCAGATTCTCACGATCGTTTCTTCCTATCTAGAACAAAGGTAAAAAATCACGTGCAAAAGCGAGATGCAGTCATTGTGTACTTGTTTTATGTTTCGCAAAGTTGCTCGTCTACATGAATCTTAAAAGATCTCGGCGTTAAAAAGATATATGCAGTCAGACTCGAGGCAGTTTTGTTGCTCTCTCGAGCTAGTACTATACTCGAAGAAGACAGAGGATTACCTATAGGATAAAAATGTCTGGCTTGATTACCAGATTTACCTATCGATTAAATATTTTATTATAAAGTTTTTTATATACCTATTTATACGACACAGAATGTACATTCGTTCACTTTTAACCTTAAAGAAAGATTGTAAATTGACGTCTTAAATAATGCTGCAGTGGAATTTTCCATTTCTTCTCCACTAGCGCCTAGGAAGCGGTGGTAAACTTAGTTTAAGTAGAATTATTATTGACGTCAATAAGACACAATTTTATTGTTTAATATTGAAAATAAATGACTTAGACTTTAACACACGTACGAACATTTCTATTTGAAAAAAATATCTGTAAATATCGGAAGCTATCAGTTCTCACAGGGTCGGCAGCACGAGTGTGACTTCCCTGAAGTTGAACACGTCTATAAGCCACTGTAACCACTTTTCATCACCATCTGCCATCGATGTTGTATGAAAAAGAGAACAAAGGATTTGAATGTTATCTTGCATAGGTTAGACTGCGTCAACTGATTGTATGCGGCTATATGTAGTTCGAAGTTCTAAAATCAAACTTCATTGCACCCCGGTACACCAACCGATTAATATACAAGTGTTTTTCATTTTATTAAGTTGGATGGTTAGACCGCAGTCCCTCGCATAAAAGTCACAGAAGATAAAAGTCATAGAGTCATCCAAATCTGAAAGATTAGTAAGAGGACTTGTCGCTCTGAGCCACAGATACAACCGGGAACAACGCTAGAATAGAAAATAAAATCAGTTCAGGCAGGATTCGAGCCCGTGATCTTTTCCGTACAGGGAGAATCACAGAGCCGCCTGACCTTGATTGAAGCCATCTAAACTTTCCTACATATATCCATCTTGCGGCGACCGTGGGAGCCATCTACCGATACTCGAACGATTCTATCTTAATCTATTTGTATAGATAGCATACTAAATACTTTAAAATTTCATTCAAACTAAAATGTATTGTATAGTGTCACTACAAGCGAAGACTTGTAACTGGCTCTCTGTCACATATTTTTTAATATATTTGCATATTTACCTGCTCTGTATTATTAGCTGTAAGTCTTCCATACAATAAAAAAAAAAATATGGAGACAGTGCTAAAGCACAAAAACGAATTAGACCATATTTTGCAATAACATACGATGTAATATCTCTCTAGACCTAATTCTGAATTTCACAGACGACAAATGGGCATGCAGAAACTAGCAATAAACACATCGGAAAAGTAACAATAGCGAATCACAATCAATAAATCTAGCCAATGTGTCTGGCTCTTGCCAGCTCTATTTAACTGCCAGACGAATTCTGCACTCCTAGTGCATTGTAGGAACAATCAATTTTATGGTACAGCTTCAGTTGCCTGTCCGATTAATTCCGCAGTTAAATTATAGATGAGGCACCCGGTCCTCGATTTACTCAATACTAGCCTTTGTCTGCAGCTGAGCTCGCGTTAATGAAGATTTGATCCAGCAATTTAGGGATATTCGATTTTCTGGCAGATACCACAGGTATACGTTCATTGCACGAACTGGTGAATAGTGATATATAGCTTATCTGAATCTGTGTTCGGCAGTAAGGATTTAGACTACTAACTTCATTTGGGTTGTTTAACATCAAACGGATATATACAGTCCAGACTCAGCCTCAGATGCATGGCTTGAGTCAATAATAGCCTACAATATGGGGTTCTTCAAGAGGGGCATCAGAAGGTTTCTTCATGGTCGGCAGCGCGAGTGTGACACCCCTGATACGTCCATAGGCCACGGTAATCGCTCCTCATCAGGTGGGCCGTGTGCTTGTCTGCCAACTAAGTGGTGTAAAAAAAAATTGCCCGGAATACGGGAATAGGCTCATCCCCTATTACGTGGGACGGAATTTAATGAGTGGTGAATGTGGGTGTTTATTCACCCTCCGGGGATAAAACCGTGATTGTATGTGTGTATGTATGTATGTACTTCATTAGAATTTTACTGGAGTCTCAAGGTACTTGGTTGCATCTAGGAAGCTGAGGCTTTTACGCTTTTACTAGTACTACTTTTATTAGTAAGCTAACGGTGTACATGTAGCCTTATTTTTATTACCCTGGCTAACGAAGTGGCCCGGATTTGTCATGATGATTGACGATAAAGGTGCAAGGGTGGTAGAAACTTGGTGGCACAAATTTGTCTCAAGTTTCGACCGGGTAGGTACCACCGTGCACTATTGCGAAAAACCCTCCATAGCAATTCAATCTCGGTTGGATTGTGTTCAGGGGTCAGCAAGTGCATAGCCGGGCAGAGGTGGTGGTTGTCGCAGCACTAGTGGGACCAGTGGGTCTTGGCGTAGTCTAGTGGGGATGGCGCGGGGCGATGCGCCGAACAGGGAGACCTGTAGAAACGGTGGTGCCGCTGGCCGCCCGCGGTATAGTACAGGGGCCCAACTGGGGTTAACCACCTTGGGAGGCTGCCTCACCAGGCCGCGCATAATCCCGATATGGTTCGTCGTGCCGGTTGGTGACCGGAATTGGGAGCCCGGCGACCATACTCGGGGGGGTACGGGGGCCCTTCCGTTCGGCGCGTCGGCTCTCGCCATGCCTCACATTCATAGATAAAACCAATATCCCGCGCTTTGTCACACGGTGCTGCGGCGGCAATCACCTCTTTTTTCACGCCTTCTCCCACCCAAACTCATGGCAGCGCAATTCAAGGAAATAGGCAACACAGCGGCTCGACACACTCCCAAAAGCTTGCTATTTGAGGTGGAGTCCACTAACATCTGTGGGCTCCATGCAAACCTCAACGCCGTCCACCAACACCTAGAGACGGCGAAACCTGCCATGTTTTTTCTAACGGAGACGCAAATACACCGCCCTGACGACACGACCTACTTGCTCTACCCTGGCTATGTTCTTGAGGAAAGTTTTCGTGCAAAAGCCGGGGTGTGCGTGTTTGTTAGGGCGGATGTTTGCTGTCGCCGTTTGCGCTGCCTAGAGGACCCATCCTTGTCCATCCTTTGGGTACACGTAGACCATGGCCCTACGAGTCAGATCTATGTGTGCCTCTACCGTTCCCATACAGGAGATGCTGAGACAACTCGACTCTTTGAATATCTGAGTCAGGCGGCAGATGATGCGCAGGAGCGATTTCCGAATGCCGAAATGGTGTTTTTGGGGGATTTTAACGCCCACCACGAGATCTGGTTGGGCTCCTCCAAAACAGACCATGCGGGAAGAGCCGCCCACGCGTTTGCTCTGGCGCACGGCCTGACCCAATTGGTGCACGAGGTCACTAGGATACCAAGAAGGTCGGGCCTAGCACCTTCTCTGCTAGACCTTCTGCTGACGAGTGATCCGGACCGGTACAGTGTATCGGTGCGAGCCGCTTTAGGCAACTCCGACCACTGTCTGGTCAGTTCCACGGTGCCCATTATAGCGCCCCCACGACCCGTGCAGGGGAAGCGGCGTCTCTGGCACTACTCGTCAGCGGACTGGGATGGACTTCGTGACTATTTTGCGTCCATCCCGTGGGTTGAGCGCTGCTTTGAAGGTAAGAACCCATCGGATTGTGCTACTGCTGTCGCCGGTGAGATCGGTCTGGGTATGGAATACTATATCTCATACACCGATGTCACCGGTGACCGCGGGGTGCGCCCTTGGTTCGGGCGCGAGTGTGCGGAAGCTGTTGAACAAAAACAGTCTGCGTACCGCGCTTGGGTAAGGGCGCGCGCCACGCGCCATCCCAATCTGGGCCACTTCAAGGCGGCGTACAACAGAACCACAAAGGTCTGCAGAAGGGCCTACGTCAGAGCGGATGCCCTGCGCATAGCGCGGCTTGGTCAAGAGCTAGTGATGCATCCCACGGGAAGCCGTGGCTACTGGCGACTGGCTAAAGCCGTGCAAGCCAACTTCTGTCAGCCTTCGCTGCCTCCGCTGCGTAACCCTGATGGATCCCTGGCCCATGAGCCGCAAGAGAAGGCAAATTTGCTGGCTAATCTCTTTGCGGCCAACTCCCGAATCGATGATTGTGGTACGCAGCCACCAACTCTACCCGACAGTGACCACGCGATGCCTGATATCCATATCAGGCAACGCGATGTCCGTGCAGTGCTGCAATCACTCGATGTCCGGAAAGCCAGTGGTCCGGATGGTATTCCAGCGGTAGTCTTGAAAAAATGTGCAGCGGAGTTGTCTCCAATGCTTACGCGCCTGTACCGGCTATCCTACAGTTCGGGTACAGTGCCTTTGCCTTGGAAAGAGGCGAATGTTCAGCCGATTCCCAAGAAGGGGGATCGCTCGGAGCCAGCCAACTATCGACCCATAGCCGTCACCTCAGTGCTGTGCAAAGTGTTCGAGCACATAATCAACAAACAGCTCATGCGGCACCTAGAGGATCACTCCTTAATTAATGACCGGCAATATGGCTTCAGACCGAAACGGTCAACGGGTGATCTTCTAGCATACGTTACCCATCTTTGGGGTGAGGCTATGGACAAGCACGGCGAGTCACTGGCAATTAGTCTTGACATCGCCAAAGCTTTCGATAGAGTCTGGCACAAATCGCTTCTTTCCAAGCTACCTGCCTTTGGTCTGCCTTCTAGGCTGTGCAACTGGGTTGCTAGCTTTCTGCAGGGGCGCCGTATTCGCGTCCTTTGTGACGGACGAGCTTCGGAGTTTCTGCAGGTTAATGCTGGCGTGCCCCAGGGGTCCGTCTTATCACCCACTCTCTTTCTTCTGCATATCAACGACATGCTGTCTACCGGCAATGTTCATTGTTATGCAGACGATAGCACTTTGCATGGGAGTTATCATGGACATCCTGCGGCCAAGCAGTCGGATATCGCGGAGAAAAGGCAGCTTCTTGTCACTGAGCTTGACGGGATCCTGAATCACATTTCTCAATGGGGCTCTGAGAACCTGGTTGAGTTCAATGCCAAGAAGACGCAGGCATGTGCGTTTACAGCAAAAGTATCTTCTTTCCTTCCCCTCCCCACTCTTCAGAGCACGCCACTGCCACTGCAGGACAATCTCAATATCCTAGGTATGGATGTTCGCTGCAACCTGAATAACAAAAACTACATCGAAAGTATCATCAAAACAGCCTCACGAAAACTCGGAGTCCTGAACAGAGTGAGACGATTTTTCACGCCGGAGCAGCGGTGTCTTCTATACAAGACACAAATTCGCTCCTGTGTGGAGTACTGCTCGCATCTCTGGGATGGTTCAGCAAAGTACTTACTAGATGCTCTCGACAGGTTGCAGCGACGTGCGGTCCGCATCATTGGGAATCCCGAGATCACGAACACCCTAGAACCTTTACAGCTGCGTAGAGATGTTGCGTCCATGGCTGTATTTTACCGTTTGTACCATGGGGAGTGTTCTGATGAGCTCTTCCAATTAGTCCCACCCTCCCCTTTCCTACACAGGACAACGCGTGCAGGTCTTAGATGTCATCCGCACACGGTGCAAAACATCCGATCAAGAACCAAGCGGTTCGGAGACTCTTTACTCTGTCGCACCATTAAGGCCTGGAATTCATTACCAGCTCACGTGTTTCCTTCTTCCTACAGTCCCGGGTCCTTTAAGCGGGGCGTGAAAAAGCATATGATGAGGCCGTCAAGCTGAGTGTCACCATTGTCACACGGTATGTGTAAGTAATGGTGACCCTCTTTTCTGGGACTTTGCCTTCAGCTTACCATCAGGCAAGGCGAAGTCCAATTGACGTGTCCTATATAAAAAAAAAAAAAAAAAAAAAAAAAAAGTGTATTCACGCCTTTATGTGGAAGTACACAGGGTCAGTGGGTAAAATTGGAGTTGTATTAAATCTTTGAACATATTGTTAAAATTCTATGCTTATTATGGGTCTTAGATAGCGTGATGAGCAATGTTGTAGAATATTTATTTATTTATTGTGAATATTATATTTATGCACACATCAACAAAGTCTAGGGAACAAGGACATTTCTAGTTTTTATTTAAAAACCCTTTCTTGTAATAGTGAGTGTTTTATATCAATAGAAGGGTATTTTTATACCGTTTTTAATTTTAATTTTAATTTTAATAAAAACATTTTCATACCAAATTTTTTTTTTTAAGAAAGAATTGAATAGTGCCAATATTGAGTATTACAACCTTCTATGATTAGGCACAAAAATAACGAGGTAGTAAGAAATACAGTAATTAACCGTACTTTAAACGTTTTTAATAATCTGTAGGACCTCCTAAAGCATTAGCAACAGCTCGACAACGGCGTGGCATACTTAGTATGAGATTGTCAATCATCGTCTGTGGGATATGGCTCCATACACTGCGAAGGTGTAAAAAATGTTGTTCTTCAGTGTTCAGATTTTCCAAAGAATCACTGAAAGCTCTTCTCCCAAGCAAATCCCAGGCATGCTCTATGGGATTGAGGTCGGCAGACTGAGCAGGCCATTCCAACGTCGTCATATTGTGCTCGCTTAACGCATTGACCACTACCCTCGCGGTGTGTGACCGTGCATTATCTTGCATGAACATAAAATCTTGACCGAACTGCTGTCGATGAGGGATTACCATGGGGTGTATAACCTCCTGAATGTATTGGTTTGCATTCAAATTGCCCCGTATCCAAACGAGGTCGGTCCATCCACCAAGGCGAATTCCAGCCCATACCATGATTGTTCCACCTTGGTAAGGATGAACTACTTGCGGATTCTGGAGACGTCTCCGACGTCCAGAAACTCGCCATATACGCACTCTTCTCGAATCAGGATGAAAACCGAAGCAAGATTCGTCGGAAAACAGAACCCGTGCCCATTGATGGTCGGTCCACTGTAAATGTGCGTTAGCCCACAATAAGCGACGACCTCGATTTCCACGTCGAAGAGCTGGAACCCTAAGCGGTCTGCGAGCATAAAGATTGGCTTCGTGTAGTCTTCTTCTGACAGTTTGATCGCTAATAACCACTTGATGCTGAGACTGGAGGCCTGCGACCAACTGACGAGCAGTAATCGTGGGTTGCCGCCTTGCGGAATTTTACAAGAAACGATCTTGTCGCGGGGTAGTAACCCTATTTCGTCCCCTGTGACGTTCGGCAACATCCCCTGTAGACCTGTAGCGTGCCCATAATCTGCAAATTACGCTTGGTTGAGTGTTGACAGCATCCGCTACGTCGCGTTGAGTTCGTCCAGCTTGCAGCATACCAACAGCCCTTAACATCTCTTCGCGACTTAAATGACGACGTGACATGATGACTACAGTCACAAAAATGCACAAACCATACGTAAAAGACGTATTATTGATAATAAACGTTATTTACAATCAAAAAATAATAATTTTTATTTTGCCTCAGAGAAACTGCACAATCAAACACTTTTAAAAGTTTTCCCTCCATATTCGAAAATCATTACTTATTTAAATTTATTTTTAAATTTCGAACAACTCTGTAATCTACTTTATTCTATTTTTATTTATTTGCTGCCAGTTATTTGCAAAACAAGATTTACACGAAAAAAAATAATTGGGGTCATCTTGTTCCCTAGACTTTGTTGAGGTGTTTATATAGCATACCTTCTTAACTAGATGTTGCCTGCGGCTCCGCACTATTACGGGCGTGGTGTGGTATCTCAGTGCTCAGAGCATTTCACTTCTAGGGAGAAGATCGCGGGTTCGAATCTATAAAATAAAATTTTAAAGCATTTAGTATGTAAACTATTCTAATTAATTAAATTATGAAAAAAATTTAATCAACTAAGATAGTAAAAATTTAAACGGTCCAGGCGAGTGTCGAACCCGCGATCTTGCGAAGGACCATTTCAATTTTTTCTACCTTAATTGCTTTTATCTATTTTATTAATTTTTGCTATCATTTTTTTGTGTTACAGCACAGAACATAATAATAGTGAAAAAGCATGTGATGAAACCGCCAAGCGGAGTGCCACCATTGTAATATTACTTAGTGTCTGTAGAAGGGCCTATGTCAGAGCGGATGCCCTGCGCATAGCGCGGCTTGGTCAAGAGCTAGTGATGCATCCCACGGGAAGCCGTGGCTACTGGCGACTGGCTAAAGCCGTGCAAGCCAACTTCTGTCAGCCTTCGCTGCCTCCGCTGCGTAACCCTGATGGATCCCTGGCCCATGAGCCGCAAGAGAAGGCAAATCTGCTGGCTAATCTCTTTGCGGCCAACTCCCGAATCGATGATTGTGGTACGCAGCCACCAACACTACCCGACAGTGACCACGCGATGCCTGATATCCATATCAGGCAACGCGATGTCCGTGCAGTGCTGCAATCACTCGATGTCCGGAAAGCCAGTGGTCCGGATGGTATTCCAGCGGTAGTTTTGAAAAAATGTGCAGCGGAGTTGTCTCCAATGCTTACGCGCCTGTACCGGCTATCGTACAGTTCGGGTACAGTGCCTTTGCCTTGGAAAGAGGCGAATGTTCAGCCGATTCCCAAGAAGGGGGATCGCTCGGAGCCAGCCAACTATCGACCCATAGCCGTCACCTCAGTGCTGTGCAAAGTGTTCGAGCACATAATTAACAAACAGCTCATGCGGCACCTAGAGGATCACTCCTTAATTAATGACCGGCAATATGGCTTCAGACCGAAACGGTCAACGGGTGATCTTCTAGCATACGTTACCCATCTTTGGGGTGAGGCTATGGACAAGCACGGTGAGTCACTGGCAATTAGTCTTGACATCGCCAAAGCTTTCGATAGAGTCTGGCACAAATCGCTTCTTTCTAAGCTACCTGCCTTTGGTCTGCCTTCTAGGCTGTGCAACTGGGTTGCTAGCTTCCTGCAGGGGCGCCGTATTCGCGTCCTTTGTGACGGACGAGCTTCGGAGTTTCTGCAGGTTAATGCTGGCGTGCCCCAGGGGTCCGTCTTATCACCCACTCTCTTTCTTCTGCATATCAACGACATGCTGTCTACCGGCAATGTTCATTGTTATGCAGACGATAGCACTTTACATGGGAGTTATCATGGACATCCAGCGGCCAAGCAGTCAGATATCGCAGAGAAAAGGCAGCTTCTTGTCACTGAGCTTGACGGGGTCCTGAATCACATTTCTCACTGGGGCTCTGAGAACCTGGTTGAGTTCAATGCCAAGAAGACGCAGGCATGTGCGTTTACAGCAAAAGTATCTTCTTTCCTTCCCCTCCCCACTCTTCAGAGCACGCCACTGCCGCTGCAGGACAATCTCAATATCCTAGGTATGGATGTTCGCTGCAACCTGAATAACAAAAACTACATCGAAAGCATCATCAAAACAGCCTCACGAAAACTCGGAATCCTGAACAGAGTGAGACGATTTTTCACGCCGGAGCAGCGGTGTCTTCTATACAAGACACAAATTCGCTCCTGTGTGGAGTACTGCTCGCATCTCTGGGATGGTTCAGCAAAGTACTTACTAGATGCTCTCGACAGGTTGCAGCGACGTGCGGTCCGCATCATTGGGAATCCCGAGATCACGAACACCCTAGAACCTTTACAGCTGCGTAGAGATGTTGCGTCCATGGCTGTATTTTACCGTCTGTACCATGGGGAGTGTTCTGATGAGCTCTTCCAATTAGTCCCACCCTCCCCTTTCCTACACAGGACAACGCGTGCAGGTCTTAGATGTCATCCGCACACGGTGCAAAACATCCGATCAAGAACCAAGCGGTTCGGAGACTCTTTCCTCTGTCGCACCATTAAGGCCTGGAATTCATTACCAGCTCACGTGTTTCCTTCTTCCTACAGTCCCGGGTCCTTTAAGCGGGGCGTGAAAAAGCATATGATAAGGCCGTCAAGCTGAGTGTCACCATTGTCACACGGTATGTGTAAGTAATGGTGACCCTCTTTTCTGGGATTTTGCCTTCAGCTTACCATCAGGCAAGGCGAAGTCCAATTGACGTGTCCTATATAAAAAAAAAAAAAAAAAAAGTCTGTAATGGTGACCCTCTTTCCTGAGACTGTCTTTAGCTTACCATCAGGCGAGGTGAAATCAAGTTGGCGTGTCACATATAAAAAAAATAGTACTAGCGTTGTTACAGCCATCATACCATTCTTTTTTTATTTGGACATTCGCAATACAGGGTACACTTGGTACGAATGCCTAAGCACTCCTTATAACCTAATTTAATTGTATTGCATCTAACTTTTATCTACATTCTAGGACTGTTATAAGGATAAATTTGTAGTCTACCTATTGAAATAAAATATTCTGATTCATATTTTTGAATCATTTAAAACCTTCTAATAATTTGATATCCTTAAAAAAACCATTTTGACATATTGTATTAATTTGACTAATAATAAACTTTAGTGATGATATTATTAATAGTGTACAATTAATAATATACGTATTAAAATAAATAAATAATAAAGCTGATAAAATAAATCCTATATATAGGCGTATTATTTATTTTTATTACACAGTAAATTGAGACAATTTTAATGTTGTATCAATTGCCAAATTGTGTGACTCTGAAACATTAAGCCGCGGAAGTCCAGACGACTGCCAATAGGATGTGTCATGTGTCACATGCTAACTGGTCATAAATTATGGTGCCCAATTGGGTATTTGAATAATGAATATGTATATTCGCTGTATTTCTTTTTAACTTAATTATAATTAATTATTTCCTGTAGATCTATAACATGAATAAAAGTAATTATTAGCTAACCTTTTAACTAGCTATTCTATTAGCAGCTCCGTGGTACCCGGCAGAGTAGAATTTGGACCACCCCATCTCTTCCCATGCGGTGTCGTACAAAGCGACTAAGGGGTAGGGCTGTTTAATATCAGACATATATATACATATACACTCTAGACTCAGCCTCAGATGAATGGCTTGAGTCAACAATAGTGCCCGGAAGACGGCGACAGGCTCACCCACTATTACGTGGGACCGAATTTAATTATTGGTGAAATATGGATGTTAATTCACCTCTGCCTTAAGTAATTATAACTTTTTGATAGACATACATAAAAATATGGCGAAGTGTGGGTGCTAGTACCTCTGCCTACCCCTTCGGGGATAAAGGCGTGAGTTTATGTTATGTTATGTTTATAAAAATGTTAACAAAAGACAACTGATCATTGTCAGCATTGTAACATGGTATATGTATGTAATGGTGACCCTCTTTTCTGAGACTTTGCCTTCAACTTACTATTAAGCGACTACAGGAGGTAGGACACGGCGATATTTCCGTCCAATTGAGCAGTCCGACTGGGGAAGTACCTCAGCCCTACAGAATACCGCGGTTATAATAACTTCGTGTTGTGTTCCCAGCGGTGAGTAGGGTAGCCAGAGCTCACTGGAGAATTTGTGCTGTCAGTGCGATGACTAAAGGCTTGTCCTGCTTTGTCCTCTACACTGACGGCACAGAAACTCTGTGCTTACAGGGTTGGCAGCGCGAGTGTGACTTCTCTGGTGTTACACACGTCCTTAGGCCACGGTAGCCACTTTCCATCAGGTGGGCCGAGTATAAATTAATATTATAGCATGTAGATGTAATAAATTTAAGGTCATGATTATATTGTAATTATTATATTTTAGTGTTAAATGGTTTTCTATCTACGATTTTTTATACAACTTAGGTGGTAGACAAGCACATGGCCCTTATGATGGAAAGTGGATACCGTACCTATGGGCGTGTGCATCATCAGGGAAGCTTACGTACTGTCGAGCCTGTAAGAACATAGAGATTCTGTGCCGTCAGTGCAGAAGACAAAGCAGGACAAGCCTTTGTTCTTTCCACTGATGGCACAAAAACTGTCCAATGAACTCTGGTTACCCTACTCACCGACAGTAACACAACACGAGGTTATTCTGTAGTTACATATAAAGAAACAATAAAGCCGAGAACACCATAAATATGTACAAATCCTAAAACCACACTTACAATTTATTTATACGAAATACAAAATATATATCTGTGAACTTACCCTTATAATCCCCCAATTTTTAATGTCTCAACACCCGAACATTTAATGCCCTGATATATAAGACCCGGTCATTTTTACCCCAGGCTCGTTTTGACCAAAATCTTTCCGGTATATCGGGACTGAAGCACGCATAAATCTTCCAAGCCTATTTGTAACGAAAAATACTCGACTTTACCGCCTCGCATCGAAGGGTTACTGGTGTAATTGATTTGCTAACGGTACTTACTTAACCCGTTGGGAGCTGTGTGGTTCTAACTACTGCGGTACTGTGGGGTTATATTTTACTTAATGCCGTCTGTATTGTTGTAAAATGTTTGTTTTTATGCCCTTTTGGTAAACTTGAAATGGGGTAATGACTTTGACTTGAGAATTTGTACTGTTTTCTTATTAATGACTTTACTTAACGACTTCATTTGAAGAAATATGTGATCTTTGCAAAATAACTCTCAATAATAAAGTGGTATTATTGAGAGATATTTTACAGAGATCATGACAACATTGGATACGGAAGGCAGAGGAACGGATAACCACGGCGGCGGTGCGCCTCCCCGTTTCCGGGGACGAGTTGGGGAATCTATGGTCCCCACAGCCTAGGAGAGGGCCAGATAGAGACAGGTGGCTCTGGGTCGGCTGGGGTGCGAGGGATATGCCTGTTAACCTCACCTTCGGAAACCAAACGACCCACAAGCGTCGTGCGTTTTAGTCGGTTCGAGTCCGATATGATCTCTCCCACCGGCTCCGGTGGCGGGGGTATCTGTGGTGATTTTCTGCACGTATCCTTAAAAATAGGCCTATGTCCAGCAGTGGACTGCGGTGGGCTAATTGATTGATTGATTGATTGATTGATTGATGCCATCATCATTTTTGCGTGATTTCCAGTTGTATCAGACACTTTCACATGGGTCCGCTTACTTCTGCTTTTTCAAATTTCAGTGTTCTTGACTTTTATAGGAGACACTGACATCTGACCTCTCAACTCTTAGAAGAAAGCCTATGGTTTCGCCTTGTTCATTAATCTATTAGGAGGTAGGACACGGCGGTATTTCCGCCCAATTGAGCAGTCCGACTGGGGAAGTACCTCCGCCTACAGAATACCGCGGTTATAATAACTTCGTGTTGTGTTCCCGGCGGTGAGTAGGGTAGCCAGAGCTCACTGGAGAATTTGTGCTGTCAGTGGGATGACTAAAGGTCTGTCCTGCTTCATCCTCTATACTGAGAAGAAAAGAAACACACAGAAACTCTGTGCTTACAGGGTCGGCAGCACGAGGGTGGCTTCTCTGGAGTTACACGTCCATAGGCCACGGTAACCACTTTCCATCAGGTGGGCTGTGCGCTTGTCTGCCACCTAAGTGGTATAAAAAAAAATCAGCTTTTGTACCGTTTAGTAGGTGAACTCTTTCCTGACGTTTTTGATGGGGCCCTCCATATCACTTTGTGACAAGAGGCGACAATTTGTTGCGCTTACAATTACAACAAAAAAATAGACACCTCACAAGTATATTTCAGAGTAACTGCTTGTCACGTTCACAATCCCCTGTCGACCAAATAAAATCCGTCTCTAAAGTATTGTATTGCATAAAAAAAATAAAATGACAAGATGTTCGCGCCATTTCCAGTAGGGTTAACAATAAGAGAAGTAATCAACTAGGGTTGTGGCGGAAAAAGGGTGGTTGGGAAAAATGTCTAAAAATAAACACGAGCAGGCATGCCTGTGCAGATAAAGGGTTGTATTTTGTTTGACTTTATGACGGTGCCCATCAGCCGGATCAGCATTAAAACACGCAGCGAGTGTGCCCCAACCTTTATGTGATAGCCGCTTAGTGTAATTATGAACACGGATTTTTATATTTTTTTTCTGCATTATATTTTAAGGTTGGAGTTTTATGGATGTCTTGAAGTCTCACCACAATTACGGAGTATTTAATCAGAATACAGCCGCATGGTTCCCGGCAGAATAGAATTTGGACTACCCCATCTCTTCAGGTGCGGTGTCATACAAGGCGACTTAGGAATAGGGCTGTTTAACATCAGACAGATATATACAGTCCAGACTCAGCCTCAAATGCATGGCTTGAGTCAACAATAGTGCCCGGTAGACGGAAATAGGCTCACCCCTTATTACGTGGGACCGATATCAATGATTGGTGAAATGTGGTTGTTAAGGAGTCGGCCTTAGGATCGCGAGGTCCCGGGTTCGAATCCTGGCCATTACACTACCGACGTGAACCCTCTCCAACTCCTAGCACAAGCAATTTAGCTTAGTTGGAGGGGTTAAAGGGAATATTAGTAGGTAATAGCGGTTGCTAATATTCCTTTAAAAAAAAAAAAAATTATTTGTTACTAATCTTAAAGGATATTTTTGTATACATCACTCAATTGATCTTATATACGTAGCTTTTATTAATTGCATGCATTAATAGATTGTTGCTTCGTCACCTGAACTAAGTTTATTACAAACTAGTATTTCAATTCTATATAGCAAAGAAGAGGGTTTGATGCGTTGAAAGAATTACATAAAATTCGATTTAAAGGAGGTAGGACTGGGGAAGTATCTCCACCATACAGAATACCGCGGCCATAATAACGTCGTGATGTGTTCCCGGTGGTGAGTAGGATAGCCAGAGCTCACTGGAGGATTTTTGTGCTGTCAGTGGAAAGCTTATACTGCTTTGTCTTTTACTCTGGCGGCACAGAAACTCTCAATGCATAAAGGGTTGGCAGCGTGAGTGTGACTCTCTTGGTTTTGCACGCGTCCATAGGCCACGGCGACCACTTTCCACCAGGTAAGCCGTGTGTTTGTCTTCCACTTAAGTGGTATAAAAAAAAAGATGCGGTTGAATACTGCAAATATTGCCACAGGCCAGATTAGCCATCTGGCCTTTGGCAATATAACTATAATGTAGACAAATTAATAAACATAATAATATAATTTAATAACGACATAATCAAACACAATGTCATATTGCCCGTACATCACAACTAATTCAAAGAAAACAAATTTTACTAGCGTCGGAACACGGACGTCTATAAAATTAGCCATTATGACGTCACTACGCCCTATATTATAAAATCGGCGCGCGCGCAGGTCCGTAACGATTTATGAGCACGAGTCCACGCCTGTCTTCTCACTATGCTAGTTCTCACATAAAATACACTATAAAACCAACATTATAGTGTATTTTTTAAACATAATGTCACCCGAGTGAGTGAGTCAGTGCCCTACTTTATAATTATAATGGTGAAATAGATTGGAACTGAATTTGTTGGAACTTCTTTTACCGATTTTTTTTTATTGCGGTGAAGGCAGGTTATTTTTTAACCCACTTGGGTAGTAAACAAGTTAAGTCAGTATCATAATCAATCTTGAATAATGATGGTAATTATTCGGTTTAATGTTGACGCCGAACACGTGACATGAGTTTGCAACACGACTCAATTAAACAAGAAAGTTTAATTATTTAGTGTACTTTCGGTTACCGTCGCGACCGGGTGCATTCACCTAACATATCCAACAGTAACATTTGAAAAGTAAAATCCTAACGTTTACATCTCATACTTAACATTTCATTTAGTTTAACATTTATTCTACAATCATACAGTGCAATTTCCGAGTGTAACTTAACAATAAACAATTTAACTTCATAACAAAAATCTCTTGATTCCAACCCCATTTTTGATCGTATCATAACTGTTTTATTGATTTAAATTGTATTGTCTTCCGAACTAAACGTGTGTACTAGACCAAATATTAAAACATTTCCCATGCGCGCCTACAATATGGGGTTCTTCAAAAGGGACATTGAGAGGTTTCTTCAGGTTCGGCAGCACGAGTATGACGCCCCTGGTGTTGCACACGTCCATAGGCTGTAACCACTACCCATCAAGTGGACCGTCTGCAAGTCTGCTACCTAAGTGGTACAAAAAAAAACATTCAGTTTACAGGACATCTTGAGTACTTTGTTAGTCAAGAACAATCTGATACTGGTTGTACAAGGCCTACTTAATCACGATAGGTAAAATTATTCATAGTAAGCTGCTTACCCTGTATGAGGTCATAAAGTTTTTTTTTTACCACTTGGTTGACAGACGAGCACACGGCCCACCTCATGGAAAGTGGTTACCTTGACCTATGGACGTGTGCAACGCCAAGGTTCACGTCACACTCGCGCAGCCAACCATGTAATCGCAAGAGTTTCTGTGCCATCAGTGTAAAAGACAAAGCAGGACAAGCTTTTGGTCTTCCCACTGACAGTACAAATTCTCTCAAGTGAGCTCTGGCTGCCCTACTCACCGCTGGTTATCATGGCAAACACAACATGAGGTTATTATGGCCGCGGTATTCTATAGGGCGGAAGTAATTTCCCAATCGGACTGCTCAATTAAGATGTTTGGATCTCAAGTCCATCGATAAGATTGACTGGTAGGACACCACTAGGATAATTGACTGTCAATTCAAATCAGTTATTTTTGTACGAAACCTCACAAAAGTTCTACAGCAAGTTGCATGGAATAATATGGTATGCCATCATACCGTGCTATTGTCAAAGAAATGAACACGCTGGCCAGACGGTTAGCGCAGGGTTTTATTTCGAGTTTTCCTTCTCTAGCAGTGATGTCGTCTGCGTATGTTTCCGTTAGTCACCTCTTACGAAACTTTTCGGATGAGATGAGATGGTGCTACTTGTATTCGTTCTCTGATACCACACGGATGTCTCTCCTAATGTTATCGGAGGTAGGACACGACGGTTTTTCCGTCCCAATAGAGCATTCCGACAGAGGAAGTATCTCCACCCTACATAATACCACGGCTATAATAACCTCGGGTTGTGTTCCCGGCGGTGAGTAGTGTAGCCAGAGCTCACTGGAGAGTTTTTATGCTGTCAGTGGGAAGACCAAATGCTTGTCCTGATTTTGTATTCTGCTCTGACGGCACAGAAAATCTCTGTTCTTACAGGGTAGACATCACGAGTGTGACTCTCCTGGTGTTACACACGTTAACAGGTCACGGTAACCACTTTCCATCAAGTGGGCCGTGTTGTAGAAAGCTTTGGCCTACTGTTTCCACGCTGGTCAGACAGATTGAAACACGGTTTTATTTCAAGTTTTATCTAAGAAACATTACAACTTAAACAAAACCTTATAAAAACAACATCCAAATTAAAATGTTTTCTTTTCAACTCACAGTAGATTTGTAACAGTCCATAGTTCGACCATAAATCTGAGCAGTCCAATAAAACGCTATGCTCGGTAGTGATCCGCGCCATGGCGTTATATAGAACACATGCCGATTGCGACCGATATATCAATATTGAGATTTGGTAACACTAGCGATGTGGTTGCCCTTTTACTGTTATATATTAAACATACTATTCCTACTATAACCGCGATAGTCTAGTCGTATGGGTAATGGACTGCTGAGACGAGGACTCGGGTTCGATGCCAGGTTTAGCATGGCACACACCATTGATTTTTCGATACTTTTTGAAGTTATGTGTGTATTTATCACAGGTTTATAAGTGCCCGGTTAATGTCAATAGGCTCGCCACCTATTACACTGTCACCTAAGCGATATAAAAAAGAACAGCTGATCGGATCTTGAAGAAAATTGGCATCCATCAAATATTGTTTGCTCAGTGTGCTACCTGAATTAACTACGTTATCCAAAGACAAATTATAGTTTGGAAAAGCATATAGGTTTCTTTTTATCCTGGGAAAAGATTTCTATGGGCTACCAGAATTCAGAGAGAATATTTTTAACTGAAGCAAGCTGGTTTTATTTTTGTATACCAATTAGGTGGGAGACAAGCACACGACCCACCTGATGGAAAGTGGTTACCGTGGCCTATGGACGTTTGTAACACCAGAAGAGTCACAGTCGCGCTGCCAAACCTGTAAGTACTGAGTTTCTGTGCCGTAGAAGACAAAGCAGGACAAGCCTTTAGTCTTCCCACTGACAGCACAAATTCTCCAGTGAGCTCTGGCTACCCTACTCACCGATGGGAACACAACACGAAGATATTATAGCCGCGGTATTCTGTAGGGCGGAGGTACTTCCCCAGTCGGACTGCTCGATTGGGCGGAAATACCGCCGTGTACTACCCTCTTAATTTCAGACGTTAGTTCCCTCTTCCTGCTTTATTTTATTGTTATTGTTATTTGATTTTTCGTATAACTATGAGATTGGTGATTCACAATAAACAAGTTTTCTTTTTTCTTTCTTTCTTTCTCTTTTATCCGTCCACCTAAGCCAAATAGCCAAATATGTCAGAAGTGGATTCACGTCGATAGAGTAATGATAAGAATTTAATTTAGCTGGAGGAGTTAGAGGGAATATTAGTATTATCGATTTTAATACTCTTTAAAAAAAAAGAAAAAAAAACTATCTTTTTCAATCCTGACCATTACACAATTGACCTCTTGACGTCTGGACTGTAAGATGTAAGGGCTACTACTTAAACACTTAAAATACCACTTTTTCTTCTTCAAGCCAGTGGCTAGATCGAGGCATATAATGGTCTGGTATTTATATTTTATTGGCCCAAAACTTGGCCACAGCAACAGCGCTCTCCGTTCCTCTACAGCGGTCGTCGGTAGAGCAAGTGAAGGGACACATCGAACAGGAATGCAAATGCGACATGGACTGGATTCTTGCGACCGGTCGATTAAGCCCCATTTTGCCATATTTTCTCTGCAGCGGCCAACTTGGATCCGCAGGCAATACCACTTGAAGTGGTTACAGGTAGAGTGGAACCTCTTAGCCTTAGGAGGGATTTTGCCTCACTTTGTGTGTTGTACCGCGTTTGTGCTCAGATGAATTGTTTGACATGAAGCCCGTAGCTACATTCTATCATCGCACCTCTCGCCATAGGCAGGGAATTCATCCCCACACATTGCGACCTGAGACGGTGCGCACTGTGCGGTATGAAAGAAACTTCATCCCACGCACACTCAAGCTGTGGAATGACCTCCCTGCTGCGGTTTTCCCAAGCGCCTACAATATGGGGTTCTTCAAGAGGGGCATCAGAAGGTTTCTTCATGGTCGGCAGCGCGAGTGTGACACCCCTGGTGTTGCATACGTCCATAGGCCACGGTAACCGCTTCCCATCAGGTGGGCCGTGTGCTTGTCTGCCAACTAAGTGGTATAAAAAAAAAAGTCAGAAAAATAATGTAAATAAGAACATTTTCAAGTCTAAGCTTTATTATTGACAATGCCAAGCCAAGTTGAAGGACAGGTGTCTTTGAAGGCCGGGCTGGAGTGCGCCAGGTGGATGTCCATGAGCTCGGCTACGGGCAACAACCTTGCGGCCAAGGACTTGAGCATTTCGATGACCTGAGGACCCACGTTCTGCGGCTTAGTGGATAGCACGTCCAGGGTCTTGGAGCGGATGGCGAAGTTGATGGCGTTGCGGAGGTAGTACTGTAAAATATATTGTTATGTCCTTTATATCGCAAATATCCAGATAAATTAAAACGATAGCATAATTTAAAAAAAAAAATTAAAAATAGTGCACCTTTGGCATCAGATATAGTGACCAAGGTAGCGATGGTTAGGCCTCCAGAGATAGAAACCACCTTACGATGCGTGCAGTTTCGAGGAAAACTACCTTCTAAAGACTCTTAACCTAACTGCCTAATGAGAGAGACGACAATATGTCTACACCCATATATAAAAAGTTCCCTACTCGTGAAGTTAATAGAAGTGTGCTAAAATTCCAACCGAATTTAGAGCCTTTTAAGCATACCTATATAAACTATAGAAAGAAAACTCACTTGAATCAACAATGCAACACCTAGATGCACCGGTTTGATTTCCATATCACTCAGTTTTCTCACCAAGCTTCTAGGAGTCAGATCGTCAAACTTGCCAAGCGCGGCCAGGATTCTAGGAGCCTGAAACACCGCACAAGAAATTCTGAATAAATATACTCCAAATGGCTCCCTTGCTTGTGTTAAACGGGTCTTTTTTTACTTGAGGCAACTCCCTCAGATTTTACCTGCGTTTTTGAATTCCCACAAAGATCTTTGGGGCTCATGTGAAACTCTCCTGCAAGCAAGTATACAGATGTGACTCTGGCGCAGGTTTTCTTCTCGGAATTAAATTCAATCCAATTCAATTCATTTATTTCTTAACAAACATAATTCGTGTAGAAATTATAACAGTATAAATGGAGGTAAGACGGCAGTCATTTCTATAAAAGCCCTACAAACCAAACCATAGGGAATAGAAGAAATAAGTGAAATCTATATGCTACAAATCGTATGAAGTTTAAATATTTCGAATTCTATCACAAATATAAAAAAAAGGTTGTTTGCAGATAACCATATCTGCAAACGACCTTTTTTAAATGCAGAAAAAAGCAAATGTCTTAGGTTCACAATGTCCAATGTTGTTGTAGAATATTTATTTACTATTATTCGCCGCATCCACGACCAAGGCGGTGACTTCCGATCCGGCTCGTTCCTGGGGCTAAGGTTGGCTATTGCGATTCAGCGGGGCAACGCGGCCAGCATCATGGGCACCTTTGCGCCGGGAACGATGCGGAGTGGGTTGTTTGACGCGACATGATCGCGAATTTGTTTCGTGTATTTATGTTTTGATTATTTTATGTGTACAATAAAGTATAAATTTACTATTATTATATAATATAAGGCAAGCACAAGTTGATGTAGTGTTGGGGGACAAAGGTTGAAATTCGTAAACAGCACTACCTTTCTAGGAATTACAATTGATTCTAAATTACAATGGGGTGGCCATATCACTATTTTAGCCATTAAACTTAGCTTTGTTGCTTATGTTGTAAGACAGATCGGGCAGTTGACATATGTAGATACTGCTAGGTTGGTATACTTTAATTACTTCTAAAACTTGATGCTTGAAACGGTGGTAAACCTTGCTTAAGTAGAAATAATATTGAAGTCAATAAGAAAAGAAATATTGTTCAATAGTGAGGAGGTAGGACAGGGCGGTATTTCCGTCCAATTGAGCAGTCCGACTGGGGAAGTACCTCCGCCCTACAGAATATCGCGGTTATAATAACTTCGTGTTGTGTTCCTAGCGGTGAGTAGGGTAGCCAGGGTTCACTGGAGAATTTGTGCTGTCAGTGGGATGACTAAAGGTTTTTTTTGATTATTTGTACAATTAATTACATTTATACAATTACAATTAAACAATTACATACAGTAAAAAGATTCATAAGCATTTACAAAACAAAACCTATGCGGTTTATAATCAATGCTTCAGCGGTTAAAAAAAAAAGTTAAACAAGTGATTTTAGGAAATGCAAATTTGTCCTGCTTTGTCCTCTACACTGACGGCACAGAAACTCTGTGCTTACAGGGTCGGCAGCGCGAGTGTGGCTTTTCTGGTGTTACACACGTCCATAGGCTACGGTAACCACTTTCCATCAGGTGGGCCGTGTGTGGTGTCTACCTCCTAATTGGTATAAAAAAATGACTTTGAATTTGACGCTAAGACGATGATGAAGTGGGTATGTCGTAATCAAAGTTGGTGTTTTAATACAACTGTCGGAATTGCCGGGGTACCAGGTATGTCATCCCCCGGGGCCTTGAAAAAGGCCCTTCAGTTTTGTCTTAGTATAGTGGATACAGATCAATAGACAGATATTAAATCGTATAAATCCTCTGACCTCAAACTTGGTTAAATTAATTCAATCTTACACAAACACAAACGAAAATAAATCTTATGTTGTACCATATATATGCGAATAGCCGTGGCTCGCCGCAGAACTTCACCTAGTACCTACATAAATTACGTACCTCTCTTTAGTCCCAAGTAGTTAAGAGAATAAATAAATAGTAATAAATACAACCAGGTCGAACGACAATAGTCCTGGTCCCACATTCATACATACTACACATATTCATAATTATACTAAGTATCGGGACTTCTCGCGAATTATATTTTGGAACTTACTATTTCTGCCGACGTTTGTCGTTGACTTCTGCCGGGCAACAGGGAGCAGGTGGTTCGCTTTACTGAGTATCTCAACTCATTACATGTGAAGACACAGTTTACGTATGAGATTGAGAACAAAAGAACATTATCTTTTTTAGACATAAAGTTAATGGTGAGAACTGATGGCTCCTTGGCCCACACTGTGTATCGAAAACCCACTCACACAGATAGATACCTGCACGCCTCCTCGCATCATCACCCACTTCACTTAAAATCCGTAAGTTCGACGCTCATCAAACGAGCTAATGACCTGTGTGACCCTGAGCACCTACAGCAGGAGTTAGATCATGTTCAGGAGGTTCTTGAGGTGAACGGGTATGGTACGAGTGCTAGAAAGCCGCGACGTGCACCGAGGAAGATGTTGCTGGGTGTTGACCGCCAACCGGCATACATGCCGTATGTGAAAGGTGTAACGGACAAAATCGGATCTTGCTTACGGAAGTTTTCCATCAAGACGATTTTTAAACCGTTCGCCAAAGTAGCGAAATATGTGCGAACATCGAAGGACGTCATACCTCTACAAACACCGGGTGTTTATAAAGTGGATTGCAGCTGCGGTAGTTCCTACATAGGCCAGACCAAGCGAACCATTGCAGAGAGAGTCAGAGAACATATCGCAGCTGTGAAAAACCGTCAGTTCAACAAATCGGCAGTAGCAGAACATCTTGAGTCGGGTACCAATCACTGGATTGAGCTTCATCAACCCAAAGTCCTCTCCACTGATCGCCACTACTATTCACGGATTGTGCGTGAAGCCATTGAAATAAAAAAATATAAAAATTTCAATAGGGAAGATGGATTCAAGCTATCCGGAACGTGGAATCCAGTGATTAAGATACTAAAACCAAAAAACACAGTGCCGTTAAAAACTGACATAGTGAGTGTGGTGTGTCGCCAGCCTAACCATTCATAATAAGTGTAATGGTGGGTAGGCGCTCAAAAAATGTTCCCCGCATACATCTCGACGCTCGAAGACTAGTCAAGTCGTGACCACGGGTGCTGCAACGCATCCGAAACGTCGGCAGAAATAGTAAGTTCCAAAATATAATTCGCGAGAAGTCCCGATACTTAGTATAATTATGAATTCACACCGCGAAAGTTTAAAAATAACATACTACACATATATCGCCAAATATATATAAGATATTGCCAAAATTTCACTACCCAAAGACACCGTTTTTATACCAATGCAATGTTTGGAATAATTTTAGCTATCATATGTATTGGTATACTACTTGCCACTAAGTAATTATGTTTTTCTTTTTTTGTCTTATTTTGTCATTTTCAGTAATCTTCAGGCTATTCAGTACTGTTTTTTTTTGTTTTGTTATTTAAAAAAAACAATTTTCTTTCGTCTTTTTTCATTTCACTTTCAACGATTTTAATCGATCCTCAATATTAATTACATAATGCATTTTGTAATTATTATGATAATGCAGTTACATTGTAAAATACGGCACAATCTAGAGTGAAGTATCTTCCCAACTCTGTAGTTTATTGTGTGTCACATCACACACACAATACACACCATACAACACAGGTACCATGCAGTAGCGTACAAAGATAACAAACTATTCTACAATGTGGCGAAGATTAATTCTTCTTCACCGTGATTGGCTCTATTGTGGTTCTACACCCTAGTAGGAATGATTACGGCTGTAAGAGATAGTGTTCTAAGATTGTAAGGCATTGTAGTGGATACATAAATATTGTGTAGGTATTATATTGGAAGGCTTTGAATTGAGGTAGTGGAGACATGTTGGTAATAGAGTAATAGCTATACATCAAATATGATATGATAGCTATTGCGATATGTACTAGAGTAGAGAAGCTATTCAGATCAAAACTGGTGGCCGTATCGGTAATAGTTCAAACTAAAGTTATCTGAAACAAATAAATCATCTAACATAAAAAAACAAATTTGGAAAAATCTGTGTTAGAAATAACTTTTAGTGAAAAGGTCCATCCTTGTGGTGACGGAGAAAGAATACAAGTATCACCCCATCTCATCCCAAGAGCGTCGTAAGAGGCGACTAACGGAAAAATACACAGACAATATCACTGCGAGAGAAGGAAACCTCGAAATCAAACCTTGTACCAGCCCGCCTGGCCAACGTGGAAACAGTACGCCAAAAACTCCCAATATTGGGGGAGGCCTATGGCCCGCAGTGGACTGCGTTAGGCTTGATTGATTGATATAGAAGGTAAAAATTAGATTTTAAATGACAAACTAAGTAGGTCAGTGAGAAGTTCCTGGAAAGGTAAGCCGGGTCCACCTTGTAGAAAAAACGTTGAGCAAATACCAGTGGCACGGCATTCAAAACCAGTGGAAAGAGGACTCTTTTGTCCTCACTTAGCCCCTTTATTTGGCCCGTTATGCGTGAAGAGAGGCTAGAGCAGCTAGCCTAGCTCCACCCAGACGCGCAGAAGCCTACTGGGGATTTCACAAGTTTCGTGGAGTACTGTGCTGAGGATTTGAGATCGTTGGAGGGTTACTGCCGCATTCCAATATTACGTTAACGGCCGTTTGCTCGGCAACGAAACACCCCTTTTTTTTTCATATTATTACATTAGTTCATCTCATAGAAGCACCCATAAAACCCGCATAGGTTCACCGATGGCATGGCTGCTTTTGATTGCCTGCAGTTGGTGGTTTGATTTCATCTTTGGTTATGCAGTTCCGCTGATCTCTCGTGCGTCCAGGTGTGGACCTGTGCGAAAGGGATCGGTAGTTGATGAATGACCTCCGCCCCCCATGAGCGCAGGCCTGGGGGTGACGAGTGGAGCTGCCTGTCAACTAAGCAGACTCAGGCTGCTGCGGCAGCGGTGCGCCTCGCGCGCCTCACCATGACTCTGTGGTCCCCATACCCGAAGAGAGGGCCAGATCGAGAGAGATGACCTTGGATCGGCCGGGGTGCAAGGGAAGTGCCAGTTAACCTCACCTTCGGCAGCCAAAATCTACTCACAGGCGTCGTGCGTTTTACTCGGTTCGAGTAGGTAGTAATGGTAGTAAACTAAAACGCAAGGATGTTGATGATTATCAATGACTCACCGTGAACATGATGTCGTACAGCCTGGCAATGGCATGGAACACCTGCATATCAGCCATTTGGTCGTGCATGTCGCGGCTCTCCACTGACATGTAGAAACGGTGGGCGGTGTCGATACGATTCTGATATGTGGTGTTCTGTGGTAGATCCTGGAACAGACGGATCCATGGGTTTAGTGAAGAATTTTCTCGATTCTGAAGCAGATATTTTAGTGCTAGAAGCTGGTGCCAGGGGCTCCACGTAGATATAGGTTATTCATTCTATTTTTGATATAATCAAATAACAAGCTAATAAATGTAAGCTTAGATGTAGCTCGATCCCTATCTGACTTTTCACTGGAAATAATATAAAAATTCTAAATAATGTATAATTGAAAAATGATTTTTTCGCTGTTTCGGTATGTTATTTCTACTGAGCAGATACCAGCAAGAAACTCGGAGAACTATATTAGAACTAGATAAATTAAATTAATAATTAAATAATAATAATAATTTTAAATTCCTTTAGTTTACAATATATAGCGTGCGAGCAAGCAAGAGACTTATGTTGACCACGCATTTACATGATCAAGATACTCATCTACTTTATAGTAACATTTTGCTATCACTAATTTTTAATTTTACACTAGTAAGTATATCAAACCTAGATATTTAACCAAATGATATCTTATAATATTTAAAGTTAGATTGAATAGTAATTTGCAGTATAAATCAATTACTAGAGCAATAAATAACAAATGAACGCAAATAAATGAACCCACCTATATTATGTAGTTCATAGTTCTAATTGATGTACTAGGAACACATAAATCAGAGCAATTGAAATACACATTGACCTTTAACGTAGGGATATATACGTCAGACTAAATTGATGTATACTAGAAATATCACTGAAGAGTTTGTTCGTCTGCTAGTTTGAACGCGATAATCTCAAAAACTAGTAGTTCGAATTGAAACATTATTTTTTTAATAAATAGTCCGTTTATCGAAGAAGGTTATAGGTATATATCATAACGCTACTATTTAAAGGAGCAGAGCAGTAATCATAAATGTCAACAAACAAACTAGAAGTTCTTAACCTACTCCACGCTTTGTTTGTTGAGTTCAACGCCAAGTATTCTGTCCGCCATTTTCAAGCGCTTCCTTTCACAATTTCATGCGTCGCAGCAATCTGCTCCTATCCGTGATCATCAGCGCAATATCATCAGCATACATGAGCAACTATGGAGACTACTTATGAGTTTTAACTGATGCTGTTGGATAAAGTGTCTAATACCACGCAGAACAAATATGGACTAAGGACGGATCCTTGCTGTAACACGACGGTGACGAGGAAGATTTTCGTGTCACCAACAGCGGTACGGATTCGTGGTACATGTCGCATTATTTATAGACTAGGGCTTAAAGAGGTGAATTTCTAAATAAGCCACAGGTATCATTACGTTAGTAATAAAGTTGAAGCAAAGCGTATGGTCGACATTTCTCGTGACCAGAAGGCTCGCCTTTTTTTAAGTCAGAAAATAAGCATTACCATACAACGCGAGAATTATTATTATTATTAACGTGGTAATGCTGCCAGTCTTTCGGGAAATATACCACAAGAGGCATGAGATGCGGAGGAATTCACGACGCATTTTAATTATTTTTAGGTATATGTTGTATAACAGTTAATAAAGTAAATATATGAATTAATGAATACCTTGGCGATATCGATCAGCTTCATGACCAGTGAAGTGTATATACGACGGCTGATGGCATCAGTTCTTCGTGAACGGTAGTTGTCTACCTCTCTGGAAGAATAATTTAGCCATTACACATTTGTCATTACTTTCTGCCTTTATTTACGACTCAAGGACAATCCCTTTGAGTTCTCAAGAGCTTCATGAGTCACTTTGTTATAACGTTCAGCCTAAGTCAATTTACGCCTGATTTTCCTTGGAGTTCTCCAGAGTTACAGGAGTCATATGCTGTGATCGTATTATGAGACCCGGTATATCTAAAGCTATGATTCCAAAGTCTGTACCACGCAGCAGTGTTGCGCTGTTCGTGGTGATGTGCTGATGTTTATTTATTCATTTGCAAGCAGCAGTGCTATGCAACACTGCTGCCCAGTAGTGCTGCCCAGTAGTGCTGCACAGCACTGCTGCAGTGATACTGCTGTGTTCCTCAGGATGTAACGTCTTATAAACTCATAGAGGTTATATGGGGACCGGTCGTACTATGCAGCACTACTGCATGCTACAGAGTTCGGATTCGGTTCGGTGAAAAACAGTTTAGATCTTTTTGGGTATAAAACCGTTTAGCATATCCTCAAAAGATTCACATATATAAAACACGATTTTCGCAAAACATCATTATATAGTATGACCTCATTAGAAAGCCGGTATACCTATTAATTGATGGATGAGGCTCTAGCACAGGCTTTCCATAGAGTTGAAGGGTCATATGGCAGTTCCTCTAATAAAAACTAAGATCAATTAATCATAGAAACGAGGAGTAGTACTGGCTATACCACAGGTACCCAGTGCCATCTAGCGACAGCACGCCGAACTAGGACGTCACTGCGAATCCTACATCGCACAAGTGAAGTTCTCGCGTTGGTGTAACATATGTACATCATCCCAACCACAATTGTTGAGCCGCGGCCCGCCAGGCGTGATCGCCTTGCCTGGTCAGAGGGTCCCCTTTGTGTCAGAGGAACATCACACTTTGTTCCTCCATGGGACGGTGGGTCTTAGGGTCCAATATACGAGATAAACGCAGGGAGAATGTTTAATTTTTTTAAACTACGCCTTCTTCAATATACAGGGTGGAAGATTTCGACTTCACCTGTAGGTACAAAATCAAACTGGATTCAAAGATTTCTGAGAAATTGCTTTATTTTGTCCTACCTATAGAATTTATAAATTTCTCTGACTCTCACGATTGATGCCATAGACATACAGGATTTTATATTATTTTTATTTTTTAAATTAGCTATCTCCAGTATTTTTAGTGCTTTCCCTCCAGGTAAGGTCGAAATCTTTCACCTGCAAATAGTAACATCGCAGTAAATACCGTTTCACGATATATTTGATGATGAGTGACATGGTCCTATTTAGGTACACCTGGTTCTCCTTCTTCATGTCGAATAGCAACTCATTGTCGAACTGCTGGTCCTGCAGAGCCTCCACTATCGTTTTTGCGAGACGACGGTTGTCTTGAAAGAATGCCTGGAGTTACATAAATGATGATTTTAATGAAATATAGATTGAGTTATTATAAAGCGAGATACGTTACACACATAGATATGATTGTAGATAGATAGATACTTCTTTATTGTACACCAACAGAATTAAATTAGGACGAGTAGGTAGCATGTATACAGTTTAATGTACAATGGGCGGCCTTAACGCTGAAGCAATTTCTTCCAAGCAACCTTGGGATGGACAGTAATGTTATAAAAACAAAAGATATGGTGTAGTTACCGACTAAACTTATAAAGATAGTGTATTAAAACAAAAGAATGAGAGAAAAGTAAGTAAAATAAAATTAATATACGGCTTTACACAAAAAATTATCAACATATAAATACTGACATACAAATACATACACATGTACTAAATAAATATATACGTAAAGTATATAGTTCATACTAATACGAAGGGAAAATAGTGAGTGAGCACATAATTGTGAGCTATTATACTGTGCACAACATGATAGGTAGTGGTTCTTGACCATTAATTTAAATACATTTATTGATTTTGCCCATCTGAAGTTCAGTGGTCTGATGTATACCTCAAAGAAAACTTTGAGGGATAAAATTTTCTTAAGGTCATACGTCATGTCATGCAGGATACGCAAGTTGATGCTGTGAAATGAACTGGCCATATCTGCTGTGGTTTTTTCATGCGGCAACAATGTGGGGTCCTTCAAGGGCATTAGAAGATTCCTACAACGTCGACAACACGAGTTTGACAACCATAATGTTGCACACATCCACATGCCGCGGTAACAACTTTTCAAGTAGGCCATGTTCTTGTGTGCCACCTAAGTGGTATAAAAAAACAAATAAATGTTCGCTCAAAGGATTATAAGACATAGGTTCATTGATATTCCAAGTGATACTCTTTAATACACTCGCATTGAATATTCTAGAACGTTTTAACATATTCTGTTTAAAAGTCTGGAAATGCTTTGAACACTTGTATCGGCTAAGTAATATCTTTTAAAATTTATTTCACTGGAAGTGCCTCGTATGCAAACTGCTGCGCTATTCCGCTGCAAGACCTTTGTTCACGTAGATGCGCAAAAAATCCTTTGTTTCAAAATCACTTGGCAGCACAAGCGATAACTATAGGATGTTGTTAAGCGTACATATTTATTCATGCTTATAATAACTTTGTATAAATAAAGAGCTATCTATTTTCATCAGAATCTGTAGTTCAACAGCAATGACAGGAGTATCGTTTAGATTTGTTTCCTGTGTTAAGCCCGGGATACAGGACATGGGTTTGACAACAGTGACAATAAAATTCGTTTGAACCGATTTGAATATTAGATTTGACATAGTTAAACTACTCTTTTTAAATCCAATAAACATTATTTTTATGCTAAGAACGATTCCCGGGCTGAGTAAAAATATTAACAAGGTTTTGTCCTCCGTATTACGTAGTACTACTCACTCCAGCCGAATTAGTCAAAAAAGAGGCATACCTCAAAGTGTAGGTCCTGGTCAGATCCTAATTCGACAGAGCTGAACATAAATAATAAAACAAAGTCTTAATTGCTCAAGTTTGAAACACGCCCTGTATATAGCTCACCACAATTCAGACAATTTTAAGACCACCAAATCTGCATCTTACAAAAATAGTACTCATAACAAAACTTTCAAACAATACAAACAATTCGTGGATTTTATCTCTATTTCTCTGCAATTCCGCCATCTTGTTTCCTAGTTGCCAAAGTGGCGACGTAATTAGCGTTCGCAGTAGCAATTATACTCAGTGCCAACCATGGGTGCCAGCGCATCCCACCACTGACTGTTTATAACCATTTTATAGAACTTTTTTGTAAAAGCTATTCGTTTATGGAATGCATTGAAATTAGAAAGCAGGCCGAAATAGTGTCACCGAGAAGAGTCACAGAAATCTTCACTCTGCAAGTTAGTTGATTGAAAGAAGAGGCTATTGCGGAGGCTTTTCTATCGGGTTTATGTGGTAAGATAGCAGTAGCTCCCGTAAAAACTAAAATTAGATCAGACCGTGGCCTCCAATGTGAACTTTGGTTTCAACCAGCCTTGAGCGCTGGGGTGACAATAATTATAAGATTTCGGTAGTAGTTGTCTTACGAAAATCTATACCTTTTGTGAGGAACTACAACGAGCTCTAAAAATACCGATAAGTGGTCTAACTTCGATGTGTTCAATGAGCTGTGAAGGTCAGATAATAGACGCTTCATGGAAAATATCGAAATTCTGCCGTTTCGTAGTTAACAGAAAGTCGATCCCAGTTAATTGGGAAAAGGCCCAGAGAATTAGGAAAACTTTCCATATGTACGAGCCTATTGCATAGTCGTGATGGGAAGGACACGAATATGTTGCCGTATGGTGTGGAGAGGACGATAGTGGTTAGATGGCAGTCGCTTCACGAAAAATATCGAAGTTTATCAGTTTCGTAATCAAGTTGAAAGCTGGATAAAGCAGTGTGATAGTTATGAAATACGAATACCTCGCTAGTTATAGCTGCGGCCGTGGTCCACACCATCACAAATACATTCAACAAAATCATATTGCACTGTATTAATTTCACTGTACTAACTGCTCAAACACATTCTATATTCACTGCACTCCGCAACGCACGAAGTTATGTCTTTTTCACAGTTTTATTCAATTCAGTTCTCTCACTTACTTTTATTTCACAATAGGTGATAACTTTTATTGTTTTCAATAAAATTTGTTGAAGGATTCAGTCTACCGCAACTTTTATCGAGAACTATACGGAGTATAACATCAAGATAGAGTGTTCTACATTCATACATAAAATCACGCTGGTATCCCTGGAGGGTTATTCAGAGGATTAACATCCAAATTTCACCAAAATGTATTCGGTCCCATATAATACGGGGTGAACCTATTGCCGTATACCGAGCACTATTGTTGACTCGAGCTATGCATCTGAAACCAAGTCTCGGCTGTATATATCTATCTGATGTTAAACAGCCCTATCCATTAGTCGCCTTGTACGACACCGCATGGGAAAAGATGGCGGCAAGGCACGGCAATTTGTTGTTACACATATTGATAACTCACTTGTACTTTTCCACATTACTTTATTGCTTATTACACCTGACCGGTTTCACCTTACGGCATCCTCAAAGGTTTATAATGACATTTAAGAACATTCCTATTAGAAGGTTTGAGTGTCGCAATGTCCGGTAAGACCCATCATGGGGGAGTGGCTAGAGAGGCCACACGGCAGCCTCTCGTACCGTCTGACGCAGATGATCACCGAGCACGGATGCTTCGGAAAGTATCTGCGTCGGATGCAGAAAGAGCCAACGTCCGAGTGCCATCACTGCGACGCGAGCGAGGACTCAGGTCCGCACACGCTCACCGAGTGTCCGGCGTGGGAGACGCCGAGGCGGGAGCTTGTGGCGGCCCTGGGAGTGAGGGTTCTCACGCTCTCCACCTTGCTCG
This sequence comes from Eilema griseolum, assembly GCA_963662185.1. Taxonomy (NCBI): domain Eukaryota; kingdom Metazoa; phylum Arthropoda; class Insecta; order Lepidoptera; family Erebidae; genus Eilema; species Eilema griseolum. The sequence continues at coordinate 2,488,325 of OY759232.1, forward strand.
CGGCGATGGTTCGCTGCGCGGATGCGTGGGCGGCCGGCGCCTCCTTCTGCGAGCAAGTAATGCTCGTGAAGGAGGAGGCGGGGCGGGAGCGACAGCGGGAGCGACGAAGGATCGCTAGACAAGCTGCCCGCGCACGAAGGCAACTCGGGCGTCGGAGGTCGATGAACGACCTCCGCCCCCCATGAGCGCCGGCCTGGGGGTGACAGGTGAAGCCGCCTGTCACCCTTGCAGAAGCAGGCCGCGGCGGCGGCGCGCGTGGCGCGCCTCCCCGTTTCCGGGGACGAGTTGGGGACTCTGTGGTCCCCACACCCGAGAAGAGGGCCAGATCGTGAGAGATGGCCCTGGGTCGGCCGGGGTGCGAGGGATATGCCTGTCAACCTCACCTTCGGCAACCGAAACGACCCACAGGCGGCGTGCGTTTTAGTCGGTTCGAGTCCGACATAACCTCCTCCACCGGCTCCGGTGGGGAGGTATCCGTGGGGATTTTGCGCACGTAAAAAAAAAAAAAAAAAAAAAAGTGTCGCAATGTTTCTAATAGGAATGTTCTTAAATGTCATAATTTTCACAACAATTGGAAACCCGACGCACATATTTTGATCTGATTTACTTGTACAAGATAATACACTATCTCATAGACTCACCAGGATTAATTTCTCAACTCACTTTTAATATAAAATTTAGCGCCCGTAGGTCTAATGTGACTAATCTATTTTCCCTTCGGGTTTATAAGAATAACATATCTTTCCATAATCCTTTAACTAGGATGGCGCGCCAATACAACGAGTTAGCAAAGCAGAACAAGCACCTAGATATATTTGATTCCAATTTTAACAGATTTATCAAAATTTCGAAAGACATCCTCCACAATAGTTCGTCCTTGTAAGTAACACTCATTTATATTCTCTTTCCAATTAGTTTGTTTAAGAGCTCTTACTGTTTTTATATGTTGTTTAAATGTGTGCACATGTAGTTATGTTACAATCCAGTACGGAACTGTATTTTCATCATATTATTTTTATTTGATTGTAATGTGTTTTGTGTACCTGAATAAATAAAAAAAAAAAAAAAAAAAAATTGTGAATAGTTTTTAAGTTTTGTTCAACGTCATCATCGATATCTTGTACCTGAGGCTTTCAAATTAGAGCTAGTAGTTAGCTTACTTCTTCTTTCTTTTGTTCGACTTGTACTGTTTTTATGGGTGCTGCTACCAGTTTCTTATGTGGAGAGAATTTATCACAGCACCAATTCTTGCAGTTAAAAATCTGTGTAGTGTGTATTTATCGCAGGTTTATAAGTGCCCGGTTAATGGCAATAGGCTCGCCACCTATTACATTGGGACCTAATCATAAACTGGCGAAATGTGGGTGCCAGCACCTCTGCCTACCCCTTCAGGGATATAGGCGTGAGTTTATGTTGTTTATGTTAAAAATCTGTTCTAGATTCAGTTTCGATATAATCTCAAACTTCGAAATGTAAAAATGGTATTCACGTAACACCATTTTTATTGACATTGTGACAGTTTTTGACATTTGGTGAATACATTTTGAATTGATTTTTATTACGAGAACTGACCCTCAGAGCCTCACGCGTTTACAGGCAGGTGCAGTCTGCATCAGATCGATTTTGAGAAGGTCGAAGTATGATCGTAATATCATGATTTTTATACCACTTAGGTGGCAGACAAGCACACGGCCCACCTGATGGAAAGTGGTTACCGTGGCCTATGGACGTGTAAAAAACTAAGGAAGTCACTCTCGCGCTCCCAACCCTGAAAGCAGAGAGTTTCTGTGCCGTTCGTGTAAAAGACAAAGCAGGACAAGCTTTTGGTCTTCCCAATGACAGCACAAAAACTCTCCAGTGAGCTCTGGCTTCCTTACTCACAACCGGGAACACAACACGAGGTTATTATGGCCGCGGTATTCTGTAGGGTGGAGTTACTTCCCCAGTCGGACTGCTCAATTGGACTGAGATACCGTCGTGTGTAAGTCATGACGGTATCTCCGTCCAATTGATTCATCATATTTATTTATCGTTACGCAAAAATTTGCGTTTACCTAGTGAGATGAAATCCTAAATATTCATATCGATTAAGATAGAAAAAATTGAATTGTTTCAGGCGGGATTCGAACCCCCGATCATAAAATGATTATTTGACAATAAAATGATTTGATTTGATTTGATTTGATTCCCTTACAGGGAGAATGCTCTGACTATTGAGCCACCGAATCGCGTGTGATGCCATCCAAATTTTCCTGTACATCTATCGTCGTCCGATCGTACATCCCAAAGACGGATATAAAGGAAAATTTGGAAAACTTCAGGTGTGGTTCGGTCGCTCAGTGGTCAAAACATTTCCCGTGTAAAGGAAATATCTAGGGTTCGAAACCCGCCTGAACCAATTTCATTTTTCCTATTTTAATCGATCACTTTGGGACTTTGCTAGTCAAAATCATTCTTATGCTGACTGTACCGGCTAACAAGCTAGGTTCAAGTGGGCCTGAGTAATGATACTCTATTTTGGTATACATTCTAGAAATCCTTCAAATGGCTGCAATTGGTTTCGCTTGCTCGGTAATGACCTTCCAACCGAAACCAATTGTAGTGCAATTCACACTGCCAAGAGCGATATTATCCGTCTAAGAAGCACTTAAAACGACGTGAGATTTTATTTACTCTGTTTTACGAGAGCAGCTTTTCATGACCAGTGGTGTACGTGCCTACGAATAGCGCGCACTCCACTGCCTCTCCCCTTGTGAATAGCAAATTATTTCGTAGAATATTCTCTGTGCTGCAAGTTTTTGTTTAATGTAGTGCTGTATCAAGTTGGGGTTTATTCAATTCAATTCATTTGACGTGATAAATAAATAGGTCTGTAGCTAAGTGGTTAAGGAGTCGCCCTTACGATCACTGAATTCAACGGTCCTGGGTCCAAATACGGACGTGAACCCACTCCTAATACAAGCAATTTAGCTTAGCTGGAGGGATTAGTGGGTATATTAGTAATTTTGGTTCCAATATTCTTAAAAAAAAATTTAAAAAAGATGTACTCATTTAAAAAAAAAGCTTATTACATTAAGAATGGTAATAGAGCAGGTAAAAGTATTCAATTCATTTATTAATTTACTTTTTTTTTATACCACTTAGTTGGCAGACAAGCACACGGCCCACCTGATGGGAAGCGGCTACCGTGGCCTATGGACGTATGCAACACCAGGGGTGTCACACTCGCGCTGCCGACCATGAAGAAACCTTCTGATGCCCCTCTTGAAGAACCCCATATTGTAGGCGCTTGGGAAAACCGCAGCAGGGAGGTCATTCCAAAGCTTGAGTGTGCGCGGGATGAAGTTTCTTTCATACCGCACAGTGCGCACCTTCTCAGGTCAGATACTTGTAATGTGGTACAGCAAAAGATGGAAACAAAAAACATCAAGCACATTTCGCCATAAAGTTGGCAACAAACACAAATATAGGTATACAAAGCAATATCTACTCAGCACCTAAAAATATTGACCGCTGAGGAAATATCCAAGAGTCTGATAGAAAGCGGATATGATCTTTTTTTTACGCGCGAAAAAGTTCCAACAGATACCTCTCCGGTTATGTCGGATTCGAACCGACTAAAACGCACGGCGCCTGTGGGTCATTGTTGATTGCCGAAGGTGAGGTTGACAGACATATCCCTTGCAACGCGGCTGACCCAGGGCCATCTCAATCGACCGGCCGTCCTTGTGTGTGGGGACCACAGGGTCCCCAACTTGTCCCAGGAAACGAGAAACATGCAACGCGCACCGCCGCCGCGGCCTGCTTCTGCTAGGAGTGGATATAACCTAAGGATATACATTCATAGGTCATAATAGATGCAAAATCGATGTTCTTACCTCTAAGCCTCTAATTTCTCAAACTTCGCGATCTTTTAAACAGCAGTCGGGCTTATTGCAATTAAAATGTGCCCAGTACTGGTTTGTGACTACTATGTGAATTTGAACTCCACCGCTAGCACTTTCAAAAAACGACCAAAACCCACGTACTGCGTTTAAAAGAGTACGTTTTGTGACGTGACTGGAGCCAAGATAAATGTCGGTATCTATCTATACACAATGAAAGCCGATGGCACATTTTGAATAATCCCAAGTTCGCCGTATAGCGCCCTCCGAGGAGAGGGCATTTTCTATTCTTAGCCTTCCCACTAACAAATAAGTAAAATGTATCGCGGTACATTTTTTTAGTACAACCCTTGGGACGAAAGTTCTCAAGTCTTAGTTATAGAGAACGAAAGTTAGGAATTCTGTGGGAATCCGTTAAATATTTTATTGAAAAATTTGAAAGTTTTTGGTGGAAGTAAACAGCGTGTTGTATGACGTAATACTCTTTTATTAATTTAATATTACGACGCATTTTAAATTTTGTTTTATTTAATTATTATGCTTTATTAATGTAAATATTAGCATAGATATTACTGGTGGTTTGGAAACACATTTGTAAAAAATCTATAATACGACTGCGGTATCTACAGATACGAGTAAAAAAAGCAACTAAGAAACTTGTCTGAAGCGTGTTGTATAACATGTTAAAATTTAATTTCAATCGGAGTAGACATTTTCGTGTTTTTGAAGCATATACAAACATTGTTAAATAAAACGTTTTCTTCAAAAATATAAAATAGGATACAAAAGGATCAAATTAAGCATCGGAGAATTCCTCCCCATCGATGTCGACTGGTAATGTGCCCAAAAGGCTGGCGATATTGCCCCGTTGGATGGCAATGCCAATCCGTTGAGCGAAAAAGAGGCCAGCCCTTTGGTCACGCGAAGCATCGACCAGTCGTTTTGCTATTTCTTTGTATAGCGACCGTGCGCTCGGACCTCACGAACCCAGAGTTTCAACCCCAAACGGCTCAAATAAATAAAAAAAAATGTAATTGTTTGTAATGTTATCATATTTTCGCCGTTTCAGTGCTATTCATAGTGATCTACTATAGTGCGATAAGGTCTATGGGGAGGTATGCGACGGAATTTCCGTCGAATTGAACAGTCCAACTAGGGATAACCTCCGCCCAACAGAATACCGCGGCCATAATAACCTCGTGTTGGGTTCCCGACGGTAAGTAGGATAGCCAGAGCTCACTGGGAAGACGAAAAGCTTGTCTTGCTTATACACTTGCTTACACTGACGGCACAGAAACTCTTGTGCTTACAGGGTAAGCAGCGCAAGTGTGACTCTCTTGGTTTTGCATACGTCCATTATACGTACGTACGTTAACCATTTTCCATGAGGTGGGACGTGTGCTTGTCTGCCAACCAAGTGGCATTAAAAAATGTATCCTCACCATGGAGAAGGAATAATCATATTCTGTCCTCCTCACTATGATATGCTTGTATTTATAATTCTCTTAGACATTTTCCAACTCAGTGATATTACGTGTATTATATTCTTCTTATTCTTGTGTACAATGCGGAAGGCCGAGGATCAGATAAAATGGCGCACATTGGGAGAGGCCTGTGTCTAGCAGTAGACTGCGGTGGGCTTATTGATTGATTGATTGTACAATAAAGAGATATTACTACTATAGGGGAGTTTTATCCATTTCCTCAGGGTTCAAGTCAACATCAATTGCAACCAGGATCATACACCTGTAGAATATCGGACGAGGCTAATCTTTCGAGGTGGGAGTGTAAGTACCTTCCCGATTCACAAAATAAATCGCGATATCCTGTGTTATATTTTTTTATATATTATTCTATTTAGGTGCTACACAAAATTCAGCCATCCATCTAAACTTTACGTAATTAAGAGGAGCGGGCTGCTAATTACCGCCAAAATTAACGGCCATACGTTTGTGACAGGTACATCGAACTGCTGTATAGAAGGACAGTTTTTTACTTGTGAGATTTCACCCATACATCTGCTTATGAGGAGCCGAAATAGCTTCTGGTGGCATATTCCGTTAAATGTTATCATAAATGTTATTATTATATATGTTTGGATGATATATTATTATTTTTTTGTCAAGAAATAAACAGGCATTTACAATTTCATTAGAAAAGCTTTCTACAGTCCCGGGGCCTTTAAGCGGACCGTGAAAAAGCATCTGATGAGGCCGCCAACGCCAAGTGCCACCATTGTAACACTTAGTGTCTGTAATGGTGACCCTCTTTCCTGAGACTTTGCCTTTAGCTTACCATGAGGTGAGGTGAGGTCAAGTTGGCGTATCCTACATAAAAATATCATATAAAATATATCCTATATAAAAAAAGAGCACTTTTCAAACATAGACCTACAGTTTCCTAATTTTTTTATATTTTTTTTAAACCCGTCGTTAAGTACCTAAACTTAAGCATATAAAAAATTCTGAGTATCTACTAAATTTACCATCAAAGTAAATATTACAACACACAATTATAATTCTTATTTAGTGAGATACTCCATGGCTAGTCTCTTGAAATGCCTGAGAGATTTACAAAACTAGTCAACCTTTATTACCTTATCATTGTACAACCTTCATTGTAGGTGTTAGTTAGATATAAGTTACGGTTTCACAATGGAGATACTTACTGCATGGGTTTTATAACATGGATAAATATAGACAGGCATCGCCATAGGCAGGGAAAACATCCCCACAAGTTGCGAGTGGAAACGGTGCGCACTGTGCGGTATGAAAGGAACGCACGCTCAAGCTGTGGAATGAACTCCCTGCTATGATAATCCCAAGCGACTTCAATGTGTTCTTTAAGAAGGGCATTAGGAGGTTTCTTCAGCGTCGGCAGCGCGAGTGTAACGCCCATGGTGTTGCATGCGTCCACAGGCCACCGTATAGCCAGACCAAGCGAACCATTGCAGAGAGAGTCAGAGAACATATCTCAGCTGTGAAAAACCGTCAGTTCAACAAATCGACAGTTGCAGAACATCTTGAGTCGGGTACCAATCACTGGATTGAGCTTCATCAACCCAAAGTCCTCTACACTGATCGCCACTGTTATTCACGGGTTGTGCGTGAAGCCATTGAAATCAAAAAATATAAACATTTCAATATGGAAGATGGATTCAAAAGTAGTAATCTATACTTGGGAACTTAAGCTAGACGCACCGCCATAACTCATTGCCTGAAATTCATTACCAGCTCACGTGTTTCCTTCTTTCTACAGTCCCGGGTCCTTTAAGCCGGGCGTGAAAAAGCATATGATGAGGCCGTCAAGTTGAGAGTCACCATTGTCAGATGAGGCGGTGTGGTTCCAGGAGGCCATGACTCGTGTCTGCGATGCGGGTATGCCTAGGGCACCACCCTATAGTCCGAGGCGTCGGGTCTACTGGTGGTCTGCGGAGATCGCGAGGCTACGGCAAGCCTGCGTGATCGCGCACCGCCGGTGGACCAGACTCCGTAGGAGGCGTAGCCGAACCGCAGATACGGAGCCCCGAGTGGCGGAGCTTCATGTGGGATACAGGGAGGCCAGAGATGCCCTCCGAGCGGAGATTAAGCGGGCGAAAGCCGCGGCTTATAAGGAGCTCATGGAGACGCTGGAGCGGGACCCATGGGGGCGGCCTTACCTTATGGTAAGAGGAAAGCTGCGCCCCCGAGCCCCGCCGTTGACCCGGGTTCTCCAGCCAGCTCTGCTCGGTGGAGTGGTCGAGTCCCTGTTCCCGGCGCGAGCGGAACACGTTCCGCCGCAGATGACTCCGCCACCTCGGTCGCCTGTGGCGCCCAGTGTGGTAGTTGACGACGAAGTCCCCGAGGTCACTTGGGTAGAACTGGAGCTGGCGGTGCGAAGGCTTAGAGCCAAGAAGAGCACCGCCCCGGGACCCGACGGCATTCCAGGCCGCGCGTGGGTCCTAGCTCTGGGAGAAGACGGTCTCGAACCCCGGCTGAGAGGGTTCCTCAGCGCATGCTTGGAGCGGGGCCAGTTTCCGAAGATGTGGAAGACGGGGAAACTGGTCCTCATCCGAAAGGAGGGTCGCCCGGCGGACGAACCGTCCGGCTACCGGCCCATTGTGTAGCTCGACGAGGTGGGCAAGCTCTTTGAAAGAGTTATTGCGAAGCGCCTCGTCGAGCACCTCTCTGGTAGGGGGCCGGACCTGGCGGATGCCCAATATGGCTTCCGCCGGTGGCGGTCCACCGTGGATGCCATCATGCGCGTGAGGACTTTGGCGGAGGAGGCAGTTGCCCGGGGTGAGGTGACGTTGGCGGTGTCCTTGGACATCTCCAACGCGTTCAACACCTTGCCCTGGAGTTGCATCAGGGAGGCACTCGTGTACCACGGTGTGCCTCTCTACCTCCGCCGCATAGTCCGGACATGGTGCATACCTGACGGAGAGAGCCGTCATCTACCCAAGTGCGACCGGCGTCGGTCGGCGTGAGATGTCGTGCGGTGTTCCACAGGGATCGGTTCTCGGGCCGCTACTGTGGAACATTGGATACGACTGGGTGCTTCGCGGTGAGCTTGCGGACGGCGCCGCCGTCACGTGCTATGCGGACGACACGCTAGTGACGGCGAGCGGAGCTACACACCGCGAAGCGATCCTGAGGGCCACGACCGCGGTTGCTCAAGTCGTGGAACGGATCCGGCGGCTGGGCCTTGAGGTGGCTTTGCATAAATCCGAGGCCATGTTCTTTCATGGACCTCGGCGCACGCCACCACCTGGTTCCAGTCTCACAGTGGGAGGCACTCTCATCGGCATCAAGCCCCAGATGAAATATCTGGGGCTCGTGCTCGACGGCCGGTGGGACTTCGGGAAGCACTTCCGAAGTCTGGGCCCCAAACTGGCGGGCACAGCCAACGCTCTGGCGCGGCTACTGCCCAACCTGAGGGGCCCGGATGACTCCTGCAGGAGACTCTACGCGGGTGTCGTGCGGTCCATGGCCCTGTACGGGTGTCCCGTGTGGGCGGACACCCTGAGTGATCGGCACATGCTTCTGCTGCAGCGTCCGCAGCGGAAGTTGGCGTGCCGCATCATAAGGGGGTACCGCACGATATCATTCAACGCGGCGAGTCTCCTCGCCGGATCGCCACCATGGATCCTGGAAGCGAGATGCCTTTCGGCGCTATACAGGTTCCGAAGGGCGGCGCGGGAGCGGGGTCACGATCCCGAGCCCGAAGAAATTCGGGCCGTGAGATCCCGGCTCCACAGGGAAATGGTGGCAGAATAGGAGAGACGACTTGGGCAACCAAGCGCAGGGCACGCCGTAGTAACGGCGGTAAGACCCATCATGGGGGAGTGGCTAGAGAGGCCACACGGCAGCCTCTCGTACCGTCTGACGCAGATGATCACCGAGCACGGATGCTTCGGAAAGTATCTGCGTCGGATGCAGAAAGAGCCAACGTCCGAGTGCCATCACTGCGACGCGAGCGAGGACTCAGGTCCGCACACGCTCACCGAGTGTCCGGCGTGGGAGACGCCGAGGCGGGAGCTTGTGGCGGCCTTGGGAGTGAGGGTTCTCACGCTCTCCACCTTGCTCGCGGCGATGGTTCGCTGCGCGGATGCGTGGGCGGCCGGCGCCTCCTTCTGCGAGCAAGTAATGCTCGTGAAGGAGGAGGCGGGGCGGGAGCGGCAGCGGGAGCGACGAAGGATCGCTAGACAAGCTGCCCGCGCACGAAGGCAACTCGGGCGTCGGAGGTCGATGAACGACCTCCGCCCCCCATGAGCGCCGGCCTGGGGGTGACAGGTGAAGCCGCCTGTCACCCTTGCAGAAGCAGGCCGCGGCGGTGGCGCGCGTGGCGCGCCTCCCCGTTTCCGGGGACGAGTTGGGGACTCTGTGGTCCCCACACCCGAGAAGAGGGCCAGATCGTGAGAGATGGCCCTGGGTCGGCCGGGGTGCGAGGGATATGCCTGTCAACCTCACCTTCGGCAACCGAAACGACCCACAGGCGGCGTGCGTTTTAGTCGGTTCGAGTCCGACATAACCTCCTCCACCGGCTCCGGTGGGGAGGTATCCGTGGGGATTTTGCGCACGTAAAAAAAAAAAAAAAAAAAAGTCACCATTGTCACACGGTATATGTAAGTAATGGTGACCCTCTTTTCTGAGACTTTACCTTCAGCTTACCATCAGGCAAGGCGAAGTTTTATTTTTTGGTCGTACTTTAAATTATGATCGATCCGAAATTGACAATTGTATGGAAATCTGTTAGTGAGATGTGTAATAATCGACAAAATATGTGCTGATATGTATTTATGTGATAAATAAATGGATTATGCGCGTATTTTCGATCCAAAATATATAACATAACATAAACTCACGCCTATATCCCCGAAGGGGTAGGCAGAGTTGCTAGCACCCATATTTCGCCAGTTTATGTTTAGGTCAAATCGTAATAGGTGGCGAGCCTATTGCCGCCACCTATTACGGGATCGAACCCGAAACCTCGTCTCAGCAGTCCATTACCTATACCACTAGGCTACCGCGGCATTCCTGCAAGATATATACCGCGGCATTCCGGCAAGATATATATGTATATATGTGTGTGTGTTTCAGGCTCTGCACCATCACAGAAATGTCCAATGACAATAACCAATAGCCATTCCCCAAACATAGGTACAAAAGTTATACGACGGCGTATTTCCATAAATTCTGTATGTACGGAGTAGTGGCATATTGTAAAATGCAATAAATCGTACGTTTTATGCGCGCTGTAAACGTATTGCGACATTCTGACGGTTACATACTATAGCCTATGTCAGAGAACACTAAATCTTTGCAATCTCATGGACCTGGCTCGTTCATACACGACATTGTAGTACTAAATCTATGCGAATCGTTCGATTGTCTAGATTGGTATGCTTTGTAGTACCTGCGTTTGGAAATTGTAGGCAGTATCAATATTTTTTTATACTTAAGCTTCCGAGCCGAGGCCGCCAAGCTGAGTGCCACCATTGTAACATTACTTAGTGTCTGTAATAGTGAACCTCTTTCCTGAGACTTTGCCTTTAGGAAGTCAAATTGGCGTATCCTAGATAAAAATAACACTTAGAGCACACGGCCCACCTAATGGGATGTGGTTACCGTGGCCTATGGACGTGTGCAACCCCAGGGGCGGTACACTCGCGCTGCCGTCCCTGAAGAAACTTTCTAATGCTCCTCTTGAAGAACCCCAAATTGTAGGCGCTTTTTTTTTATTTAGGACACGCCAACTTGACCTCACCTCGCCTGATGGTAAGCTAAAGGCAAAGTCTCAGGAAAGAGGGTCACCATTACAGACACTAAGTGCTACAATGGTGGCACTCAGCTTGGCGGCCTAATCAGATGCTTTTTCACGCCCCGCTTAAAGGCCCCGGGACTGTAGGAAGAAGGAAACACGTGTGCTGGTAATGAATTCCAGGTCTTGGTGGTGCGGCAAAGAAAAGTGTCTCCAAACCGCTTGGTTCTTGCTCGTATATTCTGCACATGTGAGGGTGACATCTAAGGCCTGCACGTGTTGTCCTATGTAGGAAATGAGATGGTGGTGGGCGCTTGGGTAAATCGCAGCATTCCACAGCTTGAGTGTGCGTGGAAAATAGATGATACTCTTTATTGCACACCCAACCTAGGTTAGGTACATACTAAGGGGAATACATGGCAGTCAGTTGTACAATGGGCGGCCTTATTGCACTCCGCTTTCCAGACTGTGGTTTTTTTTGTGGGTGCGGGGATCGCAGAGGCCCCAACTCGTCCCCAGGAACGGGGAGGCACGCAACGCGCAACGCCGCCGCGTCCTGCTTCTGCTAGGGTGACAGGCGGCTCCACCCGTCACCCAAGCAGAAACTGACCAGGCTTGCGCACATGGGGAGCGGAGGTATATCGAACACAGAAGTAAATTGTAGTCTGGAATAACAGCCCCTCTAGAAAAGTGGCAATTCGTTGGCCAGCATATTGTTGAATGACAAAATGTACGGCATTTGACGTATATGACAGCTGTCAACGCATGTCGTAAACGTCAAATACCATACATTCGTCATTTTATTCCACTATACGCCAACTAACTGCCACTTTCCTAGAGGAGCTGATAAGCTATATTTATTACTGGAATAGATATACAATTGGTTACAATTTGTTGACGGAATGGAATCTTTTGAATTGTGTGGAGCCGCGGGCTGTAGTAAATGAATATAGGTGATTTTATTGGGTACCCGTGGAGTGACGAGTCACCGTCTGCCAAAGCTATAAAATATTTATTGTTGGAGTAAGACACCGATTGTTTCGTTAGCTTATTAGTTAACAAATAATTGAAACCTACATAACCTTACAGACCTTATTCTCTTGAACCGAAGTGAAGAAAGGTATAGGTTATTATATTCGATGAACAGTGTTCATTGTCGGTATATTGCATTATAGTTGAACCCCCCATTTACTTTGCAGAGATCTGGCTAGAGCAGCGAGCCTAGTTCCGCCCAGAAACGCAGAAGCTTACTGCGGACTTCGCAAGCTTCGCGGAGCAACCTCACTGTGCCGAACACTCACAAACATCACACAAGTTCCGAGAGTTTTTTTTTATATACAACTTATGTGTCAGACAAGTACACAGCCCACCTGATGGAAAGTGGTTATCGTGACCTATGAACGTGTGAAACACTAGAGGAGTCACCACCCGTGCTACCGACTCTGTAGAAACGGAGAGTTTTTTTGCCGTCTGTGCAGAAGACACAATCAGGACAAGCCTTTAGTCTTCCCTCTGACAGAACAAAAACTCTCCAGTGAGCTCCGTATTCTATAGGTTCGAAGTACTTCCCCAGTCGGATTGCTCAATTGGGACGGGAACGCCGTCGTATTATAGTATGTGATCAAAAAGGCACGGTTATTAAATAGTGTACGAATGTATCAATAAGGTTTTCTATCCCACTATTTTATTGCCGATTTTACGTTGCAGATACTATAAATATACTGTATTTTATTACCTACAGTGGGATATCATAGCCGGGAAGTAAGATACAGGGTCATCCCGTCTCGTCCCGTGGGAGTCGTACTAAGCCACTGAGGGATATCGCTGTTCCCGTAACTTAAATATATAGGGGCTGTATTCAGTAGTAGTATGTTTTTAAAACCTCAATTTGTATAGAAATAATAAATCACTTTGATATCCGTTACGAGTTGAGAGGAAGCCTTCCTGTTTTTGTGAGAGTACTGTCAGAATCACTCATAGATTATTATTATTATTTTTATTTAGACTTTAATAACTCCTATTTATTTATCATATACAAAATAATTAAAACATAAATACACGACACAAACTCGCGATCATGTCGCGTCAATCAACCCACTCCGCATCATTGCCGGCGCAAAGGTGCCCATGATGCTGGCCGCGTTGCCCCGCTGAATCGCAATAGCCAATCTTTGCCCCAGGAACGAGCCGGATCGGAAGTCACCGCCTTGGTAGTGGATGCGGCGGCCAATTTCTGCGATCAACCTCTTCGTGTCCGACCCCCAACTGCCCATAGTCTCCACCGCAATGGGCACAAAATAATATTGTGGCTCCATTGCAGCGTATTTCGCCTTTTTTTTGCTCACGGCGTCCTCAGCCGCCGCCGCCGGGGCATTGATGGTGCGACCAAGATGCGTGGCCGCGACTGTGCTGATGCATGTGGCGTACCATACCAAGCACCTGCCGTTTTTCCACGGCACCAAAGTGAGACCATCTGGTCGAGTTTTTTTTAAATTCTAATTACACGCTCACGGACCACCTCGCCCATAATTAGATTTGTTTTCAGTAATATTTTGAGAATTTAATTATAAAAGTTTAGTTGAAGTTTTAAAATAACACTCTTCATAAAATGTAGTTGAAAACAGTAGATTATCCATGTGGTGACGAAAAAAGGATACAAGTATCAATACCCCATCTCATCCGAAGGGTGTCGTAAAGTGGGACTAACGAAAAAGTACGCAGACGATATCACTGCGAGAGAATAAAAACCCGAAATATAACCCTGTACCAACCCGTCTGAACAGCTAAGAAACAGTAGGCCAAAGCCTCCTAATATTGGGAGAGGCCTATGTCCAGCAGTGAACTCCGAAAGGCTAATTGGGTATTTGACAAATTTCAGAAAACTATCTTATAAGATGTAGAAATGTATTTAATATCTGTTACAATTCATAATTTTCCCTTAAAACCTTATTAATTAGAAGAAAAAACAACACTTTTTCACTTTGTTATCTTAAAAAGTGCGTGAGAAGCAGTCGGTAACGTGTCATTCTGCACGTGATGTTATTAAATAATATATACGAAGAGACTAACGTAAGTTTCTGTAACGCTATATAAGTAAAATTGTTATAGTTACGTCACGCGAACTGTTAAAAGATTTTTTGCGTTTTGTCTCGTGTGAATTACAGATAAAAATCTCAATTTTATTTTGTAAAAACAAAAGTTTTAAATTCATTTTTTTGTGAAATACATTTTGTATAGTTATTATTTTCGTATGAGCAATCATATCCAATATATTTTTTTTTGTCAAATACTCAATTGATTAAATTGGGATTACCTACCAGACCAGCGATCTATAGCCTCAGACCCTGTGACTCGCTGAAAGAAGTTTTCAAAGAAATTAATATTTTAGCAGTTGCTTCTCAATATCAAATCAAATCAAATCAAATCAAATTCATTTATTTGCTAGAACATGGTGTATAGAGGTGGTATAATAACATAGTGTACAGTCCGTCAAATCTAAGAAGTACCGTTTGACAGTTCTGACAATTGAATGATAGGGATGGGATGAAAAAATCGATTACTATAATGTCCGAACTTTAAGAGATCGATTACTATAATATCCGAATTTTAAGAAATCAATTGTTATAATTAAATAAAAGAAATGTTTAGGATATTTTTTTATTCACTACTAGTACTAGTATCGTCGTCTTCGTCATCATCGTCATTTAAATTAATGACCAGTTGATTGTCCATTACATTATCAAAGTGTACGTCTCTTTCGAAGTCGTCCATTATTATTTTCTTTGTTTTTTGTACTACTTTACTCCAATCTTCCTGTGTAACTTGGGCACATGCTTCCTTTAATAAACCTTCCATTTTCTTGACACTGAAGGGTGGTTTTGTGTTGTGTCTTGCTGCATAACCTGTAAAACAATAATGTAACTATTTGATAGCAGACGAAAACCATTGTTTAAATTATAAATGTTAGAAGTACTCGTGTTATTATTATAATATTATAAAATATTACCTTTAACTTGGGCCCAAATCAGTTCAATGGCATTATATTGGCAATGGTACGGAGGAAGTCGTATGACTTTGTGCCCGTGCTCTTCGGCCAATTGGTCAATTACATATGTCGGTTTTGGTGGTTTATGCAATTTCACTAACTGTAATAATTCAGCTTTTAATAGTGACATGTCGGCATCCACTCCTTTTCTTTGCAGCCATGCCACCAAATCTGCTTTCTTATTGGCTGACGTAGGTGCTTTATCAATTTGCACAGAGTGGTATGGGGCATTATCCATTATAATTGTGCTGTTAGGAGGGATATTCTGTAATAAATTTAAGAACCACTCTCGGAACCTTACTGCGTCCATTTCTTCATGATACTCTTTAGTGCTTTTGGATTGGAAAGCTAATAAAGAGTTTTCCACGAAGCCTGTAGACGCTGACCCAGCATGGCATATTATGAGGCGTCCACCTTTTCCTATCGGCACCTTCGAGCACGAAGCTTCAGAATCATCAGTCCATGTTTTCGGCACAGAATGGTTGGAATTTAGCCAAGTTTCGTCCAAAAATATTACATTATCCCAGTTTATAATTTGTTTAACTTCGCGCAGGAATGTTAGTCGCTGCATAATTATGTCATGTCGCTCCATAACAATTTTTCGTTTGTCAACTTTTTTGTATCTGAAGCCAATTCCTGTTATTACCGTTCTCAACGACTCTATGCTTCCCTTATACAGCCCGGCATCTTTTAAAGTTGCACATAACTTTGCCAATGTTGGAAATTCGCCTCTTGTAAAATACCCGTATATATGGTTTCTAATAGCATGACTATCGAATTCATCGATGCCTGTCACAGGTTTATTTCTTTTTCGTTTTTTCGGTGTGTGAAGTACGTTACTGTCACTCCCCGAAGGCCCATATTTTTCACTTAATATTTTGCCAACGGTGCGGCTACCAATACCGAGAGCTTCACCGACGCGATCCCGAACTTGTGTAACTGGCAGTAGAAGTCCACCATTTTGAGATTCACGCTCAAAATACTCGTGTAATTTCACCACCAATTCACGAGCCTGGCTGTTCAAAGTACGTCCTCTTTTCGACATTATTAATAAACACTTGCTTAGTTCGGAGTCCAGTATAAATATTGCCAAGGTAAACGGATAAAGAATGATCAGTCCAGAAAAGTAATAGCCAAGTCACAAATTGTAAAACACAAACGAGAAAGCAAGTACGCGCACAGTCAGCTTCCAAGATGGCGAGAGACTGCTGACGCCGAACCGACCGAGCGGACCGCGTGCGCTTGTAGTTGGCAGTGTTGCCAGAAAAAAAAAATTGTAGAGACTTGGACACCTGCGATTTTGCCTATTGACCTAAAAATAATTAAATTAATTTATTTTAGGGTATCTGTGTATTCAGTGCATTATGCGGTCGCGCAGTAACGTCGTTAATTTATAACATCAGGCAACAACATTTTTGTGAATGGGTTCTACATACCTTATTTTTATTAGTTTTAGACGTAGAAATAAGACTTAGAAGAAAAAATTGTAATTGTAAAATCAATGGATGTGCTTGTTAAAAATTTGTTTATTTCTCTGTAATATGCAAACCCATACTATCATACACAAAAATAAATGTAAAAAACACTATCCCTGACTCCATTTACTATTTCGACAGCGTTAGCGCGAGAAACCCCGACTTATTTGGGCGCGAAAATCAAAAATCGACAAATCGCTTTCGACAACTTTTTAAAGAAGCAAATATATTTGATTTATAAATACGTATTTTTGGTGAATGGGTTTTATCTCATATTTTACGATTACATAACTATTTAGTTATGTAATCGTAATATGTGAGATAAATCCCATTCACATGAAAAAATATTTGTTTGGTTGTCAAGTGTAATTTGTAAATAATACATTCGATTTTTCGTATATGTAAACGATTTTTTTGCATACAAGTGTATCCGAAGAGTCGCAACACTACGTGCAGTGACCTAACTACGTAACTTTGTAATGCGGTCAAGAATATCTATAACTATTAGAAATTATTTACTGTGTAAATATGTGTTATTTTGCTTTGTTTGAAAGTTTTCAATTACATTTAGATATTAAGAATTGTACATTTTTAGATACAATAATGAAATCTTTCTAAATTCATGGTTTTATGAAAAAGGTTATCGAAACTGAATAATGTACGTATGAACAAAGTTGTTTCGGTTTGAAAAATATGAAACGTCAAACGGTACCTCTTAGATTTGATGGACTGTAGTTCGCTCATATTCTGCCATGTGATGGCGTGCAAATTTAGTACATTTGTCAATTTCTTAAATCTACATTAAATCTATAATCATTACCATTATGTATTTATTATTATTATTAATTAACATCATTATTTATGTTCAAGTGTCATTCTATAAATTTGTCATTTAAATATTCATGTATTGTCATTTATGAAAATATCTTATATGTACGAAAAAACCTAAATATTTTCGAAAAACTATCTGATGTACACAATTTTAATACGAGAAATAAAAATAAACTAGTTGTACCAAAACTTAGGCTTCACAAGGTTGGTGATTCATTTGTAGGCAGCTGCATAAAAATATTTAATAAAATTCCTCAGGACTTGATTGATATGCCAATGAATAAATTTAAAATAGAAGTGAAAAAAACTTTAATGAGTAAAGGTTACTATAAAGTGGATGAGTACCTTAATGATGTTAATGCGTGGTCAACATAAGTCTCTTGCTTGCTCGCACAAAATAAATTGTAAACCAAAACAAATTTAAAAAAGAAAAATAATCTAGTTCTAATGTAGTTCGCTGAGTTTCTTGCTGGTATCTTCTCAGTAGACCTAATCTACCGAACCAGCGAAAGAACCATTTTCCAATGGTTTATTTTTACATTATTTAATATTTTTATATTATTTCTTGACATACATAATTGTAAAATTTTGACGTTCATATGTGCTCTTTATGTGCCTAAACTGAATAAATGAAATTGATTCTTTGATTCTTTGATCTCAATATTTTTGGTTCCTGTGTTGATTCGAACTATGGAATGGAATGGAAGGGGAACTCCCTTGTCCGCACTTAGCCTCCCTTTTGGGCCATTGTGCGTGTGGAGTACTGGCTAGAGTAGCCAGCCTAGCTCCGCCCAGAAGCGCAGAAGCTTACTGGGGGCTTCACAGGCTTCGCGGAGCGACCTCACTGTACCGAGGATTTGTGATCGTTGATAGGCTACTGCCTCACATTCCAGTACTACGTGGGCGGCCGTTTCCTCGGCAGCAAAACATCCCCTGCAAAGGGGACTGTCCGTGACACCAATGGTGTATAGGTGCTTGTGGAGGGGGCAGTGGCCCGTTATAGTCCCCATTATTGTTCTTAGACTTGTTCTGTCTAGTTTTAGGAGACGTTTCGTGAGTCGTTTGTTTACTGATGGCATAACCACTTTTGACTGCTTGCAGTCGGTGGCTTGTGTCCATCTTTGGTTATGTAGTTCCGCGGATCTCTCGCGTGTCCAAGTGCGGAGTTGCGAGAAAGGGATTGGTAGCAATGGTAGCGGGCCATCGACGCTCATACCAGAGCCTCTCTTCGCAAGTTCGCCCGCGGCATCATTGCCGTAGGACCCGCTATGCCCCTTTATCCATTGCAGCGTTACTGCATTTGGGGTGGATAGCCTGTTCAGGGCTGTTTGGCACTCCGCTACTAGTGTGCTGTTAGTCATTTGCTGTTCCAGCGCTTGCAAAACTGCTATGCTGTCGGTTAGGAATCTTATATTTAAGCCCTTCACCTTCAGTTCGCTTATTGCTGTCGCAGCAGTTGTTATGGCAACACATTCGCATTGAAAGATCGAGCTGTGCTTGCCTAGTGGTAGGTGGATGTTCAAGCCAAGGTCTAGGGAGTGTACGCCGGCTCCTGAGCCATTTTTTGTTTTGGAGCCGTCAGTGTATACGCGTACCTCTCCAATACCGGAGTAGTCCTTTTCCTCGGCCTGTTTTGTTATTTGGTATTTTTTGTTCCAGAAATATTGTTTAAAAGTTCTATCGCAGGGGGCGGCCATCAGTGGCCGATGTTTTAGGGCTCGTCCAAGGATTGTGGTATGAGGACTGTCGTAATAGTTGCCCCAGAGTCCCAGGTGCCACAACCTAATGGCGTTGATGGTGGCCTCCTGTTGGATGAACAGGTCAAGCGGTACTATGTTGAGGGCAATCTCCATAGCAGCGGTAGGAGTGGTTTTCATGCATCCACAGATTGATGAGCAGGCCAGCCTCTGGAAGGATTTTAGCCTGGCAATCACGGTAGACAGCTCTGTTCGAGTCCACCATACTAAAGCCCCATAGGCTAGCATGGGTCTGATCACTGCTGTGTATAGCCACAGAATTATTTTGGGTGAGAGTCCCCATGTAGTGCCCATCATTCTTTTGCATTGGTAAAAGGCAATTGTGCACCTGTTCAGCTTGTGTTCAAGGTGTTTGTTCCAGAGCAATTTGCTGTCGAGAATAACCCCTAGGTATTTGACTTCTTCCCTAAGTGTTAGTTCGGTTGCAAAGAGTTTTGGGAGCTTGTATGGGCCCAGTACTCTTCGGTTTGTGAACATTATTAGTTCCGTTTTCTGGGGGTTGACCGATAGGTCGTGCTTTTCGCACCAGCTTTCGATTATTTTGAAAGCCTGTCTCATGCGGTTGCATATGGCACTCTCGAACAACCCCGATACCAGGATCGTAATGTCGTCCGCATAGCCTACAGTGAAGAGGTTATTTGCGTTTAGATCCGTTACAAGCTCGTCCACCACCAGGTTCCATAATAGGGGAGAGAGTACTCCTCCTTGTGGACATCCTCTGCTTACGATACCTCGTGTGGTGGAGTTGACTGTAAGTTGCACCGCCCTCTGTTTAAGCATATTGTCGATCCATTCGACAAGCGTTGAAGGCACGTCATGGTCGAGAAGTGATCTGTTGATGCTGTTAAAATTGGTTTTGTCAAAAGCACCTTCAATGTCAATAAATGCGCCAAGAGTAGGTTGTTTTGATTTTAGTGCTCCACCGATTCGGGACACCACATGGTGAAGTGCCGATTCTGTGGATTTGCCTTCGCTGTAGGCATGTTGATTAGGATGTAAAGGTTTGAGTGTTAGTATCTGACTTCTAATCACTCTGTCGCCTAATCGTTCGAGTGTTTTTAGTAGAAATGAGGTCAGGCTGATGGGTCTAAATGACTTTGCCTGAGTGTAGTCACTTCTACCTGGTTTGGGGATGAATATTATTTTTACCTCCCGCCATTTCAAGGGTATATAGCGGTGTGCGAGACAACCTTGTAAAAGTTTAACAAGGTAGTCTGCTATTATGGGGCCGCTCCATTTTAGGAGTCCTGGAAATATACCGTCCAAGCCTGCTGCCTTGAAGGGTAGGAAGGTGTTGATTGCCCATAGCAGTTTTTCTTTGTTAATGGTTTCTCGAGCCACCTCCCAGTCTTGGTGACTGGTTGGTCGCTCATTTGTGTCCACCCATGAGTAATCGGTTGCTAGTTTGCATCCAGGGAAGTGGGTGGTTAGTAGTATTTCGCTTGTTTCAGCGTCGTTTTTTGTAAAGGTGTTATCTGGTTTTTTGAGGCACCCAATTGATTGGTCGTGCTCTTTTGAGAGGCAAGCTTGGACCTTGGATGCCTGGTTGCTAGTTTCGATGTTTGTGCAGAAGCGTCTCCAGCACTCTACGCTTCTCTGACGTATTTCTTTTTTATATATTTTTTTTGTGTTTTGGTACATCTCCCAGTCAGTCGGTTCCCTGGTGTTCTTAGCCCTGTTGAAAAGTTTTCTCAACTTGCGTCGTAGCTTCTCAAGGGATAAACACCACCAGTGTCGCCCTTTGCCAACCATTGGTGTGGTGAGGGGGCAGGACTGCTCGTAGCTTGAGATGAGAATTGATGTGATTTCGTTTGTGTAGTAATCTAGGTCGGTAATTTTGAGGTTTTCTGAGGGGTTTTGTAGGTTGTTAAACCTTGTGCTAACTAGACTTACAAATTTTTGTTTGTTTGTCTTGCGTGGCTGCCTACATGGTTTTGGTTTTGGTAGCTCTATGTTTATGCAGAATCGAATCCATCTGTGGTCTGAGCATGAGGCCTCTTCGGACACATGCCACTTGGTGATGGATTTTGCTATTCTGGCTGACGCTAGGGTAAGATCTATTATCGTTTGATGGCGAGTGTTGACGAACGTGGGTTCGGAGCCTTGATTTAATAGGTTAAAGTTGTTTGTGAAAATAAAGTTGAGCATTTCCTCACCTCTTTTGTTGGTGTCTTTATTACCCCAGAGAGTGTGGTGCGCGTTCGTGTCGACTGCGATGATGATGTCCAGACAGCTGAGTTCCGGCAGGGGTACGTCTTCGTCGCTCGGCAGGTAGGCGGAAGCAAGGACGATGTCTGGCTGATGCTGGTCACTTCTGCTCAACCTGACGGCTGTCAGGTCCCTTGAGCAGAATTGATTGATTAATAGTGTTGATGAGTGTTTAGGTAGGCAGATGCATGTTCTTGGTTTACTTACGGAAGTATCCAGCAGCAGTTTGCCTCCGGTGTTGTTGAGGCCGCAGACCTTGTTTCCTCTGATCCACGGCTCCTGAATCAGGGCAACGGTCTGCGGGTTTTCTTCCAGCACTCGGCGCAGGGAAGCCGTCGCGGTCTGACTGTGCTGGAGGTTGGCCTGGATTATGTTAGTCCCGTAGCGGGGAGGACGGGAGGTCACCAAGTTCACTCCCTCCTCCCCCCTCGGGAAAGGACTCCTCCTCTGAGCCGAGGAGTGGTGACGGTGGTCCATCTTGCCCCATGTCAGCCAATTGCTCAGCTGGCTCGGGAGCACCCGTGTCCATCAGAGTCGGCGGCGCCCGCGTCATAGACATTGACGCCGTCGGCCCGGACGAGACTGCAGTTTCCCGTGCGTCCGGCGGTGACTGTGTTTGGGCAACGTTTTTCTCCGCGTCCCCCTTAGGAACGACGTTCGGCAGCTGCTCCAGGAAAATGACGTAGATGTTTCCCATTAGGTAATACAGTCTACGCTCATTGGCCAAGGCTAGCCTCGCCTCCGCCTCCGGGATGCGGAAGTGAAGGTTTGTTTTTGTGCCATCCTGGTGTTCCCTCGTTGCAGTGCGGTCCCAGGCATTGATGTTGAGGTGCCTGTTTCGCCGAGCTAGGAGCCTTTGCAGGTTTTCGGGGTTGGCAACGCGGCCAGGCACGCTAACCACGCAGGAGATCTTCCTCGGTATTGCCGATTGCGCCCGAACTACAAGGCTGGTGTTGGGTAGTGGCGATTCCATGGCACTTACCGTAGTAACTAGCCACGCCAGCGTGAAGTCGTCCTCGCACCAAGTTTTGAGGACGCCGTCTGAGTGGTGGGGCCGACCACGAAACCGCAGGTCATTTGGGGTGGTAGAGAGGGAGGCATCAAGGTCCGCCAGGAGTTCTTCCCTGAGTTTGCTCTCGATGTTTTCCCTTATAGCCTCTGCCTGTGCCTGTGACAGATCCTGGAGCTGCTTCAGCGTACGAGCCAGTGGTCCTGCCGGAGTTTCGAGGCTTTTTGCCCTCTCCCGTTGGGGTCACAGTTTCCTCTGGCCGTGAGCGCTTCGTCGGTCTTACGCTGGTTGCTGGTTGTTGTTGTTTCGGTTTAGCGGTGGAGACGGCTGAGCCACCCGTGGAACTTCCAGGGTTAACAGGATGCCTTGCGGCATCTGCTGCGTTCGCTCGTGCTTCTGCTCTCGCTTTGAAGCGTCGTCTTTTGGCCGAGGACATCTTTTTATGTGCTGTCGACCAGGTGGGATCGTTGGTGGTGGGTGATTGTATGGCCTCTCTAAGAGAGGTCATATCCATCGCCTCGGGTGTTGTAGATTGTTGACCAGAGGTCGCTGTCACCGGGTTGCGTGAGTTCTGGTGGGCCGATTTACCCCGGGTTATTGGGGTCACACCCTTTGACGCAACCTGTTCGGCTGGGTTTCGGGGTGTGGCGCCTTGCGGCGCATTTTGTCCCGAACCAGACCTCAATGCGAGCGGTGGGACACTACTGGGCCCAGCTTCGGGCATTGGACGGGTTGCTGCCCCTGGCATTTTGCCAGTTGCAGATTTTCCCGTTATGCCCTTTGCTGAGGTGGGGCAGGAGGTGGGTGCTTGTGCAGCAGCCTTCCTGGTATAACTCGGTAGAATGTTTGGGCATGATACTGCTTTTTCAGCAGCAATCATACCCGAGTGAGATGTGGTGGGAAAGGATACTGCTTCTGCAGCAGCGATCTTGACCGATGGTGTTGGTGACGGTGACGATACTGCTTGTGCAGCAGTGATCGTGCCCGAAGGAAGTTTTGGAAGTGCTGCTTTTGCAGCAGCGGTCTTCCTGGTGGTGCTTTTTGAACATGTCTCGGAATCCATGTGTTGTACGAGTAATATTTTCACCTCGGGAGCTCTCCACCCGCCACGGAGCCCTCACGTCGGGGACGTCGCTTGCATTGCAAGTGATCGCCAGAGCTACTCCCTCGGTATAGGTCCCCTGATTCGAACTAATAATGTATACTATATAATGCAGTATCATATAGTATGTATACTATTAGAAAAAAAAAGTCTTATCAATCCAGATTTGCAGCAGAGATGCGCTACGAGAAAATTGAAAATTTATTTATTTATTTATTTATTTCTTAAAGGTACGCTTACAGATTACTGCCATTGCGTGACTAAACATTTGGATACAATCAAATATATTATAAGATCTAGACAGTATTCCAAATATAGCATACACAACATGAAATTACATCTTCACATTCGTCATGCTCATACAAAATATGCAACTAAAAACCTCTTTGAGTAGGTTAAAATAGCACACATTGAATACTTAATTTAAAAAAAAAAACATAAAAACACAAGTATAAATAAAAATGCTGCTCGAATGTCATGGGCATTGTACACCCACTAAATTTGATATGGCCTTCTTGTACTGGGAGAATCTACCATTGAATATGTCTACGTCCTCAGCCCGATTCAGTTTGTTATATGTGCGGCACATCCTAACGATAGGATTATAGAAGGAGGTGTTGTTTTTGTAAATTCCAATCGAAAATACATTGGGACAGCGCGATCTGTGTCTAGTGTTAATGCAGACCGCAGACAGCAAACCCGGCGCATCGATGGCGGAGTGTATGATTTTGTGAAGGCAAAGGAGATCATACCTTTTACGGCGGGCTTCAAGTGATATCATATTGAACTCAACCAACCCATCACCATAGTGCTGCAGCGATCTACCGTAGCTGAATTTACGGGAAACGTATCTTAAACAGCGCCGCTGTACACTCTCTACGGCATCTATATGAACATCATAGAAAGGGGACCAGATTGGACAGCAGTATTCAAGACCGCTTCGGACCAGGCTAGAGAAAAGAGTCAATACACTTTGCTGCCTTCTAAAATCTCTTGTAGATCTTATGATAAATCCCAAAAGTTTACGGGCTCTATTTACTATATGTAGGTAGTGAGGACGGAAAGTCAGCTGCTCATCAAAAAGTACACCCAAATCTTTAATTACATCCTTTTTCTCTAAAACTTGACCCTCTATTGAATATTCAGAGCTAAGTGTATTCCGCTTCCTAGTAAAAGAGATAAAACAGCACTTTTTCACGTTAAGGCTCATTCTGTTGAACGAGCACCAGTCCGAGATAACTTGCAAATCTTGTTGAAGTGCCATATATTGCCTAGGGTCTCTGACATCAGTGAAAATTTTGATATCGTCGGCGTATAAAAGAGAGGGACAGGATATTTGGCTGACCAGATCATTTATAAAGGTAATAAAAAGAAGCGGGCCCAGATGTGAACCCTGAGGAACTCCTGATGAGACAGATATAGGCGAAGAAGAGTAACCCTTAACAGTAACAAGTTGACTGCGGTTACTTAGGTAAGAAATAATCCACCTTAGCAAAGAGCCATTGATGCCGTAGTGCTCAAGTTTAAGGCCCAGCAGCTGGTGATCCACCCTATCGAAAGCCTTGCTAAAATCTAGGTAAATAGCATCGACCTGACCTCCAGTAGCAAACGACTGACATAGGTAGTTTTTGAACTCCAAAAGATTGCTTAATGTCGATCTTTTTTTGACAAAACCGTGTTGCCTTTCCGAGATACAACTACTCAAGTGAAGATAAAAGGAGGAGTAAACAACAGTTTCAAACAATTTAGCCATACAGGGCAAGATACTTATCGGCCTATAGTTAGCGCATAGTGCCTTGTCGCCAGACTTAAAAATAGGGACAATGTGGGCCGTCTTCCAACGAATGGGAAAAATGCTCGACTGCAAGGACTTATTAAAGATTATTGACAGTGGGCGAGACAGCTCCTCACGACACTTCTTTATAAATCCTGGCGGGATTCCATCGGGACCTGGCCCCTTTCGGGAATCTAATTGCTTAATTTTTGAGCAGATATCCTGTTGGCTAATAGTGACTTGATATAGAGATAGATTTCCAACACGAGGCATATTATGCAGCACGAAAGGTTGCTCGCCAGAGGGACTGTCATAAACTGACCCAAAATATTCAGCGAATAATTCACAGATTTCTTGCCCGTTGGAACCGATTTTATTATTGTGCAACATTGTGAGAGGTATGGTTGAACCACCTTTCCTGTCATTAACATACCGCCAGAACATCTTGGGATCCTCACTCAGAGACTCCTCGACAGAAAATAGAAACTTTCTGTAACAGTCTGCAATAAGAACTTTACACCTGCTTCGCAGTAAAGAGAAAGTATCATAATCCCTTGGATTCGAAAATTTTTTGAAACGTTTATGATATTTATTTTTTTCTCTTATACAACGAATTAAGGCCTGATTGTACCAAAGGGGGTATTTATTCGAAGCTACGTTTCTTACAAGTGGAGTATTTTTTGAAATCAACTCGTTTAATTTGTTATAAAAAGCATCTACACATTCATTAACATTTTCTGGTGAGAGTAAAGCCTCCCAATCGACACAGTTCAATTCAGACTTTAAATTGGCATACTGACACTTATTAAAATTATAACGCCCGTTAAATTTCGGCTTAGTCACCCCAACAGAACCACCCCTCACACTAACGTGATACGCCAGATGATGATTATCTGAACGGCACAAAGGTTCAGTTTGCTGTACAGTGACTAAATTATATGGCAAAGAGGTCAGTACTAGGTCTAAATACCGATTATTTTTGTTGGGGATATCGCAACACTGAATCAGACTACAGACTTCCATTGTCTCAATAAGCAAGTTGGCTCTACTGTCTTGAGGAATGATTGGCAGGCAGGGGGCAAAGTCCATTTGCCTAACCCATGTTAAATTCGCGCTATTAAAATCACCCAGTACTAGAAAGTCACTACCAGAAGCAGAGCTGAGTATTACATTCTGAGAATTGTAATGAAATGCTTCTACGTCTTGCAAAGGTAAATCAGGTGGCAAATAGCAAAGACAGATATGCAAAGGTCTTTCATCACGATTACTGGGCTGTATGGTAACCCAGATATCCTCAACTCTGCTTTCCCAGGTTGTCTGACGGACAACACTTATATTATTTTTGACTGCAACATAGACACCTCCACCTTCCTGTTTGTGTGAGCATGAGCTGACACGGTCACGTCTATACACAATATACCTGTTATCTATAGTCTCGTTATCAAAGACGCTGCTGTCGAAATTGGTCTCAGTCAGACAAACAACATCGTAATCGGCATTCAATAGATTTAAGTATATTGTAGTAAGCTTAGATCTAGCTCTACCCAAGTTTTGATAAAAGACACTATACATCATAAATTAAAGTTATTCACCGAATAGCAAAAGCATAGAAAAAATCAAATAAATATATAGAAAAAAAAAAAAAGAACAGTTTATAACTTATCCAGGAAATCTCGATTCCTTATAAGAACTGCGCTAGTGGTTTCGTCCTTGCGTATATAGATTTGACCATATTTTATCCACACATATTTAAAACCACGATCCTTGGCAAATTTTCGAACTACTGCATGTAAGGTCTTTTGCTCTGGGCTCAGGTGTTCTGTGACGTAAACTCTGCACGATTCACCTTGAATCTCTAGATCTGAGGATGTTAAACCACGGTCAGGGTGAGCTTTGCTGAACCGATGTGTCGCTGAAAGTACCAAATCTCGGATCCTCGGTGTTGCGAAAGTCACCACTATATTTCGTGGCCTGCTAGAGGAGATGTTAACTTTTGCCACTCTTCGGCATGCGGTGATGTTTGCGTCATCTATAGGGATCTTAACTAAATCACTAAGCTTTTTAAGTAACAACAAGACATTCTCGTTTTTGCGTTCAGGGACTGCTTGTATTTCGATGTTACAGCTGCGTGACAATTTCTCCATTCCCGCCAGGCGAGCATTGAGTTTCGCTATTTCGGATTGAAGCTTATTGTTCTCACTCTCCAATGATTTTATTGTGGCAGTGCCGTTATCTATGTGTGTCCGTAATTCCTGTTGCTCCTTACATATGAAATCCGTAGTAACGCTAAAATCATCTTTGATAACCTTTAAAGCACCACCTATCTCACTTGCCACCATCTCTCTGACGTCATTACGTAAGGCCTTGCGAAAGCTCTCCATAAACACAGTCAAACTTGAGCTAAGCTTCCGATCTAAGAGAGAACTTATCTTGTCCATTGTTACCACCTCGTTAGCGTTAGTAACAGAATTGGGCTTCAACACAGGTTCAATAGAATCAGGAGTAGTAGAAAGGCCCTCAGATTGTATAAAATCACATGACATGTCCAATGACTCACCATCGATGGGTGTCAGGTGGCTATGACGCACAGGCGTGGTGTCGTTTGACTGGGTTCGCCGGGTGACACTATTACACGAGGGACATATCCAGTTCAAGATCTGACCCTTCGTAAGAGCAGAAAATTGAAGCTTTTCCATGTTCAGACATTGATAATGATATTTACCAAGGCACAATCGGCACTTCATTGCATCTTTGCTAATCAACGTCGTATTGCAGGCATTACAGATCATATTTACAATGATTTACCACTTACTTCGTAAAACAGGTAAGCCTATTGTAAGATGTCCTCAATGTTTCTGTGTGAAAGGCCCGTCGGCATAAATGTCCGCTTTAGTCGCTAGTTGACGGCCGCACGTAATCCGTACACTGACAGTACATGTGGGTAGTACGAAAATAAAATTCTGACAATCTGTAAAAACAGATGATATCCTCACTTATATCTCCTCTGACAGAACAAGGTTTTAGAAACTGTTTACACCATCACGTTCCTGAAATCACTGTGCACAAGTAGGTATACAATACACCTTTAAACTATTATTTTAAACTGAATTGCGGATTTTAGTGCGACGAGAGAAAAAATACATGACCACCTCGGATGACATTTATGACATTTTTGAAATTTTTCGTCTTGAAAATTCGTCGTACAATTTACTTTTCAATCTTCTTCCATCCAATGCTTTTACCGCTGTCCGGTAGAAATGCATCTTCAGGCAAAATTTTACTTCCCTGCTATAGTGTTCTATAGATTGTATTAACTATTTTATAAACAACGTCATTGTAAGCATTTCAGATAGTGACTAATTCTATATAGGTATTTAAACTATCATGGTCACTGACATCAGTATCAGAATAAACGGGATATTTACCATGTTTCATTATTTTGAGTTTCCGATATTTCGGCGCTGTTGCAAGCACCATGATCACAGAGGAACTGGAGTATTGGCGGTGAACAAAGAAAAAGATTTTTCTTCTAGGAGTAATTATATCGATCTACCCTCTTTCGAGTTCTTTTACTACGCGTATCTGCACTACTATTGGTTTCACTCTCACCACAAACTCGAACCCGATCTCGATCACGTTCACGACATACGATGCTCACTGTATCCACTCGCGATTTTGTTTTAGCTTGTTCCCGGTTGTTTTTGCAAAGACGGACCACTGGATGCCAGACGTTCGGCAGTTGAAACCCATCCTCACGATTGAAATTTTTATACTTTTTTATTTCAATGGCTTCCCTTACCAGTCTTGGTATATAGTGGCGTTCTGTCGAAAGCATCTGAGGGTTATGTAGCTCGATCCAGTGGTTCGTACCGGACTCCAATAAATGTTGAGCGATTGCAGATTTATGCGGTTCATTGTTTTTGACTGCCCTGATGTGTTCCTTGATTCGGCATGTAACCGTTCTTTTTGTTTGTCCTATATAAGAACTGCCACAGCTACAGTCAATCTTGTACACTCCCGGTCTGTCCAATGGGGAGCCATCTTTGGGTGAGCGCAGGCATTGCGACTGCTTTTTAAAAGGAGTGAAAATAGTTTTGACCGATACCTTATTCAGGATGTTAGCGATCTTATCTGTCACTCCTTTGATGTAGGGTAAAAAGGCTGGCTGTCTTTCCACCTTATAGTTCCGGGGTTTATTTGTGGTGAGTCTTGGTGGTCTTATCCGTCCATTGTATCCATTCTTTTGTAGAACGCCGCTTATGTGCTTCAATTCTTCTTGTAAATGTTCCTCGTCACATAAACTATATGCGCGGTCAGTAAGCGACGTCACTACCGAATTCAGATGGCGCGGATGATGATGTGAGTCGGCATGCAGGTAGCGGTCAGTGTGAGTGGGTTTCCTGTACACGGAGTGGCTACACGACCCATCCTCACGAACACCGATCCTCACGTCAAGGAAGGCAAGGGTTCTTTCCTTTTCCATTTCGTACGTAAAGCTCATTTTTCCATGGATGTTGTTGAACTGGGCCACGTATTATTGTACAATATTCTCACTCCTCTCCAGTATACAAAAAATGTCATCAACATACCGTTTCCAGATTTTGATGCTTGGGGCGGTGGGTATGGCTATGGCTTCGAAATGTTCCATCCACAAGTTAGATAGAATATATATAGATAGAATATACTCCTTTTAAAAAGCTGTCGCAATGCCTGCGCTCACCCAAAGATGGCTCCCCATTGGACAGACCGGGAGTGTACAAGATTGACTGTAGCTGTGGCAGTTCTTATATAGGACAAACAAAAAGAACGGTTACATGCCGAATCAAGGAACACATCAGGGCAGTCAAAAACAATGAACCGCATCAATCTGCAATCGCTCAACATTTATTGGAGTCCGGTACGAACCACTGGATCGAGCTACATAACCCTCAGATGCTTTCGACAGAACGCCACTATATACCAAGACTGGTAAGGGAAGCCATTGAAATAAAAAAGTATAAAAATTTCAATCGTGAGGATGGGTTTCAACTGCCGAACGTCTGGCATCCAGTGGTCCGTCTTTGCAAAAACAACCGGGAACAAGCTAAAACAAAATCGCGAGTGGATACAGTGAGCATCGTATGTCGTGAACGTGATCGAGATCGGGTTCGAGTTTGTGGTGAGAGTGAAACCAATAGTAGTGCAGATACGCGTAGTAAAAGAACTCGAAAGAGGGTAGATCGATATAATTACTCCTAGAAGAAAAAACTTTTTCTTTGTTCACCGCCAATACTCCAGTTCCTCCGTGATCATGGTGCTTGCAACAGCGCCGAAATATCGGAAACTCAAAATAATGAAACATGGTAAATATCCCGTTTATTCTGATACTGAGTGACTAATTCTATTTCTGAATATCTCCAATATGTTTTTTTTATATATATTACTTAGGTGGTTCCCGGAAGAGTAGAATTTGGGCCACCCTATCTCTTCCCATGCGATGTCGTACAAGGCGACTGAAGGCGGTTTAACATCAGATAGATATATACAACCCAGACTCAGTCTCTGGCTCGAGTCAACAATAGTGCCCGGAATACAGCAATAGGCTCACCCCCTATTACGTGGGACCGAATACAATTATTGGTGAAATGTGGGTGTTAATTCATCTCTGCGTAACCCCTCGGGGATAAAGACGTGACTATATGTATGTATGTATGTGGCAGATAAGCACACGGACCACCGGATGGAAACTGGGAAGTGGTTACCGTGGCCTATGGACGTTTGCAACACCAGGGGTGTAACACTCGCGCTGCCGAATCTGAAGAAACCTTCCAATGCTCCTCTTGAAGAATCTTATATTGGAGGCGCATGAGAAAACCGCTGCTGTGGAGTTCATTCCACAGCTTAAGCTTGGTTGGGGTAGGTTTAGCGAAATAGAGTTGCTGTGCCCCAACAGGACTTGAACACTTGAACGCAAATAAATAAAGATTTTGACTTCGAAACCTTCTTATTTGATTTATTATATTGTTTTTTATAAATTTATATATAGGACACGTCAATTAGATTAGAATTAAAATTTGCCTTGTCTAATGGTAAGTTGAAGGCAAAGTCTCAGAAAAGAGGGTCACCATTACTTACATATACTATGTGACAATGGTGATACTCAGCTTGACGGCCTCATCATATGCTTTTTCACGCCCTGATTAAAGACCTCTGGACTGTAGGAAGAAGGAAACACGTGAACTGGTCATGAATTCCAGGCCTTAATGGTGCGATAAAGGAAAGAGTCAACGAACATTTTGGTTCTTGATCGGATTTTTTTTTCTTCTTTAATAATTTTGGTTAAATATCCTTCCCTAAAATTTAATAATGTTGAAGCCATCTGAAAATATCTCTTACCTAAAACATTCGTCATTATACAGCCTACACCGTCAAATCATAACAAAAACAGAATGAATCTATAAAAAAAAATATGGCTATAATTTCAACTTCTTGTTTCTGTATCTTGTTGACGGTCAATTTTAAGTTTCCTTTATTCACTCTTCTTGTTATAGTTTTAATGTCTACACATCCCCAGTATCTAATCTCCAAACACAAGATAAACTACAATAACAAACACTCAAATCTAAAAAAAAATATTTTCTGTCACACACACCGAGCTCGTAAAACCGAAAGATAAAATTTTACGCCTCACGCCAAGTAGGTGTATGAGAGAATTGTAGAAAAAACTTAAATATTATACATCGCGATAACTGCGACGTGAATTTTCAGCGGTTCCCACTATCCCGGGAATTTATTCCGTAGTGAAAATCACTCGGGAATCATATTCCATTCAATTTCCGCGCACTTTTCCGCAGCAACTATTTTTGGCGGGAGGACACACGAACGGTGAACGAGCGACCGAATGGAAGATTGGTATCTGTTAATTTGTTCAGTGATTTTATAGAATCTGTGGGTGGTCCTTTTATCTGTGGACGCTTAAGGTTTTCATTTGTGCTTAGTTTGCTGGCGGTTCATTGACCTATTTTGGAATGGGAATAAGATTGCTTACCATTGTAATGTTACGAGTTTCATTTAGTACGTTTTTCTAATATCAAGCTATAGCTTCACCGTTTCAATATGAATTCAAAAGAAAGTGTCCCATAACTATTATTTCTATGCCATAATGCTGTAATTATGTTCAACGTACTCGTATCCTAAGAAGGACACCCAGTTCCGACTTTTTCTCTGCTGAAAATACAACAAAGTGACGTGATTGGTAAAAATATGAGTTTGGCGAGACCATGAGAATAAAAAAAAAAAAATTGTATAGTTTTATTTTATACCACTTTGGTGGCAGACAAGCACACGGCTCACCTGATGGAAAGTGGTTACCGTGGCCCATGGACGTTTGTAACACCAGGGCAGTCACAGTCACGCTGCCAACCCTGTAGAAACAGAGTTTCTGTGCCGTCAGTGTAGAAGACAAAGCAGGACAAGCCTTTAGTCTTCCCACTGACAGCGCGAATTCTCCAGTGAGCTCTGGCTACCCTACTCACCGCTGGGAACACAACACGAAGTTATTATAGCCGCGGTTTTCTGTAGGGCGGAGGTACTACCTCAGTCGGACTGCCCAATTGGGTGGAAATACCGCCGTGCACTACCTCCTATCATTTTGAAGTTCAGATAATATATGGAATTTATGGTGATGAATAGCAAAATGGTTTACTCTTATAGAATAAACAATTTAATGTTTACCTTAATAAAGTTATTCAATCTAGTCATTCTGCAGATGGAAAAGAAAAAGTATGGTCAAAGACGTTTAGCTGGTGAAGCACCTTAAAAACGCTTTCCGCTCAGTTCGCTAATGTAATGTATGTACCTAGCTATCACATTTCCCGATCAATATGCATCGTTAAAGAAAGTCCGTCGAGTTTTACTATTCACCATATTTAAATTCGCAATTTCAATCATTTTAATGGTTTTTATTTATTGCAATGTTTATATTATCTCGTAATATAATAATTGTTTGAGAAGTTCAGCGATAGAGAAAACAGTCGAACTCGGCACAAGAATAAATTATGTTTACCTTTGATAAGGCTAGAGTTATTTAAGAAAAATGTGTATTGTATGTGTGTAAAAATATATAATCATTTGCCGAACAATGTTGCTGAACTACCTGTAAGATTATTTAAAAGGACAATGTTTAAAATGTTATTAAATAAAGATTATTATGACGTACATGAATATTTAAATGACAAATTTATAGAATGACACTCGAACATAAATAATGATGTTAATTAATAATAATAATAAATACATAATGAGTATCAGAATAAACGGGATATTTACCAAGTTCCTCCGTGATCATGGTGCTTGCAACAGCGCCGAAATATCGGAAACTCAAAATAATGAAACATGGTAAATATCCCGTTTATTCTGATACTGATGTGAGTGACCATGATAGTTTAAATACCTATATAAATACATAATGGTAATGATTATAGATTTAAGAAATTGACAAATGTACTAAATTTGCACGCCATCACATGGCAGAATATGAGCGGACTACACTATGTTATTATACCACCTCTATACACCATGTTCTAGCAAATAAATGAATTTGATTTGAAAACCTACAGCAAAAAAACGAAAGCTCCTAGATTCGATTACCTGTTCAGGTAAAGTGTTTTGAGTTTTCTGTTCAAAAATATTAAATGATTACATGGAACGTGACCATAACATGAATGAGTTCCACTTTGTAACTCATAACTCATTTATTCATTAGAATATTACATGTCACATAAGTACATACATACATATAATCACATCTTTATCTCTGGAGGGTTAGGCAGAGGTGAATTAATACCCACATTTCACCAATCATTGAATTCGGTCCCACGTAATAAGAGGTGAGCCTATTGCCGTCTTCCAGGCACTATTGTTGACTCAAGCCATGCATCTGAGGCTGAGTCTGGGTATATATCTGCTGAGTATATATCTGTGTGATGTTTAATGATGTCACATAAACACATATGCTTGAAAAAGCATCTTATGAGGCCGCCAAGCTGATTGCCACCATTGTAACATTACTTAGTGTCTGTAATGGTGACCCTTTTACCTGAGATTTTACCTTTAGGAAGCCGCATGGTTCTCGGCAAAGTGAAATTTGGACCACCCCATCTCTTCCCATGCGGTGCCATACAAGGCGATTAAGAGATAGGGCTGTTTAACATCAGACAAATATATACAGCCCAGACTCAGCCTCAGATGCTTGCTATGAGTCAACAATAGGCTCACCCCCTATTAGATGGGACCGAATTCAATGAATGGTGCCTAACCCGCCAGGTATAAAGGCGTGATTATATGTATGTATGTTTCCCATTAGCATACCATCAGACGAGGTGAAGTCAAATTAGCGCATCCTATATACAAAAAAAGTCTATTAAATATCTATGCTTAGTTGTAAGTTTTCAACATTCAAAACATTTATACAGGTTTGAATTTAAAAAATGTAGTGTGACAGATTTCCATATAATATAATTCATTTTGTGTCTCAATGGTGGTAATACCCTCTCAAAGACAAAACTACAGAAATTTCTTCTAGTTGAAGCAACTGAACGACTGCAGTCCGGTGGTTTATTGCCTAGGATGTAGCCATTCCTTGATGAATAGCTTCCTCCGCCAGCGACCACGACTGCACAGAGAAATGACGCGGAACAAGGCATAAACTTGACACGCCGCCAAGCACAGAATTGCTGGTAGAGTAATGGCTGAAGGGGAAATTCTAACATACAAGCAGTATATAAATATTCCTTATTTTAAGCAATAATTTGGCTTGAATACTACTAATGTATCAATATTCTACAAATACTACACAACGCTATCTAGACTCATGGTAAGCATAGCTTAACTAGCTTGTATAATGGAATTTAGAATACGGATAAACATACTTAAATACTTTTTTTTTTTGTAAATACATACATATTATACATAGAAACAGCCAGACCAATGCAAATAACCATATTCATGCATACAAATATTTGCACTGAGCGGGGATCGATCCCGCGCCTCCTGCGTAGCATTCGCGTTCACTACCGCCACGCCTCAGAGGCTGGTCAATCAATGGTACTAGTGTTTCACATATTGGGTTTACCTCTTGTGCTTAGCTTTTTTTTGTATTGGGATACATAAGTGCAAATGATTTTTCCGCGCATAGAATACAATAAAATAGAAAGTGTTTATTTGTAAAACATCACTATGTTTTGCCACTTGTGCATACAAATTTATTTAGTGGCTATTTACTTAGTGAATTGTCGGAATGTCATATTATTATAAGTGTCACAATAGTGCAATAGAATAAATCCATAAAACAAACATGCAATAATATTTAAAAAAAGAAATAAAATTGAAATGAGATAATGTTTTATAAATTAAATAATAATAATAGTAATAATAAGTCACTTAGTTTATTGTTGTACACCAATTACACATTACACTAGAATATGTGATACAAGTTCCGTGGCACGTACAGACGATATAAATAAAAATAAAAAAATAAATTAAAAAACAACTTATATTGAATCTTCTTATCAATACACATTCTATTAAGTTTATCCGAAAACTACACCATATCTTTTGTTTTTATAACGTTACTGTCCATGCCCATTGTACATTGAACTTTATACATGCTACGAGTACTTACTTGTCCTACTGTAAATCTGTTGGTGTACAATAAAGAATTATCTATATATATATATATATCTATTTAATTATCATTTAGGAATTCATTTAGTGCATTCATATAGCATTTAATAATTTAATTGTTATTTGAAGTTATTATAACCGCGGTATTCTGTAGGGCGGAGGTACTTCCCCAGTCGGACTGCTCAATTGGGCGGACATATTGTGTCCTACCTCCTATAAAATTATATGCTGAGTCATAACCCTTTCAGTTGGAGCGTGAGGTACATAAAAATAACTTAATTGCGTTATTGATTTTTTTTTTTTTTTTTTTTTTTTAATTTATTATTTCCATAATTTGTTACAAGTTTCTTAAATTTAAGTACTCGCCAAGCTATTACGCTTGTTGGCGAGATAAGCGCTCAAAAAATGTTGCTTACAACTATCCTATAAAAAACACTACAAATTTATATGTATTTATTTGCCTTGCAAAATATATTTGTATTTATTAAAATATTTATATGTACCTACGCGTTATCCCCTCTTTCACACATTTCACTCTCACCATTGTCCAACAAAAAAGCCCTTAGTTCGTTTTTCAATGTATATAAACTTAATTTGGGTAATTGTCGTAACAAGTTAATTTTATTATATATATGTGGAACTATATACGAAGACATTCTTTCACCATAGTAATTTCTTATTCTAGGTTTGTCGAGTTTTTTTTCTGTTACACTTCTTGTATTATATATATTTTGTAATACTAATTTGTATTTATCATTAAAATAGTGTTCTAAACCTAGTAAATATTCAATTTTCTTATCTATCGGAAGAATCTTACATATAGGATATAGTTTTTCATACTCTTTGTTACATAATAATTGATCCTGTTTATTAACTAAAAACTTTACTAACCTTGTTTGTATACATTTTATTTCTTTAATATAGGTTATAAAGGTTCGCCCATACACACTGAGTCCATAGCTGAGCAAAGAGTCTGCGAGAGCATGGTATACTACTGTCAACGTATGTGTATTAACAGTTCCCCTTAAAACATAAAATTTACCTAAAATAGATCTTAGTTTATTACATACTTCATTTACATGCAACTTCCAGTTAAAATGTGTGTCTACAGTTAATCCTAAATATTTATAGCTTACAACAGATTGTATTTTTTGACAGTTGCAATGTATTTTATTTTTGTGTAAGCAATCATATGTGTGTCCAATGACTACAATGTCCTCTTTGTTTATCAATTTAGCGCGCTGATTATAGGGCGAGTATACATGCATGAGTTTAGTTTTCTGAAGATTCAATATTATTCCATTATCATGTGCCCACTGTGTGATATTCTCGAAGTCAATTTGTATGTTCCTTTGAGCTTCATACAGGTCTTTAGAAGCATACAGTAGGCACATGTCATCGGCATACATGTACACCCCACACCTATTCACAATGTTAGCTACGCTGTTCACGTGCATAATATACCCTACCGGCCCAAATACCGACCCGGTCGGCACACCTAGACCAACAAGAGCCTCCTCCCCTGAGACACCATTCACAGATGTATGAATCTTACGATTTGTTTAACGTCTTTATCTCTTACGGTGTATCTTAAGTGTCTAGCTAATAATAATTAAAAATAATGTTCTTTCTTTCTTTCTTTCAATAGATAAAGACAAGTGATCCAGTAGGTCGTAGGAATTCAATCGTATTCATTATCCTAGCGATCAAGAAGAAGTCCGCAACTCTAAAAATCACAAAATTTAAAGGAGGTAGGACACGGCGGTATTTCCGCCCAATTGAGCAGTCCCACTAATGGGGACTAAAATAACTTCGTGTTGTGTTCCCAGCGATGAGTAAGGTAGTCAGAGCTCACTGGAGAATTTGTGCTGTCAGTGGGAAGACTAAAAGCTTGTCTTACTTTGTCTTCTACACTGACGGCACAGAAACTCTG
Organism: Eilema griseolum; assembly: GCA_963662185.1. NCBI lineage: Eukaryota > Metazoa > Arthropoda > Insecta > Lepidoptera > Erebidae > Eilema > Eilema griseolum. The sequence goes on from OY759232.1 coordinate 2,526,244, forward strand.
TATTTTCAGGGTTAGCAGCGCCATTGTGACTCCTCTGGTGTTACAAACGTCCATAGGCCACGGTAACCACTTTTCATCAGGTGGACCGTGTGCTTGTCTGCCACCTAAGTGGTATAAAACCATGAAGAAACCTTCTGATGCCCCTCTTGAAGAACTCCATATAGTAGGCGCTTGGAAAAACCGCAGCAGGGAGGTCATTCCACAGCTTGAGTGTGCGTGGAATGAAGTTTCTTTCATACCGCACAGTGCGCACCATCTCAGGTCGCAATGTGTGAGGATGAATTCCCTGCCTATGGCGAGAGGTGCGATGATAGAATGTAGCTACGGGCATCATGTCAAACAATTGATCGGAGCACAAACCATTGTATAGGCGAACATTGCTCTCCAAAGCACGACCAGATCAATGCAAAACCCATATTCATGCATACAAAATATTTGCATTGAGCAGCGATAGAACCTGCGCTTCCTATGTAGCGTCCAGGTTCACTATGGCCACGTCACATAGGCCAATTAGGTTGTCTATCTATCTAGAGTATCAAATAATTATGTACTTATACTATGAAAAAAATTACAGTCTCCCTCTTTTTCTCTATTCCATTTTTGTATATATTGTATAGTTAGCATAGTTTTATATTAATTTGTAAGTAATTGTATATTATAATAGAATATTTTATGTACCTAAACTGAATAACACATGAAAAAATCAAAATTCTAAGTCAACACAATAAAAAGATATGGACGTTTATGTCTAACTATAAACAATTGCAATAGAATACATACATTTATCCAATCTCTGTATTTGGACCCACGTAACGGGGGTGAGCCTATGGCCGTTTTCCGGGCACTGTTGTTGACTCTAGGCATGCATCTGAGGTTGAGTCTGAGCTGTAGATAGATTATCTGTCTGATGTTAAACAGCTCTATCCCTTAGTACGACACCGCATGGGAACAGATCGAGTCGTCCAAATTCTATTCTGCCGGAAACCACGCAGCTGCATAGTAAAATAAATATAGGCAGAAAACAATGCTTAAATGTACCTATTATCTAAACTTTTACCTTCACGATTTAACGAACTTGAAGATGATTCATAAAATAATCCACATTTGTATGCTACAACTCAAATAAGTAGCTATACTGTGTCATTTAAATTAAAACCAGACTCATTTAAAGTCCCAGATCGACAATTCATACTGCAGCTAAAGTGTAATTTAAGATACCCATCACAACAAAAACGTTTGAACAGACAAACCAACAGAACTTTTTACGTCACAAAACGATGCCGTCAAAATTAAACGGCAAACATTTAAGGCGGGAAATAGAATACGTCCACAGACGTCCACAAACGCCACAGAGTATGCTAAAGTGATTGACGAGGTAATTTGAACGGACAGACTAAATAATAGTGACAGATTTCATCTGGCCGGATTTAAAATGGGGTTTGCAAATATTGAAGTTACTAGGAACGCATGAAATATGAAACGGTTCTTTATTGAAAAGTTATTTGATGTTGATGTTTTGACGTTTGTGAATGATGGCTGGTGACGTATATTGACGTACGGGGCCTTTATTCGGCTTGACCAACCGTACAGTAACTATAGTTGAAATATTTTAAAAAGTGCATTATGATAGATGCCGTAAGTCATAGAAGGTAACGTGGTATGATTAGAACGAAACATAAAACTTTTATAATTTAAGTTAAAAAATGCTGAGTCCATGTACTAATCAAACAACCCGCCCCTGATCACTTTCGGTGCAAAAGTGCCCATAACGCATGCTGCGTTGCCACGTTGTATGGTGATGGCCAGCCTTTGGACCAGAAACGACCCGGAACGAGTGTCACCGATCGCCTCGATGAGCCTCTGTCTGATTTCTTTAATAAGGCTTTTAGCTTCCTTGCCCCAGCTCCCCAGAGTCTCCACCGCTACTGGCACGAATCATTTATAAATTCGATATAATTTATAATAGTACATTTGAAAAATTAACAACTTACTACAAGTAATTTAAGCAATGACGTTATTTATATTTTGACATGACGATATTTTAATTTCAGTGAGACCTCGTAAGACAGCTACGTTTGATGGTTTTTGTTTTTAATTTTAGTGCTGTGGCTGTAATCTTTGGTTGTTAATCAGGCGTTTTAATCGTATGGATTAGTTACGTTTATGGTCAGCGTAACCAGAATGTAAGTTTTGGAATATTTTGCGTTACTCCTGGCCCTCTTATATTATTTCTGTGTTTTACAACTCAAAATCTTATTACGATGTTACTTTTGCCGTATCACATACCGGAGACAATTTTTTTGTTTTTGTTTATGAAAGCGATAGTGGCACAGGAATTGAATGAATTATAATTATTTAGAGATGTTTGATTGACGGTGCTTGGTGAACTTGTCATGTCAATATTCACCTCCCGGCATTCTCAAAGACCGCTGCCATCTACTGCCTTTTGCGATACGGGTAGAAAGTTACGTAAAATGTAACAAAAGTTACTTTCTGATAACGCTGCGTTTAATCTTTTGTAACTTGAATAGATTATTCTCATAATCAAATGAGGAAGTCCAACCCTATACTACAACTGTCATAATGCATGTATTAAATTATTTAAACTATATCAATCAACAAGCCTATCGTAGTCCACGCTGGACATAGGCCTCTCCCAATGTTGGGAGGTATTGGCCTACTGTTTCCACACTGGTCAGACGGGTTAGTACAGGGTTTTATTTCAAGTATACCTTCTCTCACAGTGATATCGTCTGCGTATTTTGCCGATAATCGCCTCTTACGACACTCTTCGGATGAGATGGGATAGTGATTCTTGTATTTTTTCTCCGTCATCACACGGATTTAAACTATAGCGGGTCCTAATACGACACATTTAAATTAAGTTGGTTTAGTTATAAGCCAGTTTTATCTTCTTTGCTAACCAATAATTGGTTAGCAAAGTAAAGCAAAGTTATACAATTATTGTAATCGACTGTCCATTCACGTTATGACTGCGTTTGAAACTCATTGTCAAGTAGAATATTAAACCAGATGTATATCATGAATTTGTTAAATGTGACTTTAGCAGATGGAGCTACTGTTGTAACTGTCAAATATATACTGTTTTGCTTTGTTTTATTGCATATTAAAGTCACTTTAGCAACATTGAAGAAACGGTGGTTACATCCTTCAGCTTATAGATTTGTTAATAGCACTATTATTCTAGCCAACTTTACCTACAACATGGGGCTACCACAATAACTAGCATTTTATCTATTACTAGCTGATCCACCCCAGCTTCGCCCGGGGTATATTTTGAAGCTTCATATCCTTTTGAGCCCGTATGTTTTAGTCTTCAAAATATATATGAAAAATTGCCGGATTTGTTAACATTTATTATCAATGCTCCGCTCCCTTAAGTAGTAGGGTGATGATATATAGCCTAAAACCTTCCTCGATAAATGGACTACCCAACACTGAAAAAATCATTCAAATCGGACCAGTAGTTCCAGAGATTAGCGCGTTCAAACAAACAAACTCTGCAGCTTTATAATATTAGTATAGATTTTTGAACATTTAATTTTTTTTACAAGTTTAACAAGTATGTTTTACAACAAATATAAACTTGAATGAAATTTTAAAGCATTTAGATTGCTAACTATTCATACCGATTAAGATAGAAAAATTTAATCCGTTCAGGTGGGATTTGAACCCGCGATCTTTCCCTCACAGGGGGAATACTCTGACCCAGCGGTCAGGGTATTCCCACCGCACCGAACTCCGTCTGAAATCATATAAATCTTCCTATATACCTATATATATATATATCCGTCTTACGGCGACGGTGAAAGCCATCTACCGATAATCGTGCGAACTATCGGCTCCAATGAATTTTTTTTTTTTTATACAACTTAGGTGGCAGACAAGCACACGGCCCACCTGATGGAAAGTGGTTACCATGACCTATGAACGTGTGCAACACCAGTGGAGTCACATCCGTGCTGCCGACCCTGTAAGAACAGAGATTTTGTGCCGTCAGTGTAGAGGACAAAGCAGGACAAGCCTTTGGTCGTCCTACTGACAGCACAAAAACTCTCCAGTGAGCTCTGGCTACCCTACTCACCGCCGGGAACACAAAACGAAGTTGTTAAAATTCCCCAGTGACTGCTCAAGCTGCTTAGACCACTGAGCCATCGAATTCTCTTTTCCTGTCATAATCGATTTAAATGTAATTTTACTTTGTGACTTGCATAATCTGAATCGGAGCATCATCAGGATACTTCGGATACTAGCGCTATATGCAAAAACTAGGTCAAACAGTATCTATAGTTGTAGTGGATATATTTATTTATTTAATTTGATACATTTTACACTTGTCTTACAAAACAGTATTTTAATATTGACGGTTGACAATGATCCGAGTTGGATTCATACAATGAAAGCCAAGTAAGATTGAAATAATATTACTTTTAAGAGACCTCTTTATTCAATGACGTATTATACCTATGTATTAATAGATAGTTACGTCATAAAAGAATATCACCGTTAAATTGCTATTTGGTACTGTAGTACCAAAAACACGCTCTACGGCAATTGCTACTTGGTACTGTACGTCAACAAGTTTTTGTTTATACGAGCTCTGTCGTCACTCAGCGGGGGCGGCGCCATTAACTGACGTCATCTGAGTGCAATTTGCAATTCACGTGACGACCCTTTCAGGAAAGCGGTTAATTCTAATATATTTAGGTACATATCAGATAAAACAGGCACATTCATACTATGGTGAGCATCTAAGAGGTTAATAGATTCATAGCCAACACTAAGAAATCATACATAACATAAACATAAACTCACGCCTATATCCCCGAAGGGGTAGGCAGAGGTGCTAGCACCCACATTTCGCCAGTTTATGTTTAGGTCCCAATGTAATAGGTGGCGAGCCTATTGCCATTAACCGGGCACTTATAAACCTGCGATAAATACACACATAACTTCGAAAAGCATCGAAAAGTCATTGGTGTGTGCCATGGTGAAACCTGGGATCGAACCTGAGACCTCGTTTCAGCAGTCCATTATCCAAACCACTAGGCTACCGCGGTTATTATTAGTATATAATAGTAATATATTATTATTAGTAATAATGTAGTCTAGTGGTATGGGTAATGGACTGCTGAGACGAGGTCTCGGGTTCAATCCCAGGTTTTACCATGGCACACATCAATGACTTTTCGACGCTTTATAAGTGCCCATTGGGACCTAAACATAAACTGGCGAAATGTAGGTGCTAGCACCTCTGCCTACTCCTTCGAGGATATAGGTGTGAGTTTATGTTATGTTAGAGCACGGACAACAAATATATAGTTTGGTATATATCACTAAAGTTAAATTAAACTGTTTTATTGATTGAAATCGTATTATCGTCAGAACTAAAAGTGAGTAACAAATATCAGTTTTTTTTTTATACCACTTAGGTGGCAGACAAGCACACGGCCCACCTGATGGAAAGTGGTTACCGTGGCCTATGGACGTTTGTAACACCAGAGGAGTCACAGTCGCGCTGCCAACCCTGTAAGTACAGAATTTCTGTATCGTCAGTGTAGAAGACAAAGCAGGACAAGCCTTTAGTCTTCCCACTGACAGCACAAATTAATAGCTCAACTAAAAGGGTGGCAACTATTGCTTGTTGGTGGGTCGATGGGTAATCAGATATTGGTTACTCTGGTATTTAAACTATCATGGTCACTCACATCAGTATCAGAATAAACGTACGAAACTCGAAATAATGAAACATGGTAAATATCCCGTTTATTCTAATACTGATTGGTAACTCGGTTTTAGTTTCGTTAATACCTAATACAATTTCAATTAATATGTTCTTGTTTCAATAATTGTGTTCTCGGCGGTGAGTAGGGTAGCCAGAGCTCACTGGAGGGTTTTGGTACTGTTCAAAAAAGACCTAAAGCTTATCCTGCTTTGCCTTTTACACTGACGGCACAGAAACTCTCAATGCTTGCAGGGTTGACAGCGCGAGTGTGACTCTCTTGGTTTTGCACGCGCCCATAGGCCACGGTGACCGCTTGCCATCATGTGTGCCGTGTGCTTCTCTGCCACCTAAGTGGTATACGAAAATGAAAAAACTGTTTCATTTAATATTTATTTAACTATTTAATTACTAATGCAGTTGAATATTCTATTTATTTCCATATTATACAACTGGCTTGGCCGCATAGTACGAACAAATCCTCAAGTAATGCGGTGTCACAAGTGATTCTTTGCAATATTATCCGGAAGCCAGACCAGTGCTGAAAGAATGGGCTGGAATGGGACTGGGTCATTCCTTCTTTCTAACTAAGATCGCAAGAAATAAAATGTATAGAATTGTGATATTTTATAACATACTGATTTCATTAAAATAAATATTGCCAATAGTGTGCCAATTCTATTGTTTCAAAACTAAAAGGTTTACAAGAATAATACGAGTCTCTTATTGTTTTGTTACCGAAGATAAAATCGGGGAACCGCTAACTTCTTCTTCTTCTTCTTACTGATGATTGTAAGCCCCATCATGATCAGGATTGTCGCATGAATGCAGCCAGAATTATCGCAGCACCGAACTGATATGACTTATTTCAAGGCAGCATTTGGATATGTCATGTATGTTGTGCAAATCTGCCTAACGCTTTCGGATTGCCAACTTCCAACCTAATTCAGTAGAACGTCGCCATTTTGTCATAATTTCCTCCAACTTTGAGAGGAAGTTCGTTCGTTAATCAGCCTGCAGGTAAGGTTGACTTACCTAACATCTAAGATCTACATGTCTTCTTTTTTACTGTGCGGGAAATCCCCACGGTTACCCCCCTAACTGGAGCCAGTGGGGTAGGTTATGTTGGACTAGAACCGAGTAAAACGTACGCCATCTGAGGATTATAAGGGAAGTTGCCAGAGGCATATCTCTCGCACCCGGTGGACCCAGAGCCCTTGGATGCTAAACTTGAATAGTTATACTACTATATAAAAGAATATAAATAATCTTGGGTGATGATGATTTAAATTCTTTGACTGGATGCGCTACGCGGATGATCGAGTGTTAGGGATAGTCTCATATTCAACAATGTAGTCCATTTAGAACACCCAACCGAAGAGTACTTGCCTGAATAGCACCTAGCTTTGTCCACGAAGAGCACCTATCAAAAATGGTAATAGGTACTCTTCATGGATAAATCTAAGTGTTATTTGCTCTGGTGCTTTTCAGCTGGGTGCTCTAAGTAGGCTAGGGCCTCTAATTGATTGATGAATACATTTACAACGTTTGTCAACAGTGTTAGACGAAGCGAGAATGTGGGGTGCGCAGACGCAGCGCGGCTAGGCGGCGCTCATCGCTCGCGCCGATCACCCGATGGGCAAGACGTCTGGCGGGCGCCCTGACGCTGGAGTGCGAGCACACAGGATCGCTACCAGAAGGTACTTGATACTTTAAAGATATAGAAATACCTAATAAGGTACATTTCGCAACTCAAAGTATGACAATGAGCGGGTACAGAACCCACGTCCCTTAATGCAAAAATGTGTTGTACAATCATACAAAAACAAAAACAAAATAAGTTTAAAAACTAAATACCCGACTACTGAAAAATCATCTTCTAAAAAGTATACATACATATAATCACGCCTTTATCCCTGGAGGGTAAGGCAGAGGCGAATTAACACCCACATTTCACCAATTATTGTATTCGGTCCCACGTAATAGGGAGTAAGCATATTGACGTATTACGGGCACTATTGTTGATTCGAGCCATGTATCTGAGGCTGAGTCTGGGCTGTATATATCTGTCTGATGGTAAACAGCCCTATCCCTTAGTCGCCTTGTACGACACCGCATGGGAAGAGATGGGGTGGCCCTAATTCTACTCTGCCGGAAACCACGCGGCTAAAAAGTATTAAACAAGAAAATATCAAGGATAGCAGTGGTCATATACCACTTTTCCCTAGAATGTATTGTTTTGTTAGAATAAGGTATACGACCACGGCTATCCTTGATATTTTTTTGTTTAATACTTTTTAGAACGTAATTTTTCAGTTGTCAGGTTTTAGTTTTTGAACTTAATTTTTTATTTATATTATTTTGGGGCAAACAACAGTTATGGTTTAAACATATTTGAAATGTGCTAATTAGTTGATAACAAACATGGCATATTTATCTCGAATTTATTTTTAACACAATACTTCATAATCGCTAATTGGCGCCAGATTAGATTCAGTGATACGTCATATAGCCTATAAGCAGTGGATGACCAAGACGCTTCTAACGTTACCTCATTTGTAGCCTGTCAAAATCTTACACCTTTTTTTATATAGGACACGCCAACTTGACTTCACCTCGCCTGATGGTAAGCTTAAGGCAAAGTCTCAGAAAAGAGGGTCACCATTACAGACACTAAGTGTTACAATGGTGGCACTCAGCTTGGCGGCCTCATCAGATGCTTTTTCACGCCCCGCTTAAAGGACCCGGGACTGTAGGAGGAAGGAAACACGTGTGCTGGTAATGAATTCCAGGTCTTGGTGGAAAAGAGAAAAGAAAAGAGTCTCCGAACCGCTTGGTACTTGCTTGTATATTCTGCACAGTGTGAGGGTGACATCTAGGGCACGCCGTAGTAACGGCGGTAAGACCCATCATGGGGGAGTGGCTAGAGAGGCCACACGGCAGCCTCTCGTACCGTCTGACGCAGATGATCACCGAGCACGGATGCTTCGGAAAGTATCTGCGTCGGATGCAGAAAGAGCCAACGTCCGAGTGCCATCACTGCGACGCGAGCGAGGACTCAGGTCCGCACACGCTCACCGAGTGTCCGGCGTGGGAGACGCCGAGGCGGGAGCTTGTGGCGGCCCTGGGAGTGAGGGTTCTCACGCTCTCCACCTTGCTCGCGGCGATGGTTCGCTGCGCGGATGCGTGGGGGCCGGCGCCTCCTTCTGCGAGCAAGTAATGCTCGTGAAGGAGGAGGCGGGGCGGGAGCGGCAGCGGGAGCGACGAAGGATCGCTAGACAAGCTGCCCGCGCACGCAGGCAACTCGGGCGTCGGAGGTCGATGAACGACCTCCGCCCCCCATGAGCGCCGGCCTGGGGGTGACAGGTGAAGCCGCCTGTCACCCTGGCAGAAGCAGGCCACGGCGGCGTCGCGCGTGGCGCGCCTCCCCGTTTCCGGGGACGAGTTGGGGACTCTGTGGTCCCCACACCCGAGAAGAGGGCCAGATCGTGAGAGATGGCCCTGGGTCGGCCGGGGTGCGAGGGATATGCCTGTCAACCTCACCTTCGGCAACCGAAACGACCCACAGGCGGCGTGCGTTTTAGTCGGTTCGAGTCCGACATAACCTCCTCCACCGGCTCCGGTGGGGAGGTATCCGTGGGGATTTTGCGCACGTAAAAAAAAAAAAAAAAAAAAAAAAAAGGGTGACATCTAAGGCCTGCACGTGTTGTCCTATGTAGGAAAGAGGATGGTGACTCCTTTGGCTTCGCCGTAATCAAGTAAAAAAGTGGAGTCAAGAGTCATACCGGATTTTCCAAGAGACAAAAATATGGGGTTCGTTAAGAGAAGGTTCTTACAGGATCACCAGCACGAGTGTGACGTATTGCACATATCTATTCGCTACGGTAACCACTTTCCATTAGGTCATTGTATGCCACCTAAGTGGTATAAAGAATCAAGGGTTGAAAATAATCTATGTAGTTAAATAATTCAGATAAATAGAAGGGTTAAGTAGCTGCAGCGCCTCCTTCTGCGAGCAAGAAATGCTTGTGAAGGAGGAGGCGGGGCGAGAGCAGCAGCGGAAGCGATGAAGGATCCCAAGCCAAGCTGTCCACGTACGAAGGCAACTCCGGCGTTGGAGGTCGATGTATGACCTTCGCCCTCCATGAACGCAGGCCTGGGGGTGACGGGTGGAGCCACCTGTCACCCTGGCAGAAGCAGGCCGCGGCGGCGGCACGCCTCCCTATTTCCGGGGATGAGTTGGGGACTCTGTGGTCCCCACACTCGAGGAGAGGGCCAGATCGAGAGAGATGGCCCTGGGTCGGCCGGGGTGCGAGGTATATGCCTGTTAACCTCACCTTCGGCAACCAAAAACGATCCACAGGCGGCGTGCGTTTTCGTCGGTTCAAGTCCGACATAACCTCTCCCACCGGCTCCGGTCGGGGGCATTTCTCGCACGTAAAAAAAAGGGTTAAATAGTTGTAAAGGAACGGGGTGAGATGTTTCTGCGACAAAGCAAGGGGATCCTTCGACCTGGCGAGGAGATCAGGGCAAGATGTTGAGATGTAATATATTGTCTATCAGCGTGAGAACTTCTATTGCGTAATGCAGGACCGGTAGTTTCGTAAAAGTTGAACTTGCTATTGATAGATGGCGCTGTATAAATGTGCTCACATAACTGCCAACAATATCCGCTCTACTTTAAATATTGTTATTGAAATAGGCATCAATGACTCCAATGAGTTGGCAAATACAACATACAATCAGACGTATTTCTCACTGTAAACACAAAAAATATTACCTACCACATCTTTTATAATAACAAACATTTTATCACTGTACCTCAATATTAGTCCAATACAAATATAGATGCAATAAAAGGTAGCTACGATAACTAGATATTAAAAATAAACAAAATATCCATTAACAATGAAAAGTATATAAAAGTCGGCAGACGTTTGACCGAGTTCCAAATATAGACGTGACTCACAATATCATTCAAACAGACAAAGAGTTTGTCCTACTTGACGGCAGCAGTTGTTCAGACATCAATCTTCAAACGCGGTGTTTTGCGATACATTTGACAAGGTCAACACCTGTATTTATTTGACAGCTTCTGTACGACTGAACAATACGCGCAAAGTATCACTCAAAGAGTTTATTTTTTCACAATATAACAAACCACATATCATCTGAGTTTAATTAGACCGATTTGGAAACGAAAACAGCGAGGAGTACTTCAGGGTTGTATGTTGGGTTCGTAATATTTGTTATTATGGCTTGTGAGTCATTATGATTATTGGATGATAACAATATACAGATATATTTAATTAGCCACTAGAAAGAAAAAGCGATTAAAGTGCCGTAGTGAATAATATATTACACAAGTTGGACAATTTGGACTGTAGCCAATGTTGTTCTTTTTCGTGAATACTGTCGGCTGAATGAGTCTTGGTATTATAATGAGGGTGAATGTGTGTGGTTAAGATTATCTTTCACATATTACTTATATTACAGGATAATTTGCCCATAATGTGATGAAAATGATAATATAATACAAGATATAAGTTAACTAAAACTACATCGTGTTTCGATCTGCAGAACTATTGGCAGGGCATTCAGTTTAGTTCAGAGTAAATACAGAAAAGATGCGATGACAATATATTTATTTAAATTGCTTACATTTGTCAGATCAGAAATGAAAGTACTTTCATTGTAATTTATTGTTATTATTTATTGTCTGTTTAATGTGGGTTTACCAATTTATTGTAAAAATATTAGTTGTAGTGGGAGATCCAAAATTAAACATATTTATGACTATATAAATGAATTACTTGCATAAATCACAACGGCTAATACTAAGTCCTATACCATTAAAACTAACAAGAAATGTTATTGTAACTAAGAGTAATAAAACTATTGAAGAGGTTCTAGTGAAAGATAAATGTATAACTCTCATCTTTAACCCACAATCTCAATTGTCACTATGGGTAGAGAAAGTCGAGACTGATTTTATGGAAAATATATCTAGGAATATTAATCCATATTCTGGCTGGATAATGTTCTATCACTATCCAGCCAGAATATGGAGTAATATTCATAGATATATTTTACATAAAATACATAGAAACATTCAGATCACTTCACATATTACACATATTTGCGCTGAGTGGGAATCGCTACTACCACTGCTTACATTTCCGGTGATGCAAACTGTTTGTTGATCGGTCGAAGTTTCCATTATTGATCATTATTAAATACTAACTGACACAGAGAATGTCATACCGCCATTTCTTTTTCCATGCCACCCCGTCCTTTTTTCTTTTTTCTTTTATACAAACCTAGTTTTAACAATAACAAACGCAATAAAAATATAATTATCCAATTCTATGCAGTAATTCGGAAGTTATTCATACGTTTGGGCGGTTTCATTTATATTTGTTTTGAATTGAGAGAAACATGTATCGGGAAGAGGGAGAGAATTCACTAATAATTTATTTTTACTAATAAATTAGTACTCATTAATTAGTGACCAACTTATTATGACTGTATTATGCAAATAAATGAATAAATAAAATAAATATAATAAAAAAGTATGCAAACATTTTAAAATACACCTGTACTTCTTCCACAATATTTTTTATTATTGTAAACCTTTGAAGATGCCGTAAGTCGAAACCGGACAGGTGTAATTATAAAAAATACTACGGAAAAGTACAAGCGTATTTCAATATGTGTAACAACAAATTCCATCAAGTGTTATCAATCAATAGTATAAATAAATAAGTTAATCCTTTAACAAATAGAGAAGCTTTTTCTTCTCTATTTGGATTGTTTCTAATTTTAGTTATTTATATATAGATTCCACACAGATGTAAGTCTTCCAAATAACACTTAAATACATTACGACTTTCGGAACGAGTGCGCAGTATTGTACTTACACTGTAAGTATCGACAGACTAGCTGTTACCTGCGGCTCTACTCAAATGTAATTCTGATCTTGTTCCCATAAATTATGGGTAGAAATTCTAGGGATAAAACGTATCAATTAATCAATTAGCAGGTGCAAAAGTGGGCGTTGAGGCTGGTTGACAATCCTATACTCGCAGTTAGTGTTTAACCTCTTAGCCTTAGGAGGGACTTTGCCTCGCTGTGTGTGTTCTACCGCCTATACAATGGTTTGTGCTCAGATGAATTGTTTGACATGATGCCCACAGCTACATTCTATCATCGCACCTCTCGCCATAGGCAGGGAATTCATCCTCACACATTGCGAACTGAGATGGTGCGCACTGTGCGGTATGAAAGAAACTTCATCCCACGCACAGTCAAGCTGTGGAATGACCTCCCTGCTGCGGTTTTTCCAAGCACTACAATATGGGGTTCTTCAAGAGGGGCATCAGAAGGTTTCTTCGTGGTCGGCAGCGCGAGTGTAACACCCCTGGTGTTGCATATGTCCATAGGCCACGGTTCCCATCAGGTGGGTCGTGTACTTGTCTGCCACCTAAGTGATATTAAAAAAAATTGCCACAGTCCACTGCTGGATATAGGCCTCTACCGGTGTTGCAGCGTTAGCCAGTACAGTTGGTACAGAATTTTATATCGATTAGCCCTCCACACGCTATGAAGCCTCCCGCAAAGGGATGATGTCCTGGTGTGTCTGGATATCGCCCTATCAGAAGACGGGCCCGCACCTTACCTTGCGGGTCAGCGTTTGGGTGAGCCGTTGACGAGTGCGTAGTGTTTCCAACGGTTCCCTCACTAAGTCGCAGCGTATGGCACACGGTGGTTGTTTTAGTGTGGAGAGAGCCCCACATACCCGTGCGGCTTCCCTGAGCCCGCGGAATGCGTAAGGTACATTTTTCCTACATAACATACATAACATAAACTTACGCCTATATCCCCGAAGGGTTAGGCAGAGGTGCTAGCATCCATATTTCGCCAGTTTATGTTTAGGTCCCAATTTAATGGGTGGCGAGCCTATTGCCATTAACCGGGTACTTATAAACCTGCAATAAATACACACTTTACTTCGAAAAGCATCGAAAAGTCATTGGTGTGTGCCATGGTAAAACCTTGGATCGAGCCCGAGACATCGTCTCAACAGTCCATTACCCATACCACTAGGCTACCGCGTTTCCTACCTAAACAAACAAAAGAGTTTTATATCGAGTTTTCCTTCTCTCGCAGTAATATCGTCTGCATATTCATCCGTCAGTCACCTCTTACGCTACCCGTCAGATGAGATGGGGTGGTGATACTGATATTATTTCTCAACTGAACTAATAACTTAACTAACGTAACTTATTTGTTATTCTAGGTTTTTAATCTATTCCTGTACCAGCCAGATCTGCTCTGCAGTTTGAGCATGATTGAGAAATACATGTAAGGTAACGCCCAATTGAGCAGACCGACTGGGGAGGTAGGCCCTACAGATTACCGCGGTTATAATAACTTCGTGTTGTGTTTCCGGCGGTGAGTAGGGTAGCCAGAGCTCACTGATTAATTTGTACTGTCAGTGGGATGACTAAAGGTTTGTCCTACTTTGTTCTATATACTGACAGCACAGAAACTCTGTGCTTATAGGGTCGGCAGCACGAGTGTGGCTTCCCTGGTGTTACACACGTCCATAGGCCACGGTAACCACTTTCCATCAGGTGGGCCGTGCGCTTGTCTGCCACCTAAGTGGTATAAAAATAAAATACATCCAAACATCTTCACACATTTTCACATATATAATATTAGTAGGACAGGATAGAGGATACGCTTGATATTGGAGTGCCGCGTGGACCACACCATCTCTTCCCATTCGGTGTCGTACAAGGCGACTAAGGGATAGGGCTGTTTAAAATCAGACAGATATATACAGCCCAGACTCAGCCTCAGATGCATGACTCGAGGCAACAATAGTGCCCGGAATATGGCAATAGGTTCACCCCTTATTACGTGGGACTGAATACAATTATTGGTGAAATGTGTGTGTTAATTCACCTCTGCCTAACCCTCCGGGGATAAAGGAGTGATTATATGTATGTATGCAATTATTATAGGTATTCTAAGGGCTAGGTGGAACTATCGAATACATGCAATACTCGGAGTTTGGCGACTTAGCCCTGGAACGGCTAAAACTTCTTTATTCTTTAATTCTTTATTGTACACAAGAAAATAATACATCAACTAGTAATCACAAATACATCTTGGTGTACAAAGGCGAGCTTAACTCAATGTTGGGTTTTCTCCCAGCAAACCTTTGGGGATTAAAAGTGCAAAAAAAATGATAAGAAAAACCTAGTGTACAACAGCAGAAAAATACATATAATACATAGGTACTAAGAATAAAAAAAATTATACATGTACAATACATACAGCAGATATATTACTCTCATATTGACCTCCGTGGCAAAGCGGTAGTGCAATCGACTGCTATGCAGGGGGTGCGGGTTCGATTCCCGCTCAGTGCAAATATTTGTATGCATGAATATGTATATTTGCATTGGTCTGGGTGTTTCTATGTATAATATGTATGTATTTACAAAAAAAAAAAAAGTATCTAAGTATGTTTATCCGCATTCTAGATCCCATAACACAAGCTAGTTAAGCTATGCTTACCATGGGTCTAGATAGCGTTGTGTAGAATATCGTGGAATATTTATTATTATTATTTATTATTATTATTACATATATACTGACTTGTATATAATTCAATTACACAAATATACAATAGATAATACATAATATTACTATAAAATTAAATAACAATTTATCTAGTTTGAGAGAAACAGTTCTTTTACTTTGATCTTAAATACGTTCAAAGAAATGCTATCGCGTACCGAGGGAGGCAACGAATTCCATAACCTTACTGCGCGAACAGTAAATGAGCCATCGTAAATATACATAAACTTGTTTGTACAACACATTGTTTCGCAACTCATTAAAGTAAAATTGATAATGGAATTTGACCATTTTAATATTTTATACATTTATAGTCCAGGAGCTGGCACCAATTTTTGGGTAAGTATTTAAGGCAAGCTGAAAACTTGTCAGAAACCTCTCCTGCTATACCCCAACACGGAATTGCAGACCTGGCTGGTGAGTAGTGGGGCTAAATCAACCCCTACATTTTTAAAAATATTTTCGTTTTCTTCCCCAAAAATATATTTGAGGCAATACGCAATTTATACATGTTGCAGTGACATACTTTATAAATACGAAAAAAAATAAGCCAGATAATTTAATCGGGTTTTTAACATTGCTAGACGCGTGAAAATATATTTAGCAAAAAATCATAAAAAATGTTTTTGAGGCAGCTTGAAATTTTAATGGAGTGTTACTTATAACTAAAAAATAAGATTCCCAAAAAGACATCATTTCGGTGGGGCTTTCTACCTGGCAGGTGATCAAACATATAATTAATGGGTACGAGCCTGTAGTGCTATAGACAAGCTGTAGTGTGAGAGAGAGCGCATAACGACAGCTGTCTTCATTCTTCTACACAGTTGAACCAACAACATTAGAAACCCAGCCATCGACATCTCTACTTCATCAGAATAAACGGGAAATTTACCATGTTTCATTATTTTGAGTTTCCTCGAAAGAGGGTAGATCGATATAATTACTCCTAGAAGAAATAACTTTTTCTTTGTTCACCGCCACTACTCCAGTTCCTCCGTGATCCACTACTCCAGTTCCTCCGTATATGTGCTTGCAACAGCGCCGAAATATCGGAAACTCAAAATAATGAAACATGGTAAATATCCCGTTTATTCTGATACTGATGTCAGTGACCATGATAGTTTAAATATCTCTACTTCAGCCATGTAAACCTGTACCAGAAGCTTATATTAATGATAATAATGAAGAAAACGTCACTGATACGTCAAATACACTTGTAGAAGACACACTTCTGTCGTTATGCGCTCTTTATTCTTTCTCCGTGTCTCGCTCTTTATCCGTGTTGGGGTATAATAGGAGAGATATCTGACAAGTTTTCAGCTTGCCTCAAATACCTACCCAAAAATTCGTGCCAGCTCTCCTACTATTAGTAGCGTATAGAACTACGCAGTGCATTGTTAGGCACTAATACTGCTCCAAACTGTCGAAGCATCTACTACAAAAGCTGTGCGCTGTATTTCATCATGTTTACTTTAGACGGATTTAATTACGCGCTCTCGATGTGACTTTTATTGTTCTGTTCACTGCTAACATACAATTCAAACATTGATATTGTCCTGCAATGGAATTGACCTATTTTAGAAAGGAGACAGAGGAAAAAAGGTATTGAACTCAGTATCTAGCGAAGCATGATTGAGAAATATGATTTAATACTTGGGCAAGCACAGTAAAAAGTTGCCGCCACCCATAAATTTTTCTCCCTCTCGATGCTTATTATTCTTAGAATTACAACAATAGGCGCAATTAACTAATAAAATTTGCTACCTACTTATTATTTTCCCCTCATATTGGTATGTATTGTTTATTTTATATTTTTATATCCACTAGTTTATTTTATATATCTATTTGTTTTGTGGTTGTGCGATTATTTTTATAATACTTTACGTAAAGCTGTATATTTTATTTTTTCTTTCTTTTTGTTTTAGTTCGCCTTTTATTTAGCTTTATATGATAACTACACCATGTCTTCTGTATTGTGACAATACTGTCCATCCTAAGGTTTCCTGGAAGAGATCGCTTCCAGCGATAAGGCCGCCCATTGTACATTAAACTGTATATACACGCTACCTTCTTGTCTCTGCTGTAAATGTATTGGTGTACTATAAAGTATTATCTATCTATCTTAAGGATGTTATATATATCTGTTTACACCTCTGATAAGAGATACATATAGCTGAGTGTACTTATATAAATGTATTCAACAATCGCAAACAATTAAAAAACAGCATCTCAAAAATTCTTCTCCCAACCTTGGGCAGTCCTCAATTGTTTTATTTTTAACCTAAACATCTTTCCCTTTCGTTGTTGATTAGTAATGTTCCAACCTTTACGACATCTCACGGCTTTCATGTAAAATCATTGATTTAGTTCGTGGCACATGTGCGGGATATCGGCGCGCGCGCATTCGGTCGTTTCGTTTACAGTGGTTCAGTTACCTTCATTCATACTTGTTGTGGCAATTACATACAGCGGATCGTTCGTTTTTCCTCGTTAATTCATTTGGTGAGCTTTGTTTTTCATATTTTATGTATATTTGTTAATTTTTATGTTGCTAAGGTATCAAATAAGCACTAAGTGGGTATCGGTATTTTTAACTTACTGGTGTAATTGCCACTTGTGCTTTTAAGACCATTTTCATTGAGTTCTGACTGTTGTTTAGAGTATATTTTTATTAAAGTCAAATTCAAATAATTAAGAAAGCGTTTTAGGTCTCTTTAGTTGTAGCACTAGAATCACAGGGTAGGTCGAGGCTCGTCAATTAACTAACCATATGTTTACTAATCACGTATTCAAAGCGCTCGTTTCACTGCTTAATCAGTTCTGTTGTTGTTGATTAACAGTGTATAAGCGCGAACAAACGTTCACGAAGTTTGCCGGCACCTATCTGTATATTTACTAATGTTATTAATTATAATCTATACTAAAATTTTAAAGCTGAAAAGTTTGTTTGTTTAATTGTTTGATATCATAATCTCAATCGTAGCAAATGGAGATCCGTGATCTCTGCCTACCCCTATGGGAGACAGGCGTGATTTTATGTATGTATGTATGTATCATAATCTCAGGAATTGTTGGTTCAAATAAAAGTTTCTATTGTGTTGAATAGCCCAATTATTTATCGACGTAACCTTCGCTTCGTCGATAATTAGGCTATTCAACACAAAAATAACTTTTATTTGAAAAATATATAATATCATCACGCTACTACTCATAGGAGCGGAGCAGTAAACATAATTGTCAACAAACCCGGCAGATTCCCAGACGTTATTTGAATATCGAAGTATGCCACAGGCGGATCCGGGGCAGGTCGGCTAGGCACTAATAGAAAGCCCTTTCCCGCAGAGATTCGTGCGTCTCGTGGGGCAGAAGGGGCCGCTGCGCGGGCGGGCGCACGGGCGGCGTGTCCGCGGCCGCGGGGAGCGGCGCGGGCGCGGGCGCGGGCGCGTGGCGGAGGCGCGAGCGCGCGCCGCAGCCGCGAAGGCCGATGGAGATTCTCACCAGCATCTACGCGTTGCTGTCTGGCGGGGTGAGTAGTAGCGTCCGCCGCGCAGGCCGATGGAGATTCTCACCAGCATCTACGCGTTGCTGTCTGGCGGGGTGAGTAGTAGCGTCAGCCGCGCAGGCCGATGGAGATTCTTACCAGCATCTACGCGTTGCTGTCTGGCGGGGTGAGTAGTAGCGTCAGCCGCGCAGGCCGATGGAGATTCTCACCAGCATCT
Organism: Eilema griseolum; assembly: GCA_963662185.1. Lineage (NCBI taxonomy): Eukaryota > Metazoa > Arthropoda > Insecta > Lepidoptera > Erebidae > Eilema > Eilema griseolum. Next base: position 2,545,357 of record OY759232.1, read on the forward strand.
ACGCGTTGCTGTCTGGCGGGGTGAGTAGTAGCGTCAGCCGCGCAGGCCGATGGAGATTCTCACCAGCATCTACGCGTTGCTGTCTGGCGGGGAGAGTAGTAGCGTCAGCCGCGCAGGCCGATGGAGATTCTCACCAGCATCTACGCGTTGCTGTCTGGCGGGGAGAGTAGTAGCGTCAGCCGCGCAGGCCGATGGAGATTCTCACCAGCATCTACGCGTTGCTGTCTGTCGGGGTGAGTAGTAGCGTCAGCCGCGCAGGCCGATGGAGATTCTCACCAGCATCTACGCGTTGCTGTCTGTCGGGGTGAGTAGTAGCGTCAGCCGCGCAGGCCGATGGAGATTCTCACCAGCATCTACGCGTTGCTGTCTGGCGGGGTGAGTAGTAGCGTCAGCCGCGTAGGCCGATGGAGATTCTTACCAGCATCTACGCGTCTGCTGTCTGCTACGTTGAATGGGAAACGTCGCGTCACGAGTGGGCTACCCGCAAAGCGCAGCGCTCTATGAATTTGAAATTAGGGGATTAGGGAAATATTTGAAAAATCGGTTTCAATATTCTTTACAAAAAAATTATTAAGATTTTATGCCTAGGCACTGTCGCATCATAGTGAAAATAAAACGAGTGTTCTTAAGGCCACACGACTGAAGTAAACCATAATAGACCTGCACTGTGTGTAAGCCTCGTATCCTAAACCGACACCCAGTTCTGAATCTAACCTCGGATAAAGCGATAAATACCGTTCCAGAATATCGTGGATTTGTGGTTCGTCGCGGATTCAACTGAGAAATCGCTATAAGAGTATTCTCATAGCGATTTTTCAGTTACATCCAAACTTCGGGGCCCGATTCGCTTATCGATCGGTTTTCCTTGGAGCGATTACCATCTGATCTCCCAGCCCTGAGAAGAAAGCCCGCGTCAGAGCGTCATCTGATATTTAGTACGTGCAACTTCATTATTCAGGATTAAAATCATGCCTCCACCCATCAATGGTTCTGATTCCAATCCTCTATATCAGCACTAGGATCACGTCGGGGTCACCAATATTGCGGAGGTGGAAGTACGACACCACAGTTTGTTAATTTGTTTATTCCTACCTTATTATTTACATTATTAGACCTTATATACTATACTATTTTATAGCTATAGAGTGGGGGCTGGCAACAAGTGTCACGTACATATGTTTGTGCATCGTTGCACTTTTGTTGTTATGGCAGAGGACGTGATTTCTTATTTGTGTCACCTAAGAACTGAATTTATTTCCTTATAGAAATCACGTCACCTGATCATGACTGCCATAAACTATATTTATGCAAGTGTATAGTTACTATAGATATGTAGGTACAATCACACGTCTTTGGAATAGGGTGGACCTGACGACGATTTCCTATCTTGTTTGGAAGTCCAGTGGCAGTCGCTCCCGGAAAGTTGACATAGGCACCAAACAAAAGCAATAAGCAGAAGCCAGGTACCAATGTGAATACTTGCAACACAACTGGACAATAGTTATGATGATAATAAATATTCTAAGTTACAACTAAACATCGCGATCATAGAAAATTAGATATCATAGGAAGGATTCTGATATTGTCTTAAAAATCTAAGCTAGCTAGCCAAAACACAAGCAGTGTCGCAGCCATCACGTGAATAAATTCACAGATTTATTTATTACCTATTTAAAACTAGATTGAAATTCAAATGGCACTGTTAAACCGAGCGGTTTCCCAATTTGCAGCGGTATTGCCGTGAATATTTAACTTTGACACGTTTACGTTTGTATTTTAAACTTTCTGTCCGTGTTTATAAGAGCTATTTTATTTATACAGCAAGGGGTGAACCCGAAGATTGATTCTGTTGCATTCCGACTGCACTGCGGTGCTACTACTGCAGCGTTGTTAGCGGCTAGTGCGGCACTCACAACACGCCACCTAGTGGGCAATCCTATTGACTGTATTCACACGAGGTAAGCTTCTATTTCGTTTAGCTAGTAGTGGAAATAGTTCACCATAAAAATAACAGGTGGCGTTGTAATAAATTTTAGATCGAATATAATCTTATTACTCGCTGAACATTTTCGTTTATGAATTATGACAATAGTACTGTTTATTTCAATCATGTGAGCAATATTCTAAAATTGGTGGCTGTAATTTATGAATGATATTCTTTACGATAAACACATTTCGTTAGAGATTCGTGCCAATAAACTATAATTCAGGTAGTCACGGCACATTTAAAATTAAATTCTTGGATTCATGTACCATATATATTTTGCTAGATTTTAAGTAAGCTACTAAAATCTAGGTATCGTGCCTGGGGTATTAATTTTAGCATCATGCTTGTCGAATCTATTTGTGAATTTCAAGCCATTGTAATTTTGACGATTAATTGATATGTCATTAAAATAATAATTAGTGTCAAAAAACTAAAAAACGTTGTACCTAATAAAAGGTCATTCTAACCAAAAAATTGTGTCTTGGGTGGTCCAAGACAATTTTTGCTCTAAATCCTAATTTCACTAATTTTATTGTTAACCACTGATGCTTTGAATTCCATTAAATTTTAGACCTTACTAATATAGGGTTAAAGTCTAAAATTATCGAAAAAATGTTATGACCTCTTCTCATTTAATTTTAGAAATTAACTTTAAGGCCATTTACTTTAACCGAATTTAATTCTTGGTGAAATGTGGGTGTTAATTCACCTCTGCCTAACTCTCCAGGGATAATTACGTAATTATTATGTGTGTATTCATTACCCAGGGATATCCCAGAAGATGTTCTGAACACCTACTGCTGGATCCACTCCACGTTCACAGTGGCTGGCGAGGCGGGCGCGTACCCTGGCGTCAGGGGCGCGGGGCAGGCGCCCCGTCGTTATGGAAAGTACTACCAATGGGTCGCCTTCACGCTGTTCTTCCAGGTAAGTACCTATTGTTACTGAATTGATAACCAGGTGAATAGATTACTACAGTTGAGTGCCGAGGGGTCGCATACTGCGTGACAAACCTGATGGAGGTAAGATTCTTCTCTTTTGAAAAGTGTTACTATTTTTTTTTGTTACATAATATCGAATTGAGTTGGTCTGTACGTACCGAAATTTAATGTATTTAAAATTAAGTGTAAACGTGCGCGGCGTCAGCGCTACCTAGCGGTTCCATTCGAAAATCAGCGCTGCGTATACTCTCAGTGTGCGTTATTCAATGCCGAGATGCCCTATTTGGGTTCTGTCTGAAAGTTGTACGTAACCTGTGTTACGAATTATTGTACGTCAGAAAAAAAAAGTCTCTCTAAACAATTTAAATACAAATATAAATACAACAATAATATAACTTATTTCTTAGTTTTCTTAGTAGCTATATAAGAAACTGTAATTGTGAGACTGTTGCCTAAACTAGATACAACAGTTTGTATCTGTATTTATAGGACACCAGGAACCTACGCAACCAGTAATACACGATTAATATTAGTACATTATGTGACAAGTAATTACTTAAGTAAACATGAACAAAAAATTATGTAGTAATTATTATAACTAATAACTATAAATAAACATTACTTCTTAACTTAAAACCTCGAGTAAATATTCTGTTTCAACATAATTTAGATGCTGCAACCAACTTGTAAGCATTTTTTCATTCAAATCTAGATTTACTGTATAGTCTTATGCTTCTACTAGCTCTAGCTAGAAACACATTGTGAGGATCAATATAAAATATTTTTCTATCTTTATCTTTTTCATTCTTTCACCATTGCTCCAGTTGATAAAAAAGATACAATACTATCTGTACTTATATTGTAAAGCTGAAGAGTTTGTTTGTTTGAACGCGCTAATCTCAGGAACTAAAGTTTCAAATTTAAAAATTATTATTATATATTTTTGTGTTGAATAGTCCCTTTATTGACGAAAGTTAGGGAGTGATCATAAATGTCAATAAATCCGTCAGATGAAATACAGGCTTAAATAGGTGATATGCGCTTTAAATATTTGCCAGGGGCGAAGCTGTGATAGGTCACCTAGACAGTAATATAAATGAAGAGCTTTGTGACGTTAGTCCACAGTATTTGTTTCGCACAGCAGAAATATTTGTACAAAAAACTAAATATTTGCACCGAGCAGAAATTGAACTTGCTACCTACTGACACACCAACCCCCGGGGTCTGACTACCTTTTTCTTTTTTTTTTATGGAAAGTGGTTACCGTGACCTATGAACGTGCGTAATACCAGTGGAGTCACACCCATGCGGTCGACCCTGTAAGAATAGAGATTTTTTGTGCCGTCAGTGCAGAACAAAAAATCAGGACAAGACTTCTAATAGCACAAAAACTCTTCAGTGAGCTCTGGCTACCCTACTCACCGCCGGGAACACAACTCGAGGTTATTATACCCGTGGTATTCTGTAGGGCGGAGACATTCCCCAGTCGGACTGCTTAATTGGTACGAAAATACCGTCGTGTCCTCCCTACCATAAAAAAATATAGTTTGCTGAGTTTCTTGCTGGTATCTTCTCAGTAGAACTAACCTACCGAACCAGCGAAAGAATCATTTTCCAATGATTTATTTTTGCATTATTTAATATTTTTATATTATTTCTTGACATACCTAACAGTAAAATTTTGACGTTCATATGTGGTCTATGTGTGCCTAAACTGAATAAATGAAATTGATTCTTTGATTTTTTTGCAATTGCCATATAATCTGTCTACCCAGAGAGAAAACCTGGTGACAAAGCGGCATCCGCAGGATTTTTTGCACGAGAAAATAAATTGGTCACACACTAGATCGGTTTTTTGTGTTATAAGAGCTGTAGTTGCACTACAAAATGAAATAATCTGGTCTGAAACTTACCCACTGAATGCAAGTCGTAATGCTCTTTTTATACAATGGTAATTATTACAAGAGGCATAATATTTCAGTATATAACAGCAATAAAATGAATGCATGGATGATTTTTTGTAGCATACGAAATCATGATAATTGGCCGCACAGAAATAATTCCATTGTTTTTAAATTTTATTTTTAAATATGCGCGGGAAATTATTCCCCTTTGTCAGGCTTTTGTCTTTGGATTTTATTATAGAGCTGCAGTAGTTTGCAAATGAATTGTTGATTTGTTTTTTTTTTAATTGATGTACAGGATTTTGAATGTAATGAATGAAATTATTTAATATTCATACATTATTATATATTATTATTACACATACACACAATACATAGATAACAATATGTTATTAAATCAGATTCAATTTTTATTATACAGCATTACATAAGTTAATCACGAAACTGCAATGTTACATTTCTTTCATATATTTTTACTACATTTAAACTTTTTTTAAATTTACCAGTTTCGATGAATTTACGCAGATTTATAAGCGCCCCGTTAATGGCAATAGGCTCGCCACCTATTACATTGGGACCTAAACATAAACTGGTGAAATGTGGGTGCTAGCACCTCTGCCCACCCCTTGGGGATATTTTTTTTTTATTTATTTAACTATCGGAATACATATTTAACAAAAAAATTGACTTAATGTGCCTCTAAAGCTACTGGAGCTTGTGTGCGACACATGCGATTCTCTCTTCAGTATAAAACATTACAATCTTACTTACTTACTCTACTCTACAAATACGTGAGTTTATGCTATGTTTATGTTATTATATAGTAAGTCACATGACTCTTATCTAAGTTTGGGCCTAAATAAAAATTACATTGTTTGGAAACTGCCCCCTTAATTTGTCTTTTCTGGCTCTAAACTTAGTGTATCTATATTCTCTTTGACTCACTCCATCCCATAGTTGCCTGGCTGAGATTGCCTTGTGCAATATTGACGCCAATTGTATTTATACTGCGATACTTTATCAATTTTTTTTATATGGAAAGAGGGTCAGCATTATATACATATGCCATGCCATGTTACAATGGTGACACTCTCTTTGACAGTCTCATCATATGCTTTTTCACGCCTCTTTAAAAGGACCCGGGACTTTTTTTTTTACGTGCGTAAAATCCCCACGGATACCTCCTCCACCGGAGCCGGTGGAGGAGGTTATGTCGGACTCGAACCGACTAAAACGCACGCCGCCTGTGGGTCGCTTTGGTTGCCGAAGGTGAGGTTGACAGGCATATCCCTCGCACCCCGGCCGACCCAGGGCCATCTCTCACGATCTGACCCTCTTCTCGGGTGTGGGGACTACAGAGTCCCCAACTCGTCCCCGGAAACGGGGAGGCGCGCCAGGCGCGCCACCGTCGCGGCCTGCTTCTGCCAGGATGACAGGCGGTTCCACCTGTCACCCCCCGGCCGGCGCTCATGGGGGGCGGAGGTCGTTCATCGACCTACGACGCCCGAGTTGCCTTCGTACGCGGGCAGCTTGTCTTGCGATCCTTCGTCGCTCCCGCTGCCGCTCCCGCCCCGCAGAAGGACCCGGGACTGTAGGAAGAAGGAAACACGCGAGCTGGTAAGGAAGTCCACACCTTAATGATGCGATAAAGGGAAGAGTCTCCGAAGCGCGATATTCTGCACCGTATTTGGGTGACATCTAGGCCCTGCACGTGTTGTCCTGTGTAGAAAAGGGGAGGTTGCAACTAATTGGAAGAGCTCATCAGAACACTCACCATGGTAGGGACGTTGGAGCTCTTCCAAATGAAGAGCTCATAAGAACCATAATATGTAATGTGTTCTTTATTTGTGTCAATAATAACAAGATATTTTATTTGATTGATTTCATTTCAAGTTGCTAACATTCTACAACGTTCTACACGTTGCTATGTATCACCCATGGTAAGCATAACTTAACTAGCTTGTGTTATGGAATCTAGAATGCGGATAAACATACTTAGATACTTTTTTTTTATAAATACATACATATTATACATAGAAACACTCAGACCAATGCAAATATACATATTCATAACATAACATAAACACACGCCTATTATCCCCGAAGGGGTAGGCAGAGGTGCTAGCATCCACATTTCGTCAGTTTATGTCTAGGTCCCAATGTAATAGGTGGCGAGCCTTATTGCCATTAACTGGGCACTTATAAACCTGCGATAAATAAACACATAACTTCCAAAAGCATCGGAAAGTCATTGGTGTGTGCCATGGTAATAACTGGGATCGAACCCGATACCTCGTCTCAGCAGTCCATTACCCATACCACTAGGCTACCCCGTTTCTTTCATATATCTATCATAAACATATTCATGCATACAAATATTAGCACTGAGCGGGAATCGAACCGCGCCTCCTGCGTAGCAGTCGAATGTTCTACTGCTACGTCACAGAGGCCGTTATGGCCCAAGGTATGCTTAAGTAGGTAGGTTTCAAAGTACCCCACGAGCGACGCCGGAGATGACAAACTAGTTCTGAGATAAATCCAAAGGTACAACAACAACAACAATGCGGCGTGGTTCCCGGCACAGAAGAATTTGGACCACCCCATCTCTTCTTATGCGGTGTCGTACAAGGCGACTAATGGATAAGGCTGTTTAATATAGGGCACGCCGTAGTAACGGCGGTAAGACCCATCATGGGGGAGTGGCTAGAGAGGCCACACGGCAGCCTCTCGTACCGTCTGACGCAGATGATCACCGAGCACGGATGCTTCGGAAAGTATCTGCGTCGGATGCAGAAAGAGCCAACGTCCGAGTGCCATCACTGCGACGCGAGCGAGGACTCAGGTCCGCACACGCTCACCGAGTGTCCGGCGTGGGAGACGCCGAGGCGGGAGCTTGTGGCGGCCCTGGGAGTGAGGGTTCTCACGCTCTCCACCTTGCTCGCGGCGATGGTTCGCTGCGCGGATGCGTGGGCGGCCGGCGCCTCCTTCTGCGAGCAAGTAATGCTCGTGAAGGAGGAGGCGGGGCGGGAGCGGCAGCGGGAGCGACGAAGGATCGCTAGACAAGCTGCCCGCGCACGAAGGCAACTCGGGCGTCGGAGGTCGATGAACGACCTCCGCCCCCCATGAGCGCCGGCCTGGGGGTGACAGGTGAAGCCGCCTGTCACCCTGGCAGAAGCAGGCCGCGGCGGCGGCGCGCGTGGCGCGCCTCCCCGTTTCCGGGGACGAGTTGGGGACTCTGTGGTCCCCACACCCGAGAAGAGGGCCAGATCGTGAGAGATGGCCCTGGGTCGGCCGGGGTGCGAGGGATATGCCTGTCAACCTCACCTTCGGCAACCGAAACGACCCACAGGCGGCGTGCGTTTTAGTCGGTTCATGTCCGACATAACCTCCTCCACCGGCTCCGGTGGGGAGGTATCCGTGGGGATTTTGCGCACGTAAAAAAAAAAAAAAAAAAAAGGCTGTTTAATATTCGACGGATATATACAGCCCAGACTCAGCTTCAAAAGCATAGTTTGAGTCAACAATAGTGCCCAGAAAATGGCAATAGGCTCACCCCTATTGCGTGGGACCGAATTTTTATGATTGGTGAAATGTGGGTGTTAATTCACCTCTGCCTAACTCTCGGGGGATAAAGGCGTGATTATATGTATGTATATATAATAACATAACATAACATAAACATAAACTCACGCCTATATCCCCGAAGGGGTAGGCAGAGGTGCTAGCACCCACATATCGCCAGTTTTATGTTTAGGTTCCAATGTAATAGGTGGCGAGCCTATTGCCATTAACCGGGCACTTATAAACCTGCGATAAATACACACTTAACTTCGAAAAGCATCGAAAGTCATTGGTCAAGTCATATATAACAACAAATTATTGATATTCCATTATATTATTGCCAATAGTGATAATCACTTCACGATTGTTATATAATATTGATGAACGAGCAATAAAGCTAAGTGGTGGTCACTTGCTAATCTATGACACGGCATAGACACACTCGGTAGATTATAGAGTATCGTGAATGATTGTAGTGCGGTCATCATGAATTGGCTACTTGGCGGGCCTCGGGATTAGTTATCACGCCATTATGGTATAGTGTGGGCGTTGTGGATTGGCCGTTGGATTTTATTTTGTTTTTTTTTGTATCATTATCATCATACGTATTACATACCATTTTTTTTTTCCATGGCGGCGTTTTCTTGCAATGCAGTGTATTTGTTTCACTGGCAGCAAGTCTGAAGCCCTTCCTAAACGTACGTAGAGCGATCCAGGGTGAATAACAATGATCCTATTGGAAGGAAATTGTTGGAAATGCTCCGGACAACAATTTTTTTTATACCACTAAGTTGGCAGACAAGCACACGGCCCACCTGATGGGAAGCGGTTACCGTGGCCTATGGACGCATGCAACACCAGGGGTGTCGCACTGGCGCTGCCGACCATGAAGAAACCTTCTGATGCCCCTCTTGAAGAACCCCTTCTTCTGAGTGCATCCATGGGCTATCACACACAAAAAATGCTAGAGTAATTTTCAGTTTAAATGTCACAAGATACATGGTTTGAGTCAACAATAGTGCCCGGAAGACGGCAATAGGCTCACTCCCTATTACGTGGTACTGAATTTAATGATTGGTGAAATGTGAGTGTCAGTTCACTTCTATCCAACCCTCCGGGGATAAAGGTGTGATTATATGTATGTCTTATTAATGGGTGAACAAAATTTTTTTTTAAATGTCTGGAACAAATTTAATGCTACATAAAATTTTCAGCCTTATCTAAATCGAGTAAGGTTGAACATTTAATAAATACACGAGTATTTTCCGCTTGATCTGAAATGATTCTTATGGATTGGCTTATCTTGACTTTAATGAAATTTACAAGCAAGTGACGTCGTTTTGTTTATATATCGTGTGCTACGGCTTGTTTGCTGTTTTATTAGTTTAAAATATGTAAATCGCTTTATTTATACATACATACAATCGCGCCTTTATCCCCGGAGAGTTAAACAGAGGTGAATTAATACCCACATTCATTGTATTCGATCCCACGTAACAGGGGGTGAGCCTATTCCCGTCTTCCAGGCACTGTTGTTGACTCGAGCCATTCATTTTAGGCTGAGTCTGGGCTGTATATATCTGTCTGATCTTAAACAGCCCTATCCCTTAGTCGCCTTGTATTCATTTTTAAAATATTTAATAAAACCTAACAGGCTACGCGTACGATGCTACGAATGTGCTACGGCGTAGCAGATTCTTGGTCCTCGTAAAATCATTTCTACATTGCTGTGTTGGTTCCTACTGCATTGCCGAGTTGTCGTAGAAGGGAAATAATGCTTTGATCATTGTCTCGCCATTCCACTCGGTGCCTGTGATCATGGCATCAGGGATAGGGCTGTCCTCCATCAGACAGTACAGATACAGCCCATGATCAAGTGCCCGCTTGACGACAATAGACTCGCTCCATATTAAAAATCATGATTAGCAAAATTTAGGTGTTAATTCACCTTTGCCTAGGGAAAGCATATGTAAGCTTAATCACACAGAACCTGCGTGGTTTCCGGCAGAGTAGAATTTGGACCACTCCAACTCTTCCCGTGCGGTGTCGTACAAGGTGACTAAGGGATAGGGCTTTTTAACATAAGACAGGAATATAGAGCCCAGACTCAGTCTCAGATGCATGGCTTGAGTCAACAATAATAGTGCACAGAAAACGGCAATAGGCTCACCCCTATGTGGGACCGAATACAATGATTGCTGAAATGTGGGTGTTAATTCACCTTTGCCTAATCCTCCGGGGAAATGTATGTATTAAAATAAAATCACTTTTGCAAAATCATTCATTGGTTCCGATAATTCGTACGAATGTCGGCAGATGGCACTTAACCGATACCGTGAGACGGATATATGTACAGAAGAATTTCAATGCTTTCGGGCGAAGGTTCTGTGGCTTAGTGGTCAGAGCCCCTGTAAGATTTGAATCCCACCTGGACCGATAACACTTTTTCTATATCTTGATCGATTCGAATAGCATACTAAATGCTTTAATATTTCATTAAAATAACACCTTTTCTTCAAAATGTAACTGAGTGTCCAATCCTCGTGGCCCGTAGTGTACTATTAGAAGCTAATGCCGATAAAAGTGAAGGGTTGTGTGCGGAACAGCGCGTGGCTTCACGCCAAGCCTGAGGATACTAGCACTATCACCTAGCTTCACTTGCACGTGCTATGAAAATTAAAATAGCTACTTTTTTTTTATGTAGGACACGCCAATTTGATTTCAACTCGCGTAATGGTAAGCTAAAGGCAATGTCTCAGTAAAGAGGGTCACTATTAAAGATACGTAGCATGTTACTATGATGGCACTTAGGTGGCAGATGGATGTGCACCGATTCTGTAGGAACCTTAGAGAACCTAATATTGTAGTCGCTTGAGAAAATAATAATAATAAGTGTCTTTATTGTACACCAATAACATATTATATTACAATAAGAAGATATAAAGCTTTACCGCTTATCGCCATGTGACAATGTCTTACAGGCAACGATAGGGTGGAGAGAAAAAAAAACAGAAGAACAATATTTCATGGCAGTTAGGTGTACATCTAGAGAATATTTAAGAAAATAAAACAATAATAATGAAAAAGATAACACATAAAAATGGTAGCCATAGGTATATACAATTATATGTAAGTATACATACTATGAATATCCCAGAAAATATCATAATATTTTTTTTTTTTTTACGTGCGCAATATCCCCACGGATACCTCCCCACCGGAGCCGGTGGAGGAGGTTATGTCGGACTCGAACCGACTAAAACGCACGCCGCCTGTGGGTCGCTTTGGTTGCCGAAGGTGAGGTTGACAGGCATATCTCGCACCCCGGCCGACCCAGGGCCATTTTTTTTTTTTTTTTTTTTTTTATATAGGACACGTCAATTGGACTTCGCCTTGCCTGATGGTAAGCTGAAGGCAAAGTCCCAGAAAAGAGGGTCACCATTACTTACACATACCGTGTGACAATGGTGACACTCAGCTTGACGGCCTCATCATATGCTTTTTCACGCCCCGCTTAAAGGACCCGGGACTGTAGGAAGAAGGAAACACGTGAGCTGGTAATGAATTCCAGGCCTTAATGGTGCGACAGAGGAAAGAGTCTCCGAACCGCTTGGTTCTTGATCGGATGTTTTGCACCGTGTGCGGATGACATCTAAGACCTGCACGCGTTGTCCTGTGTAGGAAAGGGGAGGGTGGGACTAATTGGAAGAGCTCATCAGAACACTCCCCATGGTACAAACGGTAAAATACAGCCATGGACGCAACATCTCTACGCAGCTGTAAAGGTTCTAGGGTGTTCGTGATCTCGGGATTCCCAATGATGCGGACCGCACGTCGCTGCAACCTGTCGAGAGCATCTAGTAAGTACTTTGCTGAACCATCCCAGAGATGCGAGCAGTACTCCACACAGGAGCGAATTTGTGTCTTGTATAGAAGACACCGCTGCTCCGGCGTGAAAAACCGTCTCACTCTGTTCAGGACTCCGAGTTTTCGTGAGGCTGTTTTGATGATACTTTCGATGTAGTTTTTGTTATTCAGGTTGCAGCGAACATCCATACCTAGGATATTGAGATTGTCCTGCAGTGGCAGTGGCGTGCTCTGAAGAGTGGGGAGGGGAAGGAAAGAAGATACTTTTGCTGTAAACGCACATGCCTGCGTCTTCTTGGCATTGAACTCAACCAGGTTCTCAGAGCCCCATTGAGAAATGTGATTCAGGATCCCGTCAAGCTCAGTGACAAGAAGCTGCCTTTTCTCCGCGATATCCGACTGCTTGGCCGCAGGATGTCCATGATAACTCCCATGCAAAGTGCTATCGTCCGCATAACAATGAACATTGCCGGTAGACAGCATGTCGTTGATATGCAGAAGAAAGAGAGTGGGTGATAAGACGGACCCCTGGGGCACGCCAGCATTAACCTGCAGAAACTCCGAAGCTCGTCCGTCACAAAGGACGCGAATACGGCGCCCCTGCAGGAAGCTAGCAACCCAGTTGCACAGCCTAGAAGGCAGACCAAAGGCAGGTAGCTTGGAAAGAAGCGATTTGTGCCAGACTCTATCGAAAGCTTTGGCGATGTCAAGACTAATTGCCAGTGGCTCGCCGTGCTTGTCCATAGCCTCACCCCAAAGATGGGTAACGTATGCTAGAAGATCACCCGTTGACCGTTTCGGTCTGAAGCCATATTGCCGGTCATTAATTAAGGAGTGATCCTCTAGGTGCCGCATGAGCTGTTTGTTGATTATGTGCTCGAACACTTTGCACAGCACTGAGGTGACGGCTATGGGTCGATAGTTGGCTGGCTCCGAGCGATCCCCCTTCTTGGGAATCGGCTGAACATTCGCCTCTTTCCAAGGCAAAGGCACTGTACCCGAACTGTAGGATAGCCGGTACAGTCGCGTAAGCATTGGAGACAACTCCGCTGCACATTTTTTCAAAACTACCGCTGGAATACCATCCGGACCACTGGCTTTCCGGACATCGAGTGATTGCAGCACTGCACGGACATCGCGTTGCCTGATATGGATATCAGGCATCGCGTGGTCTCTGTCGGGTAGTGTTGGTGGCTGCGTACCACAATCATCGATTCGGGAGTTGGCCGCAAAGAGATTAGCCAGCAGATTTGCCTTCTCTTGCGGCTCATGGGCCAGGGATTCATCAGGGTTACGCAGCGGAGGCAGCGAAGGCTGACAGAAGTTGGCTTGCACGGCTTTAGCCAGTCGCCAGTAGCCATGGCTTCCCGTGGGATGCATCACTAGCTCTTGACCAAGCCGCGCTATGCGCAGGGCATCCGCTCTGACGTAGGCCCTTCTGCAGACCTTTGTGGCTCTGTTGTACGCCGCCTTGAAGTGGCCCAGATTGGGATGGCGCGTGGCGCGCGCCCTTACCCAAGCGCGGTACGCAGACTGTTTTTGTTCAACAGCTTCCGCACACTCGCGCCCGAACCAAGGGCGCACCCCGCGGTCACCGGTGACATCGGTGTATGAGATATAGTATTCCATACCCAGACCGATCTCACCGGCGACAGCAGTAGCACAATCCGATGGGTTCTTACCTTCAAAGCAGCGCTCAACCCACGGGATGGACGCAAAATAGTCACGAAGTCCATCCCAGTCCGCTGACGAGTAGTGCCAGAGACGCCGCTTCCCCTGCACGGGTCGTGGGGGCGCTATAATGGGCACCGTGGAACAGACCAGACAGTGGTCGGAGTTGCCTAAAGCGGCTCGCACCGATACACTGTACCGGTCCGGATCACTCGTCAGCAGAAGGTCTAGCAGAGAAGGTGCTAGGCCCGACCTTCTTGGTATCCTAGTGACCTCGTGCACCAATTGGGTCAGGCCGTGCGCCAGAGCAAACGCGTGGGCGGCTCTTCCCGCATGGTCTGTTTTGGAGGAGCCCAACCAGATCTCGTGGTGGGCGTTAAAATCCCCCAAAAACACCATTTCGGCATTGGGAAATCGCTCCTGCGCATCATCTGCCGCCTGACTCAGATATTCAAAGAGTCGAGTTGTCTCAGCATCTCCTGTATGGGAACGGTAGAGGCACACATAGATCTGACTCGTAGGGCCATGGTCTACGTGTACCCAAAGGATGGAGAAGGATGGGTCCTCTAGGCAGCGCAAACGGCGACAGCAAACATCCGCCCTAACAAACACGCACACCCCGGCTTTTGCACGAAAACTTTCCTCAAGAACATAGCCAGGGTAGAGCAAGTAGGTCGTGTCGTCAGGGCGGTGTATTTGCGTCTCCGTTAGAAAAAACATGGCAGGTTTCGCCGTCTCTAGGTGTTGGTGGACGGCGTTGAGGTTTGCATGGAGCCCACAGATGTTAGTGGACTCCACCTCAAATAGCAAGCTCTTGGGAGTGTGTCGAGCCGCTGTGTTGCCTATTTCCTTGAATTGCGCTGCCATGAGTTTGGGTGGGAGAAGGCGTGAAAAAAGAGGTGATTGCCGCCGCAGCACCGTGTGACAAAGCGCGGGATATTGGTTTTATCTATGAATGTGAGGCATGGCGAGAGCCGACGCGCCGAACGGAAGGGCCCCCGTACCCCCCCGAGTATGGTCGCCGGGCTCCCAATTCCGGTCACCAACCGGCACGACGAACCATATCGGGATTATGCGCGGCCTGGTGAGGCAGCCTCCCAAGGTGGTTAACCCCAGTTGGGCCCCTGTACTATACCGCGGGCGGCCAGCGGCACCACCGTTTCTACAGGTCTCCCTGTTCGGCGCATCGCCCCGCGCCATCCCCACTAGACTACGCCAAGACCCACTGGTCCCACTAGTGCTGCGACAACCACCACCTCTGCCCGGCTATGCACTTGCTGACCCCTGAACACAATCCAACCGAGATTGAATTGCTATGGAGGGTTTTTCGCAATAGTGCACGGTGGTACCTACCCGGTCGAAACTTGAGACAAATTTGTGCCACCAAGTTTCTACCACCAGTATCCAGTATCAGTATCTCTCACGATCTGGCCCTCTTCTCGGGTGTGGGGACAACAGAGTTCCCAACTCGTCCCCGGAAACGGGGAGGCGCGCCACGCGCGCCACCGCCGCGGCCTGCTTCTGCCAGGGTGACAGGTGGCTCCACCTGTCACCCCCAGGCCGGCGCTCATGGGGGGCGGAGGTCGTTCATCGACCTCTGACGCCCGAAGTCATAATATATTTAACACACACATAAATATACATAAACAATGACAGGGAGTTCATTCCACAGTTTAAAATGTGCAGGGGACGATATTCTTTTCATACCTGCCTGTACGTACCTACTGTATCAAATAGCAATGTGTGAGGGTGGATTCCCTCTCAATGGCGTGAGGTGCGATGATAGAATGTAGCCGCATTGTACAGGAGTTAAAACACACACAGCGATGCAAAGTCTCTCCTGAGGTTGAGCAGATCCACACCGCTAGTGATTGCTGAAGAACGATTCTTTTTTAAAATAGGACACATCAATTAAACTTTGCCTCACCTGATGGTAAGCTGAAAGCAAAGTCTCAGAAAAGTCACCATTACTTTGACTTTATTATTATTATTATTATTATTATTATTATTATTACTTACATATACCATGTTACAATGGTGACACTCAGCTTGACGGCCTCATCTAATGCTTTTTCACGTCCCGCTTAAAGGACCCGGGACAGAAGGAAGAAGGAAATATGTAACTCACATATTAATGTAATAAATTCTAAGCAAGGTAATGAATTCCAGGCCTTAATGGTGCGACAAAGGAAAGAGTCTCCGAACCGCTAGGTTCTTGATCGGATACTCTGCACTCAGTACAGGTGACATCTAAGCCCTGCACGGGATGTTCTGTATAGAAAATGGAGATGAATCACAATTTTATTCCGGGAGATTGTATATATGTATGTAACATACATATATAATTATGCCTTAATCCCCGGAGGGTTAGGCAAAGGTGATCACATTTCACCAATCATTAAATTCGGTCCCACGTAATAGGGGGTGAGCCTATTGTCGTCATCCGGACAGGGTTCCGCGCCCTTATTACGTATCCTTATTTTTTAAATAGAGCAAACGTCTTTTTATGCCAAGGAACGAATTTTAGGAGTCCAGAGAAATAAATTTGAGATAAACTTGTCGTGTTTGGTATGAACTAAAAGGGATTAATTAGCACATTTCAAATATGTATAAATTATAACTATTGCTTGGTCCAAAATAATAATAAAAAATGAAAACTAAAGCACGCTACTGCAAAATCACGCTCTTAAAAGTAATAAACAATAAAAGCTAGGATAGTCGTGGTCGTATGCCACTTTGTCTAACAAAACACTACATTCTTGGGAAAAGTGGCATACGACCACAGCTATTCTAGATTTTTTCTTGTTTACTAACTTTTTAGAAGGTAGGACACGGCGGTATTTCCGCCCAATTGAGCAGTCCGAATGGGGAAGTACCTCCGCCCTACAGTATACCGCAGTAATAATAACTTCGTGTTGTGTTCCCCGGCGGTGAGTAGGGTAGCCAGAGCTCACTGGAGAGTTTTTGTGCTGTCAGTGGGATGACCAAAGGCTTGTCCTGCTTTGTCTTCTACTGACGGCACAGAAACTCTGTACTTACAGGGTTGGCAGCGCGACTATGACTCCTCTGGTGGTACAGACGTCCATAGGTCACGGTAACCACTTTCCATCAGGTGGGCCGTGTGCTTGTCTGCCAACTAAGTGGTATAAAAAAACCTGATTTTTCAGTAGTCGTGTTTTAGTTTTTAATTAAAACATGTACTGCTATCTATAAATCACCACTGACGCTGACTGTATAACATGTGTCAGCATTATTTTTAGCACCAGAAACAGATCTGTACCAGTTGTCGCACATAGGTGATACAATAATACAAGATGGTAAGTGTGTTAACGTCGAATGTTCGGCCCCACCAGTGTATGTCGCCTGTTTGTTTTAGAGCACGTGGCCCACTGTCTTGTGCGGCAGTCCAAGGCATGAGAATAGAGCGATGAATATTATTGAAGTGAAACTACACACGCTTGACATGGGGAATAAGTTGGTGAATGCGTGACGAGAGCGTTACGAAAAGTGTGATCGGGAGAGGCGAACGGAATTACTGTGGGAGCGTGGCGTAGCGGTAGAGCATTCGACTGCTATGCAGGGGGCGCGGGTTCGATTCCCGCTCAGTGCAAATATTTGTATGCATTAATATGTATTTTTGCATTGGTCTGGGTGTTTCTATGTATAATATGTATGTATTTACAAAAAAAAAAGTATCTAAGTATGTTTATCCGCATTCTAGATCCCATAACACAAGCTAGTTAAGCTATGCTTACCATGGGATAGATAGCGTTGTGTAGAATGTCGTGGAATATTTATTTATTTACATAAATTAGTGAAGATAAAAAAAATGAGATTTATAATAACTTTTAAAGTATCGTGTTCCATGATATACAATAATGTTAACGGGAATTAATGCGATCAGTTTGCCTGAAGTTTTGACCAGGTTAGACCAGTCATGGTCACAGGGTGACTGGCTCAGCGGTGCACGCCCGCTATCTTCGAGAACGTGATGTAGAAGGTTCTTAATCTACTCGCACATTCTCGATATTTTTTATATTATGTTTTCACCTTATACCGTTACATACCACACTTTAACCTTTTTTTTTTTACCTGCGCAAAATCCCCACGGATACCTCCCCACCGGAGCCGGTGAAGGAGGTTATGTCGGACTCGAACCGACTAAAACGCACGCCGCCTGTGGGTCGCTTTGGTTGCCGAAGGTGAGGTTGACAGGCATATCCCTCGCACCCCGGCCGACCCTACCACACTTTAACCTGGTCAAACATCAGGGAAACCAAAGGTATGTATATTCCTATACCATGATAGCGTTAATTCTCGCTAACTTTACTGTAGAGAGAGTTATGATTGCGTGCATTGCGCGTCTCCCCGTTTCCGGGGACGATTTGGGGACGAGTTTCGCACGCAAAACTAAACAAAAAAGTATATTACTGTAAGGATAAGAGAGAGAGAGATCATTTTCATCCTTCTTAACTTTCTTCTTCTCGTATATAACAGACACAGTGCAGCCTGCAGGCCTATTAAAGTTTTACTTCAGTCGTGTGGTCTTAAGCACACTTGTTTTTTTTATTTCATTTAAATGTGACAGTTGCTTTGGTAAAAAATCTTAATCACTCAATTAATTTATCGCCGTCTGTTCCTGAATATAAGTCTCCTTCAATGTGCGTATAGCAAACGATCTTCCATTTCGTTGCTACCTGTATAAAAGTTAACTGGTTCTCTATTACGCTTGTAAAAAAAGGTTTACCGAAGTAGACTTGATAAAAGTTTCCTTGGCTCCTTTCTGCATTATTGCTTTAGTGGCCCTGTGTTCTCTTTTGTTTTATTTGTTTAGTTCAGTCAACTTCCATTGGCGGTACCAAGTTTGTATCGCCGATAAAGGATGTACTACAAAGTTGTCAGCTCATCTAGTCGCTTATAAATGAGACTTCGATTAGGTGCTTTATAAAGAAAGAAAAAATCTGTTATTCTAGTGTTACACAAAATAAAAGCTACTAAGGTCTGAATTCCAGTATGATATCGAAAATTTGAATCTTGATTTATAACTGAAGACAGATTGTGTTCTAGATAACAGTTCTGTCATAGTGTGAGTTCACAACTGACCGTTGTTCTGGAATACGATCTTTAGATTATAAAAGTTTGCCTAAACGTCTCACACGTACGGGACACGTCACTCTTGCTCGCTATGTTTGGACACACGTTTATAAGTCATCATCATCATTAATCCCGGTCGCATTCGAAATTTTCACGTCGAAGTTCGATTATCCATGCCATGGAGTCCCCATCTCACCCCCGGGTATGGGGAGGGGTGCTTTCTGCTAGAGTGACAGGCGGCTCCACCCGTCACCCCCTGGCCCGCGGTCATGAGAGACAGAGATCGTTTTGTGATCTCCGACACCCGAGCCGCCTCCACTCGTGAGCGGCGCGGTTTGCGAGTCTCTTCGCTCCCAGTCCGCCGTCTCCTTCACGAGCATTACTTGCTCGCAGAAGGAGGCGCTGCCGCCCACGCATCAGTGCAGCGAACCATCGCAACGATCACGGTGGCGAGCTTGAGAAACTGGCATATGACCTCCACAATCCAATTTAACTTGTAACGAATGTTATAAAAGGTGTCGTCGTAAACGTGTGCCACGTGTGTATTTAGTTCCCGGCAGAGTAGAATTTGGGCCACCTCATCTCTTCCCATGCGGTGTCGTAGAAGGCGACTAAGGGATAGGGCTGTTTAACATCAGACTCAGGCACAGATTCAAGGATCGAGTCAAAAATAGGTGAGCCCTTATTACGTGGGACCGAAAAGACTGAATCGACACTCTTAAATGGCAACAAAAAATGAGGACTATTATCCTGATTTTACGCACCAATCAGAAATCCATACTTATTATTATAAAGGTGAATTTAACTCTGTCTGTATCTAAGTTACGCTTTCATGTCTAAACCGCTGAACCTATTTTGATGAAATTTGGTGTATCGGTAGATTAGACTTTAAGAAAGGACATAGGCTATGTTTCGTCGCAATAACCAACATCCACGCGGAGCCGCGGACTAAAGCTAGTTTTATAAATAATAAATTCATAATAATAATAAATGAATTTAAATGATTGGTGAAATGTGTCCGCCCTACAGAATACCGCGGTTATAATAACTTCGTGTTGTGTTCCCGGCGGTGAGTAGAGTAGCCAGAGCTCACTGGAGAGTTTTTGTGCTGTCAGTGGGATGACCAAAGGCTTGTCCTGCTTTCTCCTCTACACTGACGGCACAAAATTTCTGTTCTTACAGGTTCGGCAGCACGGATGTGACTCCACTGGCACTGGTGTTACACACGTTCATAGGTCATGGTAACCACTTTCCATCAGGTGGGCCATGTGCTTGCCTGCCACCTAAGCTGTATAAAAAAAATGTAGGTGTTAATTCACCTCTGCCTAACCCTTCGGGGATAAAGACGTGATTATACGTATGTATGTTGTGTTTTCGCTCTCCGCTTGTTCCTTCCACCGCGGTTAGAATTTAACAGCGCACCGTGTCCATCGTTTACGACGCACCTGCGCAACTGGGCCGTTACGGTGTAACGTCGGCTGATGAAACGACACACGGACGACATTTGCATATTTCTATCATATGTAAACATTTTTATGCTGATTCTGAAGTGCCTACTTAACTGGGAAATGACAGATATGCATATAGAATCATCCTTATTTACTGAGCTTTATCTTAATTCTGTTGGTCTGGTTTTAGTTAACTATAAAAAGGCTGAGGCTTCGATATTCTCTGTCAAGCGACTGTATTCCGACCTCCAAAATGCATATCGAAATTCTGTAGTAAGAATTGTTTGACATGATGCCCACGGCTTTAATCTATCATCGGACCTCTCGCCACAGGCAGAGGAGCCATCCCTACCCTTTGCGATTTGAAACAGCACGCACAGTTAGGTATGATAGGAGATTCATCCCCCACACATTTAAGCTGTGATTATATATTAGGAGGAGGTAAGACACGGCGGTATTTCCGCCCAATTGAGCAGTCCGACTGGGGAAGTACCTCCGCCCTACAGAATATCGCGGTGATTTGTTTGAAAAAAAAATTGAAAGCTCATGGACGAGAGTCACATTTACTCCTTTTTTTTAGACCACTTTGATTGCAGACCCATGTGTCCTACCCCATATCATAAATACATTCAATACAATACATTTTAAAGGTATAAAACCACAACATAACAAACACATAACTAATAGGCCGTGGACGTGGCCATTTTGTTTATCTTTTTGGCCCCAAGCCAGTGCAAATGGCCATAAACATGAAATTAGTTCATAACTTTATTACACCGCCATTGTTGAAACCAAGCATAGCCGTGAACTATCATCTTAACTTGTTACTACACGTTTGAAAAGACCAACATAAAAGACTTTGGCGTAATATGAAATGTGAATAAACCTATTTCAGGCAGGCAAAAGGCAGCCAGAGCTTATGGGAGAGTGCTGTGTGTTTGTGCTGTCAGTGGGAAGAACAAAGGGCTTATAGAAGTAGGACACGGCGGTATTTCCGTCCAATTGAGCAGTCTGACTGGGGAAGTACCTCCGCACTACAGAATACCGTGGTTGTAATAACTTCGTGTTGTGTTCCCAACGTTGAGTAGAGTAGCAGAGCTCACTGGAGAGTTTGTGCTGTCAGTGGGAAGACTAAAGGCTTGTCCTGCTTTGTCTTCTACTGACGGCACAGAAACTCTGTACTTACAGGGTTGGCAGCGCGACTGTGACTCCTCTGGAGTTACAAACGTCCGTAGGCCACCAAGAAACTCAGCGAACTATATTAGAACTAGATTATCTTTTACTTTTGTAAATATAGTTTTATTTACAATTTATGTTGTGCAAGCAAGTAAGAGATTAGAATGAGCATGCATTTATATCGTTAAGATATTCGTCTACTGTGTAATAATCTTTATTTATTAAACACCCGCTGGTGAGTAGGGTAGCCAGAGCTCACTGGAAAGTTTTTGTGCTGTCAGTGAGAAGACCAAAGACTTGTCCTATCTATCTTGTCCTGATTTTGTGTTCTGCACTGAGGGCACATAAAATCTCTGTTCTTACAGGGTCGGCAGCACTAATGTGATTCCACTGGTGATATAGGGCAAGGTAACCACTTTCCATCAGGTGGGCCGTGTGCTTGTCTGCCACCTAAGTTGTATGTAATACTTTTTCACTTCTATTTTAAACTTGTTAAGTATCATGTCAACCAAATGCAGCGGTATAAGTTTCAAAGTCATCATCATAGTTTTATTTATTTATTTAAACTTTATTGTACACTATTGTATAAATGAAATGAAATGAAAGTTTATTTGTCAGAATATGGGTGAGTGGGTACATAAATTTTGGATGTTTGCATTTATTTGCAAGCCATACTCTACCACTGTGTGGCGTACAAAAATATCTTACAATTAAAATTAAATTATTCGATAGTTAAGTTACCATGCAAAAAAAAGTCAATTATCACAATTTACCATTATTTAAAAATTCGTCAATAGCATAATAACATTTATCCATTAATAATGTAAACAGTTTTCTTTTAAATGCATTGATCGTATTACCTTCTTTGAAACTATTTGGCACAACAAGTTGAGATGTAATGTACAAAGGCGAGCTGAACTCAAAGTTGAGTTCTCTTTCAGCTAGTTTTTTTATTTTCAATCTTGAACAATTTTTTTTTTATTGACGTCAATAATTCTACTTAAACTAAGTTTACCACCGCTTCCTAGACGCTGGTGGAGAAGAAACGGCGCAACGAACTCCACTGCGGTAGTTTTTGTGTTATCGAAAGTGAGAAAGAAAGAAAAAAGATAGAAAGAAAGAAAGAAAGAAAGAAAGAAAGAAAGAAAGAAAGAAAGAAAGAAAGAAAGATAGAAAGAAAGAAAGCAAGAAAGAAAGAAAGAAAGAAAGAAAATATTTTATTTGCGACCACAGACAATGCTCTTTCTTTCTTTCTTACTTTTATCTAGTCTACTCATTCTAAAGCTGTGGTCATCACTCTTGAAACAAATATCATTGTAAGGATCCAGAGATCGCTAGTGGTCGTCATCAGCTCCACTGACTCACAGACAGAACCGCGAGCATAGGCTAGTAAACTTATAACCGCACATAAATTCTCTGTAGTTTATTTTTCTGCAGACAAACACCCTCGGTCCACACTCCCGGAGTTTATGATGGGCAGTTTACATAGATTTGGCAAAGGTCATGAAATTGACCTACTGCTGGAAATGACGGCTATAAAATAATGGCTTACTTCCATAGGTCATAAATAAATAGGAAAAACATAGTCAACCAACTTCCTACCGAAGATCGCATTTAATTTTTTTTAAGGGCTAGTCAGAAGTATTTTAAATCCGGCGCTGAGTAGGGTAGCCAGAGCTCACTGAAGAGTTTTTCTGCTGTCAATGGGGAGACCAAAAGCTGGCCCTGCTTTGTCTTTTACACTGACGGCACAGAAATAAACTCTTGTGCTTACTAGGTTGGCAGCGCGAGTGTGACTTGGTGCTATAAGTGACTAAGTGTATGTTTGTAAATAGACCAAAAAAAATGAAATGCCCGCTGAGTTTCTTGCCGGAGTCTTCTTAGGTCGGGGCCGCGTTTCGAACCGGTGGTCTATTTACTAAACTGATATTCATGTTCCTTTTTTGTTGACGTTTTGTAAGTGCCGATAATTATATCGGTCTATACAGACTTTGACACGTCCATAGGCCACGGTAACCACTTCCCATCAGATGGGCCGTGTGCTTGTCTGCCAACCAAGTGGTATGAAAAATCAATATTTCTTAATTTGTTTTTATAATTAAATGTATAAATCCATTCACCTGGAAGACCGGAGACCGCATTTTTCATTCTAACTGCGTGTTATGGCTGAACTTTGGTAGTGCATATTCCGTGAAGTGACTACCATTTCACCTCCACAACACAATGGTGATATCAAAATATTGCAGTCGGACCAGTTTTTGGACTTTTTAGGTTAGTAATGACACAGAATAGTAACACAAAAAACAGTTTTATCTCAATTTCAAAACCTACTTTGACGTTACATGGGACCAAAAATCAAATTGGCGAAATATAAGTGTTAATACACCTCTGCTTCCCCCTCGGGGATTTACAGACGGGAATATGTGTATGTAATGTTTGTGTTAACTTCCAACAACATGAGTTCAACTTTAACTTTCACTTTGACTAGGGGAAGGAAAGTGAAAAATAATGGGAAAGTGAAAAGATACAGAGGGAAGTTCTCTAGCTTTCCCACAAACTGTGTGACATAGCCGACCTGATGGCGGTTTTAGGCAAATTTTAATTGCAATTAACCCGACTGCTGTCCTTCTAGACAAATT
This sequence comes from Eilema griseolum, assembly GCA_963662185.1. Taxonomy (NCBI): domain Eukaryota; kingdom Metazoa; phylum Arthropoda; class Insecta; order Lepidoptera; family Erebidae; genus Eilema; species Eilema griseolum. The sequence goes on from OY759232.1 coordinate 2,569,645, forward strand.
TGACAGCAGGCGGTACACATTCATTTTTCTTGCGGTTTTTTATTGGCAATTGGGTACCAACCACGGTAGCCTAGTGGTATGGGTAAAGGACTGCTGAAACAAGGTCGGGTTCGATCCCAGGTCTTACCATGCCAGACACCAATGATTTTTAGATGCTTTTCGAAGTTATGTGTGTATTTATCGCAGGTTTATAAGTGCCCGGTTAATGACAATAGGCTCGCCACCTATTACATTGGGACCTAAACATAAACTGGCAAAATGTGGGTGCTAGCACCTCTGCCTACCCTTTCGGGGATATAGGCGTGAGTTTATATTATGTTTTATAATTGGGTACAGCCTGCTGTCAAACTTGTTTTGATGTATTTATGTATGTATTCTTCATTGTGCACTTGCAAGGCAAAGACAAAGTGAAATGTTATGTACAAAGGCGAGCTAAACTCAATATTGAGTTCTCTTCCAGCAAACCCGGGAGAGCACAGAGGAATTGAAATCCCATGAGAGGCAAAGTCTTGTTACATTAATGTTAAGATTTATTAATTTGAATAGATATACGGGATTTACTTCTGACATTTGATCTTTTAGACAGCAGTCGGGTTTACTTGTTTCGATTTTTTTAAACAGCTAGTTGGGATTTTTTTATACCACTTAGGCGGTAAACAAGCGCACGGTCCACCTGATGGAAAGTGGTTACCGTGGCCGATGGACGTGTGTAACACCAGAGAAGCCACACTCGCGCTGCCGACCCAGTAAGCACAGAGTTTTTGTGCCGTCAGTGTAGAGGACAAACCAGGACAAGCCTTTAGTCATCTCACTGACAGTATACATTCTCCAGTGAGCTCTGGCTACCCTACTCACCGCTGGGAACACAATAGGAAGTTATTATTACCGCCGTGTCCTACCTGTTCCGGGTTATATAATTTTTTTTATTTGCAATTAAATTCTGTCCAAGACTGCATGATGGGTAGCGGTTACTGCGTGTGCAGAACTAGGGGCGTCATACTAGCGCTGCTGACCTTGTAAGAACCTTTTAAGACCATACTGTAATCGCTTGGGAAAACCACAACAGTGTTCTAATACTAAGCTACTTTATGTCGCCTTTTTCATATAGGACACGCCAACTTGACTTCACTTCGCCTGATGGTAAGCTAAAGTCAAGACACGAAGGAATGTTACAATGCTGGCACTTAGCTTGGTGGCGTAATCAGATGCTTTATCACGCCCTGCTTAAAGGACCCGGGACTGTAGGAAGAAGGAAACACGTGAGCTGGTAATTAATTGGTGGTCCGGGAAAAAATGAGTCTCCGAATCTTGTTCTTGCTCGTATATTCTGCACAGTGTGAGGGTGTTGTCCTATGTAGGAAAGGAGAGGATGGGATTAGTTGGAAGAGCTCATCAGAACACTCACCATGGTAGAGACGGTAAAATACAGCTAAGGGAGCAACATAAAAGGCAGGTACATTCCAGGTCGTATCGGAATTAATAACAAGAGAAATTAATACATAGCCGCTGAAATGTATATTATCCATTTCTGAGGATTTAATCCATTTTTAACTATGCCTTCGAGGTATAAGGGTGTTAATTTATGAAAAAATAAATGTATATCGCCATTTTAATGACGGTATTCCATTAAAATACATGTCTGAAACACACATTTGTGTATGGACACTCGATCATCTAAACCAGTTATACGGATTCTCGATTATGTAAATAAAATTTGGCTGGTATTAATGTTTATTGATCATATAAATATATTGTTAATATATACATATTAAACATATAAACACCTAGACCACATATAATATACGTTTTTATTCCCGAAGGGTTAGGCAGAGGTGAATTAACACCCACAACACCAATCATTGAATTCAGTCCCACGTAATAGGCGGTGTGCCTTATTCCCGAAGGGTTAGGCAGAGGTGAATTAAAGCCCACATTTCACCAATCATTGAATTCCGTCTTCCGGGCACTATTGTTGAGTCAAGCCATGCATCTGAACTGAGTATGGGTTGTTGTTAAACAGCCCTACCCCTTAGTCGCCTTGTACGACACCGCATGGGAAAGGATGGGGTGGTTAAAATTCTACTTTGCTTATTCTATATTCTATATTTGCACTGAGCGGGAATCAAACCCACGCCCCTTGCGTTACAGTCGAGCACTCTATCGCTACGCCACATACACTGTCGAAAAATACTTTTACTGAAAAAAAATTCCTAAATTATTCAGATTATTGTAATTTTCAACAATAAGAAATGTTAATACCGCGAGCATACGACATGTCATATCCGGCGTATTGTCTGAAATACAGATAATATATAATAATATATTCTGTTTCAAACTATGCTTCATTTTCTTTATAGTTATAGCTTGGCATTCATATGCACTAATAAATTACAATCTAAATATTATTTATATTACGAAACTACCGAAATTATTCAAGCTCAAATAAAAATCAAATTTTAGAAATATAAAGATGCCTACCTATAGTTTTAAAATAAGTTTTAAATCTATTTTGTAATGTTATTTTTCCTATCTATCACAATTTTTATTACCATACATCTTCAGCTTTGAATTTAGACAAACATAATTAATATTATTTCGTAATTTGTAATCCTTATCTTGTCAAATTAGTCCCCTCGCGTCATTCCCCCAGTTAGTCAACATTAGTCAAATAATATATCGCCGATTTAAAATACACAAATAAAAATAATAACACCGAAAAAAAAAACTTTTCAACTAATTTACACGGTTCTCGTAAAACAAATAAATTATTACATTAAAGTGCAACTTGTTATATAAAAGATATATTGCAAGCCGTCCAATTAACTTGCCCAAATGTTTATGTTCCCGTAAACTGCGTAAAGTATCAAGATTTATCCGTCCGATGTCATTTGTTAGTCTATCTCATACTTTATACAATGCTTACTGAATATTTTTTAACTCAAAAAGACTGTCTGCCCCTTATTTACGAGTAACAAAGTGTCTTGACAGTTTTTTAAACCACGTTCGTCACAGTCAGCGCCCAAGACGGCTTCTGACGGCTACTATCGGCCTTTCCACGCTTGACAAGTTACGACAATGACGTCTGACGTCTGACGCTGACATAAATATAACCTAAAAATCATCTCTCAAACACGAAGCCATTTTCTTTTACGATAATAAATTTAAATGTCGAACTCAATATTTATTGCCGTTTTTATAGTTTGTACTGTAAGTAAAGATGTTATTTTAGTAAATAAAATAAAAATCAAAACAGATAGCTCGGCGGGTGAGCGTCAAAACGGTTCTCACGATCATCATAAACCGTAACATATCTCTATTATTGTTGGAGCCCTTCCAATATGCTACTATTATACCCACTTATAAGCATCTGATCTGTTTAATATGAAATGCAACTTATCATCATCACTTAGCAGGTTTTTGGCAATACTTGGTAAAGCGTGAGCTGCAACGGTTGTAGAAGATTACATTAATTAGCGGGATAGTGCGCTGACGCTTCCGCAACACGTTTCATCAACTGACCTAATAACTTCAAATATTATGATGTTAATGTAGGTAGGCGCTGCACACGCGTGCCGGTGCCGCACGCCCAACTTAAGTTTATAAATAGAATGCACATCGCCCTGTATGTATTTAACGTAAGGAGCTTTTTCAGCGAGTCGGGCCAGTCGCCGCGAATCTCTGAGCGCGCCGCCCGCGCCTGCCCGCGCCGGCACAACACCGGCGATCGTAAGTTTTGAGAAACGTAACGCAAACTTTTTTGTATCGAATTTTGGAAGTTTTTCGATATAGTAAGTGGGTGCGGCGACACCGGTGCAGTGCGGGCCCACGTGCCGGCCAGTGAGTGCGTGCCGAGAGCGGAGCGACCCGCTCTAATCACCGCACCGCGTAACCGTGTTTCAAAAATAAAACGTTGCCGATTCGAAACCGGAGCACCCCGAAGGTTAATGACAAAATAAAAAAGCATGCATTAAAATTGTGTGTCTGAAAACTCTGCGAGATCGCCGCTGGATGTGTATCGACATGTGAGTCTCGATATATTGTGATATGACGATACGATTGTTCCAACGGTCTCTATAAAACTTTATTTAAGGAGTGTATCGTCTAGTAGTTCCCATGGCGCGTACAGCGTTTGTTTATGCAAGTAGTTTGTACAAATTAGCGCTGTAATTAGAGCAAGCGTCCTAATTAACTCTCACGATGCATTCACCGGCGTTAGACGTTTTGCAACTAATCGAGGTGTTCGTTCGTATTTGTTTACATTGCAGTTTCGCAATAAAATCTGTGAAAACTGGAAGTTAACACACTTCTAACTACTTTGAACTACATTTGTATCATAATTAATCAGTAATCTCACGTCACAATTCTACCATTTTAAATAATAATTGAAAAAAATCAGTTGAGTTTTACAAGACACACTAATACACAAAGTAAACTATATACTTTTGAAACATGAGCAATTATTATAAACTGTTTAGGTTATCTGAATTCATTCTGAAAACTTATATTTTGAATTAAGAAAATAATACCATAGATAACACTATTTATGTTTTTGTTATGAACCAGCCAGTCCTACGCTTTTCATTGTAAACTGTTTTTTCTGTTTTCAAAAAAACTGTTCAGAAACCAATACGTTCCCGATGAGGTTGATTTACGTCGGTTGCGAAACGCGTCGATAACGCCCATAGTTCATAGCACGAGGCATTTGGACAATGTTGACCCAATATCGCGGGAGCAGCCGCCTTACACTGTGGCTCCTACATTAAACAGTTCGTTTCATGACTTTTTATATTAATTACCTACCGTACGCGCCGTGCGTTCAGACTCATTTTGCCTTGCTCCCGAAATTAGGTGCAGCAATGTGAGGGCGGTAATTGTCACGAAATAAAATTATATGGGAACTATTTGCATGTTAAAACATATTCTTGATTGTGACTTTGTCCATTAGTATGTTCATAATAATAATATTTTTAGGTATCTAAAATGTTTCCTTACATACTATCACAGTCTAAACTCTAGACACGTTATACTGTGATAATAATATGTATATTATCTTTATTTTTCAATGGTGCTGCGAAAAAAATACGTATAAATTACAACAACACTGGATTCTTACATTATCTGCCGTGAAATTCATTGATTTAATGTAGTTTAGTTCGACTTTATCATAGGTAACCTGCAAGTGCAATAAAAAATTAAAAGCCGGTCAAGCGCGAGTCCCGCACGGTTCCTTAACTTAAACTACACAAAACATTTTGACTGCTTTTACTTAAAAGTTTGAATTTTATCCAGTTTGATGTCGTTATAGACCTGAATATGTAGTATGAATTTCAACTTGATACCGTAACGCATTCTTGAGGTAAGGGTATTAACAGACAGACGGACAGACGGACAACAAAGTGACTCTATAAGGGTTTCATTTTTTTCCTTTTGAGGCACGGAACTTTAAAAAACAAACAGATACATCCCAAAATACTCCCTTATGTGTCTAAATTATATTTCTGAATTCAATCAAGCAATATACTCGTAAAAATCAAATCGTTAAGAAATCATTTAACTTTTACTGCACTGATTTTTTTCCATTTTCCAACGAGTTTCAGTATTAGGCCGAATGACCGTTATCTGTGCGGCCTCCGATTTCCCGCGCTTTTGGCTGTCACTCATTAGCGATTAATGGCTGGCACAAATCGTTTGATAGCTGGTGCGAACGAGGGACACCTAACAATCCTGTTAAATACTGTAAAAGGATGAAAGAGAATTATTTAACATGATTGAATGTATAACTAATTTTTTTTATTCTTCTTCTATTTTGTCGATGACATGACATCTGTCAAATTGTATTTACTCAGTGTACCCTCAATTACATTAAAATTTTCAGAGTTTCAGAGTCTTTTAGTTCGCAAAAAGTACTCCTTGAAAGTTATGTAAAATATCTCATTGAAAATAATAGTTCTTTAGGTGGTACATGGATTTGAGTACACAAAATTTAATGCCTCGGCAACTAAGACTGGAATCCTATACCAAAATACAATCTTGCATAGTGACACCGGGCTCCAAGTTTGGAATTTGGGTGCACCTAGGCTTCACCCTTGCTTCTTACCTTCCAGGGGGGATGTAGTCAATTAACGGGTTGAATATCAAAAAACGGGACGAACGCGAAGACCGCTAGTTTCGGGATTAATACACTTACGCTTTATTTTTACTAGCTACCGTTCCTGCCACCCATAGAAAGCTTTGTCAGGCTTTTTAAACGTCTGTGTGTAATTTCAGTCTATAATCTATCTATGTATTAAATTTCGACCAGATACGTGCAGCCGTTTAAGCGGAATTGAGTGACAAACATCTCATAATTTTCACATACTCATATAAATATTATATTGGTAGGTTAGGAAGTAGAACAGGAATTAAAAGGAATAGTATGTTCCCGGCAGCGTAGAATTTGGACCACCCCATCTCTTCCCATGCGGTGACGTACAAGGCGACTAAGGGATAGGGCTGTTTAACATCAGATCAATATGTACAGCTCAGACTCGAACACAAATACAAAGCTCGAGTCAAAAAAAGTGCCCCGAAGTCGGCAATAGGCTCATCCCCTATTATATGACAGGCAGCTTCACCCGTTACCCCCCGGCCTGCGCTCTTAGGGGACGGAGAGCATTTAGCGACACTCCTTCGCTCCCGCTCCTTCGTCTCCTTCACGGGCATTACTTGCTCGCAGTAGGAGGCATCGGCCGCCCACGCATCGGCGCAGCAAACCATCGTTGCGAGGAAGGTGGCGAGCTTGAGAAACTGGCATATGACCTCCACAATCCAATTTAGATATCATAGGAGCACTTGGCCTAATTGTCAGAATTCTAGGGTTTGAACTACTTGTAACGAATGTTATAAGAAGTTCAAACCCTACACGTGTGTATTTAGTTCCCGGCAGAGTAGAATTTGGGACACCCCATCTCTTCCCGTGCGGTGTCGTAGAAGGCGACTAAGGGATAGGGCTGTTTAACATAAGACAGATATATACAGCGCAGATTCAGGCACAGAAACAAGGCTTGAGTCGAAAATAGTGCCCGGAAGATGGCAATAGGCACACTCCTCATTACATATGACCGAAAACAATGATTTGTGAAATGTGAGTGTTAATTCACCTCTGCCTAACCCTTCGGGGATAAAGGGGTGATTATATGTATTTAAGTATGTATTTTGTATGAGGACCGATGTTCACCTAAATCACTTGCATGTGACAGTCGCCATCTTGTAATAACTCTTGCGCACGTGCGATGCTTACCGGCAGCTTAAATATTAGTGTTTCTCGGAAAATTATTCGGAGTTCCATTAGTGTCATCTTTTAATATAACTGGTGCATTGGGTTATTAATCAGTTTGGATGGGGACGGTCCAGTTGAGGCACAAACTTTAATAGTTAAAGAATTATTTATTAATGGAACCATTCGGCCCGGGTCTCAAAAATATTTTTTTTCATACCACTTAAGTATTAGAGAAACCGGTGGGTTGGCAGCGCGACTGTGACTCCTCTGGTGTTACAAACGTCCATAGATATCGGTAACCGCTTTCTATCATGTGGGCCGTGCGTGCTTGTCTGCCAGTGGTGCATCGAAAATTATAACTATGCAGAAGGAATACCATCGTATAAAAGACAATAAGTATTTATCGTGTATAAACTATTAAATCGAAACTTACAAAACGTACAATACCTAGTAGTTTTTTTTAGAAAATTTATGGTTTTTTTAAGTAATCTTTTTTATACCACTTAGGTGGTAGATAAGCACACGGCCCACCTTATAGGAAGTGGTTACCGTGGCCTATGGACGTGTGCAACATCAGGGGGGCAGTCGCAGCAGGGAGTTTGTTCCACAGCTTGAGTGCGTGGAATGAAGTTACTTTCATACTGTGAGCACCGTCTTAGGTTGCAATGTGTGGGGATGAACCTATATTTAAAAAAGCCCTTTATTATTATACAGAGTTTTATGAAAGTTAAAATGACGCTTTCCAAAACACCGGATATTATTTTATAAAACACACTCGTGAAAATTAATACCCATGAGGCAAAAGGAGCCATAAAAACAAATAGCCACGTTCTGCCGTGGCCAAAATTGTCTAAGAGAAGGACAACACCATACAAACCCCTTTGGCTACCTGTCTGGCCAATGTGGTGACAGTAGACTAAATCACTACAAGATTAACAAAATAATTGAGTTTGCAAAACGATTTTTTTTAAAGAGCTCCAGCTAAGATAAATTGCTTGTGTTAGTAGTGTGTTCACGACAGCCTTTTTGGTGTAACGGTAGTAAACGCAGCCGCTACGCAAGAGGCGCGTGTTCGATTCCCACTCAGTGCAAATATTTGTATTCATGAATACAGGTATTTGCATTAGTCTGGTCGTGTCTAGGAGATCACGTGAAGCTGTCAGTCCCGATTGCCATAGCAACATCTTTGGCAGTCGTTACGGGTAGTAATAGTCCTAAAAAAGTCCAACAACTGATCTTCAATATTTCCTTTGGGTTGTGGAGGTCAGATGACAGTCCCTTCACATAAAATACGAAAGTTTAGCTAAACCTGGCTGACTGGTGGTTTGGTTGCGACTGGGATTAACCAAGAAAAAATAGAGGAAGAAGGAGTGGGTTCACGTAGGTAGTGTAAAGGCCAGGCTTCGAACCCGGGACCTCTGACCTCCTCTTTACGGTTTAGGCTCAGAGTGTCCAAATCTCAAAAAGTCCCGAAGGTGAAAACATCCATATCACCGAATGCCCATATCCCAGAATCTCCATATGCCAAAATGTCCAAATCCTAATATGCCTGTAAGTCGGTACACCTACTTAATGGTCAGAGGATGATCTGGTGCAGGCCTTTTTCTCGAGTTTGGGTGGTCAGACCATATTATAGAGGACTAGGGGAAATCGAACTTTCGAGTTTCAAAGTAATTCTTCGAACGTACTAAAGCAAAACCACTGTTATACCACAGACAGTGTAAATAATGACATTAAAATTTAAACTTTATTTCTGTATGGTTAAAGACCAAAATTAAATTTTTAAAAATTCATTACACCTTTTTATTCTCTCTGCATTTTAATTTTGGACTTCAGCCACATTGTTTTAAAGTCTAAAATCAAATGGATTTTAGAAGAGTCCGTGTGGTAACAGCGGTTAAGTTTTAGCAGATTCGAGGCTCTGTATTGACGTTTAGATCGGCAATTCCCAGTAGTACTACCATATAGTTCCAGTCTTTATTATTGGGAATATTTATCGAATAAAATCTGAAATCTACTTTTCTTAAAAAAAAAGTTTAGTGTATTAAAAAGAAACGAAAGCAAACGGAATGTCTTATTATTTTCCTTAAGTATCACATCTGGACAGGAGGATGAGCGATTTCCAGACAACTAGACTAAATAATTCGCATTTGTTTAGTCAATAAAGCCGTTATAGAAATATTTAACAGGAATCTGTTTTAAACTAGTCAAATATTTAGACATAGCGAGGTACCGCTGGCTTTAACTGATCAATGTTAGATCTACTTCTATCACTCGTAACATATCAATCTACACAATTATAAATTTATATATATATATATATAAATGCAGTGTACGTCTGTCTGTTTGTTTGCTTTTCACGCCTAGTCTGCTAAATCAATTCGAAATTTAGCGTAACCAGCCAATAATGTAGCATGTTTTTATTTAGATAAATGGTTTTAGCTTCACTTGGAGTCATTGGTTGCAGCAAATTTTACTACAGTTATAAATGCAAATGTTTCTTCTTTTTTATACCACTTAAGTGGCAGACAAGCAGACAAGTACACGTCTCACTTGATGGGAAGTGGTTACCGTGGCCCATGGACATGTGCAACAACAGGGGCGTCATACTCGTGCTGCCGACCCTGAATAAACCCTTTTGTAGAACCCCATATTGTAGGCGCATGTTTATTACTCCACCACAAGTGAATTGAAATGGATTGTAGCTTGCAATACGAAATAGGCTATTTATTCCTGTTATGTTCCTATAGGCTACAGTAACGGAATCAGTATTCCACACAGTTATACAGATAAAGCTGATGTAAAAGTCTTAAAAAAGTTAAATTCAAAGTCAAAATTCATTTATTTTGCATAGACCATCAATCGGAATTTACAAAACGTCAATATAAAACGAAATATGAAAGACTAGACCTGAGAAGACCCCGGCAAGAAACTCAGCGGACATTATTTTTTATCAATTTACAAACATTTTCCTAAGTATACTTAGTCAAAGTACAATAATTTAAACTACTCTTTAAAATACTACTTTAAAAAGGAGTCTTTCTTTATACCTGCAAGAATTCCATCAGTCTTCAAATATAATTATATTAAAAAGCGTCTATAAAAATATTTTTAAATACGTGTACAGATTAATGTATTTAAACCACATTCAATCTGAATTTTCATTCATTTTTGAATTTTAAATTATTTAAAATTCAAACCAATCAAAGTAAGAACCTCCTGCCTTTTCAAGTCAGTTTTTTTTTTTCAATCATCATCTAATTTGGCGCTGAAAGTACGAATATGTCGCATATTTAATGCAAATTATATAAAATAAACTCAGAGGGACTTAATAAGTATGAGTAATGAGACAGAAACCGCCATTATCTCCCTCCCCCTCCGACCTCTCCCCTCCATCGCCATTATAGTAGGCGCATCATTACGACGAGTTTTTATGGGGCCTGCCACCCACTGTTTAGTTCGATCTTTGTTTCCGAACCGATTTCGTGGTTTGGCTTGAGATATTTTTTTAGAGAGACAGGCATGTTGTGTACTCATTAATGTTTTAATAGTAAATGCCTATGGTTTTACTCGTATTCATGTGGATTTTGTCCACCAATTCAGGGGCATTCAAAGAATCAAAGAATCACTTTAAGTTATTCAGTTAAGGCACATATGAACGTCAAAATTTTACAATTATGTCAAGAAATAATATAAAAATGTTAAGTAATGTAAAAATAAACTATAGGAAAATGATTTCGCTGGTTCCGTATATTAGTTCTACTGAGAAGATACCAGCAAGAAACTCAGAGAACTTTATTAGAACTAGATTATCTTGCTTTTTAAATTTGCTTTAGATTACAATTTATGTTGTGCGAGCAAGCAAGAGACTTATGTTGACCATGCATTTACATCATCAAGATACTCATCTACTTTATAGTAACCTTTATTCATTAAAGTTTTTTTCTATTTTATAATTTTTCAGGGGCATCTTAATTTTATACAGCTGCCTACAAACAAATCACCAACTTAGTGAAGCCAGATTTTTGATACAACAAGTTTATTATCGTTTCTCGTATTCAAATTATTCTGTTGGGATACAGCCCGCCTTGGCCAGTAGCAATTCGTTGACCTGTGTATTGTAGATTGCCCTTCTTGAAGAAACCTATATTTTAGTCACTTGGGAAGACCACGACAGGGGGTTCATTCCACAGTTTGAGCATGCAGGGGACGAAAATCCACTCAGACCTAACGTATGAGGATGAATTCCCTACATACCTGTGACGAGTGCCATTTCTTCCTCTAGGGTAGTAGGACCTTCCACTTTATGTTTCTGTCCTTATACATTTCACCTTTTACGCAAGCATACTTGATTCCAAAAAAAAAATGTTAAGTAAAATGTGAGTGCCATTACACTTCTGCCTACCTTACTATCATTACACGGATTTTGTTTATACCACTTAGGTGGCCGATAAGCATACGGGCCACCAGATGTAAATTGGTTACCATGGACTATGTGTGTAACACCAGAGGAGTCACACTCGCGCTGCCGACCATGTAAGCACAGAGCTTCTGTGCCGTCAGTGTAGAAGACAAAGCACAAGCCTTTAGTTTTCCCACTGACAGCACAAACTCTCCAGTCATCTCTGGCTACCGTACACACTGCTGGAAACACAATATGAAGTTATTATGGCCGCGATATTCTGTAGGGCGGAGGTACTTCCCCAGTCGGACTGCTCAATTGGATGGAAATACCTCCGTGTCCTACCTTCCTTAAAAATATATATCTACATTTATACTATCGTGATATACTAGCGCGACTATATAATAATATATCAATTTAAATCTAAAGAAAGGTCATCGACATACAATCTTAATTGATCGCAGTGTTCTCGAAATAAGCTAGGAAACGCGCCGCCTCGATACCATTCATTGCACTTGAATAGTTATTTATACTCGTCTAAGTATACTATTGTACTATTGGGTAGATAGGTACTTATATACTGCTAGGTTTAGTTGTAAATATTTACTGTCAGAGTCCTTTCTTACAGGATTACCTTGGCTATAAATGTAGAAGCATGTATTTTAACTATTCTAATCAATTAAGATATAGAAAACATTGAATCGGTTCAGGTGGTATTCAAACCCCCGATCTTTCCCTTGAAAGGTAACGTTCTGGCTACCAAGCCACAGAACCTTTGCCCAAAATCACCCAAATTCTTCTAGATTCCCTCTTACAGTGCCGTAAGACGAGGTGCAACACCAATGGCACCACAACGTACTGCTGATCCTGTATGAACAGAATTTCTGTGCTGTCAGAGCAGAAGACAAAATAGGACAAGCCTTTGGTCTTCCACAGACGGTACAAAAACTCTCCAGTGAGCTCAGACTACCCTACTCACCGCCGGGAACACACATTCTGTAGGTAGAAATTATTTGAAATCATTTCTATCTGTTTCTACGTTAAGAGTATCGTTTAAATCAATATCAAAGAAGCTTCTCGAGGAAGGAGCTGCGTTTATAATAAACCTTATCCTTACTCCCACTTGAAGTTATGATGACAAAGGCTTGGAAACTTTGGTGAACGATCTCCTTCGCCGATTAGGCCGAGTAGCGTATCTGATCTCCCAAATTAAAAAGTCTTATCAGTGTTGAATTATCGTATCGCTTTCGGCGACTTGATCTTGAAATCAGAGATCACTAGACACCTTTTTAAAAAACCACCGCTTTCCTGCCGTGAAAAACTATGTTACCTCCTTCAGTCCTGTCACTTTTTGTAATATAATGTTTAACGATTGCAGAATGTTTATACAGTTGAGTGTACTCTAGGGCGTAAGGGTCTCTGAGACTCGATCCATCCTTAGTCCATGCACCTGCTGGACAACGAACGAGGCTCAGGCTTTCCTCTCAGGTTTGGTAGGATAGACGGTAGTTGCAAAAAATGAGCGGAGGACTCTAAAGTGCAAACTTTGAACTAACAGGATTATAACTCTATTAGCGAATTCCGATTCATTATCCTCCACTTATTTCACTTATTTCATAATTATTTGGGGTCCATTTTCCAGTTGCCTCTGGCAGTCATCTCAACATTCACTCCCTTTCTAGCCATAGCATCTTTCATTCAGTACATCCATTTTTCCTTAGGTCTTCCTTTACCCTATTAGGCGTCTACTTCCTTTTACCTTCATTGCGAGTTGCTCGTACGATCAATTTCCTCGTAGTTTACTTTTTATATACAACTTCGGCACCAACAACAAGCACCGTAACCTATGAACCTGAGTAACACCAGGGGAGTCACACTCGTGCTGCCGCCCCTGAAAGAACAGAGAATTTCTGTGCCGTCAGTGCAGAACACAAAATCAGGACAAGCCTTTGGTCTTCCTATTGACCGCCCAAAAAATCTCCAGTGAGCTCCAGCTACCCTACTCACCGTTGGGAACACAACACGAGGATATTATGGCCGTGGTATTCTGTAGGGTGGAGGTTTCCGTGATTGGTACTAATACCAAATTTCTCTTATATATTAGTTCCTAATCTTATCCAATTTTGTCACACCACACATCCATCTCAACATTTGCCTCGTGGCTAAATGCAGCCGTCTTTCACTCATCACCTTTACAGGCCAGCTCTCCATACAGGTATATGATATAGGGTACGATGAGATAAGGAAAGGAGATACCTTGGCAGTAAACCCACGTATCTTCTTGGCATTGAGCTCCACATTCTTCAGGCTAGCATCCACTATACAGTTGCAGGTGCAAGACCAAGGCTACGCAAAAGCGTGTCAAAATGATTTTATTATTATTTATGACCTATTGTACTACCGCGTAAACATGTTTATGGTCTTTGGTATGCAGTAGAGAAGACAGTAAAGTGATCACCATTATCTCTGATATATTGTCTCTGCATAACTTTAATATTTTATGACCTGTTAACTGACCCGGCAGATTTTCATCATTATCATCTCAGACCCTTATTTGGCGTAGGAGAGATTCGCTACTGGATAGATTTGTAATTTATCAGAATCTTCCAGGCCAGTTCCAAGTTACACAGCGGTATCTTGTGTTATAAAATACGGACAGGAGGTGGGATACGACGGTATTTCCCTCCAATTAAGCAGTCCAACTGGGTTACTTCCCCAGTTGGACTGCAGCCATAATAACCTCGTGTTATATGAGTAGGGTACCCAGAGCTCATTGGAGAGCCATAGGCCAAAGCCCACCAAAGGCTTGTCCTGCTTTGTCTTCTACACTGACTGTACAGAAATTCTCTATGCTTATTGGGTCGGAAGCTTAAGTGTGACCCTCCCTTTTCCTACAGAATATCCGATCAAGAACCAAGCGGTTCGGAAACTCTTTCCCTTTTTCGCACCATTAAGGCCTGGAATTTATCACCTGCTCATGTGTTTCCTTCTTCCTACAGTTCCGGGTCCTTTAAGCGGGGTCGTTATGGTCGTCAAGCTGAGTTTCACAATTGTAAAATGGTATATGTATATAATGGTGACCCTCTTTTCTGAGACTTTGCCTTCAGCTTATCGACTAATTGACGTGTCCTATATAAAAAAAGTTGTATCGGTAATCAGCAAACAAGTAAGCAACGGACAGTAAACGAACAAATTGAGTTAAAACCTACGCAATGACGCAAGCATCGTTGACGGTACCTAACAACACTAAAACATTAACATTACGTGTACCACGCACCAACTAAATTAAAGCAACGAAATGTGGTTCACACCCCATCGCCGCATTTCCTCGAGATCATAAACGCGCGGCCGTGAAAACTCAGCAATTGAATTCAAAATAACCAACATCTCATGTTGCCCAATGTTTGGCTAATAAACATAGTAGTTGTCAATTTCTCGGTAACCATAGTGCCAAAAATAAATGATTAACAGAAAAAAATACCAGATACGGGACCTTGGGTGCTTACATTCAGTCTTATAGTTATTTGGTATCGTAAATAGTGCTGGTGAAATGTTACCGTTTATTTTTTCAAACCTATTCAATGCTAGTGTATTTCGTTGTCGGTTGAAGAGTAGTACTTCTATTTTGGCATGTTAAAAGTTTATTATGCTTCTTATAAAGTCCGCGGGGTGTGTTGCGCAGTGATTAAGTAAGTTGTTGGTAAAATAAATAGTTTGTTTCTTGTGTTTGAGTTTTGTCGAGGTTAACGCGGCTGTGGAAGCGTTTTGATGACTGATTCGGCCATGGCGGGAAACAGGTGTCACGTCATCAAGAGATTGGTCGATAAAGTTTTCGATTCTGGCTGTAGTTTTTGAATTTACTGCTGTCTATTTGTAATGATAACTAAAATATTAGTTAAATTACATATTGACGTTCCAATTGAGCAGTTCGAATGGGGAAGTAACTCCATCGTACAGAATACCACGGCTAGAATAACCTCGTGTTGTGTTCCCGGCGGTGGAATAGTGTAGCTACAGCTATATAGTATTTTGTACTGTCAATGTGAAGACTGAAGGCTTGTCCTAATTGTTTCTTCTGCACTGACGGCACAGAAACTCTTTGTTCTTATAAGGTCGGTAGCACGGCTGTGACTCCTCTGGTATTCCACACGTTCATAGGTCTCGGTAACCACTTTCCATCAGGTGGGCCGTGAGTTACAGCGATCCATCTGTGGAATAAGGTACCAGTAGATATAAGAAAAGCTCAGGATTTAAATAAATTCAAAACTATGGTGAGGGACCACTATTTGTCACTGTGAAAATGCCTATGTTCTTACTTATTATATTTATATTGTAATAGTACGCCAAACAACTAGGTACCACTCATTCCTACAATTTTAATCACCATCCAAAGGTTGCCTGATAGAAATCGCTTAAAGTGATATTTGCGCCTACTGTACTGACTCCGTTGTAATGGACTTCAATAATGATAATATATTTTAACGGTGTACAACAAAGTATAAAAAGTAAATAAACCTTGTTGTACTTAAGAATATTACTAGACAAAACACGTGTTTAGTAGACAAAAATCAACAGTTAATAAATAGCCATGATTGTCTATATGAAACTAGTATAGGTATATAAATGAAAATTATATATGAAGATTATATATTATAACCATCAAGAGTTACTAAATTATATCTAAAAATTATTATTAAAAACCATGTGATAAAGATTATTAGACTCTTTTAAAAGACAGTTTGAGTTTTTAAATCATGTAGAATGCTGCTAAACGACGATATTTAGTTACAGATAATAAATATCATTCTTTATAATGGCGTAGTGTCGAGTCCTATTATAAATTGAAATACGGTGACTGGGGCTGACATCAGCTGTTTGGTCGTGTTGAATTATTAGTATGTGACAACACTGTCATTGAAGTTATATTTGGTCCCGTAGTAATATAACAAATGTTAATCCGACGGTAAAAAGCTTATGACTAAGTGCCCGCTTGACGGCAATAGGCTCGTACCTGTTACGTGGAATCAAAAATCCTAGTTGATAAAATGTGGGTATTAATTCACCTCTGACTACCCCTTCGGGGATGTACAGGCGTGAGTATATGTGTGTATATTAATGTTTGTAATGTTGTTTGTTTAGTGGTTAATCACATAAAACGGCTGGGCGATTTAAGCTAAATTTTGATAGGTAGGTACATAGACAAAAACCTTAGGAACGAAAGAAGAAAGATTTAGGTTGTTGTAAGGTGCAAAGGGCAACTCCATTGAAAACAAAATAAATAAATCCATGAAAGCTAATAAGAAAAAAAATATTTACTTTCTTTTACAACTTAGGCAGCAGACAAGCACACAGCCCACCTGATGGAAAGTGGTTACCGTGACCAATGAACGTGTGTAACACCAGGGGAGTCACACCCGTGCTGCCGACCCTGTAAGAACAGAGATTTCCTATGCCGTCAGTGCAGAACACAAAATCTGTACAATCCTTTTGGTCTTCCCACTGACAGCACAAAAACTCTCCAGTGAGATAATCTGTTGAACATTCTTAGGAACAAGCAAATTAAACCCAAGTAGGTATTCTGTACTACAGTAATTATTTATGTATAAAACATATAAACTATCCTTTTGAATCCCTCTATCTATTAAAACAACCGTATCAAAATCTGTTGTGTACTTTTAAAGATCTAAGCATACATAGGCATAGGCAGTGAAAATCGACTATGCTTTCAAGTTTATGAGTTATGATAGCTGCCTTTTTATTCAGAAAAACAATTGTAAATCTTCAAGAATTAACTCAAAAATTTTAGATTTTTTTTATACCACTTAAGTGGCCGATAAGCACACAGCTTACGTGATGGAAAGCAATTACAGTTGCCTATGGATGTGTGTAACACCAAAGGAGTCACACTCATGCTGCCGACACTGCAAGCACAGAGACTTTCTGTGTCAGTACAGCAGACAAAGCAGGACTTGCTTTTCGTCTTCCTATTGACAACACAAATTCTCCAGTGAGCTAAACATAACATGAAGTTATTATGGCTGCGGTATTCTGTACTTTTCCAGTCGGACTGTCCAATTGGGCGGAAATCTCATCGTGTCCTACCGCCTACAATTCGCAAGACATGCTAATATCACCTCCAGGATATTAATCCTGAGCGAAATTTCCAATCTCGCAGTTTATTTCTCCTGAACAAACTTCATAAGTCTATTTGTAGTTCCAGCGTTCCTACTTTTAAAACATCGATACTGCCGGCTAGACTATCGGGCCAGATGAATTGAGAATAAATTTTGCAGTAAAATTACAGCAAAAACAAATTTTATTGTAAGTCTAAAGTCGGTAATCCTTAAAAATATATTTTTGAGGCGGTGAATTATTATTATTATTCTTTTTTTTTTTACATATAGGACACGCCAATTGGACTTCGCCTTGCCTGATGGTAAGCTGAAGGCAAAGTCCCAGTAAAGAGGGTCACCATTACTTACACATACCGTGTGACAATGGTGACACTCAGCTTGACGGCCTCATAATATGCTTTTTCACGCCCCGCTTAAAGGACCCGGGACTATAGGAAGAAGGAAACACGTGAGCTGGTAATGAATTCCAGGCCTTAATGGTGCCTTTATTGTACACCAAAATATACAAATGAACATCGATTTTTATACATAATAATGTACAATGGGCGGCCTTATAGCAAACAATCTCTTCCAGGCAACCTTTGGATGGACAGGAGTGTATAGAAATTAAATGGGTTTATGGTGTAAAAATGCAATCAATTCATAGACTACTTAATAAAATTACTCAAATGAAATAATAATACATATACACTACATACAATACACACTATATCTACATACAATACACACATTATTATATTATATGAATTTGTGGATGATCGAAGCACTGTGACTTGATATTATATTAAATAGTTGCTTTATTATGTTATTATTATTATATTATTTAATTTGATAAAACTACATCTGTGATATATTTATTATTCTAATATTAGCATGACGACTATGTAAATGACTAGAAACAATGTTGACATTCACCTATAATTTCATTTGTTGATAATTTTTTTTAAACTGATATAATGCCAATTATAATGTAATACGAGTAGCTTAAATAATCATTTATTCAATTAGTTATATTCTAAAATTTTATAATTCATATTCATATTGTACGTCTTATCAGACATGCCACAGTGATACCTACTTATTTATGTAATTAATAACATCTTCTACTACCTGTGACAAACAATAAATGCATTTGATTTGATTTGATTTGATTTGATTACATAGAATACCTATAAACAACATATATTCTTACTGACTTGTACAGTTTATAAAATATATAATACACATATTCGTTTTATATTGACAGATAGTATTCAGTCACCAGTTTTTTGAAAGATCCTAATGTTCGAGCTCGCCTAACCCTTCATTACACCCCACGAAACATGTTGTAAAACAAGTTATAACAAGCTAACACCCGATATTTCAGAGATTATTTTTATTATGTTTTAAAAATTCTCCTAATTAGTAAATGTAACTAACTAACCTATTAATTAAACAAGTCTGAAATAAATTAATTATTTACTATATTTAGTTAAAAATATTTTTTTATCTAACGTTAGTCATTACTCCTATCAACTAATTAGCTAGTAAATGTTATACACAAACATTAATTAAATCAGTTTAAAATAAATTATTATTTATTTTATTCCGTTATAATTTTTTTTTATCTAACGCTAGTAATTTCTCCTATCAACTAATTAGTAAATTTAAATAACAAATCTATTAATTAAGTCAGTTTAAAATAAATGATTATTATTATTTAGTTATAAATAAATCTTTATCTACTGATAGTCATTTTCAGTGTTGAGTATTTGTTAAAATATCAGCAATGATTTTTGCGTATCAAAAAGAATGGCGAACGCGGGCGCTACGTGGGGCTTCACTCGGTTCCGTTTCAATCTGAAAAATGTTTAAAACCCCTAAAACCGATTCAGACCAGTCACAAGGTCAACAACCTTTATTCTCTATCCATTTGGCATAAACTATAGGAACATTCTAATGACGCTATGATATATACATACATACATGTAATCACGCCTTTATCCTCGGAGGGTTAGGCAGAGGTAAATTAACACCCACATTTCACCAATCATTGTATTCGGTCCCACGCAATAGGGGGTGAGCCTATTGCCGTATTTCTAGCGCTATTGTTGACTCGAGCCTCAATCTGTGGCTGAGTCTGGGCTGTGTATATCTGTATGATGTTAAACAGCCCTATCCCTTAGTCGCCTGGTACGACACCGCATGGGAAGAGATGGGGTGGTCCAAATTCTACTCTGCCGGGACCCACGCGGCCAAGTTGTGATACTATTCACTATTATTAGAAGACTGTCCTGTCTTTTGTAGATTTCGATATTGTATTGTTAATTTTATATAGTAATGTGTGGTACGTAAATGCATATAGTCATGTCTTTATCCTTGGAGGGTTAGGCAGAGGGTGTTACCCACATTTCACCACTAATTGTATTCGGTTCCACGTAATTGGGGGTGAGCCTATTGTCGTATTCCGGGCACTATTGTTGACTCGAGCCATGCATCTGAGGCTGAGTATGTGATGATATAATATATCTAATCATCTCTTTTTCTTCGTTTTATGAAGTTGATTGGCAGTTGTTATTTCTTTTTTATTAATTTAAAAACGGAAAGTCCTATTACAATAAAAATAACTAACAAAGTCTTTGTAGTGTTATTTTGCTTATGTTTTGCTAAAATTGGTTTTCCTTGTTTGATTATATTGTTGTAATTATTATTTTCAAAACAAGTGAATGTATGTATGTATGTGTATATGCAAGTATTTCATATGATTTTACACATATACCATACTTTTTACGTGCACAAAATCCCCACGTATTCCCCCCACCGGAGCCGGTGGAAGAGGTTATGTCGGACTCGAACAGACGAAAACGCACGGCGCCTGTGGGTCGTTTTTGGTTGCCGAAGCTGAGGTTGACAGGCATATCCCTCGCACCCCGGCCGACCCAGGGCCATCTTTCACGGTCTGGCCCTCTCCTCGGGTCATATATACTATACTATTATAATTTGGTTGACAAAAATAAAGGATAAGCCATACATATAGATGTTTGGAAACACACGTGTTCTCGAACCTAAAGAGACCCCGATATTTCATAACATTGTGAAAAAATGCTGACTATACGCCAGACGCGCCGTCTGCTACGTGTTATACCTACCACAGAAAACTTCGTTGTGTTGCCAACATTATAAATAAAATTCACATAAACTCACGCCTATATCCCCGAAGGGGTAGGCAGAGGTGCTAGCACCCACATTTCGCCAGTTTATGTTTAGGTTCCAATGTAATAGGTGGCGAGCCTATTGCCATTAACCGAGCACTTATAAACCTGCGATAAATACACACATAACTTCGAAAAGCATCGAAAAGTCATTGGTGTGTGCCATGGTAAAACCTGGGATCGAACCCGAGACCTCGTCTCAGCAGTCCATTACCCATACCACTAGGCTAATAAAATTCAGGAAATGTTAATCATTGTAAATGACTATACATTTTTAATGGCAAAGTCAACATCCAGGGCGAGTCTTGAATAATTAAATAGTTGCTTCTTAAGGGTTACAACGTAGCAACCTATTTTTTAACGTACCTTCCGCTCGGGTACCTCCGCCAGGGTCAGCGGGGTAGTTATGTCGGGCTTGAACCGACTAAAACCGCATGGCCATCTTCAGCCATCAGTTGCCGGGAGTGAGATACCTTCTAGCATATCCCTCGCGCACCCCGACCGACCCAGGGCTATAGAAAGCCGCATCGGGTTTGGGACTACGTCGTCCCCAACTTTCCCCAGAAAAAGGGAAGCACCGCCGTCTCATTAAGCACATGAGATTTGATTACGGATACCGGAAAAAGTTGCAAAGGATGCTTGCGATATCCAATGTTCACAGAACTACCAGTTAATTGTTTTTATTTTTATTTTTTATGTAATTCATAAATCGGTAGGTAACCCTGTAAAACCTACCTAAATATATATCCGTCAGGTTGACCTAATATTATCTGTCTGTATCCTACAAAAACCACGTTTTATTACCACAAATCTCGTATAATATACAAAATATATTTCAAAGATTTTACGACCTATAGTAAAATTTGTTGAAACATATCGGTCATTCATTCACTCACTCAGTCTTTTCACTACACTACGACATCTTTTGTTATCGCTATAAACCTGTCAAAATACTTTTACTAATATAAACCCACCCGAGTTAGAGTCGGACTCGGATAAGAAGGGTTCCGTACCATTAACTAAACAACAATATACACTACATTTTAACTTTTTTTTTTCATATTTTGATCTATTTTGTACTAACATCAAGGAAAAAATCCCAGTAGAGTAGAATTTGGGCCACCCCATTTTTTCCCATGCGGTGTCGTACAAAATGACTATGGGATAAGACTGTTTACCATCACACAGATATGTACAGCCCAGACTCAGGCTCAGATGCAAGGTTCGAGTCAACAAAAGTGTCCGGAAGACGGCAATGGGCCCCTATTACGTGGGACCGAATACAATGATTGGTGAAATGGGGGGTGCTAATTCACCTCTGCCTAAACCTCCGGAGATATAGGCTTGCTTATATGTATGTATCAAATCGACATAAAATCTCGTTCGTTGTTTGGGAGTCCCCCTTAAATATTGATTTTATTCTGTTTATAGTATTTGTTTTTATAGCACCAACAGAACAGTTTCTATTAAAAATTCAGCTGTCTGTGTGTGTGTGTCATAGTTTGATGATAGATAGACAGACGGACAGATGGAGAGCGTATTCATAGCAGGTAATAGGGTTCTATTTATCCCTTGAGAACGGAACCCTAACAACTACCATTTTCTATAAACCTCATTATTACCAGTGAGAAAAATAACTCCTTATGTGTGGAGATATTTAAAGCTACACACAAGAAATTGACTAAACGTGGACAGATTTAACATCACTCTTGTGGGACATTAGATTTTATTAATCTTGTAACACACATCTTTGACAGCGTGTTTTTTTTTATATGTCTGTCATTTATTATGTGTTTAATAGTTGAAAGAAGTGTTTTGTACAATAGATGATGGTCATTTTTCAATACATTTTTAGATTAATGTCTTTAATATTTTAGGAGGTTAATCTTATAAGTTTGTGGGAAGTTGTTGTATTTAAATGGATAAGGATATAGAAAATCATTGAATTGATTCAGGCAGGATTTGAACCCGAGATCTTTCCCTTACAAAGGGAACGCTCTGGCCACTAAGCCACAGAACCTTCGCATGATATAGGTATGTATCCGTCTTACGGTGACGGAAAAGTTGGTGTATTCTTTCTTTCCTTTTTCCTTTATTTCTACTTGGCTTTTGTCGCATATTGCAGTACTGTGTATATATCTTTTTTAATGCTAAGTAAAATAAAAAAATATTTCAAATCAAATCAAATGTATTTATTTGCGAAAATGGGTATTACAATAGATGTTCACAAAAAAATAATAATTTCATCAGCCATATTCCGCCCCAAGGCATGCAAATATTGGAATAATCAATCTTATCGACTATTTACTTCAAAAATTGACTTCAAATTTCATATTAATATAATGTCAAAATAGGTAGGAATCCCAGGAATCACACAGACACACATTTGTCATCTAGATACTCTTGTACATTATAATATGCCTTTTGTATCAAAACGTTTCTTTCTTTCTTTCTTGCTTTCTTTCTTTCTTGCTTTCTTTCTTCCTTTCTTTCTTTCTTTCATTGAATTAAAAATGAAGTTTTGTCGCCAGACAATAAATTGAATTGAATTGAATAGATTTTTATTATGGGATTCCTTCCTTACTACTTACTTACTGTTGACTGTTGATTGATGGCATTTGGTGGAATTTGATCTTTAGGACCATCTTTATATAGAATAATTTTGGGAAAAATAATAATACTGGTATTCATAATTTCATAACGAGTATCGCAATTTTTATAAAGGAAAGTTCTTAAATGTCATTGTAAACCTTTGAGGATGCCGTAAGGCACAACCGATTAACAAATAATAAATATTGTAGAAAAATACAAGTGATTTCTCAATATGTGATTCATCCTTTCCTTCTGATGGCAAGCGGTTACCATACCATAACATTTGAATGGCTGCTAAACTAATTTTCAACCTTCGAAACGGGCTTAGTGTACCACGCGAGAGGAACCGCGAGCCACAGCTGTGTGTGATATATAATGTATCTATTATTTTCACATTAGGGAACTATGTTAAACTTCAATATTTTAGTTATAAAAGCCAATTTAACTTATTGTTCAAAGTGAGCGCGTTGAACACGATATCAGCTTAAAATACAAAGTTCGAACTACTCAAGAAATATATTTGCATTTTATTGCCGCCATGTCTATTACGAGTATAAGATCGTGGTAATATGCTATGATAATAATATATTCTCTTTCTATTTCAAATGTCACTTACAGCTGATTGACTATCAGATTATAGTGCAGAATAGATGGGGATACATTCTGCACTATAATATGATCTCCCTGCATCTATGATATGATGATATGATGCAGGGGGATCCCTGCGTCGGCCGGGGTGCGAGGGATATGTCTGTTAACCTCACCTTCAGCAACCAAAAACGACCTACAGGCGTCGTGCGTTTTGGCCGGTTCGAGTCCGACATAAACTCTTCAAACGGTTCCGGTGGGGGGGGTTAACCGTGGGGATTCTGCGCATGTAAAAAAAAAGTGCAGAATATACGATCAAAAACCTAGCGGTTCGGTGGCTCCTTCCTTTGTCGCACCATTAAGACCTGGAATTCATTACCAGCTCACGTGTTTCCTTCTTCCTACAGTCCCGGGTTCTTTAAGCAGTGCCTGAAAAAGCATATGATGAGGCCGTCAAGCTGAGTGTCACCATTGTCACAATGTATATGTAAGTAATGGTGACGCTTTTTTCGGAGACTTTGCCTTCAGCTTACCGTCAGGTGAGGCGAAGTCTAATTGACGTGTCCTAAATAAAAAAGACATCTCCCTGAAAGGGTAGGCAGAGTACCCACATTTCACCAGCTGTAACTTGCCGTCTTATATGATAGAGAGTGTGATAACGTAGCTTTCTACCAGATTTGTTTCTTTTAGACGTGAATCATCATTAGCTGGTTTACTAGGAGACCAATGGGCATATACAGGGGACAAATCTACAACCTTTGGGACGAAATTTTGGAGACCAGTGGGTTCGCCAGTGGTTTGGGCAATCACCCTAGAGACATAATATTTGTAATAAATAATTGTTGTAACCCTTCTCTAACATTTTCGTCCTGTAAAACACCAATAACAAATATAGCGTCTATTGGTATATGTAACTCAATTACCTCCCGTATAAGATGAAAGATATATACAAACATCGTTTATCTAATAATCTATTGACTAATTCATTACTTCAAAGACCTTGGAACCCCGGCCTTCCGTAAAAAATAAACTGAATTGTAATTGAGTCATGGTTCTTATAAAAATCACACAGTTTATAAATTATCAATACACACAGATTTAAAAAACAAATTACAGCCCTAATACCCACAAGTGTATCGATTTCATTCTCGTTTGTTTATCGATATGTTTACCTATCACTAAATTTACTATTTTTAACCCTAGCAACATCATTTCTACGCGGTAAAGTTGCAAGCTTGATAGAATAGCCGGCGTAAAATAGTGTAAATACAAGTAAATATAGGCGTGTAATTACATCTGCCGGTTATCGAGGTAGCTGTGTGTTTATTTGATCGGAAGAATTATTTGTGTAACGAACTTGGCATTCGGGGCGCGAATTAAATGTGAATAAATTGAGGTTAGATTAAGTTCGGTAAGGTTACAATTTTATGAGAATGCTCTTTTCCTTGGGAGTAACACTGATGGGTTTCTGAAATAGTTATTTGTGCAACAAGTGAGTAAAATTGTTTTTTGCTTGTCACTCGCTCTTTTTTAAGGGCGGGAAAGATACAGAGTGTAGTGTAGTTCGAAAGTTCTTCGTGAAACAATTCTTTCTGAATCTATGGTTGGCACTCTTTATTCAAAAATTTAAAAAAAATTGTCTTTGTCTCACGCTGCGAGCAAAATTGCATTTTGCACACTGTTTTTAGGTAGCAAAACTTACATGTTTGAGCTGCTAGTGAAAAAGTTTGTGTGCTTGTGCGGTATGAAATAAACTTCGTTATGCGCAGGCACAATCTCTGGAATGATTTCCCTTATGTGGGTTTCTCCAAGCGACTAGAATTTAGGGTTCTCTTAAGAAGGGCATTAGAATGTTCTTATTCGTATTATATTTCGTATTATAAAAACGACTGCGGTAGCCTAGTGGTATGGGCTGCTGAGACGAGGTGTCGGGTTCGATCCCAGGTTTTACCATGGCACACACCAATGACTTTCGATACTTTTCGAGGTTGTGTGTATTTATCGTAGGTTTATGAGTGCCCGGTTAATGGTAATAAGCTCGCCACCTACATTGGGACCAAAACATAAAATGGCGAAATGTGGGTGCTAGCACCTCTGCCTACCCCTAGGGGATATAGGCGTGAGTTTATGTTATGTTATGTATTATAAAAATGTACCTGCCTATATAAACCGATATAATATAAAGCTAACACGATATGAACACAAAAGTTGAATATTATGTTAATGTACTTATTTGATAGACATCTGTTCAGAAACCGGAGAAACGGTTATTTTGATTGACGTATTTAAAAAAGATTTTCAGCGTTCAAAGTTCGAAATTCAAAGACGAACCCCAAAGGCGATGAGTTTGTATAGTTAAGGGATTAGTTCTACGTTATGACAGATAGATTTACATTTCTTTACTTGTGAAAATCGAAACTGTGGCGAGAAATGTAAAAAGCACCCCTCTGACAATTCCGGCAAAGTGAAAAAAAAAATGGCATCGAAATGATACAAGTTTTTAGGTTATCTAAATAAAACTTCCAATATTTTTTATGAATTTTGAAATATACTTTTATACTTCGCATAGAAATTATGACGATGAGAATTTTCGCGCCTTTACCGATGACAGTCAAGCAAACTCGGCAAGTATTTTTGAACGAAACTCAGTCCTAAGTCCATACCATAAACGCTCCGTTCAAGAACCAAGCGGTTCGGTCTTTCTTATGTCGCACCATTAAAGCCTGGAATTCATTACCAGCTCACGTGTTTCTTTCTTCCTACAGTCCCGGGTCCTTTAAGCGGGGCGTGAAAAAGCATATAAAATCATTTTCAAGAGTGTCGAAATAAAACGCAAAATTCAAACCGCAGGTAGTGCATTATGAAAGCAGAACTCTGCAGTTTAATTCCCGTAGGATATATTATTAGCCGTATTCAGTGCAGTTACAACAATAAATTGTATATTTAGGTGCACTTGCGGCTCATGGAAACACCATTCATTTTGTTTTGGCTGATCGTCGGCGTTGTCGCAGTGTGAAACATGCTTATTTTATTTTGTATGTGCCACTATATTTGTGGTGCAACTAAATTTTGTACAATCGATACGTTGTCTGGGACTCTGCATTTTGTATTACAACAGTTCATTTCTTATTGAATACTTTACAAGTTTTGTGTGTAACATCGACGGGGTGGGCACAGTAATATCACCTAACGTTAGACTGTCTCTGTGGCGTAGCGGTAGAACGATCGACTCGTTCGGGGGGCGCGAGTTCGATGGGTCTGGGTGGTTCTATGTATGACATGGTCGTATTAAAAAAAATCTTAGTATGTATATCCTCATTTTAGAACCCATAACAAATGATAGTTAAGCTATGCTTACGTTGGGTCTAGATAGCGTTGTGTGGTCTAACAAAGTTTGTTTATAACTACCCACTTTTCATTAACCAATAATGGGTTTGTTTTTTAAACTCTCGCTTCTTCTATTTTCACTGCTCTCCATGATTTCTATTGACCTCCACGACGTTGGTCAAATTTTTTAAGTGTTTTTCGTGTTTATTCGACAAGTGATATTTAAAAAGAAAATGTTCTGGATTTTTTTTCAAATTACTTTTAAACTGTATTTAAAAACAAAATACTTGGCTAGATCTAAAAATTAGGCATTTCGCATACTGGGTATATTAGTACAACTTCCTTATTTGCATTTCGATCTACAACCATCCAAAAACTTGATGTTATATCATTAATTTTTATGACTTTTTTTTTTCGTGCGCAAAATCCCCACGGATACCTCCCCACCGGAGCCGGTGGAGCAGGTTATGTCGGACTCGAACCGACTAAAACGCACGCCGCCTGTGGGTCGTTTTGGTTGCCGAAGGTAAGGTTGACAGGCATATCCCTCGCACCCCGGCCCACCCAGGGCCATCTCTCACGATCTGGCCCTCTTCTCGGGTGTGGGGACTACAGAGTCCCCAACTCGTCCCCGGAAACGGGGAGGCGCGCCACCGCCGCGGCCTGCTTCTGCCAGGGTGACAGGCGGCTCCACCTGTCACCCCCAGGCCGGAATTTTTATGACTAGTTTACGTGTGCGTTTGTGAGTGACAATAAATTTCATAGAACGCAGTGTTAGTTGCACTTCTTACATTTATTTCGTGAATAATTTATAGGGATCCTTAGTTACCACGCATTACATAAACGCACAATGAATTATAAAACGCGTACAATATTTTAATCAACATAATATGATATAACCGCGGTAGCCTAGTGGTATGGGTTATGGACTGCTGAGACAAGGTCTCGGGTTCGATCCCAGGCTTACCATGGCACACACCAATGACTTTTCGATGCTTTACGAAGTTATGTGTGTATTTATCGCAGGTTTATAAGTGCCCGGTTAATAGCAATAGGCTCGCCACCATTGGGACCTAAAAATAAACTGGCGAAATGTGGGTGCTAGCACCTCTGCCTACCCCTTCGGGGATATAGGCGTGAGTTTATGTTATGTTATGTTATCCCACTTATTACTTACATTATATAGCTCTTCCACCATCCAGACGTGTGTATCAATTCATAATCCTAATAATACGGCGTACAAAAATACTACAGCACTCAATCATAATCCGCCTAAATGATTTCTTAGTAAATATCAGTTGAAAGCTAGACCGAGACTGGTTGAATAAGACGTTGTATATTTTCACGCTAACATTAAAATAAATAGACGTTACGATACGTTGCTCCAATTGAAGTGTAGTTTATAATAACGATATGCATTTTCTCTGAGTGTTAGTGATATGTTCATTGCATATCAATAAAATAACACATTTCTTTCTGTACGTCGTATAAAGCGACTTAGTCTTTAGGCAGACGGATTGCATTTTAACTGCATTCTGACTGGAGGCGCGCCAGACGCGGCACTGCCGCGGCCTGCTTCTGCCAGGGTGACAGGCGGCACCACTTGTCACCCCCAGGCCGGCGCTCATGGGGGGCGGAGGTCGTTCATCGACCTCCTACGCCCGAGTTGCCTTCGTACGCGGGCAGATTGTCTTGACTGTAATCGGGCTGAGTAGTTGATTTATTGTAATGTTACCAACTGCAATTTAACTGTAAACTAGGTATTTTACTGACAAGTCATTAACTTTTTATTAAACGTTAAAACGGTAAGTTATAAGGAAACTTGTATGAAATAATTTATCGTGACGTCATAATATTTAATAGTCAAATAATTTACTATTATCATTTGGATGGGTGTTTAAAATAAATAAAAACGATAAAATAATAACCATCGCCACTTTTACCGCTATTTTACCGTTCTTAATTTAATGAGCTTAGTTAAATAATTTATATTAACTACGGGAAAATACCCAATTTAGAAGTCAAAGCACAGTTGAAAGGGAGTCCTCCTGAATTTAAGGGCTAGCTGATATCGTAAGTTCCTTAGTTAGACTAATCGGAATTTTGAACGCTCCAACGACCTGTAATGACTAACATAGATAGATAGATAGATAGATAGATAATTCTTTATTATACACCAATAGATTACAGAAAAACTTGTAGTTAGCATGCATACAGTCTAATGTACAATGGGCGGCCTTATCGCTGGAAGCGATTTCTTCCAGGCAACCTTGGGATGGACAGTAGTGTAATAAAGCAAAAGATTTGGTGTAGTTAGCAAATAAACTAGAAACAAGATGTATTAAAAAAAAGAAAGAATGATTTGAGAGAAGTACAAATAAAGTAAAATAAATATACAACTTTAGCACATAAATAGAGATATACGAAGTAAATAGTACATACTAATAAGAAAGGAAAATAGTAAGCATATTAATTGTGAGCTGTCACAGTGTTCAAAATGATAGGTAGTAGTTTTTTACCATTGCTTTAAATACGTTTAGGGATTATGCTCGTCTGATACTCAATGGCAATGCGTTCCATAAGCGCACAGCCTTGACTGAGAAAGACTTATCAACAAAATCAATTGAATACTCTATTCAGCTAGGTACTTAACTAAAGGCAAAGAATCTTTAGCGACTAAACACATATTAAACAAATAAACTAGGCTAACTAACTGACTAACTAGTGGTTCAATTTCCCACCCTGGCAGAAGCAGGCCGCGGATGAGTTGGGGACTCTGTAGTCCCCACACTCGAGGAGAAGGCCAGATGGAGAGAGATAGTCCTGAGTCGGCCGGAGTGCGAGGGATATGCCGTTAACCTCACTGAAGCAACCAAAAACGACCCAAAGGCGTTGTGCATTTTAGTCAGTTCGAGTCTGACAAAACTTGCGGCTTTATCGCACGTAAAAAAAAGTGATTCAATTTCCAGTTTTTAGTCTTTAAAATGAGTTTTCAAACAGAAAAAGATTAATAAACAGAGTGTTTTAAATAAAACTTTTTCAAAAGACACATCAAGATTGTCTACGTTAAGTTAAGTACTCGTACCTAGCCGAATGAAGTTAGTATGGCAACCGGGAGCAACGGCTTACCGTGCTCTCCGAGTCGATAACATACACATATACAGAAGAAAATTATAAATAAAGATAAATCATTAAATAAATGAAACATTACAGAAACCAAACATTATATTAATATTTACATCATGTTTTAATGTTTATAAATATGTTATTGTGTTCCTTTTACAAGTCAGCTGCGGTGATGTGGGTCAACCCACATATTGTATGATGCATTCTTTTGGAACAGTACAAGATATTTTACGATACACAGTAATTTATTCCGACTTGTAAACAGAGGTGTAAGAGATGTTTCTATTACTTGTGCAGCCTAAATAGGTTACCGACTTTCAACAGCGATATGGGCCGCGAGAAATGGTTGTCTTTAAGGCGTGAACAGAAAAGCATCACATAATTGCGTAAGCGTAAGGCCGTATTCACATTATCCGATCTAATATCGGTATCGATAGCCGATAGCCGATGTGTTAATTTCACATATCCGATAAAATCGGTCCGATATGATCATTTGCTCGGTAGCACAGACTAGTTAGGGATGCTAGGGATGATAAAACCTAGTAAAAACCTGCAAGCAATATTCGACCTTATTTACATGACATAGTATCAAGTTTTTTTTCTTATATTCGTGATCAGCGTCATCTATTAACATGAAAAGACACGTAATTAATAAAATGTCATTAAGGTCGAAGTCGGAAGTCACTTGCATTAGCTGTTGCTGATATCGAGCGAACATAACTGGGTCAGACAATGTGAAAGATAGAAACATATTTCATACATTTTACTTCCTGTCGGCTGTCTGATACTGATATCAGACAGGATAATGTGAAAACACTCTAAGGCTTTTGATTATGCCTTAGGGCGTATGCTTTTTCTGTGTCAGTCACACCTAAGAGGAAATTTAAAATTGTTTTCTCTATCGGCTTTTGCGATACAATCCCGATAATCCTAAAAAAGTAAAGTCCTCGTTGTAAGTGATCTACCGCCTATACAACGGTTTGTGCTCAGATGAATTGTTGGACATCATGCCCACAGCTACATTCTATCATCGCACCGCTCACCATAGGCAGAAAATTCATCCCCACATATTGCGACCGGAAACAATGAGCACTGTGCGGTATGAAACGAACTTCATTCCACGCACGCTCAAGCTGTGGAATGAACTCCCGGCTGTGGTTTTCCCAAGTGACTATTACTTTTTAAGAGCTTCTAAATTATTATTTTTTATTTCTTCCACTAACACAATCTACATACTCTGAGGAAGGTTTCAGTATATAATACAGTGTTATAGTGCATTTTTTGCGTCGTTTCTTCTCCACTAGCGCCTAGGAAGTGGTAGTAAACTTAGCTTAAGTTTGTTTGTTTGTTTGTTTGTTTGTTTTATAAAGAATATTAGAAGTGTGCCATGGTAAAACCTGGGATCGGGTTTTACCATGGCACACACCAATGACTTTTCGATGCTTTTCGAAGTTATGTGTGTATTTATCGCAGGTTTATAAGTGCTCAGTTAATGGCAATAGGCTCGCCACCTATTACA
Organism: Eilema griseolum; assembly: GCA_963662185.1. Taxonomy (NCBI): domain Eukaryota; kingdom Metazoa; phylum Arthropoda; class Insecta; order Lepidoptera; family Erebidae; genus Eilema; species Eilema griseolum. The sequence continues at coordinate 2,601,782 of OY759232.1, forward strand.
TTGGGATCTAAACATAAACTGGCGAAATGTGGGTGCTAGCACCTCTGCCTACCGCTTCGTGGATATAGGCGTGAGTATGTATGTTTTATTAGAATCGAAATTACTAATATTGGGTATATTACTAAGTAGTATAGAATTGAATTCTAAAAGTTATAACATAACATAAACTCACGCCTATATCCCCGAAGGGATAGGCAGAGGTGCTAGAAATCACATTTCTCCCGTTTATGTTTAGGTCCCAATGCAATAGGCGGCGAGCCTATTGCCATTAACCAGGCACTTATAAATCTGCAATAAATATACACATAACTTCGAAAAGTATCTAAAAGTCATTGGTGTATGCCATGGTAAAACCTGGGATCGAACCCGACATCTTGTCTCAGCAGTCCATTACCCATACCAGTAGGCTACCACGGTTACTATATTATATTATGTTGCAGATGAATAAATTGAATTGAATTGGAATCAATTTTTTAGGATTCTTTCACTAACGCAATCTACATACTGTTAAAAAGGTTATAATATACAATACATTACATATTTATCATTACTCTACTTAATACTTTGCGTTCAAACTTCTCAGAATCACACTATAGCAACAAGCAATTTGATATACAGATTTACACCTGGAAATCTTTATGTGAAAGAAGCAAACAGAATTCGTCGAATCGTGGAGCATCTTTTACTTTGTTTTCGATTAATAAATGATTACATACATATGTTTTAAACCACAGATATAGTGTAGGATAGATAGCCGGCCGGTCCATTGTGTCGCTAAACTTGTACAGTGTTTTCAACGTCTTCGCGCCCTTTTTCCTAATTCAGTCTACATAAAGCTTGTTAAGCTAATTTTTAAACTATCGCGTTCCATGAAATGGTCATTCACGTGTAAAACTCACGGGGATATTTACCATGTTTATTATTTTTGTTGAGCTACCGATATTTCAATGCTGTTACAAGTGCCATGATCAAGGTGTACTGACGACCGCCGAGCTAGTTGTTGTTGGGCAGACCATATCGGTCTACCCTCTTCTGCACTCGTTTGTTACGCGCATCGCCCCTACTACGTTTTCGCACTGTACTCATTCACGATCACAATCACGACACATAACAGTGAAATAATTATGTCGCGTCGAACAGCCTACCCCGTATCGTTCCCGGTGCAAAAGTGCCCATGATGCTGGCCGCGTTGCCTCGCTAAATCGCAATGACCATCCTTTGCCCCAGGAACGAGCCGGAGTGGGAGTCACCGCCTTGGTCGTGGATACCCAAAACAAGTATAGCATAAAATAAAAAATAAAGATAAAAGTAATCTGCAGCTTAGTGTAACTAGGGTACCTACTGCGCAAGCTTTACTTTTTAAACTTCGTATAAGCTTTCCAATGTAGTCAACTTAACAAACCAAATTTAAAAAAAAGAACTAAACAAATAAGTTTCTATTGGGCCTCTTTTAAAATCACAATTCTTTTTTTTATTTCTGCGGTCGAAGAGGCAATGATCGCAAAATCGCCAGCGTTTCAAGGTGACGCCATTACGGAAGATGACGTAATTTACAAACCAAATAGAACTTGGAGACTATTTGGAGACACATCTAAAGATAAAGATAAAAGATGTGTTTATTTAAATGCTTTTACTAAGTTTAGATAGCCGCCATTTACAGTGATCCATTCATAATGTAAAAATAGATATTTTCCGTTCGTTGTCGGCCAAAAATATTCTGTTCCAATTTAGATTTAAATTTTGAATTCAACAATTTTGTACCGTTAATATTTTGGTTCCAAACCAATGTTATATTGTAATATTTTGGTGTACTTAGTGTCGTAAATATCAAAGTAATTCTCTGCCATTCTCGTTGTACAATATATCTTATTCACTTGGTCAGTCAGAAGTCATCACCTGTTTATCGGTATTCTTTTTTTTTATACGACTTAGGTGGCAGAGAAGCACACGGCCAATAGAAAGTGGTCACCGAGACCTATGAACGTGTCTAATACTAGACTGCACCGTGCCGTCAGTGCAGAGGACAAAATCAGGACAAGCCTTTGGTCTTCCCACTGACAGCACAAAAACTCTCCAGTGAACCCTGGCTACCCTACTCACCGCCGGGAACACAACACGAGGTTATTATAGCCGTGGTATTCTGTAGGGTGGGGGTATTATCGAGGGAACAGTTAAATAAAGTAAATAAAACTATATACCTATATAAAATATTCAAACTCCTTCTAACATGACAAATCAAAAACCGGGTGGTACATGAATATGCAGCAGAGCAACATTTAACCGACCTACATAAAATTGAAATCCGCGTGGTTCCCGGTAGAGTAGAATTTGGACCACCCCATCTCTTCCCATGCGGTGTCGTACAAGGCGACTAAGGAATAGGGCTGTTTAACATCCAACTGATATATATAGCCCAGACTCAGCCTCAGATGTATGGTTTGAGTCAACAATAGTGCCCAAATCACGGCAATAGGCTCATCCCCTATTACGTGGGACTAAATTTAATAATTGATGAAATGTGGGTATTAACTCACCTGTGCCTAACCCTTCGGAGATAGAGGCATGATATGTATGTCCATGAAAAATAATTACTCAATTCATGTCTTTGATCTTTAGCACGACCTCTTTTGACAACGTTAGATTCACCATAAAAAAGTTTAAATCTCGGTCAATGTCTCTTTTGTCTCTGATCACCGGATACATGAATGTGTCAATGTTCACAAGCTCACAACCATCAATCGTTAACGGACATTTTTATCCACCCACGGGACGAAAGTGACGGACGAAAGGGTCATAGCAAATCAGGCGATAAAATGCTCGAGCAAACTTTTTAAGTACACACTTTAGTAGGGCACGCCGTAGTAACGGCGGTAAGACCCATCATGGGGGAGTGGCTAGAGAGGCCACACGGCAGCCTCTCGTACCGTCTGACGCAGATGATCACCGAGCACGGGTGCTTCGGAAAGTATCTGCGTCGGATGGAGAAAGAGCCAACGTCCGAGTGCCATCACTGCGACGCGAGCGAGGACTCAGGTCCGCACACGCTCACCGAGTGTCCGGCGTGGGAGACGCCGAGGCGGGAGCTTGTGGCGGCCCTGGGAGTGAGAGTTCTCACGCTCTCCACCTTGCTCGCGGCGATGGTCCGCTGCGCGGATGCGTGGGCGGCCGGCGCCTCCTTCTGCGAGCAAGTAATGCTCGTGAAGGAGGAGGCGGGGCGGGAGCGGCAGCGGGAGCGACGAAGGATCGCGAGCCAAGCTGCCCGCGTACGAAGGCAACTCGGGCGTCGGAGGTCGATGAACGACCTTCGCCCCCCATGAGCGCCGGCCTGGGGGTGACAGGTGGAGCCGCCTGTCACCCTGGCAGAAGCAGGCCGCGGCGGTGGCGCGCCTGGCGCGCCTCCCCGTTTCCGGGGTCGAGTTGGGGACTCTGTAGTCCCCACACCCGAGAAGAGGGCCAGATCGTGAGAGATGGCCCTGGGTCGGCCGGGGTGCGAGGGATATGCCTGTCAACCTCACCTTCGGCAACCAAAACGACCCACAGGCGGCGTGCGTTTTAGTCGGTTCGAGTCCGACATAACCACCTCCACCGGCTCCGGTGGGGAGGTATCCGTGGGGATTTTGCGCACGTAAAAAAAAAAAAAAAAAAAAAGTACATACTTTAGACAATCTGTCAAATCTGTCAATTTATCTTTATCTGTCAAAAAAACTGAATGAAAAATGGAGATTCAGCAAGCACGTGCTGTAAGAAACGTTTGACAGCTGAATTCGGGTTGAGATTCCAACAGCGCGTGTTCTAACATGACGTCACTAATTTTAGAGCTTGCGCAATTGAAACCTCACCCCGTATTCAACTGTCAAACCCGTCGATCGTTCAAGACGTTTTACAGCATGTACCTTTTACTGTGTGTCATTCTAGAATACAGGGCTTAATGGAATAAGATTGATATTTAATTACAAATATCAATCTTATCTCATTAAGATAAAGCTTTAAATGATAAACGCCTTACCAGATAAGCTTTAACCTACTATATTTTTTTAGTTGCTAAGTAGATATTGCTTTGTATGCCTAATAATCTGTGTTTGCATGCCAACTTTATGACGAAATGTGCTTGTTTACTATATTTTTTATTTCCATCTTTTGTTGTACCAGCAAATAAATAAATAAATGATATGAAATTAATTCTAAGCCTTTTCTAAATGGAATGAGGTTGACATTTAATTAAATAATTGATAGTTATCGGAATATTTTTTATGTTGTATTGAACTCAGAACAATACAACATAAATATCCCGATAACTTTAATACTAGTGTGAGTGACCATGATAGTTTAAATACCTATAATAAATTACCACTTAAAACTGCTAATCTAGATTGACCCTAACTAATCATGATTTAGAAATAAGGTTAAGAAGTGACGTATTTACACTGAGTCATTTTCACATACTCCCCTGTGAATCAGCTTCACCTTGAGCTGTCTCAATATCTGCATTATAACGAGTACGATAATGAAAATATTTACGTGATTTTTTTCGTTTCATAGTAAAATTTAAAAGTGCACCAATTGCTGGAGCAGAACTCCCTGTCAGTGGGTTTTAAATAAATGAATTTATACCGTATCATTATTTATACACTTGCAACACCACACAGTTCCGCATGATTGCTTTTATCCTGTTTTTTTAATAGATATTGTCTGTATGAGATCGCTGTTACTATTTTCTCGTGAAAAAATAAACGTATTTGCAGCAGAAACAGACCGTGTGTGAACGAAAGAAATGCATTTACGAACCTAACCCTCCGGGGATAAAGGTGTGATTGTATGTATGTACGTATGTATGTATGTATGTATGTATGTTTATACGAATAGTCTGTTTGTTTCAGTTCACACTGCCTAATTGTTCTTGATTTTTAAATTAGTTGCGACTCGTAATTCTGTCTGCATGACATTCTGATATGGGATCAGGTATATGGGATATGGGATCTTAAAATTTATAGTAGACTATTGCAGAAATAACAGTAGTATGAAATAGGACACGATGGTATTCCCGTCCCAATTGAGCAGTCCGACTGGGAAGTGCCTCCGCCCTACAGAATACCGCGACCATAATAATCTCGTGTTGTGTCCCCAGCTTTGAGTAGGGTACCCAGAGCTCGCTGGAGAGTTTTTGTGCTGTCAGTGGGAAGACCAAAGGTTTCCTCTGCTTTGTTTTCTACACTGACGGCACAGAAACTTTATATTCTTACAGAGTTCGTAGGACGAGTGTAACTCCCCTGAAGTTGCACCCGCCCATAAGCCACGGTAACCACTTTCCATCAAGTGAGCCGTGTGCTAATCTGCCACCTAAGCTGCATAAAAAAAGTAACTTCAGAACTTATCCCTGTACCAAATTTCATTCGAATCCGTGGAGCCGTTTGAACAGTTGAACTTACATTCAAATATCTTCACAAACTTGCATATTTCTTTTATAGTAGGATGTTCAAGCATTTCTCAGGCCTGAACCCTTGTCCACGCAGTCGAATATGAACTTTAGTATTATTCTACCGAAATAGACTAAATTACCCGCACCATTTTAAAATTTTAATCCCTTAGATAAGCTCTTAAAACCACCTCACCGCTTGAATTCTAAATTTAAATGACCAAATTCTGTCTCCTACACTCAAGATTTTCAAAGAAACTTGTCAATAGAGGCGGGAAGACGAGGCTTATAATTTTTTAAAACTCCCATTCTAGCTAGCGGTATATTGGGCCGGGCCTGAACTGAATAATGTAATCCTATCATGTCTGTTGTGCCGGCAACCGTACTGTGGCTCTTTCCAATGTTTTATAGCACATTTTTTGCTATTAATGCTCTGGATAACTACTTTGGAAAATTTTAAAAATGGTGAAGAATTGTATTTGGTTATTGTATATTTGTAAGGGGAAGTTTGTTTTTAGTGTTTATTTGAAAATAAGTCATACTCGGCCGTTATCACCTAGAGTGTCTTAGGTGCATAAGTTCAGTTTTTCATAGAAAGTGGTACCCAAAATCCTATTGGGAAGTGTCGGATGCGACCGCCTCTATCCTCACGCCTATATCCCCGAAGGGGTAGGCAGAGATGCTAGCACCCACATTTCGCCAGTTTATGTTTAGGTCCCATAACACTAATGGTTGGCGAGCCTATTGCCATTAACCGGGCACTTATAAACCTGCGATAAATACACACATAACTTCGAAAAGCATCAAAATAGTCATTGGTGTGTGCCATGGTAAAACCTGGGATCGAACCTGAGACCTCGTCTCAGCAGTCCACTACCCATACCACTAGGCTACCACGGTATAATAAATATGACGACCATTATTCCACATAGACGTAAAACAAACACTTCTTGGGTCTACCCCTACTACCAGAGCTCGGTGGAGGTGGTATGGCCACACATTATACCCACGTAGCTGGTTCTTATCAATATCAACTTATACAATAGTAATTAAAACAAAAAAGAAATTACGCCTACAGTAAACCTTTTGTTCAAAAAACCCTTTAGCTTTTGGGCACATTTTTCGTCAAAATAATGATGGAAGCTATTAAAAGTTCCTTTTGTTCATTTCGTAAAAAAAAAATATTTCGGTAGTTTGAAACCACTGTTAACAGATTATATATCGTAAATTTTTCACCCGACAACGGTGAAGCCAAAGGAGGGTTATGATTTAGACAGGCTATGTATGTATTGATGTATGTAAGTTCATCTGTTTCCTCATAACTCCTGAAGTACTTATTAGAACAGGACAAATGAAAGAAAAGATACTCATTAGAAGCGTCTTGGTAATCCGCTGGTTATAGGCTATATGACTGCCATAAGGCGAAACCGGTAAGGTCTAATAACAAATAAAAAATATTGTGGAAAAGTACAAGTGAGTTTTTAATATGTGTAACAACAAATACCACCAAATGCCATCAATCAACAGTATAGATAGCTAATACCTATATAATATTTTTATTGGTTGGATTTTATATATAAAATTATACACAGAACTGAGAACCTCCTATAATAGAAGTCAGTTAAAATTTGCACTATTCTAAATGACTTCTAAATACACAATACATAAAAAATGGTATCTACTACTCCAACATATTAATTTCATCTGTTTCTTTTAATTAACATTGAAAGAACGGATGCTGACAACATTTCCTGTTCATTTCTGATCGCCTAGTATCACCTGTCCATCAACAGGTTCCAGTAATAATGTACCTAACCACAAGAAGTCTGGTTCGCGTACAAAAATGTATCGATGTTAACCCAGTTGTGGTCTATATCAAGACGCGGGCGAGCAGGCCATCCCGCCGGCAGTAGCACGTGATTGATGCTGTTTGACAACTTTGAATTAAACCAATTGGCTATTATTGAAATCGTGTTTTGGTGTTGATTTTTATGTGCGTATGATTGGTTAGTTGTTGGGTTAACTGTTATTGTGGAGTACGTAACCTTTAAACATTACCTGGTTATTATTAACTGGTTAGAGATAATGAAGAAGAAAGAGGAGAAGGTGCATTCTGTATTCAGTTTTCTTGAAAATAATATAAAAAATATTTAAGAAAAAAAAGTTATTATAGTTATTAACCTGACCTTGACTTATAAAGAATCATAGGAGGCACAGTGTTTCTCCTGTGCACATCTAAAGATGACAGAAGGGCTATTTTTAATAAGTACCTATAAATGGATCACGTCGCTATTCTTCACCTTGCTATTCTTGGTGAATAGCAAGGGCATAAACCTCATAGACACACTGCTTCCCCCAGCAATAAGTCTGGTGTGGGAGGCTCAAACTGGATATAGCAGGTTCGTTTCTTCTAAAGTTAATAGGTTGAATACGACTTACAAGTTTGGAATAATTGATAATCTTCAAGTCCATTTTAGAATCGTGTCATGAGATTCTGAATTTGTGAATTTGAAACGAAGTTTACTTAGCAGTGGACTATTATTTCTTCAGGAGAGTTTATTTAGTTTGACTGATTCGATTGTGTTCTGCGCCAACAGGACAATCTAAAACCCTTGACGGGTTTTTAGACGCAAGTGGATAAAGGGTTTCTTTGATTTGGATTGCATAATGTTTACATGTATCCCATGTGTTATCATCCATCAACGAATAAATCTAATAGATATGCTATCAGATTAGCCTTCTGTATCTAACAGCTATGAAACTTCTGCAGGAAAAGCGTTATCAACATGTGAGCTTAATTCCTCAGGTAGTCGTGCACATTAGAACGATGCTAAAATCGAGGTCTTGACTTAAGTTTGACATCGCTTGATGCTTTCACATGCTACTCATGTCGGCAGAATAAACTAAAAACCGGGCTAGGTGGTATTTCTTAGATAACGGACTCACGTATTCTGAGAACGTTATCAAGATGTCTGCCCACTGGGTAAACAAAATCTGATAAATAATATACCGCTGTCACGACAGAAGAAAAAGAAGGACCCAAGTTTTCAGGGTTAAATGGATTGTAGGAAATAGCTGAAGAAACGAGTATCTGGATTCAAAAGCATCCAACTATAATACCAGAAACAAATCGACGGCATATTTCCGAAGTTATTGCATTACGTCATTGCGCACCCCGCGATCGTTGATCTATCGGCCGTAGTTGATCAGTTGGCAGCCGATCACACAGCGCTTGTATCCATACGAGCCGATATCCACGCTGATTTTGACGGATATCTGCAGATTTTCAGCTTTGTAGTGCATTGAACTTTTCGTTCGAAATGCAACAGTATCTAGCCCAATTCTTGGGTGAGAATAGCTGGAATTTGTTGCGGAGTAACTCGCTCGGAAACTGTTTATCGTGATTGTATTTTAGATACAATAGTAGACGTTCCTCGCGAGTTTATTACTGTATCAAGATAATAATGTACGCGTACAGACGTCTGTATGGCAGGGGTGTATTTAAAGGATATTTTAGTTATAATGTGTGGGTTTCATAATTGAAATTACAAATAGTAGTTCCTGTCTATCAGCTTGTAAGATATCCCATACTTTGTTTGAGATAAGCATGAGATTTGGAACTATTTTCTATCATAATATCTCTATATATGTCTCTGGGCTGTATATATGTCTGAACATATATACAGCCCAGAGACATATATAGAGCCTCAGGTGCATGGCTTGAGTCAACAATAGTGGCCGGAAGATGGCAATAGGCTCACCCCTATTATCTGGTACCGAATTCAATGATTGGTGAAATGTGGGTGTTAATTCACCTCTGCCTAACCCTTTGGAGATAAAGGCGTGATTATATGGTCATAATGTATGTTTATAGAAATCATTCACTAGATAACCAATTCTTTGTTTCATACAGACAGTCCAATAGCACAGAAAATATTGGTTAATTTGTTAGTCATTGTTCGGCTTCTGTACCTTAGTGTGTACCCAGCATTAGAAGACGCCAATTTCAGCTCTCTCAGCAATAAAATGGATGTTTGGGCGCCATTGTTATTGTTATAAATCTTCAGATGCGATAATGTTTTGCTACTTCCAGTCTATGAATCGTAATAACGCTTAAATAGATAGTTCCCGGCAGAGTAGAATTTGGACCACCCCATCTGTTCCCATGCGGTGTCGTACAACGCAAATAAGGGATAGGGCTGTTTAACATCCGACAGATATATACAGCCCCGACTCCGTCTCAGACGAGTCTCAAGTCAAAAACAGTGCCCGAAAAATATCAATAGGACCCCCTATTATATGAATACAATGATTGGTAAAATGTGGGTGTTAATTCATCTCTGCCTAACCCTTCAGGGATAAAGATGTGATTATACGTATGTAAGAATCAATTGTCTACCTGGAAAAGAGACTAGAAATTGGGACTAGGAATACAGGAATTGAATAAATCTTTCTCGTCTTTAAATAGAAAGATTCCATTTTATTAGATGAACAAATTATACAATGACTGCAATAAAACAACGACTTTAGGGGTTTGTCTTGATGGCCCCGTTTTCCATTCTCTCCGATTTTTTTTAATAGCGTGAGTCTATTTTAGCGCCAAAAACATGCAATTAGAATCAAGCATAGTTCCTACATATTTAAAAGTCACTTTGTTTTTGCATTTTTTATCTATTAGTAATACTTTATTAGTGCAAACTAACTGCTGTTTCCTCCGTAAATTCGAATCATTATGGAAACGTAGCTACCATACAATTTATGTGTTACTTTCATTTGAATGTCTCGCTACTAAATACGTGCTTTGTTAAATAACGACATCCAATGTAATGAAACTTAGGAACTATATGAAACTTTATGAATATATAGATCTATATTAACCAAGTACACAAATCTCGAAGCTCTGGTGCCCTTCGCCATTGAACTCAAGTCAACCCACATTCTTGTTGAAATACGAATAACTTTACAGTGTCAGTCGTCGGCTCAAATAAACACGCGTCTGAATAGTCCGCCATCTTTTTTATACGTCACAGAAGCGCGCGAATACAACGGGGATGTTAGGCTGCGTCTACATTTATATGCGTCTAAATTAATATATGATTAACAAATCTTGCTCGTTTGTGCTCGTCCATGCGATTTCCTAATTAAAGTATAAATTTCAATCTAAGATGATTGGTTATATAAAACGTGTGTATGAACAAGAAATAAAACTTAGGTATGTATATGTTGGTTAAGTCAAGCTGGTTAGAACAAAAAAAAATGTTACGATTTTTGTTTTTTTATTTAGGACACGTCAATTAGACTTCGCCTTGCCTGATGGCAAAGTCCCAGAAAAGAGGGTCACCATTACTCACACATACCGTGTGACAATGGTGATACTCAGCTTGACGGCCTCGTCATATGCTTTTTCACGCTCCGCTTAAAGGACCCGAGACTGTAGGAAGAAGGAAACACGTGAGTGTGTGAGTGTGTGTGAATGAAAATAGATAAAAAAGCAAGTAAACCAACATTGAATTACCATTGAATGAGATTTTAAAGCTTTTAGTATGCTAACTAGTCAAATCGATTAAGATATAGAAAAAAAATTAATCGGTTCAGGCAGGATTCGAACCCGCGATCTTTCCCTTACAGTGGGAACGCTCTGACTGCTGAACCACAGAACCTTCGCCCGAAACCATCCAAAATCTTTCAAACATATATCCGTCTTACGGCGACGGCGGGAGCCCCGCCTGAACCGATTAATTTTTTTCTATATCTTTATCGATTTGAATTGTACTCTCAATTATGTTAGATACTAGGCAGAGGTAGACACGACCCACATTTTGCCTACGTAATAAGGGACGAGCCTATTGCTGTGAAGCGGGTTTATTATTTGATGGATGCCCTACCTGTTTGTCGCCTTCTACGACACCCACGGGAACAGATTACGTGACCCTATTCTACTCCACTGAGAACCAATACGGCTAGTGTATTAGCCGTATTGGTTCTCAGTGGAGTAAAAACATGTATAATTTAAATACCTAGAGAATGTTTACTCAATAATCAATACTTTATGCGATCTAGGCATTATAACCACAACAAAAAATATTAAAGTAAACGTATTTTGTATCACTGCAACCAAAGACGCAGTGTGGACTCGTCTTTATCATAGAAGCCCGCCAACACACTGTCAAGATCATTTCTTTTTTAAATTCTCTGTCTATGGTATGGTGACTACGTTCGGTTATTTACGTCGAATATCTCTGTGCTAGGTCACCTATTCCCATTATACAGGAAGGAAGAGAATGCTAGTGAGCTTGTGTCTTTTTTTTTATTTATTTTTTTATACCATTTAGTTGGCAGACAAGCACACGGCCCACCTGATGGGAATCGGTTACCGTGGCCTCTGGACGTATGCCACCGGAGCCGGTGGCGGAGGTTATGTCGGATTCGAACCGACTAAAACGCACGCCGCTTGTGGGTCGTTTTGGTTGCCGAAGGTGAGGTTGACAGGCATATCCTTCGCACCATCGCCGCGAGCAAGGTGGAGAGCGTGAGAACTCTCACTCCCAGGGCCGCCACAAGCTCCCGTCTCGGCTTCTCCCACGCCGGACACTCAGTGAGCGTATGTGGCCCTGAGTCCTCGCTCGTGTCGCAGTGATGGCACTCGGACGTTGGCTCTTTCTCCATCCGACGCAGATACCTCCCGAAGCACCCGTGCTCGGTGATCATCTGCGTCAGACGGTACGAGAGGCTGCCGTGTGGCCTCTCTAGCCACTCCCCCATGATGGATCTTACCGCCGCTACTACGGCGCGCCCTGCGCCTGGTCGCCCAAGTCGTAGCTCCCATTCCGCCACCATTTCCCTGTGGAGCCGGGATCTGACGGCCCGAAGTTCTTCGGGCTCGGGATCGTGACCCCGCTCCCGCGCCGCCTTTCGGAACCGGTATAGCGCCGAAAGGGATCTCGCTTCCAGGAACCATGGTGGCGATCCGGTGAGGAGACTCGCCGCGTTGAATGATATTAGCAAAGGCCCCTAGGTATATGCAATCAATATTAGATCGACCTTGATTAGCATTTTTTTTAACGTGCTGTATATCCCCACGGATACCCCCACCACAGGAGTCAGTGGGAGAGGTTATGTCGGACTCGAACCGACTAAAACGCACGACGCCTGTGGGTCGTTTTGGTTGCCGAAGGTGAGGCTAACAGGCTTATCCTTCGTACCTCGACCGACCCAGGGCCATCTCTCTCGATCTGGCCCTCCACTCGAGTCTGGGGACCACAGGGAGGGAACAGGGAGGCGCGTAAGGCGAAGTATTACTCCCTTACACTGTTGACTGACAATTCTGATATTTGGTGCACACTTTCAGTTCGGACGATAATACAATTAAAATCAATAAATCGTTTTGGTATACACATTACTAGTAGGTATTACATACATACATAATATAATCACGCCTTTGTAACCGAAGGGTTAAGCAGAGGTAAATTTACACTCACATTTCACCAATCATTGTATTTGGTCCCACGTAATAGGGGATGAGTCTATTACCGTATTCCGGGCACTATTGTTGACTCGAGCCATGCATGTGAGGCTGAGTCTGGGCTGTATATATCTGTCTAATGTTAAACAGCCCTATCCCTTAATTGCCTTGTACGACACCGCATGGGAAGATATGGGGGTGGTCCAAATTCTACTAGAGATGAAATATATCCATGCACACTGCGTGAATCGGCTCGCTAGATATTTATATATCTGTCTCTCGTCTTCCCTACACACTTATCACTAAGTTCCGTACTTCTCTCTCTCTCCTCTCGCAGGTCTGCTGGAAGAAATTTCTCATAGAAATAAGCAGAGCCTCTATACTACTATTTTCACCTATGTATCTTTATATTTGTTCTTGTGTGTACATAAATAAAATCTACTTATACACGTTTAGGGGTAATCCCTCGTTTTGTTTACATTCTTCTCTACCGGGAACCAGTTGGCATCGTAGGTATTAAGATCATTAACTAGAGAAAGACTGGGGAAGTACCTCCGCCCTACAGAATACCGCGGTTATAATAAATTCGTGTTGTGTTCCCAGCGGTGAGTAGGGTAGCCAGAGCTCACTGGAGAATTTGTGCTGTCAGTGGGATGACTAAAGGCTTGTACTGCTTTGTCCTCTACACTGACGGCACAGAAACTCTGTGCTTACAGGGTCGGCAGCGCAAGTGTGGCTTCTCTGGTGTTATACACATCCATATACCACGGTAACCATTTTCCATCAGGTGGGCCGTGCGCATGTCTGCCACCTAAATGGTATAAAAAAAAAGATCATTTAAGTACTCTACTAGTCTAGATTCAGAGACAGTCAGTATCAGATTGTACAAATTACTGAATTGGTAAGAAAAGTATATTCCTTCTCGCCTCATTGCGTCCCAAACGATAATACGTAAGCATTTGTTTGGTACAAGCATTACAACGTGTTTGTTGCTATTCCGACGCACTCCGTGTAATACGGAACCCGTATGAGTGCGTCTTACGTGCCGTCTTATCGATTGCTCTGTGTGTACTCAGCTCAGTGTCATTGCTTCCACAAAGTACTTCCTTGGGAGAGTAGACACAGGTACACTACGGCGTAATGTTGAATATTCTAATCCTTAGGATGTGTTCTCACTTTGTCTTGACTATTCGTGAGTCTCTCATTGAGAAAAATACATACAGTCACACCTCTTTCCCAGTGAGGTAGGCAGAAGACTATTGATTCTAGCATACATCTTTCGCTTATTCTATTTTCATTCATTGACGACCTCCGTGGCGTAGTGGTAGAGTATTCGACTGATATGTAAGGGGCGCGGGTTCGATTCCCGCTCAGTGCAAATATTTATATGTATGAACATGTATATTTGCATTGGTCTGGGTGTTTCTATGTATAATATGTATGTATTTACAAAAATGTTTATCCGCATTCTAGATCTCTTAACATTAGCTAGTTAAGCTATGCTTACCATGGGTCTAGATAGCGTTGTGTAGAATGTCGTGGAATATTTATTTTTATTTTTATTTTTATATATGTTCGCCGGTTTCGGGTGGTCTTCTTCGTCGTTCTTTCTATACAAGACCTTCACTCCGCTAAGCCGCGTGGTTCCCGGCAGAGTAGAATTTGGACCATCCCATCTCTTCCTATGCGGTGTCGTACAAAGCGACTAAGGGATAGGGCTGTTTAACATCAGACAGATATATAAAGCTCAGATTCAACCTCAGATGCATGAGGAGAAGACGGCAATAGACTCACCCCCTATTACGTGGGACCGAATTCTGTCTTTGTTATATTTTAGAAAACCGAGAATATCTCAGAAAATCATATGTATGTTTAAAGAAACATTACATGTAAAAGTTTGTGAGATACGTAATATAAATACTAGACGTAGAAACAATCTACAACAAATAAGGAATGAATTCCAGGGCATAACAAGCTCCTTAATGAAATTAGGGAACTACCTCTGATAAATGATTAATATGCCAATAAATAAATTTAAAATAGAAGTGAAAAAAACTTTAATGAGTAAAGGTTACTATAAAGTGGATGAGTACCTTAATGATGTTAATGCGTGGTTAACATAAGTCTCTTGCTTGCTCGCACAAAATAAATTGTAAACCAAAACAAATTTATAAAAGAAAAATAATCTAGTTCTAATGTAGTTCGCTGAGTTTCTTGCTGGTATCTTCTCAGTAGAACTAATCTACCGAACCAGCGAAAGAATCATTTTCCAGTGGTTTATTTTTACATTATTTAATATTTTTATATTATTTCTTGACCTACATAATTGTTAAATTTTGACGTTCATATGTGCTCTTTATGTGCTTAAACTGAATAAATGAAATTGATTCTTTGATTCTTTGATTGAATTTAGATGTTACAAATTCTTTAACACCTTGCTAAATATTTTACTAGCTGGAACCAACCATAAAGACTTCCCTACTAGGTGACCTCACCTACTAGGTATGGTTGGTTTGCACCCTGCAAATGTTGTTAACAGGACCCCATATTCACCCTTATTAATAGATTCCATTGTCTTGCCAATCTATCATCATACCTAACCAATCATGAAAAAGAGAAAATCGCGTTTTACTATACGTGAATAAATCTATTTAAGCGTGCAAGTTACGTATGGTAAATTGCACGACAACCTGTAAGGTGGTAGTGTCCTCTTGTTCTATCACGCTGATAGTTACGTGCGAGTAAGGTTAGGTGTTTCGGTGTCATTATCATTGAGACATATTTTCCTGTTTGCATCCGAGACCGAGATAAACCCGAAGCTCAGGGTCCGCCTTCTAGCTTTTCGCCCGCCACTTCGCAGTCTTTGGCACGCAGACATACTCTACGTCGTCAAATCAGCACTTCTTGGGTCAACCGCTCCTACCCGGACCCGGCGGGATCGCCATTGCCAGAAATTTGTTGCCGATGTATGTCAATGTATGTATGTATTGTGGTGAAAGTGTGATAAACATAAAACCTAAAAAATTACAATATGATGACATAATAGGCTAGCGCTCCTTTGTACGTGGAATCGAAAAATATACTTGGTTAATAATGTTACACTCCAGTGACTACAAGAGGGCGCACAGGGTTTTATGAGATCGGTCGCAGCACCTGTTAAATAGTGGACGAGGCTCTCGCGTAGAGTTTTCTCTGTTGATTGGATAGTCAGATCGCACTCGCTCTCGGAAAAACCAAATACTAATAAAAAAAAGGAAACTCCGGGCTCTGAAGGCTGCAAACTTGGGCGCAATTGGGAAATCGCTATGAAAATGATGATACGATTGCATTTCACTCAAAACTAATTAAGAGTATATATACAGAATTTACACAGATAAGGTAGTTCACTGCGGTTATTCTTAGCTCCTAATGCGCCTCGATGGCTTTCCGCGCAGACTGCATCGACTCCAAACAAAGGCGACCGAGATGAAATGAAAATGAAAAATGAAAAAGTATTTTATTATCAATAAGAGTACAGTTTTTTAACAAAGTGTCTATTGGCCCCACACAGGCAAACCTGTCCTGTGGGTACCTCTTACGATTACACAAGTTACATTTGCTTGGTCGACATTATTACTCTTATAAAATTATCTGGAACATTTACATACATGCGTGTGTGTTTGTGAGCGTGTGTATCTGTGTGCACTTGTGTAGATAGACCACACACTTTGTTTTAAACTGTGTTACGGTTCCTGAATAAGGCGGGAATTTATTTTGAATTTCGAATTTGGAATCAGTCATATTTTGTAGCTGTCAAATTAAATACAAAAATTTAAAAATAACATCGTCACAAACATCTTCTCAGAAGCAGAAAATGAATTGTGTTGATTAGTTCTTTAAGTTTGTAATACCTATTTAATTATTTTAATTTAAGAATTGTCGTGTCGGGGAACACTAACTAGAAAGCATTCATTCATATTATCGAAATAACGAAGGTCTACTTTAAATCTTTTGCTGTGTGTAAGCTCCATTAAATTATATATTTATAGTTTAAGAAACTGCCCAATTCAGCGTTTAAAATAAAGTGCCACTCAGGAATGCATTGTGATGTTTAGTGTACACCAGTAAAAGTTGTTTTAATCTTGTGAGTAAGTCGCACATTTGGATAGTGCTTGACCACTGCAGCTAAGTGCTGTGCTATTGTTAGAAGTTTGAAGTTGAGATACGAACTAATATAAATTACTTGGTACTAATTGTTGCCCACGACTCCGCCTTCATTGAAAGCTGATTCTGGACTTGCAAGTGGCAACCCATATGACCCTATAACAGGGATAAGAAATAGCCTATACTTATGTGATTTTAGAGTATAATATAGTCCTATGCCAAATTTCTTTCTGATACGTTCAGCCGTTTGAGTGTAATTGAGTAAAGAAAATCTAAGGCCTTTCCTGATAAGAAATTATACAGGGTATACATACAGCTGTTATGTCAAAATTTCTATACAAAGTTTAATGCACGGTGGATTTTTTTACCCGTCTACGGCGAAACCAAAGGTGGATTATGATTTAACAGGCTATGTATGTATGTATGTAGGTTCATCTGTTCCCTCATAACTACTGAAATACAAATTTGAACTGGACAAATGAGGTATCATTCGATGTGTCTTGGTCGAGAAATTTCCCATATTCTTTAACCAAATTAAAGCTCTCAGATAATTAGGTATTTGACTTAAATTAGTTACTTTTTACAAAATACCCAACTCCTGTAGACATGCAATCATAAAACTTAGTAGTCTAGTAGCATGAAGAAGCACTACGGTGCTTGTAGAACCTGAAACTTTTTTATTTTCATATGCCTTATTCACTTGACTAAAGTTTAATACTTTTACTTGAAGTCGAAGGAATTTATCAGTTCGAACTATTGTACAATTTATATGATGCGATCACGATTTTCGTGTAACAATAAATAAGAACTTATTGGCATTAAGATATATTGTTACTAAAGTTATCTTTGCATATCGGAACTAAATTAAGTTGTTGCAATAATTTGTTATACGTTAATACAAAAATTGCATATACATGTTGACAAAATTTATTTATGCAATTTTTGTAATAAAATGTATCAGTTGATGGATTTGCTGTCTTTGGTACTTTAAGTTTCATATACATACGCCCCAGGGTCATCTCTCTCGATATGACCCTTCACGGGTGTGGGGACATCAAACGCGCATTTTAAGTGAACTTGAATAACAATATGATCATTTAGTCGCCTTGTCGACCACTGGCTCTCTGGGGATACTTAAAAAAAAAGAAAAGAATCACTCATCTTTGTATAGTAAGATGAGACGAGAGGCAGAGGTCCCTCACCATCTTAACCTTGAATACTGCTCAAATTGGCATACCTATGAACTGGTGACCAGGTTACATGGAGACTATTTAGCTCCTCCTCCAATCAAATTAATTATATGGTTAACAAACAAAATCTGGGTCAGCATTCGAGCGTAAAACCAATATAAATTGAAAATTGTTTAGTTACTTCATTATGATATCATCTTGAAACATATTTGCTATAAGACGCCATATTTATTTACTAAAATTATGCACACCGACTAGTAACGCGAGATGAAAGCTGTATATAAAATAAACAGCTGAGGAGCGAACGACCTAACGTCATTGGCTCAAAAGACTTACTCTCAAAACCTAGATTTAGCGTGATTCACACAGATTAAAATAAAAAGTGATAGTTTATGATCCTTAATCAACGTCGGTGTTAGAAAAAAAGTTTAGTACAAATATTTTTTACTTTTTATGTCTATGGTTTGCTTACACACATGGAGCTATTTGGCGTGTATTTAATAATTGTAGTTATTATCGGTAACGTGCGTTGCTAATCGGAGCTGTCTGTCACTCAATAAATGTACGTAAGCATCTTAGCAAGAACGTTGATTACTAGTAATTTACTGGTTTGTATTTAGCAAAAGCAAGGCTAGTACTACGAAACGAATCCTTGAGTGGAGATTGTGAGAAGGCAAACCGAAGGCGGGATGGCTCCCAGCCAGATTAACTGACGACCTGAAAAGGTGGCTGGGAATATTGGACTACTAATAAGAGAGAGCAAACAGGATTTTAAAATAATTTGATAGATGACATATTTGGTTGATTCTTGAGTTACGTTCCTCCCCCCGAAGCCGGTGGGAGAGGTTATGTTGGACTCAAATCGACTAAAACGCTCACCGTCTATGGGTCGTTGTGGATCTGAGGTGAGGTTGACATACATTTCCCTCTCCCCCCGGGCAACCCAGGGCAATCTCTATCGATCTGACCCTCCTTGGGTGACTATCCAAACTAAGTTCCTACACATACTTAACAAGAATGCAAGCGACGCTGTAGACAACAGCTAGTCTCAAATAAGCAGCAGATTACGTTGTGTGAAGGAATTACATGAAATCAATTTGAGTATGTTTGTTTATGTTGAATCGATAGCAATCGCGTCACCCCTAGTTGTTGCTGGATCCGTTCCAGATGCAGTTATATGATACGGCCGATAGTTTAGCGACGAATTTACAATATCGCTGGCTGTGTGAGAAGATTTGGTGATCGAAGCATTATTTATTTTGTGTTCAAAGCTGATTGTGACGTTTTGACTCATAAATATCTTGATTGTAAATATGAGCCCCTGTTTATAAATACTAGAACCTTCGCATGACTCTAAGCCATGTACTTTTTTTTTGATCACATAATAATGTTTGAAAATCTGCCGGCTTTGCATACCCAGATATGAATGTTTTTTGAGGAGGTAGGACACGGCGGTATTTCCTTGAGGAGGTAGGACACGGCGGTATTTCCGCCCAATTGAGCAGTCCGACTGGGGAAGTACCTCCGCCCTACAGAATACCGCGGTTATAATAACTTCGTGCTGTGTTCCCGGCGGTGAGTAGGATAGCCAGAGCTCACTGGAGAGTTTTTGTGCTGTCAGTGGGATGACCAAAGGCTTGTCCTGCTTTGTCCTCTACACTGACGGCACAAAATCTCTGTTCTTACAGGGTCGGCAGCACGGATGTGACTCTACTGGTGTTACACACGTACATAGGTCATGGTAACCATCTTTCCATCAGGTGGGCCGTGTGCTTGCTTGCCACTTAAGTTGTGTATAAAAAAAATTCCCTGAGTTTCGAAATGTAGGACTATAATGCAACCAGGAGGTAAAAAGTATCACTAATTACCCGATTACGATGAAGCAAAAGGAGGGTTATGATTTTGACAGGCTATGTATGCATGTACCTATATATATGTAAGTATCTATGTATGTAATTGTTTTTTATTAAGGACACGCCAACTTGACTTCACCTCGCCTGATGGTAAGCTAAAGGCAAATTCTCAGGAAAGAGGGTCACCATTACAAACACTAAGTAATGTTACAATGTTCATCTGTTCGCTCATAGCTTCGCAACTACCTATTAGCACTGGACAAATGAGGTATCGTTAGAAGCGTCTTGGTCGTCCGTGGGTTATAGGTTATATAATGTGTCACTGAATCTATTGTGGCGCCCTCTAGAGGTCATAAAGTACTGCGTCAAAACTAAAATTGAGATAAAAATGTTGTTTTAGAAAGGGCTTAATTAACACATTTAAAAATTGTAATCTTGATCACTATTGCGTGCCCCAAAATAATATAAATAAAAAAATAAATTAGAACTAAAACCCGACTGTTTATAGGGTGATTCGGGATCAGTAGTCGGGTTTCAGTTTTAAACTTAATTTTTTTGATGATTGTGAACTTTAAGGCATTTCGAAAGTGTATGTAATAAATATGTATATAAAATACACCTTGATGTTTCATCAGATTCACCTAATGGAGGCACGATGTAACGGGGTTTCCTGTCAAATATGGAGCAACCTAACTGAGGAAGTACCAATACCTTCGGCATGTTAAGTTGTCAGAATCAGTGAATTCTTGTTGTAAAAATTTTATCTGTTCAAAATTCCGCCACGCCCAAGTGTCAAAACAATCGGAATTTGAATGAAAATAGAACGATTAAAAATGATGACGTTGTCTATGTTTTTTTTTACGTTTTTTCTCTTATCGCTGATGTCAATGTTAAAAATTGTGTTACGAAAACACCGTTGTTGAAATTTCATTTGATCTTGATAGTTGAGTGAATATTGAATACATTTTATTAGGAGAATTATTGGCCTTGAATACTTTTCGATTTTGATGCAACTGTTAATCGAGTCTTGCACAGAAAGTGTTTTTCAGTCCCCTTGCTGATTGTGCGAAACGAAATCCAATTGATATCTAATTGGCTAATCACGGGCTCAAAGCTTTGTACCTCCAAATAGTAGGTACTTTGTTTGCATATACGGAAACGCTTCCCCATTACGTGATTATTTGCTCAAGGTGTATATAGGTATTTATAGGTACTCCAGGCAATTATTTTATGATGCATAGCATAAAATAACCAAGAGGTTTCAGCTGCGTTTTCATCGACATAGTAGCTATTTTTTTAGATACTATGACTAAGGTAATGCAACTTGAGCCGGAAGCGATGCAGAAGCCAAAATCTTTGCAGATTGGTTCTCTGTCTGATGCTGATTCAGAGATATTTTTACGTGTCCAAACATTTAGACTTCCGTTAGGAGAGTGAGTAAGCGGCACTCTCATTGACTCTTCATCATGTTCATTCAAGTTTAGCTTCAGGTATTTTTGGAATAATTATTCAGCTAGCTTTGTATGTTCAAAATATGGTCATTAATGCCTTCCATTTTTTCGATATACAATTGCAATGTACTCAAACCATAGCATTTTTTAGAAAAAGTTTTCAAATTGGTCTCTGAATTTTGACAGGGTTGCCTATGGTACATTCTTACTGAACAATCTGCAAAGTTTAAAAAAAGCACAACTGGAGCAAGTATCTATATTTAAGAACTTCTCTTATACCAGCTGTGTACGCGTGGAACTTGATCTTATACCTTGTATACTTAGGAACTCAATTAAAGGTATAAAATCTAGATGTTTCCTATTATCTTTATTATTTAAGATCTCAACTATTATTATTTTTTCGCTTAAAAACTCATTTTAAAAAAAAGCGTTTCTTTTTCGAGCAAAACCTTTTCGTTTTTTAAACTAAAAGTAGCCTAAGTTAGACCATAACATCGGCCATCTTTGACGACACGAGGTTTAAAGGGCTCATCTTGTTTTAATATGGCGTGATGTCATAATACAGTTTGTCAACAAAGCATTAGTTGAATTAGTGATTAATGAGCATCTAATCTTGTATATGGTTGTCGACAGACCCCTCGTAAACTAACACTAAACAATAAACACGCCATTAAATGGAATAAGGAAACACTATTTTTATTAATTTTATATGGTAAGAGATGTCATCTCAGAATTGATCAGAGTGAATGACTTTAGATGTATTTTAGTTGTTTTAGCTTTGTTCTATTATGATATGTTATGAATTATTTTTATGACTTTAAATCATTATTTTAAAAATATTGATATATCCAGTTCGTTCCTACTCAGTGCAAATATTTGTATTCATGTATATTTGCATTAGTCCGGGTGTATGTTATGCAGTAAATAAGTAGGTGTCTAAGTATATTTATCTGCATTCTAGATTCCATAACACAAGCTAGTTAACCTAAGCTTACCAAGGGTCTAGATAGCGTTTTGTGGAATGTTATGGAACATTTATTTTTTCTTACTTTCGTTACATATATAAATCAAACCTATCTAACTAGATAGGTGAATTGAGATCAGGTTAAATTCTGTTTTATTGTTATAAAGGAATTACAACGAATCGATATTGAGACAATACTTACCTTTATAATTTAAGTAAAATCAATTACAACATAAGATTTTCTTCTTTTCACCACCAAGAATCATATCTTAATTGTAATGTTTTTCTCACGTATATTTTTAAATCATAAATTTTCAAGAATTTTGTCGCCTATATCACGATCGAAATTACTTCACAACTCAACACATACCACAATCCACTTATAAAATATGAATTATGATAAGTTTGTATACAATATTATATTATTTAACAACACATTTATTGGCAACACATAAATAAAAATTATATAGACCCATAAATTATCGCCTACTTCTAAAACTGTAACAAGAATATCATCAGATTTAGTCAACCTCATTCATTTTCGAACTTTGACTCATTCGCGTTCTCTTTTCAAATTTTAAAAAGTAATAACCGGAGACTAACACTTATGTCTATGGCGCCATTAACGTCAATAAAACATTTTTATTTTACTTCGCATCCGGATATTCGTATAACACTCATCAGAATTCAACTCTTCGTACTATTAATATGTTACTACTTCCTTCTTGTACGCAATTAATTTTTTTATTAGATAGATACGTGTAGTGTTATAAAAGTAATGATTTGTTAATAATATTTACTTACACTTCATGTCCGATCAAAACATTTCAATATTAAAATATCGTAGAACTTTACATACTTTATTTTTTTGTATGATTAAGATAGCAATCAAATATACAACTACAGAATATAAAGAGAATGTACAACATAATAACGCGATTGGCAGCCTTTTTCTTTATTGAAAAGTACAATTACTTAATGTAGTGTACCGATGTGACTCCACTGGTGTTACACACGTTCATAGGTCACGGCAACCACTTTCCATCAGGTGAGCCGTGTGCTTGTCTGCCACATAAGTTGGAAAAAAAAATAGTTATTGTTTAGAGACAAAGTCAAAGCCCCGAAACCAAACTAATATTTAGCAAAATAGCAAATGAACTAACGATTTCTGTTGCAAATATTCCAGTAAGAAACTCGTTGAGCCTTTCTTTATTTTAATTACCTATCTGATGCAAGCTTGTAACACCAAAACCAAATACATATTCTGATTGGGAATGAGACTTGGCTTAAAGGTCATGTAACCAAGCCAAAAATCATTAAAAAGCAGATGAAGATTGGAAAGATGAAAAAAGATGTAACAGTAGAATTTTGGCGCCAACATGCAGAAGCGCGCAGCGCAGTATTATTTTATTTTCCGAAATTGGTGTGAATTCGAGTTTTTATGTATAAAAATGTGAATTTTTTGACATGACATCAAGGGTAGGAAAATGGCATATTACAGTGAATTATGACTTTTCGTGTTGGTTCCAAATCTCCCTAGGGAGCTTCTAGTAAAGTCCCCACAACTTTAGTGAGCAATAATCTTATTAATCGTCATCATCAGCAACTCATCATCATCGCCATCATCAACAATCATTCTAAAGGACTGCAACTTAAAAAGCTTGACATTGGCGACTCGCCATTAATAATTTTAAAGACATTTACTTAACATTGGCAAAATTGCAGCGATCCGCTGCAGAAGCCATCAATAAGAAAAAAAAATGTAACTGTAATGAAATATAGCACACTAATAAAACTGAACGAAAATGATGTTAAGTGGGTGGTCCGAGTCAGCCGAATGGTGATGACAAAAGTACAACTATATTATTATAATTTATTGAATTATGTGTTACAATTTATAATAAAATATCTTCATTTATATTTCGATCATTTATTATCTCGATACATTTTTTGGCCATAGACATTCAGTAAATATTTCGTTCTTTTTTTTTTATTGCCACGATAAAAGGCTTAACGTCTTTTCAGTTGATATGTTATTACTTTATTTTGTTACCTTTGACTCTTATGATGTCTATATCAATCGAAAAACCAGTATTATGTTTGAATATTATATTGTATACTAGCTGTGATCGCAGATCTGCTCGCGTGGATATCAGTTATCTGCGACCAAAAATATTCGTAGTTTGTGTTCTTACCAAATTTCATGAAAATTGATTCAGTGGTTTAGGCGCGAAAGCACAACAGACAGAAGTAACTTTAGATGTATGTATGTATAATCAGATAACATATCATGTAATTTTATGAATATTCAAAATTAATTCACTTATTCAAAATTATTTAACACAGTACCCTAAACCGATGAGCATCCATGAATAATAATAATAATAATAATAAATATTCTGCAACATTCTACACAACGTGATCTAGACCCATGGTAAGCATAGTTTAACTAGCTTATGTTATGGAATCTAGAATACGGATAAACATACTTAAATATTTTTTTTTTGTAAATACAAACATATTATACATAGAAACACCCAGACTAATGCAAATACCCATATTTATGCATAGAAATATTTGCACTGAGCGGGGATCGAACCTGCGCCTCCTGCGTAGCAGTCGCGTAATGAGGGCGAATGAAGCGAGAGTAGTACCTGTGTCAGGATCGTAGCAAATGGAAATCTGTGATCTCTGTCTACCCCTATGAGAAACAGACGTGATTTTATGTATGTATGTATGTATATAACATAGTTATATTTTTTTGACGTAGTTGTAAAATAGAGGCTTCTTCTTCACGTGCGGTAATCTACTCGGATACCCCCACTATGGCCAGCGGGGTGGTAATGTCGGTCTCGAACCGACCAAAACCGCATGGCCGTCTTGGGCTATCAGTTGCCGGGGGTGAGGTAGGCCCTGGCATATTCCTTGTATACCACACCGACTGATCAAGGGCTATAGAGGCCTTGATCCAAAGTACATAAGTTACTCGTATTATCGCATCTAAAATACGTTTTTTTTTTGAAAATACATACATGTACATAGAATTAACAACATCTAACAAATATACAAACACATAAATATATTTATATTGATCGGGAATCGAACCCGCGCTCTTTATGTAGCAGCTAAATTTTCGCCACGCCACAGACACCGTCTTTGTTTTTTTTTGTTTTAAGTAGTTTGTTAGAGACAATCTTTTTCAAGCTACATCATACAAAAATTTTAGTTACAAATATTTCTTAGAAAGAGAGAGTGAGTTGCTCTTTGTAATTTATAACAAAATGTAACTAGTTTTTGTATGTTTGTTTGTGTTGTTAGAACCGAAACTAATTTGCACAATATGGCCGTCACTCACATGCCTCTGTTGACGTGAACGTCACGTCATACAGACGTCAATCAAAACGCAACGATTGTAACAATATTTGTGTTTTTAGTTTGGAATTCAGACATTTTTTTTTATACCACTTGGTTGGAGCAGACAAGCACACGGCCCACCTGATATGAAATAGTTACCATGGCCTATAGACGTGTGCAACACCAAAGGAGTCACACTCGCGCTGCTAACCCTGTAGGGGTTTCTGTGCCATCAGTGTAAAAGACAAAGCAGGACAAGCCTTTGGTCTTCCCACTGACAGTACAAAAACTCTGGCTAGCGTACTCACCGTCACCTACACCGAGAGAGATGGCCCTGGGTCAGCCCGGGTGCGAGGGATATGCCTGTCCATATAACGGCAATGTCGGTTCGAGTCCGGCATAACCTCTCCCACCAGCTCCGGTGGAAGGTATCCATGGGGATTCGCACGTGAAAGAAAAGCCTTGTACTGCGGTTTCACGCCCTTTAATCTTGATCCCATGGGAATATTGGCATAAGAAGAAAAAGACAGATAACAGAATTTTTTAAATAAGTAGATCTACTTACTTAGTAGGTTTATGGTTTCTTCTTCCTCTTGGCATTAATTCCAATCGCTTCTGAAGCTTTCACATCGGAGTATGGGGTCCGCTTTTCTAATTTAAATGCGGATTTGGCTAAACTTCGATATTTTCCGTGAAGTGACTCTACAATCCAAAGGCGATGTGGAAGCATTGCAGTTGTTGGACTTTTTAGGGCTGCAACTACCTGTAACAAATGCCATAGATAATGGTATGGCAACCGGGACTGACGGCTCTCCGAGGCACGTTCAGATCAATGCAAATACCCATATTCATCCATACAAATATTTGCACTGAGCGGGGATCGAACCGGCGTCTTCTGCGTAGCTGCTGCGTTCAATACCTGTCTTAGTAGGTTTTTGGTTTATTCGTTCCATAAAAACAAATTTTTGCTTCTTCAATCAATTAGCCCATCGCAGTCCACTGCTGGGCATAGGCCTCTCCCAATGTTGGGAGGCTCTGGCCTACTTTCCACGCTGGCCAGACGGGTTGGTACATAGTTTTATTTCGAGTTTTCCTTCTCTTGCAGTGATATCACCTACATATTTCAATTATTTTTCAATCTATTAAAACACGCTTGTTACTTAATTCAAAGGAACAGTTTGAACAAACCAAATAGTTCAATCACTCGGCAATCATAAACCTCTATAACAAAAAATCTAGAGTTCATTAATCTTTCTATGTATTAGATAAAGCAAAACAATGGAGATACCATACACATGAAAATATTCGCAGAGCATTCAGACTTGTTACGCACAACGATATAAATAAACTAACGTAAGGGTGCTGACCCACTCGCTTCATGTTGAACCTGATGTAAATTTGCAAAATATATGGTAGAACATAATTACAGACTGTTATGAATAACGCGTATTACTTTATGATGCCCTCATTTATTCATCATCTCAGCGAGTATTCCATTCCCAGTTTTAAGTTTAAGCTTTAACTTTGGAGCCCGGGATCTACTCAGGAGGGATAAGTCAAATCAAGAAAATGTGTAGAATATATAAATATCGCTAATTTGACTTCACTTCGTCTGACGGAAAGCTAAAGGCAAAGTGTCCTGCACGTGTTGTCCTATGTAGGAAAAAGGCAGAACTAATTGGAAGTGCTCATCAGAACACTCACCATGGTAGAGACGGTGAAAAAATACAGCCAAGAAGGCAACATCTCTACGCATCTGCAAAGGCTCGAGGGTGTTCGTGACCTCAGTTTTTATGGGAGCAATTGCTGTCTAAATTCTCACAGTGGGAGGAAAACCTGCAACATTCCAGCTTACAGATTCGGCGTACCAATATTAGACACATCCATTAGGTACGCCTCAGTAAATCGCTTCCTTTATCATTCAATACGATATACAGAGCCAGCCAAAAACGGACTTGTACGAGATCGTTGACACCGGACGTAAGAAATGCAGGGCTTGTGTTTAGTAGTGGTTTTAATATTATACAGGATGAACTATTTTATTTATTCAGTTTAGGTACATAAAATATGCTATTATAAAACATACATACATATTTCTAATCACACCTTTATCCCCGGAGGGTTAGGCAGATGTGTATTTAACACTCACATTTCACCAATAATTGAATTCGGTCCCACGTGAGCCTATTGACGTCTTCCGGGGACTATTGTTGACTCAAGCCATGCATCTGAGGCTGAGTCTATATATATACAGAAAAAATATATGCAATTACTTATAAATTTATACAAAATTATGCTAACTATACAGTATATACAAAAATTATTTAAAGAAAAAGAAAATAGATTAATTTATTTATATACTAGACCAATGTAGGGACATGACCTGAGTAAAGGGGTAGACATATTTTATATTAAGTTCAGTGTGTCCTCGGTGCTTCGGCACAAGAATGTATCAAGTATGTTTTTCGGACCTACGTATTAGGAGTCCTATAGGCTTACTGCTAACACTTTTTTACCTTACCATTATAAAAAACCGTATTGAATACTTAATCAATCGCGTGCGGGACAGTTCCAACTGCCTCCTGCAGTGTGTTGCGGCATGGTTTCATGCGGACAGTGCTATTATGCAGCTGTGGACAGAGTTTCGCCTTGCCAAAGACATATACATTAGTTATGTCCATGTGTGTAATTAAGGTTTATCTGTTTTTATAATTAACATAGTTCTTAAGCTCTTTTGTAACTATGGGCAATGTCTGAATTAAACTATTTTTATTTTATTTATTTATTTTTACTCTTTATGGGTAAAAGTGTATTAATCACAGAGCAATTTCATGCAAAAATGTATAGTTCGGTTTGTAATTAATTGACAGTCGACTCTTAGTTGGGAAAAGGCTTAGGTGCTCAAGTTTTGTAACGATTTTTGTTTGATAAAATCAAAATTTTGGTAAACCTGGTACTAGTACCGACGAGCAAGTAAGGTTGACTTGAAACTGGAAGATTTAACTACACTAGCAGCTCCTATCCACTACACTAGTACTACAAATCATTGTCAGAAGTAAAAAAATATATCATCCTGTATATAAAAATCTGTGTTTTCAATGGCGGTGCGTATAATGGTATATTGCCTTTGTTTTCCGTTGTGATAAATACCCGTCTGTGAAGTTAATTATAGGTTCCTAAATTTTTATGAACGATGTTTTTCAATAAATAATAATTTATTCAAAGACAAATTATTTATTTGCGTTAATGTTTTTGTTATGTTATCCATTGTTTGACTGATGATTTTATTTTATTATTGAATAATGTGTAATCGGTAATAATCTATTTTAAATATATTAATATGTCCTTATTTAATACTTGATTGCAACCGTGTTGGTTCCTGGTGGAGTAAAAAAATAAATTTAAAATTAAGACCCAAATAATGAAATGCTACAGAATACCGCGCCTATAATAACTTCGTGTTGTGTTCCCAGCGGTGAGTAGGGTAGCCAGAGCTCACTGGAGAATTTGTGCTGTCAGTGGGATGACTAAAGGCTTGTCCTGCTTTGTCCTCTACACTGACGGCACAGAAACTCTGTGCTTACAGGGTCGGCAGCGCGAGTGTGGCTTCTCTGGTGTTACACACTTCCACAGGCCACGGTAACCATTTTCCATCAGGTGGCTTGTCTGCCAGTTAAGTGGTATAAAAAAAAATCACGCTGTAAAAAGTATTAAACAAGAAAATATGTATGCCACTTATACCAAGAATTTATTGTTTTGTTAGACAAAGTGGCATACGACCACGACTATCCTTGATATTTTCTTGTTTAATACTTTTTATAGTGTGATTATTTCAGTAGTCGGGTTTTAGTATGAAACCTATTTTTTTTTACATTATTTAGGAGCAAGCAATAGGTATAAATTATACATATTTGAAGTGTGCTAATTAAGCCCTTTCAGTTGATAACAAACACGACTTATTTATTTAATTTCTTTTTAACACATTACTTTATGGCTGCTAGAGAACGCCACAATATATTCAGTAATACATTATATAGCCTATAACCAGCGGACGACTAAGACGCTTCTAACGATACCTCATTTGTCTAGAACTAATAAGTGGTTGAGGAGCTATGAGGGAACAGATGAACCTACATACTTATATTCATAAATAGCCTGTCAAAATCATAACCTTCCTTTTGCCGTATTCTGGTAAAAATAGAGCCATTCCTTCTCTTCCTGTGGGTGTACTTAGGAATAGGGCTGTTTCCCATCCGACAGTAAACATAATAGATAACGAAGTGCCCCCTGAAGCCAATAGGCTCACCGTCTATTACGTGAGACCAAATAAAAATAAGTTTAAAACTAAAACCCGGCTATTGAAAAATCACAATGTAAAAACTATTAAACAAGAAAATATCAAGGATAGCCGTGGTATGCCACTTATCCATAGAATGTTTTGTTAGAGTAAGTGGCATATGACCACGGCTATCCTTGATATTTTCTTACTCAATAATTTTTAAGTCGTGATTTTTCAGTAATCGGGTTTTAGTTTTAAACTTATTTTGTATTTATATTATTTTGAGGCAAGTGACACCTATAATTTATACATATTTGTAATGTACTAATTAAGCCCTATCAAATGATACCAAACACGGTATATTTAAATCAAGTTTATTTTTTACAAAGTACTTTATGACTGCTAGAGGGCGCTACATTAGATTCAGTGATACGTCATATAGTCTATAACCAGCGAACAACTAAGACGCTTTTAATGATACCTCATTTGTCCAGTTCTAATAAGAAGTTCAGAAGCTATGAGGGAACAGATGAACTGTGGCGTGGTGGTAGTGAACGCGACTGCTACGCAGGAGGCGCGGGTTCGATCCCCGCTCAGTGCAAATATTTGTATGCATGAATATGGGTATTTGCATTGGTCTGGGTGTTTCTATGCATAATATGTATGTATTTACAAAAAAAAAATATTTAAGTATGTTTATCCGTATTCTAGATTCCATAACACAAGCTAGTTAAACTATGCTTATCATGGGTCTAGATAGTGTTGTGTAGAATGTTGTAGAATATATATATATATATATATATACATACATACATAGCCTCCTTTGGCTTCGCTGTAGTCGGGTAAAAATCGTAGTTGCCGAAATTTATGGAAATTAATATTCCTCTGCCTACTCGTACGGGTATTTTTAAAAATATGTATGTATTACTTGATTACCGTGTATTTAAGGTGTCACCAAGGTCGTTACAACAAATTACCATCTTCACTTCAACCCGCAAGCCGTAGCCGTATACGTACTGTAAGACATACGATTAAGCTTTCCTCTCAGGGTTGGAGCTTAGTTGCCAATCAATCCCATAAAAGTAAAAAAAAACTGTTACTGTTACTCGATTTGAATCAAATAATTAAAGAATAAATTTCATTTATTCAGTTTAGGCACACAAAGAGCACATTTGAACGTCAATATTTTACAATTGGGTATGTCAAGAAATAATATAAAAATATAAAATAATGTTAAAATAAACCATTGGAAAATGATTCTTTCGCTGGTTCGGTAGGTTAGTTCTACTGAGAACATACCAGCAAGAATCTCAGCGAACTATATTAGAACTAGATTATTATAATAGTTAGCATAGTAAATGCTTTAAAATTTCATTTAACAATCGTTATTATATAAACTTTCATGGACAATATTGGCGGATATTGGGTCAATGTGTACAGCTGGCTTACATACACAATTTTTTTATACTTATTTATTACCATTTTACAAAACACTTAAATACATAGAAAGCAAACCATAAGGCACTTGAGCTTTGCGGGAATGCTGTACCTGTTTTATATATATATCAATAGTGTACATTTTACACTCACTTTCATTTGTGAAATCAATCACACATGAATTGTTTGAGGCAGGCATACAGTTGCTTTCAAGGAGTTCGGTTTAGAAGGTCGAACGCCTCTGCTGACAAGCGCGAAAAACCCAATTAATAGGAGTTAATTCCCACAACTAAAGTTATCTATTGTTAGATACTAACAATAGAAATGCAGACAGAAAAAAACTAAACCAAGATTTATATTAATAATAGTGTAAGCTCATTTGACAAATCACCCACACTAGATCACGCCCACCATCGGCTAAATACACGCTATGAATGAATAACGCGTACGAAATCGGCGCACGCGCAGCCAACGCGCGCGGTGTCACTCGCCATGCGCGCTAATGATACACGTCTCTCATTGTGCTCCATTTAAATAATAGTGGACGGCAAACTTCGTGATAATGGATAGTCAGCAACAGATCGATCTTGACCAGCGAAGTACTCTGACACTTAGTACTTCGGTCTGTGTGGTGACAGAGAAAGAATACAGGTATACATGTTATATATACATATATATATATATATATATATATATATATATATATATATATATATATATATATATATATATATCTATATATATACAAACGAATACTCGATAACAAAAAGTATCGATAATTTTTTTCCGTGTACCTCTCGTAGCCAGTCCTCCTTATAAATTATATCTCTCAAACATCACGCCTAAGCGCTTCGGCTGATTGAAATAAAACTTCACGTTGTACGTAAACTCCGCCGGCTATTTCTCTATTACGGTTTATTTTTAATTTTGTAAATATTAAACAATTATACCACAAAATTAAAGTTCGCCCACGTTATGTGTATTATTAGAGGATCTCCGCTTTTGTTTTGTGCACGTATTACTGTAAATTATGCTGAGTTTATTGTAATTACAGCGTAATAAATTCACTATATATTTTCGTAGATTTATTTTTATATACTCGAGTTTGCTAATATCTGAGAGATGCGATAGAAGCGGCGGTAGATTTGTGGTTAATTTTATCGGCTATGGGGGCAACTTTAAAGCTTCCTCGTATGTACTCATTTCGGATCTTGCCCAACAGTGATACCCGCTGACCAGCGTAACATACCTATTTCTGTAGAATATAGTTTGTTTATATGTTGAATGAAATTTTAAAGCATTTAGTATGCTAACTATTGCCACCCAATTGAGCAGTCCGACTGGGGAAGTACCTCCGCCCTACAGAATACCGCGGTTATAATCACTTCATGTTGTGTTCCCAGCGGTGAGTAGGGTAGCCAGAGCTCAGTGGAGAATTTGTGCTGTCAGTGGGATGACTAAAGGCTTGTCCTGCTTTGTCCTCTACACTGACGGCACATAAACTCTGTGCTTACAGGGTCGGCAGCGCGAGTGTGGCTTCTTTAGTGTTATACACGTCCATAGGCCACGGTAACCACTTTCCATCGGGTGGGCAGTGCGCTTGTCTGCCACCTAAGTGGTATAAAAAAAATGAAGATATGGAAAAATTAAATCGGTTTAGGCGGGATTCAAACCCGCGATCTTTCCCTTACAGGGGGAACGATCTGACCACTAAGCCATAGAACCTTCCCCCGGAACCATCCAAATTCTTTTATACATTTGTCCGTCTTACGGCGATGGTTAAATGCCATCTACCGACATTCACACGAATTATTGGGCGAAGGTTTTGTAGTTAAGTGGTCAGAACTTTACACCAGTAATGGAAAGATCGCGGGTTTGAATCCCACATGAAACGATTAATTTTTTTCTATATCTAAATAGATTTGTTTATGTGTTGTTTGTTAGTTCAGTTTTAATGGTATGTGCAGAATAAATAACTTAACTTTGACTTCGTTAAAATATTTACATTGTACTGAAATCGAACCCTCGACCTAAGAAGCAGCTCTGACACCATCACGAGGCCGTCGTCTCATACATACATAC
Organism: Eilema griseolum; assembly: GCA_963662185.1. Taxonomy (NCBI): domain Eukaryota; kingdom Metazoa; phylum Arthropoda; class Insecta; order Lepidoptera; family Erebidae; genus Eilema; species Eilema griseolum. The sequence continues at coordinate 2,635,410 of OY759232.1, forward strand.
ATATAATTATAAAATAGAATTAAATTATAATATATAATCACGCATTTATCCCCGGAAGGTTAGGCAGAGGTGAATTAACACCCACATTTCACCAATCATTGAATTCAATCCCACGTAATAGGGGGTGAGCCTATTGCCGTCTTCCAGGCACTATTGCTGACTCAAGCCATGCATCTGAGGCTGAGTCTGGGCTGTATATATCTGTCTGATATTTTAAACAGCTCTATCTCTTAGTCGCCTTATACGACATCGCATGGGAAGTGATGGCGTGGCCCAAATTCTACTCTACCGGGAACCACGCGGCGATCTCAATATAATGTTAAATATCCTTTACATCATAAAATACTTCATGTCCAATATTTGTATGTTCGCAGACATGGTCGTTACGTGACCTAACGACGGTACATTATACGGTAGAAGTCAATACACTGTCCGATCAAAATTATTGCCAGTACTAAAAATGTAATAACATTGCAAAAAGTCAAATTAGTGTCTAATAAAAATTATGTTTAGGAGAGCGTGTAGCGATATGTGGGTAGAACACTTTACGTCAGTGTTGTTTTTTATGGCCCCCTTGACTGAAAGTGGTTACTGTGACATATGAACGTGTGCAACACCAGGGGAGTCACACCCGTGCTACCAACCCTGTAAAAACAGTGTTTCTGTGTCGTCAGTGCAGAAGACATAATAAGGACAAAACTTTAGTCTTCCCACTGACAGCACAAAAACTCTCCAGTGAGCTCTGGCTGCCCTACTCACTGCCAGGAACACAACACGAGTTTATTATAGCTGTGGTATTCTGTAGGATGGAGGTAGTTCCCCATTCGGACTAGTCAATTGGGACGGCTTGTCCTACCTCCTGCTAGTGCAAACGAGGCTGCTTTCTGTGTTTGATTCAACTAGTGCGTTTGAAAAAATATATTCATCATCACCATCATTTATAAGCGTCGGTAGCTTAGTTTTTTTATACAACTTAGGTGGTATACCAGCACAAGGCTCACCAGATGGAAAGTGGTTACCGTGGGATGGAAACTCTTGCTGCCGACATTATAAGAATAGAGAGTTTCTGTGCCGTCAGTGCAGAAGAAACAATCAGGACAAGCCTTTAGTCTTCCTACTGGCAGCACAAAAACTCTCCAGTGAGCTCTGGCTACCCTACTCACCGCTGAGTACACAACACGAGGTTATTATAACCGTGGTATTCTGTAGGGTGGAGGTACTTCCCCAGTCCGACTGCTCTACTGAGATGGAGTGGAGATGGCCCGGAGTACATAATCAAACGTCACCGCAGCAGTGCAGACAACTCTCCTGCATTTTATTACCGATGTCACGAACCTTAAGACTACCGTGTGAGTAGGAGTTCCTTACGAAATACAAAATATTAATGGACGTGTTAGCTACTATTAAATTAATGATGTATTGTATTACAAAAAGCAAACCTAAATTATTGATATTTAATTAAGAAATTAAATACCAGTCGATATTGATGTCGAGGAACTTGTGACGCCTGAATATTTTGATCCTTCTTTTATGTATATTCTTGTAAATATTTTATTTTATCACTTTAGTTTTAGTTCATCAGTTAAACTATTTTTATTTTATAAACATATAAACCGCGGTAGCCTAGTGGTATGGGTAATGGACTGCTGAGATGAGGTCTCGGGTTCGATCCCAGCTTTTACCTTGGCACACACCAATGACTTTTCGATGCTTTTCGAAGTTATGTGTGTATTTTATCGCAGGTTTATAAGTGCCCGGTTAATGGCAATAGGCTCGCCACCTATTACATTAAACATAAACTGGCGAAATGTGGGGCTAGCACCTCTGCCTACCCCTTCGGGGATATAGGCGTGAGTTTATGTTATGTTATGTTATTATAGTTTATCACTTTAGTTTTGGTTTATTAGTTAAACTAATTTCATTTTATAAACATATAATTTTAAATATTAAATGAACAGTAAAAATGAAATGAACAGTAAAAATACTCAGCGTACTAATGAGTTGATTTCTGAACAGTCTTCCTCTTAAACATCCGTTTGCAGCCAGTCCTCTTAGACGTGGCTTAATGAGATATACACGTTCACAAACAATTGTTTGTTACACAAACATGCTCAATGTTGTGTAACAATTCTACACTCACAGATCTAGTACGAGTATAACTAAACGAACTCTTATAGAGATTTAAGAAGCGTCTTTCATAAATTCTGAATATCACAGAATCAAAGAATCAAATATTTTCCTTTATTCAGCTTAGGCACACAAAGAGCACATTTGAACGTCAAAATTTTACAATTATGTCAAGAAAATATTAAAATATTAAATATAAAAATATTAAATAATGTGAAAATAAAACATTGGAAAATGACAGTTTCGCTGGTCCGCGGTAGGTTAGTTCTACTGAGAAGATACCAGCAAGAAACTCAGAGAACTATATTAGAGCTAGATTATCTTTCCTTTTTAAAGTTGGTTTAGTTTACAATTTATTTTGTGCGAACAAGCAAGAGACTTATGTTGACCACGCATTCACATCATCAAGATACTCATCTACTTTATATTAACCTTTATTCATTAAAGTATTTTTCATTGCTATTTTAAATTTATTTTGTGGATTTAGTGGACAGATTACTTAAAAGCTAATACGCAGAGCAAAACAGATATCAAACCTATTTTGGATACTCTGTCATTTATAAAATTTCTCCATATTTTCGTGTTCTCTTCTAATTGACTGTTGTCATCTCGGCTTACAAAAACAGCGTAATTTTATATAAATATTGGTCATTACAGTCAGCATCAGATCAATGTTGACTAGCAAACTGCTCAAAATAATCTTAGTACCAAAATTCCAATTTTATATTAGCTATCACAAGGCTCAAATAGTTGTAAGCATGCAGAGTGGTTAAAACATTTTAACAATCAATTCTCCTTAATAATATAAGATAACAGTGTTCATATTAATATATGTTAGCAGGTCGCTCAATGGTATCTAAGCGAGCAGAGTGTTGAAAATTATCTTTACATAATGACACATTAATACGGATGCAAATGTCATTTAATGACATTATGTAAAGATAATTTTGAATCTCTATTTATATATCTCTACTTAAACTTTTTTTAAAGACTTTGGTATTCATTATCACTGGTGCTATTTTTCAACTACCAGGACCCCAAACAACCAAGAGCCCGTGAGCCCCAGACTTCGTTATTTTATGTGGCGTGTCTGGAGTTCACGGGATCTTGATCTATATGGTATCTATATAGCTGTTTCTTTGCCAGATACTAGCTCGTAATTTTAATGATGATTGTATGTATCTCCTATATTTGTTTTAAATGTACAAAATATATAACAATTCAAAGCTCAAAGCTCAAAGCTCAAAGCAAAGCCACTGCGGGTTTTCCTATCACCCGAATATTAACGAAACTAACCGAAGCTTGGCAATCATACTTGCCGACCATCCGGTACTGTGTTTATTTACGCGTGTTCTTGACCCATTCGCAATGATTATGTCTACAATAATACAGACTACACAGAATGACAGAAAAATTTAAAAATTTATTACGCAACGGAAGGGCAATCCCTTTGAAGAGCTGACCATAAATTAGGAAGATCGTTAATGCAGATCTGTGGTTAGGGTTGCCAGCTAAGTGCTAGTTAAATATATTTTCGTTACGTGTCTATGCATGTGGTCAATTACCCACATCAAACAAGTGGTGTTGAAAAATAAACCAAATTACTGACAAAAATAATTCTAGCAAAATTTGTTGGGGAATAAAAGTCTCATAATTCCGTCAGTGAGTGTTGTGATAGCGGCATTAAATTGTCATTATGACGAAAATTAAATATAAATATGTAATAAATATACATTAAATATCAAAGGATATTTTTTCAAGCGTTCTAATTAGATATAAGGGGGTTAGTTCGTCGAAATTAACCTCAAAGAACGTACTGTGATTAAATTGATGATAATTTTCTTTTTTTTTATATAGGACACGTCAATTGGACTTCGCCTTGCCTTTATTTTTAATTTTATTTAATATAAATAAAATTAATTTAGTTTAATGACAATAAAGAAAGCACACAAGACAGGTGACTTTAAAGTAAGTAGTCGTATTTCGGAACGTTAGTACCAATAGCACGAAAAACTATCGTAATCCTATCGTAAACGTATCGAGAGATTGGAGCATTGTGATTGGCCGGCTTCACACACACACACACACACACACACACACACACACACACACACACACACACACACACACACACACACACACACACAAAGGCACACAGAAGACAGGCGGCCAATCGCAATGCTCTTGATAAGTATACGATACCATTATGAAAGTTTCTCGAACTAGGAATAATATAATATAAGAACCAAAATATTTCCCTGGTCACACAACGGGGAATTGCTACCAGCCTGATGGACACATTTTGTCGAGGGGACGAAAATTTGAGTTGATTATCCGCATCAAAAATAGTTTTTTTTATAAGTGAAATAAAATTCACTATCGTAGGATGAACCCGATTGGAGATATTGTGACGAGACTATATCTTTTATTAGTTATATTTAAAAAAATATCATTTATAATCCAAACTATAAAAAAAAGGATAATATTTTTTATAAATGAACATATGTATAACAAATTGTTAGAAATTTGAGGAAGAAATAACACGTTTTGGTTTGAATAGAATTTATGCATTTTACAGATCTTCAAAGTTATTTCTCCACAGATTTTATAGGTAGACACCTGTTTCTTCAAATATTATAAAAAGTAGCATGAGAATCAACTTCAAAGTATATAGGTAGTAAGTCTCTCAGCGGGTTTCTGCAATAAATACAATAAAAACAAACTTGCACTAAAAATTGTTATATTCTTTTTATATCCACATAATTAGGCCTTTATTATAAAATATTTTAGCATTACAATCTTCAAAGTAACAACTATATTAAGTCTCTCAGCACTTTCTGAAATACAATAAAAAACTTACAATATTTGTATTAAAATTACTTTTATTATCTATATATTATTTTAGCGCAAAATCTTCAAAGTGATAACCACTATAAGTCACTCAACTTCTGCAATGCGATTAAAAAAAAAAGGTCTTGCACCACAGAAATGAAAAAAAAAAGAAATGTTTGAAACCGCACATTCGTAGCACTTGGCACAGAATTCTTTTTACCAACCTGCTAGAGTTGCCGCGTGAGATACATAATTTATTATTTCCACCAAAAATTTTGCCAACCCTATAAAATGCACAGATTTCCACCACTTAACTTTGACAAATAGCTGCCCCTGGTCGTGAGGAGTGTCATTATTTATCATGGCAATATTATTTTATGATCTGCATATTAGCAATCAATAAATCATATTTAATTATTTCCGTCTGTAAACCGTTAAACTATTTTAATGAGTTGATGATTAATTTGTTTCAGAACGATAGAAAACCATCTGTCTTGTATAAATTTTAGCCGCGAACTAATGACTTTATTCATGAATTATTTCTCTATTGTAAAATCATCAACATCGCGTTGTGCTTCTTAACTCCCACTTTCACTATGAAGTGGTTTATCTTGGCGTTTGTAGGAGCGACTGGAGTGATACTGAGTACTTTAAATTTGATACCAATTGTGTTATTCCGTACAGCCAGCCTAGTAGTTGGTATATAATATAGAAATCGCTAGACAAAACTAGAAATTTCCCGGCAAAGTAGTATTTGGACCACCCCATCACTTCCCATGCGGTGTCGTACAAGGCGACTAAGGGATAGGGCTGTTCAACATCAGACAGATACATACAGCCCAGATTCGGCCTCAGATGCATGACTCGAGTCAACAATAGTGCCCGAAATTAGGCACCCCCTATTACGTGGGACCGAATGCAATGATTGGTGAAATATGGGTGTTAATTCACCTCTGCCTAAGCCTCCGGGGATAAACGCGTGATGTATGTATGTAGACAAAACTATTATTTTTGAAGTTGATAATCCAATTCTGGGTTATACCTAGTTTACTATGATCGTTAGAAGCCGAATAATATGAAAAAAAAAACGAAGTATTGTGAGTGAAACCGCTGAGCTAGCATAAAATTATTTACAGAGAGCATAGACTGTGTACCTACCTACTATAGATACCATAAACAAAACATATCTAGAAATTTAATGAGAAGTAGCTCAGAGCCATTCTACTTAAAAAAGATATCGCAGAGAAAAGGCAGCTTCTTGTCACTGAGCTTGACGCGATACTGAATCACATTTCTCAATAGGGCTCTGAGAACCTGGTTGAGTTCAATGCCAAGAAGACGCAGGCATGTGCGTTTACAGCAAAATTGTCTTCTTTCCTTCCCCTCCCCACTCTTCAGAGCACGCCACTGCTACTGCAGGACAATCTCAATATCCTAGGTATGGATGTTCGCTGCAACCTGAATAACAAAAATTACACCGAAAGTATCATCAAAACAGCCTCACGAAAACTCGGAGACCTGAACAGAGTGAGATGATTTTTCACGCCGGAGCAGCGGTGTCTTCCATACAAGACACAAATTCGCTCCTGTGTGGAATACTGCTCGCATCTCTGGGATGGTTCAGCAAAGTACTTACTAGATGCTCTCGACAGGTTGCAGCGACGTGCGGTCCGCATCATTGGGAATCCCGAGGTCACGAACACCCTAGAACCTTTACAGACGCGTAGAGATGTTGCATCCATGGCTGTATTTTACCGTCTGTACCATGGGGAGTGTTCTGATGAGCTCTTCCAATTAGTCCCACCCTCCCCTTTCCTACACAGGACAACACGTGCAGGTCTTAGATGTCATCCGCACACGGTGCAAAACATCCGATCAAGAACCAAGCGGTTCGGAGACTCTTTCCTCTGTCGCACCATTAAGGCCTGGAATTCATTACCAGCTCACGTGTTTCCTTCTTCCTACAGTCCCGGGTCCTTTAAGCGGGGCGTGAAAAAGCATATGATGAGGCCGTCAAGCTGAGTGTCACCATTGTCACACGGTATGTGTAAGTAATGGTGACCCTCTTTTTTGGGACTTCAGTTTACCATCAGGCAAGGCGAAGTCTAATTGACGTGTCCTATATATAAAAAGAAAAAAAACGTTGAATCATTATTGTTCGTAATAAAACATAATATATCCATTTCTATAGAATAGCTACAAAATGTACATACATACATTATACTAAGAAACAAACGAATTACACTTACTGCGATGTAGCGATCTAATCCTTTGATGTTTGTAAAGCTTTTAAGCATATTGAGAACTACTTTGTTCTCATAATGTAATCTATTTTCTGTAATGGATACCGTAAGGTTTAACAGAGTCATCACAGCACTTATGGATTTTGAAGATACGTTGCCATTGCCAACTTGTTTAAAAATATTGAGGCGGGAATTTTGGCGCCAATTTTCCTGTCATAATGACATGTTACAATTTACCAATTTCTTATTGTTTATACTTTTTTATTGGCATAAAATATACAAAATATTTAGGTAGCATTTATATAATATATTTTGTTTGGCAATAATTGACAAAGGAAAAATCTCTTTAGACTTAACACAGATAATAATATAATACAATTCTTATAGACTAAATTAACATTGCATAAACCACGACACAGGGAATCCTAGTGTGGGCTTCAGAAAATCAATTTGGTTATTAGAGATTATGTCTTTGCGTTACTTTATGCATATAAAACCTGAATGTACATATATGCATATTTGAAAACAATAAATAAACTATTTTTATTCCCTTTATTAATTAAGTTTATTATTTTTTTATTATATTTATTATTTTATATTAAGTTTATTATAATTAACCACGATAGCCTAGTGGTATGGGTAATGGACTGCTGAGACGAGGTCTCGGGTTCGATCCCAGGTTATACCATGGCACACACCAATGACTTTTCGATACTTTTCGAAGTTATGTGTGTATTTATCGCAGGTTTATAAGTGCCCAGTTAATGGCAATAGGCTCGCCACCTATTACATTGGGACCTAAACATAAACTGGCGAAATGTGGGTGCTAGGGTGTTAGCACCTCTGCCTACCCCTTCGGGGATATAGGCGTGAGTTTATGTTATGTTATGTTATTAATTAAGTTACATACAAATTAAATTTTTAAATACATTTAGATAAAAAAATAAATATATTTGTAAACATAAAAAACAGTGCCCCACCGGCATCGGGTACAGGGGCCAAGTTACCGGTGGTTAGGGCTCCAGAGAGAGGAACTTAGCCTAACAGAACTGCCTACTGTATCCAGCCCTTGAGCCAGCTGTCCAACTATTATTATTATTATTATAAAATTTTATTAAAATTATACTTTATGATAAACGCAAAGTTTATTTAAAAAATGTTTATATGACAAGCTTGAAAATGAAAGTAAATAAAATTATGTAAATAAATCACAATTATCATTAACTTTTGCTTGACTTTGCCGATTAAAATGTGAATAGCATGCTCTAAATTATAACAAATTATAAAATCATTACGCACAGGAAATATTTGTCTTTTCGTTAGTTGAATCATCACAAAACTATGGCGCCTACTATATATAATATTTCAAAGGAACGCTCGAAAATTTACGTGTAAATATTATCATTTAGCACAAACATCTCCGTAGAAACACTTTGTGACAAGCAGGCCTTGGAGTGGGCCTGGGCCATAAATCGTCGCGGGCCAAATAAAGTTCTAAGAAGTGGGCAATGTAACCCTAAACAACATTGTCATTCTTATTTCAAAAATATGTAACGAGACCTTTGATATACAAACTACATAGTGTGGTGAGAAAAAAAAATCTTTTCACGCTATGATTTTCTTTGACTTCTGAAAAGGATATGTTGTTAATAACAAAAATTCTGCCACAGTTCAGTCAGTAGTTAGCATGGCAGCGTAGACATATCTCTTCATTCCTCTTCGACCAATGAAGTCGATGAGATAGACCACTGGTCTACATAATGACGTTTTGGTCACGTGACATCTTTTTCAGTGTTTTTATTTTTGTCGAAGAGATGTCTTGATTTTGTCGATGCAGCCATGTTCAGGCTGCAGGAGTAGGAAGTTGTATACGAAGTGCTCACTAGGTATTTAAAAAAGAAAATACATGTAAAAATACTTACTACTTACTTAACCCAAGTGGTGAAAATTGCGTTCTTAATCAAAATTTAAAAATCTAATTGAAAATAAATCCAATAGTCAGTGATTCTGAAGGCAATAACCTCACGAAAACGTGGGTATGATGTATTTTTATCACAATTTTCTTTCTAATCGAAATGATATCACGCGTTTTGAAAAAGTATCTCCTTTTTTAATCAAGCCGCATGATATACAAACTACACGATGCGCAATAAAAACAATATACAATTTCCCTTCAACTAACGACGCCAACAAATATTTAATAGCGCCCATATATTAAACTAATATCACAATATTGCTATTACTCATTCGACGAACACCTCTCCCAAATTCTCGTTACGAATTGACTCATACCATAACACAAACTATAGGGATTACTCCGCGTCTATTTAAACTCATAATAAGTAATTTTTCATCAGTTTCCTCGCGATTGGTAAACTGTATAGTACGCGCGGTGCTCCGGTTCGACCGCCAACGTCTGATCTCATAAATCTGTACTAGAGCTGCTGACCTGGTGGTCTAGTTTACGTTAATTCCTTCAGAGATTAATTTCTCAACTACGAAGCGATTATTGACCAGACTACGGCGCGGGCGCCGCTATGGACACAACGCGTGAACGATGATTAAACATACCATGAAACGAAGAAACCATGAGCCAAGCGTTGTCACTGCTCAAGTTCATCAAAATACCGAAAAAATCACACCTACTTGAAAGTGTACATCTACTGGCGTGATGCCTCGGACTCCATCGAACTACTGCCAAACAAATAAGTGCCTTACGTTATAAATAGTGAATATTGGTGCTTGAAAACAATAAATAATGTTAGTGAATACATCCACACGGACGATAAGGTCAATCGTTTAAAATGTTAGACGTTTTTCGTGGATTGAAGAATCTCATTAAAGTGAACTATGTACACATTGATTCGCCAGTATTTAGGTTACACTATTCAATCACAGTGATACTGCTAATTTCGTTCAGCCTTATCGTGACGACGAGGCAGTACGTTGGCAACCCTATAGACTGCATACACACCAAGGACATACCAGAGGACGTCCTCAACACATACTGCTGGATTCACTCCACGTACACGCTCAAGAGTTTCTTCTACAAGAAGGTGGGCGTCGAGGTTCCCTATCCTGGTATCGGGAACAGCAGGGAGACGGCGACGGGAGAAGTAGATATGAGCGACAGGAAAACCTACAAATACTACCAATGGGTGTGTTTTTGCCTATTTTTTCAGGTGAGTTTTAGTTTTAAGATGTTATGTCTTAATTATTATTTTTTTGTAATGTACTAAATTTGGAAAAGTTATGACATTTTTCGCATTGCAACACTAGCATAACATAACATAAACTCACGCCTATATCCCCGAAGGGGTAGGTAGAGGTGCTAGCACCCACATTTCGCCAGTTTATGTTTAGATTCCAATGGAAGGTAGCGAGCCTATTGCCACTAACCGGGCACTTATAAACCTGCGAAAAATACACACATAACTTCGAAAAGCATCTAAAAGTCATTGGTGTGTGCCATGGTAAACCTGGGATTGAACCCGAGACCTCGTCTCAGCAGTCCATTACCCATACCACTAGGTTACCGTGGTATTTTTTTTTTGCAACACTAGCTTTGACAGAAAACAAACGAACGGAATTTTATAGTGTCATTCTAAAGGCAGACTTATGACAGCTGTCATAGGAACAATAAAGTATCATGTTTGTTATAGTATACGATTGGAAGGTGTATTTCAAATTCGTCATATCATAAGTACTATTGACTAACCTCAATCTAAAGTTTCTTTATCACTAAAGGGTTGGCACTGGTGTTATTATATCCCTATTTCGCCAAAGACATTGCGATAGAGGGCAAGTTCAATAAATTTGTGCTACTAATGAGCATTTTCACCCAAAAATACATAACGTAATGGTGCCTAAATTCCGCCATTTTTATAGTTTATAATTTTAAGTGACATTTGCGCTTTAAATTAAAATGTGACAACATCTCAATTATCAAAATCGGTTCAGCCATTTAGTTGTTACAGCGTTACAAGGAAACACAGGGATGGATTTCTTTTGACTTCGCCGCAGTTGGATAATAAGCCAATGAAACTTTATCCCAACCGAGAATTGAAGCCAAGATTTCCAAAAAATTGAGCTAGCTAGTTAAATGACAGTACTAGCTGTTACATTTTATACTTTGCCTATCTATTAGTGGACGGCTGTTGAAACATCACATTAGATGTGTCATTTTTAAAATTAACATTTTGTCAGATAGCTTTTGACAGTTCGATGACAGCTGCGGAATTCGTTTTGTTCAAAGTTACACGACTGATCATTGAAAAATAAAACATTGTTTTCTGGTTCGTGTAACATTTATTGTTTTAGTTAATTCTTTGAATAAACTCTTTGTTCTAATGCGTGTACTGTGGAGGAAGGATGATAAGGCATAGTTAGTTTTAGTGAACTGCATCATCTAATGGTATCATGAATGCTTTTAACACTAGAAGTACATATTATATCGCATTCGCAGACAAGGACTTCGCTCTATCAACTAGGGAAATAAAATTTTCGGAATCTATTTCGGAAGACGGATCGAGGTGAGAGCCTCGGATACTACCGGGACAATGCGAAGATGATGATGATGATGACTTGCGAAAAACTTCACCCTGCACCTCTTCCCGCCAAATTTACGAACTTTGTTATTTTTTTTCTTAACTGCTTCTCTGTTATCTATGGCAACACACAACACGTTGTTTGAAGTTTATTATTTCAAAGTTAGTTTTGTGGTAATTTTAGAATTAAAAAAAGAACTATTCTTCTCCGAACGTAAAAACAGCGCATGTCGCAACATAAAGGTGCGCTTGCTCATAAACAAAGTCCAAGTAAAATAATCACAGTATTTAGTCCAGCCAGCGTTAATGTTGCCAGCGTTTCACAATATATATTTTATTTTTATTATTTTTGCCGTTTTAACGATCAGTCAAACTGGATCGTTAATCAGAAATCCGGAATTCGGGGTAATCAAAATATTTTGGTGTAATTTATAGACTGCATAGCTAGCGCGTGCGCTGCCCGTAATAGTGATATGGTACTTATATTACTTTTTTTTAATTTGATAAAGAAGGCGCTTTTTCAATACCAACAAATGCCCGCAGCTCCACTCGCATTGATTTTTGATTCCTATTCCAAGGATAAAAAGTTATATATTATTCCAAACTATAATTTATGCCTGTACCAAACAACTAGATCCGTTTCAGATTAGAACGTGATTAAATAACAACCATCCTAACATTTTCAAAAACCTTGACGTTAATAAGTTTAATTAGAATTAAATAAAAAATAAAAGACTAGATAAATAGGTACCCAATCACCGGTATAACCGGTTATGTTCAATTAAGTATTTGATGGAGGAATGGAATCCTATTTGGTCATATCACCGGTTCCATCCAATCAAATACTTAATTGAACATAACCGGAGATATGACCAAAAACGATAACCCATATTCACACCAAATGAGTCAGGAGCATCAGCTACAAACATGTCTTGCGCCATAAAGTCTTGCATATCTTTACCAGCACACGTGTTTCCCTCTTCCTACAGTCCTGTGTCTTTTAAGCGGGTCGTGAAAAAGCATCTGATGAGGCTACCAAGCTTGTTGTCAACCCTGGTTGACGTCTGTAATGATGACCCTCTTTCTTGAGATTTTGCCTTCAGCTTACTATCAGGCGAGGTGAAATCATATTGACGTGTCCTATATAAAAAAAAGCAATTTTCAACCTTAAATAAATGAAGAAGGGTGGGGGTAGTTCCACAATGTTGGCGACTGACAATGTTTTTATTAGCAGAGAGTCGGCTAATGTATGTAAATAGTGGCAGGGTAATATCGCCGAATGTCGTCCGCCATTGTCTCGCGTTCCGCTGACTCGATTTTATTAAAAATGTAATAATATGCTTTAAAAGCATGTTGCATAAAATTGAAAATTGCATGTAAATAGGTATTGTTGTTTCTTTGTATTTTAGTACCTTAAGTGGTATTCATAGGTGGAATTCAGTCAGTGTTTGTATTAAATTTCTGCCAAATCATTTCAGTCGTTGGAGGGTAATTGAGTAAAAAATATACAAACATCTTATAAACTTTAATATTTTTAAATATTACTAGGATAGAGGTCCATACAGACGAACACGTGGTTAACAGCTAGTGCTATTATTCTCCTAAATGTGGAAGTTTGTGATGCCGGATGTTTATTATTCAATCACGCTTTGACAGCATTTGGTACACCACATGACTACAGTGTAGAATAACAACTGGAGGAGGGCCAGATCTAGAGAGATGGCCCTGGGTCGGCCGGGATATGACTGTCAACCTGACCTTCGGCAACCAAAAACGACCCACAAGCACCGTGCGTTTTAGTCAGTTCGATTCCGATATAACCTCTCCCACCGGCTCCAATGGGGGGAGAGGAGGGGGGGTGTTATGAACAGGTGTCCTTCGGTTACGTGAACGGAGTCCAAATTCCACGCGATCGAAACCACGGTTAATAGCTAGTAAATCGTAAATATACCCATAATGCCATTTTTATTGCCATGGTAGTTCCCAGCAGAGTAGAGTAGGGTTACCCCATCTTTTGATGTGGATGCAGACTATGACTAAGTGCTCGCTTGGCGGCAATAGGCTCGCCCCCTATTCCGAAAATCACGCTTGGACCGAAAATCATATGGCGAAATGTGAATCAAAACAAACACATCTCTGCCTACCTCTTCGGGGATTTGATGAGCATATGTACGTATGCAAATAATTATGAAAAAAAATCACAGCTTTGTGTCGCTCTCTCGAGACCACCCCTTAAAGAGATCATCAGAATAAAAATGTGCGAGTTATCTTGAGCGACCGTTAATATCGGTTGATTATCACTCCCCCCTGCCCCCCACTCCCCTATATTAGCCCCACTTACCCCCACTGACCTGATTCCCACAGTATTAAGTTAAGTACAAGGGTTTATCCGAATGGAACTTATTTTACACTATTTCGGGTTCATTTTGGAATAATGTGATGTTTTAGAGTATTATCATATTATATTGTGCAAATATTATAACTGCGAAAGTTTGGGTTTGTGTGAATTAGTATGAAAAGTGGATTAACGTAACGAGGGATTACCCGCAAGCGCATATAAGTAGATATCAGTTTTTGCGAGCCGATTCACGCAGTCCATGTAAGATTCCAGCGTCATTCAAGCGTCGGTAGCTTAGTGGTCAAGACGGCCTTACTATCGAGACTCCCGTGTTTGAATTCTTTTCATTACACTACCGACCTGAACTTACTCCTAACACAAGCAATCTTGCTTAGTTAGTGGGAATATTAGTAATTTCGATTCTAATATTCTTTCTAAAAAAAATATTTCATCTCTGTAGTAGCCGCGTAGTTTCCGGCAGAGTAGAATTTGGACCACCCCATCTCTTCCTATGTGGTGTCGTACAAGGCGACTAAGGGATAGGGCTGTTAAGCATCAGACAGATATATACAGCTCAGATTCAGCCTTAGATGCATGACTCGAGTCAACAATAATGCCCGGATTACGTCAATTTGCTCACTGCCTATTACGTGGGACCGAGTACAATTATTTGCGAAATATGTGTGTTAATTCACCTCTGCCTAACCCTCCGGGGATAAAGACGTGATTATATGTATGTATGTAGTAGCTGCTAGCTGTTGCCCGCAGTTTTTCCAGCGTGTATTTCGTAGCTATAAAGTATTCCTGTTTCAAATTCAGCCATACCTTCAGCTGTTTTTTACATTTTTGCAATTCCTTGCCAAAACACGTGTTTCCTTCTTCCTACAGTCTCGGGTCCTATAAAGCATCTGATGAAGCCGCCAATTTGGTATCTGTTATCGTTAACCACTTTCTAGAGATTTTGCCTTTATCGGCGGGATCTTAACATCGGGAAAGTGACAAGTCCTGTCATATTGACATGTTCCATGAAAGAAAAAATTAAAAGTATGAAACTCGCCGGGATATTCTTTTTTTTTTCGAGTAAACGATATTTCGGCGCTTTTACAAGCACCATGATCAAGGTATACTGACGACCGCCGAGCTAGTTGTTATTGGGCAGACCATATCGGTCTACCCTCTTCCGTCTGCGTTCTCGCACTATACTCTATCGAGTACAATACGAGGACGTGGAACTTTTAATGTGAATGACCATGTCAATCTCAAATCATACAAAAAAAAAAAGATTTTCAAAAACTTTCTGATATTTTTATTTTTTATACCACTAAGGGGCAGACCTGATGAAAAGTGGTTACCGTGGCCTATGGGAGTGTGCAAAATCAAGGTAATCACAATTGCGCTGCCAACCATGTAAGCGCAGACAGTTTTTGTGCCGTTAGTGTAAAAGACAAAGCAGGACAAGCTTTTGGTATTCCCACTGACACCACAAAAACTCTCCAGTGAGCTCTGGCTACACCTCAATTGTAATATATGTAGGATTTCAAGTGAATTATTTTAATGGTGACGCTATTAAAACATCACGCTTTGAACGCACCTTTACCAAAACAAAACTCACATCCCAAAATCTATTCAGCTGCTCGCAAAAACCTCCGAGAATCGCATTGATGTCTGTTTATTATAAAGATAAGGCGCTTTTAGTACAATGCCGAAGCACTTCCCGTATTAGAATCGACGTCCCGCGGGCGCTGTGGTCAGCTACGTATTGGTTATGATATGGCCAGTATGCTGGCTAGCTAATATATGGCCAGTATTGTTGCCAATGCGGGTTTGGTCGGTATAATGTAGCTAACAAATTGGTTTCTAACGGCGCCGTACTTAGATTATGTATTGAAATAACGTGTGGAAGCATGATGCCAAAATTGGTTACCGGTTTTGTGTGATGGGATTTAGGGAATAAAAGGAAAGGGAAGGAAGGATATGAAGGTACTTTGCATAATTAATAATGGACGTCCATACAACCGCTAATACCTTATTTGAAAGGTAAACACTGTGAAATCACCGATACGATGTAAAAGTATTCAATTGGGTATTTGACAAATAGGACAAAAAATATGAAATGTATTGGAAATGATAGCTTATACATACATACATATAATCATGCCTTTATCCCCAGAGGGTTAGGCAGAGGTGAATTAACACCCACATTTCACCAATCATTGAATTCAGTCCCACGTAATAGGGGGTGAGCCTAGTTCGAGCCGTCTTCCGGGCACTATTGTTGACTCGAGCAATGCATCTAAAGCTGAGTCTGGACTGTATATATCCGTCTTGTGTTAAACAACCCTATCCCTTAGTCGCCTTGTACGACACCGCATGGAAAGTGATGGGGTGGCCCAAATTCTACTCTGCCGGGAACCACGCTTATACGTAAATAAAAACTATACAAACTGTATTTCACAAAAAGATGAATTTGAAATTTATATTTTTTTTGTGATTTTTATCTGTATTTCACATGAGGCAAAATGCAGAATATCTGTTGACAGTTCGCGAGACGCAACAATTTTTTTTTTCTAGCGTAACGGAAACTTTTGTTGGGTGATTTCTTTGTTGATAAAATTACGTCACGTGACCGATCGTTTTTCGCGCACTTTTTAAGCTAACAAAGTGAAAATCTGTTTTTTTCTTCTAATTATAAGGTTTTACGGGAAAATGATGAATTGCAACAGGTATTAAATAAACTTCTACATCTTTTAAGAAGGGTTTCCGAAATTTGTGAAATATACCCAATTCTAATATCTTCAATTTTTATAGGTTACGGTCATGGTTACTACTACAGCCTGATAATCTTTGTATTTTTTTGGGCTAGGTCTGGTTAGAACTGTAATCATTAAAGTTCTCCTAGTTATCTGTTACTGGCTGTATCTAGATCCAGATGTACATCTAAGTTAAAGCACAGTGTACTACCACGGTAGCCCAGTGGTATGGGTAATGGACTGCTGAGACGAGGTCTCGGGTTCGATCCCAGGTTTTACCATGGCACACACCAATGACTTTTCGATGCTTTTCGAAGTTATGTGTGTATTTATCGCAGGTTCACAAGTGCCCGATTAATGGCAATAGGCTCGCCACCTTTTACATTGAAACCTAAACATAAACTGGCGAAATGTGGGGGCTAGCACCTCTGCCTACCCCTTCGGGGATATAGGCGTGAGTTTTATGTAAGAGAATAGTGATTGCCCTTTTCCAATGCTTTCTCTTCAATGGCGGTCCCAGGCTTGGCAGCTTCGACAGTTTTGCAGAAAGAATTCAATATCAAAGCTTCTTTTTGTATGCATTTACAATTTGAATCCGTTTAGTGACAATACAATTGGGTCACAGGATATTTTTTAATACAACTGAAACTGGAAAGTCGTTGCCTTGACCTATGAATGTGTGTAATACCAGGGGCATGACACCCGTGCTGCCGACCCTGTAAGAGCACAAAACTTCTGTGCCTATACCTATGATCTTCCCACTGACAGCACAAAT
The DNA here is from genome assembly GCA_963662185.1 of Eilema griseolum. Lineage (NCBI taxonomy): Eukaryota > Metazoa > Arthropoda > Insecta > Lepidoptera > Erebidae > Eilema > Eilema griseolum. Next base: position 2,653,022 of record OY759232.1, read on the forward strand.
ACTCTCCAGTGAGTTCTGTCTACCTTATTCACCGCCGGGAACTCAACCGACGTTATTATAGCCGTGGTATTCTGTAGGGTGGAGGTGCTTCCCCAGTCGGACTGCTCAATTGGGACGGAAATACGAATTTATTCCCGGGAAGTCGGGACTCGCGCCGCTACTATGTACATTATTTCATCACAATAATGTATGCAAGTTTTGCATCGACCAAGGCCCTACCTTCAACCCACACAATGCAATGCCCGCTCCATTAACTTTTAGTAAGTTGTATAATTTGCCGCGTTACACGGCTGGATGGTTTCATTACCAAAACAAATGATTTTATGTATCTACATACCTGAACACAATGTTATTGAGACTTAATCGAACGTGTAATGATACCTTATTGTTTAGTACCCCTGAGTACAAGGAATAAATGCAGGAAGATAATTTAGGTACAAACATAATAAAACAAATACAAATTGAGGAACTCCTACATTGATGAAGTCGCTTAGAACGTAATTTTGTGGGCAATAAAAATACGAGACAATATGTGTATGAGAATGATACATACACATACCGTTATATATACGCACATAGATGCATACAAACATACATACAAATACGTTCACTCATGCACACACACACTAAAAATGCGCGCTTTTCAAATAAAGTTTTCTCTATTTTTTTTATTATTCTATATTTGAAAATGTCATACAAAAGAGTTGCCACCTGCATATAGTATACTATTTTTCCTTTTTTTTCGTCCCGAAATTCATACGGATTATCAGAAACAATACCTGATACTATCACAAATCGTACTTTTAGCATACTGCTACTTACCATACCTATATTAAGTAAAATCCTGATATATCCTCAGTACTTCTTCTTCTTCTCAGCGTTAATCCGTGCACGCAGACCAACTATTGTGTAGTACCAAAAAAACAAAAAAAAAAAGGGCCGTCCAATAGGTCAGAGAAAGCCAGGAGAACCTTGGATTTAGAGACTTCCCTTGCACCAGTTCTTCCAATCTCTCAATGAAGACGCGGACACAAGAAGAACCATCGTATTTTAAATTAAAAGAGTTTAAATTAAGGGGTCGTTCCCTATAAACAAAGCGCAAATCCCAGTCGCATCCAAATCTTTCATCTCGTAGTCTGGGGTCCGCTTTACCAGTCTAACTGCGGATTTGACGGATCTCCGATTTTTTCCGTGAAGTGACAATCATTTGACCTCCAAAACCCAAAGGCGACATCGAAGTATTTCAGTTGTTGGATTTTTACGGCTGCCACAGACCGACGGCTTAACGTACTCTCCGAGGTACGACCAGACCAATGCAAATACCCATATTCATGAACGGGATCGAACCCGCGCCTCCCGCGTAGCTGACGCGTTCACTACCACCACGCCAAAGAAATCTGAGGTCCTTATAAATCTTAGTTCTGCCAGCCCATTAATCCTTATCACCTTCTACCTCCCACAATTTTTTCATTACCCACATAAAACAAGCATATTTCCCATTTTAATCTTAATCAGGTGGAATTACTTCACTGATGATATTCTGAGCGCTGTTTGAGGAGGTCCTCAGGCTTATAACCTCTCTTGGACACATTATGTGAGGTCACGCCTCCGCTGAGGATGACAGCGTCGAGTGGTAATTTTAATTAAAATTCCTGTCATATAGTTACGTCTTTTAGGAGAGTTTGGGTCGCTGTATGTCTAGAATAGTGTTTGGTTGTGTTAATCTAGGTAAATATAATGTTAATACGACAAAATATATGATGGTGGTCACATCACGCAATTATTTTAAGCGATTTAAAAATGGGATGATAATAATAATAGTAATAATAATAATATTCCACGACATTCTACACAACGCTATCTAGACCCATGGTAAGCATAGCTTAACTAGCTTGTGTTATGGTATCTAGAATGCGGATAAACATACTTAGATACTTCTTTTTTGTAAATACATACATATTATACATAGAAACACCCAGACCAATGCAAATAATTATATTCATGCATATAAATATTTGCACTGAGCGGGAATCGAACCCGCGCCCCCTGCATAGCAGTCGAATGCTCTACCGCTACGCCACAGAGGTCGTCTATATATATATATATATATGATGAGAGGGGCTACTCAAGGTATGACTCCGAAGACGAGCGTACCGGGAAATATACTTGTATTTGATAATTTTGTTTATGGTTCTCATCACCTCATCTCTTGGCGACTAAGGGTTCAGGCTGTTTAACATCAGGCAGATATATACAGCCCAAACTTAGCCTCAGATGCATGGCTAGAGTTAACAATAGCGCCCGGAATACGGCAAAAAGTTCACCCCCAATTACGTTGCACCGAATTCAAAGATTGGTGAAATTTGGGTGTTAATTCACCTCTGCCTTATCCTCCAAGGATAAAGACGTAATTATATGTATGGTTCTTGTACCTCCCCAGTCGGACTGCTCAATTAGAACGGAAATACCGTCGTGTCCTACTTCCTACACTTTTTCTTTACGAAAAATAATAGATAGGTATTCAATAATTTTGTTACTTGTGAGATTTTCACCGTCCATTGATGTTCAGCGACACTTACCTACGCAAAATATAGAATTTATTTTATTAACCGATGGCGTCATTTTTATAAAAATATTCTGTATCAAACGACGCTAATTGGAATTTATGCAAAGTTTTAAATCAGCGTAATAATTTGTAAAATACGCTTCTGTACATTTACTTAGATATTATTTAGGTATTTCTTGCTGAGGTATTTACTACCTACCTAATTAATGTTTCCTTTTCACTTTACTACCTATTTTGAGTAGGTAAGAGCATCAAGCCTTGTCTTATTCACTAGTCTCCGTGAATAAGACAAGGCAAGATGTGCTGGTTTAACGTGCGTGTCAATCTCACTCACTGTCATGAATGTCCAAGATTAATTCTGACATTCTTATTATATAGGTAAATATTTGTTATTGACTAATTTAATGTTATTATGTAGTATGAAGGTGATTATTTATTATGTTTAACATGAAAATACTGACATGTTTAATTTTGACATGAAAAATTTCATCTAGGTATTCATAACTCCTAATATGTGACATTATTGCATGCCAATCTGGCTGAAATATGGTGAAACTCAAATGTATTGCTTGTAACATCTTTGTACCAATATATTGCAATAAAATAAATTGAATTGAATTCAAATTTATTAATAATAACTAGGCAATTCATTTCAATTTAATATAAAGTAACTTCATTACACTTTAATTCTTAAATACTTACGGCCTTATTTTCACTAACTAACAAAGGCGCTCAAAGGAGGTTACGTGACGTCATTTGACAGCTCCACAGACGGCACACATGTCAAATTACCCGCCAAAACAGCGCGTGGGTTGTTTTCTCCGAACTTTTTTATTCGACACACGCCGCTGCCTCTGGAACCTTGCATTATTAGTTCGCGTATTACGAAATACATAAATATTTCGCGCACGCTCGGTGCATACGTCCGCCATGTTTACACGAGCCGTCAGATTTATTGTTTTTGATTATATTATTGTCAGTTTGTTTGTAATTACGACAAAAATACGTTAGTCTGTGTGTCAGACGTTTACAAACATTGTTTTACTTAGGCCTAATAATATAATCATATTATGATGTTACAATATCGAAGATTATATAAAATTATTTTTTGATTTATATGATGTGTGGCTTTGTTGAGTTTACAGTACCTACCGCTCCAAACACTTCTAAGTATTGATAAATCAATGATTTATTTTGTTAGGTACGTACTACTTGAATCAAATCATAAACATCAACGAATGTGTTACTTTTTGTAGCTGTCATCCTCTCGGACTCGGCCCGTCTAAAACCGCATGCCGTCTATGATCTTCATTTTGGAGTGTAAATTTCCTAGTACAGCATATCCCGCGCACCCTAGCTGACCCAGATTCATCAAAGTATTTGGATAGCCTCCTCTAGCGACCTTTAAACCCTTAGGCTAATATCACTAGGCTATTGTTACGACCAGTAGCGAAGGCTAGAAACCTTATAATGGGAAGCCGATGAGAAGAAAATCTCACCTGATTCTGATATGCAAGTATATAGGATGTTACACATATTAAAATACACTTGTACTTATTTCACAGTATTTTATTATAAAAAACACTTTTAAAGTACAAGTATTTTTATAAAAAACACTTGTACTTATTTCACAGTATTTAAAAATAAAATACTGTGGAAAATTACAAGTGTATTTCAATATGTGTAACAACAAATTTCACCAAATGACATTAATCAGCAGTATAGATAGTATATTAGATGTTATTTATTACCCCTCATTTTCACCTAAGAATAAACCATGTATTTGACAAGTTGCAATACGTCACAGGCTTCAGTGTGAACGCAATTGTGTTTTATACTTGTTTACAACTTGTTGGCTATACATACTATGTGAACGAAAAAGTATCTGAGATACATGTATAAAACAAGTTTTGTGTTTTGACTAGTCTTCTACAAGTCTTCAATAAGATCTGTATTGCATATGAAAGCGAGGGGTTAGACAGTAAATTTTATTAGTATCTACATCTTTAACATCGCTGTAAAAGTGTAAGCCAGAAGAAATAGGGTTATAGAGACCTCTTACCACACTCAGATACTAATACAAATATCTAACAAAGAGTTTTTTATTCTAAGCCTTCAATTGCAACAGTTCTCACGAAAACCTACTAACAAATTATAATTGTTTATGACTCCATTTAATTTTAACTCTAAACATTGCATTACTATGTTACTAGTAAGTACCTACACGCAATAATTAGTAACACTAATAAATTACTACACAAAGTAAAATAGTAATAATTCTCAATGTAGTGCGCTTTGTGGGCAGTTGGTGCTAGTGTTTTTATTACTGAATAATTAGGATTCCGTGGCCTAGGCGTTTTGATTAGTAATTAATTAGTAGTTTATGGTTTTTGTTTTAAGTGTGGTATGTACTAATGAACACGATTTTAGAATGACTTGTAAGTTCTAATTTTGAATTACTGGGTAGAAATAAATCAAAGTATAATAATATACCTACCTATACCTACTGAGATTTTTTAACACAATCGAGAAAACATATGGAGGCCCCAGTTTAAATCGGCTTTCTTCAGTTTTGTAGACATTGGTATTTCTGTAATAGAAAATTTCCAAAAAGGTTGTGTTTGAAAAATAGACTTGTTTATTTTTCGTTGGCCAGGCTCTCTCCACACTGTATTTAACTTTTTATTATTATTTGAAATATCTCATTGAGAAAAAAGATTAGCACTACGGTAGTGTAATGAGAGAAGTGAAAACATAGTCAATATATTTATAATAGATAATGCTTATACCTATACAGTCGCATACCATGGTAATTGTCACAAGAGATGTCGGTAACGTTGTCGTGAGTTCTGGCTTTTCCCATCTCAAAACATGTTTTATGAAAAAAAAACAAAGCAAATACGCCTAAAGTAGTTTTTAATTCAAAAACTAAAACTGAAATACGCAATTGGCATCAAATATTTATTTTGCCCGCGCTTTCAGTCAGGGAGGCAAAGACAACAGACCGATAGACAGCCAGCGCGGCATAAATCACGCCTGTCGACATCGATAGGGTGCAGCCTGCAGCGCGAAACGGAACGACGTGCGATGATCGATGCATCCGAAACGTATTTTATGTTCGCGCTTTGATTTGTTATCTGTGACATGATACCTCCCCACCGGAGCCGGTGGAGGAGGTTATGTCGGACACGATCCGACTAAAACGCACGCCGCCTGTGGGTCGTTTTGGTTGCCGAAGGTGAGGTTGACAGGCATATCCCTCGCACCCCGGCCGACCCAGGGCCATCTCTCACGATCTGGCCCTCTTCTCGGGTGTGGGGACTACAGAGTCCCCAACTCGTCCCCGGAAACGGGGAGGCGCGCCACGCGCGCCACCGCCGCGGCCTGCTTCTGCCAGGGTAACAGGCGGCTTCACCTGTCACCCCCAGGCCGGCGCTCATGGGGGGCGGAGGTCGTTCATCGACCTTCGACGCCCGAGTTGCCTTCGTACGCGGGCAGCTTGTCTTGCGATCCTTCGTCGCTCCCGCTGCTGCTCCCGCCCCGCCTCCTCCTTCACGAGCATTACTTGCTCGCAGAAGGAGGCGCCGGCCGCCCACGCATCCGCGCAGCACAAAAGTTTTGTTTGTATTCAGCCTAAAAATACACCAAACTAAAAACTATATTTTCTCAAAATTGTAGGAACTTAAAATTGTTTCTTTTCTATTATAATATTATTTAAATGTAACACTTTCCAAAAATATTTAGTTCATCGCTACTGGATTTTTTCAAGATTAAAAGTCATTTCAGGACAACTCCAAAATAGATCATAGATTAATATTTAGGAACACCAAACGATTGCTTAAAATACTTTTAATTTTTGAAGCCTTTACTTCTTTTTAAAGCGTTTATATCAGTCGCATCCCAAGCCATCACGTCGGCGTCTGAGGTCCGCTTTTACTAGTCTAAATACGGGATGGTCTGATCAATATTTTCTGTAAAGCGTTTGCCATTTCACGTCTACAACTCATTGGAAAAATATCAGTGCTCTCCTAGACACTAGCAGACTTATGCAAATAGCCATATTCATGCATATAAATATTTGCACGGAGCGGTGATGAACCCGTGCCTCTTACCTAACGTCTGCGTTCAATACCGCTACACCATACATTCAACATCATATTCATCATAAAGTCATATTTTTAATTTATTAAATCCAAAGGCTAACATTAACAGCAATAGTTCAAAAAACTAATAGTACTATTCAAAGAATCAATCAATTAACCTGGTGCAGTCCACTGCTGGACATAGGTCTCTCCCAATGTGCGCCATTGTTCCCTATTGAAACAAATCCATACCCAAAATTGGCGTCATAATCTTCTTGCCTGTAAAGGATGATGTATGCATTACAAAAAACAATTTCAAATATTTTTTTTCTGAACGAAACAAGATCCTAAAGACTATTAAAATTAGATATGTAGGTACATCTAAACTGAGTTTTCACGTTTTACAAAATGAGATTCATCGAGTAAAGCGTTGTCAATTCATTTTAAAACTCCTTTATTGCACAAAAGAAAGCAAACAAAATATCTCATATTGAAAGTTTGCTACCGTTGCCTTGCATGTTTGTATTTGCTGCATTCATTTAAATCGGTGGTCCAAGTTACAAGCTCTTAAGACTATACGTGAGCAGTATCTGGGCCATAAACAAATTTATCTAGACAAATTTCCATAAAGTCTATGACTTTATGGAAAGTCCATAAAGTCACAGACTTTATGGAAAGTCCATAAAGTCACAGACTTTATGGAAATTTGTCAAGGTGTATTGTGCTCATTTTTTATTTTATCCATTTTTAGTGTAATTTCGCCCTCTCAAATATGTCATAATTATTGTATTTAGAATGGTTCGTGTTGATGGTTCCCACAGCTACTAGCTTCATTACGATGCTCACCAATGGTGACCGGGAGAGTTCTGTGCGTTTATAGATCCTGTAGACTGTAAATACCTTCATAGAACTGAATGGTAACAGAATATCCTAGTTTTATGGGAAACCTATATCTTCAACGGGCTAATTGTGTAAGCGATATAGCACATATTTATAAAGAGAAAAGGATACTTTCGTAAACAGTAGGAAATTTAAAATAAACCCTTAAGCGAGGATGTAAAGTAAAAGGGTGATGCTTCTCCTGTTAATCCATTTTACTCCTCAAAACCTGGCTCTATAGCTGTAGACTTCTGCTGAAAATTATACAGGAGGTAGGACACGACGGTATTTCCGTCCAATTGAGCAGTCCGACTGGGGAAGTAGGGCAGAGGTACTTCCCCAGTCGGACCGCGGCCATAATAACCTCGTGTTGTGTTCCCGGCGGTGAGTAGGGTAGCCAGAGCTCACTGGAGAGTCTGTGCTGTCAGTGGGAAGACCAAAAGCTTGTTCTGCTTTACCTTATACACTGACGGCACAGAAACTCTCTGTGCTTACAGGGTTCGCAGCGTGAGTGTGACTCTCTTGGTTTCGCACGCGTCCATAGGCCACGGTAACCTCTTTCCATCAGGTGGGCCTTGTGTTTGTCTGCCACCTAAGTGGTATATAAAAGAAAGTCAACAAAATATTAACTATTAAACAAAGTGATTACCTTGTATCATTTGATAAATCGTTAACAAACCGCTTAAAATAAACAACATTCTGACAAATACAAATTAAATAGCGGCCAACAAATTAATAACAACCAAAATTAACTTGTACCCACAAGGTTGACGGTACGATCCGTTTCACTCACAACGTCACAAACAATAGATTTTTGCACTCAATACAAAAATAACATGCTCTGAAATTAAATCATAGTGTCGTACTCATTAATGGTCCTATATTTCGTAAGTCATTTGGTTTGACCGTGAAAGAGTCACGCTCGGGAACGGGGTGGTCGTGGCACAAGGCAGGAAATTACCGCGGAAATCATTTGGCATGATTCTTAATTGCTTTGTACGTTGTTTTGTTTAATAGCTCCACTACTTTGTCAAATGAATAATGTGTTTTATAGTTTACTGTGATTCAACATAGTTGGAAAGCTAACAATATAAATTCACATTTGAATTTTAAAATGACTTATATGGTTACGATTACGTTTTTAAACAATTTCTTTCATTGGATAAACTTTACGTCATGACATCTCTCTAATACGAATAAAAAATCTACGAATTCTCTTAGAAGTTGTGCGCAGTAGACTAAAATATACGTCGTCAAATTAAAAACAAATAAAACTTGCATATGTTCTCGTGACCAGAAGGCTGGCCACTTTTTAGGTCAGAAAATAAGCATTGCCATACAACGTGGCAATGCTGCCAGTCTTCTGGGAACACTACCATAAGAGGCATGCGATGCGGAGGAATTCCACGACGCACTTTAATTATTTTTGGCTATAAGTTGTGTAATTGTTATTTCAATTTTATTGTATCTAATTTATGACTATATGACGTTATAAATAATAAAATTATAACAAACAAAAAAAATAACATGCATATTAGTCAGAACTCTTTTATACATTAACACTCAAATTTTGCCGATTTTTTTTTTGCTACTGTTAGTCATTTTTTCATGTGCTGTCTATTTAATGTTATATGAAAAACATGTCTGTATCCGAAGATAGTTTATCCATTGTATTTCATCATACTAAAATAAAAAAAGCAAATAATTTTCATTAATCGCTACCTCTTATGACTTGGCGGCAGAGGCGATGACCGTTAACAAGTGCCAAGTGAGTCACGCTTTCCATATGATCTTGGAGGTATCTCATTGTTGTACGTAAGAATCTCTCATCTATTGTAGTGACCATTGACTGTAGTCGTTTAGTTCTTCCCACTTTACAGATTAAATACTTTTTTATATATACCGCTTATATATATATATTAAAAAAAAAGGCAGACAAGCACACTATCGACGTATGCAACACCTGGAGCTTTACACTCGTGCTACCGATGCTGCAGAACCCCATATTGTAGTGGCTAGGGAAAACCACAGCAGGGAGTTCATTTGACAGCTTGTGCGTGCGTGGGATGAAGTTCGTTTCATACCGCACAGTGCGCACCGTCTCAGTTCACAATGTGTGAGGATATATTCTCTGCGAACGGTGCGATGATAGAATGTAGCTGTGTGCATCATGTCAAACAATTCATCTGAGCAGAAACCATTGTATAGGCGATAGAACACACATCGCCTGCGTATGCATAGGTATATGAGTTGCTATGGGTGTTTCTATGTTTAATATGTATGTTTCTACAATAAGAACATGTATGCTAGGTCTCGTTGGCCGCGTGGTTTCCGGTAGAGTAGAATTTGGGCCACCTCATCACTTCCTATACAGTCTCGAACAACGCGATTAAGGCATAAGGCTGTTTAACATTAGACCAATATATACAGCCCAGACTCAACCTCAGATGCATGGCTCGAGTCAACAACAGTGTACGGAATATGTCAATAGGCTCACCCCTTATTACGTGGAACCGAATACGATGATTGGTGAATTGTGGGTGCTATTAATTAAGGCGTGATTATATGTTTGAATGATATATTTTTTCTAGGTCCCATAACAGTTAGATAAACTATACTTAATTTGGGTCTAGCTAGAATTTCGTAGAGTATTAAAAAACTATTTTCAAAATCAGTTAATAAACTACCCAACGAATATATATTCACAACCCACGTCCCCTCCGCCTGCTGTGTAAGCAACAAGTAGCACAATCAGTTCACAGCTGATCGAACTGGGTATTCGCCTGTTAAGATAACACCGCGAATGTGCTGAGCACCGCCTTACCCGGATCCCCGGCGTCTTGGGGAGCTGTCGGAGACATACTTACCTACTTTGTAGCACTCCGGGGTCTGATGTAAGTGATAGTACCGGGAATATAGGGCAGTCGGTTGACTGGAGGTCAAATCATGAGTTTGAACTATTTTGAGAGAAATTAATATGGTTGTTTATATTGCTATTCGGTTCCAGGTGGTAATTGTACAGGTTATGCCTGTTACAAAAATATTAGCACGCTTTGCTTGTAAAACATCTCCTGCTTCTCTCCAAACTTTTAGTATATTTTGTATTTTAATATAGAAAATACCATAATTTATTTCAAAACGAAGTTATGCCAGTTTTTAAAGTTCAATTCAATTTCAATTCAATTTATTTATTTGTGGATCAAAGGTTTATGTACAGTTCTTATTCTAGGTCACATTAAAGTGCACTATGTCCTACCATGGAATATGGTGTACAAATTAAATCTACATTAACATTTATATAAATGTCATGCGAGAGAATTATCATTGAGGAATTTGTCAATGGTATATATAGCCTTATCTGCTAAAGTTTTTATTAGCTTACACCTAAATACGGCAACATTTTCTAATTGGATCTTTGCAGGTATCTTGTTGTAAATAGAGGTTGCCATATAAAACACACTACAACATAACAACTGGGTTTTACTTGGCACTACTTTTAAGTTACCCTCACGCATAGTACCTGGTGGATTAGCGATAAATGAATGAGGGTTGCTTTTCTTGCTTTTCACAAATGTAGCTACCTCAATTATATACATTGATGGAACTGTTAAAACACCCAACTCTTTAAATTTGTTCCTGCATGATTTCCTTTTTTAAACCTATCATACAACGAATGCAGCGTTTTTGAGCAATAAGTACTAGCAATTTGTCAGTTGAATTGTTTTATGAAGCACTCGCCTCATCTGATGGTAAGCTGAAGGGAATGTCTCGAAAAGTAACATTACATACGAGTACACATACATATACCATAACATACCTACATATATTTTAATTGATAAAACATGAATAAATAAAATACAACCAAATAATGAAATCTATATTATTATTAATTAATTAAGTAATAAGAGTAACACATAATCAATTAATGTAATTTCAAAACCGCTTCAAAAATAACATAGGTGCCTATAAATAATTTACTTCCCTACAAACCAACTCTCACACGTACCAACAATACGGATTCCCCTCACGCAAAAATTTAAAACGTCCAGTAAAACTCTCAAGTTTTATGCAATGAGGGCATAAACTACTCATGAGTGGTCAGTAAACACAGCTGGAGTGGTTAGCCACTAACTTCAGACTTGCCAGCATTTGGCAACGTTAAAACTCTAAAATGTTCCTATTCTATTTTATAGGCTCTTCGAAATAGTTTCAGCGATTAAAAAAATACGTTGAGCTTTTTGGCGCGTAAAATGCAACGACTCTTTATTGTACTTATTTTTTTAATTTTATTTTATATATAGAACACGTCAATTAGACTTCGCCTTACCTGTTGGTAAGCTGAAGGCAAAGTCTCAGAAAAGAGGGTCACCATTACTTACACATACCATGTGACAATGGTGACACTCAGCTTGACGGCCTCATCATATGCTTTTTCACGCCCCGCTTAAAGGACCCGGGACTGTAGGAAGAAGGAAACACGTGAGCTGGTAATGAATCTGGCCTAAATGGTGCGACAGAGGAAAGAGTCACCGAACCGCTTGGTTCTTGATCGGATGTTCTGCACCGTGTGCGGGTGACATCTAAGACCTGCACGTGTTGTCCTGTGTAGGAAAGGGGAGGGTGGGACTAATTGGAAGAGCTCATCAGAATACTCACTTATAGTTGCGGCACGCTACGATGGCTGTTTTGACATGTCTGGTTTTGCTCGTGTTCTCTTTTTTGATGTGTGAATTTTATTTTCTTCTGTGCCAGTCTCGCCATATTTTTCCTTTAGTTATTCGTCTAACAGTTCGTTGTTCAATATTAAGTGAACCAAAAACGAGAAAACGAGCAAAATCAGTCGTGTCAAAATGGCCATCATAGCGTACCGCAACTATGGTAAGCATGTAGTATTTTTTGTATAAAAAATAACGTTACGTTTTGCTTCTCTCTGAATTTTTCTTTGAGTTTGCTTTTGTTTGTTGTTGATGGTTTTATTAATTTAGATAGATAAATATATAGATAATGCTTTGTTGTACACCAACAGATTTACAGTAGGATAAGTAGGTAGCATCTATACAGTTCAATGTACAATGGGTGGCCTCATCGCTGAAGCGATTTCTTCCAAGTAAGCTTGGGATGGACATTAATGTTATAAAAACAAAAGATATGGTGTAGTTATCGGCTAAACTAAATAGAAAGTGTATTAAAAACAAAAGCAAGAGAGAAGTATTAGTAAAATAAAATTAATATAAGGCTTTACAAATAGATATACAAAGTAAATAGTTCATACTTATATGAAGGGAAAATAGTGAGTAGGTGAATAGTGATTTCAATAAACATCTATCCTTTACAGGTTGTTCCCGATGCGATAGCGTTAATCTATCTATTGTAATAACAAACTATTTTTAACGCCACCATTACCGCCACTCTGACAGAACCGTGTGTTCTAGCTAGTATTTTAAATAAAGAATATTCCGTTGAATGGAGAAACTCCCCCATTTGAAGCTGTTTGAAAAATAACACATGATACTCATAACTTATTTCCCCTCTCATTAAAAAACCATAAAATCCTCGGCGCGTATGCGAACAGTCACTCTATAAACTGAAAGCAATTCATAACAGTGACACCTGACGTCACTTGTCACTGTCACTGTCAAACCAACGGCTACGGCGCAGTTTTCGCGCCATTTCGCCGTTTACTTACAAAGAGCACCGCCTTTTGGAGTTATATTTTTCCTTAGTTTTGTCTGTGGTGAGCTTTATTCTATATTAATAAGAATATGTTTAAAGTTTTTACGTTTACAGAAATGTTTTCATTTAGATTTCCGGGAAACTATTATTACTATTTCTTTTTTTTTTTATATAGGACACGTCAATTGGACTTCGCCTTACCTGATGGTAAGCTGAAGGCAAAGTCCCAGAAAAGAGGGTCACCATTACTTACACATACCGTGTGACAATGGTGACACTCAGCTTGACGGCCTTATCATATGCTTTTTCACGCCCCGCTTAAAGGACCCGGGACTGTAGGAAGAAGGAAACACGTGAGCTGGTAATGAATTCCAGGCCTTAATGGTGCGACAGAGGAAAGAGTCTCCGAACCGCTTGGTTCTTGATTTTTCAGTTTATATATTGTGAAGATGTTTTTTTTTTGGGAAAGAGGAAACAGTTTGCACATGAAAAGCAGAATATCAAAATTAAAAAGTTGCATTACAAACTTAAAGTTAAAGAATCCGTTCATTAAATAGGTAATCATTACCATCGTCTTAGGGTTGTTCCTGGTTAAGATGGCCCTGGGTTGGCTAGGGTGCGAGGGATATCCTATTTACCTCACCTTCGGCAACCAAAAACGACCCACAGGCGTCGTGTGTTTTAGTCGGTTCGAGTCCGACATAACCTCTTCCACCGACCACTGTATCCGTGGGGTGGGGAGTATCCGTGGGGATTTTCCGCACGTTAAAAAAAAGAGTTGTTCTTGGTTATATCCAGGGCTTGGTGTCCACTTAGGTACTCCTTTTCCTCCTAATAAATGATGGTTTAGCTTTGAGGGAAGTGACCCCATCTTACAACCTAAATTTAAGAGGAAAGCCGGCATGAAGGTCTGAAGCTATACTTAAATAAACTATAATTTTTTCTAGAGTTTTTACGTTACCAAGTAAGTTCTGTCAAGTCTGAAGTTAGTGTCAGTAAATACAGCTGAAGTGAGCTGCAGCTACTGTTCAGTCATGTGCCCGATGTCGGTGAAGAAAAGTCACCCCAAAGACGACCGGTCAGTGTTGCCACTAACTTGGCAACTGTAACATGTTGTTCTGGATCAAAACCCCTCAGCTCTCTCCTATAGCGCGCGCGGAAACAGGACTCGTCACCAACCTGGACCTTGTTTCGCTAGAAGGACGGTTAGCCCCAAGCGTCACCTATAGGCTCACGACCTTCGCGTCCTTCTACGGTCCAGGAGAATACTAACCATCGGTAACTGACCGATAATTCCGATAGAATTTTAAAACATTAAATTATGTGTACCTAAAATTAAAAACTGTGAAAAATAGTGAAAGTGAAAAAAAACTGTGAAATAGCTATAATAAATTATAATTTATCTAATTAACTCTTATTATTATTTTTATTATATAAATTTAATTGATCTACATAAATAAATTATTGATGCAATCTTGTGGCTGCACTGAAACCTGTGATACTACTTTTTTGACATTATTACGTTTTTGATTTCATGTTTGACAAAAGACTGTTATTTTTAAAATGGAAAGTTAAGTCACAAACTTGCTGTAACAAATTGGGAATGATATATTTTGTAGGAGGTAGGACCGCGGTAGCCTAGTGGTATGGGTAATGGACCGCTGAGACGAGATCTTGGGTTCGATCCCAGGTCTTACCATGGCACACACCAATGACTTTTCGATGCTTTTCGAAGTTATGTGTGTATTTATCGCAGCTTTATAAGTGCCCGGTTAATGGCAATAGGCTCGCCACCTATTTGGACCTAAACATAAACGTATTGGGACCTAAACATAAACTGGCGAAATGTGGGTGCTAGCACATCTGCCTACCCCTTCGGGGATATAGGCGTGAGTTTATGTTATGTGAGTTTATGTTATGTGAGTTTATGTTAGGTAGGACACAACGGTATTTACGTCCAATTGATTAGACTCGACTGGGGAAGTACCTCCGCCCTACAGAATACCGCGGCTATAATAACCTCGTGTTGACCAAAGCTTGTCCTGCTTTGTCTTTTACACTGACGACTCAAAAACTGTCAATGCTTGCAGGGTTGGCAGCGCGAATGTGACTCTTAGTTTTGCACACGTCCATAGGCCACGGTGACCACTTTCCATCACGTGGGCCGTGTGCTAGTCTGCCACCTGAGTGGTATGAAAAAAAAAATGTACTTATTAATAAATGAGTTATGATTTAAACCTGTTAAACCATCTAGCTGCTATTAACCGAAATAAATCATCTTTCTCGATGTGGCCGATATCTCTGCACACCTTATAACTCATTGAGACAGGCATTAAGTTCTTATCCGATATGAACAAACGTATTATATGTTGGGCACTGTTCCAATGGTAGGAAAAACCTCATTGTACCTTTTAACTTGTGGCAATCTTCCAGTGCTGGCATTACATTTTTTGAACATCTGTATCTGAATTGACATACATATAACTCAAGTAAATTATTGTATTTAGACTAAGTAAACTTAGTAAATGTTTGTAAATAGACCAAAAAAAAATGCCCGTTGAGTTTCTTGCCAGGGTCTTCTCAGGTCAGGGCAGCATTTCGAACCGGTGGTCCATTTGCTAACTTCATATTTCTTTTTATATTGACGTTTTTTAAGTGGCGACTTAATGTCTATGCAGAAAATATGTTTTATGACTTTTGCCTTTTTTGACTATATTTTTATTAAATCTTAATTCAGCAAGTAATTAAATATTACCAACTATTTATCGAGAATCAAGCAGTACGGTGATTATTTTCTTTGCCACAACATAATGTCTTGGAACTATTCAACAGCACAGGTGTTTTCGTCTTCCTACAACACCGGGTTCTTTAGGCGCGGCATGAAAAAGCCTCTGATGAGGCCAAGCTGAGGGCGACTATTAAAAAAATGTTGGTTTCTGTAATGGTACCTCTTTCTTGAGGCTTTATTACCTGCAGCTCATTATCAGGAGAGGTTAAATCATATTGATTGTTAAGTTAATTGACATACAGCACTTTGACATAAATAATTAGAAGATTTTAACATCAGTTTATATGGGATTCTGACATAAAATTACGTATTATTTATTTGAATTCAATTTGTTTCTGATTTCTAATAACATGTCTTTGAATAAATAGATAGGTATGTCTCTTTATTTAACCTTGCTAAGAATTGAGTACCTAACCTATAATGATTGTCAACGGCTATAATAACCTCGTGCTGTGTTCCCGGTGGAGAACCAAAAGCTTGTTTACACTGACGGCACATAATCTCTTGTGTTTACAGGGTTGGCAGTAACTCCCTTTGCGTTGCACACGTCCATAGGCCACAGTAACCACTTTTCATCAGATGGGCCGTGTGCTTGTCTGCCAATCAAGTGGTATAAAAAAATGTAAACAACCTACCCTCTTATTCTCGAACTAAAACCTGCCCAATTTATATGGCACGAGCGATGTACAATACTGCAGCGCTTCGTGCAGTCCGCCCCTTGGCAGTTCGCGTGCTGCAGCAGGCGGGTTGATAGATGCCGCGTTATTGCGGTTTTATTCTGTTGCAGTTGAAGATATATTGCGTTTGCTTAGTTTTCTTGGTTAAAAGTTTGAGTATCGTAGTATAAATAATGTCGGACTCAAACCGACTAAAACGCACGCCGTGTAGGTCGTTGTTAGCTGCCGGAGGTTATTGCGAGGAATATGACTCAGATAATCTTACATCCGGCAACCTGCGGCCCACACAGTCGGCGTGCGTTTTAGTCGGTTTAAGTCCGACATAACCTCCCCCACTGGCCTCTGTGGTGGGGGTATCCGTGGGGATTTTGCGCACAATAAAAAAAGCTGCCGGAGGTTATTATTGGTGATAAGGATTGACATTGGAAGCATTGGGAACTAGCTATTGCCTGCGACTCTGCCCGCGTGGATATCAGTTATCGCGATCGAACATAGCCTATGTCCTTTTCCATGGTCTATACTGTGTCTGTGCCAAATTTCATCAAAATCGGTTCAGTGATTTAAGCGTAAAAGCGTAACAAATATACAGACAGACAGAGTTACTTTCGCATTTATAATATTAGTGTGGATTATGCAAATATGGTTCCTAGCGTAGTGCCCTGAACAAATGATCTGTTATCAGGTCCATTAGAGAATTCTAACTCTCACGGTTTCAGATCAACTGCTCCTGGATTCTACTAAAGCAAAACCATGGTCATACCACAGATACTGCGAGAAATGGCATTAAATTTTATACTTTATTTCTATAGGCATGAATTCCATTATACCTCGTGTTGTGTTCGCGGCGGTGAGTAGGATAGCCAGAGCTCACAAGAGAGTTTATAATTATGCTGTAAGCTCTGTCTGGTTAAAGCTGTAAAGACCAAAAGCTTGTCCTGCTTTGACTTCTAAACTCTCTTTTCTTATAGAAGCGGCAGCACGAGTGTGACTCTTGGTTTTGTACACGTCCATAGGCCACGGTAACCACTTGTTTGCCACTTAAGTTGTATTAAAAAAGCTATGACTACACCTGAATATTCCCATTCCCATTTGCGGGAGGAGGTAGGACACGACGGTATTTCTGTTCAGTTGAGCAGTCCGACTGGGGAAGTATCTCCGCCCTACAGAATACCGCGGCCATAATAACCTCGTGTTGTGCTCCCGGCGTGAGTAGGCCAGAGCTCACAGGAGAGTTTTTGTGCTGTCAGTAGAAAGACCAAAAGCTTGTTCTGCTTTGTCTTTTACACTGATGACACAGAAACTCTTTTTGCTTATAGAATTGGCAGTACAAGTGTGACTCTTGCTGTTGTACACGTCCATAGGCCACAGTAACCACTTATCTGCCACCTAAGTTGTACAAAAAAAGCTATGACTACACCTAAGTATTCCCAATTCCCGCATATTCCAAAATAACACCCCCATAAACTAGAATGTAGGTATTACATAAATAATAAGACAGCTATTTCTGGCGGTTGCATTGCAACTCTTTGAATATATGTAGCACTATGCCCAAAACATACGCTCAGTGCCAGGGTACTATCTGTCTGTCCGCCTACTGCTGCCATCTAGTCGCGGATAGAAGAATTAAATTGACGTTTATATCTTAATCTTAATTAATGTATTAATTAGGTATTTTCCTGTACTTAATATAAATTATTTAACAGAGCTTTTTAAAACAAGAATGGTAAAACAGCGGTAAAAAGTGGGGTAAAATTATTATTATTATTATTTTATATTTTTTACTAGATGACCCAGCAAACGATGTTTTGCCATGTATATTTTTTTAGTTCAATAAAAATAGCTATCTACTATAAGTGTGATTGATTTATAATCGAAAGATAAAAATCCCGATGGAAAAATAGGGGAAGATCGTAGAGGGTTAAAAATGCAGGTTTGTATGTATTTTCTAATGCAGTATCAAAAATAAATATCTAAAAATTAATAGAAAGATATCGGTGGACTACCCTTAACATTGAGGGGGATGAAAAAAAGATGTTGTCCGGTTTTCAGACCTACCCAATATGCACACATAATTTCATGAAGTCGGTCAAGCCATTTCGGTGGAGTTTAACTATAAATGTCGCAACAAGAGAATTTTTAGGTCATTACATAATATATGAATTTGCCGTTTTTTTAAAGAAATTGGAGGAAATTCAATTTTCAGTACTAACATTTTTGGATTTTGTTTAGGAATGACAAATCCATATTTCGTGTTTTTTTTTTTGTGTATGAATGAGACAACATTAATCTAACAAACACTTTTATTATATTTTGAAAAATGATATCAAAGAATCAATTTCATTTATTCATTTTAGGCACATAAAGAGCACATGAACGTCAAAATTTTACAATTATGTATGTCAAGAAATAATATAAAAATATTAAATAATGTAAAAATAAACCATTGGAAAATGATTCTTTCGCTGGTTCGGTAGATTAGTTCTACTAGATACCGGCAAGAAACTCAGCGAACTACATTAGAACTAGATTATTTTTCTTTTTTAAATTTGTTTTGGTTTACAATTTATTTTGTGCGAGCAAGCAAGAGACTTATGTTGACCACGCATTAACATCATTAAGGTACTCATCCACTTTATAGTAACCTTTATAAAATGGATAGCTGTAAAAAGTAATTTGAAATTTATTATCAAAATAGATAGCATTTAGGAAGTACTGTTTATGAAGATCGATTTTAATTTATCAAGCGGCCAATAAAAGCAACATTTAATACACAGTTGTAAAATCTTGAAATCAACTTTCAAACAAAATATAAATAATGGAAATAGCTATTAAATTACAGGAAAAACGAACTCATGAATCTGTAAGAAAATTTCGGCAATTTCATAGGTAAAGACCTAATATTAGATTTATTTTTAATCACTGTACCTATAGAATACCGGATTTAACATACTGCCTATACAACGGTTTGTGCTCAGATGAATTATTATTTGACATGATGCCCGTAGCTACATTCTATCATCGCACCTCTCGCCATAGGCAGGGAATTCATCGCCACACATTGCGACCTGAGACGGTGCGCACTGTGCGGTATGAAAGAAACTTCATCCCACGCACACTCAAGCTGTGGAATGACCTCCTTGCTGCGGTTTTCCCAAGCACCTACAATATGGGGTTCTTTAAGAGGGGCATCAGAAGGTTTCTTCATGGTCGGCAGCGCGAGTGTGACACCCCTGGTGTTGCATACGTCCATAGGCCACGGTAACCGCTTCCCATCAGGTGGGCCGTGTGCTTGTCTGCCAACTAAGTGGTATAAAAAAAAATGTAACAAATATACAACATTATGTAAAATTTCTTGCGTTTAATATTTCATTTGGGTATAAAACGGAGACAGTGCATTAGCGGTTAGAGCAAAAATGCTTGGTCTTTAGTTTTGTTTTGTTTATTTGCTGTTGTATTCAATACTGCTAGACCGACTCCACTTTACACAAAATCACAATTAACATACATACATATAATCACGCTTTTATCCCCGGAGGGTTAGGCAGAGGTGAATTAACACCCTCATTTCACCATTATTGTATTCGGTCCCACGTAATACGGGGTGAGCCTATTGCTGTTTTCCGGGCACTATTGTTGCCTCAAGCCATGCATCTCTGGCTGAGTCTGGGCTGTATATATATGTCTGATGTTAAACAGTCTTATCCCTTAGTCGCTTTGTACGACACCGCATGGGAAAATTGCAATTAAATAGTACCTAATTATTAAAAAAACAACCTAGCTGGTGGGAAGTATTATATTCCTTGAGGCCCTGCCAGTCTCACCTTCAACGCTACCAACTCGCGCACGCTAGCGAACTTGACGCTAGCAAGTTGATGAATGACCCAAATCAATGCATAGTTATTCAAAACAAATAAAGTGGCAGGACAGGACCTTAAGTCAAGTAAGCCCAAACAAGCCAAGCGGTTCGGAGACTTTTCTTTGCTGCACCACCAAGACCTGGAATTCATTACCAGCTCACGTGTTTCCTTCTTCCTACAGTCCCGGGTCCTATAAGCGGGGCGTGAAAAAGCATATAATGAGGCTGTCAAGCTGAGTGTCACCATTGTAACATGGTATATGTAATTAATGGTGACCCTCTTTTCTGAGACTTTGCCTACAGCTTACCATTAGGCAAAGCGAAGTCTAATTGATATGCCCTTAAATAAAAGCAGCTCTCTTTTCCAATGGAGTAAACAGTGACCAGTGGTGAGTAGGGTAGCCAGAGCTCACTGGAGAGATTGTATGCTGTCAGCGGGAAGACCAAAAGCTTGTCCTGCTTTATCTTTTAAACTGAGGACACAGAAACTCTGTACTTACAGGGTTGGCAGCGCGACTGTGACTCCTCTGGTGTTACAGACGTCCATAGGTCACGGTAACCACTTTCCATCAGGTGGGCCGTGTGCGTGTCTGTCAACCAAGTGGTATAAAAATTTGACCACATTATTTTCCACTTACTGCGTAAAATCCTTTATGAAAATCCGAGAGTGAAGGAATACACATTTCTTTACATAAATTCTCGATTGTGTATATTTACTTTTGACCTGACCTTTCTTTAAATCATCCTCGGTCTACCCTTACTGGGTTGCCAATTCAACCTTCGCTTCATACAACTGATTCATCAATGTTCTTTTGGCCATCCTCGTTGCTTATTCAACAATAATACTTCCAGTACTTTTATTTTTTACAATTTTTGTGGTAGAGTAGGATAGGTAGATGAGGTTATTCAGCTCAAATTTACACCATTGCACTATGCTGCAGCCAATCACTATCTATTTCTACAATAGTTATTTATATAAAGCCATCAGCGGCTATGATATCTGTCAGTGAGTATACATCGCGGTAGCGACGGGCCGCGATGAAAGCAATATAAACCATGACCATAAACCATTTACGAATTTTACGATAGTGTCTAGTCAGATGAATTTATTGGTTTATGGACAGGGCTGCCAGTGACGTATTTATTCTACTTACAATACATACAATATTATTTATTGTACACCATAAACAATATATACAAAAAACAGTTTACATGGCTCTCAAAACTATTTGGCTGCTGGATCTTCGCACTAGGATTCCCTGTGTCGTGAAGATCAGTCCTCTTTCGCGAGAAGACAGCACAAAACACTCTTCAGTGAGCTCTTATCGCTAGGCGTGATTTCTTACAGACAACCTGTGACAATGGTCTGGGCATTGGAGTCATGCATGGGCAGTTAAGCGGTACTTAATTCAGGATAAAAAGCTAGCTGCAGATTTATATTAGTCTTAGTTTAATAATTAGTGCCCGATGAAGTACATATATAATAGGGCCACCTCATCTCTTCCCGTAGGTGTCTTAGAAGGCAACTAAAGCATATTGCTGTTCAACTATATACATACATCAAGACATCGAAATGTGGGTACTAATACACCTCTGCCTAGCCCTTTTTTTAGTTATTTATTACCAATAAACTTTTGTTATTAATGTGGTACTGCCACATACCAAGATGAGATCATGGTTCCAATCATATTATCTGTGATGTTATCTAAGATAATCCAATTACCTAAGATAACCCAAGATAGAGCGTCCTTGCGCTGCTGCATAAGAACTGCATAACGGACACCGCATATTCTACGGGGATTTCCGCACAAAAAGCAACTGCCATTTGACTTCTAAACCCTGAGAGTAAACCCTGCGTGGAACTCTCATTAGTCAATTAACGGAATTTAATGTAACCCAAAATGTACCCTTTTTTACGTGCGAAAAATCCCCACGGATTCTCCCCCGCCGGAGCCGGTGGGAGACGTTATGTCGGACTCAAACCAACTAAAACGCTGGCTCGTTGCTATAGGAGGTAGGACACAGCGGTATTTCCGCGCAATTGAGCAGTCCGACTGGGTAAGCACCTCCGCCCTACAGAATACCGCGGTTATAATAACTTCGTGTTGTGTTCCCGGCGGTGAGTGGGGTAGCCAGAGCACACTGGAGAATTTGTGCTGTCAGTGGGATGGCTAAAGGTTTGTCCTGCTTTGTCCTCTAAACTGACAGCACAGAAACTCTGTGCTTACAGGGTCGGCAGCACGAGTGTGGCTTCTCTGGTGTTACACACGTCCATAGGCCACGGTAACCACTTTCCATTAGTTGGGCCGTGCGCTTGTCTGCCACCTAAGTGGTATAAAAAAAAAGTTGCCCAAGGTGAGGTTAACAGGCATATCTCTCGGCCCAAAAAGCACCCTTGAATGATGCAAGATAAAGTAACAGTATATTCTAATCTTCTGACAGCCCTAGTTGCCGACACATCTACGATCTATATCATATATAAAAGTGCATTTACAGAAGCAATACCATAAATTATTGCCACATACAATATTATTATTATAGCACACAGTTACAGGTTGCAGTACTAGAGCAGTCTGCTAGTACTTTTAACTTTTGATACGAAATTTTATTGCTAGTGGTTTAAGACATATAGTGACTAATACTTTATTATTGAAGGATGTTCAACTTTATACTTTAATTTGATGAGAAATATAGATTAAAATAACTGAAAATTGTTGAAATCAAGATGTCTGCGAATTGAATTGTCTGGAATTGTCATTTTAATGCGAGATATCGTCGTAAAAGTTTCTTAGTCATTTACAATCACCATTTTATTTTGTTTTACATGAATGTTAAGAGTTAAGAGCTAATTGTCAAGAGTTTGACACTCTGCTTGCCCGTCAACAGACGAGGCTTGAGAATGGGTTTTCTCGCGGTTTAGAAGTCAGCTGCAGTGGTTCCCATAGTGACCAAAATATGCCAAATATAACAGGGATAACGGAGCCCGGACTCCTGTGACCATGGCCAATAAAAAGATTTCCATTTTTATCCTTTGGGTACAGAACCATAAAAGCTACTGTAAAAGTATCCGAACTTATAATGAATTGTTGATGTTATTATTTACAGTGTCTTTAAGTTCTGTCACATTTTACTTTTTCTTAGGTTTAATTAAATGAATTCGAGAGAAATTAACAATAGAATTTTCTATCTTTCCAGGCAATGCTATTCTACGCGCCTCGCTGGCTGTGGAAGTCATGGGAGGGGGGCAAGATACGAGCCCTGATGATGGACCTGGACGTGGGAGTATGCACGGAGATAGAGAAGAAGACGAAGAAGAAGCTGATCCTCGACTACCTGTGGGAGAACCTGAGGTACCACAACTGGTGGGCGTATCGGTACTACCTCTGCGAGTTTCTCGCTCTTGTCAATGTTATAGGTGAGGAGTCTTTTCTTTAATATTCTTACTATTAAGGTAGCAAACCAGCAGCAAACAGTACATAAAGACTTTTGTCGTGTATTGTAAATTGTTACTACTATTACCAGAACCACCATCAAGGTAGTGACTGCCATTCTAGACACAGCGTGTGTAATCGCAGCCTCTATTCTTTGGACTGTATCCAAGAATACCATCCTTAAATAATTAAAACTATTATATTATATCCATTATTTATTTATTATAACACTAAATTATACATATAATATTCTATCCGTTTCACTCTCTTCTTATCTGAACTAAAAACTTGATTAATTAAAAACTATAGCAAGGTCCCTGCATGTTTAATCCAGCGGGGGGATTCCTGAAGAGTCTCACTAGAATGTGACATTCTAGCGAGGCCTAATAAAAAAAGGAATACCATCAGGTTAGGTGCAGTGAATTTGACGACCTAAATATAAAAAAAATCAGGTGTATTGGTTTGTAGGGGAGGTAGGGTTGGGCCTTACAGATCATTCTAGGGTCCAATAGTCACTTAATAGTATAACATCAACTTGACGTTGTTGCCGATAGTATCCGAGGTTCTCAGCTAGGAGTCCTAGTTCCATTTATTGTACATACATACATATAATCACGCCTTTATCCCTGGAAGGTTAAGCAGAGGTGAATTAACACCCAAATTTCACCAATAATTGTATTCGGTCCCACGTAACAGGGGTGAGCCTATTGCCGTATTCCGGGCACTATTGTTGACTCGAGCCATGCTTCTGAGGCTGAGTCTGAGCTATATATATATATGTCTGATGTTAAACAACCCTATCCCTTAGTCACCTTGTACGACACCGCATGGGAAGACATGGGGTGGCCCTAATTCTACTCTGCCGGAAACCACGCGGCACGTTTATTGTCATCTTTTCTATTTGACTCATACGAATTTTGTGGGAGGAACTGCCGTCTGACCTCCTAAATCCAAGAGAAAAGCCTGTGCCAGAGTGTCATCCAATAATTAGTAGGTGTACTGGTATGCAGACTCATCTTAGATGGCTTGTCCCCCAAGAGCTTATCCATACCAATACTGCTATCTATTCTGTTCCTATACTCTTACCACCTACCTACCTATCTATCTAACATATTTCATCTAAATATCTACCTAAATATTTATCTCACTTTGGTGCCGTGGGAAAACGGCAGGTGCTTGGTGTGGGACGCCACATGCGTCAGCACTGTCGCGGCCACGCATCTTGGTCGCACCATCAGTGCCCCGGCGGCGGCGGATGAGGACGCCGTGAGCAAAAAAAGAGCGAAATACGCTGCAATGGAGCCACAATATCATTTTGTGCCCATTGCGGTGGAGACTATGGGCAGTTGGGGGTCGGACACGAAGAGGTTGATCGCGGAAATTGGCCGCCGCATCCACGACCAAGGCGGTGACTTCCGATCTGGCTCGTTCCTGGGGCAAAGGTTGGCTATTGCGATTCTGCGGGGCAATGCGGCCAGCATCATGGACACCTTTGCACCGGGAACGATGCGGAGTGGGTTATTTGACGCGACATGATCGCGAGTATGTAATAAATAAAAAGATTCTAAAAGTATCAATATTATCGTGATAGAAACAACATCATATTAAATCAACTTCACTTCTGAGTTTATTGCCCTTTACGAAACATAAATAGATAAAAAATATTATTAGGTATCGTTCCAACAAAGCACAAACAACAGATACTCAACAATATGGCCGCGATTCCGGTGTAATGTCAAACTTGCAATGGCTATTTACTTTCACTTCCTGTCGTCCAATAACAAAAAAGTAAGTAGGCCATGGGGAAATAACGCCATGCTCGCGATCGTCAGTGTTGGGCCATTAAGCACCTGAATTTTTGTGAACCGCCATAAGAGGAACGGAAAGCGAATTGCAAATACAACCCTATTCAAATGGGAAATACAGACAGAAAAACATTTAAGGCCTAAAATGAAGTCACAGAAACTTAACTTTACATATATATCCACGTTTGTAAATCCCCAAAGGGGTAGACAGAGGTGTATTAACACCAACATTTTGCCAAATATGATTATCGGTCCCACGTATACGTCTCTTATAGACGAGCCTATTGCCGTCAAGTAGGCACTTTGTTATTGACTGTATACTTATTGTCGGATGAAAAACAGCCCTTAATCCCCTTCTATGACGACACTCACGAGAAGTAACACAAAACTTAGTTTGCGAGCAGATAATTGAAAATATTAAAATATACAATCCCGGGATGATAAACGATGAGTTTATCGCATATAATATTCGCAAATTTGTCCTAATCATTCTCTTTCTTTCATATTCCAGTTATCTTTTTCCATTTATAATCACTTTTCGCGATTAAATCATGGAACTTACTATTTCTGCCGATGTTTCGGATGCGTTGCAGCACCCGTGGTCACAACTTGATTAGCTTGCTAGGGTACTGCAACGTATTTTTTGTGCGAATACCCACCATTACTTTTATTATGAACGATTAGGCTGGCGACACACCATACTCACTATGTCAGGTTTTAACGGCACTGTGTTTTTTGATTTTAGTATGTTAATCACTGGATTCCAGGTTCCGGATAGTTTGAATACATCTACCCAAACCATTGTATAATTATGAATTCACATCGCGATAGTTTAAAAATAACTTTTCCATTTGTCAACCAATTGATCAAGAGCGTTTCACAACTACCGATTCGCCCGTCTTCCCTATGTACCTAGCTCCAATGGCTACCAAGTGTAACAAAATTAACTCTCGGAACTTAACGTTGAGTCTTAGTCGCATCCGGGGCTTTCACCTCGGAGCCCGGGGGCCGCTTTTCATCCTCCACATTTCACGGATCATCCCTGGAAGTGAGACCATTGGCATTAGTATCTTTCTGTACGATTATATCACTGTAAAGTTAACACTAAAAAAACTTGAGGCAAGTTATAATTCATAATATCTTCATAATTTTTTGAAATTCTTGTCTGTTTGTCTGCAATGGATGCAAAAATTACTGAAGCAGTTTTCTTTATTAGGTTTTGATCAGACTTAAAATCTAATGTTTAGTCACAATCTGGTGATGCAGACAGGTGGAGCTGCTTAATTCTACTAAATACTACAAAAATCTACTTAAATAACATATTTATATAACAAGGCGTCGGTCTGTCCGCTCATTTCGTAACCCGCGCGGCTAAGCATGTCCTAAACTGATATATCAGGACACATCTGCCGCCGCCACGATCTGAATCGAGAACTAACGCACGTACGCAATAAACAAAAACGCTACAGAAGATTCACTCAACGTTTTACTCATAATTATTGAAGAAAATATTGTACTTTGTCGCGATGTCAAATATATGAAAAATTTGATTGTTGGTTCGTATCCGGCTCGAAGGACCATATATTATTGAATTTCATTGATTTCAAATTGGTTTATAGAAGATTAGCTACTACCCGTGGCTACGACCGCGGAAACTATGTCGGTTATCGCAGCCAAACATAGCCTATGACCTTGCCCAAACTATCTCTATAAGATGAAATTTATCTTTAAACTATCGCGGTGTGAATTCATAATACGCGCTACATTCATGCAGTTAGGATGGTTGCCGATACGTCAGCGACGCAGTTTGAGGGCGGTGATGATGATACATAAAACTCCTAATATCCCCTCTTATTTATCATCTCATATTCAGCTACTTGGTTCTCACCACAACAGAAATCTGCGGTCAGCTGACTGTATCTCTACATCACCCTAAGGTTGACTGTTAGATAATGCCTTTGGCATTAAGTCCGCCTTTGTACAAAATTACTGTGCATAAAGTTGAATAAATAAATAAATTCATAATAGGGGCTGCAACGTATCCGAAACGTCGGCAGAAATAGTAAGTTTTACGATTTAATCGCGAAAAGTGCCGTAGCCTTGTATTTATTATGAAATTTATCATCAAAATCGGTTCAGTGCTTACGATTTGTTGCTTGCAAACGACAGAGTGACTTTCGTTTTCATCTGGGAATGCAGTTCAGAATATCAGCAAAAGTTATGAAAGGGCTCCTAAATATGTTTTGCTCTAACTATAACGGTTAAGGGTAGCTCTTACTGTCCCATTCCAAAAATACATCCTATATAGCAAATATGTGTATTCTTAGGTCATAACCATTTCATTATACTTGTTATTCCAATTTGATCTTATTTATGAAATGTACTATTCAACATATTCTTCATATCTCCCCGAAACATACCCTGGGTTACGAGATGAAGGTCTGAAATGCAAACGGAACAGAGACAACTTTAATAAGTCAACTATTAAGCCTTTATAATAACATCTCGTCTAGACAAAGTTTTAAAGGGCAGTAAAATAATCCAATAACTTTTAAGAACTTCCACACTGAGTCTACTGATTTCTCTCCACACCGTGTACGGTCGACTCGCTCCGATTGTAAATCATAACATATTGAATTAAAAGGCACATAAAGTAACTTTTACAACACAAAACAGTTTTTTATGTGCCGGCTCCTGCACAGGCATGCGATAAAATAACGTTGCGTTAGCTGTTTCAACCACAACTGTTTAGAATTCAGATGATCGGACAGGTTAAGAAGGGCAGTCGGCGTTTTGGTAATATGGGCGTAGCTCATAGCTAAGATTGGTTATGAATAAAATGTAAGGAATAACTGAAACCCATTAGCCTACCATCATAGGTTAGTACTACTATTACTAATTAATATTTAACTCATAAACTCATAAGCTCACGCCTATATCCCCGAAGGGGTAGGCAGAGGTGCTAGCACCCACATTTCGCCAGTTTATTTTTAGGTCCCAATGTAATAGGTGAGGAGCACTTATAAATCTGCGATATATACACACATAGCTTCGAAATGCAACGAAAAGTCATTGGTGTGTGCCATGGTAAAACCTGGGACCGAACCCGAGAACTCGTCTCAGCAGTCCATTACCCATACCACTAGGCTACCGCTGCATTAATATTTAATATACCTTTTGTATCCTATTTTATATTCTTGTAAATATTAGTTTATATCTTATTACATTATAATATTCCTTAAAAAAAACTCTTGAAAAACTGTGTGGCAAAGATATAAAAAGAAAAAAGTTTCTTTTTTTATCTAAACTATATAGCTATACTATATACTTATAAAGCTGAGGAGTTTGTTTGTTTGTTTGAACGCGCTAACCTCAGGAACTACTGGTTTGAATAAGTTATTTGACAAGGTCATCCGATTCTGCCCAACACCGCTTAATATGTTAGTTTATTCTTGAAAAATATGCCTTACTAAATAAGATATTTCCTAACCCAACTGAAACTATGACTTTTCTTAATTCTTTATTGCACACACACAGTACAGAGGTCATACACAAAATAAATATATGAGAAATATGTACAAAGGCGAGTTTAACTCAATATGAGTTCTCTACCAGCAAACCTTTGAGTAGCAGAGTAGCAGTTAAAGTAATAAGGGGATGTGAAGTGTACATTAAATTTCAGATAAAAGAAGGGTACCTAAACAGGTACATATGCACATAAACATACATACACAGCATTCATATTACACTTACGTACATACATACATATATACATACATACATTCAATAAGTTATTATGTAAATACTAAAGGAGGTAGGACACGGCGGTATTTCCGCCCGATTGAGCAGTCCAACTGGGGTAGTACCTCCGCCCTAAAGAATACCGCGGCTATAATAACTTCGTGTTGTGTTACCAGCGATGAGTAGGGTAGCCAGAGCTCACTGGAGAATTTGTGCTGTCAGTGGGAAGATTAAAGGCTTGTCCTGCTTTGTCTTCCCATGACGGCACAGAGACTCTACTTACAGGGTTGGCAGCGCGACTGTGACTCCTCAGGTGTTACAGACGTCCATACGTCACGGTAACCACTTTCCATCAGGTGGGCCGTGTGCTTGTCTGCCAACTAAGTGGTATAAAAAAAAATTAAAAAAAAACTTCATAATATTAGTTTTTTTTAAATACATTTCATTTATTCAGAACAGTGATACAGAGAGTGACCAGCTGCTTTCCTAGATAGGCTTCAGGTAGCCTGTGTAAGGGTAAACAGTACCCTTCCCTTTGGTATGGTAGACAATGGTTTTACTTACATATAAATAAAAAGTTGATTACAATATTTAACACAAATTTTATTAAACTTTTTATACATATCTCTGTGTCACCCGCTAGCCAGGTATAAACACATTACAATGACATTTTAAAGGCTTTATTTTAACAGTGTAAATTCAATTAGATACGTAACTGCACTAAAAACCAAACATAAAATTTTTTTCTTCGTTACAATTTTTCATTCATGAATTACGTTTAGAAATATTTATCTGCAATCTGCAATGCATCTTTTATCTGCATCTTTTTTCAAAAAATAGGTATAAACTACATAACACAATGTGAAGACTAGAAGTGAAGTCGAAGTTTCTGAAACTTTTCGACTACCTACACGAATTTTACATTTTAAAGCTGGGTTTCACTGCACTGCGACCTCCGTTTACATAACAATTTGAACATTTAAGTAAGTCCGTATTTGAGTACAATACTCATTCAATGTGTCAAATCTGTGAGATTCAGTATGTAGAGTGTAACAAAATCAACTTTCGGAACTTTGTGGTATTTCTTAGTAACAGAAAATATGTATAGGAAAAAAAAGTATTGGGTGACTTGTAAACTTTTTTTTTATACCATTTAGGTGGCAGACAAGCACACGGCCCACCTGATGGAAAGTGGTTACCGTGGCCCATGGACGTGTGTAACACTAGAGAAGCCACACTCGCGCTGCCGACCCTGTAAGTACAGAGTCTCTGTGCCGTCAGTGTAGACGACAAAGCAGGACAAGCCTTTAGTCATCCCACAAACAGCGCAAATTCTCCAGTGAGCTCTGGCTACCCTACTCACCGCTGGGAACACAACAGGAAGTTATTATAACCGCGGTATTCTGTAGGGCGGAGGTACTTCCCTAGTCGGACTGCTCAATTGGGCGGAAACACCGCCGTGTCCTACCTCTATAAACTTTCATGAGCACGCGCGCATCACGGCTCGATAAGCTCTGAATTCCGAATTGCGTCCCCGTGGTAGTGTAAGCATACAAACATGAGCGTAATATTAAATAAACAATGAAAAATTTACATTCTTAATTTTTATTAATATTTTATTCGGATTTAGTTATGAAATGAAATGAAAGTTTATTTGTCAGAATATGGGTGAGTGGGTACAGAAATTTTGGATGTTAGCATTTAGGTGCGAGCCATACTCTACCACTGTGTGGCGTACAAAATTATCGACACTGATCAACCTCCCAAAGTTTCGAGAGTTACACCGAGCTTGTTACCCCTTATAGACTGTGCCATTACGAGTATCGTTCTGAAAAACGGGTCTTAGATTGGATTGAACCAATGATAGATACCACCACAATTTACCAAACAACCATCATTAGAAAGAAAGAAGAAAGAAAGAAAGAAATATTTGAATTTCTCTTCGGATTCTATCACCATGTTAACTTTTTACGATTGCAACCACACTATTGAAAATTTGAACAGTATCATGGAAAACTATACTGTTGAACTTAAATATAGTGAAATTATAAATCATCAACTATAAATCATATTTAATCTGATATCGCCAATGGTTTCTGGAGGCCAGATTGTACTCACTTCTCGGAAAATATCGAATATTAACCAATCCCGCAGTTAGACAGGAAAATAAAGACCCCAGAGAAGCGAAGTGAAAGCTTCAGATGCGACTGGAATAAACGCTAGGATGAAGAAGATCACAATCCTCACAAATTTTATCGTTTCTGTTTTCAGGGCAAATGTTCCTGATGAACCGCTTTTTCGACGGGGAGTTCATGACATTTGGACTCAAAGTGATCAAGTACATGGAATCCGACCAGGAGGTTCGGTTCGACCCCATGATCTACATATTCCCAAGGTAAATATTATCAAGTCTGCTACGAACAATAATCTGACAGTAAATTGCTATCGTGATGGAATATCGGGTATGATAGTTGGTTCAATTCCAACATAGTCACATAGCAAACGGCTCATAATCTGGTTGCTTTATTATTCTGACGCATGACCCTTTGAAATGCCTTGCAGCAATAAAACTTTAACTTGCGCATTGTCCCCTATATAATATAAGACGAAGCTTTTTCTGTTTATAGCTAGAATACCAATAAACATACCTACTTAGAAACTCAAAACTTGTGCCTTGATCATAAGCACCGAGTGAAGTGGCGAGACAGTGCACTCAGTCGATGCTCGGTACGTGTGAACATAGCGTCAAGTATGGCAAGTACATCACACTCGGCCGAAAGCACTGTCTCAATCCACTCAGTTCGTGTAATCAAGGCATTAGAAACAAAAAAAACTTAGAAACATACTTAGAAATATAATTTATGTTAAAACAAGTCACACTAACGTTCAAAATACGAGTATAACTACTTCCTTTTTTGGGGACTGAGTGACGTGAATATTATGTTTATTACAATTTAGTTAACATTTTCTATACTTGTATGTTCCAGAATGGTGAAGTGTACACTGTTCAACAAATTCGGCTCATCAGGCGAGGTAGAACGGCACGACGCGCTCTGCATACTCCCACTGAATGTAGTCAACGAGAAGATCTACGTCTTCCTTTGGTTCTGGTTCGTCATCCTAGGAATCCTGACCCTCATTACTCTCATTTACCGGCTCGTCATCATCTTCTCTCCCCGCATGCGCGTATACATGATGCGTATGCGGTTCAGGCTAGTCCGTCGCGACAACATCGATACCATTGTCAGACGCAGCAAGATGGGCGACTGGTACCTTCTCTACATTCTAGGAGAGAACTTAGATTCAGTGATCTTCCGGGACATAATGAACGAGTTCGCAAACAAACTGAACCACAATTACCAGCATCATATCCACGGAGTTCCGGACGCGTGACCTCCGGTGCCCGGGTGGGTGTTCCACACGTGACTGACGTCACTGCAGCGCGACATGGACCCGCCAGTCTAAGCCACCCCGACTTATAAATTGTCGTGAAAACGTCAAGTCGGGTCGACCGCTCCAGACCGGGCCCAGAGTACCGCCCTGCAGTACCCCACGTATGTTCTAGATACTGGACAATACTAACGAGTGTAAAGACTACTTTTATCGATACTTTTTAAATCGAAATCGTAACAGTGCAATTCTAAACATGCAATAATAGTTTGTACTTAATCTTTAAGAACGTGATCTCAGGACGAATCCTATCGAAAGCCTTCTACAGAAACATCGACGGCTGCCCCGTTAGCACTAGTATACTTTTTAGATCTATTTTACTCATAGTTCGACTCGTAGTACTCTGTTAATCGATGCTTCTTTGTTTTATCTACTTTTGCTGTTGTATTATATTGATTGTAAGCACACGGTGAGCACACAATATACATTTTATACACACGGTTTCACTCGCCAAGGATTTGACAGACCAAAAAAATTAAAGCAATAATTAATAAAGCAATTTAGTATTATAGTGTAGTTATAATATTAACTAGTTGAACGAAGTAATACTTAGGAGAGTCGAGGTTCATATCCCCGTGTATGTAAATGACCACGAACTTGACAGTGACGTAGCTTGTCAAAAGACATTAATTGCAATTAACGAACGAAATATTGTTAGATTAGTTATTTCATGTACTGAATTGAAAAGGTTTTTTTTAATATAACCGTATGTTCCTATATTGTACGAAACAGATAACAATGCCTAAAGCTAATTCGATTAATTTAAAGAATAATAAATTTTCATCTAATACTTCCCTTGTAAGTAAAAATAGCTGGTAAATTGAAATTTTATAATAATTATAGCCTTATAATAGAAGTACACTTCAAGAAATAACATGAAGCTCAAAATGATGACAAAATAAGAACACTGCCAGAAACGAACAAAACTGAACGAATAACATTCTTTAGATTCCTTATTAAGATTTGTTGTATTTGACTAATTTGACTAATACGGAGCGACTGAATCTTATTATTTTCGATTTTAGACTTACCTTTGGTCGATAAAATCTAACGGACAATTAAGATACAATCAAGACTTAACAATATTACAAGAAATGTCAGTATCTTTTTGTTTTTAACTAGATTTTATCAATTGAAGATGATACTGTGCGTTTACAGTTATACTTAGGATCTTTGCTCTTTGGCACAAATATTTTCTCGTAATGTGTATCTAGGGTCTGTATCAAATTATTCCAGAGTTATGAATCGAGTAGAAAGAGACCCTAAAGGCATTCCAGCGAAATTTTTATTTCTTTGATGATCTGTATTGTTTGCATTATTATGTTTGATATGATTACTCGAAATCTGTCTGTCAATCGATTTACTCATAACTGTAAACTGTACAGGGCTAACTAGAGAACATTATTTGCCTTAAATTAGGCTAAAATTATTATTGTTATCATACATTTGTTGGTGTTCGTAAGGATAGTAGTGAATTGTATCAGTTTCATTGAAAATGGAACGGTGGTCTTCTGACAATATACTCTAGCTCCAAAAATGTTAAGTTCCAATTACTGTTATTCCTCACAATGGTTTCACTGCCATGGTTACCAAAGATCGTGCGAAGTGGTGAAGGAAAAGTCGAAAGAGTGAAAGCCATGGATGCAATAAGGATCAGACATCTTAATGATGGTAGTAACTTTTCTTGAAATCATTAAAAGTATTAAACTAGATAAAAACGATCTACTAATGAAGAAAGAAATATTGTTAGAGACCACTTTGAAGAAACTAAAATAGTAATGTAAAAAGGTTGTCGGATGTAAAAATGTATAGTGTCATTATTTATGTTTCAAAAAGGCCTATTGTTTACATTATTCTTGATGTAAAATGTTCTGTTCTGTTTGGTAAAAGACATAGTTTCATTTAAAAGTTCAAATATAATCAAATAGTTGCACAATTCTGCTTCAACGTTATGCAATATTATAACTTCTGGGCACTCTGTTTTTTTCATCATAGATTCTTTTAAATGTTCAATATCATCAAAAATTGTCAAAACAAGTATATTGCTCCATTTAACTTTATGTAACTCACTTTCTTTATTATTATAAATAAAGGTAATTTCCTGATTAGTAACATGAATCACACAGTGTTATTATTCTCGTCAATCCTTCAAAGTAATGCTTTCATCTAAAGCCTATGAAACTGGATATCAAACGCTTCTTAAAAATCGAAATCAACAAATTCCATCTTTATGATGTTTTAAGCGATTTTATTTTCTTTTTATAGCTGAACCATTGGTAAATAGAGTGCCTAACATAACTTTTATCATCATTTCCATGATGATGATGAAGATGCTTGTACCCTGTCTTGCGGTGAACTTAACACAATACAGATACACAAATAGTTAATGACTTTATGCCAAATATTGTGCCAAAAGATGAGTTTAAGAGGAGGTGTACAACAGAACAGAGTTACCATGGGAGATATTGAATAAAGAAAATTGAAAATCTTTTTGTATTTTTATTTCTTATTTTTCCTTTATCTTTTTATATAAGTACAAAGCTCTCGGAGTTATTAGTTCAGCAAAGTTTATGCAGACTTGCAACACCATAGGGATAAGACATACGTTGTCATCTGCAGGAGAAAGCTACTTTTTCTTCAATGAAATGGTAAAAAATAACAAACAACTGCACACTTTCATCATAGCTATCATATATAATGCACACATTCTGCTATCTTTATAGAACAACTTGGTCTATTCGTCTAAAGAAAAGCATGGTAGACATCAATGCCATCAAATTTCTTTGATGTCAGTCAATCTAGTCACATAGGTAACCTGACAACCGCCCCTGCGGTAATCCATTTATCGAATAGAAATCGAATTGACGCAAAGGCAGTTTACGGAATTGTTTACAAAGGAAATTGTGAGGTAAGACCCTTCACACTATTCATTTTTTATCCCAGAATCCGAGGTGGAAGGTTCCGGATGCGACTGAAATTAACGCTGAGAGGAAGAAGAGTGTGACGTAAAGCATAGTAAGCCAGTTTCAAGTGGTGCGAAAGAATCAGTGTGAAAAGCATTTCAATCAACCAGAATCAACCTGTACCTACATACATACATTATTATTATTATTATTATTATAATCACGCCTTTATCCCCGGAGGGTTAGGCATAGGTGAATAAAATTAACACCCACATTTCATCAATCATTGAATTCGGTCCCGCGTGAAAAGGGGCGAGTCTATTGCCATCTTCCGGGCCCTATGGTTGACTCAAGTCATGCGTCTGAGGCTGAGTCTGGCTGTATATAGATATATTGGTAGGTTAGATTGGACAGATGTCCAATCTAACCTACCTGCCGTAAAACTTAGCCTGCTCTACACTTCGGCGGCCAATTCTGAAAGCCTGCGAAAAAAAAAACGATTTCAAACAATTCAAAGTAAGGTATTCACAGGTAGATTTGCTAAGTACAAGTAGGTAGGTACCATAACTTCAAAAAACACGACATTTATAGAATCTACGTTCAACGCAGACGACTTGGCAATTACACTGACGAAATTAAGAATTCCAGACTTGAAATGTTCATTACACGTACATACAAGAATTTGGTTGAGTGAGCAACGTTATACGCAATCTAATTTATATAAATATCAGTGTTTTTTGTTCGTATTTCGTGCACTGCCTTCTTGTCATCCGATGACGTGAATATTTTGCTAACTTATCAAATCAAATCAATTTATTGCGATATATGGGTACACAGGTTACAAGTAAATACATTTAGGTTCCACCATATTTCAGCCAGATTGGCATGCAATAACGTCACACATATTATGACGATATTTGTTTATAAAATTAGAAGCTAAGAATTTGCATTTGACTGCAATTGGTGAAGTTTACATGCATACTCACTTTGTAGGTATCTACAATTATTTACGGTGAAATTGCACCTGCAACACGCTGCAGTACCGCTACAGTGCATTTTAGTTCATAAGAAAAAGGACCAAGAATATTTTTCTTTACGCGCCTCTCCGCTGCAGTGTCGCTCTAGTGTGGTTTCACCTTTAAGTAGCTTAGTATAACGCTTCTTACACGGTTCAACTATGTCAAGCCAGTTCAGCAGACAGGACTTCCTGGAGACGTTTCCGTGAATTTTTGCACGACTCGCTCATGAAGATCCGTCGTTGACTATGTTCCAGGTAGGCAGTAGGTCATTTTCACGTAGGTCTTCTCATCAATCAATCAATCGTGCTTAATTCACTGGTACACCATGATTCTTTTGAAATCTTAATGCCAAAAAACTGACATCTTACCATTCATTGCCCGCTGAACACAATGGCTTTCCGTAGCTTTATTTTTTCTGTGCGAAAAAATCCCTACTGAACCCCCATCTCTCCCACCGCAGCCGGTGGGAGAGGCTATGTCGGGCTCGAACCAACTAAAACGCAAGACGCTTCCAAACATTGTGCTGTGCCCGACAGGGTCCATAATTGTAACAATAATTTTAACCTGAACAACTGTACTTCATTATGGAACGCAATAAATGTAGGTATTGAGTATTGAGGGTTGTTTTTGGTTGCCGAAGTAGATTAACAGGCATATACCTCGCACACCGGCCGACCCAGGGCCATCTCTCTCGATCTGGCCCTTTCCTTAGCCTATCTTAGGCCATTGTGTACAGAACGCTTTACGCAGTTGTGTTTGTACACAACAATCTTCTCAAAACAATTAGGATTTTCTCACAATTGTTTTCCAATTTGCTTCCAAAACTTGAAAGACCACCATTTTGAATTTGTACTCTATTTAAGAGAATACTGTTGGTTTATAATCATCGTAGAGTGAATCAAGATCTCAAGATGTTGTACATATCGTGCTTACTCTTATCAGCAGGGCTAAGCGTCGTCACAGCCGCCAAAGCGAACAGTTCCCTTGACGAAAAGCCAGAGAAATTCAGTAAGTTCAATCTTGATAAATTGCTAAACGTCGGAACGAACAAACAGAAAGAGAGACAACCATCTTCCTTTTTTCAACTTCTAGTCTAACTTTGATGCGGCTGAATTTCGATATTTTCCGTGAAGCGGCTGCCATCTGACCTCTAAAGCCAATTAGCGATATCGAAGTTCTGTAGATAGACGGACTTTTGAGGGCTACAACTAACCGTAACGACTGCTATTGATGTTCGTATGGCAACTGGGCCCGACGGTGTAACGTGCTCTCCGAGGCACGGAAATACCCAATGTACAACACGTGCGATTAACATGGTACCTGACTGGAAAACAACCCTTCAAACTCTCGCCGTCAAAACCAGTCCCATCCGCAACACTTGACTGTTGCACGTTTACCTTGGTTTGAGTTTCGTAGCTACTGGTTATCGGATTTTATTTATTCTTTATTGTTCCCCTTTTTTTTATGTTCGGAAAATCCCTACGGACCCACCGGCTACGATGGGGGTACCACTACCGTAGCCGGTGGGAGAGGTTATGTAGGACTTGAACCGACTAAAACACACGACCCTTGTGGGTCGTGTTTTTGGTTGCCGAAGGTGAGGTTAACAGCCGACCCAGTGCCACCTCTCTCGATCTGGCCCTCTCCTCGGGTGTGGGGACTACAGAGTCCCCAACTCTGTACACTTACAAGGCATAATATACAAAGAATGTTATGTACAAAGGTGACTTAACTCAATGTTGAGATCTCTACTGTTCTCTATTGATTTTATTTCTGTAACGTTTGGGAATCCAGGTGCCATGTTAATCCTAGCATAAGCAGGCCGCGGCGGGGATGAGTTGGGGACGCTGTGGTCCCTGCACCCGAGGAGGTCCAGATTGAGAGCGATGGCCTTGGGTCAGCCGGGGTGCGATTGATTTACCTGTCAACCTCACCTTCGTCAACCAACAATGACCCACAGGCGCCGTGCGTTTGAGTCGTGTCGAGTTCGATATAACCTCTCCCACCAGCTCCGGCGGGGACTTCCCCTTATCCGAGGAGATTATTCGCACATGCTAAACCAAAAAGACGACATGTTAATGCGCACGAGTTATAAATAGAAATGTTCATGCATAAAAGTATTTGCACTGAGCAGGAATCAAACTCGTAGCCCCTACGTAGCAGTCGCGTTCACTAACATCGTCACAGGAGCTATCTACGTACCTATACAGCGAATTTATTATTAAGCCCCGTCACAAAAAGGCACTCCCAAATATTTGAAAATAAATTTTGCCTTTAACTTAGATAAATCTAGTAATATTTGTATTCAATAGTCGTTTTTTGTGACGGGGGTTGTTTACAAGACGATTAAGGGATAAGGCTGTTTAACATCGAACAGATGACAGATTTAGGGTCGGCAGCACGAACGTGACTCCACTGTTGTCACACACGTTCATAGGTCACGGTAACCACTTTCCATCAGGTGGGCCGTGTGCTAGTCTGCCACCTAAGTTGTATAAAAAAAAAAGAAATAAACAGCCCAGACTCAGCCTCAGATGCATGGCTCGAGTCAACAATAGTGACCGGAATACGGCAATAGGCTCACCCCCTATTACGTGGGACCGAATACAATTTTTGGTGAAATGTGGGTGTCAATTCACCTCTGCCTAACCCTCCAGGGATAAAGGCGTGATAATATGTAGTTATGTATGTATATCTTATAATTAAGTACCTATACATTTTGCAAATACAATTATGTTAATGGGAATTAACGCGATCATGGTCTAGGTGCATAGTTACCTTTGGTTTGCCTGACGTATCGACCTGGTTACACCGGCCGTGGTCACAGGCTGACTGGCTCAGCGGTGCACGCCCGCCGTCTTCGAGCTCGTGATGTAGAAGGTTCTTCCTCTACCCGCACATTCTCGATATTTTTTATATTTTGTTTTCCCCATGTACCGTCATATACCACACTCACAGAGTCCCTATTCTGTAAGCAAACTGTCCGGTGTCTATCCGACTGCGCAGAAAAATGTTGCCCAGTATATTTTTTTTATACCGCTTAGGTGGCAGGCAAGCCCACGGAAAGTGGTTACCGTGGCCTATGGGTGTGTGCAAAACCAAGGGAGTTACACTCGCCCTGCCGACCTTGTAAGCACAGAGAGTTTCTGTGTCGTCAGTGTAAAAGACAAAGCTGGACAAGCTTTTGGTCTTCCCACTGACAGCACAAAAACTCTCCAGTGAGCACAGTGAACATATTTGGTTACAGAAGAAATCCCTGGATGCTATATCGCTGAGTTGGACCGTGTGCTCGCAGTGGGCAAGGAGGGGACGTCAGCCGACTGCGTCCTATACCGATGTGAGGAAAGTTGGGTCGACTATTACACGTAAGTTCTATCTATCAATAACAATTTGACAAATGAAAGAAAAATGAAGCACTTATAATCTTTTGACTATGGACACTCACAACTTGCACTAAAAGCGTGACGGCCTCGTATTTTTTTTTGTTTTTTTTACGTGCGCAAAATCCCCACGCATACCTCCCCACCGGAGCCAGTGGAGGAGGTTATGTCGGCCTCGAACCGACCCACAGGCGCGCGCACGCCGCCTGTGGGTCGCTTTGGTTGCCGAAGGTGAGGTTGGCGGGCATATCCCTCGCACCCCGGCCAACCCAGGGCCATCTCTCACGATCTGGCCCTCTCCTCGGGTGTGTGGGGACTACAAAGTCCTCAACTCGGCGGCCTCGTGACACTTCCCAATGACACCACTGGTAGTGTCCTTTTTTTGAAGAAATTGGAGAGGAGACACAATTTTCAGTACTAACATTTAGCATTATTTTAGGAATGACAAATCTAAATTTTATGTTTTTTTTATAGGTATGAATGAGACAGCAATAAGCTAGCAAATACTTTTATTACATTTTTGAAAAGTGACACTTGTAAAAAAGTAATACGAAATTTATCATCAAAATGGATAGCATTTAGGCAGTACATACTGTTTTTGATGATTGAATTTAATTTATCAAGCGGCCAATAAAAACAAAATTTAATACGGAGTTGTAAAATCTTGAAATGAGCTTTCAAAGAAAATATTAATAATGGAATTAGCTATTAAATTACAGGAATAACGAAAACATGAATCTGTAAGAAAATTTCGGCAATTTCATAGGTAAAGACCTAATATATTACTTGGATATAAA
Organism: Eilema griseolum; assembly: GCA_963662185.1. NCBI lineage: Eukaryota > Metazoa > Arthropoda > Insecta > Lepidoptera > Erebidae > Eilema > Eilema griseolum. Next base: position 2,694,069 of record OY759232.1, read on the forward strand.
GTTTTCGTAAATTAAGATGAATGGTCACGCCGAAAACTGATCACGACTATTCATTATTTTTCTGTCACCCATTGAATCTGCAAATCTTCTCAATTCACGAGTCTGTCGAAATGGGAATCTGTCAAATCACTAATCTTTCCAATTCCATTCCACAATCTGTTGTACACCAAACAAAGGCCCCACATTAATAATATCAAAAATAAATACTTCATTCGGTTAGGTTCTTAACTAAAGGTAAACACTTTACCTATAGCGACTTCTTATAAAAATACATTTCGAACAAATAAACTAGGTTGACTAACTAGTGGTACCATTTCGGTTTTTAGTCTTTAAAATGAGTTTCTAAACAGAAATATATTTAATAGAGTTTTTAAATAAAATATTAAAAAGACACATTAAGATTATTTAAGTTTAGTTAAATACCTTACCGAATAGAGTATTATTATATTTTGTACTCTTGTAGGTAATATACAATCAAGAGCTTTTTGTGACTAATATTTAGAATTTCAATTGACTTATAGGACATGTGCTGAACTAATGTTATTTAATGTTATTATGTTTAATGATTTTATTCGATATATGTGTAATTAAATGTTTGCATGCCATAAAATGGTAACTATTGGACCTGACATCTTTATAACCACATTTTAGCAAATAAATGAATTTGAATTTGAATTTGAGCAAATAGTACTTAATATTCCTAATTATACTAAGTATCGGGACTTCTCGCGAATTATATTTTGGAACTTACTATTTCTGCCGACGTTTCGGATGCGTTGCAGCACCCGTGGTCACGACTTGACTAGTCTTCGAGCGTCGAGATATATGCGGGGAACATTTTTTGAGCGCCTACCCACCATTACACTTATTATGAATGGTTAGGCTGGCGATACACCACACTCACTATGTCAGTTTTTAACGGCACTGTGTTTTTTGGTTTTAGTATCTTAATCACTGGATTCCACGTTCCGGATAGCTTGAATCCATCTTCCCTATTGAAATTTTTATATTTTTTGATTTCAATGGCTTCACGCACAATCCGTGAATAGTAGTGGCGATCAGTGGAGAGGACTTTGGGTTGATGAAGCTCAATCCAGTGACTGGTACCCGACTCAAGATGTTCTGCTACTGCCGATTTGTTGAACTGACGCTTTTTCACAGCTGCGATATGTTCTCTGACTCTCTCTGCAATGATTCGCTTGGTCTGGCCTATGTAGGAACTACCGCAGCTGCAATCCACTTTATAAACACCCGGTGTTTGTAGAGGTATGACGTCCTTCGATGTTCGCACGTATTTCGCTACTTTGGCGAACGGTTTAAAAATCGTCTTGATGGAAAACTTCCGTAAGCAAGATCCGATTTTGTCCGTTACACCTTTCACATACGGCATGTATGCCGGTTGGCGGTCAACACCCAGCAACATCTTCCTCGGTGCACGTCGCGGCTTTCTAGCACTCGTACCATACCCGTTCACCTCAAGAACCTCCTGAACATGATCTAACTCCTGCTGTAGGTGCTCAGGGTCACACAGGTCATTAGCTCGCTTGATGAGCGTCGAACTTACGGATTTTAAGTGAAGTGGGTGATGATGCGAGGAGGCGTGCAGGTATCTATCTGTGTGAGTGGGTTTACGATACACAGTGTGGGCCAAGGAGCCATCAGTTCTTACCATCAACTTTATGTCTAAAAAAGATAATGTTCTTTTGTTCTCAATCTCATACGTAAACTGTGTCTTCACATGTAATGAGTTGAGATACTCAGTAAAGCGAATCACCTGCTCACTGTTGCCCTTGAATATACAAAATATATCATCTACGTACCTTTTCCATAGCCTAATCTGGGCGTGGGCGTTCTGAAACACCATTTCCTCAATATGTTCCATCCAAATATTAGCCACGACTGGTGCCAAAGGGCTGCCCATGGCGACGCTGTTTATCTGGAGGTAATTTTGACCATGGTAAAGGAAGTAGTTCCCTTCGAGGCAACTCTGTAGCAGTGTCGCATAACTATCCGGTAGACCATTATCCTTCAATTTAGTTCCAATAATCTGCAGACAGTCTTGTAATGGAACATTGGTAAATAACGACTCAACGTCAAAACTTACCAGAAGCTCATCTGGTTCCAATCTAACGTCTTTGATTATGTCCACAAAATGCAGGCAGAAATAATAAGTTCCAAAATATAATTCGCGAGAAGTCCCGATACTTAGTATAATTATGAATTCACACCGCGAAAGTTTAAAAATAATATTCCTAATGTTCTGAAGGTTTTCACCAAAATAGTCAAAGTCAAAAATCATTTATTCTGCATAGACCATCAAATCGGAAATTACAAAACGTCAATAAAAAAGGAAACATGAAAACCAGTTTAGCGAATGGACGATCTGAAAAGATTTCGTCGAGAAACTCAGCGGCCATTTTTTTTGTCTATTTACAAACATACACTTCGTCTACTTAATCTAAATACAAAAATTTACTTGAGTAGCAATAAAAACCACTAAGCTAGGACCGACTGGTTGCACTAAAAGCTTGACGGCCCCGTGACACCACTGATAGTGTCATTGGGAGTTTATAATAGGTCGTTACATATGAAATTGCCGTATTTTGAAGAAATTGGTAGTACTGAAAATTGGCGTTTTTTGAAATTTACTAACATTTTGCATTTTTTTAGGAATGACAAATCTAAATTTTATGATTTTTTTGTATATGAATGAGACAACAATAAGCTAGCAAATACTTATATTACATTTTTGAAAAGAAGAACTCAGAAAGAGAAAGAATCTCAGCGGGCCTTTTTTTGTCTATTTACTTTACTACAAAAATGTATCTACTTGAGTAGCAATACAAACCACTAAGCTACCGAGTAGTTACTGAGTCTGCCTTACGTTAGAGAGGACTCAGGTTTCGTATCCTGGCCATTACACTACCGAAGTAGCTTAGCTGAAGGGTTAGGGGGAATACTGGCCGAATCTAGACGGTGTGCGGTTTTAATCGGTTAGCCTCCGCTGGCTCGGGGTTTATTCAAGTGGAGTTCCGCACTATAACAAAAAGGGGGAATACTAACAATTTTGATTACTAAAATTTTACTTTTGTTAAAAAAGGCGGTGAAGTGTGAGTCGGACTCGCGCACCGAGTCCCGTAACTAAAGTTACATAAACCGAAAAATATATTTTAGAATGTGTCGATGTTGAATTTTGCAGTTGTCATACTTTATAGACCTAAGTATGTGGTATTCGACTTGATACTTCTACGAATTTCTGAGAAAAAGGTCTTGACAGACAGACAGACAAACAGACGGATAGGCATTCTGACAACGAAGTGATCCTATAAAGTAACGAACCCTAGAAACATATTATTATAAATTTATAATGATACTTGTTACCAGATGTGATCTCAACATTGTCTCCCCCGACTGCAAGATGCTGGCCAGCCCAGACCGCTCCAAGCCGTACCCCGAGTGCTGTGCAGTGTTCGAATGCTTCGAGTTCGACTTAAAGCCTAATGAGTAGCATCTAGGGTAGGCAGCGCAAGTGTGACGCCCCTGATGTTGCACACGTCCACAGATCCCGGTAACCACTTTTCATCAGGTGGTATAAAAAAAACTACACGTTTTAGGAGTAAATAAATAAATGTTTGTTATCTGGTTCATTTTTAATAATAAACTTTTGACTTTTTTTTATAATGTGTGACTGAATTTCCTTTCTACGATTTCTATTTTTCAATAAGAGGTTCTTATGGGCGCGCCCTCAAACCACGATCAGGGCCCAAGGCAAGCTCTGGCGTAGACATTCCTCTTGGATTTTGGGTTAGACAGCAGTTGCTAACGTAAAAACATAGAAAATTGAATGATTTTTTTGGAGCATTTTGGATGCTTACTATTCAAATGGATCCCGCCTGAACCGATTATCTTTTTTCTATCTTAATGGATTTGAGTATTTCGCAATTTCAAAAATCAATGTTTATAAATCATTCAATGGTCCTGATAGTTCGTACGAATATCGGTAGATGGCACTGTTCGCCGCAAAACGGATATATGTATGAAAATTTGGATAGCTTCAGGCGGGGTTCGGTGACTCCGTGGTCATAACATTCCCTTTGTAAGGGAACTCGTGGTTCGATTCTCGTTCGATCTTAATCGGTTCGTAATTGCTGACCCGAATGAAGCGACGGAAGGTGCGGTCAATGTTACCAAATTTTGGGCTTTTTTTTTTTACGTGCGCAAAATCCCCACGGATACCTCCCCACCGGAGCCGGTGGAGGAGGTTATGTCGGACTCGAACCGACTAAAACGCACGCCGCCTGTGGGTCATTTTGGTTGCCGAAGGTGAGGTTGACAGGCATATCCCTCGCACCCCAGCCGACCCAGGGCCATCTCTCACGATCTGACCCTCGTCTCGGGTGTGGGGACTAAAGAGTCCCCAACTCGACCCCGGCCAAATTTTGGGCTGGGCGCATTAAGCTTCTATTTTTTTTGACACGAAGAAGTTTCTGTATTTATATACCATCTTTTTATACAACTTAGGGCCAAGTAGACAAGCACACAGTCCACTTGCCGATGGTAATTAAATAAAATGTCGAAATGTCGAAATATCGACCTAAGATTATTTAAATTGGGTGAAAATAAAACGAAAGAAATAAAAGAATAATATTTGTATATTTCATCTTAAACTGAAACATCGCAGACTTATAGTAGCTAACACCCAAATACCTACAATTAAACGGACAGCCTCTACGCACACGCCGTTTACAAACATCACATGTCACAACACAGACAGTATTGTTGTCTCTGTCCAGTATATATGAAAGATGCTGACATGCGAGAGTAGGATAAACACATGTTGATCTGTTATACTTCACGTTTAATTGTAAGTCTTTGGTAATACCTAATTATTAACAATTACATCTGTTATTAGGCATTTACTCTATAAATGTCAGTGAGAGATAGTATTATTAAAGATTGTTGATATAGGTACACTTCGTTTATTACAAGTGAGCGATAGGAATAATTGACTCTATGTATATTAGACAAGCTATTTAGAACAAAAATTGTACTGGTACCACGATCACGGATAAGGCGGGAACGAGTTTTGAATTTGGAACTGAACGCACAGACTATACTCCATTCGGTTCACAATCTTGTAACGACTTTTTATAAAAACACCGGATTGGCCAGGGTGCGAGGGATATGCCTGTAAACTTCACCTTCGGCAACCAACAACAACCATCAGGCGTCGTGCGTTTTAGTCGGTTCGAGTCCGACATAACCTCTCCCACCGGCTCCGGCGGAGCCCGGGGGGATTTTTCGCACGCAAAAAAAGTTAACTAACTGACTAACTAGTGGTTTGAGTTTCTAAAAAAAAATATTAATAAAGTGAATTTTTAAATTAATCTTTAAAAATACACATCAAGATTGTTTTTATTTTTTTAATTTTTATACAACTTAGGTGGGCCGTGTTCACCTGATGGAAAGTCGTAACCGTGGCTTATGAACGTGTGCAACACCAGAGGAGTCGTTATACCCGTGCTACCGACCCTTTTTTTTATTTACGTGCGCAAAATCCCCGCGGATACCTCCTCCACCGGAGCCGGTGGAGGAGGTTATGTCGGACTCGAACCGACTAAAACGCACGCCTCCTGTGAGTCGTTTTGGTTGCCGAAGGTGAGGTTGACTGGCATATCCCTCGCAACAGGCATATCCCTCGCACGTGCTACCGACCCTGTAAAAATGGAGTTTCTGTGCTGTCAGCGTTTACTCTTGCCACTGGCAGCACAAAAACTCTCTAGTGAGCTCTGGCTAACCTACTCATCGCCGGGAACACAACACGAGGTTATCATAGCCGTGGCATTTACGTGGAGTATCTAACCGAATGGCATATAGACAATAATAGACAGATAGACAAAAGAAAAGACTATATAGATAAGATATACAATAGCGCGCCTTTTTCTATACCTAAAGGGTAAAAGTGTAACCCTTTAATTCGCATTAATTCGGAAGTGCCAGGTAAGGCCGAAGCTACAAATGCTTGGAAAATGACTGGTCCAATTGCCGCCATGCCCGCCAACCCATCTTCCCAAAGGCAATGGGATGTGCCGCTCAGTATTGGTGTTAATAGGTGTTACTAATAATCACAATTAGCCGGTTTTTGTAATGTCAAGTTCCGCATTGTTGATGTTGCAATAGTGGTCTTTCATTTTTTGTTCCATACAGCTAGATCCTCGAATCCACAGTCATACCATAATATTAGACTTTAAAGCAATGTGGTTAAAGTCCAAAATTAAAAAACTTTTTGCCGAGCGAATGAAAAAGTGTAGTGAAACTCTTTATATTTAATTTTGAATTTTAATAGTTAAGAAATAAAGTCTAGAATCTAATGCCATTTTTTGCAATATCTGTGGTATGACTGTGGTTTTGCTTTAGTACAATCGAGAGCCAGTCTAATACTATACATAGAAGTCGGATAGGAATAATATTGGTATTTAAAGTATCATGGTCACTTACATTCATATCAAAGTAATTGGGATATTTACCATGTTGTAATGTTATGAGTTTACGACACACGAAACGTCTCCTAAAACTAGACAGAACAAGTCTAAGAACAATAATGGGGACAATAACGGGCCACTGCCCCCTCCACAAGCACCTATACACCATTGGTGTCACGGACAGTCCCCTTTGCAGGGGATGTTTTGTTGCCGAGGAAACGACCGCCCACGTAATACTGGAATGCGAGACAATAGCCTATCAACGATCACAAATCCTCAGTACAGTGAGGTCGCTCCGCGAAGCCTGTGAAGCTCCCAGTAAGCTTCTGCGCTTCTGGGCGGAGCTAGGCTGGTTACTCTAGCCAGTACTCTGCACGCACAATGGTCCAAAAAGGAGGCTAAGTGCGGACAAGGGTGTCCCTTTTCATTCCCTTCTATGTTCTGAGTTTCCGATATTTCGGCGCTGTTGCAAGCACCATGATCACGGAGGAACTGGAAAGTTTTTTAGGTGTAAATATATCGATCTACCCTCTTTCGAGTTCTTTTACTACGCGTATCTGCACTACTATTGGTTTCACTCTCACTACAAACTCGAACCCGATCTCGATCACGTTCACGACACACGATGCTTAATGTATCCAATCGCGATTTTGTTATGACTTGTTCCCGGAACAATACGATATAGTAAATATCCCGATTACTTTGATGCGAACGGATAGGAATAGTTATAAAATTTAGTATTAGACGTTAAATTGGGAATTCCTTACCAGTATCTTTGAATCAGTGGTTATAACAATGAATTCATAGTACGGCCGTTGTGATTTGTATCGTCTTGTAAATACTATGTTTATCGTTTGTTTCACTCGCTCTTATTGTTTACAAGAAGTGTCATAATGATATATATTGTGTCGTTTATGACCGGACGACGCATATGCTTACGGCTGTACAGTAGCAAGGAATTCGTGAAATAATGGCACACATTAATTGTTCAATATTGTACCCCAACGTGAGTTAAACTAAATTTCTTGCCCATTTGCGTGTAGAGAGTACATAATAATGTAATATTTGATTATTTATTTTGCCAGGGTAAGCGCTAACCCATCTTTGTCGTACAAGGCTCTAAGGAATAGGATTGTTCTCCATCCGAATGTAAAGAAAATAGCCAGTTGACGGCAAAGGGTAATGACCGAAAAACATTTGGCGATATGGGTTTATTAATATAATACACCTCTGTATACCCCTATTAGGACATAGATGTGTGAGTATATGACGTATGCAGTCCTATCTTACTCAAAAGGAATAATTTTCTCAATAAATCACTATATAGAATAATCCGTACATAAAATCATCTTATTTTTAATGTCTTAACAACATGTCACAATCATATGATACAGAGTATATAAATTTAAAAAAAAAACTAATCTATAATAAATGCTTGATATTAAAATTAATTAAAAACTAATTGTAATCATATTGAGTGTTGCCAATATAATTTCTATTGATGACACTTATTTTTATGTAGCAATTTCACTCGGGCGAGAAGGTGTTACCATGTAACTAAAGAAAAAATTACCGAGATTTGGACTTCTTAGAAATCTGATAAAGATAAATAAATAAATATTTAAAAACTGTTTTCATTATATTATTTTAATAAATAATAAAGAATAAATAATCAGGTTTTTTATACCTCTCAGGTGGCAGACAAGCACACGACCCACATGATGTAAAGTGATTATAATGGCCAAAGACGTGTGCAATACCATGGGAATCACATACATGCTGCCGACCCTGTAAGAATAGATTTTCTGTGCCGTCATTGCAGAAGACAAAGCAGGACAAGCCTTTGGTCTTCCCACTGACAGCACAAAAACTCTCCAATGAGCTCTGTACTCAGGTAAAGCATATCCCATCCGAGTTAACAAACCAATTCGTTTCAAATACATCCTACAATTGAACTAAAACAGAGTCTTCTAGGAACATACGTATCAACTATTAAATTCACTATTTACACTGTCTTTCTATAATCATCAACTTAACGTTACAATGGAAAAGTTGACCGCCATTTGAGCGTATACCTTAGGACACATATCCTGGACCTAAGTCGCTAAACAAACAATGGCCTAGGGCGCGGTGTACTTGAGCTCGTTCACCGCCTGCCAAAAGATACTCAAGAAACGTATACTCCGCGTATTGAGCATATGTTAGGTCTAAGATATATGTCTCAAGGTATACGCGCGTGACGTCAACCGAATATAATTCTAAATTTAAAACTAATTTTTTAAACACAATCCTACATATACAAATATTACAATATATTTTTGTGAAGTATTCTTTTTTTGTTATATGGCAATTGTTTTTTCATTTGAGCGCGTTTTTGAACTTTTTTAAAAATATTATTTTAAAAATGTCTTTATTGGGAGCAGCTTATATTTAAAAAGGATGGTTTTATATATATATATATAATATTTGCTTTTTTTACTTCATAATTTATATAAGTTAGGCATTTGTGACCCAAAATGAGGCAGAGATATCTAACTTTTAGGACATCACATACTGCCATCTAGACTCAAACAAACACAGTTTATGTTATGGGTTCTAAAATGCGGATAAACATACTTAAATTTTATTTTTAACTCTATGATTTTCACAATTTTGTTCATATTACGCTACAATGGGGATTTAGCATGATTTCAACAATATGATTTAAATGTAATGACTGATACTGTGGTAAAGGATTACATACTTAATGAAATACTCTCTGAAGGAGATCAGTGTATCGTAAGTTATTTTAAAATGAAGATGCATGCGAAAGAATTTATATAAGAAACTAGCTGACCACATCAACTTCGCTTATGGCTTTTGAAACCCCATATCACCTATCCGACGAGCATGCATGAAGAATGTAATGAGAGTAAATGAAGCGAGAGTAGTATGTCAGGATCGTAGCAAATGGAGATCCGTGATCTCTGCCTACCCCTGTGGGAGACAGGCGTGATTTTATGTATGTATGTATGTATGTATATCACCTATTTAAGACCGCATTGTCCAAACAATGTCCCATGCATAGTTTAAAAACTAAAGAAATCTGCCGGATTTGGTGACATTTATTATCACTGCTCCGCTCCCGTAAGTAACAGCGTGATGATATATAGCCTTAAAACCTTCGTCGATAAACGGACTCAGCAGTTCCAGAGATTAGCGCGTTCAAACAAACAAATAAACTCTTCCGCTTTATTATATTAATATAGCTCAAAGCATAAAGGCGTTTGACTAATATAGGTTTTTTGAAGATTATTGTTATCTGTCGCGTTATGCGACAAACAAAAAGAGGGCCAGATCAAGAGATGGCCCTGGATTTGCCTGTCAATCTCACCTTTGGCAACTAAAAACGACCCACAGGTGTCGTGCTTTTTAGTCGGTTCGAGTCCGACATAACCTCTCCCACCAATTCCTGTGGTGGGGGATTTGTCCCACGTAAAGCTAGAACTCTTAGGCCCGTATTCTATATAGTCAGTCTAGAATGTAATCACTTCGCCACAGTATCACTGATACTGGGGTCACACTAGGAGGAAAAGCGAAGGTTTAACGTAAATTTAGCGACGAATAAGCTATTGGAAATTTGTTTTAATTGTCGATAAATGATTACTTCAGTGTAATATAATGGACAGTTAAAGAGAATTTATTTAATGAAAAATAGTTTTAAAGATATTTGATTTTGAAAATTTGATTTCTCAAGCCGGCCGAAAACGCTCCATACAAAATCGTACTTGCGAGTGACGTCACGCGCCAGTACCACGTAGTGCAAATATATGGAGTGCAATAGAATATCCACGTTGCATTTACATGTGTATAGTTCATAATAAAAGTAATTTGAAATTTAATGAGGAATATAAACAGTTAAAAATTGTGACTGAATTTGATTAAGTTTTGAGTTAATTTAGGAATTAAAAATTATAGAAAGTCATAGTTTTGGTTGAGTTGGAAATTATCTTGTTTTGCAAGGCACTTTTTTTTTCAGAAAAAACAAGATATTAGACGGTTTTGGGAAGAATCAGACAACCTTGTCAAATAGCCTATTAACGCAATAATTTAACATAGGCGTACGACATTCATATTGCGAGAGGCTCCATTTGTTTTCACCATTCTTAGAAATTAATAACAATTAAAATCCAACGTGTCAAATTCTTATAACTCAATCTAAGGGAAGTTTTCAAGTGAGGCTACTGCATGTTTTGCAATTTTAACGCAATATTTATCGCGATGATGGGCAATGATGTCTGCTAGTGTGGCACCAGGGTATGGAAATGATATCACATTAAAACTTAACAATTCATCTAGTTAACAGCAAAAATTGTAAAAAAAAAACCGTTCCAATATACGGAACGAACAAATTTCTTACAAAAAATGAACACCAATCAGAAGATACTTCACAACACTAGTTCACACCGCCAGCTAAGAGATGGCGTTAGTAACAGTAATTACTCACAAGGCCAAGAGATGGCGTTACTGTCGTTTTAACAAACGTACTTATATTTAGTTTTTTTTGTATAAAATGATATTAAAAATCTAGAGTAATACAAATACACAATTATACATTATACATCACTGACAACCATATAAACCTACTCAATATTCAAATAACGAATGGTACACAATTTTGAAAAATGTTGAAAAAAGCAGACAAGCACACGGCGCACCTGATGGAAAGTGATTACCGTGACCTATATATGTGCCGTCAGTGCAGAACATAAAATCAGGACAAGCCTTTGGTCTTCCCACTGACAGCACAAAAACTTTCCCGAGAGCTCTGGGTACCCTACTCACCGCCGGGAACATAACAATCACCCATTAGCTATCACTTGTAAGACCAAAAAGAAGCTCGCTGAGTCTTTTGCCGGAGTCTTCTCTATTAACTTATTCTCTGTTGAAAAATATGACCAATCATGTCATTATTTTCTTTTGACCATAATATGTGAAATTTTGTAAACTAGTATTCATACTAACGATGTTATAAGGACTTTACCTGGTAAAAACCGGTTTTATTTTAATACATATTCTGTAGTTTCAATCTTATATCAGTGAAATTTAAGGCAAACATTGTGTACCATTCTCAATACACACACCGCATCATACAACCTACAATATGATACAAACTATAGAAGTTATTCCAGTCCATACATTACATACAGTAAGGCCATACAATTTCCATCCTTATGTTAATTGCTTAACATTTTAATTAATATGGCTCATCATAGTCAGAATTCGCCAATTCTATCATGTCGATAGGCATATTGGCACTGTTACCAAATAAAATAAATAAAATGTTGCCATAGACAATATAAAAAGTCGTGTTTTTTTTTCTCCAAAATGGCAACTCCTTTATTGGATAATTACGTCACGTGGACCAAATGTAGTAAAGTGTAACTGCTGTACATGAGATCCCAGGTTATACAGGTCTGGGAATGCCTAGTAGACGGCGATAGGCCTCTTTATATATGGTGATAATTAAAAAGAAAATAGCTAACTAGGTACTTGATATGTATTAAGAAACTTAATAAAATTAAATGTCTTTTACCAGATCTAGATATTTTTGAGAAGTCTTTAATGACATTTTTGTATCAGCGTTAAAGGGCAGAAATGTCTCCCTGTCCCTAAATAAAAGTTAATACAATCTGAGGTTACAGATCAATAATTCTCTACGAATTAAAAAAAGCTACGAAAAACAAAAAAAAATGAAGGTAGACTAAAACTAACTATTCATTTTTAAATGATATTAAAAATGTAAATAAATGGCAGTGATACACTACAATACTCCTCAAGAACAATTACTAAGAAATACGTAAGATAAGATATAATGTGCGAGAATAAATCGTTGTTCGTAAAATCTTAAAAATCAGAATTTCAAATGAGAAGAGGATCGTATCCGCGCCATCTTATTTGTCAAAATTGAAAATAAACAAAACGTTCTTCTTGCACTGTTCCATTTTCAAAATTCAATTTTTTTTAAATAATTTAATTTACTATAAAGTGTCATTTTTAGTGTTTTCTTTTCAATTTCATTTATTCATAAAAATAGTTGCATTATATTATAATTTTTAGAGTAGTCAGTTTTCAGAATGCGTATAAAAATGGCGGTTTTACAATTATCTACTTATCTGAAATGCTTTTTATAATATAATATGTAGGAAACTTAAAATAGTGTAAAAAATTAGATTCGCTATATTAAATATAGCACACGTTGATCAGAACTCAATAACCAAAAAATCTATTCGAAAACAGAATTTTCGAGCTTTTTTTTGTTCTAAATGTGTGATAATAATTAAAGATGCATAAAAATATTCATTTGACTAACTTTACGAGCCTAAATCAAATTATTTTTAGTCAAATTAGTCATTTTAAAACTACCCACATAATTCAACAGCCGAAATTAATTTTCAATTTACTACAGGATGTTTAGTTTTTATATTTTATTCGTTATAAATGTAGAATTTCCGATATAAGTTTTTGTATAATTGTTCGAAATTCGATTAAAAAAGTCGATATGAATGTGGAATGTCATGAAATCGTTCGAAAAATGTCAGATCTATTAGAGATTTACTGTTGGATTAATTGATTTCACATTTTTTTGAAACTGTATGGACACTGCTGACCACCGTGTTAAAAGGTCAAAATGGCCCCCACTTGTTCTTGAATAGTCTTCTTAACTTTTTTAAATGCTAACAGCCTCCGGAACGACTTTAGTTATATCAAAGAAAGAAGCAAGAAATAGAGGAATGCTTATTAGTAATTCCTAATGAAGAGATTAACAGACCATAGTCAGAAATGAATCATGTCTGTCAGAAATGAATCACGTCTGTCAGAAATGAGTCATGTATGGCAGAAATGAGTCAAATCTGTCAGAAATTAGTGAGTTCAGTCAGAAATGATGTGAGTTTCTTCCGTATCTGTCGCCAGTGGGGGAGGCTGTAGGGGGGGCGGGCGGCGCGCCGTCAGACTCCGATGAGCGCCAGAGGGGGCGCGAGGGGTGGCGCGGGAGGGGGCGCGTGTCACGCACGCCCTCCGTCCTTCTCGCCGGTGCGTTTGGCGAACTCGCATATCAGCTCCCTGATGATAAAAATAATTTCAATTTTGTCATAACAGTAATATAATTTTAATGGAGCGAGTGGATGAATAGAGGGTTTGGGGTCTTCGATGCCCAAACCTAGCAACCTACCTGAAAGCCGTCACACTCACATATTGTCAGATGAGGTTTTAGCTTTCAGATTTGGGAAGTCAAACATCTTGCGTGCGCGCGGGCTTAAGTGCATAAGAGAGTGGAAAAATAAATAAATATTCCATACAAAGCTATCTAGACCCATGGTAAGCATAGCTTGACTAGCTTGTGTTATGGAATCTAGAATGCGAATAAACATAGACTATATACAATTTTTTTTTGTGGATACATACATATCATACATAGAATCACATGAACATGTATATTTGTATTGGTATGACCGCTACGCCAGAGGCCGTCAAAAAAACTCTGAAGTCCATTGTTATTTTTTGGGGTTGGCGTGCCTTCGTCAGAAGAGTCAATTCTCTTTTTGATACCAGGTGGGGGGCCAAATCATGGCAACCCTTTTTACCAACAAGTAAGCCGTGGGAGAAGCATTCCCACAAACTTGAATTTAACTTTGGCCCACTAATAAAATAACTCCTGTAAATCCCTCACCTGAATATAAGCGGGTCGATGTTCCTGGCCAGCATGTACAGTATCCACCAGTCTCCGACGTCGGTGCGCCGCGACACTATCTCTGCCGTGTCCCTGGAGATGGTTCGCGAGCGAGCGTGAAGTAGCCGCGGTCGTATTGACGGCACGAAGATTATCACCAATCTGGAAGAGATGTTTCAGTTTTTTAAATCGTTTTCTTCTTTATCTTAGCGTTAATTCTCTCATCTCATCCGAGGAGGGCCAGATCGAGAGAGATGGCCCTGGGTCGGCCGGGGTGCGACCTGTTAAACTCACCTTCGGCAACCGAATATGACCCACAGGCGTCGTACGTTTTGATCGGTTCGAGTCCGACATAACCTCTCCCACCGGCTCCGGTAGGGGGGGTATCCGTGGGGATTTTGTGGGTGGGTGCGTGTGCGTGGGCGTGTGCGTGTGCGTGTGCGTGTGCGTGTGCGTGTGCGTGTGCGTGTGCGTGTGTGCACGTAAAAAAAACACCAGTCGCATCCGAAGTTCTTATCTCGGCGTCTGTGGTCCGCTTTACCAGTCTAAGTGCGGATTTGGCAAAATTTCGATATTTTCGGTGAAGCGACTTATGACATGTTGGACTTTTTAAACTTCCACGATATCGAAGCATTGCAGATAAACCAGTTGTTGGACTTTTTAGGACTCCAACTACCGTAACGACGGCCATAGATGTTCGCATGGCAACCGGGACAGACGGTGTGACGTGCTCTCTGAGGCACAACCAGACTAATGCAAATACATATTCGTTCACACGAACACGACTGCTACGCAGGAGGCGCGGGTTCGATCCCCGCTCAGTGCAAATATTTGTATGCATGAATATGGGTATTTGCATTGGTCTGGGTGTTTCTATGTATAATATGTATGTATTTACAAAAAAAAAAAAGTATTTAAGTATGTTTATCCGTATTCTAGATTCCATAACACAAGCTAGTTAAACTATGCTTACCGTGGGTCTAGATAGCGTTGTGTAGAATATTGTAGAATATTATTATTATTATAGTGTTGCTTTTATTCTCAACTCATTGAGTTGGTATTAACCACATTTACGGGTCAAAACCAAGTAAATGTGGTGTGTGTGTGTGTGTAATTGTGTATATCGTGTGTTAGTGGGTGTGTGTTTTCAGTGTATTCTATTTGCAAGATCTCTATTATTATTATTATTCAAACAAATATTTAGAACGTTTTTTCGTGCAAATCCTATCCGAAATTCCGAATACCACGGCTTGTTTTTTTTTTTTTATACCACTTAGTTGGCGGACAAGCACACGGCCCACCTGATGGAAAGTAGTTACCGTAGCCTATGGACGTGTGCAACACCAGAGGAGTCACAGTCGCGCTGCCAACCCTGTAAGTACAGAGTTTCTGTGCCGTCAGAAGAAGACAAAGCAGGACAAGCCTTTAGTCTTCCACTGACAGCACAAATCCTCCAGTGAGCTCTGGCTACCCTACTCACCGCTGGGAACACAACACGAAGTTATTATAACCGCGGTATTCTGTAGGGCTGTATGTAACTAAGTGGTATAAAAAGAAAAAAAAACTAACAACAGTGTGTTAAAATAACATATGGATTAAGTATTTACTACTCATCTGGGATAGCTTATCATAATTAGTCTAACTAAGAGAAGCGTGGCGCTATCAGCCAGGCCTAATTACCGTAATAATTGCTTGATTGTACTGTCAGTTTGTTAACTAGATAACGCGCATTCCGCTGTACACACCGAATATAAACATTGGATATCCCTGTAAGCCTATATCTATATGAATAGATAATGCCCACAGCTACATTCTATAATCGCATCGCTCGCCATAGGCAGGGAATTCATCCTCACACATTGCGACCTGAGACAGTGCACACTGTGCGGTATGAAAGAAACTTCATCCCACGCACACTCAAGCTGTGGAATAACATTCCTGCTGCATTTTTCCAAGTGCCTATAATATGGGGTTCTTCAAGAGAGGCATAAAAAGGTTTCTTCGTGGTCGGCAACGCGAGTGTAATGCCCTTGGTGTTGCAAATGTCCATAGGCCACGGTAACCACTTCCCATCAGGTAAATCCCTAAATGGTATAAAAAAATACACTTTATTATTTTGTGTATTATCGACAGCAATGACAGCACAATGGATCCATCAAAGATCATCATTATCACAGCATTAACAAACATTTAACTTTTAAATGAAATTTTAAAGCATTTAGTATTCTACGGTGTACTTTGGACCACCCCATCTCTTCTCATGCGGTGTCGTACAAGGCGACTAAGGGATAGGGCTGTTTAACATCACACAAATATATACAGCTCAGACTCAGCCTCAGATGCATGGCTCGAGTCAACAATGAAGCCCGGAATACGGTAATAAGCTCATCCCCTATTACGTGGGACCGAATTCAATGATTGGTGAAATATGGGTGTTCATTCATTCACCTCTGCCTAGCTCTCCGGGGATAAAGGCGTGATTATATGTATGTTTGAAGTATGCTAAAAACATATTATTTATTTATTTTTTTATGCTAACAATCCTAATTAAACATTGATTTTTGATGACTCCGCCCAATGTTTAGAAATGATTGTAATATCATTCATTGATGCCAATAGTTCGTACGAGTGTCGGTAGATGACTCTCACCGTCATCGCCGTAAGACGGATATTTATAGGAAAATTTGGATGATTTCAAGCAAGCTTCGGTGACTCAGTGGTCGGAGCATTACCCCTTGTAAGGGAAAGATCGCAGGTACGAATTCCGCATGAACTGATTCCGCATGAAATAAAAACCTATTTCAATCGATTTGAAACGTTTAACTTAACAGAAATTTCGTTTGTAGGTATAAAAATATTTAGTAAAATTCCTCAGGCTTTGTTTAACATGCCACTAAATAAATTTAAAATATAGGTGATAAAAATTTTAATGAATAAAGGTATGAGAGAATAAAATTCAATCACAATTTAAATTAGCTTTAGTTTACAATTTATGTTGTGCGAGCAAGTAAGACTTGTGTTGACCACGCATTTACGTCATCAAGATACTCATCTACTTTATAGTAACACTAGCTGACCCACCCCAGCTTCGCCCGTGGTATATTTTGAAGCTTCATATACCTTTGAGCCCGTATGTTTTAGTCTTCAAAATATGTATGAAAAATTGCCGGATTTGTTAACATTTATTATCAATGCTCCGCTCCCTTAAGTAGTAGCGTGAAAACCTTCCTCGATAAAAGGACTACCCAACACTGAAAGAATCATTCAAATCGGACCAGTAGTTCCAAAGATTAGCGCGTTCAAACAAACAAACAAACTCTGCAGCTTTATAATATTATTAGTATAGATTTATTCATTAAAGTTTTATTCATATATGTCATTTTTATGACGATTCTCACTCACCTGTATATAATAAGCAGTGACAGCACAACAGTAAGTATGATGTACCAGAACCACAGGAATATGTACGTCTTCTCGTTGACGATGTTCAGCGGCAGTATGCACAGGCTGTCGTGCGTCTGAATGCTGCCGGAAGCACCGTACTTGTGGAATGTACACTTGGTGACGCGCGGGAAGATGTAGATCATTGGATCGTATCTGGAAAAGGATTATTGAACATTTTGCTGAGATACACAATAATGTTTATGGGAATTAACGCGTAAACTACCTTTGATTTGCCTGAAATTCATGGCAAAACGAAAATATTAAAAATATCGCGAATGTGCAGGTAGATGAAGAACCTACTGCCTTACGGATTCGAAGACGGCGGGCGTGCACTACTGAGCCAGTCAGGCTGTGACCACAGCCGGTTTAACCTGGTCGAAACGTCAGTCAAATCAAAGGTGTATGTATGTGCTTATACCATGATCGCGGTAATTCCTGTAAACATTATTGTGTATTTTGTTGAGATTTTTAAGTACTTTCAATGGGGTAGGAATGTATGGAAATTTTGTCCCTTTTTTCTTTTTTTTTACGTGCGCAAAATCCCCACGGATACCTCCCCACCGGAGCCGGTGGAGGAGGTTATGTCGGACTCGAACCGACTAAAACGCAAGCCGCCTGCGGGTCGTTTTGGTTGCCGAAGGTGAGGTTGACAGGCATATCCCTCGCACCCCGGCGCGCCACCGCACGTACGGGTATTTGACTCTAAAAAGTGGCCATAAGTCCATTTCATAAAATTGACCACACTGGTCCCCTTTGTATTGTAATAACAAAAGGACACCTATCAGTGCGAAACCGGTTTTGATGCGCGCCGCTAACTCGCGCCATACCCCCTCCATGTCAGTCGAAACTCATCTGTTGTGCTAGTTACACGTTTGTTTTCTCGACGCCAACTATTCTTAATCACTTTTCTGTGCATTACGAAACTGTTGTGTTCTCTACAAAACCAAGAAATCTCTCTGGATTCTTCGGATATGGGTATGTACTTTGTTTTTAATACATTACTAAACTATAAGTATCACCTTTTCATTCATAAAATGTACGAGACAGTCATGAGTATTTTCGGGCCAAAAAAATTTCTATAAAACAAGTTTGCTGAGTAAATTTAAGTATCAGTTAAGTAGAGTTAAGCTATAGTTCTTACATGGGTGTATTCTGTAAAGCTTCTACTTGAATTATTAAGAGAAAAACCATCCGCCATTTTCCGCCCCCTTGTTTTATTGCCTATTAAAATAAAAGTTATGTTTTCGCGCGTATCTTGTATGTATGTTTGTAATTTTCTTTGTTATCTCATATCATCTGAACTAATGTACGGATTTCAATGATTGATGTCTCAAATTAAAGATATTTATTGCCCAAGTGTTCTTAGGTACATAAAAAGTGAAAAAATAGTTATATAGTGAACTTTTGGCGTCAAAATATTGAGCTTTTAAGAACAGATATTTTGATGAGAAAATAAACACTAGTTCTCTTTTTGTCAGCAGGTTCTTGTGTTGAGTCTTCGATGAATATATCAAGAGAAGATATGTTTAACATAATAAAACAATGTGGCTTCAAAAATTTAGATAAAAAACTGGATTTTCTCGAGCAAAAACTAATCGAAATGACCAAATGCCCCGATGATAAAATAAACGAACTCCGCCATAGTTTAAAGTCTTTTAAACATCACTACAAGCTTAAGTGGACCTCAGCAAGCTACAAAGAATGCCGTTTCCGGAAAAATAATGAACAATGGCTGAAGGACTCAATCTCTGTACCTGTTTGGCGAGACCATAAACCCGGCCGTCCTTCCAAGATATTCCAGGAATGTAGTGAAAGAAGCAAGAGGCGCAAAACAAAAAACCTGAGGTCAGAAATATCTCATGATCAGTTGACTTATGCTGCAGTTATGTGCGAAAGAGCCGCAGGAAACAATGATATGTCTAAACTCATTAAACAGGCTTCAGCGACTCCGACAAGAGCCACCAAATTTCGAAAAATTATTAGTTCCGTAGAGAAATGTAAAAAAAGCAGCAAGCTAACCGTAACAAAAGCGTTAGTTAAATATGTGGAAGCCGACCTAACCCGTAAACAATATAATGTAATCAGAAATGGTCAAGAAGACATATACCCGTGTTATTCGCTGCTGCAAAAAGAGAAAAATAAATGCTATCCTAAAGATATTCACGTCTCAGAATCGATAGCTGAAGTAGGTTTGCAAAATCTACTCGACCACACCACTCAACGTCTTTGCCTTTATCTGGAGGAAGTATTAATGACAGCAACTGACACTGAGAGGCAGAACATGGAACTAATCTGCAAATGGGGATGTGATGGCTCGAAAGCACAAGAATTCAAACAAATGTTTGAAAACAAGTCTGATTCTGATGCCCATGTTTTTATAAGCTCATTAGTGCCACTAAGGCTTACGAGCAATGTGAATGGCACGATAAAGGTATGGTGGCAAAATCCGGCTCCTTCATCTTCCCGATTCTGCCGTCCTATAAGGATCCAGTTTGTGCATGAAAGTAATGAAGTAACTAAATCGGAAATAGAACACATTGAAAACCAGGCACAAAATATAAATCCTACGGAAGTTGAAGCCAACGTGATAAAAGTATCGCACACTCTTGTTCTAACAATGGTAGATGGCAAAGTGTGCAATGCTGCCACTAATACAACATCAACCATGAAGTGCTACATATGCAAGCAGACTAGCAAAGAGTTCAACATGCTGAAAACGGTTGAAGAACGTGCCATAGAACCGAATTCACTAAAATTTGGACTTTCAATTTTGCACGCTCGAATTCGTTTCCTAGAAACATGTCTCCATATAGCATATAAACTACCCCTTAAAAAATGGAGATTAAACACCGAAGAAAAGAAGATTTCAGCTGAGAAGAAAAAGGAGATTCAAAACGCATTTCGGGATCAAATGGGCTTGCTTGTAGACGTGCCGAAAGCTGGATTCGGTAATACCAATGATGGTAATACATCAAGAAGGTTTTTTGCTGATCCAGAAACCACTGCAAGAATCACAGGCATAGATATAGAGTTACTCAAGAAGTTGAAAGTGATTTTAGAAGTTCTAGCAAGTGGGTTCCCAATTGACACAGAAATGTTTTCTGTGTATCTTCGATCCACAGCGGAACTATATGTTCATTTATATAACTGGCACCCCATGACGCCCACTCTGCATAAAATTTTATGTCATGGGGCTTTGGTCATTGAGCATGCTCTTCTACCGATTGGCCAATTATCAGAAGAGGCGGCCGAGTCGCGTAATAAGCATTTCCGCCTATACAGACAGAATTTTGCAAGAAAATTTTCGAGAAAGGACTGCATGCAAGATGTGATGAATCGCCTTCTTCTGACCTCAGATGTCTACCTTAGTTGTAGCAGCAGAATGCTAATAAAAAAGAAGCGGAAACCGTTCTCATTAGAAGCTCTGGCTTTTCTTAGAGCAGATGAGCACTCGTGTTCATCTGCGAGTACTGATGAAATTAACGAAAGCGAGGCTGATGAATATTAGTAGTACATACCGGCTAGTAATAAACCATAGTATCTACGTATTGTTTTTTAAATAAATGATAAATAAATAAATATATTTTTTTTGTATGTTCATCCCATTTTAAAATGTTTGCACTTCATATTAATAGTAGAAAAGGAGAGAAAAGGGCATAGAAATGATTAGGTCATACTACAATGTGTATTAATGAGCTGAAAAATCAATGTGACACTGAATTGTTACAAAATAACAAAAAAATAGTTTTGGCCACTTTTTAGTGTCAAATACCCGTATGTGCACCGTCGCGGCCTGCTTCTGCCAGGGTTACAGGCGGCTCCACCTGTCACCCCCAGGCCGGCGCTCATGCGGGGCGGAGGTCGGAAATTTTGTCCCTAGCATCCTCATAAGAGCAGTCAATGTTCGTGACCGTTGTAAATCAAAGTTCCCAGTTCGCAAGAGGATAGTTGTACCCGAGTGCCTATGTCAAATTTGAGAATCAAGTACTTAAATTAATTTACGTTGTCATACAAACCTGAAGAGGCAGCATTGTCCTCCCCATTTTCATGGACCTACTTATGTCATTCTCATAATTCATAAGTTTACTATCTTCGTAGTAAAAAAATAACTTACAAAGATAAATCTATGATCAGTCTTACCTCTCTTCTTGGGGCACATCGCTGTACCCAAGCACCCTGGTCCCGTATGAGAAAAACTCTCCGTTGAAGAACCTATCCATCATAAAAAGTTGCGCCACTATGTTCACCAGGCAGAGCAGTTCGCAGCCCCAGTACCTCATTGCGTATAGTTTGTGCGTCTGTAAAGATAGATAAATAAAAATTAATAAAGGTTGCCTGTAAGAGATCGCTTACAGAGATAGAGCCGCCATTTGTATATATTTCATATCTTATCCGTAAATGTACTTTAATTGGTTGGTGTACAATAAATAAATGTCTATCTATCTATCTATCTACACTGTAATCAAAATATTTAATTTTGATTACAGTGAAATATGAACAAGATTCGATAAGTTTTGCATCTTTTCCAGTAAGTGACTAAGGGATAGGGCTCTTTTTCCCGTGCACAAAATCCCACGTTACCCCCCGCTGAAGTCTACGGAGGTGGTTATTTCGGACTCGAACAGACTAAAACACACGCCGATTGTGGGTCTCGGTTATCGGAGGTGAGAGTGCCGGTCGCACTTCGACCGACCACCTCTTTCGATCTGGCCCCTTCCCTTGGGTGACTAAAGAATAGGGCTCATAAAATCTCTCGTATAAGTAACCAGTTGCCAACTTGCCGATTGTTGTTTCATTGTGTTAACTTTTTTCAACGATTTCATTGCTCAATGGGACTAAGAGAAATATACGTTTAAATAAATGTAGCATTTTCGAGCGCCCTTTACTCTTTTGTCCATTGTGTGTCTCCACATGTAGGTAAAACTGAAGACTTATGAACGATAACTCAAAAAGCAGTGGCTGTGGTCGAGTTCTGCGCCAACAATATATAATGTAGTATCCACTGGCAAGTATTTGTCGCAATTTCTTGCAGATCACTTTTCCACTGACTGCCATTACTCTATACTTGGAAACAGTCCTCTGCAAGAAATTGCAGGAAATACTTGTCAGTGGACACTCTGCGTTAGAACTATCTCAAATTCCATTGGACTCAAAGAAGATGATACTTTTGTTCAGTATATTTTGGATATTACGGGATCGAGTGCCGTCTCACTCCCAAACCTCAAGAGAGCTAGAGCTTTATCCGTTAATAGCAGGTATAGCAACTTACAGGAGGTTGGCTTGGGCTCTAAACACCCAGTACTAAGATAATAGTATCGCTAACGGCTGAGTAACATAAAGATCTCCTTCACAAGAATACTTACACAAATAACTATCTCATACGATATCGCCAATAATTAAGAGCATAAACTGATCAGTACATCTCCTGTGACAGTTGTCGTTTGTAAACATGTATATGATACCAGAGACAGATAACCCAAACATGGCCGCCCACCCGCGACTGAATACTTCTTTCATACGATTCGCGTTACTACGTTCTGATAATGAGGCATAAGGATCTGTTGTTTTTCTGATGGGTTGACTTCGTGGATAATATTTTTACGGGGTAAGTTTTTTTCCATTCGGATATACCCCACGATTACCCTGCCACAAGCCAGCGAGGGCGTTTACATCGGACTCAAAACGAACGCTGTCTCAGTTCTCATTAAGGCATTTCCGTCGCATCGCAGGGGTAGGTAACTACCTAGAATCATAGGTACCCTTTAACCCGCTCCCGTGACCTTATTGCAAACCTTTTTCTGGCTTGTAACATAGGAACTAGTACCCTCTGTACTTAACTAATTATTATATTTAACTGAATTATTTTCTTAATTATAAAACGTAAACGTTAGTGAAGATTTTGATGGATGATTGAATGTTTGTTAATCAATCGAATACCTTCAAATAGCTGAATGAATCTGGCTGAAAGTTGGCACACGACATAGGATAAAATATAGGCTACTTTTTTTCCTAAAATAGGTTCCCATGTTTTGCAGTAACGGGAACAGCAAGCACATGCTGTAAGATATTTCGAACAATCGAAACCTTCGACCGAAACCTTCCAAATTCCTACGTACATATATCCGTCTTACGGCGACTGTTAAGAGCCATCTACCGACATTCATACGAATTAGTAAATATGTATTAAAAAAATCAAATCATATATCGAACGTGACGTAACCAAATTTAGAGCATGCGCAATTGAAATCTCACCTCGAATTCAGCTGACAAGTCCGCTCGCTCGTTCGAATCGAATCTTACAGCATGTGTGTGCAGAATTCCACATGGGCGGAGTCGCAAGTTTCAGCTAATTTTTACCACAAATTTGCTAATTCGTACGAATGTCGGTAGATGGCTCTTAACCGTCGCCGTAAGACGGATATATGTATAGAAAAATTTGGATGGAATCGGGCGAAGGTTATATGGCTTAGTGGTCGGAGCGTTCTAACTGCAAGGGAGGCGATCGCGGGTGCGAATCCTGCCTGAACCGATTAAATCGTTTTTTTCTATATCTTAATCGATTGGATTAGTTAGTAAATGAAATACTTCAAAATTACATTAATTTTTAACTTAAACTATAGTTTTTGTTAATTACAGTTGCCGAATCGAATCTACGTTTTACGGATACTGAATACTTGTGTCATGGGTGGCCTCCAATGGCCTCACACTAATGGCCGGTTTCAATATGCAATCTCAATCCATTTTCAGCTATCTGCGATCGAGTTTTCGATCTAATTATTAAAAAAAGCGTTTCAATAACCAAACCACAGATGGGTTATGCAATCCGAAAACGCAAACTATCCGTCAGAGGGCACCAATCTGGATTCGAGTGTTTTCGGATCGCCCTCTGTTCGAAAAAGACAGTTGATGGGTTTCAATAACCAATCTGTTGACTTTGACAACTCTTTTTTTATCTATCTGTGATCCTAATTTGCAATCTCTGACATTTGGCGGATTGGGTCGCGATCTTACGTTTAAATACTTTATTAAAATATCTTCTTACTGTTTTATACCAATTAATTTATCAAGTTATCAGTACTTATCAGTCTGAAAATATTATAAAATGTTTAGTGACAGTGAAAGTGACTTGGAAGTGCTAGATCAACTTTCAGATTGGGAAGATGAAGAAGACGAACTTCCTCCAGTGCGTCGAAAGAGCTACAACCGCATTAACCACATGCACTGCTTAAGCGAAGCTGAATTTACGTTTAGATTTAGAATCAACAAACCTGCAGTAGAGATACTTTTATCAGAAATAATGCCCTATGTTAAAGTAACCTCAAAGCGGTAAGTAAACAAAGCAGTGTAAACATTACTTTGTACCTAGTCCTGGGTTACTAGTAATTAGCTGACAAGCTCATAGGTCTAGTTTCTAAATATTCATAACCAAAAGCTGTTGTTCTGTGGCTAATATCAACTCGCAACATTAGATACTTATTTTAGGTATAATTATGTTGGTATGATAGTCCTCTTAAAAATTGCATGCAAATAATTTAATTTAATCAGTTTGGTATTCTTTACAGAAATCATGGAGTTTCACCCCTTCATCAGCTATTGTTGACTTTACGTTTTTATGCATTGGGTACAATGCTTATTGCCATAGCTGACTTTGTGGGAGTTTTATCATTAAAAAAATTAACCTTGCAATGTTAGAAAAATATCTAAAAATTGCATTCACGTTGAACGCATCACAATAAAAGCTGCTTAGAATGAAACGCACGGGAGGGAAGGGATCGATCTTCGATCGATATTCGAATTCAATCGGCGTTTGAAAGTCAATGTTATTGGGACGCAGGTTGGAGATCGATCGGGAGATGGAATTCTATCGCAGATTGCCGCGATCTCCAGATAGAAGGTTGCATATTGGGATCGGCCGTAAGTGGGTATGGCGAACCAATGAACTATGGTTAACTACTCCGTGCTAAGTGTCTCCGGCTTCGCATTACTTAACCCACACTTAAACGGTCAAGTGTCGGGTTTAAGTTAGCAACAGCGTGATTGATACTTTCTGTGTAAGCCGAGGCGAACAGTGAACACCGACTTGTCAGGTGAGATAGAATATTATGTAATAACTGTGATACGATGTCAACTCAGATGTACTTCCTATTGTTTCTTAGGTGTCTATGGTTAGGTAAGCTAATTATTTTTTCATATAACTGAGGTTAAACAAGGAGTGTACAGAGAATTACTAACAGCTTTGGAGCCCAAACCAACTTACATTAGAATGAATACCTGGATTTAAATGATATTCGACATGTTCTATAGATTTTTTTGAAAATTAATAGCAGATACACTAATACATATAGTCGCGCCTTTATCCCCGAAGGGCCAGGCAGAGGCGAATTAACACCTGCATTTCACCAATCATTGTTTTTGGCCCCACGTAATAGGGGGTGGGGTGCGCCCACTGCCGTCTTCCGAGCACTATTGTTGACACGAGCTTATATCTATGCCTGAGGCTGAGCTGTGCATATCTGTCTGATGTTAAACAGCCCTATCCCTTAGTCGCCTTATACGACACCGCATGGGAAGAGATGGGGTGGCCCAAATTCTACTCTACCGAGAACCACGCGGTTATTACTATACTTACTCTTTTATAATAAATTGCCTGAATCGATCCTCCGTTAAGACCACCTTATCTAAAAAGCATATTATAGAACAGATGATTCCCTTATGGATAAAAATATCTGGCTTGAGCATGGTGCAGACCCTTCCTAAAATGCTAGAACTATATAATATCCTAGTAGGCAAAACTATTTTGCCTACTACAATATTGAGTTGTATATTATCTATACTAATATTATAAAGCTGCAGAGTTTGTTTGTTTGTTTGTTTGAACGCGCTAATCTCTGGAACTACTGGTCCGATTTGAATGATTCTTTCAGTGTTGGGTACTCCATTTATCGAGGAAGGTTTTAGGCTATATATCATCACGCTACTACTTAAGGGAGCGGAGCGTTGATAATAAATGTTAACAAATCCGGCAATTTTTCATACATATTTTGAAGACTAAAACATACGGGCTCAAAGGGATAAGAAGCTTCAAAATATACCCCGGGCGGAGCTGGGGTGGGTCAGCTAGTTAGTTATGTTTAGGTATCACTATTATTAAAGTTGACGTTTCAGAATGTCGCAGTGGGGTTTGTTGCTTCGTTTCATCTCCACTTTGACGTCAAAAAGAAGTAATCCCGTTGCACTATTTTGAGAAATGAAGAACTTCAATTTCAATATTATTGGCAGAATACATACAAATTAAGCAAAAGTTAATGTACCGCTAAAGCTACTGGAGCTGATACATACTCTACTTGCAATAATCGTATGAATAGGCTGAAATTTCAAGAACAGTGGGGTTAGGATATAGTGCAATAAGCCCTCATAATGCTAGTCGGTGCACCTGCTAAATAAAGACGAAGCTCTGCATAGGCTTTTCTCTAGGGGTTGGGTAGTCAGACAGCAGTCGCTCTCAGAAAAACAGACATCCTGTTAAAAAACCAGGCTTCGAAGAGTAAACGTTGACTGCTGCCTGAGACTTACGAACCTGGGCCTAACGGCGAACAGTAAGGCCAACTCAAACAAACCAACCTCTGCTATGAGCGCTTCTCTTGAAGTAGGCTAACCCGTATCGTATTTCCCTAATTCCTCTAATCCTAATGAATGTGGCCGATGGCAAAATACATTTGCTTAAAAGTAATGTATTCCCTCTAGACTTGCGAAAGACTCCCAGGCTTTTTGGAAACACAGAGTCAGGTAAGGCATTCCACGTTACTACTTCAATGTAACCAAGCACTAGGATTTTCACAAGTTACAAGGAATGAAATTGGCAGTGGGTGAGGTGACGCGCTCCATACGTGCAATGAAGCAATTATGCAAATACAACCCTGCGGTATTTAAATTCTATAAAGTAGTTTAATAACATAACATAACGCAGCCAGGTCGTGATATCCTGACCCTTTGAGAGCGCTGTTCATTAAGCGGTTGTTCACTCTGAAAGGAATTCCAATATAGTCCACTGAGACATAATGTCTTCGGCTCTCAAAGGAACACTATGGGGGGGAATTCTTTGGGTTAATGGTTGTGAAATTCTTTAGATATGAAGTAAGGCCATAATAAGGAACCTCGATTCGCATTTTGCATGAAGAAATGTATGTACCGATTCTTCAATATGCATATTCGATTACTTTCTACACAGTGCTATTTAGACTCCAAGTAAGTTTTAACTTAACTAGCTTGAATTACGAGATTTTTTTGTGGAAATACATGGGTATTCTACATAAAATCACCCGGACCAATGCCAAGACACATTTATGTTTATAAATATTTGTACTAAGCGGGAATCTAACTCGGGAGCTCTCTAAATATGACGGTCGAATACTACGGCTACGCCAGGATATTGTTTGAAACTTTAATGAGTCAATCTGTAAGGACGATTTTGGTTTTATTATTAAAGTATAAAACGACCAAATTGGAACTTTAATGATATGATATATATGTAAAATAAATGTTGTCTATGGAAATACGCCTTTTAATAATTATTGCTTCAAAGATCATATGCACAGGAAGCACAAATATTTTGATTTGCACACAAGTGTTATTATTCGTTCTATGTAGATTGAACACGTGGTACGAGTGATTAATGAAGTTGCAAGGCTGCAAGCGACAGTGACATTTGACAAGAATTATCTTTGTGCTGTAATATTCCGAGATCCCAGTGCTGAATTGACGAATGAAATGTGAGCGATTGACCAGACGGCCAATTTCCAGGTATCAGGTAATCAAGGTGCATTACTGGCAGCACAAGAATCTTGGTGTATAAATTATAATAGTGTAGTTTAGAATTTTCATTCCTGAAAAGTTGATGTCGCTTGTACCTTTTAGCATTTTAATTGACGATATGAGAAATCAAGTATGAAATGGCATTCTGCAAATTTTCAACCCATAATTTAATGCCATTGCCGTGTCTGTGGTATGACAGTGGTTTTGCTTCAGTAGAATCAAGGATCAGATGTGAACCCGCTCCTTCAATTTGCTGACACTGGAGAGGTTAACTTAACAAGAATACTACTGTAAATAATTAATTGGGAAAACCACAGCAGAGAGGTCATTCCACAGCTTTAGCGTGAGTGAGATGAAGATTCTTTCATAACGCACATTGCGCACCGTCTCAGGTCGCAATGTGTGAGGATGAATTCCCTGCCTATGGCAAGCGGTGCGATAATAGAATGTAGTTGTGGGCATCATATCAAACAATTCATCTGAGCACCTGCAAAGAACACTTAGTCATAGCAATAAAACCGAATAAATTAATTTCAGATTTATACAAGGAACTGTCTGTGACGATGCTATGATGCATGTATGATGCAAGACATGTCCTACGAACTTTGACCATGATACTTATGGGTGACTGGCCATCGAAATGTGTAACGATAATTGTGATTCATCTTCTCGGTTTCTCGGTCAGTCACATTACATGCTGTAAGAACATTTGGAAAGATCGAAAGAATTTGACAGTTGAATTAGGGGTGAGATTTCAATTGCGCATGCTCTAAATTTCGTGACGTCACGTTAGAGCATGCGCAATTGAAATCTCACCGCAAATTCAGCTGCCAAGTATGTTCGATCGTTTGAAACGTTCTTACAGTATGTGCTTGCTGGTCATAATTCCGGTTACATTCCAGAATTGTACTCTGGAACCCGGAGTCTGCTCTCCCATTCCTTACTTTAGTTTATCTTGGATTTTACGGGACCTTTACACTAACTCCGAAAGGAAAGTGTACGCCTGAGCCTGTTTCGTTAATGAGCAGGTATATTGGCTAGCAGGTTAGCTTGCACCTCGAATATCTTGGTGGGACTCATTCATATTATGCAGTCTTGAACAGTAATGGTTAGTCAATCAATTAGGCCATTACAATCCACTGCTGGATATAGGCCTCTCCCAATGTTGGGAAACTTTGGCCTACTGTTTCCACGCTGGCCAGACGGGTTGGTACAGGGTTTTATTTCGAGTTTTCCTTCTCTCGCAGTGATATCGTCTTCGTATTTTGCCGTTAGTCGCCTCTTACGACACCCTTCGGCTGAGAAGTGGTAGTGATTCTTGTATTCTTTCTCCGTCACCACACAGATCTATATCATCAATAGGTACAGCATTATGTAATTCCGGTTGCATGCAAAACCTGTACTTTGGAGCTCGGGGTACGCTCTCCGAATCTTTCTCTTGATTTGTATTTTGCAGTAGCGACTGTCTCCTTATTACGAAAGGAAATTCTGCACCCGAAATTTCGTCCGTCTATCAGCAGGTATACCAGGAAATCTTGGTGGGACCCATACATACTAATAAGCCTTAAAATAATTCTCGGAATTATACCGATATCAATCTCATGAATGGTTGCGTACTATAAAAAAGATTTAGAAACCTCAGTTGCGGACAAGGTCGGCTTAAATGTATGAATAACTTGGTTCCAGTTAAAAACTATAAGGAAGTGGTATATACATACAATTAGTGTACATTAAGTATTTATTAAGTCGTGTACATACAACTTCTAAAAAAATGTTAGCGGAATAACAATTTGAAAACTTTCCATCGGGTGGGCCGTGTGCTTGTCTGTAACATAAGTAGTATACAAAAAAAATAGAAACTACATTTCAGGCTCTAAATATAGAAGTACCTTGTGACCTAATATAACCCCCTTGTGTGAATATAGTACATTATACTACGAGTGTGTAAAGTTGATGATTACCGCTGAGGCGCCATTGAGACCCGAGCCAACAGGCGAGAGTGTCAAGAGGCGAAGACGGTAAACATCAATACACATATGTATCATACGACGTTTTTCGATTCTCTTTCAAATAAAATAATACTAAAAATCATATTATCTACTCTCATACAAACATTAAAAATTAAAAACAACTTTAATGACATTGTTTACGCACAGAATATCATAACAAATTAAAAAAAATACATAAACTTTTCCATTTTTTTCTACATAGTCTATGCTGGATGCGGCGCAACACGTATGCGATCAGCAAGTGGATTTAGACGCTAAAATAAATTTGTAATTTTACGCAAATTATGTTAACTATTTCATGAGATTAAAATAGTGTGAGAACCCTTACTACGCAAGTTTTTTTTACCAAATTATATAAAAAGATTATTTAGAGAAACAATTAGTAAATGTGCAGTTAGTAAAATTATAATGAACTGTTTTTAATGGCATAATTTTGTTTATTAAACACATACAAGTTGAAATTATCTATTAAGTACGAAATTGCATAAAATGAGTAAGCAGTAGTACATTGATTTATTTGTACTATTGAACATGATCTTGTTTGTATCACAACTTTTAAAAGAACAAAGAAACTCAATCAATACAATTTAAAAAACAGCGAAAACTCACTTGTGAGTTATGGCAAAAAAAAAGTCAGTTTGATTATAGGTGCCATTATGAGTATAATTGCGGTGAAAATAGAGTCACTTTATGAGCAAGTGTTGAATAAGATATTTGATTTGCCTTTGTGGCAGCCTCAATATCTCCCGGCACCCAAGTCAACCTTACCTGCAAATCGATAATGGGTCAGGTGGCAGAGGTTGCCATAAATAGCGTAGAAGAGCGGAATCTTTTTCTTTTCGAGCAGAAAATGCAAGTTTTAAATGCGATAAGTTTAAAATCAAGTGGTTGTAACCTTTCTGTTCGGAAATGTTAAAACGAATGCTCTATTAGCACAAACTTGAGTCGACGGTTAATTTACCAATAGGGCGTTTTTATGAAAACTACTTGTACTGTTAAAAAAAAGCTCCAATGCCGAAATAATGAACTTACATGACGTAATCTCACGTTCAATCTCGTCACAGATTGCTACAAGCCTTCACAATCGTGGTATGGTTTGCATCATACGCACGTAGGCGCCGAGTGAATGAACAACTCCCCTCGACGTAATGACACAAGGGCGAGGACAAGGGGCTGGTTCGGCAGATGCATGACGAAACACACCTGCCTAGTTTTTGTGTGTAGTTACAATAGTATTAATCATTTAATTTGTTGTCGACGCTACTGTAGAGATAATTTTAGTTAATGCTGATACATGTAGCAAGTAATGAAGGCTTATTATAATTAAAGAAATGGATAAAAACTAGTAAGTAATAACTGATTATCATAAAATATAGCTGTGAGGAGTAGCATATATTCACGTCTGTCTATCTCTGAAGGGGTAGATCAGAGATATATAAACACCCACATTTTGTTATATTCAGTACCACGTAATAGAGTCCTTTCCACTGCTATATCCTCATATTGACGTCAACAGGAGACTAGTCTACGTATTGTAAGTATATTAATAAAAACGTTCATTTCCTATAGGAATAAAAATTAAACAAATTAAATAACTTTTCAACACCCATGCTCGTAAATTGGTTTTTAACACATGGCCTTTATACTCGTAAACTATGGTATTAAACAATATAGGTATTTAAACTATCATGGTCACTGACATCAGTATCAGAATAAACGGGATATTTACCATGTTTCATTATTTTGAGTTTCCGATATTTCGGCGCTGTTGCAACACAAAAATGAACCGCATAAATCTGCAATCGCTCAACATTTATTGGAGTCCGGTACGAACCACTGGATCGAGCTACATAACCCTCAGATGCTTTCGACAGAACGCCACTATATACCAAGACTGGTAAGGGAAGCAATTGAAATAAAAAAGTATAAAAATTTCAATCGTGAGGATGGGTTTCAACTGCCGAACGTCTGGCATCCAGTGGTCCGTCTTTGCAAAAACAACCGGGAACAAGCTAAAACAAAATCGCGAGTGGATACAGTGAGCATCGTATGTCGTGAACGTGATCGAGATCGGGTTCGAGTTTGTAGTGAGAGTGAAACCAATAGTAGTGCAGATACGCGTAGTAAAAGAACTCGAAAGAGGGTAGATCGATATAATTACTCCTAGAAGAAAAAACTTTTTCTTTGTTCACCGCCAATACTCCAGTTCCTCCGTGATCATGGTGCTTGCAACAGCGCCGAAATATCGGAAACTCAAAATAATGAAACATGGTAAATATCCCGTTTATTCTGATATGGTATTAAACACTTATTTTTTTTTGATCCCGCTAGTGCCGCCCATTGTACATTAAACTGTATATGCATGTTACCTACTTGTCTGAGCTGTAAATGTATTGGTGTACAATAAAGTATTATCTATCTATGTATCTATCTTTATTTCCATCAAATTAAGTTTGTACCTCGTTGAAAGATGTTTTATTTTCAATCTCGGAAAAAGTTTTATCTTTGATACGTTTTGTTTCAAAATAAGAATAAAATAAACACTATTTTTGCAAAAAAATGAAGTGTACAACCTTGAATATGATACATTTTCAACAAATTAAAGAAAAGAAAAAAGAAAAGAAATTAACGGTTTACTATACCGGTTATTATTTACTTTAATTATTGAATCAACATGAAATTAATTTTACTCGTGTGTCGAAAAATGTCGTATGACACACGTGAGGTTTGGTCATACATCTTGCATCATCCATCACACCATCATATCCACACTTGCATCATGAATAACAATTTTTTAAACATAACAAAAAATTGTAAATATTGTTATCGTTCAATTATGCTGATTTAATTATTTCATTTACACCAGGCGGTAGGACACGACGGTATTCCCGTCCCAATTGAGCAGCCCGACTGGGGAAGTACCTCCACCCTACAGAATACCACGGTTATAATAACCTCGTGTTGTGTTCCCGGCGGTGAGAAGGGTAGCCAGAGCTCACTGGAGAGTTTTTGTGCTGTCAGTGGAAAGGCTTGTCCTGATTGTTTCTTCTACACAGACGGCACAGAAACTCTCTGTTCTTACAGGGTCGGTAGCACGGGTGTCAGTACCCCTGTTGTTGTAAACGTTCATAGGTCACGGTAACCACTTTCAATCAGGTGGGCCGTGGAAATTGTGTGATCATTGTTTAAAAAAAATCATCAATTTTTTTTATGTGGTGTTAGCTATGCATTCATTCAGCACTTCCCTTGATAGAGGTTAACAGTTAAGATCTCCGCTTTTCTCTATCTTTGACAGCTTTCACCTTTTCTACCCAGTCTATTTTTACAATTTTTAAAATTACATACATTCCATACAATAAATCGCAATAGCATATGTCATACCCACTTAACCATACAAACTGCCATGGTACATCACCAGCGCGTATTGTGGACACAGGCACCATAGGTAAGTGGCGGCCATTGTTACATTGACACACATAAACCCGCCAATCATTGAAGCAAGATTGCGTTCATCCATCATTATTCAACCGCCAAACTGTTGTTGTATGACATGATTAGTAGTTTTAGGTATTAAATGATACTGTTATTATAAACGCGTGGTGGCTTACGAAAAAGAAAAGTTTTTTTAAACTATCGCGGTATGAGTTTTCGTGATTAAATCATGGAACTTACTATTTCTGCCGACGTTTCGGATGAGTTGCAGCACCCATTATGAATGCGGCGCGTATTATTAATTCACACCGGAATAGTTTAAAGATATATTTCATCTTACAGAGATCGTGTGGGCAAGGTCATAGGCTATGTTTGGCTGCGATAACTGACATATTTTCCGCGGACGTAGCCACGGGTATTAGCTAATCCTCTATAAACCGATTATAAATCAATGAAATTCAATAACATATGGTCTTTCGAGCCGGATCCGAACCATGATAAATCCATCCACCATGATCACGATTAAGTAGTAGGTAATTAGAGGAAGTTTGATAGTATCCAGGGCAAGAAGGGGACACAGTGATCTAATACCTAAGGGGGCCATCTTGATGGCTCGAGTCTGGCTGTTGTTCTGGCTGCAAAAGGGGGAATCCGTGAAGATTTCATCATTTAAAAAAGGGAGCATGATATTAACACCAGTGAATGAAAAATTGAGAAGCTATCTACTAGTACATATACGCATACTTAAACTATATACTACTGTAAATCCCCGAAGAGGTAGGTAGAGATGTATTATCACCCACATATCACCAACTATGATTTTCAGTCCACGTAATAGGGGGCGACTCTATTGCCATCAAGCGGGCACCTTACTCATGTATGTTGACTATCGGATGGAGAATAGCCCTATCTCTTAGTCGCCTTCTACGACACCCACATGAACAGATGGGGTGGCATGATGAAAGTAATATTGTAAAAAAGGGTCCAAAGTTTTAATGGTGCTTTAGGCTCATGAAGAGGGTATGGCAAACATATAATAAGAATGCATGGAGGGGACTGACATGTTGCGCAGAACCCTAATAATTGTGACAAGGGCAGTTTGATGATGTGGTAATAATTTCCGTGGGTGACATACATGGTACAAGGCGACTAAGGCATTGCCCTACGTGTGCAACAAGTGCGACAACTTGACGCCTTCCGAAGTATGTAAGTTCTGAAGCATGGAAGAATATTTCACGAATCGCTTCGCGTTAACGCGTTGGCAAGATTAGTGCTCACGTAGGACAGCGCGTAAGGGGTAGGTTATATATAGGCATAGGTCATTGAAAAACGGCAAACGACTCATGCCCAACAGAAAAAACTCATTCCTACAACTTTAATCACCATCCAAAGGTTGCCTGGCAGAGATCGCTTAAAGCGATAAGGCCGCCCATTGTACTGATTCCTTGTTATAGACTTTGTAATGATATTTATTAATGGTGTACAATAAAGTATATAATAAATAAATAAATAAAATAAGTAAATGTCTTCTACGTCGCATTGTCAAGAAGAATATTATCGTTGTTCCCGATTGTATCCGACCTGTCACCTGGGTAACGAGCACGAAGAACTCTCGTTAACATATCGAAAGAACGGAGAGCATTGCTATGGGCCTTCTGCCTACTGTGAACCTGTGCGTGTGTGAAGCCGGCCAATAACAATGCTCCGTTCTCTAGATACATTTACATTACGATTACGATAGAATTGACTACTCCTCCTCTTTTTAATAAGAGCGACTGCACTCTGTCTCAATCTCAATCTCTAGAGGAAAGCTTGCACCGGAGCCTTGTCTGTCTATCAGCAGGTATACCACCTTGCATGTGAGGTCAACTTATCTACAAAAGTCGTTTGATTGGACCCATACATAACATAAACTCATAAACTCACGCCTATATCCCCGAAGGGGTAGGCAGAGGTGCTAGCACCCACATTTCGCCAGTTTATGTTTAGGTCCCAATGTAATAGGTGGCGAGCCTATTGCCATTAACCGGGACCCATACATCATACGTGCCAATATGGTTTTTTTTTACACCCGTGCTGCCGACCCTGTATGAGCAGAGATATTCTGTACCCTCGGTGCAGAACACAAAATCAGGACAAGCCTTTGGTCTTCCTACTGACAGCACAAAATCTCTCCAGTGAGCTCTGGCTATCCAACTCACCGCCGGGAACACAACACGAGGTTATTATAGCCGTGGTATTCTGTAGGGTGGAGGTAGTTCCCCAGTCGGACTCCTCAATAGGGACGGAAATACCGTCGTGTCCAACCTCCTACAATAATCTGGGTATTGTTTGAAGCAGACCTCTTGTATCTATTTATTTTTTGGGTGAGCATATACTAAAAAACATACACGTAGTAAGACAATATACTTCTACGAATGAGTCCTTAGAAAAAAACACAAGGATAATAACACAAAAACATGTAATTTGTACGTATATCAAGCGGTCAGCTACCTGCCCGTTAAGATATCAAGTACCACATCTGTACAGGCCGTTGATTCTACTATAGTAAAACCACTGTCATACCACAAACAGCGCAAAAAATGGTATTAAATTTAAGACTTTATTTATATCCGATTAAAGTCCAAAATTAAATAAAATGAGTTTCGTTAAACTCTTCTTTTTTTTTTATAACACTTAGTTGATAGACAAGCACACGGCCCACCCGATGGAAAGTGGTTACCGTGGCCTATGGACGTTTGTAACACCAGAGGAGTCACAGTCGCGCTGCCAACCCTGTAAGTTGAGTCTCTGTGCCGTCAGTTTAGAAGACAAAGCAGGACAAGCCTTTAGTCTTCCCACTGACAGCACAAATTCTCCCGTGAGCTCTGGCTACCCAACACGAGGTACTTCCCCAGTCGGACTGCTCAATAGGGCGGTAAAACCGCCATGTCCTACCTCCTACTCTTTCGTTCATTCTGCAAAGAGTTTTTAATTTTGGACTTTAACACATTGCTTTAAAGTCTAAAATGAAATGGATTATTAGCAGTGTCGTTGGTTTTGCTTTAGCAGAATCGAGGCCCAGTACTCACACTGACTTGCAAGAAGCAGTCCGTCTGGGGAAGTACCTCCGCCCTACAGAATACAGCGGTTAGAATAACTTCGTGTTGTGTTCCCAGCGGTGAGTAGGGTAGCCAGAGCTCATTGGATAATTTGTACTGTAAGTGAGATGACTAATGGCTTGTCCTAATTTGTCCTCTACACTGACGGCACAGAAACTCTGTGCTTACAGGGTCGGCAGCGCGAGTGTCGCTCCTCTGGTGTTACACACATCCATAGGCCATGGTAACCACTTTCCATCAGGTGGACCGTGCGCTTGTCTGCCACCAAAGTGGTATAAAAAAAAGAGAGATAGTTCATGTTGGATTGCTTGAAGTAAAAGAATATCTGGATCGTTAAGATATTTTAACTGCTATGAGTTCCCATGACCATATTTGGAAGGCATTTTCCAAGTGTCGTGGCCTAATTCGAAACTATTTTTATTTACCAATTAAGTGGCAGACAAGCAAACGGCCCACCTGATGGAAAGTGGTTACCGTGGTCTATAGACGTGTGCAACACCAGAGGAGTCACACCCGTGCTACCGACCCTGTAAGAACAGAGTTTCTGTGCTGACAGTGCAGAAGACACAATCAGGACAAGCCTTTGGTCTTCCCACTGACAGCACAAAAACTCTTCAGTGAGCTCTGGCTACCCTACTCACCGCCTGGTGCAGCCTCCGGCAACAGCACAAGAACTAAACTACAAAAAAAATCATTTGATTTTTGAAAAATCCGTATTCATAAGCCATTTCAGAGGTTCTGATTTAGCCATTCGCGTCGATCCACTCATCCATGCCGTGTTGCTCATTCATTTATGTTTTGTCTTGTATTATAGGTATTACGTTGAAGATGACATAGCAAGGAATGGAGTAACTAATATTACATACATACACATATAATCACGACTTTATACCCGGAGGGTTAGGCAGACGTGAATTAATACCCACATTTCACCTATCATTGTATTTCGGTCCATGTAATAAGAGTGAGCCTATTGCTGTATTCCGGGCACTATTGTTGACTCGAGCCATGCACCTGAGGCTTAATCTGGGCTGTATATAAACTGTCTGATGTTAAACCCTATCCTGTAGTAGCTTTGTACGACACCACATGGGAAGAGATGGGGTGGCCCAAATTCTACTCTGCCGGGTTACCGTGGCTAGCTAATATTAATGTAACATGAAAACAATGTTATTTCAACCGCTTCATATATTCATTTGGACAAGAACTGCAGTTTTCTTCAAACCAGTAAGTAGCTCATTCCATAGTTAATCATTGTGTTCAAGTATACCTATAGTTCTAAAAACCAGCATCCACCGGACGATCTCGTTTGACCGACAAGTAGAGCCGGTGTCTGCTCGCCACATGTCTGCCCCCCCAGCTAAGTTTTTTAGTGCTAATTAATCTAAAAATATACATTTAAAAATAAACCTTAAAATTTCAGAGATACAATCGTCTTTATTCAAATGGAGACTTGAATAATAAATTGGTCAGATCTGCAGTCGGTGACCTCTTTAGAGTCAGAAGTTTGGAACGGAAGTCAGCTTGTTGTGATGCAATTAAGTAAACTCACGCTTGTATCTCACTAAGGTAAGCAGCGGTGTAATAAATGTGTAGCTAAAATATACAAGAAGTAATGACATCGAGATGAAATTGCCTTGCCACGTCGACTACCAGAGACCGCGAATTTGTAATCTGCGTAAGGTGGGATCACTTGAGATGAACTAATGAGTTTAAAAAAAATGTTCGGATAGACTGGATGCCTAAGGCGTGATACTCGTAGTAAAACACACTGTAGGTGAGAATATCCAGCAGTATGTCTACATAAAACGGATTGACAGTCATTATCACTAAGTCATGAAGTTCCACTTCATCATCTCTGTGTTAAACAATAACAACAAAGAAAAATTTTCATGCAATTATCACTTTAAAGATTCTAACTATTTAGTTCAATTTTGATTGACAGCAGTAGATACGCAATCACAGCGTCCCCCATCTTCCCCTCTTAATAGAGATTAAGAGGGGACGCTGTGATTGCGCACAATTTACTTTCCCTTTTATGACAACAGACATTTGAGGGAAGATACTTTGAATGATAGAATCTGAAACGAGGTCATCCGACAAAGAACTAAGTTTCCAACATAACTCGCAGAATACATACATAGAAATAATCACGCCTTTATACCCGAAGAGTTAGGCAAAGGTGAATTAACACCTTCATTTCACCAATCATTGAATTCGGTCCCACGTAATAGGGGGTGAGCCTATTGCCGTCTTCTGAGCACTATTGTTAACTCGAGCCATGCATCTGAGACTGAGTCTGGACTATATGTATATACAGCTCGCAGAATAAACAAGCTGAAGTTGCAGTGGGCTGGCCACGACTGTCAAAGAACCAATGGCCGTTGGAGCAAACGATTCCTAGAGTGCGAGAAGCAAACGGAAGGTGGAACGGCCCCTAGCCAGATGGACTGATGACCTAAGAACGGTAGACGAACTGGATGCGGAAGGCGGCGGATCGGCAGACATGGCGCAAATTGGGAGATGCCTATATCCAGCAGTGGACTGCAATATACTAATAGACTTAGGTACTAAGAAATTAGCATCAAAATATACAGTACCCGTGTATAATAACCCGTGTACAAGAGTTGCTCTTCTTTAAATAAAAACTAATAACATTCTTGGAAAAATTCCATTCGAGATTATAGTTCGATAACCTGACCCTAATTTCTGTTAGTGTACCTAATGATCATAATATTTACCTATGACAATTAATTTACTACGAATAAACAAGAGAGATAGCAAGGAAAGGAGTGACTGAACCGAATGCAGGAATATATGATACTGCAGTGTGAGGTTCGGAGTTCGCTAAATGACCTCCGTCCCTCATGAGCGCGGGCCTGGGAGTAACGGGTGGAGCCGCCTGTCAACCTAGCAGAAGCAGACCGCGGCAGTGGTGCGCAATGCGCGCCTCCCCATACCAGAGGATGAGATGGGGACTCCGTGGCCCCCGCACCCGAAGATCTGATAAAAGTCGGTCCTGAGCCGGCCGGGGTGCGAGGGATATGTCTCATATAATCTCACTTGCGGCCCACACAGTCGACGTGCGTTTTAGTCGATTCAAGTCCGACATAACCTTCCCCCCCCCCACACACACATCCGTGGGGATTTGCGCACATTAAAAAAAGGCACAGCAAGAGGTGCACATTTTAATTCTGATGTAGGGTTTTGTAGACTAAGGATTCACGTAGAACCCTATAAGATATTGTTAGACTGAGAGTGACAGTTAGGAGTGTGTAGAGTTAGGAGCCTGACTTTCCGATTCGACAACTATATTTATAGTGCAAGAGTTATTTTTTTATACCACTTAGGTGGCAGACAAGCACATGGCCCACCTGATGGAAGCGGTTACCGTGGCAGTGTGCAATACCAGGGGCGTCACACACGCGCAGGTGACCCTAAAGAAACCTTCTAATGCCCCTTTTGAAGACAGCATATGGGGTATTGTAGGCGCATAGGAAAACCACAGCAAGGAGTTCATTCCACAGCTTGAGTGTGTGTGGGATACCTATAGTTTCTTTCATACGGCACAGTGCGCACCTTCTCCTTTTGCCAGGGAAATATTTAATATTTTAGTGGGACTTTTCAAGGACTATTCAAGGAGGTTATTCACAAACCAAAGCGTTTCATTGTATGAATTTTATAAAGAGTTAATATCATACTTTCTCGTCATACAAAAAATGTTCAATAAGTAGACATGGCATTGAGTTTAGTAACTGTCAATTACATCCATGAATAAAAAAGAAATAAAACTCTCAAATTCTTAAACGGTCTATTATGGCAAATGCGGTCGTTGTCGCAACATAGTTTCGTAACCTTTTCGTAACTAGTTATGACAGAGGATTTCTTATTCTTACTGTAATAAGTAAGGAGTTGTAAAAATAAGCATTTTTCAAAAAATTTACTTGCATCGAAATTTTTCCGTTACACAGCGAAACGGCTCGACTGATTTGAGATTGACAGTCATTCACCATCACTAGTTTATTTTTTTTTTTTACATCAGTTTACAGGCAAACCTAATACAATAGTGTAGTCCTTAAATATTATAATAACATATAGCGCAATTTTTAAGAACTCACT
Source organism: Eilema griseolum (assembly GCA_963662185.1). Lineage (NCBI taxonomy): Eukaryota > Metazoa > Arthropoda > Insecta > Lepidoptera > Erebidae > Eilema > Eilema griseolum. Next base: position 2,735,179 of record OY759232.1, read on the forward strand.
CAGGAGAACTCAACTAGATCTGTGCCGTCCGCTACTTCATTGAGTAAGGTGCGCGTTATCGCAGCCTTGCCTAGTAAAACTCGTGTAAAAATACAAGAATTTCAACCGGGAAGATGGGTTTTAACTGTGGAGTGTCTGGCATCCAGTGATCCGTAGGTTCACAAGACCTGAGCAAACCAAATTTTCGAAACCTTTGCGAGTTGATTCAGTGAGTGTCGTGTGTTGTGATCGTGATCGAGTACAGTGCGAGAACGATGCGCGTAACAATCTTCATCAGATGATTTTCACGCCCCGCTCAGTCCCGCCCGGGACTGTAGGAAGAAGGAAACACGTGAGCTGGTAATGAATTGCAAGCCTTAGTAGTGCGACAAAGAAATATTCTGCACCGTGTGCGGGTGATGAGTGCGGAAGGGAGTAGACCATATGTGTCTACCCAATGACCACTAGCTCGGCGGTCGTCGTTACACCGTAATCATGGCGCTTGTAACAGCGTCCAAATATCGGTTACTCAGAAAAAAACAATAAATATAGTAACTATCCCGGCGAATTTTACACTATTAAGGGTCGGTTTTTCTTGTATAACTTAACAGTTAGAAGGGTGAAAAATATATACAGACCTCTCTTCTAACCTTCACTTTTAGTAGGTGAGTTCGTGTGGTAGGTAGGTACATAGGACAGTAAACATATACCCCATAAAGTGTAGGCGTGGTTCCCAGTAGAGTAGAAGTTGAACCACCCTATCTCTTCCCATGCGGTGTCGTACAAGGCGACTAAGAGATAGGGCTGTTTAACATCAGACATATACAGCCCAGACTCAGCCTCAGATGCATGGCTTGAGTCAACAATAGTGCCCAGCAGACGGCAATAGACTCATCCACTATTACGTGGGACCGAATTCAATGATTGGTGAAATATAGGTATAACCTCTGCCTTACCCTCCGGGGATAAAGGCGTATTGTATGTTTTATATTCTAGTCCTCGTTTTCGGGTCAGCTAGTATCATACGATGATTGACATTGATAATGGTTTTTTTTTTGTATAATTTTTGCATGACATGCCTCATTAACTGCTATTCTTCCTACAACTTAATACAATGTAATTCAAAATTCAACACAATGTATAAGTTGTTATGCATAAATAAATAAATAAAAAATATACACCTAAAATCTTAAGGCGCTCTAGTAAAAGTAGGACTAGCGCGACAAAAGTACCTTATGTCAAGGCAAACTCCTGCGCAGGTAAAGAACACGATCTTAAGGCGGTCACCTTTACCACAGAGTACTTAGTACAAAACCTTGGTACTTATAACAATCACGTGTTACCATACATTTGTAACGGTCCCTTAATTAGGTCAGGAAAGGGATAGTTCATGGCATATATTTATTTTGACCCTCTAAATAGATTAGTAAACCCATAACGACCGCATAAAATTAAAAGCAATGCGAACAAAAGTCCCCCAAATAACTACCGACATCGATGTGATATTACTTGACGACCTTCGTGGCGTAGCGGTAGAGCATTTGACTGCTATGCAGGGGGCGCGGGTTCGATTCCCGCTCAGTTCAAATATTTGTACGCATGAATATGTATATTTGTATTGGTCTGGGTGTTTCTATGTATAATATAATATAATTTGCAAAAAAAAAGTATCTAAGTATGTTTATACGCATTCTAGATCCCATAACACAAGCTAGTTAAGCTATGCTTATCATGGGTCTAGATAGCGTTGTGTAGAATGTCGTGGAATATTTATTTATTTATTTACTACATAACATAACATAAACTCACGCCTATATCCCCGAAGGGGTAGCCAGAGGTGCTAGCATCCACATTTCGCCAGTTTATATTTAGGTCCCAATGTAATAGGTGGCGAGACTATTGCCTTTAACCGAGCACTTTTAAACCTGCGATAAATACACACATAACTTCGAAAAGCATCGAAAAGTCATTGGTGTGTACCATGGTAAAACCTGGGATCGAACACGAGACCTCGTCTCAGCAGTCCATTACCCATACTACCAGGGTACCACGGTTTTTATTAGGTAGTTATTACCAATTATTAGGTAATCTGTGGTAATTTGTCTGCTTAAAAGGTAGGACACGACGGTGTTTTCGTCCAATTGGGCAGTCCGACTGGGGAAGAACCTCCGCCCTACAGAATTTTGCGGCCATAATAACCTCGTGTTGTGATCCCGGCGGTAAGTCGGGTAGCCAGAGCTCACTAGAGAGATTTTGTGCTGTCCGTAGGAAGATCAAAGGCTTGTCCTGCTTTGTCTTCTGCACTGACGGCACAAAAACTCTCTGTGCTTACAGGGTCGCCAGCGCGAGTGTGACTCCCTTGGTGTTGCACACGTCCATAGGTCGCGGTAACCACTTTCCAACAGGTGGGTCGTGTACTTTTTTGCCAGCTAAGTAACATAAAAAAAACTCACACAAAAATCCAAGAGTGACGATTTACTCCCAAGAAAACCGTGTACAAATAAAACGTCTATCTTCTATTTAACTTCAACAACTCACGCGCAACCTGCGCTCGCGCATAGCTAATTAGCCTTGCGGCCAGTAGCAGGGGCGGTAACACTTTAAACACCGTTATCACAAACAGTGCCGTCACTCGAAATATAACCACTTCGAGGTAAGAGCAAGGGACATGACACATGAATTCGAGATTGTTTTTTATGGTTATGGAGTCGATATTTAGGAGTTTCGACTCGTTCCTTTAAACATTTTATCATACAGAGAGATGTATTATTCTGGTTTCTGTCGGCATAATGTTATAAGAATAATACATTTTTATCGTAAAATGTTTAGTGGTGAAGTGGGAATGTGTGGGGTCCCGGGAAATTCTCGGAGAGCAGCATGGACTTAAGAAAACGGTTCAGTTGACTTGCAATGAATAAACTAAACAAGACTAACTTTTAATCTCTCGCGCTCCATGAAACAATACTGTTAACGGAAATTAACGCGATCTTACATACCTTTGGATTGCATGCCGCTTAGACCAGGAGGTCTAAAAAGACCATTTTATTGGAATCGTATAAAGCATATGATGAGGCCGTCAAGCTGAGTGTCACCATTGTTACATGGTATGTGTAAGTACTGGTGACCCTCTTTTCTGAGACCTTTCCTTCAGCTTACCATCAGGCAAGGCGATGTCTAATTGACGTGTTCTATATAAAAAGAAAGATAATATTTTGTCTTGCGGTGAAATTTTCACGGAATTAGAACCTATTTAGTAAATGAATCGTTGTAATTTCAACTCAAATGGTCTATTGAGATCTACTGGAAATTCTCTGAAGATGCTAGTTTTTAGCAGAATCGCTCAATGTGACCATTCTGGACGAACCGAAAAATCCACAGGCAGATTGTTACCATGGCCGGTACCATGATCGCGTTAATTCCCGTTTACATTATTGTAAAACAAAGACCACTTCTAATCAGCACTCGTACTCCGTAGTGTATACTTAACATTTTAAATTGCATTGATATCGTCAAGGTAATTACATACTGGTAGCAAACAAAACACAACAGTCGTGCGAACAGTTCATTAATGATAAATTACATCGCTTATATAATTCTTATGAATGGGATGTGTACGCTCGAGTAAGTATGATTACTTAAACGTACATAATATACACATAAGTTGCGTCCCTGGCAGTATTTTACTGTCTGTACCATGGTGAATGTTCTGATGAGCTCTTTCAATTAATCCCACCCTCCCCTTTCCTACACAGGACAACACGTGCCGGGTTTAGATGTCACCCGCACATGCCATTAAGACCTGGAATTTATTACCAGCTCACGTGTTTCCATCTTGCTACAGTCCCGGGTCCCTTAAGCGGGGCGTGAAAAAGCATAGATGAGGCCATCAAGCTGAGTGTCACCATTGTCACATGGTGTATGTGAGTAATGGTGAACCTCTTTTTTTTGAGACTGCCTTCTGTTTACAGCTCGGGCAATGCGAAGTCTAATTGACGTGTCCTATACAAAACGGAAAAACTCGTATTTAGTCGATTTCGCTGTTGCACATAATATCTGTGGGTTTACACGATCCTTAGGACGATTGCGCCTACAATATTTGAGGAGACGAGTCTCCATATGGTAGATACGAGTTTTAGTAACCGATTCGGCCACGAACTAACGATATCAAAGACTTCTTCATTTCATTGTTCGTTTGTCTATCAGTAGTTTTTAAGATAATGAAAGAATAAATTGATTTATGTCAAATTTTTATTGGCAGGGCTACGTAGGTATCCCTTAAGAAGAAGGAGAGGGCAAAAGTATATTAACATTCACACTTCGCCAAACTATTTTTTCTTTTCCCAAGAAATGATGGTGAGTTCATTACGATCAACTGAATACTTTTTAGTGTCTTTGAGCTGGTTCTGAGAATGTTCTAACTGAGATAAGCCCGATTAAGATAGAAAATAAAAATCTGTTATGGCGGGATTCGAACTTGTAATCTTTGCTTTACCTGGGGAATGCTCTGACCACTGACCCACCGAACCTTACCTGAAGCCATCCAAAATATCCTATACTAGCTGACCCACCCCAGCTTCGCCCGGGGTATATTTTGAAGCTTCATATCCCTTTGAGTCCGTATGTTTTAGTCTTCAAAATATGTATGAAAAATTGCCGGATTTGTTAACATTTATTATCAATGCTCCGTTCCCTTAAGTAGTAGCGTGATGATATATAGCCTAAAACCTTCCTCGATAAATGGACTACCCAATACTGAAAGAATCATTCAAATCGGACCAGTAGTTCCAGAGATTAGCGCGTTCAAACTAACAAACAAACAAGCTCTGCAGCTTTATAATATTACTAGCTGACCCACCCCAGCTTCGCCCGGGGTATATTTTGAAGCTTCATATCCCTTTGAGACCGTATGTTTTAGTCTTCAAAATATGTATGAAAAATTGCTGGATTTGTTAACATTTATTATCAATGCTCTGCTCCCTTAAGTAGTAGCGTGATGATATATAGCCTAAAACCTTCCTCGATAAATGGACTACCCAATACTGAAAGAATCATTCAAATCGGACCAGTAGTTCCAGAGATTAGCGCTTTCAAACAAACTGTGCAGCTTTATAATATTACTAGCTGACCCACCCCTGCTTCGCCCGGGGTATATTTTGAAGCTTTATATCCCTTTGAGCCGGTATGTTTTAGTCTTCAAAATATGTATGAAAAATTGCCGGATTTGTTAACATTTATTATCAATGCTCCGCTCCCTTAAGTAGTAGCGTGATGACATATAACCTTAAACCTTCCTCGATAAATGGACTACCCAACACTGAAAGAATCATTCAAATCGGACCAGTAGTTCCAGAGATTAGCGCGTTCAAACAAACAAACAAACTCTGCAGCTTTATAATATTAATAAGTATAGATATATCCGTCTTGCGGTGAATGTGAGAGCCATGTACCTTGGATACATCTACAACGCGTCATTTAGACGCGTCGGTAGCTTAGTGATTAAGGAATCGGCCTTACGATCGAGAAGTCCTGGGTTCAAAACCTGGCTATTACACTACCAACGTGAACCCACTCCTAACACAAGCAATTTAGCTTAGCTGGAGGGGATAGCGTGAATATTAGTAATTTCGGTTCAAACATTCTTGGTAAAAAAAAAAAAAACACCTGTAAGGGAAAGGTCGGTAACACGAGTGTGAGTCCCCTGTCCACACATCCATAGGCCACGGTAACCACTTTCCATCAGGTGGGCCGTGTGCTTGTCTGCCACTTAAGTTGTATAAACAAAAATACCAAGACTATTTGCTATTGGAGGCTTTGTGATTTTGATTCTAGGTTTTTTATTATATAGGACTGTCAGTGCAGTCTCTCCACCACTAACACAGTAAGTTGAAGGCTTAAGAAACTGCGTTACCTCCATGTAAACCAAGTAATCCTCAATTTTTTATAATGATACCAATCTCTCCGTTCAGAAACCACAATTATATTACAAGGTCGAGTTAAAAATATATGAATAACTTGGTTCCAGTTAAAACTATAAGGAAATCAAGATTTAGTTATAAAAATAAAAAATTTCCACGTTTCAATTTTAAATTAACGTATAATAAATATTACACAGCACCATCTAGATTTTTTTTTACATTTGCTTATTTGGTTAGTTAAATTGATTGCACTGGACCGGATGGTAAGGGGCTGTCCATTAATCCCGTGAGGCTCAACAGCGAGTGAGGGAGTTCGGAAAAAAGTCATGAAATATCACCAGGGGGGTGGTAAGAGGTATAGTGAGATATCATGTGACGTATTTATTTTTTCTAAATTACAAGCGAAATTGTGAATACCCTATTTTTTAAATATCTTGTACCAAATAATACACGTGATTATAGGTAAGGGGGGAGGGATAGACTGAAATAATAGGCAGCTCCTAAGCTGGAGTACAGTTCAAAGAGTAATTGCCGCCATTATATATGCTGTCCACAGAATGGCGATCCTTACCTTGAACGCCTCGACAGATGTTTTTTTAGACCACACTCAAAAGACCCGAGACTATTAGAAGACGGAAAAACGTGTGCCAGTAAAGAATTCCAAGACTTCATGGTGCACCGTATACAGGTGAAATCTAAACTCTGGCCAGCTTGCAGGTAAGTTTTTGAGGAGGTAGGACACGGCGGTATTTCCGCCCAATTGAGCAGTCTGACTGGGGAAGTACCTCCGCCCTACAGAATACCGCGGTTATAATAACTTCGTGTTGTGTTCCCGGCGGTGAGTAGGGTAGCCAGAGCTCACTGGAGAGTTTTTATGCTGTCAGTGGGATGACCAAAGGCTTGTCCTGCTTTGTCCTCTACACTGACGGCACAAAATCTCTGTTCTTACAGGGTCGGCAGCACGGATGTGACTCCACTGGTGTTACACACGTTCATAGGTCATGGTAACCACTTTCCATCAGGTGGGCCGTGTGCTTGCCTGCCACCTAAGTTGTATAGAAAAAAAAAGCCCCTTTTTTTTATTTGTGCGCAAAATCCCCACGGATACTTCTTCTGCTGACGCCGGTGGAGAAGATTATGTCGGACTTGAACCGATTAAAACGCACGCCGTCTGTATGGAACGTAGGTGCCGGAGGTAAGATTGTCTGAGACATATCCATCGCCGGCCTTATGAGACGGCCCTCTTCGGGGTTAGCTTGCACCTTAAGATTTTGTTGATGTCTCAGCATATCTATTACATAGTTGTTTAATATATACATACATTATTATGTAAATAGTAATAATAAAGGTAGAAACGGCCATGAATGGTCCAATTTAAGTTATCAAAGTGCTGTTATAACCATAAAACGTTTATGTTAAGTAGAATTCAGTATTTGCATTATATTATCGAAATTTCTGTGTATTACTTATTGTTAATTTGTTCGGGGATTTTACCCTAATGTATATTATATTACTTTATATATTTGCAATGTACATTTAGATAATACAAAATATTGAATTGACACTTAGCATCAGGACGTGCTTAGCTAATGCCAGAAATAAATACAATCGGTATCTAACCCACTTAAAGTACCCAGCCGAAGAGCACCTAGCCAGCACCTGGACGTAGTACTATTACTTATTCTGTAACCTAGCCTTATCCACGAAGAGCACCTATAATTTTTTTAGCAGGTGCTTAACGTGGATACAACTTTATTTTTACAATTACTAGCATATTTCTAATCTCAAACACGTCACAAAATGTAGTCTCGCTGCTTGGGGTCAAGATTGTTTTTTTTTTATACAACTTAGGTTGCAGACAAGCACACGGCCCACCTGATGGAAAGTGGTTACCATGACCTATGAACGTGTTTAACACCAGTGGAGTCACATCCGTGCTGCCGACCCTGTAAGAACAGAGATTTTGTGTCGTCAGTGTAGAGGACAAAGCAGGACCAGCCTTTGGTCGTCCCACTGACAGCACATAAACTCTCCAGTGAGCTCTGGCTACCCTACTTACTGCCGGGAACACAACACGAAGTTATTATAACCGCGGTATACTGTAGGGCGGAGGTACTTCCCCAGTCGGACTGCTCAATTGGGCAGAAATACCGCCGTGTCCTACCTCCGTGCCGGGAACTATACTACAGTTAAATGACATTAGTTTCTTCAAGGCCGCTCCCAAGACGGTTGGATGTAAATTAGTAAAAGAATGTCGTTATTTTCTTTTAAAATATTATATTCTATCACTTTAGAAGTAAGTATACATGTCACATAACGGTCGACTGTCCTCGAATCAAATCATAAACGCCATGGTTGCCAACCTCTAGTATAAATGATAGTTCTTTTTTTCTAATCACAAGAACTGTAACTAAACTAAAAAGTAAATTAAGAGACGAGAGTCTGGTCCAAGCTTCCCTCTTGTGGTTAAGGAGATCAGATAGTAATCACTCCCATAAAAAAAACACGAGAAACCACACGTGTTTCCTCTTATAACAATCTCGGATCCTTCAAGTGGTGCGTGAAAAACACCTGTCAAGGCCGTCAAAGTATGGACCACTATTTAGGATTTGTCAGCACCTAGAATGGTGGTCCAATTCATATGGCATTCATCCCAGCTTCTTACTATCTAGTTGGATGTTCTCAATTATTGGTCCGTACATAAAAAAACCATAACGAAAGTAGTAGGAGAAAAGACCCTGGACTAGACACAGAGCAAGCTTTGAACAGAGCTGGAATTTACGGTCAGATGATGAAATATTGTACTGAGTATACAGGACTTAATAAGGACAATAGAATGGCTCATAAAGTCAACAGAGCCGGTCTCAGATCTAATCATAAATGTACTGTTACAAACATGTGACGATGTGACTCATGGTAATCACCGTAAAGACGTGTGACGTAGTACAAAGGATGTGTTGCGAGAATAGCCTTTTTTTTTATACATGCGAGCCTATTGGCGTATACCAGACGCGTTTCCAAGAATGTTTGGTAGAAACACCCAGAAATCAAACCGAATACGTCATTCACAATCAAAACTGTTAACTAAATAATATTTTGCATTATAAATAAAAAAGAATATTGCTAACCTCAAAACTAGATAACGGCTCTACCAATTTGGTTTCTTTTAATACAAGAACACGGCCCACCTGATGGAAAGTGGTTACCGTGATCTATGAACGTGTGTAACACTAAGGGAGTCACAGTCGTGCTACCGACACTGTAAGAATAGAGTTTCTGTGACGTTAGTGCAGAAGACACAATCAGGACAAGCCTTTAGTCTTCCCACTGACAGTCCAAAAACTCTCCAGTGAGCTCTGGCTACCCTACTCACGCCCGGGAACGCAACACGTGTTTATTATAGCCGTGGTATTCTGTAGGGTGGAGGTACTTCCCCAGTTGGACTGCTCAATTGGGATGAAAATACCGTCGTGTCCTACCTCTTAAAAAAAATTACGTATATAGCTTAAGTTCCACGAAAACTTTTAATTTCAATATAAATCACGGGAACAGGAACAGAACTAGCTATGTAATTGTATTGCTTTCACGTGAGATCTGAATTTCTAGCATATTAATATGTTTTCGACCAAAAGCAAAGCACAAGTGCCCATCTGACTTTGACAACAATACACTTATACCTTCAATATTTAGGTCAAAAAACATTGCCGGCTGGGGTGCGACGGATATGTCTCAGATAATCTTACCGGCAACCAGCGGCGGTCCACACGATCGGCGTGCTTTATAGTCGGTTAAGTGCGTACAATAAAAGGCCAAAAAACATTAGCGATATCTATCCTCTAGAAAATTGGCTATTTCTAAGCCAATTTTCTAAGTGACGAATGTTTGGGATTTGACGTTTATCATACTTCCCAAAGGCCTACAATATGGGGTTCTTCAAGAGGGGCATTAGAAGGTTTCTTCAAGGTCAACACCGCGTGTGTAACACCCTGGTGTTACAAACGTAGGCCACGGTAACCGCTTCCCATCAGGTGGGCCGTGTGCTTGTCTGCCCCCTTGGTGGTATAAAAAGAAAAACATGAGTTGACGACTGTTATCTATATATGTCAAATTCTATATATTTGTCATTCTATTCTACAATACACCGTTCAACAAATTGCCAATTGTCTTTTGCGCACGACCAAAAAAAAATTTTACTAATACACTACTTAATACTCCCTATACTTTCGGGAATTTAACAGCTGTGGATATATTACAAAAAAAAATGCAATATGACTGTAGTATGACAGAATTCTTTGAATCAAGCCACTTGCTGTGCGCGTACGCAGACGCACCGGTGCACGAACATTTGAACTCCACACACCTGTGCTGGCCTGTGTTGTGTGGAAGGTAAACCAAGACTTCCGCCAGATGATAGGAAGTGGTCATACTTGTTACCGATTATATGTGTTTTATTTTATTTGTGACATTAAGGCTAAGGCTTCACTGGATAGGAAAATGCGATGCGAGAGAGACAGATGATACAGTAAGACTTCATTACTTAGGGTTAAAAAAGCGCTCACATAGTTACACTACAATGTAGCCACTCGCATAATTTTAAAAGTGTTTTTTATTTCGCTTCGTGACCACGGTAGCCTATTAGGTAATGGACTGCTGAGACGAGGCCTCGGGTTCGATCCCAGGTTTTACCATGGCACACACCAATTACTTTTCGATGCTTTTCGAATATGTGTGTATTTACCGCAGGTTTATAAGTGCCCGGTTAATGGCAATAGGCTCGCCACCTATTACATTGGGATCTAAATATAAACTGGCGAACAGAAATGAAAACTTCGGGGATATAGGCGCGAGTTTTGTTAATTAATCTGCCTTTAAGGGAGAAATTTACCCTAATAATGAAGCTAAGGAGTTTATTTGTTTAATTACGCTAATCTCTGAAACTACTACTTCGATTTGTAAAAGATTTTGGCATTTGATAACATAGTTCTTGAGGAAAGGTATTTTATAAGAAAAATGTTAAGATGAAAAGTCGGCGGGAGACATCGCGAACAGAAAGAACTGAGGACCAATAAGCGAGGGAAACCACGAGGCACAACCACAGTTACAGCAATTAATGTACCTACTGATAATTTAGCTTCAATTAAATATATAGCTTATAATAATAATAATAATAGTTTATTTATTTCACATTTCTCTTACAAAGATATTCAGTTACCGGAACAACCCAGGAAGCATATAGTAGGTAATGCTTGTGTTGGGTCGTCCCGCTCCTCCTTAGGGCTATATAATTAAGGTGGTAAGGGTATTACAGGTCATGACATGGTTAAACTATTTTAGGTAACTATATATAGCAGATAACTTAATGCTGCCATTGCCGTGATTATCTATAACGATTATAATACCTATAACTATGTATTTTTTTATTAAAGATCAGTATTATTTGGTGTAAGTATAGTGTAGAGCTATATAAACTTGAATAATTTAATCGCTCACTTTAAGTAAATCGCTTCATGAACTCGTGTAGCCCCAGCTTAATAGCAAATTAACTTAATTACCTATATTATTAATTAGTAAATCAAGTTTTAACGACAGAATGAGGAGGTACTCAATTAAATCGCTGCATTATTCAATTACTTTGATATGTTTTTATTCTGTAAATGTTTGCTACACTAGAGATGTTTGTCGTGGTACCATGGGTTTGGTGATGATCCCGCCTTGTTGGGAGGACAGTGAGAGGCATGTATTCCCCAGGATGAGCCAAACGTGCTGGACAAGCATGGTTTCAGTGGCGAGGAGTCACTATAACCCGATTCCTGCCGGCTTTGCAATGGGTCGAAAAAGCTTAGAAGAAAGATAATGGTTATCATCATTCCCGCAAATAGTACTCTGTAACCAGTTTTTTGAAGACGAGCAGAGATTGCGCACGTCTAACGGTTACAGGTAAGGCATTCTACAATTGGACAGCTTGGACAGTACAGTACTTATCCATGAATCTCGTAGAATGCGCTGGCATTCTCAGCCTCAGATTCTCTGACGATCTCAAGGCTCTAGAGAGTGAGTCTCCAAGGAATTCAAAGCGTTCTTTTAGATAGATAGGAGTAAGAGGATGAAATAAATAATATGCATACAACCTAGTTCAAGGTAAGTATTTTTTTATCGGATTCACTACTTCGTACTGCGTGTCTTAACAATTTATACGTACAGAGTAATATTCACTTACGGAATTCACTTACAGTTTTGAGGTTTTTAGGTTTCAATGACGAGGCACAGAAAACCGAACTCGAGAGCTGAATCCGCAGTGAGATTTTAATATCGCATGCTTTAATTAGGTGACGTCACATTGTTTCAATTGTCAGAAAAAGTTTAAATAAATAAATAGAGTGGTGAGAAGATAGTCACCACTCTATTTATTTATTTAAACTTTTTGCACAAATACACAAAGATTGTACAAAGGCGTAATGCCACAGACATTTTCTACCAGTCAACGTTAGGGTGATGCAGAGATATTTATATCAAAGGTAAGTTGTTGCACGAAATGTTGTGGTTCTATCTCACTTTAAAACATCAAAAAGTTCATAAAAGTGATTTTCCCACTCTTATTTTTCCACGTTTGGACAAACACTACAGAAATGCATGATATAAACTTAGCACACTTCCGAACTTTTCTTTAAATCAATTAATATTACTTAAATAGTTGATAACAGTTCACTGCTGGACATACCCTCTCCTAATGAGCGCTATAGCCCAGGGTTAAATCAATATAGTGTAATACGTTCCAGTTACCCAATTTAATATATAATATATAATTACATCACTCCATGTCAATAATTTCTGAGAAATCGCGCCGAAGCCTTTTAAATATATGATTTCGTTGAAAACTCATTAGTCAGTCCCATAACATTTTATTACCCATCGAAAGAAGGAAATATGATACAGTATTACACAAGCGGTAATCCAAATGAGTAATTAATATATTATGGGTACGAATCCCCCTGGTATAATGTTGCCGCCATCTGGCGTATTATTTTACTTGACAATAAATTTGATTCATAATCGTAACGTGAATAGAGAATAGAACTGGGGCGTAAAGCTAGTCCAACTTGAATGTGTCAGTTATTACTTATCGTTGGGCAAGCCTAATAAGGGCTCTGTTAGATTGGCTCACTGGAGAATTTGTGCTGTCAGTGGGATGACTAAAGGCTTGTCCTGCTTTGTCCTCTACACTGACGGTACAGAAACTCTGTGCTTACAGGGTCGGCAGCGCGAGTGTGGCTTCTCTGGTGTTACACACGTCCATAGGCCACGGTAACCTTTTTCCATCAGGTGGGCCGTGCGCTTGTCTGTCACCTAAGTGGTATAAAAAAAAATAAGATTGGTCAAGTAATAGGAAGCCTAATCCGTTCATTTGCCGGCGTCCAATCATATGATACATACATACATATAATGAAACCTTTATCCCCGGAGCGTTAGGCACAAGTAAATTAATACCCACATTTCACAAATCATTGATTTCGGTCTCACGTAATAGGGGGTGAGTCTATTGTCGTTCGCCGGGCACTATTGTTTACTCAAGCAATACATCTGAGGCTTAGTCTGGCTGTATATATCTGTCTGATGTTAAACAGCCTTATACGACACCGCATGGGGAGAGATGGTGGTACAAATTCTACTCTGTCGGAAAACATATGATAAGGCTGATAGTTAATTGAATCACTAACTTTTATCAACTTGCTAGCTAACAAAGTCAGGCCGTTGAAAATGATGCTGTGATATATACTTAGGGATATGTGATTCCTGGAAAGCACGTGTTGGGCAAATTTAAATTACAATTAATCTTGCAATTAACCAGTCTACTGTCTTAAAGATCGAAACAGGTTTGACAGCAGGCAGTACCCATTAATTTTTCACTCGTTTTGTGATTGGCCATAGGGTACAGCCTGCTATCAAACTTGTTTAGATCTTTTAGACAGTAGCCGGATTAACTTTTTTCGATCTTTTAAATAGCAAGTCGGGATTTTTACTAGCTTTTGCCCGCGGCTCAGCTCGCGTGGATGTCGGTTCCCGGCAATTATTCAAATTTTTCTCACCTTTGAAACCTTTCCTGGACCTGCACAAACATTTCAAGACTAAGGTAAGAAAAATCCGTTCAGCCGTTCTCGAGTTTTAGCGAGACTAACGAACAGCAATTGATTTTTATTTACATAGAAGATAATTTTATCAAACCCGTATAACTAACATACACAAACCCACTAGTAAAGCAACATAGTGTAGCTGGAGGGGTTATCGAGGATATAGGTAAGGTAACGGTATTTTTTTATAATATACTAAGGACGAAAAAACAGTCCACCTAATTTCAAATGTCGTTACACTAAATGCATTAATGTGCACAAGCGCTTAAAAGTGAATATCACATGAAAGTAATAGCGATCAATTTAAACTACCCGTGCAAATCGATTTAAATAGGAAAAATTTTGAATTGCCGTGGTAGCCTAGTGGTATGGATAATGGACTGCTGCGACGAAGTCTAGGTTCGATCCCAAGTTTTACTATGGCACACACCAATGACTTTCGATGCTTTTCGAAGTTATGTGTGTATTTATCGCAGGTTTATAAGTGCCCGGTTAATGGCAATAGGCTCGCCACCTATAACATTGGGACCTAAACATAAACTGGCGAAATGTGGTTGCTAGCACCTCTGCCTACCCCTTCGGGAATATAGGCGTGAGTTTATGTTATGTTATGTAAAATTTTGAATTAGTTCAGGCGGGATTCGAACCTATAGTTCATACGAGTATCGGTAGATGGCTCCCACCATCGTCGTAAGATGAATATATACAGGAAGATTTGGATGATTTCAGGCTAGATTCAGGGGCTAAGTGGCCAGAGCATGCCGTCTGAACCGAGTCATTTTTTCCTATCTTAATAGATTTGAATAGTTAGCATACTAAATACTTTATAATTTCAATCAATACCCGTGCAAAATTCAAGTACAAGTCTTTAATAGGTTTATGACTGCAGATGACAGTGTAGACTCCGCTTTATTACCCAAAAAAGAGAAAAGCATCTCTATCGCAACCAAAAAATTACCAAACACTTTAATACACAGTAACGTGAAACCGGAAAAGTAGCTTCGGAGAAGGTATCAGACGCAAAAAATCATTCACAATCCATTGCTTATCAGCCTCATAAACTTAACAAGACTATTGAAAGAAACCAGTAATGGATTTCACAGATGAAATAGTTGCGTAACTAGAAGCGAGCAATGAACGGTGAATGGGCAATGACCGCTGGTGAAAAAAAATAGTGTCGGTTGTCTCTGGTGCGATTTGATCGAGTGTCACGATCGTGCTCGATGGTGGTTTAATGGTTACGCGCTAACAGACAAACTGACAATGTACAAAGATTTTAATCGGCGGGAAAATTAATTTGGTCTCAGTGCCAGTGTAATGTCGATGATGTTTATTTTTTTAAACACCGTAGTAATTTTGTAGATAGTAGTGCGAATGAGCCTGGGAAATACCACTTTTCAATTATTTTTCTTTTTATTGAATATCGACTGCAAGTAGTAGTAGTTTGTCGACGAGTTTTAATTCTCCGGTAGGGTTGTGTCCTATTTTTTTTATTTTCGTAAACTTACTACTAAACGTTCATTTTACAATAATATAATGAACTGTAAAAGTGAAACGCGGCTCGAGAATTGAATTTTAAAAATTAAATAATTTTTAAAATTCAATTCTCGAGCCGCCCGAAATCGCTCCGCACAAAATCGTGGCACGTGCTGACGTCACAGCGCGCTGGCGCGTAGTTTTAATGTATAGAGTGCAACAGAATATCGCATTTATCTCAGTCTACGTTGCGTTTACACAAATGCAATGCGTAATAAGATAAGGAAATTAAATAAGGAATCTAAAACGTTGTAACTTTTACTTTATTACCAATGTTTATATTGATTGTTACGTGCACGGGGTACAATTAAATGCCGTTTACTCAACGAATAGATTTATTAGTTCACAACAAACTAAACAATTAAATCACTAGTACACACAGTACTCTTCAACAGTTCCAGTCGCTCAGTAGTTCACAGTAGTCCACAGTCGTTGCTCAGGTCGCAGGTAGAATCTTCTTCAGTCGCTTAAGCTCGCTGTGTTCGCTTACGGTCTCAAAGACAGAATGAATCGTGTCGCTATGCGAGCATGTTTTCATACCTCTCAATTAGGAGGATCGAATTATCTAGAAAGTTCGCGAGCGATAAATACCTATTCTTTGATCTTGCCGCCGTCGCTGACCTTCGAGTACATTCTCGATATTTACCTATTGTTAGTTTTTATTCAAAAGAGTGTGTAGGTACTCGTAGGTAGGTCGTGACTTTGTGTTGACGATTCTAGATTTTTCTATGCCATTCGGTAGAGTACCTCGTCACTAACAATGCGTTTTTATTTCTGGAAGATTCGTTTATTAGTTTTCGAGATATCGGCATCTGTCGTAACAATATTTTGGTCTATTTATGGAATTATAAATAATGAAAAGTCATAGTTTCAGTTTAGTTAGGCAATATCTTAGCTTACTATGCATGTTTTTAGAAAAAATACTGAGACATTAAGTAGAATTAGTAAAAATTCGATGATTCAGGACACTACCCTTTCCTGTGTTCAGTAGTCACGTCTATATTTACGATTCTGCTTATTTAAGTACGTACGACTTCCCTTATATTTATATATTAGTTATTCTGTGCCTGAACACGGAACAAATAATAGTAATACAGTTCGATTCTGATCCGAGCAAATGTTCAATAAAACCCATTGTGACTGATAAACAAAAACAAGATTTGGTGACTCTCGTGGCATCTATAGCAAGCATTATGTGTGGTTACGATTACGTGATTACGTGTGGTTCCCGGCAGAGTGAAATTTGAGCCACCCCATCTCTTCCGATGCAGTGTCGCACAAGGCGACTAAGGGATAGAGCTGTTTAAAATCAGACATATATACAGCTCAGACTCAGGTACAGATACAAGACTCGAGTCAACAATACCGCCCGGAAGACGGCAATAGGCTCACCCTCTATTACGTGAGGCCGAAAACAAGGGATTGGTGAAATGTGGGTGTTATTTCACCATTGCATAACCCTTCGGCGATGGGGGCGTGATTATATGTAAGTATGTCATGGTGCCTACTCCTATAAAAATCACCAAGTATGGTTAGCTATAGGTAGTTCTGCCTATTCCTTCAGGTTTAAATAAGGATAAGGATGTAAAGAATTTATATATTTAATAATATCATAACGATACAAGTGCGAAGTACGATACGATTGCGTAATAGCACATCCAAATATCGCGACCTTGACCTTCAAAATTAACTTACTGTATCTACAGTTATTGTGATCTTATTTACTAAACCCAAATACGTACTAGGAAATAAAAACTGTGTCTCAGTAAGTAAACGTAAACCTACTTGTAACGATACATAAATAGAGCAGTCCGACTGGGAAAGTACCTCCTCCCTACAGAATACCGCGGTCATAATAACCTAATGTTGTGTTCCCGGTTGTGAGTAGAGCAGCCAGAGCTCACTGGAGAGTTTTTGTGCTGTCAGTGTGAAAACCAAGAGCTTGCCCTACTTTGTCTTTTACACTGACGGCACAGAAACTCTCGGCACAGAAAGGGTTGGTAGCGCGAGTGTGATTCCTCTGGTTTTACACACGTCCATAGACCACGGTAACCACTTTTCATCAGGTCCCGTCGCATCCGAAGTCTTCACATCGAAATTCGTTTAAATATGACGTAGATCTGGCCTCCTAAACCGAATTATGGTTAGTGGCCAACTTCTAACAGAGTAGTTTAGGTCACCCACGTAGGCTTCCATCTTGACCTAAATAAATATTGACTTTTAACGTGCTACTAAGTGGTCACCCATCCAAATTGTAACCACGCCTAAGTAGCTTAACCCATTAAATCGTAAACAGAACAATGAACCCCTGGCTACTAGTGCCTTTTTAGAATGGCACATAAGGTACTTTTATGGCGGGAATATATCCTTGTGGGTCGTGTTAACGGATCATTTGGGCATTCGCGATACAGGGTGCACTTAGTACGAATGCCTAAGCACTCCTTGTAACCTAATTCAAATTGTATAGCATCTAAGTTTTACCTACATTCTAGGACTGTTATAAGGAGCAATTTGTAGTCCACCTATTGAAATAAATTATTCTTATTCTCTTATTCTTATCATTATTTCATGCAGACGAAGCGGCAGGCATGTGTTACCTAGTGAATTAACAAAAGAATGTCAGCCATTAAGTTGTGTCGTCGACGAGTTTTGTCAACACTGACAATGATTTATTATCCCGATGATAGCGCCTCTGTGATAGCAACATTAGTAAAGGGGACTGTTGCCTATTTATGGGTTAATTTTTTAACACCAAACCAAACTTGTGTGAGTATAGATATAAAAAATTCTACCAAAGCAATGCATCATAATCACAACAGAAGCCACTTAATCAATAAAATTATGTTATCAAAACGTGATTTCAATACTTACAAAATTAAGTACATAAATGTATAATACGTATAAATAACCGCGGTAGCCTAGTGGTATGGTTAATGGACTACTGAGACGAGGTCTCGGGTGTGATCCCGGGGTTTACCATGGCACACACCAATGACTTTTCGATGCTTTTCGAAGTTATGTGTGTATTTATCGCAGGTTTATAAGTGCCCGATTATGGGGTGCGGGTTGGCCGGGGTGCGGGTTGGGTAACCTCCACGTTGGCTTACCTGTTTCTTTTCCCTCTGGACCGCGGTCCTGGGGAACGGAAGCGGGGAGGCTGGTGCACCCTGGACGACGGTTAGTAGACTCTGACTCCAAGGAGAAGGAGCTCTGCTAGCCGTCGACAAATAACCCGACAAGCCCTTTTTAGGGCTAGCTGACCCTGGGGGGGTCGTGGTATGGCGGGTCTGCAAGGCCCGCGGGAAGGGACTCGTAGAATCCCTTCCATCCCAAACAGCCCTTTTTAGGGCTAGCCTGTCGCTCCCGGTATCCCTCTGCTTTCAGAGGGGACATGGGGGCGACACAAGGATCCATGGGATCCAGGGACGGGCCGGCCTACTGCTCGCGCAGAGGCTGGCAGGCATTCGTGCCACCGTCGGTGTTGGGAGAGTTGGCTGCTCTCCCGCGTCGCGTAACCTCCAGGATATCGACAACGACCTGAGTGCTAGCCACACTTGGGAAGCCGGTATGCTGAAGGCCGCGGGGCTTGCCTTAATTGGCCGGCCCGCGACAAGGAAAAGTCTTGAAAACCCGACAGCGAAGTCGCTTAAAACCTGTGGATACCTGGGGAACTCCACAGTATGTACCCCGCTTCTCGGAATGAGCGTCACCCGGGAAGTGTATCTTAAATCGTCTCAACTCGTGGGATTTGAATGGATACAGAACAAAAACAAACCAAAAAACCATCACCAAGTGAAACAGTCTGCGCGGAGGTCGCGCAGCACCAAGACGCGGAGGTCGCGTCCCAAGCAGGGACGGTGTCGGAAGACTTCGACACCGCCACTGAGAGGAGCAGGGCGAACAGCCCGGTGGGTCTGCAGACCCGGAAATCTGCACCACGGCGGAAGCGGAACCGCAAAAAAAAAATCATCCCCCCACAGAAGACCGAGTCGGATCTCGAGTTGACCCTGACCGACTCGTCTTCCAGCAGCTCCGGTGGGGATGAAATAATGCGTCCCCCCCCACCCAAGCAGTTTGCGGTTAGCCGCCGAAAGCTGCAGGGTGGGGGCACCAAAGCCGCCCCCTCACGGGCCTCAGCCGGGGAAGATGTGAGAGCGCCGCCGAGTCCCTCCGTCTCGGCGGCGCCCGCGCTTCGTACCGACGGCTCCACGTCCAGGGACGTGATGGAGGCCCTGGAGAGACTGGCCGGGGCCCGCTCTGGACATCTAACGCCGGAGGAGGACCGGGTCCGGCTGGCTGCGACGCGCCTCGTTGAGCAGTTTGAGCTGCTCAAGGCGGAGCTGGCCGAGTCCCGGAACGAGCGAGCTCAACTTGGCAGGAGGCAAGTTGAGCTCCTCAACAGCGTGGAGCGTACGGCGGCTGGGCACCGCAAGGAGATGGAGAGGATGGCGGCCGAAATGGCGAACCTCCGTCAGGTCGTCGCCGGGCTGCCCGCGGAGCGCGTGACGCGGTCGGCGCGGCGGCGACTAGCGGTGCAGCCGGAGCGGCCGGTGCCGTCGGCGCCGCAGCTGTCGCCGGTGCGGTCGAGGTCACCGGTGCGGTCGGAGGCACCGGTACGGCCGGAGACACCGGTGCGGTCAAGGCCGCCGGTGCGACTGGTGCGGCCGGAGACACCGGTGCGGCCGGAGACACCGGTGCGGCCGGTGTCACTGGCACAGCCCGTTCGGCTGGAGTCGCCGGTGCTGCAGCCGGCTAGGCCCGCAGACCCACTGGCGGCATGCCTGGCGGCAATGGCCGCCATGGAAAAGCGGCAGGAGGCGGCGCTGGCTGAGCAGCGGAGGTGGCAGGTGACGCAGGAGGAGCGCACCCGGAGGTTCATGGAGGCGGTCATGGACTCCAGCCGCCGCCCGCCCTTGGCGCCGCCGACGGGGTACGCCGGAGCGGTGAGAAGCGGTCCCACCAGTCCGGCGGTGGCGGCCCCGCAGGAACCGGCCTGCAGCCCATCCGCTGCGCCTGCCGCTCCTGCCGCTCCGGTCGCTCGAGCCGCTGTCACTCTCGAAGTGGGAGCTGGGAGCTCCCAGAGTGCCCGGGCCAAGGGCAAGGGGAAGGGGAAGGGCAAGGGGAAGAAGTCCCCAGCCCTAGCCTCAGCCCCAGCGCCGGCCCGAACCCAGGCGGGGATTGCCTCCTCAAGTTCCCCGCCGGAGGGAGGCTGGGAGGTGGCCGGAGCCTCTAAGAAGCGGCGCAGGGTGCTCCGGAAGGCAGCCAAAAAGGCCAGGAAGGCCGAGGCTGCTGCGAGGGGAGTGCCGGGGAGGCTGCGCGTTCCCCGCTCAACCGCCGTCGTCCTAACGATGACGGCAGAGGCGGCGGAGAGGGGCGTGCAGTACGCCCAGATTGTCACGCAGGCGAGAGCCTGCGTCGACATGAGGGCTCTCGACATGCCGGGCCCCATCCGGGTGAAACCCACTCGGACGGGTGCTCGGTTACTCGAGATCCCCGGCGCATCAAGCGGTCCCCAGGCCGATGCCCTAGCGGCTAGGCTTCGGGACACGCTAGACGCAGCCGACGTCCGGGTGTCCAGGCCCAACAAATGCGCAGAAATGCGCATATCGGACTTGGACGACTCCATCACGGCGGAGCAAATCCGCCTCACCGTGGCGGAGGCCGGGGGCTGCCCCCTAGAGGCGGTGAAGGTCGGAGCAATCCGCTTCGGCCGCCGTGGACTGGGGGCGGCAGTTGTCGGCTGCCCCATCGCGGCAGCCAAAAAGGCTGCCGACCGGGGGTTCCTCGCCGTTGGAGGCGTGGTGCGGGTGCAGGTCCGGCTCCTGCAGGCTCGACCGACCAGGTGCTTTAGGTGCCTGTCGGTCGGCCACGTGGGGGTGCAGTGCACGGCGGCGGTGACGGTCGGTGACCGCTGCTTCCGCTGTGGCCAACCCGGCCATACGGCCGGTGGATGCGAAGCTCCGCTGCACTGTTTCAGGTGTGCAGCGGGGGGCAAACCGGCCGACCATAGGGTTGGCAGCAAGGCCTGCACCGGGGGGGAGCCGAAGCCGCAAGGCGGGGGCTCCACCCAAAGTTCGCGGCGGGATGCGGAGATGGTTCCATAATGGATCCCCAGCTCCGCATCCTGCAGGCGAACGTGGGCCACGGTGCCGATGCTCAGGGTCTTCTGCTCCAGAGCATGGCACAGTGGTCCATCCACGTCGCCGCTGTCGCCGATCCGTACACTCACCGGCCCCTTGGGCCTGCCTGGGTGGTCGACCTGGACGGGTCGGCGGCACTGGTGTACAACGCCGCTATGGGTGCCTCCCCCCCTGTTGTCGTGGCAAGGGAGCATGGCATCGTAGCGGCGCGTGTGGGGGAGATTGCGGTCGTGGCCGTCTATTTCACGCCGAGCCTACACCGACGCATAGGGGAGTACCGGCAGTCGCTGGAGCGACTGACCGACGTCGTCAACGCCTGCCATCCTCATCCGGTTCTTGTGCTCGGGGACTTCAACGCCTGGTCAGTGACCTGGGGGTCCCGGCACACGAACCCACGAGGTAGGGCTCTGGAGAGCTGGGCCGCTAATCACGGTCTAGTTCTCCAGAATCGCGGGGCCGAAGCCACGTTCGTGACCGCGGAGCGCAGTTCGATTATCGACCTATCGTTCGCAGGCGCTTCGCTGTCGCACCGTGTGCGGGACTGGCGTGTTGTTGTGGGGGTGGAGACACTGGCGGATCACCGATACGTTCGGTTTGATGTCTCCCCCCCCGCGGGTGATGCGCCGGTCATACCGGCCCCACGCGAGCCACGCTGGGTGCTTGGGAGACTGAATCGGGAGGTCCTCCTGGAGGCCGCCATCGTACAGGCCTGGGCCATTGCGCCGGACAGGCCTGTCGATATCGACGATGAGGCGGCGTGGTTCCGGGAGGCCATGACTCGTGTCTGCGATGCGGGTATGCCTAGGGCACCACCCTATAGTCCGAGGCGTCGGGTCTACTGGTGGTCTGCGGAGATCGCGAGGCTACGGCAAGCCTGCGTGATCGCGCACCGCCGGTGGACCAGACTCCGTAGGAGGCGTAGCCGAACCGCAGATACGGAGCCCCGAGTGGCGGAGTTTCATGTGGGATACAGGGAGGCCAGAGATGCCCTCCGAGCGGAGATTAAGCGGGCGAAAGCCGCGGCTTACAAGGAGCTAATGGAGACGCTGGAGCGGGACCCATGGGGGCGGCCTTACCTTATGGTAAGAGGAAAGCTGCGCCCCCGGGCCCCGCCGTTGACCCGGGTTCTCCAGCCAGCTCTGCTCGGTGGAGTGGTCGAGTCCCTGTTCCCGGCGCGAGCGGAACACGTTCCGCCGCAGATGACTCCGCCACCTCGGTCGCCTGTGGCGCCCAGTGTGGCAGTTGACGACGAAGTCCCCGAGGTCACTTGGGTAGAACTGGAGCTGGCGGTGCGAAGGCTTAGAGCCAAGAAGAGCACCGCCCCGGGACCCGACGGCATTCCAGGCCGCGCGTGGGTCCTAGCTCTGGGAGAAGACGGTCTCGAACCCCGGCTGAGAGGGTTCCTCAGCGCATGCTTGGAGCGGGGCCAGTTTCCGAAGATGTGGAAGACGGGGAAACTGGTCCTCATCCGAAAGGAGGGTCGCCCGGCGGACGAACCGTCCGGCTACCGGCCCATTGTGTTGCTCGACGAGGTGGGCAAGCTCTTTGAAAGAGTTATTGCAAAGCGCCTCGTCGAGCACCTCTCTGGTAGGGGGCCGGACCTGGCGGATACCCAATATGGCTTCCGCCGGTGGCGGTCCACCGTGGATGCCATCATGCGCGTGAGGACTTTGGCAGAGGAGGCAGTTGCCCGGGGTGAGGTGACGTTGGCGGTGTCCTTGGACATCTCCAACGCGTTCAACACCTTGCCCTGGAGTTGCATCAGGGAGGCACTCGTGTACCACGGTGTGCCTCTCTACCTCCGCCGCATAGTCGGGGCGTACCTGACGGAGAGAGCCGTCATCTACCCAAGTGCGACCGGCGTCGGTCGGCGTGAGATGTCGTGCGGTGTTCCACAGGGATCGGTTCTCGGGCCGCTACTGTGGAACATTGGATACGACTGGGTGCTTCGCGGTGAGCTTGCGGACGGCGCCGCCGTCACGTGCTATGCGGACGACACGCTAGTGACGGCGAGCGGGGCTACACACCGCGAAGCGATCCTGAGGGCCACGACCGCGGTTGCTCAAGTCGTGGAACGGATCCGGCGGCTGGGCCTCGAGGTGGCTTTGCATAAATCCGAGGCCATGTTCTTTCATGGACCTCGGCGCACGCCACCACCAGGTTCCAGTCTCACAGTGGGAGGCACTCTCATCGGCATCAAGCCCCAGATGAAATATCTGGGGCTCGTGCTCGACGGCCGGTGGGACTTCGGGAAGCACTTCCGAAGTCTGGGCCCCAAATTGGCGGGCACAGCCAACGCTCTGGCGCGGCTACTGCCCAACCTGAGGGGCCCGGATGACTCCTGCAGGAGACTCTACGCGGGTGTCGTGCGGTCCATGGCCCTGTACGGGTGTCCCGTGTGGGCGGACACCCTGAGTGATCGGCACATGCTTCTGCTGCAGCGTCCGCAGCGGAAGTTGGCGTGCCGCATCATAAGGGGGTACCGCACGATATCATTCAACGCGGCGAGTCTCCTCGCCGGATCGCCACCATGGATCCTGGAAGCGAGATGCCTTTCGGCGCTATACAGGTTCCGAAGGGCGGCGCGGGAGCGGGGTCACGATCCCGAGCCCGAAGAAATTCGGGCCGTGAGATCCCGGCTCCACAGGGAAATGGTGGCAGAATGGGAGAGACGACTTGGGCAACCAAGCGCAGGGCACGCCGTAGTAACGGCGGTAAGACCCATCATGGGGGAGTGGCTAGAGAGGCCACACGGCAGCCTCTCGTACCGTCTGACGCAGATGATCACCGAGCACGGATGCTTCGGAAAGTATCTGCGTCGGATGCAGAAAGAGCCAACGTCCGAGTGCCATCACTGCGACGCGAGCGAGGACTCAGGTCCGCACACGCTCACCGAGTGTCCGGCGTGGGAGACGCCGAGGCGGGAGCTTGTGGCGGCCCTGGGAGTGAGGGTTCTCACGCTCTCCACCTTGCTCGCGGCGATGGTTCGCTGCGCGGATGCGTGGGCGGCCGGCGCCTCCTTCTGCGAGCAAGTAATGCTCGTGAAGGAGGAG
The DNA here is from genome assembly GCA_963662185.1 of Eilema griseolum. Lineage (NCBI taxonomy): Eukaryota > Metazoa > Arthropoda > Insecta > Lepidoptera > Erebidae > Eilema > Eilema griseolum. Next base: position 2,759,928 of record OY759232.1, read on the forward strand.
GCGGGGCGGGAGCGGCAGCGGGAGCGACGAAGGATCGCTAGACAAGCTGCCCGCGCACGAAGGCAACTCGGGCGTCGGAGGTCGATGAACGACCTCCGCCCCCCATGAGCGCCGGCCTGGGGGTGACAGGTGAAGCCGCCTGTCACCCTTGCAGAAGCAGGCCGCGGCGGCGGCGCGCGTGGCGCGCCTCCCCGTTTCCGGGGACGAGTTGGGGACTCTGTGGTCCCCACACCCGAGAAGAGGGCCAGATCGTGAGAGATGGCCCTGGGTCGGCCGGGGTGCGAGGGATATGCCTGTCAACCTCACCTTCGGCAACCGAAACGACCCACAGGCGGCGTGCGTTTTAGTCGGTTCGGGTCCGACATAACCTCCTCCACCGGCTCCGGGGGGAGGTATCCGTGGGGATTTTGCGCACGTAAAAAAAAAAAAAAAAGTGCCCGATTATTGGCTCGCCACCTATTACATTAACCTAAAACATAAACTGGCGAAATGTGGGTGCTAGCACCTCTGCCTACCCCTTCGGGGATATAGGCGTGAGTATGTAAATTAAGTACAAAATCTAATTGAAAACGAATCAAACCTATGAGGGATTCCGTAAGTTTAATAATCTCACGAAAAGTTAGTTTTTTTTTTTTATACTTACCACTTAGATGGCAGACAAGCACACGGCTCGCCTGATGGAAAGTGGCTACCATGGCCTATGGACGTGTGTAACAGCAGAGGAGTCACACACGTGTTGCCAACCCAGTAAGCACAGAGTTTTTGTGCCGTTAATGTAGAAGACAAAGCAGGACAACCCTTTAGTCTTTGACAGCACAAACTCTCCGGTGAGTTCTGGCTACCTTTCTCAACGTAGTAAGTTCTGTTTTGACAGATCGTACGTAATAAAACAGATATCAAAGTTTTACAAAAGAGGTCCCAGGGTAGTAAGAAGACATCAACAGATGTGCAAGAAAAGAATTCCGATTCTGTGTAGTCTAAGGTGTATCGTCATAACAAAGCTGTAGTATTATTTCGCCAGAAACAAAATTGTTCTCCGGTTGTATTGGCCGGGTCGTTCCCGGCAGAGTAGAAATTGGGCCACCCCATCTCTTCCCATGCGGTGTCGTCACAAGGCGACTAAGGGATACAGCTGTTTAACATCAGACATATTTATACAGCCCAGACTCAACCTCAGATGTATGACTCAAGTCAACAATAGTGCCCGGAATACGGCAATAGGCTCACCCCCTATTACGTGTGTCCGAATATAATTATTGGTGAAATGTGGGTGTTAATTCACTTCTGCCTAAACCTTCGGGGATAAAAGCGTGATTATATGTATGTATTAGGAGGATTTTTTTCTCGCATTGGTGTTATGCTGCATCATCGCGAATATCAAATATAGACATACAAAACAAGCGAGCTACTGTTCCGTTTCAAAGTCCACCACCTCACGCAGACGAAGATAAGCCACTTTTTTAAGCCAATTGAGTTTTGTACTTTATATCCTACGGGTTAAAGTACAAATGTTTCCGTCAGATTAACATAAAAATCTTTTTTTATATACCACTTAAGTGGCAGACAAGACCTGAGGGGAAGTGGTTACCGTGGCCTATGGAGGTATTCAACATCAGGTGCGTTACACTCGCGCTGAAGCAACCTTCCAATGCCCCTCTTGAAAAACCCCATATTGTAGGCGCTTGGGAAAACCGCAGCAGGGAGTTCATTCCACAGCTTGAGCGTGCGTGGTATGAAGTTTCTTTCATACCGCACAGTGCGCACCGTCTCAGGTCGCAATGTGTGAGGAAGAATTCCTTGCCTACGGCGAGCGGTGCGATGATAGAATATTGTTGGAGCATCATGTCAAACAATTCATCTGTGCACAAACTATTGTATAGGCGGTAGAACACACACATCTTGAGATGGTCCGATGAGGATGTGAGTAGCATATTCCCCATGAAATAGAGTAGCAGGATCTTCGCTTCTTATCAAGGCGGGATGATATAAGAAAGAAAATAGAAAATGGCCCGCAAAGAGCAGATGCTTCACCCTGTGCTCATGGTTGTGGATCTTATAAATAACTCACTTAAAGTACCTAAGCTATATTTGAATTATGTATGGCAGGCAGGAACCACTAAAAACTTATCTTTGAGCCCAGGGTGCATCGCCTGCTTTTCAAGGTAATTTACTAATATTTTTCCCCTTATTACATATAACTCCAGTCTTCGTAAGCAGCGACGACCCTTTTAGGGAAATATTTCATTAGGATTTTTTTTTTATACCACTTAGTTGGCAGACAAGCACACGGCCCACCTGATGGAAAGTAGTTACCGTGGCCTATGGACGTCTGTAACACCAGAGGAGTCACAGTCGCGCTGCCAACCCTGTAAGTACAGAGTTTCTGTGCCGTCAGTAGAAGAGAAATCAGGACAAGCCTTTAGTCTTCCCACTAACGGCACAAATCCTCCAGTGAGCTCTGGCTACCCTACTCACCGCTGGGAACACAACACGAAGTTATTATAACCGCGGTATTCTGTAGGGCGGAGGTATTTCCCCAGTCGGACTGCTCAATCGGGCGGAAATACCGCCGTGTCCTACCTCCTTAAAAAATATAGGATAATAATAATAAGGATAATATATAGGATAATTTGGACTACCCCATCTCTTCCCATGCGGTGTCATACAAGGCGACTAAGGGTAACATCAGACAGATACATACAGCCCTCAGCCTCAGATGCATGGTTTGAGTCAACAATAGTGCCCGGAAGACGGCAATAGCCTCACCCCCTATTACGTGGGACCAAAATCAATGATTGGTGAAATGTGAGTGTTAATTCACCTCTGCCTAACCCTCCGGGGATGAAGGCGTGATTGTATGTATGTATTGATGTAATTGGGATATTCCAATTAAAATGATAAAAGTGATAGTAAGACTATTTGTCTATCACTAAGTCACACATAAAATTATATAAGTATGACTATCTTTTATCACTTATGACAGACTGGAATGTTTGTCACACTGTCACAGAATGCGTTCAGCTCTGTCAACCTTAACCCGATTATCAATATCATTGCATCCATGTGTCCTCTGTGATACTTATATAAGATATTTTATAATTAACATGACCACCTTATTGATAAATCGATACATACATATAATCACGCCTTTATCCTCGGAGGGTTAGGCAGAGTTGAATGAACACCCACATTTCACCGATCATTGAATTCAGACCCACGTAATACGGGGTGAGCCTGCCTACTTCTGCGAGCAAGTAATGCTCGTGAAGGAGGCGGGGCGGGAGCGGCAGCGGGAGCGACGAGGGATCGCAAGCTGCCCGCGTACGAAGGCAACTCGGGCGTCGGAGGTCGATGAACGACCTCCGCCCCCTAGAGCGCAGGCCTGGGGGTGACTGGTGGAGCCGCCTGTCACCCTGGCAGATGAAAAAAAAAAGGGGGTAAGCCTATTGCCGCCTTCCAGGCACTATTGTTGACTAAGATCATCAATCGATAACTAAGAACATTTAAATGGACAGGAGATCTTAAAGATGAAATAAATATAATATTTTCGTATGTTTGGTTTCTTTGTTATAAGTTTGGGCTTTTATTTGTGTACGATAGGGAGGTTCTGGAATCAATACCAGGTTTCGCAATGTTTTATAATATAAAGTCACTCTCAAAAATAATTAGGAGGGATTCCATATGTGAGGGTTCTAAAGTGTTTTGGAGGAAACTAGAAAATCACTAAGAGAATGATGATGAGACGATAGAATATAGAATCAAAGAAACAATTTCATTTATTCAGTTTAGGCACACAAAGAGCACATATATGAATGTCAAATTTTTACAATTATGTAAAAAAATAATATAAAAATATTAAATAATGTCAAAATAAACCATTGGAATTTGATATTTTCGCTAGTTCGGTAGGTTAGATCTACTGAGCAAGAAACTCAGCGAACTATATTAGAACTAGATTATCTTTCTTTTTTAAATTTGCTTTAATTTACAATTTATTTTGTGCGAGCAAGCAAGAGACTTATGTTGACTACGCATTAACATCATCAAGATACTCATCTACTTTATAGTAACCTTTATTCATTAAAGTTTTATTCACTTCTATTTTAATTTATTTATTGGCATGTTAGTCAAATCCTGAGGAATTTGAGGAGGCCTACAAACGAATCACCAACTTCGTGAAGCCTAAGTTTTGGTGCAACTAGTTTATTCTTGTTTCTCGTATTAAAATTGTGTACGTCAGATTTGTTTCTCGAAAAGATTTAGGTTCTTTCGTATATATAATATATTATCGTAAACGTATAAAAAATAGCACAGAATACCTACTTCGTATTGCCTTTAAAAAATATTTAAGTAGATACTTAGCGACTTAATAGTCAGTAGTTTAAATCCAAAAATAGATTGCTCGATCGAACCCTACGATTGCATGCTATACGCGTAAACGCATATCACGAAATAGAAAAACCAACGATAATTCTAACGAAAATGTCTTTTATATACCGCATCTTTTATTAATCATTGCAACTCACGCGCATCGCACGTCCATCGAATACAAATAAGCAGTAACAGTGAACCCGAGAATGCATTGTGTAATCCAATCACGTCACAACAAAGAACAGGGTTCGATTCCCAGACGCGAATGAACTGCAGTGAGGAATTGTTATTTGATTTAGATGCGCATTTTAAAGCTGCTACTTTTTTGTGGTACATGACACACGACATGTCTAAAGGGAAGCGGTTATCAGCATCTGTAACACCCATTTAATCAAAAGTGTCCAGCATTTTGACTTTCCTGTCCACTCAGAGGATAACTGGAAGAGATTGCGGTCGGCGATAAGGCCGCCCATTGTACATTTTGCTGTTTTAATTATGTCCATTCAGTTAATTTTTATTTTATGATGTACGATAAAGATAGATTTATTTATCTGTCTATCTAAATCTAAATGATACTTCATTTATATTCGTCCGACGTCATTCATCTTTAAAAAAAATATCTAGTCTAATATTTTGTAGAAGATTCTTGTAGGCAGAATAATTAGTGCCTGCGTGAAATATCTACCTTCCATCAGCTACGTGTATAAATATAGAATAGTCAAGTCATTAGTTGATTGTTTCTTAGCTTTAGAAGTTTTAAAATAACTATACAATCCCGGGTCCTTTAAGCGGGGCGTGAAAAAGCATATGATGAGGCCGTCAAGCTGAGTGTTACCATTGTCACATGGTATGTGTAAGTAATGGTGACCCTCTTTTCTGAGACTTTGCCTTCAGCTTACCATCAGGCAAGGCGAAGTCTAATTGACGTGTTCTATATAAAAAAAAAAATCGAAACGAAAATCCGATAACAGAAAACCTACTTCGATCTCGTTTGTCATGCACCATGCTTCCCAATGGAAGCCGGCAGAAATCGAGTTATAGGAACCCCTCGCCACTGAATGATATTTTCCTTGAGGAACCGTACAATCAAAATATCCAATAATCCAAAGTAATATAAGACTAAGTAAAAACACTTACCTTTTTATACCTGATGAGGTAGTCTATAAGCAAGTCTTTCTTCTTCTCTTTCTCGTCATGTTCGCACACGCCGATGTTCAGTCCCATCACCAGAGTGCGCAGGAGGCCTCCTTCGAAGGCATCCCAGAGGAACTTGGGCGTGTAGCACATTATTGCCTGTGAAAAGTTAAAGTTTATCAACTATTGTTCCAATAAGGTTGTGGAAGAGATTTCCCAACACATTTCAGGGTAAGCTGATGACCTGTCAGACGGTTTCTGACGTAAGACCTGAAAGACATCTGTGGGTCGCAAGAGGCCCGGTTGAGAATCAACGCTAGGCATAACCCTAGCATTATGTTATTTTTAAACTTTCGCAGTGTGAATTCATAACTATCAAGACAAGTCAAGTCGCAACCACGGGTGCTGCAACGCATCCGAAACGTCGGCAGAAATAGTAAGTTCTAAGATATAATTCTCGAAAAGTCCCGATAACTTGTATAATTATAACCCTAGCAAATTCTAAACCTGACCCCATTCGCCACAAAGTAAAAACGCTTCCGTGGATCTCTCATTTCTTTTCTTGTTTGTGTCTCGGCTGAATAAATGATATGTTTCCTCTTTCTAATACTTGACGGATAAGGCTCAAGCACAATCTATCCCCTCGAGAAAATCCTGTGAGATGTGCACCTACCAGTCGTTGAGCTTTAGGGTGATTAACTCACCATAACTGAGCAGATGTGACAATGATACAACGATGGCTTATTAACAATAACAAAAAAAACATCCTAACAAGTGTACTAAAGGCCATCCATGTAGTGAAGAAGAAAGAATACAAGTATCACAACCCCATCTTATCCGTAGGGAATCGCAAGAGTCGACGAACGGAAAAATAAGCAGATAATATGACTGCGAGAGAAGGAAAACTCGAAATAAAACCCTGAGCCAAACCGTCTGGCCAGCGTGGAAACAGTAACCCCGTGCTAAACATTGGGGGAGAGGCCTATAATAATTATAATAATAACAAAATTTCTTTATTAAAGCATCTTTGGCTCATTGGCTTAGTAACAATTTCTTACATGGCTATGTTAGTTACAAATTTACCCATGTTCAGCAGTGAACTGCGATGTGAACATTGTACGGGAACACCGTTTTTATATTGAATTTGATTTTAAGAGATCGAGAGATTTCTTTTTATACCACGTTGTTGGCAGACAAGCACACGGTCTATCAGGTGGGATAGAAAGTGGCCTATGAACGTGTGCAACGCCAAGAGTTTCCGTGCCGTCAGTATAAAGACAAAGCAGGAACAAGCTTTTGGTCTTCCCACTGACAGTACAAAATCTCTCCAGTGAGCTCTGGCTACCCTACTCACCGCCAGAAACACAACACAAGGTTATTATGGCCGCGGTATTCGTAAGGCGGAGGTGCTTCCCCAGTCGGACTGTTCAATTGGACGGAAATACCGCCGTATTCTACCTTCTCTAATAGACTGAATTTTAAAACAGATTTTTATTACGAGAATAGGTTTTGAGATTGCTTTCGAGGTTCGAGGTATCCATATCACTTTCCTTCTACTAGTTTTACTTCCCCAGTCTAAGTTAGTGAGTTCTAATTTGAATGTACACAGTTATAACATCTATTGTCACTATTCATTACCATAAAAATGACAAGGACAGATGTTAACTAGTATCACTTCCTTTTGAACACAAATATAATTACGTTGGCCGTATGTACGAATTAACTCAACCGATTGAAATATAATGTGTCTAATTACGTCAGCTGTGATTACCTTGAAAACAATAACAAGTTTTACAGCCGTTTTTGATTTACGAACTACATACAGACATACACTCACGCCTCTTCATCATTACACCAATTTTCGGTCGTGCATATTCTGTATCTAATCAATTGTGGTGTAGAGGTAGTAAAATGCAGCAGCTACGCAGGAGGCGCGGGGTCGATCCCCACTCAATGCAAATAGTTGTATGCATCAATATGGGTGTTTGCATTGGTCTGACCTTACCTTGGACAACACATTAATCCGTCGGTCCGCCCAATTGAGCAATCCATCTGGGGAAGTACCTCCGCCCTACAGAATACCGCGGCCATAACTTCGTGTTGTGTTCCTAGCTGTGAGTAGGGTAGCCAGAGCTCACTGGAGAATTTGTGCTGTCAGTGGGAAGACTATAGGCTGTCCTGCTTTGTCTTCTACACTGACAGCACAGAAACTCTGTACTTACAGGGTCGGCAGCGCGAGTGTGACTCCTCTGGTGTTACACACGTCCATAGGCCATGGTAACCACTTTCCATCAGGTGGGCTGTGTGCTTGTTGAGTCAACAATAGTACCCGGAAGATAGGCTTACCCCCTATTATGTGGGACCGAATTCAATGATTGGTGAAATATTTTTTTTCTTTTTTTTTTTAGTAGATTTTTTTAGTAAGCATAGATTAACTAGGTTGTGTTATGGAATCTAGAATACGGATAAACATACTTAAATACTTTTTTTTGTAAATACATCCATATTATACATAGAAACACCCAGACCAATGCAAATACCCATAGTCATGCATACAAATATTTGCACTGAGCGGGGATCGAACCCGCGCCTCCTGCGTAGCAGTCGCGTTCACTACCGTCACGCCACAGAGGCTGTCACGAAATGTGGGTGTTATTCAGCTCTGCCTAACCCTCCAGGGATAAAGATATTTCATTATTTACCTACAACTACATTTAGCCCGACGTTTCGGCTACTTTTCAGTAGTCATGCTCGGAGTGACTTAAAATTCCGTTCCGTGAAATTCGCAGTTATATTTCAGTGATATTCGCATAAACTTCCAACAGTATTAATTAAATCGATTAAGACTGGAAATTTACCTTAACTTTAATTAGTTCACCCGGGACTCGAACCCGCAATCTTTCCCTTACAGGAGAATGCCCTGGCCAGAGTCACTGATAGTTCATACGAGTATCAGTAGATGGTTCTAATTTTCGCCGTAAAACGGATAGGAAGACTAGCTGACCCACCCAAGCTTCGCCCGGGGTATATTTTGAAGCTTCATATCCCTTTGAGCCCGTATGTTTTAGTCTTCAAAATTTGTATGAAAAATTGCCGGATTTGTTAACATTTATTATCAACGCTCCGCTCCCTTAAATAGTAGCGTGATGATATATAGCCTAAAACCTTCCTCGATAAATGGACTACCCAACACTGAAAGAATCATTCAAATCGGACCAGTAGTTCCAGAGATTACCGCGTTCAAACAAACTCTGCAGCTGGATGATTTCAGGCGAGATTCGGTAGCTCTGTAGTCAGAGCATTCTCCAGTAAGGAAAAGATTGCGGGTTCGAATCACGCTTGAACTGGTTTTTTTTCCTATCTTAATAGATTTAAATAGTTAGTAGACAAAATGCTTAAAATTTCATTCAATAGTATTATTTAAATATACACATAGTGACGTAATAACCATTAACAATTAATATATTCGGCAATCGTCGACCTACAAACGAGTTCAATGTCTCGCAGGTGTTATCCTTCACCCACAGCGAGTCGCACAAAAGGGCAACAGCCTGTATATCGAGTTGTCACGATTTACCTTCATTTACATTACCTACTATTGAAGTACCACACAATATCTATGTCATTGGACAAAGTAAATATTTACTGAAGCATTTCACATCTCGTGTGTTGATGATAATTCTCACGGAAGTTGGTAAATCAGTAGTCGCTGTTTTTAAGCGACTTTACGGAAAGGAAGGTTATCTTTTATTATTTTTTTATACAACTTATGTACCAAACAAACACCTGATGGAAAGTGGTTACCGTGACCAATGAACGTGTACAACGCCAGGGGAATTACATCCGTGCTACCGACCCTGTGGTAGTTTCTGTGCAGAAGAAACGATCAGGACAAGCCTTTAATCTTCCCACTGAAAGCACAAAAGCTCTCCAGTGAGCTCTGGCTACCTTACTCACCGCCCGGGAACACAACACGAGATTATTATGGCCGTGGTATTCTGTAGGGCGGAGGTACTTCGTCAATCGGACTGCTCAGTTGGACGAAAATACCGTTGTGTCCTACCTCCTTGTAATACTGTACATACATACATATAATCACGCCTTTATCCCCGGAGGGTTAGGCAGAGGTGAATTATCACCCACATTTCACCAATATTTGTATTCGGTCCCACGTAATAGGGGGTGAGCCTATTGCCGTATTTTGGCACTATATATCACGCACGTAGGTATATATAGTGGTATGAGTAATGGACTGCTGAGACGAGGTCTCGGGTTCGATCCCAGGTTTACCATGGCACACACCAATGACTTTTCGATGCTTTTCGAAGTTATGTGTGTATTTATCGCAGGTTTATAAGTGTCCGGTTAATGGCAATAGGCTCGCCACCTATTACATTGGGACCTAAACATAAACAGGCGAAATGTGGGTGCTAGCACCTCTGCCTACCCCTTCGGGGATATAGGCGTGAGTTTATGTTTATGTTATGTTATGTAGGTATATATCTGTCCGATGTTAAACAGCCCTATCCCTTAGTCGCCTTGTACGACACCACATGGGAAGAGATGGGGTGGTCCAAATTCTACTCTGCCGGGAACCACGCGGTAATACTGTACTCCTTGTAAAACTTGTAATAAGAGTACTTTTGTTTTTAATTACTAAATAATAACGAGTTTTTTTGTTTTTAATACACCTTGTTTCTAGTTTATTTGCTAACTATACCAAATCTTCTACTTTATTACATCACTGTCCATCCCAAGGTTGCCTGGAAGAAATCGCTTCCAGCGATAAGGCCGCCCATTGTACACTAAACTGTATGCATACTACCTACAAGTTCTACTGTAATCCATTTGGTGTACAATAAAGAATTATTTATCTATCTATCTACTAGACATAACATAACATAAACTCACGCCTATATCCCCGAAGGGGTAGTCAGAGGTGCTAGCACCCACAATTCGCCGGTTTATGTTTAGGGCGAGCCTATTGCCATTAACCGGGCACTTATAAACCTGCGATAAATACACACATAACTTCGAAAAGCACCGAAATGTCATTGGTGTGTGCCATGGTAATACCTGGGATCGAACCCAAGACCTCGTCTCAGCAGTCCATTACCCGTATCACTAGGCTACTGCGGTGTCTACTAGGCTATACCTACCACTAGGCTATCTACTAGAAACTAATAATAAATCTGTCTAAACGTTTCCTCACGCCAGTTGAACGTTTCAACGCTATGGTCAAATTCTGTCTGTAACTAACGGTAAGTGACCGGTGATGACATGACGCAGATACATGACGCCACTATTGGAGTCTCGGTTGACCCACTGAAATGGTACTTAACATACCAGTGAGAAATTGAATTGATATCTGGAGCAATTCTGTTTGACGTCGCTTTCATATCACTCTTAATACTTTTAAAGAATGTTATTATTAATACTTAATCTATCTTACACCTATATCTCTCTAGTATCTAATGATTATTTATGTAAGCACATTAAAATAAGGTTAAACTGTACCAAATTTTGTTTTTCTGTATCCATTCTCGGTGTACATACAATAAAGAGCTATATTATTTTTATTTTTATTAGAATAAGGATGCCTGGAAGAAATTGCGTAAAGCGATAAGGCCGCCCTTTGTACTGCTCTTGTCTTCTCAATTTCTGTATCATGAATATTATAATTGGTGTACAATAAAGTACACATATTTAATAAATAAATAACTTCGTTAAACCCAACATATAGCCGCGTGGTTCCCGGCAGAGTAGAATTTGGACCACCCCATCTCTTCCCATGCGGTGTCGTGCAAGGCGACTAAGGGATAGGGTTGTTTAACATCAGACATATACACACAGCCCAGACTCAGCCTCAGATGCATGGTTTGAGTCAAAAATAGTGCCCGGAAAACGGCGATAGGTTCACCCCCTATTACGTGGGACCGAATTTAATGTTTTGTGAAATGTGGGTGTTAATTCACCGCTGTCTAACCCTCTGGGGATAAAGGTGTGATTATTACGTATGTATGTATGATAACCTAACAGTAAAATAAGCTAAAGGCGATGTCCCAGGAATGAAGGTCACCATTATAGATAGGACCAATACGGCTACAATGCTGACCAATAACTTGACGGCTTCATTAGACGCTTTTTCCACCCAAGACTGTAGGAAGAAGGAAATACGAGTGTTAAGAATTCCCAGGGGTTTCCAATCGTTTGGCCATAGGAGGAAGAATTGGAAAAGCTCATTAAAGTACTCGCCTTTTTTTTTTTAACGTGCGCAAGATCCCCACGGATACCTCTCCACCGGGGCCGGTGGAGGAGGTTATGTCGGACTCGAACCGACTAAAACGCACGCCGCCTGTGAGTCGCTTTGGTTGCCGAAGGTGAGGTTGACAGGCATATCCCTCGCACCCCGGCCGACCCAGGGCCATCTCTCACGATCTGGCCCTCTTCTTAAATTACTCCTTAGTAGAGGTGGTAAAATATTCTATATACGTATAGGGAGATAAGTATTCTATTTAGGGAGCGCTAGGAGTGGCTGGGCTGGCTATATAGGGAGTGTATTGTCGTCTAGTGGGTATGCTTACTAAAGGACGAGGGCCTTGCGAAGGTTTTCCTCTCGCACCTTAATTCGTTCGCATAAATATCATAGCTAATCAAATAATGGATGTGCAGGAGTATGAACTCGAAAGGCTAATTATCGCAAAATTGTGTAAAACTAGTAAAATATAGTACAAATTAATACCCACTAATTATAAATCTATTTAAAATAATACGTAAATATGATCATACTTTAAAGCTAGTGTCTTTATTATAATATTCTATTGTATATGATTTTTATGGTAATAAAAGTGCCGATTTTGACGTTTTTTTTTATAAGACACGCCAACTTGACCTCACCTCGCCTGATGGTAAGCTAAAGGCAAAGTCTCAGGAAAGAGGGTTATCATTACAGACACTAAGTGTTACAATGGTGGCACTGAGCTTGGCGGCCTCATCAGATGCTTTTTCACGCCCCGCTTAAAGGCCCCGGGACTGTAGGAAGAAGGAAACACGTGTGCTGGTAATGAATTCCAGGGCTTGGTGGTGCGGCAAAGAAGAGTCTCCGAATCGCTTGGTTCTTGCTCGTATATTCTGCACAGTGTGAGGGTGACATCTAAGGCCTGCACGTGTTGTCCTATGTAGGAAAGGAGATGGACATTTGGGAAACTAAGGTTAGATCGAGACTGGGCTTTAAATATATTATAATTACGAGAATTGGCCTTCAGGATTGGCGGTAGGATGAAGGGATTAATAAATCACGCCTTTATTCCATTTGGTTAGGCAGGGGTGAATTAACATCCACATTTCACCAGTCATGTATTATGTCCTATATAATAGGGGTGAGATTATTAGCGTATTCCGGGCACTATTGTTGATTCAAGCTATGACTTTGGGCTAACCATTACACAATATTCATCTAAATTTCATCGGAGTTACTAGACACTTAGATGAGTCATAAAAAACAGTAACTTGAAATGAGAGGTCGTTAACCTTTACTAATACACCTATTATCTCGTCATCAAATCTGTTGGCGCGAAAATAAATCATTATGACGTCATTTTTAGTTACCTTGCTTGCTATTTGCATTTAGATCAAGGTCTTTGATAGTATATTTCTCTATTAAGTACCTACTTGTATAATTTCTTATTATGCAATAGGTAAATTGTTTCTATTGATTGAGGTACCGAGTTCAATGCTCGAATCGGGCAATGTTTTTTTTTACACCTCCTAGGTGTAAAATAAACTACGCATGGCCTTATTTATCCTGGGAGGTCTGACAGTTGTCGCCCCCAAGGAAGGATACTAAAAAAAAACAATCTACATCATAATTTAAGCGCCCCGTAAACGATCAAAATGTTTGAAAATTTTACGTGTTTGTCAAATTATTGGATAGTGTGCAGCTATGTTTGAAGTGTTTGTCAAACAATCTACGTGTTTGACGTGTTTGATAAAAATTTTGATTGAATACCCGTTTGACAAACAAGTTTGAACGTGTACGGCGGTTTTTGTCAAACAAAATTTCATTTGTTCTGTGGTTTTTGTGTTGACATCATGGAGGACGTCACGGCCAATTATGGCAGTGCGGAGAATAGTATACTCACGGAAAAGAACAACACAACGTTATGTTACAAAAGGAGACAGCCGACTGTACGTCAAATTTGTTTGATCTGTGGTTCGATCGTTTAAGCTATTGTTTGATGAAAACGTAAAATTTGACAAACAAATTTGATCGTTAACGGGGCCCTATTTGTGTGCAGCTATGTTTGAAGTATTTGTCAAACAATCTACGTGTTTGACGTGTTTGACAAAAATTTTGATTGAATACCCGTTTGACAAACAAGTTTGAACGTGTACGGCGGTATTTGTCAAACAAAATTTCGTTTGTTCTGTGATTTTTTTGTTGACATCATGGAGGACATCATGGCCAATGATGACAGTGCGGAGAATAGTATACTCACGGAAAAAGAACAACACAACGTTATGTTACAAAAGGAGACAGCCGAATGTACGAATGGAACTACGCCAAATTTGTTTTATCTGTAGTTTGATCGTTTAAACTATTATTTGATGAAAACGTAAAATTTGACAAACAAATTTCATCGTTAACGGGGCCCTTTAAGCGAACCGCGGACTCCGAGGAGAAGTAAAGGACTCGGATGCTATCGGGCCGGGTCTGAGGACTAAGGATCGGTTGCTCAACATAAATAGTAAACATGGTAAGCTAATATCTATCTCAGTGAGTTGAAGTCTAAGAAGTGAAAAAGTTTTTTAATGAAAAAAAGTTATTATAAAGTAGACGAATATCTTAACGATAAAAATACATGATCATCCTAATCTCTTGTTTGCTCGCACAATATTATTTATTATTTATTTATTAAATTGTAAATAAAACCTTTTTTTTTTAAATAGAGGTAATCTAGTTCTAATATAGTTCTCTGAGTTTCTTGCTGGTATCTTCTCAGTAGAACTAACCATCCCGAACCAGCGAAAGAATCATTTTTCAATGGTTTATCTACTTTATTTAACATTTTTATATTATATTTCTTGACATAATTATAAGACTTTGAACTTCATATGTGCTCTTTATGTGCCTAAATTGAATAATTGAAATTTATTCTTTGATTCTTTGAATATTAATGTGAATGACCATGTCAATTTCAAATCATACAAGGGACCAATGACGAGGTCGACCGAGGTGCGAGGGATATGCCTGTCAACCTGACCTTCATTAACCAACAACTACCCTCAGGCGCCGTGCGTTTCAGTCGGTTCGAGTCTCCCACCGGCTCTGGTGGGGGGAATCCGATGATAATATGGAGGTAGGATACGGCGGTAATTCCGTCCAATTGAGCAGTCCGACTGGGGAAGTATCTCCGCCCTACAGAATACCACGGCCATAATAACCTCGTGTGGTGTTCCCAACGGTGAGTAGGGTAGCCAGATCTCACTGGAGAGTTTATGCTGTCAGTGGGAAGACTAAAGACTTGCCCTGCTTTGTCTTCTACAATGACGGCACAGAATCTCTGTGCTTACCGGGTCGGCAGCGCGAGTGTGACTCCTCTGGTGTTACACACGTCCATAGGCCACGGTAACCACTCTCCATCAGGTGGGCCATGTCCTTGTCTGCCACTTAAGTAGTATTAAAAAAAACGTAGCAGTCAAAGAATTTATCACAACAATGAAATGTGTAAACAAACTTTTATCTATTAAAATGGACACAATAGATCCACATCGTTATAATCGTCATCAGCACATCAGTAAACGTCAGTGACCCACATCTCACCGCAGAAACTTATAAAGATAACTCACGCAGTCGTAAATAAACAACTGTGAGCGCAATTTACAAGATAAACTACAAGATCATTCGTGCGAATATTGCGTTTTTTGAACAAAAACATCGTTTAAAAACTATGTCTATTTTTAGAGAAACAACAATACACTTATACCCCTCGATTTCACCTTTTTTTTTTACGTGCGCAAAATCCCCACGGATACCTCCCCACCGGAGTCGGTGGAGGAGGTTATGTCGGACTCGAACCAACTAAAACGCACGCCGCCTGTGGGTCGCTTTAGTTGCCGAAGGTGAGGTTGACTGGCATATCCCTCGCACCCCGGCCGACCCAGGGCCTTCTCTCACGATCTGGCCCTCTTCTCGGGTGTGGGGACTACAGAGTCCCCAGCTCGTCCCCGGAAACGGGGAGGCGCGCCAGGCGCGCCACCGCCGCGGCCTGCTTCTGCCAGGGTGACAGGCGGCTCCACCTGTCACCTCCAGGCCGGCCCCTCGTTTTCACCTAAGTATAAAACATGTATTTGACAAGTGGCAATGTCACAGGCTACAGAGGGAACGCTAATGTGTTTTATACTTGTTTACAACTTGTTGGCTGACTGGAGAGTGTTTGTTTTGTCGGTGGGAACACCAAAGGCTTGTCCTGTTTTGTCTTCTGCACTGACGGCACAGAAACTTTGTTCTTACAGAGTCGGCAGCACTTGTGCGTCTTTTGATGTTACGCACGTCCATAGGCCACGGTAACCACTTTCCATCAATCCGAAACGAGGTCATCGGACAAAGAACTAAGTTTCCGACATAGCTCGCAGAATATCAATCTGGCCTTTATCCCCGGAGAGTTAGGCACAGGTGAATTAACACCCACATTTAATTTTCACCAATCATTAAATTCGGTTCCACGTAATAAGGGTTGAGCCAATTGCCGTCTTCCGGGCACTAATGTTGACTCGAGCCATGCATCTGAGGCTGAGTCACGGCTGTATATATCTGTCGGATGTTAAACAGCTCTATCCCTTAGTCACCTTGTACGACACCGCATGGGAAGAGATGGGGTGGTCTAAATTCTACTCTGCCGAGAATCACAATTGAATGTCATTATCATCAACGTCTTAGCGTAGTCCTAAAAGCAATCGAGGCTTCCAGCGGAGCCCGAGTCTCGCTTACTTCTCCTATTGGTTTAACTCATACGGTCTCTATAGGAGCGACTACCGTCTGACTTCCCAAACCGGAGAGCAAAGTATACACTAGAGCCCCGTGCCTTAATCAGCAGATGTACCGACTAACAAGTGAGATTTGCTCTGCCCAGATATCTTGGTGGGACCCAAACATACAATATAATATTTTGTTTCATACAATACATACCTTCACGTATACATATCATACATAAAAACAGCTAGCCCAATAAACAAACGAATAAAGCTAGTATTTGTATAAAGATCAAACAATCTGATAGGCGTGTGACTGATGTGACATTAGTGTAAACATAATTAACCACTTCACTTGACACTATCGAACTGTGCCATTACATAAGCACTTCAGCAAGTGACATCCTGTCAACATCATCAGGAAAGCTTAGGGGGGCCACACAGCAAATTGCCAAAGATAATGCTTCTTGACAAGAGATGTCAAGAAGTATTTTGCTGTGTAAATGTTGGATAATATTGCTGTGCGCTTGTTGCTTTGATGTGTGGCCGCCACTATATCATTACACAAGCACTTCAGCAAGTGGTATCAACTGAAAATATTAGTGCGTGGCACACAACAAAGCAGGATATAGCAAGTATATTGCAAACTGTCAAGAAAAATGCTTCTTGACAAGAGATGTCAAGAAGCTGTGTAAATGTAGAGAAATTTGCTATGCGCTTGCTTAATACTACTACAGTTACAAATAAGTAACGATGTATTTTAGTAGAGAGTGTGTATGGTATTCAGCAAGATTTTTTTATATACCACTTAGGTGGCAGACAAGCGCACGGCCCACCTGATGGAAAGTGATTAGCGTGGCCTATGGACGTGTGTAACACCAGAGAAGCCACACTCGCGCTGCCGACCTTGTAAGCACAGAGTTTCTGTGCCGTTTTTTTTTATACCACTTAGTTGGTATACAAGCACACGGCCCACCTGATGGAAAGTGGTTACCGTGGCCTATGGACGTTTGTAACACCAGAGGAGTCACAGTCGCGCTGCCAACCCTGTAAGTAGTCTCTGTGCCGTCAGTTTAGAAGACAAAGCAGGACAAGCCTTTAGTCATTCCACTGACAGCACAAATTCAGCAGTGAGCTCTGGCTACCCTACTCACCGCCGGGAACACAACAGGAAGTTATTATAACCGCGGTATTCTGTTGGGCGAAGGTACTTCCCCAGTCGGACTGCTCAATTCGGTGGAAATACCGCCGTGTCCCACCTCCTATCAAAAAAAAATTTTAAAATGGGGTCCGCCTATATTTTTGTATTAAAACGTTTAGAATAACTCTGACGATTGCGACTGCAATTACATTTTGAAATTTAAATTTCTTAACTCGTTGACGGTTCGCATCGCGGTTTCACGAAAAATGTCTAAATCCGGCCGTTTCGTTTAAAATGAAAGCCGACTTCAACGAGTTGGGAACAAGGTTCAGAGATACATTCTTTATGTTTATATTAGGGAGCACGAGCGGAATGCCTTGCTAGAGTATGTGTTCCCAGAAAGCTATAACATGAAAGTCTTCAAGACTAGAGTGAACTACTTTTAGGCAAGCGTGCTCTACCGTCCATCGTTCGTCGGCCACACCAGCGCTACTAACAGGTGAGATAGTGGTCAAACGTAAGCTTTTATTTAACCACAGAAGGCATGTCTAACTAAAAGTCTCTCTTATTTTTAAACCGGCGTAAGTGTGGTAAGTAGTGTTAGTACTTTTCTACAAAATTCTGTATATAGAGTTTCTGGGGCATTTTTCTGCTTTTATCGCATAATCGCAGGGCTTTGTCATTGCCAGTGTCGCAATGTTTATAACTATTATTTTGAACCTTCGAGGGTGTTGTAAGACGAAACCGGTCAGGTCTAACAAAAAATACTGTTCCTACAAAATATTTCTATCAGCTTTTATTTTCAGCTTAGGTTTGCGAAATGTGAACCATTATTTTGATTCTAGCTGTTCATAGAACGCCGCTTGTTTATAAATAAGACGCCTCAATGTCTAGCAGAGCTGATAAAGTGGCAGCATCCGTAATACAATTATACGACGTAGGTACTATGCCTATTTGTGTGAAGATAACATACACACACGCATCGCCAAAAAAGCCCGCTATTTCCTTCAATTCTTATACACGCCTTTTTCTATTGTCAGTAAAAAATAATGTTTGCCCATAGATTTTTCAATGCTTTTGACTTGCCCTTATTTCAAGACATGGTTTGCTACTGATCAGTTGTATAATTATTTTGTCATTCGCTCAGTAGGTGCTCATTCGATAAACGTGCCCAAATCAGCAGAAGGTAGTACTAATATTAATTTTGTGGTAGAACTACTGCCAAGATAAATTAGTGACATTTAAAAAAAAATACCTACCACTGACTAAATAAAACTAAGAGAATTGAAAATTATCTAACTGATTTGAATCTCGCAGCTTTTCATGTATGATATTTGGTTTCAGTATTAGTCAAGTCTTTTGGAGGAGGTAGGACACGACGGAATTTCCGTCCAATTGGGCCGTCCTACTGGGGAAGTACTTTCGCTCTACAGAATACCGCGGCCATAATAACCTCGTGTTCTGTTCCCGGTGGTGAGTAGGGTAGCCAGAGCTCACTGGAGAGCTTTAGTGCTCTCAGTGGAAGGACCAAAAGCTTGTCCTGCTTTGTCTTTTACACAGATGGCACAGAAACTCTGTGCCTACAGGATTGGCAGCGCGATTGCGACTCCCTTGGTGTGGCACACGTCCATAGGCCACGGTAACCACTTTCCATCAGGTGGGCCGTGTGCTTATCTGTCAACCAAGTTGTATAAAAATATAAGTCTTGTCGTAGTTATTATTGCTAATTACGACTCACGACGGGTTTTAAATGTATAAATATAATAAAGATATAGTAAATATTAAAATGATTATTTACCTGGAAGAATAATACGAAGCACACCCACTGGTAGTAAGTGTAGTATTTCTTTTCTGTCGAACTGTCGTATTCATTCCCCACGCCTGGATGCGCTACTTCTCTGCCGACCTGAAATATAAAATATATGTTAATATATATATATTGAATACGATCAACAACATAAATAATATATTAAACTAGCTGTCCCGGCAAACGTTGTTTTGCCATTTTAAAAAAAATTAGGGTGGAATACCCTTAGCATTTAGGGGGATGAAAAATAGTTGTTGGCCGATTCTCAAACCTACTCAAAATGCTCACAAAATTTCATGAGAATCGGTCAACCCGTTTCGGAGGAGTATGGGAACGAACATTGTGACACGAGAATTTTATATATAAGACTAGCTGTCCCGGCAAACGTCGTTTTGCCATATAATGTTAAGGGTGGACAACCCTTAACATTTAGGGGGATGAAAAATAGATGTTGGCCGATTCTCAGACCTACTCAATATGCTCACAAAATTTCATGAGAATCGGTCAAGCCGTTTCGGAGGAGTTCAAGTTCGAACACCGTGACACGAGAATTTTATATATAAGAATAAACTAGAAAGTTGATTCTAAGTATTCATAATTATACAACGGTTGCGAACTTTACGCGATTAAATCATGGAACTTACTATTTCTGCCGACGTTTCGGATGCGTTGCAGCAGTCGTGACTAGGGGTGCTGCAACGTATCTGATTTTCCATGACGATTTTCCGAGTTCCATGATTTAATCGCGGAAAGTTCCGAACTGTTGTATAATTACGAGTTCACACATTTTTTTTTATACCACTTAGTTGTCAGAAAGTGGTTACCGTGGCCTATGGACGTTTGTAACACCAGAGGAGTCACAGTCGCGCTGCCAACCCTGTAAGTACAGAGTTTCTGTGCCGTCAGTAGAAGACAAAGCAGGACAAGCCTATAATCTTCCACTGACAGTACAAATTCTCCAGTGAGCTCTGGCTACCCTACTCACCGCTGGGAACACAACACGAAGTTATTATAGCCGCGGTATTCTGTAGGGCGGAGGTACTTCCCCAGTCGGACTGCTCAATTGGGCGGAAATACCGCCGTGTCCTACCTCCTTGTAAAAATAACATGATACTACATATTCTTCTATGTTGTAAATTGAATTAGAAATACAATATCATGCCTACTTCAAAGAGATTAATCTACCTACGCTTATTCAAAATAGGCGTAGTAACTTAAGTTTTACGAAGTCATAACATAAAACTATGGTATAAATTAAATATGTAATGGAAACGATCAATCCAGAAACTATATACCTAGCGAGGTGATCTCATGAAATTCAAAACATACGATGAGGAAATCATGAAATTCATTATAGAATTCTGAAAGGCAATTGATACCTATTACCTACGGGAAATTATTCAGATTAAATGTAAATGCAATGAATAATACTAGAATATGATAAATGTATAATAAAATATCGTGTATTTATATTTGAATATCATAAATATATAACACTAGCTTTTGCCCGCGGCTCCGCCCGCGTAGATGTCGGTTATCGCGACAAAACATAGCCTATGTCCTTTCCCAAGATCTAATCTACCCCTGTACCAAATTTCAGCAAAATCGGTTCAGTGGTTTAGGCGTGAAAGCGTAACAGACAGACAGACAGACAGACAGACAGACAGACAGACAGACAGACAGAGTTACTTTCACATTTATAATATTAGTAAGGATGTGTTGACCAAAGAGGCATTTCAGACTTCAGTGTAGATATTTTTTATGAGTTCCCTCAAGGAGTCATGGTGGGACCACCGTGATGAGATAAAAAAAATGTATAGGGAAAGAAAATAATAAAAAAACATGTAAGACAGCCTCTGTGGTGTGGTGGTAGTGAATGCGACAGTTACGCAGGAGGCGCGAGTTCGATCCCCGCTCAGTGCAAATATTTGTATGCATGAATATGGGTATTTGCATTGATTTGGGTGTTTCTATATATATTTATCTATTTTCCATAAAACAGCGAGTTAAGCTATGCGTACCATGGGTTATGATAGCGTTCTGTAGAATGTTGTAGAATATTTATTTATTTACATTTTACTTTGAATGATAGTTTTTAATTTTACTAATATACCTACGGACAGAGAAAAGAGGAGAATGACAATAGTACAAAGGAGAGCAAAGAAGTGAAGAAAAGTCTTCAGCTGTCTCGCGAATCGTCAGCATGTACCATAGTGTTAACTTCAACATTAAGTGAAACGGTGGTACCTTCTCTCTCAAGATCGAATATTCGAATTGTAGAAGGCTTAGCCCTACTGCCTAAAGCTTCTATAGAATATAGATATTTGATCGCTATGATAATAAAATATTCATAGACATCAACACTATCAACCGATGTTAGAATATTTGAAATCGTATCATTTCAAAATACAATCTCCTAACGCCTATTTATCACTTTATGAAATTACAATAAGACAAGTGAGCTAGATAAAAGTTCATTCATATTAAATATTACTGTTTTTTACATATGAATATTATTAATAAACATCTGTGAATACATCTAAGTCTAACTGCGCAGCACGCATATTGATCTACATAAATATTTATAGTCTACAAATGTATGGATAGGCATATTTACGAGGTTCTGACGCAGGGTTTCCTCTCAAAGTTGGCGGAGACAGAAGACAGTCGCTCGCATGAATATAAAAATAAAAGATAGAGAAAAATGAGATTGACGAACCAAGGTAAAGCCGCAAAATGTTCAGATCAAAAATGGTATAGAGGTTAAATAAACAATACGTAGAACTCAAGTGGTGTCCTCGATGCATACACACATTACACACCCACCGGGCACGTCACTAACCTAGTGTAATTTCCGAGTGACAATCTGTGCGATGATATTATTAGGGCTACCAATGATCAAGACTGATCATTCTGCACGATATATCGTCCCGATGCCTTCAAACGATTCAAATATTTCGGTTTGTCGAAATCGGTTTCTCTTTTGTAAAAGCATTTATAATTTCATTTAGTACGACCGCAATAGTTTTTTCTGAAGTAGCTACGCGTGCGTGAAGAGATCTGGTAACACAATTGTAAATTTTTTTACGGAAAGTGTTATAAAAGACAATAAAAATAGATAGAGAATACCGGTTGCATACTTAGACCGTGAACGCACGAGAATCTAAGATATATTTCCTCAAAAATCTATTCCTACTTTTAATATTTTCCATCTGCAAGGGGATCGTCCCAGTGACATGTAATGCTGCGAGCGGTCACAGACCACGGTAATCGCTTACTATTAGTTACAGTGACAGTTTGTTTGCTGGCTTAGTAACAGGAAGAAAATAAGTGAAGACTTTCCCAATACTCTTGGGCAATCGTTATTATCCTAATGACATAATTGGAGCTGTATCTTAGATCTAAACAAGCCTAATTGTTTTCCAGTTGACCCCTCAATTGAGTGGACCCGAAAGTGACATCACATTGGACCAGGAAATGATGTCGTTTTACCGTAATAAGGGTAACTAATAATTAACCTATATGCGGTTATGGAGACTAGGCTTAAAGTTAAGACTCGCGTAGTTAGGAATCACTAGGCAACTAGTGATAGTGCCGATTCGTTAAGAAATCTGTAACAATAATCGTAGACACTAGAGAAAACATCATAAAATACTTTTTTTTTTATATGCGCAAAATCCCCACGGATACCCCTACTACCGGAGCCGGTGGTGGAGGTTATGTCGGACTTGAACCGACTAAAACGCACGCCGACTGTGTGGGCCACAGGTTGCCGGACGTGAGATTATCTGAGACCTCCCTCCCCGGAATATCATAAAATACTTGAATATATATGTGCACATTTAGCACACCAGTACATTATTTTCTGTGTCTCTAGACAAATTTTTCTAGAGGCGTCAATTGAACCCTAGTAAATTCAGTACTAACGAATCATTCACTACGAAAAATCAAATTATTTCGCACAAAGCTTGCGAATAATCTTATGCCAGTCGACCGCTATACCATGGTGACATATCAACCCTAACGTGGACCACAATCAGCTCGAAAGAGGAAATTGACAGTTAAGGACTTGCGTAGACGCAATTGAAAGCACCTACTCCATTAATCCACAGTTTACCATATTAGCTGGTGGAACAAATTGGCTCTGGAGTACAACTGTACGATTTTTTTTAAGACAGCAAGTAAGCTAGGTCTATGAATGAACGCTCGCAACCGAATACGCGGCACAACGGAAGCACTGACAAATTTGATGCAATTGTCAAAAGCACACAACGTTAAATCTCAATCATAATTTATATCTGATGAATGAGTCCTGAAGCTGTGATAGCCCAACTGGCAGTGACAAACATGAGTTTTTTTTTTAATTGACACTATTTCATCTGCGCGACTTGCGTTGAACCACTACCTCACCTGTTAGTAAGTTTAATATATCAAGAGATGTCATTTGCCAATCAACAAAACAGGGCGAGGCGAAGGGAAATAAGAGAATTGTACTATCCATCACTGAGTCCATCACTTACACAAAATGTACGGTGCCAGTCACAATTAGCAGTCACCGTGGGTGTTCCCTCACTGCTTTATATAATCAAACCATTCGGATCAATAAATCTTTTTAACTGTTAAGCAGCAGTATTTTTGGACTGGTTTCAAATGGTCATTCGAGCCGGAACACTGAACGGAATTATAATCTATTTTCTGAACCAAACTGTGTATTGAGGACATTACATAATTCCACCAATTACCTTGAATGATTTGTACAAAAGTCAATTGACTGTTTGAAGAATACAACAAACAGTAATTATATTTTACTGCAATATATGTTTGGCCTGAATTTTAATAGATACGGCCTTGTCAGATTTGCAAAATAGATGATGAACGACTGATTGTTTGGACAAAAATAAAAGGAACTTAAATATACCCTGAGTACCTATTATGTAGTAACATGTTATGTATTGTTGCGATAGTAACAAATAATAAAAATAAATGCAATCTAACAGTTGCTCGCTTAGGGAAATCTGGCATAAATCTCAAATAAATTTTTACACGTCCGCTATGGGAATCGTCCAATTATGAGAATGGTTAAAAAGAAAAAAAATAGAACATAATATTAAATGAAAGAATAGCAACTACCTGAATCGAATTTTGCCTATTCTTGGGAAATAGTGGCACTGCCACCTGGTGTAAAATAATTGTTTTTACTTCAGTAAAGCGATTGCTTTTAGATAACATTTAGCACTAATGTGGCTACAAGGTTGAGCCCGCATGATCCTAGATAATGAAGACAAGGTACTACTAAAGCGTAAAAGATTTTACAAATAGAATCAATAGATCAACATGATTTAGAGCGACATGAGCAGGAAGTGTGGGTGTCAGTGAAATTAATCTCGTGCAGTGTAAAAGATCCCATGATGAACTCCCGCATCCACTGTATACAAACTGCAGGAAAGATACCTTCCCTGGTGTAGCTACGTTTTATGGCGACTGCCAGACTTCCTGGGACAAAATGAGTTACAACGCCGCCTTCATCGGCGCCAAGTAGGAGGGGTAGACCCAAGAAAAGCTGGCTTAACTTCCTAATAAATGGCATATACAGCACCCCTAGATGCTGCGATGATGAAGACAAAGTGGGGAAGCTAATTACGGTCCGCAGACCCCGAGCTGCAAAATGGAGTCTTCAGATGCAACCAGTGTGAGTGTATGATGACGAAACATAAGCCTTTCCTCGCGAGTTATAGCACCCGGTCCTCCCTTCCACAGAGAAAGGTGTTATTCGTTCACACAATATCCTGATGAAACCAGACACTCATTCAGAAACCTTACTTCAAAGAAGCAAGTTAATGTAGGTACAGATTCTAGCAGAGATTTCTCACCTCAAAATTTTACTACTCGGTAGATTCTCGCACACGATTCAGATCGGTTATAAACTCGAAAACGCACGTGTGGGAATCATGGAATCAATTGGAAATAATGTGTTAATCGTTGCAGCTGGCAATACGCCAATATTGTGATACAATTGAAATTAATTCCGTCCGTGAGTCGTTCTGTGTCTTTATGTGCACTATGTGAAGTCATTGTCATCTACTTGGTATAAATACAAAATTGCGCACTCTCTGGATTCTCAAGTATTATGATGATTCTCTTTCCTTTCTCTTTCCTTTCTCTTTCTAATAGACAAATTATCGGAAAGAGGAAAAAAAGACTGTAAAATAAATAATTTAGATAGAAATACGTTTGCTATATATACTTAAAAACAACAAAAAAATATTTGTCTCTAGGGGAGCAATGTAAATACACGTTTATGCGATTATAAAAGCTTACTCACCTCTCTGGTAAACGCATCAGGCATAGTAAACGTCGATGTGATCCAACAGTATGTGTTAACCACATTCGTGGGCAATCCGCTGACGATGCACTGGATCGGTTGGCCTACATACTGTGTCGCGGTTATGATCATGGAACACGCCAGCAGCAACACAGTGGTGAACACATTATGTAGTCGGAAAACCGCATTGTCAGTCCTTATCGGCTGATATTTGAAGTGAACACGTAAATCACCAAGTAACTTAAACATTTTGGTGCTGTATCGATTATAGCATTATTTATTTGAAGGGTATCTCCTCTTTACTGTTCGAAGAGGTTATATTCGCATTATTCGTGAGATTGTTGCTTATACTACAGAAAATCAGTCTTGTTTTAATTGAGTCGCGGGAACGTTTGAGATTATTGTCGGATTGTAGGCGGGCACGTTGTCATCTGGAACAAAAGAAAATATTGTTAGTAAAAGATCTGTCTTAATTGATATTAGTGAAGTTTGGTCAGGCTGCAACGATAATAGGAGTAGTGTTTGCATCTTAATTCTTGTCAATTACACATGATAAAACAAAACCTACCAAACCACAGGTAATGAAAAAAGTTCTGCTCGTTTTAACTAAACGTTTTAATTAAATATAGAATAAATAAAATCGCTTCCACAGTGATGACAATGTTATCGCCACATTTGAATTCAATAATGTGTGTAACATTACAGAAATTTTGCATTATATATAGATGTCTTGTCATAGGTAAATTGAGTAATTTTAATAGTCGTTACAAGGCAATAGAATATTTGTTTATTTTCCAATGAATTTTGTATATTATTTTTTAGCTAAATAAGGATGAAATAATAAATATATTTTGTTTTCCTTATGAGTAATGGGCTGAACTAAATAACTATGAAACAATTAATTAGTCCATCGCCCATCTCCCAATGTCGGAAGGTTTTGGCCCATTGTTACACTCGTACAGGGTTTTATTTCGAGTTTTCCTTCTGCCGTAGTGATATTAACTGCGTATTTTCCGTTTCTTTAGTAGCTTCTTACGAACTATGGATACACATATTAGTTTTTCTAAAGCGAGAAGAGAGTTACTCTAAACAGTCTAGGCGCCAGGAGGCGAGAGGCACCAAAAAATCAATTTTTTTTAATACATATAAAATAATTGTTAGCTTGTACAGATTTGGCATCCAATGGCCCAAAGCAGTAGCAGACACGACGACTCAATCACTAACTATTCAATCGCGTGACAAACTAGGTCAACAGCAAACACATGCAATAACTCGCGATTGGTGCACGCAACTGTTAATCAACAGTGTGTAGTTAAACCCTCACATCTGCGTAGCATCAAATTTTACAGGAGAAGGGAGCACATTTTGGTGTCATATAATGTACTGTCAAATTTAAATAAAAAAGATTCTCGTTAACATTGTTTTATTGAGCTCTAAGCTTTTTCATGCCACTTAGGTAGCAGACAAACACATGGCCCACCTTATGGGAAGTGGTTACCGTGGTCTATGGACGTGTGCAACACCAGGGGCGTCACAATCGCGCTTCCGATCCTGAAGGAACCTCCTAATTTTTTGAAGAACCCCATATTGTAAGCGCATGGGAAAAACGCAGCAGAGTTCATTCCACAGCTTGAGTATGCGTGTTAATTAGTTTCTTTCATACCGCACAGTGCGTACCGTCTCAGGTTGCAATGTGTGGGGATGAATTCCCTGCCTACGGCGAGCGGTGCGATGATAGAATGTTGCTGTGGGCATCTGTTCCCATCCCGACTGATCCATCAAGCCTTTTTACATAGGCATTTTTTGTACAAAAAAAAGCTTGCACTTTGCATTAAAAAAGAAGCAAAATAGTGTGCAGCACATTTGCTTACGTCTAGCGCACTATAAGTTTCCGGAATGAATATGAAAAAATACTATTAAAGGTACAAAATTAATTTATTGTTTTTCAAAATAATCTCCCTTGGCGTCTATGCACTTTTTCATTCGATCAAACCAGTTTTGAAAACTTTAGTGCCACTCCTCTGTGGTGACCTCTGAAACGTGTTTTTCATACTCCTCGACAGCCTCTTCTGGTGATGAAAATCGTTGGCCGCGTAATTGGTTCTTAATTTTTGGGAACAGATAAAAGTCACAAGGTGCCAGGTCGGGACTGTATGCAGGATGACTCATGAGTTCTACATTTTTCGCCTTCAAAAAGTCGTTTGTCTGTCTGGCCGTGTGAGAACTAGCATTTTCGTGGTGCAGGATGATACGGCGTTTACGGTTATTTTTACGGAGTTCATCAATAACTTCCGGCAAACAAATGGTTGTGTACCAGTCACTATTCACAGTACGACGATTTTCTAAAGCTCATCTTGAAAGACCCATACGCTCGATTGCTGCTTTGTTTTGGGATCGTAGCAATAAATCCATGTTTCGTCACCTGTTACTATGTCCCACACCAAATTTGACGCACCTTCGTTGAATCTGGTAAGCATGGCACTGCACCAAGTGACGCGGTCCGTTTTTTGATCCTCGGTCAAATTATGTGGGATCCACCGCGAGCACAGCTTTCTCACACCCAAATGTTTGTGTAGGATTGATTGTATTTGACTCATGCCTATTTCTAAGGATGCGCGAATTTCATGGTAGGTCACATGCCTGTCTGTTTCAATCATACGGCGCACAGCATCGATGTTTTTGTTGGTCACAGCGGTGGACGGCCGACCATCGCGATATTCGTCACTGAGATTAATACGACCACGCTTGAATTCTGCAAACCAGCTATAAACAGTCGTCTTGCATGGAGCTTCATCGCCAAAAGCTGTTTCAAGCCGAGCGATGCTCTGTTGAGCCGTCAAATTACACCTAAAATCGTAGAAAATCATACTACGAAAATTTTCCCGAGTTAAATCCATGTTGATGCAGACACACAATTTTTTAAATGGCGCCACACGGTAAAAACAAAAGACAGTCAGATGAAACAAACTGTATTCTACAGCCAAAGAGTTCTATTTTCAAATGTAATAAATTTTTAAATATTGTTTATGTAAGTGGCCAGTTCCGGAAACTTTTAGTGTAACCTATGTATAAACATTTTGTGCAACACACCAGCAGTGCACGTATTTAACTGGTAGCGCATTTGATATCCGTCTCCACAGGTAAGGCTACGCGTAACTTTTGTAAGGGCACATTTCAGCATATTGTGCACGAACATATTCACTGGACAGAATGTTCAGTTTGTACGCGTCAACGCAAGTCCACTGCCTGTACATGTGCGCGCACAAAATCATACAGATGTGCACGAACATTTCTAGAATGACTGCGTACAATTTGTTATTGTTTACTTGAGGGAGTCGTCCAGAGTAAACATTTGTGTCGCACACTGTGTACAGTTCAGCACACTCTAGTGACATTCTACCTTTATGTAAGCAATGAATCTTACTGCGAACAAAATACTCAAAATGATCTTAATACCTTGGTATATCCCCCTTCCTGTAAAATCATTGGTCTTATATTTGGTACACACCTTTCATTCGGACAATAATACAATTTAAATTAATAAAATAGTTCGACTAGCTCTTAATACCTTGGTTTTAAGTGATCATTAAAAAAAAAATCATTTATTTTTATGTAAAAGATGAGATTACAGTAGAATCTGGGTAACAGCTGAAATCCGAAAGAGTCATTTCTGCATAGCTCTTTTGTACTTATTATAATCTTATGTACGTATTATGTACTTATTACATTTAGTATATTATGAAAGAACGCCAAAACAACTACCACTGAATCCTGCAGCTATGGTCACCATTCAAAGGTTCCCTGGAAGAAATCGCTTAAAGCGATAAGGCCCATTGTACTAATTCCTTATTACTATTTAATTAAGTATCATGTATTCTTTACTTACTTGGTGTACAATAATGTGTAAATAAATTAAAAAACTTAATTAATCATCCGCATGGCGGCGACGCGGTACGCCACCCGTCACGTCTCGTTTCCAGTGGGGGCGAAAAGTGGCTCACGGAGAGCCGTTTTGCTACGTTGAATGTTGGAGGAGGAATGGAAGAAAAAATGAATGATGTTTGTAAGATGATGGATGAAAGAAGGATTGATGTGCTTTGTGTGAATGAGACGAAGAGGAAAGGATGTGACACCACCAAGCACGGACCCTACACCGCGTACTGGTCGGGAGTACCCAATACCGACAGAGCTTGCCAGGGAGTTGGTGTCATCCTATCTGCTAGAATGGCTGAGTGTGTGAATATATTCGAATGTGTGAATGCTAGACTGATGTGGATGAGAATGAAAGTGGGACTCACTCGTATTTTTGTCGTAGGGGTTTATGCTCCTGTAGACTCCGGTACGAATACGTCCCAGGAAGTACAAGAAGAAAGAGAACAGTTTTGGGAGAGTTTAAGAGATGTATTAAGAGAATGTAAGGATAATGAAAGAATCATAATGCTAGGTGATTTTAATGGATGGGTAGGACTGAAACGAGATGGATTTGAAAGGGTTCTTGGCAAGTACGGAGATGAACGAGTGAACGAAAATGGTAAAGGTTTGCTTGAAGTATGTTTGGAATGGAACCTTTGTGTGTCAAACACGATGTTTCGACACAAAAGGATTCATATGTATACAAGAGAAGCGAAGAATGTCAGTAAAAGTATGATTGATTTTGTAATAGTGGATGAAAGATTGAGAAAAAATATTCTAGACGCTAGGGTATATCGCGGTGTGGGTATCCATACAGATCACTTTTTGGTTATGTGCCGTATAAGTGATCTCTTTAAAGGATGGAGACGTAGAAGGCGTGAGCCCATAAGTGTTCTAGAAAGAATAAAAGTAGAAAACTTGCAAGAAGATAAAGTGAGAGAGGAGTATGGAAGCAAATTAACTGAAAGGTTTCATGATCTTGATAGTATTTGTGAGATTGAGGAGTTATGGAAGGTATTCAAAGATGAGATTGTGAGTGTGGCTTCCCAAGTATGTGGTATAAGTAAAAGAAGTAAAGTGCAAAAGGTGAAGCATGCATGGTGGGATAAAGAAGTGCAAAAGTTGGTATGTGAGAAAAAGAAAGCGTGGCTTGATTGGCTCTCAGTCAGAGCTAATGAGAGAATGCAGCAAGCTACAATTGAGAATGTGGATGAAGCGAAAGATAAATATAGAAGACTGAAAGGGATAGTGAAAGGAGTGATTGCTAGAAAGAAAAAGGAACAAAAAGACGTGTTTGATGAAAGGTTATCTGAGGATTTCCAGACGAACATTAAGTTCTTTTGGAAGTCCATTCGTTTAGCCAGAGGAGAAACACAGAGCTCCGAGCTGAACGCTATTAGAGACCAGAATGGAAGTATTGTA
This sequence comes from Eilema griseolum, assembly GCA_963662185.1. Classification (NCBI taxonomy): domain Eukaryota; kingdom Metazoa; phylum Arthropoda; class Insecta; order Lepidoptera; family Erebidae; genus Eilema; species Eilema griseolum. Next base: position 2,791,008 of record OY759232.1, read on the forward strand.
AAAGGTGAGGAATATGTGTTAAAAAGATGGCAGGACTATTTTGAAAGCTTGTTTGAAAGAGAGGATGGTGTACATGCACTAACCTCGGTGATGGATGACTATGTTGATGCTGATAAAAGTGGTATTAGTATGAATGAAGTTGTGAGTGCATTAAGAAGTATGAAAGCTGGTAAAGCAGCGGGACATGATAAGGTGACAGTCGAGATGCTGAAGGCTGGACAGGGCCTTGTAGCAAGTCAGTTGTGCCGCCTTTTCAACATATGTTGGGTTAGCGGTCGTGTACCAAGTGATTGGTGTAAGGCCGTTATAGTTCCACTTTACAAAGGAAAGGGCTCGCATCAAGACTGCAAAAACTACAGGGGCATTAGCCTACTCAGCGTCGTCGGCAAACTGTATGCGAAAGTGTTGATTGAGAGAGTTATGAAAGAAACCGATGAGAAAATATGGGATGCACAAGCGGGTTTTAGAAAGGGAATGGGATGTACGGATCAGGTCTTTTCATTGCGAAGCATAGCCGAGAAATTTTTGGCCAAGAGTCAAAAGGTCTATTGCGCATTTGTGGATTTGGAAAAGGCCTATGACAAAGTGGTGAGGAATGAACTTTGGTCGGTACTGTCTATGTATGGGGTGAGCAGCAACCTTATTCGAGCTGTGAAGTCTCTCTATGAGGACTCCAGAGCTTGCGTGAGGATACATGGGTCATACACTGAATGGTTTAGTATCCAAAAAGGGGTTAGACAGGGATGTGTAGCGTCACCATGGCTGTTTAACTTATTCATGGACAGTTGTTTGCAAGATTTGAAAGATAAAGAATGTGGTTTAAGAATGAAGAATTTACTCGTCAAATGTCTTCTTTATGCTGATGATCAGGTTTTACTGGCGTCATCGGCAGATGAGTTGCAGGAGATGGTAACAACTATGCATGAAGCTTTTGAGAGGAAAGGAATGAAAGTGAATGTTAGTAAGACAAAAGTTATGGTTTTTGAAAGAGATGAATGTGTGATAGAGTGTAGGATTTGTATAGATGGAGAAAAAGTGGAACAAGTGAATGAGTTCATATATTTGGGAACATTGTTTACGAGAGATGGAAAGCATGAAGAAGATGTTGAAAGGAGAGTGATGGCTGGAAATAGAGTGAATGGGGCACTACACAACTTTATGAGCAGCCGGAAAGTGTCCGAAAAGGCACGACTGGCTGTACATGGAGGAGTATTGGTGCCGACTCTTATGTATGGTAGTGAAAGTTGGGTGTGGCAGAAAAAGCATCAGAGTAGAGTAAATGCAGTAGAAATGCGTGCGTTGCGAAGTATGTGTGGCTTGACCTTGAAAGATAGAGTGAGAAATAGCGTGATAAGAGAACGATGTGGAGTGATAGAAGATGTAGTGATGAGAATTGAGAGAGGAATGTTGAGATGGTTTGGTCATGTTGAGAGAATGAATGAAAGAAGACTAACGAAACAGGTGTATGAGGCGAGTGTGGATGGTACCGTCGGAAGGGGAAGACCTAGGCGCACATACCTGGACCAAATCGGGGAAGTTTTAGAAAAGGGGCAGGTCAGGAGTACTCTAAACCGACGAGCATGCATGAAGAATGTAATGAGAGTGAATGAAGCGAGAGTAATATGTCAGGATCGTAGCAAATGGAGATCCGTGATCTCTGCCTACCCCTATGGGAGACAGGCGTGATTTTATGTATGTATGTATGTATGTAAATTAAAAAAATAAATATAAAAGGTGTCTAAGTAGTGTATATTAGCTTCAAAGACGTAATTGACTTTAAAAAAACCAAATCTTGAATAGATAACAGTTACTTTTTATATATATAAACACGTTTTCTTGATATAATTAAGTTCTTAACCAATTGTGTATATGAATAAATCTTTGAGGTCTAATTTGACCATGGAATCTGAACTAACAATTAACAAAGGAGTTATTTTTTTTAAAGAAAGGAAGAAAGAAAACATTTTAATTTTACTTAGCATAAAAAAACAGATATACATAGTACACCATTATGTGAACAAGAGCCAAGTAGAAATAAAGGTCGCCTCTCAGCTTAATGCTGCCCGCGTTGTGTGCGGGAGACAGTGCTGATTTTCAGAGACGGCCGGACGGTGGTTTTGAAATCATAAAGGATTATATCTCTATTTATAAGTTCATCCATAATCCATAGGTTTACCATGGCACACACCAGTGACTTTTCGATGCTTTTCGAAGTTATGTGTGTATTTATCGCAGGTTTATAAGTGCCCGGTTAATGGCAATAGGCTCGCCACCTATTACATTGGGACCTAAACATAAACTGGCGAAATGTGGGTGCTAGCACCTCTGCCTACCCCTTTGGGGATATAGGCGTGAGTTTATGTTATGTTTTCTCCATAATTGCTGGAGCGATTTTTTTTTTGCATTCCATAACCCTATATAGTAAGACTATGAACCTTGCCGCGTGATTCCCAGCAGAGTAGACTTTGGACCACCCCATCTCTTCCCATACGGTGTCGTACAAGGCGACTAAAGGATAGGGCTGTTTAACATCAGACAGATTTATAAAGTGGACCCCAGACTCCGAGGTGACATCTTCAGATGCGACTGGGATTATAGAATGAAGAAGCTTCTCCTATTTCTGTGGTCTGTGCAACAACAAACCTGTTAGTACAAAACACCTGCCTAATAAGTGTGTCCAGCAAACAATGCAAGCATATTGCATAAGGAAACTATTTCACAATGTAAAAGGCACAAAACAAAGTTGTTTCTACTTACCTGCCTCAACGGTCAACGACCTGTTATCAAGAAAGGCATGTACTGAATAATTACGGCTTGTTAAGATTAATTCGATACGGATTTGGTTATGAAAACAATTTTAGAAGTGGGGTAATGTAATTAGTTGGACCGAATCGACTTCATCTGAACGCCGATCCTGGTTACGTTCAATTTGCATAAACTGATGGTGTGATCGATGGGTGGAACACGCTACGGCAATCGAATACTAGGCAAGTCTTCGGTTGCCGGAGGTGAGATAGCCAGTAACATATTCGTACTATTATCTCTTGCGCCCCGTCTGTCCTAGCTGCTGTTTCGAGATGGCCTCCACTGGTGTGATCTTGCTCCCGGATAGAGATTTTTGAAAACACGAACTAAGGCAGAGCATGCTACTCTTAGTTATTTCTATGTAAAATAAAGGTATTGCTAAAGTGTATATATATTTATTATCTAGCCATGTACCTAACTGACCGAAGCCGCGTGGTTCCCACCAGAGTAAGACTTTGGACCACCCCATCTCTTCCCGTGCAGTGTCGTACAAGACGACTAAGGGATAGGGCTGTTTAAAATCTGACAGATATTATATACAGCCCAAACTCAGTCGCAGATGCATGGCTCGAGTAAACAATAGTGCTCGAAATACGGCAATAGTCTCACCCCCTATTACGTGGGACCGAATACAATGATTGGTGAAATGTGGGTATTAATTCACCTATGCCTTATCTTTTTTTATCTATGACACGCCAACTTGACTTCTCCTCGCCTCATGGTAAGCTAAAGGCAAAATCTCAGGAAAGAGGGTTACCATTACAGACACTAAGTAATGTTACTATGATGGCACTCAGCTTGGCGGCCTCATCAGATGCTTTTTACGCCCCGTTTGAAGGACCCCGGACTGTAGGAAGAAGGAAACACGTGTGCTGGTAATGAATTCCAGGTCTTGGTAGTGCGGCAAAGAAAAGATAAAGGCGTGATTATGTTATATATGCACCTACCTATATATTAGGTCAAAAGTAACCAGATGACGAAGTATTCTGCCAGTTGTTATATAAGCAAAGCTTAGAATAACAAATTATTACAAAGAATAAACACGGTGAAGTATTACAAGCCGACAAAAGAACAATTCATAACCTACCGATAAGAGATTTGTTTGAAGTATGAAGCTTTGCGTACTTCATATACAAGACTGGAATGCCTGTTTACTACCTAAGGAAATCATCAACCATGTTTTTCGGTTTTATGTGATAAGATGCGAGCCTATTTAGGCAAATGACGTAAGCCATACCTATGTTTACTGTTGGGTAGAAAACAAACCTTTACAAAAACAGCTAGTTAAAAAAAGGAATGAGAGTAAAAGGACTGCGGAGTCCCGAGATAAAAGCCTAGGAGGCAACCTGGAACAGCGGTAAGAACCTCTCAACTACATTCAAATTGGACCATTGGTCAAAGTAGTGAAGAATCATGACACCGGTTACACACACACATACAACATACATAAAGTGTTACGCCGGTTCCTAACGGCAGCGGGAGCGACGAAAGATCGCAAGCCAAGCTGCCCGCGTACGAAGGCAACTCGGGCGTCGGAAGTCGATGAATGACCTCCGCATCCCATGAGTGCAGGCCTGAGGGTGACGTGTGGAGCCGCCCTCACCCTGGCAGAAGGAGGCTTCGGCAGCGGTGCCGGTCCGGGAATGACTTGGGGACTCTGTGGTCCCCACACCCGAGGGTCGGCCGTCGTGAGAGGGATATGCCTGTTAACCTCACCTTCGGCAACCAAAAACGACCCACAGGCGTCGTGCGTTATAATCGGCTCGTGTCCGACATAAACTCTTCCACCGGCTGCGGTGGTGGAGGTATCCGAGAGGATTTTTCGCAAATTAAAAAAAAATAGTTACCCGGTTTCTTACTCGGTTGCCGTACAAGGCAAACACATAAATAGGTATTTATCCATCCTACAGTAACCTTAGTAGTCATGAAAAAGTCCCTATTGAGTTGATCAGTTTCCAGGATATAAAAACAATCATCATCGGGTTTTGCAGCAAACACCAGGCTACGCGGGTAACAAATGTCCCCCTGGTCCAAGTAGAAGGAGCAGACCCAAGAAGTCTTGGCTTGACGTCGTGGAGACAGACATGCGTGCGAATGGTCTCACTACCATGGACGCCAAAGATCGTATGAAATGGATGAGGAAGAACCGGAAGGCGGACCCTGAGCTCCGAGGGCACCTTGGCCTTGAATGCAATCAGGAAAATACGTCTCCATGTAGACTATAATATTCAAAAGACAATAATATTCAAAAGAATGAATATACCTTTTTTTTATCTAGGACACGCCAATTTGTGTTCACCTGGCCTGGTGGTAAGCTAAAGGCAAAATCTCAGGAAAGAGGGTTACTATTACAGACACTAAGTAATGTTACAATGGTGGCATTCAGCTTGGCGGTCTCATCAGATGCTTTTTCACACCCCGCTTCAAGGACCCGGGGCTATAGAAAGAGGGAACGCGTGAGCTGGTAAGGAATTCCAGGTCTTTGTAGTGCAACAAAGAAAAGAGTCTCCGAACCAATCAAATACATTTAAAAAAAACAAATAATAGCTTCTCTTCAAAGTTACATATACAGAAGTGTCTGATACACTTCTGTATATGTAACTTTGAAAAGAAGCTATTATTTGTTTTTTAACGTACACACGGTCTGTGTGTACGCTAAACTGTTCGATCATTTGTTGTCATGACGGTCAGCAGCCAATTGTCTCAGGCGCTTCCATGTTTTGTATTCCCTCCAGTTGCCGACCCTTTGTGAACGTGAGAATCTCACAACGCATTGTGCGGTTTGAGGTGGACTGTGGGATACTGTGCTATTTGTGATTGGTTGGTTACTTTTAACTTGCAATATGTAGATATGTTTACAATGGCCTGAGTGCATCAGTTTTTGAAAACATGGTAGAGCGTTACCCCTCGTTTATACCTAAGTATGAAACATGTATTTGATCAGTTGCAATATGTCAGAGGCTTCAGTGTGAACGCAATTGTATTTTATACTTGTTTACAACTTTTCGTCTATACATACTTTGTGAACGAAAGTCTCTGAGACAGTCTAAATACATGTATAAAACATATGTTTTGTGTATTGACTTTAACAAGTTTTGTATTAAACAAGTTTACAACTTGTTTCTTAATGAAAGGAGTTAGATTGCTACGTCACATATCAGGCAGGAGTACGATTCCTTCTCGAACTATTTGTATATTTCGCAATTGCTTTAAGTGTATTATTATATCTGGGACCCTGTGGTCCCCGCACCCGAGGAGGGCCAGATTGAGAGAGATGGCCCAGGGTCAGCCGGGGAACGAGGGATATGCCTGTCAATCTCACCTTTGGCAACCAACAACAACCAACAGGCGACGTGCGTTTTAGTCGGTTCGAGTCCGACATAACCTCTCCCACCAGCTACAGCGGGGAAGTATCCGTGGGGATTTAACAGCACGTAAAAAAAGTGTATTATTATATCATTCGAGATTAGGCAATAGCAATAGTACAGTACCACGTACCATGAAATAAACTTCAATATGATAGTCTTGTTTATTATTTAAATTCATTGCGGCTTCTCAATGGCGGCGTTAATTCGTATCGTAGTTTAACAAGTAATGTATGCGAAGATCCGACACGTCATCTGACTATATGGTCCAGAGAAATAAAAGAAAATCCTTTTGACAATTGACTCCTCTGGTGTTGCACAAGTCCATAGGTCACGGTAACCACTTACCATCTGGTTGGTCATGTGCTTGTCTGCCATTTAGGTTGTATAAAAAAAACACCCACGCGAAGCAATTTATCGACCTTTGTATCCAAGTATTCCATTTTGCTGTCAACCATACGTCACAATTGAATTCCTAAGGTCAGGTGACACATAACACACGAGTTTAGTGTAAATTAAACCATTCAAACAATTACAGAATTGGCACCAACTGCCCACACAATTGGATCAAACATTTGAAATTGGTTTCAACGACCGCGAACTATTAAAAAACAACAAAAAAAAAGATGAGTTGGTTGAACTGAACATATTAGGTATACTGTATGCTCGCTGAATATTCTTGCTTTTTAAATTACTCGTGACAGTAATTCGACCATGAATTTGCAGCATTTTTATTTACGCTAATATTATAAAAGAGTATTTTTCATGTTTGCTTTGTAATGAATAAACTCAACCAATCCTAAACCGGTTTAAAAATTCTCTTGCCAATGGTTTAGAGACTACAGATCGTGATAAGGCCCACAATTCACGGAAGAAAGCGTAAAAAAAATCATGTTTTTTATAGATGACACGTCCAAGTGACTTCATCTCGCCTGATGGCAAGCTGAAGACAAAGTCACCATTACAGACACCAACTGTTAAAAATGGTGACACTCAGGTTGAGCGCCTCATTAGATACATTTCATGCCCCGCTTAAAGAACCCGGGACTGAGTGAAGAAGGTATATACTCATATTATTTCATATACCATACTTGATTTTCTTTTAATTTTTTTTTTTTATATGGAACACGTCAATTAGATTTCGCCTTGCCTGACGGTAAGCTGAAGGCAAAGTCTCAGATAAGAGGGTCACCATTACTTACACATACCGTGTGACAATGGTGACACTCAGCTTGACGGCTTCATCATATGCTTTTTCACGCCCCGCTTAAAGGACCCGGGACTGTAGGAAGAAGGAAACACGTGTGCTGGTAATGAATTCCAGGCCTTAATGGTAAATCATTATAGTGATAATAAATCGATTAGAGCACTTGATATTACTATTCCTCATGACAAGAATCTCGTGAAGGCAGAAAAACAAATTAAATATCAGAACTTAGCCCATGAGATTGCCGACATGTGGGATGTAGACTCAGCTATTATTGTACCGATAGTCGTTTCAGTTCACGGACTTAACGCCAAGAGCCTCGATCAACATCTTATGAGGCTCTCGTTGAACAACTGGCTCAAGGGCTTGATGGAGAAGGCAGTTCTGCTAGGCACGGCACGTATAGTGAGGAAGTTCCTCTCCCTGGAGCCCTAACCACCGGTAGCTTGGTCCCTGTACCCGATGCCGGTGGGCACAGTTTTTTATATTTATAAATATATTTTTTTATCTGAATTTATTTAAAAATGTAATTTGTATGAAACTTAATTAATAAAGGGAATAATAATACAATTATATTCAGCTACTGTATTTTGCCGTAATTCGCAAAAAAATGCTCTGAAACACTATCAGCCAAACTTGATAGTCTCACCTTGGCTAACCTCCAAACAGCTTTCCAAGAAAATTTCAAAGCATAAGGAAGTGTTATGAATAATAGATTTTAAGTTTCATTACTGGATAATATTGAGGGGTAATGGCCAGGCGAACACGCTTTACGACCCAGCCATGTCCATGAAGGGATGGGTGCTATTTTGGTCCACAGTCTATTAAAAGTAAAAGCAGAATAGTAACTGTTGAATGCAACGTTCAATAATAAAGTCGTCTTTACTTGAAACAAGATGGTGGTAATTTGCAAGAATAGCTTTTTTCAATAAACAGTATTGGCAATCATCAATACCTAACATAAAATAATCATGCGCTAGTTCGTAGTAATTCCTAACACGATGGATATTATCAAAAAACCACAGGAAATAAATCTCTTATTTCAGGAAATAATTATTGGTTAATGTTTCTACAAACGAGACATGCAATTTCCTTGTCGACATTTTAATACGAATGCAATATAGAACACAAAAGTGTGTTCAATTTATATTTCACTGCAGTAAGACTTCTTGGAAATCTTAATCTTAACGGGAGTTAACGCGACCATGGTACAGGTAGGTTATAACTTTGAATGGCTTGACATTTTGACAGTGGTCACATGCTGATGGATTTTTAAACTTGAGAGACTATTACGCTGAAAAACATTATTTTTAGTACTGTACTGAAAAGCAACCGGAGTATATAACCTTTTTAAATGATCAATATTCTAGAGAACGGGACAGACAAAAGTTTAGCTTGTAATATGGTTTTTAAAATGTGCATAAACATAGCTATATTTTTGTAATAGAGCACATAATACATAAAAACTACCAGACCAACTCAAATATAAATATTCATGCATTTAAAACTAGTGTAGAATCGTTCGGACAAACAATTGGTAGTTGACCTGCGATCTTACCAAGCAAGCAATTAGGCACACTCGTCATACAAAGCTTTATTGATCGGTCAATTACAGATTTTCTTGGTATGCCAGTGGCACTAAGAGCTAGGAGAGCCAGGAGACTGAACGCGTACAATCAGCGTCAGAACCATCTTGATTGTAAAGTCTCCAAATGATCTTAATACTAAGGTACTCGTATTAAGAACATATCAAACTGTTTTACTGATTTCAATTGTATTATTGTCCGAACTAAATATCAGAATAATCAGTCCACAGGAAGGCGGGAAAACCAAGGCATTTAGATCATTTTGAGTATTATGTTTCCGACAGAGTAGATTTTGCGGTGTCGTACAAGGCGATTAAGGGATAGGGCTGTTTAACATCAGACAGATATATACAGCGCAGACTCCGTCTCAGATGCAGAACCGACCAAAACGCACGACTCTTGTGGGTCGTTTTTGGTTGCCGAAGGTGGGTTAACAAATGTTTATAGGTAGGGACGTAGACATACATATGATAGATAGAATATGATAAACCAATATAGGTATTTAAACTATCATGGTCACTCACCATGCAAGCACCATGATCACGGAGGAACTGCAACAGCGCTGAAATATCGAAAACTCAAAACTATGAAACATGGTAAATATCCCGTTTATTTTGATACTGATGATAAACCTATGTCAATAGTGCATATACTATTTATATCACATAATTGCCCTGTATTATAGGACCTGTAAAAAGGCTGAGGCAATTGGCCACTTGTCGGAATCGTCCCCAATTGACATGATCGGCCAATGAATGCAGGACTTGCGACACAATGCACTTGAGCACCGGGAATGTGGAGTTATAGAGGATTGTTGACCACTTGTGTTCGATGACAATGAAAGTGTAGCAGGAAGGGGGTTATTCAAGTCTATAAAAGGGTTACCAATAGCTGCACTGCATTGTTGCACTTGTCATTTTCTTTTCCCAGTACAGAGAGCAGAGACAATATGTAAGACATAAAACTAAATACCGTCTACTGAAAAATTACGCTTTGAAAAGTATTACACAAGAAAATATCAAGGATAGCCGTGGTCGTATGCCACTTTTTCCATAATGTTTTATTTTGTTAGACTAAGTGGCATACGACCACTGCTATCCTTGATATTTTCTTGTTTAATATTTTTTAAAGCGTGATTACCAGTAGTCGGGTTTTAGTATTAAACTTATTTCTTTTATTTATATTATTTTGGGGCATTTGGGGCTATAATTTATACATATTTGTGATGTGCTAAAAGCCCTTTCAAAAGTTTATTTTTTAACACAGTATTTTATGGTCGCTAGGGGGCGCTATATTAGATTCAGTGATAATTCATATAGCCTATAACCAGCGGACAAACAAGACGATTCGGCGTAGTCAGGTAAAAAGAATCTGTAATTACTTCTGCGGGCTATAATTTCAGATGATTAAAAGTTGTCCTATCAGAAGATTAAAAAGTTCAATACTGGGTAAAGTGGACTGGACAAAACCGGTAGCGGACTTCGAAATCCAAAGTGAGAGCTTCAGAAACGACCATGGGACTTTACGTGAAGATGTTGGTGGTTTGAGAGAACAAAATAATCTCATGATCTAACAGTTCCTTCATGAAGGAGTAACTAACATCCAAACTCAAACGCGCACATCAACAAACTTCCCAATTTATAAATATAAGGGGACTTCCAAGGCACTTATGTCGTCATATGACGCGAGGCGAGAGTGAAGTAGCAAGGGGAGATAATATCTGTTGGATTTTTATGTACTACAGCTTATAACGATTGAAGAAGAGCTATGGAGTACGCACTTCACGTTTTAAGGGGTCTTGTACTATAATAAATCTAAGGATTTGAGCCGCTTTCTTTATTACTACACGATTGCAAATAATCTTTTTCTTCGCCGTAGATTAGTAAAGAGTGTAATGATTTAGGTTTAATGTTTTAGGCGGAATACAGAAACTTATATATGTATGTCCTTCTATATTCCTAAATAACCGCGTGGTTCTCAGCAGAGTACGATTTGGATCACCCCATCTCTTCCCTTGCGGTGTCGTACATGGCGACCAAGGGATAGGCTGTTTAACGTTAGACAGATATATACAGCTCAGATTCAGTCACAGATACAAGGCTCGAGCCAAGTATAGTGCCCGGAAGACGGCAATAGGTTCAACCCCTATTACTTGGAACCGAAAACAGTGGTGAAATTTAGATGTTACTACTATACTACCGCGGCTAATGATATATGATTATATATAAAGGCGTGATTGTATGTATGTATGAATATACCGCCTATATCTTCCTATAAAAAAATCTCACAAAACTGTACGAAATACAACATACTGCTACTTACAACCGTACTTAAAATAAGAGAGTAGTATTTCCCTGTTCAGCTCATTCATAAAGAATGTATGTTTGTATGTAATGTCTTTATCACCTACTTTTTAGCCAACACGCACTAGAATAGTTTGGTCTATGACCAAGCTCTACATATAGCCTTACTCAATGCTATTACAATTCATAACACGTGTGCGGCACCTCAGTGGTTAAAAGCGTTTGTGGGTAACGGTAACCGCTTATCATCGCGCCGTCTAGTAACGCACCGATATGGCAGGATCCGACCCAATATCCATTTCAAATACCGACCAAATTAGAAGAATCTATGAATGTTTTAACCAATAACATCCTGCTGACATCCACCGCTAACTTGGTGTATAATGGAGAGAATTATCGACGCAAGCCTGTGGGATGCAATAAGACTCCTATCCATCAACAGGTCAAACGCCGAAAATGAAGGTGAATTTGGTCTTTTTTTATACCACTTAGGTGGCAGTCAAGCACACGGCCCACATGATGGAAAGTGGTTACCGAGGCCTATGGACGTGTGCAAAACCAAGGCAGTCACAGTCGCGCTTCCAACCTTCTGAGTTTCTGTGCCGTCAGTGTAAAAGACAAAGTAGGACTAGCTTTTGGTCTGGCCATCGTAATCACCGCCGGGAACACAAAACGAGGTTATTATGGCCGCGGTATTCTGTAGGACAGAGGTACTTTCGGACTGCTCAATTGAACGGCAATTCCAATTATCTATCGGATCATGTACAAACTCTAATAAAACATTTCGCTACCGACCTATTTCGTACAGACAGTCTATCATCATAAACTCAAGCTCAATAGTTTACAGCTTGTTGAGGTCATGTCTGAATAAGGAAGTACTACACTAGATAGATTTACTTTTGATTAAATCACACTTCAGAACGAGTGGACACTAATAGGATTTCTCGTAACAGCTCCGAGTCACTAGGCGTGTTCTAAGCAATAAGATCTGTTCAATTTGTGCTGTACTGCTCTTTATAATATTGAAAACAAATTCGATTTGTTTTATTACACAAATAAATCAATGCAGAATCTAATCTGGTGAGCTCTTACTACCAGTAGGAGACACGGTAACACCAATACCATTACAAACACATATTTATGCATACAAATATTTGCAATGAACGGGCAGAGACCCCCGCCACCCGCGTTGCAATGCACTGCAATGCAATGTGAAATTTTGCCTTTTATAATGTAGTCCAAGGAAAATGAAAGATGAAAACTCTAAAGCGGGTGAAATGTAAAATTTTCTTGTGTAAATTCAATTCAAACTTCAATTTCGTGTCAACGCAACGGCAACTGTTTAGCGTGTGCATAGTACTATTATATATTCTATTATTTTAAAATATATAACTAACAGAATTAGTGGCGTGGTTTCCACAGAGTTGAAATTTGAACCACCCCATCTCTTCCCATGCGGTGTCGTACAAGACGACTAAGGGATAGGGCTGTTGTAACATCAGACAATATCTGTCTATATATACAGCGCAGACTCAGCCTGAGATGCATGGCTTTTGTCAACAATAGTGCCCGGAAAACGGCAATAGGCTCACCCCCTATTACGTGGGACCGAATGCAATGATTGGTGAAATGTGGATGTTAATTCACCTCGGACTAACTCTCCGGGGATAAAGGCGTGATTATATGTTATAAAGTATAAAACACATGTGTATGTATAACAACAAAAACACAATGTTATTGTAGTGTATCATCTAATTAACAATTAACTTACACATTCTCAATATAGTGTTTAAATATATGCATAGCACAATAGGCTTATTTTAATAATAAATACATGTCATTAAGACACAGGTTCCGCTGCGGTTTAAAAGGAGTAAAACAAACTCCACCATTACAACAATAAAAGCTACAAAGCAATGTTTTAATAAACAAATTTATTGTTCAATGGTCTAATTGGCAATCTACGTTAAACATCTACCAATGACATTCAATTTATATCGACACGATTCTATTGGAAAATTGAAGCCATGGTGTTGCCATTCTCGCGAAGAAATCGTCTAGTTAGAAGTGAGGCGTATGTTAATCAGGGTTGCCAGTTTACCGTAGGAATACAAGCAGATATCTAGATTTGAATACATCAATAGCACTGGAAGCTTCATATTATGTAGGTATTATGTATTGAGCTCACTGGAAGTTTTTGTGCTGTCAGTGGGACAATTTGTCCTGCTTTGTCCATAGGTCACAGTAACCACTTTCCATCAGGTGGGCCGTGTGCTCAACTGCCAACTGAGTCACATAAAAAAAAATGTTTCTTGCATGTGTCAAGTGACCTGAGTGCGAAACCTCGCAATAAAAATCAGATCAATATTCAGTCTCGTTCTAATCTAAATCTTTTAAATTGTCACTAACGGTTTCTTAACACTAATTTTCAAGACATTTTTAAAATCGTGATCGTTTTTGACATTTTGCGATTGTGGTTAGATTGATACTGAACTTTGAACAGATGTTTATTAGGAGAATTAGCGATCTGAGATTAAATTAGATATGTGAACGAAGTCATGCCAATAGGCAAGTAACGTATGATCACAAACGACATAACATTATTCTGAACTGGGGGTGACAGGTGGAGCCGCCTGTCACCCTGGCAGAAGCAGGCCGCGGCGGTGGCGCGCGTGGCGCGCCTCCCCGTTTCCGGGGACGAGTTGGGGACTCTGTAGTCCCCACACCCGAGAAGAGGGCCAGATCGTGAGAGATGGCCCTGGGTCGGCCGGGGTGCGAGGGATATGCCTGTCAACCTCACCTTCGGCAACCAAAGCGACCCACAGGCGGCGTGCGTTTTAGTCGGTTCGAGTCCGACATAACCTCCTTCGCCGGCTCCGGTGGGGAGGTATCCGTGGGGATTTTGCGCACGTAAAAAAAAAAAAACATTATTCTGAATATTAAAGTGTTAGTTTTCTTTATACCACTTAGGTGGCAGACAAGCACACGACCCACCTGATGGAGTGTGGTTACCGTGGCCTATGGACGTGTGCAACACTAGGCGGGTCACACTCGCACCGCCGACCCTGTAAGCACAGTGAGTTTCTGTGCTGTCTGTGTAAAAGACAAAGCAGGACAAGCCTTTGATCTTCACACTGACAGCACGAAAATTCTCCAGTGAGCTCTGGCTACCCTACTCACCGCGGGGAATACAACACGAGGTCATTATGGCCGCGGTATTCTATAGGGCGGAGGTACTTCCCCAGTGGGACTGCTCAATTGGACGGAAATACCGTCGTGTTCTCTTACTACTAAGAACCTCCTAATGCCCTTCTTGAAGAACCCCATATTGTAGTCGCTTGGGAAATCCACACCAAAGATTTCTATTATTTTGAATGAGACTCCAAGCTAAGAGGTTAATAATTAGTAATTTATTTCGGTATGCAGTGTTTCAAATAAACCCATAATAAATTACTGGCGTGCATTGGCGAAATGTGGGTGCCAGCACCTCTGCCTTCTACCTTCGGGGATATAGGCGTGAGTTTATGTTATGTTATGTTATATTGTAGATACGCGCGGTCCGCATTATTGGGAATCCTGAGGTCACGAACACCCTCGAGCCTTTGCAGATGCGTAGAGATGTTGCTTCCTTGACTGTGTATTACCGTCTCTACCATGGTGAGTGTTCTGATGAGCTGTTCCATCTAATCCCACCATCTCCTTTCCTACATAGGATAACACGTCCAGGCCTTAGATGTCACCCTCACACTGTGTAGAAAATACGAGCAAGAACCAAGCGGTTTGAAGACTCTTTTGGAATTCTTTACCAGCTCACGTGTTTCCTTCGTCCTACTATCCCGGGTCCTTTAAGTGGGGCGCGAAAAAGCATCTAATGAGGTCCCGCTCTCGTCCTTCGAGACCAGCAGCATCTGCAACACTGTGACCGTTCCACGTTTCCTTTAGTTCGAATTACATAATTTAAAATTTGAGATATTTTATTGTTACTTTTGGGGAGCCAGGTGCCATGTTAATGCGCACGAGTTATATACCATGTTACAATGGTGACACTCAGCTTGACGTCCCCATCATATGCTTTTTCACGCCCCGCTTAAAGGACCCGGGACTGTAGGAAGAGGGAAACACGTGAGCTGGTAATGAATTCCAGGCCTTAATGGTGCGACAGAGGAAAGAGTCACCAAACCGCTTGGTTCTTGATCGGATGTTCTGCATCATGTGCGGGTGACATCTAAGACCTGCACGTGTTGTCCTGTGTAGGAAAGGATAGGGTAGGACTAATTGGAAGAGCTCTTCAGAACATTCAATGTATAAGATGCACAAAGTTTAATAAAAAGAAAAGTTTTAGGTATCTATATAATAATACATTAGATGACAAATAAATAAGTTTAAAATGAACAGTCTACAATGCTCTACTGTGCTACTCGTGCCTACTCGTAACAAAACATTGTAATTAGGTTAAGAAAACAAAACATGTTTGTAAATAGATCACAAAAAAGCACGCTGAGTTTCATGCCTTATCTTCACAGTGGCATATGTTTTGTCGACATAAGTTACCTAGTCAATTTTTTTGCCAGTCTACAAGTGTTGTTGTGATATGGTCTAAAAACAGAAACTTTTTGACATCTTTTCGATTTGAAAAACAAAGTTCTGTTGTAAGTATTTTCAAATATTTTTTTCAATAATAAATAACATGTCTAACAATTATAAATTAAAACTCACGTCCCGAAAATATTGCCCATCGAATTTAATGATAACAATTTTTTTTTTTTTTCACAATTATCATCAAAGGGTTCTTGCAGGGTCGGCAGTACAAATTATGATACCTCTGATGTTGCACACATCAGTCGGCCACGGTGTATCAAGTGGGATTTGTGCTTATCTGTCACCTAATTGGTATACAAAAACCAAAGATGTACAATAATTCCTGGTTCAAATTTGAAGATGATTTCAACGTTCGTAAACCTCTATTAAAATATAACATCATTTAAATAGACCATCTATTCACAGACAACAACACGAGGACTATGTATATTACTAGGAGCACATGGAGATGACAGCGTTCGTTGATAGATAAAACGGTCACTTAAATGGTGTAAATGATGCGACGACAGACAATGACCCAAAATTACAATTTAGACAAGCAATTGCCACATGGCCGTGATTGCTGACGTCATAAGGCCACTGATAGCGGGCGACCTCTCATTGTATGTCTAGATCGAACAGTAAATCAATATTAATTTGCTATATTTTAGTGGGCAATATATTTTGTGTCAGAAAAGTCACTTCAATTTTGTCATCAAAAGGCAGTACTCAAAATAGTAGAGCTGTCGCCAAATATATCGATCATAGTCCAAGATTATGAATGAATATATTAGAGGAAGTTTGAGAGTAGCACCAATCACGGAAAATCTACGAGGAAATCGTTGGTCCGGGTTGAACATGTAATGCGTAGGGATGAAAGTAATGTCGTAAGGAAGGCACTAACTATGGAAGTGGATGGCTACAAGGGAGGGCTGTGTGAATGATGTAAAGGTTAAGAAGGGAGTGAATGTTGAGATGACGGCAACTAGAGTTGAATGGATAAAGAACTCATGTTGCGCCGACCGCAAATAAACTTGGGATAAGGGCAGGAGGATATGATGATGATGACGATGATGATGATGATGATGAGTCCACAGATATCAACACTGCGCACCCCGATTTAGATAGGTATATTAAAGGATAAATTACTAGCACGAAAATAGAGGCTACTTAGCCCGCAAAATAATGGATCTATTGCTAAAAATTGTGGCGGTATATCTTCTATTTTGCGTACACACTCATTTATTTTGGCAGCTAAGTCACATTCTATTTTAATATGTTTCACTGGATAAACAAATCCAGGATGATCCATATTTCAAAACGTGTGTCTCCAAAAATTAAATCTTTTTAAAATAATAACGTCAAAATCGAATTGAAAACGCAATCAACTATAATGTAATTCTGAAGGTTTTATAACCCCACGAAGACGTAGGTAGCTATTGGTTTGACAGCTCATACTATATGCCAGATTTTATACTTTTCTCTTCATGTATGAACAATCAAATTAAGTAATAAGATTCTCATAAAAAAACATAGGTACTTATAAATTCATCACATGCACCGTTAATAATTGCTGGAATCATCACTTCCGTGAGACGTAAGATATGCAAACAATTCTTATAATGTGACCAGCCTTGATATTCATCTCAAATTATGTAAATCTCATAGTCTTATTCGTATTTTATGAACATTAGGTACAATTAGTTATTGCAACGTAAATAGTAATTATGATCTCGTAAATGAACAACATAATCACATGCTGGCAACGTTTTTGTAGAGCTTACCCGTATTGACCCATCACAGTTGTCCGATATTTTGCGTTCGGATTTAGCGACTAGGTCGATACTATACTGTATCTCTAGAGCCAGAAAAGGCGACCAAGGGCTGATTATGGGGCTGCACCCAACAGTAAATATACAGTCCACGAGAGAGTGCCTGTTTGACGATTCGCCCCCTATCATAGGAGACCGAACAACATAGTTGGCGAAATATGAGTGTCAATACACCACCTACTCCCTCAGGGATTAATAGGTGTGCATTTACTTATAACTGGAAGAAAGTTGACGAATCGAGTGAGGAACAACGAGATAAGGGAATGTTGTAATGTGCTTAAAGATGTAGTGATGAAGATAGAAAAAGGCGTGCTTAGCTGGTTTGGACACGTGGAGAGGATGTTTGAAAGAAGACTGACGAAACAAATTTATGAAGCGAGGGTTGAATGGGCAACTCTTTAGGGGTCATCGTAGACATACGTATATCAATCAGATCGAAGGCATTTTAAAGGAAGGACACGTCAAGAGTACCCGAATTCGGCGAACATGTATGAAAACAATTATGAAAGTTTAAGAAGCGAAACATGTATGCCAGGACCGTGACAAGTGGAAAACTGTATCTGCCTACCCCACTGGGAAAAAGGCGTAACTGTATGTATGTATATGTATATATGGTGGCCGGCTGTTGAAGCAAGACGTGGTCGCACCAGCGAAGGTGGGCGCACATCTCAGGGACTGCCTGAAGGTAGGAGTTCCTCACCGCGGCCGGGGTGTGAGGGATATGTGTTAGATAGTCTCACCTGCGGCTCACACAGTTGGCGTGCGTTTTAGTCAGTTCAAGTCCGATATAACCTGGGGGAGGTTAACTCCAGGCCGGTCATAGCCTGGGGTGGTGGGAGTCCGTGGGGATATTGCGCACATTAAAAAAAAGGAGTTCCTCACGCTATTTTACGCGTAACTACACATCCACTGCAGCATATTCATCTCTACCATTAGACGTAGTAGTCTTATTAAAGTGCCTTTAAAAATGATTTGCATTTTCATTACTTAGTTCATAACGGAATAACGTTTGGATTGAAACCGGGAAACGCTCACAACTAGGGTTTTTTTATTTAAAAACTACTGAAAAATCACGCTTTAAAAAGTATTAAACAAGAAAATATCAAGGATAGCCCATGGTCGTATGCCACTTATTCCTAGAATGTGTTTTTTTTTATACTACTTAGGTGGCAGACAAGCACACGGCCCACCTGATGGAAACTGATTACCGTGGCCTATGGACGTGTGCAAAACCAAGGGAGTCACACTCGCGCTGCCGACCCTGTAAGAATATAGAGTTTCTGTGCCGTCAGTGTAAAAGTTAGACTAAGTGGCATACGACCACGGCTATCCTTGACATTTTCTTGTTTAATACTTTTTTAAAGCGTGATTTTGCCGTAGTCGGGTTTTAGTTTTAAACTTTTTTTTTTATTTATATTATTTTGGGGCAAGCAACGGCTATAATTTATACATATTTGTAATGTGCTAATTAAGTCCTATCAGATGATACCAAACACATTATATTTATCTCAAGTTTATTTTTTAACATAGTACTTTATGACCGCTAGAGGGCGCAACTTTAGATTCAGTGATACGTCATAATAGCCTATAACCAGTGGACGTCCAAGACGCTTCTAAGGATACCTCATTTGTCCAGTTCTAATATGTAAAACAGGAGCTATGAGGAACAGATGAACCTACATACATAGTCTGACAAAATCATAACCTTCCTTTGGCTTCGCCTTAGTCGGGTCAATAGTAAAGAATAATTCTCCTAATTTATTTATCTCCATCAACATTACCCCATCATAACTCAACCAGCTGATCCACCTAACCTCTCTAAGATAACATATATCGTACAATAAAACAGGTTTCTTTTCGCGGTCAAGGCAAACTGCAAACTGCAACTGTGTATCACATTGCACGGCCTGGCATTGGTTACCGGAACCTGTTTACCAACGATGAATTCCTTGAAGAATTCACGATTTTACTATACAATCCAACATGGGTGGATGTTATGATATTTAGGAATCGACACTACAATCATGAGATTACAAATATTTGCTTGAAATATTTCTTCTCTCTTTGCTTTTCATCTTCATACATTTCCGCTTAGATTTCGCTTCAGAAGTTGCAATAAACAGTTCATTCAAAGTTTGTATGTCTACAGGCTACTTTCAACGACAAATAGCATATTTATTCTAAATTATGTTTTCATGTAAGTGGCAATGTAATTGTCTTTTTGTAAATAAAAAAAATCCTTTTTAGAGGAGGTAGGACACGGCGGTATTTCCGCCCAATTGAGCAGTCCGACTGGGGAAGTACCTCCGCCCTACAGAATACCGCGGTTATAATAACTTCGTGTTGTGTTCCCGGCGGTGAGTAGGGTAGCCAGAGCTCATTGGAGAATTTGTGCTGTCAGTGGGATGACTAAAGGCTTGCCCTGCTTTGTCCTTTACACTGACGGCACAGAGACTCTGTGCTAACAGGGTCGGCAACGCGAGTGTGGCTTCTCTGGTGTTACACACGTCCATAGGCCACGGTAACCACTTTCCATCAGGTTGGCCGTGTGCTTGTCTGCCACCTGACTGGTATAAAAGAAAAAAATGAGACCTACAATAATGTTAACGAGAATAAACGCGATTATGATATAAGTACATACATACATTTTGATTTACCTGACGTCTGTCTGTCAGTCTGTGACTACGGTCGGTGTAACCAGGTGGTAAAGTCAGGCAAATCAAAGGAAGTATAAAAATTAGTATGATAAGACCGCCCCTTGCACAAGCAACAATAGTTTTTAGTTGTTCTGTGGCGTGGCGGTAGTGAACGCGACTGCTACGCAGGAGGCGCGGGTTCGATCCCCGCTCAGTGCAAATATTTGTATGCATGAATATGGATATTTGCAATTGGTCTGGGTGTTTCTATGTATAATATGTATGTATTTATAAAAAAAAGTATTTAAGTATGTTTATCCGTATTCTAGATTCCATAACACAAGCTAGTTAAACTATGCTTACCGTGGGTCTAGATAGCGTTGTGTAGAATTTTGTAGAATATTATTATTATTATTATTATTATAGCGACTTACAAGTTTGTTAGGGATATTCTAGATATGGACCTACCAGAGATATTCGTAGAAAAAGAATCCTTTTCGATTAAAATTTAGAAAAAATTAAATCGGTGCAGGCGGGATTTGAAACCGCGATCTTTACCTTAAGACGGATATGTATAGAAGAATTTGGAAGGTTTCGGGGAAGGTTCTGTGGCTTAGTGGTCAGAGCGTTCCCACTGTAAGGGAAAGATTGCGGGTTCGAATTTCGCCTGAACCGATTATTTTTTTCCTATCTTAATCGATTTGATTAGTTAGCATACTAAATGCTTTAAAATTTCATTCAATAGTTTAAGCGGAGTCATCAAAAATCAATGTTTAAAAAATGATTGCAACATCATTCATTGGTTCCGATAATTCGGAGAAGAGGGCCAGATCGTGAGAGATGGCCCTGGGTCGGCCGGGGTGCGAGGGATATGCCTGTCAACCTCACCTTCGGCAACCAAAACGACCCACAGGCGGCGTACGTTTAGGTATAGAAGAATTTGGATGGTTTCGGGCGAAGGTTCTGTGGCATAGTGATCAGAGTGTTCCCCCTGTAAGGGAAAGATCGCGGGTTCGAATGCCGCCTGAACCGATTGAATTTTAAAAATGCTTTAAAATTTCATTCAAAACTCCCTTTTAATATTAATGTTCTCTTTTCCCCTATGCATTATTTTTCAACCCTATTAAAAAGCTACTGAAACGTCGGGAATATATCATATCCTATAAAGTAAGTTCCTATGTTAATGCTGTGGTTTTCCCAAGCGCCTACAATATGGGGTTCTTCAAGAGGGGCATCAGAAGGTTTCTTCATGGTCGGCAGCACGAGTGTGACATATCCGTGGGGATTTTGCGCACGTAAAAAAAAAAGTGTGACACCCCTGGTGTTGCATACGTCCATAGGCCACGGTAACCGCTTCCCATCAGGTGGGCCGTGTGCTTGTCTGCCAACTTAGTGGTATAAAAAAAAAAACATTTATTCATGAAACCTTGAAGGCACTCATTAACGATGATTACAGGTTTTGTTCTATTTAACCTTAAATAATCTTAAATAATTTCGCCTTCAATAATCGATACACCCGATGGTTCCATTGTTCTCAATCTGCCAATGAATACAAATTATTACAAGTGATCACGATTGATGGTACCATCACGTACAATCGCATTCAGAAGTTGCTGAACACATTGAAAAAAAAAACAACTTTTTAACGGAGTTTATCTCGATTATGGCTGCTGAAAAGTAGTCAAAACGTCTGGTTAAGTGTAAATTAATCAAATAACACTCAATAAATGGCGATATAATTAGTTAAAAATGGTTATATTTCTAAGAGTGTTATCGGTAGCATAGTGGTTAAAAAAGCGTCGGTAGCTTAGTGGTTAAGGAGTTATCTTTACGAACGAGAGATCCCGTGTTCGAATCCTGGCACACTATTCCTAGCACAAATAATTTAGCTTAGTTGGAGGGGTTAGAGGTAATATTAATAATTGCAGTTGCTAATACTTACGCGTAAACTTCTGAGTCGAAAATAAATCGATACAAAATTGACTTATAAATATTTAACGTAAAGTTACCTAACTTAAAATGTTCCCCGTTTTCGGGGACGAGTTGGGGGCTCTGTAGTCGCCACACCCGAGAAGAGGGCCAGATCTTGAGAGATGGCTCTGGGTCGGCCAGGGTAAGAGGGATATGCCTGTCAACCTCACCTTCGACAACCAAAACGACCCACCGGCGGCGTGCGTTTTAGTCGGTTCGAGTCCGACATAACCTCCTCCACCGGCTCCGGTGGAGAGGAATCCGTGGGGATTTTGCGCACGTAAAAAAAACCTAACTTAAAATGTATTAATAATACCGATAGCAACTGTGCAGTGCCCTGAAAATTAACACACACCAAGTTATAAATCTCTCTAGTTCTTAAACCTTTTATAATATGACTGCACATTGTTTTGTAAAGATGTCTTAATTTATTACTCTATTGTACCTTGCAGTGTCAATTTACTACGTAGAAACTGGTTATCAATACGGCCCAGTGATGAAGGTTGAATATTTTTAAAATGTCGCGCCGTTTCCCAGCAGATTGAAGAACTATGAGCTTCGATGGTAAATTTTTATTAGTTTTCAAAATCGGTTCTCAATTCGATTGGTGTTATTTACGTGTTGCAATATTTGTACCAACAAAATTCGGTGAAACTCGTTCACCAAATTTCACCAACATCGTTCTCCGCGTGTTTCCCGGCAGAGTAGAATTTGGACCACTCCATCTCTTCCCATGCGGAGTCGTACAAGGCGACTAAGTGATAAGGGCTGTTTTAACATCAGACAGATATAATATACAGTCCAGATTCATCCTCAGATGAGTGACTTGTGTCAACAATAGTGCCCGGAAGACGGCAATAGGCTCACTCCCTATTACGTGGGATCAAATACAATGATTGGTGAAATGTGGTTGAAAATTCAAATCCGTCTAACCCTCCGGGGATAAAGGCGTGATTATATATATGTATGTATGTTTATTCGCATATTACATTTTAAAGGACTGGCTGGTCTAAAGGATTAGAAGCAGGTGAGAACTACGCCGGCGAGAATGCTAATGTTTATTGGATGTCGAAAGTAGAGGAAGCCTGCGTATCCGTGAAGCGTGTGCCATCTGACATTCACAATCCACTGGCCATATCAAAGTTCTATAGTTAGGCCAGGTTGTGGGACTATTAAGGCTCCAACTACTCGTGACGAGATGTTGGTATGGCAACCAGGATCGTCGAGACGGCTAAACGTGCTTCATATAATGAACTATTTATTATAGTAATACAATATTTGTATTTTTTTTATTTTATTTATTTATTCAACTTTAAGCACAGTAATTTTGTACAAAGGCGGACTTAATGCCAAAAGCATTATCTAACAGAACAGTCAACCTTAGGGTGATGCAGAGATACATTGAGGTAGGTGCAGGCAAAATAATAACAATTTTTTCAAAATTTTGAAAAGCTTTTGAAAATTGAATTTTTCGAACTACCCGAAAACGCTCCATACAAAATCGTCGCACTCTGTGACGTCACAGTGTGCAGGCGCTTACTATGGTGTGCAAGAGAATATAGCATTTATCTCAGTCCCCGTTGCGTTTACAAATGTACAATGCATAAGATTGATTTCAAATTTAATAAGGAATCTAAAAAGTTATAAATTTCGATTGTTTATATTTTGACTTGTTTTGTGAATTAAAAATAATGAAGTCATACATTTGGCAATATCGTAATTCACTATGCATATTTTTGGAGAAAAAAAGATATTAAGCAGTATTAGTAAAGAATCCGTTGACTCAGGAAACTAACATATTGTAAGCCATCCTAGACAGCACGCTAGTATTGCCTAGTAATGTATGCTTACCTAGCAATGTCTGGTTTCCACTTAGTCCAGAGCTATCCAGGAATTTGATAAAGTAACTTCCCTAAAAACTACCATAACCTGAATGACAGGAGTTAAATATGACATTGGCATTTTTACGATTAAGATTCATGTCTCGTTGCGCAAACGTCTGCCAGGAAATGGCGGTTCTACTGGTACATTACTCGTATTTATGAATACAAAGAGCTTACATTATCAATGTTGCCGTTGTGAAGTGTAAATTCATTCCATAATTATTATTTTCTTTTAATACCACTTAGGTGGCAGACAAGCGCATGGCCCACCTGATCAAAAGTGGTTACCGTGGCCTATGGACGTGTGTAACACCAGAGAAGCCACATTCGCGCTGCCGACCCTGTAAGCACAGAGTCTCTGTGCCGTGTAAAGGACAAAGCAAGACAAGCCTTTAGTCATCCCACTGAAAGCACAAACTCTCCAGTGAGCTCTGGCTACCCTACTCACCGCTGGGAACACAACACGAAGTTATTATAACCGCGGTATTCTGTAGGGCGGAGGTACTTCCCCAGTTGGACTGCTCAATTGGGCGGAAATACCGCCGTGTCCTACGTCCTCCAAAATATGCCTCATGCAGAGATTTCCTAAATGCAAAGACCATTTATTCTTTAGAGGAGACCTAGGCGGTCTCCTCCAAAGAATATATGCCTCCAATAAATTATAATTTACATTAGTTATAAGCTTTCACGAGAGCTACTGCCGTCAGACCTCAACGTTCCAAGAGGTAACCTGCGCCACAGCTTCATCCGTCAAGCAGCTTGATATATCGAAATTCTGCCAAACAGGCAGTTAGACAGGAAAAAGGGGACTCTGACCCTCAGAAGTGAAAGCTGCGGATGCGTCCGGGATAACATTTTGATGAAGAGGAAAGCAGTATCTTAATATTTGAGTCTCAATGTCACACACTCGATTTCAAACTAGATATTTTACAGATTTCTTTGTATGTTTGATTGATTATCACAGATGCGACTTCGTGTGGATATTGAACTGAGTTTCAATTATTTTATCTTTCCTATTGTTAGTAAAAATAATCTTCAAAAAATTAGATGCCAAACATCCAAATATGTATCGAGAATAAAAAAAGTAATTGAAATCTTGTAGAATTTAAAACACACTCCGAAGTTATTTATTCTAGATCGAACCCACACCTGGCATTTCGGACGATACGAAGTAACCAAGGAAATCACGACCTCCAGCGCAGAAAGGCCTCCACCAATCCTATTACTAGCTTCATCTGCCAGTCATTAGTTGGAAATTCGAGGGTCTCCATCCTATGGTCGGGTCCTAGACAAGTTCGACTATAAATCACCTCGCCCCGCCCTCGGCGATCTACCATTAAAGGTGATTAAAGTATGCGCGAGAGCAGGATGGACCAAATTATACGGTTTGCTTCAGTTAGGGCCACAAAAATGTGCGGTCATTATCCGCTGTGGACGCGGGCTCAGCACGTGCGTCTGCGCACATGTTAGAATGGGAACAACGGACTTTATTTGCCATTTCATTGCTGGTTAACAGCTATAACAGATTTCAGTAATGATGGGAAATAAGTTCAAATGAAACTTAATTAGATTAGCATGTTTAACTGAATTAGATATGATGTATGAACCCAGTTTAGTTGCACTTGAACGCAATTATATTTATTGTTGAAACCCAAACAACATCTAGAATACCTTAGTTTAGTAAAGTCATCATCATCTTAGTGTAGTTCTTGGTTTCATCCAAAACATTCACAATGGAGGACCATACTCTTTTAGATGGTGCTTATGTGGTTTTTATAGGAACGACTGCCGTTTCACTGCCCATCGAACCCCGAGAGAAAAGTCAGCTCAGAACTTCATCAGTTACTTAGATCTGCTAACGCTGTACGAGGCTTACAGGTGCGGATGGCTTCGACCCAAATGCTTGTTGGAGTCCCCGTGTATTCTAAAGATAGCAATTGGGTATTTGAATAACTATGCAAATTAGTTACTTTTACTAAACGTCAAAAGGGTAATTTATTAGGAAACTTGTACAAAATAATTTATTATGACGTCATAATATTTTATTTTCAAAGAGAATTAAAAATAACTTTTTTTTAATACCACTTAGGTGGCAGACAAGCACACGGCCCACCTGATGGAAAGTGATTACCGTGGCCTATGGACGTTTGTAACACCAGAGGAGTCACAGTCGCGCTGCCAACCCTGTAAGTACAGAGTTTCTGTGCCGTCACTAGAAGACAAAGCAGGACAAGCCTTTAGTCTTCCACTGACAACACAAATTCTCCAGTGAGCTCTGGCTACCCTACTCACCGCTGGGAACACAACACGAAGTTATTATAGCCACGGTATTCTGTAGGGTGGAGGTACTTCCCCAGTCGGACTACTCAATTGGGCGGAAATACCGCCGTGTCCTACCTCCTATAAACTTAACTAATAAAGATCAAACAAGAACAGACGCAACATTTTCCGCTTTTTGACCATTCTTAATTGAATGAGCTCAGTTAAATAATTTATTTTAAGTACAGGAAAAAAATACTTGGAAATTAATAAATGTAATAAAATACTACCTATATTAACTTTGCGGTTGTACATGTCATTACAAATACAGGATCACAATTATTAAGTCATCATATGAATTCACCTTCAATTTTAGAATATGGCATAAAATTCGAGGAAATATAGAACATAAATGGGTACCGCATGTGAACCATAAGCTTAATATTTAACCAATAAGTAGTAAATAGAATTTGGACCATCCCATCTCTTCTCATGTGGTGTCGTACAAGGCGACTAAGGGATAGGGCTGTATAAAATCACACAGATATATACAGTCCAGATTCAGCTTAAAATACATGGCTTGAGTCAACTATAGTGCCTGGAAGACGGCAATAGGCTTACCCCTATTATGTGGAACTGATTTCAATTATTGGTGAAATGTTTTTTTTTTTTTTATATAGTACACGTCAATTGGACTTCGCCCTGCCCGATGGTAAGCTGAAGGCAAAGTCCCAGAAAAGAGGGTCACCATTACTTACACATACCGTGTAACAATGGTGACACTCAGCTTGACGGCCTCATATGCTTTTTCACGCCCCGCTTAAAGGACCCGGGACTGTAGGAAGAAGGAAACACGTGGGTGTTAGTTCACTTCTGCCTAACCCGGCATTTGTGGACTAAAAAAAGTCTTCGACTCCATCGAAACCTGGGTAGTTCTGGATGCCCTGCAGAGATGTCGTGTCGATTGACGATACATCGAGGTGCTGAGATGCTTGTATGACACTGCCACAATGTCCGTCCAGCTTCAAGACCAGAAGACGAAACCTATTAGCCTCCAGGGTGGAGTGAGACAGGGGGATGTTATATCTTCACCAACGCACCGGAGGATGTCTTCAAGACTCTGGATTGGACTGGGCGGGGTATAAACATTAACGGTGAGTACATCTCCCATCTTCGGTTCGCCGACGACATCGTCATAGTAGCGGAATCGTTGGAACAACTGGGCGAGATGCTGCATAGCCTAGATGGAGTTTCTCGACGCGTCGGCCTCGGTGTAAACTTGGATAAAACCAAAATCTTGTTCAGCGAATATGTTGCACCGATAACGTTTGCCATGGAAAGGGCGACTCTCGAAGTTGTTCAAAAATATATCTACCTGGGGCAGGTTGGTAAAAACAACTTCGAGAAAGAACTAGTCAGAAGGATCCAACTGGGTTGGGCAGCATTTCACAACTTACGTCGAGTCTTCTCTTCACTCCTACCGCAATGCCTTAAATGCTTTGAACAGTGCGTCCTACCTGTTATGACTTACGGTGCCGAAACGTGGACACTTACAGTGGTGCTGGTCCATAGCTTAAAAGTCGCACAGCGGGCTATGGAGCGAGCTATGCTTGGAGTTTCTCTGAAGAATAGAATTTGCAACGAGGTTATCCGACAGAGAACTAAAGTTACCGACATAGGTCACAGAATAAGCAAGTTGAAGTGGCAGTGGGCTGGCCACGTTTGTCGAAGGACCGATGGCCGTTGGAGCAAACAAGTTCTAGAGTGGAGACCGCGAGAAGGTAAACGAAAGGTAGGACGCCCCCTAGCCAGATTGTCGGACGACCTGAAAACGGTGGCTGGGACAGACTGGATGCGGAAGGCGGAGGATCGGAGAAAATGGCGCACGTTGGGAGAGGCCTATGTCCAACAGTGGACTGCATTGGGCTAATTGATTGTATTTTTATAAATTCTAATCAATGTAATAATTGAACCGTTGGAAGGGAAAGACCTAGGCGCACATATCTGGACCAAATCGCGGGAGTTTTAGAAAAGGAGCAGGCAGGCATAACAATACATAGTAGTACAATAATATTCATTTTTACATAAAATAAAATGAGGCTGCTACTTAATAACAGGAAAATTAATACATAAAATTAAAATGACTAAATTTATATCTGTATTAATTATATCATTTTACACACATTCCTATATATATAATCATGTTAAACTTTGTAATTAATTTAATGATTAATGACAATTAACTAAGCAGTTAATTAGTTATATATATATTTATTTGCCGGCTTCATTGGTGTAACGGTGAAATGTTTGTCTACTGTGGGGTGTAGGTTCATTTCCCATTCAGTGCAAATATTTGTATGCATGAATATGTATATTTGCATAGGTATAGGTGTTTCTATATTTAATAAGTATTTAACAAAAAAAATGTATATAAGCATGTTTATCCAGTCTAGATCCCATAACACAATCAGGTTAAACTATGCTTGAATGTTGAGGAATACCTGATCAGAACTAAGCACAGCATATTGATTTTCTGCAATTACCAGTGTTTAGCCAGAAAGTTTTTTTATGCCATATAGGCTGTAGACAAGCACCTGGCACAAAAACCAGGCTATGAGATGGAGTTGTGGATACCAGCCCGTGATACCATACTGTACCAGCACCTGGGCCCACCTGCCAGAAAGGGGTTACTGTGGCCTATGTATGTATGCAACACCAGGGGTATCACACTTGTGCTAGGGATCCTATAAGAACCTTCTAATGCACATTGCAACCTGAGACGGTATGCACTGAACTTCACCACATGCACACTCAAGCTGTGGAATGAACTCCCTGCTGCGGTTTTCTCATGCGTCTACAATGTGGGTTCTTGAAAAGAAGCATTAGGTTTCTTCAGAGTCGGCAATGTGAGTGTGATGCCCCTGGTGTTACACACGTTCATAGCCCACGGTAACCACTTCCCATCAGGTGGGCCGTGAGCTTGTCTGCTACCTAAGCGGAATAAAAAATAAACATGGCTTTCATGTGAATCCCATAATGTAGTGGTAAAGTTACAGTTCCACTGAACTTACACTTCCAGTACAGTATGTACAGTTATAATATACTTTTCTTTTAATTAGCAGTAGTAACAACTTAATTAATAATTAAATAGTGTCATTTCAACTATTATTAAGAAGTTGGGACATATACTAAAATCTTATCACTATTAACCTTGACTTATTATCTATGCCCAGTAATAGCATGGGCCTTTTAATTTAAAAAAGTTTGTGAGACTATAACCTTCACTAAAGACTGACTTCCTTAAGATAGTACAGCTCTCAGGAGTAGAAAGAATTTTTCAAATTATTGCAAGTAGTTTCATAGATAATAAACAAATGCTTCAGTATTATTTTCGATGATAATAATACCTATATTCATTATAAATCATAAATTTTATTATGTGTTGTTCATCATTCTTTGTGCAATATTTATAATAAGTATGGCACTTTGATTAGGCATATTTATTTTGTGAAAAATTGTGAACAGTATTCACAGAATATGGGTATTTTATTTTGTTTGATAATTAAACAATAATCCTCAATTTATTGGCTTAAATACTTAATTTTATATCAATATACGAAATATGTGTGCTTAGATAAGTCAGTATTTAACTTATGAATTAAAGCTGAATAATTTATTTAATTAAATATTCGATTAGAAAATTTGGTGCCAGTGTTTATGTTGAAAAGAAATGATAATGATTACTTTTCCATCAAGCGAATCTTTTGACTGTTGACAGTGAGCGACCTACTTTGCAGCCTATTCCAATTTTAAATTATCTATAGGATACTGAAAAAAAAACAACACTAACGCGGGCTTTCACTTGTTTTTTTTTTTATTCAAATAAGTAAACCTTTTTCGTAAAACAATACTGTCACGAACAGTAAACTCAGCTGTGTTTGCGTTAGCAGCTACTTCTCAAAAATCGTGGTGCGTAAAATGTTACGCGACCGACTTACAAATTACAGTCTATATCCGTATTCTACTTACCAATTCTGATAAATTGACTCTCCAAACACTGCTCAAAACAACGTCCTTTGTTTAATAAAAATGTTTTTTCGCGGAAAATTAGCCCGCCTTCGATAAAATATCGTTTACAAATACAACTTCATGGAAAATTTAATACAAGTACACATTAAAAACCACACATATTTATACGATACAAAATTTCGCGAACGACTCACGTAATTGTTTCAATATAAACTGATATTTTCTTTTATAAATCACGAATGTAAACGCAAAACACATACAGCACAAAACGGAACCATGCAACGTCAAAGAAAAGTACTCCGTTTCACGGCTGACCCGGCTCTCACAATTTATTTTGTTTTACATCAAAGGCATGAAAGAAAATTATTATCTGTCGTGCGATAGCAGAGATAGCAGTACATTTTCTCACGTATCAGACAAGGATGGCAATAGAATAAGAGATCGCGCGCTGACGCCATTTTGATTATTGCCAGAGTATAAAATTTACGTTCCTCTATATGCATAACTTATTTGTTTTGAAAATAATTAAGTACGATTGTTAACGTGAGAAGATTTTTTATATTTTAGATTCATATTGTGCAAGGTGTATATCATAAAATAAATATGAAGTTTTTTAAAAGAGAATCTTTAATAAATAGCAGAGATATGACTGGGTGAGGCGAGGTGCAGAAGATTTATAACTGTTATACACGAGTTTGGAGTATGTGCATGTGCATGATTCCACTCAAAGAACTCAATCGGACGCCTAGTTGAAAAAATATAACTGGGGATTCATGTATAAAGTATATTCTATAAACATAACAGTTAATTTATTAACAGGCGCATTAATTTTCCGTAGAAGGAAAAAATTGTTCTTGGATTCTATGGCAGGAAACTGATTATCAATTTCATGAACAGTGTAGGACTAATTAAGTAGTGGTTACGAGATACGAGAGCCACACAAAAGGGTTTGTAAAAATAAATCAGTAGCTGATTGGTAGCAGAACCAGTGCCTGGATTTCATGCCGGAGTTTGCTTTCAGGTCGGGGCCGCGTCTCGGTTCGGTGGTACATTTGCTAAAACAAAGCAAGTACTTATTTTTTTGATGATTTGTAAGTGTCATTTTAAAAGTCCACCAGGTGGGCCGTGTGTTACACCTAAGTGTTATAAATAATAGTCTCGGTAGCAGTAGCCTGATAGCCATACGAACATCTGGCATTCATGATTCATTATCATCACGGATAGTACGAGCGCTATAAAGTCAAGCAATTTGGTCTACTATAGAACTTAAATATCCTCACTGTGCCTTTTCGAACTAGACAGTAGACTTCAACTGGGATGTATAAATGCTCAAAGAATGGTGATTCGGACGTCCGTAGGTACCTACCTAAGTAATTAGATCACCGACATCCGATCATTAGAGTCCAATCTAATAAAATTAAGTCATTCGGAATTTGAAATTTAATTTAATTAAAAAAAAAGACAGGCTGGTTCTGGTTTTCAATAAAAAAAAAATCATTAACTGGTTTTAAAGTATCTGTTTCTTGGAACGCAGTATTAAAAACATGCAATTATGTTTTTATAGCAAGCTATTAGGTACCCAAGTGTCTACACTGATTTCTATGTATTAATAGACACTACCGGCTGGGCAAAACAAAATTGATAGGTACCTTGGGACACATATTTTGAGCCTAAGTAAATAAATAAGTAAATAATAATAAAATAATATTCTACAATATTCTACACTTCGTTATCTAGACCGACTAGACCTATGGTAAGCATAGCTTAACTAGCTTGTGTTATGAAATCTTGAATGCGGATAAACATACTTATTTTTTTTTTGTAAATGCATACATATAATACATAGAAACACCCAGATTCATGCAAATATCGAATCGAACTCGCGCCTCATGTGTAGCAGCCGACCACTACGCCATAGAGGAAGTAAGCTGCAAGACAAACTACTTAGGCCGTGGCGTGTTATGTAATAATCTATGCTTGGTAAAAATTACAAGAAACATATACTGCGCATATAGAGCACATTTTAGGTTCAAGATATATGGCACTACCACCTACCTATTACCTGCTTAAGATCCTTGCCAGAGACGATGCCTTAGAACGAATGGGTGCTCCACCATTACGAGTGTAATAAACACAGCACCGCACCACCCCGCACACACGTCCTCTAAATGATTATTAACACGAGCGGCCCGTTAGGGGGAGGGGGGGCACTTTGATACACAAAAATTCAATCTCTTTTCTGAGGACCATAAAGCATTATATTTAAATATTTGTTTTGATGTGTGCATTGACTGATATGTCAGCTTATATTTTGGCTACGCAAAAACCGCAAAAACTGGCGACGTATAGAGATAAACTGATTTTAAGAAAAAAACATTTTTGTATCATTCTGCCCCACCAGTGGGGCACTTTGATACATGGGGTGGGGCAGTTTGATACGTATTTTAGATCCATATTAAATGCAAATTTAAACTGACTTAAAACCCAATATAAACTGTATTATTACTTAAAATTAAGAAATAAAACAATTTGAATAAGTAATTTGAATAATAAAGTAAGGCGTTGAATGTGTTTCAAAACTCTTATAAACAATTCTGATGTCATCCAGCCGCTTCTGTTTGCCAACCCTAGACTTTCATCAGGAGCACCATTTAGGAAGTGATCTTTATAGTGAACTCTTGGAAAGACATAAACTGGAGGCAGAGAAGAACCAGTTGCAGTAATAATACCACAGAAAGTAACTAACTCTCCGCGTTCTGCAGAAACTATTTGTCCCACTTGTCTTTGTTTTCTTCCAGCAATAACTTTAGGAGTGGAAAGGACTGTGCTTATGCCTGTTTCGTCTAAGTTTATTATTTGATCGGATGTAAAATTGTATTGTCTCATTATGCGTTCGTAATTATCATGAAATTGAGCTACAGCAGCTTTATTGAAAGCAAACCTTCTTGCTGTGCTTGCGTTTTCTGGTTTTCGTAGACTCAATTCTGGGTTTCTCTTTCTGAAGCCAGCTGCCCAATCTTTTCCAGCGCATTTGTTTTTTTTCCAGGATTTTGGATAATTACACCCTGAGGATGCTGCGTACTCGTATGCCAAAGTCAAAAGCTGTTTCAATGTAAGGCCGTAGTGCATTTTACTGCAATTCAATAAATATTGAGTCAATGCCTTTTCTTGTTCGGTTGAAAAAACTTGTGCAGCGGTATACTTGGAACCATAAATGTTTGATGAAGTAGCTGTAGCAGTGTGTGATGATAAAGCTGCAGTAGTAGTGTGTGCTGAAGATGATGCTATTTGTGCCATCTCCATGGATGGTGCTATTTATGGTGAAGATGGACCTGCTTGTGATAAAGAAGATTCTGCTTGTAATGAAGAGGATACTTCATTTGTAGATAATGTTCTGGTAGCTTCAAATGATTTTCTGGCTTTTTCTATGCGATGTTGTAGGGTTGCAGTTGTGATGCCATATTTGTCGGCTGCTTTGCGTATAGATAAAGTCTTTGACAATACTTCACGTATTGCATCTTCAATGTTTTCTTCATTGATATTTTTTCTATCAGTTTTGGGTTTGTACGTGTGCACCATTTTCTGAAAAAAAGAAAAATAAAACAATAAAATAAACTAATTTTTGACGGGGCACTTTAATACACTAGAGGGGCAGATTGATACGTATCATTGTACCCCGCACATTACCGTATCAAAGTGCCCCAAAGGACTTTTTCCACAAACAATTAATTTCATCAAATATATAAAAATCTTGCAATCAAAAACATTTAAAAATACAATAATAACTACATTTACTTACCTTTAGTAACAAATAATACCAAAAACAACTAAGAGTATCCTCCTGAGACACAATTACATTTCACGTATTTTTTTTGTAGGCAGCGGCGCACGCCACTTCCAACACGTTAGTGACCGTTGAGGCCCAACGGCGAACTGGCGGCGAGCGGTGTCACAACTGTCATTCTTGTGAATGTCCTTGAGCATTCTAGTGATGTGCCGGACTGTGTAGCGTTTATCGGTTTTGAGATATAGATACTGTACCAATGTGCCCCGTGAATCAATGTGCCCCCCTTCCCCCTACATGCTTCGTATAAAGTGAAATAATGAAAAAAAGGCCCAATGAATGACAAAATAACATCCTGGTACTGTTCCAGAAAAAAAGTTTTAATTTGACAGCACAGTCCCCATCTGAAAAAGTTTCAATTTGACAGCAAAATCTCCATTAACAAAATGATCCGACATTTGTTGCATTCATTTGTTACAAAAAATGATAAAAATAAAATAAAATATTTATTTCACTCCAATGGTTATTTACAATGTAGGTATTTATAAACAACACTGTTTTTATATGTATATGTATATGTTTACCATTTATGTCGATACTGGTTCTCAAACTACCTAGGCAAAAACCTGTATCTTGATAAACAGTGATCTATTAACTTTAATTTTTAAAATGTAATAAATGAAGAACCGCAACATAAACCATCTACTAAATAGTCCTCACAAATCCTAAACATTTGATTTGGATAGGTGAGTCCGTACTTGAGTTATACAATTACAATGAAAAGTGTCATCGATTTTTATATATTTAGATATTTATATATATATTTTTATACCACTTAGTTGGCAGACAAGCACACGGCCCACCTGATGGAAAGCGGTTACCGTGGCCTATGGACGTATGCAACACCAGGGGTGTCACACTCGCGCTGCCGACCATGAAGAAACCTTCTGATGCCCCTCTTGAAGAACCCCATATTGTAGGCGCTTGGAAAAACCGCAGCAGGGAGGTCATTCCACAGCTTGAGTGTTCGTGGGATGAAGTTTCTTTCATACCGCACAGTGCGCACCGTCTCAGGTCGCAATGTGTGAGGATGAATTCCCTGCCTATAGCGAGAGGTGCGATGATAGAATGTAGCTACGGGCATCATGTCAAACAATTCATCTGAGCACAAACCATTGTATAGGCGGTAGAACACACACCGTGAGGTAAAATCCCTCCTAAGGCTAAGAGGTTCCACACAACCTGTATGGGATTGTCAACCAGCCTCAATGCCCGTCTTTGCACTGAGTCGAAGGGGTCAAGCTGGTATGCAGGTGCTCCAGCAAAAAGATGACAGCAGTACTCCATGTGAGGTCGGACCTGTGCTTTATAAAGAAGGAGTTGCTGCCCCGCAGTGAAGTACTGCTTCACCCTGTTGATAAAAATATGGTAAAAGATGACAACCTAAAATGAAGACAGTATTAACAGTTTTCAAGTACATCCACACCGTGGTAGCCTAGTGGATGGGACTGCTGAGACAAGTTCTCGGGTTCGATCCCAGGTTTTACCATGGTACACACCAATGACCTTCGATGCTTTTCGAAGTTATGTGTGTATTTATCGCAGGTTTATAAGTGCCCGGTTAATGGCAATAGGCTCACCACCTATCATAAACGACATTGGGACCTAAACACAAACTGGCGAAATGTGGGTGCTAACACCTCTGCCTACCCCTTCGGGGATATAGGCGTGAGTTTATGTTATGTTATGTTGTACTGTCAACACTGAAAAAAGTTTCAATTTGACAGCACAGTCCCCATCTGAAAAAAGTTTCAAGCAAAATCCCCATTAACAAAATGATCCGCCATTTATTGAATTCATTTGTTACAAAAAATGTGATAAATGAAGAACCGCTCGACCTTTTTTGTGCAAACTTCACATAAACCACCTAGTAAATAGTCCGAATTTTCGACATTTGATTTGGATAGGTCATATTTTTTTATAAAATTACAACGAAAAGTGGCATTGATTTTTATATATTTAGATAGATAAAAATATGGTAAAAGATGACAACCTGAAATGAAAACAGTATCAACAGTTTTCAAATACATCCACAAATAAAAAAGTAGTTTCCTTCTGAATTTATGACTAAATAATAACATTGGCGTTTTAACTCCTCGTAATCAGCAGCAGGTTCCTGGTACGCGACTTTGTACAGATGTCATACAGATGAGATAACAAAAAAGCGTTGTATTCAACACAGATACGTGTCAAAATTCTTTAACGCAGTACCTAATAATTATAGTTTTTAATTTCCATTCCAAATTCAAGATTAAAAAAACATTTTTACCGCGTCCAGGTACTGTGGAACAATTGAATAATATCCTAATAGTATAAATAAATTATTTCCTGTCAAGGCGGCTCCATTTGTCACCCCCAGGCCCGCGCTCATGGAGGACGGAGGTCATTTTGTGACCTCTGACGACCGAGCCGCCTTTGAACACTTGCCGCCCGGTTTACGAGTCTCCTTAGCTCTCGCTTCGCTATCTCCATCACGAGCATTACTTGCTCGCACGAGGAGGCGCTTGCAGCCCATACATCCATGTAGCATGATAGCAACCTTAGATTTTATATTGTGGCAACATGTAAGTGACAGTAACACGTGCAGTGTTGCAAACATTCTTATATCACATTTACGATCACATAGGCCTTGTTCTTATTTGCCAACAGTGCCTACTATAGAAAAAATAAACAATAAATTTTAATGAGACAGATACTGCAAATACCTATGCGTATTAGCCTTTTGCTCTCTATAGCAATAAGTACAGTCAGTATCAGATTGCAGCGGGAGCGATGAAGGATCTCAAGCCAAGCTGCCCGCGTACGAAGGCAACTCGGGCGTCGGAGGTCAATGAACGACCTCCGCCCCCCATGAGCGCAGGCCTGGGGGTGACTGGTGGAGCCGCCTGTCACCCTTGCAGAAGCAGGCCGCGGCGACGGTGCGCCTGGCGCGCCTCCCCCGTTTTCCGGGGACGAGTTGGGTACTCTGCAGACCCCACACACCCGAGGAGAGGGCCAGATCGTGAGAGATGGCCCTGGGTCGGCCGGG
Source organism: Eilema griseolum (assembly GCA_963662185.1). Classification (NCBI taxonomy): domain Eukaryota; kingdom Metazoa; phylum Arthropoda; class Insecta; order Lepidoptera; family Erebidae; genus Eilema; species Eilema griseolum. The sequence goes on from OY759232.1 coordinate 2,828,334, forward strand.
GTGCGAGGGATATGCCTGTCAACCTCACCTTCGGCAACTAAATCACATGCGGCGTGCGTTTTAGTCGGTTCGGGTCCGACATAACTTTTTCCACCGGCTCCGGTGGGGAGGTATCCGTGGGGATTTTGCGCACGTAAAAAAAAAGTCAGTATCAGATTGATATTGACGAACAAAGTATTGAAAATGATCTTAATGCCTTGGTTTTCCCACCTTCCTGTTGACTGATTCTTCTGAAATTTTGGTTTACATCTTTACTTTGTACTATAATACAATTATAATCAATAAAACAGTGTGACTTAGAATAGAATAGAACAGAACAGAACAGAACAGAACAGAACAGAACAGAACAGAACAGAACAGAACAGAACAGAACAGAACAGAACAGAACAGAACAGAACAGAACAGAACAGAACAGAACAGAACAGAATAGAATAGATCTTTATTTGCTAGAACATCGTGATAAGGATGTTACAAATTGTGTCTTATGACTAGGTACATCATGTTCTGCCTAAATTGGGCATGCAAATTTTCCTTATTATCTAAACACTTTGGCGTACAAAATGGTACGAAGTCAACAGGACTTGCTCTTGATATCCTACACCAACCGCAGTAGCCTAGTAGTATGGATAATGGACTGCTGAAACAAGGTCTCGGGTTCGATCCCAGGTTTTACCATGGCACACACCAATGACTTTTCGATGCTTTTCTAAGTTATGTGTGTAATTATCGCAGGTTTATTAGTGCCCGGTTAATAGCAATAGGCTCGCCACCTATTACATTGGGACCTAAGCATAAACTGGTGAAATGTGGGTGCTAGCACCTCTGCCTACCCCTACGGGGATATAGGCGTGAGTTTATGTATGTATGTATGTTGATATCCTAGCATTGAGATCATTTTGAGCACTTCGCTAATCAAGATCTATCTGGTTCTGACTGTACCTACTTACGTTATTAAACTAAATGAGATCCGTATCTAAGTAATTAATAATTATCTTGAGCCAATGAAATGTCAAGTACTAGAGTGTGTATATTTTGTTTGTGTGTGTGTGTGTGTGTGTGTGTGTGTGTGTGTGTGTGTGTGTGTACGCATACAGCCTTTCTGTTACCTGCTCATAAAATTCCTTGAACTGGGATTGAGGACTTCGGGACGTATAACAATTTCTACATTAATTTTGCCATTGTGTGATTGATTCACAATCTTAATTTGTCATTATTTCAATAGCCAATATAAGATTAAGCTTCATAAATATATTTGATCAGCAATTTCACTATAACTACACGAAATTAGTGAAGTCTGGTAGGATAGAAGCAAGGCTATACGTACCCCGTAAATGGGAGAAAGTTTGGTTATGTAATTTTTAGCGTGTCTGGTTTTTTTTAATGAATATAGTAAAACCTTCCATAAAGGCGACTGCAAAAACGAGCGGAAGGGATTTGAAAAATCGAACTAGTCAATTGGACGTAGAGAGGACAATTACCCAGCAGGTAGGGTCCTCGAACTCGTGGCCACCATTACTGCAAACTCTGACTTTTAGAGAAGGAATAGATTATTAATGAAAATAATGGTGTTCTGATGAGCTCCAACTGATCCCACCCTCTCCTTTCGTACACAGGACAACACGTACGCTTAGAGGTCACCCTCACACTGTGCAGTACATACAAGCAAGAACCGGTTCGGAGGCTCTTTTTTATGCCACACTTCCAACTAGTTTCCTTCTTCCTACAGTCCCGGGTCCTTTAAGCGGGGCGTGAAAAAGCATATGATGAGGCCGTCAAGCTGAGTGCCACTATTGTAACATTACTAAGTGTCTGTCATGGTGACCCTCTTTCTTACCATCAGGCGAGGTGAAGTCAAGTTGGCGTGTCCTTTATGAAAAATAAAACACGCCGCGAAAAACGTCTACCGCATAGCTTATGCGGTAGACGTTTAAATTTACGACAGTGATACTGAGATGATTAAGAAATGTACTATGTTATTAAATGTTATTTACGGACCATCCGAATAAAATTTACTGTTGCAATTTAAATGATTTCAACAGACAATAAGTAGACGTCAGTAGATCGGAGGCTGTGAGAAATGCATGAAAAATAACTACTTACTGTCTTCAATCTAGTTAGGGGTCAACGTAACAGTTACATACACTTTATTTTTATAGAAGAAATTAGAACGCGTTCGGAATGAAAAGTAAAATGTATACAACTACGTAATCTCATAATTATATAGTGACATTGACCTACAAACGCCATGAGAGGTCAATGTTCATTGATTTATCACCTAACACATACTTAGATTTACTACAATTTAGGTTGCCTTACTGTTCTGACTTACGGTGCCAAAACGTGGACACTTACAGTGGGGCTGGTCCATAGCTTAAAAGTCGCGCAGCGGGCTATGGAGCGAGCTATGCTTGGAGTTTTTCTGAAGGATAGAATACGGAACGAGGTTATCCGACAGATAACTAAAGTTACCGACATAGGTCACAGAATAAGCAAGTTGAAGTGGCAGTGGGCTGGCCACGTTTGCCGAAGGACCGATGGCCGTTGGAGCAAACGAGTCCTAGAGTGGAGACCGCGAGAAGGTAAACGAAAGGTAGGACGCCCCCTAGCCAGATGGACGGACGACCTGAAAAGGTGGCTGGGACAGACTGGATGCGGAAGGCGGAGGATCGGAGAAAATAGCGCACATTAGGAGAGGCCTATGTCCAACAGTGGACTGCAGTGGGCTGATTGATTGATTGATAGGTTGCCGACTTTTTAGTATCCCCACAGATACCCCCACCACCGGGGCCAATGGGGGAGATTATGTCGGACATGAACCGACTAAAACGCACGCCGACTGATTGGCCACAGGTTGCCGCAGGTAATATTATCTGAGAGATATCCTTCTTTTTTTTTACAGCACTTAGGTGGCAGACAAGCACACGGCCCACCTGATGGAAAGTGGTTACCGTGGCCTATGGACGTTTGTAACACAAGAGGAGTCACAGTCACGCTGCCAACCCTGTAAATACAGATTCTGTGCCGTCAGTGTAGAAGACAAAGCAGTACAAGCCTTTAGTCTTCCCACTGACAGCACAAATTCTCCAGTGAGCTTTGACTACCCGACTCACCGCTGGGAACACAACACGAAGTTATTATAGCTGCGGTATTCTGTAGGGCGGAGGTACTTCCCCAGTCGGACTGCTCAATTGGGTGGAAATACCGTGGTGTACCTCCATAAAAATTCGCACCCCGGATGGGTAATCTATGGTACCTAGTGATCAATTCGTAAATGATAGAAACTAGAAACCCTGGCAATCTAACTGTTAAACAAAAATGAGTTCTTTTGAAAATACTTTCAACATTTTAATTCAGATCAATTTCCGCCTCGCGAACAAGTGAGCTCCTTGTTCTTAACTTGATAGTTAGACAACGGTACAGTGTCAATAAAAACTACATCCAATGCACTAAATAAAATTTAATTAAATCTAATTAGTGGCAAGTGGCAACATTTCAGCAAACAATACTTTCCACAAAGAAGGAAACCGTTAAACCTAATAACCTCTTTTATTAATATCGGTTTTAGCGTCCCGCAGCATTCGTTCGAGTAAATAAATGGATGACTTATGGACTTATGGGAGAAAGTCATACTTGATGTAGACAAGATGGCGCTGTGCTGTTTTCTTTGACATGAATACCATATTAACATAACATAAACTCACGCCTATATCCCCGAAGGGGTAGGCAGAGGTGCTAACACCAACATTTCGCTAGTTTTAAATTTAGGTCCCAATGTCATAGGTGGCGAGCCTATTGCCATTAACCGGGCACTTATAAACCTGTGATAAATACACACATAACTTCGAAAAGCATCGAAAAGTCATTGGTGTGTGCCATGGTAAAACCTGGAATCGAACCTGAGACCTCATCTCAGCAGTCCACCCATACCACTAGGCATTAGTTCTGATTATTATAATATATTCTGTGGTTCTGGGTCCCGGGTCCACTTTTTAAGTTGATTAGGCACAGCTATTATATATATTCTGTGGTTCTGGGTCCACGTTTTAATTGGATTAGGCACTAATTCTTCATCATCTTAGCGGTAATAAAGTCACATCCGAAGCTTTGACGTCGGGGTCTGGTATCCGTTTTACCAGTCTAACTGCGGATTTGGCGAAACTTCGACATTTTTCGTGAAGTGACTGCCATCTGACCTCCTAAACCCAAAGGCGACATCGAAGCTCTGCTAAAGCAGTTGTTGGACTTTTAGGGCTCCAACAACCGGTAACGACTGCCATAAATGTTGGTATGGCAACCGGGACTGACGGCTTACTCTCCGAGACTTTGCCTTTAGCTTACCATCAGGCGAGGTGAAGTTAAATTGGCGTGCCCTAGATTAATAAAATAGGTGGCAATCCTATTGCCGTCAACCCTTTGACGGGAATAGGATTGCCACCTTTTTTTTGGTCTTGGTCAAAAACTCGCCTTGTTAATATAATTCTTGTAGAATGTAAATAACTAATCAGGGCTTCAATTCTGCTAAAGCAAAAGCACTGTCATATTACGGAAACTTCTGAAAAATCATTTAAATTTGGATTTTAAAGCAATTGTATTAAAGTTCAAAATTAAAAGGCTTTTTGTAGAGAGAATGGAAATGTGTAATGAAACTCTTTTCATATAATTTTGGACTTTAAGCGTATGGAAATAAAGTATAAAATTTAATATCATTTTTACTATGTCCGTGGTGACAGTAGATTAACTTTAGCAGAATCGTGGGCCAGATAGAGTCAATGAACTCCACAATCGCTCTTAACGAGCGTGACGTAGTAAGTCCGTCTTATCGAAATTAAAAAAAGATAGTTCAGATTTACAAAAGAAAGGCCACCTAAATCCAGAAGCCAAGGGCCAAGGCCCAAGGTCTTCTGCTCTTCTCCCAAGGTTGCGGAAGTTGGCTACATGGTTGCCGCCGTTAAAGCGAAGCCAATAGATTACTTGTTGAAATTTGATTCAGATAAACGACACCATTGAGAATTATGTTGTATTGTTCTGAGGTTCCCATTTTTATTGTGTGCAATATCCTCACGGATACCTCCACCAGGTGGGGAGGCTGTGTCGGACTCGAACCGACTAAAATGTACTCCGACTGTGTGGGCTGCAACTTGCCGGAGGGTAAGATTATCTAAGAAATATCCCTCGCAGCCCGGCCGGCCCAAGACCTCCTTCACGAGCATTAATTGCTCGCAGAAGGAGGCGCCGGCAGCCCACACGTCCGCGCAGTGACCTGTACCCCTTGTCAGCAAGGTTGTCACTGTTGTCTTGATTGTCGCCGTTAAAGCCAAGCCTATACAATACTTATGAATATTTGGTTAAGACAAACGACACTATTGAGAATTATGTTGTATTGTTCGGAATTTCCGATATTTCGGCGCAAGCATCATGATCACGGAGGAACTGGTGGTGAACAGTGAAAAACAGGAGTAAATATATCGATCTACCCTCTTTCGAGTTCTTTTACTACGCGTATCTGCACTACTATTGGTTTCACTCTCACTACAAACTCGAACCCGATCTCGATCACGTTCACGACACACGATGCTCACTGTATCCACTCGCGATTTTGTTTTGGCTTGTTCCCGATTGTTTTTGCATAGACGGACCACTGGATGCCAGACGTGGAACTCACCGGGATATTTTCCATGTTTATTATTTTTGCTGTGCGGTAGGGGCGATCGGCGTAACAAACGAGTGCGGAAGAGAGTAGACCGATATGGTCTGCCCAATAACAACGTTCGTCAGTACACCGTGATCGTGGGGACTCTGTGGTCCCCACACCCGAGGAGAGGGCCTCTGCCTCAATATGCCTGCTAACCTCACCTTCGGCAACCAAAAACGACCTACAGGCATCGTGCATTTTAGTCGGTTCGAGTCCGAGATAACCTCTCCCACCGGCTTCGGTGGTATCCGTGGGGATTTTCCGCAAGTAAAAAAAACCACGATCATGGCGTTTTAACAGCGCCGACATATCAGTTACTAGTCAGTTACTCACCAAAAATAATACAACATGGAAAATGTTCCAGCGCGTTTTACACTATTAACGTTTTCTGTTATGTACGCATGCAGACAGATCTATGTCGAGATGAGGTTATTGGGTCTAAACCACCGTTACAGGCTCCATTACTCACTACCCATAGTCATATAGTTTAAGAGACAGGAGCCAGAAGGAATATGACAGTGAATATCTAAAGATAGTCTATTTTTTTAACTGACATTATAACCATTGAAAATGTAGGTAGGAGAAACTAGTTAGTTTTATAAAAAATACTGTGGAAAAGTACAAGTTACCGGCGACTCCACCCGCTTGAATGTCAGTTATCGTAACAGAACATAGCTTATGTCCTTTCTCAAGGTGTAATCTACCTCTATACCAAATTTCAATAAAATCGGATCAGCGGTTTAGGCGTGAAAGTGTAACATACAGACAGACAAGGTTACTTTCGTATTTATAATATAAGAATGAAAATGTAGCAGGTTCCTTCTAGTGCCATCGATCAACTGTATATGTACAGAGGGTATAAATAAATAATTAAATAAAAATCATTTAATTCCTACCAGAGTCCATAGTGTGTTAGTAACAATATTGTTACGTGCACGGGGTACAATTAAATGCCGTTTACTCAACGAAGACATTTATTAGCTCACCACAAACTAGACAATTAAATCACTAGTACACACAGTACTCTTCAACAGTTCCAGTCGCTCAGTAGTTCACAGTAGTCCACAGTCGTTGCTCAGGTTGCAGGTAGAATCTTCTTCGGTCGCTTAAGTTCGCTGTGTTCGTTATCGATCTCAAAGACAGAATCAATGATGTAGCTACGCGAGCGTGTTTTTATACCTCTCAATTAGGAGTGTCGAATCATCCAGAAAGTTCGCGAGCGATAAATACCTATTCTTTGATCTTGCCGCCGTCGCTGACCATCGAGTACATTCTCGATATTTACCTATTGTTTATTTTTATTCAAAAGAGTGTGTAGGTACTCGTATGTAGGTTGTGACTTTGTGTTGACGATTCTAGATTTTTCTATGCCATTCGGTAGAGTACCTCGTCACTAACAATGCGTTTTTATTTCTTGAAGATTCGATTATCAGTTTTCGAGATATTGACGGCCGTCGTAACAATATAATATTATTAATAGGTAGGTATCAAATATTTTTGATAGTTTGAGACCTCCACAATACCAGGACACTGTCTACATTGCGTGCAATCGTACCCAGTGCACCAGCATCGGACTGTCCCACCTATCGCATAATACGCCCGCGATACTGTGTGAGCTTGCCCGTACTCTCCGCAAGAGGGATGCATTACGTTTGCGGATGATGGCATGGAAGCCATCGACCCTCGCCTCCGCAAACATCACCGACGCGCTACAAAAGCGTGGCAGTTCAACCAGCATCCTGAATGCATATATATATAGGTATAATCTGTACCCAAAGGTATTAAGACTAAGACTTCACTGTCACTCTGTCATCGGTCTGTGTCTCCTGAACCGTGTGGGCCAGGTATACTCAAAAAGCTTACAGTGCCCTTAGAGTACGGTATAATAACGCCTTCAGGGTGCTGTTGGGGCTACCTCGCCTCTGCAGTGCATCAGGGATGTTCGCAGAGGCCCGGGTAGACTGCTTTTACGCAACGATGAGGAAGAGATGCGCGTCCTTGGTGTATAGGGTGCGGGCGAGCGACAACAGCATCCTGAATATGATCGCGCGAAGGCTAGACTGCCTCCATGTAAACCATTGCTTTGCCATAGCGGGAGGGTTGGTACAGCAATGGCCCTTATAATACCATAATTAATTATTAATAATAAGCTGTTACAACAAATACAATAGTGTGGAACCCTTCGTACGTGAGTTCGAATCGCTGCTTGTCGATTTTTTTTTCTATAAAATACACATACACATGTCGATCATGATCAAGGTTTTTCTCTCGTTGTTACAGGGTCAGAGGCAGTCCATTCGGTTGAGCATGTTTAAAAAACTATTAAATGGTATTGTAAGCATTTGCTAACTATTCAAAATCGCCGTAAGACGGATGTATAAGATATATACATATATAATTGTCAGAGAATAAGCATTGCCATACAGCGTGGCAATACTGCGAATCTTCTGGGAACGCTACCACAAGATGCATGCGAGGCGGTCATGTCAATATTAGCAGAGCTTTATAATATACTAGCTGACCCACCCCAGCTTCGCCCGGGGTATATTTTGAAGATTCATATCCCTTTGAGCCCGTATGTTTTAGTCTTCAAAATATGTATGAAAAATTGCCGGATCTGTTAACATTTATTATCAATGCTCCGCTCCCTTAAGTAGTAGCGTGATGATATGTAGCCTAAAACCTTCCTCGATAAATGGACTACCCAACACAGAAAGAATCATTGAAATCGGACCAGTAGTTCCAGAGATTAGCGCGTTCAAACAAACAAACAAACAAACAAACAAACTCTGCAGCTTTATAATATTAGTATAGATGAATAAAAGAATTTGGATGGTTTCAGGCGAAGGTTCAGTGGCTTAGTGGTCAGAGCCTGTCCCCTGTAAGGGAAAGATCGCGGGTTCTAATGCCGCCTGGACCGTTTAATTTTTTTTTATCTTAATCGATTTAAAAAAATTACTTCTTTATCCAAATATATATAACCCAAAGGTGATTGACTGACTGCCATAGTGTTCTAACAACGCACAGCCTAAACCGCTGGACGGATCAGCGATAACCGACATCCACGCGGGCGGAGCCGCTAGCAACAGCTATAACTACATAAAATTAATGTATTTCACTCAACGTTTAGTTGACGTAGTTACTAAAACTAACTAGGTATATTATTTGTATTTCCTTGGTCCCTACCAATTTGGTTAACAAAACAAACCTTCGGCCTCCTCGACTAGGTATTTAGGCGCGTGTTAATTGGCGAGCTCACAAACGCCTCCATTTACCTTATTAAAACTATTTGCACGCTATTTAACTTTATTAATAGTATTTGTATCTTATTTACCGGTACAGTCGCCACCAGTTCAGTCCTTTAAGCGGGGCGTGAAAAAGCATATTACGACGAGGCCGTCAAGCTGAGTTTTGCCATTGTAACATGGTATGTGTAATGGTGATCCTCTTTTCTGGGACTTTGCCTCTGCTTCCCATCTGGTGAGGCGAAGTCTAATTGACGTGTCCTATAAAAAAAATAAAAACGTTTAGTCGTGTGAAGATTTCAAAAAAAAAAATATTTATCTATTTACTTACTTCATTTCACAATTTTATTTTATTCAGAATATCAATATTAAAATGAAAATACACAAAAAAGATTCGTGGTTATGTCGCGTCGAACAACCCACTCCGCATCGTTCCTGGCGCCGCCGGTGCAAAGGTGCCCATGATGCTGGCCGCGTTGCCTCGCTGAATCGCAATGGCCATCCTTTGCTGGGAACGAGCAGGAGCGGGAACTATTTATACTTACTTAAATTTATATATTTTTCTCAATGGTAATGGGAGCCTTACAGGCGCATTATTCATCATTCTCTTAGGCTTTTGCTCAATTCAGTTGGAGTTGGTTTTCTAGTCTAAAATGCGGCTGAACTTCGATATTTTCCGTGAAACAACTGCCATCTAACCTCCAAAACCCAAAGACGATATAGAAGCATGGCAGTTAGGCCAGTTGTTGAACTGTTTAGGGCTCCAACAACCCATATTAATTGCCGACGGCTTAACGTGTCACGACCAGACCAATGGTTTTCCCAAGCGCCTACAATATGGGGTTCTTCAAGAGGGGCATCAGAAGGTTTCTTCATGGTCGGCGGCGCGAGTGTGACACCCCTGGTGTTGCATACATCCATAGGCCACCGTAACCGCTTCCCATCAGGTGGGCCGTGTGCTTGTCTGCCAACTAAGTGGTATAAAAAAAAAAATATGCATATAAAAAATGTTTGCACTGATCGGAGATCGAACCCGCGCCTCCTGTGTAGCGATAATACCGGATACCGGTTGCTATTATATTTGTCAATATATATCATTTTGTTCCTTTGGTCCACTATCGTAATTGACCTTTCGTAACCAGTTACGAACACGGAATTATTTTCTTTCTTTGATAACTAGCTACGAAAACAGAATTAATTTGTCGTTTTCGTAACCAAGTTTCGTAGCCAGCTACGAAAGAAGATTTTTACTTACTTTTCTGTATCTGGTTACTAATCAAGAATAATTAGTGTCCAGTCACTTCTGAGGCCGACCGTACTTACCTGCGTGTGGTAGAATTTAGTCATGATTGTGTTTGCTTAAACAATTAGATATTGATCAGATTTAAATCGCGAAGGCTACAAAAGTATTTTTTGTAGACTAGCTATGTCCACGATTTCGCCCGCATGGTCTTCATTGATTGCGTTAGGTTTTCAACGCTTCAATTAAAAAGTAAAATATTATAAATCACTTTTACTAATATTTTGTTAAGGTCCACAAGGCACACGGTACAGAGTATCCGATCAAGACCTTTGTCGCACCATTAAGGCCTGGAACTCATTACCAACTCACGTGTTTCCTTCTTCCTACAGTCCCGGGTCCTTTAAGCGGGGCGTGAAAAAGCATATGATTAGGCCGTCAAGCTGAGTGTAGCCTTTGTCACATAGTATATGTAAGTAATGGTGACCCTCTTTTCTGAGACTTTGCCTTCAGCTTTACCATCGGGCGAGGCGAAGTTTAATTGATGTATCCTATATAATAACCTATTAAAAAGAGGTCTAATGGAGTGTTAAAATGAGGTCGTACTTGATAGAGTCGAAACTAAGAAGTGATGAGGGCACGTATCAAATTATTTTGCGTTTATTAATATAACATTAGGAAACCATTTGGGGGTGACAGGTGGAGCCGCCTGTCACACTGGCAGAAGCAGGCCGCGGCGGAGGCGCGCTTGGCGCGCCTCCCCGTTTCCGGGGACGAGTTGGGGACTCTGTAGTCCCCACACCCGAGAAGAGGGCCAGATCGTGAGAGATGGCCCTGGGTCGGCCGGGGTGCGAGGGATATGATTGTCAACCTCACCTTCGGCAACCAAAGCGACCCACAGGCGGCGTGCGTTTTAGTCGGTTCGAGTCCGACATAACCTCCTCCACCGGCTCGGTGGAGATTTTGCGCACGTAAAAAAAAAAACAAAAAAAAAGGAAACCATTTTCTGTACAGTAGGAACCAAAACACCAGGGCCTTGATTCTGCCAAAGTAAAACCACTGTCATACCATGTGAGTAGATAATAGGTATCTTTGGCTTATCTACTCATGTTGTCATACCACGTACACTGCTACAAACTCATTTAATTTCAGACTTTAAACCCGTAGCCTTAAAGTCTAAAATCAAAAAGAATTTTTCGCGGAGTGTTTTTTTTTTTCATTTAATTTTGAACATTAAACCTAACAGAAATAAAGTCTTAAATTTAAGACCATCTTTAGCAATGTATGTAGTATGACTGGTTTTGCTTTAGTTTAACTGAATCGAGATTCAACTAAATCGCAAAAATAAAAAAAAGAATTAAAATTAACATAATTTTTATTTAAATTTCCTATAAAACAGATTTAACACATAATGGGACTAGACTAATTATATTACACAATTATATATTGCACTCACAATTAATTTAATATTTACAAAAATAAAATACTGTCATTAATCTTAGCAGTTGATTGTCCATATAATTAGGTATAAAATGTATATTAATAATTTCTTTTCCGGCAGAGCAGAGTTAGGGCCACCCCATCTCTTCCCATGCGGTGTCGTACAAGGCGACTAAGGGACAGGTTTGTTTAACATCGGACAGATATATACAGCCCAGACAAAGCTTCAGATGCATGGCTCGAGTAGTGCCTGGAATACGGCAATAGGCTCACCCCTTATTACTTGGGACCGAATACAATTATTGGTGAAATGTGGGTGTTAATTTACCTCTGCCTAACCCTTCTGGGTGATTATATGATGATGATGATTATAATTTCTCATCTGTGGCGTAGCGGTAGAATGTTCGACTGATACGCAGGAGGCACGGGTTTGATTCCCGCTCAGTGCAAATATTTGTATGCGATGAATATGTATATTTGCGTTGGTCAGGGTGTTTCTATGTATAATGCGTAAAAATTTACAAAAAAAAAATACTTTTCTTAGTAAGTTTATCCGCATTCTAGATTCCATGACAGAAGCTAGTTAAGTTATGCTTAGTATGGGATAGCGTTGTGTATAATGTAATGTTTATTTATGATTTACAATTTGATCATTATATTAAATATACATGTAGGTACATAACTGTTATAATGACGTATTTTGAGCAATAATAGGTACAGTATACAGGTTGTTATTGCCGCGTGTTTTCCGGCAGAGTAGAATTTGGACCACCCCATCTCTTACCAGGCGGTGTCGTACAAGGCGACTAAGAGATAGGGCTGTTTAACATCAGAAAGATATATACAGCCCAGACTCAGCCTCAGATCCATGGCTTGAGTCAACAATTGTGCCCGAAAGACGATAGTGGGCTCACCCCCTATTATCAATCAATCAATTAGCCCATCGGAGTCTACTGCTGGAAATAGGCTTCTCCCAATGCTAGGAGGCTTTGGCCTGTTTCCACACTGGCCAGACGGGTTGGTAGGTACAAGGTTTTATTTCGAGTTTTCTTTCTCTCGTAGTGATATGGCCTGTCGTCACCCCCTATTACGTGAGACCGAATTCAATCATTGGTGAAATGTGAGTGCTAATTCACCCCTGCCTAATCCTCTGGGGATAAAGGCGTGATTACATGTATGTATATATCTTGTTTATTGAGCAATGATAGGTACAATAAATCTACCAAGTAGACCTTTTTTTTTATACCACTTAGGTGGCAGAGAAGCGCACGGCCCACCTGATGGATAGTGGTTACCGTGGCCTATGGACGTGTGTAACACCAGAGAAGCCACACTCGTGTGGCCGATCCTGTAAGCACAGAGCTTCTGTGCTGTCAGTGTAGAGGACAAAGCAGGACAAACCTTTAGTAATCCCACTGACAGCACAAATTGTACATCTACATCGCGTTCAGTATACCTTAATTACTTTTCACTTCATCTATACTTGTAACTATAACTAACTACATGCATTTTGATTTTAGTCTATCTACCTAGATATAGGTACAGTTAATGTCTACGTATCCGTACGACCTCAAAATTTGGACCTCATCTTTTAACGGTTCTTAAATGAGGGTCGTACGGATTCTTTTGTGATAGGGTCCAAACTTTGAGGTCGTACAGGTACGTAGTCCAGTTAATCAATAATAAATAATAATTTAGCACCCTGTAGTACAATTTTCAATCAATTTCTTCGTAACATTCTTATCATTATACTGATATGGTACTGTCACATACAGTGATATTCTTGGTGGCATATAAGACCGCTTTATAATGCTGGGTACACACCAACTGGAAGAACTCATAAACATTCGCGTTCGTGAGGAAGCGGTCATTCGCCTTATACAGAATGTATTTTTGAGACAGTGCAGTAAACTTAACTGTTAAACTTACAGCCTTGTTTTTTTATACCACTTAGGTGGCAGACAAGCGCACGGCCTACCTGATGGAAAGTGTTTACCGTGGCCCAAGGACGTGTGTAACACCAGAGGAGCCACACTCGCGCTGCCGACCCTGTTAGCACAGAGTTTCTGTGCCATCAGTGTAGAGGACAAAGCAGGACAAGCCATTAGTCATCCCACTGACAGCACAAATTCCACCGTCTTAAAAATACACTCTGTATTTCGTATTATATTTAATAAAAACTTTTTTAATAATGTCTTTCAACGTTTTAATGTATCATTATTGACTTCTATTGCAAATGTAAGTATTCGATCATACCAGCTTAACAAATTTAACACACACATAGGCGCACACACACTCACTTTCACACACACGTACGCATCCTGACACACACACACGCGCACACGCGCGCAGATAAATAATTTTCTATTATTCACATATTTAAAATAATTTAAATAGGCGACCGGTGACACTCGTTCCGGGTCGTACCTGGTCCAGAACTGTCCATCGCCATCCAACGTGGCAACGCAGCAAGTGTTATGGGCACTTTTGCACCGGGAGCGATCAGGGGCGGGTTATTTGATTAGTAGTTTTGACATATTGTATTATAATAAATGTATTATGACTTTGGGAATTTGTTAATAAACTGTACAATTGTGAATAATAGTTTAATATCGAATAAGATATAGAAAAAATTGGATCGGTAGGAAAAAGTTGGACAGGCGGGATTCGCACCCGCGATCTTTCCCTTACAGGGGGAACGCTGTGACCACTGAGCCACAGAACCTTCACCCAAAACCATACCAATTCTTCTATGTATATATATCCGTCTTACGGCGACGATGGGAATATCTTAATTGATTACAATAGTTAGCATACTAAATGCTTTAGTCAAAGCTAAAAAAACTGCGGTAGCCTAGTCGTATGGGTAATGGACTGCCGAGACGAGGTCTCCGGTTCGATCCCAGATTTTACCATGACACACACCAATGACTTTTCAATGCTTTTCGAAGTTATGTGTGTATTTATCGCAGGTTTATAAGTGCCCGGTTAGTGGCAATAGGCTCGCCACCTATTACATTGGGACCTAAACATAAACTGGCGAAATGCGGGTGCGAAACCTCTGCCTATCCCTTCGGGGATATAGGCGTGAGTTTATGTTATGTTATTTTATGCTAAATGCTTTAATATTATCCTAAATGAGTTCTAACATTAACTATGAAGATTTCTTGGCATCTTTGAGCGGTAATGTCTCGTCATCAAAATCCACCCTCCCTATGAGGACGGGTTCGTCTCCAGTTTTGTCATTGTTAACGTTACCATCAGAGAAATCTGGGACTTCTCGCGCTTGTAACTCTTCAGCAAGTTTTACGAATAACTGCCTGCAAAGAAAAGACACAACTCTTTAAATACAGATGGAGTGGAACAGAGCCTGATGTTTATAAAAAAAGAAAAAGAAAAAAGTAAAAAAAAAATATGAAGAAAGTTGACGATAGGTATAACTAAAAATGTGGAATTTTGGCGCCAAAATGAAGAATTTAGCGCGCATAGCGGTATTTTTTTATTTTCCGAAATTGGTGTGCATTCGAAATTTTATGTATAAAAATGGTGGATTTTTAGATATAATATCCTTGACAACGCACACAAGTGTGGAAAGTGGCAAATTACAGTGAATTGTGACTTTTCGTGTTGGTTCCAAATCTCCTTGGGGAGCTTCTAGTAAGGTCCCCACAACTTTACTGAGGACCGTAACTCGAAAAACTTGACCTTGGCGTCTCGCCATTAATAATTTTAAAGACATTTACTTGATATTGGCATACATTATTACTTGCCAAAAGGGAAAAAAAAAACAAACTAAAATGTCATAACATATTCAACGACCCACGATATTGCAAGCGTTCATATGCTATGGTAAGCCGGAGTTTTGTTTCTTAGCAATAATATTCAGAATAATTCAACACCACCATGATCACTAATCCATCGCAGTACACTGCTGGACTAGGCCTCTCCGAATGTTGGGAGGCTTTGGCCTACTGTTTTGGAATGATTACAACCCACACAACAAGCATATTGAAATTCTAAATAAAAATGCAATTTTTATCACGAAATTTTAGGGAATATTATTTCTCAAAATGTCGGGAAATCAATTGAAGCTGGTTATATACCAGCTTTACATGTGTGGCAAGTTGCAGCTCTCATCGATCAACAGTATTAAACAAATTCATAATCCACTCAAAAACGAATTTTCAAAACTTGAAAATGTTCACCTACTTCTGACGCTGACTGTACTGAAAACAATAACTTACTGGAAGACAATGCCATGCATATTCTTCGCCAGGTAATAGAGGAACAGCCAATCGCCGAACTGGCAGCCATTGACGACCCTGATCACGTTGTAGGGGTCGAACTTGCCCGAGCTCACCCGCTTGAACAGCACCTGGTTGAAGCGGAGAGACCGCCGGTACATTATGTACGATATCAATCGCCAAATGACAGCTGGAAGGAAAATTTATATATTAGATAGTGTTTGATGACCATTTTCGGTGTCGTATAATTATATCGTAACACTATAATCAGCTCGGCGAACCTTGATCCCTATGACAGTTCATACTAGTGACGGGTCGTGTCGATATATCGCAACTTTTTATAGGCAAAGGCGTGACTTGCATTCAGCCACATCGATAAACATGTTTTTAAAATATAATCTACATTACTATAATTATAATGCTTGTTATATTTACAAGTATCCGTGTATTTGTATATGGGGTTGCCAATATTCCGATGCAGAGGTAACATGGTCGGACTGTATAATTTTAATGTGAATTAAAATTTTAGTTATAGCAACACTATCTGATCTGTCACTACGCTAGTACTGTCAGTTCGCTACGCCAGTACGAGTGCTAACGCCTTGTATGCGCCACGTGTTTTCTTGTGTCAACGGAATCCTTTGTTTGTTACTATTGTTGTTTTCTGTTTTTGTTATTGTTGCTGTTTTGTGTTTGTTGGTGTTTCAAAATGCCGAAAAGACTGTACTCAACAGTGAAACGCGGGAGTTTGTTGTACGCTTGCGTGACTATTTTGCTCGCGAACTACAAAATGGCGGACCTTTGTTGCCACTTGACAACGTACGCGACCGTGTTGCTGATGCTTTGGGAATTGGCAAAGCTACCGTTTCCCGAATTACAAAGGAGAAGTTCGGCGAATCGTCGATGGAGGAGAACAAATTATCAACTCCAAAGAAGAAAAAACATAATAGGGCACGACCCGTAACTAACCCCGATGATTTCGACATGGCAGCGATACGAAACCATATTTACGGCTATTATTTTCGAGGTGAACTGCCGACTTGCACAAAATTATTAGCGTCGCTGAAATCGGCTGATTTATTTAAAGGTGGATTCACTTCTCTCAGACAAGTTATAAAAAAATGTGGATTTCGTTATGGGAAGTGTGACAAAAGAAAAGTGATAATGGAGCGGAAGGACATTGGATTGATGAGGTGTGATTTTCTACGACAAATAAAAAACATCGAGAACTGGGACAAGGTGGTTTATCTGGACGAAACGTGGCTCAACGCCAATCACTCAGTCTCCAAAACATGGACAGACGACACAGAGAAATCCTGTACCAAAGCACCAGAAGGCAAGGGCCAGCGTTTGATTATCTGCCACGCTGGCACAGCCAAAGGTTTTGTACCTAACTGCTTGTGGGCCTTCAAATCCGTGAAAACAAGTGATTATCACGAAGAGATGAATTTTGAGAATTTCAAGAAATGGTTCACAAAACTATTAGACAATTTAAACGAGCCCCACTACATTTTAATGGACAACGCCCCATACCACTCTGTGCAAATTAATAAAGCGCCTACCGCGAACAACAATAAAGGCGAAATAATAGAGTGGCTGCAAAACAATGGTGTGGCAGCTAATACTCAAATGCTGAAAAAGGAATTAGTTAGATTGTTAAACCTTCATAAACAGCAAACAAAGAAGAAATATTTCTTGGATGAGATGGCAAAATCAAAAGGGCACACCGTGATTCGGCTACCGCCCTACCACTGCCAATATAATGCAATCGAAATGATATGGGCGCAGATCAAAGGTGGGTTGATTTGTATTTATTTTAACATGTTTTTATTTAGGTCACTGGTGACTGTCTAGTCGGCTAGTACTATTTAAAGCTATTTTATTTCACTAGCAAATTGCATTTTTATTTTTATCCATGTGCTTATATCAATTACACACTTTTAACGTACAAAATTATGTACTTATAATGTACTTACCCCGATCTCGCTCTTTGACTTTGCATCATTTTCAATCTAAACCATTATTGTTTCAGGTTGTGCAGCCAGGCTTAACACCACTCCACCATTCACAGCTAATAAAATGCTTACGTTGCTACAAGAGGCATGTAGTCAAGTGACTCCGGACAATTGGAGGAAAGTGGTTGAAAAGACGAAAAAGCTATGCTTAGATGATTGGAATCGAGACGTGCGATACGACAATATAGTAGACCAGCCGTTTCTCATAAACATAGGAGAAAGCAGCTGCAGTTCGGATTCCGAGTCTGAGACGCAATCGGTGACACCATTGTCAGATTCAGATTAATGTATATTAAAAAATCATAAATAAACCGCTTTTGTTTTATTTGAGTAGGTATATACAATAAATTTGTTAAATCTCCTTTATTTTATTATCGCAAACAACTTAAATGATTATAAATCTGACACTAAGAGCGTAGGTGCTCTATTGATGTATTTTGTACACTCGTTTCCATTTTCGATATTTGTTTATCGATACTTTTCCGCACTAGTCGATATCTTCCAAACGGAGTAACTTTTGCAGGACGTCAACGTAAAGTCTGATTGAGATAATTTCTTGTAAGTGTTAATAATTATTATAATTCCAACGGGATATTATTGTAATTGCATATATCTGCCTAAAATTAATAAATATCATTTTTAGACACCGCCAATTCGATTATAATATAACGGTGACGCTACTACAAGGTTGTGTCGTGGGAATAACTGTCAGTGTCATAGGGATCAAGGTTCGCCGAGCTGATTATAGAAAATGAGATAGATAGTAAATTCATATGGAACGGGGAAAAATCATCAATCAATTAGCCTATCGTATTCCACAGCTGGACATAGGCCCATAATAAGCATATTAGAACTAAAATTACTAATATTCCCTCTACCCCTCCTACTAAGCTAACTTGTTTGTGCTAGGAGTGGGTTCATGTCGGCAGTGTAATGGCCTGTATTCAACCCAGGACCTTTCGATCGTTAGGCCGACTCCTTAGCCAATTCCAACGCTTAATCCAGTCTTTACCTTCTCGTAGTCTCCACTCTAAGACTCGTTTGTTTCCGTGGCCATCGGTATGCTGCCCACTGGACAATTCTCGTTAAGCATTCACATAAACAAATCCATTTATTAAGTTAAACAGACTTGTTAAAATACATCAAATATGATGATGCTGTGTGATACAACAAAAAAGGAGTGAAAATTGGAAGGCGGACCTTGGGCTCGGATACGAAGGTTATGGACGCGATCGAAAATAGGCATTAGCGAATGACGAAGAACAATGTATACTTACCGAGCACTGATGCAATGAACAAAAAGAGAAGCCAGAACCACAGCACAGAGTAGATCTTCTCATGGATGATGTTCAGAGCCATCACGCAGAGCGCGTCGTGCTGCTGAATGGACCCGCTGGGACCGTACTTGTGGAACAAGCACTTAGTCACCTAAAATGGAAGAAAAATGTAGATTGACTTTAGTTTTGTAAGTAGGTAGGTATGCGCGTAACCAATGTCTGGTAGAAGAAGGCCCAAGAAGTACTAGCGGGACGTAGTGGAACATCCACGACCTTGCTTACCACTGAAAGAGAATAGTGGTTCCAACGGTGGTGTAGGACAATAACAACCAGTGAACCAATGAAAGATTACGACTGGCCTTTTTTTTTTTTACGTGCGCAAAGTCCCCACGGATACCTCCCCACCGGAGCCGGTGGAGGAGGTTATGTCGGACTCGAACCGACTAAAACGCGCGCCGCCTGTGGGTCGTTTTGGTTGCCGAAGGTGAGGTTGACAGGCATATCCCTCGCACCCCGGCCGACCCAGGGCCATCTCTCACGATCTGGCCCTCGTCTCGGGTAGATCACGATTGGCCTAGGTTTTTTATTTCTTTTTAAAAATTTCTATTAAACATTATATCAAACATATTATAGGGCACATAATAGGGAACATCAGACAGATATATACAGATGAGACTCAGGCACAAATACAAGGTTTAAGTCAACAATAGTACCCGGAATATTTCCAGCGCACCCTTATTACGTGGAACAGAAAACAATGATTAGTGAAATGTGGGTGTTAATTCACCTCCGCCTGGGTTAGGCGGAGGTGAATTAACACCCACATTTCGGAGATAAAGGTGTGATTATATTATGTAAAATCACAATTTCATAAAACATCTTTACCTTCGGGAACACAGTTTCAAGTGGATCGTTTATATGGTGGGACCACTCGCTGTAGCTGAGTATCCTGGTCCCAAGTCCGATGAAGGCTCCGTTCAGGAACTTGTTGATGAGCCAGATTTGCAGCATCACGTGCAGCAGGTTCGTAATCTCCATGGATACCAACCAAACGGACCACGCTCGACTTATTTTTAATCTAGGAATGAAAGGAATTATTAGCTTTTTATTGCGTACAACTTTTTTTTATACCACTTAGGTGACAGACACGCACACGGCCCACCTGATGGAAAGTGGTTACCGTGGCCTATGGACGTGTCAACACCAGGAGCGTCATACTCGCGCTGCCGACCCGGAAAGACCTCCTAATGTCCCTTTTGAAGAACTCCATATTGTAGGTGCATGGGCTCTATAATGGTTCTGTTAACCAGAGTAGTTCAGTTGACGATATTCGTGGCCAGAATAGCAAAATATAAGTAGGTATAACTTTATCTATACCTTAAACAAGCTCATCGGCGGCCCCAGCGTTCGGTGAGGTGATGATGTACTCAACACGTCTAAAGAATTTTTTACTTCAAAAATAAACTCTGTCGCACCATTAAGGCCTGGAATTAATTACCAGCTCACGTGTTTCCTTCTTCCTACAGTCCCGGGTCCTTTAAGCGGGGCGTGAAAAAGCATATGATGAGGCCGTCAAACTGGGTGTCACCATTGTCTGTAAGTAATGGTGACCCTCTTTTCTGAGAATTTGCTTTCAGCTTACCATCAGGTAAGGCGAAATCTAATTGACGTGTCCTATTTATATAAAAAAAAGATTCTAAAATTGAAAGTATCATCTGATAAAATTGTCACCTCAAAATAATATCCCTTCGTATCAAATCGACTCGTTTCTCAACGGTCTTCTTGGAGGGGACGTCCATTCCGGCTACCGACATGTCATCGTTATCCAGGGCTAGGGACGCGTACTGGAGCCCTGCGACCAACGCTTTGATTCTGCCACCTGAACAAAAAAATCTTGGAGTATTTTTTTTTTTGTAAATATTCTACAACAATCTACACAACACTATCTAGCTAGACCCATAGTAAGCATAGTTTAACTAGCTTGTGTTATGGAATCTAGAATACGGATAAACAGACTTAAATACTTATTTTTTATTGTAAATACATACATATTATACATAGAAACACCCAGACCAATGCAAATACCCATATTCATGCATACAAATATTTGCACTGAGCGGGGATCGAACCCGCGCCTCCTGCGTAGCAGTCGCGTTCACTACCGCCACGCCACAGAGGCTGTCGTTAGTATGCCGATTTCTATAATAGATTAAGATTGCGAACACTCAAATTTGTGTCGCAATGTTTATTTAGGAATGTTCTTAAATGTCATTGTAAACCTTTGAGGATGCCGTAAGGCGAAACCGGTCAGGTCTAACCAATATTAAAAGTAATGTGGAAAAGTACAAGTGAGTTATCAATATGTGTAACAATTATTTCCACCAAGTGCCATCAATCTACAGTATAAATAGTTAGATTAAGGTTGGAATAAGTCTACATCCAGGACCTAGATTCTGCTAAAGCAAAAACATTGTGGTACCACGGATACTGCTAAAAAAATCATTTAATTTATTCTTTAATGCAATTTATTTAAAGTCTAAAAAGGCTTTTCGCAGAATGATTATAAAAGTGTAATGAAACTATTTTCATTTAATTATGGACTTTTCACGTATGGAAACAAAGTCTAAAATTTAATGTCATTTTTGCGGTCTATGGTATAATAGTGGTTTTGCTTTAACAGAATCGAGGGCCAGGCAGAATACCATTACATATAATCACGTTAACACATCCCTTTGATAACTGAGAAAGAATACAAGTATCAACATCTCATCTCATCCCGTAGGTGTCGTAAGAGGAGCCAAACTCAAAAATACAATATAGAAGGTAGGTCATGACGGTATTCCCGTCCTAATTGAGCAGTCCGACTGGGGAAGTACCTCTGCCCTACAGAATACCGCAGCCATAATAACCTTGTGTTGTGTTTTCGGCGGTGAGTAGGGTAGCCAAGGCTCAATGGAGTTGAAAGTTTATATGGTTTTTAGGGTTGGTAACACGGATGTGACTCCACTGGTGTTGCACACGTTCATAGGTCATGGTAACCACTTTCCATCAGGTGGGCCGTCTGCTTGTATGCTACCTAAGTTGTATAAATAAACGTGGTACGCAATCGATATATCACTGCGAGACAAGGAAATCTCGGAAGAACCCTGTACCGACCCGTCTGGCCAGCGTGGAAACAGTAGGCCAAAGCCTCCCAACATTGGGAGAGGCCTATGTCCAGCAGTGACAGTGCGCGCCGCAGCCGTAGCGAGCGGACGTACGTGCAGAGCTCGCGCGTTCTATGCTTATTGCTTTGAGCGCCGACGCAATATTTTATAAAACTACCCACAATTCACACTTATATGAGTGTGAATAATAAGGGAGGCGTATTAGGCCCTCCCGAAAACAGTGAAACTAGTGAAATGGACACAGACAGCGTAACTGTGAATAGTAAAAAGAACAGTAACTATAAATTAACTAGTGTAAGTGAACTTTCCCCGGACAATGAGGGTAAATATACAGTTGCTTGTTGTTATTGCGGCAAAACTAATTTAATTAAAAAATTCCATGAGTGGCAAGGACTCCAAACCAAGATTAAGCAGTTAAATTGCAGACTATGTAATAAGAAAAGTGCCGTGAAATGTTTTATAAAAACTTCCGTAAATATTTCAAATGGACACCTAGTGAACAGTGTAAACAATATTAATATATATTCGTGTAATATAAATTTTTGCAAAATAAATAAGATAGACTGCCGCAGGTGCAACAAACAGTTAAATATTAAGTATATGCCAATCATAGGAATTGAAAGTGAAGAAAACGTGACCTGTGAATGTGGTACAGTCAACAAAATATTATCGACATATAGAAAGGTGCCCAGAACTCCAAGTCCAAAGTTTGATCCATCAATGTCTGAATCGAGCACCGCCCGGGCACCACCTTACACCTTAGGTTGCACGATTAATGCGCTAGCGGAGCTCGACGGCGGCACGGCCGCTGGGGTTGCACAATCAAAAACAAACAAACCTACCGCTCGTATTGCGCGTGCCCGCAATATCGTCCCTACCGTGCGTAATTGCGATGATATGACCATGTCAACGCTTCTGCGCGCCGACTCCGGTACTCAGATCGGTCAGGCGACGGCGCAGACGAGTACAGCCGGTCCGACCCTTGCATCACAGCGACAGCCTGATATAACAATAAGCAACCGATTCTCAACTCTCACCACAGAAGAGGAGCAAATAGATAATTCGGAAAGCGAGAAAGACCGCGCCCACGTGTCATTTACCTCACCCAAACCCAAGAAGAGAAAGAGAGACACAGTCACCCCAAACTCGGCCGCAGCCCATAGACAACCGTCAGTGGTCCCATCATCTACTCACATGCCCGACATAATCATAACAGACGTTAAGAAAATCAACGACCCGGAATACCTTAGTAAAATTAGAAAAATAACCACAGAGAATGGAGCAAGATATGCCATGGCTAGTAACAAAAGAACCATCACGATCCGCGTATACACCGCAGACATGAGGAAAATAATTATAGAAGAATTGAGGAATCTTGACGACCGGCTCCGTTTTGTGGCACGCGTTCCTAAAGCTCAGCAGATCCATCAGACAAAGGTGGTGCTCATTACAAATATTTATAATGAGACTAACGAGGTATGCCTAGAGGAAATGGAGAGGTGCATTGGTGTGAGACCGATCAAAATGAGAACAATTAAAGGTAATCTACAATTGTTTATCTTTGACGGTGCCCACTCATTTAATGAAATTGCCACGCTTATGAAGACCACCAAGCATGCGTACTTTGGAGCCTTCAGTATGAAGCCTCAAGAATACAAAGATGATCCCAGGAGAGTAGTACAATGTAAGAAGTGTTTCCTCTTCACACATGCAACTTCGGCATGTCACGGTGAGAAGAAACAACCCACTTCCATTATTAAAAATGATGAAGGTATAGATATCGAAATATGCACAGCATGCAAAAAACCGGGACATGGGGCAAACCAAGCCAAATGTGAGAAGTTCCAGAAGGCAGTGGACCGTCAAATGGCACAACATGAAGAAAAAGAAAGGAAGAAAAGAGATATAGCACAGAGGTACCACCGGGAAAACGTCTCGTATGCGAATATAACCTCTTCGTCAAAATTTCCATCGTTGCCTCAAATGGCATCACAATCACAAGAACAATCCCAGCCACTAATGCAACTAAATAAAAACACAACAAACAACGAAAACCTTACGAGTCCCTTCGAGCAAGAGTTACAAATAACCATGAAACAGATACTCCACCAGTTACAGCTTCAACAAGAAATCCTTATAAAAATTCTCAACAAATAATACAAGAATGCAATATCATAAGCTGCGTATACTGCATCTCAATGCACAAGGACTGAAAGGTAAATTCCTCGAATTAAACTCGCTAGTCGAGCAATATAAACCGCATATAATCGTAGTCAACGAGTGCCGGGTGAACTTTTCTCAAATACGTATGAATCTCCAGAACTACGACAAAATCACGCACACGATCGCATCGCATCTAACTACAGCCATGTATGTGATGCAAGGACTACGCTGGAATCAGACAGACGTAACTCCAGGTACTGAAGAAGGAGACCGTCTCATCGAAGGCGTCGCTATTAACCTCACCTATAATCACCTGACCGGAGATTCTCTAAAAATTAAGGGGATATACATACCGCACAGATCAAAATACATTGACGCCGCAACACTTAACGATGAGCTAGAAGATATCATAACTGAAGCTCCAAATATCACTATTGGGGATCTCAACCTTCAAATGACAGCGCTTAGTCAGATGAAAGACGAAGGTGCGGGAATACTCGTCCGTAACCTCTGTAACTCCGATGTTTGCACCATATACCACACGGGCCAACCTTCGCGACCTAACAGTGCAGGCTATGGTATCCTTGATGCAGCCATTTTCTCACTCGATGCGCAAACTTTCGACTCAATATCATGCCGACAAATAACATCGGTTGGCTCCGACCATATGCCCTGGATACTAGACCTAAGTATAAAGGTGGACAGAGAAAAATCCCTGGTAAGAAATACAAGCGCTATTGCAAACAATGAAGGAATTAGAAAACAATTCCAACAAACAATATGGGATAAAACCACACACCTACCAAATGAACTTACAACAGACGCAGAATGTGAAGAATATTTACTACAACTTGAAAAGGCCTTCACAGAAACCTTGGATGAGTATGCACCACTACATGAAAAAAACAGAAGGGATCAACTTCCAGAAGATATAAATATATTAATCAACAAAAGAAACCAAGCCAGATGTAAAGCGTGGCGATTACGTTTCAACCAAGACAGAATAACAGAGCAAAGAAGAAAGTACAATCGTCTTAAACGCCAGGTCCAACACGCACTCGTAGAGTATAAAAATAAAAAATGGACCCGGATTGTAAATGATCCACAGAATAACAGAACCCAGATGTGGAGAATTCAACGCAACCTGAAGGCTCCAGTACAGAAACTCCCCCATATTGAGGGATGCAACACCGAGAAAGAAACAATTGACACCTTGGTCGACGCAGCGATCGTTACCACAGCTCAGATAAATAACGAAGATAGAAACACTGAGAAGATGACACCGTTCCAGCCTCTTGACCCCACCTCCATAGAGGAAATTAAATTAGCACTGAGACGCTTTAAAAATAAGAAGGTGCCTGGTCCAGACAAAATTAAAGCAGAAGCCCTCAAACTCGGAGGTGACCCTTTTCTTACCAGGTACAAGGTGATAGCTGACTACTTATTACTGACAGGTTATTATCCCAAGAGATGGAAAATTGGTGAGTGTATTTTCCTACATAAAGCAGGTAAGAATCATCGGGAAGCTAAATCTTACCGACCTATTACTCTCCTAAACATCATGGGTAAACTATACGAACGGCTCCTGTTGTCGCACCTGCGACAAACGACCGACAGTCTCCAACCGTCCTTCCAACACGGTTTCACCAAGTACAGAGGAACAGGTACACAGATTCTTCGCACTGGCAAGTTCATTACGGATGCACTGGAAGCGAAGGAAAGTGTGGCCATGGTCTTAACGGATCTCTCGAAGGCCTTCGACTCAATAAACCACGAAGGTCTAGCGAAGAAGCTTCAAACAGCTGATGTGCCAAACAACATCATAAAAATGATAGAAAATTATTTGAGCGACCGTAAAACATACGGGCGCTTCAGAACCACCCATGGCGATGAAAAACCAGTGCCACACGGAGTCCCTCAGGGCTCTATCCTGGGTCCTGTCATTTTTAACCTTTACGTACATGACGTTTGGGATCAGCGAGACCGTATCCGCGGACTCAAGCTCTCCCAATATGCCGATGACCTATGCATCCTTAATCGGTCTCCGGATCCAAACAGCGCGACAGAACGCGCTGGCTGGACCGCCAACATTATCATCGACTACTACCATCGCTGGGGGCTGAAATGTAACGTAGATAAAACGGAATGTGCTATGTTTACTCACAAGAGGAACTACCGCAGAACCATTCGCATCAAAGACGAGATAATCCAATATAAAAGGAACATAAAATATCTAGGGGTACACTTAGACAAAACCATGACTATGGGCAAACAGACGGATTATGTCGTGCAGAAGGCGCGACGAGCACGAGGCGCGCTAGCACCCATCATAGGCTGGCACGCCAAGACGGATATAACTGTGAAACTTGCTGTAATTCAAGCTTGTCTACTTCCTATACTGGATTATGGTGTAGTACAATTACTGTCCCGCTACAGTAAGAGCAATCTGTTAAAAATTGAACGACAGTACCGAATGTCTCTCAAGACTAGTGGACAATTTCCAAGACGCCTGGAAACATCAATTTTGTGGGAAATGCTTGATTGGGATCCATGGCATCTTCGTGCACAAGACCTAAATGAAGACATGCTACGCCGACTCCGTGAAATGCACATTGAGGATTTAGGAACCCCTGGTGACGCCTATCTTGGATTTGGACAGCACAATCCCCTCCTTACTAATGTTAGACTAGGTGAAATCACATATGTACCAAAAAAAGACAGGAGTCGATCGCTCAGCAAACGAACGACAGCTCCACGTCCCCATAGATTATAATTATGTACGTGTAAATAGGATAGGGCAATAAAATAAAAAACAACATTATAAATTTATATAAATTCACACTGTACATATTAACAAGCATACAGCACACGCAACACGACACTTATACAGATCTCTTCCAGACAAACATAAGTAGACTGAAGTAGCTGACACAACCACAGGTCGAACACATCATCGACCTATGGACATACTGTAACATAATTTGAACCAGAGAAATAAAAATCTTTCTATTCTTTCTATTCTATTATGTCCAGCAGTGACTGCGATAGACTAATTAGTTGATTTATTGAACGTTAACGATGGTATAGGTACATACATACCTTTGAATTGCCGGTCGTTTCGACCATGTTACACTGGCCGTGGTCACAGGTTGACAGGTAGCCGTCAGGCAAATCAAAGGTACCCATACCATGATCGGGTTAATTCTCGTAAATTTTATTGTATATCCTACTCTACTTTTGATAATAGGAGGTAGGACACAGCGGTATATCCGCCCAATTGAGCAGTCCGACTGGGGAAGTACCTCCGCCCTACAGAATACCGCGGCTATAATAACTTCGTGTTGTGTTCCCAGCGGTGAGTAGGGTAGCCAGAGCTCAATGGAGAATTTGTGCTGTCAGTGGGAAGACTAAAGGCTTGTCCTGCTTTGTCTTCTAAACTGACGGCACAGAGACTCTACCTACAGGGTTGGCAGCGCGACTGTGACTCCTCAGGTGTTACAAACGTCCATAGGCCACGGTAACCACTTTCCATCAGGTGGGCCGTGTGCTTGTCTACCAACAAAGTGGCATAAAAAAAATTGACTTAAATTGAGTGATCATTGACCAGTAAATAATCTCGGGCCCTTTTTCAAGTGTCAATGGTAAAAAAGTCATTGGTATATTCTAAAAATCTCGATGACTGTTCAGGATATGATCATGTTTTGACAAACTCTGGTATTCGTATCACAAAGCAATAAAACAATAAGAATGCGTTGTATAATGACACACTGTTTGTGTATTCCACGGATTATCTGAAAAGCTAGATCATTCCAAACAACAGTGTTTATTTTGCTCTTTGCTCGCATTATCTAGAGATACAGAGTTCATTTGCACCTTTCATACTCATTTCTGTTTACTGAATCGTCTTTGTATAAGACCAATTCAATAATATAAATAGAAAACAATAGTAATAATTATAATACATCTACTTTTATTTTAGAACAAGCTGTAGAGTTTGTTTGCTTGAACGCGTTAATCTCACGAATTACTGGTTCGAATTGAAAAATCTTTATGTAATAATAAAAAATAAAAAAATATTTTATTGATGGCAACAGGGCCCAATTTTTTAGTAACAATATTTGTCTTACATCTGTGGTTAACATACAAAATGTCAAAAGTATAAATTCAAATCAGGAAATTATTATCAA
Source organism: Eilema griseolum (assembly GCA_963662185.1). NCBI lineage: Eukaryota > Metazoa > Arthropoda > Insecta > Lepidoptera > Erebidae > Eilema > Eilema griseolum. The sequence goes on from OY759232.1 coordinate 2,857,004, forward strand.
TTGAAATTAAATTATTGCATTAGATTCTACGCCATCGCATTCAATTTAATGAATTGAAATTTTATTTAGGTTTATTATTGGCAAATGAGTAGCGCCTGCTACTCGTATCAAACTTATTCCGATTTAGACAGCTGTCGGGTTTAATACCTTATTTATTTTACTTGATACTATGTTATACTGAAAATTCATTCTTGTCTGACTAGTCAAATTAGTTACCTTTTACTAAACGTCAAAACAGCAAGTTACAAGAAAACTTATATGAAATGACTTATTGTGACGTCATAATATTTAATAGTCAAATCACTTCTTTTTTTTTGAATTTTTGAATTTAAGCACATAGTTGAAAATTATAAGATAGCTACACTATTGCATTGGGTAATGCCTGTAATGATAGTTGTAATGAGAAATAAATAAATAATAAAAAAAAATAATCCTATTATAGGTTCGGTGGATGATATAAAATAAATAAAAAGTATAAAATAAGAATCAACGCAAGTTTTACCGCTCTTTTACCATTCTTAATTTAATAAGCTCAGTTAAATAATTTATTTTAATTACAGGAAAATACCTAACTTTGTTAAAATTACTTTTTAAACCATACTAGACTAGCGTGAATCTGTCTAACAGAAGCATCCAAAGCCAGTGCTACTGACCCAATGGTAACAAGGTGGCTTTTCCTTTTTTTATCTAGGACACGTCAACTTGACTTCACCTCGCCTTATGGTAAGCTAAAGGCAAAGTCTCAGCAAAGAGGGTCACCATTACAGGCACTAAGTAATGTGACACTCAGCTTGGCGGCCTCATCATGCTTTTTCACGCCCCGCTTAAAGGACCCGGGACTGTCTACGCAGAAGGAAACACGTAAGCTGGTAATTAATTCCAGGTCTTCAGTCCAGGAATTCAGGCTTTGGGTGCTTATGGCAGCAGAGGATTCTCTCAAAGAAATTAGGGTTATAACTAAATAGCAGAATTCAGCTAGCTACCTCACCTTGAAGGTAAAAGCCTCTGACTAACACTTGACTCACGTATCTTCTGCTAATCGCTAATCTACATCTAATTGACTCATAGAGCAATCGAAGGATTAACGCATAAACAAAGTTACTTTTATATTTTTACCTGTGCCGCCTATTTCTAGAACGCGCGCCAAATTATTATTTAAATAAAATTACATTTTTTAAGAATCTAAACTCTTTTCAAGTAAAAAGTATCAGTGGCAAAAACAAGAATGGAATGCTTACCATTTGTTCTACATACATATAATCACGCTTTTATCTCACAGAGAGTTAGGCAGAGGTGAATTAACATCTACATTTCATAATTATACTAGGTATCGGGACTACCTACATTTCACCAATCATTTAAATCGGTTCCACGTTATTTGGGGTGAGTATTGCCATCTTTCGGGCACTATTGTTGACTCGAGTCACGCATACGAGACTGAGTCTGGGCTGAATATATCGGTTTGATGTTAAACAGTCCTATCACTTAGTCGCCTTGTACGACACCGCATGGGAAGAGATGGGGTGGTCCAAATTCTACTCTACCGGGATAGGACTGTTTAACATCAGACAGATATATACAGTCCAGACTCAGCCTCAGATGCATGGCTTAAGTCAACAATGGTGCCCGGAAGACGGCAATAGGCTCCTAGATAGGACCGAATTCAATGAATGGTGAAATGTGAGTGTTAATTAAAACAAGAAAACTCTCCGTGAGATAAAGGCGTCATTTTTTTTATACCACTTTTGTGGCAGACAAGCACACGGCCCACCTGATAGGAAGTGGTTACCGTGGCCTATGGACGTGTGTGACACCAGGGGCATTACACCCGCGCTGCCGACCCTGAAGTAATGTTCTAATGCACCTCTTGAAGAACCCCATATTGTAGGCGCTTGGGAAAATCGCAGCAGGGAGGTCATTCCATAGCTTGAGTGTGCGAGGGATATATATATGTCTGCATAATATAAGTTTATACTTAATTGATGTTTATTCAATCCATTAGGTGCGGTAGTCTAGTGGTATGGGTAATGGACTGCTGAGACGAGGTCTCGGTTTCGATCCCAGGTTTTACCATGGCACACACCAATGACTTTTCGATGCTTTCCGAAGTTATGTGTGTATTTATCGCAGGTTTATAAGTGCCCGGTTAATGGCTATAGGCTCGTCACCAATAACATTGGGACCTAAACATAAACCGGCGAAATGTGGGTGCTAGCACCTCTGCCTACCCTTTCGGGGATATAGGCGTGAGTTTATGGTTTGTCATGTATTTGGTACCAAAGTCTATTTTTGTGCAATACTTAAGTAAACTATATCAGTAACATATTTAAGTGGTTTAAAGGAATTACCCGACGCTGTAGGTGTTTGTAATTATAATTATTTATCTGTAAGATTAACGCAGGATTAAAGTATTCACCGCGGGAATGGTTACGTTAACTAGGTGTGTCCATTAAAACGTTTTATCAATAGCCATAAATTAAATCGTTCGTATTAAACGAATTTTGTAATTAAAACACGCTGGACATTAGCAAAACTATTTGACCATCTTGCATGCACATGTATTGTATATTGACATATATATTATGTATTATATATTGCGAAGTGACTAATCGACGCTTCCCGTGACCATAAGTCTGGCCTTTACCTCGCTCAAAGAAATGGCATCGCCATTCAGCGTGGTAATGCCGCCAGCCTCTTGGGCACGGTACCAGTAGAGATCGATGGGGAGGAATTTTCGATGCCTAAAATTACAGTCTCCCTCTTTTTCTCTATTCCATTTTTGTATATTTTGTATAGTTAGCATAGTTTTATTATATATTGCATATATATTATTATTATGTATTATTATTGTATTATATATTGACATGTGTTTTTACAAATAAATGATTTGATTTGATTTGAATTTTAATGAATAAACAAAATTCAAACATTATCACGAATTCAGACTGCCTGTAAAGAACACAAAGTTATCTTTATCATCTTAGAAAGAATTTCAGTTACATTACAATGGAAGTAGGACACGACGGTATTTCAATTCAATTGAGCAGTCCGACTGGGGAAGTACCTCCGCCCTACAGAATATCGCGGCCATAATAACCTCGTGTTGTGTTCCCGGCGGTAAAGTAGTATCTATCACAATATATTTTACCGTCTGTACCATGGTGAATGTTCTGATGAGCTCTCTCTCCAAAACAGGACAACACGTGCAGGGCTTAGATGTCACCCACATATGGTGCAGGATATCCGATCAAGAACCAAGCGGTTCGGTGATTCTTTCCTATGTCGCACCATTAACACCTGGAATTCATTACCAGACCAGCTCACGTGTTTCCTTCTGCCTACAGTCCCGGATCCTTTAAGCGGGGCGTGAAAAAGCATATGATGATGCCATCAAGCTGAGTGTCTTACATTATTTACATATACTATTGTCACATAGTATATGTAAGTAATGTTGTCCCTCTTTTCTGAGACTTTGCCTTCAACTTACCATCAGGCAACACGAAGTGTAATCGACGTGTGCTATATATAAAAAAAAATAACTTAAAGCGACTCACCTTCCTTCTTCTTCCAGATGTAATGCGGAAGATAGAAGCATATCGCCTGCAAGAAGAGCACGAATGGCACCCACTGGTAATACGTGTGGTGCAGAGTCTCGTCCGATTCCGCCATGGGACCCACTCCAGGGTGCGGTAGGAACCCCTTCTCCAGAAGACTTTCATTGTAATGGCGGACCTGAGGGGACAAATTGGAAGACGATTTAAAACAAGATGGCGGTATTTCTGTGATTGGTGTCAGTGATGTTAACTTCTTGATTATAATAATGCATTTTTGATTAGGAATATAATATTAGATTTAAAATTATAATGTTTTACTTTTTAATTATATAGCCACGTGGTTCCCGGTAGAGTATAATTTGGGCCACCCCATCTCTTCCCATGCGGTGTCGTACAAGGCGGGGGATAGAGCTGTTTAACTTCAGACAGATATATACAGCCCAGACTCAGCCTCAGATGCATGGCTTGAGTCAACAATTAAATAGTACCCGGAAGACGGCAATAGGCTCACCCCTTATTACGTGGGACCGAATTTAATGATTGGTGAAATGTGGGTGTTAATTCACCTCTGACTAACCCTCCAGGGATAAAGGCATGATTATATGTATGTACTTTTTGATTATAGTTTTTGACATCTATTAGTATAATCATCTAAGCGTTAATCCCAGTCCTATTCGATGCTTTCACCTCGGAGTCTGGGGTCCGCTTTACCAGAATAACTGTGGATTTGGCTGAACTTCGATATTTTGTGTGAAACGACTGCCATCTGATCTCCACTACCCAGAGGCGATATCGAAGCATTGCGGTTAGATCAGCTAGTTGTTAGAATATTTATGGCTCTAAATACCCGTAACGACTGCCATAAATGTTCGTATAGCAACCGGGACTGACGCGACGGCTTAACGTTTTTTTTTTTAATACCATTTAGGTGGCAGACTTGCGCACGGCCCACCTGACGGAAAGTGGTTACTGTGGCCTACCGTGTGGTAGGACACGGCGGTATTTCCGCCCAATTGAGCAGTCCGACTGGGGAAGTTCCTCCGCCCTACCGAATACCACGGCTATAATAACTTCGTGTTGTATTCCCAGCGGTGAGTACGGTAGCCAGAGCTCACTGGAGAATTTGTGCTGTCAGTGGAAGACTATAGTCATTTCCTGCTTTGTCTTCTACTGACGGAACAGAAACTCTGTACTTACAGGGTTGGCAGCGCGACTGTGACTCCTCTGGTGTTACAAACGTCTATAGGCCAGTCTATAGAGCTCAAATTCAGGTGTACAAGATTTAGTTCAAGGCGGGATACACAATACATTTTTATTGCTAGGGTGTGAAAAACTACCTTCAACAGAGGAACAAAGGCTTAAATTTGAGACCTTTCAAAGTCAATTCAAACCTTTACCAATAAGGTTATTAATACACTGAATGATCGTGATAACAGCTGTTATAAACCTTCGTACAAACTAGGGCATTCTCAATATTTCGGTTTATATAAAGACACCGCTGCTAGGTAGCGTATTGGTTAATCCCGACGCTAAAGCCACGATAGATTCTTGAGAGCCTCGATAAGATAATCTTAACAACTAGAGCAATAAGACTGCCGATACTACATATCGATAAGTTAACTAACAATAATAGCGGTTGAAAGCGACAGCGGTGGTTCAAAGGAAAATAATCTTTAGCAACGATGTATTACTTGCAAAAGTTAAAAGTTTTCTTTTTAATTGGTTAAGAATATAGGTGTTTTTGATTTTAACTGTGTATACGTAAACCTATTTATACTGTAACCTGACAGGTGATTATGTTTTTGAGCCGTTTGGGGTTGAAACGTTAGGGACGTGGGGTCAAAGTGCCCGTTCTCTATACAAAGACTTGATCGACGCCACGCGTGATCAGTAGGCTGGTCAACTGGGTATCTTGCACAGAGGATAAGCACTGCCATTCAACGTGGCAATTCAAAGTACCGGTCGGTGATGATGCGGAGGAATTTCATGACGCATAATGTATGTATTTTTTTATTTATTTTAGTGTAGTTTAATAGCTAATAGTAGTTTTTAGTTTTAAATTTCATTTAAGTATTATTATTTAATAATAATAACAATAATTTTTATATTTTTGAATTGATGTTTTAATGTCTTAAAAAATATTATTTATATGATATTTACTGTAATAAAGAGGAATAATAATATACGTCTTTATTGTACACCAATAACATATTACATTACAATATGAGATACAAGTTTTGTGGTACGTACAGATGGCAGCCTTATCGCTTTGCGACCATTTCTTACAGGCCATTTGTGTATTGTAAAAAATACCTTTCAATAAATAAGTATAGTTTAGAGAAATCGTTAAAGACTTTTTATGCCTCTGAAGATGTCAAATAAACTCAATACAGCCTGAATTATAGGCAGATACGTTATAAAAGCTATTACGTCCTATCCTAATGTTAATAGCAAAGAAATTACTTATGTGCTTTTTCTTAACTTTTAAAACATTGATGCTAGTAAAGTTATAGCGATTTATTCCCAAACTGGTAGCCGGGTGATTTCCGATATACTGCGTGGTTTCCGGCATAGTAGAATTTCTTTCTTCCCATGCGGTGTCGTACAAGGCGACTAAGGGATAGGGCTGTTTAACATCAGACAGATATTAATATACAGCTCAGACTCCGCCCTCAGATGCATGGCTCTCAGATGCATGGATACGGCAATAGGCTCACCTTCTTTTATGTGGGACCGAATACGAGCCATGCATCTGAGGCTGAGTCTGGGCTCTATATATCTGTCTGATGTTAAACAGCCCTATCCCTTTGTAGCTTTGTACGACACCGCATGGGAAGAGATGGAGTAGCACTAATTCTACTCTGCCGGGAACCACGAGCGTTATAATAATAAATAAATAAATAAGCCTTTATTGCTGTTAATATTACAGTTCAGTTCACAAGTTATTAAAATAAGTTGACAATAGGTTTGGTTTTCCTTTTATAAATCAACAGCTTGTCCTTCGACAAAGGCCTCCTCTAAAGACTTCCATCTATTTCTATCCTTCGCTATCCTCATCCACCCTGGACCGGCAACTCTTTTAATGTCGTCTTCCCAGCGTTTCTTTTGTCGCCCTTTGCTTCTTTTGCCGTCCCTTGGATACCACTCTGATATTATTCTTGTCCATTTCTCTTTCTGCTCTCTTAAAATGTGTCCTGCCCATCTCCATTTCAATGTTTTGCATATATTTTTCGCGTCTTTAAATTTGGTTATACTTTTTATGTTTTTTAGTCTTACTCTATCTTTTCTCTTGACCCCAATCACACTCCTTTCTATTCCGTTTTGACAAACATTTATTTTATTCATTAGTTGTTCTGTTAATGCCCATGTTTGACAACCATATGTTAAACATGGCAAAATACACCTGTTAAATACTTTTCTTTTTTCTTTGATGGGCATATTTTTGTCTTTCATAATTTCGCTGAGAGACCAATACCTTTTCCAAGTGTTCGCGATCCTTCGATCAATTTCTTTAGGCATGGTATCAGTTGTTGCTATTAACTGTCCCAAGTATACATATTCCTCCACATAGTCTATGTTCACTAAATCTACTGTTATTTTATATGTCTGTGATGCATTAGTCATGATTTTTGTCTTACCCGTGTTCATTGAAAGGCCTGCTTTCTTACTTTCATCCGATAGATTTTGTAGCATATGTTCAAGCTTTTTGGGACACTCAGAAAATATAATCAGATCGTCTGCGAAACGTAGGTTATTGAGGTTTTCACCATTTATATTGAGTCCATATCCTTCCCAATCTAGATTCCTGAAAATCATCTCCAGAGCCGCTGTAAACAACTTGGGTGAAATAGGATCACCTTGTCGGACGCCTCGATCTATAGGGAACTCCTCACCCATCGTCTCCAATCTGATTTGTGCTGTGCATTTTGAGTAGATGCTCTTTAATATATTTATATATTTTCCATGTACTCCCTGACAATGCAGTGCCTCCCATATATAATCGTGTTCCAATGAGTCAAAGGCTTTATTGTAGTCAACAAATCCCAGGTAATAGGCTTTGTTGTATTCTTTGTATTTTTGAACGACTTGTCTTAGAACATGTATATGATCTACAGTTGCGTATTTGCTACGGAAACCTGCCTGTTCTTTCGGTTGGTTTTCATCGAGTATGGGTGTGATTCGAGATAAGATAATTTTTGAAAAAACTTTGTAGACATTTGACATCAAACTAATTGGTCGATAGTTACCTATTTCTCCTTTGTCTCCTTTTTTATGCAGCAATATTATAGTAGATTTGGTCCAGTCTGTAGGGATGTTTTCGGTTTCTATGATTTCATTAAATATATCTGTTAATATAGGAGCAATTGCCGGTGTAATAGATTTAAGTAGTTCATTTGTTATTTGGTCTGTTCCTGGTGTCTTGTCCCTTTTTTGTGTATTAATTGCTCTTACTGTTTCTTTAGTTAATATTTTTGGTATTGATTCAGAATCTGTTTCATTGCCTCCTTTTGTCACTACTTTAAGATTCCTACTTCGGTACAAATTTCGGTAATAGCTTGAAGCCACTTTAAGTATTTCTGATCTTTTATTTGTATATCTTCCATCTTCCGTCCTTACCCCTAGCATCCAATCCTTTTTATCACTTAATTACATATCGAAAGAACAGGAGGCACGAAAAAGGCAAATTTGCCTTTTTCGTGCCTCCTGTTCTTTCGATATGTTTTTTTAAGGTATTAAGTCTTTTTACTTTCTTATCCTTTCTGATGCTTTCATTTATCTTTTTACTGATTTCTGATATTCTGTGGCGATTAGTTCCGGTTTCCTTTCTTTGCAATAACTTTTTCCTATCTTGTAAGAGCTGTAGTGTCTCCTTAGAAATTACACTTTTATTATCTGTATTTATTTTTCTTGTTTCTGTTACTATTGTGCGTACAAAGTTATTATATTTTTCCTGGAAAGGTATGATTTTCCCCCCATCGTTCTCTATTAACGCCTGTAGATTAGTCATAAGTTGATTGCTATTACCTGTGCATACAACGGCAGAGTTATTGTAATGAAATCTTGTAGTTCTTTTTATAGGTGCACCTGTTAATTTTGCGCGCACCATTTTATGGTCCGTATTAAAATTTAAATGGTGTATGATTGCTACATCCTGAATGATATTGGCATTGTTAGACATAATGTAATCAATTTCGTTTTTATGAAGTCCATTTGGGGAAAGCCATGTCCATTGTTTTGCTTTCTTTTTCTTGAAGAAACTATTGAGTATCCTTAGTTTGTTTTCTAAAGCAAAGGTGACTAATCTGCTTCCGTTTTTACTTCTTTTACCATGTCCATATTTGCCCACTGTGTATTTTTCACCACTATTTTTACATGTTCCTATTCTTCCATTGAAATCACCCATTACTATAATATTTTTGTGTGCGTTTTGAATTGTTGTTTGTAGATCTTCATAAAATTTTTCAATTTTTATTACGTTTTCTTCTTTATCTGATTCTGTTGGTGAGTATGCCTGTATAATAGACCATTTTTTATTTTTATTTAAGGGTAGCGTTATATTTAACATTGTTATTCTTTCAGATATACCTTTTATTTCTTCAATTTCGTGTGCGAGTCCCTTTCTAATTATAAATCCCACCCCGTACAGTCCTGGTGTCTCACCTTTGTAGTATAAAATGTAGTTCCCGTAATCTTCTATTCCTTCTCCATATTTTCTTACTTCACAGAGGCCTATTATATCCCACTTTATATTTGCTATGGCTAGTTCGAGTTCAAGACGCTTCTCAGTAGTTCGTAGTGATTTTGTATTAAGAGTGGCTATGTATATATCTGAGCTGCATTTATCTGTCTTTAGAGGGTCGTGGTCTTTCTCCCCCACGAGGACCAGTCGGCTTGGGGGAAGCACGAGCGTTATATAATTGTTTTAATGAATCGATTTTATTACTGCAATTGTAACTGTACCGCCAAAACAATAAAGTTAAAGATATTATATGGCGGCAAATGATTTTCACCAACCGGACTTGTCGTCACGATTGATAAACATTAAAAGAGCTAGATTAGATTAGATATTGTAGATTAAAAGCCTATATACTTACATTCAATGACATGTGAATTAAAAGTAATAAAAATGTCGACTCGATGTCGGAACGCGATGAAAAATAAAACTACTACCTACCTGATATTGTCGAAAACAGACTTACATGATTATTAAAAGAGTAAATAAGAGGCTACTATCGAAAAATACGCGGCAGGAGCGGCAGCGGGAGCGACGAAGGATCGCAAGCCAAGCTGCCCGCATACGAAGGCAACTCGGGCGTCAGAGGTCGATGAACGACCGTTTTCCAGGGACGAATTGGGGACTCTGTAGTCCCCACACACCCGAGGAGAAGGCCAGATCGTGAGAGATGGCCCTGGGTCGGCCGGGGTGCGAGGGATATGCCTGTCAACCTCACCTTCGGCAACCAAAACGACCCACAAGCGGCGTGCGTTTTAGTCGGTTCGAGTTCGACATAATCTCTTCCACCAGCTCCGGTGGGGAGGTATCCGTGGGGATATTGCGCACGTAAAAAAAAAGCTATCGGAAAATACGCAGACAATATTACTGCCAGAGCCTGTACCAACCCGTCTAGCCAGAGCGTGGAAAAGCCAAAACCTCCCAACATTGGGAGAGGCCTATGTCCAGCAGTGTACTGCGATGGGCTAATTGATTGATTGATTAATTAAAATAGGGATGAGACTCTTTTTGTACAGTATTTTCATTTGAATCTCTCAGTAATAAGCTACTATTATTAATCTACGAATGTATTTGTAGCTACAAGTCGCAGAGTGCCGAGCGACGAGTCTCACGCGAGCTATACGTCTTGTATTTTCATTTAAATCTTTCAGTAATAAGCAACTATTATTAATCTACGAATGTATTTGTAGCCACGAGTCGCAGAGTGCCGAGCGACGAGTCTCACGCGAGCTATACGTCTTGTATTTTCATTTAAATCTTTCAGTAATAAGCTACTATTATTAATCTACGAATGTATTTGTAGCTACAAGTCGCAGAGTGCCGAGCGACGAGTCTCACGCGAGCTATACGTCTTGTATTTTCATTTAAATCTTTCAGTAATAAGCAACTATTATTAATCTACGAATGTATTTGTAGCTACAAGTCGCAGAGTGCCGAGCGACGAGGCTCACGCGAGCTATACGTCTTGGAGTGGTGGAGCGGACATGCCAGCGACCACCACCAACGGGTTGCTGCACTAGTAATATAAGTACCTTTGTAAGATTACCTTCACAATAAACTTCATTACATTTCATTTATCAGAAGTGTGTGTACAAAAGGCCACAGTTCAGCTACTGCTACAGATTGGGTAGGTACAATCTTCAGCGATGGTTTTCAGCATACCGCGACTATAATAACATCGTGTTGTGTTCCCAGCGGTGAGTAAGGTAGCCAGAGCTCATTATAGAATTCGTGCTCTCAGTGGGAAAACTAAAGGCTTGTCCTGCTTTGTCTTCTACACTGACGGCACAGAAACTCTGTAATTACAGGGTCGGAAGCGCGAGTGTGGCTCCTCTGGTGTTACACACGTCCATAGGCCACAGTAACCACTTTCCATCAGGTGGGCCGTGAGCTTGTCTGCCACTAAGTGGTATATAAAAAAAGCCCAAATTTAATGATTTTATCATTTATCATTAGCGGTAGCCTAGTGGTATGGGTAATGGACTGCTGAGACGAGGTCTCGGGTTCGATCCCAGGTTTTACCATGGCATACACCAATGACTTTTCGAGGCTTTTCGAAGTTATGTATGTATTTATCGCAGGTTTTAAGTGCCCGGTTAATGGCAATAGGCTCGCCACCTATTACATTGGGACCAAAACATAAGCTGGCGAAATGTGGGTCCAACACCTCTGCCTTTGCCTTGCCCTTCGGGGCTATATGCCCGTGAGTTTATAAAAAAAAAATTATCATTGTAATATTCCCCTAGATTCCCCTCTAAACCTTCTCCCCACCTCAGTTGAGGTCGGTTTAACCAGGTATAATGACCAGATATAACGCTAGGTTGAAAAAGAATCCACTGGCGATATGAGTCGATTTTGTTTCCGGTTGTATTAATTTTGTATTTTTTAACTTCTGTATTAATTTTGTATTCTTTAACTTCTTTTTTTATTGACAAAATATTGCACGCCGCAAGGCTAAATATAGTGTTACCTAATTGTACGAACATAACATCCCATATACTTACCTGTATTTGCAATTATAAGAATAAATAAATAAATAAAGTTCTGTCAGTCTAGATCTTACTTTTTCTCAGACTCTTCTTTTAGGATATTTTTAGTTCTTATTCTTCTGCAGTCGGACTTCTTAGAACTCCTATTACCCTTAACGTCCGCTATAGAAATACAGCAATAGGGCAATACAATAATATTTCCCCCTATTTCCTAATCTCAAACTCATTAATAATTTAATAATTTAATATGCCAATAAATAAATTTAAAATAGAAGTGAAAAAAACTTTAATGAGTAAAGGTTACTATAAAGTGGATGAGTACCTTAATGATGTTAATGCGTGGTCAACATAAGTCTCTCTCACACAAAATAAATTGTAAACCAAAACAAATTTATAAAAGAAAAATAATCTAGTTCTAATGTAGTTCGCTGAGTTTCTTGCTGGTATCTTCTCAGTAGAACTGAACCAGCGAAAGAATAATTTTCCAATGGTTTATTTTTACATTATTTAATATTTTTATATTATTTCTTGACATACATAATTGTAAAATTTTGACGTTCATGTGTGCTCTTTATGTGCCTAAACTGAATAAATGAAATTGATTCTTTGATTACTTAGTTATTTTTTGTAATAGCAACTTTTTTGTGTTTTGTCTGCCAAAAGTTTGCAAAATTTCGAGTCAATCCGTTGTTCTAAGTACAACCCCAATTAAGTATGGTGTGCTAATTATAAAGATGAGAAAAAAAAAGCATTCAATCAGGATTCGAACCCCCGATCTTTTCCTAACAGACGAAAGTTCGTGCGAGTATCGGTAGATGACTCGCATCATCGCCGCACGACGGATATATATAGGAAAATTTGAATGGCTTCAGGCAGGGTCCTGTGACTCAGTGGTCAGAGCATTCCCCCTGCAAGGGAAATATCACAGATTTGAATCCCGCCTGAACCAATTAAATTTTTCCTATCTTAATTGATTTGAATAGTTAGCACACTAAATGCTTTACAATATTCAATAAAAAAATATATACATACATATAATCACGTCTTTATCCCCGTAGGGTTAGGCAGAGGAGGACTAACAGTACTAACACCCACATTTCAGCAGTCATTGTATTCCGCCCTACGTAATAGGGGGTGAGCTTATTGTCATCTTCCGGGCATTATGGTTGACTCGAACCTTGTATCTGTGCCTGAGTCAGAGCTGTATATATCTTTCTGATGTTAAATGTCGCCTTGAACAACACCGCACGGGAAGAGATAAGGTGGCCCAAAATCTACTCTCCCGGGAACCACGTGGCTAAAAAAATAACCAAACTTACGATGGTAAATGTTGCCATAAAGAAGCAGTACGTCTGTATAACATGATCAGCCACACCCGCGTCTGATATACATTTGATATGATCTCCGAAGTACTCCCTAGCGCACACGAGGATCACAAACGCGAGGAACAGCGTCACTGTCATCTGGTAGTGCAGCTTGAAGGCGAAATTCTCAATGGCTACTTTCCTGGCCGTCAACTGCAGCTTCAGGCGCGGAGCCAAGGTACTGGTTATGGCTCCTGCTAACATTGTGGTGGAGTTGTTTTCTTGATTCTAGAGGAGCATCTGAAGAACTGTTACCTGGAAGAAGAGAACGTAACATTAGGAAACCAGGCGGTTCGGAGACTCTTTCCTTTGTCGCACCATTAAGGCCTGAAATTCATTACCAGTTTAAGTCTTACAGTCCCGGGTCCTTTAAGCGGGGCGTGTAAAAGCATATGATGAGGCTGTCAAGCTGAGTGTCACTATTGTAACATGGTATATGTAAGTAATTGTGACCCTCTTTACTGAGACTTTGCCTTCACCTTACCATAAGGCGAGGCGAAGTATAATTGACGTGTCTTATAAAAAAAAAACTTTTTTTGGGACGTGTATTTATTGCTAACTTAATGCACTTTTTCATCCTAGCGTTAATCCCAGTCGCATCCGAAGCGTTCACCACTGGTGTCCGCTTTACCAATCTGAGTGCTATACTTCAATATTTTCCGTGAAGTGACTGCCAACTGACCTCCACAACCCAATGGGGAAATCGAAGCATTGCATTTACACCAGTTGTAGAACTTTTAGGGCTCCAACAACCCATAAGGACTGCCAATGTAGATGTTCGTATGGCAACCAGGACTGCCGGCTTAACATGCTCTCCGAAGCACGAACAGACCAATGCAAATACCTATATTCATGTTCACAAATATTGATACTGAGCGGGAATTGAACCCGCACCTCCTGCATGCAACCGTAAAGTATTTTTCATCCCCGATCTCGGAAAGAGTAATTTTGCTCTACGATTTCTGAGTGCAAATCGTTTTAATGCTCTAGAAGTCTAAAGAGTAAGTAAATTTGAATTTAGAACATCGTGTGCAACCTTAGGTTGTGTTTCAAAACATCATTAAACCTATTACTTCTACCTTTATGGTGCCGAATTTATCGCATTTTTTTTTAAATTTGTTATAGACTTAGAAACCGGTGTAGCCTAGTGGTATGGGTAGTGGACTGTTGAGACGAGGTCTCGGGTTCGATCTCAGGTTTTACCATGGCACACACCAATGACTTTTCGAAGTTATGTGTGTATTTATCGCAGGTTTATAAGTGCCCGGTTAATGGCAATAGGCTCGCCACCTATTACATTGGGACCTAACTGGCGAAATGTGGGTGCTAGCACCTCTGCCTACCCGTTCGGGAATACAGGCGTGAGTTTATGTTTATGTTATGTTATAGACTCTAGACTAGAAACTCCTTGGCTTGATGTCCTTTTTTTTAATTAGTTTTTTTTTGCATTCATTCATTTCCTGGCTGAGGTAGGATGAAAAGTTACGTGTTGCACTCGAGTGCAAAGATTTTTCATCTTGTGCTCTTTTGTTTCCCTCGCTATCGCTCAGGATTCAAATTTATTAATAATATTAATTAAAGAATCCTTCGCGTGCTCGGTCATCAAACTTGAGCACGCGGTTAAAAAGCAACTTTGCACTCTTGTAAAACAAATAATTATTAAAAGTCTGTTTCATTGTGTCGTTATTATTTCACTTTCAAGACACACAGCGGCACTCAAACTGCAAGTATATCGCAATTACAACTGTTATCTAACAATACGGCTATGATTATTGTGGCAATTATGTCGATAAGGTATTCTCAAGGACGACACTCCTTATTGTATTGTATCCATTTAGACTATGTGTCACAAGACTTCACGAGAACCATTGATTTAAATTGTATATCTCAGTGACAAAAACAAATAAAAAAACAAACCTGATGACATAGAACATACTGAATATTAAAAAGGACGAAAACTGTGCCGAAGTACTAACCCTTCGTTTACACATATACACATATAATCACGCCTTTATCTCCGGAGGGTTAGGCAGAGGTGAATTAACACCCACATTTCACCAATAATTAAATTCGGTCCCACGTAGTAGGGGGTGAGCCTATTTCCGTCTTCCGGGCACTATTATTGACTCAAGCCATTCATCCGAGGCCTAGTCTCTGCTATATATATCTGTCTGATGTTAAATACCCCTATCCCTTAGTCGCCTTGTGCGACACCGTATGGGAAGAGACGGGGTGGTATAATTCTACTCTGCCGGAAACCACCAAAGAAAACACCAAGTAGAAAAAAAGTATTTGACAAGTTGCAATATGTCACAGGCTACAGTGTGAACGCAAATGTGATTTATACTTGTTTACAACTTGTTGGCTATACATCCTATGTGAACGAAAAAGTATCTGAGATACATGTATAAAACAAGTATTGTGAAGTTTTTTATAAACAAGTTGACAACTGGTTTCGTGGTGTAAACGAGGGGTAAGAGTGTGTTCACATTATCCGGTTCGATATCGGTAGCAGACGAAGACAGGCATACATCCGATAGTGGAAAGGAAGTAAAATGTATAAAATATATATCTATCTTTCACATTATCAGGCCCGATATCGAATATCGGAGTCGACACCGCTGTGTTCTCTCGATATCGGATTATTGAATATGACTCGAACCGACTACAACTTTCACACAGAGACTAAACAGCGTCGCAAGTGACTTTCGACCTTAATGACATTTTCCTAATTACGTGTCTTCTCGCGTTAATGACGCGAATACAAGAAAAATACTTGAAACTATGTCATGTTAATTAGGTCGAAAGTTGCTCTTATGTTTTGTTAGGTTTTTTCATCCCTAGCATCCCTAACTAATAGTACTATCGAGCAAATAGCCGTATCTGACCGATTTTATAGGATATATGTGAAGACAGAAGATGGTGTCCGCTATCGACATCGGCTATCGTCGTCCAATACCGATATTGCATCAGACAATGTGAAAACGGCCTAAGAGTGTCTTGCCTTCACGAGTCACTTAGTCCGAAATACGCATATGATATATGTCTAAGTACAATGCGCGTGAACTTGAATATTTTGCGTAAAACCATATGACCTACACAACCAATTGGTGGTAGCAAAGCATAGCAGCTAAACCAGTTGTTGAGCTTTTTAGGGTTCCAACTACCCTTAACAACTGCCACAGATGATAACCGATGATAACAGTATGATAACCGGGACGGCTTAACGTGCTCTCCTAAGAAGTCCAACAACTGGGACAAACCACAATGTCACTTCACGGAAAAAATCTAAGCTTAGCCGCTTCTCACATAAATATACAAGAGTTAGGACACGATGATATTTCCGTCCCAATTGAGCAGTCCGACAGGAAAAGTACCTCTGCCTTACAGAATACTACGGCCACAATAACCTCGTCTTGTGTTCCTAGCGGTGAGTAGGGTAGCCAGAGCTCACTGGGGAGTTTATGTGCTGTCAGTGGGAAGAATAAAGGCTTGTCTCTACACTGACGGCACAGAGATTCTCTGTGCTTACAGGATCGGTAGCGCGAGTGTGACTCTCCTGGTGTTGCACACATCCATAAGTCACGTAACCACTTTTTATCAGGTGGGCCGCGTGCGAGTCTACCACTTAAGTGGTATAAAAAGAAGATTAAAAAGCCGACCACAACTTAGTTGCGAAATGGTTCAGAAGATGATGACTGACCCCAGATGAACTGGGAAAATAGCAGATGACAGGTGGCAGACGAATGATTAAGAATGATTATGATAAAATAGCCCACTACTGCGTAGCTTTGTACTTATCTGTGTAACTAAATCTCAGACTGATAAGACCATGTATTTGGTTTTGACACACAAGTAGCCATTTTATGGCACGTTTCTGCCATATATGACGAGGATTTATTTGAGTTTACCATCAAATAAACAGTAAAAATATAGGCCAAGTAAATTGTATGTTTTGGTTACTGTCTGACTCTAAGGCTGGCTGTACACGAACTACTTGAACAGTTACTCTGTGCGATTTAGATTGGCAATAGTGAAACGCTCAGACGGGACTTGAACCAGCGACCAGTCCCTTACAGGACGAATGCTCTGACCACTGAGCTGCTGAGCCACGTCTTGAACATTCGATAATCTCCTTCACCTCTTATGTACTCTAGAGCCTTTGAAGATACGTAGAGATGTTGCGTCCATATACCATCAGAGTGTCCGTGAATATTCTGAAGAGATGAGCCAATTAGTCCCACCATGTCCTTTCCTATATAGGACAACACGTGCAGGCCTTATATCACCCGCATACGATGCAGAATATCCCATTAAGAACCAAATCGTTTAGAGACTATTTCCTTTGTCGCACTGGAATTCATTGTCATATACGTGTTTCCTTCTTCCTACAGTCCCGGATCCTATAAGCGGGGCGTGAAAAAGCATATGATGAGGCCGAAGCTGAGTGTCACTATTGTCACATGGTATGTGTAAGTAATGATGACCCTCTTTTATGGTATTTTGGCCTTCAGCTACGTGTTTTATCTAAAAAAAATATCTAAAACTACCTTCTATCAGTCGGTGATCAACGTAGACACGGACTGCTTTTTCAGTTATAAGCTTTCAGGCTGCCATTGTTTGAATGGATTAATAAGCTTATCGTAGTCCACTGCTGGACATAGGCCTCTCCCAATGTTGGGAGGCTTTGAACTACTGTTTCCAACATGGCCAGATGCGTTGGTACAGGATTTCCTTCTGTTGCAGTGAAATCGTCTGCGTATTTTGCAGTAAGTCGCCTCTTACGACACCCGTCGGAGGAGATGGGGTGATGATACTTTTATTATTTCTACGTCACCACACGGATAGTGGTTATTGTTTACTTTACTACGATAGCAGTTGACACTAACCACTAAAGGATACATACATATACCACTGAAGGAGGTAGGACACGGCGGTATTTCCGCCCAATTGAGCAATCCGCCTGGGGAAGTACCTCCGCGCTACAGAATACCGCGGCTATAATAACTTCGTGTTGTGTTTCCAGCGGTCCGACAGGAAAAGTACCTCTGCCTTACAAAATACTACGGCCATAATAACCTCGTATTGTGTTCCTAGCGGTGAGTAGGGTAGCTAGAGCTCATTGCAGAATTTGTGCTGTCAGTGGGAAGACAAAAGGCTTGTCCTGCTTTGTCTTCTACTGACGGCACAGAAACTCTGTACTTACAGGGTTGGCAGCGCGACTGTGACTCCTCTGGTGTTACAAACGTCCATAGGCCACGGTAACCACTTTCCATCAGGTGGGCCGTGTGCTTGTCTGCCAACTAAGTGGTATATAAAAAAAATAAAAAAACACTAAGGCCCGTATTCTAGAAGGACATTCCTTGAATCTCGATTTATCTGAGGACATATTGTATAGACCGAAATACATTGCGATTCAAGTGAGTATCATTCTAGAATTCGGGCCTAAGTGTAGCAGTTCTCGTGCTTCATATTCAACAAGTCAGTTTCCTTAAATTCTGGTCAGAGACACGAGAGTAAGTCGACAGCTCGAAGAGACATCATATACTTGTTACTACTTGAGCGCATGATGAAATTTCACCACGTTGCCATTGGAAAAGAGGTGTATATACTAACCGCCCGAAACAGACGCCACTGTCCGAAGCTGGTGGGGGTTAGGGTAAAAAAAAATGATAGTCAGTAACTCAAAAGATGTTAAGGTAACACCTATGACGACTGTACTTATTAACCAATGCCGATATAATAGTGATTAGGATCTAATCACTGGTCTAGTACGAGCGACACCCATTGCTTCATTGATAGCCATATGGCTAGAGAGAAAGCGAGTGTTGAGACGACAGCTAGCAGTAATGAATAGTATAATGATATCTAAATGTTGCGTTGACCTTAAATAAATATGAAGGAGCGGCCCCAGGACCGACCCCTGCGGTACACCGGCCGATATCTCATGCCTATTGAGAACGGTCATGCTAGTGTAAATGACGGCTCTCTCCGACAAATACGCCCTTAATAATGCGGCGAAGTAAAAAGGCATTTCTTGACAGACGAGATCCTCCTTAATGCAACTCCAGGAAGAAGTTTTGAATGCGTTGGCGATGTCCAGGGACACTGCCAAAGTCACATCATCACGTGCAATTGCTTCTCTCGCCAGAGCCGTCACGCGTGATAGCATCTACGGTAGAACGATCCCGTGTAAACCCTATTGACCATCCGCCAGCTCCAACCCCACTTTAGAGGGGTGTTTCACGAGGCAGCTGGTTCTGACTCTTTCAAAAATTATGCACACCTCTACGAATATATAGACTGAGATGGCCTCTCATTTGGAGCTCGAAATTTTAATGTGCGAAAAATCCCCACGGGATCCCCCACCACCGGGCCAATAGGGGAGGATAGTGAGGCTATGTCGGACTTGAACTGATTAAAACGCACGCTGACTGTGGACCGAGGTGAGTTTCTCTGAAACATATACCTCGCACCCCGGCCGGCCCAGAGTAGTGTCTCACCTATCATTTTTATGTGGGCCTCTGTTTCGAGATTCATCGAAATCAACCGTTGAGCTTATAGACACAGAGGATGCTACATACAACATACATACGCATGTAAAATATGACCATCGCTGGTGCAGTCGCGTACAAACAAATAATGTCAATTATACGAGAATACACTTTTTGTCACGGTTTTTCCGACACACAGGAATAGAATTCCGTGGAGTGTATAATTATAGCAGACAAAATGTGATGAGTGCCTTTCCCTTTCGGGAATAAAAAGACTTAAGAACATGATAAACAAATCAATAATCACAAAAGTTATTCAAAATATCAGTTCAGAATATGCACCAAAATAAGGATGGGTCCAGTTTTTCTTGCGTCACATCACTTTTAAACATAAAACCGTCTTATATCTCAACAATATTTATAAACAAAACAGATTAGGTCATTACACAACCTCATTTCTATTACAATCTAATTAATAACTCACCACAGCTTCCCTTATCTCATCCGTAATGTCTCCAACCTCTCTCTAAAGTTCACGACACTCGCACTTGTTACCAAATTTCTACTTTGAAGTCTTACTACGTGACTATAAGAATGGCTATGTTATACTGACAAGTGTCACTTCGTCGAGCTAGCGTGTCACTGGCGTATCTCTTGATAACGATAAGATATCACCGACATTTGTTATACTTTAGGTGCCGAATTATTGAAAAACTGCAGAAGAAAATGTTGAAGATTATTGTCTGAACTTGGTAGAACTTGCAACCGTCGACTTTCGACTGCATTGATGCAAGAACGTTTTTTTTTTTTTGCGATGAGGCTATCATCATCATATTAGCTTTGTTCTCCTTTGCATCATAGTTTTATGGGACTTCACCTTCTAGGAAAGCATGTACCACAGTCTCGTTTGTCAACCAGGTGTTTCGACTTACAATCCAACCGATTGAGTTCATAGAACTTGCCTTCAAAACCATTCAAGCTTGCGTTCAGTCACTACTTCTAAATCGAACGATCTTGCGACCCGTTACTGAATTAAGTTTGACGAATTTCTGAATAACGTAAGAAGTACGATCACTATATTCTTATGATTTTTAAACATTCGGTCATTTCGATCACTGTTTCAAAATTTTACGTTAAGCGTCATAGAAATTAATCACTTCTGCTTAATACGTGTTTCAATTTTCACTTTAACACTCCATTTTCACTTCAAATTTGACTGTTTGTACATGGCTAAGTATAGTAAATAAATATAGACACATGGTTTAAACAAGTAAGCTAATTAAGAATTTAAACAAACCAACAAACTTATGACAGCCACACTTCACATCAAATCGTCAGCACTAAAGTACAATACTATAATGAACGAAGTTAAGTTAGTGTAAAGTAAAATAAGCTTAGGAACACTTTGATTATGTTGTTTGTCTGCGAAATTTTACACTGCAGCAACATAACATAGCGTCTCATTACAGCGTTACATCGTTCAGCTAAATCTGCTAATTGAATGAATTCCTATAAGTGGATAGAAATATTTGAAACCGGCAAGCTTGCATGAAATAATTAAAATAGCAGTACAGGACCTTGATTCCGCTAAAGCAATACCAATGTCATACCACGGACGCTGCTAAATACATCAATTAATTTTAGACTTAGAGGAGGTAGGACACGACGGTATTCCCGATCGACTGGGGAAGTACCTCCGCCCTACAGAATACCACGGCTATAATAACCTCGTGTTGTGTTCCCAGCGGTGAGTAGGGTAGCTAGAGCTCACTGGAGAGTTTTTGTGCTGTCAGTGGCAAGACCAAAGGCTTGTCCTGATTTTGTGTTCTGCACTGAGGGCACATAAAATCTCACAGGGTCAAATTTACAGGGTCGGCAGCACGGATGTGACTCCACTGGTGTTACACACGTTTATACGTCACGGTAACCACTTTTCCTCAGGTGGGCCGTGTGCGTGTCTTCCACCTAAGTTGCATAAATAAAAATAAGACTTTCAAGCAATGATATTAAAATCCCAAATTAAAAGGCTTTTTGCAGAGTGAATGAAAAAGTGTAATGAAACTCTTCTCATTTAATTTTGGACTTTCACCGTCTAGAAATAGAGTCTAAAATTCAATGGCATTTTTTGCAGTGTCTGTGGTATGACTGTGGTTTTCCTTTAGAAGAATCGAGGGCCAGGAAGCTTGTGAAGTATGTAAAGACATTACTCACACCTGTAAATCCCCAAAGGGGTAGGCAGAGGTGTATTAACACCCACATTTCGCCAACTATGTTTTTCGGTCCCACGTAATAGGGGACGAACCTATTGCCGTCAAGCAGGCGTTTTGTCCTGGGCTATATGTTTACTGTCGGATGGAGAACAACCCATTCCCTCAGTCGCCTTCTACGACACCCATAGAGGAAGAAATCCCGGGAAACATATATACGAAATAGACGTGAGCAAATGAATGTAAAAATTTGAATCCCAAGCATTATCCGATGAGACGCTGGTGCTTTGCTTTCAGTCTTGCACTATCCACCTGTACAACAACGGGGACAGTAACGGTAAGAGACGGCCCTTATCCTAGATAGTTAAGTGTATCATTATCTTTTCTGTGTAGATATACCTTTAAGAGATGAAGTCAGTGTTGACCACCTGAAGATGGTGTATTTTGCATTAATTGAGTCCATGTTAAGGTACAGCATTCAGCTTTGGGGTAATAGCTTTAAATATAACTGTATAAAGGCATTTATATTGCAGAAAAGGGCTATAAGAACAGTAGTACGTATTCCACAATGGGAATCTTGTAGGGAGCATTTTAAAAACCTGTCCATATTGACCGTACCTTGCCTCTATATATTAATGGTTTTAAGTAATTTTGTAAAACACATAAGGGATTACGAAACGAAAGATGATAGAGTAACACGTGAAATCCCTCGAAGGAACCATTTCAAAGCTACATTGAATCCGAGAATTAACGTCGTACATACATAGTGCGAAACATTAAGCAATAAAACTGTTTAATAGTCTGCCTAGTGACTTAAAGCTATATATACCTATATATAATAAAACCAATTCCTTTAAGAAAAAGTTAAAGTCCTTGCTGTTGTAAAAGTGTTACTACACAGTGGAAGAATTTGTGGATGATGACTAAAATGTTTTTGTGACTAAATGTAAAGTTGTAGTTAGTTGTACCTAAAATTTTATTTTGTTCATTTCATTTTGACGTTATAGTGTATTTTCAAATACATATAATGAACAAAATGAAATTTGAAATTTATCTAATAATTAGATAAATTTCAAATTTCATTGAATCATTAAATAGAAATTGAATTACTTTATTGAATTCATTCTTGTTCCTGTATACGGTAAAATCTCTCTATAATATTACACTCAATAATGCACCTACTGAGTCTTTCTCTAAGAACCACCTTTGGTTGACTGGTAGAGAATGCCTGTGGCAATAAGTCCGCCTATGTACTTGTGCATGAAGTTTAAAATATAATGATATATCATGCATTCTTTTTTGGGCATAATAATAAATTTTTCAATCTTCTTTCTGCCTCATCGATAGTACCTCTTCAAGTATTTACATTTAATCGGGTTTTTTTATATACCACATAGGCGGCAGACAAGCACACGGCAACATGGCAACACCAGTGAGTCACACTTGTGCTGCCGATCATGTAAACACAGAGAGATTTTGTGCGTCAGTGCAGAAGACAAAGCAGGACAAGCCTTTGGTCTTCCCACTGACAGCACAAAAACTCTTCAGTTAGCACTGGCTACCCTACTCTACGTCGGGAACACAACACGAGATTATTATGGCTGCGGTATTCTCTAAGAGGTACTTCCTCAGTCGGACTGCTCAATTAGACAGAAATACTGTCGTGTGTAGGACTCCTCGACAACATACGTTTTCTTAAACATATAAAAAAACTGACTTTTGCATTTAACGTGGTCTGTGCTCATACCCACTCGCTGTAGGGGAATGGGTAATAATAATCGACGAATATAGGAAAGGTTTTTTTTTTTTTATACCACTTAGTTGGCAGACAAGCACACGGCCCACCTGATGGGAAGCGGTTACCGTGGCCTATGGACGTATGCAACACCAGGGGTGTCACACTCACGCTGCCGACCATGAAGAAACCTTCTGATGCCATATATTATGATGCCTGATACAGGATTAGCAGCGCGAGTATGACTCCCTTGGTGATACACCCGTCCATAGGCCACGGTAACCACTTTCCATCAGATGGGCCAGGTGGCATAAAAAAACCACGGTGTCGCCATCTTGCCACCGGAAAGGGAAGGCGTGCTTGCATAACTGGAAATGTTAACGGAAATAGCAAGAAAAGAGTCTTCAAAAAATATTCTTATTCCCATCAATTTTTTTCTTTCAATAAAGCATTATAACATTGTACTTGTAGATAGCACTTCACATTGAGTGCCTAGGCTACATGCACATTGTTCAAATGTAGCACAATCATATTGATAACATACTCGTAATGATATATCATATCTGCAATCACTTGAAAAGCAAGGAATTCTACGTATCGTAAAGGATTCTTTGACGCAACCAAATTATTTGCTGTATAATGTATCCCTATTTTGAGTCTAGAATTTCGTAAGAATAGTCTTTTTTTGCGTGCGGAAAATCCCTACAGATACCCCACCACCGGAGCCGGTGGGAGAGGTTATATCAGACTCGAACCGACTAAAACGTACGACTGACGCCTGTGGGTCGTTTGGTTGCTGAAGGTGAGGTTAACAGGCATATCCCTCGCACCCTGGCCGACCCAGAGCCACCTCTATCGATCTGGCCCTCTCCTCGGGTGTGGGGAGAATAGTCTAGTTATTCAAAGTTGCGGACGGATTCTTCTGGCAATTGGTACTCCTTTTTTTACCGCTTAGGTTTGTTAGGGTGTTTAGTGGAGTTGGTTTGAGGCAGGATCATTACGGACTGCATCAAACGGGCAACTCCACTGAACATGCTGTACCCTCTGGCAGGCATAGCTCCACCAGAAGCAAAAACAAGAGACGGATCCCCGACACCCACTGTACAGCTATGAAATGCGCCGGAGCTTCATGAGATCCACTCTGGCTACAGACAGTACCCCACAGTGAGCGAGAGACCAAAGGTGAGAAGACAAGCTTCCAGCTCCGGTAGGTTTCACTAGAGCGACGAACTGTTGCCTGGATTCCATATTCAGTGGCCAACTTGAAAGTCTTTAAACCGCCTGCGGACCCAAGTTGGCCGCTGCAGAGAAAACATGGCAAAAGTCCTTCGACTGCGGGGCCCAATCCCAGTCCAAGTCGATGCTCGTTGTGCCCCTTCACTGGTACTACCGACGAACTCTGTGTAGCGCTGTTGCTGTGGCCAAGTATTGGGCCAATAAAATTTAAATACCAGACATTAATTGCCAGACCCAACCATTGACTCGAAGAAGAAGGCCACTTAAATGGCAGACATGCACACGGCCTACCTAATGGGAATTGGTTCCAACGGTCAATGGTCGTGTTCAACATCAGCAGCGTCACATTCGTACTGCTGAACCTGTTCCTGCGAGCGTCAATCCCATTGTTCTTCTTCGTGTTACAATTCTACTTCGTGGTACAAGCCCAAAACTCGGCGATATTAACTTGATCTTCTTTCACTTCACGCAGGACGGGAACTCGTCTCCTTCGGTATCTTCCATAGGGGAGACAGAGAGATGTTGATATAACCGTAGCTTACACTCCATTTTGTAGAGTCCGTCCATTTTTAATGGCGTCTGGTATGGTCCTATACTTGAAAATGCCAGGCTACAAAAATAAAAGAAGCTATAACAGGTTTCTAACTTTATTTATTATTTACTTATTTTACTTACACACAGCAGGTACGACGGAAGGTGGTCCTTCGACATCAGAGATGCCCCTTGCTTTCTGAGGGTGGAGCTAATTGGAAGAGCTCATCTAAATACTGTCATCACGTCGCCTAGGCCATGATTGAGGCGCCGCCGCTGTTTTATTTTACAAGTGTTTAAGGAAGACCACATCAACTGGAAAGTTATCTTACCATCAGGTGAGGTGAAATCTAATTGACTTATCCTATATTAAAAAATCATGAAACATATATCCGAAACTTCGGGTCTGCACGAAATGGGAACGAAAGATAGCATTTACGCACTATGAGATTACTTTGGATTTCTTTCTGCAGGGCTCAGGCCAATCAATCAATGTGGTACGTGCTGTCTTCGTGGTAGGGGAGCTTTAGGAGGAATTTTCCAATCTACCAATCCATCAATATATACATACTAATATTATAAAGCTGAAGAGTTTGTTTGTTTGTTTAATCTCAGTAACTACTGGTTCGAATCGATAAATTATTATTATATTGAGTGGACCGATTATCGTTGAAGGTTTTAGGCCATACATTATCACGCTACTACTTCAGGGAGCGGAGCAGTGAACATAAATGTGTTTAGTGGAAAACCAAAGGCTTGTCCTGATTGTGTCTTCTGCATTGACGTCACAGAAACTCTCTGTTCTCACAAGGTCGACAGCACGGGTATGACTCCCCTGGTGTTGCACACGTTCATAGGTCACGGTAACCACTTTCCATTAGGTGGACCATGTGCTTATCCGCCACCTAAGTTGTATAAAAAAATGCTGCTGATAGATGGACGAAATTCTAGCATAAATTTCCTCTTTCCGATTAGTAGGTCAAACGACAGTCCCTATAAAAGTATATGAAAAAAAAAACTAATACCATAACTAAAGTATATATTATATTTATAAACAACTCATACCGTCGAATTACGAACTCCTCCTACTTTTCTTGGTCGGTTAATAATTAATAAATCAGTAACATTCAATGAAATAATATTGTACATAGTCATAAATTATATTGTTATCGTTGCAATAAACAAGACAACATTAATCCCAAGTTAATCTTATTAATCCGTTTTAATTATCGCTGGATTAGCTTCAGCCATGATTGATTTAACTGATAAGGGGAAAATCGTCAATATTGTTTGTTTGGGGTATTATAGAAATCTATAATCTCAAACGAAGTCAGGTGGAAGGGATTTCTGTTAGCCAACAAGCACCTAACCGCGTATTTAGAAAATATTGTAACACAGTGGCGGAGCCACTAGTGGCGCCATCTGAAAACCAGTGTTTCGTATACCCTGGTGTGCGTAGCTGAATGCTTGCTGAGATGGTGTCCCATTTGACTTTGCACGATGTCCATTGAATGTAATATACTTCATTATTATTCCTTTTATTTGAATTCTTAGATTTAAGAGATATTGCTATATCTATAAATCACTAGAAGCTATATCTGTAATTCACAAGAAGCACATTTATTTCCTTCTGCGTGGTTCCCGGCAGAGTAGAATTTGGAACACTCCATCTCTTCCCATGCGGTGTCGTACAAGACGACTAAGGGATAAGGCTGCTTAATATGCTTACAGCCCAGACTCTGCCTCAAATGCATGACTCGAGTCAACAATTGTGTCCGGAAAACGGTAATAAGCTCACCCCTTATTACGTGGGACCGAATACAATGATAGGGGAAATGTGGGTGTTAATTCACCTTTGTCTAACCCTTTGGGGATAAAGGCGTGATGATATATATGTATGTTAAAATGTACCTACATTGTGCGTTATTTAAATAAATGCTTTTTCTCGCTTCTCCTTCTTTCTTCTGAAAGTATTATTTTATACTAGCGACCAGACCCAAACGCAATTAGAGTTTCCATTCCTCGTTCATCTTGATAGAAATCCGTAAAATTATATTTACATACTCTCTAGCACTCTGAAAATCTTATTAAAAATATAGGTATGTGTTTTAAAATGTAAAGAAAATTGAAGTAAACGTAATAGAAATTTATTTGATTTATTTATTCAATAAACAATATTACATTGTGTTTGAAATTCCATTTTTTTTTTAAACCACCTAGGTGGCAGACAAGCGCACGGCCCACCTGATGGAAAATGGTTACCGTGGCCTATGGACGTGTGTAACACCAGAGAAGCCACACTCGCGCTGCCGATCCTGTAAGCACAGAGTTTCTGTGCCGTCAGTGTAGAGGACATAGCAGGACAAGCCTTTAGTCATCCCACTGACAGCACAAATTCTCCGCTGAGGTCTGGCTACCCTACTCACCGCTGGTAACACAACATGAAGTTATTATAAAACTTCGTTATAAAACTGCGGCATTCTGTAGGGCGGAGGTACTTCCCTAGTCAGACTGCTCAATTGGACGGAAATACCGCCGTGTACAGAAGTACTTCCCCAGTCACTAAACCAGTTATAATATAATTGGTTTAGTGATTAGGTACACAGCAGGTATTGTATTGTTCAGCCTCAGTTTATGTAGGTTATCGGTCAGTTATCGTTGAAAGAAAGTTACTATCGAAGTAAACGTACTTACATTAAGTGGGTACACTTGTTTGACGGTCTGCAAATCTAGAAATAATTCGTTACGTATAATACCTACTTGTCGTCATCCGTGTGAAGTATCACCACCCCATCTCATCCGAAGGGTTTCGTGAAAGGCAACTAACGGAATAAAAAAACAGAACTGATGATATCACTACGAGAGAAGGAAAACTCAAAATACTATCCTGTACCAACCTGTTTTGCCAGCATGGAAACAGTAACCCAAAGACTTTTTTTTTATATAGGACACGTCAATTAGACTTGGTAAGCTGAAGGCAAAGTCTCAGAAAAGTGGGTCACCATTACTTACATATACTATGTGACAATGGTGACACTCAGCTTGACGGCCTCATCATATGCTTTTTCACGCCCCGCTTAAAGGACCCGGGACTGTAGGAAGAAGGAAACACGTGAGGTGGTAATGAATTCCAGGCCTTAATGATGCGACTCGAAACATTGGGAGAGGCCTGTTTCCAGAAGTAGACTACGATAGGCTAATTGATATAATACTAAACAACGGCATAGAGAGGTTACAGTTTTTGAGGAAGAAAAGTTTTTTCTTACCTCTCCGGGATTATTACAGAACCATAAGCAATTTAGGTTAGAGGGAATATTAGTAAAAAATATGATGAAGGGCCCCCTAAAATCTAACCACACGTCCTGATCGACTACCCGAATCTCGTTGGTGGACACACGGAAACAAATTAACTTTTTTTTTTATATAGGACACGTCAATTAGACTTCACTTTGCCTGATGGTAAGCTGAAGGCAAAGCTTTCTTCTAGGCAATCTTGGGATTGTTTTTTTGTTTTGTGTTTTGATTAATCTTCTACAAGTTTACAACTTGTTTCGTAGTGTAAACGAGGAGTAAGCCTCCACACAGCACGGTCTACGATTGCTTCCTCACTAGACTTGTGATTGTAATCCAAAATTATGACTAACAAAGTCCACTCTCTTCAAGGATTTTCCTTGTTTGCGGAAAACGCTGATAGCTGTAAAATTTGATAGGCAATCTACATGATACGCCTGCAGTACTTGCAATACGTCACAATTAGAAGGAAATGAGATGTGTGACTGTAGAATGATTAATTCGCAAACAAGTTATAAAGATCGGACACATGTGCAAATACAACGGCGATACATTTATTACAAAGAGGTAGAGAAAATTATTTCCGAAGTCATTTATAAAGAGATAGGGGAAATTATTTCCGGAGTCACTTATAAAGAGATAGAGGAAATTATTTCCGGAGTAACTTTTGGTTCTTCCAGAGGGGCATCAGAAGGTTGGCAGCGCCAGTGTAAGCGCCCTGGTGTTGCATACGTCCATAGGCCACGGTAACCACTTCCAATCAGGTGGGCCGTGTGCTAGTCTGCCACCTAATTGGTGTAAAAATACTATTTATCTAATCTGTACTGTCCGTCTATTTAAAGAGAATTCGCAATTACATAAACATCTAGAGTAAATACAGAGTTACTCCCGATTGTAAGCTTTCTTACATATTTCTAACTATGTAGATTATGTAACACCTAAGTTGCCTGTAAGAAATTGCCGCAGAGCGATAAGGCCGCCATCTGTACGTACCACAAAACTGATATCTGCAATTGTTACAAGTAAACAAATAATATCTTTCATATACAAAATAATATCTGTCTAGTAGCCTCCTTCTGCGAGCAAGTAATGCTCGTGAAGGAGGAGGCGGGGCGGGAGCGGCAGCGGGTGCGACGAAGGATTGCAAGCCAAGCTGCCCACGTACGAAGGCAACTAGGGCGTCGGAGGTCGATGAATGACCTCCGCTCCTCATGAGCGCAGGCCTGGAGCCGCCTGTCACCCTGGCAGAAGCAGGCCGTGGCGGTGGCGCGCCTCCCCGTTTCCGGGGACGAGTTGGGGACTCTGTAGTCCCCACACCCGAGGAGAGGGCCAGATCGTGAGAGATGGCCCTGGGTCGGCCGGGTGCGAGGGATATGCCTGTCAACCTCACCTTCGGCAACCAAAACGACCCACAGGCGGCGTGCGTTTTAGTCGGTTCGAGTCCGACATAACCTCTTCCACCGGCTCCGGTGGGGAGGTATCAGTGGGGATTTTGCGCACGTAAAATAAAAATATCTGTCTAGTTTTCTATCTACTTTTTTATTTATAACGGATGCACCCCGTGGTGTTCTGATGCAGTGTTTTTTTAATGTCCTTCAAACTAACTTTAGTGATATTAAAATATAATATTTTTAAAAAACTTGCTCTGACCATCCAAATTGGTGCAGTCCTTTGGAGGTAATAAGCGTACAAAAGCAACAGTCTAATAAAAATGAGTATTAAAGTTATCGGAATATTTACCATGTTGTATTCCAATCGGTTAAGAAAAAGAATTTCTTTTTTTTTATGCCACTTAGTTGGCAGACAATCACACGGCCCACCTGATGGGAAGCGGTTACCGTGGCCTATGGACGTATGCAACACCAGGGGTGCCACACTCGCGCTGCCGACCATGAAGAAACCTTCTGATGCCCCTCTTGAAGAACCCCATATTGTAGGCGCTTGGGAAAACCGCAGCAAGTCAATTGATTCGGGATTTGAACCAGCGATCTTTTCCTTAGAGGGGGAACGCTCTGACCACTAATGTATTGTTCAGAGTTACCGATATTTCGGAGCTGATGCAAGCACCATGATCACGGAGGAACAGGATGCATGATTGCAAATTATTTACCTATATTCTATTAACAATTTTGAAATAACTACTATAGTTTTTAGTACTACTATAACCTATATACATAGTTAAAATTATATTAATTATAAAAATAATAAAATAAATTATATTAGAGCGTGGGCACCAAGCTCGCAGCACTAATCATGTTTTTTTGAAGTGAAAACTTCTTTAGCGGCGCTGTGTACTTTTTTTGGAATGGGTAAAAATTTCTAAACTCGCGTCAGGACACGTGACCTGATCGAAAATTCGTAAGACGGATGTAGAGAGGACAGGCGGCGCAGGGCGCTTGCGCGAATATTCGTGTGTGTTACAGCGTGCCGTAATATCAAAAATGCACAACGTTAATATTCAAGTTTTCACTTCTGCCGGCACTCCCGGAGTGCAACCCGTCGTTTTTTTTTATACCACTTAGGTAGCAGACAAGCACACGGCCCATCTGATAGAAAGTGGTTACCGTAGCCTATGGACGTTTGTAACACCAGAGGAGCCACATTAGCGCTGCCGACCCTGTAAGCACAAAGTTCCTGTGCCGTCAGTGTAGAGGACAAAGCAGGACAAGCCTTTAGTCTTCCCACTGTCAGCATAAATTCTCCAGTGAGCTCTGGCTACCCTACTCACCGTTGGGAACACAACACGAAGTTATTATGGCCGCAGTATTCTGTAGGGTGAAGTACTTCCCCAGTCGGACGGCTCAATTGGGCGGAAATATCGCCGTGTCCTACCACCTAGAATCTTCTAGAATCGTGTGATCTAGAATAACCTCACACCTGAGACGAACTTTTCGCAAATGTGTCCGCTCTCTAAATGTGTGAACTAGCACATAACCGCTAAGGATATAACAGTCAGAGCTATAAATAATTGAGTCGTGACATATTTGACTCATATTTGAGTACAAACTCACGTGTTTAGTAGGAATCTGAGTAACTGTGATAATATTTGCAGAATTGAGTAACTGTGTGGTTGTTATTGTTTGAATTGTATTGTAATATATTTTTAATATTTGAAACTCATTATTAAACTCGCAGAAGGTCTACCTAATGGAAAGTGGTTACCGTGACCTATAAACGAGTGCAACTCCAGGGTAGTCACACTCGTGCTGACGACCCTATAAGAACAAGGAGTTTCTGTGCCGTCAGTGCAGAAGACACAATCAGGACAATCCTTTGGTCTTCCTACTGACAGCACAAAAACTCTCCAGTGAGCTCTGGCTACCCTACTCACTGCCGGGAACACAACACGAGGTTATAATGACCGCGGTATTCTGTAGGGCGGAGGTGCTCAATTGGACGGAATTATCGCCGTGTCCTATACTAAAAAGTGGAAAAACAGACTTAGGACTCCGTGATGATTGCTTCTGATGCAACCAGGGAACAAAGCCAAGATAATGACGTCTATTCACACTTTCCTCCTACTAAATTTGCAATGTCAATTGCAAATTTCCTTGCACTGATCATGACTCACATGTTCTACGTGATCAAACTGTCGTAGCAAATCTTTCACAACCGGTGTATCATTCTCTTTCACGAAATATTTTCATTTATTACATCATCCATCATTCTATCATTTAGTTTCACTTGACAAATTTTCATCAGGAAGCTTCTTAACCTTTTTGTTTTCCTCCTGCCCTTATCCCAAGATTATTTGGAGTCGGCGGCAACATGTGTTCTTTTTCCATTCATCTCTAGTTGCAGTCATTTCATTCAACATTCACTCCCTTCTTAACCATGTCATCTTTCACACAGTCCATTCACCTCATTTTAGGCCTCCCTCTTCCATCCATCCGCTTCCATAGTTAGTGCCTTCCTTACGACATTACTTTCATCCCTACGCATTACATGCCCGGACCAGGACAAACGATTTCCTCGTAGCTTTTCTGTGATTGGTGCTACTCTCAAAGTTCCTTAGCTATATCAAATCAAACTTTTCAAAATTCTATCGTGTTCATCATTTTTTATCGTACCTTGCATGTTAAGATATGATTGCGAAAACTACAACATGGCGTTGCTGCACAGCACTACCGGTCCGTATATAATAAAAAAAAAAACTAACGCCTATATACCCAAAGGAGTAGACAGAGTATTTCTATGTATAATATCTATGTAATTACAAAAAAAAGTTTCTAAGTATGTTTATCCGTATTCTAGATCCCATAACACAAGCTAGTTAAGCTATGCTTACCATGGCTCTAGATAGCGTTGTCTAGAATGTCGTGGAATATTTATTTTATATTTATTTTTAAAAAAAAAATTGATTGTTTATATTTTGACTTATTTTGGAATAGTTACAGTTTAGTTAGGTAGTAAGTATCTTATTTCAAAAGGCTTATTTTATTCGACCTCCACGTGGTTCTCAGGAGAGTAGAATTAGGGCCATCCCTTCTCTTCCCATGCGATGCAAGGCGACTAAAAGGATAGGGCTGTTGAACATCAGACAGATATATACAGCCCAGACTCCGCCTCAGATGCATGGCTCGAGTCAATAAGTGCCCGGAAACGGCAATAGGCTCACCCCTATTACGTGGGATCGAATACAATGCGGTGAAATATGGGTGGGTGTGGGCGTAATTATATGTATATGTATATGCTAGCCGCGTGGTTCCCGGCAGAGTAGATTTTGGGCCACCTCATCACTTCCCATACGGTGTCGTACAAGGCGACTAAGGGATAGGGCTGTTTAACACCAGACAGATATATGCAGTCCAGACTCAGCTTTAGATGCATTGCTTGAATCAACAATAGTGCCCAGAATTCGGCAATAGGCTCACCCCCTATTACATGGGACTGAATTCAATGATTGTTGAAATGTGGGTGTTAATTCACCTCTGCCTAACCCTCCGGGGATAAAGGCGTGATTATATGTATGTGTATGTATGTATTTTTTCAGAATATGAAGACGACCTTGTCAAATACCCAATTCATTGAATGATATGGTATAGGTCACTATCAGAGTATCAACAAAAGATTTGTTCCTATCTGGTACGTCTGCAAGGTCTATGATGCCCATTAGTTTAGGCTCTTAATTATTCACGATGTCCAGTAGTTTAATACTTTAGGATCCTTAATTATCAGGATAGTTGCGTGGTTTCCCGGCAGAGTAGAATTTGGGCCACCCCATCGCTTCCCGTGCGTTGACGTAAGGGATAGGGCTGTTTAGCATCAGACAGATATATACAGCTCAGACTCAGACACAGATAGTAGAGCGCCCGGAAGAAGGCAACAGGCTCACCCCCTATTACGTGGGTCCGATAACAATGATTGGTGAAAAGTGAGTGTTAATTCACTTTTGCCTAACCCTTCGGGAACAAATGCGTGATTATATGTCTGCATGTATGTAATTATTAAGATAAAAGACATGTAATTTAAAACATACGAATAAAAAAAATCTACCTTTCTTACACTTAAAAACCATTCAGCTTCTTCAACCGCTCTCTTTAATATCTTCATCCATCACCCATTCACCAACATTCGTAATCATAACTCTTTAACTCACTAAATTGTCAAAATGAATCGTACAAAATCAATCTCCCGCCATGTTACAAAAAGCTGTTAGGATAAACTTGTATAATAAGCGTATATTTACAACTTAGCGGTCTGTTTCATAAGCTTATGTGCAAGGAACCTGTTTAGAGTCACGTTGCAAAAAATTGTTAATGTCTGTGGCGTAGAGCACACCGACACGGGTTCATGTGACTCGTTGGACTACTATAAGCGAAGTTCTCACGTGATTCTCACAAGATTCTCATGTGGTTATCACTCAATCAGAATTTTTGTCGACACTTTTCATTTAAAATTGGCTTTAAATGACTGTTTAATGTTTTTATATGGTGTGTAAGATCGTTATCTACACGCTCTTTCTATTTCTATTTTATGGGATTTTTTTTACTTTTCTCCTCCCTTTGAGATTTGATAGTAATCCACTTGTTGGGTTTAAATGTCACAATCACATGTGATTATCAGCGGATAGATAATCACGTGGGCCGTATTTGCTACTTTCAGTACGGTAGCCATTCAGCTTGCGATTAACCTGTTATTATATATAATATATAGTCCTGACAATATTAGCGGTATGGTTCACGTTACCTCTAAAACTAGGTAATGGAGTTCGTAAAACATTTTATGAACATTAATTAAGAAATGCTGTCTAATTGACGTATTCTATATACAAAAGAAAACATTCTATATTAAGTGCGAGAGTGTTAGTTGTTTTATTTATAGAAGAAAAGCAGATGATAAATCAGAAAGACTACAGAAAAAAGAACAAGACAGAGAAAATTACAAAAATTAAGTGAGTACCAGATGGCCTAAGATTCCACTGGTAACCTTTAACTACCTTAGGATCATAAGAACCATTGTAACTTCTGAAATTGCACTTTCATAATGCCACAGACAGGAGAACAAAGGCAGGTAATAGAGAAGTACAAGAAACAAAAACCAAGTAAGGTATTGTATATCATCCAGCACATGAAAACGTTGCTCCTCAACTCTTCCACGTCAAGTCAAGTAAAATTAATTTCACGTACTTATAAACTCGCCTCACCGCACGTGATGTCCGAACGAGTTCCGAACCAATAGTACCACTTCACACACACAGACACAAAGTCCGTGCATATAAATAACCATACATGTCATGTACATAATAAGATGTGTGTGTGAATGTCTTGTCCAGAGCTCGAGAGAGTCGCACGACTGCATTCCTGCCCGCGACGCACGCGCACAAGGGTCAATGTGAAATCTCTCGCTCTTTCTAAAGGATATTCATCATTATGCTATCCATTGTGATCAATATTTCTATTTCTTACAATATGATAATCAAATGATAGTAAGAACGCGTACCTATTGCGCATATATAGAGTACAGTGTGCATTTTATGACGTGAACTGGGGTCAACATATATACATACATACATACAAATAATCACGTCTTTATCCCTGGAGGGTTATTCAGAAGTGAATTAACACCCACATTTTAATTATTCAACTTTTGTTTTATTCAACTTCTGTTTTATTTATTTGCTATTTTTAATTAATGTACATTTTTCAATGCCTAAAATTACAGTCTCCCTCTTTTTCTCTATTCCATTTTTGTATATATTGTATAGTTAGCATGGTTTTATATAAATTTGTAAGTAATTGTATATTATAATAGCATATTTTATGTACCTAAACTGAATAAATTTAATGTACATACATATAATTTCGCTTTTATCTCTGTAGAGTTAAGCAGTGGTGAATTAACACCCATATTTCACCAATAATTGTATTCGGTCCCACGTAATAGGGGGTGAGACTATTGCCGTATTCCGAGCTCTATTGTTGACTCGAGCCATGCATCTGAGGCTGAGTCTGGGCTGTATATATCTGATGTTCAACAGCCCTATCCCTTAGTCAACATAAGCTAGTAATATTCTTTATAAAAAGAAAAAGAAAAACTATGAGGAGAAAATTGGAAGGTACACTGAATTATCCTTTAACAATACAGACATACAAACATTCACGCCTATAAATCTTCGAAGAAGTAGGCAGAGAGGTAATACACCCACATTTCGCCAACAATGATTTTCGATCCCACGCAATAAGAGGTAAGCCTATTTCCGACAACGTTGCAGATTGGGGGGATTGTGGGCACATTGTCTTGGGCTGTATGTTTACAGTCGGATAGAGAACAGGCCTACCCCTTAGTTGCCTTCTACGATATCCACAGGAAGAGAGCATCCTAGTCTACTCCACCGGGAACCCCTCAGAAAATTACACGACATGAAAAGTTAATTATGCATATTTTCAACAAAAATTAAATAAAAATTACAACAAATGCAAATATCTATATGCATATATCTTTTCATGTTCGTTTTTTCAGGTTCATATATGGGTAATGCTATATTATGTGTGATAAAGTAAATAACGAATGCTTACGTAATCATTATCTAGACCTCCCTCCCCCATATCATCAAAATAAGCATTACACACACTAAGTAGTGTTACACTGGTTGCACTCAGTTTGGGGGCCTAATCAGATGCTTTTTCACGCCGCACTTAAAGGACCTGAGACTAGGAAGAAGGAAACACGTGAGCTGGTAATGAATTCTAGGTCTTGGTGGTGCGGCAAAGAAAAAAGTCTCCGAACCGCTTGGTTCTTGCTCGTATATTCTCCACTATGTGAAGGTGATAAATAAGCCCTGCACGTGTTGTCCTGTGTAGGAAAAGAGAGGATGGCTACAAGGGGGAGGAAAGCCTAAGAGAAGATGAATAGACTGTGTTAACAATGACATGCTCAGGAAGAGAGTGAGTGTTGAAAGTAGGAAAAGTTAAAGAATTGATTGAAGTCAAATCTCGATCCAGGAACAGGGCTTCGATTCTGTTAAAGGAAAACCACAGTCATAACACTGACGCTTCTAAAAAATCCATTTAATCATAGTACAAAGTTAAAATGCTTTTTGTACAGTGATGTTATTTATTTATTTATTATTTATTATATTCTTTATTGTACGCCAATTATAATACTCATGTTACAGAAATTGAGAAGACAAGAGCAGTACAAAGGGCGGCCTTATCGCTTTACACAATTTCTTCCAGGCAACCTTTGAATGGAAATGTATGTTGGTTGGAGTCTTTGGGAGTTGTTGGTGTTTAATTATATTCTATACATAATTACTTATGTAAGTACATTAAGTTCTGATTTAATTTTGAACTTTAAAGGTAGTACAGATATAAAGTCTAAAACTGAATACCATTTTTTGCAGTTTCTGTGGCATGACAGTGATTTTGCTTTAGGATAATCGAGGGTCAGGTTTTGCTTTTTTTATACCACATAGGTGGCAGACAAGCGCACGGCTCACCTGAAGTAAAGTGATTACCGTTGCCTATGGACGTGTGTAACACCAGAGAAGCCACTCTCGCGCTGCCGACCCTGTAAGCACAGAGTTTCTGTGCCGTCAGTGTAGAGGACAAAGCAGGACAAGCCTTTAGTCATCCCACTGACAACACAAATTCTCCAGTGAGCTCTGGCTACCCTACTTACCAGTGGGAACACAACACGAAGTTATTATAACCGCGGTATTCTGTAGGATACTGACAAATTCGAGGTAACGGTGAATATATGAAGACTGATCG
The DNA here is from genome assembly GCA_963662185.1 of Eilema griseolum. Taxonomy (NCBI): domain Eukaryota; kingdom Metazoa; phylum Arthropoda; class Insecta; order Lepidoptera; family Erebidae; genus Eilema; species Eilema griseolum. The sequence continues at coordinate 2,894,854 of OY759232.1, forward strand.
TAGTTTGTTTCAGGGTGGCAGTTCGAGTCTCTCATGAGTCTCTTTGACCCTGACTCCTCTAAGTAAACATATTATATAACTCAGAGCGAACTGCTTCGTGCAATAAATAACTAAAATACTAACAGTTCCACACGGTTTCACTCATATTATAATTACAATTGTTTGATAGAAAAGTTTCCGCATTTTTATACATTTTTTGTTTTTGTATTATGTTTATTCTAATTCAATTTGTTTGATAACTATCTATGTAGTTTTCTGGTATATAATACTTCCTAACATTAAATATTGTAAAGTCCAATATTATCTATGTCCGTATTCCGTCAGTTTGTTAAGTTGCTAACTCAAAAACTGCTGAACCGATTAGAATAATTTTTACTTGACGACGCCAAGTGTAAAGTTATCAAGGTTCATGATCTGTTGTTTATTTATTTATTCCACTATAATGTTTTAATTTCTGAATAGATAATGATGCATGGTAAAAATAAGGGTCATATGGTTCCTGATAGTGTATCATTTTTTTCTTAATATCATTTCATTGATGGCAACAGGGCCCAATTTGTTAGTAACAATATTTGTCTTACATCTATGGTTAGCATACAAAATGTCAACAGGATAAAATCAAATCAGGAAAATATTATCAATTGATATTATATTATTGCATTAGATTTGATGTCAGTTAAAAATTATAATTCATAAAACTACAAATATTTCAATTATTAATAAATTAAGTATCACAAGTTAATACTACTCCTTCTTCCTACAGTCCCGGGTCATTTTAGCGAGGCGTGAAAAAGCATATGATGAGGCCGTCAAGCTGAGTGTCACCATTGTCACACGGTATGTGTAAGTAATGGTGACCCTCTTTTCTGAGACTTTGCCTTCAGCTTACCATCAGGCAAGGCGAAGTCTAATTGACGTGTTCTATATTAAAAATAAAAAAAATCTAAATGCAATAGTCAATAAAATGTCGTATAGAATAACCTATCGAAATATGCCGTTTAATAGCAGCACATATAATATAATATAATTCTTATAATAGCAGTTAAGAACTAACCTGCATGGACTAAGAGCCCGTGGACGCCAGACCTTCATCATTTTATAAAAGCTAAAATTATTTTTATTGTGTGTAGGTTCATCTGCTCCCTCATAGCTCCCCGACTACTAATTAGAACTGGACAAATCAGGTATCGTTAGAAGCATCATAGTCGTCCGCTGGTTATAGACTATATAATATGTCACTGAATCTAATGTGGCGTCCTCTAGAGGTCATAAAGTACTGTGTCAAAACATTAATTCTAGATAAATATGTCGTGTTTGGTATCAACTGAAAAGGCTTAATTATCACATTTCAAATATGTATAAATTATATCTATTGCTTGCGGCAAAATAATATAAATGAAAAATCTAATACACGACTATTGAAAAATCACGCTCTGAAAAATATCAAGGATAATCGTATGCCACTTAGTCTAACCAAACAATACATTCTAGGGAAAACTGACGTATTTAATTTTTTTTTATACTACCTAGGTGGCAGACAAGCACACGGCCCACCTTATGGAGAGTGGTTTCCGTGACCTATGAACGTGTGTAACAACAGTGGAGTCACATTCGTGTTGCCGACCCTGTAAGAACAGAGATTTTATGTGCCTTCAGTGCTGAACACAAAATCAGGACAAACCTTTGATCTTCCCACGGACAGCACAAAAACTCTCCAGTGAGCTCTGGCTACCCTACTCACCACCGGGAACACAACACGAGGTTATTATAGGCATGGTATTCTGTAGGGTGGAGGTACTTCCCCAGTCGGACTGCTCAATTCGGGCAGGAATACCATCGTTAGTTCAAGACACAGTTAGTTAACACACTTCTACCTACCCTTTGTATATCTATATACCGTCGTACATATATGTAAATGAGGCTAATTACTCGTCACGCTAATGTCTCGTCCCGTTAAATTAACATTACAGGTCATTAACATTTACTATATAATGTTTTATTGCTTTAATTAAACTAAATTTGCATTTTAAATTGTTACACTAAACCTTGAATAATTACTCATATTATGTAACGCATAACTTAGACGTTTTATGAATGGTTGAACATTTACTATTTTAGCACAGAATTGGATAGGAAGCAACACCGTGTAGTCTTTGTTATGTACTTTTTACACACGTCAAAACTTTTTAAAGAAATTTATAGAAATATAGCTATGACGTCACACAAACTTTGGCCTGGAATTCATTACCAGCTCACGTGTTTCCTTCTTCCTACAGTCCCGGGTCCTTTAAGAAAGGGCGTGAAAAAGCATATGATGAGGCCGTCAAGCTGAGTGTCACCATTGTCACATGGTATGTGTAAGTAATGGTGACCCTCTTTTCTGGGACTTTGCCTTCAGCTTACCATCAGGCAAGGCGAAGTCCAATTGACGTTACCTACATAAAAAAAAAAAAATTGGTTATTTTTCTGTAGTTAATAGTATATTACGGTACGAGTGTGTAAAGTTGGTGATTACCGCTGAGGCGCCATTAAGACCTGAGCCGACAGGTGACGGTCTTAAGAGAGCCGAAGATGGTGATCATCAATACACACGTGTATAATACGACGTTTTTCAACACACTTGCGAAGAAAATAATACTAAAATAGATATTTACCCTTGTAGTTTTCAGGTAAAATAAGCTTTGTATAACGTTAAAGGCTTCACATCTTATATCGGGCGGTGAACAGCATAAATCATTTTCTTCATAACTAGTACGTACTTGTACACAAGTTAATTAATAATTAACTATAATTTCAATAGTGAAATCGAGTTGAAAATTATATTCGCAAAAGCGGGAAAATTTAATTAGTTTTCCTATGCGCGCGCATCTAGCATAGACCATAGACAATAAAACTGAGGTTTTATTTCGAAACGTATACGTAAAATGGAAATTTAAAAATTTTACAGAGAAAACGTAAGTTTATTGAGTAAAAGTTTTGATAATTAAACTGGTTTAATAAAAACTCTTCAAAACACCATCATAAGTCATTTAAATACCTACCTTAATTACTTTAAGCATTTTAGAATTATTGTTATAATCTGCATTTGACGCCTGAAGCACAGGACTACCTAGTTCAGACACGGCTTAGATAATATCCCTAAGTAAAGATTATACATACTTACCTAATATAACTACCCATGCACAATGTAATAACGCACGATAGATTAAGAACCCACGTAAAATACTGTACGATTATGAAACAAATTTGATTTGAACTAGGGGTTTCATTTTTTAAGACAGATAGATTTACAGTAGAATAAGTAGGTAGCATGTGTACAGTTCAATGTACAATGTGCTGTCTTATCGCTGAAGCGATTTCTTCCAGGCAACCTTGGGATGGACAGTAATGTCATAAAAACAAAAGATATGGTGTAGTTATCGGCTAAACTAAATAGAAAGTGTATCAAAAAGAAGAAAGAGAGAGACGTATAAGTTTTATTTATTTCAGTTTTATTAATTAAATGTCTGTGACAAAGTTAGAGATCATGCAATCATTTATATAACCCGGTCAATTGAGTGTCTGGCCAGCGCCCTAATGATTCTTTACGAAACTGAATTAAGGCGCGAACTTGTGCTACATAAAAACTTCAATTCATTTTACTTCCGTTGTATTTTAAGTTTGATTTTAGAGTTCTTACCGTTGAGCTAGAAACATGAAATTAGGAACAAAGCAAGTTCTTACATATATAGATATATATAATCACGTTTTTATCCCCGGAAGGTTAGGTATAGGTGTATTAACACCCACATTTCAACATCATTATATTCGGACCCACGTAATAGCGTGAACCTTATCCCGTTTTCCGGGCACTATTGTTGACTCGAGCCATGGATCTGAGTCTGAGTCTGGGCTGTATATATCTGTGATGTTAAACAGCCCTGTATTAGTCGCCTTGTACAACACCGCATGGGAAGATATGGGGTGGTCCAAATTTTTTTTTATACCACTTGGTGGCAGACAAGCGCACGGCCCACCTGATGGAAAGAGGTTACCGTGGCCTATGGACGTGTGTAACACCAGAGAAGCCACACTCGCGCTCCCGACCCTGTAAGCACAGAGTTTCTGTGCCGTCAGTGTAGAAGACAAAGCAGGACAAGCCTTTAGTCATCCCACTGACAGCACAAATTCTACAGTGAGCTCCAAATTCTACTCTGCCGGGAACCACGCGGCAAGTTCTTAGAGTACACGTACCTAAAGGAAACTGGCTCCCGAGTTTGACCCTCATATTCATACACACACCACTACAGTCACCGATACCATAATCTAAAGAGTTACATCATAACAGCCAGCAGAGTAATTACAGAAACGCAGAACGATCAGACAGTTCACAGACATGTTATGTAAATAATTATCGAAATGCTGTTAATTTACCTTGGACATTTAGCCAACAGCAGTTGATATTACGTAATACGAAAGTATTAATAAACTCGTGGATGATTAAATCATCACTTTATAACCAACTGACCTGAAACACAGGTTTGCATAAACCTAGATCAGGCAGGTCGTAAGAAATATGTAAAGTAGATATATTTTTTAAACTTCTCTTGTACCTAACCTGTAAACGTTATTTTATTGCAATTATACACCTACCTTTTTTTTACGTGCGCAAAATCCCCACGGATACCACCCCACCAGAGCCGGTGGAAGAGGTTATGTCGGACTCGAACCGACCAATACGCACGCCGCATGTGGGTCGTTTTTGGTTGCCGAAGGTGAGGTTGACAGGCATATCCCTCGCACCCCGGCCAACCCAGGGCCATTTCTCACGATCTGGCCCTCTGCCTGCTTCTGCCAGGTTGACAGGCGGCTCCACCAGTCACCCCCAGACCTGCGCTCATGGGGGGCGGAGGTCGTTCATCGACCTATTATACACCTACCTAGTGAGTATGGTATTAATATACGTAGCACCAGAATAAGCGTATGGCCATAAATATAAGACTATTGATAATATATACTTTAAAGCCTTCTTTGATAAATAGACAAATAGTGCCACTGTGAAAGTTAGGGCAGCTTCGCCTGTGGCATATATTTTGAAACCTCATATCACCTATTTGAACTCGTTTTTCTTTAGTTTGCAAATAATGTAAGGAATCTGCCGGATTCGTCGACATTTATGTTCACTGCTCCCGCTCTCTTAATATCCCGTAATGATATGACCAGACCAGACCAATGCAAATACCCATATTTATGCATACAAATAATTCCACTGAGCGTTTACTATCGCCACGAAATAGATACCGTCTAACAAGACTATAACAATCCAGCATTCATATCTTAGTATCATTTGCGCTGCCTCTTTAGTTCAAAGAAAAGCACCTCCACCTCCACCAACTTGAATAAATAAATCATTCGACAACACACTTCGTGTCTAAAAAAAAGACAAAAAATGACCATTAATGCATGACTAGTGCTGAACTTAATATAATTACGAGCTAATTCTCGAGACAAACGACTAATTCGCAAGACCGCCATTTGGCCTGTGACCTGCACACACGAACTCACACACAAACACACACACACTAAAACACACAGTGAAACTAATAACTCATAGTGTACATCATAGACTTAGAGTAAGCTAGATGAGGTAGTAGATTAGAGGAGGTAAAAAAACACACGGCCCACCTGATGGGAAGTATGAAAACCAAATGTGTCATAAAATATTAAGAAAAAATAATGCTCTTAAACCAAGCTTCCCTAGAAGCCTTGGCATAATGAAGGTGTCGTGCGTGCCAATGGTCTCACCACTTTGGACGTCCACGACCGAGCAAAATAGAGAAGGAACAGCTGGAAAGTGAACTCTGAACTCCGTGATCACCTCGACCTCGATGCAAACAGGAAAATATCCCTCCATGATGAGGCAAGAGAGATTTTTTTTTTACGTGTGCAAAATCCCCGCGGATCCCCACCGGAGCCGGTGAAGGAGGTTATGTCGGACTGGAACCGACTAAAACGCGCCCCGCTTGTGGGTCGCTTTGGTTGCCGAAGGTGAGGTTGACAGGGATATCCCTCGCACCCCGGCCGACCCAGGGCCATCTCTCACGATCTGGCCCTCTTCTCGGGTGTGGGGACTACAGGGTCCCCAACTCGTCCCCGGAAACGGGGAGGCGCACCAGGCGCGCTGCCGCGTAAGAGAGACTACTATAATATCGCAAAATTCTCACATATTTATGACCAATTGGGTATTTGACTGACTAGTCTAATTAGTTACTTTATACTAAACGTCCAAACAGTAAGTTAGAAGGAAATTTGAATGAAATAATTTATTGTGACGTCATAATAGGCAAATCATTTACTGTTGTAAGTTGAATGGATAATTAAAAATAAATTAAAACCTTAAAATAAGAACAGACGCAACTTTTAGCGTACTTTTACTATTCTTAATTTGATAAGCTCAATTAAATAATTTATTTTAACTACAGAAAAATACCCAATCACGTTATACAAAACAGTGATATCCCCCAGTAGGTATAGGAGATTGGTGTTAATTTTCAACAAAGACCACGCTTTAAAGTAAATTTTATTTAGTAACTAATCCCGTTGCAAGTTGAACAGCATTGTGGCACACGATAGCTACTGTATCACATCCTTTTCATTCTTTATTCAATATTTTAAGTCTTAGAACTTACAACTTGTCATATAGCAACAATACTCTTTCAAAATGCCAAATTGTTTTAATATGCTTTTTTATTCTTGAAAAATAACCACTCTATAATATATAATGAACTGCTCAAGTAAAAAATTCTCAAGACAAATTGTTTTATGGACATTTAATTTTCAAAATTCGCGCCACTCGAAACGCTCCATACAAAATCGTACTTGTGAGTGACGTCACTCGCCCCTCGCCCGCAATGCAAATGTATGGAGTACAAGAGACTATCGCATTTAACTCGGTCTTCGTTGCGTTTACATGTATATAGTTCATAATAAAAGTAGTTTAAAATTTAATGAAGAATCTAAATAGTAAAAATTGGGATACACTTTGCAAGGCATATTTTAGTTCAGTGACACGCTACGCATGGGTTTTGGAATCTAGGATATCCAATATCTATGGCGTACAATGTACATTCAAGTACACTATTAGTGTTTGTCTGTGTGTGTACTCTTGCATATACAGAGATGAATACTGGCTGCCGAGAGCATTTAAAAAAATGTTAGCGAATATTTTAAATTCCTACAAGTTTTAAATTAACTTTTTCGATTAAATAATTACAATCATTTATTCATGATATTTAAGTAATAGTTTATAGACATGGTTGTATACCCTGGGTGGGTAAGCAGAGGAATGATAACACTAAGACCTGTTTTCCAGGACAACGCTCAGTTATTAATGGACCCCCCACATATGATGGACTCCCCACATACATAAAATAGAATCTACAGTTAGGAATGACAGGAATTTCATCCCCCGCAAACTCAAGCTTTGGAATGAACCCACTGCCGTAGTTTCCTCAATCGACTACAGTATGGGGTTCTTCAAGAAGGGCATTATAAGGTTCTAACAGAGTCGGCAGCGCGAGTGTGTCATAGTGTGTGAGACAAAACTCCAGTTATATAAATATAAATGGCGTATTTTGCCGCCAAAATACGCCATTTATATTTTTTTAAATTTCTCTCGGATCCTGTAGTCCCCACACACCCAAGGAGAGGGCCAGATCGTGAGAGATGGCCCTGGTTCGGCAGGGGTGCGAGGGATATGCCTGTCAACCTCACCTTCGGCAACCAAAACGACCCACAGGCGGCGTGCGTTTTAGTCGGTTCGAGTCCGACATAACCTCTAGGGAGGTATCTGTGGGGATTTAGCACACGGGAAAAAAAAGGCTCGAATCACGAACAAGTTTTGATTCGCGTTTGACTGAAGTCTCGTCACTTTCTAGTTTCCTAACGTAAGAAGGGCCTAAGCGTGTCAATTCAAAACGCTATATCAACCTGGGAATCTGTCTGGAATGCAGCCGACACGTCAGATCGTAGTCAGACACGAACCTGTTTGCTAACCTCCTGTCTCGACCTTAGTCATCTGTGTTCGTGTGTTGCCATGCGAAAGCTACGATGACTAACACAATCCGTTTATAAACTAATGTATTCATAGACAATAATTAAAATTAGAATTCATTTGAATTTGGAACTTCAAATTACATCACTAATTATTTATAGTCCTTTATTTTAGTGGCCTTGTTTCCTTAATAGGTATTAGTGGCCAAGTTTGCCGTGAAGGGATATACCTGTTAACCTCACCTTCGGCAACCTAAACGACCCACATTCGTTTTAGTCGGTTCGAGTCCGACATAACCACTCCCACAGGCTGTGGTGGGGGTGGGGCATATTCGTGGGGGTAATCCGTACGTAAAACAAAAGAGAGGCTGTACATTCAAAAAGTGTGTATATTACTAGCCATTGCCACTTTAGCCTCTCTCATTAACACTCGGCTGCCACCATCATTAACACTCGGCGTAATGACGTAGGAAAGTAAACATATAAAAAAAATGTTGATCGAGTGATGAAAAATTGTATTGTAATGTCGCAATCGACTCACAGGCGGCGTGCGTTTTGACCGGTTCGAGTCCGACATAACCTCCTCCACCGGCTCCGATGGGGGGGGGGGGGGGGTATCCGTTTGGAAATTGCACACGTAAAAAAAAAAAAAATATAAAATTTAAGTAAACTAAGTAGATAGTATATCGGACTCTGTAGTTCCCACACCCGAGAGGGTCGGCCGGGGTGCGAGGGATATGCCTGTCAACCTCACCTTCGGCAACAAAAGCGACCCACAGGCGGCGTGCGTTTTAGTCGGTTCGAGTCCGACATAACCTCTTCCACCGGCTCCGGTGGGGAGGTATCCGTGGGGATTTTGCGCACGTAAAAAAAAAAAAGTAGATAGTATATCAAATCCTCTGTATTTTACCGTCTCTACCATGGTCTACCATATTGAGTGTTCAGATGAGCTCTTCCAACTAATCTCACCCTCTCCTTTCCTGTATAGGAAAGGAGAGGGTGAGATTAGTCAACACGTGCAGGGCTTAGTTGTCACCCTCAATCTGTGCAGAATATACGATCAACAATCAAGCGGTTCGGAGACTCTTTTCGTTGCCGCATCACCAAGACCTGGAATTCATTACCAGCAGCACGTGTTTCCTTCTTCCTACAGTCCCGGGTCCTTTAAGCTGGGCGTGAAAAAGCATATGATGAGGCCGCCAAGCTGAGTGCCACCATTGTAACATTACTGTCTGTAATGGTGGCCCTCTTTCCTGAGACTTAGCATTTGCTTACCCTAAGCAAAGTGATAAAAAAATTGACCGACTTCCAAAAAGGAGAAGTTCTCATTTCTATTGGTATTTTTTAATACGTCATCATGCTCGCCATGATTTATCAGTTGCGACCTAGAACTTACTAACAACGCAACTGGGAAATCTATCCACTTATTGTTTTTAATTGACACGCCAGTTTTTCCGGGAGTGACTGCTGTTTGACCTTCCAAACCCGAGAGGTGGTTTTCCCAAGCGGCTACAATATGACATTCTTCAAGAAGGACTTTAGAAGGCTCTTACAGGGTCGACAGCACGAGTGTAACGCCCCTGGTGTTGCATACGTCAATGGGCACGGTTATCACAGGTGGGCCGTGTGCTTGTCTGCAACCAAAGTGGTTTAAAAAAACGAAAAACCTGCGCCAGTGTCTCCTCCGTTGTTTAACAGGTGCACCGAAAGAGGAGAGGTGAAGTCGATTTGGGAATTGAGCTATTATATATATAGTATCCAATTTTTTTTATACCACCCTGTCCACCTGATGGAAAGTGGTTACCGTGGCCTATGAATGTGTGTAACACCAGAAGAGCAACACTCGCGCCACCGACCCCGCAAGCACAGACCCCCTGTGCCGTCAGTGTAGAAGACAAAGCAGGACAAGCCTTCAGTCCGCCCGCCGACAGCACGAACTCTGCAGTGAGCTCTGGCTACCCTACTCACCGCTGGGAACACAACACAAAAGAATTTGAAGAATCGTATGGTTCCCAGCTGAGTAGAATTTAGACCTCGCCATCTCTTCCCATGCGGTGTCATACAAATCGACTAAGGGATAGGACTGTTTAACATCAGACAGATATATACAGCCCGAACTCAACCTCAGATGCATGGCTTGAGTCAACAATAGTGTCCGGAAAACGGTAATTACGTGGGACCGAATTCAATAATTGGTGAAATATGGGTGTTAATTCACCTCTGCCTAGCCCTCCGGGGATAAAGGCGTGATTATATATATGTATGTATATTTGAAATATGCTATGTACATGTCAACTTATCTATGTCTATTTAATATTTAAAAAAATAGACCGCACATCGCGCACACAGTTTAAAAATGACTATGTGAACTCTAGAACACGTATATCACTACCGGTCACAAAGAATGCATTCCTCGGCGTCGAACTCGCTAACAACCTATTGAGGTACAAACTGTGCATCATCACCGAGAATACACAATTAAGGCCCTTATCAAAATGCTTTCCCACCTTTTTTGCTGACCCTTGCCACTGTGCAGGCAATGCAGTAGGTTAGTTTTAAAAATGACACCGACGTTGAGATCTTCGAATGTAATACGCCCATCATGGAACTCGATCCAGATAACTTATGTACGTTTTTGTAAATGTTTGACATCAAAACTTATGAAAACTAAGATTATACACATATAAAAATAAAATGAAAATCTAACTGTAAACGCATCAGAACATGAGTAATTCTATAGGTTTAACAATCTCACGAACCCGTAAAGTTTATTTTGTCAGATCATATGGAATGTCGTTTACAGCTAAGTACCTACAAAAACATATTTAGATACAGCTAATGAAAAAAGGGGTATAATATTCCTCCCACATGGGTTGGAGGTGGGAGGAAATCAGGCCTAACTAACACGCAATGACCCAGCAATCCGTAACCTACATTCTTACGTGATAAATGAATGAATGAGATGGTATCTAAATATTACTAAGCGCAAAGACATTATTATTATTATTGCGAGAAGTATAAATAATTTTGAAAAAGTTGATCTTGTATGAGCTAGATGGCGCTGTACTCAAGTAGTAGATAATTAGAAGATAATGAGTCTTAATCGCGTTACTTACATATATGCGTAGTTGTTTAATCGATCGCTCAATTAGCCTCCTTAATCCACTGCTGGACTGCGCTCCCAATGTGAGACATAGCATTTAAGCCGCTAAGTTAAGTAAATTACTAAGTTTATGTCATAACAAAACTACTGTCACTGCAAAAAATCCAAAAATAAATTAATCTATATTTATTTACGCTTAAGTCCAAAATAAAATGAAAAATGATTTATTACACTTTTTCGTTTACTGTACAAGAAGCCATTTAATTTTAGGATTTAAAAACATGACATGTTTTTAAAATCAAGAATGTGTGACCTATGGAGTCACACTCGCACTGCCGACCCTGTAAGCACAGAGACTTTTTGTGCCGTCAGTGCAAAAGACAAAGCAGGACAAGCCTTTGGTCTTCCCACTGACAGCACAAAAACCCTCCAGTACGCTCTGGCTACCCTACTCACCGCCACAAACACAACACTATGTTATTATAGCCGCGGTATTCTGTAGGGCGGACGTACTTCCCCGGTCGGACTGCTCAATTGGAAAGAAATACCGTCGTGTCCTACCTCCTCGAGAATAAGACATTACAGGGTATGACAGTGGCTTTGACCTGCCCTAAAATTAGCGAAATTAAGGCCTGGTCCTTTGGCCTTCAGCATCCAGTCTAACTCGGCAATCAGGATGGTGTGCGTCTCACCGTTTGCTTGCAGATTCGTGATCCTCGTTTACTTTAGCAGCCATCGGACTTTTGACTTATGCATCTTTATCTAGCTAGTTAACCTAGTGGTATGGGTAATGAACTGCTGTGACGAGGTCTCGGGTTCGATCCCAGGTTTTACCATGTCACACACCAATGACTTTTCGATGCTTTTAGAAGTTATGTGTATATTTATCGCAGGTTTATAAGTGCCGCCACCTATTACATTGAGACCTAAAACAAACTGGCGAAATGTGGGTCCTAGCACCTCTGCCTACCCCTTCAGGGATATAGGCGTGAGTTTATGTTATGTTATATTTATGAAGCCCACGGTTTCGATCGAATGCAATTTTGATTTCAGCATCAATCAATTCATTTTCATTGAAATATCCAAACACCTTCACAAACTTTAACATTTAGGATTAGCAGGAAGTAGGATACCTTCTTCATCATCTTAGCGTTAATCCCAGTCGCATCCGAAGGTTTCACCTTGAAGTCTGGGGTCCGCTTTACCAGTCTAACAGCAGATGTGGCTGAACTTCGATATTGTCCGTGAAGCGACTGCTATCTGCCCTTTATAACCCAAAGGCGATAATAAAGCATTGCAGTTTGATTATCTGTTGAACTTTTTAGGTCTCCAACTACCGAAGGCTTGTTGTACCATATGGTGGTCTTCGAGGCACGATCAGACCGATGCAAATACCCATATTCATGCATACAAATATTTGCCCTGAGCGGAGATTGAACCCGCGCCTTCTGCGTAGCAGCCGCGTTCGTTACCGCCACGCCACAGACTCTATCAGAAGCAGGATACCTATCAGTAACATTAGTTGCTTGTCGAAGAACGTCTTCAAATGTATTCTAAGCACAGTTCGAGGCTTAGATGTCACCCGCACACTGTGCAGAAAATGCGATCAAGAACCAAGCGGTTCGGTGACTCTTTCATTTGTAACACCATTAAAACCTGGAATTGTTTACTAGCTCACGTTTTTCCTTCTTCCTACAGTCCCGGATCCTTTAAATTGGGCGTGTAAAAGCATATGATGAGGCCGTCAAGCTGAGTATCACCATTGTCACATGGTATATGTAAGTAAAGGTGACCCTCTTTTCTGAAACTTTGCGAAAAGGCGATGTCGAATTGACGTGTCCTCTACATATTTATAAAAAAAAGTTAAGCTTCAAAAAAATTTACAGCTCTTTATTCACACAAAAGTGTTATCTCAGTTGTCGTAACATTGCTTCAGCCGGCGATAACACCACGTAACATTGGTAAGCGGCTATGCTCTTAATCCCTGGATATCGTAAGACTCGTCCAAGTAATCTCCCTCTGTTTTATCTTACTAAATCCACGATTACATGACAGGTTTTATAAGGTAAGATGCACGTTAGACATATAGAACCAACTATTATCTGTTACTCATTTTTGTTTGCACCAGATAGAGAAGTACATGGTTTATAGACATAATGGTAAACATGATCCGTAATCATAATAGTCAGTACCAAAAGTGCTAGTACTTAGTCCCCATTATTTGGGGTCGGCACAACACGTATACCCCTCTTCCCCATTTATTTCTGTCAGATGTCATTTGCAAAGAAAAAAGAGATCTGCCCTCTACAATGATGTAATTATTATTTTATTCTTTATTGTACACGGAAAATAATACAATCACAACATACATCTTAGTGTACAAAGGCGAGCATAATTTAATATTTTATAAGTCAAGGTGCAAGATGACATATTCAATAGTGGTAATAGTAACAGCAGATAAAAGATAAAGAAAAAGTAGATATTCACAGAAGAAAGTTTTCAATTTGGTTTTAGATAGTAAGAGTAGAAGTTGAAAGAAAAAAAGAAGGAGAATTTTGTCTTTAACAACCTTTATCTTATTCTTTCTTCGTTAAAGGAGAACAGTTCACCTTCATTCGTGTTGAAAATTCTAAATTGAGTTAATCTTCTTCATGTTATTGTCCACTAGCAGAGAATTGTCGTTGAACTATGATTGGTTAAACCCTTTGGGTCCAGGGTTGCTTGGGCCTGCTGACAAATCAAGTGAGGTTGGTTTATGGTGTGCACCGACTGAAACCACTGCTAAATAATGGACGACGTTCTTGCGTCTCCTTTCCTTTTAGGGTTGGAAGGTCAGATACCATCTGTTCCCAGATATGCAGAGGAGAGAATGAACCATTAAGTATGGTGAATATTGTTGACAAAAGTTAATAAATATTTTAAAAATATAGTAACATATTTTCAGCCTAGTTAGGCTGTACCATTAGGCCAACAAAATGCTGTCCAATATTAGATTAGCTAAGCACCGTTACATCTATTTAAATTCAAGTTATATGACATAAACAGTGAGAAAACACAGTATTGCTTATCTCAGCTCAAATTTTAGAGTTATTACCCCATATGTCTTTGGACAATGAATTCATTGGACTCCGGACGATGACGTCATTTTTATGAGTTTATGGCAAATTACGTGTGATCAGAGATATTACCTAAGGTCGCGATAACGAGCGGGGCCGTGGGTATATATTAATTCTTAGTTACTTGGAAAGTGAGTTTCCTTGTTTGCTTACTCTATTACGCCTAAACTGATGATGATGATTTTTGGTTGAGTAACCAAAAATCTTCAATATTATAAAATAACTTTTAAACTATCACGTTCCATGATATACAATAATGTTAACGGGAATTAACGCTATCATGGTATAGATGTACCTATACCATGATAGCGTTAATTCCCGTTAACATTACTGTATCATTTTATATAGATTCACAATTCCCATACCTACGAGTATGTATGCATATGATATCTATCATCTAGAAAAATGTGTGTTACATAACATAACATAAACTCACACCTCTATCCCCGAAGGGGTAGGCAGAGGTACTAGCACCCACATTTCGCCGGTTTATGTTTAGGTACCAATGTAATAGGTGGTGAGCCTATTGCCATTAACCGGGCACTTATGAACCTGCGATAAATACACACATAACTTCGAAAAGCATCGTTCGTTGGTGTGTGCCATGGTAAAACCTGGGATCGAATCCGAAACCTCGTCACAGCAGTCCATTACCCATACCATTAGGCTACCGGGGTTTTCCTTTGTTTTAAAGATTTTTTTGTATACATAAAGATTTATATGTACAAAATGACTTTAAAACAGTCGTTTAGCGCGAGTAAAGTCGCAAGTAAAAACTAATGTTCTCATAAAATACGTTAACACGTACATTGCCGGATAAGTATAAGTAACAATGAATGAATCTTAGACTATACACTAACCTAGACGCAGATTTTTAGGGTTCCGTACCTTAAAAGAAAAAGCGGAACCCTTATAGGATCACTTCGATGTCTGTCCGTCTGTCTGTCAAGACCGTTTTCACAGGAATGCGTGTACGTATCATATTAAAATTCATACCACGCACTCAGGACTTTGTTTTTTCTTTATACGTGCGAAAAAATCCCCACGGATACCTCCCCGACGGAGCTGGTGGGAGAGTTTATGTCGGACTCGAAGCGAATAAAACGCAAAGCGCCGGTGGGTCATTGCTGGTTGCCGAAAGTGAGGTTCACAGGCATATCCCTCACACCCCGGCTGACCCAGGGCCATTTTTCTCGACCTGGCCCTGCTCGGGTGCGGAGACTACAGGGTCCCCAACTCATCCGGAACAGAGAGACGCGCAACCGCACGCCGCCACCGCTGCCTGCCGCTCCTCCTTCACGAGCATTACTTGCTCGCAAATGGAGGCGACATTCAGGTCTACAATGTCTTGAAACTGTGCAAAAGTCAAACTTCTAAGTCAACGCATTCTAAATATATTACGATTTATGTAGCTTAAGTTACGGAGCCCTCGGTGTGCGAGCACGACTCGCACTTAACCGGCTTTTTTTGCAACGCATTTTGTTAGCAAGGCTTTGTCTAAAGGAATGAATGTCATAACTACAATACTTTGTTTAAAAAAACACCCACCCAAATATCGCTTCTATGTTCTGTTCAAAACTAACCTTCTGTCTTACCTGCCATACAACACAAACCCAGTTATTTGGGTTACACCTACGCAAGAAGAAGACACGAATATCATTTCAAACAAGTTGAAACGAGACAAAAAACACCGTTAGGAAAGTGGTTTGAACTACTACATTTACGCATAATAGTGATGATTTGTGTCGATCAGATCAATACGTGCTTAAGGGTCAGATTCTTTGGAGGCTGGGCTAATGATCCTAATGCCGGGATGAGATAATGGAGCAAATGGATGGCTGAGAAACCAAATTGGTCTGTGATGCAGCTCAATTTTGATAATGGAGTGATTTAATTACTTATTCGTATGGATATGTTTAAAGTTGGTGAGAAATATTTTAGTTTATTGTAGTTATTATTTTTTAAAGAGAAAGAAATGTGTTTATTTTAACTTAGCAGCATATAACAGTTAACTTATTACAGTACTTATCTATGCCCGGTTAATGTCAATAGGCTCGCAACCTATTATATTGGGACATAAACATAAACTGGCGAAATGTGGGTGCTAGCACGTCTGCCTACCCCTTCGGGGAATATGGGTGTGGATTTATGTATGTATGTAGTACTTATCTATGTTCACAAATTAAATCTATTATAATATATACATTCACGTGGTTATGCGTGGTTCCCGGCAGAGTAGAATTAGGGCTACCCCATCTCTTCCCATGCGGTGTCGTACAAGACGACTAAGGGATAGGGCTGTTTAACATCAGGCAGATATATACAGCCTAGACTCAGCCTCAGATGCTTGGTTGCAGTCAACAATAGTACCGGAATACGGCAATAGGCTCACCCCATAATACGTGGGACCGAATACAATTATTGTTGAAATGTGGGTGTTATATGTATGTACATTAATAAAAATAAAAAAAAAAATAAGTTAAAATGCGTCGTGAAACTCCTCTGTATCGCATGCCTCTTGTGGTAGCGTTCCCAGAAGACTAGCAGCATTGCACGTTGTATGGCAATGCTTATTCTCTGACCTAAGATAAAGCCAGCCTTCTGGTCACGAGAAGCGTCGACCATACGCTTCGCAATCTCCTTGTAGAGATTAATCTTTACTTATAATGCGAAAGTAACTCTGTTTGTTTGTTACGCTCAAACCTAAACCACTAGACAGATTTTGATGAAATTTGATACAGAGGTAGAATGGACCTTAGGAAAGGACATACGCTATGTTTGGTGTCGATACCTGGTATCTACGCGGACGGAGCTGAGAGCAACAGCTAGTAATAATAATATCATCACATATTACATTACAAGAGACAGATTGAACGTCAGTGTCTCCGCCGCCTCCTATTACATTGGGACCTAATCATAAACTGGCGAAATGTGGGTGCTAGCACCTCTTTCTACCCCTTCGGGGATATAGGCGTGAGTTCATGTTATGTTATGACTAGCTTAAACTTCGTCTGTTCGACTGTTTCGCTACAGCAGAGACTTGTTTTATCTTAGCCATTTCTTGATACAAAATTGTAGTTTTAACAAACTCAGGCATATTATGAGTAATAACGTTCCGTCATAATTGTTAATAAAAAATATTTAAGTATCTATAAAAATTGCCAAAGAAAGTCACCCCCGGCAACTGATGGCCTAAGGCGGCTGTGCGGTTTTAGTCGGTCCGAGTCCGCCATAACCACCCCAATAGGTCCGGCAGGGTTGTATACGAGGGTTTTCCGTACAATAAAAAAATATTTATAACCCAGCGAATTATGTCAAACATTCTTTTTATTTTATTCTATTTTGTAGGATAAATCTGACATATGTGACGAAAGGGATTATTAAAAATCTTGTCACGTAGTTTATTTCTGACCCTTAACCCATGTTTTTGCTACTATTTATCAAATCTTTATACAAAAACCTTCCTCTCGTTACAAAGGTATTAAAAGCCGCACAAGTCTACCTGAACGATTCTTAGTGACTCATATGTTTATACCTTCGTGGCTACCTGCCTTTCGAAATATTATACATGGCCGTTATGATTCATTATCATTACTTATCGGATATTTATTAACAATAGGTTTATGAGATTCAGCTCGCTGACAGACGGACATACAGTGCAAAGGATTAAGAGGTTTCTGAGATGGGAATACTTATGTACATAATAATATGATAGTTTAGTACCGGTTGCATGGAAAGCTATATTTATGGAGTTTGGAGAGTTTGGACAAGCATACGGCCCACCGGATGGGAAGTGGTGAAGACGGTACGCACTGTGCGGTATGAAAGAAACTTCATCCCATGCACACTCAAGCTGTGGAATGACCTCCCTGCTGCGGTTTTCCAAAGCACCTACAATATGGAGTTCTTCAAGAGGGGCATCAGAAGGTTTCTTAATGGTCGGCAGCGCGAGTGTGACGCCTCTGGTGTTGCATACGTCCATAGGCCACGGGAACCACTTCCCATCAGATGGGCCGCGTGCTTGTCTGCCACCTAAGTGGTATAAAAAAGTGGTTACCGTGGCCTATGGACGTATGCAACACCAATGGTGTTACACTCGCGCTGCCGACCATGAAGAAACCTTTCGATGCCCCTATTGAAGAACCCCATATTGTAGGCGCTTGGGAAAACTGCAGCAGGAAGTATATTTTACAATGACTGATCTTGTGTTGTGTGAATCCGTAAGATCGATTACCAATCGATCTAATAGTCGGAACTACTACCATTCCCACGTAAGGTTTGGTGGTCGATTTAAGTGGAAACCCAATACCGAGAGGTACGCCTGCGCCAGAGCCTCATCTGTCAATCAACAGGTACCGGGTTACAGATATCGAAAGCAATATATACTTAGTGAAAATTTCAAGTAAATCGGTTCAGTAGTTTTTGAGTTGATGACGAAATAAACACACATACGCACTTTATAATATCAGCATAAGAAGGCTGCAACGTTGCCGTTCAGTTGTTACTAAGGCTACTGCTAATTGTGTGGTGCCAGTTCGAGCATCGGGTTACGACAAACAATCAATCAATTAGCCCATCGCATTCACTGCTGAACATAGCCCTCTCCCAATGTTGGGAGGCTTTGGTCTACTGTTTCCACTCTGGCTAGACAGGTTGACACAGAGTTTTATTTCGACTTTTCCTTGTCTCGCAGTGATATAGTCTGTATACGTTTCTGTTAGTCGCCTCTTACGACACCCTTCTAATGAGATGGGATGCTGATACTTGTATTCTTTCTCCGGCTCCACACGAATACACTCATAAGAAGATAAGAAGGTTGCAACGTTGCCGTTCAGTTGTTACTAAGGCTACTGCCAATTGTGTGGCGCCAGTTCGAGTATCGGGTTACGACATTTAGGTATCAATGTCTAAAATTGCAAACGTTTTAGTGTTCTACCTCACACTTCTTTATAAGTCACTTAGACGATATAATTAGTCTTCATATTCTTATCTTCATTATACAGTGGTACTACAGTTTCAACGTAGGGTTAAGTTGGCATCAAGAAAACTCGGAGTGCTTAACAGGGCGAAGCAGTACTTCACTGCGGGGCAGCAACTCCTTCTTTATAAAGCACAGGTCCGGCCTCACATGGAGTACTGCTGTCACCTTTTTGCTGGAGCACCTGCATACCAGCTTGACCCCTTCGACTCAGTGCAAAGACGGGCATTGAGGCTGGTTGACAATCCCATACTCACAGGTAGTGTGGAACCTCTTAGCCTTAGGAGGGATTTTGCCTCACTGTGTGTGTTCTACCGCCTATACAATGGTTTGTGCCCGTAGCTACATTCTATCATCGCACCTCTCGCCATAGGCAGGGAATTCATCCTCACACATTGCGACCTGAGACGGTGCGCACTGTGCGGTATGAAAGAAACTTCATCCCACGCACACTCAAGCTGTGGAATGACCTCCCTGCTGCGGTTTTCTCAAGTACCTACAATATGGGGTTCTTCAAGAGGGGCATCAGAAGGTTTCTTCATGGTCGGCAGCGCAAGTGTGACACCCCTGGTGTTGCATACGTCCATAGGCCACGGTAACCGCTTCCCATCAGGTGGGCCGTGTGCTTGTCTGCCAACTAAGTGGTATAAAATATATATATATATATATATATATATATATATATATGCCGGCTAGGTTAGGTACATGTACCCAACAACAGAACTGGGATATCGTCAGTAGATTCAATCGGAGGTCAGATTGCAGCTTCACAGTAAATATTATTATTATATAACCTGCAACTAGCTTCCCCACAGCCAACGAGGATATGAGAACAAACTGCTGTATACTGTACAAACGTATCTATACTCATATTATAAAGAAGAAGAGTTTGTTTGTTTGGTTGAATGCGATCATCTCAGTAATTACTGTTTCAAATTGAAAGAATGTGTTGAATAACCCATTTATCGAGGAAGGTTATAACATCACGCTGCTACTTGAGGAAGCGGAGCAGTAACCATAAATGTCAATAAATCCGTCAAACTCCCATACATTGTTGGAAAATCAAATAATCGGGGGTGAACATACAGAGAGAGTTTAAGATTTTGACTTACCTGGAGGGAAAGTTCTCTAAATATTGTAGAATGGAGGTTTCATTTTAATTTCCGATGTTTCTTAAAGAGATTTGACCCTTATAATTTACACTATAGATTAAAGCCATAAAAATACAGGAAATCAATTCTACAGATTTTAGTCGGTTCGATTACCGAGTGTGGCAAGTGAGTTTTCAAAAATTTATGAATGCGTTTTTCTTTCTTTTTCAAAATAAAGATATATTTAATTTGTGTGAAATTCGCTTATTACAAGTATTTAGATTACTTTCTCTACAGGTAAGGTTGAAGTCTTCCACTCTGTAATGACTTAAATTGGTGATTCAGGGTTGAAGTGTACCACGAGCGAAGCCAGGACAGTCGGCTAGTCAGATTATAACCACACAAGTGGTCATGTAACGGTACACGGTAAATTGCGCCTGCGTCCCGCGGGAAGCAGCACAATTGCTTCGGCCTTGCCCATCCACTCCTGCGCATAATCTTGTTGTTTGAAGGTATTTATAGCAGTTAATATGCAGTAGACTAATAGCTCCAGGATTACATACATGTGCTCATGTCTGTATATGTCTAAACGCGGTAGCCTAGTGGTATGGGTAATGGACTGCTAAGACGAGGTCTCGGGTTCGATCCCAGGTTTTACCATGGCACACACCAATGACTTTTCGATGCTTTTCGAAGTTATGTGTGTATTTATCGCAGGTTTATAAGTGCCCGGTTAATGTCAATAGGCTCGCCACCTATTACATTGGGACCTAAACATAAACTGGCGAAATGTGGGTGCTAGCACCTCTGCCTACCCCTTCGGGGATATAGGCATGAGTTTATGTTATGTTATGTGTAAATCTGCGAAGGGAGATATCATAGGATATTCAAGATTCAGATCTTAGTGGTCAATCTTACGATCAAGTAGTTCAAATCCTAGCAATATAAGAGGAAAGGCTTCGTCAGCTGATATACCAGCTTGTAAGTTGGACCTCAAACATCTTGGTGAATCCCACGCACACTCAAGCTGTGGAAAGAACTTCCTGCTGTGGTTTTCTGAAGCGACTATAATATGGGGTCCTTCAAGAAGGGCATTAGAAGGTTTCTTCAGGTTCGGCAGTTCAAGTGTGACGCTCCTGGTTTTGCATTACGTCCATAGGCCACGGTAACCACTTCGTGGTACAAGTGCTTATATGCCACCTAAGTGCTATAAAACACACTTACACTTATTTAGTTCAAAGTGAAAACGCTTATACATACATTACATATAATCAAGCCTTTATCCCCGGAGGGTTAGGCAGAGGTGAATTAACACCCACATTTCACCAATCATTGAATTCTGTCCCACGTAATAGGGGGTTAGCCTATTGTTGTCTTCCGGGCACTATTACTCAAGTTATGCATCAGATGCAGGCTGAGTCTAGGCTGTATATATATGTCTGATGTTAAACAGTCCTAACCCTTAGTCGCCTTGTACGACACCGCTCGGGAAGAGGTGGGGTGGTTCAAATTCTACTTTGCCGGGAAAAACCTGGAAAACAGTGTTCTATATTCATTCAGAAAAAAGTTTCATTCAAACTTAAATACCACAAGCACCAAATATCTTCAACTATGACGTAAGCATCATAGATAAAACGTAAACATCTTCATTAATACCAATTGTCATTACATTGCCTCATCTCCGTCTCATAATTAGTGAATTATAGTTAACAATCATCGAAGGTCTTATACGTTTGTCTATGCCCATATCAATAGCCGCCATTATATTTGACCCATTGTCGATGGTTACGCAAGTGACATTCCGTTAATTCCGCGCCAATTTGGGACACTGCAATGTTCCTGTTCTATGCTGTAATGTAAGATCGTCAGACTAGCTGGGTCGTTTTTGATTGCCGCTTTTAATATTTTGTTTTCATTTATTGTATCAAACGGTTCTTATTTTAAATTATTTGCTGCATGATTCAGAATTGAACGATTTTTCGTGCACACACGTCACATATGCTGTTTGTTTTTCCTTCTATCGTATTTCGTTCTAGAATAGATAAATAGACATTACGTCCAAAATATATCGAATTGCAAAATTTATAGAAAATTAATTACTCTTTTCCTGTGATCTTGATATCTAAGCTGTCCAAATAAAGACCATCATGCTAAAATTGGGTATTTGACAGATTTCGGAAACCTATGTTAAAAGATTTTGAAATTTATTTAAAAGGTACCTGTAACAAACGGTCGGTCACGTGACATTCTGCGCGTGACGTCATTAAATAATATCTACGAAGAGACCAACCAACGAAAGTGGCTGTTACGCTAAGTAATTTTTTTATAGTTACGTCATGTGAACAATCAACAGATTTTTTGCGTTTGGCCTCACGTGAAATACAGATTAAAAAATCTCAATTTTATTTTGTAAAAATAAAATATTTAAAATTCATCTTTTTGAGAAATACATTTTTAATAGTTATTATTTACGTATAAGCTATAATATTTTTTTTTTATACCACTTAGGTGGCAGACAAGCACACGGCCCACCTGATGGGAAGCGGTTACCGTGGCCTATGGACGTATGCAACACCAGGGGTGTTACAATCGCGCTGCCGACCATGAAGAAACCTTCTGATGCCCCTCTTGAAGAATCCCATATTGTAGGTGCTTGGGAAAACCGCAGCAGGGAGTTCATTCCACAGCTTGAGTGTGCGTGGGATGAAGTTTCTTTCATACCACATACATATGTAACACATTTCATATTTTTAATAGTTGTAATAGTTGTCAAATACCCAATTGCCGGCACTCGGAATGATGGCCGGCGGCTTTTAGATTTCCTCGGAGCAGACTATCAGGCCAGTGTAGTCAGATTTCCTCTCCTGCACCATAAAGACTTGGAATTATTATCCAACACACGTTTTCACCACTCTTGAGATTTCATTTATACTAACGAGATACCTTCCTACTGTACTATTAAATTAGGTCTTTATCTATGAAATTGACGAAAGTTTCTTGCAGATTCATGAGTTCGTTATTCCTGTAATTTAATAGCTATTTCCATTATTTATAATTTTGTTTGGAAGTTGATTTCAAGATTTTACATCTCTGTATTAAATTTTATTTTTATTGGCCGTTTGATAAATTAAATTCGATCTTCAAAAACAGTACTTCCGAAATGCTATCCATTTTGATGATAAATTTCGTATTACTTTTTTACAGCTGTCACTTTTCAAAAATGTAATAAAAGTGTTTGTTTAATTAATGTTGTCTCATTCATACACAAAATAAATCATACTATTTGGATTTGTCATTCCTAAATAAAATGCGAAAATGTTAATACTTAAAATTGGGTTTCCTTTAATTTCTTCAAAAAAAACGGCAATTTCATATGTCCGACCCACATAACATAAACTCACGCCTATATCCCCGAAAGGCAGAGGTGCTAGCACCCACATTTCGCCAGTTTATATTTATATCCCAATGTGCAAGTCGTCCAAACTGGGACCAGGACGAATCCTACCTTATCTAATTTGATTAATAGACAACTGGGCCCACCTTAATTTAAGTACTGGGACGATTGCACTACTGAATATTCTCTAGGGGTTCATTGGTCCCATTAAAGTGATACTACCTGTAGCAAAGGGTAATAAAACATAATTGAAAGTTAGTTTTTTTTTTTTTTTACGTGCTCAAAATCCCCACGGATACCTCCCCACCGAAGCCGGTGGAGGAGGTTATGTCGGACTCGAACCGACTAAAACGCACGCCGCCTGTGGGTCGTTTTGGTTGCCGAAGGTGAGGTTGACAGGCATATCCACGGCCATCTCTCACGATCTGGCCCTCTTCTCGGGTGTGGGGACTACAAAGTCCCCAACTCGTCTCCGGAAACGGGGAGGCGCGCTAGGCGCGCCACCGCCGCGGCCTGCTTCTGCCAGGGTGACGGGCAGCTCCACCTGTCACCTCCAGGCCGGCGCTCATGAGGGGCGGAGGTCGTTCATCGACCTCCGACACCCGAGTTGCCTTCGTACGCGGGCAGCTTGGCTTGCGATCCTTCGTTGCTCCCGCTGCCGCTCCCGCCCCGCCGCCTCCTTCACGAGCATTACTTGCTCGCAGAAGGAGGCGCCGGCCGCCCACGCATCCGCGCCACCAACCATCGCCGCGAGCAAGGCGGAGAGCGTGAGGAGAACCCTCACTCCCAGGGCCGCCAAATGTAAAGTTATTTGATATTATTTGTTTTATGTAGGTATTCATACTTATCATTACATTTTTTTTCCATTATAAAAAATTATAAACTTGCGATAAATACGCACATAACTTCGAAAAGCATCGAAAGTCATTGGTGTGTGCCATGGTAAAACCTAGGATCGAACCCGACACTTCGTATCAGCAGTCCATTACCCATACCACTAGGCTACCGCGGTTTTTGTACCCATATATATATATAATGTTCGACCTATTATTATTTATTTGTCAAAAATTAATAAAGAAATTTACAAACATACATACGCGTGAATTCACAAATCACTTCATTGACGGTCGGGTAAAATAAAAGATGTTTTGATTAAGATTGACATTTGAATGTCAACATTAATGCACTTCGGTGATAACATCGTGCAACACGATATTGCTATCACGGTTAATGTGCATTATCGTGTGAGAACTAGCAACACTTAAATGATAAGTGATAACTACAGAATATGGTAATTGTTTAATAAAAATACACAATATAAGTATTTAATCGCGCCGGCTCGCTGAAACCGACAACCTGTTTCTTTGTGTAAGCACCCTTAGGCATGACATAGGAGACGAGACCATCACATTTTTTTATACCACTTAGGTGGTAGACAAGCACACGGCCCACCTGATGGAAAGTTATTACCGTGGCCTATGGACGTGTGTAACATCAGAGGACTCACACTCGCGCTGCTGACCCTGTGAGCACAGAGTTTCGGTGTCGTCAGTATAGAAGACAAAGCAGGGCAAGCCTTTAGTCTTCCCGCTGACAGCACAAACTCTCCATTGAGCTCTGGCTACCCTACTCACCGCTGGGAACACAATACGAGGTTATTATGGCCGCGGTATTCTGTAGGGCGGAGGTACTTCCCCAGTCGGACTGCTCAATTGGACGGAAATACCACCGTGTCCTACCTCCTTAAGATTTTCATTGACTGTTTATTTACTGGCAGATAGAAAAGTCTTTCCTTAGCTATATCTTTTTTACTTAGACTTAGGCAATTTTAAAATCATGATATCAGTTGCATTGTATTGCATTTGAGGTTTTTCGTTCGGAGTCATCTATCCATTTTATATTTAGTCAGTTAGAGCGGCTGCGCCAGAACCTCATCTTGCAGAGCAGAGGCCAGGAAGTGCGCTTGACTTGGGCCCTGAATTTTTTTAAATTATTTTTTAAAGAATACTATTAGTCGACATTACTAATATTCCCGTTAACCCTTCCAATTAAGCTAATTTACTTGTTAGGAATGGGTTTACGTGTAGGAGGCAGGACACGAGGTTATTTCCGTCCCAATTGAGCAGTCCGACTGGGGAAGTGCCGTACAGAATACCGCGGCCATAATAACCTCGTTTTGTGTTCCTGGCTATGAGTAAAGTATCCGAAATCACTGGAGAGTTTTTGTGCTGTCTGTGGGAAGACCAAAGGCTTGTCCTGCTAAGTCTTCTACACTGACGGCACAGAAACTCTCTGTTCTTACAGGGATGAGACTCCCATAGTGTTGCACACGTCGACCACGGTAACCATTTTTACCCAAGTTGTATAATAAAAACGTCGATGGTGATATAGCCGGGATTTGAATCCGGGACATCTCGATCATAGGGCCGACCTTAACCACTAATATGTGGTGACGGAGAAAGAATACAAGAATCACTAGCCCGTCTCATCCGAAGGGTATCGTAAGAGGCGGCTAACGGCAAAATACACAGGCGATATCACTGCGAGAGAATGAAAACTTTTTTTTTTTTTATACCACTTAGTTGGCAGACAAGCACACGGCCCACCTGATAGAAAGTGGTTACCGTGACCTATGGACGTCTGTAACACCAGAGGAGTCACAGTCGCGCTGCCAACCCTGTAAGTACAGAGTTTCTGTGCCGTCAGTAGAAGACAAAGCAGGACAAGCTTTTAGTCTTCGAACTGATAGCACAAATTCTCCAGTGAGCTCTGGCTACCCTACTCACCGCTGGGAACACAACACGAAGTTATTATAGCCGCGGTATTCTGTAGGGCGGAGGTACTTCCCCAGTCGGACTGCTCAATCGGGCGGAAATACCGCCGTGTCCTACCTCCTTAAAAACTTAAAATAAAACCCTGTACCAACCCGTCTGGCCAGCGTGAAAACAGTAGGCCAAAAGCTCTCAAGATTGGGAGAGGCCTATGTCCAGCAGTGGGATGAGATAAGCTAATTGATTGATTGAACCACTAAACTCCCGATGTGAACCAATCCAAAACCAAGCGGTTCAGAGACTCTTTCCTTTGTCGCATCATTAACGCTTATTATTCATTACCAGCTCAAGTGTTTCCTTCTTCCTACAGTCTCGGGTCCTTTAAGCGGGGCATGAAAGAGCATATGATGACGCCGTTAAGCTGAATGTCACCAACAGGTGTTCCAGCTTGCAAACAAAGTCGACATGGTCCTAACCGTTGTGTTCGACCCATATACCCCGACGTTAATAGGGCCCTAGGTACCTAACCCAAATATTCGTCCTCCTTTATTACAATTCTATAAATAATTTGTTAGTTTACAAAGCACTTCTTGTAACACAATCCTTGTTATTTCACGTCATAATGTTTGTATGTACAGCGTGTTGCCACCTGCGAGCATTCTCAGGTTACGAATGTGTTTAGAATTGAATGCTACGTGTGAAACTAAGTACCTATGTTCGATTCTGGATATGTTTTAACGGTCATGCAGTTCAAGGTAACTGGATTTTAAAAATTCTGTATATTACCGGCTGGGACACCCGTAAATTCTTCTCAGATCTTTAATCCCAGGTTCTAGGGGGCGAGCTT
Source organism: Eilema griseolum (assembly GCA_963662185.1). Lineage (NCBI taxonomy): Eukaryota > Metazoa > Arthropoda > Insecta > Lepidoptera > Erebidae > Eilema > Eilema griseolum. The sequence continues at coordinate 2,922,185 of OY759232.1, forward strand.
ATTACAAAAAACTGACTCTTTGTTATTTTTAAACTATCGCGGTGTGAACTCCTAATTATATAACGGTTTGGGACTTCTCGCAATTAAATGATGGAACTTACTATTTCTGCCGACGTTTCGGATGCGTTGCAGCACCCGCGGTAACGACTTGACTGGCTTGCGAGCCTCGAAAGGTATGCGGAGGACATTTTGTGTGCGCCTACCCTTATTACCTACACTAATATTATTTTTATAAGGGAAGACCTAGGCGCACATACCTGGACCAAATCGGGGAAGTTTTAGAAAAGGGGCAAGTCAGGAGTACTCTAAACCGACGAGCATGCATGTAGAATGTAATGAGAGTGAATGAAGCGAGAGTAGTATGTCAGGATCGTAGCAAATGGAGATCCGTGATCTCTGCCATAGGGGTCTATGGGAGACAGGCGTGATTTTCTGTATGTATGTATGTAAGTAATATTATTTTTATAATGACTGATAGGGCTGGCGACACACTTCCGGCCTGGGGGTAACAGGTGGAGCCGTCTGTCACCCTGGCAGAAGCAGGCCGCGGCGGCGGCGCGCCTGGCGCGCCTCCCCGTTTTCCGGGAACGAGTTGGGGACTCTGTAGTCCCCACTCACCCGAGAAGAGGGCCAGACCGTGAGAGATGGCCCTAGGTCGGCCGGGGTGCGAGGGATATGCCTGTCAACCTCACCTTCGGCAACCAAAACGACCCACAGGCGGTGTGCGTTTTAGTCGGTTCGAGTCCGACATAACTTCTCCCACCGGCTCCGGTGGGGAGGTATCCGTGGGGATTTTGCGCACGTAAAAAAAAAAGGGGCTTTTCAGTAAGAAACAAGTAGTAAACTAGTTTCAATAATAATACAAAACTTGTTGAAGACCAGTCAAAACACAATACATTTGTTTTATACATGTACTAGCTTTTGCCCGCGGCTCCGCCCGCGTAGATGTCGGTTATCGCGACAAAACATGCCTATGTCCTTTCCCAAGATCTAATCTACCCCTGTACCAAATTTCAGCAAAATCGGATCAGTGGTTTAGGCGTGAAAGCGTTAGAGAGCGGTAGAGTTACTTTCACATTTATAATATTAGTAAGGATTGAGACTGTCTCAGATACGTTTTCGTTCACAAAGTATGTATAGCCGAAAAGTTGTAAACAAGTATAAAACACAAGCAGCTTAGTGGTTAAGGAGTTGGCCTTACGATGTTCGGTCTCCTGGGTTCGAATCCTGGCTATTACACTACTGACGTGAACCCACTCCTAACACAAGCAATTTAGCTTAGCTGGAAGGAATATTAGTAATAATATTCTTTATAAAAAATGTCTGTCTGTCTGTTACAATTGCATTCACACTGAAGTCTGCGACATTTTGCAACTTGTCAAAACATGTTAAATACTTAGGTGATAACGAGGGGTTACTATGTCAGTTTTTAGGTTTCAGTATCTTAATCACTGGATTCCAACGTCCCAGTTCTTCTGTATTTAATTTTTTATATTTTTTAATTTCAATAGCTTCACACACAATCCTTGAATAGTAGTGGCGATCAGTTAAGAGTACAGATTGGTACCCTACTCAAGATGTTCTGCTACTGTCGACTTATTGAACTGACAGTTTTTCACAGCCGCGATATGTTCTCTGACTCTCTCTGCAATGGTTCGCTTGGTCTGGCCTGTAGGAACTGCCGCAGCTGCAATCCACTTTGTAGACACCCGATGATTGTAGAGGTATGACGTCCTTCGATGTACGCACGTATTTCGCTACTTTTACGAACGGTTTAAAGATCGTCTTGATGGAAAACTTCCGTAAGCAAGATAATGAAATAATGAATATCCATGATTTAATCGCGGATATTCTCATACCGCTATATAATTATGAACTGACTCTTTGTCATGGGAAGTATGTTTGCTGTGGATGGAGAACAGCCCCATCCCTTGATTTTGAATCGGCCTGGAATGCATCTAGTTATATTATCACGACAATCAATAGTTTGTTCTTTAGAGCTTATCATGAAACAAATAGTGTATTCATACAATATGATGAACAGACCACATCGCATCCTGTGTCGTGAGAGGTCAAGTACCGCAGGCTAAGAAGACACTTCTATGTTCAGTTCATACTTCAAACAAGTATGGATTTATTTCCGTACTCAAGCATGAACTTCATACCAACCTATCCTTTCCAGCAAATGGTTTACTACTTAGTACAATTATTTACTCTGTGGGTTTATTCCTTGTGTGTATTGTAACGGTTGAACGACCTGTAAAATAGAGGTCGCGGATTCAATTCTCAATGCAACAACAATGCAAATTGTATATGCTTCATTTGTACCTATTTATATTTTTAGGGTTCCCGTATTTCAAGAGGACCACATCGGAACCCTTATGATCACTTCGTTGTCCGTCTATATGTCCGTTTGTCTGAACTTCTATCTGTCTGTCAAGACCTTTTTCTCAGGAATGCGTGGAGGTTTCAAGTTTGAAATTCATACCACATACTCAGGTCTCGTAACGTTTTGAAACTCTGCAAAAATCAAATTTCTTAATTCATAATATATTTTGATTTCGTCTCTGAATACTATTTGGTACGGATTTTTTCTTGCTTGTTAAATATGCTTAAGATAATTAAACTATTGACGGGCGTAGATAAATTATTATTTTTTTTAATTCATCTAAGTTGACTGGTATTTTCTTTCTACCTATACATATATAAACTAAAAAATATAGCTAATATAAGTATGTGTGTCGGCATTCAAAAACCAACATTACAACATAATTACGCTAAGTATATAAAAGTGAAAAAAAAGATGTTTTTCACGAGATCTGGATTTAACCCTTAATAGTTTAGACAGGGCCCCAGATTCTTTTCGCACAAGGGCCCTAGGTCAAATCACAACAGTAGCCATGCGTCATGCAATTAAGAGCGAACTGAAGGCCTTGAGTTTAATACAGTTAAAATAGATGAGGGGTTAGACAGGTCATAGCGTGATGCTATGAGCTCCTTGACTGATAAAATGGCTGCCAGCGGCAAGAATACACGTAACACGTGTGAAATTTATGGTATTCCTTTTCCTAAATAGGAGAAGGGAACCCTCCGTGTGTGGAAGGTTTGTTTGTGTCACTATATGGGTAGGCCCAAGAAGTCCTGGCTTTTTTTTTACGTGCGCAAAATCCCCACGGATACCTCCCCACCGGAGCCGGTGGAGGAGGTTATGTCGGACTCGAACCGACTAAAACGCACGCCGCCTGTGGGTCGCTTTGGTTGCCGAAGGTGAGGTTGACAGGCATATCCCTCGCACCCCAGCCGACCCAGGGCCGTCTCTGACGATCTGGCCGTCTTCTCGGGTGTGGGGACTACAGAGTCCCCAGCTCGTCCGGCCACCGCCGCGGCCTGCTTCTGCCAGGGTGACGGGTGGCTCCGCCTGTCACCCCCAGGCCGAGAAATCCTGGCTTGACGTCGTGAAGGGATATATTCATACGTGGAAATGTTCTCACTACCATAGACGCCCAGTATTTTGCAAAGTGGAGGAAGAAGAGTCGGAAGGCGGACCCTGAGCCTGTTGCCAACTTGTCTCAGCTGTAAATGTATTGGTGTACAATAAAGTATTATCTATCTATCTATGAAAGTGGTACTTAAATGACAGTCATCAACATAATTAACAATCAATTACCCCACAGCAGTCCGCTGCTGGACATAGGCCTCCCAATTTGCGCTATTTTATCCGATCCTCTGTCTTCCGCATCCAGCTTGTCCCAGCCACCTTTTTCAGGTTTACCGTCCATCTGGCTAGAGGGCGTCTTACCTTCAGTTTACCTTCTCGCGGTCTCCACTCTAGAACTCGTTTGCTCCAGCGACCATCGGTCTTTCAACAAACGTGGCCAGCCGACTGCCACTTCAGCTTGCTTATTCTGCAATATAATTATGTATATAATTAACTCATAAACGTCAAATCCCACATACTCCTCATTCTATTATACGTTGTGCTGGCGAACGAAGGGCCACTTGTCTAGAGAAGCTGTATAGTGCGAGGGAGGACTCGGGGCTGCACATGGTCACCGAGTGTCCGGCGCGGGAGATACCGAGACACGAGCTGGTGGTGGCCCTGGGAGTGAGAGCTCTCACGCTCGCCACCGCACCGAGCGGCGCTTGGTCCGCTACGACGATGCGTGGACGGCCGGTGTCTCCTTATGTGAACAAGTAATGCTCGTGAAGGAGGAGATGGGGCGGGAGCGGCAGCGGGAGCGACGAAGGATCGTAAGCCAAGCTGCCCGCGTACGAAGGCAACTCGGGCGTCGTAGGTCACTCTGGCAGAAGCAGGCCGCGGCGGCCGTTCCCGGGGACGAGTTGGGGACTCTGTAGTCCCTACACCCGAGGAGAGGGCCAGATCGAGTGAGATGGCTCAGGGTCGGCCGGGGTGCGAGGGATATGCCTGTCAACCTCACCTTCGGCAACCTAAACGACCCACATTCGTTGTACGATTTAGTGGGTTCGAGTCCGACATAACCACTCCCACATGCTACGGTGGGGGTGGGGAGAAATTCGTGGGGGTTATACGCACGTAAAAAAAAGAGAGGCTGTACATTCAAAAAGTGTGTATATTACTAGCCATTGCATAACATTCGGCGTAATGACGTAGGAAAGTAAACACATATAAAAAAAATGTTGATCGAGTGATCAAAAATTGAATTCTTATGTCGCAATCGATATTTTTACGGAACTTGTCACTATCGTACCTTATCTGGTGCGTCTCAGTCTTGAGATAAACAGCATCTAAATGATAACAGATAAGTTTCTAACTAGGTAGGTAGGAATGTAGGTCATTGTACTGTACGAAACTATAACTTTATGTTGATAAATATTTGAACTGAGATTTGGTTACCAAATACTGTCATATTTAACATTAATTAAGTTAAATATTAGATAAGATGTGTAGTTAGCTGTTTAAATTTTGAATTTTTAAAATAATAAACTAAATTATTCCCTTTTTTTTACCTGATTGCGGCGAAGCAAAAGGAGGGTTATGATTTTGACAGGCTACGTATCTATATTTGTATGTAGGTTCATCTGTTCATTCATAGCTACTCAACCACTAATTAGAACTGGATAAATGAGGTATCGTTAGCAGCGTCTTTGTCGTCCACTGGTTACAGGCTATATAATGTGTCACTAAATCTATTGTGACGTCCTCTAGCGGTCATAAAATACTGTGTTAAAAAAAGAATTTCGTGTTTGGTGTCAACTGAAAGGGCTCAAGTAGCACATTGCAAATGTGTATAAATTATACCTATTGCTTGTCACAAAATATTATTTAAAAAAATTAAATTTGAAACTAAAATCGTACTATTGAAAAATAACGCTCTAAAAATGTTAAACAAGAAAATATCAAGGATAGTCATGGTCGTATGCCTCTTTTCTCGAGAATGTATTGTTTTATTAGACTAAGTGGCATATGACCATGGCTATACCAGTTGGGTGGCAGGACAAGTATGTTTTTTACGTACGAAATATCTCCACGGATGCCTCAAACCGGAGCCGGTGGAAGAGTTTCTGTCGATCTAAAACGCACGGCGTCTTTGGGTCGTTTTTGGTCACCGGATGTGAGGTTGACAGGCACATCTCTCGCACCCCGGCCGACACAGGGTCATCTCTCTCTAACTGACCCTCGTCCGTTATAACGGCCCTAATAGAAAGTGATTACCGTGGCCTATGGCTGAGGCTGAGTCGGTGCTGTATATATGTGTCTGATGTTAAACAGCCCTATCCCTTAGTCTCCTTGTACGACACCGCATGGGAAGAGATGGGGTGGGCCAAATTTTACTCTGCAGCTCCATCAAAATTTGTCGCTGAGCTATTTATTTCAGCATGAATTTGAAAAAAAGTAATAGGGCCATCTATTTTATTATGTATATAAGACTTCGCCTCGCCTGGTGGTAATATAAAGCAGTCTCAGAAAAGAGGGTCACCATTACATACATGTACCATGTTACAATCACACTCAGCTTGACGGCCACATGCTTTTGTTTTTTTTTGACTAATTTATTTTTTGAAGTGGGTAGGTATCAGTAGATCTACTTAAATTATTGAAGTCTCTATAATTAGGTACATATAATTTTAATTGAAAATAACTGAATATATAACCATCCTGCTGCTCCTTTCCATAAGAATATTCTCCTGATAGGTATATACAACGATACATTATTGGATTTGCCCATAATTAAAAACCTGGTTGGATTTTCTCTTCACTACACTTTTACCTGTTTACCTTAAGGATAAAATTATATAGAGTAAGTACTTAAATTGTTTGTTTATATTATACTAGCTGCTGCTCGCGGTTCCGCCTGTATGGATGTCGCTTATCGATTCAACATAGACCATGTATTATCTCAAAGTCTGTCTTTCACAATTATAATAAAAAGTATGGATTCAGCCCATTAATTGACTACCCCCTGCTAGCTGATTTAAAGCCAGCTAGGCTACTAGACAAAGCTAACTTTTAGTTTGGATAATTTTCAGCTATGAAGCCTTATTTTTTCTTTTTTTTTACGTGCGAAAGGTCCCCACGGAAAGCTATAAAGACCTATGTTCCACCATATATCTGTTAAGTACATACTAAATATAGCATAATCGGCATAGTATGGCATAGTATAGCTCCATCTCTCGCACTTGCTTCCAAACTGATCCGTTTTTCGACATGGTAAGTCTGCTGATGACAAATGATTGACTCACCGCGATAAATAAAGTCGATGCAAATCTGTTGCTTAGCCAAAATTTGGGCGATAACCTTCATAAGTATTATAAATACATATCAAATTTGTGAGTTGCACATTGTCTACAAGATATCAGTGAATTCCTCAACAATTATGATAAACGCTAACTGTAAAACTGAATAGGTATAAATGGCGAGGTTTTTTGCAATAAAGTTTCAACTCTTATCTAATAATATTACCAGTCTTAATCGGCCATTTTATTTTTGTAAATGAGTTCTTGTCGGGTGTCAATGTACTATGTAATTTCTGCTTGAGAGCATAATACATAGTTGTTTTTATTATGAAGCTAACCGAAGCACAGATTAATAAATAGTTACGTCGAGGTCGAGGTAGGATACGGCGGTATTTCCGCCCAATTGAGGAGTCCGACTGGGGAAGTACCTCCGCCGTACAGAATACCGCGGTTATACGTGGGTTGTGCTCCCAGCGGTGAGTAGGGTAGCCAGAGCTCTCCAGCTCACTGGAGAATTTGTGCTGTCATTGGGATGACTAAAGGCTTGTCCTGCTTTGTCCTCTACACTGATGGCACAGAAACTCTGTGTAGGCCACGGTAACGCAAAATCTCCCACCATCGGAGCCGGTGGGGGAGGTTATGTCGGACTCGAATCGACTAAAACCCACGCCGACAGTGTGGGCTGCAGGTTACCGGAGTTGAGAATATTTCAGACACATCCCTCGCACCCCGGCAGGCCCAGGACCTTCCCTTATGAGACGGCCCTCTTCGAGACGAATAAATCCCTAGTTGCCTTACCTTGTCTTACGTTGCTGACATCGATTCTGTCCAAAATTTCCAATCATAATGACTTGCGGGTCATCGTATTGAGAAATAATATCATATTATGTATGCGTGTTAGTTACCTAACCGGTTATCATAACGAGTTTTGTACATAACGATTATGGTTTTATGTTTTATGCGATTATAATTACCTCCGCCTCGGATAACTGCATAACGTTGATCGCATGCGTGAAAGTTCTACAAAAGTTATTATTGCTTGTTTGCATATAACTTTATATGAAAAACTGTTACAGTGTATACCTGTCACATTTACCTACCGGCTGAACATTTAAAGGACAGTACTATGCAAGCAGGTAATGCTGACATTTTTTTTTAACTTACTCACCGTCAGTGTTGCGCACAGCAATAAAGCTTCGTTTCATATTAAACGGGTTTTTATTTTCTTTTTTTTTATGTTCCCAAATATTCACATTCGTGGTATTGTGTGCCCAATGACGGAGAATCACGGGCTCAATCAAGATTAAGATTTGATTGCTCCAAAAAAGACAAGGTGTGGAAGGGTTCATGATGCGGTCCATTGACTGCCGCGTCATTGTCGGTAACACACATATAATATTATTATTTTAAACCTAGGGGCAAGTATCTTGGACCTAAGAGAGACAAACTAAGCCTTAGCGAGGGTGGATCGTTTTGTAATATTACCTCGATGAATGGACGAGTTCAAATTTACAATTTTTTTTTTTTATAAAGGACACGTCAATCGGACCATTTGAACTCGTCCACCGCCATTATTGCTTTGCTCAAAAGACGCCCAAGAAAAGTCTGCTGCGCGTATAGAGTACTTTAGGTCTAAAATATATGTCCTAAGGTGATTCCCACCAGAGAAGAATTTAGGCCACCACATCTCTTTCCCAGCAGTGTCGTACAAGGCGACTAAGGGATAGGGCTGTTTAACATCAGACAGATATATACATCCTTTCCTATATTCATCCTTTGGGTACACGTAGACCATGGCCCTACGAGTCAGATCTATGTGTGCCTCTACCGTTCCCATACAGGAGATGCTGAGACAACTCGACTCTTTGAATATCTGAGTCAGGCGGCAGATGATGCGCAGGAGCGATTTCCGAATGCCGAAATGGTATTTTTGGGGGATTTTAACGCCCACCACGAGATCTGGTTGGGCTCCTCCAAAACAGACCATGCGGGAAGAGCCGCCCACGCATTTGCTCTGGCGCACGGCCTGACCCAATTGGTGCACGAGGTCACTAGGATACCAAGAAGGTCGGGCCTAGCACCTTCTCTGCTAGACCTTCTGCTGACGAGTGATCCGGACCGGTACAGTGTATCGGTGCGAGCCGCTTTAGACAACTCCGACCACTGCCTGGTCTGTTCCACGGTGCCTACTATAGCGCCCCCACGACCCGTGCAGGGGAAGCGGCGTCTCTGGCACTACTCGTCAGCGGACTGGGATGGACTTCGTGACTATTTTGCGTCCATCCCGTGGGTTGAGCGCTGCTTTGAAGGTAAAAACCCATCGGATTGTGCTACTGCTGTCGCCGGTGAGATCGGTCTGGGTATGGAATACTATATTTCATACACCGATATCACCGGTGAACGCGGGGTGCGCCCTTGGGAGACATTGGAAGCTGTTGAACAAAAACAGTCTGCGTACCGCGCTTGGGTAGGGGCGCGCGCCACGCGCCATCCCAATCTGGGCCACTTCAAGGCGGCGTACAACAGAGCCACAAAGGTCTGTAGAAGGGCCTACGTCAGAGCGGATGCCCTGCGCATAGCGCGGCTTGGTCAAGAGCTAGTGATGCATCCCACGGGAAGCCGTAGCTACTGGCGACTGGCTAAAGCCGTGCAAGCCAACTTCTGTCAGCCTCCGCTGCCTCCGCTGCGTAACCCTGATGGATCCCTGGCCCATGAGCCGCAAGAGAAGGCAAATCTGCTGGCTAATCTCTTTGCGGCCAACTCCCGATTCGATGATTGTGGTACGCAGCCACCAACACTACCCGACAGTGATCACGCGATGCCTGATATCCATATCAGGCAACGCGATGTCCGTGCAGTGCTGCAATCACTCGATGTCCGGAAAGCCAGTGGTCCGGATGGTATTCCAGCGGTAGTTTTGAAAAAATGTGCAGCGGAGTTGTCTCCAATGCTTACGCGCCTGTACCGGCTATCCTACAGTTCGGGTACAGTGCCTGTGCCTTGGAAAGAGGCGAATGTTCAGCCGATTCCCAGGAAGGGGGATCGCTCGGAGCCAGCCAACTATCGACCCATAGCCGTCACCTCAGTGCTGTGCAAAGTGTTCGAGCACATAATTAACAAACAGCTCATGCGGCACCTAGAGGATCACTCCTTAATTAATGACCGGCAATATGGCTTCAGACCGAAACGGTCAACGGGTGATCTTCTAGCATACGTTACCTATCTTTGGGGTGAGGCTATGGACAAGCACGGCGAGTCACTGGCAATTAGTCTTGACATCGCCAAAGCTTTCGATAGAGTCTGGCACAAATCGCTTCTTTCCAAGCTACCTGCCTTTGGTCTGCCTTCTAGGCTGTGCAACTGGGTTGCTAGCTTCCTGTAGGGGCGCCGTATCCGCGTCCTTTGTGACGGACGAGCTTCGGAGTTTCTGCAGGTTAATGCTGGCGTGCCCCAGGGGTTCGTTCTATCACCCACTCTCTTTCTTCTGCATATCAACGACATGCTGTCTACCGGCAATGTTCATTGTTATGCAGACGATAGCACTTTGCATGGGAGTTATCATGGACATCCTGCGGCCAAGCAGTCGGATATCGCAGAGAAAAGGCAGCTTCTTGTCACTGAGCTCGACGGGATCCTGAATCACATTTCTCAATGGGGCTCTGAGAACCTGGTTGAGTTCAATGCCAAGAAGACGCAGGCCTGTGCGTTTACAGCAAAAGTATCTTCTTTCCTTCCCCTCCCCACTCTTCAGAGCACGCCACTGCCACTGCAGGACAATCTCAATATCCTAGGTATGGATGTTCGCTGCAACCTGAACAACAAAAACTACATCGAAAGTATCATCAAAACAGCCTCACGAAAACTCGTAGTCCTGAACAGAGTGAGACGATTTTTCACGCCGGAGCAACGGTGTCTTCTATACAAGACACAAATTCGCTCCTGTGTGGAGTACTGCTCGCATCTCTGGGATGGTTCAGCAAAGTACTTACTAGATGCTCTCGACAGGTTGCAGCGACGTGCGGTCCGCATTATTGGGAATCCCGACATCACGAACACCCTAGAACCTTTACAGCTGCGTAGAGATGTTGCGTCCATGGCTGTATTTTACCGTTTGTACCGTGGGGAGTGTTCTGATGAGCTCTTCCAATTAGTCCCACCCTCCCCTTTCCTACACAGGACAACGCGTGCAGGTCTTAGATGTCATCCGTACACGGTGCAAAACATCCGATCAAGAACCAAGCGGTTCGGAGACTCTTTCCTCTGTCGCACCATTAAGGCCTGGAATTCATTACCAGCTCACGTGTTTCCTTCTTCCTACAGTCCCGGGTCCTTTAAGCGGGCCGTGAAAAAGCATATGATGAGGCCGTCAAGCTGAGTGTCACCATTGTCACACGGTATGTGTAAGTAATGGTGACCGTCTTTTCTGGGACTTTGCCTTCAGCTTACCATCAGGCCAGGCGAAGTCCAATTGACGTGTCCTATATAAAAAAAAAAAAGCCCAGACTCAGCCTCAGATGCATGGCTCGAGTCATCAACATTCATCATCAAACCTATGCCTCCTGGGTAGAGGTCCCACCACGACGCGATGCCACAGAGGCTGTTAAAATATTTTCTCCATACTATATGTGATGCAGGTACGTAGCTTATAGAACATAACATAACATAAACTCACGCCTTGGTCCCGGAAGGGGTAAGCAGAGGTGCTAGCACCCACATTTCGCCAGTTTAGTTTATGTTTTTAGGTCCCAATGTAATAGGCCACTTATGGCCATTAACACATAACTTCGAAAAGCATCGAAAAGTAATTGGTGTGTGCCATGGTAAAACCTGGGATCGAATCCGAGACCTCGTCTCAGCAGTCCATTACCCATACCACTAGGGTACCGCGGTCAAATATAGCTTATAGAAGCTTATAGAATACCTTACATAGCTTTGGAACACGCACTAGCTCAGTCAATGAGGAAAGCCAGCAATACCTACTTTATCATAATAATATAGGTATACTGCTATGAGACCCATTAATCATAATTAGTCACACCTGTTTACCTAATAGTTGTTTCCTTTCTGTTATAATTGGATCGCAATATTTCATTAAATTTTCCAGTAATTTACCTACTCAAGGAGCTTCCTTCGATGTACTGCTTCTGTGGAGGGTCAGTCCGAAAGCGTTCGGTACTAGAAGTGGCGCCCGGAAAATCCACCCCCTTCAGAATACATCCTATCGAGATTTACCACCCGGAAGTAATCTGAAATGGTCCGGTTGGAAGTCCCTATAGATTGAGGACTCAAGTCGGCTGCAGTAGGGCTAACCGGGTAAAATAGGGCTTTTTTTACGTACGAAAAATACCTGCGGATTTTCCATCCATTGGAGCTGGTGAGAGAGTTTATGTCGGACTCGAACCGACTAAAACGCTAGGCGCCTGTGGGTCGTTTTCTGTTGCTGAAAGTCCTCGCCCCGTCCGACCTAGGGCCATCTCTCTCGGTCTGGCCCTCCTCGGGTGTGGGGAAAATAGGGCTACCTAGACTCGGAGGGTGGTGGCTGTGACTGTGGTGCACCTATGTATTCGATGGACCACCTCCTGTCGTGCCAGCTGTGCCCCTACACCTGTACAATTGCCGACCTGAATGAAGCGACCACAGAACAGTTAAAGCAGAACTGTTCTGTGGAAGCGATGGAAACTGCAGTCAATATCGCCAAGTTTTGGACTGGACGAATTTAGCTTTTTTAAATTGTTGCCATTGACACGAAGAACATGAAGAACCTAGTCAACATCTAAATACTGTTCCTGGTTCCGTCCGTGGCTTTTACTTCGGTACCTGGGACCCGCTTGCTCCTTTATTGTGTTTTGACTTAAGTTATGCTTGACACCAGCTTAATTTCTTGCGGGAGCGCTCTCAGGCTGGTACCGATTTTCGAACTGGTAGTTCATTTGCTAAAGTGAAGTAACCTTTAGTGAAGGTCGTGGAAAGCTTACAAACACCCTAAATCCTCTTTTATTCTAGAGACCTAAACGCCAGCGAAATCGCTTAGCAAAGTATGGCACGAACATGAATCATTAATATGATTGCAAGAAATCTACTCCCTCCCTTGCCACTATTAACTCCTTGGCTTGCCATATACTCTTTCACGCATTTCATCTTTTCTTTATCTCTTATTTTACCATCTATAATGATCCAAAAGAATTTGGTATACTGACCCTAAAACACAATTTTGTAAGTATTCGATCCGCCATGTTGTTTTTAATAGTTCCCACGCCTTCACCGTTTACTGTGCACGCAGTTATATATGTGATATAATTAAGATATGGCTGATATATATAACGATATTATGTTTACTGTTTATGTCCCGTAATTGCGTATTATTTCCGTAACAGCACACATGTCGTGTCTCCGGCGCACGCGCATGCCTGTCTCAAATATGTCATTAGTGTATTGTTACGAGTATTTAACACGCTTGTATTATCTTTACCAGTACTTTTTTGTCATGTAGTTATATCGGAGACGAAGCGACTAAAACACCCGCACCCTGTCTCGGGTCTTCAGATGCCGGAGTGTCAGGTCATCCATAAAGCACGAGTCACCGAAAAGGAATAAAATCTTTTTTCGTAGCTGGTTGTGACACTTGTTATGAAAACGAGAGTTTAATTCTTTTTTTATAGTTGGTTATCAAAGCAAGAAAAATCCATGTTCGTATCTGATTATCAAAAGTCAGATACTCGCACCCCGGCTGGCTCCTCGCAACCCGCTGCCTATCTTAAACAGAACTTAATTAAAAGTATATATGGATCTCCCAAGATCTTAAATCTTTTAAAACAACCTCACCTACAAGCTCATTCACGTGCGAATTGACGACCGTGGCACTAACGCAGGTTTGCTTTCTCAGGATTGGGGGACAGTCGACAGATTGATCGGATTGCCCATTGCTTTAAGAGCTATTTCCCTAAAACTTACATGGGGTAATAATAGCTCGTTTTAATGGCTAACGAGAAAAATTGTCATCAACATGGATGTTGTTCAAGGATTTAAAACCCCTGACACCCATGTCCCATAGACATAGTAACTATTCGCTCCATAGAATTGACACATAGTTTGACGTTTATGACAGTTGTGAACGTATGTCAATTACTCAGATAATCAATCAACTGGCCCATCGCAGTTCACTGCAGGACTAGGCCTCACTACCTTCCCGATCATAATCATCTTCTTTCAAACAGTTTTTCTTATTGACAACCCTTGAAGTCTTACGTACCCGGTGGTCCCCGGCCTAAGTGACCGCAGACGATACCCATAACTGCCTATAACCTTGTTAATCATAGCTGCGGTACTTCACATTGTACATTTTGAATACATATTTATGCCCTATTGTCCTCCTGCATTTATTAGTCAGCAAAACTGAATACCTTCTCAAATATAATGTATTTTTTCCTTACTACCGGGATTTCAAAGTGTACAATGTTCGTAGTAAGGAAAAAATAAGTGTATAAAGGTGTGCAAAAATTTCTACTTCATTTTTCTTGAATGGCAACATATCAACCCAATTTTGGCGGCAATCTTGCTAGTGTCAAGTCATCATTACTTAAGAACGAGTTTTCTTTTTTTTTGTAATTGGTACAAGGTTCTTATGGGAAAAGAAAATTGTAGGTACTTAAAAAGAAATGCTAATTGAACGGTTACTGCAATTTCATACGAAAAGCGCCTAGTAGGTAAGTGGATATGTTCTTTACACAAAAATCCAAAAAATTAAGATCAGTGTTCCAAAAAAAAATTGCAATGTGTCAAATCAGTAATAGAAAACAAACGAAACCATGTATAGGGTAAACAACCCAATAATAGGCCTGTTACTAATCCGACGTGGATGGATGGTCATACTGGTTTTTTGGTCGACCATTTTTTGTATTCATTTTTTAATATTACCCGTGGGACCGGACTCTGGTCATAAAAATGCAATGCGCGTACGAAGTCGTGAACACAACGAGTTAAGTCGATTAGTGAAGTTTCTACTAAAAGCTTTCGCTGTTGGAATTTAAAAGAAATAACTGTCAAAATAATGTTATCTTTGAATTGCTTGTTACTCGAGAAAACTGTTTTTGAATTTAGAATCGAATTTAAATGTCATCGTGTGACTGCATAATTTGAAATACAATTCAATTTTTAAATACATAGACAATTACAGCCTCCCTAGATAAGTGGCACATTGTTAGTAAGTAGAAATAATTGGCGGAATCGTTGGGATCGCCATAGAAGAAAAAAAAGTAGAAATAATTAATATTATACGGGAGTGACATTTGTTTACGATTACCTAATGATATTAACTTTTAAACTATCACGTTCCATTATATTCAATTAAGTTAATGGAAATTAACACAACACAAGGAACACGGGTTACTGAGGGACCACGGCCGGTGTAACCCTTGTAACCTGGTCGAAACATCAGTCAAATCAAAGGTACTTATGTTTATACCACGGCCGGTGTAACCTGGTCAATCCGTTAGGCAAATCAAAGATGGCCTATATACCACGGCCGGTGTAAACTGGTCGAAATGTCAGGCAAATCAAAGGTGTGTATACACCACGGCCGGTGTAACCTGGTCGAAACGTCAAGCAAATCAAAGGTACGCATACCTATATACCTACCACGGCCGGTGTAACCTGGTCAATCCGTTAGGCAAATCAAAGATGGCCTATATACCACGGCCGGTGTAAACTGGTCGAAATGTCAGGCAAATCAAAGGTGTGTATACACCACGGCCGGTGTAACCTGGTCGAAACGTCAAGCAAATCAAAGGTACGCATACCTATATACCTACCACGGCCGGTGTAACCTGGTCGAAACGTCAAGCAAATCAAAGGTACGCATACCTATATACCTACCACGGCCGGTGTAACCTGGTCGAAACGTCAAGCAAATCAAAGGTACGCATACCTATATACCTACCACGGCCGGTGTAACCTGGTCGAAACGTCAAGCAAATCAAAGGTACGCATACCTATATACCTACCACGGCCGGTGTAACCTGGTCGAAACGTCAGGTAAATCAAAGGTACGCATACCTATATACCTACCACGGCCGGTGTAACCTGGTCAAAACGTCAAGCAAATCAAAGGTACGCATACCTATATACCTACCACGGCCGGTGTAACCTGGTCGAAACGTCAAGCAAATCAAAGGTACGCATACCTATATACCTACCACGGCCGGTGTAACCTGGTCGAAACGTCAGGTAAATCAAAGGTACGCATACCTATATACCTACCACGGCCGGTGTAACCTGGTCAAAACGTCAAGCAAATCAAAGGTACGCATACCTATATACCTACCACGGCCGGTGTAACCTGGTCGAAACGTCAAGCAAATCAAAGGTACGCATACCTATATACCTACCACGGCCGGTGTAACCTGGTCGAAACGTCAAGCAAATCAAAGGTACGCATACCTATATACCTACCACGGCCGGTGTAACCTGGTCGAAACGTCAAGCAAATCAAAGGTACGCATACCTATATACCTACCACGGCCGGTGTAACCTGGTCAAAACGTCAGGTAAATCAAAGGTACGCATACCTATATACCTACCACGGCCGGTGTAACCTGGTCAAAACGTCAGGTAAATCAAAGGTACGCATACCTATATACCTACCACGGCCGGTGTAACCTGGTCAAAACGCCAGGCAAATCAAAGGTACGTATACCTATATACCTACCTACCACGGCCGGTGTAACCTGGTTGAAACGTCAGGTAAATCAAAGGTACGTATACCTGTATACCTACCATAGCCGGTGTAACCTGGTCAAAACGTCAGGCAAATAAAAGATAAGCTATGTTTGTACCTATACCATGATCGCGTAAATTCTAATAAAACATTATTGTATAACGTAATTATATGTAAATCCAATACATTGAATATTTTATTCTATTCTAGTAAAGATATGCCACTTGTGGACGGGGTATATAATTTGCAAATCACGTGCGTACTTAATTTTCATCACATCTCTAAATTCGGTTCCTTGACCGTTTTAATATGCCTCTAAGAGCAATACAAAAAGTTTTCGTGTACAAAAAATGGCGGCTGCGCCTTAGAACGTCACCTGCATAGTTTTTTAACTGTTTTAAAATTGCGTTCGTAACATACGCCATCTTGTATCAAGCACATGTCAGTTGACAACATAAAAACTGCAATTACTTATACAATCGAAAACCTGAATTGTTAAAACTTCAACCATTTATAAATACTAGCTAGTTTTTATTGCTTTCAAATCAGAACAACTTAATTTTCTTAACAGAAAAATAAATAACCAAAGCAGGACTAACGACAGCATTTTTCAATTCTGAGAATCTCCAAACTCGAACATGTCTTGTGCATTACCCCCCTCGGCATACTATAAAAGACATAAATTACGCAAAGGATTCATATAAAATTGATTCTTATTGACATAATCTTAACGTTTTAAATGGCATGGCAATTGTTGACATAAAATGCAAACCAATTCAATCCTTATGTCAAACGGCAATAGCGAGGTTTCATTATTGAAATGAATATTTAAACTTTTTAGTTGGAAAGCTATCGTAAAAGGAATAGAAGGTAATCTTTAGAAAAGTCAGCGCTACAGAGGATTTTAGGTGCTCTTTCAAAGTGGGTAAGGTTCAATATTGTTTAAAATGTAGTTTTTAAGAAGGCATTTCGCGAGAGCAGTATTGAAGCTCTCGGCATCTCTCGCTCGGCTGCAGGTTTGACGGGTTCCGTGTTACTCATTCCTCTCCCCTCGCGACCTCCGCCTGTGTACCCCTCCCTG
Organism: Eilema griseolum; assembly: GCA_963662185.1. Lineage (NCBI taxonomy): Eukaryota > Metazoa > Arthropoda > Insecta > Lepidoptera > Erebidae > Eilema > Eilema griseolum. The sequence goes on from OY759232.1 coordinate 2,939,695, forward strand.
GCCCGTCTGCTCTGGCGCAGGCTTCGAGGCTACCCGTCTAGGAGCAATTATACGTATTAAAAGCATGTCTACTGACATTTTGTGGCGACCGATGAGATTTTTGCGGTTTTCTTACATTTTCATGATTTAACTACTCACTTTGTTGTTCATTATTCATAAAAATATGATTAATAAGTATTTTCTGGAATTGTTTAAGGATATATTGTATGAATTCATGCCTTGCAACAAGACCCTTAAGTCTCCTAGCTTGTATTGTTATACTATTGGTTTTAAATTTGTGATTAACTGAATCCCAAACATTCAACTCATAGTTTATCTCAATTTATTTATTTTTCTCATTCATTGACCTTGATGCTTGGGTAAAAAAATACCAGCCAAGTGCGAGTCAGACTCGCGTACGAAGGGTTCCGTGTCATTCTGTTTTTAAGCCACGACTTAAAAACGACGGGGTGTTATAAGTTTGATGTGTCTAATTGTGTGTGTGTGTCTCTGTGGCATTATAACTCCTGAACGAATGAACCTATTTGGATTTAGTTTTTTTGTTTGAAAGGTTTATTAGTCGAGAGTGTTCTTAGCTATCAGTATCAAAATAAACGGGGATCAATCCAAGATGGCCGCCTCTACAAAATGACCGACTGCATATTTTTCCACAACTTCTTCAACATCGGTATCAAATGATAGAGTTTGACTAGTAAAATACCAATACTATGATTAATTTCAAAAATCCAACATGGTCGCCACCACAAAATAGCAAATTACTTTTTTTCACATTTTTTTTTATATACCACTTAGGTGGCAGACAAGCCCACGACCCATCTGATGGAAAGTGGTCACCGTGACCTATCGACGCGTGCAAAACCAAGAGAGTCACACTCGCACTGCCAACCCTGCAAGCATTGAGAGTTTCGGTGCCGTTAGTGTAAAAGACAAAGCAGGAACTCCCTCAATATGGGCATCAAATCAAAGAGCTTGACTAGTAGATCAATATAAAAAGTGTAACATAAAAATTTAAGTTTTGTAGTATAATAGAAATAATTATAAAATAGATCACCTGTGTGTGTGTGTGTGTGTGTGTGTGTGTGTGTGTGTGTGTGTGTGTGTGTGTGTGTGTGTGTGTGTGTGTGTGTGTGTTTTGGTATGTAATTATTTGTGTAATCGGTGTTGCACTAAAATAAAAGGATTCTTTCTTTCTTTCTTTCTTTCTTTTCTTTCACCTGTGAAAATTTCAACTGTCTAGCAATCACGGTCATGAGATACGTATAACAATCAGACAGACAGTGAAGTCTTAGTGATGGGTTCCAGTTTTATAGGACACGTCAATTAGACCTCTGAAGGCAAAATCTCAGTAAAGAGGGTCACCATTACTTACATATACCATGTTACAATGGTGACACTCAGCTTGACGGCCTCATCATATGCTTTTTCACGCCCCGCTTAAAGGACCCGGGACTGTAGAAAGATGAAACACGTGAGCTGGTAATTAATTCCAGGCCTTAATGGTGAGACAAAGAAGAGACAAACCGCTAGGTATAATTACAACCACCTTATACAACTTACCTATACCACAAAGAGTCTCAAAGAGTCATATCGAAAGAATTCTTGTACGGAAATGAATCACTCAGGGATCACCCATTTAATAAATACTTCTGCAGATTGCCACCGCGATATACTTATTGCGGTTTCGATGCCATGGAAACGAGGACAAGAAACTCTGTATCCGTGTTCGGTTAAGCTTCAGTAAATGTGGACACTTGGTATTAGTTAACATTGTTACTCTTTTTTTTTTTTTTTACGTGCGCAAAATCCCCACGGATACCTCCCCACCGGAGCCGGTGGAGGAGGTTATGTCGGACTCGAACCGACTAAAACGCACGCCGCCTGTGGGTGGTTTTGGTTGCCGAAGGTGAGGTTGACAGGCATATCCCTCGCACCCCGGCCGACCCAGGGCCATCTCTCACGATCTGGCCCTCTTCTCGGGTGTGGGGACTACAGAGTCCGCAACTCGACCCCGGAAACGGCGAGGCACGCCAGGCGCGCCACCGCCGCGGCCTGCTTCTGCCAGGGTGACAGGCGGCTCCACCTGTCACCCCCAGGCCGGCGCTCATGGGGGGCGAAGGTCGTTCATCGACCTCCGACGCCCGAGTTGCCTTCGTACGCGGGTAGCTTGGCTCGCGATCCTTCGTCGCTCCCGCTGCCGCTCCCGCCCCGCCTCCTCCTTCACGAGCATTACTTGCTCGCAGAAGGAGGCGCCGGCCGCCCACGCATCCGCGCAGCGGACCATCGCCGCGAGCAAGGTGGAGAGCGTGAGAACTCTCACTCCCAGAGCCGCCACAAGCTCCCGCCTCGGCGTCTCCCACGCCGGACACTCGGTGAGCGTGTGCGGACCTGAGTCCTCGCTCGCGTCGCAGTGATGGCACTCGGACGTTGGCTCTTTCTCCATCCGACGCAGATACTTTCCGAAGCACCCGTGCTCGGTGATCATCTGCGTCAGGCGGTACGAGAGGCTGCCGTGTGGCCTCTCTAGCCACTCCCCCATGATGAGTCTTACCGCCGTTACTACGGCCTGCCCTGCGCCTGGTTGCCCAAGTCGTATCTCCCATTCCGAACATTGTTACTCTTGAATTCCTATGTTTAATAACAACCTTCAATAATTCGACGAAGGATCGTAACCCAAGCTGCCCGCGTACGAAGGCAACTCGGGCGTCGGAGGTCGATGAATGACCTTCGCCCCCCATGAGCGCAGGTCAAGGGGTGACTGGTGGAGCCGCCTGTCACCCTGGCAGAAGCAGGCCGCGGCGGCAGCGCGCCTTTGTTGCGCCTCCTCTTTTCTGGGGATGAGTTGGGACTCTGTAGTCCCCACACCCGAGAGAGGGCGGTATTTCCGCCCAATTGAGCAGTCCGACTGGGGAAGTACCTCCGCCCTACAGAATACCGCGATTATAATAACTTCGTGTTATGTTCCCAGCGGTGAGTAGGGTAGCCAGAGCTCACTGGAGAATTTGTGCTATCAGTGAGATGACAAAAGGCTTGTCCTGCTTTGTCCTCTGCACTGACGGCACAGAGACTCTGTGCTTACAGGGTCGGAGTGCGAGTGTGACTTCTCTGGTGTTACACACGTCCATAGGCCACGGTAACCACTTTCCATCAGGTGAGCCTGCCACTAAGTTGCTTCATTAAGTCGCTTGTCTGCCACCTAAGTGGTATAAAAAAAATAGATCGTGAGAGATGGCCCTGGGTCGGCCGGGGTGCGAGGGATATGCCTGTCAACCTCACCTTCGGCAACCAAAAACGACCCACAGGCGGCGTGCGTTTTAGTCGGTTCGAGTCCGACATAACCTCTTCCAACGGCTCCGTTGGAGGGGTATCTGTGGGGATTTTGCGCACGTAAAAAAAACCTTCATTAATTTTCACTTCAAAATTTAGTAAGTAGGTATGTACTTCTTATGCAAGGTCTGTACTATCAGCTTAAGAGACATTGAAGGAAATCCTTGAGAAGTCTATCAAATTGGAACGAAATCGATAGCCCTCTTATAAAATTATCTGTTGATTAGATGGAACATGAAGATATTGGCAACCCACACGTTGGCCGGGTGTAGCTGTCTTATCAAAGTCGGTTCAAGATCGAGATAGTACGAAGCTGATAGATATTTTCACGGGCGTATTGCGGTTGGTGCTGTGAACTTTGCTAGTTCGGGCCCCTTAGACAAGAGGCGATTCGATTGTAGAATAGATTATTGTATGAGATTGATACTATTTTTTACGTGCGCAAAATCCCCACCGTAGCCGGTGGAAGTGGTTATGTCGGACTCGAACCGACTAAAACGCACGCCGCCTGTGGGTCGTTTCGGTTGCCGAAGGTGAGGTTGACAGGCATATCCCTCGAACCCCGGCCGGCCCAGGGCCATCTCTCACGATCTGGCCCTCTCCTCGGAGAGATTGATACTTTGAAGTTAAAGACGTTTATGACAGTGATCAAATGTCGTACAATGCGACTAAGGGATAGGGCTGTTTAACATCAGACAGATATATACAGCCCGACTCCGCCACAGATGCATGCCTCAAGGCAACAATATTACCCGGAAAATGGCAATAGGCTCACCCCCTATTATGTGGGACCGAATACAATGGTGGTTAAATGTGGGTGTTAATTCACTCCAAGCCTCTGAGGATAAAGGCAATCACGCCTTGTTGCATGTATGTATGTATCAAATGTCAATTCCGTACATTTTTTTTGTTTAAAAGAATTAAAGGAACCGAAATTATTGAGAACTCACTTGTAATTTTCCAAATTATTTTTAATCGTTATTAGACCTGACCGGTTTCGCCTTACGGCATTCTCAAACCTTTATTTACATAATTTTGTAAATAAAGGTTTGAGAATGCCGTAAGGCGAAACCGGTCAGGTCTAATAACGATTAAAAATAATTTGGAAAATTACAAGTGAGTTCTCAATATGTGTAGCAACAAATTACAACCAAGTGCCATCAATCAACAGTATAAACATATTTTAGGGTTTTTCATTATATCATTTTAGTCACTGTTGAGCCAATAAGCTGATTGGCATTCGTGAATAGCAAGTCTCGCTAGGGGCGTGGTTGACAATCACCACTACGCACTTGTCTAGTCTGGTGACGTCACTGTTTTTGTGACGTCACATGACTCATGTAAGTGTACTGAAAATATATAAAAGCGCCGCAGCATATCGCTTGGGTTGAATATATTATAAGCGGTTCGGTGACTCTTTCCTTTGTCGAAACAAAGGTAAATTCCTAATTTCATTTACAGTTGCCCTGGAATGAATGACAATTTTTTTAAAGTCGACTACCACAGACTACAAGATTGTTTTTTAGAAGGATTTATAATTGTTGTTTTCACAATAACAAGATACACAAGAGCCATACTGTATTCCACGTCCTCTATTCCTACACAGGACAACATGTGCTGGGCTTAGATGTCACCCGCACACTGTGCAGAATATTCGTTCAAGAACCAAGCGGTTCGGTGACTCTTTCTTTTGTCGCACTATTACGGCCTACACTCCCGGGTCCTTTAAGCGGGCCGTGAAAAATCATATGATGAGGCCGTCAAGCTGAGTGTCACCATTGTAACATGGTATGTGTAAGTAATAGTGACCCTCTTTTCAGAGACTTTGTTTTCAGCAAAGCGAAGTCTAATTGACGTGTCTTATATAAAAAAGGTAGGACACGGCGGTATTTCCGCCCAATTGAGCAGTCCGACTGGGGAAGTACCTCCGCCCTACAGAATACCGCGGTTATAATAACTTCGTGTTGTGTTCCCGGCGGTGAGTAGGGTAGCCAGAGCTCACTGGAGAGTTTTTGTGCTGTCAGTGGGATGACCAAAGGCTGGTCCTGCTTTGTCCTCTACACTGACGGCACAAAATCTCTGTTCTTACAGGGTAGGCAGCACGGATTTGACTCCACTGGTGTTACACACGTTCATAGGTCATGGTAACCACTTTCCATCAGGTGGGCCGTGTGCTTGTCTGCCACCTAAGTAGTATAAAAAAAAGAAACAAAAAAATCTACATTGCTTGCACACCATTGCTGCATTGGCTGGTCATTTATGACTAAATATGCGTCACTGGTTTTTGTTACGTGACGTGACTCGTGTAGCCAATCACAATATGCGAAATTTTGGGGACAGTTTCTATTATAACGAAGTTATTTTCCTCTAGTAAAAACATTGTTAAGTACCTATTATTCTACAAAGATGGTGTATTTTATATATAATCATAAATATAATCTCGCCTTTATCCGAAGCCATGCATCTGAAGCTGAGTCTGGGCTGATTGTTAGTAGGTAGTTGTTTTAATACATGCTCGCTGGTAACAAGTACCCCTGACCTACCCTTTCTTAAAAATGTTTTAAGTCTGATAAACAGATAAGAAAAATGACGAATCACTAACGTAAAAAAACAATAATCACTTATTAATGATTTCTGCTTTCTGGTGACTATTATTAATAAGTAGAATCCTTATCAACTGATCTAAATTATCAATAAAACAATATCCGACCAAATTCAAACACACCTTATTACTCCAAGGCCAATAATTTACGACAGATTAATAAAAAAAGTTTTCTGTGTCTCACTGATAACGCAATCTTGTGGTTATCATAATAATGAAATATTTTATTACTGTAATTCTCTTGTAATTGTTTAATAATAGTTAGGCACTCCTGTTTTAGTGGGGTAACCAAAAAACTGAGGGCTATAGGGATTTTCCTGAATATAATCTGATCAAAATATTTGTATGTGTGACAGAGTGATACATACATTTAAATTGCCTTAAGTTTCAACTAAGGTGCACATTCTGCTAAAGCAAAACCACTGCCATTCCACGCACTGTTGTCAGCTGTGCCATTCTCTAAACACACAGCTTGGAGCACAGCGCCACCCTCCCCTTTCCTACACAGGACAACACGTGCAGGTCTTAGATGTCACCCGCACACGGTGCAGAATATCCGATCAAGAACCAAGCGGTTCGGTGACTGTTTCCTCTGTCGCACCATTAAGGCCTAGAATTCTTTACCAGCTCACGTGTTTCCTTCTTCCTACAGTCCAGGGTCCTTTAAGCGGGGCGTGATGAGGCCGTCAAGCTGAGTGTCACCATTGTCACATGGTATGTGTAAGTAATGGTGACCCTCTTTTCTGAGACTTTGCCTTCAGCTTACCATCAGGCAGGGAGAAGTCTAATTGACGTGTTCTACATAAAAATTAAAATAAAATAAAAGATAGTCATTGGTCGATCTCCAGTGACGTCACCCAGTACGACCAATGAGAATGCGTATCAAGACTGAGCTTAGAGAATGCTCAGCAGGCTTCAACTACCCAAAATGACTGCTATAAATGTTTGCAACTGCAACGCTGCTAACGGCTCAGTGTACACCCCATGTAATAGAGGGTGAGCCTATTGTCGTCTAACGGCCACGTTTCCAGCCTGCAAACATGACTCTATAACTGCGTTTATATATTACCTACCTACAATGAAACTGCAAGTTTGCCTTCAAGTGAAATGTGTGTTAAGGTAAATTCGATAATATTATTACATGTTCTTAGAAATATAAATCATCACTGTGTTATTCGCGTAAACACCAATGACAAAGCTTTTTAGTTGTACCAATACACGATACCTTACACGCCTACTTCTTAGGAAACAAATCGATTTAAAAATTGAATCGAATTAGGTATTCAAATCGATTAAGATATAGAAAAAATGTAATCGGTTCAAGCGGGATTTGAACCCGCGATCTTTCTCTTACAGGGTAGTAGTCGAAAGTCGAAAGTCAAACCTCAAACCAGATTCTGCATAGACCATTAAATAATCGGCACTTACAAAACGTTAATATAAAAAGAAATATGAAAGACTAGTTTAGCAAATGGATCACCCACCGCAATGGTTCGAAACGCGGCTCCGACCTAAGAAGACATATAAACTCACTCACGCCTATATCCCCGAAGGGGTAGGCAGAGGTATTAGCACCCACATTTCGCCAGTTTATGTTTGAGGTCCCAATGTGGCGAGCCTATTGCCATTAACTGGGCACTTATAAACCTACGATAAATGCACATATAACTTCGATAAGTCATTGGTGTGTGCCATGGTAAAACCTGGGATGGAACCCGAGAACTCGTCTCAGCAGTCCATTACCCATACCACTAGGCTAAGAATACTCCGGCAATAAACTCAGTGGGCATTTTTTTTGGTCTACTTATAAACATTGACTTAGTCTACTTACTCTAGTAGTCGAATACTAGGTCGTCAACTAAATCTATACTAATATTAAAAAGAGGAAAGATTTGTATTTGTATGTAACGAATAAGCTCAAAAAGTACTGGACCGATTTTAATAATTATTTTTTCATTAGAAAGCTACATTCTTCGTGAGTAACATAGGCTACTTTTTATCCCGATATTCCCATGGGATCAGGATTAACGCGGGTGAAACCGCGGCGCGGTGCTAGTAATAAATACAACTCAAACGTACTAGTTGCTCCAAGAAACGCCCCAATACCGAGTCTTCTAAGTATGTTAACGATACATTTATATTTATGTAAATTCTTAGAGCGGTTTACCTATTGTAAACAAGGTAAAAAAACAAATAATAAACGTCATTCGAATGAATATGTGTTATATTGCAATTCCCCACCTCAACTAAATACGCCAGTAATTGTTTTATGACTAAAGTATTCGAGATATTACCTTGAATGGTTTGACTTTACCGGCTTTGGGTTTGATGGCTTTACCGGCTTTGGGTTTGATGGCTTTACCGGCTTTGGGTTTCGGAAGTCAGATTTCTGTCGTTTTTAGGAAAATCTCGAAGTTCTGCAAAATCTCTAGTTAGACGCCACCCCAGAAAGCTTCGGTTAAAACCTCGGATGCAACTGTGATTAACGCTGAGATAAAGAGGTGCTGTAAATTTGCCAAACCATAAAGATTTGAATTATTTACCTGCACACGTGTTTCCTTCTTCCCACAGCCAGGAGTGTACTCAGTAGCAGGCCGAGACGGCGACGCAATGCAGATTTTTTATTTATTCTTATGTCTTTTTAGTTGATATTATACATATAGGTATATTCGATTAAGATAGGAAAAAAATTGAATCAGTTCAGGAAGGATTCGAAACCGCGATCTTTATAAAGTCTACTAAATGCTTTAAAATTTTATTTAACAATATATAGCTATATATATTTGTAATCTCCTTCTTATTCCTTTCATTTTGATTCCCTTCGATAGATGTGAATGAAAAAAAAAATTACAACACGTATTTTAGCGCCAAAACTCACATAATTTTTATTTTATGTACTGTATGACACTCGAGAAATGAATACCATTTATTTGAAACCCCGTTCATCGAAATCCGTCCACCCGTTAGGTCTGTAGGAGGGTACATAGGTGAGGACGCTGTAATCCCATACCCGAGAGGGCTTTCTATGGCCTCGGGTAAGTCAAGGTTCCCGAGAGTAATGCCTAAGGCTACCTCACCCCCAGCAACTGATGACCTGAGACGGCCGTGCGGTTTTAGTCGGTACAAGTCCGACATACTTCCCGGACGTAACCGTCCGGCGGGGTGGTATCCGAGGAGATCACCGCACGTTAAAAATAAAAGGGTACAAAGAAAACAACTACACAAATATGTAACACATTACCCTCGCTAGTGTAGTCGGGTAAACAAATAAAATAATAACGAGTGTCCTTTTCAATGATGTTATTATGGTCACGTTACGCCAAACGGTATAGGCACTTCTACTAATTATTTTATTATCATTATAGATACATGAAGCAAGAGCAAATATAGCGACAATAAAAAAAGGAATAAATTATACTTGTAGGTGACTGGTCCTGAGGATGTGTGTCTTCATACCACCACAATTTCTAAAATAACGTATTTTGTCTTGAGAGTTTTTTGAGCATTAGCATGTAAAGATGTGATAATACCTAAATATGGAAACTGATAATTGGCCTTCATACTATTAATTATATAATATTGAACCTTTTTTAGTTGTAAGTTTCCCTAAAATTGTAAACTAAAAAAAATAAAAATAACAAAACCAATGAAACAAAAAGTGCTACAAAACAAGTGTGATCCAGGAGACACATAAACATCTGAATTTCTTATTTATTATTAATTATTTTATCCCCCATTGTCGTGGATTTTAGCCCAGAGACAAGGTGAATATCGCCCCTGCGCTGTCGCAGGCTTACCTTTTGTGCTTGGGAGGTCATACGGATGTCGATCCCAAAAAAGCCAAATGAAAGACGAAAGAAAAAGTATATTTATTCAAGAACACACAACGTACAGAGAATCAGACAAATATATAAATATAATAAGGTAACATAATAAGGATACACTCACTGCACATCGGGTGCACCCAAATGGCCCACCATCTCAGCATGAATGCCCCCACACCAGGATATGCGAAGCGCTGGTTTTCAGATGGCGTCGTCACGCAAAACGAGTCAGTAACGCAAATAATGCAGTTGTTGGAAATCGCAGGAAATTGTGTGCACTAATAGGGTTACACAAGAGGCAAATAATATTAACAATTTTAGATAACACCAGGAAATGAACTTCGGACGCATAATGACGTATGTACGCGTCACAGCCCATTCAAACATTACTTTTTATTATTTCATGTATGACTCAGACCGTGATATTTATAACTAGGTAAATAATCAAACTTGTGAACATTGGAAAGGGAAGTAGGTACATATGACACAGTGGGTAACACCTTATTTGGCCACCTTACTCTCCCATTGCCGCTTTTTTTCTCAGTGGAATAGTATAACCCCATCTCTTCCTCGTCGTAGAAAGCAGCTTAGGGCTATCCCAGTTTTATGGTTTTCTCTGTTATGTACTATGGCTGTTCTCCATCCGAGAGTACATAGACAAACACATAGAGCAGCATCAGTAATGATACAGTGTCCACTTGACAGCAATAGGCTCGCCCCCTATTACACAGGTCCGCAATATCACAGTTATCCAAATATTAATACACCTACCTACTCAATCGAAAATTTACAGGCGCGTTAATCCTCCATATCCCTTAGACATTCGGCACTTACAAAACGTCAATAAAAAGAAACATGAAAACCCGTTTAGCAAATGGACCACCACCGGTTCGAAACCCCGACCTGACCTGAAATTCAGCAGGCATTTTGTTTTTGGTCTTTTTACAAACATACACTTAGTCTACTTAATCAAAATACAAAAATTTACTTGAGTAGCATAGTTGAGCAATCAGCTCATTTCGAAGCGATACAAGACACAAGAAGCAACTCTCGTTTGCTCGTGCTTTCTAGGGCTTTCTAGGACTTCTGAACCCAAGAAGCCCTAGAAACCTGAGTTCTCAGTGTTGCTAGATTTATATACCACGAGTAAAACTATAACCACATGGAACGAAAGAGTTCGTTGGACTGTGGTATAAGCACATATATAAGTATGCACTACAAACGAACTGGTACACTCGAACGTTCCCAAGAGAGTTTACACTCAAGAAATCTCAAGCTACATGTTTTAAAAAGATGTTATGAAAACATTCTCTGTTTTGCGCTGAAGTTTCTCAACGTAAGCGATTTCTTGCATTCTATAACACGTTCTGAAATTGCTGAAGAATATATACAGGCTGGTAATAATAAGGAGCTCAGAGTAAATATACTTGTAGAGAGCAGTAATGTATCCACACAGTCTAAGTTTTTTTATTATTATACCACTTGGTTGGCAGACAAGCACACGGCCCACCTGATGGAAAGTGGTTACCGTGGCCTATGGACGTTTGTAACACTAGAGGAGTCACAGTCGTGCTGCCAACCCTGTAAGTGCAGAGTTTCTGTGCCGTCAGTGTAGAAGAAAAAGCAGGACAAGCCTTTAGTCTTCCCACTGACAGCACAAATTCTCCAGTGAGCTCTGGCTACCCTATTCACCGCTTGGAACACAACACGAAGTTATTATAGTCGTGGTATTCTGTACTTTATCCGTACGTACGTGATACTTTAGCCCCTTCTTACATTTAGGAAACTAGAAAAACACAAGACATTTTTTAATGCTTGGAATTCTGCATAGATTCCCCCCGCCGGCAGTTATGTCAGAATCGAACCGACCAAAACTACACGGCAATCAGTTGCACAGGTGAGGTAGTCTCTGGCACTTTCCTCAAACACTCCGGCTGACCCAGGGTGATAATACCACTTAGGTGACAGATAAGCACACGGTCCACGAGATATAAAGAGGTTGCCGTGGCCTATGGAGGAGTGCAACACCAGGGGCGTCACACTCGCGCTGCCAACCCTGAAGAAACCTCTAATGCCCCTCTTGAAGAACTTCATATTATAGGCGCTTGGGATAACCGCAGAAGGGAGTTCATTCCACAGCTTGAGTGTGCGTGGGATGGAGATTCTTTCATACCGCACAGTGCGCGCCGTCTCAGGTTGCAATGTGTGGGGATACAAACATTTAAGAGGTGTAAAAAAAAATTCAAAAGATATGAAGCGCAGGTGAATGCCCGTTAGGGGATGACATAGACATACGTATATCAATCAGATCGAAGGCATTTTAAAGAAAGAACACGTCAAGAGTACCCGAAACTGGCGAACATGTATGAAAACAATTTATGACAGTAGAAGAAGCGAAAGATACCAGGACCTTAACAAGGGGAAAACTGTTGTCTCTGCCTACCTTACTAGGAAAAAGGCGTGACTGTATGTACTGCCGGGATTTTGTAACTACTGCCGGAACTTTTAGGGAAACACAACACTACCTAAGCTATGTGTTCACCTGAACTTACCTAGTGAGTAATATTATTATAGGTGCCCATCCTGTTGCCCAATGAGCGGCTCGCTTCGTATAATTATTATTTATTGGCCTAGAATCAATATAAAGGTAAAAAAATACCTAATGACCGGCAGCAACAGTCGATATGATAACAGCCACTGTAAATGATGAGGTAATTCTTGTACGTGCTAGTATATTGCGAACCACAGATTAAATATACCTACCAAACAGTCAAACAGAGCACGCACAATGGCCCAAAAGGGAGGCTAAGTGCGGACAAGGGAGTCCCTTTCCACAGTCAAACAGATGAGAAGTCTCCACATAACGGGAGTCAGCTGTGATGTGAACAGAGACACCCAATCGTCAAGTGTTACGTGACACAAGAACTAGATCAAGATACTGCACAGATAAGTGTCCTCGCCGGCAGGTAGGGTGGTTATATGGGACTCAAACTGCCTAAAACCGCACGCCGCCGTCTAGTGTCCCAAATGCCTGTGTGTAAGGTATAAAGAATTTCCCTAGCACCCCGGCTGACCCTGGGCTATTGCCAGTTATATGGTCCCCTAGGATCTGGAAAACCAAATTTTAAAAAAAACACGCTTGTAACTCTCTATCTCCCTATGTAGAGGTGTATTAACAGTGACACCCACATTTCGCCAACTACGATTGTCCATCCCACGTAATAGGGGGCGAGCTTACTGCCGTCAAGCGGACGTTATGTTTACTGTATTGTACTCTTTACTTACTCGCTGTACCATAAAGTGCAAAATAAATAAATAAATATTGTCGGACGGTAACAGCCGTATCCTTTAGTCGCCTTCTACGTCACCCCCAAGAAGAAATGCTGTGTCCGCATTCTACTCCACCGAGAAGCAACAAAGCTGGAAATCACATCTCTCAAAACTTTATTAATTCTCTTTCCTACACAGGACAACACGTGCAGGTCTTAGATGTCATACGCACACGGTGCAGAACATCAGATCAAGAACTAAGCGGTTCGGAGACTCCTTCCTCTGTCGCACCATTAAGGCCTGGAATTCATTACCAGCTCATGTTTTTTTTTTTTTTATATAGGACATGTCAATTAGACTTCGCCTTGCCTGATGGTAAGCTAAAGGCAAAGTCCCAAAAAAGAGGGTCACCATTACTTACACATACCGTGTGACAATGGTGACACTCAGCTTGACGGCCTCATCATATGCTTTTTCACGCCCCGCTTAAAGGACCCGGGACTGTAGGAAGAAGGAAACACGTGAGCTGGTAATGAATTCCAGGCCTTAATGGTGCGACAGAGGAAAGAGTCTCCGAACCGCTTGGTTCTTGCTCGTATATTCTGCACAGTGTGAGGGTGACATCTAAGGCCTGCACGTGTTGTCCTATGTAGGAAAGGAGATGGTGGGATTAGTTGGAAGAGCTCATCAGAACACTCCCCATGGTACAGACGGTAAAATACAGTCAAGGACGCAACATCTCTACGCATCTGTAAAGGTTCTAGGGTGTTCGTGACCTCGGGATTCCCAATGATGCGGACCGCGAAACGTAAACGTGCGAACATCCCTACCTAAGATATTGAGATTGTCCTGCAGTGGCAGTGGCATGCTCTGTAGAGTGGGGAAGGGAAGGAAAGAAGATACTTTTGCTGTAAACGCACATGCCTGCGTCTTCTTGGCATTGAACTCAACCAGGTTCTCAGAGCCCCATTCAGTAATGTGATTCAGGATCCCGTCAAGCTCAGTGACAAGAAGCTGCCTTTTCTCTGCGATATCTGACTGCTTGGCCGCAGGATGTCCATGATAACTCCCACTAAAGTGCTATCGTCTACATAACAATGAACATTGCCGGTAGACAGCATGTCGTTGATATGCAGAAGAAAGAGAGTGGATGATAGGACCCCTGGGGCTCGCCAGCATTTACCTGCAGAAACTCCGAAGCTCGTCCGTCACAAAGGACGCGAATACGGCGCCCCTGCAGGAAGCTAGCAACCCAGTTGCACAGCCTAGAAGGCAGACCAAAGGCAGGTAGCTTGGAAAGAAGCGATTTGTGCCAGACTCTATCGAAAGCTTTGGCGATGTCAAGACTAATTGCCAGTGACTCGCCGTGCTTGTTCATAGCCTCACCCCAAAGATGGGTAACGTATGCTAGAAGATCACCCGTTGACCGTTTCGGCCTGAAGCCATATTGCCGGTCATTAATTAAGGAGTGATCCTCTAGGTGCCGCATGAGCTGTTTGTTAATTATGTGCTCGAACACTTTGCACAGCACTGAGGTGACGGCTATGGGTCGATAGTTGGCTGGCTCCGAGCGATCCCCCTTCTTGGGAATCGGCTGAACATTCGCCTCTTTCCAAGGCAAAGGCACTGTACCCGAACTGTACAACAGCCGGTACAGGCGCGTAAGCATTGGAGACAACTCCGCTGCACATTTTTGCAAAACTACCGCTGGAATACCATCCGGACCACTGGCTTTCCAGACATCGTGTGATTGCAGCACTGCACGGACATCGCGTTGCCTGATATGGATATCAGGCATCGCGTGGTCACTGTCGGGTAGTGTCGGTGGCTGCGTACCACAATCATCGATTCGGGAGTTGGCCGCAAAGAGATTTGCCTTCTCTTGCGGCTCATGGGCCAGGGATCCTTCAGGGTTACGCAGCGGAGGCAGCGAAGGATGACAGAAGTTGGCTTGCACGGCTTTAGCCAGTCGCCAGTAGCCACGGCTTCCCGTGGGATGCATCACTAGCTTTTGACCAAGCCGCGCTATGCGCAGGGCATCCGCTCTGACGTAGGCCCTTCTACAGACCTTTGTGGCTCTGTTGTACGCCGCCTTGAAGTTGCCCAGATTGGGATGGCGCGTGACGCGCGCCCTTACCCAAGCGCGGTACGCAGGCTGTTTTTATTCAACAGCTTCCGCGCACTCGCGCCCGAACCAAGGGCGCACCCTGCGGTCACCGGTGATATCGGTGTATGAGATATAGTATTCCATACCCAGACCGATCTCACCAGCGACAGCAGTAGCACAATCATCGGATCCCATCGGGGTTCTTACCTTCAAAGCAGTGCTCAACCCACGGGATGGACGCAAAATAGTCACGAAGTCCATCCCAGTCCGCTGACGAGTAGTGCCAGAGACGCCGCTTCCCCTGCACGGGTCGTGGGGGCGCTATAATAGGCACCGTGGAACAGACCAGGCAGTGGTCGGAGTTGCCTAAAGCGGCTCGCACGACACACTGTACCGGTCCGGATTAACAAACACGCACACTCCGGCTTTTGCACGAAAACTTTCCTCAAGAACATAGCCAAGGTAGAGCAAGTAGGTCATGTCGTCAGGGCGGTGTATTTGCGTCTCCGTTAGAAAAAACATGGCAGGTTTCGCCGTCTCTAGGTGTTGGTGGACGGCGTTGAGGTTTGCATGGAGCCCACAGATGTTAGTGGACTCCACCTCAAATAGCAAGCTTTTGGGAGTGTGACGAGCCGCTGTGTTGCCTAGTTCTCTAAATTGCGCTGCCATGAGTTTGGGTGGGAGAAGGCGTGAAAAAAGAGGTGATTGCCGCCGCAGCACCGTGTGACAAAGCGCGGGATATTGGTTTTATCTATGAATGTGAGGCATGGCGAGAGCCGACGCGCCGAACGGAAGGGCCCCCATACCCCCCCGAGTATGGTCACCGGGCTCCCAAATCCGGTCACTAACCGGCACGACGAACCATATCGGGATTATGCGCGGCCTGGTGAAGCAGCCTCCCAAGGTGGTTAACCCCAGTTGGGCCCCTGTACTATACCGCGGGCGGCCAGCGGCACCACCGTTTCTACAGGTCTCCCTGTTAGGCGCATCGCCCCGCGCCATCCCCACTAGATTACGCCAAGACCCACTGGTCTCACTAGTGCTGCGACAACCACCACCTCTGCCCGGCTATGCACTTGCTGACCCCTGAACACAATCCAACCGAGATTGAATTGCTATGGAGGGTTTTTCGCAATAGTGCACGGTGGTACCCACCCGGTCGAAACTTGAGACAAATTTGTGCCACGTGTTTCCTTCTTCCTACAGTCCCGGGTCCTTTAAGCGGGGCGTGTAAAAGCATATGATGAGGCCGTCAAGCTGAGTGTCACCATTGTCACACGGTATGTGTAAGTAATGGTGACCCTCTTTTCTGAGACTTTGCCTTCAGCTTACCATCAGGCAAGTCGAAGTCTAATTGACGTGTTCTATATAAAAAAATTAAAAAAATACCATTAATAAATATCATTACAAAGTCTATAACAAGGAATCGGTACAATAGGCGGCCTTATCGCTTTAAGCGATTTCTGCCGGGCAACCTTTGGATGGTGATTAAAGTTGTAGGAATGAGTGGTAGTTGTATGGCGTACTTTTACAATACAAATATAATATCTAATACACACATAAATATGACTAAACGTACATACATAAATGTAACTGTATATTTAATAAATAAAGGTTACTATAAAGTAGATGAGTATCTTGATGATGTAAATGCGTTGTTAACCTAAGTCTCTTGCTTGCTCGCACAAAATAAATTGTAAACTAAAGCATATTTAAAAAAGAATTTAAATCTTGTTCTAATATAGTTCTCTGAGTTTCTTGCTGGTATCTTCTCAGTAGAACTAACCTACTGAACCAGCGAAAGAATCATTTTCCAATGGTTTATTTTTACATTATTTATTTCTTTTCTTTCTCTTTTTTACCACTTAGGTGGCAGACAAGTACACAGCCCACCTAATGGAAAGTGGTTACCGTGGCCTATGGACGTGTGTAACACCAGAGAAGCCACACTCGCGCTGCCGACCCTGTAAGCACAGAGTCTCTGTGCAGTCAGTGTAGAAGACAAAGTAGGACAGGCCTTTAGTCATCCCACTGACAGCACAAATTCTCCAGTGAGCTCTGGCTACCCTACTCACCGCTGGGAACACAACACGAAGTTATTATAACCGCGGTATTCTGTAGGGCGGAGGTACTTCCCCAGTCGGACTGCTCAATTGGGCGGAAATACCGCTGTCTCCTACCTCCTATAAAGTTTCTTGACATAATTGTAAAATTTTGACGTTAATATGTGCTCTTTGTGTGCCTAAACCGAATAAATGAAATTGATTCTTTGATTCTTGAGTCTTTGATTCTAAAATTAAATATCTGTGGTGCAAACATTATAGATTTGAAGAAGTAAGATATCTCAAAATTAAGACCGTGATAGATATCTACGAGTTAGTACATACCTAACAGGTTTTATATTTCAATGGCGACAAGTTTATACCAGGATTAGCCAATCAACAGTTGTAAATGACAAGCATTTTGATAAAACATTGACGGTGGCTTTGATGGATGAGATAACAAAAAAAAATAGTTACTCTTCGTACGGAAGTGTCCTTGGTATCATCTATTGCTTGTCTATGAATACTTGATTGACGATATTGAAAAGTGACAAAGACAAATGAATCAAATAGCGATGATTTGTGTGAATTTTTAATAGAAATGGTAGGAAATCAAAAATTCTTGGTATGGATATGGCGATAGTATGAAAACCTAACATAAACATATCCTCATCTTCTTTCTTCTCTTTCTCTTCTTTATAAACTCACGCCTATATCCCCGAAGGGGTAGGCAGAGGTGCTAGGACCCATATTTCGCCAGTTTATGTTTAGGTCCCAATGTAATTGGTGAGGAGCATATTGCCATTAGTACGAAAAGCAAGAACTTTATAGGTATACGTACCAAAAGACCGGTTATATAATACGAAGAAAAGAAAACCTATCAATTTGGAAGTAATTAAACCGCGTGGTTTCTGGTAGAGTAGAATTTGGGCCACCCCCTCTCTTCCCATGCGCTGTCGTACAAGGCGACTGAGGGATAAGGCTGTTTAACATCAGCACATACAGCTCGGTTTCGGGCACGGATGCAAGGCTCGAGTCAACAGTGGTGCCCGGACTCCGCCTCAGATGCATGGCTTGAGTTCACAATAGTGCCCGGAAAACTGCAATGGCTCACCCCCTATTACGTAGGGCCGAAAACAATGAATGTTGAAATGTAGGTGTTGATTCACTGCTTCCTAAGTTTCCTAACCCTTCGGGGATAAAGGCGTGTTTATATGTATGTATGTATTAAATCGCTTACGGCCACAAGTTACCAATTGCAACAAAAAAATATGTTTTCGTGTAGTCAGTGGGAAGATCAAAGGCTTGTCGTGATTTAGCTTCTGCACTGACGGCACAGAAACTCTGTTTTTAGAGGGTCGGCAGCACGAGTGTGACACCCCTGGTGTTGCACACGTCCATAGACACGGTAACCACTGTTGACGTGCCGTGCTTTTTTTATTCAACTTAGGTGGCAAACAAGCACAGGGCCCACTTGATGGAAAGTGGTTATCGTGACCTATGAACGTGTGCAACATCAGGGGAGACACACCCGTGCTACCGACCCTGTAAGAACAGAGAGTTTATGTGCCGTCATTGCAGAAGAAACAATCAGGACAAGCCTTGTCTTCCCACTGACAGCACAAAAACTCTCCAATGAGCTCTGGCTACCCTACTCACCGCCGGGAACACATCACAAGGTAATTATAGTCGTGATATTGTGTAGGGTGGAGGTACTTCCCCAGTCGGACTGCTCAATCGGGTCACCTAAGTGGTATAAAAATATATAGTAAAATGTAGTCTACATTGACAAGTCGTGAATCTGTCCATGTCACAATTTTTTTTTTTTACTTGCGCAAATTCCTCACGGATACCTTCCCAACCGGAGCTGGTGGAGGAGGTTATGTCGGACTCGAACTGACTAAAACGCACGCCGCCTGTGGGTCGTTTTGGTTGCCGAAGGTGAGGTTGACAGGCATATCCCTCGCACCCCGGCCGAGCCAGGGCCATGTCTCAACCTCGGGCCATCTCTCCTCCATGTCACATTTACTCACTTGGGCAGTGTGCTCCTCTATCAGTAGTTACTATCGAGTATAAGTGTCAGACAACCGATAATGCTGAGGCCTATACAAACGGCCTATTTGGCGTAGCGGTAGTTCGATTCCTGCCCAGTGCAAATATTTGTATGCACGAATATTTATATAAAAGACAAAACAGGACAAGCCTTTAGTCTTCCCACTGACAGCACAAATTCTCCAGTGAAATCCGAAGCAGATAGATGTTAAATGTAATAAATTATAACATATAGTGTTGTAGCATTTATAACCAATTAATTAAATCATATAGTTAATTGAGTAATAACGTCGCGTTGATATGCGTCGTTTTCCTGATAAACTGCGTAATAACGATGGTGGCGCTTGGCAGCGTGCGGTAATGGACTGTATTGCGGGAAGTAGCTAACTGTTCTATTGACGCTTTACACACAAAACAAGACAGGTGGCCGGGCTGCCGCGGATTCGATCCAGGCAGTGAATGCAGCCCGAGAAATTAGGAGAGGATGCACTAACCTTCACGACACACGTGTTTTCATCGCAGCCGGTACACGGATCTTCTCTTCCTTGCTCAGGAGCTGCCGTCAGCATCACTAGATCGCTTGAGGAACACACGAGAGGCACAATCCGATCGGTAAAGGTCTATGAAGCGGTAAAAATGTAACAAATATTATACATTTCTGAGAGACGCGAGCGCGGTCCGTCCGTCTTTACGCTGGCTAGTTCAAAGCGAGACTGAGTGTCTATATTTCACAAATGGCGGACGGAAGCCACATCTATGGTTAGTGCGGAAGAGGAGACGGGTATAAAAGGAGTGTGTTTCCGTGTCAAAAATACAGTTTCTACTTCGGCGCAACCATTCCCCCCGGCTTGAAGGGTTACCTTCGAAACGAAAATGTGGAACAAATCTAATGTCTAATCTAAATCTAGGTTTGTGAAATAACAACTAAAATATAAACATAGATTGGAACTCGTGCCTACTGCTGGCTAGGCAGAGGGCAGAGGCGAACAACCGGGCGCAGATACGATCCGGTTGCAGTTTTAACCCGTACAACACGAGTTATCCCGCGGGCATCGGGAAAAATTTCCTCTACTACTCCCAGAGGCCAAGGTAAAGGAGGAGCATTCTCAGTCATAAGGACTACCACCGTACCTACAGTAATTGGGTTGGATGGAGTATTCCATTTTTGACGTGACTGCAGCGTGTGCAAATAATCGGTTCTCCAACGATTCCAAAACGATTGGACCAACTTATCTAAAAGAGCGTGACGAGTTAGAAGGTGCATTCTATCGTCATCAACATCTATTGCGGGCAAATATTTTAGAGGAGTCGTATTCAAGAAGTGAGCTGGCGTCAGAGCTAATGGCTCTGACGGATCGCTAGATAGAGTCCGACACAGCGGACGCGTGTTCATCACTGCCTCTACTTGAGCGAGTACGGTACTCAACTCCTCGAACGAGAGAATCTGCTCGCCTATGACGCGAAACAGATGCGACTTAAGGCTTTTAATATTCGCTTCCCAATTACCACCAAAATGACTAGCGGCAGGCGTGTTAAAGTACCATTCAATGCGATTTTCGGCTAAGATGTGAGCGAATTCACTTTGGTAGTACTTAGACCGTAAGAATGTGTGCAATTCCGAGATACTACGTCGGGCCCCTACATAGTTTGTACCGTTGTCCGAATACATGCGCTTAACCGGACCCCGACGCGACAAAAAACGTTTAAAAGCGGACATAAAAATTTGCGTACTTAAATCACCGGTCAACTCTATATGAACCGCGCGAGTTGTCATACAAATGAACAAACAAACGTAAGCTTTCGTGGAGCGAATGCCACGACCACGAGCAATGGTGACTTTGAAAGGCCCAGCAAAGTCTGTGCCGGTGTGTACGAAAGGTTTTGCGGATTGAACAACACGACAAGAGCGATGATCGGCCATTTCAGGCGCGATAAAACGCGGGCGGAGCTTAAAACAAGGTACACATCTGTGTACTCTAGCGCGAACCAAATTACGAGCGGAAATTATCCAGTATTTCTGTCTTAAAATAGACATCAACAAATCGGGACCAGCGTGACAATTCACCTTATGATGATAATCTACTAACAAATCTAATACGTGGTCCTTACGCGGGAGAACTACTGGATGCCTTTGTTCAAATCCTAAACTTGAATTTCTCAAACGACCACCTACTCGAATGAGTCCATCCTCCAAAAATGGTTTCAAGTGTCGGAAAGAACGACTACAAGGTTTGTTAAATTCTAAATTTTTAAATTCAGAAGCAAAATAACCTTTCTGCAACTCGCGAAGTATGACCAATTCAGCCTTATCTAAATCAGCGGCGGTTATATGACCGCGTGTAGATAGAATTCTCAAAAATCGGCCCACATAAACAACACAACGCAACAGTCTCGACCAAGACGAGACGCGACTAGCCAACAACAAAATAAGGGACTCTTCACGCGGGACCGATACAACAAGCGAGTGCTTCTTTTCCTCGGGTGGTTCGGAAACCGTAGTGGGATTGAATTGAATAACTGGCCACCCATCCAACGCGGCATGAATCCAGGACGGTCCACCAAACCACAACGGGTGATCCAAAATTTGCGAAGGAAGCAATCCACGAGAGAGACACCCGGCTGGGTTGTCGGTGCCAGCAACGTGAAAGAGATTATGTGGCGCCAATTCAGATTGAATTTTTGCCACTCTATTAGCGACGAATGTGTCCCAACGATGGGGCGAAGAGTGGGCCCAACACAAAGCGACTGTTGAGTCCTAAAAGCTAAAATTCTACTAATATTAATGCGAAAATTTACAATTATGTCAAATAAATTACCTTAAAGATTCCGACCACAATACAAAATGTCATTAAGCGACACGGAAGTGCTAGTCTTAGCACTGCCATCCAAAACTACGCGGAGTTTTAGTAGTAAGCTTATCTTCTCTAATAACTCCGCGGTGCGGGATAATGTACGAAGGCTGGATCCCGCCAGTGTCCGCAGGCGCAGGTGAGATGTAACCTTTATCTAAATATTCGTTAACAACCTCATCATAGGCCCGCTTCGACTTTGGGGACGCCTGCATCTCTCGTTCCAAACAAAGAAAGCGTTTTTCAGCGGATACACGGGAGCCACCGAGTGAAAACTTGCGGATGGTAGACTCCAGTGGCGGCTCGACGGTGCAACAGAACGAAGCAGTCGAGTGACAAAAACTATCCATAGAAGCGGGTGCGGAACCAATTATAACAAAACCAAGAACTGTTTCCAGTGCGTGCGGAGCGGGGTACGTCGGTCCCCCTTGAACCTTACGTGATAACTGGAGGTGCGGGAGAATCGAAGCGCCGATCAATATATCGACGACTCCAGGAACAGCGTAAGTCTCATCTGCTAAAGGCAAGTCTTTAAATTTCGTTAATAAAGACGTGTCAACCGGGACGGTAGGCAACTGTTCAGCTATTCTATCTATAACGAGCGAATCCATGTCAAACCAAATATTATTATTAAAACGAGATCTAAACCTTGTTTTAACGGTGCCACGAACAGCTGACTGTAAGCTTCCAAAACCCTTCACCACTGAGCGGGTTGAACGCTTATCAACATTGAAACCAAGACGCCGACAACAATCTTGAGTAATAAAATTACTTTGCGAAGCGCCATCTAACAGCGCTCGAACAATGCGCGGCTTACCTAATGCATCAACAATAACAACGCGAGCGGTCGCAAGACACACAGTAGTGAGTGCAGCACTAGCGGAGAACGAACACAAGGTGACGTCATCCGCGGCGGTCACCGGGCGGGCCGGAGCGCGCGCGAGCGCGGGCTGCGGCTGCGGCGCAGGCTGCCGTGTGTCACCGCTCGACGAGCCAACCGTGCTCACATTGGATGCGGCATTACTATTCTCAAAATGAAGCAAAGTGTGGTGTCTCGCTTGACATTTGCGACAACTATTTCTACTATTACATAAAACAACGCGGTGTTTAGTACCGAGACAATTAAAACAAAAATTATTAGCGCGAACAAATTTATAACGATCACTAGGCGACAATTTTAGGAAACCAGGACACTTGTACAGTTGCGAATGATGAGTACTACACAAAGAGCAAACAGATGATTGTACACGTGCTGGTGCGGTATTAACATAAGTATGGGTTGACCTCGGTGACCTCGATGAGGCATCTATTTTGCGTTCAGAAGTAACAACCTTCTTCGCGCCTTCATGTTTCGATGAAGAGCGTTGCAATACCTTTATATGCTCGCGAACAAAACTTTCTAAGTCTTCGAACTTAGGAATTTTACTGCCGCGATGATCCGACTCAAACAAACGAATGGTTTCGGAATCTAATTTCTTTAAACCCATATACAAAAATACGAAGTCGCAGAGGTCATCGATCTTCAAGTTCTTTACGGCGCGAACAGCTGACGCGAAAGTATCTAGAAATTTCTCTAAGTTTTGATCGTTACATGCCGTAATAGATTTCAAATCAGACATCTGATCTAAATAGGCGTTAGCTACCGATCTTTTATCCTCATACTTAGCTTTCAAAGTATTTAAAATTAAATTATAATTCCCGGCACTAAACGTAATTCCAGCGCAAGCGGTTATAGCTTTACCAGTCAATTTTTCAACGAGATAATGCAATTTTTCGTGATCTGTCAACGAATCGTTCTTATCTATCGTATTCTCAAAACTATCTATAAATAGACACCAATTGCGAATGTTACCATCAAATTCGGGTATTTGAATTGGTGGCAACTTAGGTCGGTCGCGAGTGGGGTTGGGTAGGTCAGCCGGTTTCTCCAAACTCCTAGCGACGCGTTTGATACGACAATACAAATCGTCAAACGACGACAAGGCTTGATAACTCACTGAGTAATCGGGATCCAAATTCAACTCTAAAACATTGATGTCATGTACTAAGGTTTCGAAATCCGCGCGTAGACTATCTAAGTTTTCTATAGAACACAAGAACGAATCTCTGATGACCAAATCAGAGGTTTTAAGTGCATTATCATAGATCGATTGTACGCGAGAGTAAATCATTTCTTTTTTAGCGTATAAAAGTTTCAATTGAACCTTACCGGTCTTATCAACCTTTGGGGACATGTTTACAATTAAATCTCAAACTAAAGTGCGGTAAATAACAAATATGAAATGACTTAATCTTAGCGGTACAGAGCAGCGAGGCGGCGCGAGCGATAACCGTAGGTAGGTAGGTACTTATGACTGCCAGTGCAAGCTTGAACTAACGCGCATAGCAACAAGGTCGTACCTACGCGATGGTCGCTGTCTAGGTTCAACTATTATTTCAGAGATTAAGTATTGCGTAATATCTATTCAAATTAAAATACTTTCGTATGAATTGGGATGAGATGCGAGCGAGGTAGGTACAGCCACGTGTCCACCCACGCAGGTACTAGGCAAATACGACGCGAGCCGAGAACAACGTAATTGAAAAAAACAAAACAAAGCCAAATGCGTTAGGTATTACACTGTGCCTATGCACTAGGGTGTCTGAGTATACCTAAGATCTAAGCCTAAATGTCTGGATGCGGGGTTTTCTACTAAAATAACCAGGCACTTAGGTGCGATGCGAAAATTGCGAACTACGATTAAGTGTTGATATGATACCTAACCTATTTATGTATTAGGTAGGTACAATGCGAGCCAGCGGCGAACGGACAACAAATCTAATCCTAAGTGTCTGGATGCGGGGTTTTCTACTAAAATAACCAGGCACTTAGGTGCGGTGCGCTCATTCCCATTAGAATAATAACAAAATACGAACTACGGCTAAGAATCCGGCTCGATCCGGACCAAAAATGGTGGCGCTTGGCAGCGTGCGGTAATGGACTGTATTGCGGGAAGTAGCTAACTGTTCTATTGACGCTTTACACACAAAACAAGACAGGTGGCCGGGCTGCCGCGGATTCGATCCAGGCAGTGAATGCAGCCCGAGAAATTAGGAGAGGATGCACTAACCTTCACGACACACGTGTTTTCATCGCAGCCGGTACACGGATCTTCTCTTCCTTGCTCAGGAGCTGCCGTCAGCATCACTAGATCGCTTGAGGAACACACGAGAGGCACAATCCGATCGGTAAAGGTCTATGAAGCGGTAAAAATGTAACAAATATTATACATTTCTGAGAGACGCGAGCGCGGTCCGTCCGTCTTTACGCTGGCTAGTTCAAAGCGAGACTGAGTGTCTATATTTCACAAATGGCGGACGGAAGCCACATCTATGGTTAGTGCGGAAGAGGAGACGGGTATAAAAGGAGTGTGTTTCCGTGTCAAAAATACAGTTTCTACTTCGGCGCAACCAAACGACAATGATTTAAAACATCACTTAAACATATATGAGTTGTATCTAGACGTAACTTAAATAAATGTACTTAATGATTTATTTCTAAATATGACTGCGTTAGGTAATTCTGCAATTCTGACAGCCTCCAGCCAGCGGTGTTGAATGCGGCCGCTCCGGAGGAGGTGCAGTTTCGATCTCCGCTCAGTGCATATACATATAGATAATATTTTCGCGTTCAGTAAAAATACTGATTGTGCATCTAATTAAGTTCAGAATGATCACCACCCACCCCGAAATGGATAGGTTAGGTTAGAAGACTAAGGCTCCCGCCTTAGTCTTTGTGGTAATTTTTTTTATAATTGGTTGGTTGATTGGTTGCTAACTACTTACTTGCAGTAGTTTGTTGGTGCTCAATCAGTATTTTTGATGTGAATTTGGATTATTTTGTCGTACAAAATGTACTCTTTTTGATATACGTTTAAATACCATCCTATACATATTTGTATGCACGAATATCTACATTTACATTGGTCTGGATGTTTCTATCTATACTAATATTATAAAGCTGCAGAGTTTGTTTGTTTGTTTGTTTGAATGCGCTAATCTCTGGAACTACTCGTCCGATTTGAATGATTCTTTCAGTGTTGGGTAGTCCATTTATCGAGGAAGGTTTTAGGCTATATATCATCACGCTACTACTTAAGGGAGCGGAGCATTGATAATAAATGTTAACAAATCCGGCAATTTTTCATACACATTTTGAAGACTAAAACATACGGGATCAAAGGGATATGAAGCTTCAAAATATACCCCGGGCGAAGCTGGGGTGGGTCAGCTAGTGTACAATATGTATGTATTTACAAAAAAAAAAGTATCTAAGTATGTTTACCCGCATTCTAGATTCCATAACACAAGCTAGTTAAGCTATGCTCACCATGGGTCTAGATAGCGTTGTGTGGAATGTTGTAGAATATAAATTCTAAAGAAACGCCGGAATCTCAGCGATAATCCCAGTCGTATCCGAAGTTCTCACCTCGAAGTCTGGGGTTCGCTTTTCCAGTCTAACTGAGTATTTGGCTAAACTTCGATATTTTCCGTAAAGCGACTGCCATCTGAACCCCAAAACCCAAAGGCGATATTGAAGCATAGCAGATAAACCAGTTGGACTTTTTAGGGCGACTGCCATAGATGATAGTAACCGGTACCAAAGGCTTAACATGCTCTCAAAGGCACGTCCAGACCAATGCAAAAACCTATTTTCATGCATACAAATATTGAACTGAGCGGGTATCGAACCCGCGCCTCCTGTATAGCGGCCGCGTCCATTTTCACCACGCATGTCATATTGCTAGCCATTGACTCGATGAACCTACGGAACGAACCTACGGACTAAAAAACATGGTATTGCGAAAGAATTAATAACTCTCTTTTGTCGTATAGCCATAGGTAATATTATTGAAATTATTTGGTATACGATGGTAGGTGTAAAAATTCATTTTACCACTTTGTGTCCTGTTCAAAATCTTATCTGTGTGGTGACGGAGAAAGAATACAAGTATCATCTCAATATAGGTATTTAAACTATCATGGTCACTCACATCAGTATCAGAATAAACGGGATATTTACCATGTTTCATTATTTTGAGTTTCCGATATTTCGGTGCTGTGCAAGCACCATGATCACGGAGGAACTGGAGTAATGGCGGTGAACTAAGAAAAAGTTTTTTCCTAGGAGTAATTATATCGATCTACCCTCTTTCGAGTTCTTTTACTACGCGTATCTGCACTACTATTGGTTTCACTCTCACCACAAACTCGAACCCGATCTCGATATACGATCGAAATATCGGAAACTCAAAATAATGAAACATGGTAAATATCCCGTTTATTCTGATACTGAAGTATCATCTCATCCGAAGAGTGTCGTAAGAGACGACTAACGGAAACATACGCAGACGATATCACTGCGAGAGAAGGAAAACTCGAAATAAAACCCTGTACCAACCCGTCTGGCTAGCGTGGAAACAGTAGGCCAAAGCATCCCAATATGAGAGGCCTATGTCCAGCAATTAACAGCAATAGGCTAATTGATTGATTGATCGAAAATTCGTTCCAAAATCCCACCTAAGGAGAAACCGTGGCACATTTTTGCTCTAAACCGCTTCAAATACATAGGAATCATGAGTACTCTACTTGTTCTCTGTTGAATTTCAATCATATCACTGTGTCATTTGACCGTAATTGATCGTAATTGGACGTTCGTAGTTTGGCGATTGCGACACTACCGATTTTTATCCGATTACGGCGAAGTACAAGCAGGGTTATGATTTCGACAGGCTATGTATGTATGTATGTAGGTTCATCTGTTCCCTCATAGCTCCTCAACCATTAATTAGAACTGGACAAATGAGGTATCGTTAGAAGCATCTTAGTCGTCCTCTGGCTTATATAGCGTGTCACTGAATCTAACATGGCGCCTTCTAGCGGTCATCCTAAAACCTACCAATTTGAAAGTAATTAATCCGCGTGGTTCCCGGCAGAGCAGAATTTGGACCACCCCACCTCTTCCCATGCGGTGCCGTACAAGGCGACTGTGGGATAAGGCTGTTTAACATCAGATAGATATTTACAGCTCAGACACAACCTCAGATGCATGGCATGAGTCAACAATAGTGCGCGGAAGATGGCAATAATAATAAGAGAATTTTAGAAATGACCTGGTATGCAAAACCAGGTCATTTCTAAAATTCTCTTATTATACGTACATAAACACCTCAACAAAGTCTAGGGAACAAGATGACCCCAATTATTTTTTTTCGTGTAAATCTTGTTTTGCAAATAACTGGCAGCAAATAAATAAAAATAGAATAAAGTAGATTACAGAGTTGTTCGAAACTTAAAAATAAATTTAAATAAGTAATGATTTTCGAATATGGAGGGAAAACTTTTAAAAGTGTTTGATTGTGCAGTTTCTCTGAGGCAAAATAAAAATTATTTTTTTTGATTGTAAATAACGTTTATTATCAATAATACGTCTTTTACGTATGGTTTGTGCATTTTTGTGACTGTAGTCATCATGTCACGTCGTCATTTAAGTCGCGAAGAGATGTTAAGGGCTGTTGGTATGCTGCAAGCTGGACGAACTCAACGCGACGTAGCGGATGCTGTCAACACCCAACCAAGCGTAATTTGCAGATTATGGGCACGCTACAGGTCTACAGGGGATGTTGCCGAACGTCACAGGGGACGAAATAGGGTTACTACCCCGCGACAAGATCGTTTCTTGCAAAATTCCGCAAGGCGGCAACCCACGATTACTGCTCGTCAGTTGGTCGCAGGCCTCCAGTCTCAGCATCAAGTGGTTATTAGCGATCAAACTGTCAGGAGAAGACTACACGAAGCCAATCTTCATGCTCGCAGACCGCTTACGGTTCCAGCTCTTCGACGTGGAAATCGAGGTCGTCGCTTATTGTGGGCTAACGCACATTTACAGTGGACCGACCATCGATGGGCACGGATTCTGTTTTCCGACGAATCTCGCTTCGGTTTTCATCCTGATTCGAGAAGAGTGCGTGTATGGCGAGTTCCTGGACGTCGGAGTCGTCTCCAGAATCCGCAAGAAGTTCATCCTTACCAAGGTGGGAACAATCATGGTATGGGCTGGAATTCGCCTTGGTGGAAGGACCGACCTCGTTTGGATACGGGGCAATTTGAATGCAAACCAATACATTCAGGAGGTTAAACACCCCATGGTAATCCCTCATCGACAGCAGTTCGGTCAAGATTTTATGTTCATGCAAGATAATGCACGGTCACACACCGCGAGGGTAGTGGTCAATGCGTTAAGCGAGCACAATATGACGACGTTGGAATGGCCTGCTCAGTCTGCCGACCTCAATCCCATAGAGCATGCCTGGGATTTGCTTGGGAGAAGAGCTTTCAGTGATTCTTTGGAAAATCTGAACACTGAAGAACAACTTTTTTTACACCTTCGCAGTGTATGGAGTCATATTCCACAGACGATGATTGACAATCTCATACTAAGTATGCCACGCCGTTGTCGAGCTGTTGCTAATGCTTTAGGAGGTCCTACAGATTATTAAAAACGTTTAAAGTACGGTTAATTACTGTATTTCTTACTACCTCGTTATTTTTGTGCCTAATCATAGAAGGTTGTAATACTCAATATTGGCACTATTCAATACTTTCTTAAAAAAAAAAAAATTTGGTATGAAAATGTTTTTATTAAAATTAAAATTAAAAACGGTATAAAAATACCCTTCTGTTGATATAAAACACTCACTATTACAAGAAAGGGTTTTTAAATAAAAACTAGAAATGTCCTTGTTCCCTAGACTTTGTTGATGTGTGTATATATATATATATATATATATACATCAACAAAGTATATATATATATATATATATATATATATACTGATATAAATGATACCATACTGGATAACACTAACTGTGTATACATTTTATACAGCCTCAGATACATGACTTTGGTCAACAATAGTGCCCGGAAGACAAGACGGTAATAGACTCACCCTCTATTACGTGGTACCGAAATCTATGATTGGTGAAATGTGGATGTTAATTCACCTCTGCCTTTATTAGGAGGTAGGACACGGCGGTATTCCCGCCCGATTGAGCAGTCCGACTGGGGAAGTACCTCCGCCCTATAGAATATCGCGGTTATAATAACTTCGTGTTGTGTTCCCAGCGGTGAGTAGGGTAGCCAGAGTTCACTGGAGAATTTGTGCTGTCAGTGGGAAGACTAAAGGCTTGTCCTTCTACTGACGGCACAGAAACTCTTTACTTACAGGGTTGGCAGCGCGACTGTGACTCCTCTGGTGTTACAGACGTCCATAGGCCACGGTAACTACTTTCCATCAGGTGGGCCGTGTGCTTGTCTGCCAACAAAGTGGTATAAAAAAAAATAAAAAAAAATAGTCCTCTCGTAATAAAGGCTTGATTATATGTAAGTATGTATGTATGCATGTTAGGGGGAAAGGCATTCCCCGAAGAGGACCAGCTCTAAAGAGATGGCCCTTGGTCAGTCGGGGTGCGAGGAATATGCCTCCGGCCGTCAGATGGCGTGCGTTTTAGTCAGTTCAAGTCCGAAGTAACCTCCCCCACCGGCACAGGCGGTGGAGTATCCGTGGTGCAATAAATGCCGGCTGAATTTCTTGCCGTGGTCTTTTCAGGTCAGTGCCGCGTTTCAAATCGGCGGTCCATTTGCTAAACTAGTCTTTCATGTTTTTATTTTTTTTTTTTTTATTTTTTTTTTTTTTATTTTTTTTTTTTTTTTTTTATATTGACGTTTTATAAGACGTGGCAAAAGTGATCTCCCAGATAGTGAACGAGAATTACGACGGTAGAGCTGGAGCCCTCGTGGGCAGATGGGATGGGCAGTACGAGGATGGGACAGCCCCCTCTGAGTGGACGGGCTCCGTCGATATCTTGGAGCAGTTCCTAGAGACGCAAGAACCGGTCGCTTTTGGACAGTGTTGGGTGTTCGCTGGTGTTGTTACTACTGGACGTTGTTGTTATGTAACGTTTATAGATTCTAGGCTTATTTTTAATTCATCTAAGATTCTGGGTATACTAGGGGTTGTAAAGATACCTGATAAGTCCCGGTAAATTATTTTTGACTTTGACTTGGATTTTTTGCACGGTAAAAAGAAATAAAGGGACAAGACACTCGATACGAACAGTCGTTAGTTATTACTTACCATTCGAAATTCTCAACGCTTGTAATGTTGCGAAAGAGACAATAAATAAATATCTCGAGAACTTTAAAATAAAAGAGACATGGGACCGGTCACATAGCAACTTGTTCGCAATATGATGTACCGGTCAAACAACACGTTGCAACCTGTTCCGTTGACCGTTGCAAACTTCGGGTCGCCCAGTGCCGATTCTTGATCGATTTTGGCTCAAAACTCAATTATTAGGATAGTAAAATCTAGATGAGTAATGTATGATGGTCATCTGCCCAAGTAGAACTGTATAACCTACCTGTCAAATTATAGTTATATAGATTGAGGCACATATCTTGAACTCAAGACGCGAGAGAAACGAGGTCGTGGTGCGCAATTAGTTTTTATACATACATACATACATAAAATTACGCCTTTATCCCCGGAGGGTTAGGCAGAGGTGAATTAACACCCACATTTTACCCATAACTGTATTCGGTCCCACGTGATAGGTAGTGAGCCTATTGCCGTATATCGGACACTATAGTTGACTCGAGCCCCGCATCTGAGGCTGATTCTGGGCTGTATATATCTGTCTGATGTTAAACCGCCCTATCCCTTAGTCGCCTTATACGACACCGCATGGGAAGAGATAGGGTGGCCCAAATTCTACTAAGCTGGGAACCACGCAGAAACTCACTCTGCACGGGGAAAGTGCTGGTAAAAAAACATGTTCCTTAGCTGTCTGTGCATTGCGGCAAAGAAAATAGAGGCTGGACCGCTTAGTCCTTGAAAAAATTGATCTGTGTAAACATTACTCACTTCCTTGGTCAAAGGCACTCGAGAGACTCGAATCTACGCACCACGTGCTACGGAGACTGGGAAATTATTCAAGATGCCTACGGCTACTGTCTGCCATTGCGCCGTTAGAAAATGTTAATTGACTCTCGAAGCCATTGACTTCTTGTATATTGGACAAGCTATTTATAACAAAAATTGCGTCGCGCCGTTTAGAACAAAAACACCGTATCTGGGTTTAATGGAGAGGTGGGAAATATTTTTGTATTTCGAATTTGGAACGGATTTCAGAAATGAACTCCCTGCTATTTCGAATTTGTAACGGGTTTTAAGAATGAAGTCCCTGCTATTTCGAATTTGGAACGGATTTGAAGAATGAACTCCCTGCTATTTCGAATTTGGAACGTATTTGAAGAATGAACTCCCTGCTATTTGGAACGGATTTGAAGAATGAACTCCCAGCTGTGATTTTTCATGCCCCTAAGATATAGATTTCTTCGAGAAGTGTATCAGAATGTTCTCATAGGGTCGGCAGCACGCGTAGGCATAGGCCACCGTAACCCCTCCCCATCAAGTGGACCGTGTGCTCGCCTGACACCTAAGTGGTATAAAAAAACATATACCTAACTATAAAAGAATGGAAAAAGAACGGTAAAAGTTCCGTCTATTCTTGTTTTATCGTTTTTATTTATTTTTAATCATTCACTCAACCTATAACAGTAAAATATTTCCTACCGAACCAACGAAAGAATCATTTTCCAATGGTTTATCTTTAGATTATTTAATATTTGTATAATATTTCTTGACATAATTGTAAAATTTTAACGTTCAAGTGTGCTCTTTACGTGCTTAAACTGAATAAATGAAATTGATTCTTTGATTGATTAATTGATAATAATCAAAAGTATAAGTATACGTTACAGTTTTTATTTCATACAAGTTTCCATATAACTTACCATTTTGTCGTTAGGTAAAAGTCTCTAATTTGACTAGTGAGTCAAATTATTTCTTACTTTGTGGATTACGTACATAAACGGGGCATATATCTTGAACCTAAAATGTACTAAAAATACACTTTATACCCCTATGCGCGGTACGCGTTTATGAGTGTCTTTTGAGGATACACGAACGTCGAAAGGAACAAAAAGCGGGTTCGATTCCCGCTCAGTGTAAATATTTGTTTTTTTTTTATACCACTAAGTTGGCAGACAAGCACACGGCCCACCTGATGGGAAGCGGTTACCGTGGCCAATGGACGTATGCAACACCAGGGGTGTCACACTCGCGCTGCCGACCATGAAGAAACCTTCTGATCCCTCTTGTATCTACGAATATATATATTTGCATTGCTCTGTTTCTATATATAATATGTATTTATTTACAAAAAAATTATCTAAGTATGTTTATCCGCATTCTAGATCCCATAACATAAGCTTGTTAAGCTATGCTACCATGGGTCTAGATAGCGTTGTGTACAATGTCGTGGAATATTTATTTATTTATATATCCCGGGGTATACCCAATTTGGGCCACTTTCGTCTTCAGTCATGCAACGCACGTACGGAGCGCGTTTTTTACGAATATGCACTTAACATTCAGTCCGAGATTATGTCTGTGTATACACACAAAGGGGGCCTAACGGTACGAATGCTAACGAACACGTTTGTGGGTTAACGCGACCGGTACGACTCCACTAAGCTAATATGTTGGCTGTTTATGTAAAGGTTCACGCGATGAATGACCTCCGCCTCCCATGAACGCCCCCCAGGACCCAGGAGGTAGAATACGACGGTATTTCCGTCCAATTGAGCAGTCCGACTGGGGAAGCACCTCCGCCCTATAGAATACCGCGGCCATAATAACCTTGTGTTGTGTTCCCGGCGTTGAGTAACCAGAGCTCACTGGACAGTATTTGTGCTGTCAGTGGGAAGACTAAAAGCTTGTCGTGCTTTGTCTTTTACACTGACGGTACAGAAACTCTGTGCTTACAGGGTTGGTAGCGCGAGTGTGACTACCTTGGTTTTACACACGTCCATAGTCCACGGTAACCACTTTTCATCAGGTGAGTCGTGTGTTTGTCTGCCACTTAAGTGGTAAAAAGAAATTAACGCAGGCCTGCGGGTGACGGGTGGATACGCTTGTCACCCTAGCAGAAGCATACCGCGGCAGTGCACGATACGCGCCTCGCCGGTCGATGAACGACCTCCGCCCCCCATGAGCGCCGGCCTGGGGGTGACAGGTGGAGCCGCCTGTCACCCTGGCAGAAGCAGGCCGCGGCGGTGGCGCGCGTGGCGCGCCTCCCCGTTTCCGGGAACGAGTTGGGGACTCTGTAGTCCCCACACACCCGAGGAGAGGGCCAGATCGTGAGAGATAGCCCTGGGTCGGCCGGGGTGCGAGGGATATGCCTGTCAACCTCACCTTCGACAACCAAAACGACCCACAGGCGGCGTGCGTTTTAGTCGGTTCGAGTCCGAATGAATTAAAAATTTAGTTTAAAACTAAAGCCCGACTACCAAAAAATCACGCTTTAAAAAGTATTAAACAAGAAAATATCCAGGATAGCCGTGGTCGTATGCCACTTTACCCAAGAATATATTGTTTAGTTAGACTTTTTTGCCTTTGCTTAATAAAACTAAGTAATAAACTTTCCAACTAAATAAATCTCATGGAATGAACCACGGGCTACAAGCCTAGCTCAGCAGCAAATGTTACTAATAGTTACTATAAATTACTAAAATTTGGTTCTATTTGAAATGCTTAAAATGGGATAGTCAATGATCTAAAATAATATGTATAAAGTGCAATGGTATCGTATTAATTACACGTAGATCTGTGTAGTATAAATTATTTTAAAATCAAAAAATATCCGCGCGCGCCAGAGCCTTGTTTCTTTCGCGATTTGGAGTCAAGATTCAGGTACCTATGCGCATGTTTTTTAGTAATAGGTTTGTTTGTGAGTTTGTTAGTAGAGGGTTAGGCAGAGGTGAATTAACGCCCACTTTTCACCAATAATTATTGTATTCGGTCGCACTTAATAAGTGCGCAAGTAAGCCAAGCATCTGAGGCTGAGTCTGGGCTGTATATATCTGTCTGATGTTAAACAGCCCTTGCCCAGCGCCTTGTACGACACCGCATGTGAAGAGATGGGGTGGCCCTAATTCTTCTGCGCCGGAAACCACGCGGCAAATTATTTAACATGTTTCCTTAATAGACTTGAATGAAAACAAATAAACAGCTGTCCAACCGCAGCCTCATTTCTGGAACAATACATTTTGCTCTGGTAAACCCGTATACCAAATATGTAGGCATTCTTTCCTTAGTAAGGTTAGTAATAAACACATAAACAATACAGATGATTAGGCCAAGAAATGTCTCTAGTCACGTATGTTGGTATTTCAGTGTAAAACCGCACGAAAATGAGTCAAGGCATATTAGGTACCACCTGCATTCCACTTTGTAAGCTTCACAACATTTTATTATGAATATAATTTTCCTTAAAGATCATGACATCCCTATGGGAGCCTATCAAGGATTTTGGAGCTAAGCCAGTCTTAATTAACACAGTAACTGACAAGATTCTGATACAGGCTTTTCTCTCGTGCTTGGGAGACCGCAATCGGTCACCTAAAATCTTTTCTTTTTTTTATAACACTTAGTTGGCAGACAAGCACACGGCCCACCTGATGGGAAGCGGTTACCGTGGCCTATGGACGTATGCAACAACAGGGGTGTCACACTCGCGCTGCCGACCATGAAGAAACCTTCTGATGCCCCTCTTGAAGAACCCCATATTGTAGGCGCTTGGGAAAACCGCAGCAGGGAGGTCATTCCACAGCTTGAGTGTGCGTGGGATGAAGTTTCTTTCATACCGCACAGTGCGCACCGTCTCAGGTCGCAATGTGTGAAAATCTGTAAATATCAGACCAGGCCCTTGATAAAAGCAAAACCACTGTCATACCACGAATACTGTTAAAAAATCCATTTAATTTTAGACTTTAACACAAAACGTTTAAAGTCCAAACTCGTACCTCCGCCCTACAGAATACCGTGGCTATAATAACTTCGTGTTGTGTTCCCAGCGGTGAGTAGGGTAGCCAGAGCTAACTGGAAGAATTTGTGCTGTCAGTGGGAAGACTAAAGGCTTGTCCTGCTTTGTCTTCCACACTGATGGCATAGAAACTCTGTGCTTACAGGGTCGGCAGTGCGAGTGTGGCTCCTCTGGTGTTGCACACGTCCATATGCCACGGTAACCACTTTCCATCAGGTGGGCCGTGTGCTTGTCTGCCACCTAAGTGGCATAAAAAAATTACAGTGGTTTTGCTATAGCAGAATCGAGACCCTGTTCTGTTAGGTACCACTACTGGGTCAAGGCGGCTCTTGACTTGCTCGTAATCTCCGCGTTTCGAGACCACGGTCGCCAGAGGCGTTTTGTCACGCGACTTTCTAAGTTGTATTTATCTTATCAGTATACTTAATAATAGATTTTAGTTCCCAACGCACTAAAATGCACCCACGTTATGTCTTCCCGTGGGTGTCAGCGTATAAAATAACTAGGCCATGTTTCAATAAAACTATTTGGTTTTTTTTTTGGTTTTTTTTATTAAGAATATCCCTCCAACTAAGCTAAGTTGCTTGTGCTAGAAGTGGGATCACGTCGGTAGATAATGGACAGGATTCGAACCCGAGACCCCTCTTGATCGTAAGGCCGTCTTCTTAACAACTAAGCTCCCGGTTCCCGATGGAGTATAATAGTTCACACCAACTCTTCTCGTGAAGGCGACTAAGGCATAAGGCTGTTCTCCATTCCCCAGTAAACATACAACCAATGACCAAATGCCCCGTAGAAAACTACTAGGTAACTACTACTAAACTATTACAAAAAAATGAAATATATGGGATATGATTGCTTATACGTAAATAATAACTATACAAAATGTATTTCACAAAAAGATGATTTTTAAATATTTCATTTTATAAAATAAAATTGAGATTTTTTATCTGTATTTCTCATGAGGCAAAACGTAAGAAATCTATTGACGGTTCGTGTGACGTAATTATAAAAATTTTACTTAGCGTAACGGAAACTTTCGCTGGTTGGTCTCTTCGTAGATATTATTTAATGACGTCACGCGTAGAATGTCACGTGACCGCCCGGGTTTCGTGCACTTTACTAACAAAGTGAAAATGTTTTATTTATCTAATTGAAAAGGTTTTGCGGTAAAGTTATGAATTGTAACGGGTAATAAATAAATTTCTACATCTTTTAAGCTTTTAAGAAAGGTTTCTGAAATTTGTCAAATACCCCATAGTATAATAAGCCCAGCGATAATTCGCTAACTATCGGGATAAATAAGTAGTGTGTCTCCTCCTTGATTACATTTGGTACACAATAATTCACCTTGTTTACAACATTTCTCCCCATGAGCGCAGGCCCTGTCATGAGCGCAGGCCTGGGGGTGACGGGTGGAGCCGTCTGTCACCCAGGCAGAAACAGACCGCGGCGGCGGCGTGCGTTACGCGCCTCCCCGTTTTCGGAGACGAATTGGGGACTCTGTGGTTCCCATCAGTTCAGATCGAGAGAGATGACCCTGGGTCGGCCGGGGAGCGAGGAATATGCCTGTCAACCTCACCTTCGGAACACAAACGTCTCACAGCTCAAGTCCGACATAACCTCTCCCACCGGCTCCGGTGGGGGTTTTGGGCAGTTTGTATCCGTGGGGTATTTCGCACGTTAAAAAAGGAAAAATTACTGATTTTATAATAATTGCGTGTAATAAATTACTTATTGTATTTGCGGTTAAGATTTTTCCTCATCACGCACGTTCATTGATTGAAGAAGGAGGAAGGAACATTGTACTAGTTTAGAAGTATGAAATAAACAAAATAGTCACCGGGAAGACCTATGGCGCCAGCTGACCACAACCGTACTAATATTTAAAAAATGTAAACCACTTAGGTGACGGACAAGCATACGGCCCACCTGATGGGAAATGGTTTCCGTGGCCTATGGACGTGTGTAACACCAGAGAAGCCACACTCGCGCTGCCGACCCTGTAAGCACAGAGTTTCTGTGCCGTCAGTATATAAGACAAAGCGGGACAAGCCTTTAGTCATCCCACTGACAGCACAAATTCTCCAGTGAGCTCTGGATACCCTACTCACCGCTGGGAACACAACACGAAGTTATTATAACCGCGGTATTCTGTAGGACGGAGGTACTTCCCCAGTCGGACTGGATGCTACCGACCCTGAAGAAACCTTCTAATGCCCTTTTTGAAGAACCCCGTATTGTAGTCGCTTGAGAAAATCACAGCAGGAAGTTCATTCCTCAGCTTGAGTGTGCGTGGGATGAAGATCAGGTAAGCCGTGTGCTGGTCTACCACTTGTGCTACAAAAAAATGCATACATATTATGTCAAATTCAGAGAAAGAGCAGGAGAACGAACCCTGATCTCCGTTAGATATAAACTTTTGACACAACCAGGATTGATTCGAGTGATAATAATGATATTTCTTCAACTTTATATGTAAAAACAGTAGCTCAGTGGTCAGAGCATGGCCCTCTGGGGGAGAGGCTAGAGAGGCCACACGGCAGCCTCTCGTACCGTCTGACGCAGATGATCACCGAGCACGGTTGCTTTGGGAAGTATCTGCGTCGGATGGAGAAAGAGCCAACGTCCGAGTGCCATCACTGCGACGCGAGCAAGGACTCGGGGCCGCACACGCTCACCGAGTGTCCGGTGTGGGAGACGCCGAGACGGAAGCTGGTGGCGGCCCTGGGAGTGAGAGCTCTCACGCTCTTCATCTTGCTCGCGGCGATGGTTCGCTGCACGTATGCGTGGTCGGCCGGCGCCTAAAAAAAAAAGCTTAAGGGAGAGACGAAGGATCGCAAGCCAAGCTGCCCGCGTACGAAGGCAACTTGGCGCCTCCCCGTTTCCGGGGACGAGTTGGGGACTCTATAGTCCCCACACCCGAGAAGAGGGCGAGATCGTGAGAGATGGCCCTGGGTCGGCCGGGGTTCGAGGGATATGCCTATCAACCTCACCTTCGGCAACCAAAACGACCCACAGGCGGCGTGCGTTTTAGTCAGTTCGAGTCCGACATAACCTCTTCCACCGGCTCCGGTGGAGAGGTATCCGTGGGGATTTTGAGCACGTAAAAAAAAAGGGAGAGATCGCGGGTTCGAGTCCCGCCTAAGCTAATTCGCGCCTTCCTATCTTACGTGATTTCTTTAATTTTTCCACAATATTATTTATTTATTGAATAATCCTCAACTAAACATATTTGGGGACGTTTCGCAAGAAAGCCAATCTTATCGGACAGATACCGCTTCCGATAAATAAA
Source organism: Eilema griseolum (assembly GCA_963662185.1). Lineage (NCBI taxonomy): Eukaryota > Metazoa > Arthropoda > Insecta > Lepidoptera > Erebidae > Eilema > Eilema griseolum. The sequence goes on from OY759232.1 coordinate 2,979,048, forward strand.
TACGTCGATGCGCGCACGCAGCCAACATTGGTGAAACACTACTCCACTTCCAAGGTAACACATTTATTGTTATTACTGATTACTCACGGCGGTATATCCCCGAGAGGGTAAGCAGAGGTGTGTACACCCTGTTTTCGACAGCTTTTCTTTTTTGACTACTTCCTCATCGTCCACCTGCATAGACCACCTGGGTGGATCGTGGTTACGCAGTTAGGTAACTTATATGTGGACATTATACATAAAATTATATATAACATAACATAAACTCACGCCTATATCCACAAAGGGGTAGGCAGAAGTGGTAGCACCCATATTTCGCCAGTTTATGTTTAGGTCCCAATGTAATAAGTGGCGAACCTATTACCATTAACCAGGCACTTATAAACCTGCGATAAATACACACATAACTTCGAAAAGCATCGAAAAGTCATTGGTGTGTATCATGGTAAAACCTGGGATCGAACCCAAGACCTCGTCTCAGCAGTTCATTCCCCATACCACTAGGCTACCTCGATTATATAAAATTATACGTGGACAATTCGACAATAATATACCAGTTTTCGAGATTATGAGTGTCATATTCCTAGAACTACTTATCAACGTATTTCGACGATGATAATATTTTTGTAAAGAGTCTGATTTGAAAAATGACAACACAAGAGACCGCCAAACTGAGTGCCACCATTGTAACATTACTTAGTGTCTGTAATGGTGGCCCTCTTTCCTAAGACTTTGCCTTTAGCTTACCATCAGGCGAGGTGAAGTCAAGTTGGCGTGTCCTAGATTAAAAAAACACGGATAACGACACGGATGTCACTTACATAACTAAGAAGATTTTAATTAAAAATAATACTACAGAATCCTCACTTGCTTACCAATGGAACATCATACCCTGCACTCTCGAGCTGTGGAACGGACTCCATGCTGTGTATTTCCCCAGCGACTAAAATATGGGGTTCTTCAAGAAGGTTCTTACAGAATCCGCAGCACGAGTATGACACAGGAACGTCATACTCGTGTAGCTGTGCTGCATGTTGCACACGTCCAAGGTTACCACTTTCCATCGGGTGGACCGTGTGCTTGTCTACCACCTAAGTGGTATTAAAAAAGAATCATCGTCTTCCTACCCTGTCCTGTATTCATTTGGGGTCATAACAATATCCAACAAGGTAGCCATTCGGGCCCAAGTCAATGCTCCTGCTGAATAACGCACGAACCGGCAGATGTACCGACACCTGCTCTCGTAAAAGCCGAGATAAGCTACGTTACGGGGACAATCGCCTCTAGGAGAGTGGATCCTAGGCTCCAAAGTAGAACTTTTGGATGTAATCGGTATAACGGCAGTGAAGTGTCGTTTAAGACTCACTGGTAAATCAAATCAAATCAATTTATTGCGATATATGGGTACACAGGTTACAAGTAAATACATTTAGGTTCCACCATATTTCAGCCAGATTGCCATGCAATAACGTCACACATATTATGACGATATTCGATTATTATAGGATAATTAGAAGCTAAGAATTTGCAATTTAATATAGAAAATTTCATAACATTAGATGTCAGTATTTCCTCGCTAAACATAATAAACACCTCCATGCAAAATAATCATTAAATTAGTCAAATACAATTTATATACCTAATAAGAAATGTCAAGGACAGGTAAAGAAGTGTTGGTGTGCCTTCTGCTAGTTCGAGGAACACGTGGAAAATCTGCAAGCAACCCTATGCAGGTCCGCTCCCGTCTCAACCAGAATTTACCGTAGGGGGCAGTGTCTCCCCTAAGAGAGATAGATACTCCTGGCAGAAGCACGCCGCGGCGGCGGTGCGCCTAGCACGCCTCCCCGTTTCCGGGAACGAGTTGGGGACTCCGTAGTCCCCACATCCGAGGAAAGGGCCAGTACATGAGAGATGGCCCTGGGTCGGGCGGGGTGCGAGGTATATGCCTGTCAACCTCACCTTCGGCAACCAAAGCGACCCACAGGCGGCGTGCGTTTTAGTCGGCTCGAGTCCGACATAACCTCATCCACCGTCTCCGGTGGGAGGATATCTGTGGGAATTTTGCGCACGTAAAAAAAAAGAAAGATAGATGTTGCTATCTCCGTTTCACATAGTACACCGCGTGGAGGTTCCGGACCAAGCACCCTGGTACCGTTAGTTTCAATTTTTTTATTGTAGGTATGTATGCTGCCAACGCTATAAGAACCTACTAAGGCCTTTTATTTTACTTGTGAAAAATCCCCACGTGTCGTTGTTGGTTGCCGAAGGTAAGGTTGACAGGCATATCCCTCACACCCCGGCTGGAATACCAAATATATCCATTTTTACACGATTTGTTCTTATAACAATCGAAACTGTGTTAGTGTGGTAGGACACGGCGGTATTTCCGCCCAATTGAGCAGTCCGACTGGGGAAGTACCTCCGCCCTACAGAATACCGCGGTTATAATATCTTCGTGTTGTGTTCCCAGCGGTGCGTAGGGTAGCCAGAGCTCACTGGAAAATTTGTGCTGTCAGTGGGATGACTAATAGCTTGTCCTGTTTTGTCCTCTACACTGACGGCACAGAAACTCTGTGCTTACAGGGTCGGCAGCGCGAGTGTGGCTTCTCTGGTGTTACACACGTCCATAGGCCACGGTAACCACTTTCCATCAGGTGGGCCGTACGCTTGTCTGCCACCTAAGCGGAATAAAAAAAAAGATTTACAGTATGCAGAAGAGAAGTCTCTTCTTCATCTTAGCGTTAATGCCAGTCGCACCTGTAGTATTTACCTCGGCCTCGGAATCTGGGGTCCGCTTTACCAGTGTAACTGCAGATTTGGCTAAACTTCAATATTTTCCGTGTAACAACTGCCGTCTGACATCTACAACCCAAAGAAAGCATTGCAGCTTTACCTGTCGTTGGAATTTTTAAGGCTTCAGCTACCCGTAACGACTGCCATAGACGTTCGTATGGCAACCGGGACCGATAAGAGACACGACCAGACCAATTCCACATTCCCTTTCTCAGAACGATCACTGGTCGCAACGAACCCATATCTAGGATGCTAAGAACCTACACTAGTTCTGTCTGGAAACTGTACGATATTGACGTTTTCGGAAACAGCGCTGCCGGGTATAAATGGAGAATAATGAGAAATTTCAAATCTAATAAAGATACGGGTGATAATGTAAGATTAGCTTAATTTTAAATTCATTACTATGTAGTATGTTAATTTTTCTTATATAGTGCTATGTACCTACTTAGGCTTACGAACGCTGTGCATATCTGTAATTGGGTTATGTACTAGATATAAGTCCACAAAACCTGTTATTTAAGTTTGAAATGTAATATACATAATCTGTTGATGTGCCTAATAAAAAAAAATAAAAATAAAATACAAATACCTATATACATGCATACAAATATTTGCACTGAGCGGAGATCGAAACTGCACCTACTGCAGAGCGGCCGCATTGAATACCGCCATGCCACAGAGGTTGTCAGAATCGCAGAATTACTTAACGCAGTCAAATATAGAAACAATGCCATGTGGTTTCTGGCAGAGTAGAATTAGGGCCACCCCATGTCTTCACATGCGGTGTCGTACAAGGCGAAGGGATAGGGCTGTTTAACATCGTATAGATAAATACAGTCCAGACTCAGCCTCAGATGCATGGCTCGAGTCAGCAATAGTGCCCGGAATACGGCAATATTGGTGAAATGTGGGTGTTAATTCACCTCTGCCTAACCCTCCAGGGATAAAAGCGTGATTATATGCATGTATCATTAAGTACATTTATATGAGTTACAACTAGATTTAACTCATATATATTTAAGTGATGTTTTAAATCATTGCCGTTATATATATATGTATATATATTATCAGGAAAACGACGCATATCAACACGATATTATTACTTAATTAACTATATTTAATTAATTGGTTATAAATGCTTCATCACTATTATGTTATTATTAATTACAATTAACATCTATCTGCTTCGGATATCCTCCTTGGTAACCAACTTCGATCAATCCACATGGCGATTACTTTTTTTATACCTATGGGGGTATAGGCGTGAGTTTATGTTTATGTTATGTTTAATATACATAAAAGTTAACACGAAATATTTCTATCTGCAGTCTTTACAAGCCTTGTAAACAATAGCTCGTGTTTCAATAGATTGTACAGATAAAGTTTTACTCACACTACGATAAGATGAATAAATTGGACTTGAACTCTGCCCCCTTGGCCGACATGTCATCGTAATCAGCAGTGTTCAGCCTACGCTTGTGGTATCTGTTACACGATAATTTATTATCATTAGACCTCTATACGACAATAAGATGTAGTACAATAGTGTACCGAGACATCTTGGACCTAAGTAGCGACACAAACGAGGCACTGGCGCGAGCGGATAATTTGTATTAATCTATGCTTGGTGTTGAGTTTTTTTCGTATACCGCCATAGCACCGGCAATCCATGCTTTCCTCAAAAGAAACAAAAGAAACAATTCCTGCGCGTATTGAACACATTGTAGATTTTTTTTATACCACTTATGTGGCAGTCAAGCACACGGCCCACCTGATGGAAAGTGGTTACCGTGGCCTATGGACGTTTGTAACACCAGAGGAGTCACAGTTGCGCTGCCAACCCTGTAAGTACAGAGTGCCGTCAGTGTAGAAGACAAAGCAGGACAAGCCTTTAGTCTTCCCACTGACAGCACAAATTCTCCAGTGAGCTCTGGCTACCCTACTCACCGCTGGGAACACAACACGAAGTTATTATAGCCGCAGTATTCTGTAGGGCGGAGGTGCTTCTCCAGTCGGACTGCTCAATTGGGCGGAAATACCGCCGTGTCCTACATCCTACAAAATATATGTCCTGAGGTATAGTAGACTATATTTCAATTCGGAATAATTGCCGAAAATATCTAATTTAAATTATTAAAATATCTGCGTGGTTTCCGGCAGAATAGAATTTGGACCACCCCATCTCTTCACATGCGGTGTCGTACAAGGCGACTAAGGGATATGGCTGCTTAACATTAGACAGATATATTATACAGTCCAAACTCAGCCTCAGAGAGGCTTGAGTCTACAATATAGTGCCCGGGAGACGGCAATAGGATCACCCCCTATTACGTGGGACCGAATTCATTGATTGGTGAAATGTGGGTGTTAATTGGCCTCTACCTGACCCTCCTGAGATAAAGGCGTGATTATATGATTATCATCAGCCCTTATCTCAAGATTATTTGGCGTCGGCGCAACATGTGTTCTTTTTCCATTCATCTCTAGTTGCAGTCATTTCAACATTCACTCCCATCTTAATCATATCATGATTCACACAGTCCATCCACCTCATTTTAGGCCTCCCTCTCCCCTTGTAACCATCCACTACCATAGTTACTGCCTTCCTTACGACATTACTTTCATCCCTACGCATTTCATATTCGAAGCAGAACAAACGATTTCCTTGTAGCTTTTCCGTGATTGGTGCTACTCTCAAACTTCCTCTAATATATTATTCATTCCTAATCTTATCCATTCATGTCACACCACACATTCATCTCAACATTCGCATCTCGGCTACATGCAACCGTCTTTCATCCGTCACCTTTACGGGCCAACTCTCCGATTCATAAAGTACGGCAGGCCAGGTCACGGTGATTAAAAGTTTGCAAAAGTCGAAAAACAAATGACTGGAGCCGCAGGCATCAACTAATTATATAAAACTCGCGAAAATTCTGAACGAATGTATTTTTACCGGTCTTCTTGAATGATGCAAATTCGTCATGTGTTATTTTTTTTAAACTTTGTTTGTAAGTACAGGTACCTAGCTAGTTAAAAAATGAATTAAATATCTAAACTGTAAATCTGTGTTTACAAAAAGTACCGCAGTCGGGTTCTTTGTAATCATTACTTGTTTGATTATTATAATAAACATTAAGTACCTGTTAACTATATCTGTTTGAATTATTACACTTTTTTCTTATTCATACACTTTGATGTTTTTACATACATATAATCACGTCTATATCCCCAGAGGGTTAGACAGAGTTGAATTAACACCCACATTTCACCGATCATTGAATGCATCTGAGGCTGAGTCTGGGCTGTATATATCTGTCTGAGGTTAAACTGTTAAACAACCCTATCCCTTAGTCGCCTTGTATGACACCACATGGGAAGAGATGGGGTGGTCCAAATTCTACTCTGCCGGGAACCACGTGGCTATTTTAAATTTTTCTATTTACTTATTGCTTTATTTTTTATTTACATTATTACTTATTTATTTCTTGTCCCTTTTTTACTCATTGTTAGCGCAGTAAGGTTTCTTTTAATGAATATAAAGAACTTAAGTTATTAAATGCGGAACTTAAAACACCCAGTTACATGTCTAGATGTGATTCAGAATTGAACAGAAATAACATGATGCATGATAATGAAAGCGTGTTAAAAAGTAGCGACTGTATTCAGAGAACGTGACAAAGGATTGTCAAAAAAATAGGGTAGGGTAACATAACAAAACAAAAAGAAGTCTTGTTGATTTAAGGTTATGCTTCGGTTTTTGAACGGTAGGTAGTGATTTTAAAAACTTTCGTTTTGTGTGATAACTTGTGTGAATTATGATTATATTAATTGAATGGTTTATGAATACTTTTATTTGTGTATACCGTTAGCTCATTTTAATTATCCCTCTATTATTTAAGGTTTTGAGAAACTAATTTAACTACGGAATAAATGTCACAGAAAAATAACACAATGGTGTCAATAACTCATTCTCTGTCTGTCTGTCGATCATTAGAAATTATATATTATGAAACATTATTATAAATACATATTATAAAACCAAATAAGTAGCTATTTAAGCTACACTACTTACTACGCTACGCTCACGCACCATGTAATATAGATAGTTTAAGATAAATTAAAACCTTTATAGCTTAACTCGGCCGATACTAGTTTTGTAAGTATAACCACTCGCCCTGTACCGTTAGGTTGCATACTCCATCACCTACCATATCACAGGGCTCTCACCCAAACCGGTGATGCAATCCTTAGACAAGTATTTAATTAAGCAGTGCATCGTATGCCGTAAGCATTATCACTCGCCACGACTGAGATGCATAGCCTCCGGGCAAGCGTCGCTGAATGCTACCAGATGACGCCACGGAGAAATAGGGTCAGCGCTGTGTCGTTACCCCGAGAGTCTGCGACGGCACCAAGGGGCAGAGGGGGCTGCCGCCCCCGCTACCCGCGCCTCACCGCATCGCAGACCTGCGCCCTCCTTGACTAAAAGTGCTCCCCACCGTTCAGCATTCCGCACTCGACGCGAGGGCGAAGCGCACGCCCTATCTTACTCGAACGTGTACGACGCGCCGCGCGCTCGCGGCTAGTAAAACCGCCATGTTTGACGTTTTCGGCTCCGTGAAGGGGCTTCTCAAGCTCGACTCAGTGTGCATCGACAACAATGTGTTCCGTCTGCACTACAAAGCGACTGTGATAATACTGATAGCGTTCTCGCTACTCGTGACCTCAAGACAATACATCGGAGACCCCATCGACTGCATCGTCGATGAGATTCCGCTTGCCGTTATGGATACTTACTGCTGGATCTACTCGACTTTCACCATCCCCAACCGACTGGTGGGACGTGTGGGTCAGGATGTGGCGCAGCTGGGGGTGGGCCCACAAGCTGAGGGCGATGAGCTCAAATACCACAAATATTACCAATGGGTGTGTTTTGTGTTGTTCTTCCAAGCTATTTTGTTTTATGTGCCACGGTACCTGTGGAAAACGTGGGAAGGGGGCCGCATCAAGATGTTAGTGCTGGATCTTAACTGCCCCGTTGTAGGCGAGGACTGCAAGGCCGACCGGAAGAAGCTGCTAGTGGATTATTTCCACACGAACCTGCACACGCAAAACTTCTACGCGTTCCGCTTCTTTATATGCGAAGTGTTAAACTTTATCAACGTTGTCGGCCAGATCTTCTTCATGGATTTCTTCCTGGACGGTGAGTTCTCCACGTACGGTAGCGACGTGGTGAGCTTCACTGAGATGGAGCCGGAGGACCGAGTGGACCCCATGGCTCGAGTGTTTCCCAAAGTGACTAAGTGCACCTTCCACAAATACGGTCCTTCGGGTTCCGTGCAGAAGTTCGACGGCCTGTGCGTACTGCCGCTGAACATCGTCAACGAGAAGATCTACGTCTTCCTTTGGTTCTGGTTCATGATCCTGGCTATCCTGAGTGGAATCTCGCTGATCTACCGCATGGCCGTGGTGGCCTGGCCTCGCGTGCGCCTGTACCTGCTGCGCGCGCGCAGCCGCCTCGCTCCGCAGACTCAGGTAGAGTCCGTGGCCCGCGAGTTACAGATCGGCGATTGGTTCGTGCTTTACCAGCTCGGGAAGAACATTGACCCTCTGATTTACAAAGAGTTGATGGGCGAGCTGGCCGATAAGTTCGAAGAAAAGAACAGTGTGTAGTCTGTCGGGGCGTGTGAAGCGGCTAGTGGACTTTGGGTCGTCCGTGTGACGTGTTAATAGTGATAGAGGGCCCGGCCCGCGTGGCGGGCGGCACGGCTACCTGCTCGGGGCCGGGCCGCGCGCCGCGGGGCGGGAGGGGCGCGCGGCGTACAAAGAGCGCCGGGAGCGGCTGTACGCCGACATTCCATTACCCACGGCCAGTGCGGGGAACGACCTCCGCACCGCCGTGCTTGTTGTATTCCATTCCAGAACCGCTTTGAAACACTTTAACGCTACCGAAATTCGAATAGGTGATATGACTCTTCCAAACGCAAGACTTCGACTGAGCCGCGCCGCACGGGGCGCGCGTGCATTTAGCGTAACGTTAGTGCAGCATGTTTGTACTGGTAGACATAGATGTAGTTAGATCTCGTGCCTTCGTTTTTGTATTTTGTATTATTTGTGTGCGAGTGTATCATGTTGAAGGAACGTCTCATTGTGATATGTAATTATTATTAATCTAAATTAAGTGACTAGCGTTAGCGTGAACGTGTATGACATAGAACGTGGTCGTCAGCACGATGATATTGTATAAAGCAATAATAAAAGCTAAACTGTAATAAAATAAACTGAACTACTAATTTTAAGGTAAAAGCTAAGTATACAAATGAAGTCGACAATATTATACATTTATGTAGGTAACTCGTACTGATTTGTATTTTAAACTTTTTTACATTGATAAAATCGATAGCTGCCTACGATCATGGTTGATATTTTCTGAATATATTTACTGCCACATAAGTTTTGTATTATTTCGATAAGAACTCCTCATTACTAATGATGATTCAACTAATCACAGAGATAACAATACGCTTTGTTCTGCGTTTCTGGAATCCTCTTGCCGTCTAACAAAGTAACAACAATGCAACGCGGCATCAACACAATGATACAGGTAGCGCCATCTGTCCGCAACTTGAAACAAGAAATCTTATCAGGTACCAGATAATAGATGGCGCTTGACAAACAACTTCATACGATAATGGATAATATTTACTCTATTGTTTCGATTGTAGTAAAATAATTGCAATACCTGTCGTTAAAATACACTAATGAAATGAGTATAGGTAATGATGTATAATCAATGTTATAATTAACTAATTCATTCAATGAATTCATTATCCTTTAATTTAGATAAGTAAAGAGGAGGGTACACAGGTCGTTATTAAGTAATCTGGTAATAATAATAATTGTACATTACTCAAGCCTGAGTTCGCTCTAAATGAGCCGCTAGGCAGAAGTGTTAAAATGCCCACATCTCGCCAATATGGTAAACTAACTTTGAACTTTCACGTTCCATGATACACAATAATGTTTATGAGAATTAACGCGATCATTGTATGTACATACATACCTTTGATTTGCCTGACGTTTCGACCAACGGCCGTGGTCATAATTCCCGTAAACATTATTGTGTATCTAGGTGTATAATTAATTATATTTCCTTCTAAATAAGTGGAACCTTTTTCCAGAACTTTTTCGTACATGATTAGCTAATGACGCTGCCAATTACCTAATAACATTAACGTAGCCATCATTTAATTTATTTTACTAACTAGGTACTTACCAACGCATCTAGACAAGTGGCCATTCGTCGGACGGCATATCAAAGAGGACATAAGAGTATTGCAGAAAAGAATGACAAATGTATGAATTTGACGTATTTTTTGACAGACGTCAGCGCATGTCATAAACGTCAAATCATATACATTCGTCATAATACTTGTCTAGGGGGGTTGCGAGGCTCCGGCGGGGGGTTCCGTGGAGATATTTTGCATGTAAAAAAGGGGGGTTGCGAGGGATATGCCTGCCAACCTCACCTTCGGCAACCAACAACGACCCCCAGACAGAGTCGGTTCGAGTCCGACATAACCTCTCCCACCGGCTCCGGCAGGTAGAGGTATCCGTGGGGACTTTTCGCACGTTAAAAAAAGGGGGAACTGGTTAAACAAATTAATTAACTAGCAACTAGTTCCGGTATCGCACGGGTAAATTTCTTTACCTCTTTTAGGTTCAATATATCTTACCTAAATAAATCTAAATAGGGTAAAACCTTGGGAAATCTTAATAGTGGATGCTTGCAACACAAAAGGCATCAACTGCCACAAAATTAAATTTCCAGTGCCAGCGGTTTAGAATCTTCGTTGAAATATCAGTCAGTAGGTAAAGTTACTGCCATATTAGTATACCTATTGACCCTAGTGACGTCATAAAATGAACAATTTATTTTCGCGCCTTTTTGTAAATACGCTAGCGAAGGAGCTCAAATTCAACCATTCACAGATTATAACAAACCAATTCTCTCACCACTTGAGTTCAAACAAGATAATTATGTACGAGTAACTACTCGTATACAAGATATAAATTTAACGACCTGATCTGACACAAAGGTACCATTCACTTGGAAACAAATTGTAATAACAGCGTCAATAGGTAACAAAATGTGTCATTGAAATATAATGTTATCACGCAGTTTGTGAACGTACACAAACAGCTGTTGTGACGTCACACATACGTCAGGGACCTCACTGAGGGACGAATTCAACATAGAACGCGTCACAGTATAAATTATAATGATTCACTACCACAGATAACTTTGAAATTTTTTGACAGATAATACGAGCGAGTGTCCGTGTTTTCAATGCACATTTTCGTACATTTTGTACTTTCAATGCTCATTTTGTACAGACAGTAAAACTTTGCACGGCTTTTATGAGTGTCGAAGGTCTAACCGGAGGCCTTTTCTGCTTTTGTAGCCTTATGTATTTCCTTGGCGTTTGCTTCATAATGCTTTTGTAGCCCGTTTTCTGCAGCTATCAATACCTGAGTGACATCTATGGTGTGTCAAGTCCACCGTACATCGGAGGTGCATATAGAAGGACAGAAGCAAATGGAGGATTGCTATAGGTATTTCTTCTTTATTCTTTCTATCACTTGCGATCCTACTCTAGAAATTCCTCAAGATAGGTAGCTAGATAGCTTAGAAAGAAAGTCCAATAACCACTCATCACCAGGTACACTTTGTACTTTATGCCATGTTTGTAGAGGATATTTGAGATTTGCCGCGTGGTTTCCGGCAGAGTAGAATTAGGGCCAGCCCATTTCTTCCCTTGCGGTGTCGTACAAGGCGACTAAGGAATAGGACTGTTTAACATCAGACAGATATATACAGCCCAGACTCAGCCTCAGATACAAGGCTCGAGTCCAAAATAGTGCCCGGAATACGGTAATAGGCTCACCCCCTATTGGGACCGAATACAATTATTGGTGAAATGTGGGTGTTAATTCACCTCTGCTTAACCCTCCAGGGATAAAGGCGTGATTATATGTATGTATATATGTAGAGGATTCTCATCATTGATAGTGTCACATTTCCCTCTATCTGTTTGCTGATAAGTGATGATATTATATTCTGCGACGAAATACGCTTGACTAAAAAGAATCTATTTCCTCGAGACTTGAAGACTTTCCGGTTATATCAATTTAGATTAGAAGAAGTGAAGTATTATGACGTCATTATATTTTTATAGGTTGGGTGGATGATTAAAAATAATATAGGTATTTAAACTATCATGGTCACTCACATCAGTATCACAATAAACTGGATATCTACCATGTTTCATTGTTTTGAATTACCGATATTTCGGCGCTGTTACTAAAACAAAATCGCGAGTGGATACAGTAAGCATCGTGTGTCGTGAACGTGATCAAGATCGGGTTCGAGTTGAGAGTGAAACCAATAGTAGTGCAGATACGCGTAGTAAAAGAACTCGAAAGAGGGTAGATCGATATAATTACTCCTAGGGAAAAAAACTTTTTATCTGTTCATCGCCACTACTCCAGTTCCTCCGTGATCATGGTGCTTGCAACAGCGCTGAAATATCGGAAACTCAAAACAATGAAACATGGTAAATATCCCGTTTATTGTGATACTATTTAAAAATAAATAAAACTGATAAAATAAGAACCTACTCAACTTTAATCTTTATTAATAAGCTCAGTTGCTTTAAATATGTCTGCCTGTATGCCTATATATAAAAAAAAAATCCCCTGTAAAAAAAATAATCTTCCGGTAACACTGTTCTATCATATTTATATTTGACTATTTGAATGGTTCGATTTGACAAATGAAAAGTATGAAAACGGTTACGTATCAGACCCTCGATGCTACTAAAGCAAAACCACTGTCATAACACAGACACAGCAAAAAATGCCAGTACATTTTGGACTTTATTGACCAATGCATAAAGTTTAAAATTAAACGAAAAGAGTTAATTTACACTTTTTCATTCACTCTGCCAAAAAACCTTTAATTTCGGTATTTAATGCATTGCTTTAAAGTCTAAAATTAAATGAATTTGTCCGTGGTTTTTATTTATTTTACGTGCGCAAAATCCCCACGGATAACTCCCCACCGGAGCCGGTGGGAGAGGTTATGTCGGACTCGAACCGACTAAAACGCACGCCGCCTGTGGGTCGTTTTGGCTGTCGAAGGTGTGAGGTTGACAGGCATATCCCTCGCACCCCGGCCGACCCAGGGCCATCTCTCACGATCTGGCCCTCTCCTCGGGTGTGTGGGGACTACAGAGTCCCCAACTCGTTCCCGGAAAACGGCGAGACGCGCCAGGCGCGCCGTCGCGCCGCTGCGACCTGCCAGGATGACAGGCGGCTCCACCTGTCACCCCCGCTTTCTCCGTGGTATGCCAGTGGCTTTGCTTTAGCAAAATCGAGGCCCAAGATTGCTAATTAAAAAATCCCAAATGTACGAAATACCTATGTACGATATACAAAAGTTCAAAATCCCGAAAGTTTAGAATCCCGATATTCAAAATTTCGAAAATTCTATTTTGATGCGTTATTGATGGTAGGCGTTCTGGTTTTATCTTTAGAGTTATATACTTTTTACAACAGTTTTTAAATGAATTCTTTGTTTCGTCGTACTTTAGTGCATCCGAAGAGGTAATTTATTATTAAACCTCCATGTGAATCCTTCTTTGTTAGATTAAGTTAGAAGGCTAAGTTGGAAGCTGAACTCCCGCATTAACCTTCGTCTGTATTTTTTTATAAACACCAAAACAGGATATTGTACTTTGGGATTTTGAACATTCAGTCAAACGAACTTTGGGTATTTAAAATATCATGGTCACCCACATTACTATCAAAGTAATCGGGATATTTACCATGTTGTATTGTTTTGAGTTACCGATATTTCGATATTCGGCGCTGTTGTTGCAATAAATATCGATAACTCAAAACAATACAACATGATAAATATCCCGATTACTTTGATACGAACATTCGGGATTTTGTATTTCGGTCTTTCGTACATACGTATTATATATATTCCAAAAATATTCCACAACATTACCTAGACCCAGGGTAAGCATAGCTTAACTAGCTTGTGTTATGGAATCTAAAATGCGGATAAACATACTTAGATACTTTTTTTTTATAAATACATACATATCAAACATAGAAACACCCAGACTAATGCAAATATACATGTATACAAATATTTGCATTGAGCAGGAATCGAACCCGCGCCTCCTGCGTAGCAGTCGAAAGTTCCACCGCTACGCCACAGAGGTCGTCAAATTTGAAATTCGGTATTATGAACTTCTGGGTTTTGATATTACGTAACGAAAACAAAACATGTACGTATTGAATGTGCCTATGCGCAAGTATTTGGGTCAGGCATCTGGGACACTTGTTAACGTTGATAATAAAGCAGTTAATGACGAGATGCTCAAAAAGTACTCAACTAAGTGATGTGTATATTAAGGCAGCCATGCGTCCCGCATTTGTATGCAATAATAATTCAAATATTCCTGAAAATCATCAAATCTTCTGTCACTTTCATGTTAAAATTTAGGCTTGAGTTGATATATTTACTTACATAAAGAAATGCTGCTGTTTAAAAATAAAAATATTTTATAAAATTCCTCAGGATTTGATTAATATGCCAATTAATAAATTTAAAATAGAAGTGTAAAAAACTTTAATGAGTAAAGTTTACTATTAAGTATCTTAATGATGTTAATGCGTGGTCAACATAAGTCTCTTGCTTGCTTGTTCGCACAAAATAAATTGTAAACCAAAGCAAATTTAAAAAAGAAAAATAATCTAGTTCTAATATAGTTGCTGAGTTTCTTGCAGGTATCTTCTCAGTAGAACTAACCCACCGAACCAGCGAAAGAATCATTTTCCAATGGTTTGTTTTTACATTATTTAATATTTTTATATTATGTCTTGACATACCTAATTGTGGAGTTTTGTCGTTCATATGTGCTCTTTGTGTGCTTAAACTGAATATAAATGAAATTGGTTTTTTGATTCTTTGAAAGAAAAAAAGAATAGCCAGGATTCGAGCGAGCAAGTATTGCTCGAAAAGGAGGCAGTAGAGTAGGTCCAGAAGAGATTCAGGTCTCTCCCGATCCGCAGAACCTGCGGTGCGCGGAGGCGGCTCAGAGAGAAGTAAGTCGGTCAACGACCTTCCGCTATGAGCACGGTCTGGAGGTAACAGGAGAGGAGTATCCGAGTTTCATAAAGTACCTATATCCGAGTTTTATAAAGGCTGAATTTCACTTGTGAAAATATGTTCAAGTGAACTGACTTTTGTAATTTTAAGTTTTACAAGAATTAAATTCAAAGAATCAATTTCATTTATTCAGTTTAGGCACATAAAGAGCACATATGAAAGTCAAAACTTTACAATTATGTATGTCAAGAAATAATATAAAAATATTAAATAATGTCAAAATAAACCATTGGAAAATGATTCTTTCGCTGGTTCTGTAGATTAGTTCTACTGAGAAGATACCAGCAAGAAACTCAGCGAACTACATTAAATTTGCTTTAGTTTACAATTTATATTGTGCGAGCAAGCAAGAGACTTATGTTGACCACGCATTAACATCATTAAGGTACTCATCCACTTTATTACTTTATTACCTTTACTCATTAAAGTTTTTTTCACTTCTATTTTAAATTTATTTATTGGCATATTAATCAAGTCCTGAGGAATTCTATTAAATATTTTTATGGAGCTGCCTACAAATGAATATTATATTACCTGTAGTTTTACACACACATATACACTTAAGTATGGGTGTATGAGGCTGGAGGGCCATATAACATTTACTCTCATAAAAGCTGAGATAAACCAAATGAAGTAAACCATTACGAAACCTCTAGCCTCGGGTGCCCCGGGCTCCAAGGCATTGGAATTAACGCTGTCACGATGCTCTCTAGATATCAGAACCTTCGCCCTACAGAACACCGTGGCCATAATAACTTCGTATTGCGTTCCCAGCGGTGAGTTGGGTCGCCAGAGTTCACTGGAGAATTTGTGCTGTCAGTGGGAAGACTTGTCCTGTTTTGTCTTCTACACTGACCGCACAGAAACTATGTGCTTACAGAGTTGGCAGCGCGAGTGTGGCTCCTCTAGTGTTACACATGTCCATAAACCACGGTAACCACTTCCCATCAGGTGGGCCGTGTGCTTGTCTGCCAAGCAGTATAAAAATGGTAAGTGGTATAAAAAAAATATCCCACAACCATCAAAAGTCTTAGTTACCTTATTGGCTATCAAAGAAAACCACAGACAATATCCTCCTTTGTCTTTAAAACAAAAGCCTGTATCCCCTTACCGTAAAAACGGAAAACAATGAACGAAATACGAAAAAAAAAAGGAACAAGTAACGTAGAACGTGTGAAATATTTCACCGACTCATCAATACATCTCGCGACCGTCGTGATGTTTGCTCGGTGCGCCGGCACATGCACACAATGCTGTTCCGGGAAGTGCTCGTTTACCTGCCTAGAACAAACTACAGGCGCACACAGACACACGGCACGACAAATAAAAGTGTATTGTACCTTAGTAACCCTTAGCGATGGCCTTATATAGATTAGGTAGATGCCCATTTCATTGTGTATTTTTTCAGATTTACAGAGTTACAATGACTTTTTAGCCGACTACTGCAAACAAAAGGAGGGTTGTAGTTTTAACTAGCTATGTATGTATGTAGGTTCATCTGTTCCTCATAGCTCCTCAACCACTTATTAGAACTGGACAAATGAGATATCATTAGAGACATTAAGTCGTCCGCTGGTTATAGGCTATACAACGTGCCACTGAATCTAGTGTGGCGTCCTTTAGCTGTCATGAAGTACTGTGCTAAAAAATAAGTTTGAGATTTAGTTTAGTTTAGTTTTTTATTTCATAAACAATGTTACATTGTATTAAAATATTGTAGTTTAAAATTAACCTAGTCTAAGGGCGGTACAAAAAAATAATGAAAATCAAACAGAAATTTAAAAAAAAGACAAAACAAACTATAAGAAAAAAACATGTCGTGTTTAGTAACAACTGAAAGGGCTTAATTAGCACATTTCAAATATGCATAAATTATACCTATTGCTTGCCCCAAAATAATATAAATAAAAAAATAAGTTGGATATAAATAATTTATTTTAAATTTTAAACTAGATTAAATAATTTTAAACTAAAGCCCTACTACTGAAAAATCACGCTCTAAGAGAATTAAAACAAGAAAATTCTAGGATAGCCGTGGTCGTATGCCACTTTGTCTAACAAATAATACATTCTAGGAAAAAGTGGCATACGACCACGGCTATCCTAGTATTTTCTTGTATATTTTTAAGAGCGGGATTTTTCAGTAGTAGGGCTTTAGTTTAAAACTTATTTTTTTTAAAAGACCACCATTCTTCGTGTCATATTATAAAGCGTAGTTACAAATATATAGTGCAGTTACCGGTTGCAGCCCTCGCATTGCCTTGGGCCCCGAAAATCTAAGCAAGTCCTTCAAACATTGATCTTGTCTGTCAATATCACTTAAAATCATAGACCGTATTTTTTGTTAATAAAGAATATTAGAACCGAAATTACTAATATTACCCCTCCAGCTAAGCATAAGCAGGGGCACCAGAAGATTTCTTCATGGTTGGCAGCGCGAGTGTAACAACCCTGGTGTTGCATACGTCCATAGGCCACGGTAACCACTTCCTATCAGGTGGGTCGTGTGCTTGTCTGCCACCTAAGAAGTACAATAAAAAAAAATGCTTGTTTAAAAAAAATTGAGTGGCTTCACGTCGGTAGTGTAATAGCCAGGATTCGAACCTAGGACTTCTTAACTAACTCAAGCTACCGACACTTAGATATAATAAATATATATATAAATATACTTATATGTGTAACCTGATACATTTCTTGAAGAGTAAAATTTCATTTGCAAAAGACACACATATGAGAATACTTTAAGTAAATTGTAGTTTGTGTCTGTACGTATGTATCTACCCATTTTGTTTTAATACTAGTACCTGAATAATTAACAATTCTAAAGGATCATAAACCACGTGCCTTTAAAATGGCGTAGGCTTATTACAATGGATCGTTAAATTGTACTGGAGGCAGGTAGACTGTGTATTACTTCACAAAGATAGCTCACCGCCCGCCATATTGGGAATATGGCATTTCTTACGCGCATATTCTCGATATTTTTTATTACCGCAAGAGGAAGAGAGCATAGATACAATCACTTTTTTTTTCACGGATAATGGCAGCAGCGAATGGCAGTCGGACTCGAAATAAAACTGCACACCGTTTCAAATCTCAATTACTGGAATCCAAATAAGGCAATTCCTTCTGTGGCGATAAGGTAGTGAATGGGATCGGCCTGCGGGAGGCGCTGGTTCGTTCCCCACTCAGCGCAAATATTTGTTTGTATGAACATGGGTATTTGTATTGGCCTGGTCGTGCTTCGGAGAGCACGTTAAGCCCTGGGTCCCGACTGCCATACGAACTGGTCTAACTGCAGATGTCAGATGGCAGTTGCTTCACGGAAAATATCGAAGATCAGCCTAACTAGCTTGCAGTTAGACTGCAACGGACCCCAGACTCTGAGGTGAAAACTTAGGATGCGACTGGGATGAAGAAGTATTAAGGCTGACGCCTGATTCTGCGATGGGAGATGGTTCCCCTGATAACCGTCTCCATCTTACCCCGGCAAGGGACGCACGCGTCGCATCGCTGCTTCCCCTGTTGGCGTGTATGTCAGCCTTACCTGTTATATATGGTGAGTGTTCTGATGAGCTCTTCCAACTAATCCCACCATCTCCTTTCCTACATAGGACAACACGTGCAGGCCTTAGATGTCACCCTCACACTGTGCAGAATATACGAGCAAGAACCAAGCGGTTCGGAGACTCTTTTCTTTGCCGCACCACCAAGACATTACCAGCAAACGTGTTTCCTTCTTCCTACAGTCCCGGGGCCTTTAAGCATCTGATGAGGCCGCCAAGCTGAGTGCCACCATTGTAACACTTAGTGTCTGTAATGGTGACCCTCTTTCCTGAGACTTTGCCTTAGCTTACCATCAGGCGAGGTGAGGTCAAGATGGCGTGTCGTTTATAAAAAAATATGTATTTATTGTTAGGAATACAGACAACAATATCGCGACAAAAGAACTCATTAATTAACCACCTGTCCTTGACCTTGGGCGCCATTATCACTTCCTTTATGAATTTATTGTTCGTCGTTTGCAAGTCATACTTACACAAAGTAGACTGGTAAAATGTTTTTTTTTTTTATAAATATGACCTATGGATGTGTGCAACACCAGGGGAGTTACCTACACTTGCGCTGCCGACCATGTAATCACAGAGAGTTTCTGCGCCTTCAGTGTAAAAAACAAAGCAGGATAAGCCTTTGGTCTCCCCACTGACAGCACAAAAACTCACCAGTAAGCTCTGGCTACCCTATTCACCGCCGGGAACTAAACACGAGGTTAGTTCCCCAGGCGGACTGCTCAATTGGACGGAAATATCGTCCTGTCCTACCTTTTTTTATACATCCATACCTACAGATAATTATGCCTTTATTCCCGGAGGGTTAGGCAGATGTGAATTAACACCCATATTACACCAATCATTAAACTCGGTCCAATGTAATAGGGGTCACTAGGTATTGCCGTCTTCCGGGTACTATTCTTGACTCGAGCCATGCCTCTGAGACTGAGTCACGGCTTTTTTTCTTTACGTGCCGATATTCCCCAAGGATACCCCCACCACTGGAGTCGGTGGGAGAGGTTATGTCGGACTCGAACCGACCAAAACGCACGACTCTTGTGGGTCGTTTTTGGTTGCCGAAGGTGAGGTCAACAAGCATATCCCTCGCATCCCGGCCGACCCAGGGCCATCTCTCTCGATCTGGCCCTCTCCTCGGGTGTGGGGACCATAGAGTCCCCAATTTGTGTCCGGAAACAGGGAGGCGCGCTGAGCGCGCTGCTGCTACGGCCTGCTTCTGCCAGAGTGACAGGTGGCTCCTCCCGTCACCCCTAGGCCTGCGCTCATGGGGGTGGAGGTCATTCATCGACCTCCGACGTTCGAGTTGCCTCAGTACGCGGGCAGCGATCCTCCTTCGCTCCCGCTGCCGCTCTCGCCCTGCCTCCTCTCAAGTAATACATCCGCGCAGCGAACCATCACCGCGAGCAAGGTGGTGAGCGTGAGAACTCTCACTCCCAGGGCCGCCATCAGCTCCCGTCTCGTCATCTCCCACGCCGGACACTCGGTGAGCGTGTGCGTCCCCGAGTCCTCACTCGCGTCGCAGTGATGGCACTCAGACGTTGCCTTTTTCTCCATCTGACGCAGATACTTCCCGAAGCATCCGTGCTCGGTGATCATCTGCGTCAGACGGTACGAGAGGCTGCCGTGTGGCCTCTATAGCCACTCCCCCATGGTCTTACCGCCGCCGCCGCTACTACGGCGGGCCCTAGGTCTCGGCTGTATATTACTATATTCATTCAAACAAATATTTGCACTGAGCGGGTATCGAGCCTGCGCCTCCTGCGTAGCGTTCGCGTTTACTACCGCCACGCCACAGAGACTGTACATAGGTACATAGGTATTACAGGTACCTATGTATAGTACCTGTACATAGGTACCTGTTGTGCACTGTGATGTGGCATGGATTATTTTCATCATCATTATAAATGTTAGGTAGCAAGTATAATAAAACAGGTCAGCAAAAAGCAATTTATGACATAAGTGCAACTTGTCTTACCTTTTTCGTACATCGACACATGCGAGTGCAAAAATTTATGATAAGCCAGCTGCGAGCAGGGCTGCCAGTTCTGTCACATTTTCGCATTACTTCTAACCCGACTGCGCCCGTGAGAGTAATGTGTTACGTGCGTATGTATGTGTGTAGTATTCCTTGTTCTCCTCTACAGGCCTAACGGCTGAACGGATTTCGAAGAAATGGTCTCAAATGAGAAATATTCATCTCCTGACGGTTATAGGGTACATAAAATGTCAACAAAAACGTTACAATGGATTTTTGTAGTCAAAAATATCTTTGAAATTTATTAAAATGAAGAGAACTAACAAAAGAAAAAAAAAATCTGTTTATTAGGTATAGATGGCAAATAGGTATCGCCTCCTATCAAAATTGTTTCGACATTTTAGACAGTAGTCGAGCTTTTTTTTTTCCTTTAATAATTTTTTTTTTTTGCTACAGTTGAATCTACAATTCGTCTAATCCAATCACAAACACCTGATCGATGAATAAGACTCTGGCGCACGTCAACCTATTTTTTTATACCACTTAGGTGACAGGCAAGCACACGGCCCACCTGATGGGAAGCGGTTACCATGGCCTATGGACGTATGCAACACCAGGGGTGTCACACTCGCGCTGCCGACCATGAAGAAACCTTCTGATGCCCCTCTTGAGGTTTACATAAAAACCAAGGAAACCAAATTATGAAGGAGATCGTTAATGAATGTTCTATAACGGTATGTGAAATTACTATAATTGTAACAGCCCTAGCAGCTAGCTCAACTAGATTGAAACCAATCCTACAAGAACGAGATAAATCTCTCGATAGTCGACTGATACAGCCCACATGGCGACATCTGTACAAGTATAGGAGCAACTGCGTACGAAAAAAACTTACACACACACACAAGTTACCTACCTATAGTATAACTTGCCGGCACATATGTAGACACCAAGTCACGAAAGAAACGAGGCCCTGCCGCGAATAAGTAACCGATACTGACGTTATTTAAAAAAATACTTTATCTGGGTAATTGGCCTGGGGGTGACAGGTGGAGCCGCCTGTCACCCTGGCAGAAGCAGGCCGCGGCGGCGGCGCGCCTGGCGCGCCTCTCCTTTTTCCGGGAACGAGTTGGGGACTCTGTAGTCCCCACAAACCCGAGGAGAGGGACAGATCGTGAGAGATGGCCCTGGGTCGGCCGGGTGCGAGGGATATGCCTGTCAACCTCGCCTTCGGCAACCAGGACGACCCACAGACGGCGTGCGTTTTAGTCGGTTCGAGTCCGACTTAACCTCTCCCACCGGCTCCGGTAGGGAGGTATCCGTGGGGATTTTGGGCACGTAAAAAAAAAAAGTAGCGGAGTTACAGCTTGATTTCAATATAAACAGTAATTAGAGTAATACATAGGACCAGGCTCCGATCTTACCACCCTTTTCATCATATTGTCGCGGATGTTGTCATACAGGGGGCAAACCACAGAAACATATAGGTATTTAATTAAACTATCATGGGCACTCACATCAGTATCGTATAACTCGTTCCGAGGAGGAACGGTTCCTCCGTAATCATGGTGCTTGCAACATCGCCGAAATATAGAGCCTGTAGAGGGGAAAAAAAACGCCTACATACATACAGACATACATACATACGCGCGAAAAACATTACCCTCGCTGGCGCAGTCGGGTAAATACACCAACAAAAGATTTTGCAGTATAACAGTACCTACCTAAGATTTTGTTACGTGACGGGGTCCAGATATATACCTAGTAGCTTTATTTATTTTATTTCATTTATTTCAATTACATTGATTATTACAAATTACATTACACATTACACATTTATCATATTCAATCAAATATCTCATTCCATAGAACATCTGTGTCTGAACTAGATACCTTAATATCCGTATTTCAGACAACAGCTCATTTATACAATACATAATAAATATCCAAACATTGAATAACAATTATATAAAATATGGTATAGCAGTAGGTTTGGTTACCTTATAATTTTATTCATTTTAAGTAGTCTACCAATATCTACCAAAAGATTTTAAGAATTTTGTTCCTTAATCAATTGCAATACCATCAAACAATACTTATGATAAAATTCTATTAACAAATATAATAATTAGTTATATATCTAGACTACGTAATGGAGATTGTTGTTTAATCTCCAGAAAGTTAAAATTCATGCTTAAATATTATTATTTCATCTCCCAATATCTTGTTTCGTATTGAATTTTTAAACATGGATATAAAAGTTGGAAGCGTGAATGGTGCATGAAATAAAAGCTTCTTTAGGTATGTATACAGAGTGATTCTTTACTCTTCTATTTTATTTCTTCAGGCCTTGATTCTGTTACAGCACAGATATTATGTTATCTGTGTATTGTGTACTAAAGTGTAAAAGCAAAGCTAAAAACTCTATTTAATTGTAGACTTTAATACAATCCTCTTAAAGTCCAAAATCAAAAGGCGTTTTGAAGAGTGAGTCTGTGGTATGACAGTTCATTTGCACGGCGGCATTTAATAATCTATGACGGCAGCGAAGCGGCTGGGAAGACGGCCTCGCCTTTTTGCTTATTTACTCTTTGCCTTTTTGGAAAGTTGAGCGAAAATCGCGTCACGGAGATGAATATGAATGAATGAAAATGAATATAATATAATATATGCTGCGTTGGATGTGTTACACTATCCTTCCGAGTGACTTAAATCGGAAGGATAGTGTAAGGAACTACTACCGACACGGTAGACTTCATGACAAGGGCCCTGATTCCGATAGTTGTATGCCATGTCAAAACCACTGAGCCACAGACACTGCAAAACATAACATTTAATTATAGACTTTACACACATGTCGTTAAAGTTTAAAATGAAATGATATCTCGTAGAGCGAATTAAAATTTTTATGAACTTTTATACATTGCATTTTGGACTTACGGGTACATACTTAAATATAGTCTAAAATTTAATGGCTTTTTTACAGTGTCACTGGTATGACAGGAGGACTAACGGGCCTCGATTCTGCTAAAGCAAAACCACTGTCAGACCATGGACACTGCTAAAAATTCCATTTAATTTTAGACATACATAACATAAACGCACGCCTATATCCCCGAAGGGATAGGCAGAGGTGTTAGCACCCACATTTCCCCAGTTTATGTTTAGGTCCCAATGTAATAGGTGGCGAGCCCACTAGAGATGCTTTTTTCACCTTGAGTCCGGGGTTCTCCTTTTCCACTACGTATATGGCT
Organism: Eilema griseolum; assembly: GCA_963662185.1. Lineage (NCBI taxonomy): Eukaryota > Metazoa > Arthropoda > Insecta > Lepidoptera > Erebidae > Eilema > Eilema griseolum. The sequence goes on from OY759232.1 coordinate 3,002,892, forward strand.
GAACTTCATTCAAATTCCGTAAAGCATTGCAGTTAAAAAAAATACCATTTCGAGTCCACCCTGTACATAGGCCGTTTATGAGAGTCATCACATGTTTTATGTCAACATTCACGCTTCTCGGATCGTTAAACACGAATAAAACATCTCTAATTAGTCACAACAGCTGTCGTACGTCAACAATAACAATTATATGCTATGTGTTATAGTTTAGATAAGAATGGTGCTACTCCGTCGTTCATTATTCCTCGGGGCACATATCTTAGACATGCGTAGAGATGTTGCGTCCATGGCTGTATTTTACCGTCTGTACCATGGTGAGTGTTCTGATGAGCTCTTCCAATTAGTCCCACCCTCTCCTTTCCTACACAGGACAACGCGTGCAGGTCTTAGATGTCATCCGCACACGGTGCAGAACATCCTATCAAGAACCAAGCGGTTCGGTGACTCTTTCCTCTGTCGCACCATTAAGGCCTGGAATTCATTACCAGCTCACGTGTTTCCTTCTTCCTACAGTCCCGGGTCCTTTAAGCGGGGCGTGAAAAAGCATATGATGAGACCGTCAAGCTGAGTGTCACCAAACTCGGGCGTCTGAGGTCGATGAATGACCTCCGCCCCCCATGAACGCAAACCTGGGGGTGACGGGCGGAGCCGCTTGTCACCATAGCAGAAGCAGGCTGCGGCGGCGGCGCGCCTCGCGTGCCTCCCCATTTCCTGGGACTGGTCGGGGACCCTGTGGTCCCCACACCCGAGGAGAGGGCCAGATCAAGAGAGATGGCCTTGGGTCAGACGGGGTGCGAGGAATATATAGCCTATTAACCTCACCTTCGGCAACCAAAAACGACCCACATGCGGCGTGCGTTTTGGTCGGTTCGAGTCCGACATAACCTCTTCCACCGACTCCGGTGGGGGGGTATCCGTGGGGAATTTGCGCTAGTAAAAAAAAAAGTATAAGTACTTCATGCAAGCAACAGAACAGTGACAGTATTAGATTGTAGTAGCCCTCTCGATTGTAAGGTCGACTTCTTAATCATCCTTTTTTACGTGCAAAAAGTCCCCGCGGATACTCTCCGCCGGAGCCGGTGGGAGAGGTTATATCTGACTCGAACCAACTAAAACGCACGATGCCTGTGGGTCGTTTTTGGTTGGCGAATGTGAGGTCGACAGACAGGTATCCCACTACGGCCGACACAGGCTCATCTCTCTCGATCTGGCCTTCCTCGGGTGTGGGTACCACAGAGTCCACAACTCGTTCCCGGAAATAGGAAACTCACACTCACACTCATCTCACAAATTAGATATTTACGCTAATATTTTTACAGTACGAGGGTGACGCCACTGATGTTGAACACGTAAAAGAAAAAAGGTATTTTAAATCAATATATATGTATACGTAGACATAGATTTTGTGCCTGTTATAAGTTACTAGCTGACCCACCCCAGCTTCGCCCGGGGTATATTTTGAAGCTTCATATCCCTTTGAGCCCTTTGAGTATGTTTTAGTCTTCAAAATATGTATGAAAAATTGCCGGATTTGTTAACATTTATTATTAATGCTCCGCTCCCTTAAGTAGTAGCGTAATGATCCTATATAGCCTAAAACCTTCCTCGTTAAATGGACTACCCAACACTGAAAGAATCATTCAAATCGGAACAGCAGTTCCCGAGATTAGCGCGTTCAAACAAACAAACAAACTCTGCAGCTTTATAATATTAGTATAGATTTATATATTGTTTTTTATATTATCTGTGAAACTACGTATAGATATCCCCCGCATGTCTTTAACAGCCCGAGTGCCCAACATGCCACAGATGACAATCAATACAAGCGACTTGATGCCTGGCTTCCCATAACGAAGAAATGACCTTCATTGATCATGTTACTAGAGATAAATTTGTATGTCATTCCCTTATTGACGCATATACGTAGGTACTTATTAGCAATCATTCAAAAAATTATGGAAGTAAGACCGCTCCTTACTATCTGCCGTTTAGGCAGATAGTTGGTCCTACTAACTAACTGCGGAGGAATTAGTTTTCTCCCTTTAAAAATAAAGGTATTTAGAAGGATGCAAAATATTATATAATAAAGGTATGTGTGTGAGCTTGTATATTCCACCTCCTCGTCCTCCTCTGAGCCCTCACCTGTACTAACGATAACTAACTAAAGAACTAACTGTAATGTATATAACAAACTGTAATTTAAACTTAAACGGGCGCGTATCACACTGTTACAACTTGTAACAGTGTGATAAGCGGTATCGTCCCTAGATATATTTTTTATCATAATATATTCATAATCATTAAGATATTTATCAATATAATATAACTAGTAAACTCAAAAATAATTATATCACCAAACTTTTTCTCTGTACTTCCTCTGTTTTGTTTTTTATTTACTTTCATAGAGAACGTTTTCTTTTTTCTTTTTGATAAATATTTGCAATCATTCTCCGGTTCCGTTTCCTCATGTCAAAGTTGATTGAATATGTTCAATGCTCATTTCATCAGTCAGGGTTGGTAGATTGAAAGTTTTTTCGGGATCTTAGGGAAAAAAATCGCTCATTGGGAATTTTTAGAGGTGAAATCCTGGAGGAAACGTTTGGAAGAATTAATAATGAAATAGTAATAAAGTTAAAATATTACTAATAATAGACTTTTATTTATAGCATATTATAAGAAAGTAAACTATACTCAATGCCGATATTGTATCGTCGCATTTTTATTACGAAATGTCGTCATGTGTATTGTCAATAGAGTGACGAAATAATGAAATGAAATGAACGACAAATTATAGGTAAAATTTCAAGACATAATTATAGGAAAAATATAAAAGATCGTGATTGCAACTACGTCATAGGAATGTCATTCGGAGTCATCGATCATTGGTCAGTCGGGTCAGTCTTTCTACAGTATCAGTCTTGCCCAGCGTTCCCAATGTATAGGGAATTGCCCAAACTCTAGGGATCAACCCGATTGTGGAATTTGTGAGGATTGCGCATAAGTGGGGAAAAATAAAATATATTATATTTTGATGGCAATGCCTTAGAAGTTGCAATTTTTTCATGGCTGTTAGAGGTTTCAAAGTAATTATACTAATTTCACGCACTCGTGAAAATATGGTTTTGACAGTTAAATTAGATGGATTTTTTTTTTTTTTTTTATATAGGACACGTCAATTGGACTTCGCCTTGCCTGATGGTAAGCCGAAGGCAAAGTCCCAGAAAAGAGGGTCACCATTACTTACACATACCGTGTGACAATGGTGACACTCAGCTTGACGGCCTCATCATATGCTTTTTCACGCCCCGCTTAAAGGACCCGGGACTGTAGGAAGAAGGAAACACGTGAGCTGGTAATGAATTCCAGGCCTTAATGGTGCGACAGAGGAAAGAGTCTCCGAACCGCTTGGTTCTTGATCGGATGTTTTGCACCGTGTGCGGATGACATCTAAGACCTGCACGCGTTGTCCTGTGTAGGAAAGGGGAGGGTGGGACTAATTGGAAGAGCTCATCAGAACACTCCCCATGGTACAAACGGTAAAATACAGCCATGGACGCAACATCTCTACGCAGCTGTAAAGGTTCTAGGGTGTTCGTGATCTCGGGATTCCCAATGATGCGGACCGCACGTCGCTGCAACCTGTCGAGAGCATCTAGTAAGTACTTTGCTGAACCATCCCAGAGATGCGAGCAGTACTCCACACAGGAGCGAATTTGTGTCTTGTATAGAAGACACCGCTGCTCCGGCGCGAAAAACCGTCTCACTCTGTTAAGGACTCCGAGTTTTCGTGAGGCTGTTTTGATGATACTTTCGATGTAGTTTTTGTTATTCAGGTTGCAGCGAACATCCATACCTAGGATATTGAGATTGTCCTGCAGTGGCAGTGGCGTGCTCTGAAGAGTGGGGAGGGGAAGGAAAGAAGATACTTTTGCTGTAAACGCACATGCCTGCGTCTTCTTGGCATTGAACTCAACCAGGTTCTCAGAGCCCCATTGAGAAATGTGATTCAGGATCCCGTCAAGCTCAGTGACAAGAAGCTGCCTTTTCTCCGCGATATCCGACTGCTTGGCCGCAGGATGTCCATGATAACTCCCATGCAAAGTGCTATCATCTGCATAACAATGAACATTGCCGGTAGACAGCATGTCGTTGATATGCAGAAGAAAGAGAGTGGGTGATAAGACGGACCCCTGGGGCACACCTGCATTAACCTGCAGAAACTCCGAAGCTCGTCCGTCACAAAGGACGCGAATACGGCGCCCCTGCAGGAAGCTAGCAACCCAGTTGCACAGCCTAGAAGGCAGACCAAAGGCAGGTAGCTTGGAAAGAAGCGATTTCTGCCAGACTCTATCGAAAGCTTTGGCGATGTCAAGACTAATTGCCAGTGACTCGCCGTGCTTGTCCATAGCCTCACCCCAAAGATGGGTAACGTATGCTAGAAGATCACCCGTTGACCGTTTCGGTCTGAAGCCATATTGCCGGTCATTAATTAAGGAGTGATCCTCTAGGTGCCGCATGAGCTGTTTGTTGATTATGTGCTCGAACACTTTGCACAGCACTGAGGTGACGGCTATGGGTGGATAGTTGGCTGGCTCCGAGCGATCCCCCTTCTTGGGAATCGGCTGAACATTCGCCTCTTTCCAAGGCAAAGGCACTGTACCCGAACTGTAGGATAGCCGGTACAGGCGCGTAAGCATTGGAGACAACTCCGCTGCACATTTTTTCAAGACTACCGCTGGAATACCATCCGGACCACTGGCTTTCCGGACATCGAGTGATTGCAGCACTGCACGGACATCGCGTTGCCTGATATGGATATCAGGCATCGCGTGGTCACTGTCGGGTAGTGTTGGTGGCTGCGTACCACAATCATCGATTCGGGAGTTGGCCGCAAAGAGATTAGCCAGCAGATTTGCCTTCTCTTGCGGCTCATGGGCCAGGGATCCATCAGGGTTACGCAGCGGAGGCAGCGAAGGCTGACAGAAGTTGGCTTGCACGGCTTTGGCCAGTCGCCAGTAGCCACGGCTTCCCGTGGGATGCATCACTAGCTCTTGACCAAGCCGCGCTATGCGCAGGGCATCCGCTCTGACGTAGGCCCTTCTGCAGACCTTTGTGGCTCTGTTGTACGCCACCTTGAAGTGGCCCAGATTGGGATGGCGCGTGGCGCGCGCCCTTACCCAAGCGCGGTACGCAGACTGTTTTTGTTCAACAGCTTCCGCGCACTCGCGCCCGAACCAAGGGCGCACCCCGCGGTCACCGGTGACATCGGTGTATGAGATATAGTATTCCATACCCAGACCGATCTCACCGGCGACATCAGTAGCACAATCCGATGGGTTCTTACCTTCAAAGCAGCGCTCAACCCACGGGATGGACGCAAAATAGTCACGAAGTCCATCCCAGTCCGCTGACGAGTAGTGCCAGAGACGCCGCTTCCCCTGCACGGGTCGTGGGGGCGCTATAATGGGAACCTTGGAACAGACCAGGCAGTGGTCGGAGTTGCCTAAAGCGGCTCGCACCGATACACTGTACCGGTCCGGATCACTCGTCAGCAGAAGGTCTAGCAGAGAAGGTGCTAGGCCCGACCTTCTTGGTATCCTAGTGACCTCGTGCACCAATTGGGTCAGGCCGTGCGCCAGAGCAAACGCGTGGGCGGCTCTTCCCGCATGGTCTGTTTTGGAGGAGCCCAACCAGATCTCGTGGTGGGCGTTAAAATCCCCCAAAAACACCATTTCGGCATTCGGAAATCGCTCCTGCGCATCATCTGCCGCCTGACTCAGATATTCAAAGAGTCGAGTTGTCTCAGCATCTCCTGTATGGGAACGGTAGAGGCACACATAGATCTGACTCGTAGGGCCATGGTCTACGTGTACCCAAAGGATGGAGAAGGATGGGTCCTCTAGGCAGCGCAAACGGCGACAGCAAACATCCGCCCTAACAAACACGCACACCCCGGCTTTTGCACGAAAACTTTCCTCAAGAACATAGCCAGGGTAGAGCAAGTAGGTCGTGTCGTCAGGGCGGTGTATTTGCGTCTCCGTTAGAAAAAACATGGCAGGTTTCGCCGTCTCTAGGTGTTGGTGGACGGCGTTGAGGTTTGCATGGAGCCCACAGATGTTAGTGGACTCCACCTCAAATAGCAAGCTTTTGGGAGTGTGTCGAGCCGCTGTGTTGCCTATTTCCTTGAATTGCGCTGCCATGAGTTTGGGTGGGAGAAGGCGTGAAAAAAGAGGTGATTGCCGCCGCAGCACCGTGTGACAAAGCGCGGGATATTGGTTTTATCTATGAATGTGAGGCATGGCGAGAGCCGACGCGCCGAACGGAAGGGCCCCCGTACCCCCCCGAGTATGGTCGCCGGGCTCCCAATTCCGGTCACCAACCGGCACGACGAACCATATCGGGATTATGCGCGGCCTGGTGAGGCAGCCTCCCAAGGTGGTTAACCCCAGTTGGGCCCCTGTACTATACCGCGGGCGGCCAGCGGCACCACCGTTTCTACAGGTCTCCCTGTTCGGCGCATCGCCCCGCGCCATCCCCACTAGACTACGCCAAGACCCACTGGTCCCACTAGTGCTGCGACAACCACCACCTCTGCCCGGCTATGCACTTGCTGACCCCTGAACACAATCCAACCGAGATTGAATTGCTATGGAGGGTTTTTCGCAATAGTGCACGGTGGTACCTACCCGGTCGAAACTTGAGACAAATTTGTGCCACCAAGTTTCTACCACCAGGATAACGAAGTAATTCACCCAGCTGATTGCACATACGAAATAACAAAGCAATTTACAAATATACACAAACAAGATACGCGCGAAAAAGCATGTTTTGAAAAGATTTTTGTAATAAGTACATATGTTTATTTTTATATTTTTTCTATTATGAAAATTTATGAGGAAAGTGTCCCCAAATTGAGGATTTTCTATCATGTTTGTGGGGAAATCAGATTGTGATCATTGGCAACACTGTTCATTGTTCAGTCAGTTATTTCTTTTTATACTTCATTTCATTCATTTCGTTCTATGAATTTTGGGCTGAGTATCGAATCCAATCGAATCATTCGAATCGACGTCCCGTTTTGGACCTGTTTGGACCGGTTGCCCTCAATTTTCAATGTTTTGTTTCGATTACAAAAATAAATGTCTAAACTTAATAAGTACTGATAAAATGTACTCTTAATACAGTGGTAATTTCTAAATCTTTCTTATCAAACGGGATGGAAACCGATGAAACTAAACATGTCGGTGAGAACGGCGATGTTTTCATTCATCGCATGAAAGAACTAACGGACGAAGAAAAACAACGCCTCGAAGCACAAAACTCTCGATTAATACCCGAAGCTAAAGCTGCGCGCCTAGAAAAAGATGCAAAACGGCACTGGGACATCTTTTACAAAAGGAATGAGACGAAATTTTTCAAAGACCGGCACTGGACCACGCGTGAGTTTCAGGAACTTATAAATTTCGACGTGGACGATAAGATCACGTTTCTAGAGCTTGGATGTGGCGTAGGAAACATGGTCTTTCCTCTGGTAGAGGAAGGCTTCTCGAATTTTTACTTCTATGCGTGCGATTTCTCACCACGTGCAGTAGAGTTCGTGAAGTCGAATAAGTTGTACAATGAGAATCGAATGAAGGCGTTTTGCTCTGATTTGACAAAGGAGGATTTGTTTGAGAATATTCAGGAAGAGAGCGTGGATATAGCTAGTTTGATATTTGTTTTGTCTGCCATACATCCTGAGGCATGGCCGCACGTGGCTAGATTAGCGTTTCGCGCGCTTCGCCCCGGTGGTGTGCTATTGTTCAGAGATTACGGCCGTTATGACATGGCGCAACTACGATTTAAGCCGGGACACAAAATTGCGGAGAATTTCTACATGCGGCAAGATGGTACCAGGTCAGTCTCTTCTAACAATAAGTTTAACCAAACAGCTAGTTTAATTTCAAGCTTAATTAATCTACCTAAATTATAACAGAAAAGTTCTTCAACGAAACTTCTCTGTGTAATACTATTATTATTTAGAAAACTGTACTTGTAACATTTCCAGATTACTTTTATACTTACTGTGTAAAAAGGTTTTGAATGTGGTAGGCCTATTGCCTTACCACATGCAAAACCTTCACCACACAGACTGGCGGTTTGTGCATGTAACACAGTAACGGTATCAGATTTACATACCACAAAGAAGCCTGCCTGTACATGTGAAACTGCAGTGAAGCTTGTGCATGTGGCAGGCCTAAAAGTCTGTAATCTATAAATGTCTATATATATATTTTTCTAAACAATAGGTCTTTACCTATGTAATTGCCGTTCTGCAGTACTGGCCATCTCAAATAAAATTTTTTTTGCCAAGAATTCTAATTTCAAATTTATTTTATTGTAAAAACTTGAAATTCATTTTCCAAAAGTAGTCATTTGTTTAATGATTAGTTTTACGTTTTCATTGCATTTCAATCTTTTTCGTCATGGATACGTTATATATATAGTTAAATACGAATAATTATGGAATATGAGTATCGTCGTGGCAGTAACGTTAGCGTCAAAACAATATTGGTCCATTTGCGTCAAATTGGCAAGGTAAAAAAGCTTGACAAATGAGTGCCCGTGGGGCATAACTCAAAGATCGTCAGTGCTAAGTACGTGTCTAGGCATGCCTTACATTGCTCAACAGAGGGTGTGTCTGTTGAGCAATGTAATGAAGTTAATTTGAAAAGAATTGTGACTTGCGATGAAAAGTTATATTCTGTTTGATAACTGCAAGCGCTCAGCAAGTTGTTTGGATTCTCGTTCAGCACTTAAACAATGCCCTAAACGAAACTTGCTCTTAGAAAATCTAATATCTTGCAACTCTTTCAGGAGCTATTACTTCACTGAAGAAGAATTACATGAGTTGTTCAGCAGTGTGGGTTTTGAAATCCACATGAACACATATGTGCAGCGGCGAACAGTCAACTTCAAAGAAGGCATAGATGTCCCTCGCATATTTGTGCAGGGAAAGTACAGGAAACCTGCAAAAGGTAAACAGCAACTATATTTGTACAAGTACTGATTTAATAAAACTAAAATCATTATCAATACTAAGTAACACACCCATAAAAGCAAAGATAAACTAATAGAGGAAAGTAGAACACTGGATTCCAGTGCAAGCTTTGAATATAATCAGTACCTATCTCTGTTATACAAATATGCTACTTAATGAGTTACTATCTCTATCTGAAAACCTAAAACCACAATCATATACTTCTAGAAAATCCATTTAAATTTTTAAACTATTGTGGTGTGAATTCATAATTATACAAGGTATCTGGACTTCGAGTCAAGTCGTGATGGGTGCTGCAATGCATCCGAAACGTCGCCAGAAATAGTAAGTTCCCTTGACTTAATTCGTGAGAAGTCCCGATACCTTGCAGAATTATGAATCCATTTAAAGTCCAAAATGAAAAGATTTTTGCAAAGTGAATAAAAGAAAGTTTAATGAAACCCTTTTCATTTAGTTTTGAACTTTAATGGTTTAGAAATAGTGTAAAATTTAATGACTTTTTGCATATCTGTGGTAAGACTGTGGTTTTGCTTTAGTAGAATCGATGGCCTGGTGAACTGACCTGATACATAGTTACATTGTCAGATGTTACAGGATTTCACATGATGATAAGTGCTAACCATTGAGAAACCATGATCTTGCATGTATATTAGCTCTAGCTGACTTTATTAGTGTTAAAATTAAAACTGATTAAAATCTTTTTTAAATCATCTTGTAATTTTATTTATTTTTATAGATTGAAATGCATCTAAGCTGAGCACCATAGGAAGTATAGAAATTGGTAAGTTACAATATTACTAGTATTACTACAAACACCTTTGAAATTTATTTATTTAGTGAAGCATAGATGCATAATAAATAAAAATATGTTCCGCCAATGGCATACACAATATTGAAATGAAATCATTTAAAATGTTAATTCAGAAACGTAATCACAGTAAATAAATGTCAGCATACTCATATGGAAAAACGAAAATGTCAAAATATTAGGCATGTCAAATATTATATGTAATTTGACTCAACATAAGAATTTAAATTTGACCGTTTAGTTATGATTCATGAACAGAACAATATTATGCTTTGGTAAAAGTAATAAACAGACCCCGGTTTACTAAATATACAGTAAAATTGCTGTGGTTTCTTTTTTTAAAGGCTTTTTAGTGTTATTAGTGCCAAGGTACCCTTTAATTCCAAAAACTATGCTGTCTTTTTTATGGAAAGAGTGACAAAGATTGGTAGGGATTGACCTAGAATATTACCATTATATCATTTCTCAATATTATAGTTGTTCTTGAAGAAAAGATATTCTTTTATCCAACCACTTCTGAGCTATGAAACCTAAATATGTATTGATGGATATGCAAGAAAAACATGCATTTATGTCCCTAAGATTTTACATGATGATAATGCTAACTATTGAAAAACCATGATCTTGCATGTATATTAGCTCTAGCTGACTTTAAACCTTATTATAGCCTCCTTAAAGGTCCATTTGCATCAATCCTAATCATGTCATTTTTGTTTTAGGCTGAAATACATCATTGTACTTCAACAAACATCCTGCCAAATGAAATGGTAAGTTGAACTATCACTCACAACTCCATATTATCTTCCTTCTTAAATAATAATGACTACTTCCCCACCATATACATGCAAAAACCACCTGGGTGAGCGGTGAAAAAAAAAATTGTGGTTGACCTTGTCCGCCAGGATGTACTGTGTGTGGGAAATATTAAATTTCCCATGGCAGTTTTAAAGTGATACATTTTAGTTCTATCAAAATTGCATAAGTACTCACCTTTTATAAGAACAGAGTTGGCACTAGTTTGTATCATTGTAAGCAGCACAAAGTTACTGGCATATATCTTAACCTGAGTCACTTCATAAAATGTGCTTGAAATGTGCAGTATGTGTCTCTTGGGTGACTAGAGAATAGCTCGGGCTGCTAAGGGGGCAAGAGAAGCTTAAAATCCACCAAAATTGTATCAAACCGGTCCATATAGTGACAAAGAAAGAATACAAGTAATCACCACCTCTTCTCATCCGACGGGTGTCATAAGAGGATTCTAACAGAAAATAATCAGTGTGAGAAGGAAAACTAAAAAACCCTGTATCTCGCTCGGTAGCTCAGTGTTCAGAGTATTCCCCCTTTAAGTACTGGTTGTAGGTTCAATACACGTCTGAGCCTTTCTCTTTTTACAATTTCATTTACATTGGGAGAGGCGCATACATCCACTAGTACTGACTGATTGGCTAATTAATTGAATTGATACATCAAACCAGTCCATGGGCTAGGGTAGTTACTCTCGCGACATGGGGTCAAGATATAATGCCGATAACTATACCAGAATCATTAAAACTGTAACATAATGCTCACCACAATCCCACTAACAACTACCTATTCCTTCTAACTCTATGATGACAGCGCAGTGCACCTGAAAACTCAGTTGCCTCACGACAGGCTTATTCTAGAGTAGGGACCTATTTGGACTGTAACTTCAAGGTTAAATTGAATGTTTTTTTTTTCGAAATTGTAGCATAGGGCCGCCTGTTGTGAGGTCTGATGTACAACCTAACGCTTTTATAGCATACTGAGACTATCATATGTTTATATCTAGAGGAGTATAGCAACAATTTTTTTTTTAATTTAACTTCTTTTTTTTTACAGAATTTGGATGTGAGTCATGGGGATTTGGCAAAATGAGCTGTAAGAAATTATTATGTATTACTTTTTATTAGTAACTCATCATCAAAAGGCAAATTGTCGTTTTAAAAAGATGTTCAATATTCAGTCTAACTTAACTTAATTTCCCAAATGTCAAAAATGGTATTGTATCACAATATTACAATTTTTTCTATAACATTGTGATCCTTTTTGACATTTGGGAGATTAAGGCTAGATTGAGATCGAAATTCGAATGTTTATTACGAGAATTACCTTCAGTTTCAAATTTAGAATCCATATGTAATTCTTAATTTAAATGATGACTTCATAGTTCATCTGAACACTTTGATGTACCTGAGTATTTTGTCTTTCGCTCCTATCTGATCATTAAAAAAATAGTTTTAGTGAAGAAATTTTAGTTGGAACTTTTAAATAAATTGCTATTCACTTTCAGGCACAATAAAGAAGACCGCTGACATGATACAAATATGGAAGAAAGGTAAGATTCCTTTATGATAACATTGTATTATTGTATTACACATACAAATGTTTTAGGTTTTATCTAATAGTAGCCAACCTGCCTCAGCTTCGACTGCGGCATATTCGAAACCCCGTAAACCGTATATGCCTTCAATTTACTAAATATCAAATAATGTGTTGAAATCTCAAGGATCATAATTTTAACCAGTACTTTCTAAATTAGCGTGTTTCAGCCAGACAATAAAATTAAATTCCACATAAATAAAAAAAATAATTAATAGCCGAATTGTGCTTTATAATTATTATTTTTTTATGTGAAATTTACATCATTAAAAAAATAAAAAAAGGAAAAATACGTAATAAGTCATTTGATATTTGAAATATAAAATACATTGAAATTTCGAACCTCGCCTGAAGCCATCCAAATCTTCCTATTTATATTCGTCATACAGCGACAATTTATCGTGTCTTACTCGATTTGAATAGTTAGCTTGCTAAATGCTTTAAAAATTTAATCACATTGTCATTAAGTTTGCCGTTCACTATACAAGCCTAAATGATGACTTCATAGTTCATCTGAACACTTTGATGTACCCGAGTATTTTGTCTTTCGCTCCTATCTGATCATTAAAAAAATAGTTTTACTGAAGAAATTTTTGTTGGAACTTTTAAATAAATAGCTGTTCACTTTCAGGCACAATAAAGAAGACCGCTGACATGATACAAATATGGAAGAAAGGTAAAATTCCTTTATGATAACATTGTATTACACATAAATGTTTAGGGACTCATTACCTTTATCTAATAGTAGCCAACCTGCCTCAGCCTCTAGCAACCCTCTAAACAATATATGCCTGCAATTTACTAAATATCAAAATAGAAATAGAAGGATTTATTGGCTTTTATGGGTTACTACTTTATTTCTTTGAGTAGTAGTGTGAGCCTATAACAAAGAAAGAAATACAATTCTTACTAGTAGTTGCTAAAGTAGTGCGTTCAACCAAACAAATGATGACTTCATAGTTCATCTGAACACTTTGATGTACCCGAGTATTTTGTCTTTCGCTCCTATCTGATTCTGTTCAAACAGTTAACACAATAACATTGCATTTCTAACAGATTTTTAATAAATTTTTCCTTATTTTCAGATATTTATCTGATATATATTATCAGTTTCACAAGGAGATAAAGGTGAGATTATTTTTTTTTTCATCTAAACAGCCACAGCGGTCTGACCTGAAAACTGAAGAAAGCCCGCCCGACAACCTCATCTGATAATTCCCAGCCTTTCTAGACATGTGGCAATATGTATGTGTAATAGATTTTTATGTGTGTCAGGACCGCTTAAAATAATTGTCGATCTCATACATTAGGCATTCTATTCAACAATTCACTGGCCAATAAATTAACCACTTGTCTAGTGGGTACAACCAGACTAACAGGGCCTTGATTCTACGAAAGCAAAAACACTTTCATACCACCAGACACTGCTAAAACATTTTAGACTTTAAAGCAATGCTGTTAAATTCCAAAATTGATTGCAGAGTGGATAAAAAAGTATAATCAAACTTTTTTATTTAATTTTGGTCTTTAAGCGTATAGAAATTGGGTTTCTTCAAGGTCGGCAGCGCGAGTGTAACGCCCCTGGTGTTGCACACATTCATAGGCCTTAGTAACCACTTCCCATCAAGTGGGCCGTGTGCTTGTCTGCCATCTAAGTGGTATAAAAAGTATTAAATTTAATGCCTCTTTTGCAATGTCTGTGGTATGACAGTGGTTTTGCTTTAGTAGAATCGAATGCCTGGTGAGATTACCTATGTCAGACCATTCTTAGGAGAGGGCTCCCATACACCCATTGTCGCCAATATGGGTGCTTATCGCTATAAATGTTTACACACATGATGATTACAGATAGGGACATCTGATTAACAATGCTGTTAACATAACTATCCCAACTGATTGCTCAAAAATAGTTCAGTAATTTATGTCGATTTAACATTTTTGTTACACGTATTATTTGTTTCATTACAGATGCTAAAGAAATCCTATGGACAGATTCAACTGGTGTTTAAAAGGTAAGTTTATTTTACCTTTTTTGTTACCTCTTTTCATGAAAAAAAGCGGTTGGGATCCTTTAATCTTTATTTGCGAACACAGGTACAAATTGTTGGTACATTGGTTTAAAAGTTTGATCATTCCGCATTCCACCTAAAAGGCATGCAAATTTACATGAGTCTGATTTTTTTTTTTTCTTAAAATACCTGTAATAACCGAAATGATTAGTATATCATTAACTTAGCAACAAATTAGCCCCTTCAGGGCTTCAATTCTGTTTTTTTTACTAAAGCAAACCTCTGTGTTTCTATGGCTACTTTAAAGCGTAATTTATTTTTACCCTACTATGGCCAAGGATGGTCATGATTTTTTGACTTTATAATTATGCTTACAGTCTAAAATTAAGACATTTTGTAGAATGTATAAAAAAATGTAATTACCTCTCTATATGCCTATAAAGTTTAAAATTAAGAGTAACTGTGGCTATTTTTAACACTAATTAGTAGAATCTAAGCCCAGATGGTTAACATTATTAGTGTGAAGACTATACATCTATAATCTTGATGTCTTTTTTGTTTTATTTTATAAATTCAGTTTATTAATATTTTTCGGTTTAGAAACTCATATTACAGACTAAAAACAGAAATGGAACCAATAGTTAGCCTAGATTATTTGTTAAATATGTGTTTTAATAAAAAGTTGCTAAAAGATTATTTACCTTTAGTTAGTACCTAACCAAATGGAGGATATTGAACTCACAGTCTCTCGATGTCCAGTTCGACGTTTCAACCACCGTAAATGATGATCACAGATAGGGACATCAGATATAATAATGCTGATAATATAACTATCTTCACTGATAAACAGAACTATAACATTAATTTATAACCTTATGCTCAATCATTTATTCACCAACAAAATATTGTTCACAGAGTATGCTGCAATAGTTAACAGGAAGCTGTAATGGAAAGCGGTTATCAGCGAATTTGTTTAGGTAAGCTATGAAATTTTATGTAAAAAAAATTACAGAATATTGATTTGTAGGTGAAATTCTGAATTAGGACGAAATTTGAATCCTTAAAACATACCCTCGGCTGGTTTATTTTTTAACGAGATTAATATCACCTTCATCCCTATTACCTACTGTAAGAGATGTACACTAGCATCAACAATAGTGACGCTCAATCAATTATCCTTTCGTAGTCCACTACTGAACATAGGCATCATCTCCTAATGTTAGCGAGGCTTTGACCTACTGACCTAGTGACCTTCGAAACAAACCAAATAATAACACGCAGTAAGTCCAAGGGAATGTTAAACTGTCTTGCGTCTGCATTGAAATTGAACAGAAGTAATCCACTCCCACCTTAAATTAAATTAAATTAAATAAAGTTTATTTCGGGACAAGCCCATAGATGGTTAGTACGTACATTTTTCACTTATATACTATTGTTAGTAAGGTATATATATTTTTATGTATGTGTTTTTAGAGGTGTGAACCACCATCCACCTTTTAAATAGGGGGGAGTCCCACCGGTTTGATAACGCAGCCAGGATGCTGTTGGCGCTGCTCCTTGTGCGATTCAATAAGGAAGCACAGCGCTTTCTTATTATAGTTGCGAAGTCGTCGACACGCTTCTCCGCAAACATCCCTGAGGCGCTGCAATGCCTCGGCAGACCCATCAGCATCCTGAATGCGTTATTATATTGGACTCGCAGGTCATCGTATGCCCGATGCGTGAAGCCCGCCCACAGGCCGCACGTGTAAAAGGATTGGCAGTATGCTTTGAACAGCGTCACCTTCACTTCCTTCGTACAAAGCGCAAACCTGCGGGCGAGCATGTTACACCGGACAGTCAAGGACCTGCGCTCCCTCTCAATGTCCAAGTTATCTTTGAGGTCAACCGAAACCCAATGCCCCAGATACTTAAACCTATCGACGCGATTTAAAGGCAAGCCACATAGTGAGACTTTAGGCAGATCAGTGTAGGTCTTAGGACCCGCTCTGAACACCATAAACTCACTCTTTTGTGCATTGTATTTGAGGCCGTGGGTCCCGGCGTACCCTTCACACATATTCAGCAGCCTTCTCAAGGCACCAATCGACGGACTCAGCAACACCATATCGTCAGCATAGCTGATGTTGTTTATACAAACACCGTCAACATGGCAACCAATTTTGGCGCTGCTGAGTTCCTCTATCAGTTTATTTAAATAAACACAAAACAACTTAGGTGAGGTCAGGCCCCCCTGTCTCACTCCACATTCTAGCTTATACTGCTCAGAGCAGCTCTCCCCCCATCTTACCTTATTGTTTTGGTTATTGTACCAGTATGTAAACAAAGATACAACCTCAGAAGGCAAGGTTGTCTCCGTTCTCAATTTTTCCCAGAGTAGCCCATAAGATACCAGGTCGAAGGCCTTTGAAAGATCCAGGAAACATGCAAATACTGGAGTCTTTCTAGCAGTATAATACTGTACAGTCTCCTTGAGGCAATAAATAGCACTTTCTGTGGATAACCCAGAACGAAAGCCAAATTGCGAGTCATTAAGTTCTATGTGCTTGTCTAATTGCCAGCCAAGCAGACTGTCCAGCACCTTGGCAATGACACAAGCCAAGGAAATCGGTCTATAGTTAGACAGGTCAGATGGATCGCCGGTTTTATCTTTTATTACAGGTACAACCACTGTCTGCATGAGCTTATCAGGTAAATAGGAGTGTCCCATGCATAGGTTAAAGAACATAGCGAGCACCCTGGGTAGATGTATTCCGGCATACTTCAAGTGCTCAATACTAAGGTCGTCTAACCCTGGAGATTTTCCTCTCACCATATTCTCAATAACAGTTTTCACTTCTTTTGTTGAAAAAGTTACATTTCGGTCTGAGATGACAGTCTCCGTATCGAGCACCTGAGAGACGGGACCCAGTGGTGACTTAATATTGAAATGCCGCCTAAAGACCTCCGCAATCTCACTCGGCCGATGCACACCACCCACGCTCACTGGCAAACCCATTCTAGGATTCAACCTGTTTGCTTGCTTCCAAAAATCACTAAAGTTTTTCTTAGAATGATGTTGAGCAATAATGTCCATTTTAATCTGTTGCTGGTTGGTTTGACACCATTTTAATTTAGATTTAAAGTTTTTTCTGGAAGCACACATACGGTCGAAGGTTAAGCCAGTTCTAGGTTTGCCATACAACACCCAGGTTTGAAAACAAAGCCGGGCCTCCACGTGCGCTTCACGCACATATTTGTTCCAACCGGTTACATATTTAGGTCTGGCCTTCTTATTAGGCATATAGGTACACTGTGCAGACTTTTTAAGTATATCAATTATATTATCATACATGTCATTTATTATTTTTTTATGATTTAAGTCCGAACACATTCTATCACAACATTCATTAAAATTAGAATCAAAATCGATCACTTTTAGTCTATCATTACATAACTCGTGGTACCTATTGATCTGACTCACCTCCCTCTCACCCCATCTTACATTATCATGAGTACCACTCGATAAATAAATCTTGGGAGGTACTAACTCGAACCTTAGGGGAGTGGATTTTATTATTATTATTATTATTGGGGAACAGGCCAGCAGTTGAAACAACTGATATCAGCCTGCATCTCATTGTTCACTACACTGTTTTCACTACTCAAAGATTTTGTTGATTTATGTGTTTGTCCAGTCTATTTTTGAATTGGTTAATGTTTTCTGCTGTCACAATATTTTCAGGTAGCCTATTCCATGTGTTAACCACTCTATTGCTCAAAAAGTTCTTGTGTGGGTTTGTATTCCAACTAGATTTTTGCAGTCTAATGTTGTGTCCTCTACGATTTCGGTCCGGTGCGCGTATGAACATGTTGCTGAATCCTTGTAAGTCATAGTGATCAGTGATTATTTTGAAGGTCTCAATCAGGTCTCCACGTTCTCTGCGCTCCTTCAAGGTGGTCAGGTTCAGTTTGTCTAATCGTTCCTCGTATGGCAACCGCTTCAGCTGTCTGGGGACTTTGGTGAATCCACGCTGCACTCTTTCCAACAGGTCTATGTCTTTTATGAAATAGGGGCTCCATACCTGATAGGCATATTCCAATATTGGTCTGACATACATTTTGTGGATTCTAAGAGCCATTTCAGGTGTCAATGTTCCAAAGGCCTTCCGTGTGAGGTATACCATGGTATTAGCTTTTTTGACAATATTCGTGATATGGTCTTCCCATTTCAGATTCTCCGAGATCTTAACTCCCAGGTCCATCTGTGTTTTGACTTCGGCTAGCTGAGCATCGCCAAGTTTGTAAGTAAGCCTGGGGTTCCGATTTCCGATGTGCAATACCGTACATTTTGTGTGATTCAAATTTATGAGCCAGTCTTTGGACCACTTCATGATTTTATCTAAGTCTGCTTGGAGACGATCATAGTCTAAAAAGGGGTTTGCAAAGATCTTTGTGTCGTCGGCAAACATGCTGACTTTGCAATCAAGGCATTGACACAGATCGAAGGTGAAGATAATAAAAAGCACCGGGCCTAGGACGGAGCCTTGCGGCACACCACTATAGATATCTCGTTGTTCGGACAGTGTGTCACCCACTCTCACACGGAAGGTTCTTTTGCGAAGGAAAGCTTCTATCCAGTCGAGCAATCTGCCACGTATGCCAATAAATTCGAGTTTTTGCAACAGTCTGTTTGTGGGGACTTTATCAAAAGCTTTTTCGTAATCCAGGTAAACTACGTCAACAGGGGCTCGCTCATCAAAGCTCTTGGTCCAGGTAGCCAGGCACGACAGCAGGTTTGACACAGTGGAGCGGCGTGGACAGAAGCCATGTTGACAGTCGCTTATTATTTGATGTAGGCGCAGATGTTCTCTTATGTGTTTGACTACAATTTTTTCCATGGCCTTACATATAACGCTGGTCAAACTGATCGGTCTGTAGTTGACTGGTGCTAGTCTGTCTCCTTTTTTGAAGATAGGGGTCACAGTAGCTGTTTTCCAAATGTCTGGTAATTTTCCAGTGTTGTACGAGGTCTTCATTATTTCAGCCAGTACATTCGCAACATTACATTTTTGAAGGAGTACTACTGGAATTTCGTCTGGGCCGGGAGAAGAGTCTGATTTCATTTCCCTTAGGGCTTGTTGTACCTTGTCACTGGTAAACTCCAGATCTGAAATGGATTCTTCAACTCTCAGGCTTGGCTCTATAACAGGGAGCGGACCAGGAGGCTCCTGTTGGTAGACACTGACAAACTGGTCAGCAAACGCTTCTGCTATTTCCTTAGAGCTCGTAACAGTCTGTCCTTGTTGGTTTCGTAGCACAGTTGGTATGCTTACTTTCGATGTGATTTGCTGTCGGATATAAGAATAGAATCTCTTTGGTCCAGCTTGACTACTTTAATTTATAATATTACTCCTTTAATTTATTTCAGAGAGAAACACGAAAGAAATAGGTAAAGGAGATGAGCCTCTGCTGGCATTAGATTGTATTATTTAAATAAACCAATACAATGATGACGGACCTTCAGGTCTCCCTCAACAGAGAGAACCCATACAACCATGTTGACCATACACACACGTCTGAGTGCGACCACTGCATCAGTAATTTACACTTCATGTAAACAGAAAGTGAAATAATGTTATTTTTATTGTTACAGGGAAGAAACGAGCTGCACACGAGATACAATGCCAACTGTACCAAAGTGGTAAGATTCTTCTTAGTTTCACATTTCTTTTCTTATACTTAGCCCTGAAAACCCCAAAGGGGCGGTCCCGTGCCGCTTGGAGTACGCACGCGCATGTATACATCACGTTTCGTGGTGGTGGTAGATAATTAGCAGAGCTTGAATATTCAAAAAGTCAAGTGCATGACTAAATATAATTCTTTAACTGACAGTGAGGCTATTGCCGTCTTATCGACAGTTTAGTTAGTTATACATAAGATCTTAAGAGGTATTAAGATAGAAAAAGAAAAAGTTTGCTAAGGTTAGATCATCCCGCCTGAACCGATTAAATTTTCATTCAATCTTAATAGGTAGTTGTAGTATGATAAAAATATAATTTGTTTATCATATTGAAGTATAGTCTGTGTTACAATGATGACGGACCTTCAGGTCTCCCTCAACAGAGAGAACCCATACAACCATGTTGACATTACACACACGTCTGAGTGCGACCACTACATCAGTAATTTACACTTTATATAAACAGGAAGTAAAATATTGTTATTTTTATTGTTTCAGGGAGAAACGAGCTGCACACGAGATACAATGCCAACTGTACCACAGTGGTAAGATTCTTCTTAGTTTCACATTTCTTTTCTTATACTTAACCCTGAAAACCCCAAAGGGGCCGTCCCGTGCCGCTTGGAGTACGCACGCGCATGTATACATACACACGTTTCGTGGTGGTAGGTAATTAGCAGAGCTTGAATATTCAAAGAAAAGTATATGACTAAATATAATTCTTCAACTGACAGCGAGGCTATTGCCGTCTTATTAACAGTTAAGAATATCTATACAGAAGATCTTAAGAGGTATTTAGATAGAAAAAGGTTGCTAAGGTTAGAGCATCCCGCCTGAACCGATTCAATTTTCATTCAATCTAAATAGGTAGTTGTAGTTTTTTTTTATACCACTTAGGTAGCAGACAAGCGCACGGCCCACCTGATGGAAAGTGGTTACCGTGGCCTATAGACGTGTGTAACACCAGAGAAGCCACACTCGCGCTGCCGAACCTGTAAGCACAGAGTTTCTGTGCCGTCAGCATTTAGTCATCCCACTGACAGCACAAATTCTCCAGTGAGCTCTGGCTACCCTACTCAACGCTGGGAACACAACATGAAGTTGAAACCCCAGTCGGACAGCTCAATTGGGCGGAAATACCGCCGTGTCCTACCTCCTCAGCAGTAGTAGTATGATAAAAATAGTTTTTGTATGTTATATTGAAGTGTAGTCGTTGTAACAATGATGACGGACCTTCAGGTCTCCCTCAACAGAGCGAACCCACACAACCATGTTGACCACACACACACGTCTGAGTGCGACCACTCTATAACTACGCTATGCTTCATGGACGACAAAGTGCAAAATTTATATCCCTTTTATCGTTTTAGGTGGAAACAGCGGATGGCATACGAGTTACCATTGAAACATCTGAAAAAGAAAGGTAAGATTCTCTTTCTTTTGTAAATTTACGCTTGAATATCCAAGGCGGTAGGCAGGAGTATTTTATTTGAAGAAAGTGAGCCTATTATTAGCGTCTTTATAGGAAATATTTCCGATTTCGTTATGCTGTATTCAGAATAATCTCAACGGCAAATCTCAATAGATTTAAAATTAACTAAAACATAGCTTGAAAATTGTTTATTTATAGGTTACTAAAAAAATGTTTTGTGTATCATATTGAGGCTGTAACCTCAATATGATACACAAAACATTTTTTTTTAGTAACACCTGTGTTACAATGATGACTCGACCTTCAGGTCTCCCTCAACAGAGCGAACCCACACAACCATGTTGACCACACACACACGTCTGAGTGCGACCACTCTATAACTACGCTATGCTTCATGGAAGACAAAGTGCATAATTTATATCCCTTTTATCGTTTTAGGTGGAAACAGCAGATGGCATACGAGTTACCATTGAAACATCTTAAAAAGAAAGGTAAGATTCTCTGTTTGATAAATTTACGCCTGAATAGCGAAGGTAGAAGTAGTGCTCATGTTTTACTTTAAAAAGGGCGAGCTTATTATTACCATCTTTATAGGAATATTTTCTAGATTTCATTATGCTGTATTGAGAATATAAGATTTAAAATTAACTGAAACGCTGCTTAAAAATTGTTTAAAGGATAAAAAAAGAAATGTTTTGTATATCGTATTGAAGTTATAGTTAGTGTTACAATGATGACTCGACCTTCAGGTCTCCCTAACAGAGCGAAGACACAACCGTGTTGACTACTACACACACACCACACGTCTGAGTACAAGCACTCTACAAATATAGACGTTTAATCTTTACAGCCTTTTCACCCGATCCATTTTGTTTTAGGTTACCAAACTGTTGGAAGAGTACTCCAGGGCGAAACCAATGCTGTAAGTATCAATGCTACATTTTATCTTTTTAACTCGTGCAAAGATCTGACATCATCAATAAATCTGCTCTTAAACTACATACCCATCATTGTATTCAGTCTCACGTAGTAAGAGTTGTGCCCTATTGCCGTTTTCCGGACACTATTGTTGCCTTTAGCCATGCATCTGAGGTGGAGTCTAGACTGTATATATGTCTGATGTTAAACAGCCCTATCCTTTAGACGCCTTGTATGACACCGCATGGGAAGAGATGGGGTGGTCCAAATTCTCCTCTGCCGGAAACCACGCAGCTATATCTTAAACTAGAGCAGTTATTTTTAAGCAGGTTTTTAAAGTAATAGCTTGTCTGCTAAAAATCTGTGTACTGCCTCATAAGCAGCTTAAATATAAAAATAGTGACGCCTCTTCCCCGATGGGGTAAACAGACCACAAATTCCCGTTTACTATTACCTCATGTAATATTAACATTTTTAAAATCAAATGTCTCATTGAAACACTACAATCTGGTTTATAACTGAAGTGATGATTACAGATAGGGACATCTGACAAACGATGCTGTTAACATAACTATCTTTACTGATCAACACTTCATCATACAATGATTGTTCGTACTAGTAAAACTGTATTTAATAATGATTGTTTGTTCAACAGATACGCGAATGCGTTTGGCGAGATTTGGATTTGAAACAGCTGTACATTGTAAGTTATATTGTAAGTAATTATTTATATAACACAAATTTTCACGTATGTGTTTGAAGAAAATGTACCGTGACTAAAGCTACTGATAGTTGTCGCAGTAATTCGGTTCTAGGACTTTACGAGCGCTATGTCGGGGAGAGCCACTAGTCCTACTAATATTATAAATGCGAAATTTTGCAAAGATATTTGTTAACCCGAGGAGAGGGCCAGATCGAGAAAGATGGGCATGGGTCGGCCGGGGTGCGAGGGATATGCCTGTCAACCTCACTTTCCGCAACCAACAACGACCTACTGGTGTTGTGTGTTTTAGTCGGTTCGAGTCCGACTTAATCTCTACCACCGGCTTCGGTGGTGGGTATCCGTGTTGAATGTTTTTCGGAATTAAATAAAAAAAGAGATGTTTGTTATTCAATCACGCTTTGAACGGCTGAACGGATCTAACAGAAATTTGGTACAGGGTTAGATTAATTTGGATTTACACAATACTTTTCACCTAGGGAATAAGTTCCAATGAGTAGCGAGAATAAGAGAAAATTTTCAAGCCGTTGGTGCCGTGGGCATCAGCTAATTAAACTAATTGATGATGAACCTATAAATCTGTACAATACTTTGATGAGAAATAGTTTTCCGCTGCTCTGATGCAAGTATGCACCCATAAGGGTTTTTAGCTCTTATATCATCCAATCTAATAATTTTAACGTTTTTTTAATGCTGCTATTTGCTTGCCTGGATAACCCTGGTGAGTAGATAATAGCTTAATAGCAGAAATAAACCAAGTCTGCCCGACTGGAGCAATGCCTCCACCAGTAAACTACAATTAGATTTAGATATACATATAAAGAATACATATTTTTTTTAAACATTGGCTGTCTGTTGACTTGATCACGCACCGCGTGGAGTGGATAGACTACGCACTCGGCCGGTACATGAGAACATAGCGCCGAGTGCTTTGCACATTCTAGGTAAAAAATATTAGGGTACCGCGCAAAAAAATTAAAACCCAGATCGAAGTTAACGCGAAATCGCCTGCACAGTTGAGTCTGCCATAAAGCTATTTCCTAACATGATGACTCGACCTTCAGGTCTCCCTCAACAGAGCGAACCCATACAACCATGTTGACCAACAACACGTCTGATTAATCTCGGCAATAACTAGAATATTGTCTGTAGAAGTCTAATAAATCTAAATGTAGTTTTATTGGTTCCAGGTACCAAGGATGCTGTATGCTTGCTTATCAAGAGAGCATTACATTCTGGTATGTATATTTTAACACACCTATTCGCCAATTTTAAGCTCCAGAATTATTCGCCTGTATGTCATACAATATCTATTGCAAGTTATTTAAGTGGTTATTTTTTATACCACTTAGGTGGTAGACAAGCACACGGCCCATCTGATGGAAAGTGGTTATCGTGGTCTATGGGCGTGTGCAAAACCAAAACCAAGGGAATCGCACTCGCGCTTTCAACCCTGTAAGCACAGTTTCTGTGGCGTCAGTGTAAAAAACAGCAGGACAAGCTTTCGGGGTTCCCACTGACAGCTGAAACTCTCAAGTGAGCTGTGGCTACACCCTACTCACCGCCGGGAACACAACACGAGGTTATTATGTTCGCGGTATTCTGTAGATCGGAGGTACTTCCCCAGTCGGACTGCTCAATTGAACGGAAATATAATCGTGTCCTGCCTCATCGATTTTTTTTAATTTTCTTAGAGACAGTTGAATCTTGCTTACTCTGAGTTAGGTACTACATAAAAATATTAAATTATCCCTATACATTAAAAATAAAAATTCAGGTAGATTGAGTATTCTCAGTTCTATGTCATGAACCATAGTCTGTGTTACAATGATGACGGACCTTCAGGTCTCCCTCAACAGAGCGAACCCACACAACCATGTTGACCACACACACACGTCTGAGTGCGACCACTCTATAACTATGCTATGCTTCATGGAAGACGAAAGTTCATAATTTATATCCTCTTTATAGTTTTAGGTGGAAACAGCGGATGGCATACGTTACCATTGAAACATCTTAAAAAGAAAGGTAAGATTCTTTGTTTGATAAATTTACGCCTGAATAGCGAAGGCAGAAGTGCTCATGTTTTACTTAAAAAAGGGCGAGCTTATTATTACCATCTTTATAGGAATATTTTCTAGATTTAATTAGGCTGTATTGGCCCTGGGAGTGAGGGTTCTCACGCTCTCCACCTTGCTCGCGGCGATGGTTCGCTGCGCGGATGCGTGGGCGGCCGGCGCCTCCTTCTGCGAGCAAGTAATGCTCGTGAAGGAGGAGGCGGGGCGGGAGCGGCAGCGGGAGCGGCAGCGGGAGCGACGATGGATCGCAAGACAAGCTGCCCGCGTACGAAGGCAACTGGGGCGTCGGAGGTCGATGAACGACCCTGCGCCCCCCATGAGCGCTGGCCTGGAGGTGACAGGTGGAGCCGCCTGTCACCCTGGCAGAAGCAGGCCGCGGCGGTGGCGCGCGTGGCGCGCCTCCCCGTTTCCGGGGACGAGTTGGGGACTCTGTAGTCCCCACACCCGAGAAGAGAGCCAGATCGTGAGAGATGGCCCTGGGTCGGCCGGGGTGCGAGGGATATGCCTGTCAACCTCACCTTCGGCAACCAAAGCGACCCACAGGCGGCGTGCGTTTTAGTCGGTTCGAGTCCGACATAACCTCCTCCACCGGCTCCGGTGGGGAGGTATCCGTGGGGATTTTGCGCACATAAAAAAAAAAAGCTGTATTGAGAATATAAGATTTAAAATTAACTAAAACGCTGCTTAAAAATTGTTTATAGGATAAAAAAAGAAATGTTTTGTATATCGTATTGAAGTTATAGTTAGTGTTACAATGATGACTCGACCTTCAGGTCTCCCTAACAGAGCGAAGACACAACCGTGTTGACTACTACACACACACCACACGTCTGAGTACAAGCACTCTACAAATATAGACGTTTAATCTTTACAGCCTTTTCACCCGATCCATTTTGTTTTAGGTTACCAAACTGTTGGAAGAGTACTCCAGGGCGAAACCAATGTTGTAAGTATTAATGCTACATTTTGTCTTTTTAACGAATCAATAAATCTGTACTTGCAACTACATGCCTACAATCACGCCTTTATGCCCGGAGGGTTAGGTAGAGATGAATTAACACCCACATTTCGCCAGAATTTTATTTTATTTTTTTATTTTACGTGAAATCTACGTAATAGGGGTGCCACTTAATTGACGTTTTCCGGGCACTATTGTTTCCTCGAGCCGTACATCTGAGGCCGCAAACCTACTCAGCCCCGCCGGGAACACAACACGATCATATTTTTCATTATGACCGCGGTATATCTGTCTAATGTTAAACAGCCCTATTCCTGGGTCGCCTTGTACGACACCGCATGGGAAGAGATGGGGTACCGTACCGCGCAATAAACTACAAATCCGAAGTCAACGCAAAATCGCCTGCACAGTTGAGTCTGCCATAAAGCTATTTCCTAACATGATGACTCGACCTTCAGGTCTCCCTCAACAGAGCGAACCCATACAACCATGTTGACCAACAACACGTCTGATTAATCTCGGCAATAACTAGAATATTGTCTGTAGGAGTTAATATCTCAATGCAGTTTTATTGATTCCAGGTACCCAGGACGCTGGATGCTGTGGCTTATCAAGAGAGCATTACATTCTGGTATGTATATTAGTTTTAAAAAAATGGTGAATAGGTGTATTCACCAATTTTTTGCTCTAGAATTATTCGCCTGTATGTCATACAATATCTATTGCGCGTTATTTAAGTGGTTTTTCTATATATTTTTAAATAATTAAGGTTAAAATGAAAGATTTAAAATTAACTGAAACGAAGCTTAAAAATTGCTTATACGCTAATAATGAATACGTTTTGTGTATCATATTGAAGTATAGTTAGTGTTTCAATGATCCCTAACAGAGCTAAGACACAACCGTGTTGACTACGCACACACACCACACTGTCTGAGTACAAGCACTACATCACTTCTCTACACTTTGTGTGAATCAAAGTTAATAATCATATTTTTCATTATTTTAGGTATAAACGAGCCGACGGCTTACGAGATATCGACGATACTGAGAAATAAGAGGTAAGAATCTGCTTTTATTTCATTTATCATGTTTGTTAGAGAGAATTGACTAGGTTTTTTTTCTGCATTTTAATTGGTTCAATTACCAATTAAATAGTGACAACCAAGTTTCCGAAAATCATGGAGTATTATATAGATTAACTTGTGTTCAGGTAACACTGCACTGCAGTTATATACACGCTTCAGCTTTAAGCTGCTAGTGTATCAAACAATAAAAGTAATAAAAATAATAATATATTTCTTTTTTAAATAAATATATCTATTTTCTTCATCTATTTTCTTCATCTTTTTTGTTTCCTTTGAGTAAAAATGACTGTCAATATTTCTGCTCGGAAACGAATACATATAAGTTGAAAAGATAGGGTTGCTTTCGTGATTTTAGCTGCAGATTTACTATTTTACTCAAAGACCCTGTTTTTAGTCAATATATGCAACGCGTTTATTCTTAGTATAGATAACGAAGCTAAGTAATAGCAAAGTACTTGAGGGAGTACGTTCAATCATCAATTAAACCAATTTATGTACTCGATTACAATTGACCAGTTGAATTAAATTGATTGATGATGCATTTGAAACTATCCTGACGTGTCTTTTTAACTTCTGAGTCAGTGTATTTATAATATTTCTGTTAAAAATAACCTTAGTCTTTGAAAGGAACCTAAGAATAGGCTCGATCTCCTTTTACTTAGTACTGAAAACGTCAGGCAACATGTCTGCCTGTGACATAGATTGTCTTGAAGTAGTGACAAGAATGCTATCGTACCATGGTAGCGTTCTTTAGAACGAGACAGAGAGTGGCGTGTATCAAAACTGCCGAGGACGCGCCTCTTCGCTGCCTCGGTTATTACAACACACTACAACCAATTAAAGTCCACTGTTGACTGACGGCCTCGTACTGATTAAAACCGCACGCCGCCGTCTCGGGTCGCTGAAGTTGAATAATGCCTGAAGCATATCTCTCACATTCCGACTGAAACAGTCACGTTTGTTTTCGTAATGAAAGGGGGCTCTGGGGTGGGAACCATCTAAACAACATAAAATCTATATACACGGAAAAATAAACTATCCACTAAAAATGTCCAAGACTCCTCTGTATTTCTGAGGGTCTAAAAAGGTCACATTGAACGATTCTGCTAAAACCTAGTAACTTTATTATGAATTTCCAGCAGGTCTCTTTCCATTCCTTTCCACACCCACATTTCACCAATCATTGAATTCTGTCCCACGTAATGGGAGTGAGTCTATTTCAGAGTGAGTTAACTCAGCCATGCATCGGAGACGAGGTCCGGGCTGTATATATGTCTGATGTTGGCAGTCTAATAACTTTCTTAACTTTGAATTTCCAGTAGATCTCGATAGATTCCTATATTATTGTAAAATGGTCACTCATAAGGAGCTGGATCACAACAATTCTTTTTTTTTTTTTTTTTTTTTTATAGGACACGTCAATTGGACTTCGCCTTGCCTGATGGTAAGCTGAAGGCAAAATCCCAGAAAAGAGGGTCACCATTACTTACACATACCGTGTGACAATGGTGACACTCAGCTTGACGGCCTTATCATATGCTTTTTCACGCCCCGCTTAAAGGACCCGGGACTGTAGGAAGAAGGAAACACGTGAGCTGGTAATGAATTCCAGGCCTTAAGCAGACTCTTTACGTGTAATATTATCCTAATACAATTCCAATAGTGGCATTTTTGGAACTATTTATACTTATACTTAATACAATCTTATGTTTGTTACAGGTTGAAAATGGGAGCTTTAATATCAGAGCTGTTTCTGCGAGACAACCCACAGAGGATGGGGGAGGCAACTATAGAGAAACATGCTGAAGAATGTTTATTTTTTTATGATTTGAAAGTGTATCCGACTTGATTATATTGAAAAATAAAAAATACAGAAGTATGATTTTGTTTCAAAGAGTACCTTAGTCAAACTTTTCAGTTATGCCAGTAAGAGGATGATCAAACCCCGACCCCAAACGTGTGATGTATGAGACATCAGAAAAGGCAGAGTGGAAGTACTGTTAACTGATACTTTCGAAGTCCACTTTATTTAATATTAGCTGACCCCTTCCTTCAAAGCCCGTATTTTTTTAGTGTAGGTAGGTATGGAAAATTGCTGGATTTTTATCATGGATCACTGCTCATCTCCCTTTAGTAGCGTTATGATACCCTAAAACTTTTGCCGATAAACGGACTGTTCAATACAAAATACTTATCAATTCAAACCAGTAGTTCCTCGAGATTAGCGTGTTCAAACAAAAAAACTTTTCAGCTTTATTGTAATAGCAAATCTAGATGAAAATCCCAAGATAGGTGTTTTTTAAGACCCTAGTGAACCGCACCTGCAGATGAGATTGACGGACGACGCTCTGCTCCTTCCTCTCTGGGTTGGGAGGTCAGAACAGAAAGCGGACTCCGCGAGATGAACGCTAGATGATGATGGACACGCCCCAGTTTAGAATAAACGTACAGACATTTAGAAAAAAAGTAGATATTCTTAAAAAAATCTTTATTAACACTTAAAACACTATAAGAAGAACTTTCTTCTCGACGTCTCCAGTTGGTGCCGTCTTCCGGCGATGATCCACTCGTAATCTCCCCGCTTGGAGTCGAAGGTGCCCTGCTGAAGTGATATCAACTTGAGCGTGAACCGAGGGCCGAGCTCACGGAGTTTCGCACGCTTGCCGTCTTGTGTGAATTCGTATCTGAAAGAATGTTTTTTTTAATACTAGGCTTGCAGATGATGTGAGCAAGCCAATGAGCTGCCCCTCCTAGATAAGAGGCAATAAGTTTGTAGAATAGAATAGATTGATTAATGTATGGGGTTAAAATACGTTCCAATCCCGTACATTCATCATTTTCTACAATAGGCCGCGAACGAACTGCTACGAAAGTCCGATAGCCATAGGCATAGGGGTTTATGTATATGTAGACCGACCTGGGTTCGAAGTCTGTTTAGGGACTTCTACCTGATCCAGGAAATGTCATGCCCAATTAGTACAGATGTTGATGGTAACATACCGATGGTGCCTGAAGAATATGTAGTCCCGCTGGTTGTGGAAGGTGACGGCGCGGCGGCCGCGGAACTGCGGCTCGTAGTGGAACAGGGCGCCCAGCATCCGTCCCACCGTCAGCCCCAGTCGGGTGCTGAAGTTGTTCAGTATCACCTGTGTAGGGCAGCCATATCATAATGTGATCGACAGTGAACATACAGGACCCATTTATGTCATAATAAAATTATTGTCATACCGCTAACACTGTAAATATTGTTTTTTTTTTTTTTTTTTTAAATGCGAAATATTCATCGGACTCAAAACCGACTAAAACGCACGACGCCTGTGAGGTTGACAGGCATATCCCTCGCACCCCGGCCGGCAGTCTTAAACTTCACTGTTATGGTCTTTTAGCAGTGTCAGAGGTTTTGCTATGACATAAAATTTGCAGAATCAGGGCCCTTGGCACTACTAGAGTAAAATCACTGTCACACCACAGACACTGCTAAAAAAACCATTTAATTTTAGACTTCACACATTTCATTTTAGACAATACTGTATTTCTATACTATTAAAGTCCAAAATTAAATGAAAAGAGTTTCATTATACTTTTTCGTTTAGTCAGCAAAAAGGTTTTTAATTTCGAACATCAAAATTAAATGGACTCTAGAACTCCGTGGTACGAGTGATTTTACTTTAGTTGAATCAACTCGGTACCTAACAGCAATAGGCTCGCCCCACTATTATGTGGAACCGGAAATCAAAGATTCACTTTTTTATTCTTTATTGTGCACATAATTGACATTTATAGAGTATAGCAAGACGTAATGTACAAATGTGATGAAATGTGGATGTTGCTACATCTCTAAGCGACCATTTCGGGGATATACAGGCATGATTATATGCATAGATGTAGGTGATCCAAAGAAATATGAGTGTATGAGACACTAGTATGGTATTTGGGGTCTAAGTCAACCTTGCTGATTCATCAGCTTGTTGACAAACTGGAATAGTATGCATTGCCCATAAAAACTGCATATTTTGTCGAATCTGAAGGTGAAGGACGATACCCAGGGCCCACAGCTAAAAGCTTTGGATAGAACAACAGAAACATGATGACAACTCACCTCAGGCCGATGATTTGTTATTTCTTTATAATCCTTATTTAACTCTGGGGTGATTTTACAGCTGGACAATCTAAAATGTGCGGTAGGCCCGCTTGGAAGATGGATGAGAAGGAACCCATTCGGCTGCTTCTGGTTCTCATTTATTATTATCACGTCTGTCACTTGCTCGCGGATTGATGATTGTACAATACGTTTTACGGATGATCTGAAATTTAAATATGCGGGTGATAGAATGTTTAAGTTCTTTATTTTTTGTACCATTTTGGTGGCAGACAGACACACGACCCACCTGATGGGAAGTGGTTACCGTGGCCTATGGACGTGTGCTACACCAAGGGCGCCACACTCGCACTGCTGACCTTGAAGAAACCTAATGCCCCTTTTGAAGAATCCCATATTGTAGGCGAATGGGAAAACCACAGCAGGGAGTTCATTCCACAGCTTGAGTGTGCATGGGATGAAGTTTCTTTTACACCGCACAGTGCGTACATCTATGAGTATCTGACGCTTTGTCACAGATTTAAGCCCAGCAGAGAATTTGGGAAGTAAAGCTATGGTCATTTACTCGAGAACATTTAGAAAAAGAAGTTCTACAGTATCTGTGTTAAAATTTTGTTCATTTATAATTGCTGGACACCCGTTAGCCTCCCCAGAGGAGGAATAGGGGAACTAGACGACATAGACCATGTCTGGTCAACAGCGTCCCCTGCTGAAAGTAGTTCATTTGACAAAGATCACACTATCAGTGACAACTGTGAAATGAACTTCCTACAGTGGTTTTCTCAAGCGACTACAATTTGGGGTTCTTCAAGAAGGGCATTAGAAGGTTCTTACAGAATCGGCAGCGCGAGTGTGACGCCCCTGGGGTTGCACACGTCCATAGGCCATGGCACCCACTTTTCTTCAGTTGGGCTATTCTTCCACGTATAAAAGTAAGTGGTATAAAAAACAACAATTTTGGTAGCTGCTAGGCTAGACAACGGCCATCAGTCCTTCGACAAAAATAGCCAGCTTACTTCCACTTCAGCTTGCATATTGCCATTGGAGCAAACAAGTCCTAGAGTGGAGACCGTGAGAAGGCAAACAGAAGATAGGACACCCCCCAGCCAGAAGGATGGACAACCTGAAAAAGGTGGCTGGGACAGACTGGATGCGGAAGGCAGAGGATCTGATAAAATGGCGCACATTGCGGGAGGCCTATGTTCAGCACTGGACTGCAGTGGGCTTATTGATATATTGATTAAGGCTAGTGAAAAACTAGATGGAATTTTTTCTCATCTTACCTCTGTCTGTATCTAGATATGGAGTTTGGTATCATTCTGGTGAGCTCCTTGCCAAATACTCTTGTCTTAGTGTGTGGATTGTCCGAGTAAGTGATCAGTACTTTCGGCTCATAAGAGTTCTCATAGTATGAAGACAGTTCATCTAGTTCCATATCTTTTTGTGCCTGTAAATATTGAAAACAATAGCCAGTGTGAGTCAGAGCAATGAAAATTTGATTATAATGGCAATTATTTGTTAACTGTCAACCTATAACTTCTGTATAGATACTTTTAACTCATAAAATATTAATTAAAAAATAAAAAATTGACAAAAGTTTACATCTAGAATGGAGTTTGAAGCCATGACCTTGGGCTATTTGGAGTTTAAGCAGTTCAAGATATGGGCTGTTCATTAATCATGTGATATTGTGATATGTGGTGAGGTTTTAGACTACTACATTCCCCTCCTCCTACCGGAAATCACGTGTATAGGTTATTGTGTACATGTTAGGTATATGTTATTTAATAAAAAATAAAATTAATTTTTTCACATGTAATTTAAAAAAATTAGATACACATCACCTCCCCTGGTGATATTGAGTGATATTGAGTGATTTTTCCCAAACAATGTTGAGCCTCACGTGATTAATGGGCAACCCCTTGGCTCTGAGAGTGGAGTTATAGGGTCATCTTTAACCAATTTAAAGAGAACTTTTAACCCCATACCCGCTGTGCATAGCAACCTATTCCCGGAATAAAAAGTAGTATGTGTTACTCCAGAACATAGGTAATCTATCCTGTACCAAATAATAAATATGTGCAAGATCTGTTCAGCCATTTGTGATTGAATAACAAACATTTTCATAAACTTTTACATTTGTAATATAATGTTAGTATGAAGTAGATAGCGCTAGTAGGATCAGGATATTGCTCGTGACATATATCTTGGACCTATAATGTGCTCTATATGTGCAGTACATGTTTCTGTTATACGTGTTGAGGATTATGTGGAGTACTACTGCGGTGGACCACCTCAAATTTACCAAGCATAGAATCAAAGAAGAATCAATATCATTTATTCAGTTCAGGCACATAAAGAGCACATATTTATGAACGTCACAATTTTACAATTATGTCAAGAAATAATATAATAATATTTAATAATAAAAAAAATTGCCATTGGAAAATGATTCCCCCGCTGGTTCGGTTGGTTAGTTCTACTGAGAACATACCAGCAAGAAACTCAGAGAACTGTATTAGAACTAGATTATCTTTTTTTTTTAATTTGCTTTAGTTTACAATTTATGGTGTGCGAGCCAGCAAGAAACTTATGTTGACAACACATTTACATCATCAAGATACTCGTGTACTTTATTTATTTAGTGACATGTTTATCTAATTGTGAGGATTTTTTTAAATATTTTTATACAGCTGCCTACAAACGAATAAACAACTTTGTGACGCATGAGTTAGCATAGGTAGATTATTAAAAAGCAATCCAGGACCTCGTTTGTCTTACGATTTAGTTCCAAGATACGTGGTCCGAGGTATATATTTAAATACTACAGGCATCTAAAGATAAAATATACAACATATAATCTAACCTCCAACTGCTCATCCTCATCAGCATTAACAAGCATAGTCTCATCCTTCTCTCGGAGGGATTCGAGCGTATGCGGCACTTTCTTCGGAACATCGTCACCTTCTTGTTTCTTCTCTAATTTGCGCCTGAAGTAATGTATTATTCGTTACAAAAGTGAACATTTGTAAACAACACATGATGTACTTTCAGTTTATAACCATACTTACTTCTTTTTGTCCTTTCCGCGGGCCATTTTTACCGAGATATAAAACTACTTATACTATAAATATAATACGAACACGTAATTGCTTTTTAAACTTTGTTTAAAACAATAATTAACACTTAAAATCACCCAAAGAGGATACAAAATCACCACAAAGCATGCGTCTTGTTTTGAGTTCCGATCTGTCAAAATCAATTGTGAAATGTCAAAATAAATGTCAAATCCTTGTATGTTTGGGGCCGTTCAGAGATCGCGTTTTGGCACTGCAAGTGGTTATGCTAAAAGCCTACTGTCTAAATATAAAGTTCTAGTTCGAGTATTTATCGTAACGTTTTTAATGATAATGATTGTATAGGTTCTATTGCAGTGGAGGTATGCGAAATATAATGGACTAGTCGTTTTATAAGAAGTTATTACCTGATTTAATTTAAAAAGCAAAGTTGTACATGAACCTAGTATTCATTTGTCAGATTATTCATAAATTAGATACAATAAAACTAAAATAACTACTGTACAACTTATAGCTAACAAATTATTTATTAAAATGCGTCGTGCAATGCATCCGCATCGCATGTCTCTTGTGGTAGCGTTCCCAGAAGACTGGCAGCATTGCCACGTTGTATGGCAATGCGTATTCTCTGACCTAAAAAGAGGCCAGCCCTCAGGTCACGAGAAGCGTCGACCTAACGCTTCGCAATCTTACGGAAGAGATTGCTAGCGCTCGGACCCCATAACTCCAAAGTCTCGACTCCAAACGGCACAAATTTATGATCTCCGAAGAGATTGGAGTATTTGCGACGCTTGAGAGCCTCTCGCGAGAAGCAGCAGCAGCACCAGCACAGCCAGCTGGTAGTTACATGGGTAGGAGCAATGGTATCAACGCATATGGCGTCCCACACCAGATTATTTGCCTCTATAATGTGCACTTTGTGGACTGGTTCATCTGAGTGAGCCTCACTTAGACGTTCTATCAATTACCGTATGAATATTAAGTATATGTCCATAATAACTTTGCTTTACTATACATCTATTTTATATTACGGAGATCAAGCGGAGACCAGTCGGAATCTGACAAAAAGTCATGACAATAATTGAGCGTGGGGCTGCAACGATCAACCTGGTATACCTTTAATATTATTGTTACGTGCATGGGGTACAATTAAATGCCGTTTATTCAACGAAGAGATTTATTAGCTCACCACAAACTAGACAGTTAAATCACTAGTACACACAGTACTCTTCAACAGTTCCAGTCGCTTAGTAGTTCACAGTAGTCCACAGTCGTTGCTCAGGTCGCAGGTAGAATCTTCTTCGGTCGCTTAAGTTCGCTGTGTTTGCTTTCGGTCTCAAAGACAGAATGAATCGTGTCGCTATGCGAGCGTGTTTTTATACCTCTCAATTAGGAGGATCGAATCATCTAGAAAGTTCGCGAGCGATAAATACCTATGCTCTTTTCTCGATTCTCGATATTTACCTATTGTTTGTTCATATTCAAGAGAGTAGGTACTCGTAGGTAGGTTGTGACTTTGTGTTGACAATTTTAGATTTTTCTATGCCAATCGGTAGAGTACCTCGTCACTAACAATGCGTTTTTATTTCTTGAAGATTCGATTATTAGTTTTCGAGATATCGACGGCGGTCGTAACATTACCCTTAGTCATGCTCGTCCCGAGCATCATGTGTTCCATGATGACGCGTCAACCTATCCACATGGACTACCTTTGGTTTCCCCTAACCCCCTTCCTAATGCGGTAGGTAATGTCATTGTTTCTCGTAATAACCGTATAGGGCCCTTCCCAGCGAGCTTGGAGTTTTGGAGATTTCCCCTTGCGTAGCGGATTATGAAACCATACCAGTGTTCCTTCTTCAAAACCGTTGGTGTTTGCATTTCTATCGTACCGGGTTTTCATCCTTTCACCTGTCTTCAGATTGTTTTCCCGTACTATTCTGTGCACCTCGTTCAGTCTGTTTCGAAGTTCGCTCACGTAATCCGTCACGGGCTTAGGACTATCAGGTGGCGTACCGGTAATTGCATCCACTGGTAGCCTAATCTCTCGACCAAAGGGCACGCCGTAGTAACGGCGGTAAGACCCATCATGGGGGAGTGGCTAGAGAGGCCACACGGCAGCCTCTCGTACCGTCTGACGCAGATGATCACCGAACACGGGTGCTTCGGAAAGTATCTGCGTCGGATGGAGAAAGAGCCAACGTCCGAGTGCCATCACTGCGACGCGAGCGAGGACTCAGGTCCGCACACGCTCACCGAGTGTCCGGCGTGGGAGACGCCGAGGCGGGAGCTTGTGGCGGCCCTGGGAGTGAGAGTTCTCACGCTCTCCACCTTGCTCGCGGCGATGGTCCGCTGCGCGGATGCGTGGGCGGCCGGCGCCTCCTTCTGCGAGCAAGTAATGCTCGTGAAGGAGGAGGCGGGGCGGGAGCGGCAGCGGGAGCGACGAAGGATCGCAAGCCAAGCTGCCCGCGTACGAAGGCAACTCGGGCGTCGGAGGTCGATGAACGACCTCCGCCCCCCATGAGCGCCGGCCTGGGGGTGACAGGTGGAGCCGCCTGTCACCCTGGCAGAAGCAGGCCGCGGCGGTGGCGCGTCTGGCGCGCCTCCCCGTTTCCGGGGTCGAGTTGGGGACTGTAGTCCCCACAACCCGAGAAGAGGGCCAGATCGTGAGAGATGGCCCTGGGTCGGCCGGGGTGCGAGGGATATGCCTGTCAACCTCACCTTCGGCAACCAAAACGACCCACAGGCGGCGTGCGTTTTAGTCGGTTCGAGTCCGACATAACCTCCTCCACCGGCTCCGGTGGGGAGGTATCCGTGGGGATTTTGCGCACGTAAAAAAAAAAAAAAAAAAATCTCTCGACCAAAGTTCACTTTCGCTGGGGTGTGTCCCATACTGTCATGTCCCGCAGATCGATAGGACATCAAGAACAGTGGGATGTACTGGTCCCAATCTCTTTGGTGTTCATAGACAACTTTAGCCAAGTGATTTTCCAACGTCTGGTTAAACCTCTCGACCATTTCGTCTGACTGCGGATGCGCTGGAGTCGTACGGGTATTGTTCATTCCAAGGAGTTTGCACATTTCTTGAAATAGAGCAGACTCGAAGTTCCGTCCTTGGTCAGAGTGGATCTCCATAGGTGCGCCATACCGGCAGACCACTTCCTGAACCAGTTTCCTTGCCACAGTGACTGCTTCCTGGTTGGGTGTCGCAAATACTTCCGGCCACTTAGTGACGTAATCATGTACTACTATGATGTATTTATTACCTTCTACAGTCGTTGGAAAAGGTCCAGCAACATCAATGGCGATACGTTCCCATGGTGCTCCGACGTTATACAGTTTCAATTTTCCTTTGCTTCTTGTCGACGGTCCTTTAACTGAAGCACATGCAGTGCATTTACGGCACCAATCCTCGACATCTTCCCGAAAATGAAGCCAGTAAAACCGCTCTCGTACTTTAACTAGGGTTTTCTCGACTCCGAGATGCCCGCCAGAGACACCATCGTGGCTGTGCCGTAAGAGTGTAGCCACCTTGCTTCGTGGTACCACTACTTGTAGGGTCACCTCTTTGCCGTCGTTGGATTCCCATTTCCTATACAGCACGTCGTCTAT
The DNA here is from genome assembly GCA_963662185.1 of Eilema griseolum. Taxonomy (NCBI): domain Eukaryota; kingdom Metazoa; phylum Arthropoda; class Insecta; order Lepidoptera; family Erebidae; genus Eilema; species Eilema griseolum. The sequence goes on from OY759232.1 coordinate 3,040,851, forward strand.
CAGAGTTAAGCTGTCCCACTGGGCCCAATAACTTTTGGTAGTGGAACTGTAAGCAGATATATCACTCCATTGAGGTTTGCTTCCAAGCTGCTTCCAGTGCAGTATAGGCTGTAGATCATCATCATCCTCTTGCGCCTGCTTCATACTGCTTCCGGTCCATTCGTCGTCAAGTCCATTCACCTTTATGACTTTAATATTTTCATGGGCTTCGTTCTTCTGACAATGCTTGTAATCTTCGGCACACGGCCTTCGTGACAAAGCATCAGCATTGCCGTGCCCTTTTCCACTTCGGTGTTCGATTCGGTTTCGGTGTTCTTCGGAGTTCGTGACCCTCTTCCGTTTTATCTCTTCCTAATTGAATATGGCCCCTTCCTCTACAGGAATAACACGTTGGAACATACCGTGGCTTCCTCTCCTCTGCAACCAGGTACTCGTAGGTAGGTTGTGACTTTGTGTTGACGATTCTAGATTTTTCTATGCCAATCGGTAGAGTACCTCGTCACTAGTCTTGATATTTTGTTTTGCTATAGTATAAAGCGGTATTGAGAGTTCCTCAAACATTCTTTTCATGACATACTTGACGCACTATAGGAGGGTACATCGGACTCGAACCGACTAGACCAGCATGCCATCTTGGAAAGATTGCCATTGAAATGTCTCTCGTACCCCAGTTGACCCAGGGTCATCTCAGCTTTCGAGATGACTTCCTTGGGTGTGAAAACCATGTCCCGACCAAAAAGCATCTATCTAGAAAAGTTGGGTTTATTCAATAAAAAGTTCGAAACACATTTAAAGTAGGCATTTAATTCAACTGTACATCTTGTCTCGCGAGCTCCAACAACATGGGGTCGTCGAAGAACTTGTTGATAGAGACGTCCTCGCTGAGTCCCTTGCGGCGGCGCGTCTTGATCATGAACTCTCGAGCTAGGTGAGTCGCCGGTTGAGGTTCTAGGGGTCTGGGGAACAAAAACAGTTATTAAAGAAAGTGTAGATTAAAAACACATGTGATTATAAACTGTGCCATTTTTTTTGTATTTCAATCTATACTATAATTATGTAGGCCACCTTAAAATTAGCTAAACTTGATCCAATGTCTAGAAGGAAACAATATCTCAGTAGTCAGATGGGGGGATATGACCGACAGTCACCAGCTGAGATTTTACGCCGCGCTATCGGAAATTGACGTTTTGTTCAAGATATTGGATTAACTAAAATTTGGCCAAGTTTGAGCCGGGAGGAAACGACTGACAGTGTAATTGTTTTTACATCTTAAGGTTCACTAGCTGACACATTTTCCAACGCACTATGGGCAGCTGACATTTTGTTTCCTTCAAGGTTTTGAGCCGGGAGGAAATGACTAACAATATATCTTTTTCAACTTTCAAGTCACCAGCTGTCGCATTGTCCACCGCACTACGGACTGCTGACCTTTTGTTTTATTCAAGACATTAGATTAACATTTACTATAATTTAGTCAATTATCAGCTGGGGGAAAATGACTACATTTTTCTTATATTTTTACATGTTTGAGCGGTCACCGCTGCATACAACAAAATGGCTGCTGACAACCATGAAAATTCATAATGGAACTTTACTAGATGTCATCTGGGAGGCGATTGATTTTTTTATTCAAAGGACGGGCATCAATGACGAACAAAAACATAAATTGTGCCAGAAAGTCTATTATAAAATGCAAGAATACTTGATAAAAAAGCTTGTAATTGAGCTGTTCGCACAACTATGCTACTCAAGTAAATTTTTGTATTTAGTGTATGTTTGTAAATAGACCAAAAAAATGCCCACTGAGTATTTTGCCGGAGTCTTCTCAGGTTGGGGCCGCGTTTCGAACCGATGGTCCATTTACTAAACTGATTTTCATGTTCCTTTTTTATAGACGTTTTGTAAGTGCCGATTTAATGGTCTATGCGGAATGAATGATTTTTGGCTTTATCATCGTCTACTGGACAAATTTAGCATGACTTCTGACAAAAATAATCTAAGAAAACCCGGGAAAGGAACACAGAACTTCAATCAGTGGAGTCACATTTGTAACCACTGCACTAAGAAAGCAGTCATAAAATTCTTTAACAGTACAAACCAACTTACCTAATAATAATGCTCTTGTCAAGGGGATCCCCCGGAACGATCTGCCAGTGGTGGAACACCTGCAGACAGAAGGCCTGGCCCTGCGTATGAGTGCGCAGGTCCGTCTCGAAGCCGAACGAGTCTATGGCGGGCACGAACGCCTTGATCGTGTATAGGGGGGAGCCTGGTACCGGTGCGTCTTGGGTTACGTGACCTGATGGAGCAAAATGTAAAAAAATTACTCACGTTTGAATATCCCATGGGCATATTTTTTTAAATATATCAGTCATTTTGTTTACAGTATACAGAACAACGTATTAGGTGCAGCTGAGGAGTCACCCTCATGCGGTTCAAACAATCCCATCAAGAACCAATCGGTTTGGGGGTTCTCTTCAGGTGAGTCACGCTCGTGCTGTTGACCCTGTGAGCACATATAGTGTCTGTGCAGTCAGTGCAAAAGACAAAGCAGGACAAGCCTTTGTTCTTCCCACTGACGGCGCAAAAGAATCAAAGAATCAATTTCATTTCTTTAGTTTAGGCACACAAAGAGCACATATGCATGTCACAATTTTACAATTATATCAAGAAATATTATATTTTTTTTAAATAATGTATAAATGAACCATTGGAAAATGATTCTTTCGCTGGTTCGGTAGGTTCGTTCTACTGAGAAGATACCTGCAAGAAACTTAGAGAACTATATAAGAACTAGATTATCTTTTTTTTCAAATATGGTTTTGTTTACAATTTAAGTTGTGCGAGCAAACAAGATACTTAGGTTGACCACGCATTTTTATCATCAAGATACTCGTCTACTACATATTTATCAACAAAGTACTAATAACCTTTTTTTATTAAATTAAATTGTGTTTATTTCAGGCAATTTGCCCATAGCTACAATACATTGCATAGTGTAGTAAGTATGTCAAAATTCGTCAGTCATTTTATAATATAGGAAAAGTCATACCTATTCGTAAATATATTCAAACACCGTGCGAACTATTTCGTTTCAAGAGGAGTGCAAACGCTTGTGAAAAGAGTTTTTCAACCCTTTCAACAGCTCCCCCATATTGTTAATACTGTACTATTCGAACATGTCAGACGCGCTACACCGCCACGGCAGACCGAGCATCACGCTGAGAGCGTTGTTATATTGTACACGAAGAGTCTTATTAAAGACTAGCTGTTGCCCGCGGCTCCGCCCGCGTGGATGTTGGTTATCGCTTAGTGTTGAGTCAACACTATTGGGCATAAGAATATTCTAAAATAAAAGTAGCCTACGTTACTCTTTATTACATCAGCTACCTGCCAATAAAGACTGTCTGTCTGTCTATTTGTTCAGGCTAATCTCTGAAATGGCTGGACCGATTTTGACGGGACTTTTATTGGCAGGTAGCTGATGTAATAAGAAGTAACGTAGGCTACTTTTATTTTAGAAAAAAATTATGCTCAATAGCGTTGACTCAACATAAAGCGATAACCAACATCCACGCGGGCCGAGTCGCGGGCAACAGCTAGTCTTATATAACTTGCATCTCAAAATCCTTTCTTAGGGGATGCCTACGTCATAGTAGCTTTATGTGTGCAAAGTCCCAGCGCGATTGGTTTAAAATTGACTAAGTTTCATACAAACTTTCATCCCCCATTTTATCCCCTTGGGGGTAGAATTAATCAAACTCCTTTCTTAGTGGATGCCTACGTCATAACATCTACCTGCATGCCAAATTTCAGCCCGATCCGTCCAGTGGTTTGGGCTGTGCGTTGATAGATCACTATGTCAGTCAGTCAGTCAGTTACATTTGAGTTATATATATTTAGATTTTTTTATTTCTATTTAAATTTATTTAGTGACATGTTAACCAAATCCTGAGGAATTTTATTAAATATTTTTTTAAACTGCCTACAAACGTATCACGAATTTTATAAAACCTGAGTAGTGGTACGGCAAGTTTGTTTTTATTTCTCGTATTAAAAGCTCTTCCGTACCCTACTTACCACCTTCTTCTTTTCGGGTTCTTTTAACGTGATTATTATAACAAAAAGTATATTTTTGGATCATTTCATATGTAATTAATTCCGTTACCTCTTCTCTTAGCGAGTACTGTGTACACGGCGGACACGCAGTCCGCCGGCGCCTGCACCTCCACGAACAGGTAGGGCTCCATCAGCCGCGGCGTCGCCATGAGGAACGCCGAGTACGCCACCTGCCAACATTAATTTACGTCTTATCAGAACGATAAAAGATAAATATTTAAAAGATTATATAATTTAGCTTTTTACGCAGGAGACGGGCGCGCGGGTTCGATCCCCGCGCATTGCAAGTATTTGTACATATAATCACGCCTTTATCCCCGGAGGGTTAGGCAGAGGTGAACCGCGGTGAAACCAAAAGCTGGCTACGCTCGTGCCTCTGTGTTGTATATTTGTCCCTCTCTATCTTTCTGTGTATGTGTTTGTGTGCGTGTGTGCTATACGTACCCTTCTAGCAGTAGGTATGATCTGTCCACCTCCCCTGTGCAGCGGCTCCTGTGCGATGACCGCGTCGAGGATCTTGAACTTCACATTACGGATGGGCTCCTCGCACAGCGGACCCTCGCGAGTGCCCCATTGGAAACCTGATGCAATTAAGTAGTAATATTTATTTATTTATTTATTAACATACAACCATCATAAAGTAGAGCTGCAGGTTGAAGCTTCACACAGCTGGAATGTTTCTCTGAATTATTATATTTTAAACTAGCGGTTGCACCGCCGGCTTAGGTGTCAGTTGTGGCAACAAATCATAGCCTATGTCATTTCTACCCTATACCAAATTTTATCAAAACCGGTTCAGTAGTTTAGGCGTGAAAGCGTAATATACAGACAGACAGAGTTACTTTCGCATTTATATTGCGAATGTAACTATCTGTCCGTCGATTACTTCGTTGTCAGACGGACATCATGTTCATCAAAACCTTCTTCGGGCTTTTTCAAGACCTGAGTATGTGGTATGATTTTTTTAATAATATCAACTTGATATCAAGTTAGTGTAAGTAAAATACATACATACAATATATATATAATCACGCCTTTATCCCCGGAGGGTTTTTTTTACTATGGGAATCTAGATTAGATCATCATCATCTAGATTATCTCAAGACTCCCCATGGGTACCCGCGATAGATTGAACTTGTGCGGTTTTTTTTTTACTTATTTTAATTATGATTCGAGATAGTATTTAACAGAAAAGAGTGAAAGAAGAAGAAGAAGAAGAACAAGGGAGATGATGATGATAGCAAGATGATTGATTGAATAGTTTTAAAGATATTTGAATTTCAAAATTAAATTTGTCGAGTCGCTCGAAAACGCTCCATACAAAATCGTGGCACGTGGTGACGTCACAGTGCACTGGCGCGTAGTGAAAATAATTGGACTGCAAGAGAATATTGTATTCTTCTCAGTCTACGTTGAGTTTACACGTATACAGTGCATAATAAGATCAGAATCTAAAAAGTAGTAAATTTTGCTTTATTTCGATTGTATATATTTAGACATATTTTGGGCATAAAAAATATTGTAAAGTCATTGTTGCCGCGCACCCCCATTACCTGCGGGTGACGGCTATCACAGATACGTCAGGCGTTTTACGCATTAACACCTACCTGAATACCTACCTACTAAGATTAATCAATCCGCTACAATTTTTCGAACTGTAAGCACGATTTGCATAATAAATATCTGCAGTCAAGTTGGACTTTAATTTAATCCTCAGTGTATAATCTAAATATACAGTCATAGTTTCAGTTTAGTTAGGCAATGTCTTAGTTTACTATGCATATTTTTAGATAAAATACTCGTACTAAGACATTAAGTAGTATTAAACTAACCTATTAACACCCACATTTCACCAATCATAGAATTCGGTCCTACGTAATGGGGGGTAAGCCTATTGCCGTCCGGGCTCTATTATTGACTCAAGCCATGCACCTGAGACTGAGTCTGAGATGAACTTCTAAGTCAACGCAATATTAATATTTTGCGATTTATGTAACACATAAGTTCGTCCCTAAATATAATTTTGTACGGAACCCTCGGAGCGCGAGTCCGACTCGCATTTGATCGACGTTTCTCGTGTGGAAAAAGTCTGTCAATTTGATTGTACCTAAGACCGCACACCGTCTCATGCCTTTTTTTTATGTGCGCAAAATCCCCGCGGTTACCCCCAGGAGGTTATGTCGGCCTTGAACCGACTAAGACGCACGCCAACTGTGTGGGCCGCTGGTTGCCGGAGATGAGATTTTGTGCAACCACGCACCCCGGTCGGCCAAGGACCGGCTCTTATATGACGGTCATCTTCGGGTGCGGGAACCGCGGAGTCCCAATCTCATCGCCGGGTATGGGGAGACATGCATCGCGCACCTCCGCCGCGGCCTGCTTCTGCCAGGGTGACAGGCGGCTCCACTCGTCATTCCCAGGCCCGCGCTCATGGGGGACGGAGGTCATTTTACGACCTCCGATCATTCTCCGATCGTTCGAAACGTTCTTACAGCATGTGCCTGCTGATAATTAAGGCATATCGTTTCGAGAGACACGTAGAGAACCTCTGAGCAGCCCACTACGGCGGCGCTCAGAGGTTCTTGTATCGGACTCGAACCGACTAAAACGCACGACGTCTGTGGGTCGTTTTTGGTTGCCGAAGGTGAAGTTGACAGGCATATCCCTCGCAACCTAACCGGCATTTTAGAGTCGCCAGCCGCTCGTCACTGTCCACACAGACCCGGTAAATTCAACTTGTAAATGAGTAAAACTCCATTACCTTGTACTATGCTGTCTTTGACGGAGGCCAGCAAGTGTTTGTCCACCTCGGAGGGCAGCGTGTCGTCCACGAGGATGTTGGGCCCCGTGGCGTCCGGCCCGAAGGCCCAGATGGAGCGCGCCGCCAGGAGGTCCCAGTCGTACCTGTTTAGCGAAATATGTACAAACATTATAATGTTATTAGCTGACCCCTGCCTCCTGAGATACGGGTTAACAACTTAATTCAGGAGACAATACTACTGTACTTATAATATGTAATTTATGGTTTTAATAAATAAATAAATAATTAGATCACGTCATCTAATTTAGGTAAGCCCGTAATTTTTTAGACTTCATAGCAATTGCTGGATTTCTTGATATTTATGATCACTACTGCCCCGCTCGCTTAAGTAATAGCGTGACGATATTATAGCTTAAAACCTTAGTCGATAAACAAACCAGTTGAAAGTAGTAAGTAAGTAAAAATATTTTTTCAATTTGAACCAGTTGTTCTTGAGATTATTGCGTTCAAACAAACAAACTTTTCAACTTTATAATAATAGTACAGATAAAGTTCAATCTTCTTCTTTATCTTAGAGTTAATCCCAGTCACATCCAAAGCGTTCACCTCATTTATAGGACTTGCCAATTTGCTTTCACCTCCCCTGATGGTAAGCTTAAGGCAAAGTCTCAGGAAAGAGGATCACCATTACAGGCATGTTACAATGGTGGCACTCAGTTTGATGGCCTCATCAGATGCTATTTCACGCCCCGCTTAAGGGACCCGGGACTGTAGGAAGAGAGACTCGTGAGCTGGTGAGGAATTCCAGGTCTTAATGGTGTGGCAAAGGAAAGAGCCTTCGAATCTCTCACTACGGGTTGTGCTGATTTTCGATATCTTCCGTGAAGCGATCTGCCATATGACTTCCACAACCCATTGTGATAACGTAGTCTTGTACTTAACCAGTTGTTTGACTTTTTACGGCTCCAAACACCAGAACCGAGGTACATGCAAATATTTGCACTGAGCTGGCACTAGCACATCGCAGGCCCTGGTTAATCACCACAGCCCCTTGCCTGCTCTCCACTATGCCCTCTACAAGTCAGAAGGACACATGACTTGGAAAGCCTCCGAGCAGCCCCCTACAGGGCCGCTCGCGCCGATATTTGCCTTGGAAAGCAGCATCACTTTTGGGAAAGAGAGAGGCACTGTCATCTCTGTCGGCTACACCCCGTGGAGGTTCCGGACCCCGCACGCAATTACTCTGTAATGAAATCTGGAGCGTGCACCGCACTCACTTGGTCTGGAAGAACTCTCCTAATCTCTTCCGGTCCCACGTGACGCACACGGCGCCCGCCTCGATGTCCTCTGCCAGCCCCCTCTCCAGCGGCTCGGCGATCATCGTCAGCTTGTTGCGCTTGTTCGGAGTCTCCGCGAAACACTTCAGCGAGGAGGTCTCTACTACTGTCTCGCAGAAAGAGACTACCGGGTCGGCAACTGTAAATTAAATCAATTGTTTATCTGCTCCGATTATGATTACAGAGATTTTATCTTAAAAATGTAGGTACCTACAGCATATTCTGCTCCATAGAGCATGCAAATATTAAGTTAATATATTATGAGAAGACCAGATCGAGAGAGATGGCCCTGGGTCGGCCGGGGTGCGAGGGATATGCCTGTCAATCTCACCTTCGGCAACCAACAACGACCCACAGGCGCCGTGCGTTTTAGTCGGTTCGAGTCCGACATAAACTTTCCCACCGGCTCCCGAGGGGATTTTTCGCGCTAAGCCATGTCTATTATTTTTTTTTGTTTTATGACAAGCACACGGTCCACCTGATGGGAAGTGGTCACCGTGGTCTATAGACGTATGCAACACCAGGGGTGTTACACTCGTCCTGCCGACCCTGAAGAAACTTTCTAATACCCCCTTAAAGAACCCCGTATTGTAGGCGCTTGGGAAAACTGCAGCAGAGACCGCGGGGATTAAATATGAATGAATTTTGATTCGGATGAAGAGAAGAGTAAACATACATCAAGTTCCCGCTTGATGACAATAGGCTCGCCCCCTATTACGTAGGACCGAAAATAAAAATGTAGGTATGTCAAATTAATATAAAGTTAATCAAATACAGAAATGTGAAGTAGCTAACAAAGTCTTTGCTATCTAAATAACCCGACTTGGGTCGTATCTAGTACAAAGGAGCCCAGTACACTGACCACATTTCTGCGCTGGATCGCAATGGCTAACATTTGCACCAGGTACGAGCCGGAGCTTTGTGTGTTAAATGTGGCCATTTTATTAAATGTGGGTACTAGCGGCTGCGGAGCGCGATGCATGTCTCCGAATACCCGGGGATGAGATGGGGACTCCTGGTCCCCACACCCGAAAAGGGCCGTCTCATGAGAGACAGTCCTAGGCCGGCCGAGGTGCGAGGGATATGTCTCAGATAATGTTACCTCCGGCATACTGCGGCCCACACAGTCGGCGTGCGTTTTAGTAGATTCAAATTCGACATAAGCTCCTCCATCGGTGGGGATATCCGTGGGGACCTCTGTGGCGTAGCGGTAGAGCATTCGACTGCTATGCAGGGGGCGCGGGTTCGATTCCCGCTCATTGCAAATATTTGTATGCATGAATATGTATATTTGCATTGGTCTGGGTGTTTCTATGTATAATAAGTATGTATTTACAAAAAAAGAAAAAGCAGCCACAACACAAGCCAGTTAAGCTATGCTTACCATGGGTCCAGATAGCGTTGTGTAGAATGTCGTGAAATATTATATTATTATAAATATTTTATTATTATGCACACTTTAAATAAAGAAAATGGTATTTAATAATTGGGTTACACCACCATAGGAAAACGCGGCGTAGCGGGAGACGAGGCAAAGAGAGATCAAGAATCGAGAGCGAACGAGAAACGAGATACCACCGTGAGCGTCGGCGGCGGATCGACCAAAGTCTACGGCCAATCGGTCGATACATACATTATGTATGTATCGACGACGACATATAATCACGCCTTTATCCCCGGAGGGTTAAATCACCTCTGCCTAACCCTCCAGGGATAAAGGCGTGATTATATGTATGTATGTCAAAGTAATCTTATATATAAAATTCTCGTGTCGCGGTGTTTGCGGTTAAACTCCTCCGAAACGGCTTGACCGATTCTCATGAAATTTTGTGAGCATATTGGGAAGGTCTGAGAATCGGACAACATCTATTTTTCATCCCCCTAAATGATAAGGGTTGTCCACCCTTAACATTATATGGCAAAACAACGTTTGCCGGGACAGCTAGTGTATGTATATATTTGTACCTTTGATGTCGATTTCAGAGTACATGTTCCGCAGGTCATGCATCACGCAGTCCAGGTACAGCTCGCCGGTGCCCAAGATCACGTGTTCTCCTGACTCTTCGACACGCGTGGACAGGAGGGGGTACGATTTATTCACCTGTGGAGTAAATACAATACAAAGGTCAGAATATATTATCTTCCCATGGGTGTTGTAGAAGGCGACAAGAACAAGGCCTATCAGATGGGAAGCGGTTACCGTGGCTTATGGACGTGTGTAACACTAGCGCTACTTACCCTGTAACATCTAATTCTAATGACGGTATTTCCGTCCAATTGTGCAGTCCGACTAGGGAAGTACCTTTGTCTTCAGAACACTGTGGCCATAATAACCTCGTGTTGTGTTCCCGGCAGTGAGTAGCTTAGCCAGAGCTCACTGGAGAGATTTTGTGATGTCAGTGGGAAGACCAAAAGCTTTTCGTGCTGTCTTTTACACTGACGGCACAGAAACTCTCTGTGCTTACAGGGTTGACAGCGCGAGTGTGACTCACTTGGTTTTGCACACGTCCAAAGGCCACGGTAACCACTTTCTGTCAGGTGGGCCGTGTGCTTGTCTGCCACCTAAGTAGTTTAAAAAATATATGCTTAAAAGAAGGCTCTTCTCCATCCGGTAAATTAATATGAAAATTCCCTGCTTGAGGGTAGAGGGTTCTTCAGTCAAGTTACGACTTTATCCTCCAGGGTCGACAGAGACTCTGGGGTGGAGGAGCTATGCTCCCTCCCTATAGGAGGGTAAATTAGGCACTCTGTGGTTCCCACACTCTGAATCAGCTGGAGCACGAGCGAAATCCCTTACCAGCACATCATCTGAAAACCCGAGCCAGCGCGTATTTATAGTCAAGTCCAACGAACCAGCCCGGAGAAATTAAGGGTAGGTAGAGACAACTACCTATCATCTGCTTCCATTCTCACACCTCATTAACCCTTACAAACAAGTCCCAACACTTTCTCACCTTCCGCAGTCCATCCAACATCTTGGGCAGTTCAGACGGGTTGACGGGCTCCACGGCTATCTTCACGACAGCCTGGGTGTTAAACCTCAGAGGGGTGAAGGTATGGAGCTCAGCGTCTTCCTCTCCAGTCACGACGGTACAGGTCTTCACTATGGGCTGGTCGATGCCCTCGATAAGGGCCCAGCAGCCGGCGGGTACGCGGTTCAGTTCCACCTGCAATGGACACAATAGTACGTATGAAAATAGATCAATAGAATGAAATTTTTAAGCATTTAGTATGCAAACTATTGAAATCGGTTAAGATGGGAAACATTTTGAATTGGTTCAGGCGGAATTATAACCCGCGATCTTTCGAGGCTGCCGAGGCGTTGCAGTGCCTTGGGCATGTTTGCAGAAATGCACACCGATGGCTTCCATGCCATCATGAGAAAAAGAGTCGCCTCTCTGCTGCAAAGTGTCCGAAACGGCGCCAAAGGCATTCTAACCGAATAGGGTAGACTAATCTTACACAAGTAATTATGTGAAAATCTTGTACTTACTAACAAAGGTTAAGCATTACTAACAAAACTATGGATTGTACAAAAATTATCCGAAATAAAATATATATTATTATTATTATTATTTTATTTGGATTGCAATTTTGAGTACACCATTATACTAACAATTACATGCAATTTAGAAAAAGCTAAGTGCCACAACACTCCGCGGCTGTGGCGCACCTCCCCGTTTCCGGGGATGAGTTGGGGACTCTGGAGTACCCACATCCGAGAACAGGGCCAGATCGTGAGAGATGGCCCTGGGTCGGCCGGGGTGCGAGGGATATGCCTGTCAACCTCACCTCCGGCAACAAAAACGACTCACAGGCGGCGTGCGTTTTAGTCGGTTCGAGTCCGACATAACCTCTTCCACCGGCTCCGGTGGGGAGGTATCCGTGGGGATTTTTCGCACGTAAAAAAAAAAGTGCCACAACATTTATGGAAAACCACTGTGTGCACAGAGAAATTGCGCGAACCTAAACCTAAATTAACAATAACAACAGGAAATTGTGAAGGAACAAAATTATGTTATTAAAAATTATGCATAATTCTGTTCATTCTTATGAGAAGAACAAAGTATTGAGTATAAAAATACGGGGATTATAGCGGGAATGCTCAGAGCACTGAGCCATTGAATCACGCCTGAAGCGAAGGTCTGTACTTACCTTGTACCTAGCCTCGTATATCCACAGTCGGCCCACGTTCATGATGCGCGAATCCTCCTCATCCTGAGTACTGTAGTTTTCTCCCAGCACCCTCACTGTCTGACCCGCGTATAATGTACCAGACATAATTCGGGCTAAAACCTAAAACAAAATATATTAACTTAGGTGATGGAAAGTGGTTACCGTGACCTGTGAACGTGTGCAACACCAGAGAAGTCACACCCGTGTTACCGACCCTGTAAGAACGGAGAGTTTTTGTGCCAATAGTGCAGAAGACACAATCAGGACAAGTCTTTAGTTTTCCCAGTAAAAGCACAAAAACTCTCCAGGGAGCTCTGGCTATCCTACTCGCCGCCGGGAAAACAACACGAGGTTATTATAACCGTTGTATTCTGTAGGGTGGCAGTACTTCCCCAGTCGGACTGCTCAATTGGAATATTTAAAAAAAATAACTCTCGTAAGTGATTCTTAGCTAGTAGTGTAATGGCTAAATGAGATAATATAGTTTGATATCAAAGTCTATAAAATACATACATACATATAATCACGCATTTTGTGAATTAACACCCACATTTCACCAATCACTGAATTCGGTCCCACGTAATAAGGGGTGAGCCTATTGCCGTCTTCCGGGCACTATTGTTGACTCGCGTCATGCATCTGAGGCTAAGTCTGGGCTGTATATATCTGTCTGATGTTAAACAGCCGTATCTCTTAGTCGCCTTGTACTACACCGCATGGGAAGAGATGGGGTGGGCCAAATTCTACTCTGCAGGGCAGCACGCGGCTAAAATTGCGTATTATTTTTGGTCTTTTACGATATAATTATTAGCGTTCCGTACACAAGGGGTAATTTTTTATTTTTTTTTATACCACTTAGGTGGCAGACAAGCGCACGGCCCACCTAATGGAAAGTGGTTACCGTGGCCTATGGACGTGTGTAACACCAGAGAAGCCACACTCGCGCTGTCGACCCTGTAAGCACAGAGTTTCTGTGCCATCAGTGTAGAGGACAAAGCAGGACAAGCCTTTAGTCATCCCACTGACAACACAAATTCTCCAGTGAGCTCTGGCTACCCTACTCACCACTGGGAACACAACACAAAGTTATTGTAACCGCGGTATTCTGTAGGGCGGAGGTACTTCCCCAATCGGACTGCTCAATTGGGCGGATACCGCCGTGTCCTACCTCCTACAGTTATTAGTTAAATGCTGCAGTAACATAAACATAACATAACATAAACTCACTCCTAAATCCCCGAAGGGGTAGGCAGAGGTGCTAGCACCCACAGTAAGTTGTAATAAAACATTATTTCTTCTTTCCATTGAGCGGGGATCGAACCCGCGTCTCGTGCAAAACGGCCGCGTTCACTACCACGGAGGCTGTGTACAAAGGCGTGATTATATATGTAACTAGCTGACCCACCCCAGCTTCGCCCGGGGTATATTTTGAAGCTTCATATCCCTTTGAGCCCTTACGTTTTAGTCTTCAAAATATGTATGAAAAATTGCCGGATTTGTTAACATTTATTATCAATGCTCCGCACCCTTAAGTAGTAGCGTGATGATATATAGCCTAAAAATTACCTCGATAAATGGACTACCCAACACTGAAAGAATCATTCGAATCGGACAGTTCCAGAGATTAGCGCGTTCAAACAAACAAACAAACTCTGCAGCTTTATAATATTAGTATAGATAAATAAGTCTCACCAAGAAGAAGGTGCAGTCGTCAGTGGGATACATCTTGGTGGTGTGCGCGACCAGGCGGCCGGACTGGTCGCAGGCCAACATGTCCGAGTGCAGGGTGCCGGCGGTCCCGCGGTACGTGTGCGCCACCTTGCGCGGCGCCGCGTCCAGCGGCGACGGCACGTGGCGGACTAGCATCTCTACGAAGCCGCTACGACGAAACGACAAAGGCATCGGTAAAAAAAACATAACATAACATAAACTCAAGCCTATATCCCCGAAGGGGTAGGCAGAGGTGCTAGCACCCACATTTCACCATTTTATGTTTAGGTCCCAATCCAATGTTATAGGTGGCGAGCCCCGCCCCCCATGAACGCCGGTCTGGGGGTGACAGGTGAAGCCGCCTGTCACCCTGGCAGAAGCAGGCGCGTGGCACGCCTCCCCGTTTCCGGGGACGAGTTGGGGACTCTGTAGTATCCCACACCCGAGGGCCAGATCGTGAGAGATGGCCCTGGGTCGGCCGGGGTGCGAGGGATATGCCTGTCAACCTCACCTTCGGCAACCAAAACGACCCACAGGCGGCGTGCGTTTTAGTCGGTTCGAGTCCGACATAACCTCCTCCACCGGCTCCGGTGGTGAGCCTATTGCCATTAACGTTCTGTTCTCTCGATACGATTACGGATAGTGTTTCGTGCTAGGGGTACAGGTCTCGTAGGAGGTCGCGTCATTGGATGATCAGTCCTTTCATGAAACTTTCCATTACATAACATAAACTCACGCCTATATCCCCGAAGGGGTAGGCAGAAGTGCTAGCACCCACATTTCGCCATTTTATGTTTAGGTCCCAATCCAATGTTATAGGTGGCGACCTATTGCCATTAAAGTTCCGTTCTCTCGATACGATTACGGATAGTGTTTCGTGCTAGGGGTACAGGTCTCGTAGGAAGTCGCGTCATTGGATGATCAGTCCTTTCATGAAACTTTCCATTACATAACATAAACTCACGCCTATATCCTCGAAGGGGTAGGCAGAGGTGCTAGCACCCACATTTCGCCGTTTTATGTTTAGGTCCCAATCCAATGTTATAGGTGGCGAGCCTATTGCCATTAACGTTCCGTTCTCTCGATACGATTACGGATAGTGTTTCGTGCTAGGGGTACTGGTCTCGTAGGAGGTCGCGTCATTGGATGATCAGTCCTTTCATGAAACTTTCCATTACATAACATAAACTCATGCCTATATTCCCGAAGGGGTAGGCAGAGGTGCTAGCACCCACATTTCGCCATTTTATGTTTAGGTCCCAATCAAATGTTATAGGTGACGAGCCTATTGCCATTAACCGGGCACTTATAAACCTGCGATAAATACACACAACTTCGAAAAGCATCGAAAAGTCATAGGTGTGTGCCATGGTAAAACCTGGGATCGAACCCGAGACCTCGTCTCAGCAGTCCATTACCCATACCACTAGGCTACCGCGGTTTCTTATTTTAATACTAATTACTTTTGTTATGAACTAAATACGTGTAAACGCAACGTAGACCGAGATAAATGTGAAATTCTCTTGCACCCATACATTTGCAGTACTCGGGACTGGCATGTGACGTCACTCGCAAGTACGATTTTCGTATGGAGCGTTTTCCGCACAGCGCGTAAATTTTGAATTTTCAAAATGAAATATCTTTAAAACTATTTGTCGTAAGAATATTTTCACTTAAGCAGTTCATTATATTATTATAAGTAGAGCGATCATTTTTCAACAATAAAATAAATTAGTCACACCTCGGGACACATATCATGGACCTGACGCGCGAGGATTGTTTTGTAATCATACTAATATTATAAATGTAACGTAGTAACTCTCTCTGTCTGTATGTTTCGCTACGACTACCAAGTGTCAAAATTATTTTAGTATTTTTAAGCCAATTAGCCTTAAGACGTATGTAGACAAATATTTCAGTCGCGGATTGAAGTCCTGTCCCGGGCGTCAATTCCTACTGTCATGCCACAGACACTGCAAAAAATTACATTTAATTCAAGACTTTAAAAATATTTTTAACGTATAAATTGAAAAAGGCTCCTTTGACAGTATTAAGATGAATTCAAACTTTTCTATTTTAAATAAATAGAAAAGTTTGAATTCATCTTAATACTGTAGTATTGTTACGAAGGACGTCGATATCTCGAAAACTATTAATCGAATCTTCAATAAATAAAAACGCATTGTTAGTGACGAGGTACTCTACCGATTGGCATAGAAAAATCTAGAATCGTCAACACAAAGTCACAACCTACCTACCGCCAAGTACCAAAAACAAATATCGTAAATGAACTCGAAGGTCAGCGACGGCGGCAAATTTCAAAAGAGTGGGTAGGTAGATATCGCTCGCGTATTTTCTAGATGATTCGACGCTCCTAACTGAGAGGTATAAAAACACGCTCGCAAAACGACACCATTCATTCTGTCTTTGAGATCGATAACGAACACAGCGAGCTTAAGCGACCGAAGAAGATTCTACCTGCGACCTGAGCAACGACTGTGGAATACTGTGAACTACTGAGCGCATGGAACTGTTGAAGAGTACTGTGTGTACTAGTGAATTAATTGTCTAGTTTATGGCGAGCTAATAAATCTTTTCGTTGAGTAAACGGCATTTAATTGTACCCCGTGCACGTAACAGTGTTATCGTCCGAACTTAAGGTGTCAATCAACTTAAGGTCAGAAAAATCTGTCTACAGGAATGGGGAATATCAAGGTCTTCGATCATCGAGATCACTCTGGTGCTGATTACGTGTACGGCACGAACCAGCAACTCTACGAAACCGCTGGTATCTGAGAATGCACTGTATAGCAATCGGCAAAGACACTATACCGACTATGGCGAAGCAAAAGGAGGGTTATGATTTTGACTGGCTATGTATGTATGTAGGTTCATTTGTTCCCTCGTAGCTCCTCAACCACTTATAATACAATAAAATCCAATAGCAAATAACTACGAAACTCAGACTAAGGCATACGTGCTGATGCTACTGATCTTGAAGGACGAGAGCGGGACATTGTGCGGGGATGTGAGAGGAGGGTTGTTTACGAGGCAGGTGCCAAGTTAATTCGCAGTCGATATAAAAGTTCACATGGTGTTTCCATGTAAGCAGCTTACCTGCCAAAATAAGCAGCTTGAATTTATCCAAATAATCTCTGAGGCTTATATTACACCCCGTTTCAGTACTTTTATTTATGATACGGGGGTTAATATAAGACTCAAGAGTGTAAAGGAAGGATGTTGTAAATATATTAATAATCGTCAGAACTTTGTTTGCGCGATGCAGGAACAGTAGTTCGGTTTGACTTCGCTAGACGGCGCCACGGTGTACCGATACTAATTTAATATCTTTAGTAAAACTTAAAAACCAATAGATAGCACTAGTAGTCTAATATTACGAAATACAATAGTTATAAGGTTATTTCGCAATTATTTATAATCACGTAAATGATATAAGTACTTATAAACCTGTTTTTTTTTTTCTTTTTTTTACATATAGGACACGTCTATTGGACTTCGCCTTGCCTGATGGTAAGCTGAAGGCATATGGTAATTAGTAATTATCCCTTTGGTAATTAGTAATAAATAAAGATTGCGTGACAATAATGCTATTATATACCGCCATCTAGGGGCATTATTTCCATAATTTTTACAATTACTGCAACATCAATATAGATTAGAATATTTATAGTTTTAATGAGTCATATTTAATAATGTGTTTGGTGTATTTCTTATTATTGATAACTCAATTTTTAATAGTAGAAAATGAGAAAAGTTTGCCAAAACATTGTCGCCATCTAGTAACAAAGCATTAATCGTTGCCTGTCGGCCTTAGCAAGTTGACATAATTAAGTAGATTGTGCATCTGTAAGTATATTACTTATAATATCTGTGATAGCACTAAATACATGTAATGTCATCAAGACAGTTATATCAAAAATCAAAAGTAACAAGTACTATGCCCCGAGCACGAAAAATCAAAACTCACGCCTATATCCCCGTAGGGGTAGGCAGAGATTCTAGCACCCACATTTCGCCGTTTTATGTTTAGGTCCCTATGTAATAGGTGGCGAGCCTATTGCCATTAACCGGGCACTTATAAACCTGCGATAAATACACACTTCAACTTCGAAAAGCATCGAAAAGTCATTGGAGTGTGCCATGGTAAAACCTGGGATCGAACCCGAGACCTCATCTCAGCAGTCCATTACCCATACCACTAGGCTACCGCGGTTAAATATAAAAATCATCGTAATCTTAATAAAAACGTATCAAGAGAACGGAGTAATGCGATTGGCCGCTTGTCTAAAATGAAACTGTGTGTGTGTGCGAAGCCTGCCAATCACAATGCTCCTTTCTTTCGGTTCGTTTCAATTACAATAGATTTTCGTGACAAGGGTACTGAACTGTTCCAAGTTTCAATAATTACCAGAAATCCCCGAAGAATCTGGTGCATACGAGCCTCAGCAGTGGCCGCACGTTCAGCTTAGCCTCCTGTTTCGTTAGCTTGATGCCAAGTTCTAATAACACAGCTGGCAAGGTATCGTCTACATCACCGACCACCTATGAAAAAAGAGAAACATGGTTACTAATAAAAATCATGATAGAAACAGAACATAAACTCCGCTGGTAAAGAAATAAAATATCACAATAAGTACTGTGTCCCACGATTTTTCCCCAAGTAATTTGTGGTTACTGTGGCCTATGGACTTATGTAACACCAGCAGCGCTACACGTGTTGCCGACCCTGAAGAAACCTTCTAATGTCCTTCTCGAAGATGAATGTCTGGGAAAACCACAATAGTCGCCTGGGAAAACCACATCAGGGGGTTCATTCTACAGCTGGATTGTGCGTGGTATGAAGTTCCTTTCATACCGTACAGTGCACATCGCTTCTGGTTCCCGGTTTCCGGTTCCCTACCAATGGCGAGCTGTGCTATTATAGATTTTTCGAGATAAAAGAAACCTATGTCTTAATTCATAATTTCAAATTGTATTTTAATATATCCAGCTGTTTGTACAAACATACATACATACATACAATCACGCCCTTATCCCCGGAGAGTTAGGCAGAGATGAATTAACACCCACATTTCACCAATCATGAAATTCGATCCCACGTAATAGGGGGTGAGCCTATTGCCATTTTCCGGGCGCTATTGTTGACTCAAACCATGCATCTGAAGCCGAGTCTGGACTGTATATATCCGTCGAATACTAAACAGCCCTATCCCTTAGTCGCCTTGTCCGACACCGCATGGGAAGAGATGGGGTGGTCCAAATTCTACTCTGCCGGGAACCACGCGGCAGTGTTTGTACAAAAGGCGTAAAAATACATATTTCCCCATTAGGAAGATTTACCGAGAACTTAGATTTACCTTTAGAACCGCGGTAGCCTAGTGGTATGGGTAATGGACTGCTGAGACGAGGTCTCGGGTTCGATCCCAGGTTTTGCCATGGCACACACCAACGACTTTTCGACGCTTTTCAAAGTTATGTGTGTATTTATCGCGGGTTTATAAGTGCCCGGTTAATGGCAATAGGCACGCCCGGTTAATGGCAATGGCAATAGGACCTAAACATAAACTGGCGAAATGTGGGTGCTAACACCTCTGCCTACCCCTTCGGGGATATAGGCGTGAGTTTATGTTATGTTATGTTATGGAAGATTTACCTGTGCAAATATTTTATATAGTGGCTCCAAAATAAACTCGATAAAGCTCCTCTGCGCAGACGCATGCGGCTGCTTCTTGGTGAACCTCCTCGTCTTGGCGTTAAAATACACGTCACCCCAGAGCCAGGCGGCCATGTCAGACGCTCTGAGCCCCGAGGAAGGATGCGCGGCGGCATACATCGCCGCGAATGATTCGACCGTAAAACATACGTCGTAGAGAGATGATGCGAAGCAAACGTTACCTGGGTAGGAGATTGGTAAATGAAAATATTTTTTTAGTAGTTATATAAACTGCTAAAAAAAGTGGCAGAGCGTTTGACGGCAAGTGCAAATATTGAAATTACTAATATTTTCTTACTAGAACTCCTAATGCAATCCAAACTATGCTAAATTGCTAGCTAATAGCACTGATCTATTATAAACTGTAGGTGCGTTGTCCGTACTGTAAAACGGTGACAAAAAAATTATGACGTTCGTCACCTTTTTATGCACCAATCAGAGACGCGACAGTTCGGTCGGAAAGAAAATACGTATTTATTTTGTATTGTTATGTATATGTATTGGTAATAATAACTATTTTTATTTATTTAAAGCTTTATTTATCTACAAAACAGTACATGTATAATACATACATACATATAATCACGCCTTTATCCCCGGAGGGTTAGGTGAATTAACACCCGCAATTCACCATTCATTCATTCACGTAATAGGGGGTGAGCCTATTGCCGTATTCCGGACACTATTGTTGACTCAATCCATGCATCTGAGCCTGAGTCTGGGCTGTATATATTTGTCCGATATTAATATATAATATAATTGTAAGAAAAAAAATAGAATATAAGTTGTTAGTGTTTGTTTGTAGTCACTGTAATGTAGCCCCCTTGGGTAAAAGCCTTCTCCGTCTCTTTCCACCTTTCCCTATCCTTAGCAGTCCTCATCAAATCCTTTCCTGCTTTGCTTGCCATATCATCAGCCCATTTTCTCTTTTGCCTTCCAACATTTCCTTTTTCTTCTATATCAATGCTATATTTCTTTTATACAATGTTTCCGCCATTTTTGGAAGACGCCATGTTCCTGAATGACGTATCTATATTAATAAATACGTCATTGGTCAAAAGTATGTTTTATATTTTTGTTGGGCGCATTATCGCGAGGTTGGTTATGTCGGAAACATTCGCACCCCGGTAGACCAGACTATCTCTTTCGAGAATCTCCTTGTGGGTACCACGGTGACCCCATCTAGCCGCCGGGTATGGGGACCACGGTGACCCCATCTAGCCGCCAGGTATGGGGAGGCGCATTTCAAGTCAAGTCAGCTAGTGTCACTTTCCAAGCTCTCATTGTTCCTGGTTTTTTTTTCTCTTTCCATTCTCTCCTTTGGTAAGTTACAAAAAAAATATATACATACTTATAATCATGCCTTTATTCCTGGAGGGTTAGGCAGAGGTAAAAAAACACCTACATTTCAATGATCATTGTATTCGGTCCCACATAATAGGTGAGCCTGTGCCATATTCCGGGCACTATTGTTGACTCGAGTCATGCATGTGAGGCTGAGTATGGGCTGTATATATCTGTCTGATGCTAAACAGCCCTATCCCTTAGTCGCCTTGTACGACACCGCATGGGAAGAGATGGGGTGGCCCTAATTCTACTCTGCCGAAAATCACGCGGTTATGCCGGAAAATACATTCATACATATAATAATTCTGACTTACCTAACAAAGGAGAAAATATTGTAGCTGGTT
The DNA here is from genome assembly GCA_963662185.1 of Eilema griseolum. Lineage (NCBI taxonomy): Eukaryota > Metazoa > Arthropoda > Insecta > Lepidoptera > Erebidae > Eilema > Eilema griseolum. Next base: position 3,062,379 of record OY759232.1, read on the forward strand.
CATCTGGATTATCTTGGGGCTGGTGTGTCTCCAACATAGAATTAAGCTCATCAATAATGTGCCTGAGCTTATAGTACGCGTCTGCAGGGGGCAGCTTCAGCTCCAGTATTAGCCGGTCTATCTTATTGATGCATAGCGTAAGAGGCACGCGTTCTTGCACCGCATGGCGTAAGAGACGTTCTGTGTTTAGCATGATACCTTCAGCGGCGTCTACGAAGAGTACAGCACCTGTTGAAGAGACGATGTGCAATTAATTGTATGGATTAAAGGTCTGAAGGTGGAACAGATCAGCGATTCTGCAAAGAAACAGGTAGGTTCGACGGAACGCCATGATTGCTGGACGCCTCTCAGTCTCCCCAGAAAAAGGGGAATTTGGTTAAACGGCCCATGCAATAGGGCAGATCACGTGTCCGGTTAACGGAGTCTCCTGCTGGGAATAATGGTTAGAAGAAATTTTAAGTTTCCCAACGATACTAATGCGCCATAAAAGACTAACAACCAGTTTCCGAAACGCTGATCAACGCTAAAATTAACTAATCGGCTGTTAATACTCTTGTCAAATAGCAATTGGGTTGCTAGAGGCATGGTTAAATAGTTTAATTTGATTATTGTGTCAGTTAACATAACTGTAAGTAGACCTTTGATTCTACTTCATTGATATACAAAAAACTAAGTAAATTTTTGTAGATAGACCAAAAAAATGGCCGTTAAGTTTCTTCTCAGGTCGAGGCTTCATTTCGAAACAGTGTTTCATATTTCTTTTTGAATTGACGTTTTATACGTTTCGATTTACGGCCGCATTCTATATGCAATCTCAATCTGTATTTCGTTATCTAAATCCCGACCGGGGTCGTCACGTCCGGCAACCTGCGGCCCACACAGACGGCGTGCGTTTTAGTCGGTTCAAGTCCGACATAAACTTCCCCCACCGCGCACATAAAAAAAAACGATTGATAATTTAAAGCGTTTCTTGATTTTACTATTCCAATAAACAATCTATAAATAGATATGGCGATTCTTTTTTCTAATCGACCTTTGGGAGGACAGATCGACACCATTAGATAGCCGTTTGTACCAAAGTGATAGCTTTTTTTGTTAGGGTGTTGGTGGCGAAGTAGACATATTGAAATACCGATTGTGTGTCGATCGATCAATTGTCAAAAATCGGGATTGGATATAATCTTAGATTGACAATCGAATATTGGAAGCGGCCGTTAATGGTCTATGCAGAATAAATGAATTTTGACTTTGACTTTGATTTTAAAAACTGCTTTGCAAGGTAGTTTTATGAATGGCTAATAGAAATAAAAACTGTTTTCAACTAATTCTATAGCGGTTTGGTATTATTCATATTTAGCCCGATTGAGCTATTTTGTTTTATACCACTTAGGTGGCAGACAAGCACACGGTCCACCTGAAGGGAAGTGGTTACTGCGGTATATGGAGGTATGCAACACCCCTCACCAGAGGCGTTATACTTGTGCTTCCGACCCTGAAGAAATCTTCTAGTGCCCTTCTAAAAGAACCCCATATTGTAGTCGATTGAGAAAACGAGAGCAGGAAATTCATTCCACAGCTTGACCATGGGTGGTATGAAATTTTTTTCGTGCATACCGTCTCCGTTCGCAACGTGTGAGGATGAGTTCCCTGCCTATGGCAAACGGTGTGATGATAGAATTTAGCTGTGGACTCATGTCAAACAATTCAACTGAGCTCAAAACCATTGTATAGGCGGTAGAACACACACAGCGAGGCAAATGTAATAAATAAAAAAATCAACAAATCCAGATAGAATTCATTGAGTAAAGTATTTTTATTCCTGTAATGAATTGAGAACAAAATTATGTCAGAGGATGTACTTTTTGGAGCTCCATCAAGAAATTCAGAAAACTAAGGTTGATTGGCGGTCGTTGACGACGATCTGGCGCCGTCAGTGTAGAGGACTAAGTAGGACAAGCATTTAGTCATCTCACTGAGAGCCCAAATTCTCCAGTGAGCTCTGGCTACCCTACTCACCACTGGGAACACAACACAACAAGTTATTATAACAGCCGTATTCTGTAGGGCGGAGGCACTTCCCCAGTCGGACTGCTCAATTGGGCGGAAATACCGCCGTGTCCTACCCAGCGGTCGAAAAGGCTCAAGCCTTTTAGCCCTAAATTTAAAGCTTACGAGTCTTTTTTAAAGGCGGACTCACAAAACAATAATTCTAAAATTGCTCACTAAAAAAGGGCTTGAGGCTTTTTTTAAAGACTGGCGCCGTAATTAAAGTTCTAGCTTTAAAAAACTCTTAAGCCTCTTTTGAGGATCAGGCAGCGGTCGAAAAGGCTCGAGCCTTTTTTTAAGACTCGCCGCTTTATAGCGATGGCTACAATATTAAATATAGACTTATTTTAAATATAAGACTATATTTTATTAATTTTATACGTGAATATTTTTTTTACAATCTTCAAAATTACACATCGATTCCTATTTCGCCATTACTTATCTTAGAGATGACAAAGAAAAACATTTAGGTATTTCGGTGGTGTTTAATATTTTAATGTGAGGGTAGGTAGGTATTTTAATTCTTATGCGTTGCCGGTTGCCCGGTTTAATTTACCTCATTCATTCGTTTTAATATCGTTCTATTCTAATTGTTATTGTTATGACCAGGAAATGTGTTAAGTTAAATATCTGTTAGTTTAGTATAATATATTGTGTTGTGGTTATTATCGTAAATAAATACTGGTTCATCAATTGAACTGAAACATTGGATTGGAATTATATTTTAACGTGTCGGTTACTATTACTCGTTATCTTTAGGCCAAAGTGGAAAATGATGTAATTGATGGTGATTTGGATGTGTCTCTGTCTCTGTCTACTGATGTCACATTTACGAGTTCTAGAGAAAAAAATTCGCGTACCTAACGATGCTTTTTTATTTCATTAATTGATTTAAAATATAATAAACTGTAATAACATAACATAACTTTAATTTATAATTCATTACGTTTCTATTAACCTGATCCTCAAAAGACGCTTAATAGTTTTTTTAAGCTAGAAGACTAGAACTCTAATTACGACGCCAGTCTTCAAAAAAGGCTTAAGCTTTAAAAAAAGCCTAAGCCTAAAAATACCTTGTTAGTGAACAATTTTAGAATTCTTGTTTTGTGAGTCCGCCTTTAGAAAAGCCTCGAGGGCTTAAGAGTTATTTAGCCTTTTAGCCTTCTAGCCATCGCTATAAAGCGACGAGTCTTAAAAAAGGGCTAAAAGGCTCAAGCTTTTTCGTTCACTAGTCCTACCTCCTTCTTCTTCTTCCAATAGAACCCGTGTCGTGAGGCGTGAAAAAGCATATGATGAGGCCGTCAAGCTGAGTGTCACCATTGTAACATGGTATATGTAAGTAATGGTGTACCTCTTTTCAGAAACTTTCCCATTAGGAGGCAGGAGAGACTTTGCATCAGCAGAGGTGAAATCTAATTGAGGTGTCCTATATAAAAATAAGATTTTGGGTTTGCGAAGAATAAAAAACACAGATGATAATGATATTGATAGAAATAACTTACCGTCAGAGATCCTCAAAGCAGCAGTCACTTCATCACTAAAATTGACATGACCCGGTGTGTCCATGATATTCAGCAGATGTGATTTTCCTTTGATATTCTTGAGAAGTAATGTAACGGGCATGGATTTTATCGACACGCCTCGTTCCTGTTCTACGAACAGTGTGTCCGTGTACCTCATTGGTATGGTGGTATCCGTGTTTATGGTACTCGGATGGGTCTGTCGGATTAGACAGTCCACGAATGATGTTTTACCTGAAATAATGGGAAAGAGATAGATAACATCAGAGTTTCGTCAAAATTATGTTCTTTCGGGTCTCCTCAAATATAGAATGAACTAGCCTATGTCCTTTCTCAAGGTCTAATCTACCCCTATACCGAATTTTATCAAAATCGGTGCTATGATTTAGGCGTAAAAGCGTAACATACAGACAGATAGAGTTACTTTCGCATTTGTCACAATGTTGATCAATAATTTATGAAGATCAATTAAATTTTACCAGTGTCAGATTTTAATAGGAGTCTAATTTAGTAAAGGTTATAACTAAATTTCTTTATAATAATAATAAGAGTTGATTAGATAACATACCCTTCCTAGAAGCTAAGACATGTTACTTACACAATGCCGGTTTTAAGTGGGTATTGATACATGAAGGGAAAACCTCCTTTAAGTTGGTTCAATTAGAACATAGTCACGACACCATACATACAAATATATTAGGTTAAAAAAAAATACCACAGTAGCCTAGTGGTATGGGTAATGAATTGCTGAGACAAGATCTCGGGTTCGATCCCAGGTTTTACCATGGCACACACCAATGACTTTTCGATGCTTTTCGAAATTATGTGTGTATTTATTGTAGCTTTATAAGTGCCAAGTTAATGGCAATAGGCTCGCCAACTATTAAATTGGGACCTAAACATAAACTGGCCTGGGTGCTAGCACCGCTGCCTACCTCTTGGGGGATATAGGCGTGAGTTTGTGTTATGTGAGATTTAAAAAAAAAAATTATAAATTATTAAAAAAGTATTTACCATTGTGGAGATGCCCCATAAGAGTAACATTTCTCATCAGGTTTGTGTTATCCAGCATATCCGCTAAATATTCCATATCATACTTTGTTTCTGGAAGGCTTTGTTCCTGCACCTGGAATTTCTTATGTTTCACAGGCTCCACCAGGGGTTTGTCTAGAGCCTGTGTGTCTTCCTCTTGTACTACTGTCTCTACATCCGGTCCATAAACTTCCACTGCTTGTGGATAATATCTGTGGGACATAAAGCAACAAATTAGTTAAATACTAGCTGTTGACAGCCAGCTGTTGTTTGAAAGTCATTGACTAAAGACTTACATTGAACTACTAGTTAGTCAGTTAGATAACCTATTTTTTTTTTTAATACAACTTAGGTGGCAAACAAGCACACGGCCCACCTGATGGAAAGTGGTTACCATGCTATGAGGGTGTGTAACACTAGTGGAGTCACATCCGTGCTGCCAACCCTGTAAGAACAGAGATTTTGTGCCGTCAGTGTAGAGGACAAAGCAGGACAAGCCTTTGGTCCTTCCACTGACAGCACAAAAACTCTCCAGTGAACTCTGGCTACCAGCTCACCGCCGGGAACACAACACGAAGTTATTATAACCGCGGTATTCTGTAGGTAATTAAGTATTGTTTTTATACATCTTACTAAAGCCAATGCACTAAATATTGCATTTGAAATACAAAATTGTCTGTGGTCAATTCGTGGACAATTGTGTTGGTTACATGGTTGAAAATCTGTTTTAGTTTTTTTTTTTTTTTGTTTTTTTTTTTTTTTTTTTTTGCCTATCTGCAATCAGCCTAACAGCCATAATCAGATTTGATTAACGTGTGGTTAATGGCTTTAAGATTTGCATATCCTGTGATATGTCATCCAAGATTGCATTCGTCAGCCACTAAATTGTGGCCAATCGGGATCTCTTCAGTCGATAGGTACAATCGCTGGTGTCCAGTAGTGACTTGGCTAGATTATTTGTGTGCGATTTAAGTCTTAGTTTATAGGTTTCGGAAGACCTTTTTATTTCTTCCTTGACCGTGGGAATTTGCAGATAATCATGTACTTCCGTGTTACGTATATACCATGGGGCATTGCTTATAGTTTTTAGAGCCTTGTTCTGGAAGCGCTGGAGGATCTCTATGTTTGAGTGACTTGCTGATCCCCAGAGCTGTATGCCATACATCCATACTGGTTTTATGATGCATTTGTATATGATGAGTTTGTTTTCCAAGCTTAGTGATGATGATCTTCCCAGCAACCAGTACATATCTCTGAACTTTTTATCTGCTTGTTCCCTTTTCATCTTAATGTGATCTTTCAATGTAAGCCGTCTGTCCAGACTCATACCCAGATATTTAACTGAAGTGCGTTGTGGCAGAACAGCTCCACACAGTATAACAGGTGGGCAGTCTCCTCTTTTTAATGTAAAGGTAATATGGACCGATTTTGCAGGGCTGGCTCTTATTCTCCACTCCTTCAGCCATGATCCAATCTTATTTAGATGCTCCTGTAGCTTAGCTGATGCCATATCAGCATTCTTACTGTGAGAGAGGACTGCAGTGTCATCTGCATAAGTTGCAGTTACAACCTCTTCCGTGACGGGTAGGTCAGCAGTAAAGACCGTATATAGCACAGGTCCAAGCACAGAACCCTGGGGTACTCCAGCTTCTATTTGATAAATAGATGAAAGTGAATCTACACATTTTACTTGGAACATTCTATGTTGCAGGTAGGATCTCAGGAGCATGTACGCAGTGTTTGGAAGGTAGAGTTTCAGCTTATACAGAAGTCCTTTATGCCACACACGGTCAAAGGCTTGCTGGACATCAAGAAAGACAGCAGAACAGTATTCCTTTTTCTCTAGTGCCTGTCGTATCGTGTGACCTACTCGGTGTATTTGCTCAGTCGTTCCATGGCGTGCACGGAAACCAAATTGGTGGTCTGGTATAATTGATTTTTCCTGAAGGACTGGGATAAGGCGCCGGAGTATCAGTTTTTCGAGGACTTTCGATATTAGTGGCAGAAGGCTTATAGGTCTATATGATGAGGCCTCTGTTGGGGGCTTCCCTGGTTTAGCCACCATATTTATTGTAGACACTTTCCATAGCATAGGGAAGTATTGTAGTCTCAGTATGGCGTTAAAGAGGATTGTTAGCAATACTATTCCTTTTTTCGGTAGTTGTTTAAGGACTTCTGCTGTTATCAGGTCGAAGCCTGGTGCCTTTCTTTGCTTTAAATGTGCTATGGTTTTCCTGACCTCTGTTGGTGTAACTAGCCTTAATGGTAAGGACATTTGCTGGTCACTGTGCAAGTATTCATCAATCTCCTCCTCTCTGTCTGCCATATCAGCGTCATTAGGTTTGAAAACATCTTTTAGAAATTTAGCAAATAATTCTGCCTTATCTGACGGTTTTCTTGACCATGTACCATCAGCTTGTCTCAGTGGAGGTATATGTTCTTTCGGCCTTTTCAGGGATTTGGTTAGCTTCCAAAGTGAATAGTCATCCGCCTTGTACGGTGATAGTGTCTTCAGCTTGTCTTGTAAGGTGATATTTGCGTTTTCTTTGAGTATATTTTTTAGATCCTTCTGTATTTTGTTGAGTGCCTGTTTGTCTTCACGATTCCTACTTGTGTGCCACCGACGCCTGAGCCTTCTCTTCTGTGCTATCATCTCACGTATTTCCAAGGTTATGTCTTTGTTCTGTGATTTCGGTTCTTTAAAGGGTGTTGATAGCCAGGCTGCTTTTTGGATGAGGTTGGTCGTGTACCATGCAGTATTTTCTATATCCTCTTCCGTTTTAAGTGGTATAGATAATACAGTATTTTTTGCAATGTAGTCTTGGAAAGCTTGCCAGTCTGTTTTGTGGTTGTATAGGGTCTCGTGTGGTTCTATCAAGATAACTTCAGTGCTGACTGTACATATTACAGGTGTATGGTCTGAGGAGCCATCCAAGCATGATTCCACTTTTGTGTAGAGTCCTGACACTCCCTTAGTAATGAAAAAGTCTATCAGATCCGGTTTTCTTGAAGGATCTTTAGGCCAAGAAGTAGGCTCCCCTGTCGAAAGTACATTGAGATTATTAATGTCGATGGCTTTTTTTAGTTCTCGGCCTTTTGTGGTTGTCAGTCGAGAGCCCCAAAAGGTATTTTTGGCGTTCCAGTCACCACCTGATATATATCTGCACCCAAGAGTGCGGAAAAAGTCAGTGTACATTTCTGTGTCTATTCTATGACGTGGGGGGCAATATACGGAAGCCATATTCAATGTTCCCAGCCAGTCGTCTATTGAGATAACAGCGGCCTGTATATGTGGTTCTTTATAATGTGCCAGAATGTGGTGCCTTATATTTTCCCGGATTATTATGGCAGCACCAGCGTGAGATGTCCCGTCAGGATGGTTGGCATAGTATACATTGTATCCTTTAATTTTGATGACTTTTTGGTCTGTCATGTGGGTTTCAGTAATCATGAGAACATCTATTTTGTTGAGATGTAGGAATACTTCGGCTTCGTGCTTATTTGGAGGTAAGCCATTTATGTTCCATGTAGCAATTCGCAGGAATCTCATTTCTTTTGTTGGGCTATGAGTGACGTTAGGAGGCCCATTAGGGTTCCTATTTGTTGGATTAGGATATCTATCTTTTCAGATTGTTTGATTATGATTTGCTCTAATGAGCTTGTTGACTGAGACTGGTTAATCTCTGTGTTTCTATTCCAATAGCTAGTATTTGAGGTACTAGGCATATTTTCAAGCGTGTGTTCCGTGCTTCTCATCTGGTTGTTTGCTGAACGTTGTCTAATATAGCTGGGGGCTTTCAGAGGAGGGAAATCAGCTGATTGGAGAGCAGGTTTCCAGTATTTTTGCTTCTCTGCCGGAGGTTTAGTTTTTCGTGCTTTTATTTCCTTGTACACTTGGCAGCCTTTGTAATTAGCCGGATGGTCACCATTGCAGAGAGCACAGGTAGCGGGTGTGTTGTTGTTTTTCTTTGGGCAGTCTGTAGTTTTGTGTCCTTTTCCACATTTAACGCACCTGTATGGGCGCATACAGTTGTTTTTGGTATGCCCATATTGTTGACACCTTGTGCACTGGGGAATTTCAGTTGATTTTCTTGGATCTTCAATCTTGACTCTTGTGTGGTATATATACTCTATGTTCTTTATTTCTGGGTTATTGGGGCTGGGTTCTATGTTTACGAAGAACATGTTCAAGGGCTTTTTGTTAATTCTGGATCTTGCGCACACAATTTCACCACGTACCTTGTTCCCTGTTTTTTCAATTTCTTCTATAATAGATATTTTTGGTGTGGTGTAATGCAAGTTTTTTACCACGATTCTATAACATTTATTTTGCTTTTGAGTAAATGTATGACCAATTAGACCTTTGTTCCGAATGAGTTCTATTAATTCTTTATATACATCAGTAGATTGTGTCGTGATTCTTAGTTGATCTCTGTTTATAATTTTATATGAGTAGGCGTCACTAGGTATATTACTATTTAATAATTCAGTTAATTTGGTAAGGTCCTCTATGCCATGTAATATTATAGGAGGTGGTTTGTAGACTTTTTTAGTGTGAGTGGATGAATCTTCATCAGTAAGATCAATAGGTAGTCCACTGTATTTGTTAGAAGTAGCGATTCCTGTTTGTGTTTTTTGGTCGAGTTTTTGAAATTCTGGTGGACTATTTGTTAGTCTCTTCCTTTTGGGGTAGCGGCTTGTAGGTATTCTTTGCCAGGAGGGAGGAGGGCAATCATTGTTAGCTGAATCATCATCATCCATCATTAAGGGAGTAGCAGGTGGGTTCTTTGACTCAGTAGTCTTGATGTTGCTCAATGAAAACGACCTAGGTCTTGTGATGAAGAGACCTGGATGGAGAGCCTGCTGGGTTAATTTTTTGTTTGTGCTGCCAGTAACATTCACCGTCATGGGGGCCTGGTCGCCTACCTCCACGCAGTCTTATTTACTTACTTACTTACTAAAGCCAATGCACTAAATATTGCATTTGAAATACAAAATTGTCTGTGGTCAATTCGTGGACAATTGTGTTGGTTACATGGTTGAAAATCTGTTTTAGTTTTTAAGATTATTTGTTTAAGACTTTATCATGTAACTGTTCTTGTCCCAAATAAATAAATAAATAAGCAGGTTTTAAGCTTACTCATTTGTTGATATATTTCAGACAATTTGTATATAACTACTGATGACCTATCTCTAACCCCTCCAAAGAAGCTAAATTGCTTGTGTTAGGAGTGGGTTCACGTCAGTAGTGTAATGGTCAGGATTCGAAACCAGGAGCTCTCGATAGTAAGACTCCTTAATGACTAAGCTTGAATAAGAAAATATATTTGAAATACATTTTAATAGAACTATGAAACAGTCGAAAACTGGTAAAGTATGAACGCACCGTTTATCTTCATGCAGTACAACGGACATAGGAGCCACCTCGGGCTCGGCATCAGCATCCTCATCCTCTTCCATATTATCTTCATCAGCGTCTCTGTTATCTTGCCCGTACACGCTCTGTTCGTCATCAGAGTCGGACTCCAGGTCTGGCCCGATATAGTTACCGAACTCATCGTACAAATCCCCGTCCATTTTCCAATTATATTGATAAAATTATCTAAATATTCAAGAAAATTATGTTCAAAACAAAAGCCGCTAGTTTGCGGTTGCACATTTGACATATAACATAACCTCAAAATTTGTTTACAACCATAGAGAACCAATGCGTTCAATTTGTGCAAGCTATAATTTTATATTTTTTGAGAAAATGTTCGTTCTTTATAAAATTATTTGCAGAAAGTATTTTATTGTTTCAATACAGCACAAATTTAATAGCCACCACTCCTTTTACTTCTGTTGCAAAGATATAGTGTAACCCTAGATCACTAACCTTATTTAGTGGCGCTAACGTTTCGACTACGGTTTTCAATAATGCGGGTTGAAGGATGTTAGTCAAATAAAATGTATCCCTTAAGGTTTTTTTATTAAAGTTTAGTATTTTTTGTAATATTTCAAACAATTAAAGTAACATTTATCAATCAAACAACTTTGTATTTAAGATCATAGTTCACATGCAAAATCAGCAACAGGAATCCACCATCGCAATCCACTGCTGGACATAGTCCTTTCCCACTGTTGGGAGGCTTATAATATCTTGGCTGATTTGATTGTTGATGATGATGATGATGATGACGATCACTGATGAATTAATGCTACTTCAGTGCAGTGAAGTTCCTAGGGAGATTTGGAATCAATGTGAAAAGTCATAAAAATAAAAATAATATTAAAATAAGTTCCAAAATCATGTAGAATTGAATTGAATTGAATTCTAGGAATTGATATGTTTTATTGTGTTTTTTTATTGTGACGTCCGGACAGTAGAGAGATCCTTTTGGCGGGTAACATCGGTCCTGACGGGTGGATTTGTGGTTGGATTACTGAAAGATAGTACGAGAACGAGTAGTAGACGAGGAGATGAGTAGATGACGAGGCATACCAAGGCGACTCATGCTTTGGGTCACCCGAAATAGCTTACATCTGCTGTGTCAGACCGTAGGTGGCGGTTAAACCACAAACAATAGCATTCCCAAGGAGGGTTGACGTCAGGCAGGCGGCCGGTCAGTAAAAAGATATAGCCAAATCTTTTGCAACATGAATGTTATGAGTAATAGTGAGTGCAACAGGACTAGGGCGTACCCCCAAGGCGACGCGCAGGGGCAGCACCCGGTCCCTGTGAGAAATGGATAAGGGTTGTTGCACCAACACGGGCGGGTGCAACGTAAGAAGGCCCCCACGCGACTCAAATAGACTTTTTCTTGACTAGGAGGGATAAACTTAGCAGTGTAAAAAACTGTAAAGTAGTGCCAGGGGAAGACCTAGTGACCCAACACCGATTGCTATTAATGCAAATTAAAATCAAAATTGAGCCAAGTAATAACAAGCGAAGGCCCCCACCTCGGACCAGATGGCGTATGATAGAAAATTAGGAGTATGCAAGTATATTTAAGAAAGAAGTGGTTGATAAGATGATAGATATGAAATGTATGGAAGATAAAACAGTAAATGAATGTTGGGAAGAAATGGCGCATTGCATAAGGGCAAAAGCAAAGATATCTTCGGAGAAACAAAAGGCAAGGGTGTGATAGAAAGGGATACATGGTGGTGGAATGATGAGGTCCAAAAGATGCTGAAAGAAAAGAAAAAGGCGTTCAAAGAGTGGCAAAAAGTTGCCGTTGAAAATGTGAGTATAAGAGAAGAAAAAAAGATGATTTACAAGAATTGTAAAAATAGAGCAAAAAAGGCAGTAGCAATATCAAAGGCAAGCGCACAAGATAAAATATACATTCGGCTTGATGAACCGGGCGGCCAAAAGGAACTCTTTCGAATGGCAAAGATGAGAGAAAAAAGTACGAAAGATACTAAACATGTTAAATGTATAAAAGACGAACGAGGACAAATTTTGTTGCAAGAGGATGATGTAAAAAAACGATGGAAGACATATTTTGAGAAACTATTGAATGAAGAAAATGTATGGAATGGAGTGCTAGAAGATAAGTCTGGGAATATTGGTTTGGTAAAAGAAATCGGTGTGGATGAAGTAAGAAGAGCGGTAAAAAGTATGAAAAATGGCAAAGCTGTAGGGCCAGATGAGATACCAGTGGAAATATGGAAGTTATTGGGAGAAGATGGATGTCGGTGGCTGACTTTATTCTTCAATAAGTTGTTGCAGGAAGTGGTGATTCCTAGCGAATGGTGCAGTAGTGAACTAGTGCCCATTTTTCAAAAACAAAGGTGATGTACAGGACTGCAATAGCTACCGAGGCATAAAGCTCATGTCACATAGTATGAAAGTGTGGGAGAAAGTAATAGAGAAACGCCTGCGAGAGGAGAGTGAGATCACCCAAAACCAGTTCGGTTTTATGCCAGGGCGGGGTACCACAGATGCCGTATTCGCATTACGCCAACTATGTGAAAAATATAGACGTGCCCATAAAAACCTGCACATGGTGTTTGTGGACCTCGAAAAGGCGTACGATAAAGTATCACGAAAGGTCTTGTGGTGGGCCCTGAAGGAGAAAGGTGTGCCAGTGAAGTATGTAGAGTTAATCCGTGCTATGTACCGGGAATCTCATACGCATGTCCGGTCGGCCGCGGGTAACACCGATGAGTTTAGTGTGGCTGTTGGCTTACACCAAGGGTCGGCTTTAAGCCCGTACCTCTTCCTGTTAGTAATGGATGTTCTGACATCGGATATACAGGATGAGGCACCCTGGTGTATGCTTTTTGCCGACGACATTGTCCTTGTTGGTAAGGATGGAACCGATGTCCAGAGTAGATTGGTGAAGTGGCAACAAAGGCTAGAGAATGTTGGCCTGAAAATTAGCAGAACCAAAACAGAATACATGTTCTGCGATTTCGGCGGTCTCTCTAGTCCCACAGTCATAGCGCTTGATGGTGCTCCTATACCAATCTGCTCCGATTTTAGGTACCTCGGTTCACTACTGCAAAGCGATGGAGAATTAGATCGAGCCGTAAAGCACCGGATTAACGTTGGTTGGATGAAATGGCGGCAGGTTACAGCAACTACATGTGACTCGCGAATGCCCCTTCGATTGAAGGGCAAAATTTATAAGAGCATGATCCGGCCTGCCGTCCTGTATGGATCGGAGAGTTGGCCAGTAAGGGTGACGGATGAAAGACGGTTGCATGTAGCCGAGATGCGAATGTTAAGATGGATGTGTGGTGTGACAAGAATGGATAAGATTAGGAATGAATATATTAGAGGAAGTTTGAGAGTAGCACCAATCATAGAAAAGCTACGAGGAAATCGTTTGTCCTGGTTCGGGCATGTAATGCGTAGGGATGAAAATAATGTCGTAAAGAAGGTACTAACTATGGAAGTGGATGGCTACAAGGGGAGAGGGAGGCCCAAAATGCGGTGGATGGACTGTGTGAAAGATGACATGGTTAAGAAGGGAGTGAATGTTGAAATGACTGCAACTAGAGATGAATGGAAAAAGAACACATGTTGCGCCGACCCCAAATAATCTTGGGATAAGGGCAGGAGGATGATGATATGTTTTATTGTGAAAAACATGAGAAGAATCGAATTCTGAACGCGCCCTTTGACAAGTTTTTTCATGTTGCCGCCCGCCCGTTCGTTCGTTTGGTTTGACATTTTCTTTTCAATACAAAAATGGCTGCTGTGCAACAAAATTTATCGAAAATGATTTCGGCGCAGCTGCGCAATAAAGCAAATGAGTTTTTGAATTCACGGAAATATGCCAATAATCTCGCCGATATTCTACAGATGTTTGAGGTGAGCAAGCCCTTGAATATCATGTTAAAATCAGCTTCTTCAAACTGCGTCATAGGTTACGTTTTTATTGACTGCTATTTATTAAATTTTAGGCGGAGGCAGACAATTATACGCCTTTGCTGCTAACAGTGGAAGTGATATTTACTGAACTATTGCGAAGAGGTGATCTTAGAGAGGAAATTGTACCCCTAAAACCAGCAGGTAAGTGTTTATGCGGTGTACCATATTTTGGTTTATTTTGAAGCAATTATATTGATTTTGCTTTAAAACACACGACGTAGTAACGTTAATTGATATCTGAAAAAAGTATTCAAGTAAGCTAACCGCGTTTTGATAACTATTTCATGATATTTGTGCATAAAAGTCACATTTTGCGACATGTGACGTTATTTGCTTATATAAAAGGTTGATTGGTCCGTCAAGCGCGCCTCTTGTATAATTACTCTTGTTACAGAACCGATTATGTGCGATGGCTTATATAAATATATTTTTATATAATTACCAATTTTCATGAGCGGTATGCACCCAAGCAAATTATTTGGTACCTCAATAACTACTATATTGTTGTGTATACTTGTGTGTGTGCGCGCTCCACTATTAGTATCAATTTCAAGGTCAGCCTTGTAGGTATACTATAAATATATTTATATACCTATTATGTATTTAAGCTTCATAGTAAGTTCTGTTGTTAAAGTTTATTTAGTTCCTTTTGTAGTTTATTTTTATACCACTTCGGTGTCAGACATGCAAACCACCCACCGAATTCATAGTCAAACTGTTTTGTGTACCAAGAGTAGCCCCCACAAATGTTATAAATTGTATGTAATAAATAAATTAATAAAAAAAAACTGATAAGAAATGGTTACAGTGGTCTATAGACGTATGCAACACCAGGGACGTAACACTCGCACTGCTGACCCTAAAATCGCACTTACTTTAACCCTACATACTTCTTGTGCATTGTTTAAAAAAATAAGTACTGAATATGTAACAGTATCATTACACACGTTAAATATTATAACCAACCTTACTTTTCAAATTGTATAGACAAATGGAAGTGGACCGAATAGTAATAAATAAATAATAATAAAAATATGACATTCTACATAACGCTATCTATACCCATGGTAAGCATAGCTTAAACATACATAAACATACTTAGATACTTTGTTTTGGTAAATACATATTATATACAAGAAAAATAGTAATATAGTGTGAATGTGAGTGCTGAATGGAAAGGGACACTTTTACCTGCACTTAGACTCCTTTTTCTGGCCATTGTGTGTGCAGAGTACTGGCTAGAGCAACCAGCCTAGGTCCACCCAGAAACGCAGAAGCTTACTGGGGGCTTCACAGACTTTGCGGTGCGAGTTCACTCCCATGATACTCACAGTGTGGCCTTTTTATCCTAGGCCATGCTACGTGAATCATGAGCATGGTGCATCACTCGTGTTCACACTACAGCACACTTTTACATAAACATAACATCAACTCACGCCTATATCACCGAAGGGGTAGGCAGAGGTGGTATAACATATAGTTTGTTTAGGTCCCAATGTAATAGGTGGCGAGCCTATCGCCATTAACCGGGTACTTATAAACCTGCAATAAATACACACTTCAACTTCAAAAAGCATCGAAAAGTCATTGGTGTGTGCCATGGTAAAACCTGGGATCGAACCCAAGACCTTGTCTCAGCAGTCCATTACCCATACCACTAGGCTACAGCGGTACTTTTTGAATGGAATCATCATCACATCTGAAAACCTAGTCAGTGGTCTGCATTCAGCTCTGCAATTCTCTAAGTATACAGAGTTGAGCACAGCGCTTCAAGAGCCTTAATAGAGATCATCATTGGTCGGTCTGGGTGACATCACTAGATCGACCAATGATTGCCATTACTATTCCTAAGCATATATATCATTAATGAAGAATTATTCATTAATAATGAATAGTGAATGTATGATGTCACCTCTATATAAATATCTTGTCATTACATTCCTACAACTTCACCTCTTGAAGGACTACAAGTTCAATGAATATTTCAAATATATGGAATACTAGATTTTGCACGTGGCTTCACTCATGTTAATTCAAATCAAATTCAGGTTCCACCATATGTCAGCCATATTGGCATGCAATACGTCACTTATATTATGACGAGAGTTTAATCACTAAATATTAATTAAATTAAATTAAATTTTGCATTAGTATTACGATTTGAAAGTCTAAATTCTTGAGGAATAGTAAGAAAATAAGGGTTTTGTGGTTGCCTCATTAATCTTGGTTGTCTGCTAAAACTTACATATTGGAGATAGGGGCTTTTAATTTTATTTGGCAAATAGGCTATCAGCTGCGTCGATCTCAGTTATTGCCACAAAACATAACTTAACTCCTTTCTCAAGTTCTAATGTACCCCTATACCAAATTTCATCCAAATTGGTTCAGTGGTTTAGGTGTGAAAGTGTAACAGACGGACAGATCATATTTTATTTGTCATGTTGATAGGTAGTTGTAGTCCTCAAAAGTTCAACAACCTGGGGCCGTAGTCTATACAGGAAATAGCTACTGAATTCGGTCGTTCATTACGTAGCAACGTCAGGCCTTGGGGTGACGGGTGGAGCCGCCTGTCACCTTAGCAGAAGCGGCGCCCGTTGCGCTTCTCCCTGTTTCTGGGGACGATTTGGCGACTCTGATTCCCACACCCGAGGAGTGTCAGATCGATAGCGATGGCCCTGGGTCAGCCGGAGTGCGAGGGATATGCATGTTAACCTCACCTGGGGCAAACAACAATGACCCACAGGCGCCGTGCGTTTTAATTGGTTCGCATCCGACATAACCTGGTATCCGTGGGGATTTTTGGACGTAAAAAAAAAGTAGCAACGCAAACTTACTGATATTCCCAAGTCTACTAACGATATTACCTTATCGAAAGTCGTCGCAAACTTAACGAATTTTCGGTATTTGCTCGCCCTCTCAATTTGTAGTCTTGGGTTTGACGCAAGCATACTAATTTTCGTCGCTATCTTAGCTTACGATTTTGTAATGTACAAAGTCATAACGAGTAATGTACAAACTACGGCACCGGATCTGCAAAATTGGTCAAGTAGCTCGTAAGCATGACTGACAAACAAATGGAGAAACTCATTTTTGCATTCAAAAACTTTCGATCTATAATGTGTATTGAAATTTTATTCCACTTACCTTGAGGTAACAACCTTGGCATGCAAAGGGGTGCTGTGCTGGCATTGTAATTTTATGGGGTCACCAAATGGCAAATTGTATTGATTTTGTGGCACTGTTGCCATGGAATAGTGCTTTCTTTTTATATCAGTTTAATTTACTGTAAATGATTTGAGAGGGAGTAAGCTGACGTGATTGAATATTTGTGATCTAATTAGACTAAGGCCACACTACAATTCGTGTGAAAGAATACAAGTATCACTACCCCATCTCATCAGAAGGGTTTCTTAAGAGGCGGCTAGCGGAAAAATACACAGACGATATCCCTGCGAGAGAAGGAAAACTCAAAATTCGAAACGCCTCTGTGGCGTAGCGGTAGAACTTTCGATTGCTACGCAGGAGACGCGCGTTCGATTCCTGCTCCGTGCAAATATTTGTATGCATGACTATGTATATTTATATTAGTATGTATTTACAAAAAGCAGCATCTAAGTATGTTTATCCGCATACTAGATTCCATAACACAAGTTAGTTAAGCTATGCTTACCATGTGTCTAGATAGCGTTGTGTGGAATGTTGTGGAATATTTATTTATTATTAGGTATTATACTAAAAACCCTGTACCAACCCGTCTGGCCACCGAGGAAACAGTAGGCCAGTCTCGGGAACTTGGAGAGGCCTATGTCCAGCACTGGACTGCAATAGGCTAATTAATTAACACTACAAGTGACGGGCTTAGTGATTGATCCTAATTAATGTATTACGTTCTATCGAACTGGCAACACTGTAAGCGACGCGCCTGGTGCCTGTGTTTTCTGTTAAAGCAAAACCACTCATTCCACGGACACTGCTATAAAATCTATTTTTTTTATACCACTAAGTTAGAGTACAAGCACACGACACGGCCCACGTGATGGAAAGTGGTTACCGTGGCTTTTAGACGTTTGTAACACCAGATGAGTCACAGTCGCGCTGCTAACCCTGTTAGTACAGAGTTTCTGTGCCCTCAGCGCAGAAGACAAAGCAGGACAACTTCCCACTGACAGCACAAATTCTCCAGTGCGGTCTGACTACCCTACTTACCGCCGGGGACACAACACGAAGTCATTATGGCCGCGGAATTCTGTTGGGCGGAGGTACTTCCCCAGTCGTACTGCTCAATTGGGCGGAAATACCGCCGTGTACTACCGTCCTTATATGTACTTTAAAGCAATGCTGTTAAAGTCAATAATTAAAAGGCTTTTGCAGAGTGAATTAAAAAATGTAATAAAACTATTTTCATTTACTTTTGAACTTTAAAGGTATGAAAATAAAGTCTAAAATTTTATGCCGTTATTTGCAGTGTCTGTGCAATGACAATGTTTTTGCTTTAGAGGAATCGTGCGTCTGGTTCAGGCATGGGACACTTCCCTACTTGGACTCAGAACTTGGCGTCGTGAAATTCCAACCAATCAGCTTTTTCTGTAACCAATCAGAGGAAAGTAGTAGTTTTCTCTGATTGGTTACAGAAAAAGTATACTTGCCTAAAGAAAAAAATCGATTTCTTTCAACAGGCAAACTTCCTTTCCTCTGATTGGTTAATTGAGGTATTTGACATTTCTACTGATTGGTTCATTTTTCTGGACGCCGAGTGGCGATTGGCGAGTTTGTAACGCTGTCATTTAGCTCCTAGACGCCATATTTGTATATTTGTTTTGTTTTCGTGTTGGTGAAAATATTGTTAAAATTGAAGATTTCTGTTTTAAATATCTACTGCTTACGTTGAATTGAGTGACTACTCCTCTATAGTGTTGAATACTGCTAGTTTATCCTGTTTTGTGAGAAATTGACTCCTTGTGTTGTGTGAGAAATTGACTCTTTGTGTTTTGTGAGAAATAGACTGTTTATGGCGATATATTGACTCTTATTAAGTTTTTTGAGATATTGACTTTTTTTTGCTCTCAGATGTTGATTCTTTATTTCTTTATGTGAGTGTTTGACCTAGCTATATCAGCTCCGATAGGTTTGTATTCCTAACCGGTTATTACACATTAAATCATCAGCTGTTGTGAATAGAGCATATAATTGTATTTTTACAGCAAATAAATTACATTTTTCACGTTAAAGAAACTAAAAATGCCTTCTAACTATGATTATTCTTAGAATATGTAATAACGTGAATAGTATATATATATTTATTATAGTAGGCCTAATAAAGAAATTATGAATATTCGTTCAGGAATTTTATTTCGCTTTCCTAAATATTTTCGTTCAGAAATTTTATTTCAGTTTCCTAAATATTTCCAGCGAATAATCGATTCCAATTGTATGAAACCGATTTTTTTAAATCGGAATTAATCGATTATTAAGGAACTATGCAGTTCTTTAAGCCTATTTGGCTAGAGACGGCTAAAAAGGCGTATAGCTACCCCGGTGTAGAGGGAGAACTCTTCTCCCTCCTCGTACCCCGGCGTCGTGAAATATTAAAAAAAAATTGCCGAGCCGAGCTCGGATTTTTTGTTTGAAGTGCGCCCTCTTACTCTTATATACTCTTTGGTCTGGTTAGTCACCAAAGGAGTCGCGATACGATCAAACGCGTTGGCTAATTTTTGTTTGTCATCTAGTGACTTCTATTGAATTTGTTCAACAGATAGCGCGAAAGTGAATTGAATTACAAACTTAGATGCCTTGTGATGTAGCCACTGTATCTCTTATACACTAGTTTAGCTGCTAGCTTGTTACTAAGCGTGGCCTCGGCCGGGGTGCAAGGGATATGCCTGTCAAGCTCACCTTCGGCAACTAAATCGACCCACAGGCGGCGTGCGTTTTAATCGGTTCGAGTCCGACATAACCTCCTCCACCGTCTCAGGTGGGGAGGTATCCGTGGGGATTTTGAGCACGTAAAAAAAAAAGCGTGCCCTTAGCCAAATATATAAACTGGGTCGGCCGGGGTGCGAGGGATATGCCTGTCAACCTCACCTTCGGCAACCAAAACGACCTACAGGCGGCGTCCGTTTTAGTCGGTTTGAGTCCGACATAACCTCTCTCACCGGCTCCGGTGGTAGAAGTATCCGGGGGGATTTTGCGCACTTAAAAAAAAAAAAACCTAATATATAAATAATATATAAATATAATATTTGCACTGACCGGGAATCGAATATTATAGATATTATAGTTTGGGTGCCGGGGCATCTTTTGTCAGCAAAGCAAAGTTCCAGTAAGAGGAAGGTCTTGATCAGGTCACAAAAGCCCTTGAGGATTTTATTGCCTGCGTTAGCATATAGGCCCTTTTTGCAAGGGAATACATTACTGTGAGTTAGGGGACCAGGAATTGATATTTCGCGACAGATAATACTATTTCTTACACGTTCTTTTAATATATGAAATAATATATGGTTGAAATTCCAGTAGAAAAATTGAATCGGCTCAGGCGGGATTCGAAGCCTCCATTGGTTCCGATAATTCGTACGAATGTCGGTAGCCGTTGCCGTAAAACGGATATATGTATAGAAGAGGTTCTTCAAGAAGGGCATCAGAAGGTTTCTTCATGGTCGGCAGCGCGAGTGTGACACCCCAGGTGTTGCATACGTCCATAGGCCACGGTAACCGCTTCCCATCAGGTGGGCCGTGTGCTTGTCTGCCAAGTGGTATAAAAAAAAAAAAGAATTTGGATGGTTTCGGGCGAAGGTTCTCTGACTTAGTATTCAGAGCGTACCCTCTGTAAAGGAAAGATCGCGGGTTCGAATCCCGCCTGATCCGATTAATTTTTTCTATATCTTAATAGATTTGAATAGTTAGCATACTAAATACTTTGAAATGTCATTCAAAAGAAAAAATAATTTTATTTATATAGGACACGCCAAATTGACTTCACCTCGCCTGATGGTAAGCTAAAGGCCAAGTCTTAGGAAAGAGGGTCACCATTACAGACACATAACATGTTACAATGGTGGCACTCAGCTTGGCGGCCTCATTAGATGCTTTTTCATGCCCCACATCATAAAGGGTCACGATCAGAATGTCTAAGTGGCTCAATGTCCAATAGCGCAAAACGTCTAATGAGCAGTAAGTCTAATTAGCCAAACGTCTATGTAGCAAAACGTCCAACTATCAGATGGTCTGTATAGCAGAACGTCTATTTAGCAAAAAGTCAGGTTTTAAATATGTACACTCATGATAAAAAGTAAAAGTCATTTGTAAAAAATACATTAAATTTATTTGATACAAAAATGTGGTTAGTACTCTCTTAAGTATTATTACAATATTAGTGCAAAGATGAATTGGCTTATTCACCTAATATCCTTTTAATATTGCCAAGGTTCATTAAAAATTCAAAGGCACTAACTTTTTGATCCTCTAGCCTTTGCAGCTCTCTTTTGTATTTAATGTTAAACATGATGTCAATCTTCCTTCTCTTATTACCATCAAATAACAAATTCTTGTATTTGCGATCTTGCCAAAGCGCTTCCTTTCTAAGTGCTTTGAGGAATAGTAGCAAGGTTGGCTTTGATTTGATATTAGTGTTTAGACGCCTGTGCCAACCTTCGAGGGCATTGTTAGTGCGAAAATTATAATCGCCTGGACAGTTTATTACATCTGCTAGAGACTGTAGCCATTGTCTTTGAAAGTAATTTAAAAAAGCCACCATTTCTTCGCTTTTGCGAGCCTTTTCAACAATGCTAGTCCAACATTCAGTAATGTATGGAGAAGGTAATAAAGGTAAATTGGAACATACTCTGACAATATTTCTAGACTCTCTGCTTTGTTAAGATGATAATAGCATCCCGTTATTTGAGTGGTCGGAAAGGCATCTTTGATTCCATTGATAAGCGCTGTCTCATAATCGCATTTAATGGCCATCATGTCTATTTCAAAATACTGCTTGATTAGGCCAAATAACCGTTCATAGGTTTCCTGTCTCTTATCAGGTAGTAATGCATAAATAACTCCCATAACACAAGTTATATCCTCACAGCTATTCAAATCAACGTGAATTGATAATAGCTGGTAGAATGGTTTGGGCGTAGCTTTAAATGTTCCATCAACAAAATACATCTTATTTTTCAAAGACTTAATGCATTGCCGACTGATCGGAGTTGAGAATATTAATATTTTATTATTGTTACATCCATCTTCACAAATAAGGAAATTGTCTGCCAATATTTCTGGAATTATTACCTCATTCAAATTTTTAAATTCTGTTTTACAAACATTTAAATATTTGCGACGAGCCCGGAACAATGTATCTTTTTTAGAATTAAAATGTGGTACCTGTTCAATCTCATCCTCTTTTCCGAATTCATTCTCAAAAATTTTCTGTACAGGTTTGGCTTTTTGGCGAACTAATTTCTTGCACCTATCCATCACTATGTCACTCCTGTTTTTATCAAAATTAGCTTTACAGGTATGTTGATTTAACTGACGAATGATTTTAGTTTCGTCTTTATTAATGGTAAGGGATGCACAACACTCATTGCGCTTGGAGCATCTCCACAGCGTTGTCCCTCCCTTATTTGTGACATTTAAATTGTACCTGTGACCATTCAGCAGCAGCACACGCTTTTTCTTTTGACTTTCGATGAAAAAAAAAATTTGTTCTTCGCCCATTATTAAAATTAGAAATCAATACTATTTTATTCTATTTGTAATGAAAAGCAAAGCAATTACAGGAAAAACAAATGCATTCATGACAATGTCAGTCACCATTAAAAAGTTATTAATAATATACTCTACGAAGTATATTATACCAAAGAGTCTGTATGTAGTGTAGATATCCAGGAGCAATGAGCGTGTTGAATTATCTGCTTGAGTATCCAGTCATTTTGAGAAACTGACTTTTTGCTAAATAGACGTTCTGCTATACAGACCATCTGATAGTTAGACGTTTTGCTACATAGACGTTTGGCTAATTAGACTTACTGCTCATTAGACGTTTTGCGCTATTGGACATTTAGCTAATTAGACATTCTGATCGTGAAGGATCATAAAGGACACTTTTTTCTTTTTTACGTGCGCAAAATCCCCATGGATACCTCCCCACCGGAGCCGGTGGAGGAGGATATGTCGGACTCGAACCGACTAAAACGCACGTCGTCTGTGGGTCACTTTGGTTGCCGAAGGTGAGGTTGACAGGCATATCCCTCGCACCCCGGCCGACCCAGGGCCATCTCTCACGATCTGGCCCTCTTCTCGAGTGTGGGGACTACAAAGTCCCCAACTCGTCCCCGGAAACGGGGACGAGTTGGACAGGCGCGCCACCGCCGCGGCCTGCTTCTGCCAGGGTGACAGGCGGCTCCACCTGTCACCCCCAGGTTGGCACTCATGGGGGGCGGAGGTCGTTCATCGACCTCGGACGCCCGAGTTGCCTTCGTACGCAGGCAGCTTGGCTTGCGATCCTTCGTCGCTCCCGCTGCCGCTTCCGCCCCGCCTCCTCCTTCATCATAAAGGACCCGAGTCTGTAGGAAGAAGGAAACACTTGAATTTAAAAGTATCTTTCTATTGTTACACAGAACATAGTCCCGAAGCTGAATACAAGCGATGGCTGCGCGAGTGCTACGAGACGGCGCACACCCGCGCGGTGGAGTGCATCAAGCGCGGCCGCACCAACTCGCGGCTTCAGGCCTTGGTGACTGCTTGCAAGCTGATGCAGGCTGAGGGCAAATACCCTCTGGAAGACTCCGCTGGTTACTACTTCCCATCTGCCAGACTCAAGGTGAGATATCGGAGTTTTCTTTACTCTCTACATGACCTTTTTTGTACCACTTAGGTTAGATGGCAGACAAGCACAGCGCCCACTTGATGGAAAGTTGTTACTATGGCCGTGTATGTGTGCACACTAGGGGTGACACACACGTCTGCGAGAACCTTCTAATGCCCTTCTTGAAAAATCCCTATATTGTAGTTGCTTGGATGAGGTATAGCAGGGACACTACACTACCTTTGGTGGACTGATAGAGGATCGATTAAGATATAGAAAAAATTGAATAGGTTCAGGCGGGATTCGAATCCGTGATCTTTCTCTTACAGGGGGAACGCTCTAACCACTAAGCCACAGAACCTTCGCCCGAAACCATCCAAGTTCTTCTATAATATATCCGTCTTACGGCGACGGTATATGTACAGAAAATGGTATTAATTTCGCCTATATGTACAGGGTCCTATCAACATCTTTGAAGCCAGAGCCATCCTCACTTGCTACTTAATGCAACTGTTAAACAAGAGAAGAGGCTCTGACGCAGGCTTTTCTCAGGGTTGAGAGGTCAACCGGCAGTCGCTTCCAGAAAAGCCGACATACCAATCACAAACAATAAGCGGCTGTTGATGTGACCAAGTTTTAGACCAACGTTTTAGACCGCTTAGGTGTCACCTGCATATGGAGCAGAAAATACGATAGCGCAAATTATGCATCTGAGGGTTGTCTAGTACAGACACGCTTGTCCATGCATTCGACGTTACACACCTACAGAATACGACGACTATAATAACCTCGTGATGTGTTCCCGGCGGTGAGTAGGGTAGCCAGAGCTCACTGGAGAGTTTTTGTGCTATCAGTGGGCAGACTAGAGGCTTGTCCTGATTGTGTCTTTTGCAATGACGGCACAGAAAATCTTTGTTCTTACAGGGTCGGTTGGTAGCATGGGTGTAACGCCCCTGGTGTTACACACGTTCATAGATCACGGTAACTACTTTCCATCAGGTGGGCCGTGTGCTTGTCTGCCACGTAAGTTGTATAAAAAGAAAACATAATTTTAAGATTTCTTAAAATGTTAATGTTTATTGTTACAGAACATATTCAGCACGCTGTTAGACTCGGAGATACCGATGTCTGCGCCCATCGCGCGCTTCCAGGAGTTCACCGAGTACAGGGACGTGCAGCAGTACGGCTTAAAAGTACTTTCGACCCTCGCCTATCGCAAGTAAGCATATCACTTACGCTTTTTCTGATACAATTTCTTAGATTTATTCACCCCATCTCTTCCCATGCTGTGTCGTAAAAGGCGACTAAGGGATAGGGCTGTTTAACATCAGACAGATATATACAGCCCAGACTCAGCCTCAGATGAATGGTTTGTGTCAACAATAGTGCCTGATATACGGCAATAGGCTCACTACCTCTTATGTGGGACTGAATACAATGATTGGTGAATTTTTGTTCACCTCTGCCTAACCCTCTGGGGATGGGGGCGTGATTTTATGTTTTTATGTATGTTATGATATAATAGCAGGAGGTAGGACACGATGGTATTTCCGTCCTAATTGAGCAATCCGACTGAGGAAGTACCTCCACTCTACAGAATACCACGGCTATAATAACCTTCTGTTGTGTTCTCGGTGGCGAGTAGGGTAGCCAGAACTCGCTGGAGAGTTAGTGCTGTCAGTGGAAAGACCAAAAGCTTATCCTGCTTTTTCTTTTACACTGACGGCACAGAAACTGTGTTTTCAGGGTTGGCAGCGCGATTGTGACTCCCTTGGTGTTGCGCACGTCCATAGCCCAAGGCCCACGATAACCACATTCCATCAGGTGTGCCGTGTGCTAGTCTGCCAACCAAGAGGTATAAAAAAAATCATGAAGTAGGATTGAATATGATAGTTTTGTTTATTATTTTAGGAATTCATTGCCTCAATGACGTCGTTTGTCCGTATTCTTAACTCCCTTAAGTAGTAGCGAGATGATATATAGCCTATAATCTTTCTCGATAAACGGGCTATTTAACACAAAAATATTTTTTCAATAATCAGTAATTCCTGAGATTAGCCGGTTCAACCAACAAAACAATTAAACCAAACAAACAAACAAACAAACTCTTCAGCTGTATATTATAATATTAGCATAAATTAAAAATAAATAGGGTTCTTCAAGAGGGGCATCAGAAGGTTTCTTCGTGGTCAGCAGCGCGAGTGTAACACCCTCGGTGTTGTATACGTCCATAGGCCACGGTAACCACTACCTATCAGGTGGGCCGTGTGCTTGTCTGCCACCTAAGTGGTATAAAAAAAAACCGTTAGATATATTCTATGATATTCGCATAGACTTCCAATGGTATTATATAGATATACCTACCTTTGTGAATTCGAAGAGGGTACCTGTGACGAATGGGGTCTGATTATGTTAATTTAGAAGGCGGCTAAAATTCAGTTTTGATTTCACCTCATACTTCCAAATGCTCAAAACTGTATTATCGTAATCAAGAAAGAACAATGACATAGTAATAGTTTCTTAACATTAAATTGAGGCAAAATAAAGAGTTAATTTAATCAATTCTTGTGACAATGGAGCAAGAATACAAGTATCACCTTATATATTGGGATATATTATATATTATAGATATATTATAAGTTGGGATAACTCATCTGAGTGTTGTCGTAAGAGGCTAATGACGGAAAAATACGCAGACGATATCTGCGAGAGGAGGAAAACTCGAAATGAAACCCTGTACCTACTCGTCTGGCCACTGTGGAAACAGTAGGCCGAAGATCTCAACATTAAAAGAAGCCTATGTCCATCAGTGGACTGCGATTGCCTTATTGATTCACCCCTCTTTTCATTGAAATCGTGAATGTTTTTAAGGTTCCATACCTCAAAAGGAAAAAGTCGGTACCCTTATAGTCTACTATAGGATAACTTCGTTGTCCGTCTGTCTGTCTGTCAAGATCAAAAAGTCATACCACATATCAATGGTCAATAACGTCTTGAAACTCTGCAAAAAATTAAACTTTCAAGACGTTATATAGTGACGTGATATATTACGGTTTATGTAGGATAAGCAACGGAACCCTCGGTGCGCGAGTCCGACTCACACTTGACCGACTTTTTTTAACATTTAATCTGATCTAATCGAATCAAAATATTTTTATTTATTTATTTAAATGCACAAAGCACATCACAATCATTTACGTATTATAAATACAATGTTTAGATCTGGATCGTAACATAAATATGTGCACACATAGAGAAACAAAAAGTTTACACAATATACATCTCTGATTTAGAAATACTGAAATATAAGTTTAGATTTGGATGCCTCCATAAATTAACAGAATTAGGCCTCTGGTAGGTAAATTGTGATTGCAAAGAAAAATACGGTCGTATGTGTATATAAGCTGCAACCGTCATCTTCAACAGTCAATCTTGCTCAGGCATTCTAGTCGCTTGATAGTCTACCGATAGCTTCGTTATGTACCCGGTTTCTCTATTCTTGAGACCTCCGGATCCTGGTCTACTTAATGGTGGGATAAAATACGGTAGACGTCTATCAATATATTTTTTAACAACACATCGGAAGATCCATCAGCTACTATGGGTGAGTGGCAGTACTCTTTTTATTTTAGCTCAGTTTAAGAGGAACTTTTCTAGAATAAATTCTGGCAGCAGAACGTAGTTCGAAATATGAATCACGGATTTTTTTTTTATTGTCGTCTTGAGGGTATCTGTTTTGGTTTTATTTAGAGTGTTCCTTCTCTCGCAGTGATGTCGTTTGCATATTTTTCTGTTAGTCGCCTCTTACGACACCCTTCGAATGAGATGGGGTGGTGATATTTGTATTCTTTCTCCGTCATTTAAAAGTATATTTTGCATATAGACAAAGTTCTCATTAACATTTTAGATGTGACGGTATACTTTTTTAAATTTTTCTAGAAGTGATTTATAAGTGTTGAAATAGTGGGTATTTTTATGCTCGGAACAAATAATAGATTATGAACAGATGTGACGATCTGTCTATTATAGTTTTTTTTTTTTTTTCTTCTTTTACGTGCGCAAAATCCCCACGGATACCTCCCCACCGGAGCCAGTGGAGGAGGTTATGTCGGACTCGAACCGACTAAAACGCACGCCGCCTGTGGGTCGTTTTGGTTGCCGAAGGTGAGGTTGACAGGCATATCCCTCGCACCCCGGCCGACCCAGGGCCATTTCTCACGATCTGGCCCTCTTCTCGGGTGTGGGGACTACAGAGTCCCCAACTCGACCCCGGAAACGGGGAGGCGCGCCACCGCCGCGGCCTGCTTCTGCCAGGGTGACAGGCGGCTCCACCTGTCACCCCCAGGCCGGCGCTCATGGGGGGCGGAGGTCGTTCACCGACCTCCGACGCCTGAGTTGCCTTCGTACGCGGGCAGCTTGGCTTGCGATCCTTCGTCGCTCCCGCTGCCGCTCCCGCCCCGCCTCCTCCTTCACGAGCATTACTTGCTCGCAGAAGGAGGCGCCGGCCGCCCACGCATCCGCGCAGCGGACCATCGCCGCGAGCAGTCTATTATAGACTTAGTAAAATGGTATTTGCAGTACCTACGGGTATCGTTCTTAATCGACTTCGTACAAATGAAGGTTATGTCATTCTGATCTCGGGATTTTTTTTATAAATTTAATTGTATACACGTTCCCCATTCCTAGCGACCAAAATCGCTTTTTTAAAACCTAATGTTTTCTCTGAAGTCCTCCTATCCTCACCAGATTAGTTTTTTGGGTATTTGACTGACTAATCAAATTAGTAACTTTTTACTAATGAAATACATTGCGACCTGAGACGGTGCGCACTGTGCGGTATGAAAGAAACTTCATCCCACGCACACTCAAGGTGTGGAATGACCACCCAAGTGCGACCGGGGTCGGTCGGCGTGAGATGTCGTTCGGTGTTCCGCAGGGATCGGTTCTTGGGCCGCTCCTGTGGAACATCGGATACGACTGGGTGCTTCGCGGTGAGCTCGCGGATGGCGCCGCCGTCACGTGCTATGCGGACGACACGCTAGTGACGGCGAGCGGGGCTACATACCGCGAAGCGACCCTGAGGGCCACGACCGCGGTTGCTCAAGTCGTGGACGGATCCGGCGGCTGGGCCTTGAGGTGGCTCTGCATAAATCCGAGGCCATGTTCTTTCATGGACCTCGGCGCACGCCACCACCTGGTTCCAGTCTCACAGTGGGAGGCACTCTCATCGGCATCAAGCCCCAGATGAAATATCTGGGGCTCGTGCTCGACGGCCGGTGGGACTTCGGGAAGCACTTCCGAAGTCTGGGCCCCAAATTGGTGGGCACAGCCAACGCTCTGGCGCGGCTACTGCCTAACCTGAGGGGCCCGGAGGACTCCTGCAGGAGACTCTACGCGGATGTCGTGCGGTCCATGGCCCTGTACGGGTGTCCCGTGTGGGCGGACACCCTGAATGATCGGCACATGCCCCTGCTGCAGCGTCCGCAGCAGAAGTTGGCGTGCCGCATCATAAGGGGGTACCGCACGATATCCTTCAACGCGGCGAGTCTCCTCGCCGGATCGCCACCATGGATCCTGGAAGCGAGATCCCTTTCGGCGCTATACCGGTTCCGAAAGGCGGCGCGGGAGCGGGGTCACGATCCTGAGCCCGAAGAAATTCGGGCCGTGAGATCCCGGCTCCACAGGGAAATGGTGGCGGAATGGGCGCTACGACTTGGGCGACCAGGCGCAGGGCGCGCCATAGTAGCGGCGGTAAGACCCATCATGGGGGAGTGGCTAGAGAGGCCACACGGCAACCTCTCGTACCGTCTGACGCATATGATCACCGAGCACGGGTGCTTCGGAAAGTATCTGCGTCGAATGGAGAACGAGCCAACGTCCGAGTGCCATCACTGCGACGCGAGCGAGGACTCGGGGCCGCACACGCTCACCGAGTGTCCGGCGTGGGAGACGCCGAGGCGGGGGCTTGTGGCGGCCCTGGGAGTGAGGGTTCTCACGCTCTCCACCTTGCTCGCGGCGATGCATGGTCCGCTGCGCGGATGCGTGGGCGGCCGGCGCCTCCTTCTGCGAGCAAGTAATGCTCGTGAAGGAGGAGGCGGGGCGGGAGCGGCAGCGGGAGCGACGACGGATCGCAAGCTGCCCGCGTACGAAGGCAACTCGGGCGTCGGATGTCGATGAACGACCTCCGCCCCCCCATGAGCGCACGCCTGGGGGCGACAGGTGGAGCCGCCTGTCACCCTCGCAGAAGCAGGCCGCGGCCGCGAGTGTGACACCCCTGGTGTTGCATACGTCCATGGACCACGGTAACCACTTCCCATCAGGTGGGCCGTGTGCTTGTCTGCCAACCTAAGTGGTATAAATCATTGAGTTATTGTAACGTCATAATATTCAATAGTCAAATAATTTACTAGTATAAGTAGGGTAGATGATTAAAAACTAAATAAAAACGATAAAATAAGAACCAACTCAACTTGTACCGCTCTTTTACCATTTTTAATTTAATAAGCTCAGTATAATTAATATTATTATTTATGTATAACAAACTAGCAGCTATTGAGCTGATGCGTGTGTGTTCTGTGATCTGGATAGTTGGTCAAGTTTTTAAAAACATTCACATTGAGTGCTAAAACGACGTCTTTTGGTAGTCTGTTCCACTCTCTAACAATACGGTTAGGTAGAGAGTACTTCCGGGGTTCGAGACTGAATCGTTTTGTACATAGCTTTAGTGAGTGGCTTTAGTGGTACATCGGCCAGAATTTGAAACAAGGCATCTCGATTTTAACCTCTAAACTAATAACACTCAACCGCGGTAGCTTAGTGGTTTAGGTAATGGACTGCTGAGACGAGGTCTCGGGTTCGATCCCAGGTTTTACTATGGCACACACCAATGACCTTTCGATGCTTTTCGAAGTTATGTGTGTATTTATCGCAGGTTTATAAGTGCTCGGTTAATGGCAATAGGCACGCCACCTATTACATTGGGACCTAAACATAAACTGGCGAAATGTAGGTGCTAACACCTCTGCCTACCCCTTCGGGGATATAGGCGTGAGTTTATGAGTTTATATGTAAAAAAATATTGAACAGATGCGAGATACTAAATATCGTATCTTGTCCACAGATCACCAACTGCGGTTTATATGCAGAACTACTTGGAGTTGCTGGATAAGCTGCTGGTGTGCGAGATCACCCTGGACAACAAGGGCAAGCTGAAAGAGAGAGGCGTTGATGAAAAAGAGGAGAAAATACTTTGTGGAGCAGAGGGTAGGTGGACTTTGATCATTTTTTGTTTATTTATTTTATACATTAAAGTAATTAGTGTGCTACGTTCAGCAATGAACTGCAATAGGCAAATTGTTTGATTGATTTGATTTAGAACTTTTCCTATGCATTTAGATGGGAAAAAGTGTTATTAGTTATTATATATAATAGTACTCTAAACCGACGAGCATGCATGAAGAATGTAATGAGAGTGAATGAAGCGAGAGTAATATGTCAGGATCGTAGCAAATGGAGATCTGTGATCTCTGCCTACCCCTATGGGAGACAGGCGTGATTTTATGTATGTATGTATGTATATAATAGTATACTTAGTCTGGCCATACACACTATACGTAAGTCTTGTTTTGCGTGCGTGTCCACTCCCTCTGGCTTTACCTCACCGGACCAATGAGGTGGATTGCGTCAAATCGGCGTACGTGGCCGGAAATCGAATGTAGGTACCTTAAAGGAGATCGAAGAGACCCCGACCACCCTTTTCTTCAACCCTGTATTTCAATTATACATATAGGTAGTCGTTTTTTATACACTATTTAACGCGACCCACCTTATGAAAAGTGGTTACCGTGACCTGTGGACGTGTAACAGTCGTCCTTTGCAAGTAACTATCATCCCCTGATATTTTACCAACTCAGTAGGAATCTGTCCTCGGCAGTTACAAAACGGCTGAACTTCAATAGGTATTTTAGCAATTATATATTATAATATATATATATATATAAAATATAATAGCAAATCCTTGACAATATCAATGACGCACATATGCGTCATACATTTAACTAAGTATGTTTGATACATTATGGCCACGTGTCGGTTAACGGACCCGTGATTGTATTTAAGTTTTTGCTCGTTGTATAATTTTCTGTACTCACAGTGAAGTTTCTACCGACAGATAAGACTCCGTTCCCGTACAACCCGGGCGTGTGCCGGCGCTACGCCAACCGCTGCTGGGGCTTCGCGTGCCAGTGGCCGCTGTGCGAAGAGCCGCGCTCGCATCGACGCGCGCTCTTGCTGCTGGTGGAGCGCCTCATGCCTCTGCTCACCAAGCCGCATCTCGCCACCGATATGCTGTGCGACAGCCTGGATGCGGGTGAGTTGAGACACTTACCACACCCCTGTAACTATATTAGCAAGCATTGCTTTGCTATTTGACTGAATCATTGTCATCTTCAATAATAGGTATTAGTACTTAAATATGTTTTAAAACGATAACAATCGAGTTGATAACATGTTTTAAACCAATAATAAAATTTTCTTATTTTTAAAATGACAGTTTTGTTAAAATTGACTTCATCGTGTTCAATTAGGCAGACAACATGTTACCAATATAACTTTTGTGTCATGCATATAAGCTTCATCTGCTTGGCTGTAGATTTTTCTTTGAAATTTGTGTCATTGCCCACGAACCCGTTGACAAGTTGATCTGTAGCCAAGAGGCAACCAATTGACCTATTAAACATTTATTACTTCATAATAGAAATATTTGAAAAAAAAAAATGGGTAAATAAAAAGGTAATTTATGTATAGGTGGGCCCATAAGCATGCTGGCATTACAAGGTGTGTTGGAACTTGTGCGGGCGCACAACATCGACTACCCCGACATGTACGACCGATTGTACGCCATGTTCGAGCCGGAGATGTTCGCCACACGATATAAGAAGCGACTCATGCATCTGGCTGATGTGTTCCTTAGTTCCACGTAAGTATTTTAACTCATAATCGTAATAAAATATAATAAGGTTGAAGGGTGAAGATTCTCTTAAATGAGTATATTCTTGCCCACAGTCACCTCCCCGAAGCGTTGGTAGCCGCCTTCGCAAAGCGGTTGTCCCGACTGGCGCTCGTAGCATCAGCAGAAGACGCGATAGGTCTACTACAGCTCGTAGCTAACTTGCTGCTACGGCACCCTGCTCTGAAGCGTATGATTTGCTACGAAGATTCGCTCAACATCAGTAAGTCAGCTTCAGTTTTATTTTGATAGTAATTTGATAATACAAAGTTAAGTCGGTCAGCTTGCGAATTAGCAAAAAAGTAATAAAATAAAAGTTAAATGTCGTAAGGTAATATGACAATCAATACTACTACCTACTATTCATAAATTAAGAATTTTTGCATGCCAATAAGCAGCAGGTAGGCTGAAGAGAACTTATTTCCTATTTAAATGTACTACCCAACATCTTTATATACCTTTGGTTAGCAAATAAATTATTATTATTATTATTTAATACACTAGCAGCATAAGCTGATGCGTGTATATCACTGCACTTGTGTTTTGATTGTCCAATGTTTATCAAGTCTATTTTTAAAAATATTCACATTAGGGACTTTTATTACACTTTCCGGACTAAATGATTTAAAAAAATATATATTCTGTTGTGACGCATATATGCGTCATCGGCTTGGCAAGTGGAATTTTGACTCACCATTAGACCAGGGTGACCAGTCGGTTTTAGTAGATTTTAAAATGTACAGTGTCAACGGACCCGTACGTGATGGAGGAGACGTGCGCGAGCGCGTCCCGCGCCCTGGGCTCGTCGCTGTGGGAGGTGGTGGCGCTCCGGCGGCACGGCGCGCCCGCGCTCAGCGCCGCGGCCGCCCGCCTGCTCGACACGGGCGCCGCGCGCGTGGCGCCCGCCCCGACCGCGCCCGTGCACGACCTCGCGCCGGTCAGTCTTACTACTTGCTACTCATTATCATCTTAACATTGTTTCCGGTTGCATACCGGCATGAATGAGTAAAATGTTTTTGACGTCTGACTTGGATTTTCAAGTTCAAGAATTGACGACTTCAAAGGAAATTCACTTCAGCATGTTCAATTAGGCTTGGCTTATTTATTTAACGTGTTTTTCGTTAGGTCTATTGTGACGCATATATGCGTCATCGACTTAACCGAGGCATTCTTCGACCTACAATATTTACGCCATTTAGTCGACTCAGGAATTTAAGGACAGTAGAGGAAGCTCACATTCAACTCTTTCTTTCCAGTCATTTGACGCCGAACTAAAACGAAGATTCAAGACGATAGAAATGAACTTTGTGCGACCACAGGGCATGACGTCAACTGGGGAACGCGTCATGCAGTACTGGGAGCTGATGGCCTGAACGTCACGCTCGAGCACCACAGAAAGGTACTATACGTACCTACACACTCGCGCATTTATCCGCTTCATAGGCGAGTGAGCACCAGATCCTACTTACGTGATAATTATAGAAATGGCGGACTGACAATGACCGAATGAGAGACTGAATGATAAATTAAAAGCATAGAGAAGCAGGATAGAACAGGCAAGGACAATATTTCTTATAATTCTTGTGTAGTCTGGATTTGGTCAGTACCACAGCAGCAAGGCAAGGCTACGTATCATGTACGGCCTCAATTTTAAGAGCCATTTGTAAATGAGGTCTAAACTTTAAGGTCATATGAGTGTGTAGCCTAACGCAAATGGTTGGACCAAAACCTTTTTGTCTATCAGCACATAATTTTCATAGCGTTGAGATATTGTTTTTTAAATCCTGCTATTTTATAGTTAGTTAGCAGTATATCCGTTTTGTTATCGTTATTTTGTAAGTGTATCGTTAGCTTAACCCTTCACGATTGAACTTTTCATTCTATATGACAATATTCACGATGATTTTTAACTGTAGTGGAAATTATAGAGGGAATTTAAATTCTTCGAATATACTAATATATTATTACATTTTACTATTAAGCAATTGTGTCCAGAAATATAGAGGCAAGCTGTTGAGCAGCCGTCAAGATTGTATGATCGATATATTATTGATCATACAATTTCGATACAATGGTAGTGTTACACTACAGTATTCTAAGACAGACGTTTTTGTAAGTGTAGCCATGGGAAACATTTAGTTGCAGAGCAATTTAATGATCAAATTAAAAAAAAAAGATTGAATACTGTGTGAATTTTAAGTGGATATCACTCGTTGAATTTAAACCATCACTCTGCGACCTTGGTTACCTAAAAAATAATCGATTTGGCTTCTTAATCGTGATAGAATGCGTCAAAAAGTGATTTTATTTTAAATCGTGATAGAATGCGTCAAAAAGTAGTTTTATTTTCACAGTTGATTGAAATTTTGTTAATCTAAACTTATGTTGTATTGAACTCATAAAAAGTATAATCAGCGATGGCAATAAAAAAAAATACACAAATAAATTAGTGATATATTTTATTGCTGAATGTTATCTATCTTTTGGCAATGAAATTGGCGCCAAAAACCTTTTATAATGTAATAATTAAAAGATTTTTGGTGCTGACGTGGGAAAAGGCTCATTGCTGTTATTTTATTTTCTGATAGTATTAATGTAAATTCGAGATTTTATGTGTGTAAAAATGATAGATTTTCAAACATAACGTCTTATATAACGCACACAAAAATAAGAAAGTGACATATTACCGTGAACTATAATTTTTCGTTGTGGTTCCAAAACTCCTCTAGTAAAGTCACTATTTTACTGGTGTGTGTAATACAAACAGACTTGACTTTGTCTGTCAGTTAAGACCATACAATCTCACAAATAAAATTAAGCGGTCAAATGATACAGTCAGCAAGTGTTATTAAATATTTGTAGCAGATTTCACCAAGTGCCATCATACAACAGCATTAACAGTCTGTAAGTTTGTTCATTAAAATGCTGTGCAACTAGATGTTGACTACGAGGCTTTTGAAGTTCGGATGTTATCCGTAACAGTAAAATTTCGGCCTAGCGCAGAGAGCGATAAATTTAGCTTGCCTTTGGTAATTGTTGATCATAATGACCTAATATTATAAGAAGTTTTCGCTCTTTTGTACAGTTATTACAGTAACATTTTTGTGGGTAAAAGAAATTACCACACATGCTTCCAGTAAGGGACGCCGTTGATCGGAGGGGTGATCTGCCCTTCTGTGTGGGTCGTTTCACACATTTTCCCAAAAAATTATTAAACTTCCCAATTGTTATGAAAAATACACAGATATGAATATTAAAACGGTAGTTTAAGATTTTGAATAAATTTTGCACTCTAATATTATAGATATAGCGACTGAAATGGCAACCGGTCTTATCCACTATTTACAACTAAACGGGCCAGAGATAAAGAATCAATCAAAGAATCAATTTCATTTATTTAGTTTAGTTTAGGCTTAGGTTGGGTTTCCTCCAATTTCTTCAAAAGAACGGCAATTTCATATGTATTTCTTATTTGTTAAGGCTGCCCCTAGATCAATTATATTGCGCAGCATTACGAATTGTGCAATACAATTGACTGTTTAGGCTCAATATTGAAGAATTCGCTTAAAGAAATTAAGTCTAAAATTTATTGGATCTTAAATAAATAAATATGACCATGCAATGCTGACTGTACTGAGGGTTGACCAACCCAGAAGTCGACGAATACAGAAAAGGTCAGAAACAGAAGTAGTTACAACCAGAAGCGGGTAGATTAAGAAATAGACCGATAAAGCAAAGGACTTCACAAGAACTCGTCCTATGTCGTCAAATCTAATTTAATGCCATTTTTGCAGTGTCTCCTCCGGTGTATAAAGTTGTACAATATATAGGTCTGATTACCAGTTCAGTCGTCAGGTGGAATTAATGTTGTAGTTGGGTTGTTTTTTTTAAATATTTTTTTTAATAACTGCTTGTGAATCTGTGATGATTGTTGGGCTTGGACTCGATAGTAAGTTTCTTGAGTAATTTATTAATAAGTTTAGAATTGTATTTACGGCCAGTATAATCACCATGTAACAGTTTAACTTCAGAATTGATTACACGAAAATTACTACCATTTTTTTTTGTTAATTTCACAAGTACACACACATTTAGCTTATATGGGTTATATAACCCATATAAGCTAAATGTACACGTTGATTCGTAACAGTAGTGTGCTCAACGGGGTACGAATCTGCTACCCCATTAAATGCAACTCCGACATGCCGTGGCAAGATGATCTTAAAGAAATTTTGTCAACGAGAAAAAATGATTTGTAAATCTTAAAACTATGCGTATCCGGCCTTTTTACGAACTCTTCGCATTTGGTACAATAGTTTCTTCTAAGGCTCAAACACTTCTGCAATACTTCTTTGTCATACATAACTTATATATAGAGATGTTACTGAATTAATACAATAAAAAATGTTTAGTACCTCTATCTTTCTGGTATCACCTGGACAGCTCGTAATAGACTGGGACCTTTTTACAAGGCAGCACGACACGTCCGTAGGCCTCGGTAAAGTCTACCCATCAGGTGGATCGTGTGCTTGTCTCCCACCTAATTGGTATAAAAATAGTACCACACGGCTTAAGCCATTCATAGTTACCATAACCTACATTTAGTGGCTTTCTTGCCCGCTCAGTGTAAATATTTTTTATTTACGATTTTTTTGGTACATCAGTGATGTCTGTTAAGTTTATACAAGATTTTTAGTTGCTTGTGATATTATTACTAAATAAATAGAAGACATGATTCGTCTGCCTTTGTGTTTTAACCATATGAAACATAACGTCAAGGCCAATCTTCTCGATCTAAAGCGAAAATAAAGTTAAGACCAATGTTCTTCTCTTGAATAAAATTTTAAGCATTTAGTGTATATATAGTTAGCATACTAAATGCTTGAAATTTCAATTTTACAGTTTTCAATCAAACCTTTGCGCCGGGAACGAATGGGCACCTTTGCGCCGAGAACGATGCGGAGTGGGTTGAATGATCGCGAGTTTGTGTCGTGTATTTATGTTTTAATTATTTTGTATGTGATAAATTTCAAAATCGATTAAGATAGAAAATAATTAAAAGGTCCAGGCACGATCTTTCCCTTACAGGGGGAACGCTTGTGAAACCATCCAAATTCTTCTATACATTTCTAAGCATTTGGATGGTTTCGGGCGAGGGTTCGGTGGCTTAGTGGTCGGAGCGTTACCCCTGTAAGGGAAAGATCACGCCTGGACCGATTCAATTTTTTCTATTTTAATCAATTTCGAATCCAGCCTGTATCTAAACCGAAAAAAAAAAACGCTAAGATCAATCTTCTTCTCTATTTAAACCGATTGACTAGGTGCATTTATTAAAGACTAGCACCGCGCCGCGGTTTCACCCGCGTAAATCCTGATCCCATGGGAATATCGGAATAAAAAATAGCCTATGTTACTCACGAAAAATGTAGCTTTCTAATGAAAAAAGAATTATTAAAATCGGTCCAGTACTTTTTGAGTTTATTCGTTACATACAAAAATACAAATCTTTCCTCTTTATAATATTAGTATAGATAATCAAATAGTTTTGGCGACTCGTATTGTGATGATAGCTTTTAGATCTTGGGACCACATTGCTCAGTACTATGTCAGTACAATTGCTTCTTCCCGTTGTGCCAGCTCGCTAATGTTTCCATCTACCCTCTCGTAATTAATCAACATTGAGTTAAGCTCGCCTTTGTTCACCAAGACGTATTTTTGATTGGCTTTTGATGTATTATTTTCCTGTGTACAATAAAGAATTATCTAACGTTTCACTGTCGTCATCTAAATGGACGCAACGATTTCCTACAATAATGTGCACTTATACTTTTTTATTCGAATGTTCGTGAACTAGTATCTTAATGTCCTTTGCATGTAACATATCTGTAAGCTACATTCAACCTTGGCAAAGAATGAAACCTCTAGGTTGTACAAACCCTGCTACTGCCTGTGAATTTGATATTAAAAAAAAAAGACGTCTAGTTTATTGTTTTATATTTATTCGTTCGAACATTCTGTTACTTTGTTTAAATGTTGTTACGGCTGGTCAATATAGCTCTATCATGCTATATGCTCGTCGCAGCGGCCTGCTTGGTACCGCAGGAAATTCTATAATTACAACTGGGTATGGTGTTGAGGCGACAGTTGTTCCTTTGACCTGGTGTCTTCGGAAGAAGAAAACATACGTTTTGAAGTTCGGTTAACTTCTGAACTGCTCGTATTGGTTCCACGTATCACTACTGTCATCCTACAGTGACAATTATTCGCAACGATTTTCTATTGTAGTGGCTGCTTGAATTGGTTCCACGTACAACTGCTTTCATCCTACAGTGACAATTATTCGCAACGATTTTGATTCGTAGTGTCTGCTTGAATTGATTCCACGTACAACTGCTTTCATCCTACAGTGACAATTATTCGCAACGATTTTCAATCGTAGTGTCTGCTTGAATTGGTTCCACGTACAACTGCTTTCATCCTACAGTGACAATTATTCGCAACGATTTTCAATCGTAGTGTCTGCTTGAATTGGTTCCACGTACAACTGCTATCATCCTACAGTGACAATTATTCGCAACGATTTTCAATCGTAGTGTCTGCTTGAATTGGTTCCACGTACAACTGCTATCATCCTACAGTGACAATTATTCGCAACGATTTTCAATCGTAGTGTCTGCTTGAA
This sequence comes from Eilema griseolum, assembly GCA_963662185.1. Classification (NCBI taxonomy): domain Eukaryota; kingdom Metazoa; phylum Arthropoda; class Insecta; order Lepidoptera; family Erebidae; genus Eilema; species Eilema griseolum. Next base: position 3,101,829 of record OY759232.1, read on the forward strand.
TTATTTCCACGTATCGCTGCTATCATCCTACAGTGACAATTATTCGCAACGATTTAGTGTAGTGTTTTCTGGAATTTGTTCCACGTATCACTGCTGCCAGCGGATAGTGCCAATTATTTTTTTGCAACGATTTTCTAAAGTAGTGTTTGCACTTAACTTTTTCATTCGAATGTTCGGGAATTAATCATCTCAATGTCCTTTGCGAGTAAGATGTTGTTGGTGCTATTTTCAACAGATTTCATGAAATGAAATCTGTTGCGTGGTGAATGTAGTTCTGTTGCTCTTTGGTTTCTTTCCGTCACCAGATGTTTGGTACCGGATATCGTAAGTTCTGAGAGTTTGTCGATTCAATATTTACTCTGATGTGATCCACGATGTTGATTGATAACTTGAATTTGATGTGTTGAATGTAGTTCTGAAGCTCCGTGACTATAGTAACCACTAGAATCTGATGAGCGGTGAACGTAGTTCTGATGCTCCGTGGTTACTGATCACTTGAATCTGATGAGTGTTGAATGTAGTTCTGAGGCACTGTGGCTATAATCACTTGAATTTGATGAGTGTTGAATATAGTTCTGATGCTCTGTGGCTTCTGATCACTTGAATCTGATGAGTGTTGAATGTAGTTTTGTTGCTTCTTGGGTAGCTTCCATGACCAGATGTTTTGTACGTAGCTACCGGAGATCGTATCTTCTGAATGATTCATAATTTTCCCAGAATTGCAGGCGGCGGTGTTGATTGCGCTACTTGAATCTGTTGAGTGTTGAATGTAGTTCTGTAGTTTCTTAGCTTGCTTCCATGACTAGATGTTTTGTACGTAGGTACTGGAGATCGTATCTTCTGAATGATTCATAATTTTCCCAGAATTGCAGGCGGCGGTGTTGATTGCACTACTTGAATCTGTTGAGTGTTGAATGTAGTTCTGTAGTTTCTTAGCTTGCTTCCATGACTAGATGTTTTGTACGTAGGTACTGGCGATCGTATCTTCTGAATGATTCATAATTTTCCCAGAATTGCAGGCGGCGGTGTTGATTGCACTACTTGAATCTGTTGAGTGTTGAATGTAGTTCTGTAGTTTCTTAGCTTGCTTCCATGACTAGATGTTTTGTACGTAGGTACTGGAGATCGTATCTTCTGAATGATTCATAATTTTCCCAGAATTGCAGGCGGCGGTGTTGATTGCACTACTTGAATCTGTTGAGTGTTGAATGTAGTTCTGTAGTTTCTTAGCTTGCTTCCATGACCAGATGTTTTGTACGTAGCTACTGGAGATCGTATCTTCTGAATGATTCATAATTTTCCCAGAATTGCAGGCGGCGGTGTTGATTGCGCTACTTGAATCTGTTGAGTGTTGAATGTAGTTCTGTAGTTTTTTAGCGTGCTTCCTTGACCAGATGTTTTGTACGTAGCTACTGGAGATCGTATCTTCTGAATGATTCAAATTTTACTAAAATTGCAGGCGGCGGTGTTGATTGCGCCACTTGAATCTGTTGGGTGTTGAATGTAGTTCTGCAGCTTTTTTGCACGTTCCCATGACCAGATGGTTTTGTACGTAGCTACTGGAGATCGTATCTTCTGAATGATTCCTAATTTTCCCAGAATTGCAGGCGGCGGTGTTGATTGCGCCATTTGAATCTGTTGAGTGTTGAATGTAGTTCTGTAGTTTCTTAGCCTGCTTCCATAACCAGATGTTTTGTACGTAGCTACTGGAGATCGTATCTTCTGAATGATTTATAATTTTCCCAGAATTGCAGGCGGCAGTGTTGATTGCGCCACTTGAATCTGTTGAGTGTTGAAAGTAGTTCTGTAGCTTTTTAGCGTGCCTCCATGACCAGATGGTTTTGTACGTAGCTACTGGAGACCGTATCTTCTGAATGATTCCTAATTTTCCCAGAATTGCAGGCGGCGGTGTTCATTGCGCCACTTGAATCTGTTGAGTGTTGAATGTAGTTTTGCAGCTTCTTAGCCTGCTTCCATGACCAGATGTTTTGTACGTAGCTACTGGAGATCGTATCTTCTGAATGATTCATAATTTTCCCAGAATTGCAGCCCGCGGTGTTGATTGCGCCACTTGAATCTGTTGAGTGTTGAATGTAGTTTTGTTGCTTCTTAGCCAGCTTCCATGACCAGAGGTTTTGTACGTAGCTACTGGAGATCGTATCTTCTGAATGATTCTGTGATTCAATTTCTACCTTCAATTCTGTACAAGTCGATTCATTAGTAACTGACTATAGAATATTTTCGCTATGTTATGAGTTGTGATTACTTGTGATCATCCACTTCTAATATTTTGAAAATCTTAATCTGACTGCATGAGATATTAACTACCTAAGTGAATTTAAAAAACGTACCTGACGCGAGCTCCTTACTGCAGGCAAGAAAAAATAGCGACTTTTTGCGCGTCTCTCACAAAACTCACACAATTTCTATGTCGCTGTCACTTTAGCTGTCCTTGAACGCGATTGTTCCTTCACTCAATAGTACCAACATAATTTAGAAGACCATAGGACAACGATCCGTTAACTAGAAAACTTAATATTGGCGCGTAAATTCAAAATTGGTCAATTACCCATACATGGTCAATTATACCCACGGTGATCCTAGTTCTATTTTCAAATATTTTCAAAATTTTACAACTATAACTTAAATGCCATTTTTTTTATTGATTGCAAGATTTTAGAACCACTACTGGAATCATTGCAAGATTTACCGATCATATTCTTTAGTACCCACTAAACTCCTTTGTTTATTATTCTAACCACAGACATTGGCGGGAGTATGGATTTGTATTGGATTCTACTAATTGTCGTACCACAGACACTGCAAATATGCTATTTAATTTTAAATGTTACCGCTATGCTGTTAGTCTAAAATTAAATGGCATCTTTTAGAGTGAATGAAAAAATGTATTGAACTTTTTGATTTTCTTTTGAACTTTGAAGTCTATACAGATGCCTATAATTTTATGGCCTATTTTGCACGGTCAGCGGTATGTCAGTGATTGCAAAATTCTGGGCCTGGGTGAATGTCGGAGTTCTCCAATAAATCAAAATTAAATTTCGGGTGTTTTCTAAGTTAACTGTTACAGATGTTCATGTTTAGTCTTCCCGCTTACAATAATCCATGCCTAGCATTGGCTAATGGTAACAAAGTTATTATTGCCAAGTTATTAAATAACGGTAGACCTAGTTTTGTTTTATATGCCCATGCTAGGTCTCTAGGTTCGTTCCATTGACTATGCTGTTAGTTATTGAAATTTGTGGTTTCGTTACGTTAAGATTTGTGTGTAATATATAAGTTTACACAAGCTCTTACCAATGAAAAATTACACGCTGTATAAATTTGTAGTTTTTTTGTTTTTTTTTTTATATCTAGTTGGCGTTGGCGGTGTTGGCGTGTCCTAAATATAAAAAATATGTATATGTTTGACAAAACAGCTGTATATACCCTGTATAATTTTTTATTAGTAAGGGCCATATTGTTAATCCAATATGGCAGTTTAGTATGTGATTATATATAAAAAAACCGTTTATATTATAAACGTTAGGCGAAAGATTTATTAGTTTTAGAGTTAAGTTTGTATTAGGTATCCATTAATCCCTAATTATATTTTTGTCATGAAAAAACTTCCATTTTATGATCTTATTCGAATTAATAAGGTAATATCAACAGGTTATCTAGAGAGAACTTTTTAAACTAATATATTGTTAAGTCTTATCAAATGCTTCATCCTGTTTTTGGTAGTATAATAAATCATAAAAACTTGTATCCGTGGCCGTGAAATGAATTTAAAAAAAAAACGTAAATTTATATGGAGAGTTATTGAGTTTAGAATATCTGTTTTTTTTTTAATGTTATTTTTTAAACATACCCGGCCAGTTTATTTATTGACATAATTTTTCTTAACAATTTCTGTACGGCCTGCTACGAATTTCCATTTGTATTTACTTCTACATTATAATGGATTAAAACTTTTTTGTCATACGATGAACTGAATCAGGTATTGAGACAAGCATAGCCATATTTATTTAAACTTTATTGTTATAATTAATTGTTTGATGGAGCCTCGCAGAAAGGGCGCGGCTGGCGGACTTCGCTATTAATCCTATACATTTATGGGTAGATTTATTCTTGTATTTTTTATACGATAAAACCTCCTTATAACAGCTGATCACCAAGACAATATTAGTGGTCCAAACACCCATTTTATTTTTCAAACTGTGCCATAACTACACTAGGTCACTAGATCTTCCACTAGAATCTAGATTTTCTAGCGCTTCTTCAGGCCGTCCTGTGCGTGGTACACAACTGTTTTGTGCAAAGATTATGAAATGAATTGCCTTCAGATAACTTGCAAGAGATTCGTGCAAAAATACAATAAGCACAACGTGACACGCATGATGGCCTTCAACGAAACAATAATATGACTGTAAAATATAAAATCAGTTGCCCGTTGGGAATCTGTGCTATTATTATACAATTTTGTATACAATACAAAGGGTTGAATTTTCTGGATTTTTGATCACAGCGTTAACTAATCTTGTGTAACCATTTATTATACAAATAAGTAAAAAATACGACAATGTATATTATTAAATTCTTTAGTATTAATGTAAGTCATTCATAATTGTACTAAAACTATTTTTGTAAGTATAATCATTAAATTAAGAATGATAAAAGAGCAGTAAAAAAAAGTTATAATCATAATTTTTGTCATAATGTTTTAGCGGAATACACATGTATGACTCCGAAGCCGACTGTAGACAGCAGCAGACGCAGAGCATACTGCAAGATAAGACTTGAATATGATAATTTTGTTTATGAAAGGTAGGACGCCCCCTAGCCAGATGGGCGGACGACCTGAAAAAGGTGGCTGGGACAGACTGGATACGGAAGGCGGAGGATCGGAGAAAATGGCGCACATTGGGAGGGCCTATGTCCAGCAGTGGACTGCAGTGGGCTGATTAATTGATTGTTTATTATTTTAATTCATTGCGGCTTTTCAATGGCGCCGTTTACTCGCATTCAAGTTTAACAAGTAATGTATGTGAAAAAAAAAGTAAAGGTTTTAGACAAATGAGCGGATTGTGGTACTGACTTTCTGTGGACCATTTATGTGCGTTCGGATGACTCGTCCCTTCTCGCATACATTACTTGTTAAAAATAATTACGAATAAATTGCACCTTTTTTTTATACCACTCACGTGGCAGACAAGTACCTGATGGACAGTAGTTACAGTGGTCTATGAACGTGTGTAACACCAGACGCCGACCCTGTAAGCACAGAGTTTCTGTGCCGTCAATGTAGAAGACAAAGCAGGGCATGCTTTTAGTCTTCCCACTGACAGCACAAATTCTCCAGTGAGCTCTGGCTACCCTACTCACCGCTGGGAACACAACACGAAGTTATTATGACCGCAGTATTCTGTAGGGCGGAGGTACTTCCCCAGTCGAACTGCTCAATTGGACGGAAATACCACCGTGTCCTATCTCCTTTGAGAAGCCGCAATCAAAACAATATCCAAAATGATCATATTCAAGTCTATTTCACGATACGCTCTGCGTCTGCTGCTGCTGTCTGCAGTCGGCTTCGGAGTCATACCTTACTTTTGCAGTGTGTCCCGAATAAATAGTCAATTAGATTGACTATCACATTGTTTGACAACAGATGTCCAGGCACTGTTTTCGTAGTCAGTGCCTGCTTGTTATATTACTAAGAATGTACAGTGCAATATTGTTCTTAACAATTTTTACATTTTGTAAAGGAAATATTCTAGTCTAAATATCCATAATATAAGTTCGAAAGTCTATTTTCGTAATAGATGTTAAAAATTCAGTTAAATTCATTCTAGATCATACCTCAATCTCCCAAAGGTCAAAAACGATTACGATATCGATGAAAATATTGTAAAATTTGGTATTTTTCTGTAGATAATAGTAAATTATGGTACGAGTGTGTAAAGTTGGTGATTACCGCTGAGGCGCCAATGAGAACCGAGCCGACAGGCGAAGTCGAGAGAGCCGAAGACGGTAATCGTCAATACACACGTGTATCATACGACGTTTTCAACACACTTGCGAATAAAATACTACTAAAAAATCATTTTATACATTAAATATAACTTTAATGACATTTTTTTACGCATAGAGTATCAAAATAAATTTAAAAAATTAAATAAATAAATTATTCACCCAACTTATAAATATAGTAAATGATTTGACTATTGAAAATAATGACGTCACTATAAATTATTTCATACAAATTTCCTCATAAGTTAACGTTTCGACATTCAGTAAAAGTAAATAATTTAAATAGTCAGTCAAATACCTAATTTTAGTTACGAGAACAGCGTTACCTTTTTTGACATTTGGGGGATTGAGGTTAAATTGAGACTGAATTTTGCACATCTTTTATTCTGAGAATTGACCCTCTGTTGATATCGTTTAATTGTATTTCATTAGAGAAGTTTGTTTATCGAAGAATGTGTAATATCTTTAGAATTATCGTTTTGCTGTTTAATTTATAATAATTAAGTGCTTACATTAGATTTTTTTTGTATTCAAGAAAGTTATTGTGGCCTAGCTGCATCTGAGTCGGGCCTATATACCCCGAAAATGGTGACAGAAGTATACCAGGCCAAAAATTCCATCAACTATTCTGTTCAGAATTTTTTTTTGTATATTTTACATTTACTGTCATATGAATATCCTTTTGTAGCCTTGTATTGTATTGAAATAGTATTTTTAACTAGCCTGCGATAAATAGACGTAAAAAACTTGCAAAACTACGCAAATCTCTGCAGAATCTAAAATGAGTTCATCCTGCTTGTATCAAGTACCGGATAATCAAACCAAGGGATACTAAACAGTGCATTTGCTGGCATCTTACTAACTTAATCTAATTTTTGTCTTCCATATTTAATTCATTCACCTAATACTTCGCCGTATTTATTACATAAAATGAGAATATAATAGAATCTCTGTAAATCTAGCCGCCGTGCGCCGCGCCCGCCGCATTATATTGTGATTATGTTGAAACGAACACGTAGATTATAAGATAGGGTAAGGCATTATTTTAATATTAATATCATTCATTTAATGTTCTATTATATTAATGATGATAAATAAAAAGGATTATAAAATTGTTGTTTAATTTTGAACTGCCTAGCCACCTAGTTTAATTTACTGCCATTACGCCATAGGCTGTCAAATGATGATTTTATAGAATTATCCTTTACAACCTAACTAGTATGATTTAGATCCTGGTTTTACACTGATCAACTGAAAACTACGACCTCTGTGTTGTGTTGTCGGTAGAGCTTTCGACTGCTTTGAAGTTTTGAATTCCCGTTCATTGCAAATATCTATATTTGTACTGATGTTTCCATTTATAGTAGGTATTAAATTATTTACAAAAATAGTATTTATGCGTGTTTATTCGCATTCTAGAACACATATGACCAGCTCAGCTTATTTTGAACCTAGGTGGATGACCAGCTCAGCTTATTTTGAACCTAGGTGGAGCTATGTCCTAAAATATCAATTTATTTTACGATCGCAAATGACACCAGTCATCATACACCACTTGACCCATGCGGTGGCAACGCGTACCTTAACGTCTCGCAATCGATGTTACCAGTGACCTGGAGCATGGAGTACGTAGAGGATCTCAGGTTATTCTTAACCTGGTCCGGCGTTTGACCATGACGTGAACTAAGTGGGTGTATGGGACTCGGTCATGTAACTTGTTCACCATTCTCGAGTGCCTCTACGTCAATACAGAGGTCACACCAACCTGCCCCGGTTGAATTCACCAGATATATGCACGATATCTTAAGTATACAAGAGCAGCCTGCTCATATGAGTTTCTAATGTTGTCCGACAAAACGTCTATACAGTATATAGTGAAATAATGAACATCAAGGTTTGTGAAGGAATAAGGGGTAGAACTAAAGAAGTGATTCAATTTTAATACTTGCAGATGGCGCAATGTATTTTTTCTTTAATGCGTTTAGTTTACCGTTCATGAGTTAAAGTTACCCGATTGGACTAACATTGTGAGATTCAATAAATCTACTAAAGTAATATTTTGGCGAATCACTATGTTACGTAATCACTTCAAACGTCAAAACATTACGACCTTATATGACAGCTGTCAGAAAATCAGTAGTAAATTTTCGTTTGAATTGGGTATAGAAGGGTTTTGTTCACAAAATATTGCTATTTTTTTCTAAGTTCAAAGTAATCTATAATATATAAAATTAAATCTTAGGTGCATGATGAGTGCAGTTGGAATGTGTGTAAATAAATTCAACGACAAATGGATTTAAAATAAACCGTGTTATCAGGACGTGTTGGATTGTACTATTTACTTTCTAATTTATCAATAAAATGTGTGATAACCGTGTTCATATAGTGTCATATCTAGAGGGCGGTTGGTAAACAAATATATAGATGATAAGGAACTGAAGAGCGGAGGATTGCGGCCAGATTTACAGGTGCGTTAATTTTAAATTATTAATTTATAGTCTATAAAGTAGTATTGTATTATACAAATCAACAGTTGTCAGTATTATATGGTTATTACCTCTATGAATATTTATTTTGTGTGAAAATATTGTAATGTTGAGGGACAAAAAGTAGTGATTTTAATAATAACTGCACTTTTAAAGATAGCGTATCTTGAGTGCTCTTAGACAGCTAAGGAAATAGTTAGAAGTGGCTATATGTTGATACCTTTCTATATTCTACACATTATATTCAGCTTCTGTGGAGTCTTCCTTATTAAAGAAAGGAGTACCTTATTTTCTATTTTTATAATATGAGATGAATTAATTTCCCAGTCCCCAAAAATAATCACCCTAAAACTTGCTTAGAACCTCATAAAAACAAATATTTGAGTAGTACCTACTTGTGAACTTAAATAAAATACTATATTTTTGTCGAAGTTTTGCCCAATGTACCTACTAGTACTGTATCAACCGTTAGACTATGAAATATTAATTATAATTGAAGTCTGGTTTTCCCATCTGGCATTGTTGGGTAAATTTTAATTGCAATTAAACTTACAATGAAACTATCCACTGTATAAAAGATCAAAAGAAGTTTGAGAGTAGGCAACACCCATTAATTTTTCGTTTGGTTTACATACATAAATAAGTACATACATATAATCATGTTTTTATCCCCGGCAGTTTAGGCAGAAGTGAATTTACACCCACATTTCACCAATAAATATGTTTGGTCCCACATAATAGGGGGTGAGCCTATTGCCGTATTCCGGGCACTATTATTGACTCGAGCAATGCATCTGAGGCTGAGTATGCTTGTCAATAGGGTACAGCCTGCTGTCAAACTTGTTTCTTAAAGACAGTAAGTTGAGATTTTTTTTTTGTAAATTTTTTTTTGAAATTGCAATTAAAATTTCCCCAACACTGCCATCCGTTGACCTGTAAAATCATGGGAATCCCATAACAAGCAACAATCTTTGATGGACTATACCATTTCCTAATATTGTTGTATTAACCCAATTTTCCTGTGATTATTATAAGATATTAATTTAAAAATCATCAATATTATGAGAAGAATATTTTTTGTTTTTATAAAGAATATTAGCAAACGCAATTACTAATATTATCCATGCCATCTCCTTAACCACTAAGCTACCGATGCTTAAACACACACACACACACACATAATGACCAACCATCTTTTTTTTTTTTTTTACGTGCGCAAAATCCCCACGGATACCTCCCCACCGGAGCCGGTGGGAGAGGTTATGTCGGACTCGAACCGACTAAAACGCACGCCGCCTGTGGGTCGTTTTGGTTGTCGAAGGTGAGGTTGACAGGCATATCTGTCGCAACCCGGCCGACCCAGGGCCATCTCTTACAATCTGGCCCTCCTCGGGTGTGGGGACTACAGAGTCCCCAACTCGTTCCCGGAAAACGGAGAGGCGCGCCAGCCGCGCCGCCGCCGCGGCCTGCTTCTGCCAGGGTGACAGGCGGCTCCACCTGTCACCCCCAGGCCGGCGCTCATGGGGGGCGGAGGTCGTTCATCGACCTCCGACGCCCGTGTTGCCTTCGTACGCGGGCAGCTTGGCTTGCGATCCTTCGTCGCTCCCGCCCCGCCTCCTCCTTCACGAGCATTACTTGCTTGCAGAAGGAGGCGCCGGCCGCCCACGCATCCACGCAGCGTACCATCGCCGCGAGCAAGGTGGAGAGCGTGAGAACCCTCACTCCCAGGGCCGCCACAAGCTCCCGCCTCGGCGTCTCCCACGCCGGACACTCGGTGAGCGTGTGCAGCCCCTAGTCCTCCCTCGTGTCGCAGTGTTGGCACTCAGGCGTTGGCTCTTTCTCCATCCGACGCAGATACTTTCCGAAGCACCCGTGCTCGGTGATCATCTGCGTCAGACGGTACGAGAGGCTGCCGTGTGACCTCTCTAGCCACTCCCCTATGATGGGTCTTACCGCCGCTACTACGGCGCGCCCTGCGCCTGGTCGCCCAAGTCTTAGCTCCCATTTCGCCACCATTTCCCTGTGGAGCCGGGATCTCACGGCCCGAATTTCTTCGGGCTCGGGATCGTGACCCCGCTCCCGCGCCGGCTTTCGGAACCGGTATAGCGCCGAAAGGGATCTCGCTTCCAGGATCCAAGGTGGCGATCCGGCGAGGATACTCGCCGCGTTGAATGATATGCGGCACGCCAACTTCTGCTGCGGACGCTGCAGCAGGGGCATTTGCCGATCATTCAGGGTGTCCGCCCATTCGGGACACCCGTACAGGGCCATGGACCGCACGACACCCGCGTAGAGTCTCCTGCAGGAGTCCTCCGGGCCCCTCAGGTTGGGCAGTAGCCGCGCCAGAGCGTTGGCTGTGCCCACCAATTTGGGGCCCAGACTTCGGAAGTGCTTCCCGAAGTCCCACCGGCCGTCGAGCACGAGCCCCAGATATTTCATTTGGGACTTGATGCCGATGAGAGTGCCTCCCACTGTGAATAACCAACCATCTTGATGGACTATACCATTTCCTTATATTGTTGTATCAACCCTATTTTCCTGTGATTATTATAAGTAAGATATTAATTTATAAATCATGAATATTATGAGGAAAATAATCATCTATGTGGATGATAAACAACCTTGAAATTGTTTTGTACAGTAGTGGGATTCGTCCTTGTTTATTTAATGTGTGCTGTTTCCCTATTTTTTTTTACAAAGAATATTAGCATTATTATGAAGTATGTTAGCTGATGCCCACATCGCCTGCACTTTGAATTATGATCCTGCTCCTGACATCCCTGGGGACCTATGTCCGGGAAATGAAGTACCTTATGCATAATTCCAGGCAATAACCTATCCCTGTACTCAAATTTCAACCCCATTTGTTCAGCTGTTAGAATTCGATTGAATAATGAACATTCAATTATCTACACAAACTTTCACATCTAAATACATACATACATACAATCACGCCTTTATCCCCGGAGGGTTAGGCAGAGGTGAATTAACACCCACATTTCACCAATCGTTGAATTCGGTCCCACATAATTGGGGGTGAGCCTATTGCCGTCTTCCGGGCACTATTGTCGACTCGAGCCATGCATTTGAGACTGAATCTGGGCTGTATATATCTGTCTGGTGTTAAACAGCCCCTTCCCTTAGTCGCTTTGAACGACACCTCATGGGAAGAGATGGGGTGGTCCAAATTCTACTCTGCCGGGAACCACGCGGTTAAATCTATACTAATATTATATCTCTGAAGAATTTATTTGTTTGTTTGAATGCGCTTATCTAAGTACAGACGCACTAGTCCGTTTATTGACGAAGGTTTTAGGCTATAAATCATTACGCTATTACTTAAGGGAGTGGAGCCGTGATCATAATGTCAAGAAATCCGGCAGATTCCCATACATTATTTGAAGACAAAAGAATTATGGGCTTAAAAGAGTGATGTGAGGTTTCTAAATATGCCACGGGCGATGCCGGGGCGGGTCTGCTAGTATTTTATAGTATTAGTTTGATTAGTATGATTATATTATGGTGATTGTAGCCAATACTGAATTATTTAAGAATAGAAGCTCGGAAGATCCATCTACGCCGTCAGTAGTGACAAATATAATTAATATTTAATAATAATTATATACATACATCATACATACATACATACATCATACATACATACATACATCATACATACATACATTATACATACATCATACATTCATACATACATACATACCTACATACGTACATACGTACATACGTACATACGTACATACGTACATACGTACATACGTACATACCTACATACGTACATACGTACATACATACATACATATTTCACCAATCATTGAATTCGGTCCCGCGTATAAGGGGGTGAGCCTATTGCCAGACTCCGGGCACTATTGTTGACTCAAGCCATGCATCTGAGGCTGAGTCTGGGCTGTACATATATATCTGTCTGATGTGAAGCAGCCCTATCCCTTGGTCGCCTTGTACGACACCGCATGGGAAGAGATAGGGTGGTCCAAATTCTACTCTGCAAGGATGTTAAATTATTAATATATTATGAGAGATACAAGTTATGCAGAGAGCGGCATTATCGCTCTGCAGCAATTTGGAAAAGGACTCTTTTACCCCCACTTAGCCTCCATTTTTGGGCCATTATCCGTCCAGAATACTGACTAGAGCAGCTCAGCTCCGCCCAGATACGCACAAGCTTACAGAGGGCTTCTCAGTCTTCGCAGAATGACCTGACTATGTTGAGGATTTGTGATTGTTGAGGGGCTACTGCCTCGCATTCCAGTATTACGTGGTCCGCAGTTTCCTCGGCAACGAAACACCCTCTGCAAAGGAGGCTGTCCATAACACTGATGGTATATAGGTCCTTGTTGAAAGGACAGTGGCCCGTTGTTGTGCCCATAATTGTTCTTAGACTTGTTCTGTTTAATTTTAAGAGATGTTTCGTGAGCCGTTTGTTTACCGACGGCATAGCCATTTTTAATTGCCTGTTTCTTACTCAGTCACATGCAAATCATAAACGAAAATTGGCACATAGATAATTTTCTGGATTCTTCATTCCAGTATATATACCATAACAGATTTGACTGCAATGGTATCACTAACCAGCTATGTTACGCGGTACCCAGAACTGTATTGCAGCGAGGAGTGCGCGTGCCTCGGCTGTTCTACACGGGATGGTGCAGAACGAATGCCAGGGCGCGCGCTCCTATTCGCGTACAGCACGAACCTTGCCGATATAAACATATTCGCAAACTCATACCTACTTAAAATTTAAAGAAATGGCAACAAAGGTTCTAAGGTCCTCACAGTAATCTACTGTTTAATAGTCATACTGCTACTTTGTTATTTGACACAAAACTTCAATCATATTTAATCTGTGGATCAGAGGTTAGTTATAAAGGTCTTATAAGCTATATTACGTACGCTATGTCCTACCATATGTGGTTTACAGATACTAAATACTCCATATGCAAGTCCTATTATATGTATATAAAACTTGCATGCTTATCTATTTAGTTATGTAAAATAATATTACTTTGCGGACATTGATGTGGGTTGTGCGTTTACCTAACAGAGATATGTGCTATGAACTTTAATATCATTGTATAACGCATAACTGTTAAATGTTCCAATAAATAAACAGGTCTGTGTGGGGCATAGTGAGGGCGTCGAGAGCCTCATTTTTTTTTATACGACTTAGGTGGCAGACAAGCGTACGGCCCATCTGATGGAAAGTGGTTACCGTGGCATATGGACGTGTGTAACAGCAGAGAAGCCACACTCGCGCTGCCGACCCTGTGAGCACAGAGTTTCTGTGCCGTCAGTGTAGAGGACAAAACAGGACAAGCCTTTAGTCATCCCACTGACAGCACAAATTCTCTAGTGAGCTCTGGCTACCCTACTCACCGCTGGGAACACAATACGAAGTTATTATAACCGCGGTATACTGTAGGGCGGAGGCACTTCCCCAGTCGGACTGCTCAATTGGACGGAAATACATGTCTACCTCCTACCTCATCTTAAATCTGGAATTAAAATTCGTTGATTTTTTTTTACTCACTTAGGTGTCATGTATAGGTAATATTATTCTCATGTCGTATATTAAGTATCACAGTAAAAAAGTCTACTGTTTTTAGTCTACTGTGGACTGTGGTATTATCTAACCTTTCATCCGTATGTAATAGATTAGTCAGATAAAGAACGAGGTGATCTTTGTTTTAGATTAGATATTTGCTAGGCAAGCTTCTTGATTTGATTGCCAATACAGCACTATCTAACTCCTTGTTTTCACCTAAGTATAAAACATGAATTTGACAAGTTGCAATATGTCACAGGCTACAGTGTGAACGCAAATGTTTTTTTATACTTGTTTACAACTTGTTGGCTATACATCCTATGTGAACGAAAAGTATCTGAGATACATGTATAAAACAAGTATTTTATTTTGATTAGTCTTCTACAAGTTGTGTATAAACAAGTTTACAACTTGTTTCGTGGTGAAAACGAGGGGTAACTAAAGCCTAGCCTAGCTTGCAACCTGGGTTTCGCTATTCCACTCCTCCATGATTTGATTACTGTACTAGCCTTCTGCCCGCGACTCCCCACGTGGATCTCTTTCTCCCATTCTACTCAACAAACAAACATAAGGATTTTAAGTCTGACTAAGATCTTTCTAACAACAAAACTGGTCCACATGTACCTCATCCCGCATAGGACAGATATTTCTTTTTAACCGACTTCCAAAAATGGGAAAGGTTCTCAATTCGTCGCTCGTAAGTACCTTATAGCTTTGCACGGGAATCCTACAAATCGATTGTAACCCAAACTGTCCCTACAACCTTCGCTATCACTATCGACATTTTATTATAGAATCGCGGTATTTTTCCACTGCCGTCTAACCTCCTAAGGGCCGAAACTGCGTCAAGCGGGTGCGGGCGCGGTTTCATACAAAAGTGCTCCGTCGCCCACGCAGCGGGGCGCGCCTCCGTACGACGGAAACAGGCGCGGGGGCACGCGCGGGAGCCCGCCAGCGGTAACACGTACGGACTTGTTCAGTCAATAGCGCTAGCTGATCCGGGTCGTACGCACGTTCTTAGAAAAATGTCTTTTGACACCGAAAGAGTTATTGTGGAAGTACAGTGCCACCCTGTCATATGGGACCTGATATAGATTTTACTCTTAAATTGTATTCGTTCCAAAATTCACCCATGCCCTACGATCAACGCCTTTTTTTTAAAACATATAACAATTTTGAAAAAAAGTAGACGAAATTATAGAAAATACCCTCACCAAAATTTTAAATGTGGCCTTGGATGACCGAGCTTTACTACAAGCGACTCTACCGATTCGCTTGGGTGGGCTCGGTATTCGCAAAATTTCAGATGTCAGCTTACCAGCGTTCCTTTCTTCAGTCCACAGTACCGAAGAATTAACTAGGAAAATCCTTGCACCTACACTAGTTAATTCTGAAGTATTGTGTAAGACTGATGCAGTGAACGCTTGGAAAATTGCATGTCCAAATACCGATCTCCCAAGGAACCTCTTCTCACAGCGTCAGTGGGACGGGCCGCTCTGCAGCTTAGTTGGAAAAAAATTACTAAATACATGTTCCAATGCTGCTGAGCGTGCCCGTTTACTGGCGGTTGGAGTGTGGGAATCGGGTCTTTGGCTACAAGCTCTTCCATCATCTAACGTAGGGACTATGTTAGATGACACTACCTTCCGCATCGCAACTTGTCTCCGTTTAGGTGCGCCGTGTGTTTCTTCGCATCAATGCCGTTGACAGACTCGGACACCATGATCTGTCGTGCTGCAGGAGCGCAGGGCGAATTCCACGGCACGCCAGCCTCAATGACATAATCCGCCGTGCTCTTGTCACCGCCGGTGTACCAGCTGTACTAGAACCAAACGGTTTGGCGCGTGACGATGGCAGGAGACCGGATGGCATGTCGTTAATGCCATGGAAGATGGGTAGGACTCCGGTGTGGGACGCCACATGCGTTGATACCATGGCTCCTACCCATATAACTAGCACGGCTGGCTGTGCTGGTGCTGCTGCTGCTTCTGCAGAGGCTCTCAAGCGGCGCAAATACCCCAATCTCATCGGAGATTATGAATTTGTGCCGTTTGGAGTCGAGACTTTGGGGTCATGGGGTCCGAGCGCTCGCAACCTCTTCCGTGAGATTGCGAAGCGTATGTTCGACACTTCTCGTGACCAGAAGGCTGGCCTCTTTTTAGGTCAGAGAATAAGCATTGCCATACAACGTGGCAATGCTGCCAGTCTTCTGGGAACGCTACCACAAGAGGCATGCGATGCGGAGGAATTCTACGACGCATTTTAATTGTCCTTAGCTATAAGTTGTATAAAAGTTATTTTATTTTTATTGTATTTAATATTTATAAATTATTTCTGTATAGATTACTTAGAATGAGAATAATTTAATTAACTTCAACCATCAAATAAATTTCTCTTAAATTGTTGACCTTCAAATATGGTTCCAGTTTCGAAAATAATTCGTCATAGATCTGTACCGATACTTTAAAATAATTGTAAAATAAATTTTAATTTTCTCTTAATATACTGAACTTTGCAACAAATTCCCCGCACAGCAACAGCAACAGCAAAGTTTCTTTTTTGCTAGTCGTCGTAGTTTTGCTACGTAATAATACAATAAGTTCTCCATGGACATGACTATACATGCACGCCGCTAAAATTGAACTAGCGACACTGCGATAGACGGTCTCCGCGACGGGTGCCCGCGACGGGTACCGTCGCGTGACCACGCAACCCGCCCGCGTGACCACGCGCGTAGACACGCGACGGGTGCCCGTCGCGGTCGCCCGCTTAACGCAGTGTCGAGCCTAAGAGTCCTAAGTATCCCAACTCCAAAAATAAAACCTGTGTGTGTACCGACTATCCAGTGAGGTTCACTTGAGTTCTAAAGGTTTTAGTAAAGTCAAAGTCCAAAATCATTTATTCTGCACAGACCTTAAAATCGGCACTTACAAAACGTCAATATAAAAAGAAATATGGAAGACTAGTTTAGCAAAATGGACCACCGCACCGGTTCGAAACGCGTCACCGACCTGAGAAGACCCTGGCAAGAAACTCAGCGAGCATTTTTTTTGGTCTATTTACAAACATTTACTAAGTTGAGCGAACAGAAGGCCTTTTAGGCCTTGTACACCATAATACATACATACAGTTTTCCCAGTGGGGTAGGCAGAGACTACGGTTTTCCACTTGCCATTATCCTGGCTACCTCTATCGCTTTTTCGTACACCATAATAATTCTCTGATACCATTATTATAAATACTCCAGTACTCTATAGTACCCAGAGCGGAGGGCGTCCCGTCGATTGTTATCAGTAATTAATATCTAATCAACTGTACAAGGCAGATTGTCAAAATATATCCTAACGCTAGGATTAATTTTCCATGTAGATGCTTATCAGCACTAAAATGTAAACAATATTGATCCTTGTAATTAAACTAGGTACTTAGATATTATTATCGATTTATTATGTTGCGTTTTATCAATTAGGCCATTGCAATCCACTGCTAAAAACGCCCCTTCCCAATGTGCGCCATAGCAATATAACAAATTGGAATTCATCCTCACACATTGCGAACTGAGACGGTGCGCACTGTGCGGTATGAAAGAAACTTCATCACACGCACAGTCTCTTCTCTACTCAATTCTTTTTAATCCTGATTCGCCTGCTTACTTACGAGAACGCTTTGAGTTTCTTGTCCCCAAGGGTAAACCCTGTCGCACTTCCTCAGCACTTCTTCTTCGAACCCCTCTTCAATGTTCAAGCCGTTACAATGGCTCATTTATTGTTCGCGCAGTAAGATTATGGAGTTCGTTGTTGATGAATGTTTTTCTTGTGTACAATAAATAATTAAAGAAAGGTGTGAAATGACCTCTCTGCAGCGGTTTTCCCAAGCACATACAATATGGGGTTCTTCAATAGGGGCATCAGAAGGTTTATTCGTGGTCCGCAGCGCGAGTGTAACACCCCTGGTGTTGCATACGTCCATAGGCCATGGTAACCACTTCCCATCAGGTGGACCGTGTGCTTGTCTGCCACCTAAGTGGTATAAAAAACACGATAGTACCCGATCCTGCACCTTTCGCATTGTATTATTATATTTCGTAATAGTGTTGATTGTTATCACTTAATTTTTAGGGGGGTGATTTCAAAGGAAGAAATCTGTGTAGGTATACGTCAATTATTGTGTTTGAGACCAACACGATTTTTTAGACAGTTCTACAAGATTTTGGTGTAATATGAAGCAAACATTAAAAAATCATTTTTTTTTGCTTTCTGTGCCGCTGATTTAGTATAAGTAGGTACATAGAATTTTTTGGAACAATAATTGTTTATCAACCAATTTACTTCATTGAAACTAGTACTTAATTGTGTAATGCGTGAAAACTCATCGATGACTGGCCTACGTTTATTGTAAACTTGTAAGACCCTTTGCCAAACAAAGGTATATTATTATCCTAACTAATTTATACAGGGCCTAGTCACCATACAAACCTAATCACAATACGCTTGGGCGAAAAATAAATTCGGTCGGCCATATTTTAAACATCGGCACCATTGTTATGGACTGTTTATAATAACAAATGTGCAGTAGGCACAGGACGACAAAGATACTGCCTATTGGGGCCAAGCCCTTGTGGTAGAAGAGTAATGGAGGACAGTTTTTGCTTTGTGTGTGTTCTTATACTAGAGACTTAAAGATTTGGATTTCGGATAAATGGTAAGAGTAATCTAAATACAAAGAATAACAGGATATTAGCACGTTCAATCAAACAAGCTCTTCAGCGTTATAATATTTAGTACCTATAGTGTGTAATGTTTTAACTTTATACCACTTTGTTGCTCGTGGTCCATTCGCTGAGTCCTACTGGTTGGTCCAAGGACAATTTTTTTGCCCGTGGTTCTATCAATGGGACCATCGTTATAAAAATATTAAATTGTATTGGCACTGGATCAACTGGTTGAGTAGGACCAAGGGCAATATTGCAAATTTGTATAGCAATCTCTACACTTAGAATATTATCTCTAGCAACAAACTAGGTGCAGTGCGCATTATATGGAGCAGGTGCACTGTAATGCGATATGTAATTGCGCACTTGTAATGATGATTACAGGTGGGCGGTCGCTGCAGATTTTTGCAGATTAATTTAAACTGCTACTTTGCTTGCTAGAAATAGTTGGATGAAGGTTCATGCACCCTGAATCTCAACATAAATCGCTGTGTCGCTCATTTTAGTTCAAACATGATTATGGACCTTCTGAAAAAGCCGCTGCTCTTTCACCTTTCTTTATTGACGCTCGGGGAGTTCGAGGGAAAATAAAATATGTTTTAGATGGACAGAGCTTGTCCTGCTTTGTCTTATACACTGACAGCACAGAAACCCTGTCCTTACAGGGTTGGCAGCACGAGTGAGGCTCCTCTGGTTACACACGTCCATAGGCCACAGTAACCACTTTCCATCAGTGGTATAATAAATTTAAAAAGACTAGTGGTTGCCCGCGGCTCCGCTTGCTGAGATGTCGGTTATCGCGTCCAAATATAACCGTTGTCCTTTTCCAAGGTCTAATCTACCCCTTTTTTTACGTGCGCAAAATCCCCACGGATACCTCCCCACCGGAGCCAGTGAAGGAGGTTATGTCGCACTCGAACCGACTAAAACGCACGCCGCCTGTTGGTCATTTTGGTTGCCGACCCAGGGCCATCTTTCACGATCTGGCCCTCTTCTCGGGTGTGGGGACTACACAGTCCCCGGATGGGGAGGCCCGCCAGGTGCGCCACCGCCGCGGCCTGCTTCTGCCAGGGTGACAGGCGGCTCCACCTGTCACCCCCAGGCCTGCGCTCATGGGGGGCGGAGGTCGTTCATCGACCTCCGACGCCCGAGTTGCCTTCGTACGCGGGCAGCTTGACTTGCGATCCTTCGTCGCACCCGCTGGCGCTCCCGCCCGCCCCACCTCCTCCTTCACGAGCATTACTTGCTCGCAGAAGGAGGCGCCGGCCACCCACGCATCCGCGCAGCGGTCCATCGCCGCGAGCAAGAGAGAACTCTGACTCCCATAGCCGCCACAAGCTCCCGTCTCGGCGTCTCCCACGCCGGACACTCGGTGAGCGTATGCGGCCCTGAGTCCTCCCTCGTGTCGCAGTGATGGCACTCGGACGTTGGCTCTTTCTCCATCCGACGCAGATACTTCCCGAAGTACCCGTGCTCGGTGATCATCTGTGTCAGACGGTACGAGAGGCTGCCATGTGGCCTCTCTAGCCACTCCCCCATGATGGGTCTTACCGCCGTTACTACGGCGCGCCCAAGTCGTAGCTCCCATTCCGCCACCATTTCCCTGTGGAGCCGGGATCTCTCGGCCCGAATTTCTTCGGGAATCTACCCCTAGTACCAAATTTCATCAAAATTACTCAGTCAACAGTCAGAAAGAGTTACTTTCGCATTCATAATATTATTTTAGATTCTTGCTGAAATATTTAGATAGCCATTTTTGTATGTGTTTATTAAATAACTTCCGACATTTTAAAATAATTACTAAATTTGACCGTACGGTGTCAACATTTCGTTAACTTTCACTCGCGCTCGTGTTGAGAATTTTTATAACTGGAGCGTTTTATCACAGTTTTATTAGCATATGTTTTGTAAGCATATCCTCACGCTCGTATGTCCTCGTAGTAATACACAGAGGTGTATTGAAGTACCTACCACATTTGGACAACTGTTTAGCGGCTCACGGATATTGCTGGGCTTATTGGTCTCCTCGACGAACTTTATGATTTGGAAAAGGTTTAATTCTTTTTCACGTTTAAGTCCAGTCTTTTTTTTTATACAACTTAGGTGGTAGAAAAGCACACAGCCCACCTGATGGAAAGTGGTTACCGTGACGTATGAACGTGTGTAACACCAGTGGAGTCACATACATGCTGCCGACCCTGTAAGAATAGAGATTTTATGTGCCCTCAGTGCAGAACACAAAATCAGTACAAGCTTTTGGTCTTCCCACTGACAGTACAAAATCTCTCCAGTGAGCTGGCTACCCTACTCACCCCAGGAAACACAACGCGAGGTTATTATGGCCGTGGTATTCTGGTACTTTAAAATGACTGTGAAGTCCGCTACGGGAGCTACTGTGGCGTCTGCAAGATTTGCTCTAAAACTGTGGGTAGTTTGATAGCTATTTAGTTGAGGTAACCCTCGTACTCCTGCCTATTTCCCCGATTTGCGGCAAAATTTCGGATCCAGCATTTGTTGCGAGTTTTTCGTCTATCAGCCAAAGACGTCCTCCACTGGGCTCGATCTTCAGCCAAGTTTTCCCATTCTGTGGGGTTGATATCGAAGGTTATCACGTAACATTTTGTGCAGTCTTTGAAACGTAATATAGATCTACTAAACTTTCTCTTGGCAAAAACATCTTATGGGTATGATATTCTGCCTCCTTGATCAAAGACCTTCATGTTATAAATTAAGTCTCTCCCCTTTTCTACACAAGACAACACGTGCAGGTCTGAGATGTCACTCGCACACGGTGCAGAATATTCGATCAAGAACCAAGCGGTTCGGTGACTCTTTCCTTTGGTACACCATTAAGGCCTGGAATTCATTACCAGCTCACGTGTTTCCTTCTTCCTACAGTCCCGGGTCTTTTAAACGGGGCGTGAAAAAGCATATGATGAAGCCGTCAAGCTGAGTGTCACCATTGTAACATGGTATTTATAAGTAATGGTGACCCTCTTTTCTGAGACTTTGCCTTCAGCTTATTAGGCGAGGCGAAGTCTAATTGACGTTTCCTATAAAAAATCAATCAATCAATTAGCCCACCGCAGCTCACTACTGGATATAGGCCCCTCTGAATGTGCGCCATTTCGTCCGATCCTCCGCCTACCCCATCTAATCTGTCCCAGCCACGTTTTTCAGGTCGTCAGTTCATCGACTAGGGGGTGTTCTACCTTCCGTTTGCCTTCTCGCGATCTCCACTCTAGGACAGACGTGGCTAGTCCACTGTCACTTCAGCTTGCTAATTCAGCGTGTTATAAATAATTTTCTGTATCTTCTTTTAGGCGGCAGCCCGGCCATGTCAACCATGATGATGCCAATGTGGATGTGGTTCGGCTACGACCTCGGCGAGTTCCTGTTCCCAGGGCTGCAGATCAGCACGAGGTGGGCCTTCGCGCTCACCTGGATAGTGCTTTTCTTTGTGGCCTTGCTGTTCGAGGGGTCAAAGGTAAGGTAACACAATAATCCATCGTTAACAAAACAGTACCTTTTTATTTGTGCGTAAATCTCCTCGAATGCCCTCTGCACCTGGTGGGGGCCGTTATGTCGGGCTTAGATCGACTAAAACCGCACGCCGTCTTGGGTCTTCAGAGGCCACTTAGGGTGTAGGATTCCCTAAAACATAACCCTCGCACATCGGCTGATCCATTTCCATCAACATTTCCGAGATACTCCCTCGCGTGAGGGAACTATATTGTCTCCAACACAAAAACGAGCCGTTTTAAAGTATACGTACGATATTTGAGACTACTGCTGATCATTCCAATTCTCTATTTTAAGCACCTTCCCTTTCCTCTCATCAGCCACTACCTCCTGTTCTATTGTGTCTCTGGTATTGCCAGCATTCACAAGAGAACCGTCACGTTAAATGACCAGCTGTGCAATTCTCTAACCATACAGCGTCAAGCACAGCGCTTGATAGAGCTTGTCATTGGTTGGACTGGGTGACGTCACTGGAGATAGACTGCAATTCGGACAGCAGAGTAACGTTGGTAGAAAAGGCAAATCATACCACCAATTATAGATTATATTAAGTCAATCCACGAGCGCCAAAGACTCTTTTGTCTCGACTTGGAATCAATATATACACCGCTAACTATACCTAACCTTTTCTTTACTTTTGTTTTGTGATCCTTGCCTTATTCAAAGTGATCTAAATTGCTTACTCCTTTACAAAGAGATGTCTGCGACATTCGTTTAGAGTGCCGTTATGAGTAAATTGCCTGGTTCCTCTTTGTCATTCTTGATCGCGATCAAGCCGATCAACTATCGTCCATGAGTGTTAATTTGTGGCATCTGTGATCAATATGCATTCTACGTTCCATCCTTGAGATTTGTCATAATATTATGTGTGAAGTACACCTGTGTGGAGATATTATTTATTAATGAGACAATAGGTTTAGAAATTCAAGGTGCCCGCTGCACTGATATTGGTAGGCATTGTTATGTTATTGCTACTGTTACTGATATTCAACTACGGGTCAGGCTCACAGACGTACTGATGCCGTGAACGAAGTTTCTGTGGGCCTGGTACTTGTAAAAAGTACATAAATGGAAAATCATCAACCTAGAGCCGAGCATACTTGAAGCATTACGAAATTTGACCAGTAAATAAGTAGTAAATAAGTAATAATAATAATATTGACAATTTTTTTTACTCTCGAAAAATTACCACCTTATAACAATTTGCTAAATGAACTGCTCTATTAAACTTCTTTCGACAAATACTTTTATAGACCAGACCTGACCCGACCTGACCTGACCTGACCCAGCAAACGTTGTTTTGCCATGTACTCGTATACATATTATTTCTAGGAAACATTTTTAAAGTTAAATAAAAATAACTATCTGCTAATAAGTGTGCGGTGTTTTATTTATAATCGAAGTGTTGTAGACAATGAAAATAAAAATTGCGATGGAAAAATAGAGGTTGATCGTAGAGGGTTGAAAATTCAGGGTTGTATGTATTTTCTAATGAGGTATCATAAAAAAAATATCTATAAATTAGGGGTGGACTAACCTTAACATTTAGGAGGATGAAAAATAGATGTTGTCCCATTTTCAGACCTACCCAATATGCACACAAAATTTCATGAGAATCGGTCAAGCCATTTCGGAGGGGTTTAACTACAAAAATGCGACACGAGAATTTTATATCACATCAAATCATTTATTTCAGATAACAAGAACCATATCTAGGTTAGTAACATTGTGACTTAAAAGTAGGGTTAGTGCGCAATCAATAAACAATATTATTTTATTGAATAATATCTATCTCTAAGAAAATAATATATAAGGTAGATATTAATTTGATAATTCAATTTCTCGCGCCTCCCGAAAACGCTCCATACAAAATCGTAGTTGCATTGCAAGTGACTTCACGCGCCATTCGCGCGTAATGCTAATGTATTATGTATGCAGTACAAGAGAATATTGCATTTATCTCAGCACACGTTGCGTTTACGCTTTTATAATCCATAATAAAAGTAATTTGAAATTTAATAAGAAATCTAAATGGATAAAAATTGGGACAGAATTTGATTATTTATATTTTAATTTACTTTGGGAATTAAAAATAATGAAGAATCTGTTTCAGTTTAGCTAGGCAATATGTCAGTCCGAGGTGGAGAAGAGTCGCGAACAACTTGTGTCCGAAATCAAGACTACTCTCTCTGGAGTATCCGATTGGGGACGACTAAACCTAGTCCAATTCAACCCCACCAAGACACAAGTATGTGTATTCACCGCTAAGAAAACCCCATTCATTGTAGCGCCGCAATTCCTGGGCATACCGCTTACCATCTCCTCGAGTATCGGGGTCCTTGGTGTCGATATCTCCAGCGACGTGCAGTACCGTAGTCATTTGGAGGACAAGGTTAAGTTGGCATCAAAAAAACTTTGAGTACTTAACAGGGCGAAGCAGTACTTCACTGCAGGGCAGCAACTCCTTCTTTATAAGGCACAGGTCCGGCCCCACATGGAGTACTGCTGTCATCTTTTTGCTAGAGCGCCTGCATACCAGCTTGACCCCTTCGACTCGGTGCAAAGACGGGCATTGAGGCTGGTTGACAATCCTATACTCACAGGTAGTGTGGAACCTCTTAGCCTTAGGAGGGACTTTGCCTCGCTATGTGTGTTCTACCGCCTATACAATGGTTTGTGCTCAGATGAATTGTTTGACATGATGCCCATAGCTACATTCTATCATCACACCTCTCGCCATAGGCAGGGAATTCATCCTCACACATTGCGAACTGAGACGGTGCGCACTGTACGGTATGAAAGAAACTTCATGCCACGCACACTTAAGATGTGGAATGACCTCCCTGCTGCGGTTTTCCCAAGCACCTACAATATGGGGTTCTTCAAGAGGGACATCAGAAGATTTCTTCTTGGTCGGCAGCGCGAGTGTAACACCCCTGGTGTTGCATACGTCCATAGGCCACGGTAACCACTTTCCATGAGGTGGGCCGTGTGTTTGTCTGACACTTAAGTGGTATAAAAAATAAAAATGTTATTTCGCAAGGCATATTTTTTCCGAACAAACTAACATATTAAGCAGTATTGGTAAAAAACGGATGACCTAGTCAAATAGGCTATTTCTTTAAATGTCTTAGGTAAGCTTTGAGCAGGCCCCTCTTCCCCACTGGGCACTATGGGCACGTGCCCAGGGCCCCGCGATCGAATGGGGCCCCCTAGTTCCTGCCAGATTACCAAATGATAACCGATATTTAGGTATTACCGAAAAACATTAATTTTGAAAAATCTGATGATAATGACTTACTACAATACCTACGCTTATTATATTAGCTTTAGTTTGCCGCATGCGGATAGCTATACCTTGTACAACATAGCTTGAACTTTTTGACAGATGGGTCAGTGATGGGAAACAGAAAATATCTATTGGTGTAAAAAATGTGTTGGCTAAATATGTGGCTGTATGTATGTTTTAAACTATTCAAAATAAATAAATTCATTCGTCAATCAATTTTATTGCACTAGACATAAAAAAATTGGGTAGGTACCATTGTTTTCAGTTTTTCTATTTAAATTTTACTTCGAAGCAATAAAACCCACTTAAGACTTTCGGAAAATGCTTGAGTCCTTAACAGGTACTCTTATGTTGTGTGTCTATTCTTATGATTATTATCAATTTTTAATATTATTAAAATAAGAAAATATTGTTCGTCGTTGCAAAGTTATATCGATTTCAGATTTGACATCCGTCAAAAAGAAAGATCAAACTAATAAATAAACAGGGTATAAGTACTCCACTCTCTCTCAAAAATGAGTTTTTCCGATATTAGTATATTTAGGTTAATTTAAATACCTATATGTAAATATAGAATACAATTAAAAGAAAAATTATTAAATTAAAAAAAGAAGAATTATTTGATGCGGTGTGGTTTATGTCTTTAAGAAACCTATTCGAACGTCATTCGTAATACCAAAGACAAAAAAGGGGAATTCCCGACTCCCGATCGTCGTTTGACTTGACGAACGGGAATTCCCTTCAAGTATTTGTCTGCGATGTTGTGGCGTTTGTTTTGTTTGTAGTTGTTAGTTTGTTACTGACTGTGCTTGAGCTCTGACAAAAAAATAGTATTGTTTGATTAAATCGTCGTTTGTCTGTTTTGTGTTAGCGAATATTTTCGTTATAAAATTAATTAAATACTGAATTATAATATAAAATGTCGAAACGGTCATATCCTAGTGGATCTGAAAAAAGGAAAAAAGCTCTACATCAGAAAGAAGTAATTGAAAAGTTACCAAAATTAACATCATATTTTACTACTACTACTGGAGAAACTTCTGTAAGTAGCAATCAACTCATAAATGTTCCACATGATGACTCAGCTCAATTACAAATTGCGGGAATTTCTAAACCTTCATGTTCCAATTTTGAAAAAGAGATTGAATCAGAAAGCGACTATTCCTACGACGAAAGTGCAACGACTTCAGTAACTTCACTAAAACCGACAACTCCAACTGTGTCAATTGAACAGCAGTTTTCCAACACAGAAGAATTAATATCGCACGATCCCGCCGATTATTTTCACGAAAAGTTTGTTGAAATAAATCGCGAAATTTTAATTCGTAAGGGACCAGTATATTTTCAAAATAAAGATTCTGACTTTTCCGAGGCATCCAGAACCTACAAAGATGGTAATAAATTAGTGACGAGATATTTCAACAAAGCATTATTTATTCGCAAATTAAAGAACAATGAAAGCGTCGAAAGAAAATGGTTGCTGTATTCGCCTTCCAAATGCTCTGTATTTTGTTTTTCATGCTGCTTATTTAACCCAACTGATGTTAATCTTTGCTCTCGGAATGGATGTAATGATTGGAAGCATATTAATCACATAATTTTAACACATGAAAATAGCCCAGCGCATAAGCAATCTATGATGACTTATCTGGCACGAAGTAAAACGGTTGGTAGAGTAGATATAGAGTTATTATCTCAACATCAAAAGGAAGTGGATTACTGGAGAAACGTACTTAAACGGATTGTAGCTGTTGTAAAATTTTTGGCATCGAGAGGGCTTCCATTTCGCGGCGACAATGAAATCCTAGGATCTCCAAACAATGGAAATTATTTGGGTTGTGTGGAATTATTGAGTGAATTTGATCCATTTATTGCAGATCACTTAAAAAAATTTGGGAATCCTGGAAAGGGTAACATTTCTTATTTATCAGCAAATATCTGTAATGAGTTTATTGAAGTAATGGGAAAACAGGTTCTAAAAAAAATTATAAATGAAGTTAAATCAGCAAAATATTTTTCCATAAGCGTTGACAGTACGCCCGATCTGTCTCATATTGACCAGCTAACTTTCATCATTCGATACGTAAAAGACTGTGTTCCTGTTGAAAGGTTTTTGAAATTTATACCTATTAAAGAGCATAAATCTAAGTATTTAGCGGAGACCATCTTAAATTTTTTAGAGATACATGATATTCCCATAAAAGATTGCAGAGGACAAAGCTACGACAATGCTTCAAATATGTCGGGAAAGTATAGTGGTCTACAAACAAGAATCAAGGAAAAATGTGAATTTGCCACCTTTATACCATGTGCAGGACATTCACTAAACTTGGTAGGTGTCCATGCTGCTGGGTGTGTACCGGAGGCATCACAGTTTTTTGAAATAGTTCAGAAAGTGTACAACTTTTTTTCGGGCTCTACCCACAGATGGAATATATTAACAGAACATTTAGGTTCAAAAAAAGTTGTTAAGAGTCTTTCACAAACCAGATGGTCAGCCCGAGCTGATGCAGTAAGTGCTTTGCATGGGGGTTATAAAAGAATATTAGAAGCTTTAATCACCATCGCAAACGATACTGAAAAGGCACGAGAAACAAGAGACGAAGCCCTTAGTCTGTCTAGAAAAATGGGAAATCTAGAATTTATTATACTGACGGAAATCTGGAGCACCATATTGGAAAGAATAGACAAAACAAGTAATTATCTTCAGAAAGAAACAATAACACTGGACGTTGCAACCAATTTGTTGACTTCACTTTATGATTTTATTACTAACCTCAGGGATAAATTTGATAACTTCGAATCATCTGCCAAAGAAAATAACCCAGAATCTGACTACAAAGATCTATCTCAAAGAACAAGACGTAGAAGCTCACGGCTGATTTTTTTTGATGGCTCTGCGCCATCAGTCCAATTGAATGGAAAAGAGCGATTCAACGTAGAAACCTTTCTCCCAATAATCGATACCTTGAGTGTTCATCTAAAACAGCGACAAAGTTCATATGAGACCGTCAGTCAACGTTTTAGTTTATTTTTTCACTTAAAAACTCTGAATTCCGAAGAGATACGACAAGGATGCAAAGAATTTTCTCAAATCTATCACGAAGATGTAAATGAAAAAGAGTTAGAAATAGAATGTCAACATTTAAAAGAATACTTAAAAAATGTTCAGAGTGAAAATGAAGCATCTAACAGTGTACAGGAAGTATATAATCTATTAAAGCAAAACAAAATTGAAGACACATTTCCTAACGTAGAAATTGCATTGAGAATATTTTTAAGTATGATGGTAACTAACTGCAGCGGAGAACGCTCCTTCTCCAAATTGAAACGAATAAAAAATGAATTAAGAAGTACAATGCTTCAAGAGAGATTAACTAGTTTGTCGCTGATGTCCATAGAATGTGATATTCTCAATACCATAGATTTTGAAGATGTGATTAACGATTTTGCTCATCTTAAATCTAGAAGGGTACCTTTGCAATCAACATAGAATTAATCTAAGGATTTTATGTTAAGCGAGTTACTTTTGTAGATTATTTTTTATATTTCCTATTTTTTTATAGTTAGTAACTAAATAAAAATAAATTTAGAACCTTGTTTGTCTTTCTTTATCTATTGTAACTAAATAGTGTTTTCTCAAGGTCCTAGGGGCCCCATGATCCTAATGTGCCCAGGGCCTCAAATAGTTTAAAGACGGCCCTGGCTTTGAGGAAGGTATTTGAGAAATCTCATACATATTATTGCCGGCAGTGTTATATCAGTTGCGAGTACAACTACTTGGCAGATGTCTGTGATCCCTAGTAGTACCCTGAGGTCGATAAATGTTATTGGTTTTTCTGTTAGAAACATCTCGGTAATGGCATACAATGTCTGTCCAACAACAGTAACGTAACGTCATTCGCTATTACGGGGAAGTGAAAAAGGCCGTGATAAATGTGCTAGGTGCAAATACACTTCTGCCTCTCTACACTCTAAAATATACATGTGTCTTGGATACAGAGGGCTAACGAAAGTTTCTCGTTGCAGGTATACTTGGCGAAGGTGCAGCGCGCGGCAATAAAAAAGTTATTACCATATCGGTCGGACGAGAGGAGAAACCTGCTATGTGAGAGGTGAGTCTCCTTTTTTGTATTTAGAGCAGGAAGAGATCTTTATATTAAAGAAAGACACCACCATAGCACACACCAATGACTTTTCGATGCTTTTCAAAGTTATGTGTGTATTTCTCGCAGGTTCGCCACCTATTACATTGGAACCTAAATATAAACTGGCGAAATATGGGTGCTAGCACCTCTACCTACCCCTTCGGGGATATAGGCGTGAGTTTATTTTATGTTATGTTAAAGACAATAAATGAGCCGCTGGGGGGTCACTATATATACATCCTATACCCACTTAGCCAAACACCCTCGTGCGAAAAATCCCCTCGGATACCACACTGCCAATGCCGGTGTTGAAGATTATGTCGAACTCGAAATAACTAAAACGCACGCCGTCTGGTTGCCGGACGTGAGATTGCCGGAGGCATATCCCAAGTACCCCGGCCAAGGCCATCTCTTTCAAGCTGGCCCTCGTCGGGTGTGGGGACCATAGAGTCCTCATCTAATCCCCGGGCATGGGGAAGCGCGCAACTCGCGCCTGCAACCTGCTTCTGCTAGACTAACAGGCGGCTCCTCCCGTCATCCCCAGGCCCGCACTAATGGGGGACGGAGGTTATTCTGCAATCTCCGACGCCCGAGAAGCTTTCGCTCGTCGCGGGCTATCCGGTTAGCACTTAGTGTATACCTTGGTACTTTAGAAGGTTTAAGACTCTTTACTAAAAGTTCTATAGCGAACAGGTGTACAGCGAAAAGGTCTACAAAACTTTATAATTTCATAGCTGTTTACTTAATGAATTTCCAGGATGTTTTTTCATACAAATGATAAGCAATTTATCAACATAAAATTACAATAATTTATTGTAAATCACAATTATACGCAAAAGTCTGTGCGATCTGATAGATACCTGCACCGAAAACTAAACGTAATCGCATCGTAAAAGTATCAAGAGAACGGAGTATTGCGATTCGCCGGCTTCATACACACACAGGTTCACAGTAGGCAGTCGGCCAATAGCGGCGCTTCGTTCTCTCGATTTTTTTTACGATAGTTTTTCGTGCTAGGGGTTACAGTTCAACACTTATAATGGTTACGGTGATAGCTCGCCATTATAATAATATGCTGACTCGTTCTTTTCTCTTCATGTTAGTATGTACTGTTTATTTCATAACTACACCATATTTTCTGTTTTTATCACGTTACTGTCCATCCTAAGGTTGCCTGGAAGAAATCTCTTCCAGCGATAAGGCCGCCCATTGTACATTAAACTTTATACACATGCTACGTATTTGTCATACTGGAAATCTATTGGTTGGTTGGAAATTATCTATCTATCTATCTCTCTAACAAAAATTATATATTGAATGTACTGAAGAGTTCATCACCATCCCAGTGTTGGGATCCGTCCCGTAGCATTCGTACTCTGAGATGCAAGCGTCGGATGCGTTGAGTCTTCTCCTCCTACCTCTCTTTTACTTTCTCTATCCAGAACATTACGCAACGCAAGACGCCTAATGTCTCTGCTAATTCTTTTGACCATTCTCTTTAACGAAACAAAAGAAACGCATATATACAAGCGGTAAAACAATTAAAAAGAAAACAATCAAAAAACAATGCTACATATTATGAACTATCGAAGAAATTCACAATGGCTTTTGAATTAGAACATGTTTGTATTGACAATTGTATTAGCGGCCATTGTTATAACTTTATAACGAACTATTTAGAATTGTATATCACAGACCAAATTAGTAAATTGTTGTAAAAAGAACAGCCCCCTCCAGGCAAGTGGCAATGAGTTGACCGGCGTTTTTGAATAGAATGACAAATGTGCTATTTGACGTATTTGACAGTTGTCAACGGATGTCATAAGTGTCAAATCCCACACAGTCGACGTGGCCAGAAGCACTCGAAGCCGGCATTGACAGGTTAAACAACAACTGTTGGTTCTGCATATCCCAGTCGGAAATAGGCTAAAGCATATGAATATATGAAGCGTTGGTAGCTTACACTACTGACGTGAACCCACTCCTAACACAAGCAATTTAGCTTAGCTGGAGGGGTTAGAGGGATTAATAGTAATTTCGGTTCTAATATTCTTTAAAAAAAATACATGTATGGCTTTCATTAATGAAAGTAATTATACCTGATCAAATCAAACTATAATGCGTTTTGTTGAACATGATTGAAAATATTTTCACTCATGAAATCTAAGCTGGCAAGTGGTCTTATTTCTTAAGTACTGTAAGGTATTCCAGATGGTAAGTTGAAGTATTAAATCACTACATACTGTATAGCTGTGATCATCATCATCTTCGCTTTGGGGACCAAAAAAATTCGAATCCAAAAATTCGAATCCTTCGGACTTTTAGTCCTCTTTCCGACTTTTACTTTTTAATTCAGATAAAATAAAGATTTGAGCTTACAAAAATTCATCTTACATTAATTTTTAAATCCTAATACCTCTAAAATCTGATCTGTACGAAAAAGTGCAAGATTCGGATTCGGAGACTCTTTTCTTTGCCGCTCCACCAAGACCTGGAATTCATTACCAGCACACGTGTTTCCTTCTTCCTACAGTCCCGGGGCCTTAAAGCGGGGCGTGAAAAAGCATCTGATGACGCCGCCAAGCTGAGTGCCACCATTGTAACACTTAGTGTCTGTAATGGTGACCCTCTTTCCTGAAACTTTGCCTTTAGCTTACCATCAGGCGAGGTCAGGTCAAGTTGGCGTGTCCTATATAAACAAAAAAAATTGTAGGTAATTACAAAACCTACAACTTTGTCTAACCTACTTTTACGAGAACAGTTACTGTTTGCGAGAAAAACGCGAGAATACAATATATTTAACCAAATATTATTTGTGTTGTGTTCCCAGCGGTGAGTAGGGTAGCCAGAGCTCACTGGAGAATTTGTGCTGTCAGTGGGAAGACTAAAGGCTTGTCCTGCTTTGTCTTCTACACTGACGGTACAGAAACTCTGTACTTACAGGGTTGGCAGCGCGACTGTGACTCCTCCGTTGTTAAAAACGTCCATAGGCCACGGTAACCACTTTTCATCAGGTGGGCCGTGTGCCTGTCTGCCACCTAAGTGGTATAAAAAAAAAACGTTGAAAAAAAATGCACACGTCCAATCGAAGCGAACTTTTGATATTTCCTTTATTATAGTGTACTCAATACTCAGCGTTCCATAATGTGATACAGATGTCAGATTAAAATGAAGTTACAATTATGGACCCTGTCGGGCACATCACAGCTTAGAGAGAGGGAGAATTTGCTATTCATTCATTTCATTTAATTCTTTATTGCACACACACAGTACAGAGATCATAAACAAAACACATCAAAGAAGATGTACAAAGGCGAGCTTAACTCAAAATGAGTTCTCTCCCAGCAAACCTTTGAGTAACAGAGAAGCATATAGTAATGAAGGGGGATGTGAAGTGTACATTACAAAAAAAAACAAAAAGAAAAGATAAACAAAAAGAGAAAAGAAAAGAAAAATAAAAAGATAATAAGCGTACCTACCTGAACAGGTAGGTACATGTGTTTACACATTGCTATTGTACAGTTTCATTACAATTTTTTTTATACCACTTAGTTGGCAGACAAGCACACGGCTCACCTGATGGAAAGTGGTTACCGTGACCTAAGGACGTATGTAACACTAGAGACTAACACAGTCGCACATTTTTGCTATAATATTAAGTTTTTTATACCATGTCATTTGAGGAGTGATGATATGATAATGATAATGATGTAAGCAAAAGTTTTAAAAACTGTTCAAGAGATCCCCATTAATTTTCAGCTCTATGCGAATTTATAAAAGCTAGCCGTTTTATTTCGTCTATGTTGACTAGACTATTCTTCATTACGCACGTCCATGGTAGTAAAACTACGCTTGTCACCTTCTACGACGCCAAGCCAGCATTTTTGTTCCACTTGTCCTACCAGACCGAAGCTCATCATAGGTGGCACGGCCAGTCGTGAGTTTAAGTAAGTGTTCTTTAGCAGATAAAGTGACAATCAACAGCATGACAAATGCTAACTGCCGCTGAGTCATATACATAAATCAAGTTGAACTTTATAATACCCGCTCAACCATACAAAGTTGCTATCTCGCGGATGATAGAGCATGCCCGATATTATTATTATATTTACAAATATAGATAAATAATAATAAACATTCTACAACATTCTACACAACGCTATCTAGACCCATGGTAAGCATAGTTTAACTAGCTTGTGTTATGGAATCTAGAATACGGATAATAAATAAAAAATAAAAATAAAAAAGCCTTTTATTTCATGCCTTAGGTACATTACATTAAACGTTATAAACTAAATAAAGAAAAAAGTTTGAAAAAATTAATGACATTAATCAAAAATAAAAAATAAAAAATGCATGAACCCCTCATGTTGTGAGGGTGAAGGCCTCCTCCAGAGAACACCAGTGGTCTCGATCTTTGGCTTCAGTTAGCCAGTCTTTGCCTGCTATTTGTGTGATGTCGTCCGCCCACCTGGTTATAGGTCTTCCTCTTTTACGGGTACCCTTTGGGCCTGGCCATGATGTAGTGCGGATTGTCCAGCGATCGTCGCTCATTCTCGCTATGTGTCCTGCCCATCTCCATTTTAATTTTAGAGCGTAGGTGAGAGCATCAGTTACACCTGTCTTTTGTCTGATTATAGAGTGACGTATTTTTTGATGTTTTCTAATTTTTGTGATACTTCTTTCCATACCTCGTTGGCAGGACCTGATTTTATTTTTAACCCTTGCGGAGAACTTCCAGGTCTGAGAGCCGTAGGTTAACGTTGGTAAAAGACATGAGTCCATCACCTTTCTTTTAATTTTTATAGGCATCTGACTTTTTAAAATTCATTTAAACTCCAAAACTTTTTCCATGTCGTTTTTATTCTTCTATCGACCTCTATGTCATTGTTTTGTTTTTGGAGGGAAATATGTTTTCCTAAATAGATATAGTTCTCGACATATTCTACCGTTGTGTTGTTTAGACTAACAGAGTTTTGTGCGGCATTTGTCATGAGTTTGGTTTTGCACATATTCATTTCTAGTCCTACCTCTATGCTTGCTTGTTGTAATGTCGCTAACATTGATTCCAGCTCGGTGCTATCTTCTGAAAGAAGGACAATGTCATCGGCAAACCTCAGGTGGCTGATATATTTGTCTTCTATACATATACCGGTTTTTTCCCAATTTAATTTGCCGATAATCGATTCCAGTACTGCTGTAAATAGTCGAGGTGATAGGGGGTCACCTTGTCTTACCCCTCTTTCAATGGGGATGGGTGGTCCTGTGCTCTCCAATTTTACTATAATAATAAAATACGGATAAACATACTTAAATACTTATTTTTTTTGTTAATACATACATATTATACATAGAAACATCCAGACCAATGCAAATACCCATATTCATGCATACAAATATTTGCACTCAGCGGGGATCGAACCCGCGCCTCCTGCGTAGCAGTCGCGTTCACTACCGCCACGCCACAGAGGCTGTCATATATGATATGTGAGAAACTCACTAGTACTTTTCCACATTATTTTTAATATTTAATATATATTAGATATTAGACCTGATCGGTTTCTCCTTACGGCATCCTCAAAGGATTACAATCTTAAAAATAATGTGGAAAAGTGCAAGTGAGTTTCTCAATATGTGTAACAACAAATTCCACCAAGTGCCATCAATTAACAGTATAAGTAATAGATAACTATACATTAAATAAATAACTGCCTTGATGGAGCAGTCGCTGTGCGGCCTGAGCTTGAGAAGGTTCGACTCCCAGATTGAGAGAGAAAAATTCATTATGTGTATGTTGTGTCCCGAGGGTTCCACCTCGAACCTCAGGGTTCGCTTTTCAGCTTTTCCTCCCCCACTTTTTTATACCACTTAGGTGGCAGACAAGCACACGACCCACCTGATGGAAGTGGTTACCGTGGCCTATGGACGTATGCAACATGCCCCTCTTGAAGATCCCCATATTGTAGGTGCTTGAGAAAACCGCAGCAGGGAGGTCATTCCACAGATTGAGCGTGCGTGGGATGAAGTTTCTTTCATACCGCACAGTGCGCACCGTCTCAGGTCGCAATCCATGATAGTGAGATCATTGGCACGCATGTCGCTCTCTAAAACCTCATATCAGCACTTCTGGAGTCTATCCCTCCTGCTACCACCAGACCCTCGATTTTACTAAAGCAAAACGACTGTCATACCACAGACACTGCAATAAAAGGCATTAAATTTCAGATTTTATTTCTATATCGTTAAAGTCCAAAATTAAATAAAAAAAGTTTCGTTACACTTTTTCATTCACTCTGCATAAAGCCATTTAATTTTGGACTTTAAGCTCATTGTTTTAAAGTCTAATCATCAGCGGTGTTACTATGTGGCTGCCGCGGATGCGTGACGACGCACATCCACCGGAAATACTATTTCCATCTCCGTAACATGCAGTTCCTGCTTTTCGCTCCAGCAGCGGCCATTCTTTGCAGCCTTCTCAGCCGCCATCACAACAACAATTCGTTATCGAGTCTCCAATGTTGTAATGATGGTGTTGAACAATGTAGTATCGAGATGTTTTGGCTGGTTGATTATGCTGTAGGGTGTTTTGGCACACGCGCCTGTAGTGCCGTGTGCAAAACATGATTGCGCACTACACTACGAAAGCCCGCATGTCGTTTTTAACAATCATTGTATCGTGTATGTTTCTTTTGTATTTGTGAGTTACGCAAAAAGTCCTCCACCCTACAGAATACCGCGGTTATAATAACTTCGTGTTGTGTTCCCGGCGGTGAGTAGCCAGAGCTCACTGGAGAGTTTTTGTGCTGTCAGTGGGATGACCAAAGGCTTGTCCTGCTTTGTCCTCTACACTGACAGCAAAAAATCTCTGTTCTTACAGGGTCGGCAGCACGGATGTGACTCTACTGGTGGTACACACGTTCATAGGTCATGGTAACCACTTTCCATCAGGTGGGCCGTGTGCTTGTCTGCCACCTAAGTTGTATAAAAAAGAAGTCCTATGTATGGAATGAAAGTCTCGACACCACATTGGCATGTTCAATAACAGAAAGAACGAAAAGAAAGATAGAGAATAGTTTTCTCAATAAGATATAAGTAGCTGTTTACTATGCACCATTGCAATATAGGTAGGTATTTAAACTATCATGGTCACTCACGGCAATATCAAAATAATCAGGATATTTACGTTTCGAGTTTCATCATTCATCACGATCAAGGAGGAACTCCCGATAATTTTGATACTGATGCACCTCTGCAGTCGATGGACCACCTCCTGTCGTGCCCACTGTGCCCCTACACCTGCACAATTGCTGACCTGAATGAAGCGGCGGAAAGTGCGGTCAATGTCTCCGAGTTTTGGGCTGGGCGCATTTAGAAGCAAAAGGAGGGAGGATTTTGACAGGCTATGTATTTAGGTTCATCTGTTCATGTCATTCAGGTTCATGAGTTTATGAGAGGGTATCGTTCGCCCCTGGACGGAACGCACCCGCAGGGTGACGCTGGAATGAATTTTGAACTGGGACTGGGAAGCAGTGCTCCATAAATGAGTTAGTGAATTTTGACACCTATCTGTATGTGCAGAGCGTGTCTTTTTGTAATATCATTTATAC
This sequence comes from Eilema griseolum, assembly GCA_963662185.1. Taxonomy (NCBI): domain Eukaryota; kingdom Metazoa; phylum Arthropoda; class Insecta; order Lepidoptera; family Erebidae; genus Eilema; species Eilema griseolum. The sequence goes on from OY759232.1 coordinate 3,139,203, forward strand.
GACAGCAACAAAAGGTTGCACATTTTTGGTGGTCAAGTAGTGGTCTTCGCAATACCAAGTATTATGAACTTTATCATTACCAGCCCATGTGTTCCCTTCTGCCTACAGTCCCGGGTCCTTTAAGCGGGGCGTGAAAAAGCATATGATGAGGCCGTCAAGTCGAGTGCCACCATTGTAACATTACTTAGTGTCTGTAATAGTGACCCTCTTTCCTGAGACCAAAAGCTTGTCCTGCTTTGTCTTTTACACTGACGGCACAGAAGCTTTCAATGCTTGCAGGGTTGGAAGCGCTAGTGTGACTCTTGGTTTTGCACGCGTTCAGGGGCCACGGTGTCCACTATCCATCAGGTGGGCCGTGTGCTTGTCTGCCACCTAAGTGGTATAAAAAAAAGTCTTTGCCTTTAGCTTACCATCAGGCGAGGTGAAGTCAGATTGGCACGTCCTAGGTAAAAAAAGCGAATTCAGTTCATTTCGGAGCCTTCACCCAACTCATTCAGTTGGGGTCGTTTTCCAGTCTTAGGTACTGTGAAAGCTGAACTTCGATATTTTTCGTGAAGCAACTGCCATTCAAAAAATATTGAAAAACCAGTTCAGTATAAGCATAGAATATGTTTATAATACTAGTAATATTGATTTGTGGTTCTCATTCAAACCCACTAAATAACACACAGTGAAAGGTGTCCGCATTACCTTGAATATATGTTACAATTATGTACTTACTAAGCCCATTCTTATCCGTTTTGTAATTATTACAACCTTGACCTGATCATGTAACACTTTATCATAGTTATTTATTCTTATAGCAACTAAACTAACAATGTCTGTTGCTTATTGCACATTCTAATTTTAGTGTATTGTGGACGAGAAATATTGCTTCTCAACAGGTACGTACTACCACAGATTGCTTCAAGAAGGGCATTAGAACTTTTTTACAGGGTTGTAAGCATGAGTGTGACTCCCATGGTGTTGCACACGTTTATAGGCTACAGTAACCATTTTCCGTTATTTTTTTTTTAATATAAAGACAAGCACACGGCCCACCTGATAGAAAGTGGTAACCGTGGCCTACAGACGTGTGCAAAACCAAGGGAGTCATTATTCGCGCTGCCAACTCTATAAGCACTGAGAGGTAGACTATGGGCTTGTCTGCCACCTAAGTGATATAAAAATGATTAGATTATACAATAATTATGATCATCGCAGTATTAGTCCCGGTTTCGTGCTCCTGAAACGCTGCAACTTGGGACTCTTAAAATCTAAGGTCTCTTAAAATCTGGGACTTTGCCTTCAGCTTACCATCGGGCAAGGCGAAGTCCAATTGACGTGTCCTACACCTCAATACCTCCACAATACTCAGTTAGGAATCTTGATTTATCTGAGGACAAATTACGAGTCAAAGTCAAAGTCAAAAATCATTTATTCTGTAAAGACCATTATATCGGCACTTACATAACGTCAACAAAAAAGGATCATGAATATCAGTTAAGTAAATGGACTACCGGTTCGAAACGCGGCCCCGACCCGAGAAGACTCCGGTAAGAAACTCAGCGGGCATTTCTTTTTGGTCTATTTACAAACAGACAGAAAAATTTACTTGAGTCTCATAGTTGAGCAAACAGCTCGATTCCAAGCTTGTTTATCATCCAAGTATTCTTGGATTTTATGTAGTAGTAATGCCAAATCTGTCAGTCTGTCTAATATACAATTTGTCCCCAGACAAATCGAGATTCAAACCAAGTATCGATAAAGAATAGAGGCCTAAGAATCGATTCTGGCTTATCCACCCCTAATGGGAAGTGAAAAAAAAAACATTGTCATTTTGGGAGATTGAGAGAGTTTGAATTACGAGAACGTTATTATGAGAATAGGTCTTCTTCTTAATATATTATACAATGTTTAAAGTTAGTGACTACTGCATCGAATTAGTGTGAAATTTGGTTGTGTATCGAATCATTTACTTTTAGGTTGCTATTTCATTGCGGTTGTATTTTTAATTTTAATTATGGGAATTTATGACAAAAAGAAAAAAAAACCTGCCAAGTGAGAGTCGGATCGCGCTACTAGGGTTCCACAAAACATATTAGCCCCCTTGATTTATATATTTTAATTTCATGAATTAGTGTTGTTAGCATTTGTTGTTCTATAACAACAAATACTAACAACACTACAGAACTACATAATCTGTTATCGCCTACAGAAATACATTATCTATGAACATTGCAACTGTCTGCGCCAACAGAAATATATCATCTGTGAATATTTCTGCTGTCTAGCAATCACGGTCCATGAGATACACCAAGCTTTATCTCGTGGTAAACAGTCTTAGTAGGAAAAAACCTTAGTAGAATTAATTACCAGCACACGTGTTTCCTTCTTCCTACAGTACCGGGTCCTTTAAGCAGGGCGTGAAAAAGCATCTGATGAGGCCGCCAAGCTGAGTGCCACCATTGTAACATTACTCAGTGTCTGTAATGGTGACCCTCTTTCCTGAGACTTTGCCTTTAGCTTACCATCAGGCGCGGTGAAGTCAAGATGGCGTGTCCTAGATATAAAAAAAAATTGTGAATACTAAGTTTTTGACTCCTTCGACATCCTCATGTCGTCAATCACAAAGTATGGATGTGTTTATAATTTTAGATTGATGTTGTTTGCAGAGAGGCGGGGAGCATCATGGAGCCAACGACCAGTCGGAACGCCAACAACGGGCCAGTGACGCGGTGGGCAACACTCAGAATTAGGTGAGTGTTATTTGGTACTCAGACGTTTTTGGTTCGAATGGCATCGTTTATAATAAATTCAGGCCTTTTTCTTATTGACAAAACGTTTCGTAACCACGTGCATTCGTAAAAACGGACAGAATTAAGTAGGCCTCGTTTTACGCTAGTTCCCTCTTCTATGTTACCCAATTATAATCTGCCGTCTTCTCACAGCCGAGGAGAGGGCCAGATCGAGAGAGATGGCCTTGGGTCGGCCGGGGCTAGCACCCCGGGATATGCTTATCAACCTCACTCTCGGCAACCAAAAACGACTCACAGACATCGTGCGTTTTAGTCGGTTTGAGTCCGACATTACCACTCCCATCGGCTCCGGTTGTGAGGGTATCCGTGGGAATTTTCCGCACGTAAAAAGAAACCCGTCTTCTCACGTTAGGACTGTTTGAAGCTTTCACTCAGAATAATGCCAGTTAAGGGTTGCCATCGTCCGAGTTTTCCCAGTTTTGTTCTAGTTTAGATGACGTCCGGGGAGCATCGGGGAGTAGTTTCAAAAAGTATTAAGAATGTTTGTATAAAATTTTAAAGCATTTAGTATGCTAACTATTCAAAACGATTAAGATAGGAAAAAGCGAATCAGCTCAGGCGGGACTCGAACCCGCGATCTTTCTCATACAGGGGGAACGCTCTGACCATTGAACCACTGAGCCATGCCTGAAGCTATCTAAATTTTCCTATACATCTATCGGCCAGAGTATTCCCCCTGTAAGCACATGCAAGTGGTATGAAAGAAATTTTATCCCACGCACATTCAAGCTGTGGATTAAACGCCATGCTGCGGTTTTCCCATGCGTCTACAATATGGGGTTCTTCAAAAAGGGCATTAGGTTTCTTCAGGGTCGGCAGCACGAATATGACGCCCGTGCTGGTGCACACGTCCATAAGCCACGGTAACCACTTCCCATCAGGTGGGCCGTATCACCTCAGTGGTATAAAAAAAGGTAAAAATCGTGGTTTCGATTCCCGTCTAAGTTGATTCGCTTTTTCCTATCTTAATTTAGTGTTCAGAATAGTTCATTAACTAACTAAATCCGATATGCTTTGTGTTATATTTTTATGTATTATATATATTTATATATTCACTGACAATGTACACATTCAATACCTACACTACAAAAGTCTCTTCGCAATCAGTTGAATACGAAAACATAGAGGACAGACAGACAAAGAAACGTTTATTTGTATCTCCATATGAAGCCATTTATTTATAACAATTTATTGTAAGCGTGCTAGTTTGCATGCAAAAATATTCACGTTGCAGTTTACATAATTTTCCATAATAACTACAGTCAACGACTAAAGGATTTATATTAAAAATTGTGTTTATCAACTTTTGTCGGTGACTGTACTTTTTTTTACACATCTTCCAGTTCGTCAGTCGTGATAAAAACTTTAAATAGTCAGCTATATTGTCCTAAGGGGCCGGCCAAGTATTTTCTAAGCAGATTTATCACAAATATTTTCCCTCCTCCCTATTGTTAGCAAAAATAAGCAAATCTGTAACCCCCCCCCCCCCCCCCATGCTTACGTAAACATTGGTAACTATATGCATATTTTTTTCACGTTTATGTGAAAAAGTAAATAACTACTGCTTACGTAATCATTATCTAGAGATGAGGGGTGGGGGGGGGGGGCATGTCATCAAAAATAAGCAATGCGAAGACCTCCTTCCCCCCTTTAATCCGCTCCGCCTCGAAACCGCTAGTACTTAAGGCCCTAAGGCAATCCAATAAGAGCAAAAGAGAGGTGGTGCCGCTCACCGCTCTCGCGCTGAACTCGGGCGCAGCACTAAAGTCTAATATTGTTGTGTTTTGTACAGAGCGCTGGTGAACATGCACCAGTCGCTGGTGTTCCTGATCCACAACGTGGTGGGCTACCTGCTGATGCTGGCGGTGATGGTATACAACGTCCACTTGCTGCTGGCTGTCGTATTCGGCATGATGCTGGGTTAGTCAACGTATTGAGTCTTCACTTATAAGTACTTATACCTCCCGGGCATGATCTTAAATGGTCCACCTGGAAGCCCCTAAATAGGATGAGGACTTAGGTCGGGGGTCGTAAAATATGGGGGGGTGGTGGCTGTGATTGTGGTGCATCTCTGCAGTCGATGGACCAACTCCTGTCGTGCCTACTGTGCCCTTACATTTGCACAATTGCTGACTTGAATGAAACGAAGGAAGGTGCGGTCAATGTCGCCGAATTTTGAGCTGGGTGCATTTAGCTTCTATTTTTTTATTGTTACCATTGATACCAATAAGAAGAAATACTTATAGAACATAAATTGAGTCACGGTTCGTGGGTAAGGTTTAATAGGGACTTGAAAAAATTAGTTATTCATTCCAGGGCAACTGTTTACGCTTTTTTAACAAACTCCCTAATAAAATTAGAGATATGTGGATAAATTTAAAAATATAGATAAACGTAAATTTTGCCAGAAAGGCTATTATAAAATCCAAAATACTTGGATGATAAACAAGATTGGAAATGAGCTGTTCCCTCCACTAAGCTAGTCAAGTAAATTTTTGTATTTAGATTAAGTAGAGTGAGAGAGAGAGAGAGAGTAGTGTATGTTTGTAAATATACCAAAAAAATTGAGTTTCTTGCCGGATTCTTCTCAGGTCGGGGCCGCGTTTCGAACCGATGGTTGGTTTAAATGTTCCTTTTTATGAACGTTTTGTAAGTGCCAATTTAATGGTTTATGCAGAATAAATGATTTTCGACTTTGAATTCGTCGAATGCTTTTTTACTTTTGAAGAATTACCATTTTACAATTATATAATGAAGGAGAAATATTCTTACCACAAGTAGATTTAAAGATTTCGATTTAAAAAAATCGATTTACGGAACCGCCTTAAAGCGATCTATACAAAATGGTTACAAGCAGGTGACGTCACGCGCTTGTAGCAATGCATATTTTTTCAGCAAAAACTAAGACATTAAGTAGTAATGGGAAGAGCTCATCTTGTCAACATCCTTATTTTTTTTAATGGGACGCAGCAACTCTGTTTTCAATTCCAAATTCAATATAAAAACAAAAATATAAACTATAAAGTAATACTAGTAAAAGCAACGATTCCGTGAAGTGGCTAAATGCATACTGTTGTATTGCACATCAAAGGTAATTTAGCACGATTTGACAATATTAAAAACAATGTTTAACGGTGCATTACAAGAAAATATATAAATAAATTCAAAATGAAATGAAAAACAGGTGTCATTCAGTTCACAGAATTATTATTATATTGTAATGCATGTATGAATATGTATGAATATATATATATTCTATGCTTATTTAGGTATACAAATAGGTAATGAGTTCGTTGTTCAATAACGTCCACTCCTCGTATCTTTTTTTTTATATGGAACACGTCAATTAGACTTCGCCTTGCCTGATGGTAAGCTGAAGGCAAAGTCTCAGAAAAGAGGGTCACCATTACTTACACATACCATGTGACAATGGTGACACTCAGCTTGACGGCCTCATCATATGCTTTTTCACGCCCCGCTTAAAGGACCCGGGACTGTAGGAAGAAGGAAACACGTGAGCTGGTAATGAATTCCAGGCCTTAATGATGCGACAGAGGAAAGAGTCACCGAACCGCTTGGTTCTTGATCAGATGTTCTGCACCGTGTGCGGGTGACATCTAAGACCTGCACGTGTTGTCCTGTGTAGGAAAGGGGAGGGTGGTGGTCTTAAGAGTATTGAGACTGTCGTGGCTCTAATTTGAGCTCAGGCTTACATTGTGTTCTTGGATTTCAGGTTACTTCCTATTCGGTACGAAATTGACAAGGCTTCAGATGCAGTGTTTCAGCACGAAGAGAGTGGTCATCTGCACGCCCGAGTGTGACGACACTGGTAAGAAAATAACTGCCATAATAATTACGTTTTTTGGAACTGACCTCTAAAATTTTTATGTACGGCCTGGGCATCGTGCATACTTTACATGGTTTCAAGTAACGACCCTAATGTTGTCTCCAGTAACACTTGTGACACGTTGGACCAAAATCTGTTGCATCCAGTAACACCTGTGACAAGTTGGGAATTTTTTTCCCAAATTGGAACACTAATATTTTGCAGTGTTACTCGTTAAAGCAAAAAGTGTTGCACCACGTAATACCTGCGTTGGTACAAAAAGTGCTGCATCAAGTAACACCTGTGACAAGTTGGGATTTTTGTCCCAACCTGGGACACCAATATTTTGCAGTGTTACTCGTTAAGACAAAAAGTGTTGCATCAAGTAACACCTGCGTTGGTACAAAAAGTGTTGCATCTAGTAACACCTGTGACAAGTTGGGAATTTTTTTTCCAACCTGTAAAATCATTATTTTGCAGTGTTACTTATTGAGGCAAAAAGAGTTGCATCCAGTAACACCTGTAACACATTGGGAATTTTTTTCCCCACCAGTAACACACTCGTTTGGGTGGTACTGGATGGGAATTAAGGAAAACAATAATTGTATAAATAAAAAAAAAGTATTGAAAGAAATTTTAAAGCATTTAGTAAGCTAACTATTAAAATAAATTAAGATAGGAAAAAAAAATCAGTCGGACATATATAGGAAGATTTGAATGATTTCAGGGAAGGTTCGGTAGCTCAGTGGTCAGAGCATTATCCCTGTAAGGAGAAAGTCGCGGGTTCGAATCCCGCTTGAGCTGATTCAATTCCTATCTTAATCGATTTAAATAAAAAAGTAATTATTCCATAACAAAGAATTAACGAGCTCTATTATTTAAAACAAAATATTGCAGTTACACATTAGACTAAACTCTTCCTCCCTACTTCCCCTCCTCTCCTAAGATCGGTGCAACAGAGAGAAGTGTACCTGGGAAGAATGTGAGGGCAAGCTCTGCAAAGAAAAGAACGCATTGGAGCTCCAGCAGACCGATACTCCTTTATCCTAGGACCCTACAAGTGTGAAAAACCAACAGAGCCCTTGGAGCCCTACTAGTATGAGCACCGCAATATGCCGAAGCCTCCGGAGTCCGTAGAGACAGTCCGGCGCCCTAACGCCCCGCTTACGTCACGTGGCGTAGAAGTATCATCACCAGAATGACGTAACAATTATGACGTAACTAATTCTGTTTTAAAGTAGATGTTGTTGTAGATTTTAGAATATATTTGGGGTTGGTACAGTCATGTTATAAATTGAAAACGTCCACTTATAATAAATTCCAAAAATAAAAATGTCCACGATGAATACATAATGCACAAAAATAAAAATGCCCAATACGTATAATGCACAAAAATAAAAATGTCGAATACAAATACATACATACATATAATCACGCCTTTATCCTCGGAGGGTTAGGCAGAGGTGAATTAATAACACCCACATTTCACCAATCATTGAATTCAGTCCCACGTAATAGGGGGTGTGCCTATTGCCGTCTTCCGGGCACTATTGTTGACTCGAGCAATGCATCTAAAGCTGAGTCTGGACTGTATATATCTGTCTGGTGTTAAACTCGCCTAGTACGAAATCGCATGGGAAGTGATGGGGTGACCCAAATTCTACTCTGCCGGAAACCACACGGCTGAATACAAATAATGTACAAAAATAAAAATGACCATTACGAATAACGTATAATACTAAAAATGTCCAGGATAAATAATGTTCAAACCCTATTATACTAATTGACGTAACTCATAGGTAGATTTTGTTGTAGAATTTAGAAATTTTTTTGTATAGATTTGCACGATTCACGTAGCAGTTTGAATGAGTTAAAAATTTTGATATCCATATAGGCATAGCGCGACTTTAGGGTAATTTTTATACTTAGACTATAGACAAACTATATAGAAACAGTAAAGGCTACTACATCACGGCGCGCAGCGTAAAAAATAGCTACTATTTTAGTACAAGTTTTACAGATACGTAGTAGGTATAAACCCCATAACGCTGAACCATAACTTAGGCTTTATAAAGTTGCTGATTCGTTTGTTAGCAAGTGTATAAAAATAAAAATATTTAATCAAATTCTCTCGGGATTTGATTGATTTGCCACTTGATAAATTTAAAATCGAAGTGAAAAAATGTTTAATGAAAAAGGTTATTATAAAGTAGATGAGTATCTTGAAGATCCGTGATTAACCTAAGTCTCTTGCTTGTTCGCACAACCTAAATTGTAAATAAAATCATACTAAAAAAAAAAATCTAGTTCTGATTTAGTTCTCGTAGTTTTTTCTGATATCTTCTCATTAGAATTAACCTACCGAACCAGCGAAAGAATCATTTTCCAATGAATGAATTAATCCAATGGAAATTAAACAATCAAATTTTTTTATTCTTTAAATATTTCTTGACATATTGATAAATTTTGACGTTCATATCTGCTCTATATGTGGCTAAACTGAATAAATGAATATGATAAATGATGACATGGGATGGTGATACTTATATTCTTTATCCGTCATTCAATGTCCGTGTGACATTGACTATTTAAAAACAATGTTGATTCGCTTACCCACACTCTATTGCGGCGAATTTTTTTGGTGTGTCTATACAGTGCACAGTCAAAGATGTTAATTATTATTAGCGAGTTTTATTTCAATAATAATATCATCCATTCAATCACTATGTTTTATAACATAGCAGTAAGTTTGCTATAGTTCACTATTGTTCAACTTTCAAAGTACCTACTAGAATTATGGTACTGCATTCTTGACACAAACATTGATACCCAATAGCCATTGATATAATGTTATAACTACGATGTGAAAAATATGTTTATATCATTGTGTTAAACGTAGCACTTGTTATGTATGTATTACAGGTCCATTATCACTGTGATATATGTTTTCATAACTGTATGGCACAAAGATATATAATACATAGATATAGTACGAATGGGGCTGATAGCAACTTTTATCTTATATAGATACCTGGGGACATGTAATAATTTTTTACTTTTTTTTCATACCACTTAGGTGGCAGACAAGCACACGGCCCACCTGATAGAAAGTGGTTACCGTGGCCTATGGACGTGTGTAACACCAGGGGTGTCACATTCGCGCTGCCGACCATTAAGAAACCTTCTGATGCCCCTCCTGAAGAACTCGATATTGTAGGTGCTTGGGAAAACCACAGCAGGGAGGTCATTGCACAGCTTGAGTGTGCGTGAGATGAAGTTTCTTTCACTCCGCACAGTGCGCACCGTCTCAGGTCGTAATGTGTGAGGATGAATTCCCTGCCTATGGCGAGAGGTGCCATGATAGAATGTAGCTGTGGGCATCATGTCAAACAATTCATCATTAACAGCACAAACCATTGTATAGGCGGTAGAACACACAAAGCGAGGCAAAGTCCCTCCTAAGGCTAAGAGGTTCCACACTACCTGTGAGTATAGCATTGTCAACCAGCCTCAACGCCCCTCTTTGCACCGAGTCGAAGGGGCCAAGCTGGGGTGCAGGCACTCCAGCAAAAAGGTGACAGCAGTACTCCATGTGGGGCCGGACCTGTGCCTTGTAAAGGAGGAGTTGCTGCCCCGCATTGAAGTACCGTTTCGCCCTGTTGAGCACTCCAAGTATCCTTGATGCCAACTTAACCTTGTCCTCCAAATGACTCCGGTACTGGACGTCCCTGAAGATATCGACACCAAGGATCCCGAAACTCGAGGAGATGGTAAGCGGTGTGCCCAGGAATGGCGGCGCTACAATAAATCGGGATTTTCTTAGCGGTGAATACACATACTTGTGTCTTAGTGGGGTTGAATTGGACTAGGTTTAGTCGTCCCCAATAGAATACTCCAGAGAGAGTAGTCTCAATTTCAGACACAAGTTGTTCGCGACTCTTCTCCACCTCGGACTGAGGTATATTTGCACGGCCCGTGTAACACGTGTCCCCGGTACTGTCGTCCGCATAACAATCAATGGAGCCATTAGACACCATGTCATTGATATGCAGCAGAAACAGCGTCGGAGACAACACGGAGCCTTGTGGGACACCAGTGTTTATGTTCATGCGTTCCGAGCAGCTGCCGTCGACGACGGTTTGGATGCTTCTGTTGGATAAAAAGCTGGAGATCCATTCGCACAGTCCCTCGGGGACTCCATAGTACGGCAATTTCGTAAGAAAACCTTTGTGCCAGACCTGATCGGAGGCCTTCGATATATCGAGGCTGACCGCTACTGCCTCACCCCGACTCTTGATGGCTTCCGCCCACCGGTTTGTGAGATACACAAGAAGGTCACCGGTAGAGCGACGGTGGCGAAAGGCGTATTGTCAATCGCTCTGTAGATCGTTTCCCTCAAGGTATCTCAGGAGCTGTGTATTCATAACACGCTCCATTACCGTCGAGAGAAGGGAGGTGATAGCGATAGCCCACGGTAACCACTTAACATCGAGCTGTGAGCCGCCCACATCCATACTTAATGCTCAAATCATCACACATCTATACATCATCTACCTGTCGTTGTCATAATTATTTGAAGTTGGCTCAGAATGTCATTCAAAGTCAAAGTCCAAATCATTTATTCTGTAAAGACTATTGAAACTATTAAATATTGCATGAAAATTCAAAATATCGATTAAGTTAAATATCTCGATTTAAACAAAATCATAAATCGATAAATCAATAAAGAAAAACATAGGTATCATGATTTTATGTGAAATTATTATTTATGATCTATCTATACATAATAATAAAACAGTATATTCGTGTATATACATTTTATAAATAACGCACACGGTAATCTCTAAAACATTAATTCGCATTGCAATACTTACTCGCGGGTCGGTTCGCGAGCCTTAGGATTCCTCGTATCGAAATCCGTGTTCGCGTGTCGCCCGGGTGACTTCCAAGTCACCGCTTCGAGTATCCAGAATCTACGTGAAGCCGCACCTGAGGTTATCCAGACATTGATAGGACAGAAGTATGTAGTCAATTCAGCACAAAAAAAAGGAAACAACCAGTATAATAAATGAATTTATTCTAAAGAAAAAGTGGATCATAGAATACTATCCCGCACGTGCAGCTCCAGGGACGTCCAGATCACCCAGCTCCACCTCATCCAGGGCGCGAAATAACTGATAGCACTGGTAAATATGCAGCAATCCCAAGGCATTGGCAAATGGCCGGAGCGTATCACATCCAAAGTCCACCAGATAGCCATGTTCATGCAGCAGTCCGTTCACCAGCGAGCCGACGGGACCGAAACCCATAGCACGGGTCCATGAGGTTGCTTCATAGGGCGGCAGACCCTCTGCACCAATCTCCAAGATTGTCAATTCGACAATCACCCCTTGGTTGGAGTGCAAGAGAACAGATGGGAAAAATACACACGCTTCAACGTTCAACACGTCCATTGCCGATACAGATTTTAACATAATTACAAAATGAGACTAGATACGATTTTGCAAGGAAACCACCTATATATATATGTGTATATTACCACTACAAGCGACATAAATGCAGCCAAAGCAAATTGACGGTGATTCGAAACCAGCTATATTATATTACCACAGCAGGCGAAAGAACTATAAGACATCTGCAGCTTAAGCAAAAACTGAAATCAAGCTTCGATTAAAATGAATAAACTTTAGATGCAGCAGGGAGAGTATCCAGAAAAAAAAGACAGGCAATGAAATGGCGAATCTATTACATAGACCAGCACTATTCTAAACCTCGTTTTCAAATAGTTGCTGTTCTGAAGGTGGAGATGTTATGTATCGGTGCCGACGTATGCATTCTCGCCGGGACCTCAACCACTACACGAGGCCTGAACCAACTGTCTCAAGAAACTACATAGGCAAACCAGCATGATACGCTACACTGAGTGAATCAGATTGTGAAAACAGCAAGTACGAGTTGCAGAATCGGCGCCACGTGCAGTGATTGACCCCGTGTCCCGCCTCGTGCCGCACCGTCAGCAGAATAGTGGCGTGATCGTAAATCAATTGCATCAGTGTGCGTACTGAATTATAGTTTTGCAGAATCGGCGCCACATGCGGCGATTGACCCAGTGTCCCGCCAGTGTCGCCTGCATTTATGTCGCATCGTCAGCAGATTAATGGCGTGATTGGAAATTGATTGCATCAATATGCGAACCGATTTATAATCTTTGTAACAATAACATTCACTTCTGTTCTTGCATCGATCGTGGTCACTAGACTTAATTAGAGTTAGAATGTAGTTCGCATCATCGAAATCATTCGTTTAGGCTAGTATGGTGTAATGTAGTTCCAACATCGTGTGCATTCGCCTTTAGGCTAGTTAGATTAAATTAAATAAGTATAATAAATCTCGTTTTAAGTGATTCTAGTTTCCTTCTTGTACCCTCTGGCTGCAGGAATTCGTAATTAACTTGTAAATATGTTATATATTGTTTTTGGCATTTGGAAGATTGAGATTAGATCTAGACTGAATTTTGAGCATTTTTTTTAATTTTCGCCTTATAGCCTTAATTCAACATGTGTAGACAGTTTCACCAAATAAAATCATTCTACCATATAAATAGTTTTAGATGTTCGGCTTCATTAGATACAAACCAATTACCAAAATGCATATTAATATTATCCATGATTTCTCTTCCACAGCGGAGAACACAACACCACCTCTCCTTGACTCTGCCATGAGCTCAGAATCCGACTTCTTCATCTGTCAGACACGAACCTGCATCCAACCCTCACACTACTTCCCAGCCACGTCCCAAGAAGGCGGCAGTAACGAACAAAGCGCTACATGCTTTTATGGCGCCAAAAAATGCCCGTCCAAAGTTGCCAGATTGAAAAAAATGCAAGCGTCTACGTCCCACTGTCACCGTGAGAGCGAGAAAGAGGATAGTCCTAGCGTAGAGGACGTCCAACTCCTCAGAACAGAACGCCAAGGTTGTTGTAAGAAAAAGCAGGAACCGCCACCTGAAGAGAAATACTGTCACAAGAGTGAAACAACAGTGGTGATCCATGATGAGACACCTGGTCAGGGTTGTTGCAAGGAAGAAGAGCAGAACCGGCTGGAGACGAGGGAGAGAAGTCCTCAAATAACTTGTTGTCATAATTCGAAAACTCCTAGTGATTCTCAAGAGCAGATCATCAATTGAGGAGCTGTCGACTGACAAAAGGCGAAGCTGTGCATACTTTTTGGGCAGATGTTGGCGGAAGTAATATTGACTGGTGGTGAAACGTGCCTCTATGGTAAGGGTATAGATAATGTAGTTATTTTTTTAAGAGGCTATTGGCTAATAATGTCATTTGTGATCATTGGTTTAACTAGTATTTATTTCTGGGAGCAGTTCACGCTGAATGCTGGCAACACAGAAAATTTGCGGTAGTGTTTTTCTATCCTCCGCTAGTTCAGCCAATGATTGAACTGTTAAAAATAAACTAGTCACATAAGTGTTCCATATATTATGTATTTTAATAATTTAGCCTATGGAATAGAGGTGCAACACCAGTGACTAATTTAAAATTAAACCAATGGTAATTGCAATATTTTCATTTGAAATTTCTGTATCATCCACTGTGTAAATTATAAAAATTATGATGATTAGATCATTCATTATTATTTTTTTAAATATTTAAATTTTATTTATTTTTAAGTTTTAAATTATGAGTAAGAAACAGGCACTAAGGAAAAACTATTAACTTTAAATTTAGTGATTAGCACCTTCTATTTGGTTTCAATAAAATAAATAACTCAAGATCCGAACATACTGCTCAATAAACGAAAATCAATTTATACGGTAAGTTTTTGCATGCATAGAAAACCTTTTCAAATGCTCCGTTTCAGATCCGTTTCTAATGCAATTTAGTTCGAATAAAATGCTTTGAATTAAAAACGGATTTCGAATCCCACAAGATCCGTGTTTAATTCAAAAGATACCTAATTATTTAAAGACCCATAGCAATGTAACTCGCAGTGACCCGTCGCTGAATAATGATAAATAATATTTACATGTTTATTTGTACATAAATGAAATGTTTATTTAGATATCAATTTATAGCTTTGTAATAACATATCATTAGTTAAATAAATAGTTATTTATACAGCTAGTTATTTGATCAAGTACGAATGAGCTTCTGTTGCTATTTTATTAAAACATATAGCGTAATATAACCCTGCCTATCAGTTTGGTATAGTGATAGAAGACAGAAAAAAAAACATACTAGCCTTACCAATTATGAATTCTAATTTTAAACAGATGTATATTATTTTGCGAACAATCTTTGGCCATAGTTTTATATTATACTTTTTAATTATAATTAGGGACGACTACAGATTAATTAGTAAATGTGTTGTTTTATATTCGAATTTATGACTGATTTGCTAAATGTATAATTATTGTGATATGTTATAAGTGGCATCAAATAAGTACTGAGTGCTCTATAATGTATATAAATAATGGATATAATAAAATACCTTATTTATAAATGAAGGTAGTCTCACATTATGCTGGAATAAAACAAGTGTATACTACGTTTGCCTAACATGTTGCAATATTCTATTCGATCTATTTGATTTCACGATTTGAAAATAATAAAACAACAAATATTTATTTATGTATTTATTGGCACACTACCTAATTAATTTTGCTCATACTCGGAATCATCATCGCTAGTGCAATCTTGCAGTTGAACGTGAATCCTGACGAAGTACCATCATGTTGTTATAAGACGTTGTCCTTAGGTAACAATATAGTGCGACGAAATCAGACGAGAAAAACATGTAGCGCATACAAGGCGTGGTCACAGAATAGATAACAGTAGTACGGCGCGGTGCACTCATACTGACGCTGTCAAACGAGGTACTGTCAAACAAAATGACAATCAATGCGCCATTTATATTTTTTTAAGACATTTGAGCAAAATCTTTCAAATCATTGCATAACTCCGATAAATGGGTGAATATCCCAGCTAAAAACAGTATTTAAGAAAACCTGTTCTTACAGGGTCGGTAGCCCCTGGTGTTGCACAGGTTTATAGGTCACGGTAACCACTTTCCATTAGGTGGGCCGTGTGCTCACTGCTGTTGCACGATTCTTTTTTCATATTGAAGTTAATAAAATGAATAATTAAATAGAATAGTGGCGCCAAATGCCGAAATATGCATAAGTAATTATAAATACATATAAAAATAATTATTGGCTAAAACTTGATGGTGTCAAGAGATTCTTTATTTCATAATCGAGTCGATACATCCCTATAATTTTGCGCTAGCGACAACCTTCTATGAGCGTAATCATTTGGATTTACATAAATTTAAATGTTTAGAAAAAATAATTTAGGTTTCGTATTTTATTCATAAATCAGTTTGTTTTAATGATGTTATTTATATGACTTTCGATAATGTATTATTGTTAGTGTAAAAGCAAGATAGAATATGTTGTGATACGAGAGTGCCAATATAACGTCATTTCAAAGTTGAAGCGTCGGATTTGCTTTGAACTGTCACGCGTATCATCCTATAATGAACAGACTATAGTCTTGTACTTTTGTTGGTATGTCTGCACCCCACGTTTACACCTAAGTATTAAACACGTATTTGACAAGTTGCAATATGTCACAGGCTGCAGTGTGAACGCTAATGTTTTATACTTGTTTACAAACTTGTTAACTATTCATACTATGCGAACGAAAAAGTGTCATAGATACATGTATAAAACAAGTATTATGTTTGAATTACTCTTCTACAAGTCTTCAACAAGTTTACAACTTGTTGCGTGGTGTAAACGAGGGGTTACGATGGCAGTAACTAATGATCCGTTTAAGATCCGTTTCTAATTCTACAAGTGGGCAGGCGTAGTCTTGTGGTCTGCGTGGACAAGACTTGTATGGGATACATAATTGTGCGATTGCCTTTGTACGTAATATTGTTCATTAGATATATTTGAAGTGCCTATAGTGAGTATTTAGTTGCGATGTGCCAAATTTTAGCAATATTTGTTTTTGGTACCCGCGTAGTGTTACTGTTGGAATAATATAGACGAATTATTTTGGTTTTAATTTGTTTTATTTATCACTAGCTGTTGCCCGCAGCTCCGCCGGAGGCGTGGATGTCGGATATCGCAATAAAACATAGCCTATGTTCTTACTTAATGTTTCAAATCGGTTCAACTACTAATAACTTACCTACAGAGTTACTTTCGCATTCATAATATCTGGGTCTTTGAAATTGAAACAGAGTCATGAGTTCGTTATTCCTGTAATTTGAAAGAAAGAACGAAAATATTTTATTCAGAAACCACACAGCGGGCACCCCACCAAATACAAACAGGTACGCAATACAACAGAATAACAAATCAAAAACAGTAGGCACATTAAAATTAGACTACGGGTGCAACACTCCACACTATGCGAGCCCAAATAGGACCCCATCTCAGCATTGAATGCTGCACACCCTATTAAATTTGATATTACCATTATTTCTATTTTATTCGAAAGTTGATTTCAATATTTTACAACTCTGTATTAAATTTTGTTTTTATTGGCCGCTTGATAAATTGAATTCGGTCTTCAAAACAGTACTTGCTAAATGCTATCCATTTTGATGATAAATTTCGTATTACTTTTTTACTGCTGTCACTTTTGTTAGCTAATTCATATAGGTACAAAAAAATTATAAAATTTGGATTTGTCATTCCTAAAAAAATGTAACGACCTTTTTTTTTATATAGGATACGCCAACTTGACCTCACCTCGCCTGATGGTAAGCTAAAGGCAAAGTCTCAGGAAAGAGGGTCACCATTACAGACACTGTTACAATGGTGGCACTCAGCTTGGCGGCGTCATCAGATGCTTTTTCACGCCCCGCTTAAAGGCCCCGGGACTGTAGGAAGAAGGAAACACGTGAGCTGGTAATGAATTCCAGGCCTTAATGGTGCGGCAAAGAAAAGAGTCTCCGAACCGCTTGGTTCTTGCTCGTATATTCTGCACAGTGTGAGGGTGACATCTAAGGCCTGCACATGTTGTCCTATGTAGGAAATTATTAAGTATGGGTGTAGGATTCGTATCGAAGGGCATGTGGGTATTCAAACTATTCAAAGGCAAGAAAACAATATTAGGTATATAGTCAAGGTAAGGGTTTCTCAAACGCTTCTTCGTCTTGCGTCTTGCCTTGTCCACGCTCTGGCCGACATAGAGTAGAGTAATACACTGGCCGATCCCGAAAGATCAATGCTTGTGATACCTTGTCCTACAACCTAACAGGGCCCCGTCCCGATTTCGCTTATATATGTCATGGATAAGTCACTGTCAATATCATCCCACAGACAATGCAAAAAATGACATCTTATTATAGAGCTTACCATTATGTTGTTAAAGTCTAAAATGACATGTTGCAGAGTGAATAAAAAAACAAATTCTAAACAAAAATATCATATAATATTATCAAATATATAATCCAAGGTGTCACGAACTGGCCCTCGATTCGACACAAAGCAAAACCACTGTCAGACCATAGACACTGCAAAAAATGGCATTAAATTTTAAACTTTATTTCTATATTCCTAAGACCAAAATTAAATACAAAGAGTTTGATTACAATTTTACATTCACTATTCAAAAAGCATTTAAATAATGAACGCATTGTTATAAAGTGTAAAATTATATGAATTTTTAGTAGCGTTTCTGGTAGGTAGCCGTGTGGTTTCCGGCAGAGTAGAATTAGGGCCACCCCATCTCTTCTCATAGGGGGGTCGTACAAGGCGACTAAGGGACAGGGCTGTTTAACATCAGACAGATATATACAGCCCAGACTCAGTCTCAGATGCATGGCTCGAGTCAACAATAGTGCCCGGAATACGGCAATAGACTGACCCCCTATTACGTGAGATCTCTACCTAACACTCCAGGGATAAAGGCGTGATTATATGTATGTATGTTTGTAGGTATGTTTCTGGTATGACAGTGGTTTTACTGTACCAGAATTGAGGCCCAGGTCGCAATCAAAACTTGTTCTTCAAGAAGTATGGACAGAATTCTGGATAGTGATGTAGATGACCTTGATCACACGTGTAGTAATATTCTGGATGCAGTTCATACTGGTCGGGTTGGGACATTAGTCTTGGTAAACTTTCAGATTTTACAGGCATTATGATCAAACTGGTGTGATCTGAAGAGATCTTCGGTTTACTTTCATGCGCATATGGATATATTTCTAAAGACGAAAGGGGGCCGCAGTACGAACGCGACGGTTTCAAATGCTGGCCTTCATAAGGAAATTTCTCCTGCTGGAGATTCGTCTGTCGTAATTCCACCTCTTCCATTCTGTTAATTTGGCTCTGTGAGGAACGGTTCTCATTCACTATTTCAATTCTCTTGAACATGTCTTGCGAACATTCGCGGGGGTCACACAGCATTTGATGGCAAAGATCTAGACAAATATTAAACCAAATATTAGATAGGTATTGACAGCCTCTGTGCCGGTAGTAAATGCGAATAGTAGGTACGAAAAGGGCGCGCAGGTTCGATTCCCGCTTCGTTCAAATATTTGTATTTTATTTTTTATACCACTTAGGTGGCAGATAAGTACACAGCGCACCTGATGGAAAGTGGTTACCGTAGCCTATAGACGTATGCAAAACCAAGAGAGTCACACTCGCGTTGCCAACACTAAGCATTGAGAGTTTCTGTGCTGTTAGTGTAAAAGACAAAGCAGGACAAGCTTTTGGTCTTCCCACTGACAGCAAAAAATTCTCAAGTGAGCTCTGGCTCCACTTCTCACCGCCGGGAGCGCAAGACGAGGTTATTATGGCCGCGGTATTCTGTAGGGCGGAGGTACTTCCGTCCAATTCAGTCGGACTACTGAATTGGACGGAAATACCGCCGTGTCCTACCTCCTTACAAAATATGCATGAATATAGTGTCCATTGTTCTACTTAATGCCACACAACACTCCAAAAAAAAATGCAGCAACTGGTCTAACTGTAATACTTTGTTATTGCCAATGAGTTGTCGAGGTCAAATGACAGTCGCTTCACGGAAAATATCGAACATCAGCCAATCCCGCACTTAGACTGGAAAATTGGGACCCCAGAGTCCGAGACATAGTTGACACAATATACAGGATAGCTCCGAGGTGTGAGCTTCGGATGCACAATTTATGAAGAAGATTACAAGTGTCCAATAATTATATACCTACTCAGTACTCATCCACTGACGCGTGTGACGCCCTTGGTGTTGTACACGTCCATAGGTCCAATCTCAGAGGGTTTTTTTTATACCACTTAGGTGGCAGACAAGCACACGGCCCACCTGATGGAAAGTGGTTACCGTGGCCTATGGACGTGTGTAACACCAGAGAAGCCACACTCACGTTGCCGATCCTGTAAGCACAGTCTCTTTGCCGTCAGTGTAGAGGACAAAGCAGGACAAGCCTTTAGTCATCCCACTGACAGCACAAATTCTCCAGTGAGCTCTGGCTACCCTACTCACCGCTGGGAATACAACACGAAGTTATTATAACCGCGGTATTCTGTAGGGCGGAGGTACTTCCCCGGTCGGACTGGGTATCTAAGTATATGAAAAATGTGTAATATTTCTAGTGAATTTGAAAAAATCCTTACCGCCGCCGGCCGCATCGCATTTGGGCGTACATTTAGGGATACATCCACAGAAACATTGCAGTTTAATTCTGAGTTGCAAAATGCCGAATACGAAGTAACCTGAAAAAAAAATTATTCAGCAATTTCGCCGCAGAAATACCTTGGGACACGTATCTTAAAGAGGCTCGGTACTCGCGGGTCGTCGGCACTCCTCCACTCCAGTAGAACCCCGCGCTATCCTCAAAAGACTCCCAAAATGTAATAAAAAGTAAATAATAGTAGGTATATTATGGTACGTGTGTGTAAAATTACCGCTGAGGCGCCATTTTTATTTATTTATTTATTTTTTTAAATAAATAAATAAATAAAATCTTTAGCTAAAATGTCAATTTTTATTTGGTTTTGATGGACTTGGCACCATTTTAACTTAGATTTGAAGATTTTTCTGGATTCAGTCAAATACTAGTAAAAGCCGCGCCATGTGTGGGCTTTATCGCTCTGTAACCAAGTTCTGTATGCAAGCCGGGCCCGTCCGTGTGCGTCGCGGACGTACCTATTCCACCCGATAACATGATTACCTACGCTTTCCGAACACTCTGTCATTAGGGCTGTACTCAGCCGCACTCACTATTTCAGCCGCACGTTTCAAATGATAAAATACACATTTTATCACAACAATTGCTAAATTCTACATTAAAGTCAATTTATTTATAATGTAAATGACAATAACTGTGATATTTATCAATTTGAACAGCACCCCTTTCACCCCAAATAGATAGAGAAATTTAATTAATTAATTTATTTATGAACAAGCAGCTACAAGCTGATGTGTTCACATCTTGTGATAAAATGTGTAGTCTCTCTATTGAAGCCTTAACTGTCCGTCACTTTTTTGAGCTCTGTGTTGCCCAGTCGTAGCTAGTTATTAAGTCTTTTTTTTAATCCATTTATTGTGATTGCAGAAATAACGTTATCTGACAGTAAGTTCCAATTGTAGACAACTCTGTTACTAAAGAAGTGCTGTGCGACCAGTGTGCCAGCGGGGGGCCGTGTCAGTCGAAGACTGTGTCCGCGAGACGGCCGTTGCCCATCCCTTCTGAGGAGGATGTTATGGATATTTGGCAGATTGTAGTATGCGGTCAGAATCTTATACACTTCTATCAGATCGCCTTGGAGTCGTCTTTGCTCGAGAGTGGTCAGTCTCAGTGCACGCCGACAGGCATGGTTTGAAAAGACTTCCGAACTACATATATATAAAAGAGTTTGCCCTCTTTACAACAATAATTTTAATGGCATAGTTTTGTTTATTGAACACGTACAAGTTGAAATTATCTATAAGTAAGGTATATTAATTTATTTGTACTATTGGTCGTGATCTTTTTTGTAAGTATCTTTTTTTAAGAACAAAGTAACTCCACCTATAAAATTTAACAAATTCTATAACTCACTTGTGAATAATAGCCAGGAAAGTCACAGTTTCATTATAGGTGCCATTATATGTCTAATTGCGGTGAAATTAGAGCCATTTTATTAGCAAGTGTGTTGAAAAAATATTATTATATTACCCAACATCATGCCTAGCACCACAGGCACGAGTAGATGCAAGCAGGCCATTATAGCCATCATCAGCAAGTATCCGAAGATGTTATGTACCATGGCAGTCATTGTCATATGTATCTGGATAAAGACACTGGAAATAAAAATAAGCAATGAGTGTAATGACCCAATATGAAACCTTGTGGCACTCTGATGTTTATTGGACCTATGAAATTGCCGAAATTTTCTTACAGTCCGTTATTCCTGTAATTTAATAGCTATTCACATTATTTATATTTTGTTTGAAAGTTATTTCAAGATTTTACAACTCTGTATTAAATTTTGTTTTAGTGGCCGCTTGATAAATTAAATTGGATCTTCAAAAACAGCACTTCTTAAATGCTATCCATTTTGATGATAAATTTCGTATTACTTTTTTTACAGCTGTCACTTTTCAAACAGAAGTTTTGTAATCAAAACGTTTGTTAGCTTATTGTTTTTTCATTCATACACAAAAAAATCATAAAATTTGAATTTGTTGTTCCTAAAAAATGCAAAAATGTTCGTACTGAAAATTGAGTTTCCACCAATTTCTTAAAAAAAAAACGGCAATTTCATATGTAAAGACCTCATAGGTGATTCTGCCTGTTACAAGAATTATATTATATTATCTGTGCTGTTACGCTTACTCGCATAAACCAATGAACCAATTTTGATGGAATTTGTTACAGAGATGGACTAGAGATCTAGATCATCAAAGGTCAAAAGATAAAGGACATGGGTTACTTTTTATCACAAGAAAGGTTTGAACGATGAAATATATGATTTTGGATCACCATAAATTTGGTATGGTTACATACATCATACAAATAATCACGCCTTTATCCTCAGAGGGTTAGGCAGAGGTGAAATAACACCCACATTTCACCAATAATTGTATGCCGTCGTAATAGGGGCACTATTGTTTACTCGAGCAATGCATTTGAGGCTGAGTCTGGGCTGTATATATCTGTCTGATGTTAAACAGCCCTATCCCTTAGTCGCCTTGTACGACACCGCATGAGAAGAGATGGGGTGATTCAAATTCCACTCTGCCTGGAACCACGCGTATGGTATTATTAGAAAATAAATAATTGTCATATAGAGCAATCTTTAAAATTCCGACGTGTGTGGGAATGATAGTTCGTAATGTTTGATCGCGATCACCGACATCCACGCGTGACCGTGAACTAAGATTATCCTACATTTTTTTATTATGTGTGTAACACTAACACCAGAGTGGCCCACATTCGCGCTGCCGAACTTGTAAGTACAGAGTTTCTGTGCCGTCAGTGTAGAAGATAAAGCAGGACAAGCCTTTAGTCTTCCCACTGTCACCACAAATTCTCCAGTGAGCTCTGGCTACCCTACTCACCGCTGGGAACACAACACGAGGTTATTACGACCGCGATATTCTGTAGAGCGGAGGTACTTCCCCAGTCGGACAGCTTAATTGGGCAGAAATACCGCCGTGTCCAACCTCCTAGATAAACGCCTGCAGTACAGTGCTTACGTTCGGTCTATACAACGGGAGCTTTATACTACACTAGCTGACCCCCCCCAGCTTCGCCCGGGTATATTTTGAAGCTTCATATCCCTTTGAGCCCGTATGTTTTAGTCTTCAAAATATGTATGAAAAATTGCCGGATTTGTTAACATTTATTATCAACGTTCCGCTCCCTTAAGTAGTAGCGTGATGATATATAGCCTAAAACCTTCCTCGATAAATGGACTACACAACACTGAAAGAATCATTCAAATCGAACCAGTAGTTCCAGAGATTAGCGCGTTCAAACAAACAAACAAACTCTGCAGCTTTATAATATTAGTATAGATAGGTACGTTACCTACAAAGCAAGATCCAACTTACTCAAATTTTGTTACAACGCTTGTAGGATGGCTGTATTTTCTCTTGTTAGCGTCGCGCTGAACCTTCGTAACGTACAACTGGAATAATACACAACTTGTAATGATTGACAGCGTGCCAGTCAACATCCGAAGCTTTTACCTCGGAGTGTAGGGTCCACTTTACTTTGTAACTGCGGATTTGGCTAAACTTCGATATTATCCGTGAAGCGACTGCCATCCAACCTCCAAAAAATTCAAAGGCAATATCTAAGCATTGCAGTTCCAGTTGTTGAACTTTTTAGGGCTTCATCTACTCGGTAACGACTGTCATAGATGTTCGTATGGCAACTGGAACCGACGGCGACGGCTTAACGTGATTTCTGAGGCACTAACAGACCAATGCAAATACCCATATTCATGCATACAAATATTTATACTGAGCAGAGATCGCACTAGGGCCTCCTGTACGGTTGCGCTCACTACCGGCTTTCTAACTACTATTACAGGTTGCCTTAAGATAATTAGGAACTTCTATTTCTTACCACCATAAGGATTAAATAAAGACTTCTTTTCATACGGAAATCCCTGCCACAAGCGGGGCGGTTGTGTTGGAATCGAATTACCTAAAACCGCATGCCGTTTCGGAACTTATAAAGTCGGGTGTAAAGTGACTTACTTAATAAGGTTTCCTTCGTTTCAATCGAAATAAACTACCCTTGTCAATTTACCTTGGAGGCCTCGAATAAGAACGCTGCAAGGAAGAAGAAGATCCACAGGAGAACGTGCGCCCCCGGTGTCTTGACCTTCAGACCCGGGAACAAAAAGTCGCCCATATCATACCCTATGGACCTCCATGTCGTCCTTGTCCAATCTACCATCTGCACCAAAGCTGCCTTTGAGTTGGCGAGTCCTGAAACATTATTATTAACTTTCGCCTGACAAAATAGTGGTGTAACATTCTGTTCTATTGTAGGCAGTGGGACACAGTAAGTTCTCAGCCATGATCATCATCTTTAGATACATGGAGACGTATTTTCCTTATTGCATTCGAGGTCAAGGTCCCCTTGGAGCACAAAGTCCGTCTTTCGGCTGTTCAGGCTCTTCCTCCTACACTTCGCACGATGTTAGGTGTCCATGGTAGTGATATCTTTCGCACACATATTACCCTCCAAGACGTCAATCCAGGACTTCTTGGGCCTGCCCCTTCTACCTGGACCCGGGATAGACTTTCAGTGCTAGACATGCGTCGCGTCAGTCGTCTTGTACCAAGGTGACACGTCGCGTCAGATAACCTATATTTGCGAATACGTTGGTAGGAGCAACCAACTCTACAATTGGTAATTTTAACTCTTATTTCATATGGTTTACAAAAGCGACAACTGGCTGGTTTAGTAGAGAATAACTGCTATTAATATCAACATCTTTTAAACACTGCTCGCCAAACCTTGACCAAGAATGATGCCTTATTGCTCCGTTAACAAAGTTGGAATACCAAGAAAAATCAATGAATGTCACCTTCGTGAGTCGCTCTCGCCAGGGGAGGCTCCCTCTCCCTCCTCAGCAGCTGGTCATCCATGGTTTTCACATTGAAATTCATGAGATTACGAACAGACACATAGGTATTACTAAAAATCTTTGTTTAATTACCTACTCATATTATAGACAAAAATCAATTATTGAAATTTAATTTTTGATAGTTTATAAACATCTCGTCAACCACGTATATTAAAAAGTACAAACGATTTTTGGATAGGTGATAAAAAATAAAATTGATAAATCAATGTCACATAGGACTTCGACCTCCTTTTACTATTTTGGTTTATTATTGATACACAAAGGTCAAATGATGGTGTAATGTATAATTACCTATTGTTAGTTCTAATTGGTTCTAACTCGGAATTGATAAATTTTGGTATATTATGAAAGATGTGAAAGATATTCTTATGGCAGTCAGATTCATTCAGCATAGCACAGCTTGTGGAAATATATTGTGGTCACAGCAGGCTTACTCCTTTGAGGAAGTGCGAGACTGAATGTATAATATGTAGGTAAGTATCTACTATAGTAGGTACAACTAAATGTTGTCAAGTCGGGTCAAGTTCGAGGTTTGTGGTTTGCCTCCGGATCATGGCAATTTATGAATGGCAGTAATACGCAGAGCATTTACGCAGGGGGATAGGTTCTTCCGTAATGTTTACTATCGATCGGACAATGCCACATATTTGTTACGGGTGGAAACAAGTTACAACACTTGAACTACGTTGAAACAAAGTATTATTAGCCCCATACTTGCTTACTATTTTATATAAAGCGTTGTTGATAAATGGGCATCAAAGATATAGAAAAATCGATTTTTAAACGAATTAATCATTGTCATAAAGTCATTGTCACTTGTCATTGTTTGTCATTACTGTCAAAGTCAAAGCTTTATGTGTATTGTATTTGTGTCATACGAAACACTGCTTTTATTTTATTTAATCAAAATTAATAAATACCTACGTCTTATTCCATGCTAGAGGATTTCAGCTTAAATTTAGTCATAATAAGTAATCAGAGTTTGATTGTGGCTCTGTACTGTACTATTGAATACTATCTAACCATGGAGACCGTCCATCAGAAAACGAAGAAAAAGCCAACAAAAGTCGAAGAGATGACAAAGGAACAAATTCGTCAAGCTATTGTGAAGAAGCGCGAGTGCAACGCTAGGGCGCAGCAAATCGTCGAAAGTCTTCTCGAATGCAATGTCACGGATAAATACTTGCTCCAATGTCTCCCGGACATCAACCAAGCACATCTTGAAGATATATTCGAGGAAAGATCTATCATTCAGCTTTGTGGATATCCTATTTGCCAGAAAACCTTGTGTATCAATGATATACCAAAACAAAAGTACAGAATATCGTTAAAAACTAATAAAGTATATGATATTACTGCAAGAAAGAACTTCTGCAGTAATATGTGTTATAATGCAGCCATGTTTGTGAAAAAACAAATGCTGACGAGTCCACTATGGTTTAGGGAGTATGAGGTTATGCCAACATTTCATTTATTGAACACTGACTCTTTAGGTGGCATGGGAGAAGAAATTGATGTTACAATAGTTGATAGAGTTAAGATTGCAGATAAAAAATCATTCACATCAATAAATGATTTTACACAGGCCAGTCTTGTTGATGTACCTGATGATGCTTTAAATCTCGAAGGTGAATCTGTACCTACTGGTGGCAATCCCTCTGTTGCCGAGGGCCATGACCTCTCTACAGAAGCATGTGACAAATCATCAAATAACAGTGTACCACAATCATCTTCGCAACAGCATGTAAATGTTGAAAATCTCGCTGAAGAAATTAACAATATTAGCTTTACAACTCAGTGTGAAAATCATAAAAGTGACATTATTACGAAATCAAACGCAGTTGAAAATCTTACTCCACGAGCACCAGAACAAGAAATAAACACATCACAAAAAGAGACTGAAACAAATAAACAAATGGACAAAGTTGTGAGGAATACCAACCAAAACCCACTAAACATTGTCGGAGAAATCATAGAAAAGCCTGAAAAAAAAGTAGACCCTATACTAATTGCTACGCCTGCACCTAACACACCTGTAGAAAAGAAAGACTTCAAAAGGTCTAAGGTTTTACAGAAAAAACAACCCATGGTCACAGCACTGACCATTGAAGTAGAGAAATGCCTTGCAGAATGGTTTACGTTAGACACAATGCTTTTGTTATTCGGTGATGAAAGAGTTAGAGAAATGGTAGCGGACAAAGGAGAGTGTATAAAAGAGTATTTAAATAATTATTCTAAGGGCATATTTTACAGTTCCAATACCTATGACCAGTATCAAGCACTGTGTAAAAAGTTAAACATGTTAGAGTTAGAAGATAGGAAATTTGACAGCGAATCAAAACAAGACCTGAGACCGTTGCCAAACTACTCAATGCTGCAAGAAGAAAGTAAGAAAATGCAACTCAAAGTAAAAGCCTTCCTGACAGGTGCAACGGATATACAAGAACCAGACGTAGAAGACGCAACACAACCAGTAGTAACAGACGAGGAAAAAACAACCATCTTGCCGTTAGTTGATAAAAACTCACAGAACGCTTTGCGTAGAAGAATAGTATGTCAGTATTTGAACAAAGTACTACCTGATTTGTTACGTTCTTTAGGTTTATTGAGCTTACAGATAAGTGCCGATGTCCGTTTATTAGTGAACACGTTTAAACTAAAAGCGAATAACATTATGTTTAAACCTATACAGTGGACTTTAATAGCTATAATATTTATTAAATTGTTGTCTATAAGGGATAAGAGGTTAGAATACTTATTAGAGCAGCCGACTGCTTTCAACCATATGCAGTTATTGTTGCTGAGTTATAAGCAAGATGGAGGGTACTTGGACAGACTAATATGCTGGCTCACCGACATTGATAGATTGTTAGATACTGATGACACTCACTTGACCATAGAATAAATGGTTTTTAAGAAAAATGTATTTCATTGAGTGGCTAGCTGAGCCATCCCAGCATCGCCTGTGGCATAATTTGCAACCCCCCTATGCCCGCAATTTAGTAATTTTCCAATAATGTATGATAATTTGCCAGATTTATTGACATTTATGGGTACTGCTCCGT
Source organism: Eilema griseolum (assembly GCA_963662185.1). Taxonomy (NCBI): domain Eukaryota; kingdom Metazoa; phylum Arthropoda; class Insecta; order Lepidoptera; family Erebidae; genus Eilema; species Eilema griseolum. The sequence goes on from OY759232.1 coordinate 3,167,517, forward strand.
TCCCTTGAGTAGTAACGTGATAATACGTAGCCTTTTTTTTTTTACGTGCGCAAAATCCCCACGGATACCTCCCCACCGGAGCCGGTGGAAGGTGAGGTTGACAGGCATATCCCTCGAACCCCGGCAGACCCAGGGCCATCTCTTACGATCTGGCCTTCTCCTCGGGTGTGTGGGGACTACAGACCCGGAAAACCGGGAGGCGCGCCATGCGCGCCGCAGCCGCGGCCTGCTTCTGCCAGGGTGACAGGCGGCTCCACCAGTCACCCCCAGGCCTGCGCTCATGGGGGGCGGAGGTCGTTCATCGATCTCCGACGCCCGAGTTTCCTTCATCGCTCCCGCCCTGATAATATGTAGCCTGTAACCTACCTTGATGAACGAGCTATTCAACACAAAAGTTTTTTTAATTTGGTCCAGTAGTTCCTGATATTAGCAAGTTTAACCAAACAAACAAACAAGCTTTTCAGCTTTATTCACATGCATCTAGCGCCATCTAACAACAGCATGCTGAACTTCTACCTGCACTATTACCTATCTAATTTGTGCTTTTACATAACTATTAATAGGATTAATCCTGCATAGCACAATGAAAGTTCTCGGGGAGAGATTATCCACGCAAATGATATTAGTGTAGCAAACACAGAGAGGAGGCATCTTAAGTAAAGAGTAGTAAAGAGCTTGTAAAGAGCTGTTCGAAGGCTTTCCAAGTGTCCCTCTGTATAGCCCGCCCGCCCCTTATCTGCTACAAGGGGCGGGCGGGCTTTTCACAGTTTTTCAGAGCTGGCCCTGGGCCCTTCACCCCGTCGCCGTCGGTGCGACGCGCCTTACAGAGTTCGATGGTTACGCCTTCTCATACCCCACCAACCAAATGGCCATCTTGAATTCGTAGGTGAAATACTTTATTGAGTAAACTTACACCCCAGTAATTGAGACCCGACACGGCGTGCGGTTTTAGCCGGTCCGAGTGCAATATAACCGACAAAAACGCACGGCGCCTGAGAGTCGTTGTTTGCAGAAGGTGATGTTATATTATAAAATTTAATATTTCTACACCAGGGTATGGTAGAATATGTTTGAACAAGTGAAATAACATAAAGATCTCAATGTACCATATTCTTAGAAATAAATTATTATTATTATTATTATTATTATTATTATTATTATTATTATTATTATTATTATTATTATTGACAGCCATATCCCTCGAACCCCGGCCGACCCAGGGCCATCTCTCTCGATATGGCCCTCCTCGGTGGACAACGGGGGTAGTATTTGTATGGATTTCCGCACAAAAAGGACAGGTTTATAAAAATAAAGCAAGCGTTTAATTCAAATATACACTTTATTAAAGTAATAGTTAATACCCGGATTGTGCATTATTTACAACTTTTGTTAGGAACCTGGACGCCCGATGTGCACAGCCACTTATCAAAGCTTCATCACAATAGGAACGCATGAGAGAGAAAACACTTTATCACTTTACAGCAATGCCTTTTTTACACGACACAAAAAAGAGGGTAATGACTGAATTTCTTTACTCCATCATAACTTTTAATTGCCATGAACAGATATGGATGTTCCATAACAATCCTCATTCTCATACCTAGTGATATGAATAGTGAAAAATGCAATATGAGGGTAGTAAGATATATTTTTTTCCCTTTTTTTAACTGTTACAGCAACAGATGGACATTAATTTTGCAGATAAAATCTTTAAAAACTAACATATTGTCATAAAAATTAATAGAGAACAATCACTTAAAAAATAACAGGTCTACAACTTCAGTATTTCTAACATCCATACTATAATTATTAATAAATAAAATATCAAATTTATTAAAAACCAGTAGGTATCATTTAAGAAAAATCTTAAGAAACAACGGTCCCTAATTCTTAATTTGCTTACGAGTGTTGCGAATCTACATAACAAAATTAAATTAATTCACTAAATTAGGGTCTAATATCGACAACGTTGCACCTACTAAATACAAAGACCCTGTTATCAACACAGACGGCCTATCAACCATTTTATTTTTTTTCACACTGACCAAGGCGTCGGCCACACAGCCGGCGACAGTGATATTTGTGTCAAAGCCTTTATGGAATTCGCGCCAAATATCGGCGTGTTTTTGACACCTTGCTATTAATTCTTCATCTTCAACTTTAGAATAATCGTCGTTTTTTTGGGTTGTGTGTCTGTAAGCCGTCGGGATAACAAAATAAATAGAATTGAAGCCTAAACTTCGAAGTGGCTGTAGTAGGACTTCTGCGTCTCTGTCACCTGTAGCGCTGAATATCAATGACTTGTTAGGTAAACTGGAATGAAAAAATAATACAATTTTTAACACAGCAGCTTGGGCATGACTAAATCGTGATTTTTAGTCGATAGTCAATATAAAAATCGAACAACTATAAAGTCCTAAAAAGTCCAAAAAAAAGGAGGTAGGACACGGGGGTTTTCCGCCCAATTGGACAGTCCGACTTGGGAAGTACCTCCGCCCTACAGAATACCGCGGCTATAATAGCTTCGTGTTGTGTTCCCAGCGGTAAGTAGGGTAGCCAGAGCTCACTGGAGAATTTGTGCTGTCAGCTGGAAGACTAAAGGCTTGTCCTGCTTTGTCTTCAACACTGACGGCACAGAAACTCTGTACTTACAGGGTTGGCAGCGCGACTGTGACTCCTCTGGTGTCACAAACGTCCATGGTAACCACTTTCCATCAGGTGGGCCGTGTGCTTGTCTGCCACTTAATTGGTATAAAAAAAAACCCGATCTAACATAGAACTTTGATATCGACAGCGTGTTTTGGAAGTTAGATCGTAGTCGCTTTATGGACAACTTAAGCAGCCGGTAAGCACGCGGCTCACCTGATAGAAAGTGGCCACCGTGACCTATAAACGTGTACAATACCAGGGGAGTCACACCCGTGCTGCCGAACCTGTAAGAACAGAGAGTTTCTGTCACTGCAGAAGACACAATCACGACAAACCTTTAGTCTTCCTAGTGACAGCACAAACACTCTCCAGTGAGCTCTGGCTACCCTACTCACCGCCGGGAACACAACACGAAGTTAATATAGTGGTATTCTGTAGGGTGGAGGTACTTCCCCAGTCGGACTGCTCGATTGGGATGGGAATACCATGTCCTACCTCCTCTCAAAATCCATATTTATAAGGGGCATATTGCAACTAACAGGGCACTTACTAAGACTTGAAAAAAAGATGAACTAATGTTGAAGTTTAAAAAAACTTTACCTAACTCGGGAATCGAACCAGGAGAGAAAAGAAGAGCTGTTACATACATACATATAATTACGCCTTTATCCCCGGAGGGTTAGGCAGAGGTGAATTAACAACAACCACATTTCACCAATCATTGTATTGGGTTCCACGCAATAGGGCGTGAACCTATTGCCGTTTTCCGGGCACTATTGTTGACTCGAGCCATGCACCTGAGGCTGAGTCTCGGCTGTATATATCTGTCTGATGTTAAACAGCGCTATCCCTTAGTCGCCATGTACGACACCGCATGGGAAGAGTTTATAGATGCATATATTTAACATATACAGGATGTATTTTTGAAACGGGGCAGTAAGGGCAAGTACCTTAACCGTTGCAGTTACAGCAAAACGTTCTTATAAGACCTTCCCTAACTTTTTGACATATTTTGAACTGCATTCACAGATTTTGTCAAAAACTTACAGTTGGCAAAAAAAATGCAAAAAGTCCAAAAATTTTTTTTTTATGCCAATCAATTCTTTTTCATGTGGGGATCAAAAAACTCTGAGACCATTTTAGCTTTCAGTAAGTTTGCTTTTACACAATTTCAAGACATTATAAAATAATTTGAGTGCCTTTATGGTATTATTTTCAACTTGATTCCTGTTAATTGAGAAAAAGGTTTAAACAGACAGACAATACGGACAAAGATTTCGGGGACGAGTTGGGGACTCTGTGGTCCCCACACCCGAGGAGAGGGCCAGATCGTGACAGGTGGCTCTGGGTCGGCCGGGGTTCGTGGGATATGCCTGTTATTATTATTTTATTATTATTCATGTTGAACACACTAGCAGCCATTAGGCTGAAGCGTGTGTGTCTTATGATCCGGAGATTTTGTCAAGTCTGTTTTTGAAACTATTACTTAACACTGGGTGCCAAAACAACATTTTCAGGTAGGCTGTTCCACTCTCTAACGACACGGTTAGATAGAGAGTGTTTCCGAGGTTCAAGCCTGGATCGCATTGTGCATAGCTTTAGTGGGTGATCCCTCAGGTGCTTGTTCTCGTTGAGGCTGTATATGTCATGGATGTTATCAATATCATAATAGTCGTGGAGTATTTTGTAAATTTCGATGAAACTTCTTCTCTTTCTTCGTTTTTCAAGTGACGTAAGGTTAAGAAACTTAAGGCGTTCATCATAGGATTTGTACGTCAATAGTCCAACCATTTTAGTAGCCCTCCTTTGTACATTTTCAAGGAGTGAAATATCCTTCTTAAAGTAGGGATCCCAAACTACATATACATATTCCAGCAGTGGTCTTATATGTATATGTTTTGTATAGTTTCACAAGTGTTTTTGGTGTGAGACATCTGAAGGATTTTCGAACCAAATATAACATGGAGTTAGCTCTCTTCACAATTTCACTGGTATGAGGTTCCCATTTCAAGTCATTGCTTATTGTGACACCCAAATCCCTCTGTGTTTGCACAGGTGTCAGTTGATGCTGTCCCAGATAGTATGGTTTACAGCGGTTCTTTTTATCTATGTGCAGTATGGTACATTTTGTAGCATTAAGAGACAATAACCATTGTTTAGTCCAATCAAATATGGCGTCTAAATCCCTCTGGATATCTTCCGAGTGGGATAAGGGGTTACCAAAAAATTTCGTGTCGTCTGCAAATAATGAGAAGGGTAACCGTAGTGTATTCTTTAGGTCAGTCAGATATAGTATAAAGATCAATGGTCCGAGTACAGATCCCTGGGGCACGCCGCTATGTACAGCATGCGCTGCTGACGTTGTGTTTCCTATGCGTACACAGAAAGTTCTTTGTGACTTTCGTCCTTTATCCAAGCCAGCACTTTGCCACGGATACCAAAATATTCTAATTTACGGATTAGACGCTGTAGTGGGACACAATCAAAAGCTTTCTCATAATCAAGGTATACAACATCGATAGGAAACCCTTCGGCAACCAAACAACGGTCGTCGTGCGTTTTAGTCGGTTCGAGTCCGACATAACCTCTCGCACCGGCTCCGGTGGTGGGGTATCCGTGGGGACTATCTGCACGTAAAAAAGCGGACAATGATTGATCGTGTAAGGGTTCTGTTTATACTTTGAAGTACGGAACCCTAAGAATACCGTTCTTAGGGTTCCGTACGTTTTAATATTTAACAATTTAGCTATTAAGCTACCATACGTGTGTGGGTTGGTCGTGGATTAGATTTAGATTTCTTTAATTAACAGTTTTACTTTAGATAAACAAACAGAAGGATTACGATTACGATACTATTACAGGTTGCCTTAAGATAATTAGGAACTTCTATTTCTTACCACCATAAGGAATAAATAAAGACTTCTTTTCATACGGAAATCCCTGCTACAAGCGGGGCGGTTGTGTTGGAATCGAATTACCTAAAACCGCATGCCGTTTCGGAACTTATAAAGTCGGGTGTAAAGTGACTTACTTAATAAGGTTTCCTTCGTTTCAATCGAAATAAACTACCCTTGTCAATTTACCTTGGAGGCCTCGAATAAGAACGCTGCAAGGAAGAAGAAGATCCACAGGAGAACGTGCGCCCCCGGTGTCTTGACCTTCAGACCCGGGAACAAAAAGTCGCCCATATCATACCCTATGGACCTCCATGTCGTCCTTGTCCAATCTACCATCTGCACCAAAGCTGCCTTTGAGTTGGCGAGTCCTGAAACATTATTATTAACTTTCGCCTGACAAAATAGTGGTGTAACATTCTGTTCTATTGTAGGCAGTGGGACACAGTAAGTTCTCAGCCATGATCATCATCTTTAGATACATGGAGACGTATTTTCCTTATTGCATTCGAGGTCAAGGTCCCCTTGGAGCACAAAGTCCGTCTTTCGGCTGTTCAGGCTCTTCCTCCTACACTTCGCACGATGTTAGGCGTCCATGGTAGTGACATCTTTCGCACGCATATTACCCTCCAAGACGTCAATCCAGGACTTCTTGGGATTGCCCCTTCTACCTGGACCCGGGATAGACTTTCAGTGCTAGACATGCGTCGCGTCAGTCGTCTTGTACCAAGGTGACACGTCGCGTCAGATAACCTATATTTGCGAATACGTTGGTAGGAGCAACCAACTCTACAATTGGTAATTTTAACTCTTATTTCATATGGTTTACAAAAGCGACAACTGGCTGGTTTAGTAGAGAATAACTGCTATTAATATCAACATCTTTTAAACACTGCTCGCCAAACCTTGACCAAGAATGATGCCTTATTGCTCCGTTAACAAAGTTGGAATACCAAGAAAAATCAATGAATGTCACCTTCGTGAGTCGCTCTCGCCAGGGGAGGCTCCCTCTCCCTCCTCAGCAGCTGGTCATCCATGGTTTTCACATTGAAATTCATGAGATTACGAACAGACACATAGGTATTACTAAAAATCATTGTTTAATTACCTACTCATATTATAGACAAAAATCAATTATTGAAATTTAATTTTTGATAGTTTATAAACATCTCGTCAACCACGTATATTAAAAAGTACAAACGATTTTTGGATAGGTGATAAAAAATAAAATTGATAAATCAATGTCACATAGGACTTCGACCTCCTTTTACTATTTTGGTTTATTATTGATACACAAAGGTCAAATGATGGTGTAATGTATAATTACCTATTGTTAGTTCTAATTGGTTCTAACTCGGAATTGATAAATTTTGGTATATTATGAAAGATGTGAAAGATATTCTTATGGCAGTCAGATTCATTCAGCATAGCACAGCTTGTGGAAATATATTGTGGTCACAGCAGGCTTACTCCTTTGAGGAAGTGCGAGACTGAATGATTGTATAATATGTAGGTAAGTATCTACTATAGTAGGTACAACTAAATGTTGTCAAGTCGGGTCAAGTTCGAGGTTTGTGGTTTGCCTCCGGATCATGGCAATTTATGAATGGCAGTAATACGCAGAGCATTTACGCAGGGGGATAGGTTCTTCCGTAATGTTTACTATCGATCGGACAATGCCACATATTTGTTACGGGTGGAAACAAGTTACAACACTTGAACTACGTTGAAACAAAGTATTATTAGCCCCATACTTGCTTACTATTTTATATAAAGCGTTGTTGATAAATGGGCATCAAAGATATAGAAAAATCGATTTTTAAACGAATTAATCATTGTCATAAAGTCATTGTCACTTGTCATTGTTTGTCATTACTGTCAAAGTCAAAGCTTTATGTGTATTGTATTTGTGTCATACGAAACACTGCTTTTATTTTATTTAATCAAAATTAATAAATACCTACGTCTTATTCCATGCTAGAGGATTTCAGCTTAAATTGAGTCATAATAAGTAATCAGAGTTTGATTGTGGCTCTGTACTGTACTATTGAATACTATCTAACCATGGAGACCGTCCATCAGAAAACGAAGAAAAAGCCAACAAAAGTCGAAGAGATGACAAAGGAACAAATTCGTCAAGCTATTGTGAAGAAGCGCGAGTGCAACGCTAGGGCGCAGCAAATCGTCGAAAATCTTCTCGAATGCAATGTCACGGATAAATACTTGCTCCAATGTCTCCCGGACATCAACCAAGCACATCTTGAAGATATATTCGAGGAAAGATCTATCATTCAGCTTTGTGGATATCCTATTTGCCAGAAAACCTTGTGTATCAATGATATACCAAAACAAAAGTACAGAATATCGTTAAAAACTAATAAAGTATATGATATTACTGCAAGAAAGAACTTCTGCAGTAATATGTGTTATAATGCAGCCATGTTTGTGAAAAAACAAATGCTGACGAGTCCACTATGGTTTAGGGAGTATGAGGTTATGCCAACATTTCATTTATTGAACACTGACTCTTTAGGTGACATGGGAGAAGAAATTGATGTTACAATCAGTGATGTAAGTCAAGTATTATACCGTTTGTATTGTAATGTATGAAAGGTATAATACGGTATCATTCGGTATTATACCATTTAATCAGTATTTTTTGTATAAAATAACTGTATTATTTGTCTACATATCGCACATCCGCTCAAATAACGTCATAACTCGATAAAATGTTAAATGACTTTAATTGTACCATTCATATCAGAATATCACATACTTTATGCTCACAAAATGTCATAGACGTAGTTCAATTACTTGTCCCTAGATGGCACTAGTGTCGTTATAATGTTTACCGAAAGTTGTCACACGGCGAACATAAACAGTGTCATGTCACGACTTGCGCGAGGTGGTCATACATACGTTGTTCAGTAAAAGTGAATTGTGTTGACTCAAGACTGTTTTTGTTTGAGAGGTAAGTAAAATTTCTTTACGTTTTCTGTACCTAAACTGATGCTTGTCGACTAATGCCAGTACACATGATTGAAACAGCATAATAAAATTATTGGTTGTACCCTAATACTGATCTATACAGAGTTATGACAGTATACATGATTGAAACAATACAATAAAAATATTTGTTGATCACTAATACTGACTTAAACCAAGTTACAACAGTATATGTGATTAAAATTATTCTATGAACATATTTGTTTAGCACTAATACTGACCTATACAGAGTTATGACTGAATAAATGATTGAAACAATACAATAAAAATATTTGTATAATATATAATACTGGCTTATACCGACTTACAACAGTATAATTGTGATTAACATTATACCATACACATATTTGTTCAGCACTAATACTGATCTATATTAATGTATGACAGTATATGTGATCGAGATGATGTCGCGATACATTTTATTAGATAATAATACTGACTTATGTAGGACCTTGTCTATATTTATAATCGAATCAACTCTAATTAAAGCAACGTGTTAACAAGAAAACTGTATAGTTGTGCTAGTGTTATTGATTATATATTATTTTTAATAAAATGATCGATTTTGAATATAAAAATTATCAAAATGAAAGAGTATTAAATTATTTTCGGTACTGTTTACGTATAAAATAATTATTGAACCCCTGAGGCCATATCTTTGTTTCGTCTTAGTTTGAAACTTAAAAAAAGTCTGGGTATTCAATTATTTTTTACTTATTATATTGTTCGCAGGTGGTAGTCGATTTGGCGGTGCATAATAATTCACTTATAACATAAACACTATGTCCAGATCCAGAAAAATGTTAACCTTATGTCTGGAGTCCAATAGTCAACATAATGCAGTAAAAGATGATTTTCCCATTGTGGCAGAAGACACACAAACAAAAAATCAAGAAGAAAATTGTGACACTTCAAATAAGGAGAATACATATTATATAAATGAATCTACCACAAAAATTCACGACTTACAAGTAGAATGTAATAGAATTGGTGAGAATGACTGTAATTTTGAAGAACTCGAATCTGGAGAAGAAGAAACAGACGATTCTGTTAAAGATCATGATTACAACCTGCCTTCTAAAAAACGTTGCACTAATTTAATTGTTCCACGTCAACAATCGTCTAGTGCTTCATCCTCAAGTTCAACCTCGTCCAGTTCATCCTCGTCAAGTTCATCCTCGTCTAATTCATCCTCCCCTAGTGCCCCTTCGCCTAATACAAATTCTCCCACAATTAACTCGGTCTTATTGTCACTTAATGATCAAACAAGTCAAGACAACAATGAATGCTTGCCCTCAACTTCCCAAGACAGTATAAATTTAAATAATATGCACTCCCCAATACCACAGGAGACCGTAGTACAGGAAAAATTCAGTACACGTAAGAAACGCCGTGTAGAGGCACAATGGAAGCAAAATGTAACAAAAATTTTACGAAACTCTGGATTACCTTACCAAACGAAGTCTGGACGAAGTATTCCTAAAAAACAAATCAAAGCAGGTTGTGGAGAAGGTTGTAGACTTAAATGTAACTCTTTTCTTACTAATGAAATTAGACTTCAACTCTTTGATTCTTACTGGTCTTTAAAAGATATAGAAAAACGGAGACAATTCATTCACAAACACATGTAACAGATAGAGATAAAATTTCGGTCCACCAAAGCGCAGAAACATCGAAAAACCAATTATGTTTTTTACTTTGATGTTGAAGGTTCATTAAAAAGGGTCTGCAAAATCATGTTTAAAAATACATTGGATATTAATGATAGCACAATTAGAACTGTAACAGAGAAATCTACTGGAGGATTTTTGAAAGAAGATCAAAGAGGAAAACACAGTAAACATTATACTGTAGGTGACACTATAAAAAATTACATAAGAGATCATATAAAAGGTATACCGAAGATTGAAAGTCATTATTTAAGAGCACAAACAACACGGAAATTCATTGATGGAGGGAAGACTATCTCTGACTTACATAGGGATTATGTGAATCAGTGTAAACAAGATGGGCGCAACTTTGGAAACTATGTAATGTACAGTCGCATTTTCAACGATGAATTTAATTTAGGATTTTTCGTGCCAAAAAAAGACAGGTGTGAATTATGCGTAGCTTATTTTTTATTATTAGATATTTTAGAGGTGTTCTACTCTCGTTTTATAAGACTGTTGATTATTTGATTTTATTTTGATAGAATGTTATTTACTTTTCAGTTATACTGTATAAAACTTTATTATCAGTAAATATAATACATTTCTAAGTCTGATATGTATAGTAGAGTTCAAAAAATATTGTATTTTGTAAGAAGCAAAATACAGTTGTGTCATTATAATAAACAAATAATAGTAAAACCTTTGTGTTTTTGTACATATAGTGTCATAACCTCGATTTTATTTTGCTTTTTTCAGGATTTTCAGGTTACTAAAAATATGAATTTGTAGAGCTTAAAAAATAATACTAATTCCTTGAAGAACGTTTTCTTCTAAAGTTGTTACTTTTTTAATTATGATCTAAAAAGTGAAAAAATTAAGTGGGCCGACCTTTAATCGTCTTTACTGAAAAATTTGGTTTTTGGAGTTATGACGTTATTTGAGCGGAGGTGCGATATTTCATGCTACAAATAATGAACACGATGGATTCCCATCGTGTGCGCTGTGTAATAAAACACAAAATTATATTTTAAACTAGTATTATTTATTATAATTATAATCCAATACAAAAACGGTTAAAAAATATGCAAAAAATCTTTCCACTGTGGCCCATGGACGTGTGCAACACCAAGGGAATCGCACTCACACTGCCAACCAAAGCAGGACATGCTTTTGGTCTTCCCACCGACAGCACAAAAACACTCCAGTGTCTAAATACGTTTTCGGTATATGAAATTCCAATTATGTTATCTACTCTACTTTCAGCGGAATCAACTTCATCGTCGCTTTGTTCTGCTTCTGTTGTACTACCGTCTCGAAGATGTAGATTCGAATAAATTGACACTAATTTAGAGACGCGTGTTTTATCTAAACGATTTCGAGTTTTTGTATGAATTTTTCCAAAGGTACTCCAATTTCTTTCACTTGCTGCAGATGACGATGGGACACTAAGAATCCTGATTGCTATAGCGCTCAGAATTTGGCCAGAGGCAAAGGTTTCCTACCAAATTCTTGGCTCTACGGTATTAGCTGCTATCCAAATAGTGTTAGACTTTCCGAAATGAACGGTTTTTATTTTAAATTCACAAACATTTCTCAAAACAGAACTGACATTTAGTTTTAAATAACTTGCCTATTGACGTATAATATCCGATTAATTAATTACTTCTTCATCCGTTAATTCAACTCCGCGATATCTAGGGTCCAGCATATTGCATGCAAAGTGAATAGGCTGCAAGCTAAACCTTTTTGAAATTGAAGTTAATATGAAATGCTTATCATTCGTACTGAGAGATGAATTAATTTCTATTTCGGTTGCAATTTAGTTTTTTAACGTATGAAATAAAGGTGGCATCTGTGACAAAAAACATTTATCTGATTCAGATTTTAGTATTGTAGCAATTAATCCCTTTAATATCTCATCAATTTTCATTCATATTGTTTCATTTGAACAGTATCTTTCACTCTCCGTTTTACTTCTCTGGTTATTGCCAACGCTTCCAGTGCTTCTCTATTTTGCAAATAGGACTCAAGCATAATAACTGCGCCAGTCCATCTCGTTTTACTGGAAAATTTTAACGTGCATTTAACACGTCCATATTTCTGACAGTAAGTTTTCAAAATGTGCAGGAGCAATATGGGGTACGTTTGACATACTTAATAACTACTGTAATTTTTTTCTAAATGTCGACTAAAACAGGTATTCGTTAAATATCGGTAAAAATTTAATTCAAAGAATGTGAGACGCAGCCGACGCAAGAAATGTGTGAAAACCGTATCTTCAGTAATTGCCAGGCTGATTTCATATTACTTGCTATTTATAAAATATAGTTTGTTAAGTGTGGTGTGGAGTAGTTATGGCCACTGGCGATGGCCGGGGCCCAACAACAATTATACTACCTATACAATATTTATCATATTTTTACTGGTTTATCATACCTACTATTGGAAAAAAAGAAATCAGGAATAAAATACATAACATACCAATAATACCGTAAGATATGGTATAATACCTGTTTAATACATAGTTGATTGGTATAATACGGTATTTTTACATGTCTAGTTACAATAGTTGATAGAGTTAAGATTGCAGATAAAAAATCATTCACATCAATAAATGATTTTACACAGGCCAGTCTTGTTGATGTACCTGATGATGCTTTAAATCTCGAAGGTGAATCTGTACCTACTGGTGGCAATCCCTCTGTTGCCGAGGGCCATGACCTCTCTACAGAAGCATGTGACAAATCATCAAATAACAGTGTACCACAATCATCTTCGCAACAGCATGTAAATGTTGAAAATCTCGCTGAAGAAATTAACAATATTAGCTTTACAACTCAGTGTGAAAATCATAAAAGTGACAATATTACGAAATCAAACGCAGTTGAAAATCTTACTCCACGAGCACCAGAACAAGAAATAAACACATCACAAAAAGAGACTGAAACAAATAAACAAATGGACAAAGTTGTGAGGAATACCAACCAAAACCCACTAAACATTGTCGGAGAAATCATAGAAAAGCCTGAAAAAAAAGTAGACCCTATACTAATTGCTACGCCTGCACCTATAACACACCTGTAGAAAAGAAAGACTTCAAAAGGTCTAAGGTTTTACAGAAAAAACAACCCATGGTCACAGCACTGACCATTGAAGTAGAGAAATGCCTTGCAGAATGGTTTACGTTAGACACAATGCTTTTGTTATTCGGTGACGAAAGAGTTAGAGAAATGGTAGCGGACAAAGGAGAGTGTATAAAAGAGTATTTAAATAATTATTCTAAGGGCAAATTTTACAGTTCCAATACCTATGACCAGTATCAAGCACTGTGTAAAAAGTTAAACATGTTAGAGTTAGAAGATAGGAAATTTGACAGCGAATCAAAACAAGACCTGAGACCGTTGCCAAACTACTCAATGCTGCAAGAAGAAAGTAAGAAAATGCAACTCAAAGTAAAAGCCTTCTTGACAGGTGCAACGAATATACAAGAACCAGACGTAGAAGACACAACACAACCAGTAGTAACAGACGAGGATAAAACAACCATCTTGCCGTTAGTTGATAAAAACTCACAGAACGCTTTGCGTAGAAGAATAGTATGTCAGTATTTGAACAAAGTACTACCTGATTTGTTACGTTCTTTAGGTTTATTGAGCTTACAGATAAGTGCCGATGTCCGTTTATTAGTGAACACGTTTAAACTAAAAGCGAATAACATTATGTTTAAACCTATACAGTGGACTTTAATAGCTATAATATTTATTAAATTGTTGTCTATAAGGGATAAGAGGTTAGAATACTTATTAGAGCAGCCGACTGCGTTCAACCATATGCAGTTATTGTTGCTGAGCTATAAGCAAGATGGAGGGTACTTGGACAGACTAATATGCTGGCTCACCGACATTGATAGATTGTTAGATACTGATGACACTCAATTGACCATAGAATAAATGGCTTTTAAGAAAAATGTATTTCATTGAGTGGCTAGTTGAGCGGCCATTTCCTCGTGGTCACACTAGTTTGTCACACCAGTATGACCAAGAGGATATAAATGTCCTCATAGTCATACTAAAACCTAATCTATTAGAAAAATGGGTTTACTTCCTCCTGTATAAGTATACCTATATATTGGTATAGACCACATATTTCACTCAATATGAATAAAACAGAATAGGCAATAGTGCAAATAATTAAACTGTCAGTATAATTAAACTGTCACCATCGAAATTGTGTTGTTATACAATGGAAGAATTAGTATTTTTAAAAAGAAAACGCGGACAAGTATTGTTATATAACGGCCACCAGCATTACAAACAGCGTTCTTATAAAAATGGAAGTTCGATTTGGAACTGTAGTCGAGTGAGGAAAGATAAGTGCCGGGGTTCAGTTACTATTAAAGTAAGTCTATCTACACTAATATTATAAAGAGGAAAGGTTTGTTGTTTTGTTTGTTTGTTTGCATTGAATAGGCCCCGAAAGTACTTGACCGATTTCAAAAATTAAATTTTCAAAAAAATTAAACCATAATGGCCCAGGGTCAGCCAGGAGCGCGGGATTTGAGACGGTTTGCCGGTTCAGTGGGTCCGAGATCTACATAATCGCTCCCGAAGGCCAACAGGGCTGGCATCCGAGGGGAATTACCTACGCACGAAAAAAAAGTTTACGCAATCAAAATTCCACGCGGGCGAATTATTTATTTATATCTTCCTTTATTTAGCTTAAATAAAGTATCATCTTCCTTGTGCAACACTGACAAATGCATCAATTATTTTTCGATTTTTAGGGTAACCATGTGTTGAAATCGACACATAGTATGAAATAATGATGTATTTATTCCTGAATAGTTCGAAAGTTATATTCTGGCAGACTATCATGACTTAAATTGTCGAATCATAGCATTCGCTTCCCAAGAAGCCCGAAGACTGATTCTTAATGTAGATGATTTTTTTATGGATGACACATTCAAAAGTTGCCCTAGGCCTTAAGAACAATTTTATTCCATACATGGAGAAATCAGTAAATCATCAATGGAAACCAATGTCGTACCTCTAATTTACGTGTTAATGTCGAACAAAAGACAAGAGACATATAGGGCTTTATTTGAGATGATAAAATCACAAATTACGGGATGGTCACCCAAAAAAGTGCACCTAGATTTTGAAATGGCTGTTTCTAATGCATTATTCCAAGTATTTCCTGAAGTACAATTAAAAAAATGTTATTATCACTTTACAAAATGTTTGTGGAAAAGGGCAAAAGATCTAAAATTTAATTCCAAAGTTGAAAAACGAATTGTGGGACTATGTACCGCGTTGCCTTTGTTGCCGGAAACACAAATAGAAGATGGAATAGCGTACATAAAAAGCAACTGTCCTAGGACTGAGAAATTAACAAAGTTCCTGAAATACATGAATACCACCTGCTTTAACACATGTTCTAAGAGACAATGGTCCGTATATGGTGAACGCCACAGAACTAATAATGTGGTGGAAAGTTGGCACTCCCAACTAAATAAAGAAATGAAAAAGCGATCTCCGGTATCAATACTGCGTTTGCTTAACGTTTTAAGTGAAAAAGAAAATGATATAAGGGAAGAGGCAAAAAAAAGATGCCAGGAGTATATTGATCGTGATGATTTCATTACAAATTGTCAAATGGAACTCATACATGGAGAAATTTGTATTGGTTTTTTTCTAGAAAAATTACGATAAAGGTATTTTTATTCTTAGTTCTGTATTTTACTTTCCTTATT
Organism: Eilema griseolum; assembly: GCA_963662185.1. Lineage (NCBI taxonomy): Eukaryota > Metazoa > Arthropoda > Insecta > Lepidoptera > Erebidae > Eilema > Eilema griseolum. The sequence goes on from OY759232.1 coordinate 3,183,470, forward strand.
TTTTCCACAGGGGGTGTCAAAATGATAGTATGACTACGAGGACATTTATATCCTCGTGGTCATACTGGTGTGACAAACTAGTATGACCACGAGGAAACGGCGAGTTGAGCCACCCCAGCATCGCCCGTGGCCCGCAATTTAGTAATTTGCCAGATTTATTGACATTTATGAGTACTGCTCCGTTCCCTTGAGTAGTAACGTGATAATATGTAGCCTATAACCTACCTCGATAAAAGAGCTATTCAACGCAAAAAGATTTTTTAATTCGAACCAGTAGTTCCTGAGATTAGCAAGTTTAACAAAACAAACAAACAAGTTCTTCAGCTAAATCACATGCATTCAGCGCCATCTAATAACAGCATGATGGACTTCTACTTGTACTATTATCTAATTTGTGCTTCTACATAACTATTAATAGTTTTATTTGTAGTATCAATAGGATTAATCCTGCATAGCACAACGAAAGTTCTCGGGGAGAGATTATCCACGCAAATGATATTAGTGTAGCAAACACAGAGAGGAGGCATTCTAAGTAACTGTGACTCTCAACTAGGTCACTATGTACTGGCCTCAACGGGAGCGGCCTTGTAAAGAGCTGTTCGAAGGCTTTCTAAGTGTCCCTCTGAATAGCCCGCCCGCCCCTTGTCTGCCACAAGGGGTGGGTGGGCTTTTTACAGCTTTTCAGAGCTGGCCCTGGACCCTTCACCCCGTCGCCGTCGGTGCGACGCGCCTTCCAGGGTTCGATGGTTACGCCTACCCATACCCCCTTTTTTCCTTCCCGACCCGTCCACCCACTGGACTTTCCCACCAGTGGGTGGACGGGTAAATCGCGAGTACCCTTCCACCCACCACGCTAGTGTGAACAGAAATAAGAATCTAGTTATCGATGAAGTTAAAATTAAAAAAGAAAATTACTAACATTTAAACCAGTGTGAACCAAAATAATATAAGAACCTAATTGCTGTCGATTTATTTAAAATTCAATAAATTAAATTAATTATTTTGTTATCACATTAATGAAAATAAATTCCTCCACTTTATTCAAGAAGTGTTTAAGTCTGGATTTATTAGAATATATTTTGCATAAAACCTAATTATATGAGAAAAAACAAAAACACTGGCAAAGCAATCAATGATAAGTTATCAATCACTTCAATGACGTCTAAAATGTTCTAATTATTTCCTACAATTGTGGAATAAGTATTGTGCATTTATTGCATAATTTAAAGAGCAATGGAAAATAAATTCCCAAAAATAATATTTGTGAGAGCTACAATGCTAAACTTAATAAAATAATAAACAAAAACTATGTAACTAGGTATAGCAAAATTACTGCATACAATTTTTTATAAAACTAATACCACATTAACAAATACAAGAAAGTCTTATTATAAAATTCGCGATGACCAAATCCTGAATACGCAAATGCAGCTAATTAATGGAGACATAAGCATTGGCCTGTATTTAGAAAAGATTCGTTAATTAATAGCTTGGTTCATATCCAACAACATATCTTAGTTAAGTATTTGAATAAATAATTTTAAATAAATCGACAGCAAATAGGTTCTTATATTATTTTGGTTCACACTGGCTTAAATGTTAGTAATTTTCTTTTTAATTTTAACTTCATCGATAACTAGATTCTTATTTCTGTTCACACTAGCGTGGTGGGTGGAAGGGTACTCGTGAATTACCCGTCCACCCACTGGTGGGAAAGTTCAGTGGGTGGACGGGTCGGGAGGGCCTTTTTTCGGTATTGGACAGATTCGTGGATTGGACAGTTTCGTGAATTCGGCAGATTCGCTACTCGACAGATTCGTGGATTCGACGGATTAGCTATACGACAGAAGTACAGGTATAAAGAAAATAAAAAACAATAAAGTAACGCACTTTTAATTAGAGACAGAAATGTTAACGTCTTTATTAGTTTTAAATATAAAATTTACTTTGCACAACCGTTTTAAGCAATCAACCACGCTAATTTCATTCTGAAATGCTGCGTTGACAATTTCGTTTATTTGACTATTTTTTTGCATTACGCAGCTTCCCCTTACAATGAAGTTGTTCTTTTTTTAACTTCGTATCTTGAAAACGGGATTCCTTCTTTAACAATTGTAAAAATAGATAGAGCGGAGGATTAACAGGAATTCTTTTTTTAAGCCACGCATGCCACCCTTCGATTGGGATATTTGTACGAACATTTTCATTATAACAGGTAAACACATTCTCCGTATATATCCCCGTCCATTGAGTTGTAAAATAATTATTAAATGTATTGTATTCCGCTGAATCATTGATTAATTCTTGTACACTTAATATTGCTTCAGGAACCAATATGGGGGGCAGCAGCAGCAGTTGCATATAAAGGCGCATGATAAACTCTCCATTTTCTGTTTTATCAAATCCAACATTCTGGCTCTTTTTAAGTATAGCTTTCCAGTAATGAAAGTAACAACCAGTTTATACCAGGATAAACTGAATTTATAGCTTGGATAGTGGCTAATTCAAAGTCGCACTTATAATTTTCAATTATCACTGAAAATTGGTCCCTCAAAATAGTGAACATACGTTCATACGTTATCTGCGTTTCATTAGGCAGAAGTATGTAAAGAATTGGTACAAAATTAACGGTATTGTCATCGTGAGTGATATTTATATGAATGCTGTAAACTTGATAAAAAGGTTTGGGACATACTTTAAAGGTGCCATCGCGATAGTAACTCTTATATTTTTTTAAATAGTCTTTCGCCAATTTCGACCCAAAAATCACCCACAAGACTGTCCGGTAGCTTCAGAGATTTCAAATATTTATAATTTTTCGTATTCATTTTCAGGTAATCTTTTCTGGCTTTATACAAAACATCCTTTTTGTGTACAAATGTTGGTTTGTCTTCATCATTTAATTCACCATCGACACTATCCATGAAATCTTCAAATAATTTTGGGATAGGTTCGAGTTTTTTGCATACTAAGGCCTTGCATTCATCTATTAAACTATCTACTGCGTTTTTGGTAAAATCAGGCATGCACATATGACTGGACTCTCTTACTATTTGATTGATTTTGTCCAAAGTGATAGAACTGCTACATTCTGTTTTATTTACACATCGCCAGTTTGTAGTTCCACATTTGTTATTTTTAACAAAATTGTATTGTATTGTATGTCCTGAGCGTAAAACAAAGGGTTTTCCTCTTTCATTTTGTATAAATTTTAAATTCACTACACCGGTGCTGGTACCGCAGCCGGCAAGATCCATTTTTCGAAATGTTTTTATTTTGAAATAATTACATTTATGCTCCTTTTATAATTCACAAGACAAACCAAACAGGAAACAAATGCATTTATTTGAAGTTGACGTACCTAGGTATAAGCTAAATGACAATGACTTGAAGTGGCCTGCTAGATAATTGAGTTTACATACTTAAACATTATTATAGGACTTAACGGTAACGCGTTACCGTTTTTGTGCGCAACTGTTCCTTTTCTGTCGTATAGCTAATCCGTCGAATCCTAGAACCTGACCAATGCACGAATCTGTCGAGTAGCGAATCTGCCGAATTCACGAAGCTGTCCAATCCACGAATCTGTCCAATACCGAAAAAAGGCCATACCCAACCAAATGGCCATCTTGAATTCGTAGGTGAAATACTTTATTGAGTAAACTTACACCCCAGTAATCGAGACCCGACACGGCGTGCGGTTTTAGCCGGTCCGAGTGCAATATAACCGACAAAAACGCACGGCGCCTGAGAGTCGTTGTTTGCCGAAGGTGATGTTGACAGCCATATCCCTCGAACCCCGGCCGACCCAGGGCCATCTCTCTCGATATGGCCCTCCTCGGTGGACAACGGGGGTAGTATTGGTATGGATTTCCGCACAAAAAGGACAGGTTTATAAAAATAAAGCAAGCATTTAATTCAAATATACACTTTATTAAAGTAATAGTTAATACCCGGATTGTGCATTATTCACAACTTTTGTTAGGAACCTGGACGGGCATGTGCACAGCCACTTATCAAAGCTTCATCACAATAGGAACGCATGAGAGAGAAAACACTTTATCACTTTACAGCAATGCCTTTTTTACACGACACAAAAAAGAGGGTAATGAGTGAATTTCTTTACTCCATCATAACTTTTAATTGCCATGAACAGATATGGATGTTCCATAACAATCCTCATTCTCATACCTAGTGATATGAATAGTGAAAAATGCAATATGAGGGTAGTAAGATTTTTTTTTTTCCTTTTTTAACTGTTACAGCAACAGATGGACATTAATTTTGCAGATAAAATCTTTAAAAACTAACATATTGTCATAAAAATTAATAGAGAACAATCACTTAAAAAATAACAGGTCTACAACTTCAGTATTTCTAATATCCATACTATAATTATTAATAAATAAAATATCAAATTTATTAAAAACCAGTAGGTATCATTTAAGAAAAATCTTAAGAAACAACGGTCCCTAATTCTTAATTTGCTTACGAGTGTTGCGAATCTACATAACAAAATTAAATTAATTCACTAAATTAGGGTCTAATATCGACAACGTTGCACCTACTAAATACAAAGACCCTGTTATCAACACAGACGGCCTATCAACCATTTTATTTTTTTTCACACTGACCAAGGCGTCGGCCACACAGCCGGCGACAGTGATATTTGTGTCAAAGCCTTTATGGAATTCGCGCCAAATATCGGCGTGTTTTTGACACCTTGCTATTAATTCTTCATCTTCAACTTTAGAATAATCGTCGTTTTTTTGGGTTGTGTGTCTGTAAGCCGTCGGGATAACAAAATAAATAGAATTGAAGCCTAAACTTCGAAGTGGCTGTAGTAGGACTTCTGCGTCTCTGTCACCTGTAGCGCTGAATATCAATGACTTGTTAGGTAAACTGGAATGAAAAAATAATACAATTTTTAACACAGCAGCTTGGGCATGACTAAATCGTGATTTTTAGTCGATAGTCAATATAAAAATCGAACAACTATAAAGTCCTAAAATGTCCAAAAAAAAGGAGGTAGAACACGGCGGTATTTCCGCCCAATTGAGCAGTCCGACTGGGGAAGTACCTCCGCCCTACAGAATACCGCGGCTATAATAGCTTCGTGTTGTGTTCCCAGCGGTGAGTAGGGTAGCCAGAGCTCACTGGAGAATTTGTGCTGTCAGTTGGAAGACTAAAGGCTTGTCCTGCTTTGTCTTCAACACTGACGGCACAGAAACTCTGTACTTACAGGGTTGGCAGCGCGACTGTGACTCCTCTGGTGTTACAAACGTCCATAGGCCACGGTAACCACTTTCCATCTGGTGGGCCGTGTGCTTGTCTGCCACTTAAGTGGTATAAAAAAAAGACCCGATCTAACACAGAACTTTGATATCGACAGCGTGTTTTGGAAGTTAGATGGTAGTCACTTTATGGAAAATATCGAAGTTAGGTAGAAAAGGCTCAAAATTCTACCATTTTTTTATACAACTTAAGCAGCCGGTAAGCACGCGGCTCACCTGATGGAAAGTGGCTACCGTGACCTATAAACGTGTGCAACACCAGGGGAGTCACACCCGTGCTACCGAACCTGTAAGAACAGAGAGTTTCTGCCAGTGCAGAAGACACAATCACGACAAACCTTTAGTCTTCCCACTGACAGCACAAAAACTCTCCAGTGAGCTCTGGCTACCGTACTCAGCGCCAGCAATATAACACGAAGTTAATATAGTGGTATTCTGAAGGGCGGAGGTACTTCCCCAGTCGGACTGCTCAATTGGGATGGGAATACCGTCTTGTCCTACCTACTGTCAAAATCCATATTTATAAGGGGCATATTGCAACTAACAGGGCACTTACTAAGACTTGAAAAAAAGATGAACAAATATTGAAGTTTAAAAAAACTTTACCTAACTCGGGAATCGAACCAGGAGAGAAAAGAAGAGCTGTTACATACATACATATAATTACGCCTTTATCCCCGGAGGGTTAGGCAGAGGTGAATTAACAACAACCACATTTCACCAATCATTGTATTGGGTTCCACGCAATAGGGCGTCAACCTATTGCCGTTTTCCGGGCACTATTGTTGACTCGAGCCATGCACCTGAGGCTGAGTCTCGGCTGTATATATCTGTCTGATGTTAAACAGCGCTATCCCTTAGTCGCCATGTACGACACCGCATGGGAAGAGTTTACAGATGTATATGATATTTAATATATACAGGGTGTATTTTTGAAACGGGGCAGTAAGGGCAAGTACCTTAACCGTTGCAGTTACAGCAAAACGTTCTTAGAAGACCTTCCCTAACTTTTTGACATATTTTGAACTGCATTCACAGATTTTGTCAAAAACTTACAGTTGGCAAAAAAAATGCAAAAAGTCCAAAAATTTTTTTTTTATGCCAATCAATTCTTTTTCATGTGGGGATCAAAAAACTCTGAGACCATTTTAGCTTTCAGTACTAGGAAAGACAGAAATCGCCAAAAACGTTTCCCATACATTTCGGCAACAGAAACAAATTTCTACGATGGTCTAACTTTTTGTTATGGCCAGGAAGAGGGTAGAATTGACTGTAAAGTAAATAAAAAGAATTTTTACCCTCAAATTTCGAATTTGATTCGAAAATCTGTGTGTTATACTTAGTTTCAGCTGAGAAACTTCGTATGAGTTATTAATTAAGGATTTTCGCTAAAATGTCTTCTAATCGTGAAAAAATTGACTTATTAGAAGCGTATTTTGTCAATAATCGAAATGCGGGAGCTGCATTAGTGTGGTACCGCAATAAGTATCCGTTGCGGCATGTGCCAACAAGAAAGGTTATTACAAATCTTTTGAAAAACCTGGAATTGCAGGGTTCTTTCAAAAGAAAGCGGCAGCCTCGTGTGGACATGGACACGGAGATTGCGGTTCTGACTTATGTCGAAGCATATCCAGAGGTATCGTCCAGGCAAGTCGCCCTTGAAGTAGGTGTATCCCACTCCTTTGTGATAAAGATATGGAAGAAATACGGCTACAAGTGCTATCGATATGGGCGCATAGTTCAAGTGTTACATCCGGGTGATGATGTTCGAAGGCTTACTTTTTGCAGATGGCTAAGAGGAAAAATAAGCAGAGATCATAAATTTTTAAATTACATACTGTGGTCAGACGAAACGAATTTTTCCAATAACGGTATGTACAACAGAAAAAATCACCACTATTGGTCCAAAGAAAATCCACTAAGAGTTACGGCAAGTCATAATCAGGTTCGCTTCTCATTCAACTGTTGGTGTGGTATAATGTCCAATCGAGTCATAATGGTGGAATTTTATGAAGGGAAACTGAATTCTGCCATGTATAATGAAGTCATTTTACACCATCTTGAAAACGAGATGGACGAATGGCCCCTGTCGGAATTGCGAAAAGTTCATTTTCAACAAGATGGTGCTCCGCCACATAACAGTCACCTTTCACGTTCCAATTTGAGCCGCCTATTCGGTACACAGTGGATAGGTACACATGGTCCAACACAGTGGCCACCTCGTAGCCCCGATCTAACACCACTTGTTTTTTTTTTATGGGGCTTCGTGAAAAACGAGGTGTATAAGACGACGTACGCCAGTGTTCAAGAGCTCAAGGATGCATTAATGACCATTTTACGTAATATTCATCCCAGAACATTATTAGCCGCCATTCGTTCAGTGCAAAAAAGGATAGACTTATGTATTCGTGAAAATGGAAATCATTTTGAGCAATTTATTTCATAAACCAATTTCTTAAATGTTAAAATGATTTTTTTTATTTAAAAAAGTTCAAAATTTTACCTGACCTTCGTTTCGTTTCGAGTTGATTTATCATATTTCCGTACGAAATGTATAGGAAACGTTTTTGGCGATTTCTGTCTTTTCTAGTACTGAAAGCTAAAATGGTCCCATAGAGTTTTTTGATCCCCACATGAAATAGAATCGATTGGCAAAAAAAAAATTGACCTTTTTGCATTTTTTTTGCTAACTGTAAGTTTCTTACAAAATCTGTGAATGCAGTTCAAAATGTCCCAAAAAGTTAGGGAAGGTCTTTTAAGAACGTTTTGCTGTAACTGCAACGGTTAAGGTACTTGCCCTTACTGCCCCGTTTCAAAAATACACCCTGTATATAGTATATGAGAATTAATATATGTATGAAAATATTACAGTTACAAACCTATTACTATCTCTGAACCACTGCGCGCAAATTTCTATAGACTCCTTAGTATGCGCTCCATCGATATAGAACTCTGCGTACTCAGCACTCACTATTTGGTACCTCCCTGGCCACTTGCATGACGTCAGACCCTCCATAGTTTCCTTCGTGACACACTTCACGACAGGCTCGAATCCTGCGATTCCATTTTGAACGTTATGTATATGTTTCTTAACGCCGTTTCTTGCGTGAGTCGGTTTCGTAATCCTCATCCAAGCGTGAGCGAGATGTATGGCAAGTGACGCGTTGGTCTGGTAAGCTTCTATGTCTACTGGGAGGTTCACCTTGTCTGTGTTTAGGAATGTGTATGCTTTGTAGTCCGGGACGACTGTTAGGGGACACTGCAATAAAAAAAAAAAGATATTGTTAGAAAATATCTCGTTCTGAGGCGTGGGTAATAACGTGCCATAGAGAGTATGTTAAGCTATCGGTCTCGGGTGTCATACGAGCATCTATGGGACTCTTTACGGTTAGTTGGGGCCCTAAAAATGCCGACAACTGGTGTAACTGCAATACTTCGATATTGTCTATGAGTTTTGGAGGTCAGTGGTTGTCGCTCCATCAAGTTCAGCCGCGTCACAGTTATACTGCTAAAACGGACCCGGACTCAGAGGTGATAATAGGCTGTTCAATATGTTAGTTTATTCTGAAAAATGTGGCTTGCAAAGAAAGATATTGGCTAACTACACTGAAACTATGACTATTCATTATTTTTAATTCCCAAAGTATGTCAAAATATAAACAAGCAAATTCTGTCCAAATTTTTAACTTTTTAGATTCATCCTTAAATTTCAAATTACTTTTATTATCCGGCAGAGTAGAATTTGAACCACCCCATCTCTTCCCATGCGGTGTCGTACAAGGCGACAAAGGGCGTTGGGTCGGCCGGGGTGCGAGGGATATGCCTGTCAACCTCACCTTCGGCAACCAAAACGACCCACAGGCGGCATGCGTTTTAGTCGGTTCGAGTCCGACATAACCTCCTGCACCGGCTCCGGTGGGGAGGTATCCGTGGGGATTTTGCGCACGTAAAAAAAAAGGCGACAAAGGGCTAAGACTGTTTAATATCAGACAGATATATACAGCCCAGACTCAGCCAGAGATGCATGGCTCGAGGCAACAATAGTGCCCGGAAAACGGCAATAGGCTCACCCTCTATTACGTGGGACCGAATACAATGATGGTGAAATGTGGGTGTTAATTCACCTCTACCTAACCATCCGGGGATAAAGGCGTGATTATATGTATGTATGTTTTATTATTAACAGTATACATGTAAATGCAATGTAGACCGATATAAATGCGATTTTCTCTGACACTTCATACCTCTGCGCTACGTACGATTGGCGTGTGACGTCACTCGCAAGTACGATTTTGTATGGAGCGTTTTTGGACGGCGCGAGAAATATAATTTTCATAATCAAATTTCTTTAAAACCATTTGCCATACGAATATTCCACTTCAGCAGTTCTTTACATTATTATAAAGTGGTATTATTCGAGAATTAAAAAAATATCTCAAATAACATATTATATTGGAGTTGCATACGTCCATAAGCCACGGTAACCACTACTCATCAAGTGGGCCGTATGCTTGTATGCTACCTAAGTAGCATGAAAAAAATATAATTTTTGTGAGTTGGAAAGTCAGTCTTTATTCATTGAATATGGTACACAATGGTGTTTAGGTACATAATGTTCAGATCTCATATTCTGCCGGTTCTGGCGTACAAATTTTACATTGATTAATTTCATTATTTATCATTAAATATCAACACATGCAATAGGTACAATTTTAAAATTAACATGTCAGTGTTTAATAAGATTGTATCATTTCAAAAAATCGTCAATATTGTAATAACGTTTATCATATAGCATACATAAATACATAACATACATATAATCACGCCTTTATCCCTGGAGGGTTAGGCAGAAGTGAATTAACACCCACATTTCACCATTTTATTGAATTCTGTCCCACGTAATAGGGGGTGAGCCTATTGCCGTCTTCCGGGCACTATTGTTGACTCGAGCAATGCATCTAAAGCTGAGTCTGGGTTGTATATATCTGTCTGATGTTAAACAGCCCTATCCCTTAGTCGCCTTGTACGACACCGCACGGGAAGTGATGGGGTGGCCCAAATTCTACTCTGCCGGGAACCACGCGGCTTCATATTCATATAGCATGACCTTTAAATTCATTTAGTAGTAGTAGTTTCACGGAAGTAGTGCGTACTAAGGTTTGTACTTAAGGCCCTGTATTCTTGCAAAAGTAGGCATTTATCGCCATCCCGGCCGGTCGCAAAATATTACGCGCGGCCGCAGTGACGGTGAACTCAGTGTTGACCCCGCCAGCGACGCAGAATAGAAATAAACAGTATGAAAACTTGGTTTGACTTAAAAAATTAAGTGCAGTTTTATAACTTTATTTAGTTTCTTTTTTTTTTTTTTTTTTTTTTTATATACGACACGCCAACTTGACCTCACCTCGCCTGATGGTAAGCTAAAGGCAAAGTCTCAGGAAAGAGGGTCACCATTACAGACACTAAGTGCTACAATGGTGGCACTCAGCTTGGCGGCCTCATCAGATGCTTTTTCACGCCCCGCTTAAAGGCCCCGGGACTGTAGGAAGAAGGAAACACGTGTGCTGGTAATGAATTCCAGGTCTTGGTGGTGCGGCAAAGAAAAGAGTCTCCGAACCGCTTGGTTCTTGCTCGTATATTCTGCACAGTGTGAGGGTGACATCTAAGGCCTGCACGTGTTGTCCTATGTAGGAAAGGAGATGGTGGGATTAGTTGGAAGAGCTCGTCAGAACACTCACCGTGGTAGAGACGGTAAAATACAGCCAAGGAAGCAATATCTCTACGCATCTGCAAAGGCTCGAGGGTGTTCGTGACCTCAGGGTTCCCAATAATTCGGACCGCGCGTCGCTGCAACCTGTCGAGAGCATCTAGTAGGTATTTCGCGGAGCCATCCCAGAGATGCGAGCAGTATTCCACGCAGGAGCGAATTTGTGTCTTATAGAGAAGACACCGCTGCTCCGGCGTGAAAAAACGTCTCACTTTGTTTAGGAGTCCGAGTTTCCGCGAGGCTGTTTTGATGATGCTCTCGATGTAATTTCTGTTATTCAGTTTGCAGCGAATATCCATGCCTAGGATATAGAGATTGTCCTGCAGTGGAAGTGGCGTGCTCTGAAGAGTGGGAAGGGGAAGGAAAGAAGATACCTTTGCTGTGAACGCACAAGCCTGCGTCTTCTTGGCATTGAACTCGACCATGTTCTCGGAGCCCCATTGAGAAATGTGATTCAAGATCCGGTCCAGTTCAGTGACAAGAAGCTGTCTTTTTTCCACGATATCAGACTGTTTGGCCGCAGGTTGTCCGTGATAACTCCCGTGTACGGTGCTATCGTCTGCATAGCAATGTATGCTGCCGGTGGACAGCATGTCGTTGATATGCAGAAGAAAGAGAGTGGGAGATAATACAGACCCCTGCGGTACGCCAGCATTTATTTGCAAGAACTCCGAAGCCCGTCCATCACAGAGGACGCGGATACGGCGCTCCTGCAGGAAACTAGCAATCCAGTTGCACAGTCTAGGAGGCAGACCAAAGGCTGGTAGCTTGGAGAGAAGCGATTTGTGCCAGACTCTATCGAAAGCTTTGGCGATATCAAGACTAATTGCCAGTGACTCGCCGTGCTTGTCCATAGCCTCACCCCAAAGATGGGTAACGTAGGCTAGAAGATCACCCGTTGACCGTTTCGGCCTGAAGCCATATTGCCGGTCATTAATTAAGGAGTGATCCTCTAGGTGACGCATGAGCTGTTTGTTAATGATGTGCTCGAAGACCTTGCACAGCACTGAGGTGACGGCTATGGGTCGATAGTTGGCTGGCTCTGAGCGATCCCCCTTCTTGGGGATCGGCTGTACATTCGCCTCTTTCCAAGCCGAAGGCACTGTACCCGAGCTGTAGGACAGTCGGTACAGCCGCGTAAGCATCGGAGACAACTCCGCTGCACATTTTTGTAAGACCACCGCTGGAATACCATCCGGGCCACTGGCTTTCCGGACATCGAGTGATTGAAGCACCGCACGAACATCGCATTGCCTGATACGTATTTCAGGCATTACGTGGTCACCATTGGGTAGTGTCGGCGGCTGTATACCGCAATCATCGACTCGGGAATTGGCCGCAAAGAGATTTACTAGCATATTGGCTTTCTCTTGCGATCCATGGGCCAGGGATCCATCAGGGTAGCGCAGCGGTGGCAGCGAAGGCTGACAGAAGTTGGCCTGCACGGCTTTGGCCAGTCGCCAGTATCCACGGCTGCCCGTGGGATGTGTCACTAGCTCTTGACCAAGCCGCGCAATGCGCAGGGCATCCGCTTTGACGTAAGCCCTCTTGCAGACCTTTGTGGCTCTGTTGTACGCCGCCTTGAAGTGGCTCACATTGGGATCGTGCGTGGCACGCGCCCTTACCCAAGCGCAATACGCGGACTGCTTTTGATCAACAGCCCCCGCACACTCGCGCCCGAACCAAGGGCGCACTCCTCGGGCACCGGTGACATCAGTGTACGGAATATAGTATTCCATACCCAGACCGATCTCACCGGCAACAGCAGTAGCACAATCCGAGGGTTTCTTACCTTCAAAGCAGCGTTCAACCCGCGGATGGACGCAAAATAGTTGCGCAGCCCATCCCAATCTGCTGACGAGTAGTGCCAGAGACGCCGCTTCCCCTGCACGGGTCGTGAAGGCGCTATAATTGGCACCTTGGAGCAGACCAGACAGTGGTCGGAATTGCCTAAAGCGGCTTGTACCGAAACACTGTACAGGTCTGGGTGATTCGTCAGCAGAAGGTCTAGCAGAGAGGGTGCTAGGCCCGACCTTCTTGGTATTCTAGTGACCTCGTGTACCAATTGGGTCAGGCCATGCGCCAGAGCAAATGCATGGGCGGCTCTTCCCGCATGGTCTGTTTTGGAGGAGCCCAACCAGGTTTCGTGGTGGGCGTTAAAGTCCCCCAAAAATACCACTTCGGCGTTCGGAAACCGTTCCTGCGCATCATCTGCCGCCTGACTCAGATATTCAAAGAGTCGAGTTGTCTCAGCATCTCCTGTATGGGAACGGTAGAGGCACACATAGATCTGATTCGTAGAGCCATGGTCTACGTGTACCCATAGGGTTGAAAAGGATGGGTCCTCAAGGCAGCGCAAACGGCGACAACAAACATCCGCCCTAACAAACACGCACACCCCGGCTTTTGCACGGAAATTTTCCTCGATAACATAGCCGGGGTAAAGCAAGTAGGTCGTGTCATCAGGGCGGCCTATTTGTGTCTCCGTGAGAAAGAGCATATCTGGTTTCGCCGTCTCAAGGTGTTGGTGGACGGCGTTGAGGTTCGCATGGAATCCACAGATGTTAGTGGACTCCACCTCAAATAGCGAGCTTGTGGGAGTCTGTAGAGCCGCTGTGTTGCCCAATACTCTTAAATGCGCTGCCATGATGAAAAGGAGAAAAGGGCGTGAAAAAAAGAGGTGATTGTCGTCGCAGCACCGCGTGACAAAGTGCGGGATATTGGTTTTGTCTATGATTATGAGGCATGGCGTGAGCCGACACGCCGTACGGAAGGGCCCCCGTACCCCCCCGAATATGGTCGCCTGGCCCCCACTTCCGGTCACCAACCGGCACGACGAGCCATACCGGGATTATGCGCGGTCTGGTGAGGCAGCCTTCCAGGGTGGTTAGTCCCAGTTGGGCCTCTGTACTATACCGCGGGCGGCCAGCGGCACCACCGTTTCTACGGGTCTCCCTGACCGGCGCGTCGCCCCGCACCATCCTCACTAGACTACGCCAAGACCCACTGGTCCCACTAGTGCTGCGACCACCATCACCCCTACCCGGCTATGCATTTGCTGATCCCTGAACGCAATCCAACCGAAATTGAATTACTATGAAGGGTTTTTCGCAATATTGCACGGTGCTACCAACCCGGTCGAAATTTGTGACAAATTTGTGCCGTCAAATCTCTACCACCAGTGTGTTTTCGTGAATAAATTAAGTCACCAGTTTCGTGAATAAATTAAGTAAGTAATAAATAAGAAATTAAAAAACGATATGAGTTTACATTTTTTTTATTTCCGGTTTACATTATAATAATAATAATGTTTGTACATTTACAAACATTTGTTTGAAATGATGCCAACGGTTACTTTATATCAATGCACCATTCGTCGTCGACTGGTCATTCATCCTTACACTTGGGCACATAATTGGTTACGTACTGAGCGGTTTCTGAAGAATTCCCTCTCGCGAACGATTTCATTGTGGACTGAACTCCCTGCCGAGGTAATACCTAGGGATTACAGTATGAAATTCTTCAAAAAGGTAGTGAACAGGTTTTTAAAGGGTTGGCAACGCGTGTTTGATTCCCCTGGCGTTGCAGGCGTCCATAGGCTTTGGTGACGTTTACCATCGGCGGCCCGTATGCCTGTTAGCGGCCCTGGTGATATAAAAAAACAAAGCATCATTTAGTCCTAAAGCTAGCAAATGCTTGAAATATGGATACAAGACATCTGATTTGCATTTTTAAATTATTTAAGAACTCTTCTTCAGCTTTCTTTAATTCATGTAAATCCATATGTGGTGCTGAGCTGGCTGGACCATAGTTATGTTGTTTCTGATTTATTTCTTTTAATTTTCTTTTTTTTTTTTACCGGATGCTCGAAGTTCAGTTTACGTTATTGTGCTCTCCTACTTTCAATTATCTTAACCCTCCCTTTAGGGATTCTATTTAAAATAACTTTTTGGATGGCTGAAAGTGCGGACTTGCAATTAAATGAAGTAACAGCTGCTGAGCACCTTCCTTGGTAACCTCCTTTTAGTGCAAAATTTATTAGTTTTCCACCAATAAATTTGGCGATGACACTATTAAAACACTCAACAGTATTTGTGTCAACATCCTCGACTAAACTGCGCGATTTTGCTGCAACGTTTGAAACAATCGCATTTATTCTGAACATGAATGTTGAATTCTGGATCTTTTTGAGCTCTTCGTTGTCATTTTTATTTTTCGTACAATAATATTCTTGACACATTGTATGGTTGCCGAAAGCATGTGCTACACAGTTAATGATATCATTGTGAAGATTTGATATTGCTACATTATGAGGATTTCCAGAGGTTTTGTGGTGTCTTATGGATTGTACAATTGATTTCCGCATCGTCAATTTT
The DNA here is from genome assembly GCA_963662185.1 of Eilema griseolum. Lineage (NCBI taxonomy): Eukaryota > Metazoa > Arthropoda > Insecta > Lepidoptera > Erebidae > Eilema > Eilema griseolum. Next base: position 3,198,907 of record OY759232.1, read on the forward strand.
TTTACGTTTGTATGCATTTTACGATGTGCTAGATCATATTTTGTTTCTAGGGTCAAACTACTACTGGTAATTTTTTTGCAAAAGTTGCGCAGTATATGATTCCGACATTAAATTTTTTCGACGGTCACATTTTTGGTCTCATACGGTCTAGCTTTGAGGATGGCAGTGTACGTCTCAAGTGTCTCCGTCTTCTATCATGCGCTCATATATGATGCCATACATTTAGATTGACGCCTTGAAACCTTCAACAATTATTTCCGTTTCCATGGAGCTTGAAGAACTTTCATAATTTCTAAAGCATTTGTGTTTAATCGGTGATATTTTTTTGTGCTCAGCTCGAGCGCATACTAAGCAATATTTATTTTTTATCCCAATATAAAGGACTTGTCCTGTTTTTCTGGCTGCTGCGCCTGATGACGCTTTATAGTTCGTGCCGTAAGATCTAGCGCACCATGACCTGTCAACGTAAACATCAATCAAAGGTATGCCAATTTTAGTTCGACCTTCTGGAATAGCGATATCTTTCTACATTTGAGCTGCAGCTTCCATCGAAGTACTTGTCGTCTCTTTCCATTTTTCAAATACTTCATCTTCTAATTTGGAATAGTATTTTGCACTGAATAGTGGAATGTCCATGGCTGAACATAACTCCTCAAATTGAGAAAAGCCTATACCGGAAGCCACAATTCCCGTAGTGGCAGCTATATTTAGATTGACTTGTTCTTTGTTATTAGGGTCTTCAGAGGTAATCAAGCAAATATGTTTGCACATAGGTATTGCATTCAAAACGATACGCCGAAACTCTTCGTAGCTTTTCACTAATTAGACGGAAGATACCTAATGTGCAATTAAATAGATTATTATGACGAGCTTTTTCTTGTAACTCCTGTAAAACAATTTAAATCAATAATTCGACGTCCCGAAACAGGCTGAAATTCATCTTCTTTGTTAATTTCATACTCTACGATAAGAGGATTTTCTGTCTCTTCGATATATCTGAAACAGTGAAGGCAAACATTACATTATTTTACTTGTCAGGTGGTATATTGTGTAAGCTTTTTTTACAGTTTTTAATGTTTGCACAATGCTACTAAAAAATTGTAGTGTAAGTATATTTTATATGAAGTCAAGTGGTTCTGCTGATTTAACTATAGAATGGAGTTCGCCTATGGGGACGGAGGTCAGATTGCAGTGTCGCCATGGAAATAGCTGAAATTCAAGTAATTCTGACCAGTTAGCAGACCCTAGGTCCTAAGCGTAAGTCTAGGGCCACCGGGATAAATGATAAAGTGAAGGAAGGAAGTCTAATTTAATAAGACATTTTTATCTAATCTCACCCTAAGTGCGTAAAACCTAGTACCTACCTATTCAGATCTATGGATAATAACTTAGCTATTTTCAATGGAATCCGCAGGTAGCAGATTTAGTACTGTGGCGGTATCTATGTCAGGTGTTTGAAGCTGCCCCATAGACCTACAATAAAACGGAGTATCTATTAGTATTTACTTATCATTTGCAAACGATAAGCAGATGTACTGATATAGATAAAATATGAATGATCAAAAATCGTAAGTAGCATCCTCAGCAGTTATACTGATGTTCTTATACTGTGGCGCTATGAACGTAATATTTAGGTGTGATATTTTTTAAATTACCAATCGGAGATAGAAATGTAGTGAAAAATAACATAATATAAAATATATAAAAATGATAAAATAATGAAACATAACATAATTGTTTTAATAAATTATATGAATATTTACTTACTTCTTCACATACTTATCTTTGGAGTGCATTCTTTTTATTTGTCATTTTTATGGCTTTACGCGACTTTTTTCGCTTGCGTTGTTTATTGCCCATATTGAATAACTTGCAGCAATTTGTTATGAATACGTAAAACCGATTTATTGGTGCACGATACTGTCGCTAAAAAAACTGACACAGGTCCAACTTCGGTAAGCGCCAGCGCGCGACTGGCGCTACTGTTCGGGCCTCAGCGGCGCGAGCACTCGTGAATTTTGTAGGTATTTAAATATAACTTTAACAATTATTTAATAATATAGTCAAAATCTGCGAAAATGTCTATAAATATGTAGTGGCTTTAGTTGAGTACAAAAATTTAATAGAAAACATCAGTAGTTTAGTCATAATATTGAAAAAACATTATGAAAAGGGGTAACTTTGGGATTTTTTTCTATCGAGTGAAGTTTATTAGACCTGGTAACTGAATGCGAATTTGACTAGACTAGATCCTTAACTAGTATATATCTTTTTTTCGAAATTTAAAACGCTTTTTTCTATGATTCAGATGGTTTAAAAGAACTCAAAAGTGCGGCCTCTGCTGGAATACCTCGACTTAAAATTTTCCGACAGTGCACTCCGCCGAGTGCACTGTCTCGCCACTACACTCGATGTGTGTGATCAAGGCATAAGAGACTGCAAATAATAACCTTAAACACATTAGAATCAATTTCATTTATTCAGTTTAGGCACATAATGGAATTGTACCTACAATTATGTCAAGAAATAATCTACTGATAAGATACGAGCAAGAAACTCAAGAGAACTATTTTAAAACTAGATTATCTTTCTTTTTCAAAATTTGCTTTAGTTTACAATTTATTTTGTGATAACAATTTAATCTAAAAATTATCAGTTATATCATTCGATACACCAATATGAATATCATAATGTCTTATTATTATTATCTATAACATATAACTTATATGTTATAGATAATAATAAGACATTATGATAGTCATATTGGTGTATCGAATGAAATTTTAAGCATTTAGTATGCTAACTAATCAATCTAGATTACGATAGAAAGAATTGAAACGGTCCAGGCTGGGTTCGAACCCGCGATCTTTCCCTTACATATTGCGGGTTCAAAGCCCGCCTGGACCGTTTCAATTTTTTCTATCTTAACCACATTGGTGTATGCTTAGATCACGTACTCTGTCGTGTTAGGGTGTACCCTATAAAGATGTGTATAGAAGAGATAAGATAAGAATTTTAATAGGAGGTAGGACACGGCGGTATATCCGCCCAATTGAGCAGTCCGACTGGGGAAGTACCTCCGCCCTACAGAATACCGCGGTTATAATAACTTCGTGTTATGTTCCCAGCGGTGAGTAGGGTAACCAAAGCTCACTGGAGAATTTGTGCTGTCAGTGGGATGACTAACTGTCCTCTACACTGACGGCACAGAAACTCTGTGCTTACAGGGTCGGCAGCGCGAGTGTGGCTCCTCTGGTGTTACACACCTCCATAGGCCACGGTAACCACTTTCCATCAGGTGGGCCGTGCGTCGGCCTGGGGGTGACAGGTGGAGCCGCCTGTCACCCTGGCAGAAGCAGGCCGCGGCGGTGGCGCGCGTGGCGCGTCTCCCCGTTTCCGGGGACGAGTTGGGGACTCTGTAGTCCACACACCCGAGAAGAGGGCCAGATCGTGAGAGATGGCCCTGAGTCGGCCGGGGTGCGAGGGATATGCCTGTCAACCTCACCTTCGGCAACCAAAGCGACCCACAGGCGGCGTGCGTTTTGGTCGGTTCGAGTCCGACATAACCTCCTCCACCGGCTCCGGTGGGGAGGTATCCGTGGGGATTTTGCGCAGGTAAAAAAAAAAAAAAATGGTGGGCCGTGCGCTTGTCTGCCACCTAAGTGGTATAAAAAAAAAGATAATATATATATAAATAAATAAATAAAACCTACCTTAAAACTATTGGCGACGTTTCTCAAAACATCCATGGCGTCGTTAGGCTGGTCAACGGTATACGCCTCACAGCCAGGCTTCATGATGCCTGCCTTCGCAGTCGCGATCTCCGGCAAGGTGTTGCCAAGTATACTGGTGTGGTCTAATCCTAATGCTGTTATACCTACCACAGGAACTTTTCTGAAAGGGAACAGATTTTTCCTAGACTGTATTGTTTTGTTAGACTAAGTGGCATACAACCAAGGATATCCTTGATATTAACTTGATTAAAACTTTTTAAAGCGTGATTTCTCAGTAGTCTGGTTTAAGTTTTAAACTTATTTTTTTATTTATATTTTTTTGGGGCAAGCAACACCTATAGCTAAATAAGCCCTTTCAAATGATACTAAACACGGTATATTTATTTAAAATTTATTTTTAACAAGGCGCTAAATTAGTTTCAGGTATACGTCACATAGCCTATAACCAGGAGACGACCAAGACGCTTCTAATGATAACTCATTTGTCCAGTTCTAATCAGTAGTTCAGGAGCTATGAGGGAACAGATGAACATACATACGTACATAGCCTGTCGAAATCATAACCCTCCTTTGGCTTCGCCGTAGTCGGGTAAGAAAATTGAAATAAAATCAACGGTTGGGATAGCCAGAGCTAACTGGAGAGTTTTTGTGCTGTCAGTGGGAAGACCAATGGCTTATCCTGCTTTGCCTTCTACACTGACAGCACAAAATCTCTTTTCTTACAGGGTCAGCAGCACAAGTGTGACCCTCGTGTTGCACACGTCCAAAGGCCATGTTAACCACTTTCCATAAGGTGGGCCGTGTGCTTGTCTGCCATGTAAGTTGTAGCAAGTTTACCTTAGTCATCAATCATCATCAATTAGTCCACTGATGGACTAGGCCTCTTTTTTTGTACCAGACAAGCACACGGTCCACCTGATAGAAAGTGGTTACCGTGGCCTTTGGACGTGTGCAACACTCGCTCTGCCAATCCTGTAAGCACAGATAGTTTCTGTGCCGTTAGTGTAAAAGACAAAGCAGGACAAGCTTTTGGTCTTCCCACTGACAGCACAAACTTTCGAGTGAGCTCTGGTTACCCTCCTCACCGTGGAACACACGATGTTATTATAGCCGCAGTATGCTTACCTTAATATGTTAGTAAAATCGACGATGCCGCCGATGCCAACTTCCACCAGAGCGACATCCACCTTCTCCTTGAGGAATACGTTGAACGCCATCACGGTTAGGAAAGCGAAATACTTTGGCATGTCACCGGCGTGTAGCTACAGGAAAAAATTTGAATATCAGTAACTAAATAGGCTATTTGATTATTATTTTTTTACTATCGAAAAATTCCCTGTCTATAATAATATAATGAACTGCTAAAGTTACATATTCGTACGACAAAAAGTTTTAAAGATATTTGATTTTGAAAATTGAAAATAGAATTGGAAATTGAACATAGCCGCGTGGTTTCCGGCAGAGTAGAATTTGGACCACCCCATCTCTTCCCATGCGGTGTCGTACAAGGCGACTAAGGGATAAGACTGTTTAACATCAGACGTATTTACAGCCCAGACTCAGCTAGAGATGCATGGCTCGAGGCAACAATAGTACCCGGAAAACGGCAATAAGCTCGCTCACCCTCTATTACGTGGGACCGAATTCAATGATGGTGGAATGCGGGTGTTATTTATTGTGGGTGTGATTATATGTATGTATGTAATTACTCGCGCCGCCCGAAAACGCTCCATGTATCTACAAGCCGAAAAAGAAATAATCACAACAACAATAAACCATGGATAGGGCCTGAAACACTAAAATTAACAGAAGAAAAGACTCGATTATGGAGGGTTTACCGACTAGACCAATCAGATAAATCCTATGAGAAATATAGAAAAGTGAACAATAAAATCATCGCTATGGTAAGGAAATCGAGGAAGGAGTTTGAAGGAGGAGTCGTGGATAGAGGTCCAAAATCGTTTTACAGCTATGTACGAAAACAATTATCATCAGCAGTCTCTATTCCACCATCTCTAAGGGACCCTGATACACTACTCGTGACTAGTAATGCCAAAGAAGTGGCAAACCTATTTGCCAAACAATTTGAAAAATCTTTTGTTAGAGAACCTGCGGGGCCAATCCCAGCATTAACTGCACCAAAAATCGAAGAATGTATTGACCATGTGAATTTCACTCCCGAATTAGTTGAAAAAACACTAAAAAGTTTCAATGACACTACTTCAATGGGCCCAGATGGGATTCCTGCCCTACTGCTGAAAAAATGCTCATCCGTAATCACAACTAGGCTAGCTCGGATCATGGAACTGTCCCTAGTCAACGAGAAACTTCCTAATGACTGGAAAGAAGCAACAGTCACACCAATCTACAAGAAAGGAGACAAACTTAATGCAGCTAACTATAGGCCCATAAGCCTCACTAGTCTAGTCTGCAAAACTATGGAAAAGATTATAGCCAAAGAGTTGAGAGATTTCCTATCTAGAGAACAGGTTATCATGGACAATCAGCATGGCTTCATCCCCCGTAGATCAACAAGTACCAACCTACTTATGTGTTTAGAAAAATGGACGAAAAACTGGAATGAACGGCAACCAACAGACATCATATATCTGGATTATGAAAAAGCATTTGATCGAGTCCCAATCAGGCGACTAGTAGCAAAACTGGATCACTTTGGCATCCGTGGGAAACTTCTAAACTGGATCGCTGACTTTCTGTCCGAACGGAAATTCAAAGTACGAATAGGAGACCAATACTCTGAAGCACACAATGTGTTGAGCGGTGTACCACAGGGGTCAGTGCTCGGACCAATTTTATTCGGGATCTTCCTCACCGACCTCAAGGATATCATTGACTCGGATCTGTCTCTATTTGCCGACGATACTAAACTGATGGGAAATCCTTTGATCTGCCACAATATCATCCAAAGTGATCTTGAACGAATTTTTCAATGGACAAGAGACTGGTTGGTCACCCTGAATGCTGATAAATGCACAGTTTTACATGTTGGTAACAAAAATCCCAAGTTGCCGTACACAATTGATTCAAGGAACTTGCAGAGTGTGTCATCTCAGAGGGATTTAGGAGTGACAATAACAGAAAATGTCAAATGGGATGAGCATATCTTGGGAATCACAAAAAGAGCTAATTCCATAATGTACACCATCAGAAAAGCGTTCTCACATATAGACAAGATCTTGTTTGTCGGGATATACAAAACTTACATTCGTCCTTTGTTGGAATATGCATTCCAAATATGGAGCCCATACTTTCGCAAGGACATCGATTTACTGGAAAGAGTGCAAAGAAGAGCCACGAGAATGGTCTGGAATCTACGACACAAGACATACGAGCAGCGGCTGGAAGAACTTGGTCTAACTACACTGGAGCAGCGCAGGCGGCGTGGGGATTTGATTGAGACATACAAGATTCTGAGCGGACATTACGACGTCCCTGGACTGAGCGGCATCTACCAGATGAAACCGTCTGAGAATTTGAGAGGACACACATTAAAGCTCGCGCGCACTCTAAGTATAAGCAATCCTAGGTACCATTTTCTGCCAAACCGAGTCGTGAACTCCTGGAACAAACTGCCAGAGACAGTAAAAAGTGCACCTTCAGTGAACGCTTTCAAAAACAGACTCGACCACTATTTAAAAAACGAACTATCCTCAAACAGTGACAATTTTATGACACCATAAGTGAACGAACTTTGAACATTATAAACATAGTTATTATAAAAAAGAAAAAAAAATACTCTGTGAACATTAACAAGTGCTGTGATATGCACGCATCAGCTTTTAGCTGCTAGTGCATGACTAATAATAATAATAATACAAAATCGTAATTGCGAGTGACGTCACACGCCAGTCCCGAGTAGTGCAAATGTATGGAGTAAAGAGAATTTCGCATTTATCTCAGTCTACGTTGCGTTCACACGTATATAGTTAGTAAAAAAAGTAATTTGTAATTTAATGAAGAAGTTAAAAAGTTACAATTCGATTGTTTATATTTTGACTTACTTTGGGAATTAAAAATAATGAAAAGTCATAATTGCAGTTTAGTTAGGAATTATCTTATTTAGCAAAGCACATTTTATAATAACAAACTAACATATTAAACAGTATGAAAAAAATTAAATATGGGAAGAACTGGATGACCTTGTCAAATGTATAGTTATTTAAAAAAAAAATATATTTTGAATCTTCTTCGTCCTAGAGTTAATACCAATCGCATCCGAACCTTTCGCGGATTTGGTTCAACTTCGATATTTTCCGTGAAGCGACTGCCATTTGACCTCCACAACCCAAAGGCGATACCGAAGCATTGCAGTTGAAAAGAATATTAGTAAACGAAATAATAATGCCTCCAACTAAGCCAAAAGGGATTGGGTAACTATGTATGGATGTATATTTTCAGCGGCCATTTTGACATCATTTAAATAAATCAAAATGGCCGCTGAAAATGACCTGTGTCCAATACATGTATAACTTTTTTTATTGTAAGTTATGTCGGAGCTGAGATATACAGGGTGGAAGATTTTGACTGTCCTGGAGGGAAAGTACTCTAAATACGGGGGATAGCGAATTCCATTCCAAGGAAACATTCCCTAAATCTTAAAATGAAACAATAATTTTGTTTCATTTAAAGATTTTCGAAAAATTGTTTGCCACACTCGATAGTAGAACCGACAAAGCCAAAAGCCGGTCAGGACAAGCCTTTAGTCTTCCCACTGACAGAACAAAAACAGCCGTGGTATTCTGTAGGGTGGAGTTACTTCCCCAGGCGGACTGCCCAATTGAGACGGGAACGCCGTCGTATCCTACCTCATAGTATGGTTTATTTACATTCAGCTCGACGTTTCGGCAACTTTTCAGCACCTGTGTTCGCGGGCTGACTAATAAACTGGTAAATAATATCAAATAAATCGCGCCAGAATAAGATTTTTTTTTCAATGAGTGATTTTTTTTATACCACTTAGGTGGCAGACAAGCACACGGCCCACCTGATGGAATGTGGTTACCGTGGCCTATGGACGTTTGTAACACCAGATGAGTCACAGCCGCGCTGCCAACCCTGTAAATACAGAGTTTCTGTGCCGTCAGTGTAGAAGACAAAGCAGGACGAGCCTTTAGTCTTCCCACTGACAGCACAAATTCTCCAGTGAGCTCTGGCTACCCTACTCACCGCTGGGAACACAACACGAAGTTATTATAGCCGCGGTATTCTGTAGTGATCTTCGCGTAAACTTCCGACAGCATCGCTTTCTCTTTCTTTAAAGTCGGTTAAAAATTACCAGGACGCTACCTTTCTTGTTAATAGAACTAAAATAAAATTTGAAGTGGTATTTTTTATTTCAGGGGCGGTTCTCAAATTACCTTACTGCTATCGAGTTGGTTGTAAATATCGTGGAAGTACTTGGCGAACTTCTCCTCAGAGATGACTTGCCCGTCCAGGCGGATGCGTTCCCTGATGGCCACCAAGTGCGGCGACGAATAGAACCCTGTGCGGAACCCGTGGTGACGTAGTATCGACTCGCACATGGCGCTTGTTGAACCCTGGAAATATACTGAAAGTGGTAATTTCTGCATGGCAGATCTGCGAGTTCCAACGCATACGGTGCATAATATACGAGCAAGAATCAAGCGGTTGGGAGACTCTTTCCTTTGCCGCACCACCAAGACCTAGGATTCATTACCAGCTCACGCGTTTCCTTCTTTCTACAGTCCCAGTTCCTTTAAGCAGGGCCTGAAAAAACACCTGATGAGGCCGCTAAGCTGAGTGCCACCATTGTAACATACTACGTATCTGTAATCTCTTTCTGAACCTCTTTCCTCTTTCCTGAGACTTTTCCTGAACTCAAATTGACGTGTACTAGATTTTAAATAAACCATATCCTTCTAACCTAATCTATCTGTTTTATGGTCACTTCTCTCAGCCGTCATAGATCATAATAAACCGATGTAATGAAATTTTAAAGCAATCAATTATTCTTATCGATTTAGACTTTCTTCCACATTCCACGTTCACTATTTCCAGTTTAAATCAAAGCCGATTCAAGCCGATAAAAGCGCCCTTATTGACTTATCACTTATATATCAGTATTAGGATAATAATATGGGTCATATTGAAAATCGTAAAAAGGTCACAAATAAATATGAACTGCACTCAATTCTGATTCGCAATTTAAATGGTTTACAGTTCTAAATGGAACGTAAAAAGGTCCACAAATTATGAATTGTTTTAATGTCAGTTAGCAGAATCGTAAGCATTGTATTATGTTTTGTCTATAAATTAATCATTATTACTTAACTTAAAACATTATTTATTTGAGCTAGGCTACAGTACCATCTAGCGAAAACGGCTAGTTAAAGACGAGAGTAGCTGACATAATACTAGGTAAAGTACTAAAGCCAAGCTGCTGACGCTAATATAATGGCGACACTTATACTTTGATTTCGTTCTTATAATTTATTTTCCTATAATTATATGGCGTGTAATTGATATTTCATCGTTTTATTGTTTTAATAACACATATTCTACAAATTAACCTAAGTACTTAGTTTGTAAAAACAGTACAGAAAAAAACTCATAACAACGCGATCTTTATTTTTGTCATGCGGCAACATATACACAATATAATAGTCTGCTTGGTAAACGAATTGCTGGAATGCTGCACAGGAAAATCTTACGAATTTTAAAGAAATCGACCAAAATCTACTGGAACTCATAAAGTTACTAGTTTTTGACGAAATCGCTCAATGTGGCCTTTTTAGACCCGCTGATATCATTGATGGGATTGGATTCCGTGCTAAGCATTGTGGCTTATATTTATAATAAAATTGTAATAAATATTTTATATAGGCGTCGTGATTCCACATAAATTATAGCCTTTTATACATAAAAGACAACGTAACGATCACGACAGGCGATTTGCGCATTTACGACTCGCGCGTTTTAATAATTGAGATGATGCATCAACTCTCTTCTTTCTCTTAGTGTTAATCCCAAGCTTCGAACCTCGGAGTCTGGAGTCCGCTTTATCTTAGTGTTAATCCCAAGCTTCGGACCTCGGAGTCTGGAGTCCGCTTTATCTTAGTGTTAATCCCAAGCTTCGGACCTCGGAGTCTGGAGTCCGCTTTATCTTAGTGTTAATCCCAAGCTTCGGACCTCGGAGTCTGGAGTCCGCTTTACCAGTGTAACTGCGGATTTGGCTAAACTTCAATATTTTCCATCTGACATTTGTATGTATCTGGGTTGTAGAATCCAATGGCGATATCAAAGCAATGGAGACTAGCTATCTTGTAGTATCTAGATATATTAGCATTGAGCTGATATCGCTGGACAGCTAACTGTAACTAGCAACCGGGTGTATGCGCAGTGCTCCCTCTGTGAGCTTTGAAACGTTATCGAGTGACTAAAAATCAATTTCTGGCCGTGCCATTGGTAGCTCCATTATTTGCTTGCTTGCTACTAACTTAGACAGGTTACAACTCACCTTCCCTTTCGTGCCCGCAACATGTATCACAGACAGTTCATCCAACTGCGTCAGAGTCACACCAATTCTCGCCAAATAATTCTGCATATCGCTTAAATTTGTACATTTCTGGAACAAATCAACAAATATCACTACAAAACTTGCTGTGTCTTTAAGATGAGACGAATCGGAGACACCTGGGTTTAAGTACTGGTTTTGATAATAGTTTGAGATTATCTTAGCGTTGTTTTCGGAATACGAAATACGAAATAGCCACGTGGTTTCTGGCAGAGTAGAATTTGGATCACTTCATCTCTTCCCATGCGGTGTCGTACAAGGCGACTAAAGGATAGGGCTATTTAACATCAGACAGACATAGGTATACCTATGTCTGTCTGATGTTAACCAAGACTCAGCCTCAGATGAATGGCTCGAGTTCACCCCCTATTACGTGGAACCGAATACAATGATTGGTGAAATGTGGGTGTTAATTCAGTTCTGCATAACCCTCCGATGATAAAATCGTTATATGTATGTACGTTTTCGAAATAACTAATAGAGCAAGATTAAATCGGAGCCTCCAGTGCAATTAAGTACCTAAATCATAAAAAAATAAGTGTAATATAGGCCACGGTAACCACTTCTTCAAATGTGTTTGTGTGTGCTTGTTTGCAACCTGCACAACAACCTTGACAGACAGACGGATGGACAATGAAGTGATTCTATAAGGGTTCCACTTTTTTCTTTTGAGGCACGGAACCCTAAAAAATGAGGCAGTCAAATACCTACAAGTCATTATGTTTGATGATCTCAGTGCGCCATTTTTTACGCTAACATTATGTCAAATGATTTTTCAAGGTGCTATTATGTAATAACCGAAGTCACGCATGCACAGCTATGTCAACAAAAAAAATTCAATTTATTATTCAGCATACCTAATACTTAGTGTCATAGTACTTTTTACTATTAATGTTTTAGAGTTTCATTAGACGTTTTCTTTCACTCTGCAAAAATCCTTTTAATTTTGGACTTTTACCCCATTGCTTTAAAGTCTAAAATTTAATGGATTTTTAACAGTGTCCGGGGTATGACAGTGGTTTTGCTTTAGCAGAATCGATGCCCAGGTACGTGGCCCACCAGACGGAAACTGATTACCGTGGCCTAGGTATGTGTGCAACACCAGAGAAGTCAGACTCGTGCTGCTGGTCACGTGAGAACATTCTAATGTACTTCTTGAAGAACCCCATATTGTAGTCGCTTGCGAAAACTCATTTAGTTCATTCCACAGCTTGAGCGAGCGTGGGATGAAGTTCTTTTCATAGCGCACAACTTTGAAACCATTAGGTACCTAGTACTATGATGCAGCGGACTTTGTTGTCACTCAACGACCTCCGTCCTACACGAGGGCGGGCTTGGAGAGATAAGTAGTTGCTAGTAGGACCTAAATTGGAAGAAATGGTAAAACTAATCGTAATTTCGGGTTTTAAATAAAGACGCACTAATAAAACTTTTGGTTAGTAAAAGCTATACGCTGATTAAAACCGCACGACGTCTCGGATTTCAGCAAGGGAATTTTCTCGCTCCCCGGTTGTACTTTTTTAACGTGCGCAAAACCTCCGGCGCCCGAATCGTCTACGCTAGTAGTACCGCAGTCTCTCCCATTTCCGCCCCGCCACCGTCTCCTCCAGTATTACTTGCTCGCGGAAAGAGGCAGTGGCAGCCAACGCCGTGCGCAAGGCGGCGAGCGAGAGAACTCTCACTCCTAGAATCACCCTTAGCTTCAGCCTCGGGGTCACCTACGCTGGGCACTCGGTAAACGTGTCCTTGCTTGCATCACAGTCCTTGCTTGCGTCACAGTAATGGCACTCAGACGTTGACTCTTGGTGGATCTGATACAGGAAATCCCCGAAACACCAGTGCCCGGTGATAACCTGCGTCAGCCGGTACAAGAGAGTAGATGATGTTCGATTTGGCGATATATTCGACGGCGTCCCGATCAGGTGCAAATCGTGACGCGTCCTCATACCCCTGGAAACCGGGACATCCTCGTAAATCGGGTCACCTGGTAACTCTAATGTGAAGCCGCCTGTCACCCTAGCAGCAGGGCCAATCAAAGGTACACCCGCCACGTGCATGTGGAAATACCGTATTAAACCACCTTACACCCCGGCACTTAAACACCGAGACGGCATACGATTTTAGTCAGTTTCAGTCTGTTATAACCGGTCCGCTGGCCAGCGATGAAAAGATTAATATTATAGTTCCCAAGGGAGTACTTTTCTAAGAATTCAAGTCTATTCTAGAGTATATCCGGGACGAAACACAATTATGGTTTAAATATAGCAATAAGCCGTGAACAAGACTTTCTGGAAATATCATGTTAAAATAACCTTAATTGGATTTCATATTACCGTCACATTATCATATATTCGTTTAGGTTAGGACCTAAAAAAAAGACTTGTGATCTTGATGACCCTCAGAATTGATGACCCTCAAAATGTCTTTTTAATTGGAACTAATGTCTAACAGATAAAACTACTGATTATGAACAATACCATTGGTCATGGAATGAAATGTGTTACCATTGGTCATGGAGTGTGTTGTATCACCATTGGTAATGGAATGGAATGTGTCACCATTGGTCATAAATGCAGCATGTCACCATTGATTATGATGCAATGTATCACCATTTTCAGAGATTGGAATGCGTCATCATTGGTCATGGAATGGATTGTATAACCATTGACCATGGAATGGAATGTGTCACCATTGGTCATGGAATCGAATGTGTCATTATTGGTCATGCAATGGCTCATGGTTGTTGTGACCACTAATCATCAATTCACTTTGTATATACTTGCTCTTCCCATAAGTGACAAAATAAACATGAAAGATCTTTTTCAAACAGGTAATAAACTATTTTAACACTGTCATATATATAAATAATCCATAGTAATATTATAAATGCGAAAGTAGCTGTCTGTCTGTCCGTATGTTACGCTTTCACGTCTAAACTGCTGAATCGATTTTGATGAAATTTGTTATAGTGGTAGATCAGACCTTGAGAAAGGCCTTAAGCTGTTTGGTCGCGATAACCGAAATCAACGCGGGCGGAGCCGCGGACAACAGCTAGTAGGCTGTATTATACTAGCCTCATTTGCTACTTCTAAGTAACAATGTTCAAGGATTCTTGTTAGAATTTTATACATATAGATTATATTTTATTTATTAAGAATGACCGCAATCTCAGCACATTATATTTTATAGCACGTTATCACCTTGCCAGCTGCTCTCATTGATTTTCAGTTGGATTCTGTCTTTCTACACAGAAGATGATGATATTTGATGATATATGTAACTTCTGATCCTTCCGGACCGCAATGTTGAATTCCCAAAATGTTGAAGTCCCAAAATGTTGAATTCACAAAGTGTTGAATTCCCTATATATACCCCATGTCCACCAAACGTGCAAGGTACCCATCAAAACTAAGGATATTTACCTCTTGGAGTTCAGCAATTATGTTACTTACTTGGCCAGTTCGTATGTCCTTCCTAATCTGTTCTATATTGGCTTTGTTGGACTGCAACAAGTTAAGTTTGGATATCGCATCCTGAAATAAAAACTAATATGTACTGACTGAATTATATTATGTGGTATGACTGGTAAGTATGGCAATGACAGCTGTGGAAGTTTTTTTTTATACCACTTAGGCAAGTTGTCTGGAGTTTGATTATTAATTTCTTTTTTTGAGATTTTATGACATGGTAAAAAATAAGGAAAATGACTTGACAGAAAGGTCCTAGACCTTTCTGTCAAGTCATTTTCCTTATTTTTTATAATGTTAATATTTTAGAATGATTGTTGATGATGATGATTTGATGATGAGTTGATGATAATCATGGCCAATAAGATAATTACAGCTTTACTAGAGAAGCTAGCTAGGGTGATTTGGAACCAACACAAAAGTCAGAATTCATTGTAATATGACACTTTCCTATGCTTTTTTTTTTTTTTTACGTGCGCAAAATCCCCACGGATACCTCCCCACCGGAGCCCGTGGAGGAGGTTATGTCGGACTCGAACCGACTAAAACGCACGCCGCCTGTGGGTCGCTTTGGTTGCCGAAGGTGAGGTTGACAGGCATATCCCTCGCACCCCGGCCGACCCAGGGCCATCTCTCACGATCTGGCCCTCTTCTCGGGTGTGGGGACTACAGAGTCCCCAACTCGTCCCCGGAAACGTGGAGGCGCGCCACGCGCGCCAACGCCGCGGCCTGCTTCTGCCAGGGTGACAGGCGGCTTCACCTGTCACCCCCAGGCCGGCGCCACTTTCCTATGCTTGTGTGTGTTGTCAAAGATGTTATCTCTAAACATTAACCATTTTTATACATAAAAACTTGAATTCACACTAATTTCTTCTACGTGTTTGCACCAAAACTCTGAGTTTGATTAGATAATATACTGTCAGCCAGAGTTGTTTCTTTTTTGGATAATACTTTTAGTAGGAATATGTAGTCTAGAAAAAGAGTCTATGGAAGGCAATAAGTCACCCATTATTAAACTAAAATGTGCCATTACAATAATAATAATGTAATAATTTTTTTTTATTATCAATATGCAAATATAATTTCCATATCTCTATCAACCATAATAGCACTGAATAATATTTAGCATACACATTTTATTGGAGAAAAAGTGAACATCATTATCACAGTCACAGAGCCTGTAACTGTGTTACATGCACTGTGACTATGATAATGGAGATAAAGAATATGTGAAAGAATGAGATAAAGAAGATGTGGGATCTCTGGGATCTCTGCTCTGCATTCACAATATGTACGAATAAAAACATTAAAAATGTTAACTCACTAAATAGTAAAATCTTTATTAATTTATTACTCTACTCACCGCTATTAATCTATAAGTTTTATTCATTCTAAAATATGAAAGAAAAAATAACTACTTTTTTTTTATGATAACTAATTTATTGTTAAGTAATAATTCAACTATAAAAGATTTTTAAGTTCAGTAGTGTTTTCTTAGCTACAACTAGCTTGAATTTAAATCACAATAGTGATTCTCTGTAATTCAAGACAATTGAGAATTAATGGTGCAATGTTTACAAACATTAAACAAACAAAATCACACAAGTTTTTTATTCTACTGATAAGAAAAGTTACGAATCAGCAATTAAATATAGAAACGAATGTAGGTATTACGAAAACGACTGTATGATTTTATAATTCGATACAACACTTATACTTTTCGTAACTATTTACACTGCACAAGTGCACACACCTACATTATATTAAAAAAAATGTTAATTCCTACCTCATAGCTCCTCTTACATGCAGACATTCTCACAGCTACACTACTTCCTAAGCAACTACGAAATAAATTGACGCCAGTCATATGCACGTCACTGTTATATAGCAACCGGACAGTTCAACAACGCAATTATATTACAGTATGAAAAAATAGGTAAACTCGGCCTCGCCGAGAGTGAGGAATGTTTAATTCATATGGTGATTTTGTCGAACCCTGGCCTATCAATGAGGTGTAAGACATCTGACCCCTCATGTTAGCTTTAGTCAGACGAGTTAACCGAACACAACCGGTAATTAACTGATAATTGCTTCCTAGAATGAAACAAAATTACGTAAACATAACCTCAGTTTCGACAGCATGTGGGCATGTGAAATTGGCAGCTGACATTGACAGCTACCGTTCCGTCAGTAAACGTACGAACCGAACGTTCGGAAATACAAATATGTCACTGTCAAAGATTTTCAAATATTTCTATCTGTCATCAACACGGAATCACTGAACTATAGTTTTTTCTGTTCTGTTCTATGGTCATCAAGCATTCCAAAAAATAGTTGGTTTAAACAGAACTATTTATTCTTCGGAATGTATAGACTGATTTTGATAGGATTTACACTGGAAGAGATTAGACTATATTTTTTAGTAAAATAATTACTTAGGCCACGCACAAGAACTCACGGACTTCGCTAATATTCTAGTTGTGTTCGGTACTATGTGAACTTGGAAGGTTTTATATCAAGCCAGACCCAGTCACTTTGAGTATTAGCCGGCAAACACATTGTGCGTTATACGGATTGTGTCTTATGCTTTATGCTATTCTTACGTAGTATTGTATTCTCTTTGGTCTAAAAGAATTAATTTATTCATAGAACATAATCAATAATAAATAATCAATTTATACTAGAAGCCTGCTTAAATTAGGAAAACAAAAAATTGTTAGTTTAACTTTGGTCTTATGTTTAACACACTGGCACCTTAAAAACTTCAAATAAAAACCAATACGAAAATATGACATAATTCCACAGATTAGAGTATTTGTTATGTCAAGTGCTATCACTAACACGGGCCTACATAAATACTTAATTATTCGTAAAATACTTTAAATACTTTTATTTTTAGATATATTTTAAGACCAAGATGACCGAAACCGATGCTACGAAGCGACCGCTGTCAATGCCTGCCAGATTTGTGCCGTATCTTGAGAAATATAGGATTTATAAGTTCCTCAAGGTGTCATTTTTACAAATTATTTAAGTGAATTAGAATTAGGATAAGAATCTAATTAAATTGTCCTCCTAGAATATAGGTAAGGCGTGTGTTAGAACGAAAACTTGAATCCTCCAAGGTCCCTGTAGTACCTATTAGTCTTATTTATTATTCGTACTTCTATACGCTCCCATGGTGCGCGCGGTGTGGCGGGCGACGAGGAAAAAAAAAGAAAGAGTATGAAACGAGAGCGAGTGAGATACCACTAGCACCGCCGAGCGGTACAACACTCGCGGTCTATGAATTGGGTATTTGACTGACTAGTCAAATTAGTAACTTTTTACTAAACATCAAAAAATTTATTGTTATGGCATAATATTGAATAGTCAAATCATTTACTATTATAACTTGGGAGGATGTTTATAAATAAATGATAACGATAAAATAAAAACAGACGCAACTTTTACCGCTCTTTTACCATTCATAATTTAATAAGCTCAGTTACTTAAATAATTTATTTTAACTACAGGAAAATAACCAATCAAATATAACTCAGTAGGGATTTATATCTGATACAGATATTACTACTGCCTGCTTAGTGGTTGAAGATTCGGTCTTACAATCAAGATTACTCGGGATCGAATCTATTGCGCTTGCGATTTAGACCAAACGAGCGATTTTTTTTAAATTTTTTATTGCACACACACAGTACAGAGATCATACATAAAAACATTCCAAAGGAAATGTACAAAGGCGAGCTTAACTCAAAATGAGTTCTCTCCCAGCAAACCTTTGAGTAGCAGAGAGGCATATAGAAATGAAGGGGGATGTGAAGTGTACATTTCAAAAAAAAAAGATAAAGAAAGAAAAAAAAAATTAAAATCTCTTAACCTTCAAATTCTTAGTGTAAACAGGGACAGAGCATTTGTTCGTTGCTCTTTCTTTGAAAACAAGGTTTAGTACACACTTAATCACGCTCGTTCCTTGTAATTTCTTTGAAACATTAGGGTTTAGTACTTATATACATATAACATATAATCACGCCTTTATCCCTAGAGGGTTAAGCAAAGATGAATTAACACCCACATTTCGCCAATAATTGTATTCGGTCCCACGTAATAGGGGTGAGCTATTGGCGCCGTATTCCAGGTACTATTGTTGACTCAAGCCATGCATCTGAGGCTGAGTCTGGGCTGTGTATATATCTGTCTGATGTTAAACAGCTCTATCCCTAAGTCGCTTTGAAAGACACTGTTTGGGAAGAGATGGGGTGGCCCTAATTCTACTATGCCGGAAACCACGCGGCAAGGTGTAATTCATACTGAACTAATTTATGTTCGTTTGGTCTAAATTCACCATAACGCAAGCAATTTAGCGTACCACAAGGACTTAACATGAATGCTTATTAGCAATTGCAGTCACGTACCTGCCTGTATTAAAAACCGGCCATGTTTGAGTCGGACTCGCGAACTAAAAGTGGTCTTAGATGTCATCCGCACACGGTGCAAAACATCCGATCAAGAACCAAGCGGTTCGGAGACTCTTTCCTCTGTCGCACCATTAAGGCCTGGAATTCATTACCAGCTTACGTGTTTCCTTCTTCCTACAGTCCCGGGTCCTTTAAGCGGGGCGTGAAAAAGCATATGATAAGGCCGTCAAGCTGAGTGTCACCATTGTCACACGGTATGTGTAAGTAATGGTGACCCTCTTTTCTGGGATTTTGCCTTCAACTTACCATCAGACAAGGCGAAGTCCAATTGACGTGTCCTATATAAAAAAAAAAAAAAAAAAAGTACAACGCTGATTTGAAGGCTAAACTAAACTTATGCTACATAAACGCCATTAACGGCAATATTGTTACGACAGCCGTCGATATCTCGAAAACTAATAATCAAATCTTCAAGAAATAAAAACGCATTGTTAGTGACGAGGTACTCTACCGAATGGCATAGAAAAATCTGGAATCGTCAACAAAAAGTCACAACGTACCTACAGGTACCTACACTCTCAAATTTAAACAAACAATAGGTAAATATCGAGAATGTACTCGAAGGTCGGCGACGGCGGCAAGATCAAAGGAATAGGTATTTGTCGCTCGCGAGCTTTCTAGATAATTCGATCCTCTTAATTGAGAGGTATAAAAACACGCTCGCATAGCGACACGATTCATTCAGTCTTTGAGATCGATAACGAACACAGCGAACTTAAGCGACCGAAGAAGATTCTAACTGCGACCTGAGCAACGACTGTGGACTACTGTGAACTACTGAGCGACTGGAACTGTTGAAGAGTACTGTGTGTACTAGTGATCTAATTGTCTAGTTTGTGGTGAGCTAATAAATCTCTTCGTTGAGTAAACGGCATTTAATTGTACCCCGTGCACGTAACAATTGGTGTCAGAAGCGGAATGCCGTTATTACCACGTGAAGACGAAGGGCGTACTCCACGGACCAGACGTCAAGTGGAAATGAATGCCGCACGTCAACGGACCTTCGAAGAGGAAGAGAGTCAGGCCAATGCTGCTGTCTCAGCGGGAACTACGGCAGCACCAGATGGAAACTCGTCAGATACCAACATGATGACGCTGCTGGCTTCTATGCAGCAGATGCAGGCTTCTATGCAGCAGATGATGCAGGCCTCCAGGCAAGAGATGCAGGCCAACCAGGAAGCTGTCATGGGTAAAATTGATGCAGGCATCCACGCACTGGGGGATAAGGTGAAGAGCCTCGAAAACGACTTGCAAATGCTGAGCTTGAAGACTGGGACCGTGGACAACCGCTTGCAAGTTCTCGAAAAGAAGATCGTCAGGCTGGAAACCTGTGGACCTGTTACCGTGACCTCACCATCAACAGCAAAGTTCGACCTACCACATTTTGATGGAACTTCCTCGTGGACAGCCTTCAAGTACCAATTCGAGATATTGGCAAAAACTAAAGCCTGGAGCAACGAGGAGTCATTTATGGCCTTGACACTTGCATTACGAGGAGATGCCTTAATAATACTGGAAAACCTGCCGCCTGAAGGAAGGACTCTGGGGTCTTTGATGGAAGCTTTAGACACACGTTACGGTGACAAGCACCTGGAGAATGCCTACCGAGCGCAGCTTCGGGAGAAGAAACAAAAATCTAGTCAAAGCCTCCAGGAATAGGCTGTGGAGGTCGAAAGACTCGTTCGTCGGGCCTACTCATCGACTCCCATGATGATCGAGACCATCTTGCTAGAGGCCTTCCTAAACGGTATACGAGACGCAGAAGTGAAAGCTAGTGTACAGTTGCGTCACCATCAGACCTTGAAGGAAGCACTGGCTTATGCTCTCGAGGTGGAAACTGTGCGGCAGAATGCCGGAATAAGTAAGGTTAGGGAGGTCAAAGAGGTGATTGCAGAAGAGAGGAAGCCACGGTATGTCCCAACGTGTTATTCCTGTAGAGGAAGGGGCCATATTCAATCAGAGTGTCCTTCGAGAAAACGGAGGAGGGTCACGGACTCCGGGACCCAAGTGGATCAAGAGGTTCCGTTAAACTAAATGCCGCCAGGGCCGCGGGGCGGGCGCTGGCTGGTCGACATGAGGCCCCAACCATCACTATAACTCAAGTTTGCAATGGCAATAGTTTGATCATCGAGGCCACCTTAAACAATCAACCTTGCAGTTTAACAGTGGATACTGGAGCTTCACGTACAGTTGTTAGACCAGAATTACTGAAACGCACCATAAGGTGGGAAAAACGATTTCCGAGGTGCCAGCTTCAGACAGCTACTGGCCAGCCAGTGACCGTTCTCGGTGAAACAGAAATGGAGGTAAGAATTGGTGACCAAATATACCAGCAGTCAGTGCTCATTGCTAATATTACTGATGACTGCATTTTGGGACTGGATTTCTTGAGGAACCACAGATGTGTCTTGGATATACCTAGAGGAGTGCTGAGATTCCCTGATCAGGAAGTTTGTTTACAAGGATCGCACCCGTGCTCTCTTTACTGTTTAACGGATACGACGTTAGCTCCTAAATCGGAAACATTGGTCAAAGTGAAGTTTCCCGCGAAGACTAAACAAAGAAGATGTCTTATTGTGGAAGATGCCGGCAGTCATCAAAATTTAATAACAGCAAGAACCTTACTGATACCGAACGGAATCGCTAGAGTGAGAATTCTTAACCTCAGTGATGAAATAGTTCTCCTGAAGAAGAATAGTGTGGTCGGAAGATGTGAGGAAGTAAAGTGCCTGAGGCGGTTGAACAACTCTTCTAAACAAGACGGTACAAAAATCTCCGAAGATCACATCGAACAACTCCTTGAGAATTCAAAGGAAAACTTAACAACATCAGAATTGCACCAAGCCAGAGACCTGTTGCTACAATTCAGAGACATCTTTGCAACCGGGAATGACTGTGGGAGGACTGGGCTCGTGAAACACCGGATTGACACAGGTGACTCCAGGCCTATAAAACAGAGACCTCGACGTTTACCATGGGCAAGAGAAGGGGAGATAGCAGATATGATTAAAGACATGGCTGAGAGCAAAGTGATCGAACCCTCTACGAGCCCATGGTCATCACCTGTGGTACTAGTAAAAAAGAAGGATGGTAGCACAAGGTTTTGTGTGGATTACCGAATGTTGAATAATGTCACTACGAAAGACAGTTATCCTTTACCTAGAATCGACGATACCCTGGACATGCTTAGTGGTATGAAATGGTTTTCAACCATCGATTTAAAAAGTGGCTACTGGCAGGTGGAGATCAGTCCTGAAGATAAAGAGAAGACAGCCTTCAGTACAGGAGTTGGAAACAGATTGTGGCATTTTAATGTTATGCCATTTGGGTTATGTAATGCCCCGGCCACGTTTGAGCGCCTCATGGAAAGAGTAATGGTGGGTCTACTCGGAGATGTCTGTCTGGTTTACCTGGACGATGTCATAGTTATGGGACGCAGCTTCAAAGAAAACCTGAAGAACCTGGAAAATGTTTTTACTCGAATCCGGGCTAAGCTTAAACTGAGTCCAAAGAAGTGCGCTTTATTTAAAAGGGAGGTCAGCTATCTTGGACATGTGATCTCCACAGAAGGAGTTAAAACCGACCCCGAGAAGATAAGAGCTGTTCAGGAATGGCCTGTTCCAAAGAACAAAACTGAGATTCGTGCGTTTCTGGGACTATGCGCGTATTACAGACGCTTTATTAAGCATTTCTTGGATATTACCAAACCACTACACAAACTAACAGAAGATAAACGAGACTTCGTTTGGGACTTAGATTGCGAGCAAGCTTTTAGTACACTTAAAGAACGCTTGTGCGAAGCTCCTATATTGGGTTATCCTACCAGGGAAGGAAGATTCATTGTGGATACGGATGCCAGCAACACCGGCATAGGTGGAGTGTTGTCACAAGTGCAAGGAGATCGCCATGTTGTAATAGCATACTTCAGCAAATCGCTATCGAAGCCGGAAAGAAATTACTGTGTCACTCGTCGTGAACTTCTCGCTGTGGTGAAGTCCTTACAGCATTTTAATAAGTATCTTATAGGACGAGAATTTACACTAAGGACAGATCATGCTGCACTACAATGGTTGCTACAATTCAAGAATCCGGAAGGTCAAGTAGCAAGATGGATCGAGCAACTACAGGAATTTCCCTTTGTGATAGAACACCGAAGTGGAAAAGGGCACGGCAATGCCGATGCTTTGTCTCGTAGGCCGTGTGCCGAAGATTGCAAGCATTGTCAGAAGAACGAAGTCCGTGAAAATATTAAAGTCATAAAGGTGAATGGACTTGACGACGAATGGACCGGAAGCAGTATGAAGCAAGCGCAAGAGGATGATGATGATCTACAACCTATACTGCACTGGAAGCAGCTTGGAAACAAACCCCAATGGAGTGATATATCTGCTTACAGTTCAACTACCAAAAGTTATTGGGCCCAGTGGGACAGCTTAACTCTGATCGATGACGTGCTGTATAGGAAATGGGAATCCAACGACGGCAAAGAGGTGACCCTACAAGTAGTGGTACCACGAAGCAAGGTGGCTACTCTCTTACGGTACAGCCATGATGGTGTCTCTGGCGGGCATCTCGGAGTCAAGAAAACCCTAGTTAAAGTACGACAGCGGTTTTACTGGCTTCATTGTCGGGAAGATGTCGAGGATTGGTGCCGCAAATGCACTGCATGTGCTTCAGTTAAAGGACCACCGACAAAAAGCAAAGGAAAATTGAAACTGTATAACGTCGGAGCACCATGGGAACGTATCGCCATTGATGTTGCTGGACCTTTTCCAACGACTGAAGAAGGTAACAAATACATCATAGTAAGATTACTTCACTAAGTGGCCGGAAGTATTTGCGACACCCAACCAGGAAGCGGTCACTGTGGCAAGGAAACTGGTTCAGGAAGTGGTCTGCCGGTACGGCGCACCTATGGAGATTCACTCTGACCAAGGGCGGAACTTCGAGTCTGCTCTATTTCAAGAAATGTGCAAGCTCCTTGGAATGTGCAAGACCCGTACGACTCCAGCGCATCCGCAGTCAGACGGAATGGTCGAGAGGTTTAACCAGACGTTGGAAAATCACTTGGCTAAAGTTGTCGATGAACACCAAAGAGATTGGGACCAGTACATCCCACTATTCCTGATGTCCTATCGATCTGCGGTACATGACAGTATGGGACACACCCCAGCGAAAGTGAACTTTGGTCGAGAGATTAGGCTACCAGTGGATGCAATAACCGGTACGCCACCTGATAGTCCTAAGCCCGTGACGGATTACGTGAGTGAACTTCGAAACCGACTGGACGAGGTGCACAGAATAGTACGGGAAAACAATTTGAAGGCAGGTGAAAGGATGAAAACCCGGTACGATAGAAATGCAAACACCCACGGTTTCGAAGAAGGAACACTGGTATGGTTTCATAATCCGCTACGCAAGAAGGGGAAATCTCCAAAACTCCAAGCTCGCTGGGAAGGGCCCTATAAGGTTATTACGAGAATCAATGACATTACCTACCGCATTAGGAAGGGGGTTAGGGGAAAACCAAAGGTAGTCCATGTGGATAGGTTGACGCGTCATCATGGAACAAATGATGCTCGGGACGAGCATGACTAAAAGGGGGGTAATGTTACGACAGCCGTCGATATCTCGAAAACTAATAATCAAATCTTCAAGCAATTAAAACGCATTGTTAGTGACGAGGTACTCTACCGAATGACATAGAAAAATCTGGAATCGTCAACAAAATGTCACAACGTACCTACAGGTACCTACACTCTCAAATATAAACAAACAATAGGTAAATATCGAGAATGTACTCGAAGGTCGGCGACGGCGGCAAGATCAAAGGAATAGGTATTTGTCGCTCGCGAGCTTTCTAGATAATTCGATCCTCTTAATTGAGAGGTATAAAAACACGCTCGCATAGCGACACGATTCATTCAGTCTTTGAGATCGATAACGAACACAGCGAACTTAAGCGACCGAAGAAGATTCTAACTGCGACCTGAGCAACGACTGTGGACTACTGTGAACTACTGAGCGACTGGAACTATTGAAGAGTACTGTGTGTACTAGTGATCTAATTGTCTAGTTTGTGGTGAGCTAATAAATCTCTTCGTTGAGTAAACGGCATTTAATTGTACCCCGTGCACGTAACAATATCTTTTTATTGCGTTCACCTAGAGAAGTTTGCTTTTACACAACTTCAAGACATTATAAAATAATCTGAGTGCCTTTATGGTATTATTTTCAACTTGATTCCTGTTAATTGAGAAAAAGGTTTAAACAGACAGACAATACGGACAAAGATTTTGGGGACGAGTTGGGGACTCTGTGGTCCCCACACCCGAGGAGAGGGCCAGATCGTGACAGGTGGCTCTGGGTCGGCCGGGGTTCGTGGGATATGCCTGTTATTATTATTTTATTATTATTCATGTTGAACACACTAGCAGCCATTAGGCTGAAGCGTGTGTGTCTTATGATCCGGAGATTTTGTCAAGTCTGTTTTTGAAACTATTAACACTGGGTGCCAAAACAACATTTTCAGGTAGGCTGTTCCACTCTCTAACGACACGGTTAGATAGAGAGTGTTTCCGAGGTTCAATCCTGGATCGCATTGTGCATAGCTTTAGTGGGTGATCCCTCAGGTGCTTGTTCTCGTTGAGGCTGTATATGTCATGGATGTTTTCAATATCATAATAGTCGTGGAGTATTTTGTAAATTTCGATGAAACTTCTTCTCTGTCTTCGTTTTTCAAGTGACGTAAGGTTAAGAAACTTAAGGCGTTCATCCTAGGATTTGTACGTCAATAGTCCAACCATTTTAGTAGCCCTCCTTTGTACATTTTCAAGGAGTGAAATATCCTTCTTAAAGTAGGGATCCCAAACTACATATACATATTCCAGCAGTGGTATTATATATGTTTTGTATAGTTTCACAAATGTTTTTGGTGTGAGACATCTGAAGGATTTTCGAACCAAATATAACATGGAGTTAGCTCTCTTCACAATTTCACTGGTATGAGGTTCCCATTTCAAGTCATTGCTTATTGTGACACCCAAATCCCTCTGTGTTTGCACAGGTGTCAGTTGATGCTGTCCCAGATAGTATGGTTTACAGCGGTTCTTTTTATCTATGTGCAGTATGGTACATTTTGTAGCATTAAGAGACAATAACCATTGTTTAGTCCAATCAAATATGGCGTCTAAATCCCTCTGGATATCTTCCGAGTGGGACAAGGGGTTACCAAAAAATTTCGTGTCGTCTGCAAATAATGAGAAGAGTAACCGTAGTGTATTCTTTAGGTTAGTCAGATATAGTATAAAGATCAATGGTCCGAGTACAGATCCCTGGGGCACGCCGCTATGTACAGCATGCGCTGCTGACGTTGTGTTTCCTATGCGTACACAGAAAGTTCTTTGTGACTTTCGTCCTTTATCCAAGCCAGCACTTTGCCACGGATACCAAAATATTCCAATTTACGGATTAGACGCTGTAGTGGGACACAATCAAAAGCTTTCTCATAATCAAGGTATACAACATCGGTAGGAAACCCTTCGGCAACCAAACAACAGTCGTCGTGCGTTTTAGTCGGTTCGAGTCCGACATAACCTCTCGCACCGGCTCCGGTGGTAGGGATATCCGTGGGGACTTTCTGCACGTAAAAAAAAGGACAATGATTGATCGTGTAAGGGTTCTGTTTATACTTTTGAAGTACAGAACCCTAAGAATACCGTTCTTAGGGTTCCGTACGTTCGTCCGTTTTAATATTTAACAATTTAGCTATTAAGCTACCATACGTGTGTTGGGTTGGTCGTGGATTAGATTTAGATTTCTTTAATTAACAGTTTTACTTTAGTTATACAAACAGAAGGATACAATAATCAGCCATCTTGACATGTTGTGTCAAACCATAGAGTAAGTAATCTAATACCATAAATGATATAGACAATCATCACTCACAACAACGTGTATGTTCCAGGATATGGTAAGGGACCTCATAATCAATCTACCGAAAGACCACTTGAAACATATGAAGATTTACATGAACCACCATCTGCATAGCAACAAAGATGTGGATCGGATCATACTACTCATGAAACCTGGACTAGAACTTGGTAATAGCATACTACAAACATATAATCACGCCTTTATCCCTGGAGGGTTAGGCAGAGGTGAATTAACACCCACATTTCACCAATAATTGTATTCGGTACCACGTAATAGGGGGTGAGACTATTGCCGTATTCCGGGCACTACTTATTGTTGACTCGAGCCATGCATCTGAGGCTGAGTCTGGGCTGCATATATCTGTTTAGTCCTAATTCTACACTGCCGGAAACCACGCAGCTACATACATATATCATAATATAATGTAATTACATAATAGTAACGTATAAAATTATTTTGAAAATTAGTCATGTCGCAACTCGTGTCTGTTGGAGATATTAAAAGAAGCCGGTCAAGTGCGAGTCGGGCTCGCACTCCATTCAGGGATAAACTTAATAATACAATAAACCAGACTTAGAATCTTTTGCACAGTTTCTAGAGGTTACAGACAGTATGCGGTATGAAAGTATATTCAACCTTTTTAGCTTCATGAATTCCTGGGAAAAATGTCCTGACAGACAGACAGACAGACGAGACAGAGACGAACAACGAAGTGCTCCTATAAGGGTTCCTTCAATCAAAGAATCAATTTAATTTTTTAGGTTTTTTTTAGGTGGCAGACAAGCACACGGCCCACCTGGTGGGAAGTGGTTACCGTGGATAGGCCAGTTGAGTTACACTCGGGCTACCGACTCTAAAAAATCTTATATTATTGCCCCTCTTAAAGAACCCCATTTTGGTAGGTTCATCAGTTCATGATTGGCAAGTGGGTACCGCCATCTATCAAACTTGTTTCGTTCTTTTCATATGTGTTGGGGTTTCTTAATTCTTTTTTCATTACGCGACTGCGCCATTGCCTACCTCTTACGCGCGTATGTAAGTATGTGAATAGTTTTCTTCGTTCCCCTGAATAGGAGGTAGGACACGGCGGTATTTCCGCCCAATTGAGCAGTCCGACTGGGGAAGTACCTCCGCCTTACAGAATACCGCGGCTATAATAACTTCGTGTTGTGTTCCCAGCGGTGAGTAGGGTAGCCAGAGCTCACTGGAGAATTTGTGCTGTCAGTGTAAAACTAAAGGCTTGTCCTGCTTTGTCTTCTACTGATGGCACAGAAACTCTGTACTTACAGGGTTGGCAGCGCGACTGTGATTCCTCTGGTGTTACAAACGTCCATAGGGCACGGTGACCACTTTCCATCAGGTGGGCTTTGTGCTTGTCTGCCACCTGAGTGGTATAAAAAATAATAATAGACCTAACGGCTGAACAGATTTCAATGAATGGAATCTTAAATGAAAGGTATTCATCTTTCAGATGTTATAGTGTGTATAATGGTGCGAGGAATAGTCAGTGACGCTATAAATTTAAAAAATCTTACCAAAATAGACATTTTCGTAATGTGTTGACCGAGTTCGTCTATTAGGTTTGAATTACGTGTTCTATAATGTACCAATCCATTTTTATAGGTACCTAGGTACCGGCCATACGGCCCATTCCGCCCATTTGGTGTAATTAAATATTTCTTTTCGTACCATCACATTTAGAATTTAAATTCCAATGATAAAATTGTCAGGTCAACTTTTAGGTGTTAAGGCAGTACTAGGTACCTAATGTACCTATCTATTATTTATTTTGTGTATCGGTGTGCGTAGTATAAATAATAATACTACGTACACCGATACACCGATTTATTCTGTGGCTAGGGGTCCCGGCCGGAACCTTCACTCCCTGGGCACAGATAACATAATACTGCAGGCCAAACGCTGCCGCCTACGGCCAAGCCAGGTGCGCCCAAGCCAGGTGCGCCCTTGTGAAGGGCTGCTCCAGGCTGGGCCTTTATTCTACTAAAAAAACCCACTGTCATCACGGACACTACTAAAAAAACCCACTGTCATCACGGACACTTCTAAAAAATTCATTTAATTTTAGACGTTAAACAAATTTCGTTAAAGTCCAAAATTACATTGCTTGAAACATACACTGAATGAAAAAGTGTCATGAAACTCATTTTATTTAATTTTAGACTTTAAATATATGGCGATAAAGTCTAAAATTTAATGCTATTTTTTGCAGTGTCTGTGGTTTGACAGTGACTTTTGTCAAATCAAAGGCCTGCCCACGTGTCCCTCTAACTAACAGAGGTTAGGCGCGATGCGACGGAACTGCCGTAAAATCGTAATCTTTCTTTTTAACAGATATTAAAGCGCTGGCGAAACAGATGATCAAAGATCTGGGGTGCTTCGTCATCACTCGTCGGTGCGTCATGGATCGCTACGAGAAGGTAAATAGATACCTACATATTATATTTACCGGCATAGGTACCTATCTTGACGTCAAAATATGTTTTCAAAATATGTCAAGTCAAAGTCAAAAATCATTTATTCTGCATAGACATACATTTTGTTATAGGAGGTAGGACACGGCGGTATTTCCGCCCAATTGAGCAGTCCGACTGGGGAAGTACCTCCGCCCTACAGAATATCGCGGTTATAATAACTTCGTGTTGTGTTCCCGGCGGTGAGTAGGGTAGCCAGAGCTCACTGGAGAATTTGTGCTGTCAGTGGGATGACTAAAGGTTTGTCCTGCTTTGTCCTCTATACTGACAGCACAGAAACTCTGTGCTTACAGGGTCCGCAGCACGAGAGTGGCTTCTTTCTCTGGTGTTACACACGTCCATAGGCCACGGTAACTCCTAAGTGGTACTTCGTCGTCGGCAGTGGTCGAGGACGGACGCGTGCGCGGAGCTCCTTCCTAATTTTTACACTACCCTCGTAACTAATAATTCATCTGTGAAATCCAATACTCGGACCCTCCTGCTCTCTCTTGGGCATCGGTCCATTGGAGGCAGTGGCCATATTGGAATCAGTACGGGATAGAGATAGTGACTCTTTGTGCTGTGTTGTGCGCGAGATCGGTCCCTCTTGCTTCCTCTTACGCGAGTGGCCATAGGAGGCAGCGGCCATCTTTTGTTTTGCTCCACAAGGAGGGAGATAGAATCAGTGCGACAGTGACGTTTGACAAGTGACAGTGACACTTAGTGGCGGTGACGTCTGTCTGTGACGATTGACAAGTGATAGTGACACTTAGCGGTGGTGACGCCCCTAACTGACGTGCTGTCATTCTGGCAGTGGTGAGGTGACAGTGTTGAGAGTGACGTCTTGACTCACTTTAATCCGTTTAACCTTGGACGTTGGATGTTATAACACACTGCTTGAGACTTATAATACCGCGATCTAGAAAACGGCAAAACTAAACAACGCCATCTAGTGAACGACCTAGAACTAAATAATCGGACTTTTATCTCATGTGTTGTGCTGGTGCTCGCAATACATTATACGGGTTCTAATTGTTTATTTATTTATTTATTGTTTTCTCTTCTTTGTTTATACGTGCGTTTGGGGTATATTAATTGAATCTACCCCCTCTACTCCCCCTTCATCAAGATGGAGGAGGATGATGACACTCGACGCTTGCGATTGGAGGATGAACTTCGGCTGCTATCAGAACGTGGCTTAGCATCGGGATTTATGTCCGGTAGAGCGTCACTAAGCAGGACCCCACCCCAGGACTTCAGTACCCCCATGCACAGTCAGGCCGAAACCTTCAGCACCCCTTTGACTGCAGGCGCCGGATCAACTTTCACTCTAAGCGTCTTGGTGGAGGTGAGGCTCCCCCACTTAGTGGAATCCTCAGCACACCGTCCGGGGCTACTATCGCGGAGGGAACTGAGGCACCACTTACTACACCAGGAGGCAAGGCACAGTTAGAATCGGACCCACTGATGGCTGCAACACCGGATCAGCTGCAAAGCGCTGCAGCTGCGCAGACGCGCAGTATTATGGACGCGGTCCGTTCAAAAGGCAGCAAACTAAACAAGGAAGAGCTGACCATAATTGGTGCCAGCACTGAACGCGTGGCCTCAATAGTGGCCCAATTGGCTCTACGTTTGGCAGCTGCGGAAGGCAAGGTGGCTCTTCTTGAGCGAACTAACTTCGTCTCAAGAATAGCTGAACAGGTGCCCAACTCAGCTGGCTATGCGCCCATTCCCAAAAGAGACTTCGCATCGGTTTTAAGATGCAGTCGACAGGCTCCGCCCATACCGATGCCTACATACATGGGACCAACCCTCGCTTTCGCGCCAGCAGAAGAAGGAACGCTCAAAACCGCCGAGGAGACAAAAACAGAACTAAAGAGAGCTATAAACCCAGCTACTATAGGCGCCCAAGTGGCTAACTTAAGGAAGGTAGGAGGTGCGAGAGTGGTTATCCAGACCACCACTGTGCAGGCTGCCAACCGTCTCAAAGAGGCGGCTCCGCCATCACTGAGGGTCACCGAGCTCAGCCGTCGTCAACCTTTGGTCTGCCTTAGTCCCATTGACGGCGATCCGTCATATGAGGACATTAAGAGTGCGCTACATGACCAGAACTTTCGGGCACATGCTAAGTGGACAAGAGAGTCCCTGGGTAAAGAAATGAGAGGTGCTTTTAAAAAATCAAGACGGGGAGGCGCGGCCGTTGCTGCTGTGTTCGAGTGCACTCCAGAGTTGCGACAGGAGTTGGTAGAGCGTGGAAAATTATTCCTTGGCTGGCAGGTGATTGAGGCGACTGACTACGTCGCTGTGACATGCTGCAATAAATGTCAGCAATATGGGCACCCAGAAAGACACTGCAGAATGACGGAACCTACCTGCTCCAAGTGTGGGATAACTGGCCACCGGGAACCTGAGTGCACCAGCCAGACAACCAAATGCGCCACCTGCCACAAATTTGGACGCGGAGACGCCACCAATCATCGGACGGCCGCACCTGGCTGCCCTGCGCGGAAATATGCGAAAAACCGAACCATGTCCATGACCAACTATGGATAATCAGCTGGTCATCAAGTGTGGGCAGATTAACCTAGGCAAGTCCATACGGTCCTCAAGGGAGCTCCCAGCGATTGCAGAGGATCACCACCTCGACATCTTACTAATACAGGAGCAACACCCAGGCTCACTAGGTGTTATCGAACATGGCACAACCCCGATGGCAGGCGTATACCTACACAGCAATACCCGAGCCTGTACGGTGTTGACACACCTTAGCAATGATCACTGCCTCGCGGTCACACTCGGCCCACAAACTATAACAATGGTTTCTGCCTATTTTCAATACAGTCAGGATGTAGGACCTCACTTGCAGCAGCTCGACAATATCATGAGTGCTGCACCCGGGAAACCAATTGTGATTGGAGCGGACTGTAACGCGCACTCGCCACAATGGCACAGCTTCCCTCGACATTACGTCGGCCGAGGAAGAGAAACGGCACAACGCCGCAACTTGGTTGAGGCCTTTATTGCCGCCCACGGCCTGCAGATTGCGAACGTGGAGGGCCAGTTGTCCACTTTCAATGGACCAGGGGGGGAGTCCAACATTGACATTACGCTGCACACCCGGAACGTCAAAATCATTAACTGGGCGGTGAGGGACTGTCAGAGCTCTAGCGATCACAGACTGATCACCTTTGACATAGTGACCGCCAATCATAGCCGGCCTCTCAACGATCGAACCACGCTGAGTCACGAACCGGTGCACTACAGGGACAGGGGGGTGCATTGGCCCGGCTTCCGATCTGCCATAGCCGCGCGCATGGGACGACTTCGTACCGACACACCAGCCGAGGCTCTGGCTGAGGGCTATACCAACATACTAATCCGAACTGCAGACGAGTACCTCGGTCGAAAAAAACCAGCCAAGAATAACCGGTATGAGTGGTGGAGCCCCCAGTTGGACAACCTAAGAAGAAAGCATAATCGTGCCCGCCGCGGTAGGTGGCAGGATTCTAGACATGCAGGGGGTCGTAAGGAAGCAACATTAAGAACGGAATTTCATAGACAGAGCAGAGTATAGAAGAAGAATGGGAGAAGCAGAACTCGCCTTCTTTCGCACAACAGCGGAGACAGGCAACCAAGACCCCTGGGGGCTGGCATACCGAGCCGCGAGCGGCAGGGTCAGGCCACCCAGCAACATACTCAGCGGGATTCAATTAACGTCAGGACACACTGGGACGGTGGCCGAGGCTATGAACGGCATGCTGCGGGCGCTGTGTCCTGATGACAACAGCTCTCAGGATTCTGCGCACCACCAGCGGATCCGTGTCCTGGCCTCGATCACCCCCACTGGAATCGATGCGTCTCCCCCAACACTTGGAGAGTTGGGGCAGATCATACGACGGCTCCCAAACACTGCTCCGGGATTGGATGGCATCAGCGCCTCCATAATAAAGCAGGCGTGGAGAGCGGCCCCCATGGAGGCCGCACACGTCTTTGCCAGGTGCATAATCGAGGGGATCTTTCCCACTACGTAGAAAACTGGCAGGCTATTGATCCTGCCCAAATGCAATGGTAAGCCCCCCACTGATCCATAGGCATACCGCCCGATCACACTCTTGTCTGTGCTCGGCAAAATCCTAGAACGCGCACTTCTACAATGCGCGCCTTCAATCAGCAGTCAAATCTCCCCGAGCCAGCACGGATTTTCATTAGGTAAGTCAACTGTCACGGCGCTGATGACAACCTGCGCACTGTAAGAGATAGTCCAGCTAAGTATGTCCAGGCTATTTTCCTAGATATAGCAGGCGCCTTCGACAATGCCTGGTGGCCAATGATACTAATCAAACTAAAGGGACGGGGCTGTGCCCCTAATGTGTTTAACGTGGTGAGATCATATTTCATCAACCGTCGGGTGGGTCTATTCCTTGGTGACCGGGTGGTGTGGAAGGACCTGACGATGGGCTGCCCTCAGGGATCGGTGCTGGGCCCCACACTGTGGAATATTCTAATGGATGATAGTATGCGCTTGCCACTACCGCTGGGGGTCAGCATCGTTGCATATGCCGACGATATCACGGTCCTTGTCGAGGCGACATCGCGAGCCGAAATTGAGCGTAAAAGCGCCGTTTCAATGGGCTTGCTCAGTGATTGGGGTTCGCGAAATCGATTGTCCTTCTCGCCCAGCAAGTCATCAACGATGACACTGGGTGGCAGGCTCCAACGGCCTCCCATTATCAAGATGGATGGCACCACGATTGGGTCCGTGAAATCCACAAAGGTTCTGGGGGTGGTACTGGACTCTGGCCTGTCCTTTGCGCAACATGCCCTTGATATTGGCGAACGAGCAGCCAAATGCTTCGGCAAAATGAGTAGGGTATCGGCATCATCATGGGGTGTTAAATATAGGGGTCTGTTCACGGTGTATAGGGGCACCTATGTCCCCACGGTCACATATGCTGCTGCCGTTTGGTACGAACGAGCCCTTTTGCATGCTGTTCGCAGCCCCCTGTTGCGAACGCAGCGGTCCAGTTTAATGCTGCTCATAAAGGCCTATAGGACGACTAGCACGAACGCGCTAGCGGTACTTGCGGGAGTGCTGCCGGCTGACCTGGAGGTAATCCGTGCTGGTTCGCTGGAGAAAGCTAGGCTGAGTCTTCTGGCTGAACATGGGGAATCGAGTAGGCAGCTGCAGGAGGAGCTTAAACAGTGGAGGGAGACCACTAGGGCTGACGCATTACGAACCTGGCAGAGACGCTGGGATACAGAGAAGGGAAGAACAACGTACCTTTTCTTCCTTTTGGTAGAACAGCGGCTTGCATGGCATTGGGTCGAGCCGGACTATGAGCTGTCCCAGCTCCTCACTGGACATGGATGTTTTCGAAAGAGACTGTATGACCTTGGCCTTGGTAGCGAAAGTGTATGTTTCTGTGGTTTGGAAGATGAAGACCTACACCATGTGCTGTGGGTCTGCCCCCTGTATGATGACATCCGCGACAACATGATGGGAGGTGTGGTAAGATCGGAGGCTGGGCCTATGTATTACTCGGACCTTGTAGGTACACCCCAAAACTTCGGACGGCTGCGGAGCTTTGCGCGCGTTTGGCACGAGAGGCGCAAAGCTCGTGAGGTCTCTAACGGCGACGAAGCCTGTTAGTGTGGCGTGCTGCCCCAGAAAGGGGAGAGAGCGAAAATGGTGAGGCACATAAAATAATTTGTAGGGAGTCAAGAAATGCGCGCCTGAAAGAGAGCAGACGCCAGTAGGGTGCGCATCTCCCAAGATTCGGCCCGTTATAACCAAGATGGTTGGTAGGGCCATGGGAAGGAGGTGGGAATAGGTGACAGCACAGAAACTCTGTGCTTACAGGGTCCGCAGCACGAGAGTGGCTTCTTTCTCTGGTGTTACACACGTCCATAGGCCACGGTAACTCCTAAGTGGTATAAAAAAAAGAATCGGAACTTACAATTTTCTTTTTGTTTCTTTTTGCATGTTTTCAAAATGTCAATATAAAAAGAAGCGCTAGGCAAAACCTCATTTCTCTCTTGATTTGGGGTCAAGTTATATGCATCACTTTGGAGTGGGAGCTGCCAACAAGTGTCACGTCTGTGTATCTTGCAAACTTGCGATTTTGTTGCTATGGCAGAGGACGTGCTAGCTTAATTTACTACATGCTTATTTATTCTATTTAATATCCGTATAGAAATCACGTCTCACCTATCCATTACGTGTACTACCAGTTATAATCACTAACAAAAGAAAATGCAAATGCCTATCTGCGCAAATATGATTACCTATCTGGATAAATCCGCGGCTGTGTGATCTAACGTAACGAATCTAGTGTCCGGCAGCTACGTTCGGATGTTACGTTCGTTTCAATTAATCAGCCCACTGCAGTACACTGCTGGACATAGGCCTCTCCCAATATGCGCCATTTTCTCCGATCCTCCGCCTTCCACATCCAGTCTGTCTCAGCCACCTTTTTCAGGTCGTCCGTCCATCTGGCTAGGGGGCGTCCTACCTTTCGTTTACCTTCTCGCGGTCTCCACTCTAGGACTCGTTTGCTCCAACGGCCATCGGTCCTTCGGCAAACGTGGCCAGACCACTGCCATTTCAACTTGCTTATTCTGTGGCCTATGTTGTTTAGTTCTCTGTCGGATAACCTCGTTCCGAATTTTATCCTTCAGAGAAACTCCAAGCATAGCTCGCTCCATAGCCCGCTGCGCGACTTCTAAACTATGGACCAGCCCCACTGTAAGTGTCCACGTTTCGGCACCGTAAGTCATAACATAACAGGTAGGACGCACTGTTCAAAGACCTTTGTTATGTGTGTTACGTTCGATTACCAGGCAGTATTGTTTGCATCATGTTTATTTGCCTTGGTCTAGAATCCAGGACCCCGATTCTGCTAATTTTATGTAATAGCAAAACCACTAATATGACACTGACACTCCAAAAAATTACATGAAATTTTAGACATTTTTTTTACGTGCGCAAAATCCCCACGAGTACCTCCCCACCGGAGTCGGTGGAGGAGGTTATGTCGGACTCGAACCGACTAAAACGCACGCCGCCTGTGGGTCGTTTTGGTTGCCGAAGGTGAGGTTGACAGGCATATCCCTCGCACCCCGGCCGACTCAGGGCCATCTCTAACGATCTGGCCCTCTTAGCGATTAAGGCTTAAAGTTCTAAATTAAATGAAAGAGACTAACTGTTATGCTGACAGAGTCTAATAATAAAAGACATCTTGTGGAGTGAATAAACTCTTTTTCATTTAATTTTGAACTTTAGCTATATATTAATAAAGACTATAATTTAATGTATTTTTTGCTGTGTCAGTACAATACACATAAAATTAGCAGGTTTTTTTTAAACCGCTTAGGTGGCATACAAGCACACGGCCCACCTGATGGAAAGTGGTTACCGTGGCCTATGGATGTGTGCAACACCAG
Source organism: Eilema griseolum (assembly GCA_963662185.1). NCBI lineage: Eukaryota > Metazoa > Arthropoda > Insecta > Lepidoptera > Erebidae > Eilema > Eilema griseolum. The sequence continues at coordinate 3,235,987 of OY759232.1, forward strand.
GGGGTCACACATTGGGGCCTGGGGCCTTCATCCTGATATTCTTTTACAGCATGACAAGTACGAACCGAAGCATATATCGCCCGCCCTCATGTCCGAAGTGACGAAATCCTTGACGCTGAAGGACCCCGTACCGCAGGCTGGTTGGCTTATGTTTGGTAATTACATTTAATACTAGCTGCCTATGTGCCAATGGGTTTTTGTTTTTTTTTTTTAGTCTTCTTATCTGTGCCACCGTTCACTTCGACTTCTGTGTTTTTATTGAATAATAAATATTTGCAGTGATGAAAAAAGGATAAAGTGTAGTCAATTCAGTGGATTATATCAAAAATTAGTGAGACAAACAGTTGTTTAAATGTGAAAGTGTGTAATAAGTGCAGAAAATTACAAAGTATCATTGAAACCGCAAGGACGTTTTTGAAGTTGATTACGAGGGTGGAATGATACAGAACTCATTAAAAACGGTGAATTGAACACAAATAAACAAAAAATAGACTAAATCGTGATTGTGAGACTAAGGATTCTGTGTCTACGTAAAAGTACATAACCTAAAAATTAAAATACATTCTAGCTAAGTCATATTCACTGCACCTAAGACCAGATCAGCGCCATCTATCGTCGAGTGGCAGAACGTAAGGACAAACCTCGATAAACTGAACATTACACAACTGGCAGTGTTCGCAGTTTCGCCACTCACCATAAGAGGGCGTGAAAAGTAATTATATGAAAATAAACCAAAAATCACAATAAATTGATTTAGAAATGGATGAAATCAAAAATATATTAAGAAGTATGCAGGAAGAGATGAAACAACAGAAGGTGGACATGTTAGATATGAAGGAGGAATTGAAAAATACCATTATAAGTAATATGAATGAAAAGTTTCAGGCTCTTGAATTGAAAACGGAATTACTTGAACAACAATTAGAATCTCAAAAAAATAAAATAGATAGTATGGAAAGAATAATAAAAAAGAAAAATGTGATTTTTTTCGGAGTACAAGAACGTGAAAGATCATATCAGGATTTAATTACAACTGTACTCGAAATAATAAACAAATCTTTGGAAATTGAATGTAATGAGAACAGTATTGAATTCGTAAGAAGACTTGGAAAAAGAGGGGAAAATATGAGGCCCATTATAGTAACATTGAGCACTACGGGACTAAAAATTAAAATACTAAAAAACAAGAAAAAATTGGCATCATTGCCTTACTATATAAAAGAAGATTTCCCGTTAGAAGTACTAAAAAGACGCAGAGAGCTTCAAATTGAACTGAAAAAAGAGAGAGAGGCTGGAAACAGGGCAGTTATAAAATATGATAGATTAGTCATTCTAGGCAACAACGATGGACATAAGGGCACGACTATTAAGCACATAGATCAAGGGAAAAAAGAAAAGAAAAGGAACCCATCAATGTCACCGGAATCCCTGAGAAGCTCCAACAAAAACGAAACCACTAGACACTCGTCAAGAAGCACTATGAATAACATGTCTAACTATCTTATAAAAAAGCCAACTCTAACGTTTCATGCTGCTCGGTCACAACCAACTCCAGAACTAGACAACAATAAAACAACACAATAGCAATTAACGCTCTCGCCTCTCCACCCCAATCTCCCAAGACGGCCGGTCACCGCGGGAGTATCAGACCAAAACCCTTCAGAGATAAAAAACTCATTACCTAAAGGTTCAAACTTATTGTATATTGCAACGCACAATGTAAGAACTCTATCGTCTCATTCACACCTTACTGAGCTAATGATTGCACTAGAAAAAACAAAGTTCGATATTCTTGGCTTATCGGAAGTAAGAAGACTTGGTAATAAAATACATGAATACCAAAACATAATACTCTACTATATAGGAGAAACTCCAGGTCTATATGGAGTAGGATTTCTTGTTAAAAGTTACCTCAAAAATTGCATCGAAAGTTTTACAGGCCTATCAGAACGAGTAGCACTCCTAAAATTAAATATAAACGAATTCAAAATCAGCCTTATACAAGTATTATGCGCCGACAGACGGGGCCCCTGAAGAAACAAGGGAGGCTTTCTACGATACCGTCGACAGAGCTTTGAAATTATCTGATGAAAATGTTGTAATTATGGGTGACTTTAACGCGCAAATTGGACAACCAATACGCGAAGACGGTCAAGTAGTACATAAATTTGGATATGGCCAAAGAAATAGCAGTGGTGAACGACTGATTCAATTCGCACAAGAAAAAAACCTCAAAATAATGAACACCTTTTTTACTAAGAAAGCAAAACTAAGATGGACATGGATATCACCCGATGGAAATACCAAAAATGAATTGGACTATATACTTACCAACATGCATAGAAATGTACAAAATGTAGAAGTGTTGAATATTCAATTCCCGTCAGATCACAGGTGCGTAAGAGCTACTTTTAATTTTAATTTAAAATGCATTAAAAAAAAGAGAAACAATTATTCAGGGCATTCGAAAAACACACTGAAAAATAATGAAGAAATTTCTAGATATTTAGAAACATTGAACAATTATCAGGAGACTCTTATTTACCATGAGGGCGACACTGTTCAGACTTATTACAATAAGATAATAACTGCTATTGAAAACAGTCTCAAAACAACTGTACCATCTGACAAAAAATGTAATGGCACTTTATCAGAACGCACAAGACGTCTGATAACACGTAGAATAGAACTGCAAAATACAAAAACTAAATCAAGGGCAATGAAAAAAGAACTAAGTGCCCTATATAAACTTATAAGCAAGTATATACGACAAGATTACAAGAATCACCGAAAACAAACTATACTACGACATCTCAGCACTTCAGGAAGCTTAAAAAAGGCGTACAAAGCACTAAGATCTCACAAAACATGGATAGAATGTCTTTCTGAATCAGATAAAATCTCACATAATAGAAAAGATATACTCCATACAGCCACTAACTTTTACAAAACCTTATATGAAGCCCCTGAAATACAAATCGAAAATGCTCTAGATACACTACAGGAAACTTATACCAAAGAAATAAGCCCATTGGAAATTACCGAAATTATAAGAGAAATAAAGCGCCTTAAATCAGATAAAAGTCCGGGACCGGATGGGATTACGAACGAAGCAATAAAAACAGCTTATACGATACTTGCCACGCCACTGACAATTCTATTCAACAAGATTCTAGACACCTCTGTAGCTCCTCAGCAATGGTCAGAGTCAGATATAATATTGTTGTATAAAAAAGGAGACCCCAAGGATATAACAAACTATAGACCTATCAGCCTATTACCATCATTGTATAAACTTTTCTCGTTCATTTTAAAACAACGAATAAGCTCTACACTAGACCTACATCAGCCAACAGAACAAGCCGGTTTTCGAAAAGGGTACTCTACGGTTGATCACATACATTCAGTAGAGCTTCTTATTGAGAAGTACCAGGAATTCCAGCAACCACTCTACATAGTGTTCATAGACTACCAAAAAGCTTTTGACACCATACTCCATTCATCAATATGGGAAGCATTGAATTCACAAAAGGTGGAGCCTAAATATATCAGAGTGTTAAGATATATCTACGAACATAACACCAGTAAAGTAAAACTAGAGACAACTGGACCCTCCATTCCAATTAAAAGAGGGGTAAGACAAGGTGACCCCCTGTCCCCCACTATCTTTATATCAGTATTAGAGTCTATAATAAATAAATTGAATTGGAATGGAATTGGCTTGAATATAAATGGCAATTATATAAATCACTTAAGATTTGCTGACGATCTTGTCTTGCTGTCAGAAAACAGTGCAATGCTAGAGCACATGATAGATACACTACAAAAATCTAGCAGACAATCAGGTCTAGAAATTAACTTTAGCAAAACAAAAGTTATGACAAATGCATCAAAAAATGTAATAAAAATTGATAATACGAAATTAGAATATGTCGATTCTTACATCTATCTTGGCAAACAACTCTCCTTTGATATAAAAAGTAACGACCAGGAAATAGAAAGAAGAATAAAAGGGACATGGAGGAAGTATTGGAGCCTGAAAGAGATATTAAAAAGCCAAATGCCAATAAAAATAAAAAGAAATGTCATGAACACCTGCCTTTTACCGTCACTCACCTACGGTTGCCAAACGTGGAAATTCACCCGAAATGTTAAAAACAAAATAAACTCATGCCAAAGGAGCATGGAAAGAAGCATGATGAAGTTAAGAAAAATTCAGAAAATTCGAAACTCTACTATAAGAGAAGCAACAGGAGTAATAGACGCACTAAAGTATTCTATGAGTCTGAAATGGCGATGGGCGGGTCACGTTGCAAGACTGAGCGACGACAGATGGACTTCTCGGCTGACCTCATGGTGCGGACCCCGTGGAGCGAGAAAAAGAGGAAGACCTCGAAGTAGATGGGCAGATGACATCGAAGGGACCGCCGGGAAACAATGGAGAGAAAAGGCCTTAAACAGGGACTACTGGGCATCTCTGGAGGAGGCCTTCACCCTCGACTAGAGGGGTTCACATATACATAATTATCTTATTAAACATTTTTAATTATGTAAAAAATTAATGATTAATGTGAATATAAAATTATCCAATAAATATCTTATGAAAAAATAAAAAATAAACCTAAGTAACATTCTATATTAATCAAATTATAATCTAAATATATAAATTATCGATAATACCTAAATACATGCTGCTTTAAAAATGAAATACTTATCTATGTTTAAATTGGAATTAATGAAATTATGTTCGATTATAATAATTTAAAAATCTAAACAATGAATGTAAATTGAATTTTTAATATGTGAAATAAAAGGCTTTTTTATTTTTATTTTTATTTTATTTATTTTATTTACTAGCTGCCTTGGAAGCCTATCCGTCTAATAAAATTATATCAAAATCCGCTCTTTACTTAATTTCAACCGCCCAAATGTCAGAAACGTCACAATTTTCATTATTTTGTTCGTTTTTAATATTAAATCGATATTTCCTGAATTGGGTATTGACAGGCTAGTCAAATTAATTACTTTTACTAAACGTCAAAACGATAAGTTACGAGGAAACTTGTATGAAATAAATTATTGTGACGTCAAAATATTTAATACTTAGTCAAATCATTTACTTGTATATTTCTATATGTTAAGTGGATGGTAAAAAATAAATAAAAGCAATAAAAATAAGAACAGACACAACTTTTACCGCTCTTTTACTATTCTTAATTTAATAAGCTCAGTTAAATAATTTATTTTAACTACAGGAAAATACCCAATCAATTTTGAACAGTTTTTGACGTGACAACGTCTTATAAATTGGTTTGCCGGGTGACACTTCAAGAAACTGCGTTACGCTCCGCTCACGTTATGCGCTCACAATGAGAGCGAGTGAGAGGCACGCGTCCCTTCCACTCGGGCATGGTTAGCCCGCCTAAGAGCGAGAGAGACAGACATGAAAAGTGAAAGGCACGCGTCCCTTCCACTCGAGCACAGTTAGCCCGCCTAAGAGCGAGAGAGACAGAGCGAGAGAGAGAGAGTGAGAGAGATAGGCATACACACCGGTTCATGTCTTGCGCTTCTATTTCGCTTAGGCGCCTGCATACAAGTTTACACGTTGCCAGTTAATTGTTTTACCACTCAAAGTCGTTGTCACGTAAAACTTTCGCCCGTATACCGACTTTACAGGCAACCAATTTTTTTAATATAAGAATTGGTCCTCTTCTCATTGAAATCGTGATAGTTTTTGACATTTGGTAGATTGACGACCTCCGTGGCGTAGCGGTAGAGCATTCGACTGCTATGCAGGGGGCGCGGGTTCGATTCCCGCTCAGTGCAAATATTTGTATGCATGAATATGTATATTTGCTTTGGTCTGGGTGTTTCTATGTATAATATTTATGTATATACCAAAAAAAAAAGTATCTAAGTATGTTTATCCGCTTTCTAGATCCCATAACACAAGCTAGTATGTTTACCATGGGTCTAGATAGCGTTGTGTAGAATGTTGCGAAATATATTTATTTATTTATTTATTTAAATATATATTTATTTATTTATTGAGACTTTTTTTTAATGTTCGCAAAATCCCTACGGATACCCCCACCACAGAGGCAGTGAGAGAGGTTATGTCGGACATGAACCGACTAAAACGCACGCCGACTGTGTGGGTCGCAGGATGCCGGAAGTGAGATTATCTGAGAGAAAAATATATTATGAGACCTAATTAATTGACCTGTCAATTGATTTTCTGCCATTATTAACTTTAGGTTACGTCATTATCTATGTAGTGATAGAAAAAGAATACATTGTATCACCACCCCATATCATTCGAAGAGGTGACTTACAGAAGAATACGCATACGAAATTACTGCGAGAAAAGGACAATACGGAATTAAACCCTGTACCAACCCGTCTGGCCTGCTGCAGCGTGGAAACTTTAGGCCAAAATATCCCAATATTGATAAAGATCTAGCTATGTCCAGCAGTATACTGCAACTGCTGATGAGCTCTTCATATAAGTCCCACCCTCTGCTTTCCTACATGGGACTCAGGACTAGGACGACATGTGCAGGAATTAGATTGACTTAGATGTCACCCGCATACGGAGCAGAATATTCCTTTGTCGCACTACTAAGGCCTGCAATTGATTACCAGCTCACGTGTTTCCTTATTCCTACAGTCCCAGGTCCTTTGAGCGGGTGTGAAAGCATATGATGAGGCCGTCAAGCTGAGTTTTACCAATGTAACATGATATATCTATGTAATAGTGAACCTCTTTTTGGTTTAAAGAACTTTATTTCTCATAGGAACAACAATAGTTCGCTTAAAATGAGATACATAGTGATCATATTACTTAGAAATAGTATTAACATTTGCATCTGGAGAGCTGGGATGTCAACACAACACACGTTTGTTGCACAGTATGTACTTACACACGTGCATTCGAAAGTAAACCTAAAGAGAATGTGCATACGCCTTAAGTTTACCTCTGAATGCATTCACGCTCTCGCAGTTTTTGATATGGTTAGGTCGTTTATTGTATAGCTGTGCGCCTTCGAACAATAATGTTTTTTTGCCATACCTAGTTAGTACAAGGAATCCGAAGTTGTAGTTTTTTGTTATTAATTATATTTTAGTTTTTCTGAGACTTTACCTTCAGCTTGGTCGAGGCGAAGTCTAAAAAATACGCTTACCTATTGATTGATTGATTACCTTTATTGACTAAATACTTTTCTTCCCATTCTCATCTAGACCACCCTTGCACGGTCCGCGAGGCTCGTTGCTTGCAGCAAGATGGGGTACTACCTACCGTCACGCTAGTCCTGATGGAGACGCCGGCCCCGGCCACGCCCGCGTACAACGACCGCACAGCCCCAAGGAACTTTTTCCAACAAGACTTCGAGGGGCTCCAGTATGCGTACAAGGCTACATTGAAGGTCAGAAACTGTCAGTCACACAGGCCCTCAAATTCTACTAAAGCAAAACCACTCTCATACCACAGATAGGTACTGCAAAAAATAGCATTAAATTTTAAACTTTATCACCATACAATTAAAGTTCAAAATAAAATGAACAGAGTTTCATTACACATTTTCATTCTCTCTGCAAAAGGATTTCTAAGTTTGAATTTTAATCCCATAGTTTGAAAGTCCAAAATTAAATGAATTTTTAGCAGTGTCTTATTTGACAGTGGTTTTACTTTAGCGGAATCGATGTCCAGTTTGACTATTTCGTCGGAGGTAGCGCATTCAATTCCCGCGTAGTGCAATTATTCAAGTAAGTTAAATATGGTTACCGGCTATATTTTGACCCCAACTCACAAGAAAAACAAGGCCTTGGCGCGGATCGGATCAACATAATAATCAAACTGTGGTATGAACTCCCTGCTGCGGTTTTCCCATGCACTTACAATATGGGGTTCTTTAAAAGGGGCATTAGAAGGTTTCTTCAGGTATGACGCCCCTGGTGTTGCACTCGTCCATAGGCCACGGTAACCACTTCCCATCAGGTGGCCTGTGTGCTTGTCTGCCACCTAAACTAAACAAAAAAAACATAATCTATGATTGGTGTATTTGAGCTCCTCCGACACCTTAGCACCCCGTGTTATCCTTAAAAGATACCCAAAAAACACGTAGGTAGGTCCTACGCATATGGACTACATTCTGTGACGTTATTAGAGTTTAAGATATGTAGAAAGAAAGAAAGAAAAGAAAGAAAGAAAAAACCGTTTATTACACACACACCACACATAAAAAGAAAAAAAAACAAGTAAAACATAAACCGTAAGATACAAAAAAACAACTTAAAATAACAGACAGGTATTATTGGCATGATGTGCCTGCACCCTGTCACAGCGAAACACTATCACAACGCACGCATGCGACAGTATTGCCTGATACGACCCGCGAGGCAGGGTTATGCGCACTACGTCCCATTCGCGCTTCGTCCTCCGTTCGCAATTTGTCCCATTCGCGGTTGGTCCCATTCGCAGTTGGTCCCATTCGCACTTGGTCCCATTCGCAGTTGGTCCCATATAAGTAGTTTGTAAGGGAAGAGGTAGGTTTAAGGGCCGAAGTGGGTGCCACGAATAAAATTGTCATTAATTTTGCATTTTGCATTGTAATCAAATAAATAAACACTTCTAAATCAACCAAAATAGTATACAATCAGTATTATCAATCAAACAACATTGTAATAAAAGTATGTCACAATCGGAAATATTTAAGTTACGCATAGTTACTTAACTAATTGCAAAAATATAACTTTTTTCATGAAGTCATCTATAGATAAAGAACCCCGCTGTAGATCATCTAAGAGTTTATTGTATTTTCGATCAAAATTAATATCTAGAGCCTTTCTGTTCTTTCTTTTTTCGTTATAAAAATGCTGTTTTTCAATAATCTTGTCTCAGTGTTTTCCTTCTTGGCGCAATTTGTAAATAAACAAAAACAAGTTTGGTTTTTTAGGTACCGTAAAACGGGGTTAATAGAATTCACGGGGTGATTAGACACAAAACCATAAAAGTTTTACAACCAAAATTATCCGAGTTGCATTAGCCTAGAAAACATACGCGTTTGATTTTTTTACTACTCTATTATATTGTTTATAAAATGGTAACACTTGAATGTCTATGGAGTGAGGCACAAAAAAAAAAAAATGTCACAAAGGTGTCTGTGACATTCGCTACAAAATTAGGCTCCCAAAACTTGATGTTTATTATAAACTTAAAGTGCAGTTACAAAAACGAATTGGTGTAATTTTGAAGCGTTAGTGAGTACCCATTATTTTTGACAAAAACGATAAGAACCTATCTATTTATATTTGTTGAAATAATGCAAAGTGTGTAACTTGCCGTTTTTTAAATGGTTAAGAGGTTAATAGACACGCTAAAGGGGGGAATAGACACGGCGTACGGGGTGTTTAGATACGACATGAGGGTCATTAGAAACGGGAAAGCTTGAATAGAAACACGAAAGGGGTTATTAGATACAATGCCGTTAGGGTTGTCACATGTGCCTACTAAATTCTTTTTATGTACGTAGGTACCTAGGTATTATTTTCATCTACCTATGTTTTTTATAATTTGATTTAAAGATTGGATCACGAAACAAAAATTAAGAATAGAAACAAATTATTATTATTTTTTATTTTGTGATCCACTCTTTATTTGTTTAATTATAAATTGATAAGGAAAATAATTTTCTTTCTGATATTATAAATTCGAAAATGAATTTTCTTGTTTGTTTGTATATTTGTTACGCCTTGACGCTTTAAATTTTCAATCGGTCATTATGAAATTTTGCATACACTTTTTCAGGCGTACAGAAAAGGATTATCGTTGGGATATTTTTATGAAGGTACGTGTACGTTCATGTACTTGTTATTAATGACTTGTATTTTTTTCGTAGGTAACATGCCGCGACAATATAAGCCTGACCCTAGAGGCAGACGGTACAAAAAATATGATGAGGAGGTGCTCAATGCTGCTGTTCATGAATACCAAAGAACAAAAAATAAACGAACAGTATCATTAAAAACAGTTGCTGATAAATATGGTATTAACAAATCGGTCTTATATAGGCACTGTAATAAAACTATGAAAAGACAGGGGGGGCAGACCGTTTTTTCATTGGAAGTGGAGAAACACATGATCAAATATATAAATATCTGTGCTGATTGGGGGTATCCCCTCGATTCTTTGGATTTTAGACATTTTATTAAAAATTACCTCGATAAAATAGGAAGAACTGTTTTAAAATTTAAAAACAATTTACCCGGTCCCGACTTTTTAGCAAGTTTTCTTAAGCGTCATAAAAATGAAATCACACAGAGAAATTGCCAAAATATTAAAAGAAACAGGGCAGCAGTATCTCCTGAGTCTATCAAAGATTATTTCAAAGAATTAGAAACCTCTCTGGCTGGTATTGATCCCAAAAATTTAATAAACTACGATGAGACAAATTTATGTGATGACCCAGGCCGAAAAAAAATATTAACCAAACGTGGAACAAAATACCCAGAAAGGGTCATGAACCATTCGAAAGCTTCTGTGTCCATCATGATCTGTGCGACAGCTACTGGAGACGTACTGCCCCCCTACGTAGTTTACAAGGCCCAAAACCTTTACGACACCTGGACAGAAAAAGGTCCACCTGGTACACGGTACAATCGTTCTCAAAGTGGGTGGTTCGACGCCAACATTTTTGAAGACTGGATTAAAACTATTATTCTGCCGTATTTCAGAGGAAAAGAAGGAAAAAAGTGTTTAATCGGGGATAATCTGTCCTCGCATCTATCGATCGACGTGATACAAATGTGCCAAGCGGAGAATATATCTTTCGTGTTTTTACCATCGAATAGCACACACTTAACACAGCCCTTAGATGTGGCATACTTTCGACCAATGAAAATTGCGTGGCGTAATATTCTTCTTGAGTGGAAGAAAAAAGACGGTAAAAAAGAGTCTTGTGTTCCAAAGGCGTCTTTTCCAAAACTTTTAAAAAAGCTGATGGAAGAATTAAATAAAAACGCAAGAAACAATGTAATGGCAGGTTTCAGAAAAACTGGAATTAATCCTTTAGACCAAAACCAGGTATTAAGCAGATTGCCAGCTGAAGGTGAAGATTGTGAAGATGGTGAAGAAGTGGAAAAATCAATCTTGGACTTGCTTAAGGAGCTACGATATGGAACAACAACTGTCAATCAAACTACGAGGAAAAAGAAGTTAAATGTAATTGCTGGGAGAAGTGTTAGGGACGGAACTGAAGGTGATGAAACTGAAGATTATGTTGATTCTGAAGATGGGGATGTAAAAAATAAAAAACGGAAAGAGGCTGCAGGTACTAAAAAAGGAAAGGGGCAAGGAAAAAAGTCCAAAAAACAAAATGAAAATATTACTAAAGAGACAATAGATCAAAATGAAAACAATAGATCAACACAAAAAAGCACTGAAGAGACTATAAATTATGGAGAAAATGAAAAAAAACATGAAAATATCCCATTAGACTGCGAAAAATTTGATATTGAATCAATGCCATTCGTTTACGACGGTGAATTTCAAATAGAAAATGAATACACTCTTGGATTACCAATGTGCGAAGAAGATATTAAGGATAGTTTTGAAGATTTGAACACAAACACACAAGTCTTATCAGATATTACGATTGCAAAAATTGAAAAAGAAGAGAAACAAAAGAACAAAATTAACATTATTTCTATTGAAACTTATTCTAAGAAAATACACGTCAATAAATGTAAAAAAATATCGAAAAACTCTCATATTACAAAAACAAAACATGTAATTGATGATGAACCGAAACCTAGTACAAGTGGCATCAAATTTATTCCCTCAAGAAGACCGTCTTATTACAAAAATGAGAACGATATTATTAAAGATTTAATGGATGAGGACCTAGAATGACTTAAAACTGAGACATACCTATTTTGTTTGTACTCTTGATGTTAATAAGAAAATATTTTCATTTAGTAGAGTAGTTCGTAAGATTTTAAAGTTCCTAATTACCAAAAAAGACTTAAGTTTCTATAAATATATATGTATATATTATATAATAGTAACAAACTTACATATTATAATACTAATTTACATATCTGATCTATATTTTATAAGTGTTCAATGTGCCTAATAATGAAACTGTGATTTATATTTTTAATTATTTTAATAAAAACTTACTTACCTACGTATTTTTTATTATATATCTACCTATTTAGGACACTTCTGTCGTGAAGTAGGTATTCATATTCAGTAAAAATATCCTAATAGAGATAGCGATGAATTCATACTTATATATATCCTATCTATATAGGATAAAGTAGTAAAAGTAAGACCTACACGGTATCTAGTTAAACTATTTTTTATAAAAATTTTAACTAGGTACCTACCCACTAATTAAATGTGATTTTTTAAAGGAATCAAGTTTGTAACAACCCTAGCAAATTTTTCTATTCACCCCTTTGGTGTTTTTATTCACCCAATATCCCAGGTGAATAGAAAACTTTACATTTTGTCAATTTATTTCTAAACGCATGAATAAAATAAATAAAATGATTATAAAATGTCAAAATAAACAATAAGACTCATTTGAAAATAATGTAAGCGTTTATTCAGGCATAAAAATAATGAAAGATAATCAAATCAAAAATTACGAATCGTGCCTATCCACCCCGTTTTACGGTAAGTATACGACTATTCGTATTCGTCATATATACGAGTACTACCAACGTAAAGAAATTCCGACTCTAAGAAGAATGGTAATTTCACTGAGGAATAGTGGTTTGTTCCGTGGCCAAAAATCGTCGCTAGCTAAAGTGCTGAGACAAATTGGATTTTATTTCAAAAAGTCTGATAAGAGAAAAATCTTATTGGAACGCCACGACATAGCGCTGGCTCGATGTGACTTCCTAAGAAAAGCTAAACAAATCGAAGACTGGTAGAATGTGGTTTTCACCGACGAGACTTGGCTCAATGCTAATCATACTATATCGAAATCGTGGACTGACGACACTGCAGCATCTACTTCGGCTGTACCTATAGGCAAGGGCGAACGCCTGATGCCAGTGCTAAAGGATTGCCGCTTGTTCTTTTATCACGAAAACAAACAACAGAAAGTCTGTATGGTTGTTATGGTATACACATATCCTACTGATTTAATTGATTCAGAAGTGTTTAATTATTTGATTACAATGCAAAATGCAAAATTAATGACAATTTTATTCGTGTCACCCACTTCGGCCCTTAAACCTACCTCTTCCCTTACAAACTACTTATATGCTTATATGGGACCAACTGCGAATGGGACCAACTGCGAATGGGACCAAGTGCGAATGGGACCAACTGCGAATGGGACCAACCGCGAATGGGACAAATTGCGAACGGAGGACGAAGCGCGAATGGGACGTAGTGCGCATAACCCGCGAGGCATATATATATGACGATAACCAGTGGTCCGGAGTCCCCATAACACGATTCCTGCCTACTTGAATAACATGACAAACTAGGTCGACGTAAAGTTTTATTTTCTACCAGCTTCCGTCTTGTAAATTTAATCCCGTCATAATAATACAATGGTTCGGCACTTTACGCGATTAAATCATGATACTTACTATTTCTGCCGACGTTTCGGATCCGTTCCAGCACCCGTGGTCACGACTTGACTGACTTGCAAGCGTCGAGAGCAGGGAACATTTTTTGTACGCCTACCCACCATTACTTTTATTATGAACGGTTAGGCTGGCGTCACACCACACTCACACTCGATATGGCCCTCTTCTCGGGTGTGGGGACTACAGAGTCCCCAACTCGTCCCCGGAAACGGGGAGGCGCGCCACGCGCGCCACCGCCGCGGCCTGCTTCTGCCAGGGTGACAGGCGGCTTCACCTGTCACCCCCAGGCCGGTATCTGTCTGATATTAAACAGCACTATCCCTTAGTCGTCCTGTACGACACCGCATGGGAAGAGTTAGGTGGTTCACATTCTACTCTGCCGGGAACCATGCGGATTTCACGCACGAAAATAGTGTCACGGCCACCTAGGCGACACGTACGTTCACACGCGTACACGCTCATGTACGTGTGTCGGCACGTGGGAGCAAATGGGTACGTGCCTTAGGTTTTAAATACTGCCACTCGTAAGCGGCTCGCGATGGTCAATTCGAGTGTGGTCAAATGAACTCAAATGTCTAAGTATCACAGCCACAGCGTTGTGTCCCGATTGTATACGAGAGAGGTGTATCTGAGAGGGTGACATGCTTATAAATGGTCTCACTGTGATACCATCCTGAAGTTCCAAATCCTTGTATGTGTGGTTATAAAAAAAATAACCACGAAGGCAAGTTCGGTCCGCTCCGCTCCCGCCTACAAATTGTAAAAGATAATATGATTAAACTACCTATATAAGTAATTTTGTGATAATTATTTACTCCCAATTCCAGCAAGGGTGGACATCGAGAATGTTTATTTAAGCAGTGGCTTTGTCCACCGGTGGTGGACATCGAGAGTAGTCATATGAAACTCGTGTCTAAGTCCACCCGGGGTGGCCAGCGAAAATAATTTAAAATTAATTCTCGCTGTCCCCCAGGGGTGGACAGCGAGAATTTTTTTAAATATATGTGTCTCTGTCCACCCGCGTTGGACAACCAGGGGATGGACACCGGGAATATTCGTTTATTATCCATCTAGCCTGGGGATTACCGTAAGATGTCACACCGTCAGGGATTCTCGAAACTGGAAGGTGTATGCTGATCTCTGAGGTGAAGGTATCGGATGCTATCGGGACTCAATGCTGTGGCTGTGATACTTAGATAGATATTGTATACCAAGAAATTTACAGTAAAGTAGATAAACAGACAGACCTACTTTGCCGCCGCCCTTGGCCGCCCTTTGTACATACAAATGTACAAAGGGCGGCCTTATCGCTGGAAGCGATTTCTTCCAGGCAACTTGGGATTGACTGTAATAATATGTGGTAGTTATCATATGAGTTGCCAAGTACTTACTTCGTGCTTCGCTTTCGTTACAGGAGGTCCACATTGATCCAGACGACGATATGGAAAAGATAAGCAATAAATGCTTCAACGCAGTGCACGCCTGCGCGACCGGTGTACAGGGTCCGAAGCAAGGGTTCCACGTGGTAGGGGCTCCGGCAGTGTACCGGGTGCTTCTGCTCGGGCCTCGTGGCTCTGGGCGTAACTCACAGGCGAAGACTCTTTCCAAGCATTTTGGATTGATCAACTGTAAGAATGTTTTGTGTTTAAATTTTCTTATAGGTGTTGATTCATTCCCAATATTTTTAACGAATACGTCTCTTGATATAAAGAAGAAGCCGCATGGTTTCCGGCAGAGTAGAATTTGCACCACCTCAACTCTTCCCATGCGGTGTCGTACAAGGCGACTAAGGGATAAGACTGTTTAACATCAGACAGATATATACAACCCAGACTCAGCCAGAGATGCATGGCTCGGGGCAACAATAGTGCCCGGAAAACGGCAATAGGCTCACCCCCTATAACGTGGGACCGAATACAATGATGGTGAAATGTTTTTTTTTCATTTCATTCACCTCTGCCTAACTAAAGAAAGAAAACTGAACGCTAAAGTTTTTTTTACCTTTTGTTCCACATTTTAGATCGAACTAGATCCCAACCACAGATCACTAAGAAGCTCTGGCGCAGGTTTACCTAAATTATAGGGTTAGATAGTAGACAGCAATCACTACCGTAAAAGGTCCACAAATTGTGGGAGGGAGAAATAAAAGAGCGGACCCCGGGGTCCATTATATATGCTTATATTAAGTCCAATTTTTACGATTATAAGATATTTTACCAGAAATTCTATGATTTGAATTTATTGAATATGCGGAAATTGGCCGCCGCATCCACGACCAAGGCGGTGACTTCCGATCCGGCTCGTTCCTGGGGCAAAGGTTGGCTATTGCGATTCAGCGGGGCAACGCGGCCGGCGTCATGGGCACCTTTGCGCCGGGAACGATGCGGAGTAGGTTGTTTGACGCGGCATAATTAATTCATCTATGTTAGAAATTCTTAAATAATAACTAACACGAATTTTCTCAACTCAAACTAAGAATGACAAATATTTTCGATTCTTTGAAATTTGTAGATAAAAAATATTTGTGTTTGCTTTTCAGTCAATCCTAATCCTAACCACTTTCTGCCCAAAACAAAAAAATTTACCATTATTAAACTTTATTCTCTGGCTGAAATGTATGGGAAACGTTTTTGGCGATTTTTGTCTTTCCTAGTACTCAAAGCTAAAATGGTTCCATAGAGTATTTTGATCCCCATATGAAATAGGTCCAAAAATCATTTAGCATTTTTCTTGCTGGCTGTACGATTTTGTCAAAATCTGTGAATGCAGTTCAAAATAAATCAAAAATTTTGTGAAGGTCCTCAAAAACATTTTGCTGTAACTACAACAATTAAGTTATCTACCTACCCTTACTACCCCGTTTCAAAAATACACTGGAGAGTTTTTGTGCTGTCAGTGGGAAGACCAAAGGCTTGTCCTGATTTTGTGTTCTGCACTGAAGGCACTTAAAATCTCTGTTCTTACAGGGTCGGCAGCACGGATGTGACTCTCACTTTTAAGATTATAGCTGTATTATAATATGTACCTATGTATACGATACATGTGTGGCATCAGCTTTATCTAGCGGCTCCATCTGAAAACCAGCGCTGCTCATACTGAATTTTTTTTAGTGTGTGTAGCATTCAATGCTGAGATGGGGCCCTATTTGGGTTCGCGCAATGTGTGCAAAATGTATTTATTGCATACACATTGTGGTTAACCTAAATAAAATATTTTTTCTTTTCTTTCTTTCTTTCTTTCACTGGTGTTACACACTTCCTCTGATCATTAGAAGCGCTGTATACACTCAGAAGTTCGAAGCCATACTTAAGGCATTTCTTGTTGAGGGGTGTTTATACTCATTTGAAGAATTTGTTAAGTGACATGTTAGAAGATGCAAGCAACGATTTTTCTTTTCTCGTAAATTTGTAGTTGAATTGAATGATGACTACTCATAATATAAATAATAATCTTAAGTATTTTATTGAACTAGAGAAAACAATTTTTTAATTTGAAAATCCTTGATATGCAACTTTTGTCATTTTTTTGATATACTACCTTTTTTTTTTGTTATTATTGGTATTTTTTTTTATTTATTGAATTTCTGTTTGGTCTTTATTATTTTGTTGTACTAAGTTCATTTTTAAACTACGAAATTTCAATACAATGTAATATTGTTTATGAAATAAAACTAAACTAAACACGTTCATATTCCACGGTAACCACTTTCCATCAGGTGGGCCGTGTGCCCGTGTGTTTCTGTGAAGCGACTAGCATCTGACTTCCACAACCCTATAGTTAGACAATATTTATCTAAACTTTTTTAATACACTACTAGCTACTGCTCGCGGTTCCAACAAACTCAAAACAATGAAACATGGTAAATATCCCGTTTATTTTGATACTGATGTGAGTGACCATGATAGTTTAAATACCTAAACTCACGAACTTTTTAATATTCTAGAGGACTTGAGATAACCAAGTTACATTAGTACCGTTGTTGCCAATAGATGGCGTTGATCGATTTAAATTCAGGCTATCGTCAGTTTCTTGTAAACTTATAAATATACGACAAAGATGGGCATTATTAATACGTAGCAGTATCCCATATACTACATTTTTTGTATTTAGAATTGTAATTAAAATTACTAATTCTATATAATCATTACAATCACTAATAGTGAGTAATTAGCAGCAAGTAGCAACAGTTATTTCATAAATATTGATACGATTATCAGTGTTGCCATTGGCCACAGTCTGGATTACCCACAAACCTGATAGAAAATGGAAACAATTTAATTGCTCACCAAAATATCTTTTACACCCTAAAAACACATACATCAGAATAATTGTATGCTGTGGCCATATATCTTTTTGCTGCCCACAATTAATGCTTTGTTTACCAAATGTTATTTTCATAAAACATCAATATTTTTTTATACCACTTAGGTGGCTGACAGGCATACGGCCCACCTGATGGAAAGTGTTTACCGTGGCCTATGGACGTGTGTAATATCAGAGTAGTCACACTAGCGCTGCCGACCCTGTACGCACAGAGTTTCTATGCCGTCAGTGTAGAAGACAAAGCAGGGTGAGCCTTTAGTCTTCCCACTGACAGCACAAACTCTTCAGTGAGCTCTGGCTGCCCTACCCACAGCCTAACACAACACGAGGTTATTATAGCTGCGGTATTCTATAGGGCGGAGGTACTTCCCCAGTCTGACTCCTCATTTGGACGGAAATACCGTCGTGTCCTACCTCCTTTACATTTATCCTCATAGGATTACAATTACAGTTTTTCATTCTGTTCATTCATTTTATTTACAATACGTTCTTAACTGTGATTGTAAACCTTTGAGGATGCCGTAAGGCGAAACCGGGCAGGTGTAATGAAAAAAATAATAGACTTTTTAAAAATACAGTAAGTTATTTTTCGAATTTCAGTCGGTTCTATTACCGGGTGTGGCAAGCGAATTCTTTTAAAAAATGAGGGACTGTTTAGTACCGTTGTTGCCACTAGATGGCGTTGATCGATTTAAATTCAAGCTATCGTCAGTTTCTTGTAAACTTATAAATATACGACAAAGGTCGGCGTTATCAATTCGTAGTTGTATCCGAGATACTGCAATTTTTGTATTTAGAATTGTAATGAAAATTACCAATTCTATTATAATCGTTACAATTACTAATAGTGAGTAATTAGTAGTAAGTAGCAACAGTTATTTCATAAATATTGATACGATTATCAGTGTTGCAATTGACCACGGTCTGGATTACCCACAAATCTGATAGAAAATGTGAATAATTTAAATGCTCACCAAAATATCTTTTACACCCCAAACCATATACATCAGCATAATTTTATACTGTGGCCATATATAATTTTGCTGATCAACATGAATGTTTTATTCACGAAATATTATTGTCATAAAAGATCAAATATTAATATCAAAAATCACAGAGGTTAGGCTATGTTAGAACTGTGAGCGTGTCGCGGTAGCGGCCGGCGAGTGCCAGAACCGAATTCTACCACCGAATTCTACTAGGGAACTCAAAAATATAGATTATTTGGTCTGAAATTAACTTTAACAGTGTGTAAGTATATATTTAGGATGTAACAAAAGAAATTATTAATTATTTGTATAATAGTTTGCGATACACAATTTGGTTAGCATTAAGAATATATTGGTAGTAACTATTGAACATATTTGATATGCATTTAAACACATGCCATAGAAAATCCCCAAATTGGGGGCTTGTTACCAGTTTTAGTCATAGGTAACATTATTACTCCTCTTGAAGTTATCCACCAAATTCGGTACTCGCGAAATTATTGAGGTTCATGCAATAATCTCTAATACCTTACTACTGACACATCAATATTTTTTTATACCACTTAGGTGGCAGGCAAGCACACGGCCCACCTGATGGAAGTGGAATTATAAGCCTCCGTATAAGCAACATATACATTGCTTTTTATATTACATACATACTTATAATCACCCCTTTATCCCCGGAGGGTTAAGCAGAGATGAATTAACACTCAAATTTCACCAATCATTGTATTCGATCCCACGTATTAAGAGGTGAGGCTATTGCCGTTTTCCGGGCACTATTGTTGACTCAAGTCATGTATCTGAGGCTGAGTCTTTGCTGTATATATCTGTCTGATGTTAAACAGCCCTATCCCTTAGTCGGCTTGTACGACACCGCATGGGGAGAGATGGGATGGTCCAAATTCTACTCTGCCGGTAACCACGCGACACGCGAATAAAAAATAAACTTATAAATATTACTGTAATATGCTGTTTTCTTTTTTGACGTCCTCTGTGACTACCGTCAGTAGAGCATTCGACGCTCAGTGTCAACATTTGTATGCCGAATAATCTTTCTTTACACTGGTCTGGGTGTTTCCGTGCCTCGGAGTGTATGTTAAGCCATCGGTCCCAGTTGCCATATGAAGTATGGCAGTCGTTGCGGTCACGCGACTATTAAAATCTGTGTACACGTAATGCGTTCATAGAGTCCATAACCTGCTGCAGGGACCATAACCTGCACGAGTGTGCAATACTCACAGAAAAAGGTTGTCCAAGACGTAGGTATAGTCGGGTCTGGCGCCGTCAGGCAGGGTGGCAGGCGCTGAACACTATGAGGGCTGCACCCCGGGGGTCGTAACCTCCGTGGGAGATGACTCGCTTGTATGGCTCGATAACCTGCGGAGAACACGTTGAAGGGGAAGATATTATAATAAATAAAAAAAAGTGCAAAAGTGCCCATAACACTTGCTGTGTTGCCACGTTGGATGGCGATGGCCAGCCTTTGGGCCAGGAACGACCCGGAACGAGTGTCACCGGTCGCCTCGATGAGCCTCTTTCCGATTTCTTTAATAAGGCTTTTAGCCGTAGCAAACGTCCCCTGTGTACTTGAGCCTCCGGGTCTGAGCAGGTCGGACGGTAAGAGGCCAGACGGACTGACTTTGGTGCCCTGGAAGAACGGCAAGTGTCTACTTTGGGACGCAACGTGTGTCAGCCAGGGAACCGCCTGCCACCTTAGTCGCACCGTTCACTTCGCGTCGGCCGCCGCGCAAGACGCCAGCTCAAGGAAAAGGCTTAACTACGCCACGGCATACAATGCCACCTAAGTTGTATAAAAAAAACACCCTGTATATTGGCATATCCTTAGACTAGACCTTTGATAGGATGTGTAGTATTAGGATCCATTTATTACTACCTCCTCAATAATCCCAATTGTATCCGAAACTTGTATTATGGAACCGACCGGGCCTTGATTCAGCCAAAGTAAGACCACTGCCATACCACGGTGTCCGCTAAAAAAACCCATTTAGGGACCCAGGATTAAAGTCGAAAATTAAAAGGCTTTAGTAGAGTAAATGAAAACGTGTAATGAAATTCTTTTTATTTAATTTTGGACTTTACGGTTATAGAGATAAAGTCTATGAAGTCCGCGGGGTCTGCTTAATCCTTCTCCTTTTTTTTATACCACTTAGGTGGCAGACAAGCGCACGGCCCACCTAATGGAAAGTGGTTACCGTAGCCTATGGACGTGTGTAACACCAGAGAAGCCACACTCGCGCTGCCGACCCTGTAAGCACAGAGTTTCTGTGCCGTCAGTGTAGAGGACAAAGCAGGACAAGCCTTTAGTCATCCCACTGACAGCACAAATTCTCCAGTGAGCTCTGGCTACCCTACTCATCACTGGGAACACAACACGAAGTTATTATAACCGCGGTATTCTGTAGGGTACTTCCCCAGTGGTACTGCTTAATTGGGCGGCAATACCGCCGTGTCCTCCTTCCTATATCCTTTCTTGACTTGACTCCCTAACCTGCTGAGGAACACCTGCTCCAGAGCTTCATCGGTCAATTAGTAGGTGTGCCGGTCCGCAGGTGAGTTTGGCTTGCACCAATACAGCCTGGACGTTCAATAAAATGTCGTGACTTTTTTTTGCTAGTGTCTTTCGAAACCGTGTTCAGCGAGGCGAGGGAGAAAAACAACGACATAGGCGATCGCATCCGTAAGTTCGGCACCAGCATCCAGGTGAGAGCCGACGTCATCAAAGAGCGCCTGCTCAGGAAGGTTGGTCACAGTCATCCCTCCAAGCTCTTTCCTAATCACTTGGATAATAAACAAGAGCTGTTCGCTCAACTATGCCACTCAAGTATTTTTTTTGTATTTAGATTAAGTAGACTAAGCGTATGTTTGTAAATAGATGAAAAAAAAAGAAATGCCCGCTGAGTTTCTTGCCGGAGTCTTCTCAGGTCGGGGCCGCGTTTCGAAGCGGTCGGTGGTCCATTTACTAAACTGATATTCATGTTCCTTTTTTGTTGACGTTTTGTAAGTGCCGATAATGGTCCATACAGAATAAATGATTTTTGACTTTGACTTTGACTTTGACTTTGACTTTGACTTTGACTTTGACTTTGACTTTGACTTTGACTTTGACTTTGACTTTGACTTTGACTTTGACTTTGACTCTACTTTAGACGCTGACTGTACCTACCGTCTACTTTTGACATTGACTGTCCCTGCGTACTATATTGCTACTGACTAGCGGGAAAATGCCCGTGATAGCCTATGTTATACCTTGTTACATCAGCTATCCGCTACTGAAAGTCCCGTTAAAATCAGTCCAGTTCCAGAGATTAGCCGAACAAACAGACAGATAGACAAAAATTTTAAAAATGTTATTTTGGTGTATGTACCGTATGTTCACAGGGCTGTAGTAAAATGCGGTTATTTCAATATTACAAACAGACACACCAATTTTATTGAAATGTATAGATTAGTCAGCCTCTGTGGCGTAGCGGTATTGAACGCGACTGCTACGCAGGAGGCGCGGGTTCTATCCCCGCTCAGTGCAAATATTTGTATGCATCAATATGGGTATTTACATTAGTCTGGATGTTTTTACAAAAACAAAGTATTTAAATATGTTTATCCGTATTCTAGATTCCATAACTTAAGCTAGTTTAACTATGCTTACTATGGGTCTAGATAGCGTTGTGTAGAATGTTGTAGTATATTTATTATTATTATAGATAAATATATGTAATTACAGATTAAAGACTTGGGTATTCTATTTTCCAGAATAACGCTTAGTTGTGAATCAACTCTCACAATGAAATTTTAAAACTCTCATCTAGAATCTAGAATACAATCATCGATCCTACTAAAGCAAAACCACCAGACACTATAGACCTCCTTGCTGCGGTTTCCCAAGCGCCTACAATATGGGGTTCTTCAAGAGGGGCATCAGAAGGTTTCTTCATGGTCGGCAGCGCGAGTGTGGCTCCCCTGGTGTTGCATACGTCCATAGGCCACGGTAACCGCTTCCCATCAGGTGGGCCGTATGCTTGTCTGCCAACTAAGTGGTATAAAAAAAAATAAAAAAATGGCAAACAATTTTAATCTTTATTTCTAAATTTTAACCTCAAAATTAAATGAAAATAGTTTCATTACACTTTTTTATTCTTTTTTTTACACCACTTAGTTGGCAGACAAGCACACGGCTCACCTGATGGAAAGCGGTTACCGTGGCCTATGGACGTGTGCTACGCCAAGGGAGTCACACTCGCGCTGCCAACCCTGTAAACAAGACTTTCTGTGCCGTCACTGTAAAAGACAAAGCAGGACAAGCTTTTGGTCTTCCCACTGACAGCACAAATTCTCCAGTGAACTCTGGCTACCATACTCACCGCCGGAAACACAACACGAGGTTATTATAGCCGCGGTATTCTGTAGGGCGGAGGTACTTTCCCAGTCGGACGGAAATACCGCCGTGTCCAACCTCCTTAAATATTTCTGTAAAATGACTTTTAAGTTTAGCCTTTAATATCATGGGCCTAAAGTTTAAAATTACATTTTAGCAGTGTCTGTGGTATTACAGTAGTTTTGCTTTAGCAGAATCGACGCCCTTGAATACAATAAAGAATAAGAATTAAAATGCCTATGTAATGATTTTTTTTTTAATTTGCCTATCTCCTCCTGAGACTTTGCCTTCAGCTTATAATGAGGTGAGGTGAATTCATATTAACGTGTCTTCTAGTACAAAAGAACCACTTTTTATTGTCAACTTTAAATTCATGTCTTCACATGTTCTTCTTAACATAGGTAAGTCTCTTGCTTGTTCGCATAAAATAACTTGTGAACAAAAGCAAATTTAAAAAAAAAGAATGTAGTTCTAATAATTATAGTTCTCTGAGTTTCTTGCTGGTATCTTCTCAGTAGAACTAACCTACCAAATCAGCCTAAGAATAATTTTCCAATGGTTTATTTTTACATTTTTTAATATTTTTATATTATTTCTTGACATAATTGTAAATTTTTGACGTTCATATGTGCTCTTTGTGTACCTAAAATGAATAAAGGAAATTGATTCTTTGATTCTTTGTTATCTCGCTAGACTCGTGCTATTTCGTTCTCTTTCTTCACCTCGTCCCCCACCACACCGCGCGTTCCTAGGGCGCGCGGTGTGGTCGGGGACGAAGTGTTTACACGTTTTGTACGTAGACACCGGAATTAACATTTTTTTTTTAATTTAACAGGACTGCATCGACAACGGCTGGGTGTTAGCAGGGTACCCAACGTGCGGTAATGACTTCGAGCAACTCGAGAACATGCCTACTCCACCCAACCGGTACTTCCTACCAACCTTTTTTATTGTTGCCACAAGTGGTTATACCGGCATATATGTACATATATCTTGCTTGACCACGTTATAAAATATGCTCTATTCGCGCAATACGTGTATCTTAAGCAGCGTTTGACGATAGCACGGGGTTTGGAATTTGGACCGTCTCTACCATGGTGAATGTTCTGATGAGCTCTTCTAACTAATCCCACCCTCTCCTTTCCTACATAGGACAACACGTGCAGGGCTTAGATGTCACCCTCACACTGCGCAGAATATACGAGCAAGAACCAAGCGGTTCAGAGACTCTTTTCTTTGCCGAACCACCAAGACCTGGAATTCATTACCAGCTCACGTGTTTCCTTCTTCCTACAGTCCCGGGGCCTTTAAGCAGGGCGTGAAAAAACATCTGATGAGTCCGCCAAGTTGAGTGCCACCATTGTAACATTACTTAGTGTCTGTAATGGTGACCGTCTTTCCTGAGACTTTGCCTTTAGCTTACCATCAGGCGAGGTGAAGGCAAGTTGGCGTGTCCTATACAAAAAAACACCCCCCATCTCTTCCCATGCGGTGTCGTGCAAGGCGACTATGGGATTTGTTTTAAATCTAGGACACGCCAACTTGACTTCCCTTCGCCTGATGATAAGCTAAAGGCAAAGTCTCAGGAAAGAGGGTCACCATTACAGACACAAAGTAATGTTACAGTGGTTGCACTTAGCTCGGCGGCCTCATCAAATGCTTTTACACGCCCCGCTTAAACGACCCGGGACTGTAGGAAGAAATAAACACGTGAGCTGGCATTCACAGTGGCAGATTTAACATCAGACAGAAATATTCAGCCCAGACTCAGCCTCATGTGCATGGCTTGAATCAATAATAGTGCCCGGAATACGGCAATCAGCTCACCCCCTATTACGTTGGACCGACTTTAATGATTGGTGAAATGTGAGTGTTAATTGACTTATGATTATATGCATGCACGCTACGGCGGTGGATGAACTCGGAAAGCATAGATTAGGTACTTATATCAAAACAATCAGCTAGCCAGTGCTACGTTTCTCTCGCAACTTGCTAATCAAGAAAATATGTATCTTAACTCCATCATATTATTATTATGATGGTTTTCTTCATTGACAAAAATTAATAAATAATATAGAATTCCCGGTCCGACTCGTTCCTGGGGCAAAGGATGGCCATTGCGATTCAACGAGGCAACGCGGCCAGCATCATGGGCACCTTTGCGCCGGGAACGATACGGGGTGGGTTGTAACATAATCGCGAATCTATTTTGTGTATTTTTTTTATATACCACTTAGGTGGCAGACAAGCACCTGATGGAAAGTGGTTACCGTGGCCTATGGACGTTTGTTACACCAGAGGAGTCACAGTCGCGCTGCCAACCCTTTAAGTACAGAGTTTTTGTGCCGTCAGTGTAGAAGACAAAGCAAGACAAGCCTTTAGTCTTCCCACTGACAGCACAAATTCTCCAATGAGCTCTGGCTACCCTACTCACCGCTGGGAACAAAACACGAATTTATTATAGCCGCGGTATTCTGTAGGGCGGAGGTACTTCCCCAGTCGGACTGCTCAATTGAATTGAATTGTGTATTTGTTTTAATGTTGAAACTTTGTACTTAAATTTATGATAATAATAAAAAAAATAGTTTTTTATTATAAAAGATAACTTCGATAACTATTGTGGTTAAGGAGTCGGCTTCACGATTTAAACGTCCTAGGTTCGAATTCTGGTCAATACACTACTGACGTAAACCCTCTCCTAACTCTAGCAATTTTGTTTAGTTGGAAGATTTAGAGGGATTATTAGTAATTACTATCTGAATTCAAAACTCGGCAACGCCTACTCTTCCGCACAATTTCGTTCTGCGCACTGTGTGCAAGTAGGCGTTGACAAGACTGCAATTTCACAATTCAGAACCCGGCCTCCATTTGACATACTTTTCAAACAGAGTTCGTCCTACTTGCCTCTATTCTGCATAACGCCTACTTTGGTTACATTGCCATTGTAAGTAATTGTTCGGCCATCTTGTTATAACTTGCACTTTCATTCAGAACATGCTAGTGGCTACTACCATAGATAATATAATACTTATAATTCTTCTACTACTGAACGAAAGTCGGTTTTAATAGTTGCTCTGATTTTAACTAAGTACTTTCTAAGTGAAAGTCCAGTCTACTAAAGAATTCACGAAATACTGCAGTTAGAGTCGATTGATCTTTTTATTGAAATATAAGATATATTTCAGAAGAAATTAGCACCTTCTTAAATACGGGGTATATTTTTTACAGGGGCGGTAAGGGCAGGTACTTTAACATTGGACTAAGATACTTTTCATATCTTTATAAGATCTTCTAAACAGCATTCATAGAATTTCAAAGAAATGTTAGAAGCTCTCGTGTCTTAAAATACTCTAAATAGGTACTCTATTTTAGCCATTCGTCGATTTACATACATACATATAATCACGCCTATATCCCGAAGGGTTGGGCAAAGTTGAATTAACAACCACATTTTACCAATCATTGTTTTCGGTCCCACGTAATAGGGGGTGAGCCTGTTGCCGTCTTCCGAGTACTATTGTAGACTCGAGCCTTGTAACTGTGCTTGAATCTGAGCTGTATATATCTGTCTGGGTGTTATACAACCCAATCCCTTAGTCGCCTTATACTACATCGCATGGGAAGAGATGGGGTTGCCCAAATTCTACTCTGCCGAGTGCTACCATGGCTGTCTATTTACGTTTAAATATTTTTAATATGTTCCCTCGTGCATCAAGATAGCACCTTCGTTGGTTCTCAACATTTCTCGTTGACTGTACAATGTCTACATCCCGTGGCATCGTCAGTGGTGTGTTAAATGGGATCTAAATCAAATATCTCCGTTTCAAGGTTATTCAATTAACTCACAAACCCGCGGCTGGTATTCAATTTCATGTTTCACTTATCAATTTGTCTGAATTCTGCAGACGGGATGGACTCGATCAGGCCCCTCTTCCCCACTGGGCACTATGGGCACGTGCCCAGGGCCCCGCGATCGAATGGGGCCCCCTAGTTCCTGCCAGATTACCAAATGATAACCGATATTTAGGTATTACCGAAAAACATTAATTTTGAAAAATCTGATGATAATGACTTACTACAATACCTACGCTTATTATATTAGCTTTAGTTTGCCGCATGCGGATAGCTATACCTTGTACAACATAGCTTGAACTTTTTGACAGATGGGTCAGTGATGGGAAACAGAAAATATCTATTGGTGTAAAAAATGTGTTGGCTAAATATGTGGCTGTATGTATGTTTTAAACTATTCAAAATAAATAAATTCATTCGTCAATCAATTTTATTGCACTAGACATAAAAACATTGGGTAGGTACCATTGTTTTCAGTTTTTCTATTTAAATTTTACTTCGAAGCAATAAAAACCACTTAAGACTTTCGGAAAATGCTTGAGTCCTTAACAGGTACTCTTATGTTGTGTGTCTATTCTTATGATTATTATCAATTTTTAATATTATTAAAATAAGAAAATATTGTTCGTCGTTGCAAAGTTATATCGATTTCAGATTTGACATCCGTCAAAAAGAAAGATCAAACTAATAAATAAACAGGGTATAAGTACTCCACTCTCTCTCAAAAATGAGTTTTTCCGATACATATATTAGTATATTTAGGTTAATTTAAATACCTACATGTAAGTATAAGAATACAAATAATACAATTAAAAGAAAAATTATTAAATTAAAAAAAGAAGAATTATTTGATGCGGTGTGGTTTATGTCTTTAAGAAACCTATTCGAACGTCATTCGTAATACCAAAGACAAAAAAGGGGAATTCCCGACTCCCTATCGTAGTTTGACTTGACGAACGGGAATTCCCTTCAAGTATTTGTCTGCGATGTTGTGGCGTTTGTTTTGTTTGTAGTTGTTAGTTTGTTACTGACTGTGCTTGAGCTCTGACAAAAAAATAGTATTGTTTGATTAAATCGTCGTTTGTCTGTTTTGTGTTAGCGAATATTTTCGTTATAAAATTAATTAAATACTGAATTATAATATAAAATGTCGAAACGGTCATATCCTAGTGGATCTGAAAGGAAAAAATCTAAAAGGAAAAAAGCTCTACATCAGAAAGAAGTAATTGAAAAGTTACCAAAATTAATATCATATTTTACTACTTGGTTGCGCCGAGTAGAAACTGTATTTTTGACACGGAAACACACTCCTTTTATACCCGTTTCCCCTTCCGCACTAACCATAGATGTAGCTTCCGTCCGCCATTTGTGAAATATAGACACTCAGTCTCGCTTTGAACTAGCCAGCGTAAAGACGGACGGACCGCGCTCGCGTCTCTCAGAAATGTATAATATTTGTTACATTTTTACCGCTTCATAGACCTTTACCGATCGGATTGTGCCTCTCGTGTGTTCCTCAAGCGATCTAGTGATGCTGACGGCAGCTCCTGAGCAAGGAAGAGAAGATCCGTGTACCGGCTGCGATGAAAACACGTGTGTCGTGAAGGTTAGTGCATCCTCTCCTAATTTCTCGGGCTGCATTCACTGCCTGGATCGAATCCGCGGCAGCCCGGCCACCTGTCTTTTGTGTGTAAAGCGTCAATAGAACAGTTAGCTACTTCCCGCAATACAGTCCATTACCGCACGCTGCCAAGCGCCACCATTTTTGGTCCTTCGAGCCGGATTCTTAGCCGTAGTTCGTATTTTGTTATTATTCTAATGGGAATAAGCGCATCGCACCTAAGTGCCTGGTTATTTTAGTAGAAAACCCCGCATCCAGACATTTAGGCTTAGAATTTGTTGTCCGTTCGCCGCTGGCTCGCATTGTACCTACCTAATACATAAATAGGTTAGGTATCATATCAACACTTAATCGTAGTTCGCAATTTTCGCATCGCACCTAAGTGCCTGGTTATTTTAGTAGAAAACCCCGCATCCAGACATTTAGGCTTAGATCTTAGGTATACTCAGACACCCTAGTGCATAGGCACAGTGTAATACCTAACGCATTTGGCTTTGTTTTGTTTTTTTCAATTACGTTGTTCTCGGCTCGCGTCGTATTTGCCTAGTACCTGCGTGGGTGGACACGTGGCTGTACCTACCTCGCTCGCATCTCATCCCAATTCATACGAAAGTATTTTAATTTGAATAGATATTACGCGATACTTAATCTCTGAAATAATAGTTGAACCTAGACAGCGACCATCGCGTAGGTACGACCTTGTTGCTATGCGCGTTAGTTCAAGCTTGCACTGGCAGTCATAAGTACCTACCTACCTACGGTTATCGCTCGCGCCGCCTCGCTGCTCTGTACCGCTAAGATTAAGTCATTTCATATTTGTTATTTACCGCACTTTAGTTTGAGATTTAATTGTAAACATGTCCCCAAAGGTTGATAAGACCGGTAAGGTTCAATTGAAACTTTTATACGCTAAAAAAGAAATGATTTACTCTCGCGTACAATCGATCTATGATAATGCACTTAAAACCTCTGATTTGGTCATCAGAGATTCGTTCTTGTGTTCTATAGAAAACTTAGATAGTCTACGCGCGGATTTCGAAACCTTAGTACATGACATCAATGTTTTAGAGTTGAATTTGGATCCCGATTACTCAGTGAGTTATCAAGCCTTGTCGTCGTTTGACGATTTGTATTGTCGTATCAAACGCGTCGCTAGGAGTTTGGAGAAACCGGCTGACCTACCCAACCCCACTCGCGACCGACCTAAGTTGCCACCAATTCAAATACCCGAATTTGATGGTAACATTCGCAATTGGTGTCTATTTATAGATAGTTTTGAGAATACGATAGATAAGAACGATTCGTTGACAGATCACGAAAAATTGCATTATCTCGTTGAAAAATTGACTGGTAAAGCTATAACCGCTTGCGCTGGAATTACGTTTAGTGCCGGGAATTATAATTTAATTTTAAATACTTTGAAAGCTAAGTATGAGGATAAAAGATCGGTAGCTAACGCCTATTTAGATCAGATGTCTGATTTGAAATCTATTACGGCATGTAACGATCAAAACTTAGAGAAATTTCTAGATACTTTCGCGTCAGCTGTTCGCGCCGTAAAGAACTTGAAGATCGATGACCTCTGCGACTTCGTATTTTTGTATATGGGTTTAAAGAAATTAGATTCCGAAACCATTCGTTTGTTTGAGTCGGATCATCGCGGCAGTAAAATTCCTAAGTTCGAAGACTTAGAAAGTTTTGTTCGCGAGCATATAAAGGTATTGCAACGCTCTTCATCGAAACATGAGGGCGCGAAGATAGTTGTTGATTCTGCACGCAAAGTAGATGCGTCATCGAAGTCACTGAGGTCAACTCATACTTATGTTAGTACCGCACCAGCACGTGTACAGTCACCTGTTTGCTCTTTGTGTAGCACTCATCATTCGCAACTGTACAGGTGTCTTGGTTTTCTAAAATTGTCGCCTAGTGATCGTTATCAATTTGTTCGCGCTAATAATTTTTGTTTTAATTGTCTCGGTACTAAACACCGCGTTGTTTTATGTAATAGTGGAAATGGTTGTCGCAAATGTCAAGCGAGACACCACACTTTGCTTCATTTTGAGAATAGTAATGCCGCATCCAATGTGAGTACAGTTGGCCCGTCGAGCGGTGACACACGGCAGCCTGCGCCGCAGCCGCAGCCCGCGCTCGCGCGCGCTCCGGCCCGCCCGGTGACCGCCGCGGATGACGTCACCTTGTGTTCGTTCTCCGCTAGTGCTGCACTCACTACTGTGTGTCTTGCGACCGCTCGCGTTGTTATTGTTGATGCATTAGGTAAGCCGCGCATTGTTCGAGCGCTGTTAGATGGCGCTTCGCAAAGTAATTTTATTACTCAAGATTGTTGTCGGCGTCTTGGTTTCAATGTTGATAAGCGTTCAACCCGCTCAGTGGTGAAGGGTTTTGGAAGCTTACAGTCAGCTGTTCGTGGCACCGTTAAAACAAGGTTTAGATCTCGTTTTAATAATAATATTTGGTTTGACATGGATTCGCTCGTTATAGATAGAATAGCTGAACAGTTGCCTACCGTCCCGGTTGACACGTCTTTATTAACGAAATTTAAAGACTTGCCTTTAGCAGATGAGACTTACGCTGTTCCTGGAGTCGTCGATATATTGATCGGCGCTTCGATTCTCCCGCACCTCCAGTTATCACGTAAGGTTCAAGGGGGACCGACGTACCCCGCTCCGCACGCACTGGAAACAGTTCTTGGTTTTGTTATAATTGGTTCCGCACCCGCTTCTATAGATAGTTTTAGTCACTCGACTGCTTCGTTCTGTTGCACCGTCGAGCCGCCACTGGAGTCTACCATCCGCAAGTTTTCACTCGGTGGCTCCCGTGTATCCGCTGAAAAACGCTTTCTTTGTTTGGAACGAAAGATGCAGGCGTCCCCAAAGTCGAAGCGGGCCTATGATGAGGTTGTTAACGAATATTTAGATAAAGGTTACATCTCACCTGCGCCTGCGGACACTGGCGGGACCCAGCCTTCGTACATTATCCCGCACCGCGGAGTTATTAGAGAAGATAAGCTTACTACTAAAACTCCGCGTAGTTTTGGATGGCAGTGCTAAGACTAGCACTTCCGTGTCGCTTAATGGCATAATTGTAAATTTTCGCATTAATATTAGTAATTTTTAGCTTTTAGGACTCAACAGTCGCTTTGTGTTGGGCCCACTCTTCGCCCCATCGTTGGGACACATTCGTCGCTAATAGAGTGGCAAAAATTCAATCTGAATTGGCGCCACATAATCTCTTTCACGTTGCTGGCACCGACAACCCAGCCGATTGTCTCTCTCGTGGATTGCTTCCTTCGCAAATTTTAGATCACCCGTTATGGTTTAGTGGACCGTCCTGGATTCATGCCGCGTTAGATGGGTGGCCAGTTAGTCAATTCAATCCCACTACGGTTTCCGAACCACCCGAGGAGAAGAAGCACTCGCTTGTTGTATCGGTCCCACGTGAAGAGACCCTTATTTGTTGTTGGCTAATCGCGTCTCGTCTTGGTCGAGACTGTTGCGTTGTGTTGTTTGTTCGCCTCTGCCTTCTGCCTAGCCAGCAGTAGGCACGAGCTCCAATCTAGGTTTATATTTTAGTTGTTATTTCCCAAACCTAGATTTAGATTAGACTTTAGATTTTTTCGCATTTGTCGTTTCGAAGGTAACCCTTCAAGCCGGGGGGAATGGTTGCGCCGAGTAGAAACTGTATTTTTGACACGGAAACACACTCCTTTTATACCCGTTTCCCCTTCCGCACTAACCATAGATGTAGCTTCCGTCCGCCATTTGTGAAATATAGACACTCAGTCTCGCTTTGAACTAGCCAGCGTAAAGACGGACGGACCGCGCTCGCGTCTCTCAGAAATGTATAATATTTGTTACATTTTTACCGCTTCATAGACCTTTACCGATCGGATTGTGCCTCTCGTGTGTTCCTCAAGCGATCTAGTGATGCTGACGGCAGCTCCTGAGCAAGGAAGAGAAGATCCGTGTACCGGCTGCGATGAAAACACGTGTGTCGTGAAGGTTAGTGCATCCTCTCCTAATTTCTCGGGCTGCATTCACTGCCTGGATCGAATCCGCGGCAGCCCGGCCACCTGTCTTTTGTGTGTAAAGCGTCAATAGAACAGTTAGCTACTTCCCGCAATACAGTCCATTACCGCACGCTGCCAAGCGCCACCACTACTACTACTGGAGAAACTTCTGTAAGTAGCAATCAACTCATAAATGTTCCACATGATGACTCAGCTCAATTACAAATTGCGGGAATTTCTAAACCTTCATGTTCCAATTTTGAAAAAGAGATTGAATCAGAAAGCGACTATTCCTACGATGAAAGTGCAACGACTTCAGTAACTTCACTAAAACCGACAACTCCAACTGTGTCAATTGAACAGCAGTTTTCCAACACAGAAGAATTAATATCGCATGATCCCGCCGATTATTTTCACGAAAAGTTTGTTGAAATAAATCGCGAAATTTTAATTCGTAAGGGACCAGTATATTTTCAAAATAAAGATTCTGACTTTTCCGAGGCATCCTACAAAGATGGTAATAAATTAGTGACGAGATATTTCAACAAAACATTATTTATTCGCAAATTAAAGAACAATGAAAGCGTCGAAAGAAAATGGTTGCTGTATTCGCCTTCCAAATGCTCTGTATTTTGTTTTTCATGCTGCATATTTAACCCAACTGATGTTAATCTTTGCTCTCGGAATGGATGTAATGATTGGAAGCATATTAATCACATAATTTTAACACATGAAAATAGCCCAGCGCATAAGCAATCTATGATGACTTATCTGGCACGAAGTAAAGCGGTTGGTAGAGTAGATATAGAGTTATTATCTCAACATCAAAAGGAAGTGGATTACTGGAGAAACGTACTTAAACGGATTGTAGCTGTTGTAAAATTTTTGGCATCGAGAGGGCTTCCATTTCGCGGCGACAATGAAATCCTAGGATCTCCAAACAATGGAAATTATTTGGGTTGTGTGGAATTATTGAGTGAATTTGATCCATTTCTTGCAGATCACTTAAAAAAATTTGGGAATCCTGGAAAGGGTAACATTTCTTATTTATCAGCAAATATCTGTAATGAGTTTATTGAAGTAATGGGAAAACAGGTTCTAAAAAAAATTATAAATGAAGTTAAATCAGCAAAATATTTTTCCATAAGCGTTGACAGTACGCCCGATCTGTCTCATATTGACCAGCTAACTTTCATCATTCGATACGTAAAAGACTGTGTTCCTGTTGAAAGGTTTTTAAAATTTATACCTATTAAAGAGCATAAATCTAAGTATTTAGCGGAGACCATCTTAAATTTTTTAGAGATACATGATATTCCCATAAAAGATTGCAGAGGACAAAGCTACGACAATGCTTCAAATATGTCGGGAAAGTATAGTGGTCTACAAACAAATAATATTTATTACTTTTACAGTGTTTATTCATTATTTATAATAAAAATTAAAACTAAAACTATTATTAGATAGCTACTAAAATACACTAAAATAAAATAAACATAAAAATTACAAACAAGAATCAAGGAAAAATGTGAATTTGCCACCTTTATACCATGTGCAGGACATTCACTAAACTTGGTAGGTGTCCATGCTGCTGGGTGTGTACCGGAGGCATCACAGTTTTTTGAAATAGTTCAGAAAGTGTACAACTTTTTTTCGGGCTCTACCCACAGATGGAATATATTAACAGAACATTTAGGTTCAAAAAAAGTTGTTAAGAGTCTTTCACAAACCAGATGGTCAGCCCGAGCTGATGCAGTAAGTGCTTTGCATGGGGGTTATAAAAGAATATTAGAAGCTTTAATCACCATCGCAAACGATACTGAAAAGGCACGAGAAACAAGAGACGAAGCCCTTAGTCTGTCT
Source organism: Eilema griseolum (assembly GCA_963662185.1). NCBI lineage: Eukaryota > Metazoa > Arthropoda > Insecta > Lepidoptera > Erebidae > Eilema > Eilema griseolum. Next base: position 3,270,669 of record OY759232.1, read on the forward strand.
AGAAAAATGGGAAATCTAGAATTTATTATACTGACGGAAATCTGGAGCACCATATTGGAAAGAATAGACAAAACAAGTAATTATCTTCAGAAAGAAACAATAACACTGGACGTTGCAACCAATTTGTTGACTTCACTTTATGATTTTATTACTAACCTCAGGGATAAATTTGATAACTTCGAATCATCTGCCAAAGAAAATAACCCAGAATCTGACTACAAAGATCTATCTCAAAGAACAAGACGTAGAAGCTCACGGCTGATTTTTTTTGATGGCTCTGCGCCATCAGTCCAATTGAATGGAAAAGAGCGATTCAACGTAGAAACCTTTCTCCCAATAATCGATACCTTGAGTGTTCATCTAAAACAGCGACAAAGTTCATATGAGACCGTCAGTCAACGTTTTAGTTTATTTTTTCACTTAAAAACTCTGAATTCCGAAGAGATACGACAAGGATGCAAAGAATTTTCTCAAATCTATCACGAAGATGTAAATGAAAAAGAGTTAGAAATAGAATGTCAACATTTAAAAGAATACTTAAAAAATGTTCAGAGTGAAAATGAAGCATCTAACAGTGTACAGGAAGTATATAATCTATTAAAGCAAAACAAAATTGAAGACACATTTCCTAACGTAGAAATTGCATTGAGAATATTTTTAAGTATGATGGTAACTAACTGCAGCGGAGAACGCTCCTTCTCCAAATTGAAACGAATAAAAAATTAATTAAGAAGTACAATGCTTCAAGAGAGATTAACTAGTTTGTCGCTGATGTCCATAGAATGTGATATTCTCAATACCATAGATTTTGAAGATGTTATTAACGATTTTGCTCATCTTAAATCTAGAAGGGTACCTTTGCAATCAACATAGAATTAATCTAAGGATTTTATGTTAAGCGAGTTACTTTTGTAGATTATTTTTTATATTTCCTATTTTTTTATAGTTAGTAACTAAATAAAAATAAATTTAGAACCTTGTTTGTCTTTCTTTATCTGTTGTAACTAAATAGTGTTTTCTCAAGGTCCTAGGGGCCCCATGATCCTAATGTGCCCAGGGCCTCAAATAGTTTAAAGACGGCCCTGGACTCGATTCGATTTACTTGCCGCTTCTATGCCTCGATAAATCTTCAATTTGATTGTTGTTTTCTTTTAGAGTCCCTACTGATGAGGCAGCCAAGCTGAGTGCCACCATTGTAACACTTAGTGTCTGTAATGGTGACCCTCTTTCCTGAGACTTTGCCTTTAGCTTACCATCAGGCGAGGTGAGGTCAAGTTGGCGTGTCCTATATAAAAAAAACTATAGTCTGTTCATTATAGGATGACATCGCGTGACATCTGTTACCGAGTAAGGACTAGTGATGGGACATTATTGATTAAATCGATCTATTTATGGATTTTAGTTACTTAGGTACAGTTCTGAAAACAATTACAACCATAAATAAAAGGTGTCTCAATAAGAGTGCACTTTTTCATTTTTTAAATAAAAGCAAGTATTTTATGACAGAGTTGTGATATTTTTATTGTATTGTAAAGAAGACATATTCCGATTGAGTAAGGAACTAAATATCTGGCAAATGGCCACGGCCCACGGCCGATGTCAGGCCATTACTCTTTTCATGAAGTTTTTCATGACTTTTGGCTTTTTTATACCACTTAGGTGGCAGACAAGCGCGCGGCCCACCTGATGGAAAGTGGTTACCGTGGCCTACGGACGTGTGTAACACCAGAGAAGCCACACTTGCGCTGCCGACCTTGTAAGCACAGAGTCTCTGTGCAGTCAGTGTAGAGGACAAAGCAGGACAAGCCTTTAGTCATCCGACAGACAGCACAAATCCTCCAGTGAGCTCTGGTTACCCTACTCACCGCTGGGAACACAACACGAAGTTATTATAAACGCGGTATTCTGTAGGGCGGAGGTACTTCCCCAGTCGGACTGCTCAATTGGGCGGAAATACCGCCGTGTCCTACCTCCTCGTGAATACACAAAATTGTCGAATTTGGGACTCGAAAAATCCTCATGAAAACCATTCCCACGGCAAATGAGACCTCAAACGACATGTGAAGACACCCTTGACAAAGTTATAGCGAATATTTCAAGTCGATTTACATACAAACATACATATAATCACACCTTTATCCCCGAAGGGTTAGGCAAAGGTGAATTAACACCCACATTTCACAAATCATTGTTTTCGGCCATCATTTGGGCCGTCTGCCAACCAAGTGCCTTTTTTGGTTTGGTTTGGGCCCTACATAACCACTTCCACTAGCCGGCGGGTGTTTCTGCACGAAAAATTCCTCACACTACCTAAGATATAAAGTTTTAATTTATTAGGATTATATTCCTGAACGCTGACATAGAGACATGCAAGGCGCGCAAGATGGCGTACGGCGTGGACTGGTGCACCGGACAAATTGCTCCGTTCGGCGGGCCGAGGGTCATGCGCCAACCTGACTGCAACGAAGAAGTTCTGAATTTTGAGGTAGATATTATTGAATATTAATTAGCGTGATTCATGGCAGAGTAGAATTTTGACCACCCCATCTCTTCCCATGCGGTGTCGTACAAGCCGACTAAGGGATAGAGCTGTTTAACATCAGTCAGATTTATACAGCCTAGACTCAGCCCCAGATGCATTACTTGAGTCAAAAATAGTGCCAGGAAGACGGCAATAGGCTCACCTCCTATTACGTGGGATCGAATTCAATGATTGGTAAAATGTGGGTGTTTATTCACCTCTACCTAACCCTCCGGAGATAAAGGCGTGATTGTATGTATGTAAATAATGTAAATAAACAATTGAAAAATAATTATTTTACTGGTTCGGTAGGTTAGTTGTACCACAGATAATATTAATATTATTATTGTTCTACTGAGAAGATAACAACAAGAAACTCTGAGAACTATGTTAGATAACTTACTAGATCATTCTATTTTCTCTTTCTATGCCTATCCCGATAGCACCTAAGTCCTCCCCGTCTTCCGGGGACGAGTTGGGGACTCTGTAGTCCCCACACACCCGAGGAGAGGGCCAGATCGTGAGAGATGGCCCTGAGTCGGCCGGGGTGCGAGGGATATGCCTGTCAACCTCATCTTCGGCAACCAAACGACCCACAGGCGGCGTGCGTTTTAGTCGGTTCGAGTCCGACATAACCTCCTCCACCGGCTCTGGGGGGAGGTATGTGGGGAATTATCGCACGTAAAAAAATACAAAAATTATCTGTGAAATTATTGAATTGGTATGTTACTGTCTGCAGCTCGATAGCTACTTCTCAGACGCCCTGGCGGAGCTGCGCGCTGCGGCTGGACTCTCAGCTGAGGAAATTGACGCGAATAAACCTTTTGGTACGTATTATTCATTCTTATCTACAGTTATGTTTTTTTATACAACTTACTGCCGCTTCCAATATTTGATCGTCAATCAAAGATTATTTTCAATCCTGATTTTTGACAATCGATAGATCGACGCAGAATCGGTATTTTTTTTATATGGAACACGTCAATTAGACTTCGCCTTGCCTGATGGTAAACTGAAGGCAAAGTCTCAGAAAAGAGGGTCGCCATTACTTACACATACCATGTGACAATGGTGACACTCAGCTTGACGGCCTCATCATATATAGAAGGAAACACGTGAGCTGGTAATGAATTCCAGGCCTTAATGGTGCGACAGAGGAAAGAGTCACCGAACCGCTTGGTTCTTGATCGGATGTTCTGCACCGTGTGCGGGTGACATCTAATACCTGCACGTGTTGTCCTGTGTAGGAAAGAGAAACCCCAAAAACTAAAGAAACCCTAACAAGAAAAAGCTGTCACTTTGGTACAAACTGTGATCCAAAAGTCTCGATCAGGATCGATTAGAAAAAAGGATCCAAAGATTGTATATTGAAATAAATTAAATAATCCATTTTGGATCACGAAATATGGATTGAGATAGCATATAGAAAGCAGTCGTTAGGTGGCAGACAAGCACATGGTCCACCTGATGTATACCGTGGCCAATGGGCGTGTGCAACATCAGGACAGTCACACTCGTGCTGCCGACCCTATAAGAACGCAGAGTTTCTGTGCCATCAATGCAGAAGACAAAGCAGGGTAAACCTTTGGTCTTCCTACTGACAGCACAAAAACTCTCCAATAAGCTCTAGCTACCCTACTCACCGCCGGAAACACACCACGAGGTTATTATGGTCGCGGTATTCTGTAGGGCGGGGGTACTTCCCCAGTCGGGCTGTTCACTGCCCTTTTCCGGGGACACCATAGCGTCCACACCTGAGAGGGCCATCTCAACATCGTAAACGGCCCAGAGTCAGCCAAGGTGTAAGAAAATTACCTTGTTAAGTCACATATATCCTTACACACCATTAATGGAGACATTACCACACCGCAGGCCCTCAAAAAAAGACCTAAAGCATAAACAAAACATGGTATTAAATTTTATATTGTTTGACTATAAGGTTAAAGTTCAAAATTAAATGATTTCATTTCACTTTTACATTCACTCTGCAAGAAGTTTTAATTTTGGACTTTAGATCATTGCGTTAAAGTCGAGGCCCTGGCCGGCAGGATATCCGTGTGCATTTCAACAAAAAAATAAAACAAACCTAATAAGTATTGTTACTAAAACTTTTTTAAGTAGGCTTATTAAGCGGAAAACACGGACGATAATTAGGTATTGTTGAGAAATAAGCGCGATAAGAATAAGATTAAGAAATAGTATTTTAATCTTATCATGTGTTGCTACACGCCTTATTTCGATGATGCTAAAACATAATTTAATAGTTAATAATTGTTATCTACTTATAAGTAAAACACAGATGATGTGTTTCTAGAAATTAGTTCCAGAATGTTCTTAAAGCATTTGCTAGGTTTTAATGCTTGGAATTAAATGAGATGGCAAACAAGCACACAGTAAATACCTAGTATCTACCGGTGTTTAGTAAGGAGGATATAGTGTTTAGTCTGGTTATAACAATATTAAATGGTCTAGTTCTCCGACGGTGGTAATTCAATATAATTATTAACATAACATTTAAAACAATGTATTATGTTAAATTAACATGACCTGGGGATTTATTGATGTTTTTCTATTAAGTATTATTATTTTTTATACAACTTAGGTGGCAGACAAGCACACGGCCCACCAGATGGAAAGTGGTTACCATGACCTATGAACGTGTGTAACACCAGTGGAGTCACATCCGTGCTGCCGACCCTGTAAGAACAGAGATTTTGTGCCGTCAGTGTAGAGGACAAGCCTTTGGTCATCCCACTGACAGCCCAAAAACTCTCCAGTGAGCTCTGGCTACCCCACTCACCGCCGGGAACACAACACGAAGTTATTATAACCGCGGTATTCTGTAGGGCGGAGGTACTTCCCCAGTCGGACTGCTCAATTGGACGGAAATACCGCCGTGTCCTACCTCCTTAAAATGTGGACTTCTATGTGGACAACGTGTACAAAGATAGTATTCAGCCACATATTATAAGTCACCATGTATGTAACTGTCTACATACCTACTTGATCATGTAGAATCCCTACCTACTTGATTAAAATATACCATGTCCGATAAAGGGTTAAATAATATAAGTCGTATGTAATACTATAGTATGTAATATTACATAAAATAATACGTGTGTAAGTACATACTGTGCAACAAACGTGTGTTGTGTTGACATCCCAGCTCGCCAGATGAAAATGTAAATACAATTTTTAAGTAATATCATCACTATGTATCTCATTTTAAGTGAACTATTGTTGTTCTTATGAGAAATAAAGTTCTTTAAACCGAAGTCCAAGAATGACCAAGATCAAGGCTAGTTTCTTCCATTATTTAGCAATATTGCCCAGCACACACTCAAGTGGGTCGTTCGTGGGACGGTCACGGTTATAAAAAATAAGCGTCGTGGGTTCAATGACTCCTTTGATGACGTCACATTCCATCAATTCGGTGTTATACAGTAACTATTTATTAATCTGTGGTTATACCGCAGAATATAATGAGGTTAGACAGTTCATTATATTATGCGTGATTATCATAATATTAAATTTGCAAGATAAAGGATTTTTTGCAATACGTTGACTCTTCTCCTTGAATTCGACACTTTATTCTTACTAATGTACCTACGACATAAAATTACATAAAAACATACATAGGTATGTAGGATCTACGTACAAATTCACAACTCCCTTATCCCCTGAGAAAAAGAATAATAGGTACTTATCTACTTATTACATTGTAAAATATTATTATGACAAGACACAGATAAATTATCGATTCATTTTTAATGAAATTTATAGCAATAATAGCAAGTTATTTACATCCTTCATAGTTTTGCAAAAGGTGAATTTTCAAGGTGTGACACAACCATACACTTACAGGACCAGTTTAACTTTTTGGTTTCATGTAGAATTCAGACAATTTATGTGTTCTACAAGAACCATAACATAATACGGGGGAACCTTCCAGTTTTAGAATATTTGCAACTTCCAGAAATTAAATCGTCAATTATGGAATTTACACTCAAAATATAGTTCTCGAATGTTTGATTTCAAAAGTTCAATATTGATAACGTAAAGAACATTATTCGAAATGTTCTAGACTTCCAGTTTAAAATATTGTGGTATTACTCTGTGCCTATAGTAACTAGGAATTCGACTCACGAATGTTCTAGAATCAAGATAAAGCATAAACAATTACTGAAATCATCAGTCTCAGTACTTTTTTTTTTTTTACGTGCGCAAAATCCCCACGGATACCTCCCCACCGGAGCCGGGGGAGGAGGTTATGTCGGACTCCAACCGACTAAAACGCACGCCGCCTGTGGGTCGCTTTGGTTGCCGAAGGTGAGGTTGACAGGCATATCCCTCGCACCCCGGCCGACCCAGGGCCATCTCTCACGATCTGGCCCTCTTCTCGGGTGTGGGGACTACAGAGTCCCCAACTCTTCCCCGGAAACGGGGAGGCGCGCCACGCGCGCCACCGCCGCGGCCTGCTTGACCAGGGTGACAGGCGGCTCCACCTGTCACCCCCAGGCCGGCGCTCATGGGGGGCGGAGGTCGTTCATTGACCTCCGACGCCCGAGTTGCCTTCGTACGCGGGCAGCTTGTCTTGCGATCCTTCGTCGCTCCCGCCCCGCCTCCTCCTTCACGAGCATTACTAGCTCGCAGGAGGCGCCGGCCGCCCACGCATCCGCGCAGAGTCTCAGTACTTGAATGTTCTAGAAACGTTTTCTTTTCGGTTTTATTATGTATCGGCTTCAAGTATTTTAATAGGTAGAACCATTTAGGGTGGCTAACAAGCACACATACTGGATTTGAAACTTTGTTTAGTTTACTCTGATAATGGGCACATTTCAGCAACCTCTATTCGAGGTAGGTACTAACTTTTGAAATTGGAACCGGAAATGCCGTTATGGCGCAAAATATCTTTTCAAATCTAATGTAGCTTGAAAATCGAATTCCGGTTATTATATTATGTTGCTTTACATATAGAATCTGTTTGAACTGTATTTGATTGAAGTTTTGTTTTTGGTCTGTTTAGATGAAGTACAAGTGAAGATACAAGCGGCCGTGATGGCAGCACCTGTCTTCGACATCAACGCTTGTAGTCAACTCCGCAACGTGTGCGGAGACTGAGTTCATACTGATGGTGGAAATAAAAGATTTTGTCGTTAGAAAAATTGTTTATTTATGTACTCCTCCGTACTTCAATTGAAATTATTTAATTACTACATAATTAATTATTCTGCTAATTATTAACTAACAATTCTGCAGTCTCAAAATAATTACATACATACAGTTAAGAACACCGAGGTGGTCCCATTCATCAGAATGAGACCTAACAAACTCATTCATTCGTAAATGAACGAATGAGTCTGTATTAGGAAAGTCACTGAAACAGGCCTATCGCAATTCACACGCGCATCTATAGTAGCTTTCACTAAAAATAAAAATGCATCAATTTATACAATTATATCACCGCGCATCAGACACTCGTGCGCTCGGCAGAAACTCGATCAGATCACGGGGTTCTGTAACGACCACAGCACACGCAAACACTCCGTCACACATACATACATACAGGCACACTAATAAATATACACAACAGAGTTAAAACACTTCACATCTGTGTTAGGCTACAGGTTATGCTCCAGGCGACAGGATATATCACATAGAGCATAGTCTGTAATGATCGGAAATCACATTTGGCTGATCACACGTTTTAAAGTCTGTTAGATTACAACTCGTCCTTGAAGTCTTCGTCCTCGCCGCCCGCGCCTGGCGGGGGCGCCCCACCCTGCCCTTGGTACAACTTCGCAATGATGGGCTGGACGACATCCTCTAGGGTCTTCTTCTGTTTCTTGTACTCCTCAGAGTCTACATCTTGGTTGTCTTCTAGCCACTTGATAGCGGCATCGATGGCCTCTTCCATTTTAGCTTTCTCGTCATCGGTAACCTGTTAACAAAGGAGATAAATTATTAGTCTAATGTTTGGGATTTGAACAGTATTGAAATTTTAGGGTGTTAAACTCTTTAGTGCACAATACTCTAAGAGATTGGAAAAAAAAGCAGATAGAAATTATGAATGACTCGACACATCACAAGACATGATTAAACTCCAACTGCTAAGGCTTTTTGGCTGATAGCAAATGGGAATGGCAAAGGCAACAAGAAAAAAAAAAATTAGGATAAGGGATTTGAATGTGATTAAACAATACCAACCTTAGCACCAAGCTTCTCCTTATCCTGCAGTTGGTTCTTGATGGAGTAAGCGTAGCTCTCCAGTTCATTCCTGGCCTCAACGCGCTCCTTGAGCCTCTTGTCCTCATCTGCGAACCTCTCAGCATCCTTGATCATCCTCTCAATGTCTTCCGGCGTCAACCTGTTCTGGTCATTTGTGATTACAATCTTCTCTCGGTTGCCAGTACCCTTGTCTTCAGCGGACACTTGCAAGATGCCGTTAGCGTCAATCTCGAATGTGACTTCAATTTGTGGGATACCACGAGGAGCAGGAGGAATGCCAGTCAAGTCGAACTTTCCGAGTAAGTGGTTGTCCTTAGTCATGGGACGCTCACCCTCATAAACTTGGATGGTTACAGTGTGTTGGTTGTCACTGGCTGTAGAGAAGATCTGTGATTTCTTAGTAGGGATGACAGTGTTACGGGGGATCAGCTTGGTCATCACTCCACCGACAGTCTCGATACCCATGGTAAGAGGGTTGACATCAAGAAGTACAATAGCATCAGTGTCCTGTTCGCCACTGAGTACTCCAGCCTGGACGGCAGCACCGTAAGCAACAGCCTCATCAGGATTGATGCCTCGGGAAGGTTCTTTTCCATTGAAGAATTCCTTGACCAGTTGTTGTACCTTGGGGATACGGGTGGAACCACCAACAAGTACAATCTCATCGACATCCTTCTTGTTCATATCGGCATCCTCCAACACCTTCTGTACTGGTTTCAGGGTAGACCTGAAGAGATCCATGTTCAACTCCTCAAACTTAGCCCTGGTAAGAGTTTCAGAGAAATCATCACCTTCGAAGAAGGATTCAATTTCAATCTTGACTTGGTGACTGGAAGACAGAGCTCTCTTTGCCTTTTCAACCTCACGACGGAGTTTCTGTACAGCACGGTTGTCTTTCCTGATGTCCTTGCCCTTCTTCTTCTTGTACAGTTTGATGAAGTGTTCCATGACTCTCTGATCGAAGTCCTCACCTCCCAAGTGAGTGTCACCATTGGTGGCTACTACTTCAAAGACGCCGTTATCGATAGTGAGCAGAGACACATCAAAGGTACCACCACCCAAATCAAACACAAGAACGTTCTTTTCTCCGTCCTTCTTGTCAAGACCGTAGGCGATGGCGGCGGCAGTAGGCTCGTTGATGATCCTCATGACTTGAAGTCCAGCAATGGCACCAGCATCCTTGGTAGCTTGACGTTGAGCGTCATTGAAGTAGGCGGGTACAGTTACAACAGCATGAGTCACCTTCTTGCCGAGGTAGGCTTCAGCGGTTTCCTTCATCTTGGTGAGAACCATAGCGGAGATTTCTTCAGGAGCGAAGATCTTGTCTCCCTGGGATGTCATCACTGAGACATGGGGTTTGCTGTTCTTCTCAATAACCTTGAAGGGGAAGAATTTCACATCATGTTGTACAGTGTGGTCACTCCAGTCGCGACCAATAAGACGTTTGGCATCGAAGACGGTGTTCTCAGGGTTGGTGGTCAGCTGGTTCTTGGCGGCATCTCCGATGAGACGCTCGCCGTCGGCCGTGAAGGCGACATATGAGGGGGTGATACGGTTACCCTGGTCATTGGCGATAATCTCCACACGGCCATTCTTGTAAACACCCACACTGTGAACAAACGATAAATACATTTTAGTTTACCAATAATTTTGGCACCTAAATTGATTTGATGGAGCAGTAAAGAGCTGCTACTACTGTTAATGAGATCTTAGAGTTGATTCCTGGTTTGGGCATGTTATAGAGTTTTGTTAGGTAATTCTGAGTGGTGGCAGAAGTCTAGAAAAAATACTTAGTTGATATCCATAGACTATCAACATAGAAATATAAGTTTTTAAAAATAATCATAATACAGATAATTGTTTAAGTTGGTTAGTCAAATTTTTTTATTTCTTCCTTTTCTTATTTTTTTTTTCTCTGTTAATTCTTACATGATTAGGTTGATAAATTTATGACAGTGTTTTACTGAAAATAGGACAATATGTTCCATCTTTGTCCTAAAATGAGTTTTAATGATCTTTTACTCTAAATGAATGAGGTTAACAACCTTTATTAATTTAAATATTAAATATAACAAATGAAGTGACACATGTTATACTCAAAATCCATTGTTATAAGCTTTTAGAACAATTAAATCTAAATTATGAATTAGCCACCTCATCCAATTACATTTACTTTAATTTTAAAACAATCTGTATAATTTTAATACAACTATAAGATTATGTATGTTTGATCCAGATGATCAATAAGAAAAGTAATCTTTAGAAAGTACACTTTTTCTAGTAAATTCTTATTTACTTCTCAAAAATATACTTCTAATTAGAATCATGTTTTCTATAGAAATATGTACCATTTTCAAGAACTTTCAATATGCCACATAAAATTTTATGGAAAATTCTAGATTCTATATTGAGTTAATTGCTTTTATGGTAAAACTCACCATGAGTATGTAGTTCCCAAGTCAATACCGATGACGGTACCAATATCCTTCTCTTTATCTTTTTTGTCGTCGGCGTACACCGCCACGACCACACAGGCCAATGCTAGTAAGCTCCACCGCATTTTCAGCATCCAATATTAAACTTTTCTGAAACAAATAAGATTACAATTAGACTCTTTGTCATTACACTGCTGCTTATATTCTAAAAGTTACAACAGATGACACCTTTATAATTTCGATGGACACGTAACATGTATGATAGGACACGTCATGCATAGGGCGCCGGGCCAAATCTAACTGGGATTCGATTTGTAGAAAATGAAAGCACCCGTTACACCAATAACGGCAGTAAAATCCTAACGGTACCGACAGAGAGGCGGCCACTCTAGATGTAGGACGCGGCACCGGGCCATGGCGTCGAGAAAATTCGCTGACATTCTACGATCTTCCAAGATATTTTATGTGAATATTGGTGTAAATTCGACACCCAAATATTCAGTTTAATTAATATGACCCCAAAAACATGTTATTTTAATACAAATTCTAATATTTTAAGTGAAATTGACACATTAGACTATGAGGTTATCAGTTTCCTAAATCACGAAATAATTTACGAATTGAGAACTGAATTATAACGAAAATTATAATTACCAAATACTACAGACGATTAAATCTAATTGAATTCCAATTTAAAGTTCACTGCCACGATACAAGCACTTTGAATAAAACACTTTGCTACGAATTCACAGTACGATTGTTCCTTTACCTTCGATTTTTCAAGAAAAACTGACGTTTCACTGCCAGCCGCCGCTATTATTTAGCGCTAGTGAAACATCGTGGGCTACCGTGATTGGTCCACAGAACGATGACGTTTCCTATTCTCTGTAGCGATTGAGTTAACAGCGTGTATTTGTCGGTCGCTGATTGGCCCACGTTTATAACTGGCCCTGACTAAGATGTCCTCTATAGCGCCAAGTTTGAAATAAACGCAAGAATTACGTGAGAAATTATTGCGAAAGATCAATTAAAATATTCTTGTCGAGTTTATTTCAATTTTGTAATTTCAGTATAATGTAACGTAATCATTTACTAGGTAAATGACATTGGATGTATGTAAAATGCAAACATACCATCATGTATTTCAATTCTTATAATATAAAAATGAATAGCTGAATGTGTTGCTAAGCGCAGATCTACATATTTCTTCAGGAGTGGTTGAGTTGGTAAACTTTCTTCACCCGGTTTAGATTTAAAATTTCTTAGTATACGAGCTAATACCTTTAGTTATTTTAATAGCTGATGCAACTAAGTTCTATTTTATAGACTTTCTATCAATCTCCTCAATGATTGGGTAGTTTGGTAAACCTGCGCTTAGTAGATTTAGAGTGGATTTTATCAATAAAATATCGCAATTAACACAAACTAAACCGTATTACACTGTTTACTTCAATACAGATTAATTGAATTGGTTGCAATTATTTTCACTGGTACAATCCGTCCTTTGTCCTCTTTCACGTAATACGTTTAACATATATCTGTTATTTATTATCAAATCAAAATCAAATTAATGAGCCCACCGAAGTCCACTGCTGGACATAACCCTCTCCCACTGTGCGTCATTTGGTCCGATCCTCCGCATGCATTTATTAAATAATTACTAAATAGGCAAGAAGACAAAAGATTATGGTTGAGATTGATGATTACAAAATAACTAATTACAATGTACATCGCATCATCAACATCCAAGTAGCTGCAGTTCCGTTTGCATCGAGTTTCCTTATCTTCCTCTCTATCCACAAATGATTACGCAAAGGTATCCAAGCGGCAAAACTAAGCATGTGATGTGCTATAAAATGTCCACGATAGTTATCATATTTTTGATGTCTGATAGAGGTGATGTTCCCATTGAGTAAGTATCTTTTTTGTGCGTAAATCCCTTTGAATAATAGAATATCGAAGTTTAGCCGCGATTCAGGTAGACTGGTCGCCTTCGCTGGTCCGCGACTAGGACTAGCGCAAAGATAATGGAATAGACCTATAGGTACCTAATCTGAGTACCTAGATAAATATTTTTTTAATAGTGTAAAGCTCGCCGGGATTACTCAGCGAAAATAATAAACATTGTAGCGGATAATCCTAAACTCCCTCTCCGTAATACACGCGGTAGGGCGCCGAGACGTTATTCTCCGTCTACTAATTTACGAACGCGCCCATAGCGCTAGCCAATCACAGGCCCGCGCGACCGGCTCGGAGAGTCGGAGAAACGAACGCCAACGTACTACACGAATTATAATCATTGTCTTAATAATTAAGTTTATTTGTTCCTAAAATTGTGAAATTAATCATTAAAAGGAATGTGACAATTACACCTGGCTCCTTATTGGCTCCATCCCGACTACAACTGACGCCCAACGTGTATATAAGGAGCATAAAGTTCGTCCAACAAGATGCCGCGCAAACGACAATCGCTAGATCAAAATAGTTCTGTACAGGAGGGAAATAGCAATAACTCAACAAATAATAACGTTGTGTTTACACAAGAAGCACTTACAACGCTTATTACGAGTATGCAGCAGTCTCAAGCTGAGTTATATTCTCAAATAATGAGAGAGGTACGTTCGTCCACACCAAACGAGGTTAATGTCTCCGCCATTATGAAAAATAATTTTGCGAAATGTGCATCGCGTTTCAACGGAAATACTGGTGAGTCTGTTGACAATTTTATTGATGCCATCTCAGTATACAAGGCGTGCCTAAACATAAGCGACGAGAACGCCATGTTAGGACTTTCTATGTTACTGGGTTCATCGGCGGGAACATGGTGGCAAGGCGTCAAAAACTCAACGAAAACTTGGGAAGAGGCCCTAAACAGATTGCGCAGTGCCTTCGGCGAGCGTCGTCCGCCATTCAGGATTTACTCCGAAATATTTTCAACCACTCAAGGTCAGCAGAATACAGATCTTTTTATTGCGAAAATTCGAGCTTTATTAGCAAAGCTTCCGCATGGTGATCTGTGTGAACGAGTGGAGTTGGACATGGTATATGGGTTATTAGATCGCCGCATTAAGAAAAGATTAGATAGATCAGCTATCAGTACATTCGACGAATTATTAATTAAAGCTCGCGCTATTGAGGACTCGTTAAAGGAAAACCACAAGTCCGAGAGCTGCAACACATCCGTCGCGACGACTTCGGAATCTGCGCGCCCCGCTTCTAACCCTATGCGTGCCACTGCAGTCCCCGCACGTGCCTCTGCAGCACCTGCGTATTCCACTGGCACAGCTGTTGATGGTCAAGATGCAAGACGTGGGAAACCCAGGTTGTTCTGTGTGTATTGCAAGCGTAGTGGTCACACTAAAGACAAGTGTGAAAAGCTTAATATTAATAAATCTAATGATAATAAGTCTAGTGATAGTGATACTTCAAAGTACAAAGATATTAAATGTTATGGTTGCGGTACAGAAAATGTTATAAAATCTAAATGTCCTAATTGTAACCCTAAATTAAGCTCATATGGTGAGCACACTGCATTTTATTCCCTTAGTTCAAAGACTGAGACTTCAACTTGTATTTGTAACAATTGTAATCCCCGCTTTATGTTGTCAAATGGTTTTCAATGTGTTTCTGGTAATTTTGTCGGATCAAAATCTCATGTTAATAATGATTTTAGGCCGCACACCAGTATTGCTGTACCATTATCTGACAAAGTTGGTGGCTCACAATCTTTATTGGAAATGTCAAGTAGCTCTAAACAGTTTCATGGGAAAGTCAGTGGTGCTCAAACATATTTGGTAAATGGTGCTCAAACATGTTTTGCTAATGATTCTCAAACATGTTTTGCTAATGAATCTCAAAGTTTTTTTAAAGTTAATTGTGAAAATAAATCTTCTCTACGTCCAGTAATAAAAATTAATATTTTAGGTGAGAATGGTACAGCAATGATTGATTCAGCAGCCAAATGTTGTGTGGCTGGCTATACATTGTACAATCTTTTTAAAATGAGAAATCATCGTATGTTGTCGTGTGTGAAAAATGTAAGCTTAGCTGATGGTGTTACTAGATTAATGAATGTACTTACTACGGAAGTGTATGTATGTCTTGAAGGTAGAACCAGGCTCATAAGTTTTTTAATTTTTCCAGACGCGGATAGTAATCATACTTTGTTAGGTATAGATTTTTTGATAAATTTTGATATCAGTGTGGATTTTGGTAACGCTAAATGGTACTTTAACGATAATGATAAAAAGTTTGATCTTCTTTTCGAAAAAGATTTATTTTATGAACATGTCTATGTTAACAGCATATTTAGGGATGATGAAGCATCAGGTCTTACCGATCAACAACGCGAGGTTCTTGCTCAAGTTCTCACGGAAAATGAGGACATTTTTAAGTTGACAGGTGAACCAACTAGTTTCGCGGAACATGTAATAGATACCGGTGACCACGCTCCTATCGCGGTACCTCCGTATAGGTTAACGCCCGCGAAAAAGGCTGTTATGCAGACTGAAATAGAAAAGATGTTAGCCGAGGACATCATAGAGGAATGCGAGTCGGCATGGGCCGCTCCGGCGTTATTAGTTCCAAAAAAAAATGGTCAGGTACGTTTTTGTGTCGACTATCGTAAGCTTAACGCAATTACTAAGTCTGACGCGTATCCAATGCCGCTTATTGACGAACTTGTACAGTCAACAAAACGCAATTGCATCATGACTACGTTAGATATGAGAAGTGGGTTTTGGAATGTAAGCGTACGCGAGTGTGATAGGGATAAAACGGCCTTTCAGACACATTTAGGAACGTTTCGTTTTAAACGCATGCCTTTTGGTCTTAAAAATTCGCCAATGACGTTTGCTAGGCTAATAGACAGGTTGCGCTCCGGTACATCACTGAAAAACATAAACATTTTAGCATACCAAGATGACCTGCTAATTATATCAGATGGATTCGACCAGCATATCGCAGATTTACGTATAGTTTTTGATAGACTACGCCTATTCAATCTTCGCGCCAACCGCGAAAAATGTGTTTTCGCACGCAAAGAGGTTAAATATCTTGGCCACGTCATCACACAGGAAGGGATCCTCCCTGATCCTGGTAAAATACGCGCTATCGTGGATATGAAAGAACCAAGTTCGGTACGCCATCTCAAAACTTTTCTTCAAACGTGCTCGTGGTTCCGAAAGTTCATTTTGAACTTTTCGAAAGTCGCTGAACCACTAACACGTCTTCTGAAAAAGAATCAACCTTGGAAATGGGGTAATGAGCAGAAACAGTCGTTTCAAGAGCTCAAAAAGAGTTTAACGTCTGCTCCCATTTTAATCCAAGCTGATTACAGCAAACCATTTGTATTACGTACGGATGCTAGCAATTACGCCTTAGGTGCCGTCTTGCTGCAGGGCGAAGGAAACAATGAACGGCCAATTGAGTATGCGAGCCGTCTCCTTAACCCCGCCGAACGCAACTACAGTACTACTGAAAGAGAAGCTCTAGCGGTAGTCTGGTCTGTTGAACGCTTCAGAGGTTACATTGAGGGTCATGAAATTGTTGTTAGTAGTGACCATCAACCTCTTAAGTGGTTATTAAGTTTAAAATCGCCTTCAGGTAGACTCGTGCGATGGGCTTTAAAGTTGCAAGAGTTTAATATTCGCTTTGAATACACTCCTGGTAAAGCCAATGTTGTCGCTGACACTTTGAGTCGTCCTACCTGCGAAGAAGATAGTAAGGATCAGTGCGGGATTTGCTCAGTCATTGTAGACTTACCTTCGAGAAGTCCTGCTGATCTTCGCCAAGCTCAGTTAGATGACTCGGAACTGAGAAAAATTATTAGTAGTCTTGAAAGTAATGATGCTCTTGAAGACAAACGCTGGTCTGAGCGAGGTTACTTCATGCAACAAGGAGTTCTTTATAGGTATAATCCTGACGTCGATGTTGAAGAACCACAGCTCGTACTTCCTGTGAGTTTAAGACTCGATGTCCTGCAGGAATGCCATGACACTCCTATTGCTGGTCATCAAGGCATCGATAGAACGTTACATAGACTTTCACAACGGTTTTTTTTCACTGGTATGAGACGTCTTGTGGCTGATTTTATTAAGTCTTGCCCTACATGCCAGCGGTATAAGTCGTCAAATGTAAAGCCATCAGGCCTCTTGCAAACACCAGTTTTGCAACAAAGAGGTGAGGTTATAGCAGTTGACTTATTTGGCCCGCTCCCATCTGGAGAAAAGGGGGAGAAATACATATTGTTGGTTGAGGACACAGCTACTCGGTGGGTCGAGCTCTTTGCTCTTGTTGACGCCACGGCAGAAGTCTGTGCCCGAACACTGATAGAGGAATATTTCCTCAGGTATGGCCTACCGCGTCGTGTCGTCTCCGATAATGGAGTACAGTTCGTCTCATCTGTTATGCAACAATGCATGTTTATCCTGGGGATTCAACAGGATCTGTTACCCTTATACCACCCGGAAGCAAATCCGGCTGAACGTAAAAATAGAGACCTTAAGGTACAGCTGGCTCAGATAGTTGACACCAAGCATAACTCATGGCCCAAACACCTACCGTCGGTTCGTTTCGCTATGAACTCAGCTATGTGTAATACAACTGGTGTCTCGCCCGCATTTCTCACCTTTGCTAGGGATCTCCGTTCACCTATCGAAGTCAATCTTGACATCAGGACAGTCCTAGAGAAAGATAATTTTGTACCCCAGATTACTCCTTATTTAAAGAGTTTCTTGAATTCTTTAATTTCAATTCGAGATAGAGTAGAGAAGGAACAGGATAGACGTAAAGAATACGCGGATAAAAATCGTAAAATTGAAGAGTTTCATGTCAATGACCAAGTGTTAGTTAAATCGCACGTATTAAGTAACGCTGCAAAAGGGATTTCAGCTAAATTTGTACCAAAAAGAGATGGTCCTTATACAATAATTAAGGTAGCGAGTCCTACTACTTACATTCTTTCTAAACTTGATAATCCTAACGACACCATAGGTAAATTTCACGCGTCACAACTTACGTCATTTGTTAAAAGGAACGAGGTTTCTCTACCGGTCATGCCCAAACGTAACCGAGGCCGCCCTCGTCAGATTAAGCCTGTTTCCATTTCACCTGAACGGGTTCCAGAGCCTGTTTCTATCTCAAACGAACGGGTTCTTGAGCGAGGACACTTTATCGAACCCGAGGGGGAGTATGTAGCGGATAATCCTAAACTCCCTCTCCGTAATACACGCGGTAGGGCGCCGAGACGTTATTCTCCGTCTACTAATTTACGAACGCGCCCATAGCGCTAGCCAATCACAGGCCCGCGCGACCGGCTCGGAGAGTCGGAGAAACGAACGCCAACGTACTACACGAATTATAATCATTGTCTTAATAATTAAGTTTATTTGTTCCTAAAATTGTGAAATTAATCATTAAAAGGAATGTGACAATTACACCTGGCTCCTTATTGGCTCCATCCCGACTACAACATGGTAAACATCCCGGCGAGTTTTACACTATTAATGTAAATAACCATGTCAATATCAAATCATAAATTCTCTTTTTATTGTTTTGGTGAGATATTATTCTATATTCATCTGTACGGAGATTAAGTAAATAAAAAAATAATAACGACCGCTATCGCAATCGCAGTGTGCAGTCAGACAATGCCGAGACATCCACACATATTCGTAAATATTGCGTCACGCATGTGAGACTCTGGAGTTTTCTTTTTTTTTCGATACGAATAGAGAGGCCACGTCAGCGTAACGCTAACAACTCAGATAATGTACTTATTTACTCTACGTGTTATTTATTTATCTGTATAAGTACACATGTACGCCATGTACGAGATTATCTTTTTTTTATTGACAAGAAAATTGCCAGCTGTTTCAAACAAAAGGCGCCAAAACAAATATTAGCTTGGCCCTATGGGCTTGGCAGTTTGATATTAATTTTACTAACGTTACCTATGTTAAAATTTACTAAGTATTGTTTATTCTTTGCAAATATATTTTATTTTAAATTTTAAATTATTTAATTTAATATTTTTATTTTATAAGAACGAGGTGCACTGGTGGACTTTTGACAGCTATCCACATATATTATGTTGGATATAGCAATAAACAACATAATATATGTGGATCGACTCTTCGGGGTTATTAAACACCCACAATGGCCACAACGAAAGTTGCCGGTGGTAGAGGTTATGTCGGACTCGAACCGACTAAAAGGCATGGCGTCTTCCAAACACCTATCCTAGAACTCATATTACAAAGTAGTTAAGCTATTTTGAGCTGGCTAGATTAGAAATATCCAAACAGATCTAGACCGCTATGTAAAATGTTTCAGAATATTCTAGAAAATATACTTACGTGTACATATTTTTCTATATTACTACTATTACGTACTTATTCCTATAATACCTACTTGTAATTAATTAATTTGTCTCAGGTAATATACCTAGGCCTCGATTCTACAAAGCAAAATGCTGTCATACCACAGACACTGCTAAAAAATCCATTTAAGTTTAGACTTTATGCAAATGCGTTTAAAGTCCAAAATTAAAATGCTTTTTGCCGAGAGAATAATAAAGTAATGATGCTCTTTTTATTTTTCTATCTTATTGGACTTTAACCGTACAGAAATAAAGTCTAAAATTTAATGTCATTATTTGCAGTGTCTCATAGAATTTGGATCACCCCATCTGTTCCCATGAGGTGTCGTACAAGGCGACTAAGGGTTAGGGGCTGCTTAACATCAGACATACATATATATATACTGCCCCGACTCAGCCTCAGATGCATGCCTCGAGTCAACAATAGTGCCCGAATGACGGTAATAGGCTAACCAAAGGCTAACCCCCTATAACGTGGGACCGAATTTAATGATTGGTGACCCTTCCGGCGGTAAAGGCGTGATTATATGTATGTTTGTATGTAGAATCGAGCGCCAGGTTTTCCTTACCGCGTGCTACACTGCGACCTTTTTAAATAAATCCCCAATGAATTTATTTTATTCTATTCATCGAATCCAGTTTTGACATATCTGTGATAATAATAAATGTAGCTTTAAAAATGTAATTTGATTAATGTAATTTTGTAATGTAATTTAGTACCTAATGGAATTTCATAATGCAATTTAATAATACAATTAAATAATTTCATCTAATAATGTAATTTAACAATGCAATTTAATTCTCATTTTTTATAATTGTAATTCACTAATCTAAAAAGGTATAATAATTATATAATAAGGTATAATGTATCATATTTAAATTGAAACTGACTGATGTGTGTTATAAAGAACCAACATATTATTGCATGCAAGAATTTATTTTAACTTTAAACTAAAGTTTAAACCTAATCTTTAAACTTTATTTTTGCACACCGAATACGGTGAAACATGCTGCACTAATCAAAATAACAACCTGTTACCATTGTTGAACCATGTTTCTTGCAAATAAAATTTCATTTCATTTCATTTCATTTCATTTCATTTCATTTCACATAAATACTTTGTAAAAATGTTGTAATAGACATATAACGAACTACTTATAATAAATTCTTAAATAAACCCCAATGCTACAAATACTAAACGATAATTATAATTAAATACGATATGAGCCATTAATTCTAGATAGATAGGCTATTCTGAGCTACTTGGTCGTTTCGTTATATCGCCGCAAGACTAACGTCTTCAGCTTTTTATATCACTCCAGCCACGGGAATGTCATAAGTCCAACAGATTTCATTCGCAGGCATAAACTAGTACTATTGTCCTAAACTACGGTTTTTGTACCCTAAGCACGAAAAACTATCGTAATCTTATCGTATACGTTTACGATAGGAAGATCGGAGCATTGCTATTGGCCGCCTGTCTACTGTGAACCTAAGCATCGATTCTGGGTTTCGATTCTGCTAAAGCAAAACCAGTGTCATACCCATGGAACTAATAAGTACTACGTATACGTACAACTGGAATGTGCACTCACTATAAGCGTGTACACAATATAAGACTTTAATGAAATGGGTGAAAACTGTATTTAAAACGAACGGGGAAGCGAGCCGATAGAGACAGCAAGCACGAGGTCAATGTGTCCCTTTCTATTATTGCCAGTACACATGACAATACTTTTTAGTAGTTTTTTTTTTTGTGAAATTATTATTATTAATTATTATTTGTGAAACTATTATTAAATATCATAGTAAAAAAATGTGTGCTCTTGACTCGTTTCAGTCATGAAGTATCAAATTCGCTCCTGCGTGAAATACTGCTTGCACCTCTGGGATGGCTCCGCGAAATACCTACTAGAGCTCTCCACAGGTTGCAGCGAAGCGCGGTCCGCATCGAGCCTTTGCAGATGCGTAGAGATGTTGCTTCCTTTTCTGTATTTTACCGTCTCTACCACGGTGAGTGTTCTGATGAGCGCTTCCAACTAGTCCCACCCTCTCCTATCCTACACAGGACAACACGTGCAGGGCTTAGATGTCATCCTCACGCGATGCAGAATATCCGATCAAAAACCAAGCGGTTCGATGACTCTTTCCTCTGTCGCACCATTAAGGCCTGGAATTCATTACCAGCTCACGTGTTTCCTTCTTCCTACAGTCCCGGGTCGTTTAAGCGGGGCGTGAAAAAGCTTATAATGAGGCCGTCAAAAAAAAATTCTTTTCATTACTGGGGTAGGTTAGTACTCAAACAAAAATAAATTAGAGTAAGTAAACATATTATTACCTAATTAATTGTGTACCGGAAACCGGCGAGCATGTATGAAAACAATTATGAAAGTAGAAGAAACGAAAGGTGTAAGTATGCCAGGATCGTGGCAAGCGGTCATGTGGTCTCTGCCTACCCCACTGGGAAAGAGTTTTGACAGTCTTAAAAAGATATTGGACCAATACTAGGTAGGAGGTACGTGTTTTTCGCGGCAAGTTTTCTAATTGAAATTCACTTTTTATAGACAGTTATCGATAAAACAACAAGTTATTGCCGTATCGTTATGAAGACGCCGACATATTGTATTATTCTACTCTGTGGAGGATAAATAGCCGATATTTGATACTGACCATATTGCAATAATACATTTAGATAGATAGATAGTAAGAAAGAAAGAAAAGATAGATAGGTAATTCTTTATTGTACACCAATAGATTACCTACAGTAAAACTTGTAGTTAGCATGCATACAGTTTAATGTACAATGGGCGGCTTTATCGCTGGAAGCGATTTCTTCCAGGCTTATTCTTATACTGAACTAGCTTATGCCCGCGGCTCCGCCCGCGATGTTGTCGGTTCCCGGCAATTATTCGTTTTTTTCTCACCTTTTAAACCTTTCCTAGACCTCTACGAACATTTCAAGACCAAGATAAAATAAAACCGTTCAGCCGTTCTCAAGTTTTAGCGAGACTAACGAACAGCAATTGGTTTTTATATATATAGATAAGCGTGGACGTCGGTTATCGCGACAAAAACACAGCCTTTGTCCTCTCTCAAGGTCTAATCTACCCCTTTTACGCTAACCCTTAATCGCACGCCTTCGAACACATTGGTAGCCTATCACTCTCTGAACCATCGTGTTGTTCGCATATGGAATAAGCTCCCAGAATGTGAAGTGACCGCTAAGACAGTTAACTGTTTTACGTGTGAACCAGACAAATGGTTTGAGATAAATAACCCACTAGACTGAACAATGTTATATTTAAGTGACGCATAAATACACCAATCTACGTTGCTAAAGAGACCTTACTCCAGTGCAGTAATGTTGACACATCAGCAATTTTGCTGCTCGTCCACAAAGAAATAATAATATACCAAATTTCATCAAAATCGGTTCAGCGGTTTAGGCGTGAAAACGAACATACATACAGTCATAGTTACTTTCGCAGTTACAATATTAGTATAGATACAGCTAGGTTGATTTAGATCGGAAAACATTGGAGGAGGTAGGACACGGCGGTATTTCCGCCCAATTGAGCAGTCCGACTGGGGAAGTACCTGCGCTCTACAGAATACCGCGGCTATAATAACTTCGTGTGTTCGTGGTTGGCAGCGCGAGTGTGACTCACACGTCCATAGGCCACGGTAACCACTTTCCATCAGGTGGGCCGTGTGCTTGTCTGCCACCTAAGTGGTATAAAAAAGAAAAAAAAACACATCACTCAGGTTAGAACTTAACCCCGCGAGCAATCCCTCTTGTAAGGGTAATACTCTGCAAAACTGAGCTAGCTGGATACAATCTAACCCCCGTTTATGCTAATTTTGTCATAGCAAAATCACTGTTACACCACTGACACTATAAAAAAAATTACATAAAATTGTAGTTCATTACACCATACATACACCCAAGCACCTACAATATGGGGTTCTTCAAGAGGGGCATCAGAAGGTTTCTTCATGGTCGGCAGCGCGAGTGTAACACCCTTGGTGTTGCATACGTCCATAGGCCACTGTAACCACTTCCCATCAGGTGGGCCGTGTGCTTGTCTGCCACCTAAGTGGTATAAAAAAAAAGTTTTTTGACATTTATCTTGCTTTTATATAGAAAAAGAAAGAATCGCATGACATGTTGCCTAGACCTATAGTTTAATTTAATCATGTTTTTATTCTTTGCCAAATTCAATACAATGTAAAAGTTGTTCTGAATAAATAAATAATAATAATAAGGGATAGGGCTGTTTAACATCAGACAAATTTATATATGCAGCCCAGGACTCAGCCTCAGATCTCAGTCAACAATTGTGCCCGGAAGACGGCAATAGGCTCACCCCCTATTACGGGGGGCCGAAAACAATGATCGGTGAAATGTGGGTGTTAATTCACCTCTGCCTAACCCTTCGGGGATAAAAGCGTGATTGTATGTATGTATGCATTTTGATTTCTTAGAGGGAAATGATTTGCCCTAATGATTGCTGGAGTTACAGTCAGAGACAACACAGATATATTTCATAAAATAAAAATCAACAAAATATTGTATAAGTATACATTTTTATTTGTTCTATCACATTTAACATATATTATGATTATTTTATTATGGTAACATTAAAAAACTACCCACAATGACTAAAATGATCCAGCTCATAGTTAAAATACTAACATACAACAGTGAATGTACTTATAAAACTTGACATTGAGCAAATAATAATACATCTATTTATTAAAAACTTAAATATATATCCTGTAGTGGCAAATAGTGAAGGTTTTTTAGAAACCCAATAATTTTTCAGCAATATTGAATATTATCACAGGAACCAATAAATAAAATCTAGGGCGAACATTTTTTAAGAAAAATAAGCCGATAGTTTTTCAGAAACCGAATCAACATTTGTTTTTTTTTTTCACTATCGATTTTACTTCTGATAAATTATCGATTTATACATTGTCAGAAGTGAAATTGAAAGTAAAAAAATGTTAAGAAAGAGACAGAGAGGGTAGAATTATATTCACAAATAAAAGATACCTACCGATCGAATTGAGAACCTTCCTTCTTTGTGGAAGTCGGGTAATGCAATATGATACTCCTTTCTAGTTTGTTCACTATCCGCCACTAATACAGGCCACTATACGAATATTTAAAAAAGAATGAAACGATTATCGAAAATAGATTTTTAGATGGCAATTGTTTTTCTTCATTATGTTGGTACCTCCACAACAAGGAAAATTAACTAGCAAATTGGTTTTCCTTATTGTGTGTAGCTCGAAGTAGCGACAAAAGTTGCTGAACACTCACATATTTGCTAACGTTCGTTACAATACTAGACGTTAGGCATGGCACGTCCGACAGAAGAGTGAAAGTCGAGTAAAATAAGCAGAAAAGTGTCATACCACGGATACTGTTAAAATTCCATTAAATTTTAGATTTTAAAGTCATGACCTTAAAGTTCAAAATTAAAAGACTTTTGCAGAGTGAATGCAAAAGTGTTATGAAACTCTTTTTATTTAATTTTGTACTTTAACCGTTTGTAAATAAAGTTTAAAATTTAATGGCATTTTTTGCAGTGTCTTTGGTATGTTTTTTGCAGTGTCGGTGGTTTTGGATCTGTCGCGGATCTTTTGTCGCCGTATATACTTGCGGAAAAGTCTGACAACAAGATTACAATATAACATTTTTCACATAACAAAGCGAAATAAATTTACATCACAATATCAACTACTTTAAACACGCACATTTATTGAAATATATGACTCACAATGCAATAGCAAGAGTCTATTATGAAAGAATAGTGTTACAACACCTAACGGCAAAACTTTTTCAAGTGCCACTAACTACACATTCAAAATACATTTTAAAAATATTAATATATAAATACAGTGATTTTTATTGGTCACTGTACAAGTACAAAGCTACAGTGCATCAATTTAAAGACGGCTTCTCACGGTGCGTGAATCTGCGGACGAGCACGGATTAGTTCGCATCGACACGCCGTGGAAACGGTGTCGTCTGCAGTAGCAAGGAATCCGATCTACCGCGGGGCGATACCTCTAAAGAAAGTTGTTGCGCAGTTTCTTCTCAACTAGAGCATAGGAAGCTGTAACACAGCTAGTTACAGCTTCCTATGCTCTAGTACAACTTAGTTTTAAGCAGAATTTAACGTCAAAAAGATGTACGTTAACTATTTTGAGAAATAAAGAATTTGAAAATTAGAAGAAGGAAAAAAAAAAGGATTTTTAATCGTTAAAAATCCTTTTTTAACGATTAAAAATCCTTAAAAACTCTCTCAACTCCTTCACGTGCAATCTCGTGCGACACAGTTTTCGTCCATATCTATTTGCATAAGCACGTCATAACAATAAGAACTGATAAGTTATCTCACACGTTGGTTTTTTATAGGACAACATTAGTTTGAAACAGACCGACTAATGACAAAAAAAAATTGACGCGTGATACGTGTCATCGTTTACTATGTGATGAAAAATCTGCAGAATCAAGCACCGTGTAAAGACGCCTTTACATCAAAAGTTAGGGTGCATCCCATATATTTAGATATCAAGAACGTTTACAAGGTGTAATTAAACGTGAGAAGTATACAACCTGCGACGATAAACGCAAACCTGGAAGTTTATGTATTGAATGGGTTCTTATTGACCGGCAAACTTCTTGACAATATACTCTAGTTGCGCAGAACGAGCTTTTTAGGTCTCTTTGGTGACATAACAACCAATCACAAATGAGATAAAACCAATCACGGGCACACGGGCTCGCGTCATTGGTTGATCTAGACCCCGATTCTGAAATTTTCAACCACAAATTTACACCAAAGACAGTGCAAAAAAATATCATTTAATTTTAGATTTTACTGCCATGCTGTTTGAATCTAAAAATAAATGAAAAAAAGTTCATTATATTATTTAATTCACTCTACAAAATGACACTACATTTTGGACTTTAACAACATACCAGTTAAGTCTAAAATCAAATGATTTTTTTTGCAGTGTCTCTGGTATAACAGTGATTGACAATTAACAGAATCGGAGTCCAGCCCTTTTGTTGGACCATATAATACACACGCATACACAAACTTATTGACATTTGTTCAAGAAGTTTGCCGGTACTTATATCCTGTTTTAATTACGGTGCTGAGGTTTGCGTCTATTCCGTTACAAGTTGTATGTTTTTAAGTTTAAAAGTATTTAATGTTAGAGCCATTGCTCACGAGCATAAATTTTCCAGCTCGACTTGGGAAAATAACACCTCTTCACTTAATATCGACTATTTTAGATTATAGCAGTGTGCTGTAATTCGTGCGGTTTGTTTCGTGAGCCGAGGGCCTTACCCTTCCTTTCCGGTATCGTATCACTATCCCTTAGGCCTGGTCTACTATAAACGCCATCGCAACAACTGGCCTTGTGAAGACCTTACTAGAGGCTTCTATGGAATTTCAGAATTAACACGAAAAATCACAATTCACTGTAATATGACACTTTCCTACTCTTGTGTGAGACGTTGCGTATAAAAATCCACCATTTTTACTCATAAAAACTCGAATTTATATGAATTTAAAAAAATTAAATAACGAGGGCGTCTTTTGCAGCGTTGGCGCCAAAACTCCCGCTATAAAAGTTAAGTTATGTCGAACTCGAATCGACTAGATACATATGACATAACATAACAGTATTAGTAGCAACGCTTAGTTGTGACGTAACTTACGACATGACACTGAAAGCTACTGATGACGTTTATAGGAGACCTTACATTTCCCCTCTCAATAAGTTTTTCAAACGTTGGCAGGCCACGGTAACCGGCTACCATGAGGTGAGCTGTATAAAAAAAAATCAGGATGGAATGACTCCTATGTATACTGTGTAATTGATTGCTGTTGAGAAAAAAAGTCACAGTTCTGGGTGAGGCGGGAATGAATTTTGAATTTCGAATATGGAACGGGATACACAAACTGGATTAGTTAATGCATTTTGAAACCTATGCGTATGGACATAGCTCACCTTTTTGTAATATCTACATGACAGTAACCGAAGATACTAATTTTTCGTACAACAGTATACATAGAATTCATTGCTAGCAACACAAGATTCTATGCTGTATGACTACAATTCCGAATTATTAAAATAATTGACAGCTATTAAAAATAATCGCTTCAATGCCATAGTGTCTAATAATAAAAACCCTGTCCCTGATATAAAAAAAAACTCGTGTATACTTATAATACATTTTTGGCGTGAATATAAATAACATAACATTGTATACAATCAATAAAATTTGGGCACTGAAAGTAACAGACATTAATTTTTTCGTCATAAAATATTAACTCATATTAAAAACTTGATACTATAACGCGCCAAAACATGTATAACCTCAAAAACATTTTTGAACCACAGATAAACCGTAATAAAACATTTGACAACTTCAAACCACAGATTAAATATTAAAAATCTTTACACAGTATAAAAAAGTTGCTTGAGTGAAGTTCGTTCCACACAGCAACGACTTGCCGGTGACGTCACTATCAGCGTGTGGACGTGAATATTAGCAGCGATGTAGCAGACAGCGACAATAAATCGCAGCTAGTATTCAAGTCCACACGCTGATTTTGACCGAGCTTTAGAACCGTATTCTAGAAAGTGCTAGTTCTGAATCTCGATTTATCTGAGGATACATTGTATAGAGTCTGTCAAATCTGTCAAATCTGCCTTAGCATGGCGGTGTACACATAAAGTTTTCGCTTCTCTTCGACCAATGAAGTTAATGAGATATGTCAAAATCATGACGTTTTTAGTCACGTGATACATTTTTAGCGTTTTCATTGGTTCACGTGTCGTTCTAGAATACGGGCCTTAGAATCTTCGCAGAAGAAATAATAGAACGTGATGTTCCGAATTTAAATAACTAACTCGATTGTATGACGTCATTAGCGCGCGTAAATTCCACCACCCGCTGAAAATACCGCAGTCCTAACGCGCCGTAAAGAGTATAAAATTAAAAAAAAAACAGTCATAACTTAGAAATAGAATAGTCAAATTAATTGGTCTTAATTTTCGAAGCGGCTATTAGGTTTAGAATGACTGGCGCGAAGTAAGTGATGATGCAGTCAGCACCTGTAATTTAACAATTTAGAATCATTACAAATTTATCAACTGCTTCTAAACGGTAAACGAGACTACCGTAAGTGGGTCTTTGAGACTAGGGTTGAATTCTCAGTTCGGGAAGCGTTATTAAAGGTAAACGTCAGAAATTGTTCGATACCACCATCACGGTGCTTGTCCTGTGACGTCCAGTAGTGTACCTCCACCCAATGGTGTACCTACACCCATTAGTGTACCTACACCCATTAGTGTACCTACACCCATTAGTGTACCTACACACCCATTAGTGTACCTACACCCATTAGTGTACCTACACCCATTAGTGTACCTACACCCATTAGTGTACCTCATATACCTAATTATTTGTATCGTACTGTTTATGTTTTTACTTGTTTTTTTTTATGTGTTGTGTAAGTGTGTGTGTGTGTGTGTGTGTATAATAAACGGATCTTTCTTTCTTTCTTTCTTTCTTTCTTTCTTTACCAACACCCATTAGTGTACTTACACCCACTAGTGTACCTACACCTATTAGTGTACTCACACCCATTAGTGTACCTACACCCATTAGTGTATGCTACAGTGATGTTGGTACGACCCTCTACACCCGTAGAGCGACGCATCAACATCACTAAGTCCCAAGCGAACCTCCTCTGCAAGTTGGTACACCTGCTAATTAACGGATGACGTTCTGGCACAGGCTTTTCCTCCATGTTTGGGAGGTCAGATGGCAGTCGCTGCTGGAAAAGCCGACATACTATTGAAAATAAACGGATCACAGGCACCACAGTTTGTACTCAACTGGCTATAGGCTACCATAATGTGTGTTGTGGTACTTACCAGCCCTCCTCATGCACGTCAGCGTCTCCAGCATGGTGGTCTCAACCTCCTTCTTGTTGCCGCTGCGGCATATCATTGAGTATTCACCAGACACCTGAAGAACACACAAGAGAAGTTTGACTATGTTCTTAATTTCAATTTTACAAATTTAAAGTTACAATAATAGCAGACATACATAATATGTATTTGTATGTATGTGTTTATTTATGTATGTATATGTGTATATAAGTTTCTGTTTACTTGTGCCTATTGTCTGGGGGTATACATATTGTATACATTTTTATATTAAATCTACACTTTCATGTACACTAGACTTGGCCTCTCGTATTGCAATTCCTCTGTGCACTCCCGGGTTTGTTCGATGAGAACTCAACTTTGAGTTAAGCTTGCCTTTGTACAACATCTCATCTTTTTGTATACATATCACTATGTTTACAATAAAGTATAAATAAAAATGAATAAATAAAATAAGTCTCCCTCGTTCCCTAATCGCAATATCGCAACATATGTTGAGCACCCCTGCTAATTCCATTCTATTTTATATTATTTACCTAAAAAAATATAGATAATTGCGTAGACTTCAGACAACGGAGACCAAGAAAACGACTTCAAATTATGGCTAAGATACGTAACTTCATGTACTAAGACTGAACAGCTGGTATTTCATAAAAATAATGTTATACCTGGTAAATGAAGAGCGGATGATTCGGGAACTTGTCCTTTGTCTGCCTGACGATGTCCAGATACGGCAGTCCAGGCTTCACCATCAGGAAATCGGCGCCCTCAGCTACGTCTCGCGCCTATTGACAACACAACCACACGTAAGCACACAAAAAATTACCGATCGTAGAAGAAGTATAACGTTTTAAAAATAGAAATATATTTTTATCAGCTAAGTTTATATATTGGCACATAAAATATTTAAAAAAATGGAAATCTACCGCCAAATTTGGGTAATCTACCACCAAATATACCCACAAAATTCCGCAGAATATGATGAAATTGGCGGAGGTCTCGATAATACGTCACGAGAGGTCATTTATTAACGAATGCTATATCATCATGCTACTACTCAAGGATTATCGCCTGGTTCCCGGAAAAGTAGAATTTGGGCCACCCCATCTCTTCCCATGCGGTGTCGTACAAGGCGACTAAAGGATAGGGCTGTTTAACATCAGACAGATATACAGAGTGTAAAAATAAGTTGAATCGATTTCCGCGTGTGCCAAGCGAGTTTTAGAAACTCATTGAATGCAGTTGTTTCTTTTTAAAAATAAAGGAATGTATCCTTTAAGTAAAATGAGCCAACTTAAGGATTTAAGGTAGTTTCCCTCCAGGGCCTGACTTATTTTTCCACCTTGTATACAATCCAGATACAGCCCAGACTCAGTCTTAGATGAAAGGTTCGAGTCAACAATAGTGCCGGAAATAAGCCAATAGGCTCACTACCTATTACGTGCGACCGAATACAATGATTGGTGAAATGTGGGTGTTAATTTTTTTTATATACTACTTGGTTGACAGACAAGCACACGGCTCACCTGATGGAAAGTGGTTACCGTGGCTTATGAACGTGTGCAACACCAAGGGAGTCGCACTCGCGCTGCTAACCCTGTGAGCACAGAGTTTCTGTGCCGTCAGTGTAAAAGACAAAGCAGGACAAGCTTTTGGTCTTCCCACTGACAGCACAAAACTCTACAGTGAGCTCTGGCTACCTTATTCACTGCCGGGAACACAACACTAGGTTATTATGGCCGCTGTATTCTGTAGGACGGAGGTACTTTCCCAGTCGGACTGCTCAATTGGACGAAAATACCGTCGTACTACCTCCTCCTAAACCTACCACCTCTACCTAACTCTTCGGGGATAAAGGCGTGATTATATGTATGTATGTTGTATATACTATTCAAGGAAGCGGAGGAGATATCATAAATATCAATAAATCGGGCAGATTCCCATACGGCTTATGCTATGAATTTCAGAGGTGATACGATGTTTCGAAGGCGGTTAATAAAACTAAAACCCGACTACTGAAGAAATCACGTTCTAAAAAGTATTAAACAAGACAATATCAAGGATAGCCGTGGTCGTATGTCACTTTTCCCTAGAATGTATTGTTTTGTTAGACTAAGTCTGTCCAGTTCTAATAAGTGGTTGAGGAGCTATGAGGGAACAGATGAACCTACATGTATACATACACAGTCTGTCAAAATCATAACCCTCCTTTTGTTTTGCCGTAGTCGGGTAAAAAATAAGGCTTGATGCTCTTAGTCCGGTAATTACGAACCATTCGCGATAGCAACAGTAAACGATCTGTTATCATTATATCAATACTATGATTGCGTAATGGCCTCGGCCAAATGTTTGGACGATATTTGCTCAATTGTCATTCAAATCAGTCAGTAAAATCGCACGTGCTCGAATAAACAGTAGCTGATTAAATTGATGACAAAAATTCCAGAATTTACTAGATATATTTGTAGAATAATTTTCGCGTGATTCCCGGGAAAGATTGCCACATAATTTACTGGCAACTGACAAACCTGATAATGATATATATCCTAGGACACTCATAAATAATGTAGTTTTGTGTGCGTGGTTCCCGGCAGAGTAGAATTTAGACCACTCCATCTCTTCCCATGCGGTGTCGTAAGCAACTAAGGGATACGGCTGTTTAACATCAGACAGATATATACAGCCCAGACTCCGCCTCAGAGGCTTAGCTTGAGTCAACAATAGTGCTCGCAAGAGGGCAATAGGGTCACCCCCTATTACGTGGGACCGAATTTATAGATTGGTGAAATGTGGTTGTTATTTCACCTCTGCCTAACCTTCCGGGGATAAAGGCGTGATCATATGTATGTATGTAATCCACCAATTCCATTCAGGTAGGTACGAGTGTATAATGATACCATAATAGCTGTTTCTCGAGGCTCCGCTCGCGTGGACTTTTGTCCCGTTCCCGCTGCTGACCCTCCCCGATAGCGCGATGATATATAGCCTATAACACTCACAAATAATGTGGCTCTGTGTGCGTGGTTCCCGGCAGAATAGAATTTGGGCCACCCGATTTCTTCCCATGCGGTGTCTTACAAGGTGACTCAAGGATAGGGCAGTTTAACACCAGGCTGATGTATACAACCCAGACTCAGCCTCGGATGCATGGCTCGAGTCAGCAATCCTGTTTGGGGCTCGCACAATGTAGGGCAAATTAGTTGATAGAATACTTTTAATAATGTAGGTATCCATCATGCATTGTGTGTGGCCGCAAATAAAATATTTTCTTTCTTTCTTTCAATGGTGAATGGAATGCCGCAATGGGCTCATCCCCTATTACGTGGGACCAAATGCAATGATTGGTGAATTGTGGGTGTTAATTCGTCTCTGCGTAACCTCCGGGGATGGAGGCGTTGTTATATGTATGTACGTATATACATATTAGTGAAAGAATTTTCAAAATTGGTTCACTAGATCCAGATATTACCCCCCACAGCGTCACAAGTATGGATATTCTTTATTTTCTCTTTTTTATACCACTTAGGTGGAAGAAAAGCACATGGCCCACCTGATGGAAAGTGGTTACTGTAGCCTATGGACGTGTGTAACACTAAGGAAGTCACATTCGCGCTTCCAACCCTCTAAGCACAGAGAGTTTCTGTGCCGTCAGTGTAAAAGACAAAGCAGGACAAGCTTTTGATATTACCGCTGACAGTACAAAAACTCTCCAGTGAGCTCTGGCTACCCTACTCACGATCGGGAATACAACACGAGGTTATTATGGCCGTGGTATTCTGTAAGGCGGAGGTACTTCCCTAACTCCTCTGTGGGCGAACGTGCGTGTTTCTTTGTGGGTACGCGTACCGTCTCTATCAAGGCAGATGCAGTTGCGTGGAGCACAGTTGAAGCGCTACCAAGCTTAATGTTTAAAACCCGCGATGTGACTTAACACATAACTACCTCAGCTAGAATAACAAATCATTAACTCATAATAAACTTGTTATACTACTTGAAGTGTAAGTAGCTCGATACAGGCCATTTCACACGTAATAGTTATAAAAAGAATTATGTAAATAGTGCTTCGTTGTACGTTATTTTGAAATGTACCTCCTTCAGAGGAATTTTGCTGAGGTGTTCTTATAACATTACCAAATAAGAGAGAATAGGAAGCATTCTCTTTGAACGAATGGGGATTATGGGGGAATATGGGGTTCTTCAAGAGGGGCATCAGAAGGTTTCTTCATGGTCGGCAGCGCGAGTGTGACACCCCTGGTGTTGCATATGTCCATAGGCCACGGTAACCGCTTCCCATCAGGTGGGCCGTGTGCTTGTCTGCCAACTAAGTGGTATAAAAAAAATAAAAAAAAAACGAAATCATTTTAAACCACAGAGACAGCTGTGCTAGACAGCCTATGTGGCGCGGTGGTAGTGTACGCAGGAAGCGCGGGTTCGATCTTCGCTCACTGCAAATATTTGTATGCATGAATATAAATATTTGCATTGGTTTGGTC
Source organism: Eilema griseolum (assembly GCA_963662185.1). NCBI lineage: Eukaryota > Metazoa > Arthropoda > Insecta > Lepidoptera > Erebidae > Eilema > Eilema griseolum. Next base: position 3,304,717 of record OY759232.1, read on the forward strand.
GTGCCTCGGAGAGCACATTAAGCCTTCGATCCAAGTTGTCATACGAACGTCTATGGCAGTCGTTACAGGTAGTTGGGAGCCCTAAAAATTCCAACAACTGTGCCTCGATTCTGATAAAGCAAAACCACTGTCATACCACGGAAGCTGCTAAAACGTCCATTTGGTTTTAGGCTTTATTTTTTTTTTTTTTTTACGTGCACATACCCCCCGGATACCTCCCCACCGGAGCCGGTGGAAGAGGTTATGTCGGACTCGAACCGACCAAAACGCACGACGCTTTGGGTCGTTGTTGGTTGCCGAAGGTGAGGTTGACAGGCACATCCCTCGCACCCCGGCCGACACAGGGCTATTTCTCTCGATCTGGCCCTCTCCTCGGGTGTGGGGACCACAGAGTCGACTCTGATACAGCAAAACCACTGTCATACCACGTAAAACATCCATTTAGTTTTAGATTTTAAATCCATGCTATTGAAGTTCAAAATTAAAAGGCTTCTTGCAGAGTGACTGAAATAGTGGAATGAAACTATTTTTATTTAATTTTAGACTTTAAAAGTACACACATCAACAAAGTCTAGGGAACAAGGACATTTCTAGTTTTTATTTAAAAACCCTTTCTTGTAATAGTGAGTGTTTTATATCAATAGAAGGGTATTTTTATACCGTTTTTAATTTTAATTTTAATAAAAACATTTTCATACCAATTTTTTTTTTTTAAGAAAGAATTGAATTGTGCCAATATTGAGTATTACAACCTTCTATGATTAGGCACAAAAATAACGAGGTAGTAAGAAATACAGTAATTAACCGTACTTTAAACGTTTTTAATAATCTGTAGGACCTCCGAAGCATTAGCAACAGCTCGACAACGGCGTGGCATACTTAGTATGAGATTGTCAATCATCGTCTGTGGAATATGGCTCCATACACTGCGAAGGTGTAAAAAAAGTTGTTCTTCAGTGTTCAGATTTTCCAAAGAATCACTGTAAGCTCTTCTCCCAAGCAAATCCCAGGCATGCTCTATGGGATTGAGGTCGGCAGACTGAGCAGGCCATTCCAACGTCGTCATATTGTGCTCGCTTAACGCATTGACCACTACCCTCGCGGTGTGTGACCGTGCATTATCTTGCATGAACATAAAATCTTGACCGAACTGCTGTCGATGAGGGATTACCATGGGGTGTATAACCTCCTGAATGTATTGGTTTGCATTAAAATTGCCCCGTATCCAAACGAGGTCGGTCCTTCCACCAAGGCGAATTCCAGCCCATACTATGATTGTTCCACCTTGGTAAGGATGAACTTCTTGCGGATTCTGGAGACGACTCCGACGTCCAGGAACTCGCCATATACGCACTCTTCTCGAATCAGGATGAAAACCGAAGCATGATTCGTCGGAAAACAGAACCCGTGCCTATTGAATTGAGGAATTTTGCCAGAAACGATCTTGTCGCGGGGTAGTAACCCTATTTCGTCCCCTGTGACGTTCGGCAACATCCCCTGTAGACCTGTAGCGTGCCCATAATCTGCAAATTACGCTTGGTTGGGTGTTGACAGCATCCGCTAAGTCGCGTTGAGTTCGTCCAGCTTGCAGCATTCCAACAGCCCTTAACATCTCTTCGCGACTTAAATGACGACGTGACATGATGACTACAGTCACAAAAATGCACAAACCATACGTAAAAGACGTATTATTGATAATAAACGTTATTTACAATCAAAGAAAATAATTTTTATTTTGCCTCGGAAAACTGCACAATCAAACACTTTTAAAAGTTTTCCCTCCATATTCGAAAATCATTACTTATTTAAATTTATTTTTAAATTTCGAACAACTCTGTAATCTACTTTATTCTATTTTTATTTATTTGCTGCCAGTTATTTGCAAAATAAGATTTACACGAAAAAAAATAATTGTTGAGGTGTTTATTGAAATAAAGTCTTTTTTATAGGTACAACTTAGATGGCAGACAAGCATACGGCCCACTTGATAGAAAGTGGTTACCGTGACCTATGAACGTGTGTAACACCAGTGGAGTCACATCCGTGTTGCCGACCCTGTAAGAACAGATTTTATGTACCCTCAGTGTAGAAAACAAAATCAGGACAAGCCTTTGGTCTTCCCACTGACAGCACAAAAACTCTCCAGTGAGCTCTGGGTACCCTACTCACCGCCGGGAACACAACACGTGTTTATTATAGCCGTGGTATTCTGTAGGGTGGAGGTACTTCCCCAGTCGGACTGCTCAATTCGGACGGGAATACCGTAGTGTCCTACCTCCTATGGGTCTAAAATTTGAATGCCATTTTTTTCAAGGTCTGTGGTATGATAATGGTTTTGCTTTAGTAGAATTGAGGGTCTGATCTAACTGCAATGCTTCCATATCGCCATTGGACTGTAGAGTTCCTATGGCAGTGGCTTCACGGAAAATATTGAAGTTCAGCCAAATCCGCAGTTAGGTAAAGCGGACCCCAGACTCAGGAGGTGTAAGATTCGGATGCGACTGGGATTAACGCTAATATGAAGTAGATAGCTATGCTTGCTGATTGCCATGCGAGACCTGTGTAGGCCGCCTTAATCCTCCTTTCGGGCTAGTCCCTAGAACGACAGGTAAGTGCGCCAGAGCCTCATGAGCCTCATCCGTCCTCTACGCCAGTAAAACACTAGCGGCGCCATCTGAAAACCAGCGCTTCGCATACCCTGGTGTGCGGCGCATTCATGCTGAGATGGTGGCCCATTTGGGTGCGCACGATGTGCAGCGAGTGTATTCTTGTTGTGTTATCTTATTGTGTTTATATATTTGTCTGACTCTCTGTAAGTTGTGTGTTTTTGAATAAATGTTTTTTCTTTCTTCTTTCTTTCTTTTTTTCGGAAGTGTAAGCTGATAGCAATATAGCGTTGTATCGATCAAGCCTTTATCGTAATTGCCCTGCAATTTGACACGTCCCCTGTTTGCCGAGTGCGCCCTTGTCCTCTTTTCACTATGGGTGGATAGAAATATTGTACCGTAATTGCGAGGATTAGAACAATTATTATTTAATTCACCCTTTAGAAGTGCCTAGCCCTTATTTTTGGTGTTTTAATACACTATATTTTATTTTTTTCAAGTAATACGTATGTTGTTCACTAAGTATATTTAGGTTTCTATAGACAGTAGGTACAGATAGAAATTTAAAAAAAAAATTGAAAAAACGATTTCATAGATATTCGTGTATTACCTATTGTATTTACATAAACTAACGCCTATATCCCCGAAGGGGTAGGCAGAGGTGCTAGCACCCACATTTCGCCAGTTTATGTTTAGGTCCCAATGTAATAGGTGGCGAGCCTATTGCCATTAACCGGGCACTTATAAAACTGCGATAAATACACACATAACTTCGAAAAGCATCGAAAAGTCATTGATGTGTGCCATGGTAAGACCTGGGATCGAACCCGAGTCCTCGTCTCAGCAGTCCATTACCCATACTACTAGGCTACTGCGTGTATATATCTGTAATATTTTCATACAGAAGTAATATTCGTGAGCCTGTGACGTTTTAGGGGGTAATCTCTGGATCTGCTGAACCGATTTTGATAATTCTTTTACAAGAAGAAAGCCATATTATTTATGAGTGTCATCACGCTTTCAGGGAGGGTCTGCATCGGGAACGGTTTTAAAATTCACGCGGTTGGAGCCGAGTACAAGAACTTGTAAACTGTAAAACAAAAAATACAGAATACCGCGGCTATAATAACTTCGTGTTGTGTTCCCAGCGGTGAGTAGGATAGCCAGAGCTCACTGCAGAATTTCTGCTTTGTCTTCTACACTGACGGTACAGAAACTCTGTACTTACAGGGTTGGCAGCGCGACTGTGACTCCTCTGGTGTTACAAACGTCCATAGGCCACGGTAACCACTTTCCATCAGGCGGGCCATGTGCTTGTCTGCTACCTAAGCGGTATAAAAAAAATGAAATCTTTCGATCGACAAAGTACGTAATGTTTACATTCCTTCAGGGTTGGTATAAGAGTTGAAGAATCTCAGTGATCTCACTGATACAATTTTGTAAACATGCCCATTATAATTACCGGAGATTGAAAACATAGCACGGTAATACTGTTGAGTGTTTTTTTAATAATTTTATTGAAGTCCTAGCATCTTCGCTACCTATGACGTAAAAAAAGGCAAGGTCACGAGGCGATCGCTTTGATTATTCCTTACGCCTTATGCCTTTTCTGTACAACATACATCACTAACAAGGTCGGTAAACAGACTTGCTTTTGAGATTCACAAACAATCTACACTAATTTAATGAAAATTTTAAAGGTATTAATAAACTGAGTTTTCCTATAGACTAAAAAAGTTTTTTTTTTATATAGAACATGTCAATAAGACTTCGCCTTGCCTGATGGTAAGCTGAAGGCAAAGTCTCAGAAAAAAGGGTCACCATTACTTACACATACCGTGTGACAGTGGTGACACTCAGCTTGACGGCCTCATCATATGCTTTTTCACGCCCCGCTTAAAGGACCCGGGACTGTAGGAAGAAGGAAACACTTGAACTGGTAATGAATTCCAGGCCCTAATGGTGCGACAGAGGAAAGAGTCACCGAACCGCTTGGTTCTTGATCGGATGTTCTGCACCGTGTGCGGTTGACATCTAAGACCTGCACGTGTTGTCCTGTGTAGGAAAGGGGAGGGTGGGACTAATTGGAAGAGCTCATCAGAACACTCACCATGGTACACAAGTGACAGAAAGTGAAGTCGTCCCGAGAGGAATGGATAGGAAAGTTTCGTATGTCCAGGACGTGTCAATGTATCTCAATTGGTTAAAGCATTCTCCCTGTTTTTTTTTTTACCACTTAGGTGGCAGACAAGCATACGGCCCACCTGATCGAAAGTGGTTACCGTGGCCAATGGACGTGTGCAAAACTAAGGGAGTCACACTCGCGCTGCCAACCCTATATGCACAGAGAGTTTCTGTGCCGTCAGTGTAAAAGACAAAGTAGGACAAGCTTTTGGTCTTCCCACTGACAGCACAAAAACTCTCTAGTGAGCTCTGGCTACCCTACTCACCGCCGGGAAAACAACACGAAGTTATTATGGCTGCGGTATTCTGTAGGGCAGAGGTACTTCTCCAGTCGGACTGCTCAATTGGACGGAAATACCGGCGTGTCCTGCCTTAGAAGTTCACTTTTTCTGATCTATATATATATACACAAGGTAAACTTACCGCAGCCCTAGCAGCGAGGCCAGCGCTTCCTGGCGGTAGCTGGTAGCATTTCCTGTCGCCCTCCATGGGGGAGCTCTTCATGGTGTCGCGGAACGGCCCGTACATGGACGATGCGAACTTGCACGAGTATGAGAGCACGGACACCTGGAATATTGCTGGTTAGTTTGAATTACGTACACGATAATGGTGTGACCTAAAAAAGAATGTTGTAATAAGCCGCGTGGTTCCCGGCAAAGTAGAATTTGGACCACCCGATCTTTTCCCATGCGATGTCGTACAAGGCGACTACGGGATACGGCTGTTTAACATCAGACAGATATATACAGCCCAGACTCCGCCTCAGAGCTGCAGGCTTGAGTCAACAATAGTGCCCGGAAAACGGCAATAGGCTCACCCACCATTACGTGGGACCGAATACAATGTTTGGTGAAATGTGGGTGTTAAGTCACCTCTCCCTTACCCAAAGGCGTGATTATACAGGGTGTATTTTTGAAACGGGGCAGTAAGGGCAAGTACCTTAACCGTTGCAGTTACAGCAAAACGTTCTTAGAAGACCTTCCCTAACTTTTTGACATATTTTGAACTGCATTCACAGATTTTGTAAAAAACTTACAGTTGGCAAAAAAAATGCAAGAAGTCCAAATTTTTTTTTTTATGCCAATCGATTCTATTTCATGTGGGGATCAAAAAACTCTATGAGACCATTTTAGCTTTCAGTATTAGGAAAGACAGAAATCGCCAAAAACATTTCCCATACATTTCGGCAACAGAAACAAATTTCTACGATGGTCTAACTTTTTGTTATGGCCAGGAAGTGGGTAGAATTGACTGTAAAGTAAATAAAAAGAATTTTAACCCTCAAATTTCGATTTTTTTTTTTTTCAAATCACATCAAATCATTTATTTGCATAATACAGGTATTGGGATGGTACGGTTATATGTACATAGGTGCGCTGTACTATAACCTCTTAGTACAAGGTGTGCAAATATTTACATGCAATATGACAATTTTGGCATTCTTATTGATAAGAGAGAGTAATAATTAGGTAATAATAATGAGCATTAATAAATATAAAATTTACGTCAATATTAACAATGTCAAAATAATAAGGTTAAAAATGAATAATGTCAAAACAATCAATAATGTCAAAATTAACAATGTCAACTAGATATTAAGAAGGATAATCACATTTTAATGTCACGTGTACCTACGAATCAATGGAAAGTAAAAAGAAGTGATTCGAAAATCTGTGTGTTATACTTAGTTTCAGCTCAGAAACTTCGTATGAGTTATTAATTAAGGATTTTCGCTAAAATGTCGTCTAATCGTGAAAAAATTGACTTATTAGAAGCGTATTTTGTCAATAATCGAAATGCGGGAGCTGCATGAGTGTGGTACCGCAATAAGTATCCGTTGCGGCATGTGCCAACAAGAAAGGTTATTACAAATGTTTTGAAAAACCTGGAATTGCAGGGTTCTTTCAAAAGAAAGCGGCAGCCTCGTGTGGACATGGACACGGAGATTGCGGTTCTGACTTATGTCGAAGCATATCCAGAGGTATCGTCCAGGCAAGTCGCCCTTGAAGTAGGTGTATCCGACTTCCTTGTGATAAAGATATGGAAGAAATACGGCTACAAGTGCTATCAATATGGATGCATAGTTCAAGTGTTACATCCGGGTGATGATGTTCGAAGGCTTACTTTTTGCAGATGGCTAAGAGGAAAAATAAGCAGAGATCATGAATTTTTAAATTACATACTGTGGTCAGACCAAACGAATTTTTCCAATAACGGTATGTACAACAGAAAAAATCACCACTATTGGTCCAAAGAAAATCCACTAAGAGTTACGGCAAGTCATAATCAGGTTCGCTTCTTATTCAACTGTTGGTGTGGTATAATGTCCATTCGAGTCATAATGGTGGAATTTTATGAAGGGAAACTGAATTCTGCCATGTATAATGAAGTCATTTTACACCATCTTGAAAACGAGATGGACGAATGGCCCCTGTCGGAATTGCGAAAATTTCATTTTCAACAAGATGGTGCTCCGCCACATAACAGTCACCTTTCAAGTTTCCAATTTGAGCCGCCTATTCGGTACACAGTGGATAGGTGCACATGGTCCAACACAGTGGCCACCTCGTAGCCCCGATCTAACACCACTTGATTTTTTTTATGGGGCTTCGTGAAAAACGAGGTGTATAAGACGACGTACGCCAGTGTTCAAGAGCTCAAGGATGCATTAATGACCATTTTACGTAATATTCATCCCAGAACATTATTAGCCGCCATTCGTTCAGTGCAAAAAAGGATAGACTTATGTATTCGTGAAAATGGAAATCATTTTGAGCAATTTATTTCATAAACCAATTTCTTAAATGTTTAAATTATGGGGGGTATAACATCTCCAAAGCTCTTCAATGTCTATATGGATGACTTGATTGTTGAGCCCAGTAACAAAAAAATCGGCTGTCGTATTGACGATATAAGCGTTAACAATATCAGCTACGCTGATGATATGGCATTGCTGAGCCCAACTGTCAAGGCACTCAGGGAGTTACTTGGGGCTTGTGAGTGTTACGCTGCAAAACATGGGTTAGCATATAATGTTAAAAAAAGCGAGTACTTGGTCTTTAAGGCAGGAGGTGGTAAATGCCCAGAATCAATACCTCCTATAATATTGAATAAGTGTGAGCTTAAGCGAGTGTATCAATTTAAATACCTCGGGCATTATGTTACTGATGACCTTAAGGACCAAGCTGATATCGAGAGGGAACGTAGGGCGCTGGCGGTGCGATGTAACATGGTGGCCCGCAGGTTTGCACGATGTAGTGAACCAGTTAGGGTCACCTTGTTTAAGACATACTGCCAAGTATTTTACACGTGCAGCTTGTGGACCAACTATACGCAGCGTGCCGTCAGCGCTTTACGTGTCCTATATAATAATGGCTATAGAATGCTGATGGGGTTGCCTCGCTTCTGCAGTGCTTCAGGTATGTTTGCGCAAAGTCATACAAATGATTTCGCTGCAATATGGCGCAAAAAAACAGCCTCCTTGCTCTGCAGAGTTCGGGCCAGCTCCAACAGTATTTTGCAAATGTTTGCTGAAAGGCACGACTCGCCTGTTTTGAACCATTGTGCGCGTAGATGTATGTCTGCCGTACAATTGGTCTCTAAATAGTAATTAGTTTAGTTTTAAAATGTAATTTAATTTGTTTACTAATATAGTCCTAAGTATATTGTTACTAACAAAATATGAATCAATGCGTTCGAAATAAAATATATTTTATTTTATTTTTTTATTTTATTTTAAATGATTTTTTTTATTTAAAAAAGTTCAAAATTTTACCTGACCTATGAGTTTCGAGTTGATTTATCATATTTCCGTACGAAATGTATGGAAAACGTTTTTGGCGATTTCTGTCTTTTCTAGTACTGAAAGCTAAAATGGTCCCATAGAGTTTTTTGATCCCCACATGAAATAGAATCGATTGGCATAAAAGAAAAAATTTTGAACTTTTTGCATTTTTTTTGCTAACTGAAGTTTTTTACAAAATCTGTGAATGCAGTTCAAAATGTCCCAAAAAGTTAGGGAAGGTCTTTTAAGAACGTTTTGCTGTAACTGCAACGGTTAAGGTACTTGCCCTTACTGCCCCGTTTCAAAAATACACCCTGTATGCATGTAACGAGAATTGAAAAGGTTATGCTAAGGAGGGTCATGTAAAATAAATGACAACTTAGCGAATGGAATGATTTTTTTTATATTTTTTTATATAGGACACGCCAACTTGACTTCACCTCGCCTGATGGTAAGCTAAAGGCAAAGTCTCAGTAAAGAGGGTCACCATTACAGACACTAAGTGTTACAATGGCGGCTCATACTCAGCTTGGCGGCCTCATCAGAGGCTTTTTCACGCCCCGCTTACAGGCTCCGGGAGTGAAGGAAGAAGGAAACACGAGTGCTGGTAATGAATTGCAGGTCTTGGTGGTGCGGCAAAGAAAAAGAGTCTCCGAACCGCTTGGTTCTTGCTCGTATATTCTGCACAGTGTGAGGGTGACATCTAAGACCTGCACGTGTTGTCCTACCTCCTTGCGGATGGTGGGATTAGTTGGAAGAGCTCATCAGAACACTCACCATGGTAGAGACCTTTACCCAACTCAGATGGGATCGGCACTCCAGCAAAGAAGTCAACTAGACTAGCCGCGTAGTTCATGATTGTGTTGAGAGTCTCGGGGACAAAGAAGCGCGGTGAAGTGATCGAGGAACAAAGCAATCCATATCTTTAAATCATTGTATTCCGTCACGCGTAATAGGGGGTGAGCCTATTGCCGTATTCCGGACACTATTGTTGCCTCAAGCCATACATCTGAGGCGGAGTCTTGGCTGTATATTTCTGTCTGCTGTTAAACAGCCCTATTCCTTAGTCGCCTTGTACGACACCGCATGGGAAAAGATCGGGTGGTTCAATTCGCCCGAAAGGGCGAACGATACAAAAGGGTGTAAGTATTGAAATAAGGGCAGGTCGGCGGGGCGGGGAGAAAGATTATATATCTATATGTGAGTTTGCGTTGTGTGTTTGACGTTGCGTGGCGGCGGAGCCACTAGCGGCGCCATCTGAAAACCAGCTCTTCGCATACGCTGGTGTGCGGCGCATTCATGCTGAGATGGTGGCCCATTTGGGTGCGCACGATGTGCAGCGAGTGTATTTTTGTTGTGTTATCTTGTTGTGTATATATATGTGTCTGACTCTCTGTACGTTGTGTGTTCTTGAATAAATGTTTTTTCTTTCTTTCTTTCAGTTTATGTATGTCAAAAATTAACAGACTATAAAAATGTTTACAACAAAACTTACCTGATTCTGCAGTTTGCAGGCAACAAGAGCGTCTTTGATCGACTTGATCCTGTTATCCATCATGTCGGATGGAGCCACAATATGTGCACCTGGTTAAAAAAACATTGTCAATTACAGCATTATCAACATGCAAGTTTAAAGTCATCCGCTGGCTCGTGCGCTTGGACGCATGCGGGTGCACTGTTGCATCCAAATCGTATGATTTTTCTATCTGCGCAAAATTAGCTCCATATTGCATGAAACACATGAGCAAGGAGGTAGGACACGTCGGTATTTCCGCCCAATTAGCATTCTCACCTCCGTGGCCGGCTGGAGTGGCCTCAGTGAGTTACCTACCTTTTTTACGTGCAGAAATGCACGAAAAAAAAGGTAAACCAAGGTGATTAATCAATATCAATATCATCCCTACATTTTTTCTGACAAAATTACTAGTCAAGTCGTGACTACGAGTGCTGCTTACGCATCCGAAACATCGGCAGAAATAGTAAGTACCATGATTTAATTCGCGAGAAGTCCCGATACCTTGTATAATTAAAAATTACTATTACTTAAAATACATTGATTTATCACTAAAATGTAATTTTCGTTATCATTGTTCGTCTCGGCAAAGGTCATCACTTCATCAGCATACCTTGACCTGCTATCTCGACATTGTAAAAAATTCGGCCCACACGTTTCGTGTCTAGAGCGACACATACGATGAAGCATATAGACTGATAAACACATTACTCTTCTCGAGTTGCCCAGTCGGGTAAAATTTAAACGTCCGCGTCAGCTCGGTACTCAGTTGATAAAAAAGGGAAATTCAGTTGGAATTCTTTGCAATGGGAAATGCTGGTGCTCTTTGTAAGCAGCATTAAGGGGTGAACTTTAGATTACGAGTTTTTTTTATATTACTTAGGTGGCAGGCAAGCACACGGCCCACCTGATGGAAAGTGGTTACCGTGGCCTATGGACGTGTGTAACACAAGAGGAGTCACACTTGTGCTGCCGAACCTGTAAGCACAGAGTTTCTGTGGCGTCAGTGTAGAAGACCAAGCAGGGCAAGCCTTTAGTCTTCCCACTATCAGCACAAACTCTTCAGTGAGCTCTGGCTACCATACTCACCGCTGGGAACAAAACACAAAGTTATTATGGCCACGGTATTCTGTAGGGTATTTTTTTTTAAAATACTAACACTAGAAATGCTGCGTTGAGCGGGACTCAGTACGTGCGTCACAGTCTGCAAAGCACCGTGTGGTATCATTCATAGAACAAATCTATATTAGAGTCTACATTACACACGATTTGTATGTTACGTCTTCACCGCGTCGACCTTTGCAAGCCACGACCTAAGCCCGCGTCAGGTCCCGCTCAACGCAGCGGACGGCCGAATATTGTCGTTTAACCCCGCACCAGGATCACAAAGCATTGTTAGAGCATAAGCAGCAGAATTTTATGTGGTACTTTCCAAGCTACTGTCACTAGAGATGCAGACTAAAGTTTATTAGCAACTAAATAAAAAAAATTAATAGCATTTACCTGCTTTAGCATAGGCCAAAGCAACTTCTGCGATCCTTCTGGCTGAGGCGGCATGGTCGATGACCCCATTGGCGTTAAGCAACCCACAATGTCCATGGGAAGTGTAAGGGCAGAGGCAGACATCGCAGGCAATGAGTAACTGTGGTAGTGCTGAACGAATTCTAGGTAGCGCCTTCATTACGGGGTTTTCTGGTGCGTCAGCAAGCGAACCTGATGCATCCTATTCCAACACACGTATGTTAGACTTCGTACAGTGCATACAGGTATTTACATATACAATAATGTTAACAGAATTAACATGATCGTGGCAAACCAAAGGTGTATGTACCTATACCATGATCTTTTTTTTTATACCACTTAGGTGGCAGACGAGCACATGGCCCACCTGATGGAAAGTGGTTACCGTGGCCTATAGACGTGTTAAACACCAGAGAGAGGACAGAGCAGGACAAGCCTTTAGTCTTCCCACTGACAGCACAAACTCTCCAGTGAGCTCTGGCTACCCTACTTAGCACTGGGAACACAACACAAATCGCGTTAATCCCGTTAACATTATTGTATATCATGGAACGCGATAGTTTAAAAGGTATTTACATAGTCAGGTATCTACCTATATGCATGTACAAATGATATTTCAGCTTATTCTAAAAAAACTATTTGTTATTTTTATTCTACAATAAACTATTTGAAGCATAAAAATACAATCAATAGTATTCTAGTTGATCATTTTTCAGTGTACAGTCAAAAACAAAAATACTTTAGGTAATTTTAACTTATTGATCTACTTAATTTTTAACCTATCAGAAAATAAAGAAAAAAAAATGTAAAATATATTTTTTGTGTCCTCTGGAGATTATAAACTTATTTATACATTATATATTGAAACATGTATTGGAAATATCTTAATACTAATCAATTTATGTTGTTGACTGTACATGAAAAGCAAATACCTAGCCTAATTTAACATGCAACATGTCATAAGTAACAAATTTTAATACTGTAATGTAAGAATTGGTAGGATCTAGAATCTACAAAAAAAAATAGAAATAATATGTAAAAGAAAAGGCAGACAATGATAGATATGGGTGGATGACATGACATAGCTTGGAAAAAAAAAAAAACAAAAAAAAACAATAGCCCAGAGGATAAAGGAGGGCTTAAAAAATTCTCCTCAATTGTGTCTGATGTTTTAATCATAAGTAGATTGATCTCCATGCTAATGGAACATTCATTCTTACATACATACATATAATCACACCTTTATCCTATGAGGGTTAGGCAGAGGTGAACACTTATTCTTATAAATATTACTTTCAATGACCCTCAATTATATACCTACTGAATCTTTCTCTGGACCAACTTTGTTTGGCTGGTAGAGAATGCATAGGGATTAAGTCTGCCTTATGTACTTGTGCATCGAAAATTTATAAAGAATAATATTAATACATCTTTTAAGTAATTAGATTTAATGGGTGAGTGTGGGAGAATATAAGCAAATGGGGGCAATTGTCTCTGGTTTTTTCCAATAATTTTTTTTTTTAAATGAATGATAAATGGCAGTATATATTAAGCTCCAATTATTACTTAAAACTGTTAAAAGGTTTGTGTGTTGTTATGTGAATTAAAAATTGCAAAAGAACTCAATGGTGACTTTGAAAAGTAGCACTTTTACTTTGAAAATAAATGTTAAGTATTACATTTACCTTTGGATAATTCCCAATAACACCAAAGATTAGAATAGACTTCAGTCCTTTGGCACAGAGGTCAATGAGTACTGGAATCAGCTGGTTGATACCATATCTGCTCACATTGGGCATGCTTCCCACAGGCTGAATTGCGTCGTCATTGTCTCTGATAAAAAAAATAAAGCTCAGGTTCTTTTTTTGAAGTTAAGTTAATCATGTTGCTGTTTTCTCAGTGAACACAACACAGACAACTGGTAACTTATTAGGGGAGCAATATAAGTGTTACTTTTACTGTTAAATTCACCTGTTACTGAATTACCGGTTGGATATAAAATTAACACAACTACTTACAGTAGGAATACAGGATACATAATGTTATGTGGCTCGATGCTAACATTCGGCTCTTGTAATTTCCGTAAAGTGGCATGGAAGTATCCTCCTTGCAACACATGTTCTGGACTCAAATATAATTGATTCATCATGTAGATCGTAACACACGGCTGATGTTAAAGATGCTGCTATTATAAATCAACTATTGATTTTGACTGTTACTGTACTGTCTTACAATTAATATTTACACTTGGGCACGCGCACTTGCGCCACTAGAACCCTAGGACCCGTAGATGTGTAGTTAGTAGAGAAATGAATAAAAATTCAGTACATACACGCTCGCCAGTCAAGTACTTTATAACATAACATGACAGATAAGATGACAGTTGGTTGATATTGACTGACTTGACAGCCCGATAACCACTTCCAATGTTTTACTCTACTCTATGCTGAGAGCTTTCGCCCGCCCTTAAAGGTGCGGCTACACTACACCTAAATTTTTCGCAACATTTTGGCTAAAAACGCAAAACATTGTAAAGCTTTAAGTACATCTCTAAGTACGGTTTTTCAATATTTTTTATTTTTCTAATGTGCTTGTTGTTATATGTTTTATCTAATTAGATGCAATTAGATTAGATACAAAATAAAACTGTAACGGGAACTACCGGGGTAATTCCACGATACCTATAGCTATAATCGTCTATTTTACCTAATCTTTAAAACCCGACCCAATATCTATCATTCAATACTTAAATAATTTTGAAATTATATTTTAAATCGTTATCCTAACTTAGTTTTAAATTTTCGGAATAGTATGATGATAAGACTGTGGATTTATATTTTGTTCAAATGAGATACCTATATTAGATTCAATATAGGTCTTTGATAATTTGAACTTTGTGTAGCATCTTTTTCCGCTGTATATTTTTAAATAGACCTAATGAAATGAAATAGATTTAATGTCGAAGATATCGTTTATGATTTGTGATAATGTGATCCGGATCAATTAAATATTTTGTGTATTGCAATACATACATCTCAAGCCCCCAAGAGCAAGAATATGAATCTCAAGCCCCGAAGAGCGAGATTATGATCAATTCCGAAGAACTGATTCTAATTAGATTCTAATTCTTTAGTAGCATAAATGCGAAAGTAACTCTGTCTGTTTGTATGTCTGTTACATTTTCACGCTCAAACCACTGAATCGATTTTATAGAAATTTGGTATAAGGGTAGATTAGACAGAAAGAAACAAGAAAGAATCATTTACCATAGTTACTACTTGCTACAACATCAAAACGTAATAGTAATCTAAGCGTAGTATATTATGTATTTGCAGGTAGAATGGTAGAAACTATAACCATTTACCATAGATATTATTACTCTTTGGATATGGATATTATTTGCATTTGTTAGTGACATTTTATATACTCTTTGGTGACATTAGTATGTTTGTAATTTTTTAATATTTTCTGTAATAATTTTATTTCCTTTCACCTCAATTAGACTTATTCATGTAAAACTATCGTTTCAAGGACTCACCATGAACCTATTTATTAATTTCAGTTACACATTAAAAATATAATCACAATGCCTCAGTGAAATTGTGGAAGATTTAATGTTTTTTTTGTTATTCCTACATTGGCTTGAGGTTTTATAGTATAACTTTTATTATATTGGCATATTGTAACTATAGAACTTATCAAATTGAATATAAAACTTAACTAGATCTAAAGATAGCCGCCGTCGATCGTCTATACCTTGGAGGACACCATGAATGCGGATGAGGACTCGCCTAGCAAGAAAAAAGTTGAAAAACCATCCACTGATAACTTAACTGTTACTGTGGACAAAGTAGAGTCGAAAAGACTCGAGAAAGGCGACGAGGATCCAAAACCCCGTATTGTTTTGACGTTCCGTTCTGAAAAAAGCAGTGCAAAGAACAGCAATATGAAGATTGTTTCTACAGAGGAAAAACACGAGGAGGCGCCGCGCAGATCGAGTAGAACTCGTCGGCAGTGGGAATGGATCTGCGACAGTGACACTTCACCTAAAAAAGATAAATCTGGAGCTCAAACTGCATCTGAGAATGATGAGTCAGACAGCTCACACACCACACCTAAGCGGTCCACACGTCGCCGTAGCAAGGACGCCGATAACGTCCTTGCGATTGCTATAGCAAGAAAAGAGAAATCTTATGAAACGCAGCCAGCACCGCAACGGCTGTCTCGAAGAATCAAACCGACAGCTAAATTTCTTGCCAATGAAGAACTACGTATTGGACTTGAATCTCAAAATAATGCACGATTAGGCTTACAAACTGATAAATCGCCTGAAGAAGGGGTGAGGACAAGGCGGTCTGCTCGTCCGGCTGTTAATGAGGAGAAAAAGATTGCACCAGAAGTTATAGATGATGATGTGGTGGAAGTAGGCACCACTGATGATGACAGTCAGAGTCAGAATACTGTCATGAAACTGAAGCATCTATGTGAACTTGGCTTGAAAGCTATAAGCCCTGATGATGTAGAGGAAAGTGGAAATGAGCACAGGTAAAAATAATTTTGGGGATTATTTTTTTATCTATAATATTAACGAAAGTTACTGTTTATTTTTTTTATACCACTTAGGTGGCAGACAAGCACACGGCCCACCTGATGGAAAGTGGTTACCGTGGCCTATAGACGTTTGTAACACCAGAGGAGTCACAATCACGCTGCCAACCCTGTAAGTTCAAAGTTTCTGTGCTGTCAGTGTAGAAGACAAAGCAGGACAAGCTTTTGGTCTTCCCACTGACAGTACAAAATCTCTCCAGTGAGCTTTATCCACACTACTCACCACCGTAAACACAACACAAGGTTATTATGGCCACGGTATTCTGTAGGGCGGAGGTACTTCTCCAGATGGACTACTCAATTGGATGGAAATACTGGCGTGTCCTACCTCTTCTAATACCTTTAACTCTGACGGCACAGAAACTCTTGTGTTTACACGGTGTGAGTGTCACTCCCTTGGCGTTGCACACTTTCCATCAGGTGGGCCTTATGCTTGTCTGCCAACCAAGTGATATAAAAAAAGAAAAGCATAGTTCGGAAGTGTTCCAAATGTTGCTTCAAAGTATCTCTCATAGTGCAGTACCTGATGCAGGGCAGTGTGCCAATCGCCTAAGTGTCATTTTTGTTTGCAGAGATGACGAAGATGAAGAAGGAAATGAGATAGAAGGTCTAGAAGAAGATGATGAGATTGATGATGATCCCAATGTGATCAGTAAACTCCTCGAGACGGACGAAGATTCTGATGAGGAGTTCCAGTGCTCTGTAGAAGTCAAGAAAAATAGGCCACGGCCGCGAAGGTCTACAAGACTCAACTCTTTGTATGCAATGGATGATAGTGATAATTCATCACCTGTACCGGAGGAAGAGCATAAGTATGTATTTGAAACATGAATTTTAATATATTTATAGTTCATAGGTATTTGGCTCGATACAAATAAATTAGATTAGCATATGAGGTTAAGCAATACTCGATCTTTGAATGGGTGACCACACACTACCACACTTATGGCATAAGACTTTTAACACTCAATAAAATACATTAATAGGAAGGCCGACACAACAGGCTGCCATCTACTTCTCACCATATATATTTCAAAAACAAACACACATAAATCAACAAAAACATTGAGTAGTGAAAACAGTGTAGTGAACAATGAGATGCAGGCTGATATCAGTAGTTTCAACTGCTGGCCTGTTCCCCAATAATAATAATAGCTCTTGACACCAACAGCCTTGCTTGAGGCAAGGATCCAAGTTATTTATTTTTTATAAATGTGACGCTTATGTGGATACGCAGGTTGAATTATAATATATGTGTACTTACTTACTGGCAGCAGGGGACGACGCGGCCCAACAGGTGGATCCATCTATAACTATGGGCCACTTCACCAATTTTGCTCTGTATGGGGTGCCCGGCGATCATGGCGTTTTGTCAAACCTTCCTGTCCATACCCCATTATTATATGTGTTGCAAACAACCAAAAATTTATTAATATTATTTTATTTCAGATCCCGCCGTTCGAAGAAACGTCGTGCCAAGCCTCCACCGGGAGCTCTCTTTGATCACCAAGAGTGAGTATAATTGTAATCGCTGTCTAATAAGTTAACATGTTGTCATAGCTTTGTTTACAATTAGGTATCAATCAATTATCCTAATTAATTATATTTATTATTACCGCAGTAACCTAATGGTATGGATAATGTACTGCTGAGACGAGGTCTCGGGTTCGATCCCAGGTTTTACCATGACACACACCAATGACTTTTCGATGCTTTTCGAAGTTATGTGTGTATTTATTGCAGAAACTCGCGAAATGTGGGTGCTAGCACCTCTGCCTACCCTTTCGGGGATATAGGCGTGAGTTTATGTTATGTTATTTTATGTTGTCATAGCTTTGTTCACAATTAAGTATCAATCAATTAGCCTAATTAAGTACATTTATTATTATTATCTTTTTAGGGAAAACTTTAACTACCGTCCAAAGCGCAAAAGAAATAAATCATTGAACAATGAAGAAATTCACTCAGACGGCGAAATGGAGGAAACCAGGTAAATATCTCTTCTAATTATATAACTATAGTATAGGCTATAGAAAATTGTCAAAGAGGCAGTTTCAATGCATCTGCCAGGGGTATTTTTTTATACCACTTGGTGGCAGACAAGCACACGGCCCATCTGTTGGGAAGTGGTTACCGTGACCTATGGACGTGTGCAACACCAGAGGCGTTACACTCGCGCTGCCGACCCTGAAGAAACATTTTAATGCCCCTCTTGAAGAACCCCACATTGTAGGCACTTAGAAAAATCGCAGCAGGGAGTTCATTCCACAGCTTGAGTGTGCGTGGGATGAAGTTTCTTTCATACCGCACAGTGCGCACCGTCTCAGGTCGCAATGTGTGAGGATGAATTCTCTGACTATGGCGAGCGGGCACGACATAGCCAGTGATCTAAGAATTGCACGCCGCTGTCGCTACAACGTTTAATTTTAAAACGTTTTCAATTTTGGGAGTAGCACCAATCGCGGAAAAGCTACGAGGAAATCTTTTGCCCTGGTTCAGACATATAATGCGTAGGAATGAAAGTAACGTCGTAAGGAAGGCACTAACTATGGAAGTGGATGGCTACAAGAGGACAGGGAGACCTAAAATCAGGTGGATGGATTGTGTAAAAGAAGGGAGTGATTGTTGAGATGACTGCGACTAGAGATGAATGGAAGAAGTACGCATGTTGCGCCGACTGCCGACCCAAAATAAACTTAGGGTAAGGGCAGGAGGATCATCATCAGATGTACGTCATCATCAGATCTTTTGCGAAGTGCCTTTCTCGCGTGATGCACCATATATGTACCTTCTAGTGCACATTCTAACTGGAGTGCTTGCACAAAAAGCACTTAAATGACGGGGGATAGTAATATCTCTTCTCTCTGCATAGCAACCCTGCTGGTGGGGATGAAGGGTCTGAAGCCGCCTGTCCAGTGGACGAGTCCACTATCGTCGCTACCTGCTTCTGCGAGGCGCCGAGCAACGTGTACGCGGCGCCTGAAGAACTTACCGGTAAATATATTTTTTTTCCTTCACTTTCTCAAAACGTGACGCCTATGAGAGTTCAAATTATGTTGTGAGTAAACAAAAGGGCATTAAGTCAAACGGGTTTTGAAATATGGGTTTATAAAAAAATTTCGTGCCTGTTACCAAGTTTCACGCATGGGACTCGTTAAAACAACCCAATTAAAGTCCATATTAATAAACGAAATAATTTATTTATTATATATTTTATTGTAGGCTAATTACAATATTCATGATACAGAAATTGAGAAGACAAGATCAGTACAAAGGGCGGCCTTATCGCTTTACTCGGTTTCTTCAGGCAACCAAACCACGCCCTCTATGCATGTGGTAACAGAGCATATGCAGAGAGGAGGAGGCTTAAGTAACTGCACTGTGACTCTTGACTCAAGCCTGACATCATAATAGCAGGCGTGACGTAGTGCGCTGTCGGCGTTCGTTCTGTACACAACTCTTAGTCTCAGTTCTCCAGATATATTTCTATTTGATTAGATTGGGAACAGCCCACAAGTCTGTCCTCAGTTCTGGTTATAAATCTAGATTCAGGACTGAGTATCGTTCAGGAATACGGGCCTTAGTTTGTATGTACGACATTAATTATGATTAACTATTGTAAATTGACGTATTAAAAAATGCCGCAGTGGCAAAGTGGTAAAGTAAAATTATTATTGATGCCGATAAGAAACAAATATATCAATCAAGATGAATGAAGGTATGACCATCAAAGCAGGTTGCCTGAGGTGAGATTATCTGAGACGTATCCTTCGTACCCCGGCTGGCCCAGGACTGTCAATTATGATTAACTATTAATATGATTAACTGGTAACTAGTACTAGTAATTAACTAGTAAACTGACGAATGCCGCAGTGGAGGATGCATTCCTCGAAGAGCAATTATTCGAATAGCAATGATTCGCATAGCAACGATACCATTCCTCGAAGAGCAATGATTCGTATTTTATATCATTGCTCTTCGCGGCATAAAAAATAAACTAAATTTTTTTCCTCGAAGAGCAGGTTTTTCTAAGTAGCTGATAGAGATGTGGTACTAATATGAATTATTTTGCTCGAATTTAATAAAAATATCGATAAAATCATCAACTCATTTATTTTTCAAATAATAATTGAATACTACAGTGGAGCCGAATCCTAAAGTTACGTATGACGTAAAATGTCAATTTGGTATAACTAGTGATTATTTCAAATGATATTAATATTAGAAAACATTTTTTTTTAGTTTAGAGTTATGATAATGTATATCTTTTGTTTGTAATTAATTAGGAAGGTATGTTATTATTTAATTTTGATTGGAAAAGAAATAGCAGTAACAAGGTTATAGCGGCCTGTCGTTGAGATCTCATACGTAACTTTAGGATTTTTGGACATTATCTACTTGTGTTGCCGGTTTTATGCAATTAAAAATAGTCATGTGCCACAAGTATCGAAAGTTATCGATAAATTAAATTTAGTACACATATTTGTCAGCTAATCTATAAAATTTATAAAATACCTACTAATTTTAGATTCAAAAATAAAACAAAGCTTTTCATTGAAACGAAATGGCGCCCAATTTGCGTCACTTGGGTTTTCATTGTAAAAATCTTATTTAAAGCTTCATAAGTTTCATTTAATCGATCTATCGATAGAGATGACGATATACTAGTGCTAAGAATCTGAAAACTGTAGGTATGTAAATTACAGAATTTTTAAATTTTGGTACTCTAATTTAAAGGATCATGCTCATCAACGGTACTGGTTTTTCTCATGCATCAAGATAAAAATTATATTACAATTATTTTCTTTATTTTTGAAGTCATTCTGCAATTAGAATTACAATTTTGTATAGGGGTTTATTTTGTAAACTAAAAAGTTATGAATTACCTACTGCCGGCTATTCTTACGTTAAAGTGTTGCCATAATCAAAATAAGTAAATATATTGACAACTCTAATCGATTTTTTTTTGTATACGATTGGAAAGGTAAATCGCGGGGTTTTATATAAATAATAAAGCGAGATGATACTACTGTGGTGTGAAATAATTAGTATTTCACACACACACACAGTAGTCGTATTATTTTGCTTTCAAAACTTTACATAATATGAATGATTGCATAGATTTTTTTTTAATTATCTTGCTTCGGTTTGATATAAATCGAACCTTTTTAATAAATGAATGATTATACAACTAAATCAGTCATTTGAAATAATTATGTATCGAGTGTATTTATTCGAGTAATCAATTTTCATTTAAAATCTAAAATGGCAACATTGGTGTTGATGTCTCAAACATTCATTGCGAAATTGAAATTACGTTATAAATAAATATTACAGTTTTTTTGTGTTGATCGAGTCCTACTCTCCACAGTAATTGTGATATTCATTGTAACTATTTGTTTATTTCTTGTTTTCAATCACTGTCGCTAACTTTAATGTGAAATTGTGAATCTTACGCCAGGACGTTTTTACGCCAGGAAGTTTTCACTTTGTTTGAAGTTTGTGTGTGATTCGTATTTTGTTGTACTGTACTGTACTACTTAGCGACTACTGAAAATGTCGACCACTTCGCGAGAGGTACCGACGACAAGAACAATCGACCGGCGAAACCGGTGTATCAACTGTTTTTTTGCAATCCTAAGAAACCAACGCAGGTATTCTTTGGAACAAGCTACTACTCAGATGATCAATGTGTTACAGTCATGGATAACTCCTACTCAGGTAAGCACATTCTATTGTATTGACGTTTTCATACCTATCAGTCTATTTCTTGATTTCTCAGACAGTTACTCAGACAACCTACCCAGTCATTCTCTCGTTTTTATATTTTAATTTTTACTTCTCATAAATCACATATTAAAAACTATAGACAAATGATAGCATAAAACCAATGTCACAATGCTGAAATTGGAAGCACTCCGTGCTGTAAGCACAAAATATAATTATGTTGTGCGGCCCATTCAGTTGGGCTTGAAGTCAGTGATTTCGACATTCCTTTGCTCATTCTATTTATACTATATTCTAATGACCTTTTTTTATATTTCATTTCAAATATATTTTTTGATTGTAGCTGTCTCCAGGAAGTATTATTTGTTCCGAGTGTTTTGGACTGCTTCAAAATCGAGTTAACACAATGAGCGAAGGAAGTGCTATGCCTTTGCCTGCTCTTGGACATAGAAGAATCTGCTTTCTTTGTGGAAATTCTATTTTACGAGCACCAAGAACATACCCTGTGCGACATGATCGACAAGAAAGAAACATGTTAATGAGACTGGTTCCACTGCACTTGGTAAATATTTATTAGTATGTTATTGAGAATATGGAGCTCTACTTGGGCTAACAGAAAAAATATTTAAGCACCTTATTTTTTTTAGGTTTCCAGAATGGAAAGAGTATGTGCTGCATGTTGGAGATCAGCTACGAGAGAAGTACAGAGGCAACAGCACCATGAATCAAATCGTCCTACTGTAGCACATGCTGTGTCAAGTGATGATTTCAATATTCCTGAGCCACCTCCTCTTCCATCTTCAAGACCAGTAGCAGTTCAATTAGTGGCACCAAAAATCACATCATCTTTATATAGACGTGCTGCAAACACATCTGGCCACTGCATATTCGTTAATTGTTTTGAAAATGAACGTCTACTTGTACCATGTGCTATAAAAGATTTATTATTGTATCATTATAAATTCTATGTACCATCTGGTGCACGTGTTTGTCGTCACCACTTGGATCATGGTTCTTGGAATGAATTAACCTCCCAATTGAGGGATTTTACTGGTAGTCAATTTGATAATATTATGACTATGATGCAGCGAGCAGCTAATAACAGATTTGATTTTTCAAATA
The DNA here is from genome assembly GCA_963662185.1 of Eilema griseolum. Taxonomy (NCBI): domain Eukaryota; kingdom Metazoa; phylum Arthropoda; class Insecta; order Lepidoptera; family Erebidae; genus Eilema; species Eilema griseolum. The sequence continues at coordinate 3,327,782 of OY759232.1, forward strand.
TTAGGATGATGCCTCCATATTTATGTCATTATTGGCTTGGATTCAATGCTGACCAGTTTTATGATTTACTTAGCAGTATCCCAAATCTAACAGAACAGGTACCAAATGCTTCTATAGCCTTGTGCATATATTTAGTTAAGGTAAGAACTGGTGACAGTAATGAAAGGTTGGCTACTCTTTTTAATAAACCTCGAACCACTTTAGAACGGTGGATGTCAAAAGCAAGAAATTGTTTAATGAGTGATTTTGTCCCCTTGCACTTAGGGTTTAATCATCTTACTGTACAAGATGTTGCTTCTCGAAATAAGATTATACCAGAAGGACTGTTTAGTAATCCTGATTTGCCACCAGATGTTAAACCTGCAATAGTTATATGTGATGCTACCTATGTTTTTGTGCAAAGTAGTTCAAATTATTTGTTTCAGAAACAAACCTACAGTTTACAAAAACTAGACAACCTAGTTAAACCATTTTTGATTGTGTGTTGCGATGGCCACATTGTGGAATGTCTTGGTCCATACAAAGCCACTCTTAATGATGCTACAATCACAAGTTTAAACTTAAATAATGAGGGATCTTGTATAAGCTCATTTTTTAGAAGAGGTGATATTTTTCTTCTTGATAGATTTAGATTTGATAGATAGACTTGATAGATTTAGATTAGATGGATTTCGAGATGTTATAAATGAACTCCAAGAACACGGTTTTGTCACCCACATGCCAGAGTCTCTCCTCGAAAATGAACACCAATTAACAACCCAGCAGGCAAATCGGTCTCGTCTAGTAACCATGTGTCGCTGGGTTGTAGAAATAGTCAATGGTAGGATAAAAAGAGACTATAGACTATTCCGTCATGTATTCAATAATAGAGCTGCTATGCACCTCAATGATGATTTTAGGATTTGTTGTGCCTTATTAAATAAGTTTCATGTTGCCATAGATGACCCACCGGAGGCTTTGGAATATGTTACAATAGCTAAAAGTAGACTTTTTCTAGTAAACCATCTGGCAACATATGTAGCACAAGAAAATCTTAACAGAAGGAGAGCTAGCTTCCAAACAATTGATGGCAATCATCCTCATTTGGATAGATTCCCACGACTCACAATTACTGACCTTAAGCGGTTTGCTCTAGGTACATATCAATTAAAACAGGCCAGATCTTACTTCGGGGAACATGTTCGTCAGTCTGGAATATATTCAGTGGAAGTGAATACTGAAATTGATGAGGATATTCCTCTGATTTTAGGCCTAAATAATTATTTGTTAAGAGGTAGGATTAAATCCAGGCATGTGAACAGTCGTACATATTACACGTATTTATTAATAAGCAGAGACGATGCTGTAGCAAATACATTACAAGCCATAGTAGGTTATTGTTGCAACTGCCTTGTTGGTAAGCGAACTGTTGGCTGCTGTGCTCACATAATGACAGTGGTGTGGTTTTTGAGTTGGGCTCAATACAATGATATCACTGCTCCAGCATCTTATTTAGATGATTTTTTTAATGAAAATGATGAATGAAGTCATTCGCTGTTTCTATATGTATAGGTACTTACCTACCTACTTACTGTAAGGGGTAAAAAACTATGATTGATTATATACCTACCTACATGTTTAAAGTGCTACCAGTGTCACTGGATTAAATTAAAGATCTCTTTGAATTCTGTTGTTTTTTTTACAGCTCTCCTTTTTTTTGTATTTGTAACTGTTTTAACAGGAAATATAAAGGCAAAGTGCTGATTTATTTAAGTCTATCCCATCAGATATGCTAATTAATCTGCTACGACCTATAAACTTACCTCTATACACGACGGATATTTCTATTTTGAGGTTAAGTTACGTTTTCTAAAAAAACTTGGAAATGCGGGTTTTGATTCCAAAATGGCAATTGTAGATGGTTATTTGGTTAATTTATAAACCATCTAAAACAACTTTGGAATTGACGCAACCCTGTACCGTGGTCCATATTGTCGTGGTCATTCTCCTTTAACATATTATTAAACCCGATTGAGACTAAAAAGATCGACGAAGTTTGATAGCAGACATTACCCATTAATTTTCATCTGGTTTATGATTTATAAATAGCCGATAGTTTCTAGTGCACCACTAAACACAAAGCTGGTATCATTATTTCGCAATTTGACATTTGCACTTGTCAATTTAGTATCTGAGATAAAAAAAACAGATTATAGCTGACCTGGCGAACTTAGTACCGCCATATTTTCTGATCCCGTGCCCACTGCATATCTCTAAATTTATCAGTGTTTCTCTACAATATTGTGCATGTATTATACATATAAACCTTCCTCTTGAATCACTCTATCTATTAAGAAAAACCGCTTCAAAATCCGTTGCGTAGTTTTGAAGATTTAGGCATACATAGGGACGGACAGACAGGGACAGCGACTTTATTTTATAATAAAAAAAAAATTGTAGTGACATTCTGAAGACTGATTTAGTAACGATACTGTCAACATCTTAATTTATATCATAGGCTATATTCAAATAATGAAAGATCTGTAAAAGATTGATTTAATATTACGTAAACTTGTAAAAAATAAAATGATTTATATATATCTTGTAAACATCAAAGAAACTGTGATTTAGACATATTATTTTAAGGACTACAGTAAATTAATGTAAATGATTCATCATTCATATTTACGTATAAAGTAGAGCCGAATCCTAAAGTTACGTATGAGAACTCAACAACAGGCCGCTATAACCTTGTTACCGCTATTTCTTTTCCAATCAAAATTAAATAATACCATACCTCCCTAATTCATTACAAACAAAAGATATACATTATCATATCTCTAAACTAAAAAAAATGTTTTCTAATATTAATATAATTTGAAATAATCACTAGTTATACCAAATTGACATATTACGTCATACGTAACTTTAGGATCCGGCTCCACTGTAGTATTCAATTATTATTCGAAAAATAAACGAGTTGATGATTTTATCGATATTTTTATTAAATTCGAGCAAAATAATTCATATTAGTATCACATCTCTATCAGCTACTTAGAAAAACCTGCTCTTCGAGGAATAAAATTTAGTTTATTTTTTATGCCGCGAAGAGCAATGATCTAAAATACGAATCATTGCTCTTCGAGGAATGGTATCGTTGCTATTCGAATCATTGCTATTCGAATAATTGCTCTTCGAGGAATGCATCCAGTGGAGTTTGTGGCGCCGTTTCGTTTTTTTTTTCTTATACAACTTAGGTGGCAGACAAGCACATGGCCCACCTGATGGAAAGTGGTTATCGTGATCTATGAACGTGTGTAACACCATTGGAGCCACACCCGTGCTGCCGACCCTGTAAGAACAGAGATTTTATGTGCCCTCAGTGCAGAACACAAAATCAGGACAAGCCTTTGGTCTTTCTACTGACAGCACAAAAACTCTTCAGTGGGTTTTGTCTATCCTACTCACCAACGGTAACACAACAACACTAGGTCATGGAAAGGGATTCCCTTGTCCGCACTTAGCCTCCCTTTTGGGCCATTGTGCGTGCAGAATACTGGCTAGAGTAGCCAGTCTAGCTCCGCCCAGAAGCGCAGAAGCTTACTGGGGGCTTCACAGGCTTCGCGGAGCATTCCAGTATTACGTGGGCGGTCGTTTCCTCGGCGGCAAAACATCCCCTGCAAAGGGGACTGTCTGTGACACCAATAGTGTATAGGTGCTTGTGGAGGGGGCAGTGGCCCGTTATAGTCCCCATTATAGTCCCCATTATTGTTCTTAGACTTGTTCTGTCTAGTTTTAGGAGACGTCACTACAGCCACATACCACAGCCACAACAACACTAGGTCATTATAGCTGTGGTATTTTGTAGGGTGGAGGTACTTCCCCAGTCGGACTGCTCAATTCGGACGGGAGTACCATCGTGTAGTACCTTCTCGTATAATTTCGTTTCGTTCACCACCTTTTCGCGTGTGTTAAATGTGTGTGTGGTCAAATGTATACCATTAAATGTTGTTCCAGAGCCAATATTCTGCCAAGCGATCGAGATAGTGGACGGCATACGCGTGGGATGCTCGCACCGCGCCCGACGCGACAAGGAGGATGCGCTCGCGCCGCTGGTGCGCGCCGGCCCGCGCGCGCCCTACTTCCTGGCGTGCGCGCAGCACGCCGCGCAGCTCCACAAGCATATGTGCTGCCCCGCCTGCGGACTCTTCTGTAGCCAGGTATACACTCTTGTTATATTGCTTGGGACATACTAGGAGATGTCCACCCTCATAGCATACTCAAAGCAAACAAAAAATCTAACTAAACAGTCCACAAAAGCATAAACAGAACTGTCAACCATCTGTCACTCGTGACGCATCGGTGACAAGTTGTCAAACTTATTTTGTTTTTGTCAGGCACAGGCAGCAAAAGCTTTGTTTGTATTCAGCCTAAAAAATACACCAAACTAAAAACGATGTTTTCTCAAAATTGCAGGCACCTTAAATTCCGTTTTATAAATTAAAATATTAATTAAATGTAACACTGTCCAAAAATATATGGTTCACCACTACTGGATTTTTCCCTAGTAAAATACCATATCTGGACATCTCTATATAATATGCATAGTGCATGTTTCTTGGGTATGTTTTGAGGACAGCACGGGGTGGTACGACAGTGGACGAGGTCAAATTAGCCAAACATAGATTATTTCACAACATTACGCGAGCACCAGGGCCTCATTTGTCCATGTTACGTGTCCCGAAGTATACATACCGAAGAAATATAAAATCGTGACAAGCTCTGCACTTGAGTATCATAGTGTTGTGTATATATTCAATCATGAACTAAGTCAAAGAGGAGATGTCCTCTGGTTTACAAACTTATCCCACCCCTCCCCGTACATACATATTACTCACGTACTCAACCTTTTTTAAGTATTAGTAACTTTTCATATAATTAAAAATATTATTTCGTCACACCCTAATAATTTTAATATCTGTTTCTCGTTCAAAGACAGACTGAGATGTTAACAGCAGTACTGCTTCCTACTTTTCTCATTCCACATTTTTTTTTTAAATCTTATACCCGACATCTTGTCCTGCAGGGTGCATTCTACCAATGTTCCGCTGGCCACCTGTTCCACCTCGACTGCGGTCTCCCATACAACGATGTGAAAGGCAAGCCGGGGTGCCCTCACTGCGGCGTGTACTCGTACAGGTGGCAACCGGCCAACACCGACTGTGCCAAAGTCAAGGTCGAGATGAAGTGCAGTAACAAGAGGATCTTCTTGCCCGATCAGAGGGAGCAATGGTAAGATGAGGGAGGAAATACCGAATTTATTCACAATAGACAGAATCGTTCAAAATAAATGTTTATTGATATGATACTGACAATTAAATGAAAAAAAAAAGACTCATAAATGAAAAAAAGGACTTCAGCGGGAACGCTCTGACCCCTGAGCCATAGAACCTTTGCCCTAAACCATCTAAATTCTTTTATACACATATCTTCATTCATTCATTATTCTATCTATATCTTAATCGATTTGAAATTTCATTCAAAAGACTGAAGCTACCGAAAAAAGTTTCAATATTATTAATGAAATTAATATAAATTCAGGGTATATTAGGTTATCAAACTTATAGACAATTTTATTCTTCAAATTCAAAGTTTAAAAGTTATTAGTCATTCTGGTTTCTTTTACACTTATAAAATAATACTGTTCTACAGCACCCCCGCCTACCTAGGCTTCACCACACAGGCCTTAAAACTGGAGCAAGGTCCAATCATCCCCAAGGAGCTGCTGCCCTCACCGCCCATCAAGCTGCCCCAGCCGGGACAGAGCCCGGGCAAGTCGCCCACACACTTGTGCGAGGCCATACTGAACGGAGAACCTGTAGACCAACTCCTGTCTAAACTTGGTTTGTATATTCATTTTTGAACTATTGTGATAAGTTTTACCTTGTCAGTGTTTTATAGATTTTATCTCTCTCTTAATATGAGATGCGCTTTTGTCGGTGGAGTAATAGCTATATTTTATATGGAGAATCGAAGTTTCATGTTTGTAAGATATTGTCAAGCATGTTTTCAGGTCCACGTAATAAAGCTACTTTTCTTTTCTTTTTTTCTTTTCTTTTCTTTTTTTTTCTTTTCTTTTCTTTTCTTTTCTTTTCTTTTCTTGTCTTTTCTTTTCTTGTCATTTCTTTTCCCTTTCTTTCTTTTTTTTACCAACTGAACAAAAATGTCTATCTGTCTAGTACAAAAACTTTCACATCGATTATCGACCACTATTTTGTTTGTTTTGAAATTATCTGCGCCCGTTAGACTTTAATGCTACGAAATATATCATCAAGAGCCATTGTATTCATGTCACCAGCTTACTATTTACACAAAACGAGAACCCAAACGAATTTTATCTGATGTTCTTCCCCCAGGCTGGCTTCTGTGGCGTAGCGATAGAAAGTTCGAATGCTGCGCAGGGACTGCTACGGGTTCGATTTCCGCTCAGTGCAAATATTTGTATGCATGAATTAGTATATTTGCATTGATCTGGGCGTTTCTATGTATAATATGTATGGATTTACAAAAAAAAAAAACTAAGTATGTTTATACACACTCTAGATTCCATAACACAAGCTAGTTAAACTATGCTTACCATGGGTCTAGATAGCGATGTAGTAAAATAAATATTTTATGTTATTTAGTGTCGAGCAGTCACATCAACAAGCCTCTCCCCTCGCAGTCGGGAGGCACCTGCGCACACGCGGCGGCGCGGGCGGGCCATGCGGGCGCCATGTACCTGCTGCACTACGCCGGCGCTAACATCGACGCCCTTGACGACAACACAAACACTCCGCTCATGTTAGCCATCACCAGTAAGTACCATATTATACACCTTTTCTCAGAACCCTCAGAACACTGGAGAATTTGTGCTGTCAGTGGGATGACTAAAGGCTTGTCCTGCTTTGTCTTCTACACTGACGGCACAGAGACTCTGTGCTTACAGGGTCGGCAGCGCGAGTGTGGCTTCTCTGGTGTTACACATGTCCATAGGCCACGGTAACCACTTTCCATCAGGTGGGCCGTGTGCTTGTCTGCCATCTAAGTGGTATAAAAAAAAGAACCATAAAGCTTTTGGGGTGTCAATTTGGGTTAGAAGCTTATGATGTGTGCATCTGTTGGCCGAAAGCGGCTTTTAGTACAATCTATTTTGAGTTTTATCTACGGGAGATGAAGTTCATAGTCATTTGAAAGCGAAAAAGAGGCCGCGCGGCGACACGAGTAGTCGCGCGGCCTAGCTAACTTTCTCGCTATCATTTCTAGTTCAAAATTGGTCATGGACAATTATTTTTAGTTTTTAGAAATCTAAAAACATTTTTACTCATCATCCTACGAGCCTTTTCGGAATGGAATGGAACTCTTTTGTCTTAATTAGTCTCCTTTTTAGGCTTTCTTGCGTTGGGATTTTTCACACGTAAAAAAAAGGTGCTCAATCTGTCAAGAATAGTCACTTATTCTATACTATATGTAGCGACTTTTTATACAAACACATATTAAACAAATAAACAAGACCTCTAACTATTGGTTTGATTTCAATTTTTTAAACTAAAAAATAAATTACTGAACAGATTACGAAACTGAGTTTTTAAATATAAACATTAAAAAGACACATCAAGATTGTTCAAATTAAGAGGTACCTAACCAAATGGAGTTTTTTTTTTTCATAACACTTTGATGGCAGACAAGCACACGGCCCACCTGATGGAAAATGGTTACCGTGGCATATGGACTTGTGTAACACCAGAGGAGCCACACTCGCGCACAGAAAGTCTATGCTTACAGGGGTAAGCATAGACTTTCTGTGCCGTCAGTGTAAAAGACAAAGCCGGTCAAGCCTTAAGTCTTCCCACTGACAGCACAAATTCTCCAGTGAGCTCTGGCTACCCTACTCATCGCTGGGAACACAACACGAAGTCATTATGACCGCGGTATTCTGTAGGGCGGAAATAGTTCCCCAGTCGGACTGCTCAATTGGGCGGAAATACCTCCCATAAAATGATATAGGAGTATAGATTAAGACAGACCTGGGTAGAATTGTTTGCTAATTACCTTGCAATGTGCTCGTTGCTCGCTTAGCCGTAAGTCCCCTCTTGTAAGGAGAGAGAGAGAGTGAGAGAGGGGGGAGGGTGTTCGTGGGGATATTGCGCACAATAAAGAAAGTCCCGTCTATGACTTCATAGTGTCTTTTATTTACAGCACTCCTAGAAAAGCCTGACAAAATAGAAAATGAAACGCTCAAAGAAACTGTCAAAAAGGAACCTGACGATATGGAAGTTGATCCTGGTAAAGATTCGAGTGTTTCTAACGTGAAGACTGAGAAAGAGGATGACGAGACTGCGAAGGAAGGTGATGAGACTCTGGAAGAAGATGATAAGACTGTGAAAGTAGATGATAAGACTGAAAATATTAAGATTGAGAAGGTAGACGCTCCAAGTAAACCGAAAGATGAAGATCTAATCAAAGTGATCAGATATCTGCTTGCTGCGGGGTGCGATATTAATTTTCCGGTGAGTTTGATTTTAATTTATACTTTTGCGCTCGTATATCTCTGAAAGGATAGTCAGAGACGAGACTGGTCGTTCGACGAGTTCGTTCAAGGAAGAAAGTGTAGATATAAGTATGTTTAAATTAGGTATTAGGTAAAGTGTATGTCCAAGACGAGACTTGAAGACGCGACCCGTCCCTTACAGAGGGAATGCTCTCAGACACGTTTTGGATATTCGAAATTCTTCTTACAATACTCTTGAGGCGACGGTGCAGCCATTTACATATAGTCTTGTGAACTATTGGAAACAATGAATAAGGTTACAAACATTTTTAAACATTGTTTTTTTTTCTGATTGACATAACATAACATAAACTCACACCTATATCTCTGAAGGGGTAGGCTGAGGTGCTAGCACCCACATTTCGCCAGTTTAAGTTTAGGTCGCAATGTAATAGGCGAGTCTATTGCAATTAACCGGGCACTTATAAACCTGCGATAAATACACACATAACTTCGAAAAGCATCGAAAAGTCATTGGTGTGTGCCATGGTAAAACCTGAAACCGAACCCGAGACCTCGTCTCAGCAGTCCATTACCCATACCATTAAACTACCGCGGTTGTTTTGAAATTGTAGAAAAAGATAGCATATTAATTGCTTTAAAGTTTTAATAAATATGTATGCTTTACTATTTACTCTTATACCGTGGCAGGGTCTGGAAGGCCTGACCGCCCTGCACCTGTGCGCTAAGCTGGGCGGGCCCCTCGCGGGCACAGTGACGTCATTGCTCCTGGGCTACAGCAGCACCGAGCTGGAGTGCCGCGACCAGGGCGGGTGGACGCCGCTCGTCTGGGCAGCAGAGAACGACCACACGGATGTTGTCAAGTGCGTATTGCTTTGGCTTCAATATTCATCATTATCATGGATACCTAAGTCCGTGAGAAGTGTAGGAGAAAAAATATGAATAGAAAGATTTGCTCACGTGAAACATATAAATAACTTTTCCCTACGACAGTGAGAAAATATATTTTCTCTTCTCGCTTTTCTTTTTTTTTCTTTTCTCTTTTCTCTTTTCTCTTGTCTCTTTTTTCTTCTCTTTTCTAATTTTTCTTTTCCTTTTCTTTTTTCTTACTGTGTACAGGTTATAAGTAAGAAAAAATAAGGCGTATTGGGTGCGCTTCGAATCATTTAGACTCACGCTTGAATCAAAAGCACACTTTTTATGCTGCAGAGATAAAAATATTCCTATGTCACAACCATAATTTAACCTTTCACATTCAATATGTGCGTGTTGCCGACAACAGGGTGCTGCTGGAGGCGGGCGCGGACGCGCTGTCGACGGACAACGAGGGCAACTCCGTGGGGCACTGGTGCGCGCTGAGCGGCGCCGCCGGGGCCCTGCGCCTGCTGCTGCACGCCGACGCTCAGGCCGCGCGGGCGCTCAACGCGCACGCCGACACGCCGCTGTGAGTGCTCCGCGTCTTACTGTAGCCAACACACTTCGAAGTCGAACTCATTTAGTTTCAATCTTGAACAATAAAATTGCTTCTTATTGACGTCAACAATAATCTACTTTAGGCTGTAATTTAGGAGGTAGGACATGGCGGTATTTCCGCATAATAGCAATAGTGGTATGGGTAATGGACTGCTGAGACGAGGTCTCGGGTTCGATCCCAGGTTTTACCATGGCACACACCAATGACTTTTCAATGCTTTTCGAAGTTATGTGTGTATTTATCGCAGGTTTATAAGTGCCCGGTAAATGGCAAAAGGCTCGCCACCTATTACATTGGGACCTAAACATAAACTGGCGAAATGTGGGTGCTAGCACCTCTGCCTACCCCTTCGGGGATATAGGCGTGAGTTTATGTTATGTTATGTTATGAGCAGTCCGACTGGGGAAGTACCTCCACCGTACAGAATACCGCGGCTATAATAACTTCGTGTTGTGTTCCCGGCGGTAAGTAGGGTAGCCAGAGCTCACTGGAGGCTTTGTACTATCAGTGGGAAGACTAAAGGCTTGTCCTGCTTTGTCTTCTTCACTGAAGGCACAGAACTCTGTACTTACAGGGTTGGCAGCACGACTGTGACTCCTCTGGTGTTACAAACGTCCATAGGCCACGGTAACCACTTTCCATCAGGTGGGTCGTGTACTTGTCTGCCACTTAAGCGGTATAAAAAAAGGCCTAAGTTTTTTAACATAAGAGACGCATTTTTTAACATAAACATAACATAAACTGATGCCTATATCCCCGAACGGGTAGGCAGACCCACATTTCGCCAGTTTATTTTTAGGTCCCAATGTAACGCATGTTTTTAAGACGTCAATTTACAATCGTTCGTTAAGGCTAGTGACTAACCAAGGGCCAGAGAAAGCCCAAGCGGGTATGGCACTATGGCGTCTCCACTTTTACCCGAAAAAATGTACTCAGACTGTACAAATCGCGGTTTTTATATCTCTTTGGTGGGAAGCGCGGGGCGTGACGATGGGGGTTGACTTAAACCAGTCCTGGACTCATGTAAACAATAAGCATAAATGAAAGAAACAATTAATATATCAAAGAAAAGTCAGGGCCACTACGTGTTCCATTACAAGTGCCGCGCAGTGTAGCCGCGATCCAAAGGAAGAGAGATAAGGATCTATCTCTCCAGGATGGAGCTATTTAAGGTATAGCTAAGCTCCGTCCCTCTTTGTGTGGATCGTAGCCCAAAACATGATCGCTTATAAGCGCGTTACTCAATCAATTAGCCCACCGCAATACACTGCTGGACATAGGCCTCTCGTAATGTACGCCATTTCATCCGATCCTCTGCCTTCCGCATCCAGTCTGTCTCAGCCACCAGGTCGTCAGTCCATCTGGCCAGGGTGTGTCCTACCTTCCGCTTGCCGACCCTCTTTGTGTGGATCGTAGTCCAAAACACAATCACTTATAAGGGAAGCATGAAGTGATAATGTTTAAACTGCTAAAATAAGCGTTAGGCATTTTGGTTCTGAAAAGCTTGTTTAGTGCTGGACTGAGAAGTTATCGATTATTCATATCTTTTACAGACACATAGCGGCAAGACAGGGACACTATGCTTGTGTGGTCATTCTACTCGCTCGCGGAGCGAGGGTATGTATAAAATATTATTTGTTTTAAATTTTTGCAGTCCATAATTTAATCATGGTATTTGTGATGGGAGATAAAAATGATTGCAACAATATCAAACTTGTTATACCACCATATTATAATCCCATTGAATAATACATGAATTGAACCTGTGTACAGACGGACATCGAGAACTCTGCCGGGGAACTCCCGGTGGAAGTGTGTACGGCGCAGTGCCAGAGCGCCGTGTCACTCAACATGCAGATGGCCATCGCAGTTCGCGGCAAGCTGTCGCGGTACAAACTACTCTCCAGGTACGCTGAATTGACCCGTATTGCAGGCTAGCAAAGTATATTGTTGAATTTCACTTTCAATACGATGAACACGCTAGGCGTGTACTTATATCTTATAAGCAAGTGTCCTAAGACACGCCTAACGTGTCCATAATATTTTAATGTTAATTTTGAATGCTATTAACACCTCTGGTGCAGACATTTTTTTCGTGTTAATGGAACACGCCTGGCGTGTCCGTGATGTAATTTTTTAAAGCCACTGACATTTTACGTTCTTATATATTTTCAGCAGGTGCCCATAATAGTTTGAAAATTAAACCTAATTGAAACTTCTGTGTAATCGAACTACTATTGAGCGTCGGTCTGTATAATATTATTAATATTCTACAAAATAAACATTTACATTCAACAGCGACATATCGAACGGGCGTGAACCGTTCCCAATCCCGTGCGTGAACGAGGTGGACGACGCGACTTTGCCCGACGACTTCACGTACGTGACTCAGCACGTCACGCCGCAGCCCATCAACCTCGACACCTCTATTGAAACTATGCAGGTCAGATACGTACTCCTTTTTTTGTATCCCGCCTGAGCATGTGTAAATGATCCCCCATACTTTACGTTTCTTTTTTTTTTTTTAAACCACTTAGGTGACGGACAAGCACACGGCCCACCTGATGGAAAGTCGTTACCGTGGTGCTTCCACTGACAGCACAAATTCTCCAGTGAGCTCTGGCTACCCTACTCACCGCTGGGAACACAACACGAAGTTATTATAGCCGCGGTATTCTGTAGGGCGGAGGTACTTCCCCAGTCGGACTGCTCAATTGGGTATTTCTGATTACTAGTAAACTAAAGTTACTAGTATTCCCGTGACTCTTCCAATTAATTAATACAAATTTTGACGAGGAGCAAAAGTACTGAAAAAAGTTGCTTCGTCTAAATATTCGCAGAAACAATTGCCGCTCGCTGGTCCACGCCTGGCGAGATTTGCCTCGCAATTCAGTGTTCGTCTAAATAGAATTTTAAAGCAATAATCGTATTTTAACATATGGCGTTATGTTACTTGCGAATCTCGTATGGTATAATCGTAGGCGAGAATTTAGTGTTTGCGTGTGTGTGTAAACATTTGATATGATAATGGTATGGCGATTATTACTGGTGATTACTAAGTTAATTAAGTCTAAATGACGTCTAAGTTAGAAGTAGGTCAACGTCAGTAGCATAGTGACCGAGATTCGCATCCAGGAATTCACGGTTGGCTGAGTAACCACTAAGTTCCTGACGTTAATCATCATAATATCCGGGGATAAGGGCATCCTCGGAGGGTTAGGCAGAGGTGAATGAACATCCATATTCAACCAATCAATGTATTCGGTCCCATGTAATAAATAGGTGGTGAGCCTATTGCCGTATTCTGGACACTTTTGTTGACTCAAGCCATGCATCTAAGGCTGAGTCTGGGCTGTATATATCTGTCTGATGTTAAACAGCCCTATCCCTTAGTCGCCTTGGAAAGAGATGGGTGGCCCAAATTCTACTCTACCAGAAACCAAAAAGCCACGAACCAATTTCAACACGTATGTGTTCTATATGTTTTTAATCTTTAAATTTTGTTACAGGGTTGTGATTGCAAAGATGGCGACTGCTTATCAGGCGATTGCTCGTGTTGTGCTCTCGGAGTTCGTAGTTGGTACACGCGCGGTCGGCTTCAGTCCAACTTCCCGTACCATGATCCCCCCATGTTGTTTGAATGCAACCAGACTTGCGGTTGCAATTTGGTAAGTATTTACTTGTGTAATAATGTTATCTTTAATTTCTAGATAGAGGTATAAAAATCTCTTTATTGGCACTTATAAAATTTGGACAAGTGTTCCTTTTATAAAGAATTAATATCATTTGCTACTATTTGTACCCGTTAACGGTAGCTCGTGACTGTACGAAGTAACGGATAATTATTCCCTTCTGATAATTAGACAACCGCGGTAACCTTGTGGTATGGGTAATGGACTGCTGAGTCTCGGGTTTGATTCCAGGTTTTACCATGTCACACACTAATTACTTTCCGATGCTTTTCGAAGTTATGTGTATTTATCGCAGATTTATAAGTGCCCGGTTAATGACAATAGGCTCGCCACCTACATCACACATCGGGATCTAAACGTAAACTGGCGAAATGTGGATGCTAGCACCTCTGCCTACCCCTTCGGGGATATAGGCGTGAGTTTATGTTATGTTATGTTAATTAGATTTGATGCAAATATCGTAGTTATGATTTACGAGTGACACGCACTCTTCGCAAAATCACATTTCTCGTATGAACGATACCGATAATTTGGAGCTCTTGTTCTTGGAAAAATAAAAACTACATTTCTACTATAAACACGTATCGACTAAATGGTACAGTTAGAAGGATGTCGTAGCTAGTGTGTTACCAATTAAACTGTGTTGCTATCGTCGGCGCATCGGTGCAGCGCGTGTGCAACAACAGCGTGGTGAGCAAGGCGACGCTGGCGGGCTCCATGGCGGCGCGCTCGCTCGTGTTCCGCGCGGGGGGCGCGCGCGGCTGGGGGCTGCGCGCGCGGCAGGCGGCGCCGCGCGGCGCGTGCGTGGGCGCCTACCGCGGGGAGCTGCTGGCGCTGGCCGCCGCCGACACGCGCCCCGCCGACCACTACATGTTCGCGCTAGAGGTCAAGCAGGACTTGCTCGAGGTACCATTCTATTTACAAACATTTATTTATTTATTTATTTTTCATTCATACATACTGTGTCATTACAGGTATTGCCCAATGCGACAGAGTAATAACATAATAATAATAATTGGATTTACAATACATCATGCTTCAAAACTAATAATGGTTCTTAAGTATACAATATTATTAATTAAAAAATTATAAAAGTAATAACAGTACATATAACATGTATATGTTCAAACCCTCTTAGACTTGCTGTCATAACTGTGTTCTATGTGACCTATACTGTCCGCTTAGTTTTGAAGACGAGATCTTATATGTGTAAAAAATAATCGTCGCAATGTATGTATAGTAAAACCAACGATTGAGCATTTTCGGGAATCAACATTATGTAAATTCAACATCGTGATTCCAGAAAATTCAACTTTTTACTATTTTTTTGCAATCAAATGTATCAACATAATTTATAATTTTTGGATCGAAACTATGTTATGTTGAATTTTATGTTGATCTTGGCAATCGTGTCAGTATATCATCACTTATCAGCAGGTGTGATAGTGGTGAAATGTGAGCCTGACACATTATAAAAAAGTGCGCAGTGGTAGCCGCACTAATCAAACTTATTGTTGCACTTGAAATTAATGTAATTTCAAGTGCTGCAATCGTCAACAGATTCCAATGACACAGTATTATTAAACGAATAAAAAATATATCAGCTTTCAATCACGTTGTGCACGTGAACGGCTTCACCCACAACCTGCAAGAGAAACAAAATATTTTAATAAATCTATTTACTATCACTATTGAAGTAACTATAGTGTGCCTTATTGCATACATTGGATTGGTCTGCCGTTGGTCTTGGTTGCCATACGAACATCTATGGTAGTCGTTACGAGTAGTTAAAGCTATCAAAAATCCGACTAGTCTAACTACAGTACTTCGATAGCGCTAATTGTTGTTCAGATGGCAGTCGCTTTACGGAAAATATCGAAGTTCAGCCTAGAAAGTTACACTAGAAAGCCAACTGAGTTAAGAAAAGGCTCAGAGAATAAAGAGTGTGTCAAAAACTTATTTTTGTCTCATTCCAGCAATGCGACGATAAAACACAGCTGTGCGTTGACGCAGCCCAGTACGGTAATGCAGCACGCTTCATCAACCACAGCTGCAAACCTAACTTGGTGCCTGTCAGGGTCTTCACGCAGACCAGGGACCTGAGACTACCAACCGTCGCCTTCTTCGCTATTACAGATATCGAAATTGATGAGGAGTTCACGTTAGTATTCACATCTAATAAATTATAAATATGTCTTTTCATTCATATATACAAATTAACTTATAAAGTGTTCTACTTCAATCTCTAATTACCATTTCCGTATGTGTTATTCCAAACCTTTTCTGCGTCAAATTACTACCAATCCCATTGAACTATTTGGCATCTTTGATTCACAAACTTATTCGAAATTGTTTGATCGTTTGAAAATATATAATACAGTAAAAGCTCCTTATTCGCGCTTCCTTTATTCGCGTTTTCACTATTCGCGGATTGAAAGAAATGCGACCCAATTTCTATATTCGCGATGAAAATTTTTTTTATTCGCGGATCTAATAAGTACATACATAATAATAAAATTATTCCAATAGGTATTCAACTCAATATCCTTGTCAAAAGTAAAATAGATCTTATTACAAGTATGCCTAAAGTATGTTGTTAAATGATGTCGCCGAGGCCTTTGACACTAGCCACCTTCGCCGCGATCGGTATTTTTGAGAATGTAAACAAACAGAAATAAAAAAGTAAAATAGACCTTATAACAAGTTGCCTAAAGTATGTTGTTAAATGTCGAAGAATCTGTGCAAGCTCAAATTTTGACTGCCGAAGCCGAAATCGCGAATAGAATAGGACGAGATGGGTTCGAACAGATAGAATCAAGTGACATTCAGGAATTGCTTGAATCGCAAGATGAAGATTTGACTGAAACTGATTTAGAGGAAATGTTAAATTCACAGCCCATTGAAGAAGAGGCTTCAACAAGCACTGGAAACTTGACATTTAATTTCAAAAATCTTAGTGAGGGTTTAAGAATGGCAAATGAGCTCTGCGATTTCTTTATGAACATTGATCCGTCTATGGAACGAAGTCTAATTTTTAAGAGCTAATGCGACTGCTGTATATCAGTCTGAAATGAAGGAGCTTTTGAAAACTGCCAAGCAAGAAAAAGTTACAAAATTCTTCAAACCATTGCCTAAGCCTTAAGATAATTAATTAAAATGTTCAAAAACTTCAATTAAACTATTTTTTAAATATGTATTTGTTTTTTTTATTTTGTCACCTAGGAACGTATCCCCTATAATCCCATATAAATTACCATTCCGTATTCACGGTTTCTGTATTCACGGCATATTTATGGAACATATACCCCGCAAATAAAGAGCTTTTACTGTACATCTATTATTATATGTATGTCTGTTGATATATCTCAGTAAAATGAAAATTGCCTTGTTTCTTCTAGATTTGACTATGGCGACAAATTCTGGGCTGTAAAATCAAAATGGATGAAATGTGAATGCGGACATACCGAGTGCAGATACCCTGCGAAATCTACTGACGAAAATGAATCCTCATAATTGTAATATTATTGTAAATAAGTTATTATTAAGTGTTTAATGTATTTATTGTAATCAATAGTTGTAAATTACCATTAAAATAATGTAATCATATAGCAGCGTTTTTTATTTAATGATAAAATAAATTATAGTGGGAGTACAATACTTTACAAAAACCATATTCATGCAATCACACATTAGTTTCTATAAGTAATTCAACGCACAAATAGAGATTATTACAGCTTGAAATACGGGGACACGCATAACCTTTCACTGACATTAAATAAAGTAAGTTAATCTAAGTGAACATCCTAAGTAGTAACTTTATTTTAAGCATTACGTAACTGCTCTTTTCAATATTCAAAATTAGTGTAATCATCCGGGACCGCAAAGCTCCATTGCATGTCATGGATCACACCCAGCGTGTCCATAATGAATTGAATTTAAAATCATTTTCCAATGTGGCAACATTGGAAACCATTCGTCAAAAAAAAAAAAAAAAAAAAAACAAGAGGAAATGTCATTCCTATGCTTAAAAGACTCGTATCCATATTCTACTAAATAAAAAAAAAAGAATGTCAAGCCAAAAAACAATAACAAGTTATTGTCAAAAGTTCAATTCAAAACTCCAACGGACTCGAACAAAAGTTTTATTTCATAGTGATTCAAATTGGATTCCAATGATAAAAATAATGTGTTATTTGTGAATATTCACCAAAAGCAAGTGAATTTAGCTGTGAAAGTGCTTCGTAAACATTAGCATTTACTATCTATACATAGCATATACTATCATAAATGAAATAAATTGTATAAACATGAGCGGTAACAGAGAATCGACATCAAACAGCATTAAGTTTGCGCCGATGCCGATGTCGGCATTGATGGCCAACTTCTTGCCTTTGAAGGAAGACAAACCTGACAGTCGCGATTCCAGCTTCTCTTCCGCCGACGAAAGCGACGACTCATACGGTGCAACAGTGACTAACAAGCCATCTCCCAAGACGAAAATTAGCAAAGAGTTTTATACTCCAAGAGTCAAATCTCTACCGAAAGACATTAAAGCCTTCGCCTCAGAGAAGAAAATTGCTAGCAATGAACACGATAAGGAGAATTCTAGTGATAATTGGGCGCCAAATCAAACATATCCCTCTAAAGAAAAAATTATTCAAAGTGTCCATAAAAACTTAAATTCTAATGTTTATTTAAATTCAGAACACAAAAAACGCAATGTGCTCATGCCACACAATCCAAATAACGTGAAACCCCAAAATTCAAGTGTCAAAAAGACTCCAGAAATTGCCAGAGTTCCAAACAGTGGTCAAAAGGTGAAATCAGCCACGCCTAAGATAAAGTCAGGTATTAGGAGGTTCACACCAAATTCATCAGTTCCAAGCAATAAAAAAACGCCACTAAAGGCAGTGATACAGAACAGGGATAGAGTGAGATGTGAACTCTTCACACAAAAGCAACAACAAGATGAACCAAAGCCACCTCCGCCGCGAGAGCCTCTGGCTAAAGTACCTGCACCTGAAACTCCAATGAATAACAAGAAACCTACACCTGCGTCTTATGCAGCCACACCTTCATACCCTCAGGGAGTAATCAATAACCAGAACTCAAAGATATTATTCAAGACAATTAGTATAAAGGATAAAAAGTATATATTTATAAAGAAATTGGGTGTAGGTGGTTCTAGTGAAGTGTATAAAGTGAGTATTGATAAAATTAAACCTCTTGTAAATGTCTTATAAGTATATATATATATATATATATATATATAAGGATTCTAGACTGTACAGGGTCCTACTAACACTTTTGGAATCCAAGTCCTCTAGGGTGATGAAAGTCAGCTGACCATAGCATAGCCTCTTCTAGAAGATACCAGACCAAAATACCAGTCTAAAATAACATACCCTGACTGAGCCGAACCGAGAGATTGTTATAAGGATGATGATTATATTAAGTAGAGGGGCCCATAAATGTTGTAAATTGTTCAGTGTAATTTCTTTTACATATTTCTTTTTCTTTTTTTGCATTGGTACTGAACATAACACTAAAATATTATATCTGCATAATAATCTACCATTTGTAGGGGTGTCGTAAGAGGCGACTAATCGAAAAATACTCAGGCGATATAACTGAAAGAGAAGGAACTCAAAACATAACCCTGTACCAACCCGTCTGGCCTACTGTTTCCACGCCCAGTAGTAAATCAAAAATTGATTAATTGATTGATAGTGGCCTTTATCTCATACAGTACAGACTGGCTTAACTGAGGAAATAATGCCTTCACATTGAATATCTTCCTGTAAGATCTGAGGTTGAACTGTTTAATTATATGGCAATCGGTTCACATCCGCTGTTACCGCAGAAGTTGCTTAAGCTAGCATTTTACGTACATAGCCCGTACAATATAAAATAAGTAGCAGTATATTTTGCATTTTTATTTGCTAATTAAACTTTAAACACAAGTACAGAGGCGGATTGTATCAATATTTTATTGACAGTGCCGTGTGGTTTCCGGCCGAGTAGAATTAGGGCCACCCCATCTCTTCCCATGCGGTGTCGTACAAGGCGACTAACGGATAGGGCTTTTTAACATCAAACAGTTATATACAGTCCAGACTCAGCCTCAGATGCATGGCTCGAGTTAACAATAGTGCCCGGAATACGGCAATAGGCTCACCCCCTATTACGTGGGACCGAATACAATTATTGGTGAAATGTGGGTGTTAATTCACCTCTGCCTAGCCCTCCAGGGATAAAGGCGTGATTATATGTATGTATGTATGTTGAAAAATGTTGGCTTATTAACATTTCAATAAAATAATAAAAAACCAAATTAATGTCATAGGTGTAATTAATGTCATAGGTGTAATTAATGTCATAACCGTTCTTTAGCAGTCAACCATAGGTGGTGGTTACCATGGCCTTATAATCCCTTTCCCTGGAGAAGGCAGAGAAAAGTTGACAATACTGTAATACATTCTCTAGCATATCATTATGACGTAATTCTACAGGTACTAGAAGTGGGCACATCATGCGAGTATGCTGTAAAGTGTGTGTACCTAGCCACAGACCAGGACCTCGCTCAAGGCTACATCAATGAGGTGCGACTACTGCGTGAGCTGCAGAACTCAGACCGAGTAATCCGACTTGTTGACTAGTGAGTACACATGTTGGCTGTAAAACATAAATTGTTAGGCCCTCCTCGATCTTCTTTTAATAGGAGGTGGGATTACTGTAGTCTTTGTTGCTGTAACAATCTTCAACTTGTAATTTTTTTTCATTAGTAATAACACAGAAGTTCTAGGAATCTTGTTAACCCCTCCAGCCATGTTAGATTGCTTATTTTAGAAATGGGTTCATATCGGTAGCGTAATGACCAGACCAGGATTCGAACACGAAACCACTATCGTAAATCTGACTCCTTAACTTAGGATATATAACTGACGTACAACTAAATTTAATTGCCCACAAATATGATCGCACGTAGTTACATTAGGGTTGGTCAAGCATTATTTTATAAGGGCCTTGAAATGTTAAAAGATAAAAGATAAATTTATTTCTAGAAACATGTGTACAGATGATGTTACAAAGTATATTACAATGCATTGCGAGTTTCAACACGTTCTGTCAATGTAGACATACAAATATGAGTATACGTGTTAAAATGATATAAAATAATTATTAGCACACCCGCGGCAGGTCGATGAACGACCTCCGCCCCCCATGAGCGCAGGCCTGGGGGTGACTGGTGGAGCCGCCTGTCACCCTTGCAGAAGCAGGCCGCGACTCGCCTGGCGCGGCTCCGCCTTCCGGGGACGAGTTGGGGACTCAGTGGTCCTCCTCGTGAGAGATGGCCCTGTGTCGGCCAGGGTGCGAGGGATATGCCTGTCAACCTCACCGTCGGCAACCAAAAACAACCCACAGGCGGCGTGCGTTTTGGTCGGTTCGAGTCCGACATAACCTCTTCCACCGGCTCCGGTATGGGATATCCGTGACGATTTTGCTCACGAAAAAAAAAGCACACCCGCGCCCCTCGACCACTATACCAATCTTGACATCCATAATAACTACTTGTTCAGCGTTAATACCAGTCGCATCCGAAGCTTTCACTTCGGGAGTCTGGGGTCCGATTTCTTCTTGCTTGTATTCTACCGCCTATACAGTGGTTTGTGCTCAGATGAATTGTTTGACATGATGCCCGTAGCTACATTCTATCATCGCACCTCTCGCCATAGGCAGGGAATTCATCCCCACACATTGCGATCTGAGACGGTGCGCACTGTGCGGTATGAAAGAAACTTCATCCCACGCACACTCAAGCTGTGGAACGACCTCCCTGCTGCGGTTTTCCCAAGCGCCTACAATATGGGGTTTTTCAAGAGGGGCATCAGAAGGTTTCTTCATGGTCGGCAGCGCGAGTGTGACACCCCTGGTGTTGCATACGTCCATAGGCCACGGTAACCGCTTCCCATCAGGTGGGCCGTGTGCTTGT
This sequence comes from Eilema griseolum, assembly GCA_963662185.1. Taxonomy (NCBI): domain Eukaryota; kingdom Metazoa; phylum Arthropoda; class Insecta; order Lepidoptera; family Erebidae; genus Eilema; species Eilema griseolum. The sequence continues at coordinate 3,349,471 of OY759232.1, forward strand.
CTGCCAACTAAGTGGTATAAAAAAAAAAAAACAGTTTAACTGTGGATTTGGCTGTACTTCGATGTTTTCCATGAAGCGGCTGCAATCTTACCTCCACAACCCAAAGGCGAAATCGAAACATTGCAGTTGGATCAGTTGTCGGACTTTTTAGAGCTCCCAACTACTCGTACCGACTGTCATTGCTGTTCGTATGGCAACTGGGACCGACTGGGGCTTAACGTGCTCTCAGAGGCACGACCAGACCAATGCAAATACCAATATTCACACATACATACATACATAAAATCACGCCTGTCTCCCATAGGGGTAGGCAGAGATCACGGATCTCCATTTGCTACGATCCTGACATACTACTCTCGCTTCATTCACTCTCATTACATTCTTCATGCATGCTCGTCGGTTTAGAGTACTCCTGACCTGCATATAAATATTTGCACTGAGCGGTGTTCGAACCCGCGTCCCCTGTGTAGGTGCCGCTTTCACTTTCACCACGCCACGGAGGCTATTCAGTATTCAATATATTTATTCATGAAAAATTTTTAGACTGTTAATTTTTAAACTAGCACCGCGCCGCGGTTTCACCCGCGTAAATCCTGATCCCATGGGAATATCGGGATAAAATGTAGCCTATGTTACTCACGAAGAATGTAGCTTTCTAATGAAAAAATAAATGATTAAAATCGGTCCAGTACTTTTTGAGTTTATTCGTTACATACAAAAATACAAATCTTTCCTCTTTATAATATTAGTATAGATAGTAATAATAATAAAGTGAATAACAGTAATAGCAATATTACATGCAAATTATACATTTTATTTTACCATGCACCAAATATTCATCATGATCGACCTCTTTTCAGTGAATACGATCGCACGAACCATTTCCTCCGCATGGTACTAGAGGTCGGCGAGACAGACCTTTCGTCGTTCCTGAAGGCGAGGGGCGCCGGCCTGCCTCCCGCACTCGTGCTGCATTACTGGGAGGAGATGTTACATGCCGTTCACTATATACATGAGCATGGTAAGTTATATGCTAGATGGTAGAAGCTTACCTACAGATAGAGACGCCATAAGCCATAATGTATGCTCCAGTGCGTCACCATATTGGCATCGTGCACTAGCATTATTGATGAATTTGTTTTGGACACTGAATTATCTTGGACATTATGACTATATTATTATTATTCTGACTATTATTATTCTATGTTATTATATGTTAATCTAATTCTCATAATCTTAGTTCTGATTGTATTCCAATTCTGTTTTGAATATCCAAGCATGCAAATGTAATTTAATGAAAGAAGAATTAAATAGAGCCTAAGCGAATATTTGCATGCCATTGAATGGTAGATGTACTGAACTGTATCTAATCTTACTTAACACCATGTATGACCACATTTCTGCAAATAAATGAATTTTGTTTTTTTTTTGAATTTTAGCATTCTGTTCTCATACTTCGATATTTGTGTTTAAAACTGCTTAATCTGCTATTGCGGTTTTAGATACTTGTTCCAGAATAGCACTTTCTTTCTTTAAAGTATATTAAAACCGAAGTCCAGCTAAGCTAGCTTGTGTTAAGAGTGGGTTCACGTCAGTAGTGTAATTGGATTCGAACCCGGACCCTCAAGCTCATCGATTTATAGCACTGACGGCACAGAAACTCTGTACTTACAGGGTTGGCAGCGCGGCTATGACTCCTCTGGTGTTACAAACGTCTATAGGCCACGGTAACCACTTTCCATCAGGTGGGCCGGAAGTGTTATTAAAAAAATAAATTGTCATACCAAGTTATAATGAAATGGCATTGGAGTGATTGCTATTCCTATCGGGGACACACCTACACAGATGATCCACCCTAGTGTGTGTAATGGGTGAAATCCCATTTTTTATACCACTTAGGTGGGAGACAAGCACACGGCTCACCTTATAGAAAGTGATTACCGTGGCCTATGGACGTGTGCAACACCAGGGGCGCCACACATGTGCTACCGAACCTGTAAAAACAGAGTTTCTGTGCCGTCAATGCGGAAGACAAAACAAGGGAAGCCTTTGATTTTCCCACTGACAGCACAAAAACTTCCCAGTGAGCTCTCTGGCTGCCCTACTCACCGCCGGGAACAAAAAACACGGTTATTATAGCCACTTTATTCTGTAGGCCGAAGGTATTTCCCCAGTCGGACTGCTCAATTGGACGGAAATCGAGTGATGAAAGCGCCATCATTCCTCCGCAGGTGTGATCCACGCAGACTTGAAGCCCGCGAACTTCCTGCTAGTGTGCGGGCGGCTGAAGCTGATCGACTTCGGCATCGCGTCGGCCATCAGCAGCGACGCCACGTCCGTGGTGCGCGCGCAGGCCACCGGCACCTACTCGTACATCAGCCCCGAGGCGCTCATGGGCGGCGCGGGCGGCTACGGCGGCGGCTGCGGCGACGGCAGCGCGCCCATCAAGGTGGGCCCGAGTTCGACTGCGGCGACACTAACTTCTTTTTTTTTATATACAACTTAGGTGGCAGACAAGCACACGGCCCACCTGATGGAAAGTGGTTACCATAACCTATGAACGTGTGTAACACCAGTGGAGTCACATCCGTGCTGCCTACCCTGTAAGAACAGAGATTTTGTGCCGTCAGTGTAGAGGACAAAGCAGGACAAGCCTTCGTTCGTCCCACTGACAGCACAAAACTCTCCAGTGAGCTCTAGCTACCCTACTCACCGCCGGGAACACAACACGAAGCTATTATAACCGCGGTATTCTGTAGGGCGGAGGTACTTCCCCAGTCGGACTGCTCAATTGGGCGGAAATACCGCCGTGTCCTACCTCAAGCGTATCAAAACTCAAATGGAAATGCATTCAGTGAAATAATCTTAATTGAAATGAATACTTTGCATACTAATAGGCTATTTGAATATCTTTCATCGCACCGTTCGCCATAGGCAGGGAATTCATCCTCACACATTGCGACCTGAGACTGTGCGCACTATGCGGTAGAAATAAACTTCATCCCCCGCACACTGAAGTTGTGGAATGACGTCCCTGCTGCGGTTTTCCCAAGCGCCTACAATATGGGGTTCTTAAAGAGGGGCATTAGAAGGTTTCTTCAGGGTCAGCAGCGCGTGTGTAACATTCCTGGTGTTGCATACGTCCATAGGCCACTGTAACCACTTCCTATCAGGTGGGCCGTGTGCTAGTCTGCCACCTAAGTGGTTTATAATAACAAATGTCCTAAATTGATCACTTTAGTATAATGAACTGCTAAAGAGAAATTTACTTTCGATAAATAGTTTTAAAGATACTTGATTATGAAAATACAACTTCTCAAACCAGCCGAAAACGCTCCATACAAAATGGTACTTGCTAGTGACGTCACGCGCCAGTCGCGCGTAGTGCAAATGTATGGAGTGCGGGAGAATATCGCATTTATCTCGGTCCACGTTGCGTTTACATCTGTATAGTTTATAATAAAAGTAATTTGAAATGTAATGAGGAATTTAAAAGTTGAATTTGAATGCTTATATTTTGACTTTGGGAATTAAAAATAATGAAAAGTCAGTTTCAGTTGGGTTAGGAAGTATCTTATTTTACAAGGCAAATTTTTTCAGCTAAATCTAAGATATTAAGCGGTATAGGGAAGACTCGGACGGCCTTGTCAAATTACTTATTTCATTTAACTTTTTAAATAAATCAAAATGTATTCCTTTATCCCACTTAGGTGGCAGACAAGCACACGGCCCACCTGATGGAAAGTGGTTACCGTGGCCTATGGACGTTTGTAACACCAGATGCGTCACAGTTGCGCTGCCAACCCTGTACGTACAGAGTTTCTGTGCCATCAGTGTAGAAGACAAAGCAGGTCAAGCCTTTAGTCTTCCCACTGACAGCACAAATTCTCCAGTGAGCTCTGGCTACCCTACTCACCGCCAGGAACACAACACGAAGTTATTTTAGCCGCGGTATTCTGTAGGGCGGAGGTACTTCCCCAGTCGGACTGCTCAATTGGGCGGATACACCGTCGTGTCCTACCTCCTTTAAATTCCATTGCTAGAGTTAATTAAAATAGCATCAGCATTTTCCATATGGTGATTGATTTCTATAGAATTTCCAAACCTTCCTTGAAGTGGTAATTTTCGATTGGGAGAAGCAAAAAATTCTGATGAATATGAAGCTTTGTTCAACAAAGTTTTGGTGTGTATTTGCATTTTGGTCAAAAAGTAATTAAAGCAGTCCCTTTATGCTTACTGTAACTTGAATAGGCAATTTGACAAGGTTTTCCGATTCGTCCCAATACTGCTTTATATGTATAATAAATAGCTGACCCACCCCAGCTTCGCCCGGGGTATATTTTGAAGCTTCATATCCCTTTGAGCCCGTATGTTTTAGTCTTCAAAATATGTTTGAAAAATTGCCGGATTTGTTAACATTTATTATCAATGCTCCACTCCCTTAAGTAGTAGCGTGATGATATATAGCCTAAAACCTTCTTCGATAAATGGACTACCCAACACTGAAAGAATCATTAAAATCGGACCAGTAGTTTCAGAGATTAGCGCGTTCAAACAAACAAACAAACTCTGCAGCTTTATAATATTAGTATAGATTTTTTGTTATAATAAAATATGCTTTTCAAAATAAGACATTGCCTAACTAAACTGCAACTATGACTTTTTATTATTTTTAATTTCCAAAGTCAAAATACAAACAATCAAATTCAGTCCAAAATTATAAATTTGGTGATTCCTCATTAAATTACAAATTACTTTTATTATGAACTATAATATATTGTGTAAACGCAACATACACCAAGATAAATGCGAAATTCTCTACATTTGCACTACTCACTACCGGCGTGTGACGTCACTCGCAAGTCTGATATTGTAAAATTTTAGCAGCTCATTACATTATTATAGAGTGAATATTTTTTGATAGTAAACAAAATAGTCAAATAAGTTATTGTTGATATTGGGTCTCAGATCTCGTTTCGCTCGGACGTGTGGTCGCTGGGCTGCATCCTGTACAGCATGGTGTACGGGCGAACCCCGTTCGGCCACATCCCCAACCTCGCCAAGCTGGCCGCCATACTCGACCCGAACCATCGCATCGACTACCCGCCTGTGGAGCGTGAGTATACAATTGATATCAGCTTAGTCGTATTAGTATAACAGCCCCACGAAAACTTGTCTAGCATGAATGCTAGAAAAAAAGGCGGTCAAGTGCAAATCGTACTCGCGCACCGAAGATTCCGTACAAATTTAGATTCAGGAACGAACTTGAGCTATACATAAACCGCAATAGTTGCGTTGATTTGGAAGTTTAAGTTTTGTACAGTTGCATGACGTTATAGCCATGAGTATATGTGTACCTTAATAAATGTGTTTTCTTTCTTTCTTTCTTATATAGCATGAATTTCAACTTAATAAAATAAATAAAAAATAAAAATAATTTATTTCGGACAACAACGAATCCACATCTTGTTAGTAACAATATAACCACTTAAAGATATGTTAGTAAAAAATTTGCATTGTCTTTGTTTGTCATTTATGATATTATTTAATGTCAAAATAGAAGAATAGAAGTAATGTCACACAGTAAAAATCTAAACTATTATGTCAAATTTGTAATTTATTTATTAAAATCAATATTAAATTTTTAAGATACGAGTATGTCAAATCCGCCATTCAATTAATAGAATTATTATTACCTCCATTATATTACCTCCAAGCATTCTTGAGAAAAAAGGTCTTAACAGACAGACGGACAGCAAAGTGTAGGATCACTTTGCTGTCCGGGTCACGTTTTTTCCTTTTGAGATATGGAATCCAAAAAGAGAACTTAATGTTTCGAAATGACGGTAATATCATTAATTGTTTTTTGTATACTACTTAGGTGGCAAACGAACACACGGCCCACATGATGGAAAGTGGTTACCGTGGCCTATGGACGTGTGTAACACCAGAGGTGTCACACTCGCGCTGCCGACCTTGTAAGCACAGAGTTTCTGTGCCGTCAGTGTAGAAGACAAAGCTGGACAAGCCTTTAGTCTTCACACTGACAGTAGACATGTAGAACGAGAATTTAAGCTGTTCAGAGTCCGCTTTCACCATACTGGTCTAACTGTAGAAACTTCAACATCGCCCGTAAGGTCTTGTAGAGGTCAAAAGGCAGTTGTTTAGTAGAAAATAAGTTCTGCCGTTTCGTAGGTAGACTGAAAACAGAGCCCAACTGAGATGGAAAAAGACACAGAGGATCAGTTACTGGCTTAACATTATTTATTTACTGAAATTTCATACTTCTGCAAGCCACGGTAACCACTTTCCATAAGGTGTGCTTGTATACCACAGACGTGGTATTTTCTGCCAACGACGTTGGGCAATACGCTGTCCCAACTAATTTTTGATAAAACGTTCGTCCATTGTTGCGCTTACGATCTTATACGAGGATGACACTGTAAGTTCTTAGGTAATCAAAAACAGAACAAACTAGCAAGTTATTAGTTTTATTGTATTTTTTCAAAATAACGTCATTTACATCAATTCGGGTCTGCATCCGATAGAACCACTGAGATAAGCACTTAAACTTTCTTGTTGACTTAAATGACATCGAAAGTCATAAAAAATCATTGCACGAAAATTTCGCGTTAAATCCATGCCGACGTGACACAGACAATTTTTAATTTGCCGCCAAATCGTAAACAAATGACAAATGAATAAAATACATATTATACAATAATATTAGCAAAGAGTTCCATTTTCAAAATTTGAACTTTTTTATGATTTCGTTTACAAGTGGCCAGTTCTAAAAACTTTCAGTGTCGCCCTCGTATGTCAGTGTGTTGTGGTGTTGCAGACCTCCCGCCCTCACTGCTGGCGGCGCTAAAGTGGTGCCTCACGTACAACGCGCGGGCGCGGCCCTCCGTGCGCGAGCTGCTGGCCATCCCCTACCTGCAGCCCGCCCGCGCGCCGCTCCCGCGCGCGCTGCTCGACAAGCTGCAGCCGCTCGTGTCGCTCGACGAGTTCCGCATGCTGCAGTCGGCGCAGCTCTAGTCGCTACCCCAAATTTGAACTGAAGATATTGCTATTGAGGACACCGGAGGCCGGACGGATAGGTCACCAGTGACATCTGCTGAAATTGTTATAGCGACCCTATAACAATTTCCTCATAAATTGAGATATAACTGCGGAGACCAGCAGGTCTAATATCCGGCAGATGATCTACGCGCCGCAAAATGTAACGCCGAGTCACATAAAGCTACATAGAACATGTTAACATCTATTTATATTCACACTTTACCACATCCAGGATGAGCGAAGTCGGTGGTAGATAGATGAACTCAGATTCGTGTCGATCACATGGTAAAAGGAAGTACATAGTTGTTTCTGCTACTTGGATATACATATTTCGTACTATAAATAAAATAAAAAAATAATACGTATAAAACGTGGTAACATTTTCGCCCGAAATGTTCGAAATGTATCATCTACCTAATAACAACAACTTGCTTAGTAATAATTATCATATATTTATAGTAATCTGGTCATTTGTCCAAAAGCTTATAATCGCTGACATTAGAACATATTTTTTTGAAAGGGTGCGTGGTATATGGGGGTGTTTGGTCTGGAACCTCCACGCGGTGCACCCTGGGCAACGGAGACGGCAGCGCCTCTCCCGTGCAGGAAAGACGCTGCCGCCTGCGGCTAATACCGGCCGCGGCGAGAGCGGACCTTTAGAGGGCTGTGCGGAGACTCCATGTGTCCCTCTGACTAGCAGAGGGTACTAGTTCACACCCGCCGGCGCTACACGCTATGACATTCGATAAGTTGTGGAATGAAGATAATATCGCCATTGAAACCATTTTAAATCAATCTCTCTGAATTGGGACTAACTGTATTTTCGTTTGGAGAACAGATAAAGTTATAGTGAATATGTATCTAATGTTATTATAATATAATATAATAATACAAAATTATAAATTTATATCAAAGCTAGGAATAATTCGATGTAATTTAGCAAATAATTTATTATATGAATTAATAATGAACTGTACAAATGGAATACCGTGTTTTTATTTAAAAGTTGTGGTCGAATGTTTTTAGATGGCTGACAAGCACGCGGCCCACCTGATGGAAAGTGGTTACCATGACCTATGAACGTGTGTAACACCAGTGGAGTCACATCCGTGCTGCCGACCCTGTATTTTGTGCCGTCAGTGTAGAGGACAAAGCAGGACAAGCCTTTGGTCGTCCCACTGATAGCACAAAAACTCTCCAGTGAGCTCTGGCTACCCTACTCTCACCGCTGGGAACACAACACGAAGTTATTATAACCGCGGTATTCAGTAGGGCGGAGGTACTTCCCCAGTCGGACTGCTCAATTGGGCGGAAATACCGCCGTGTCCTACCTCCTCAAAAATATGACGCTGTGCATCTGGTTCGAGATCGTGAATTACAACTGTTATGATTCAATACATAGCTTAGAGTATCAATCCTGACGCTAAGGGAAAGTACCTTAATTATTGTAGATGGGACATTTTACTGAAAAAAGACTTTATTTTAATTTTAAAATCAATTTGAACTGCATTCATACATTTTTAATAATTGCCTCGTTGAACCGTGATTCGAACCCGGTACACGAGAAAAATACTGGTTTGTAGTTTTATGATACATTCCGAACTACTGATACCAGGCCTACCGATCGGAAGGCATCATCGAAAGGGTTATTTTTTGCTCAATAAATTAGTAGGTACCAAAAATAAAGGTAGACCATGAATTTTAATGTTCAGTTAACCCTCCAATCAACAGCGCTCGTCCCATTCTCAGAAGCGCGGACACAACACATCTTTCTTATCTTCTTTATAGCATACGTTGAGATAAAAGTGCATATTTTACTTTATGGAAAGTGCATATACTAATAAACGCTTCGATGCGTAGCATGCATTAATCCTAAATCTCAAACGTACTATGTTAACAGTTTTTATTTTAGAATTTCCGCTCTTCCCTATATCGGCCAGGGACATTCAGGTATCATCATCAGGATTATATTGTGTATATGTATACTATTAAAAGACAGCAATGAATTTGACATAAATATTTATTGAAAAGATAATATTATTGGAGGATTACAAAAAATAAATAGAATCTTAGCACAATGAAAACGTTAATAATAAAATACTATTACTCTTAGCTTACAACACTTCTAGCAAACTATAAAATGTATGAAATGCAAATATGAATTCTGAATTCTATAGAAAGTCGTAGAGTCTGGCAGCTTCGTATTTCTCTGCTCGCATCAGAGAAAGGAAAACAGGCCCTCCCGCGCCCGAGGCGCGGCGACCACCCGCGGTCAGTGACGTCACACGCGGCGCGTGACGTCACAAGGCGCGCTTGCTCGACCATCGAACACAAGAACGCTCCTCCGAACCGACACACATTACATACTTTTTATCGATAAGCAACAGACTAACGCTACAATAATTTTTTCTCAAATATTCAGTCTAACTTGTGGAATAATGCGACATTGAATAGTGTTATATAAAAGTACTGCAAGCGTGTCACCGTTACACACAAGTGGGGTAAGACAACACATTAATTAAAAAAAAAACAAATTTGTTTTTCGAACTTTAATGCGTAAATAGCATAATATTGATATAAAATAAAAACAGAGATGCCTAACATGGCAAGAAATTCCGATCTATAATTATGACGTCATAACTATGTGGCCGAAAGTAATTGATAATATTTTTTTACGATATATCAATAATGTGCGACTGTGTACGGTACAGAGGTCTAGTTCTGGAAGAGCGTGCGCGTGAAGTCGATATAGTCGAGGGCGTTGGGTATGGGCCGCTCCGTCTTCTGGTCGACGTAGGGTTTCATACGAGCCACGCAGTAATCTGCCATCTCCTTCGTAAGGTTCTGTGGAACAAAATATAAGCTTAGTTTTGTTGAAACAACACATAATAATAACATAACATTGTTTTTTTAATCCACTTAGTTGGCAGACTAGCGCACGGCCCACCTGATGGAAAGTGGTTACCGTGGCATATGGGCGTGTGTAACACCAGAAAAGCCACTGCCACTCGCGCTGCCGACCCTGTAAGCACAGAGTCTCTGTGCCGTCAGTGTAGAGGACAAAGCAGGACAAGCCTTTAGTCATCCCACTGACAGCACAAATTCTCCAGTGAGCTCTGGCTACCCTACTCACCACTGGGAACATAATCTCACGCCTATATTCCCAAAGGGGTAGGCAGAGGTCCTAGCACCAACATTTCGCCAGTTTATGTTTAGGTCCCAATGTAAGGTGGCGAGCCTATTGCCATTAACCGGACACTTATAAACCTGCGATAAATACCTACACACATAACTTCGAAAAGTCATTGGTGTGTGCCATGGTAAAACCTGGGATCGAACCCGAGACCTCGTCTCAGCAGTCCATTACCATACCATACCACTAGGCTAATGCGGTTCATAATAAAGAATTCATAAAAGACCAAAAAAGAGAAAAAAATAGGTCAATTGATGAAACACCTCAGAGGCAACACGAAGGTTGTCATATTAATAGTGATAGCTGGACACTAGACTCTTAACAGGCACCTGACACTCATAGGCGTGAAAACCGACTCCAGGTGCGTAGATAGCAATGACGACGAGGAGAGCAGCTTCCACCTACTGGCCAATGGCCCCATGTAATCATGTAAAATGGCAGACTATGGGGACGGGCACACTAGAAACACAAGACCTTGAGGATCTGAAGTCAGACCAGGTCGTAAGATTATGCAACCGGTAGTCAAAGTTGAAAATCATTTATTCTTCATAGACCATTAAATCGGAAGTTGCAAAACGTCAATATAAAAAGAAATATGAAAGACTAGTTTAGCAAACGGACTACCGGTCCCGACCTGAGAAGACCCCGGCAAGAAACTTAGTGGGCTTTTTTTTTTGGTCTATTTACAAACATTTACTAAGTCTACTTAGTCCAAGCTTGTTTGTCATCTAAATATTCTTGGATTTTATAATAGCCTTTCTGGCACAATTTACTCTTTACTACATTTTTGAATTTATTCACAGGTAAATCCCTAATTTTATTAGGGAACTTTTAAAAAAAGCGTATAGAGTTGCCCTGGAAAGAATGACTTATTTTTTTAAGTCTACTATCACAAACTACATGACTGTTTTTGTGTCTGGTATTTAGGTTTGACAGTACGCCGTTATTACTCCTCAGGGGAGGAATGGCCCAAGCTAAGGGTAGATCACCCGTTCGGTCAAATGCGCCCCCTACTGGCAGTAAGTAAGTACTTACAGCGTAGAGCTCATCCTTGGTGACGTAGGCGCGGTCCTGGTGCGCCGTGATGGCGCGGAACGCGTTCTCGATCTCCTCCGACGAGTGCACGTTCTCCGTCTCCTTGCTGATCATGAACGCCATGTACTCCTGGAGGGACACCTGACCGTCGCGGTTCGGATCTACCACATCTACAAAAATTAAATTAGTGATTAGTATGACATCATCTCGAAATCAAAGATGGCTAACTCGATCAGGGTGGATAGTCACGCTATAACATTTCTCCGAGTCACGCTATAACCAATTACTTAACGATAAAGATCCAAAAAGAGGATAAGATTAAAAAATAAGTTTAAAACTAAAACCCTACTACTGACAAATATCAAGGATAGCCGTGGTCGTGTGCCACTTTTTCCTAGAATGTGTTGTTTTGTTAGACTAAGTGGCATACGACCACGGGCTATCCTTGATATTTTCTTGTTTTAATTCTTTTTAAGGCGTGATTTTTCAGTAGTCGGGTTTTAGATTTAAGCTTACTTTTTTATTTATATTATTTTAGGGCAAGCAACACCTATAATTTATACATGTTTGTAATGTGCTAATTAAGCTCTTTCAGATGATTCCAAACGCGATATATTTATTTCAAATGTATTTTATAACACAGTACTTTATGACTGCTAGAGGGCGCTACATTAGATTTAGTGATACGTCATATATAACCTATAACTAGCGGACGACTAAGACGCTTCTAATGATACCTCACTTGTTCTAATAAGTAGTTCAGGAGCTATGAGGAACAGATGAACCTAGATATAATATACATGGCCTGTCAAAATCATAACCCTACTTTGGCTTCGCCGCAATCGGGTAAATATAACTGTAGGGGCAAGTGAGTCCCTTTCTCTTATAACCAGTTACGATGGAGCTAAAAAGTTTTACACCAGTGTATGGTTGTGCTTTGATAAGTATTGTCGTTTATTTTCGAAAAGTTATAAAGCCAATGTTATTAAGTTGATAGTTATGGTGAGTGTCCATCAAGTGTAAACCTCCTGGCCAAGGCCCCGGTACTCACTGAGTATGGCCTCGAACTCCGGGTCGGGCTGCCCCTCCTCCACCATGGGCAGGTCGTACCCGAGCGCTCGCAGGCACGACTTGAACTCGTGGTGGTTGAGGCGCCCCGAGCGGTCCTTGTCGAAGTGCTTGAACATCATCGAGAACTCCTTCAGAGCGTCCTCGCTCACACCTGCAAGTGTACCAATATATTAGTCATTTATGAGCATTGTGGTGCATCAAAGTTACATTCTTTATTTCTCAAAATAGTGCAACGTAATTATATCTTTTTGACATCAAATTCTGCTTAAAACTAATGGTAAAAAAACTAAAAAAATAAATAAAAAAAAATAGAGAAGTAACGGCGGCGCAACAAAATCCACTGCACTCCATTTTCGAGACGTTAGCTTATAAATTAAGATAGATAGCAAGTGATTTCCTAAGACTAAATATGGACGAATATACATTTTTGTCTCGTGTCAAGACACACTAATGACGTCATAGGTCGATATCATCACAAGTTCACCTTGTGGTTGTATGTCAGCTGTCTAATTTAAATTAGACATTAATCATATAATTTGTACACCACAAATAGCAACATATACTGCTTAGGTGGGCAAATAAGCACACGGCCCATCTGATGGGAAGTGGTTACCGTGACCTATGAACGTGTGCAACACCAGAGGACTCTCTGTGCCGTCAGTGCAGAAGACACAATCAGGACAAGACTTTACACCAAGGCCGTTACACTCGTGCTGTCGACCCTGAAGAAACCTTCTAATGCCCTTATTGAAGAACCCCATATCCCTTGGGAAACTCACGGCAAGGGAGTTCATTCCACAGCTTAAGCGTGTGTGTTCTGGAATACAAGCCTAAGATGGTTTTGATGACGTAGCGCTTACCAGAATGGTTTCTTGCTTGTATTTGCTGCTCCAGGTTGTGCTGCATGCGCATGGACAGCTGGTCCAGCTGGTCCCACTGCTGCGCCAGTCCCACTGTACTGTGCTCCGTGTACCGGTTGTCGAGGATGAGATGTTCTTCGAGTGCCGCACCTGTATACAAGCATTGTTAGTTGTAGCTTAATATTATCTAGGCGACTATTATATTGAAGGGTGACATTTGAGTATTGGTAGTAATTGTTATATGTATTTAAATTATTTAACTGAGCTTTCAGCAAATATCTGTTTAAGTTTGTTATGCTACGCTTTGTCGATAACACATACTTTACGTTTGAATAAAATTAAATAAATAGAGCGATAAAAGTAGCGTTTGTTCTTATTTTATCGTCATCCACCCAACCAATAATTTAGTAAATTATTTTATTAAAAAATGATGACGTCTTTGTTCATATCAAACAAGTTTCCTCATGACTAGACGTTTTGACGTTTCGTATATAGACTAGACTAGATTATTGACTACAGTAAGCGCGTGAGTCTATTCATTAGAATTATTAAATATAGTGTCGTCTGTCAAAAATTAGAGAATAGTGTAGAGAATTGATATGTGGCCCGACGATTCAGTTGATAACGCACTTACTATAGATAATCTCATACCCAATTAGCGCCACTAGCGGCGCCATCTGAAAACCAGCGCTTCGCATACCCTGGTGTGCGGCGCATTCATGCTGAGATGGTGGCCCATTTGGGTGCGCACGATGTGCAGCGAGTGTATTCTTGTTGTGTTTATATATTTGTCGGACTCTCTGTACGTTGTGTGTTCTTAAACAAATGTTTTTTCTTTTTTCTTCTTCTTTCAATTACTTTTCAGACGAAATCATAGGCAGAGCTTTGTACTAAAAAATATGTGAAAGCGAAAACAAACTCGTGGACACCGCGCGATGCCCGACATGGTTTGATTGTGCTAGAAGAGTGGGAGGTGCGCGAACATGAGAAAGAGGAACACTCACCTAACTCCTCGAGGCGGCGCAGGTCGGCGCGCCTGGCGCGAACCTCTCCGGCGCGTTGGCGGAGTGTGGCCAGCTGCTGCTCCAGGGACCCCGTGCCCTCCATCATGGACGTGCTGCGTGACAGAGTGAGAAGGGTTACTTATGAACTAGTCTCCGTCCATATTAATATAATGTTGAAATAAATTTTTTTGTTGAACAGATTCTATCGCAACGTTTATCGTATTTATTTATTATCTTCCATTTTTCTTTATACCACTCAGGTGGCAGAAAGGCACACGACTCACCTGATGGGAAGTGGTTGCCGTGGCCTATGGGCGTGTGCAACACCAGGGGCGTTACACACGCGCTGCCAACCCTATACTTCCACAAAGTTATGTACACAAAATCCATTAATATATTATGCTATAACACTCTCAATCCTTTGTGGGAGTCTCAATCCTTTTTATCTGCACTAGGATAATCCTGTCACACAGATTAAATTTCTAGTAGTAGTTCTACAATACCAGGTTTCGGTTGCAGTAGAACTAGACGACGAGAAAGCGACTATTGGATAAGAGTGAAATTCGCCTTTTCGATGGATTAAGTTATGAATAGGTGCCTTTTCATAGATTTGGTATTCCACGAGGGCGGAGTCGCGGTCACAAGGACTCAATATCATATTAGATGAAAATAAACGACCAAACATTTTATCTTTTTGATGAAAGATGAGTTTGTTAACTATATTAAAAAATGAGACATTAGTATATTTAAAAATTACACTCAGATTAAAAGTTAGACATCTAGTAAAATGAATATATTTACATGTATTATATGTTCATTAGCTGGTACTTGAAATAGAAATAATATTGACAAGCCAGTCTCTAGTGAGCCGAACAGTAAAGACAGGTATGGGTACATGTACAATGGGTATTGTCGGCTTGGCAAAACGTGATAGGTTCTATTTAAAATAAAAAAAATGTTTCTAAATGGTAATAATAAGAATATGGAGAAGAATGCTGAGGTAAGTTGGATTTCTGATTTGAAAGCAATTCGCATAGATCAGACTGCTGACTCTTAAAAGTTAGTAACAGGGTCGCCAAATGAGGTCGGAGGTCGGAGGTCCGTGAAAAAAAAAACTGCAACCCAAAGTGTTTCCTTTAATATTCACTGATTTCCTAACCCACATGGTTAGCCCATCAGTAGTGGCGAGGTGCCATAACAGGAAGCGTCCTGCAAGCTTACCCCTCATTTTTACCTAAGTATAAAACATGTATTTGACAAGTTGCAATATTTCACAGGCTTCAGTGTGAACAATGTGTTTTATACTTTTTACAACTTGTCGGCTATACATACTTTGTGAACGAAAAAGTGTGAGCAATCTCAATATATGTATTGTGTTTTGACTAGTCTTCTACAAGTCTTCAACAAGTGTTGTATCAAACAAGTTCACAACTTGTTTCTTAGTGAAAACGAGGGGTTGTAAGAATCCTGTTAAATAAATGTGATATTGCCAAGCCAACCACCGAATGGTAAAAGTTTGTTTAGTAAAGGCACGCGACATCGAATACGTTACCCATCCCAGCCTAGCAGCCGGTACCTGTGTGCACACCATCACATCAACACCTTTGTCAGATTAAATCTCACTTTCAACAAATATTCATTGTATTTAAAAAAAAAAATATCATTAGTATGGTTTACTGCATTGAAACAATATTTTGACAGATTTTTTTACCACCTGTGAATTGACTACACCCTGCTGGATGATATACCTACATATATACATAAATATAATCACGCCTTTATCCCCGGTAGGGTAGGTAGAGGTTGAATTAATATACACATTTCACCATTGTATTCGGTCCCACGTAATAGGGAGTGAGCGTATTGCCATTTTACGGGCACTATTGTTGACTCGAGCCATGCATCTGAGGTGGAGTCTGGGCTGTATATATCTGTCTGATGTGAAACAGCCCTATCCCTTAGTCGCCTTGTATGACACTGCATGAGAAGAGATGGGGTGGTCCAAATTCTACTCGGCCGTGAACCACGCGGCCGATGGTATACCTACCGCCATATATCTAGGACCCCAAATGTGCTCAAGACGTACTCTATATGTTTAGCGAAATAAATGATTCTGGTTCTGATTCTAAATATATTTCACAACATTCTACACAACGCTATCTAGACCCATGGTAAGCATACTAGCTTATGTTATGGGATCTAGAATGCGGATAAACATACTTAGATACAATTTTTTTTTTGTAAATATGTACATACATATACATAGAAACACCCAGACCAATGCAAATATACATATTCATGCATACAAATATTTGCACTGAGCGGGAATCGAACCCGCGCCCCCTGCATAGCAGTCGAATGCTCTACCGCTACGCCACGGAGGTCGTATATACATTGAGATTTATGGGTTTGTTTTGAAAATAACACGGGGGGAGGGGGGGATAAAAATGGCGGTAGGAAGTTGTTGGGGGCAATAAACAAGACCTACCGCGTCTCGGTGAGCCACTGGTGGAAGGCGTTGGCGTGCTTGGCGAACTCCTTGCGCAGCTTGTCGTTCTCCTCCTGGCGGTGCGCCTCCTTCGTCAGCTCCACGTCGCGCTCGGCTGCGCAAGGACCGACACGTTACAGCAATTAAAGGGCATACATTTTAATTAGAGGAAATAGGTGTTGGGCCTCTTGTATGCAAAGGTATTAAGACGGTTGTGGTGGTATACGCGCTTTTGTAGCGGGAATTTGATGCCACTGTTATAGAATTGTTTGACCTGTGGTCTTCGGCATGCAGCTGCCTTTATTACATCCACTTATGAACTGTTCAGTAACAGGTATATGCATAAAACATCTGGGTCTGCCGGCGTGCGAGGGCACCTCCGACAATCGAAGACCCACAGATGGCGACACTTTACACTTTGATCTTAGCTAAAAGACCGAGGAAGCGATGATATGGATCATCGCTTCCTCGGCTTTTATCTGTGGAGATGGTGTGCGTTTTAGTCTGCTCAAATCTGAAATAAACTTCCCCTCCGGCTCCTTAAGGGGGGGGGGATAGTTCGTTGCGATTTTACGCATAATAAATAATAGGTAATGCATTAAACAGTGTTCCGTTAACTACTGTACTTGGCAGTTTCCAAACCTAAAAAGTAGTATGTGAGGGACAGATTCTACTATTCTAATTGAATCGATTAGTTTTTTTTTTTTTTTTTACGTGCGCAAAATCCCCTCGGATACGTCCCCACCGGAGCCGGTGGAGGAGGTTATGTCGGACTCGAACCGACTAAAACGCACGCCGCCTGTGGGTCGTTTTGGTTGCCGAAGGTGAGGTTGACAGGCATATCCCTCGCACCCCGGCAGACCCAGGGCCATCTCTCACGATCTGGCCCTCTTCTCGGGTGTGGGGACTACAGAGTCCCCAACTCGTCCCCGGAAACGGGGAGGCGCGCCAAAATCGATTAGTAGTTAGAGAGTAGTGGCTTTTGTTTTATTTTTTTTATTCTAAGGAAATTAACATATTGGCGATCTCGACGAAGGCCACCCTACAGATATCCTTAAAACGAATTCTATAATACTGACCGATAATCTTGCGCAGGTTCCTCCAAGTTTCCTCGAGAGCCTCCATAGTGAACCAGGTGTAGGGGTTGGCGCCCACGTTGAACGACTTGATCTGTTCGTCCAGAGCCGCTAGAGCTTCGAAGTCGCTTTGAGCCGACGACAGCGACGCCTGAACAAGGACATTTTGATAGTCACAAAAAGAAATTTGAACATGATTTCTGTTGGGATTTCTGTTGAATTGGAATATTTTTTCATTGGTTTATAAACGAGATGCTTTTCGTTGATATTTTAAATAAACAATAGTTGGAATAAACGATAGGCTTTTCGTTGATATTTTAAATGAACAATAGTCGGACTAGGGAACCATTTTGTGATGATACCTGTAGAAATAAAAAGTATATTTCGAATTTTTCGTAGATTTGTCAAAAAAAATGTCTTGTTATAAGAATTTACCATCACATGAAAACCAAATACATTAGTTTGGTGGTGATTAATAATGTGATTATGTAACTCTAAAATAATAATAAAGCTGTTTGTGTGATGCGCTCACCTGGAACTGCGCGTGCGCATCCCTGAGCGCGCGGATCTCCTCGATGGAGTTACAGCGCACCGGGTCCGTGAGGTCCTCCTCCGCGTTCTCGAACCACGAGTTGAAGGCAGACGCCTGGGGACAAAGACAACATCGTTTTATTAGATAATACAGCCACGAATGTCGACGTTTCATTTGGGTACAATAACGAGTAATGTGCTATGGCGCACAATAATTTTGACCAACTTTTCAACTTTACACTTTACTTTGCAACTCTAAACATTTAAGTGTCACCCTTTTAAATGCCGCCAACGAACAACTAAAGATATAATTTTCTCAATTCCGTGAAATGCTATCTAAAATGTTCAGGACTCACACGTAAGGAGAGTACTTTACCAACTTGGTAAAAGCCTATGTTCAGCTGTGGACCGCGAAAGGCTTATTGATATATTGAACTAGTGATGTTAAAAGATTCTATCCAATCTTCAAAGAATCAATTTCATTTATTAGAGTACACATGAACGTCAAAATTTTACAATTATATCAAAAAATTATAAAAAAATATTAAATAATGTAAAAATAAACCATTTGAGAACGGTTCGGTAAGTTTTGGTTCGGTAGGTTAGTTCCACTGAGAAGATACCAGCAAGAAACTCAGAGAACTATATTAGAACTAGATTATCTTTATTATACTAGGTATCGGGACTTCTCGCGAATTATATCTTGGAACTAACTATTTCTGCCGACGTTTCGGATGCGTTGCAGCACCCGTGGTCCCCAAGTCGTGACCACGGGTGCTGCAACGCATCCGAAACGTCGGCAGAAATAGTAAGTTCCGAGATATAATTCGCGAGAAGTCCCGATACCTAGTATAATTATGAATTCACACCGCGAAAGTTTAAAAATAACATTAGATTATCTTTTTATTTAAATTTGCTTTAGTTCACAATTTATGTTGTGCGAGCAAGCAAGAGCCTCGTGTTGACCACGCATTTACATCATCAAGATACTCATCTACTTGAGAAGACAGTAGTTGAAATGGTCGAACTAGCTAGAGTATTATTTCCTAATGGAAAACTCGTAGAAGGCGGTACCTTCTTGGCGAAGGTGAGGTAGAGCTCCTCGATCTGGCGGAACTGGTCCTGCAGCTGCAGCAGGCGCTGCTTGCGCGCGGCCGAGTCGGCCAGCAGGCGCTGCCAGCGCGCCAGCACGTCGGCGTGGCGCTTCACGATGGCCGGCGTCTGCTCGTGGCCCGCCGCCACCAGCTGCTCCTTCAGCGACGTGATGTTCTGGATGCCCTCGTGCTCGAACGCCGTTAAACCTGCAGACGAGCAAAATACTCATGTATTTCGTCATTCGTGTGGAGAATACTATATTTTAGCAGAGTAACTTGTTTTCACGTGTGTAATTTTTTTATTGTTTTTGAATTTTTTTATACCATAAACTCACACCTATATCCCCGAAGGGGTAGGCAGAGGTGCTAGCACCCACATTTCGCCAGTTTATGTTTAGGTCCCAATGTAATAGGTGGCGAGCCTATTGCCATTAACCGGGCACTTAAAAACCTGCGATAAATACACACATAACTTCGAAAAGCTTTGAAAAGTCATTGGTGTGTGCCATATTAAAACCTGGGATCGAACCCGAGACTTCGTCTCAGCAGTCCATTACCCACCACTAGGCTATCGCGCGTGTGTTTACGGTGTTTTTTATACGATTTGCATAAATAACCACGTGTTATCCGGCAGAGTAGAATTTGTCCACCCCCTTTCTTCCCATGTGGTGTCGTACAAGGCGACTAAGGGATAGGGTTGTTTAACATCAAGCAGATATATTATACAAGTCAAACTCAAGCACAGATCCAAGGCTCGAGTTAACAATAGTGCCCGGAAGACAGCAATAGGCTCACCCACTATTACGTGGGGCCGAAAACAATGATTGGTGAAATTTGGGTGTTAATTCACCTCTGCCAAACCCTTCGAGGATAAAGGCGTAATTAAAACTAAAAAAAAGACAGGGTCAAATGGCGGGTTACTGTCTTTGCCTACTATCATCATCCGGGCGATGTTCTCGGTTGCGTCCACTTTTCTCCTCCTTTTAGTTTAAATTAAATGGCTTTATGGGGATGGTCTGGTCTCCAAACCCGAATTTCGTCTGTCAATCAGTTGATGTACCAGCTTGCAGGTGGGGTGTTAGTTTGGTTCTTGGAGGCCCCCTTCCGTATTGTGAGTATGTGTGTGTGTACGTACCAGCGTCGAAGGTGTCCTGCTTGGTGAGCAGCGTCTGCACGGTGGAGAGGTCGCGGCCGAACTCGTCGGAGCGCACGTGCGTTTCCTTGTCGGCGATCCACGACTCCACCACGTCGGCCTTCCACAGCAGCTGCAGGTACAGCGAGTTGTCCACCAGCGCCGCCTTGCGCCGCGCCGCCAGCCCCGTCAGCTTCTCCAACTTAGCCTGGGACACATCCCCGTACGTTAGTAGTGCACTATTAGCCTTACACAGACATTTATTAAGTTTCTTACTCTATAGATTCATGATGAACTTAACTTATCCTTCTTCAAATTGCAACACGCATATTGACGACCACTGATTGTGGTCGTCAATATGCAGTTTCTAGCTAATATTACTTCTTTCACCCGAGTCCTCTTTTCACCCCGACCGCAATGCCTTAAAACAAAGGTCTTTGAACATTGCGTCCTACCTGTTATGACTTACGGTGCCGAAACGCGGATACTTGCAGTGGGGCTGGTCCATAGCTTAAAATTCGCGAAGCGAGCTATGCTTGGAGTTTCTCTGAAGGATAGAATTCGGAACGAGGTTATCCGACAGAGAACTAAAGTTACCGACATAGGTCAAACAATAAGCAAGTTGAAGTGGCACTGGGCTGGCCACGTTTGTCGAAGGACCGATAGCCGTTGGAGCAAACGAGTCCTAGAATGGAGACCGCGAGAAAGTAAACGAAAGGTAGGACGCCCCCTAGCCAGATGGACGGACAACCTGAAAAAGGTGGCTGGGACAGACTGGATGCGGAAGGCGGAGGATCGGAGAAAATGGCGCACGTTGGGAGAGGGCTATGTCCAGCAGTGGAATGCAGTGGGTTGATTGATTAGTTCTTTACTCTATAGGTTAGGCAACAATATAATGATCGTTGTTAACCGACCTGTAGCGCCTGTATGCGGTGTGCCAGAGCATCAGCATGCAGGTTGCCCTCGGCGAGCAGGCGCTCCCCGTCGGCCGACAGGTCCCGCACTCGTTCTGCACGGGCCGCTAGTTCGGCCTCCAGCGCTTCGTGCTTCTTCAGCAGGCCCTGTACGGCTGCCATGCTGTCTCCACATTCGCCCACTACCACCAGTTGCTGTTTCTCACTGCAGGATAGAAAAATAGTGCATTAGGCGATTAGAAAAGAATAACCCTGAGCTCTGATTGTAGTCACTATCATAAAGAAATTGTGTTTCGATTGTTGGCTAAGGATCTGCAGCACGAGTGTAACAACCCTGGTGTTGCATACGTCCACAAGCCATCGTAACCACTTTCCATTTTTTTTTATCTAGGACACGCCAACTTGACCTCACCTCACCTGATGATAAGCTAAAGGCAAAGTCTCAGGAAAGAGTTTCACCATTACAGACACTAAGTAATGTTACAATGGTGGCACTCAGATTGGCGGCCTCATCATATGCTTTTTCCCGCCCCGCTTAAAGGCCCCGGGACTGTAGCAAGAAGGAAACACGTGTGTTCGTAATGAATTTTAGATCTTAGTGGTGCGGCAAAGAAGAGAGTCTCCGAACCGCTTGGTTCTTGCTCGTATATTCTGCACAGTGTGAGGGTGACATCTAAGCCCGCACGTGTTGTCCTATGTAGGAAAGGAGAGGGTGGTAGTGCGTGTGCCTGTCAGTCACCAAATACAACTATAAACAATGTAATCGAGGCCTTCACCTTGGGTTTAGTCCAGAGTCCACTTGCCAGTTTTTCATCCTCAACTCATCATTCATTGGCACGCACTTAAACTCTTATTAGGATCCCTCGAAGTTGGCATGGCTAGACGTTAGTTAGCCACGTAGTCAAGCGGGCGATTGAACAGGTCACCATTTAAAACAAACCGTTATGAAGATCTGCTCACCTGATCCAGGCCTCCTCCTCATCCACCTTGGCCAAGAACTGCTGGTACGCGAGCGACTGTTGAAGCTTGGCTCCTCGCTCGCCCGCCAGAGCCTGCAGTTCCGCCCACGCTAGAGCGAGAGCCTTCAAGCGCTGCTCGATTTCTGGGACGCCTGTGAGATAGGTAACTCGTTAGGGGTCATTTATAAATTATGTATATAATGTTAAATATGTCAAGATTTTTTGAATGCTATCTATATCTATAAACTGGTCACACTTGGGGAAACTTCACATTTTTAGTATTAGTATTAAGACACATTTTTTTCTAATTTTTACATAGAAATTAATAAATTAATTTAGCAAATTGGAATTAAGTTGATATCAATTTAATGTATTTTTTCTTTTTTTTTAACGTCTGATGCAATTCATGGACAATACCTTACATCCAAGTCTTATTAATAGAAAAAGGGCCTCACCCAAGTTCGACACGTCCATGAGCTTCTCGCCGGCCTCTTGCACGGCCTGGATGGCGGGCTCGTGGCTGGCCAGCTCGGCCTCGAGGCGCTTGTGCTTTTTCAACAGGTTTTGGACTCCGGTTAGGTCACGGCCGTAGTCGTCCGATGCGACAAGCAGTTTCTTTTCTCTGTGAGTTAAAATGGATACTTTAAACAATTTGCTCTGGTTCAATTCAGTTTGATTTCGAAGATTTTATCATCCTACTTCCTATTTTTTTTTTCAATATCAAAGTTTGTGAGAATAGACAGATGTATGTGTGTTATAAATCTTTCAAGCAAAACGCACGGCTGACAAGGTGCTATGTTTTGACTAGATTCCTTCTTGTGCTGGTCTACTTGGTTTTGGGATCTTCCCATACCGTCCCAGTTAAAAAAGACACTGTATTATTTTATAAATCAATTTTCTTTTTCTTGGCATTATAGTGTCAAAAACATAACCCTTCTAATCCATACAACGGTTTGGTACTTTTCGCTATTAAATCATGGAACTTATGCATTTAGGAGGTAGGACACGGCGGTATTACCGCCCAATTGAGCAGTCCGACTGGGGAATTACCTCCGTCCTACAGAATACTTCGTGTTGTGTTCCCAGCGGTGAGTAGGGTAGCCAGAGCTCACTGGACGATTTGTGCTGTCAGTGGGAAGGCTTGTCCTGCTTTTTCATCTACACTGACATGGCAGCGCGACTGTGACTCCTCTGGTGTTACAAACGTCCATAGGCCACGGTAACCACTTTCCATCAGATAGGCCGTGTGCTTGTCTGCCAACCAAGTGGTATAAAAAAAAATGCAACCGAAACGTCAATTCCATGATTTAATCGCGAAAAGTCCCGAACCGTTGTATACTTTATGAATTCATACCGCGATAGTTTAAAAATAAACCTTCTTGATAGTCAGGTAAAAATTGCATAGGGAGGTTGCGCACGCGCATTTACGTAGGTTCCTGTAGTGTGGTGTGGGACAGTGCCGGTAGACTCACTTGATCCAGGACTCCTCGTCCGCGATGTCCCTGAAGAACTGGTGCAGCGTGTTGGCCTCGTGCAGGCGCGCGCGGCGGTGCGCGGCGAGGTTGCGCACGCGCATCCTACGTAGGTTCCTGTAGTGTGGTGTGGGACAGTGCCGGTAGACTCACTTGATCCAGGACTCCTCGTCCGCGATGTCCCTGAAGAACTGGTGCAGCGTGTTGGCCTCGTGCAGGCGCGCGCGGCGGTGCGCGGCGAGGTTGCGCACGCGCTCGAAGCGCGAGTTGATGGCGGCGCGGCGCGAGCCGATGCCCGCGCTGTCGAACTGGCCCGACGACACCAGCGCGTCCGCCTGCCGGTTCATGTCTACCCACGAACACATACCACTTGTAATAAATCTATTATCTCACCTCTGTAGCTCTGTAGAGAAGAGCGCTTTTGACTATGACATTGCTCGGGACATATATTTTGGCCCTAAAATATGCTCTATAAGCGCAGTACACGAGTTTTTTGAGTATCTTTTGTGGATAGCTCGGGGTGGCACGGCAGTGGACGAACTCAAATTCACCACGCATAAATTATAACAAAACAATCAGCGCGAGCTACGTCCCCTCGTTTATCTCGTTATTTAGGTCCAAGATACGTGTCCCGAGATATACAATTCCATTGTCTCACTATCTCCTGATTCAAAGTCTGCACTCGGTGTAAAATCAGTTTGATATTTTTTTTGACCAAAGAGCGTCTTTCCTGTCCAAAAAATCGTATTTAGCTACGAGCGTGAGTAAATGTAATTCGAATTTCGAACACCATTATATTTTTTACAAAATCAAAGCTAGTATACGTCAGTATACCGACTAGAGTCAACGTCAGAAAATAAGTTCCGCGGTCAAACTCGGAACTGGAAATGACATCGCTGTCATACTGTGTGTTGATTGGTTCAGGGCATGACAGTACGGTACTAGTGGGAAATAAAGTTCTTACTATATATATATTGATGCCAATCTCGTCACAACATGTACACTATAATATGCACAGAACGCGTTTTTTGGAGGATAGCATGAGGTGCTATCACATTAAAAAGTGTATTGCTGGGAGGTTTCGCAAAACGGTCCAAGATACACTTTGGCTGAAGTTTTTCAACTAAGAATTTTTTCTATGTATCTGAACAATGAAAGATCTGGTAAAATAAAAAGACAATACTGGTAACATTATATGTTGCGACTGCGACGCCGCGGCCAAGGGACTTATTTCGTGACACGTACTCTACCGGGTACACAACAGGTTTGCAACTTTTCATTTTTTTTTCAAAAATTAATATTCGTTTGAGTGTTCACAAGCTATTGAAAAAAAATTCAACGTTTCTCACCATTGATTCTATCCTCATGGGCTTGAATGTCGGCTTCAACCAGCTGGTGCTTCTTCATCAAGTTTTGGACTGACGCCAAGTCCTTGCCGGAATCCTCAGATGTCAACAAACTTTCGACCTGTCAAAATTATTAATCGTTTAGCGACTTTTTCTTCATTAACATTTAGTCTTCCTCCTAAACACATCACAATACATCAAATACAGAATGTACATTATCATGACGCTTTCGCAATGAGTTTCCCCATTTTCAACAGAGGTCATGTTTCCACTTGCTATGCCTTAGCAGACACCTTTTGCTTCTTTTACTTTTAGACGTCATAGGAGTTATCCATTAATAACGTGATGCTTTTAGCAATTTTTTAATCCCCCCCCCCCATCCATGGTGATACGTAGTAAAGTTTCAGAATAAAAGTAAAGAGTATTTTTTTGGAACAACTTATATAGTGTTACGACAGCCGTCGATATCTCGAAAACTAATAATCAAATCTTCAAGAAATAAAAACGCATTGTTAGTGACGAGGTACTCTACCGAATGGCATAGAAAAATCTGGAATCGTCAACAAAAAGTCACAACATACCTACGAGTACCTACACAATTTGTTGAATAAAAATAAACAATAGGTAAATATCGAGAATGTACTCGAAGGTCAGCGGCGGCGGCAAGATCAAAGGAATAGGTTTTTATCGCTCGCGAACTTTCCAGATAATTCGATCCTCCTAATTGAGAGGTATAAAAACATGCTCGCATAGCAACACGATTCATTCAGTCTTTGAGATCGATAACGAACACAGCGAACTTAAGCGACCGAAGAAGATTCTACCTGCGACCGGAGCAACGACTGTAAACTACTGCGAACTACTGAGCGACTGGAACTGTTGAAGAAGTACTGTGTGTACTAGTGATCTAATTGTCTAGTTTGTGGTGAGCTAATAAATCTCTTCGTTGAGTAAACGGCATTTAATTGTACCCCGTGCACGTAACAATAGAAATATTCACTTTTTCGCATGTAATTCAGACTGTATACATCAGCCGCACCATGGTGATATTACGTGATTTTTCCGAAAACCAACATCCTCTCCCTATTGCGCCTCACGTGGGTAATGGACATCCCCATATCCAAACAAAACATCAAACAGCCACTACACAACCTGTAACCTTTTAACTCGTATACCGTGAGCAAAGCATGCAGTATACACCTTTTCATTATGATATACTAATGTCCTTTGTAATACATTGTGAACTAACTCACCTCTCCGAGCCAGAAGTCGAGATCCTTGACGGCGGCGATGTAAGTGCGCTGTTTGTTGGCCTCCTTCAGTTTCAGAGACTTCTCGGTGGTCTTCTGGGTGAGGAACTCCCATTGGTCAGCGATGGACGCCAGGCGAGCCTATAGACGGAAAATAGGTATTTAATTATGGTGTATCAAAAAACACGAGATATTCTCAGTACCGTAGCTTATTCTGTTATCGTCACCAGTTGCTATCATCGTTAAAATTAATTTTGTTAATCCTTTTTTGCCTGTCGCGTGATTACCGGTAAAACAGAATACAACAGCTGCTTCATCTGTTCTCCTGGGTGTTATACAAGGCGGTTAAGGGGCAAGACAGTCCTTTTTCAGGCAATAAATATTAAAAAGAACTTGGTTGATGATGTCATTAATTTATAATAACTTTGCCCTCACAATAGGGTTGTGTTCTTTATTTTAACTATCGTAAACTGTACATTTTGCAATAGTATAATGAACTGTAAAAGTGAAAATTTCTTATGACATATGGTTTTTAACATATTTGACTTTAAAAATTCAATTTATCGAGCCGCCCGAAAGCGCTCTATACAAAATCCTGGCACGTGGTGACGTCATAGCGTGCCGGTATGAAGTGCAAGAGATGTTTTATAAGATTGATTTGAAATTTAATGTGGAATCTAAAAAGTTGTGAATTTTGATCGTTTATATTTTGACCTATTTTGGGAATTAATAATAGTGAAAAGTTACACATATTTAAAAAAAAAAACTAAGACCTGAACTAGTATTGGTAAGAATCTCATAACTAAGGACACTACCCATTAAGAGCCAAAACAATTAGGCAATTTAGAGTAAATACAAAATGTGTGTGAACTTTTTTTTTTCACGGCCCACTTGATGGAAAGTGGTTACCGTGGCCTATGGACGTTTGTAACACCAGAGGAGTCACAGTTGCGCTGCCAACCCTGTAAGTACAGAGTTTCTGTGCCGTCAGTATAGAAGACAAAGCGGGACAAGGCTTTAATCTTCCCACTTTCAGCTCAAATTCTTCAATGAGCTCTGTTTCAATCTAAATGAACTTATTTTCAATCTAAAAAAAGTCCTTTTTTTATACAACCTAGGTTGCAGACAGGCACACAGCCCACCCGATGGAAAGTGGTTACCGTGGCCTTTGGGTGTGTACTGATCCGTTATAAAAAAAAAGGAGATTTAAAGACATCTCCAGAAAACCTGCTGTTCTCTTACATGAGCAGTACAACAAATATGTCATGAACCCACCTGTACCGCATCTTCGCTACCACTGCACTGTCCTCTCTGCACGAGGTTGCCGCCCATCGCGAGCACCGACTGGATTCGTTCGGCGTTAGCAGCCAGTTCCGCCTCGAACGCTTGGTGTTTCTGGTGCTTGGATTGGATGTTAGCTGGGTCCTGCCAAACAGAATATAAATCGTTAAAATGTGGGCCTTAATACACTTCTGGTCTACGCTTCAAGGGTTTTACAGGTGGGAATGTGTTATAAAGTTATACCTTGTAGCTCTCCTCAGTGGCGAGCTGCAGCTTCTCGGCGATCCAGTTCTCCATTTCATCAGCATCACGAGAGAATTGTTGCAGGGTCTGTTCGTCACCCAACCTGTACGACAAATATTTAATGTATACAGAGTACAGAAGTAATCGTGTTCTTACACTAAATAGTGAGACGGCGGTGTGGAAGAACAGAATGAGATACACACATAACGTGATAAATCTTTCTCATTAGAGAGGTCATTTTTCAAGTTCTCAAGGATGCCCGGGAGGAGCCAATGGAGGTAGTTATGTCGGACTCAAAGCGATTAAAACCGCACGAGCTCCTCGGCCCTCAGGTCTAGTGGTAGCGATAGTCTCTGGTATATTCCTCGCACACCTCAGCTGATTCAGGTTCATCGAACGCCATTGTGGGGACACTGACCCCTCTTTTCCTAAAAAAAGGGAGAGCGTGCATCACGCTGTCATCTCGGCCTGCATCTAGTAGAAATACTCAGTGGAAACAAGAGATCTCTGGTAGCAAGTGTGCTTCGATCCAGAGAATGTGTTAAAGACATTTGTAGATTCTCATAATAATACAAAAACACAAGCAGTAGAGATAAACACTTACCTAGACCGTTTCTCGATGAGAGCCTCCTTGAGGTGGCGCCATCTGTCGAGCACTTGGCGCCTCTTGCCGTCGATGTCGTCCGCCGCGTAGTGGTCGGTAGCCATCAGCTGGTCGGCCAATGTCTGCACTTGCGCTATCTTCTCTTCCTATTGTTGAACGACATTAGTTGCATTAGCGGGAACGTTTATGTTATATTTAGTTGCAGGGCAGGCGGTTGTCCTTAATATATAGGCGTGAATTCAAAATGATTCAAAATGACTACGAAATACAAAGATATAATAATATGTAACATTGGCTTATTTTCGAGGCAGAACACATCAAATATATATTAGGGTTTGGGCCCCGGGACGTGTCTAAGTGTATGTTTGTAAATAGACAAAAAAAAAAGAAATGCCCGCTAAGTTTCTTGCTGTAGTCTTCTCAGGTCGGGGCCGCGTTTCGAACCGGTGGTCCATTTACTAAACTGATATTCATGTTCCTTTTTGTTGACGTTTTGTAAGTGCCGATATAATGGTATATACAGAATAAATTATTTTTTAAATTTGACTTTGACTTGTGTCTCCAAGTCCCGGAACTTTACGTAAATTTAGTTGTCTCCGGTTCCGGGACTTTCGTATCGAGACTAAGATCGTAGGCTCGTCTCGTATCCGGTCTATGATAATGTAGGAAATTCCCAAACCCCAGTTATATATTTATTCTTTGCAAATATGGGTTACATAAGATGTTACATTCATTAGGTATATATGTAGTTTCAACATATTCCAACAAAATAGGCAACTAGTTTTTATATTAAAATGTAAGCGCTATTCCAATACATTTGTAGAATCTTACTGTATAAAACATACTTATATTTTGGGATATTGTTGGCACAGAAATATTACTAACCAAAGATATCTTCTGAATCTATTTATTTTACGTCACGATACCTTTTAACGTAGGGCGACTTTAACACCTTCGAAGGAAAAAAAAGACATACTTACATGAGCATTGATAGCCTTGTCAAAGTCCTCGTGTTTCTTAATGAGCTGTTCCACATTGTCAGGTTGCGTGGAATCAGCGGAATCTCCAGCGTCCGCCTGGTCTCTGGATGCTGGTGCAAGGAACTGCTCCCGGGCACCCATCCAGCCCTCGGCCTGCTCGCAGTCACGGTAGAACAGTTGGAGTTCCAGGTTCTGGTCTAACTTCATGCGGCGGCCAATCCAAGCCCTGAGAAGATGGATAGAATCTTTAGATCATTGAAAATAATGCACGCATATTTTCTGAGTTAGATTTTATTGGGTCGGACCAAGTGGTTCAATTGTTACTCATTACATTATTCTGATAGAACATTATTTTTAGTAGTACAGAGCTCGCTCTCTAATGTGGAGTTATAAAAACACCTTTAAACTTTTGTAGAAGACAGTGACGAGATAATTAGTTTACATGTAGATGAAAGGTGTCGATGATGGCAGTCGCTTCACGTAAAATATAACTAAATAAAAAATTCGCAGTTTGGACTGGTAAAGCGGACCCCCATTCTCAGGTGAGGAGGAGTGAGGGTACTATCGACCAATCTAATTAGATTAAGTAGACTAAGTATGTTTGTAATAGACCAAAAAAATGCCTGCCAAGTTTCTTGCCGGAAACTTCTCAGGTTGGGGCCGCATTCGAGCTGGTGGTCCAATTGCTAAACTAGTTTTCATATTTCCTCTTGTATTGACGTTTTGTAAGTACCGATGTGAATGGTCTATGCAGAACTGACAACGCTCTAGGCAATTTCTCACTCGCTCTCGACTCATGCTCTTTCTCTCTATACCTCGATCCTCACCACTCCGCGCTTTCCTAGAGCGCAGTACAGCGGACGCGGTCATAATATAAATTATAAAAGCTATGTCAAAGACTAAATACAAACGTACTTCTCTAGCTCCTGCCTGGCGTCGCTCATATTATTCAGTTTTTCCTGTATGTCGACGCTGGCGTAGTGACCGCCCTGCAGCAGCTGCTGACCGAACAGCTCCAGCGCTTGGAAGGTACCCGCGCGGGCATCCATCTCTGTACGATGTTCCTATATACATACCAGATGATTATTTGGGGGCTGACCGCTATTGAGTCACAAGTACAGTGCAGAACCGATTTGATTTTTAAAACTATATTAATAGTGAACAGTTATAACATCATAGATGACAGGCGTAGGTTGCCAAGTACTGCTGTGCA
Organism: Eilema griseolum; assembly: GCA_963662185.1. Classification (NCBI taxonomy): domain Eukaryota; kingdom Metazoa; phylum Arthropoda; class Insecta; order Lepidoptera; family Erebidae; genus Eilema; species Eilema griseolum. Next base: position 3,380,279 of record OY759232.1, read on the forward strand.
GTTCTTTAAGTATACAGTGTCAAGCACAGCGCTGCGACAACTTTGATAGAGATTGTCAATGGTGGGATTGGTGAAGTCACTGGAGACCGCGAGGGATATGCCTGTTAACCTCACCTTCGGCAACCAAAAATGACCCACAGGCGTTTCAATAGTTTCAAGTGCGACATAACCTCTCCCACCGTCTCCGGCTGGGGGGTATCCATAGGGAATTTTGCATGTAAAAAGAAAAGTCACTGACGATCGACCAAAGACAATTTCTATTAAGGATGCGGCAGTGTAGCGCTCAACGTTGAATACATAAATAATTGCACAGTTGAAGAGATTCCAAGAGAGGTGAAAACGGGAAATTATTGCCCACGACAAAGTGACAAGCATCCTTTAACATCTCCAATCGAGGGGGCCACTCAGGCACATTGTTTACATTATTGGTTAATTTCTAGACATTTTCTACAGAGAGAATATAGCAAGTCTAGTTACTGGTAATAATATGTTTTCTACTGTTCGGCACCATCTAAGCATCAGTTTAGTAAACATATGAGTAACAGGGGACAAGAGGTACATATTTTTACCATATATACATTATAGACAAAGCTATTAAGAAAGTAAATGGAAATGCTACCTTTTTAACCGACTTCAAAGAAGAAAAAGGTTCTCAATTCGTCAGATTCTTTTATTATTATTATCATCAGGTTAACCACACCAGTAACAATTGTATATTAAGTGTTAAGTATTAGAGTAGGGATATACCCTACTATGGTATTTTAAATATGTAAAAACTATTATTCTGTAACCGCGGTAGCCTAGTGGTATGGGTAATAGACTGCTGAGACGATGGGTCGGATTCGTTAACAAGTTTTACCATGGCACACACCAATGACTTTTCGATGTTTTTCGAAGTTATGTGTGTATTTATCGCAGGTATTTAAGTGCCCAGTTATATAGGTTCGCCACCTTTTACATTGGGATTAAACATAAACTGGCGAAATGTGGGTGCTAGCACCTCTGCCTACCACTTCGGGGATATAGTTGTGAATTTATGTTATGTTTTATGTTATTATTCTAATTGATGTTTTTATACATCGATATTTTTAACACACTGTGATGAACATATATTCATGTTCTTTTTTATTTATTGAAACATAAATTATTGTGGAAAGTTAAGATAAGACAAAATTGTTGAATACGACACAGAGACTTAAAGTATAGAAAGTGGACAAAATCACAAACACACTGAAAACACTGTAAGAATCACACGAAAATATAAATAAATGCAGTACAGTCAACTAAAAAAGTAAGCACAGTTTGAAAAATAAGATAAATGGTACTAAGAAATTTAAAATATATTCGCGCTTTTTCGGTGGTATTTGTAAAAAGAACAATTGTCTATGATATTTGAATGAAATTTAAAAAAGAGGTTTCAATTATAATTGATCAAGATGAGAATATTTAAGAATTGATTAATTTACGAATTTCGAATATGAATTTTCTGAAGAATCACGAATAAGTTTACTTTTTAGTTGACCAAACTTTCATCACAACATTGAAAATCGGAAATAGAATCTCAGAAAAGGTATATATGTTAATAAATTGTCGTATTTTGACTGTTAAGAGCTGTTAAATAGTCGGTTAGGGGAACTACCCCGCCCTCTAATATTAGATATTACAGTAAACAGTAGCACATCTAGTGTCGTGTATTATTGCGTATATGCATACACTGGTGTATATTATATTACACATATTCTTGCCGATCGTATTGTACGTTTGTGTCTGTCGATTGTGCGTTCATTTCACGGCTGTATGTTTGAGGGCATTAAAATGTTAAAATACACAATTGTTAGTGCTTCTTTTGAAATTTTGTCATCACTTATTTTTGACACTATAGTTATGATCATTAGTTTTCGACGTTAGCTGTACATACTATTTAAGAATCACAAAATAGTACGCAAAATTTTAAACTCTTCCGCGAAACTCAGCGGTTAGCGATGCGGTAGCGTAAGCGGAAGATAAGCCATTGAGAGAGAATGAGACAGCCCGCCGCTGGCTTGTTTTCTCTCTCATGGGCTTGCCGTGCCGCTTGCGCTGCTGATCCGCTTGCCGCTGAGTTCGCGGCCGCAGCCTTATGCCTTGATCAAACGTACCGATTGAATGGCGAGACAGTGCACTCGGCCGAGTGCTCGGTGCGTATGGACATAATGTCGAGTATTTCACACGTACTAAGCATTTGATCGAGTGCACTGTCTCACCGCTCCACTCGGTGCAAGTGATCAAGGCATTAGAGATAGTTATATTTCTACTATTAATAACTTAAAGAAAAAAAAATTGTTTTGTTCACCCACACTCATACAAGCAGCGAGCACACTACCGCATACAACGCGACACGATCAGCAAGAATATAAATGTTAGGCTATGAGCACACATGCGTGCAATGCGTCTGACCTGCGGCATTATGCCGTACCGCGCGTCTATCTCCAAACGCTGGGTCTAGAAATACATTCACCATCTGTTATTTGAACTTTTTATATCCAATCAACACCAATATACTTTAAAAGTTGGCTCCAACATTGGTGTGGAAATTAGATATCATACATAATAAGATCATTATTTGAAGTATAATTGACAGTTTATCATTGAAATGTGTTGTCCGGTTTTTTTATATCATTTAAGTGGCAGACAAGCACGCGGCCCACCTGATGGGAAGTGGTTACCGTGGCCTATGGCCGTGTGCAAAGGCAATGGAGTCACACGCGCGCTACCAACTCTGTTAACACAGAGTTACTCTATAATTGATAGAATATCATAATGTCTTCAGTTATCTGCCATATGTTGGGCGAAAAAACATTACCGAATGTTCTAGAATGTTAATTATTACTTCTTTCGATATTTATATCAAAACATCTATACCAAACGTCACATCTTTTGGATTTTTATCATTCTAGCTGTACATACTACTCAATGCAAATGTATAATGCTGTCACACATTAGTCACCTAAAGGTATACAAACATTGGTTGAACAATATACAAGGGGTACTTCATGGTTAGCAGCGATTGTGTGGTAGTGTACGTTACCTGGTGTCTTTCGAGGAGTGCTTCTGCGCCGGTGACGTCATTAGCAAGCTCGTCGGAGCTCACTAATGCCATCATGGAGTTGATCCACGCCATCAGATCACGGTAGTCAGATAAGAACCTGATAAGAGAAAAAAATTGACAAATGGGTATTTTCCTGTAGCTAAAATAAATTATTTAACTGATCTTACTAAATTAAGGATGTTAAGAGAGCTGTAGAATTTGTGTTGGTTCTTATTTTATCGTTTTTATTTATTTTTAATCATCCAACCAACTGATAATAGTAAATTATTTGACTGTTAAATATTATGACGTCACAATAAATTATTCCATATAAGTTTTCTTGTAGCTTACCGCTTTGACGTTTAGTAAAACGAGTGAGTGGTCAGTATAATATCCAATTGGGACAACATTTTATAACAAAATACTTCTGAGTGAGTCATGCTTTTTTCAGCAATAATGGATTGTATGGTATGGGAGTATCATCTTCACTACTTATTTTGTGTTCAATCAATCAATTAGGCCTATTTCAGTCCACTGCTGGACATAGGCCTCTCCCAATGTTGGGAGGCTTTGGCCTACTGTTTCCACGCTGGCCAGACGGGTTGGTACAGGGTTTTATTTCAAGTTTTCTTTCTCTCGCGGTGATATCGTCTGCGTATTTTTCCGTTAGTCGCCTCTTACGACACTCTTCGGATGGGATGGGGTGGTGATACTTGTATTCTTTTGTCGTCACACACAATTGTTCAAATAATAGTATACTACCATTCATACTGTCTGCAAGTCTCAAGAGACTTCCTATTATTATCTTCTTCCTCAATTAGATATTGAAGTCAATACTTCATACGTAGTATAGATTATAATAGTCCATATATTGATTGAATATTTAAAGGCGATGCCTAGTGCGCAAGTTCCCCTTGTCAAGGTACATGACAATTTGAATGATGTTTATTCGCCAGGCGTGAATAGACATCATTCAGGTGGGATTTATGGGATTCACCCCATCTCATCCCATACGGTGTTGTTCAAGGCGACTAAGGGATAGGGATGTTTAACATCAGACAGATATATACAGCCCAGACTCAGCCTCAGATGCATGGCATGAGTCAACAACAATGCCCGGAGGACGGCTATAGGCTCACCCCCTATTTCGTGAGACCAAATTGAATTACTGGTGGAATGTGGGTGTTAATTCACCCCTGCTTAACAGTTCGGGGATAAAGGCGTGATTTATTGGTATTCACCTCTGCAAGTCATAGGAGTCGAGCAGCTTCTCCTTCCTTGCGTTGGCGCGCGCCTGCAGCTGCTGCCAGGCCTCGTTGATCTCGCGCTGCTTGCTGTAGGTGGCGTCGGCCGAGTCGCCGTGCGTGGCCATGAGGCGGTTGGCCGTGTCCTCCAGCTGCCGGATCTTGTCGCCGAGCGCCGCCAGGTCGCGCTCTAGGCCCTCGTGCTTACCTGCACAGTGCATGTACTATGTACTAAAGATCACATTACATTTTTTTTTTATATCACTTAATTGGCAGACAAGCACACGGCCCACCTGATGGAAAGTGGTTACCGTGGCCTATGGACGTTTGTAACACCAGAGGAGTTACAGTCGCGCTGCCAACCCTTCTGTGCCGTCAGTAGAAGACAAAGCAGGATAAGCCTTTAGTCTTCCCACAGACAGCATAAATTCTTCAGTGAGCTCTGGCTACCCTACTCACCGCTGAGAACACAACACGAAGTTATTATAGCCGCGGTATTCTGTAGGGCGGAGGTACTTCCCCAGTCGGACTGCTCAGTTGGGCGGAAATACCGCCGTGTCCGAGTCGAGTTCATCTCTACGACTTTTTACAGCAGTGGTATACAGGTTTAAGAAATTGGTTCTTGTAGGTGGTAGGACATTATTTGGTATTTCCGCCCAATTGAACAGTTGGACTGGGGCAGTACCTCCGCTGTACAGAATACCGCGGTTATAATAACGTCGTGTTGTGTTCCCAGCGGTGAGTAGGGTAGCCAAAGCTCACTGGAGAATTTGTGCTGTCAGTGGGATGACTAAAGGCTTGTCCTGCTTTGTCCTCTACACTGACGGCACAGACATTCTGTGCTTACAGGGTCGGCAGCGCGAGTGTGGTTTCTCTGGTATTACACACGTCCATAGGCCACGGTAACCACTTTCCATCAGGTGGGCCGTGCTCTTGTCTGCCACCTGAGTCACATAAAAAAATGGTAATTGTTTTAAGAATTACTACTGGTGAAGAAAATAAAATTAATTCACGATTAGAGAGTATCCCTACTACAATATAAACAAACGGCACTGAATAACTGACAGACGTTGTGCATTTAAGTCGGTTCGAGTTCGACATAACCATCCTGACATTTCCGGCACGTCAGCTGGAATTTTGCGCATGTTTAAAATAATATCCCACTCACGCTGCAGCGTCTGCACGGAGCGCAGGTCCTTGCCGAGGTCGTCGGTGGCGAGCGCGGCCTCCTTCTCGGCGATCCAGTCCTTGGTCTCGTCCACGTCGCGGTGGAAGCGCTGCACCTCGTGCGCAGAGCCCAGCTGCGCCGCGCGCTCGGCCGTCAGCTGCTGCAGCGACGTCCATTTGGAGTTCAGTTCCTGGAAACAACAGACGAGTTAGCTTTTTTACACCATCTTTTCTTGGCGCACCACCAAGACCTGGAATTCATTACCAGCTCACGTGTTTCCTTCTTCCTACAGTCCCGGGGCCTTTAAGCGGGGCGTGAAAAAGCATCTGATGAGGCCGCCAAGCTGAGTGCCACCACTGTAACACTTAGTGTCTGTTAGTCTGTAATGGTAACCCTCTTTCCTGAGACTTTGCCTTTAGCTAACCATCAGGCGAGGTGAAGACAAGTTGGCGTATACTTTGGAAAAAAAAAACGGGCCACCGGATGGAAAGTGATCAGCGTGGTTTATGGATGCGTGCAACACCAGGGGTGTCACACTGGCGCTGTCGACTAAGTAAAAACCTTCTAATGCCCTTATGGAAGAACCTCATATTGTAGTCGCTTGCAACTGGAGTTCGTTTCACAGATTAAGCGTGAGAGGGATGATGATTAGCTAGTTATAACAAGCTGATGAAGCCGACAAAATGAGTGTCATAATCAACAACATTCTGGCGCCAATCTCGGAAGCATCAAAGGCCTGAGTAGTCCGGGGTCCGCGATTTAATGTCTACTGTGAAGCAGCTAAACTTCAATATTTTCTGTAAAGCAACTGTCATTTCACCTCCACAATCCATAGCGATATCGAGGTTTTGAAGTTACACTAGTTGTCAACATTTTTCAGGGCGAATTACCCGTAACGAGTGCTATAAATGTTCTTATGGCAACCATGATCGACGCGGTTTAACATGCTCTCCGAGGCACAGTCAAGGTGAGGGTCATTATTGTAGCATTACATGGTGACAAATCGGTATGTCCTAGGTTAGGTCATGGTATCTGAATACTTAGTATTACTGTCATTGATATACAAAAAAGTTTTACGTATATCAATGATTACTGCAGATTAAGCATACATACATATCTAAAACCCTAATCAGAATTAAAATATAGATTATTTTTATTATGAAACTGTTCTTTAGTCGTATTATTTTATATAGAACAATTTTCTGTCAAACTTCGTTTCGAGCCTGCATCACACGTATCGTTAATATCATCATAATTAGAAATACATGCTATCTGTCGAGTACTACACGTTGCATGTGTAGTGTTAATATAACATGACAATAGATCTACATGAGGTATGATAACATTCGTGACATTTAACATGTAACCAAATAGATATATACAAACATTGAACTACTAGTACAATTTAGTTTGGCTGGGTAATACCGATAGATTCAAATAAGTATATTTATTTCAATTTATACTGCGTTTGCACATTTTATTTGATGTACTTCATTAAATTTACAACTACTAAGATTTTACTGTTAACTAATGGATTTTTCGAATTTGGTAACTGAATTCAGTACACGTACGTCGTTTACATTAGCAGGAGGTAGGACACGACGGTATTCCTGTCCAAATTGAGCAGTCCGACTGAGGAAGTACCTCCACCCTACAATATACCACGGGTATTATTTCCCGGCGGTGAGTAGGGTAGCCAGAGCTCACTGGAGAGTTTTTGTGCTATCAGTGGAAATACTAAACGCTTATCATAATTGTTTCTTCGACCCTAAGTTGTTTAAAAAACACAATTGCACCCGCGCGAAGTCGGGGCGAGTCGATAATTAAAAATATTTCGCTGTTTGGACCCTTCCAGATTTTATTACTCCAGTGAAAATCTGTTAAATTGAATTGAATTTTCATCTTTTACTAAACTTTATTGACTAAAAGGAGACAACACTGTTTACATCTGTTCTTGCATAAAGTTTCTTTAATATCTGAAAAATAGGCTATCTAGTTTGAAAAATAAGAAGAACAAACTGTTATACTGAAATTAAACTACTGTAACAGTAAATTACGTATATTAAATGGGTGTTGTACTCTCGAATATTTGTATCCTTAATAACTTTAAATAATCGCGTTCCAATATATACAATAATGTTAACGGAAATTAATGCGATTATGGTATACGTACATGCATACCATTGATTTGCCTGACGTTTCGAACAGTAGGCTTACCACGAAGTCTTAAACCAGGTTAATGAATGAACGGCTGTCTTATTTATTAAATGCATAAATAACTTTGTAATCCCATATAAATATATATGATTACAAAGTTACATTTGCAGTTGGTAATATGACATCTATTCAATTATTGACCTGTTTTAAGCGGACATGGTACGGGCAGGTTACACAGGTCGTGATCGTGTTCACAGCTAGCCACGCCTGTGACCACGGCCGGTGTAATTTCCCATTAATATGTTTTATGTAATTGTCGATCATTATACCCAATTGAAAGTTCCACGGCGTAGGAATGGGAGAGTCTCATATGTAAATATCGTTAGCAAAACTATTGAGAGTATGGACGTCTATGGTGCTATATGAAACCTATTAATTACCTCAATAAATCCTACTACATATATACTCAATCCTATTAATGCCTTTAGTCTTATTTCTTCAAAAACTAACCTGCATCTGCGTTTTAATTTTGAGCGCCGCCTCGGTCTGCCCGACCGTCATGAGCTGTACAGCGATCTCGTTCATCTCGGCGAGCCTCACTTCGTTGGCGCGCAGGTCGTTCTGGAAGTCGTCGAACTTCTTCTGCATCACCTCCACTTGCTCCAGATCCTCACCGACGTCTTGTACTTGGGCGTGCATTTCCTGTTATAATATATTTGTTAGAAGTTTTTAAACTTTGTGTTTTCGATTGAGAAAATGAGATAATCCTCTTGAAAAACTACTATTGAAAATAGGTTTTGGCTACCAATAATTTTTCGGTAGAATTTGCCAAAGCATATATCTTTCTAAAAGGACAAGTTATATCAGCTTAAAGTATAGGTGGGTTTCCCAACAACAAATAGACTAGTTCCACAGAGACGTATTTTGTATGTAGAAGTATGCTGCTGAATTTGTGACTGCCACTGAGTGTAACCAGCCTTCATATACATAGATAGATAATTCTTTATTGTACACCAATGGATTACAGTACAATTTGTAGTAAGCATGCATACAGTTTAATGTACAATTACCTTTTTTCCATCATTTTCCGCAACCAACGAGTGTCACCTCGTTGTTGCAAGCGTTTCTATACGTTTCTAGACGGTAAGCTTATAATCTGTGAGCCTACCGGGACATGAGATAAGCGTTCATGTTGAGCGAGAAATGGGACAGAGCTATATAGGGTCCCATTCCTATCCTTCGTTCTCACTCAGAACACAATCACTCATAGCATGTCCATGGTAGGTCCAAAGAATAGAATAGAATAAGTTTTATTTCAGATTTTCAATCCATAAATAGTTAGTAGCATATGATCATAATCTAGTGTTAGTAACTTAGCAATAGAATACATATAAACACATAAATTATGCTTTCGGTGCTGCTCCCAGTGCTAGATGTACAAATGTTTATATACAGAGACATGTAGCTGGAGCCAACGGCTCAGTAGTGAGCAGTCCCACCGATCAGCCAGAGTGATCCTGAGCACATGTTAGGGCTGGCTATATTTATAGACAAGTATAATAGGTATGATATACATGTCATGCTTGTCTGTTATCTTAAAAGTCAAAAAGGTATGAAGCAAAATATACCTTATCCTTGATCCACGTCGCAAGTTCAGCCGCCTCACGAACGAGCACGTAAGCCTTCACGGTCTCGTTGAGTTTGTTTTGGCGCTCGCGAGCCAACCCCAGCAGGTTGTCATATTGACCCTCAATCTGTGAACAAGACACATTGTTTAATTATTTATTTATGAGTAAGCTGCTACAAGCTGATGTGTTCACTTCTAATGATAAAATGTAATAGTCTCTTTATTGATGTTTTACCTTCTAACTATTTGTCATTTTTTTAAGCACTGAAATTTCTAGTCGTAGCCAGTTATCAAGGCGTATTTAAATGAGTTTATGGTGGTGGCAGATATAATGATTATGATATAACATGCCACTAAATAAATTTAAAGTAGAAATGAAAAGAGCTTTAATGAATAAAGGTTACTATAAAGTAGATGAGTATCTTGATGATGAAAATTCGTGGTCTCTTGCTTGCTCGCACAACATAAATTGTGAACTAAAGCAAATTTAAAAAAGAAAGATAATCTAGTTCTAATATAATTCTCGCAGTTTACTGGTATCTTCTCAGTAGAATTAACCTACCGAACCAGCGAAAGATTCATTTTTCAACGGTCTATTTTTAAATTATTTAATATTTTTATATTATTTCTTGACATATATAATTGTAAAATTTTGACGTTCATATGTGCTCTTTGCGTGCCTAGACTGAATAAATGAAATTGATTCGTTGATTCGATAAAAACCATTTCATAATATGTTCGATTATAACGTCAAACTCCTTCATGACGTTTTACATTTGAGGATTTATTTTATGCAAGTGTAACCTGACCAATTTCTGTATTTTTGGGAAACTGTAGTCAGGTGTACACGTATCCTCTAGGCAATAATTGATACACAATACGTGACGCTTAATAAGATCGGCAACGTTGCGCAACCATACGCGAAGTTCCAGATTGCGCGCAACATAACACGCTTATTTTTTGTTTATTCCCCTACAACAGTTGGGCATCAATGTGTTTGTGCCGTAAATATTTCAACACTGAAATGAACATTATGTCGTCTGGTGAATATGGTGAAAATTGAACAATATTGTTGCTTCGTGTTACAAGGTTTTAGAAGACCTGTAAGAACATACCTGGTTTTGTCGGGCTACGATCGAGCTGGAGTCAGCAAGGTTTTGCTGTGACGATGATAGTCCAGGTTCAATCTTCTTCACGTAAGCGGCAGGTACGAAGCCCTGGCGATCGTTCACCTCAACCTTCCACCAGTCCTGAGGATAGAAAATATAGAATCAGATATGTCGGGTCTGCTGTTTTTTTTTTTATTTTTATACCACTTATTTGGCAGACAATCACACGGCCCACCTGATAGGCACCGTGGCCTATGGAAGTATGCAAAACCAGGGCTGTTACACTCGCGCTGCCGACCACGAAGAAACCTTCTGATGCCCCTCTTGAATAACCCCATACTGTAGGCGCTCTTCTACTCTTCTTGAATCGGTTTATTTTGATATTCATAGGAGGCCTATTAGCCCCAGCCCCAAGAAGAAATCCTGTACCAGAGCCTTGTCTGTCAATCAGCGAGGAGAATGGTCACAAGAAGATCTTGGTGGGCTATATTTACCCTGTGGATTAACAGCCCCTATTTCTATCGTTCATCCGACCATGACCTGCATTTAAGTTAGCCTTGGAACTTGATTACATTATTTCAATTAGCTTAAAACACGTAATACCTATAAAATTAGCAATTACCTCATTACTATGTACCTTTATAGAAATACTATAGTCCGTAACTGTGACACTGTTAAGTTTTGCATCAAACGTAAATTAACCTCAATAATAACAAACGAATAGGTAGTATTCAATTAAAAGCGGTACAATGACTCTTTCCTTTGTCGTACCATTAACGCCTGGCATTCATTACCAGCTCACGTGTTTCTTTTTTTCTACAGTCCCAGGTCCTTTAAGCGGGGTGTGAAAAAGCATATGATGAGGCCGTCAAGCTGAGTGTCACCATTGTCACACGGTATGTGCAAGTAATGGTGACCCTCTTTTCTGAGAATTGCCTTCAGCTCACCATCAGGCAAGGCGAAGTCTAATTGACGTGTTTTATATTTAAAAAAAGGTGACGTCATGAATTCGAAGTCCAGTTTAAAAAAAAAATTCATATTTACAGAGCTAAAGATAGTCTGGCAAAATCTGAGATGAGTTTGTATTTTCCGGGCAAGTATGAATCTATAAAAAATGTATTCTTTTACTGAAAGGTACTTTCATGAAAATATATAATTTGGGTATTGGATTGAATAGACGAAGAAGTTCTAAATCGTAAATTATAAGGAAACTCGTCTGAAATAATTTATTGTGACGTTATTACATTTAACAGTCAAATCATTTACTATTATAGGATGAGTGGATGAAAAAAAATGAATAAAAATGAAAAATAAACAACTAACGACCAAAAAATGACACAAATTTTACCGCTCTTTTACCATTCTTCATTTAATGAGCTTAGTTAAATAATTTATTTTAACTACAGGATAGTACCTAAATCTATTGAACGTTTCTTGTGAGGCTGTTTGACTTATTTATTCAAAACTTTCAATCATTATTGGTTTGTCCTCGAAGATCGAGTCGACGAATGTGGCACATATTGTCAATTAACCTATCTATGAACAAATCAATCGTCATACAACAGCCAATATTTGTAGCCATTTCTGTAGTTTATTATAGGTATAACTTGGTTTATTATAGGTGTAACACAACGTGACGGATTTGGCACAATCATGCAGTCTTTTCCTTAGTGTCAATGGCAACAATTTCAAAAGCTAAACGCGCAGAGCCCAAAATTCAGCGACATTGACCGCACCTTCCGTAGCTTCTTTCAGGTCAGTAATTGTGCTGGTGTAAGAGCACAGTGGTCACGACAGGAGGTGGTCCATCGACTGCAGAGGTACACCGCAGGCATGCAGTGAAAATAGTATAAACACTAGGTACCTCCGCTCTACAGAATACCGCGGTTATAATAACTTCGTGTTGTGTTCCCGGTGAGTAGGGTAGCCAGTGCTCACTGCAGAATTTGTGCTGTCAGTGGTATGACTCTTTAATCAGTCTAGAGTCAGTAGGATGGCTGTCAGTGTAGAGGACAAAGTAGGACAAACCTTTGTTTGTCCTACTTTGTTCTCTACACTGACAGCACAGAGACTCTGTGCTTACAGGGTCGGCAGCACAAGTGTAGCTTGTCTGGTGTTGCACATGTCCATAGGCCACGGTAACCACTTTCCATCAAGTGAGCCGTGCGCTTGTCTGCCACCTGTGGTATAAAAAAAACGATTTTATAGAAAGCTTCTGTTCGCAGACAATTCTTTACGCATCACTGTGTGACAATCAGGATTTTTCTATGAAACCGAATGCAGCAGATTTTACAAAACCAAAATTACGCAACTTACAACTCAAAAAACTACGCTCGTTTGGTTTCAGCCTTAAAATCGATTCCTCTGCTTGCAGAGTGGAAATAAGAAAAGGGGACGCCTTATACGTATTAGACTACAGTATATGGTGGAAGAATACAAGTATCACCACCCCATCTCATCCGAAAGGTGTCGTAAGAGGCGACTAACGGAAAAATACGCAGACGATATCACAGCGAGAGAAGGAAAACTCGAAATAAAACCCTGTACCAACCCGTCTGGCCAGTGTGGAAACAGTAGGCCAAAGCCTCCCAACATTGGGAGAGGCCTTTGTGCGGCAGAGGACTGCGATAGGCTTGATTGATTGATATGGTGGAAGAGCATAACGTGTCGCGCGCCAGTAAAAAATGCAATTGCAAGTACACAATGATGTAGTACACCACAGGAAAGACGGAAAGAAAGAAAATATTATTAATAAATATACTCGTATTATATTACGTATTGTGCCAGTTTCATCTATTTATATTATATTTATATAGTTAATATATAATTATCAAATACACTATAAAATATTAAGTGAATAATATCTGGTATACATCGGATCATTTATTGGATCTATGGATAAAATAATTGTTTCTATTGAAAATTCTGTTTCAGCTCTGAATACCCGCAGTTCTGAATACGACGATGTTCGCTCCCTTTTTTTTACGTGCGAAAAACACCACGAATAGTCCCCGCCGGAGCCAGTGGGAGAGGACTCGAACCGACTAAAACGCACGACGCCTGAGGCACTTTGTTGATTGCCGAAGGTGAGGTTGACAGGCATATCCCTCGCACCCCGGCCGAACCAGGGCCATCTCTCTTGATCTGGCCCTCTTCAGGTGTGGAGACCACAGAGTTCCCCAGTTCACCCCCGGACGTTCGCTCCCTTGGGGTCAATAAATATACTTGGTAATTTGAAGTAATGCAAATCTACCTACTCCTTTTGAGAAATACAGGTGTGAGTCTATGTAGAATATCGCTAGTGGTAAACATTGAAATTCTATGTGGTCCCTACTGGTAAAACTATTTCCGGCCACGTTTATAATATGATTGTCATATCCTCCGAGCGACGGTGTGACATACAATACTAATAAAATACGCCAATAGACTTATCAATTTAAAAGGTGATACATACCTACAATCACGCCTTTATCCCCGAAGGGTTAGGCAGAGGTGAATTAACACCCACCTTTCACCAATCATTGTTTTCGGTCCCATGTAATAGGGGGCGAGCCGGTTGCCGTATTCCGGGTACTATTGTTGACTCGAGACTTGTACCTGTACCTGAGTCTGAGCTGTATATATCTGTCTGATGTTAAATAGCCCTATCCCTTAGTCGCCGTGTACGACACCGCATGGAAAGCGATGGGGTAGCCCAAATTTTACTCTGTCGTGAACTAATACTTAACATTTTAATTTAAATATAATTTCCTACACTGTATTTATTAGTTTAGGGATAGAATCATTCAGATGATAGAATCATTCAGATGATAATGCCTCCGCCTAGCCCGGAGGGAGAGAGGCGTGAGTATAAATATTATTACTGCATAATTTTGATTCATTTTCATTTATTCTAAGTTTAAACAACTCTCAATACTGAAGTACACGACACTTGTATACATTGTAATTCAAATGAGGCACTCACGTGTGTTATCTTCTTATCATACTTCTTGTGTACAAACAGATTCTCAATCACTATCACACTCAACCAACTTAACACTATCATTTTACCTAATATCACTTTACTATCACAGAATGGCTCACTAACTATGCAACCTTATCACATTTTAAAAAAATAATTTAATTACAGTAATATTGGCCACTTGAAAATTACATCTTATCTGTTATAAAATTCGAGTAAAAAATAATCTGTCAAATTTCAAGTTCGGAACATTATTTTTTTTATTGTATACTGTTATCGCGTACGTTCGGTAATGTGGTTTATCGTGGAATGTTCACTACGCGATTTTAGCGGGTGTTACGTAAGCGCGTTCGGCATCAGCCATATTAACCAAGTAATAATGGACTTCACACAGTAGTTTCATTCATAAAGAAATATTTATATTATTTGAAGACATTAACAATAATCATTATTCTGATTCTCTCATATTACGATGTGAATCATCAATCATATCATTATATTTCAACATGAAATTTTAAATCTAGTTCGATAAATGTTAGACTTAATTGATAACTTTAAGATAGCATCGACTATCCGAACTAATTAGATACATCTTTTTATTTCGATTAAGATAGACATAAATTTAGTGTGGTTCCCGGCAGAGTACAATTTGGGCCACCCCATCTCTTCCCACGGAGTGTCGTACAAGGCGACTAAGGGATAGGGCTGTTTAACATCAGACAGATATATACAGCCCAGACTCAGCCTCAGATGAGGGGCTCGAGTCAACTATAGTGTCCGATATACGGCAATAGGCTCACCACCTATTACGTGGGACCGAATACAGTTATTGGTGAAATGTGGGTGTTGATTCACCTCTGCCTTACCCTCCGGGAATAAAGGCGTGATTTCATGTATGTAATTTTGAATCGGTTGTAATGGGTGAATCATCAAATCAAAATAAACGAATTAAAAATTATTGCGTTATTTAACATCATTCATTGGTTCCGATAGCTCGTACAGTAGATGACTCCCACTGTCGCCGAAAGACGGATATTTATAGAAATATTTGGCTTTAGGCGAGGTTCGGTGGCATAGTGGTCAGAGCATACCCCCTATAAGGGAAAGAACGCGGGTTCGAATCCCGTCTAAACCGATTAAATATTTTCCTATCTCAATTGATTTAAATAGTTAGCATAGAATTAGAGTAGAATAGATGCCAAAAGCCATCCGCTCTAACCCAAACTACTGCGTCAATTTTCACGCCATTTCTCGCTCCTATCCTGCCGGTCGACCATTGATATTATAAAAATGAATTGTGGCCATTTCATTGACTTCTGTCAACCTAGTACCTATACCATTAATTCATCAATAATGGATCCACATCATCACCATAGTTCTCTGTCATATGCTATGTACATGTTTAGAACTAGGGATTATTCAAAATATTATTTCAATACGACACCTGCATTAATGTAATAGTGTTTGTTTATTATAAAGAATAGTTTGAAGGACAATAAGTTAATAGAACAATTAGCTATTATGCCTTAGCAAAAACCAGTACATAAATAATTATTCTAGGAGATACTCATCTACATATATATGTACATATATAGGTCTAACGAAACGTAAGACGCCCACATTTCGCGACCATGTGTGCTGAAAGTAGCCGAAACGTCGGACTAGATAAATGATAAAATAAATCGTGAGAGCATCCGTTGAAAAGGCGAGATATGCTGTACCTATCTATAAGTTTAAAACTAAAATCCAACTACTGAAAAATCACGCTCTAAAAAGTGTTAAACAAGAAAATATCAAGGATAGCCGGGGTCGTATGCCACTTAAGTCAAAACAATGCATTCTAGGGAAAAGTGGCATACGACGATATCCTTGATATTTTCTTGTTTAACACTCTTTAGAGCGTGATTTTTCAGTAGTCGGGTTTTAGTTTTAAACTTAATTTTTATTTATATTATTTTTGGGGCAAGCAGTAGGTATAATTTATACATATTTGAAATGTGCTAATTAAGCCCTTATAGTTCATACTAAACACGAAATATTTATTTCAAATTTATTTTTTAATACAGTCCTTTATGACCGCTAGAGGGCGCCACACTAGATTCAGTGACACATCATATAGCTTATAACGACCGGACGACTAAGGTGCTTCTAACGATATCTCATTTGTCCTGTTCTAATAAGTGGCTGAGGAGCTATGAGGGAACAGATGAACCAACATACATACATACATACATAACCCCTATTACCTGGGGCCGAATTCAGTGATTGGTGAAATGTAGGTGTTAATTCACCTCTGCCTAACCCTGCGGAGATAAAGGCGTGATAGTATGTATGTAAATAAATAAATACATAGCCAGTCAAAATCATAACCCTCCTTTTGCTTCGTCGTAGTCGGGAAAAAACCTAAAACTATAACATCTTATCTTCGCCGTGTCTCTTACGAATAAAATTTCATTTCATTAAAAAAAACAAACATAAATTATTTTCATTTTTTTTTTCAATTAGTTTGTTGAGTACTAAAACGATAGTTATTCGATAAATTTGATAACAATTACCAGAGTGACCACAATCACTTATCAATAGACAATATTGTAATACATAACCCCGCGTTTTCACACAAGCAGGAGGTAGGACACGGCGGTATTTCCGCCCAATTGAGCAGTCCGACTGGGGAAGTACCTCCGCCCTACAGAATACCGCGGTTATAATAACTTCGTGTTGTGTTCCCGGCGGTGAGCAGGGTAGCCAGAGTTCACTGGAGAGTTTTTGTGCTGTCAGTGGGATGACCAAAGGCTTGACCTGCTTTGTCCTCTACACTGACGGCACAAAATCTCTGTTCTTACAGGGTCGGCAGCACGGATGTGACTCCACTGGTGTTACACGCGTTCATAGGTCATGGTAACCACTTTCCATCAGGTGGGCCGTGTGCTTGTCTGCCACCTAAGTAGAATAAAAAAAAAAACAAGTATAAACATGTATTTGACAAGTTGCTATATTTCACAGGCTTCAGTGTGAACGCAATTGTGTTTACTTGTTTACAACTTGTTGGCTATACATCCTATGTGAACGAAAAAGTATCTGAGATACATGTATAAAACAAGTATTGTTTTTCATTAGTCTTCTATAAGTCTTCAAGAACCGCGGTAGCCTAGTGGTATGGGTAATGGACTGCTGAGACGAGGTCTCGGGTTCGATCCCAGATTTTACCATGGCACACACCAATGACTTTTCGATGCTTTTCGAAGTTATGTGTGTATTTATCGCAGGTTTATAAGTGCCCGGTTAATGGCGATAGGCTCGCCACCTATTACATTGGGACCTAAACATAAACTGGCGAAATGTGGGTGTTAGCACCTCTGCCTACCCATTCGGGGATATAGGCGTGAGTTTATGTTATGTATGTAAGTCTTCAAGAGTTTTGTATTAAACAAGTTTACAACTTGTTTCATGGTACGAAACGAGGGGTAATAGTTACAAGATCTGGTTCCATTCTTATCTACCTACTCTGCTGGTAAGATCTTGAAGCATTCACAAGTAAATTCAACCATGTTTAAAAAAGAATTTACGAAAACTTATGATTTGAAACTTTGAGAACTCAACCTATGATCATTATATTAGCGTTTTTTAAAGTTCCATCTGAGATTTTTACTTTAGAACCCAAGGTTCGCCCTCTACATTTTCCGCTTTTTATCTTAAGACTCTTTTTATAGCAGACTACCGTTTGAACTCCCAATCCCCTCTCTCTCCTCTCGCAGGTCTGCTGGAAGAGATTTCTAATAGAATAAGCGGAGCCTCTGTACTACTATTTCCACCTATGTATCTCTATATTTGTTCTTGTGTGTACATAAATTATATAAATAAATAAATAAGAAACTACCAGAGTCTCATGCGTCAATCAGCAGGTATACCGGCTAGCTGGTAGAGATTGACTTGGAGTCAAAGATCTTAGCGGCATGATTTGCTGCCGAGGAAACGGAAGCCCACGTAATACTGGCATGCGAGGCAGTAGCCTATCAACGATCACAAATCCTCGATACAGTGAGGTCGCTCCGCGAAGCCTGTGAAGCCCTCAGTAAGCTTCTGCGCTTCTGGGCGGAGCTAGGCTGGCTACTCTAGCCAGTACTCTGCACGCACAATGGCCCAAAAGGGAGGCTAAGTGCGGACAAGGGAGTCCTTTTCCATTTCACACCTAACCACCGATAATTATTATAGTTCCAACATCTTGTAAAAAGTGTCTCCAAAGTGGACCGAAAAGTCCTGAGATTTAGTACCTGAGGTTATCGACATCGCTAATTGCGATTCCGGTGTCACATTTGTTTTATACATACATACATCACGCCTTTATCTGGAGGGTTAGGCAGAGGTGAATTAACACCCACATTTCACCAATAATTGTATTCGGTCCCACGTAACAGGGGGTGAGCCTATTGCCGTATTCCGGGCACTATTGTTGACTCGAGCCATGCATCTGAGGCTGAGTCTGGGCTGTATACATATATATGTCTAATGTTAAACAGCCCTATCCCTAAGTCGCCTTGTACGACACCGCGTGGGAAGAGATGGGGTGGAACTAATTCTACTCTGCCGGAAACCACATTTGTTTTATTCAATTGTTTAATCATGAATTGTGTATCAAAAATTGAAATTATAACTCACAATATTTATTATTTTATACTGCTAATTGTTTGATCAGGTTGCAATGTGATTGTGTTAATTTCCGTGTACATAATTGTGTGAACATTTTAAGAAACTGTAGAAGTATGTTTTTTTTATACAACTTAGGTGGCAGACAAGCAGACGGTCTTCCTGAAAGTGGTTACCGTGACCTATGAACGTAACACCAGATGAGTCACACCCGTGCTACCGACGGAGAGTTTCTGTGTCGTCAATGCAGTAGACACAATCAGGACAAGCCTTTAGTCTTCCCACTGACAGCACAAAAACTCTACAGTGAGCTAGGAACACAACACGACGTTATTATAGCCGTGATATTTTGTAGGGTGGAGGTACTTCCCCAGTAGGGCTTTGAGCAGTTGGAACGGGAACACCGTCGTGTCCTACCTTCGCCAATATAGCCAGCTATAAATATGTTTCTTTTATAGTTATATAATCTACGATTGTTGAAAATGGTGTGGCTCTGCAGTCGCGCTCCGTGCTTACCACCAAAGAAACCTAAATACACGCTTTGTGCTCCCCGAGGTACTTATTTTTTGAGTGCAAAATTCCCCCTCTTCCTCCCCCCACTCCGCAAGAGTCGGTGGGAGAGATTATCTCTGACTTGAACTGACTAAAACGCACGGCGTCTGTAGGTCATTGTTGGTTGACGAAGGTGAGGTTAACAGGCATATCCTTCGCACTCTGGCCAACCCAGCGTCATGTCTCTCGATCTGGCTATTTACATTTACATGCATTATGCTTACGCTTATTTCCCTCCCAAGATAGGCAGAGACAACAGCCCGCTATATGACTCTATCCTCCCATACTTCACCAGCTTCTAAAATTAGTATATTGAATAATGAAGCGACAACACGTCACGGTGTCACGCACTCCCAAAAATATTTATGTCATTGTCGATGATTTTACCCCAATCGATAGATTCGTAGGGATAGGACAGCCATCTAAATATCGTTACCCGTCCATTGTCACGTAGTTTGCCGCTCCCTACCGCGCCAGGTGTGCACGTACCTTGTTGTTGGAGTTGAGCAGCGTGAGCACGTCCCCGCGCTTCATGGACACCTCCCGCGGCGACTTCTCGGCGTAGTCGTACAGCGCCGCCACGCACTCCTTGCCCGACACGTCCACCACCGGAGACTCTTGTTGCTACATCACAATATTAAACAAATTATTACATCGATAAAGTAGGATTTTTTTAATAGGTTCAGGTGAAATTCGATACTCTTTCTTTTTTACGTGAGCAAAATCCCCACGGATACCACCCCACCGGAGCCGGTGGAAGAGGTTATATCGGACTCGAACCGACCAAAACGCACGCGATCTTTCCCTTACAGTGAATATCACTTCGGTACGAGTAGCAGCTCGTACATTTGGTCCTTCGAGCCGGACAGCTCGTACAGAGACCTTCCTTTATTTTTAATGAGAAACAAAACTGCATTCAAACATTTTCGAAAAGTTGCTTGGCTCGCCCGGGGCTCGAATCAACAAAAATAGGAAAAATTAATATCCCGTATTTTATATATAACATGTGTATATAATTGTAATAGGGTAAATCAATAGGATCAAATCTCTCTATCTTTTAATAAAAACATAACATTTAATCATAAATCACAATACTTACACGACAGGCATCAGCTTGCTCCCTAAGCGATTTGATAGTATTGCCGAAAGCCTCGAGATCTGACAACAAGGCCTCGTGCTTCTTCAACAAGGCCTCGGACGAGTCCTCGTCTTTGCCGTAATCGTGGGTGTTGGCCATAGGTTCCTTCTCGCGCATCCAGGACTCTGCTTCGTTGGCGTCCGCGAAGTACTGCTGCGCTTGTAACGAGTCTTCCAAATCTTGTTTACGCTAAGAAATACAGTAATAGGTTAGTTGGTTTATCGAAAAGTGTGTGGGTATTTATGCAATGGAGTCCTCTCGCTCGACATCGCGGTTCCCATACATTTCCCATATAAGGTTCTGTTCCCCACATGTCAAAAGGGTGAGTCGGGGTGCAAGAGTATTCCTTATACCTTACCTTCTGGTCACAATAAAATAGTACTGGTGTAATCTGGTATACGACATCCGAAATGGCGTGTGGTTCTAATCGGTTTAAGTCATCAAATACCCACTTCGGCGTATCTAGGGAAATTTCCGTACGCAAAAAATATGCATTTATGCACAGACCTTTTTCTCCACCTTAGCTGAGTTCTACTTTCAGTCTATGAAATGGTTGAATTTGGAAGCAACTGCCACCTAGCCTGAAACCCAACCTCAAAAGTCTCAGATGATGAGCTACTGGGTGTGCTGTACTTTTTTTTAATCGAAAATCCCCACGAACACCCACGCCGAAAGTACTCAAACGAAGTATGGACCAAGAAAGTATTTCCGTCGGTTAGCCCTGCGCCCTTGTACGTACGCGCGCCTCGTGCTGCGCCACCTCGCCCCCCGGCCCTGTCCGTACGCACGTACCTGCAGCGCCTTGTCCTGCAGCTGCGTCCAGTGCTGCTGCAGCAGCTGCAGGCGCGCGCCGATGTCGTCGGCGGCGAAGTGGCCCGCGTCGCGCTGCGCCACCTCGCCCTCCGGCCCTGTCCGTACGCACGTACCTGCAGCGCCTTGTCCTGCAGCTGCGTCCAGTGCTGC
This sequence comes from Eilema griseolum, assembly GCA_963662185.1. Taxonomy (NCBI): domain Eukaryota; kingdom Metazoa; phylum Arthropoda; class Insecta; order Lepidoptera; family Erebidae; genus Eilema; species Eilema griseolum. Next base: position 3,401,909 of record OY759232.1, read on the forward strand.
TGCAGCAGCTGCAGGCGCGCGCCGATGTCGTCGGCGGCGAAGTGGCCCGCGTCGCGCAGCGCCACCTCGCCCTCCGGCCCTGTCCGTACGCACGTACCTGCAGCGCCTTGTCCTGCAGCTGCGTCCAGTGCTGCTGCAGCAGCTGCAGGCGCGCGCCGATGTCGTCGGCGGCGAAGTGGCCCGCGTCGCGCTGCGCCACCTCGCCCCCCGGCCCTGTCCGTACGCACGTACCTGCAGCGCCTTGTCCTGCAGCTGCGTCCAGTGCTGCTGCAGCAGCTGCAGGCGCGCGCCGATGTCGTCGGCGGCGAAGTGGCCCGCGTCGCGCAGCGCCACCTCGCCCTCCGGCCCTGTCCGTACGCACGTACCTGCAGCGCCTTGTCCTGCAGCTGCGTCCAGTGCTGCTGCAGCAGCTGCAGGCGCGCGCCGATGTCGTCGGCGGCGAAGTGGCCCGCGTCGCGCTGCGCCACCTCGCCCCCCGGCCCTGTCCGTACGCACGTACCTGCAGCGCCTTGTCCTGCAGCTGCGTCCAGTGCTGCTGCAGCAGCTGCAGGCGCGCGCCGATGTCGTCGGCGGCGAAGTGGCCCGCGTCGCGCTGCGCCACCTCGCCCCCCCGGCCCTGTCCGTACGCACGTACCTGCAGCGCCTTGTCCTGCAGCTGCGTCCAGTGCTGCTGCAGCAGCTGCAGGCGCGCGCCGATGTCGTCGGCGGCGAAGTGGCCCGCGTCGCGCTGCGCCACCTCGCCCCCCGGCCCTGTCCGTACGCACGTACCTGCAGCGCCTTGTCCTGCAGCTGCGTCCAGTGCTGCTGCAGCAGCTGCAGGCGCGCGCCGATGTCGTCGGCGGCGAAGTGGCCCGCGTCGCGCTGCGCCACCTCGCCCCCCCGGCCCTGTCCGTACGCACGTACCTGCAGCGCCTTGTCCTGCAGCTGCGTCCAGTGCTGCTGCAGCAGCTGCAGGCGCGCGCCGATGTCGTCGGCGGCGAAGTGGCCCGCGTCGCGCTGCGCCACCTCGCCCCCCCGGCCCTGTCCGTACGCACGTACCTGCAGCGCCTTGTCCTGCAGCTGCGTCCAGTGCTGCTGCAGCAGCTGCAGGCGCGCGCCGATGTCGTCGGCGGCGAAGTGGCCCGCGTCACGCAGCGCGGCGCCGGCCGCGCGCACGGCGTCCACGCGCGCCTCGTGCTGCGCCATCTCGCCCATCACGGCCTGGTGCTTCTTCATCAGGTTCTGCACGCCGATCAGGTCGCGTCCTACACACACATTTATTTATTTCTGAACATACATCGCTTAGTGGTCATGTATGGAGCGGGACCAGTTTCCGAAAATGTGGGAGACGGGGAAACTGGTCCTCATCCGAAAGGAGAGTCGCCCGGCGGACGAACCGTCCGGCTACCGGCCCATTGTGTTGCTCGGCGAGGTGGGCAAGCTCTTTGAAAGAGTTATTACGAAGCGCCTCGTCGAGCACCTCTCTGGTGAGGGGCCGGACCTGGTGCATGTAGTATGTCCAATACGGCTTCCGCCGGTGGCGGTCCACGGTGAATGCCATCATGAGCGTGAGTTTAGTGGAGGATGCAGTCGCCCGGGGTGAGGTGACGTTGGCGGTGTCCTTGGACATCTCCAACGCGTTTAACACCTTGCCCTGGAGTTGCATCAGGAAAGCACTCGTGTACCACGGTGTGCCTCTCTACCTCCGCCGCATAATCGGGGCGTACCTGACGGAGAGAGCCGTCATCTACCCAAGTGCGACCGGCGTCGGCCTGCGTGAGATGTCATGCGGTGTTCCGCAGGGATCGGTTCTAGGGTCGCTCCTGTTGAACATCGGATACGACTGGGTGCTTCGCGGTGAGCTCGCGGACGGCGCTGCCGTCACGTGCTATGCAGATGACACGTTAATGACGGCGAGCGGGGCTATGTACCGCGAAGCGACCCTGAGGGCCACGACCGCCGTTGCTCAAGTCGTGGAATGAATCCGGCGGCTGGGCCTTGAGGTGGCTTTGCACAAATCCGAGGCCATGTTCTTTCATGTGCTTCGGCGCACGCCACCACCTGGTTCCAGTCTCACAATGGAAGGCACTCTCATCGGCATCAAGCCTCAGATGAAATATCTGGGGCTCGTGCTAGACGGCCGGTGGGACTTCGAGAAGCATTTCCGAAGTCTGGGCCCCAAATTGGTGGGCACAGCCAACGCTTTGGCGCGGCTACTGCCTAACCTGAGGGTCCCGGAGGACTCCTGCAGGAGACTCTATGCGGGTGTCGTGCGGTCCATGGCCCTGTATGGGTGTCCCGTGTGGGCGGACACCCTAAAGTACAGGCACATGCCCCTGCTGCGCGGTGTGCAGCAGAAGATGGCCTATCGTATCATCAGGGGGTACCGCACGATGTCGTTCGACGCGGCGGGTCTCCTCGCCGGATCGCCACCATGGATCCTGGAAGCGAGATCCTTTTCGGCGCTATACCTGAAAGGCGGCGCGGGAGCGGGGTCACGATCCCGAGTTCGGAGAAATTCGGGCCGTGAGATCCCGGCTCCACAGGGACATGGTGGCGAAATGGGAGCTACGACTTGGGCGACCAAGCGCAGGACGCGCCGTAGTAGCGGCGGTAAGACCCATCATGAGGGAGTGGCTAGAGAGGCCACACGGCAGCCTCTCGTACCGTCTGACGCAGATGATCACCGAGCACGGATGCTTCGGGAAGTATCTGCGTCGGATGGAGAAGGAGCCAACGTCCGAGTGCCATCACTGCGACGCGAGCGAGGACTCGGGGCCGCACACGCTCACCGAGTGTCCGGCGTGGGAGACGCCGAGGCGGGAGCTTGTGGCGGCCCTGGGAGTGAGGGTTCTCACGCTCTTCAACACACCGAGCTCCTTCTGCGAGCAAGTAATGCTCGTGAAGGAGAAGGCGGGGCGGGAGTGACGAGGGATCGCAAGCCAAGCTGCACGCGTACGAAGGTAACTCGGTCGTCAGAGGTCGATGAACGACCTCCGCCCCCCATGAGCGCAGGCCTGAGGGTGACTGGTGGAGCCGCCTGTCAACCTGGCAGAAGCAGGCCGCGGCGGCGGCGGTGCGCCTTCCCGTTCCCGGGGACGAGTTGAGGACTCTGTAGTCTCCACACCCGAGGAGAGGGCCGGATCGTGAGAGATGGCCCTGGGTCGGCCGGGGTGAGAGGGATATGCGGATAAACGACCCACAGGCGGCGTGCGTTTTGGTCGGTTCGAGTCCGACATAACCTCTTCCACGGGCTCCGGTGGATCACAATCAGTGGGGATTTTGCGCACGTAAAAAAAAAAGGCCATGACAAAGACTGATAGTATTGGAATACTGCAATAGTCTCACCCTCTATTACGTGGTACCAAATACAATGATTGATTGGTGAAATATGGGTGTTCATTCACCTCTCCTTAACCCTACGGGGCTAAATGCGTGTTTATATGTACGTTTGTAAAAAAATATTTTAATTCAACATATTTCCCTGACTCAGTTTCTAACATAACTGACTGACCTCTGTTGGTTGACGCAATGATGGGCTCCTTCTCTCTGATCCAGGCGGCCTCGTCATCAAGATCTCGGAACAGCTGCTGGGCTTGCAGCGAGTCGAGCAGGCGACGCTTGCGAATCGCCATGGGTTTGTCCAGGGCCGTGTAGCGGGTCACTAGAGCATCCTGGATGAAATACAATGTTATAAAGTATTTAACATCTTAGTTCTTTTTTAATGAGCTCTACAACTTGGTTAAATTGCTTGTATTAGTAGTTTTACTTTGATAGTGTAGTGGCCAGGATTCAAACCGGAAACTCTCGAGCGTAAGTCCATCTCCTTAACCACCAAGCTACTGGCATTTACTACGTTTTCCTAACTGCTTTTTTATAAGAATGGGCAGCCACGAACATTTAGTTATAGAGTAGTGGAGGCTTAACTTCCCTTCCTATATATTTTCCTCCGTTTTATTTCTAAAGATGGCAAAGTATTATGAGATGAGATTGGCTGCTGTCCTGTACTATTATAGTAGTGTAAAATAAACTACCTAACCATATCAAAAACTGCGAGAGCGTGAATGCATTCAAAGTTAAACTTAAGGCGTATGCACATGCACTTTAGGTTTACTTTCGAATGCACGTGTGTAAGTACATACTGTGCAATAAACGTGTGTTGTGTTGACATCCCAGCTCGCCAGATGCAAATGTTAATACTATTTTTAAGTAATATCATCACTATGTACCTCATTATAAGCGAACTATTGTTGTTCTTATGAGAAATAAAGTTCTTTAAACCGAAACACGTACCCGCTTAGCCTTGATGTTGTCAGCATCGAAGTGTCCCCTCTCAATGAACTGTTCCGCTTGGTTTCGGATCGCCTCGATACGTTCAGCGTGCGAGCTCACGTCAGCTTCCAATAGAGCATGCTTCTTTTGTAGATTCTGCACGCTGGTCAAGTCCTGGATAGAGAGATATAATTGTTAATAGCGTCAGGGAACAATAGAATTTCGTATGTTAAGTTATCGATATTAAATTTTAAATTAATATGTTGGTATCGAACTGATTAAAGCCAGACAGTTTCAGATTTTAGTGAATATGTCGTGCCAAAATCTAAGGCTTGCTTCTGCTGAGGCGACAGTCAGGCCTACCATTCGCCCTCAGGCCTGTTATCATTGTGACCAGAGATCATTTAGCGTCTCCGGCGCCATGCACGTCTTTTGCTGACCGCGCAAGTACTGGTTCTCTACCGTTCCCTCTCCGCCACCTCTTTAGCATACATCACCTCCTCGACGACTCCCATACGCCCTCGTTTCATACTATAGCCGAAACAATAAATCCAGTGGCAGTTGCGCACCTTGCCGTAGTCCTCGCTGAGCAGCTGGCCCTCCACCTCGGACAGCCACAGCTCGATGTCCTCGACGCTGCGGTTGTACTGCTGCTGCGCGGCCGCCTCCTGCAGTTTGCTGCCCTTCAGCTCCGAAGCCAGCGCCAACCGCTCCCACAGCCCGCCCAGTTCACCCACGCGGGACGAGATTTGAGCTGCGGTAGGGAGAGTACATGTGATCGATTATGTTACAAATGTACAATAGAAAAAGCCTAACTCAATTTAAGTTTTCATAACGGGAATTGGCATCGAATTTGTTTAACTTCTGTATATTCCTAACGAAAACCCCTCAGATAGTACAAAACAATATTATGCCAAGTTCTTGACCCCTCCTCTCTCTCTCTCGTTGCGTGCTTATTATATAGAAAGAAAGAAAGAAAGAAAATATGTTTTATTTAGAAAACACAGCGCACATTTTTAGAGGTAGTATTAACACACAGCGGAATACATAGGTACAACAATGTTAAAAATAAATAAAAATAATGTTATATGCCACACTTATGTAACCTCTCGTTTTCACAACCAATCAAGTTGTAAAACAAACAAAACTAGTTGAAGACTTGTAGAAGACTAATCAAAACACAATACTTGTTTTAAACATGTATCTCAGATACTTTTTCGTTCACATAGTATGTATGGCCAACAAGTTGTAAACAAGTATAAAACACATTTGCGTTCACACTGTAGCCTGTGACATATTGCAACTTGTCAAATACATGTTAATACTTAGGTGAAAACAAGGGGTAATCATTCACTATCAAATGGGTTTTAAGCTTCTTTACTAACTCAGTAGTAGTATTACTAAAGGCGTGATCACTAAACGAATACTCACGTTGGGCGAAGTGTTCCTGCTCGAGCAGCTTACTGCCGGTGATGGTGATCTCGTCGATGCGCGGCTTGTTGGCCTGCAGCTCCTGCTCGAAGTTCTGGTGCTTCTGCACCTTGCCGTTCAGGTTGGTGGGGTCCAGGTACGAGTCGTCCGTCGCGAACTTCAGCTTCTCGTTGATCCAACCTGGTACGGAACGAAATAATATTACATGTTGAACACAGTACACGCTTAATGGTGATTCTATGGAGTCAGGATTGAAAATTTCGATGGATTGATTGCTGGAATTGACTGCGTATGGAAGACTAAGGACCAAGTTTTGTGGCCATTAGGTGAGCCGTATCTTCAGCCTTGAACTTGTTGTAGGTAGATGATTGACTGAGTTGATTGAATTGATGGATTACGTCTTCATACTGGGTATACACTGACCCATCAGAAACATAAACTACGAAATTCTTTAAAATCTTGGAACAGAACGTTATTTTAAACGTATAGAAACGCGAAAAATAATAATTAATAATATAAACCGTGGTCAAAATATGGCCTTTCGACATTCATGCTTCTATATTGCATAACATCAAATGAAAAATATATACCTAAAGAAATGAGGTTTCCTAATATCTACTAGAAATACTACAAAAAATATTCAAAATAAAAACAGTGACACTGACCTTTAGTTTCGTCACAATCTCTCTCAAACTGCTGATACTTGTAAGCATCTTCCAGCAAAGCCCGCCTTTGCTGAGACTTGTCCATAAGTGCCGCTCTCCTCTCCAAAAGCATCTCTCTTCTCTGCGCCACGTCATCGGCTGCGTAATGCTGACCCTCGATGAGCTTAGAGGCGAACTCATCAAGAGCCTTGATCTTCTCTTCTTGAGCCACAAGGGACTTCTCAAAGTCTTCGTGTTTCTTGAGCAGAGCTTCCACTGAGTCAAGAGAATCACCAACATCTTCATTGGCAAGGAACGCCTATTTTGAGAATACATTTGAATTATTACCAAGGATTATAAAATTACATAGACCTATTTTGGTTTCTACTTATTGCTCCGGAAAGCTCCAGCCTGCTTCTACTGAAGGGACAGGCGGCCTCACCTGTCACCTTCAAGTCTGCGCTCATAGAGTACGAGGATGTTGTTGAGCGACCTCTGGTGTCTGCATCGTCCATAGCGGGCTCGGAGCGTCGGCAGAATTCTAAGTCTCTTCCCGCCCGCTCCATAGTTTCTAGCAGAGTACTGTACCAAATAACACTGTATGTATGCCGTACCTCCTGCTTGTGCATCCAGGCGTCGGCCTGCTCGGTGTCCCGGTAGAACAGCTGCAGGTCCATGCACTGCAGGTACAGCACGCGCCGCTGGTCCCACAGCTGGTGCAGAGCCGCCGTGTCCCGCTCTAGTGTCTCCAGTGCCGCCGACACCTCGTCCGACGCGCGGTGACCGCTTGACACGAGGGCGTGTCCAGCCGTCCCGCACGCTTGGATGACGTCAGCGCGGGCGTCCATCTCACCCTGTAGAAACAACAAAGGTATTAAAATATAGCCCCACACAGTTCTGAAGGGGCCTTCGATGGGCCTGATGAGACTACCTCTCCCTCGGGAATAGACGGCTCGAGTAGGCCGTGCAGTTTTGGTCGGTTCGAGTACGATTTAAGCAGCCCCTCAAGACATTTGAGATTGGCTAGCTGGTTAACTGTACAAAAGACATGCAGCAGAAAAGGAAACCAATTCGAGATAAGTTTTATACATACAGTTGGCAAAGAAAAACTAGAGATATTTAAAACTAACTTGATGATCATTACTCTTAGACTTTTGAATAACATTCTGAAACTATTTTGTTTCTTTTTAAAACTATTTAAACTAATCGTGGACTATCTTTATTTAAATATTAAATGAACAAAACTGTTAAAGTCGCTCTCAAATTATGGTGTGAATGAAGTAAACATTGCATTTATACAGGGTGGATACACCATAGGGGCGCTTATTGAAACCACACATACTATGCACCATTTCAAGGCTATGCACAAAGACAAAACAATTATATCTGAGAACTATAATTTGTCACCCTCATAATGAACCTGTCACGTGTGTATTGATAGTTTCTCTCTATGAGTGCAGTGAAGCCACCGACCTTATGCTCCTGATGCTTCTCGAGCAGCGCCTCCGCCCCGGGCACGTCCTTGGCGAGGTCGTCGGCGGCGATGAGCGCGCGGATGTCGGACACCCACGACACGAGGTCGCGGTAGTCCGCCAGGAAGCGGTGCAGCGCGTACGACGACTCCAGCTCCGACCGCCGCTCCTGCACACACACACACACACACATATATACATACACACCACATTATTGGACGTATAATACATACGGGAACCTAATAGCTGGAAAAAATAGGGTACTGACATGTTTAAAAAGAATTTAAAGGACATCCTATATGATAAATGTTACTATAAAATTGACAATTTTTAAACGATGCAATCTAATTAAACACTGACACTTTAATTTTAAAATTGTACCTATTGCATGGTTTTGATATTTAATGATAAATAATGAAATTAATCAATGTAAAAATTGTACGACAGAACCGGCAGAATTTGAGATCTGAACATTGTGTACCTAAACACAATTTTGTACCATATTCAAAGACTTTGACTTTGAACGCTAATCATGTATGTAAATATGTTCCTGTGAGAAGGGAGTAGGGGTGAAATTAACCACACAAAAAGGTAGATCACCCGTTCGATCAACGGCGTCTGCTACTTGAAATAAGTAATGGTCGTATGAAATGTAGCGTGATATTATGATTTTGATACTTGGTCAAATAAGAGACGGTCTAACAATAGTAGTTTCTTGAAAATTCATAGAGAAACACTGCATAAGGCGGGGGCACCCTAGCCGCCCGGCATATGATTTGATCGCGATGAACAACACAGCAGATGGCTTTACCGCTTGCATTGAACAAAACTTGAGTCCCAAAGTTGAACAAGTTATGTGTAATTTGTTTATGTTACCGTCAATGTTCTGAACCACCGTCAGACTCTTCAATGCACCAAAAGAAGTACTAGCTTTAGAACTAGAATCACAGATTTGAACGTGTCTTGGACTAATGAAATAATGGAACGGGAAGTTTTAAATTTGAATTTATGTATCACAATTGATTTATTAAAATAAGTGACTCGGGTGTGTGTCAGACGTGTGCTTCTAAACTTCAATCCCACGCAGTAAATATATACTCATCAGTTTGTACTAAAGATATACAACTACAAAATAGTATGAATATCACCTTAGTATCAAAATAAACGGGATATTTACCATGTTTCATTTGTCAACTTTATGGCGAAATGTGCTTGATTACTATATTTTTTTATTTCCATCTTTTGTTGTACCACATTACAAGCAAATAAATAAATGAATTATGAATTTATTTTGATACTGATGTGAGTGACTATGATAGTTTACCTTTATGAATATCACCTGTTTAACATTAGACAGATATATACCAACCATTATATTCCGTCCCACGTAATTGGGGGGTTAACCTATTGCAATATTCCTGGCACTATTGTTGACTCGAGTTATACATCTGAAGTCGAGTCTGGGCTACTCAACCTGAGATGTATAATTCGAGTCAACAATAGTGCCCAGAATATTGCAATTGGCTCACCACCTATTACGTGGGACGGAACACAATGATTGGTGAAATGTGGATGTTAATTTACCTGTGCTTAACTCTCCGGGGGATAAATGCGTGATTGTATACATGTATGAATATGACCTCAGTGGGTGTTGGTGCACTTCTCGTTGAGCAGGCTAGGTGGGGCCTGCTGCTGGCTGCGTGGGGGGTGCCGGGGTGGGGAGGACGTACCTTGGCCTTGTGCACGAGGCGCTGCCAGGCGAGCGTGATCTCGTCGCGCTTGGCGTGTATGGCGGGCGCGTGGTCGGCGTGGATGGCGGCCAGGCGCGCGGCCTCGCCGTCCAGCGTGGCCACCTTGTCCTCCAGCGCCGCCAGGTCGCGCTCCACGCCCTCGTGCTTGCGCTGCACAACCGCAAGGGGTCATCACTCAGGGTCAAATACGTGCCTAGTATGGACTCCATCAGAATCTTCAATAAACTGCCTCTACACTTAAAAACTATTAATTACCAAAGAAAGTTCCAAGACAAATCCTCAAGAGAGGTAGGGTAGGACACGGCGGTATTTCCGCCCAATTGAGCAGTCCGACTGGGGAAGTACCTCCGCCCTACAGAATACCGCGGTTATAATAACTTCGTGTTGTATTCCCAGCGGTGAGTAGGGTAGCCAGAGCTCACTGGAGAATTTGTGCTGTCAGTAGGAAGACTAAAGGCTTGTCCTGCTTTGTCCTCTACACTGACGGCACAGAAACTCTGTACTTACTGAGTTGGCAGCGCGGCTGTGACTCCTCTGGTGTTACAAACGTCCATAAGCCACGGTAACCACTTTCCATCAGGTGGGTCGTGTGTTTGTCTGCCAACTAAGTGGTATAAAAAAAATAAAAATAAATATTTGAAGGTTTTTCTGTTACAAGGGTGTTACAGAAAAACCTTTAGAAACTAAACTAAACTGACAGCAGAAGAATAATTGTAAACTTTTACGTGTTTAACTTTTTCTTGTGATTTTTTTTTGTACAATGTTTGTGTAAAAATTGTTAATGAATAAATACTGAAACTGTCGAAAAGTACAAGTGTCTTGATCAACACAGTACCTGCAGGGTCTGCACAGTGGCCAAGTCGCGGCCGTAGTCGTCGGAGCCCAAGACCACGTCCTTCTCGGAGATCCAGGCGATGGTCTCGTCCGCGTCGCGGTTGAAGCGCTGGATCTCGTGCGCGCCGAACAGGCGCTCCTGGCGCATCAGGGCCATCTGGCGGAGACGCTGCCACGCCTCGTTCAACTCCTATAGAACGACATTGAAGGTAAATATGACTACTTTACACATGCATAGATTCAAACTATGTGTACTTTATGGTGGGCTGTGCTTTGTCTGACACTTATGTGGTATATAAAAAAAAATATCTTACTAAAATTTTAAACATGAAACATCACATCAGTGTTGATGTGTGTGGTGCCCAGGTTTGATGCCCAAACATTGCAAAATATGTAAATTTGCATGGATTTATGAATATAATTAATATTAATAAAAAAAAAAAAGGATATGTGTATGCTTCATCCACATGCTAGAATCCGTATTACAAATTCTTAGTATGAATTAGAAAAAGTATATTTAATTTTTATATGAATTATTAAATAAATATCAATTAATATGACTAGACTGTGACAGATTATGACTTCTCACAAACCCATAACATTACTAGATACAGAACAAACTTACATCCTTCCTCTTCACAATGGTCTCCCTCTCGGGGTGTCCCTCCAGCACCAGGCGCTCCGCCAGCTGGTTGACCTCGGTGACGCGGTACTCCTGGGCCGCCATATCCTTCTGGAACTCGTCGAACTTGCGCTGAAGCACCTCCACGTGCTCCAGGTCGGAGCCGAACTCGTCGGCGCACACGAAGGTTTCCTGTCAATAAGTTAGGAGGGTAAGTACACATTTCAGAAATAATAGCAATAATTTGATTCAAAGTTTACATTACACTATCAAATGGCAATTATAACTTTCTCAGAATTCATATAAATACGTGAAGTAAAGTACAGTACACTAAAGTACGTGAAAATACAACTGAACTTCAGTCGGAAGTAAATAGAGCGACTGGTATCACTCGCTCAATTAAACTTATTTGGCCTTTTCTTACGTGCGAAAAATCCCCACGGGTACCCCCCCCAGCCGGTGGGAGAGATTATGTCGAACTCGAACCGACCAAACCGCACGCCGCCCATGGGTCGTTTGGTTGCCGAAGGTGAGGTTAACAGGCATATCCCTCGCACCCCGGCCGACCCAGAGCCACCTCTCTCGATCTGGCCCTCTCCTCGGGATTATTTGGCCTTCTTATCTTACGAATGAGTTTAAAAAAAAACCACCAATAAGTAATAATTAAGACCAATTATTATTAAAGATATTGTAAATTTTTATGAGTTCTGAAAACTAGTTCTCGTCTTTCCTTGATTGATTAGTATATTATATCATTTTGGTATGTGGTTATATATTTAGGTATTTCAGGTGAAAATTATTATCTGAATTGAAGTTTATTGTAGAGATATAGCGTGGTTGAACCATTCACGCGCATCAAATGTAAATAAGTAGGTCACACCAACACAGTCGTATCTTTACATTATCCTATTATGACTAATACGAGATCTTAATTCACCATTTCTTTTAAGGAATCATAGAATCAATTTTTTTATTCAGTTTAGACACACAAAGAGCACACATGAACGTCAATTTTTTACAATTATGTCAAGAAATAATATAAAATATTTAATGTAAAAATAAACCATTGGAAAATGATTCTTTCGCTGGTTCGGTAGGTTAGTTCTACTGAGAAACTCAAAAGAACTATTTTAGAACTAGATTATCTTTCTTTTTAAAATTTGCTTTAGTTTACAATTAATTTTGTGCGAGCAAGCAAGAGACTTATGTTGACCACGCATTATATCATAAAGATACTCATAGTAACTTTTATTCAATAAAGATTTTTCATTTCGTTGTATTCGTTAAAAATCTAAGAAAGTTCTAAATATAGACTAACATGACCAATATGACTATGTAACATACATTTTTTACTAAATTATTTATTGTAGAAGTTAGAACAACTTGGTTAAGTACATAGCTGATACAAAATGTGTGGACCGGGTTCTGCCATCGCCCTGAAATATAATTGGTGAACAAGAATAAAACATATAAATATTTGATTGCAGTTTCTGTTTAGAGCTAAAACTATTTCCCGTTTAGGACAAACTTTTTGAATTTAAAATGAAAATAAGTAAGTCAAAAGTAACGAGACATTAATTCGCTATGGTACAATAGTTAAATGTGAATCAATTGCGCATGTCATCTTCCCTCTTGTGAGTTTTTATAATAATATAATTAATAAACTAAACACCTCCTTCCGGATTGCTCAGTCAAGCTTGGTAGGCGGGAACAGTTTCATCTTTAGGATTGAAAACAAAAATTTTTACTCTCAAATGTAATTCACATCTCAACGAAATTTCTATAGAAGCAAAAAAGCAACGAAGCAAAGAATCTTACAATATTACCTCAGACATATTGGTAAACAGAACAAAACTCATTTCAACTATTTTTGTACTTGCGTCAACATTCTATTGTATGACTGTCTGAGTGATTTCACGCTCATAAAAAGAAACCTTCATAGTCATTATCTTTATCACGTGATTTTACTTATAGTACCGTAGTTGGTTAGAGTATCCTGTAAAGCACTGATTGAGGTGTTCCCATCCAGTCCTAGATGTTCGCGAGGGTTATGCCAGAGGTTACCTCACGCTCGGCAACAGATGGGTCAAGACGGCCGTTCGGTTTTAGTCGGCTCGAGCCCGACATAATTATCCCGGCATCCGAGTGGATTTCCGCACGTTAAAAAAACGTCCTAGATATTGACTTTTATGATATAAATTTTACAGGATAATTTTCACCTCTATCATTAACGTCAAATAGACTCCACCACACCTGATGATGCAGCCCAACGAGTAGTGGCCGTCATTACATATGTTGTCCCTTGAACGGTGGCCTACCTTGACGGTTACCCAGTGAAGGAATCATTTTCCAATTGTTTATTTACATTACTTATTTTTATTATTTATTGACATAATTGAAAAATTTTGACGGTCATATGTGGTCTTTATGTGCCTAAACTGATAAATGATATTGATTCTTTGATTCTTGATCTTTGGGTTATATAAACAGGGGACTTACCTTGTCATGAATCCAGAACATGACCTCGTCACAATGTCTCAAGAACTGGACAAGCACCAAGGCTTGTTGCAGTTTCATGCCCTTCTCGGCCAGGCGAGACAGCAGCAGCTCCCACAGGCGGTGCAGCTCGGCCAGGCGGCGGTGGATCGTCTCCGAAGCGAAGTGACCTGCCGAGATCATCTCGGATCCGGTGTTGTCCAACACTACGATGGCGTTGGAATGGGCAGCCACTTCGGCTTCAAAGGCCTGGTGTTTTTGGATCTTAGCCTGAGGAAATAAGAATATTATTAGGATATTAAAAATACAAGTAATAGTAGTATCATCATTATTAAAATACTTAGAGTTTCTGTGCTGTCAGTGGGAAGTCCAAAGGCTTGTCCTGATTTTGTGTTCTGCACTGAGGGCACATAAGATCTCTGTTCTTACAGGGTCGACAGCACGGATGTGACTCCACTGGTGTTACACACGTTCATAGGTCACGGTAACCACTTTCCATCAGGTGGACCGTGTGCTTGTCTGCCACCTAAGTTGTATAAAAAAACACTTCCAGCCATTTCGCATAACGGATTTTTATCTTATTTTCGTTTATAATACATTCATGCATGGACATCCCGAAAGGTTGAGAACTAGTTATAAGAACGAAAAGTGGGAAGTAGAAATCAAGCATTGATTTCTCCATTTCAGTTAAGTATAGTCAAAGAAAATTAGAGGAATTTCGATCATATTAGATTAAACTTTGACCTATAAATCATATCATACATTATACTATATTTGGAATTCTAAATAGTTTAAATATTGAATACAATAATAATATATTAAAACTTGTTAAACCCAACAAGAACAAGAAAAACAAGTTATAAATTCCATAATAGAGCTATTTTTAATTACAAGCTGGTGTTTGAAAATTAGCAGGACAGTTTTTAGTCGAATAATACTCATCATCCTCAAGTTTTTTTCCCATCTCTGTTTCTCTCAACTTTCAGTCTGGTTTTATAGAACAAGACGATAATATCAGTGAAGCAACTGCCATTGACCTACACAACACTGGCGATAGGGAAGTACTATACACCAAGATTTTAGGCTCTTTAGGGCTCCAACAAGCGTAACGATGTTCGTATGGCAAAGCCTTGGATCCTGGTTTAACATGATCGTCGAAGCAAGGAGGATAAGTCCTATTCTAAGACTGGAAGTCAGTTTTAGGATGTATTGCTTAACCTACGGCATACTGTCAACCTCACCTACGGCAACCAAAGCGACCCACAGGCGGCGTGCGTTTTAGTCGGTTCGAGTCCGACATAACCTTCTTCACCGGCTCCGGTGGGGAGGTATCCGTGGGGATTTTGCGCACGTAGAAATAAAATTTTAAAAAAAAAACCCACGGCATACACCTTCCGATTCTTGAAAATATTCACTCAAATTTACCTGGAGGTTAGTGGGATCTTTGTAGCTCTCATCGCTGGCAGCCTGGAGCTTCTCCTGGATCCAGGATTCCAGTTCATCAGCATCGCGCTTGAAGTACTGGAAACGACGCGAGTCTTCCAACTTCTCGCGCTTGGCGCGGGCCTCCTGTTTGAAGTCTTCATAGCGGTTCAGCACCTAGGAGCGTTATTTAGTTAATATAATGTATCTATCTACGAATTTCAATTCAAAGGAGGTCAATTGACGTGATTAAAATCTTTTTAAATAAACACCTCAACAAAGTCTAGGGAACAAGATGACCCCAATTATTTTTTTTCGTGTAAATCTTGTTTTGCAAATAACTGGCAGCAAATAAATAAAAATAGAATAAAGTAGATAACAGAGTTGTTCGAAATTTAAAAATAAATTTAAATAAGTAATGATTTTCGAATATGGAGGGAAAACTTTTAAAAGTGTTTGATTGTGCAGTTTCTCTGAGGCAAAATAAAAATTATTTTTTTTGATTGTAAATAACGTTTATTATCAATAATACGTCTTTTACGTATGGTTTGTGCATTTTTGTGACTGTAGTCATCATGTCACGTCGTCATTTAAGTCGCGAAGAGATGTTAAGGGCTGTTGGTATGCTGCAAGCTGGACGAACTCAACGCGACGTAGCGGATGCTGTCAACACCCAACCAAGCGTAATTTGCAGATTATGGGCACGCTACAGGTCTACAGGGGATGTTGCCGAACGTCACAGGGGACGAAATAGGGTTACTAGCCCGCGACAAGATCGTTTCTTGCAAAATTCTGCAAGGCGGCAACCCACGATTACTGCTCGTCAGTTGGTCGCAGGCCTCCAGTCTCAGCATCAAGTGGTTATTAGCGATCAAACTGTCAGAAGAAGACTACACGAAGCCAATCTTTATGCTCGCAGACCGCTTAGGGTTCCAGCTCTTCGACGTGGAAATCGAGGTCGTCGCTTATTGTGGGCTAACGCACATTTACAGTGGACCGACCATCAATGGGCACGGGTTCTGTTTTCCGACGAATCTTGCTTCGGTTTTCATCCTGATTCGAGAAGAGTGCGTATATGGCGAGTTCCTGGACGTCGGAGTCGTCTCCAGAATCCGCAAGAAGTTCATCCTTACCAAGGTGGAACAATCATGGTATGGGCTGGAATTCGCCTTGGTGGAAGGACCGACCTCGTTTGGATACGGGGCAATTTGAATGCAAACCAATACATTCAGTAGGTTATACACCCCATGGTAATCCCTCATCGACAGCAGTTCGGTCAAGATTTTATGTTCATGCAAGATAATGCACGGTCACACACCGCGAGGGTAGTGGTCAATGCGTTAAGCGAGCACAATATGACGACGTTGGAATGGCCTGCTCAGTCTGCCGACCTCAATCCCATAGAGCATGCCCGGGATTTGCTTGGGAGAAGAGCTTTCAGTGATTCTTTGGAAAATCTGAACACTGAAGAACAACTTTTGTTACACCTTCGCAGTGTATGGAGCCATATTCCACAGACGATGATTGACAATCTCATACTAAGTATGCCACGCCGTTTTCGAGCTGTTGCTAATGCTTTAGGAGGTCCTACAGATTATTAAAAACGTTTAAAGTACGGTTAATTACTGTATTTCTTACTACCTCGTTATTTTTGTGCCTAATCATAGAAGGTTGTAATACTCAATATTGGCACTATTCAATTCTTTCTTAAAAAAAAAAAAAATTTTGTATGAAAATGTTTTTATTAAAATTAAAATTAAAAACGGTATAAAAATACCCTTCTATTGACATAAAACACTCACTATTACAAGAAAGGGTTTTTAAATAAAAACTAGAAATGTCCTTGTTCCCTAGACTTTGTTGATGTGTGTATTTCAATATGTATTACTACAAGAACTAACGACAACCAATTAATGAGCTAAGTAATAAAGAAACATTGAAATTTTTTGATAACTAAATCGAGAACTTAGTTAAGATATGAAACGAAAAAATAAATAAAGAAAAACCGACTTCTAAAACCGAAAAGGACCAAAAACAGGCACTGTAATGTCTGAAATTTCGGTCATGTAGTTGATTCTCCTTAGTTCGTAATCTAAAGTTTTAAAGCTAAGGAGATTCTGTACATTTGTATATATCAAGCAATTTTGGTGTCTAAGTTGTATTTATTAAATTAAATTTCTCAAGTGTTACCTGTTCACGACGCTCTTGAATGTCCTCAGCAGTCTCGAGGATCTTCACCTCCTTGGGCGGTGGAATTTGCTCCATGATTGCAATTCAACTGTAACAATTAAAACACCGTTTTAGATAAAATTGTTTGTCTTGCCCTAAATAGTCTCATAGATATTTCGAAACAGCAGGCACATACTGTAAGAACATTTCGAACGATCCAAAGAACTCGACTGTATTCTTCTCTAATTTCAGAATTTAGAGCATGTGAAATTGGAATCTCTCTGCTGATTCAGCTGTCGAGTTTGCCTGCTGGTTTCGTAGGCAGCCAAAGTGGATGAAACAGTACCAAATGCAAATATGTACATGATATCATGACTGCCGAGACGAGGTCTAGGGTTCGATCCCAGGTTTTACCATGGCACACACCAATAACTTTTCGATGCTTTTCGAAGTTATGTGTGTATTTATCGCAGGTTTATAAGTGCCCGGTTAATGGCAATAGGCTCGCCCACCCATTACATTGGGACCTAAACATAAACTGGCGAAATGAGGGTGCTGCTAGCACCTCTACCTGCCCCTTCGGGGATATAGGTGTGAGTTTATGTTATGTTATATCCCGGGTTCCCGGGTCAAGCACAGTGATATTGTATTATTCTATAGTGAATTACACTGTGGTGCTATAACGGCAGTAGCTAACTTCATATTTATTACATGAAATCAGGGTACAAAATCGCCTCTACGTGACCTAAATATAAAAATAGTAGGTATGCTGCACTTCCGGCAATAGAAACAAACTTACAAACGTGCGTGTCTATAATATTAACTAGGACAGGATAAAATCAACATATGACTACTACCATGTGAACAAAAACGTTAGGGGATCATCTATTTTTAGATAACAAGGAATGCTAACTATTCAACAACAAAAATAGACCAACTTCCGTTTTGTAAAATATCTTTGCTCGAATCTTCGCTGGGGTTCAATAAGGCCATCCAAAAAAAGGAGAGGGTTCCGTATAAAATTAGATTGAGGGACGAATTTATGCTACATCAACTGCAATATATTTTGATGGCGTTGACTTAGAAGTTTGATTTTCTCACAGTTTCAAGACGTTACAGACCTGAGTCTGTGGTAAGAATTTCAACTAGATACCCTCAAGCACACCTGAGAAAAAGGTCTTGACAGACAGACAGATGGATGACGAAGAAATCCTATAAAGATTCTGTTTTTTCTTTTGAGGTACGGAATCCTAAAAATACCCTTTTTGTGGATAAAAAGTACCCTATGTTTTTTTATACAACTTAGGTGGCAGACAAGCTCACGGCCCACCTGATGGAAAGAAGTTACCGTGGCCTATGAACGTGTGTAACACCGGAGGAGCCACACTCGCACTGCCGACCTTGTAAGTACAGAGTTTCTGTGCCGCCAGTGTAGAAGATAAAGCAGGACAAGCCTTTAGTCTTCCCACTGACAGCGCAAATTCTCCAGTGAACTCTGGCTATCTTACTCACCGCTGGGAACATAACACGAAGTTATTATGGCCATGGTATTCTGTAGGGCGGAGGTACTTCCCCAGTCGGACTGCTCAATTGGGCGGAAATACCGCCGTGTCCTACCTCTTTTTAAAATGTATGTAAGGGACATAGGGTGTTTGTACTCATATTATGTATTCATAACGATCGGTTGAGTAATAGACGTGAAAGCGTAACAAACAAACAAATAAACAAATTAACTTTCGCATTTATAAAATTGCTTAGCATTAGATACCGTTATATTTTTAATCTTTATTCGTACGAATGAAGTATTTCCACACTTTAGTAATTAGTCTGACATGGCAAAGTACTAGGGTACTTTGAGAATTCAAACCCGACTTCGAAAATGTCATTAACACATCGCCCTATCCGAGAATTGAAAATTGAAATCCCCCGTTTTACAATACGGAATAAGTTGTAAAATAAGTTGTAAACTTATTTATAAAAAAATTGTTGAAGACTTTTTTTATACCACTTTTGTGGCAGACAAGCGCACGGCCCACCTGATGGAAAGTGATTACCGTGGCCTATGGACGTGTGTAACACCAGATAAGCCACACTCGCGCTGCCGACCCTGTAAGCACAGAGTTTCTGTGCCGTCAGTTGCCGTGTAGAAGACTAATCAAAACACAATTCTTGTTTTATACATGTATCTCAGATACTTTTTCGTTCACATAGGATGTATAACCAACAAGTGGTAAACAAGTTTTAAACACATTTGCGTTCACACTGTAGCCCAAAGAGTATATAAGAGTAAGAGGGCGCACTTCAAACAAAAAATCCGAGCTCGGCTCGGCAATTTTTTTTTAATATTTCACGACGCCGGGGTACGAGGAGGGAGAAGAGTTCCCCCTCTACACCGGGGTAGCTATACGCCTTTTTAGCCGTCTCTAGCCAAATAGGCTTAAAGAACTGCATAGTTCCTTAATAATCGATTAATTCCGATTTAAAAAAATCGGTTTCATACAATTGGAATCGATTATTCGCTGGAAATATTTAGGAAACTGAAATAAAATTTCTGAACGAAAATATTTAGGAAAGCGAAATAAAATTCCTGAACGAATATTCATAATTTCTTTATTAGGCCTACTATAATAAATATATATATACTATTCACGTTATTACATATTCTAAGAATAATCATAGTTAGAAGGCATTTTTAGTTTCTTTAACGTGAAAAATGTAATTTATTTGCTGTTAAAATACAATTATATGCTCTATTCACAACAGCTGATGATTTAATGTGTAATAACCGGTTAGGAATACAAACCTATCGGAGCTGATATAGCTAGGTCAAACACTCACATAAAGAAATAAAGAATCAACATCTGAGAGCAAAAAAAAGTCAATATCTCAAAAAACTTAATAAGAGTCAATATATCGCCATAAACAGTCTATTTCTCACAAAACACAAAGAGTCAATTTCTCACACAACACAAGGAGTCAATTTCTCACAAAACAGGATAAACTAGCAGTATTCAACACTATAGAGGAGTAGTCACTCAATTCAACGTAAGCAGTAGATATTTAAAACAGAAATCTTCAATTTTAACAATATTTTCACCAACACGAAAACAAAACAAATATACAAATATGGCGTCTAGGAGCTAAATGACAGCGTTACAAACTCGCCAATCGCCACTCGGCGTCCAGAAAAATGAACCAATCAGTAGAAATGTCAAATACGTCAATTAACCAATCAGAGGAAAGGAAGTTTGCCTGTTGAAAGAAATCGATTTTTTTCTTTAGGCAAGTATACTTTTTCTGTAACCAATCAGAGAAAACTACTACTTTCCTCTGATTGGTTACAGAAAAAGCTGATTGGTTGGAATTTCACGACGCCAAGTTCTGAGTCCAAGTAGGGAAGTGTCCCATGCCTGCTGTAGCCTGTGACATATTGCAACTTGTCAAATACAGTTTTATACTTAGGTGTAAACGAGGGGTTAGTACTTTGTATAAAGCAGTTCAACTCAAATCTGCTGTGGCTACTATAATAAGCCTAGCCAGTATAGAGGCGAGCGGTCAGTTTATTATCTCATACACACTCCATATTCGGTCATCCATTTTAAAACATCTTAAACGAAAGTAAAACCTATTTATTTAACCGTAAGCGTCATTCTTCCTTCTGATCTCATCAAACATGGTATTAATTATATTAGAAGGTCAAGTTACTTGACATCATAGCTCGCACAAGCAGAAAACATACAGAAGATTAGTTTAGGACAATTCTTATAAAGTGGTGAATAATTTTACGTGTAGATAAGACGTTTTGCCGTATTATAAACATGATCTGAAGGTCATTAGATTTATAGCTAACAACAGTAAGCCACATTTTATGATAATATTTAAAAAAAATTGTTCAAGTCAGTTATGAAATAATTTATTTAAAAAATGCCATAAAAATCCATACATTACTGTAAGAACGTTACGAACAATCGAACATTTTGACAGATGTTTTTTTTTAAATTTAGGTGGCAGACAAGCACACGGTCCACCTAATGGAAAGTGGTTACCGTGGCCTCTGGACGTGTGCAACACCAGAGAAGTCACATACGCGCTGCCGACCCTGTGTGCACAGAGTTTCTGTGCCGTCAGTGTAGAAGACAAACCAAGACAAGCTTTAAGTCTTCCCACTAATAGTACAGACTCTCCAGTGAGCTCTGGCTACCCTACTCACCGCTGGGAACACAACATGAAGTTATTATGGCCGCGGTATTCGGTAGGGCGGAGGTACTTCCCCAGTCGGACTGCTCAATTGGATGGCAATATCGCCGTGTCCTCCTAATTTCCGGTGAGATTTTAATTGCTCTAAATTTTGAGACGTCACATTGGAGCATGAGCCACCTAAATCTCACCGCGAATTCAGTAGGCATATGCTGTGAGAATGTTTCGAACGATCGAACGAACTCGACAACTGAATCCACTTTGAAATTTCAATTTCGCATACTGTAAATTTAGTGACGTCACGTTGTCGAGCACATAAACATGATAATCATTATCGACTTGCACTCAACGTCACCAAATTTACGGCATGAGCAATTGAAATCTCGCCGCGGATTCAGCTGTCGAGTTCCTGCAGTGTGCATGTGCCTGCAGTAACGTAATTATAGTATTCGAATAATTTAAGATAAAACGTTTTATTTTATACAGTGCATGCTAGAGTACAATGAGAATAGTACAAGGTTAAGCGATGACCTAAATGTACGAATAGTTCCAATATTTTAGCCGAGGATGACAACTCAATCCAATAGAGTGGATTCAATCAAACTAGCCCACAAGGTCGGCAATCATTTGAGGAGACTATTATATATTGTATTGATGTGTAGCTCTACAACCTATTATTACAATTTCTATACATCTATTTTTGTGAGACACCAACATCTAAACGTAGGTTAAGTTCAAGGAACAGGTTGAGAGCGCTATTGGAGAATCACGCTCAACATCACCCCGGATGGTTATTCGGGATTTGATAAATATCGTGCTGATAATGCAATCCATTTATACCGGTCAACATTATAAGCTTTTTTTTTGTTCCCCGTAGTCGGAACCGAACGATGAGTAGGAGGGCATTACTCTACTTGGCAATAACGTCACAAGTTTTTTTTTTATACAACTTAGGTGGCAAACAAGCTTACGGCCCACCTGATGGAAAGTGGTTACCGTGACCTATGAACGTGTGTAACACCAGTGGAGTCACATTGGTGCTGCCGACCCTGTAAGAACAGAGATTTTATGTGCCCTCAGTGCAGAACATAAAATCAGGACAAGTCTTTTGTCTTCCCACTGACAGCACAAAAACTCTCCAGTGAGCTCTGGCTACCCTACTCACCACCGGGAACACAACACGAGGTTATTATAGCCGTGGTATTCTGTAGGGTAGAGGTACTTCCCCAGTCGGACTGCTCAATTCGGACGGGAATACCGTCGTGTTCTACCTCCGTGAAAAAGTTTAGCTAGCTTTTGGTAATTTAACCCTAAACAGGATAAAAAATAATGTCACAAATGTTTGCTATCGATAGTTATTGATCAATAGTTGCTAGCATTTTCCAACCAATTAAAACTCTACAACTCTCTTTTAAGTCACGTTTATAGCAAATATAGTTTAAAGTTGTAGGTGGTAGGGTGTAGGCTGCGGTATGTTGCACTAATGTCTTTTGAGAGGATATCTTTGTTACCTCTTCACGCTATAACAGCTTAAAATTGAGTTATAGCAATACCTGGCACCATGGAGCGTAGCTAGTATTCCGTTTAAATACACAAAACTGTTGATAGCCGCATTCAATAGATATTCTTGGTATTTATTTACCTCAAGTACTAGCGACTTAGTGTCTTTCAGTCTTTGAAATTGTTGGAAAATATTACTTTCGTTATCAACACGTCAGGTAGATACACATGATTTTATCTTATCGATATTCATTTTAGATAAGTGCGATCCAAATATAATTTTAACACCGTTATCATGGAAACAGCTCAACTAACGATAGCTATTCGCTTTATAAACTCTTGAAATTACTTCATCTGTCTGAAATAAGCGAGTTCTAATTTCCTGGACCTGATCCTGATAGCACTAGCTTTCCCAGATTCCTTTTTACTCCTATATTATTTCATAAAAGGTAAGCTCAGTTTTCCAATCTTTTAATGAAAAAATGGCAAGAGAGGGTCGGCAGCGCGAGTGTAACGCCCTTGATGTTGCCACACGTCCATAGGCTACGGTAACCACTTCCCATCAGGTGGGCCGTGTGCTTGTCTGCCACATATGTGGTATAAAAAAACACTTCTTTCTGCTATGGCTATGGCTATAAACACCGCGGTAGCCTATTGGTATGGGTAATGGACTGCCGAGACCCATTATCTCGGGTTCGTTCCAGGTTTTACCATGGTACACACCAATGACTTTTCGATGCTTTTGGAAGTTATGTGTGTATTTATCGCAGGTTTATAAGTGCCCGGTTAATGGCAATAGGCTCGCCACCTATTACATTGGGACCTAAACATAAACTGGCGAAATGTGGGTGCTAACATCTCTGCCTACCCCTTCGGGGATATTGGAAAAGTCGTTGGTGTGTGCCATGGTAAACCTGAGATCGAACTAGAGATTGCGTCTCAGCAGTCCATTAGGCCACCGCGATTTATTATCGAATTAAATAATAATAATAAAAATACTACACTCATCTCCTCTTAAACACTATTTGTAGATTCAGAAGATCATAAAGTAATTCTATAGCTAATTTAAAC
The DNA here is from genome assembly GCA_963662185.1 of Eilema griseolum. Taxonomy (NCBI): domain Eukaryota; kingdom Metazoa; phylum Arthropoda; class Insecta; order Lepidoptera; family Erebidae; genus Eilema; species Eilema griseolum. The sequence continues at coordinate 3,425,769 of OY759232.1, forward strand.
TTTCTTACACATAACCATGTAACAATTTTAGGTGAAAATATGTATGTTACTAAAAAAATTAACTAATAGTTCTCAAGTTACTAAGTTGTACTACTGCACATTTTCTGCTGTATGTATATATCAGCCAGGCGACGGTTACATCACACGACCTTGTGACTCACTTCAATGTAATGTTAGTGATGATAACATTTTTTAATTCTTGCAAGTTGCAGTCTTCAACGTTGTTTTATGAAGAATGACTTTTCTAAATAATGCTATCTTATTCATGGCATATTTTCAAAATGTGTAGAATGGGGATAATAGGTCCATATTCTTTATTGTACACAAAAAAAAATTATAACAAAAAATAAGCATGCTCGACGAGTGTATTGCAGTTCATGTGAGTTTTTAGCACTTTTGGAGTATGGTAAGGTGGTACCATCCAACACAATCGCTGGTAGAGAATTTTTGTTTAAGTAGTTGTAACTATGTGCCACCGACAAACGAGCCTGAGATTTAGTTGGGTTGACAAGGAGACCAAAGGATTTAGCCCAAATTCTGAAATTCTCAAGGTCTCCATTGACGGCAACCATGGCTTGATCAATTATAGGAGGTAGGACACGGCGGTATTTCCGCCCAATTGAGCAGTCCGACTGGGGAAGTACCTCCGCCCGAAGAATACCGCGGTTATAATAACTTCGTGTTATGTTCCCAGCAGTGAGTAGGGTAGCTAGAGCTCACTGGAGAATTTGTGTTGTCAGTGGGATGACTAAAAGCTTGTCCTGCTTTGTCCTCTACACTGACGGCAGAGAGACTCTGTGCTTACAGGGTCGGCAATGCGAGTGTGGCTTCTCTGGTGTTATACACGTCCATAGGCCAGGGTAACCACTTTCCATCAGGTGGGCCGTGTGCTTGTCTGCCAACTAAGTGGTATAAAAAAAATGTCGCCAGATTCAAAGTGACGGTACAATTTCAAATCACCGGTCTTAATCATAGTATAAAATTTTATCAGTATTTGTGTGTAGGTAGTCTCTTAATTACTTACTCGATAAGAATCACTTTTAAGATCCTGTTTTCAATACACACACATACATATTCTCATAATTAAGTGTATGGGACTAAGATATATGGAGCCTAGCTATTTGGACCTGCAAGCCCCTATATCTACTGATTGATAGCTGAGGTGAAGGCGCCTATAGAAACAGTATTAGTCAAACAAAAAAGGAAGAGAAGAATCATCTTTGTATTTATCACGGTTACAACTCGAGGCCTGGGGTCTACCAAGAAAAGTAGTCATATGAATTGTATTTCTACTTGCAGTCAATTATAGTAACAGCAGAATTTGACACTAAAAGCTGGTTTCTAGAACACATATAGTTCCTATAATGTTAGTACAGAGTACTCCTCTGTGTTTGTCTTCCTTACCCCTCATTTTCACCACGAAACAAGTTGTAAAACAAGTTGAAGACTTGTAGAAGACTAATCAAAACACAATACTTATTTTATACACGTATCTCAGATACTTTTTCGTTCACATAATATGTATAGCCAACAAGTTGAAAACAAGTATAAAACACAGTTACATTCACACTGTAGCCTGTGACATATTGTGACTTGTCAAATACATGTTTAATACTTAGGTGAAAACGAGGGGTTAGAGTTACCCCTATAAAACTACATTTTCAAGATGTAGTAACTAGATTTTTTGTTTCAGTATTCAGAGTTTTATGCTAATGTATCCAAGGAAGTGTGAAGAAAAACAATTATGTCTCTAGACTATATAGAGTGAAAGTGAAATTAATACGAGTTATTTAGACATCTTGCATTTTACACATACGGAGGTAAACTAACTCCAATTAGAAAGTAAAATGAAGTTCTTTCTCACATATATGAGGGAAGTTGTGTTGGGTCATAGGCATACAGCCTAGAATTAGCCTTGAAAATTAGTCCCTGACCAATTAGTCTGCAATAAAACAAGGTCTCTGGAGCTCTAGGAATCTGCAGTTAGCACAATATAGAAATAAATCTTCAAGTTTGAATGTGTTTGAAGCTATATTACCTGAAGAATTAATGGTAAAGGAAGAAATTTAAAATAATTCAAAAAATGCTAGTTTGAAACTGAAAATATTAATCAAAATTTGAATATTTTATTTTATTTATGTATTGTACTTTGTGTATGTGTTTGTGTATTGTACTTTATTAATATGTAGTTTAGTACTTCAGATAAGCCTGTTATTCTAATTTATATGCTGTATATTGAATTTGTTTCTTGTTGAAAAAATTCTAGACAAAGTAAAAATGTAACCACTGTTACTTATGTCAAGTGGAGCAATTTTTTAAATGATATTCTTAAAAGAAAATCAAAACTGAAATAACTGTTCCAAGAGCTTGTGGAAGCAAGGTGTTCAAATAAATATTCACAAATTGTTTAAAAAAAAAACTTTTCATACATTCATTTAAACTTGGAACACACTGATAACACTGCTCTTATACTGTGCAGTGGCCCAGATCAGCGGTGACAGTTGACTGCACATACACTGTGCCCCTCAGGTAATCAATACCAATGCAATCTGATATAGCACTGCAATACACAGACAGTCATATCTACTATCTGTGTCAATGTATGGGTGGGGCCCACTTGGCAACTACATGAAAATTAGTGATAAAGTAGTTTAAATAGCTGAGTCACAGTTGTACGAACATAACAACCCATATACCTGTATTTGCAAATATAAGAATAAATAAAAATAAATTATAGTGAAGTTATAATGTTTTCTTTAAATCCTTTTTTAATTGTGGGTTTTTATCTATAAAGGAGGTTGTAATATGAGAAACATCATCCACAAATAATCAGATGTTTTTGACATAATATTTCATACAAAAATTCTGATAAAAAAATTGAACTACAAGTTTAATTTATTTACCTTTTAAAAATCCAAGAAGCTAGCTATCTAAAAATCGATATACAAAGCACTGCAGTAGACACGACACTTAGTATTCTGTGCAACGTCTAGATTATACTGACGTAGAAAGTACAGGCAATGCGACGACGCACTGCTGATCTAGATTCTATTTCATCGCCCTACCGCCCGGTACCGACACGCATCAACTCGCATAAAACTGCCGCCGTCTATTACATGCTCTGTGACTGTGTCTACCGCCGGCATATTTATGTACCTATAACGACCCCACATACTTCCCTCTTATATACAATGACGTAATGCTCCAAAATAAACCTAATAAGGATAACGGCTGGAGTCAATTTTAGACTGCCGCAGGAAATACGAGGTGTACAGATGTTTTTATACGGCACAGGTGATGGTATGAAAGCTTGCTACTCGTATTTGTGACTCAGTAATCGGAAAGTTGGACATTTTTATTGGAATTCACTGATACATGGGTGTGTCATAGATAAGATTTTAAAGATTCCACGGCAAATTATGGAGGAAAAGCGAAGCAAACGTTAGTAGAAATCACAAGACTTACCTTTCACTTTAAAATATCATAGAATTCACACGATTTTATACACTAAAATAAGAAATTCTGGATAATCGTTCGTTCGACGTGCCTTCGCGTCACTTCACTTACTAGAGCAATGTTGCCAAAGAAAATATTTTACTGTCACTAATCTGACAGTACAGAATAAACAGAACTTTCACAAGCTTTTTAATCTATAAATTTTTATTCATTGGCCTCATTTCTCTCATTTTTTGCCTTTCTTGTGTATTTCTTTCTGAAAAATAACCAATGCATCACTAAGTATAATAATTACTTTTAGTTATTGCTGGATTACTGACTAGTTATTCTAAAAAGAAACGAATTCCCGCAGTCTGCAATCAAGAATAAAATTTAATACAATGCGATAACACAACAATTAATACTTTCAATCAAAGTGAATTAAAAAATGTAAATGGTAATTTACTTAAGTAAAAATACTTTGTACTTAAAATGTGTAAGTTGGTTGGGCTGGGGTTGGCATTGGGAGGAAATTGGTAATTTATTTTACTTTTAATTTCTTGAGACAGCAACATTGGAAATCAGTTGTCAAAAATTCTTGGTTCGCTTGGTTCGTCCTGTGTTTGTTGTATCAATTTGTATGTCAATTATCAATTAACCCTTGTTTAATGATGGCCTGTTGATTATTAAAAAGCAGTGTTCGGTACCGATAATATCGATGTGCAATACGACGCTTGTGTAAATCATGGCTTCTGGAGGTGAAGACCTATGGCGCGAGTGCGCGTCCTGGCTGACGAGATGTGGTTTGCTACGTCCCGACCATAAGGCCAATTGGGATACGAGTTCTATCCATGACCTGGCGTACACCTTGCGCGATGGAGTGCTACTTTGCAATCTCTTGAATGTGCTACACCCGGGCTGCATCGACATGAAGGACGTCAACCAGCGGCCCCAGATGGCACAGGTAATTTGGCTGTACTAGCCGCGACCTATAACTCTAATTACTATAAAACCATTAAATTGGGCACATAATAGTGGCACGCGTGTAGAACGAATTCCCAGCTCGTTCATTTGTAGTTAGAAATTCGATACAAGGTGAACATATTTACTAAAGAACTCGTGTTTCTCGCCCATAAAGTTACACTTGTATTGAATTACTTAAACGTTTGTCGTGAACGAAATCAGTATAATATCGTCTTATTCAAATATAATGTATATGGTCTAAATGTACAGTTATAATGTGTTAGTGTTTAATTATGCATGCAGTGTTGAATGGAAACTTGCTATTGATATGTATGTATTCAATACACACTGAATATATGTTCCGGTGTTATCTGCATCGTAAACTTGCTGTGAATGAAGAGAGGATGCTTACTATTCACTTTCAATTCATTAAATTATATTATCTTAAAATTCATATAGATAGTAAAGACATAAGACAAAGCTGTTTGGTATAATGGTAACACATTGGATATTTTTTTTTCTTATTTTTTTATACCACTTAGTTGACAGACAAGCACACGGCCCACCTGATGGTAAGTGGTTACCGTGACCTATGGACGTTTGTAACACCAGAGGAGTCACAGTCACGCTGCCAACCCTCTAAGTACAGAGTTTCTGTGCTGTCAGTAAAAGGCAAAGCAGGTAAAGCCTTTAGTCTGCCCACTGATAGTACAAATTACTGCTATTGAATTAAATATCAGAAAGAATTTTTTTAGAAGTAAATAATAGCAATATATTCAGAAAAATGTACCATGTGCTTGTCTGCCACCTAAGTGGTATATAAAATAATAATTAAACAAGGTATTTACAATATGAAAAAATATGTTAACAAAAATAATTTTAAAAAGTCTGATACATGATTGTGATTGCAGATTTGTGAATCTTAATGGAATACGGCAATAGGCTTACCACCTATTACATTGGGTCCTAAACATAAACTGGTTAAAAGTGGGTGCTAGCACCTCTGCCTACCCCTTTGGGGATATAGACATGAGTTTATGTAATGTATAAAGAGGTTCTTATATTCAAATATTATTTGTCACTTGTTTTTTTTTTTAACATGATAATAGCTACAGAGATTACAGTGTCCCCCTACCAGATACTTACCATAGACCGAATCACATGGTGATCACCATGCTCTGAATAGTATATTGCCTTTAAAGTTTGGTTTCGTTAGCATTTAATATGTTAAACATTTTTGAGAGGTGACAGAGATAGGTAGATACTCTTTATTGCAAGACAAACATGGGAAACACACAGAGAAAAGTACAATAGGTAGTGAATTGTACAATAAGTGGTCTTATCATAGTCTGTGATTTCTTCCAGACAACCATTATGTGGACTATATTGCTAGATCCAGGTGTAAAATAAATGATGACTAGTTAATATTTATATCCAGTCTATAGGTATGTAACAATTAAGCAGAGAAATCAAAAATAACCTAGCAGCTGTGAATATTTAAATCCTAAATAATATAAGTGAAGTCATGCAAATTAATTAATGCTATTCAATTCATTGATATTGAAATGGACATGCCAACTTAGACCTTGTCCGATTAAAATTTTGCAAGCGGATGCTTGGACAGTGGTAAACATTTATAATTAAAACTATTCTCATTCTAATTAGACAAAGTATATTATATTACAAAATGTGGGTTATTAAAACAAAGGAATGTCATGAAAATGTCAATAACATGTTATTGATTCAATTTTATCTTCCCCCATCCATCAGTGTCAATCCTGGTTGCAACCAAAGCTTACCTATGGATCCCACTAGTAGCTACCAGCTACCAACAGGCCCTGTGCGAGAATCCACTCGGTTACCTCCCGCCAGGGCCAGTGGGGTTGTTATTCGAGCTTGAACCGACCAAAATCGCACGGCCGTCTTGGGCCATCCGTTGCTGGAGGTGAGGTCTTTGGCATATCCTGCGAGCGCCATGACTGACCCAGGGCTATTGAAGGCTCCATTGGGTGTGGGACCACGGCATCCCCGTCTTTCTTCAGAAAAGAGAGAGGGCTCCAAATCGCGCGCCGTCTCGCCCTGCTTCTGCTAGAGTGACAGGCGTCTCCACCCCCAGGCCTGTGCTCATGAAGGACGGAGGTCATTTGATGACCTCCGACGCCAGAGCCGCCTACGCGCATTGCGGGCTTTGCGGGACGGAAGGGACCTAAGTCACTTCCGGTCCCGTTCCCCTGCCTCCTCTTCCAGCATTATTTGCTCAAAGAAAGAGACAGTCGCAGCCCACGCGCCCGCGCTCTACACCATGACTGCAAGCAACATGCTGAGTGAGGGAACTCCCAATTCCAGGACCACCAAAAGAGGGTTGGATCCCTGGAAAAAAAAATCACCCATTGCCACTAAGTAAATCAATCAATCAATATAGCCTATTGCAGTCCACTGCACCCTCCCGCAATGAGCACAATTTATGACGATCCTCCACCAAAATACCACTAAGTACTATTTCCTATTTGTGGTTTTTATTAATTGTTGGAAAGACATTCAAGAAGTCATTAAATTCATACATATCAAAAAGATACACTGCACGAAAAGATCATACAAAAAAGGCGAAACGCAAAATCAAACGAAATCGTACGTACCGACGCGATTTTGTTCTTTGATCGCGTCGATCGTACTTACGATGTTGTCACGAATATACCTTACGCATCATTTAACTCTGTGCCTTACACGTGTATGTCTGTGTGTGCTTAGTTACTATGGCCATCAATATTATAACATGTATGAGCAGCCCATTGCCACTTCAACTTGCTCATTCTGCGTCTATAACTTGTCGAATGACATTAGCATCCCACATTGAGCACATTTTATGACGATCCTCCACCAAAATACCACTAAGTACTATTTCCTGTTCGTGGTTTTTATTAATTGTTGGAAAGACATCCAAAAAGTTATTAAATTCATACATATTAAAAAGATACACTGCACGAAAAGATCATACCAAAAAGGCGAAACGCAAAATCAAACGAAATCGTACGTATCGACGCGATTTTGTTCTTTGATCGCGTCTGTCGTACTTACGATGTTGTTACGAATATACCTTACGCATCATTTACGCGTGTATGTCTCTCCTGTATGCTTAGTTACTATGGCCATTAATATTATAACAGGTATGAACAGCCCATTGCCACTTCAACTTGCACATTCTTCTGATGAGCTCTTCCAATTAGTCCCACCCTCCCCTTTCCTACACAGGACAACACGTGCAGGTCTTAGATGTCATCCGCACACGGTGCAAAACATCCGATCAAGAACCAAGCGGTTCGGAGACTCTTTCCTCTGTCGCACCATTAAGGCCTGGAATTCATTACCAGCTCACGTGTTTCCTTCTTCCTACAGTCCCGGGTCCTTTAAGCGGGGCGTGAAAAAGCATATGATGAGGCCGTCAAGCTGAGTGTCACCATTGTCACACGGTATGTGTAAGTAATGGTGACCCTCTTTTCTGGGACTTTGCCTTCAGCTTACCATCAGGCAAGGCGAAGTCCAATTGACGTGTCCTATATAAAAAAATAAAAAAAAATCTGCGTCGAAAACTTTGGTTCCTTGTCGAATGACATTATTACAAACTTTATCCTTCAAAGAAACTCCAAGCATAACTCGCTCCATAGTCCACCGTGTGTATATCAATCATTCAATTAGCATATTGCAGTCCACCGCTAGAATATGTCTATCTCAATAGAAATGTTAATCCATCTGCTTGAACCTGTACTGCTAGCTATGTTTAGTTATGTCCTGATCCTATTTTGTATTGCCGCGTTGTTTCCGGCAGAGTAGAATTAGGGCCACCCCATCTCTTCCCATGCGGTGTCGTACAAGGCGACTAAGGGATAGGGCTGTTTAACATTATACAGATACTAGCTTTTGCCCGCGGCTCCGCCCGCGTCGATGTCGGTTCCCAGGGTGGACTACCCTTACGATTTAGGGCGGTGAAAAATAGATGTTGTCCGATTCTCAGACCTACCCAATATGCACACAAAATTTCATGAGAATCGAGAAAGGCGTTTCGGAGGAGTTCAACCATAAACACCGCGACACGAGAATTTTATATATTAGATATACAGCTCAGACTCAGCCTCAGATGGATGGCTCGAGTCAACAATAGTGCCCGGAATCCGGCAGAATATGCTGTATTCAATATATAATATTATGTATATATATAATAATATGTTTTTAAGACCTATAATGTAACCATATTCGAAGCAAATAAATAAAATGGAAAAAAAAAATTGGCTCACCCCTATTACGTGGACCGAATTCAATTATTGGTGAAATATGGGCGTTAATTCACTTCTGCCTAAACCTCCGGGAATAAAGACGTGATTGTATGCATGTATGTATGATTCCATTGTACAAGGTATACTTATCTTAGGTCATAAAATTTCATACGTTTAAAAGATCTTCTCCTTTGCCCCCAGTTCCTGTGCATGCGCAACATCAAAGTGTTCTTGCGCACGTGCCATGAGGTGTTCGAATTGCGCGAGACGGACCTGTTCGATCCGTCCATGCTGTTCGACCTGTCAAACTTCCACCGAGTGCTGTGCACGCTGGCCAAGCTCAGCCAGTGTCCTAAAGCGATCACTAAGAATGTCAAGTAAGTGTTTGCAGTTTTGTAATGGCAAAATAAATTGTTACTGTACTTTTTTTTTTATATTTGAAATGAGTTCTGACCATTAAAATAGCGTGTTTAAAAGATAGCTTCTTATGTAATGTATCAGCATCGTAATAGCTCATAGCGAGTTCCTAGTTCCATTGTATTCATTTTAAAGGAGGTAAGGCACAACAGTATTTTCGTCCAATTGAGCAATCCGACTGGGGAAGTACCTCCGCCCTACAGAATACCGCGGCCATAATAACCTCGTGTTATGTTCCCGGCGGTGAGTAGGGTAGCCAGAACTCACTGGAGGGTTTTTGTGCTGTCAGTGGAAAGACCAAAAGCTTGTCTTGCTTTGTCTTTTACACTGATGGCACAGAATCTCTCAATGCTTGTGGTTCAAGGTTGGCAACGCGAGTGTGACTCTCTTGGTTTTGCACGCGTCCATCGGCCACGGTGACCACTTTCCATCAGGTGGGCCGTGTGCTTGTCTGCCACCTAAGTGGTATAAAAAATAAAAAATTCAAATTTTGCACTTAGGACCCCAAGGTTCACTTATCCTTTTCGATAGGTACCTAAATATTATAGACTAGCACCGCGCCGCGGTTTCACCCGCGTATATCCTGATCCCATGGCAATATCGGGATAAAAAGTAGCCTATGTTACTCACGAAGAATGTAGCTTTCTAATGAAAAAAGAGTTATTAAAATCGGTCCAGTACTTTTTGAGTTTATTCGTTACATACAAAAATACAAATCTTTCCTCTTTATAATATTATATATATATAAATATATATTATATTAGTATAGATATATCGCCAAATATATCGATTATTGTCCTTAAAATACGACACTGTGCGCCCCGATGCGAATACGATATATAGGTTAGAAGGGTACTGAGGTATCGCAGAAACTGCATAGGGTTTTTGACAAAAAAAATATGGCGACATATTTACCAATTTGTGGGCAAACCCTATTGTTTTGACGACAGCTTAAATAAGATAAATATCTACTAAATTAGAATCCATTCAGCAAATAGTAGTCTAAAACGGTCACTCGCCGGCTGTCGGGCCGTTGTTTTTGCACACCCACACCACAACTATAGTTTGAGTTGGTTTTAGGTCTGAAGTTTAACTCTGACAAAGGGACCCGGTCCCCAACGAACTTTTTGTACGCTTCTGTAGAACTGTGTGACGTCATGGAAACTACGGACACACGGCGATCAATCAACTGACCAATAACGCAATCATTTTTGCAATTTCTCTTACTATACTGGGGTTTGGTGGAAGAAAACTTTGCTCACATAACATTTGTACACAAACAGATTTATTTAATATAATAAAATGTACCTTGATATTATAGCAACATTCCTAGAAATAACTATTGTTATCTTGTATATCTTTAATACATATATATACACAATTGAACTAATAAATAACTTAATTTAAACAGTAAAAAATAAAACACAAAATTATAAGGTGCGTTTACATTTACACGTACAACAAGTAACATACTACATAATATACTACTAATAGATAGATAGATAATTCTTTATTGCACACCAATATTATAAAAGATTTACAGACAGACATAATTAAAGTTACAGTTAATAGGTATGTCGATGGAGTGTTTATGAGTGTTCTTACCCGACTGTGCCAGCAAGGATAATGTGTTACACGCGTATGTATGGATCTATGTAGTTTTTTTATGTTCCCCTCTACAGACCTAACGGCTGGACGGATTTTGATGAACGGGGTCCTAAACGAAAGGTATTCATCTCCCGAGTGTCATAGGGTATATAAAATGTCAATATAAACTATGCTGTGGATTATTGGTGCGAAAATATAATAATAATAATAATAGCCTTTATTCAACAATCTTACATGCTTTATAACTTTTTGTTTGAATTTATCTATTCGAGACACCGGTTTCGTTTAGATTGTCTTGCTTCCCAGCATAGGCCTCCCCTAAAGCTTGCCACAGTATACGATGATGTGCTTTTCAAGTCCACGTGCTTCCTGCAATTTTTTTAATGTCACCTTCCCATCTACGACGTTGTCGTTGGTGCGAAAATTCGTGTTTTCAAAAACATTCAAATTTATCGAGCATGTAAGGGTACCAAAATGAAAAGAATTGATATCATAACTAACAAGTTTAAAATAAAAAAAATATTAAAAAAGGGTAGAGAGGGCGTCGGGCTAAGCCGACTGCTGTCTACAAGATTAAAATAAGTTTTATAGCAGGCGGTTATCATTTGCCAATCATAGGCCAAAAGAAAATTAATGGGTACCGCCTGTTATCGAACTTGTTAAAATCTTTTAGACAGCAGTCGAATTTCTTTTTTTACAATTTTTTTTGACAACCGGATCTTTCGCGGCGCAGTATCAGAACTACAGCGATTTCTTTGTAAAAGATATCATTATAATGTGTTATAAAGATACTATCAGATAATATATCCGTTATCTGTTACGACCTGTTATCGATATATCGGTTTAGCTTCCGTTTTCGTGGGAAATGCACTTATTGAGTCATTAAGTGATCGTAATTATGCTATTGAGAACACTAGTGTCATAAAGTTTATGCGTCATTGGTTTCTCGACATAACATTCACTGTTGAAGGTTCGATTTCCAAGGTTGTTCTCATTGTTAGGGTTTCGTACCTCAAGAGAAAAATCTGTCTATCTAGACCGTTGTTTCAGGAATGCGTGGAGGTATGAAGTTGAAATACCACATACTCAGGTCTGTAACGTCTTAAAACTGTGGTAAAATCAAACTTCTAAGTCAACGCATTCAAAATATATTGCAGTTTATGTAGCATAGGTTTATCCCTGAATACAAGAGTGCGAGTCCGACTCCCACTTGACCAGCTTTTTTTTCTTTTCTATACGGTTTGTATGAGTGCATGAGTCTTTTGCTTCTTCTTCCGCCCTCTCTGTAACAGTTCACTAATAGGTTGACCGTGTAGTAAAAAAAAAATAGAATTTGAATACTATATATGTACAACTTTCAAATTTCGTGTTCTATAATGGTTTCTATACCTGTGTGTGGTATTTTACCTGTGTTTGAAAACGATAGAAGGCAGGACACGACGGTGTTCCCGTCCCAATTGAGCAGACTGACTGGGGAAGTACCTCCGCCCTACAGAATACCGCGGCCATAATTATCTTGTGTTGTATTCCCGACGGTGAGTATAGGGTAGTCAGAGCTCATTGGAGGCATATGAAAAAAGTATATGATGAGGCCGTCAAGCTGAGTGTCACCATTGTCACCGGTATGTGTAAGTAATGGTGACCCTCTTTTCTGAGAATTTGCCTTCAGCTTACCATCAGGCAAGGCGAAGTCTAATTGACGTGTTCTATATATAAAAAAAAAGTTTTTGTGCTGTCAGTGGGAAGACCAAAGGCTCCGTCCTGCTTTGTCTTCTACACTGACGGCACAGAAACGCTCTATCCTTACAGGGTTGGCAGCATGAGTGTGAATCCCCTGGTGTTGCACACGTCCATAGGCCACGGTAACCATTTTCCGTCAGGTGGGCCGCGTGCTTGTCTGCCACCTAAGTTGTTTAAAAAAAAATTAAATATTTTTTTTCAATAATGTCAAAATTTTACAACAAGCATTGCTTAATTCCACGAAACAGAGGACACGGTTATCGTTTACGGTATATTTATTCTTTATTTGAAAACTATTTTGTTAGTTTATCAGAATCCAAAAAACGAAACGTCACGGTTAAAACCGCTGGCCGACCCATCCCTGGAATGGCGAAGGCCGTTCTAATCCGTACGTGAATAATTGAGATACACGGAAAGGCGTTGCGGAAAGGCAATAAAAAAACATTTATTAGTTTCTCTTGTTTCATGAATATTTTATTATCACTGCCTTATTACGCGATGCCTCAATGCGCAGCGGCCATTTTATAAAAGAAATACGAGAAATCTAGACAGATGGTAGGAACAAGTATTCTAAGAACACCCGCTCCTTTCCTACACAGGACAACACGTGCAGGGCTTAAATGTCACCCTCACACTGTGCAGAATATACGAGCAAGAACCAAGCGGTTCGGTGACTCTTTTCTTTGCCGCACCACCAAGCCCTGAAATTCATTACCAGCTCACGTGTTTCCTTCTTCCTACTGTCCCGGGTCCTTTAACGTGAAAAGCATCTGATGAGGCCACCAAGCTGAGTGCCACCATTGTAACATTACTTAAATTTATTTATTTATTTATTTATTTATACTTTATTGTACACACATATATTACATTAATATAACAAGATGAGATGTAATGTACAAAGGCGAGCTTAACTCAAAGTTGAGTTCTCTTCCAGCAAACCCGGGAGTGCACAGAGGAATTACAATACGAGAGGCTAAGTCTAGTGCACAAGTGTAAAATTAATATAAGAAGGTATAAAATGTGTATACCCCCGACAATAGGCACAAATATACACATACACATATATACACATACACTCACGTACATACATACATATATACATACATACATACCTAAATGTCTGTACCTATTAAATGTCTGTAATGGTGACCCTCTTTCCTGAGACTTTGCCTTTAGCTTACCATCAGGCGAGGTGAAGTCAAGTTGGCGTGTCCTATATAAAAAAATTAAAATAAAAACTAATATAACAAATGTATAACCCTATTTCTTGAGACTTTACCTTCAGCTTAATGAAATGAATTTAGACGCAGTCGTATCGACGTGACCAATATAAAAGTCACTATACTTGGAATTTCTTCTATGTGTTGAAAGGTAATAGGGCAAAAGTTTCAACACAAAGTATCGGGATACGGATCTTTCTTCTCCCTCGGATATCCGCAGTGGATTACTGCGGATATCCACATCAGTCATCTTACTTTATATTATGAATGTGAAAGTTTGAGAAGATGTTTGGATGTTATTCAATCACGCTCTAACTGCAAAATTCTATCATCGCACTACTCGCCATAGGCAGGGAATTCATCCTCACACATTTCAACCAGTGACGGTACGCACTGTGCGGTATGAAATAAACTTCATCCCACGCGTCACTCAAGCGCCTACATTATGGGGTTCTTCAAATGGGCATCAGAAGGTTTCTTCAGGGTCGGCAGCGCGAGTATGACGCACCTGGTGTTGCACACATCCATAAGCCACGGTAACCACTTCCCATCAGGTGGGCCGTGTGCTTGTCTACCACCTAAGCGGTATAAAAAAAGACTAATCTTGCTGAAACTTGGTATTGGGATAGATTATAGTCTGGAATAACACATATACTATTTCTTATCCTATGGGTTGCGGGCACGGGATCAATATTTTACGCGGTCGAAGCCGCGGGAAACTAGTTAGTGCTAAATAATACAATAACTAAGAAGTGCCGCTCTCGGCTCATCAGCTATGTATTGTATGTACTTATGGCGATTGCAGCAAAAATAGCTAATAATTAGGTACTTCGAACAGCGACTTGCTAACTCATCTTGTAATTAGAGTCGTGTGTGCCGATCTTGTAGTAACAGATCAGCAGGTATGGCCATCTTTTTCATATTTTTTGCGTTAGGTACATTACTGTATGTTTTTAAAAGTTACTTGTACCTAACAAGTAACGTTTAATTCCTTGTACCTAACAAGTAACGTTTAAAAACCGGTGTGCAAGCTTTTTGAATAGTAGTCCTTGAAATGCCCACGGATGCCTCTATTTCACGGTGTGTCACATGGCCATTTTTTCATATTTTTTGCGTTAGGTACATTACTGTACGTTTTTAAAAGTTTCTTGTACCTTACAAGTAACGTTTAATTCCTTGTACCTAACAAGTAACATTTAAAAACCGGTGTGCAAGTTTTTTGAATAATAGTCCCTGAAATGCCCACGGATGCCTCTATTTCACGGTGTGTCACATTGGCCATATTTTTTGCGTTAGGTAGGTACATTGCTGTACGTTTTTAAAAGTTTCTTGTACCTAACAAGTAACGTTTAATTCCTTGTACCTAACAAGTAACGTTTAAAAACCGATGTGCCAGTTTTTTGAATAGTAGTTGTGAAATGCCCACGGATACCTCTATTTCACGGTGTTTTTATTACGATCCTTTACGATTTGCTGCCGCACGGTCTGTACATTCTCTCGGGTAAAGACGGTTTTTGGACGACCTTCACGTGACATGTCACCCGCATTTTTTCTTTTGACATTTCCATTTTTTGAACCAACATGTCACTTTTGAAAAGACGCTGTAATAAAATTATTTGACAAATTAAAAAACGTTCTTTTGTTTTCGAATCCTAAATTCAAAAAATTGAAAATGCCATAAGTTTTTTTTTTTTATAATTGCGGAAGATTTGCAAACGACAGAACTTAAAAGGCAGCCCTGGTAATACCTATAGTATAGATTAACTAACGATTTTGTGAAATGGCTCGGAACTATGGTTTTCAACGTCTACTGTTTTATTGCAAATCAAAGAAATCTAGCACGACATGACATTATTTCACGGAATTATGGGTTTTTAAATATATGTGTATTTTTAACTTTAACTTCCAGCGATAGCCAGGGGCCCAATTCAGTTAAAATAACGTTATTTGTTCGTACTGAAACTATGAGGAATTCTAAAGGTTTAATAACCACGAATACAGATTTTTTTGATAGATCATACGGAATACGTTATTTTTTCTTATCGAATTAATATTTATTTTCATTATAGTCATTCATTACAGGCATACCTGACTATTTTAAAGATAAAGATAAATTTATTTGTAGAAACATGTGTACAGATGTTGTTACAAAATATATTACAATGCATTGCGAGTTTTGCTATCGAACGCCAAAATTCGTAGCGGGCCCAAAGCTTTAAACAAAAGAAATCATCTCCTTTTCATCGGAATAGTTTCAAGCGAAAAAATAACACCATTTGTATTGTTTCAGACCGTTCTCCGCCCAGCGAACACTATCCGAAGAGGATATTTACAAAGATCTGCAATCTGTGTAAGTACTTACTCTAACATGCAAACATTAGCATATGAAAAAATCCTTACTACGAACCGTAAAGTCACATGTTTAACGCTAGCCGTTGTAGTAGCGCGAGCGCCACACACGAGCCGCCCCCTTACAACAGCGACATGGAAATTAGCCCGGCCCATCCTGCGACTTCAAACGATGTCCCCTGGGTGCAATTTACGATCCCGAGCGCGACTTGCGAAGACCGCGTCGAGGAGATCTACGAAGATCTGTGTTACGTCAAGTTCACATCGGCCACGCCAGAGGTTTCGATACGCTTCGAATATTTCTAGTAGTGGTTACGTTTGGTACATTTCAATGCTGTCTGTTGTTTTTGAACGAAATGTTAATATTGTTACGAGCTGGGATTCGGGAATAAAGAAAATAGTTCTGGTTTAAAAATGTGGTGAAATATGTACTTTAATAACAGCGGCGTTAAGACTAAGTTTCATCACCGATAGGGTTAGAGGAATTAAACGGTGTTACCACTTTTTACGTAGTGAATCTTATTGAGAAAAACTTTAGAACTCTGCCTGGTTCAACAAATCACTGATAAAATCCTGCCTACGACTAAGTTGCTACAGATTTTACTTTGTCTAAAACTGTCCCTTACTAGGGCGTGAATGACGTCTATACAAATGTCCGTATAAACGAATTAACGTCGTTTATACGGCCATTTGTATAGACGTCATTTAGGACATAATTCTGTCATCCCTACTTTTCATAAAATTGTCCCAAAAAAGTTGAATCCTATTGGTGAATTATCGACGACCTTTACCTAAATAAATTTGATAACCTTGAACTGCAACCAGGCAATACGCAATTCTACTAAGAACCAGGATCAATATACTGTTAGGTGCAAGACTCAGTCGTACTTCCTATTCAAGAAACTGAGTTAAATAGTCCAAACAATCGGAATGTACAACCGATGTAATATATAAAAAGCACTTTACTATTGTCGAACTGCCGCCACTTTCACTAATACCGAAATTCTACACCCTTATCACGCACAAGTTACCTATGCAGTATGTTTGAGTCTACCACATTCAAGATTATTCGATTTCATTCAAGACTTTTCTGGAATCGACTTCAAAAGGTTCACATTTCACAGTTTGATTTATGTGTTTGTCCTCGATTATCTCGCGTTCCGTTGAGCCAACTGTGATACAGATTTCATTTTTCTCTTTCTACCTCTCTTTTCCTCCTTTGCTACATCCTAATAATCTAGAATGTCGACCCGGTACCAGGTTATTTTAGGGAAAGCAAATTATAATTAAAATCTCATGAAAAAAAATGGCTATCATTCTGTGTTGAAAATTATTTATAAGACTACTATGTGAAGGTTTTGAATGAATTCAAATTATTTACAATTAATACGCACGATCGTCAGTGAAGGAGAAATCAAATACATTTTGTTCGTTACGTCAGAGTCCCTCTCCAATTGTCTGTTTCAAATGCTCATCAATGAATCCGTTTCAGTTAATTGTGCAACGAATGCGGTCGCTTAATTGACAATACTCTCTGTACAATAACTTAGCAATTCTCAACTTAACCCAACTAGAAATAAGGTTCGAACTACCTTAGAAATGTAATCACACTCTCACCGACAAATTCGCGCGTTACTGTGTTCACATCACATTCCTTTCTTTATTTTTTGTAATGTTATCAAATGAAGCATCAGCAGTTCTAAAGTATAACTCGCATAAGTGTTCACATTCCTAGCGATATTCTTGAAATGAGGGTCTTTCTGACCATTACTGATCACTAAGTGACCAATTACTTTTCTAGTAGCAGACTTGTAACTACCTCTCAGTAACAGAAACTTCCTTTGTAATCATTAAACGTTTCGTACACGCCGTTATTGGAAGTTTTTATTCTGGCTTTTATTTTACGAAACATCACCACATACTATTTGGAAGCAGTCCCCGAGAGATTTGGCAGAATTTAGCCCATAGCCTATATACTTGATATGTCATACGTCCAGAACCCAATTTATTCCACGTGCCCAAACAACCTCAGCATATATACCTTTTTCGCCTCACGTCACTGAAGTTTTAATTAAACTAAATCACAGCCTTTCGTGTGGGAGTGCTGTTAACTTTCCGCTTTATTATCTTAATAACTTTGTTGGAGCATGCCATGTCCTTTTCGAGTAAACTTTCATAAAATTTATAAAGAGTTACTTGTATGAGGTCGGCATCTAGAAGAATGTGACATGTTTTTAAATAGTGCTATTCAATTGACAATTATTTTTTTCACAGTCGAATGTTGCCATTATTGTACAACTACAAAAGTGAAACACTGCCTCTTAAACTAGGTTAACCTGTATTTTAACTAACCTCACAGTGAGGTACCGAAAACATTGTATACTTATGAAACCATAGTAATACTTTTGCTGCTAAAGAGCTCCATCCATATCTACAGGGCCCAAGAGATCCTCATCTGCACGCGTCCTTCAAAACAAATGAACGAGGCTCTCGTATTCAGTTCCCCAGTTCCCGGAAACGGCATTCAAACAAACGAACGAGGCTCTCGTACTGAATATACTCAGTTCCCTGAAACGGCAAATGTATCGATGTCAGTACGTTAAGCCGTCGGTCCCGATTGCCATATCTATGGCAGTCGTTACGGGTAGTTCAAAAGTCTGTACCAACCCGTCTGGCCTGCGTGGAAAAAGTAGACCAAAGCCTCCTTATTTTCAGAGACCAATTTCAACCCAGCAATGTACTGCGGCTTGATTGATTGATTGAAGAGCAACTAATTGCAATGTCAGTAGCTTCATTGTCTCTCTATCTGTCGCTACAAATCTTTATTTGTTCAACATGTCGTACTCGTATCTACGTCAGGTAAATTGAGTTTTTTTTTTTATACCACTTAGGTGGCTGACAAGCACACGACCCACCTGATGGAAAGAGGTTACCGTGGCCTATGAACGTGTGTAACACCAGAGGAGTCACACTCCTGCCGACCCTATATGCACAGAGTTTCTGTGCTGTCAGTGTTAGAAGACAAAGCAGGGTAAGCCTTTAGTCTTCTCACTGACAGCACAAACTCTCCAGTGAGCTCTGGCTACACTACTCACCGCTGGGAAAACAACACGAAGTTATTATGGCCGCGGTATTCTGTAGATGTATCCATTAGTGCCTAATTTGTCACACGTTGCCCTCGCAGAACACCGTTTCTGCGACAGTTATCCCCTTTATTTGTGTCCCCTGAGTACCACTTAAGAAAGTTATTGTTCGGTCAAATTGTTGTATAGGAGGTACCTATTGCAGACAGGTGGTGTCTCGAGTGAATGGTTCTAGGAACGATTTACTGTAAATTCTTGATGTAATTGTGCATTGCGATTGTCTGATGTCGTACTAATCATATAAATGGGAATGATATAACTGCGAAAGTTGTTTAGTGAGAGTGTGTTATTTGTTCGAACTTCACATTATAACAGCTAAACTAAAGGGTGAAATTCGTATTGAAGTCAATTATAATTTCTTTCAAATCATCCAGAAATTTAAAATGTTACATACAATGTTTTTTTTTATCTAGAACACGCCGAATTGACTTCACCTCGCCTGATGCTAAGCTAAAGGCAAAGTCTCAGGAAAGAGAGTCACCATTACAGATACTAAGTAAAGTTACAATGGTGGCACTCAGCTTGGCGGCCTCATCAGATTCTTTTTCACGAACCGCTTACAGGAATCGGTACTGTAGGAAGAAGGAAACACGTGAGGTGGTGATGAAAAATTATGGAAAACTTTGATTTCTGTAGTATTGAATATAACATTTGAATAAAACCGAATATACCGTCCTTGTGAGACCTCTTTCGGATGCAGCTCAAGACATGTATCTGTTATATCATGAATATGTGATAGCTGTATAATGTATTAATATATATAAAATTACTGGTACTGTGGTGTGGTGACATAGTCATGTTGTGGCTAAGCTCCGTAAATAAAGATTTAAAAAAAAAAACCGAACATACATACATACGCTCACGCCTATTTCCCACCGGGGTAAAGAAAAATAAACTAATAATAATTTACAATAATTTGATATGACGAGAGAATTATCCCGTTTTTCGTATGATTAGCATATACTGTGGAGTATTAGGTACTTTATGTCTTATTTAGAGCTTGCATGCGTATATAGGAAAAAAATAAAATTATTATTTTTATTAGTTATCTCGAGTAGGCCACTCGGGATATCTCAATTATGTGAGACGAGGAAAAATTTACAAGATACCACGCCATGAATACGCTTGCATCGTCCTGGGGTGGATCCCGGGGGAGAGGGACTTATGGCCGTATTGCCCCCGACCTGGCTCAGTATTAAATACATTTTCTAAAGTTTTAGAAGAATTTGCATAAAATTTCCCCTTAATTTTCACTAATTTCTTAGAACTTTCGTGAATAAAATTAAATGTTTCGTATTTTCTTGAAGCTTTTAATCTTCTTTTTAGACAGTACATTTTTAACATTTCTAATATAATGACCACTCTGGGATATAAAAAAGTGATATAAATATGTAGAAATAAAATTATACCGTACTTATACATAGTTAGTTGAAATAAAAATACATAAAATATATACATATAATCACGCCTTTATCCCCGGAGGGTTAGGCAGAGGTGAATTATCACCCACATTTCAACAATATTTGTATTCGGTCCCACGTAATAGAGGGTGAGCCTATTGCCGTATCTCGGGCACTATTGTTGACTCGAGCCATGCATCTGAGGCTGAGTCTGGGCTGTATATATCTGTCCGATGTTAAACAGCCCTATCCCTTAGTCGCCTTGTACGACACCACATGGGAAGAGATGGGGTGGTCCAAATTCTACTCTGCTGGGAACCATGAAATAAAAATAATTGTAAAAATAGATCCGTTACCTTCCACCTCCAGATCGAATACATTTTTACTTGCTGTACAGGCCCAGTGTCTTCTGACTCCCAAAGTTTTCTGTAGATTATCCAAAATTTCTTTCAAACAAATCTTATCCTGAAAGTATTCTAGGAGGTAGGACACGTCGGTATTTCCGCCCAATTGAGC
The DNA here is from genome assembly GCA_963662185.1 of Eilema griseolum. Taxonomy (NCBI): domain Eukaryota; kingdom Metazoa; phylum Arthropoda; class Insecta; order Lepidoptera; family Erebidae; genus Eilema; species Eilema griseolum. The sequence continues at coordinate 3,446,828 of OY759232.1, forward strand.
AGTCCGACTGGGGAAGTACCTCCGCCCTACAGAATACCGCGGCCATAATAACTTCGTGTTGTGTTCCCAGCGGTGAGTAAGGTAGCCAGAGCTCACTGGAGAATTTGTGCTGTCAGTGGAAAACCACAGGCTTGCCTTGCTTTGTCTTCCACACTGACGGCACAGAAACTCTGTACTTACAGGGTCGGCAGCGCGAGTGTGGCTCCTCTGGTGTTGCACACATCCATAGGCCACGTTAACCACTTTCCATCAGGTGGGCCGTGTGCTTGTCTGCCACCTAAGTGGTAAAAATGTGCCATATAAGTATAGCAAAATATCCCTAGTAGATGCAGCCTCTTATAAACGAAGCGTGTCCAAACATTTATGGCAATACTTGTGTATCCTCAAAATAGTAGACAGAACTGTATGGTAGTACGTCAGTAGGTACTATATCCTGTGACTATATTGTAGGTACAGACACAGTATAATTAACGAACGAGGTAACTAACGAGGTTACAAAGAATCTCGTAAGTTGATGCTGCAGTGGTAATTATTGTTGCCCATTCCACTGTACATTAAATCTCATCCCTATCGTGTGTCGCCCGACGTGTGTGGAAAGCAATTTGCCAAAACGTGTTTCGCCCACTCAGAACAGGACACATTTCTCACCGCACAGTTGCATACCTCGGGGCATATATCTTGAACTAAAAATGTGCTCAAGTTGTGCTCTGCTTTATATGCGTAGTATGCGTTTCTTGGGTGTTTTTGAGGATAGCACTGGGTGCTATAGCGGTGAAATGATTATTAGAACATAAACCACTCGCGCCAAGCCGCAGGGCCTCCGTTATCTCGCGAAGTAGGTCCAAGATATGTGCCCCGAGGTATAACACTTGTAATATGTTCAATCTAAATTCGGGGGAATGAAAATGACATAGAATTAATTGCGTAAAGCGTGTTACGTTGTCGTGAGGCTCGAATCGCGATAATTGAATGTGTTTCATTGTTATACGACAGAAAGCTGTTTGCGAAACTTATTTAATAAAATGTGCTATCTACTATAGGTGCAATAGACCGTAATTTGTTTATTACACTTGTACGTTTGAACGTCATTGGGGTCTTACCTATTATATTTTATATTGTATATTATTTGAATTTTGTTGGCGTTCATACTCAAATGATCGTAAACATTGAATATTTTATGAGTAGAAACCTTTTATTTCCTTCACATACATACTTATAATCACGCCTTTATCCCCGGAGGGTTAAGCAGAGGTGAATATTTTATGAGTAGAAACCATTTATTTCCTTCACATACATACTTATAATCACGCCTTTATCCCCGTAGGGTTAAGCAGAGATGAATTAACACCTACATTTCACCAATCATTGAATTTGGTCCCACGTAACAGGGGGTGAGCCTATTGCCGTCTTTCGGGCACTATTGACTCGAGCCTGAAGCTGAGTCTGGGTTGTATACATATATCTGTCTGAAGTTAAACAGCCGTATCCCTTAACCTCATGGGAAGAAAAGGGGTGGTCCAAATCACTTTGCCGGGAACCGTTTTTTTTTACAAATCCATTTATCTGTTAGTTCTAGCTGTTAGGGAGGGGAATGATATCGAAGACAACGCATGTTTTGCTTAAATGGTAGCGCTTATATCCACACTTAAAACTTCACTCTTTTTATAATTATACCAAGTATCGGGACTTCTCGCGAATTATATTTTGGAACTTACTATTTCTGCCGACGTTTCGGATGCGTTGCAGCACCCGTGGTCACGACTTGACTAGTCTTCGAGCGTCGAGATGTATGCGGGGAACATTTTTTGAGCGCCTACCCACCATTACACTTATTATGAATGGTTAGGCTGGCGACACACCACACTCACTATGTCAGTTTTTAACGGCACTGTGTTTTTTGGTTTTAGTATCTTAATCACTGGATTCCACGTTCCGGATAGCTTGAATCCATCTTCCCTATTGAAATTTTTATATTTTTTGATTTCAATGGCTTCACGCACAATCCGTGAATAGTAGTGGCGATCAGTGGAGAGGACTTTGGGTTGATGAAGCTCAATCCAGTGATTGGTACCCGACTCAAGATGTTCTTTTTATCTATCAAGTTGTTTTGTAAAAACTTGCCATAGGTGATAGCCGTATGGAGAAAGAATACAAGTATCACCCCAGTATCACACCATACAGTAAAACCCTGTACTAATCCGTCTGGCCAGCGTGGAAACAGTAGGTCAAAGCCTCCCACCATTGGAAGAGATATATCCAGCAGTGAACTTGTGATGTATATGATAACTACCAAAACTCGAATTCACTTCAATAGAATGTTGCATCCAAACGTTTTCATGTGATCACCGAACATACTCGTACATCTTATATATAAAATTCTCGTGTCACGGTGTTCGAACTTGAACTCCTCCGAAACGGCTTGACCGATTCTCATGAAATTTTGTGAGCATAATGAGTAGGTCTGAGAATCGGCCAACATCTATTTTTCATCCCCCTAATTGTTAAGGGTAGTCCACCCTTAACATTATATGGCAAAACAACGTTTGCCGGGACAGCTAGTAAAAATATAAAGGATCCTTGTTTTGAAACCTAATAATTTGGCAAAGATACGAATCAGTAACAGTCTTGTAACGCTCATATAATAATATTTACCTCTCCTCTCCTCTCACTACATACCCCACATGCTTCCGCCCACAAGTGGAATGAGAATCCTTCAGTCTAACAATGCCGGCTCGAAATAACAATGTTTATGAATTACGCAGTCGTACATACCGCGTGGTTAGTACCGTTATTACTTGTTATTAAGGGAAATGGAATCCGTGGCGGGTTTAGAAGGTCGACCTTCTTTTATAATAGACACGCCTGTAAGTCTCCCAAATGGATACACAGAAGAGACTTATCCAATTTCGACTATATTGAACGAAAAATACCCAATATAAGTATTTAAACTATCATGGTCACTCACATCAGTATCAAAATAAACGGGATATTTACCATGTTTCATTGTTTTGAGTTTCCGATATTTCGGTGCTGTTGCAAGCACCATGATCGGAAACTCAAAACGATGAACATAACATAAACTCACACCTATATCCCCGAAGGGGTAGGCAGAGGTGCTAGCACCCACATTTAGCCAGTTTATGTTTAGGTCCCAATGTAATAGGTGGCGAGCCTATTGCCACTAACCGGGCACTTATAAACCTGCGATAAATACACACATAACTTCGAAAAGCATCGAATAGTCTGTGGTGTGTGCCATGGTAAAACCTGGGAACGAACCCGAGACCTCGTCTCAGCAGTCCATTACCCATACCACTAGGCTACCGCGGTTTCTCAAAACAATGAAGCATGGTAAATATCCCGTTTATTTTAATACTGAAAAATAACCAAATGAATTTAACCGTTCTGTGAATTCAAATCAGGATCTCTTGATGACACACAATAACTAAGGTTAATGGAATTTCCGTCAAGTGTATCGGTGGCCATAAGTGCAAACTAATAGAACTGAATAACTTTCTCATTATCATGTCAAGTTTTAAGATAGCCTCGTGGTCCCGGCAGAGTAGAATTTGGACCCGATTAGGAGCATAACGTCAAAAGCGCAAAATGACAAACGATTGCATATTGTCAAAAGAGCAGAATGTCAAAAGCGCACATAGTCAAAGGCGCAGATTGTCAAAAGCGCACGTAGTCAATAGCGCATAATGTCAAAGGCGCACAATGTCAAAAATCATACTTTAACTGGGTAATTCTAAATTGGTCACAAGAGGAAATGAAATTAATAATAACTTGTTATTTTTAGGGAAATATTTACTTTTAATATAAACTAAATATAAATCAGCATGTTTAGGTTATGTTATAGCAGTCAACTTTCTGAATCAAAATTGTTTTTTACAAACAAATGCTGAGAATTATAAAATTATGTAAATCAAAATTGAGTTATCATTTTTAATATGATGATATGCTCGATCGATTTGGACCACCACCCCATCACTTCCCATGCGATGTCGCACAAGGCGACTAAGGGATAGGGCTGTTTAACATCAGACAGATATTTACAGTCCAGACTCAGCCTCAGATGCATGGCTTGAGTCAACAATAGTACCCGGTACAATAGTACATCATAAAACATTCAGGCAATAGGCTCACCCCCTATTACGTGGGAACGTATTCAATTTTTGGGTGTTAATTCACCTCTGCCTAACCCTCCGGGGATAAAATCGTTTTTATTGTATGTATGTTTTAAGAGACTTGTTTTATTTGTCAGCACTTACTACTAGACCGTTTTTGAGAAAAATTTAAAACCGTTGCGTTCCATGATGTACTATCAATAATATTAAGGGGAATGTATTCAACAGATGACAGAAAGCGGAGATTAAACTTTGGGATATTTAGTATTAGAAAGTTTCAGTCGTAAAACGAAGCGAATTGACAATAGTTACGAAAGTCGTCTTGTGTGGTGACGGAGAAAGAATACAAGAATCACTACCCCGTCTCATCCGAAGGGTGTCGTAAGAGGTGGCTAACGGCAAAATACGCAGACGAGATCAATGCGAGAGAAGGAAAACTCGAATCGAAGTAAAACCATGTATGAACCCGTCTGGCCAGCGTGAAACAGTAGAACAAAGCTTCTAATATTAGAAGAGGCCTATGTCCAGCAGTGAACTACGATAGGCTTATTGATTGATTGACGGAAGTCATTCAAAATTTTACAGTAAGTCCCGCGGATTGAGACGATGACGTCATGTGAGCTCCTTGATGCGGTTGCGTTTACGCGAACTCGATAACACCGGAGATAAGCGTAAAGTTAGCATCAAAGTGCTTCTTAGAAACCTTGTTATGTCGTGTTTTTGTTTTGAGAATGTTCTTTGTAATTTGAGAAGTGTAGGGGCTTGGAAAAAATTGTCTTTCTCGTGGGTATAGGTAGAGATTTCGATAGCAGTCAGTGTTTATTTTAATGCGTGGTTTCTGGAAAAGTTGAATATATTGGCCAAACTATGTGTTACCTTGAACGTAGTACACAGTGAGCAGAAGATCTCCATCCCAATGTGAATATAAAGCTGTGTTATGGGTAATGGACTGCTGAGACGAGGTCTCGGGTTCGATCCCAGGTTTTACCGTGGCACACACCAATGACTTTTCGATGTTTTTCGAAGTTATGTGTGTATTTATCGCAGGTTTATAAGTGCGCGGTTAATGGCAATAGGCTCGCCACCTGTTACATTGGGACCTAAACATAAACTGGCGAAATGTGGGTGCTAGCACCTCTGCCTAACCCTTCGGGGATCAAGGCGTGAGTTTATGTTAAAAAACATATTCTTAGTAGGTAGATATTTATATAAAAATTCGTATAATTAACTGATAAATATATGATATACCAACGTACGACCGCGCCACGTCGTAATCAAGCTAATTTTGCCATTATCATCTCAATTAACAAGCAGTCAGTCTTTGGACATGTTGTCCTTTGACCTGACATCCGTATTGTAAGTACCTAATATTTGGAGTAAAATATAAAGTTTTCTTATCCACTGTTGAAGATAGCAAAAAACAAAAATAAGAAGAATAATACCTCTTGAGAATAAATATGGTGTGGCATATTGCATATAATAGGTGCAGAGACTGCAATGCACGTGGAGTGGGAATGGCACTGAGCAATATGTTACAGCATGTAAATTGAGTCCGTGGCATGTTGGAGAACATTTTGTACACTAGTGTACCCGCGCCTTTAGTCGGATTGATACCAGCTAAATGGCATCAAAGAATAGCCTCGACCTATACCTAGACTATATTTTTAGGAGGTAGGACACGGCGGTATTTCCGCCCAATTGAGCAGTCCGACTGGGGCAGCAGCTCCGCCCCAGTCGGACTGCTCAATTGGGCGGACGCCTGAGTAGGGTAGCCAGAGCTCACTGGAGAATTTGTGCTGTCAGTGGGATAACTAAAGGCTTGTCCTGATTTGTCCTCTACACTGACGGCACAGAGACTCTGTGCTTACAGGGTCGGCAGCGCGAGTGTGGCTTCTCTAGTGTTACACACGTCCATAGGCCACAGTAACCACTTTCAATCAGGTGGACCGTATGCATGTCTGGCATCTAAGTAGTATAAAAAAAAAATACCGATTTGACAAACACAAAGTCACAAGCACACTATTGCCTGGCATAACAACTGCGACGATAGCTAATATCATGAAAAAAAATAGTAATTAAATTAATCAAATAGATTCTATCACTACATTGCGGCGTTATCATGAGTTATTTCTTATTCAGTATTCGCGAATACTCTTGGCCTTTGAGAATATTATCACTTTTAGCTATCGAAGAAAACGTAGGTGTTGTACAAGTGACGTGGGCGGTACAATGTGGTTTTCATCTATTCTTCCAGTTTCTCTTGTGACGTCAGCAGGTTAAATTATTACTCGACGTATTTTGTACGAAATTCAATGTGATTACTACGTCGTCGTACTTTACGTGGGAGGTATGACGGATGGGGACGATCGATCGTTGTATTCACACGTGGTAACTCTCATAGTGACATGTAACCTTGTTATAGTAAATTGTAATACTTTAGTAATTAGTAAAGGTATTTGTAATTATACACTAGTACATACATACATATAATCACTCCTTTATCCATAGAGGGTTAGGCAGAGGTAAATTTAACACCACATTTCACGTATTCCGGGCTCTATTGTTGACTCAAGCCATGCATCTGAGGCTAGGTCTAGGCTGTATATATCTGTCTGATGTTAAACAGCCCCATCCTTTAGTCGCCTTGTACGACACCGCATGGGAAGAGATAGGGTAATGCTGCTGCTGCAAATGTAGACTTTATACCGTAGCATAAATGACTAATTGTAGTTATTAAATAGGCTGTCATCATATAATTCGTACATTAGCTGTACTTGTACCTTTCGCTTCTCACGCTAATATTGAATTAGACACTTTCAGAGGAACACTATTCCTATATTTGCTATCGAAAAACAAAATACTAATATGCAATTAAGATATAGCAAAAATTAAATTGGTTCATTTCACCAATCATTGAATTCGGTCCCACGTAATAGGGGGTGAGCCTATTGCCGTCTTCCGGGCACTATTGTTGACTCAAACCATGTATCTGAGGCTGAGTCTGGGCTGTATATATCTGTCTGATGTTAAACAGCACTATCGTACGACACCACATGGGTAGAGATGGGGTGGTCCAAATTCTACTCTACCGGAAACCACGCGGCGTGGTTGTGACCACAGAATATGAAATTAAAAACGGGGATTTAAACCCGTTAGTATGGAAAATGATTTCTCTGAATGAAACTCGTCTGACTTTAAGCTCGGAACTCTACCAAGAACTAAAATCTATCTTACTTCTCGAGGATGGGATGTTTGATGACAGTCGCTTCCATAAGATCGAACTACGAATACGTCAAGCCAAAAAAGGAAAAGAAGAGATTCGAAGCTTCTCGGTTCCCGGGGCCTCCGAGTTGAAAGCCTCGAATGCAGGCCTCTCCCAATGTTGGGTGGCTTTGGCCTACTCTTTCCACGCTGCACAGACGGTTTAGTACAGGGTTTCATTTCAAGTTTTCCTTCTCTCTCAGTGATATCGTCTGCATATTTTTCCGTAAGTCACCTATTATGACACCCTTCGGATTAGATGGGGTGGTGACCCTTGTATTCTTTCTCCGGCACCACACGGTTGACTACTACGGATTTTACTGTATTTTGACTTGACTGTATTTAAGAGTACTGTTTAGTATTAAGAATCCAAATGTGTACATAATTTAGTTCCGAGTTATTCACTAGATGGCGTTGTACAATTTGTCAGTTTTGTAGATGGCGGTATCGAAAGTCTCCGGAACCATGTTAAAAGCTTCAGTGAATAAAATTGTTTTTGTCCTCGCTGGGAATGTGTGTTGGTTATTTAAACCCCATTCTAACTGCGATTTTTGGGACTGCGGTCCAAGTACCGAACTGTTATATTACGCAAAAAGAGTAAAGTATCATTCTAAAGTCTACAATTTATCAGACTCTGAAAAAATATTATTATTCGCGATATTTTCAATTATAACCTCATTGGTAATTGATATACAAAGACAAGCATTGATGTGTACCAAATGCGTTTGCAAGCATTGCCGGTGGTCGTTGCTTCAGAGCGAATAGTTCGACGTGTAGATATGCTTCAAACACGGGCATGCCGCCGCTCTTAGCTTAAAACTGGAGGTACTGATTTGTAACATTAGTGATACTAGTTTAACTAAATATCGAATATGTATTTAAAGATCTTTTTATTCATAAAAGTTTAATTGTATTTAGCGAATGGTAACACAAAGCGTAAAGACATCACTCATAAGTGCTGAGTTTTACAAAGAGGTGTTAGTATATAGTATATAATAGTATATATATAGTAATTAGATACAACCACCACCCACATTTCACCAGCTATTTTATGTTTGTTATCGTAATAGACAATCTCTGAATATTTCGATTTTGAAGAGGTCTTAAATGCGGTTCACTAAGAATATAAGACCCTTAATCAGCTGAACCAGTTCAAATTAAACCTTTATGAATAAAAGGATGCGTTGAAAAATGTAATATATATCTTATACGTGAAACTTAAACTCCAGCTAGTATTATCTCAAGTGTTACCTAGCAGTATCAGCAAGCACCTTGAAGATACGGGATCTAGGTGTGCCAGTTGTTTAAGATTTGTCAATATTATTAGTAAGGATATGCTAGCAATGTTGGATGCACACACACAGTCGGTTGCGAAACTTGGTTCTACTTTCGTAACCATAACCATTTCCAAAAGTTTTCTAGCCTGACTAATGTTCTTGAATATAAATCAGAATTTGACATCTCATGTGGGGTTTACACGGGTGACTGAAGATACGCGGCTAAAATCGACAGTCTAGATAGATAGATAATGCTTTATTGTACATTTACAGCAGAAACAAGTGGGTAGCATGTATATATACGGTTTAATGTACAATAGTCGGCCTTGTCGCTGGAAGCGATTTCTTCCAGGCAACCTTAAGGTGGACAGTGATGTAGCAAAACAAAAGATATATGGTGTAGTTATCATATAAGACTAGGTAAAAGGTTATAAAACAAAAAGAGAGGGAGAGAGAGAGAAAATCACAAATAAAGTAAAATGAAATAAATGGCAATTCGGCTAGGTCTCAACTCGCAAGTGACTGAAGCTGCAAGCCACAAAATTGAGTAGTTACCTGACGTTGGCCACATGCAGCTGGTAACTAAAATCGACCGTGTAAACGATCAGATACAGACGAGGCGGTACGAACACTTTTGTTTCAACATTTTCGAAGGAAATAACCGAGCCGCATGGGATCTTAGCCACCCGTGTAAAGGTGCTAGCGATAACGATTGGTGAGGCAATTTGTAGAGCGACTAGCCGCACGGCCAAAATCGACCTGTGTAATCCCCTCATCAGTTCAGAAATGCTCAACGTTAAGAGTGTCATTTCATCACTACTGTCATTATTACTGTTATCAAAGTTATAAAACTATGCTAACATATCCTGTAATTTGTTCTTTATCAGTCTCTATGTATTTCGGTAGTTAGCAATTATATTATAGTTGTATAGATGTACACGTTTACCGTTTATGTACACTTGTAAATTGTTATATAGGTGACTTCATTGCATTCTCTGTGGTTTATAAAATAGAGACTGCAACTGAACGTACATTTTTTAAATTATTCAATTTAGTATTATTTTGTTATTTTTAATTTTATTTTACCTGATGAGATTACAAGGGTTATAAGGCTTCGAAACAGCTATACCAGATAACACTTACACATCAATAATTCTTGCTGTCAAAACTGAAAGTCGTCTTTTAATTCTACTAAGTGCCAAAATGCATTTTAAGTAAGCCGCAAGTGTATTGTGGGTCTTATTGACTTGTTTCTGACTATTCAACTATATAATATATCAATTAACTTGTATAATATACATAAGCCCCTATAACTAATGTAATTTCATGCCGTGTACCCTTTATTTTACTTAGTATTCGCTTTTGTATTATTAGCCATCCCTTTTAATTAGTAGTTGTTGGAATTCTATGGACATCCAGAAGGGTCATCCTTCTCAATTACTTTAGATAAAATTACACTCGTGGATAGTTTATAGATTGCCAATGCCAATAATTGGTGTTGTCCATCATTTCTCAACCTGAGCTAGAAGGGGAACATTCAATTGTTTATTCTTCTCGGGCTGAAAAATGGTTAGAGTCGTTGCTAGTTATGCGAAAGCGAATCTTAAGCTTATGCATGTGGTTAATTGGGGGGGCGTGCGCAGCGGCGGCGCGTCCGCACCAACGAACGACCGCGAGGTGACTGAATATGCGAGCTACTGCGCCCGCATCCACGATGAGGAGATCTACCACGACCTGTGCGCGGTCAAGTCGGCCCGCGACCTGCCCGCCGCTGTCCATACGCCTGCTTTACATACAGTATGCAAGAATTTTATTTTTTTTATTTAGTTTTTTTGGTCTGGCGATGGTGGCATGGTATAATTACATGTGGTGGTATTTCTTAGCGCCTTCTTCCCTAGATAGTACGATCTTTAACTTTCTATAGTGAGATATTTAGACAGATCGATAATTATGGCATTCCAAGTGTCCAAGATTGTCCAATGAATTTGAAACTCCATTTTAATTGCATTATCAATCTAGTGGTTGATAATCACTTTGTGGTGATTAAAGCAGCGGTTAGGTATTCTTTAACACAATTCATTAACTGTGTGTTAATGAATTAAGTGTGTTAAAGAATCAAAACAAATAAGGGGCCTGTTGTTTAAGTTACAGAGCACAAAGTTTGCAAAATTTAAAAATGATTCTGTAAAGGGTAAGTTGACTTTAATGATCGACTTCCAATCTTGAAGGAGATAAGGTTGTCTATCTTGTCTGGGTCCCAAATTGGTGGGCACGGATAACGCTCTGGCGCGGCTGCTGCCCAACTTGAGGGACCCGGAGGACTCCTGCAGCAGGCCGTGGCTTCGGCGCGCATGGGGGGAATCCTTGAGAAATTTTCGCACGTAAAAAAAGGAGATAAGGTTTGCCTTTACTTAGTTTTTTGGATTCATAATTACTAGCTTCACTTATAATTTACTAAAATAAGCACATTGGAATGTCATAACTATTAAATTGTCTTTATCGAGAACATCTCATCTGTCAAACTCCAATAAACACTTAATAAAACTCAGCAGTCACGCACGACTCAGCAAAAAACTAGCCAATTTAATCGGATTTCCCTCTAAAAACTGTTCGAATGTTATTGAATTTCTACAAGACGTACAAGTAAGACATTTGTTCACTGAATTATTCATTCCGCCATCGCGCAACGATCACAGCGTTTATAAAATCTATTAGTTTTACTATCACTATTTTTTTAACGCTTACTTCTGTAGCGCTCCGTTTCTTGTGATAAAAATAAATGGATATCTCGCAGTAAGTGTGTAATAGTTATAAATAAATTGCTGTGGGTGAATAAATTGGTCCGAAAGTGTTCTGGAGTTTTAGAGATCGCAAGATAACTTGTTTTTATGACAATTGGTGTCTATAGTCTTGTATTGGCTGATAGCTCACTGACTATACATTTTTTTTTTATACACCATTTAGGTGGCAGACAAGTACACGGTCCACCTGATGGGAAGTGGTTACCGTGGCCTATGTACGTATGCAACACCAGGGGTGTTACACTCGCGCTGGCGACCATGAAGAAATCTTCTGTTTTTTGGATATCCATCATACATGAGGATACATGAGGATGGAGATCTAAGCGACTATAATAAGAAATTCTTCATAAAGGGCATTAGAAAATTCCTACAGAACCACCAGCGCGAGTGTGACGCCCCTGGTGTGGCATACATCTTTAACCACGGTAACCACCTCCCATCAAATGGGCCGTGTTCTCGTTTGCCTCCTAAGTAGTATAAAAATATAAGCTACAATGAAGAAGGAGTAAACTTAACGCAGAGGTTGAAATGCAGACATTTTCTTGTTTCGTTGAGACATCAACGTAACTGAAGTGCATTCCAACGATAAAATACCGTATAACAACCGCAATTATGTGCTTTGAAAGCCTTGAACAGTTAGCCGGGTTGATAGCGCATAGTCATACTGGTCAGTTAGATTTGATGTCAGCTAAGACGCCGTCACCTGGCGTTTAGCTACGTGAACAAACGTACGAATGTCGGTAGATCGCACTTAACTGCCGCCGTAAGTCGGATATATGTATAGAAGAATTTGGATGGTTTCGAGCGAGGGTTCTGTGGCTTAGTGGGCAGAGCGTTCCCCCTGTAAGGGTAAGATCGCAGGTTCGAATCCCGTCTGCACCGATTCAATTTTTTCTATATCTTTATCGATTCGAATAGTTAGCATACTCAATGCTTTAAAATTTCATTCAATAACTTTTTCTAATTCTTCGATTGGTCGATACAGCTAAATAAACAAATTTCACTGGACAGCCTCTTTGGCGTGGCGGTAGTGAATGCGGCCGCTACACAGGAGGCGCGGGTTCGATCCACGCTCAGTGCAAATATTTGTATGCATGAATTTGGGTATTTGCATGGGTCTGGTCGTGGCTCGAAAAGCACGTTAAGCTGTTGTCATACGAACATCTATGGCAATCGTTACGGTTAGGACCAGTAGTAGGTACCTAGATACAAATGAAAGCTTACGTGACAGCCAATCAAAGCCAAGTTAACAGTAATAAATCAGTAGTCATAATACTCCTAGAATATACATTACTGTATTCTTATTTTATATAGAATCACTGTTACCATTTTTGCACTTTTGATCAATTGAACGGCAGCGCTACAGGATATTATCCATATGTAAATATGTACTATGCATATTTAGAAATTGATAAAAGGTTCATATTTGCTTACGCCACTGCACTGCGGGACGTAGTAATAGAATGCACATGTAAAATATATTGCATGCCACTTTTTGCTTTAGCTTTAAAATTTGATACTAAAACTTCTTACATTTTGACAGCTAGCGACATCGTCACACAGTTTAGAAAAAAGGGATTACGTTATTAGGGAACTGGTTGATACAGAGAATAACTACGTGGACGTGTTGAGCAAAATAATTAAATATTTTCTGAGGCCCCTGACTCCGTATCTCAAACGGCAGGATGCGGAGGTCGTGTTCTTCCGTATCGAGGTGAGACTTTCAAATTGTTGTATAAATGTATTGTTAGTTAATACTGTCGATTGATAGCGCTTCGTGGAATCTGCTATACATATTGAATAAGTCACTTTATACTTTTCCACTATATTTTATTTTTCACCTGCCAATACAAACATTTGAGAACACCTTTCCTACACAGGACAACACGTGTGGGCCTTAGATGTCACCCTCACACTGTACAGAATATACGAGCAAGAACCAAACGGTTCGGAGACTTTTCTTTGCCGCACCACTAAGACCTGGAATTCATTACCAGCTCACGTGTTTCCTTCTTCCTACTGTTCCGGGTCTTTTAAGCAGGGTGATGATGCTTATCTACGCCTAGCATTCCCGTAATCCGTGAAATTACAACACGGTTATTACTATTTATTTTAATGGAAAGCGTCGGTAGCCTAATGGTTAAGGAATCACCCTTACGATCGAGAGGTCCCAGGTTCGTATCCTGACTATTACACTACCGACGTGAACCCACTCCTAACACAAGTAATTTAGCTTAGCTGGAGGGGTTAGAGTATTATTATTATTATTAGTTAGCAGGCAGGCAATCGTAGACAACTGATAATGCCTGTATCCAGTCTCCATCTTCTTTCCTTCTATTTCTTAAGTTTGAGGTAGAATGTATCAAGTCTTGAACTGGTTGATACTGTCAGCTGAGACTACATTTTGTGGATTTATAGAGTAATTTGGGTTCTAATATTCTTTAGAAAAATAGGTTCTATTTCAGTGCCCATTAGACGCCTATCGGGAACTACCCTAGAACTTCTATCCGTATCACAACTCGCTAGGTGTTATATTCCTGTGATTCCTTCAACACTCAAGGCTGTCAATCGATATAAAACAGTACATATACTTTCTGTTTGATTTATATACTTATATTTTTTTGTCCTCAGCAACTGCACGATATCCACTCAGGGTTACTACGACAGTTAAAACTGGCCACAGATGCATGCGTACCCGGCAATGGCGCTCCGCGACTCGCTGACGTTTTTCTAGCGTGGCGAGAGCGATTGCTAGTATACGGGGACTACTGCTCCAACCTCACAAATGCTCAGGACACCTTGAAGTTATTAGATGCTAAGGACAATACCTTCAATAAACAACTTGCGGTGAGTACATAAATAGTTTAGTATAGTAATAGGTCCTTTCCCTCCCTCCAATTAGTATAAACCTTATCCGTACTGACTTATGATTCAATTTGTCTTGTCCACAGAAATGTCAGAAGGAACACAGCGACGGACGGATCCAGCTGCGGGATATCCTGTCGGTGCCGATGCAAAGGATTCTTAAATATCATTTACTTTTGGACAAACTGGTGCATGAAACACAACCGGTAGATATCTCTAGGATTGTAATTATATATAACTCCTGCAATTCGCCTGATATACCTACTTTTAGGAGTGTAACTTAGGCTTGTTTCGAAATTATGTGTTTTAACAGTAATTATTTATTTATTTTATTTTATTTTCTACACAACACAGATTACAATTGTGATTATCATGAAATTAAGATTATACAATCAAAGTCTGAATTGCAATCCAAAAACTAGACCCTATTACGTGGGACCGAATACAATTGTTGGTGAAATGTGGGTGTTAATTCACCTCTGCCCAACCCTCCGGGGATAAAGGCGTCAATATATGTATGTATGTATGTAGTTCGACGATCGTTGCGGTCAAAATATCGATTTTATATATTTCGTCTGTGACAGTTAAATTTTAGATTATTAATTTTTTAATTTAACTTTTGTAGTGGTTATTTATATATATTTATAGAAAACTTGATATGGTTTCTCCTAAAACCACTCTCTCTGGTATAAAATGAATTGCAATTTGAATTGCCAACAGAATCACGAGGAGTTCCGCGGGCTGGAGCGCGCCAAGGAGGCGATGGTAGACGTCGCACAGTACATCAACGAAGTGAAGCGAGACAGTGAGGTGCTCACGCTACTCGCTAAAGTGCAGGTACTGTTTCTACGCTTTTAACATTTCAGAGTTTTATAAGTTATGTAGCGGTTGGCATGGGCGTGAGTTCTTAAAAAATAACCAATGACGCGCTAGGCTTCGGCAGTTGCTCCAAATTTTAATGTAAACCATCAACGTCAAAAAAAGTCATGTTTCTTCGTACAAAAGTTCAGAAATTTTCATTAAATTTCTCACATCAAAGGGATGGACTTAGAACCCTAGGAGGAGGAAATACTATCTGAATTTTGAAAAAACGCCGATATTCTTGTGCACTTATTCACTAATTCGTTCATTATTAGTAATATAAGCTCCCAGTTTGCACCAAAGCGCTCATATGTTGTCAGTTACAAAAAAAATACATTATACATTACATTGATTATATTAATTAAATAGCACATTTCTTGAAATTAGAAAATTATTCAAAACACTAATATTATGAAATGAAATACATTAATTACATTTTAGGCATACAAGTAGGTGATATAAATTGCACAAATATTTTGTGACACTCGTATCAATCACACTTGGCTTACCATGGAATATGTCCGCATCTGGATTCTTTTTAAAAAGTCGTTTAGGTATTGGACAGCTCTATAAGGGGTACTCCATGCAAGAAAGCGCCAAGCTGGTGGGCAAGTCAAAAGCTGATGCTGTCGTTTACACTCACACACACACAACACTTATTTATAACCATTAACATGTATATTAAAATTCATGCTTCTATCTTGAAAAGTAATGACCTTTCTATATAAACTTTCAACCTTTTAGTGGTAAATATTACACAAATGTCGTAAAAGTCTTAACATCGTCATTATGTGTTTTAGGAGAGTATAGTAGACTGGGACGGTGGCGCGATGGGCGCGGGGGGCGGCGGCCTGGCGGCGTACGGGCGCCTGCTGCTCGACGGCGAGCTCAAGGTCAAGGCGCACGAGGACCAGAAGCTGCGGCTGCGATACGTGTTCGTGTTCGACAAGCTCATGCTGCTGTGCAAGCAGCAAATGAAGGTAATTTTCAACACTTATGTCAATCTGCAACTTAAAATAAAATAAAATAAATTTATTCCGCCTGACTAGAGAATATGAAACATGTTGCGTGAATGTCCCTAGGACAACCAGTACTCGTACCGCGTGGGCGTGCGGCTGGCGGAGTACCGCGTGGAGGAGGGGTGCGCGCGGAGGGCCCTGCGCGGCGACGGGCGCTGGACGTCGCACTTCTACCTCGTGCGCCGCACCAAGGACGCCACCTTCACGCTCTACGCCAAGTCCGACGACGCCAAGCGCAAGTGGGTCAAGGCCATACGCGACGCCATGTGAGTACTCCTAGCATAGCGCGGCGACGGGCGCTGGACATTATAGCATTTACACTCCTAACATGGCATTTATACTCCCAGCAGAACATTTATATTCCTAGCTTAGCATTTAGCGTAAAAACGCCCGGACTAATGCAAATAGACGTATTCACGCATAAAAATATTTGCACTGTACGGGAACCATGGCCGCCTCTTCAGCATTTTAGGCCTTTTTATCAGCATATCAAGATATATAACAGTACTCTACCCTCCTTCTCTCATAGAAATAATTTCATTGCTCCAGTTTTCAAATATAATCTTATGATTTGTTGTCTCCACTAGCGACAACCTGGAGCCCCCTGGCTGCCGGAGTACGAACCACAAGTTTGTGCTGCACACATTCAATAAGCCGGCCACGTGCCACCATTGCTCCAAGTTCCTCAAAGGCAGAATATTTCAGGTTTGTTTTTGTAACACTTTTAAAAATTAAATCATCTCGTAGCAAAATTACTTGAGACCTTAAAAATTTAAATGTTGTCAGTTCAGATAAAAACTGTATACAAAGTTGAGTCTCAAAATTGTCTCGACTCTGGTTATGGGCCGTTCAAATATTACGTAAGCACTAAAGGGGGGAGGGGAAGTCTTTGCAGTGTTTATTTTTGATGAAATGGGGGGTCTTGATAATGATTACGTAAGCAGTAGCTCTTTACTTTTTCACACGTAATATAGCATGCATTACCGTAAAAAACAAATATGAAAATAAATATTCGTATTGCAGTTTTGCTTACATTTGCTGAGGGGGGGGGGGGGGGGTTAAATAATTGTAATAAATCTGCTTACATAATACTTGAATGGCCCCTTATTTACTTTTTGAAATAGTCATTGAATATGTGCATGTGCAGGGCTACCTGTGCTCCGTGTGCAACGCCAACGCGCACAAGGAGTGCATCGCGCTGTCGGGGCGCTGCGGGGGGGGCCTGGCGCCCGCGCCGCCGCTGCCGCCGCACCACCACCAGCCCGACCAGGCGCTGCACTACTACATGTGGTGAGTATGACGTCCAGGGATCTTCATTTTACGAAATGTAGGTAGTAAGGCTATCGTCACACATAAGCACACACGCACACACTCACGCGTGTGCAGGCACGCACGTACTCTCACACACACACACACAATCACTGGCAGCAGTTCTCTTGATACCTTTACGAATTAAATCATGCTTGGAGTTACTGAGATCTTACGTTACTGAGTCTGAAATAAAAAAGAGTTTTCGTTATTTTGTCCACTTCACTCAGTCACCTCATCTCGGAAGCGACAATCCTGACGTTGCAAGCGCTCATAGGAGGCGATAACTGGACCCCGAATCTGCTAATTGCCAACCACTGTCATACAACTGACACCGCAAATAATGCCATTATATTGTAGATTGGTGAAGCCGCCGTGGGGATTTTTCACACGTAAAAAGGAAGTTCAATATTAAATGAAAAATACTTAAATTCCTTTTTCTTATTCACTCTATAAGACTAACTGTATATCAGTAAATTCTAAAATTAAATGACACTTGCAGTGTCTGGTATGATAATGGTTTACAATTGTCAGAATAGGGGTCCTGCTTGTTACGTTCTTACACATACAACACAGCGAGATTTGAAGTGTCTATTGCTCCGTGGACAGTAGGCCTTATGCCTTATTCACACGTACCGAGTGGAGTGGCGAGACAGCGCACTCAGCCCATTCTGCTTTGCGCTGCTTTGCACGTACATCACACTGGGTCAAATGCACTGTCTCGCCAATCCACTCGATGCGTCTGATTAACCCATTACCGCCCTCTGTACCTGTACAGGTACAACTACTTAATCGATAAATTATGTATTTTATCTGTGGTAATTGTTGAGGGTAGTTAGAAATTACAAATCTAGATGACACTAGTTACCACATAATAAATAAAAATTGGCGGTGGCGCGAAAATAAATGTCACTTATTTTGTAATAAAATACGGAGTCCTGACACGACATACAAGGTTAGATTATTTTGCTGTTTTTTATCAAAAATAGTGAAATATTTCAACTTCTTTTTGTATTTTATGGAGACTATTTATTTGTGTTGGTAATAATAACATAAGAATGAAGGTTTATTACAAAACTTGTAAAGTAGGGTTTATTTCGTTTGTTGTACACATGCGGGTACAGCGGGCAGATTCGTACAAAAAAATTTTGGTGTACTGATACTGACCGGTTACCATGAATTGCCATCTGAACGTGCTTACTAGAGTTTGGATGAAGACTTTGGTGTTCCATTGATTGCTAATTGTATGTCACGCAATAGGTTTTTGGAGATAAAAAGAAATCTTCATTTTGTGGATAACGGTCTAATAGATGGTTCGACAGATAAAATGATCAAACTCAGATCGTTATGCGATTTGATTCAGCGAAACTCTAGTTAGTGGGGTGTATTTCATGAAAGCTTGTCCGTGGACGAGTCCATGATCAAATATTTTGGGCGTCATCCAAAACAATTTATTCAAGGAAAGCCTGTAAGATTTGGTTATCGCAATTGGGCCGCGACAAGTTCAGATGGTTATTGCTACGCGTTTGATGTTCATTGTGGAAAATCTACAGAACCTACTGATGACACCCTTGGTGCGAGAGTCGTGAAATCTTTATTGGCTAAAATGCCTGTAGTTCCTAAAGAGCATATCGTATATTTCGCTAATTTTTTTACCAATCATCAATTGTTGCTCGATTTGGGTAGACTAGGTTTTAGAGGTACTGGAACCGTTCGAGAAAATCGGACGAAAAAAGTATGAAGAAGAAGCCTAGGGCGGAATATGATTATAGTTTTGATACAAAGAATGAGATAGCTATGGTACGTTGGAAGGACAATAATGTCGTTACAATAGGAACTAATTTTGATGACATAGAGCCTCTGGGCAAAGTCAAACGATGGTGTAACATCAGAAAGCAAAAGGTTGACGTAAATATACGTAAAATGTTTGTCAACTATAATAAAAGAATGGGTGGAGTTGACCAAATGGATCAGTCTATCAGCCTTTATCGGATTTCAATAAAAGGAAAAAAGTGGTGTTGGGTTATATTTACCTATTTGTTAGATATGGCGATATCAAATGCTTGGCGACTACATGTTTTGCTCAGTAAAACTAAAGAAGAGATAACTTACATGGGCCAGTTATCTTTCAGACGAATTATTGCACGGACTTATTTACATCCAACGAAAACTAAGAGCCGTCCGTCATCCTCAGCGGCACTAGGGGGTCGGAACAATAATGGTCATAATCCTGAACGGATGGAAAACCCACTGCGATGTGTTATCTGTCACCAAAGAATTCGCTGGCGTTGCGAAATATGTTTGAAAACGCTATGTGTTGAACGACCTTGTTTCAAACAATTTCACTCCTAAAGCGCCCACTGTACACGGCTGAGTACACCCCTAAAACTTGATATGTACAATTTTTTTTTTCATTTTATCTTCTTATATTGCATATTTTATCCCTTATGGACTAATAAATGGAAAAAGAATAGAAAAATATACTGCAGTTTCATTTTGGGCGTTAATGGGTTAAGGCATTGTACCTTGATCACACGCACCGAGTGAAGTGGTGGGTAAGTGCACTCGGGCGAGTGTACAGCCTCGCCACTCCCAACTGGTATCCCTACGCAGGTACGTGGGCGAGATGGGGCGCGAGACGGCGACGGCGCGGCTGGAGCGGCGCGTGGACGGCACGTTCCTGCTGCGCGTGCGCCCGCACCCCGCGCTGGCGCCGCACGCGCACGCGCACACGCCCAGCCACGCGCCCAACGACACCAACTATGCGCTCTCGCTCAAGTACGCACCTACTACTGCTACTAATACTATGTACTATACGCGACAGATGCAGAGAGGAGGCTGCACTCGTCAAACGCTGACGTCATTGCTGTAGTATACTAGCGGCGTTCGTCTCATGGTCAAACACAATTCTACTGGATGATAGTAAAATATCGCCAACCACCTCGCGTTGTCACGCGTTCTTTCACAGGGAAATCTACAACACCTCCTCTCTGTGTATGCTCTTTGACTAATTATACTTGTGAACCGACTTTTTTTTTAATCTATGTTATTAGGTGTTCAGATATCAGCTGCCAAAGAAATTTCAAGTTGGAATTATTATTTGTAATGCCATCAAATAGCTTTTTTGAACAATTTAATAAGTTTTAAACATCATTCATTATTTATTATTACCATATCATTTATAACTCCAAGTAAATTTATCAATATTCGATCACTGTTCACAGAACGGACAACACAGTGAAACACATGCGTGTATGTCGCAAGCCCATCGACCAGACGCAGCATTACTTCCTGTCAGAGTCACGGTTCTTCCGCTCCATCGTCGAGCTCATCACATACTACGAGAAGACTAGCCTGTCGGAAAACTTCGAGGGGTAAGCCACATAATGTCTTTTTCGTTGTCGTTTGACACCTGAGACATATTTGTCAATTTAAAATCCAAGAAATTTAACACTACCGTTTACCAAATAAATCATAGACTAATTTACTGTTTAGTATCATTTTAAAATCTGGTAAATAAAATAGTACTTGTAATAAAAAATACTGGTATTTACACGGTATGAAGCAATGGGAGTGCCGCAAGGATCTATCGTGGGACCGGCATTGTCGCAGACAGTATTGCCTAGAGTGCAAGAAGGAACTGTTTTGGGACCAATGTTGTATTACATATTTACCTCTTTGCACTGTATTGATACTGGAGTGCCACAAGAATCTATTGTAGGACCGGTGCACACTGGGGCGTCATATATGGCGGTCATACCCAAAACCCAATATTTTAAATGAAGGTATTTTGGTATGATTTTTATTTTGTATGTAGGTAGGGTATTCCGACATCTGTTGGTGATATTTGGATCAATGACAAGTTACCCGATAAAAATATTTTAAGTTGGCCTTGTTAGTGAGTTTTGTGCATCTCTGCGATTGATTGAGCGCAATCAACATTTTTTAATAATATATTTATTCTGTTTACATTACATTATTATGTCGATTATAGATCAAGGTAAGCCCGATATAAAAACTATTTTTATTTTCGAAGATATGACAGGTTTCTGAGGATGAGATGATGTTTTATTTTAAGGCTCGATATTTAGAAATGCCGCAACAGGCTTTTGAATCTAAATTCATAGAGAGGTACTCTGAACCCTCCATTGAATTCATCTGAAGTCAAAAGTGAAAGCCTGTTGCGGAAAATAAAAATAATTGTATTTTTTTGCCATACTTCAATTTAAGGCACTCAACATTTTTTTTCAGAATTATTGCTTAAATTAAAAATAAAACGAAGAAATATGTTTGATATATTTCTTAATAGTAATTATAAGCCATTTGATAGAAAATTTGAAGATTTGATTGATTATGTCGCAAACAAAACAAACTACTTCAGAAAATCGTCAACTTTTATCAAGAGAGTTACGTAATTTTAAAAACCAATTAAAGACTAAGTGGCTCGGGCACAATCGACACAAAGAATCATTTTGTAATGCTGAGAAGTCCTGGCTTAATGATTATTGCACTATTACTTTATACCCTGGCTATAAAGGTGGTAGACCAACACTATCATTTAAGTAGAGTAGTGAGAATACGAAGCGAAGGAAGACAGCACGTCTGCGATCAGAAGCAGGGCCTTACGAATTGCCATATGCTGCTCAAATGCAATTTAAGTCAATTGGTAAATCTACAGAAGCCTGTGTCGTTGCACAAGTGGCAAGTAGCTCACAGTATGCGAAGGATTGCTTTAATATAGCTAATACAGTAACTACAAAAAAAAATTTACCTCGCGATGCTCTTTCATTAATAATTGAAGCCCAGTTGTCGCGTTCACAATATGAAGTTGTAAGAAACTATGCAAAAGATATTTTTCCAAGGTATAAAGAAATACAGTCTGAAAAAGTTAATTCGTATCCAAAAAATGTAAAAATAACAGACTGAAGCTGAAGTACCACTCCAATGCTTATTAGGCAAAACGTTTATTGCACACTCAATACTCTGTTTTAGAGACTCATTCTGACTGTTCTTTTGACAAAATCATATTGTATTCTAAATGGGGATTTGATGGTAGCTCTAGTCATACTCAATATAAACAAAAGTTTATGTCTGAAACATCTGATGATAAATATATGTTCTTAACATGTTTGGTTCCATTACGACTTACGGGTGAAAATAATGGGAAACCAATTATACTGTTGCAAAACTCTAGACCTTCATCGCCTAGATTTTGTAGACCCATAAGCCTTCAATATAAAAAAGAAACTGAAGAGTTAGTTAAATCTAAAAAAGAATGGATGGATAAACAAATCAAAGATTTAGTTCCTACAGAAGTGACATTAGACAGTAAAAAATACTTAATTGAACACCATACTTGTAGTAAATTGTGTAACTCTCTATCGGATACAAAATCCACATTGAGATGTTACCTATGCGATGCTACATCCAATGAATTTAATGACCTTGATGCAATTATGAACAGACCCATCAAATATGAAATTTGTATCTTTCGGCATATCCGTATTACATGCCTGGATTAGATCATTTGAGTCATTACTTCATTTAAGTTACAAATTACCGGTTCGGGCTTGGCGTGTTTCGAAAACAAATAAGGAGTTTATAGATGATACGTGGTGGCGCGATTCTCACGCCACGTGAGCTAGTGGACTGTATTCTACGGGGGATGAAGCTAAATATTTCAGATGACACTTTACACAACAAACAAGATAGGTGATCGGGTTGCCGCGGAGGTGGTTTAGGCAGTGAATGCAACCCAAGAAAGTAGGAGAGGATGCACTAACCTTTATGACGCCACTTGCTGTCGGAGCCGGTGCACCGGTCTTCTCTTCCTGGCTCAGGAGCTGCTGCCCACTTCACTAAATCACTTGAGGGACACGAGAGGCACAATCCGATCGGTAAAAGTCTATGAAAGCGGTTAAAATCCAACAAATATTATTAATTTCTGAGAGTCGCGCGCGCCGCCGCCATTGATGATGCTAGTTTTATGCGGAAGTGAAGATGCGGCTATTTCAACAATTGGGCGGGGCGAAAACTATTGCTATCTCACTTTAAAGGTAGTGCGGGAGGGAGATGGGTATAGGAAGCGTGTGTTCAGTGTCAATCAATTGAGAGATGATTTGAATTATTCGATATACTACTACTATTGAGCGGGAAAATACAAATTTTACTATCGGCGCAACCAATACGAAAAAAGACATTCAGGCTAAATTCAAAAATGAGTTGTCTCTTATTGTAGACAAACCAAAACCGGGTTTTGGAAATTCAAATGATGGGAATGTGGCAAGAAAATTTTTTCAAAACTATAAAACTTCTTCACGTATCATCAAAATCGATGAAGATCTTATAAGACGAATGTATATCATATTGCAGACCATTTCCAGTGGTTTTAAAATTAGCGTGCAAAAGTTTAAGCAATATTGTCTGGAAACGACTCAGCTGTATCTTGCTTTATACCCTCGGATGCCCATGACACCTACACTTCACAAACTATTAACCCACAGCGATGAAATTATTATCCATGCATTACTGCCTATAGTAATGTTAAGTGAGGAGGCTCAAGAGGCTCGGAATAAAGACTTAAGTCCTACAGAGAACATTTCGCTAGGAAAAGTTCAAGAACGAACAACCTTACAGATATAATTAATCGTTTATTTGTTTCTTCCGATCCAGTTATAACCATTAACCGCAAATTACCTAATAATGAAAAAAAAATGTTTTGATTCTGAGGTACTAAATATGTTGGAACAAGAATTATAGACATGACGATTACTCACAAGTCGTTTTTATTAAGTTTCAATCATAATGACTTATTTTCTGGTATAATTAGAGTTTTGGGTACGACCGCCATATACGACGCCCCAGTGTGCGGTGGTGTAATAATTCTATTTCGCAAAATATTGTTACTAACGTGTCATAAACTCATTGAATCGGGGTCATCTCAACTTGTACTTTTTGTTAAATACTTGAGTCTGTTACCCCCTCGTTTTCATCACTAAACAAGTTGTAAACTTGTTTATATAAAACTTGTAGAAGACTAATCAAAAAACAATACTTGTTTGATACATGATACATTGTTTATGTGATCTAGATAGTTTTTCCGTGTCGGAAATGAATATTTGTAATGTTGAAGATTGTAAACAATTCCTACCCACGGGAGGCAAATTACTAACACTACTAACACAAAATATTCGTAGTATAAACTGCAACATGAGTGCACTAGAGGTTTTGCTGCACGATCTAAACGTAGGTTGTGATGTCGTAGTTCTTACAGAGTGTTGGCTGGAGGGCCAAGGAAATAACTTACCATCTCTTGATAACTACTCGTCTTACGCCTCAGGTAACTTCATTAACCAAAACGATGGATTGGTGGTATATGTTAAGAATAACCTAAACACAGTAGTGGAGGAACCGTTGTTTCATGGATGTAGCTGTCTCATAATTGAAATAAAAGATGATACAGTAGTCATCGCAATCTATCGGCCGCCTTCACAAAGTATAGACATATTTTTGGAATCACTTGATATTACTTTAAAAAGGCTAACATCTTATAAAAATATCATAATTATTGGGGATATAAACATCAATATCGTCCATGAGGAAGCCAAGGCTGACGCACATAGGTACCTGAATATGTGCGCATCTCATGGTCTGCTACCTACCCACTATTGTCCAACATTTAAGTCTGGTTCATGCATGGATCATTTTATTATAAAATGTAAAGTACTAACCAAAACATTCATAACTAACTCTTGGATTACAGATCATCGAGCAATTTTATTGGCATTAGAAACATATTCACCGAGAAAAACTTGCACACACAACATTACTAAGGTCAATATGTGCAACCTAGAAAATGATATACGCAGCATTGATTTTGACCCCGTTTACACCTCAAGCGATCCAAATACCTCATTAGACTACTTTATAGAATCTGTCCAATCAGCAATATTACGAAATACTTGCTATAAAATATTACCTAAAAAATACAATAACATTAAGCCATGGATTACTCCAGGCCTCGTCAGATGTATAAGGCATAGAGATAGACTACATTTTAGAGCGACGCATGCGCCTGACAACGAAATACTTACACTGACATATAAAAGGTATAGGAATTTTTGCAATAACCTACTTAAAAAACTAAAGTTGCAACACAACAGGAATGAACTGCAAAAGGCTGGCAACAATACTAAGCAAATTTGGAAATTCATCAAAAAGAATACGTTCCGGTCACAACCACCCGTACCACCACTCGATTTATTATCTAATTCTAATGGGAACCCGCTCAACACAACGAATGACATTAACGCCTACTTTGTAAATGTTGGCAAAAGTCTCGCAGAAAAAATTCAAAACCCAGCCTGCTCTAGTGATAGTTCCACTACTTTGAAATCCCAAGATGTACGCTCAACCTATTCTACCCTAAACTCCTTTGTTTTATTAAATACAGACGCTGAGGAAATAACTAGAATAATAGCGGGGCTGAAGGATAATTGCTCTACTGGGTGGGACAACATTCCTAATAACATACTAAAAAAGTTCAAATCCATCTTTGCACCCCCTTTAACCCATATTTACGAACTGTGCTTGACTAACGGTATTTTCCCAAAATCACTTAAACGAGCAGTCGTTACCCCGATATTTAAATCTGGTGATAAATCTTGTGTCAATAACTACAGACCTATCTCGGTGTTAACAGGCCTCTCTAAAATATTAGAAAAAATTATACACACCAGATTAACAAAATATCTGGAAGACAATAACTTACTCTCTGACTATCAATTTGGTTTCAGGCCGAATAGGTCGACTAGCCAAGCTGTACACACACTAACAGACTACATAACTAACAACCTGGATAAAGGCATGAAAACTATGGGGATTTTCCTAGATCTAGCCAAGGCATTTGATTCCATATCATGTTCCATATTATTAAAAAAACTGGAAGCTCTTGGAGTAAGAGGAACGCAACTACTATTATTTAGAGATTATCTGAGGGATCGTCAACAATGTGTGAAAATTGGACAGAAAGTGAGCTCAGAACTCCAAAATAGCGGATACGGAATCCCGCAAGGGAGTGTATTAGGGACAACTTTATTTTTAATTTATATCAATGACCTTTGCAACTCAAAACTTCAAAATGGCTATATTATATCATATGCTGATGATACGGCTCTTTTGTTCTCAGCTAAATCCAGAGATGAGTTATTTAAACACGCTCAAAAGGGTTTTAATTATGTGACGAAATGGCTCCAACGAAATCTTTTATCACTAAATACCGATAAAACTAAATATATGTTGTTTACAATGCGAAATACTAATAAACCTGTGACTAACATAAACATGTATGCACATTATTGTACAACCGCTGACCTTGCATGCGCTTGTCCTACATTAACAAAAACTGACAATATAAAATATCTTGGAGTAACGATTGACACAAATCTGAATTTCCGTAAACATATTGAATTGCTTTGTGCAAGAGTACGAAAATTAATGTATATATTTAAGAATTTACGCACAATATCGGGCTATAAATTAATTAAGCAGGTATATTTGGCGTTGTGTCAGTCCATTCTTACTTATTGTATAACGTCCTGGGGTGGGGCTGGACCCTCAATCTTACTTCCATTAGAGCGTGCTCAAAGAGCTATCTTAAAAGTAGCCACGTTTCGTCCTTTTAGGTTTCCTACAGAACAACTCTACAGGGCCTGTAAGGTGTTAACAGTTCGCCAATTATTTATTCTGAACATCATACTACTCCAACATACCAAACTCCCTACACCCGCAGTACCTTCAGATAAGAGAAGAAAAGATATAGTTTGTGAAAATCCACAAGCTAAGCATGAGTTCGTGAATAAATTTTATATGTTTTTAGGGCCTTTTCTGTATAACAAATTAAACAAAATACTAGCCATATATAATCTAAGTTATTGGAACTGTAAGGTTTTAACTACAAAATATTTAGAAAAACTAGATTACGCAGACACGGAGAAACTGTTAGAAATATTAAAATAGGTAGCGAAAAGCTGTAAACATAGATACTTTTACATTATGTTGTATAACTTTTGCAATAGGCACTTTAAATAATAGACCAGACATAACCTGAAGCACAGGTTTATAAAAACCTAGATCAGGTAGGTCGCAAAATGTAAATATAGTAAGATTATTAATTTAAATTCTATTTTACCAATAAAAACTATTCTATGGCACATTTATAATATGCTACTTCTAATGTAGACATTATAGTACTTACTTATATGACTTAGCTATTAAGACCATAATTGTAAAACTAGTATTAGTACAATGTACAGCCCTCATTTTTGATGAATAAATTATTATTATTATTATTATTATTATTATATTATTATTATAAATTATTATTATATATTACATGTACCTCAGATACTTTTTCGTTCACATAGGATGTATAGCCAACAAATTGTAAACAAGTATAAAACACATTTGGGTTCATACTGTAGCCTGTGACATATTGCAACTTGTTATTAATTTTTTTTATATAGGACACGCCAATTTGACCTCACCTCGCCTGATGGTAAGCTAAAGGCAAAGTCTCAGGAAAGAGGGTCACCATTACAGACACTAAGTGCTACAATGGTGGCACTCAGCTTGGCGGCCTCATCAGATGCTTTTTCACGCCCCGCTTAAAGGCCCCGGGACTGTAGGAAGAAGGAAACACGTGTGCTGGTAATGAATTCCAGGTCTTGGTGGTGCGGCAAAGAGAAGAGTCTCCGAACCGCTTGGTTCTTGCTCGTATATTCTGCACAGTGTGAGGGTGACATCTAAGGCCTGCACGTGTTGTCCTATGTAGGAAAGGAGATGGTGGGATTAGTTGGAAGAGCTCGTCAGAACACTCACCGTGGTAGAGACGGTAAAATACAGCCAAGGAAGCAATATCTCTACGCATCTGCAAAGGCTCGAGGGTGTTCGTGACCTCAGGGTTCCCAATAATTCGGACCGCGCGTCGCTGCAACCTGTCGAGAGCATCTAGTAGGTATTTCGCGGAGCCATCCCAGAGATGCGAGCAGTATTCCACGCAGGAGCGAATTTGTGTCTTATAGAGAAGACGCCGCTGCTCCGGCGTGAAAAAACGTCTCACTTTGTTTAGGAGTCCGAGTTTCCGCGAGGCTGTTTTGATGATGCTCTCGATGTAATTTCTGTTATTCAGTTTGCAGCGAATATCCATGCCTAGGATATTGAGATTGTCCTGCAGTGGAAGTGGCGTGCTCTGAAGAGTGGGAAGGGGAAGGAAAGAAGATACCTTTGCTGTGAACGCACAAGCCTGCGTCTTCTTGGCATTGAACTCGACCATGTTCTCAGAGCCCCATTGAGAAATGTGATTCAAGATCCGGTCCAGTTCAGTGACAAGAAGCTGTCTTTTTTCCACGATATCAGACTGTCTGGCCGCAGGTTGTCCGTGATAACTCCCGTGCTATCGTCTGCATAGCAATGTATGCTGCCGGTGGACAGCATGTCGTTGATATGCAGAAGAAAGAGAGCGGGAGATAATACAGACCCCTGCGGTACGCCAGCATTTATTTGCAAGAACTCCGAAGCCCGTCCATCACAGAGGACGCGGATACGGCGCTCCCGCAGGAAACTAGCAATCCAGTTGCACAGTCTAGGAGGCAGATCAAAGGCTGGTAGCTTGGAGAGAAGCGATTTGTGCCAGACTCTATCGAAAGCTTTGGCGATATCAAGACTAATTGCCAGTGACTCGCCGTGCTTGTCCATAGCCTCACCCCAAAGATGGGTAACGTATGCTAGAAGATCACCCGTTGACCGTTTCGGCCTGAAGCCATATTGCCGGTCATTAATTAAGGAGTGATCCTCTAGGTGACGCATGAGCTGTTTGTTAATGATGTGCTCGAAGACCTTGCACAGCACTGAGGTGACGGCTATGGGTCGATAGTTGGCTGGCTCTGAGCGATCCCCCTTCTTGGGGATCGGCTGTACATTCGCCTCTTTCCAAGCCGAAGGCACTGTACCCGAGCTGTAGGACAGTCGGTACAGCCGCGTAAGCATCGGAAATAAATTAAATACATGTTCTGACAAATAAACTTTTATTTCATTTCATCTGTACTTAGGTGAAAACGAGGGATTAGATTACAGTATGGATGTCATAAAGTAACTTCGGGATAACTCTTCATCAATGTTGGACTAATTGTAATTGCAATTAAAAAATGTTGACAATGAAAAATCCCGACTTACTGTCTAAAAGATCAAAACATGTTTTACAGTAGACTGACCATATTGCCAATCATAAACCGACAGAAAAATTAATGGGTACCGCCTGCTGTCAAACTTTTTTAGATTTTTTAGACAGTAGTCGGGTTAAATGCAAGTAAGCAACACTGCTCTTAATTTATAACATTAGATGAATATGATCAAATTTTGTTTAAAGTTTAAATTCGAACCTGCGCTGGCCATTTCGGCGAGTGGTGGCCACCGTGATCCACGACTTCACGCCGCTGGAGGCCACGCAGCTGGCGCTGCGGCCCGGCGCCAAGGTGCTGGTGCTGAGCAAGGAGGGCGACAGCCGCGGCTGGTGGAAGGGGCGCACGCTCGACAAGGTCGGTCGGGACACTGCGACACATGTTTCTTTACTCGTACTTGACTGTAGGGCTCAATATGCTGGCCATTCCTTAAGAATTCTTTAAACGAGGCTTTCTTATTTATTTATTTTATGATACTACTTTTTCTTCCACAAAACATTAATCATTTTTTATTATTCATTGTCGTAATGGCTAATACTCCAAATTTATTATTAGAAAAGTTAGATTTAAGTAGTTTTTGGTGTACACCAATACGCAGTCCTTGTTACACTCTGCGTTGATCGCCGCACGCTCTCTCTACAACTTGATTCCTTCATGCTAAATATTCTACTACTTACAATCAGATACATATTGCATAAGGTTAGACTAATAGTAAAATCAGCGCTTGACAGCTATGTATACTCCTTCAGTTAGGTACTAAACTAACTGTTTCCTTTAAAAACTCAGTTTAAAGACTAAAAACTGAAATTGAACCGCTAGTTAGTTAAATGGCCAAGGTTATTTGTTTAATTTGTGTTTTTAAATAAAGTCGATACAAGATTGTATACCTTTAGTTAAGTACGTAACCTACTGGAGTATAGTAAATTGTATGATAAAATTTATAGTCAAAATATGGTCGAAATATCAGGCAAATCAAAGGTATGTGTTAATTCCCGTTAACATTATTGTATATCATGGAATGCAAGAGTTTAAAAGCTTGTAAATTTATAGTTTACTTAACGTTTTAAACGTCGGTAAATAATAATTTTCTTTACTATCCGAGATTTCAGAATATTTAGCATATTAAACTGTTTTGAGTATCTAATATTTAGACACTATTGCACGCGCTCAAAATTGGAAAAAAATCACCATGTTCTGCGATCATATATAAATATTATATATTAAATAATTATCATAGTGACAAGAAGTTATCTATGTTTCTTGTTCTTACACCGTGGTGTATTGCAGGGCGACAACCGCTCGGGCTACTTCCCGAAGGAGTGCGTGCGCGAGGAGCCCGAGTGCATCGGCGCGCTCGACTGATGTCAGCTGTGCCTCGCCGAGCGCGAGCTGCACTACGGGCCCACCCTCGCCGCCCACACCACCGACACCACCGACCCACCCGACCTCGTGTGAACCCCCAAGCGCTGGGGGAACCCCCGCTCTGAGTCGCGAGCCGCACGCTACTGCAACACCGTCTGAGTGCCAATAGACTGATGTGGTAATCAGATCATCTGTACCCGGGTCACGGGGAAACCCCCACTATCATCACCTCTCCTCCAACACTACCTAAGTGTATGTGGTGTAGATATGACGATATAAACTTATAATACACATGTCCAGACAGTGGAGTTTTAGAGTGACAGAGACGCAATTATGATCTTTATTTTTAAAGTTATACGAGTTATAATTGTACTATATATCAATCGGTGGGTGTTTTCAACTGTCGAAAGTAAATTTAAGTAGGGCGGTGTAACGAATTGTCGAGAGTGTAAATGTACACTAAAAGTTTAATAGTGAGAAGTCAACGTGTAAATATAATGTATACAAATGTGACACGTGAGAGGCGGTTGCTCGAATTCTTATCGATTAAGAAAGGAACTATCTTTTTTTTTTAATTCCAAACCATTCAGCATTTAGTAGAACATGACTGGCCGACATGAAAGTGGTTTTATGAATAAATATTTTTGAAAAAAGAACACGATGGCTAACGGAATGCGTTTTTGTACATTGTGTTTCATTTAAACCAGGTTTCCACTGCGAGCGGGTAGAACTAAATAATAAATCGCTATAAAAGCAATATTATAAATTAATAAACTCTTTAAGAGTCCAATAACCTGATAGCTGTAAGTAAGGTACTCTCCGCTCGCAGTGGTATCTGGCTTTTGGATCCCATATGAAAGTGGACTTCGATAGTGTACCCTCCGCATTCGTATTTTCATGTTGGCCAGTTTTCGAGTAACTAGCAAAGAGTTCTTGTGTCCGTTGTTGAATATTGTTCAAAAAGTTTTTTTTTTGAACAGAAAATTAAACTTCCATGTATATTTTTAGCATAAATATAACATTGAAAACGCGCATTTAAAACATTGTATATGTCTAAAAATATTAAATGAAATAAATATATCAAAATAATAAAAAACTCTGGGCTATGAAGATATAGTCCAAAACCAAATTGAAATCTATTGTATAGTGATAGATATATTTGTAAAGAGATGGATATTATTTAGTTTAATATGGATATTTGTTGTGGTAGGCCGGTAACTGCGTTACTTTGTATATAGTTCACTATTGTGAACCTTGTGTTAGGCCGCGTACATACAGCATCATGATACAGAGATGTGATTATATCAATATTGTATGCTTTATGGTCGGCAGCGCGGGTGTAAAGCCCCTGGTGTTGCATACGTCCATAGGCCACGGTAACCACTTGCCATCAGGTGAACCGTGTGCTTGTCTGCCACCTAAGTGGTATAAAAAATAGATCGCGATGCAATTTTTTTTAACAAATATCTAAAGGCACTTACACAATCTTCTATTAGTAGAATGTAATCAAATTTTGACATCGATTTAATACCAAAATATTATTGATTTTAGTGAAATTTACAATATTTTCGTATCAAATCGATGCGAGAGTTACACGAGACCAATATGTTAGTGTCCTGGTCTATAGTATATCTGGTTTCAGAGCATCTTTTTTAGTTTTACACAATTATGTATTTATAATTACGCTTTCTAGACATAAATAAAAAATGCGACTCATAAAAATATCATACATACATATGTATGAATGTTAGTCCCTCCAAGGATAAAGGCGTGATTATATGTATGTACATATAATCACGCCTTTATCCCTGGAGGGTTAGGCAGAGGTGAATTAACACCCAAAAATAATCCGGTAACAAAAAATTCTGCTCTGACCATTTTTACTGATATCATAAAAATAGAAAAAATATATTATTTTAACGGAACGTCTTACTAACGTTATTACAACGCGTTCTAAAACTACTTTTAGTCTACAACGTAACACCGTCGTCCACTGTAGACTCAATATTGATATAAACGCAATGAATACGACGCAGAACTTTCGAGACAAAACCTCTAGTCGTGTGCGCGGACTTCACACGAAGCAATCTCACTTGAACGTTAAGATTAAGTATTAAATATGTGCGGTACATTTAAATATTTATGTGTAAATGTTCTTCACTGAATTCTAAATGACTTTGCTAATAAATACCTATTAATATTTTTAAGAGTACTGTACAGGGGTACAGTGCTAAGCAGCAGAGCATAAAGAAACTATCGTAAACGTATCGAGAGAATGGAGCATTTTTTTTTAAAGTAAAGAAAAGATAAGAATTTTATTTGCGTTAAACACGGTAGGAGAGATCTTAAAGAATATCACAGTATGTACAGCACAAACATGTTTAGCCTCAGTGTGTGGCATGCAAATTTTCTTTGTTACATTAAAATTAAAATTACACATTATTAACTTACACATTATCACGATTAAAATTGCACATAATACCCACGCATTATTACAATTTTAAAATTGCATATATATATATATATAATACATCAGTTACATTACGTTCAATAAATTAACAAGTTTCACTAAAATAAAATAAAATAAAATAAAATAAAAAATATTACACACTTCTTACATAGGTACTATAAATTAATATTTATTTAGGTAGGTATCTATGATTTGTAGCGGTCTTTGTAATTCAAGAATTCCTCAATATCATAGAAGCATTTCTGCACAAGCCATTTCTTTGTTTTTTTTTATGAATAGACGTTGCGGTAGTTCGCGCAACGTCTGTGGTATATGATTGTGATTGGTCGGCTTCACACACAATCAAATTCACAGTAGGCAGGCGGCCCATCGCAATGCTCCGCTATCTCGTTACGATTACGACAGTTTTTCGTGCTAGGGGTACTGATTTACATACGTTGTTTTTACATGCCTGTCGTATCATTCTACTTGACTATGAGTTTCAAACTCGGTCGTAACGTGAGTATACGGTGTATTTCATTCGGTCAACTTAAAAGATAGAAACCAATTAAAAATTGTCGGCTAATATAAACACGCGTAGTTACGTTACGGTTGGTTATTCTCAAAAAGAACCCTGATGAGATGCATTTTTGTATAAGGGATATTTGAGGATGCCTAACTTCACGCAACCAGGCCTATTAAAGAACACCGTATTGACTTTTAACCCATGGAATAGAATAGAAAGGAACTCTTTTGTCCGCACTTAGCCTCCTTTTTGAGCCATTGTGCGGGTAGAGTACTGGCTAGAGTAACCAGCCTAGCTCCGCCCAGAAGTGCAGAAGCTTACTGGGGACTTCACAGACTTCGCGAAGCGACCTCACTGTACCGAGGATTTATGACCGTTGATGGGCTACTGCCTCGCATTCCAGTATTACGTGGGCGGCCGTTTCCTTGGCAACAAAACACCCCCTGCAAAGGGGACTGTCTGTAACACCGATGGTGTATTGGTGCTTGTGGCGGAGTCAGTGGCCCGTTATTGTTCTTAGACCTGTTCGGTCTAGGTTTAGTAGACTTTTCGTGAGTCGTTTGTTTACCGAAGGCATTTTTTTAACCTATATTAGGTATCTATGAACACTCTCATGGGTTTTACTGTCAAAATCATATTAGCAAAGTCATAATAAACTAAAGGATCTTTAACTGTTGTGAATAGTTTGCTCTCTTGGTCACAGTTGGCACGTATTGTTGGTGATGTTTGATGGTGCGTAACGATGCTTTAATATAGATAGATATATTATAGAAATGTCACGTAGTTATGGTTGTCACCTTGTCTGTACGTTCTAATGCGTGGACGCGTTCTGTCTTAGAACTTTCGGGTTGGACCTCACTTATATCACTGTGTTTAATTGCCAATAAAAAAAGTTATACAGATATTTTGACATCCTCAAAATATCTCCAAAAGTTATTGAGCCAAAATCTAAGTCAAAAATCATTTATTTTGTTTAGACCAATTCAATTCATTTATTCATTTGCTTGTAATGTGGTACAACAAAAGATTGAAATAAAAAAATATAGTAATCAAGCACATTTCGACATAAACCATTAAAACCACCATCAGGAGGTTTAAAAAAGCCAATTTATTGGAATCGTATCAGGATAACATTTTGTCTGGCGGCGTTATTTACATGAAATTAGAATCTGCTTAGTACATGAATTGTTGTAATTCTGTTCATATGAGTGACCATTTTATGAATTAAATAATATTAATAATAATATATCTCTTTATTATATGTACACAAAGAATGGATACAGAACAAATATATAGAACTCCATTGAGATATGGAAATTCACAAAGTTACTAGTTTTTAGCGGAATCGCTCAATATGACCTTTTTAGACCCGTTGGTTAATTTATGAATTGAATGACAATTCAAAGCATTTAGTATGCTAACCACTGTTGCCCGTAGACGGATACATCTGAGAATGTCGATGACTTCCGGCGTGGTGCGATGGCTTAGTGATCAGATCATTCCCCCTGTAAGGGACATATCGCGTGTTCGTATCCCGTCTGAACCGATTCAATCTTACGACTATTTATACTGTTGATTGATGCCACTTGATGGAATTAATTGTCACACATATTGAAATACACTTGTGCTTTTTTAAAAAATACTGTGGAAAAAGTACAAGTATATTTCAATATGCGATTCAATTTTTCCTATCTTCATCAATTTTATTTATTAACTCTAAGAACGTCAAGAAAGAAGATGTAAAGAGGATCATCATTTAACTTAAAATATATGGCAGTAAACTTTGTGAAGTCAGGTCCAACCCATAACGCCATGTGTCCTACTCTTATACACATTGTATACTATCTATACCAGTGGTGGGCAAACTTTTATTATTAAAGTGTAAAAACTTTTAGAGGAGGGCCAGAATTTATATACTGGGATATCCACCCCAACAGCAGGGGTAGTTAAGAATTTATTGTAGTGTTCTAGCAACTCGATAAAAAAATGCAAAATCAGTATGTTAATCTTTGTCCCTTCACCACGCTTCTTTGCGCTCCTTATGAAGTAAGCGGCTAGTAGCTGGTTTCTTTACCTATTCCTCTGCTATGTTAATAATATCAATTAACCCATCGCAGTTCACTGCTGCGACTCACAGGTCTCTCCCAATGTTGGGAGGCTTTGGCCTACTGTTCCCACGCTGGCCAGACGGGTTGGTACAGGGTTTTATGTCGAGTTTTCCTTTTCTCGCAGAGATATCGTCTGCCAATTTTTCCGTTAGTCGCTACTTACGACACCCGTCGAATGAAATGGAGTGGTGATACGTTGTATTCTTTTTTCGTCACCACACGGATAAAATATCGCGGATATATATACTTACATATAATCACGCCTTTATTCCCGAAGGCTTGGACAGAAGTGAATTAACACCCACATTTCACCAATCATTGTTTTCGGCCGGGGGTGAACCTATTGCCGTCTTCCGGGCACTATTGTTGACTCGAGTCTTGTATATGTGCCTGAATCTGAGCTGTATATATATTTCTGATGTTAAACAACCTTATCCCTTAGTCGCCTTGTACTACACCGCATGGGAAGAGATGGGGTGGTCCAAATTCTTCTCTGCCGGGAACCACGTAGTAATAATATAGAATGTACTTTATACTTATGGACTGCCAAAATATCATTATCGCGGGTCATATACTATTCAATTCATGTCAAAGGACCGTCGGCGGGCCGAATCTGGCCCGCGGGCCGTACCTTGCCCATCACTGGTCTACACAATTCGTCCCGCCAAAACCTAAGGAGGTTAAAAGCCGTCCTTGGCATTTTAGAAGTTCTTGTAACACACGCATTGAAATGTACACTATTCTTTTAGTAATGTAAGTATTACTAAGTATGTGTTTAATGTCTATTTCTCGTACAAACTATAGCACTTCCTAGTTCACCCACCATGACAGAATGTAATGCTCAACTTACGTTAAATTGTATTAATTAAATTTATTTTCAAATATATAGTATTTATCGCAGGTTTATAAGTGCCCGGTTAATGGCAATAGGCTCGCCACCTATTACATTGGGATCTAAACATAAACTGGCGAAATGTAGGTGCTAACACCTCTGCCTACCCCTTCGGGGATATAGGCGTGAGTTTATGTTTATATATAGTACTCAAAACCTTGCTGTTCTCCTGTTCACAAACTGAAAATTTTAAAAACAAATTACTATAAGCGTATCACGACGCGTATAAGCAATCGTGTTTTCGGTAGCGGTTCAGAGAGAGTGGGATGGAGCTATACACAAGAATGCGCGAATGGTATAGGTACGTACATACCTTTGGTTTGACTTTTCGACCTGGTTACACCGGCCGTGGTTCAGGCTGACCCTGAACCTATACCATGATCGCGTTACTTCCCGTTAACTTTATTGTATATCATGGAACGCGATAGTTTAGAAGTTATTATGGAGCTATACATCCTATATAGCGCCATTCTTCACACTCTCTGAACGTGATATGTGTGTCGTGGTAGGCTCGCAGTTATATAAACGTGTTCTATTAGTCTCAGATACAATTTAAAAAGCTTAATATTGTATGATACTTCACCAGAGGTCTAACAAAATAAACATAATACATATATACATACAATCACGCCTTTATCTCCGGAGGGTTAGGGAGAGGTGAATTATTAACACCCACATTTCATCTTCGGCTTCAATTCTGTCCCACGTAATATGGGGTGAGCCTATTGCCGCCTTCCGGGCACTATTGTTGGCTCAAGCCATGCATCTGAGGCTAAGTCTGGGCTGTATATATCTGTCTGATGTTTAACATAATAATGTAAATAAAACAAAATATCTCCGGTTTTCATTGACCCAGTGATTGAAGAATTAGGTGAATTGACAACTTATTATAAATGTTTCACAAGTTTTTAATTATATTTATTCAAGTACGGTGTAGTGAGATGAAGTGCCAAACTAACACATTCATTGATGTAAGCTAGCATTTTTGTGTAGGGCAATGCAATAAATTTATTTATAAGTTGATGCCGTGCTTCATTTGTCTGTGGCCATTTCTTTTTATCGCTGCCACACTGTTAAGAAATGTTTACAAACGTTTGTAAACATTGTTTATAACACATTTGTTCACAATGTTAAAGGTAATGGTTGTAAACTATTCTGAACAAAACTTTTAGTAAATAAAAATTGTAACAAAATAAAAGATTTACTAACACTTGTCTAGATCTTAATGTTTGGCTCATACAGATCTAGCACTTTTTCTTTAAACAAAAATTAAAAGCTAATCCATTGAGTCAAATGTTCTTCTATTTCCGTGTAGGTAAAAGCCTCTAGAAATCGAAACTGCGTGACGATGTTATATTTTCAAAAGCTACAAAATGTTTATAAACATTTTCCATCAGTGTAGGAGCACCAAAAACATCTAACAACTCCTAACGGAATATAACAGTTTCTAATATAATGTTTTGTGTTTGAAGATGTTTGTAAACAGCAGTGTGGCAGCATCTTTAAATAGTTCATATTATAAATGCAAAAAAAAAATCACAAGGCGTTGAATTTTCTTATATGGCATATAAGTAATATTATTTACTTGTAGTCGCCATTCTAATTAAAAAGAAAGTATCCTATTACTGTCAATTCCACTGAAACGTCAGCGGCGGTGGCCTGAATTTGTGCTAGAAATAGGCGTCGCGCTGCCTTCCTTTGCCTTCAAACTACTATGAACTTTTTCTCCCTTAGATATGATTCAAAATGGTTTGTAATATTTTGCTTCAAAAAACCGCTGCCACTCGGTGCCCGTCCAGTGTGAATTAACCCATAGTGATAGGTGCAATTCTGTTCTTTGTATATTTTTAGTGGAATCGCAGTACAAATGCACGTTCTCAGTATAAGGCGTTAAAATATTTGGGATGACCGATTATAACCCCTCGTTTTTAACCAGGTTTAAAACGTGTATTGGACAATATGTCACAGACTTCAGTGTGAACCCAAACGTGTTTTAAACTTGTATAGTACTTGTTGACGGCTACACATACAGTGTGTGTGTGAGCGAAAAAGTATCTGAAACAGTCCCAATACATGTATAAAAGTCGTCTACAACTTTTGTAGTAAACAAATTTACAAATTCGCTTCTTGGTGAAAATAAGAGGTTATTCGTGGTCCGCGGATCGAATAAAAGTTAATTTTTTCCGCCTATTCTTGATAATCACAGCAACTACCAAAATGCAATATGCTACATAGTACTTCCAACAGTGACGTGATTTTCCAGTAACCGTGAAGGTCACAGTATAGTCCACATTCCAAAAAGTATTATTTTTCATTTATTTTGGTAATGTCACAAAATGGCATCCTCTTAACAAAATTTTTTTTTTTCATTCTAAAAATACCGTGAATTTTCTACATTATAATTTTTTACATATCTAGATAGTATGAGTTCAAATTTTCTTAAAATAAAATATAAGATAAAAGTAGAAAAATAAAAATACACTGTACTTCTACTTCACAATGCTTCCATCAGTCAGCCACATATCACAAAATGTTACAAACTAGATAATTCTAAAATTCTTCGAGCTTTATATTTAAAGAAATAAACATAAAAATATAAAAAATGTTGCAATATTAAGTTCTCTTGTTTAAGAGTCATGAAATGTTCACTATGTTTCTATATTAAACAGAGCACATAGACAAGCTTTTAGTTTTCTTATAATGATTTTAATGACTTTGGATATCACATCCATACGGTCAATATTAACAGAAAGAAAATAGAAAAAAATCTTAAGTCATTATATTTTTGGTCTACAAACTACATTTAAACGTTTGGATTTTTATTTTTCAAATAGAATAGAATAGAATAGAATTTTGGAAAATTCTATATTTAAAAATTCAAAAATGTATTATTATTGAAAATCTTATAAATGCCTCGTACACACCAAGCGAACAATGGACGAACCCGACTGAACCTGGGACTTCTTGTGTGAAGCAGGAATCATCACACGTTCGAAATAGTGCGAATAATCAACGAATCCCACTCGTTTTTCGATCGCCTTCGTTCAATTTGTGTGTACCCTGCATCATATCTGGCTCAAGTGAACAGAATGCTCTTTAAGCTCTCATGATACATCAAACTGTTTGTTCAGTAGATTGTATCAACTCTAATACATATTGTAAATATTGTTAAATTATTGTTGTACTACTACCAATACTTAGGTTCCATTACTACATGTCTATTGCAACGGTATTATGCACTATGAATGTTATCCTTCCCCCTCTTTTTAACTGGAAATCTGTAGATAGAAGATATACCTGTTTTTATTTAAGATGTAAAAATAAAAAGGGACTTCAGGCCGTTTCCAGGTCTATGGTAGTCTGACACATTATTATCATGTTTGCTGTACATGATTTTTTTTTTACGTGCGCAAATTCCCCACCACCGGAGCCGGTGGAAGAGGTTATGTCGGACTCGAACCGACCAAAACGCACGCCGCCTGTGGGTCGTTTTTGGTTGCCGAAGGTGAAGTTGACAGGCAAATCCCACGCACCCCGGCCGACACAGGGCCATCTCTTACGATCTGGCCCTCTTCTCGGGTGTGGGGACTACAGAGTCCCCAAACCAGCAAACATGATATAATAATTGTGACCATTGTAAAGTGCGTTTCTTGTTTGTCTCGAAGGCTTGTCATATCCTTCTCTGGATTCGGTCATGTGGGGACCCGATATCCACAAGCTAGATGTCACAAAATTATATCTATTGCTTAACAATGATAACTATGCAAATATGTAATAAAAATGTCTTCTATCTGCAGTTCAAAATAATACATCTATTGATTAGATAGGGTATTACTTTGAGCTAGAAATGTATAGGTTATATTTAGTAAATTATAGAATTAAACACTGAAATATTCTATAAAAGAATGTGGAAGTGGCTATTTTAAATATATATCTAGAGTGAATCGCACCTCAACGTAACAATGCATGCATGAGACGTGTTCGTTCAGGAATCAGAAGCAATAAAACAAAGCATTAGATATTTTTATTAAATCAAGTTATACAATATACATAATGTTATAAAATTATTGTAAATAGAAAAATA
Source organism: Eilema griseolum (assembly GCA_963662185.1). Taxonomy (NCBI): domain Eukaryota; kingdom Metazoa; phylum Arthropoda; class Insecta; order Lepidoptera; family Erebidae; genus Eilema; species Eilema griseolum. Next base: position 3,488,007 of record OY759232.1, read on the forward strand.
TATTCCCTTCCTTTATGGTTACTTAGCCACTTCCTTCATGTCATAATAACTTATATATAAAAAATAAATGTTAAATGAATTTAAATGTAAATGTTAAATGGATTTAAATGTATCGTGTAAACACTAGTGCCACTTAAATAAAATAAATTTAAAACATATGCTTGAAAAAACTTCTGGCTATAATCACAAACCAAACACTGCTTTATAAAAAAAAAGTTGTGAAGAAAAAAATATATCTATGAATAAAAAAAATAGTTTCTTGTCCCTGGAGACATTTTTGTCCCGGACGTTGTTATGTAAAATAAAAAGAAATAAATATAAAATATTAAATGGAACATAATAAAGAAAGAATATGGTTGTTGTAAATTAATAGATATATATTTTTTCTATTTAGTTGGACTGCCGGGATGGCGTGAAGTTTCACGCGTGTGCAGTGGGGTAGGTAGACTAACTAATAGACATTATTTGCACACAATTATTTTCATTCACCACTTTTATTTTTTGAGAATGAGGGCTAAGTATGCGATGCAGTCGCGATATTGTTCTTGCGAATGTTAGCTCTGATTAGGGCTGCCATTCGTCGGGGTTTCCCCGGATTTGTTCTAGTTTAGAAGGCGGTTGATATGGTTGAGATGGCAGCTCTAGCTCTGATACTCAAATGTTTCCAACCTACCTATTAATTCGTGCCAAAATATGTAAATTAATATAACCAGCATATTATGATCTCTAGTTATGTTTTACACTGTTGTGAAACCACACCGTTTCAATAGTTATTCTGTAGAGTACGTAATCATTTGACACTGTATTGTAATGATTTTTTAATGATTGTCCTAATTTTGTGTTCTGCACTAGCGGCACAGAAAATCTCTTTTCTAACAGGGTGTAACTTCCCTGGTGTTGCACACGTTCATAGGTCAAGGTAACCACTTTCCATCAGGTGGGCCGTGTGATTGTCTGCCACCTAAGTTGTATAAAAAATAAAAGATATTTTCTTATCATAGACGTGGTTGATACACCGTGAAGTCAAAGTCAAGACAGAAAGTGTAGACCATTAAAATGACACTTACAATATATATTAAAGATTAGTTTAGCAAATGGACCCGGTTCCAAAGTCAGCGGGCATTTTTTTTTGGTTAACATATTTACCAACATTGGTGCATAATATGCGTAGTTACAATTGACGCCCCTACGGTATATCAACCTTTTTTACGTGCTTTTTCGCACGTATACCCACACACCGGAGCCGATGGAAGAGGTTAAATCGGACTCGAACCCACTAAAATCCACGACGCCTGTGGGTCGTTTTTGGTTGCCGAAGGTGAGGTTAACAGGTATATCACTCTCGATCTGGCCCTCTCCTCGGGTGGTATATCAACATTGTATGATATTATTACATATTCAGTTTCGTCCTATATAAGCGTGGTTAAATATCAAATATTATCAAATCATTGGAATATCTTGAGAAAAAATATATTTAGAATATAATCTTTAATCTAGATAAATGTTATCTCAGTGTCAAATGGTTATCTATCTCGTGATTATTCTTTTTAGTGCTGTTATAGATTAAGCTAAGTTGTCGAAATGTCTAATATCTCAAAGTACGGTTGATGTATTTGTAAGCCTTTAACCAGTCCCACAAAGTGAGTCTGTGTGTATTTGAGGGCGTCTATTAACGGCGCTGAGTCTAATAAAAAGTATCTACTTAAGTGTGATTCTGTTTTAAATTTACGTGAATATCATTCATTGAGATAATAAAATAATACTAAATAAATCGCGATAATAATATGTTAATACTGTTGATTGATGGCGCTTGGTGGAACCTGCTACACAGTTTGAATAAGACACTTTGTTTTTTTCCACTGTATTTGAAAATGCCGTGAGGCGAAACCGATCATGTGAAAAATATAATACAGTGGAAAAAGTACAAAGTGTCTATTCAATTCGCGATTATATAGTGTTATTTAAAGTACATTTTAGTCACTTTTATCGTTGGTATTGAAAGTGAATACCTTAAAACTCTACTAGATGGCGTTGAAAGCCCATAATCAATAGATATTACTCTATATACGAACGGAAAATTACACCCCGTCCGTTATGTGTTAATGTATTATCCTTTCATAGTGCCCGCTTGACAAATTATCAATCTTAAATTAATTAAATGTTTTGAAATAATCATCAATAATGCAACAATTAAAAAAAATGGCGTTTCTAGTAGTCGATTTCGATTGTAACATTTTAAAATTATTGTAATAAAAACACAGTCGATCGATTTACTAAATCCCTAAAATTGATTTCCGATTGACGTGACCTTGTCAATGAAATATGACGTATTGGCGCCTAATTTTTGACGTTGACCCTAGAACAAAGTTATATCGATCACTGAGTGTGAACTGTCTAAAATGCAATAATATAGTGGATGAACTACAGATAAGAAATGAATTATAAATTGATCAGTCACCGCAGGCATCATTGTATTCCTGAATCCAAAATTATTATTTAGCAGTAGCATCATCTAAAACTAATTGTCTCATTTTATAGGACAAAGCTTTGCACTCAATGTACAGCACTAATAAGATTTATCACTCTACATATTTCGTACCCATATTAAAAAAAACTATATAATTATGTATCATTTTAAGTATATCTAGTTATAATAGCGAATTTTGTGTTATACTTGTTAATGAAAATTGTCAATGGAGAATTTGGTAAATGCAAGTCGTAGCTCAGTGGTCAGAGAATTCGTCCTGTGAGGGACTGATCGCTGGTTCACGTCCTGGTCCTCGATTGTACTAAAGCAATACCACAGACACTGCAAAAAACGTCATTTTTTTTTTTAATCTGACTTTATTTTTATACGCCTTAAGTTCAAAATTAAATGAATAGAGTTTAATTACACTTTTTCATTCACTCTGCAAAAAACCATAATTTTGGACTTTATGTGCATTGATTTAAAGTCTAAAATTCAATTAATATTTAGTAGTCTGTGGTATGACAATGGTTTTGCTGTAGCAGAATCAAGGTCCTGTCTGAGCGTTCCACTTTTTCCAATGTTAAATGATTTGTGTTGTAAGTCTGCATGTGTGGAATGTTGGTGCTAACTTAATTTTGTGTTCATTATGTTTCCAGCGATGCGCGTGCGCAACGGTACCGTTAATTTGAGTATACAGTGTATTTTGATATTATTTATGTTCACGTTTGTAAATAAGTATACAGAAACGGCATATCCTTGTTCTGTAATTAGGTAAGACTCCACAATAAATACACTGTCGGTGAAACATATTGTTTTATTTAGTCTCTAAAATATGTAAAGTAATTACAAAAAAAAATAGAAATAATAACTAAATTACATACACGATTAAAATAACATTGTTTTGTTCAGACTAGCGATAAAAGCAACAAATCGACATAACTGCCGATTCGAAAACTAAAAGTATTTTCACAATTATTTTGAGTACCTTTAATACCTACTTATACAAGATTATTTTACAATTTAAGAAATTTATTGAATATCAATATTAAAACATAAATACACAAAATAGATTCGCGATCATGTCGGGTCAAACAACCCACTCCGCATCGTTCACGGCGCAAAGGTGCCCATGATGCTGGCCGCGTTGCCAAGCTAAATCGCAATGGCCATTCTTTGCCCCAGGAACAAATTACATTATTTTGTTGAGAATGAAAAAATCATGATCAATTATTTATTGACTTTGACGCCGGCTTATGTACAGTCAGCGTCAAAAGTAGATATTTTCAGATTTTTAAGATTAAATTTTGAGCAGTTAATATTCCTTAGTGAAAATTCTGTTACTACTCAGTGGGCAAATCTCTTAAAATTTTGATTAAAACGTGCTAAATAATTTTTAAGGAAGATTTTTAAGTTTGAAATCTGTACAATGATCATCTAGTTTGGACGGTGACTATACCATCATAAAGTTAATATATTACAAAACGTACTGGTCCCGTCATTTAACTGTTAATATGCTCTATTGAATGAATAATTAATGTTCAATATTACCTATTTTCGGTAGGCACACTCACACGTTTGGCTTACTTCGAATATCCAGCAATATCCAGAATTTGACATAACATAACATAAACTCACGACTGTATCCCCGAACGGGTAGGCAGAGGTGCTAGCACCCACATTTCGCCAGTTTATGTTTAGGTCCCAATGTAATAGATGGCGAGCCTATTGCCATTAACCGGGCACTTATAAACCTGCTATAAATACACACATAACTTCGAAAAGCATCGAAAAGTCATTGGTGTGTGCCACGGTAAAACCTGAGATCGAACCCGAGACCTCGTCTCAACAGTCCACTACCCATACCACTAGGCTACCGCGGTTTATTTTGAACTATTAGGAATCTTGCTTCCTGTACTGATAAGTAACTTTTATAGGAGGTAGGACACGGCGGTATTTCCGCCCAATTGAGCAGTCCGACTGGGGAAGTAGGTACCTCCGCCCTACAGAATACCGCGGCTATAATAACTTCGTGTTGTGTTCCCAGCGGTGAGTAGAGTAGCCAGAGCTCACTGGAGAATTTGTGCTGTCAGTGGGATGACTAAAGGCTTGTCCTGCTTTGTCCGCTACACTAATGGCACAGAGACTGTGCTTACAGGGTCGGCAGCGCGAGTGTGGCTTCTCTGGTGTTACACATGTCTATAGGCTACGGTAACCACTTTCCATCAAGTGGGCCGTGCGCTTTTCTGCCACCTAAGTGGTATATAAAAAAAAAGTACCAGTTGGCTAGGTAGAGTGCGACAGCCTTGATATAGATTTGTCATTGGACGATCTCCAGTGACGTCACCCAGTGTCGGTAGATTAGTGGTTAAGGAGTCGGCCTTACGATCGAGAGGTACCGGAGTTCGAATCCTGGCCATTATACTACCGACGTGAACCCACTCCCAGCACAAGCAATTTAGCTTAGTTGGAGGGGTTAGAGGGAATATTAGCACATGAGTAGATAATGGGTAAATAAAAATTATAAAAAGAAAATTATTAGAGTAAGTAATTTGTAAAATATTCTATCATACTTGTAACGGTTCAAGAGCTTTACTTGGAAGTGTTAGTACACGAGTTTTATCTCGAATGTTATAAGCATGGGCGTAACGTATAGGGGGGGAGGGGTGTTATTAGTAAGGCCGGGTATTCATAGCCTATCATACTGAATAATAAAACTATTTAACAAATGTTTTTTTTTTACCTTAACCTATTGTGACAACCCTACCAAAATAGGTATCAATTTTACACGTTCTTAAGAAGCTTTGTCTCTGTTCGGTTTATCTACTCATAGTAAATCCGGTTGCTAATGTTCTTTAAATAAAAATTAGTGTGGCCAATGACAACATCTATCGAGGGCGCTTTTTTTTAAATTATACAACTGTTCGGAACTTTTCGCGATTAAATCATGGAACTTACTATTGCAGAAATAGTAAGTTCTACGATTTAGTGGCGTTTTTAGTCCGCTGGAATGCGTTCTTGGAGACAGCATCTAAAGACCTTAGAAAGAAGTTTACTTATAATGCTAAAGTTATTTTTTTATTAATTACTTCAAATCCGGCGTACTACTGCCCAAATATGTTCTTAGATCTGACAAGGTAGATCTAATCAATTTGGCGGGTATGGTCGGCCGGTTGAGTCGTTTGTACGCCGCGTACCGGTGGCACCCTCCGAAGCTGTAGTAGTAGTTGCCGCCCTCCGAACCTTTGATCCACAGGATGTCTATCGGAGGCACGTACCCGACTTCTTCCTCTTTCTGTAAAAGTACGTTTAGACATGTTTTTATTTTTACTTAAAATATTGTTGCTAGATTCTTATTATTAGAGCATCTGGCTGCGGAACCTATTCAGACTCCACTCATAGGCCACCAAAAATGTTGACGCAACCTATGACCCCTGTATAGATTGTTGACGTGAATGGACACTCCACCGTCTTGACCTCCGGTATAGATGAAGTGCGTTGAATGTGACTTTTGTTTTTTTACGTGCGCAAAATCCCCACCTAAGCCGGTGGAAGAGGTTATGTCGGACTCGAACCGACCAAAACGCACGACGTCTGTTTTTGGTTGCTGAAGGTGAGGTTAACAGGAATATCCCTCGCACTCCGGCCGACCCAGGGCCATCTCTCTCAATCTGGCCCTTTCCTCGGGTGTGGGGACCACAGAGTCCCCAACTCGTCCCCGGAAATGGGGAGGTGCGCCGGCGCCGCGGGTGATTTGGGTGATCAGCATGGTTGCTTTCGCTTTTCATAATAAATAAATACATAAATATTCTACAACATTCTACACAACGCTATTTAGAGGCCGTGGTGAGCATGTTCTCTAAAATCCAGAATGTCAATAAGGTAGGCCGAAGAGGACTTTTAAATGTACTAAATAGTAAATTCCATTGTAATACCTTTGGTCAGCAATAAATGATTAGATTGAAATGATCAGCAATATATTGATTATATTATTAACTAGTAGGTACTCGTACATACTAGTTGTTTTTGTAAATACATATCAGACATATTGTTACGACTGACGTCGATATCTCGAAAACTCGAAATTAAAACGCATTGTTAGTGACGAGGTACTCTAGCGTTTGGCATAGAAACATCTAAAATCACCAACACAAAGTCACAACCTACCTACCGCCAAGAATAGCTAAAATTCGAGAACGAACTCGAAGGTCAGCGCCCTGGCGGCACTTACAAAAGGAAGTAGGTAGGTAGTTATCGCTCGCGTATTTTCTAGATGATTCGACCCTCCTAATTGAGAGGTATAAAAACAGGCTCGCATAGCGACACCATTCATTCTGTCTTTGAGACCGACAACGAACGTCAGCGAGCTTAAGCGACCGAAGAAGATTCTACCTGCGACCTGAGCACGACTGTGGACTACTGTGAACTACTGAGCGACTGGAACTGTTGAAGAGTACTGTGTGTACTAGTGATTTAATTTTCTAGTTTGTGGCGAGCTAATAAATCTCTTCGTTGAGTAAACGGCATTTAATTGTACCCCGTGCACGTAACAATATAAAACCACCCAGACCAATGCAAATATTTGTGTGAACGAATATCGTGCAAACATATATTTGCTCTAAGCTGTAGTCGAACTCGCGTCGAAAAGAGTTTAATAACACTTTTTCATTCATTTTACAAAACCCATTTATAATTTTAGACTGTTAATTTTTTTTTAAATTATACCACTTAGGTGCCACACTCGCGCTGCCGACCCTGTAAACACAGAGTTTCTGTGCCGTCAGTGTAGAGGACAAGCCAGTCTTGTCCTCTACACCCACTGACAGCACAAATTCTCCAGTGAGCTCTGGCTACCCTACTCACCGCTGGGAACACAACACGAAGTTATTATAACCGCGGTATTCTGTAGGGCGGAGGTACTTCCACAGTCGGACTGCTCAATTGGGCGGAAATACCGCCGTGTCCTACCTCCTACATTCGGCGGCGCGCGTGGCGCGCCTCCCCGTTTCCGGGGACGAGTTGGGGACTCTGTAGTCCCCACACCCGAGAAGAGGGCCAGATCGTGAGGGATGGCCCTGGGTCAGCCGGGGTGCGAGGGGTAAGCCTGTCAACCTCACCTTCGGCAACCAAAACGACCCACAGGCGGCGTGCGTTTTAGTCGGTTCGAGTCCGACATAACCTCCTCCACCGGCTCCGGTGGGGAGGTATCCGAGGGGATTTTGCGCACGTAAAAAAAAAAAAAACCTACATTTATTTTACAAAAAATTATGTTAATGACAGTGGTTTTGCTTTAGCAGAATCGGTTCAGGTCCAGCTGACAGATGAGATTAACTTAGTCCTGCGGGTCTTAGTAGGGTCTAATACAGCTTGGGGGAAAGTGTACTGGGCCTTGATTCTGTTAATGCAAAACCACATACTACGGAGACTGCTATAAATTCCATTAAATTTTAGACTTCAAATTAATGACCTTAAAATTCAAAATAAAAGGGCTTTTTGCAGGATGAATGAAATAACCGCGGTAGCTTAGTGATATGGGACTGCTGAGCCGAGGTCTCGGGTTCGATCCCAGGTTTTACCATGGCACACACCAATGACTTTTCGATGCTTTTCGAAGTTATGTGTGTATTTATCGCAGGTTTAAAAGTGTCCGGTTAATGGCAACTAGGCCCGCCCCGCCACCTATTACATTGGGACCTAAACATAAACTGGCGAAATGTGGGTGCTAGCATCTCTGCCTACCTCTTCGGGGATATAAGCGTGAGTTTATGTTATGTTATGAATGAAAAAGTGTAAAGTAACACTTTTTATCTCATTTTGGACTTTAAGTTTAATGAAATAAAGTCTAAAATGTAAGATAGGTATTTAAACTATCATGGTCACTCACATCAGTATCAAAATAAACGGGATATTTACCATGTTATATAGGACTAACAAAAAGAACGGTTACATGCCGAATCAAGGAACACATCAGAGGAATCAAAAACTATGAACCGCATAAATCTGCAATCGCTCAACATTTGTTGGAGTCCAGTACGATCCACTGGATCGAGCTACATAACCCTCAGATGCTCTCGACAGAACGTCACTATATACCAAGACTGGTTAGGGAAGCGATTGAAATCAAAAAGTATAAAAATTTCAATCGTGAGGATGGGTTTCAACTGCCGAACTTCTGGCATCCAGTGGTCCGTCATTGCAAAACAACCGGGAACAAGCCAAAACAAAATCGCGAGTGGATACAGTAAGCATCGTGTGTCATGAACGTGATCGAGATCGGCTTTGAGTTTGTAGTGAGAGTGAAACCATTGGTAGTGCAGATACGCGTAGTAAAAGAACTCGAAAGAGGGAAGATCGATATAATTACTCCTGGCAAAAAACTTTTTCTCTGTTCACCGCCACTACTCCAGTTCCTCCGTGATCATGGTGTTTGCAACAACGCCGAAATATCGGAAACTCAACACAATGAAACATGGTAAATATCCCGTTTATTTCGATACTGATCTAAAATGTAATGCCATTATTGGCAGTGTCTGTGGTATGATATTGGTTTTGCTTTAGTACTTTTTAGGGCCTGGACTGACTGACTTCAACTCTGTCACTACCTTCCCCATATCCTACTTCAAGTTACAACGATCACATATATCTAGGTAAGTACCTGTTCCTTCCTATCAACAGAATTAATCCAGTAGATTAAGATTACACTTTTTAGTAAACAACTACAAACTGTAATTACCATAGCGTGTTTGCGTCGATAATATTGACAAATAACACGTCACGAACATTTTCAGCAACAGATCGCACTTACCTAAACATATAAATGCAGATAGGTAGGTAAAGTCAGCAGCAATAGTAGCTAACTGAAAACTGAAAGTCAAAACTCCATGATTGATTGATATTTGTGGTAATTTTCGACTAATGCTACACTGTCCCTAATGTGTTTCAATTATTGGCCGATGAATTGGTTGTTTGTACTGTTGTCAAAAGTTGATAATCTAAAACTCTGTCAAAAGTATCTGATAGTCTAGCAAATCATAAATTGATGATTATTAAGTGTACCTACTGACACATAACAGCCAAAGAGGGGTTATGATTTTGACAGGCTATGTAAGTATGTATGTAGGTTCATCTGTTGATCTGTTCCCTCATAGCTACTGAACTACTTTTTAAAACGGGGCAAATGAGGTATCTTTAGAAGCGTCTTGGTCGTCCGCTGGTTATAGGTTATATGACGTATCACTGAATCAAATGTAGCGCCCTCTAGCGTTTATAAAGTACTGTATTAAAAATAAATTTGAGATAAATTTACCATGTTTGGTATCATCTGAAAGGAATTAATTAACACATTCCAAATATGTATAAATTATAGGTGTTGCTTGCCCCAAAATAATATAAGTAAATAAAAAAATAGGTTTAAAACTAAAACCCGACTACTGAAAAATCACGCTTCAAAAAGCAATGTACACGCTTTAAATAAGAAAATATCAAGGATAGTCGTGATCGTATGCCACTTAGTCTAACAAAATAATACATTCTAGGAAAAAGTGTCATTTTTCAGTACTCAAGTTTTAGTTTTAAACTTATTTTGACATTGTTATCAGTTAGCTAGTTTGCCGCTGACTGTACAAATATGTTTATCGTTTACAAATATAACAATACCACATCACCTCTCGATAATTTTTATGTCAAATTACATCGACCTCTTATTTTGAACACTATTTAAGTTATTACTTATCATAAGAATTAAACAAAATATTTTTTTTTAGATAAAGTAATCTGCAAGATTTTATATTGTATGAAAAATAAACTTAGTAATCTTAGGTTAAAGATTACGTATTGTCGTGGTCGTATAGGTAGCATTTAAAAAATGTTATATAATACTTTTAGGTTAATTTTATGGATTAAAATATTTGTAGCCGAAGGTTCCGATAATTCGTACGAATGTCGGTAGATGGCTCTCAACCATCGCCGTAAGACGTATATTTGTACAGAAGAATTTGAATGGTTTCGGGCGAAGGTTCTGTGGCTTAGTGGTCAGAGCGTTCCCCCTGTAAGGGAAAGATCGCGAACCGATTCCATTTTTCGACTGCTATGCAGGAGGTGCGGGTTCGATTCCCGCTCAGTGCAAATATTTGTATGCATGAATATGTATATTTGCATTGGTCTGGGTGTTTCTATGTATAATATGTAGGTATGTATTTACAAAAAAAAAAGGATCTAAGTATGTTTATCCGCATTCTAGATGCCATAACACAAGCTAGTTAAGCTATGCTTACCATGGGTCTAGATAGCGTTGTGTAGAATGTCGTGAAATATTTATTTATTTATTTATTCTATATATTACCTAATCGCTTTGAATAGTTAGCACAGTAAATGCTTAAATTTTCATACAAAAGTTAAGTTAATTGTATCGATCGATAGAACTACTGGCAATCTGTCTATATTCGAAGAGGGCCAGCTCGAGAGATGTCCCCGAGGCTGGGCCTTCCTTCCGCAACCTATAGCCCTCAAACAGCGGACGTTTTAGTCGGTTCAAGTACGACATAACCTCCCCTACCGGTTTCGGCGAGGGGGTATCCGTGAGGACTTTTCGTAAAATAAAAAAAGTCTAAATACATTTGTCTGTAAAATGTTGAAATAATATGTAATTACTTAATGCCATCTTACGAGAGCGATGCGATGGATGGAACTGTGTAGTGTATCTACCCGTTAGATGGCAGTAGGTCATCCCTATTACATGGGGTTAAAAATGTTGTGGACGATTAAAGTGATTGTAAAATGCCAACACCAACATCTCCTCTGCCTATTACTTTGGGAATTTACCTAGCAATTAACTGAGTACTTAATAAGTACGAGTCTACAAGTCATAAAATTGTTCCATGATTTATATATTTTGTATGGATAAGCCCTTTCTGTATTAATTTTAAACAAACGTAGCTCAGTGATTATGGAAAGGCCCTGAGCTCGAATCTTGGCCATTAGGCCAATACAGACTTGACCCCACGCCTAACAGAAGGAATATAATAATTTTGGTTACTAATATTGTTAAAAAATGTAAGTCTGAGCAGGGCCAAATCTAGGGGGGGCAAGCCGGTGCACGTGCCCCCTGATGCTTTCATCTGCAAATCTTCTCTCTCTCAAATCTCAAAATCTTATCTCATGTGACTTTACCTTATGGTAAGAGGCAAGTTCCCAGCGCGGGCGGTGGAATGTGTTGACTCGTCTCAAGGTCAAGAACATCACCACGGGACCCGATGGCATTCCAGGTCGAGCTTCTCAAGGGGAAGATGCTCTCAAGCCCTAACTGAGAGAGCTTCTGAGCACATGTTTGTAGCGGGATCAGTTTCCGCATCAGTGGAAGACGGGGGGGATACTGGGGTCTCCGTCCAAAAGAAGAGGCGCCTGCGCAGACTTACCGTCCGCCTACCGACCCATAGTATTATTTAACGAGGTGTGAAAACTCTTTGAAAGAGTTACAGTGAAACATCTCAACGAGCGCCTTTTGTCGCATTAGGGAGGCGCGTGTATCATGAAGTGGGTTGTGGAGCGGATCTGGCGGCTGCGACTCGAGATGGCTCTGCATAGAACTAAGACTCTGTTCTCCGTGGGCCTCGGACCGTGTTACCCGAAGAATCCAGCCTCATAGATTCCGAACAACAGAGCTCATGAGGCGTGGCGGTGACTAAGATGTCGGAGGTCGTTCAACGATCTTCATCGTTCATGAGCGCAAGCCAGGACAAGGTGACAGGATACCTGTCCACATAGTAGAAACGGCATAACGAAATGCTTTGGCCACATCCCGGGCAAAAATTTGATTCCCACCGATCTCGAAACCGATGATTGATGGCTCTGGGTCAAGTGCAGTGAGGTATATGTCGGTTTTAGTCATAGATATGGTTAAGATTTCATGAGGGTATTCACTTGAATACCATGGGGGTATTCAAGTGAATACCATGAATACCATGGGGGTATTCAAGTGAATACCCCCATGGTATCCGATATCCGTACGAAAAAAGTAAGTGGGGCTGGCAATTAATCAGTTTTGCCCCGTCTAAAAATATGAAGATGCGGCTGCAGTCTGAGGGCTCTGGTTATCCACGGATATCACATCGACCATCGCCAATTTGACCGGTGTGGGAGTAGCCCCTGTCAGTTGGAGATGATGTATTACAAAAGGGCAGGGTTACCTGCACCCATCCAGAAAGTGATATTAAGAAGTGTAACATCAGTAAAGAAACGCTAACTACACACACACACTCACAAACTCACCCGGTCCAGTCCTAAAGATGTTATTAGCTAATTCTTCGCCATATGGCAAATATGTATAGAAAAGCAAGTCTCTGTGAACAGGTTTTGCAATTCAATTGGAACTTGTTTTCATTCAAGTACCTAATAAGATTTTATGCATTGAGAGATAATTCGGGTCAATAAGTATGTGGCATAACTGGTAACTAAACTAGGTTGCTTGACTGCTCTGGGTATTAGTTGAGCACTTAGGTACGTGTTTCACAAGGGTAGGTTATTCTTATTCATCGGAAAAGTAGTGAGGTTATTGTAAAGGGATTGTATTAATTAGTTTGTAAATATTAGGTTACGACACTATCCCATTAGGTATCCCCTGTAAAGGTAGTGTCAGTGTGTGTGTAATTAAATAAAAATAAATATTAATAATATTTAATACACATCATAGAAATGTCAATATTTGGGACCAACAGTAAACATGGTGTTTGAGTGTTTTCAGAGATTTTTAAATAATTTAAATAGTTACAAATAGCGTTCAGCATTAAAAAGCTTATAGGTAATTACGTAAAAAAGTGTTCATTACCTCCAGAGTCTATCTCAAAAGTTCAAATCAACCAGGCCTGCTCGCCGTTACATGTTGTTTATGGTCGTGGCTCTGGCGCAGGCCTTCCTATCAGAGTTTGAGTGCCAAACGGCAGTCGCTCTCGCAAAAGCAAGTGAAAACCTACCAGCTTTGAATATAACCAGGATTAACGTCAGTGTAATGGTGATGAGTGATGATGGTGGTATCTGGTATCAGCTACACAAAACCTACATAATCTTCTCAAAACGCTCCGAGCCAACTTTAACACATTTATTGAATGAAATTTTAAAGCATTTAGTATGCTAACTATTCCTCAGAGCATTCCATTCAGTAAGGGAAAGATCGCGTGTTCCAATTCCGCCTGAACTGATTAAATTTTTTGCTATCTTAATCGATTTAACACATTTATACCTTATATTAGTATTTTCAGATCAGAAGCTTATCAAATTATTTCTTTTTATGAAACTACTATTCTCGTTAACCATTATTCCTTGGTTGCCTACCAGTAGTTGAAAACAAAAAGAAGATATGTCAACAGTACCAACCTGTATGGTCTCCATGAGCGACAAGACCTTTGCCTCAGTCAGTTCCGGTATGAACGGCCTGATGATGACCGACATGGGCACGTCATGCACCTCCTCCTTCCACGCGCTGTGCACGCTCGTCATCCTGGGCGCTACGATCGACAACAAGATTGAGCTTAAGATACACATTTACTTTTTAAACAAGTCTTAAGATTCGTAAATATTACCACACACTATCGTTTTATCGCCTGTGACAAAGTATATCGACAGTTATTTAATCAATATCTGTAATCGTAAAGATTGTAAGCTAATATTTATTTTATAAAACATTACTATCGCCTCACATTAGTACGGAGGAACAGCACCGAAATATCGGAAACTCAAAACAATACATGTTAAATATCCCGGTTACTTTGATACTAAGATGATTTCGAAATTTAAGAATTCGTTTGAAGACTGGAGATGACAGATTCGGTTTGTTTAGTCAACTAAACGATAAAATAATCCCGGGGAGGTATTTTTACACGGCCCACCTGAGAGAAATTGGTTACCGTGACCTATGAACATGTGTAACATCAGGGGCGTCACACCCGTGCTGCCGACCCTGTAAGAACAGAGTTTCTGTGCCGTCAGTGCAGAACACAAAACAGGACAAGCCCTTGGTCTTTCCACTGCAACAAAAACTCTCCAGTGAGCTCTGGCTAAACTACTCACCGCCAGGAACACAACACGAGGTTATTATAGTCGTGGTATTCTGTAGGGCGGAGGTACTTCCCCAGTCGGACTGTTTAATTGGGTAGGAAATACCATCGTGTCCTAGGCACCTCTTACAAAATAATGTTTCACGGCTACCAGAGAGACCTCTCCATAAAATCACCTTGTTGTCTAGTGTGTTTAGGTACTGACTGTCACTTTCATTTATTCATACGAAATAGAGAAAAAGACCCCGTACCTCACGCGGGTTTTCGTGGAGAAATCAAGAAAGATGGAGACGCCTGCGACAGTGGCCGACCTGCCGGAGGCTCGGAACCTAGCTAGAAGCTTAGAGAAAGACCCATGGACTCACTGCGTGGTTTTGGTATATATATATATATCCTATAGATTGTGGTACTTATTTTATAATAAGTATGTGTTAAAAAAATATGAGGATTAAATTGGGACTCCTTTGTCCGCACTTAGCCTCCCTTTTTGGGCCATTGTGCGTACTCACTGTGCCAAGGATTTATGATCGTTGGGGGGCAACTGCGTTGCATTCCGGTATTATGTGAGCGGCCGTTTCCTCGGCAACGAAACATCCCCTGCAGAGGGCTTTACACCGATAGTATACAGGTCGCCATAACAGTTCTTCTTAGACTCATTCTGTCTAAGTTAAAATATGAGGAAAAAAATATCAGCCATAATGGGGTCGTCGCCGCGTCGGTCAACGGCATCGTCACCTATCTACCTACGTATAACTAGTGATTGAAATACTTTGTAATGGACTGCACGATTTCAATTAAATTAATGGTATAATGGTGATTAACTCACATCCCTATATATAGCAATCCATAGCTAATCTAATAGTATTAATGTTACTTCATGTCGTCTTTGCACTTCTATAACAAACAACAGGATCGCAATGATATTTTTGTTAGTTGCTTGCATTGCATAGTTGCCCTCCGAAATATTAACACTGATTAACATGAAAAATATGAACATTACAATAAATCAATAAAGAACTGTTATTTTTTAATCTGCAGAAGCCAAAACTTAAATTTTAAAATTATTGTTTATTATTTTATGTAAAGTTTTAATGCTAAGTGGCCGGTGACTTTGAACCAGTTAAGCAAATATGGATGGCTAATTGTACATGTTTGAGCAGATTCCTAACGCAAAATCTAGTGAAAAAGGATATTCCAATGCATACTGGGTAATGTAGAGTTATTTTTTTAATGTTTTTTTTTGCTAAAAGTTCATTTAAAATTGTTGAACGAACCTTGAGCAACTATTATTTATTCTGTGCCTAAGTAACAGATGCAACTAGTGTATTTAATTGGTTAATCTGTGGACAGGTGCATTGAAAAAAACAACGCATTTTTTGTACCTATTTATTATTTAGATATTTAAAGTAGCTGTAGTTAGTTTAATTTTTCTATATTGTTGCACAGTCACGCTCACAAGGTAAACGTAACTAACTACCATACTGTACTGTACACGCAGATCGATTGCGAACTGTGTACATAAACGAATGAAAATCGGCATTTGTAGTGTAACTTAATCAAGTACTCACAATTTCGAAGCGAAACCGAAGTAGTCAAGTTAACAATCGACTTTAACATAAGTGCCAAAGATCGCGATAGCCTTGTGTTCAGTGCCACAGTCCGCGCTTTACTAACGAATACGATGACACAAACCTGAATCACTCCTCGCGCCAAGGTCATCTCGTCTGATAAAAATAAACACAAACAACTTGAAAAAATTGTTATTTACATACATATTTGACGTTTTTACATTACCAATCAATGATTGATTTTATGTTGCAGACTTTGGTAGATGCAAAATCTTTATTTTTATTCAACTAAGGTAGCAAACAAGCTTAGTACTGCCCACCTGTTGAGGTTTGAGCATTTCGTATATTATTAAAGCTTGCTATACTGTAGTTGTCATTCGGGGTGTTGCCACACTTGTCACCTCAGAGAGCAAGAGGACCGATGGGAACAGGAAACAGTAAAGGCCTCAGGCCAGGCACTGCTCATAATGTGCTATAACTCATAAAAATTGCAGCACACTGCTTTTTGAAGTTGATATTTAACAGAGCCGGTCTATTCGTACTGTGTAAAGTATCTTTAGTTGTCATTTTGTTGGTTGACAAGGCTATCTACTTGATATTTTCGGAAGTTTACGCCGTTTAGTCGCGTTTGGTTCAATACGCATTTGGTACAATTGTCAAAAACAGGAATAATTCGCGGTTGGTACAATTCGCGATTGGTCTAATTCGCAATTGGTACAATTCGCGATTGGTACAATTCGCGATTGGTACAATTCGCGATTGGTACAAATCGCGATTGGTACAATTCGCTATTGGTACAATTCGCTATTGGTCTAATTTGTGGTTTTATTAAATAATACGACATATTGGAACATACTTCTTTGTCGTTTAGTCGCGTTTGGTCCAATACGCATTTGGTACAATTGTCAAAAACAGGAATAATTCGCGGTTGGTACAATTCACGATTGGTCTAATTCGCAATTGGTACAATTCGCGATTGGTACAATTCGCGATTGGTACAATTCGCGATTGGTACAAATCGCGATTGGTACAATTCGCTATTGGTACAATTCGCTATTGGTCTAATTTGTGGTTTTATTAAATAATACGACATATACGTACGTACATACGTACGTGGTACATACTTCTTTGTTATTATTTATAAAAAGTTATGAATCATATTTTGTGTTACAGGCGTTAATAATAAAATAATAATTAATCAGTTCTTTTATTTTTTAGACAAATCAAAAAAACAAAAATACACTTAAGTAGATAAATGTGATTTTTTTTAATTAAATGATCGTAGATTTGCTTAAATGCTATAATTTGAAATGTTTTCTCTTTGTATATTATTTCAATAATATAAAAGAAAAAACTTGTTATATTATTATTTTAATCAAAGGTGTGGTATTGTAATGACAATGATTTACAAAATTACATAACCTGGAAAGAAAAAATCATTTTGTCTTCCACCGTGTGCATAAGTAATTTGCTAAAGGGAATTATAACGTTACTTATGATAATAATACTACGACGTTTAGTCGCGTTTGGTCCAATACGCATTTGGTACAATTGTCAAAAACAGGAATAATTCGCGGTTGGTACAATTCGCGATTGGTCTAATTCGCAATTGGTACAATTCGCGATTGGTACAATTCGCGATTGGTACAATTCGCGATTGGTACAAATCGCGATTGGTACAATTCGCTATTGGTACAATTCGCTATTGGTCTAATTTGTGGTTTTATTAAATAAAGCGACATATTGGTACATACTTCTTTCTTTGTGTGTTGTGTGTTACATTCACATTGGCGTTAATAATAAAATAATAATTAATCAGTTCTTTTATTTTTTAGACAAATGCACTTGAGTAGATAAATGTTGTTTTTTTTGTATTAGATGATCGTAGATTTGCTTAAATGCTATAATTTGAAATGTTTTCTCTTTGTATATTATTTCAATAATATAAAAGAAATTTTGTGTTACACTCACATTGGCGTTAACAATAAAATCATAATTAATCAGTTCCTTTATTTTTTAGACAAAAAAAAAACAAAAATACACTTGAGTAGATAAATGATGTTTTTTTGGAATTAGATGATCGTAGATTTGCTTAAATGATATAATTTGAAATGTTTTCTCTTTGTATATTATTTCAATAATATAAAAGAAAAAACTTTTGTTATATTACTATTTTAATCAAAGGTGTGGTATTGTAATGACAATGATTTACAAAATTACATAACCTGGAAAGAAAAAATCATTTTGTCTTCCACCGTGTGCATAAGTAATTTGCTAAAGGGAATCATAACGTTACTTATAATAATAATAATACCAGTAAGGTTATTTCTCTTTCTTACTTACAGCAATAAGGAGGAAAGAGAAATTTGAAAATTAGAGAGAAAAATTCCAATTTTATTGTTTTTATTTAGGTTATATCGATATCCGTTATGAATCAGTGTATCACGGCCACGTTTATTTTGTGTAATTTCCAAAGTTTCACTTGTTTCGTTCATTTCAAATAGCAGATTATATGAAAATAGACATAAACGCGAACAAAAGCGAAACTCAATTAACTAAACAAACGTCAAATGTAACTACATAACAACTTTTTTTCGTTTTCTTCAACCTACCCTCAATACCGGCAATTATACTATATGTTTTGTTTTTGCGATGAGCCCAATCATGCTTACAAACTAATGTTTGTATTTAAGAAATATTTAAAATAAGAACTGAAAATGAATTAAAAGAAATTATTAAAAACTAAGTACAATAAATAAACAACGTTTATAAACTTCGTTTTGATTTGTCTTTAGTTTTTATTTTATCTTTAAACGATAGAAATATACGTAAATACATATACAATAAATAAATAAATAGTTGTTGTTTCATGTAAAGTATATTTTATAGTGGCTGATACAGAATGTTAAAAAGTACCATTTATATTTTGGGGAATTTTGGGGAACATTTTACTTAAGTAGTTAACCATATTTTTTTTAACTTGTAATACATATATAATTTTAGTTACAGATTCTGCGTATATACAATTGCCAATATGACCTAAGCGGACCGGTACCCAGGCCAAAAAACCTTTTTCACCAGCGCCATCCTAGTGGCCACACCAACAATAAAACCCCTTTTACACTAACCTTAAACTACCACCATAAAAACAAAAATTCGACTAATCGCGTATTGGACCAATCAGGAATTTGACCAATCGCGTATTGGACCAACCGCGTATTGGACCAACCGCGTATTGGACCAACCGCGTATTAGACCAATCGCGTATTGGACCAATCGCGAATTGGACTAACCGCGTATTAGGTGGTTAGGACCAAACGCGTAATGGACCAAACGCGACTAAACGGACGGTACCCGTCGCGGGCACCCGTCGCGGAGACCGTCTATCGCAGTGTCGCTAGTTCAATTTTAGCGGCGTGCATGTATAGTCATGTCCATGGAGATCTTATTGTATTATTACGTAGTAAAACTACGACGACTAGCAAAAAAGAAACTTTGCTGTTGCTGTTGCTGTGCGGGGAATTTGTTGCAAAGTTCAGTATATTATGAGAAAATGAAAATTCATTTTACAATTATTTTAAAGTATCGGTACAGATCTATGACGAATTATTTTCGAAACTGGAACCATATTTGAAGGTCAACAATTTAAGAGAAATTTATTTGATGGTAGAAGTTAATTAAATTATTCTCATTCTAAGTAATCTATACAGAAATAATTTATAAATATTAAATACAATAAAAATAAAATAACTATTATACAACTTATAGCTAAGAACAATTAAAATGCGTCGTAGAATTCCTCCGCATCGCATGCCTCTTGTGGTAGCGTTCCCAGAAGACTGGCAGCATTGCCACGTTGTATGGCAATGCTTATTCTCTGACCTAAAAAGAGGCCAGCCTTCTGGTCACGAGAAGCGTCGACCATACGCTTCGCAATCTCACGGAAGAGGTTGCGAGCGCTCGGACCCCATGACCCCAAAGTCTCGACTCCAAACGCCACAAATTCATAATCCCCGATGAGATTGGAGTATTTGCGCCGCTTGAGAGCCTCTGCAGAAGCGGCAGCAGCACCAGCACAGCCAGCCGTGCTGGTTATATGGGTAGGAGCCATGGTATCAACGCATGTGGCGTCCCACCCAGAGTCCTACCCATCTTCCATGGCATTAATGACATGCCATCCGGTCTCCTGCCATCGTCACGCGCCAAACCGTTTGGTTCTAGTACAGCTGGTACACCGGCGGTGACAAGAGCACGGTGGATTATGTCATTGAGGCTGGCGTGCCGTGGAATTCGCCCTGCGCTCCTGCAGCACGACAGACCATGGTGTCCGAGTCTGTCAACGGCTTCTCCACAACGGCATTGATGCGAAGAAACACACGGCGCACCTAAACGGAGACAAGTTGCGATGCGGAAGGTAGTGTCATCTAACATAAAGTAGGGACAAGATAATAGGTCACTTTTGACATTTCATCAAAATTCAACAACGTAACCTTGTAACGGCGGGCATAAAATAAGAACTGCACAATTGCTTAACCTTTTTCAATTACGTTTACATATTTATTGTAATAATGACCGATACGAGTAATTTTACGATTTGCTTTCACTAATAAACCATTCTAAACATAATAAATAATTTCTGATCTAAAGAACTGAACGTCGTTACAATGTTGCGTCAGTCAACCCTTTTTCTTTTTAAACACTAGGGATGTTACTCTAAAAATCGAAAGCTGATAGGATTGTAAGTTGAATCGAATGCAATGATTACTTGTGAAGAAAAATCACCATAAATTTATAACCACGTTGTGATTATAATAAAACCTAATTATACATATTTATTATTCTTTTAACTAACTATAAAAATACAAAAAAATAACTAAATAGAAAGGTCATTGATGTTGGGTGCAATTTAGGTGGATGTTGCTGGCAACACCAGTGCCTGTCGATGACGCATGTCATGTCGCCATAACATGATGATGACGCAGTCTTTTGTTGTTGTGCGAAGTGACTGTGCGTTTTTGGTGTGCTCTCTGTTATTTTCTTCTGATCCGGCTTTTTCATTGAACTGATCTTACTGACTACGTTTACCTGGCTATAAATTGGACTCCGATTGCTTAACGATTATTAAACAAGAAAAACATTACAGTCTTACTATGTCGAAACGGGGGAAAACTCTAAACAGTCAATCTCGTGAACTAGAGCTGAAATTGTACAATTATTTTGGACGTGAATCAGTTAACGATGGGCCTCTTTTACCATTGAAACCACCGAGAGAACGCGTTACCGAAGCATTGGGAATAGGGAAGAAGACAGTAACTCAAATTCTGAAAGAGAAATACGGACCATCAGGCTCAGAAGATAATACTTTACGTTCACCGAAAAAACGAAAGAGGGACAAGAAAATTGTTGACGTTGATAATTTTGATGCTGCTGCAATTCGCAACCACATTTATGGATATTACTCGAGAAAAGAATATTCTACACGGGAAAAGCTATTGAGTTCGTTAAAAGGCGCAGGCTTATTTTTTGCAGGCAAATCGTCTCTATCAAAGGTTTTGAAATCGATTGGCTTTAGATTTAAAAAATCCGACAAGCGGAAAATCCTGCTAGAACGCTACGATATTATTTTGAAGAGAATAACATTCTTACGTCAGGTAAATAAAATTACGGATTGGGACAATGTCGTGTTTATTGACGAAACATGGTTGAATGCGAACCATACGGTTGCGCGGACATGGACCGATGATACAGCGGCCTCCACCTCAAAAGTTCCATCGGGAAAAGGAGCCCGACTTATTATATGTCACGCGGGATCAGCTTCTCAAGGTTTTATTCCAGACTGCCTCCTCGCATTCGCCTCTAAAACTACAACAGATTACCATGAGGAAATGAACTTTGATGTTTTTAAAAAGTGGTTTGAGAAGCTGCTAGTCAGCTTAGAAAACCCATCGAAAATTTTAATGGACAATGCTCCGTATCATTCTGTACAAGTTGATAAACCACCAACTCAAGCAAATAAAAAGCAAGAAATTGTCTCGTGACTGGTAAGAAATGGTGTGGAGGCAAGTCCAACTTTATTAAAAGTTGAGTGGTTAAATCTGGTAAAAGCAACTAAGCCGTCCAAGCTCCGCTATGTAATCGATGAACTAGCCCTAGAGCATGGACACGAAGTTATTCGATTGCCTCCCTACCATTGCCAGTATAACGCCATCGAGCTTATTTGGGCACAAATAAAGGGTCATGCAGCGCGGAACAATACTGAACCACCCTTCAGTACTGCTAAAATGATGACTCTGCTACAAACTGCATGTGCAGAAGTCACTACAGAAGACTGGCGAACAGTCGAGGAGAAGACAAAGAAAATAATTTTACAAGATTTTGAACGAGATGTGAGAATAGACAATATTATTGAAAATGAATTAATAATATCTCTGAGTGCTGACAGCAGTGATGAAGATAGCAGTTCCGATAGTTCAAGTGAATAAAAGCAATTTTTTTTGTTAAATTACGTAGGTACTTGTCTTATTTTGCTCCTTTAATTTATGAAAGAAAAAATAATAATGGGACAGGGATTCGCATGATCATTTTTAAAATTCACATATGTTTCAAGTCTGTATCGATTCATTCGATTCATTCATTTAATCGTTGTTTTTAAGCAGGTCACCTCACTATGAATATAAAACTGACATCTGTCAAAAGTGACCTATTATCTTGTCCCTACTTTAGTCCCTACGTTAGATGACGGAAGAGCTTGTAGCCAAAGACCCGATTCCCACACTCCAACCGCCAGTAAACGGGCACGCTAAGCAGCATTGGAACATGTATTTAGTAAATTTTTTTCCAACTAAGCTGCAGAGCGGCCCGTCCCACTGACGCTGTGAAAAAAGGTTCCTTGGGAGATCGGTGTTTGGACATGCAATTTTCCAGGTTCACTGCATCAGTCTTACACAATACTTCAGAATTAACTAGTGTAGGTGCAAGGATTTTCCTCGTTAATTCTTCGGTACTGTGGACTGAAGACAGGAACGCTGGTAAGCTGACATCTGAAATTTTGCGAATACCGAGCCCACCCAAGCGAATCGGTAGAGTCGCTTGTAGTAAAGCTCGGTCATCCAAGGCCACATTTAAAATTTTGGTGAGGGTATTTTCTATAATTTCGTCTACTTTTTTCAAAATTGTTATATGTTTAAAAAAAGGCGTTGATCGTAGGGCATGGGTGAATTTTGGAACGAATACAATTTAAGAGTAAAATCTATATCAGGTCCCTTAAGATAGGGTGGCACTGTACTTCCACAATAACTCTTTCGGTGTCGAAAGACATTTTTCTAAGAACGTGCGTACGACCCGGATGAGCTAGCGCTATTGACTGAACAAGTCCGTACGTGTTACCGCTGGCGGGCTCCCGCGCGTGCCCCCGCGCCTGTTTCCGTCGTACGGTGGCGCGCCCCGCTGCGTGGGCGCGGGGCGCGCGTCCCCGTGACGGACGCCCGCGCGGGTCTCCGCGACGGAGCACTTTTGTATGAAACCGCGCCCGCACCCGCTTGACGCAGTTTCGGCCCTAAATATTATAAAGAGGAATGATTTGTATTTTTGTATACGAATAAACTCAAAAAGTACTGGACTTCTTTTTTCATTAGAAAGCTACATTATTCGTGAGTAACATAGGCTACTTTTTATCCCGATATGCCCATGCGATCAGGATTTACGCGGGTGAAACCGCGGCGCGGTGCTAGTCATTAATAAATTTAATTAGAAATATGGTAATGTATAAATAAAACACAAGTTATAACTACACAAAAATGTATTTAGTCAATCAGATGGTCGCAATAACATTGAACTCGTCGTATACATGTGTGCCCGCGCCGCCCGCCGCCGGCCGGCCGCACAACTAATATATCCTATAATCATTACAATAAATACTTCATCGTGTTCATGGCGGACGTGACGTCAGCGGCGCGGTGCTAATTACAATGTTCCACAGCGTTAAACATTTCAATTAAATTTCGTTTTATTTCGTATACTGTCTCAGATATTTTGTTTTAGAACACATTAACACTAGCAATTTTTCATATCCAAACTATCACTAAGTGGAACTAATTTTAAAATTTAAAACAATCGCTCTAGATCGTTCTGCTTCGATGAATATGTACGACGAAATAAAATAACATTCAACTAATCTTAGCACGTAAATAAAAATTGTGCTCAAATTGTTAGCACCATAATTAATTATTTTGTTCTGATATTCACAACTCCCGTGTGCCGTTAGCGGCAGGACCGAGTTTAACCCCTCATTTCACAAAGAGCTTTTAATGTTAACGAAGGTATTGATAAATCTTCACAAGCTAATAAGTTTACTTTTTTTTACGAAATAAGGGGGTTTAGTTTTTTTGAGAGTCGTTATTTGTAAATTGATTTCAAACTTTCGTAGTTTAATTTGAAAATTGAATGATTGACGTGATTTGTTAGTGATATAATACGATAAAGTGATGAACAATGGGGTTCGAATAGCTTTAAGATTCAATCATTTTTAATCCTACTTAGCAGCAAATAAGGACTCGAAGTTTTCTTATAAATTTCTCACTCGGAGGACAATACCTTATCGACCGAACTTGTCAATAAACCAGTATATTCAGTTATTTATATATATTTAACTCCATGTTATCTAAGCACACGCTTGAACATCACTAGGCCCCACCCCAAGTCCGGCACTGCATACAAAAAACTACGAAAACGATTAAAATTGACTGGTATTTTAGAACGACTCCACGTTACGATCAGGGCCGAACTGCGTGTGCGACAACTAACACAACCATCGCTAATAAAATATTTAAAATTGCACACAATATATGCGTCCGTACATATAATTTCACGATTGGGAACTGAGACTGTGTCTTAACAATTAAGGGGATGCCTAATTATCTTTCTAGTTTCATATGCAAAGA
This sequence comes from Eilema griseolum, assembly GCA_963662185.1. Taxonomy (NCBI): domain Eukaryota; kingdom Metazoa; phylum Arthropoda; class Insecta; order Lepidoptera; family Erebidae; genus Eilema; species Eilema griseolum. The sequence goes on from OY759232.1 coordinate 3,513,028, forward strand.
ATCAATTTTTGAACTGGCAACAAAGAGCGCTTTAGATTCATCCATATACGTATTTGGGTTACTTTCTTTTCCATAACTTCTACATTTGAATTTCTTTAAGTTAATTTCTATGGAAGACCAGTGGTTTATTTCCGAGCCCGCACTTCGTGTTGTCATCTTGTCATGTCTCTAAGCATCAAAATTCACGTCTCTAAGAGTTTAAGGTATCCCCTTAATGTATAACATATGTATATGTTCCGATTTCCGTTCGAATGGTGACTGGTGTATATAAAAATATAAATATATTTATATCTGATGCGTATACATAAGTTAAAGTGCATTAAGTGCTCGTATTGTTAGTACACAATAAACTGTACAGAGAATAACGATAATATAATATAAAATGCGTGTATAGAGTTACCATTCCAACAAATATCGGATAAATAATTATTAACTCTATTTATTGTAGTCATAGAGTATAAAATACATTGCTGTCTACCACTTCGGATATCGGATATACACAAAATTATAGGTATCACTTTTTCTTTTTGTACTACTGAAGCGATTTTTTTATACGTAATCTTAAAGCAGCAAGCAAGTATACAATTATACAGTCCACCTTACGGCAACACCATAGCGTGGTTTATTAACGCTTGCAACACTAGAAGTTTGACGTGTGTTGTTATAAGAGAAGAGGGGAGGCGAATTCTGCACTATGGTATCGTAAAGACGAAAGAACAATTTTTTTTATCGTATACTGCACGGCAAAGACAGTCTGTAAACACCATCATTTCAAAGCCGTGACGTACGGACGCACCTCATAAGGACACTAGTCAGCACAAAATATCTGAATACTTACAATTAAAATATTACACTAGATTCACTTACATCTATCGTATATTTATATCCACCGTAGAATAAAAGATTATTAGAACGTATAGAAACGAGATCCTCGCCATATCGATGTGATGATTAACTTTTGACGTATATAAAATTTACTAATACTGTCCAAATAAATACCTTCCGAAACCGAATTTAAAACAAATATAAATCGCCGGTAAATAATAATACTATAAAATAGTTGCCGTTCGAAAAACTTCATAAAATTATTACAATATAATAAAAACAATTCATTTATTTATGATATTCATAAAAATAAGTTGTTATTAGTCCAGTCGAAATTAATAAAAATAGAAATCCAATATGTCGATATTATAAATCTGGCGTTTTTGTCACACTTGGCGCTTTTTATTCTATTTTTAAATTTATTTAACGGCTTTTTATTTTTTTAATTTTTAAAGTGTATATGGCCAGTGTCAATGACGTTTATAGTTTTTTCTATCTATTATCCTATTACATCATTTAAAAAACAAGTGAAGCCATAAATTTTAATTAGCCGCCATCATTTTTTTTTAGTTAGATGTCACTGTTCTTATTAATTTCGACCGTAAATGAATACTGGGTGCCAGTCCTGTAGATCGTTAAGTAATACAAATAAAAATACGATTCAATTACATGTCCTTCCAAAAATATCGCTAAGAATATGTAGTCTAAAGTTAGGTATAATGTGTAGTATACAATGTCCTAGGAGCTAGAGCGCGTCGGTCGTCGCCGAGCCAGGTCTACTTAAACATAATAATAGTAATGTAAATGGCAATTCTGTGGAAGCTGCACAATTATTATGCGTTGTACCCGTAACCTGGAACAATAGAATTGTATCTGTTAGTTCAACGTCGCTGCATATACCGTGTTCAAGCGAATATAGGTGTATTTTCAAAATTGAATGTTCGTAAATTATTTCTAAGATCATTATGTTTTCAATAGAATAGGAATGAATGTTATATAAAAACAGATGGTCACTTTAGTTTCTTAAAAATAATAAAATAAATAATAGTCTTTGAATAATTTCGTTCCGAAAAGTTTGCAAGATTTAATGAAAGAATTTATGGTAGCGTAGAGTCGAAACGCATCGAAGCGTTAATAGGTTGATAATCATAATACGTTGCAAATTAATCCTTACCTCGTAAATTGTTTCATGAATTCGATAAAAAAATCAAGAATCAGAAAAACACAAAAAATACGCATGAAAACGCGCGCATTCTGCATGCGACCAACGCTAATCGGTGGCTTCACAATTTCATTATGAAGAATAGACACTTCAATTCTGCGCTAGCATAATTTCACTCTACAAAAGTTGAAATATAAAATAGAGCAAGCCAAACCTCCGCTACGGGGAGCGCGCGGTGGCGCCTAGGGCGACAGATCCTGGTGCATGGGGTCGTAGCCGATGGAGCCGTCGTAGCCGGGCGCGGGCTGGTCGTAGGGCGGCGCGGGGAGCGAGTAGCCCATGGAGTCCTGCGCCGGCGCCGGCGACATCATCGGCGTGGCCGTGCCCGACGCCGCGCCCATGGAGTACGGCGACGCGCCTGCTGCTACGGACACCGCGCCTGGTTACGTGGGGCTACGGGGCCACGGGGCTACGGGGCTACGGCGCTACGGCCGTACTCCGAGGCCGAGTGGTGGATGTCTTACGCTCCAAGAGTGATATAAACTCTTGGAGATTGCAATTATTGTGGGATTAATTCAAATTTGTGGGATTTGTTTGTGTCTTTATGTAGTAGGTAGTACAGGGCATTGAATGATTGTCACGAGTATTGTGAGTTTTGAACTATTGTATGGACTCATCTAGTGATGTAGTTTACACATGTAACTAATATTCTCGCTAATTAACGGGGCGGGGATCGAACCAGCAGCTTCCCAATTATTATAAAGAGCGACAACGAGAGTAAGTGACTCTTAAGAGGTTATAATGGTATTAGTCATTTTGTGACATAGCCAATTTGGCAAGACTTAATTTTTGTGTCTTTTAGTCATCATGGCAAATAGTCATTTTACAACTTTTAGCCATTGTGGCAAATAGTAATTTTATGACTTTTTGTCAGAAGACAAGGAGTAAAATTCAATATAGGTCTGAAGGACAAGTTAATTGCATTTCTAATAAAATAATCAGTACCCTCATAATAATTGTTAGAATGGTAAGATATATGGATAAGTGTAATGTCTATTTAAAATATCTATTATTACTGTAATATGCCGTGGCTCTGGCTGGCGGCGAGCCGGCATCGCGGCCCCCACCGACCCAAGGCAAGTCTGTGTGCGAAAACGTACCTCGATGTAGCTCACTCTTCTATACACACCCGAAATGGAATAGCTAGGTGAGCCGGGCTATGTTCCAACTACGCGAGGGTAGTTTTAACATAGCAGGGTTATATGCTCGTATTGCGGAGTAAGCTTAAAATATATGTTCTTGGAGGATTGATATATTTGTTGGACTTAGAATAAGTCTGTAATGGCAAATTATAAAATACAATGAATTTAAGTGGTGTAATTCCTTCATCCATACAATACAATTTTTTTTGTGATAAATAAATATTATTATTATTATTATTATAGAGACTAGACTAGAGAGAAACTAGACTACAGTTTCTTTTATAAACGAATATTTGCTTGATTATATGGTTTGAATGAATTACACACAGTCGATGTTATCCTCAATAGAATAATATTTTAATGTGTTTAAAAATCTTTATGAATATTTAAGTTAATGTTGCTAAAAGTGTTTAATACACTTTTATTTTGGTTACAATACCCACCTACCCCTTTTCTTTTCAGAACAAAATCAATAAGGCTCACAACGCGCTTGCGGTTAGTCCATGGCTAGTCGAAAGTGCGTTGCGTCTCTTACTGTTTATTAACAAACAAATGTCATTCAAAATATATAATTGTTTTTAAAGACAATTACTAATGTTCCTTTATAGCATCCAGTATAAATATTTTTAATTGACATTTGTTTATAACTAACTCTTCAAGACCCAGCTCTAGAAATAATAAATAATCAAATTATTATAGAATTGCTCTAGCAATCTTCGTCAGCATCGGGTACATAGCAGTAAGCAGAGACAGTATATACAAGAACAATAATTTACCGGCGGCTTTCTTGGCAGCGTACAGATTGGCCTCTTCCTGAGCCTTGCCAATGTTCTTCTTGTAACGGATGCGCTTGTTACCGAACCAATTGGACACCTGCAATAATACATGACTTAGAAAAAATTGTTAAACGCAATATTGAAACTAGTCGAAGCAACTATTAGAAATTGGTCAAATGCGATTTTGTTGATTATTCTGTTTTTTGTGCATTTGTTTTATTTGATGCATATGCATTTATTTATTTGTGCTATTGTTATAATTTTGGCACATGCTACGAGATAAACTAAGTACGAAAAAAGAATAACTAATAGTTAGGTCGAAATAATTTTCTCCATAGTAATTGTGATATCTAGCTATCGAAAGTTCTAGCTATTGCTGGAAATTAAAAACTGTGCTGAAAGGTATACCTGTGACACAGTAATGCCACACTTCCGTGCCAACTCCTCCTTTGCCTCTTCACTAGGGTACGGGTTTGACAGGTGCGAGTAGAAATATTCGTTGAGGATTTCCGAAGCCTGTTTGCTGAAGTTGCGACGCTTTCGACGTGCATCCAAGAACCTGAAACGGAATCACGGGATTATTACGTTTCGAAAAACAAAAGGTACCCATTTTCCGACAGTGTGTATTCTCTAATGGCCCTGGGCAGTAACAAAAAGTAGCAGTAATAAAAAAGTGGTACTACCCCCGCAGTAACGAAAATGGACTTTTAAGAGCATAAATGTAATAGAATTAGTCACTTTGTGACTTAGTCAATTTGGCAAATAGTAATTTTTTATCACCAGGCCAAAGTCACTTTAGTACTTATAGTAATTGTAATCATAATTATAGTAATAATTTTATTTGCATTTTAATAATTAGTTATATTGCCAATTAGTCATTTTACGACTTTTAGTCAATAAGGCAAAGCGTCAAATTTAAACTTTAAGGCTCAATTAATGATATTAATTTACACAGTAACAGAAAGTCGTTAATTACGCGATAAAGGACTTTTAATATAGAGTTAAAAGTTTTTTTTTTTTCTTCTTTATTTAAGGACTTTATACAATAAGTATATGTCGCCCTGCTAGTACATATTGTATTATCTTAACAAATATTAAAACTAAAACATTGAGTAAGTACTATTGTATAGTAAATTAGGAGTGGTCAGTAAGTTAAAAGTTTTAAATTGCTTCCTGCACACACTGACCGTGAACGCAGTATCATGACAGCTTCACAAGTGGACTGCTTCAGCTGCATCTGGATAGAACTGAACTTCTTGTGGATGATCTGCACCATACGCTCGATTTCCTGGCGACAAACATCCACTTGTAATTATTTTATTTAATATTAAATTCATACAGAAGAGAAAAAACTACACACAGACAAGCATCTAATGACTTTTTTTGTAGATATCACATAATATATGTAATATTTATACCCTGCCGTTTCTAACACTGAGCCTTTTACTTATTATATTACTAAATGAACACTTTTCCTGACTTTAAATATGTTATTTAGATTTTTTTTTTATATTTACCTATTCTTTTTATTTAACATTTGAAACATGTATTGTAATTCAGTTTACATGGCTCTTAAAACTATTGTCCGCTGGATGGCTTCACACTAGGATTCCCTATGTCGTGAAGACCAGTCCTCTTTCATAAGACACAATAAATACAACTGAATATGTTTAGCTTAAATTTAAATTTAAAAAAATCCTACATAAAAATTTCAATATAATTGCCAGAGCCATAAAAAAATTCTAGGACTTTTTATACAACTGTTGCACATGCTAACACCAACATCAGTACTCATCTTGATCATTACATATGTAAAATATGCAATTAACAAACAGGAAGGTATATTTTTTGGAAATAAAAACATTGATCATGTTCTTACCTTTGGCGTGATAGGTCTGGTACGGCTCTGCTCGCGCAACAAATTCATAACGTGCGTAGTGAACTCGTTGCAGGCGTTCTCGTACTTGTCCAGCTCCTGATGGTAGATCTGGCGGATCTGCGCCAGTTTAGCGCGGTAGTCGGAGTGCTCGATCGCGTTATCTGTCCAAAAAGGAACCAATTTGGGGTACAATGCGTCGTTTGAGATGCCTAGGTATGCACAATAATAGCTAACAAATAAACACCAATAAACCTCTAGAGGCTAACTCTAGACGAAGTGAAATTTAAGCGAGTCTATGTAACTCAAAATAAATTATTTATTTATAATCATTGTGTGTGTCATGTGTCACATGGTGAATAGAAATGAAATTGCTTTGCAGCAATTCCAATAATAGCATGTCACTTTGTCTGCAGGCCATATTCATCCGTCATTCATTACTGCACTGCGTCATTCATGACCGATGAATTCTTCACATTTGTGTTATGTCTGCGTTTGGTAGACGTAAACCTAGTATGACGAATGTATATGGCTGAGGGGTGTCTCAGCCATCATTCCTATTTCCATTGCATAAAGACTGTTAAGCATCTTTAATTTATGCATTTTTTTGTATATACTCACGCCTATAAATCAAAGAGGTAGGCAGAAAATTAGTTGTTAACTATGTCTCATTGATTTTGATTATATCATTATAAGTTTAATTTTTAATAATCAGAATCAAAAATATTACTCTTAGTTAAAAATAACTAATGGATGTCTGTATTTTTAACTTATGCCTTACCTGAAATAAATAAATTTTATTTAATTTATTTATTTACAAATTAAAATTAGAAATATATACCCCATTCACCAGCTGCAGCAGATGCTGACGCGGCAGCACCAGCTCCTCCGCCCTTTTCAGGTCCAGCTACCCCTTCAGCAATCAACATGTTATCCAGGCGCATCAATTGAGGATCTGGAGGCTCCTCCTCTTGGGTGTTGCGGAGGGATAGTACTGTAACAAAATTAATCTTTAATTTCTATTCATAATACTGTTGGAGTGAATATAAATAGTATGGTATAGCCATGTGTGTATTGTCACAGAGATCCTACTTAATGTATAATAAAGTATGTGAAGATGTTCAGATATAAGCAATGATGTAAGATAAGATATTCTTTATTATACACAATATGTATTATGTATTATAAACTATAGATATGATGTCGATACTCTAAAATGGCGACAAAAAAATATGTCAAATGTCATCATTTTACGCTCCATACAGTGACGCAACAGTGCACTACGCAAAAAAATAATGTCATTAATAATAAATTCGTAAATATAATAATATTATTGACATAAATTCTAATATAATTCATAATATATCAAATTAAAAACAATTTTACATCTTATTCTTCCAATTTCTTCCATAAAATAGTTAGTAACATTTATGCGCTTGGACAACAAGCGAGTTACATTTAAAAAAAAGAGTTTGTCATTTTAAAAGCCGCAATGTTCCTGCATCTATACTTTATAATACATCATTGGATACATGTCTGTATATCTATCAGTTCAATTAGGCTGTTCATTATATCTGGCTGAATTTGGTAAAGGGTTAGATTAAAGTCAGCAAGAACACATTGATTATTTTTTTTGAGAATAGATCCCCATAGGCAGCAGGCATGGGCTCAGTTTTCACACAAGTGGAGCCTATGGCATCAGCCAGTATGTAACAAAAACTAGCAATCCACCCGCAGTTCCACCCGCTTGGCTCTTATCTCCGGTTCATTACAACTGATTGCAACCAATCAGAGGTGAGATTTTTTGAGTTGAACCTAGAACTTTCTAATAAAATAATATGCATCTAAATCCATTCAGTAGTTTTTGTGTCCATCACAAACAAACATTTAAAATTTACAATTATATAATTGTATCTAGATATGTATGTGTTTTCCTTTTTTTTTTGTTGGTGGTAGTCCAACAAGAAAAAGGAAAAGAGGGTAGTCCAAGCAGAGCACAAAATATATGCAATACTGCTGGTGGTACCTATATTATAACAGCAATGATGATAATATATGATGATAATATATTATGATGATATCCTTATTATGATGTTAATGCTTGAAAGGAATCTTTCAACCCTGCTACCTAGTAGTATCTTATTAAACCTAAGCAATTGTAAAATGATCTACCACAGTGCTAGAGGTTTGTGAAGAGAACATTTTATATATAGTAAACTAGAAAAGAGGCAGTTATGTGATACTCATTCTTACATAAAAGAGCAGTAAAAGCAAGTCAATACCCAAATGCAAACAAGAATATACTTGCTACATCTAATTTCATGTCTAAGGACTGATAAATGTCTTATACAAAGCTTCTTTGGGTGCCAAAAATACTGTTTTAGGTAAACATTCATTTATAAATTAATATAAACATTTTCAATTCCACATTTCAAATTCCAGAAAAGATAAACTCCCAAAATAGCGTATTTCGATCGCCTTCTCATACAAACCCTATATTTCTACTATCGTTCATAGCTACGAATCTCCTGTGTGCTTTAGCGAAAATATAAAACAAAACCCCAGATTACATACCTGTTTTCTCTTTAATTTCACATAACACTGAAAATAGGGCAGGCTTCATTCTGTGACAGTTTAGCGTGTGTTTTCTCGCCTGCGCTTCGTCAAGGCTCTGATCCGTAATGTTCATAATCTGCTGCAATATTTCGCCAATATCCTGTTTCCGCGCTTCTCCTTCACCAGACGCTGGAGCGCCATCGCCACCAGCTAAGCCATAGCCCTGCGGTCCCATGAGCCCACCGCCGTGCGCCATCATTCTATTTGGATCGTCCATTGCTCTTCTGACTCAATACATATACACCTAAGCTTACACTAAGTACGTATACAGTTTTGTACGTTGTTAAAACGGATATTTAGAAAAATAACTCAATAAAAATACAACAAATGCTATACAGGGCACATAGCCACAGCTTCACCCCCCATTCACCAACCAGTAATAAAATGGCCGACTCCTTTGTGCTGTCAAATCTGAAATATTTGAAAAAGAAAACAAATAATTAAAACTATTCCTATCACGCTTCATCTCGGTATCATGTGCGCTGTGATTTAATGTAAGAAAGAGAAGTCCGATGTAGATGTTGCCAGGCTAAGACATTATTAATGTTTTTTATTTCTGGTTAGCGCTTACTATACTACAAAAAAATAAGAATAGAAAATCCACCTTGGTAAAAGTAAGAAATGATAGTAAATTGAAAAATGTTAAGTTATTATTGGTGTGAGAAATGTACGATATTCTATTAAACTATTGCGTAATTGATATTACACATAGGTTTCAAGTATGTTTATGAACGGCTGTAATCATTGTCAGTGATAATGACATTTACATTTCACATCTTCAATTCTGTCAACAAAAAGACTTAAAGACATCAGTTTTCATATGAAGCGTAAATTTTAATCTATCTCTTTCATACTAACATTGAAAGCCATTTCCTATCGCTCTTAAATACAGTCAAATGATCGAAATGTATAATAAGTCATAGCCTTCACAGAATTATGAAGTATATATTTCTTGCTTGAAATGCTTGATTTCGTCATTTTCCACGCGACCAAAAGCTTATTACCGGCTGCCAGATGGATTAAATAGTGAAAGTAATATAATTGGTGCTTAGTTAAATGAGAAGTCTAGTAGCTTTAGTGTATAAGTGTAGTGTATTTAGTAAACACCTTCCCCTTATCTGCAGTCAAATTAGATTCTCCCATAACCAGCAGTGGGGCACCAATAAAAACCATCGAAAAATTAAAATACCAAATCCTCAAAGAGAAATTATCATGGCTGACCCCAAAGTTGAAGAAATCTTAGCCCCGCTACGGGCCCTGGTTAAGGAACAGGGGGATTTAGTCAGGAAACTGAAAGGTGAGAAAGCCCCAGAAATTGATATAAAGAAGGCTGTAGCCGAATTGAAGACTCGTAAAAAGGTTCTAGAAGACAAAGAACTTAGTCTCGCCCCTACGGAAGAGCTTTTCGATCGTTCTAAAATGGAGGACCTGATCAAAAGAAGATTCTTCTATGATCAGTCCTTTGCCATCTATGGTGGTATTACTGGTCAATTTGACTTCGGACCTATGGGTTGTGCTCTTAAAAGCAACATGATCCAGCTTTGGAGGAAGTACTTCATTCTTCAAGAACAGATGTTAGAGGTAGACTGTTCAATTTTAACACCTGAACCAGTTCTGAAAGCTTCTGGCCATGTGGAACGGTTTGCTGATCTCATGACGAAAGATGTGAAATCCGGAGAATGCTTCCGCTTAGACCACCTGATTAAAGCCCATCTTGAAAAAATAAAAAGTGAGAAAAACACTACAGCAGAATTAAAAGCAGAAATTGAAGATATTCTTGTAAAACTTGATGGAATGACTGCTGCTGAGATGGAAGCACTTATGAAAAGATTTGATATGAAATCACCAATCAGTGGCAATGAGCTCACACCCCCTATTGAATTCAACCTCATGTTCAACACCCAAATCGGTCCCAGTGGATTGGTGAAAGGCTTCCTAAGGCCAGAAACTGCTCAAGGCATCTTTGTGAACTTCAAACGCCTTCTAGAATTTAATCAAGGCCGCCTTCCGTTTGCTGCTGCTCAAATAGGCAATTCATTCAGGAATGAAATCTCGCCACGTTCAGGCCTACTCAGAGTCAGAGAGTTCACTATGTGTGAAATTGAACATTTTTGTGATTCTAAGGACCATCCTAAGTTTGAATCTATAAAAGATACCCAAATGTTGTTCTACTCTGCTGATAACCAGGAACAAGGTCGACCTGCCGAGATTATGACTATTGGTGATGCTGTCTCTAAAGGCATTGTTAATAATGAAACTCTTGGATACTTCATGGCTAGGATACATTTGTACATGTTAGCTGTTGGTATAGATGTTAAAAAGTTGAGATTTAGACAGCATATGGGGAATGAGATGGCTCACTATGCCTGTGACTGCTGGGATGCCGAATGCCTGTCTAGCTACGGCTGGGTAGAATGTGTAGGCTGTGCTGATAGATCAGCCTATGACTTAACCCAACATACCAAAGCAACTGGCACCAGACTAGCAGCTGAGAAGAAACTGCCAGCACCTAAACAGATTGAAGTTGTTGAAGCTGTACCTAACAAAGCAACCATTGGCAAAGAGTTCAAAAAAGATGCCAAAGTTATCAATGATGCATTGGCAGCAATGGATTCTGCAGCTTTAGAAGAGCTACAAGCCAAGTTAGAAGGTGATGGAGAATATCTGCTCTCTACTCCTAATGGAGAATTCAAGCTTACTCCTAAACTTGTCAGTGTAAAGAAATCTCAGAAGACAGTTCATGTTGAGGAAATCATTCCCAGTGTCATTGAGCCTTCCTTTGGTGTGGGTAGGATACTTTACTGCATTTTAGAACATAACTTCAAAATGAGGGAAGGAGATGAGCAGAGGACCTATTTTGCGTTACCATCAGCAGTCGCCCCAATGAAATGCGCCGTCTTGCCGCTCAGCGGTAATGCGGAGTTCCAGCCTTTCGTCAGAGAATTGTCTTCGGCATTAACAGATGTTGATGTCTCGCACAAAGTCGATGACTCCTCTGGCTCTATCGGACGGCGGTACGCTAGAACTGATGAGTTAGGAGTCCCTTATGCTATTACAGTAGATTTCGATACTATGAAGGAACCGCATAGCGTAACCCTGAGAGAAAGAGACAGCATGGGACAGGTGCGATTGCCGTTGGCTGATGTGCCTGTCGTAGTTAGAGACCTGGCTAATAGCAAGATATCTTGGCCGAACATAGAGCAAAAGTACCCGAAGTTTGAGCAACAAGAGAACGTGAAAGGCGTCGCTGCTTAGCTTCATTTTACGCAACATATATGTTTGCGTTTGCACAGCCGTTTTAATAAAGATCTAAATTATTTCCATTGAACTAGATTTTGTATTTGTTAGCTGTAAGCTTGCCTTTATTATGAAAGAGCTGCGTTTGCAATAATTTAATTTACTTAGTAATTCAATGAATTAAAAGAGATTGAATTTAAAAGTAGTTTTTACTTAAAATATATATTTTTATACGATATGTACAATAGATTAGATAAAAGCCGGGGTGCTTCGTCCGGAAGCTCCCCGCGTTAAACCCATGACTCAGGGAAGCGGGGTCGAGCTCGCCAGGTGCCCCTCTGAAGCCTCTGCTAAGCACAAGAGGGCATGCAATAGGCATATTGGTTCTCTGGGCGTAGGCTTCTTGGGGGAACAGGTACCTACGGCCGCCTGTCACTCATACATAAGTAACATCATCATTTCTTATCTTTATTATCAGTTAGTACTTACGTAAAAACGTGACGATTGAGCACTGAGACGTGTTAATGATAAAGAATTACTTCATGCTGCTTCAATATTACTGATTTGCATCTTTTTATCTATACTTCCTATCCTAGGTAACTCCGTCCTTTGAGACATGCGAAAAGGGTTAGATATAGATAGTAATACTGTGCCAAAGGAAATCAAATCAATCCAATTATTTGCAAAGGATAGGTTTTTAGTCTATAGAAAGGTAAACTTTCATGAATACATATAGTTAAGACTCAACTTCTTTAGGACCGAGGCGAAGTTTAATTGACGTATCCTAACTAGCGGTTGTAGGGGCCGAGCAGTCGCACAATGAAGACTACTAACCTGATACTGTATTCCGACCCAAAACATTTAACACAAAAAGACAGTTCTTGTATATGTACCTACATACTTGGATTTTCGGGGCAGGCTTCCTCTTGCGGTTGCTGAATTCCCTCGCTAAAATTATGTTTAATAGGTAAATGAAAGGAACTCGTTAAAATCAGAACATTTATTCATTCATGTAGTCAACCATACGTCCTTATCTAAAGCGGCGCTCCTTGGAGCGCGAGCGGTGGCGCGGGCGCTCCCGCTCCCGCTCCCGCGACCGCGAGCGCTCCCCGCGGTGTCGCTCGCGGCGGTCGCGTGAATGCCGCTCCCGCTCTCTATCTCTGTCGCGCTCGCGTTCTCTGTCTCTGTTCCTGTCGTCATAACGTGCTCTGTCTTTTGAGTATCTGTGAAAACAAACATTCTCACAATTAGAATCAAAGAATTAATTTCATTTATTCAGTTTAAGCACAATAAAGAGCACATATGGACGTCAAAATTTTACAATTATGTCAAGAAATAATATAAAATATTAAATAATGTAAAAATAAACCATTGGAAAATGATTATTTCGCTGGTTTGGTAGGTTAGTTCTACTGAAAAGATACCAGCAAGAAACTCAGAGAACTTTATTAGAAGTAGATTATCTTTTTTTTTTTAATTTGCTTTAGTTTACATTTGTATGTTGTGCGAGCAAGCAAGAGACTTATGTTGACCACGCATTAACATCATCAAGATACTCATCTACTTTATAGAGTAACCTTTACTCTTAAAAGATTTTTTCACGCATTAATAATCTTTTTACACGCATATCTCGAAAATGGCGTTTCATAAATATGGATCTAAGTGATCTATCTATTTAAACGCCATATAACGCCACATAGTCATACAAAATTTCGTAGAACCAGCAATGCGTGGCGAATGAACTACTACTATAGCAGGGATCGCACTTTTTATTTCCACTCTGGTTATGTTATACTTTAACTGCAGAGTGGGAAAGCCCAATATGAGCATTTGTATCACCAATAAATTGGTATATTCACCTGTCGCCGTCGCTGTAATCTCTCCTATCTCTGTCATCGTGCTCTCTTCTGTCAGAATCCATTCTAGGGCTGTAGGCGCCGGCCCCCGAGCCAGTATTGTTGCTGCCAGCCCCGCGGTTGTTGAAGTTCGCCGCCGGCTTCGTTGCCGCCGACTGCCTGTTGTGCTCCCCTAGCCTAGTATTTTAGGGTGATATATTAAAATGTGTAATTTATTAGACCTCATCATTCCTTGAATGAACATTAATATATACCTGTAACAGCAATTTTAGTTAGGAGTTCCATGTTGGTAATCAATTGTACAATAATAAATTACAGAGGCATCCAACTCACACCCTGGGTTTGGAAACAGCTAAGAGTGATCCTTAATGAATAATAAAAACAGATACTGAACCACTCAGAAAGGTAAAAAAATGCTAACCATGCAAGAGGTGCCTCAAAAACTGCAGTCTTACTAAACAGTAAGTTTCTACACTGCCTCTACAAGAGGCATCCTCAAGATAGCAGAAAATGGCGCCCATATTTTGCCGTTTTGATTATTGCCAGCTTAAGGGTCGAGGAGGTAGGACACGGCGGTATTTCCGCCCGATTGAGCAGTCCGACTGGGGTAGTACCTCCGCCCTACAGAATACCGCGGCTATAATAACTTCGTGTTGTGTTCCCAGCGGTGAGTAGGGTAGCCAGCGCTCACTGCAGAATTTGTGCTGTCAGTGGGAAGACTAAAGGCTTGTCCTGCTTTGTCTTCTACTGACGGCACAGAAACTCTGTATTTACAGGGTTGGCAGCGCGACTGTGACTCCTCTGGTGTTACAGACGTCCATAGGTCACGGTAACCACTTTCCATCAGGTGGGCCGTGTGCTTGTCTGCCAACTAAGTGGTATAAAAAAAAAAAAGTTTGCAGATGAAAGGTTTAGTGAACAGATTTTTCAATTACTGTTTCAGTTGGTGTTAATTTCTAATAGCAATTCATTCAAGGTTATTTTTAACTGTTGCCACTGTTGGGTTGGTATGTTGACTGGGTGTAGGGTGGTTTCCCCTGCTCAACAGTAAAAGGTATCCCTGTAATAAAAATCCTGATGATCCATTGCTGAAAATGGCAGGATGGCTGACAGTCTTCATCGTAGTCAAATCTAGAATTAAATTGATTATACATATTTACACAGCATATTAATAAACTAAAGACTAAAATATAATAGTTCTACATACATCTGCAGACCCCAAAGTTAGGCAGAGAAACATTAAACAACCACATTTTGTCAATGATACTCCCAATTAACGGAACACTAGGGCTACCCCATATCTTGCCCTAAGTATTGTAAACATGTGTTGTATTTGATAGATTGAACAGCTGATAGGTCTAACAAAAGCTTGTAGACGAAATATACGATAGGATTGAAGGATAAAAATATCCAAAATACAAGTTACCTACTTCTGCTCAATCTGCTTCTGTATGGGAACAGGTATTCTCGGGAACAGGGTGCTGAACCAGTCAAGTTTGATAAGCATCTGCCGCACTAGGGCTCCGATGGTCGTGGATCCGCCACCACCGGCTCGAGGGTCGACTTCTTCTTCATCGTCTAGGTAATCTGCGTACCAGTCGAATAGATCGGCCGGCGGCTGTGTGTAGCGAATGTACATGAATCCTGCACATAACAAATAAAAATGGAAATTGTAAATACTCTATCGCCATTCTTTTTTTTTTTACTGAAAACCAGATATAACCAATGCTCATACAAATAATACCAGTAAAGTAGGTAACAATACTAACAACAATACATTTTTATAACAATTGCTTGCTCAACTTTAATGCCTAACATACACACAACTCAACAAGTTTCACCACACATGGGCCTACGCGCACTTACCTGTGCGTGTGGTTGGTAAAAAAAGATACACCGCACAAGCCCCATGGCCAATCTCTCGATGGTCAAGGTTGCCTGTGCAGGTCGGCCTTCGCGCGCTTACGTCTGCGTGTGATTGACATGACGGCGTACCGAGCAAGTCCCATGGCCAACCAGCCAGGCATAACTGTGGTGAAGCTTGCTTGTGCAGGCATAACTGTGGTGAAGCTTGCCTGTGCAGGCATAACTGTGGTGAAGTTTGTATGTGCAGGCATAACTGTGGTGAAGTTTACGCAAGTGATTGCCGCATTAGCCTACTGTCATCAAACCTTTCATGCAAGCCTGATTTTCACACACATACATACAGTCACACCTTTTTCCCAGTGGGGTAGGCAGAGCCTATAGATTTCACTTGCGACGAACTTGGCATACATCTTTTGCTTCTACTTTCATAAATGCTTGCAGGTTTCAGGTACTCTTGCTTGACATGTGCTTTTTTTAAAATGCGTTTGATCTGATTGATGTATGTATATACATACGTATGTTAATGTCGACCCCTACTGGGTTGCCCATTCACCCTCACCTATCTAAAATATTTTGACTGTGACCAAAATAGTACTAATAAAAGTCAAGTAATATTGCATACCTACCAAGTGCTCTGATATAGGGTGAGTCTGTGTGCTGTAGTAGTCCATTGACTTGCTTACGAGTAAGCCGCAGTGTGTACAGTTTGTATAGAAGGCAGAATGCTGTAGACACAATGCCACCCGCTCCTACGCCACGGACCTATAACCAGATACAAACACAAAGTGTTAGTGTTAGTGTAGGAGGGGAATAAAATAACATCACAATATAAATATTCAAACGGTTCAGTCTCAACTTGAGGATGCACTTTTTCTAATCTAAGTTAGATGGGAATAAGTGAATTTGAATATTCAGAATACTAATGGCTTTACAATTTCATAATGTGACTTTAATTTAACATAGATTACTTCAGTCAGTATAATATTGATGACTATTTGTACTGTTGATTGATGGCGATTTTGACTAACTATTGAAGTCATGAATATTTTACCGTCTCACTTCCATAATGCTGCTGCTTACACTGTAATATATTTAGCACACCACACAAAGTATAAGAAATTAAGAATTGAAAACATAGAAGTTACAATAAAGTTACCAACTTTGACTCCTCCTAGTATATATGATAAATACAATATCTAAATTAGCTTAGTTAAAACAATTTATGCCTAATTCAAGGTTAGCTAAGTTGGCACAAGCCGAAGGGATGACTCATACTTAAAATAGAATTCCCTTGATCATGCCATAATTTGAGAACTATGTCACCAGTTTCATTGGTTTTTTTTCAATGCATTTGTATGCATAGAAAAAGTATTTAATAGCTGTAGAGTATAATATAGACAATATAATGTAAATAATACAACACTGTTGCACATACTCACGCCGCCACACATGCCCGTCTGGCCAGCGGTCTTGCGGCTGCCGCGCTCCCATGGCTCTAGATGCTTGACCTGGTAGTAGATCTCGTCCACCACCTCATGGTATGTCTTCAGCTTGAATAGATGCACTGCAGATAATAACAATAGTGAATGAAAAATGTCAAGCTCTTCAAATTATTGGAAAAATTACAGTGAAATGATACATTACAACACTAAATGGATAGATGGACAGTATGATAAACATAAATGAAATAAAGGCATGAATCGAATAAAATGAGTTATGTAAAAACAGTTCAACTTTTTTTTGTATAGTGTTGATTCTTTGGACTAAACTAACAAATAAAGATATACAGAAGTGAATGTAAGGTGATTTCCCTTGTTCTTTGACATCGATATTGAGAACAGTGATAGCAAATTAAAGAAAAACATTTATGTGGAACAAACGAAGTCCAATCTCCTGTGCGTTGGTATGTTTGCTTACCTACCTTTGAAGTAGCTAGAGCCCTGAATATTTGCTAATATTAGTGGGTTCAGGTTCATAGTTTGTTCATTACCCCATATCGGTAATACATTGTGCTGTTTGCCCGTCTTTGCAGGCTTTTGCTGGTTGAACTCTGAAAATCAACTCACATTAGTCACGAAGTTCGAGTTTAATTCATAAAAATGTTTGCACGAAACCCACCTTCTACTTCCGACATCTTATACTAACCCACAACACTTGTAATATAAATTAACTGTTAATAGCACCGTATTAATTAGCGAAGAGGGTTATCTTAATTTATGATTTTTGTCTTCAATGGAATGCGACAAAACAAAATAGAGCATAATGGCGGCCAAGACCTGAACGAATGAATTGAATGAAATTAGTCTTTGAAAAGAATGATAATAAACAAACCGGAAATATTACTGAACATGGAACATACAGATAAAACATGATCCAGAATCAAAGAAGCAAAATAATAATTTTACGATGCAAATATGCACCTGGGCCGGCAGTCTGTACATTCGTCGTTAATACTTATCTTACGAAATCGTAAGCAAAGTTAACAACAAAATTCGGTTTCTTTGCGTCAAACCCAAGTCTGTACATTTTGAGGTAGCGACTAAGCGAGCAACAATGTATGGGGGATGCAAGTCTCTACATGTATCGGTGCGAGTTAACGACGGTATTTGGTACGGTGGCAATATTAGCAAGTCTCGACTTCCAAGTTAACAAAAATTGTCGGTTTCTTAACAAATTTCGTCGTAAAGAATGCGAGCATTCTTGAAGGCCCGCAAAGTAGTTAACGTCGTTAACTATTTGTTATTATTTGTCCACATTTTGTTGATGTTTTTAATAGAATATTAAATATGAAATTGGGCAACATTGAGGAAATAAGTATTATATATTATAAATGGAGGCTAATTTGGTGAATTTAGTTGAGTTTCAAGTTATTATTTGGATGATAATGATGTTTTATTGTTCAATTTTACATTTTAATAATCTCTAAGGTTATGAAATGGATGATAAAATACAATTATAAGATGATGGATGTTTATTTAGTGAATTTGGTTGAGCTTTAAGTTATTATTTAGATGATAATGATGTTTTATTGTTCAATTTTACATTTTAATAATCTCTAAGGTTATGAAATGGATGATAAAATACAATTATAAGATGATGGATGTTTATTTGGTGAATTTGGTTGCGCTTCAAGTTATTATTTGTTAACTTTTGGTGATATGTTTATGTTATATTGTTAAATTTTATGTTTCATAATCTCTAAGGTTATGAAATGGATGACAAAATAGAATTATAAGATGATGGATGCTTATTTGGTTGAGGTTCAAATTATTATTTGTTGACTTTTGGTGATTTATGTATGCTATATTGCTCAATTTCATGATAAAATACAATTATAAGATGGTGGATGCTTATTTGGTGAACTTGGTTGAGCTTCAAGTTATTATTTGTAGACTTTTGGTGAAATGTGTATGTTATATTGCTCAATTTCATATTTAATAACTTCCCAAGGCCATAAAATAGATAATTATATTCTGATGGATGCTTATTAGTAACTGTCATGTTCATGTTTGTAGGACTAGTAACTAACACAATATAAGTTACTGCAGAGTTCATACAAAGATTATCGGTAGGTAGTAAGTAGATTTCTATATAGGTAAATTAAATAAAACATATATATATATATATAGGTTCATATCTTGTGCATTTATTACTTCAAAGTACTTAATACAAAGAGTTTCTATTAAGTTTTTACAGACAATAAAATTTTCTCAGTCTTCATTTTGTAACATTTTGTTATGACTTCGGCTATGGGTATCCTCTCCTCAGGCTTGAGTTGAGTGACAAACAACGGCTGGCATCTGCAATGAAAAGAAATAGATAGTTATAGGATTACAATATTTTCATTTCGTTCGCTATTTCATTTGGTTCTATTAAAGACAGTAAATCCCTAAAGAATATTACTTTTGGGAAAGCTATGTTCAGTTTATTGCAATGACAGCTTCTGTGGGATGGGATATTCAACTAGGTAACCAGCAGGAGGTTTTGAGGCAACAAATGCCTGGCAATGGGGCTCCCACCAGGTCCAGGTAAAGAAAGTAGGCTTGACGTCGTGGAGGAGAAAAAGCCGAAGGCGGGCCCTGAACTGCGAGGTAACAATGCAATCAGTATAGTATGTCTACACAAAGATGATGATGACAATGTTCAATTTCCGTTCAGTGAAAATATGTATATAAATCAAATATATCTATTTGCAATGGTTGTGTATCTGCCTATTGTCTGCCCCGGTTGCCATACTAACATCTATGGGAGTCGTTATATATGGCAAAAGCCCGTACAGAAGGGCTAACCATCTGTCCGGTTAACAGCTTCTCTGCTGGAAGGATCCACCACTTGAGCTTGAGTGACAGCTGCTGGCATTTGTAATGAATAATAATAGATAGCAAAAGGATTATACAATTTTCCTCTGATATAAACTGTAGCCTCATGGATACAACCTTTAGTTCCATGAAAAGCAGAAAATGCCTGCAGAATGTTGGTTTGGGATTGTTAGTTTATATTATAGTAGTTACTAATTTGCAAGTGCATAGAACACATCTAAGTATGAAAGAGAAGAAACCACTTCCTACTTCACGTAGAACATTACTGTAGTGTCTTGCATGTAAGTTACATATTTGTGTGTCAGTGGGGTATATATATATTATGTACTACTATGGTACTCGCAAGGTTACTTGTACAATAATTACCATTTTCAAGAACTGGGTCGGCACATTCTTGTAATATGGCACCTCTGAAGTGTTGCTGATGTATAATTTTGGCCACTTGGTTGACTTGCAGTTGACAAGGCGAAAACAATCGAAAATAATGTTTCTGAATGATTCTCTGGGGCAGTGGAATGCCACAGATGTCCACCATAGTGTCAGTTCAGTGTAATACACAGTCTTCAGTGTATACTTGTCGTTAGGCCAAGGGGCTGGTTCATCATTGGGGTCATCGGCCATGGTTCTAGTGGATATCCATCATCACCTGTGGATTAAATCAAAATATAATATATGTTATAATTGTTATATTGACACATTGACAGCCTCTGTGGTGTAACGGTATTAAATGCAGCTGCTGCTTTGTGCAAATATTTGTATGAATAAGGGTATTAGCATTGGTTTGGTTGTGCGTCAGAAAAAATGTTAAGCCGTTGGTTGCAGTTAACATGTATGACAGTCATTATATAGGAGAAATAGTCCACACAGAAAGGGTGATCACTCGTCCTGTCAACAGCATCCCCACTGGCAGTAATAGTATATTGACACATGAGGTGTTCAGTTATTTGACTCAAAACTTACCAAGTAACCATGCATGGTGGTCTCCGTTATTAACAAACGTCTTCATGTGGCATGAACTGGGGAATTTTCATATGATATATGTGGCTATCATGCAGAGCTCCTGGCCATCGAGCATTTATATTGAAAATGAGCAGAATAGTGTCATACACCTAAAATGATAAAAAGCACATAAATTATACAATTACAATATATTAAATGAGATGAAGTACTTCAAGATAAATAATAATTTTGAATTAGATAAATGATAAACAATGTACAAGTTATACAATTAAACTTACATAGGACTCCACAGAAAGCCCGCAAGGGCGTTTTCTTTCAAGTGATAGCGCTATTTCATCAACAAGTTCTTTAAACATTGCCTTTGTAATGCGATACAATGATAGGAATTCACCATCAGCCAAATTCAAATAATTTTCACAAGCGCGCAGAATCCATGCACCTTGCCGTCGCATTACCATTTCCCGCTTCCCGCCTATATTCTAGAGTAAACTAATTACATGCTAAACACGCTTCAGCCATAATATTTCTCGTATTTCCCTACAACCTCCAAAAATATTCAATTCTTTTTCAAGGCTTCTTGGCTTCTTGCTTGTGTGTTATGTCACTTGTGTCAACTTGCCATGTCAGAGTCTATGTTTGGTCTATATATATGTATAATAATCTATGGTAAGGGTGTTGTGAAAAATCAATCAGCGGAGAGATTTTTCTGTTTGATGAAATTGTACAGTCAAAAAAGATACAATTACAAATTCATAAAGCATAATTGTACAAACATAATAAAAATGTCAACAAATTACACAGTTAACCAAAGAGAATCTAAGGGTAAGAGTGACAAATTCTATGCTTGTCTATGATATTAAGGTACTATCCGAGAATTTGTTAAGTTAACGACGAATTTCGGTACGGCAACCGACAAAAATCGTAACTTTAAGTACAGACTTGGGAATTTCGGTTAGTTTGCGTCGCTACGTACTTATCATCCGAATTCGGTCGCTATCTCATGTACAGACTGCCGGCCCTGGGTACTTAACATAACACAAAGTTCATTATGAAACGAAACACTGTCCATTGATCTATTATAATTTACCACTTAGGTGCAGGGCTGGGCAGTATTTCAATTACTTGTATTTAAAATACAAATACCTACGTATTTTGTATTTGTATTTTAAATATTTCCTTAAAATGTTATTTGTAATTAGTATTTTAAATACCCGAAGTCAAGGTATTTTGTAATTAGTATTTAAAATACTTGAGGCTTCAAAATACATTTTAACAAAATACATTAAATCTTCATTTAGAAAGTACCTAGCACTAGTGAAGAAGATAAAGCACGATTGCCTCTTGTACCATTGCATTTAGTCGAGTCTTTTAACGCATGTAGCTTCAGATACTCTTAAAGATACGATACGAGGGACGTTTTGCTACACAAATGGTAATTAATTTGTCGAGGCACATTCGAGGCCCTATAGCGCCCAGCGTAAATGAAATCAACGTGCCGGAGGAAACT
The DNA here is from genome assembly GCA_963662185.1 of Eilema griseolum. Taxonomy (NCBI): domain Eukaryota; kingdom Metazoa; phylum Arthropoda; class Insecta; order Lepidoptera; family Erebidae; genus Eilema; species Eilema griseolum. Next base: position 3,535,230 of record OY759232.1, read on the forward strand.
TGGGTGAAACTAGAGCGGTCGGTTAGTAGACTAGAGGCCAAGAAAACTGCCCCGGGACCCGACATCATTCCAGTCCAAGCGTGGGTCCTAGCTCTTGGCAACGAAAGTGCTCTTGAGTCCCGACTAGAAGGGTTTCTCAGCGAATGTCTGGAGAGGGGATATTTTCAGAAATTATGGAAGTAGGGCGAAGCGGGTCCTCATCTGAAAGGCGGGGCGCCCGGCCGATCGCCGACTGCCTTTTGGTGTGTAATGTAGGTCGACGAGATGTGCGAGCTCTTTGAAAGAAATATTGCTTAGTCCCTCGTCAAGCACTTCTCTAAGGGTGACTCCACCGTCGATGCCATCTCGCGCATTAGAATGCTATCGCCCGGGGCGTGTTGATGTTGGCGGTCTCCTTGGAACATCGTCAATGCGTTCAACACCTTGCCCTGGAGTTGAATTAGGGAGAACATCGTGTATCACGAAGTACCTCTCTACCTTCACCGCATAGTCAGGGCGTACCTGATGGAGAGAGTTATTTACCCAACCGTGACTGAGAACCGTGGTCGGCGAGAGATATAGTGCGATATTCTGCAGGGATCAGTCCTGAGGACTCCTGTTGAACATTGGATTCGAACGACGATGCAAAAAACCGAGGCTATGTTCTATCATGGGTCTCAGCGCATGCCACCAGCAGGAACCAGCCTCATAGAGGGAGGCAATCCCATCGGCATTCAGCCCCTTATAAAATACTCGGGGTACGTGCTCGATGGCCGATGGGACTTCGGAGAGTATTTCTGAAGTCTGGCCCACAAGCTGAAGGGCGCAGCTGGTGCTTTGGTGGGGCTGGTCCTCAACTTGAGGAAGTCGGATGACTCCTACAGGAGACTCTACGGGGGAATTGTGTGGTTCATGGTCCTATACGGGTGTTCAATCTGGACAAGTGCAGACCCTGAGGGCCAGTATTGCGCAACCGTTGCGACAACCGTAGCGGATGGGTCTTCAGGGGATACCGCCCAGCGGCGGTGAAACCTATCGTACGCAGGTGATTTGGAGTGAAAATGAGTGTTTCGGGCATTAACTACTCCTTCTATTTCCGACGATCTCTAGAAGGAGCCAACGCCTGAGTGCCATCATTCAAACGAGGACACAGGACTACACTCGCTGATCAAGTGCCCGGCGTGACAAACGCCGAGGCGGGTCCTAGTGGCGACCGTAGGGGAGTCTTCTCGCTCAGCGCAATGCTCTGAGCGATGGTGCGCAGCGCAAGCGTGTGGGCTGCCGTGGGCACCTTCTTTTGCGGCCAAGTAAAACTCAAGAATGAGACGGCGGAGCGGATCCTGAGAAGGCTCAGGTATCTTCCGTCCCGCGAAGCTTGCAATGCTCGGAGGTCGCACATCGCTCTATGACCTTCTTCCTCCATGAGCCCGAGACTGAGTATAAGTTGAGCCACCTGCAGAATCAGGTTAAGACGGTTGCACGGTGTGTCCGTCCCTCTGTCCGGGGCAAGATGGGGACAGCCATAGAAGTTCGCATGGTAACCGAGACGGACAAAAACACCAGATCAATGCAAATAGCATATAAAAATGCATACAAATATTTGCACTGAGCGAGAACGAACCCGCGCTTACTGCGTAGCAGTCGAATGCACTATCGCTGCTCCACAGGCTCTTGATTTAATCGGTCCGAGTCCGATATGACCACCACTGCCAGGAAGGGGGCGGGGACAGATTTTCTAAAAGGATTTTAAAAAATGTGACACCCCTCTCAATTTTTAGACTGCGAGCGGAGATTTACGGACACCTGGAAGCTACGTGGGGACACCGTGGTACCTACACCCAAAGTTCGTAAGAGATAGCCCTGGGTCGTCTGGGGTTTCGAGAGATATATCTCGCCCAATCCCACCTCCTTAAGACCTTAAAAATGTCTGCAGCTAAGTGGTTAAAGAGTCGGGTGTACGATCGAGGGTTCTGTCGACGTGAACCCACTCCACTCCTAGCACAAACAATTTAGTTTAGTTGTGGGGTTAGAGATAATATTAGTCATTTTATTTGCTAATATTCTTTAAATAGAAAAAGACAAAAAGACCCACAGATGAAGTATTTGGTACTTCAATTAAAAATAGCTAAAATACTTATTTTGTACTTTATATTTCAAATAGGTACCTTACTTAAAAATATTTTGTATTTTGTATTTCAATTACTCGCGGTTACAGTATTTTGTAATTTGTATTTCAATTACAATAAAGTATGTATTTTGCCCAGCAGGTGGCAGACAAGTGCAAACAAGCTCTTTGAAATCATAATGCGACCGCAAGACTTAGAACAGTCTTATCCATATAGCAGAAAAAACTCTGTTCCGTGGCCTCTTATCATTATTATTTTTAATAACACTTGGTAGACTAGCATAGCATTACACATTTTATCAAAACATTTGACTCCACAGTAGGCAGAGATAACAGCCCCATTTGACTTTATCCATAAATACTTCTCGATTCACGAGCTTCTCTTCTACTGCTACTTTTATGTCCTCTTTGCTATTGCAACTAAATTTTTCATGCCAGACAGCCGGTTCATATTACTATAACATTTATCTTGGATATAAAATGTGCTCTATACACGCAGTACATGTTTCTTGCGTGTTTTATTAGTTCAAATTCAACAAGCATAGATTGCGTGTCTCATGACTTAGGTCCAAGAAACATGTCCTGAGGTATACTTCCGACCTGTCCTTTTCAGATTTATTGATAATTCAAATCGTTCTTTTAAGGTGTTGCTGCTTTTAGCTAATGTTATGCATACATACATAAACTCACGCCCATATCTCCGAAGGGGTAGGCAGAGGTGCTATTATGTTTAGGTCCCAATGTAATAGGTGGCGAGCCATTAACCGGGCACTTATAAATGGTGTATGCCATGGCAAAACCTGGGACCCGAGACCTCGTCTCAGCAGTCCATTACCCATACCACTAAGCTACCGCGGTTCGGTGTTATGCCTGGCAAGAAAATGGAAACAGCAGGGAATTTTTTGGAGCTGATCAAAAGATGATCATTTATCATTATTAGTTGTGTTCCCAGTTGTATGCAAGACTTTCGCTAGCACTGGCAAATGCAGCTAGACAGTAGACACTATCCAAGATGTAAATACAATAAGAAGGTATATTATAATATCATTTGAAGAAAAGGTTTCTTTATATAAATCAAATAGCAGAGTTATATTTATCTTACTTTACTTAAATATCAAAATTAATAAATTTAACATTATTTCATTCTTCTTTCAGCAGCTTCATTGATAGTATAGTTCCAGGTTCATGCCATCATGGATTTCATCTGTGTTTATAAGTTAAGGAAATAAAAGTGAATGTGAAGTGAGCTTAAACATTGATAATTCACCTATTTTTCATTCTTCCTACAAGTGTTTGCCCATCTTATTTTTTTTTACATACCACTTGGCAGACAAGCACACGACCCACCTGATAGAAAGTGGTTACTGTAGGCTATGTACCTATATGTGGACTCTAATGTACATTTCTGGGTATTATTACAGGATTCTGCAATGAGGATGGTGCACTGCGTTACTTGTCACTACAACATGCTAGTCCACACACTGATAATTGGTAGTAGAATGGTAGTGAAGTCAAGTTGGCGTGTCTTAGATAAAAAAAAAGAATCAGCCAAGCTATACTTATATAAAAGTTAATAAAGTGTGGAATAACTTCAAACCTGTCGCAATGCTACTAACATTCATATATGTGGTCATAATAATTAGGTTTCCTCGATACAGGCTTGCCTAGTATGGAAACCACAGATAGATCTAGGTTAAGTTGAGTGGGTTTTCTGCAGAATGTTTCTCATTAGATCATAACAAACTTATCACACAAAACTTGGTCAGAGTTACCCAAAATGACTATAGTTGTTGTGTTATGAAATTGTGTACCTATGTAACATTTTGCATCAATAGATATCTTTTTTCATTTTTTTTTTCAAAATATAAAAGGATACAGTCAGATAACTTGATGTGATCTTTGAACACAGTGTACCATTTCTTGAGGACAATCTTGTCATGCCTCGTGCCTGTCTGTGCTGCTATTAACTTTTTAAGATCTCCAACGGTGTCGTCGGGATTGCATTTCACTCGAACTTTCTTTCCAAGTCGGTCGTTACAAGTTACTTCTAACATGTTCTACAAATAGGTTATTATTTAGACCAGCTTCAATGAAGTTTATACTTTTGGAAATGTATGCCGAATTCAATGATGTTACATAAAGAAATACTTGACCGGATGATATCTCACATCAAAGATTTGACAACAATTTTACACTGTCCAATTTGTAATTTACTAACAAACAAATAGATGAGAAAACAAAATAGGTACTTGACTCAGTCTGTTTTTTCATTGATGGATGACAGTTAAAACGTTTTGTAAGTGCATTTGATAAATATAATAGAAAGTAAAAGTAGTGAGAAGAAAATCATGCCATGGCTGAAGCCTTCTTATTCTTAACGGAACTCACGATAGGAGGTAGAACACGGCGGTATTATTAAAAAAAATGCTACGATTACAGTACACTAATATCCTAACAGCTACCATAAGATTTACTATAAGCACATACACATTGTACCAATATGTCAATACTCAAATAAATAATACAGATTTGGAATTGAAATAGAATAAAAATAGTAGATCAACGTGATAATATAATAATGAAAACTTACTTTCATTCTATGGAATTGCTATAACATAAGGAAGTGAGTTAAAGCATACTTCTTGTTTTACTATGTTCTAGTTAGATATTTAAATTCTAAATAGGAATTCAACTTTAAATATACTTTCCAATTGGATTCTTAAAAATATGCAATGCAATTACAAAACGTTAATTTCATTTTGACATTTATCGTATACCAAACATAATTAAACATCAAAACATCCTGTTGGTTTAATGTTTCTTTATCGAAAATTATAGTTAAAGTTATAGAATTACCACCAAAGAAGATTTTTATATTGTTTTGTATATTTTATTTACAAATATGTATCTTAAGTTGTTAGCTAATTAATTATTTTGAACAAAGATAATTCATTGAGCAGGAAGTGTCTTCCAACTGTCCACACGTCATTCGACAGCGAAAGACTGACGTGACGGTTCGGACGGCAGTGAAATTTCATTTTTTAGTGAATGTGCTTGTGAACCGTCTTCAAAAATGCAAATTCCCACTGAATATGTGTCTACAGCCGAGGACGTAGCAGATCAGGTAAGCTTTACCCTATTTCCACTATCCATATACCTCATAAGTAATTGAGAAACGTACTTTGGATGGGATTGTCACGTCACCGAACTTATTTTCTTGTTGGCGCTTCTTATATGATTTCAAACATGTATACGATTATGTATATATATAGCATTGAGATAGGTCTGCGTGGCTGCCAATCTTGGTAATAATACAACTTTATATTATTCGCCATAAGCTCAATGGAGATCAGTGTTGAAACATAATTTTCAGCTAGTAGATCTACAGATGTTTCACCTTATAACCTACTTATCTTTTGATTTCAATACTTAAAATGGTTTTGCAATACGTGAATGATAAGCTGGTTTAGTATAAAATATTTGTATAGAGTAAAAACTTCTTATAAACAAACTAATTTGGTTAACAAACTAGTTGTAGAACATGTTTATGCAACTAGAACTTGTTGATCACCTCAATTAAGTAATTACTAAGCAACCAATTACGTTATAAAAATAAAATTAGATTATTTATTTTCATGACAATGTGAATTATAACCTAAATCAAAAGTTATTGCAACAGACATTGATGTTTGAGTAAAGATAAGAACATTACAACATTATCACATTATTCTCGCACTACTAATTAGCTTAATAATATTATTACTTAGTTTCTATAGCATTTCATAACACTCTGTATGTTGCCATAAAGAAAGTATTTTATGTGAAATTTTTAATATGGAGCATAAAATCATAACATGCATAAACCCTTAAATGTCAGAAAATTATTTCAATATCATGTAGTTCATATAAATCATGTTTTGCTTGTTTATGGTTTGTTTTGGCACCTATAGTTGCTGCCTGTGATATACTAGTTCATTGAACTTAATGTAAAATTAATCATCAAATTGATGGCTCTGAATTACCTCATACATCAAGATATTCTCATTTAAAAATTACAAGTACCTACATTCTTATTATTAATTTAAAAAATATTAGTATTTTGGAATTATCTTTATTATTATTTCCAACAGCTGTTTTTATATAGCAGCAATGTCTAATTTAATTTTTATTGAATATTTTCAAAATCTAGAAGAAGAATTTTCATAATAAGTTCCATAAATCCAAAGATTGCCTGCTACAACATCATAAACTTGACCTCTTTATAAATATAGGAAAGACCAAAAGATCAATATATCCCTCTCTTACACCCCTATAAATGCAATACAAAAAGATTGAAATTATAAATAATTGTACAATTTTGAATGGATAGGGGTTAATAAGCAAATATCATATAAGTTGCTAATGTTTTCTTTACTTGTCATATAAATATATAATAGAACAAGCTCTGTTTCATTTTCATTTCAAATTGTAGAATGAGCTCTGTTTCATTTCATTTCTTTGTTTCACTATTTTTTTATTTCATTAGTTCATTATTTCATCTATTAGTAGGAAGTAATTTAATTCAGTTTAGGTACATAAAATAAGCTTTTATAATATACAGAAAAAATAAATGCAATTACTTATAAAATGTATATGAAACTATGCTAACTATACAATATATACTAAAATGAAATAGAAAAAAAGAGGGAGACTTGATTTCATTCATTTGTTCCATTCATTCCATGACAGTTGCTTTGGTTTTAGACACTTGATGAATGTTTTGCAAAGTCAGTATTCAAGGTGTTGGTAAGATTAACCCTGACAATGAAGCCAGTTGGCACTGTTGATTAAATTGTGTTGTTTGTAGTGAACATATGTGCTATTATTGCAAAGGTGCAATATTATTCACATAAAAGAATATTGAGTTTATTCAACTCAAATTAGATGAGTAATTTTTATGTATTAGGATAACAAAACAATATTATTAAATTTCTTAAATCATAATCTAAATAGAGCTCTGATAGACCTCTATGGTCATATTTCTACTCTTCCTGTCATAGACAACTAAGTTTTGCTTTTACTTTTTGACACCTTTCACTTTACACATTACAGACAGATATATACAGCCCAGAATTAGCCTCAGATGCATGGCTTGAGTCAACAATAGTGCCTGGAATACAACAATAGGCTCACCCCTATTATGTGGGACTGAATACAAATATTGGTGAAATGTGGGTGTTAATTCACCTCTGCTTAACCCTCCAGGGATGGAGGCGTGATTATATGTATGTATGTCTACACCAATATGGTTGGTTTACTATTGGTCAATTAAGAATAGTATATTCACAAGAAAGTAGGATGTGATGGTATTTCTGTCCTATTGAGCAGTCCGACTGGGGAATTACCTCCGCCCTACAGGATACCGCGGCCATAATAACCTCGTGCTGTGTTCTTGGCTTGTGTAGTTTTTTAAATTAACATTATCCCAGTAATGGTCATTTTTGTATTGATCTTATCATTTGCAACCGAATACAGTAAGGTATGAAAAGAATCTCATTCTGCATACACTCAGTTCGTGGAAAGAAACAATTACAATATGGGGTTCTCCTGCCATCTCATCCCCTGATGATGCCTACGTCAGCAGGCTGCAGTAACTACTACCCATCAGTGCTTCCCATAAGTGGTAAAAAAAACTTTTAGGTAGAAAATTTCTAATATTTTCCTGCTCTTTGTACAAGTAATATATGATAGATTTAAACTCTCTAAACTAGCCTATAATAATCAGTTTCATTGTTTTTGGCGTACCAATATTAAATACTAGCCCAGCTTCTCTGCATATTTTTAAACCTCATAACATCACCTATTTAAGCTCGTATTTCTATAGTTTTCAAACAATCTATGGGAATTTTTTCAGATTTGTTGACATTTAAGATCAATACTCCGCTCCCTAAAGTAATGATTTTAAGCCTAATCTTCGTTGATAAACGGACTATTCAACCCAAAAAATTTTTTTTTGTCTGTTCAAACCTGTGGTTCTTTTTTTTTTACCACTTAGTTGGCAGACAAACACACGGCCCACCTGATGGAAAGTGGTTACCGTGGCCTATGGACGTTTGTAACACGAGAGGAGTCACAGTCGCGCTGCCAACCCTGTAAGAGTACAGAGTTTCTGTGCCGTCAGTGTAGAAGACAAAGCAGGACAAGCCTTTAGTCTTTCCCACTGACAGCACAAATTCTCCAGTGAGCTCTGGCTACCCTACTCACTGCTGGGAACGCAACACGAAGTTATTATAGCCGCGGTATTCTGTAGGGCGGAGGTACTTCCCCAGTCGGACTGCTCAATTGGACGGAAATACCGTCGTGTCCTACCTCCTATACTTTGAGCCAACCATGCAAAAGCAAAATATGATGTTCATTTCTGTCTGGGTTTCATCCTCTTGTGGCATCCAAGGCTCTCGCCCCCGAGTGTGATGTCTGCATTCCGGTTTTTACTTTTTCACTTCACAAGATATTCATTATCCTGACTGACAACTGGAAGACCATATGTACAGCCGCAACATGCCATATTAGATGTACACTGATCAATCCTGATGTATCCTGGCAAGTTTGAATATGAGAGCAAGAAATTTAAAAAATTATGAAGAGCATGATCCGGTCTGCCTGCCTATCGGAGAGCTGGCCCGTAAAGGTGACGGATGAAAGACGGTTGCATGTAGCCGAGATCCGATAAGATTTAGAAAGAATATATTAGAGGAAGTGAGAGTAGCACTAATCACGGAAAAGCTACGAGGAAATCGTTTGTCCTGGTTGGGATATGTAATGCGTAGGGATGAAAGTAATATCGTAAGAAAGGCACTAACTATGGAAGTGGATGGCTACAAGGGGAGAGGGAGGTCTAAAATGATTTGAATGGACTGTGTGTATGATGATATGGTTAAGAAGGGAGTGAATGTTGAGACTGCAACTGCAACTAGAGATGAATGGAAAAAGAACACATGTTGGGCCGACCCCAAAGAAACTTGGGATAAGGGCAGAAGGATGATGATGATGATGAAGCTAAGGTCATTACGTTATATTGTACTGCCAATGAATAATTGTGAAATTAAGTCTGGCGTGTGTGCTGTATCTTATCTTAAGTTTTTTTTACAATATTGTAACACGCGTAATGTACTATCTGTCCATGCTGACTTAATTCAATATTACATAAATGTATAGATAAGACATACACTACTATTTATCTACATTTGTAAGTATAATTTTATTCACCGAGTGTCCGGCGTGGGAGACGCCGAGGCGGGAGCTTGTGGCGGCCCTGGGAGTGAGGGTTCTCACGCTCTCCACCTTGCTCGCGGCGATGGTTCGCTGCGCGGATGCGTGGGCGGCCGGCGCCTCCTTCTGCGAGCAAGTAATGCTCGTGAAGGAGGAGGCGGGGCGGGAGCGGCAGCGGGAGCGACGAAGGATCGCTAGACAAGCTGCCCGCGCACGAAGGCAACTCGGGCGTCGGAGGTCGATGAACGACCTCCGCCCCCCATGAGCGCCGGCCTGGGGGTGACAGGTGAAGCCGCCTGTCACCCTTGCAGAAGCAGGCCGCGGCGGCGGCGCGCGTGGCGCGCCTCCCCGTTTCCGGGGCCGAGTTGGGGACTCTGTGGTCCCCACACCCGAGAAGAGGGCCAGATCGTGAGAGATGGCCCTGGGTCGGCCGGGGTGCGAGGGATATGCCTGTCAACCTCACCTTCGGCAACCGAAACGACCCACAGGCGGCGTGCGTTTTAGTCGGTTCGAGTCCGACATAACCTCCTCCACCGGCTCCGGTGGGGAGGTATCCGTGGGGATTTTGCGCACGTAAAAAAAAAAAAAAAAAAAGTATAATTTTATTGGTCAAAGTTGATATACATTAATACTTAAAAGTCTGATAAACAGTTTCTATACTAATACTACGGCAAATTTTAATAAGTGCGCAATTGCACTTATGACTTATAAATTTTAATAACAATATTGTCAATGTATTGCCAATTATAATATTCATGTTACAGAAATTGAGAAGACAAGAGCAGTACATAGGGCGGCCTTATCGCTTTACACAATTTCTTCCAGGCTAACTTTTATTAGGCGATTAGTTTTATAATTTTTCGTCACAAATAGTTCAATTTTTGGTATCGTTATATCACGTATTTTGTAATTTTAAAATTATATGAAAAATAACACCTTAAAAATATTATTTATTAGAGTATAAATTCAATTACCAATTACACAATGTGACCTTAATACTAAATAAATAATATGATGTCAAGAGTAATTGAATAACTCGCCCATGATCGCTCCCGGTGCAAAGGTTCCTATCACATTTGCCGCGAAACCACGCTGGATCGCAATGCGCGACGTCCAGCCTCTGCACCAGGAACGATCCGGTGCGAGAGTCACCAGTAAGCTTTTAGGCTTATTTGCCCCAGCTTCCCAAGGTCTCTACTGCTACTGGCATTTTAAAAATTCTACTATACATTCGCACAATTTTTTTGAACGTCGTATGATGAATGAATGTAGCCATGGACTTTGCCTCCTGCGGCCACGAGTCGAAAAGTGACAAGTGCAAACAATTTTGAACTTTAACAAAATTGATAGAGTTTGTATATTCGTAATGAGGTCATCCGACAAAAAACTAAATTACCGACATAGTTCGTAGATTTCGCAAACTGAAATAGAATAAGCAATACCTAGAATGGAGATCATGAATCGATAAACGGAAGACGGGAGTCCCCCAGCGGAATACACAGACGATTTGAATAGTTAGCTGGGATAGTCTGAAATGTGAAGGACCACAGTCGTTCCCTGTCTCACAACTTTGTTCAGCCTAGTGTAAATCCCATTCGCAACAGAAACTTCCACCTCGGAGTCTGGGGTCCGCTTTACCAGTCTAACTCCCGTTTTGGCTGAACTGGCGCGAAGCGACTGCCATCTGACTACTACAACCCATTGGCGATATCGAATCATTGCAGTTAGACCAATTGTTGGAGCCTTAAGGGCTCCAAGTACCCGTAACCACAGATGAATAACAGTAATCATAACGACGACGTTGGCTCAATACCTATGTAATTTATTTAGAGCAATTTAAGACAGCTCTATAAAATGAAATATTCTACAACATTCTACACAAACGCTATCTAGACCCATCGTAAGCATAGCTTAACTAGCTTGTATTATGGAATCTAGAATGCTGATAAACATACTTAGATACTTTTTTTTTTTGTAAATACATACATATTATACATATAAACACCCAGACCAATGCAAATATACATATTCACGCATACAAATATTTACACTGAGCGGGAATCGAACCCGCGCCCCCTGCATAGCAGTCGAATGTTCTACCGCTACGCCACATGATGAAGGCAAAAGTGATACTCCTGATACATTTATCCTTTGTGAGAAGCAGGTGTCCGAATGATGGGATGGCGCAACTTCACGCCTATATATAACTGACAAAAGCAATGCTATGTATGTTACTGTAAGTGAAAGTGCCGTAGTTTTTTTTTTTTTCGTGCGCAAAGTCCCCACGGATACCTCCCCACCGGAGCCGGTGAAGGAGGTTATGTCGGACTCGAACCGGCTAAAACGCACGCCGCCTGTGGGTCGCTTTGGTTGCCGAAGGTGAGGTTGACAGGCATATCCCTCGCACCCCGGCCGACCCAGGGCCATCTATCACGATCTGGCCCTCTTCTGGGGTGTGGGGACTACAGAGTCCCCAACTCGTCCCCGGAAACAGGGAGGCGCGCCACGCGCGCCACCGCCGCGGCCTGCTTCTGCCAGGGTGACAGGCGGCTCCACCTGTCACCCCCAGGCCGGCGCAAGTGCCGTAGTTAAAACTCTCTCGTATGCTCTATAGTATACACCATTAATATCTAAAGTATACAGCTTAGGCGCCGGTCTCTGGTGGCCGGCAAGTACGACTTTAGCTAAGGAAGTAGGACACGACGGTATTTCCGTCCAATTGAGCAGTCCGACTGGGGAAAGTACCTGCGCCCTACAGGATACCGCGGCCATAATAACCTCGTGTTGAGTTCCCGGGCGGTGAGTAGGGTAGCCAGAGCTCACTGGCGGGTTTTTGTGCTGTTAGTGGGAAGACCAAAAGCTTGTCCTGTTTTACTTTTACACTAACGGCACAGAAACTCTCAATGCTTGCAGGGTTGGCAGCGCGAGTGTCTCTCTTGGTGCATGCGTCCATAGGCCACGATGTTCACTTTCCATCAAGTAAGCCGTGTGCTTGTCTGCCACCTAAGTGGTATAAAAAACGACTCGGATCGGCCGGGGTGCGAGGGATATACCTGTTAACCTTACCTTCGGGAACCAAAACAAACAAACAGGCGTCGCGCGTTTTGGTGGGTTCCAACATAACCTCTCCCACCGGCTCCGGTGCTGGGGGCTATGCGTGGGGATTTTGCGCATGTAAAAAAAAGAGAATTTTGAGTGTCCAAGATGTGTGTGAGTAACTATTAGGGCCCCGTTCACGTCGTTAGAGGCTACATTTTGGCAGCAAATCTTGGCTCCACAGAACTGCGTAATCAAATATCATAGAATCACGTCTTACTTTATCGATATTGTCGACGTACGTGCGCCTGTTAACAACACTACAGAACGTAGGCTATTTTTGTCGATCTGTTTATCTTGTGTCTACTTAAAGTGCCTACCAGTTAAGACCAGTGTTCAGACATTAGTTTTGAAAAATGATATCACACGTTTCCGGCTGACTTCTCAATAATATAAATGGTAATACATTTCTGTCTACTCATCGGGGATTTACAGGCATGAATATATGCAGGCATATGCAGTTTAACACCAGACAGATATATACAGCCTAGATTCAACATCAGATACATAAGTCAACAACAGTGTCCGGAAGACGGCAAAAGGCTCACCCCGTACTATGTGAGACCGAATTTCATGATTGGTGAAATGTTGGTGTTAATTCACCTCTGCCTAACCCGCCAAGGATAAAGGCGTGATTATATGTATGTATGCATGTACCAATAAGTTAGAATTTGTTATGCTATTTCCGACTTTCTTGAAACATTTTTTTTCAAACAGGTGTTACAAAGACAAAATCATTTTATTTATTTTCATTTATTTGTTATTTGTAAAACATAGATATTACAAAAGATCTTAACATTAAATATCAGTGCACTATGTTCTACCATTTACATAACATGGTGCACAAATTAAATTTAAAATATGGTTAGTTTACTTACCAAGAATATGGTTAGTAGGTACATGTATGATTAATTCAATATTTATTTATGTAATATATAATTATTAATAACCTTTATACATATTTATACATATTTCTCATACAAACTATCCACTAAGGGCATACACGATATTGACATTAAATTAACAAAATAAAAAATACAATTACAGAGTAACATCTAGAGTGCGCCACTCCTTTAACGAGCTGTTATTTTTCTATCCAATACACGAGTACATCTTTTAATAAGTTTGTCCTTGTGCAGGTTATACGTAGGGGAAAAAATGTGCTGCCAACGGTGGCGCGGTTGTGCCTCATCTCCACATTCCTTGAAGATGGAATTCGTATGTGGGTCCAGTGGTCAGAACAGCGTGACTACATGGACATGTCCTGGGGCTGCGGTCAGTTCCTCGCTACAATGTTTGTTGTAAGTATGTCATTCTCTACCCTAAGTTTTGTGTTGTCGAGTTTTTATTCCTTTAGCAAGAATTTGTGCTTTAACGACATTATTACAATTAAAGTACCCAATCATTGTGAATTAACGGCGATTAAAAAGAAAGCATTATTTATAGAAAAATTGTGGCAAAATTTACGAGTCTGAGTACGGTCTCCGTACACAATGGAATAGAAAGGAACTCTTTTGTCTAGAGTAGCCAGCCTAGCTCCGCTCAGAAACGCAGAAGCTAACTGGGGTCTTCACAGGCTTCGCGAAGCGACTTCACTGTACCGAGGATTTGTGATCGTTGATGGGCTACTGCCTCGCATTCCAGTATTACGTGGGCGGCCGTTTCCGCGGCAATAAAACACCCCCTGCAAAGAAGACTATCCGTAACACCAATGGTGTATTGGTGCTTGTGGAGGGGGCAGTGGTCCGTTTTTATCCCCATTATTGTTCTTAGACTTGTTCTAGTTGTTCTGTCTAGTTTTAGGAGACGTTTCGTGAGTCGTTTGTTTACCGATTTCCGTACACAAATGATAAACAATCAATTATGGTAGTTGTACACTGTGGACTAATCGCTTTTGTTTGCACATCAATAACATTTCTAGAGCAACTCGAACGCGATTGATCCCTACACTTGATCCCGATATTGGATCGCAATATTATGTATAATATGCTATATTGATAGGTGAGTACACCTTATTATTGCTAAACGTAAATTACGAAAGTAACAACGTAACATCCGATCCTATGCCAGAACGAGTCCATGGGAAGAATGAAAAACTGCAACAATCGACAAACATTAAATGTGGATGAATACAAATGCAAGGAAAAATTAGCGAGAATGGGGAGGTACAGGCAAAACTAATCTCCGATGTAGTCATCTTCCCTGGTGTTTGTCTTAGAGTCTATAATCCTATGTTTCTTACATCAGACTGTCAGAGGTGCTTGTCAATCTTGTCGTTGACATTTGCATTGGGATAGCTCAGACGCAGATTGTCCACCTCTCAAAATTTCCACTGGTCGCAAAAGGTCTCTTTCGCAAAATGTCCTTTTCTCAGAATATCTCTTTCGCAGAATGTCCACTTCGCAAAATGTCCGTTTTTTATACAACTTCGGTGACAGACAAGCACACGACCCACTTGATGTAAAGTAGTTACTAACCTATGAACGTGTGTAACACCAGGGGAGTCACATCCGTGCTGCCAACCCTGTAAGACAGTAAGTTTCTATGTCGTCATCCCATTATATTATAACAAAATCTATACTAATATTATAAAGAGGAAAGATTTGCATTTTTGTATGTAACGAATAAACTCAAAAAGTACTGGACCGATTTTAATAATTCTTTTTTCATTAGAAAGCTACATTCTTCGTGAGTAACATAGGCTTTTTATCCCGTTATTCCCATGTGATCAGGATTTACGCGGGTGAAACCGCGGCGCGGTGCTAGATTATCAATAAAAATGTGCTCCTGCATGACAGTGGCGAATTTAAATGAAGATTTGAAGAAGTGAAATACTTACCTAATAAAGATAATTATGTTTGAAATGGTCGCTACATATTCTAGCAGACGCATTTGGTATCCAGTTTTTGATGTGCAGGGCTTTAATCTATACCGTCCGTCTTTGTTTATCAATGAAGAAACGATGAGGACCTTTATTTGTACATTGAAATGCACTACACATGTTTATTCTACTTTATTTACTAACAATTTGTATGAAATTTGACAGCAATACAACACCAGCGATAATGCGCCACCTATCGGGATAAATAAGTAGTGTATCTCCTCGTTCTTCAGCTGATAAGAAGCTAGGGTCTCATACGCGTACGTTGTACTTATCTGTGTTCAGCTATTAAAACGCAACTGTGGTGAAAGTTTAGTCAAGTCTAGTCTATTTGTGATCTGGCCTAAGCAGGATATTATATAACAAAACAAAAT
This sequence comes from Eilema griseolum, assembly GCA_963662185.1. Taxonomy (NCBI): domain Eukaryota; kingdom Metazoa; phylum Arthropoda; class Insecta; order Lepidoptera; family Erebidae; genus Eilema; species Eilema griseolum. Next base: position 3,550,933 of record OY759232.1, read on the forward strand.
TCCCGCTTGAGTTCACATCGACTTGGAACCGTTACCATACCTGGACCTCGATTCTACTACAATAAAACCACTGTAATACCACAGACACTGCTAAAGAACCCATATGATTTAAGACTTTAAAGCAAAAGCGTTAGGGTATAAAATTAAAAAGATTTTTGCAGAAGGAAATGAAAAGGCCTAATGAAACTCTTTTCATTTAATTTTGAACTTTAATGTTATAGAAATAATGTCTTACATTTGATGTCATTTTGAGCAGTGTCTGTGGTATGACATTGGTTTTGCTTTAGTAGATTCGAGGGGCTGGATACCTTAAAGTGCTTGGCACTTTTTCTTATAATTATACTAGGTATCGGGACTTCTCGCGAATTATATCTTGGAACTTACTATTTCTGCCGACGTTTCGGATGCGTTGCAGCACGTAGCATCGTAAACCCACTCACACAGATAGATACCTGCACGTCTCCTCGCATCATCACCCACTTCACTTAAAATCCGTAAGTTCGATGCTCATCAAGCGAGCTAATGACCTGTGTGACCCTGAGCACCTACAGCAGGAGTTAGATCATGTTCAGGAGGTTCTTGAGGTGAACGGGTATGGTACGGTACGTCTCGACCCCAAACGGCTCAAATATGTAATTACGCTACCCGTGACCAGAGGGCTGGTTTATTCCTTGCGTAAAGGATTGGTATTGCCATTCAACGTAGCAATGCCGCAAGCCTTCTGGCCACCCTCCCGGTTGACATCGATGGGGAAGAATTCTTTGATGCCTGAACCTGCAGGATTGTTTAGGTATATTCTATATTGTTTTTATATTTTAGTTTAGATTACTCGCTTTTATTGTTAGTTCCAATGAAGAACGAAATAGTAATTTTCACTCACATACCACAGATTTTTCAAAGAACTGTCGTTGAAAAGGAATTTGTTCCCGTGGGCTAAATAAATGAAACAGCGAGTGGTACCTGCGATTGATATGCATTTGATTGAGTTTTATGAACCAAAAATCACTTCAATTCTTCAATTCAATCCTGACTAGCAAGTAGTGATTTATTTTCAAATTTAAACAAGAATAGGGCTTCATACCCGATATCAATCCTCCTCGATAAGTACTTAATTGAACAAACAATGTTTGATCCTCCCAACTTGTGTTCAATTCGCGTGCGATGAAAAGAGAAAACTGTATATTTAAAATGTTCTATCCATTTCAAATGATTAAACGTCGAATCGTTTGAAATATATGTCAAGATTGGCAATGATAGAGATATTGAGTCATGTAGATTTTCAAGAGCAGTGTGGCTTGACAAAATATTTAGTAACAAGAGTTGCATAATGTATTTCCGGTGATTCGGGCACGCGGATCTAATGCCTTGATCACACGTACCGAGTCACCGAATCGACCGAGTACTCGAATACGTCTAAACATAGCGCATAAATATTCACGCGTGTTGTATCGAGTACTCGACCGAAAGCACTCTCTCCCTAAACAAGAATGTGATCAAGACATAACAATTGATAACTCAAGTATGTGAGGCAAAACTTTCGAGGTCGTTCTAATTTTCGTAGACCAAATTAGTAATATGTATTCTGAAAAAGGGCAGATCATAGACGTATTCAAAACTGGTGGTCCTGTAGATTTAAACGCTGTTATATGAAGGTGGTGATGTAGGTAAGGATAGAATCAAATGAAGGGCCTACTATATATGTTAATACATACATGCATATAATCACGTCTTTATCCCCGGAGGGTTAGGCAGAGGTGAATTAACACCCACATTTCACCAATCATTGAATTCCGTCCCACGTAATAGGGGGTGAGCCTATTGCCCCAATTATTGTTAATATTTTTCTCAATCATTCAATTACCCTATTGCATTCCACAGCTGGACATAGGCCTCTCTCAATGTGCGCCATTTCTGCTAATCCACCACCTTCCTCATCCAGTCTGTCTCAGCCACCTTTATGAAATTAATATTTTACTTCTTCTTCGAGTCAATGGCTACGTCTGACATATATAATGGCCTGGTATTTAAATGTTATTGACCCAAAACTTGACCATAGCAATAGCGCTCTCCTTTGCTCTCCAGAAGTCGTCGGTAATGCAAGTGAAGGGGCACATCGAGCAGAAAAGCAAATGTGACATGGACTGGGATTAGGCCCCGTAGTCTCAAGACTCTTGAGACCGGTCGATAAAGCCCCATTTTGCCATGTTTTCTCTGCTGCGGCCAACTTGGGTCCGCAAGCGGATTATACATAGACTTCCAAGTTGGCCACTGGAGATGGAATCCAGGCGGCAGATCTTCGCGTAGTCTGATGAAACTTATCGTGGCTGGATGCTTGTCTTCCCACCTTTGCTCTCTAGCTTGCTGTAGGGGCTCTCTGTGGCCAGAGTGTATCTCATGAAACTCCGGCGGCTTTTAAAGCGGACAGGTGGCATTTCGTATATCTTAATATTTTTACTATTCTAACTAACACAGTCGTCTGTTCGGCTGAACAATTATATATCATGTATATAGAGGACAGCTATAAATAAAACTCTTGTTTACAATTGCAGCATTATTTGTTTAGTAAGTGACAACAATAAATATAGTTTGTATTTGGCACCTTGCACCGGTTAGCACTACGCCATTGTTTTCTCCACAATGTTTCATATTATTGCTTATTATGCACATGCACTTATATCAATCAATTAGATTGAGTTAAGCGGACCCGGGACTCAGAGTTGAAGGCCTCTGATGTGATGGGCTTTGCCCAAGGTAAATGATGTTGAATTGAGAGAAAATTTTCCACTACCAAGGGCATAAGTGGTTTTTATAATAGGTTATTAAAGTTTAATAGGTTATTTGACAAGGTCGTCCGATTCTACCCAATACTGCTTAGCATGTTAGTTTATCATAAAATATACCTTGCCAGATAAGAAATTTCCTAACTAAGCTGCAACTATGACTTATCATTATTTTTAATTCTCAAAGTAAGTCAAAATAGAAACAATCAATTTCAGACCCAAATTATAACTTTTTAGATTCCTCATTAAATTACAAATTACCTTTATTATGAACTATATATGTCTAAGCTCAAATAAGGCCGAGATTGATGCGAAATTCTCTTGCACTCCATACATTTGCACTAGCGACTGGCGTCTGACGTCACCCGCAATACGATTCTGTATGGAGAGTTTTCGGGTGGCGTGAAAAAAATACTTTTCAAAATCAAATATCTTTAAAACTATTTGTCGTAAGAATATTTCACTTAAGCAGTTCATTATTTATTAGACCAAAAAAAAAATGCCCGCTGTGTTTCTTGCCGGGGTCTTCTCAGGTTGGGGCGGCGTTTCGAACCTGTAGTCCATTTCCTAAAACTAGTCTTTCATATTTTTTTATATTGACGTTTTGTAAGTGCCAATATAATGGTCTATTCAGAATAAATGATTTTGACTTTGACATACAGTGGTCATTTTTCGATAAAAAAGTCAAATAGATCGCATTATGTAAGATTGTTCTTGGTCTTCTAAAATCAAATAAAAATAAATCTTCGTTAGTAACACCAGCCAGCAACACTTAGATTGTACAACAGTAACTATCTACAAGAACTAAACTCTACAAAAGTGAAGCCTAAAAGTGAGCAAATCGACAATAACAGCTCCATCTTTCACTTCATATTATACCATCACTGATTTTTTTTTTTTCAATTCATTTTGTTGATTGTCCTTTATTTTCCTTTTTTTGTTGCTTTTCTACTTGATTTCACTTTTAACTTTTGATTTTGACAGTTGTGATTCTGTTTTAAAATATATGTAATTTATTTATTTACACATATTGAGAACTCACTTGTACTTTCCACATTATTTGTTTATTTGTTATTAGACCTGACCTATTTCGCCTTACGGCATGCTCAAAGGTTTACAAGGACAAAAGTACAAGTGAGTTCTCAATAAGTGTAACAACAAATTCCATCAAGTTCCATCAATTAACAGTATAAATATTTATTTGTTTAATTGTATTTCTTTTGTATAGACATTTTATATGTTATTAAAAGGTATTTCCGACTTTAATTATGCACATAGGTAGTCTTTAACGAACGAGGCACTGGTGCATTGATTTTTTTTTTTAATAATGCCCATAACGGTGGGCAATGTCAACAGTGGACAATATGTCACTAGAGTTTTAACAATGACAACGTAATGCCTTAAATTACGTGAATATCACCTGTCAAAGGCAAATTATAATGGGTCTATATTACCCAAATGAGTTGAGATGGGTTCGTCTAGGAACGTAGAGGGATGTTCGTGTTCCTGTGTGTTTGGGAGGTCAGATGGTATTCGCTCCGATAATATTTTCTTTTATTAGTTCATGAATAAATGTTTAGGAAACAATGACAATAATATACACAATCGTCTCAATTATAACAATATTGATGACAATAAGGGAAAGATCGCGGGTTCGAATCTCGCCTGATCAGATCCAATTTTTCTATTTCTTAATCAATATAGATGATCGTTGATCAGTATTAATTTTCCTTATACTTCATATTATTGACCATTATCCATCAATTACGGGCGTTATCATTTCATGTTACTTACAATAAGTAAATCAGATTACAATAGCCCGCATGTTAATACAGCGGTCGGGTCGTGTCGTGACGTATTTCATTGTATCTTGAAATACAAGTAATAGCAACGTACGACTTGTTGTGTTCATTTTGTTTTTTTATTTGTTCATGCTTTGTGATATATTATTTTGTATCTATGTATACTGCTTAGGTAGTATGCACACGGCCCGCCTTATGGGAAGTGGTTACCGTGGCTTACGAACGTGTGCAACACCAGGAGCGTCACACTCGTGCTACCGACTCTGTAAGAACCTTCTGATGCCCTTCTTGAAGAATTGTAGTTAAACCTGCAGGTTGGCGGCTTTTTCATGTTTATTAGAGAAATTTCATTCTTTGAAAGATACCAAAAAATACAGGGTGTTATTTTTTCGAATTGTAACCTTGACCTTTTGTGTTAATTGTGTTTTTTTTATTTGTTCATGGTTTGTGATATATTATTTTGTATCGAATCGGAAATTGATACGTAATGTAAATGAAATATATATGATAATGTGGGCGATTACTGTCATTTCTAGCCCATAGAGTATATTTATCTCCATAGAGGTGTAAAAGGATCTAAATTCGATAGCAAATTTTTTTTTTTATCTCTGTGAATATAATTCAAAATATCTTAAATAGAGTTTTTAAGATATTTTGAATTGTATTCACAGAGATAAAAAAAAGGTCTCCAAAGAATGTTTTCCTATTACTGTAACTGTTAAGTTACTGCTTCGTCTCACAAATTCTTCCTAAATTACTTTAGGTCTATAGTTGCGGCCGTTTTGACACGACTGGTTTTACTCGTTTTCTCCTTTTTGGTGTGTGAAGTTTATTTTCTTCTGTACCAGTCTCGCCATATTTTTCTTTAGTTATTCGTCTAAAAGTTTAGTGCCCAATATTAAGCGCACCATAAAGTTAAAACAAGTAAAACCATTCGCGTCATAACGTCCATTAGAGCGTGCCGCAACTATAGTTATTCCGTACCATAGATAAAAAATCGACTTTGTAATAAACAATACTGATACAGTGTAATGTTATCCACAGATTATAAACTTAGTGGGACAGTTAGGAGGCTGCGTGATGGTGCTCGGCAGGCTTAAGGTGGACATCGCCTGTGGATTACTATTTTTCATTGTTGTACTACAGGTGAGATATTTACTTCATTGCATTTACTGGGTTACTATATTTTATTACCAGAGCAGTGACAAAAAATATATACTGCCGGAACATAACACATAAAAGAGTTAACAATAGGTAGCAACACCTTGTTAGTTCACCTTCCAAAATTAAATAAAAACTATTTTCATTTAATTTTGTACTTCAAGCTTATAGAAATAAAGTTTAAAATGTAATGCCATTTTTTGCAGTTTCTTTTGTATGACAGTAGTTTTGTTTTAGAAAAATCTAGGGCCTGCAGATCTAATAAGACCACTTTATTAGAACACGAAATTAGAATCTTCTCAGTACATGAATTATTGTTATTCTGTTCATATGAGTGACCATTTAACGAATTATTTTAGAATCTATTGATATCCATTGGAAGAAGAAGAAATTGAGTGATTCTGCTAAAGATGAATAATTTTATGAATATAAAATTATTCATCTTTAGCAGAATCGCTCAATGTGACCTTTTGAGACCCGCTGGACGAAACGTCAGATTATACAAAGGTGTTAAGTAGCTATACCATGATCGCGATAATTTTCGTTAACATTTGTGTATATAATATACACAAATATACAAATAAAATATACATGGGAGTTTAAAAATGTTATGAGAATGATTGTTAACTGTTACACGCGTGATATTATTCCCAGAATTAATAATAAAATAAACAAATATTCTACAACATTCTACACATCGCTATCTAGACCCATGGTAAGCATAGTTTAACTAGCTTGTGTTATGTAATCTAGAATGCGGATAAACATACTTTGATACTTTTTGTGTTATGTACTCGTTTGCATACATATTATACATAGAAACACCCAGAACAAATATGCGTACACGTATTTGCATTGACCGGGAATCGAACCAGCGCCTCCTGTGTGGTAGTCAAATATTCTACCGCTACGTCACAAAGGCCGCCACGCGCTGGCTAGAATATATCTCTGTGTAACTCTTATTATAACATTAAATAATTAAATTCAAAATCTCTTCCAGACGTTTGCGTACAGTATACTATGGGACATGCAATTCTTACTCCGGAACTTGGCTCTCATTGGAGCCCTGTTGCTAGTGCTGGCGGAGGCGAGGGCCGAGGGCCGGAGCCTCTTCGCCGGAGTCCCATCCCTGGGCGAGAACAAACCGAAGACTTACTTGCAGCTAGCTGGCAGAATCCTGCTCGCTTTCATGTTCATCACGCTCCTTAGATTTGAAGTGTCTTTCCTACAGGTAAGATAATGTTTATTGTTTTTTTTAATACAATTTTTATTTATACCACTTAGGTGGCAGACAAGCACACGGCCCACCTGATGGAAAGTGGTTACCGTGGCCAATGGACGTTTGTAACACCAGAGGAGTCACAGTCGCGCTGCCAACCCTGTAAATATAGAGTTTCTGTGCCGTCAGTGTAGAAGACAAAGCAGGACAAACTTATCTTCCCAGTGACAGCACAAATTCTCCAGTGAGCTCTGGCTACCCTACTCACCAATGGGAACACAACAACTTAGATGGTATGCACACGGCCCAACTTTTGGGAAGTGGTTACCGTGGCTTATGAACGTGTGGGGGCGTCACACTCTTACAGCCGACCCTGTAAGAAGCTTGTGCTGTGCAATTTTGTAAACACACAGCCTAGATTGAAATTGTCATTGGTCGGACTCTGTGACGTCACTGGATATCGACCAATGACAATCAATATTGGTAGTAGCGCTTTACTTGATGCTGTGTGCTTAGAAATTGCACAGCTGATGTTCGTCTTGAAGAAGAATTGTAGTTACCTCATCGGCAATGCAGTAAACCTGTACCTGTTAAGGAATTTTCCATGTTTATTAGAGAAATGTCATCTCTATGATTGATACCAGAAAATACAGGTTGTTATTTTTTTCCAATTTTAACCAGGTCCGTTATCGTATGACAAACGAGTTTCCAAACTTCTTTGAATTCATATTTGTTTAGAAAAACCAAGGGTTTGCTGGGAAAAAGAACTCAATATTGAATTCAGCTCGCCTTTGTACACAAGATGTATTTGTGATTAACTGTTGATGTATTATTTTCTTGTGTACAATAAAGAATTAAAGACCCTTGGAGTAAAATTTCCTATTTCATTAATAGCTCCATACGTAAATTACTTATTAAAACTCCACGTCATACAATATTATGTTCAAATCATTGAACACATTAGTTCACATCGCATATTCATAGATTGTGCTAAAAATAATATTATGACGTCACACTTTCTGCCAACATTTTTATTATAATTATGCAGGATTTGACACACATAATATAGATTTACCGGTTTCGTTACGTAATTTTGAAATCAAGTTTATAGATTTTTTTATAAAATATTAAGTTATGAAACAAGCACGTGGCCTTGTTACCGTTGCCTGTAAATGCTTACAACACTAGAAATAGCATTCCTGTGTTGCCACTTCAAAAAGGAAATGTATGAACAAAATCAATGGAGTATTATTTAATTATGGACGATATTAAGTGAAGCTCCACGAAATATAAAATTTGCGTTTACCTGCTTTTAGACAATGATTTAGGCCATCTGTTGCCTCATGCTGGTCACGCATGCAGGTTCTCTTACTTTCTGCAAATTGCAATGTATCTTTACATTAGTTATGTGCACATTTGCCCGAAATTAGCTTTATATTATTTGCACGAATCAGACATCCGCATGCAGAATGCAGAGGTCGCAGAGAGCTGAGAATGCTGACTTAGTTCTTTTTTGGAAATTATTAATCAATCACAAGCCGCGTGGTTTCCGATTGAGTAGTATTTAAGCCACCTCATCTCTTCCCATGCGGTGTCTTACAAGGCGACTAAGGGATAGGACTGTTTAACATCAGACAGATATATACAGCTCAGACTCAGCCTCAGATCCATGGTTCGAGTCAACAATAGAGCCCGAAATACGGCAATAGGCTCACCACTTATTACGTGGGACCGAATATAATTGGTGAAATGTGGGTATTATTAATTCATCTCTGCCTAACCCTCCAGTTATAAAGGCGTGATTATATATATCAATGACACAAATTGCAGATCGTCCAAGACCTCCTAGGGAGCATCCTCATGGTCCTCGTGACGGTGGGCTACCGCACGAAGCTGTCCGCGCTCATGCTGGTACTGGTGCTCACCGTTCTCAACCTGTACCACAACGCGTGGTGGACCGTGCCGTCCTACAAGCCGCTGAGGGACTTCCTTAAATATGATTTCTTCCAGGTAAGCCTGCTTTTTTAATCATTTACTGACGCCTTTGCCCCGAAGTCGAAGTCCTAATGCTCGCAGGGTTATTCTTAATAGGCTATTTGACAAGGTTGTCCGATTCTCCCCAATAAACAAATAAATAAATAAATATTCCACGACATTCTACACAACCCTATCTAGACCCATGGTAAGCATAGCATAACTAGCTTGTGTGATGGGATCTAGAATGCGGATAAACATACTTGGATACTTTTTTTTTGTAAATACATACATATTATACATAGAAACACCCAGGCCAATGCAAATATACATATTCATGCATGCAAATATTTGCACTGCGCGGGAATCGAACCCGCGCCCCCTGCATAGCAGTCGAATGCTCTACCGCTACGCCAATACTGCTTAATATGTGAGTTTGTTATCATAAAATATGCTTTGCAAAATAAGATATTGCCTAACTAAACTATAATGGTTACTCACATCGGTATCAAAATAATCGGGATATTTACCATGTTGCATTGTTTTGAGATTCGGAAACTCAAAACAATACCTAGGCGCACATTCCTGGACCAAATCGGGGAAGTTTTAGAAAAGGACCTGCCCCTTTTCTAAAACAGGAGTACTCTAAACCGACGAGCATGCATGAAGAATGTAATGAGAGTGAATGAAGCGAGAGTAGGATGTCAGGATCGTAGCAAATGGAGATCCGTGATCTCTGCCTACAACTATGGGAAACAGGCGTGATTTTATGTATGTATGAAGATATTGCCTAACTAAACTTATAATTTGAATTCCCAAAGTAAGTCAAAATATAAACAAAGGAGGTTAGAAATATACATAAGGTTAGGTGGGGAACGGGAAATATACTTTATTTTTCTCGTGATATATTGTTTTAATTTGAATATTTAATGACATAGTAATTTATTTCAGAAATATGTAACTTCTATTACCTGGGGTTCTATTCTATTATTCTTACCTGGGGTTATAAGAGATGAAGTACCGGTCAATTACTTCTGCCTACCACTGTAGGAATACAGCTTGATGTTATATACGTGTACCAATAAATAGCAGCCTAGTAACCATACTGACTTACAGATAAATATTATCAAATATAACGGCTAAGAGATAAGTTATTTTTATAATGTCATGCTTAATATTTTATTTTTAATTGTATTTAACATTATGTTTAAACTCAGATATATACAGATTTTTATTTCATATTTTCAAACCTTTCTAGTAATAAAACTGCATCAAAATTCGTTTAGTAATTATTTGCAATAATCGCGAACAAGCTTGTATTTAAAAAAAAAATTTAGAATCGTTCATGTAACATAACTCAAGTTTTTTTCACAACTTAGATGGCAGACAAGCACAAGGTCCACCTGATGTAAAACAATAACCGTGACCTATGACTATGTATAACACCCTGTATAAACACAAAGTTTCTATGCCGTCAGTGCAGAACACAAAATCAGGATAAACCTTTGATCTTCCTACGGACAGTACAAAAACTCTACAGTGAGCTCTGGCTACCCTACCTACTCACCGCCGGGAACACAACACGAGGTTATTACAGCCGTGGTATTCTGTAGGGCGGAAGAACTTCCCTAGTCATACTGCTCAATTGGGACGAAAATAATGTCGTTGCCTACCTCCTATATATGTTCAAACATTTTTTTATATCTTCAACGTACAGAGAAGTGATGACTGTTATTATTGTTCTTTCCAGACATTATCAGTGATTGGCGGTCTGCTCATGATCGTGTACCTGGGCCCCGGCGGCGTCAGTATGGACGAACACAAGAAGAAATGGTAGAATCGGCGAGCGGTGTATACCTTGTATGCACAGTGAGAGACATTGACGTTAATAATAAGTTTGTTATTATGGTGCGTGACGAAAGGAAAAAAATATTTCATACATTTGGTGTTTTTATGTGACATTCTGACTAGTCGATGGTATTCGTAAATGCAGAGCTTAATTTCATATCCAGAGTGACGTGCAGTAAGTGAAGAATGGTGGTGGAGTAGTTAATCAACAATTGAAACTCAACTTTGTGGAATTGATTTACGGTTTAATTTTAAATGATTTATTTTTTCAAATTGTTATCTAATGATATTCGAAATTCATGAAAATTTTATACCTATAATAAATAATAAAGTCTCATGTTACCCGACTGCCAAAGAAGGGTTATTTTTTATGCTATTTTATTCTTTATTTATTCCTATACACTCATAAAACTTTGTTCCTATTTCAACTTGGTTCGCCATTTAATGGCGGCAATATTAGAATGACCAAAGACTAAAAAAAATAAACATCAAATTTATGGAAAGATTTTCGGGTTTGAATATCGAATTTTAGATAAGTAGATACAAGATAATTAAAACCCTTTTTTCAAAGCCATAAAGTTGAGTTTTAATTGGTACGGATTTACGATCCTAACCATCACTCTTATCTACTATAAAGCCGTACAGTCTTAAGTTGTGTAAGTTTCTCTAAGCCACATGATTATTAATATTATTGATGTAAATGTATATTGCTGATGAAACTAAAAAAAAATAGACGGCGGATGTACAACAAAAAATTTAAACAGCCTGAAAAAAAAAACATAGGCCTATTACACACTTGCGTTATATCAGCGCCACTTGGAGGCAAACTTTTTCTTTTTTGTGGAATTAGCACTAAAGCATTCAGTATGCAGTTATATTACATACTAGCATTCCCACCCCGACGCAAGAGCATATTGTCATTTTACATTAAGGTATAAAAAAGATATTACTTGCTGCTTCTTACTTTTTGCCAAATAATATAATGCTATTTAAAACTGAATGTAATTTTTTTTTGTCCAGGATTTTCTCAAAAGTTAAAATAATTGATCTTTAAACATAACATAACATAAACTCACGCCTATATCCCCGAAGGGGTAGGCAGAGGTGCTAGCACCCACATTTCGCCAGTTTATGTTTAGGTCCCAATGTAATAGGTGGCGAGCCTATTGCCTGATCTTTAAAACTGGATAAAAATTTGATATTTTATATGCGGGCAAAGCCTGATACAAAATAATACTTCCATTACGTTATAGACGAACATTACAATTATTTTACATATATATAAAGATTATGAATTAGTGATTTAATGTCAATTCTCACTGAAAGAACAGCGGTCGGAATTTGCTACTGAAAGGTGAAGCCTTGGCTTTTAAACGACTATGAACTTTATCTCCCATAGATAAGATACAAAATGGCTTGCACCATTTTGCATTGATAAACCGTTGCCTTGCTGCTCTTCAGGGAGTATTGACCCTTATTGATTTCGGTCGTTATCAAAGCACATGGTTGATATAGTTTAACTTACATGAATCAACTTTGTAAGATATATTATGGGCAGTTTACGGTTGATTTCTAAAACTTAATAAGGTTGATATTACTTTGGGAGCTCGTGGACAAGTTCTGACGTCATTTTTGTGATATACATTGTCTTGTCTTTGGTATGTGATATATTTTTAATTGGGGTATATTACAACAATCTGCTGGTGACTTAAACACATTAACTTTTGGTGGCCATCTTTCCTGAGACTTTGTATTCAATTTACCATCAGTCGAAGTTATATTGACGCCTATATAAAAAATAGGTTTGTTTGTGTGTCACTTTAAGCTATAATGGATAGGTTAGTGATGAAATTATGTCATATAGTTATTACAATGTTCGTCACGGGTATTTTTTTATTAGATGCCTTCAACATAATAAATTGGGTGATATCAATGAAATTGATGCCTTCGAAGTAAGGTATTTCCACGTCTGTTTAGAAATTTAGTTAATAATCAAATAAATAAATATTACGCACAAGGGTCTAACGCTCGAAATTATTGTATAAGAACTTTATTGAGTGCATGTGTACTAAATAGAACAGAATAATCTACTGAGTCTTTGTATTAAGTTTTATTGAGTGCATGTGTACTAAATATAACATAAAAACGTACTATATATTGGAATTCAAGTTTGGTTATTAATTTCATAATCTAAACTGTCCATAATATAAAAGATATACAACAAAATAATTCAACTTCTTTAATAAATTACAGATATTGTTTTATAAAATTACTCTTTAAAATTAAATATTTTTTATTGTCTGTTAAATATAAGGCGTAGTATATACTTATTACTATCATTATTGTTATAAAACCGGAACTCATCGCATGACTTGCAACATTGCGTGGATGAGTAAGGGTACTGTTATAGATATATATTGCTTATATTACCTCAAACGTGTTACTTCCTAGGACTGCATATACTTTTAATTGTAGACCGACCGCGACCGCTGTAACTTGCCTACGTACAGCGGAGGACGAGGTAAAGAAAGAGACGAAAAGATTATGAGTCCAGAGCGAGCGAGATAGTGCCGCGAGCTTTGGCAGTGAACTGCCCAAATCTGACGGTCGATACAGCTCTTCTCGCCGCGCACATACCCAAGGCGGTCGGTCGAACTAAGCTTTTGTAAACTGTTTTCATTTTTACTTGAGTCACTTAGGGGCCGTACAGGTATTACGTAAGCACTGAAGGGGGATGGGGTCTTTGCATTGCTTATTTTTGATGACATTGGAATGGGGGGGGAGGGTCTAGTTAATGATTACGTAAGCAGTAGTTATTTACTTTTTCACACTTTAATATTGCATTACATAAACATGCATTACTCATACATTAACCTAAAAAAACAAACATAAAAAGAAATATGTATATAGGTACCAATGTTTACGTAAGCGTGGGGGGTTAGAGTTTTGCTTACTTTTGCTGACAATGAGGAGGGGGGTTAAATAATTATAACAAATCTGTTTACGTAATACTTGAACGGTCCCTTACTAAAGGTTAACTGTATTCAAAGAGTTATTCGTCTGACGATATGTTCGTTTTGACGTTTTTTAAGTACCGTTTTAATGGTCTATACAGAATAAATAATTTTTTACTCAATTGGAAGAGTGCTGACAAGACATGTGTTAAAGTTATAATACAAGCTCGTCTTTTTCTATCGCCGCGATAAGTGTAGGGAGGGGTGGTGTTTGTCTGAACATCAATGATATCAAAATATATTGCAAAAAACGCAAGATATACTGTCTGTTCGCGCTGTATCACTGGCTTGTATAATAAAGCTAACTTCCTCTATGGCTGCGATTAGTGTAGGGAGGGATCGCGTTCGTTTACACATAGGATCGCGATTTCATGCTCTGTAATCGCGCCCTATCACTGACTTCAAGTAAATGTGGCTCTAACAATCCATGCAGTGTTGTTTCCATGCGCGCTACAATAGTAATCATGATCTTCCCTCCCGGCCTCCCTATAGCTTCCTAGAAGCGCTATATTCTGTACAGAATGTTGTATGTGTGTGTAAGTGTATGTATTTACTCAGACTGAATATACTTCCTTGTTCATTTCTATAGCGAACATGTTTCATTCCGTTTTTTCTTAGTGTTGTGATTCAATGTAAATATTTATACAAAAATATAACTATTTTGTACTTATGTACTGTCATTCAACAAACTTTTAAGATATTATGTTTCAATTCGCAGTTATTCACAAGGCTTTTTCAATTTTATTTCCGTAGCCATCGTTCATCTTTAGTCTCTCGAACTGAAGTTGTACGCGTCATTTATTGATTGTTAATACTAAGAGCGTAAATGCTGGATATAACAAAAGTATTTAAAAGACATATTTTTGTATTATTTTTTATTTATTTTTATTAAGTTGCAGTTTGGCCATAGTTGTAAAAGATTCCTGAAGATTGTTCTGAATAAATTTTTATATTATAATTATAGATCGATGTTTATTTAATTGTCCTTTCATTAACATTATTACAACCATTTAGATTTAATATCGAAAAGTGTTCAAAAACATTGTGAGCTTCAATATTATGATAAAACTCGGGACACAATAATCCAAACAAAAAATTTGAAATAAAAGGGTAAGCTTGCATAAATTCGAATAGACCTGAAAACCATAATACAATAAATATAAAAAATCCTCATCGATTGGACTTCTGTGTTTTTTTATTGAAGGTCAAAAGTCAAAATTATTGAATTCTCACATTTTTCGCGTAAACAGCAAGTGCTATTTACGAGAAAATAAGTACGTTGAACGAAGTTGTAGATCATGTAATTACCAACAAAATTGGCCTCTTGCTTTTTTTATACAGATCACCATTTCGGAGGTATCGTGATTTTAAAATTGAAAGAAGTCAAATCGGTTATAAACAAAGTTACTTGTTCCTGTAGAATGATTCATCAATGAAGAGACTGAATCGCTGACAATATAGGTACTTAAACTTAAGGCAGCAGATACTTCTGTAGTTGCTAGCATCTACTAAGAATGGAATTTTGGAAATTTCGTTGATAAGGAGGTAAAATAAGATATGAAAGTTTGTACAGAAGTTCATTTCCATTCATCCCTAATTTTAGTCCCTTAATAATAACATTTTCAAAAATCATTTCTTGGTGGATGTTAGCAATATGGAAAGTATCCAATGCCAAGGACCAGCTGTTCAGACCCTGTGTTGATGAATCATACTATGCGAACAAGTATGGAATAATTATGGTGTATTTAAGACCCCCACCAATTTTCAGCCCTGCAAATTTATGCAAGCTCAAATTTTTATTTTCTCTGGACCTATATTGTGAGACAAACGAGAGGCCCTGGGCGGGCGCGACGAAGGATCGCAAGCCAAGCTGCCCGCGTACGAAGGCAACTCGGGCGTCGGAGGTCTATGAATGACCTCCGCCCCCCATGAGCGCAGGCCTGGGGGTTACGGGTGGAGCCGCCAGTCACGCGCAGCAGAAGCAGCCCTCCCCATTCCCGGGGACGAATCGGGGACCCTGTGGTCCCCACACCCGAGAAGAGGGCCAAATCGTGAGAGATGGCCCTGAGTCGGCCGGGGTGCGAGGGATATGCCTGTGAACCTCATCTCGACCCACAGGCAGCGTGCGTTTTAGTCAGTTCGAGTCCGACATAACCTCTTTCACCGGCTTCGGTGAGGAGGTATTCATGGGGATTTGCGCACGTAAAAAAAACCCACATTTCACCAACCTATTGCCATCTTCCGGGCACTATTGTTGACTCAAGCCTTGCATCTGACTGAGTCTGGGCTGTATATATCTGACTATTTTTTATTTTTATTTTTTTTATACCACTTAGTTGGCAGACAAGCACACGGCCCACCTGATGGGAAGCGGTTACCGTGGCCTATGGACGTATGCAACACCAGGGGTGTCACACTCGCGCTGCCGACCATGAAGAAACCTTCTGATGCCCCTCTTGAAGAACCCCATATTGTAGGCGCTTGGGAAAACCGCAGCAGGGAGGTCATTCCACAGCTTGAGTGTGCGTGGAATGAAGTTTCTTTCATACCGCACAGTGCGCACCGTCAGAGGTCGCAATGTGTGAGGATGAATTCCCTGCCTATGGCGAGAGGTGCGATGATAGAATGTAGCTACGGGCATCATGTAAAACAATTCATCTGAGCACAAACCATTGTATAGGCGGTAGAACACACACAGTGAGGCAAAATCCCTCCTAAGACTAAGAGGTTCCACACTACCTGTGAGTATGGGATTGTCAATCAGCCTCAATGCCCGTCTTTGCACTGAGTCGAAGGGGTCAAGCTGGTATGCAGGTGCTCCAGCAAAAAGGTGACAGCAGTACTCCATGTGAGGCCGGACCTGTGCTTTATAAAGAAGGAGTTGCTGCCCCGCAGTGAAGTAATGCTTCGCCCTGTTGAGCACTCCGAGCTTTCTTGATGCCAACTTAACCTTGTCCTGCAAATGACTTCGGTATTAGACGTCACTGGAGATATCGACACCAAGGATCCCTATACTCGAGGAGATGGTAAGCGGTGTGCCCAGGAATTGCGGCGCCACAATGAATGGGGTTTTCTTAGCGGTGAATACACATACTTGTGTCTTAGTGAGGTTGAATTGGACTAGGTTTAGTCGTCCCCAATCGGATACTCCAGAGAGAGTAGTCTCAATTTCAGACACAAGTTGTTCGCAACTCTTCTCCACCTCGGACTGAGGGATATTTGCACGGCCCGTGTAACACGTGTCTCCGGTACTGTCGTCCGCATAGCAATGAATGGAGCCATCAGACAGCATGTCATTGATATGCAGCAGAAACAGCGTCGGAGACTACACAGAGCCTTGTGGGACACCAGCGTTTATGTTCATGCGGTCCGAGCAGCTGCCGTCGACGACGGCTTGGATGCTTCTGTTGGACAAAAAGCTGGAGATCCATTCGCACAGTCCCTCGGGGAGTCCATAATATGACAACTTCGCAAGAAGACCTTTGTGCCAGACCCGATCGAAGGTCTTCGCTATATCTGTCGCTGTCTGATGTCAAACAGCCCTTAGTCGCCTTGTACGACACCGCATAGGAAGAGATGGGTTTCTGTTTTGCCGGGAACCACGAGACTAAATATAGAGCACATTTTAGGTCAAGATTTATGTCACGATGTATAATGGGATTAAAAGTATACAAAGGATTAATTAAAAAAAAAAACATTTGTATAATTAACATAATTTAAAAATTGAATTCGACTACTACAGATATACATGAACACATTTGTACAGCAACAATACTTATTTTATTCCTTTAGCTTCGCCCGCTGACTTTCCTTAGATTCTACATATTTTAACACTTTAATAGCTAGCTGCCTATATTTCTCTGCGTGTATACTGTCTGGCAGGGCATATATGGCTGGTTTACCACTATTTATACATTCGGACATATTCTGATCTACTTCGAAGCTTTCAATTATTTCCAAGCCCATTTGGTCGGCGCATTTCTTTGTTTCGTTGCCGAACACGAAGTTCTTGGCGCCGCAGTTATGGCATATAGCATGGGACATGTTCTCAACCATGCCTATGACGGGCACTTTGAGTTTCTCGAACATGTTTATACCTCGTTTTGTGACTTGGAGCGCTGCTGGTTGAGGCGTTGTTACGACTAAAGCACCTGTGACAAGAGTTATATAAGTCAATATTCATGGACAGTTTAATTACTACTTACGTTGCAAAAAAATAAATGCTTCGTTCATCAAGTGTAAGCCATGTTATTTGTACGTTTATTAAAATACCAGTGGTATCGATTAAGATAGAAAAAAATTAAACGGTCTAGGCGGGATTCGAACCATCGATTTTTCCCTTACAGCGGTAATGCTCTGACCACTAAGCCACAGAACCTTCACGGGTTCGAAACCCGCCTGGACCGTTTCAAATCTTAATCGATTTTGAATAGTTAGTATACTAAATGCTAAAAATGTCATTCAATACCAGTGGTGGTTTAAATTTTCATAAGGGTCCATATAATTAATCACAGTTACAATAAATAGAAGCATGAAGTTGTGGATTTCCTAAAACAATCAATATTATATACTGTATTTATTTTCTTTAAAAAAACACTTAAATATATTATATAGGTTGTGATATGTACAAACCTATAAA
Organism: Eilema griseolum; assembly: GCA_963662185.1. Classification (NCBI taxonomy): domain Eukaryota; kingdom Metazoa; phylum Arthropoda; class Insecta; order Lepidoptera; family Erebidae; genus Eilema; species Eilema griseolum. Next base: position 3,569,370 of record OY759232.1, read on the forward strand.
TTAAAGACCAGATCTGAAGCTACGACCCGTACTAATATTATAAATGCGAACGTTGCTTTGTTTTGTTTGTCCGTTAAGCTTTAACACCTAAACCACTGAACCGACTTTGATGAAATGTGGTACAGAAAACAGCGGATGGAGCCGCGGACCACAGCTAGTATTCAAAAAACATCTCACCATCAAGAGGTAAGTTCTGCGCTAGCGAGAGGTGTGTGTCACCCGTGCCTGGAGGGGTGTCCACGACCAGGCAGTCCAGCGGGCCCCACGCCACGTGTCGCGTCAGCCGCTCCAGCGCCTGCATCACCATCAGACCGCGCCACACCACTGCATTTTCGCCAGATACGAGGAGACCCATTGACATGCTGTGAAAGTAGAATTAACGTTCTCACACAAGTTTCGTACACCGCAACATGCTAATTACGCGCAGGTGACCCCTGCACGTAGTGCACATCGTGTGGATTTTTGGTTGAGTTTAAACAAATCTGGTTAATAGCTACATCGCAACATGCCTGTTACGCGCGCAGGTGACCCCTGCACGTCGTGCACATCGTGTGGATTTTTGGTTGAGTTTTGAGTTTAAACAAATCTGGTTAATAGCTACATCGCAACATGCCTGTTACGCGCGCAGGTGACCCCTGCACGTCGTGCACATCGTGTGGATTTTTGGTTGAGTTTTGAGTTTAAACAAATCTGGTTAATAGCTACATCGCAACATGCCTGTTACGCGCGCAGGTGACCCCTGCACGTCGTGCACATCGTGTGGATTTTTGGTTGAGTTTTGAGTTTAAACAAATCTGGTTAATAGCTACATCGCAACATGCCTGTTACGCGCGCAGGTGACCCCTGCACGTCGTGCACATCGTGTGGATTTTTGGTTGAGTTTTGAGTTTAAACAAATCTGGTTAATAGCTACATCGCAACATGCCTGTTACGCGCGCAGGTGACCCCTGCACGTCGTGCACATCGTGTGGATTTTTGGTTGAGTTTTGAGTTTAAACAAATCTGGTTAATAGCTACATCGCAACATGCCTGTTACGCGCGCAGGTGACCCCTGCACGTCGTGCACATCGTGTGGATTTTTGGTTGAGTTTTGAGTTTAAACAAATCTGGTTAATAGCTACATCGCAACATGCCTGTTACGCGCGCAGGTGACCCCTGCACGTCGTGCACATCGTGTGGATTTTTGATTGAGTTCAAACAAATCTGGAGGTCTAAAAAGGTCACTTTATGGTATTTGTATTAGGATAATATTTTGTCTTGCGGCGTTAGAATCTATTTAGTACACAAATTGACTATTTTACGAATTTTATAGTAATCTATTGAGATCTACTGGAAATTTATAGTTACTCGTTTTTAGCAGAATCACTCAATGTGACCTTTTTAGACACGCAGAGCTAGGTTCTCGATGCTAAAACTGGTCTGATTGTTTGTAAAATTTTATAATGAAGGAGATAGCTTATATTTTAAGGTGTATTATATTTGCAACAAGTTTTTACACATACTTCGCACATTTCGCAAGCCTCGTATTCACTAGGATACATTTGCTACACGCAACACGTGATGCTCAACAAGTTCAGCAACGTTGCGCAACACGCCCAATATTGCCTTACGGGCAACTTGACGCGATATTCATTCGACAATTGATCATGTGTGGACAGCCAATAAAGTTACGCATTGCCGCGTGTGTTTTTTAATAATGGCGCCGCGTCTATGTTGCCTAGTGGATAGGTACTTTTAACATAATTGGCAGTATATGTGGTAGGTGGTTTAAAGCCTAGTGGTATGGGTAATGGACTGCTGAGACGAGGTCTCGGGTTCGATCCCATGGCTGTGTGTATTTATCGCAGGTTTATAAGTGCCCGGTTAATGGCAATAGGCTCGCGAAAAAATGCGCTAAAAATGGCCCAATGTGGGTGCTAGCACGTCTGCCTACCCCTACGGGGATATAGGCGTGAGTTTATGTTATGTTATTCTTGCTTACCATTTAACACCATAGTTGAGTAGCGGCTCAATAAGATTGTCATCATTAAGCATGGGCTCCCCGCTGATATTCATCATGAGGGGCACTGAGGGACCAAACACATCAGCATCTAGCAGCCCAATCTCCTTGTCTGGCTCTATCACCTTCATGGCACATGCAAGATTCACTGAAAATTGAGCAGTTGGAGTGTTAATTAGTTATCAATATTTTTCATAATCCACACAAATATTACATTACATTTTGCCGCATGGTTTCCGGCAGAGTAGAATTAGGGCCACCCCATCAGACAGATATATACAGCCCAGACTCAGCCTCAGGAATGGAATGGAATGGAATGGAAAGGGGGAGTCCCTTTCCATTCCATTCCATTGTCCGCACTTAGCCTCCCTTTTGGGCCATTGTGCGTGCAGAGTACTGGCTAGAGTAGCCAGCCTAGCTCTGCCCAGAAGCGCAGAAGCTTACTGGGCGCTTCACAGGCTTCGCGGAGCGACCTCACTGTACCGAGGATTTGTGATCGGTGATAGGCTACTGCCTCGCATTCCAGTATTACGTGGGCGGCCGTTTCCTCGGCGGCAAAACATCCCCTGCAAAGGGAACTGCCCGTGACACCAATGGTGTATAGGTGTTTGTGGAGGGGGCAGTGGCCCGTTATAGTCCCCATTATTGTTCTTAGACTTGTTCTGTCTAGTTTTAGGAGACGTTTCGTGGTCGTTTATTTACCGATGGCATAACCACTTTTGACTGCCTGCAGTCGGTGGCTTGTGTCCATCTTTGGTTATGTAGTTCCGCGGATCTCTCGCGTGTCCAAGTGCGGAGTTGCGAGAAAGGGATTGGTAGCAATGGTAGCGGGCCATCAACGCTCATACCAGAGCCTCTCTTCGCAACCTCGTCCGCGGCATCATTGCCGTAGGACCCGCTATGCCCCTTTATCCACTGCAGCGTTACTGCATTTAGGGTGGATAGCCTGTTCAGGGCAGTTTGGCACTCCGCTACTAGTGTGCTGTTGGTTATTTGCTGGTCCAGCGCTTGTAAGACTGCTGTGCCGTCGGTTAGGAGTCTTATATTTAAGCCCTTCACCTTCAGTTCGCTTATTCCTGTCGCAGCAGTTGTTATGGCAACACATTCGCATTGAAAAATCGAGCTGTGCTTGCCTAGTGGTAGGTGGAAGTTCAAGCCAAGGTCTAGGGAGTGTACGCCGGCTCCTGAGCCATTTTTTGTTTTGGGGCCGTCAGTGTATACGCGTACCTCTTCAATACCGGAGTAGTCCTTTTCCTCGGCCTGTTTTGTTATTTGATATTTTTTGTTCCAGGAATATTGTTTAAAAGTTCTATCGCAGGGGGCGGCCATCAGTGGCCGATGCTTTAGGGCTCGTCCAAGGATTGTGGTATGGGGACTGTCGTATTAGTTGCCCCAGAGTCCCAGGTGCCACAACCTAATAGCGGTGATGGTGTCCTCCTGTTGGATGAACAGGTCAAGCGGTACTATGTTGAGGGCTATCTCCATAGCAGCGGTTGGAGTGGTTTTCATGCATCCACAGGTTGATGAGCAGGCCAGCCTCTGGAAGGATTTTAGCCTGGCAAATCACGGTAGACAACTCTGTTCGAGTCAACCATACTAAAGCCCCATATGCTAGCATGGGTCTGATCACTGCTGTGTATAACCACAGAGTTATTTTGGGTGAAAGTCCCCATGTAGTACCCATCATTCTTTTGCATTGGTAAAAGGCAATTGTGCACCTGTTCAGTTTGTGTTCAAGGTGTTTGTTCCAGAGCAATTTGCTGTCGCGAATAACCCCTAGGTATTTGACTTCTTCCCTAAGTGTTAGTTCGGTTGCAAAGAGTTTTGGGAGCTTGTATGGGCCCAGTACTCTTCGGTTTGTGAACATTATTAGTTCTGTTATTTGGGGGTTGACCGATAGGTCATGCTTCTCGCACAAGTTTTCGATTATTTTGAAAGCCTGTCTCATGCGATCGCATATGGCATAATATCGTCCGCGACTCAGCCTCAGATGCATGGCTCTAGTCAATAATAGTGCCCTGAATACGGCAATAGACTCACACCCCATTACGTGGGACCGAATACAATTATTGGTGAAATGTGGGTGTTAATACACGTCTGCCTAATTATATGTATGTATGTACACAAATATTATTCAGTATGATGAAACTAACCAAAAGTTTTTGTTATGCTAAATAAAAATTTTATAAATATGTCACGCAAACAGTCAACAAATTTTTTGCGTTTGTCTCATGTGAAATACAGATAAAAACCTCATTATTTTATAAAAATAAAATATTTAAAATATATCTTTTCTTTAAATACACTTTTTATAGTTATTATTTTCTGGATGTGGGTTGGGTTCAGTCTGTGGTCTCTGAGCCAACCTCCGATAAGGTCAGAAGGCTATGTTATTTGGTCACATCTCCCAACAGTTCCCAACAGTGAAGTTTAGAGTACCTTATTAGTGATTAAGTTAAGTTTAACCTAGGAGTGAAAAAAGAAACAACAAAGAATGTGTTACTAGTACAGGGTACGATGGGGTTGACATATCTGTGTAGATAAAAACCCCCGAAAAAACCAGATTTAAAAAAAATTACTTATAAGCTATGATATCAAATACATACCATATTTAGAATTAACACAATCATAGTAAAGATACGTATGTACCTATACCATAATCAGGTTAATTTCTGTAAACATTAAGGTATAACACTCTATTGCTATACAATTTCAGTTCAATCAATCAATCGCAGTTCACTGCTGGACATAGACTTTGGCCTACTGTTTCCACGCTGGCTAGAGGGGCTGTTATAGGGTTTTATTTCAAGTATTCCTTCTCGTCCAATGATAATCGTCTGTATATTTTTTGTTAGTCGCCTTTTATGACACCCTTCGGATGAGATGGGGTGGTAATACTTGTATTCTTTCTTGGTCACCACACTGATAATCAATATTATTATGTAAAACAAAACATTCAACTAACCTGCTGTAGTAGTTTTCCCAACACCTCCTTTTCCTGAGGCTACCAATATTATACTCTTGACTCCTGGCAGAGGTTTCTTCTCTGGTAGACTGCGTCCCATCACTCTTGCTCTATGTTCAGCAATTTCCTCTTTAGTATGCTTAAGGCGGATTGAATAACAACATGGTGATGCCTAAAAAAGGAGTCAGATCAATGGCTTGTCCTGATTGTGTCTTTTGCACTGACAGCACGGAAACCTTCGGGATATCCAGGAGAGATTATTATGAATGACTGGAAGTGTCAAGACAGGCGTTTAAGTACGTAGAACCTAAACTAGGCCACATGAAACTAAAATTTAAAAGGAATACAAACATTTACACTAAACTTCAAAGAGACCTTCCTGTTCCAAATAGTCAGGGATAAGTAAATATTTTGTGTTGTGAGGGTGGCTAGTAACTTTGCACTTCTCTTTTAGTTACTAATATTTCAAAGTCGAGTAGATCAGGTGTTTTACTATTTGCATAAAAATTAAGTTAAAATAGGTTATATTTTGCACAATATCTTAAATGGTTAAAAAGTTGAATAATTATTCTGTCAAAAGAACTAAAGACTCTAATCCTACTGACTCCTAGTTTTGGAAGTATAAATAAATACCATGATTAAAAGAAATCACCATACTCACAGTGTTCAGACTGGTATTCAATAATGCGCCGTATACTCTCTGAATTGTTCTTTGGAGGTTCATAATTCGTTATGGATAAATATTATCAATAAAGTATTTTATTTATAAATCAGTCTCGATCTCGATAACTTTGCTTCTCCTATTGTAAATGAAATGAAATGCAAACGTAAAATATTCGTTCAGAAAATAACCATAATATTGTGACAGGTACTTGACAGTCGTCACTTGACTTGACCCTTAGACAATAGAAAGAAGACTTGACCCTATAAAAAAAGTGCTTTCACTATGGTTTAACCGTTGACTTATTTACCAATAACAATTTATTTAATTCAAATGAATGGAAACTGTTATTTTAAATAAAACTTAATTGAAATAAGCAATAATGTCACTGCTACTCGATGCTAGTAAAACTTATACTTTAGTATGATTTGTGATGGGCAAAGGATTTTTAGTAATATTTATACATATTATACCATTCTTTTATCTTTTATTTCGTTATTTTATTTCAGTACAAATACTTGTATGGTTCATATTTAAGGGGGCCTTGTAGACCGTAGAGGGAGAATATTGTATTCTCCCTCTACGTTGTAAACTGTTCGAAAATTAAAAGTAAACAAGACTGCCAAAAGTGTCAATACTGTCAATTGTCAATTCATGTCAATTTGTCAATCTCTTTGCGCTATGTCGAGCCTTTTTTGCGACATATTTCTGAAAAAATTGAGAATTCTTTGCATTGGGTGTAAGTAGTGTACAAAAATAAAATGTCTATTTGCTTGCGTACTATTACTCATAAAATATTGCCTATAAATGGCATCGTTTCCACAAAAAGTCACTCAAGCCGATTGTCTAGAAAAATCCCGATACGGACCCAATTTCTGGAAGAAGTAAGTATTGTGCTATATAAACACTTTTTTTGGTTCTTATGGGCGCATGTTGTATTACAAAAATGTATACATTACATAATCTATATCTGTAATTTTAATATTGACGAAATATGGTTTTTGTCATTGACATTGAAGTAATTATAGTATGCGGAATATTATGCAGTCTCGGGATTCACGTGTTATTTACAACATGACACTTGTCTTAGAAACGTAATAGCAGCTTACAGATATATATATCTATAATTGAATAATGTAGTTAAAATTGGCTTTTTCAATCATAATAATTATTGTTTTAGCATAAAATTGGTTCAAAAAGCTCAAAATTATTGTTGCATGCATGGTCACTTAATATCGAATGCATTTACAGAATGCCACAGTATTTATTTGATAATGGGTGGCCTTTTTGATTTATCTTAAAATAAATTGTATATTTTTTTTTTCTTTAGAACTCAGGTTAAAGTCTCCCTTAAACTTATATTCATACTCCATTATGTTACAATGAATGGCTCTCCAAAAAAATACATTTTCATGTAGGCTTCAGGCCATCCATCTTTATCATGCACACATAATCAAGAACTCAGTATTTTACGCTCTATTGCAGTCTTTAAGCCGCAGACGCATATCAAGCTGTCAACTAGCCCCAAAATGCACTACAGAGAGCAACATTGACGATATCTACATCCTCGACACAGTTCAGAACCAGTTTCTGCAGTACAATAAAAAGAATGTGTGCGAAACTGAAACAAGTGCTAGAACAAACCAGAGCCAAGATGAATATGGAATGGAATTGAAGACTCTGGGGCTAACATCAGATGATTATATAGAGAGGAGAATGCCTCCGTTTTCGTTTGATGTACCTTATACAAATATTAGTGATATAGATTTATCTAAATATAGTAATGTGAGTATTGCCAGGTATACAAAAAAAATCTAAGTTAACTATGACAAATGAATTAGTGTGAAGTGTGAATGAGCTTTTATGTCTGAATAGTGAAAATTTTGTTTGCCTACCCCCAATGGTAAAGAGGAGTATGTAATATAAAATGTATCATCTTGCTACAGAATATAGAACCAACTTGCTTATCAGACTTCGAGCGAGATGCAATCACTTACTGCCGAGGAGTGTCTCCCGTCACTAGGCCTGCCCCAGATCCTAGTCCTGAAGGAAAGCCCACAGAAGAACAGCTTACAAAAGTTTTCAACATATTATCTGCTACGGTAAGTAGAGGGAACATAATAATTATATTTTCATGCTTGAGTTATGTCCGAAAGTGAAAGAAGACTCGTATTGCGCTCCGTTAAGCGCAAGTCACACTGCCAGCTAACAAGCGAGCTCACAGGCAAGGGAACCTAAACAATAATCGAAAATTACACGGCAGGGCAAACGGGTTGGCGGGAGAACAAGGAGTGGTTACTGTCTTTCGTTATTCGACTCGATCGCAGTTGAACCGTCGGATATATCGTTCGCAGTGCGAAGCGAAGTTCGAAGAGAGGTGAAATAATGTTAGCCCGGCTCGCTCGCTCGCACGCAGCTGATGTGACTTGCGCTTTAGATAGAATACACAGTTTGTGGATTAAGTATAACTGTTCTCTCCTCTAATTTCAGATGCCGACCCTATTTGTAAAGACCCTGGACTACTCCATTTTCTCCCCTAATCTAATTTTCGTCAATAATATCAGGGGAACAACGCACACGTAAGTAGCTTAGACGTGCATTGTTTTATTAAAATAACAATTCAGGGCTGCCAAACGGAAAAATAAAATCTACCACTGCACCGGTTTATTTTTTCCATGTGGCAAACCTTTTTTTTACCAAGACGAAGCCTCTATTTGCGATGGTTCATGGACGTTCCATAACGCGAACTTTGAACACAACTGAGAAATCACTCTGAAGATGACGACATTATTTACTTATACTAACTTCCTGAAATTGCATGCTTCATGCCATTGGTTCACAATGGCTAAAACACAAAGCTTTATCATCATTTACTTATATCTTCAATTGTATATTACAGAGGTCTGTTTCACTTCGTGAAGCAGGTGGCTTTGCTTCGTACTATAGGACACTTGAAGTTCGCCTATGTTAAGCTTGAAGTTATGAAAATCACAGCACACCCTGAAGACTCCTCTGTGAAGTGAGTAACTATTAGCGCTTTTCCAGATTAATTAATTGTCCAATGAAGACAGGTTATATTGATGATCAAAATTTTATATGAGTACATTGTTAATGGTATTTCTCCCAAGCCTTTTCACTCACTTGAAGTCGGTCCTGCAGAGGTAGCATGGCCAGCCATTTGTTAGCTACGTAGCCAAACAGTTGCTACAAAACGTGGTCGGCGAAGACGACTCATTATTCTCTGAGCTTTTTCCCAACTCGTGATTAGGTTTCAGTCTGAATGTTTTCTGTGAAATACATGAATGCATCCTAAGATTGACTTGGTTAGGAATGTTACCACGATCGGACTTTCAATTCTACTAACGCAAAACCACTGTCATACCACAGCACAGACACTGCAAAAATGGCATAAAATTTTCGTCTTTTTTTTATATCACGTAAGTGGCAGACAAGCACACGGCTCACCTGATGGAAAGTGGTTACCGTGGTCTATGGACGTGTGCAAACCCAAGAGAGTTACACTCGCGCTGTCAACCCTGTAAGCACAGAGTTTTTGTGCCGTCAGTGTAAAAGACGAACCAGGACAAGCTTTTGGTCTTCAGTTGGAAGACCAAAAGCTCCAGTGAGCTCTGGCTATTCTACTCACCGCCGGGATCACAACACAAGGTTGTTATGGTCGCTGTATTCTATAGGGCGGAGGGGAGGTACTTCCCCAGTCGGACTGCTCAATTGGATGGAAATACCGTCGTGTCCTACCTCCAAAGTTAAATGAAAAGATTTTCATTACATTTTTTCGTTCACTCTACAAATGGCCTTTTAATTTTGAACTTTAAGAACATTACTTTATGTCTAAAATAAAATGAATGTTTTAGCAGTGTCGAAGGAATGACAGTGGTTTTGCTTTAGCAAAACGAGGCCCAGGTTTTGTACACATTGTTCACCACAGAGTGTGTGTATTACCATACCATACCATATCATACCATTACCATACCACTAGGCTACCGCGGTAGCCTAGTGATATGGTTAATGGACTGCTGTGATGAGGTCTCGAGTTCGATCCTAGGTTTTACCATGGCACACACCAATGACTTTTCGATGCTTTACGAAATTATAGGTTATAGGCTCGCCACCTATTACATTGGGAACTAAACATAAACTGGCGAAATGTGGGTTCTAGCACATCTGCCTACCCCTTCGAGGATATAGGCGTGAGTTTATGTTATGTTATGTGTGAATTAACAACCTCAGGGTGTTCGCTCTGTCACTATTTTTTAACCTTGTTCACAGAATGAGGTGGCGCATTAAGGGCATATCTGGCTTCAAAGTATTCTTCATGTTTTGGAAATACAAATTGTGGAATATGAAGCAGGTGTTCCAGGATCAGGAATTGTAAGTATTTAGATAGTATCTATTGTTTGGGAAACCTACACCAATCCTCTTTGAATAGCATTCTCTATAGTGACCGGCAAACTTTGTGTCAATGTACTCTAGGTTATTGGGTCTCTTTGGTCCAAAGCGCAGTGCGCGTGTATCAACCAATCATAGATAATAACGAGCGCACGGGCTCACCTCATTGGTTGATCAGACCTTTAATGTTGGTATTTTGGTTGGTCTGTATAGTGTACATGTGCAAACTTTCTGACATTTGTTCATGAAGCTTGCACCTTCTGCTAAAAATAGTGAATTGGAAACTCTTTTTAGCAGATTCTAAGGCGATTACTTCGTGTTCTTTTATTATTTATTTATTCTCCAGACGTTTCAGTTATACTTTTACCCACGGTCATGGGTAGACACTGACAGAATCCTAAAATTATTTTAACTCAATTCCTTATATAAGATAAGATAAATGAATCTTATCTTATTATATATCTTATATTTGTAAGAATATTGTATAAAAGTTGTTACAACGTTGGTTGTACATAATATTCTGCTATCTCCAGCGTACAAATCTTGAAAGGTTGTAATGAAAGTTTAAATAATTTTAGCATACAGTTAATAATAATTCCTCGTTTAAATGATATAGGTAGTCATAATAGAAGTTATAAATTACAAAATGTCAAATCATAGGTTATACTACTACTCAAGTATGTTGAACTACCCATCTAAATTTAAAATATCCTTTCCATAGATGGTACGACGGTTTCTCAACGTTCTACGTTGGTGGAGACGGTCTCGTACAAAAGCATATCGTGGACAAGGTAATGCCAGATCAAGATACAATAATAGACGACACGGAAAAAGCGCCAATAGCGGCCAAAATCGCGCTATTAATTGGGCTGCTACCACGAAACTATTTGTCGGACGTTTCGCCTTATTTCACTTCATCGCCGGGTACAGCCGAGAACCCACCGTTGCCATTCAAAGTGTTAGAATAATTCAATATAGTGTTTCATAGTACAGGGGCATGATAATTAGCGTGCTAAAAATATTGTTCGAAATTCAGTTTTCTGTTTTTCTTGCAAGGTACTTAGTTATGTTGTAAACCAATGACACAATAGCACGGATGTGGACAGATTTTAGTTTCTAGGGTGATTAAGATAGCAAAATAACAAATATATGCGTGAATTTTATTCATGTCAAAAAGATGATTTTTTGTATATTTTGAGGGGGTTTGTAGCAAACCCTCCTTCCCCTTTCTCAGGCTACATCCATGCATTGTATCATTTCAATGTTTAGCTATTATCTGGAGTGTCGACAAATAATAAGAAATAAATTGCTTTCGTCGCTTTATTTATTGTAGCTCATTTTGTTCCTAGAACTTATGTTGTGATTAATATACTTAGGTATTTATCAATTGATTAATATTGATACTAAATGTTGTAGATATTATTTACTTAACTAGTTGATTGAACGTAAAATGAATGAGCTCACCCGTATTTTAACCAATATGTAATGTTTTGATAGATATTATATTTAGCAATTCAAATATTTTTGTTGAAATAGCATCAACATTGAACATAGCTTCATTTGAAGTAAGGAGCATAACACCCTCTACACACTTGTGGTATTTTGATAACTGTGAACACCTTGTATTAGTCTGTATAGTTATTGTTATGTATTGCGGTAATACAATAAATTATGTCACATACGAATGCTGTTTTTTTTTTTTATTCATTAGTAGCAGCACACGGCCGACGTTTTGGAGTCCATGTCTCGAAAATACGACTCAGAAATTAACAGCTCCATGGGTTCTATGATTGCATGGTTAAACAATACTAATTTAAGAACTAATTTTAATAAAACTAAAATTATGCACTTCGACCAAAGGCAAGCATCGACATTTAATGTAAATATTACTTATAACGACCAATAGTCGAGTGTAAACAAATAAAAATTCTAGGTGTTATTATTGATCGACAACATAACTGGAAAGATGAAACGCTACCTAAAAAAAATAGCAGTGGCTTATAATATGCATTATATAAACTTGCCTCAACAGTACGACCACACTGCTCACTGCATATCATGGTATTCCTTTCGGACTGTTACGATGAATTTTCGAAATGTTGAATTCCTATAAAGTTGAATTTCGTTTATCAAAATGTTTAATTCTTAATTCGTTGTTGAAAAACTGAGGACTTCTCTTAAATTCGTGTCGTTTATTCTATCGTACATATCTCACCAAATGCACAACACCCACCATAGAACCAAAAAAAGTCAATGTTATTTAGTTGCATTATTAAAAAAACTGCCAAATAAGGCAATGACGTATTGTCCGGTATTGTCTAATAAAAGCTTGCATTTTACAACCGAGTTCACACTTCAACTCTTTCTCTATATTTGAATCATAGTGAAACTCGCGCCAGACCCTTTTCCGTTAGGGTCAATTCCCACTGGAAGAGCAACGGCCGAATTCGTTAATGAAAATGGTAGAGAGATGGCTCGCGTAGTTGATTGGCGCTACACTACCCCTCCTTACGAATGAAAATATACTTTTTCTCCTTTAGAGATTCAAAATCGTTTAAATATTTTGCCTCAAAACGAGTAAAAAATTGATAAAAAAATATTTGACAGGGTTTGAATTTTAAAATTTGCAATTTCAAAAATCTACCATTAGTTAAATTTTTGTAAAATTAGCTCCTAGAAGAAAAGTGTAAAAATTAAATGGCAACACAAGTATTCGGCGACTGCACCGAGTGAAGGGTTTTTGTTGTCAAATATTTTATCAAATAAATATACAAAATTCAAAAACTTAATTAAAATCTTAATGTAAACCAAAAGAACCGACAATTACCGGTAACAAACTGTGCCTCAACTTTCGTGTTAATAGTGTCAATATATTTACAAATTCTGATCTTGTTTTGGGGCTTCATTGTTTGGGAATAATACTTGACAGCGATAAAAGAGGTCTAGGTTCCAAGTTTGTTCGTATGCTGTCATGACTACGGTGAGTTTATCTTTTAGTAAGTTATTAAAAATTGACAGAAGTATCATCTGTTTGTCATCTGGTCCCGGGGTCAATGTGCTTGTTCGTCTCCCAGGCGCCTACCAATTGGTTTTAATTTGTTAGTGTTGCATCGGAGACACTGCACGCGTGTACTCCGTCACTGATCATATGGAAGACTGCCAAGTCGGTCGTATCGCGTAACCAGTGTTCATTCAGACGTGTAGAAACACCTATTCTCAGTAAATTATTTGTGGCAAAGTGCAAGTGACAATATTTCTCGAAACTTGATTGAAAATAAATCGTGTTTGATTGAGTAGTTGGTTCTATTCATGTGAGTTATCTGTGTACAGACAAAGAAGCGGTTTGTAGTACTTTTAATTAATTAACTCTCCTGCTCTAATTATAAACAATGCTCTAACTGTACTGCCACAAACTATCAGATGTCTATCAGTTCTAATTAAGTAATGTGAAAAAAACATGTTTATGGTTTGTAATGATAAACACAGTAATTACTCAGGAGTGGTAATGTTTTGTGTATGTTTTTATCTATGGTCATCCACACCCTTACTGAATACTCACATTAATATTACTTTCATCCCTATGACCATTATATTTTTCAACTTATTAGAATTATTTTTTTTTAACTTAATATACCATGATTTGGTTACCTTTATTTATTTATAAACTGTCAACTACTGAGCACTTTCATTGGCTGTATGTTTTCTACTGGGCATAGAACAAGCCTGTCCCTTATTCTCGTTGTATGACTCAAGTGTCTTGAGATAGGGAAGCTTTTTTTTACTTGTGGAAATCCATTCAGATAACTCCTGCCGAGGCCAGCAGGGTGGTTATATAGGGCTCGAACCGAACTGCAGGGCTATTAGTTGTCGGGGGTGAGGTTGCCTCAGGCATACCCTCATGCACCCCTACTGAATTTATACTTTCCCACACAAAAATTCTTTTTGTTTATTATCTATAAACTAGTAGCTGAAATTACAAGTATCTCCCCTAACCTGGTCAGGACTCATAACTGGGATCTAGCAACTATAAGGCAGATTTCTTAACCATAAACTTACCGATGTTTAATATGTACAATATTAAAAAATATTCCACCAATAATTATTCTATTACTAGGCACTGTGTTAGGTAAAGGCAGGTGAGATGCCATAATTCAAATTCATTACCAAAAATGAACTCTGTCGGCACCTGCTTAGAAAGCTACAAGCTGCATGCTAATTGCTCACTGTCCCAGTTTTGGAGGAGCTCATTTATAACCGTGAAGTCCCTATTAGCATAGAAGCACTTTCTATACTCTTAATTATTTTTTATTTATATATTTCTGTTAACCCTGCGATCGGTCCCTGGACCATAGGCTGTTGTTATGAATGATTATTTGGTGTTCTAGACTTTCCTTTCCAATATAAGGTAGCTTTTACTATTTATCTATACTAATATTATAAAGAGGAAAGATTTGTATTTTTGTATGTAACGAATAAACTTAAAAAGTACTGGACCGATTTTAATCATTCTTTTTTCATTAGAAAGCTACATTCTTCATGAGTAACATAGGCTACTTTTTAGCCCGATATTCCCATGGAATCAGGATTTACGCGGGTGAAACCGCGGCGCGGTGCTAGTATATAATAAATTAAAATGTATTGTAATTTGTACAGTAGACCAAGGAGATACAGTTGCTCATATTTATATAAAGTTTTATATAAAGGTGTGACTGTAACTCTTATGTTGATTGTACAAATTAGAAGCACCTTCCCAGTTGATCTGAACCTTCCCAGAGCTAGAACTCAAATGAGGAAAATGCAGCCCTGACTCCTAAAATGCATCCCTACAGTGGTGTACCCAGCAGGCACCTGCAAACATGCATGTTTATGACAGACAATGTCACAGACCTTATGCTGAGCCTACTCCATTTCTAAGCCTCATAACCCTTACGGCAACTCGTTACAGAAAACTCAATAATACTGCTCAACTAGACATTCAAACTCTTGTACTTCATACAGATAATATAGATACAGATCACCCGTGCAACTGGTGCTCTCACTACTCGCGGTTACTCGCTCGCTCTCAGCTTATATAATCTTTCTTTACAGCGTCCGTAGCCACGCGGCGAGTATCATTGAATATGTTTACTTTTTACATTATAGTTCGTAGTACTTAAAACAAATCTATACTGCTAATAACGCGTGGTTCCCGGCAGAGTAGAATTTGGACCACCCCATCTCTTCCCATGCGGTGTCGTACAAGGCGACTAAGGGATAAGACTGTTTAACGTCTGACATATATATACAGCCCAGACTCAGCCAGCGATGCATGACTCGAGGCAACAATATTGCCCGGAGTATGGCAATAGGTTCACCACTTATTACGTGGGACCATATACAATGGTGGTGAAATGTGGGTGTTAATTCACCTCTGCCTAACCCTCCGGGGATAAAGGTGTGATTATATGTATGTATGTACTGATAATAAATGAATCATTATAACAAAACTTGACACTGGTAGTCAACTGTTATTTTTCATTTCTAAGGAAGTGGTTTCTGATAAAGGTAATCTTGTTGATGATT
This sequence comes from Eilema griseolum, assembly GCA_963662185.1. Classification (NCBI taxonomy): domain Eukaryota; kingdom Metazoa; phylum Arthropoda; class Insecta; order Lepidoptera; family Erebidae; genus Eilema; species Eilema griseolum. Next base: position 3,584,964 of record OY759232.1, read on the forward strand.
CACTAATATACCAAGGAAATCTAAGTTTAAATTATGATGGTGGCTGTGGTTTAAACCTGCGTGACGTCATCGTCACCGTCGTTTGTATAAATATTAGTACCTAACTAACGTGATAGGCACGTCTCATAAATATATACGATTAGTAGGTGGTAGTATACGACGGTATTTCCGTCTAATTGAGCAGTCCGACTGGGTAAGTACCTCTGTCCTACAGAATACCGCGGCCATAATAACCTCGTGTTGTGTTACCGGCGGTGAGTAGGGTAGCTAGAGCTCACTGGAGGGTTCTTGTGCTGTCAGTGGAAAGACCAAAAGCTTGTCCTGTTTTGTCTTTTAAGCTGACGGCACAGAAACTGTCAATACTTGCAGGGTTGGCAGCGCGAGTGTGACTCTCTTGGTTTTGCACGCGTCCATAGGCCACGGTGACCACTTTCCATCAGGTGGGCCGTGTGCTTGTCTGCCACATAAATGGATAAAAAAATAAAATTGAAGTGTCTGTTGACCTGCTACCTGGACTAAAACCTGGTTTTCTCAGGTCCAGTAGCTGGCGGTCCGTGAAGATATTTGAATACTTGTTGTTCAATTATTAATGCTCAAACGTCCAGCCAGTCCAGCAGTCCAGCGTTTCAGCCAAATCCTGAATGGATTTGGCGGAAATTAGGTACAGCATTTGGTTATAGTCTGGAATAAGTTACTTTTTATCTCAGGAACTGATTTTACGGACACTGTAGCTGTCAGGTCGTTAGCATCGTAAGCATCGTGTCACTGACCGTCAGCTACTTGGCTTGTAAACTAGGTCAATAGAACCACCACCCCTTAGCTGAGAGGAACTTCGGGTGTAGTTCAAGCTTTTTGGATGACAGCGGGACTCTTTTGAAATGTTCATCTTTCCTCTTACCTAATTACACAATAATGCAACATCAGTGTGCTTGACACTTAAATATTTACATTGATTACCTCATTAAATAGTGCAATGTAAATATTACACGTGATTATCGTGATTCATGTGCGTTAAGGTAGAGAAAGTAGAGAGGATGTTTGAACAAAACAAGCTTTGTAACATGCGTAGTTAACCGTTGTTATGGGGTATATGTGACCTATTGAGTGCACCTGCTGATTCTTTAAGAAACAGGTGCTTCCGTTGATGTGGCTCTGGCGAAAGCTTTCCTCACGGGGGTTAAAGATAAGATAGAGCAAACCCATATCGACGGCCCCATAGTGTGTGGGAGGGACTACGGTATCTCCATCTTTCCCCGGGAGACGCGAGTAGCACCGCCGCGCCACTGCGGCCTGCTTCTGACAGGCGGCTCCACCTGTCACCCCCAGGCCTGCGCACATGGAGGACACTTCCGAAACAGCCGTAACCGTAGCGGTAGGACACGGCGGTATTTTAGCCCAATTGAGCAGTCCGACCGGGGAAGTACCTCCCCCGGAATACCGCAGTTATAATAACTTCGTGTTGTGTTCCTGGCGGTGAGTAGGGTAGCCAGAGCTCACTGGAGAATTGTGCTGTCAGTGGAATGACTAAAGGTTTGTCCTGCTTTGTCCTCTACACTGACAGCACAGAAACTCTGTGCTTACAGGGTCGGCAGCACGAGTGTGGCTTCTCTGGTGTTACACACGTCCATAGGCCACGGTAACCACTTTCCATCAGGTGGGTCGTGCGCTTGTCTGCCAACTAAGTGGTATAACAAAAAAGCCGTGTCCCGTGATCACCTGTCGGTACGAGAGGCCCCGTGAGGCTTCTCTAGCCAGTCCTCTATGATTGGTCTTACCGTGCCCACCGTGAATGGCGCTCGGATGTAAAGAGTATTTATTACAATGGAGTAGCTGTTTACGTTTATCTAAATGTATAATTTACGGTTATCAGATAAGGTTAATAAAGGGCTTTTGCCTACATTTTGTTATTTGGTTTAGGCGAATGCTATGTTTCATAGTTGCGTAAACGTGACAAGTTGTTATCATAGGGTATTAAATCTCACTAAAAGGGGATACATACATACATATCTATACTAATATTATAAAGCTGCAGAGTTTGTTTGTTTGAACGCGCTAATCTCTGGAACTAGTGGTCCAATTTGAATGATTCTTTCAGTGTTGGGTAGTCCATTTATCGAGGAAGGTTTTAGGCTATATATCATCACGCTACTACTTAAGGGAGCGGAGTATTGATAATAAATGTTAACAAATTCGGCAATTTTTAATACATATTTTGAAGACTAAAATATACGGGCTCAAAGGGATATGAAGCTTCAAAATATACCCCGGGCGAAGCTGGGGTGGGTCAGCTAGTAATAATAATAAAACCCTCATTTATTCCTTTATAAAAAAAAACTTTTTTATTTACAATAAATACTAAAAAATATTGTTTAAATTATAAAGGACCTCTCTACAGAGTAAAGGCCTCCTTCATTTTTTCCCACATGTCACTGTCTATAGCTTTTTCCATCCAGTTGTTTCCCGCCATCTTTAGTATTTCATCTAGCCACCTTTCCATTGGTCTGCCTCTGTTTCGCTTGCCGGATGGGCCGTTCCATGTAGTAATCCTTTTTGTTCATCTATCACCATCCATACGTGAAACATGACCGGCCTATTTCCACTTAAGCATTTTACAGTGATTCACAGCGTCTATGATATGATACATACATACATATAATCACGCCTTTATTCCCAAAGGGTTAAGTCAGAGGTGAATTAACACCCACTTTCCACCTATCATTGTATTCGGTCCCACTTAATAGGGGGTGAGCCTTTTGCCGTTTTCCGGACACTATTGTTGACTCAAGCCATGCATTTGGGACAAAGTCTGGGCTGTATATATTTGTCTGATGTTAAACAGCCCTATTCCTTAGTCGCCTTTTACGACACCGCATGGGACAAGATGGGGTGGTCCAAATTCTACTCTGCCAGAAACCACGCGACTAAAAGGGGATAAAGAAAATAATAACGCAGTCGCCTAACTGCACGCTGTAAAATAGCTGTGGTCTGGCATTCGGAGTCGACAAAATACCTAGTCTAAATATAAATAACTAGCCAGCTCACCCAGGGTTGGCCCGTGGCACACTTCGAAGCCCTATATCACCCCCAATTTTCAAATAATGTATAGGAGTCTGCTGGACTTCTTGATATTTATGATTACTGTTCCGCTCCCTTGAGTAGTAGCGTGATGATACATGGCCTATATCCTTCCTCGATAAACGGACTATTTAACACAATTTTTTTTTTTTTAATTCGAACCATTAGTTCCTGAGATTAGCCTGTTAAACTAAATAAACAAGCAAACTCTTTAGCTTTATAGATGAAATCAGAATATCCGATCAAGAACCAAGCGGTTCAGTGACTCTTTCCTGGGTCGAACCATTAAGGCCTGGAATTCATTACCAGCTCATGTTTTTCCTTCCGTTCCGGGTCCTTTAAGAGGATCCTCAAAAAGCATATGATGAGGCCGTCAAGTTGAGTGTCACCATTGTAACATGGTGTTGATTCATAAACGGTTATAGCTAGCTATGCATATATTGTGTTCCGCGTGTTATAAAGAACATTCAATGTTTGTTAAAACTAGTCGCCAATAAACTAGCTTCCGAACTACACGCATCTTTGTTTCTCTCGAACCACTCAAACAAAAGTGTACCTTATCTATACCACCATATGGTCGAAATCGAGCCGGATCTACTACGCGACTACCTGAGGACTCGTGCCGAGAGAACAATAGACCGCATTGCAACAGCCGACCTTTTTTTTGTGCATTTATTACGAAGAATATTTATTGAAGAAAATAGTTTTACATCAAAATGCCGACGACTATTACAGCTGAACAACAACAACTTCTTTCCGTGCTAGAAGATACTGCCAGTTTATTCCAGAAAACACAGACTAACCTTAGAAAATGCTCGAAGTCCCGTTTAACAAAAGGTTACATAGAAGCACGTGTGAAAATAATCGAAGATTATTGGAATACATTTAAAAGCGCGCATCTAGAATTAGTAAAAATTTCGTCTAAAGAACAAAAGGGGTCTATGTCGTATTTTTTAAACGAGGAATTTAATATATATGAAGATTTGTACAATGTTCTACAGGGTGACTTGAAGGATATGCTTACAATATTATCGAATAAATCAAGTATGGAATCAATACCGGTTGAGAAGAATAGCACCGTAAGTCCACATTCTGCCATTGTACATTTACCTAAAATTCACCTACCTAAATTTTCTGGAAATTATGAGTCGTGGCAAACATTTCAAGATTTGTTTACATCGTTAGTGCACAATAACAGCTCATTGAGTGATGTACAAAAACTACATTACTTAAAGTTGAGTGTTACACAAGAAGCGGAGTCGCTGTTGAAGCACGTAATGGTTACTGCCGATAATTATTTATATGCATGGGATATTCTGAAACAAAGGTATGGCAACAGACGATTAACTGTAAATTCTATTATGAGAAGATTATTTAATTCAAAGAAAATGTCTACTCAATCCGCTGTTCAATTAAAATGCTTGTTAGACACAACGGCCGAATGTTTAAATACCCTTACCAATTTAAACGTTTCTACGGACTCTTGGGATCCTATCCTGATATATCTTCTGGTGCAGAAGATGGACCCAGAGACCCATAAGAACTGGGAAGAGTACGCACATAAAGAAGAAGACATCTTACCTTCTTGGAAAGACCTTAAGAAATTTATGGAGTCAAAATTCCGCACTTTAGAATTAACACAACAAACGAGCACTAAAGGGAATAAAATAATTAAGGAACGCTCATTTCATGTTGCCACACCGACCCCAAAGAAGATTTGTGCTATGTGCAAGGATAACCATACATTGAGTCATTGCAAAGAATTCGGTAAAATGGAACCAGCTGAAAGAAGCGAGTTTGTTAAAAATAATCACTTATGTTACAACTGCTTAGTAACAGGCCATTCGGTATTTAAGTGCAAAGTACCTTTGTCCTGTCGCATATGCAAGAGACGCCACCATTCTCTGCTGCATGAAAAAGAGACCTCACAACCTGGAAATTCATCAGTTACATCGCAACCAGTTGTGACACATGTAGGAGAAGAGCAAGACATACAAGTCAACACAATGATGGCATCCCAACTCAGCGCTAAGCAGAAGCAAGCAATGCTAGCAACTGCAATAGTAGAAGCAATGAGCGAACTTGGACACACTATTATATTGCGGGCGCTAATAGATCAAGGTTCCGAAGCAGCTTTTATAAGCGAGAAGGCGGCTCAACTATTGAAGCTCAAACGACAACCTGTAAAGGGTAACGTCATTGGGGTGGGATCTACACAAATCAAACTCAAGCATGTGGTACAGCTACAAGTAAAATCACAATATGACGAAGATTTCTATTTACCAATAAAGGCATACGTAATGCCTAGACCGCTGACTACAAAGATACCCACCAAAACAATCAACACAAAACAATGGCCTCACATTCAAGGTCTTAACTTGGCTGATCCATCCTACTATAAGCCAGGTGAAATAGACCTACTCCTGGGTGTGAAAGAATACGCTGAAATTCTGCAAAACCAATTCATCAAAGGTCCATCAGGAACACCTAGCGCTCAAAGAACGAGCCTGGGTTGGGTCTTGTTCGGAGAAATTCACACAGAACAACCACAAGAAACACATTTTGTCATGCACCATACAGTTGACGTAGAGGATATGCTGAAATCAATATGGGAGATAGATGTGGACACAAAAAGACATTTAACAAAAGAAGAACAACTGTGTGAAGAGTTATATGAGAATACTACTACTAGAAACAACCAAGGAAGATACATAGTAAAATTACCATTCAAAACAAACAACCCACTGTGTTCTCAAGGAAATATTAAAGAAATAGTCACTCAGAGATTTATGCAACTTGAAAGGAGGTTTAGAAGATCGCCAGACCTGAAAAAAGAATATATCAAAGTTATAAACGATTACATTGAACAAGGTCATATAGAAAAGGTACCTGAAAAGGAAAGAAATAATACAAGCGTCTACTTACCTCACCATGCCGTTGTTCGAGTAGACAAAGAGTCTACTAAAACACGCGTCGTATTCGATGCTTCTTGTAAAGGATCAAACAATGTTTCCTTGAACGATGAGTTGTTAGTAGGCCCTCAGTTGCAAGAGGACCTAAGAAACCTTTTGATGCGATGGCGAATGAGGCAAGTTTGTTTCATGGCTGATATCCAACAAATGTATCGTCAGATATTAGTGACCCAAGATGATGCAGACTACCAACGTATCCTCTGGAGATATAATGAAACTGATCCTCTTGAAGAATATAGACTGCTGCGTGTCACCTTTGGCACCGCTCCTGCACCTTACTTAGCTGTTAAAACACTGCAACAAATTGCTAAGGATGAAGCTAAACAGAATACACTTGTGATTCAAACAATAATGGAGGAGTTCTATGTAGATGATTTACTGTCGGGTTCAGACTAAGGGCGCTTGGAATTGTATGGAATTTGAGCACAGACAAATTTCAATACAAAATAGATTACTCACCTGAAATTCACACAATAACAAAACGTAGTATTTTATCTGATATACAAAGACTGTTTGACCCTCTTGGTTGGATAGCGCCAAGTACAATTATGGCGAAGATACTTATACAAAGGTTATGGCTGGAGAAGGCAAACTGGGATGACAAAGTTAGCATGGCATTAGAAAAAGAATGGCTAAAAATAAGAGACGATTTTTCTAACGTCAAACAAATAGAAATTGAGAGATGGCTTGGGACGTTGAACGTCAACAAAGACAACATACACCTTCACGGGTTCAGCGACGCTTCGATGTGTGCTTATGCAGCTGCTGTTTACCTAAGAGTTGAAACCACAAGCAATAATATAGAAACAAAACTGATTGCAGCCAAAACCAGAGTGGCTCCCCTAAAAACAATCTCTATACCCCGTCTTGAACTGTGTGGAGCTTTAATATTATCCAAACTCATGAAACAAGTTGGACAAGCAATGAGGATACCATCGTCTAAAATGTATGCCTGGACCGACTCTTCGATAGTTATCGCATGGCTTTGTGGAGAACCCAACCGATGGAAACCCTTCGTGGCAAATCGTGTGGTGGAAATCATCGGAAACATAAACAACAAACACTGGCATCATGTCGAATCACGTCACAATCCAGCTGACTTGGCTTCGCGAGGAATGTTTCTCTCCGAACTGAAGGAATGCAAACTGTGGTGGCAGGGCCCGAGTTGGCTATCTGAAAAGGAAATATACATTAGTAAACTAGAAGTGATAGACACAGATGCAGAATTGAAAACAACAAAAATCAACACTTACCTAAACACAGAAGAAATAGAAGCTTTTGAAAATAAAATTATTAAAAGGTTTGAAGATTTCTCAAGACTAACAGAATTAATAAAAACTATTACTTACTGTAGAAGATTTTTACACTACAAAACTAATACAAATAATTATTTATCAACTAAGGAATTAGAAGAGTCCTTAAATATTTGCATAAAATTAGTCCAAGAGGAGGAATACAAAGAAGAAATACAGTTACTAAAGTCAAACAAACAAGTAAAGAAGAGGAGTCACCTGAGATCGCTTAATCCTTACTTAGATGAGCATAATATACTCAGGGTGGGCGGTCGCCTCCGACATGCAAACCTACCTCAAGAAAGAAAGAATCCTATAATATTAGGAACCACAAATGCCTTGACGCCGTTAATAATTGCTGATGCACATGAGAAGACACTTCACGGTGGAGTACAGCTGATGCTTTGTTACTTGCGTTTCAAGTTCTGGATTATTAGAGCCAAATCACTCGTGAAGAAACATGTGCATCGATGCGTCAAATGCGCTAAATTAAGAGCAAATACAAAAACACAAATGATGGGAGACCTACCCGCTGAGAGAGTAAATCCAACAAGGCCATTTCTGCACAGCGGCGTAGATTTTGCGGGACCGTTTCAAACACTGATGGTTAAAGGGCGAGGCAACAAGACTACAAAAACCTATATTGCGATCTTCATATGCATGTCTACCAAAGCAATTCATCTAGAACTCGTTGGAGACTTAACTACAGAAGCATTCATAGGTGCCTTTAGACGTTTTGTTGCACGAAGAGGAAAATGTAGTCACCTATGGTGTGATCATGGCAGGAATTTCGTGGGTGCAGACAGAGAACTACAAGAAGCGTGGAACGAAGCCAACCTGCATTTCACAGGTCCAGTCCAAACAACTTTAGCAACAGACGGCACACAATTCCACTTCATCCCGGTTTACAGCCCAAATTTTGGGGGTTTGTGGGAGTCAGGGGTGAAACTAGTTAAGAACCACCTTAAACGAGTGTTAACAACACACCTCACATACGAAGAGATGACCACAATATTGTGCCAGATCGAAGCCTGCCTCAATTCACGTCCGTTATGTGTAATAGATGACACTGATCCAGAAGTATTAAATCCACTGACCCCTGGTCATTTTTTGATTGGAGAAGCACCAATAACAGTCCCATCACCACTTATGAAAACTGAAAAGATTCACAACTTGTCTCGCTGGCAATACACACAAAAACTTTTGAATGATTTCTGGCAGCGCTGGCAAGATGAATATTTGACTCAACTTCAGCAGCGTCCTAAATGGAAGAAGAGAGAGCCGGAATTGGCAATAGGAGATATTGTCTTAATCAAAATGGAAAACTTACCACCTGGAAAATGGTCACTAGGACGAATCACCGACAAGCATCCCGGAGCTGACGGCTACACGAGGGTTTACAGCGTAAAGAGTGGTAATACAGTCACACAAAGAACCATCACCAAGCTGTGTTTACTACCTATCGATCAAAATTGATAACTAAATAGAACATGATTATTTTACACTAATTATTTGCATGTTATTATACTTTTGAATCATAGTAATGTTATTAGAAAAGCACTTACAGTCCTTTTGGTGGGCGGTATGTTGATTCATAAACGGTTATAGCTAGCTATGCATATATTGTGTTCCGCGTGTTATAAAGAACATTCAATGTTTGTTAAAACTAGTCGCCAATAAACTAGCTTCCGAACTACACGCATCTTTGTTTCTCTCGAACCACTCAAACAAAAGTGTACCTTATCTATACCACCACATGGTATATGTAAATAATGGTGACCCTCTTTTCTGAGACTTTGCCTTCAGCTTACCACCAGGCGAGGCGAAGTCTTATTGACGTGTCCTATATAAAAAAGCTATAATTAAAATACCTATCTACTATTAAATGGAACTGAGATAAGTCATCAGAAAGTGCGCATGTCAGGTAGGTACCCGTTTAAAAGAGGAGATACCAGGTATCAGTTATGTAAAGTAAGTGAACTCCTCATAGAGGAGACACACCACTTATTTATCCCGGTAGGTGGCGCATTATCGCTGATATTGTAATGCTGTCAAATTTCATGCAAATTACTTGTAAATAAATGAAAAAGTCTTCTGTGGAATAAGCAATGACGCTGGGTAGTGCATTTCAGTGTAAAAAGGAAGGTCCTCATCGTTTCCCTACTGATGAGAAAAGACTGATGCTGTAGACTAAAGCCCTGCGCATCTAAAACTAAAAACCAGATTCGTCTGATAGAAAATGTTCGCTACCATTTCAAACCTGAAGATTTTTATCTAGGAAAGCATCACTCTTCTTCAACACTTCTTTTTAAACCCACTATTGTAATGCTGGAGCACATTTTTGTTGATAAATTCACAAACAAAATTATATACTCTCAATGCAAATGTCAACGACAAGATTGACATAAGAAACAAAGGATTTTAGATTCTAAACGAGCACCAGTGAAGGAACGCCATCTGAGTTTAGTTTTGCCTGTGCTTCCTCATTGATACAACAGAGACTTGGGCCCGTATTCCAGAGCAACGTTCTGTACCCCTAGCACGAAAATTTTAAAAAGAACGCAGCAATGCGATTGGCCGGCTTCACATACTAACAGGTTCACAGCAGGCAGGTGGCCAATCGCAATGCTCCATTCTCTCGCTACGTTTACGATACGGTTACGAAAGTTTTTCGTGTTGGGAATACAGTTGTGAGTCGACTCTCACAATAATATTAGAACTGTCACCTAGAATACAATCTGTCCTCTGATCTAGAAAATGGAGATTCAGTACTTCTTCTTCTGGAATACAGGCCGGACCGGAATTGATTATCTGATTCTGACTTACTTCCTCTAAGAAAGAAAAATCTTTTGTCTATATTTTACAATGAACAAATGTTATAAATTATATTCTATTATTGTAGTATGTTTTAATCTGTGGCATAAATAAAACTAGCCTTAAGACTCGTACACTATTGTATAAGATCCCATCTATAATGATAGTGTGTTGTATGGTAAATAAATAAATAAATGTCGCGTAGTTCCCAGCTGAGTAGATTTTGGACCACCATATATTTTCCCATGCGGTGTCGTACAAGGCGACTAAGTGATAGGGCTGTTTAACATCAGACAGATATATACATCCCAGACTCAGCCTCAGCCTCAGATGCATCGCTTGAGTCAACAATAGTGCCCGCAAGACGATAATAGGTTCACTCCCTATTACGTGGGACCGAATTTAATGAGTGGTGAAATGTGGTTGTTAATTCACCTCTACCTAACCATTCGGGGATAAAAGCGTGGTTATATGTATGTATGTAAGAATTATTGTACTTTTATTATTGTAACGGTATTGTACGTTTCATTCTCATTTTAACAGTCTACAATTACGATGAGACACTCGAATTACTAAAGAAAGTAATTTAAATTTCTAGGCCAGTGTTAATAATATGTAGCTTTTAGTTATTTTATTATTAAGACCATATATCTACTAGCCAGCTAGTATTCTTTTTAACTCCTCGGAACGCCAACTGAAATTCAAGTACGGTAGGCAAAACTTTAGATAGAGTTATTACTATAACATTCTGAATCTAAAGACTATTTCTTGTTAAACACCAAACTTTACCCTTCTAAACGTTAGGCCGCGACGTTGGCGCACCTGGCGCGCCTCCCCATTTTCCGGGGACGAGTTGGGGGCTCTGTTCTCACGCTCTCCACCTTGCTCGCGGCGATGGTCTGCTGCGCGGATGCGTGGACGGCCGGCGCCTCCTTCTGCGAGCAAGTAATGCTCGTGAAGGAGGAGGCGGGGCGGGAGCGGCAGCGGGTGCGATGAAGGATCGCAGGCCAAGCTGCCCGCGTACGAAGGCAACTCGAGCGGCGGAGGTCGATGAACGACCTCCGCCCCCCATTAGTGCCGGCCTGGGGGTGGAGCAGCCTGTCACCCTGGCAGAAGCAGGCCGCGGTGGTGGCGCGCCTCCCCATTTTCTGGGAACGAGTTGGGGACTCTGTAGTCCCCACATCCGAGAAGAGGGCCAGATCGTGAGAGATGGCCCTGGGTCGGCCGGGGTGCGAGGGATATGCCTGTCAACCTCACCTTCGGCAACCAAAATGACCCACAAGCAGCGTGCGTTTTAGTCGGTTCGAGTCCGACATAACCTCTTCCACCGGCTCCGGTGGGGCCTCCCCACCGGAGCCGGTGGAAGAGTATCCGTGGGGATTATGCGCACGTAAAAAAAAATCCTTCTAAACGTCTACACTGGATTTCACCTTTGATATAAGCCCTCCTGGCAGTGGCAAAGGGTCTCTATAACCTGATTCGCGACGGCTTCCTTTGCGGAGACGGTACAGAGTAAAAATGTTCATTGTTTTCCCTTTTGAATATTTTTACCTTTGGCCACTGCCTCCTGTTTTACTTTACTCTTTGTATTAACCCTTAAACACTTTCAACTAAACGCGGTGTCACAAAGTCAAAGTCAAAAATAATTTATTCTGTATAGACCATTATATCGGCACTTACAAAACGCCAACAAAACGAAATTGCTTATGATGTGTGGTGACGGAGAAAGAACACAAGTATTGAAATATCACCATCTCATCACAATCGAAGGGTCTCGTAAGAGGCGAGTGAAGGAAAAATACGCAGACGATGTCACTACGAGTTAAGGAAAACTCGGAATAAAATCCTTTACCAACCAGTCTGGTAAGCGTAGAAACAGTAGGCCAAAGCCTCCCAACATCGCGAGAGCCCTATGTCCAGCATTGACTGCGATAGACTAATTCCCTGCCAATTTTGGTTTGATTCTCGGTTTATACAACTATCGTTGTCTTGTTACAGGTGCTAATTCTTTAAGAGACTGATAAATTGCTGCAATATAAAAAGACTGAGTGAGATGACATAGCAGGAAGATGTCGAAGGTGCTGAGCGCGCTCGGAGGTGCGCTGCCGGACGAGCGGCCGCTGCTCTCTCTCCAGATCGTGGAGACGGTGGCTAAGTGCCCCGCTGGCTACTGGCCAGTCAGCAGGACATACGACGAGGACGCCGACGCGGGGCTGTTGAGGCAAAATGGACTGTTTGGAAAGAAACCCAGCCACTATATTTGCTTATCTAAGACTGAAGGTGAGTGCTTGTATTTCTAAATGGGTTGTTCTTAGCTCTCGGCGAATGCTTCGCCTAGTTTAAGACTCGACTAAGTTCCTTATACAATAATACACAAAAACACCATCTGAAAATATTACACTGTTACACTTAAACCCTCTGTTAATTTTTATTACTCCGTGTACCACGGAATACCACTGGGTACCATTTCGTTGAACCCAGGTAAAAACCAAAGGAACACTTGGACATTTTGCAACTTGGACATTTTGCAACTTGGACATTTTGCAATTTGGACATTTTGCAACTAAACGCAATTGCCGAGAGAGGCGGTATACCCGTGTTGCTGTACCTATCCACCAACATAATCTTTAAAGTAGCCCGGCGGAGGATTACCAACAAATTGAAGACTTGAGATAAGATTACCAGCAATTGAAACGTGATTTGCAATGTATGCCGAAGAATATTTAAAAAGCCAGCGACTTGTTAATATACTTGCTAGTAATAAAAAAACAGACAGTCGCTCTTAAAACTTATTCTTTCAATTATATTCCAAGAAAAGTTATCTTAACAATTATCTGTTAACTACAATGACCTTTCGGAACGGATGTTCAATGTGAAGTGATTATTGTGACGACATCCCATATTTAAATTGTAAGAGACAGAATGACCGCACGTAAACCATCATCCTACAGCAACCATTGTTATAATCGAACAGAATCCCATTGTACATTAAACTGTATGCATGCTACCTACAAGTTCTACTGTAATCTATTGGTGTTCAATCTAGAATTATCTATCTATCTATCTCTCAACCGTACGTAAATAAGCTTAAACTAAAGCCACTTGAGCAAACGGTACTCTTAAATATAAATATTGAAATCCAAAATTGCATGTAAATTTATATAATTTCGGGGCAATGTACTGTTTATCATGTCTGTCCCGAAATATTGATTTTTGGGCCTTTTAGCAGATTGCCAGTGCGTCTGTACTCTCTGAGACGAGGTCATTAACTTGTCTGACTCTTTACGACGTCCTTGGACCAAATTTATTAAAAACTTTTTATATTTTTTTTGCCCGTGTACTTAGTTTCATTGCCTTTCTAATATATCGTAACTTGGCTGACTGAGGTCGTGTAATCAGAATATTTTCCGACGGCTAAGTGGTGTAAAAAATAACCCTTGATGTTTTTTTTTAAATTTTTCTTCTTTAGTCCTGAGAAAATAGAAAATACATCTTTTGTTCATATTTTATAGAAAAATAAAATCTTGGGTAGGTATAGTATATATGTAGCGGAGTACAAGGGCTAACCCATCTATTCCCGTGGGTTTCAAAGAATCAATTTCATTTATTCCGTTAAGGCACATAAAGAGCACATATGCACTTCTTTTTTTATATAGGACCCGCCAACTTGACCTCACCTCGCCTGATGGTAAGCTAAAGGCAAAGTCTCAGGAAAGAGGGTCACCATTACAGACACTAAGTGCTACAATGGTGGCACTCAGCTTGGCGGCCTCATCAGATGCTTTTTCACGCCCCGCTTAAAGGCCTCGGGACTGTAGGAAGAAGGAAACACGTGTGCTAGTAATGAATTCCAGGTCTTGGTAGTGCGGCAAAGAAAAGAGTCTCCGAATCGCTTGGTTCTTGCTCGTATATTCTGCACAGTGTGAGGGTGACATCTAAGGCCTGCACGTGTTGTCCTATGTAGGAAAGGAGATGGTGGGATTAGTTGGAAGAGCTCGTCAGAACACTCACCATGGTAGAGACGGTGAAATACAGCCAAGGAAGCAATATCTCTACGCATCTGCAAAGGCTCGAGGGTGTTCGTGACCTCAGGGTTCCCAATAATTCGGACCGCGCGTCGCTGCAACCTGTATTGTACAATTGTACAATTATGTAAAGAAATATTATAAAAATATTAACTAATGTAAATAAACTATTTTAAAATGATAGTTCTACTGAGTAGATACTAGCAAGAACAAAAAACTATGTTTCAGATTCTATAAAACAAGCTAGTTAAGTTATGCTTACTTTAGGTCTAGATAGCGCTGTGTACAATGTTCTAAATAAATTGTAAATTAAGTGGTAAATTGTTAATAATAATATAAATATTATAAAGAGGAAAGATTTGTATTTTTGTATGTAACGAATAAACTCAAAAGTACTAGACCGATTTTAATCATTCTTTTTTCATTAGAAAGCTACATTCTTCGTGAGTAACATAGGCTTTTTATCCCGATATTCCCATGGGATCAGGATTTACGCGGGTGAAACAGCGGCGCGGTGCTAGTTGTTAATAAGTTAGGTTACACATAAAGCCGTATCGACAACTATCTGTCGAAAATCCCTATAAATTTCCTTTCCTGTTCCTACATGTAATGGTTATATTAAATAAAATATTATACAACTTAGGTGGCAGACAAACGCACGGCCCACCTGATGGAAAGTGTTTACTATTTATCCTGTATATAACTACCGAAATTCACACAGAACGTGTGCTCTACCAGAAGAGAATGAGTATTTCAAAATCATAATATTATTATTTGCACTGAGCTCAACGTTTCCATTACTTTTCAACAGCCATAGACTTCCGACAGTAACATCAAATTTATTAACCTTCAGAAAGCACTAGGAAGGAAAGTTTTGATAAAATTTGTTGAAGAGTAGCCGACTAAGTTTTCTCATATTTTTTTCCCTTCAACGTTGGTCGTTATGCTTCAAGGAAAATAAATTGATAATTACGCATAGACTAATGGATTTGTGTTTTACCTTGTATTTGATTCTATATAAATCTTAAACGTTTTATCTGGTTCGAATTTCGGTTTAAATAATGTTCGAAAAACAACCAATGTTTAATTTCGTAATACTTTATGGTTGTCTTTTTAAACTTTCGCGTTCGATGTTAAGAAAGTTTACTACCAGATTGCACTGAACGTAGTTACAGGCTCGGAATCTCTACATACATAACCATGTATTCATTGCCATAAACGTAGAAAGATACCCAAGAAAAGAGACTGTGTGAAAGACGATATGGCGACGAAGGGAGTAACTGAGAAAATTACATCTAACATGAATGTATGGACAAGAATGACATGTCGCGCCAACTCGAAATAATATTGGGACAAGGGCAGGCAGATGAAACGTTCAGCGAACTTAGAATAATGTAACTTGCAGACGCAGATATTTTTTTAGATTACAAGTAGGAGACATACAAGGTGAAGTGAGCAATACAATTTGCTTTTTCCCAAGTTTTAACGATGTACACTTGCAGCATATCATGTGAGAGGGAATTCTTACTCATTGTATCATCGTATGAAACAGGTTTCTTATTATTCATATTACAAACAGAGGTCAGCACATTTATTTCCCCGCAAATAAATCAAGGCCACGTCATTTAATATCCGATACCAATAAAATCGACACATGTCATAAAAACGCTCACACTCTAACTACTGTATGCTGTACTTTCATTGAAATCTGTGTGGAGGCCGAAGCTAATTATTAGTCAATGGTCGTAAGACGCAGTTCACTATTTATCCATTCATTGTCATTAGGTCATTGTTACTGGGAATGCTTTTGTTTTTGTTGCAATTGTATGATACTAATCTCGGCAGTAGTAGCCCTGCAACCGCGTCTTGGTCGCGCTGGACTCATTTCTAGGGATTTCAATCAATCAACCAATTAGCCCACCGCGTCCACTGCTGGACATAGAACTCTCCCAATGTGCGCCATTTTATCCAAACCTCTGCCTTCCGCATCCAGTCTGTCCCAGCTACCATTTTCAGGTCCATCTGACTAGCAGGTGTCCTACCTTCCGTTTGCCTTCTTGGGGTCTCCGCGTCCAATTTGTAAGGATTTAAGTATATGCAATAACTTCCTAAGTAAAAGAGCCGCCGAGCCGCTCTGGGAGCAGTAAGGCGGTGCTACCCGGTCCCACAATTTGACTAAATGGTGACATTTACAGATGAAAATGACCAATTTCTAGTAGAATATGTTGGCAATGATGCCGGATCGAGCCAGATCGACGACCTAGATCTGAATGCTACTTTATCTTTCGCAGAAGCGTATTTCCATGGGTGCCTAATGTCGCCCTGAGTGTAATTTCGGTGACGGTGTTAGTCCTCCATCCACCCGCGGGGTCTGGGCAGAGTCCACAAGTCTTGTGGGTCTTTTGTCATCGAATTCTGGACAGTCTATAACATCCATCGACTACGAAAATCTTACTAATTCAAAATTAATTGTCTTTATTTAAGCCCCTACGGCGTATCAGTAGTGAACCCGACGCTACGCTATATTTTTATACATGACTATGACTACATATTTGCATTAGTTTTAAGTATGTTCTAAGTATTTCCGTGCCTCGGAGAGCTCGATAAGCCATCGGTCCCGGTTGCCCCACGAACATCTATGACAGTCGTTACGGGTAGTTAGAGCTCTAAAAAGTTCGATTTGTCTAACTACAGAACTTTGTGGAGGTCAGATGAGAATCGCTTCACGGAATATATCGAGGTTCAGCCGCATCACATTTAGACTCAAAAGCCGATCCTAACTGAGTTGAGAAAAGGCTTAAAGATGTAGCCCCAAATCTCGGTTTCTATAGCAAACATCTCCGCTACATATATCCAAACATTCTTATTAATTGGAGTAAAGTACATGGAACGGAAAACGTTCCGCGAAATGTCCAGGAAATCGCCAACCGGCGTTCTAAACAGTTTAGGTACGCTAACCGAACTGTAAATAGCCTGCCCCCATATAATGTCCGCACAGCTGAGTCGCATACTTCGTCACAACTCGACGACGTCACCGTAACGGAACGCAAGCACTGATTACATTATGTGCTTACATTACATGATTGTTCACATCTTCCCACGGTCACTTTGTCCCCACAATTGATTGAAGGATTTCTAAGGAATGTGTCATATTTCGTAGTAATCTTGATATCGCATCTATCGTAGCGTAGGGTAGTTTAGTATCCAGTGATATTGAAATATTTGCCGTGTTGGCTCCCGGTAGAATACATTAGGGCCATTCTATCTCTTCCTGTGGGTCTCGTAGAAGGCGACTCAGGGCTGTTTACCATCTGACAGTAAAAATACAGCCCATGACTAAGTGCCCGCTTGACGGCAAAAGCTCGCCCTTTATTACGTGGGACCGAAAATCATAGTTGGCGAAATGTGGGTGTAAATACACCTCTGTCTACCCCTTCGGGGATTTACAGGCGTGAGTATATGTATGTATGTATGATATTGAAATAATATGCTAGGAATGTATGGAGCCTCACGATCTTCGGGGCCAAGTATATCCCACTAGCGAGCCGGCACACCTGCTGGTTGAAGTTCGAAGCTCTAGTACAAGATTTTCTCTCGGTGCCAAACGGCAGGCACTCCGCAAAATCCATGATAAACCAATCCCTCTGGGTCTAAAGTGCAAATGTCGGATACAACTGTAATTGACCGTCGGATGATTATGATGATAGGTTAATGGCATATGATGATAGATTTATGGCGTATGATGATAGTTTTATGGCATAATATGATGTTAGGTTCATAGCAAATGATGATAGGTTCATGGCATATGATGATAGCTTTATGGCATAATATGATGATAGGTTCATAGCATATGATGATAGGTTCATAGCCTATGATGATAGGTTCATGGCATATTATGAAAGGTTCATGGCATATGATGATAGGTTCATAAGATATGATGATAGGTTCAAAGGATATGAGGATAGGGTCATGGCATGTGATGATAGGTTCATGGCACATGATGACAGGTTTGTAACATATGAAGGTAAGGTATACCTGCATTTGCTAGTTAGGCATCCCCATAATAAAGTTGTCAATACATTGTGTGAATGGGTGTTACAATACACATGTAAAACGTTATCTGTTAATTCTGTTATCGTAATGATGTTAGATAAGTAAGAATGGTTCAGGGAATGCCATAAATAGGAATGGTTAATATTTGAGATATGTCTTATCAGTGCGTGACTAATAATACAGTAAATATGTGATATGTGCAGAATATCCGATCAAGAACCAAGCGGTTCGGTGACTCTTACCTCTGTCGCAACATTAAGGCCTGGAATTCATTACCTGCTCACGTGTTTCCTTCTTCCTATAGTCCCGGGTCCTTTAAGCGTATGATGAGGCCGTCAAGCTGAGTGTCACCATTGTCACATAGTATGTGTAAGTAATGGTGTCCCTCTTTTCTGAGACTGCCTTCAGCTTACCATCAGGCAAGGCGAAGTCTAATTGACGTGTTCTATAACAAAAAAAGATAACGATCCAATTGTGTCGGATTGCACTTAGAAAGCTAAGAAATTATGAAATTCAATAGGACTTCCAGTACCTATACCTATAGATACCAGCGCTTAATATTGAACAACGCACAGTTAGACGAATAACTAAAGAAAAATATGGCGAGAATGGCACAGAAAAAAATAAACTTCACACATCCAAAAAAATTAAACGAGCAAAATCAGTCGTGTCGAAACGGCCATCATAGCGTGCCGCAACTATAATCTTACCTACTGTTGTAATGTTGTAAATAATGTATTGTAAAAAAAGTTTTATAGATTACAAGCTTAGCCTAGTGTAGGAATTGTTCCTATTCAATACCGTTATGTACGCTCTCCGTACAACTTGTAAGTAGTAGTTGTATGCAGTTTTGTAATGACAAATAAAATTTATTTTTACTTTTTTATTTTACTTTAAAAAAAACATAATGTAGAAGTAGTTGAAAGTGAAAATATATGTATGCCAGGATCGTGATATCTAATAGATCACCCAATGGGAAAGTACTTTTTCTCCCAATTCTCCCATGTCGGAAATAACATAGCTAAGATTTGAATTGATTTTACTCAAATTGGTGTGCTCAATCTCACCATTACCAAAACATCAACTGCATAACACACCTGATAAACGATATAATTTATTATTCTTATTTAAATGAAAATAAATTCGTAATGTCCAGGTGTACCCGGGTACGTAATGGATGGCGTGATGGTGGTAGGCGAGCGGGAAGCGGCCCCTGCAGGGTACAGCGTGGCGGGACGCGCGGGCAAGCGGCGGCTGTGCACGAGGGTCTCGCGACCCGCGGCGGCGCGGACATTCCCGCCTGTCACTGACGTCATCGTGTGCTCCAAGATGAGGCAGGCGCCGCAAGGGTTCATGCTGGCTGGGTGAGTCCTGACTTACTATCTATAATGACGTGTGAACAAGCGTAGAGTGGTATGAGAGGCCCTGGCGCGTTTTGTAATAAGTAGTCTATGCTTGGTGAATTTGAGTTTGGCCATCGCCGTAGCACCTTGTACTATCTTTAAAAGAAATCCAAGAAACGTGTACTTGCGTATAGAGCACATTTTAGGTCCAAGATATATGCCCCGAGATATATTACCTTTTATTACCAAATAGGCCGCTAAAAATGTAATCAGTTGAAGATGACGCGAAACTTTTGATAGCGGATCGGAGTGGTTGATTCTGACTCTGAACGCTGTGCATATCTATAATTGGGTTATGTACTAGATATAAGTCCACAAAACCTGTTATTTCAGTTTAAAATGTAATATACATAATCTGTAGATGTGCCTAATTAAAAAAAAACATTTATCGACAGTAAAAAAAATTAGTCAATAGCCTATTCTGTTATCTCAACCGCACTGTTAGTGGTTTTATTTAGATCGCCATTAGTGCAAGAGGTACATAAGGGACATGAAAACAAGTGCACGGGGGCTCCGCCTCCTCACATGCAGTTAAGCCCAGGTCTCACATTACCTGAATAGATTTTATCTCAATCGATCGACAAGTGTACGTTTTTTTTTTCGTTCGAAAATCCCCCGCTGGAGCCGGTGGGAGAGGTTATGTCGGACTCGAATCGACAAAAACGCACGACGCCTGTGGGTCGTTGTTGGTTGCCGAAGGTGAGGTTGACAGGCATATCCCTCGTACCCCGGCTGACCCAGGGCCGTCTCTCGATCTGGCAGTTCGACAAGTGTACGTAGACGATTGAGGCCATCGGCTATAGGAGGTTTTCTTTGGGAGGAAGAGAAAGAAAAGAGAGTAGTAGTAGAAATAGTGCCCCAGTACGTCTGCTACAGGCCATGAGACACTTAGTATAGCACATCGGATCTTTATAAGTTCAAGTTTTTCCATAGCCTTTCTATCATTCACAGGGAGGTGAACGGGAAGATGGTATGCTACAAGGTGAGCGGCGGGAGCGCGGACGGGTCGCCAACGCATAACGAGTACGAGAATGTCGTCACGAACTTGACGCCCGAGGCCAACAAGAAGTGAGTGCTGTCAGCATTTTTTTTTTCGTGCGCAAAATCCCCACGGGTTCCCCTCCACCGGAGCCGGTGGAAGAGGTTATGTCGGACTCGAACCGACCAAAACGCACGCTGCCTGTGGTTGACAGGCATATCCCTCGCACCCTGGCCGACCCAGGGCCATCTCTCACGATCTGGCCCTCTCCTCGGGTGTGTGGGGACTACAGAGTCCCCAACTCGTCGCCGGAAACGGAGAGGCGCGCCGCCGCCGCGGCCTGCTTCTGCCAGGGTGACAGGCGACTCTACTAGTCACCCCCAGGCCTGCGCTCATGGGGGGCGAAGGTCGTTCATCGACCTCTGACGCCCGAGTTGCCTTCGTACGCGAGCAGCTTGGCTTGCAATCCTTCGTCGCTGCCGCTCCCGCTCCCGCCCCACTGCCGCTCCCGCCCCACTGCCGCTCCCGCCCCTGAGTGCTGTCAGCTGTCACACTAAAGAATGAAATTATTTATCGAGGGATGCATGACCTGTTTACTCACCGCCGTGTAGGGGGAATTTGACTCATTAAATTAGGAAGATATGATCGAAGGAATTATTGAACTTGGCAAGCGAACCGCTGTCATTCGTTTAGGTACTTAAGTAAAGGTAAACAATCTTGTGGCTTTTATAAAAATACATATTAAATTGTTTTTTAAACTAGGCTAAATAACTGACTAACTAGTGGTTAAATTTAAGTTTGTAGTCTTTAAAATGAGCTTCTAAACAGAGCAATATTAATAAACTCTGTTTTTAAATAAAACACATTAAAAGACACATCAAGATTGTTGAATGGAGTATGTATGGATAATGTAATGGAATGATGTAGGTAATCGATCCATTTGGCTCAAATTGAGTGTTTGACAACTACACTCGAGAGCAATGAATCCGGGTCACTTAAAGAATCCTAAAAATCTCGGAAACTAAAAATGCTAGGTTAATGCAATAAATTGTATTTAATAGACAATGTAATACTCCTTAAATGAAGGTATTAAAACTTCTTAGTTATTGTAAAGTTATATCATAAAAAAATCAAATTTGAAAAAGGGCCACTTTCGAAGATGGAACTACGAAATTACAGCATTTGGTGTTGCTTTTGTTTGTAATCTGTCATTTATGTGGGTACATAAACCATGTTGATAGTGCTCTATATTCATTAATCAAGCTGAAATTATGTCGCTTACGCCTGAAGAATGCACCAGAATACTTACAATGCTGGAAACCGGCCGGAGTCAGCGCGATACAGCCAGGACTGTCGGTGTGTCGCTGTCAACAGTACAAAGAGTTCTCCGACGTTACGAAGAAACTGGTTCTAACCTACGCAGACCAGGAACGGGCAGAACCAGGTGTACCACAGCACGAGAAGACCGATACTTGGTGAACACCATGCTTCGAAATCGCTTTCTCACAGGAACTGAACTCACCAATCAGTTTCGACGCCTCGGAGGAAGTAACCCAAGTGCATGGACAGTAAGACGTCGGCTTGCTGAATCTAACTTAAAACCCCTTAGACCTGCAAACGGCCCTAAACTGGAGCGTGGGCATCGTATTTCGAGACTAAGTTATGCCCAGAGCCACGTAAATTGGAGTATTGAAGATTGGTCAAAAGTTATGTTCTCCGACGAATCAAAATTTATGCTCTACAAGCACGATGGAAGACACAGAGTGTATCGAAGACCAGGGGAAAGATTCAAGCAAGCATGCATCGAAGAAAAAGTAGCCTACGGTGGTGGGTCTGTACTTGTGTGGGCCGGAATTTCTTCTGAAAGTCGCACAGAGCTGGTGATCATAGAAAACGGCTCTTTAACTAGCGTAAGATATGTGGAAGAAATCCTCAATGATCACGTTGGTCCATTTATGGTCAATTTAGGTGAGGATGCTATATTTATGCATGACAATGCCAGACCTCATACAGGTAGGATTGTGAATGACTACCTTCAAGAGATGAACATTACTCGTATGGAGTGGCCAGCGCGCAGCCCGGATATCAACCCGATCGAGCATGCTTGGGACGAGCTAGGCAGATGCGTAAAACAACGAAACCCTCCCCCAATCACGCTTCGTGAGCTCAAAATTGCTCTCACAGAGGAATGGGAGAATATTCCCCAAAATCGTATAAGGAACTTGGTGTACAGCATGCCAAACCGCGTAAACGCAGTAATGGAAGCACGAGGAGGCAATACGAAGTATTAAAATTCAAGAAAATCGTAATAAAGTTCAAAAATTTCATGTTTCCTATTTTTGTTTTAAGGAGAGATCAGCAGTTTTTTTCTTTATGTAATTTTGTGTTAATAAAATGTATGGTGACTCATATTTTTTTTACTTTCATTTAAGGAGTATTACATTGTCTATTAAATACAATTTATTGCATTAACCTATCATTTTTAGTTTCCGAGATTTTTAACATTCTTTAAGTGACCCGGATTCATTGCTCTCGAGTGTATTACAAAAAAAATGAAATATATTGGATATGATAGCTTATACGCAAATAATAACTGAACCAAATGTATTTCACAAAAAGATGAATTTTAAATATTTTATTTTTACAAAATAAAATTGAGATTTTTATCTCTATTTCAAACATACATACATACATAAAATCACGCCTGTCTCCCATAGGGGTAGGCAGAGATCACGGATCTCCATTTGCTACGATCCTGACATACTACTCTCGCTTCATTCACTCTCATTACATTCTTCATGCATGCTCGTCGGTTTAGAGTACTCCTGACCTGCCCCTTTTCTAAAACTTCCCCGATTTGGTCCAGGTATGTGCGCCTAGGTCTTCCCCTTCCGACGTTACCATCCACACTCGCCTCATACACCTGTTTTGTTAGTCTTCTTTCATTCATTCTCTTAACATGACCAAACCATCTCAACATTCCTCTCTCAATTCTCATCACTACATCTTCTATCACTCCACATCGTTCTCTTATCACGCTATTTCTCACTCTATCTTTCAAGGTCAAGCCACACATACTTCGCAACGCACGCATTTCTACTGCATTCACTCTACTCTGATGCTTTTTCTGCCACACCCAACTTTCACTACCATACATAAGAGTCGGCACCAATACTCCTCCATGTACAGCCAGTCGTGCCTTTTCGGACACTTTCCGGCTGCGCATAAAGTTGTGTAGTGCCCCATTCACTCTATTTCCAGCCATCACTCTCCTTTCAACATCTTCTTCATGCTTTCCATCTCTCGTAAACAATGTTCCCAAATATATGAACTCATTCACTTGTTCCACTTTTTCTCCATCTATACAAATCCTACACTCTGTCACGCATTCATCTCTTTCAAAAACCATAACTTTTGTCTTACTAACATTCACTTTCATTCCTTTCCTCTCAAAAGCTTCATGCATAGTTGTTACCATCTCCTGCAACTCATCTGCCGATGACGCCAGTAAAACCTGATCATCAGCATAAAGAAGACATTTGACGAGTAAATTCTTCATTCTTAAACCACATTCTTTATCTTTCAAATCTTGCAAACAACTGTCCATGAATAAGTTAAACAGCCATGGTGACGCTACACATCCCTGTCTAACCCCCTTTTGGATATTAAACCATTCAGTGTATGACCCATGGATCCTCATGCAAGCTCTGGAGTCCTCATAGAGAGACTTCACACCTCGAATAAGGTTGCTGCTCACCCCATACATAGACAGTACCGACCAAAGTTCATTCCTCACCACTTTGTCATAGGCCTTTTCCAAATCCACAAATGCGCAATAGACCTTTTGACTCTTGGCCAAAAATTTCTCGGCTATGCTTCGCAATGAAAAGACCTGATCCGTACATCCCATTCCCTTTCTAAAACCCGCTTGTGCATACCATATTTTCTCATCAGTTTCTTTCATAACTCTCTCAATCAACACTTTCGCATACAGTTTGCCGACGACGCTGAGTAGGCTAATGCCCCTGTAGTTTTTGCAGTCTTGATGCGAGCCCTTTCCTTTGTAAAGTGGAACTATAACGGCCTTACACCAATCACTTGGTACACGACCGCTAACCCAACATATGTTGAAAAGGCGGCACAACTGACTTGCTACAAGGCCCTGTCCAGCCTTCAGCATCTCGACTGTCACCTTATCATATCCCGCTGCTTTACCAGCTTTCATACTTTTTAATGCACTCACAACTTCATTCATACTAATACCACTTTTATCAGCATCAACATAGTCATCCATCACCGAGGTTAGTACATGTACACCATCCTCTCTTTCAAACAAGCTTTCAAAATAATCCTGCCATCTTTTTAACACACATATCTCACCTTTTACAATACTTCCATTCTGGTCTCTAATAGCGTTCAGCTCGGAGCTCTGTGTTTCTCCTCTGGCTAAACGAATGGACTTCCAAAAGAACTTAATGTTCGTCTGGAAATCCTCAGATAACCTTTCATCAAACACGTCTTTTTGTTCCTTTTTCTTTCTAGCAATCACTCCTTTCACTATCCCTTTCAGTCTTCTATATTTATCTTTCGCTTCATCCACATTCTCAATTGTAGCTTGCTGCATTCTCTCATTAGCTCTGACTGAGAGCCAGTCAAGCCACGCTTTCTTTTTCTCACATACCAACTTTTGCACTTCTTTATCCCACGTGCGTGACGTAACTATAAAAAAAATACTTAGATAGATAGATAGATAGATAGATAATTCTTTATTGTACACCAACAGATTTACAGTAGGACAAGTAGGTAGCATCTATACAGTTCAATGTACAATGGGCGGCCTTATCGCTGCAGCGATTTCTTCCAGGCAACCTACTTAACGGTAACGGAAACTTTCGTTGGTTGATCTCTTCGTAGATATTATTTAATGACGTCACGCGCTGAATGTAACGTGACCGACCGGTTTTCGCACACTTTTTAAGCTAACAAATGTGTTTGTTTTTTCTTATTAATTATGTTTTTTATGGGAAAATGATGAATTGTAACAGGTATTAAATAAATTTCCACATTTTTAACATAGGTTTCCGAAATTTGTCAAAAACCGAATTGTTTTTAATGTATCCACTTGCCAGTTGTTGTACATTCCGTTTAGACAAGGGGCGGTTGGATTGGTACGTATTTTAACGTCTATGACATTCGTTCATCATCATTTTACAATACACCGGCCTTTGAATTGCCACTTGTCTAGGGGGCAGGGTGGTGTGGTTTTCTCATGCGACTACAATACGGGGCTCACACACAATGACCCAAAAAATGACGCTAAGTGCGAACAAAGGAGTCCCATCCCATTCCAATATGGGGTTCTTCAAGGGTATCAAAAGGTTCGTGTCCGCAGTATGTGTGTAACGCCCCTGGTATTGCACACGTCCATAGACCACGGTAATCACTTCCCATTAAGTGGGCCGTGTGCTTATCTACCTGGGTGGGAATAAAAATACAACACTTTTTTTTTAATTCACAGGTTACGAGTCCCAGAGCGACCTCCAAAACTATCACCTTTAGCCAACCTCAACCTGGATAGTTTAAGCCTCAAACAGTCACCGACAACATACCCTAAAATCGAAGAATTCACCTCGGATCATGACTATGAAGCCCTCAGCCCTTCCTACAACATTAAACCTACGAGGCCAGCCCCTAGGCCACCTTCGACGAAGTCCCCAGTCCCACATGGCAGTCCCTCGATAGGGGGCCCTACGTCACCGGTAGCACCTTCGAGAAAGAAGGGTCCGGCCCCCTTGCCAAGGAATGCGACATACCAGACGCTAGGAGGGTACAATGGAATGGAGGGAGTGCCATTTCTACTGAACCCGAAGTTGAGGGGGCTGCCTAGTGATAATATGGTGAGTAAACTTGCTACTTTGCACATTCTAACTAGCATCATAAATTATGAACGTCCTTGGTTACTCAATAACTTGAAAACATCTAGATCGATTTGATTAAAATTTTGTATATAAATTCTAAATCATAGTTCTGAGTATCGATTAAGCTGTTTTTTATATTTATCTGACATAGACAATCTGTCAAATCTGCCATTATGTCTATAGAGTACGCGCCACGAAATAAGTCCTTTGGCCGCGGCGTGGCAGTCGCAACGTGTAATGTTGCCAGTTTAGTCTTTTTATCTTACTAGATCTTTCATTGTTCAGATACGAATGTAATAGTTCTTAGTTGAACTGCTGAACTTAAGAAGATAAAGGAGTGAAAACTTCAGCCTGAGTAGTGTATTAAGATGCAGTCTTGAAGTGTGTTGTGAAACCTTTCTGCAGTACACTTTTTAATGTGATCAGCGGATTGGAGCTCAACTGCCGCCATAGCACTCATGCTATCCTTCAAAAAATCATGTACTGTGCATATTATAGTGTACATGTTGTGACGAGATTGGCATCAATTACATATGTTTTTTTTTTGTTTCTTCTAACTGTAATTCCCACTAGTCCATCATAAAAAAATATGCTGGCAACTCTAAACCGTACTGTCATGGCCTGAACCAACCAACACACAGTATGCCCAGTATGGCGGCGATGTCATTTTTAGTTCAGAGTTTGACCGCGGGCCTTATTTTCTGGCGTTAACTCTACAATCTGTCCTCAGTCCTCAGATAAATTGAGATTTAGGACTGAGTGTCGTTCTAGAATACGGGCCAACGACTGTTAGCTCCAATGAAGTACAAGCTTAAAAAGGGGATACGAGACGTCAACCCTTTGGGTACAGGGATATAATAGGTATATAAATATGTGAAGTGTAAATGCACAGTGGGTGTACGGGGAAAGGGAAATTTTCCCTACCTCCCTTAGTGAGTTAACGGGTCTTATCTGAATAAAAAGGGCCAATAATTCAATCTTGTGGTCCGGGTAGGAAATTCATCTTTTTATAATTCAACATATTGGGATTCATAATTTAGCAAAAATACTACAAATTCAGCATTTTGAAATTCTACATTTCCAAATTGAACACTTTACAAATTCAAGATTTTGGGATTCTACATTTGCAAATTCAACACTTCATAAATAAAACATTTTAGGATTCAACACTTTAAAAAATTCAACATTTTGGGATTCAACATTTGCAAATTCAACACTTTACAAATTCAACATTTTGGGATTCTACATTTGCAAATTCAACACTTTATAACTATAACATTTTGGGATTCAATACTTTAAAAATTCAACATTTTGGGATTCAACATTTGCAAATTCAACATATAATCACAAGAATATAATGCTCATAAGTACCTAATTATACGCTGTGAACTGATTGTTCCGTTTCAGGTCCAATTACCATCGATCAAGCGGCGCACGCGCTTCGATCTAGACCGCGACTACAGTTACAACTTCGGCGTTGAACGACAGACGTGAGAACCAACCCTATTACCATACACATAAGGTATATTATACTATGTTAGATTATATTAGTAATATCACAATTTGTTCTTGAGATCGTGTTATGAATGACTGTATTCTGATTTTTACCCAGAATAATTTAATTTCTCAGACAGTACGTGTTGTAATAAAATTCAACTTCTCAATGCCAATGGCAACCTAACATCGACAAACAAATAGATATCGTGGATTTTAAGCTGCCAGATCGATTTGAATCTTACTCAGCATGAAGTAATCTCAAGAGTGACTAGTTTTACTTGCGCTCAAGATTCACATATGACGTTTTACCAGAATAGAAAATATTTTTGGGTTAATTTTCAAAATGGTCGTGAGAGGTTGTTAATTTTATTTTATATTTTTAGTGTTTGTTTTGCAAACACAGAAAAAATAGTGGCATATTGAAGTTATTTGACTGTAAAACATGTAATTATATTTTAAACTACCCGTAATTTTTAAATGAGAGTTGCTGTTATTGTGAATCAGTTTTGTTGACCAACTTGTCTATTTGGCTCAAACATTGGTCCAACATTGTTTTGGCTCGTATATTGGTCCAACATTGTATGTTGACGTCATCATAGTAGTTTATTTACATATCCTCTTTGTAATGTAATTATGTAATTTTATTGGTCTGTGAAACAAGAGACATTGGATAATATATCGTTCTTTAGAATGTAAGAACAAAGAGTTTCTGTGCCGTCAGTGCAGAAGACACAATCAGGACAAGCCTTTAGTCTTCCCACTGACAACCAATAATCTCTCCAGTAAGCTCTGGCTACCCTACTCACCGCCGGGAACACAACACAAGTTTATTATAGCCGTATTTTTTTATTATTTAATAATTTAATTTATAAAGATTCTCAAAACTAGTTTCGAAGTGGGAGTACGTATGGAGTGTGGTCTCAATGCTAGACAAAAGCCTCTCCACCTATCTCTCAAGTTTATTAATATATATATATATATATATATATATATATATATATATATATATATATATATATAAATCGCGAAGGACTTCTTGCGTCTTTACAAACTACCACCCGGCGGCGTCCACTGAATGTAGTGAGATTTTTAATGTTTTCAATGCGTATATAAGATGTTTTAATCAGTATCATATCAGTAGTCGACGTCAAATTTCATTTAAACGTTAAATGGTGATATTCAAATTAAATATTTCTAGCTGAATTTGTGCGTCCGTTCACTCTTCAATCTTTCTTGCACACTGAATACCTGCGTATACCTACTAAACACTGCATGCACATTCCTGCCTCCATCCGAATGTATGTTTAAATCAATTCCGTATAATGCTCTGCATATATCATAATGATTATAATAACTAAATTACATCCATCTACTATTGAATTGAGATTGGTTCCGTATAACTGAATTAGTTCGTCCGTTCACTCTTAAATCTTTCTTGCACACTGAATATCTCCGTATACGTTCAAAACACTGCATGTACATTCCCGCCTCCATCCAACTGCATGTTGAAATCAATTCCGTATAATGCTCTGTATATCATAATGATTATAATAACTAAATGACATCTATCTACTATTGAATTCAGATTGGTTCCGAATACTGTTTTTGAATTATTGTATCCAGCTTATCAGCCAAGAGGCTTCCATCTATATAAGGGCTTATAAAGACTCCAGGCACAGATATTAAATAATTAATAGTTAGCATACAAAAATGACAATACCTATAATGACATTCGGCGCGTGGAACGTGAGAACGCTTGTGGATCGCGATGGCAACGCCTGCCCTGAACGCAAAACTGCCATAGTAGCTCGGGAACTTCATCGATATAACGTGGATTGCCTTGCCGATGAAGGAGAGCTGGTAGAAGAAGGTGGCGGCTATACTTTCTTTTGGAAAGGTACCACAGCCTCCGAACCGCGACGTTCAGGCGTAGGGTTTGCCATCAAGAATCACATAGCTAAGCGACTTGAGGAGCACCCTATGCATTCTTCAGACCGCGTTACCACACTGCGCCTTCACGGACAAAGACAATTACCTTAATGTCATCAGTGTCTATGCCCCTACGCTAGACAAGGCTGATGACATCAAAGATAAATTCTACGAGGAACTATCTCAATGCCTTGACAGCATAAACGCCAGAGAGCAGGTTATATTGCTAGGCAATTTCAATGCCAGAGTTGGACGGGACAATGAGGCTTGGCCTGGAGTCTTGGGTAGACACGGAGTCGGCAACATGAACAGCAATGGTCAGTTGCTACTCAGTCTTTGTGCTCATTTTGAGCTTGCAATATCGAACACTATGTTCAGACTTGCCGCTAAGCACAAGACAACGTGGATGCATCCTCGATCCGAAACACTGGCACTTGATTGATTATACTTGTCAGGCAGAGAGATACTGGTCAAGTCCAAGTCCAACGTAGATCGATCATCTGATTTACAAAATGTGAGTCTAATACCTCAACTCCCTCTTTCCATTGAGTTGGATGAGCCCCTGTCATATGATGAGGTTGTCTCTGCTATCAGGCAGCAACAGAAGCGAGCGGTTGGTATTGACCTTATACCGGGAGAGCTGTTATAATACGGCGGCGGGGAGTTGTAGATGTTGGTTTGGAAACTTTTTGCTCGTATGTGGGAGGAAGAGCGAGTCCCGGATGACTTTAAAGTGTCTCGCATTTGTACCTTTATTTGTATTTTTATTTGGAGGAAGGACATGACGGTATCTCCCGTCCAAAATTGAGCAGTCCGTCTGGGTAAGTACCTCCGCCCTACAGAATACCCCGGTTATAATAACCTTGTGTTGTGTTCCCGGCGGTGAGTAGGGTAGCCAGAGCCCACTGGAGAGGTTCTGTGCTGTCAGTAGGAAGACCAAAGGCTTAAATTGACCCCATTGACTGGTGGGGGCGTGAAATGTTGGCGCGGTGGTCAGGGAGACTCGGTGAAACGGTTATCCGCTGGCCGCCCGCAGGCTGTACGGTTTCCGAACCTGGGGATTACTTAATCTCCGCCTCAGGAGGCTGAACCAGCAGCCTGTGTAAAGTTCCCGGTGCTGTAGCCATGCCGGAGGAGGAGACCGGAGTGGACCTGGCTTCAGTATCTGAGAGGGGACCGGGGGCCCTTCCGTCCATCGCGCCAGCCAGTCACACAACCCCAACTTGTCTGTGGGCTCTGGTTGTATGTGGCTGGGGTCTCCTAGGACTGATTTTGCGGGAAGGGCTGCTCACGACTTCGCTCTAACTTATGGGCTCTCTCAACTGGTGCATTCTATCACTAGAACACCAGAAATTGAGACCCACAGAAGCTCTATACTGGACCTTCTGCTGACTACGCGCCCGGATGAATACCCTTAAGGGTGGAAGCACCTCTCGGTAATTCGGACCACAGCCTCGTCCGGGCGCAAGTGTCACTCGCGCGGCCTGAACCACCGCGGCCACCTCAGTGGCGGCATGTGTGGCACTACAAGTCGGCAGACTGGGACGGACTGCGAGAATTCTTCGCGTCGTACCCGTGGAGGCAGCTTTACTTCTCTTCTGATGATCCAAGCTCCTGTGCAACAGCAGTCGCTGACGCGATTCTAGTGGGTATGGAATGTTACGTCCCCAACCGCTGGGTCGCGACAGGAGCGAGCAAACGCCCGTGGTTTAATAGGCCTTGCAGGGAAGCTAGAGACCGCAAGCAATCTGCATACAAGGCTTGGACATACAAGGCTTGGACCACGGCTCTTGCCAATAAGAATCCGAACATCGCAGAGGTGAAGCGGAAGTTGAATGCTGCTTCAAGGTCCAGTAAAAAGGCAACGTCTAGAGCAAAGTTTGAGTTCATCGGCAGAATTGGCGAGCGGCTTGCGCGCTACCCATCATTCTGGCAGTCGTGCATTTTGGTCGCTCGCTAAAGCTGCTGAGGGAAACTTCTGCCAGGCTTGCCTTCCGCCGCTGCAAAAATCCGACGGTAGTCTGGCCCATGGCGCTAAGGAGAAGGCCGATCTTTTGGGTAATCTCTTTGCGTCAAACTCGACTATGAACGACGGGAACGCCGAACCACCCATCATCCCCAGCTGTGGTGCTTCGATGACCTAAATTAAAATCACACAACGGGTGGTCCGGCACGAGCTTAAGTCCCTAGATGTTCGGAAGTCGAGTAGGCCGGATGGCATACCGGCGATGGTGCTTAAGCACTGTGCACCCGAGCTGTGCCCTGTACTTACACGCCTTTTCGCACTCTCATACTCCGCAAGGCAGGTCCCGGCCTCGTGGAAGACTGCATCCGTGCACCCTGTACTTAGGTACGGATCTGTCCTGTCACCTTTCTTAGGAAAGGTGACAGGACAGATCCGACCAATTACAGGCCTATCGCTATAACCTCCCTTCTCTCGAAGGCTATGGAGCGTGTTATTAATACACAACTCCTGAGGTACCTTGAAGGAAACGATCTACTGAGCGACCGACAGTACGGTTTTCGCCACCGTCGCTCTACCGGTGACCTTCTTGTGTATCTCACAAACCGGTGGGCGCAAGCCATCGAAAGTCGAGGTGAGGCACTAGCGGTCAGCCTCGATGTAGCGAAGGCCTTCGATCGGGTCTGGCACAAAGGTCTTCTTACGAAGTTGCCATATTATGGACTCCCCGAAGGATTGTGCGAATGGATCTCCAGCTTTTTGTCTAACAGAAGCATCCAAGCCGTCGTCGACGGCAGCTGCTCGGACCGCATGAACATAAACGCTGGTGTCCCACAAGGCTCCGTGTTGTCTCCGACGCTGTTTCTGCTGCATATCAATGACATGCTGTCTGATGGCTCCATTCATTGTTATGCGGGCGACAGTACCGGGGACACGTGTTACACGGGCCGTGCAAATATCCCTCAGTCCGAGGTGGAGAAGAGTCGCGAACAACTTGTGTCTGAAATCGAGACTACTCTCTCTGGAATATCCGATTGGGGACGACTAAACCTAGTCCAAGTCAACCCCACTAAGACACAAGTATGTGTATTCACCGCTAAGAAAACCCCATTCATTGTAGCGCCGCAATTCCTGGGCACACCGCTTACCATCTCCCTGAGTATAGGGATAATTGGTGTCGATATCTCCAGTGACGTCCAATACTGAAGTCATTTGCAGGACAAGGTTAACTTGGCATCAAGAAAGCTCGGAGTGCTCAACAGGGCGAAGCAGTATTTCACTGCGGGGCAGCAACTCCTTCTTTATAAAGCACAGGTCCGGCCTCACATGGAGTACTGCTGTCACCTTTTTGCTGGAGCACCTGCATACCAACTTGACCCCTTCGACTCGTTGCAAAGACGGGCATTGAGGCTGGTTGACAATCCCATACTCACAGGTAGAGTGGAACCTCTTAGCCTTAGGAGGGATTTTGCCTCATTGTGTGTGTTCTACCGCCTATACAATGGTTTGTGCTCAGATGAATTGTTAGACATGATGCCCGTAGCTACATTCTATCATCGCACCTCTCGCCATAGGCTGGGAATTCATCCCCACACATTGCGACCTGAGACGGTGCGCACTGTGCGGTATGAAAGAAACTTCATCCCACGCACACTCAAGCTGTGGAATGACCTCCCTGCTGCGGTTTTCCCAAGTGCCTACAATATGGGGTTCTTCAAGAGGGGCATCAGAAGGTTTCCCTATGGTCGGCAGCGCGAGTGTGACACCCCTGGTGTTGCATACGTCCATAGGCCACGGTAACCGCTTCCCATCAGGTGGGCCGTGTGCTTGTCTGCCAACTAAGTGGTATAAAAAAAAAACCCACTACAAAAACAAGGGTGACCGTTCCGACTGCAACTCTTACCGCGGTATTTCGCTTTTGTCAGCCCTGGGAAAGGCCTTGGCCAGAGTCCTTTTAAACCGCTTAAAAGCTCTGTCTGAAAAGATACTGCCAGAAACCCAGTTTGGCTTCCGACCTGAACGAACCACCTCTGAAGCAATCTTTTCTGTGCGTCAACTGCAAGAAAATAGCAGAGAACAGGGTCGTCCGCTTTATCTCCGCTTTGTTGACCTGGAGAAGGCATTCGACAGTGTGCCTCGGGAAGCTCTCTGGATGATGCTTGGGAAGCTAGGGTGCACGGAGAAGTTTGTGAGACTTCTTAGACTCCTGCATAACGATATGCAATGCTGCGTCGGTGTCGATGGCGAACAATCAAATTTCTTACTCGTTACCTGTGGGGTGAAACAAGGGTGTGTTCTAGCGCCCACACTGTTCGCCAAGTACTTTGCAGTAGTAGTCAGTGATGTTTTACGAACTCTTTCTGAGGGAGTACGCATCCGCTTCCGCACAGATGGCGGAGGATGGTCTTTTCAATTTGGCCAGACTTAAGGCGCGCACTAAGTTCTCCCCATATAATGATTACAGAAATCAAGTATGCTTATGCTTTGTGGCAGAATCCCCTGATGGCCTGCAACAGCTAATGTCCAGTTGTCACCAAGCTTGCTGCAAGTTCGGCCTTAAAATCAGTGTCAAGAAGACGGAGGTGATGTCTCTGGACACACATGGTCACGAGACACTGTCTATACAGCTAGGTCAGGACATGCTCAAGCAGGTTGACCAGTTTTGCTATCTGGGGAGCACTATAACATCCAAGTGTGACCTTGATGATGAGATCGGCAGCAGGATCTATGCCGCAGCTGCGATATTTGGGAAGCTGCATTCCAAGGTTTTCTGCTCAAATGACCTTAAGCTGGCCACCAAAATATCTGTTTACATGGCAGTTGTGCTGTCAAACCTCTTATATTCCTCTGAGATGTGGTGTGTGTATCGGCACCACAAATGTACTCTGGATCGTTTCCACCTCAAGTGCCTACAGTCTATCTTTAAAGGGTAAGTTGGGCTCGCCTAACTGTAGCTTATGTAACGTCAATCAATTACATTTTGATGAAGTGTGTCCGGAATGAGGCTCAAAGAAAGCAATTATATTGTTACGTGCACAGGGTACAAATAAATGCCGTGTACTCAACGAAGGAATTTATTAGCTCACCACAAACTAGACAATTAAATCACTAGTTGCACACAGTACTCTTCAACAGTTCCAGTCGCTCAGTAGTTCACAGTAGTCCACAGTCGTTGCTCAGGTCACAGGTATAATCTTCTTCGGTTGCTTAAGCTCGCTGTGTTTGTTAGCGATCTCAAAGACAGAATGAATGGCGGCGGGGGCGCGCCTGGCGCGCCTCCCCGTTTCCGGGGTCGAGTTGGGGACTCTGTAGTCCCCACACCCGAGAAGAGGGCCAGATCGTGAGAGATGGCCCTGGGTCGGCCGGGGTGCGAGGGATATGCCTGTCAACCTCTCCTTCGGCAACCAAAGCGACCCACAGGCGGCGTGCGTTTTAGTCGGTTCGAGTCCGACATAACCTCCTCCACCGGCTCCGGTGGGGAGGTATCCGTGGGGATTTTGCGCACGTAAAAAAAAAAAAAAAAAAGACAGAATGAATGGTGTCGCTATGCGAGCGTGTTCATATACCTCTCAATTAGGAGGGTCGAATCATCTACAAAATACGCGAGCGATAACTATCCACTCTCTTTTGAAGTTTGCCGCCGTCACTGAACTTTCGAGTTCATTCTCGATATTTACCTATTGTTTTCATTTATTCAAAAGAGTAGGTACTCGTAGGTAGGTTGTGACTTTGTGTTGACAATTCTAGATTTTTCTATACCAATCGGTAGAGTACCTCGTCACTAACAATGCGTTTTTATTTCTTGAAGATCCGGTTATTAGTTTTCGAGATATCGACGTCTGTCGTAACAATATGGTAACGGTAATAACAATATGGGCCTATGTAACAGTATCCTCGCTAGTCCAACTTCTGAGGAGCCGAAAAAATTGTATTCCTTAGCTAAGATTTGCTGTATAGATCATTGATTGAACACCATGTATTCAACAATTCCAATGAGGGCGACATAGTCACGCTATGACTAAGACCTCAATCCTCAATAACAACTGAAGATTAAAAAAAAACTATCTATAGGTAATAATAGATCAAATATATAACCACTTTTAATGCTTTCACTTTGGTGACAAACTTACATCACGGCCCGCACATGTCTGTTTGTTTAAAAACTTCGGCACGCGAGCGCGCTGAAGCCCGCCGCCCGCCCCGCCGTCCGTCGTGAACCCCGAATAGACCCCTCAGACACCGTACCTAGTGCCCGTTTAAGGATATTTAAGAGACGCAAGATAGTTGTCACGAAAACATGATAAAAACTTTACAAATTAAGTACGATATTCAATGGACACAATAAGATCGGTGAACTGAACTCAAAGTATACGTGGTAAAGTATACGCTGAACACTAGTGCCCTCCAAATTTCAGTCGGGCGACGGCCGAACTATATTATACGCTAAAAGGCGTTGTAGTGATGGAATTACGTCCATGCCAATTTTTCGCCCTAGCATTCTATTGATCATAAGGAACATTTGGGCTGAAAATGAGGGTCGGTTAATCGTGCGTCCGTATTTCGGACGCACAAAGTCAGTCGGACGCGGCATCATCGGTAAATAACGCCATGTAGGACGCAACATGTCCTTCAAGATTTATATATATATATATATATATATATATATATATATATATATATATATATATATATATATATATATATATATCGATTGAGTATCATCCATTGTGTCTTGTTTCTTAAGCCGTAGATGTAATGAGTGACCCTGGGGCCTTGATCGCGTGACGCCGCGTAGTTATAGACTGACCAGGCTCTAGCACGGAATGATACAGTTTTTGAGCTCTGAAGGCCGAGACGATCAACGGTATTGTGTATGTGTCAGTTCCGTTATATTCGTATTATCGAATTTATTACACATGCAACACTAAAATATCTTAGTATTTTTTTTTCAACAAAAATACTTAGGTATTATTATATAATCTTCCTTTTTTGGAGTCAATGGTCAATGGTCTGGTATTTAAATTTTATCTGTCCAAAAAAGCAACAGGTATATATAATTATTGTTATATACCTACGCGTTTTGCTGAATACAAATAAAGGCTCGTGTTTTAGAATGGTGCATAATTCTAAATCTCGATTTATCTGAGGATAGATTATAAAACCAACCTGACTGATCTGTCAATACAATATGTCCTCTGAGAAATACACATTTCGGACTTAGTTTTTTTGTAAATTTAGGACACGTTAATTAGATTTTGCCCCGCCTGGTGGTAAGCTGAAAGCAAAGTCTCAGAAAAGAGGGTCTATACGATGATAATTATACGATGGTAACACTCAGCTTAACAGCCTCATCATATGCTTTTTCACACACCGCTTAAAGGACCCAGGACTATAGGAAGAAGGAAACCGAGCTGGCAATGAATTCCAGGCCTTAATGGTGCGACAAAAGAAAGAATCACCGAACCGCTTGGTTCTTAATCGGATATTCTGCACCGTGGGCGGGTGATATCTAAGCCCTGCACGTACCCTGGACTAATTGGAAAAGCTCATCAGAAAACTCACCATTGAGTGACGTTGTGGAATACGAGCCTAAGAGAGGGTAGCCAGTGGGTAAGATTAGGCTTGCCATTGAGTGGTTACGAATTCGAACCTGGGTAATTGCATTATCGATGTGAACTCACTCCTAAAACCAGCGACTTACCTTAATTAGAGGGGCTATCGGACCTACTAGTAATTTTAGTTCGTAAATATTTAAGCTGTGATCTGGTACATTTGATATTTTTAATAGATTCCATTACGATTTATTTGGTGATACTTCATTATTTAAACTAATCCCGACGTTTCGGTTATTTTTTAGCAGCCATAGTCTAAACTATGTATTGTATAGTCCCGTGCTAGACGCTTCGTTCAGTATGTTGATCCAAGCTTGAAGATATAATTAAAATGTAGATCTTTGGACGCGCGTAGGAGATTGTAGAATAATATGAACGATAGTTGTAAATGAAATATAAATGATCACGAAATATCAAATCAATATCTCAATATACTTTTTTTTTTTTTTAATCAGTCATAATAATATATTATGAGTTGTACAGAGGCATTTTCGAATTTCACCCATGGCGCATGAAATGTAATCACACATGAAATCATGAGGTAATAATCTTTAAATATCTTGAAAAAAGAAACTAACTGATGTCCTCAAACTCTTACATACTATGTAATAAGGGTGACGCGTGGAGGCGCCTGTCACCCTGGCACAAGCAGGCCGCGGCGGCGGTGCGCCTGCCTCGCTTGTGTTGGGGTCTCTGGTCCCCACACCCGAGGAGAGGGCCAGATGTAGAGAGATGGCCCTGGGTCGGCCGGGGTGCTAGGGTTATGCCTGTTAACCTCACCTTTGGCAACCAAAAACGACCCACAGGCGGCATGCGTTTTAGTCGGCTCGAGTTCGACATAACTTCTGCCACTGGCTCCGGTGGTGGAGTTATACGTGGGGATTTTCCACAAGTAAAAAAAATACTATGTAATAATGATAAATCGTTAACCTAAACAGTAAAGCTTCTTCTTAAATTAAGAAATTACTAAACGACGATACTACAGTTACCTATTATGGAAACGCAACTAGAGTCTGAAAAAGAAGAAAAAAGAAAAGGACTGCAAACTAGTTCGCATCATGTCGATGTTGACTAGCATACATAAATCATGCCTATATCCCCGAAGGGGTAAGGCA
This sequence comes from Eilema griseolum, assembly GCA_963662185.1. Lineage (NCBI taxonomy): Eukaryota > Metazoa > Arthropoda > Insecta > Lepidoptera > Erebidae > Eilema > Eilema griseolum. The sequence continues at coordinate 3,623,611 of OY759232.1, forward strand.
GAGGTGCTACATATGGGTACTTCGCCAGTTTATGTTTAGGTCCCAATGTAATAGGTGGGCGAACCTATTGCCATTAACCGGGCGCTTTTATAAACCTGCGATATATACACACATAACTTCGACAAGCATCGAACAGTCATTGATGTGTGCCATGGTAAAACCTGGGACGAACCCGAGACCTCAGTAGTCCATTACCCATGCCACTAGGCTACCGCGGTTAGTAAATTACTCAAAAAGATGGTATTAAGATATTTCTGAGCGTGGTCTCGGGTTGAAGTTCCGCCTGAGCGATTGACTTTTTCCAATCTTTATCGATTTGAATTTTCTTGAATATTTTGCTATTTAAGATAGGTCAGATACTGACTGTAAAATAAGCTACTAGAATATTAGATATTTTTTTTGCAATTTCTTGTACAAATTAAATTATCAACATTAAATTCAAATCATAATATCACTCTAGATTTGATATTTCGTGATAATAAAGAACATTATTATTACTGTTCGCTAAACGCGTTCACTATATTATTAGTGTTATTTTTTTACTTGGACTCAAGGAAAACTATTACTTATATTGATTTTTGCATTGTACCTATTGAAATTAATATCAATATTGGTTGTAATAATTGTAATTTCCTTGTTCAATTATTGTAATGTACTTCCTATTTATTTAAACAATCTTTAACAAAATAAACGTAGGATCTGACACTTGAATTTAGAATAGATATAATCACGCGTTTTGCTCTCTGGGGTAGGCAGAGACATTCCAAAGTAATAAAGTTACGAGCTGTCTTTACAGAGAAAATTTGGTTTAAACGATAATATATAACTTCATTTCGGGTTATGCGATTATTTTGTTACAGATTGTACATTTTTCAAAAGAAAAATTAAGCTCGGCCCTTATCGCAATTGGGTGTTTATGCACCTCTGCGTACCCCTTTGGGATTTACAGGCGTGATTATATGTATGTAAAACTTTGATTATGTAAGTAATATAGGAAATGATACGTTTAATGGTAGTACCTTATCCTATTTTACAAGAAAACAATGATACAAAATCTATTGTGCCAATACAACGTACAAGACCCCGATTCCATTTTTAATGTCGTACCACAGACAATGCAAAAATGCCATTTAATTTTTAACTTTATCGTTATGCTGTTACTATCTAAAATTGAATGGCATCTTGTAGAGTGAATGAAGCATCGGTAGATTAGTGGTTAAGGAGTCGATCGAAAGGTTCCGGGTTCGATCCTGGCCATTACTCTATCGACGTGAATCCACTTTTATAACAAGTAATTTAACTTAGTTGGAGGTGTTAGAGAGAATATTAGTAATTTCGGTTGCCAATATTCGTGTATACAAAAAAATTAATAAAATTTAACGATTTTTTTATTTCATTTACATAATTTTGGATTTTAAGTCCACAAAAATAAGGTCTAAAATTTAATGACATTGTTAGCAGTGTCAATGGTTGACAATTAGCAGAATCGGGGTCTAGGTGTGGTTACCGGGCGAGAGCCAGCCAACGCGACTAGTCACACAACGAAACATACACACCACCACTGCATTCCACAGACTGATGTTATCACCTTTTTTGTATTTTTATTATACATTTTTTTATATTGTGGACGCTGGGATGGAAGGCACCCCTTTTATTTAGTTTTTTGCACAGATAGCAAAATGTATCTATACTCCATTAGGTAGTTTATTAAACATAAACAATCTAGATCTGTCTTTTAAATATGTTATATTTAAAAAAAAACTCATTTAAAAGGCTACAAACCGAAATTGAACCACTAGTTAGTCAGTTAGTTAGCCTGGTTTATTTGTTTAATATGTGTTTTTTATATAAAGTCGCTACAAGATTCGTAACACCTTTAACAAATTTAATAATCGTAACACCTTTATATTATACCCATAATTCGCAATAAAATATATTGAATTGAAATTGCGGTATGCTATGTTGGTCGTTTTGACACGACTGGTTTTGCTCGTGTTTTCTTTTTTGATGCGCTTAATATTGGACAACGAACTATACGAATAACTAAAGAAAAATATGGCGAGACTGGCACAGAAGAAAAAAAACTTCACACACCAAAATAGAGAAAACGAGCAAAACCAGTCGTGTCAAAACGGCCATCATAGCGTGCCGCAACTATAGTTAAGTACCTTACCGAATGGAGTATATAGTTTATTCGCATTCTAGACACAGCCTTCTAAAATCCATGTTGTAACTAGCTATGTTTTATTTAGGTCTTAGATAGCACCGTATAGTTTGTCCTATAATATGTATAATATATATTATTTGTTACTCTTCAATACTAGGTGAACACTGATTATGTCATTAGAGAACTATTGCATAGATCTTGTCGCGTCTTCCATCCGTAATTTCTGAAATTTTTCTCGCAGATTACATTGTTATTTGAGATTTAGGTGAAATAACTTTTTTTTTACCTATACACGTCAATTAAACTTTATCGCGCCTGATTTTAAGCTGAAGGCAAAGTCTTAGAAAAGAGGATGACCATTACATACATATACCATGTTACAATGGTGTCAGCTTGACGACCTCATCATATTCACTTCCTTTTTGGTTATCGTGGATAACTGGAGATGATTTTTTAGATGAATTTATTTTAAATTAAGAATTACAATTTCGTCGTTATACTGAATGTTTAAAAAAAAATTCAACACTCTTGACGGTAAGTGTGCCCTAAATACACTATAATTATTCAGAGAATCGCGGTTTTTTGATGAAATGATCTGTTTACGGTACAATCACCTTTAAAAACTGTCTTGCATTTTAAACATAGTGTATTTCAAAGTATAACGATGCAGTTTCTGCTTAGATAATGTTGTTTCTGACTGTTAAATTATACCATTAATTGTAATAAATAATTTTCTGTATAGTGGGGGAAGTGCGTGCACTTTATAGAATCTTCAGAATATCACATAGAAAGAATGAAAGCGACACAGTTTAGTTATTACTGTACAATAATTTACTTTGTTTATATGCTTCTAAGCTAAGGTCTATAACTGTATGCTTTCTTATCAAGTTATTCAAATGTACTGTCATCGACAAAAGTATTTGAACACATTACAATTTACTGATCAGTGCTCCAAAATTTTAATATAAGGACTTTAGTGAATTTGTTAGCAACTTTTGTCTTCACATGTATTGTACCCCAAAGTACGCGCACGTTCTTCGACATCCTCATGGATCTTACCTCACAGGATAATAAACCTACACTCCATACGGTAAGGTACTTAGCTAAACGAACACAATCATAATCTGTCCTTTTAATATGTTTCGTTTTAAAACTCGGTTTATTAATATTTTTCTGTTTAGAAACTCATTTAAAGACTAAAAACCGACATTGCACCACTAGTTAGTCAACTAAAAACCAAAATTGCACCACTACTTAGTCGACTAGTTGATCAACTAGTTTTAAACAAATAAATGTGTCAAACGTTTTTTATAAAAAGTTGCTATAGGCTTTACCTTTAGTTAAGTTCCTAAGCAAATACAGTATAGATAATATACATATACGGTCCATTTTAGCACCATTTGTTTGTCAATTGTTGTACATATCTTAGTGTATTGTGTTCGCACGACTGTTATTTATTAACGACTAGCTTTATCTCGCCTTTCCGATACTGAATTTAGTTTCTAATTTAGCTTGTAAAGACTTAGTGTAATGCAAGTTGAAGAAATATTAGCTCCTGTTTTATTGTTGTAAGGTAAGATTTGGGGCTTGACTAGTATTGTTTCGTCTCAAATTCTAATTGTGTTACTCAAATAATATATTTATTAGCGGTTCTGTAAATAATTTATAATGCAATTAGATAATTAGTATGCTTTTTTACACATAGAAATGTATTACATCTGATAAATAATTTGTTAGAATGATTAAAAGTGAATAAACTTTAAATTATTGACTGATTCAATGGAGTTTTTATTTATTTTTTCAATTACCTTATTCTCTTGCCTTCAAAAGAGGTATTGAGAAAATTCTATGCTTGTGAATATGAAGATGCTTCGAAAGATGTGACAACTTGTTACTACCACAAATCCGGCCTCAATATTTTAGCTAAAATTAATATTTTCAAAAATATTCTAATAGACCGTTTTTTTTCTATCTAGGACACGCCAACTTGCCTTCACCTCGCATGATGGTAAGCTAAAGGCAAAGTCTCAGGAAAGAGGGTCACCATTACAGACACTAAGTAATATTACAATGGTGGCATTCAGCTTGGCGGCCTCATCAGATGCTTATTTCACGCCCCGCTTAAAGGACCCGAGACTGTAGGAACTATAGGATATCATATTGTAAATTTCGTTACGGGTAGTTGTGTTGAGTCCTATAGTCCGACAATGGTCTACTTAGAGAAATTAATATCGTCATGACGGTGTGGAGGTCAGATGGCAGACTCTTCACGGGTTTCGTACTGACTGAGTTCCAAATAGAGTTGGTAAAGGGTCGGAGGATGAAACTGGACCGGTCGTCTATTGACGAATAAATGAAATACCAGTATAACTCTATTAGCATGGCACCTGGCTTTCCAAAAGTAACATTTTTGACTGATTGATGATGCTTCCGACCGATTTCGGCCATGGCGACCACTTCGACTCCTAGTCGGCTCGGCGCTGATGCGCTCGTAGATGGCTAACATAGCCGATCTTCGCGGTGAACTCTCGTGCACACAGTGGGCACGTGAGAACACCACCTATATAATTGTATTGAATGACAGCAGGTGGGCGGACTTTCAGCTCATCGCGTTTAGCGTCGAGATTTGCGTTTCGCTGTTCCTCGAAATCGCTTACTTGTCTTTTCACTATCCTGCGCCATTCTGGAATTTGTGCTAAGACTTCCCATTGAGACGGTTCAATGTTGCATCTTTACATATGATGCTTCTGGACATCTTTAAACCTGAGGAGTTGGCCGCAAAAGTAACAAATCTATATACTTATATAAAAATTAATTGCTGTTCGTTAGTCTCGCTAAAACTCGAGAACGGCCGAATGGATTTATCTTATCTTAGTCTTGAAATATTTGAGGTCTAGGAAAGGTTTAAAAAGTGAGAAAAAATTCGAATAACGGGAAACGGGAACCGACATCCACGCGGGCGGAACGTGGGCAAAAGCTAGTCTGAAAATAAAATGCAATAAGCAATAACTACGAAACTCAAACTAAGATGAACGTGCAACTGGTCACAGTGTTGCGGATGCTGCTGGACTCGAGCGACTACGAGAGCGGGGCCTCGTGCAGGGATGCGAGAGGAGGGTTATTTTCGAGCCAGGTCTTAAATCGCACGAGTTGTATGTAGTAAAAACCATAAACTTAATATATATTATTATATATATATATTTTCTTTTTTTATTTCTTTTTAACTCCTGACGCAAAAACTACGCGGTGCTATAAGTTTGAAGTGTCTGTGTGTGTCTGTCTGTGGCATCGTACGTAGCTCCTGAACGGATGAACCAATTTGAATTTAGTTTTTTTTGTTTGAAAGATATATTAGTCGGGAGTATTCTTAGCTATGTTTGAAAAAAATCGCTCCAAAATGTTATGTACGTATCCACCGTATGTATCCTATCTTTGGTGTGGAACAAAGAGTATTTATTATTATATACAGACGTAAATAGACCAACAGTCTCCTCATTTCTGCGTTACCGAATATAAAATGTCAGTATTGTCAGTGGCAGTATTGTTATTTCTGTCATATAAGTTGATAAATTACATTGGGACCTAAACATAAACTGCCGAAATGTGGATGTTAGCACCTCTGCCTACCATTTCGGGTTTATAGGCGTGATTTTATGTTATGTTATGTAAAAAAACGCTTCATCATAACGTACTCTCTCTTTCTCACACCAGTCTATGTATCTCACTTGCACACTTAGTTCATCTAGTATTAAGGTAAAAACCCACATCTCAAAATATTCAGCGTATTATGACTAAATAGCATAATGACATACTTCGCAAAAAGCCACTTATGCTACCACCACCACTTATGATAATCTCGCCAAGCGTTAATAATAAAAACCCATAGATTATAACAAAAATATCTTTATTAAAAAATATCGTTTCACAAAGTTTACTTTAATTTACTTTCACTTAAAATCACAACAAAAACATGCTTATAATAAAGCTCTTGTAAATGTCAAACTACACTGACAAGCGCCACAGACGCGCCTACCGCTAAGCAACAATTTCTATAATAACAATTATAAAAAAGTCTACAACCAATACATACAATATACTTTAGAAAATTTCGACAAGGTCCAATCGATATCTAAAGTAACGGATAGTGTTGCCATGTAATTCGACATTTACAAACAAAGCCGTACATTCTATGTCCGTTCACGCGCGATTCAACTGTGACTATATAAAAATATGCATGTGTACACGTATAAGAACAATTTACCTATGACGGGACGTCGATACCGCACGCCTCCGCGCAAGCACTCACGCATACACAAACTAATATCAATAAAAGATCTGTTCATAGAATAATTTTCGACAAATTACTAAATTTATAGTTACGACGTCACAGCCATCTTATGTTTTAATAGTATACGCAAAATTATTCAAACAGACTATCCCTAACACTTATAAAAACCACAATAAATTCCCTTTTTTTTTTTTCAAAGAATAAATTTTTATATAACGTTTTGAAATTCAAAATACACAATTATATATAACAAAAAGGTTTAAAAAAGACATGTCATAACAGATACAAACACAATTCACAAGTAATACAAGACATCAGTGCTTGAACGGAAGCAACATATCTGCCGCTGTCGTCTTTATACAACTGTTTACATTTATACAATTTTATACAACAGTATTTATTATATAACAATTTCAATAAATACACGACTACGCATCGGTAAGCACAACGAACTGTCATCACATAAAGTAGCAGGAATGGCTGTAGTGCATAATGTCCTCGGAGCATTTTATTTGTACATTGTAATGGCTTATAACTTGTCTAAACTGAAATGACGCCCCCCGCACATTGTGTAAAAACGTCAAATGTTTCATGAAACATGTTTGCGAACTCTGCGATCGACTAGTCGCTTGATAAATCCGAACACACTTTGTGTATGGACCAGCGCTGACATATTGTATAGAACAAGACATCCGCTTGCTCGAGCGTTCTTTTGAATTACCATTAAATCTAAAATAATTTGTTTATATGCGTGGTGTACGTTATTTATACTTAGACAAGCTATACAAATGTATCAAAAATTTGGCAAACGTTAAAGCTATTATCTAGTCTGCGTTCCTAGTCCAATACATGTAACACGACAATGCTAGGGGCACTGTGTTTGGTCCTGTTTAGTTGGGGAACGTTCGTGCTATCGGCGCCAAATCAGTAGACAGTGGAAAGTCCTGTCAGTGAGCGACGGGAGGTGTCATTGTGGTGCCGGAGGCTGCTTCATCTGTTTCTGCTGTTCTAGGAGCCGCTCCAGCGGAGATGGGCCGGGGCCCGACCATAGAGACTGTAAAATGTACACAAATTTAGCTATTTAATAAAATTAGGTAGCCTAGTGGTATGGGTAATGGACAGCTGAGACGAGGTCTCGAGTTCGATCCCAGGTTTTACCATGGCACACACCTATGACTTTTCGAAGTTATGTGTCTCTTTATCGCAGGTTTATAAGCCCGGTTAATGGCAATAGGCTCGCCACCTATTACATTGGGACCTAAACATAAACAGGCGAAATGTGGGTACTTGCACCTCTGCCTACCCCTTCGGGGATATAGGCGTGAGTTTATGTTTATGTTATGTTATGTTATGTTTAAAGCATTCAGTATGCTAAATTGCTATACCCCGTCCATTATGTTATTGTATTTTAGACAGATGGAAGTAGTGAGTTTGTAAAAATTTTCAATATCGATTTAGTTAAAAAACCTCGATTAAAAAAATCATAAGTCGATTTGTATTTTTCTTTATTTATTTATTTGGAAGACCAACAGCCATAACGAAGGCATAGTGATTGAAATTAGTCACATACAGTCAATTACAGATCCTCACTGATACAATTCAGAATATAGTCAAAATGCGGACTAAAGTTTGATTAGTGTCACTTTCATTAGTGTCACTTTCATTAGTGTCACTTTCATTTGTGTCACTTTCATTAGTGTCACTTTCATTTGTGTCACTTTCATTAGTGTCACTTTCATTAGTGTCACTTTCATTTGTGTCACTTTCATTAGTGTCACTTTTATTTGTGTCGCTTTGACAATGATTGGTAGTAATAGTAAATGTTACAAAATTCCTCTTTGTAGGCAGTACTCACATTTTTTTTCATTCACACAGCACTTGTAACTAACAAGTGCTGTGTGAATCGTACTACCATACAATTGAACATACTCCAACATATTTCTTTGAAAAAGAAATAAAAAATAGATTAAAAACTAATGAATGACTATTAAAATATAGGGTATCATGATTTTATGTGGAATTATTATTTATGATCATCTAAACAGTAGATTCGGTCTGTACGTTTTATAAATTTATCATAAAACTATTGTGGGCCTCCCTAATCTTCAAACCATATATTCACATTATGTAATATATATCTTTACTTTTTTTTTTAATTTAAAAGACATCAAGAAATATTTTTATAGTGCCCGTGTGGCAAATTAAAAATTAAATGTTAAAAGAAAACCGCCAGTAATGTAATATTTTAGTAATAATTGTATGTTCTAGTATTAACATTTTCAAATTTAGGTGTAAACTTTAGCAGATAAGCTTATTGTAACATTGACGAATTCCTCAGTGATAATTCTCTCGCATGACATTGTAAAGCAATCAATAGTTATATGAATGTTAATGTAAATTTAATTTGTACACCATATTCCATGGTAGGACATAGCGCACTTTAATGTAACCTAGAATAAGAACTGTACATAAACCTATGATCAACAAAGAAATAAATTGAATTGAATTGAATTATATTATAATAATAACACAGTCGATCGACTAAACTACTTCTGGCTGACGTGACCTTGTCAATGAAATATAACGTATGGGTTTTTTTTAGTTTTATACGTTGACGCTAGAACAAAGTTATGTTGACCACATTGTTGAGTTGTCTAAAATACAATAATATAGTGGACGAACTATTACTATTCAAATCCATTTAGATGTTACCACAGAGTATATACAGAGAGGGGGCATCGTAGGTGACTCTAGAGGCGGCTCGGTCGTCTGAGGTCGCAAAATGACCTCCATCCCCGACTGGGATGAGGGCGGACCTGGGGGAGACGGGTGGAGCCACCTGTCACCCTACTATAGTTCGTTCGCGTTAAGAATGCAGTGAGTCATCAGTGCATAGGGTGTATTCACAGTGGTGTTAAAATTCAAAAAAAGTATATTTAAAAATGTTAAATCTCATAAATTTATAGAAGTAAATAAAAAAATTAGTAAAATATCATATTTTAATCACTAACACTACCATCCTCGTTAGTATTTATGATAAAAGAATTTTCTGCAGCGATTTCCATGACATCATCTAAATTCCACATGATATTTTCTTCTTGTACGACATGTTCGCAGCATTTCTTCCATCGATCAGCGTCTAGGTAATTGCGTCATAAAATAATTTTTTTACGTCAGTAAGCTTAAAAGTTGTATTGTTTGCTGCAATATAATTTTTTATTTGGGCCCACACCAGCTCAATGGGGTTCAGTTTGCAGTGGTATGGAGGTAAACGGACAATTTCAATGCCATTACTTCTAGCCATTTCATCAATCAAATATTTATCATATTGGGGGACGATTTCTGCGGCTTTCTTCAAAAATTCTTTTTTTAAATAACTCATGTCCATGAGTATCCCTTTGCTTTTTAGCCAGTCTATTATTTGTTGTTTATTCCAAGAGGTTGTTGGTAATTTCTCGAGTTTGACAGAATGATAGGGAGCGTTGTCCATGACAACAATGCTCCCTGGTTCTAGCTTAGGCACTATGTTTTCGAACCACTCAAGGAATCTGTCACCGTCCATCTCATGATAATCTTTTGTTGATTTTGACTCAAAAACTACAGTCCGTCAAATCTAAGAAGTACCGTTTGACAGTTCTGACAATTGAATGATAGGGATGGGATGAAAAAATCGATTACTATAATATCCGAACTTTAAGAGATCGATTACTATAATATCCGAATTTTAAGAAATCAATTGTTATAATTAAATAAAAGAAATGTTTAGGATATTTTTTATTCACTACTAGTACTAGTATCGTCGTCTTCATCATCATCGTCATTTAAATTAATGACCAGTTGATTGTCCATTACATTATCAAAGTGTACGTCTCTTTCGAAGTCGTCCATTATTATTTTCTTTGTTTTTTGTACTACTTTACTCCAATCTTCCTGTGTAACTTGGGCACATGCTTCCTTTAATAAACCTTCCATTTTCTTGACACTGAAGGGTGGTTTTGTGTTGTGTCTTGCTGCATAACCTGTAAAACAATAATGTAACTATTTGATAGCAGACGAAAACCATTGTTTAAATTATAAATGTTAGAAGTACTCGTGTTATTATTATAATATTATAAAATATTACCTTTAACTTGGGCCCAAATCAGTTCAATGGCATTATATTGGCAATGGTACGGAGGAAGTCGTATGACTTTGTGCCCGTGCTCTTCGGCCAATTGGTCAATTACATATGTCGGTTTTGGTGGTTTATGCAATTTCACTAACTGTAATAATTCAGCTTTTAATAGTGACATGTCGGCATCCACTCCTTTTCTTTGCAGCCATGCCACCAAATCTGCTTTCTTATTGGCTGACGTAGGTGCTTTATCAATTTGCACAGAGTGGTATGGGGCATTATCCATTATAATTGTGCTGTTAGGAGGGATATTCTGTAATAAATTTAAGAACCACTCTCGGAACCTTACTGCGTCCATTTCTTCATGATACTCTTTAGTGCTTTTGGATTGGAAAGCTAATAAAGAGTTTTCCACGAAGCCTGTAGACGCTGACCCAGCATGGCATATTATGAGGCGTCCACCTTTTCCTATCGGCACCTTCGAGCACGAAACTTCAGAATCATCAGTCCATGTTTTCGGCACAGAATGGTTGGAATTTAGCCAAGTTTCGTCCAAAAATATTACATTATCCCAGTTTATAATTTGTTTAACTTCGCGCAGGAATGTTAGTCGCTGCATAATTATGTCATGTCGCTCCATAACAATTTTTCGTTTGTCAACTTTTTTGTATCTGAAGCCAATTCCTGTTATTACCGTTCTCAACGACTCTATGCTTCCCTTATACAGCCCGGCATCTTTTAAAGTTGCACATAACTTTGCCAATGTTGGAAATTCGCCTCTTGTAAAATACCCGTATATATGGTTTCTAATAGCATGACTACCGAATTCATCGATGCCTGTCACAGGTTTATTTCTTTTTCGTTTTTTCGGTGTGTGAAGTACGTTACTGTCACTCCCCGAAGGCCCATATTTTTCACTTAATATTTTGCCAACGGTGCGGCTACCAATACCGAGAGCTTCACCGACGCGATCCCGAACTTGTGTAACTGGCAGTAGAAGTCCACCATTTTGAGATTCACGCTCAAAATACTCGTGTAATTTCACCACCAATTCACGAGCCTGGCTGTTCAAAGTACGTCCTCTTTTCGACATTATTAATAAACACTTGCTTAGTTCGGAGTCCAGTATAAATATTGCCAAGGTAAACGGATAAAGAATGATCAGTCCAGAAAAGTAATAGCCAAGTCACAAATTGTAAAACACAAACGAGAAAGCAAGTACGCGCACAGTCAGCTTCCAAGATGGCGAGAGACTGCTGACGCCGAACCGACCGAGCGGACCGCGTGCGCTTGTAGTTGGCAGTGTTGCCAGAAAAAAAAAATTGTAGAGACTTGGACACCTGCGATTTTGCCTATTGACCTAAAAATAATTAAATTAATTTATTTTAGGGTATCTGTGTATTCAGTGCATTATGCGGTCGCGCAGTAACGTCGTTAATTTATAACATCAGGCAACAACATTTTTGTGAATGGGTTCTACATACCTTATTTTTATTAGTTTTAGACGTAGAAATAAGACTTAGAAGAAAAAATTGTAATTGTAAAATCAATGGATGGCTTGTTAAAAATTTGTTTATTTCTCTGTAATATGCAAACCCATACTATCATACACAAAAATAAATGTAAAAAACACTATCCCTGACTCCATTTACTATTTCGACAGCGTTAGCGCGAGAAACCCCGACTTATTTGGGCGCGAAAATCAAAAATCGACAAATCGCTTTCGACAACTTTTTAAAGAAGCAAATATATTTGATTTATAAATACGTATTTTTGGTGAATGGGTTTTATCTCATATTTTACGATTACATAACTATTTAGTTATGTAATCGTAATATGTGAGATAAATCCCATTCACATGAAAAAATATTTGTTTGGTTGTCAAGTGTAATTTGTAAATAATACATTCGATTTTTCGTATATGTAAACGATTTTTTTGCATACAAGTGTATCCGAAGAGTCGCAACACTACGTGCAGTGACCTAACTACGTAACTTTGTAATGCGGTCAAGAATATAACTATTAGAAATTATTTACTGTGTAAATATGTGTTATTTTGCTTTGTTTGAAAGTTTTCAATTACATTTAGATATTAAGAATTGTACATTTTTAGATACAATAATGAAATCTTTCTAAATTCATGGTTTTATGAAAAAGGTTATCGAAACTGAATAATGTACGTATGAACAAAGTTGTTTCGGTTTGAAAAATATGAAACGTCAAACGGTACCTCTTAGATTTGATGGACTGTAATAGACCTTCCACAAATCCTTTGTCGCTACCAATGTGTAAAACAATTAACCTTTTTCCCTTTCCAGTAGGTACTCTTGGACCGGTAGATAAACCGTCTTGAAAAGCGTGTCTCTTGTTTTTTATAGTTGTATCCAACCACGCTTTTGATTTAACATGTCCGGCGTTTACCCATGTTTCGTCAAGAAAGTATATGGTTTTATTTGCTTTTCTGTGTTCTTTGATTTGCCTGAGATATTTACGCCGCCACAAAACAATGTCTTCTCTTTCCATTAATAATGTTCTATTATCCTGTTTATTAAATTCAAATCCCAGCTCATGCATTATTTTATGAAGTGTGGTACGTTTAAACGTTGGAACATCTTCATCAGCTTCACACATTGTCATAATTTTATTTAATGTCGGGTATTCATTATTAAAATATATTGAGTGTACTTTTCTCCTTATTGCACATTTGTCTAATTCATCGAATTTATCAACAATAGACTTCCGGGCCCTTTTTTTCACTGGCGATTTCAATGTATTGTTTTCCTTTTTTTCACTAAGAATGTTATAAACTGTTCTCTCGGACACACCGCAGGCAGCTGACGTTTTTTGTACTAAGTTGTCAACAGTGACATGTAAATCACACTGTTTAAAATACTTAAAAACATTGTAAATTACTTTTCTTTCTCCACTACGAATTAACGAACCACTTTTATTTTTACGAATTGGTGAGGTATTCATTTTAAAAAATTTAAATCAGTTAAAACAAATGACAGGACACAACCGTTGCGTTCGAAGCAATGTCTTCAACTGGACATTGTGAACTTGACCTTATAATTTTACAAGATTTGATTGGTTAGGGGGCGGGGCTAGGTCGAAGGACAACGATGACTTACTGCATTCTTATCGCTAACGAACTATAGAAGCAGGCCGTGCCTCCCCATACCCGGGGTGCGAGGGATAAGTCTTACATAATCTCACCTCCGACAATCTGCGGCCTACTCAGTGCGTGCGTTTTAGTCGGTTCATGTCCGACATAACCTTGCCCACCGGCCCCGGTGGTGGGGGTATCCGTGAGATTTTGCGCACATTAAAAAAAAGGCATCCTAAGTGACTCTCCACTGTGACTATTTAGAACTACTCTGACGTCATCGCAGTAGGCGTGGCCTTAGTGTCTCCAAATATATTTCTACTCGATGATTTGCAACCCTCCACTCCCCTCCCTCATTCTAGAACTCTAAATGCAACAACCAAAAGTATTCGTAGTTCCCTTTTTAGGTGGTAGAAGTGAATGAACTCTAAACTACATACAAAGGTGAGTACATACCGGCGGCGGCCTGGGCGCGACGCCCCAGGCCGGCGTGTCGGGCGCGCCGCTAAACAGCGAGTACGTGTTGCCGCCAGCAGCCCCGCCAACCCCGCCAGCCCCGCCAGCGCTGCCAGCCCCGCTCGCCCCCTCGCCACTCTGTAAAACAATACAATAAACTAACAACTGCTTTATGAGTCCCGTGGGATAAATTAGCGGATATTTGTATGTGTGTGTAAGATCTTGGGTTTGATTCCCGGGTAGAGGATTATTATGAGCATTTGTTTCTGAAAATTATCAGTTGAGATTGCGACACAGAAATTGGTTATGATAGTCGGATGCAATACACCCTTTTTTATTATTTCTTTCGAAAATAATTTTCCTCAACGACAAATGAAAGTAAACTCTGTAGGCCGTATCTTTAGGTCGTTAATTAGATAACGTAGTGGCAAGCGGTTTGTAGACTTGTTGAAGACTTATCAAAACAACATGATTAGGATGTATAGCCAACAAGTTGTAAACAAGTATAAAACACATTTGCGTTCACATTGTAGCCTGTGACATATTGCAACATGTTAAATACATGTTTTATACCTAGGTGAAAACGAGGGGTAAGTAAGGTTGGATCCTTAAATTTATAGCGGCAGCTAAATTTGGTTTTAATGTCGGTGGTGTCATGAAGTTTCTAGAAACTATACACAACCGACGTAATAGACATTATAAAACAGCTACTAATACAAATCTCTGACAGAAACTCACAATATATAGGTAGCACTTACCCCAACCATTTGGTCCATGTTCTTCGTCGCAGACACATCACCAAGCGGCTCATTGAAATTTATATTCATATTCCTCTGCTGCGGGTCCAGAATGTTCGCCCCAAACCCTAGCGAGTTCATATCTATGAGGTCTTTATTACCCTGGAAACTCATCTGGGGCTTGTCACCAATTTTCATCTGTAGAGGCTGGTAGGTCAGTTTATTGCTAAACTGAGGGTACATGGACGAATCGTAACTAACTGACGGAGCATAAGAATTAAAGCTATTTAATGACGAGCTGAAGTTAGGCGATGTAACTAAACTCTGTAGCGCTTGCAACTGTGGCTGGCCAATAGCTGTTTGCAAGTACCCCGGCTGACTAAAACCTTCTTGCTTGTTAGGTGGTTGCACTTGATTGTATGATAGATTGGGGTAAGGATTGGGGATGTTTGGATTCAAATGTTGGGAGTAAAAGTTTGGCAAAGGTGCGTTGAAGTTGGCGTTAAAGTTGGGCGCTTGTTCGGGTTTCCACCACATCGGTTGTTGGTAACCTTCAGGGGTTGGTTGCTGGGGTTGCGTGTTCCAACTGCGGGGTTGCTGAGCGTTGAACATAGTGTTAGGTTTGAAGCTGTCATCCCTAAACTTGTTTTCACTAAATTGGTTGTCCTGTGCCGATTGCCAGTATCTGTATTGGTTGGCGAATCGTGGGGGTAAGTCGCTCATGAAGTTTTTCTTGTCCACAGACATTTGGTAGTTAGGGTTGAACTTTTGACCGTCTTGGAACAACTCCGCGCGGGAATTCTGTTTCTGTAACGCAGCAGTTCTGACGTCAATCTCCTTTGGATTAACTACAGGCAGTCTTATCCCCTGGTTATTGACATTTGCTGCTACATAATTGGGGTAAGTCAATCCAGGGTTTTGAATTCCGTAATTTTTCGGGAAATTCATCCTGGGCCCTTCAGGGAATGTTAGATTCGGGGTCCAGTTCGGAGCTGGAGGGTGTTCCTGTCGTTTCGGCTGGAAGGGCTGCGAGTTCTGGCTGGACTGGCTCGGTTTGGGATCTTTTTTCTCTTCTTTTTCTGGTTTCTTGGCAGGTTCTGGCTCAATGTTGACTAGGTGAGGGTACCCGGCAGATTTGTCTTTGAGAGATAGTATCCCACCCGTCTTTCTCCCGAGAGGAATGTTTGCGAGGGACTTGATGGCTTTTGGTTGAATGACCTTAGGCTTATCGTCTTTAGACTCTTGGGAGTCCACGGTGGAGTCTGGTGTTGGTGGTGGTGTTACGAATTTCACCTGCAATGAAGTAAATTTTTTGAACCGGAATGAAGACTGGGTATGCTCCAGGAAAACTGGGTATGATCTGAAGATGCTATAACAAACTACTCGAGCTTCCCCTTAAACATATCCGGACACATATCTTGATCGCGAGACAAGGGAGGTCCTGGTGCGTGTGAATTGTTATGTAATATCGAAAGAGGATGATTATAGGAGGTAGGACACGGCGGTATTTCCACCCAATTGAGAACCGACTGGGGAAGTACCCCTGCCCTACAGAATACCGCGGTTATAATAACTTCGTGTTGTGTTCCCAGCGGTGAGTAGGGTAGTCAGAACTCACTGGAGAATTTGTGCAGTCTGTGGGATCACTAAAGGCTTGTCTTGCTTTGTCCTCTGTACTGACGGCACAGAGACTCTGTGCTTACAGGGTCGGCAGCGCGAGTGTGGCTTCTCTGGTGTTACACATGTCTATAGGCTACGGTAACCTCTTTCCATCAGGTGGACCGTGTGCTTGTCTGTCACCTAAGTGGTATAAATAAAATCCCCAAGGAGCGTGTACTTGGCGTATAGAGCATTATTTTGAGTACAATTTGAGTTCAATATATATGTCCTCACTTCCCTAGGTATATGAAGATCAAGACCAACGCTCCATACCTGTTTGTTGGTTTCCTCCTGCTTCCTCATGATGGCTGCCATAGCTATGTTGACTCTCGGCTTGCGCGCCTCCTTCTTGTCTTCGCCCTTACCTTCCTCCACGATGTCCGGCTCTTGGGTCAACTGTAAGATAAGAATATACGTACGAATTCATATATACATACATACATAAAATCACGCCTGTCTCCCATAGGGGTAGGCAGAGATCACGGATCTCCATTTGCTACGATCCTTTCGATTTACTCTCATTACATTCTTCATGCATGCTCGTCAGTTTAGAGTACTCCTGACCTGCCCCTTTTCTAAAACTTCCCCGATTTGGTCCACGAATTCATATATATGTTTTGTTTAACTAAAAAGACTGGTCATTGTAAACCTTTGAGGATGCCATAAGGCGAAATCGGTCAGGAGAAACATAAAATACTGTGGAAAAAGTACAAGCCTCAATATGTGTAAAAACAAATTCCACCAAGAGTCATCAATCAACAGTATAAATACTCTTAATAGACTGGTAGAAAGTGTAGAAACAGTAGAATTTTTTAAGATTTTTCAATGGTAGTGGGAATTTCATAACGTGGTTATATATTGTTACGACCGACGCCAATATCTCGAAAACTAGTAATCGAATCTTCTAGAAATTAAAACGCATTGTTAGTGACGATGTACTCTACCGTTTGGTTAGAAATCTAGAATCGTCAACACAAAGTCACAACCTACCTGCCGCCAAGTACAAACAAATAGGTAAAAATCAAGAATGAACTCGAAGGTCAGCGACGCGACGACGGCAAACTACGAAAGAGTAGGTAGTTATCGCTCGCATATTTTCCAGAAGATTCGACCCTCCTAATTGAGAGGTATAAAAACACGCTCGCATAGCGACACGATTCATTATGTCTTTGGAGACCGATAACGAACACAGCGAACTTAAGCGACCGAAGAGGATTCTTCCTGCGACCTGAGCAACGACTGTGAACTACTGAGCGACTGGAACTGTTGAAGAGTACTGTGTGTACTAGTGATTTAATTGTCTAGTTTGTGGTGAGCTAATAAATCTTTTCGTTGATCAAACGGCATTTAATTGTACCCCGTGCACATAACAATATTTAAAATAAGTAAACACAATAATTTATGACCCTTGAAGCATTAAGGAGGGATTCGAACCCGCGATCATTCCCTTATGCTTCGTCCACTGAGCTACTGAATCACACCTGAAATCATACAAATCTTCCTATATATCGTTCTTGGGGCGACGCGCGACGGCGGGAATCAACAAATCATGTTAATACTACACATCTAGCATTTAAAAAAATGGAATGTACCCTATTCGTCATAAATATCTTCAAATTACTTTTTTAAACTGTAGGTTTGTATTAAGAAGAATAAATCGGAAGGTATTTGAAGGAATAGGTTTGTCGGTTTTATCTATACTATAATATTATAAAGCTGCAGAGTTTGTTTGTTTGTTTGAACGCGCTAATCTCTGTAACTACTGGTCCGATTTGAATGATTCTTTCAGTGTTGGGTAGTCCATTTATCGAGGAAGGTTTTAGGCTATATATCATCACGCTACTACTTGAGGGAGCGGAGCATTGATAATAAATGTTACAAATCCGACAATTTTTCATACATATTTTGAAGATTAAAACATACGGGCTCAAAGGGATATGAAGCTTCAAAATATACCCTGGGCGAAGCTGGGGTGGGTCAGCTAGTCGCTAATATTCTGGCATTTTCTGTAAGTACTTACAAGTTGATCGTCTTGCGTGGCCATGGCTCGTTCCTCTCGCGCGCGCTCCAGTGATCCCTGAGGCTTCAATATGCCCACGCGTTTCTCTCGAACTAAAAGCAACGATAAACAACAGTAAAGCCACAGAAATAAATTAGGATATACCGTTTCTAAGCAGTGTTCACGTGCATATCACGAGTGGCGACTTTAGTATGGTAAATAAATATTTATGCGAGATATGAAATGCCTCCATATTTCAAACTTGTCCATTTTTACTCTACAGTTGGAAATACTGTAAATTACACTCATGGCATATTCACGGCATTTTTAACTATGTTATTACAAGCCAGTCAACAGTATAGAGTAAGCGTTCGAAAGCTCCTGTCTCATAGGGCAGGAACTCTCTCCTAGTATTAATTAAGTGGAAATCTCGGGGGGATTTATCGCACGATAAAAAAAAGGTACTGCCCCAGTCAGACTGCTCAATCGAGACGGGAATTGGGGTTCTGGTGGCAATAGTAAACAATCAATCGGAAATGATCCGGCGCACCTTTCTCCCGGAAGTCGGCCTCCGAGATGACGATGGGCGGCGGCGGCGGCGCGGGCTCGTCGTCGGACTCGTCCTCGGGGTCCACGCCCGCCGCGCCCCCGCCGCCCGCGCCCCCCGCGCCGCCCGCCAGCCGCAGCTGCGCCAGCGCCGCCGACAGCTGTTCGCCGCCCGCGCCCGCGCTGGCCGCGCTGAACCGGAGGATGCCGTCCTCCTCGCTGTATAACAAAACTTACACTATTTGTACGAGGCAACAATAAATGCAAGCATCGTACAGTGGCATTGCGCGTAGTCAGTAGCTATTTCATCATTACATTCGTATAGCATCATTACGACAATCAATCAGTTCGGGTGTACTCACTACTCCATCATTATCAATCATAGCATATCATTTTGGATTAAGTTGAATCAATATACAGTTGATCTTAACTTATTTTTATTTATCACCTCGGTACGAGTAGCAGCTCGTACACTATTATACAAACTATATACAAATTATACATAATCTTCGCACCCTGGCCGTGGGGATACCGCGGTTATAATAACTTCATATTGTATTCCCGGCGGTGAGTAGGGTAGCCAGAGCTCACTGGAGAGTTTTTGTGCTGTCAGTGGGATGACCAAAGGCTTGTCTTCTACCATGACGACAGAAAATCTCTGTTCTTACAGGGTCGACAGCACGGATGTGACTCCACTGGTGTTACACTCGTTCATAGGTCATGGTAACCACTTTCCATCAGGTGGGCCATGTGCATGCCTGCCACCTAAGTTGTATAAAAAAAAACACAAGTGAATTTTTCTAAAGAGATTGGATGACAAAATCCGATGCAGTACGATCCTTGAGGTCTCAAATCCAGCTATGTATTGAGAAGAATGATCTACATTTGGAACAAAATCCAAAATATTCGCTCCACGGATTAATATATATCGGTAGACTGACGTGTAGGAGAGGTGCTCCGGCATGAGCAGCGCCAGGCGGCGCCCGAGCTGCACGATGCGGTGTGCCCGCACGCGCTGCTCGAGCTCGGGCTCGCCGCTCAGGCACGTCACCGACACCTCGGCTGGCTGTCTGCAACACGAATATATACTTTAATATCATTTTTAAACTATTGCTAAAGGGTGCTAGCACCTCTACCTACCCCTTCGGGGATATAGGCGTGAGTTTATGTATGTTTAAACTATTTAGTGTGTCGCCGCGTGATTCCCGGTAAAGTAGAATTTTGACCACCCCACCCCATCTCTTCTCATGCGGTGTTGTATAAGGCGACTAAGGGATAGGGCTGTTTAACATCAGATAGATATATACAGCCCCTACTCAGTCTCAGATGCATAGCCTGAGTCAACAATAGTACCAGAAAGATGGCAATAGGCTCACCCCCTATTACGTGGGACCGAATTCAATGATTGGTGAAATGTGGGTGTTATTTCACTTCTGCCTAACCCTCTAGAGATAAATGCGTGATTGCACGTGCGTACGTACCTACGTAGTAATATACGGTCCAATTACCGCACATGTTAACGCGTCAACAGTTTTGATTGCCTTATTGTTATATTATTATGAAATCAGTCGCGCTGTAAAACTCGTATATTTAGCAAGCAATAAATGTTTTACAATCATCAAGGATTTATCATTTATCGATACATCAAGGTCTATCAAGCAGGTTGTACGGCAGCATCAAGGCAAGCCCGTAAAAAAATATGAATCGGTGCAGTCGGGATTCGAACCCCGTTCTTTCCTTACGGAGGGAATCTGACCACTAAGCTCGATCGAATTCGAAGTTTGTAGGTGTTATAGTTTCTGAGATTTTGGTAATTAATCATTGAATGGTATTTAAATAAAAAATAAAATAAGGCAATGTTAGAATCGAAATTACTAATAACCCCACCAGTTAAAAAGTAAAGAAGTTCACACATGTATATTTCTTTGAATTGTCATTAATTTAACCATATCTTCTTATATTTTGTTTGTGAATTTTGAAAAGTACTATAAAAAAACTTGAGCTAATAAAACGCCTCCTCTCTGTATAGCATACACATACAGAGAGGAGGCTTTCAGCTAATGAAACTCCTCCTCTTTGCACATGCCATGTGGCATACTCACTCCGCACTGTCGTCGTCCTCATCCAAGTCGGGCACTCGTCCGCCGTACGTGTCCCAGGCGGCGTGGTTGGGGAATTTCAGCCCTTTAAGCGCGTTCTCCAGCGGCAGAAACCCAGCTAACTCTTCGTCTTCGGGCAACGGGACACTGTCGTCTATAGAGGAAGGATTTTTTTACATAATGGCTGACTTTGTCATTTTCGAAACGAATTTTTTTGGGCGCAGTTTCTATAAATCCTGTACGGGCTTCGGCTACGACTAGGATTGGTGCTCAGGAGAAGTCTAGTTAGTTTTTTAATAAAAAAACATCTATATCGGCATAGCTCGCCGGGTGCCACGCCGCCCACTGCAGCCACACCTTGGGGGGGCCTGATTCAGCAGTGGAGTGCGGCGGGCTAGTTGATTGGCTGTTGATACTCACAGTTGTGTGTGAGCAGCGCGGCGGCGGGCGCCAGCATGTTGAGCGCATGCGCCACGGCGGGCCACAGCGCCGCCAGGGCACGCCACGCGCCCGAGCGCGGAGCCGCCGGATGCCACGCCGCCCACTGCAGCCACACCTTCACTGCGACAAACGATAGACAAACCATATAGTTTTCATCCCTTCTATTCGAAAAGTGTCACTTTCTTCCTCTATAAGTGGGAGCAAAATAGCTCTGTTTTACACTACTTAGATGCAGACAGTTCGCCTGATGGGAAGTGGTTACCGTGGTTTATGGACGTACGAAATACCAGGGGAGTTACACTTCTGCTGCCAACCCTGAAAGAGAGCCTGACGACCCTGAGAGTTCTTGTCTGTTAAGAATTTTTAGCAGGCGTTAAAGTGATTTTTTTTTTTATTTTTTTTTATTTATTTATTTCCATATTATTACATTAGTTCATCTCATAGAAGCACCCATAAAACCCGCATAGGTTTATCTTGGGTGTGAGTGTACATTACATTCAATTTATATAATCAACAAAAAATACAATTATAAATACATATCAAACAAAAATATAAATAAGTTTCGCCGGTGACGAGGAATAGTAAGTGCAGAGTAGGTAGGTGTAGTCTTTTGAGTGTAAACCGGCTGTTGTTTACGGTAGATGCAACGCTGCTATTTGCACCTACTTGCACGCGTTCGCTAATAGACGCACTCTGGATACAGGATGATTGGTATGCAACAATTAACGTATAGTATAGTTTTAATAAATTATTTTTTTTTTTTTTCATTTTGGTTATTTTATTGGTATGAACCATTTTATATTTTATTTATAGATTAAATATTTTGTCTTGGTTCATGTTCAAATATTATTTACTTTTGATGGGTAGGTAGGTATATGTTTTTGACTAGTCGTTTTATGTTAAGTGAATCTATTTTACTCCTGGTTTCTAATGGTATCTCGTTTATTAGTCTAGGTAATAGGTAGTCCGTAGTTCGCGTGCCGTAGTAGTTGTTGGCTGTTTTGGTAATTAATCTTTTTTTTACAATTTGACGTGTCATGATGGGGTGTTCTATTACATTATTATGGTATTTAAAATAATTTTCTATCGTATGCATCATTTTTACCTTTGCATTAACAGGTATAATTTTACAATATTCAAATAGTTTTTCATCATCATATGTAAACTGAATTCGAACATTTTTAGGCACAATAGACTTTAACAGACGAAGTTGTAGGGAGTATATTTTATGTAAATATGATGGAAATGTGCGGCCGTAACTACTGAGCCCGTATAGTATAATACTCTCTGCTAGGGCTGTATACATATCAAGCAAAGTAGGGAATGGTATTTTATACTTAAGTATGGAGAATTTTGCCAGAATGGCGCGAAGCTTGTCACACACTGTGTCAATATGGGCAGACCAATTAAATCTATCGTCTATTGTTACTCCTAGGTATGTGATTTGAGATACTTTGCCAATATATTCGCAGTTACATTGAATTTTTCTACCATGCAAACAGTCGTGATCATGAGCAGCCAATTGGATATCGACATCACTGTTCTTTTTATTATAGGCTGACGATACATGCAGCATTTTGGTTTTCTGCGCATTCAAGACTAGTCCTACATCGTAAGACCACTTTGTTAGTAACGTGAAGTCCGTTTGCAGTCTATTCATTGCAACTACTATATCACGATCGGCTGAGATGAGACATGTGTCATCAGCATACTGATATACGACACAATTTTTTATGATATTGTTCATATCATTTACATAGGCAAGGTAGTGCAGAGGGCCTAGTACGGATCCTTGAGCTGTTCCCTGCAAAGCCTTAACCTGGTCACTCAATTCACCATCTATCTTTACGTGGTAGGATCGATTTTTTAAGTAGTCTACACACCAAGCTAGAAGAGGGCCACGTATGCCACTGCATTCCAGTTTTTCTATTAGTATGTCATGCCTCAACGTGTCGAATGCTTTGCTGTAATCTATGAAGACCATGAGAACATGTTCTTTTTTATCAAGTCTGCTGTTTACATAATCTGTAAAACTAGAGAGTAGCTGCGTTGTACTTTTTTTTGGGCTGGAATCCAAACTGGTTTACTGAGATAATTTGGTGCTGTCTGTAAAAGTTATGGATTTCATTACAAATATATTTCTCAACTATTTTATCTATAATAGGTAATATGGTAATGGGCCTGTAGTTACTGTAATCATTATTTACTCCTTTTTTATAGATTGGTCTAACTATACCTGCTTTAAGTTCATTTGGGTACGCACTCTTATTTAAACTTTCTTTAATTAATTTTGCGATTGCATAGGATAATTTTTCAGAAATAATTTTAATGTCAATTGGTTTAATTCGGTCAATTCCAGGAGATTTATTGGTTTTAATGTTTTTAATAATTTTAAGAATGTCTTTTTGAGTTGGGTTTTTTAACAACATTGATACATTTACGTTGTTGATATAGGAACTAGGGTCCAATAGTGGGGTTACACATTTCGGCAAGATACCTTTTACAGAATTTTCAAATTCTTTTGCAAAATTATTTGCTATAGTTTTACTGCATGCGTTTTGTTTATTAAATGCTTTTAATATTATGCTATCCAAGGACGACTTCATTCGACCTGTCATTCCATTTAAAATTTCCCACAATTTTTTTGGATTACCCCTATTAGCATTGATAATTTTTTTATAATATTGGTTTCTTGTCTTCTCTACGGTTTTGTTACATTTATTGCGTAATTTTGTATATTCTAATTTAACTACTCTATTTGTTTTTAAATTTGGAACATGTATCATTCATAGAAATAGAACGCAAATTGTATGCATTACTGGCTGGTACGTGCTGGCCGCACGGCGGCGGCGTGGGGACTCGTGCTTACTAAAAAAAAAACAAAATGCGCGCGCATTACTTTTGTGTCAGACTGTTTATACTGAAGATTGATGGCGCTGGGTGAAACTTTTCTACAGCTTTTTGGTTTTTACTTTATTTTGAAAATAAGAAAATTGGATACATACAAGTGCCTTATTCAATAATTATGTCTCTGTTCTTGTAAGTACATGACATACCTATTTTCTCATAGAAAGGGGATGAAATGTAGAGTATTTCACTCGCTTCGCTCGTGATTCAAAGTAGCGCTCTCGTCGTAAAAAATACTATTTTGCTCCGTTGTCATACAACATACTATATCCACAAATAAATAGAATTCGAGTGCCTGCTTATAATATTAAAGGCATGTTTTTTTTTTTTTTTTATACCACTTAGTTGGCAGACAAGCACACGGCCCACCTGATGGGAAGCGGTTACCGTGGCCTATGGACGTATGCAACACCAGGGGTGTCACACTCGCGCTGCCGACCATGAAGAAACCTTCTGATGCCCCTCTTGAAGAACCCCATATTGTAGGCGCTTGGGAAAACCGCAGCAGGGAGGTCATTCCACAGCTTGAGTGTGCGTGGGATGAAGTTTCTTTCATACCGCACAGTGCGCACCGTCTCAGGTCGCAATGTGTGGGGATGAATTCCCTGCCTATGGCGAGAGGTGCGATGATAGAATGTAGCTACGGGCATCATGTCAAACAATTCATCTGAGCACAAACCATTGTATAGGCGGTAGAACACACACAGTGAGGCAAAATCCCTCCTAAGGCTAAGAGGTTAAACTCTACCTGTGAGTATGGGATTGTCAACCAGCCTCAATGCCCGTCTTTGCAACGAGTCGAAGGGGTCAAGTTGGTATGCAGGTGCTCCAGCAAAAAGGTGACAGCAGTACTCCATGTGAGGCCGGACCTGTGCTTTATAAAGAAGGAGTTGCTGCCCCGCAGTGAAATACTGCTTCGCTCTGTTGAGCACTCCGAGCTTTCTTGATGCCAACTTAACCTTGTCCTGCAAATGACTTCGGTATTGGACGTCACTGGAGATATCGACACCAAGGATCCCGATACTCGGTGAGATGGTAGGCGGTGTGCCCAGGAATTGCGGCGCTACAATGAATGGGGTTTTCTTAGCGGTGAATACACATACTTGTGTCTTAGTGGGGTTGAATTGGACTAGGTTTAGTCGTCCCCAATCGGATACTCCAGAGAGAGTAGTCTTGATTTCAGACACAAGTTGTTCACGACTCTTCTCCACCTCGGACTGAGGGATATTTGCACGGCCCGTGTAACACGTGTCCCCGGTACTGTCGTCCGCATAACAATGAATGGAGCCATCAGACAGCATGTCATTGATATGCAGCAGAAACAGCGTCGGGGACAACACGGAGCCTTGTGGGACACCAGCGTTTATGTTCATGCGGTCCGAGCAGCTGCCGTCGACGACGGCTTGGATGCTTCTGTTGGACAAAAGGCTGGAGATCCATTCGCACAATCCCTCGGGGAGTCCATAATATGGCAACTTCGTAAGAAGACCTTTGTGCCAGACCCGTCGAAGGCTTTCGCTACATCGAGGCTGACCGCTAGTGCCTCACCCCGGTTTGTGAGATACACAAGAAGGTCACCGGTAGAGCGACGGTGGCGAAAACCGTACTGTCGGTCGCTCAGTAGATCGTTTCCTTCAAGGTACCTCAGGAGTTGTGTATTAATAACACGCTCCATAACCTTCGAGAGAAGGGAGGTTATAGCGATAGGCCTGTAATTGGTCGGATCTGTCCTATCACCTTTCTTAGGTACAGGGTGCACGAATGCAGTCTTCCACGAGGCCGGGACCTGCCTCGCGGAGTATGAGAGTGCGAAAAGGCGTGTAAGTACAGGACACAGCTCGGGGGCACAGTGCTTAAGCACCATCGCCGGAATGCCGTCCGGCCCACTCGACTTCCGAACATCTAGGGACTTAAGCTCGTGCCGGACCACCCGTTGTGTGATTTTAATTTCGGTCATCGAAGCACCACAGCTGGGGATGATGGGTGGTTCGGCGTTCCCGTCGTTCATAGTCGAGTTTGATGCAAAGAGATTACCCAAAAGATCGGCCTTCTCCTTAGCGCCATGGGCCAGACTACCGTCGGATTTTTGCAGCGGCGGAAGGCAAGACTGGCAGAAGTTTCCCTCAGCAGCTTTAGCGAGCGACCAAAATGCACGACTGCCAGATGGGTAGCGCGCAAGCCGCTCGCCAATTCTGCCGATGAACTCAAACTTTGCTCTAGACGTTGCCTTTTTCCTGGACCTTGAAGCAGCATATCAATGTTTATACAGCACATTGCTGAACGTGGGTGTTAATTCACCTCTGCCTAATCCTCCGGGAATAAACGCGTGATTTATATGTATATATGTATGTTATACAAAAAATTAGATGACTATTAAGCAAACACAGAGAGGAAAAGACGTTTGCACCATGTTTATCAACTTGCAGGTTTGATATAAGACATTTGTAATTGTGAATTGAAAGTTCTGGCAATCCATGGACCAAATTTATGCTGAAATCGGATTCGAAGACGGTACGTGTGACCTTACCAGTGGCGAGGCCGCAGCTGGGCTGAGCGGTGCGGGCTACTCCTGCACTCAGCTCATACACACTCACACTTAGAATGGCTATACTCACGCGCAGGCAGCGCCCTCTGCACCGGCTCGTCCACGGTGTAGTTGGGCAGCAGCAGCGCCAGCAGCGTGCCAGCGGCGAGGCCACAGCTGAGCTGAGCGGCGCGGGCCTCTCCCGCACTCAGCGCACAGCTGTCCACGCTCAGCTCGTCGGTCGCGGAGTGGATCAGCCATATCATCACACACGCCATCTGATGAAACGTATCATCATTCTCTGAGTCTTTTCCCTAATTCAATTAGGATCGGTTTTCCAGTCTGCGATGCAGCTAAACTTCGATATTTTCAGAGATATGTAGTTCCGAGATTTATAAGTAGTTGCACTGCGTGTTGCACGTGGCGACTTTTTCAGCGTAAATAAATACTCACGACAGATAAGCAATGTCTCTATTTTTCAAATTTACTTCTCTATATTTATTCTATCTTGGAAATAGCACTGTAGTGTATGTAAGCAGTGTTAGTATGTAAGTAGCGTTACGAGTATGTCCTATGTATGTGTAACCATGCCTTTTTAGGATAATCTGATGTAACATATCTTTAGATCTTAGAATGCTCTATTAATGTGACCACTACTAAAGAGAACGTTACTAAGTGCAGATGCGTTTCATTTATAACGACACTTCAGCACAATATGGTATATTGTCGGATTTTTTAACTATATTATTACAAGCCAGTCTTAACAGTATCGAGTAAGCGTATGAAAGTTCCGCTCTCATAGGGGAGGAATTGTCTAAAAAGTTACGTTCTACCCTAAAATATTTTCGTGGACTTTGACCCTACTGATAAATAATCGATTAAATACCTTGATAAGCGTCATAGACTCGAAGTTATCGGTCGCAATGAGCGTTGACAGCGAAGAATTTAAAGAAGTCACTAAAGCGGCGGCAGTGTCCAATCTGTAACAAGGTTTACACATATTACCACAGCACATACAGAGAGGAGGCATTGTTAGTAGATACCTATACGACCAACCCCTCTAGACAAGTGCCACATGTGTCACCACAATGAAGAATGTATGATATTGACATTTATTTTGACTTTATGAGAGTCGTCAATCCAATACGTTGATTAAGCTATTCTACAAGCGTTACCACTGCACATACAGAGAGGAGGCGTTGTAAGTAGATTTACTTATACGATCAGTGCCTCTAGAAAAGTGCCACTTGTGTCGCCACAATGATAAATGTATGATATTGACACGTATTTTGACGTTTATGAGAGTCGGCAATCTCATTTAGTCTAGGAATCTTGATTAATCTAGTCTTGATCCTTTTGTAGAAGCGTATACTCACTCTTCGACCGTGTGTATGTAATGTATGGCTCGTATAAGTTCCGTGACGTAGGCGTGTGCGTCCAGGCGGGCGGGCGAGGCCGCCGGCGTCGGCGCGCTGTAGTCCGTGATCCCCGGGATTACGGGCACGGGATTCACGTCTGTACTGGTGGGACATAAAATTAAAGATTATTTTTACTCTATGGTGTGTCTGCTACATATTCAAATGTACTATTGAACTTTCAAGATAATTTTAATTACGTTTCTAGATGTAGAACAAATTTTTGATTCATGTATGCAGTATTTCGGTTTGCTATCAGTATTTCGTTATGCCTTTTGGCTTTAACAACGCTATTTGAGATTAGAGAACAAGTTTTAGAGTCTTGGTTATTTTATTTTATTTTTATTCGGAAAACAAACAGCATTATAACTATATAATATTACTACATACATGACTAAAAACCATTTCTAAGTTTTCACATTTAAATAACAAATAAACACTAGACGGTATCATACACATTATCCTATTTGTGATGGAACGGAACGCATCTAGCTAGCTGTCAGCTTGAAAGGGCGTGGTTCGGGGCCTTGACTTTTGTATCGTGCTCATCGTGTGTTCTTTTGTAAGAGAAATAAATAATATTCTTATGTTAACTGGTTCGCGTTTTAATTAATAACATCTCCAATCATTGGATATTATACTATTGATGACAATTTGGAAAAAGAATAACAAATGAACAATAAGATTGAGAACACAGAATACCTAGGGAGCCAACCCAAACCAACAATCACCGACAGCACGTTTGTATTTAGTGGGACTTGTATTAAACAAATCTAATTTCGGATATTCGGACGTTCTGTTCACAAGCTTGGCTGATCTAAGGAAGAAAGAGTTACTTCTATAATTGGTAACACTGCAGGGTATGTGGAGAGGAACAGGTATTCGTACCGATCTGATTGGGACCTTTAAATGTATCATAGTGAGGAGATATGGGGATTCCACCTTCGATTGTGCTATTTTTAATAGCAGAGCTACATCCGCAGTTCTCCGCCTCGTTTGCAGGGGCAGTAAGTGGTGTCTCCTACAGCTGGCCTCATAAGTATCATCATGTGTGTTGCATTTATACCGCAAGAATTATAAAATTTATGTTGTATAGATTCCAATCTATTTATATGGAGATCATACTGCGGATTCCAAACCTGTGAGCAATATTCAAGGACGCTGCGAACGTATGAGCAATATAAAATTTTGATCACCATATTTGAAAATAGTGAGCATGATCTGAGGACAAAACCTAGCATTTTGTAAGCTCTCGTCGCGATATTGTCTACATGCTTTTCGTACGTGAGTTTTGAATCAAGAGTTACCCCCAAGTCCCGGATTTCTTGAACTCGCTTGAGTGTGATACCTTTAAGTGCAGAGTTAAACTCGCATGTACGCGGCTTACGAGTAAAACTGATAACGTAACACTTGGAAGCATTGATATCCAATTTATTTACACGACAATATTCCTCAAATCTCGTGAGATCCTGTTGTAAAAGAAAACAATCATCTACAGTTTTTATAACTTTATAAATTTTCATGTCATCTGCGTACATTAGAAATTGTGAGTGTACAAAGCAGGATACAATATCATTGATGAAAAGATTAAACAGTAGAGGACCTAACAGGGACCCCTGAGGAACGCCAGAGGGTACAATGTGCCAGCTGGATATGGCTCCGTTGAGTGTGACAGCCTGAGACCTATTTTCGATGTAGGATACGAACCACCTAAACAAGTTTCCGTGCACTCCCATTCGTAAGAGCTTCTGGTACAGTATCGGATGATACAGTATATACCCCATGAGCTTTTTCATTCCTCAAGTTATCCACTGTGGTATAGTTCATGCGATCAAAAGCTTTACTGTAATCAGTGTAAATGCTGTCTACTTGCCCCCCTCCCTCCATTTTGGACGACACAAAATCAACAAAGGTGAGAAGGTTGCTAGTGGTTCACCTGTTTTTCACAAAACCGTTTTGATTGGATAGTATCGAGCTTGATAGTGCGTTGTAAACCTGGTTATAGACCAGTCGCTCAAGTAGTTTAGCCAAAATACACAGCTTTGAAATGGGCCTATAATTGCAAACATCAGCCCTGTTACCGCTCTTGTGAATGGGAGTGACGAAAGCTGACTTCCAGACTTTTGGCACATATCCTTCCTTCACAGAACGTTGAAACAAGATGGTTAGTGGTTCAGTCAATTGATCTGCGCATTTCACTATAAACCTTGGAACAATATTATCAGGTCCTGGACCTTTACCAAGGTCTACAGATTTAAGCAACTTATGTACAACGTCAGATCTTATTTCAATGTTGCTTATGTCATGAGTACAGTCAGAATTGCCCAGATCACTCTGGAGTATAGGTGAGGGAAGCGAGGGAGATTGCGGGGCTAGAAAAGTCGACTGGAAATTAACAGCGAAGATATTACATGTTTCCTCGCTGGAAGTGGCTAATGTATCCATGTACGACATTGTAGAGGGATAAATGTTACCGCCCTTTTTATTGGACTTAATGAAACTCCAGAATAATTTAGGGTCCTTTATGATGGATTGTTCCGCGTTTTCAATATAAGAGCAATAGCAATCCTTTTCAACGCGCTTTGCTCTTTTACGGAGCAAACTGAAAGTGACATAATCATCTGAATTCCCGTACATTTTAAATCTCTTAAAGAACTCATATTTTTCTTTAAGGATCTTTTTTAGACATGAACTATACTACAGTGGATAACTTGAGGAATGAAAAAGCTTATGGGGTATATATTTGTCTCTAAGGACGTAAAGGTGTGAATAGAAACATTCCATGGCAGCCTCCAAAGTGTTAGATGTTAAGCATTCTTCCCACCTGATCTCGTCCAGTGAGGCATTGATTTTGTCGTAGTCGCCGCGTTCATAAAAGTACTTCATTCTAGGGTTACATTTTAAAAATGTTACATCAGCACAGTTCATTGTAATATTCATTGCTTTGTGATGCACATACTCTCGTACTATAGGATATTCACATACGTTAACGGTCAATTCAGAGTTGCACAGTATTAGATCTAAATTTCTATCATTATCATAATAAAAGGAATTAAATTGTTTTAAATTACATTCAGAGATAGTATTGAAAAAGTACGCCTGCGCATCACCTGAAATGCCTGAAGGCTCCAGACCATCCTCACCGTTTAACCAACTGACGTTGGTAAGGTTGAAATCACCCGTTATTATAAAAGTGTCATCGGGAGATAGTTGAGAGTTGACTGGTGAAATTTGTGAGCTGACAGTTAAATGAATTACCCAAATTTGCACTGCATGGGTACAGGGTGCATAAATGTATTTTGCGCGGAGAAGAATCCTTAGCAGTATTTTTTTTTTATACCACTTAGTTGGCAGACTACAGAGGCTACAGTAACCACTTTCCATCAGGTGGGCCGTGTGCTTACACGGCCCACCTGATGGAAAGTGGTTACCGTGACCTATGGACGTCTGTAACACCAGAGGAGTCACAGTCGCGCTGCCAACACTGTAAGTACAGAGTTTCTGTGCCGTCAGTAGAAGACAAAGCAGGACAAGCCTTTAGTCTTCCCACTGACAGCACAAATTCTCCAGTGAGCTCTGGCTACCCTACTCACCGCTGGGAACACAACACGAAGTTATTATAGCCGCGGTATTCTGTAGGGCGGAGGTACTACCCCAGTCGGACTGCTCAATCGGGCGGAAATACCGCCGTGTCCTACCTCCTAGTGTAACTAATAGTAACACAAATGTCCTCAGCCGAGGAGCTCCACTCATTCCTGTGATTGGCAGACAGCTCACGTCTGACTGCTATGAGTACACCCCCGCCAAGTTTCTCATGTGTATAAGAATAGTTCCTATCACGACGGAACACTATGTATCTATCGTCAAAAAGCTCCTCATCACCGACACCATCAAGCAACCAGGTCTCTGTCAGCAATATAACGTCGTACGTATTTAGGAGTAAATTACGCTTAAACAAGTGCATTTTGGTACGCAGTCCCTGAGTGTTTTGGTAGTATAGATTAAGGAAACTCATTTTAAAAGACAGTACGATAACACCGAATTAAAAGCGGCCCAGGTACTACATACAGCAGGTGCACAGTTACCTGGCCTGTCCGCGCCAGGTTGGCGGGCGCAGGCGGGAAGGGCGCGCGCACCAGCAGCGAGCGAACGTGCCAGTACAGCGGCCCAGGTACTACATATGGCAGGTGCACAGTTACCTGGCCTGCGCGGCGGCGGCGCGCAGTGTCCGCGCCAGGTTAGCGGGCGCGGGCGGGAAGGGCGCGCGCACCAGCAGCGAGCGCACGTGCCAGTACAGCGGCCCAGGTACTACATATAGCAGGTGCACAGTTACCTGGCCTGCGCGGCGGCGGCGCGCAGTGTCCGCGCCAGGTTGGCGGGCGCGGGCGGGAAGGGCGCGCGCACCAGCAGCGAGCGCACGTGCCAGTACAGCGGCCCAGGTACTACATATAGCAGGTGCACAGTTACCTGGCCTGCGCGGCGGCGGCGCGCAGTGTCCGCGCCAGGTTGGCGGGCGCGGGCGGGAAGGGCGCGCGCACCAGCAGCGAGCGCACGTGCCAGTACAGCGGCCCAGGTACTACATATAGCAGGTGCACAGTTACCTGGCCTGCGCGGCGGCGGCGCGCAGTGTCCGCGCCAGGTTGGCGGGCGCGGGCGGGAAGGGCGCGCGCACCAGCAGCGAGCGCACGTGCCAGTACAGCGGCCCAGGTACTACATATAGCAGGTGCACAGTTACCTGGCCTGCGCGGCGGCGGCGCGCAGTGTCCGCGCCAGGTTGGCGGGCGCGGGCGGGAAGGGCGCGCGCACCAGCAGCGAGCGCACGTGCCAGTACAGCGGCCCAGGTACTACATATAGCAGGTGCACAGTTACCTGGCCTGCGCGGCGGCGGCGCGCAGTGTCCGCGCCAGGTTGGCGGGCGCGGGCGGGAAGGGCGCGCGCACCAGCAGCGAGCGCACGTGCCAGTACAGCGGCCCAGGTACTACATATAGCAGGTGCACAGTTACCTGGCCTGCGCGGCGGCGGCGCGCAGTGTCCGCGCCAGGTTGGCGGGCGCGGGCGGGAAGGGCGCGCGCACCAGCAGCGAGCGCACGTGCCAGTACAGCGGCCCAGGTACTACATATAGCAGGTGCACAGTTACCTGGCCTGCGCGGCGGCGGCGCGCAGTGTCCGCGCCAGGTTGGCGGGCGCGGGCGGGAAGGGCGCGCGCACCAGCAGCGAGCGCACGTGCCAGTACAGCGGCCCAGGTACTACATATAGCAGGTGCACAGTTACCTGGCCTGCGCGGCGGCGGCGCGCAGTGTCCGCGCCAGGTTGGCGGGCGCGGGCGGGAAGGGCGCGCGCACCAGCAGCGAGCGCACGTGCCAGTACAGCGCGCCCAGGCGCCGCCCGCGCCGCCACGCCACCAGCGCCAACTGGTTGTACGGCTGCCCCGAGTGCGCCGACACCACCAGCGCGTGCCTGCGGGCAACAACTACTGTGTACACCAGTGGTGGGCAAACTTCCTTAATGGGGGACTAGAAAGTTAAGAAATTTTAAAGGAGGGCCAGAACTATATACCGGGATACCCTCCTCGCGAGGGTGGTTAAGTCGGACTCGAACGGACTAAATTGCACACTGTCTATAAGTCGCAGGTTTCCGAAGGTGAGATGGGCATCCCGCACACCTCCCGACCCAGTGCCGATCACTGGTGTAGACCAAAGTGACACAAAGATTTTATCCACGACAGATTATAGTTCCTACGTAACAGATTCATCACTTCCATACAGGAGCGGTAATAACGCTTTGATCAGTAATAGCTGCAAGCAGAAGTAGACCATCCAGCGGCTATCCGCAGACCACGCGACTGGGTCGCGAGCCACTATCGGTTGGTTTAATGATAATACTCGACAAATAAATAAAATATTATTTTGACGTTAGTTTGGCGCGCAAGTTGCGTTCTGTATCTTTGCCGGTACTGTGTTGCCAGAAATAGAAACCGTGACGTATTTCCGGATTTCGAGCGAGTGATGAGGTCCTAGCAGTACGAGTGTCATACATACCTGTAGAAAGTATGTGCGACCCTCATTTGCTGTCTGTACCGCGCCAAATCTCCGAGATGCACGAGACAGTGTTGGCATATGTATCGTGCTGACGCGGGGGGCGGCAGGCGAGCTCCAACGGCAGACTCGCCTGCGCCCCAGCCTTCTACCAGACCTAAGAGAGATGCACGCCGTCTGTAACACAAATAAATTGAATTAAGTCAATCGCCTTCTTTATCTTAGTATTAATCACAGTTGCATTCGAAGCTTTCAGTCGGACAAGTCTGGGGTCGGCTTTACCAGTCGGACTGCGGATTTGGTCATACTTCAATATTTTCCGTGAAGTGACTGCCATCCACGACCCAAAGACAATATAGCAGACGATAAGCATTGCAGTTAGATCAGTTGTTGGATTGACATAGGCTTAACATGCTCTCCAAGGCACGACCAGACCAATCATATATACAAATATTTACACTGAGCGGGGATCGAACCCGCGCCTCCTGCCTAGCGACCATGTTCATTACCACCATGCCACAGAGCTTGTAAGGAGTCAATATTTAGAGTAAGAATTAGGATTAATAAATAAACATCCTGCCCCCTAGACAATGAGTAAGTAAATTCAGCATTTGAAACTACATAACACATCCAAAATATTAGTCGAAATCAAGAAGGGTTACCTAAATGGTAGGTCCAGTTTAAATGTTGTACAGATCTGGTGTAATAGACAGAGGTAGAAACCACCCGCGGCTTGCAGTACCCATGATAACATCGCCTGCCCTTCACTGCGTAGAGGATTCTACAACAAATATACATGTTATTAGAATTTAGTCACCACAATATTTCAAGTACAAGATAAATTATTCAGGGAGAAGTACAACACATAGAAGTAACCATAACATTTTCCTTGTTCCTGGCTGAGTCTGCATCATGAGCTAGCTAGCTAGCTCAGGATGCAAATTTGACTCTCTTAAAAGATATTTGTGAACTCGATTTGTCGTCTACATTATGTGCCACCCAAATGACATTACATGTGACCTAGATAACATTACATATAACCTAGATGACATTACATGTGACCTAGAAGACTTTAACGTGACCTAGATGACATTATATGTGACCTAGAAGAATTTAATGTGACCTAGATGACATTATATCTGACCTAGATGACATTACATGTGACCTAGATGACATTACATGTGACCTAGATGACACTACATGTGACCTAGATGACATTACATGTATCCTAGGTGACATTACATGTGACCTAGATGACATTACATGTGATCTAGAAGACTAATGTGACCTAGATGACATTATATGGAACTTCAATATTTGATTGTGGGTTTGAAATAATCTAGAATGTAACATACCTTCCTATCCTTGGAGATGGCCTGTAGTGCCTCAATCTGCTGCTTGAAGCCCACATTCCACAAATCCTGTTCCACTTTCTTATCCAATGCATAGTCAAGATCTAAAACTAGTACTTTTTGATAAACCTGCAATTAAATTAATAAAATAAAATAGATATACAAAAAACACATGTACCGATATCAGCACAGGTGTATTTTGTGTGTATTGTATGCCTATTCCGTAAGGATAAAATAAATAATAAACCCCAGACATGTAAAAAAATTAC
This sequence comes from Eilema griseolum, assembly GCA_963662185.1. NCBI lineage: Eukaryota > Metazoa > Arthropoda > Insecta > Lepidoptera > Erebidae > Eilema > Eilema griseolum. Next base: position 3,659,725 of record OY759232.1, read on the forward strand.
TGTAGTTTTTTTTAAATCTTACATTAGTATCAAAATGTGATCTGAACAAATATTTGTTCTAAAACAGCCTTTATAAACCTAAGGGTTAGGATTGAGAATTGAAATTCTATTCACATTTAATTTACCTTTTGCAACTGCTGTTGCGTCGCCCATAAACTTCGTTCCTGTAGCATAGAAGTTCCACTCTTGAATTTAGATATCTTCTGTTTCAGCTCATCCGCCTCCCTATATATAAAAAAATATGAAAAGAAATGTTACTTTGGCAGAAAAAGAGAGGTCACCTCTTCGTATTCTTGCAAATAATTTTGTTATTTTGTTACAAATTCTACAGGGTCACATAATGAACGCTACATTTTACTTCAAAAACACACTTATTGGATGACAATTTAAAGACTAAATAGCAAATACAGAATTACGATATAGGTTAACAATACATTACTATTATTTTCTCGTACCTCAACATTTGCACAGCGGCGTTTAAAACCATTATGATTGAGGCTTAGAGCCTCAGTAATTGTCATAGCATTAGGAAATAATCCAAATTAAAATTACGGAATAATGAAATGAAAACTCTAAAAACAATCGAGATCCATGCACTGTCAATCTGTCAAACTGACGTTGCAATCAAATTGCCATTTTTGAATGTCGCAAACAAAGAGCGATCCAATACCTTCAGCACACATCGTACACAGATAATTATTTTAACAAAAATATATGTACATTCATAAATTATTAGAAATTCTAGGGAGAAATGTGTTAATATTAGCACCCAGCGAAATTCAAAGTACATGGGCCACCTCAAATAGTTTTTTTCTTTTCTGTGGTATGTATGCTATTTTCCATCCAATGGTAGTAAACACACAGATCTACCCTGCTATTTAGGGTAAAGGGTAGATATATACATTTTCTTCATTTCTAAACATAAGATGCGTCTACTTCGTAAATTTGGCTAATAGCCTAGCATCGGAAAACTTATTACTGAATCTTGCGGGACGGAAGCACTAAAAAAGCGAGATACTCTGCCTCTGACGCGCCTTTTTTAGTTCTTATGGGATGGAGCAGGATGGAGTGAATGTGTATGGCAACATTGGCAACGGACTGACAACTGACATTGATGACAAATCGATGTCTTTGAATCGATGTATCATCTATGCAGGGATCGTAGTTTTTTTGCATTAATGATTTTTAATTTTAAATATTTTAATAAATACCACATAAATCAAAAGTAACTCTCGAAATCTTTAAATACACTAAAAAAACAGTTTTATATCAATAGTGAAGATGTACGAAGGATGTGGAGAAAACAGTGCCCATACAAATAAAATTAACATTTTGGTATGCTACACAATCGATATTTTTGTACTTACTGTCCGAAACGTATAAGAATAGTAATGGTATGACTAATGCATTTATCTTTCGTCATTTTCCAGGACTCTGAAGTGGTATTAGGCCACCGTATAGTTCAAACTCCTGACGTGAAATGGCTGAGCCTACCAGATATTTACCAGAAGTTTTATCGTCCCAACTTCTACGATATTGGCGGCACGTATATGCAGGATGTGGGAGACTATTGGTTCTCATACAAAACTGAACAAGTTGGTGATATTTTCCTGCTCCACCTCTTCATCTGTAATCACGGCGTAAATTCCTTTAGCGTTGCAGTGAACTGCGGTAACCATCTTACAATTGACAAGAAATCTAACAGAGTGTTTTTGCAGCAGTACCTCAAAGAATTCCAATTGAAACAGCTCTCAGAATTGACTCATAGTTACCTTACCACTTACAGCTTTTCGCACCTTGATGTCGAAGTTTTAAAAAATAGGCAATTTTATATTGCGGTGTTATTTCCATTTGATAAGAAAGAAGGAGTAAGTTTGGATGTGATTAACAATATCAAAATGAACCATGATTGTAGTGCGCTTTTGATTGATCCCATTGGCTATGACTTTATCATAGAGGCTTCAGATGGAACCAAGTTTCAGATCCACAAAGTTATACTAGCTGCACATAGTGAAGTCTTCAAGGCAATGTTAAAGGAAGAGACCGCGGAGAGCCAGAACAGTCATGTCAAGCTTATTGATGTTGGTGAGGAAGATCTACGCTGCATGCTTGAGTTCATCTACTCGGGAACAGTAAAAGATGTTGATAACATCAATTTTGGTAGTATGCTGATGTTAGGTGACCGATATAACTTACGAGGTCTCATGAGATTGTCTGAATTTGCACTCTCTGAACAGATAGGCTTGGACAATGCTATAGATATTTTAATTATAGCCGATATGTATGATTCAGATTTTTTGAAGAATGAAGCTTTAAAATTCATTAAAAATAATACGGAAGTGCTTCAAAGTAGCACTTTCAAAGAGCTGAAAAACCCTGATTTAATAAGGCAAGTGTGTGCCTATTTGGCTATATAAAGTGTAGCCTGTATGTGATGTAAATTACTAAAATCAGAACAGGATCTGAAAATGGTCTATCTATGTGTTCTATGTTTCATCCAAATCTTTTCAGCAGTTTAAGCTGATGTTATAATGGAATAACAATCATCTAAAGATGTTCTCAAACTTTCTCATATATATCATTAGTAGGATTACACTCGTTTTTGGTCATTGATGTATTGATTACCATTCCAAGCTAAAGGAAATGTTAGTAGTTATTAAGTGTAGTATATTTAATACTGAAAAAAAAAAAATTAAAAACTTAATATCATTGTCTATATAGAACAAAATAGAAACAACTATAATTTATTAACATATGAATTTAATGTTATTATAGTTGGTAGTTGCATTCTCCGGACTAAAGAAAAAATATAGACGGAACATATAGAACTTGCATGTGAAGCTGTGTACAGTAATACCAAAGTAGGTACCATTTCACTCGTACTCATGCACACAAAGAATACGAGAGTATTCTTTGTGTGCATGGTGAGAGTTTGATTGTGACTCCACTGGTGTTACAAATGTCCATAGGCCACGGTAACCACTTTCTATCAGTTGGGGCGGGTGCTTGTCTGTGGTATAAAAAAAAAAGTATTACTTCGCTTGGCGTCACAGACACTAGTTCTATACATTCCATGTTTGTTATTCTTAGTCTGAGGTTGCATTATATGGGTGTATCATGTTATAATCTGTAGCACTGTAAAATGATGTTGAATCTGCCATATGTAATGTTTATTTATAAGCTAATAGATGTGATATTAAAATGTAAATGGAATTACTTTGTTGTATTAATTAAGGTATTGTGCATAATCAAATAAAAATCTTTACATAGTCATAAATATATTTTATGCATATTGTGAGTCAGTACAGTGGGTTCCTATTTAGGTACAAATCCAATTTGTACCTAAATAGGAACAAAAAATGTACCTGATCTGATAAAAATTGTACCTTAGTACCATAGTGCAATTTTTATAAGGTTAGGGACTACTGCATACCTTCAAATGGATTTGTGTAAAGTACACGTGGACTCCTATATATTGTGATGAAATTATTGCAATACAGTACCTTCATATTATTTTTTTTATACCACTTAGGTGACAGACAAGCACACGGCCCACCTGATGATGAAAGCGGTCACCATGGCCTATGGACGTGTGCAAAACCAAGAGAGTCACACTCGCGCTGCCAACCCTGCAAGCATTGAGTTTCTGTGCCTTCAGTGTAAAAGACAAAGCAGGACAAGCTTATGATTTTTCCACTGACAGCACAAAAACCCTCCAGTGAGCTCTGGCTACCCTACTCACCACCGGGAACACAACACGAGGTTATTATGGCCGCGGTATTCTGTAAGGCGGAGGTACTTCCCCAGTCGGACTGCTCAATTGGACGGAAATACCGTCGTGTCCTACTTCATTATTATAAAAAAAAAAAAAACAAAGTGAGTCATCTTGTATATAATTGACCTTTGTTTATTAATCCCTTGTTAAAACTGCACACACAAAAAAATGAAAAACATGTCATACAGAAAACGTAAAAATAAACTTTATTGAATTTAAAACATAACTGCATCGTTATATGGGAAGTATAATTAATAGTTTTAATAAATATTACTATTATGTATTAGTACATAGATACATGTAGTACAAGTGAGGTCGCTCGCAGGTCACCTGCTCACTCCGCAGCAGGGAGCTTTGCCCTGTGCCCTGGTCGCAGCGCACTCGTTGGCTAAATAATCATTTTGGAATGTTACTGGAAGTCTTCGTTTCTGCGGCAAACAAACATTTTCTTCATTAAAAATGTTAGTTCACGACTCACGTTCGGGTGTAGTGCGACAAAGGCTTTAGTTAATCACCGAGTTACGAGATGTGGACTGTTGACATCGCAGCGGCCGTCGGCGCCCCGGTAGCCATGTACTGCGAGATGCTAAAGCGCTGGCGGTCAATGCAACAAGCCTAAGCGTCGGCGAAGCTCACTGCGGGCGCCGTCCCGCGATGTCAACAGTCCAGGATAGCGTTGCGACTACGTTAAATAGCGATCATGTACGTAACTAACTAAAGTGGTACTCATTCAACTGTACTACGCTCCGTCGCTTCTAGTCGGCGCTACGTGGTCCCAAGACCAGTGTTATTACGTCACACGGTATCTAACTTCGACTCTATACATCCATTCGTATGCGTCAGCGAGGGTCCGACGTGGTCAACATGCAGGATAAGCAAGAAAAAAGGCCAATAATTGTCTTATCGTTTATTGATAATTACTGGAACCGGTACACAAGAACGAAATAGAATAAATCTCTCATGAAGGATACGCGTCCATGTAATGATCGCCTAAGTCTTAATGGCTGTAATCGGATATAAAAATAAAAATACATGAACCCCTAGTTACTTTCATATTGTATGCAAGCTACAGTACAATGCTACGACTCGTCAACTGAGACTTACTACAATGTTATATGATTTATATACCACAACTCTCAAATTAGACTATAATACATGTTCACTTACATGAGCATGGAATACTCGAGTTAGCGGATAACATACATTACTGTGCCTTGTGCCTTGTTACATTATGTTGAGCTGTCGGTAATTGGCCACAGGATTGTAATTATCGTTAAATTAAATCAGTGACTGTCCCACGACACAGAATAGCCCTGAGTGATCGACTGTTGAGAAGCGCCTCAGCTTCCTTATGTAAGACAGATAGCAGACGAGCTGTTAGACACCCCTTGTTCACACGTTACATGACACAGGTGGGGGCTCCCGCGCGGTCGCTGGCCGTACCATGAGGGCGCGTGCCTTCCCCGCCGCTGCATGGTACATAGCTACCGAGTAAGCCAAACTTCCGCTGAACACTTCAAGACTGAAGCTTATTTGTAAGCGTGAAAGTTAGATTTAGAGACAGAAGGAACACAAAATTTCATTGAGCGATGTACAATGTCATACAAGAACGATAAAGATTTCTAAACATTAATTATTGCTATGAGCTTAAATATAAAAAAAATATGTTCTTATACAACACCCTCGCAGCATGAAACTAGATGACGTGGTGACGGGAGGCACAGTCCTCGCGTGACGTCACGCGCGGCCAGTATGCGGTGTACACGGCAGTACGCGGTGTGGGAGCGTCTGTGTCAGAGTGCGGGAGTGCGCCGGCCCGCGGGCTGTCACTAGCGTTTACCGTTGTTGTACGAGAGACTCCTCAGCGGCGCCTTGAAGTTTGCCGCCGCCTGCTGTTGGATCTGGTACGCGAGGGGGTGGATCTTGAACCCGTACAACCTGCCACAAGCAATACATAACAACACAATACTCATAAGCCCTTACTAATAAAAAAAATACACAAGTTATTATATACAAATACAACTGATCCCTCGAAATTTCCATAGAGAATTTTGACATAACAGCAGTAATATTTTATTGAAAAAAAACCGCGGTAGCCAAGTGGTATGGGAATGGACTGCTAAGACGAGGTCGCGGGTTCGATCCCAGGTTTTATCATGGCATACAGCAATGACTTTTCGATGCTTTTCGAAGTTATGTGTGTATTTATTACAGGTTTATAAGTGCCCGGTTAATGGCAATAGGCTCGCCATCTATTATATTGGGACATAAACTGGCGAAATATGGGTGCTAGCACCTCTGCCTACCCCTTCGGAGATGTAGGCGTGAGTTTATGTTATGTCTAAGGGTCATAATGTAGGCTAGACTCATTGCTGCCGTGAAAAAACAATGTTAATGACAATACTCAAAGCATAAGTAATAGAAATAAATACTGATTTGATTTGTTAAAAATTGCTATAAGCTGCGGCACGCTATGATGGCCGTTTGGACACGACTGGTTTTGCTCATTTTCTCTTTGTTGGTGTGTAAAGTTTGTTTTCTGCTGTGCCAGTCTCGCCATATTTTTCTTTAGTTATTCGTCTAACAGTACGTTGTCCAAAATTAAGCGGACTAAAAATGAGAAAACGAGCATAACCAGTCGTGTCAAAACGGCCATTATAGCGTGCCGCAACTATAACAAAACATCACGTGATTAATGGACAGTTTCTAATTTGGGGAAAATATTTTATTTTAATTATGTATGGGAATGATGTACAGGTGAAAAGAAAAATGTATGGGGATTTAAATTAACATGGTCACTCATATTAGTACTAAATAACCGGGATATTTACTATATTGTACACTCAGAAACTCAGAACAATACAACATGGTAAATATCGCGATTACTTTAATACTAAAATGTATGGGGATTTAAATTAACATGGTCACTCACATTAGTACTAAAGTAATCGGGATATTTACCATGTTGTACACTCAGAAACTCAGAACAATACAACATGGTAAATATCCGATTATTTTAATACTAAAATGTATGGGGATTGAAAAAATGTATAGGGATTTAAACTATCATGGTCACTTACAATAGTATTAAAGGAATCGGGATATTTACCATGTTGTATACGCAGAAACTCAGAACAATACAACATGATAAATATTCCAATTACTTTAATACTACAATGCATCGGTATTGGAAAAAATGTGTGGAGATTGTAAAAAAAAATGGGGATTGGAAAAATGTGTGGGGATTGGAAGAAATGTATGGGGATTAGAAAAATGTATATGAATTGCAAAAGATTAAAATTTTAAGTTACATCCGAAGCGATATATCACCCGGAATATTGAATGTGTACGTACCGGGGCACGAACTGCGATGCGGGCCGCTTAGGCCTGTACTCCGGGTGGACCATGAACACCATGTGCGGGAATCCAGTGCCGAAGTACGCACCGTCAGTGTGGTGGTGCCGCGACGACTTCGGTGTGTACACGTCCATGCAGCGCGGGCAGTACAGCTTCACCATGGCCTCGCCAGGCACGTCTGAGAGACCTGCCCATCGAACAAATTTAGAAAACGTCGATAGCTTAGAAGAAGAATTGCCGAAATTTTCTTACAGACTTATGAGTTCGTTATTCCTGTAATTTAATAGTTAATTCCATTATTTATATTTTGTTTGAAAGTTGATTTCATGATTTTACAACTCTGTATTAAATTTTGTTTTTTATTGGCCGCTTGATAAATTAAATTCGATCTTCCAAAACAGTACTTCCTAAATGCTATCCATTTTGATGATACATTTCGTATTACTTTTTTAAAGCTGTCACTTTTCAAAAATGTAATAAAAGTGTTGGTGTGTTGTCTCATTCATACATAAAAAAATAATAAAATTTGGATTTGTCATTCCTAAAAAAATGCAAAAATGATTCTTATTTGGATTTGTTGTGACACTTTGTAAGTTTAGTTTTAATTATCTATCTATGCAAAATTTGCTCTTTGAATAAAAGTTTAATAAGTTCAGATTCAGATATTTTTAAAATAGACACAATTCTGAGGTTATCTGACGTAGTCGCAGGTATCAGCTAGTGATAAGAAATAGTAAAATACTCACCAAGTGGAAGCATGGGTTGACATTCACAGTACACGCGAGGGCAGTGTCCAAAATCGCCAGTTTGGAATTTCTCTAACATTTGTCCAATACCTCTGTAAACAAAAAAAAACAATCACATTAGTCAACTACTTTTGTTCAGGACAAAACATCTTTCTTTTTTTAACCAGCACAATAGGGCTGTCTTAAACAGAGTGGCACCCACTTTCTTAAAACCGGCTTTTGGTCTCAATGCCGATTAAGTTGTTACCTCCCAAATCCCTATCCCCCGCCGGAGCCAGCGGAAGTGGTTATATCGGTCACAAACCGACCAAAACCAACGACCTCGGGCCATCAGTTTCAGAGGTTAAGGTAGCCTCTGTCATATTCCTCGCACCCCGGCTGACCCAAAGCCATAGAAGCCCCCGCTCACCTCCCCCGGGTGAGTGACTACAGTGTCATATTCCCCAGAACATGACGGGGCGTATCACACCGACGTCTGAGCTTGTTACAGCTAGGATGGCCAGGTGGCTCCACCTGGTACTCCTAGGCTCGCACTCATGGAGTGTGGGCATGTATTATTGTGTTTTGAAAAAAAAAAACATACATACATTGATGTACTATTCTAATATATAGTATGTACATATTTTAAATAAGCGAGACAGTATCAATGTCCCGATGATGTCATGCTCTCAATTGAGTCATTGATTTATTATCAACATTTAAATTACATATAGATGAAGCCCGGCGCGATAATGTAGTTAATTTTGAAGGACTGTTTAGTCCCAGAGCGCGACTAGACATACCGAACAGATAATAATAGATTTATAAGATATTTGTTGTTTACAAAGAATGCTTACCTTCGTAAACAAAAATCGCGGGAAAAATTTTCTAATTTTAATGAAAGAAGAAAAAGTAGGGAAGCTGTTTCCGGGCTTCGAGGTAAAGGCTTTGGACTCAACTTTGAAAATAAAACTAGAACCCGACTACGGAAAAATTACGCCCTCAAAAGTATAAAAGACAAAAATATCAGGGATAGCTGTGGTCATATACCACTTTAACAATACATTCTAGGCAAATATTTTTTGGCAAGCAACACCTATTATTAATACATATTTGAAATGTGCTAATTAAGCCACTTCAGTTGATACCAAACACTGCATATTTAACTCTGTATTTTTAACACACTAATTTATGACAGCTAGAGGGCGATTTAGTGACGCGTCATATAGCCTATAACCAGTGGACGACCAAGACGCATCTAACGATACCTCATTTAACCAATTCTAATAAGCAGTTGCGGAGCTAATTTTCTTTAGGTTCATGATTGAAAAGTTGGTACCGCCTGTTATCGTTTCGATATTTTTATATTTTTTGCAAATAAGCACAATTCATGTCATGGTACGCGCTTACCGTGAGCCTACGCCTACTTAATGCAACATTAGTGTTGCCAAAACGTAGCATACGTTGAGCTACAATACGTTGACAAATATACTTTTACTTTTTTTTTTTAAATTTATACCACTTAAGTGTGGTAAGCAAGCAAACGGCCCAACCGATTGAAAGTATTTACCGTGGCCTAAGGACATGTACAACACCAGGGGAAGCAAATTCATGCTTCCGACACTGTAAGAACCTTCTAATGCCCTTCTTAAAGAACTCAAACAAAAATTTCACCAAAGATATGCCGTTGACATGACAGACGATGCATTTTATGAAAGAGGTTAGTATATCACACTGGGACATATTAGATACATAGGGTAAAAGTATAGATAGGAGGATATGTGTTGACCCCAACATACATACATACGCCAATCACGCCTTTATCTCCGAAGCGTTATTCAGAGATGTATTAACACCCACATTTCACCAATTATTGAATTCAGTCTCAGGTATCGCAATAAATTGATTTGAATTGATTTGATAATAGGGGGTAAGCTTATTGCCATTTTCCGTGCACTATTGTTGACTCAAGCCATGCATTTGTGGCTGGGTTTGGGCTGTATATATCTGTCTGATGTTAAACAGCGCTATCCCTTAGTCGCCTTGTACGACACCGCATGGGATGAGATGGAGTGGTCCAAATTCTACTCTGCCGGGAACCACGCGGCTTTGACAAATTCAAATGGAGCTGTCCAACTTACCTATTAGTTAAAATATAGCGTGCGTGTATCAGTCCGTAGAGGATCTCCGACGCTTGCTCCACCAGATCGGATTGATTCGGGTTGTCATCAAGGTCATCGTCTGAAAGTAAACATACAATCAATTACTTGTTAAAACTTAATATGAATACGGATAAATGGCGGCACTGAGGTGTCGCAATGAATGAAAATAATAAACAAAATAAAACTAAAAGCCGACTACAGAAACATCACGCTCTAAAAAGTGTTAAACAAGAAAATATCAAGGATAGCCGGGGTCCTTCGAGCCGGATCAAAAGTATGTCTGCGCTGTTGAATGTGGCGCACACAAAACTTTGTTGCTTGAAATGATAAGTCACTGATGGATAAAATGAGATGCGTTTATTGATCACTTAACTATCCCGTAACTAATGCTAAAATGGATTGATGAGTACCGCTTATTATGAACTGTGAATGCGTACTGTCGCGAAAATATACAATTTATGTAAGGCGATAGAAAAGTGCTGATGTGAATGATGCGCGCGTGACATGTACGATATATGACTCGCACAGCCACTTTTTCCTAGAATGTATTGTTTTGTTAGACTAAGTGGTATACGGCTATCCTTGATATTTTCTTATTTACTTAACACGTTTTAGAGCGTGATTTTTCAGTAGTCGTATATTAAGTATTCATATGATTTTGGGGCAAGCAATAGGTTTAATTTACACATATTTGAAATGTGCTAATTAAGCCCTTTCAGTTCATACGACATATTTATCTCAAATTTATTTTTTAACACAGTACTTTATGACAGCCAGAGGGCGCCACATTAGATTTAGTGACACGTTATATAGCCTTAAAACCAGCGGACAACTAAGACGCTTCTAACGGTATCTTATTTGTCCAGTTTTAATAAGTGGCTGAGGAGCTATGAGGGAACAGATGAACCTACATACATACATAGCCTGTCAAAACATAACCCTCCTTTTGCTTTGCCGTAGACGGGTAATTGTTGTTAATACTGTTGATTGATAGCACTTGGTGGAACCTGACACATTGTATTTTATTTTTCACCTGACCGGTTTCGCCAATACAAACCTTTGAGAATGTCGAGCCGTGCCGTCAGGTGAAAAATAAAATAAAGTGGAAAAGTATAGCATCTTATTCAAACAAAATTATCATATTCAAATCTACACACATTGAGAACTCACTTGTACTTTTCCACATTATTTTTAATTGTTATTAGACCTGACCGGTTTCGCCTTATGGCATCCTCAAAGGTTTACAATGACGTTTAAAAAAAATATCATCATAAACCTTTTAACAATTAAAAATAATGTGGAAAAGTAGAAGTGAGTTCTCAATATGTGTAACAACAAATTCCACAATTGCCATCAATCAACAGTTTAAAAAATATTCAAATATATTTCATGGTACACTCTATGTCTGCTGCTGCCCAGAACCCAGATCTCTTACTGGTAAGCGATTTTGCTCAGATTAGTAGGATTTTTCCTACCAATATGAGTAAAATTGTCCTTTGTGGCAAAAAGAAAAGCAATAATACAATCCAACAGCATGCCTAATTTGGTAGAACTTGTATTTATTCTACATCATTATTACACCTTACATGTATAATTATAATTAATATGTAACATATTCAGCAATAAAAAAGAAATGTTTTTTTTTTAAATTAATATTTTACAACATTCTAAAAATCACTATCTAGACCCATGGTAAGTATAGTTTAACTAGCTTGTGTTATGGAATCTAGAATGCGGATAAACATACTTAGATACCATATTGTTTTGTGTTGGTTTTGTGTCTGACACAATTTCTTACGCATGATTACTACGTGTTAATCACTTAATTAGCAACATTTAATTTCACCCTTGACTTCAATTCAATATAGGTCAGCATAATAATAATTAATGGAGCATGTAATCTCAATTATCACAAAACTATAATTCTGTTTCAATTCATTCACATTACAACAACCTACATTTTGACAGTAATATTTTTTGATTCCACATGATACTAATTCCCTATAAAGAGACCAACCTATTGGACAATCTAAGACCAAGACCATTCGATCAAGTGTGTTTGACCCTCTTGGGAGAGAGAAGTGTAAAATAATGATTGATGAAATAATAAATCAATATTCCACGACATTCTACACAACACTATCTAGACCCATGGTAAGCGTAGCTTAACTAGCTTGTGTTATGGAATCTAGAATGCGGATAAACATACTTAGATACGTTTTTTTTGTAAATACATACATATTATACATAGAAACACCCAGACCAATGCAAATATACATATTCATGCATACAAATTTACTCATACCTATGTTTACTATAGTGAATAGATCAATTAAATTAACTGATAATTATAGGTAGGTAACTAGTTGGTACCTGAAGCTTCACCAGCATGTACTTGCTGGTAATGGTAGCCTAATCTATAAGAACCTACACTATAAAATTCAGCACAGAGTGGTTCATAATTGGGTATTTGACGGACTAGTGATTAGTCATACTTTTAGTCAAAATGGTAAGTTGTAAAGAACGTCATAATATTCAATGGTCAAATAATTTACTATTATAAGATGGGTGGATAATTAAAAATAAATAAAAACGATAAAAAATAACTGACGCAACTTTTACCGCTCTTTTATCATTCTTAATTTAATGTCAGTTTTTTCCATTAAAGAAAAATACGCAATTGGAACTCACTGCCAGATGGCATTGTTAGTGCCATTTCTATAAACTAAAAACTAGAATAATAACTGGCTCAGACTAGATTTGGTGCAAAGATTTTATCTATAGGCATCATGAAAAGCTTGGGTGTCGTTGGGGCCCCACCAAAATCTCCAGGGCCAAACTAACCTCACTAAATATATCTAATAATGGGGTCACTACTACTTCTAATGGAGACACCATTGATTAGATTGTCTGTGTGGGTCAATACATCCATTTCCCCTATATAATGACTGCCATAGATATTCATATGAGACTGGCAACTTAACTTGGCTCTCCGATGCACAAGTCGTGGAGTTACAGAAGTAATGGAGTTTAGATGTAACTGGTATTGGTAAAAGATGATTTAATTGATTTTTAGTCACTTAGTATGATGATTATTCAAATCAATTAAGATAGGAAAACCCCAAGATAGTTGATATCGTGTCACAGGCTGGTATCTGGAACTCCACATCATGGCACATTAGACCCAAGAAATATTATAGGAAGATTGAGATGGCTTCAGGAGTGGTTCGCTATCTTACCAATGTGAGGGAAAGATTGCAGGTTCATATCCCGCTTGAACTGATTTAATTTTTCATATCTTATTGAATAAAGAATAACTCATAATAAATACTCTTTCCACACAAGACTCTCTAGACCCAAAGTAAGCATAGTTTAACTAGCTAGTGTTATGAGTTCTAATGCATACAAATATATTTAAATACTTACATTTCTTTTGTGTATTTTTATACATAAAATTATGTTTATATACATAGAAACATGCACACAAATGTAAATAGACAGAGTCACATATACAAATATTAGTAGTGAGTGGTTACCAAACATGAACAGATATCTTAAACTTATTATATCTTTATTAAGAGCACATAATCTTGAAAAACTATCTGGTTACCCATTATCTTACTATAAGGAAATTTACAGCTAATATAAGTACATATACAGAAGTAAGAAGAAGAAGGCCACTTAAAAGTTTTCACAAGTAAACAAGACAATGAATATTAAATATTAGCAAACAACAACAGGAAATAAGTACACCACCCCTGTTATGTGTACCAAAACTTGTTAGTACATAACTATCTACCACTAAAAAGTATTGTATAGTGCATATGAGTGTGACCACTTAGCACTAAATATATGTTTCTTTCTTTCTTTCATATAACTAGTCTAACATACTACTATAACAAACATTTCTCGCAATTCTATAATTATGTAGATCAGTCTTCCAAAAACATATGTGTCAAATAGTATTACAAAGATACAAAGGCCTAGCAAATAGCCATGCCAGAAAATGTGTCCTTAATAAAAAAAAAGGATTTCATTGTCAACACCAGTTATTGAAAATGAGTATTAGCTATATAAATAGAACTGTAATTAACCTCAACAATGTATGGTCTGCTAGTAATATGAGGGACACTCACCTGGCTCCAGATCTAATATCATATCCAAAGCTTGTCTGTAGTGTGGCACTTGCTCATTGAGCCCAGTCAAGTTAAATTTATCATTTATGTAATCCTCATCGACCTGAAATGTAATATTGAATTAATACTAAACGAAATCGAAAACACAATTCAATAAAATCGAACTATGTACCTCGCAGAAGAACTCATTGCCCCGCAGCCCGCAGAACCATGAAATCCATGATACCTCCTCCGAGCTGCTCATTTTCCTAAAATAATTAATGTTTTATAAGCATAAACCGTGTCTGTACCCAGTTTCGGACATAAAAATCCAACGCTTCTTACTCCACACTGTTACAACAAAATTCTAAGCATTCCAACGTTTTCACCTGTTTTTTTGTGGTTTTTTCGAAGTTCACACCGTAGTTTTGTCGTGTTATATCGATTTCACATTAATTATGAGCAGATATACGCGGAATAAACAGATTTTAATGCAATATATTGATGACAAACCTCACCTTTTCGTGCCTTGATTAGCCACGCTTGACGGGAGGGTATCTTGGGATGAGGGAGAGAGAATTTTCAATTTGCTATGTTGGGTGTCACAGAATAAAAAAACCGTTGTCTATGGGTTAAAGTAAACTTCATACAAATTAATAAAAGCAAAATTTCATTCTTTTTAACTGAGTACAATTTCCTGTCAACAATATTTTAGGACATATTTACTGTAAGTGATTCCTAATTTCAGTATTCTTCGTACTTAATGCAACGCATTGACCTCCAAATGAAATGTAACGGAATACTTAATTTAATTATTTAATATTGATTGTATTTGATTCATTATCGATGTCACTTACATGGTTATGAATGTTATGAACTTCCATAAATTTATTTAAAGAATCAACTCAAACAAAATCAGGTAAGAAACAGTGGAAGTAGATAGACAGGTACTGGTGCAAGATTATCGACTGACGGCTGAGTACGAGGCCAATAGTGGCAGTAGGCTTCCGCCCACTAAGTCGTCATGAATCAATGGTCACCAGGTACTCCACGGTGGAGGTGTTCCAGTACCGCAGTCCAGCAGTACAGGATTCGGGGTCATTTCCACTAACGGAGATTCGAGAAACCGAAGAACGGCTTCAGGAAGGTGATAGGTACCTACTTGATCTTACTCGCCATGATGGAATGATTCGCCTGTCGTCACTGCAACTGCGTCGAAGACTGATAGTATATGAAAGATTGCGTATGAACTTTAGACCATACTTATCCATTTGTAGATACAGCAGTCAAAAATAGATTAATGACTCTACTAATGAAGTTTTAATAGCTGGAGTAATTGAATACGCTAATATCATATGTTTATTAATTAGACTAGTTAAGAAGGAACTAATATACCCTATCACCTATATTAATCTAAGTAACAAAGAAAGCCAATTTAATGGGTGAATCAGTCACAATGTTGCCCCAAAAGGTACTGAGCAACTCGTTAACTGTAGTCAGAATGACTCAGAAAATTATACCTACGAGCACAGTGGTGATGGAGTGTCTCAGTGGTGGAAGGTGGTACAAATATGTTTAAAGCATGGGTCTTCCCATGCAAATAATGTATTTATGCAATTTTATTCATTTCATGGGTATGTTAATGATATTAATTAATCAAACGTAAATAAATTAAACTTAAAACACAAATTAAACTAAAATACATACAAGAAAAGTATCAATTTTTTTTAATGCATAGT
This sequence comes from Eilema griseolum, assembly GCA_963662185.1. Lineage (NCBI taxonomy): Eukaryota > Metazoa > Arthropoda > Insecta > Lepidoptera > Erebidae > Eilema > Eilema griseolum. The sequence goes on from OY759232.1 coordinate 3,675,598, forward strand.
TTAGAAACTATAACACAAGCTAGTGAAGCTGTGGTTCATAGAATCATATTATTGTGCTTACTTTAGGTATCGTAGAATTTTACTAAATTGGATGTAGATGGTAGATAGCAGTAGATAGTGCTGTGTAGAATAAAAAAGTAAAATATCTTGAATGATTGAATGAATGCTGCGTTCAGTGCAAGTGAGTGAGTGAATGTATATGTATAGACTATAGAGAAGACCCATGTTCCTCAATATATTTTTTGGAAGGTTTTTGGTATGGTTACAAGACTTTTAAGACATTGGTTCGGTAATAGTATAACTTGTTATATTGTCAAGACAGTATCCATACACTGAGTGAATCATCTTTTCGACGGAAAGTTACGACGATAAGATCATTTAATCTTATTTTCGTGTTTCTGACGTTCTACCAAGATGGTCTGGGTCCACGCCAACCTCACTTGCAAGGTGATGACGGGCGAATGATAGACGCTCTAGACTGCAAAGTGAAGGAGGGAGAACCGGAAGGCTGAGCCAGAGCTTTACGTTCACCTCGACCTCGGACGCAATCATGAAAATGCATCTCCATGATGATGATGATGGCTCTCATGTTTTAATTTTATTAATAATATTTTAATATTACATTGTTTGATTAGACATTTAGGGCCAAATCCCACTGAAAGAGCAGCGGCCTACAGCAGCCAGTTTGCAGTGCCATAGGCCACGGTAACCACTTTCCATCGGGTGAGCCGTGTGCTTGTCTGCCACCTAAGTGGTATAAAAAAAAATGATTGCGAGAAGGCTCGAGCTCAACAGCCTTCAAATGACTAAGAAATCTTTTTATCCGGTGGATAACATTCAATTAGTCTCGTATTTGACCACTATTTCACCTGTTGCTAAGTGGCGATATGGTCGACTATGGAGCACGTTTGCCTAGAAGGGGCTTGGAGGAATTAGGTTGTGCAACTCCAGCGCACACTCACCGACCTCTTGGCTCGTTTGTATATCATCTCATGTGCTTGAAGCTGGTATTTTGCTTAATCGTCTTAGAAGTTCGAGCAGTAATTCCATAAACGATCGAACTTGTGCTTGGTAAAGGATGAGCAGCTGTTCCGGCGTGTCGTGACGCGCACCTTCTATAGAATGCCCAGCTTTTTGGCAGCGATTTGAGTCTTTGCCTCAATGTATGTGCCAAAGTTGAGGGTAGGAAGGAGTAACAGACACGTCAAGAAGTTGAAGGCAGTCGGTTGTCAGTACGGGAGCACCTCGAAAAGTGGGGTTCGGCTGGAATTGATTTCGCTTCGCAGTGAAGAGGCACACCTGGGTCTCGGTTGCGTTGGAGTTCCCCAATCGGTATATATATATATATATATTTTATACCACTTGGTTGGCAGACAAGCACACGGCCCACCTGATGGGAAGCGGTTACCGTGGCCTATGGACGTATGCAACACCAGGGGTGTCACACTCGCGCTGCCGACCATAAATATATATATAAGTAATATACCATAAGTATTTAGTGTGCTAACTATTCAAATCGATTTACTTATATAGAAAAAAAATAATTGATTCAAACCTGCGATCTTTCCCTTACAAGGGGGAATGCTCGGACCACTGAGCTATCGAACCTCGCCTGAAGCAAAACGTGGGTTCGAATATCGCCTCAACCGCTTCAATTTTTTCTAACTTAAATATGTAGATCCCCAATTGAACGGTTTTGACAGAACCTATTTTACACGGTAGTTTTATTTTAGCAATTTGTCAATATAGAAAAGCAGGCAGATTTGTTAGTATTAGTAGTAGTAAAGAGAGTGCTGGAACACAAATAATAAACAGGTCAAACTCATAAATTGCCTCGGAGTTGGACAAGGGTTGCGTGACTTACATGCAATTTTTTTTCCAAACATTCCTCCACCACCGGAGCCGGTTGGAGAGGTTATGTCGGACTCGAACCGACCAAAACGCACGACGCCGGTGGGTCGTTTATGGTTGCTGAAAGTGAGGTTAACAAGCATATCCCTCGCACCCCGGCTGACCCAGGGACATCTCTCTCGATCTGGCCCTCTCCTCGGGTGTGGGGACCACAGAGTCCCCAACTCGTCCCCGGAAATGGGGAGGAGTGCGAGGCGCGCCACTGCCGCGGACTTACATGCAACTGATAACAAGATGTGTAAGAGTTGAATTTTATTTATTGTTTTCTACTAACACTGAGTAACATATTTTTGACTTTAACATAGACACCAAATTATTTTTTTCTTCACTTCGCCTGCTTTGTACCAGTCATTTAAATGGCATACAAATAAACCGTCTTTAACCATCCATGTTCTAAAAAATGTACGAATGCTTTCTTTTTAAACATACAAATATATATTATATTCTCTCTTACCTATCTCATATTAAAAGGCGGTAAATACAACATTGACATTTAAAAACTGTCACTAAAAACGAGGCTAATAGGCTATTTGACAATTTTTTATTATTATTCAATAATGACCACTGTGATAATAAAATTAAACGCTAAAGTGAAATATTCTTACAACAAACGTTTTAAAGATAATTCTTTTAGAAAATTCAATTTTGCGCGCTGCCCGAAAAAGCTTCATATAAAATCGTACTTGCGAGTGACGTCACACGCCAGTAAAGGTGTGGACTGCAAGAAAATTTGGCATTTATCGTGGTCTACGTTGCGTTTACACGTATATAGTTTATGATAAAATTAATTTGTAATTTAATGAGGAATGTAAGTCATAATTTGGGACTGCTTTTAATTGTTTAATTTTTGGCTTACATTGGAAATTAAAAATTATGAAAAGTCAATTTTGCAAAGCATATTTTATGGTAACAAACTAACATTTTAAGCAGTATCGGGAAGAATCGGATGACCTTGTCAAATAGCCTATTTATCTGCCTCAACGCAAGCATGAGTGCAACAGTAGGTACATGTACCGATCAGTAAAACGAAGAACAAAGCATTACTTCTGTTAAACAATATCGTGATGTTATTGAGATAACATATCTACCTCATTTTAATAGAAGACCATTACCTAACCACATCATCCATGTTTACACTTATGAGCGCGCATAGACAGTCTATATAATTATATCGCCATTCTGTGAATCCGGTCAATATAAACATTGGATATTATGGGTGAGCAAAACGCGCTTATTCATATGGCATGTACCCTGTGAAACACCTACCGGATATCAGGTGTTCCAGGGTCACTTTTTTGTGCCCGTAGTTCATCTGGGTCTAACTGTATCATCGAGCCCTGTCTCCGATACATTTCAACACTATAGCTATGACATCATCTCTAATTAATCAACTGCTTTTTAATGTATGATTCTGAGGAAGACCGCAGACAGCAGCAGCAGACGTAGAGCATACCATGAAATAAGACTTGAATATGATAATTTTGTTTGTTATTTTAATTCATTGCGACTTCTCTATAGCGCCGTTTATTCGTAATCAAGTTTAACAAGCAATGTGTGTGAAAAACAACAAGAAAAAGACAAATGAGTGGATGTGCCCCGTAGCACATATTTTTTTATTTGAACCATTTATGTGCGATCGGATGACGTGTCGTCTCTTCTGCTGCTGCTGTTGCGGTCTGCGGTCGGCCTTAGAATCATACCTTTAAGGCTATAATATAGAATATACTTTATTACAATGAGTTTTAATTTTAGACACACCTTCAAAAATATAATAATAAGTAAAGAACCCGACTTTTTATTTGGCACGTCGGGAAAAGGGTGAGAGTCCAGCTATGATCAATTTTGTAGATAGAGCTATTGTACAACGTGTTTTTTACTAGAGTAGTTAAAACCATAGCTACAGCTCAAATATTAAACAAAAAACGTTTATAACTACTCTATAAAGTTATAACACTGTCAGATGTGCGAAAGAAGAACGCTGTAAGCCAAGCACAAAGCTGGGTTCTGTAACAGAACAAAGTTCACAAAGCTACTACCAGTATTACAATTACAAAATTTCAGAAACATACCAACTCGTATGTATAAATAGTTCGAAAACTAAATCGGTGACGTCACATTTGATAACGATCTTCATAAACAGAATAGTTTCGAGTCGACTGACAGCTTATGGTGTCTATTCCATCCTAAATCTGTATAAAATTAATTAGTTTGATTAGTTGGTAGGTTTATGAGGCTAACATTAAAGGTTACAATCAAGTTATATGGCAACTTTTTTTTACCAATATTAGAACCGTAATAATTGATAATCGACAGCTGAATCCGCTCCATGCTGTAAATTTGGTGACGTCGAGCACAAGTCGACAGTGATGTATGTTTATGTGCTCGACAACGTGACGTCATCAAATTTACAGATGCGAAATTGAAATCTCAAAGCGGATTCAGCTGTCGAGGTCGTTCGAAATGTTCTTACAGCATGTGCCTGCAGGATTCGATCCCGGGACATTCCCATCGTATGGCCGACTCCTTACCACTAAGCTACCGACGCTTAAAATTTTCGAGTCGCCAATAGCGTCTTAGGATTAGTTACGATACTAGAACATCAAATTTGCTTAGTATGACAATTGTTACAACAGAAAGTACGATCATCTACGAGTGCATGTATTATACACAAATGTATAGTATTAAATGATATTTTAAAGCATTTAGTATGCTAACTATTCAAATCGATTTAGATATAAAAAAAAAATGTAATCGGTTCAGGCGGGATACGAACCCGCGATCTTTCCTTTACAGGGGGAACGCTCTGACCACTAAGCCACAGAACCTTCGCCCGAAACCATCCAAATTCTTCTATTCATATATGTGTCTTATCCGCCTGAACCGATTACATTTTTCTATATCTTAATCGAAATTTAATGAATTTACAACAGATTAAATCTTTTAATTTAATTATTATGAATATTCAGAATATTATGATAAAATAAAGTATAGACATTATTTTTATTAGTATTGGCAACACACATTATTATAAAATCATTTGACCTTTTTTTTTATTTATTATGCCATCACGTTTACCCCTACCACCGGAGCCGGGTTAGATTATGTCAGACTTGAACCGACTAAAACCCACGCCACTGTGTGGGCCGCAGTTGCCGGAGATGAGACTATCTGAGATATATCCCTCGCACCCCGGCCCAAGACCATGGAGTCCCCATCTCCTCCCCGGGCCATACCCGAGGACGAGATGGCGTGCATCGCACTCCGCCGCTGACCATTTGATATGACCTCTCAAATGATAAGTACAAAAATATAATTACTCAAGCAAGTGGGCACAAAAAATAAATTTATGAAGATTGGTATTTAAAAGGGACAAGTTATATTATTAAAACAATTAATTCAATTTATTACCTCTTGTAATCAATTTAAATGCAAAATCATATTAAAAAAATATATATATATATAAATGAGAGGCAACTAGTGACACATGTCACATAGTTTGGTACTGAAATATCTTTTATAATTCTTAATACTAATGAGTACTTACATCTAGTACATAATTATTATAATCATTTTCGGTACTTGTCACACCAACCAATGAGAAACTAGTAAATCTAGATATTGAATATACACACAATACCAGTTGTTGCTAAAATTCTAAAACTGTATGTATTCTAAGGCTGTGTAGCGACGATAGTTTTTAGATAGTGGTGACCGATACAATACATTCCTATAATGACTGCTTGATTGGCTAGTTTTCTTATCACCAAGCAAGAATCGTTGATTATTGTTATGTTTATGTATTTTCTGTCATTGTGAAAAAACCAGTTGAGAGAGCACTCTGCTAGCTTAGCAAAATGTTACTTTCTCATTGGAGGGGGTAAGACTAGCACCTTATGATGATGACTTAAATGATGAATTGAAGAAATCAGCTTCTAATATTGCACCACAAAATTATATTACAATAAAAAAAAAATACAAAAAATTTAAACGCACCTTCAAGAAACAAAATAGAGGCCCTGAAAAGCGAAGAATAACTGTATTTACAGATTTATTGATCTGTTAGTAGTTGGTGCCTAGCCAGAGAGGCCATATTTCAATTGATTGGATCAAAGTATTTCAGGCACAATAAACACTTGTCATACATTTATGATTTTTTTATTTTTGCTGTTCCATAGGGTACACCCCTATAGAACACCGCAAAATAATAAAAATCCATTCATAATTGGTTTTGATATCGCGTAACATTGATAAAAATAAAAAATACTCATAGAACCTCCTCCTTCCTTTTTTGAAGTTGGTTAGGTGTTTTGACACCATGGCTAAAATATGAGTGTTAATACACAAATGCAATAAAATTCAGGGATATAAAAGTACGCTCAGCGTACATCAGTTTACAATAAAATTAATATCACTATTAGTTATCACTATCACCTAACCTGTTTGATTATATCCCTAACATTTAAAGCAGATTATGTAAAATGATTGCAAAAAGAAAAAAAAACTTCACAATATATGGTTAACGTAATAAATTGAATATATTATAATTTTATATCACCTCGCATTTTCAATATAACTCACTGCCTAGCAGAGGGAGATATCTTATAACTTCAAATATGATATTCAACTTGAATAATTATAGTATTTATATATCTGCCGCGTGGTTCCTGGCAGAGTAGAATTTCGACCAACCCATCGTACAAGGCGACTAAAGGATAGGGCTGTTTAACATCCGACAGACATATACAGTATAATAGTGCCCGGAATACGGCCATAGGCTCACCCCCTAATACGTGGGACCGAGTTCAGTGATTGGTGAAATGTGGGTGTTGATTCGCCTTTGCCTAACCTTCCGGGGATGGAGGCGTGATTATATGTATGTATGTATAATTATAGTGATACAATACTTACACACAACTACATAATATAGTGATACACTACTTACATTTTACTTCACCATTCAGAAGTACATTTTGTGTATTAAATTTTTTGGTGCCGAAAACTCAGTTTATGAAACAAATTCACTGTAGACAACATGATTGAACTTGTTTCAAAAGCGAGTTTTCGGGAGTGTATCATTCTCTCATTGTATGCATGTATTGAAACAGGAACTTAGTTAGTTCCACATCTTTAAGATTCATCCAAGCATCGGTCTTCATGACTTCAGGATTTTTTATTATAAAATCAAAAACCTTGTTCTGGAGTTCCTCAAGGTTATATTTTTTGGCTATAACAGCAACTTCAACCGCATTGCTAATAGTAATCTGATCACCAATAGTATGTTGCGCCAACATGAACAGTTGCGTAAGTTGAAATTTATCAGCTATCTCCAATAGTTTCAAACAGTCTTGCTTCATTACGTTCACAATTGTGCCCGTGTATATAAACTCTAAGAGCAATTCCATATCATTGTCACTGATATCAATTTTTAGTGATGTTAGCTTACTATTTTTGATCATGTTACGGAGGACGGGACTGTGTGCTGCCAACAATATTTTTTGTGTTGGAAACTCTTTATTAGAAGAAGATTCTAGAACAAAGTCTGTCTTGTCTTGTTTTGTTAGAAGTCCACTCAAGTCATGTTGAAGCTTTATAGATTTAATAATTTTCTCGTTCAAAACAAATTTTGGATTCATTTCAATTTTGATTGGTATTATCAGCGTACTTGTCTGATTGAAGAGAGTTAGCTCTATGGTGAAGCAGTAAGTTTTTATGTAATGATTTTGATTTGGCTTTGCAGATCGGAACGAGTATGATGTTGTCATGATAGGCGGGAGTACTAAAAGAGGTCCATCATCTTCTAGGACTTGTTTTTGTGTGAGTTCATTTGAATCTGAGACCTTCACAGAGAAGGATCCAGGATTTCTTTGGTTGACAAATAGATTGAGTAAGTGATTATTCCCATGGCATTTAGAAGATGTGAAATAGAACCACAGTTCTGGGTCTGCTCCTGCATAAGTCCCTCCAATGCCACCCTCACCACCAGAGGTCAATTTCTGGATTGCATCATAAATACATAGCTTAGATGCCTGTGCCGTTTGGCAGTGATACAGGGTTGATACATATCCATCAGGTTCCTTTAAAAAAAAAACAGATTATATAGTTTAGGCATGTACAACATATGAAATGCTGGAAATATATTGAGTTGTAACGCAAGCATTTAATTACAATATAATATTGTTTACATAAAAAATTGTAATATACATAAAAGACTACAATGTGTCTTCTATTATAGTTTTAGAAAATTGCTGTCTCACATGCAAACTCAACACTCCAATTGTACCATACAGCAAATATGGGCAGAGTATGTGTGATGCATAGAGAATAATAGCTAAAAATGCTAATAATCAATTTATACAATTTACACATGCATGGTTCGAGTCAACAATAGTGTCCGGAAACGGCAATAGGCTCACCCCCTAATATGTGGGGCCGAATACAATCTTTGGTGAAATGTGGGTGGTTATTCACCTCGCCTAACAGTCCGGGAATAAAGGTGTAATTATATGTTTGTATGTACATTCTCACATCAATTAAATTTAAAAATTTAAAAGTCATCATCATCCGCTGTGCCTATTTCCAACTCGGGGTGAGCTATCTAGTTTATGGCTGAATTTCGATATTTTTCGTGAAGAGACTGCTATCTGACCTCCACAACCCAATGGCAGAATCAAAGCATTGCATTTAGACCAGTTGTTGAACTTTTAAAAGCTCCAACTACTACGACTGCCATAGATATTCGTATGGCAACCAAGATCGACGTCTTATCGTGCTCTTCGAGGGACGAACAGCCCAATGCAAGTACCCATATTCAAGCATACATATATTTGCACTGCGCGGGAATCGAACCCGCGACTTCTGCGCGGCGACCGCGTTCACTGCCGCCACAGAGAATGCAATGTATTAGTTATGATAGTACTTTTCAAACAAGTCTAAACAAATTTGTATCAGAATAAAATATTCTAATTAAATTCAAGTTTTTATACATGTACAAATGCTCTTTATTCTATCAAAGTGCGCTTTAAGTAAATAATGTTACCTTCTGTTTTGGTTCTTGAAGTGGCGGTGTCGGGGGCGCGGATGGTCCCAACCCGTCTCCCTGAGCTCTATTCAGGATCAAATCAAGAGGATGACCTATCAACGCCATGATTCTGGGAGAACGAAAAACATTTATGAAAAAATTGCGAATTGCATCACCATTATAAACACTGATGCGTCATTCGTGAATAAATATCGATGAATAATAACGCCCGGTCCGGGCGCAAATAAGCAAGTATCTATATTAAATTATTACTTACTCTAGGTTCTGATAACACTGAATGATTGGGATTGTATTACAAACAAATCAATTGTGTAATATATTTGTCCCTTGTATGTATAATTCAATAATTAATTAAGCTATAATTTCAAATAGATATTTTTAAATATCATTCAATTTCTTTCCGAATTGAAGAATTTGCACAAATAGCAAAGAGTATATAATTTGCAGACCACAGACTACGTTGCTACATTGATCTACCATAGACGAGCGAGCAATAGACGACTACCAAACTACCACAGATAAAATAAACAGACTAAACTCAAGTGTTTCCAGTTCAATAAATTCAAATAAGTACTTATTCTAAAAGTATCTTCTATGGAACTTGTTTAGTGTAAGTTGGTTTTATAGTCACTCACAGCCATATACTTCTTAATATATTATACTATTACAAAATATATAGATGGGTCCTATGTATCTGGGCCAACTAACAATTTGGCAGTTTTGACTTTTTTGTGGCAAACGCATCTTATCGATATAATTGATCATGACATATTAAAATAATAACATTTCTGCATAGAAACACTTATGTCACGTCACATAAATTTAAACGTGGTCCTTGTTTGAGATTTATACGAGGGGAGTTGCCGCGCATTTTTTAAATATTTGGTCTAATGTGCCAGTTTGACACTTATACGTTTAACTATTATTATAGCTAACCTACTAAATAAGTTTTCTGTTAGATAATTTAAATAACAGAAGAAACACACAATAGTTTTATACACTTATTGAAAGAAAAATTGTATTAGCTCTAAAACTACAATTATGGACTCGTATTCAATTCACAAGAGAAGAAAAAAAAACAAAAAAACTTAAGTAAGAAGAAAACTATAGCATAATACACGTATAAAGGTCAATTTGACACATTGGCCCGCTTAGGGCGTTTTTAAAGAAAAAACATTTTAACAAAAATCAACTTAAAAGTGCAAATATGCGGTAAAAAATTCTGATACATGGATTTACGAAATACTGAAATTTAAATAAGTAGAAAATTTGGCCTGGCAAACATGCGCAATTTCATAAACTTCGATTTATCAATCAAAAATTATAACAATTTGACATTTTAGAGGCATCTCCTGTAAAGTTGTCATTTTGCACTTTGGCCAATATTCTTAGGACCCATCGATATATTGTGCGCCACTTTATCGCACAGCTTATGACTACGTATAGTTGCCAGCATATATCTTGACTTAAGACACATCACAACATTTAATCTCACAATACACATTCTTTGAGTTCACGAGCTTCATAATACTGACATTAAAACCTTTCATACCAAGCAAATTGGGAGAGGCCCAGGCAATTATGTGAGTCCTATGTCCAGCAGTGTACTAATGGATTGATTGATGCCAGCCAAGGGTTAGAGTGGTTTTGGCTTGCACTTTTTTCAATACATCATAACGGTATGTTCTGCAAAGTCGGATCTACTGGTTTTAAAATACGATTTTACACTACTCTAAAATGTAAATATTTTAGAGTAGTGTAAAATCGTACCTTCACAGTAAAAATATACAAAGTTTGTCAGGCTCTAGAAGTTTTTAAGAGGTATTTAAATATCAACCTTGTTCCATTACGACGTTACGACGTAACTTAAAATAGTAGGCATCAACGCATTACTACGTCATAGGGCAAGATTTAATACCGCCTGATTTTACTTAACCTTTACGGAATCGATCGTAATGATGATGAGTTCCGCTCACTTGCTTTCACCGACTCTAGTTCTTTCGATAGTCATCGTTTGCATTTATTCGCTTGGTGTGTACACGGCTTTATAAAATTGTGCGAGCTAAAATCATTTAATTTTAGTTCTGATTCTTTTTTAATTATTTTTTTAATACTTATGATTTGTATTGTACCTACTTATTGCCTGTATTTTTCTTGAGAATAGATTAATTTACATTTAAACACCGTGAAAAGCGTAGACACTGTAGAAATGGCTCCCGTAGCACCCGTAGGCCACTGCCCCGTAGCATGATATTACAGGCTAGTGCTACGTAGCCCGTAGCAAGGCACTATTCTGTATATTGTACAAGTGGTTCAATTCAATAAAATGTGTGAGCACAAGCAAAAAGGCAAATCAACTACACTCGAGAGCAATGAATCCGGGTCACTTAAAGAATGTTAAAAATCTCGGAAACTAAAAATGATAGGTTAATGCAATAAATTGTATTTAATAGACAATGTAATACTCCTTAAATGAAAGTAAAAAAAATATGAGTCACCATACATTTTATTAACACAAAATTACATAAAGAAAAAAACTGCTGATCTCTCCTTAAAACAAAAATAGGAAACATGAAATTTTTGAACTTTATTACGATTTTCTTGAATTTTAATACTTCGTATTGCCTCCTCGTGCTTCCATTACTGCGTTTACGCGGTTTGGCATGCTGTACACCAAGTTCCTTATACGATTTTGGGGAATATTCTCCCATTCCTCTGTGAGAGCAATTTTGAGCTCACGAAGCGTGATTGGGGGAGGGTTTCGTTGTTTTACGCATCTGCCTAGCTCGTCCCAAGCATGCTCGATCGGGTTGATATCCGGGCTGCGCGCTGGCCACTCCATACGAGTAATGTTCATCTCTTGAAGGTAGTCATTCACAATCCTACCTGTATGAGGTCTGGCATTGTCATGCATAAATATAGCATCCTCACCTAAATTGACCATAAATGGACCAACGTGATCATTGAGGATTTCTTCCACATATCTTACGCTAGTTAAAGAGCCGTTTTCTATGATCACCAGCTCTGTGCGACTTTCAGAAGAAATTCCGGCCCACACAAGTACAGACCCACCACCGTAGGCTACTTTTTCTTCGATGCATGCTTGCTTGAATCTTTCCCCTGGTCTTCGATACACTCTGTGTCTTCCATCGTGCTTGTAGAGCATAAATTTTGATTCGTCGGAGAACATAACTTTTGACCAATCTTCAATACTCCAATTTACGTGGCTCTGGGCATAACTTAGTCTCGAAATACGATGCCCACGCTCCAGTTTAGGGCCGTTTGCAGGTCTAAGGGGTTTTAAGTTAGATTCAGCAAGCCGACGTCTTACTGTCCATGCACTTGGGTTACTTCCTCCGAGGCGTCGAAACTGATTGGTGAGTTCAGTTCCTGTGAGAAAGCGATTTCGAAGCATGGTGTTCACCAAGTATCGGTCTTCTCGTGCTGTGGTACACCTGGTTCTGCCCGTTCCTGGTCTGCGTAGGTTAGAACCAGTTTCTTCGTAACGTCGGAGAACTCTTTGTACTGTTGACAGCGACACACCGACAGTCCTGGCTGTATCGCGCTGACTCCGGCCGGTTTCCAGCATTGTAAGTATTCTGGTGCATTCTTCAGGCGTAAGCGACATAATTTCAGCTTGATTAATGAATATAGAGCACTATCAACATGGTTTATGTACCCACATAAATGACAGATTACAAACAAAAGCAACACCAAATGCTGTAATTTCGTAGTTCCATCTTCGAAAGTGGCCCTTTTTCAAATTTGATTTTTTTATGATATAACTTTACAATAACTAAGAAGTTTTAATACCTTCATTTAAGGAGTATTACATTGTCTATTAAATACAATTTATTGCATTAACCTAGCATTTTTAGTTTCCAAGATTTTTAGGATTCTTTAAGTGACCCGGATTCATTGCTCTCGAGTGTATTAGATAGTCTTTAAAGCAAAGGCTATGTTGTACTCTTTTGCCCCGTAGCAGACATTGTAGACTTGTTTCCCGTAGCAAGCCACTGTAGTGTAGAGTGCTGATTCGTAGCTCTCTGTAGACTTATGCTACGCTTAATTCGTAGACGTAGTGCATGTGCGTAGCATGTAGCTGTAGACTGTTTCACGAGTTAATTCAAGTAAAGAAATATCTTGTTGAAATTGCTTCTGTAACGTTTTTCAGTAGTTTTTATTGTAATTAATATTATGTTTAATTAATAATAGACTGTAATTAGATTAAGTGAGCGACCGCCATCTGACCTCTGCAACCATTTGTTGATATCGATAGAAGAACTGTGGTTAGACGAAATTATTCAACTACCCGTAACGAATACTACAGACGAAGACAGAGAGTTCAACATGCTCACCGAGGCACAGAGAGACGGAATATCGCTTAACCTTGCCACTTAAGCACTAGCCCCACCAGATACCAGATATAGGGATGGAGTAATTTTGACATATCCTACATTAAAAAAATCTCCATCATTTAGGACTTCTTGTTTTTTTTTTTATACAACTTAGGTGGCAGACAAGCACACGGCCCACCTGATGGAAAGTGGTTACCATGGCCTATGAACGTGTGTAACACCAGTGGAGTCACATTCGTGCTGCTGAAATTGTAAAAACGGAGATTTAAAGTGCCTTCAGTGCAGAATACAAAATCAGGACAAGCCTTTGGTCTTCCCACTGATAGCACAGAAACTCTCGAGTGAGCTCTGGCTATCCTACTCAGCGCCGGGAACACAACACGAGGTTATTATAGTCGCGGTGTTCTGTAGGGTGGAGGTACTTCCCCAGTCGGACTGCTAAATTCGGACGGTAATACCATAGTGTCCTACCTGGTTGCCGAAGGTGAGTTTGATGGGCATATCCTTCGCACCTTGACCTACCCAGGGCCATCTCTCTCGATCTGGCCGTCCTCGGGTGTGGGAACCACAGAGTCCCCAACTCGTCCCCGGATACATTTAGGACTGTTATAATGCAGTGGAAGAGATTCAATTATTACCGTACCACTAATTTCAGACCCATATTCCAGAACACCCATGTTGTAGTCGCTTGCGTTGGTAGCTCAGTGTTTAAGGAGTCGGCTTTACGATCGGCAGGTCCTGGTTTCGAATCCTGGGCGGTACCACTAATTTCAGACCCATATTCCAGAACACCCATGTTGTAGTCGCTTGCGTTGGTAGCTCAGTGTTTAAGGAGTCGGCTTTACGATCGGCAGGTCCTGGTTTCGAATCCTGGGCGGTACCACTAATTTCAGACCCATATTCCAGAACACCCATGTTGTAGTCGCTTGCGTTGGTAGCTCAGTGTTTAAGGAGTCGGCTTTACGATCGGCAGGTCCTGGTTTCGAATCCTGGGCGGTACCACTAATTTCAGACCCATATTCCAGAACACCCATGTTGTAGTCGCTTGCGTTGGTAGCTCAGTGTTTAAGGAGTCGGCTTTACGATCGGCAGGTCCTGGTTTCGAATCCTGGGCGGTACCACTAATTTCAGACCCATATTCCAGAACACCCATGTTGTAGTCGCTTGCGTTGGTAGCTCAGTGTTTAAGGAGTCGGCTTTACGATCGGCAGGTCCTGGTTTCGAATCCTGGGCGGTACCCTACCGACATGAACCCACTGCTAACACAAGCAATTTAGCTTAGCTGGAGGGGTTAGAGGGAATATTAGTAATTTTGATTCGAATATTCTTATTAAAAAAATCTAAAAAAATACCACTGCAGGGAGTCCATGCCACAGCTTGAGCGTGCGTAGGATGAAATTTTGCCGATTTCAAGTAAATTGTAATTGTTTATAAAACAAATCAAAAATGAATGAAAGAAGACTAACGAAACAGGTGTACGAGGCGAGTGTGGATGGTACCGTCGGAAGGGGAAGACCTAGGCGCACATACCTGGACCAAATCGGGGAAGTTTTAGAAAAGGGGCAGGTCAGGAGTACTCTAAACCGACGAGCATGCATGAAGAATGTATTGAGAGTGAATGAAGCGAGAGTAGTATGTCAGGATCGTAGCAAATGGAGATCCGTGATCTCTGCCTACACCTATGGGAGATAGGCGTGATTTTATGTATGTATGTATGTATGTTATAAAATTATTAATGGCGAGACGCTAATATCAAGTTCATTCATTATTAAAATTCTAGTATCTGTCTTCAGATATAGTTATTAATTCAAGACTCAGTATCGTTCTGGATCCTTGGGCATTGAATAAAAAAAAAGCTTCACGCCACTAAAAAGGTTTTGAACCTGTGCGAGGTATCGCCGACACCGGGGATTGTTGAAGTGACAGATCGCGCAACGAAGGGCGCGTGCGTGGCCCGGGATCACCCCGGAACGGCCTGGCACCTCCCCCTGATCGCTAGTGCTGTACCGATGTGAGTACGATAAATGCTATCTTATCTTTTATGTTATCATGTAGATTTTTTTAGCATGTGTGTTACTTGGATAATCTGGTACCTAGTTTATGAATGAGCGAGCAAGCTCGTATACCTACCGACCACCCTAGCATTAAAATACATTTACATACAATAACACAAAATAGTAAATATTTTTTTTAATACAATGTCTAAAAATTTAATGTGATAAGAATATTGTCACATTAGATTTATTCTGAATGGACGAAGTATTTTCTTTAAGACTAGCCTTCCACACGCGACTCCGCCCACGTGGACCTCTGATCGACCTCCATGGCGTAGCGTAGAGCATTCGACTGCTATGCGGGTTCGATTCCCGCTCAGTGCAAATATTTGTATGCATGAATATATTTGCATTGGTCTGGGTGTTTCTATGTTTAATATGTATTTACAAAAAAAAGTATCTAAGTATGTTTATCCGCATTCTAGATCCCATAACACAGGCTAGTTAAGCTATGCTCACCATGGGTCTAGATAGGGTTGTGTAGAATGTCGTCAACATTACTTATTTATTTATTTATTTATCTCCGGTAATACTCAACCGATTACAATCAAACAAACGTAAGGTTTTAAGTCTGACTAAGACTATTCTAACAAATAAAACGCATCAAAATTCGTTCAGTAGTTTTTGCGCCCATCGCGAACAATCATTTTCAATTTACAATTATATAATATTTAAGTTATAAATAAATCAAAAAAATATAATTCTCC
This sequence comes from Eilema griseolum, assembly GCA_963662185.1. Classification (NCBI taxonomy): domain Eukaryota; kingdom Metazoa; phylum Arthropoda; class Insecta; order Lepidoptera; family Erebidae; genus Eilema; species Eilema griseolum. The sequence goes on from OY759232.1 coordinate 3,691,667, forward strand.
TGGTCTCCTTGCATCTGCCTACAACTGATAAAGATCAAATGGCATGTATCTTATACGGCCTTCTTTACGAATATTTTGTTAGATACAATCTTAGAAATCCATATTTTATTTCTCTAACGAATCGATGGATCTCTGAAGCCATCACTGCACTGATACTAGTTTTTAACTCATTAAAGACTTTCTAAATTGTTGCCGACACGAACCCAACCGCGCACAGCCCTACACTGCAGCATTTTCAAGGCCACATCTTTCAGTAGGCTGCAAGCAGCCAGCGTGTCCGCACGATGCGACTCCCACTATGACAGCGTCACGCGATACACGTTCCAACGACACTGTTGAGTTGTTACCTTTAAAATCGGCCTTAGTTAACAACAATTATAGAGATGAAGATGCGTACTATCCGCCGGCGATTAACAGCAACCCATCGAGCTCAAACCTCTGTGATTATACCTTATTATCGAAAAGGACACCGGCCTCAAAAAGGTATTTTTGAAAGATTTTTTTTGTTTGTTTTCTTTGTGCTTTATTTTTTTTTATTTGGTGACGAAAACACGAAATTGTCTGTGGTATGTTCCTTTTTTGAATATTGGGATTAAGATGTTTAATCGAATTGCTTTTTCAAAAGTTTTTTTTTTAATTCTTCTTAGAACGTAGACAATGGACCAAAACTCGTGATTTTAAAACTCCTGCATGGTTTTAAAATGGTTTAAATAATACTCAAGTATATTTTTAATTTGTATCCAGACCTTATATGTCAGATCTGCACTTACTATCACTTACCTCGGAACATATTATATCTTGAACCTGTAATGTGTATGAAATGTGCTCTGTGTATAAGAGAGCAGTACGTTTCTTAGGTACCTTTGTCTTTTGAGGATAGCACGAGGTGCTAGTGCGGCAGACGACCTCAAATTCATCATGCTTAGATTATTACAAAACAATACCCGCGCGCCTACTCCTCGTTTGTCTAGCTATTTAGGGCTAAGATATATATATTTAATTTAATTAGATTCAGCTTAGAATAAATTCGAGTTAGCAAACAGTTAGACTTGTTTAATTAGGTATGTACCTGCCACGGGGCCAGGTGCCTGGTGTCATTTGTAAATTGTGCAATGAAAACCAATATCTTTAAAACTTTAATTAATTTCCCGACGGCTGTTAAGCGAGGCCGGTGTTAGACGGACATAAGCAAGACTCAGAAGCTGCGTGTCACAGCTCCGAATTTATGGTGTTATTTTTATATACCACTTAGGTGGCAGGCAAGCACACGGCCCAACTGATGGAAAGTGGTTACCGTGGCCTATGGACTTGTGCAACATCAAGGGAGCGACAATCGCGCTGCCAACCCTGTGAGCACAGAGATTTTCTGTGCCGTCAGTGTAAAAGACAAAGAAGTCAAGCTTTTTGTTGAGGTTGTTTTGGGACTCCATCCGTCGGATGGACGAGGTTCTGGCACTCAATCTTTTGGTTGGCAGTTCAGCGACTGTCACTAAAGGAGAGGATGACGTAAGCTGACCCTGGGCTTCTAGGCAAAAGCATGCAAAGGCCTCGCATGTACTGGGAACAACACTGAGATCATGATGAATTAATGTTTCCACATAATAGATGGCAGGTAAAACTGATAATATACGCTCGATTGGAATACTAAGTTCGACTTATATCTATTCTGTGGCCATACTAAATAGTCTAACTAAATAATTTTAATACAATATTTGAGATTTTTATGTGATAAGAATATTGTCTCGCTCGATTGGAAGACTAAGTTCGACTTATATCTATTCTGTGGCCATACTAAATAGTCTAACTAAATAATTTTAATACAATATTTGAGATTTTTATGTGATAAGAATATTGTCATATTAGATTTGTTCTGAATGGTCGAAGTATTTTCTTTAAGACTAGCCTTCCACACGCGACTCCTCCACGTGGATCTCTGATCTGCGGTAATACTCAACCGATAGCAATCAAATAAATATAAGATTTTAAGCCTGACTAAGACCTTTCTAACAAAAATAAACGCATCAATATTCGCTCAGTAGTTTTTGCGTGAATCGCCAACAGACATTTCCAATTTACAATCATATAGTTATAAATAAATAAAGTGGCAATACTAAATAATCCAGTAAAATATAAGAAATAAAATGGTTAGCTTGTATTAATTCGTATAGAAATGAACATTGGTAGGAGTCTTAAAACATCATAATACAAGAAATATCAATTGTTGCATTTTTCCCGTAAACTTCAAGTACTATTGAATAAAACAATGCACAAATCAAATCGATGTGGACTTTCGATATTTCTTATATCAGCTCTATGCATATTTATGCAAGCTCAAATTTTTATTTTGTCTGAATTAAAATGCAAACACGCGTTATATAAGCCTATACTCTCGAGATGTGAATCAACCTAAATTTAGATGTTACAAGCGGCAAACAAAATCGATCGCGAATGAGATGTAGTGTCAACAAGACGATCTGGATCTGTAGGTAGAAGATACCTACGCCTACCTAATGTATATTTACATAGTTCGTACTTACAAAGGAACACCCACACATATATTTTATATTTAGATGTGTCTTGTTATGTCGTCTAATAATAGCTTCGAGCTACGGTAGATACTTTTTAAGTGTGAAAAATCTCCACGTATATCCTCCACACTCCTTCACCTCCTTACCTCTCCACCCGCCGGAGTCGGTGAGGGAGGTTACATCGTACTCGAACCGACTAAAACTCACGGAGTCTATGGATTGCAAGGTGAGGTTGACAGGCATATCCCTCTTACCCTGTCCGACCAGGACCCTACACTCGAGGAGTGCCAGATCGAGAGAGAACTCTCGATCTGGCACTCCTCGAATCCTCCACGGAATCCCCACTTTGGTAGGTACATGAACCCCAAAGTTGGCATTCCGCGAATTTGCCATTTCGAGAAGTTATTTGGGTGTTTTTCAGTAGTCAAAATAAATTATTAAACTGAGTTTGTTAATTATTTTTTTATATACCAGTGGCAGACAAGCGCACAGCCCACCTGATGGTGGTTACCGTGGCCTATGGACGTATGTAACACAAGAGAAGCCACACTCGCACTGCCGACCCTGTAAGCACAGAATTTCTGTGCCGTCAGTGTAGAGGACAAAGTGTGGAAAATAATAATGGTAAAAGAGTTGCAAAAGTTGCGTCGGATCTTTCGGTCGGTTTTTATTTATTTTTAGTCATCCACCCAACCTAGAATAGTAAACAATTTGACTAAGTAGTAAATATTATGACGTCACAATAATTTATTTCATACAATTTATTTCATATAGCCCAGAATCAGCCTCAGATGCATGACTTGAGTCAATAATAGTGCCCGGAAAACGGCAATAGGCTATTACGTGCGACCGAATTCAATGATTGGTGAAATGTTATTGTTAATTCACCTCTGCCTAACCCTCCGGGATAAAGGCGTGATTATATGTATGTATGTATGATTTAACTTACCGTTTTGACGTTTAGTAATTAAGGTAACTAATTTGACTAGACAGTCAAATACCCAATTTGCGAGCGTTTGTCATTTGTGAAGTTAGCATTCTCAGATGAACCTCTTCCTTAAATTGTTGCACGACGTGGTCATTCTTCTATAGACTCTTCTATATTCAACTGAGAAACTGAGAATGAGAAACCTAAATTATATAATAAAACTGTCTTTCCTAAGTAAAGCATAAGGAAACAGAAAGAAATGAAAAATAGTAAGTTAATTATGAGAAAGAAATAAAGGCCTCCAGAATTATTACCGAACTAGGAATACGACATAATGCAACGTAACATCGAAATAGAGGGTGATTCTTTCCCGGTCGAGCCTGCCTATTTAAGCTGAAAAGGCACGGTATTACCAGTTCCATTAGGACTATTATGTAATGTATACAAATGGCAGCCTTATCGCATAATGGCATTAACATTTAATTGGGCTCTGTTCACAAGCCATGTACGGTGGTAAGAAAACATAAGTGCGCGGAATCAATTGATAAGTTTATGAGATATACATATACGTAATACTGATGTTAGTATCTGATGGAGCTTGGAAAATTCAAAGAGGGATAGAATAATTTCATCACATTTATTATTCTTCCTCTACTATCTCACCTAAACCTTTTATGGAAGACCACTGTTTTCAAGTTTGTAATGAACTGCATACCTACCCTCTAAAATCGAGAGGATAGGGAAATAAATTTTCTGGCGTTTATTACATTTATTTATTTGATATTTATATTTTATATATATTTATAATCCTAAATATAATATAATATAATATAATATTCTACAACATTCTACACTACGCTATCTAGACCCACGGTAAGCATAGTTTATCTAGCTTGTGTTATGGAATCTAGAATACGGATAAACATACTTAAATACTTTTTTTTGTAAATACATACATATTATACATAGAAACACCCAGACCAATGCAAATACCCTTATTCATGCATACAAATATTAGCACTGAGCGGGGATCGAACCCGCGCCTCCTGCGTAGCAGTCGTGTTCACTTCCGCCACGCCACAGAGGCTGTCAAATAGATGAGAAGTATGACCTAAAGGGACACCGCTAACTGCGCTGAGGCGAAATCGAACCCGTGCCTTCTGCGTAGCAGTCGAGCTACGTCACAGAGGCATTCTCCCGCAAAATGTTTTAAACAATATGTCCACGATTTATATAGAACTAGCTGTTGCCCAGGGCTCCGTCCGTGTGGACATCTGTTATCGTGTCCAAACAATCGGGACTACTCTCTCTGCAGTATCCGATTGGGAACGACTAAACCTAGTCCAATTCTACTCCACTAAGACACAAGTATGTGTATTCCCTACTAAGTAAGCCCCATTTAATGTAGCGCCATAATTCTTGGGCACACCGCTCACCATTTCCTCCAGTATCGGGATCCTTGATATCGATATCTTTAGTGACGTCCAGTACCGCTGTCATTTGAAGGACAAGGTTAGGTTGGCATCAAAGAAACTTGGAGTGCTCAACAGAGCGAAGCAGTACTTAACTGCGGGGCAGCGACTCCTTCTTTATAAGTCACAGGTTCGGCCCCATATGGAGTACTGCTGTCACCTTTTTGCTGGGGCGCCTGCATACCAGCTTGACTGGTCGACAATACCATACTCATAGGTGATGTGGAACCTCTCAGCCTTAGGAGGGACTTTGCCTCGCTGTGTGTGTTCTACAGCCTGTACATTGGTTTGCTCAAATGAATTGTTTGATATTTTGAATTCATCCACTCACATTGCGACCTGAGACAGTGCGCACTGTGCGGTATGAAAGAAACTTTATCCCACGCACACTCAAGCTGTGGAATGACCTTCCTGCTGTGATTTTCCCAAGCGCCTACAATATAGGGTTCTTAAAGAGGGGCATCAAAAGGTTTCTTCATGGTCGGCAGCGCGAGTGTAACGCTCTAGGTATTGCGGACATCCATAGGCCACGGTAACCACTTCCCATCAGGTGGACCGTTCGCTTATCTGCTACCTAAGTGGAATAAAAAAAATGTCATTTCCAAAGTGTACTAAAGTTAATCAGCTTATCTTAAATGATGAACTTTCACACAAACTTTCATATCCTATTTGAACCCTTTTAATCCTTTTTTTACGATAAATGGTAACTCATTTCCCAAGCTCTGGTTAATCTCTGTAACAATTTTCATCAAGATCGGATTAGCGGTTTTTGTCGTGAAAGCTTAACAGACAGACAGACAGACAGATTTATTTACGCATTTTTAATATCAGAATGGATGTTGCTGACATAGATGAACCTACAATGCGCGAATACAACTCGCCCTAGACCAGTTTTATTTATATTCATAAGTTTGTAACGAATTATTTATTGATCATACGTAAATAGGTCGAGCCTATTGCTAACTGCCGGGCACGTTCCCAAAATTCGTGCCGTTACTGAGAATTGGCTGCCTAATATATATAACATATAACGTAACATAAACTCACGCCTATATCCCCGAAGAGGTAGGCAGAGGTGCTAGCACCCACATTTCGCCAGTTTATGTTTAGTTCCCAATGTAATAGGTGGCGAGCCTATTGCCATTAACCGGGCACTTATAAACCTGCGATAAATACACACATAACTTCGAAAAGCATCGCAAAAGTCATTGGCGTGTGCCATGGTAAACCTGGAATCGAACCCGAGACCTCGTTTCAGCAGTCCATTATCCATACCACTAGGCTACCGCGGTTATTTCTGTTAATATATATTATTGTTCCAATTTCACGTAGCTACAAGTTATTGACAGTTCTTTCTCAATCATGATAAGTTTAAGAGGTCAGTGGAAGACGGAAGTTGAAAAGCTCTAACTTTCTAAGTCGCAGTGACCGCGATCTGCGGCAAAAATTCGATTTTTTTTTCTTAAAGGACAGATGAAATTAGTTGGTCGGCTAAAAGTTTATACCAGTGCGGTACTTGTCACCAGCGCAGCGCTCGAATTAAAAAAGTAACTTTAAAGTACCGTGCACGTAACACACGTGCACAGGGTACAATTAAATGCCGTTTATTCAACGAAGAGATTTATTAGCTCACCACAAACTAGACAATTTAATCACTAGTAGTTCACAGTAGTCCACAGTCGTTGCTCAGGTTGCAGGTAGAATCTTCTTCGGTCACTTAAGTTCGCTGTGTTCGTTATCGATCTCAAAGACAGAATGAATCGTGTCGCTACTCGCTATGAGAGCGTGTTTTTATACCTCTCAATTAGGAGGGTCGAATCATCTAGAAAATTCGCGAGCGATAAATACCTATTTTCCTTTGAAGTTCGCCACTGTCGCTGACCTTTCGAGTTCATTCTCGATATTTACCTATTGTTTGGTTTTTTATATTCAAGAGAGTGTAGGTACTCGTAGGTAGGTTGTGACTTTGTGTTGACGATTCTAGATTTTTCTATGCCATTCGGTAGAGTACCTCGTCACTAACAATACGTTTTTATTTCTTGAAGATTCGATTATTAGTTTTCGAGATATCGACGTCAGTCGTAACAATAGGAAACAAACCGATTAAAACAGGAAATTTTTTAACAGTACAGGCGAAATTCGAACCCGCAATCTTTTCCTTATAGGGAGAATGCTCTGTACTGAGCTATCGAACCACGCCTGAAATCATCCAAATCCTCCTATATTTCCATCTTATGGCGATGGTTTTTTTTATTTTTTTTTATACCACATAGTTAGCAGACAAGCACACGGCCCACCTGATGGAAAGTGGTTACCGTGACCTATGGACGTCTGTAACACCAGAGGAGTCACAGTCGCGCTGCCAACCCTTTAAGTACAGAGTTTCTGTGCCGTCAGTAGAAGACAAAGCAGGACAAGCCTTCAGTCTTCCCACTGACAGCACAAATTCTCCAGTGAGCTCTGGCTACCCTACTCACCGCTGGGAACACAACACGAAGTTATTATAGCCGCGGTATTCTGTAGGGCGGAGGTACTACCCCAGTCGGACTGCTCAATCGGGCGGAAATACCGCCGTGTCCTACTCCTTGGTGGTAGCCATCTACCAATACTCCCAGAGGAGGCTGGATAACGTGAACTCAAATGTTTCTTTGATTTGATTTGGTGGGTTCGGCGCGGGCTTTTACTTTAAAGGGTTGTATGACTATAAATAAATAAATAAATAAATATGCCACGACATTCTACACAACGCTATCTAGACCCATGGTAAGCATAGCTTAACTAGCTTGTGTTATGGGATCTAGAATACGGATAAACATACTTAAATACTTTTTTTTTTTGTAAATACATACATATTATACATAGAAACAAATTAAATAAATAAATAAATATTCCACGACATTCTACACAACGCTATCTAGACCCATGGTAAGCATAGCTTAACTAGCTTGTGTTATGGGATCTAGAATGCGGATAAATACACTTAGATACTTTTTTTTTGTAAATACATACATATTATACATAGAAGACCAATGCAAATATACATATTCCATGCATACAAATATTTGCACTGAGCGGGAATCGAACCCGTGCCCCCTGCATAGCAGTCGAATGCTCTACCGCTACACCACGGAGGCTATCGCACTATCGTTTTATTTTATTGTTTATATATTTTATTTTATTGTTTTATTTACGTGTTTTATTTGGTCACTAAAATCTTCTAACGCCTGTTATCACGATATATGTTTTATTTTTATTTTTAAGTAGGTACTATATATTATTGTTTACTCTCATATTGTAATATAAGTACATAACTTCTACATACCCTCATTGCATGTGCACAATATGTTCACACTCGACTTCGACGGTTCGGCGTCCGTGTGTCACTGGCAAATTAGGTTCCAGTTGAAAACCAGCGTCAGGTTTATACTTGGCACATGCTGAACTGGATACTCTGTTTTATTTGGTTTTCTTACTTTTTTATATTGTTGGTTATTGTTATCTCTGTGACCACCTTACACCAAATAAATATTTCTTTCTTTCTTTCTTTCCTTCACTCTCTTCCACCGGCTCCGGTGGGGGGTCTCAGTGGGAATTTTGTGCACAGTAAAAAAAGGAAAATAAAAAGGCCTCCGGTGGCTGCACAGTCCTGTAGGTAACTGAGTAGGTCATTTTAGGATGATTGGCCATTCTTAACAATAAGAAATTAAGCACTAAAATATGATTAATTAAAAATAAAATATTTTGAAACCACCATTTTTTTTAATACAACTCAGGTGGCAGACTCGCACACGGTCCACCTGATAAAAAGTTGTTACCGTGACCTATGAACGTGTGTAACACCAGGGGAGTCAAATCCGTGCTGTCGACCCTGTAAGAACAGAGATTTTCAGTGCCGTCAGTGCAGAACACAAAATCAGGACAAGCCTTTGGTCTTCCCACTAACAGCACAAAAACTTTCCAGTGATATTTTACCATCTTGTATTTTGCAACTTAGATGAATAAAATATTCAGTCTAATACGGGACTCTATTTTGCAGACTGCTATCCCGAACCACACAGCCCACTCCGACCCCGATGTTGACACTATGCGGCGCGCCGCCCCCGTCCAGGAAGCGCGAGGAGCTGGCGGCGCTCGCCAACCTTCGGAGGAAGGTGGCACCAGCCCTTCTGCAAGCCGATAGGTAAGCCCCAGCAGCATGAAACCTACTATTCTATTAATCCTAATAGCGTTACAAATGTGATGGTTTGTGAAGATTGTGTATTGGTGTGTTCGGCCTGTCAACCTCACTTTCGGCAACCAACAACGACCCACAGGCGCCGTGCATTTTAGTCCGTTCGAGTCCGATATAATGAGTCGGCCTTACGATCGAGAGGTCCCGGGGTCAATCCTGGCCATTACGCTACCAACGTGAGCCCACTCCTAACATAAGCAATTTAGCTTAGTTAGAGGGGTTAGAGGAATATTTGTAATTTCGGTTGCTAATAATCTTATATAAAAAAAGTTGGATCTTCCCAAACGGCATTCAGCATTCAGCAGGATCAAACAGCACTCAAGAAGAGTGCTGTTTGATCCTCTTCCATCTAACAGACAGTGCATCTTAAAACAGTTGCAATTGTTACAATTAGAGCAATCATGTTGGTCATGGGATTTTTTTTAATTTTTACGTGCGCAAAATTCCCACGGTTACTCCCCCACCGGAGCCTGTGGAAGAGGTTATGTCGGATTCGAACCGACCAAAACGCACATCCCTCGCACCCTGGCCGGCCCATGCCATCTCTCTCGATCTGGCCCTCTCCTCGGGTGTGTGGGGACTACAGAGTCACCAACTCGTCACCGGAAAAGGGGACGCGCGTCAGGCGCGCCGCACAGCGGCCTGCTTCTGCCAGTGTGACAGGCGGCTCCACCCGTCACCGCCAGGCCTGCGCTCATGGGGGCGGAGGTCATTCATCGACCTCTGACGCCTAAGTTCCCTTCGTACGCGGGCAGCTTGGCTTGCGATCCTTCGTCACTCCCGCTACATGCTGGTCATGGTGAACCGCAGAGTATTATTTGCTGGTGCATCCTAGTGAACTTACTACTTGGCTGAGGGGTTTTCTAAACCGAATTTATAAACACTATGACAAAATGCTACAATCAGATACCCTGATTTGCACTCGAGGTGCTTTATTTAGTAGAAACACTGTATGTAAAAGGTGGCGAGCCTATTGCCATTAACCGGGCACTTATAATAAACCTGCGATAAATACACACATAACTTCCAAAAGCATCGAAAAGTCATTGATGTGTTCCATGTAAAACCTGGGATCGAACCCGAGACCTCGTCTCAGCAGTCCATTACCCATACCACTAAGCTATCGCGGTTCTCGAAGACGTTCCAAGAAATTCAAAATAGTTATTGATGCATACATACATACATACATAAAATCACGCCTGTCTCCCATAGGGGTAGGCAGAGATCACGGATCTCCATTTGCTACGATCCTGACATACTACTCTCGCTTCATTCACTCTCATTACATTCTTCATGCATGCAGTTATTGATGCACTGTGAAAGAAGTCCAATTAGGTTCTTATAAGTGACGGTTCGTAACAATATATTATATACGTTACGTGAAGGAGGTAGGACACGGCGATATTTCCGCCCAATTGAGCAGTCCGACTGGGGAAGTACCTCCGCCCTACAGAATACCGCGGCTATAATAACTTCGTGTTGTATTCCCAGCGGTGAGTAGGGTAGCCAGAGCTTACTGGAGAATTTGTGCTGTCAGTGGGAAAACTAAAGGCTTGTCCTGCTTTGTCTTCTACACTGACGGCACTGAAACTCTGTACTTACAGGGTTAGCAGCGCGACTGTGACGCCTCTGGTGTTACAAACGTTCATAGGCCACGGTAACCACTTTCCATCAGGTGGGCCGTGTGCTTGTCTGCCACCTAAGTGGTATAAAGAGTTGCATTAATTACACTTTACTTTGCAGCAGTGTGGAATCGACCTTTAGTTTTGAATTTTAGTAAAATGGAGTATTTAAGCCTTCCCTAAAAAGTAACAATATAACTATGAAATAACCACAAATGGATTATAAGGCAAACATACATAACGACTCTCCAACAATAAGTACAGTGTTATCTACACGTGACACTCTCTACGTGGAGTGAAGCGTGCCGCCGCATGATCCTCTTGAATTATAAGCATCGTTCAAACGCTCCCTAATTGCGATATAGTACCTCTATCTCGTTTAATGTAAAGTTAATGATAAAGTGCTGGTTAGACGTTGTACAGGATGATAGGCGTGTCATTAGTTGGACTACCATGGATGCCAAAAACAGGAGAGCAGACCTTGGACTACGTTATTAAAACCTCACATGCGATCGCAACCAACGCAATAATAGTGATAATGATGGGAAAAAAATGGTTTTATGATAACCAATCAGTTGTCAATTTTATTTTATTTATTAGGAACAAAAAACAGTTACATATTAAAATATTACAATAATTAGTTATAAATTAATAAAGTAGTAAATATATAACCCACACTATTGTTCACAATATACCATTTTGAGAAATGGATACAGATTGTAATCGTTACTCGTGTAATTCAAAATAGTTTGAAAAAATCATATAATACAATAATAAGAATGCAATAATAATAGTATAATAGTATATATAATAGTAATATAACATTCATATGAAGATGTCTCGGAAGTAAATGAGTATTAACATGGTTGATAAGACCTCAATGGCCCGACTATTAAATTGTTCGTTAGAGAGTGCGAAGATGTCAATCTCACCAAAGTATATATGTTATAGTTTTCAAAATTTAGTTCTATGATACTGTTTGTTTTCCATAACATAACATAAACTCACGCCTATATCTCCGAAAGGGTAGGCAGAGGTGCTAGCACCCACATTTCGCCAGTTTATGTTTAAGTCCCAATGTTATAGGTTAGGCAGGTTTATAAGTGCCATTAACCGGGCACTTATAAACCTGCGATAAATACACACATAACTTCGAAAAGCATCGAAAAGTCATTGGTGTGTGCCACGGTAAAACCTCGTCTCAACAGTCCATTACCCATACCACTAGGCTACCACGGTTATTTGTTTGTTTTCCAAATAAAATAAAATAAAAAATAACTATGGATGGGGCCATCCAAAATTGTATGGGATACGAGCCCATACTACTCCATAAACCCGTCGACTAACTCGACTATATATCTGGGTAGCTTACACTAAATTCTATATAAATACATTGATAATATATTGAGGGGTTCCCGGCAGAGTAAAATTTGGACCACCCTATCTCTTCCCATGCGGTGTCGTACAAGGCGACTAAGGGATACGGCTGTTTAACATCAGACAGATATATACAGCCCAGACTCCGCCTCAGATGCATGGCTCGACTTAACAATAGTGCCTGGAAAACGGCAATAGGCTCACCCCCTATTACGTGGAACCGAATACAATGATTGGTGAAATGTGAGTGTTAATTCACTTCTGCCTGACCCTCTAGAGATAAAGGCTTAAATACTCCATTTTACTAAAATTCAAAACTAAAGGTCGTTTCCACACTGCTGCAAAGTAAAGTGTAATTAATGCAACTCTTTATACCACTTAGGTGGCAGACAAGCACACGGCCCACCTGATGGAAAGTGGTTACCGTGGCCTATGAACGTTTGTAACACCAGAGGCGTCACAGTCGCGCTGCTAACCCTGTAAGTACAGAGTTTCAGTGCCGTCAGTGTAGAAGACAAAGCAGGACAAGCCTTTAGTTTTCCCACTGACAGCACAAATTCTCCAGTAAGCTCTGGCTACCCTACTCACCGCTGGGAATACAACACGAAGTTATTATAGCCGCGGTATTCTGTAGGGCGGAGGTACTTCCCCAGTCGGACTGCTCAATTGGGCGGAAATATCGCCGTGTCCTACCTCCTTCAGTAATTCCTCCTTCCTTTAATGCCAGTTTTCACAGTGTCTGTGGTATGATATTGGTTTTACTTTAGTTGAATGGAGGGCCTGGATGATCATAAGAAACGAAATAATCATAGTTGTCAACCTTAAATCATTTGCCTACCCTTGCCCGAATTTGAGATCGGCGCAACTCTGTTTTTTGTTTCACCGCAATTGACAGCTTTTTTGCAAGCAACGCGGGTAAATAAAGTATAGCGAACGTATTCCGATTGCGTGTTCAGTCCCAATATAGCCACACCGACGTTCCCAGAGGGTTAGCTGATCAGTATACAATAGAATGCTGTTTTATAACTTCCGCGAAAATCGGAGGAACATGCACGCGATTCCATATTAGAAGGAACTTCTGAAAAGGTCACGGAAAGTTTTGAAATGGGTTCACGTTCAAATATGGAATATTTTATTTTATCTGTGGTTTCATGTAAACAGAATAATATTACGTTTATGTCAGAGGCGTCAGAGCCATACAGAAAAGTTTTTTTTTAACAAAACTACTAACATCGTCGATATCCCAAACGGCATTCAGCATTCAGCAGGATCAAACAGCACTCAAGAAGACTCTTCCATCTAACAGACAGTGCATCTTAAAACAGTTGCAATTGTTACAATTAGAGCAATCATGTTGGTCATGGGATTTTTTTTAATTTTTACGTGCGCAAAATCCCGACGGCTACTCCCCCACCGGAGCCTGTGGAAGAGGTTATGTCGGATTCGAACCGACCAAAACGCACATCCCTCGCACCCTGGCCGGCCCAGTGCCATCTCTCTCGATCTGGCCCTCTCCTCGGGTGTGTGGGGACTACAGAGTCACCAACTCGTCACCGGAAAAGGGGACGCGCGTCAGGCGCGCCGCCACAGCGGCCTGCTTCTGCCAGTGTGACAGGCGGCTCCACCCGTCACCGCCAGGCCTGCGCTCATGGGGGCGGAGGTCATTCACCGACCTCTGACGCCTTAGTTCCCTTCGTACGAGGGCAGCTTGGCTTGCGATCCTTCGTCACTCCCGCTACATGCTGGTCATGGTGAACCGCAGAGTATTATTTGCTGGTGCATCCTAGTGAACTTACTACTTGGCTGAGGGGTTTTCTAAACCGAATTTATAAACACTATGACAAAATGCTACAATCAGATACCCTGATTTGCACTCGAGGTGCTTTATTTAGTAGAAACACTGTATGTAAAAGGTGGCGAGCCTATTGCCATTAACCGGGCACTTATAATAAACCTGCGATAAATACACACATAACTTCCAAAAGCATCGAAAAGTCATTGATGTGTTCCATGTAAAACCTGGGATCGAACCCGAGACCTCGTCTCAGCAGTCCATTACCCATACCACTAAGCTATCGCGGTTCTCGAAGACGTTCCAAGAAATTCAAAATAGTTATTGATGCATACATACATACATACATAAAATCACGCCTGTCTCCCATAGGGGTAGGCAGAGATCACGGATCTCCATTTGCTACGATCCTGACATACTACTCTCGCTTCATTCACTCTCATTACATTCTTCATGCATGCAGTTATTGATGCACTGTGAAAGAAGTCCAATTAGGTTCTTATAAGTGACGGTTCGTAACAATATATTACATACGTTACGTGAAGGAGGTAGGACACGGCGATATTTCCGCCCAATTGAGCAGTCCGACTGGGGAAGTACCTCCGCCCTACAGAATACCGCGGCTATAATAACTTCGTGTTGTATTCCCAGCGGTGAGTAGGGTAGCCAGAGCTTACTGAAGAATTTGTGCTGTCAGTGGGAAAACTAAAGGCTTGTCCTGCTTTGTCTTCTACACTGACGGCACTGAAACTCTGTACTTACAGGGTTAGCAGCGCGACTGTGACGCCTCTGGTGTTACAAACGTTCATAGGCCACGGTAACCACTTTCCATCAGGTGGGCCGTGTGCTTGTCTGCCACCTAAGTGGTATAAAGAGTTGCATTAATTACACTTTACTTTGCAGCAGTGTGGAATCGACCTTTAGTTTTGAATTTTAGTAAAATGGAGTATTTAAGCCTTTCCTAAAAAGTAACAATATAACTATGAAATAACCACAAATGGATTATAAGGCAAACATACATAACGACTCTCCAACAATAAGTACAGTGTTATCTACACGTGACACTCTCTACGTGGAGTGAAGCGTGCCGCCGCATGATCCTCTTGAATTATAAGCATCGTTCAAACGCTCCCTAATTGCGATATAGTACCTCTATCTCGTTTAATGTAAAGTGCTGGTTAGACGTTGTACAGGATGATAGGCGTGTCATTAGTTGGACTACCATGGATGCCAAAAACAGGAGAGCAGACCTTGGACTACGTTATTAAAACCTCACATGCGATCGCAACCAACGCAATAATAGTGATAATGATGGGAAAAAAATGGTTTTATGATAACCAATCAGTTGTCAATTTTATTTTATTTATTAGGAACAAAAAACAGTTACATATTAAAATATTACAATAATTAGTTATAAATTAATAAAGTAGTAAATATATAACCCACACTATTGTTCACAATATACCATTTTGAGAAATGGATACAGATTGTAATCGTTACTCGTGTAATTCAAAATAGTTTGAAAAAATCATATAATACAATAATAAGAATACAATAATAATAGTATAATAGTATATATAATAGTAATATAACATTCATATGAAGATGTCTCGGAAGTAAATGAGTATTAACATGGTTGATAAGACCTCAATGGCCCGACTATTAAATTGTTCGTTAGAGAGTGCGAAGATGTCAATCTCACCAAAGTATATATGTTATAGTTTTCAAAATTTAGTTCTATGATACTGTTTGTTTTCCATAACATAACATAAACTCACGCCTATATCTCCGAAAGGGTAGGCAGAGGTGCTAGCACCCACATTTCGCCAGTTTATGTTTAAGTCCCAATGTTATAGGTTAGGCAGGTTTATAAGTGCCATTAACCGGGCACTTATAAACCTGCGATAAATACACACATAACTTCGAAAAGCATCGAAAAGTCATTGGTGTGTGCCACGGTAAAACCTCGTCTCAACAGTCCATTACCCATACCACTAGGCTACCACGGTTATTTGTTTGTTTTCCAAATAAAATAAAATAAAAAATAACTATGGATGGGGCCATCCAAAATTGTATGGGATACGAGCCCATACTACTCCATAAACCCGTCGACTAACTCGACTATATATCTGGGTAGCTTACACTAAATTCTATATAAATACATTGATAATATATTGAGGGGTTCCCGGCAGAGTAAAATTTGGACCACCCTATCTCTTCCCATGCGGTGTCGTACAAGGCGACTAAGGGATACGGCTGTTTAACATCAGACAGATATATACAGCCCAGACTCCGCCTCAGATGCATGGCTCGACTCAACAATAGTGCCTGGAAAACGGCAATAGGCTCACCCCCTATTACGTGGAACCGAATACAATGATTGGTGAAATGTGAGTGTTAATTCACTTCTGCCTGACCCTCTAGAGATAAAGGCTTAAATACTCCATTTTACTAAAATTCAAAACTAAAGGTCGATTCCACACTGCTGCAAAGTAAAGTGTAATTAATGCAACTCTTTATACCACTTAGGTGGCAGACAAGCACACGGCCCACCTGATGGAAAGTGGTTACCGTGGCCTATGAACGTTTGTAACACCAGAGGCGTCACAGTCGCGCTGCTAACCCTGTAAGTACAGAGTTTCAGTGCCGTCAGTGTAGAAGACAAAGCAGGACAAGCCTTTAGTTTTCCCACTGACAGCACAAATTCTCCAGTAAGCTCTGGCTACCCTACTCACCGCTGGGAATACAACACGAAGTTATTATAGCCGCGGTATTCTGTAGGGCGGAGGTACTTCCCCAGTCGGACTGCTCAATTGGGCGGAAATATCGCCGTGTCCTACCTCCTTCAGTAATTCCTCCTTCCTTTAATGCCAGTTTTCACAGTGTCTGTGGTATGATATTGGTTTTACTTTAGTTGAATAGAGGGCCTGGATGATCATAAGAAACGAAATAATCATAGTTGTCAACCTTAAATCATTTGCCTACCCTTGCCCGAATTTGAGATCGGCGCAACTCTGTTTTTTGTTTCACCGCAATTGACAGCTTTTTTGCAAGCAACGCGGGTAAATAAAGTATAGCGAACGTATTCCTATTGCGTGTTCAGTCCCAATATAGCCACACCGACGTTCCCAGAGGGTTAGCTGATCAGTATACAATAGAATGCTATTTTATAACTTCCGCGAAAATCGGAGGAACATGCACGCGATTCCATATTAGAAGGAACTTCTGAAAAGGTCACGGAAAGTTTTGAAATGGGTTCACGTTCAAATATGGAATATTTTATTTTATCTGTGATTTCATGTTTTTTTATTTTTTTTTTATATAGGACACGCCAACTTGACCTCACCTCGCCTGATGGTAAGCTAAAGGCAAAGTCTCAGGAAAGAGGGTCACCATTACAGACACTAAGTGCTACAATGGTGGCACTCAGCATGGCGGCCTCATCAGATGCTTTTTCACGCCCCGCTTAAAGGCCCCGGGACTGTAGGAAGAAGGAAACACGTGTAAACAGAATAATATCACATTTAGGTCAGAGGTATCAGAGCCATACAGAAAAGTTTTTTTTAACAAAACTACTAACATCGTCGATATTCAAGTCAGACATTAAAAAAAAAAATTAAAAATTCATTTATTTCCATAACACACCCTTATCACAAATCCATATAAAAACTAGCTGACCCGGCAAACGTTGTTTTGCCATATAAATAATTTTGAAGTAAATGTCTAAAAACAAAAGAAAAATGTTAAGGGTGGAGGACAACCTTTATCACTAAGGGGTATGAAAAATAGATGTTGGCCGATTGTCAGACCTACTCAATATGCTCACATAATTTCATGAGAATCGGTCAAGCCGTTTCGGAGGAGTACGGGAACGAACATTGTGACACGAGAATTTTATATATAAGATATACATTGGAATACATATATGAATAATGAACGTAATAAAAGCAGTTTTAACACATAACATAACATAAACTCGCGCCTATATCCCCGAAGGGGTAGGCAGAGGTGCTAGCACCCACATATCGCCAGTTTATGTTTAGGTCCCAATGTAATAGGTGACGAGCCTATTGCTGGGCACTTATAAACCTGCGATAAATACACACATAACTTCGAAAAGCATAAAAGTCATTGGTGTGTGCCATGGTAAAACCTGGTATCGAACACAAGACCTCGTCTCAGCAGTCCATTACCCATACCACTAGGCTACCGCGGTAATATAAAAGCAGTTTTACCTATAGTAATCCCCATTGCAACAAGTTACAAGTTATACAGGTCTGGGAATGACAGATTGAGCCGCCTGTCACCCTGGCAGAAGCGTTTCCGGGGACGACTTGGAAAGTCTGCGATCCTCACCTCCGATGAGAGCCAGATCGAGAGAGATGGCCCTGAGTAAATAAAGAAAATGAAAGTAGAAGAAGCGAAACACACACTTCGGAATGTAATAATT
Source organism: Eilema griseolum (assembly GCA_963662185.1). Classification (NCBI taxonomy): domain Eukaryota; kingdom Metazoa; phylum Arthropoda; class Insecta; order Lepidoptera; family Erebidae; genus Eilema; species Eilema griseolum. The sequence continues at coordinate 3,710,067 of OY759232.1, forward strand.
TCCAATTATTGTGTGTGTAGTGCGGGTGAATTCCTACGCCTTCAGAATAGCGGTGCAAATAACCGCAAATACCTACGCCACATGCGGTGATATGGCGAACATTTTTGCCACGCGTATCTATACTGTATATATAATCTATACTAATCTATACTAATATTATAAAGCTGCAGAATTTGTTTGTTTGTTTGTTTGAACGCGCTAATCTCTGGAACTACTGGTCCGATTTGAATGATTCTTTCAGTGTTGGGCAGTCCATTTATCGAGGCAGGTTTTAGGTATATCATCACGCTACTACTTAAGGGAGCAGAGCATTGATACTAAATGTTAACAAATCCGGCAATTTTTCATACATATTTTGAAAACTAAAACATACGGGCTCAAAGGGATATGAAGCTTCAAAATATACCCCGGGCGAAGCTGGGGTGGGTCAGCTAGTAATATTATAAAAAGAGGAAAAATTTGTATTTTTGTATGTAACGAATAAACTAAAAAAGGTACTGCACCGATTTTAATAACTCTTTTTATCCCGATATTCCCATGGGATCAGGATTTACGCGGGTGAAACCGCGGCGCGGTGCTAGTTATTAATAAAATAAAACCTACCCATAGGTATATTGCATAAAAGTTTTGAAATCTTTAGTTTTATTATAATGTATCCATACCTACTGTTATATAATTTGTAAAGTGGCCATGTCAGTATATTGGACAGTGATGGACATTTAAAACTGAATACGAACTTTTGATGGTTCCCGACAAAGTAGAATTTGGATCACCCTATCTCTTCCCATGTGGTGTCGTACACGGCATAGGGCTGTTTAACATCAGACAGATATATACAGCCCAGACTCAGCCTCAGATGTATGGCTCGAATTAACAATAGTGCCCGGAAGACGGCAATAGGTTCAAACCCTATTGGGGGTAGAATTCAATGATTGGTGAAGTGTGGGTGTTAATTCACCTCTGCCTAACCCTTCGAGGATAAAGTCGTGGTTATATGTATGTATGTATGTACGAACCATTTTTTTAAAGGTTTAAAGCCCTCCAGCTAAATAAATTGTATGTGTTAGGAGTGGGTTCACGTCGGTAGTGTAATGACCAGGATCTGAACTCGGAACCTGACTCCTGATACTCATGTGCCTTTTTTGTTGATGGCCTGTAAGTGCCAATATAATGGTCTATACAGAATAAATGATTTTTGACATTGACTTTGACCTAATTGGTTTTCTTTCTTTTATCCTAATTTATAGTTAGCGAAGGCTGGACTTTACCTCGGTCAAAGAATTGCCATCGCCATTCAGCGTGGTAATGCCGCCAGCCTCTTGGGCACGGTACCAGTAGAGATCGATGGGGAGGAATTTTTCGATGCCTAAAATTACAGTCTCCCTCTTTTTCTCTATCCCATTTTTGTATATATTGTATAGTTAGCATAGTTTTATATAAATTTGTAAGTAATTGTATATTATAATAGTATATTTTATTTAATGTAGTTAGCGATTGGAACTTGTCCAAAAACGATTTAACTGTTGGTATAATCCTACACTCAATGCTTAGATTTTATATCAGGAAGGAAAGCAATCTTCCGGTCACGACAAGCATCGTTCAATCAATGTAGCATTTCATTTGATAAAATTGATATAATAAACAAAATGGACCTTGGATTTACAGTTATAGATTTAAACAAGATTATTATCATTAAATTGACTTTAGTAAGCTGTTTGATATTACTCTTGAAGTTGCATTATTAAGCTGTTTGGAGCTGACCTCCCAATATACCTCATAACTCTGTGTAATGAGTTACATAAGGTTATTATAAGTAGATGAGTAGGTATCTTGATGATGTAAATGCGTGGTCAACCTAAGTCACACAACATATAAATGTAAATAAAACCATTAAAAAAAAGAAAGATAATATAGTTCTAATGTAATTCTTTGAGTTTCTTGTTCGTATCTTCTCAGTAGAACTAACCTACCGAACCAGAGAATCATTTTCCAATGGTTTATTTACATTTTACTCATTATTTTTATATTATTTCTTTACATATTGTAAAATTCTGACGTTCATATGTGCTCTTTGTGTGCCTAAACTGAATAAATGAAATTGATTCTTTGGTGCCGCGTGGTTTGCGGCAGAGTAGAATTTGGATCACTCCATCTCTTCTCATGCGGTGTCGTACAAGGCGACTAAGGGATAAGACTGTTTAACATCAGACAGATATATACAACCCAGACTCAGCCAGAGATGCATGGTTCGAGGCAACAATATTGCCCGGAAAACGGCAATAGGCTCACCCACTATTATTCACCTCTGCCTAACCCTCCGGGGATAAAGGCATGATTATATGTATGTATGTATGATTCTTTGGTTCTTTGATTGCTCAGCTGCAGTCGTTTCCATAGAAGCCGTACATTTATTTATTTATTTCTCATTACAACTATCATTACAGGCATTAACCCAATGCAATAGTTTAGCTATCTTATAATTATCAACTATGTGTTTACATTCTATACAATACTTAGGTAAATTAAATGTTGATAACATTTGACTTAACGTGAAGTACATGATAAGATAAGATAAGATAATATTTATTTGCAAAAAACATGTGTACATATAATATACATAGTCAAGTGCTTATTATATAGGTCTTAAACTTCGATTGGACACAACATGTTTTACCATTGAGTGGTGTACAAATTATTATTTAAGTTTAAGTCATCACATCTACATTATACATCAGTCATCCAGTTACAAACAAAAGTCAATCCTACAGAGTCATGTCTTCGAGAAAATCCTTAATACTATAGAAGCACTTCTCAATTAACAATCTTTTGAGCGCCCACTTAAAACGATTGTTGTTCAATTTTTTTATATTTTTGGGAATTTTGTAATGATGAAATGAAGTAAGTAGTACTTACTCCGGGCTCCGATGTAGCCACAACATGAATACACATCAAAATTATGACGAAATAATGAGTAGCGGGTACCAACAGACGAGGCTCTGGCCCAAATACCTATTTCTTTCGGGATTATGAAACGACTTACTTTTTTTTGCCAAAATTATGTAGTATAGTTACAAACTTGTCTGCGGTTCCACCCGTAAGGGATATTGTAATGAAAACATAAACATACATAAAAACATAAACTCACGTCTATATCCCCGAAGGGGTAGGCAGAGGCGCTAGCACCCACATTTCGCCAGTTTATGTTTAGGTCCCAAGGTAATAGGTTAGGCATGTTTATATTATAAGTGCCATTAACCGGGCACTTATAAACCTGCGATAAATACACACATAACTTCGATAAGCATTGTAAAGTCATTGGTGTGTACCATGGTAAAACCTCGGGATCGAACCCAAGACTTCGTCTCAGCAGTCCGTTACCCATATCACTAGGCTAATTAACAAGTAAGTTCTACATTTAAATATGCCACATTCAGGCCCACGATTCTATCTACTAAAGCAAATTACAGCAAAAATATGAATTAAATTTTAGACTTTATTCCAATGTCGTTAAAGTGTAAAATTAAATGAAAAGAGTTTCATTATATTTTTTTCAATCACTGCAAAATGTCTTTTAATTTGAAACTTTGAGCACACTGCAATAAAGTCTAAAATTATGTTTTTACGTGAAAAATATACACTCGCAAGCAAACATCTTACCATTCTCTCAATCTTTCGCATATAAGTTTCCGGGCTGTTTGGAACTAACCTCGCAATACACTATAGGTTAATACGACCTAAGACCTAAAAGACCTTTTCTCATATGTGATGAAACCCGAATGGACTTACTACAAAAATAAGGGGTCTTAATTTAAGCTATTGCCAATAAGATCAAATTTCAAATGGACCTGGTCTCATTTAAACTTCTTCTCATAAAGTCTCATTCCCAAAATACACTAAATTATAGTACCAAAGTACACGATTAACGTAAAAACGAATTTCCACAACGTTCTAGTCCCAAAACACACTAAATTCTGTCAAGGATATATACTCTCTTGGAGAGATTCGACATCTTAGACGCAATCAAATAAAAAAATATGAATAAAACACTTTTTTAAATAAATAATATTAGAAAAGGTCTTTTTTTTTTTTTTTTTTTTTTTTTTTTATATAGGACACGTCAATTGGACTTCGCCTTGCCTGATGGTAAGCTGAAGGTAAAATCCCAGAAAAGAGGGTCACCATTACTTACACATACAGTGTGACAATGGTGACACTCAGCTTGACGGCCTTATCATATGCTTTTTCACGCCCCGCTTAAAGGACCCGGGACTGTAGGAAGAAGGAAACACGTGAGCTGGTAATGAATTCCAGGCCTTAATGGTGCGACAGAGGAAAGAGTCTCCGAACCGCTTGGTTCTTGATCGGATGTTTTGCACCGTGTGCGAATGACATCTAAGACCTGCACGCGTTGTCCTGTGTAGGAAAGGGGAGGGTGGGACTAATTGGAAGAGCTCATCAGAACACTCCCCATGGTACAGACGGTAAAATACAGCCATGGACGCAACATCTCTACGCAGCTGTAAAGGTTCTAGGGTGTTCGTGATCTCGAGATTCCCAATGATGCGGATCGCACGTCGCTGCAACCTGTCGAGAGCATCTAGTAAGTACTTTGCTGAACCATCCCAGAGATGCGAGCAGTACTCCACACAGGAGCGAATTTGTGTCTTGTATAGAAGACACCGCTGCTCCGGCGTAAAAAATCGTCTCACTCTGTTCAGGACTCCGAGTTTTCGTGAGGCTGTTTTGATGATGCTTTCGATGTAGTTTTTGTTATTCAGGTTGCAGCGAACATCCATACCTAGGATATTGAGATTGTCCTGCAGCGGCAGTGGCGTGCTCTGAAGAGTGGGGAGGGGAAGGAAAGAAGATACTTTTGCTGTAAACGCACATGCCTGCGTCTTCTTGGCATTGAACTCAACCAGGTTCTCAGAGCCCCATTGAGAAATGTGATTCAGGACCCCGTCAAGCTCAGTGACAAGAAGCTGCCTTTTCTCTGCGATATCTGACTGCTTGGCCGCTGGATGTCCATGATAACTCCCATGTAAAGTGCTATCGTCTGCATAACAATGAACATTGCCGGTAGACAGCATGTCGTTGATATGCAGAAGAAAGAGAGTGGGTGATAAGACGGACCCCTGGGGCACGCCAGCATTAACCTGCAGAAACTCCGAAGCTCGTCCGTCACATAGGACGCGAATACGGCGCCCCTGCAGGAAGCTAGCAACCCAGTTGCACAGCCTAGAAGGCAGACCAAAGGCAGGTAGCTTAGAAAGAAGCGATTTGTGCCAGACTCTATCGAAAGCTTTGGCGATGTCAAGACTAATTGCCAGTGACTCGCCGTGCTTGTCCATAGCCTCACCCCAAAGATGGGTAACGTATGCTAGAAGATCACCCGTTGACCGTTTTGGTCTGAAGCCATATTGCCGGTCATTAATTAAGGAGTGATCCTCTAGGTGCCGCATGAGCTGTTTGTTAATTATGTGCTCGAACACTTTGCACAGCACTGAGGTGACGGCTATGGGTCGATAGTTGGCTGGCTCCGAGCGATCCCCCTTCTTGGGAATCGGCTGAACATTCGCCTCTTTCCAAGGCAAAGGCACTGTACCCGAACTGTAGGATAGCCGGTACAGGCGCGTAAGCATTGGAGACAACTCCGCTGCACATTTTTTCAAAACTACCGCTGGAATACCATCCGGACCACTGGCTTTCCGGACATCGAGTGATTGCAGCACTGCACGGACATCGCGTTGCCTGATATGGATATCAGGCATCGCGTGGTCACTGTCGGGTAGTGTTGGTGGCTGGGTACCACAATCATCGATTCGGGAGTTGGCCGCAAAGAGATTAGCCAGCAGATTTGCCTTCTCTTGCGGCTCATGGGCCAGGGATCCATCAGGGTTACGCAGCGGAGGCAGCGAAGGCTGACAGAAGTTGGCTTGCACGGCTTTAGCCAGTCGCCAGTAGCCACGGCTTCCCGTGGGATGCATCACTAGCTCTTGACCAAGCCGCGCTATGCGCAGGGCATCCGCTCTGACATAGGCCCTTCTACAGACCTTTGTGGCTCTGTTGTACGCCGCCTTGAAGTGGCCCAGATTGGGATGGCGCGTGGCGCGCGCCCTTACCCAAGCGCGGTACGCAGACTGTTTTTGTTCAACAGCTTCCGCGCACTCGCGCCCGAACCAAGGGCGCACCCCGCGGTCACCGGTGACATCGGTGTATGAGATATAGTATTCCATACCCAGACCGATCTCACCGGCGACAGCAGTAGCACAATCCGATGGGTTCTTACCTTCAAAGCAGCGCTCAACCCACGGGATGGACGCAAAATAGTCACGAAGTCCATCCCAGTCCGCTGACGAGTAGTGCCAGAGACGCCGCTTCCCCCGCACGGGTCGTGGGGGCCTAGGTCTTAGGTCGTATTAACCTATAGTGTATTTCGAGGTTAGTTCCAAACAGCCCGGAAATATATCTAATATTAGATGGATTATAGATAATAGAATAGCATACGCTATATCCTCTAGGGATGTGCACTCTAATCTAATATCTACTTCTTGTTCGCAGACACTCCAATAAGAGTGACAGCGAAAGTAAGCACAATAATAATGAGGAGGAGCTCGACAACAGACCGAAACTTTTACAAAGGGTAAGATTTTATTATATTTTTTATTTATTTACTTCCTTTAATTTTCAAAATTAATGCAAAAAAGGGCGAAATACGCTGCAATGGAGCCACAATATCATTTTGTGCTCATTGCGGTGGAGACTATGGGCAGTTGGGGGTCGGACACGAAGAGGTTGATCGCGGAAATTGGCCGCCGCATCCACGACCAAGGCTGTGACTTCCGATCCGGCTCGTTCCTGGGGCAAAGGTTGGCTATTGCGATTCAGCGGGGCAACGCGGCCAGCATCATGGGCACCTTTGCGCCGGGAACGATGCGGAGTGGGTTGTTTGACGCGACATGATCGCGAGTTTGTTTCTGTGTATTTATGTTTTAATTATTTTGTATGTGATAAATAAATATTTTTTAATTTATTTATTATATTCTTTATTGTACGCCAAGTACAGAAATTGAGAAGACATGAGCAGTACAAAGGGTGGCCTTATCGCTTTACACAATTTCTTCGAGGCAACCTTATTTCTATGGTAGGTATCTGTTATAATATTTCTATGGTAATTAATAGCATTGATATATTTTAATAGGTTTTTTTTTTTTTTTTTTTTTTTATACCACTTAGTTGGCAGACCAGCACACGGCCCACCTGATGGAAAGTAGTTACCGTGGCCTATGGACGTCTGTAACACCAGAGGAGTCGCAGTCGCGCTGCCAACCCTGTAAATACAGAGTTTCTGTGCCGTCAGTAGAAGACACAAATTCTCCAGTGAGCTCTGGCTACCCTACTCACCGCTGGGAACACAACTACTTTAAACTATCATGGTTACCACATTACCATGTTACCATGTTTAAAGGCAAATGAATTATTCTTATTCTTATTAGTATTAAAGTTATCGGAATATTATTTTTTTATGTGCGCAAAATCCCTACGGATACCCCACCACTCAGGCCAGTGGGGGAGGTTTTGTCGGACTTGAACCGACTAAAACGCATGCGCAGGATGCCGGAGGTGAAATTATCTGAAACATATCCCTCGCACCCTGGCCGGCACAGGGATCGAAATATATACCATGTAGAACATGAAACCAGTGGTAGTCATATACGCGTAGTAAAAGAACTCGAAATATTTACTCTTAAAAACCTTTTCATTGTTTACCGCCAATACTCCAGTTCCGCCGTGATCATGGAGCTTGCAACAGCGTCGAAATATCGGAAACTCAGAACACTACAACATGGTAAATATCCCGATAACTTTAAGGTAAATATACCGACAAGGAGACCGTGGAGGAGCTAAATGTAATAGCTAAGGTCTCTTTTTACCCGACTGCCAACAAGGATTATGTTTTTCGCGCGTATCTTGTATGTAAGTTTGTAATTTTCTTTATTACTTCATAACTTCCGCACTACGGGATGAATTTCTAGAAAGAAAGAAGAAAAGAAAGAAACAATTTTTTATTTTATTAAGCATAAAAAAACAGATACACACAGTAACAAACAATATGTGATAAGAGCCAAGTAGAAATAAAGGCCGCCTCTCAGCTTAATGCTGTCCGCGTTGTCTGCAGGCGGACAGCGCTGATTTTCAGAGACCTCTGCCATTAATATATCGTTAGATTCGTCTCGGTAACCCAAGTGTTCTTAGATAGATGACGCGAAAATACAACATGGCCGCTGTACGCTATAGTTTAAAGAGAAAAAAAATTGTATACTGCAAAACGGGTATCAAGTTAAAGCGTTTATCACGAAGATTTCAAAATGGTATATCATAACTCCATTACTGATGCTGCAAAGACCGAAACAAGTTTAGTAGCAGGGGATGCCCATTTACCAATCTGAAACCGGATGAAAATTGATGGGTACCGCCTGCTATCATACTTATTTCGATCTTTTCATCAGTCATCAGTCAGGTTTTTATTTTGAATAATATATTTTTTAACGAATTTTTATTTTAAAATGTACATTTAAAAGCATGTGTACCTATACTAATATTAAAAAGCTGAAGACTGTTTGTTTGAACGCGCTAATCTCAGGCACTACTCTACTGGTTCGAATTGAAAAATTATTTTGTATTAAATAGTCCGTTTATCGACGAAGGTTTAGGCCTTGTATCATACGCTATGACTTAAGGGAGCGTAGCAGTGATCATAAATATCAACAAATTCGACCATTTCACATACATTATTTGAAGTCTATAAAATTACGGGCTCTAAGGCGTGATATTGTGATACATTACTTGACTTAAAGTCCTGTGGCCCCTAGATGGGGCAGATGGTCTTGAGCTTCACACTTAATTTCGCTCCAAGTCATTCCGAGGCTCGCTGCTTCCGCAACAATAGTCCGCCTCCAGGTCTGGTGGGACGGCCACGCTTACGTTTCCTTCCGGGTGCCAGTCTAGCGCTTGTTTCGGTATAAGGTTATTGAGCCTACAAGGCCGGTGGCTAATCCAGCTCCTTTTTCGGCGTTTGACCTGCGGGTGAATAGGTGACACATTGGTGATATATACATACATAGATACATATAGTCCACTGCTGAAAATAGGCCTCTCCCACAGACTTCCAGAATGACCGATCTAAAGCAGCCCGCATCCAGCGCTTCCCGGCGACCTTCATGAGGTCGTCCTTCCACCTGGCCGTTGGGCGACCTACGCTACCTTTGCCCGTACGCGGTCGCCATTCCAGAACTTTGACTATGTGTGACTGACATGATGATGATGATGAGATACATATAATCACACCTTTCTCCCCGGCAGAGGTGAATTAATACCTAAATGAAGGGCTGATATAAAGCTTTAAAACGTGCCAGGGGTGAAGCCGGGTGGGTCAACTAGTCTACATATATAGGTAAAACATACCCTTTATGATATTATCTAGATGGGGAAAAGGGATACATGGAATTCACAGCTCCATATTTTACGTTTATTGTCAAATGAAAAACAGCACTGTCCCTCAGTCGCCTTTTATTTACCTCTACCCTCCATATTTTTGTTCTTGTGATTCTATTACACTGGAAATTACGTGCCCATTGCCGAAAGCTACTGGTTAAATTACGATAGCACAAACTTAATTAAAATGTTAAAATTAACTTAAAATTGATTACAACACATCACGTTTTTAATTTCTATTACAATTTCTGCGTCATTGTAAACTGACTCTTTCTTAATTAGACACAATTAATATTAAGTAATTTACATTACATAACATAAACTTACGCCTATATCCCCGAAGGGGTAGGCAGAGGTGCTAGCACCCACATTTCGCCAGTTTATGTTTAGTTCCCAATGTAATAGGTGGCGAGCCTATTGCCATTAACCGGGCCCTTATAACCCTGCGATAAATACACACATAACTTCGAGAAGCATCGAAAAGTAATTGGTGTGTGCTATGGTAAAACCTGGGATCGAACCCGAGACCACGTTTGAGCAGTCCATTACCCGTACCACTACGCTACCGCGGTTTAAGTAATTTAAAATATACGAAACCAGAATTTGAACATAAATTATTATACTTAGGAAACCAAAATTAAATACAAAACTCATTCGAAGTCCCTCAAGGGCATTTTATCAGAACCATTATGTTACAGTATTGCTATTTCCCTTATTTATTATGCATAGTATCGTGATCTGGGGAAGTGGAACGCGCCCTTGACCCAGCAAACATTTTTGCGACCTTAAGGCATGATCCACATCAACCCCACCGGCTGTCAACCACGAAACGACCTGCAAAAGTTTGTAAAGAGAACAACTTGTTCCTAATAGTTTGGAATTCAATTACCTGCTAAGGTTATTTTGGTTGGAAGTTTTATACCTGAGCATAGCCCCGTAGGTTTATACAGGTTCTACCTGTGTAAATCTTGATACTGTGGGACTGTGGTAGTATCGAAAGTAAGAAGAACCTAGAAAATTCAGAACTTAAAATCAGGTAGATCTATTGATCAGAGTAATCCACCTAGATGGGTAGGATGGGATGGGACGGGACATGAACGAATAGAACTGCTCGCGGATTTAAATACCGTCCATGTAGACCATTGCTGATTTAATTTTATGAGAAAATTGCTTCAAAATGTCATTCAACTGTATGACTTATCTATATCTTTTATATTCTTTTTTATACTCTTATTATCTTTATATATCTTTCTATTATTAATTATCTTTCTCTCTCATTAGAAGAATTATTAAACGAAAACAAACCGTGAAATTCAGAGAGCTCAATTAAGTTTGGTGCGGGAGCAAGCAAGGGAAAGCAGGAATCTTTAAAAACCGCACCAGTAGGTATATATGTTGGGCTTTTATTAAACATTATGCTAATAATATGCAGGGCCGGATGAGCCATGTAAGGCAAGAACAATTGGAAAGGAGGTAGGACACGACAGTATTTCCGTCCAATTGAGCAGTCCGACTGGGGAAGTACCTTCGCCCTATAGAGTACCGCGGCCATAATAACCTTGTGTTGTGTTCCCGGCGGTGAGTAGGGTAGCCAGAGCTCACTGGAGGGTTTTTGTGCTTTCAGTGGGAAGACCAAATGCTTGTCCTGCTTTGTCTTTTATACTGACAGCACTGTGTGCTTACAGGGTTGGCAGCGCGAGAGTAACTCCCTTGGTTTTGCACACGTCCATAGGTCACGGTAACCACTTTCCATCAGGTGGGTCGTGTGCGTGTCTGCAACCTAAGTAGTATAAAAATAAAATTTCAAGGCCCTTGAGCCCTACACAAGGGTCTTTCTGTTTTCCTCGATTTTCGAAAATTAAATTTTCATCACATGTTGTGGTGCTATATCTAATTAAGTGGACTGTGAATGCACAAAAATAGTCTATGAAATCTATTATTAAGTTACTTGATCACTACTGAAAACCCCAATCTTTGTGAACTTTTGCCACCCGAAAGCTTTAGATAATACTCAGTGAAGAAGAAAAACTGGGTTCGTTCAAGCATCTTGTTCGCACAGGAGATCTTTGAGAAATAATATATACTTAGGTAGGTTTGAGCCGTTTGGAGTAGAAACGTTGGGTCCGTGGGGTCCAAGCGCGCGCGCGCTATTCAAAGAAATAGCGAAGCGACTAATCGACGCTTCCCGTGACCATAAGGCTGGCCTTTACCTCGCTCAAAGAATTGCCATCGCCATTCAGCGTGGTAATGCCGCCAGCCTCTTGGGCACGGTACCAGTAGAGATCGATGGGGAGGAATTTTTTGATGCCTGAAATTACAGTCTCCCTCTTTTTCTCTATCCCATTTTTGTATATATTGTATAGTTAGCATAGTTTTTAGTTTTTAATTTGTAAGTAATTGTATATTATAATAGCATATTTTATTTAATGTATTGAATTAAAGATATTATTGTCTCCCTTAGGTATCTGTACTTGTATTAGGTACTACGTAAACGCTTGTATACATAGTACCTGGTAGGTATTTACTTTTTTTTTATACCACTTAGGTGGTATACAAGCACATGGCCCACTTGATGGAAAGTGGTTACCGTGGCATGTGTGTAACACCAGAGAAGTCATACTCGCGCTGCCGACCCTGTAAGCAGTTTCTGTGCCGTCAGTGTAGAAGACAAATCAGGGCAAGCCTTTAGTCTTTTCACCAACAGCACAAACTCTCCAGTGAGCTCTGGCTACCCTACTCACCGCTGGCAATACAACAAAGTTATTATGGCCGCGATATTCTGTATGGCGGAGGTACTTCCCCAGTTGGACTGCTCAATTGGACGGAAATACCGCCGTGTCCTTACGAAATTTTACTTAGAACAGTTGAAATATAAATCACATTTTCCTACTGTTTTTTTTAATGTCTTACTTACTATACTTAAAACATATGTATCAATATTATATCCGTGTTTATACTTTGGGGTCGAGGTCCGCGTACAGTCTAGCAATTGGACAACAAAAAAAAATGCAAATCAAAAACTTCCGAAAAGGCCAGCTTTCAAATAAAAATAAAAATCGGACCCTGGGCACGTCAAATCCCATACATTCATCATTCTATTCTACAATAGCAATTGTCTTGAGGGGCTGAACGACTTAAATCACTCTTGGTCGTGCTTAAAACGTCTTATAAGTCAATTACATACATACCATACGTATATATAATCACGCCTGCCCGGAGGGTTAGGTAGAGGTGAATTAACACCCACATTTCACCAACAATTGTATTCAGTCCCACGTAATAAGGGGTGAGCCTATTGCCGTATTCCGGGCACTATTGTTGACTTGAGCCATGCATCTGAGGCTGAGTCTGGGCTGTATATATCTGTCTTATGTTAAACAGCCCTATCCCTTAGTCGCCTTGTACGACACCGCATGGGAAGAAATGGGGTGGTCCAAATTCTACTCTGCCGGGAACCACGCGGCTAATAATAAAAGTCAATTAAAAGTTTAAAATTAATAAACATTTTGTTAAGGCAACACTTCGCGTTAATAACATAATTCATTTACAAACACTTACAATTTATAAATAAATTTATAAATAATTGAAAATACTTATAAATAAATACTTACACGTGGTTTTCAGCAGAGTAGAATTTGGACCATCCCATCTCTTCCAATGCGGTGTCGAACAAGGTGACTAAGGGATAGGGTTGTTTAACATCAGACAGATATACACAGCTCAGACTCAGGCACAGATACAAGGCTCGAGTCAACAATAGTTCCCATTACGTGGGGCCGAAAACAAAGATTGGTGAAATGTGGATGTTAAAAGCAGTGGTGAACTGCCTAATTATATGTATGTATGTATAACCACAGATAATATAATTCTTATATTACAACCTACTATATAATGCAGAGCCATTATGTAGACCTTTACGATCCGGAAACATAAACATTACGATTATAGCTGACAACAATAATAAAATTATTATGCCTCAGGGTAATGTTTCAGTAATGGCTGGTTCTCTGCTAAATGTTGATAAGTAGGTATAACTCAGGACGTTATATTGTATTTAAAATGTGCTCAAGGTGTACTCTATGCGCGCAGTACACATTCCTTGGGTGTCTTTTGAGGAAAACACTAGGTGCTACGGCGGTGTAGGTACGATTTTTTTTTATACCACTTATGGCACACGGCCCACCTGATGGGAAGTGGTTACCGTAGCCTATGGACGTATGCAACACCAGGGCTGTTACTAGACCACGAAGAAACCTTCTGATGCCCCTCTTGAAGAACCCCATATTGTAAATGCTTGGGAAAACCGCAGCAGGGAGGTCATTTCACAGCTTGAGTGTGTGTGGGATGAAGTTTCTTTCATACCGCAAAGTGCACAACGAGTTCAAATTCACTAAGTAACTCTACTCAGAATACGGAACAAACTTCACAAAGATTGGATTGTTTCTGTAACTCAGAATACAGAACAAACTTCTGTATTCTGAGTTACAGAAACAATCCGGGTGCGCCAGTGCCTTGTCAGTCTCGTGACTCAGGTCCAAGATATTTTTTTTTTTATACAACTTAGGTGGCAGATAAGCAGACGGCCCACCTGATGGAAAGTGGTTACCGTGTCCTATGAACGTGTTTAACTCCTGAGGTATAGGTAAACAATGTTATTCGGATCATAATCGTAACCTGAGATCGTAACCATATCATACTTCTATATCTATATCCATACTAATATTATAAAAGCGAAATTAACTCTGTCTGTCTGCTACTCTTTCACGCCTAAACCACTGGACCGATCTTGATAAAATTTGGTACAGAGATATTCTAGAACTTGCGAAAGGACATAGGCTAACTTTTATAGCGAAAAAAGGGGTTAAAGGTGATCAAATGGGGAGCGAATGTTTGTATGAAAGTACGTCCCTAATATTTGAAGATTACCTGATGGGTTACACAGATGGAGCTTCTTGGAACTTACATACATACAAATAATCACGCCTTTATCCCTGGAGGATTAGGCAGAGGTGAATTAACACAATGTGGGTGTTAATTCACCTCTCGTATTCGGTCCCACGTAATAGGGGGTGAGTCTATTGGCGTATTCCCGGCACTATTGTTGACACGAGCCATGCATCTGAGCCTGAGTCTAGGCTGTATATATCTGTCTGATAATGTTAAACAGCCCTATCCCTTAGTCGCCTTGTACGACACCGCATAGGAAGAGATGGGGTGGCCATAATTCTACTCTGCCGGAAATCACGTGGCAAACTTACTTTTTTACAGTTGTTACTTTTCAAAAATGTAATAAAAGTGTTTGTTAGCTTAATGTTGTCTCATTCATACCATTCCTAAAATAAATGCAAAAATGTTGGTACTGATATTTGGGTTTCCTCCAATATCTTAAAAAAAATGGCAATTTCTATAATATCTTCCGATTAGAAATCAATGTAGACGTATGGGATTCTTCAAGAAAGCCATGAGAAAGTTCATACAGGGTTCTCAACACAAGGGTGACGCACCTGGTGTTGTAACCACTTTCCATCAGCTGAGCCGCGTGTTTGTCTGCTACCTAAGTTGTATAAAAAAAAATCATATCTGCCTAAGTGGCTGGTTTTTTATATAAAAGCGTGTTCTGGAATATTTATAGTATTCTTCTTACAATCCCGCTTTCTTCAAGCGGATCGTTAAAAATGTCTGTCGAGGCGGGGAGTAGCAAATTAACTATTGTAGCGAATTTGGAAAAGTGTCGACCTGTCATTGGACTCTAATGTTCAAGGAGTGGCCTTATCGCTGGTTTTTTTTACGTGCGCAAAATCCCCACGGATACCCCCCCACCGGAGCCGGTGGAAGAGATCAAAACGCACGCCGCCTGTGGGTCGTTTTTGGTTGAAGAAGGGGTGAAGTTAACAGGCATATCCGTCGCACCCTGCCGACCCAGGGCCATCTCTCTCGATCTGGCCCTCTCCTCGGGCGTGGGGACCACAGAGTACCCGACTCGTCCCCGGAATGCCGCCGCCGCGGCCTGCTTCTGGGCCTAAAGTGGATGAGTATCTTAATGATGTTATTGCGTGGTCAACATAAGTCTCTTGCTTGCTCGCACAAAATAAATTGTAAGCTAAAGCAAATTTAAAACAAGAAAAATAATCTAGTTCTAATATAGTTCGCTGAGTTTCTTGCTGGTATCTTCTCAGTAGAACTAACCTACCGAACCAGCGAGAGAATCATTTTTCAATGGTTTATTTGTACATTATTTAATATTTTTATATTATTTCTTGACATACCCAATTGTAAAATTGATGTGCTCTTTGTGTGCCTAAACTGAATAAATGAAATTGATTCTTTGATTGATATCGCTGGTAGCGATTTCTTTCAGGCAACCTTGGGATGGACAGTAATAATGTGATAAAAACATGGTGTAGTTATCGGATAAACTATAAACAAAGTGTATTAAATATGAAAAGACAGAGGGAGGGAGAAGTCAATATAAAATAAAGCCGGGACATGCCGCTAGCTTTTGTAACAAAAAACACATTCAGTAAAAAAACTCTCCGCCGCAAACCCATTAAAAATAATTCAAATAAAAAAGTCTTGGAGAAATTTTAAGAAAGCCGAGGTCGTAGGTACTCTAAACCACTAGAGGGCAAACTCTTTAGTACGTGTACGAGAACCTCGTTCTCATTACTATAAGAGTGCAAGGCTCTTTAGAGACTTTACTCACAGGCTCACAGCTGCAATAGGTTCCTTTATGATTTGAGATTCACATGTACATTCACATTAATAGTGTTATAGTATTTTTGCAGAGTAACCGATATTTCGGCGCTGTTACAAGCGCCATGATCACGGTGTTCTATTTTTTTATACCACTTAGGTGGCAGACAAGCACACGGCCCTCCTGATGGAAAGTGGTTACCGTGGCCTATGGACGTTTGTAACACCAGAGGAGTCACAGTCGCGCTGTCAACCCTGTAAGTACAGAGTTTCTGTGCCGTCAGTGTAGAAGACAAAGCAGGACAAGCTTTTAGTCTTCCCACTGACAGCACAAATTCTCCATTGAGCTCTGGCTACCTTACTCACCGCTGGGAACACAACACGAGGTTATTATAGCCGCGGTATTCTACAGAATACTTCGAAGGTACTTCCCCAGTCGGACTACTCAATTGGGCGGAAATACCGTTGTGTCCTACCTCTTAACCGTAAGGTGTATCGGTTACTCTGCAAAAATAATAAACATGGTAAACATCCCGGCAAGTTTTACACTATTAAAGTTCCAATAAATTCTCAAATTTAAATTTAATATCACCTTTCGAGAACTTGAAGAAGAACTACTGCAGATGTCTTGAATAATATATAGCGCTCTGAAACTCTGAGGGGACTCTTTTGTAACTGCATTTTCTGCTGCGCTTTGTGAATTTATAAAGTAGGAAAATACGTTAGAATTTATTCACTCGTGACGAAGAGTTCACACTATACTACTTTTATATATATACTCTTTTGAAACCAACACGAAATGTCACAATTTACTGTAATATGCCACTTTCCACACTTGTGTGCGTTGTCAGAGACGTCCAGGAACGAAATTGAGGTCCAGGATTAGCGCAAGGATAATGTTATGTAATAAATAAATCAGTGAAGAATGCTCTAGCTTACACTGACAACTTATATACATATATATCTTTTTTTTTTTACGTGCGTAAAATCCCCACGGATACCTAGCCGGTGGGAGAGGTTATGTCGGACTCGAACCGACTAAAACGCACGCCGCCTGTGGGTCGTTTTGGTTGCCGAAGGTGAGGTTGACAGGCATATCCCTCGCACCCCGGCCGACCCAGGGCCATCTCTCACGATCTGGCCCTCTCCTCGGGTGTGTGGGGACTACAGAGTCCCCAACTCGTTCCCGGAAAACGGGGAGGCGCGCTAGGCGCGCCGCCGCCGCGGCCTGCTTCTGCCAGGGTGACAGGCGGCTCCACCTGTCACCCCCAGGCCGGCGCTCATGGGGTGCGGAGGTCGTTCATCGACCTCAGACGCCCGAGTTGCCTTCGTACGCGGGCAGCTTGGTTTGCGATCCTTCGTATATATATATATATATATATATATATCTAATATCTTAGCGTAAAACGTAAAATTTATGCCTTCCTGTGTCAGAAATAGCTGAATACTAATTCAAAACCATAAATTACAGACTGTAAACTCCCCTAACCGTGCGAAGGAAGCTATCAATCACAGGAAATTATAATAAACAGTAGCCTATGTTGTACCTTAGTAGATTAAAAAACCATATTAGGTGCTTGTAATGTCTATTTCGCCACGTGGTTTCCGGCAGTGTAGAATTTGGGCCACCCCTTCTTTTCCCATGCGGTGTCGTACAAGGCGACTAAGGGATAGGGCTGTTTAACATCAGACAAATATATACAGCCCAGACTCAGGCTCAGATGCATGCCTCGAGTCAACTATAGTGCCCGAAATACGCAATATGCCCTATTAAGTGGGACCGAATACAATTATTGGTGAAATGTGGGTGTTAATTCACCTCTGCTTAACCCTCCAGGGATAAAGGCGTGATTATATGTATATATGTAATTCTTATTTTTTCGACTTCAGCTCCGATTCGTTTACAGTTATAAAATACAAGTTGTTGCCCAAGGCTCCGTCCGCGAAAATGTCAGTTATTGCAACAAACATAGCTTGTTTATGGTTTATAGACTCGCGTTTGACAACTAGGTATCTTCCCTGACCCTCAATTCTACACTTCTGTGGTATGACAGAGGTTTTACTTGATAAGAAATGGCATAAAATTTTAGGCTATAATTGTATGAGCTTAAATTATAAAATTTAATGAAAAGAGTGTCATTCCATTTCATTGTGCAAAAAGCCGATAAAAAATGAAAATAAATACAATGGCTTAGTTTTTTTTTGTTGGAGGAAGGACACGATTTCTGTCGTAATTGAGGAGTCCGACTGGGGAAGTACTTCCTCCCTACAGAATACCGCGGCCACTATAAACTCGTGTTGTGTTCCCGACGGTGAGTAGGGTAGCCAGAGTTCACTGGACAGTTTTTATGCTGTCAGTGGGAAGACCCAAGACATGTCCTGTTTTGTCTTCTACACTGACGGCACAGAAATTATGTTCTTGCTGGGTCGGTAGCACGTGTGTAACTCTATTGGTGTATGGTGTATCCACAGGCCACGGTAATCACTTTCCATCAGGTGGGCCGTGTGCTTGTCTGCCACCTAAGTGGTATAAAAAAATGATAGTGTATTTGCTTAGCAGAATGAAAGCCTTCTTGGCAAGTGACGATTGGTCGTAGGTGGAGTCTACTCTTATGTCCTTTCCCAAATTCTAGTTACTCCATTCATCAAGGAAACTTGATTAGAGGAGGAGAGACACGGCGGTATTTCCGCCCAATTGAGCAGTCCGACTGGGGAAGTACCTCCGCCCTACAGAATACCGCGGTTATAATAACTTTATGTTCTGTTCCCAGCGGTGAGTAGGGTAGCCAGAGCTCACTGAAGAATTTGTGCTGTCAGTGGGATGACTAAAGGCTTGTCCTGCTTTGTCTGACTGACGGCACAGAAACTCTGTGCTTATAGGGTCGGCAGCGCGAGTGTGGCTTCTCTGTTGTTGCACACGTCCATAGGTCTTGGTAACCATTTTCCATCAGGTACGCTTGTCTGCCACCTAAGTGGTATAAAAAAAAATCGATCCAGTGATTTAGACGTAAAAGCGTAACAGACAGTTACTTTCGCATGGATTAAAACTTGCTAATTTGGCACATTTTCTATTATATCACCTCACCTTGCTTCAACAGACAGCAAGTCACGATAGGCGATGTAACAATAGATTGAACTTCAGTAGTCATTCAAGCAATCAAGATTAGCTTCCGAATTGATTGTCAATTCGAGCCGAACTAATCGATAAGTCGGGCTTAACATTTCACTAGGCGAATAGGCTTAGAACAACAAAGACTTAAATAATTTTGTATGCTAAACTTTCCTATGGTGTTAAATTAGCGGTTGATCGGCGCTGCAAGCCGATATAGCCAATACAGGCCTGTCCTAGTTCGGCTGCAGATGCTACCTGTATTTATTTATTAATTAGTAGCTTTAATTTATAAGATGTTTAATAAAATGAACTTTGTTTAATGTTTAATAAATACCTAAATTAAAAAAAAGTGTTAAATTGAAATGTCACCCCAATATGTAGAATTTCGAACATTCAAGATGTGTCTAAGTACCTCAGTTGGCCAGAACATTATCGGCTTGCAGACGTGAGGCTAACATGGCCAAAAAAATGTTAGTCGGGTCCATACATCCTGTTGCAGTACTTTAAGTAAGGATACTTTTATTTATGAGCGCTATATCTCCACGGATACCTCTCCCGCCGGAGCCTGCGGGAGAGGTTATGTGGGACTCGAACCGAATAAAACGCACGCCGTCAGTGTGTCACTGTTAGTCGTTGGAGGTGAGGTTTGGGTGTCTTTTGTGGATAGTATGGGGTGCTACAGCGGTGGATAAGCTCCAGTCACCAATTATAGATTGTATCAAACAAATTCGTGCACGCCAACGTCTTCCTTCTCTCGCGAATACATGTCTCGTGAAGACAAGAAATAATACAGCCCGTTTGGGTTTATTGTTTGGACCTGACATCTATGTAACGTCATCGACGTCGACATAAGGTCCAAATTTAAAGTAAACGATGCTGGCAGCTAAGTATAGGTACACTTCGGGACCCGATTCTGCTTGCTGCCGTGCAGTGACGGAGAAAGAATAAAAGAATCACTACCCCGTCTCATCCAGAAGGTGTCGTAAGAGGCGGCTAACGGAAAAATACCCAGACGATATCACTGCGAGAGAAGGAAATATCGAAATAAAACCCTGTACCAACCCGTCTGGCCGGCGTTGAAATACTACGTCAAAGCCTCCTAACATTGGGAGAGCCCTATGTCCAGCAGTTGCGATAGGCTTATTAATTGATTGATCCGATTCTGCTAATTTTGTGTCATGGTAGGGCTATTGTCGTGCCACTGACACTGCAATAATCAAGAGATTCTTACATCTTTTCATTCACTCTACAAAATGCCATTTTATTTTATTCTTTACTCAAATGCTGTTAGAGTCTAAAATTTAATAGTATCTTATAGAGTGAATGAACTCTTTTTCATTAAATTTTAGACTTACGCTCATACATAAATAAAATCTTAAATCGTATGTCATTCTTTGCAATGTTAGTGGTATTGCTGTGACAGAATGAGGAGCCTGCTATAGTATCATAAATGAGAAGAGAGAGGTGTACGTCATACCCCCTGTGGCCTTCTTACGAAAACTTATTACAAAATTTTATATTCACCAACTTTGTTTGTTGAATTTGAAATTGAAAATGTTCAGAATTTATGAATACTTGTAAAACAAAATTGATAGGTAGGTACTCGTTACGTAAGAGGAAGGTCGCCTCAGCAATATGGCGGACTGCCAAAAGCCTAACGTCCAATTTGGCAAAAAGATTCATAATTTTCGATTCCAGAAGTTACGTAACGTTAGGCCTTCTTTGTGTAAACATATATAAAGAGCCCTTTGTATTATTACATACATACATTATAATCACGCCTTTATCTCCGGTTAGGCAGAGGTGAATTACCACCCACATTTCATCAATCATTAAATTCGATCCCACGTAACAGGGGGCGAGCCTATTGCCGTATTCCGGACACTATTGTTTTCTTTATACTTTAATTTTAATTTTAATTTTATTAGGCACATCAACAGATTAAGTATACCTATTACATTTCAGACTTAAATGACAGGTTTTGTGGACTTATACCTAGTACATAACCCAATTACAGATATGCACAGCGTTCGTAAGCCTAAGTACATAGCACTATATAAGAAAAAATAATATACTATATAGTAATGAATTTAAAATTAAGCTAATCTTTCATTATTACCCGTATTTTTATTAGATTTGAAATTTAAAAAGTTACATATTTGAGCCGTTTGGGGTCGAGACGCTGGGATCATGGGGTCCAAGTGCCCGTCTTTTGTTTCGAGACATTTCAAAACGTTTAATTGACGCTACCCGTGCCCAGAGGGCTGGTTTATTCCTTGCGCAAAGGATTGGTATTGCCATTCAGATGGCAATGCCACCAGCCTTCTGGCCACCCTCCCGGTTGACGTCAGTGGGGAGGAATTCTTTGACGCCTGAACCTGCAGGATTGTTTAGGTATATTCAGTTTTTCTTTTTTTTTAATACTTTAATTTAGATAACTTCCGTGTACATTATGTAAATATTAATATTGTTAAAATAAATAGCTATTATGACGTGCTATGCGTCATAGGCAAAGTACACTATAACTAGGAAACAATATTATATAAACAGCACGTATCAATAAACAATAATGTCAGCACTAAACTTATATGAGTAAAACCCCACTCTTAATCTCAGTAAAATCATGTAGAATAATTAGTATATAAGAGTGTGTAAATAGTAAATAAATTAATCTTGTTCCAACTGGTAAACCATCTTTTACTCACCTCCGCAATATTGGTGACCCCGACGTGATCTCCTAGTGCTGATATAATTGCAGGCCAACTGCAGCCCTGAAAAGGTTTTCAGCAGCAAACCTAGGAACTATCACAGAAACGGTGGAGCCATATAAGGAAAAATTTACCCAACAGCCCACCAGCTTACTGACCACCACCATCAGCGAAATAGCGAAATAGCACATTTCAGTTGACTTCCCACAAGCGGGTCCAAACCAGCTGAAATATCAAGAGGCTAGAAAAATGGCACCGATAATTCCAGGGACACCTCAAAAAAACCCCGGTACATCGGCTGAATCAATCAGCGACAGCCAGGTGGTGGCTGCAATTAGCATTACGGAGAAAATACCAGCGTTTTGGACAGATTCACCGCGCTTATGGTTCGCGCAATTCGAGGCCATCGTAGCCTCCCAAAAACAAGGTGACGAATATAAATATAACAGCGTCATCGCAAAATTACCAAAAGAGGTCATACATCAAGTCAGCGACATCCTGACGTCACCGCCAAACGCAGACAAGTACCTTAAAATCAAGGAAAGATTAATTGCGTGCTATGAGGAAAGCGAGCAACGACGCTTCCACAAATTGCTTTCGGAGATGGACCTAGGTGACTCAACACCATCACAGCTGTTGAGAAAAATGAAAGAAGCCAGCTGCGACAAAATGACCGAAGATACCATCAGATTATTAGGGTTCAGACAGCTTCCGGTATCAATCACCTCCATATTGGCAGTCTCCGAAGACCTTGACCTCACAAAATTATGCGAAATGGCGGACCGAATTTATGAAAATATGCGCTATAAAACCAAAACAAACAACTCGTCACAGGAATCCGCCGACGTTAACTTAATAACAATGCTGACGTCACAAATTGCAGCTATGCGAGTTGAAATAAACGAGCTCCGCGGTATGAGTAATCGCCGACCGATGCAACGCAGCAAATTCCGAGCAAGGTCGCAATCACGCTCACGGTCACGTACACGGCTATGTTATTATCACAGACGATTCAAAACAAAAGCATATAAATGCGATCAGCCGTGCTCGTGGATAAATAAAACCGATAAAAATTCGGGAAACGAGAACTAGCGCAGAATAAGACGGGACTCTGTGCCATACATCCCGCCAACCGTCTAACTATAACCGACTCAAACAGTGGTTATAGGTTTTTAGTAGACACGGGAGCAAATATTTCTGTATTACAAAACGCACAGGGTAAGAAAAACCCAAGCAACTACAAACTGTATGCCGCAAACGGGTCAACTATTGAAACTTATGGCGAAAGCACATTAACGCTAAATCTGGGGTTACGCAGACCTTTTACTTGGACGTTTGTAATCGCCGATGTAAAAATGCCTATCTTAGGAGCTGATTTCCTAGAGCACCACAGATTATTAGTGGATCTACACGGCAAAAGGCTGGTCGACCAAGAAACAAAATTAACGACGCATGCGAAAATTGCAAGAGCAACACACATGCCTTCAATTAGATCCATCGACGCGAAATTACCCGAACATATAAAGCACCTGCTAGAGAAATACGTAAACGTCACTAGACCAACACCACTTAAAAAACCCACAGAACATGGAATACAGCATCACATCATAACAAAAGGTCCTCCAGTTTATGCCCGCGCGCGCCCACTACCACCCGACAAATATAAGGCAGCAAAAAAGGAATTCCAAGAGCTAATAAACTTAGGAATATTAGAACCTTCCAGTAGTCCTTGGGCATCGCCTCTCCACATGGTAAAGAAAAAGAATGGGGAATGGAGGCCATGCGGAGACTACCGCGCGTTAAATAAAATAACAGTTCCCGACAGATATCCCTTGCCAAGACTGTTAGACTTTACATACATCGCAAGTGGAAAAACAATATTCAGCAAAATTGATATAAAGAAGGCGTTCCACCAAATCCCTGTTGCGGAACCAGAAAAGACCGCAATAATCACGCAAATGGGTTTATTTCACTGGAATTACATGCCATTTGGCCTCAGAAATTCAGCCCAAACGTTCCAGAGGTTTATGGACTCCCTGTTTAGAGACCTGGACTATATATATGTTTTCGTGGACGACATACTCATAGCAAGTCAAAATACCGAACAACATTACGTTCAACTAGAGGAAGTATTCACTCGCCTAAGTAAAAACGGCATCTCAATCAATACGAGCAAATGCGAATTCGAAAAGACAGAGATAGATTTCTTAGGTTATCATATAACGAGCCAAGGAATCACCCCCACGTCTGAGAAAGTACGAGTAATAAACGAATACCCAAAGCCAAAGGTGGTAAAGGAGCTACGTCGATTTTTGGGAATGATGAATTTCTACAGAAGTAGCATCCCACACGCCGCCGGACACCAAGCTCCGCTCAACAAATACTTAATAAACTGCAAAAAGAATGACAATACGCCAATCGAGTGGAATACGGAAGCTAACCAAGCATTCGAACACTGCAAACAGGACATAAGAGATGTCACAACACTCGCATTTCCGGAAACAGACACACCACTAGCCATTATGACAGATGCTAGTTTAAAATGTGTAGGCGCCGTACTTCAACAAAAAGTTCAAGGAAAATGGAAACCCATATCATTTTTTTCAAAAGGGTTAAGCGAGACACAAACAAAATATTCCACATACGATCGAGAACTACTCGGTATTTACATGGCAATAAAAAACTTTAGACGACTAATAGAAGGTCGCACATTTACAATATACACTGATCATAAGCCACTGATTCATGCATTCGACAAGAAGCAATCAGTGGATGAATCCCCTAGAAGAATAAGGTACCTAGAATATATTGCACAATTCAGCACAGACATAAGGCACGTCACGGGCAGCGAAAACGTGGTAGCCGACGCACTATCACGGGTAATAGAAACAATAGAACTACCCCAAATTCTCAACTGGCAAGAGGTAAAAAAATACCAAGACTGTGACCCGGAGTTAACAAAACTAAAACAAAATAGGTCACTAAAAATAACACAGGTACCAGTACAAAACAATAATACCAAAATTTATTGTGATATATCCACCGGTACAACAAGGCCATACCTACCACAAAAGTTCAGAAAAACAATTTTTGATAGTTTTCACAACATGAGCCACCCAGGGAAAAACACAACAAAAAAGTTGATAACCGCAAAATACATCTGGACTAGCATGCACAAAGACATTTACGAAATGTGCAAAACATGTTTACAATGCCAGCAATCAAAAGTTCAGCGGCACACAGTATCACCCCTGGGTAAATTTATGCCAGCAGAACGATTTAGCCACATACACATAGACATTGTGGGCCCCCTACCGACATCACAAAACAAAAGATACATCGTCACTATGATCGATCGTTGTACGTCATGGCCAGAAGCATATCCTATTTCGGACATCACAGCAGAAACTGTAGCCAAAACCCTATACGATGGCTGGATCACACGTTTTGGATGCCCCAATTATATAACAACGGATCAAGGACGACAATTCGAGTCTGAGCTATTCAGAAGCCTAACCAAATTCCTGGGTATACAAAAAATCCGTACTACACCATATCACCCTCAATCAAACTCCAAAGTAGAAAGACTGCACAGAACCATGAAAGCAGCTTTGATGGCAAGAGGAAATACCGAAAATTAGACGAAAGAATTACCATCGGTATTATTCGGGATACGTACCAGCATTCGACAAGACACTGGATACTCAGCAGCCGAATTGGTCTACGGAACAACAATAAAATTACCAGCAGCATATTTTGGCGACTGTTCTAAAAACACAACGTATGCAGAGTTTGTGGAGAAAATTAAAGATAACATAACGCACATGACGTCAATTCCACAACGACAAAGCTCAAACAAAAACATATTCGTACACTCACGCTTAGCCGACTGTACACACGTGTTTCTACGATGCGATAAGCTACGTCCTACGCTCACAACACCTTACGACGGACCGTTTCTCGTAGTCAAACGTGACAACAAAATAGTCACGATCAAGCGAAACGGCAGGGAAGTGAACGTGTCGATTGACAGGCTAAAGCCAGCATTCACGACGAGCGACGACAAGATAGAAGCTCAAAATCAAGAGCAAGATAAGGCAGAGCCAATTCAAAACATAAAAAGAACACGTTCGGGAAGAATATCACGACCCACGGTCCGTTTCAAACAATGATATAAAAAGGGCAAAATGAAAATAAAAGTCACTCCACAGCAAGCCACAAGAAACAACACACAAGATGGGAAGCAGTCAAACCCACGAAAAGGAGCAAATAAACATGGTGCAGAACAATAACCTGGCAGAAAAGGCAGAAAAGAACACTCACATGGCAGCAGAAATTGAAAAAATAAAAATCTGGATCGGAGTACTCATCGCTATAATTATACTAGCAGCAATAATAATAACAATCACCAGACTCGTACGGAAAACTAACAAAGTCATGGACAAAAAGATAAACAAAATAATCAAGGAAATGCAACAAGTGTAAACAACTGCAGAAAAAGACAACTCAGCAAACAGCGTGCACGGACAAGGTCGACGCACCACAGCAAATAATAACTAGAATTTTTATAAAGGGGGGAGTACTATGACGTGCTATGCGTCATAGGCAAAGTACACTATAACTAGGAAACAATATTATATAAACAGCACGTATCAATAAACAATAATGTCAGCACTAAACTTATATGAGTAAAACCCCACTCTTAATCTCAGTAAAATCATGTAGAATAATTAGTATATAAGAGTGTGTAAATAGTAAATAAATTAATCTTGTTCCAACTGGTAAACCATCTTTTACTCACCTCCGCAATAGCTATAAATTACATAGGTTACACTAAAAGTTTCCGGAACTGGCCACTTACATAAACAATATTTAAAAATTTATAACAACATTTGAAAATAGAACTCTTTGGCTGTAGAATACAGTTTGTTTCATCTGACTGTCTTTTGTTTTTACCTTGTGGCGCCATTTAAAAAATTGTGTGTCTGCATCAACGTGGATTTAACTCGGGAAAATTTTCGTAGTATGATTTTCTACGATTTTAAGTGTAATTTGACGGCTCAACAGAGCATCGCTCGGCTTGAAACAGCTTTTGGCGATGAAGCTCCATGCAAGACGACTGTTTATAGCTGGTTTGCAGAATTCAAGCGTGGTCGTATCAATCTCAGTGACGAATCTCGCGATGGTCGGCCGTCCACCGCTGTGACCAACAAAAACATCGATGCTGTGCGCCGTATGATTGAAACAGACAGGCCTACCATGAAATTCGCGCATCCTTAGAAATAGGCATGAGTCAAATACCATCAATCCTACACAAACATTTGGGTGTGAGAAAGCTGTGCTCGCGGTGGATCCCACATAACTTGACCGAGGATCAAAAAACGGACCGCGTCACTTGGTGCAGTGCCATGCTTACCAGATTCAACGAAGGTGCGTCTTGGTGTGGGACATAGTAACAGGTGACGAAACATGGATTTATTGCTACGATCCCAAAACAAAGCAGCAATCGAGCGTATGGGTCTTTCAAGATGAGCCGAAACCAACCAAAGAGGCGCGCGTGAAAAGTGCATCTAAGCGGATGATTGCTTCTTTTTTTAATAAAACTGGACACGTGGCTACTGTTGCTTTAGAAAATCGTCGTACTGTGAATAGTGACTGGTACACGACCATTTGTTTGCCGGAAGTTATTGACGAACTCCGTAAAAATAACCGTAAACGCCGTATCATCCTGCACCACGACAATGCTAGTTCTCACACGGCCAGACAGACAAACGACTTTTTGAAGGCGAAAAATGTAGAACTCATGAGTCATCCTGCATACAGTCCCGACCTGACACCTTGTGACTTTATCTGTTCCCAAAAATTAAGAACCAATTACGCGGCCAACGATTTTCATCACCAGAAGAGGCTGTCGAGGAGTATGAAAAACACGTTTCAGAGGTCACCACAGAGGAGTGGCACAAAAGTTTTCAAAACTGGTTTGATCGAATGAAAAAGTGCATAGACACCAAGGGAGATTATTTTGAAAAACAATAAATTAATTTTGTACCTTTAATAGTATTTTTTCATATTCATTCCGGAAACTTATAGTGCGCCCCACGTATATACCATTTCAATATCTTATTCCACAGGTACTTACAATAAATAAATTGTTTGATTTGATTTGATTTCTCATTATTCTCCATTTATACCCGGCAGCGCTGTTTCCGAAAACGTCAATATCGTACAGTTTCCAAAACTGGTTGTAGGTTCTTAGCATTCTAGATATAGGTTCGTTGCGACCAGTGATCGTTCTGAGAAAGGGAATGTGGAAGATCTCGGTGTGAGGGAGTCGTGAGTTAGTTTACGGGGAACTTTGAGACTAACTGACTATAGCAAGTCTTCACACACCGCCGCGCCATTGATAATTTTGTGTAAACATGTTAGATCCAACATGCGTTGTTGACTCAAGTCATGCATCTGAGGCTGAGTCTGGGTATATGCTGTCTGATGTTAAACAGCCCTATTCCTTAGACGCCTTGTACACTTTGCCTTTGTTGACAACGCATGGGAAGAAATGGGGTGGCCCGAATTCTACTCTGCCGGAAACCCCCTTTGCTGTGTGTCCGTCTGGCAGATAGATAGATTGTGTCATAAGTTGTAATACTTATAGTTAGACAACCTAAATTTTTTTTATCTATCCAGGATTGGTCAGTTGGGAGAATATGCTCCTCAGAAAGGGACTGTCGCAGATGCTTTTTTATTATAGGACACGCCAATTTTTTTTTTTTTTTTTTTTATACCACTAAGTTGGCAGACAAGCACACGGCCCACCTGATGGGAAGCGGTTACCGTGGCCTATGGACGTATGCAACACCAGGGGTGTCACACTCGTGCTGCCGACCATGAAGAAACCTTCTGATGCCCCTCTTGAAGAACCCCATATTGTAGGCGCTTGGGAAAACCGCAGCAGGGAGGTCATTCCACAGCTTGAGTGTGCGTGGGATGAAGTTTCTTTCATACCGCACAGTCTGCACCGGCTCAGGTCGCAATGTGTGGGGATGAATTCCCTGCCTATGGCGAGAGGTGCGATGATAGAATGTAGTTACGGGCATCATGTCAAACAATTCATCTGAGCACAAACCATTGTATAGGCGGTAGAACACACACAGTGAGGCAAAATCCCTCCTAAGGCTAAGAGGTTCCACTCTACCTGCGAGTATGGGATTGTCAACCAGCCTCAATGCCCGCCTTTGCAACGAGTCGAAGGGGTCAAGCTGGTATGCAGGTGCTCCAGCAAAAAGGTGACAGCAGTACTCCATGTGAGGCCGGACCTGTGCTTTATAAAGAAGGAGTTGCTGCCCCGCAGTGAAGTACTGCTTCGCCCTATTGAGCACTCCGAGTTTTCTTGATGCCAACTTAACCTTGTCCTGCAAATGACTTCGGTATTGGTCGTCGCTGGAGATATCGACACCAAGGATCCCGATACTCGAGGAGATGGTAAGCGGTGTGCCCAGGAATTGCGGCGCCACAACGAATGGGGTTTTCTTAGCGGTGAATATACATACTTGTGTCTTAGTGGGGTTGAATTGGACTAGGTTTAGTCGTCCCCAATCGGATACTCCAGAGAGAGTAGTCTCGATTTTAGACACAAGTTGTTCGCGACTCTTCTCCACCTCGGACTGAGGGATATTTGCACGGCCCGTGTAACACGTGTCCCCGGTACTGTCGTCCGCATAACAATGAATGGAGCCATCAGACAGCATGTCATTGATATGCAGCAGAAACAGCGTCGGAGACAACACGGAGCCTTGTGGGACACCAGCGTTTATGTTCATGCGGTCCGAGCAGCTGCCGTCGACGACGGCTTGGATGCTTCTGTTGGACAAAAAGCTGGCGATCCATTCGCAAAGTCCCTCGGGGAGTCCATAGTACGGCAACTTCGCAAGAAGACCTTTGTGCCAGACCCGATCGAAGGCCTTCGCTACATCGAGGCTGACCGCTAGTGCCTCACCCCGACTCTCGATGGCTTGCGACCACCGGTTTGTGAGATACACAAGAAGGTCACCGGTTGAGCGACGGTGGCGAAAGCCGTACTGTCGGTCGCTCAGTAGATCGTTTCCTTCAAGGTATCTCAGGAGCTGTGTATTAATGACACGCTCCATAACCTTCAAGAGTAGGGAGGTTATAGCGATAGGCCTGTAATTGGTCGGATCTGTCCTGTCATCTTTCTTAGGTACAGGGTGCACGAATGCGGTCTTCCACGAGGCTGGGACCTGCCGCGCGAAGTATGAGAGTGCGAAAAGGCGTGTAAGTACAGGGCACAGCTCGGGGGCACAGTGCTTAAGCACCATCGCCGGTATACCGTCCGGCCCACTCGACTTCCGGACATCTAGGGGCTTAAGCTCGCGCCGGACCACCCGTTGCGTGATTTTAACTTCGGTCATGGAAGCACCACAGCTGGGGATGATGGGTGGTTCGGCGTTCCCGTCGTTCATAGTCGAGTTTGACGCAAAGAGATTACCCAAAAGATCGGCCTTCTCCTTAGCGCCATGGGCCAGACTACCGTCGAATTTTTGCAGCGGCGGAAGGCACGACTGGCAGAAGTTTCCCTCGGCAGCTTTGGCGAGCGACCAAAATGCGCGACTGCCAGATGGGTAGCGCGCAAGCCGTTCGCCAATTCTGCCGATGAACTCAAACTTTGCCCTAGACGTTGCCTTTTTACTGGACCTCGAAGCAGCATTCAACTTCCGCTTCACTTCTGCGATGTTCGGATCCTTATTGGCAAGAGCCGTGGTCCAAGCCTTGTATGCAGATTGCTTGCGATCTCTAGCTTCCCTGCAAGGCCTATTAAACCACGGGCGTTTGTTCGCTCCTGTCGCGACCCAGCGGTTAGGGATGTAGCATTCCATACCCACTAGAATCGCGTCAGCGACTGCTGTTGCACAGGAGCTTGGATCATCAGAAGTAAAGCAAAGCTGCCTCCACGGGTACGATGCGAAGAATTCTCGCAGTCCGTCCCAGTCTGCCGACTTGTAGTGCCACACGTGTCGCCACTGAGGTGACCGCGGTGGTTCAGGCCGCGCGAGTGTCACTTGCGCCCGGACGAGGCTGTGGTCCGAATTACCAAGAGGTGCTTCCACCCTTATGGAATATTCATCCGGGCGCGTAGTCAGCAGAAGGTCCAGTATAGAGCTTCTGTGGGTCTCAATTTCTGGTGTTCTAGTGATAGAATGTACCAGTTGAGAGAGCCCATAGGTCAGGGCAAAGTCGTGAGCAGCCCTTCCCGCGAAATCAGTCCTGGGAGACCCCAGCCACTCCACGTGGTGAGCGTTGAAGTCCCCCAAGAATACTAAATCCGCAGTGGGGTACTGCTCAATTACGCTGTCCGCCGACCGTTGCAGATGCTGAAACAGTTGAGCCGTGCCCAGGTCATCGCTATGAGACCTGTATAGGCACGCATAGATACGGGTGTGGCCACCGTGATCTATACGTACCCATATAGTTGACAGGTCTCTGTCCTCAAGACCATGGAGACGGCGGCAGCAAATATCATCCCGGACGTACAAGCATACCCCGGTGCGACTCATAAAGTTGTGCTCGAGTTTGTACCCGGGGTACATTAGGTAGGCTGTATAGGCCGGGCATGATATTTGCGTCTCCGTCAGAAAAAGCAAGGTAAGCAATTTGACTTCGTCTGATGGTAAACTAAAGGCAAAGTCTCAGAAAGGAGAGATGATTATATGTATAGACTACAAAGGGTTCCGTGCGTCACCATTTGGGTACGGCACCCTAAAAAGGGATCGAACTTTTTGCACAATTTGTTCTCCAAAAGCAATCATTGTTACGCGTTTACGTAACCGTCACGCGTCGTAGCTCAAATTGATAACGAACAGACCTCTGAGCTTTATTCCGTGCCCAAAGGATTTAAACTAAATCCTCCAATTAGGATTATGTAATTCCAGGCCGTATCCCCGATATTCTGCGGTCAGCTCTAAAGGTAATTTAACTTTGATATTTTAGTATTCAGTTACAATTCATGTAGCCAAATAAATTGCGTCCCAATTGAGCAGTCCGACTGGGAAAGTACCTACACCCTACAGAATACCGCGGATATAATAACCTCGTGTTGTGTTCCCGCCAGTTAGTAGGGTAGCCAGAGCCAGAGTTCACTGGAGAGTTTTTGTGCTGTCAGTGGGAAGACTAAATGCTTGTCTTGATTGTTTTTTCTGCACTGACGGCTTAGAAAGTCTGTTCCCACAGGGTCGGTAGCACGAGTGTGATTCCTCTGGTGTTATCTGTCACCTAAGTTGTATTAAAAAATGATATTTTATATTTAGTCCGTCAATTTACTGCACCCCGCCAGGTGGTTATAAGCTGAGGAAACGGACTGCCATTTCCGGTACTGTTCAACTTAAAATGGTGGTCCCTAACTTGATGACATTGATTGATGCTTTATCAAGCCCCGCTTGAAGAACCCGGACTGTAAGAAGAGGGAAATTCGTGCGATGTGCGGGCAGAGCATTCCAGACAGCTCTTTATCCCCTTTGAATTTTATAGGTCTCCCCTCCACCACTTTGTTCGAGGCATATTTTATACCCCGTGCCATATGCATTGCCATAGGTATGTAGACCAGTGCTGATGAACATGGCAGCAATTTATTAATGATTAATAATTAAATAATCTCTAGCAGCCTCTGTGGTGTGGTGGCAATAAAGGCGGCCGCTACGCAGGAGCCGCGTCAGGGGTGCCTCGTGCAGGAGGTTAGTGCGCCCTATACGCTTCACCAGTAGGGGTGGTTTTCGGCGTCGCCATACGTACCCATCCGGCACACATAAACCTAGCAAACCTAATATGTCGTTATTATAGAGTTTCCCTCTAAGTATTGCGTTGTCAAGGTTAAATTTCTCCTGCCCTCAAGCTTGTTGTATCCCACCATTCCCATCACGAACAAAGTAGGATACATTAAGGGATAGAAAGGGTACACCCTGTACAGATGTAAATACAGAAACCTAAGAAATTTTTAAGAAATTTGTAAGTTACAGTGGGCAGCCCCACTAAAATCCGTCAACTGTCATCTTAACTGCCTACTGGAAAATGCACTCTCACTCACACGTACAATACATCAACTTTCCACGATAAGGAAGCAATTAGGTATAGAAAGTAATTAAAACGCCTTCGTTTGTAGGTCCGATCGCGTGTGGCGGGCACTTCTCAGAGTGTACACAAAATTGCATACTATTTGCATTCATTCCAGCGAGGTTTTCTACCGCAAGGAACACTAAACACTGTTGACCTTATTCAATAATGACCTATTTATTATAAACGCTAATTGGGAACTTTTAAATCACTAATGGCTCTCATAATCTGTATCTTTATTTCTTGTTAAAATAGGTTGGCCTCTTAGCTCAGCTAAGTCTATTGTGCAGACTTAGCTGAGCTAAGGGGCCAACCTTGAAAAAAATCTTAGTATTCTTTTGGAATTCGTTGAGGCAGGTCACTGGTAGTTTAAATTTCGATTTGCGTTAGCAAATTCTGAAAGAAAATTGCAAATAGCATTTTTTCTGTTTTAAATCGTAGCTTATGTGTTATAAGCAATAGAAAAGAGACAGATATCATTATGCTGCGCGCTTAATAAGTAGTATGTTTGTTTTATATCAATTCAATAGTATTTTTTGTCACAACACTGCGTTTAAAAAAAACATCTTTAAAATCGTTCGCGGTAAAATTGTACAAGTGTCTCCGGTCGTGCGCTTCGCGATTTTATATTGGGCCCACGTTGGGCGCCAGTGTACATAAATATGTCAAATAACTTTGTTTTATTTCTTGTATGAAATATTATTTTCATGAAGTTGTAAGTTCCGGTGTCATGTGTAATATAATACTGTATATTGGATATATTTATAAAAAATACTTAGCATATTAATATATAAAAAAAAATATATTGAAAATAAAATATTGAGAATATCCATTAACATAACATCATCTGAATGGCTATCAATCATTTCGCACTAGCTAGATGTAAAACATTGAAGCTTTTCATTTGATTGATGAGCTGAAAGGGCTCCAAAGGCTTACGCAATGGCTTTGAATATCAAAATCGTATTATTCAGAGGTGGCTCAATATTCTTGTAAATATTTTTTAGATGCCTTTCGTCAGTAAATAATTCGTTATAAACTGAAATAGCTACCTATTTTGTTTTGTTACACTTGTATTTGATACGTCTATTATATTATTATTAAATTGTAAATTTATTTTTGGGTATCTGTACATTAGAGATATTGAAAAAGAAAAACGTATGTTTTATTAATGAACGCTTTCTAGATTATGTTTTAAAGCAAATAAAGTTTTCTTTTAAACAGGTGCTACTGTCCAGGCCAGTGAGCATGGTGGTGCAATGGAGTGAAGTGCGAACAGCGTGGCAGGATAGTGACTTCATCACGGAATGTTTGTGCTGGCACAATGTGTACCGGCAGCGGCATGGCGCTCCCCAGCTTTATATGGCACCGGAGGTAGGTCCCTGTCTAAGCAGTTCTAGGCCAAAACTGCAAACAACAATAAAATGAAAGGTATCAGGAGAACCCCGAGCTCCGCGGTATAAGGCCTGGGTTGCAATCGAGACACTTCCTTTATTGGGGACAAGATGAGGATGGTTTCCACATCCGAGTGAGGCATCTTGAAACTGGAGATGGTGTGGGTTCTATATCTCTTAGACAATCCTATACCTCGACATATGAAGACATTCGCGTCTGGATTATTGTAGTGAATATTGAAATGTTGCAGCAGTCCCACGTTGGGTGCCAAAGTATTTTGCGCTTGACGATGACGAATATCCCTTTGGAGAAATACGGGTAAATTACTGATAATAATTTTCTCTCATCTGCAGCTATGTGACTACGCGCAAGCATGGGCGAACCATTTGGCACACACGAACAAGTTCAGCTATAGAAACGACCGTGACGTCGGTCAGAACTTGTACCAGCGGCCAGTCAGCGCGATCCAGCCAGATGTCACAGGTAAACTATTTTGGCATAAATCTATACCTATTTCTTGTACTGCTTACAATTTCTCGTAGAAGAATAGATTTTTATACCTCTTTGCTGGCAGACAAGCAAACTGCCCAAATGATGGAAAGTGGTTATCGTGGCCAATGAGCGTGTGTAACAGCAGGGGAGTCACACTCGCGCTGCCGACTCTTTTTTTTTTTTTTACGTGCGCAAAATCCCCACGGATACCTCCCCACCGGAGCCGGTGGAGGAGGTTATGTCGGACTCGAACCGACTAAAACGCACGCCGCCTGTGAGTCGCTTTGGTTGCCGAAGGTGAGGTTGACAGGCATATCTCTCGCACCCCGGCCGACCCAGGGCCATCTCTCACGATCTAGCCCTCTCCTCGGGTGTGTGGGGACTACAGAGTCCCCAACTCGTTCCCGGAAAACAGGGAGGCGCGCCAGGTGCGCCGCCGCCGCGGCCTGTTTCTGCCAGGGTGACAGACGGCTCCACCTGCCACCCCCAGGCTGGCGCTCATGGGGGGCGGAGGTCGTTCATCGACCTCCGACGCCCGAGTTGCCTTCGTACGCGGACAGCTTGGCTTGCGATCCTTCGTCACTCCCGCTGCCGCTCCCGCCCCGCGTCCTCCTTCACGAGCATTACTTGCTCGCAGAAGGAGGCGCCGGCCGCCCACGCATCCGCGCAGCGGACCATCGCCGCGAGAAGGTGAAAAGCATGAGAACTCTCACTCCCAGGGCCGCCACAAGCTCCCGTCTCGGCGTCTCCCACGCCGCACACTCGGTGAGCGTGTGCGGCCCTGAGTCCTCGCTCGCGTCGCAGTGATGGCACTCGGACGTTGGCTCTTTCTCCATCCGACGCAGATACTTCCCGAAGCATCCGTGCTCGGTGATCATCTGCGTCAGACGGTACGAGAGGCTGCCGTGTGGCCTCTCTAGCCACGCCCCCATGATGGGTCTTACCGCCGCTACTACGGCACGCCCTGCGCCTGGTCGCCCAAGTTGTAGCTCCCATTCCGCCACCATTTCCCTGTGGAGCCGGGATCTCACGGTCCGAATTTCTTCGGCCTCGGGATCGTGACCCCGCTCCCGCGCCGCCTTTCGGAACCGGTATAGCGCCGAAAGGGATCTCGCTTCCAGGATCTATGGACGCTGCAGCAGGGGCATGTGTCACACGGGACACGCCAGCTCTTAATGGTGCGACAGAGGAAAGAGTCTCCGAACCGCTTGGTTCTTGATCGGATGTTTTGCACCGTATGCGGATGACATCTAAGACCTGCACGTGTTGTCCTGTGTAGGAAAGGGGAGGGTGGGACTAATTGGAAGAGCTCATCAGAACACTCTCCATGGTACAGACGGTAAAATACAGCCATGGACGCAACATCTCTACGCAGCTGTAAAGGTTCTAGGGTGTTCGTGATCTCGGGATTCCCAATGATGCGGACCTCACGTCGCTGCAACCTGTCGAGAGCATCTAGTAAGTACTTTGCTGAACCATCCCAGAGATGCGAGCAGTATTCCACACAGGAGCGAATTTGCGTCTTGTATAGAAGACACCGCTGCTCGGGCGTGAAAAATCGTCTAACTCTGTTCAGGACACGCCCACACGGGACACCCGTACAGGGCCATGGACCGCACGACACCCGCGTAGAGTCTCCTGCAGGAGTCCTCCGGGCCCCTCAGGTTGGGCAGTAGCCACGCCGGAGCGTTGCCAGATATTTCATCTGGGGCTTGATGCCGATGAGAGTGCCTCCCACTGTGAGACTGGAACCAGGTGGTGGCGTGCGCCGAGGTCCATGAAAGAACTTTGGCTCGGATTTATACAGAGCCACCTCAAGGCCCAGCCGCCGGATTCGTTCCACCGCGCTGCCGACTCTGTAAGCACAGAGAGTTTCTGTACCATCAATGTAGAAAACAAAGCAAGACAAGCTTTTAGTCTTTCCACTGTCAGCACAAAAACTCTCCAGTAAGCTCTGGCTACACAAATCACCGCTGGGAACACAACACGAGGTTATTATGACCGCGGCATTCTGTAGGGCGGAGGTATTTCCTCAGTCGGACTGCTCAATTGGACTGGCTCTATCAGCAGAACTAAAATGAAACTGAAAACCTCTTACCCCAAACACACATACAAACACACACACTCCCTATCTTTAGTCTATTTCTATCTTTGTTTGTTTGACTTTAATTTATATTACTTATTGATTCCACAGCCATGTATGTAGCTTTAGCGTAAGAATGATTTTTGTATGTTTCACCTCACGGCCGATACTAACCTCACAAATACAGGGCATGCCTAGTTTGGTCGATAGCATTCAATACCTTTTGTACTTACTATAAGATACTTATAGAAAATATTCCATCAAATATTTTACCTGTAAAGTGAATGTAACTTTTGAAACAATAAAGATATTATATCGCATCCGTGTATAGCAGGTGTACCTACCTAACAGGGTAAATATAAATATTTATATTAAAAATATATATAATAATCTGTAGATCTTGGTAATTTCTGTTTTAGAAAAAATTATGACATCTATTTCTTTTTTCTGAAGTCCTACCTCCTATGTAAATCAAGGATTTATTCTGTTCACAGGTCAAGAAGTGTCTTCCTATTGGTATGCGGCGGTGCGACAGTACAATTTCTTCAGAGAACCAGATGTTCTTCACGCGAATGTCAACGCAGGTAATGTTTTTTTGATTTTTTTTAAATTTTATTATTATTATATTTAATTATATTATGATGGTGTATTGAGGTGAGACCCATTTATTAATCTGTGGTGAGACTAAGCAACACAAATTAAAGGAGTGGGAGAGCAGCCAATGGACTCCAAAGTGTTAGGTTTTTGCATGCAACTGAGATTGGAGCTCGAATAATGATGGCATATCGATGGGCACATTGTAGCTGGTGAAGTATTGTACTATGGTACAGATAACATAATACTAAAGTACTATAGTGATACCAACTTTCAACCGGACAGCCGGTCTAGCAGTACTTTCATAGAAGTATAGAAGCCATAACCATCGGCAATAGTCAACGAGTGGTATAAGTACTTTGATTAATCCATATGAGTATCCAAAACCGCGTGTTTCCCGGTAGAGCAGAATTTGGACCGCCCCATTTCTTTCCATGCGATGTCGTACAACGCGACGAAGGGATTGTCGCGTTGTGTATCATCAGACAAAATATATACAGCTCAGATTCGACAGCCTCTGTACCGTGGCGGTCACGGTCGCTACGCCGGAGGCGCGGGTTCGATCCCCGCTCAGTGCAAATATTTGTATGCATGAATATAGGTATTTGTATTGGTCTAGTAGCGCCTCGGAGTGCACGTAAGCCGTCGTCGG
Organism: Eilema griseolum; assembly: GCA_963662185.1. Taxonomy (NCBI): domain Eukaryota; kingdom Metazoa; phylum Arthropoda; class Insecta; order Lepidoptera; family Erebidae; genus Eilema; species Eilema griseolum. Next base: position 3,748,409 of record OY759232.1, read on the forward strand.
TCCCGAATGTCATACCAATCTATTGCAGTCTAAAAAGTTCAACAACAACTGCTCTAGGTGCAATGCTTCGATATTGCCTTTCGGTTGTTGAGGTCAGATGACAGTCGCTTCACGGAAAATATCGCAGTGAAAGCTTCGGATGCAACTGCGTTTAACACAACGAATACAATGATTAGTGAAATGTGGGTGTTAATTCACCTCTGCCTAAAGGCGTAAATATATGTCTGTTACCCAAATTAATGCCAATAAATAAATTTAAAAAAGAAGTGAAAAATACTTTAATGAGTAAAGGTTACTATAAAGTGGATGAGTACCTCAATGATGTTAATGCGTGGTCAACATAAGTCTCTTGCTTGCTCGCACAAAATAAATTGTAAACTAAAGCAAATATAAAAAGAAAAATAATCTAGTTCTAATGTAGTTCGCTGAGTTTCTTGCTGGTATCTTCTCAGTAGAACTAATCTACCGAACCAGCGAAAGAATCATTTTCCAATGGTTTATTTTTACATTATTTAATATTTTTATATTATTTCTTGACATACCCAATTGTAAAATTTTGACGTTCATATGTGCTCTTTGTGTGCCTAAACTGATTAATGAAATTGATTCTTTGATATAGCTTTTTCTCCACATTTTCAGGTCACTTCACTCAAATGGTATGGGTTGCGACTTCCTTCTTCGGGGTAGGCAAGGCTCGCTCCAGGGATGGCAAAATAATCGTGGTGGCGAACTATTCTCCTCCTGGGAACATGTCCGGACAGTTCGACGCCAACGTTCTTCCGCCTTTGCCGGAGAACTTTCCGGAACTGCCCCCGCCTCCGGAACACTGACGGCGGTTCTCCATACGTGGCCGAAGGTTAAGGATTGATGCCACGTTCTTAAATTGAATTATTTTGACAGTTCTTATTTTTAATTTTTTGTCTTAAAATGGTTGTGCAGACTTGGAAACATGATTATTGGAAAGTAGTTATTTTCTTTTTTTAAATTTCATTACAGATTCCTTTTTTTTAAACATTCTTATTCGATATTTATTTGTTTATTTGCTACAGATGAAAATACCTACGTGGTTTTATTAATCTGTAAAATAAGTATCATTATTTTTTTATGTGAACCAATTTTGACAAACTTATATCAATATCGGTGGAAAGATAAAAGGATGTAAGCGACATTTATAACATAGATTTTACTTTTAAATTTTGACTTGGTGTCGAGATGTGACCCAATATTCTTTACAAGTCTTTAAGTTATCTACGTATAGTGTTAAAGTAAAGCTGTATTATAGCAGACACAGCTATATTGTGACAAACTTTGTTTACAACAATTTGATTAAAAAAAATTAAACACATCGACACCGCAATAATAGTGCACCAAATATTCCGTCTTAAAATACCAAGCCGTCCGCTTAGCTAACCACAATATATCGTTTAAAATTAGTAGTTTTTGTCATACAACTTAGACCACCTTTCTGTGCTGATTCTGCTATTTCATACAAAAATTTAAAGAACTTGACAGGATAGAACTTAAAACCAATATTCACCAATTTTGCTGCAGAAATAACTTAACAAATCATAGGGAAATCTGGTATTTTTTATTATCAACAACCTCCTCCGATGGAGGTTATGTCGGACTTGAACCGACTAAAACGCATGCCGTCTGAGAGTCGTAAGGAGAGGAGAGGTGAAGTAGCCGGAGACATATTCTTCGCACACCGGCTGACCCAATGCCATCTCTTTCTAGGTGGCCCTCTTCGGTTGTGGGTCCACGGACTCCCCATCTAGTCCCCAGGTATGGAGAGGTGTCCATATGTCACCATGACCTGCTTCTGCAAGGGTGGCCGGGCGGCTCCAGCCGTCACCCCCAGACCCGCCTGAGAGGTCCGAGGTCGTTCTGCGACCTCCGACGCACGAGTAGCCTCCGCTCATCGCGGGCTGTGCGGTTAGTGAGTCTCCTCCGTTCCCGCTCCGGCGCCACCTTCATGGGGGTTACTTGCTCGCAGAAGGAAGCGGCAGCAGCTCACGTATCCGCGTAGCACACCATCGCCGTGAGCGAGAGAACTCCCACTCCTGGAGACGCCACTAGCTAGCTAGCGTCTCCCACGCTTACCGAATGCCCGATTCGGTGAGCGTGTGCAGCCCCGACTCCTCGCTCGCGTCACAGTAATTGCGTTTAGACGTTGACTCTTTCCCGATCCGACACAGATAATGTCCCAAGCACCCATTCCGGTGACAATCTGCGTCAGCCGATACGAAAGGCTGCCGTGTGACCTCTACGCACTCCCCACATGATGGGCTTTACCGCCGTTATTATGGTGTGCCCTACTACTATTTTATCCTGTCAAAAAAAAGTTTTTCTAGCATTCAACTAAAAAACTAATAGTGTTAATCACACAGGAGTTTTAGGCAAAGGGTAACTTTGCACACGTCCATAAAAAAAAAATATGTAGTGCGTCCTTTACGAATAATATTTTTTTATTGGCTAGGCTACAAAATATTGGTGCTTGTAAGATATAGTGGAAAGTTATAACTTTTCGGTTTTGAGGTCACTTCTGAACGAAGTGATTGACCATCGATTAGTACCTAATTTATGTGCCGTTTGCGGCATAAAATATTATTTTGTTATAAACATGGGGATAACCTACACTCTCCATAATTACTTTCAAAACAAAACATAACAAAAGATAGTTAGTATCTAAATTGAATGTCATTGAAGTCAAATCAAACTGCATTAATTAAATTCACAATTAAGCTACCATAGCCAAACTACTTAATCATCTAGGTAAAAAGGATCAATCAAACTGCCTTCACACTTCACAAGGCGTGGCGTACCTACAGCTATTGCCATGATAAATGTGTACAGTCCAACAATTCGTTGGTTTTTATCGATTTTTACCCTAAACTATTAAATTAATTCTGGCTGACAGTAGTCCATCTAGTTATTTTTGTCTTGTAAGCTTGCGTGTGGACTGCAGAGTCCTACATAACAGGCCACTTCCTTTTTCTTTGAACTTGGCTGAACACGCTACCGTGTTTAGATATCGTTTTCGATATTTGAAATTTTGTATCAATATATCGATATATCGAAATGTAACGGGTACATATAAATTTCGAATAAAAATATCGATATATGTAATTAAAAATATTGATATTACGAATAAAAAAATTCGATATATCTAATAAAAAAATTCTTATGATAAATTATAAAATGTGTGAAATAATCCAGATTTTACACTTTGTTAAATCATTATAGTGAAACGGTTGTTTTGCCCGAGCTTGAATTTGATAACATTTATTAGATCCTAGAAAGCAATAGAGTAAACACATTTTAGGGCGTATTTTATTAAAATTACACATAACTACTTTTGAAGCTGTATAAATACAGGGTGTATTTTTGAAACGGGGCAGTAAGGGCAAGTACCTTAACCGTTGCAGTTACAGCAAAACGTTCTTAAAAGACCTTCCCTAACTTTTTGGGACATTTTGAACTGCATTCACAGATTTTGTAAAAAACTTACAGTTAGCAAAAAATATGCAAAAAGTTCAATTTTTTTTTTTATGCCAATCGATTCTATTTCATGTGGGGATCAAAAAACTCTATGGGACCATTTTAGCTTTCAGTACTAGAAAAGACAGAAATTGCCAAAAACGTTTCCCATACATTTCGTACGGAAATATGATAAATCAACTCGAAATCATAGGTCAGGTAAAATTTAGAACTTTTTTAAATAAAAAAAATCATTTAAACATTTAAGAAATTGGTTTATGAAATAAATTGCTCAAAATGATTTCCATTTTCACGAATACATAAGTCTATCCTTTTTTGCACTGAACGAATGGCGGCTAATAATGTTCTGGGATGAATATTACGTAAAATGGTCATTAATGCATCCTTGAGCTCTTGAACACTGGCGTACGTCGTCTTATACACCTCGTTTTTCACAAAGCCCCATAAAAAAAAAATCAAGTGGTGTTAGATCGGGGCTACGAGGTGGCCACTGTGTTGGACCATGTGTACCTATCCACTGTGTACCGAATAGGCGGCTCAAATTGGAACGTGAAAGGTGACTGTTATGTGGCGGAGCACCATCTTGTTGAAAATGAACTTTTCGCAATTCCGACAGGGGCCATTCGTCCATCTCGTTTTCAAGATGGTGTAAAATGACTTCATTATACATGGCAGAATTCAGTTTCCCTTCATAAAATTCCACCATTATGACTCGATTGGACATTATACCACACCAACAGTTGAATGAGAAGCGAACCTGATTATGACTTGCCGTAACTCTTAGTGGATTTTCTTTGGACCAATAGTGGTGATTTTTTCTGTTGTACATACCGTTATTGGAAAAATTCGTTTCGTCTGACCACAGTATGTAATTTAAAAATTCATGATCTCTGCTTATTTTTCCTCTTAGCCATCTGCAAAAAGTAAGCCTTCGAACATCATCACCCGGATGTAACACTTGAACTATGCGCCCATATCGATAGCACTAGTAGCCGTATTTCTTCCATATCTTTATCACAAGGGAGTGGGATACATCTACTTCAAGGGCGACTTGCCTGGACGATACCTCTGGATATGCTTCGACATAAGTCAGAACCGCAATCTCCGTGTCCATGTCCACACGAGGCTGCCGCTTTCTTTTGAAAGAACCCTGCAATTCCAGGTTTTTCAAAAGATTTGTAATAACCTTTCTTGTTGGCACATGCCGCAACGGATACTTATTGCGGTACCACACTAATGCAGCTCCCGCATTTCGGTTATTGACAAAATACGCTTCTAATAAGTAAATTTTTTCACGATTAGAAGACATTTTAGCGAAAATCCTTAATTAATAACTCATACGAAGTTTCTCAGCTGAAACTAAGTATAACACACAGATTTTCGAATCAAATTCGAAATTTGAGGGTACAAATTCTTTTTATTTACTTTACAGTCAATTCTACCCACTTCCTGGCCATAACAAAAAGTTAGACCATCGTAAAAATTTGTTTCTGTTGCCGAAATGTATGGGAAACGTTTTTGGCGATTTCTGTCTTTCCTAGTACTGAAAGCTAAAATGGTTTCATAGAGTTTTTTGATCCCCACATGAAATAGAATCAATTGGCATAAAAAAAAAAATTTTGGACTTTTTGCATTTTTTTTGCCAACTGTAAGTTTTTACAAAATCTGTGAATGCAGTTCAAAATATGTCAAAAAGTTAGGGAAGGTCTTCTAAGAACGTTTTGCTGTAACTGCAACGGTTAAGGTACTTGCCCTTACTGCCCCGTTTCAAAAATACACCCTGTATATTTGCCTACCTACCTCTTTTAATATGTCCGCTCTACATGTTGGCACAATGGCGAATGCGTTGGCCACACATATTGGCGAACGTGTAGAACGGAGGTTTGTGCCATTCTTGGTGTGTGGTGAGGCGTAGTCGGGAGGGTGTGTTGGCCAATACGTTCGCCATTGTGTGCGCTAACGTTTACAGCAAACATTAGAATAACAATTTCTAGCTTTGATCTTCCGCCTTATGCGAATCCCAGCTGCCTTTTCTCTCTATTCTCTATAATACATAAATAGAGACATACTTACTTAATAGAACTCGTTTGATACCTAAGCAAGCAAGATAGATGTCTCAACATTCATAATTATATAACGGTTCGGAACTTCTTTTGCCGACATTTCGGATGCGTTGCAACACCCGTGGTTGGGACGACATTTGCTTACGAGTGTCGTGAGGTGTAGGTACGTTACGTAATGCTGGCGACACACCACACGCATCCGAAAAATTAAACGCATCCCAAACGTCACCAAAAGTAAGTTCCATTATTTTATCGTGATAAGTCCCCAACCGTCGTATAATTGTGAATTTACATCGCGATATTTTAGAAATAATATTATCAACTTTGCATTACAAATACTTTGAACAATTTTTCAAATGTCAGTAGGTATTAATACACAGGCATTAAGTAAAGTTATCCGCAGACATGGAATACATTGTATAGATTACCTAGGCATAGGCATAGGCGGTGAGTAGGGTAGCCAGAGCTCATTGGAGAATTTGTGCTGTTTGTGGGATAACTAAAGGCTTGTCCTGCTTTGTCCTCTACACTGACGGCACAGAGACTCTGTGCTTACAGGGTCGGCAGCGCGAGTGTGGCTTCTCTGGTGTTACACACGTCCATAGGCCACGGTAACCACTTGCCATCAGGTGGGCCGTGTGCTTGTCTGTAACCTAAGTGGTATAAAAAAAAAGATTTGGTTGGTGCTTTCATGAAGTCAATAAAATATACAAGTCACATAACGTTATACGAAATATTTATCTAATAATGGTTATGATTTTGACAAGCTATGTATGTATGTATGTAGGTACATCTGTTCCTCATAGCTCCACAACTACTTACAAGAACTAAACAAAATTAAATGAGGTATCGTTAGAAGCGTCTTGGTCGTCCGCTGGTTATGGGCTAAATGACGTATCACTGAATACGAGTGCCCTTTAGTGGCCTGTGTTGAAAAATGTACCTGAAACAAATTCGTGCATGAAAATATTTGTATGCATGAATTCGTTTATTTGCATTGGTCTGGGTGTTACTATGTATAATATGCATGTATTTACAAAAAAAAAGTATCTAAGTATGTTTATCCCCATTCTAGATCCCATAACACATGCTAGTTAAGCTATGCTTACCATGGGTCTAGATAGCGTTGTGTAGAATGTTGTGGAATATTTATTTATTTATTTATTATTATTAATATTAAAAACAGGCTACTGAAAAATAACGCTTTAAAAAGTAGTTATTAAACAAGAAAATATCAAGGATAGCCGTGGTCATATGCCACTTTTCCCTAAAATGAATTGTTTTGTTAGACTTAGTACTTATTTTATTACATTTTTTAATATTTTTTTAATAAAGAGAAAAAGAAACGAGAAAATGAAAAAAAGAAAAAGAGACGAGATTTCTATGATGGCAGGTTTATGAGCTAGTGATGCGGTGCTAACCACAGGTTAGCAAGATACTTCTAGTCAGAAGGGTAGAATAGTAGGTAGTTTTAGTTTTAACTAGTAATCAAAGAGACCGTAAGCGCTGAAATCATTGTGCAGATTTTGTGGTTTAAGTTAAACGAATTTAAATGAATGTACCTATTTATATAATGATTTGAACAATAAATATTAAAAAAAAGTACAACAGTATATATCCGAACAAATCTTTCAGCAAGTTTACGGATTCTTGATCTAGGTATATAAGCGTTGAATTATATAGGATTTTGCTCTTCCTTTTAATTTGAAACCCCGTCTTCCTAAATGGTTGATGATAAAATTATATTGTACACTTGTTAAGTTTTTCCTGTTAAATAAATTTATGAAGCTTTGTACGCACATATTGTATTTGTAAGAAAAAAAATAGAAATAATGTCCAGTTATTTTTTACTAGGATTATATAAATCTAAGTGAAATTAATGATAACCTGAGGGAATAAATAGCAATCTGCTTTCTTCATTTGATCACAAAGAAGTCAGTTCTAGTACCTACTTATTATTTTGTCTGTGTCTGAAACACAGATAAAATAAAATAATAGGTAGAACCAATGTGTTAAAATTTATATCACCTATTATTATATAAGTAGGTCATTTAATAGTAAGATTGCAATGTCGCAGTCAACTAGCATTATCAGCCGTTCAATTAACCGCCTAGGCTCTTTAGATTTCTAAACGCCGCTGTTCAATTAACAGCCTGAATTATTTTCAGCTATTTGACCAAACGTCTAGCATGATAGGATGACGTCTAATCTACCCGAGTCGTATTGCGTAGCTCCGACAGCTTTCTCAATAAACCTATCACTAACTTTCTATCTAATTTCGGGGTGTCCTATCGTTTAATTACGGATGGCCTAAGTATTAGCCAGCCCGTTCATTAAATGTACAAATCATCAAACACAATAAATACATGTTAGAAAGTGTTACATTCTGTTAAGAATTGTTAGATGTTTATTTACCTCATGGAAATGGAAGATTTACTCATTGGATTAGCTTTTATTTTGCGAAAAAAAAAGTGTCTATCTGTACGCGCTAATCATTAAGATGTTTTATTTTGTCTCAATTTTTGTTTACTAACAATTTTGTTTAGAATAGTTTACCAACATTACCTAACATGAAAACATAAGAAAACTTTTTCTAACATTGTGATCAAATGTTTTATTATACAATGTTTCCTAACGTTTGTAAATAATTGTTAACAGCAGTGTGGCAGCACCTTTATGGCTGAATGTCATTTAGACTGTAAATTATCATTTTTACCTCAGTGGCTGCGACAGTTATATCATCTGATCAACTCAAAAAATTGCATATTCTAATGTTAACTTGTCTTTAAACTCTACTGCACAAGCTTCTAGTGCACAAATTTTACACTAGGCCTAAATAGTAACTTTTGCAATCGTTTCTCTAATAGCAAGCTGGCTGTAGAATTTGTAGTAAGTATCTTGAAAAATTAGCAAATAGTTGCCACAATTTTTATATACCTAGTTTTAGTATCCCAAGTGCCAAATTAGTGCCGCCCCGTATAGTAAAACGGCGGTAGTTTAGTGGTTAAGGAGTCGACCTTACAAACGAGAGGTCCCGGTTTCGAATCCTGGCCATAACACTACCGACGCGAACCCACTCTTAGCAACTTAGTTTAGCTGGAGTATTCTGACCGAGTTCGGTCCTGTAGCAGCAGAGGCTTTGAGGCGTTGCAGAATTGCGTTAGTCTTTTGCTGTTCAGTCTTACACTAGGGCATATAAATGCCACAATATTCTCAGCCATAACTCTTCTGGAGCTGGTTTTAGGTTCAAATAATATCTTCACTGATATTTCGTCATCTCTCGAATATGTTATTCAAGGCCTCGTAGCTTCTCGATTGTCTTTACATAATAATGATTGCTAAGCAAAGTTTCAAAAGGCTATAAACAAAATCTAATTAAACTTGACAACTAGTGTAACATTTAACAAATATTGTAACATTATTAAATGATGTAACATTAATAATAATGTAACATTAACATAATATAGGTGTCAGACTAAAAGAATAAATATGATGGAATGCATAGAACTAGCGTGTGAAGCCATTTCTCTTGCACACTTTGTGTGCATGCACAAGTGTGAGCACACAGAGTGCCATAGTTCTATGCATTCTGTGTGTATTATTCTTTAAGCCTGAGATATAAGTATATAGGAAACAAATTGTTATGTGTTTACATTGTAAAGCGGTTTGCTTGTGTTATATTGGGGTAGAGTATTCCATGTTTATTATTAATTAATCAATGGCTGTGAACTGTTAACTGTTATATAGAACAGATATGCTTGGCAATATTTTTAGTTAATAAAGTATAAATCAAAAATAATCTTTATTTTATCAATAACCCTCAATAAAATTATTAGTGTCTTATTTTAGCTACTGAACTCCCTTAATAGTTGTAATATTTAATAACAAATATTGTTAACATGTTTTTATGTGGTGAATATTTTTCACAACATTAATACTAAAGTGTGTGGTTTCTGGCAGAGTAGAATTTGGGCCACCACATCTCTTTCCATGTGGTGTCGAGGTTAATAGGAACAGGAATGTTTAACATCAGATAAATATATACCGTTCTGACTTAGCCTTAGATGCATGGCTCAAGTCAACAATAATGCCCACCCAGAAGATAGCAACAGGCCTACCGTCTTATTACATGGGAATGTGTGGTGAAATATGTGTTTTATTACTGTTAATTCACCTCTGCCTAACCTCAGGGGATAAAGGCGTGATTATATGTATGTACTTAATATGAACTTTTATTTAATGTAAGAATTTAGTAATTGTAAAATCTTCACCAAATTATTTATAAGCTGCCTTCAGGGGGGTATTTATTAACATAACATAAACTTACACCTATATTCCCGAAGGGGTAGGCAGACATTTCGCCAATTTATGTTTAGGTCCCAATGTAATAGGAGGCGAACCCATCGCCATTTACCGGACACTTATGAACCTGCGATAAATACACACATAACTTTGAAACGCATCAAAAAGTCATTGGGGTGTGCCATAGTAAAACCTGGGATCGAACCCGAGACCTCGTCTCAGCAGTCCATTACTCATATCACTGGGCTACCGCGGTTATACTAAAAATGGGTATTTATTAACCAATGATAATTATTGAAAACAGACAAGAGTATGAGTAATTCTTATACACATACAGATAGTGGTATGGTAAAACAAACATGGAAGGAAACCTATACTTTTGTCCTTTGATAATTTTTGTTATGAATACCTAACAATAAATGAAAATATTAATAAGAGTATTTCTTTATCCACCATACTTTATCGTTTTAAATTACTACCAACTTGTGAGTACAGTTTAATAAAACGCAAACATTTAAAAAAGTTGATTTATTGTACTTAATTAAATTTAATCTTACATAAAACCTTCATTCAGTCCATCTGTGTTTACAGCTTGTGCACACATAGTACAGTCTCATCTCTTCTTCAGCGCGTCTTGTCTGTCCCTGGAAGAACACTGCCTCCCTATTGTTACAATTTGGGCACATATGATCTTTAGTGCGCGGCAGAGTTGGATCACTCACAACATCAGGATTTATATGAGTTAGCTCGTCGACTTCGTGCATAATTTTGTTAACATACACGCAGTTTGAATCAGCTAGTTGTTTGTAATCACAATTCCTACAAGCGTAGAGTAGAACTTTGTTGTTTTTATCCTCCCGTGGGTACAACATGTTGTTGCACTCCTGACAAAATTGTATACCAACGTAACCTGGTCCACCGTCTTTTCTAGCCAAGTTTGCAGTCATCTTCACGTGAAATTATTACACTTACTCAATTTTATCAAGGGAATTAGAAGCAATATCACGACTTTACCGTGCAAAATTACAATAACAATAACGGAGTGAATGACTCCATACCACCATTACATGACATTGTTATTTGTTGACAAAATTGACTTGACCACAGAGTTGTAAGAAAAAGAAATAGGAGTGATATACGAATGAATGACTGACACTGACCACAGATAACGAACCCTTTGAAATTATAATGATACAGATGTGGTAAACGCACCAATGGGAGACACTAGGTTAGTGTCGCCCATTGGTGATGTAGATAACGCTTTCTAAAATTGCCTTTATTTGAAGAAAAGTAACCATTTGCTTTACAAGACCATTGACCTAAAACTATTAATGAATAATTAATACGTCATCATTATTATCATCGAACATAGAGGAGTAATCCTGACAACAGGAGTGACCAGAGACTCCCTTAATTTACCCTTCAAAACAAACTTTATCAAAAATAATATTTCCATTCAGGAGCCATGGATACACACACACACACACACGTACAACCCAACGTTACCAACTCAAATATGTAAGGGTAATTTTCTGAAACATATATTCAATTTTGTACAGATAAGTTTTGATGCCAATGAGTCTACTCTAATGGGGAGATGCTGTACGCTACTAGTGATTACGACAAAATAATTTTATTAAAGGTATAAGTATGATAGATTTTAAAGATTTTATCTGCATAAGTTAATTGGACAATAACTGCTGTGTTGCTGCAATAGTTAAAAAAGGATGTAACGACCATTCTGTAATTAATATTGTAGATTGGCGTTTGATTTGTCCTTATAGTGTCCGCCATTGGTACTTTAGCCTAAATAGGTGCGATTTTTTTTATTATTAATGGTTCTAATACACTAATTTTACTATGATAAAAATATGTAAGTTGTTGACATTCTTACATTGATCATTACCTATGTGTTTTAGGTACATTTTTCGGCGTTTAAAGTGATTTTATCTATTAAACTTTACTTCAAATAATATTCGTTAACATTTTTTTGGTACGTTGCATTAATTAAATCTATATACATATGTATACGTACATATTAATTATTTATTTATATATTTCTGTGTTTGTAATTGAATTGTAATTAAAGTATAGATATTATACCTTCAGACTGGTATACTTGAATAAAGTAGATACAACTTGAATGCAATTTTAGTAGTGGCAACTATAATAAAATTAACAACACTTTTCCTCGAACGAAGAAGCCATAATATTTTGGATCCATCATATATTTATTTGAAATAAATAACCTACTTGTAGTCACCGCTGCTATGATTACAAAAATATTGATTGTTTAAAAACATGTGATCCCAAAATTCTACATAAAAGAAAAAAAGGGTACTGACCCTTATAAGGGATGCCCTTTTCTAAAATACGCCGCCAAAAAAGTCGTCAAATCTATTTTTTCCAAGAAAATGAGTAAAGTATTCTAATTATTACTGATACAACTACAAGTATTTTAAAGTGAAATTACTATCCAGTGGCTATGTAATGTAACCTTTATATCAATAACTTTAAAAAGGTATTTGACTATAGTTCGTTCGCGATAAGAATGCAGTAAGTCATCGTTGTCCTTCGACCTAGCCCCGCCCCCTAACCAATCAAATCTTGTAAAATTATAAGGTCAAGTTCACAATGTCCAGTTGAAGACATTGCTTCGAACGCAACGGTTGTGTCCTGTCATTTGTTTTAACTGATTTAAATTTTTTTAAATGAATACCTCACCAATTCGTAAAAATAAAAGTGGTTCGTTAATTCGTAGTGGAGAAAGAAAAGTAATTTACAATGTTTTTAAGTATTTTAAACAGTGTGATTTACATGTCACTGTTGACAACTTAGTACAAAAAACGTCAGCTGCCTGCGGTGTGTCCGAGAGAACAGTTTATAACATTCTTAGTGAAAAAAAGGAAAACAATACATTGAAATCGCCAGTGAAAAAAAGGGCCCGGAAATCTATTGTTGATAAATTCGATGAATTAGACAAATGTGCAATAAGGAGAAAAGTACACTCAATATATTTTAATAATGAATACCCGACATTAAATAAAATTATGACAATGTGTGAAGCTGATGAAGATGTTCCAACGTTTAAACGTATCACACTTCATAAAATAATACATGAGCTGGGATTTGAATTTAATAAACAGGATAATAGAACATTATTAATGGAAAGAGAAGACATTGTTATGTGGCGGCGTAAATATCTCAGGCAAATCAAAGAACACAGAAAAGCAAATAAAACCATATACTTTCTTGACGAAACATGGGTAAACGCCGGACATGTTAAATCAAAAGCGTGGTTGGATATAAATATAAAAAACAAGAGACATGTTTTTCAAGACGGTTTATCTACCAGTCCAAGAGTACCTACTGGAAAGGGAAAAAGGTTAATCCCATTGAGTTGGTGTGGGCCCAAATAAAAAATTATATTGCAGCAAACAATACAACTTTTAAGCTTACTGACGTAAAAAAAATATTTTATGACGCAATTACCTTAGTAGACGCTGATCGATGGAAGAAATGCTGCGAACATTTCGTACAAGAAGAAAATATCATGTGGGATTTAGATGACGTCATGGAAATCGCTGCAGAAAATTCTTTTATCATAAATACTAACGAGGATAGTAGTGATAGTGGTTAAAATATGATATTTTACTAATTTTTTATTACTTATATAAATTTATGAGATTTAACATTTTTAAATATACTTTTTTTGAATTTTAACACCACTGTGAATACACCCTATGCACTGATGACTCACTGCATTCTTAACGCGAACGAACTATAGGTACTAAAAATATTTAATCGATTTTTTCCCCAAAATGGCAACCCTAAATTAGCTTTATCATGTTGGTAGCAGTGATGGCTTGAAGCCGGTGGTTGGCTGGCAAGCTAGATAATTTCTTTTCCCATCCGTAGCCGATTGGTGTCGTGCTATCCAAATGGGTAAGGAATAGTTTTGTGCAGTATTTGTTATGGTTTATTTATTATTTTTGTTTTAAAAATATGTGGATCAGTGCAATTAATACGCATGCAATGTAGGAGTGTATATTCCGAGTAAATTATCCCTAAAAATTGCAACTTAATACGTGCATGCATAGGTGTCGGCCATGGCGCAGACATGTTTTTCTCGTGGTGTAAAACTAATCCGTTTCAATCTCGTTGCCGCCGTGTTAATTGCAAGGGGCAACTTAAGTTTCTCCATTCACGACATGCAGTTTAAATTATTGTGTGTCGATTTCTGTGTTGTGAGTCGTAAACGTAAGTGATAACCGGCAGCGTCGCTATTTCAGGTAAGCCCCGTGGTATTCGCACGGCGCGCAAGCACGTGAACCATCGTCGTGAGCAACGATGGGCCGACAAAGACTACAAGAAGGCACACATGGGGACGAGGTGGAAGGCCAATCCCTTCGGTGGTGCATCTCACGCTAAGGGCATCGTCCTGGAGAAAGTGTAAGTACGTTAACCGCATAGTACTTGAATGGACTTGGTGAGTTCATGGGATGCATGTTTGTGCGATTACTCGCTGGCTCCTGAACTCGCCTTGGAAGATTTTTGAAGAGAAGAACGAAGCTCGCACCGGTCGTTATGTCCGCCCGCACTATTATTGCCTGTGAATGTGTTTTTAGTCTACAATCACAGGATAATACTGCGAGTGGCTATTTCGACTGCTTCATGAAGATATGAAGAGAAGACGCCATGATCAAGATGCATGCATTTACGTATTGATTGTTTTTACTAACTATTTATCTACTAATTGTGGATTGTTCTTTACGTGATCAATACTTACTAATCAAGTGTTGTAATAACCCTAACCTTGTTGTTATAACTGTAAGTAACACGAGATGTAAATACCGCATGGGTCAATGAACTTTCAATGAGGTTATGTTCATGCATAGCTATGTTTACACTGTATACAGTTACTCTACTAGTTTTCACTGTCACGCCCTTATTCTAAGTATTCAGAACCTTATTTTACGTAGTTACACCCATATTTTATTGATTCACGCCTACTTATCTCTGAAAAGGTAGGCAGAGGTTGTTTCCACATTTTGGGAGCATGCTTTCAGGATACACTAAAAAGGGGACATTTATATGTGCTGTTAGCATACTATACTGCTGCTTTGATTTTTATTGATTCAATAACCAAATAGTTTCTGAATATACAGGAGAATTAATCAAATTCTGGGACTGTCTAGTTTTCTAAGAAACAAGTTGCAAACATGTTTGATACAAAACTTCAGAAGACTAGTCAAAACACAATACATGATATGTATTGAGTTTTATACATGTATTGAATTGAACTGTCTCGGTCAACAAGTATAAAACACAATTGTGTTCACACTGAAGCCTGTGGCATAGTGCAACTTGTCAAACACATGTTAAGAATAATTCAAAACCAATGTCTATATTGTACAAACCATGGTGGATACCTATCACCAAAAACTGAGAAATGTCTGACAAGATCTTTTAAACACATTTAAAACGTTCCGTCTTTGAAATGAAATCAGCAGTATATTAGGTCTGAGAGTAGTAGTTCTACTATTGTTAGTAGTGTGGTAATTAAAGTTCTTACATTGTTTAGATTCTCGGCAGACTATTGTTGACGGACATGTTTGCAAATACCCTGTGGCCCCTAAAAACCACATGTGACATATTTATCTTCTGACCTACTGACTTAGACATGAACTCAAGATCAACATAGCACTGATTTAGTTTGAATTATTTATATTTTTTAACATTTCTGCTTGCTAGGAGCAACTTGCCAGTGAATACATTTAAATTTGATGTCTCATGTGTAAATTACTGTTAGAATTTCCGCCATTGTTAATTTACTGGTGAAACTAATATATTTTAATTGTACACATGTTATTTTTACTCATGAGTTTAAATTTCTTGAAAATTATTTTAGTTTTACATCAACCCTCTTTGAAATTAAAAATGTGATGATCAATTAAAAATGTTAATATAGTGGTGTAACTGTAATATTGTACAATTTTAATTTAGCACATGTGTTTTTATTGAATAAATTTGAACTCAGGAGTTGAAATTATTTTGAAAGTGATCTAAGTTGTACTATAGATAAACTGTAAACAATTGTAAATTAGTTCTGCAATAATTGACCATGTGTTTTCTCCAACAGTGGTGTTGAAGCCAAACAGCCCAACTCTGCCATCCGCAAGTGTGTGCGAGTGCAGCTGATCAAGAACGGAAAGAAAGTTACGGCTTTCGTACCCCGGGACGGTTGCCTCAACCACATTGAAGAGAACGACGAAGTACTAGTAGCGGGCTTCGGTCGTAAGGGTCACGCCGTCGGTGATATTCCCGGAGTCAGATTTAAGGTAAGAATTTTATAAATTTGATTTCTATAGGTTTCTGACTACCCTAGTTAATCTTAGCCAGGTTGTATTTTTTGTGCACAAATACAGTTTACATGTGGCTGTTATGAAATATACTGCAGTTGTTTTCAGAAATTCAAACTGGTTAGCATGATGTCGGACTGATTCTCGCTCTAAAATGTGGTAGAACCACATATTCATGATTTTATTGTTCTGCAGGTCGTCAAGGTGGCCAATGTCTCCCTCCTAGCCTTATACAAAGAGAAGAAGGAAAGGCCACGATCATAGGCATGATCTACACTGTGATAAGGTAAATTTTTTAATATTTAAATATAAATTATTGAAATATTAAAACGACTCTAAAAGAGAGCAAATGGCAGGCTCTCGCTCTCTCTCTGCCTACCCTTGAAGGGAGAGGTGTGTAGTGTTAGATTTAATGAGTTGCTTCTACATTAATTTCCCTCCTTTTATTTCACAAAAATGATGTTAAACAATCAATTATTTGCTACTGCTGAATGCCATGACGCAACTCACTAACTGATGAACTGTTTTAAATTTAATGTATGTAAAGAAAATCACAGGTAATAACCCTACTGTTATTGTTTCAGTGACCTGCTGCGGCAAAGCTGTGTTGTTTATAAGTGTACATTTTAAAAAAAACATGTAAAATCAAGTACATAATAAAAATTGTGTATGCCAAAATGCATTTTTTTTTCACATTCCTTATATTCTACAACATTCAACACATTACCATCTAGACTCATGGTAAGCATAGCTTACTAGCTTGTGTTATGGAATCTAGAATGCGGATGAACATACTTAAATAAATGCATATTATATATTATATAGAAACACCCAGACCAATGCAAATATAAATATTCATTCATACAAATATTTGCAATGAGCGGGAATCTCGCGCCTCCTGCATAGCAGTCGAACGTTCCACCGCTACGCCTTAGAGGCCGTCAAGTGGGTGGTTTTTAAGTAGTAACTACGAAGGTAGCCTAACCTACACCAGTTAGGTTTGATTCAAACCATAGATTATTATGTATAGATTCAAACTATAGAGAGTACAGTTGAAATCAATCTACGAAATACATCAATCGGCGCTCCGTTCACTAGTCCCGCGTAGAATACTTTTTAACATTTTAGGAAAACATGTATTCTACTTTAGGATAAATAATCCGCTTTCTCAGCTATATTGAATGAATCGGAGGGACCACGAGCGAATGCAATTTTCTCGTGGCTCCCCCAGGCGAACATCACAGAGGGACGACGAGTCCGGAGGGGAATCGACCCTAATTTTATTATTTCGAAGTTGCAGAACTGAAGAGATTTTCTCGTTTTATTGTAGAAATGAAGAGGGCTTCAGTACCTATGTACTGAGCTACCGAAATGACCATGCTTTTCACACCATGTCCAGTCTATCAAAATTATAAGATACTACTATGTAATCAAACAAAATCAAATATATTGAATTGAGGGTACGGCTAAACGGATAGCGAACAATCTATACCTACCAATATTATAGCTACAAGAGTGATATAGGTATACTATAGGTACCTATTAGAACTAAAGAGTTTCTTGTTCGTTTGAAATCTCTTTGCATTAGGTAGGTAGCGGAGCAGAGTATCAATAAAAAAGTTGGCAAAATCTTATAACGCTGACAAAGTTGCGAGGGTAAAATAAAATTGTTAGGTATTTTGTCATTAAAACAACTACGTATATTCATGTATTAATAACATGTTAAACTTAAAATTAAATAGTTTGGTTAAACCTAAAATTGTCTGCTGTCTTAAAATCGTTTGATCGCAATCGCGTCGCAATAACCGACATCCGCGCAGGCGAAGCCGCGGGCGGAAGGCTAGTTATTGATTATTCCTCTTAGGCCTCTTATTTTGAAAACTTCACGCCCATCCAAGTTTCAAATATAAAACCTTTCATAAGAATTTCATAAAAGAGAACTTGTTATTTTCTAAATCTACGAGTAATTTTTTCAATTTACTATCAAAGATAATGGCGGCATTTCGTCTATAGTGTGTTTAGCCTTCTATGCCAACCCTCCAGAGGGTTGGTGGTTCGGTGTCTATCTGAGGAGTAACCCAATAATTCGGGTGAACGTAGACATTTCCGTTGAGGCTTGTTATATTTGAATATCTGTGCTACTACCTAGTTATTTTCATTAATGAAATAGGTAAGTTTTTAACTGGCTATAGAAAACGAAAGTGACTTTTATCAACAAAAAGATTACATGCGTTTTGTGAGCGCTTCCGAATCCGCACATATATAGGTAACCACGACGAACCCATATTCCTGGTGATTGCCCCGCCATTACTTGATAAAGTAGACATTACACATGGTTAATTTGGTAGGTACAGTAGACATTTTGATAAAGTAGACTATGTAGGTACCTAAGCCAAAAAGAGGATTTTTATGGGCCACGTCACTCGATAGTGGGCCCTAAAGTTATTTGTCGATTCTTCTATCCTCGTGGGCCTTATCTATATATAGAACCGCTAGTGCGCGTATCATGGTAAATGGTTTATCTCAATATCCTAGGTATGGATGTTCGCTGCAACCTGAACAACAAAAATTACATCAAAAGTATCATCAAAACAGCCTCACGAAAACTCGTAGTCCTGAACAGAGTGAGACGATTTTTCACGCCGGAGCAGCGGTGTCTTCTATACAAGACACAAATTCGCTCCTGTGTGGAATACTGCTCGCATCTCTGGGATGGTCCAGCAAAGTACTTACTAGATGCTCTCGACAGGTTGCAGCGACGTGCGCATTGGCAATCCCGAGGTCACGAACACCCTAGAACCTTTACAGATGCGTAGAGATGTTGCGTCCATGGCTGTATTTTACCGTCTGTACCATGGGGAGTGTTCTGATGAGCTCTTCCAATTAGTCCCACCCTCCCCTTTCCTACACAGGACAACACGTGCAGGTCTTAGATGTCATCCGCATACGGTGCAGAACATACGATCAAGAACCAAGCGGTTCGGAGACTCTTTCCTCTGTCGCATCATTAAGGCCTGGAATTCATTACCAGCTCACGTGTTTCCTTCTTCCTACAGTCCCGGGTCCTTTAAGCGGGGCGTGCCTTCAGCTTACCATCAGGCAAGGCGAAGTCCAATTGACGTGTCCTATATAAAAAAAATGGTCTCGATAAATTAGACTATAGTTCATTGATGGGCAAGGGACCTCTGTTCTTCAATAAAAAATAAATTTAAGGATTTAAGAAGAGACTTAGAGATTATTTTTGACCCCACGCCAAGTTAACGAAGACCTGCTTTTAAAAAGGCACCATTGCCAAGTGGTTTCGATACGCATATTGTACGCATGTAGTGGGAACTGCTACCAGTTGCTACTATATGTATATATTACACTATATATTTATACACACTATATATTACACTATACCTAGTCTAGCCATAAATATTGTTACGAAGAAAAAACATTTCTTTTTATAGCAAATAATATTTATTACTTTTACAGTGTGTTAGTTTAATGCATAAATATAAAACAATTTAAAATATAAAAAGCTTATTCGAAGTGGTCTCCATTGGCTGCAACACAGTCCTTTAAACGTTGAGGCCAGTTATCAATAGAAGCACGCACTCTTTCCATGGGAAAATTCTTCACTGCCAATCGTATGGATTGTTTTAGGGACTCCAAATTATCATGACGTTTAGAGCAAGCCATACTCTCTAAAACTGACCATAAATCATAATCCAGCGGATTAAGATCGGGACTAGACGACGGGCAGTCTTCAGCTCTGATGAAGTCAGAAACGTTCACTTCCAACCAAGACTGCGTGGACCGAGCTTTATGACCCGGCGCTGAGTCTTATTGGAAGGACCATACTTGGTTATTGAACATGGTGTTGTTAAGGGGTTTAACTACCTTCTCAAGAATGGTATCTTGATACACTTATGCCGATGTTTTGATACCTTTTTCACAAAAATATGGCTCAGTCACTCCTTCATAGCTAACACCCCACCAAACCATCACTGAAGTCGGATAATGCCCACGTTGCACTCTGTCGATTAATTGGGAAGCTTCCTTAGAGCTTTGAGCATAAATACGGTCATTTTGTTTGTTAAAATGTTGTTCAATTGTAAAGATTTTCTCATCCTTAAAACAAAATTTTTCTGTGACCTCCCTTTGCGTACCGCTTCAGTAGTTGCTTCAATTTTACCACCCTATTCTTTTTTAAATTATCAGTTAAAAAATGACCAGTGCGTCTCTTAAGGCTGCAAGTCCTAAGTCATCTTTTAAAATGCGCGACATGGTTCTGGGTGCTATCTTCATCTCCAGAGATCAAAGATATGATTAAGATAGATCTGGAATGCCTAAAAACTGCTAAGGCAAACTACAATAGTAGCGTATTGCGGAGTGATGTCCTAACAGAAATAAACACTGTGTATTATGGATGGCATAAAGTATTCACAGATGGGTCCAGGGGTCCTCAAGGTTTTGGTGCAGGATTCTTTGATCTATACTTGGGCAATAAATGTGGTTTTAAGGTCAATTGTGACATATCAATAATGTCGCTGGAACTCATTGCAGTTTTGCAAGCACTAAATTATTGCCTTAGCCAGAGTTCAAACAAAATAGTTATATTTTCAGATAGCAAAAGTGCATTACAACATATTGCACGATGCGCCTCTGACCGCAGAGGTGCATCGATTGCATATGAAATTTTGAAAACCCTTAGGGCTTTAAAGGGTAAACAAATTGAATGTAAGCTGCAGTGGGTTCCAGCACATGTAGGTCTGTATGGGAATGAGGAAGCTGACCGTATTTGTAAGAGGGCAGCTGTGGACGGTACGCCAATTGGCTATGAGCCTGACTGGTGGGAACTGATATCAAAATACAAAGCTAAAATCCTTAATAACTGGAAAATAAATTTTCTTAATATATCTAAAGAAAAGGGTATATGGTATAGGTCGGTACAGGGTGAGCCTTCCTACATCCCGTGGTTTGAAAACTGTAAGTTGAGCAGGAGTACCATCAAAACATTACTGAGGCTTCGTTCTGGGCACTATCCGTGCGCAAAATTTGCCTTCCTAATGAAGAAAGCTGACTCTCCAAATTGTAGGGATTGCGGTAAAATTGAAGATGTGCAACATCTGCTTATGGAGTGTGTGCGGAGCGGAGCTGAGAGGGTGTTACTGATGAGTGACTTGAACCTGAATGGGCTGGATGTAGGTTGGGTTCAGTCTGTGCTCTCCGAGCCAACCTCTGACAAGGCCAGAAGGCTAAGTCATTTGGTCACATCTGCCAACAGTTCCCAACAGTGAGGTTAGACTAGGCGTGAACTGAAAAAATTAGAAGGAAACAACAAAGAATGTGTTACTGGTACAGGGTACGATGGGGTTGACATATCTATGTAGATAAAAACCCCCAAAAACCAGATTTAAAAAAAAAAAAAAAAAAAAAATCTCCAGAGATAAAATCTTTTGCTTTCGGGCAGGATTTCTTCGAATTCTTTCCCTTACTGCTTTGACCACCTTTTTCGTACGAACACTACGTGGACGGCCAGATCTTTTTCTGTCACAAACAGAGGAGGTCTCATTGTACCTATTAATAGCCCGGTACACAAACATTTGACTAATACCAGGCGTATGGAGTTTTAATAATTACATTCGGCTCCATACCAACTTTGTGTAATGTAATCACAGCGATACAGTTTTCTTTATCACCCCACTCCATTTTAATATAGCAAAATATTGTACAATGTATTGGCGCCAAAATTAGAAAACACAATGAACAATCGTATAAAAATGACAGATTCCAAATTCAAATGTAATATCTTTCTTATTTTAATTGTAACAGTATTTATGGCCAGACTAAGTATATACATATATACCTACGTATATATGTAAAACAATCATGCTTGCTAATTTACTTTTCTGTAGGGATTAAATGAGATAATGCTTGGTTACGTTTTGTTGACCGTTTCAGCCATTTATTTCGCATACAGTCGTGTTATCGTTTAGCGTCTGTAAAATCTGCTCGAACTACGCTATCTGTGCTCACTGCAAGCTGTACATGCACTAGAAAATACCGCTGAGGGGGCACAAGGTAAGCTGGGAGGCAAGGGATTGCCTTATAGGGTCATCCTACAATGCGGTTTTAGTGGTCGACGTGAATCTTATGAGGAACATCGCACCAAAAAAAATCATGCCGAAACGACATACCTTTTGTTTTAAAAATCATGCAAGACAACGGTTCATAAATAAAAAACAAACAAGGGATTAAAGTTTATTGTTGGTTCATTAGTAGTTAGTACTTCTCATCGAAAGTTTTATAATTTTATATTTATTTCGCCTGCTCTAAATATTTAATACTATTCTATAAAAACCCTTACTGCAGTCGCTAGGAAAGGCCACAGGGAGCATCCACAGCTTAAGCGTGCGGGAAATGAAGCTTCTTTCATACCTCATTGTGCGCACCGTTTACGGAAGCAACGTGTGGTATAATAAAATGAGTTACCTCCCTGTGGCGAGCGGTGTAATAGACGACGACAGAAACGAATAGAAATGGATTCGTTTCATATTTTCGCCAATAGGATGTCATTTTTATCTGCAACCCCAAGCAGAGCTGTATAGTATACAGCGTCGAAGCACAGCGCTTGACACAGTGACAGCCTTTATTATCATTGGTTGAACTAAGTGACGTCACTGGAGATCGACCAATAGATAGCTTTGGAGGTACTTTTCATTTTATGTGATTATAAAACGTGTTAAACATTAAGAGCCGAGCGTACATTGGTAAGCGTAAACATATGAATGCGGAATTTCTACGGTTGATTCATTACAATACTAAGAAATATTACGTTAACATTACATGCTATGTTAGTTCAAAAATAGTGTCTTTTAAGTCGGGGTGCGAAATAAACCGGTGCTTAGACAACGAGTAAGACTTAACAACTATTATGTGTGTGATAGGTTCAGGTAGCGCAATTTGGGGATATCGAACTCATACTTACATTATATTAGCATGGATACGCCCTTTATTTAATTATATTATGCTAATAAAAACATAAATCAGGGAGACATTCAGTAAAAACCACTTAGTAAAATAAAAAATAAAAATTGCTATTTGTTAAGACATTTTATTTATGAAAATCTCGTAAGAAGGCTTATTAGCAATACAATGTTTTAAGACGATTTTTTTTATAATTATCTTATTCTTATATGGTATTTCCATGTAAAGATTTCGTCGAGGAATTCCTCGAAATTGCACTATCTAATCCTACCACTGATTATGATACACGATGACGACAATGGGGTCTTTTAATGATTAAAATGATTTGAGTTTGTTCTGGAATTTCCAAGTAAAACCTGTACAGAAGACGTGCATGTCTTTTATAGAATATAATAAGAGATATATTTGGATATTCTAAAACAAACCTTATATATAGTTACATAGAGAAGCGTGTCCAACGGCTTCATAATATCATTTATGATTACTATTAAACTACGCAAACTAAGGCTATTCAAATGTACATTTCGCAATAAATTATTTTCATTATAATCTGCCTCTTATTCTCGACACATATCTATATAATTATATCATACCTTGTTTGATACACACATATCCAAAAATACACAATGTGGTGTATTGTACCAACTCTAAATCACAGTCCGATCAAGATAATATATTAGGCAACAGTGTTACTACCTAGCTACGTAGCTGCAGAACCGCCTTCCTTAGGAAAATCTTTAGGGTCAATTACGATTGGAATTGCAGCAGTAAAATATCACAAACCGTTTTGAATCTTATTTGCGGGAGAAAAAGTTCATAATCATTTGAGGGCAGCGCGAACCTTCTGAAAAGTATTTTTATAACGGTTGATGAAGGAGAAGCAGAAGCAGGCCGATTTACGCGCCTCCCCATTTCCGGGAACGAGTTGGGGACTCTGTGGTCTCTCCTCGGGTGTGGCACCCGAGGAGAGGGCCAGATCGAGAGAGATGGCCCTGGCGGATATGCCTGTTAACTTCACCTTCGGCAACCAAAACGATCCACAGGCGTCGTGCGTTTTATTCGGTTCGAGTCCGACATAACCTCTCCCACCTGCTCTGGTGGAGGGAGAGGTTATGTCGGATTTTCCGTGGGGATATTTCACACGTATAAAAAAAGTATTTCTATAACAAATTTCGGCTGCCATTGGCCATTGGCCTTTTAGTGGAGACTGACATTGAACCTAAGTAAGGGAGGTATAAAAAGCATTTTAATAAGATGAACTTCTGTTAGTCTTAGCCATACAATGCTTACGACAGGCGACCGCCGTGTTTGTGTAATACAATCTATGAGACAAAATTAAAACTATACAGACCTAAAAATAATGTTGTCTTTATTCTTATATTATTACTTTAAGTTTCTGCCTAATCAACAATTTTACACATGCTTGTATAGATCTAAGTTTGATCATTCTCATAGATCTAGAAAATCAATGTTTAGTTTATTTTAGAAAATAAAAAGTGCTTCGCAAAACTTTAAAAAGCGTACTAAAATACAATAGTGACTTGTAATAATTAAACTGAATATTATTTTTCGCGTGGTTCCCGGCAGAGTAGAATTTGAACCACCCCATCTCTTCCCATGCGGTGTCGTACAAGACGACTAAGGGATATGGCTATTTAACATCAGACAGACATTTACAGCCCAGACTCAGCCTCAGATGTATGGCTTGAGTCAACTATAGTGCCCAAAAGACCCCCTATTACGTGGGACCGAAATGAATGATTGGTGAAATGTGGGTGTTAATTCACCTCTGTCTAACCCAGAAAGGGATGCAACTATACAAATTACGTATAGCCCCATCCCTCTCCCTGTCATTGCGTGCCCACCGCATCCAAAATCCTCTTACAAGTGCAACTATATATTATTAATGACAGTTTTTTTACGTAGCACTCTGTCGCCACACTGGTCGGTAAAAAAAAATCAAGGCAATGTCATGATTTTTTGTTGCCATTTTAGAGTGCGAACAACGCATCTATATACGATAATGTTTTCGTGAATTAACACGATCATGTTATACGTACTTTTTTTAAATATAACTTTTATGGGGTGCGGGTTGGGTAACCTCCACGTTGGCTTACCTGTTTCTTTTCCCTCTGGACCGCGGTCCTGGGGAACGGAAGCGGGGAGGCTGGTGCACCCTGGACGACGGTTAGTAGACTCTGACTCCAAGGAGAAGGAGCTCCGCTAGCCGTCGACAAATAACCCGACAAGCCCTTTTTAGGGCTAGCTGACCCTGAGGGGGTCGTGGTATGGCGGACCTGCAAGGCTCGCGGGAAGGGATTCGTAGAATCCCTTCCATCCCAAACAGCCCTTTTTAGGGCTAGCCTGTCGCTCCCGGTATCCCTCTGCTTTCAGAGGGGACATGGGGGCGACACAAGGATCCATGGGATCCAGGGACGGGCCGGCCTACTGCTCGCGCAGAGGTTGGCAGGCATTCGTGCCACCGTCGGTGCTGGGAGAGTTGGCTGCTCTCCCGCGTCGCGTAACCTCCAGGATATCGACAACGACCTGAGTGCTAGCCACACTTGGGAAGCCGATATTCTGAAGGCCGCGGGGCTTGCCTTAATTGGCCGGCCCGCGACAAGGAAAAGTCTGAAAAACCCGACAGCGAAGTCGCTTAAAACCTACGGATACCAGGGGACCTCCGTAGTATGTACCCCGCTTCCCGGAATGGCCGTCACCCGGGGAGTGTAATTTTATCGGTTCTACTCGTGGGATTTACATGGAAAATTCATTATTGACATTAAAACCCAAACCAAGCAGAACAGTCTGCGCGGAGGTCGCGCAGCACCACGACGCGGAGGTCGCGTCCCAAACCGCGGTGTCGGAGGAATTCGACACCGCCACGGAGAAGAGTAGGGCGAACAGCCCGGTGGGCCTACAGACCCGGAAATCTGTACGGCGGAAGAGGAGATTCAGGAAGAAGTCTCTTCCTCCTCCTTCCCCTCCACCACAGAAGACGGAGTCGGACTTGGAGCTTACCTTGACCGACTCCTCTTCCACCAGCAGCAGTCACGACGGTGACGAGACGCTGCATCCACCACCGCCGAAGTTGCTAGCGGTCAGCCGCACGCAGCTGCAGCGGGGTGATAGCCTCAGGGCCCCGGAGGATGTGGAAGCGCCGCCGAGTTCCTCCACCTCGGCGGCGTCCTTACCCTTGCCTCCCGCCGACATAATGTCAAAGGAGGTGAAAGAAGCCCTAGAAGGTTGGGCCGGGGCCCGCACCGATTCTCCGACGCCGGAGGAGCACCGGGTCACGCAGGCGACGATGCGGCTTGTCGAGTTCTTCGACCTATTGAGGGCGGAGTTGGCCGAGTTGCGGCTTGACAGGGCTCATCTGGGCAGGAGGCACCTGGAGCTCCTGGAGAGCAATGAGCGGATGGCGGCCGATTACCGCAAGGAGATGGGGAGGATGGCGGCCGATCTGGCGAGCCTCCAAGCGGTCGTCGCTGGGCTGCCGGCGGAGCGCGTTACGCGGTCGGCGCGGCGGCGACTGGTGGCGCAGCCGACGCTGCCGGCGCATCCGCTGTTGCCCGTGCGATCGAGGTCGCCACTGCGGCCGGAGCCGCTGTTGCAGCCGACGCCGTCGGGACGGCCGGCGCGGCCGCTGTTGCCCGTGCGGTCGAGGTCACCGCTGCGGCCGGAGCCTCTAGCGCCGTCGGAGTCGCCGCGGCCGGAGCCGCCGAAGTCGCCGGCCCGACCAGCTCGGCAGGAGTCGCCGGTGCTGCGGCCGGCTCGGCCTGCGGACCCGTTGGCGCTCTGCATGGCGGCAATAGCTGCCATGGAGAAGCGCCAGGAGGAGGCGCTGGCGGAGCAGCGGGCGTGGCGGGTGGCGCAGGAGGAGCGCACCCGGAGCTGGCTGGAGTCCATAATGGACTCCAGCCGCCGACCACCCCTGGCGGCTCCGGCCGGATATGCCGGGGCAGTTAAGAGGGGCCCCACCTGTCCGGTAGTGGCGGGATCCCCGCAGGGGTCGGCCAGCAGCCCGTCCGCTGCGTTTGCCGCCCATGCCGCTCCGCCCGCTCGGGCTGCCCTCGCTGCGGGGGCTGTGAGCCCCCCCCAGGATGCGCAGGTCGCGCGACCCAGGGGAAGGGGAAAGGCAAGGGGAAGAAGTCCCCAGCCCTAGCCCCGGCCCCAGCTCTGGCCCGAACTTCGGCGGGTATAGCCGCCACGAGCTCCTCGCCGCAGGGGGGCTGGGAGGTTGCCGGCGCCTCAAAAAAGCGGCGCAAGGCGAACCGAAAGGCAGCCAAAAAGGCCAGGAGGGCTGAGGCTGCTGCGAGGGGAGTGCCAGGGAGGCTGCGCGTCCCCCGCTCAACCGCCGTCGTCCTTACGATGACGGCGGAGGCGGCGGATAGGGGCGTGCAGTACGCCCAGATTGTCACGCAGGCGAGAGCCTGCGTTGACATGAAGGCCCTCGACATGCCGGGCCCCATCCGGGTGAAACCCACTCGGACGGGTGCTCGGCTACTCGAGATCCCAGGCGCTTCGAGCGGTCCCCAGGCTGATGCCCTAGCGGCTAAGCTTAGGGAGACGCTTGACGCAGCCGACGTCCGGGTGTCCAGGCCCAACAAGTGCGCAGAAATGCGCATTTCGGACCTGGACGACTCCATCACGGTGGAGCAAATCCGCCTCACCGTGGCGGAGGCCGGGGGCTGCCCCCTAGAGGCGGTGAAGGTCGGAGCAATCCGCTTCGGCCGCCGTGGACTGGGGGCGGCAGTTGTCGGCTGCCCCATCGCAGCAGCCAAAAAGGCTGCCGACCGGGGGTTCCTCGCCGTTGGAGGCGTGGTGCGGGTGCAGGTCCGGCTCCTGCAGGCTCGACCGACCAGGTGCTTCAGGTGCCTGTCGGTCGGCCACGTGGGGGTGCAGTGCACGGCGGCGGTGACGGTCGGTGACCGCTGCTTCCGCTGTGGCCAACCCGGCCATACGGCCGGTGGATGCGAAGCTCCGCTGCACTGTTTCAGGTGTGCAGCGGGGGGCAAACCGGCCGACCATGGGGTTGGCAGCAAGGCCTGCACCGGGGGGGAGCCGAAGCCGCAAGGCGGGGGCTCCACCCAAAGTTCGCGGCGGGATGCGGAGATGGTTCCATAATGGATCCCCAGCTCCGCATCCTGCAGGCGAACGTGGGCCACGGTGCCGATGCTCAGGGTCTTCTGCTCCAGAGCATGGCACAGTGGTCCATACACGTCGCCGCTGTCGCCGATCCGTACACTCACCGGCCCCTTGGGCCTGCCTGGGTGGTCGACCTGGACGGGTCGGCGGCACTGGTGTACAACGCCGCTATGGGTGCCCCTCCCCCTGTTGTCGTGGCAAGGGAGCATGGCATCGTAGCGGCGCGTGTGGGGGAGATTGCGGTCGTGGCCGTCTATTTCACGCCGAGCCTACACCGACGCATAGGGGAGTACCGGCAGTCGCTGGAGCGACTGACCGACGTCGTCAACGCCTGCCATCCTCATCCGGTTCTTGTGCTCGGGGACTTCAACGCCTGGTCAGTGACCTGGGGGTCCCGGCACACGAACCCACGAGGTAGGGCTCTGGAGAGCTGGGCCGCTAATCACGGTCTAGTTCTCCAGAATCGCGGGGCCGAAGCCACGTTCGTGACCGCGGAGCGCAGTTCGATTATCGACCTATCGTTCGCAGGCGCTTCGCTGTCGCACCGTGTGCGGGACTGGCGTGTTGTTGTGGGGGTGGAGACACTGGCGGATCACCGATACGTTCGGTTTGATGTCTCCCCCCCCGCGGGTGATGCGCCGGTCATACCGGCCCCACGCGAGCCACGCTGGGTGCTTGGGAGACTGAATCGGGAGGTCCTCCTGGAGGCCGCCATCGTACAGGCCTGGGCCATTGCGCCGGACAGGCCTGTCGATATCGACGATGAGGCGGTGTGGTTCCGGGAGGCCATGACTCGTGTCTGCGATGCGGGTATGCCTAGGGCACCACCCTATAGTCCGAGGCGTCGGGTCTACTGGTGGTCTGCGGAGATCGCGAGGCTACGGCAAGCCTGCGTGATCGCGCACCGCCGGTGGACCAGACTCCGTAGGAGGCGTAGCCGAACCGCAGATACGGAGCCCCGAGTGGCGGAGCTTCATGTGGGATACAGGGAGGCCAGAGATGCCCTCCGAGCGGAGATTAAGCGGGCGAAAGCCGCGGCTTACAAGGAGCTCATGGAGACGCTGGAGCGGGACCCATGGGGGCGGCCTTACCTTATGGTAAGAGGAAAGCTGCGCCCCCGGGCCCCGCCGTTGACCCGGGTTCTCCAGCCAGCTCTGCTCGGTGGAGTGGTCGAGTCCCTGTTCCCGGCGCGAGCGGAACACGTTCCGCCGCAGATGACTCCGCCACCTCGGTCGCCTGTGGCGCCCAGTGTGGTAGTTGACGACGAAGTCCCCGAGGTCACTTGGGTAGAACTGGAGCTGGCGGTGCGAAGGCTTAGAGCCAAGAAGAGCACCGCCCCGGGACCCGACGGCATTCCAGGCCGCGCGTGGGTCCTAGCTCTGGGAGAAGACGGTCTCGAACCCCGACTTAGAGGGTTCCTCAGCGCATGCTTGGAGCGGGGCCAGTTTCCGAAGATGTGGAAGACGGGGAAACTGGTCCTCATCCGAAAGGAGGGTCGCCCGGCGGACGAACCGTCCGGCTACCGGCCCATTGTGTTGCTCGACGAGGTGGGCAAGCTCTTTGAAAGAGTTATTGCGAAGCGCCTCGTCGAGCACCTCTCTGGTAGGGGGCCGGACCTGGCGGATGCCCAATATGGCTTCCGCCGGTGGCGGTCCACCGTGGATGCCATCATGCGCGTGAGGACTTTGGCGGAGGAGGCAGTTGCCCGGGGCGAGGTGACGTTGGCGGTGTCCTTGGACATCTCCAACGCGTTCAACACCTTGCCCTGGAGTTGCATCAGGGAGGCACTCGTGTACCACGGTGTGCCTCTCTACCTCCGCCGCATAGTCGGGGCGTACCTGACGGAGAGAGCCGTCATCTACCCAAGTGCGACCGGCGTCGGTCGGCGTGAGATGTCGTGCGGTGTTCCACAGGGATCGGTTCTCGGGCCGCTACTGTGGAACATTGGATACGACTGGGTGCTTCGCGGTGAGCTTGCGGACGGCGCCGCCGTCACGTGCTATGCGGACGACACGCTAGTGACGGCGAGCGGGGCTACACACCGCGAAGCGATCCTGAGAGCCACGACCGCGGTTGCTCAAGTCGTGGAACGGATCCGGCGGCTGGGCCTTGAGGTGGCTTTGCATAAATCCGAGGCCATGTTCTTTCATGGACCTCGGCGCACGCCACCACCTGGTTCCAGCCTCACAGTGGGAGGCACTCTCATCGGCATCAAGCCCCAGATGAAATATCTGGGGCTCGTGCTCGACGGCCGGTGGGACTTCGGGAAGCACTTCCGAAGTCTGGGCCCCAAATTGGCGGGCACAGCCAACGCTCTGGCGCGGCTACTGCCCAACCTGAGGGGCCCGGATGACTCCTGCAGGAGACTCTACGCGGGTGTCGTGCGGTCCATGGCCCTGTACGGGTGTCCCGTGTGGGCGGACACCCTGAGTGATCGGCACATGCTTCTGCTGCAGCGTCCGCAGCGGAAGTTGGCGTGCCGCATCATAAGGGGGTACCGCACGATATCATTCAACGCGGCGAGTCTCCTCGCCGGATCGCCACCATGGATCCTGGAAGCGAGATGCCTTTCGGCGCTATACAGGTTCCGAAGGGCGGCGCGGGAGCGGGGTCACGATCCCGAGCCCGAAGAAATTCGGGCCGTGAGATCCCGGCTCCACGGGGAAATGGTGGCAGAATGGGAGAGACGACTTGGGCAACCAAGCGCAGGGCACGCCGTAGTAACGGCGGTAAGACCCATCATGGGGGAGTGGCTAGAGAGGCCACACGGCAGCCTCTCGTACCGTCTGACGCAGATGATCACCGAGCACGGATGCTTCGGAAAATATCTGCGTCGGATGCAGAAAGAGCCAACGTCCGAGTGCCATCACTGCGACGCGAGCGAGGACTCAGGTCCGCACACGCTCACCGAGTGTCCGGCGTGGGAGACGCCGAGGCGGGAGCTTGTGGCGGCCCTGGGAGTGAGGGTTCTCACGCTCTCCACCTTGCTCGCGGCGATGGTTCGCTGCGCGGATGCGTGGGCGGCCGGCGCCTCCTTCTGCGAGCAAGTAATGCTCGTGAAGGAGGAGGCGGGGCGGGAGCGGCAGCGGGAGCGACGAAGGATCGCTAGACAAGCTGCCCGCGCACGAAGGCAACTCGGGCGTCGGAGGTCGATGAACGACCTCCGCCCCCCATGAGCGCCGGCCTGGGGGTGACAGGTGAAGCCGCCTGTCACCCTTGCAGAAGCAGGCCGCGGCGGCGGCGCGCGTGGCGCGCCTCCCCGTTTCCGGGGATGAGTTGGGGACTCTGTGGTCCCCACACCCGAGAAGAGGGCCAGATCGTGAGAGATGGCCCTGGGTCGGCCGGGGTGCGAGGGATATGCCTGTCAACCTCACCTTCGGCAACCGAAACGACCCACAGGCGGCGTGCGTTTTAGTCGGTTCGAGTCCGACATAACCTCCTCCACCGGGTCCGGTGGGGAGGTATCCGTGGGGATTTTGCGCACGTAAAAAAAAAAAAAAAAAAAAAAAATATAACTTTTATTAGCTTGATGTTTTGACCAGGTCACAGGCATCAAGTGGTAAACGCTTGTATATTTTATAACATATCATTGATCACAGTACGACGTCGCCTGTCCTATCTTAACCCTCCTATCGCTGCTCATGAACATCTCTCGTGCTCCATATAATAACCCTTTAATAAAATTTGTGATACTATATACATTTTAATTACTCTTCACAGAGTTAATATGGCTATATTCTGCATTAATATAATGATTTAAATGTGATATACTATATGAGATTGAATTAGATACATGATTACGCATTGAGTCGTTTCATTGTCCAATGTTGGTGCACATGGCCAATTTTTGATAATACAATTGGTGTACAACTATATACTAATATATTAATTGCCAATAATTTGATATATGATTTTGGTATAGACCGCTGGTGTAGCGTAAAGAGCGGTATGTTTTTTTTTTTAAATTGTGTGGCATCGCTCGCGGCGATGGAATCCCAATTTGGTATAGTGGGCACGCGCTTCAATCTGAAACAATATTAATATATATAGTAATGTTTTTCTGACTAAATGTAAGGTTGTAGTTAATTGTACCTAAAATTTTATTTTATTTTATTTCATTCTGACGTTATACTGTATTTTCATTGATTGTATGTATTATTAGTTATTTTTTTTTTGTTTTTTTTGACATGTCAATACAAACTATGTTTGTTTAGAAATAAATAAATTGAATTGAATTATTTTGGACAACAAACAAATCCATATTACAAATACAACCGGGAACAAGCCAAAACAGAATCGCGAGTAGATACAGTAAGCATCATGTATCCTGAACGTGATCGAGATCGGTAGGCATTTGACAGTTGGATTCGTGGTGAGATTTCAATTGCGCATGCTCTAAATTTGATGACGTTACGTTTGAGCATGCGCAATTGAAATCTCACCACGAATTGAACTGTCAAGTCTGTTCGATCGTTCGAAACGTTTTTACAGAATATGTCTGCGGGTTCGAGTTTGTAGTGAGAGTGAAACCAGTGGTAGTGCAGATACGCGTAGAACTCGAAAGAGGGTAGATCGATATATTTACTGCTAAAAAACTTTTTCACTGTTCACCGCCAATACTTCAGTTCCTTCGTGATCATGGTGCTTGCAACAGCGCCGTAATATCGGAAACTCAGAACAATACAACATGGTAAATATCCCGATAACTTTAATACTAATAAATCCATATCTTGAATGAAATTTTAAAGCATTTAGTATGCTAACTATTCAAATCGATTAAGGTAGAAAGGGAAAGATTGATGTAGATAAAGAGGTCGGCACACGGGTAGTCCATGGCCTTGATGTAGGCCACTGCGGCGCAGAACTGCGTCCACCAGTACAGCGCCTCTCTGTTATAGCTTGACCACAACCGCTGTACCGCGCCTTAGGTATGTGCGCGGCGAGGCGGGGGAGAGTACCGACCATTCCGTTGTGTCAGTCGGCCGCCAACGCTTACGGCGGTAGCTAGTGTCACTTGTAGCGGGCTCTGTGTGTCGGATGCACAAGTGATTAGTATTGCAAGATGGGTCGTGCGTTATCTCGTGGTGTGAAGAACATCATTTTTAAGGTAGCAGAGTATTTTAAGAAAAGAAAAGCAGACAAAGAAAGTTTTGAATTTAAAAGTGATGCAAACATTGCTAAAATTGTAGCGGATGCTACGGGATATTGCGAAAAAACCGTAAGAAATATAGTAAAGGTGGGTAATTCATCAAAGGATAATTTGGGCCGATTAAAATTTAATTCTCCAAAAAATCCAAAAGTTATAAAGAAGAAATATGTTGTTGATGATTTTGATTTAGGAGTTATCAGAAGAAAAATTCATCAGTTTTACGAAATCGTAAAACAAGTTCCTAGTATCGGTAAGTTACTATCAAGTTTGAGAAAAGATGGCATACTGGATTGTGGACGAGAATACCTTAGAAAGCTTTTACACACAATGGGTTATAGTTTCAAAAAATGCAAATCAAAGAGACATCTCCTTATAGAGCAGCCTAACATTACAGAGTGGCGGAAAAAATACCTGACACAAATCCGAAACTACAGAATGCAAAACCGCAACATATATTTCCTCGATGAAACGTATATAAACGCCACTCATAATGTGAGTAAATGTTGGCAATCATCGTCTGAACCTGGAATTCATGCTGATATTGGGAAAGGACGGCGTTTAGTAATTTTACACGCTGGCTGTCGAAATGGCTTGGTTGATGGTGCATTAACGATATTCAAATCAGACGCTAAGACTGGCGACTATCATGGAGACATGAACGGGTCTACTTTTTACAAGTGGGTGGATGAAAAATTAAAAGATAAGTTGCTGCCGAATTCTGTTGTGGTAATGGATAACGCGTCATACCACAGCGTTCAGGTTGAGAAGAAACCAACCATAGCTAGCCTCAAAATTGAAATGCAGGACTGGTTACGGCGCCACAATGTTGAATTTTCAGAGACCATGACAAAAGCTCAACTGCAACTTCTTATCAATGATACACATAAAGAACTCCTGTACAGAATTGACGCACTGCTGAAAACCCATGGCCATACTGTTCTCCGTTTACCGCCGTACCATCCTGATTTAAATCCCATTGAGTTGGTTTGGGCTGATAGTAAAAACAATGTAGCCCAAAACCATATAAATTCTTCACTAGATGAAAAGATAAGCATAATGACCAAATTGTTTTCGGAGTTTACGGCAGAAAAATGGAAGAAATGTGATGATCATGTCCAAAAAAATGAAAATACTTATTGGGATCGTGATAGTAGATTCGACGATATTATCGACCCTTTCATAATAAATTTGCAGAATGACTCCGACTCCAGTTCCGATGGCGAAACAGAATCTATGTCAGAATAACATTAAATATCTAAACAAATAAATATTTACAATTAATATGACATTTCATTCAATATGACAATTCCCTATTAAATTTAATAATTAAATACGTACGAGTGGCGTGTAAAGTCAAAAATATTTATTAGGGAATTTTAATAATCTTAGGCTTTACACACTAGTCGTACATTAAAACTGTCAAATGATATCGTAAGATCCGTCCGACAATGGCAATCTCGTGTGAACTCATGCTCTTTCTTACCCGTCCCCCGCCTCACCGCAAATACCTAAGGCGCGGTACAGTGGTAGCGGTCAAACTATAGTTGAGTGATAGGTACTGACCAGGCGCGCGTGCGTGCGCTAGGTGTCCTGGAGGTCGGCGCGCGGGTAGTCCATGGTCTTGATGTAGGCCACGGCGGCGCAGAACTGCGTCCACCAGTACAGCGCCTCTCCCGCTAGAGCCGCACCGCCCAGCGCGTTCACCAGCTCGATGGTGGACAGCAGCGACGGCGGGTTCACCTGCCATGACAAAGAGGAGCCGTAACAACCACTCGTTATATACAGATATACCTCGGGGCCTCAAATTAAAAGCCGCTTAAAGTAAGTTCTAACGTAAGTAACAGTGCAGTGCTGCAATCACTCGATGTCCGGAAAGCCAGTGGTCCGGATGGTATTCCAGCGGTAGTTTTGAAAAAATGTGCAGCGGAGTTGTCTCCAATGCTTACGCGCCTGTACCGGCTATCCTACAGTTCGGGTACAGTGCCTTTGCCTTGGAAAGAGGCGAATGTTCAGCCGATTCCCAA
Source organism: Eilema griseolum (assembly GCA_963662185.1). Lineage (NCBI taxonomy): Eukaryota > Metazoa > Arthropoda > Insecta > Lepidoptera > Erebidae > Eilema > Eilema griseolum. Next base: position 3,783,933 of record OY759232.1, read on the forward strand.
GAAGGGGGATCGCTCGGAGCCAGCCAACTATCGACCCATAGCCGTCACCTCAGTGCTGTGCAAAGTGTTTGAGCACATAATTAACAAACAGCTCATGCGGCACCTAGAGGATCACTCCTTAATTAATGACCGGCAATATGGCTTCAGACCGAAACGGTCAACGGGTGATCTTCTAGCATACGTTACCCATCTTTGGGGTGAGGCTATGGACAAGCACGGCGAGTCACTGGCAATTAGTCTTGACATCGCCAAAGCTTTCGATAGAGTCTGGCACAAATCGCTTCTTTCTAAGCTACCTGCCTTTGGTCTGCCTTCTAGGCTGTGCAACTGGGTTGCTAGCTTCCTGCAGGGGCGCCGTATTCGCGTCCTTTGTGACGGACGAGCTTCAGAGTTTCTGCAGGTTAATGCTGGCGTGCCCCAGGGGTCCGTCTTATCACCCACTCTCTTTCTTCTGCATATCAACGACATGCTGTCTACCGGCAATGTTCATTGTTATGCAGACGATAGCACTTTACATGGGAGTTATCATGGACATCCAGCGGCCAAGCAGTCAGATATCGCAGAGAAAAGGCAGCTTCTTGTCACTGAGCTTGACGGGGTCCTGAATCACATTTCTCAATGGGGCTCTGAGAACCTGGTTGAGTTCAATGCCAAGAAGACGCAGGCATGTGCGTTTACAGCAAAAGTATCTTCTTTCCTTCCCCTCCCCACTCTTCAGAGCACGCCACTGCCGCTGCAGGACAATCTCAATATCCTAGGTATGGATGTTCGCTGCAACCTGAATAACAAAAACTACATCGAAAGCATCATCAAAACAGCCTCACGAAAACTCGGAGTCCTGAACAGAGTGAGACGATTTTTCACGCCGGAGCAGCGGTGTCTTTTATACAAGACACAAATTCGCTCCTGTGTGGAGTACTGCTCGCATCTCTGGGATGGTTCAGCAAAGTACTTACTAGATGCTCTCGACAGGTTGCAGCGACGTGCGATCCGCATCATTGGGAATCCCGAGATCACGAACACCCTAGAACCTTTACAGCTGCGTAGAGATGTTGCGTCCATGGCTGTATTTTACCGTCTGTACCATGGGGAGTGTTCTGATGAGCTCTTCCAATTAGTCCCACCCTCCCCTTTCCTACACAGGACAACGCGTGCAGGTCTTAGATGTCATCCGCACACGGTGCAAAACATCCGATCAAGAACCAAGCGGTTCGGAGACTCTTTCCTCTGTCGCACCATTAAGGCCTGGAATTCATTACCAGCTCACGTGTTTCCTTCTTCCTACAGTCCCGGGTCCTTTAAGCGGGGCGTGAAAAAGCATATGATAAGGCCGTCAAGCTGAGTGTCACCATTGCCACACGGTATGTGTAAGTAATGGTGACCCTCTTTTCTGGGATTTTGCCTTCAGCTTACCATCAGGCAAGGCGAAGTCCAATTGACGTGTCCTATATAAAAAAAAAAAAAAAAAAAAAAAAAAGTACCATTTCTCTCGCACTGTGATTACAAATAAGACAGCCCTGAATAGTTAGTACCGAGTAAAATGTATGGCTACTCGGTACGGCCCCCGTCCCCCACCATCCCGCTCACCCCGCACGGTTGCTCTATCTAGACGGCTTCATCGACAGACTATGAAGTATGAATCGTTAGACTGAGGTAATATCATAAATGTGAAATTTTGGATGTTTGAGCTCACTGGAGATTTTTTGTGCTGTCAGTGGGAAGACCAAAGGCTTGTCCTGATTTTGTGTTCTGCACTGAAGGCACATAAAATCTCTGTTCTTACGGGGTCGACAGCACGGATGTAACTCTACTGGTATTACTCACGTTCATAGGTCACGGTAACCACTTTCCATCAGGCGGGCCGTGGACTTGTCTGCCAACCAAGTGGTATAAAAAGAAAAAAAAAATGTTTGTTATTCATTCAAACATGTTACCATGGCCAATCGACGTGTGCAACACCAAGGGAGTCACAATCGCGCTGTCAACCCTGTGAGCATAAGAGTTTCTGTGCCGTCAGTGTAAAAGACAAAGCAGGACAAGCTTTTGGTCTTCCCACTGACAGCACAAATACTCTCCAATGAGCTCTGGCTACCCTACTCACCGCCGGGAACACAACACTAGGTTATTATAGTCGCGGTATTTTGTAGGGTGGAGGTACTTCCCCAGTCGGACTGCTCACTTGGACGGATATACCGTCGAGTCCTATCTCCTTCAAAGTATGTTCTTACCTTGAGTATGACGTACACCAGTACGGGCGTGAGGTCGTCTGCGGAGGGCGTGCTGCCCTCCGTCAGCCCCAGCACCGCCATGATCGACGTCACACACCGCATTATGCATTGGAGCTGGAAATTTACAAAAGGACATAAATCTCATCAACAAAACTACTATTTATTTAAAAAAAAAAAATTTGCCATTACAAAACTGCAAACAACTATTCACAAGATTACAAGGTGTGTACATAACAGTATTGAATAGAAACAATTCCGATATTGCCAAAAGCTTTCTACACTAGGCTTAGCCTGTCCTGTAGAAAACTTTTTTTTTTTCTAATTCAGTAATTACAATAGTAGTTAAGATATAGTTGATGTACTTATAAACACTATTACATAAAATTTATGCAGCATGCAATCTATAAGGCTAAAACATACAACTTTAGACTTCACAACACATGTTTCAAAAAGCTTTCTGTGTACTCATGAGACCAGGTAAGCAAGGTCTTCAGTATAAAGTCCTTAGCTTCACACATTTATACTATAATTTAATTGGAACGCCGCGTGGTTCCCGGCATAGTAGTATTTGGGCCACTCCATCGCTTCCCATGCGGTGTCGTACAAGGCGACTAAGGGATAGGGCTGTTTAAGATCAGACAGATATATACAGTCCAGACTCAGGTTTAGATGCTTTGCGCGAGTCAACAATAGGGCCCGGAAAACGGCAATTGGCTCACCCCCTATTGCGTGGGACTGAATTCAATGATTGATGAAATGTGGGTGTTAATTCACCACTGCCTAACCCACCGGGGATAAGGTGTGATGTGTTCGCGATGAATGCAAAAACTACTAAACGGATTTTGATGTGATTTATTTGTTAGAAAGGTCTTGGTCAGACTTAAAATCTTGTTTATTTGATTGCAATCGGTTAAGTGGAACCGGAGCTAAGAGTACCACGTGAGTGTAAGGCTAGTGACATATACAAATATTACATACGACTGAAATAAGGGATGGATGGGAACTTCTATACAAACTATCATCCTTTATTTTATCTCCTTAGCAACAAAATTTTCAAAATACCATTCTTAGAGGATGCTAGCAACATGATTTTGACTGACAAATCACGCTCACCGTTGTTGTTTTTAGTGTTAAACAAGAAAATATCAAGGATAGCCGTGGTCGTATGCCAGTAACTCTCACAAAACAATACATTCTATGGATAAGTGGCCTACGACCACGGCTATCCTTGATATTTTCTGGTTTAACACTTTTTAGACCATTATTATTCAGTAGTCGGGTTTTAGTTTTAAACTTAATTATGCTTGACGGATCTAATAAACTAACTTTACATTAACTAATTCAATGTCTGCTTTAATGATGTGTCCTCTTTTCAGAAACTTCAACACTCTTTAAACCTATTGGCCTCTTTCAAAATCAACTGTTTGTATGGAAAAGAAATTTTGTTTATTGACACTAGTACCTTTTTTTTTCTCCTTTTTGGCAAGTAATTGATATATGCCAATGTCAAGTAATATAGTAGTAGTAATATAAGTATAATATACATATAAATGTCTTTAGAATTACTAATGGCGAGACGACAAAGTCAAGTTTTTCAAGTTACGGTACTCAGTAAAGTTGGGGGGACTTTACTAGAAGCTCCCTAGGGAGGTTTGGAACCAACACGAAAAGTCACAATTCACTGTAATTTGCCACTTTCCACACTTGTGCGCGTTGTCAAAGGTATTATATCTAAAAATCCACCATTTTTATAAATAAAATCTCGAATTCACACCAATTTTGGAAAACAAAAAAATACCGCGATGCGTCATTCTTCATGTTGGCGCCAAAACTCCACCTGTACTTTCACACGTTATTTCATTCAGTGTATAAAAACTGAGTTATTGGCGGAATCGCTGGGATCGCTATTGGAAAAAGAAAAAATAAAGTAGGTTACCTTGTCCCGGGGCGTGCGGAAGACGGCGAGGTGCCGCAGGATCCTCTGCGCGCGCGGGAAGGGCGCCGCCCAGCGGTGCGCCGGCGCCACGCCCACCGCGCGCGCGCTCGAGCACGCCGCCACGCGCCGCATGTGCTCGCTCAGCACCCTGCGCAAGCGCACATCTCACTGCCATTGCACCTTGGTCACACGCAGCGGAGTGCACCGAGTGGAGTGGACTCCACGTGCGTGTGATCAAGCGCACCATTCACATCTCACTGCCATTGCACCTTGGTCACACGCAGCGGAGTGCACCGAGTGGAGTGGACTCCACGTGCGTGTGATCAAGCGCACCATTCACATCTCACTGCCATTGCACCTTGGTCACACGCAGCGGAGTGCACCGAGTGGAGTGGACTCCACGTGCGTGTGATCAAGCGCACCATTCACATCTCACTGCCATTGCACCTTGGTCACACGCAGCGGAGTGCACCGAGTGGAGTGGACTCCACGTGCGTGTGATCAAGCGCACCATTCACATCTCACTGCCATTGCACCTTGGTCACACGCAGCGGAGTGCACCGAGTGGAGTGGACTCCACGTGCGTGTGATCAAGCGCACCATTCACATCTCACTGCCATTGCACCTTGGCCACACGCAGCCAGAGTGCTCTGAGTGGAGTAGACTCTAACAGCGTGTGATCAAAGCATTAACCACACCAATATGATGTCGTTCTATACAAATGAATAAAATTGAAATGTCTTTCTAAGTCAAACTCTAAAATCATTCATTCTGCATTTACCATAAAAACGAAACTTACAAAACGTCAATGCTAAAGGAAATATGAAAGACTAGTTTAGCAAATGGACCACCGTTACGAAACGCGGCCCCGACCTGAGAAAACTCCGGCAAGAAATTCAGCGGGTATTTTTTTGTCTTTTTACCATTTACTTAGCATACTTAGTATAAATACAAAAAATTACTTGAGTAGTATAGCGAACAGCTCATTTACAAGCTTGTTTTTTTTTTAATAAAGAACATTAGCAACAGAAATCACTAATATTCCCCTCTAACCCCTCCAACTAAGCTAAAATTGCTTGTCCTAGGAGTGAGTTCACGTCGGTAGTGTAATGGCAAGTATTCACAATTTGCGTACATCATCGTGATAATTTTACATAAATTATCACGATTTCAATGTTTGATCTTGAAAATTGTATCAAGAGAATATCCGTTTTTGACATTTGGGATATTGAGACTAAATTTTGAACAAACTTTGAGAATTGGGTAATTGACTGACTAGTCAAATTAGTGACTTTTCACTAAACGACAAAACGGTAAGTTAATTTTACACCACTTAGGTGGCAGACAAGCACCTGATGGAAAGTGGTTACCGTGGCCTATGGACGTGTGCAACACAAGGGGCGTCTCACTCGCGCAACAAATTTGTTTGAAATAATTTATTGTGACTTTATATCCGTAAGAAAACCGAGGTAGCCTAGTGGTATGGGTAATGGAGTGCTGAGACGAGGTCTCGGGTTCGATCCCAGGTTTTACCATGGCACACAACAATGACTTTTCGATGCTTTTTGAAGTTATGTGTGTATTTATCGCAGGTTTATAAGTGCCCGGTTAATGGCAATAGGTTCACCACCTATTACATTGGGACCAAAACATAAACTGGCGAAATGTGGGTGCTAGCACCTCTGCCTACCCCTTGGGATATAGGCGTGAGATTATTTTTATGTATTTATTTATTTAAGCTTTTTGCACAAACAGACAGAATGTACAAAGGCGGACTTAATGCCACAGGCATTTTCTACCAGTCAACCTTAGGGTGATGCAGAGATATTAAAAGTAGGTGCACGAACTGTTGTGGTGATAGTTTTCTCAGTTAGGTACTAAATAATAATTTTATATAATAAAATTTAATTGAATAATTAAACATAAATAAATAATAATACATCCATATATAAATATGTACAGACATCATAAACTACATACACATATAGACCAATATATACATAAATATATGCATAAAAATAAAAAGAACATATTATATATATATATATATTGATACAAATATACCAACACGAATACATTTCAAATACATACAGATGCGATGTGAAATGAAACTATGGGTTTGCTAACTATGGGTTGCTGTAGAGCTGGTGTACTCTGGTCTTAAATATGAAACGGTTTGTAGACATTCTGATTTCCAGGGGAAGCGCGTTCCATAAAAGAATAGACTGGACTAAGAACGAAGAGTGGACAAGGCTTGTCGTGTGAGTGCGACAGTGTAGGAGTAAGTTGTTAGAGTCACACACAGACAGTGTAGGAGTAAGTAAGTTGGTAGATTATGTTATGTTATACTCGTAATATTTAAGAGTCAAATCATTTACTCATATATTACAGGAAAGAAAACAAAATAATAGCCAACTTTAACAGGTAATTTACCATTCCTAATTTTTTTTTTTTATACCACTTAGTTGGCAGACAAGCACACGGCCCACCTGATGGAAAGTGGTTACCGTGACCTATGGACGTTTGTAACACCAGAGGAGACACAGTCGCGCTGCCAACCCTGTAAGTACAGAGTTTCTGTGCCGTCAGTAGAAGACAAAGCAGGACAAGCCTTTAGTCTTCCCACTGACAGCACAAATTCTCCAGTGAGATCTGGCTACCCTACTCACCGCTGGGAACACAACACGAAGTTATTATAGCCACGGTATTCTGTAGGGAGGAGGTACTACCCCAGTTGGACTGCTCAATCGGGCGGAAATACCGCCGTGTCCTACCTCCTACTTATTTACTTAGTTAAATAATTGATTTTAACTACAGGAAAATACCCCATTTGACCCTTTTATCGATTGCTCAGGACAGAGAGAGTTGTTCGACAACAGCACACTCTATTATCAGGCTCAGAGTCTTTTCCCAACTGGGGTCGGCTTTCCACTCTAACTGTGATGCGGCTAAAATCTATATTTTTCGTGAAACGACGCCCACCTGAATGCAATAACGAAGTCCTATAGTTAGACTAGTCGGACTAATGTGGGTTCCAACTACACGTTTATTTTTTATACCACTTAGGTGGCAGACAAGCGCACGGTCCACCTGATGGATAGTGGTTACTGTGGCCTATGGACGTGTGTAACATCAGAAAAGCCACACTCGAGCTGGCGACCCTGTAAGCACAGAGTTTCTGTGCCGTCAGTGTAGAGGATAAAGCAGGACCAGCCTTTGGTCATCCCACTGACAGCACAAATTCTACAGTGAGCTCTGGCTACCCTACTCACCAGTGGGTACACGTAACGACCGTCGTAGATATTCGTATGACAAACGATTGCTAACGTGCTCTCCGAGGCACACAAACACTAACAAATGTTACAATATATCGGTGTAATATACTTACTGGTCTCGTGCGATGTCTCCCTCGCCGTTCGGGAACAGCACGTGGAGGTACAGTCGCGCAAACGCAGCTCGCTCTACTGTTAACTCCACACTCTCCAGCAAGGTGGGAGTTGCGCCTGTATAACAACGTTATTGTTAGGAGTAAGCTGGGGAATGCGTGACGAGAGCGTTACGAAACGTTGTGATCGGGCGAAGCGAACAGAAATTGAGACGGAGATATATATGTAACTAGATATAAGTTAGTGAAGATGGAAAGAGAGAGAGTTACGTTTCGTATATTAGGTACAGTAGGGGCAAGGGAAGTGCGAGCACATATTTTCTGTCTCTCTTTCTCACATAGCCAGTTACGTTTTGCATTTCTAAGGCACAGTGCAGGCCTATTAAATTTTACTTCAGTCATGTGGTCTAAAGTAAGTAAGTAGGTAATATTTACTGTTCAGAACAAGTTTTATATTGCGGGGTTCAGTTATACGTATACCTCAGTTGGGTATTAATGTCTCTTTATTGATTGATGTTAATTAGTAATTACTAATGACTGAATCTTATATACTATGATTCTACACTACTTTGGAGCGGGGAGCTGGCAACACGTGTCACGTCTAATAATCTTGCTAACTTGCATATATGTATTTGTTATTATAGCAGAGAACGTGATTTCCTAACTTATAACATTATTATTTATACAATTCGATTTTGTTATAGAAATAACGTCTTGCTTTTGCCATGACTGCCATATTTTACATTAAGATTAGATTTCAATTGTCAATTACATGGCTTAATTAAGATAGTAAAACACAAAGTTGGGTTCACCCAACTAGCAAAAGTAGCAGTGCCTTCGCCCCAGGAAGGTTAGGCGAAAGACTCTGAAGCACACTATTTTTGCTTGGTAGACAAATGGAGGGCAAATTTGGGCCCCCATGAAACGAAAACTCAAGACATAGTAGCATATATTATTGCCCTGTGATCTACGTAAAAAAAAAGGATTGCTATGTCTTACAAATTAATGAACGTTAAATTAACCCTTACAGTTTTATTGACCTACATACTAAATGGCAGGACTTACCCTCCCACGAGGGGTCTGCTTTCACTTCAGCTGTTATAGCCTTAATGCCAGCAGTCAGTCTTGTTGCTTTCTCATCCATTAGTTCTCCTCCTGAAACAATACATCATGTGATTAGACACTAAAGCAACATTGAATACACAGAGGCAAGTGACTGATGGAGTACTTGGTGGATCCTAAAACAGTTGGATAGCCTAGTCCACATGGATCGTTAGGATGTGAGTTTTTTGCTATTGGAGCGATGGTCTTATATGAATTTGATTCTAAAACCTTCATCACATGTACTGTATGGAGTGGCGACACAGTGCACTCAGCCGAGTGCTTGGCACGAATGAACCCTAAGAGCTACGTTAAAATGTAGCGAACATTTGGCCGAGTGCACTGTGTCGCTACTACAGTAGGTGCGCCTGAACAAGGCGTGAGTATGCTGTAGCGGGTCGGGTAAAGGGCGGTGTACGTGTGTGTTTGTGTGTGTGTGTGTGTGTGTGTGTGTGTGTGTGTGTGTTTGTGTTTGTGTTTGTGTGTGTGTGTGTGTGTGTGTGTGTGTATGTGCGCGTGTGTGTGTGCGGTACCGTTGAGCATGGCGTGGCTGCTGTGCGCGTGGTGGTGCCGCTCCAGGCGCCGCAGCGCGCTGCCCCGCTCCAGCTGATCACGCGCGCGGGCTCCCGCCGCCGCTCGGCAGCACCACGCGCACTCCTCGCGGACAAGCTTGATTTGCCTGCGGGACACGTAACACTGTCACAAATACTATTTCGAAAAATTACTAGAATAATAGTCAGTCTTATTATAAATTAGGTCAACGTGCATAGTACAGCGCGCGAGGTCGACACTACATAGCAAACACAGAGAGGAGGGCAGTTAAGTTTATCACCTCCTCTCTGTGTTTGCTCGGTAAGTTAATAAAGTACGTACGTAAACGCGTACTGCTAATTTAGAGTACACAGTTTCGTGACCAGACTGGGGTAAATATGTATTAGGAGGTTTCTTCAGGGTCTGCAGCGCGAGTGTGACGCCCCTGGTGTTGCACAAGTCCATAGGCCACGGTAACCACTTCTCACCAGGTGGGCCGTGTGCTTCTCTGCCACCTAAGTGGTATCATCATCATCATCATCATCATATCAGCCACATATAGTCCACTGCTGAACATAGGCCTCTCCCACAGACTTCCAGAATGACCGATCTAAAGCAGCCCGCATCCAGTGCTTCCCGGCGACCTTCATGAGGTCGTCCTCCCACCTGGCCGTTGGGCGTCCTACGCTACGTTTGCCCGTACGCGGTCGCCATTCCAGAACTTTTTTGCTCCATCGGCCATCTGTTCTGCGCGCTATGTGTCCCGGTCATTGCCACTTCAACGAGCTAATCCGCTGGGCTACGTCGGTTACTTTTGTTCTCCTACGGAAATCATCATTTCTGACGCGATCACGTAAGGAAATACCGAGCATAGCCCTCTCCATAGCTCGGCTAAGTGGTATAAAATAAAACAATACTCGGGTGCACCTCCTCTCTGTGTTGGCAGCACAGAGAGGAGGCGCAGTGCGAGCGCTACGGTGCACGTACTTGGCGAGCGCGCGGTCGCGGTGCGCGGTGGCGGCGCGGCACTGCGCCAGGTAGGCGGCGTAGGGCCGGCGCGCGGCCAGGTCGGCGCGCAGCGCGGCGGCCAGGCGCTGCAGCGGCGCCGCGCGCCCGCCCAGCGCGCGCACCAGCTGCTCCGCGTGCGCCGCGCCCGCGCCGCAGCCCGCCGCGCTCGCCCAGCGGATCCACTCCACCAGCGACGTGCTCGTGCAGCGCTGCACACACACACACATTGTACAGCTGCATCAACAAAAGTGTGAATATACTGCGGCGGCGGCGCAGGCAATAAAAATAGATAGTTTTGGACTAAGGTGCGCCAAGTGACTGTGTATCTTAGGTTTTTTGTACATCAATGATTTAAATAGATAATTTCAATTGTACAGCTGCATGAACAATAGTGTGAAATTACAGCGGCGGCGGCGGCGCAGGCAATAAAAACAGATAGTTTTGGACTAAGGTGCGCCAAGTGACTGTGTATCTTAGGTTTTTTGTACATCAATGATTTAAATAGATAATTTCAATTGTACAGCTGCATGAACAATAGTGTGAAATTACAGCGGCGGCGGCGGCGCAGGCAATAAAAACAGATAGTTTTGGACTAAGGTGCGCCAAGTGACTGTGTATCTTAGGTTTTTTGTACATCAATGATTTAAATAGATAATTTCAATTGTACAGCTGCATGAACAATAGTGTGAAATTACAGCGGCGGCGGCGCAGGCAATAAAAACAGATAGTTTTGGACTTAGGTGCACCAAGTGACTGTGTATCTTAGGTTTTTTGTACATCAGTGATTTAAATAGATAATTTCAACTTGTTTTTTTTACTAAACCTGTGCAATAAACAAATCATGCACTCAAATAAATATTGTAAGAACTTTAAATTCCCTATTTTCTACGTTCCGAAAAGAAATCTCATTCTTTTAGTCTATGGTCTATGCTAGATGCGCGTGCATTGGAAAACTTTTTTTTTTTTTTGAAGAAAATAATTTATACTGTTCTCCGCCAGATATAAGGTGTGAAGCTCTTAACGTTATGGAAAGTTTACTACCTGAAAACTACAAGGATCAATATCTATTTTAGTATTATTTTCTTCGTAAGTATGTTGCAAAAACATCTTATGATACATGTGTGTATTGCTGATTACCGTCTTCGGCTCCATGGCTCCTTAGCGGCAATCATCCTACCATAATATACTAATAATCACATCAAACAAGCTATGGGAGGAAATAATAAGCGGAGATTCTGATGATAATTAACTTTGTCCCACTTTATATAAGTACTAACTTCCAAATAATCTGACATTATTATTTTTAATTGAAATATCGCACGAGGTAGGTACGTCCAGGTCGTTTAAACACCCCGCTGCCACTGTAATCATACGTCAAAATGTGCGTTTTCTGCTTGACTCGCCACTCGCCACCCGCAGCCGCAGTCCGCCCCACACTATAGTTGCGGTACGCTATGATGGCCGTTTTGACACGACTGGTTTTGCTCGTTTTCTCTTTTTTAGTGCGCTTAATATTGGACAACATACAGTTAGACGAATAACTAAAGAAAAATATGGCGAGACTGGCACAGAAGAAAATAAACTTCACACTCCAAAAAAGACAAAACGAGTTAAACAAGTCGGGTCAAAACGGCCATCATAGCGTGCTGCAACAATAGTTACACCATTTTTTTTTTACGTACGCAAAATTCCCACGGATACCTCTCCACCGGTGCCGGTGAGAGAGGTTATGTCGGACTCGAACCGACTTAAACGCACGCCGCCTGTGGGTCGTTTTGGTTGCCGAAGGTGAGGTTGACAGGCATATCCCTCGCACCCCGGCCGACCCAGGAATAGTTACACACTAAAAGTTCGCGCATGTGCACACCTGACGACATAGTGTATTTGCAATAATTTGGAGTCTCAGTTTATATGAATTCGGTCATTGTTGTCGGTCCTCACATTTTGTATACTGAACTATAGTTCAGAGCAGGTGCTACAGGTCAGTCATAGGAGCAGTGCGGACAACCGCGTTTTTTTTTTTTTTTTTGAGGGTTAATAGTGCCCGGAATACGGCAATAGGCTTACCCCCTATTACGTGGGACCGAATACAATTATTGATGAAATTTGGGTGTTAATTCACCTCTGCCTAACCCTCCAGGGATAAAGGCGTGATTATATGTATGTATGTATGTATGTATGTATGTATGTAATATGACAAAAGAGATGTATTTAAAATATATTAAGGTCTATATATTTTACGATAAAGCATAAACGTCTTTAAAACAATGGTAAAGGACTACTACCTATCATTTTGAACAACATGATGGCTCACAATTAATATGCTCACTATTTTCCCTTCTTATTAGTATGTACTACTTTGTACATCTATTTATGTGCTAAAGTTGTATATTTATTTTACTTTATTTGAACTTCTCTCATATCTTTCTTTCTTTATGTTTTTAATACACCTTTGTTTCTAGTTTGTTTGCTAACTACACCAAATCTTTTGCTTCCAGCGATAAGGCCGCCCATTACAAATTAAACTGTATGCATACTACCTACAAGTTCTACTGTAATCTATTGGTGTACAATAAAGAATTATCTATCTATCTAGTAACAGCGGCGAAATTCCCGTCCTGTCTGCGTCCACTTTCACCCCTCGTGCTGCTCCCTCTACGTATTATTGCACGCTCTACATGTAGTTGTGTGTGAGGATCGGCAACTATGACCAAATTTAGATAGTATCCTCTCACTTTACAATTTTTACTCTTACACTTACATTAGGTACGTAGTCAGAACAATGCAGATCAGGGTTGGACAGCACCACACGCAGTTTCCGTTTCATACTGTTGAACACCTCTGGATCGTTCAGATCTACTACACCTTCACATCTGAAAACAATACATTTTATATAAAACACATTTAATACAAAACAATGCCTGAAGGCAGCTTTCCACGGCGTGTAATTCTGCAGATTCTATCACGGACTGCAGACGATGACAGAACGACTGTTCATGCTCAACCTGTACTCAATTGCTTTCCACGGTGAATGTCAATCCACTTGGAAACCGCGGTCTGGGGCCGTTCAAGTATTACGTAAGCAGATTTATTATAATTATTTAACCCCCTCCCATTTTCAGCAAAAGTAAGCAAAACTCTTACACTCATCCCGTACCCCCCAAGGCTTATTTACTTACTGCCATCTTGTTTTCGTAGGATAATGCATGCTATATTGTGTGAAAAAGTAAGACACCCCTCCAGACAATAATCGCAATAAACATTTTTTCTTTCTTTCTTTCTTTCTCCTCCCTTTAGTGCTTACGTAATACTTGAACGACCCCATTCAACGCATTACTACAGACATGTCAACGCAGTCAGGCAACGACAAATATTCCACGTTACGTTGATACATCGCCCTTAAATCACGCACCATGGAAAGTCAATAGCGAAAAACTTCAATAGCGAGTCCTACAGTACCGTACCTGTCTATTTCTGCCATGTCCTGTACATCGGACACTCGTCGCTGAACGCGCTTGTGCTTGCTGTTCGTTGACTCGGTGGAACTCTTCCGTCGGTACTTGGCGAGGATCTCTTCGGAACTCTCAGCGCTGGCGACGTCGCGGGAACCGTCGTCGCTTCGAGATTCTTCTTCGGGAAGCTTGACGTCTGTGGAACCAATTAAAGAATGTTAGAGTTGGAACAGCGGGGTAGTGGAGGGCCCTGCCAACGCACCTTCGGGGCCCAAGCCAACTGCACTTCCTTTGGTGCATCTGATAAACATCGACACCCGAAGTGCTGACCTTGGATGGTAGTGGGAAATATTTTTTTTTTTATACCACTTAGTTGGCAGACAAGCACACGGCCCACCTGATGGAAAGTGGTTACCGTGACCTATGGACGTCTGTAACACCAGAGGAGTCACAGTCGCGCTGCCAACCCTGTAAGTACAGAGTTTCTGTGCCGTCAGTAGAAGACAAAGCAGGACAAGCCTTTAGTCTTCCCACTGACAGCACAAATTCTCCAGTGAGCTCTGGCTACCCTACTCACCGCTGGGAACACAACACGAAGTTATTATAGCCGCGGTATTCTGTAGGGTGGAGGTACTACCCCAGTCGGACTGCTCAATCGGGCGGAAATATCGCCGTGTCCTACCTCCTCATAACTACGATAATGGATAATATAGAGTTGAAAATAACTAGAGGGTTGATAAAAATGAACATTTTCATCGAACTAGCCTAGACTAAATATTGACACTTTGTTACAGGTGTAGTTTATAGTTTCAAATTCCAATACACGGACACGGACGCATGTAGGTATAATGAGAAACGTGTCTGCACTATCACAGAAGAGCCCTACTGATATTTATGTTCCTTTTTTATTGACGTTTTGTAAGTTCCGATATAATGGTCTATACAGAATAAATGATTTTTGACTTGACTTGACTTTACTTGACCAATTCCACGATACGTAGGCAGCGCACGTGTCCATGAAATAACGGGCCATGGAATGGTGGTTTAATTAATTGAAAGTAGATCACAAGCCACGTTTTATTTCCCTGGGATTAGTGGAGTCTGATGCTGATTTTAGTTTTTTTTTTCTTCCGAACCTGATTTATGTCACTGTTGTGTCCCAACTGAAGAAGTCGCACGTCATCTTTCAATATAAAAGCTTACCGTTATGGTTGTTATGCGAGCGTCCCTTCTGTCTAAACATCTTGATTTTGTGCAGGAAGTTCCCGCCGGAGCGCTTCACGTTGTTCTTTAGCTCGTCTAAGTTCCCCACCAGACCGTCTTCACCGATGCGTCTTCTGTATAACAAGGAGATTATATGAAGTATATGGAGCCAACTAAGACCTTTCAGGCCAAGCCTACGTCATACCTCACTTGCATACCTACTGACAGACGGAAATCACAGACGAGGCTATGGTGGAGTCTTTCCTCTCGGGGTTTCAAACCCCGGTCTGATGGCAATTGATCATCCTCAAAGTCCCATAATTGAAATCAAAATGAGGGCTGGGTGTAAGTAGACCGCGTGGTGACGGAGAAAGAATACAAGTATCATCACCCCATTTCATTCGATTCGTGTCGTAAGAGGCGACTGACGGAAAAATACGCAGACAATATCACTGTGAGAGAAGGAAAACTCAAAATAAAACCTTGCACCAACCCGTCTGGCCAACGTGGAAACAGTAGGCCAAAGCCTCCTAACATTGGGAGAGGCCTATGGCCAGCAGTGGGCTGCAATGGGCTAATTGATTGATTGTAACCCCTCGTTTCACCTAAGTATAAAACATGTAATTGACAAGTTGCAATATGTCACAGGCTACAGAGTGAACGCAAATATATTTTATACTTTTTACAACTTGTTGGCTATACATCCTATGTGAAAAAAAAAGTATCTGAGATACATGTATAAAACAAGTATAGTGTTTTGATTAGTCTTCTACAAGTCTTCAACAAGTTTTGTATAAACAAGTTTACAACTTGTTTCGTGAAGAAAACGAGGGGTTAGGAGACTCTGGGCTCCGAGTTGAAAGCTTCGGAAGCAACCGAGAACTCAAGAAGGAAAGAAAGAAGGTAAACTAAACTAACCTTTGAGACTTTTCAGCTGTGGCATCGAAGCTGATACTCTTCGGAATAGCGCCTGTAGAAATATTCTTGATAGGCGGCGGGCTCACGCGCCTCTCCGTGACAATCTCCGAGTTCACATCCTGGCTTGAACTCTTATCCGATACCGACGTCTCAGCACTATTCACTGACAACGTACTGAGTGAGATATTCGATGTCCCGTCTCGTTTCTTCTCGATTTTCGATGAACTAATACTCACTATACTAGTTCGAATCTCAGACTTGACGATTCTAGAAGTGATATTATTCACCAGATTCGCTGATGTGGAAATTGTAGCTGAACTCATACGAGTCATTAAATCGGTGATGGTTGATCTCGATTCGGCCTCGGGTCGTTCTGTGTCGATACCTGAATCGAATCGTCCGTACATCGCGTTGAATGAACTCTCGCTGGAGTTCAGTGATCGGTCCATTAGGTCGTTGTCGTCGTAGGGTTGGGAGGTGGATGGGAGGTCGTACTTGGACGTTGAAGGGTAAGGTCTGTCAGGGGAATGGTGAGGGGCGGGGAAGCTGTCGTCTACCCATTGGCTTGTGGCATCTGATTGGCTGTTCGCATCGAGTGTTGATTCGGTTTGGGCGCTGCTGCTGGAAGTCAAACGTTAAGTTCTTTATAAAATATGAGTTATGTCTATGTAATTAAGGTATATGTTAGATTGAGAGAGCTATGACTTTACTGCTTTTCATTAGTATGTTACTTACCCCTCTTGCGGCACATAATCGAAGACATCGTTGGACAGCGGCACTGGAGGGCAAGTGCTAGGACTCTGTGGTGCAGATGTCGCGTAGCACGTCATCACCTATACAATACAATGATAAGCATA
The DNA here is from genome assembly GCA_963662185.1 of Eilema griseolum. Classification (NCBI taxonomy): domain Eukaryota; kingdom Metazoa; phylum Arthropoda; class Insecta; order Lepidoptera; family Erebidae; genus Eilema; species Eilema griseolum. The sequence goes on from OY759232.1 coordinate 3,800,552, forward strand.
AAATAATAACGATAATCAAACAAGACAGAAACATCGCTTTAATTTAAAACTAAAACCCGACTACAGAAAAAATCACGCTCTAAAAATATCAAACAAGAAATTATCAAGGATAGCCGTGGTCGTATGCCAGTTAGTCTAACAAAATATTCTAGGGAAAAGTGGCATACGACCACGGCTATTCTTAATATTTTCTTGTCTAATATTTTTATTCGATCCCAGGTTTTACCATGGCACACACCAATGACTTTCGAAGTTATGTGCGTATTTATCGCAGGTTTATAAGTGCCCGGTTAATGGCAATAGGCTCGCCTCCTATTACATTGGGACCTAAACATAAACTGGCTAATAATGCTAGCACCTCTGCCTACCTTTACGGGGATATAGGCGTGAGTTTATATTATGTTATGTAATATTTTTAGAGCGTGATTTTTTCTGCAGTCGGGTTTTAGTTTAAAACTTTTTTATTTATGTTATTTTGGAGCAAGCAATAGGTATAATTTATACATATTTGAAATGTGCCGACGAAGCCCTTACAGTTGATACTAAACACGATATATTTATCTCTATTTATTTTTTTAATACAGTACTTTATGACCGCTAGAGGGCACCATAATAGATTCAGTAACACATTACTATATGTATATAGCCTATAACCAGCGGACAACTAAGACGCTTCTAACGATACCTCATTTGTCTAGTTCTAATAAGTTTAAGAGCTATTAGGGAACAGATGAACCTACATAAATACATACATAGCCTTTTTGTTTTTTTTTACGTGCGCAAAATCCGGAGCCAGTGGAAGAGGTTATGTCGGACTCGAACCGACTAAAACACACGCCGCCTGTGGGTCGTTTTGGTTGCCGAAGGTGAGGTGGACAGGCATATCCCACGCACCCCGGCCGACCCAGGGCCATCTCTCACGATCTGGCCCTCTCCTCGGGTGTGTGGGTACTACAGAGTCCCCAACTCGTCCCCGGAAATACATACATAGCCTGTCAAAATTATAACCCTCCTTTTTTTGCTTTAAGATAACATTGTTCGAGAAATAATTGATTTTTTTTACCTGCAGAAACTCCGAAGCTCGTCCGTCACAAAGGACGCGAATACGGCGCCCCTGCAGGAAGCTAGCAACCCAGTTGCACAGCATAGAAGGCAGACCAAAGGCAGGTAGCTTGGAAAGAAGCGATTTGTGCCAGACTCTATCGAAAGCTTTGGCGATGTCAAGACTAATTGCCAGTGACTCGCCGTGCTTGTCCATAGCCTCACCCCAAAGATGGGTAACGTATGCTAGGAGATCACCCGTTGACCGTTTCGGCCTGAAGCTCCACCCTAGTCAGGTAAAAAAGACGATTGGTAAAGCCCACTGACCGGGTACCCGTTGACGAGGATGCTCTTCCTGTTCTCGATGTTGTAGAGCGCGTGCGAGGGCGGCGCGGGCAGGTCCAGCTCGCCGCCGCGGGACAGCGCGGCGGTCGCGCTGAGGTACCCGCCGCCCGCGCGCTGCGGCGGCGCGGCCCGCGATGAGTGGCGGGGGCTGCCCACCTCCGAGCGTTTCACGTTGCCATTCTGCAACCATACTGTAATATCATCCTCTGATCTATTTACAAATTGCTTTTGACAGCGTCTGTGGCGTAGTGGTAGAACGTTCTACTGCTACGCAGGAAGTGCAGGTTCGATTCCCGCTCAGTGCACATATTTGTATACATGAATATGTGTATTTGCATTGGTCTGGGTGTTTCTATGAATAACATGTGTGTATTTACAATAAAAAATAAGTATATAAGTATGTTTATCAGCATTCTAGAGTCCATAACACAGGCTAGTTCTTGATAGCGCTGTGTGGAATGTTCTAAAATATTTATTATGACTATAATTACAGATTAAAGATTAAACACAGATAACGTCTTTGACAATGCACACATATAGGAAAATGGCATATTATAGAGAATTGCAATTTTTCATGTTGGTTCCAAATCTCCTTAAGGAGCTTATAATAAAGTTTCCACAATTTTACTGAGGGAGCAATCATCTCATTAGTTGTCATCATCATCATCAACATCATTTTATAAGATATTAATATAATACATGATAGTGGCTAAATGCTCTGCAAGAAGCCAAACACAAACATACAATTAATCATTCATTCCAGGGCGACTGTATACGCTTTTTTAACAAGCTTCCTAACGAAACTACGGATTTACCTGTGGATAAATTTAAACATATAGTTATACGTAAATTGTGCCAGAAAGGCTATTATAAGATCCAAGAATACTTGGATGATAAACGAGCTCGGAAATAAGCTGTTCGCTCAACTATACTACTCAAGTAATTTTTTTTAGATTAAGTATATTTGTAAATAGATCCAAAAAAAGAAATGCCCGCTGAGTTTCTTACCGGATTCTTCTCAAGTCGGGACCGCGTTTTCAAAGAATCAGAAATCAAGAATCAAGAACTTTGCTAATATTTATTTTGTGTTGATTATCGGTGTACAATAAAGTTTTATTCATTCATTCATTCATTCAATCAAGAATCAAGAATCAAGAATCAAGAATCAAAGAATCAATTTCATTTATTCTGTTTAGGCACACAAAGAGCACATATGAACGTCAAAATTTTACAATTGTGTATGTCAAGAAATAACATAAAAATATTCGTTGCGTAGCTTCGAATCGGTAGTCATTTACTAAACTGGTTTTCATATTTCTTTTTGCTGGACGTTTTGTAAGAGCCGATTTAATAGTCTATGCAGAATAAATGATTTTTGACTTTGACTAAACAAATAATGTAGGAGCAGCATGTGGCTGGCGGGTGCGGGGAAGGTTGAGGAAGGTCACCTGGTGGCTGTGGCGGGCGGAAGGCGCGTCGTCCTGGTCGGGGCGCTCGGGGCGCTCGGGGCGGCGCGGCCACGACGTGTCGGAGCGCGCCGCCACCGACACGCAGTCGTCCGTGTCCACCTGCGCACACACACACACACACAATATGTACTATCATTACACAACTACTGATCACGTCGTCGTCTCCTAAAACTAGACAGAACAAGTCTAAGAACAACAATGGGAACAAAAACGGGCCACTGCCCCCTCCACAAGCACCAATACACTATCGGTGTTACAGACAGTCCCCTTTGCAGGGGATGTTTTTTGCCGAGGAAACGGCCGTCCACGTAATACTGGAATGCGAGGCAGTAGCCTATCAACTATCACATATCCTCGGTACAGTGAGGTCGCTCCGCGAAGCCTGTGTAGCACCCAGTAAGCTTCTGCACTTCTGGGTGGACCTAAGCTGGCTACTCCAGCCATTACTCTGCACGCACAATGGCCCTAACGGAGGCTAAGTTCGGACAAGGGAGTCCCTTTCCATTCCATTCCAAGTTGCGGCAAACTTCTTGAACATACACTTTTTATTTATACAACTTAGGTGACAGACAAACACGACTATGGACACACACCTATGGACGAGTTATCTAAACTGAACTCTAATCCTGGGTAGATTGAGTATCTCCGTATAACTTCCATAAAAGAAGTTATTAAAAAAAATCTAACGACCATTTTATTTCTGTTCACCCATTAATCTCTTTACAACCCGTTTTACGGTGCACTTTTTGATACATTTGAGAACTCACTTGTACTTTTCCACATTATTTTTAATTGTTTCCGGTTTCGCCTTACGGCATCCTCAAAGGTTTACAATGACATTTAAGAACATTCCTTTATAAACATTGCGACACTCAAACATATTTCACATGTGTAGTGTTAATACCAGTATAATTTTTATTCTATCAGATCTAATAACAATTAAAAATAATGTGTAGAATTACAAGTGAGTTCTCAATATGTGTAACAACAAATTCCACCAAGTGCCATCAATAAACATAACATATCATAAACTCACGCCTATATCCCCGAAGGGGTAGGCAGAGGCACTAACACCCACATTTCGCCAGTTTATGTTTAGGTCCCAACGTAATAGGTAGCGAGCCTATTGCCATTAACCGGGAACTTATATATATATATATACCTGCGATAAATAAACACATAACTTCGAAAAGCACCGAAAAGTCATTGGTGTGTGCCATGGTAAAACCTGGGATCGAACCCGAGACCTCGTCTCAGCAGTCCATTACCCATACCACTAGGCTACCGCGGTCATCAATCAACAGTATATAAATACTTTTTGATACAACTTTATATGGAAGTTGTATACTTGTATCCTTCGTTTGTTTAAGCGGGGCGTGAAGGGGCATATGATGAGGCCCTCAAGCTGAGTGTCACCATTGTAACATGGTATACGTATGTAATGGTGACCCTCTTTTCTGAGACTTTGCCTTCAGCTTACCATCATGCAGGGCGAACTGTTATTGACGTGTCCTATATAAAAAAAAAGAAAAATCAACAATCGGATCAAAGACACTTTAAAGAATGTTATATTAAGAATACCCTCAACTGGCGAGCACGCATGAAAACATGGTTGGCCTTCAGCTGGGCGACCTCTTCCGATCCCACCACCACACTTAAAAAGTCCAGAATTTTAAGGAAGACAATTACTTTATTGTCCACACCTAGCCTCCTTTCTTGGGCCGTTGTGCGTGATATTTCAGAGAGAAGGGAATATGAGAGTGTGACTTAACTGGCTACTAATAAAAAAAAACATACCTCAGTATTCCGGTCGCTGTCTGAGGCGAGGACATCCATGCTCCACGCAGACTCACTGGCTGTCTCAGACACGTCTGGTGCGTTCGTATTACTCGTACTTGTACCTGTGTGAGACAGTTTATATTACACTTCTAATACTAGAAACATCCATGAAAAAAAATATCGGGATAAAAAGTAGCCATGTTGGTGTAATGGTTGAAAGAAACAAGGTGTCTACCATGTTGAGTGTTATGATGAGCTCTTCCAACTAATCCCACCCTCTTCTTTCTTACACAGGTCAACTCGTGCAGGGTTTAGATGTCACCCTCACTCTGTGCAGAATACACGTGCAGAATTCGGGGACATTTTTCTTTGCCGCACCACCAAGACCTTGGAATTCATTACCAGCGCACGTGTTTCCTTCTTCCTACAATCTCGGGTCCTTTAAGCGGGGCGTGAAAAAGCATATGATGAGGCCGAAAATCTGAGTGCCACCGTTGTTAAATCACTTAGTGTTTGTAATGGTGACCCTCTTTCCTAAGATTTTGCCTTTCATCAGGCGAGGTGAAGTCAAATTGGCGTATCCTAGATAAAAAAAATTTAGCCTCGTGTTGTGTTCCCGGCGGTTAGTAGGGTAGCCAGAGCTCATTGAAGAGTTTTGGTGCTGTCAGTGGGAAGACCAAAAGCTTTGTATTTTACACTGACGGTACAGAAACTCTGTGTTTACAGGGTTGGCAACGCGAGTGTGACTCCCTTGAATTTGCACACGTCACATAGGCTACGGTAACCACTTACCATCAAGTGGGCCGTGTGCTTGTCTGCCACCTAAGTGGTATATATAAAAAAAGTGCTTACCTTGACTGGCAGCCACCTGTGTCTGGTCGCAGGAGTCGCCAATCGTTTCAGAATCCGAGGCCAACACGTCCGTGCTCCAAGTGTCCGACATGATGCTGATCGTCTCGTCACCTTCCAACAGTTTCTGAGAACAATCAACGTTCCATCATCATCCTATTATCCTGGTTCCATCCTAGGCTGACACCTCGGAGCTTGAGGTTTGCCTGATCTTATTTGTTTATTATGTACGCCTTTTACAATATTCATGATACAGAAATTGAGGAGACAAGAGCAGGATAAAGGTGGTAGGACACGGCGGTATTTCCACCCAATTGAGCAGTTCGACCGGGGAAGTACCTCCGCCCTACAGAATAACGCGGCCATAATAAGTTTGTGTTAAATTCCCAGCGATGAGTAGGATATCCAGAGTTCACTGGAGAAATTTTTGCTGTCAGTGAGAAAATTAAAGGATTGTCCTGCTTTGTCCTCTACACTGACGGCACAGAAACTCTGTGCTTACAGGGTCGGCAGAGCGAGTGTGGCTCCTCTGGTGTTACACACGTCCATAGGACACGGTAATCACTTTCCATCAGGTGGCCCGTGTGCTTGTCTTTTCGGCGGCCTTATGCATACAATGCATAAGGCCGCCAATTGTATGTATACTGCGAAACTGCTCCATTCTATGTAATGTATTCTTTCTTTGTGTGGCATACAATAAAGAGATATTTGATTTGATTTGTTCTACCAATCGCCATCACCATTAGTATAAACAATATTAACAATCGAAATTACTAATATTCCCTCTATTCCCTCCAGCTAAGCTAAATTGCTTGTGGGTTCACGTCGGTAGTGTAATGGTCAGGATTCGAACCCAGGACTTCACGATTGTAAGGTCAACTCTTTAACCACTAAGCTATCTATGCTTATTTACCTTGATCTCGAATTTACAGAACTTGTCCTCGATGTCGTTTCGCGTCTGCTTCATCATTTTAGCTTGGGCACTGGCAGCTTGGCTCACTGGCGCGTTCTGTGGCAGTCTGTAAACGAAACATGATTTATAGTGACACCGAACAGTCATCTATCATCATCATCACCATCACCATCATCACGTAGACCTGTCTTCCTGATTGCATTCGAAGCCACAGTGACCTTGAAGCTCAAGGTCCGCCTTCTGGCTTTTCCTCCTCCACCACGCATGTCGCCCTCCACGACGATAAGCCAGGTCTTCTTGGGTCTGCCCCTTCTACCTGAACCCGGTGGGGCCAGGCATTTGTTACTCACGTAACCTGGCGGTTGCCGCAAGACGTGGCCGCACTAGCGAAGCGGCTCTCTTGCATTGAGTGACACTATGAGCTATGAGACGTCAGAATTTAATTTTTTTATGCTGCGTACAACTATGTGAACGAAACCAAACAATGTCTAATGAACAAACGAGAAAGAATCAAAGTTGACGTCACAGCCAAAATAAGCTAATGGAGCTTGTCACCATTTACATACATACAGTTATGTCTTACCCAGTGGGGTAGGCAGAGACTACATATTTCCATCATCTTAGCAAACATCTTAAGCTTCTTCTACTTCCATAATTGTTTTCATAAATGCTCGCCGGTTTCGGCGACTTGGCATGTCATCATTATAATTGTTTTCATAAATGCTCGCCGGTTTCGGCGACTTGGCATGTCATCATTATAATTGTTTTCATAAATGCTCGCCGGTTTCGGCGACTTGGCATGTCATCATTATAATTGTTTTCATAAATGCTCGCCGGCTTCGGCGACTTGGCATGTCATCATTATAATTGTTTTCATAAATGCTCGCCGGTTTCGGCGACTTGGCATGTCATCATTATAATTGTTTTCATAAATGCTCGCCGGTTTCGGCGACTTGGCATGTCATCATTATAATTGTTTTCATAAATGCTCGCCGGTTTCGGCGACTTGGCATGTCATCATTATAATTGTTTTCATAAATGCTCGCCGGTTTCGGCGACTTGGCATGACATCATTTATGATCATATTATCCAGAAGTCCCACTCAAACGCCCGAGGGATATGTCAGACGCTGCCTCACCCCCGGCAACTGATGGTACAATACGTCCATGCGGTTTTGGTCGGTTCAAGTCTGATATAACCACCCCGCTGGCCTCGGCGGGGGTAACCGAAATTGCCGCGTTTTTTTTATTACTTTACAATTATTATATTATATTATTATAAGAAATATTTTTAATTACAATATTATCGAAAAGAAAAATTATATGAATGAACGATTTCAACTAAATTATCAAACCATATAGGTATAATTACCTCCTGTTCTGCGCGTCTCCTGCAGCGTCCCCATCAGTGACTTGGGAGGAAGGCGTCTCCCGACCCGAGATGTTGGGACTACCACGACCGCTCACATTCGCTGATACCTACGAAGATACGTATACAATTATGTTGTAACCGAATTATGCAAAGGACTCCTCCTTTGTTTAATTCGGTTACAAAATTCTCAATTCCGAAGTTTATTGTTTTTATTAATTTCATTAACTTATTACAATTATCGCAGGTTAATAAGTGCCCGGTTAATGGCAATAGGCTCGCCACCTATTACATTGGGACCTAAACATAAATTGGCGAAATGTGGGTGCTAGCACCTCTGCCTACCCCTTCGGGGATATAGGCGTGAGTTTATAAAAAAAAATACAATTAGGCGCCATATAGCTAATATAGATGGAACTACTTCAAACCTACTTATCCTACATCGCACATCGAGAAATAATCTGTATTACTCTACTTTTTTTTAATCAGGGTCATTTCAGTCTCTGTTATGTGATAGATAAGATATGCTGGATTTAGTATGATTGGTAAAAACACACAGTGGACAATGGTTAACCATGCTCTGCAATGCGCAACTTTCCTTATCAACAGGTACCATGCTGTTATAATTTTTTTCTCTCCCAAAAAATAAACTGTACTGTACCAATGGGCCACTGTCTACTCGAGCCATTATGCGGTGACGAGTGAAACGACCGAACGAACCGAACAAATAGCTTCAGAGTGAATATCGTTTGTCTATATTCCATTTAATTGGATACATGCTCGTACCTAAAGGAAAACAAATCGATTAGGATAGAACAAATTGAATGGGTCCAGCCAGGATTCTAACCCACGATCTTTCCCTGATAGGGGAATTCCATCTGGACCGATTAAATTTTTTTTTATACCACTTAGTTGGCAGACAAGCACACGGCCCACCTGATAGGAAACGGTTACCGTGACCTATGGACGTATGCAACACCAGGGGTGTCACACTCGCGCTGCCGACCATAAAGAAACCTTCTGATGCCCCTCTTGAAGAACCCCATATTGCAGGCGCTTGAGAAAACCGCAGCAGGGAGGTCATTCCACAGCTTGAGTGTGCGTGGGATGAAGTTTCTTTCATACCGCACAGTGCGCACCGTCTCTATCTTATTCTATCTTAATCAATTTGAATATTTAGCATACTAAATACTGTAAAGGTAAATAACCTTGTAGCGTCTTTTTTATAAAACACATACCTATTAAACAAATAAACTAGGCTAACTAACTGACTAACTAGTGGTACGATTTCTGTTGAAAAATAATAGTAAACCAAATTTTTCAATAAAACATTAAAAAGACACATCAATATTGTTTACGTTTAGTTAAGAAGATGTTCATTAATCACGTGAGGCTCCATAGGGGTATTCAGAAAATATCACGAAATATCAGAAGGGGAGGTAGGAGTATAGTTAGATATCGAATGTATTTTTATTTTAAATTACGCGCGAAAAATTCAACATACTGGTTTTTTAATAATTTGTACCAAAAAATACACGTGTTTTTATAGGTTAGTCTGAAACCTCATCACGTATCGTCATGGGGGTGGTTAATGGACAACCCCCAAGTACTAAACCAAAAGGAGTATAGGTCTTCTGAATTTCATACGTTTAGCGAAAACGCCATTAATTTTCACTCTATTTCTATCTTTCTGAAAATATTAAAAGATATATTCGTAATTACCATGTCAGAGAGATTATCATTCTGGTCTTCCGTCTCCAGCTCCAGGCTTGAGGTGACGCTGTGGTTAGAAGCCGCTTCGGAGACCGCCTCCAGGTTATCTGATGTATTGCCCAGAGACACCTCGTCGTGCGATACTGAGAACCTGATACAAAAAGCGTCTTTAAAATTAATAATAGATCGTTACATGTTAAATTGTCGTTTTTCTTTTGAAGAAATTAGAGGAAGCCCCATTTTCAGTACTAACATTTTTGCATTTTTTTATGAATGACAAATCCAAATTTAATGATTTTTTTATGTATGAATGAGACAACATTAAGCTAACAAAGACAGCTGTAAAAAAGTAATACGAAATTTATGATCAAAATGGATAGCATTTACGAAGTACCGTTTTTGAAGATCGAATTTAATTTATCAAGCAGTCAATAAAAACAAAATTTAATACAGAGTTGTAAAATCTTCAAATCATTGAAACTTGAATTCGTTTAAATAATATAAGTAGTCATAATATAAGTTTTATAATTACTAAATGTCAAATCATAGATTATATAGGTCAAGGTTCACAGAATAAGTCAATTTTAGACTCGAAACGTTCGATTATCGCGATTTGAAATAATATTTTTATGTTGAATAGCCCGTTTATCGACTAACGTATTACAATATTACAGGTGATATATCATCACGCTATTACTTAAGGGAGCAGAGCAGTTATCATAAATATCTACCAATCTGGCAGATTTTTATACATTATTTGAAGCCTAAATATTACGGGCTCATGGGGGTGATCTGAGGTATCAGAATATGCCACGGGCGTAGCTGGTTTCAGCTAGTGTAATATAAAATAATAACAAACCTCGTTCTCTTCTGCACAGGTGCCCCGGGGCCTGCGACCGCGAGGGCGGAGCCCGTGTCGTCCGCGTCACCGGCCTCCGACCCGCCGTAGTAACTCTCTAGAACCTTCGATTCCGGTACCATACCTATAACAACATAAGAATTTGTTAGAATTGAACATTAAGAGTATGTTGACCTGTGTGTCGTGGCGCTAGAGCATTCGATTGCTAAGTCAGAGGTAGCTGGTTCGATTTCCACTCACTGTATATCATTGTATACGCATGAATACTGGTATATATAGTAGTTGAATGAAATTTTAAAGTATTTAGTATTCTAACAATTCTAATCGATTAAGATATAGAAAAAATGTAATCGGTTCAGGCGGGATACGAACCCGCGATGTTTCCCTTACAGGGGGAACGCTCTGACCACTGAGCTACAGAACCTTCACCTGATATCATCCAAATTCTTCTATACATATATCCGTCTTACAGCGACGCGAGGAGCCATCTACCGATATTCGTACGAACTATCGGAATCAATGAATGTTGTTGCAATCATTTTTAAACATTTATTTTTAATTACTCCGCTCGAACTATTAAATGAAATTTTAAAGCATTTAGTAAGCTAACTTTATCTTAATCGACATATAGTAGTATCAGTAAATTAGAATACTTGACGCGAAAATTTCATTATTTCGATTCAAGCGTCGGCGTCGTCGTCACGTCATCAGCAGGTACGCAAATACACAAACAAACAGGTCAAACTTATAACACTCCCCTTTTTCGTCGGGGGTCACAATTAATAAATATAAGTATTTTCGTATTCGCATCATATAAACAAACCAAGAGCTATACTTAATATCAGTCTAGATAGTGCTGCGTCTTAGAATATATAGGCTATTTGACTTTTTTGTTTACTTACGAAAAATGACTACTTTATATGTTAATACATATTGAATAAGACACTTTGTACTTATCCACTGTATTTTATTTTTCACTTGTTCTGTTTCGCTTCAAGGCATTCTCAAAGGTTTGTATTGTAGGTTATAATAATATTATATTGAACTGTTAAAGTAAAATATACTCACAACTAATAGTTTTAAAGATATTTAATTTTGGAAATTAAATTTCTCGGACCATCCGAAAACGTTTAGTTAAAAATCTTACTAACGAGTGACGTCACACGCCAGTTGCGCTTAATGCAAATGTGTGGAGTGCAAGAGAATATCGCATTTATCTCGGTTTACGATGCGTTTACAAGTATATAGTTCATAATAAAACTAATTTGAAATTTAATGAGGAATCCAAAAAGTTGAAAGTTGGGACCAAATTCGATTGTTTATATCTCGACTTTTTTTTATACCAATTGGTTAGCAGATAAGCACACGGCCCACCTGATGGAGGATACCGTGGCCTATGGACGTGTGCAATACCGAGAGGGTCACACTCGCGCTGCCAATTCTGTAAGCACAAGTTTTTGTCAGTGTAAAAGACAAAGCAGGACAAGCTTTTGATGTTCCCACTGACAGCACAAAAACTCTCCAGCGAGCTCTGACTTACTTTGGTATTTAAAAATAATGAAAAGTCATAGTTTAGTTACGCAATATCTTATTTTGCAAGGTATATTTTTCAGAACAAACTAACATATTAAGCAATATTGGGAAGAATAAAACGACCTTGTCAAATACCCTATTATGCGTTTGCACACGCTCATATATATGAGCGTGTGCAAACGCATAATAGGGTATTTACGGTACGGTATATACGCCGCCGACAAAGTTTAAAATCCATCTATCACTCACCCACGTAGTCGTGCTCTTCAACATTGGCCAGTTTAATCACCAAGACTTCTAACTGCTCCATCCCGCTATCATCCTTGAGGCTCCCGTTGACCGACCGGTCGTCACTAACGGTCGCTAGTGAGGAGTTGGAGCTGGCGGAGCGAGGCAACCGCGGCTTCGGCACCTTGGCCAGAATGGACCTCTTACTGGAGTGGCCGTTTTCGACTGGGGAAGGCTCTTTCGGCTCTGTTGGGGATGTTTGTCTGTGGAGGAACATAGGCTTTGATTAGATATAATTGGAAATGTGAAGTATTTATGAATAGGGCGCTAAATTAATACCCTTTTGGTGCCTAGCTGAGTAGAATACAAAGTCAAAGTAAAAAATTCATTAATTCAGCATAGACTATTAAATCGGCACTTACAAAACGTCAATACAAAAAGAGATATGAAAGACTAGTTTTGCAAATGTACCACCGATTCGAAACGTGGCCCTGACCTGAGAAGACTCCAGCAAGAAACTCAGCAGGCATTTTTTGGTCTATTTACAAACATATATTTAGTCTACTTATTCTAGATTAATTAGTTTAATCAACCCTATTAACTCCCGTCAGTGTTGGGCAAATTTTAATGCAATTTAAAAAAAATAACAATTAAACATCCCGACTTGCTGTCTAAAAGACTGAAACAAGTAAACCCGACTACTGACTAAAAAAATTAAAAAGTTTGACAGCAGGCGGTACCTACTAATTTTTCTTTCAGCTTATGATTGACAATAGGATACAGCCTGCAGTCAGACTTGTTTTGATCCTATAGACAGAAGTCGGGTTTACTTGTTTCGGTCTTTTAGACAGCAAGTCGGGATTTTTACTTGTTAATATTTTTTTAATTTCAAATTAAAATTTGCCCCAACACTGCCTTCCTTGAGTATCGTAAAAAGGGTCTATAGAAAAAGTGACATTCCATTAGAAGTGAATCCGTTTCTACTCGTTATCAATGAATTACGCGACACTTAAAAGAAAGAAATTGTTTTTCATACACAAAACCTAATATTTCATGAACGTAGGTCGATGAATGACCTCCGCCCCCCATGAGCGCAGGCCTGGCGGTGACGGGTGCAGAAGCAGGCCTGGGGGTGACGGGTGCAGAAGCAGGCCTGGGAGTGACGGGTGTGGAAGCAGGCCTGGGGGTGACGGGTGCAGAAGTAGGCCTGGGGGTGACGGGTGTAGAAGCAGGCCTGGGGGTGACGGGTGCAGAAGCAGGCCTGGGGGTGACGGGTACAGAAGCAGGACGCGGCGGCAGCGCGCGTTGCACATCTCCCCACATTTGATCGTCACGGTTCTTCGTTTTTTGATATTGCAGTGGGCGGCAGCACTATCTTCCGCCCAGTGTTGCAAGGACTAATATTATTTTAGATTATGGTAGGAATAAAAGGAATAGTTGATTACCCAACAATGAATTTAGTACCTGTATTTAGTGAGATCCGGCATGTACTTGAGCAAGTCGTGCAGTCGACTGCGGTAGTTCGGCTCGTTGGTCTGCAGCAAGGCCGCCAGTCTGCTCGCGTACATCTCGCCCATGCTCGAACCTTCGCTGCTGCTTGATTCACTGGAAAAATATTCTTATATATCTTTTTTTTATCTAGGACACGGCAACTTGACTTCACCTCGTCTGATGGTATGCTAAAGCCAAAGTCTCAGGAAAGAGGGTCACCATTACAGACACTAAGTAATGTTACAATGGTGGCACTCAGCTTGGCGGCCCCATCAGATGCTTTTAAAGGACCAGGGACTGTAGGAAGAAGGAAACACGTGTGCTGGTAATGAATTCCAGGTCTTGGTGGTGCGGCAAAGAAAAGAGTCTCCGAACCGCTTGGTTCTTGCTCGTATATTCTGCACAGTCTGAGGGTGACATCTAAGCTCTGCACATTTTTTCTTATGTAGGAAAAGGAGAGGGTGGGATTAGTTCTTTCCATCTCTTTTACCTCTTGAACTTCGCCAAAGCTTATCATTAAGTTGAGGTGTAATCAAATAGACGTACAATCAATGATATTTTAAATGGACCTGGAATTCATTACTAGCTCACGTGTTTCCTTCTTCCTACAGTCCCGGATCCTTTAAGCGGGGCGTGAAAAAGCATAATATGATGAGGCCGTCAAGCTGAGTGTCAGCAATGTAACATGGTATATGTAAGTAACGGTGACCCTCTTTTCTGAGACTTTGCCTTCAGCTTATCATCAGGTGAAGCGAAGTATAATTGACGTGTCCTATATTAAAAAAAATAAAATATAGATGCATTGTCCTCACTCTAAAATGGCAACAAAAATGTTTTAGACACCTGAGGGCTCCTTGGTCAGCCGCGAAGTTGTTGGAGGACTGCTCGTCTGGGGGGAGGCTCGGGGTGTTGTTGTTCAATTTGGACGATATCCGCTTTAGGAACATTATCTGTAATGCAAAATATGATATCTGACAGTTCTATATAAATTTAAGTTGGGACAAGGCAACATGCGTAGAAAAAGTAGTATTGGAAGAGTGACTTTTTATAGAATGAAATTCTGAAGCATTTAGTATGCTAACTATTCAAATCGTTTATGATAGAAAAAATTGAAACGGTCCAGGCGGGATTCGAACCCGCGATCTTTCCCTTACAGGGGGAACGCTTTGACCACTGAGCCAACGAACGTTCACCTGAAGCCATCCGCTCGCCGTAGGCAGGGAGTTCATCCCCACACATTGCAACCTGAGACGGTACGCACTGTGCGGTATGAAAGAAACTTCATCCCACACACACTCAAGCTGTGGACTGAACTCCCTCCTGCTGCGGTCTTCCCATGCGCCTACAATATGGGGTTCTTCAAAAGGGGCATTAGGTTTCTTCAGGGTCGGCAGCGCGAGTGTGACGCTCCTGGAGTTGCACGAGTCCATAGGCCACGGTAACCACTTCCCATCAGATGGGCCGTGTGCTTGTCTGCCAACTAAGTAGTATAAAAAAAAAATTTAAACATTGATTTTTTGATGACTCCACTCAAACTATCCTACCGTCGCCGTAAGATGTACTTATATATATGCATAGAAGAATTTGGATGGTTTCAAGCGAACGTTCGGTGGCTCAATGCTTAGACTTAGAGCGTTCCCACTGTAAGGGAAAAATAGCGGGTTCGAATCCCGCCTGGACCGTTTAATTTTTTTCTATCTTAATCGATTTAATTTTTTATTTTCTACTTCAAAGGTTGTAATGAGTAGAAATTGAAATCAAATTGATAGGGGAAATTCTATTATGCTTCATTAATCTATCATTGATTGGCTGGTGCAACTGCACGAGCACCACAGTAATGGGCCCCCGCTTACCACCAATAACACCTAAAAAACCCTTGCGCTAGAGCACATTCTCACGAAATAGGTATACACTATATCAACAGATTTTTTAGTCGTTTTGGAGCAAAGATTGTGGGCACAGTTTCGACAGCAAAATAATCTGGAAGTAACAATAAAAACAAACCATAAAATATTCCGTTACTAATACATTATTCCGATACATTATGATTCTTTTTTCTTCAAATTAATATTGCCAGACCATTTTGCTATAAAATGTTTCGCTCCCAAACGAGTTTAGAATCAACCTGTATTTCCAGGTGTTCTAACCCCCCACTCACCAGTAGATGCGCGTCGCTAGGCGTGAACAGCGCCACGGTTGTGTCGAGATGCGCGTCGGTCCGCAGCGGGGAGTCCCCGTGCGTGTGCGTAGGGGCGGCGGGCACTGGGGCCCACGCCTCCGTCGTCACGCTCTCTATCAGCGTCCACACGCACGAACGCTCGAATTTCACGTACACGTCACGGACTTTAGCATCCACCTGTATAAAATAGAATAGATTTATTTTTGTCATTTTATAGCTTTTTTTCCTTTTTTACATACATACATATAATCAAGCCTTTATCCCCGGCAGTTTAGACAGAGGTAAATTAACACCCACATTTCACCATCATAGTATTTGGTCATAGTGGGTGCCCCTATTACCGTTTTCCGGGCACTATTGTTTACTCGAGTCATGCATCTGGGGCTGATTCTGGGCTGTATTTATCTATCTGATGTGAAACAGCCCTATCCCTTAGTCGCCTTGTACGACACCGCATGGGGAGAGATGGGGTGTGTCATTTTCTTTTGTCGTTAACTTTTTAATTGCCAACTGATATTACCAACAAGTCATATTTGAGCTTAAACTCGACAGAAATTCTGTCCGCGTCTGTGAACACTAATACAAGTTGTCGACGGACCGATCCATCATCCCTCGTGCGGTGTTCGTTATTGGTGTTGTAATTGTGCCAGAAAGGTTAGGTAGGTATTATAAAATCCAAAGATACTTGGATGATAAACAAGCTTGGAAATGAGCTGTTCGCTCAACTATGCTACTCAAGTAAATTTTTGTATTTAGATTAAGTAGACTAAGTGTATGTTTGTAAATAGAACACAAAAAAATATTTAAACATTGATTTTTTGATGACTCCACTCAAACTATCCTACCGTCGCCGTAAGATGTACTTATATATATGCATAGAAGAATTTGGATTACAGCTGCGTAGAGATGTTGCGTCCATGGCTGTATTTTACCGTCTGTACCATGGGGAGTGTTCTGATGAGCTCTTCCAATTAGTCCCACCCTCCCCTTTCCTACACAGGACAACGCGTGCAGGTCTTAGATGTCATTCGCACACGGTGCAAAACATCCGATCAAGAACCAAGCGGTTCGGAGACTCTTTCCTCTGTCGCACCATTAAGGCCTGGAATTCATTACCAGCTCACGTGTTTCCTTCTTCCTACAGTCCCGGGTCCTTTAAGCGGGGCGTGAAAAAGCATATGATAAGGCCGTCAAGCTGAGTGTCACCATTGTCACACGGTATGTGTAAGTAATGGTGACCCTCTTTTCTGGGATTTTACCTTCAGCTTACCATCAGGCAAGGCGAAGTCCAATATGCCCGCTGAGTTTCTTGCCAGAGTCTTCTCAATTCGGGGTCGCGTTTCGAACCGGTGGTCCATTTACTAAACTGATTTTCATGTTCCTTTATTGTTGACGTTTTGTAAGTGCCGATATAATGGTCTACACAGAATAAATGATTTTTGACTTTGACTTTGGTCTTGTATTGATGTTCCAACGCGGAAGTTCCGTGACGGAATTTCGTCAAGTGTAACATGGGCTTGATATTTCATTTTATACAATCTAAGCAAGAAATTTTATTTTATATTATGAATTATATAATATAAGCAAAAGTTTTCAGAAAATATGGAAAATATTTTGACAAGTCCATTTTAGTAGTTTCGTAAATAATTGCAACAAATTGTATTTTGATTGCAGTATTGTAAAGAACAATGAGGCTAATATCACTTTATAATCTGGAAATTAATTTAGTAAACAAAAAAAAAACAATCTTATCAACAAGATTCACTGTATTTTTTTTCAGTTCGCGGAAATGGGAGCGAATTACTATCCGCTTCAGTTTCCGTTTCCTTGAGTCTTAGTTTAACCACATAGTGATAATGATTCTTAGATGTAGGTACATATTTGCAATAAAATAATTCAGGAGATAAGTAGATGCGTTTTTTTTTTTCAGGAAATTATAATATTTTTATTGAATTCATATTTTATTTTATTATAAATTAATTTTAGTAGAATTATAGGATAAATCTAATTAATTAAGTTAAGTAGATGCATATAGTTCCCGGAAATGGCAGACTTTTTTATTGTATTAACATTATACTTAAATAATTTAAGACAAAATATAGTACGAATTTTTGAACCTATAAACTTGTGTTAGCGAGGTGAATATACATATCGCGAAACACCCGATTCTATCAATATTTATTGATGTGCAAATGCGATCCATCTCTATATTGTACCTTGTGTTACCTTATTGGATGTGTATTGACACCGGGTCATGCTCCTTAATGAATCACGCTTATAAGTATTGCCATTATACGTATTAACGCTAGGTGTTGCTAGCGGTTTCGCCCACATGGAATTCGCATGGAATTCGTGTTCTCACGAGTCATGGGGACACCTATTTCCGAAATAATCTATCCCTGTAGCAAACGTCAGCCAGAATCGTTAAGTCGTTTAAGCGTAATTGAGTAACAAACATCCAAACATCTTCACAAACTGTCACATTCATAATATCAGCAGACACAGACGATCTAACGGATTTGACAGCTGAATTCGAGGTGAGTTTTCAATTGCGTATGCTCTAAATTTAGTGACGTCACAATAGAGCATGCGCAATTGAAATCTCACCCCGAGTTCAGCTGTCAAGTCTGTTCGATCGTTCGAAACGTTCTTGCAGCATGTGCCTGCAGTAGGAGTAGGCAGTAGGCCTTTATTCCCGGAGGGTTACGCAGAAGTGAATTAACACCCATATTTTACCATCATTGTATTCGGTCCCACGTAGTAGGGGGTGAGCTTATTACCGTTTTCCGGCCACTATTGTTGACTCGAGCCATGCATCTGAGGCGGATTCTGGGCTGTATATATCTGTCTGATGTAAAAACAGCCCTATTCGTTAAGTCGCCTATTACGACACCGTATGGGAAGAGGTGGGGTGGTCCAAATTCTACTCTACCAGAAACTACGTGGCGGATAGGATAAGATACTCACCTCTTGATACTTGGCAAGACACAGCATCTGTATGATCTGTGCTATCTGCATGAGGTTGAAACGGGCGATGTACGAGACGGGTATTTCGACGACTCCGTGAGCCTCGGGGTTCACAATAGCAGGACATATGAAGTGGTTTAACACGAGGTCAGTCACAATGGCGTGGAGCTCCCTGTCTGACGTTCTGTTGAGGAATTAACTTATTTTATTCAAAAAGTAGCTAGATTTTTATATCACTCAGGTGGCAGACAAGCACACGGCCCATCTGATGGAAAGTGGGTCGTGACCTATGGACGTAAGTTTTTTTTTTTACCACATAGGTGGCAGACAAGGACACGGCCCACCTGATGGGAAGTGGTTACCGTGGCCTATGGACGTGTGCAAAACTAGGGGTGTTACATTCGCGCTGCCGACCATGAATAAACCTTTTGATGTCCCTCTTGAAGGATCCCATGTAACACCAGGGTCGTTACACTCGTGTTGTCGACCCTGAAGAAACCTTCTAATGTCCTTTTTTTCCAGTGAGCTCTGACTACCCTACTCACCGCTGGGAACACAACACGAAGTTATTATTGCCGCGGTATTCTGTAGGGCGGAGGTACTACCCCAGTCGGACTACTCAATCGGGCGGAAATACCGCCGTGTCCTACCTCCTTAAAATTCTTTTCATACCGCACAGGGCGCACCATTTCCGGTCTCAATGTGTGAGGATGACTTCTCTGCCTATCGCGAGCGGTGCAATGATAGAATGTAGCTATGGGCATCATGTCAAATTCCTTCCGTAGTCAGCTTAAAGGATTTGTTTGTAGTGTACAATCAGAACTTCCGGCAGGAGTATCCGGAGTGATATCCGTACGAAAAAAAAAAAATTCCCCGTACCACATGACTGACGCGAGATACCGTGCGGTTTTAGTCAGTTCATGTTTGACGTACCGACCTACCGATAGCTCCGGTGATGTGAAGTCCGTAGATGAATTTTTAGAAGACCAAACACTAGAATAAAACCTGATAAGAAAGACTTTATATAACATTATAATATATGATATGATATGACTGGTATAAATGAGATAAGTGTAATTTAAATATAATGTACGATAATTTCTAATTAATTAATAATTTTCTCAAAAGATATTGTATGCCGATATGGCTGAACATAGCTGATCAAATTATGTAAAAGACTATCTTTGTACCTATGTTTCACAATAAAGCATAAAAAAAGAAAAAAAAAAGATAGGGATTCCGATTTTTTTAATCCTTCAGCAAAAAGATATCTCTAGGGCGTAAAACAAAAGAGATTACTTTCTCTCTCAACAATAGCAGACATACATATTTTGTATTTGTATGTATGAATATATGTATGTATGTAAGTATGTATATATAAATTTTTGTACATGTGTATATTTTTTTATACCACTTAGGTGACAGACAAGCACACGGCCCACCTGATGGTAAGTGTTTACCGTGGCCTATGGACGTATGCAACACCAGGGGCGGCACACTCGCGCTGCCGACCATTAAGAAACCTTCTGATGCCCCTCTTGAAGAACCCCATATTATATATTTGTGCCTTTTGTCTGGGGGTATACATATTGTGTACCTTCTTATATTAATTCTATACTTTCATGTGCACTAACTAGACTTAGCCTCTCGTATTACAATTCCTCTGTGCACTCCCGGGTTTGCTGGAAGAGAACTCAACTTTGAGTTAAGCTCGCCTCTGTACTTTACACCTCATCTTTTATATAAATGTAATTTATGTGTACAATAAAGTATAAATAAATAAATAACAAATTTATTACGAGACTTTAAATGGACTCTTGAGGATTATCAAAGTGTTTACCTGGAATGTTGCTTCAATAGGTGCACCACCTGCTGTACAATCCATGCAATAGTGGCGGGGAAGTTAGGCCAGTGTTCTCTTAACGACGCAATGAACTTGCAGGTTAGGTTGTACAGCGATTGTATCGTCCACTTGCGGTAGCGGGCTACTTTGGTCGCGTACTCCGTGCTGTTAGGCTGGCCGAACTTCTTGAGCCGGTCTGTTGACGTGAACCTATTAGGAGAATAGCTTTATTAGTATAAGGACAGTATAGCAGTTCTTGAAACCGACCACCTACTACGAGGTTCTTAGTATACATACTGGGCTGAGCTGGGCAACCCACTGGGTGCTCAGACTGTGGGCCCGATAGCCCGTGGCCCTTAAGACGATTTAAAGATTACTGTTACTATTGGGAATACCGAGGTCACGAACACCCTAGAACCTTTACAGACGCGTAGAGATGTTGCGTCCATGGCTGTATTTTACCGTCTGTACCATGGTGAGTGTTCTAATTAGCTCTTATTAGTACCACCCTTACCTATCCTACACAGGACAGCACGTGCCTTTGCGTGTGACTTAGATGTCACCCGCACGCGGTGCAGAATATCCGATCAAGAACCAAGCAGTTCGGTGACTCTTTCCTCTGTCGCACCATTAAGGCCTGGAATTAATTACCAGCTCACGTGTTTCCTTCTTCCTACAGTCCCGGGTCCTTTAAGCGGGGCGTGAAAATGCATATGATGAGGCCGTCAAGCTGAGTGTCACCATTGTCACATGGTATGTATAAGTAATGGTGACCCTCTTATGTGAGACTTTGCCTTCAGCTTACCATCAGGCAAGGCGAAGTCTAATTGACGTGTTCTATATTAAAAAAAAATTATAATAATTGAACATAATTGGATATACGTAAAAATCTTAGAATATACTAACTATATAGCTGAAGAGTGTGTTAGTTAAAACGCGGTACCCTCTGAAAGTACATGTAAAATTTAACAAATCTTGCATTTAGTAGCCTAGGTATTTGAGAAGTTTATAGGCTATACCATAATGTATCGGATGGTATTTAAACGTATATCAAAAAGAGTACATTTTGTACGACAAAATAATCCAAATTCACATCAAAAATACTGATTGAGAACCAACAAACTACTGCAAGTAAGTAGTTAGTTAGCAACCAACCAACCGACCAATTATAAAAAATATCCATTTCGGGGTGGGTGGTGATCATTCTGAACTTAATTAGATGCACAATCAGTATTTTTACTGAACGCGAAAATATTATCTTAATGTATCTGACCTATAACTTATTCCACTAGCTAGCTGTAAGTATAAGTTGGTTAAATAAATAAATAAAATCAACATTACGCTATGACCCTTAGGAGCCGAAAAGTAAGAAAAAAACAGTGATTTTTAATAGAACTAAGAACGGCAGGTGAAACCGTGGGGCACAGCTAGTGTCAAATGAAAAGTGTGTCAATCTGAAACAATCGCTGAGGACGTTGCACTATACAATATTGACATAACTGAGCGATATTGTTTATAAACACAGGTCAAACTAGCTATTATCGCGATATCTCGACCGGCTACCAGACAGCCTAAATTACAATGAGCAACATAACATAACATAAACTCACGCCTATATCCCCGAAGGGGTAGGCAGAGGTGCTAGCAACCACATTTCGCCAGTTTATGTTTAGGTCCTAATGTAAAAAGTAATAGGTGGCGAGCTTATTGCCATGAACCGGGCACTTATAAAACAACGATAAATACACACATAACTTCGAAACGCATCGACAAGTTATTGCAGCGTGCCATGGTAAAACCTGGGATCGAACCCGAGACCTCGTCTCAGCAGTCCATTACCCATGCCACTAGGCTACCGCGGTACTTTATTATAATATATAGTATAGATATAACAAAATTCTCGATATTATAATAATATCATCGATATAATTAGTATGATTTATCATACTCATAACACCTAGCACCTCTGCCTGTTGTTAAAATTGATGTATGTTTGTTTGAATTGAAAATTAATTTTTGTGTTGAACAGTCCGTTTATTGAAGAAGGTTTTAGGCTTCATATCATCACGCTATTACTTAAGGAAACGAAGCATCGATCATAAATGTCAACAAATCCGTTAATTTTCCATAGTTTTATTTATAGCACTTAGGTGGCAGACAAGCACACGGCCCACCTGATGGAAAGTGGTTACCGTGGCCTATGAACGATTTATACGCCCTATGTCAGATACGCAAAATGTCAGATGTGCATTTTGTCAGATCGGCAAACTTCGTCGCAAAATGTCAAAGTCGCAAATTGTCAGAATCTCTTAATGACAAATACGCAAAATGCCATGAACGCTGAATGTCAGATACTCAATATGTCAAAAACGCATAATGCCATGATTGCATGACAACATGAACAAGTCAAGAGTTTATCAATAAAACACCATCTATTATTTCCGTGAGTTTAATCATATAAAAAAATAGAAAGTAAAGTTGCAAACAATTGTTACTTTAACAAAACAGAATTAAATTTGCTAAACTTATAATTATCTTAGGTACTACCTGACACAATGTCATGTATTTGGTAAATCATATTTAGAAAAAGTAATATTAAATGACGTAATTATTGAACTCAACAAAAATCATTTCAAAAATTTGCTGTTAATATTAAAAGAGTAAATGGCGATATATCATTTTTTGTACAAATCCTGCGGGTGAAATTTCTTCAATTTCAAGTTTTGACGTGACAACGTCTTATAAATTGGTTTGCCGGGTGACACTTCAAGAAACTGCGTTACGCTCCGCTCACGTTATGCGCTCACAATGAGAGCGAGTGAGAGGCACGCGTCCCTTCCACTCGGGCATGGTTAGCCCGCCTAAGAGCGAGAGAGACAGACATAAAAAGTGAAAGGCACGCGTCCCTTCCACTCGAGCACAGTTAGCCCGCCTAAGAGCGAGAGAGACAGAGCGAGAGAGAGAGAGAGTGAGAGAGATAGGCATACACACCGGTTCATGTCTTGCGCTTCTATTTCGCTTAGGCGCCTGCATACAAGTTTACACGTTGCCAGTTAATTGTAAAACGATTGTGTAGTGATATTTCATCTTTCTTCCTACTATACGAATGAATATTCACATTAAAATTATTTTACCACTCAAAGTCGTTGTCACGTAAAACTTTCGCCCGTATAACCGACTTTACAGGCAACCAATTTTTTTTAAGATATTTTTTATACATTCGATCATATCCAATATCGGAATTTCGGCGGTTCTTTCGTCTAGACAAAATCAACGAACTTTTTATTTTAAAATCAACACGTTTAGCCTCTTTCAAAATTGCATGTACAAAAAGACAAAAATTTGGGCGTTTAGGTAAGTATTTTAACGTTAAGCCGATGATGCCAACCCTCAACAACATTGGTGGTCCGGTGTCTGAACAACTTAATACTGTCATAGGAAACTTTAAAAGCCATTGATTTTGAAAATATGATTTAAATTTAGTCAGTTCTTCGCTTTCTAAAAGATTCTGAGTATCGATACATTGTTCTTCACTCAATTTACCAATATTCAAATGTATAAAAAACCTCAACCAAGCTTTAAAAAAGTGACATAAGTTATTAATTCATACATTTCTGGCTTTATGTGGTTCAGACTTTTTGCGTATCTGACATTCAGCGTTTCTGACTTTTTGCGTATTTGACATTTTGCATTTCTGACTTTTTACGTATCTGGCATTTTGCGTTTCTGACTTTTTACGT
Source organism: Eilema griseolum (assembly GCA_963662185.1). Taxonomy (NCBI): domain Eukaryota; kingdom Metazoa; phylum Arthropoda; class Insecta; order Lepidoptera; family Erebidae; genus Eilema; species Eilema griseolum. The sequence goes on from OY759232.1 coordinate 3,824,869, forward strand.
ATCTGGCATTCTGCGTTTTCTGACGATATGCACATCTGACATTTTGCGTATCTGACATAGGGCGTATAAATCCAAAAACTCTCCAGTAAGCTCTGGCTACCCTACTCACCGCCGGGAACACAACACAAGGTTATTATGGCCGCGGTATTCTATAGGGCGGAGGTACTTCCCCAGTCGGACTGCTCAATTGGACGGATTTCCGATTAAATTTACGATTAAATTTAATAGGTAGGACACGACGGTATTTACCGTCGTGTCCTACCTATTAAATTTTTTTTTTGTGTTGAAGAGTCTGTTTATCGAAGAAGTTTTTAGGTTATATATCATCACGCTACTACTTAAGGAAACGGAGCATTAATCATAAATGTCCACAAATCCGGTAATTTTCCATAGATCATTTGAAGATATCGGGACTTCTCACGAATTATATCTTGGAACTTACTATTACTTACGTAATGGTGGGTAGCCGCTCAAAAAATGTTCCCCGCATACCTCTCGACACTTGAAGACTAGTCAAGTCGTGACCACGGGAGCTGCAACGCATCCGAAACGTCGGCAGAAATAGTAAGTTCCAAGATATAATTCGCGAGAAGTCCCGTTATCTGGTATAATTATGAATTCACACCGCGAAAGTTTAAAAATAACATTATTTGAAGAGTAAAAAAATACTCAAAGGTGTCATATAAAGTTTCAAAATATACCACGATAGAAGCTGGGGCGGGTCAGTTAGTTCTTGATTATATCGTTGGAACGAGGGCTGTTCATGCACTATCGATCGGTTTCGTTTTAAAGAACAAAGACATAAAGACACAGCTGGTGCTTTCACCAAGGGATCTGTATAATTAATGACTTGGCCACGCAAATCAATATCTGCCCTATTTATCGTCGCATAAAATTCAATAAAAAGTCTACCCAACGTTTACTTTCAATTCATATCGGACCCGTTTTAACGTACGTACAGTCAGCGTCAGAACAATCTTGCCTATAATTTTTTTTTATACCACTTAGGTGGCAGACAAGCCGTTTATTGACGAAGGTTTTAGGCTATATATCATCACGCTACTACTTAAGGAAACGAAGCATTGATCATAAATATCAACAAATTTGGTAATTTCCCATAGTTTTTTTTTATAACACTTAGGTGGCAGACAGGCGCACGGCCCACCTGATGGGAAGTGGTCACAGTGGCCTATGGACGTGTGTAACACCAGAGAAGCCACACTCGCACTGCCGACTCTGTAAGCACAGAGTTTCTGTGCTGTCAGTGTAGAGGACAAAGCAGGACAAGCCTTTAGTCATCTCACTGAAAGCACAAATTCTCCAGTGAACTCTGGCTACCCTACTCACCGCTGGGAACACAACGCGAAGTTATTATAACCGCGGTATTCTGTAGGGCGGAAGTACTTCTCCAGTCGGACTGCTCAATTGGGCGGAAATACCAAAATGCTTTTTTTATATTGGAAGGGAATAATTTATTGTATTTATGGCCAACCTCGATCAAGGTCAAGGTCGCCGGGAAGCGTTGGATGCGGGCTGCTTTAGATCGGTCATTCTGGAAGCCTGTGGGAGAGGCCTATTTTCAGCAGTGGACTATGTGTGGCTGACATGATGATGATGATGATGGCCAACCTCGGCTAGTAACAATATGAACTAATTTTCCTGTTCGTCAAATTATTTGATAATAATTTCAAATTCATTATTTATATTGCCGCCAATAACAAACAAGATAATCTTATATTTAATTTGATTACGGATTAGATAAATTATCTTTATATTTCGTACGCTTCCTCTTGGTAATGGCAATAATTTAAAAAAATTATTAGAGCCCGGTGCAAACTTGGTGACATTTATAACTCACTCCTCAGTCGTCCCGTGCAGGTGTTGGTGGGGCACAATAGAATAGCACAAAACACATATATAGGCATTTTGGTAAATACTAGGATTTTTTTTATACCACTTAGGTGGCAGACAAGCACTCGGCCCACCTGATGGAAAGTGGTTACCGTGGCCTATGGACGTTTGTAACACCAGAGGAGTCACAGTCGCGCTGCCCTGTAAGTACAGAGTTTCTGTGCCGTCAGTGTAGCTAATATTCTATTATGCTATTATGAGACCTCCAGGTTGTCCTTCGTACACTTATAAAGCTAACACTCACCTTTCCATTGCTTTATCAGGGTCTATATCAAGGAAGAACTCGTCCTCATGCAGAACAGCCATCACCGGGTTCTGCAGCGCCGCGATGAGGAACTGGCGGGCAGGTGAGTGACCGTCGCGGTATACTGCGTAGAGGGACGCCAGGGCACACTTGCCCAAGCGGAATAATCTAAGGAAGTAAAGAGTATAAAATTAATATAATATGTGTAAATACGACTTTAAAGTAAGCCGCCTGATGGTAGGCAATAATTGAAGTTTAAATAACAAACAAACCGCGGTAGCCTAGTGGTATGGGTAATGGACTGCTGAGACGAGGTCTTGCGTTAGATCCCAGGTTTTACCATGGCACACAACAAAGAGACTTCGGTGCTTTTCGAAGTAATGTGTGTATTTATCGCAGGTTTATAAGTGCCCGGTTAATGGAAATAGGCTCGCCACCTATTACATTGGGACCTAAACATGAACTGGCGAAATGGGGATACTAGCACTTCTGCCTACCCCTTCGAGGATATAGGCGTGAGTTTATGTTATGTTATGTTTAAATAAAGACCAACATTATTCGTGACCACATTCCTACATTATCCGTGTGGAATCACCACTCCATATATTCCGAAGGGTGTCATACGAGGCGACTAACTGCCAAATTCGAAGACGATATCACTGCGACAGAAGTATCAACCAGTCTGGCCAGCGTGAAGGTCGAAGCCTCCTACGTTCCAACATTGAGAGAGTCTATGTCCAGCTGTGGACTCTCTTCATCTTAGCGTTAATCCCATTCATCATCCAGTTTTCACTTCGGAGTTCGGGGTCCGCTTTACCAGTCTAACTGGGGATTTGGCGGAGTCCAACAGAATTGATTGATTCATGACATGTATATGTTGTTATATACCTTTCTACCCAAGTCAATCAATCAATCAGTTAACCCACCGCAGTCCACTGCTGAACATAGGCCTCTCCCAATGTGCGCCATTTCCTCCAATCCTCCGCCTTCCGCATCTAGTCTGTCCCAGCCACCTTTTTCAGATCGTCCGTCCATCTGGCTAGGGGGCGTCTGTCTAGCCAAGTATACTAGTGATATACACCGCGTTGAATACTTTGAATGACGTTGCAGCCCTAGTGCGTAGTTCCCGGCAGAGTAGAATTAAGACCACCCCATCTCTTCCCATGCAGTGTCGTACAAGGCGACTAAGGGATAGGGCTGTTTAACATCAGACAGATATAATTATACAGCCCAGACTAAGCCTCAAATGAGTGGCTCGAGACTACAATAGGACCCGGCAGACGGTACTAGGCTCATCCCATATTACGTGGGACCGAATTCAATAATTGGTGAAATGTGGGTTTTAATTCCCCTCTCCCTAACCCTCCGAGGGTTAAGGCATGATTATATGTATGTACATATTTGTCATCTATCTGATTTTTTCTGTCATAAACCTATTTATTGTACTCGCTTGCTCTCCATCCGTGTTCTCAGAGAGAGAGCCATAACGATTTCCATGAATGACATTTGACTTGATTCAATTAATTTGACTTCATTAGATAAGCTTGCTATATAATTCACGACTAAAACGCGAGAACTTACTCTCAAAGGACCAAAAACAATTACTCACTTGCGGGGATCGCTTGCGACGGCCATTTGGTGCTTGATTAGTGACCTCACGACCGCCAGGAACCGCGTCCTGTCTGCCGTGCACCGGCAGCTCCCATACAACCCGGAAATTAACGCTGATGGGAGACTGGGAGGAATGTGCTCTTCGCCTAGCAGTAGACATAGTGACACTAGGTGGGGGGAGTCTCGGAGCCATCCTAGGAGATCGCCCAAGGCTTGCGCCTCCTGTGGAAGAATTGTGTAATGTTATTAATTATATTAATTTTTATCTCTAGCTTTATACTTTATTTATACAATGAAAGATGACAACATATAACAAGAGAATACCAACATACATATAGTCACGCCTCTTTCCCAGTGGGGTAGGCAGAGACAACATGTTTCCACCTGCTACGATGCTGGTATACATCTTTCGCTTCGTAACTAATACGTAACTAATAATTATCGATTAAGATTTAGAAAAATTGAATCGGTTCAGGCGGGGTTCGAACCCACGATCTGTCCCTTACAGGGATAATAAGCCATCCAATTTTAAGCTATTGCATAGCTTTTATCGCGGGCCTTGAGCGTGGGGACCGAATCCAGAAATTCCGTAACGAAAAAAACCTAACATCCCCAACTCCGAGCACGCACGAATCGAGCCGAGCTGCTCCGAAGTAGCTTAACGTAAGTAATTATAATTGCATAAGTTGTTAGTTTTCAAATTCAAATTCAAATTCAGACTCAGACTCAGACTCAGACTCAGATTCAAATTCAAATTCAAATTCAAATTATATTATTATTTATTATAATTGCATAAGTTTATAAAAAAGGCTATGCAATAGCTTTACCGCGGCAGACAGTCCCCGAGTGCCACGTCTTTTTTTTTGTATAGGTACATATATCCGTCATACGGCGTGTATTTGGATGGTTTCGGGTGAAGGTTCTGTGGCGTTCCCCCTGTAAGGTAAACATCGCGGGTTCGAATTTCGCCTGAACCGATTCATTTTTTCTATATCTTAATCGATTTGAATAGTTAGCATACTAAATGCTTTCATTCAACTAATAATAATTATGAAACATCGATAGCTTAGTGATTAAAGAGTCAACCTTACGATCGAGATGGCCTTGACCATTACACCAACGACGTGAACCTACTTCTAACACAAGCAATTTATTTAGAGTGGTTACAGGGGAATCCTAGTAATTTGTTACAAAGTACGCACTACCGATTGTTTAGAAAAAAAAAACGCTTTAGTTTTGGTTTGATTTGGTTGGTTTTAACATAAACATAAAATCACGCCTATATCCCCGAAGGGGTAGGCAGAGGTACCAGCACCCACAGGTGGCGAGCTTATTGGCTGATTTTATCATTATAAAGAACTTGACAAGTTTTTATCGTTTTCCTATTATAAGTGCACGACGAAATAATTACGTAATTAATAAACAACTTCAACAAATTGTAGTTACCTTGTTGTATGTCTCTTGTCTCTTTAGACTACTCACAATAACAAAACGTCTATTTATTCTGTGGACTAGCTGATACTTGAACCTTTCGATCGATAAAGAAGAATTATCGGTATTTTTTTGCCTCTTAGTGGGTCATTTTCAGTTCTAACAAGACTCACGCACCGACGGTTTCGTAACGTAAGCTACATAAACCGTAATGTATTTTGAATACGTTGACATAGAAGTTTGATTTTTGCACAGTTTCAAGATGTGATAGACATGAGTATGTAGTAATTGATACCTCCACGCATTCCTTAGAAAAAAGTCTTGACAGACAGATAGACAAGAGAGATGGACAGCCGGAGAACCAAGTGATCCTATAAGGAGTCCATTTTTTTTTGTTTTTAAGGTACAGAACCCAAAATATTGAGGGCAATCAAACAACGTTATTTTTATATACGTTGCGGGAGCACGTATTGCATGAATCCTTCACCTCGGGACACATGTCATGTCTTGGATCTAAGTCATGAGACCCCGGCGCGCGAATTTTGTGAATTTGAGCTAGGCCACTGCTGTAGCACCCCACGCTATCCTCAAAAGACATCAAAGAAACGTATCAAAGTTAAAAATCATTTATTCTGCATAGACCATTAAATCGGCACTTACAAAACATCAATACAAAATGAAATATGAAAACTAGTTTAGCAAATGGACCACCGGTTCAAAACGTGGTCTCGACCTGAGAAGACTCCGGCAACTCCAGCAAGAAACTCAGCGGGCATTTTTACTTGTACTGCGAGTATAGATCACATTTTACATACATACATAAAATCACGCCCGTTTCCCATAGGGGTAGGCAGAGATCACGGATCTCCATTTGCTACGATCCTGACACAATACTCTCGCATCATTCACTCTAATTACATTCTTCATGAACGCTCGACGATTTAGGGTACTCCTGAAATGCCCCTTTTCTAAAACTTCCTCGATTTGGTCTTTCCCGAGGCGAGTGTGGATGGTACCGTCAGAAGACGGTACCATCCACACTCGCCTCATACACCTGTTTCGTTAGTATTCTTTCATTCATTCTCTCACACATTTTAGGCCGAAGATATACCTATTTCCCGAGGTATGACTTTTGTACTCTCGATGCATTGCAGTTGAAACATCGCCTAGTCATCTGTACAAACAAACCTCAGTGCGTGCACATGGTAGCAGCACCTGTTTTAAAATCGTAATAAGGCAAAATGAGGTATACAGTGTACAGATCGGTAAACACAGCCCGGGTTTTGATTGTACACAAACTGTTCCCAATGAATACCGTTTCCCGTGTTACGATTTAGGGTCGATTCAGATTGAATCACCTTCAATTTAGATGAAGCTGAAAATGGTATGCAGCATTCATATTATATATTGAGGAGACAGTAGCATGTTTTTGTTAAGGTTGCTTGTATAGGACACGACGGTATTCCCGTTCAATTAAGCAGTCCGACTGGAGAAGTTCCTCCATCCAACAGAATACCGCGGCCATAATAACTTCGTGTTGTGTTCCCGACGGTGAGTAGGGTAGCCAGAGCTCACTGGAGAGATTTTGTACTGTCAGTGGGAAGACCAAAAGCTTGTCCTGCTTTGTCTTTTACACTGACGGCACGGAAACTCTCTGTACTTACAGGATTGGCAGCGCGAGTGTGACTCCCTTGGTTTTGCACACGTCCATAGGTCACAGTAACCACCATAAGGTATTCTGCCACCTAAGTGGTAAAAAAAAATTGATCTATATAGATTATTAGAAGTTTTCCTTGCCGAAGTACAAGACATCAAATGAGAAGATGGTTCTAATACTTATATAGCTCTTATAGCTAGCCCTACTGATGAAAATCTACTGCTAATTTAGCTTCACTGGAGGGTTTAGGGAGTCTGCCGCCTGTCACTCTAGCAGAAGCAGGTCGAGACGGCGGCGCGATCAGTGCCTCTCCGCTTTTTTCTGGGAAAAGATGGAGACGCCGTTGTCCCACACCAGAAGGGGCCTTCTATAACCCTGGGTCAGTCGGGGTGCGCGAGGGATATGCCAGAGGCTACCTCACCATCGGCAACAGATGGCCCAAGACGGCCGTGCGGTTTTAGTCGGTTCGAGCCAGACATAACCACCCCGCTGGCCACGGCGGGGGGCATCCGACCGGATTTCAGTACGTTAAAAAAAAGGGTTTAGGGAAATAATCTCGGTTATAAGAAAAATCACTGCTTTACATATGATTGAGATGAGGCATAAAGTAAATATTATGCTGTCGCAATACGGACGTTTATCGAGATCGCCTATCGCAGGCAGCGTACGAGCCGTGAACATCAACACACAAGATTTTAACAGTAAATATTGACGAGAGACTAGACTTTATCGCTTTAACGGCAATGACGCAGTGGTAAACACTGTGTGCTTTGAACTTTGTTAGTTTTCTACTTCACCCGAGCGACTGTGACGGTTGCATCCAAAGTTCTGTGGTATGGCAGCACGACTCAATTCCACTGATACACAATAGGGGCGGGTTCGATTCCTGCTCAGTGCAAAATACTTGTATGTATTAATATGTATATTTGTATTTATATAGATGTTTCTATGTATAATGTTTATGTATTTACAAAAAAATAATAAACTTGTCACGCTGTCTTTTACACAGATGGCACAGAAACTCTTGTGCTAACTGGATTGGCAGCGCGTGTGTGACTCCCTTGGTATTGCACACGTCCATAGGCCACGGTAACCACTTTAAATCAGGTGGGCAGTGTGCTTGTCTGCCAACCAAGTGGTATAATTATTTTTTTAACCGAAATCACTAATATTCGCGACCCCTCCAGCTAAACGCTAAATCGCTTGTGTTAAGTTTGAATTCGCGTTGGTAGTGTAATTCGCCAGCATTCGAATCCGGTATCTCTCGATCGGTACCGCCTACTCAACCACTAAGCTAGGAGGTAGGACAGGGCGGTATTTCCGCCCAATTGAGCAGTCCGACTGGGGAAGTACCTCCGCCCTACAGAACACCGCGGATATAATAACTTCGTGTTGTGTTCCCGGCGGTGAGTAAGGTAGCCAGAGTTCACTGGAGAGTTTTTGTGCTGTCAGTGGGATGACCAAAGGCTTGACCTGCTTTGTCCTCTACACTGACGGCACAAAATCTCTGTTCTTACAGGGTCGGCAGCACGGATGTAACTCCACGTTCATAGGTCATGGTAACCACTTTCCATCAGGTGGGCCGTGTGCTTGTCTGCCACCTAAGTAGTGTAAAAAAAAAAGCTACCGACGCGACGTCTTACATACTACAATTGCCGGTAATATGCGCCTATCATTTAAACTATTCCTTCCGTCTTCTCATCAGGCACTAGCCGCGCTAGCAGTTAAACTCGTTTCCTAAACAATTTCAATGACAACCGGACTTATTGACTTCCCGGTGACACGTTCGTCATTCTGTTGTTACAATAACATAGTCAGCTGTGTTCATTGCTCGTTCTCTATCGAAGGTTAGACAAAGATGGGAATATACTTTAGTCGTATTTAAGTAGTTTTGTTAAGCTGTTGTTACGAAAGAATTGGCACATTTCTTATTCATACACTTTACCCATTTTCTTAAACGACAAGGAAATACAAGTTATGTTGCAACTTCTTTTTTAATTGTGGTTTTAATATATATCAATATATACGAACACAGACAGCGGACAGCATCACAGTAACGGGCTGGGGATCAACAATTTTTTAAATGCATTTGAAGAATCTGGTTCCGCTACGAGGCAGTAAACACAATATTGACGTCATACTATGAAAAAGAACGCCTTCTAAGTAAATGCAGTGATAAGTTACAGACTTTCCATATAAGAATATTGTATAGAAATATAGATGTTAAGCCAAATGCGTAGTTAGACTGTTAAAGCAGACCCTAGACTTCGAGGTGGAAGCTTCGGATGCGACTGGGATTAACGCTAATGGGATGAAGAAGTAGACATGAGAATATGTTAACTTAATACATACATCGAAATGTCGTAAGTTTAAGTCAGTCTATGTTATTCCAATCTTTTTCTTATTGCAGTCACACACTACAGACATCAAATCAAATCATTTATCGCTTACCAAGTCTACATAGATCTTCCAATTTACATACATACATACATATAATCACGCCTTTATCCCCGGAGGGTTAGGCAGAGGTTGAATTATCACCCACATTTCACCAATAATTGTATTCGGTCCCACATAATAAGGGGTGAGCCTATTGCCGTCTTCCGGGCACTATTGTTGACTCGAGCCATGCATCTGAGGCCGAGTCTGGGCGGTATATATCTGTCTGATGTTAAACAGCCCTATCCCTTAGTCGCCTTGTACGACACCGCATGGGAAGAGATGGGGTGTTCTAAATCCTACTCTGCCGGGAACCACGCAGCTTCTTACAATTTATGTCATTTTATTACATAATGATATAACATAACATAAACTCACACTTATATCCCCGAAGGGGTACACAGAGGTGCTAGCACCCACATTTCGCCAGTTTATGTTTAGGTCCCAATGTAATAGGTGGTGAGCCTATTGCCACTAACCGGGCACAAACCTGCGATAAATCCACACATAACTCCGAAAAGCATCGTAAAGTCATTGATGTGTGCCAAGGTAAAACCTAGGATCGAACCCGAGACCTCGTCTCAGCAGTCCATTACCCATACCACTAGGCTACCGCGGTTCTTACAAGATCTTACAATTTATATTATATTTAATACTTCAAAACAGAAGGAATATTGATCAAAGATGATTTGGTGCCCTTTTTTTTAATCTGCGGATATCCCCTCGGATACAACTCCGCCGGACCCGGTGGGGTGGTTATGTCGAACTCGGACCGACTTAAACCGCACGGCCGCCTTAGGCCATCAGTTGCCGCCGTTGCCGGGAGTGATGTAGCCTTTGGTATATCTCGCGGATGTTTTGTTGCCCCGAAACGTAAATATTATTAAGCAATGTTTTTTATTCAGTCATGTTCATAACCGATAACTATATAATTTTAACTTCCTTTAATAAACACTGAACAGAGTTATATTTAGATAAGCAGACAGTGCTACAGACATACTTATTATTTTTACCATACTACTAAGAAAGTCAAAGAACAGTAAAGAGGTTTTCTTCTGAGTTATCTGTTTTGTTTGTTCTTTCAAGGTCGGCAGCACGAGTGTGTGGCACCCCTGGTGTTGCACACGTCCATAGGCCACGGTAACCACTTTCCAACCAGTGCTGCCGACCGTGTTGGGTTTAGTAGTTGTCCCTTATAAGGACAACTATTTGTTTGACGCGCAGATAGTTTCTCTAAATTGAGTGGCTTTTGTATAAACCTATATTTTCCTTATCTTGTTAGTCTCGTGGAAAAAGTAAGTGTGGGATAATAATAGCGCGTTGCTACCTGAATACTGAAAGAGACCAGAATAGGCAAGGAAAACCAATAATGTTTCTGATAAAAACCGATTGAAACGCGGCCGATACAAAATATACTGAATACTGTGGGACACAACATTGTAATACAATAAAACTACAGCGTAGACAATAAGTTACTATGTACACCTAACTATGATCGCCGACTGCACCCGGGCTCCTCGCATATTAATTTAGTAGCAACATACCATCTGTACAGTCAGAATCATATCGATATTTTTTTATACCACTTAGGTGGCAGACAAGCACACGGCCCACCTGATGGAAAGTGGTTACCACGACCTATGGACGTGTGAAAAACCAAGGGAGTTACACTCGCGCTGCCGACCTTGTAAACAGAAAGTTTCTGTGCCGTCAGTGTAAAAGACAAAGCAGGACAATATTTTGGTCTTCCTACTGATAGCACATAAACTCTCCAGTGAGCTCTGGCTGCCCTACTCACCCAACAAAGTACTCAAAATAATCCTAATGTCATAGTTTTTCCCGCTTCCTGTTGATTGATTGTTCTAATATTTGGTACACACCTTTAGTTTAGACAATAATACAATTTAAATCAATGAAACAGTCTCAAAATGATCTTGATACCATACCAAGGTATTATGATCATTTTGAGACTTTGTAGACAAGATGGATCTGGTGCTGACTGTCTTGTACAGTCAGAACCAGATTCGTCTTTGTTTCTCTTCCCAAATTCGGTATTAAGAGTAACCTTTGATAATCTCAATAGGTACTACAATATATTAATAACCGGAAAATGTCGTATTCAATATGTGTAGTGAGTTCCACCAAGTGCACATCAATCAACCGTATAAATAAAATGCACTTTTTTTATCCAGAACACGCCAACTTGACGTCACCTCGCCTGATTGTAAGCTAAAGGCAAAGTCTCAGGAGAGAGGCTCACCATTACAGACACTAAGTAATGTTACAATGGTGCCATATTTCCCGAAATCTAGCACATTAGATTTCTATTATCATTGGCCTTCTAATTCAGCCAATCAATAGTCGAGAATGCAATCGTGATTTGGCTTAGCGTTCGTTCCTAAAACATTAAGTCTTCGCAAAAACTGAACTTATGCATAATAATTGCTTTGTTAATGAGCCTGAATTTAGAGGCTACATTATAACGATATCTCTTTGTGTGGCCAAAGAGAACACGGTTGTTGACGCGCAGCCTCAGAATGGCACGAAAGAGTCATGTCTCTCAAATATCTTTAACTAATTAATAAGTTTAAGTAGGAGGTAGGACACGGCGATATTTCCGCCCAATTGAGCAGTCCGACTGGGGAAATACCTCCGCCAGAATACCGCAGTTATAATAACGTCGTGTTGTGTTCCCAGCGGTGAGTAGGGTAGCCAGAGCTCACTGGAGAATTTGTGCTGTCAGTGGGAACACTAAAGGCTTGTCCTGCTTTGTCCTCTACACTGAAGGCACAGTGCTTACAGGGTCGGCAGCGCGAGTGTGGCTTCTCTGGTGTTACACACGTCCATGGGCCACGGCAACCACTTCCCATCAGGTAGGCCGTGCGCTTGTCTGCCACCTAAGTGGTATAAAAAAATAAGACAAAAATCTGATATGACGTCTCATTTCATTGATTCAAGTGACTCGAAGGACGCTCGATCTAATCTAAAGGCTAGTTGACATTGTGATAAATCTATGATATTTATTATTATTTGGGTAACCAATTATCGTCGCACCTCGATGTCCGACAGAAGTCAGAAGACCCAGTAAAATCTGGATGATAAAATATGTAGAAACTGACAGGAGTGCCCGAGTGACAAGGCAAAAATTGAAGTAGGTACCTACAATTTTGAAACCGTTATGAAAATATTACAATATTATTTTGTAATAAACATGACATGTCACCTTGTAGCATAAATCGTGACTTAATTGGTTTATTCATAGTCGGTACTAAGTTCAAGGTTTTAGTGAACAAGCTGCTTTCCTATATAAAAAAAAACATGATGCAAAAATGCCTATGACAAGCCGACCCTGTCATAGACATTTTTGCATCATGCCCGAGGTAAATCAGTCTCAATAACGAAGTTCCAACTGGGGAAGTACCTCCGCCCTACAGAATACCACGGGTATAATAAACTCGTGTAGTGTTCCCGGCGGTGAGCAGGGTAGCCAGAGCTCACTGTAGAGTTTTTGTGCTATCAGTGGGAAGACCAAAGGCTTGTCCTGATTTTGTGTTCTGCACTGAAGGCACTTAAAATCTCTGTTCTTACAGGGTCGGCAGCACGGATGTGACTCCATTGGTGTTACATACGTTCATAGGCCACGGTAACTACTTTCCATCAGGTAGGCCGTGTGCTTGTCTGTCACCTAAGTTGTATAAAAAAAAAAGTTGGAAGTGGTTACCGTGGCCTATGGACGTATGCAACACCAGAGATGGTACACTCGCGCTGCCGACCTGCTGCTACTGAAAGTCTTCTTCATCCTTACGTTAATAATATAATGACAAATGTTAATGAAAAAATAATGACTTTTAATTTTAATTTGTACGCCATGTTAGTGGTAGGGCATAGTGCACTTGTGTTTATTATTATAAGATCTCTGTAAAACCTATGTTCCACAATTTAATAAATAAATAAATAAATCAATAAATAATCGTGAACGCATCCGAAGCTTCACCTCGGAGTTCGGAATCCGCAATTCCTAGTCTAACTGCATGTTTGGTTGAACTTCGATATTTGCCGTGAAGCGGCTGCCACCTGAACTTCACCACCAATTGGTGATACCATAGTATTGCAATTAGACCAAGTGTTAGTTTTTTTAGAGCTCTAACTATCCTTAACGATTGCCATAGATGTTTGTATGATAATAATCAGAAGTCAGACATCCCTAAATGTCCCTGGAGTGTTAGTCAGAGGTGAATTAACACCCACAACATTTCACCAATCATTGTATTCGGTCCCACGGGTGAGTTCCCAGAGGGTGAGCCTATTGCCATATTCCGGGCATTATTGTCGACTCGAGGACATGCATCTGTGCCTGAGTCTGAGCTGTATATATCTGTCTGATGTTAAACAGCCCTTGGTCGTCTTGTACAATTCTTATAATAAAAGTTCAAAATTCCGTCTCCAACTAATATAATATCAATCTCATAAATGTCAAAAACAGTATCCTCGTGATTGTTTCTTACATTTGAGTGTTAGTAGATTGGCTAAATTTTGAACAGACTAATATTACGAGAATTGGTCTTCTGGTTTACCTGCATACCGCACTCCAATTCACTTGGAGCTTAGAACAAAAGTGACGGTAAAGTAGCCAGCCAGTCCGAGCCCTTGGAACGTAACTTGTACACAAAAGCCATTCAGAACATAATGAGCTATTGTTTATGCTCATGGCGTATGACTACAATGTGACACAATTCATAGGTGACTAAGAAATACCCACAATTTGAATTTTCTGTCAGATCACTTTCACTATAGAAAATAGGAAAATTAAAAAAAATATACCTCACTAGAGTGTTAGCTCCCAGGGTGATTGAAATCAATTTGTTATTTAGTACTCATTGTCCAGCAAGGAAATTTTGTTACCGAGTGTATTGTCAGTATATCGTAAACTCACTACAAATCCACTACGTCTCCGCTGGGCAACCGCGGCATCTGCGCTCCACGTCCGCTCCGCTCCGAAATCGCTAGTATGATAAGGCCCTAAATCGACACTTACGACGCGTCAATATTTAAGACTAGTTTAGCAAATGGACTACCGCCGTTTCGAAACGCGGCCCCGAATCCGCTAGTATGATAAGGCCCTAAAGCCGATATGGGTGCCTCCCCCCTTGTTGTCATACCAAGGGAGCATGGCATCGCAGCGGCGCGTGTGGGGGAGTTTGCGGTCGTGGCTGTCTACTTGACGCCGAGCCTACACCGACGCATAGGGGAATAACGGCGGTCGCTGGAGCGACTGACCGATGTCAACGTCTGTCACCCTCATCCGGTTCTTGTGCTCGGGGACTTCAACGCCTGATCAGTGACCGGTTTGTTTCCCCCCCCCCCCCCCCCTCAGGGGTGATGCGGCACGCTGAGTTCCTGTGGAGACTGAATCGGGAGGTCCTCCTGGAGGCTGCCATCGTGCAGGCCTGGGCCATAGCGCCGGACAGGTCTGTCGATATCGACGATGAGGCGGCGTGGTTCCGGGGAGCCCGGAGGACTCCTGCAGGAGACTTTACGCGGGTGTCGTGCGGTCCATGGCCCTGTACGGGTGTCCCGTGTGGGCGTACACCCTGAAGGACAGGCATATGCCCCTGCTGCGCGGTCAGCAGCAGAAAATGGTCTCCTCGCCGGATCGCCACCGTGGATCCTGGAAACGAGATCCCTTTCGGCGCTATACCGGTTCTGAAAGGCGGTGCGGGAGCGGGGTCACGATCCCGAGCCCGAAGAAATTCGGGCCGTGAGATCCCGGCTCCACAGGGACATGGTGGCGGAATAGGAGCTACGACTTGGGCGACCAAGCGCAGGGCGCGCCGTAGTAGCGGCGGTAAAACCCATCATGGGGGAGTGGCTAGACAGGCCACACGGCAGTCTCTCGTACCGTCTGACGCAGATGATCACGTGCTTCGGGCAGTATCTGCGTCGACGGTGATGGGTGGATTCACCCTGGCAGAAGCAGGCCGCGGCGGCGTCACGCCTCGCGCGCCTCCCCATTTCCGAGGACGAGTTGGGGACTCTGTGGTCCCCACACCCGAGGAGATGGCCTTGGGTCGGCCGGGGTGCGAGGGATATGCCTGTTAACCTCGCCTTCGGCAACCAAAAACGACCCACAAGAGTCGCGCGTTTTGGTCGGAAAAAAAATAAATTTTAAGACCCTTAATGGTTTAGGCAAAATAAATGATTTTTAACTTAACTGTGGTGCAGGCTTTTTTTAAAGAAGTTATAATTAAGAATAAAGTAACACATACTGCATGTGAACTCAAGAGCAAAACCTAGTATTAGGTATTGACACTATTAAGTGGCAATCAATAATAGAATACAAAGCACTCACCAAGAATGTGTCTAATATTCCATAGACAATTCAAATAAATAACTAATTATGACAAGTCATTCAAAGAAACATTACCATGTTACATTAAAGATCTTAATAATCATCCAAATAAATAACATCCATTGTACAAATATGTTAATGGGGATTAATAAGATCATGATTTAGCTAATCATCATTGCATATCATGTAATGCGATTAAAAGTTAACATTTATGGCAGTCATAGATAGGGACATGATTTCCATAAGGAATTTGAATTGTATAAATAAGAATGAAATGGTCACATGGTTTCTGGCAGAGTAGAATTTGGACCACCCCATCTCTTCCAACAAGGCGACTTAGGGATAGGGCTGTTTAATATCATACAATATAATATCATACATCTACTGGTGGTAGAAACTTGGTGGCACAAATTTGTCTCAAGTTTCGACCGGGTAGGTACCACCGTGCACTATTGCGAAAAACCCTCCATAGCAATTCAATCTCGGTTGGATTATGTTCAGGGGTCAGCAAGTGCATAGCCGGGCAGAGGTGGTGGTTGTCGCAGCACTAGTGGGACCAGTGGGTCTTGGCGTAGTCTAGTGGGGATGGCGCGGGGCGATGCGCCGAACAGGGAGACCTGTAGAAATGGTGGTGCCGCTGGCCGCCCGCGGTATAGTACAGGGGCCCAACTGGGGTTAACCACCTTGGGAGGCTGCCTCACCAGGCCGCGCATAATCCCGATATGGTTCGTCGTGCCGGTTGGTGACCGGAATTGGGAGCCCGGCGACCATACTCGGGGGGGTACGGGGGCCCTTTCGTTCGGCGCGTCGGCTCTCGCCATGCCTCACATTCATAGATAAAACCAATATCCCGCGCTTTGTCACACGGTGCTGCGGCGGCAATCACCTCTTTTTTCACGCCTTCTCCCACCCAAACTCATGGCAGCGCAATTCAAGGAAATAGGCAACACAGCGGCTCGACACACTCCCAAAAGCTTGCTATTTGAGGTGGAGTCCACTAACATCTGTGGGCTCCATGCAAACCTCAACGCCGTCCACCAACACCTAGAGACGGCGAAACCTGCCATGTTTTTTCTAACGGAGACGCAAATACACCGCCCTGACGACACGACCTACTTGCTCTACCCTGGCTATGTTCTTGAGGAAAGTTTTCGTGCAAAAGCCGGGGTGTGCGTGTTTGTTAGGGCGGATGTTTGCTGTCGCCGTTTGCGCTGCCTAGAGGACCCATCCTTCTCCATCCTTTGGGTACACGTAGACCATGGCCCTACGAGTCAGATCTATGTGTGCCTCTACCGTTCCCATACAGGAGATGCTGAGACAACTCGACTCTTTGAATATCTGAGTCAGGCGGCAGATGATGCGCAGGAGCGATTTCCGAATGTCGAAATGGTGTTTTTGGGGGATTTTAACGCCCACCACGAGATCTGGTTGGGCTCCTCCAAAACAGACCATGCGGGAAGAGCCGCCCACGCGTTTGCTCTGGCGCACGGTCTGACCCAATTGGTGCACGAGGTCACTAGGATACCAAGAAGGTCGGGCCTAGCACCTTCTCTGCTAGACCTTCTGCTGACGAGTGATCCGGACCGGTACAGTGTATCGGTGCGAGCCGCTTTAGGCAACTCCGACCACTGTCTGGTCTGTTCCACGGTGCCCATTATAGCGCCCCCACGACCCGTGCAGGGGAAGCGGCGTCTCTGGCACTACTCGTCAGCGGACTGGGATGGATTTCGTGACTATTTTGCGTCCATCCCGTGGGTTGAGCGCTGCTTTGAAGGTAAGAACCCATCGGATTGTGCTACTGCTGTCGCCGGTGAGATCGGTCTGGGTATGGAATACTATATCTCATACACCGATGTCACCGGTGACCGCGGGGTGCACCCTTGGTTCGGGCGCGAGTGTGCGGAAGCTGTTGAACAAAAACAGTCTGCGTACCGCGCTTGGGTAAGGGCGCGCGTCACGCGCCATCCCAATCTGGGCCACTTCAAGGCGGCGTACAACAGAGCCACAAAGGTCTGCAGAAGGGCCTACGTCAGAGCGGATGCCCTGCGCATAGCGCGGCTTGGTCAAGAGCTAGTGATGCATCCCACGGGAAGCCGTGGCTACTGGCGACTGGCTAAAGCCGTGCAAGCCAACTTCTGTCAGCCTTCGCTGCCTCCGCTGCGTAACCCTGATGGATCCCTGGCCCATGAGCCGCAAGAGAAGGCAAATCTGCTGGCTAATCTCTTTGCGGCCAACTCCCGAATCGATGATTGTGGTACGCAGCCACCAACACTACCCGACAGTGACCACGCGATGCCTGATATCCATATCAGGCAACGCGATGTCCGTGCAGTGCTGCAATCACTCGATGTCCGGAAAGCCAGTGGTCCGGATGGTATTCCAGCGGTAGTCTTGAAAAAATGTGCAGCGGAGTTGTCTCCAATGCTTACGCGCCTGTACCGGCTATCCTACAGTTCGGGTACAGTGCCTTTGCCTTGGAAAGAGGCGAATGTTCAGCCGATTCCCAAGAAGGGGGATCGCTCGGAGCCAGCCAACTATCGACCCATAGCCGTCACCTCAGTGCTGTGCAAAGTGTTCGAGCACATAATCAACAAACAGCTCATGCGGCACCTAGAGGATCACTCCTTAATTAATGACCGGCAATATGGCTTCAGACCGAAACGGTCAACGGGTGATCTTCTAGCATACGTTACCCATCTTTGGGGTGAGGCTATGGACAAGCACGGCGAGTCACTGGCAATTAGTCTTGACATCGCCAAAGCTTTCGATAGAGTCTGGCACAAATCGCTTCTTTCCAAGCTACCTGCCTTTGGTCTGCCTTCTAGGCTGTGCAACTGGGTTGCTAGCTTCCTGCAGGGGCGCCGTATTCGCGTCCTTTGTGACGGACGAGCTTCGGAATTTCTGCAGGTTAATGCTGGCGTGCCCCAGGGGTCCGTCTTATCACCCACTCTCTTTCTTCTGCATATCAACGACATGCTGTCTACCGGCAATGTTCATTGTTATGCAGACGATAGCACTTTGCATGGGAGTTATCATGGACATCCTGCGGCCAAGCAGTCGGATATCGCGGAGAAAAGGCAGCTTCTTGTCACTGAGCTTGACGGGATCCTGAATCACATTTCTCAATGGGGCTCTGAGAACCTGGTTGAGTTCAATGCCAAGAAGACGCAGGCATGTGCGTTTACAGCAAAAGTATCTTCTTTCCTTCCCCTTCCCACTCTTCAGAGCACGCCACTGCCACTGCAGGACAATCTCAATATCCTAGGTATGGATGTTCGCTGCAACCTGAATAACAAAAACTACATCGAAAGTATCATCAAAACAGCCTCACGAAAACTCGGAGTCCTGAACAGAGTGACACGGTTTTTCACGCCGGAGCAGCGGTGTCTTCTATACAAGACACAAATTCGCTCCTGTGTGGAGTACTGCTCGCATCTCTGGGATGGTTCAGCAAAGTACTTACTAGATGCTCTCGACAGGTTGCAGCGACGTGCGGTCCGCATCATTGGGAATCCCGAGATCACGAACACTCTAGAACCTTTACAGCTGCGTAGAGATGTTGCGTCCATGGCTGTATTTTACCGTTTGTACCATGGGGAGTGTTCTGATGAGCTCTTCCAATTAGTCCCACCCTCCCCTTTCCTACACAGGACAACGCGTGCAGGTCTTAGATGTCATCCGCACACGGTGCAAAACATCCGATCAAGAACCAAGCGGTTCGGAGACTCTTTCCTCTGTCGCACCATTAAGGCCTGGAATTCATTACCAGCTCACGTGTTTCCTTCTTCCTACAGTCCCGGGTCCTTTAAGCGGGGCGTGAAAAAGCTGAGTGTCACCATTGTCACACGGTATGTGTAAGTAATGGTGACCCTCTTTTCTGGGACTTTGCCTTCAGCTTACCATCAGGCAAGGCGAAGTCCAATTGACGTGTCCTATATAAAAATATATATAAAAAAAAAAAAAAAAAAATACAGATATACACAGCCTAGACTCTACCTCAGAGGCATTGCTCGAGTCAACAATAGTGCCCGGTAAAAGGTAATAGGTTTACTCCTTATTATATGGACCCGAATACAATGATTACTATCCAGAGATTAAGGAGTGATTGTATGTATGGATGTAAGAATTTTGTAAATTAAGAAATTATGTGCGTTGCCATCATAATTATACCTTTTATTTCTTATTTTAAAAAGTATATTAAATCCTGGAATTAGTAATATTCCCCTAACTACCCCAACTGAGCTAAATTGCCTGTCTTAGGAATTTTTCACTTTGGTAGTGCTCTGCATCATAAGGCCAACGTCATAGCCACTAAGCAACCAATAATAACACTGCTAATCTCCGAAACTGCTAACCAATAAAGACTTTGACTTTATGACTCATTCCCACACCCGATAATACTATTGAAATGTATGAAAAAATATGAAAGCTCTGAAAGTAAACTGATTGGAATCTTTAATGGAAAAGTTAAATGGCAGTTAGCCCTGATGCATGTATTTTTTAACATATTTATTTGGAAGATTCAGATTGAAGTGAAACTGATTTTTAATATGAGAATTGGCTCTCAGAACAGCATCAATATTTTAAAAAGGTTGTTTACGACTGTGACAATAAAATGTAAGACATCTAGCACATACATCATATATAAAAGTAATTTAAAAATTAAGTAAAAGTTGATTAAGGTATAGAGAAAGTTGAATCAATTCAGGCGGAATTCAATCCCGCAACCCCTGTTTGTCCTAATTTTCCCTTACAGGGTGAACACTCTGGTCTATACCAGGAAGCCATTGAACCTTAGCCCTGAAACCATTCAAATTCGTACAAATGTCGGTAGATAGATGACTCTTAACTGTCAGCATAAGACGGATATATGGAAGAATTTGGATGGTTTTGGGAGAAAGCTCTGTGGTTTAGTGGTCAGAGTGCTCCCCCTGTAAGGGAAACATCGCAGATTCAAATCATGCCTGACCCAATTAATTTTTTTATGTATCTTAATCGATATGAATAGTTAGCATACTAAATACTTTAAAATTTCATTCAAGTTTAAGTTAATTCAAGAAAACTAGAAGATTATTTCATTTGATACCTCCCAGAGGTCTCAAGAGACAAATTGTAACTCTAAACAAATGGTCTAGTTACGGTACAACTGATAATAAGATCCTGCTTATGACAAAGATATCAAAGTAATACTTGAATAGAAAAGTGGGTGGATACATGTGTCATAGTTATTCTTATTATTTGTATCTGTGAATTTGAAAAAGTGTAATGACGATAGTGTTATACACTTATATTTACATCCACTTATGTTATCTATCTGTAATAACATAATTAGATGTCTCTAGTGAAGTATTTTTTTAATTTTCACTAGTTTTCATTTGGCTATAATTTTAGATGTACTTAAATATTCCTGCATTGTATTTTGTAGTTGGATACTTTGTTTTGTACAAAATCATAATATTACGAATAAAAACTTACCTTGAACTTCAAGACTTTGTAGGCATCAACAAAAACAGCTCTCTCAAGGAGACTAGCCTTCTGACAAGCAGCAATAGAATCTGCCTCACATCTAGACGTAATTAGGTTCGTGAGATTCTGCCGCTGCTGGGCGCACACCCAGGCCACTTGCAGCAGCTCAACCGCGCGCTTTTCCACCTCCTCATTGAGTTTCTGCAACAGCTGCCTCTCAGAGTTGATGAAAATCTTCTCTCGTCTTAGCTGGTTTGCTAACTCAGCTATGTTCATACACCCTTCTGATGTTGATTGCATCATGATCATATGCAATCAAACACACATTTCGTACTAAAATCTTTAAAATACTATTTTCACGTCATTTCAATACATGGAAACAAGTTTTTGACACTTTTTCACTTTGCTCATAACACTAGTATTTTTAACTTCTAGCTCAATAACCGTATCCCTTCGATTTTTTATATCTGCCTGCAGAAAATTCTACACTGATACAGTTTTTCGCCACTTCCAATACAATTTTTTCGTTTTCTCTTTTCGGAAAGTACAGAAAAGTATCGCAAAAAGACGACAAACGCGAAATGAATTGAAATAATTGAACGAATGAGTTATATGAACAAAGTGCACTACAGATAATATTACAATCCAAATGTCAAAATTATTTGGCGGAAAATTTCATTCATTAGCTTTAATTTAAATATTATACTATTTCATTAAGAAGTTTATCATGCCTCTTGTGAGATTATAATCATGATCAAGTAAGATTAATGGTATAATTAATTTAATGCAAAACAATTTTGGAAAATGTTTAAGGTATTTTATTCTTTGTGAAAGATGTAAAGGAGTTTGGCCTTTACTATTTTTCTTTGACAACATTCATCATATAAAACGGCAAAATTAAATTGATCTTGTTCTTCATTATTTTGTGAATAGTGTGGTTCAAAGAATAACCTAAGTACAGTGCATTTTAATTTTGCCTAGGTAAAACTAGAATGTTTTGACTGCATGACCGTATGATAAAATCTGATAAAGATTAAAAATGAATGAATGGAAATGGATTGTGAAGGAAATTGAAGGAAATCCTTGAATTGCTGCGCTTTTCATTGTAATTTTTGTGTAAATAAAATTTAGTATATTTGTTTTGTAATAAGTACTTAAATGGTATCAGTGGACTATTTTAGTTACTATAATGTCAAATACTTCGATTGAAGGAAAATTGAAAGGTTTGCAAGAAAGATTCGAAAATGAAATGCGTCGAAGAGGAGAAGGTGGTTTCAATAACCAAAGTGGAATTGGGCCTCCCAGGCCGGGGAGCGGTAGGAGACCAAGGCCCCGTGAGTATTGAGATGTTATTCCACTTTCCTACACGTTTAGCATGTAGCCTCAACCTATACACAAATTTATAACCATCTTTATAGTACGATTTCTTCGTTTATGCACAATTTTATCTTTGAACTGACGTTCTTGGTTGATACTCTACTCCATTGACTGGTAACCTACAGCTGTAGTGAAAAACCATGACGTATTCGCAGTTAAATCTTTGAAATTCAGTGTAAAATTAACATATTTAGATATGAATATAAAGGTTAGGCTGTCCTCAATAACAAAATAATTTGTTATGTTATTTATGCAGACAGCCTCCCGGACGTCTGTCCTGCTCATTGTATACAAATTATTTGCATAAATTGGCATTGATTGAGCAGTGGGTGGTCACCGTTTCCACATACAGATACACAAACATATCTACATATTTTCTGCTTTGAATTCATTATAATATTCTATAATAACTCACATATATCTACATTTTACTTACTAGCAGAAAAAAATATCATATAATTATGACATATTTAATATTGAAAAATGTATAATACTTTTTATATGTACACATAAATAGTAAATAGCAAAGGTTAAGCAATTATCAGATTTTGTCATTTATTTGTACTTTTAATGTCCACATTTGTTAAACACTTATTGAATGCATAAAGATGTAAAAACATATTGCTACATCATGGGCTGTGATAAAGAGACATAAGACAAATATCATGCGTCAATTTTTTCTTCAGAAACAATATGGTACATGGGCCATAATAAGAGCTTCAGATCAAAAGTGAACCTCACCTACGAACTGAGACACCTGCTGAATGATAGATGAGACACTGGTGCTGACCTTCCTCCTGGTATTAGGAAGCAAGACAGCAGTCAGAATGCATCAGTTGCTCGATAAAAATATACCAAATCCTCATTTTAAAACTAAATCCCTTGTACCCTTTACTTTCAACCATAGCAGTGTTGGGCAATTGCAAAATAAAATTTTACAATTTGCTATCGAAAAAAAGTAAACTGGATTACTGTCTAAAAGATTGAAATAAGTTTGATAGCAGACTACCTTGTAGAGAGTAAGACGAATTAATGCGCACTCCCTGCTGTCAAACTTTTTTCGATCTTCAAGACACCAGTGGGGTTAATTCAATAAAAAAAATTCCAACACTGGTGCATAGTTATTTTTTCATACCACTTAGGTGGCAGACAAGCACAGCCCAATTGATGGCATTTTTTTGGCCCAGAAAAATAAGGCTGGTGAAATGTGGATAGGTATATAAACATGACTGCTTACCCTTTTGGCTGATGTATAGTTGTGTTCAGGGTGTATGATGGATGTATTTATTAAGCAGAATAAGCAAATGTAATAAATTATAGATGTTATTGGCAACTGGTTTTTAACTATTGAATTATGTGTTATTAAATTATTTTTAAGTAAGTACATATACATAGAAGCCGCTGCCATTTTATTGCTCTTGTGTATAACAAAGGATTAGATGATATTGTCTATGACAATATTATTTTAGATGCTAACACAGAATCATGAGGACACAGATTGTCAATGTTTATAAAGCCTTCTAACATAGGTGGCTATGATAATAATGATGATGTTAAATACACCATCTAAATTATAAATGATACTCATATTACACCCATATACTCAATAAATTCAACAAAAACGACCAACAGTCAGGCTCCGGTGGGGATAACCGTGGGGATCTTTCGCATACAAAAAAAACCCCTATTACGTGGGACCGAAATCAATAATTGGTGCAGTCACAGTCCACTGCTGATATAGGTCTATACTTCTGTCCTCCTTATCATCATAGACAACATAGAAAACTAATTGTTAAATGTTAAACGACTTTGGGGTCATGGGGTCCGAGCGCTCGCAACCTCTTCCGTGAGATTGCGAAGCGTATGGTCGACGCTTCTCGTGACCAGAAGGCTGGCCTCTTTTTAGGTCAGAGAATAAGCATTGCCATACAACGTGGCAATGCTGCCAGTCTTCTGGGAACGCTGCCACAAGAGGCATGCGATGCGGAGGAATTCTACGACGCATTTTAATTGTTCTTAGCTATAAGTTGTATAATAGTTATTTTATTTTTATTGTATTTAATATTTATAAATTATTTAATATTATTTCTGTATAGATTACTTAGAATTGAGATATTGTTTCTATTTTATATTCCATGTCAAATATGTATAAAATAATACGTTATTTAATTAAAATACTTACTATTGTTAAATCTTTTCAGCACTGTTCCCAACAAATAGAGAAATACCAGCATTCCCACCGAGATCACCACAAGCTACAGAGACTGAACACAGAATGCGAGAAGTTTATAAGGTACTAAATTCACACTTGATCAAATAGTTACAAGTTACCATACACACTACTGTCAATATTAAGTCCCCTGCTAAAATGAAAAGGATAAACATAATAGTTAATAGGAACAACTCCTCAGCATCAGATACTAAGTATAAATACAGTACAAGAGATTTTTTTTGCTACAGTTAATCCTTATACAGTCCTCCATTCAGTGACATCAAAAAATGTATCTGAAATTTTATTTATATATTCTTTATTGTACACAAAACACATATTCATAACAAAATATAGAAGGATATGGTAGTACAAAGGCGAGCTTAACTCAATGTTGAGTTGTCTTCCAGCAAACCTTAGAGTGACAGGGAAAATAAAAGATATTGATTTCCATTACACCGATGCACCAACCATTGATATACAAAAAACCTTTTGTTAATTTTTTTTGTATATCCATGTTTCCAACTGACATTTCAAAGAATCAATCAATCAAATTATTCAGTTTGTACACACAGAGAGCACACATGAACGACAATTTTTTTTTTGTTTTTTTAATGGAGTTGGTAACTTACATGATTTTCAATTTATAGGTTAGCGGCAAATTGAATGTTGAAGGAGTAGAGTTCCGCTCGCATGTGGATGATCTGAAACAACTCGGGGAGCTCGGCAGCGGGACGTGTGGACACGTAGTCAAGATGCTGCACAAAACTTCCAACACTGTTATTGCTGTGAAAGTAAGTGTTATTAGACAACTAGTACCCAAAAGGATTACTTACTTCGCTACGCTCTCGTGATTCAATTTCCATTGCCCGCGTGAAATATAATTTGCTACTGATTACTTCCAAGAACACAGACAAAATTATTGAATAAGGCACTTGTACGTTTCCAGTTTAGCTGTAGAAAAGTACGAATGGAGAACGCGTGCAGGTCTTAGATGTCATCCACACACGGTGCAAAACATCCGATCAAGTACTAAGCGGTTCGGTGACTCTTTCCTCTGTCGCACCATTAAGGCCTGGAATTCATTACCAGCTCACGTGTTTCCCTCTTCCTACAGTCCCGGGTCCTTTAAGCGGGGCGTGAAAAAGCATATGATGAGACCGTCAAGCTGAGTGTCACCATTGTCACACAGTATGTGTAGGTAATGGTGACCCTCTTTTTGAGACTTTGCCTTCAACTTACCATCAGGCAAGGCGAAGCCTAATTGACGTGTTCTATATATACAAAAAAAAAATGTGTAACAAGTTCCACCTAGCGCCATCAATCTCAAGTAATAACAGTCAGAGATATGAGTAATGCGCGCGCTTTTGTTTTTTTTTTTTAGTTAGCACGGGTACCCGCGCCGTGTAGCCAGCACGTACCAGCCAGTAATACAATACAATTTTCGTTCGATTTCTATGAATGATATATGTTCGAAATTCAAATCTTTTTTCCTTCATCGAGTCCTCTACAGAAAAGAGTTATATTGCTCCCGCTTATAAAGTAACAAAGTGCCACTTTTCGAATAGAAGGGATGAAAATATATTTGCTTCCCTTCTGCGCCCTGTTGATGTGACATTCTTTCCAAAATCTCACGAGGAGTGCCTCTGCCTACTTTTTCCAAATTATTTGAAGTCGTAATATTTTTCTTCTTCTTCATTATACTTATTTTCATCTCTTTTTTCTGAGGCCTGTAACTGAAGCCTCAAATTAGGAGCCTAACGTTACTTGCAAACTTAACCATCTACTTTACCCCACCAGCAAATGCGTCGATCGGGCAACTCAGAAGAAACCAAACGTATCCTAATGGACCTCGATGTGGTGGTCCGCTCGCACGACTGCCCTTACATAGTCAGGTGTCTAGGCTGCTTTGTGACGGACGCCGATGTCTGGATCTGCATGGAGCTGATGGCGACCTGCTTCGACAAACTGCTCAAAAGGCTCGCGGCACCAATTCCTGAGGGTATTCTTGGGAAGGTCACTGTTGCTGTAAGTATCTGTTTTCTTCAAATTTAAAATAGAAGTGAAAAATACTTTAATGAATAAAGGTTACTATAAAATAGACGAGTATCTTGTAAATGCGTGCTCAACATAGGTCTCTTGCTTGCTCGCGCAAAATAAATTGTAAACTATAGCAAATTTAAAAAACCAAAGATAATCTAGTTCTAATATCTCTAAATTTCTTGCTGGTATCTTATCAGTAGAACTAACCTATCGAACCATCGAAAGAATCATTTCCAATGGTTTATTTTTACATTGTTTAATATTATTCTTAAAATGATTGTAAAATTCGTTCATATGTGCTCTTTTTGTGCCAAATGAAATTGATTCTTTGATTGATTCTTTTTCAAACCTGTAGTTTTTGTATCTATGTGGGGAGTTGACCATTCACATTACGGGATACCGTATCCATACACAGAGAGACACTCCTTTTTACGTGCGTTAAATCCCCACGGGATCCCCCCCCCCCTCCTCTCCCCTCCCCACCGGAGCCGGTGGAAGAGCTTGTGTCGGACTCGAACCGACCAAAATGCACGCCACCTATTGGTCGTTTTTGGTTGCCGAAGGTGAGGTTAACAGGCAAATCCCTCGCTCCCCGGCCGACCCAGGGCCATCTCTCTCGATCTAGCCCTCTCCTCGGGTGTGGGGACCACAGAGACCCCAACTCGTCCCCGGAAATAGGGAGGCGCGCCACCGCCGCGGCCTGCTTCTGCCAGGGTGACAGGTAGAGAGACACTCCTGCGCTATTGAGTGTAGTAGTGAAACAGTGCGAATTCTACTCACCATAATATTATATGGCTAGGACTGTGTATCCTACAAAACCATTAAGCGAAATCGGCAGACTTTTTTTTGTCATAACATTACATAACATAAACTCACGCCTATATCCCCGAAGGGATAGGCAGAGGTGCTAGCACCCACATTTCGCCAGTTTATGTTTAGGTCCCAATGTAATAGGTGGCGAGCATATTGCCATTAACCGGGCACTTATAAACCTGCGATAAATACACACGTAACTTCGAAAAGCATCGAAAAGTCATCGGTGTGTGCCATGGTAAATCCTGGGATCGAATCCGAGACCTCGTCTCAGCAGTACATACCACTAGGCTAACGCGTTTGTCCTTTTGTCATTCTTCTAAAACAACTTTTTCTGTTGTTCATACAGACAGTGAACGCGCTATCTTACCTGAAGGACACACATGGAGTGATCCACCGGGACGTCAAACCCAGTAACATCTTGTTGGACGAGCGCGGCAACGTGAAGCTGTGCGACTTCGGCATCAGCGGACGACTCGTCGACTCTAAAGCGAAGACGAGGAGTGCGGGCTGCGCGGCGTATATGGCGGTGAGTAGTATACTACTGACGCGGAGTGTATATAAAATGTAACAAAATTAACTCTAACTTCATTGCGAACTGAGACGGTGCGCTGCACACTGTGCGGTATGAAAAAAACTTCATCCCACGCACACTCAAGCTGTGGAATGACCTCCCTGCTGCGGTTTTCTCAAGCACCTACAATATGGGGTTCTTCAACGAGGGGCATCGGAAGGTTTCTTCGTGGTAGGCAGCGCGAGTTTAACACCCCTGGTGTTGCATACGTCCAAAGGCCACGGTAACCACTTCCCATCAGGTGGGCCGTGTGCTTGTCTGCCACCTAAGCGGTATAAAAAAATAAAAAAAGCTCTCGGAACTGTGAATACCGGAAAATATTATGTAGGTAAAAAAATTCAACAATGTAAGGTGAGCCAAATCTCTAGAATTCAGTTGCAAAAATTTAAAAAAATTACTTCAATGCCTATGCTAACCATACCACATCGATATGTCCAGCACACGGGTTACAGTAATCAGCTGACTATTGGAAGTCAATGACCGATGGGGGTTTTGTAAATAATTTTACATGGGCCGACGCGGGCGTATCGTGACTCGAGAGGCCCCAAATTCCGAATTGCGGCCCCGCGTAGTGTTAGCATACAAACATGAATACTAACTGAAAAATTTACGTATCTTTTTTTATTATTTCGGTCATAGTTATTGATATTGATCAACTCCCAAAGTTCCGAGAGTTAATTTTTTTACATCTTATATAGGCCCACCATGAAGTGTACACACGGCCAAGGAAATAAGTATACAAGGACAGCAAGTAAAAGGTCTTGCTCTTGACAGTCTGTCAAGAGCAAGACCTTTTACTTGCGAATGCCTGGAGTCATCAAGTTAAATTTTATATCTAATACTTAAGTCTGCAATGCGTGGAACATAACATAACATAAAGTGAATAAATAAAACTTACACCTGTAAATACCCGATGGGCTACGCAGAGTTGTATTAACGCCCCCATTTCGCAAATTATTATTCTCGGGTCCATGGGGTCCAGGTAATACGGGGCCATTGCCATCAAGCGGGCACTTTGTCCCTCTTGCCACAGTAAGTAGTTTTATATACATACATTAATTAATTCTAAGCTTTTGCTCTATTTGTCGTACAGCCCGAGCGAATAGACCCGCCAGATCCGTCGCGACCAGATTACGACATCCGCGCGGACGTGTGGTCGCTTGGCATATCGCTCGTTGAACTCGCCACTGGAGTGTTCCCGTACAGAGACTGCCAAAATGACTTCGAAGTCCTCACCAGGGTAAGTACACCTTCACTGTTTCCTTTTACCCTTAGCACATTCTCATCTGTACTAATATTATAAAAGTGAATAGTTTCAAAATAAACGGGATATTTACCATAATAATATTCTACACAACGCTATCTAGACCCATGGTAAGCATAGTTTAACTAGCTTGTGTTATGGAATCTAGAATACGGATAAACATACTTAAATACTTTTTTTTGTAAATACATACATATTATACATAGAAACACCCAGACCAATGCAAATACCCATAGTCATGCATACAAATATTTGCACTGAGCGGGGATCGAACCCGCGCCTCCTGCGTAGCAGTCGCGTTCACTACCGTCACGCCACAGCAACAGCGCCGAAATATCGGAAACTCAAAACAATGAAACATGGTAAATATCACGATTATTTTGATACTGATGTGAGTGACAATGATAGTTTAAATACCTAAACTGAATAGTTTGTTCGAACGCGTTAATCTCAGGAATTACTAGATCGAATTGGAAAACTCTTTTTGTATTGAATAGCCCGTTCATTGATGAAGGTTTTAGGCTATATTTATTGTCACGCTACTACTTAAGCTGTAATCATAAATGTCCACAAATCCGGCGGCATATATCCATACATTATTTCTAGATTTTAAAAATTACGGAATTGGAGGTGATATTATGAGGTTTTTAAATAAGCCACGGGCGAAGATGGGGCGGGTTAGCTAGTATACAATAATGTTAATGGAATTTAACGAGATCATGGTTTAGGTATAAACATACCTTTGATTTGCCTGACTGAAGTTCCTCATCTACCCGCACATTATCGATATTTGCCTGACTGACGTTCCTCATCTACCCGCACATTATCGATATTTGCCTGACTGAAGTTCCTCATCTACCCGCACATTATCGATATTTGCCTGAGTGACGTTCCTCATCTACCCGCACATTATCGATATTTGCCTGACTGAAGTTCCTCATCTACCCGCACATTATCGATATTTGCCTGACTGAAGTTCCTCATCTACCCGCACATTATCGATATTTGCCTGACTGAAGTTCCTCATCTACCCGCACATTATCGATATTTGCCTGACTGAAGTTCCTCATCTACCCGCACATTATCGATATTTGCCTGACTGAAGTTCCTCATCTACCCGCACATTATCGATATTTGCCTGACTGAAGTTCCTCATCTACCCGCACATTATCGATATTTGCCTGACTGAAGTTCCTCATCTACCCGCACATTATCGATATTTGCCTGACTGACGTTCCTCATCTACCCGCACATTATCGATATTTGCCTGACTGAAGTTCCTCATCTACCCGCACATTATCGATATTTTTGATATTTTCTTTTCGCCCGTTAATCTTATTGTATATAGAGGTAGGACATGACAGTATTTCCGTCCAATTGAGCAGTCCGACTGGGGAAGTACCTCCGCCCTACAGAATACCGCGGCCATAATAATCTCGTGTTGTGTCCCCGTCGGTGAGTAGGGTAGCCAGAGCTCACTGGAGATTTTTTGTGCTGTCAGTGGGAAGACCAAAAGCTTGGCCTGCTTTGTCTTCTACACTTACGGCACAGTAACTATCTACTCTTACAGGGTCAGCAGCCGAGTGTGACTCCTCTGGTGTTGTACCATGTTAACCACTTCCTATCAGGTGCGCCGTGTACTTGTCTGCCAAAAAAAAAAAACATGGTACGCCCGAGCTTAAAAGTTATAATTCTCATCATGCTTTTATGTCTCCACAGGTAATAGCAGATGATCCACCCCAACTGCCTGACGATACAGAATTTTCACCTGAATTCAAATCTTTTGTGTCACAGTGGTAAGCTATATTTTTTTTCTTTATATGTATTCTTATAAATTATCAGTGTGGAACAATTATGTGCAAGCTATATGAACCCGTCCTTTTTTTTGCTGTCAGTGGAAAGACTAAAAGCTTGTCTTGCTTTGTCTTTTACACTGACAACACAGAAACTCTCCGCGGCGGCGCGGCGGCGGACAAGTTGGGGACTCTGTAGTCCCCACACCCGAGGAGAGGGCCAGATCGTGAGAGAAGGCCCTGGATCGGCTGGGGTGCGAGGGATATGCCTGTCAACCTCACCTTCGGCAACCAAAGCGCCCCACAGGCGGCGTGCGTTTAAGACGGTTCGAGTCCGAGCACGTAAAAAAAAGCACAGAAACTCTCAATACTTGCAGGGTTGGCAGCACGAGTGTCTCTCTTGGTCTCTTGGTTTTACGACACCGTATGGGAAAAGACGGGTTGACCCAATTTTACTCTACCGGGAACCACGCGGCTTTTTTATAACTTTTCCCAGTTAAATTTACAAGAAATTCTTAATTGATTGTTAGATTTTCATATGTTTATTTTATTTCAGCCTAACAAAAAACTATAGGCAGCGACCAAAGTACCCCAAACTATTAGAACACCCTTTCGTAGTGAAATCCGCGCGTGATTCCGTATCTGTCGGTGCTTGGTACGCGTCGCTTCCGTTCTCGGGGCAGGGCGCGGCGTCCAGAGCAGAGTCGGTGGGCACAGTCGCCACACACACTGTCAGCACGACCAGCAATGGAGTGGAGACGCCGGTCACCCCTCAACCTGGGAGGAACTTTGTGACGAGTTCCCAGCATTGGATGGAGCAAGTTACTCCGACGCCCACTCGGTGAGTTTCTATTTGAGTGTATTATTTTTTTTTTACTAAAATAAGTAAATTATTGTAAATAATATCACCCTCAGCAAGCCTGCATAATGGCCTAGTGCGAGTCAGATTTTCACAGGGAGTGTTGGAATGAAATTTCTACCGTCTAACTATCATGGATTGATGATCAGGTGACACAGACAGACAGCGTGGTCCCCTGCCACGACTAATTTACTCTTTGGCTGTACACCACCAAGTATCCAAATAACATAATTGAATAGTCAGCTTATTAAAATGCTTTACAATTTCGTTAATTTGAAATTGCATCATCAGTTTTTGTTATTAGTGGTGAAATTTTTATTTTGTTTAGAATAAAGATATGCGTAATGTCATACTGAAAGTCATATCATCAAGAACTTGGTTTTTTTTTTTACCCGACTATAGCGAAGCATAAGGAGGGTTATGATTTTGACAGGGTGAAATATGGGTGTTAATTCATCTCTGCCTAATCCTCCTTTATTATTATATGTATGTATGTATGTATGCATGTTATTATAATTAATGTGAAATATTATTTTTCTTGCTAAATATAAGGTTATCCCGATTTCATCCGAGGCTTTGAACTTTGAACCTAGAGACAGCTTACACCTTTTGAAATTGCTCATACAACTTTTATAGGAACAACTGCCGTCTGACCTCTCAAATCCTAGAAGAAAGCCTGCACCAGAGTTACGTTAATAATGTACAGGCTTACATGTGAGGATGACTTAGCCCCGAAGATTTTGCAGGGCTCCATACACCGATCATAGTATAATATCATTCCGCAGTGCGTGGTGGGCGACGAGCAATAACGCCAACGCGGGAGGCAGCAGTTCCCAGCCGACCAGCTTAGAAACGGACTTCTCGAACCACTCGCCTTACCCGAGACGCAGGTATGTACACACAGAGGACCAATAATTCTCATAATAAAACTCTAATTTCGAACAGATTTTGAATTCATTTTCAATCTATCAATATAAAAAACAGCACATTACATCACTTGTGTGTTATAGGACAATAGACGCGTGCGCGTCACCTCCCCCGCCGCCAGTTCGAAGAGTATCTGCTGACAACAGATGGAGAGCCTCGCCAGCGGTCAGTATATGTTTTGTGGTACTAATATTATATTACACATTTATTGTATTTACATTACTTATTATTTAGCCCTAGCAACACCTTTGATGCCCAGGGTAATCTCACCTGCTGGACTATGGATTTCCTTTCTTCTTTCTTTCTTTCTTCTCCTTTCCTGTCTGGCTTGCCTTTCGAGGTCTGGAGGGTATATATCAGTTATAGTTTTGTTTTACAGTACAAGATGCATATACTAGATATTAAATTAATGATTTACTTTTCGCAGAGCTCTGGCAACACTAGTCCTATAGTCCTGCAAAGGTTTTACCATCAAAATCAACAGAGAAGATCGCGAGTCGATCTCCATTCCACGCCTAGGCATAGAAGGTAAGTGGCATTGTCACTACTCACATTCTAACTCACTCCACACAGAATACACAGATCCTTCTTCTATCCCCTCGTTTTCACCACGAAACAAGTTATAAAACAAGTTGTAAACTTGTTTATACAAAACTTGTTGAAGACTAATGAAAACAATACTTGTTTTATACATGTACCTCAGATACTTTTTCGTTCACATAGTATGTATGGCCAACAAGTCGTAAACAAATATAAAACACATTTACGTTCACACTGTAGCGTGTGACATATTGCAACTTGTCAAATACATGTTTTATACTTGGGTGAAAACGATGGGAAGATCCAAGTTAATAGAGACCACAATAGATGCTGGTGGATTCAGAAAACCTGTATAGGGACTTTAAAGGTTTACGGAATGCAACATTGTCCAAGAAAAAACACTAGTAAAAAGCTATTTTTTTTACTACGCGAGTATAACTACTCTAATAAAGTGCACTTTATCTATACTAATACTATAAAGCTGCAGAGTTTGTTTGTTTGTTTGTTTGTTTGAACGCGCTAATCTCTGGAACTACTGGTCCGATTTGAATGATTCTTTCAGTGTTGGGTAGTCCATTTATCGAGGAAGGTTTTAGGCTATATATCATCACGCTACTACTTAAGGGAGCGGAGCATTGATAGTAAATGTTAACAAATTCGGCAATTTTTCATACATATTTTGAGGACTAAAACATACGGGCTCAAAGGGATATGAAGCTTCAAAATATACCCCGGGCGAAGCTGGGGTGGGTCAGCTAGTGAGCAAATATTACGTCAATTTTAAATTGAAGTCTATATAAATTCTTTTACATAAGTATTGTCAAATAACGATTTAAATTCAATCTATAAGACATTACTGTCGGTGGCCCTTACTAAAGACGCCCGTTGTTCCAGTTTAAGTCGAGAGCACAGCGCGGGCCGCTCGCCCGAGCCGCCGCCGCGCACCGGCCGGCCGCTGCCCGCGCTCGCGCTCGAGCCCGGCGCCGAGCCCGAGCCGCCCGCCCTGCACGAGCGGCTGCACCCGCCCTCGCCCCTGCTGCGCACCGACAGGTAACACCGCCCTAGGTGATCTAGCACGGAGCCCCAAGTGAGACCCGTGTGAGCCCCGTGTGAGCCCCGCGTGAGCCCCGCCGGAGCCCCGTCAATCTACAATTAGTTGTTTAAAGCGAACTTTATACAGCACATTTTCGGAACTGTATGCGAATGTTAAATATTATTTTCACAAAATATAATTACGAGTATTTGTGTCCATAATTAATTATCAATGTAAATGATAAAATAACAATAAGTTAAGAAAAAGAAAAATTCTATATTCCTCGTTTAAAGCTAAGATGTCGACCAATTTTTAACGCGTTATAAAAAAAATTGTAATGATATATTCTTCGGCCCTTACTCATAAAAAATAACACAGAGTATATACAGCTGTTATTTCAAAAATTTCCATACAACATTTTTACATAACAGCTGAGTATTTTTTTTATTAGTAAAGCCCATAATGTTATCGGATTGGCAGAGGATAGGATAAAATGGCGCACACTGGGAGAGGCCTATGTCCAACAGTTGTCAGCGGGGGGCTAATTGATTGATTAATAATTAGATGATTAAAACTTGATTGAATTAATTGATAATGATTAAAACCTCTAAATATTACCAACACTATTAATACTAACCGCGATAGCCTAGTGGTATGGGTAATGGACTGATGAGACGAGGTCTCGGGTTCGATCCCAGGTTTTACCATTGCACACACCAATGACTTTTCGCTGCTTTTCGAAGTTATGTGTGTATTTATCGCAGGTTTATAAGTACCCGGTTAATAGCAATAGTCTCGCCACCTATTATTACATTGGAACCTGAACATAAACTGGCGAAATGTGGGTGCAAGCACATCTGTCTACCTCTTCGGGGATATAGGCGTGAGTTTATGTTATGTTATCTAACGTGATTGATGTGGTCCAGGCTATCGGAAGGTCGCAGTCAGAGCCTGACCCGCGCGGAACTCCGCAACGGATACCGCGCGGAAGTGGCCGCGCCCGCGCCGCCCAACCCGCCGCCGAAACTGCATCACGACGACCAGGGTGAGTACACTAGCCGGGCTATATGTATATCTCTAAATAATATCTTTACTATATTATATTTAATAACATTATTTTCAACGCAACTATACTAGTTTCAAATTACAGGGTTATTGATACAAATGAAAACGGGAGTCTTTACTCGGGGCATTTTAGTACCGTATATTTAATAAATGACATTATTTTGAATGCAACTACACTAGTTTAGCAATTGCAGGGTTAAGTTAGTATTATTCTTTTTCACTACAAATGAAAATTACGGTCTTTACCCTGGGCATTTTAGTACCATGCGATAAATTAAATAAATAAAATTATTTTCAACTACTAGCCGCGTAGTTCATGATGTAGCGTGGTGGAGGGCCAAAAATGTTGCCTTTTTTTATCAATTTGCTCGAATACTGTAGCAAATTCTTAACCATCCCTGCAATCGGAGAAGGGGGGGGGGGGGGGTTGTATCTCAGTATAGTACTATATGTACGATACTAAATATATAGTACTCTAAAATTTCTTTCACTTTCTGGCGCCCCATAAAAGTAGTTTGCCCACCACAGATGTAAATAGTCAAGTTAAAAACTATTTATACTTCATTGACTATTAAAGCGGCACTTATAAAACTAGACTAATGTTTAGACAAATTTTCTTCTCAACAAAAGATTTTCTTCTCAACAAAAGATTTTCTTCTCAACAAAAGATTTTCTTCTCCCTCTGCGGTAATCCCAGTTACATCCAACGCTTTCACCTCGGGAATCTGGGGTCCGCTTCACCAATCTAACTGCCGATTTGGCTAAACTACGATATTTTCCGTGAAGCGACTGCCATCTGACCTCCACAACTCGACGGGGACGAAAGGCGATATCGATGCATTGCAACTTGACCAGTTGCACTTAACGGCTTAACGTGCTATCCGAGACACGACCTAACCAATGCAAATACCGATTCATGTATATTTGCACTGAGCGGGTATTGAACCCACGACTCCCGCGTGGCGTCCACGTTCACTACCACCACGGGGCTGTCAAAACCCGAGATATGTCATTATAACTGTGCAGTTGCGTTCAAAATCTATGTCGGCAGTTTCCACAGTTTACAATGTACTATGAAACTTTTGTTCGCTAACTTTTCACCAAGAGCATTGAGCAGGGTTGTTACGTTAAATGTTACATCAAAACATATTGGTCCATATACAATGATCAACTCAACGAGTGTTGTCTGCTGTGCAATCCTCTAAATATATAGAGTCAAGCGCAGCGCTGCGACAGCTTTGATAGAGATCGTCATTTATTTATTTTATTTTTTAACTGAATGCACAGTTTATTGTACAAAGGCGGATTTAATGCCAAAGGCATTATCTGACAGTCTACCTTAGGGTGATGCAGAGATGCGTTGAGGTAGGTGCAGGCAAAAAATTAACCATGAACTATCAAAGATAAGGAAATACTCAAATTTGTACACAACAATGATATCACATAACAGAGATCGTCATTGGTGGATCTGCTGTGACGTCACCCAGTTCGACCAATGGCAATCTCTGTCAGAAATGTCGCAGTACTGCGCTCGGCGCTGTATACTTAGAGAATTGCACAGCTAAAGTTAACGCGAATATCAGTCATTGAAATATAAACTATTTTTTAACCATGGCAGCTGCAAAGTGGACGAAATGTCGGGTCAAATATAAGTAATATCAATAAAAAAAGCGTATCTAATAATAAAATCCGTCAAAAAGTGGTTTCATTTCAATTAACGAATCTTGCAAAAAATTAAATTACATTTTGAAGAAAAAAAAATTAAACAAAACAAATATAATTAATTATGAATGCGTTTTACTATAATGAGCACACGAAAAATAACTTAATTTGTATTTTCTTCTTGTTAAAATATATTTTTTAACAGAGCTTATTAAATTAAGAATTGTGAAAGAGCAATAAAAGTTGCGTCTGTTCTTATTTTATCGTTTTTATTTATTTTTAATTATCCACCGAACCTATAATACGAAATGATTTGACTATTAAATATTATGACGTCACAGTAATATATTTCATACAAGTTTCTTTATAACTTACCGTTTTGACGTTTAGTAAAAAGTAACTAATTTGACTAGACAATCAAATATCTAATTTTATTCATCGTTTATGTAAACTGTGGAAACTCATAATGAGGTACATCGTTATGAAGTAATTGTTTTTATATTTGTAATATACAATACAGATACACAATGTTTAAGCAATTTCCTTAAGAATCTACCTACGAATAAATATTCATAATAAACTTATATTCGCTACCGCCCGCTATTTTTATCTTATCATTTGTTTTATAAGAAGTTACTAATATCGCGTGCAGAAGCGAATATTGCAGAGTGCTAGTATTTCAAATTGGGACTCAATATCACACTTTAGGTTGAATTTTAAATGTCACACTCACTTGTACTCGAAAAATGATAAAGGTGTACACTTCTGCTTTTTCACTCGATTTGTTGAATAATGTGCATAATTTACTGGTCACTCCATATGCCACATAAAATATGGGCGATGGCCAACTATTAAAATTTCAAGTCGTGACCACGGGTGCTGCAACGCATCTGAAACGTCGGCAGAAATAGTAAGTTCCATGATTTAATCGCGAAAAGTCCCGAATCGTTGTATAATTATTAAAATTTGTTTGACAAATAAGAAATATATTAAAATTCTCAACAGAAATTCCAAAGAAAATCTTATAATAGTTTTGTAAACTACTTTTTAATGTCGCCATTCCACGGTCTGCGATTTCACACACGGTACACGTCAGCGACGATGACGCGACTATGCACCTTGGAATGGGGCTCGTGTGCAGACACATTTGTCACTGTATAACTCGGGACTTATTTCTTGGAACTAAAATGTACTCAAAATTTGCTCTAAATGCGCAGCTCATGTTTTCTTGGGTCTTTTGAGGATAGCAAGAGGTGCTACTGCGATGGATGACCTCAAATTCACCAAATATACATTATTACAAAACAATCTGCGCTCGCCAGGTCCTCGTTTATCTTGTAACTAGGGCTTAAATATGTATCCCTAGGTATACATATGTCCGTGTACGCGACCGTGAATCCTCATACCATGGAAAACCGGTGTAAAAGTGACAGTGTGATGTTGAGTCTCAATGGGTACAAATAAATACAAATATTATAAGTGTACAATAATAATGTATTTATGATTGACGATACCTTATTCTGATGACGAAGGAGGGCAGCCAGCCTCCGACTACCGTCTTCAATATCAGTTGAACAAGTACAGGTCGCGGGCCGCGTACTCCGGTGCGGCCTGCCGCTCTGCGCGCGCACTGTGCCTCAATGTGTGAACTGATTGCAATCTGGTGGGCTACTGACGTCTCCAACTATATTATTTCAATCTTATCGTTACCGACATATTCTTGACCTAGTGACGTCACAAAATGTATTCTATATGCGCAGTATGTGTCTTTTGGATGTCTTTTGGGTGCTACGACCGCGAAGAAGCTCCAAATCTTACAATCGCTCTAGCGACAAAGCCCTTTCAATAAAGAGAAGAAAAGAATCTCTAAAGATGGTTTTAATATAAACCTGTTACAATTGATTATTTTCCCGTAAAAGCTTATTAATTAGAAAAAAAATACATATTTTCACTTTGTTAGCTTAAAAAGTGTGCGTGAAACGGTCGGTCACGTGACTTTCTGCACGTGACGTCATTAAATAATACCAACGAAAGTTTCCATTACGCTAAGTAAAATTTTATAGTTAAGTGCGTCACGCGAACTGTCAACAGATTTTTTGCGATTTGCCTCATGTGAAAGACAGATAAAAAAAATCTAAATTTTATTTTGTAATAATAAAATATTTTAAATTCATCTATTTGTGAAATGCATTTCGTATTGTTATTATTTACGTATAAGCTATCGTATACAATACATTTTGTATATTTTTTGTAATAATTGTCAAATACCCAATTCACCAATTATGTTGATTATGTTAAACCAATCTACTTGTGGCAGGGCGACGTTCCTCTCGCGACGTGGGCTCAAAATATGTGCTGGGAATTATACTTTGTGACTTACATAGTGAGAATTGGATCATCGCCGGCTTCCGTCAGGATATTAACGTAGTGTGGTCTGACTGGGTCAAACATTATATTTTACTGTGGTGGATATATTTATTTAGTTTAATTTATTTTACACAGTACACAAAAGTGCTCAGGGAAGACATTCCTCCGAGTCTGATTCACACTATGAAAGTAATGTAAGATTGAAATAGTATCGCTAAGAGATGATAGTATGCCACCTGTATAACAGAAAATATTCATTTTGTTTTAACATATTTTTTATTTGTTTGTGTTGCATTTAACTTTTTTTAATATTTCTGAACAATTTTCCTTAACAAAAATATAGGTACTTTCAGGTTTATATTTCAAAAGAATCTGTGATGATATTAGATTGTTTTGGTAATTTATTGATTAGCTAATATTTATATAAATAAATAAATTCTAAATTGTTCTTAGAACATAGTTTTACTTTATCAAACAAATAAATAAAAAAAAATTGCAATCAATTCACAAATCACCATCATTTCCATGAAGTCTGTTTCAACCCTTCCATGTTGTACATACAGCGTGTGTAAAACCATAAAGTTATGGGACTTATGCTTCAGACGCGCTCCTGTGTGCTTCGCGGATATATGCTTTTGCACAAACAACGTATCAAAGCCATAGAGACCTCTTATATATATTCCTAACTAATAAAGATATACTGTTACAATCACCCGTGAATTGTGACCTTAAAGAGGTCTTAAAGGTACCTTAGTAGGGCATCTATTACATAGTGCCCCACTAAGGCAGTTCATCGTATGCACTCCTCTGTCCCGGGATCCTTTCCTTCCCAATATGGGAAGGAAAAGATCCAGAATTCATACATTCCCGTAGCACATAAATGTATATCTTTAGTAATTATGAATATCACTCAAAAAAATTATTATTCAAATATATGTTTTGAGTTTAATACATAATGTGTGACAGATCGAAAATAGTCGACAGCCTGGCACTAATAAATTTATATAAATTCATAATTTTGATTTTCAATTTATTTGCTTTCACTTGACATAACAAGCTGACGTCCGCTAACACACATACACACACAGTCATACATATACAATTAATTGTTGTAATTATTTATTATATATATATTAATTGTTATACTCACAGATAAAACTGTTGTTATGAGTAGGTATATATTTAGTATAATTTATAATATTTCTATAACTTCAACTTAAGTTCACTAATCCGGCCGTAGCTTTACCCCTCGTTTACACCGAGATTTGTAGTGAAATTGAAGACTTTTAGTAAACTGATCAAAACACAACTTTTTTTATACACGTATCTTGTATACTTTTTCGTTCACATAGGATGTATAGCCAACAAGTCGTAAACAAGTACAGAACACATTTGCGTTCACACAAGCCTATGACATACTGCAACTTGTCAAATACATGTTATATACTTAGGTGTAAACGAGGGGCTATAATGAACGATGAGTACTCTGATCACATAATTATGTATTGAATTCAGTTATAATAAGGAAGCCTATAGTTGAAACTATTCAGACCCGGTATCGACAATATACGGACGTTACATGTATATTATCGATATTCTTACTATTTTGTAGCATATTATTGTCAGCATATAAATATCTAACAAAATTCATCGACAGCTTTTCAAATTTATTGTTTCGTCATACAAATACTTGATGTTATTGTGTTATTAAAACGCTATGAGGAATGATTCGTAGTCTATGGTACAGTTTATGGCTATATTGTGATTTAATTCTATGAACAAACATTAATATATTATAGACACTGTGTCATTTGTTTTCATGTAACGGATTCGAAAGCTTTTACTGAAACCATCTGAAGGCAAATTCTCTTAATAAAAAACTATTCTGTCAAAATTAAATGAAATGTCACAAGCAAAAAGTTCTTGTAGTACAATTTTCGAATAAGAACATGGACATCGTGATTATTTTTAACATATCTAGGCTTACTTTTGAAAAAAAAAGCGTAATAACGCACGAGAATGATTCCTCTTTGCGTTGAAATTGTGATCGATTTTGACATTTCATTTGGTTTTGACAGATCGAGACTGAATTTTGTATAAATTTTTATTATGGTAATTGGCCGTCCGATGTAATAAAGAAACACGAAGTAGCAACTCAGTATAATAATAGGCATTAAATTTTATAAATAATAATAATAAAAGTGCTTATTCAGTAATTGCTTACATTATTTTGCAAGTGATTTGCAAATGATTCATCTGCTGTATAGTTAAAACCTTTTGTCTCTAATTATTCATCTTTTACTAACTCAAGAGTCATGTTGTCTTAGTATACTTGTGAATAACTGTACACCTAGAAACATTCCTCATTGCGTGATCTGTGCTTTGCCGCTGTCCTTCCGCCCCACACATCGCCTGCCCATTCGTAGCTCTGTCACATGCCTCGCTACTCTAAACACGACCCTAACACCAAGCTTGTAAGGGCTATATCTGTGTACACCGGGTACGTATCGCTTGGGAAGCGTTGCCAGTATTTACTATGCATTATGTTCTTCTTTTGAAATATTTTTGAATGAATGGTTTACAGGTTATCTTGAAGTGTACTGTCAAATAGAAAATGTATTCATTGTTGATATAAAATTTATTTACTAAAAGTCATTATAGCATCCCTTGTAATTTCTCGTTTATTAATATTAATAATAATCATAATAATAATATTTATTTATCACAAAAAAAATTACAAAACTGTTCTTATTTACTAAAATATTTCAAATTTTTGAAACTTAAAAGTACGTGAAACTGGATCCCAAACTAGGCTGAGGCCTGTATTTTGGGACACACAGTGCTCATTTGTAGAATAAACAATTTGTTAATAGACCAATAGGGATTATTGTGGGTTCATGGGTTGAAGTTCAACCGTAATCATTATTGAAAAATCAGCATATGCATTAATATTAGTAAAAATATTGCTTACACTTAAGCTCTGAAAAAGCTACTAAACAAAAATAATAATATCTATTTACAAACAGATGACAAAGAGGTATTGAGCTGTTTTGTCTATTGTTATTTATGTATTTCAATGTTTGGCTTGGGAAATAAGATGAAAAATCATATGATTACTTGATAGTTTAGAATTAACTCATATTTGTCACTATATTATTCATAAATTTATCTCGATAATGATAAATCTAACAAAGTATATCTAAACATGACATCACGCTTCCACTGTTTCTAGAGAGCACCCTGTAAACTGTTCTTCAATGTAAATAACACTAGCGAGGTGTGTCTGCTACACCCTTCATCACATCACCATCACGTCGGTAGCTTCGCTCATAACATCAGCTGCATAACATACTGACTCTTTGGTTTTTAAATTTGAGTAGAATTTAGCGTGATTTTAACACACATGGAATGTTTTTGGAGTTGGCAACACTGTTTTTTCATCATAAATGCGAGTCAGTTGAGTGTGTGTTAAAATTAGCGCAATATATTATGTCCGTTGT
The DNA here is from genome assembly GCA_963662185.1 of Eilema griseolum. Classification (NCBI taxonomy): domain Eukaryota; kingdom Metazoa; phylum Arthropoda; class Insecta; order Lepidoptera; family Erebidae; genus Eilema; species Eilema griseolum. The sequence continues at coordinate 3,868,003 of OY759232.1, forward strand.
TATAATCATAAATATAGAAAGGGTTTTGAATGAAGAGGTAACTGAATTTTTAAAAAATATTAGTTCCATTAGACCATTTCTGTATTTTAATACACTATTGTATTGACCTGTTGCTGATTTGACTTTAAAATTCAAAGAATACCTTATAATGATATTGCAATTGCAATTTCTGGCGCCAGGGTGCAGCACTAGCGCGCCAGGTCGTTAAAAGCATAAGTCGCTGAATTTTAAACAATGTCAAAAAAATTACAAGTGACAAGACAAAGTTTATTTACTGCACGTACTAGTGGCGCCCTCTGAGCCTACTTTTGCGTAAAATCCTCTATTGAATTTTGTTGAAAAGAAAAGAGACCTAAATATCAGCAACAGGTGGACACAAGATCTTATCATGTCAAAGTAACACTTAGTAAACTCACATTTTTCAATAGCGTAGCTATAGAGGCCGTTAGTGCCGACACCAAAGAGTCAGTATGTGTCAGAGCGGGCAGAGCGGCCGTTCGATCGAGTTGGGTCGATGGGAGGTGGGGAGGTAGGAGGGATAGGCCAGGGTTGTCGCACGTGGGATGTGTGTCGCAGGCTGGCTGCACTCGCTGGCCGGGCTGGTGAAGCGCCGGCTCAGCGGGTACGTCAAGTGGCATCACGTTGCAGCGCGCCGGGACACGCACCACAACCACCATCTGCAGCACAGGTGCGTACTGCTTCTACTTGCTTTTATTTTTTGGGCATGTATGTCAAGCAGATTGAGGATGTTTTGCAGAAAGTTTAGGTCAAATGTACCCTCAATGTGTGTGTGGAAGGTATGCCCGACTCGTAGTAGTAGAAACATGTTTTGTGGTCTATTCCGGTAAGAAGGTTAAAGGGGGAAGTGAGGAAGGCTACCATTGGGGTAAGCGTGAACAGTCAGACCTGAATGTATGTTTCTTTTTTTAATTTTTCTACGTTTGTGAATATCAAACATCCTCTCATCTTGCGACGTTCAAATTATATTACAATGTTGGTTCAGTTCTGATACCAACAAATTAAATTAAAGAGTCAGTTTCTTTCTGAACTAGCTACGATTTGAGCGTTCAAAACCGTTTCATGAACTGAAACCGAGTCATGAATGAATGCACAAAGAATGTGTTTAAGTTTTTTGCCACAAATTTCAAACAAGTATTTCATCTATTGACAGATGGGGCAATAGCGAGAGTTGGAGTATGCCCGCGTCCCCCTTGCCGCCGCGCGCTCCGCCCCCACGCCCCGCCGACTAGCGCCCCGCCCCCGCGCCCCGCCTTCAGCAGACACATGGCGTCCAACACTTCACCTTACTTAGAAGAAACCACACTACTGTTCCATTGAAAACTGCTTTGGAAGTGATATAGAAACTAAAGAAGATTTGTGAAATTGTGCCTTCCCAGTATGTTGAAAATCAATCTAAGTTGGCTCCAAATACGATTTTATTGTTACGTGATATAATTATTAGTGCATTTGTAGAGATAATTTGACATCGTTTGGGGGTAAGGTATTTTTCAACCGCATTGTAAAGTCAGTTAGAACACTTTCTGTCATAAAAAGGGTTTGAGATGTTATTCGATTTTCACACTTTAGAGCTTCGCATTAAAAAGCAATATCCCGGTAAATTGTATTTGTAGCTAACGTCACAGTTTTGAACAAGTTGATATACTTGTCATGTGTAATATTCACTTCCTTGAAGTAATCATAAACTTCTATTGTCTATTGTAAAATTGTCTATTGTCAAATTCGAAATATAAAATTACAAGTCATGAGGCCTCACACATTGTAAACGGTTCTATACAAATTACTATGAATAAGTAACGGAAAAATACCTTAATAAAACAGATCACTGGCTTTGGACTTCCATACTGTAATTTTTTAAAACACAATCTTCAACACAAAACGTAGTAAGATGTTGGTGCCATGTGTCATCAACCAATGTTGTTCAAAGTTACGCTAGTATTTATTATAATGATGTTTGATATTGCTTTGTATTTTATTATTGCTTAAGGCAGCGTTTGCACTTTGATTAGTGATCAGTGCGAATTCATACCTTTCTGGAAATCATGCAGAAAAACTCTCACTCCTCACGAATCAAAATGTAAACGGGGCCTAAGGTGTGGTTTCCGTGCACACGTGTGATATGACAAGCGACTTACTGTAGCATTTATTCAGTGGTGGTATACAGCTACTACTGTAACATTACTATTTAAATAGAATTCTATTTATGTACCAATAGGGAGCAGGATAGGAACAAATATAAATTAAATCATGTAGCATAAAACTACAGTCCCAACTGCACAAAGAAATTAATTCAAACGTGGCGGTGGCTGGTGGCGGGAATGAACTATCACTTCCCACTGACATATTCACACAGTCTACATTATACCCGTGCGAAGCCAGGGCAGGGACCGGGCTACTCAAGTCTTTTTTTTACGTGCTCAAAATCCTCACGGATACCTCCCCACCGGAGCCGGTGGAAGATGTTATGTCGGGCTCGAACCGACTAAAACGCACGCCGCCTGTGGGTCGTTTTGGTTGCCGAAGGTGAGGTTGACGGGCACATCCCTCGCACCCTGGCTGACCCAGGCCCTCTCCTGGGCTACTCAAGTCTGGGATATATAGGTTTTCTATTGTGTAATCATAATTGTTTTATCTTTTGCTAGAACAAATGTCATACTAATGTTATAAAACAAAGAATACTTTAAAAAATGTAACACATTTTATGTTTGATAACATTATTAGTATATATAAAAAATTAAGTTTTTTGTAAAAATATTATATTTTTATACAAAAATACGTAGCTTTGTAGGTTTTCACAGTGAGAGTGAGTGAGAGTCAAAAAGTCGCAAGTTCAAGTTTTCCAATCGTGCGCATGGAAACCACACCTTTACGTGTAAATAGTTTATAGCCGTGCAGTATTAAAGCAACGGTATTGGCTACGTATCCGTAAGACCTCAAAGTTTGGACCTCATCTGTAGACCTAATTTTAAAAACCATTTATAGATGAAGATCAAACTTACCTCATTTCAAGAATAATTCATAAATGAGGCCCAAACTTATCTCATTTTAAGAATAATTCATAAATGAGGTCCAAATTTTGAGATTGAACGGGTACATGGCCATGGTATTTGAGAAGGCTTATCGCGTGATAATAGATACTTAGCACATGTTCATAATTACACGTTCAAATGAATATTTTGGAACAAACGCGTTTAGTGTTAATATAAATATCTAATCAGTGTGGAATTGTGACGTCTCGCGTCTGTAGATTAACAGAAGTTAATATTTTGAGATATACATTACTTAATACCCGACTGCGGTTGCAATATGTTGGTATAAAATCGGCCATATTAGAAAATAAGGTTTGATTAATTAGTTGGCAACATTTATTCATTAAAATAGTTTGGTAGCGTTTGAAAATATAGGCCATAGACAACAGCAATTTTAAAAATCGAAATGATTACCTGCAAGCCTACTAAGACGCACATTCAGAAAAAGAGAGATGAGGTTATTAAACACCAGTGTATAGCTCCATTTCTGTATTTTTGAAACTCTGCCCGAAACTCAATGGCTTATGCAATTTTTTATTTATTTAACTTTAACTGTATAATAAATACAAACTTTAATAATCATTAGTTGCCAAACTGCATAGCAATTTGTCGGCATTAGAACCAGTATAGCATGGCACGCCATAATTCAAAAGGTTACAAAGTTTTAAAGTAGAATTCTAATTTATAAACTCAAGATTTGAACAGACTTATGAAAATTGGATTTCGAATACCTAATGTACCCTATGGTACCTTTTTTTAAAAATATACTTTATCACGTCGATCTTTACCGATAGATGTGTATCTTGCTTTTTAGCCTTACTGTTTCATTAAAAACCACAGCATCGCTACCATGCCGTATTTGTAAGCGATCGTGTTTTGGGCCGCTATCCAGAGTGAGAGGGATGGAGCTGTATAAACTGTATAGCTCTATCTCTCTTTCTTTCTCTCTGAATCGCGGGGATGCTACTCGCAGTTTGCACGTCGTGGTACATGATAATTGATAATACTCGTATAATCCAGCAAAATATTTTTTATTGGTCGTTTTTTTGTATACACAGTACGTAGTCGGGTAACAAAATGTGGAATCTAACCTCTTTGTTAAGAATTTTCTTCCTGTATTTATTTTATAGCAAGAAAATTCAATGTGGATGGTTAGATTCTTACAAAAACATATGAAATGATCACATATGTGCAACATGTATATTATAACGCAACGTTGTGTCTATCGAAGCTATTACTTCAGTAGTGTGCAATATTTAGCTAATAACGCTATACCTATACCACACCGAAAGAGTTAGACAGAGGTGTGTTGAAACCCATTTGAGTAGCATTTTTTACCAACACTTCTACTATAAGGCATTTCATTGAAGTAGATATAGGATTCAACTTATGCAAATTTCTTTTTTCCTCTTATTTCATGTTATACTTTCTTTTTGAGATTCCAGTTTCCAATTTCTAGCAAGACTGATCTTTCTTGACTTCGAACTAAGTATTTCTTTATATTCTTATCTCGTCTCATCTCATGTTTTATCGTCTCAGATCTTTACTCCCAACTTTCATATCTTCTTTACTTGCTAGTCCTCTAATATTCTGGTTTTAAACATTGTAAAGTCCATTACTGAAGTATAGTGTTCTAATATATTATAGAATCCGTGCAGTGTAGCTTTGACAATATGTACGCGTTGGAATGAGATTGATTTGACACGCTCCTTGTGTGCTGTTGTGCCACAATACGTGAGGTGTTGATAACTAGTGGTAACCGAACAGGTCAGCACATTGCCAGGTTTAACAATATTAGCCTGGTCAGTCGTATGATGGATGACCATTTATAACCCAGTGAGACGCCTCCGTGCCATCAGTGCTCTGTGGGAATTATGTGTGGAAAGCTTCAACCAAATATTATACATCTGTCGAAAAATATATGGATTATTTTTCTCAGAAACATGCACCCGGACATGGCTAGATATGGGTTAGGATATGTTGGTGTTAGGTAACTTGTGATGACGCACGAAGTAAGGGGGCGGGGCTCTGTCTACGTCAGTCGAAACGCCGGCAGAATACTTACTGTATAATTTTACACCGGATAAATCAAGAAAGAAAATTTAGTTCGTACAAGTTTTATTATAATAGTATAAACGTACTAGTTAACTCTGATTTTATACAAACGGCACAGCAGCACACAACACATGGTCGCACTGTAAAGTCGGGGTTGTATTCCTAACTGACAATCACTAGTTATAGACAACTTTTATTGTAAATATCTTGTATATTGTATCGTAAGGCAAATAATGCAGTATAAATAGTGCAATGTTTTATTTGTTCACTGTACTTTTACTGGCTAGGGACTGTGAAGTGAGCTTGATCACAAATTCATCATATAAAAAAACATAAACACAGGGACAGTGATTTTTCTATCAACTGTTTTTGTCACTTGCACTTAATAAAGTATACATATGAATAAGCAAAACTTGTTTCGTATGAAATATTTTTTAAATTCTGTTTATAGAATCGCTGAGTTGCGACTATTTCGGGTTTTCATTCATTTATATTTAATCAGAATTTGATTTCAATCAAACGAGAATCTATCAAAATCTCACACACAATGATACCTTTGTATTGTCAATATCCAAAATCATTTGAAACATGCAAGCCGTTTTGTAGGAAGCTACATTATTTGGACCGCCACTGTAATCAAACTGATTCTTTCCTTCGTCCTTCATCAGTAAAAGTGCATGTCGCATGAATTAAGTTACAGCTTTTATCTAATACTAATTGTAGTATTTAATTGTACATTTTATTTCTTTTAAATATTTTGACCAAATGTATAGAGTAAAATCGGATATATTTTTGTTGGCCTCGAGTGTACGAATATTGTGTAGCTCGAATGTTTGTCACGCAATCGATTTATTAATCGATATATCGGTTATGTTACTGAATTTCGATTTACACAATCATGTACTAAGAGAAAGGTTGTGAAATAAGTATTAAGTTTGTTCAACTCTCGATTTCAAGCTTAAAGCATCTGTAATTTAACACAGTAAAGTTCAAATTCCCAAAAAAAAAATTATGGACTATCAGATATTGTTGATGCTTTGAGAACTTATTTAATGCTTTTTGGAGCAACCTTAGTGATTTGCACGGCGTGTCGCACGCTGGGCGATGGTACTCGGCAGCTCATTTACAATTTTTGATAAACATTTGTCGCTGTTTAAACATATAATAATATCAACTGATATAACAGTCAATTTCCCTCTGCCATGTTCGATTTTCAAACTAGCTTTCTTATAAATGGTTTTGAGGTTATATTGGCGCCACTGAGCAGTCGATACTAGCGCCCTCTAGTCCGTGTCACGCTGCGTGCAGTCAAGAGGAGACTATATTTATATAAATCTATTTAATAAACAACGATTAACTTGTTTTCTATTATGATTATTGCAATAATTATTATTTTATTGTGTATTATATGGATCAAATTTTAGTTTGTGTTTTAATTAAATCCTTTTGAGTTTTGACTAGTGTAACTTTTGTCAAGAATTCCGCCCGTATTTATTTGATGGAAGCCTGGTTGGCAAACTCGTGTCTGAGTTGACATACCAAATATTCAGTAATTGGTTGTCTGTTAGCCGTCAATCATGTTCAACTAATGAGCGCACGATATTTTGTCTTTTTTTTACGTGCGCAACATCCCCACGGATACTCACGCATGAGCTGTTTGTTAATTATGTGCTCGAACACTTTGCACAGCACTGAGGTGACGGCTATGGGTCGATAGTTGGCTGGCTCCGAGCGATCCCCCTTCTTGGGAATCGGCTGAACATTCGCCTCTTTCCAAGGCAAAGGCACTGTACCCGAACTGTAAGACAGCCGGTACAGGCGCGTAAGCATTGGAGACAACTCCGCTGCACATTTTTTCAAAACTACCGCTGGAATACCATCCGGACCACTGGCTTTCCGGACATCGAGTGATTGCAGCACTGCACGAACATCGCGTTGCCTGATATGGATATCAGGCATCGCGTGGTCACTGTCGGGTAGTGTTGGTGGCTGGGTACCACAATCATCGATCCGGGAGTTGGCCGAATTCGATAGAATAAGACATGACACTGGGACCTATAGACCATCTTGATCGCACAATTAGTTGATCAATCTGTATCACAGGAACACGACCACGGAATGTAGAACCAAATGGAAGCTCGTAAACCAGGAATGGAAATAAGTGCGCCATAATGTATATTTTAACCAATCATGTGACACAGTACAATGACGAGTTTGTTCATGATTTTCAACAGAGTACAAGATATATGTCGCATAATTGATTTATATTGAACAGGAAATAAATAAAGTGAACGCATTCAAAACTAAAATTGCTTTATTTAAAAAAATAACATACGTTGTACAATGTTTGTGTTGAAACAACGAAATATAACAAATATAAAACGTTAGAATGTAGTGCGGAATCTTACATATTACTCACACAATGACAGCAGACAAGCTTCGACAAGCAGGCAAGTGAGGAAGCATTCGCAGTAGCTGCTAGCAACAAGATCATAGAGCTGGTGGCCTTCCACGAGCTCTTAAAACAACCCCTCCAGACGATTGGTAATTCGATGACCGGCGTATTGTAAAATAGAATGGTGGAACTTGACGTATTTGACAGTCGTCAACGCATGTCATGTAAACGTCAAATTCCATACATTAGTCATATTATTCTACAATACGGCAGCTCAATAATTAAATAGCTGTCATACTACCAACTGTATAAATAACTTTGTAATACCATATACATATATAGGATTATTATAATAGTAGCCTAGTGGTATGAGTAAGGGACTGCTGAGACGAGGTCTCGGGTTCGATCCCAGGTTTTACCATGGCACACACCAATGACTTTTCGATGCTTTTCGAAGTTATGTGTGTATCGCAGGTTTATAAGTGCCCGGTTAATGGCAATAGGCTCGCCTGGACCTATACAGGCGAAATGTGGGTGCTAGCACCTCTGCATACCCCTTCGGAGATATAGGCGTGAGTTTATGTTATATAGGATTACAAAGTTTACATTTTACAGTTGGCAGTACGACAATCGTCCAATTATGTTTATTGACCTGTTTTAACAGTTCATGGTAGACCAGCTGGACCCTAATTCTTCTAATTGTCAACCATTGTAATACCATTGACACTCCAAAAAATGCCATCAAATTTTAGACTCTATTAAGGCAGCCCTAAAGTTCAAAATGAAATGAAATTCATCACTGGCAAGATGCCATATAATTTGTCGAGTGAATGAATGACTAAAATTAAATGGCATTTTTTACAATTTCTGTGGTATTACATAATCGGGGTCCTGCCATACATTATAGAACATTCTTTTCTGGTTTCTATTTTATTATAATTATAAATCATATATCATTATATTACGAATACAAGTATCAGCACCCCATCTCATCCGAAGGGTGTCGTAAAAGGCGACTAACGGGAAAATACACAAACGAATGTCACTGCGGGAGAAGGAAATCTCGAAATGAAATCCTGTATAAACTCTGGCCAGCCAGGAAACAGGCCAAAGCCTCCAGCAGTGGACTGTGGTAGGATAATTGATTAATTTTATTTTATTGAAATTGCTACTGCAATACGATTCTTAAGTTTTAGTTTCAAAATTTTTAAGAGAGCAATACACAGTTACATATTTATTGTCATGCAAATATAATAAATTCTCAATTTTTATGAAAATGAAATCGTTTTGAATGACTTCTTTGTAAAGATTCTCTAGCTACAAAAGAGTCACAATGAAATAATGTTTTATAAAAATTGTCATATATTTTTATTAAGGCAAAATAAACACAAAAAATAATGTAATTCAATTTCAGAATCAGAAGAATATAGCGATTATCAAATATTAATAAATGTATTATAAGGTCTTTTTAGTAGCAGCTACCGTTCAATAATTTACAATTACACAACACATCAATAGATAAAATAACCACAATAATAGAGAACTAGGTACCTACATAACATAATAATTTTAACAAATAATGTAACACTCTTTGGTACAATAAACAGGCGTCATTATAACTATCTTAGACCAAATACAATGTTTGAACGGACATTGTGCATACAAAGTGCTTATAGTGAAAAGCACTGATATCTTACAGGGGCCCGATTCTGCTAATTTTATGTCATAATAAAACCATTGTCATATTATTTACATTGACATGTAAATTTAGACTTTACTATCATGCTGTTAAAGCCTTAAATGAAATGGCATCTTCTAGTCTAGAGTAAATGAAAAATATAGATTTTTTTTACACTTAATTTTGAACTTTAAGCCTGTACGGATAAAGTATGAATTTGAATGTCATTTTTTGCATTGTCAGTGGTGTAACAGTGGTTTTGCTTTGACATAAAATTAGCAAAGTCGGGTGCCAGGTGAATATACACCACTATGAGTATCCTACCACCGATGCATATCTGAAAAAGCCGACCCTTTTGTGGGAAAAGGCTCAAAGATGATTACGCACACAGCCACATAGGGACGTGCATGCTCAATTACTTGTAAAAGAAAGAGATAGAGACTCCGAGCAGTCTGTTGTAGTGTGTACAAAACGAGAAATGAAGTAAACAGTACTCATCTCTTTCACACTAACTGCATGTCAAATTACTGTTTCACTCACACATCGTTGCGAAATTAGTGATAACATACCTTTTATTTGGTCCAAGATTTTTCTTTTATTAATAGCTATTAATTTTATAAATATATTTTTTATAAAATTAATGGCGATACGCCTATGTCAATTTTTTTCAACAATCTCAAAGATAGTAGATACAGTCAGTAACAAAAACATATAACACGTTCCAATAAATAATTTTTAAATTATTTGATAAAGTCACATTTAAATTAAAATTTTATTTTTAAATTGTCTATTCCTGATCAATTCCCAGACTGATTTTTTATTTGGCATAATTTTCTATCTAAAATAGATCGGTCTGATGAGCAATAATGTTCTCCATCCAAGTTGATTGTAAAGCTTATAAGAGGCAAAATTAATGATTTATAGAAGGGATATTAAAGGAAAATCACATTTGCAAAGTACTCATCATATTATAACATTTATAGCCTCAACTCGTACTAGTGTATTTAAAATTAATGTCTACAACATCACATATAGGTAACCATAACAAAATATAAAGGTATATTTATAAGTACATAAGTACAGTTTCATTTATATGAAATAGCTAAAATGATAAAGCTAGGTAGGTATTTCATGAAGGTCTCTCAATATATTATTTTAGACCATCCGCTGCGTGTCACGCCTACGGGAGCCCTTAAATCGTGCAAATCGTTCTTATTTTATAGCAAAACTAGCTCCATGTTATTTGCACGAAACTAGCTACATATTATTTGCACGAAACAAGTGTCTGCTTAATGCATGTCACACGAGGCAGCGAACTGCCTCCCTTCCCATTTTCATAATAACGATAATGACAGTCAGTCATAAAAAGGCATACTTAGATAATAATAAGTATAGCTGTCTTTTCATTTGAAATTATGTTAACAGTAAAATCTGGTGACAATAAATACCGGCGTAGATTTATAGAGAGAATCGAATATTGTAAAGGACAGCTTTGTGCCTACAAGCTATATTTAAGCCTAATTACAACTACAATAAATAAATCAACAACACAAAAGCTCCTCATTCAACAGCCTTGCCCCCAAATTCTATCATTTTTATGTCATACATAACAAAACCACAGACACTACAAAAATTATTATTTTAGATTGTATTCATATAGACTTAAATTTCAAAATTAAATGAAAAACAGTTCGTTTCATTTCTTCATTCACTATAAAAGATGCCATTCAATTTTAGACTTTCACAGCATAACAGTAAAGACGAAAATTAAGTGGCATGTTTTGCATTCTCTGTGTTGAGTGGTTTTTTTATGACGTAAAAATAGCAGAATCTGGGCACTGTATTCTTTCCTAACAGCTATCGCACAACTGACTAGTAACACTCTGTTAGAGGACGCGGCGCAGTGAAAACAATCGTTAATATCAATATTCATGCAGTGATGTGCATTCAATGATCTCAGGGATTACCATAAAGAGTTAAAGCGTTAGTGTTTTTGCTAGAAAGAAAGATTGAGCTATATAGGTTGCATAGCTCCATCTATCTGTCTCGCTTAAAATACAAACACTTTAATATAAGTGGGCTAGCCACGGTACTCGTAAGTCCATTCATATTAAAACAGGTGAACAACACACTGGCGTTTATAAACAATCACTCATAACGAACCATAAGGTCTCTCAGTAGAATTAATCTACCGAACCAGCGAAAGAATCATTTTACAATGGTTTATTTATATTACTTAATATGTTTATAATTTTCTTTACATAAAAAAAAAAATTGATGTTCATATGTGCTTTTTATGTGCCAAAACTGAATATATGAAATTGATTCTATGAGGCTGATTTGTAAGCACTAAGCAGTGAGAGTGAACGAGATGCTTTGAAAGCACCAAGTGCGTCATCCCTTTTCCACTCAATACATTCAAATGAGAGAAAGGGAGAAGGCGCTTAGTAGACAAATGCATTAAGCGTTCATACACATAATAAGGTAATATTACAAACAATCTTAGTCACTCATAGTCAAGTTAGACATTGATATTGTCTATGAACAAAGATAAAGGCGTTCATTAAAGCAACGCAAGCGTATCTCATATAAACTAAAAGGTATACACATATACATATACCACACAAGTGTATTACTCCACCCTCCGGCCACTTGGATCCTATGGCTATAATCCCTTGAGATCCTAGTATATTTTTTTTACTTTATATCCCATGTGAATAATATTTTTTGCATATTCTGGCTCCCATGGGATCAAGTTAGCATATCGTACCGTAGTGTTAGTGTCCACCTTGTGTATTCTGCATTGTTTTGTATAGTATAACTATTTAACACTAGATGTCACTAAATGTAATAGGGACGTACTCAGAGGCAGAGTATATCGCCATCTAGCTTCGAGTAAAATTATATTTGGAGACACTGAAGCTTATCAAGCTGTAGACAGGAACAACACTGACAGCGCCTGCGATAACGTAAGGGTGGGCCTGCACGAGTACTTTGGCCGCCTTCTTTCTGTGTTTGCACTATGGTACAGTTCTACATCGAGCAACTAAAAAGCTTTTGATCAATGCAAGGCTTGTTTATGTATATGCTAGATACAAAGGCAAGGCACCCACTTATATCTACTGCTGTTTGGCAGAGAAATTACGCACACGTAGGTGCTATTTCCTTTCAAAATGGATCTTAGATCCTTGTGTTATACATTGCGACTAATATGTGATTTCACCAATGAAAAATGGTACACCTAGACTGGGTTGTCACATTTTATAGTTCAATGAATTTCATTACGCAGTTGATTTTTAATCTATCTCGGTTCCTATCAAAGTGCAATCGGCTTAAAGCTACAGTTGACGACGAGTTTTACTCTTAATTATATAGCAAAAGTATTACACTTGTGAACAGAGCTAATACAGGCTAACAATAAGTAATTTTGGCAAACATTTACAATTAATACACAACTTACGTATTTGTTCTCTACTCTCAGAATAAATAGAACAAACCAATAACAACCAATTTAATAGATCGAATAAGTACTAATGCCATTAACAATTGTTTTTTTTTTTGACTAGTTACAACTAGAGAAGTCTATATGTATCTACAAGATATGTTCCTCGACGGTGAGATTTTTTTTTTCTATAAATTTCGTTTAGATACTACTAAGATGTTTATAAATTTCAATATGTGCTAAAATATTTGGTTAGATTTAAAATTTGGCGCCGCAGCATAATCTACGTAGAAACAGGCGGATCACGATTAAAAAAATATTTATTTTGTTTGTGCTTAAAAATGCAATTTATGATTTTATCCAAAATGGCTTCTCGTGACGTTCACAAAATGGCCACCGTCACACTTAACCGAAATTCTTCGAGAAAGGTAGTAAGTTTGAAGAAAGTTTTCATTAACATATTTTCGTTTCACCAAACAGGAAAACGAAACAAACAGTTGGATGAAAAATAGTGGACGATATTTTTTCTTGTCTTTACTTAATCCACTTACTACCCCCTCGATTACCACGCCAGATTAACGATCGTCTTGCTGACAACTAGCAACTATAGAGGGCTGGCGCAGCACATTGCAAAAGGTGTCAATATGCTATAACTCCGAATAATTTCAAAATATGAAAACATCTACAATAACTACATTATACAAATCGTTTTTGAAAAACTACATCCACCTTTTACACTCAAGGCACACCGCTACAGCCCAGTCAGCTCCCAGCCACATATTATTAAAAATTCTACTTATTAAGTGTTATACATAATGTATTTAATATTACCGTTTGTATATGTCTCTTTTGTTAAATAGGGTAGTTGCAAGAATAATTAAATTTAACATAATAGCTATCACCTTGATTAGGGCAATTGTAAGACATGAAGAAGTTCCTTCAAAGAACCACATAGGGAAAACTCTCACACACTGCCGCGAGGCTGCCTACTGTTGTACTGTTTGTAAGGATTCTGGAGTAATGGATTATAAAATTGATTGGATGAAGCAACAGTGAAATAAAAGTGGCTTATACAAAATAGGTTTCGATAAAAATGGAATTCTAATTTAGAATGTTTTAATATGACATGGCGGTATACGAACGACTCATCACAGTGTCTAAAAGACATATTAAGGTGAACGGGTTGGCAGTTAGCTAAAACTAATTTAACTATTGAACTCTTTAGCGAACTGTGTACGGAGTTCTGTAATATTTTATCGTTCTCTGTGATCTCTTGAGCAACCAACAGACTATCACAATCTTATGTGAACTTTTATATAAGTAGCAACAGACATTTTATTCAAATTTGTATTCAGGAAACTACCCTATTGGAAACTGTAAAAGACAAAATACATTGTTCGTTAGATTTAAGACGTGACCAGAATAGAGAAGCTAGTCTTTAAGCTTAGCTACTCTTCATTGAATATCTATTTTAAGTCCTTCGTCCTTAAAGGACCAAGTGCTGCTGAAGCGATACCGCCACTACGTGTGGTATCACTGGTGAGTATAAATATTGTACAAATGTGCCCCGTTCTGTTGTCGCCACTCTAGGAGAGTGCAACGTCTCGCGCTGTATCTTTAATCTGTCGTGATCCATTCACGCCTCTAATATAATAAATTATTGCTGATCTCGCTCTACACACAACCTGAAATAAAAAAAATTGAATTATGTAAATGTAGCCAATTTTAGGTGTAGGCCTTCGTCGTTCAGGCCGTACGTGTACCGACGAAGATTCCTGGTGGGCGGACGGAAATATTAGAAAATGTATATTAAAATTTCTTAAGCTAGGTACCTATTTTGCTGACTGATTTAGAATTCTCTCTCTCTCCCTCTCTCTCTCTTTGAACTCTACCACTCTCTACCGTACTACTCGCTATTCTAACAGTCTACCCTACTACTCGCTACCCACCCACTCTCTATCTACCCTACTACTCACTACTCTACCCTACAACTCGCTACTCTACCACACTCTACTCTACTACTAGCTACTCTGCCCTACTACTGGCTACCCTACCACTGAAATTGGGATTTAACGGTGACAAATATAACACAAAAACAATCCTATCTATCTATTTACCAATTAAGTTACGTAAAATAAAAATATTAGAACTAAAAAGTCTCCCAGTACCTCCTAGGCTTAATGCGGCCGGCCTCCTTTGCCCGCCCGCTGCGGGCTGGTGGGCGCAGACGACGATAGCCCGTAGTCTATGGCGGTAATCGGCTTCTGCACCGGACTTCGCTTCAGGTAGTCCGATATGTGCTGCACTATCAGGTCGATTGCCACTGTTAATAAAAGTAGCATTGTCATGTTAATTAAGAATCTAATAAAAATTATATTTCAAAATGATTGTGATGTCTGTCAATAAAAATAAAAATTGAAAACCATGAAACAATGAGCACTTTTGAATTCATTAGATAGAATGTTATTGTACTACTAACGCCATCTGCTAGAAAACAAAAGAGTTAACATCGCTGCAACAGAATTAAACTCGACTTTAACTATGGGAGCCCTTACAAAGCTCAGCTTTTTGCTAGTTTATCGAAAAAAAGTTCAAAAAATAATTCGAAACAGTCATTCCAACACATTAAATTTTAGAATAAGTTATGTTTTATGAAGAAACGGGGCAATTTTGAACTACTTTGGTGCCATTAGGCATATAACTGTAATGTACTAAACTATTCATGTTGAAAAATCAAACATGTCATGGACATAATTCTCCTATACAATCGTCTCGGGGCGCCTGAATAGCTCAGTTAGTCGGAACATTGCCCCTGCAAGGGACTGGGTCGGGGATTTGAGTCCCGCCTTGGACGTCCATTTTTGCCGATCAAAATCTTGTTTATCCATTCTGCTTTGCAGATGGCAACACTATTTTGAAATTACGGGGATTACTATAAAGTACCCAAGATATTCTTAAAATATATTAAAGTACAAGTTTTAATATATTTATTTACATACATATTCTCACGCTTTCTTCACCTCTCCAAGGTAGGTAGAGACAAGTTTCTTATTTACTATAAGAAAAATACAAAATATTCGTTTGCCAACACTTTATTTAAGTAAAATATATAATAAGTAAACAAATAAACTGGTTACATATGTAATACAATCGCTTACAATGGAAATGTATCAATAAATAAAATAAACGACACATTATTTGTGCACATTACATTGTTGTAGAAAAGAAAGTATCCTAGTTTTGTATAAAACATTCAAAGAGAATACCTACCACTTAGACTAAGTATATACAAACTATAGACACAGCAAGTATCATTTCTACGCGGTGTAAAAAATAGCTACTAGAGTCAACGCCAGAAAATAAGTCCCGCGGTCCAACTCCGAACTAAAAATGACATCGCCGCCACACTCAGCCATATTTTTTTTCCTATAGCGATCCCAACGATTACGCCAACAACTCAGTTTTTATACATTGATCGAAATAACGTGTGATGTCAATCAATAAACAATTTTATTTTTCATACAAACAGTTGATTTTGAAAGAGGCTAAAGGGTTTACAGAGTGTTGTACTCAGTCATACTGCGTGTAGGTTGGTTCAGGCCATGACAGAGTGCTGTTTAGAGTTGCCAGCACATATTTTTATGATGGACTAGTGGGAATTATATAATGGGAATTATAATTATATCACAAGTCTATCATCTCGGCATATATATATATATTAATCCCCATCTCGTCACAACATGTCCTCTATAATAAGCACAGTACGCGTTTTTTTGGAGGATAGCATGAGGTGCTACGACGGAGGAGGAGCTCAAATTAAAAAGTATATTGCTGAGAGGTCTCTTGATATACATTTGCTGATTTTTCCACTCCTTTAACTTCTTAAGTTCAGCAGTTCAACTAAGTACCATTACATTCAAATCTCAACAATAAAAGATGTAGTAAAACTAAAAATACGATACTGCCAACATTACATGTTGCGACTGCCACGCCGCGGCCAAGGGACTCATTTTGTGGCGCGTACTCTACTTCGGTGTAAGTTGACATTAGCAACAATATTGACTTTAGCTTACACAAAACGCGCGTTTTCTGCTATGCATTTTGTTAGTAAAGCTGTGTCTATGGAATGGAATGGAACTCTTTTGTCCGCACTTTGCCTCCTTTTTTGGGCCATTGTGCGTGCAAAAAAGCTGTGTCTATGTAGTATATAGTCTAAGACCTACCATTTATAGAGTCCTCATTACGTATAGGGAGTTCTTACTTGTTGAAACGTGTTGAAGCGTCCATGTTTCCGGTGAAAGAGCGACAGAGCTATACACCCTGTATAGCTCCATCCTTCTCTATCTCGCCTGTAACGAAAACGCTTCAACTCGGTATGGTAATTCCTCAGATGTTTGATGATCTCTGGAATTCATGTTATATTACTTGGCAGTGTTTTAGTATTTTTTTTATTTTTATACCACTTAGGTGGTAGATAGACGTGAGTTTATAATTATTGCCATTCAACGTGGCAATACTCCCAGTTTTTATTCCTCAGAGGATTATATCTTGGCCCGTTGAGCGTCTTTTCAGAATAGCATGGGGTGCAACAGCAGCGGAAGAGCTTAATTCAACTCGTGTCTCTCGCGGCTTGGGTCGACGATATGTGCCTCGAGGCGTACCACTATGAGCCGGTGCTGGTGCAAAGGAATTCTGTTACACGTGTATTTACCGCTTCTAATGCTTCGTGCTGGGCCCCCACATGATCGTGCCATTCATATTGACTTTTTATTCACGATTTTGTGTAAATCTGCACGTAATTATCTCATTACTATTGGCATAAAACACACATGTCCTTAAATATTGCCTATAGATAATATAAATATATAATTATATATTCTCTTTCAATGTTTTATACTATATAGTCTTATATTGCACAGTGCCTACAAGCTTTACCTTTTAAATCATATAACCGACAATTTTCTATATAAATGCTAATTCGAAATGCTGAAGCGCATAATATATAAACATATGCCACGGACAACAGTACAGATAATACAATATTATATAAGTATATAACATACATAAGCAGTATATATAAAAAAATATTAATAAAATTATTCTTACGCATTGCCTATAATTTTAACAGTCGTTTCAAGAATTCTGCTGTTGATACTTTAAATATAAATCTGTTCAATACTCAGTCTCTCAATCTCAATCTAAGCCAATCTCCCAAAATGTCAATAAAGATTCGAATGACTGTTGTGGCGGATATCAATCCAATAGTTTAGTTGGACAAATCTTACCCCTCGTTTTCACCTAAGTACAAAACACGTATTTGACAAGTTGCAATATGTCACAGGCTACTGTGTGAACGTAAATGTGTTTCATACTTGTTTACAACATGTTGCAAATACATACTATGTGAACGAAAAAATATCTGAGATACATGTATAAAACCAGTATTGTGTTTTGATTAGTCTTCAACAAGTTTTTTATAAACAAATTGTTTCGTGGTGTAAACGAGGGGTTAGCGAACTTGGGGGTACTTGTAATGACACGGTATGTGGGTAGATCGATCACGTCAGTTTTGACGCGCGCCACCTCTCTCAAAATTTAGTCTCGCTCTGACCTTCGGAGCAGCTCGCCGCGCTCACAGCAGCTACTGCTTTCGAAAAAATATACGTTACGTATCCTACACCTGGTGTGATCAGCTGTGCGATTCTTTAAGCTCACAGCGTTGAGCACAATGCTGCGACAGTCTTGATAAAGATTCTCATTGGTCGGACTGGGTGACGTCACTGACGATCGACCAATGACAAACTCTATTAAGGTTGTGACAGCGCTGTGCGCTTAGAGAATTGCATAACTGATTTTACCAGTGTACTTGTTGTTGCTTAACCCCTGTTGTTCTACAGGATTGTTCATCACAGACGAATTGTATTGATCGGTATCAATACAATACAATTTTGCAGCTTTTCACACACCTACAAAATTGTGTTACGAGAGTACCGCTTTTGACAATTAAGGTATGATTTCGTAGCCGACCACAGACCGCAGCAGCAGATATATTGTACCGTCATATAGATTTTAAATGGTACTAACAAATATATTACTTGTTTAAAATTTCATACGAGTTTACGACATCATTAAGAAGCCGCAACAAATTAAAAGAAATAATATTATCATCTTTAATATTATATAATTGGAAATGTTTGTTCGCGATGGATGCAAAAACTACTGAACGGATTTTGATGCAGTTTTTTTTGTTAGAAAGGTCTTGGTCAGGTTTAAAATCTTACGATTGTTTGGTTGAGCAAACGGTTGAGTAAAACCAGAGATAAGAGATTCACGCGGGTGGAGTCGCGGGTGGAAGGCTAGTATTCAATGAAAGTACGCATCTGCTCCATGCGTCTGCAGTTGACGTATGCGGTCAGGTACGAAATCAAACCTTTAAGAGATTGAGATGCAGACTAAACTTTGAACAGATATTTGTTACGAGAATTGGTTTTCTGGTATCTCCAAATTTTAAGTCGTAATTAAAGATCCGAAAGAGAAATTACTTATAATATTTAGTCAGACATGAATATAGGAAAAAAATATTACTAATTGGATAATATTAACATTAATGTATCTAAGTTAATATTATAACTACGATATTTTTCATGTCGCCACTAGCGAATTTACATATTTTTTTGTATATTTTTTTTTTAGTTTTCCACTACATTTTTATCACATTCAATCATTGGAATTGGCCACGCCGTCTATTTGTATTACATATAAAAGTAATCATGAACATTATTCAGAATAAAAATATACAGATACTGCATCAAAGAAGCCTCATATATTAAAAAGATGCCATATTTAGTTTCTGTCAGGGATTGCTTTCACAATTTGAAATATATTTAAAGTTTACAATTTAGAAAAAGATTTTAAATTATTCAATAAGACACTTTGTAGTTTTCGCGTACACTTACACTTTACACGTACATTTTGCGTACGAATAACCGCTGAAGCAAACTTTAGAGAATGCCGTAAGACGAAACCGGTCAGGTGAAAAAAAAATACAGTGGTAAAGTTCAAAGTGTCTTATTCAATAAGTGTAGCAGGTCCCATCAAGCGCCATCGATCAACATTATTTAAATTATATAAAATATATTATATTATATTATACAGATTTTAAATTATATTATTACTAAAAGGAATCTGGAGGCCTACGATCATCTAGTAAAGCAATATTATTTCAATCTTACTTTAACTTCTATAGTATGAATCGGACTCGAACCGTCGTCAGATTCACACTATAGAAGTTAAAGTAAGATTGAAATAACATTGTTGGAGATAGTGGTTGTCCATCAGATTTAGATATAAGCACTGTTATATATTTTTAAATTTAACTCTAAATATGTAAATTATAAATTGGGTATTTAACAAATTTCGGTAACCTATCTTAAAAAATGTAGACATTTATTTAATAATATATTGTTACGATTCATTATTTTAACATTCTTCGCGTGACGCAATTAAATAATATCTACGAAGAGACCAACCAACGAAAGTTTCCGTTACGCTAAATGAAATTTATATAGTTACGTCTATTTAATTTTGTAAAATTCAAATATTTAAAATTTATTTTTTTGTGAAATACATATTGTTTACTTATTTTCTACGTATAAGCTATCATGTCCAACACATTTCATATTTTTCAAATACTAATTTGTCAAATACCCAATTATGATATGGCAATACAAAACAGACGACGGTTATGGACCTTTTTGATTTACAATTCATTTATTTCCGTGTTATTGGTACAAGATTAAGTTTTAGTCTTTTCTGGCGTGTCCTCAGTCTGTGTAAATATGTGTAATGAATGAAATAATCGCTAATGAATGATAGAGATAAATCGGGATATCTATATATCTGAGTAAGTGTATTTATAGATGCCGGGTGTACAGAATACTACCGATGTTGCGTAATTTATAAAATTTCTGTAATATTGTGTATAAAATAGTCCGATTTAAATCTTACATGGGTAGGTATCATTAGTAAAAAAAAAGTAATATTTAACATACCTAAATATTAAAACACCACAATTTTATTAATTGCCTGTCTAAAAAAGAAGAGTAATTTTTTTGAGTTAATGTAGGTGTGTCAATTTTTTCTTCCATTTTCAAAATGAGTTTTCAACAGATTTCGAGGTATGAGGTGCATCATAAAGCGATACCTGTTCAAGTTCAGTTAGAAATCTTACAATATAATCCCGAGAGACACTGGCTATATATTTTTTTCTTTATTTTCGGCTACGTTTATTTTTTAGCAGGCAGTTATGTTTTCTTTTTTTAATTATTTATTAAATGTTATGGAATCTGAGATGGATGTAACTATATGGTTGTAAATCAATCGCACTTATAAAGTATTAAAAATAAGAAAAATACCTAAGTAGTAGATAAAAAATACATAAAATTTCAGTTCACAAGGTAGATATAAAATTAGGTTTTACTAATGTATTGGAGGGTTAACTTTTGCACACATGCGCAATGGTCTGAAAGAGATATGATATATTATGGCTCCACACTAGCTGTATGGAATACTAGTAACCGAAATTACTAGTATTTACGCTTACTAATATGCTGGGTAAAGTAAAACTGCTTGCGGTAAGAGAAAACGCTGACATTTTGACTCCATACTAGCTGCGTAAAATACTAGCAGGCCAAAATTACTAGTATTTACGCTAACTAGTATTCTAGCTAAAATAAACTGCGTGCGATAAGGTTGAGTTCACATCTGTGACACACAGATAATTCCATCATAAGCACTTTCTGTATGACACACCGTGCGCAGGTAGCTATGTTTTACATTACGTGTGGTGACGGAGAAAGAACACAAGTATCACCAACCTATCACTACTAATGAACTAACGGAAAAATATGCAGATGATATCACTGCAAGAGAAGGAAAACTCGAAATAAAACCCTGCACTAACCCATCTGGCGTCTAGCGTGGAAACAATAGGTCAAAGCCTCCCAACATTGGGAGAGGCCGATGTCCAACAATGGACTGCGATGGGCTATTTGACTGCTTGATGGAACATTATTTGATTCGGATAAGAAAGTTGGAAAGGATGTAAAAGTTATTCAGAAGATTAACAGCTCAATGGTAACATACATAGCCATCTAAGAGCTGGATTTCACCAGTGAAAAAAAGAACCAATCGAATTGAGAACCTCCTCTTTATTGGAAGTCGGTTAAAAATTAACTTAACTTCATTGAGTAAAATATGACAAAGCAAAGGAGTTCATGGCTAAGTCATAACCAAGTAGTAGTGAGTCAATCATAAAATGGGGTTTTTTTTTACACAACTTATGGACAGTGGTTACCATGATCTATGAACGTGTGTAACACCAGTGGAGCCACATCCGTGCTGCCGACCCTGTTAGAACAGAGATTTTGTGCCATCAGTGTAGAGGACAAAGCAGGACAAGCCTTTGGTCGTCATCCCACTGACAGCACAAAAACTCTCCAGTGAGCTCTGGCTACCCTACTCACCGCTGGGAACACAACACGAAGTTATTATAACCGCGGTATTCTGTAGGGGGTGGTCATTTTTTATATACCGAGACCCATCCGATGTGCATGTTAAGCTTTCGATCCCGGTTGCCATACGAACATCTATTGTATATTTATTACTCATAAATGGAACCCTAAAAAGTACGATAACTGGTCTAACTATTATGGAATTGATTGCTAGCTCACTGTTGCCCAAACATCTTTGGCCTTGGTTGTATCGTTCTAAAGCTTAGAAAAATTATGAGACAAAAATGAATCTTTTGAATAACTATTACATGGATGTTATGAACAGTAATTACTTAATTAAATTAAATAAAGATTTAAAAGTTAAAATAGAAATTGTACAATATGTTGTGCGCATTTAAAGCTTTCCGTGCGAAAGAATAAACGTAAAATTAAGTAGTAAAACCAATACATCTTAATCTATTTAGATTGGAACCTGCGACCAGTCCCGTACAGAAATGCCATTGAGCTACAGAACCATGTCTAACCTAAATTAGTTTGAGTAGTTAGCTTACAAATTGCTTCAAAATTTCATAAAGACGTTTTAAGTCAATACATTGCTTTAAAATTGTCGTTTCTTTAGGCTAAAATTTCTATCAACTATGTGGCAACAGTTGCCTCACAGTTGTGATATAATGGCGGCACTTCATATAGTTATTTATGTATTTGACATATATGACAAACATTTGTATTATTGTCTATTTGACAAATATGACCAATACAAAATACATACAATTGATAAGTCATTTAGTTTTCTTTTAAATTATTTTCGGCCAGTAGAGTACCTTCGACAGTAGACAAAATGTGATCACTTGTAGAACATAACATTAACTCACGCCTATATCGCCGAAGGGGTAGGCAGAGGTGCTAGTACTCATATTTCGCCAGTTTATGTTTAGGTCCCAATGTAATAGGTGGCGAGCCTATTGCCATTAACCGAGCACTTATAAACCTGCGATAAATACACATATAACTTCGAAAAGCATCGAAAAGTCATTGGTGTCGAAAACCTGGGATCGAACACGAGACCTCATCTCAGCAGTCCATTACCCATACCACTAGGCTACCGCGGTTGTTATTTGTAAGTTATATATAAGTTTTTTTTTAAATTATTATTTTCGGCCAGTAGAGTACCTTCAACAGTATACAAAATGTGATCAATTGCAACACCTCTTTGAAGTGAATACTTTTTTGTGAAGTAAATTATATTGCATATTTGCATATACTTCAAGTATTTTGCCAAATCTACAAACGCCTAATAGCAAACACAAATAGCCAAGTGAAGTGCCACCTTAATTCCACCTAAAATCAAAATTTACTAAGTAGCTGTATCAGTTTTACGATTCATTTAAAAATACTGGTCTCTTGATATGGTATACATACATAAGTAATAGAGTACATATTATTATACATTTTGTATATTATTAAATAAATTGAACCTTGTTAGCTTAGAAATAAGACACGCATAGAGTTTTTCTGTGTTGAGGGTCATGTCTACAAATGTTTGTAACAAATATTGGTGGTAGATATTTACCGCCTATATTTGTGACCAATATATTGGTGTCCAATATTGGGGCATTGGTTTTACGAGTATACATAGTGTACTGACCCTGTGGAGCGTATCGGATTATGAAGTTCAATACATATCATATGGAGACATTACAGTATTTTTAGTTGATACCACGGGCCTGTCGCTTTATGAATCTCATCCATACAGGAAATAGTCAATGATTAACTCTGAAATTACTGCACCGATTTTAAAGATTCTTACACAGTTAGCACGCCAAATTATTCCTGAGAGTAACATACGCTACGCAGGCATCAGATCTTACGCAGGTGATAGACCTCATAAAAACCAACCAACAAAAAGTAACGTAATATCTCCATAACAAGTGAACATGAATTGAACTTGCAATATGTATATACTTAAACTATGCTTTGTAAAGCGTCAGCCTTATAATAACATAATGGACCTTAACTATAACTAGACATGTGGATATTGGAGAAATACATCGCTAAGGGCACATTCAAAACGAAATACATTGGGGATCGGTGGGCGTTGCCTTGCGATAGGATAATATTAAGCGCTTCCCGGGGAAAATGTGGACACCGTGGTTCTACACCCAAGGGGCCTTCAATGGCCTCTAGGTCAGTCGGGAAGTGAGGGATTTCAGAACCTAATAAAAAGTCCTCCCCGCTTGCAATGGAAACCCAACTTTCTGAGGTAAGCGGGTCTTCATTGCCGTCTCCTGAGACAGGAATGACCACCGATCTCACGATTAACGGGTCAGAGAAAACCTTTTGTCATCATTACTCGAAATTTGGGAATTGTTTGTTCTCTTCCAATTGTATGGGGACGAATCAAACGAAAGGTGAGTTCGACCCCATGACTCTGTCCCCCTGTTCCGTCTGTGGATCTTTTAGAAAAAAAGGGATAAGCAAACGACAATTTCGAATGTGCTCTAAGCAATAAAACTGAATACAACACAACTTCTGAGGTACTGTACACGTATCGATAATGCGATTGAAGTTTTGGTAGACGACTTTGTGACGTAGGGCGCGTACCTATATTGTAATTAATAAAATAATCTAAAAGTGGCTAAATACAAATTGGCTTTATATGATGAATGGTGAGGTGATTTGGTAACGCCGGCCTGGGGCCGACAGGTGGAGCCGCCTGTCACCATAGCAGAAGCAGGCCGCGGCGACGGCGCGTCTGGCGCGCCTCCCCGTTTACCGGGAACGAGTTGGGGACTCTGTAGTCCCCACACACCCGAGAAGAGGGCCAGATCGTGAGAGATGGCCCTGGGTCGGCCGGGGTGCGAGGGATATGCCTGTCAACCTCACCTTCGGCAACCAAAGCGACCCACAGGCGGCGTGCGTTTTAGTCGGTTCGAGTCCGACATAACCTCTCCCACCGGCTCCGGTGGGGAGGTATCCGTGGGGATTTTGCGCATGTAAAAAAAAAAAAGGTGATTTGGTAATTACTGTAGCCAAGTATGACAAACTGTTTACGTTATGGTCGTTACGAATTCACGCTCAAGGTACGTGGTACAGGACAATGCACAGTCGAGTCAGTTAGATACTATAAAATAACGAGTTGTTTTAAGACCAAATTATTTGCAGTTTCATAGACTGCTTTATCTAATAGCATGCAATAATTAATAGAATTTGCGTAAAATGACAGAAATATTGAGCGCCAAAATTAATGCACATGCGTGTTGCGCCCGTCCACAGACTATGTAGACAAAATCCAGCTGAAGTTGTATCGTAATAGAAAAAATAACTGTACTATGATACAGTTTCCACAGAAAATCTGTACTTGTAATTTTTAAAATTGATTATGATATTCTGGGCGCAACGACCGTTATTAAATTTTTGTTTTTATTTTTTTAATGTGAACTTTTCAGTATGAGGGTAAATAAAGAAATGTTTGAATATAGCTTGTCTAAACTGAAATGACGCATCTACCAAATTCACTACATTTGTGTTTTCTTCTTCTTCGTGTCACTGGCAACAATAAAAAAATAAAGCTAAATACGCCCAGCCCAAAACTCTTCCATTTGTGTAAAAACCTCGACTGTTTAATGAACAATCGACTAGTCGCGTGATAAATCCGAGTACGCTCTGTATATGGACTAGCGTTTACATAAATTGTATAGAACAAGACGTCCGCTCACTCGCGCCTTCTGTTACATAGTAACACTTGACCAAAAATTTCGTTAACAATCGTCGTCAATTTTTAAGGGAAGTGGTGGGAGGCGTCGTTTGGAATTAGACAAGATTTTACTTAATTCTTTTTTAAATTATACACTGTTTATAGTCCCTTCTCTTTTAGATATTTTAGTCGTTAGTGATAACTTATAATATAATGCACATGTAGATGCTAGATAAGTGCTTACCTTTGACGCTCGCTTTATTTTACATTTCATACTTTCGTAATTTAGTGAAATTATACCTCTCTAGTTTTATCAATGCCATGCGATTACCATTATTTTCTTTGGATAATAAAGCATCCGCGGCAATAGGCTCGCCCCCTATTCCGCAGGATCGAAAACCATACTTAGCGAAATGTGAGCGTTAATACACCTGTCTACCCCTTCGGGGATTTACCAACGTATATAGATATCTTACTAAACTAAGCGTGTATCAGTGTCAGTTCAAAACCAACATTCCTTAACATTTCATAAACAAAACTAAGATAAAATATTCTTAAATCATAAACTGGTCGTTACCTACGTCACAAAGTCACAAAATGGCGTCTAGCCATCTACTATCGGCTCAATGTGTCCTCAGAACTGCCAGACATTCTTCGTCCATTGGTTTCTTCAACTTCGTGATGTCCGTTAACCCCGTTGACTATCTTCGGGGGCGAAGCTCTTTTCTTATACATGATATCCGATATGTGATGCACGATTAGGTCAATAGCCACTGCAACAATTCAAAAGGAACTTTAAATGTACGTACGGAAGGTCGATATTGGCTACATAAGAACATAGCCGCTGCAAACTGTTTTTTTTTTAAACTTTAAAGTTCGAATACAGGATGCAGTATACGACCTCGTTGCAGTGGCTATGACCTTTTGGAACTTACCTTTTTAAGAACACTTTTAAATTATGACGTTCACAACTTTATATCATAAAGCTGAAGAGTAGTTACTTTTTTTTAATAATTAGGTACTTAATCTGATTTCGAAAAAAAACTTTTCAATAGATACCTTTTAATGATAGAATATTGGTCGATGCGATAATTTATTTTTTTCCAGTGAATTACTAAAATCCGATTCTCATATACTTGGTTTTATTTGAAAAAGACTTAAAAATAGTTCGTACTTTAAAAAAACACAAAATTAAGACACAAAAACGCACACACAAAAGAAAGGTATTTGTAAAATATTGCGTAGTTAAAGAGTCTGTTCGCACCTATAAAAGAGATATTTTGTGTTCTGTATGGTTTATTAACTTAAGTTTTAGTAAAATAAGTTTTTCTTTTTAGTGGTATAAGTCATTTGATTTAATGGATTCCATAGAACTAATGGAAGAAAGAAAATCTACGTAATCCAGTAACGGAAAAAAGGGAATGGTACTACAAAGATGTAGCATTTCCTGTCTCAAGAGCATATCACTGTTTCCGAAAAAGTGACCCGTTGACGGCAAAAGATCCGCATAATATTATCGTATCATAAGACATATTTTATTCTGAGACCTTTTACCTATTCTAATAACTTAAGTCAATAAACGTCATAAAAAAATCAAAATACTTAACACTCGTATTATATTTATAGCCTCTTAAAAATGGCGAAATCTATATAAAATAAATGAAAGAACAACTCACCCAGATTGTCGGCTCCCCTTGGAATGATGACGTCAGCAAACTTTTTGGTCTGTAAATTACAAGTTCAGTTTTAATATTTACTATGCCTAAATCGAAGTGGTCTTGTGAAAATATAACATACATAATCATGTGTTTCAAACTTAGGTGTATAAAAAAAAACCAGAAAAAATTAGGTGTCTGCTTTTAATGTTAAAATATCAGGTTTCTTACAAATAAATAATATAGAAAAAAAAATGTGTCTCTGTTGGCCGCTCTGTCTTTCTACGTTTGTTCCCGATAATATTCGAAGTGGCTAGAACCAATTTATCAGGGGGACCTTTGTTTCTTTTTTTTTTTTTCTTTCTTTGTTTATCTTTTTTTTTGTAATGTACACATCACATCCCCCTTCATTACTATATGCTTCTCTGCTACTCAAAGGTTTGCTGGGAGAGAACTCATTTTGAGTTAAGCTCGCCTTTGTACATTTTCTTTGATATGTTTTATTTATCATCTCTGTACTGTGTGTGTGCAATAAAGAATTAAAAAAAAATATATGACAGTGCTCTACCAGTTAAGGTCCCCCGACATGACAAGCCTTGCATCAAAATATGTATTACTAGGTATATCAAAGTTATAGGGTTAACTAACACAATTTATTTTCGACTTTATGGGGGTTGTTTTTTGTGTGTTTGTTTTTATACCGGTCATGTCCATATGATTTAATTTCCTCTGAGGGACTAACTAAAGGATATAAGTTCCGAGTATAAACTCGGAATTTTAATTCGATTCCAGATTTGACAATTTCAGTGTTGCAACGTTATGACAAGTACTAAATAGTGACGTTGCGAAATTATTCGATATGGAAATGGAATATTTCCGGATCGATTCTTCTCGTTTATAATTTTACTCTCGTAAACTAAGTATATCAGGAAATTAAATATTTCTGTACCGATAATTTAGTTATGACGATTAATGAACGATCTGAGACTTTTCTTTTATAATTGTGTGTGAGATAAATAAAAAAATGTGATCATGAAGGAACATGACAAATAAAACAGATAGATGTATTATGGTAATAATTTATTTTATAAATTGTCGCCGTCATCGCTATCGCTATCGCTGTCACTTTCTGTAACATTTATTATAAATGTGTCTGTGATATTGTCAATTAACATATCTAGCCTACTCATTTTTTCCTCTTCTTTGACAACATGGGATACGCATTTAGACCATTCGGTAGCCGTAACTTTTTGAATGCCTTCCTGAAATAAATTTCTGACGTCTGACAGACGTGAGAAATTTGAAGGTTTTATTATTTTGAGCTACATGCCCCTTTACCTGCGCCCATATCAATTCGATAGGGTTTAGCTCGCAATGGTAAGGGGGCAGTCTTAAAACCGTGATCCCATGTTGTGCTGCCATTTCGTCTACAGCGTACTTATTAAAAGACTCGTTATGTGGAATCAGTTCTAAAAGCGTAGCTTTAACCATATCTGGTTCGTAATGAATATTTTTATTTGAAATATTAACTTTTTATAAAATAGAGCAGCGATTACTAATGAATCACTGCGCGGTAGCCTGGTGGTTTGGGTAATGGACTGCTGAGACGAGGTCTCGGGTTCGATCCCAGGTTTCACCATGGCACACACCAATGACTTTTCGATGCTTTTCGAAGTTATGTGTGTATTTATCGCAGGTTTATAAGTGCCCGGTTAATGGCAATAGGCTCGCCACCTATTACATTGGGACCTAAACATAAACTGGCGAAATGTGGGTGCTAGCACCTCTGCCTACCCCTTCGGGGATATAGGCGTGAGTTTATGAGATGAGATGAGATAAATAATTATTATGAATAATTATGTATTTATTTAAATAAAAATCAATAATTTAGTCTGATACACTGATGGCACACACACTGATTGTTTATCGATTTTTGTGTTCATCACTACACTATTATATGTGGTATCATTATTTCACAAAATGACAGTAGCTAATGCCAAATCTGGAATCGAATTAAAATTCTGACTATAGTCAAAGACATGAGAAGTAAATTAACATACCGGTAGACAGAACTCTTCGAAAGCTGGCTTCACAAAGTTCATGTACTGATTGAGCACCTGTTCCAGGTCTCTGCCACGCTCCATTATGTCTCGGGGCACTGAAATATTATTATTAATGTTAAAATGGGTGATTCAGGGCCCCTCCATGATCAGTAGAGCCCAAGACTACCTATGAGTTAGCAAATCTGCTGATTGATGGACAATACCGTCGTACAAGGCGACTAAGTGATAGGGCTGTTTAACATCAGACAGATATATACAGTCCAGACTCAGCCTCAGATGCATGGCTCGAGTCAACAATAGTGCCCGGAATACGGCAATAGGGCCCCCTATTATGTGGGATATAATACAAAGATTGGTGAATTGTGGGTGAATTGTGGGTGTGATATGTAATAGTCTCTTTATTGAAGTTTATTTTTAATTGTCTGTAATTTTTTTAAGCACTGAATTGTCTAGTCGTTGCCAGTTATCAAGACGATTTTTTAATGAGTTCATTGAGGTGGCAGCAATGACGTCCTCTGGCAGTAAGTTCCAATTATGGACCACTCTACTACTGAAGAAGTGATAGGTAACCAGTGTGTCTGTGGAGGCCCACGTCAATCGAAGGCCGTGTCCGCTGGACGGCCGTTGGCTGTCTCTTCTGAAGATATACTTACATACACACATATATAATCACGTTTTTATACCCGGAGGATAGGCAGAGCTGAATTAAAAGCCATATTTCACAAATAATTGTATTTGGTTCCACGTAATAAGGGTGAGCCTTTTGCTGTCTCCTGAGCACTAGTATCTGGGCTCAAGTCATGCATCTGAGCCTGGCTGGGCTGTATATATCAGTCTGATGTTAAACAGCCCTATTCCTTAGTCACCTTCAATATAAGTCAAACCTAAAGAGGGAGAATGTGTAAGCTGATCCCAGGCTTAGAGTGAAAGCTTCGAATGCAGATTACGGGGAACGGGAACAACAATGACATTATAATGATGATTAAAAAGTAAAAAATGTGATGGAATAGATTAAAAACTAGTTAAATAAACACATTACATACCGTCGGTAGTTTAGTGATTAAGGAGTCGTTCTTACGATCGAGAGGTCCCGGGTTCAAACCATTACACTACTGACGTGAACCCACTTGTAGCACAAGTAATTCAGCTTAGTTGTTGGGGTTTGAAGGAATATTAGTAATTGCGGTTGCTAATATTCTTTAAAAAAAAAAAATTGTCCAAACTTACCTCGCCGGGCCAGCCGTGTGTCGGAGTCGGTGTCAACAAAGAGCTTCATGTGGAACAGTTCACGCACTTCGGGGAAGTAGAACACAAGGATGCCTTCGATGAGCACCACATCCGCTGGGTAGATTGTATGTGACCGAAATGGGCTGCAAAGGAAGATTCTATTAGTACCTCAAAGTTATGACAATACTGTTGTTTTGTTGATAGACGGTTTTTGTAACGATTGTCATAGTTGTTCGTATGAGAACCAGGACTGACAGCTTAACATGCTCTCTGAGGCATGACCACACCAATGCAAATACCCATATTCATGGATACAAGAATTTTCACTGAGCGGGGATCAAACCCGCGCCTTCTGAGTAGCGGCCGCGTTCACTACTGCCACACCACAGAGGACGTACTAGTGTAACTGCATAATCTATATTCTAGAAGTAATTATCCTAGTTTGGGGATTCAGAAAATCTATATCCATATTGTAATAATAAAAACATTCGCCAGATGTAATAATAAAAAAAATGATTTTATTACTCTGTATTCCTATCATTGGTTTACTCTTGAATGGAGCAAGTTAAATGTGACAAAGTAAGTGTGTAATCTCCTATTTAAAAGAAATAGAAATAAAATTGGTTTGTAAGTACATTACCATAAAAGTTCGGGCGCCTTGGAGATACACATGCCTAGGATAATCAGCGGAGATTGGAAACTTTTAATCTGCCGGAGGTGAGCTAAATGAAACCAAACTGTGAGGTTTAAGGTTTTATTGTCCACTCCAGTGTGCATTTAGAAATAGTTGCAAGGATACATTCCTAATGTATAACTAACATTAAATTTAAAATTAGAGTTTTATAAGCTAGGTCAATCTGATCCTATGTCAATATGATCTTATGTCACCATTGCATTTTTAGGTTATTTTGAAGTTTAGATTTAAAATATAATTAAAGTAAGCTCACGGCATCCCTCGGCGAGTATATGTAAACACAGCAGCGAGAAAGCTCGTAGCAGGCGAAGTTTTCAGTTTAAGCCCATGCGGTACATCCAGGTTTGAGGCGAAAAGTCCAAACCCTCCATAAGGAAATGCAGATGCCCGAAGACAAAGGTCCAAAGAAAAGATCCAAAGGCAAAAAGAGAAGAGAAAAAGAAAGGCGGTTCCAATTTGGAAACCGCCTTAATTTGCTGGAACAATGCCAATAGCAAAAGAAATCATAATATTCTCAGATTAAGAGCAGAAATAAACTATAATTCCACAAGAGGATAGTTGTGAAGACACAAACTATTATCCTTTAGGCAAAAATACTCTCATTTTTATGAGATTTATTGAAATTAAGTTACGAAGCCATGAATATCGACCATCCAGCCTCAACGCTAGGAAGGTGCTTTGACAGCTATACGTCAAAATGTCATTCACTCCGCGTTCCGAAACTTTTCGTTCAAAAATAGAATTAAAACCGGTGTGACGACGTTTGCAGAGCGCGTCGTTACATTACATCCCTCCCCAAAAAGAAAAAAGAAAGAAAGAAACTTCCTTTTCTAATGAAAATTATGAGAGTCCAGAACAAAATTCCAAAAAACCTCAAAAGACAAAATGTCTTGCAACATTTTTCAATAAACAAAAAAGGCAATGCGAAAGCATCTTGCATTGGGTATTGCAGAAATAATTATAAATTAAAGAATGGGAAAGCATTCCTAAAAATCAAAGAATGTGAAAACACTCGAAAAGTAAAGAATTAAGTTGAAAAAGAATTTCCAGTTTCAAATGGAAACAAAGGACACTATCCAACTTAATGGAATAACCGAAACCAAACTCAGAAAAGAGTAAAAACTTATTTCAACACAAAAGTGAAAATAAATCCTTCAATAAAACAAATTAAACAATCCCTACTCAATTCCATTCCAGATATCGATTAGGCAACCAACGCCGTCGAATCTAATCCTTGATCTTAACCAGCCTTCTAGCATCAATACAAAAGTGCGGTTGAGCTCCTACGCCACCGACTCTATACCAGCTATTCCTGAAACAAAAATATGAAACTAACAAGATATCGGTTAAGCACCAACGCTGCCGAATCTGAAAGAAAATCGGTAAAAACAATGAAGTTTTCCCACTGTCGGTTAGGTTGAAAAGCCGCCGACTTCAAATTCCTATTCCAACATCCAAAACGTCAAAACAAAATCACAACAAAAGTGTCGTAATAATATATTTATAAGCATTGTGATCGGCATAACACCACCAACTTTCCGAGCACAAGCAAAATATAAAGAAAATATGACAATTGTGACCAGTACAACACCACTGACTTTCTGAGCACAACCGCATAAGAAAAGTATGACATTTGCGACCGGCACAACACCACCGACATCCCGTGCGCAAAGCATAAAAAATGTAACAATGTGTATAAAAACACAATCGTACAAAAAGAGAAAAACGACAATTACGACCGGCTCAACACCACCAGCTTCCCGTGCGCAAAGCGTAAGGTGTGACTATGTGTATGAAACACAATAACACAAAAAATTGTAAAGTCCAGTAAGACACAAGTTTCCCAAAAAATGGTATAACAAGGTGTGTAAAAAAATGCATAAAATGCGTCCAATCCGAGAATCTTAATACTAAGAAAATAACCCAGAACTGTACAAAAATAAAGTTCAAGAAACTTAATTTTCCATTCCCTAAGTGAGTGGAAATAAGTCAAGTGAATTTAATGTAGAAAATGAATATTAAATTTCACTCCTATATTAGAGTAGAAACAAAATTCCTAAATTTGTACAAAATATACAATATTAAATATACAAGTGTATAAAAATATATACAGGAAAATAATCCTATACAACAAAGATAAATAAAAATATAAGATCTTTTGATGTGGAACAATTTGTTAATATGGAGTAGAGTTACACAATAACAAGTCATAAAATGACCTAAGTTATTTTTGAAGGAATCTAAAATTGAAATTAATAAATTGTTGTGAAGTTCCTAACATACATCTCCTTTCAACACCCCTCAACCTTTCAAACATCACCTCATAGTGGGGTCATACTTCAAACAAAGTACCAAAGACAAAGATAGACATTGTCAAAACAAGAATAATTTTAATATTTAATTATGTCTTTAATATGATAACGACCAGTATAGTTTTTATTAAGGTCTTTTAAAACATAAACATTAGAGGAAATTTTATCTATTATTTCACACTTAACAAACTTAGGTGCTAACTTAGCCGAAAAGAATGCAGGAGCATTAGACTGCACAAAACTTCTCCTCCACACTATATCTCCCACTTCAAAAGAAATGACCTTCCTTCCTATATTATAATAACGCGCATTACGCTTATAAGCTTTAAGCAATGAAGCTTGAACTTTTATAAAAATATCACTAAGTGATTTAAGTGAAAAAGCAAATGAAGACCTATCAACAACATCAAGTTGATTGAGGTTATCAAAAGAATTACTAAAACGGTGCAATGAAGCATCAAAAATAAGTTCTCTACCGAACATGAGAAAATTAGGAGTGAAATCTGTAGCTAGATTCACACTACTATTTAAAGCTAATTGAACATGAGGCAAATATTTTGACCAAGTTCTATGATCATCTTTAACAAAACAAGAAATACATGTTTCGACTGTTTTGTTATATCTCTCTACAGGATTATTTTGAGGTGTATATAAAGTATTATAAAATATTTTACTAATATTATAACCTTTTAGAAAATCTACAAATTGCTTAGCTGTAAATTGGCTTCCATTATCACAAACAAAAATTTTAGGTGTTCCAAACTTAAGAAATATTTCTTTTTCAAGTATCCTACAAATTACTTTAGTGGTAGCACTAGTCATAGGAAATATCCAACAATATTTTGTAAAAACATCTATGATTGAAAGTATATACTTATGGCCAGAATAAGCTTTTGGAAGAGTTCCAATAATATCAATAGAAAGCATTAACATTGGTTTATCAACTTTCTTAGGATTAACCATAATTCCATGAGGTGGATTAGTAGAAGATTTATAAGCTTTACAAGTATCACAAGAAGAAATGTATTTTTGAACATCAATAAACATACCTTTCCAAAAATAATGTATTTTTAATTTATTTAAAGTTTTATGAATTCCTAAATGTCCTGAATTAACATCATCATGATTAGATTTAATAGTGTCTAAGATGTGTTCTTTAGGTATGACAATTTTCCAATTTAAACGATTATTAGGATTATATTTATCTTTACAAAATCTATACAAAGTATCACTTTCAACTTTGAAATTTTTATATTTTCTAGGAAACTTTTGACAATTTACAAATATTTTTCTATACCAAGGATCAACGATATCCTCATTTGGCATAACAATAATATTATTTACAGGAATATTAATAGCAGAAATTTCTATTCTGGATAAACAATCTGGAACTAAATGTAAAGAACCTTTTTTATATTTAACATCAAAAGTAAATTGAGAAATTCTAGCAGCCCAACGTGCAAGACGACCACTAGGATTATCAAGTTTAAGAAGCCAAGTTAAACTAGCATGGTCAGTGATAACTGTAAATTTCATTCCTTCAATATAAGGTCTGAAATGTTCAATAGAATCCAAAATTGACAACAACTCTCTCTCAGTTGTACTATAATTACGTTCACATTTATTAAGTGATCTAGAATAATAAGCTACAGGATGTTGATCTCCATTATCATCATCTTGGCTCAGGACACTACCAATTCCAACAGAACTAGCATCGCAATGTAAAGAGAATGGTCTTTCAAAATTCGGACAATGTAAAACTGGTGCAGAAATTAATGCAAGTTTTAAATTATGAAAAGCAACTTCAGCTTCTTCATTCCAGAAAAGAGATTTTTTAGAATTCTTGCTTCCGGCCGTTAATTTGGTTAAGGGCGAAGCAATATCAGCAAACTTATCAATGAATCTACGGTAATAAGAACATAACCCAAGAAAACTTCTTAATTGTCTAACGCTTTCTGGGCGTGGGAAACTTTTAATGGACTCTAATTTAGCAGGGTCTGTATGTAAACCATTACTATCAACAATATAACCAAGATAACGCAGTTTATCTTTACAAAAATTACACTTTTTTAAATTAATAGTTAACCCAGCATCTTTAAGGATTTTATAAATTTTATTTAAATAATCTAAATGATCAGAGAATGTAGAATTTATCAATATGAGATCATCTAAGTAACAGAATGCTACATTATCAAAAAATCTACATTTTTAGTTAAGTTATCACAAGTGATAGGTAAAACCATAGTTCCAATAACATTGTGTGCAGAACCATCAGCAGTAACAGCGTTACCTTTATAAGGTTTAAATTTATAACCTAATTGCAAAAATGTTTGATGAATATTAGAACCGAGTACACAACTACAAGCTCCACTATCTAACAAACCTGAATAAAATTTATTATTAATATTAAAATTTAAATAAGGTCTAGTGTCTTTATGTTTAACAAACAAAACAGGAGCAGCCCTGATATTATTAAAGAAAACTTTCAAATAATCCAACCATTCATTAAATTCTTTCTTACAAGTGGCTTCATTCGGAGCATTGCTAAATTTTTTCAACATCGAGTCACCAGAGGTTTTATCAAAAACTAGGGCTCGATGGGACCTGATACGTTTTTTGACTGAACAGTATTTGAATTACAAACTTCGCAATTCTTCGTAGTGACGCCAAGCTTGTGACATTTAAAACAAATTACACCTGGAAATGTAGGGCAATTTTTATAAGAATGTCCAGAGGACTTACATTTTAAACAAGTTAAATCATCTGATTTAACAGCACTAATTTGAGCAGAATATTTTTCTTTTTTAATACTTTTATTCTCACTCAAGTTCTTTCTTGACACAAAATTCTCTAACTCTCTGCTGAGGTTAATAAATTCGTCGATAGAAGAAATAGTTCTACCAAACACAAAAGGTGTGTAAATATTCAACATGTTATGTTTAATAATAGTTATGAGGGTAGCATCAAAAACAGGCATAGACAAACGGCTAGCCATATCCATTATGTCTGTAATAAAATCTGGTAATGACTCAGTTATCTTTTGTTTACGAGTACGGAGTTCATGTTCCAAATGATAATCAAATTCAATTCTATCAAAACGTTTCAACAACGCAGCCTTCAAATCCTGCCAAGAAGCAATACGAATACGAACACTACGAAACCATTTAAGCGCAGTGCCTGACAAAAGATCAGAGAATGAACTAACCAAAAAATATTCATTAAAATTTTTAAACAAGAAATATTCTTCCACTTGAGTAATAAATTCCCTAACGCACGATTTACCATCATACAAAAGCTTACTTCGTTTTAAATCAGGCAACTTAGTAACAGAAGGCAAGTTTTTCCTCAAATTATCATTCAATAAAACATTCATCATATTAAATGAAGATGCGGCTCTCAGACTATGATCACCAGCTCCTCGACTATTCGAAAATGGATCAACAACTTCAGACAAATCAGCCATGACATGAGGCATCTCATGAGTAGAAGTACCAACTGGAACATCATTAACAATATTCTCAAACAAAGGCGGGACCTGTATTTCCTTATCCATGTTTGATTTATAAAAGGATGTGAAAATCTAATAAAAAGTTGTATTAAATACACTATAAGTTTCTAATTAAAGTATCAATTAAAGTTTCTAATTAAAGTTAATTAAATTATAAATGAAGTTAATTGCATTGCTAGCAAAACGCTAAACTCAAAAGTCAAACAAACTCATAGAATGGAATGTTATTGTTGCAAAAATTATTTAGGTCAAATGCCTATAAAGATAAAAATGCATTAGTGATTCACAAAATAAATTATTTATGTCTACTTAAGGTAAACAGCAAATATTCAAATATTACTATGTTTTCACACATGTGAATAAAGGTTAAGAACTAGTAATTATATAATATTACTAAGTGGAAAATCTTACCTGTAATAAACAAAAGCTATATAAGATAAAACAATTATAACAATAACCATGTTATACAAATTGAAACATTCACCTGTAATTGAGAGATACAAACAATAGTACTAACTTGTAGTATGATTAGTTTTGCAAAGTAAACAATAACAAAGATTTACTGTAATACACAGTTATGTAACAGTAAAATACATGAAGAAAACACTGTTCTTAACATGATAAGGTAAAAAATAATGCAAAGGTGACAAGGAATAAAGATATATGCACACTGTCATGTCCCTGTTCGGGCGCCAGATGTAATAATAAAAACATTCGCCAGATGTAATAATAAAAAAAATGATTTTATTACTCTGTATTCCTATCATCGGTTTACTCTTGAATGGAGCAAGTTAAATGTGACAAAGTAAGTGTGTAATCTCCTATTTAAAAGAAATAGAAATAAAATTGGTTTGTAAGTACATTACCATAAAAGTTCGGGCGCCTTGGAGATACACATGCCTAGGATAATCAGCGGAGATTGGAAACTTTTAATCTGCCGGAGGTGAGCTAAATGAAACCAAACTGTGAGGTTTAAGGTTTTATTGTCCACTCCAGTGTGCATTTAGAAATAGTTGCAAGGATACATTCCTAATGTATAACTAACATTAAATTTAAAATTAGAGTTTTATAAGCTAGGTCAATCTGATCCTATGTCAATATGATCTTATGTCACCATTGCATTTTTAGGTTATTTTGAAGTTTAGATTTAAAATATAATTAAAGTAAGCTCACGGCATCCCTCGGCGAGTATATGTAAACACAGCAGCGAGAAAGCTCGTAGCAGGCGAAGTTTTCAGTTTAAGCCCATGCGGTACATCCAGGTTTGAGGCGAAAAGTCCAAACCCTCCATAAGGAAATGCAGATGCCCGAAGACAAAGGTCCAAAGAAAAGATCCAAAGGCAAAAAGAGAAGAGAAAAAGAAAGGCGGTTCCAATTTGGAAACCGCCTTAATTTGCTGGAACAATGCCAATAGCAAAAGAAATCATAATATTCTCAGATTAAGAGCAGAAATAAACTATAATTCCACAAGAGGATAGTTGTGAAGACACAAACTATTATCCTTTAGGCAAAAATACTCTCATTTTTATGAGATTTATTGAAATTAAGTTACGAAGCCATGAATATCGACCATCCAGCCTCAACGCTAGGAAGAAAGGTGCTTTGACAGCTATACGTCAAAATGTCATTCACTCCGCGTTCCGAAACTTTTCGTTCAAAAATAGAATTAAAACCGGTGTGACGACGTTTGCAGAGCGCGTCGTTACAATATCAAGTAACCATGCGATGGCTACAATTGTGCTGTTTGAGATTATCCTTAACCTACCTGTAACACAGTTATTTTACTAGCACGGGGACGGGAGGGGCTAGTCTTGATGGCTGTTGCGGCTAGACATGTTAAGCTTGAAGTGTTCTAAGTGTTGCTTGATGGATAAATGTTAAATTGTTTTCTTTTATTTGTCAATAAACTTATCTACTTATCTAGAATAAGTTCACAAACGGAACTGTCTTGCACAATGAAATAGGAATGTTTAGTTGGCTTTAAGATTATTGCAAACATCATCATCCTCCTGCCCTCATCCCAAGTTTATTTGGGGTTGGCGCAACATGTGTTCTTTTTCCATTCATCTCTAGTTGCAGTCATCTCGAAGAATCAAAGAATCAATGTCATTTATGCAGTTTAGGCACATAAAGAGCACATATCAACGTCATTCGCTGATGACACAGCAGTCATGGCATCAGATGACTCAGCAATTCAAGCTTCTCATAAATTACAGAACAGCTTGGATAAAATTACAACATGGCTCAAAGACTGGCGCATCAAAGCCAACGAAACAAAATCTGTTCAGGTAACATTTACAACCCGACGACAGACTTGTCCTCCAGTAACATTGAACACTGTTGAGCTTCCACAATCTGATGAAGCGAAATATCTTGGAATGTACCTTTTTTTTTTTTTTTTTTTTTATATATAGGACACGTCAATTGGACCTCGCCTCGCCTGATGGTAAGCTGAAGGCAAAGTCCCAGAAAAGAGGGTCACCATTACTTACACATACCGTGTGACAATGGTGACACTCAGCTTGACGGCCTCATCATATGCTTTTTCACGCCCCGCTTAAAGGACCCGGGACTGTAGGAAGAAGGAAACACGTGAGCTGGTAATGAATTCCAGGCCTTAATGGTGCGACAGAGGAAAGAGTCTCCGAACCGCTTGGTTCTTGATCGGATGTTTTGCACCGTGTGCGGATGACATCTAAGACCTGCACGCGTTGTCCTGTGTAGGAAAGGGGAGGGTGGGACTAATTGGAAGAGCTCATCAGAACACTCCCCATGGTACAAACGGTAAAATACAGCCATGGACGCAACATCTCTACGCAGCTGTAAAGGTTCTAGGGTGTTCGTGATCTCGGGATTCCCAATGATGCGGACCGCACGTCGCTGCAACCTGTCGAGAGCATCTAGTAAGTACTTTGCTGAACCATCCCAGAGATGCGAGCAGTACTCCACACAGGAGCGAATTTGTGTCTTGTATAGAAGACACCGCTGCTCCGGCGCGAAAAACCGTCTCACTCTGTTCAGGACTCCGAGTTTTCGTGAGGCTGTTTTGATTTATTTATTTATTTATTTATTTAGAAACTTAACAGCATATTAACATGATGCATGAGTAAAGTTTAGAATACATACGACACTTAGCCAATAATAAAGTTTCCCGACAAGTAAAATTGCGTGCACTGCTTAATACACAATTATGACAGGTAAACAAATTATACATATATTATCATAGGCAGGAATATCAATTTAACAGAGTGCGACTGACTAAAGTATACAATAATCACAAAAAAGAAATTACAAATATGTCCGTAACCTTTTAACAATCTCTTTCTTAAAAACATTTTTCGACAGGTGGAAGATGTCAATGTCATCAAAGTTTTCGTTATAGCAGCTAGGCAAACGAGTGAGGACGGCATTTTTGCCATAGTTAGTGCGGTGCAGAGGAACACTGAACAAGCGGGTATGTCTGGTACGAGTTATAGGTGCGCTCAAGTTAATATGGGAAAGTAGATCGATACTATCAATTTCACCTCTTACAATAGCAAATAAAAAGCTCATATCCAGTAACACGCGCCTGCTTGACAGAGGGAGCAAAGTATACCTCTTACAGTCATCATAATATGAAATATGTCGTCTCCTTGCTTTAAAGTTAAGATGTTTTAAGAAACGCTTTTGCAGTCTTTCTAGTTTGTCACTATACGTAGCATATTGGGGAGACCAGATAGGACTGCCATAGTCTAGCACACTTTGCACGTATGCACAGTAAACAGTTTTGAGACATGAAATGTTTTTAAATTTGGAGCACGTGCGCATAACAAAGCCCAGACTCCTGAAAGCCCTACTAGCAATATTGTCAATATGGCGGGAAAAGAGCATCTTGGAGTCCAACACAAGTCCCAGGTCTCTAACGTGATCCACCCTTGCGATGACATCATCACCGAATTTGTATGTGTATTCGATAGGTTTCCTACGGCGACTAAAACTTATGCATTGGCATTTGTCGATGTTAACAGTAATATTATTACGTCTATAATATAGGAATAAGGCGTCAAGATCACGTTGAATCAACTCACAGTCATATCGAGATTTAATCTTCATATATACCTTTTTGTCATCAGCGTACATGAGATGTTTGGAGTTACTGAAACATTTATCTATGTCAAATAAATAGGCACAATACAGTAGAGGTCCGAGATGCGAGCCTTGTGGTACTCCGGAGGAGATATTAATGAAATTAGATTTGTATCCCCCAACAGTTACGGCTTGTGAGCGGTTTGTTAAGTATGATCTTATCCAGCGCAATAGATCGCCATGAATTCCTAATTTATATAATTTCGCGAGCAGTATGTCATGGTGGACCCGATCGAATGCCTTTTCAAAATCCGTATAAATCGCGTCCACCTGACCGTCCGACTCCATCCCACACAATACATCATTACAAAAAAGAGCTAGATTAGAGTTAGTAGAACGGCCCTTCATAAAACCGTGCTGAGTGTCAGGAATGCCCCGCGAAATAACTGGGTAAATGCTATTGTATATAAGCTTTTCAAAGATCTTACTTATTATAACAAGAATAGATATGGGGCGATAATTTTGAATTACCGACTTTGATTTTGATGATACTTTCGATGTAGTTTTTGTTATTCAGGTTGCAGCGAACATCCATACCTAGGATATTGAGATTGTCCTGCAGTGGCAGTGGCGTGCTCTGAAGAGTGGGGAGGGGAAGGAAAGAAGATACTTTTGCTGTAAACGCACATGCCTGCGTCTTCTTGGCATTGAACTCAACCAGGTTCTCAGAGCCCCATTGAGAAATGTGATTCAGGATCCCGTCAAGCTCAGTGACAAGAAGCTGCCTTTTCTCCGCGATATCCGACTGCTTGGCCGCAGGATGTCCATGATAACTCCCATGCAAAGTGCTATCGTCTGCATAACAATGAACATTGCCGGTAGACAGCATGTCGTTGATATGCAGAAGAAAGAGAGTGGGTGATAAGACGGACCCCTGGGGCACGCCAGCATTAACCTGCAGAAACTCCGAAGCTCGTCCGTCACAAAGGACGCGAATACGGCGCCCCTGCAGGAAGCTAGCAACCCAGTTGCACAGCCTAGAAGGCAGACCAAAGGCAGGTAGCTTGGAAAGAAGCGATTTGTGCCAGACTCTATCGAAAGCTTTGGCGATGTCAAGACTAATTGCCAGTGACTCGCCGTGTTTGTCCATAGCCTCACCCCAAAGATGGGTAACGTATGCTAGAAGATCACCCGTTGACCGTTTCGGTCTGAAGCCATATTGCCGGTCATTAATTAAGGAGTGATCCTCTAGGTGCCGCATGAGCTGTTTGTTGATTATGTGCTCGAACACTTTGCACAGCACTGAGGTGACGGCTATGGGTCGATAGTTGGCTGGCTCCGAGCGATCCCCCTTCTTGGGAATCGGCTGAACATTCGCCTCTTTCCAAGGCAAAGGCACTGTACCCGAACTGTAGGATAGCCGGTACAGGCGCGTAAGCATTGGAGACAACTCCGCTGCACATTTTTTCAAGACTACCGCTGGAATACCATCCGGACCACTGGCTTTCCGGACATCGAGTGATTGCAGCACTGCACGGACATCGCGTTGCCTGATATGGATATCAGGCATCGCGTGGTCACTGTCGGGTAGTGTTGGTGGCTGCGTACCACAATCATCGATTCGGGAGTTGGCCGCAAAGAGATTAGCCAGCAGATTTGCCTTCTCTTGCGGCTCATGGGCCAGGGATCCATCAGGGTTACGCAGCGGAGGCAGCGAAGGCTGACAGAAGTTGGCTTGCACGGCTTTAGCCAGTCGCCAGTAGCCACGGCTTCCCGTGGGATGCATCACTAGCTCTTGACCAAGCCGCGCTATGCGCAGGGCATCCGCTCTGACGTAGGCCCTTCTGCAGACCTTTGTGGCTCTGTTGTACGCCGCCTTGAAGTGGCCCAGATTGGGATGGCGCGTGGCGCGCGCCCTTACCCAAGCGCGGTACGCAGACTGTTTTTGTTCAACAGCTTCCGCACACTCGCGCCCGAACCAAGGGCGCACCCCGCGGTCACCGGTGACATCGGTGTATGAGATATAGTATTCCATACCCAGACCGATCTCACCGGCGACAGCAGTAGCACAATCCGATGGGTTCTTACCTTCAAAGCAGCGCTCAACCCACGGGATGGACGCAAAATAGTCACGAAGTCCATCCCAGTCCGCTGACGAGTAGTGCCAGAGACGCCGCTTCCCCTGCACGGGTCGTGGGGGCGCTATAATTGGCACCGTGGAACAGACCAGACAGTGGTCGGAGTTGCCTAAAGCGGCTCGCACCGATACACTGTACCGGTCCGGATCACTCGTCAGCAGAAGGTCTAGCAGAGAAGGTGCTAGGCCCGACCTTCTTGGTATCCTAGTGACCTCGTGCACCAATTGGGTCAGGCCGTGCGCCAGAGCAAACGCGTGGGCGGCTCTTCCCGCATGGTCTGTATTGGAGGAGCCCAACCAGATCTCGTGGTGGGCGTTAAAATCCCCCAAAAACACCAATTCGGCATTCGGAAATCGCTCCTGCGCATCATCTGCCGCCTGACTCAGATATTCAAAGAGTCGAGTTGTCTCAGCATCTCCTGTATGGGAACGGTAGAGGCACACATAGATCTGACTCGTAGGGCCATGGTCTACGTGTACCCAAAGGATGGAGAAGGATGGGTCCTCTAGGCAGCGCAAACGGCGACAGCAAACATCCGCCCTAACAAACACGCACACCCCCGGCTTTTGCACGAAAACTTTCCTCAAGAACATAGCCAGGGTAGAGCAAGTAGGTCGTGTCGTCAGGGCGGTGTATTTGCGTCTCCGTTAGAAAAAACATGGCAGGTTTCGCCGTCTCTAGGTGTTGGTGGACGGCGTTGAGGTTTGCATGGAGCCCACAGATGTTAGTGGACTCCACCTCAAATAGCAAGCTTTTGGGAGTGTGTCAAGCCGCTGTGTTGCCTATTTCCTTTAATTGCGCTGCCATGAGTTTGGGTGGGAGAAGGCGTGAAAAAAGAGGTGATTGCCGCCGCAGCATATTGGTTTTATCTATGAATGTGAGGCATGGCGAGAGCCGACGCGCCGAACGGAAGGGCCCCCGTACCCCCCCGAGTATGGTCGCCGGGCTCCCAATTCCGGTCACCAACCGGCACGACGAACCATATCGGGATTATGCGCGGCCTGGTGAGGCAGCCTCCCAAGGTGGTTAACCCCAGTTGGGCCCCTGTACTATACCGCGGGCGGCCAGCGGCACCACCGTTTCTACAGGTCTCCCTGTTCGGCGCATCGCCCCGCGCCATCCCCACTAGACTACGCCAAGACCCACTGGTCCCACTAGTGCTGCGACAACCACCACCTCTGCCCGGCTATGCACTTGCTGACCCCTGAACACAATCCAACCGAGATTGAATTGCTATGGAGGGTTTTTCGCAATAGTGCACGGTGGTACCTACCCGGTCGAAACTTGAGACAAATTTGTGCCACCAAGTTTCTACCACCAGTAAAACCTAGACCGACGCCTAACATGGAGAAAACATATCTTTACCAAACGCCTAGCAATGGGTCAACAAGTGCACAAGATTTATTGGCTGATGAATAAAAACAGTCAACTCTC
Organism: Eilema griseolum; assembly: GCA_963662185.1. NCBI lineage: Eukaryota > Metazoa > Arthropoda > Insecta > Lepidoptera > Erebidae > Eilema > Eilema griseolum. The sequence goes on from OY759232.1 coordinate 3,912,922, forward strand.
AATGGATAACAAACTTTTGTTATATAAGAGTATAATAAAACCAATATGGACATACGGAATACAGCTATGGGGCACGGCTGCCAACTCTAACCTAGAAATTCTGCAAAGGTTTCAATCAAAAATGCTAAGGATGATAGTAAACGCACCATGGTATGTCACTAATGAAAGACTTTACCGAGAACTTGGCATCAAAACCGTAAAAGAAGAAATAAAGGAGAGAGCTACAAAATACAAAGAAAGGCTGCAACTGCACCCTAACATATTGGCTCACCAACTTATGAAGGAAATATTCCCAAAAGTGAAGAGACTAAAAAAAAGAGTTCCTCAAGACCTCCTATAAAATATAAAATAAAAATTAGAGGGTGAGTCATAGGACTTATACCTCACAGATCATCCATCACTACTTAAATATTGCTGAATGTCTCCTAGACAAATCGCAATAAAAAAAAATAAAAAGACAACGTCAAAATTGTACAATTATGTCAAGAAATAATATAAAAATACTAAATAATGTAAAAATAAACCATTGGAAAATGATTCTTTTGCTGGTTCAGTAGGTTAGTTCTACTGAGATGATACCAGCAAGAAACTCAGAGAACTATATTAGAACTAGATTATCTTTCTCTTTTAAATTTGCTTTAGTTTATGCGAGCAATCAAGAGACTTATGTTGACCACGTATTTACATCACTAAGATACATCATCTACTTTATAATAACCTTTATTAAAGTGTTTTTCGCTTACATTTCAAATTTATTGAGTGGCATGCTAATCAAATCCTGAAGAAATATTTTTATACTGCTGCCTACAATTGAATCACCAACTTTGTGAACCCTAAGTACCCGCATTAGAAAAGTGCACTTGTTGTTTTGTAACTCTGATAATATTTTTTTATTTAAATATAGAAAAAGTCATTAATTGGTGTTGAATTTGTGATATTCGTGATATAAACACTATAAGTCGCGCATGATAGTGTTTTTGTGCAAAATAATCTAAAATTAAAAGTGATTCAGCAGTTTCTACTGCAAAATAACCTAACATTACCCATTGTTGCGGAATTATCTTGGTCAATAATGGCTTCTTGTTATAAGTGCACCAAAAAAGTCCCTTCAGATGAGGCTAAAGTGTTTTGTCACAGTTGTGAACGTAGAATCTGCGTCAAGTGTAGTGGGTTATCTCCCACAGAGCAGAGGGTCATTTGCCTCCAAAAACAAACACTTAAGTACCTGTGTCCGGATTGCGAGCTTGGAGTGCGCCAACTGCCAGCCCTCAGGAAGCTAGTTACCGAGCTGCAGCAAGAAATTGAGGCCATGAAAAAAAACCCGGTTGAAAACGCCAGTCTAGCTAGAAGCCGTCCTGTCCGAACTTAGCGAGAGGAGTAGAAGGAGTTCCAACGTGATTATGTTTGGAGTGCCTGAAGTTCAAGACTCTGATGCAAATGTGGATGACCGCAAGCAGTTTGACCGTGAACAGGTGGATAAAACCCTCACACCGATACCTGGCTACGTGAAACCTGTGGCCGTCATTCGTTTGGGGAAGCCCCTGCAGGATGCTGCTGCTGCACCCCGTCCCTTGAAAATTGTTTTCTCCGGTCAACAGCCAGCCATTAGTGTACTCAAGAACTGGAAGAAACTTCCAACTGGTATCAACGTTAAGAATGATCTAACCCCATACCAGCGTGAGTACTTCAAAAATCTAAAAGCCGAGCTGGAGCAGAGAACGAATGATGGTGAGTCTGATCTAAAGATTAAATATATTCACGGCACGCCAAAAATAGTGATGGTGAAACCCGACCCAAAAAATTGAGGTCCAACATCACCGAATTTACCTTCTTCTATACGAACCTGGCATCCTTAATGGCAAAACGAGATTTACTCTTAATAGAAATAAATAAACTAAAACCTACTTTCATAATACTTACTGAGACACACCTTAAACCGGATATAAGTAATAGCTTGATAGATATTAAAGGCTATGTACTGTTCAGACGGGACAGAGCCACTGGAAAGGGCTGGGGGGGGGTTGCGATTTATGTTGCTTGTACACACTGTGATGTTCCCATACAAGTTACCCTACACCCGACTCTAAATACTAACCCTACAGTGGAAGCACTATGGTTGACAATTAAATACTCCGATTTTATGTTCCTAATGGCTGGAGTCTACCGTCCACCGCACACAGGTTTTGAGGAATCTGATCGTATCCTATTTGATACGATGCGAACAGCTTGTAGCGGTCCACACACTGTGTTTATAATGGGGGACTTTAATTTACCGGATTTTAAATGGCCACTTGCTAAACTAGATGGATACAATATGCTACATGGAAAGTTTGTGGAACTACTTACTGACTCAGGACTTCAACAGCTGGTGACTGATATTACGCGTCGGAGAGGTAGTCAGCAGTCAGTTCTAGACTTAGTATTATGCAATGACGAGAATTTATGTACTGGAATTGAACACCAAGCGCACATAGGAAGGAGTGACCACCAAGTCCTGCTAGCAACATTACAATTCCAAATACGGGCCAGATGTGACCCAGTAGCGACCTTACCTAGAAAGAATTTCTTCGCGGCTGATTACGACCGTATTTCGATGGATTTAGACAAACAATGTGACTATACAGAAGTATTACAAGCTTGGGATAGCTTTAAAAGCGATGTTGATAAAACTGTTGAACAAAATGTACCTACAAGCCGAAAAAGAAATAATCACAACAACAATAAACCATGGATAGGGCCTGAAACACTAAAATTAACAGAAGAAAAGACTCGATTATGGAGGGTTTACCGACTGGACCAATCAGATAAATCCTATGAGAAATATAGAAAAGTGAACAATAAAATCATCGCTATGGTAAGGAAATCGAGGAAGGAGTTTGAAGGAGGAGTCGTGGATAGAGGTCCAAAATCGTTTTACAGCTATGTACGACAACAATTATCATCAGCAGTCTATTCCACCATCTCTAAGGGACCCTGATACACTACTCGTGACTAGTAATGCCAAAGAAGTGGCAAACCTATTTGCCAAACAATTTGAAAAATCTTTTGTTAGAGAACCTGCGGGGCCAATCCCAGCATTAACTGCACCAAAAATCAAAGAATGTATTGACTATGTGAATTTCACTCCCGAATTAGTTGAAAAAACACTAAAAAGTTTCAATGACACTACTTCAATGGGCCCAGATGGGATTCCTGCCCTACTGCTGAAAAAATGCTCATCCGTAATCACAACTAGGCTAGCTCGGATCATGGAACTGTCCCTAGCCAACGAGAAACTTCCTAATGACTGGAAAGAAGCAACAGTCACACCAATCTACAAGAAAGGAGACAAACTTAATGCAGCTAACTATAGGCCCATAAGCCTCACTAGTCTAGTCTGCAAAACTATGGAAAAGATTATAGCCAAAGAGTTGAGAGATTTCCTATCTAGAGAACAGGTTATCATGGACAATCAGCATGGCTTCATCCCCCGTAGATCAACAGTTACCAACCTACTTATGTGTTTGGAAAAATGGACGAAAAACTGGAATGAACGGCAACCAACAGACATCATATATCTGGATTATGAAAAAGCATTTGATCGAGTCCCAATCAGGCGACTAGTAGCAAAACTGGATCACCTTGGCATCCGTGGGAAACTTCTAAACTGGATCGCTGACTTTCTGTCCGAACGGAAATTCAAAGTACGAATAGGAGACCAATACTCTGAAGCACACAATGTGTTGAGCGGTGTACCACAGGGGTCAGTGCTCGGACCAATTTTATTCGGGATCTTCCTCACCGACATCAAGGATATCATTGACTCGGATCTGTCTCTATTTGCCGACGATACTAAACTGATGGGAAATCCTTTGATCTGCCACAATATCATCCAAAGTGATCTTGAACGAATTTTTCAATGGACAAGAGACTGGTTGGTCACCCTGAATGCTGATAAATGCACAGTTTTACATGTTGGTAACAAAAATCCCAAGTTGCCCTACACAATTGATTCAAGGAACTTGCAGAGTGTGTCATCTCAGAGGGATTTAGGAGTGTCAATAACAGAAAATCTCAAATGGGATGAGCATATCTTGGGAATCACAAAAAGAGCTAATTCCATAATGTACACCATCAGAAAAACGTTCTCACATATAGACAAGATCTTGTTTGTCGGGATATACAAAACTTACATTCGTCCCTTGTTGGAATATGCATTCCAAATATGGAGCCCATACTTTCGCAAGGACATCGATTTACTGGAAAGAGTGCAAAGAAGAGCCACGAGAATGGTTTGGAATCTACGACACAAGACATACGAGCAGCGGCTGGAAGAACTTGGTCTAACTACACTGGAGCAGCACAGGCGGCGTGGGGATTTGATTGAGACATACAAGATTCTGAGCGGACATTACGACGTCCCTGGACTGAGCGGCATCTACCAGATGAAACCGTCTGAGAATTTGAGAGGACACACATTAAAGCTCGCGCGCACTCTAAGTATAAGCAATCCTAGGTACCATTTTCTGCCAAACCGAGTCGTGAACTCCTGGAACAAACTGCCAGAGACAGTAATAAGTGCACCTTCAGTGAACGCTTTCAAAAACAGACTCGACCACTATTTTAAAAACGAACTATCCTCAAACAGTGACAATTTTATGACACCATAAGTGAACGGACTTTGAACATTATAAACATAGTGATTATAAAAAAGAAAAAAAAAATACTCTGTGAACATTAACAAGTGCTGTGATATGCACGCATCAGCTTTTAGCTGCTAGTGCATGACTAATAATAATAATAATAATAATAATAAGTTTTGGTACAACATGTTTATTTTTGTTTCTCATATTAAAATTATGTACGTCGAGATTTTTTTTCGAAAAGATTAATTCATCTCAACATTCACTCTCTTATCCATCATAATTCATAACCATCATCATTCACACAGTCCATCCACTTCATTGTAGGTCTTCCTCTTCCCTTGATAGATAGATAGTGCCTTCCTTACGACATTCCTTTCATCCCTACGCATTATCCACATGTCCGAACTAGGACTAACTATTTCCTCGTAGCTTTTCGGTGATTGATGCTACTCTCAAACTTCCACTAATATATTCATTCCTAAGATTATTGCAAACAATAATAATATAATACCAACCTGATAGCATTAGTTATGTAGTCATACTCTGGAACCTCCACCTTCTTCCCAGCAAGTATATCCTTGAGGATTGCTAGAAGTTTCTTATCATCAAAAGCATCAGGGTGGTCAAAGTTGAATTGTCCGCGTTCGGCCCGTAGCCTCTCCGAGGGTGATAGTGTGCGATAGAACGAGTCCTGGCTGATGCAGACCACTCGACGTTCAGTCTGTTCTTTGTGCTGTTGGCCCAGTTTCTCCATGATACGCTGGCATACTGTTGACTGTTGAAAGAATCATATTTAAGGCTAGGCTTATCTAGCTACAGCAAGTATTTTTATAACTGCATGGTTTCTTGCAATATTATAAAAAATTTCCCTGCAAAGCTACCAGTATAGGGTTACAGAAAAAGACATTGGTACTCAGCTTTTTTTTTTTACATTATCAAATTTACTAATTGCTTATTTTCTTTAAAACTACTATATTTCACATACATAACTAATTTGAAATTTTTGTTAATGTCCAATTCCAAAGACTATGAATAAATATTAGAAATAATATATAGTTATCAAATATCAATCCTTTATTTGAGAAAAAATATTAAATAATTTACCAAAAAGAGCTAAAGTTAAAGGAGATACACAAGTGATCTCTATGACTTAAATGTTTCTTCTTTTCATAGAAAATAGCACTCAAATTTAAAAATAGAATTCGTGAATTTTATAGCAAATAATGTCTAACATGTGTAGAGTAGAGCCTTTACTATAACTTTTAAATGGTTTGGAGTTGTTATGGACGCTTAGATAAGATACATAATAGATAGTGCGCATGTTATGTTCTCACACCAAAACATTATGACGGATGTTTTTCATCAATATTTGGCTGAAGTGGTTGATGTGTAGAGGTTATATATTGATGACGATCAATATTCACATCACTGACTAATGAAAGTACTTTCAAATTTTTAGCTTTTGAAGCGATTTTCAGTTACGTAATCCAAATTCTGTACGAAAGTAAAAAATCAATAAAGTTTAACCAAATGACGAGGTTACTTACCTTGCCGCTGGCCGTGCCGCCTGCGACTCCGATCAGAAACGGTGTTTTGCTCTCAAAACCATTTGTAGTTGTATAATTAGGAGATTTCTCTGCCATTTTGAACGTATGAATCAATCTAAAAGATATTCTTACAGCTAAATTAACACAATACGCACTAACACTCTTTTGCAAGATACTTGACATTGACATTTGAATTTTGACATATTATGCAGAGGACAGGGTTACCTTGCTAATGATAAAGTTCCGAAACTTATCGTTTCGCATCATACAAGTTATAAAATATATTCTCTCTTGTTAAAAAGAAAAGAACAAGATTGTTATTGTAAATAAACACCTCAACAAAGTCTAGGGAACAAGATGACCCCAATTATTTTTTTTCGTGGAAATCTTGTTTTGCAAATAACTGGCAGCAAATAAATAAAAATAGAATAAAGAAGTAGATTACAGAGTTGTTCAAAATTTAGAAATAAATTTAAATAAGTAATGATTTTCTAGTTTCCTGCGGGAGCGCCGTATCCGCGTCCTCTGTGATGGACGGGCTTCGGAGTTCTTGCAAATAAATGCTGGCGTACCGCAGGGGTCTGTATTATCTCCCACTCTCTTTCTTCTGCATATCAACGACATGCTGTCCACCGGCAGCATACATTGCTATGCAGACGATAGCACCTTACACGGGAGTTATCACGGACAACCTGCGGCCAAACAGTCTGATATCGTGGAAAAAAGACAGCTTCTTGTCACTGAACTGGACCGGATCTTGAATCACATTTCTCAATGGGGCTCCGAGAACATGGTCGAGTTCAATGCCAAGAAGACGCAGGCTTGTGCGTTCACAGCAAAGGTATCTTCTTTCCTTCCCCTTCCCACTCTTCAGAGCACGCCACTTCCACTGCAGGACAATCTCTATATCCTAGGCATGGATATTCGCTGCAAACTGAATAACAGAAATTACATCGAGAGCATCATCAAAACAGCCTCGCGGAAACTCGGACTCCTAAACAAAGTGAGACGTTTTTTCACGCCGGAGCAGCGGTGTCTTCTCTATAAGACACAAATTCGCTCCTGCGTGGAATACTGCTCGCATCTCTGGGATGGCTCCGCGAAATACCTACTAGATGCTCTCGACAGGTTGCAGCGACGCGCGGTCCGAATTATTGGGAACCCTGAGGTCACGAACACCCTCGAGCCTTTGCAGATGCGTAGAGATATTGCTTCCTTGGCTGTATTTTACCGTCTCTACCACGGTGAGTGTTCTGACGAGCTCTTCCAACTAATCCCACCATCTCCTTTCCTACATATGACAACACGTGCAGGCCTTAGATGTCACCCTCACACTGTGCAGAATATACGAGCAAGAACCAAGCGGTTCGGAGACTCTTTTCTTTGCCGCCCCACCAAGACCTGGAATTCATTACCAGCACACGTGTTTCCTTCTTCCTACAGTCCCGGGGCCTTTAAGCGGGGCGTGAAAAAGCATCTGATGAGGCCGCCAAGCTGAGTGCCACCATTGTAGCACTTAGTGTCTGTAATGGTGACCCTCTTTCCTGAGACTTTGCCTTTAGCTTACCATCAGGCGAGGTGAGGTGAAGTTGGCGTGTCATATATATAAAAAAAAAAAAAAAAAAAATATGGAGGGAAAACTTTTAAAAGTGTTTGATTGTGCAGTTTCTCTGAGGCAAAATAAAAATTATTTTTTTTGATTGTAAATAACGTTTATTATCAATAATACGTCTTTTACGTATGGTTTGTGCATTTTTGTGACTGTAGTCATCATGTCACGTCGTCATTTAAGTCGCGAAGAGATGTTAAGGGCTGTTGGTATGCTGCAAGCTGGACGAACTCAACGCGACGTAGCGGATGCTGTCAACACCCAACCAAGCGTAATTTGCAGATTATGGGCACGCTACAGGTCTTCAGGGGATGTTGCCGAATGTCACAGGGGACGAAATAGTGTTACTACCCCGCGACAAGATCGTTTCTTGCAAAATTCCGCAAGGCGGCAACCCACGATTACTGCTCGTCAGTTGGTCGCAGGCCTCCAGTCTCAGCATCAAGTGGTTATTAGCGATCAAATTGTCAGAAGAAGACTACACGAAGCCAATCTTTATGCTCGCAGACCGCTTAGGGTTCCAGCTCTTCGACGTGGAAATCGAGGTCGTCGCTTATTGTGGGCTAACGCACATTTACAGTGGACCGACCATCAATGGGCACGGGTTCTGTTTTCCGACGAATCTTGCTTCGGTTTTCATTCTGATTCGAGAAGAGTGCGTATATGGCGAGTTCCTGGACGTCGGAGTCGTCTCCAGAATCCGCAAGAAGTTCATCCTTACCAAGGTGGAACAATCATGGTATGGGCTGGAATTCGCCTTGGTGGAAGGACCGACCTCGTTTGGATACGGGGCAATTTGAATGCAAACCAATACATTCAGGAGGTTATACACCCCATGGTAATCCCTCATCGACAGCAGTTCGGTCAAGATTTTATGTTCATGCAAGATAATGCACGGTCACACACCGCGAGGGTAGTGGTCAATGCGTTAAGCGAGCACAATATGACGACGTTGGAATGGCCTGCTCAGTCTTCCGACCTCAATCCCATAGAGCATGCCTGGGATTTGCTTGGGAGAAGAGCTTTCAGTGATTCTTTGGAAAATCTGAACTTTTTTTACACCTTCGCAGTGTATGGAGCCATATTCCACAGACGATGATTGACAATCTCATACTAAGTATGGCACGCCGTTGTCGAGCTGTTGCTAATGCTTTAGGAGGTCCTACAGATTATTAAAAACGTTTAAAGTACGGTTAATTACTGTATTTCTTACTACCTCGTTATTTTTGTGCCTAATCATAGAAGGTTGTAATACTCAATATTGGCACTATTCAAGTCTTTCTTAAAAAAAAAAAAAATTGGTATGAAAATGTTTTTATTAAAATTAAAATCGGTATAAAAATACCCTTCTATTGATATAAAACACTCATTATTACAAGAAAGGGTTTTTAAATAAAAACTAGAAATGTCCTTGTTCCCTAGACTTTGTTGATGTGTGTATTTAGTGAAATAAGTAAAAAATTTAAAATTTCTTTGTGGATTGGCATAGAATAAGTAAATAAGTACTTATTTGTAATAGTAGGTCTGTAAATAGCAAGTACTATACTCTTACATCCTCTTTGAGTACTACTTACAAACCTAAGCCTAATTTCCTGCTAATGAGAGCGGTCTTGTGGTCTTTGCAAACTTACAACAAAAAGTTATTGGACTGCCCTGAAGTTTTTTGAACTTTTCTTTATCGTTTTGATTCAGTCTTCTTCTTTTCTTTCTGATGGTTTCTGCAGCGTTTCGCCGCAATTTTGCCAATGTAGAGTAAATGTCTTTAAAATTATTAATAGCGAGACGCCAATGTGCAATTTTTTCAAGTTGCGGTCCTTTAGAGTGATAAGATGATGAGTGTATAATGTTGATGATGATGATGCCGATCAATGAGATGATTGCTACCTCAGTAAAGTTGTGGGGACTTTACTAGAAAATCGTTAAGGAAATTTGGAACCAACACGAAAAGTCACAATTCGCTGTAATACGCTATCTACTTTTTCTACACTTTTCAAAACTCGAATTCACACCAATTTCGGAAAGTAATTTAATAACGCGATGCACTCTTCTTTGTGTTGGCGCCAAAACTCGTGTAGGTGTAGAGATAGTGGTTAAGTTTATACTACCTACCAAGTTTTTAAAATATTTATACAGGTGACACTGGCTAAAATGTGGAATCTTCCTGTGACCGTAGCCGTAACGTATTGGTAGTAATGTGAACATATTATTATAATCTATAACTCAATGTTAATAAGAAATAAAACATTTATGTATTTAGTAAATTTTATTAAAAACCATTACTCAAGACGTGGAATGTTTATATGAATGAGCAGCATTCCCATTAAGTATAAAATTAATATAAAGTAACAATGGTTAAACCAACAAAAACGAATAACTGGCTTTTAAAAATACTGCTACATTACTTCTTCGTATAAAAAAACGAGTAACAACGCCTCGTGAACAATATTTAAACAATAGAGATTCGAGACTGATTCGTTTGCTATTGTTTCAAATACAATAGCACAATATCTTTGTATTAAAAATTCGTTCCGCAGAAAGCAATACTGGTGCCTGACTGCCATGCCGATCACAATTTTATTATTTATAGCAGTCTTCTAATTTTAAATACAGTTCCCTCATTGGTCAAACAACAATATTATTTTCTGCGAAATTTTCGACATTTCAATTTTCGAATGCTAGCATTTCTTTTTTTGTGAAATCTGTAGAAGAAAATCAGCAAGTTTGAATTTAGACTTGGTTTCTGAGTTTCTTATCAGCCTGTCTTAAGGAGGTAGCCATGTCCAGTTGTTTGACACGCAGGCGGGCCCATACCAAGTAGTCTTGGAGTCCGATAATCTGAGCTGCCATGAGAGCTGCACTGTCGGGATAGATCACCGTCGCACAGCCTAAACCAGAGGGTACGGAAAGAGATGACCAGATATCCTGAAAAGATAAGGTGTGAGTTTAGGATTGAATCAGTATTTTCTTACACATACAAAGTTTTTTTGTAAACTGTGGTGCCACGCGTTTCCAAAATACGAGTACCATCTGCATATTAATTTTTCATGTTTTTACTTCATTTGAAAAAAAACCTTGTTCTTCTCAATCTTGAGATCACACAGGTAACCTGGCAAGTCCCATGATATACTTCTATACTTGACAAAGTATAAAAAATATTTTTTACTTTTCCTCAAATCTATCAGAAAAACATCCCGTGATGAAACACTTCTATGTACCAAATGGTGTTAACAAAATATAGTATTCTTAGAAACAGTAATGTACCTGGACAAGTTTATCCGAAGGCGGTGGGCAATTGATGACAGGGTAAGAAGTGTTCCCGGAGAGCACTGGGCCCAACCCGTTGGAGCGGCCAGCTACTGCGATGAACACGAGAGCACCCTGGGTGTCTTCATACTGTTGCATGATGCGGAGTGTCTCTTCTGTAGCTTTGTGAGCAGAGGTGATGCGAAGATCCACATTCAAGCCAAGATCTCTAGCGGCTGGGAAGGTGAAGACAAAAGAAATTATTATTTTGCTTTTTTAAATTAATTATTACTGGTGATCAATCGATCATCGATCGGTTAACAGGCGGTTAGCGGTCAGTCATATAAGTAAACGATCGGTCAAAGGTAAGTCAGCAGTCGGTCGTCGATCGGTTATCGATTGGCCATCCATCGACCAGCCAGCGCTCGGTCATTAGTAGTAGGTCAACGACCGATTATCGGTTACTATCCTTTTATCTTAAACTGCTCTCTTAAAAATTTGGTTAAACTTACATTTAGCGATATTCTGGCAGTGTGCTTGGTCAGCTGGAGATCCCATGAAGATTACAACCTTGTGGTGTACATTGGGTTTTAAATGGTCCAATTGGTCCTTAACCCAAGCGAAGTTGCGCTTGACTGTGTCCAAATCGGCGGCGGTCACAGATGTAAGGTTTCGGTACACCTGTTGGAATTAGTTTTTAGTAAGTTTTTAATAATTGTTACATTGGTTGGAAACTAACACTCTTGTGTAGTTATCTTGTGTACTTGTAGTTAGTTGTGGCCTATGAATGCGTAAAAGAGTCACGTGTTGCTACCAGCCGCCACTGCTAGGCGAGCAGACTCGTGGCCATTGAATTTGTTCGACCAGTGAAATAGTCTGAAGATAGGTCACGTGACCGAAACTAGTCATTTTATTGGTCGGGAAGACACAAGTGTCGGATTTCGGATTACCGTGGCATAGGAAATGTATACCTACAGTAGCTGAAAATCAACAATTATTTCAGTTACTTGTATTGCTGACTGTACCAACACAAAGCTTACGCAAGAAAAATTAGGAAGAATTGTAATCATTTACATATGCTTCCTTCTGAAACTAAATATCAGAACTATAGGAGTACGAAGTTGCCAGATCATTGGCCATTGGGTATTGTTGAACATTATAAAAATAAGTAGGTACCTGTTTGTCAACCATGAGTCTCTTGTCTCCAGAGGGCCACAGTCTCCAAGAGTCTGAGTCGATGATGTCAGCGAGGAGGATGTTACCTGATTACATATAGAGTAAAAATGTTAAAGTACAGAACATACAAAGACATTATTTTCGAAAATAGGTAAGTATTAAAATTCTGTAAAACAGTATTGTCGTAACGAATAGGCTATTTAACTATTTTTTTATCGGAAAATGATCACACTATAATAATATAATGAACTGCTAAAACGAAATATCGTTACGAAAAATAGTTTTAAAGATCTTTGATTTTGAAAATTAAATTTTTCGCGCCGCTCGTAACAATCCATACAAAATCGTACTTGCGAGTGACGTCACTCGCCAATCGCGAGTAATTCAAATGTATGGAGTGCAAGAGAATTTTGCATTTATCTCGGTCTACGTTGCGTTTACACGTATATAGTTCGTAATAAAAGTAATTTGTAATTTAATGAGGAATCTAAAGAGTTATAATTTTGACTTACTTTGGGAATTAAAAACAATGAAAGGTCATAGTCGCAGTTCAGTTAAGAAATATCTTATTTTACAAAGTATATTTTATGATAACAAACTAACATATTAAGCAGTATTGGGAAGAATCGGATGACCTTGTCAAATAGCCTATTAAGTATAATTACCCTTTTGTATGAAAATAGCTTGACTGTTCTGACTAATACAGGTCAATTTAAAATACCTTCAATGTCAACTCCGAACTCAATCTTCATGTCGATAAGCGCACAGTCGCGGAGAGCCCACGCCTTCTCCAGGATCTCGAACACCAAGATTGTGGCCTTCCTCATGTAGTCCACTTCATCCTGACCTAAAAATTGTAAACCAGATAAGAAATGAAAACCAAATAATCTTTATAGTAGGTATTATGACCGGCGGACTTCTTAATGTGCCTACTGCATATAAGGGGGTTTAGGTCTAAGAGGTAAGCGCTGGGGCCGTAGTCTGTAAATACATTAGTCGTTATGACTTATTTTACGAAATCGTAAGCAAATATAGCTACAAACATCGGCGAGCTTGCATCAAACCCAAGTCTACAAATTGACATAACGAGCAATAATTGTTATGAATGATTCGTAAAGTTTGCGACGGCTTTCGGTAAGATACTGACAATATCGTTTACTTTAAGTGGAGACTTGAGAATATCGGTAAGTTTATGTCGCTACATAGTTAACGACCGAATTCGGTAGACTATCTCCTGTACGGCCTTTGGACGCAACCATGGGCCGCGCCAGACTGTAGAATCATAGATTACTAACATAAAAATTAAACCATGGTCCATGGTCCCGCGGACTCGCGTCAATATGGTCAGTTCTTTTGTTAGTATTTCGTTCGACCATTCTGATTTTTATTCAAGTACCTTAAGTGCCTATATCTATTTTATGACGTCATAATTTGTTGTATCATTTACTTAGGTACTGCTGGAACAAATGATAAATCTAATTATGCCATAATCAACATACGTTCCACGTTAAGTTTTATTGGCTTTGTTTATATTTTCTCAGTAATGCAAAAAGTTTTTAAGATAATGGGCTGACCAAATAAGAAGTTCGCTATGAATTCTATTTGTCTAGTACAAAACCTCTACGTCGAGCTTTTTGTAAAGAGCACGATATGTTTAGAAACCCTAATGGGGACGATTGCACCAGGAATTTAAAAAGGTACAATTCTCTTCACCGATGAATGTAGCGGAGAAAAGTGAATATACATTTAAACATTCTATGTTGCAAGCAAAGTGGAAGTTTCTATTCTATTCTGTATTGTATTCTATTTCTTACCAATAGTAAGTCCATTAAAATTGAAGTTAGCAGACACGATTTGTTCTTCGGACCACTGGGGATCATGGTTAGCATCGTCCTTGAAGAAAGTCTCCTGCTTCGGTGGTGTAAATCTGAAGCCTTCTTTCACTCCTGGGTTGCGCTTGAGGAAGGATCCGGTAGCAAGACGTCGGGTGACCCACTCAATGGGGATCATGTCACATTTCTTCGATATGAAGGCAGTTGGCGCCACGATCTGCACAAAAGCTGTTTTGATGCCTGTAAATAAATTATACAATTTAGATGTATGGATACATACATCCTTATAATTACGCCTTTATCCCCGGAGGGTTAGGCAGAGGCGAATTAACACCCACATTTCACCAATCATTGAATTCGGTCCCACGTAATGGATAAGATCGGGAAATATACCTACACTAAACCCACGGTACCGATTCAGGATATATTACATAAACAAATATAGGTAGTTTTCTGATAAAAACACGTAATATTCCAACATTTATCGAGATGTTACCGAACCTATTCATCTTATGACGTAAATAACTAGCTGTTGTTTAAAAAAACAAGCTCATTATTAATAATAAACAACAAAGTCAATATATATATTATTAATATGACCTTAAAAGCAGGCGATATTTCATAATTATTACATTATATTATCTGTTGTTTGCTGTGGGGTCACGCGAGATCAACAAAATAATACATGAACGTATTGTAACTATAACCCCTTTTTGACTCTGTATCGTGTAAAGGGAATGAATGTTACATCTGTCTACATAATTGACCTAGGTGTACATAATCATTCTAGTTAGAACACTGTCATTCGTATCATTCGGTCCTTAACCTATATTAAGTTAAGGTCTGCACAAAATATATTGTGTTTTATCCATTCACTTGAGCTTACTGAACCACTGTTATATAACATACACTGCTAAACAATCCATTTAATTTTGAACGTAAAAGCAATGCAGTTAAAATTAAAACACTTTTTGCAGAGTGAATGAAAAAGTGTAATGAAGCTCTTTTCATTTTATTTTGTACTTTATGAGTATAGAAATAAGGTCTAAAATTGAATGCTATTTTTTTATACCACTTAGGTGGCAGGCAAGCGCACGGCCCACCTGATGAAAAGTGGTTACCGTGGCCTATGGACGTGTGTAACACCAGAGAAGCCACACTCGCGCTGCCGACCCTGTAAGCACAGAGTTTCTGTGCCGTCAGTGTAGAGGACAAAGCAGGACAAGCCTTTAGTCATCACACTGACAGCACAAATTCTCCAGTGAGCTCTGGCTACCCTACTCACCGCTGGGAACACAACATGAAGTTATTATAACCGCGGTATTCTGTAGGGCAGAGGTACTTCCCCAGTCGGACTGTTCAATTGGGCGGAAATATTTTTTGCATTGTCTGTAGTATGACAGTGGTTTTGCTTTAGTAGAATTGAGATATAGTACCATTATATCATCTTCTGTCATACAGTCTATCTATCTCCCCGTATAATCATTCACATTCATATGATATTCATTTTATCTTTACGCATCACATGTTAATTCCCCTACTAATCGAACCAGTGTAAGCTATTTTCTCACAAAATTTTCTTGTTAATTTCTAATCTTACTTCGTATACATTCTTGTCATACTACACTTATACTACCTACATAATACACTATACAAAACGGAAAACCAATGTTTAGATATATAGATAGATAATTCTTTATTGTACACCAATAGATTTACAGTAGGACAAGCTACCTGCATGTATACAGTTCCATGTAAAATTGGTGGCCTTATCGCTGAAGCGATTTCTTCCAGGCAACTTTGGGATGGACAGTAATGTTATAAAAACAAAAGATATAGTGTAGTTAGGTACCGATGTTTAGTGCCGTTTCACCCCATCCTGGGCCCCGATTTTACTTAGTTTGCAAACAATACCATTTAATTATAAGCTTTACTTTTAAGGCGTTAGAGACTTAAATAAAATGGCATCGTGTAGAGTGAATGGTACTTTTCCATTTAATTTTAGACATTAAACCTAAGTATACATATAAATAAATTCTAAAATTTACAATGTTTTGCTATCACATAAAATTAGCAGAATCAGGGCCTGTTCTATTATACCTAACTGTCTCCCTTCGCTCTGCTTGTTTACAACTGGACCAGTTATCCCGCAATGATTACAGTTACAAACAAGTTATCTATAGTAGATTGTGGCAAGGACAAGTAACGACATTCGTAGAACAGACTAATGAATTAAATGAACATCAAGGTAGCTATGGGGAAACCAGCAAGGGACTATAATATTAGGTCTTAACCTATGAAATTGCCGAAATTTTCTTACAGATTCATGAGTTCGTTATTATTTATATTTTGTTTGAAAGTTAATTTCAAGATTTTACAACTCTGTATTTTTTGTTTTTATTGGCCGCTTGATTAATTAAATTCGATCTTCAAAGACAGTAAGTACTTCCTAAATGCTATCCATTTTGATGATAAATTTCGTATTACTTCTTTATGGCTGTCACTTTTCAAAAATGTAATGCGTGTGTTTGTTAGCTTAATGTTGTATCATTTATACACAAAAAAAAATCAATAAAATTTCATTCCTCAATTTAAAATCAATCAATCAAAAATCAATCAACCAATTGCCGTTTTCCGTGCACTATTGTTGACTCGAGTCATGCATCTGAGGCTGAGTCTGGGCTGTATATATCTGTCTGATGTTAAACTGCCCTATCCCTTAGTCGCCTTGTACTTACGACACCGCATGGGAAGAGATGGGGTGGTCTAAATTCTACTCTCTGCCGGAAACCACGCGGCTAATTTATTTCTATTATCAAACTAAACGATTTCATTTCACATTGGGTGGTCTTTAGTTGATTGAGACGTAGTAACAGACGCAAACGGAATGAGGAAGTAGCTGTAAGTTTGTATCGCGCTGAAATAAAGACCTTGCGACTTCAATAACACTTGTTTGTTAGTGTTAAGACTTGGTTTGAATTATTTAAAATTTAATTAACACACAACAGTATATTTTATTTCCATTTATCTTAGGTCCATTATCATTCTTACGAACATTGACCGCGTTATTACACTTATTACGTAATTGTTATGTAACAAAAGTCAATACTTTATAGATGTGTTAATTATATAAAAAATTGATAACATTGGAACTGGTTTCGTAGGTAGGTACAAATTGACCGATTATATTTTTGATGAACCTGAATCTAAGGTTAGGTTTCGTTGGTTTATTATTTTTACCTGATTAAGTTCATGGATCAAGACATTTTTTTAATTTCCCGCGTATCAAGACCTCTATTAACGTCTACGGGGGCTAAAACCCCGCGAGCAAGCGGGAGCAAAGAGGATCGCAAGCCAAGCTGCCCGCGTACTGAGGCAACTCAAGCGTCTGAGGTAGATGAATGACTTCCGCCCCCCATGAACGCAGGCCTGGGGGTGACGGGTAGAGCCACCTGTCACACTGGCAGAAGCAGGCCGCAGCAGCTTGAAAATTTGGGGACTCTGTGGTCCCCACACCCGAGAAGAGGGCCAGATCGAGAGAGATGGCCGGGGTGCGAGGGATATGCCTGGTAACCTCACCTTCGGCAGCCAAACTACCCACAAGCGTCGTGCGTTTTAGTCGGTTCGAGTCCGACATAACCTCTCCCACCGGCTCCGGTGGTGGGGGTATCCGTGGGAATTTCCCACACGTAAAAAAAAAGGGGGTTAAAACCCACTTCATTAATCAGCCCATCACAGACACGCAGGCCCAAAAGCACGCACGCACAAAGATACACACTTCATCATATTCTTACCTGCAGACTTCAGAATGTCGAACACCTTAGCATTGGTCTGATTGGAAATAGCCGCCTTGCCTTCTAGATCATGAGCTTTGACTCCATCGCCCGCTGTGATGCGGTCTTTATTTAGGAGCAAGCAGTGGCCCGACACTTCTGGGAGATCGAATACCTGCTTAGTTTTGCCCTCGATGATGAGGCCTCCCAGCTTGTAACCACCAACTGAAAACACAGATAATAAAACTTTAGCTAAGGAATGATAATTAAAAAATCTCTATACATTTTTTTATATAGGACACGACAATTAGACTTCGCTTTGCCTGATAGCAAGCTGAAGTCAAAGTCTCAAAAAAGAGGGTCACCATTACTTACACATACCATGTGACAATGGTGACACTCAGCTTGACGGCATCATCATATTATGCTTTTTACGCCTCGCTTAAAAGACCCGAGACTGTAGGAAGAAGGAAACACGTGAGCTGGTAATTGAGGAGATAGGATAGCCAGTCAGAGTGAGGAGGTGATTATGCCACCTCAACCGCCGAAATTCTACCTCTCACTTTCATACAATTTGATGCAACACAACGATGATAAAACTTTCATCTCTATTCCCAATCTCTTATTATCTCTTTCCCTCACCCCTGTTACACGTTGCAATGCTGCACGTTGCAGTGCTACATTCAAATGTTACAAGATCATAGAACAGAAATCGCTTAAAGCGATAAGGCCGCCGATTGTACTGATTCCTTGTTATAGACTTTAGTAATGATACTTATTAATGGAGTACAATAAAGTACATAATAAATAAATAAATAAACAATTGCCTATTTGTTTGGTAGCGGTTCCAGTTACGATTGAGAGGCGTGGAGACTTATGCAAATATATTGATACATTATGTCTATTAGCTTTTCATTACACGCGCTCTGTTATTTCCTAATTTACAACAGCAGACATATTGAGGACCACACGCGTCCATGATTTAAAAAAAACGTTATTGTGAAGGTCAAATAATATAGTCTGTGACAAGTCTGTGACAGACACTTCTTTATAGTCGATATTCGGTAATAATTGTTTTTAAAAAAATATTCCAAGTGCAATTTTTAATTTTTTGATGAGCAGATTTATCTTACAGGTTTATTTGATCGTCACCTTATTACACTCTCGAGTGCCAGTATGTACGTATTTAAGTAAAATAAACTATATAGTAAATAAATATTTCATAGGTAGGAACTTTAAGTTACTGCTTCTTCTTTTAATTAGAATCAGCAACATACAGCAACTTTTCTTGCTGACTGTACATTTACTAGTTCAGTAGGAAAAGTAGTGTAGGAGTTTGATGGAGATTTCATAAAACGTTAGTTTGAAAAACATTTGACTTGATAAAAAAAAAAAAGATAAAGCTGGTTACTTGTGTTAGAAGTGGGTTCACGTCGGTTAGTGTAATGGCCAGAATTCGAAGCCGGGACCTCTCGATCGTAATGACGACTCCTTAACCTACCGCTACCGACGCTTATTTATTTATTTCTATATATAAGTAATTTAACTAGCTGACCCACCCCAGCTTCGCCCGGGGTATATTTTGAAGCTTCATATCCCTTTTAGCCCGTATGTTTTAGTCTTCAAAATATGTATGAAAAATTGCCGGATTTGTTAACATTTATTATCAATGCTCCGCTCCCTTAAGTAGTAGCGTGATGATATATAGCCTAAAACCTTCCTCGATAAATGGATCACCCAACACTGAAAGAATCATTCAAATCGGACCAGTAGTTCCAGAGATTAGCGCGTTCAAACAAAGAAACAAACAAACAAACAAACTCTGCAGCTTTATAATATTAGTATACATTAATTTACCTATCGCTTTTCAGTTAAATGTCTCTACTGTACCTATACATATAAAAATCTATGGTTAGATGATAAATTGGTAAGGATTAACCAGGATATTATTCGTGTTTCGATTTAAATCGTAACAAAATTGGTAGGTAACAACTTAAAACGTAGGTATAGAGATACAAGGACTTAACAACAGTTAATAAGTACTTATTATTACACAATGATAACATTCTCAAGAATAAATAAATAAAAGACATAGTACATTAATTTAGTATGTACAAAAACTCGACGACCAAAAAGGCTAACATCAATTCACGCTAATACAATGCTCAAGGTCACTTAAAAATATGCCATTGCAAGAAGACCATTATAGACATGTATAATCTGTGATCAAGTCTGGCTATCGAATTTTGGCGGGTAATACTTTTGACCGAAGTCATGGAACAAAATATTTGAAAGCAGCTTATTCAATAGTGAAACAAATTGTTTACCTTCTTTAGGATGAGACATTTTTCTATGAGCGCGGCTGCTGGTATGAAATTAACAAGACGATGCTTCAAAGCGTTTGTAACACTGGGTGGGCCTTTTATAAAGTTTCGTGTTCGGAATCGACAGAGATCCCACGTGCTCCGATCTCCGATAGGCACATAGCCGGCGTGGTTTGTTATCATTCGTTGTAGTAGGATCAAACAGTCTTGAGTTTTTACTTTAGACACTTTTAAATAAAAAAAATATCGTGATTTGTAGTAGGTACCTAAATCATTAATTCTGTACCTAATTATAGGTACCTACTTACCTACGATTTGATATAAACATATGTCTATCTTTCTGTTTATTCCCTATACCATAATTTTACTATTATACAACCAGAAGTCTCGATTGATCTCGATCAACTCAACATCACCTCAACCAATCTCAAACTTCCAAACGACAATAACGAGTAAAAATAAAGGTAAAGTTGTTTGGGTATATTCAGGTTCTTCTTTTTTAAATACTTTAATTTAGATAACTTCCGTGTACATTATGTAAATATTAATATTGTTAAAATAAATAAAGGTAAAGTATTACTTAAATGAATTTTCTTTATAAGTATAGAGTAATTTACGTTTAATTTGCGAATATTGGTTAAATTGGTTAGAAACAGTTGTCGCGGTACCAAATATAACAGACTTAGGGCCCTTTCAAAATAGACGGTTGGTGCTGAGTGCTGCAGCCTTTATCAGACTGCACTCGGACAAGATTTATATAGTTTGGCCAGCGAAACATGGTTCATAGCGCGGTGGCAAATTTGAAAAGTCAACGTTGCAACACCGATTATATATCGATAAAATGAAATTGATACTATGATTTATTTAATTTCTTTTATTAGGTAGGTATGTATTAAAATATAAAAATTAATCTACATGGTTCTAATGATATGTGTTTATTGAATTTTAAACATTTAGTTGCTAACTATTCAAATCGATTAAATCAATAGGGAAGATGGATTCAAACTATCCGGAACGTGGAATCCAGTGATTAAGATACTAAAACCAAAAAATACAGTGCCGTAAAAAACTGACATAGTGAGTGTAGTGTGTCGCTAGCCTAATCGTTCATAATAAGTGTAATGGTGGGTAGGCGCTCAAAAATTGTTCCCCGCATACCTCTCGACGCTCGAAGACTAGTCAAGTCGTGACCACGGGTGCTGCAACGCATCCGAAACGTCGGCAGAAATAGTAAGTTCCAAGATATAATTTGTGAGAAGTCCCGATATCTTGTATAATTATGAATTCACACCGCGAAAGTTTAAAAATCAAATCGATTAAGATTGGAAAAATTGAATCGGTTCATGTGGATTCGAGCCCGTGATCTTTCCCTTACAGGGCTCAATCGGCTCTAACCACTGAGTCAATATGCTAACTATTCAAATCGATTAAGATAGAAAAAAAATGAAAGTTCTGGTGGGATTCCGCGATCTTTCTCTTACAGGGGGTATGCTCTAACCACTGAGCTACAACTATCAGCCAATGATAACATTATTTTTGTGTTGAGTAGTCCGTTAATCGATGAAGGTTTTAAGCATTATATCAATACGCTACTTACTACAGCATCCGTGGCGTGGTGGTAGTGAACGCGGCCGCTACGCGGGTTCGATCCCCGTTCAGTGCAAATATTTGTATGCATTAATATGATAATTTGCATTGGTCTGCTCGTGCTTCGGAGAGCACGTTATGCCGTCGGTCTCGGTTGCGACATCTATGGCAGTCGTTACGGGTAGTTGGAGCCCTAAAAAGTTCACCAACAACTGGTCTAGCTGCAATGCTGCGATATCGACTTTGGGTTGTGGAGGTCAGATGCCAGTCCTTCACGGAAAATAAGGAAGTTTAGCCAAATCTGCAGTTAGACTGGTAAAGCGGACCCCTAGCTCCAAGGTGAATGTGACTGGGATTAACTCTAGGAGGAAGAAGAAGTGGAAATCATCACGTGGGCAGTAATAATGTCAATAAAACCAGCAAATCTCCATACATTATATGAAGATAAAAAAATTACGAGGTTTCAAAACATCCCAAGGGTGAAACTGTAGCGGTTCAGCGATAGCGGCTAGATGATAGAAAATTACGTAGTTATTCCAAATTGCAAGCAATAAATTTTAAATATGTTCGCACACAGACTGTTAAGAACAAAAAAATATTACGATTTTTTGGTGAAGTGAAAATCGATTTTCAATTTTAGAATCCCGATTTTGGGATGGGGTCCAGAATCTAGATAAATTGAGGTAATGAATTTTTGATACCTATTTAAATTACATATACATTTAAACTGATGAACCCTTTTGGTATTGTTATCTGTTCGACAGCCATAAAAGTTTATGTTCTGATGCAGGTCTTTCACGGCACCAAGTCCTACTGGGAGTATACCTACCTACTGATAAGTATACTCAGAGAAAGTCATTGACAGTAAGGGTATTATACAATGCTGGTATTAGGGTCAGTTCCCACTGAAAAAGCCCAATTCTCCTAATATAAAAGCTTTATCTGGATTCGATTGACTATGATATTCAATAGAATCCAGACTAAATCTACATAAATGTCAAAAATGGTGTGTTCTAGTAATACAATTTACAAGAAAGGACATTGACGTCGCTTTTAACATAAAAATATAAAGTATCAATCACTGTTGGTTCTTTCATTGAATGCTGTCAGCTGTCACTAAAATTCAGAACGGCTTTTACTACTTCTTTCCTTGTCACACACTTAACGTCAACTACTAATTCAAACAAATGAATGGATACGGACGGCCGTACTGAGCAATACAATTACTTCCTTCACGATTCACGATACATAAGTTGCTGCTCCGCTGCCGCTGATACGTTGTAATAAACCTGTGAACCTTCTCTTGTTATATTTTCCTGTCAAGTCATCCAACCAGGTGAGTGTTTTATTATCTAACTTTTTCACATAATAAACATAAATTGTCAATGTGCACTTGTTTTACCTGTTAAATTTATACGATAAAATTAAATTCACTTGACGTTTATGGCATTGTTTGTATAAAGAGAACTCTTCAACTTGGTCTGGTTATAAATTTTATCCAATGTTTTGGGTTCCACATGGTCGTCTCTGATCGGAGTTTTGATTTATTTATACTAATTCTTGTTTACTACTTTTTGTTTGTGAAATTTACTGATTAACAAATTTTTATTAAGACACTTCTGTTGTTTCGTAGAAAATAAAGGTTTTTAATAATAGAAGTGGAGGTTAGGCCATATACCATATTATTTTATGTTTATCATAAATGAAACTGAATGTAGGTAAATCATAAATTAAAAGTATAAAGTATACTACCTCAAAAGCACTTGTAAACTGCATACATATCTAGTGATTGAGGGTGAATTTGCTTTCATGAACAGGAAAGTAAATAAACAATGTTCTTATGTTATATTACTTAACTTTTTCTTCATAAAAGTTACACATAACAGTAGTTATAATAAATTAACATTTCTAAAGGATATCCAGAAAAAAAGGCATTGTGTTTTTATTGATATATACTTTTTTTTTATAAATTGGCATAAGTAACAAAGTAAATATTGTTAATTTTTTTTTCAATTGGCATTTGTGCATACTATAATTTGAAATTCGAATCATAACAGCTGTAATTCTATTGGCCTACTTCGATCTTGCCCTCTGTCTATCGATAGGTTTGTTTGATATAGATAACTACTCGCAGCGCAGGCCAAGAACGCCTATACCATAAATTATAACATAAACAATTTCTCTTTTGGCAACATTCACCTGTGCCTGATTGTTATATATATATATATATATATATATATATTTATTACATAATGGAGTTGAATAGTGTAGTGATTCTCAGGTTGTCTAATAAAATTATGTTTAAAACATTATTCATCATTAGTACTCAAACTAGTGAATTAATTTGTAGAAGGTTTTATTTATTTACCTTGGTTTTATTTGGTTTTATTTATGTCTTGTGTGGACAAATGTCTACCCAAAAACAATTTTTATTAAATCTTTATTCCATAATTAAAATAGTATTTATGACATCCACCATGAAAACACCTATTTGTTTTATTATGTCATCTAAATAACATCATTATTTCTTAGAACTCAGAAACATCTTTATGCTCATTGAAATTTATTACTTAAATTTATTTATTTAGTCATAATTTATTACTTAAATCTGTGTGTATCTGAGGTCCCACCAAGATTTACACGGCCTAGGCAACCTCATCTGTATTCTAGTGCAAATGACAGACAAGGCTTTGGTGTGGGCTTACTTTTCAGAATTCTGGGGTTGAACAACAGTTCCCCAGAAAAGCCAAAAATGACAGCTATAGATGCCACAAGAGATTTTTTTTATATAGGACACGCCAAAAACACTCAGTTTGACGGCCTCATCAGATGCTTTTTCACGCCCTGATTAAGGTAACCGGAACTGTAGGAAGAAGGAAACACATGAGTCTCCAAGAGAGGGCACCATCGCAAAACATACGCCCAAATATTGGCGCAAGTGGACTGGAGCTACCGTGCCGGCAGGCCAAACACGTGAATCCTGTAAACTACGCTTCTCCACATAGAACATTGGCACGTTGCAATCTGCTTGATATATCACATTCCATCACTTTCGTCTTAGCTATCGACAACTATGCTGCAGGCGAATCTGTTCATTCAGGCAGCAATTCTTATAGAGGCGAGGGTGGCAAGTCATGTCATATGTATGATAGATAAGATTAGATGCAAGTATGATAGGAACATAGTCCACAGGAAGACGGGTGAAATAAGGCCTCTTAAAAAGTGGCAAGCGTCCAAATCGGCCGGGGCAGCCGTTGGGTGATAGCGCCCTGGGGTGTTTTTTCTTACACAAAAAAAAAAGGGACAAAACCTTATCTATAAGTTGATGCATTCCATTCAACGCCCATGGGGCACCGGCCATATCCAAAATCCGCTGCGATAAAGAACCTGGACGCAAAAAATCATACGAAGAATTCACGGTGCAAGAAACATGACCATAAATAATGCACAACTCTTTGTAGTTTTTGCTTTCGAGCGGGATGTAGACACTTATTTCGAATCAAAAAGATACTGACTTACGAATTCTTATTCTAAATTTAAAATCCATTCCCGCCTCAACCAGCTATATAGACAAAAGTTTTGTTTTAAAAACGGGATGTAGAAACTTATTTCGAATCTAAAAGATACTGACTTACGAATTCTTATTCTAAATTCAAAATCCATTCCCGCCTCAATCAGGTACATAGACAAAAGGTTTGTTTTAAAAATGTTGTTCAATACCGTTGACCAACAAAACTCAATAGCATGTCACATATCACAACCAACGTTCATGAATCTAAATACATGCCATTTTTTTGAATACCTTATCTTAAATTGAAATTGCTGGTCAAGGTCACAAGCTGCGTATTTGTACGTAGTTCATCTCATCTACGCTTCATATTGAGGAATTACATCAGTCGAAGTCGCGTGCGTTCGATAATGACTGATAATTTTAATAATAATATAGACGTTCCGAACATGAGCTTGTTATCTCTTTATAGGGTTCCGTGATCATCTTTTTAGGGTTAATCCTGGGTCTCGATTCTGTTAAAGCAAAACCACTTTCATTTCAAGAACACTGCCATGTACTTTTAGACTTTAAAACAGTGTTTTTTTTTATTTTTTGTTTTATACCACTTAGGTGGCAGGCAAGCACACGGCCCACCCGATGGAAAGTGGTTACCGTGGCCTATGGACGTGTGTAACACCTAAAAAAAAAATCGAAAATGTGCGGGATTGACACATGTTTATGACTGTCATAAACGTCAAATTACGTGTCAAAATACATTGATTATTCCATTTTATTCTACTAATGATCGTGCCACAGCTGTGCTATCACCTCGATACCTGGTGTCAGCATGTTTTAATATTGGATCTCGCGCAGGATTTCTTATCGTGGTTGGGAGGTCAGATGGCAGTTGCTCCTATAAAATCCGTCTAATCCAAACCAAACGAAAGAGGTGTAAGTCGACTATGAACCAAATGATGATAGTGTTATGTCTTGCACGATATGGTACGGAACCAAGTCCGAATCCGGACCGGTTTTTCTTTCCTTTACTGAACGAGAATTTCTGCACTACGGAATTACCTTAATGCCTTGAAAACCTGCTCTCTTGGCACGCTCATCGTGTGTGGAGACTGCCACCAAGGAGGAAAATGATATGCCTCTGAGTATTTTTTTCAGAAAACAATAACACTGGCAGTCTTCAATCTAGAGTGGACAGGTTGCTTTAGTTGCTTCACTTGCTTCCAAACAAGCGTGTTCCATATTCAAACACAATCATCAGTTATCAACTCATCTCACACGCACACAGTGGTCTAACGTGAGCCTATATTTAAAAAAAAGTGTTTAAATTTTAAACATTTTTACATTTCAAGTAGCCTGAATAAAATCAAAAATATAGATTGTAAAAAATATTTGCAATTACTAAGGATATTTTTTATTTTGCACGGATAAATGAGAAATCGCGTGATGAGCAAATATTTAATTATCCAGGAAAACAAACAAATTTTGCACAAATTTCTTAATGAGGTCATGGTTTCGTCATCATCGCAGTTAACGAATTAATCGACTTCAAAAAAGGAGGTTCTCAATATGTAGAAAATGATCGGAAAAATCGAACATCCAAGACAGTACTTTAATTAGCAGACTTCAATATATGGATTATTCCGTGCTCAAGATTAGATTTTCTGGCTTTACCAGAGCGAGCGTACATGGTAATGATAATGATGACTTTTTTTCCTGTCTTTTTCTATACCTATTCCTGAAAACACAAATTGAGAACACACTTTTATTTACGTGCGGAAAATCCCCACGAATACCCTCACCACCGAAGCCGGTGGGAGAGGTTATGTCGGACTCGAACCGACCAAAACGCACGACGCCTGTGGGTCGTTTTGGTTGCTGAAGGTGAGGTTAACAGGAATATCCCTCGCACCCATATCTCTCTCGATCTGGCCCTCTCCTCGGGCGTGGGGACCACTGAGTCCCCATCTCGTCCCCGTAAACGCGGAGGTGCGCAAGGCGCGCCGCCGCTGCGGCCTGCTTCTGCCAAGGTGACAGGCGGCTCCACCCATCACCCCCAGGCCTGCGCTCATGGGGGGCGGAGGTCATTCATTAACTTCCGACGCCCGAGTTGCCTCCGTACGCGGGCAGCTTGGCTTGTGATCCGTCGTCGCTCCCGCCCCGCCTACTCCTTCACGAGCATTACTTGCTCGCAGAAGGATTCACCGGTCGCCCACGCATCGGCGGAGCGAACCAATTGAGAACATACTTGAAGTTAAACTTCGAGGATGCTGTAAGGCGAAACTGGTCAGTTTCAATAATAAATACTGTGGAAACATTACAAGTGTGTTCTCAATATGTGTAACGATATATTCGACCAAGTGCCATCAATCAATAGTGTAAATATTCCTGAACATGTGTGCCACATTTCGCGATGATCAGTAAGGTCAAGGCGCCAAAACGATATAAACAAACAAATTATGAGTTCAGCGAATCGGATTCGACGAATACAGCTCTGAGTGTTGCTATTGTACCTACTTCTCGCCTGGTCGCACCCCATCTACTCTATCTATATAATTAATCTGACATTTCGCAAGTTTCAATCTGTTCGTTCGCCATTATGCAAGAGAGTTGCTCCATATATTTGAAACCTAAATCAGATACAGTTATGCAACATTCCAGCGACGCTATTGACTGATTGCTGTAGTAACATTGTTGATTTTCTCTTGATAAATATCAGTACTTGATTACATTTTGTCTGCTTATACACCAAAAAAATTTAGATTAGTCAAGTCAAGGATGGAATAAATCTATCTCAGCGCATTATGCTACTTGACAATGAGTTCCAAACAAGCAACAGCAACAATGGTGAATTTCAATTGGGTAACATAAAAGACAGAATTGGCTTATATCTAAACCGGACTAAAATTTGCCGGCTATTGGTCAAGTCTAATAAAGGCACTGCATAGCTGAATTTCTCATTTAGGTACAACTAAACTGAACAAAGCATTTGGCACCGTTAAAAACTTCTGCCCAATGGATGTGCAACTTTGTAATTGTCATAGGGACGGAAGGACATTACAAAAAGGTCAACATAGGCACATTTTCAAGTAACATAGAAGCTATGTAGTCAGGTTCGAACAGGTAGTTCAAAGAAACTCGTGCCGCAGATTCAGCATGGCGGGGAAGACTTGTGTCTCGGCGCTGTCCGACCAATGAAATAGTAGCTAACGACTGTTTCATTGGTTAAAGAGACTCTAGAGACGAATTTACCTCGCTATGCTGAGCTACTGCTTGCCCCGTATTCTAGTATGGTGTGTTCTCTGCTAGCTAATTAAATCCATACGATTAGCACGACGGGCGGATTGGGTGCCCACATACGTGATACTAATGAGACAGTGGAGGAGGTTTACAATCTTCTGAAGCGAAGTCAGAGTTATGTTTTGTACGAAAAAAATAAGCCATTCGGCTATTCGTCCGCATAACTAATAAAGTTATTAGTCACCTTATATGACTAAATTTTTAGCAACTATCAATCATTGTTTTCTTACTGATGCAGTTACATAATAATACTAAATATAGAGCATCTATCGTCATTGCAATAACAATTATAAATGTGTTAATTTCCAATAATCTTATCGCAGTTGTTTATTGCACCCCCTTCTGGAAACGTACTCATGTCAGCCGATAGCTGACCCCCTGCGGTCACAAGACAGACAGCTTTTGTCATGACGACACTCTGCCAGCATATTGCTAACGAACTGCGAAGTTATCGTGCGCAAATTGTATTGTTATTTCTCTTTCTAGATTATTTTTATTTCGTCATATTATTTTTAACGATAACGCATTATTGGAGCAAAATAAGACGTAAGCAGAGGTCTGTTTTGCTTCTCACGCAATGCTTGGGGTCATCGCTTCATCAGCCTCATTCTTTTTAGAATTTTTTTATGTAGATATCCACAATATTGAATTACATATTATCTGCAGTGTCATGACATATTTTAACCGCTCTGATATACGAAAACTGTGTGGCTGAATATAAAGAGCATTGTTTTATATGCTGGCGTTTGAAGGTTATATGCAGGTATGCAGTTTTATATGGGAAATCGATCAGAGTTAATTTGTTATTCAGTAGAGTTTCACGTGTTGACGAAGAAGTGTGTAGTAGTTTTCTAAACTTTTTTACATCAGTGACGAAGGGAACATTTACAGAAGGGACGCTGGTGGAAAAAAAATGTCGATCTACTTTGTAACGCAATATGCGTTCCATGGGTTTGTACCTAGCTACCTACCGATTACCGCTGTTACTGCTTCTGCCACCTTTGTTGTACACGTAATACTTATAATAATAGGTCGATACATATGAAATTGCCGTTTTTTGGAAGAAATTAGAGGAAACCTAATTTTCAGTACAAACATTTTTGCATTTTTTTTTAGAATGACGAATACAAATTTTATGATTTTTTTTCATGTATGAATGAGACTACATTAAGCTAACAAAACAAACTTTTATTACATTTTTGAAAAGTGATTGCTGTAAAAAAGTAATACTAAATTTTATCATCATAGGCCACGGTAACTACTTTCCATCAGGTGGGCCTGTGCTTGTCTGCCAACTAAGTGGTATAAAAAAAAAAATGCATAGCATTTAGGAAGTACTGTTTTTGAAGATCGAATTTAATTTATCAAGCGGCCAATAAAAACAAAATTTAAAATGGAGTTGTAAAATCTTGAAATCAACTTTTAAACACAATATAAATAATGGGAATGGCTATTAAATTACAGGAATAACGAACTCATGAATCTGTAAGAAAATTTCGGCAGTTTCATAGATAAAGACCTAATATAAGCATTCATCTAGTATAGCTCAATGTCTTACATGTAGAATAAGATTAAGGCGGTTTTTGAAAAAGTCTGATGATGAAGCGCACTTTATTTTTTTTTTCTCTACCATCTCTGCAAAGAGATTGCGGCGGGAATCTGTACAATGGTTAGAAAGAATTGTTGGTTATAATATTTTCTTTATGAGTCTATTGTATATTGCTTAGCACTTGCCTCATTTTTTTTTATCTACGAGATTGCTAAGTAGTATGCATATTATTACAAATTTTTTAGTGATGGAAATACCAACAGATAAATTATCAGAAATCTTGCACCTATCTACCATTATTACATATTATTATGATCTGTTTGAGCTTTGACCTCTCGAGTGCTCTTTTATCCATCTAGGCAAATAAAACTTGGGTTTTCATCTTTTTTTATACGGAAGGCATTAACTGGTTGTATACCTGAGCTTTTGAAAACATATTTTAAACTCCGTATTTAAAAATTTAGTTAGATATTTGAATATAAACAAATTAGTGATAGCAAAAATGCAAAAATATGAAGAAACAAAATAATACACAAACTGGTAGGGACTAAATAAATAGTATATACCGAGGTGATAATTTTTGATATCCACAATAATATTATAAATATGAAAGTGACACACTGGACCGATTTTTATGATATTTTTACAGGAATAGACTAGATGGGTAAGTCGGCAAAGACCCTCAAACGGCGCAAGTATAGTAATAGAAGTGGTAATTACATATTTGAGCCGTTTGCGGTAGAGACGCTGAGATCATGGAGTCCAAGTTCCCGTCTTTGTTTAGAGACATTTCTAAATGTTTAATTGATGCTACCCGTGCCCAGAGGGCTGGATTATTCCTTGCGCAAAGGATTGGTATTGCCATTCAACGTGGCAATGCCTTCTGGTCACCCTCCCGGTTGACATCGATGGGGAGGAATTCTTTGGTGCCTGATGGGTAATCGACACCCGGTGGAGCTGCGGGCAACAGTTAGTGGATATATATTTTTAAATTCTGTTAAATTAAGTATGTCTGAGCATATAGGATTAAATTATAAAGGATTATTTGAGTTCAATGAAATTTGTGCAATCCGACCAACTATAAAATCGAAAGAGTCGTCCACCTCCCTGTACCCTAACATATGAGATGAAAAATAAATCAAGATAATTTAACAGCTTGTTGTTCTATTATGACCTAATTTAACGAAGGAGATGCGTCAATGAAATTAAAATAAAAACATAAGATAGTGGATATCATGCCTGGCAACATTATATCAGTCAAATTATCTCCCGCAAAAATACAATGACGTAAATGCAATCCTTTGACGTAATGTCAGAATACTTGTATTTGATTGGTCCATCGGATACGCCTTTGCAATAGAGTTCGAAATTTAAATAAAAAGTATGTTCTATTATCGAGCCTTGTAATGTTATTGCTATAAAACTTGTTTATGAACTGCTGGTTTATAATATAATGTGTTAAGTTAATCATCTTAGTTCGAGTCTCATCGTTGCTCTGTGATTTTGTGCGGTCAGAGTACTCTGTGACCTTCTACATCAGCTGTGTTTGTTTTGATTTAAAAAAAATACCTTAAGTCTTGTATCGGCAATTAGTGACAGTTACCTACGGCATAAGGTATATTTTTTTTCTTTAATTGTGTGAGTGTAGCCAATGCAATTAATTTACCGTTTCTAAAGTTTTATTTTTCTGATAATAATTTATAATTTATAAAATCTTTGGCTATTATACCTAGGTGATTAGTTAGTCATTTATTTTTCTAACCAAGTGTAAATGTTTATGTAGGGGTGAGGTCATACTTTGATATCAAATCTAGATTCTCATGATGCGCGTTTGTTCTAGTCAAGTTTAAGTTAATGTTGGATTAGCTCTTCCCAGTTGAGCAGTCCGACTGAAGAAGTAAACAGACTTACATTATAATAGGAGATTTTACACAAGTAAAGTAAGTAGCTTGACTATGGTATGTTATGGATTTTAGAAGGCGGATATAAACATAGAAACACTAGATTAAACTCAAATTACGCAAATAAGACATTCAATATAAAAACTCGGTCCTCAATTTGTTCAACTATTGCGCTAATCCATCTTTTCTTTCTTCTTTTTCCGTAATGAGGATGCTTTTTTAGCCAATTCTTAGTAAAGCTATGTTCCGCAACATTGTTCCGCAACTTCTTCACACCAACGTTAATACCAGTTGCATCTGAAGCTTACCTCGGAGTCTGGGGTCCGCTTTTTCCAGTGCATTGCCAACAGACGCGCAACAACGTTGTCTGTCCACGTATCGCAATCAATCAAAGAATCAAAGAATCAATTTCATTTATTCAGTTTAGGCACACAAAGAGCACATATGAATGTCAAAATTTTACAATTGGGTATGTCAAGAAATAATATAAAAATATTAAATAATGTACAAATAAACCATTGGAAAATGATTCTTTCGCTGGTTCGGTAGGTTAGTTCTACTGAGAAGATACCAGCAAGAAACTCAGCGAACTATATTAGAACTAGATTATTTTTCTTTTTTTTTTTATTTAATTTGCAAGAGACTTATGTTGACCACGCATCACCGAACAAACAACAAGCAGCTCGTCATTTTGCGCGTCATTTGGCAATATCGCTCGATGTTGCCGGAATTGTTTAGCAACACGTATTGCCCGTTAAATGTGACCTAGTGGATACAAGGCTTTCATATTCATGCTTTACTAGTCTGAACGCCTACCTGGTAGGTACTTAATTTCGCGCTGCTCTTTTCAGAAACAAAATGAACGGTCCCGACGGACCCTCATGCCCTCAGAGTGACGTGGACAACACACAGGCTGCGATGGAGAGGCTAGGAGTGGAAGACACAAAACAACCTGAAGTTAAGATTAGCAAGAGGTTCGGCAGAGGAGCTGTGCAGAGCGGTAAGTCGTCAAAAGTTCTTACTTTGGAGCCTGGGGCTCACTTATTTTTTTTGTTTATATTATATAGGACACGTTTTTTTATACAACTTAGGTGGCAGACAAGCACACGGCCCACCTGATGGAAAGTAGTTACCGTGACCCATGAACGTGTGTTCATGTTTATCAGACCCGTGCTGCCGACCCTGTAAGAACAGAGATTTTCTGTGCCTCCAGTGTCGAACACAAAATCAGGACACGCCTTTGGTCTTCCCACTGATAGCACAAAAACTCTCCTCCAGTGAGCTCTGGCTACCGCCGCGCCGGCTCACCGCCGGGAACATAACACGAGGTTACTATAGCCGTGGTATTCTGTAGGCCGGAGGTACTTCCCCAGTCGGACGGCTCAATTGGGATGGAAACACCGTCGTGTCCTACCTCTGACGTCACGCACTAGTTGCGCGTAGCAAAAATGTATGGAGTGCAAGAGAATATCGCATTATCTCGGTCCACGTTGCGTTTACATGTGCCATAATAAAAGTAATTTCAAATTAATGAGAAATCTAAACAGTTAAAAATTGGGAATGAATTTGATAGTTTATATTTTGACTTACTTTGGTAATTAAAAATAATGAAAAGTTATAGTTTCAGTTGAGTTAGGAAATATCTTATTTTGCAAGGCATATTTTTACAGAACAATCTTACATATTAACGGTATTGGGAAGAATCGGACGAACTTGTCAAATAGCCTATTATGTATATTTTGACAAGTCTTTTACAAGTTTTGCATCGAACTAGTTCACAATTTGTTTCTAGGTGAAATCTTTCTGATGAGATTGGTATGACTTCGAGGGATTTGTAGGGACCCGAACACAGGCTTAGGTATACCATAGTCGCCTTGAACGACAATACGGGAAGAGATAGCATTGCTCTTGTATTTTATGTCGCCGAATCTTACTTTGCAAGGCATATTTTTACAGAACAATCTAACATGTGAACCAATATTGGGAAGAATCGGATGACCTTGCCAATTAGCCTATGTATATTTTGACAAGTCTTTACAAGCATTGCATAAACTTGTTTACAATTTGTTTCTTGGTGAAATCTTTTCGATGAGTTTAATATGCCTCCGAGGGTCTTGTAGTGGGGTCCCTACACAGGCTTAGGTATGCTTTAGTCGCCTTGAAAGACAATGCGGGTAGAGATAGGATTGCCCTTGTATTTTATGTCACCGAAACCACGCGACATATTGGAATATAAATATCGATAAAATCGTAATGTAATGTTGTATCAGGGGCCAATGTCATATAACGTTATCGCGCGCTACTAACAATAGTATTCATTATTTGAATCTTAATGTGATCATTCTCAATATACATGTATCGATGATAACTTATACATTTGACCTTAACGCAGTCCATTGCTGGACTTAGGCCTCGCCCAATGTGCGTCATTGCTCTCGTTCCTCCAACACAGCCACCTTTTCAGATCGTCAGTCATTTTGGTCTTGGGGCGTCCCACCTTCTGTTTGCCTTCTCGCGGTCTCTACTCTAGAACTCGTTTGTTCCAACGGCCATTGGTCCTATTGAAGGAACAATGGCCAGTCTCTGCCGCTTCAGTTTGCATACTCTGCGAGTTACTGATGGAAAGTGGTTACCGTAGCCTATGGACGTGTGCAAAACCAAGAGAGTTAAACTCGCGATGTCAACCCTGTAAGCATTGAGAGTTTCTGTGCCGTCAGTGTAAAAGACAAAGCAGGACAAGCTTTTGGTCTGCCCACTGACAGCACAAAATCTCTCCAATAAGCTCTGGCTGCCCTACTCACGCCGGGAACACAACACGAGGTTATTATAGCCGCGGTATTCTGTAAATCCCCAGTCGGACTGCTCAATTGGACGGAAATATCGTTGTGTCCTACCTCTTAGGATTTACTATGGACTTAAGTTGTGTCGGAAACCTTATTACGAATTCATTTAGAGTTATTATCAGAGGCAAATTATTTCTTCATGCGAGTGCTAATCCCGGTTGTGTCTATCAGACACCTTAACATGTGTATGCTTATCAAAGGCAATTCAGGCTTAAAGTTAAATCTCAATCCGAAATCTTCGAAATGTGCCTAATAATAAATTGTTGTACCATTTTGCAGGACTTACGCACGAATGCGGCGTGTTCGGCGCGATAAGCACGGGCGAGTGGCCCACTCAGGTAGACATCCCGCAAGTCATATGTCTAGGACTGGTAGCTTTACAACACAGGTGAGACAGTCTACAATTATTTTTTTCGTCTGAAAAATTCCCATGCTTCCTCTCTTCCCCTGTTGGAGCCAGTGGGAGAGATTATGTCGAACGGACTAAATCCAAAGAAAGAAAGTGGTGGCGCGATTCTCATGCCACCTGAGCTAGTGGACTGTATTTTGCGGGGGGTGAAGTTAACATGTTTCATATGACACTTTACACAACAAACAAGATAGGTGATCGGGTTGCCGCGGAGGCGGTTTAGGCATTGAATGCAACCCGAGAAATTAGGAGAGGATGCACTAACCTTTACTACGCCACGTGCTGGCTGGGCCGGTGCACCGGTCTTCTCTTCCTGGCTCAGGAGCTGCTGCCCACATCACTAAATCACCTGAGGGACACACGAGAGGCACAATCCGATCGGTAAAGGTCCATGAAAGCGGTTAAAATCCAACAAACATTATTAATTTCTGAGAGTCGCGCGCGCCGCTGCCATTGTTGCTTGCTAGTTCAAAGCGGAAGTCAAATATGCGGCTATTTTGACAATTGAGCGGGGCGAAAACTATTGCTATCTCACTTTAAAGGTAGTGCGGGAGGGAGATGGGTACAGGAAGCGTGTGTTCAGTGTCAATGATTTGAATTACTACTATTGAGCGAAAAAATACAAATTCTACTATCGGCGCAACCAGAAAGAAAGAAAGAAAGAAAGAAAGAAAAATATTTTATTTAAGTTTCACACAGTGGGCATCCTACTAAATACAAATAGGTAGGTAATATAATAATAAGTAGGTATATTAAATTAAAATAGGTATATTTAATTAAGCTACGGGTGCAACATTCCACACTATGCGCATGTGTGTCGTTTTTAGTTGCCGAAGGTGAGCTTGACAGGCATAGCCCTCTCACCCCGGCCGGCCCAGGGTCATCTCTCTCGATTCTTCGGGTAGACAGTCGACCGATTGTCATACTAACATCTATTACAGTCGTTAACAAGTAGTTGTAGCTGGAGTCCTCAATAGTCGACTAGTCTAACTATAGCACTTCGATATAGCTAATTGGTTGTGAAGGTCAGCTGGGAGTCGCTTCACGGAAAATATCGGAGTTCAGCCGCATCACAGTTAAACTGGACAGCCGACCATAACTAACTTGGGGGAAAAAAGTTCTGCGAAAAACGTTTTACGTAGAACTTTTGTTTAGATGGGGGAATCTATTGAATTCGCGACACCGTTACCGACACCTGTTTTGACATATTGTGACAATGCCCCGATTGTGATGCAGGTGTTACATCTCCAACTCTAAACACAGAATGCCTTAACAATATTTAACATCTTTATCGTTATAGCTATGTCCAAGTTTCATCATTAGCCTATGAAGCAATTACTAATTACAAATGTGTGAAGGTAATGCATGTAATAAATCTGGTAGGAAATAGAAATTTAATATTTGCACGCCACAAATGGCAGAATATGCTGTATATCCTAAATCACCCCAACACCTGTAACCAACCATATTCTAGGAAATAAAGATTCTTATTCTTATTCTTATCCAAAGTTTGCTCTTTTGAGCCCTGGCTGCGCTTAATGCAGATTGGTATATTAGCTTTTCTAGTAGAGGCTGCATCTGACCTCCCAAACCTT
This sequence comes from Eilema griseolum, assembly GCA_963662185.1. NCBI lineage: Eukaryota > Metazoa > Arthropoda > Insecta > Lepidoptera > Erebidae > Eilema > Eilema griseolum. Next base: position 3,949,740 of record OY759232.1, read on the forward strand.
AGAGAAAAGCCTGCGCCAAAATCTCTTCCGCTGTTTACCAGATGCACCGACCCTTTTATAAGTGTTTTTTTATACCAGTGTGGCAGACAAGGGCAAGGGCGGAGGTATTTCCCCAGTCGGACTGCTCAATTGGGCGGAAATACCGCCGTGTCCTAATTCCTATGAAGTTCTGCATAAAAAAAAATTGTATCCTGTTTTATGCAAAATAACCATGATTACTGATATTAAGTGTTGTTCTCCTCTCCGCAGAGGGCAAGAATCAGCCGGTATCGTGACGTCAGAGGGTAAGAACGCGCGATCCTTCAACGCCCACAAGGGCATGGGGCTGATCAACAATATATTTAATGACGAAGCAATGAAGAAGCTCAAAGGGAATCTCGGCATTGGACACACTAGGTGCGTACGATGTGATTTGTAGTGGTCGGTAGAGCATTCGACTGTTATGCAGGGGGCGCGGGTTCGATTCCCGCTCAGTGCAAATATTTGTATTCATGAATATGTATATTTGCATTGGTTTTGGTGTTTCTATGAATGTATTTACAAAAAAAAGTATCTAAGTATGTTTATCAGCATTCTAGATCCCATAACACAAGCTAGTTAAGCTATGCTTACCATGGGTCTAGATAGCGTTGTGTAGAATGTCGTGGAATATTTTATTTTCATTTTTTTTGTACTTACATCCTGTTTAAACTATGCATGCTGTGTTAAAAGGGTTTTCAAGCTTATAAGTACCTATGTTAGATTGATTTTTTTGGATTAAAATATTCTATTCAGTTCAAATGTAAAAAGGTGTAGGTATAAAGATGTTATAGGTAATACAAGGTTCAACTATATTTCAGCCAATATAGAAATATGTTTATGGAAAAAGATGAGCATTTATAAAATGTAACTAAATTTTTTTGAACAAAAATTAAATCGACTTCCGGAAATAAAAGTGTAAATAAATTTATTGAATGAAATTTTAAAGCATATAATATGTTAACTATTCAAATCGATTAAGATATAGAAAAAAATGAATCGCATCAGGCGGGATTCGAACCAGCGAACTTTCCACGTCGCCGTAAGACGGATATATGTATAGAAGAATTAGGATGAGTTCGGGGGAAGGCTTAGTGGTCAGAGCGTTCCCCCTGTAAGGAAAAGATCGCGGAGTCGAATCCCTTCCTGAACCGATTAAATATCCTTTAAGCGGGGCGTGAAAAAGCATATGATGAGGCCGTCAAGCTGAGTGTCACCATTGTCACACGGTATGTGTAAGTAATGGTGACCCTCTTTTCTGAGACTTTGCCTTCAGCTTACCATCAGGCAAGGCGAAGTCTAATTGACGTGTCCTATATAAAAAAAATAAAACTTTAAATTTTAAAAGTTTAGAAATCAGTTCATGAACGACGGAGTACCACGTTGATAAGCAAAAAAAGGATCATCTACTTTTTTTTTTTGTAAAGTCGTTAGAACACCCTGTGATCAACTCGTCTTTCTATTAAACAAGATACCAGTTGACCCTGGGAGCGGACTACTAAGACTGAGAAGACTTAGTAATTGTTAGTAATTAGACCAAAAAAAATGTTTCTTGCCGGGGTCTTCTCAGGTCGGGGCCGCGTTTCGAACCGGTGATGGTCCATTTGCTAAACTAGTCTTTCAAATTTCTTTTTATATTGAAGTTTTGTAAGTGCCGATTTAATAGTCTATGCAGAATAAATGATTTTTTTGACTATGACTTAACTAATGAAGAAGCTCCCTCTTGTCCAGGTACTCAACGTCTGCGGCATCTGAAGAGGTGAACTGCCAGCCCTTCGTGGTGCACACGGCACACGGCGCGCTGGCAGTGGCGCATAACGGAGAGCTGGTCAACTGCAGCAGTCTTAGGAAAATGGTGAGACACAGAGTCCACTGACATTCTTTTTCATACATTTTAATTGTTTTAATTTTAATTGTACAGTTAGTTAACAGTGTTGGCAGCGCGAGTGTGACTCCCTTGGTGTTGTACACGTCCATAGGCCATGGTAACCACTTTCCATCAGGTGGGACGTGTGCTTGTCTGCCAACCAAGTGGTATAAAAAAAAAGTTCCCCGCAAAGTAGAATTTGGACCACCCCATCTCTTCCCAAGCGGTGTCGTACAAGGCGACTAAGGGATAAGGCTGTTTCACATCAGACAGATATATATTATAGACCAGACTCAGCCTCAGATGTATAGCTCAACAATAGTGCCAAGAAGAGGAGAATTAACACCCACATTTCACCAATTATTGTATTCGGTCCCACATAAGAGGCGGTGAGCCTATAGCTGTATTCCGGGCACTATTGTTGACTCGAGCCATGCATGCATCTGAGGCGGAGTCTGGGCTGTATATATCTGTCTGATGTTAAGCAGCTCTATCCCTTAGTCGCCTTGTACGACACCGCATGGGAAGAAATAGGTTGGTACAAAATTTACTTTGCCGGAAACTGAATTATACAGGGTGACAGTATGAGACAGCGAACTTCTCTCAAAGGAAGCAATTACCCATTTATAAAATGAAACATAATAATTGAGTTTCAATCTTTCATTCAATGCATATTTATCTAGGTATTGGGTCGAGGAGTGGGGCTGTCCACACACTCGGACTCCGAGCTGATCACACAGGCGCTGTGTCTGAACCCCCCCGAAGGAGAGACCGATGGCCCGGACTGGCCGGCGCGTATTAATCACCTAATGAGGTAAATAATAGGTCGTTACTTATGAAATTGCCGTTTTTTTGAAGAAATTGTAAGAAACGCAATTTTCAATACTAACATTTTTGCATTTTTTAGGAATGACAAATACAAATTTTATGATTTTTTTTGTGTATAATTGAGACAACATTAAGCCAACAAACACTTTTATAACATTTTCGAAAAGTAACAACTGTAAAAAAGTAATACGTAATTTATCATCAAAATGGATAGCATTTAGGAAGTACTGTTTCTGAAGATCGAATTTAATTAATCAAGCGGCCAATAAAAACAAAATTTAATACAAAGTTGTAAAATCTTGAAATCAACTTTCAAACAAAATATAAATAGTGGAAATAGCTATTAAATTGAATCCGTAAGAAAATTTCGTCAATTTTATTTTATTTTTTTTATTTTATTTTTCGGAAAACTTACAGCTAATATAGGTAATATATACAAAAGTAAATAGTATGAAAAGGTCATTTAGAAGTTTTCACATATAAACAAGATAATTAGTATAAGATTAGTAAACAGCAACAGCAAATAAGAACATAATATAGCGAAAGATACATAAATACATTGATAATAATTCGACACAAATAAAGAAATAAAATTTGATAGGTAAAGATCTAAGATAAATATTAAGGATGGATTGCTCTCTCTCCTCTTAGCGTCAATTTTTTTTATTTTTTTTTATTTATTTATTTCCATATTATTACATTTGTTCATCTCATAGAAGCACCCATAAAACCCGCATAGGTTTATCTTGGGTGTGAGTGTACATTAAATTTAATTTATATAATCAACAAAAAAAAAAGAAATGCAATTATAAATACATATCAAACAAAAATATAAATAAGTTTCGCCGGTGACGAGGAATAGTAAGTGCAGAGTAGGTAGGTGTAGTCTTTTGAGTGTAAACCGGCTGTTGTTTACGGTAGATGCAACGCTGCTATTTGTACCTACTTGCACGCGTTCGCTAATAGACGCACTCTGGATACAGGATGATTGGTTTGCAACAATTTATGTATAAATTTTGGTTATTTTATAGGTATGAACCATTTTATATTTTATTTAAAGATTAAATATTTTGTCTTGCTTCATGTTCAAGTATTATTTACTTTTGATGGGTAGGTAGGTATATGTTTTTGACTAGTCGTTTTATGTTCAGTGAATCTATTTTACTCCTGGTTTCTAATGGTATTTCGTTTATTAGTCTAGGTAACAGGTAGTCCGTAGTTTGCGTGCCGTAGTAGTTGTTGGCTGTTTTGGTAATACCAGTCTCATCCGAAGTTTTCACCACGGAGTGTGGGCTCTGCATTACCAGGCTAACTAAACTAAACTTCGATATTTTCCGTTTTCGATATATCCTACCCCTTCGGGTATTTTATAAATAAAGAAATAAATTAATATTCTACAACATTCTACACAACGCTATCTAGACCCATGGTAAGCATAGCTTAACTAGCTTGTGTTATGGAATCAAAAATGCGGATAAACATACTTCGAATTTTTAAACTCCTTTCGCGGTGTGAATTCATAATTATACTAGGTATCGGGACTTCTCGCGAATATAAAAATTTCAATAGGGAAGATGGATTCAAGCTATCCGGAACGTGGAATCCAGTGATTAAGATACTAAAACCAAAAATCATAGTGCCGTTAAAAACTGACATAGTGAGTGTGGTGTGTCGCCAGCCTAACCGTTCATAATAAGTGTAATGGTGGGTAGGCGCTCAAAAAATGTGCCCCACATACATCTCGACGTTCGAAGACTAGTCGTGACCACGGGTGCTGCAACGCATCCGAAACGTCGGCAGAAATAGTAAGTTCCAAGATATAATTCGCGAGAAGTCCCGATACCTAGTATAATTATGCTACGAATTATTATTTTTTGTAAATACATACATATTATACATAGAAACACTCAGACCAATGCAAATATACATATTAATGCATACAAATGTTTGCACTGAGCGGGAATCGAACCCACGCCTCCTGTGTAGCAGTCAAACATTCTACCGCTACGCCACAGAGGACGTGGATAATGTAAGAAACATCCCATATTTTAAATCTCAATTTTTTTATATTACAGACTGGCTCCCCTGAGCTATTCGCTCGTGATTATGCTCAAAGACAAAATCTACGCTGTTCGAGATCCTTACGGCAACAGACCACTATGTCTTGGCAAGATTTTACCTCTAGGATCATCATGTAAGTATCGCTAAACATGAATTCTATATAAAAATATAAAGCTTAATAAATTAGGACGAAATGAAGTTGGATGCCATCTAATAATAATAAAAAAATGCTGGAAAAACAGCGGGGTATAACTATGTATATGTGAATAAAAAAAATAAGTGAAAATGCCACTGGGCAAATTACCATGCATGCAGGCGATGTTTTATTTGAAAAAAAAAATCCTTTAAAGCAGCCTTTTCACTCACGCACAGGACTGAGCATGAATGGTCGATTTTATACTGTGTAAATTAACTTGAATATAGTATTATTAACTGGTGCATGAATAAGTATACAAACCAGATCTATATTCTAGCATTTTTGATAGAATTCAAGTCACCTTAAATTTTTAACATGGGATTATTAATAGACGATCACAATTTAAAAAACTAAATCTAGATGTTATGAACTGTTCACAACTGATCTATGTTTTTTTTTTCAATGCTGCACACAGGAGGGATTTCATAACACTCGTGAGTTAGTACTAGTGATGTGCCATATCTTTAAAACTACAAATTGATGGATACAGATCTTGATACAGATTTTTTAGGGTACTGATCTCTACTTTTTTACTCCTTCGACATTGAAACTATAACTAACACCACGTAAAAATAATAAGGAAAATCTGCTAGCAAAGCAACGAATCTCTCTTCTCCGTCGGATATCCGCGGTGACAGATATTCGGCACATCACTAATTACATATAACACTCAATAGACATTCTCAAATCTTGATTAAAACATTTGAAAACGTCTTAAAATTGGGTATCATAACAATTGTTTGTATGTATAAAAATAAGAAAGTATGAAATTGTATCTTAATGTACTAACTGAACGTTTCAGATGTCTACAAACAGTCCTCTTCGCAGCATGTCGCGGGTAACGCATGTCTCATAATCATTATACCATAATTATATTATACTTCATTTGGTTAAATACTTAACTTAAAGGGAAAATGTGACTTTTAATTAAAACCAAGTTTAAAATAATACGGTGTTGGAAATCACTAGTAATGCTTAAACTATAGTTAGGGCATGCTATGATGGCCGTTTTGAAACGACTGGATTTGCTCGTTTTCTCTTTTTTGGTGCGCTTATTATTAGACAAGGAATTGTTAGAAGAATAACTAAAGAAAATTATGGCGGGACTGGCACAGAAGAAAATAAACTTCACACACCAAAAAAGAGAAAACCAGCAAAAATAGTCGTGTCAAAACGGCCATCACAACTTGCCGCAACTATAGTGAGTTCCAACCCCGTATTATTAAAAAAAAATAAAAATTTATTAAATTTAATGAGCGAAAAGACATATATTAAGATTGTTTACCTTAGTTAAGTATATAAGCAAATGGAGTGTATATTATATTATTTTCATACTATCACCAATATGGGCCGCATTATATACTTACTTTCATAAAACACAACCGCGGTAGCCTAGTGGTATGGGTAATGGACTGCTGAGACGAGGTCTCGGGTTCGATCCCAGGTTTCACCATGGCACACACCAATGACTTTTCGATGCTTTTCGAAGTTATGTGTGTATTTATCGCAGGTTTATAAGTGCCCGGTTAATGGCAATAGGCTCGCCACCTATTACATTGGGACCTAAACATAAACTGGCGAAATGTGGGTGCAAGCACCTCTGCCTACCCTTTCGGGGATATAGGCGTGAGTTTATGTTATGTTATGTTTCATAAAACATATTTTTAATTTGAACTTAATTGGGATGTATTGCATTTAAAGCTTTTTGGGTATTTTATAATCTCATATCCATAAAGAAAATCCACAATTAAATTTGGGTATAAATAAAATCACTACAAATCAGGGGCTCGGGTAAGATAATGGTTAACATTTTATTGTATTGGCAACTTTACTCATAATTTTACATTTAAATGAAGTCGTCCAAAATTTTTCGACGTTATATTATTATTTATTAGATATATCTGGTGATCAGTTAATTTGGATTAATTTCTGCATGCTCGGGTATTTAAAATATCTGAAGGATAGTTTTAAACCAGTATAAACTGGTAAATAAAAGAATCTTACATAAATCGGTATCGTTTTCGTGTCTCTCTTGATATTCCTTCTATAGTAGATATCAGAATTTTTCAGTTTTGTTGTCTCCCCAGGGGAGACAACAAAACTGAAAAATTATCATGTATGTCATGTTCTGTTGTCTCCCCTAGACTGGGGAGACATTATAATTTGCTGTTAAAACTAAATTTTTTGAGTACTCGCATCTCCGTGTCTCTCTTAATATTCCTCCTATAGGAGACATCAGAATTTTTCAGATTTGTTGTCTGCCCTAGACTGGGGACACAACAAAACTGAAAAATTCTTATATATGTCATGTTCTGTTGTCTCCCCTAGGCTGGGGTGACATTATAACTTGTTTTTAAAACAAAATTTTTTGAGTACTCACATCTCCACTGTCACAGTACTATGATATTTGTACTAGTAAAATAATTTCAGAGTGTTACACACAAAAGAAAAATTTGATAGGTCTTCAACTCAATTAATAAATGTCACATTAATATTTATTTATTTGCAAGTTGTATCTACAAACCTTTGGTGACCTGTAATTCAGGTTTTTATTACCTACCACAGGCTCCAGCGATCCACAACCCAACGTGCGTACAGTAATCCTTTTGTCATATTTTGGATTTATTGGTTTGTGGTGAGAAATAAACAATTTTTATTTTTATTTATTTATTTACAAACTTGACATAACTGTGACAGGGGATTCAAGAGTACTCAAAATATAATTTTAAAACTAAATTCTGATGTCTCTCGTGGGGGGTAGACACACGGAAACAAATTTACTGGCGTGGCTAACGTGACTCTGATAGAATTTTTTGAAAAACTGGATTTTGGCGTCTCGCCATTAATAATTTTATAAACATTTAGTCGAAATTGTTGGAATCGCGATAGAAACAAAAAAAAAAAGGAAAGTCCCGATGTCTCCCGAGCCTAGGGCAGACAACAGGGCTGAAAAAATTCTAATGTCTCCCCTAGGGCGGATATCAGGGGACACTCGAGACCGAAACCCAAAAATCTTACGACATAGACAGTTTATTGGCATCTTAATTTTTACCTATACTCAGTTTGGTTAGGTACATAACAAAAGGTAAACAATCTTGATACATTTTTTAATACATTTTTTTGATTTGAAAATTCAGTTTATAATTAAAATGTGATTAAAAACCAAACTCGTATCACTAAAAAGTTAAATTTAATTTAGATTGAGACAGAAATAATTTATACGGTTCAGGCGGGTTTCGAACGCACAATCTTTTCCTTACAGGGAGAATACTCTTACCATTAAGCCACAGAATCTACGCCCGAAACCTTCAAAATTCTTCTATAGATATTGTTACGTGCACTGGGTACAATTAAATGCCGTTTACTCAACGAAGAGATTTATTAGCTCACCACAAACTAGACAATTAGATCACTAGTACACACAGTACTTCTTCAACAGTTCCAGTCGCTCAGTAGTTCACAATAGTCCACAGTCGTTGCTCAGGTCGCAGGTAGAATCTTCTTTTCTCGCTTAAGTTCGCTGTGTTCAGTTTCGATCTCAAAGACTGAATGAATCGTGTTGCTATGCGAGCATGTTTTTATACCTCTCAATTAGGAGGATCGAATTATCTGGAAAGTTCGCGAGCGATAAAAACCTATTCCTTTGATCTTGCCGCCGCCGCTGACCTTCGAGTACATTCTCGATATTTACCTATTGTTTATTTTTATTCAACAAATTGTGTAGGTACTCGTAGGTATGTTGTGACTTTTTGTTGACGATTCCAGATTTTTCTATGTCATTCGGTAGAGTACCTCGTCACTAACAATGCGTTTTATTTTCTTGAAGATTCGATTATTAGTTTTCGAGATATCGACGGCGGTCGTAACAATATTATATGTCTTACGGCGACGACGAAAGATCATGGGTTCGAATCCCACCTGAACCTATTACATTTTTTTCAAATCTTAATCTATTTGAATTGTTAGCATACCAAATGCTTAAAAATTTCATTAAATTAAATTAAATTTTTTTAATACATGTATGTAGAAAAAGACAAATCAAGATTGTATGCCTTTGTATCTAAACAAACGGATTATAATATACCAAACAGGGTTTCCTTGTTATTTCAGTATCAGAATAAACGGGATATTTACCATGTTTCATTGTTTTGAGATTCCGATATAGTGTAGATGTAGTGAGAGTGAAACCAATAGTAGTGCAGATACGCGTAGTAAAATAAAACTCGTAAGAGGGTAGATCGATATAATTACTCCTAGGAAAATACTTTTTCTCTGTTCACCGCCACTACTCCAGTTCCTCCGTGATCATGGTGCTTGCAACAGCGCTGAAATATCGGAAACTCAAAACAATGAAACATGGTAAATAATCCCGTTTATTCTGATACTGGTGTGAGTGACCATAATAGTTTAAATACCTAAATTTCCTTGTTATTATTCCAACTGTGAGAATTTTAATCAAGATTCTATCACTCACTGTGTTCTAGTTTGAAATAGCCGCAATAAACTGTTCAGTAGCTATTTTAAATATCCTTTTATAGTATAGTACTAAATATACGCAGGCTTCTTATGCCTGCTTAAACATATAAGTATCATTGTAATTATTTTATTAACTGACTTCAAAAAAGAGGAAATTTTAGTACCTATTAGTATTTTAACGCTATCGGGATGTTCACCATCCGCGATCATGGTGCTTGCGATAGTGCCGAAATATCGAAAACTCGAAACAATACCACATTATAAATATCCCGATAACTTTAATACTAATGTTAGTGACCATGATTGTTTCAATACCTATAAAGTTATCAAAATAATCGGTATATTTACCATGTTGCATTGTTTTGAGTTTTTTATTTTATTTTATTTTATTTATTACTTGCAAATATGGGTTACATAAGATGTTATTATAGGTTAAATAGTGTCACCATATTTCACCTTAATAGGTATGCAATTCTTATAATTCAACAATTTTAATAATTATAATCATTATTTAAAACAGATCAACACTATTTTTTAAACAAGAGTATGTCTAAGTCCGACATTTCCACATTAAGAATAATATTGAATACAGCATAATGATGTCATAACATAATATTTATACAGTCAATTTATTATAATGTCAGTGTAAATTTAGTAACTATATTCAATGTCAATCAATTTATTAAATACTACAATACTGATATATAATCAGGATAAACTAACATACAATTGGCAACCAATATCAAAGGCAATGAGACTACAAAAATTACAAAACGTCTTTCAGATATTCATCTACAGTGTAGTATGCTTTTGTAAGGAGTAACTGTAAAACATTATTTTTAAATTCGTGTGTGTTGTCAAGTTCTAGTGTACATTTTGGCAACTTATTGTACAAGCGAGGAGCCATACAAAAAACACTCTTATCATACAGTGCCGTTTTATGTTGGGGTATACATATTTTATGACGATTGCGGACACTATTATATGTAGTAAAGCGGCTCATATTGATTTTTACAAAACTTACAGTTTCATATTATATACAGACACGGTAAAGTTAGTATCTTTAATTTTATAAAGTGTGGTTTGCAGGTATCTGTCTGTTGTAATCTACATACGGCTCGTAGACATCTTTTTTGTGCCTTAAATGCCCTTTCTTTGTCGGTTGAATTTCCCCAGAATATAATTCCATACCGTAATATTGATGTCACGTGGGCATGATATGCTGTAATTAACGCATTTTGATTTACTATTTTTGACATCATATAGAGCGCATATGAGAAACTATTTAATTTAGGACATATCATATCGATGTGCAACTTCCAATCTAGATTCGAATCTATGTGCAGTCCTAAAAATTTCGTGTTGCCTATGTCTACATTACTTTTATTTAAATGTTTTATATTCATGTCACTTAATTTGTTTACGTTATTTCCGATTGTCATTATGTTAGTTTTGTCAAGGTTAATTAAGAGATTATTTGATGTCAACCATTCGATTATTTTGTCCATAGTATAATTTATGTTACCTTCCACATTAGCCGCTATTTCTTGACCAGAACAGATCACAGTACTGTCGTCCGCAAAAAGGATCATTGGGTAACCTATTGACCGCGGGAAATCATTTATATATAATATGAAAAGTAATGGACCAAGAACACTTCACAGTTTCCGATATTTCGGCGCTGTTGCAAGCACTGATCACGGAGGAATTGATTGCATGTGTAAGCACCATGATCCATGATCATGGTGTTTGCAACAGCACCGAAATATCGAAAACTCGAAACAATCCAACATGGTAAACATCCCGATAACTTTACTACTAATGTGAGTGACCACGATTGTTTCAATACCCATAAAGATATAAAAATAATCGGGATATATACCATGTTGTATTGTTTCGAGTTTCCGATATTTCGGCACTGTTGCAAGCACCATGATCACGGAGGAACAGATTGCATGTGCAAGCATCATGATCCATGATCATGGTGCATGAGCATGGTGGAAAACTCGAATCCCTAAAATATCCCGATTATCTTGATACTAACGTGAGTGGCCATTATAGTTTAAATACCTACTACACCTATAAAGTTGATTTTTTAAAATTCTATTTCACTAATTTTATTACTTAAATAAACTGAATATAATATATTCTATTTTTATAATTAGAATGATGCTTATATATTATTTGGCTATTAGTTTCACAATGGTAATGTTTTATAAAGATGTTTTTTTTTTCAGTTTTAATGAACGGTTGTGCAAAGAACGGAGTCGACGACAAACCCGAAGGGTGGGTCGTGTCATCAGAGTCTTGTGGGTTCCTCTCTATAGGTGAGTGAATGACTGATCTTAATCACGAAACAGATACAAAGCATCGGTGGCTTAGCGGTTAAGGAGTCGGCCTTACGATCGAGAGGTCCCGTTCTGGCCATTACACTACCGACGTAAATGAACCCACTTCTAACCCCTCGTTTACACCTATGCATAAAACATGTATTTGACAAGTTGCAATATGTCACAGGATACAGTGTGAACGCAAATGTATTTTATACTTGTTTACAACTTGTTGGCTATACATACTATGTGAATGTAAAAGTATCTGAGGTACATGTATAAAACAAGTATAGTGTTTTGATTAGTCTTCTACAAGTTTTGTATAAGCAAGTTTACAACTTGTTTCGTGGTGTGATTGAGGGGTTATCAATTTAGCTTAGCTGGAGGGGTTATTTTTTTTTTATACCACTTAGGTGGCAGACAAGCACACGGGCCACCTGATGGGAAGTGGTTACCGTGACCTATGGACTCGTGCAACACCAGGAACGTATATAATATATAATTTCGGTTCTAATATTTTTTATATAAAAAAAAAATATGACGTATGTTTTTTTTGAATTAAATATATTTCTATGTATATAAGTATTTACTTCCGTCGGAACACTCTCGGAGTCAATCAATCAATTAGCCCATTGCAGTCCACTGCAGGACATAGCCCTCTCCCAATGTTGGGGCTTGACCTGCTGTTTCCACGCTAGCCAGATGGGTTGGTACAGGGTTTAATTGTTTCTTCTCTCGCAGTGATATCGTCCTCCTCTTACACACACCCTCCGGAAGAGATGGGGTGGTGATATTTGTATTCTTTTTTTACCACATGGACTCCCAGAGTACGACTGCTTTTTCGAATAAAATTTTAAAGCATTTAGTGTGCTAATTATTTAAATTGATTAAGAAATAGAAAAAAATGGATCGGTTCATGCGAGATTCGAACCAACGATCTCTCCCTTACAGGGGGAACGCTCTGACCACTAAACCACAGAACCTTCGCCCGAAACCTTTTCTTACGACTGCTTTTTTCTTGCTTTCGGCTGAAGCCAAACGTGATTGATATTTTGAGTTGTGAGTCGCGTAATTTCGGCCACTGTATACGATTTTATAGAAAGATTCTGTTCGCAGACAACAATAGATAGATAGATAGATAGCATTATCTATCTATCTATCTATCTATTGTTGTCGCATTGTACACCAACAGATTTACAGTAGGACAAGTAGGTAGCATGTATACAATTTTTTTCTTCTTCAACAGTCTACACAACGCTATCTAGACCCAGGGAAGCATAGCTTAACCAACTTGTGTTATGGAATCTAGAATGCGGATAACCATACTTAGATACTTATTTTTTGTAAATACAAACTGTGTAAATCAATCAGGATTTTACTATGAAACCGAATGCAGCAGAACTTACAACTCAAAAAACTACACTCGTTTGGTTTCAATCTTAAAAACTCTCTACTCATCAGTCAAGTCTTGAGTTGTTAAAGGTACTCATTACTGTAATTGTGACTTGCAGGTGCCCGGTACGTACGCGAGGTACTTCCAGGCGAGATCGTCGAGATGTCGCGGCACGGGATCCGAACCGTGGACGTGGTGGAGCGGCCCGCCGACAAGCAACAAGCGTTCTGCATATTCGAGTATGTGTACTTCGCACGGGCTGATAGTATTTTTGAAGGTTAGTCGATTTAATTTTCTTTCTCTTCTTCAATTCGGGAGACACCTAGAAGAAACAATCAGGACAAGCCTTTGGTCTTCCCACTGACAGCACAAAATCTCTCCAGTTCCTGCCTCCAGATATGCCTGCCAACCTCACTTTCGGCAACCAACAACGACCTACAGACGTCGTGCGTTTTTGTCGGTTCGAGTCCGACATAATCTCTCCCACCGGCTCTGTTTAAAAACTAAAGACAAAAAGCCGAAATTGTGTAGTTAGTCAGTTTTTATAAAATGTCACTACAAGTCAATTTTTTTATACAACTTAGGTGGTAGACAAGCACACGGCCCACCTGATGGAAAGTGGGTACTGTAGCATATGGACGTTTGTAACACCGGAGGAGTCACAGTCGCGCGGCCAACCCTGTAAGCACAGAGTTTCTGTGCTGTCAGTGTAGAAGACAAAGCAGGACAAGCCTTTAGTCTTCCCACTGACAGCACAAATTCTCCAGTAAGCTCTGGCTACCCTACTCACCGCTGGGAACAGAACACGAAGTTATTATAGCCGCGGTATTCTGTAGCGCGGAGGTACTTCCTCAGTCGGACTGCTCAATTGGGCGGAAATACCGCCGTGTCTTATGGCTCCTTGAGCATAGGTATTGTTCAAGAGCGGCGGTGGACTCCGGGGACGAGTTGGGGACTCTGTAGTCCCCACACCCGAGAAGAGGGCCAGATCGTTAGTAGATGGCCCTGGGTCGGCCGGGGTGCGAGGGATATGCCTGTCAACCTCACCTTCGGCAACCAAAACGACCCACAGGCGGCGTGCGTTTAAGTCGAGTCCGACATAACCTCCTGCACCGGCTCCGGTGGGGAGGTATCCGGGGGGATATAGCGCACGTTAAAAAAAAAAAGTATTGTTCAAGAAGTTTGCCGGCACTTGTGCCGTGGACGACGCTACAACCGTCGGGTGGTTTGCAGGTCAGATGGTGTACTCAGCGCGCATGCAGTGCGGCCGCATGCTGGCGCGCGAGTACCCCGTGGACGCCGACATCGTGTCCTCCGTGCCCGAGTCGGGCACCGCCGCCGCGCACGGATACGCACGACAGGTACTGCCCCTGCTCACATCTCTCTATACATACATACATACATACATACATACATACATACATACATACATACATACATACATAAACTCACGCCTATATTATATATTTTTTTCCTAAAAAAATATTTATTTATTTATTCTCTCATCTACATCTATTTTTATAGGTTACCCTAATACAACAGAGTAGGCAATTTAATTACATCTTTACTTATCCTTACTAATATTATAAATGTGAAAGTAACTCTGTCTGTCTGTCTGTCTGTTACGCTTTCACGCCTAAACTACTGAACCGATTTTGCTGAAATTTGGTACAGGGGTAGATTAGATCTTGGGAAAGGACATAGGCTATGTTTTGTCGCGATAACCGACATCTACGCGGCCGAGCCGCGAGCAAAAGCTAGTAGCATATAATTGTTAAAGCGGTATCTGTGAATTCCCTTAGAGAGCAAACTAAACAGGTCAATATTTATTGAAATGACGTTGAGTGTCCAGAGAACCAATATTACCGTCAAGCTGAGTGTCACCATTGTCACACGGTATGTGTAAGTAATGGTGACCCTCTTTTCTGGGACTTTGCCTTCAGCTTACCATCAGGCAAGGCGAAGTCCAATTGACGTGTCCTTAATAAAAAAAAAATACTAATATTCCCTCTAACCCCTCCAGCTAAGCTAAATTACTTGTATTAGGAGTGGGTTCACGTCGGTAGTGTAATGACCAAGATTCGAACCCGAGACCTTTCAATCGTAAGGCCCACATTTAGCCAGTTTATGTTGAGGTTCCAATGTAATAGGTGGCAATCCTATTGCCATTAACCGGGCACTTATAAACCTACGATAAATGCACACATAACTTCGAAAAGCATCGAAAAGTCATTGGTGTGTGCCATGGTAAAACCTGAGATCGAACCCGATACCTCGTCTCAGCAGTCCATTACCCATACCACTAGGCTACCGCGGTTCTCTCTATATATACATATAATCACGACATTATCCGCAGAGGGTTAGACAATATATGTGAATTAACACCCATATTTCACCAATCATTGTATTCGGCCCCACATAATACGGGTTGAGCTTATTCTCGTCCTCCAGGCACTGTGGTACCAAAACAAAGGCTTCACAAAGTTAGTGGTTTGTAAGCAGCTGTATAAAAATATTTAATAAAATTCCTCACGATTTGATTAACATACCTTTCAATAAATTTAAAGTAGAAGTGAAAAATACTTTAATAAATAAAGGTTACTATAAAATAGATAAGTATCTTGATAATGTAAATGCATGGTCAACATTGCTCGCACAACTTAAATTGAAAACTAAAGCAAATTAAAAAAAGAAAGATAATCTAGTTCTAATATCTCTAAGTTTCTTGCTGGTATCTTCTCAGTAGAACTAACCTACCGAACCAGCGAAATAATCATTTTTCAATGGTTTATTTTTACATTATTAAATATTTATATATTATTTCTTGACATACTCAATTGTAAAATTTTGACGTTCATATGTGCTCTTTGTGTGCCTAAACTGAATAAATGAAATTAATGCTTTGACTATTGTTGACTATTGTTGACTGTTGACAGGTAGTTCCTCTACTTCATCACTCACAGTAATGAAACATGTAATATACTTTCACCATAAACTGTACTAACTAACTAGCCCCAGTGTCGCCCGTGGCATGTTTAGAAACATATATAACACCCTTGAGCCTGTAATTTATAATCTCCTCTCACGGGATTCCAGTAGTCGTGCGTTTAGTTCATGCTTGTACTTAACGCTATTTATTATTATGATATTTTCGAATCAAAAAACTCCTATTTACAGGTCATTAAAATGTCCATTAAAATATACAAAAATATACCACTTAAAGTATTGAGCCACTGTTGTTGCTGACTGTACAGTGTAGAAAATAAAATGGCAAAATCTAATGTATTGTAGGTACATTATTAATTCTTAAAAACGGATGTCCGTTGTTGCTGTACAATAGCAAACAAACTCTAACCCTTAGATGAATTAAAAAAGGAAGATACGGTACTCGATCATTTGTGTGGGCATGCCAAACTAGGTCCATGGACCTAGTTTGGTTTAGTGTATGTCGAGTGACCGAAGCGCTTACATGTGTGTGCTCTTCTTTCAAGTGCTGAAAAAACCCGTGATAATTAACAAAAGTGCCTTCATGTTCATTTAGAAAAACAAAACACAAGGGATTACTTTCATTTCCGGGGACGAGTTGGGGACTCTGTGGTCCCCACACCCGAGAAGAGGGCCAGATCGTGAGAGATGGCCCTGGGTCGGCCGGGGTGCGAGGGATATGCCTGTCAACCTCACCTTCGGCAACCGAAACGACCCACAGGCGGCGTGCGTTTTAGTCGGTTCGAGTCCGACATAACCTCCTCCACCGGCTCCGGTGGGGAGGTATCCGTGGGGATTTTGCGCACGTAAAAAAAAAAAAAAAGGGATTACTTTCATTCATAATTACCTAATAAATATCATTAGAACTTTAATTTAATAATTCATTTGTTACTCTTCATACGATTTTGGCTGAAGGTGAGACAAATATATGAAATTCCACGAGAGAGAAAAGGATATCATGTAAAGTGTTAACAACGACGTCTTGGCGGCCAAATTTGAACACGACGCAAGCCGAAACTTTCACGAACTCGCACGAGTGCTAGAGCAGTAAGCGATAACGCTTCTTGTTCACTCTTATCTTAATCATATATTGATATCACTTTCGCACATATCTTATTAATTACAAGACAATGTGAGACACATAAAAAGTGAGTGAGTATTTGTGTGTAGTTATGTGCGAGCCATTTTTTTAAGTACAATGCATAGAACGTACCGTATCTTCCCTTTTTTAATTCATCTAAGCTCTAACCTCACATTTTTTTGTCACTTTACATTTTTGTTTAGTGGTTTTATGTATTTTATCTCTTAAAAAAAAAAAACTTAACTACAGGCAAAACCGCCGGGTGCAGCTAGTTTTAAATGCACAAGACAGGCCTCGCGTAAAAGTACTCGTAATCTTGATTGTGGATACTTAACATTAGCATTTTTAGTTCCCGCTATAACATTTTTAGTTCCCGCTCCTTCGATAGATGGCGTTGTGCTGTTTTTTTGAAAGTCGGTGTTAAGATTCTCCGCAACGGTATGACTACCCCGACCGAACGTTGAGAAATCATACTTACCTGGCATAGGAGATACCGTGATCATGAAGGCGGTTCCCCCAGGGCGAGACCTTTCCATTGCACTGCGGTTTGGTTGACCCTTGCGATTATCCCTAATGTGGATAACTCGGATGCGTAATTTTTGGTAGTGGGGACTGCGTACGCGCTGTCCCCCTTCGAAATATTTGTTGAAAGAACAGATGAATGGACTTGAGGCATGTCAATGAGGCGCTTCAATTTAAGATGAGTAGAACTATGACTATGGGTCAAATCCATGGAGGGTAGTGCTGGTTTTCTCAACAGTCAACACTTATATTATTATGGGAATCTTCAAGAGGGGCATTAGGTTTCTTCAGGGAGGGTCGACAGCGCGAGTTTTAACGGCGTAACACCCCTCCCCTGGAGTTTGGATACGTCCATAGGCCACGGGAACTACTTCCCTTCCCACCAGGTGGGCCATTTGCCACCTAAGTGGTATAAAAAAAGTCAGAATGTGAAACAGAATAATATGATTAATTTTGTGAACAAGCAGACGTTGAGCACTGAGCGCTATTTTTTAAATTTTTCGCTATATGGAATGAAGTCCTGGATTAGATGTTACAGCTTCAGACAAAGATCGTCAAGACAGATCCCTTTTCCCACCTAAGTAAAAGCCTTTGCCTACATTTTAATTCAGACTATCAATCAATTAATTAGCCCACCGCTAGATATATAAATCATAGTTAAATCTTGCTCCAAAATAATATAAATAATAAAATAAGTTTAAAACTACAAATATAAATAAATATTCTACACAACGCTATGTAAGCATAGTTTAACTAGCTTGTGTTATGGAATCTAGAATACGGATAAACATACTTAAATATATATTTTTTACAACATACATAGAAACACCCAGACCAATGCAAATACCCATATTCATGCATACAAATATTTGCACTGAGCGGGGTTCAAACCCGCGCCTCGTGCGTAGCAGTCGCGGTCGCTACCACCACGCCACAGAGGCTGTCAATACTAAAATCCGACTACTGAAAAATCACGCTTTTAAAAGTATTAAACTAAAAATTCGCTGTGATCGTATGCCACTTATCCATAAAATATTAGAGTTAGTGGCACACGACCACGGCCATCCTTACTATAACGAGCCCCCCTCCCTCCCCCGCAGTCGGGCATCCCGTTCATGGAGGTGCTGTGCAAGAACCGCTACGTGGGGCGCACGTTCATCCAGCCGTCGACGCGGCTGCGCCAGCTGGGCGTGGCCAAGAAGTTCGGCGCGCTGTCGGAGAACGTGCGCCGGCGCCGCATCGTGCTCGTGGACGACTCCATCGTGCGCGGGAACACCATCGGGCCCATCATCAAGCTGCTGCGCGACGCCGGCGCCGCCGAGGTGACCTACTAGCCTTTTTTTTTCTTACGTGCGCAAAATCCCCACGGATACCTCCCCACCGGAGCCGGTGGAAGAGGTCCGACTAAAACGCACGCCGCCTGTGGGTCGTTTTGGTTGCCGAAGGTGAGGTTGACAGGCATGTCCCTCGCACCCCGGCCGACCCAGGGCCTTCTCTCACGATCTGGCCCTCTCCTCGGGTGTGTGGGGACTACAGAGTCCTCAACTCGACCCCGGAAACGGGGAGGCGCGCCAGGTGTGCCACCGCCGCGGCCTGCTTCTGCCAGGGTGACAGGCGGCTCCACCAGTCACCCCCAGGCCTGCGCTCATGGGGGCGGAGGTCGTGATGACCTACTAGGCTAGAGTCCTAACACTAATGCACTTTGGATTCTTTCTGTCCGACAGTAACTAAACTACATTCGATTCAGTTCATACATAAAATGACACCTTTATCCCTGGAGGGCTAGGCAGAAGTGAATTAACACCCACATTTCACCAATCTTTAAATTCCGTCCCACGTAATAACAATCATTTTATTTTCTGACATTGGTCCATATGATGTGTTAGTAACAATGATCTTATAACTATGTTACTACTACATTAAACAAAATAAATAGAGGACACGCGCTAGCACGTAAGTGCACCATTGCAGGACAAGAAGGTCCCGCCTCTCGGACAATACCTTCAGGTAATAGGGGGTGAGCCTATTGTCATCTTCCGGGCACTATTGTTGACTCGAGCCATGCATCTGAGGCTGAGTCTGGGCAGACAGATATATATATATACACTAGCTGTCCCGGCAAACGTTGTTTTGTCATATAATGTTAAGGGTGGACAACCCTTAACATTTAGGGGGATGAAAAATAAATGTTGGCCGATTCTCAGACCTACCCAATATGCTCACAATATTTCATGAGAATCGGTCAAGCCGTTTCGGAGGAGTTCAAGTTCGAACACCGTGACACGAGAATTTTATATATAAGACTAGCTGACCCAGCAAACGTTGATGTATTTTTATTTCAACAAAAATAACTTATTTACTAATATAAGTGTGCGGGGATTTACTAATAATTGAAAGATAAAAATCGCGATAGAAAAATAGGGGATGATCGTGAAGGGGTGAAAATTTAGGGTTGTATGGTTTAGGTTGTACGCATGGGACGAGATGGTTTGGACCAAATACAAATATAAAACGAACCAAGAAACTAAGTTTAGTAACATTCTTTTAATTGTCAGGTGCACATAAGGATAGCGTCCCCGCCTCTCAAGTATCCTTGCTACATGGGCATCAACATTCCCACCCGGGAAGAACTCATCGGGAACAAGCTGGAGCCGTGCAAGCTCGCCGAGTATGTCGGTGAGTAAAACTACCATCACCACCTGTGGGGATCTGTTGGCTGTGGCCAAGATTTAGGCCGACTAAATTTAAATCGAATAAGATAGATAAAATTGAATCGGTTCAGGTCGAATTTGAACGCGTTTTTTATACCACTTAGTTGGCAGACAAGCACAAGGCCCACTTGATGGGAAGCGGTTACCGTGGCGTATGGACGTATGCAACACCAGGGGTGTCACACTCGCGCTCCCGAACATGAAGAAACCTCTTGAAGAACCCCATATTGTAGGCGCTTGGGAAAACCACAGCAGGGATGTCATTCCACAGCTTGAGTGTGCGTGGGAAGAAGTTTCTTTCATACCGCACAGTGCGCGTGATCTTTCTCAAATGTTTAAAAATGATTGTAACATCATTCATTGGTTATGATAAGTTCGTACGAATGTCGGTAGATGGCTCCTACCGTCGCTTCAAGACGGATATACATATAGGAAGATTTGAATGGCTTCAGGCGTGGTTCAGTGGAACGGTGGTCAGAGTATTCCCTCTGCAAAGGACATATCGCGGTTTCAATTTCCACCCGAACCGCTTTTTCTATCATAATCATTTTGAATAGTAAGCATGCTAAATGCTTTAATATTTCATTCGACTAAATTTAGATATCAAATCAAATCAATTAGTCCATCATAGTCCACTGCTGGACACAGGCCTCTCCCAATGTTGGGAGGCTTTGGCCTACTGTTCCCACGCTGGCCAGACGGGTTGGTACAGGGTTTTCTTTCGAGTTTTCCTTCTCTCGCAGTGATATCGTCTGCTTATTTTTCCATCAGTCGCCTCTTAAGACACCCTACGGATGAGATGGTGTGGTGATACTTGAAATTTAATTAATCTTAGCCCATTAATTACTTTATATAATATTTATGAACGCCCAGACCAATTTAAATATACATAATGCTTACAATTATTTATTAGCATTGAGCGGGATTCGAACTCACGCCCTTGAGGTAGTATTCGAATGCACTACCACTACGCCACTAAGGCCGTAACTTAAAAAATACTGTTGGTATGTGCCAACTATTGCTACTCCACATAATTTTCTAATGAAAAAACATGTTATTTTTTTTTTATACCACTTAGTTGGCAGACAAGCACACGGCCCACCTGATGGAAAGTGGTTACCGTGACCTATGGACGTCTGTAACACCAGAGGAGTCACAGTCGCGCTGCCAACCCTGTAAGTACAGAGTTTCTGTGCCGTCAGCAGAAGACAAAGCAGGATAAGCCTTTAGTCTTCCCACTGACAGCACAAATTCTCCAGTGAGCTCTGGCAACCCCACTCACCGCTGGGAACACAACACGAAGTTATTATAGCCGCGGTATTCTGTAGGGCGGAGGTACTACCCCAGTCAGACTGCTCAATCAGGTGGAAATACCGCCGTGTTAACGGGAATTAACGTGATTTGGTTTGTCTGGTGAAACCTGATCGAAACGTCGGGCAAATCAAATGTATGTAACATTATTATATATAACATTATTGCATATCATGGAACGCGATACTTACATAACATAAACTCACGCCTATACCCCCGAAAGGGTTGGCAGAGGTGCTAGCACCCAAATTTCGCCAGTTTATGTTTAGGTACCAATGTAATAAATAGGTGGCGAGCCTATTGCCAATAACCGGACACTTATAAACCTGCGATAAATACACACATAACTTCGAGAAGCATCGAAAAGTCATTGGTGTGTGCCTAAGTAAAACTTGGGATCGAACCCGAGATCTCATCTCAACAGTCCATTACAAATACCACTAGGCTACCGCGGTTTTTAACGCGATAGTTATAAAAAAAATCATGTTTCCAGGTGCGGACAGTTTGGAATACCTAAGCGTGGAAGGCCTAGTAAGTGCAGTACACTACAATATGAAGACAACCCCTAGCGACGGAGTGGGGGGGCATTGTACCGCCTGCCTGACAGGGGAATACCCGGGGGGCGTGCCCGAAGACGACTGGTGATGGTGACATACTCGTGATAGTGATACTGTAGGACACCGTGAAAATATTTATAGGATACGTCTCTCTCGTCAAAGTTGATGACCGGTCTTAGCACGCGGCTCGGAATTTGCACATGTGGGATTGACTTATAGAATGACTAAATAAATAAAATAAAAATAAATAAAATACAGGTTGTGCTTGGTGTACCCCTCTTATTATGTGCCTGTTTGCTAGCATAGTGAGAGGAGTTAAACTTCTGTTGACCCGAAGAAATCTTACTTAACCAACTGCAGCCTTTTTTAGAGTAAGATCTTTCCTCACCTCACAATGCGCTAAGAGATCGGCGAAGTCTTGGGGGTACTACCAGGCTTCCAATATTAAAATTGAGCAATAAAACCAATTATACAAAATAAGAAAATTATCAACTTGTACTCATCTAGATCAAAGTGAAAACAAGAGGGGAAACAAGATTAATTAAAACCAAAACCAAAAATAAAAATAAATTACTATGCCTCAATATCTATTCTTTTTGAGTTTCCAAATCTAGAAAGAACTTGATACATCTGCTAATCCTGTTGCATTAATAGATAATTAAATCTGAATATGCTCCAGTATGGGGGCTGCAGATACACATATTTTGTCAACAACCCATACTCTGTTGAACAGTTGATAGGCGGGTATCCCGGAATAAGCGGATATGTCGACTCTAATCGTAATAGCTGGAGCTGGAGAACTCGCTTTACGAGATGGCATGGTGATCCCACACAATGCTGGATTCCTCATACTGAAACTCAAAAACACTTTGTTGCGCTCGAGGATCTCTACTCTGTCTATAGAGTTAGTTAATCCGTCCAAGGTCTTCGCGGTCAAAGCGTGGGTTGTGGATCCAGTAATGCCTAGGGGGATCCCGAAAGTGTACGTATATCCGTCTGTGGAAGATCGGATTGTAGTCCTAAAGAAGACCTCCATTTTAACTTTTCTGATATACCTTGAGACTTGACTTTTTCCAGTCCTGTTAAATAAATGCTTTTACCGCTGGACAAGGGCAGTGTTGCCCTGAGTTGATTAGCTGAATGGCATGACTTCACTGTCGAGAGAACGGGTTAGCACATTTTTTGATTTTTGTAGTTCTAACAGGAGGTGCGTCATCGGGCGCGGCACACACAGTCAGTTGATTGACCTCGATTTTAGATGTGGTGTTTGGCTGTGGGGTAGAGACTTGTGTTCCCAGAGGGGTTATTAGAGAGTTCAGATATTTTAAAGCTGTTCGTAACTCATCTCTGTTATTTATTCCTGTCATTGCCATCAGCCCCTTCACAGCCGGATCACTTATCGTTGCTTGAGGATTTAATTTTGGAAGTAACATTGCCATGGATCGGCCTGTTCTATTCTTTAAGATGCGGATCATCAGAGGTATTTTATCAGAAGGGAATTGGATGTTTGTCATCATCTCAGTTAGTTGGCTATCTGGGTATGCTATAGGGGTTGTACTCACATCACTATCTTCAGATGCTATAGTTGGATTCGAGACAAAGTGATAGTTTCCCACAACGGGAATCTTACCCTGAGGGATCCCTGCTGCATTTATTTGTGTCAAAGCTGAATTGACTTTAGAGAAGCCAGCTGTGCAGATGCTGACTTCTTGCCGGACATCTCGAAGATCCATCTGAACCTCTGAGTTCACCACGTGAATGGATTCAAGCTGTCTTGTCACATCTTGCAGGACACTTCCAATTCTCCGCTGCTCGTCCTTGATCATCTTAATCTCAGACATTTGAGAGGAAACCAGATTTTTCAACTCCTGGTTGTGAGCCAAGACAGAATCAAGTCCTGTTTTGAGACTGGTGTACAAGGTCGATAAATGGGAAACTAGAGCCATTTCCCACTGGGGGAGATCTTTTTGAACATCTTGTGCAGGAGGCTGTATTGTAGGGGGATTGTCCCCTAGCTGAGGATCAGTGCCTTCCAACGGATTCCATTCTTCTTCTACACGAGTAACAGTAGATGCAATGGGATTGTCCAGTGCCCAATCAGTATCATCGACGTCTGTGTCTTCTATCTGTAGTCGATATTCTTCTTCCATCTCGTTGTTCTCTTTAAGATCGGGGAGGTTCTCACTAAGCGGGGAGTCAGCTGGATTTGGCACATCCAGGTCAATACTCGGGCCCGGCCGTACAATCATGGAAGGCTCAGAATGGGGGTGAGCACCGGCAGTGATGAGTTGGTCTTTAAATTCCGCTAGCCCTCCTTTCAAGTTACCCAATGCCTCGATCGCAGCTTGTGCAGCTGAGAGTTTTTGGTCAGAAATGACCATTGTTGTCCTCTGAAGAGTTGCCGAGTAGTCGTCTTCTGGATCTGATATGGATAAGGGATCATCCCTGCTGTTTTGACGCTGAAGATGGTTCTTACCTTCTGCCATGTTTTCAAAGAATAAACACACTTGTGGTTGATATTATAGAAAATGCAAAGTGATATTTGTTATCAATTGTCGCATAGACTTGACTGCGAGCGCTGCACCGCTCCCATGGTACGAGTGGCGTGGGAGATAAAACAAGAAATAGAAAGAGCTTCAGAGGTACAGCACTCGCGGTCAATCTTATACTCCCGAAGGCTCCATAGATCAAATTCCACTCACGTATGATAAATACAATTTTATTTCTTACTATTGTAAGATTTTTACTCAGTTTCATTTTTGAAATTAACTGTTATAATCATATAATATATATAATCATATGGAGCCTAGAACAAAGCGGTTCGGAGACTCTTTTCTTTGCCGCACCACCAAGACCTGGAATTCATTACCAGCTCACGTGTTTCCTTCTTCATACAGTCCCGGGGCCTTTAAGCGGGGCGTGAAAAAGCATCTGATGAGGCCGCCAAGCTGAGTGCCACCATTGTAACACTTAGTGTCTGTGATGGTGACCCTCTTTCCTGAGACTTTGATTGTGAAGTCAAGTTGGCGTGTCCAAAAATATAATGTAAATAAAAAAGAATAAAATTATGCCTCGAAATTCAGAGCGGTCACCAATTTTGGCGCGTAGTATATAAGTTAAATTCTGTAAACATAACATAGCTCTCTCATTAATAATCCTGTGAACATTTGCTATGAAATCTGTAGTGCTTACTATAACATGGCCACATTTTAAATAAATACCGGAGGATAGGTTCATAACAACCAAAATTGTAGCTACACATAATATATATTTTTTTTTATACTGTGTATTGATGGCACTTGGTGGAATTTGTTGTTACACATATTGAGAACTCACTTGTACTTTTTGGGGCCGTTCAAGTATATATAAACAGACTTATTACAATTACCCCCCCCCCCCTCAGAAAACTAAGCAAAATTCTTACCCCTCCTCCCCCCACGATTACGTGAACATATGCATATTTCTTTTCATGTTTGTTTTTTTAGGGCAATGTATGTGTAATGGATGCTATTATGTGAAAAAGTAAATAAGTACTGCTTACGTAATCATTAACTGAACCCCCGCCATGTCATCAAAAATAAGCAATGCCAAGACACCCCCCCCCAACCCTCCCCACTTGAACGGTCCCTTTCCACAGTATTTATTATTAGACATGGATCAAAATTAGATTCAAAATACTGTGGAAATAATACAAGTATGTGTATATGTGCATAACAGCATAATATATTATTTATTTTTGAGAATCTCAATATCAACTCATTTAATGTGATCTGTAGTACTATTTTGAATTCGCTCGTTATATGACGTGAACTCAGCCGTCTGTACTTATTTCTTTAGTGGCATAGCCTAAAAAAACATGAATCTCACAAACTATGTTGGTGTCTGAAATCATAAGGATTGAAGTACTATTCACACTAGAAATTTCTCCTCCTATCAAAGAATCAATTTCATTTATTCAGTCTTAACACGCAAAGAGCACATATGAACGTCAAAATTTTACAATTATGTCAAGAAATAATATAAAAAGGAACTAGAGATGTATAACACATTGAGTGATTCCTCGGTCAGATTTAACCTCGCCGTAACACAGTCTTTTATCGACTAGCACGGGAGGTAATGATACTATATTTGCATACCGCCATTACATACATTATTTTGTTACGTTTAAGAGTACTTTATTCCGCTAAAAACGCTGAACCCTTTTGAATTTCTAATAAATCTCAATCGACTTTTATAAAATTCGTAGAATGGATGTCCATATGAGCAGAATCGTAACAATTCTACTACTAAGCAGATTCTAATTTCATGTAAATATTACCTCATGATATTACGTGAAATATTATTATAATACGCCAATAAAGTGGCATTTTTAGACCTCCCGAACTTTATCTCAATTAACACCCCGTCGTTTATGCGTCGGTTAAAAAGATATGTCCATTCTTGCCCGAAAAAGTGTTATATAAACTTTTAAAACATTTTCAGGATTATGTATCAATGAAGTGTACATAAAAAATATCAGATGCTCTATTTTTTACATAGCTTTTGTCACGGTATATGTGCAAATGTAAAAATATCATGATGTTTATGAATATATTATCATCAAAATTATGAAATATATCTATTTTTATAAATATACGGCGAAATATTAAAGCTTTATAAACGGATCTAATTGCAACTTACATTTAAATTGTTAATGTCAATTCACGTTAGCGCCAATACCCTTACTCTTAATCTCCAAATGTCTTGAAGTGTTACCCCTCGTGTTCACCACGAAACAAGTCGTAAACTTGGTCGATACAAAACTTGTTGAAGACTTGTAGAAGACTAATCAAAACACAATACTTGTTTTAAACATGTATCTCAGATACTTTTTCGTTCACATAGGATGTATGGCCAACAAGTTGTAAACAAATATAAAACACATTTACGTTCACACTGAACCCTGTGACATATTGCAACTTGTCAATTACATGTTTTATACTTAGGTGTAAACGAGGGGTAATTGTGTTTTGCTTCAATAAGTGAACTACTAAATCCCAAACTGGTACCTACCAGGTATTCAATGAAATATATTTAAGAATACTATACTTTTTTAAGGTACTTTAAGGTAAACAGTCTTGATATGTCATTTGAAAACACAGTTTATAAATAAACTAGCTGACCCACCCCAGCTTCGCCCGGGCTATATTTTGAAGCTTCATATCCCTTTGAGCCCGTATGTTTTAGTCTTCAAAATATGTATGAAAAATTGCCGGATTTGTTAACATTTATTATCAATGCTCCGCTCCCTTAAGTAGTAGCGTGATGATATATAGCCTAAAACCTTCCTCGATAAAAGGACTACCCAACACTGAATCATTCAAATCGGACCAGTCGTTCCAGAGATTAGCGCGTTCAAACAAACAAACTCTGCAGCTTTATAATATTAGTATAGATTTCTGTTTAGAAATTCATTTTAAGGACTAAAAACTGAAATTCAACCACTAGTTGGTCAGTTAGTTAGCTTAGTTTATTTGTTTAATATGTGTTTTTATGAAAAGTCGCTGCAAGATTGTTTGCCTTAAGTACATAACCGAACGGAGTAATGATGCCAAGCTAATAAGTAAAATAAATAAATATTCCACGACATTCTACACAACGCTATCTAGACCCATGGTAAGCGTAGCTTAACTAGCTTGAGTTATGGTATCTAGAATGCGGATAAACATACTTAGATCCTTTTTTTTTGTAAATATGTACATACATCTATACTAATATTATAAAGCTGCAGAGTTTGTTTGTTTGTTTGTTTGAACGCGCTAATCTCTGGAACCACTGGTCCGATTTGAATGATTCTTTCAGTGTTGGGTAGTCCATTTATCGTGGAAGGTTTTAAACTATATATCATCACGCTACTACTTAAGGGAGCGGAGCATGGATAATAAATGTTAACAAATCCGGCAATTTTTCATACATATTTTGAAGACTAAAACATACGGGCTCAAAGGGATATGAAGCTTCAAAATATACCCCGGGCGAAGCTGAGGTGGGTCAGCTAGTATTATTATATAGAAACACCCAGACCAATGCAAATATACATATTCATGCATACAAATATTTGCACTGAGCGGGAATCGAACCCGCGCCCCCTGCATAGCAGTCGAATGCTCTACCGCTACGCCATGGAGGTCGTCAAACAAGTCATCGTCGTCTCAAGCTGGTGTTACCTTCTAGGTATTGAATGAAATATATTATTTAGAATACTAGTAACACAAATTACTAGCTTTTTTGCCTTCAGCTAAACTAAATTGCTTGTGCTTCTACCTAAATGGTAAAAGAAAGGGTCCCATAGGTAGTCTAATGGGCGGGATTAAAACCAGCGACCTCTTGAATAAAATTCCGATATTTTTTTATATAAATCAAATCAACCAGCCCATTGCAGTCCACTGCTGGACTAGGCCTCTCCCCATGTAGGGAAGCTTTGGCCTACTGTTTCCACACTGGCCAGAAGGGTTGGTACAGGGTTTTATTTCGAGTTTTCCTTCTCTCGCATTGCTATGGTTTGCTTATGTTTCCATTAGTCGCCTCTTACGACACCCTTCGGATGAGATGGGATGGTGATACTTGTATTCTTTCTCCGTCACCACACAGATTGTTTTTTTTTTTTTTTAATTTTTATATATATTAGGACCAAATTACTAATATTCCTTCTAACCCCTCCAGCTAATCTAAATAGCTTGTGTTAGGAATACGTTTACGTCGGTAGTGGCCCGGATTCGAACCTGGGATGTCTCGACCGTACAGTCGCCTCCTTAACCACTAAGCTAATATTTGATATATGTTATTTTTAAAGTATCGCGGTGTAAATTCATAATTATATTAACGGTTCGGGAATTTTCGATAAAAGGACGTTTTGGATGCGTTGCAAACATCGGCAAAAATGGTAAGTTCGCGAAAAGTCTCGAATCGTTATATAATTATTTGGTTATAGTTTAATGCTGAAAATCTCCTATATCTAGATAGTGTATCTCTCAAAAACTGCATTGTAATTTTAGAAAATAATTCTGGTGCGGTCAGAAGCCTAAACGAATCTTTTATCCTAATTTTTTTTTATATTAAAATGTATTTTTAAAAGTGCCTTCAACTATAGTTTTATATTATTTGTGTGATAGAATATAAAAAAAAGACAGAAATCCATTCCATGTAGGAATCTCGTAGATTTAAGTGAATAAGTAACAATTTTCTCAAAAAATGTGCATTTGATTGGGATATTCTAAATCTCGAACGTAATGGCGTTCGTTGCTTTATGCGGGCGTCCGCATCCGTTCTGTTTCGTGCAAACAATAAATATATTTTATGCACGAAATTAGCGCAATATTTGTACGAAACAGGTGCCTGAACGTTCGCATAAAGCAGATGACAGCCTTAGAATTATCCTTGTTGGAATCTCTAGCGAGTCGTGCTGGTAACGACAGTAAACTATTTAGTGAAGTTAACTATACTACTAGTGATATGTTACATGTAAGTAGATATATTTTTAATAAAATGTTTTTAATTATTTCACGGATCGTTTTTTTTTCGTTTATAAGCGTGGTTGCTTTACTGACTTTATTCCCATCGGTTGGTAACTGGTGATTCATTTAAATAAACGTCTTTCTTTACCACTTAGGTGGAAGACAAGTACACGGCCCACGTGATGGAAAGTGGTTACCGTGGCCTATGGACGTGTGTAACAACAGAGGAGTCACACTCGCGCTGCCGATCCTATAAGCACAGAGAGTTCCTCTGCCGTCAGTGTAGAAGACAAAGCAGGACAAGCATATAAGTCTTCCCACTGACAGTACAAATTCTCCAGTGAGTGAAACTTCCTCAACTGTCATGAAGTTCGTCGGATTACATGTTTAGAGACCTCATAATCTATATATATAAATCAATTGCTGTTCGTTAGTCTCGCCAAAACTCGAGAACCGCTGAACGGATTTATCATATCTTGGTCTTGAAATGTTCGTGGAAGTCTAGGAAAGGTTTAAAAGGTGAGAAAAAATCGAATAATGGCCGGGAACCGACATCCACGCGGGCGGAGCCGCGAGCAAAAGCTAGTAAAATATAAAAGGTAACAAAATTACCTCTCGGAAGTTTGTGTTTACTTGGCATTGGAAAATATCTGTATCGCGGAATCGCGGCCCCGTGTTCAGTGTTAGCATATAAACATGAGCGTAATATGAACTAGTAAATGAAAAATTAACATATCCACTATCTAATTTTTTTCGGGTAAAGTTACCGATACTGATCAAAAACTCCCCAAAATTCCGAGAGTTGATTTTCTTTCACCTCATATATGAGACTCAGCCTTAGATGCTTGGCTCGAGTCAACAATAGTGCCCGGAATACGTCAATAGGCTCAACTCCTATTACGAGGGACCGAATACAAAGGAGGTAGGACACGAAGGTATTTCCATCCAATTGAGCAGTCCGACTGGGGAAGTACCTACTCCTTACAGAATACCGCGGCCATAATAACCACGCGTTGTGTTCCCGGCGGTGAGTAGGGTAGCCAGAGCTCACTGGAGAGACTGTCAGTGGGAAGAAGAAAAGCTTGTCCTGCTTTATCTTTTACACTGACGGCATAGAAACTCTTGTGCTTACAAGGTTGGCACTTCGAATGTGACTCCCTTGGTGTTGCCACGTCCATAGGCCACGGTAACCACTTTCCATCAGATGGGCCGTGTGCTTGTCTGCCAACCAAGTGGTAGTGGAGTTTCTGTGTTCTGCATTAGCGTCGCCCGTGATATGATTTGTTCGCGATGTGTAAGTTAGCCCACGACTGATAAGCTCAATCAAAATAGAAGAAATAAAATTGTAAGCTTGCATAGAACTGAAAATTGGTATGGGTTCTATAATACTGTAGCGCGTCAGGGATGTTTGCCGAGGCTCGTGTAGATTGCTCTTACGCTACTATGAGAAAGCGATGTGCTTCCCTGGTGCGTCGGGTGCGGACCAGCTCCAACAGTATTCTGAGCTGTATAGCGAGCAGACTTGACTGTTTGTATGTGGGTCGCTGCTGCAAGCTTTCCACCTGGGTGGTGGTGATTCGCATGCAGACTGTCGATTTGTTATTAGGATAAGATATTAGAATATTAAAACTAACATAGGAGTAAGAAAAATCGTTACTAACACACTGAGTCTTGGTCACTTGAAATAAATGAATGTAAATACGAATGAATACTTATAATACAAGAAATATCCAAAGTCTCCATCGAGAAAAATGCGAGTACACAATAATTATGCACAAGTTCAATCTATGGGGACTTTTGATAAATCACGTAGGTATTATGCTGTATTTAAGTCCCCTTTACCAATTTTCAGCTCAAATCTTTATTATGTTTGGATTGGGGGCACGTTCACCGTTAAAAATATACAACATCCAATTAATATCATTTATTAACTTATATACATTTTATTTACAAAGGAACTATAACAATTTTGTGTTTGTCTGTACAACGTATAAAATATGAAATGATACACCAGTAAGGTATTAAATATAATCATTACATATCTGGGTAAGCATTCGAGCAGCTGGGGTCTGATTCTGCTAACTTCATCTCATAGTCCCTAATGTCAGAAACGGTATTTACAAGGACATTTACATCCTGATCGATGCGTAATGAATAAATTATTATTAAAAGAATTGGGTATTTGACTGACTAGTCAAATTAGTTACTTTTTAGTAAACGTCGAAACGGTACTAAGATAAGGCAACTTGTATGAAATATTTTATTGTGACGTCATAATTATTATGTGATAGATACCGATAGAGCACTGTCTCATAACACACAGGCTTTAGCCTAATTTGGAAGCCAGTAACAGTACCTCTTGTTGAATATTGATACGCCTAGTTCTAAGACTTTTATTGTAACATTAATTTCTGAGACAATAAAAAAAATAAATTATTATGGGTTAATATTGTTAAGACAATAATTAAAACATCTCCATCTAAAGGTTGCCTGCAAGAGATCGCTTGTAGTGATAAGGCCGCCATTTGTACATTTTTCATAATGTTGTCCGTACATGTACTGTGTAATGTGTTGGTGTACAATAAAGATAATCCTATCTTATCTTAATATTTAACAGTGAAATAATTTACTATTATCAGTTGGTTGGATGATTAAAAATAATTAAAAAACGATAAAACAAGTATCGACGCAACTTTTACCGCTCTTAATATAGTAAACACAGTTAAATAATTTATTTTAACTATAGGTAAATACCCAATTGTCCTCTTTTCATTGCAAGTGTGATCATTTTTGACATACAATTTGATTTTCACAGCCAATCGAAATAGATTTCCTTATAAATTAGCAGAATTGACCTTCTGGATTTTATAGTAGACAACAAGCTATAGAAATATATTTGTAGACTTTAGAAAAGCCTTTGACTGAGTGTTCTACTCACAGTTCATAAAAAAATATTTTTATTCAGTACCAGTCTGAAGTTACATAACTAGTAAACGTGACAGAACTCCAATAGAGATGTTTAGTGTTTTTATTCTTGTTATTTATTTAAAGTTATGACAAAATTATGTGAGGGTACTACAGGGTTGACATTTAGGTCCAATATTATTGAGCATAGCTTTACAATAAAACATTTTATCTAAGTTGTGTATGTAATTCGCATTCTCGTTCTCATATTGAAAGATATTTGAGCATAGTTTTCTTTACGTCTAGGAAAATCTAGGAAGGTCTAATGATACGTATTTTAAAAATACATCAGTTTACTGTTGAAATTAATATTTATAAAGAATGTATCTACAGTACAGTCTTTGTGCATTATTTTTGAGCGTTCACATTAGGTGACTATGAAATGACTTCTAAAAAACTAAAGTAACAAGTAGCAATTTGATGCACACAGTGGGAATCATCATAGGATTTATGATTTTTTTTTATCAAAACTTTTGATAACGGGAGCGTGCTATTTCAAAATCTATTATGGGACTTAATCACACATACTATAATACTACAGTCTGTGCGGTTTAGTCCCATAATAGATTTTGATTTAGTCCCAACGAAAAATTTGAATATAATTGCTAGATCAGGTCATAGATAGTTGAATGTCATTAAAATATTATTATTTATTTAGTTTTATTGGTAAACAATGCAATTACCGCTATAGGTAATCATTGATTTATTGTTAGTAATATAACCAGCTAATGCCCAGTGTGCGCTGCAATTACTATTATTATGTTAAGGAACCTTTATGGTATAATGTACCACTTATAAAATTTTCAGTTTGTCCTCTATTCAGTAACCCGATAGCAATGAATACACAAACATACAAACATTCAATATCATAGATAAAGATCGGATAGATTTTTTTTTTAATATAGGACACGCCAATTTGACCTCACCTCGCCTGATGGTAAGCTAGATTATGAATTTGTGCCGTTTGGAGTCG
This sequence comes from Eilema griseolum, assembly GCA_963662185.1. Classification (NCBI taxonomy): domain Eukaryota; kingdom Metazoa; phylum Arthropoda; class Insecta; order Lepidoptera; family Erebidae; genus Eilema; species Eilema griseolum. Next base: position 3,983,506 of record OY759232.1, read on the forward strand.
AGTCGTCTTTGGGGTCATGGGGTCAGAGCGCTCGCGTGTTTTCGACGCTTCTCGAGACCAGAAGGCTGGCATCTTTTTAGGTCAGAGAATAAGCATTGTCATACAACGTGGCAGTGTTGCCAGTCTTCTGGGAACGCTACCACAAGAGGCGAAGCTGAAAATTCCACGACGCATTTTAATTATTTTTAGCTATAAGATGTATACTTCATAATTCTTTTAGATTTATTTTAATAGTTTATTGAACAGTTTGAACGTTAAATGTTAATAATATATATTTTACAGATAAAGATGATATATAATAGTTAATATATTTTTTAATGGGATTCAAGAATGACAGAGCAAACACTGATTTCTATCGGTTTTCGGTTTCCTGCAAATAATAATTTTAAATTCGGGTTTTAAATATTATATTAAAACATTACCCTCATTAATATTCTAATCAAGAGGGTAGCGTAATGATGTAATTACCTACAATTAAATGAGACGTGGTTGTATACATTGTATTTCCTAATAAAATCTATCTTATAAATTATTTTAGAGTGAGCTATAGGGGACTTGCACGAAACACGTAACAAAGACGCACCACTTACGTGCCGAGAAGCTATTTCGAAATTCGTCTCCCTAGAGTTTACGCTGAGCAGTGTCTTTTATCATGTACCGCCCCGATTCTTCGCCCCGAAATTTCGAATGTATGTTTCGTGGTAAGCTAATAGCATCAAAGACTATGCTTCCCCACTATAGCTTCGATATCCTGCACCTCCTTGACGCAGGAGCTGGTGAGGACGAGCGGCTCCCCGGATGTGATGAGTACGTCGTCCTCGATCCGGATGCCTATGCCACGGAACTCCGCGGGCACGGATGTGTCGTCGGGGCGGATGTAGATACCTGAGGATAAAAGATAGGTACTTACTACAGAAAGTAATTAGAAATCATCATCAATCAATGACCTAGCAATAGGGTTGTGTTCTATTTTTTATTATTATCGTAAACTGTATATTTCGCAATAATATAATTAATTGTAAAAGTGTTTTTTTTATGACAAATAATTTCAAAGATTCAATTTTTGAGCCACCCGACAACGCTCCGTACAAAAATCGTAGCACGCGGTGACGTCACTGCGTGCCTGCGCATAGTACAAATGTATGGAGCGTAAGATCGTACATGTAGAAAGAAGTTTCTCCATGTACGATGCATAATAAAATAGATATAAGGAATCTAAAAAGTTGTAAATTATGCGAAATTTCAATTGTTTGTTTATATTTTGAAATATTTTTGAAATAATGAAAAGTCATAATTTTGTTTGGTTAGACAATATTTTAGTTTACTATGTGTATTTCTACCGCGGTAGCCTAGTGGTATGGGTAATGGACTGCTGAGACGAGGTCTCGGGTTCGATCCCAGGTTTTACCATGGCACACACCAATGACTTTTCGATGCCTTTCAAAGTTATGTGTGTATTTATAAGTGTCCGGTTAATGGCAATAGGCTCGCCACCTATTACATTGGGACTTAAACATAAACTGGTGAAATGTGGGTGCTAGCACCTCTACCTTCCTCTTCGGGGGTATAGGTGTGAGTTTATGTATGTTATTTTTAGATAAAAATAAATTAAGATTTTAAGTAGTATTGGTAAGAATGTGATGTCTAAGGCCACTACCCAATTGACACCCACCCGGCTCCACGGTGACGAGCATGTTGTCGCACACCGGCACGTTCCTCTTCACCAGCGACGCGTCGTGCACGTCCAGCCCCAGGTAGTGCGACACGTGGTGCGGACACAGCCGGTACGCTTTCTGTAACGGACGTTAAAGAACCAGAGTTGAATTTGGACCGCCCCATCTCTTCCCATGCGGTGTCTTACAAGGCGATTAAGGGATCAGCAACATCTGGCAGATATATACAGCCCAGATTAAGCCTCAGATGCATGGCTTGAGTCAACAATAGCGCCCGAAATGAGGCAAAAGGCTCAGCCGCTATTACGAATGCAATGATCGGTGAAATGTGGGTGTTAATTCACCTCTGCCTAACCCTCCCGGGATAAAGGCGTGATATATGTAGATACTAAATAAACCCGTAGGTTGGAGAGATTACAATCAATGAGGACTTAAATGAAAGAGGTACCTTTCATTAAAAACCTCATTAATTGTAATTTTCTAATTTCCCAAGTGTTATAGACTAAATAAAGTGTAAATGAAAATTACACGGTAGGTTTTCGGTGCTAGAATATATTTTGTCAAAATAAATACACAATACCGCGACCGTATTAGCCTCGTGTTGTGTTCCCGGAAGTGAGTAGGGTAGTCACAGCTCACTGGAGTGTTTTTGTGCTGTCAGTGGGGGAAGACCAAAAGCTTGTCCTGCTTTGTCTTTTACACTAACGGCACAGAAACTCTTGTGCTTACAGGGTTAGCAGCGCGATTGTGACTCCCATGGTGTTGCACATGTCCATAGGTCACGGTAACCTTTTGCCATCAGGTGGGGCGTGTGCTTGTCTGCCAACCAATTGGTATAAAAAAAAACATTGAAACCTGTCAAGTAAGGTATCAAATTAAATTAGAAGGTTACAAAAATATAAATATGAGTAGGTAAAAATTATAAAATTTAACACGAATACTTTTCATACCGATGTATGAAAAGTATTTGTGTAAAATTTTATAATTTTTAAAAAAAATTTAAAATTTAAATTAAGATAGAAAAAAAATGGCCAGGCGGGATTCGAACCCGCGATCTTTCCCTTACATTTACACTTTTCAGCCCATTTTTACAAATTCCTTCAATGATATACACTCGTGTGACGTGACAGTTGTACTCACCCCAATAAGGTCGTGTCCATCGATGTTCTTGGGCAGGATGCCCTCCTGCTGCAGGTGTATCCCCAGCAGGCGGCACATGCTGTCGAACAGCTGGTCTAACGGCGGCCGGTGCGAGCCCAGGATCTCGATCAGACGTTTCTACAAAATTGTTTTAAATATTAAAGACTAGCTGACCCACCCCAGCTTCGCCCGCGGTATATTTTGAAGCTTCATATCCCTTTGAGCCCGTATGTTTTAGTCTTCAAAATATGTATGAAAAATTGCCGGATTTGTTAACATTTATTATCAATGCTCCGCTTCCTTAAGTAGTAGCGTGATGATATATAGCCTAAAACCTTCCTCGATAAATGGACTACCCAACACTGAAAGAATAATTCAAATTGGACCAGTAGTTCCAGAGATTAGCGCGTTCAAACAAACAAACAAACAAACTCTGCAGCTTTATAATATTTTAAATATTAAAGATATACAATTCGTGTCGTACAACGCGACTAAGAGATAGGGCTGTTTAACATCAGACAGATATATACAGTCCAGACTCAGCCTCAGATGCATGGCTCGAGTCAACAATAGTGCCCGGAATACGTCAATAGGCTCACCTGCTATTAGGTGGGACCGAATACAATTATTGATGAAATGTGAGTGTTAATTCACCTCTGTCTAACCCTCCAGGGATAAAGGCGTGATTATATGTATTTATAAAAAAAATATTTTTTTAAAGATTATTAAGGCTATTTTGAAAGGATATAAATAGTGAATATTTCTCTAAGACCCTATCGTCGGATCTCCTAATTCTAAGAGGAAATTTACGTGAACATCACTCATTGAAATAAATCTACTCCCTAATGGATTCTATCGCAATACCTTTTGGTATTATTTAGTTTCAGCCCGACGTTTCGGTTACTTTTCTGATAACTGCCATCTTTGGTCCCCCGCGACCATAGCTGCTGAAAAGTAGCCGAAACGTCGGGAGATAGAATCCGTTAAAGAGTGTTTTTATTCCTGAGAGGAAAGCTTGTGAAAGTCTAGTCTATCAAATACGTTCATGAACACTCGGTGGAATCCTATGACCAGGGCCTAGAACTGCTAAAGCATAACTGTCATATCAGTAGCACTTCTAAAGATCAATTTCATTTTAGACTTTAAAGCAATGAAGTTACAGTTCAAAATTAAAAGGCTTTTTGCAGAGTAAATGAAATTCTTTTCAATTAATTTTCGACTTTAACGGTATAGAAATAAAGTCTAGGTAAGGTATGACAGTGGTTTTGCTTTAGTAAAATCGAGCGCCGGTATAGATGGAAGGGAACTCTTTTGTGCGCATTTAGCCTCCCTTTTGGAGCATTGTGCGTGCAGAGTTACTGAATAAAGCAGCCAGGCTAGCTCCGACCAAAAACGCAAATGCTTATGAAGTCCCCAACTTCACAGGCTTTGCGGAGCGACCTCACTGTGCCGAGGATTTGTAATCGCTGAGGAGCGACTGCTTCGTATTCCAGTATTACGTGGGCGGCCGTTTCCGCGACGAAACATCCTCTGCAGAGGGGACTGTGTTACATCGACGGTGTGCTTGTTGAAGGGATATTGGCCCATTATTGTCCCCATAATTATTCTTAGACTTGCTCTAAGTTTAGGGCCAGTGTGACCACCCATCCAGTACTATGATGACAAGGTTGCTGTCCTTTATCACTCTAATAGCTGAGATAATATTTTTTTTATACCACTTAGGTGGCAGACAAGCGCACGGCCCACATGATGGAAAGTGGTTACCGTGGCCTATGGACGTGTGTAACACCAGAGAAGTCACACTCGCGCTGCCAACCCTGTAAGCACAGAGTCTCTGTGTCGTTAGTGTAGAGGACAAAGCAGGACAAGCCTTTAGTCATCCCACTGACAGCACAACTTCTCCAGTGAGCTCTGGCTACCCTACTCACCGCTGGGAACACAACACGAAATTATTATAACCGCAGTATTCTGTAGTTAGGTATAATGGTCAAACGTAGTCGAAAAATAAGTTAACATTCAAATGTTTACCTGAACAGTGAGCACTAATTCGTAAAGTATTCGTTGGTGTTTGTTGAACTTCCCGGAGACAGGCCACGTTCTCGATATGTCTGAATTGTACAGCCATCGCTGACAGCCTGAAACGTTAATTATACAATTAGCCTATCGCACCACTGTTGGGCATAGCCCTCTCTAAATATTGGGAGGTAGAATTTGGGCCACCCATCTCTTCCCGTGCAGTGTCGTACAAGGCGACTAAGGGATAGGGCTGTTTATCATCAGACAGATATATACAGCCCAGACTCAGCCTCATATGCATGCCTCGAGTCAACAATAGTGCCTGGAATACGGCAATAGGCTCACCCCCCATTACGTGGGACCGAATTCAATGATTGGTGAAATGTGGGTGTTAATTCACCTCTGCCTAACCCTACGGGGATAAACGCGTGATTATATGTATGTATGTACAATCAAGCTCTACAAAAATCCTTACCCGAGTCCACAAGTATCAACTCGCCGTCCCTGAGCAGCTGGTTGTTGTTGATATAGTGTATGTGCGTGGCGCGGGGCCCGCCCGCCACCACCGGCGGGAAGGCCAGGTGCTCCGCGCCGCCCTGCTTGCCGGAGTACTCCAGGACTGCGTTTATCATGTGCTCGGACACGCCTGGATATTGACAATGGAGATATTGGGACTAAGAAGGAGGACACGACGGTATTCCCGTCCCACTGGGGAATACCACGGCCTTTTTTTTTACGTGCGCAAAATCCCCACGGATACCGGTGGAAGAGGTCATGTCGGACTCGAACCAACTAAAACGCAGGCCGCCTGTGGGTCGCTTTGGTTGCCGAAGGTGAGGTTGACAGGCATATCCCTCGCACCCCGGCCGACCCAGGGCAAAGGGGAATACCACGGCTATAATAACCTCGTGTTGTGTTCCCGACGGTGAGTAGGGTAGCCAGAACTCACTGAAGAGTTTGTGTTTTCTTCTGCATTGACGGCACAGAAACTCTCTGTTTTTACAGGTTCTGTAGCACGTGTGTAACTCCACTGGTGTTGTGTACATAGGTCACGGTAACCCCATTCATTGTAGCGCCGCAATTCCTGGGCACACCACTTACCATCTCCTCGAGTATCGGGATCCTTGGTGTCGATATCTCCAGGGACGTCCAATACCGAAGTCATTTGCAGGACAAGGTTAAGTTGGCATCAAGAAAACTCGGAGTGCTCAACAGGGCGAAGCAGTACTTCACTGCGGGGCAGCAACTCCTTCTTTATAAAGCACAGGTCCGGCCTCACATGGAGTACTGCTGTCACCTTTTTGCTGGAGTACCTGCATACCAGCTTGACCCCTTCGACTCGTTGCAAAGACGGGCATTGAGGCTGGTTGACAATCCCATACTCACAGGTAGAGTGGAACCTCTTAGCCTTAGGAGGGATTTTGCCTCACTGTGTGTGTTCTACCGCCAATGGTTTGGCTCAGATGAATTGTTTGACATGATGCCCGTAGCTACATTCTATCATCGCACCTCTCGCCATAGGCAGGGAATTCATCCCCACACATTGCGACCTGAGACGGTGCGCACTGTGCGGTATGAAAGAAACTTCATCCCACGCACACTCAAGCTGTGGAATGACCTCCCTGCTGCGGTTTTCCCAAGCGCCTACAATATGGGGTTCTTCAAGAGGGGCATCAGAAGGTTTCTTCATGGTCGGCAGCACGAGTGTGACACCCCTGGTGTTGCATACGTCCATAGGCCACGGTAACCGCTTCCCATCAGGTGGGCCGTGTTCTTGTCTGCCAACTAATTGGTATAAAAAAAAAACCTAATATATGATTATGATTAAGTATGCAATGGGCAAAGCCGAGGCACGACAGCTATACTTGCATTATATATTTCAAACTCATACCTGGTTTAGTACAAGCCATAGCCATATTCATAGACTGGCTGCCAATATAGCAGGATTCTTTCATCAGCTCAATCTCAGCGGGTGACTTCACAACTCTCATCAGGTGCAGTGCTCGCTGCGGGTCACTCAATGTGATGAGTCCGTCTCCTTTGAGTGTGGAACGGACCGTGTTGTGTATGTCCGGGTTGGCTGGTGATTCATTGTGGTACCATAGTGTAGCTGGTTTGGATGAGAATGTTATTCTGGAAGTATAACAAAATTGTATTTATTGAATGAATGTAGAGGAGGTAGGACACATCGGTATTCCCGTCTGTCCAATTGGGCAGCCTGAGTGGGCTATAATAACCTCGTGTTGTCTTCCCGGTGGTGAGTAGGGTAGCTAGAGCTCACCGGTTAGTTTTTGTACTGTCAGGGGGAAGATCAAAGACTTGTCCTGATTGTGTCTTCTGCATTGACGACACAGAAACTCTGTTCTTCTAATTTCTAATTCTTTATTTCTTAATATAGTGCAACGTCTTTCTTTTTGCAATCTTTTTGACGTCAAATTCTAGGTGCTAGTGGAGAAGAAACGGCGCAACAAGGTCAGTACAGGGTCAGTAGCACGAGTGTGACTATTGTGGTGTTGCACTCGTCCATAGGTCACAGTAACCACTTTCCATCAGGTGGGCAGTGTGCTTGTCTGCCACTTAAGACGTTTCCGACAACAGGTTCGAGTAGCTCAGCCAGGTTTACGATCTGCTCTGAATGTTGACCTTATCTAATTTAAATAATTTGCACAGCCCCGTAAGATTATAGAGTAAGAACGTTTCGAATGATTGATCTAACAGACGTCATGTTGTCGAACACATAAACATACATCACAGTCAACTTGTACTCAACAACAGATCTCACCAAATTGATAACATGTGAATTGAAATCTCATCGTGGATTCAGCTATCGATCAAGTTTTTTTTTTCTTTTTTATACCATTTAGGTGGCAGACAAGCACGCGGCCCACCTGATGGGAAGTGGTTACCGTGGCCTATGGACGTATGCATCACCAGGGGTGTTACACTCACGCTGCCGACCATGAAGAAAACTTTTGATACCCCTCTTGAACAACCCCATATTGTAGGTGCTTGGGAAAACCGCAGCATGGAGGTCATTCCACAGCTTGATTGTGCGTGGGATGAAGTTTCTTTCATACCGCACAGTGCGCACTGTCTCAGGTCGCAATGCTTTCCAAATTTGGAGCCCATATTTTAAAAAAGACATCCTACTATTAGAAAGGGTGCAAAGAAGAGCCACTAAAATGGTCAATGATTTAAAAGAGATGTCATACGAAAAGCGCCTTCTGGAACTAAACCTAACCACACTGGAAGAGAGAAGGAAAAGGGGAGACCTCATTGAAACATATAAAATCCTGACAAAACATTACAATGTATCAAACATAGAAAACATCTACACAATGAACTCCAACAGACATCTAAGAGGTCACTCAATGAAATTATGCAAGCCTCGATGTGCCAGCAACCCTAGGTATCACTTCTTGCCGAACCGCGTGGTGCAAATGTGGAACTCCTTTCCGGAAAGTGTAATAAAAGCTCCTAATGTGAATATTTTTAAAAATAGACTTGATAAACATTGGACAATCAAAACACAAGTGCAGTGATATACACGCATCAGCTTATGCTGCTAGTGTATTAAATAATAATAATAATAATAATAATGTGTGAGGATGAATTCCCTGCCTATAGCGAGAGGTGCGATGATAGAATGTAGCTGTGGGCATCATGTCAAACAATTCATCTATCAAGTCTGTTCAATCTTTCGAAACGTTCTTACTGCATATGGCTGCTGCACTTGCTCCATAGACGAGCATGTTTATTAGACTTTTCCACAGTTTTCGCATATAAATATAAAAGCAAAATGTAAAAACATTAATACATACTGATTTAAATAGCTGCTAAAATTTTCGATCGGCCTTGCTTCGTCAACTGCAAAATATATAGCTGCATTGGAGCACCCTGTGCGTGGGCCTTCCCATAGTTCTGCATGCTCGTCCTTATCGTGTACAAACAGGATGGACTGAAGGTAGAAAAGAAGTGATTAACCACTTAAACATACTATAGGTAGAATTTTTTTTATACCACTTAGGTGGCAGACAAGCGCACGGCCCACCTGATGGAAAGTGGTTACCGTGGCCTATGGACACACGCGCTGCCAACCCTGTAAGTACAGAGTCTCTGTGCCGTCAGTGTAGAGGACAAAGCAGGACAAGCCTTTAGTCATCCCACTGACAGCACAAATTCTCCAGTGAACTCTGGCAACCCTACTCACCGCTGGGAACACTACACAAAGTTATTATAACCGCGGTATTCTGAAGGACGGAGGTACTTCCCCAGTGGGAATGCTCAATTGGGCGGAAATACCGCCGTGTCCTACCTCCTCTAAAATAGCAATAGCATCTTGAACAGACTACTTTGTGGGCCCGTTCGACAAGGGAAATACCTATTTTTTTTATTGTATAAAGGTGGCAGACAACCTGATGGAAAGTAGTTACTGTAGCCTATGGACTTGTGCAACACCAGGGGAGTCACACTCGCACGAGTGTTAATCTCCGAAGAGCGCTCAGAACTTTATATTTTTACCTAAGAACTTATGAATAGAAGACCTTTATGAATAGAGAGTTTCTGTGCCGTCAGTGCAGAAGACAAAGCGGGACAAGCCTTCCCACTGACAGCACAAAAAGTCTCCAGTGAGCTCTGGCTACCCTACTCACCGTCGGGAACAACACGAGGTTGTTATGGCCGCGGTATTCTTGGCCTTATTCTATGCTATATTAGGATATCAACTGTAAATAGAAGTATTCTCTTTTTGTATTCTATGCCAGTGTCTTATTATTGTTTTTCACCATATTCCTCTTTAGACCTGCTCATCCCCTTTGCAAGGTCCAGTTCTGGTGTTGCAAAGGTTCATAGTAATGCCACTATTACCACCACATGTGTGACAGAAATAGACAGACATATAAACTTAAATAAAATAAGTATGTATCATGTCAAGCTGTGGAATGAACTCTCTGCTATGATTTTTCTAAGGGACTACAATACGGCGTTCTTCAAGATGGGTTCTACAGTGTTGCCAGGATAAGCATGACACTCCTGGTGTTTTACATGACCACAGTAACCTCTTTCCAAACAATGGACTGTGTGCTTGTCTGCCATCTAAGTGAAAAAAAAAATTGTACTGAAAATAGTGATGTCCAAATAAAAAGAAATACCTTATAGGTGTCCACTTGTGCTGGTTTCACCATGACTAGTATGGCCGATGCCTCCAAGCAACCAGTTAGGTAGAAGAAGTCAGAATTTTGTCTGAATACAAACGGTATTTTTTCCGACATGTACTGTTTACGGGCAGCTGGGATTACTATCTGAAAACAATTTTTAAATTTATTTGAAATTGATGTTTACGTGAATACTTTAAAATAAACTTTTAGCACAATATTATACACGGGTTCAGGACTTGTTCAAAATATCAATTTCATGCAGGCAAAATCTGTAGGTTCCATGATTTAATAGTTCCAACTTTTATATAATAATGAATTTACACCACAACAGTCTGAATAAAAACTTTTTAACAACATCTCACAATTTATTTTGTATTATGTAATCATTTACACTGAATAACCGGTGACCGCGGGGTGCGCCCTTGGTTCGGGCGCGAGTGTGCGGAAGCTGTTGAACAAAAACAGTCTGCGTACCGCGCTTGGGTAAGGGCGCGCGTCACGCGCCATCCCAATCTGGGCCATTTCAAGGCGGCGTACAACAGAGCCACAAAGGTCTGCAGAAGGGCCTACGTCAGAGCGGATGCCCTGCGCATAGCGCGGCTTGGTCAAGAGCTAGTGATGCATCCCACGGGAAGCCGTGGCTACTAGCGACTGGCTAAAGCCGTGCAAGCCAACTTCTGTCAGCCTTCGCTGCCTCCGCTGCGTAACCCTGATGGATCCCTGGCCCATGAGCCGCAAGAGAAGGCAAATCTGCTGGCTAATCTCTTTGCGGCCAACTCCCGAATCAATGATTGTGGTACGCAGCCACCAACACTACCCGACAGTGACCACGCGATGCCTGATATCCATATCAGGCAACGCGATGTCCGTGCAGTGCTGCAATCACTCGATGTACGGAAAGCCAGTGGTCCGGATGGTATTCCAGCGGTAGTCTTGAAAAAATGTGCAGCGGAGTTGTCTCCAATGCTTACGCGCCTGTACCGGCTATCCTACAGTTCGGGTACAGTGCCTTTGCCTTGGAAAGAGGCGAATGTTCAGCCGATTCCCAAGAAGGGGGATCGCTCGGAGCCAGCCAACTATCGACCCATAGCCGTCACCTCAGTGCTGTGCAAAGTGTTCGAGCACATAATCAACAAACAGCTCATGCGGCACCTAGAGGATCACTCCTTAATTAATGACCGGCAATATGGCTTCAGACCGAAACGGTCAACGGGTGATCTTCTAGCATACATTACCCATCTTTGGGGTGAGGCTATGGACAAGCACGGCGAGTCACTGGCAATTAGTCTTGACATCGCCAAAGCTTTCGATAGAGTCTGGCACAAATCGCTTCTTTCCAAGCTACCTGCCTTTGGTCTGCCTTCTAGGCTGTGCAACTGGGTTGCTAGCTTCCTGCAGGGGCGCCGTATTCGCGTCCTTTGTGACGGACGAGCTTCGGAGTTTCTGCAGGTTAATGCTGGCGTGCCCCAGGGGTCCGTCTTATCACCCACTCTCTTTCTTCTGCATATCAACGACATGCTGTCTACCGGCAATGTTCATTGTTATGCAGACGATAGCACTTTGCATGGGAGTTATCATGGACATCCTGCGGCCAAGCAATCGGATATCGCGGAGAAAAGGCAGCTTCTTGTCACTGAGCTTGACGGGATCCTGAATCACATTTCTCAATGGGGCTCTGAGAACCTGGTTGAGTTCAATGCCAAGAAGACGCAGGCATGTGCGTTTACCTACAGCAAAAGTATCTTCTTTCCTTCCCCTTCCCACTCTTCAGAGCACGCCACTGCCACTGCAGGACAATCTCAATATCCTAGGTATGGATGTTCGCTGCAAGCTGAATAACAAAAACTACATCGAAAGTATCATCAAAACAGCCTCACGAAAACTCGGAGTCCTGAACAGAGTGAGACGGTTTTTCACGCCGGAGCAGCGGTGTCTTCTATACAAGACACAAATTCGCTCCTGTGTGGAGTACTGCTCGCATCTCTGGGATGGTTCAGCAAAGTACTTACTAGATGCTCTCGACAGGTTGCAGCGACGTGCGGTCCGCATCATTGGGAATCCCGAGATCACGAACACCCTAGAACCTTTACAGCTGCGTAGAGATGTTGCGTCCATGGCTGTATTTTACCGTTTGTACCATGGGGAGTGTTCTGATGAGCTCTTCCAATTAGTCCCACCCTCCCCTTTCCTACACAGGACAACGCGTGCAGGTCTTAGATGTCATCCGCACACGGTGCAAAACATCCGATCAAGAACCAAGCGGTTCGGAGACTCTTTCCTCTGTCGCACCATTAAGGCCTGGAATTCATTACCAGCTCACGTGTTTCCTTCTTCCTACAGTCCCGGGTCCTTTAAGCGGGGCGTGAAAAAGCATATGATGAGGCCGTCAAGCTGAGTGTCACCATTGTCACACGGTATGTGTAAGTAATGGTGACCCTCTTTTCTGGGACTTTGCCTTCAGCTTACCATCAGGCAAGGCGAAGTCCAATTGACGTGTCCTATATATATAAAAAAAAAAAAAAAAAAAAAAAAAACAATGTTTCCATTGCTTTTCAGCATACATGGTCACATGGGGAGACATGCCTTCAGATGGCCTGAGCACATATTTAAAAATATATGAGTATGTTTAGCTACATTTTACAATATAGCATGGGCTGTGTCTACATTTATTTATTTATTTATTATTATACATTATTGTAAGTCAATCAACATATTTATGATATGTAAATTAAGAAGACAAGAGCAGTATATCCCTATATACTATGTTTGCCTTCTTAATTAACTGTCACTTTTATCACTTAAGTAATTTCATCCAGGTAACCTTATGGATTTATATTTGGTTTGTTTTAGCCTCATGGTTCCCGGCAGAGTAGAATTTAGGCCACCCTATCTCTTCCCATGCGATGTCATACAAGGTGATCAAGGGATAGGGCTGTTTAACATCACAAAGATATAACAGCTCAGACTCAGGTACAGATACAAGGCTCAAGCCAACAATTGTGCCCGGAAGCGACAATAGGCTCACTCCCTATTATGAGCGACCGTATACAACTATTGGTGAAATGTGGGTGTTAAGTCACCTCTGCCTAACCCTCTGGGGATAAAGGTGTGATTATTATGTATGCATGTATGTTTTTTTTGCTACATTGTTAATTACTTACAATATGAGTTTTATGTGCATTATCTTCTGCAGTCAACTTCCCAACTAGTTTCTCCCGTCTTGCTACATACTCTGCTTGTGTGACACCACCAGTCAACAAGTCCTCGGCTATTAAATGTGGGTGCGTGTAACATGTTGGTTGTCCTAAATTTTCTTTTGGAATAAAACTGCATAATGTCTTTTTTCTCCTGTCTGGTGCTTCTGGTGGTAGCTCTATAGTGTCTACTGTACTCATACATTTTGTTACGTTTCTTATTACAGGTTGTCGGGCTAGGTGTCTACGTTCTTGTGTCACTGAAACAAAATGGCATTCCGCATTATTGTAAGTCGTCTATGGAATGAAAAGGGACTCTTTTGTATGTATCCTTTTTTTGAGTCATTGTGAGTGCAGAGAAAACGCAGAAGCTTACTAGGGGCTACACAGGTATAGCGGAGCGACCTCGCTATACCGAGGATTTGTTAACGTTGATGGGCTACTGCCTCGCATTGCAGAATTACGTGGGCAGCCATCTCCTCGGCAACAAAACACCCCCTGCAAAAGGGAGTGTCCGTAACATTGATGGTGTATAGGTGCTTGTGGAGATGGACAGTGGCCGGTTATTGTCCTCATTGTTTTTAGACTTCTTTTTGAAGCTGGTTTTTTTGGGGATTTGTATCTACACAGATATGTCAACCCCATCGTACCTTGTACCAGTAACACATTCTTTGTTGTTTAGTTCCAATTGTTTCCAGTTCACGTCTAGTTTAAACCTAACTTAAGTACTACTAAGGTTCTCTAAGCCTCATTGTTGGGAACTGTTGGCATATGTGACCAAATGACATAGCCTTCTGGCCTTGTCGGAGGTTGGCTCGGAGAGCATAGACTGAACCCAACCCACATCCAGCCCATTCAGGTTCAAGTCACTCATCAGTAACACCCTCTCAAGTTTTTAGACTTGTTCTGACTAGCCTAGTTTTAGGAGACGTACGTTGTCTATAAATATTTATATTTACAGTATGAGTGGTTTGAAACTTAGTGACTTTACTCAATTTAATGTTGGATAGATATTCATAGTCTTTAACTAGAGGTTTTAAAAGATAGGTCGACAAAATGCGATTTTCTACGTAGGGTATTAACTTAGTAATTCTGAATTGGTGAAACCGCACCTGTATGGGTAATGAATTTTCTGACATGATGCATTTTAGTTTGGCAGTGATGTTAATTTCACAGTGTAAAGAGTGGAGTAACGTTTCAAGTTTCAATAAATGGAGGAAAACAAATAAATTGGGCTATACGAAAACAGATGAATTTTGACAACAACTTTGACAGTTTTGACACTATTGACATTTAATAAAAAATTTTGTTGTCAGTAGTAGAAATTCAAAATCTACTATTCATTACGGCACAGTCGGTCAGCGTGGGGCGCGCGCGCGACACATGCGGCAGTTTCTAGGTATCCATTGTAAACTTTTAATTTTGATGACTTACCAGCTCTATACTATATTCAGGTAACCCCTTTTTATTCAGAATGAGGGGCTCATTTAAAGGTCTATGGTAATCTTATTTCTGATTTATCGTAAGTTTATTTATGCACTGAAACGTCCCTCTGATCACAAAAAAATTACCATAGGGAAAGTTATCACATGTGGCAAGTTTTACTGGTTTCGTTACACGCATGTGAATAATGGATATAACTGTATTTAGCTTATAAAAAAGAAAAAATCCTTTTACAAGAATATATTAAAATAAAAATAATATAATAGCTTTTAGGACATTTTAATTATTTGTAAACAAATAATGTTATAATGTTCAGCTATACTGGGTTACACTAAAATCTTCGGAGCAACCGGCCACGCCATTACTGATTGATGGACGAACTTCTGACACAGGCATTCCTCTCGAGGTTACTCGGCAGTCGCTGGGTTCACTCCCATAAAAATCGAGATAAGTCAAAGGAGCAGGATCCATGGTTTGACTGCCATGAGTGCCTAAGATCGCATGAAGTAGTGGAGGAAAAGCCCGAAAGTGGACCTATGGCTCTAAGCTGATGGCCTCGGATTAAATTGAGATACAATACAACCATCTTTAATCTCTTGACCCCAAGGGCTCCTATAATAAATATGTATGTATATAGTTTATGAAGGAAAGGGGGAGGAAGACGGCAGTCCCGGATTCCAAAGTGCAAGGTTCTATACAACCTTATTTGAAGAGGTAGGACACGGCGGTATTTCCGCCCAATTGAGCAGTCCGACTGACTGGGGAAGTACCTCCGCCCTACAGAATACCGCGGTTATAATAACTTCGTGTTGTGTTCCCGGCGGTGATTAGGGTAGCCAGAGCTCACTGGACAGTTTTTGTGCTGTCAGTGGGATGACCAAAGGCTTGTCCTGCTTTGTCCTCTACACTGACGGCACAAAATCTCTGTTCTTACAGGGTCGGCAGCACGGATGTGACTCCACTGGTGTTACACACGTTCATAGGTCATGGTAACCACTTTTCATCAGGTGGGCCGTGTGCTTGCCTGCCACCTAAGTTGTATAAAAAAAAAAACAACCTGAAGTGGCTTACGGATGATGATGATGATGAATTGTAGAGTCAACATACATACATACATATAATCACGCCATTATCCCCAGAGTGCTAGGCAGAGGTAAATTAACATTCACATTTCACCAATCATTAAATTCGGTCCTACGTAATATGGGGTGAGCCTATTGCCATCTTCAGGGCACTATTGTTGACTCGAGCCATGCATCTGAAACTGAGTCTCGGCTGTATATATCTGTCTGATGTTAAACAGCCCTGTCCCTTAGTCGTCTTGTACGACACCACATAGGAAGAGATGGGGTCGTCCAAATTCTACTCTGCCGGGAACCACGCGACTTTAGAGTCAACAAATAACCATATATTTATTTACTCTCTTCCACAAAGGTCTTAAGGCAGCGCCTCCTTCTGCGAGCAAGTAATGCTCGTGAAGGAGGAGGCGGGGCGGGAGCGGCAGCGGGAGCGACGAAGGATCGCAAGCCAGGCTGCCCGCGTAAGAAGGCAACTCGGGCGTCGGAGGTCGATGAACGACCTCCGCCCCCCATGAGCGCCGGCCTGGGGGTGACAGGTGGAGCCGTCTGTCACCCTGGCAGAAGCAGGCCGCGGCGGTGGCGCGCCTAGCGCGCCTCCCCGTTTCCGGGGACGAGTTGGGGACTCTGTAGTCCCCACACCCGAGAAGAGGGCCAGATCGTGAGAGATGGCCCTGGGTCGGCCGGGGTGCGAGGGATATGCCTGTCAACCTCACCTTCGGCAACCAAAACGACCCACAGGCGGCGTGCGTTTTAGTCGGTTCGAGTCCGACATAACCTCCTCCACCGGCTCCGGTGGGGAGGTATCCGCGGGGATATTGCGCACGTAAAAAAAAAAAAAAGGTCTTAAGGCATATTTAAGCGCTTCGTATTATGTGTAAATGACTTTTCTCATATGTCTGTGATCGGCGCAACGCAATTATTTAAGGCAGGAAACTTTTCTAAATAATAATGTGAAGACCTAGCGGAAGCGTCCACTGATACGGGCGCTAATGGTGATTGTTGGGACAAATTTTAAATTATTTTTTTCAACCGTCTCCAGTGTTGGCCGTCTTAACAAAAGCATGAGCAACCACCGGCCACTAATCTGCTATAGGCTGAATTTGCTTTGCTTGTACAGATGTGATGGATCAACTAATTTTTATTGTTTATCAAACAGAACTGCTTATGTTACGTTACAAATTCGAACCGGCACCTTTCAATCGTTCATTTCTTAACGATTAAACACTAAGCTGCCGAGGCTAATATCATAGTCTAAAGAACTGTTGAATTCGTTCCACTGGGAAACATATTAGGAATGTTTGGACAAGACATAGGTACCTACCTACAGTTTGTATTACCTGTACTTCTGCCTGCGTCTCGCCACCCAAACAATTAACCTAGCTGGTGCTGAATAGTTTCTATAATTTTTCCTTTAAGGCCATTACTTTTGGGGACACGTCTGTAAAAGGAAAAGAGGTTCTATTGCTAGGCTCTGTGGGCAGGAAGGTCACGATACGTTCACTGGGCACGTCTCAATCTCAAGCGCGGGCAGTTAGCGCGGAACAAGCGGCGCGCGCGCACGTCGCTACGTCACACAGTTCGAAATTCGAATACGATCGCGGGACCCATTTGTGTCGTAAACTTGTAAACTGTCAATCGTGCCCGTTACAAAAGTGTTTGATAGTTCAGTGATTGTTTTTTTTTTACTGAAGTCAACAACGACTCTGCAAAGAGGTTTGTTTATTTTTCTAATATATAGATTTGCCCTCTATCTGGCTTCAATATTGTGGTCTAGTCGATAGTTTACATCGATAAATAGTCGGGCCCAGTTCGCTAGTTCATTTGCATCGTTTTGTTGGCCATTCATTAGTCGTTACGGTCGGTTGCAAGGATTACTTAACTGGCCTCGTAGTGCTTCAGAATTATAACTTACGAAGAATATTAAGCATGATGTTGATTACGTCTGCAGAGGTTGGAACTCAGTGTTATTGTTTTAAATTTTTAATGTTGTTTTTGTGTGTTCGAAATCTTGGAATGATGTTTTGGGAATGAGTTTCTTTTTATTTGTTCTCCATCACAATGGTATTCCCGGTTCCATTTAAAGCTTATAGTGGAGTCTGGGGTCCGCTCTCTTACTGTTTCTTTTGAGGGCTTTTAGATAGTTGTTTGACCATTCAACCATTCTCTGCTCCAGAGCTACGACGAAGTTCTGGAGCAGAGAGGAAGCTCTCAGGATTTAATCAGTCTTGGGCCTGCTACACATCCACATCGATTTCTTTTTAAATTATTTTCTGTACCAATGCTATATTGAACAACCTAATCTAGCGGCGATATCGCAATAGCTAAGACGCTACACAGCGTTGCAGGTTCGAGTCTTACTAAGAGGTGAACACAATCCTAACACAAACAATAAGAATGTATTACACTGTTTAAGAAAACTTGGTTCCTACGTTTTACATTAGATACTTAATATTATTCAAAACTCAGATCTTGTTTGACTGTAATCTCGATTCCTACGAGTAGGTACCATATTGGACAAATCCAGTAGGTAAATCCAGTCTTAGTTAAGGTTTAACTGCGAGTTGTTGCCCGAGGGGGGCTTTGAAGGCACAAAGCATTCTCTAAGTTCAAAATATTGACTGAAATCCACATGGATATCTCCCACCGAAGGTGGTTATGGCTGACTCGAACCGACTAAATCCGCGTGTCTTCTCAGGTCTCCAGATTGTAAGATTGCCTAAAACATATCCCTCGTACCCCGGCTGACTCAGAGGTATATAAACAAGTTATACATTAGTCAAAATTTAATATATACATATAGGTACGCCACAGTATGTCAATATAATAAATCTATGCTATGTAATATTTGTGGGAGCTAGCACCTCTGCCTACCCCTTCGGGGATATAGGCGTGAGTTCGTGTTATGTTTTGTTTTATATAATAATATTTACAATAGGCATATACTACTCATACAGTATATAAGCCCTGTAAGATACATATAAAGATCAGTATCAAAATAATCGTGATATTTACCATGTTGCATTATTTGGAGTTTCCGATATTTCGGCGCTGTTGCAAGCAAATGACATTGAGTTCCTCCGTGATAATGGTGCTTGCAACAGCGCTGAAATATCGGAAACTCCAAACAATGCAACATGGTAAATATTCCGATTATTTGGTACTGATGTGAGTGACCATGATAGTTTAAATACTTATAAAGATATTTAATAAATAATATATCACTGCGTTGCATTAATGCGCGTAAAATCTCCACGGGTACCCCACTACCGGGGCCGATGGGGGAGGTTATGTCGAACTTGAACCGACTAAAACGCACGCCGACTGTGTGGTCAGCTGGTTGCCAGAGGTGAGATTATCTGAGAAATATCTTTCGTACCCCGGCCGGCCCAGGACCGTCTCTTATGAGAGGGCCCTCTTCGGGTCTGGGAACCACGGAGTCCCCATTTTAACCCCGGGTACCTATGGGAAGGCACACATCGCGCACCGCCGCCGAATAATATAAGTATCATGCTGATGACGTTCGTTAACTTATTTATAACTTGAAACTGTGATGTCATTTACTTATTTAAGAGTTTTTATAATGTAGAATTATATTATAGATGTCCATAGTCTAGAATTATGATTTTTAGTTGATTTGACTTTGACTTAATCTTGAAGGTGATAATGTATTATTGTGTTTAGATATTATGTTTTATATATAAGCTATACTAATAGCTTATATATAAATCATGATTTTAATTGTCATAAAAACATAAAAACCGCAAACATGTTGCACAAGAACATGGATATTTTAAAGATAGAGCATACTAGAGGTACTTACCTATTGAAAAAAATTCGCATTTTCGGCACCTCTAAACAAGGGGCACAATCGTTAATACAATAGATTAAAATAAAAATAGAATGAAAAAAAAGTTGCATATAAAAAAAAAATATATAATATATTGACACTTACATTACATTACATGACATTCGTCTGGTAGGTAAAAGGTGCATCTGTTCTATTTTTTTTATTCATCCACCCAACCTAGGTATAAAAGTAAATGATTTGAATACATACATACATACATATAATCCCGCCTTTATCCCCGGACGGTTAGGCAAAGGTGAATTAACACCCACATTTCACCAATCATTGAATTCAGTCCTACGTAAAAGGGGGTAAGCCTATTGTCGTCTTCCGGGCGTTATTGTTGACTCAAGCCATGCATCTGAGGCTGAGTCCGGGCTGTATATATCTGTCTGATGTTAAACAGTCTTATCCCTTAGTCGCCATGTACGACACCGCATTGGAAGAGATGGGGTGGGCCTAATTCTATTCTGCCGGAAACCAAGCAGCTTAGAAACTAACATACCTACCTACATATGATCACGTCTTTATCCCTGGAGGATTAGGATTAGGCAGAGGTGAATTAACACCGCATTTCACCAATAATTGTGAGCCTATTGTTATATTCCGGGCACTATTGTTGACTCGAGTCATGCATCTGAGGCATCTGAGTCTGGGCTGTATATTATAGATAGATAGATAGATAATTCTTTATTGTACACCAACAGATTTACAGTAGGACAAGTAGGTAGCATCTATACAGTTCAATGTACAATGGGCGGCCTTATCGCTGCAGCGATTTCTTCCAGGCAACCTTGGGATGGACAGTAATGTTATGAAAACAAAAGATATGGTGTAGTTACCGACTAAACTTAAATAGATAGTGTATTAAAACAAAAGAAAGAGAGAAAAGTAAGTAAAATAAAATTAATATATTATATAATATATACTTAATATATATCTGTCTGATGTTAAACAGCCCTATCCCTTAATCACCTTGTAAGACACCGCATGGGAAGAGTTAGGGTCGGCCTAATTGTATTCTACCGAGAACCACGCGGCACTAACAATGCTAGTAAAAATGTGATTGATTGCACCCCATACTATCCGATATACTATTCGATCCGATATACTATCCGCGTATAGAGAGAACATTTTAGGTTCAAGATATATCTCCCGAGGTATACCAAGTTACACACACTTGTTCAACGACTCATTCTAGCCAGACTAGTCATCTTTCATCTTCTCCTTCCCTCCTTTATGAACGTGGGACCAAAAGTTACAATAAACATCAATTATAAATCATTGCATAATACTGGTAACACTGTATTTAATTAAAGCTCTATTCAAACTGTAATGAATACAGACAGAACTGCAACGGTATTACTTATATGTGAAGTGTAGTTGCCGGCATATATCTTGAACCCAAGTAGCGAGAGAAACAAGACCCTACCGCGTGTGGTATTTTTAAAATTAAAATGCTAGGTGACCCGCTTCGGCTTCGCAAGTGGCATATTTAGAAACTTCAAATAATCCCTTTAAGCCCATAATTCTTGGTTTTCAAAAAATGTATGGAAAACTGCCGTATTTCTTGATATTTATATGATCACTGCTCCGCTCCCTTAAGTAGTAGCGTGATGACATACAGCCTGGGGACTCTGAGATCCCCACACCCGAAGGAGGCCAGATCGAGAGAGATGGCCCTGGGTCGGCTGGGGTGCGAGGAATATGCCTGTCAACCTCACCTTCGGCAAGCAAAAATGACCCACAGACGCCGTGCGTTTTAGTGGGGATCCGTGGGGATCTTTCGTGAATATTTTTTAAGAATATTAGAGACCACAATTACTAGTATTCTCTCTAACCCTTCCAACTAAGCTAAATTGCTTGTGCTAGGAGTGGGCTCGCGTTGTTAGTGTAATGGCCAGGATCGAACCCGGGACCTGGCAATAGTAAGGCTGACTCCTTTATCTATTTCTTTAACCATAAATACTTTTTACTCGCCTTTTTTTAACTATATCTATAACCATAAATCTGTCGAAAGCAGAGACTATTCGTCATTTTAATCTGTGGTCCTTTCATAGGATTAAGTTTACCCGCCATAAACTAAGATTGGATGAGAAGTTAAGGCGATTGGATAATAAAACATTATTACCTGTCTCAACTTGTAAAGCCCTTGTAAATTGTATATTCTGTACCTAAAAAACAATTTTCGCTATTGACTAACTTAAATTAAACGTGTTGGACCACGCTCGTGGGCTGTAATAATATAATAATAATATCATTTATTTTCAGAATAAAATTCCATACAACGTAATGTAGCAAGACTTAGGTCTTAACGTCAAACTATTTTTTTTAAACGATAAATTCTGACTATGATGTTCAGATTCCGTATTTTGTAATTTTTTAATGTTATGTAAGTAAAACTGACGCGAACTCGCAAGTATAAAATGTAAGGCAGGGAGCAGTTTATGATTTGAGATTGACATTGTCATTTACATTAATAGTGTAAAACTCGCTGGGATATTTACCATGTTTATTATTTTTGCTGAGGAACCGATATTTCGTCACTGTTACAAGCGCCATGTTCACAGTTTATATCTTAAGGTCAAATCTCGTACCTAATAAAAATCTCCACTTCCATTTGTCATAAAATACTTTATAAATATTAAATACAATAAAACTAAAATAACTATTATACAACTGGAAGTGCTACTATAGTATTAAGGATTTTCTCGAGGACATGACTCTGTAGGATTGACTTTTGTTTGTAACTGTGACTGATGTTTAATGTAGATGTGATGACTTAAACTTAAATAATAATTTGTACACCACTCAATGGTAAAACATGTTGTGTCCAATCGAAGTTTAAGATCTGTATAATAAGCACTTGACTATGTATATTACATGTACACATGTTTTTTGCAAATAAATATTATCTTATCTTATGGCTAAGAACAATTAAAATGCGTCGTGGAATTCCTCCGCATCGCATGCCTCTTGTGGTAGCGTTCCCAATGTGCTTACAATTTTATCTTAAAATTTACGAGAATGCCATTTTTGATATTTGGAAGATCGGGACTGGATTACTGAATTGGTCACTGAACTGTTATCGGGGCAATAACAGTTCAGTGACAGACCACTGACAAACCATCGATCTTACTCTAGTGTTTAGCCGCTGTGGCGTAGCGTCAGAATGTTCGACTGCTACGCAGGAGGCGCGGGTTCGACTCCCAGTGAAAATATTTGTTTACATGAATTTGTTTTTTTTTTTTATATAGGACACGTCAATTGGACTTCGCCTTGCCTGATGGTAAGCTGAAGGCAAAGTCCCAGAAAAGAGGGTCACCATTACTCACACATACCGTGTGACAATGGTGACATTCAGCTTGACGGCCTCATCATATGCTTTTTCACGCCCCGCTTAAAGGACCCGGGACTGTAGGAAGAAGGAAACACGTGAGCTGCATTGGTCTCGGTGTTTCTATGTATAATATTATTATTATTATTTATGTTGAACACACTAGCAGCTATTAGGCTGCTGCGAGTGTGTCTCATGATCCGGAGATTTTGTCAAGTCTGTTTTTGAAACTATTAGCACTGGGTGCCAAAATAATATTTTCAGGTAGGCTGTTCCACTGTCTAACGACACGGCTAGGTAGAGAGTGTTTCCGAGGTTCAAGTGTATATATTTACAACAAAAAAAGTATCTAAATATGTTTATCCGCATTCTAGATTCCACACAACAAGCTAGTTAAGCTGTGCTTTATGGGTCTAGATATCGTTGTGTAAAATATTATATAATACGCAAAGTGCAAAACCATTCCGCCGACACGCCATCTACAGATTGTTGAAAGAGCAGGCATGATGGCTTGGTCTCTAGCCTTGAAATTAAATTTAGCATTTAAAATTGCATTCCTGGGACTTTTAAGCAAAGCTCAGCAGTACAAAAACTGTTGTCGTAAATTTTCTACGCAGGTCGCCATCGCCATTATGAAGGTACCTTTTGGCCGCAGTGCGCATGCGCGTGATCGTCGTACCCTTTCTAACGCTTCTTGCGATCCAAAGAATGTTAATGGATTGGATATGGCATTACAGTTAACTGAATTAATTTATAGAAACCGCATCTATTTCATCTGTGAGTAATTGTTTCTGGGATATTGTCTATTGTTTTGGTGCACTATACTTGGATATGTTTGATTTTGTAGAATAGAATAAACGTTTTAATATTTTTACTCAAAAGTAGTTGTTTATGTTTTATGTTCCACCCATAATTTAAAAAAAGTATAGATGACATAATGCTACTTTTTTTTAGTCAAAGTACCTGTAAGTAAAAAAAAATCTTACTCTTTCATGATTCAGAACACGTAGAATGCTAATCATCAGTCTATACAAAAAGCATTTTTGTCGGTCTGTCTGTCTTTCTGTCTATTTGTAATCACTATGCTCAGAAGCGGCTGGGCTGATTTTGACGAGATTGCTACAGCAGATAACCGATGGCGTATTTTAAGTTACTTTTATTTTAGAATAAATTATTAGGGCTTTGTGCAAAAAGCAGTTATATACTTGCACACAGACAAAAAACCATTCTCACGACTACCGAACGAATTCACTCATTTATTCACAGATCCTTTTTTAATTATCTCGGAATCAGATTCCCAATTTCGTGTCTACCCATAAACAAAGGAAAGGCATTAGCTCTGTGCTTTGGGCGTTAAAGCGCAGCCCGTTAATGGTTTCCAAAGCCATTCAAAGATCGTAAGTACTTCGGCATTCACAGGCTCGTCAGCGGAATGCGCCTATTACTTGAGTTCCGCCTCTCGGATGCGCCTGTGTCGACGACTTTAGAATGGCGGGAATCTAACGTTGGGGAAGTTGGGTTAAGTTAGGAGAAAATGGCGGCGGTGGAAACGTGATTTAAATTCTGTTAAGATTGTAAATGAGAAAGTTACACAAATCGCAGAAAAATAATGTAGTTTACTTCTAAGTTTTTTTGAAAGAAAAGCAAAATTTTGAATTAATATATCGTATGTATGAACGACAAATTAATTAATGAAGACACACATTAATGAATAGGAAATGAAAGGTGAAGAGTTTGTATGTACTTATTTTCGAGATTTCTTTATTATTGCTTAAACATTTCGTAAGGTAGAGCTGGTAGAGATAAACAGATCCATAAATTGGAATATGTTAAGCCACCGGGACCCGTGCCATGAACTTAAACAGATAAATAATTGAACTGCTGTCATACTACCAACTGCAAATGTAATTTTGTAATCCTATATATTTATATGGAATTACATAGTTACATATGCCGTTCAATTATTGATTTTTTTTTAAGACTTCATGGTAAGCCCACTGAAAGAGGTGATTTGGATGAACTGGACGGAGCGTGGAGGATCAGAACCAATGGCACACCTTGGGAGAGGAAGCTTATGTCCAGCAGTGGTTAATTGATTGATTGAAGTCTTGATTATATTTTTGAGCCGTTTGGGGTTGAAACGTTGGGGATTAGGGTTCAAGTGCCAGTATTCAAAGACTGTATTCAAAGACTTGGAAAAGACGACGCTACGTTTGACCAGAAGTCTGATTATTATTTTGCACAGAGGTAAAGCATTGCCATTCAACGTGGCAATGCTGCCAAACCTTCTGGGAACGTTACCGGTCGGTGATGATGCGGAGGAATTTCATGACGCGTAATGTACTTATGTAATTTTTATATTTATTTATTTTAGTGTATTTTAGTATCTTGTAACAGTTTTTAATTTTAATTTTATTTAAGTTTTATTATTAATGTGTAGTACAAATGTTTTTGAATAAAGTTTGATGATTCAGTTAAGTTTAAGTATTAATATAAATTGATTTTAATAATGATACCTACTGTATTTTACTATAGATATATAGATCTATGTATGTTAATGAAACGAAGAAGATAATTCTTTGTTAAACTGAAGCCTCAAATTTATCTGTCCATAATTATTATAGAATAATAGTGGAGTATCTAGGCAATTAAATGAAATTTGAAAAGTGTAGCAGGGTCATTGATTATGTCTTTATTGCGTGATTATTTAAGTATAGATCTATTGCCTTTACAACCTGTCACTAAACGTAAATTAAAAAGCTCGTTTCTGACTTCCTGTATTAACTTGTATTTGAGTAGTGCCCGAGTTCAATGAAAATAAGTAATAGGTACTTAAACCTTTATAGACGTTTTGAGAAACTCTTTATTATAGCTTGTATCTAATTTACTATCTTCTAAAAAAGAAAACACGCCGACAGTTCCCTCCGAAAACCATAAAACATTTTACAATTCAGTTGTCATTAACGAAACTAATTCTGAGAGTAAGTCGTTAAAAGTAGACGGTAATGAGATTTTGGACCGTCCCTTTAGAAACGTATTAAGTGTACATCAGCCCTTATAGCTCTGAAGTTGTGTCTTTCGAGTCTTTTTGACCAATGACTTCTCATTGGTCAAAACCTCAGTCGTTTTGGTTACTTGATCGCTTTTCCTGCTATTTCATTGGTGGAAAAAATCGAGAATGTTCCCGCCATGCTCAGGCCACAGATGCATTAGGTTTTTATCGTTGTCATGACGGTATTTTTTCTCTGCACAGATAACTCTACTATAGTGTAACGTGACTCTGACTGGGCTGCGGCCGTGTGCCAAACAAAATTGGAATCAATTTCAGGCACTATGCTTTTTCTAATCATGAACCGATCACCAATCATTGATATCGGTCTATGAGGAGGTGAGCATATTGCCGTTTTCTGGGCACTATTGTTGAGTCAAGCCATGCACCTGAGGCTGAGTCTGTGCTGTAGACAGATTGTCTGATGTTAAACAGCCCTTGTACCACACCGCATGGGAAGAGATGGGGTCCAAATTCTACTCTGCCGGGAACCACGCAGATTTATAGGAATTAAAAGAAAAACTGTCATAATTACTTATTACTTTGCCCCTCTTGCCACCACGAAACTATAACGCAATTTATGTTTTGAACAGCTTGTATAGCAAGTAGTAGTATACCGACTTATTGTAATTTAACTCTTTGGTAGTCTTAAAAAAACCGTCTGCATGAGCAAGCTATTATTTTAATAAGAAATGTTACATCGAAACCTTGACAGGTGGATGTTTAGACAACTTAAGTAAAAAATAACAAAGTTTTTATAACTTAATTATTATGTCTATTATAAGTTAACCTCTATCATTAACTCTACGCCGACAAAAAACAGTCCTGTCAAAATAACTACACTTTGATGCGCGTCAAAATAATATGGTTCTTGAAAAGAAATGATCACACAGGTTCTCGATTCTCGCCGTATAATCAAAAATGGAACAAAGCGTTACAATAAGGGCTCACAAAAACATCATTATTATACTTGCGAATATTATAGTTGATGCATCATTAGGTAGCCTGAGTTATTGAGGCGCCCCGTTGAGACCAATCAGTCCTTTTTTATTTTGTATCTTTTTATTCTGTGACAGCAATTTACGCGGCAAAACTTTCGTATAAATTACAACACTGACCAAAACTTCCAAACGTTCCTTTTTAAACTAATGTTTTTGGGTAGGTATACGCTTGGATGCACACCCCTATTTTGACAAAAATGATAAAATATCGGTAAGTATACTTACCTACGCAGCGTTTTATAACAACTGGCGTATGTAGAACTCGCAGTTCTATTTCATGGCAATTTACCCGTGGAAGATTAGACCACGTTTTAGCCTAGCCTGGAGGTGTCATGACCGAAGCGAAGTCCAGACTCCAGACAAAGGTGGCCGTAACCTGAGGCTATTCTTTCTAACTTATTATCCCGCACCAGGCCACTTAGGCAAATACCACGATGCGAAATAATGGATGCTGATGCGTTCAACGATTTGTGTAGATCGAACCATTTTGTTTCTCGACCATTTTTAAAAAAAATTTAAATGTGGAACACCGAACACTCCATTGTTCGAGCTTGGCGCCAAATTAGGCAATATCACAATTACAGCGCGCACTTGTGTATACAGTGAGACACGACAGACATGAAACTTGTCTTTGCCATAACCATTTGACTACCTTAAGTATAATATTTTAACGAAAGAGCTAGAGAGTGCGATGACCGGCGATTAGCCGCGCTGTGGCGTATTTTTTATGGACAACGACGTATCGCGCAGGATGTCAGTACGTGACTTATTTATTAGACGGTACCTACAGGTTACTCGGGCGATTTGATAGAGGACGACAAAAAGTAACGCGTCTACTTCATTGAAATAAAAAACTTATAATAAGCGCATGACATTTTTTGTTGAATGTTTTGCGGTTGATTATTTCTGATTAGAACTGAGTATGAGCTTTATTGGAAGCTGCCATTTTTTGTTAATGTTGCCAGCGATTCGCAGTGTGCATACACATCTTAGTATTTTCTTGGTGATGTAATATCTATCTGCAAGGTGTTTTGTAATTGTGAAAATAAAAGTTAACTACCTCGTTTCTTTGTCATAAACAGTGGCAGGTACACATCCAGGCCCCTCTTCCCCACTGGGCGCTATGGGCACGTGCCCAGGGCCCCGCGATCGAATGGGGCCCCCTAGTTCCTGCCAGATTACCAAATGATAACCGATATTTAGGTATTACCGAAAAACATTAATTTTGAAAAATCTGATGATAATGACTTACTACAATACCTACGCTTATTATATTAGCTTTAGTTTGCCGCATGCGGATAGCTATACCTTGTACAACATAGCTTGAACTTTTTGACAGATGGGTCAGTGATGGGAAACAGAAAATATCTATTGGTGTAAAAAATGTGTTGGCTAAATAGGTATGTGGCTGTATGTATGTTTTAAACTATTCAAAATAAATAAATTCATTCGTCAATCAATTTTATTGCACTAAACATAAAAACATTGGGTAGGTACCATTGTTTTCAGTTTTTCTATTTAAATTTTACTTCGAAGCAATAAAAACCACTTAAGACTTTCGGAAAATGCTTGAGTCCTTAACAGGTACTCTTATGTTGTGTGTCTATTCTTATGATTATTATCAATTTTTAATATTATTAAAATAAGAAAATATTGTTCGTCGTTGCAAAGTTATATCGATTTCAGATTTGACATCCGTCAAAAAGAAAGATCAAACTAATAAATAAACAGGGTATAAGTACTCCACTCTCTCTCAAAAATGAGTTTTTCCGATATTAGTATATTTAGGTTAATTTAAATACCTATATGTAAGTATAAGAATACAATTAAAAGAAAAATTATTAAATTAAAAAAAGAAGAATTATTTGATGCGGTGTGGTTTATGTCTTTAAGAAACCTATTCGAACGTCATTCGTAATACCAAAGACAAAAAAGGGGAATTCCCGACTCCCGATCGTCGTTTGACTTGACGAACGGGAATTCCCTTCAAGTATTTGTCTGCGATGTTGTGGCGTTTGTTTTGTTTGTAGTTGTTAGTTTGTTACTGACTGTGCTTGAGCTCTGACAAATAAATAGTATTGTTTGATTAAATCGTCGTTTGTCTGTTTTGTGTTAGCGAATATTTTCGTTATAAAATTAATTAAATACTGAATTATAATATAAAATGTCGAAACGGTCATATCCTAGTGGATCTGAAAAAAGGAAAAAAGCTCTACATCAGAAAGAAGTAATTGAAAAGTTACCAAAATTAACATCATATTTTACTACTACTACTGGAGAAACTTCTGTAAGTAGCAATCAACTCATAAATGTTCCACATGATGACTCAGCTCAATTACAAATTGCGGGAATTTCTAAACCTTCATGTTCCAATTTTGAAAAAGAGATTGAATCAGAAAGCGACTATTCCTACGACGAAAGTGCAACGACTTCAGTAACTTCACTAAAACCGACAACTCCAACTGTGTCAATTGAACAGCAGTTTTCCAACACAGAAGAATTAATATCGCACGATCCCGCCGCTTATTTTCACGAAAAGTTTGTTGAAATAAATCGCGAAATTTTTATTCGTAAGGGACCAGTATATTTTCAAAATAAAGATTCTGACTTTTCCGAGGCATCCAGAACCTACAAAGATGGTAATAAATTAGTGACGAGATATTTCAACAAAGCATTATTTATTCGCAAATTAAAGAACAATGAAAGCGTCGAAAGAAAATGGTTGCTGTATTCGCCTTCCAAATGCTCTGTATTTTGTTTTTCATGCTGCTTATTTAACCCAACTGATGTTAATCTTTGCTCTCGGAATGGATGTAATGATTGGAAGCATATTAATCACATAATTTTAACACATGAAAATAGCCCAGCGCATAAGCAATCTATGATGACTTATCTGGCACGAAGTAAAGCGGTTGGTAGAGTAGATATAGAGTTATTATCTCAACATCAAAAGGAAGTGGATTACTGGAGAAACGTACTTAAACGGATTATAGCTGTTGTAAAATTTTTGGCATCGAGAGGGCTTCCATTTCGCGGCGACAATGAAATCCTAGGATCTCCAAACAATGGAAATTATTTGGGTTGTGTGGAATTATTGAGTGAATTTGATCCATTTCTTGCAGATCACTTAAAAAAATTTGGGAATCCTGGAAAGGGTAACATTTCTTATTTATCAGCAAATATCTGTAATGAGTTTATTGAAGTAATGGGAAAACAGGTTCTAAAAAAATTATAAATGAAGTTAAATCAGCAAAATATTTTTCCATAAGCGTTGACAGTACGCCCGATCTGTCTCATATTGACCAGCTAACTTTCATCATTCGATACGTAAAAGACTGTGTTCCTGTTGAAAGGTTTTTGAAATTTATACCTATTAAAGAGCATAAATCTAAGTATTTAGCGGAGACCATCTTAAATTTTTTAGAGATACATGATATTCCCATAAAAGATTGCAGAGGACAAAGCTACGACAATGCTTCAAATATGTCGGGAAAGTATAGTGGTCTACAAACAAGAATCAAGGAAAAATGTGAATTTGCCACCTTTATACCATGTGCAGGACATTCACTAAACTTGGTAGGTGTCCATGCTGCTGGGTGTGTACCGGAGGCATCACAGTTTTTTGAAATAGTTCAGAAAGTGTACAACTTTTTTTCGGGCTCTACCCACAGATGGAATATATTAACAGAACATTTAGGTTCAAAAAAGTTGTTAAGAGTCTTTCACAAACCAGATGGTCAGCCCGAGCTGACGCAGTAAGTGCTTTGCATGGGGGTTATAAAAGAATATTAGAAGCTTTAATCACCATCGCAAACGATACTGAAAAGGCACGACAAACAAGAGACGAAGCCCTTAGTCTGTCTAGAAAAATGGGAAATCTAGAATTTATTATACTGACGGAAATCTGGAGCACCATATTGGAAAGAATAGACAAAACAAGTAATTATCTTCAGAAAGAAACAATAACACTGGACGTTGCAACCAATTTGTTGACTTCACTTTATGATTTTATTACTAACCTCAGGGATAAATTTGATAACTTCGAATCATCTGCCAAAGAAAATAACCCAGAATCTGACTACAAAGATCTATCTCAAAGAACAAGACGTAGAAGCTCACGGCTGATTTTTTTTGATGGCTCTGCGCCATCAGTCCAATTGAATGGAAAAGAGCGATTCAACGTAGAAACCTTTCTCCCAATAATCGATACCTTGAGTGTTCATCTAAAACAGCGACAAAGTTCATATGAGACCGTCAGTCAACGTTTTAGTTTATTTTTTCACTTAAAAACTCTGAATTCCGAAGAGATACGACAAGGATGCAAAGAATTTTCTCAAATCTATCACGAAGATGTAAATGAAAAAGAGTTAGAAATAGAATGTCAACATTTAAAAGAATACTTTAAAAAATGTTCAGAGTGAAAATGAAGCATCTAACAGTGTACAGGAAGTATATAATCTATTAAAGCAAAACAAAATTGAAGACACATTTCCTAACGTAGAAATTGCATTGAGAATATTTTTAAGTATGATGGTAACTAACTGCAGCGGAGAACGCTCCTTCTCCAAATTGAAACGAATAAAAAATGAATTAAGAAGAACGATGCTTCAAGAGAGATTAACTAGTTTGTCACTGATGTCCATAGAATGTGATATTCTCAATACCATAGATTTTGAAGATGTGATTAACGATTTTGATTTTAGAAGGGTACCTTTGCAATCAACATAGAATTAATCTAAGGATTTTATGTTAAGCGAGTTACTTTTGTAGATTATTTTTTATATTTCCTATTTTTTTATAGTTAGTAACTAAATAAAAATAAATTTAGAACCTTGTTTGTCTTTCTTTATCTATTGTAACTAAATAGTGTTTTCTCAAGGTCCTAGGGGCCCCATGATCCTAATGTGCCCAGGGCCTCAAATAGTTTAAAGACGGCCCTGTACACATCTATAATACTTTATTGTTCTGAAACGGATACTAAACGTACGTTTTTTTACAGCCATTCTACTATCAATTTGACCTCTAGTACTTATTACAAATCGACATGGTAACACCCACCCAACTATTTAAATTGAAGGGTGACAGATTCATTCTATGATGCCTATTAAAATCAAAATTCGTTATTTTTTATTCAGTGGCAATATGTTTTTTTTTTTAATTTATCCAACCACAACTTAATAATAATAATAAGTCTATACTCCATTCGGTTAGGTACTTAATTAAAGGTAAACAATCTTGTATAGCGAGAAACACATTTAAATCAAATGAACTAGGCTAACTAACTGGCTAACTAGTGGTTCAATTTCTTGGGGGTGACCGATGGAGTCGTCTAGAAATTTTAAAGGGTGACCCTGATAGAAGCAGGCGGCGGCGGCGGCGGCACGCCTCGCGCGCCTCCCCGTTTCCGGGGACGAGTTGTGGACTCTGTAGTTCCCACATCCGAAAAGAGGGCCAGATCGTAAGAGATGGCCCTGGGCACCTCACCTTCGGCAACCAAAGCGACCCACAGGCGGTGTGCGTTTTAGTCGGTTCGAGTCCGAAATAACCTCTTCCACCGGCTCCGGTGGGAGGGTATCCGTGGGGATTATGCGCACGTAAAAAAAAGTGGTTCAATTTCGGTTTTCAGTCTTTATAATAAGTTTCTAAACAGAAAAAAATAAATAAATAAGTTTTTAAATAAAACATTAAAAAGACACAATAAGATTGTTAACGTTTGGTTTAGTACCTAACCGAATGGACTATAGGTAGGTACTTGTACCTTTTGTTCTTCATTCAAATAAGTATCTTACTGTCATGTGTTAAGTTGCGAATAATGTAACACCAGCCCTTCACTTCGAATGTCTGCGACGGCTACGGTTTAATTTATTAGCAATTCAATATCTCAACACGAATAATTGAACCACTGCACTAACTCAAGCCTTACGCAACTAGACTAGATGTGTAGGTACATGTGGACTTAGGTGGGCGCACCCACAGTTGCCCACGGTTGCCAGATGCAAATATATTTATTTAATTTGAATAATGGACCCAGTTGACAAGGAATTTAAAACTTGTTCCTTCAGAGGGTACGTCAGCTTCAGATCGATCGAATCCAAAATGTTTTATTGATTTAAATTGTATTAACGTCCGAACTTGTGTACAAAATGACAGATCAGTCTGTCAACAGGAAGGTGGAAAAATCAAGGGATTAAGCTTATTTTGAGTACTTTTTCGTTAAGATCGATCTGTTTCTGACTGTACTTGGAACACGTAACGAGAATTGTTATAAACTAACTTCAAAGACTGCTTATTGATACGTATCTCTCATGTCCACTGCTGGATAACCACCACACTATCGCAGTCCGTGTCCGGGATATAGGCCTCTCCCAATGTGCGTCAATGGTTCCCGATCGTCATCCATTCCCCATCCAGTCTGTCCCGGCCAATTTTTTCAGGTCGTCAGTCCATCTCGCTAGGGGGCTTTCTACCTTCCGTTTACCTTCTTGCGGTCTCCAATCTAGGACTCGTTTGCTATAAACGGCCATCGATCTTTCATACATAACTCAGAGATATTCATAAAATCATCACTTCGTATTACTTTGGCCACAGATCGCATAAATCTTAACAACATTCAGCTGATATAGCCAATTATATAAGTAATTAATTGAATTCGAAAACTATTAGAAATGCCAATATATAATTGGATTGGGGTCGTAAGTAGATTAGATTGGGGTCATTTATGTGTTGTTACATAATTGATAAATTGTTGCCGCATAAGACTGACAGCCTACCGGCCAGGTCCGTTTGGTAGCCGCATGCGGAAACCTGCAATCCTCGCAACCTCGAAGTGCGTTGTACCTCCTAGGGGATTTCAAATATTTAGTATGAAAGTTATCGGGATATTTACCATGTTGTATTGTTCTTAGTTTCCAATATTTTATGATCACGGAGGAACTGGAGTATCGGTGGTGAACATTGAAAAAATATTTTAGGAGTAAATATATCTATCTACCTTCTTTTGAGTTGCACTACCACTGGTTTCACTGTCACTACAAACTCGAAGCTATATTTAAATATTTGCTACTAAATGCGTCATTTATTTTTTGTGTGTTTTACACGGTGTATTAAAATTGGCGGGAATTGATATTATTTTTGTGGCGGGAACTGCTGTCCCGTTTCATTTTACGGTCGGTGTGAGCCGTAACATTGACGTTTTATTGTATTCCGCCTCGGCACTCGGCGGAATAGAGATGTTGTCCATGACCATAAAATTCAAGTGCCTGTTTATATTTTGCAAAATGAACATGGAGTTTTATTGTTGTTTTTGAATGATGATATCATTCTTTATGATTGTGAATGATGTGATCTAAAAAATCTAGTAGGTAAGTGAAAATTGAAAGTCTGCATATTTTTTCACCAAATAACATAATACATATAACTTGAATCCATTTTACTTCCGAAAATTGCAATTTTCTGCCTTAAAGAGTTTCTACGCGTCAGTAGCTAAGAATATTTTTTAAATAAAGAATATTAAACTAGAATCCTTTTTACTTCGGAAAATTGTAATTTTCTGCCATAAAAAGCTAAGGATCAGTAGCTAAGAATTTTTTTAATAAAGAATAGCAGCCGCTATTTCTAATATTCCCTCTAACCCCTCCGACTATGCTAAATTGCTTGTACTCGGAGTGTAATGTCCAGGATTCGAACCCGGGACCGATCGTAAGGCCGACTGCTCCAAGAACATAGATCATGAACACTACTTAACAATTTCATATAGCTATATGGTTCTTGGTTTTAACACTAACCAAGGACCAAGTTAAAATACATATTATTATTAAATATTATTGTCTGTCGACATATTTTACTATTTATCGCAATCCGCATAGCAGTAGGTATGGTTGAGTTGTCGCAAGGCCTCGCCAAGCCGGTTGGCATTTGCAACCATGACGTCAGAGCGCGGTGACTCAAGAAATTGCTGCTACGTTGCCCACAAAGTATTTTAATGTAAAGCCTTCGATACCCATAAATTGTGTTTGTTTTACACAAAAGTATAGGCCTTGTTAGCACGCCGCTAGGGCTAGCTATTTACAGATTAAAAATAAAACATTTTGAGATATCGTTTTATTTACTCTTTTGTACTGTTTTTTTATACTACTTTTTTATATAGGACACGCCAACTTCACTTCACCTCGCCTTAGATGGCAGACAAGCACATGGCCCACCTGATGGGAAGTGGTTAGCGTGGCGTACCACCAGCGGAGTTGCACTCGTGCTGCCGACCTTGAAAAGCCTTCTAATCCCCCTTTTGAAGGGCCCCATATTGAAGTCGCTTGGTAAAATCGCAGCGGGGAGTTCATTCCACAGTTTGAACGTGCATGGGATGAAGTTCCTTTCATAGCGCACAGCGCGCACCCTTGCCAGTCGCGTGTGAGGATAAAATGTTATCAACTGATTTCCCTAAAAGAGAGGAGTTTTTCAATTCGGCCTTATCGGTAATTAGTTAACCGATAGGGCTTCTTTTATTTCTCTCTAGTAGTTAAGTATATTACTTATTTAACTACTCTCATTTCAATAAAGAAAAAATGTGATAAGATAACACACAGACGCTGTTAAAAAAACGAAATATCATGCCTAAGAAAAAAAAAAACCGCAACACCACAGATTACACAATAGTCGGTAACATGTCATCCTTGTACAAGTAACCATAAAACGACTAAGCTATTCAGTATTAAACATCTATTTTTCTAAGAATGGTCACCAATAATTCTAATTTAAATAGTATTTATTGATTTACAACAGAACGTCCAGATACTATAAGAAGACATTTATCTCCACTATCGATGTTCTAAAAAACAATTGGTGCAGAACGGTGTTCGCGCCTTTCTCCCTTGTAACAAGCGTCTGAGTGTGTTGTACGGAGCTAATTAAGTACCGAGCAACATTATGTAGCGATTTCAATAGTATCTACTACGCTACAAATTGTTGACCAAAAAAATATATTCTGGCACGTGACCAGAATATATTTTTTTGGTCAACTAGACCATATTGAAAGATTGTGTTTCTCTCTTCTTACGGTCCCT
The DNA here is from genome assembly GCA_963662185.1 of Eilema griseolum. Classification (NCBI taxonomy): domain Eukaryota; kingdom Metazoa; phylum Arthropoda; class Insecta; order Lepidoptera; family Erebidae; genus Eilema; species Eilema griseolum. The sequence continues at coordinate 4,019,500 of OY759232.1, forward strand.
GGTGCCTGACGAACTCTGGCTTCTTCATCCCCTATTTTCACATTGGATAACTAAGATTAAAATTATTCGTTATTATTCATTATTATTAAATTATAGTCTTTGCCGCGTGGTTCCCGGCAGAGTAGAATTTGGATCACCCATCTCTACCCATACGGTATCGTACTGACAAGGCGACTAAGGGATGACTAGGGGATAAATTTAGCAATCGTCATCTCCGCATTGAGTCTCTGAGAGTCTCGCTTGCTTCAATAGCCTGAAAATTTCGCCCAGTTTTCAGTATTTCCGATTGTGAGACCATAGTCACGTAGGTATGTTATGTTCATTTCTTTCTACTATGGTCAGGAATACCATCTTCTATCTTTTGACTGTGGTCATGCATGTCATCTTCTATTTTTTGGCTGTGTTCATGCATGTCGTTATCTTTCTTTCGTCCATGGTCAGGAATATTACCTTCTACCTTTCGACTGTGGACTCGCATGTCATCTTCTATCATTCGACCATAGTCATGCATGTTATCTTCTGTTTCTCGTTATAACGTAACGTTGCAGTTTTCTACTTGAAAAATATGCATAGCATAAAAGCCTTGATGTTGTAATCATTGATAAAAGCTTATGCTATGCTTATTTTATACTCGTAGTGTGTCGTACAATATGCTGCTAGTTTTAAACATCGTATTACAGTGGCGGGATGATGTCCTAGATTAATACTTTTACACTTTGTACATCATAAAACTGTTTTAAATTACAGTGCAAAGCAATTCTCAAAGAATTACGTCATTAATTTTTATGTATAGAGCGGTATTTTATCCTTATTTGTTAATAGCTTTAATAGCAAAAGTGTTTATAAACATATCTGTTACTTTGTTGTCAGATAATTTCGTCTTGGTATCTGAAGAATTATGTAGTAAAAGTATTTTCATCAACTAAGACCTTCGCTGGGTTCAATTCTTTCAGTTTAGGCTCCAAGTCTCGCATAAATCTGTTAAGAAAATCAATCACTTTTCGCCTATCTTCTCTACGTATTCGAGTCACCTAAGCATCCTTTTCTCTACGTTCAAATTCAATAACACAAAAATTAAAACATTTTTTTTCTCAGAGGCAGTAATCTTGCGTGCCTGTGCCTTGATTATTCTACCATAGATTATCGCATTTGAAGATCGAACGCAAGAAAAAAATGTTTGTCAGAATGAGAACGCGCATCGTCATCTCAGTTATTGGAGAATCGTTTATCGGATTTTAACCAATTAAAAACTGATCAGATATTAAATTATTGGCTTTGAATAGATTGTAGGATTTATCGGGAGCTTTTGTTAGTGACTAGCAGTGCCCCGTGGTTCCATTCACCGTACTTAATTTTATTAAATTGCATCGCATCGTGCGCCTACTTACATTTTTCTTCATTTACTCGGCTTTTAAAGGTCTTAGTGTAATGTTACATAGCCTATAAATTTCCCCAAAAACATATCCAAATCGTACTACAGTGCCGCGTGGTTTCCGGCAGAGTAGAATTAGGGCCACCCCATCTCTTTCCATGCGGTGTCGTACAAGGCAACTAAGGGATAGGGCTGTTTAACATCAAAAAGATATATACAGCCCAGGCTCAGATGCATGGCTCGAGTGAACAATAGTGCCCGGAATACAGCAATAGCCTCATCCCCTATTACGTGGTACCGAATACAATTATTGGAGAAATGTGGGTGTTAATTCACCTCTGCTTAACCACTAGTACGTATTTAAACTAATCAGTCTGTAGTATATACCTACTCAGGGACATGCCGTATGCCGTCGCATAGGCAGGCAAAAATAACTAATTCAAATAGTTTACATAATTAATAAAGATTCAGTCTTCTATAAATTGAAAGGGATAATATCACGGAGGACAGAATATGATTAATAATATTCATTCAGTTTCAATCGCACATTCTCAATGCTAGAGGCTGAGTCAACCATTCTCACAGTTAAAACTAGGTTCGTACTCGTTTGTAACAAGTATCGGATGTCAATTATTTATAAGACAATTGTTAAGTGCTTTTTGCACGCATATCTGGGGCAAAAAGAGGACATATTTAATTTATGTCTCTATTTTTACTTTTCAATACCCTCATGCCGGCCATTAAGCCTGTTGGAGACGCCTTCTTATAGACATGGTATTTTTTAACACTTGTTCTCTCATTAAGTTGGACTAGAAACAGCTTGTTTTAATTTTATCACTTATAAAATAAAATATTTATTGTACTTATCAAGAGACTTAAAGTATCAATTATATAGTTGCTATTGTAATAAAAGTAGTTAAAACACCTTGTAGTTCATAAATGAGAATGGTAGAGTTCGGATTGAGAAATCTGACAATTCACTCTGGGGCAAAGAAGCTAAAAGCCGCTTATAAAGGCGATTGGGCAGAGTCTCATTGAGGCTATTGATGGCTCTTGCTCCGGATTCGTTATCGAATACCCCTGATTACTCCCGGTGCAAAGGTACCCATCACACTTACTGCGTATCCAAGTTGGAACAACCTGGTGCAGAGGCATGGCACCTTTGCTCCGGGAGCGATCAGGGGTGGGCTATTTGATTAAAATTGACATTGTATTACATAATTAGTACTGAGTATCTAATATATATTATAATTTATTGATTAGTGAAATGTGGGTGTTAATTCACCTCTGCCTAACCCTCCGGTGGTAAGAGCGTGATTTTATGTATTTATGTATTAGAACCTAAATTACTTACAAAAACCCCTCCAGTTAAGCTAAATTGCTTTTGTTAGGAGTAGGTTCACGTCGGTAGTGTAATGTCCAGGAATCGAACGCGGGACCCCTCGATCTTGAGGCTGACTCCTTAACCACTAAGCTACTGACGCTTACATTAGTATACTAAATTTTCCCATCGATTTGGATCGGAAGTATGTGAACATCCATGTCGAAACAGGGAGAATGCTCATACCTACTGGGCCACTCAGACCCCAATGTCCAAGTTCTGAGTCGACATTTAAGTATGACTGCTCCGCTCCAGCCGCGTGGTGCCCGGCAGAGTAGAATTTGGACCACCCCATCTCTTCTCATGCAGTATCGTACAAGGCGACAGTAGTAGGTATTCCCGGAGACTAGACCAACTCTCCAAACCACCACCTCCCCCCTGTCATTCCCTCCCCCCGCCATGCCCTGTCTCTCGGCTTCAGGGTGGCCGTCACGGCTAAAAAAAAAAAAAAAAAAGTTTGGTGTCTATTCGGGGGTTTTCGGCCATGCTGAGTCGATTGCGCTAATCCGTTTTCGCGTACGACGCACCGTTACAAAGTTACAGAAACGTAATCTGAGGTAATTGACGAACAATTGATAACGGCCGACCCTTGATAACGACCAGCCGTCGTCGCTCAATGTTATCTCGGGTCTGTTGTCTTTTTTGTCAATGTCTGCGTCATAGCCAATGATGACTAAATCTATGATGTAAACGGGTATGTAATATGATTTAAAAAAAAGTCCTTTCGCAGTACTAATGTTCTTTATTATTTTCAAAACAATATTTGAATAACTTACTTAGTATGATATCGTTATACAGCGTATTGTTAGTGAACAGGTGCTGGAAATCGGCTAATGACATACCATAATGTTTATAGTATAAATACATTAAACAATATTCGCCACATACTGGAGTGTAATCGTTTTGGATTCGATTAGTGTTGTAATTCCATACTCTGCAATTTCGATCTAAAAACGTACGATGGAAACCTGTGGGTGCTCTACCATAGGAATCAAAGTACTGACCAACTCCATTCGCGTCTATGTGTATAGCAACCCAGTGAGAACCAGGCTTATTGTCGTTATCTAAGTTGCTTATGATATATGTAGGCATATCTACATGAATCGGCAAGCGATTTGCGGCATAAACATTACATTCACTTTTTGAATCCACTTGTCTCAAGTATCTCCGTATTTCTAATGTATTCATGATCGCGTTACGATGTTATCAGGCTCGTAGATTATAAGCAAATAATGAGATCAACAATAATTTAACATATTATAGGGTCTAGAAAAACTTTTGTTTTAACTGTAACATGACGTACGAGCTCCCTTTGCTCGCTCCCGCGCATAATAATTTCACTCATAATGAACATTGACCAAATTGGTCTGGTCTATGACAGAGTATCTTAACATACACTGCATTTCGAACATTCACGGTAACATAATACATATATACAAACACATTGTTAATAAAACAAAGAAATACTTTGTATGAATATATTTTATTGAAAGGATCAATATACAATAATGCAGACTTATTTCTAAAACATATTTAATTCTAATACGCGCTTAATTCTAATACACACTTAATTTTAAAACATTTAAGTTTACTTAACTACTATAGTCAACAGAAATGTTACGGTTTTTATCGATTTCTATAACATTATCAAATTCTGCATAGACAATACAATTAATAGTTTGTGTTAAAGCCGTATCAAAGCGAACTTCTATTCTTACGCTACCATGTTTTATAAGGTTCCAGTGATTAGAAGCATTCGCTGATAAGTCAGGTGTTAAATCGAACGCTAGCAGACAAAACCCTTTGGAATATTGATCTCTAGATATCCCGTTGCCTTCATTAAGGAAATGTATACCTGTACCCGAGAACAACGTATGATAACTAGAAGTAAAAATATTATTCCCAAATGATGGTTGTAAAGCTTTTGAAGGTATTTGTTGTCCGTCTATGTATAAACAAAATGTACTAATATCAAAATTTTCAAAGTTAAATGGGTTTTTAGAGAGATTTCCATTGAATGCTGCATTATTCACAAAACCAACTATACACCGTTTAGGTACTTGACCAAGGAATATGTTATCAAGAGTTTTACCCTGAACACCTGATGGTATCGTTAAAACTTTAACTTCAGCTCGTGTGATAGGATATTTAGCTGTCGTAGATGATAACACTTTTTGATGTGCAAGTAACACAGTTGGATTAATTCGTGCTCTACGAACAATCAGGGTTGCATCTGTAATAGTAACTTTAAATTTAAGGTCGTCAGCAAACAATTAGAACGAGTCAGTCGCTATCTAAAACAAAAAAAAGCAAAAATGTATGTGTCATCTAAAGTAATGACCACTCGTTATAAGCAAAATTTCTGTTATCTGGGAATATGACTAAGTAGGTAGGGATTTGTGGTTATCGAATACAACAAAAAAGTTCAGTTATCTAAGGTATTTAGCTTACAATTCAAACAAATTGGTTCGCTATCTGAAGGTAAATTATCTGAGGATATCATTACTACGTTTCTAAAAGCAACGAGATATGGGCTGTGTATAAAAGAGAGTCCTCTCTCTCACTAAACTCAGTTAAAACGTTGTCGTCAACAGTGGATAAGTTAGTACACTATAATAAAAAGACCAAAGTACAAGTTTGATAACTGAATATCATAGTATTCTTCATACATTACAGTGTGCTGTTCATACGTTGTGGTTACTATGGCTGTAAGTATTATCATATTTCAAATAGTGTTCTTAATTACATTTATACTTTTTTATTCGTGTGTCCATGTCAAATTTTTCAAAAAGATATTTTATATTGTTTCAGTTTCTAGATAATACATATAAACAGTTTTACTATCCAGGGGAAGAGGATGAGCGCAGTGACGAAGAAGGTACTCTGGAGTACAAAGTAAAGAACGCCATTCTACTAAAAAGGAAGAAAGACATAGAGGAATTCTTTGAGAAATCGAAGAAGAAGAAGAAGGCCTCCAAAAAGTCATCTACTGTTGGACGCTTATCAAACGGGGGTACAGCATATATCTCTACAAACAATGACGATGGAGATAATGCATCCCACCTCATAAAAATTGAAATTTACGATCTGAAGAAGACTAAAGAAATTGCACCGACGGAGCTATGGAAACATGCCGAGCTGCGTGTAAAATATTATACAGTAAACGATGGGGACAAGAATCTAAACAATGTACGTGATATCATATACGATATCACTAAACAGCTCGCTGCTACCGAAGATTGTGCTAAATACTTCATGAATAATTGAAGTAGTGAAGATACACAGAGACTTCTACCTTAATTTAGTTTTGATAGTGTATGAACTATTGTGTAGTACAATCTATCTAGTAAAACAGTGCGTATTCAAGAATCCTTGTGTTAAATATAAAGATTAATAGTGATACACCATGGATACATTAAACTGTGATTTATATAATTCGGAACTCGTGGTGCTTGCTGAGGAAGTGTCGTTAGATTTTATGTCATCTGAATTCAACCAGGAATTTCATATATTACAAACTGGAAAAGGAAAAAGAAAATCAGAATCTGTGACAACAACAGAAGAAGACTCAACTGCGAAAAGAATACATCTTGAAGCACCATCCACATCATCAGTGTTTTTTCAAACTGTGAGTACAGAAAGTTATGATACAATTAAATGTTCACAGTGCAATGTGTGGATAAAAAAAAAATTTTTGAGTAACCATTTGAAAAGTAATACACATAAAAATAATTCTTTAAAGAATGATTCAGAGTTAAGAAATGTTAAAATAGTTGAAAGTGCTTTCGGAAATAGAGTTATTACGTATAGAATTAAATCTGATATCATTATTAACAACAATCCACAACCTTTTCAAACACCTGAATTATTTTTAAAAGAAATCAAAGATGTCGTATTTACTTTACTTGAACGATGTATCATAGATCTTTTTATTGTAAAAGTAAATTTTATCCTCAATGCAGACTTTATACAGCTAACTAAAAACTTACGTAACACGTTCGACTTCCAAATAACTAATTACGTTTTCAGTCGTGGTGATGATAAGGATATGATTTTTTCTTTAATAACTTCTGAAATAAGTACTAAAATTTCAAATTTTGAAAAAAAAGATAGTGGTTGGAGTTTACTAAAAATAAATTACATGGATATGAATGTTAATAAATTTAACCCATTGCGGGGCTCTTTCTACATAGACCTACCATTAGACATAAAAGTTAAAAAAGCAGTAATAAATGTACAAAATAGGGATAACGAATGTTTTCGATGGGCAGTTTTATCAGCATTATATCCAGCTAAAACCCATGTTGACAGGGTAACATGTTATATTCCTTATAAAAATAAATTAAAATTTGGTAATATTTCTTTTCCTGTAAAATTGAAAGACATTAATAAATTTGAAAAACTTAATGATATTAGTATAAATGTTTTTGGTTTAGATTACGATTCTGGAAAAAAGAAAAATATTGTGGTTGGCCCGTTATATTTTACAAAAGAGAAAAAAAACATCCATTTAAACTTATTATACATAACTCAGGCTAACAGAGGTCATTATTGTTATATAAAAAATATTTCAAGGTTAGTAGCTCAACAAATTTCATCAAGTAAATGTGCAGTTCATATTTGTGATGGTTGTTTGTTAAACTTTACATCGCATAATAAGTTAAAACAACATCAAGAAAAAGATTGTTTCCACATTTCAACAAAACTACCATCGGAATCTAATAAAAAAAGTAATTGGTTTAATGAGTTAACACCTTCGAACCAAATATCATTTAACAATTATGAACGAAAATTAAGAGTACCCTTCGTAATATACGCTGACTTTGAAGCTTTTTTGAATCCTATTAACGGATGTTCTAATAACCCAAATAATTCATCAACCGAAAACATCCAAAAACATGAAACGTATAGCTTTGGCTATTACATTAAATGTTCATATGATGATAGGCTTTCAAAGTATAGGTCACATACTGGTAAAGATTGTGCACTTATGTTTATGAAAATGATAAAAGATGATTTAGTTAATATCTGTAAAAAAAATACATTTGTTAAAAGTCCGTTACCATTAACGGAAGAAAATATTAATATGTCTAATCAAACTAAAGTCTGTTATATTTGTAATCACAGTTTAAATGAAAATTTTGAGATTTGTTATAATTGGTTTACTGGTTTATATGAAGGAGTTGGACATACACATTGTTCTAAAAAGTATAGAGTACCGAACTTCGTACCCATATTTCTACATAACTTGGGTAACTATGATTCGCATTTTATTGTTCATGGTCTCAATTTTGAAGATGGTAATATAGAAATCATTCCTGAGAATAAAGAAAAGTACATTTCTTTTTCAAAAATATTAAATATTAATAACCGTGTTATGAAATTAAGATTTCTTGATTCTTTTAAATTCATGTCTAGTAGTCTAGAAAAATTGGCTCAAAATTTATTATTGGAACAATTCAAAGAACTCAAATTAAATTTTCCATGTGAGGAAGACTTTCGGCGCTTAATACGTAAAGGTATTTATCCTTATGAATATATGACTTCATTCGAATGTTTAAACTTAACATGTCTGCCTACTCCTGACAAATTTTATAGTTCGTTAACTGATATGCATGTTACTGAAAATGATTACCAGCATGCTCAAGATGTATGGCATCATTTCCATTGTAAAAATATGAAAGAATACTCTGATTTATATTTAAAAACAGATGTTTTATTGTTGGCCGATATATTTGAAAATTTTAGAGATGTGTGTCTTAAAACATATGAATTAGACCCAGCCCATTATTATACAGCACCGGGTTTGAGTTGGGATGCCATGTTAGTACATACTAAAATAAATTTAGAGTTGTTAACTGATATAAACAAAATTACTTTTATTGCAAAAAATATTCGCGGTGGTATATCTCAATGTAGTAACAGACATGCTAAAGCAAATAATTCTTATATGTCAGAATATGATCCTTCTGTACCATCTTCTTTTCTAATGTATCTGGATGCAAATAACCTTTACGGTTGGGCTATGTCTCAATGTCTCCCTACTGGAAAATTTGAATGGGTTGATGTTAATACTAACTTTCATGTTCCTGACGATGCTGATTATGGTTTCATTTTGGAAGTGGACTTAGAATATCCAAAACATTTACACGACTTACATTCGGATCTGCCGTTATGTCCTGAAAATATATGTTATGGTGGTAGTAAAGACAAAAAATTGATTCCAAATTTAAATGATAAAAAGAACTATGTCATTCATTATAGGAATCTTAAACAATGTTTGAAAAGAGGACTTCGTTTGCTTAAAATTCACAAAATTCTTAAGTTCAATCAATCAGCGTGGTTAAAAGTTTATATAGATTTGAACACTCGCATGCGTTCATTGGCAACTTCAGATTTTGAAAAAGATTTCTTTAAATTAATGAATAACTCTGTTTTTGGTAAAACAATGGAAAATGTTTTAAAACGAGTAAATGTAAAATTAGTGAACCGTTGGACAAATTGTGGGAAAACTCAGGGAGCTGAAACTTTAATAGCAAGACCTGAATTTCATAGTTTATCTGTATTTTCAGAAGACTTAATCGCTGTACAATTAAACAAAACACAAGTTTTATACAACAAACCGATTTACCTTGGATTTTGTATTTTAGATATTTCAAAAACTTTAATGTATGACTTTCATTATGATTTTATGAAAGAAAAATATATGGAAAATATTAAACTATTATATACAGATACTGATAGTTTAGTATACCAGATATTTACCAATAATTTTTATCATGATATTAAAGAAAATTTAGAAAATTACTTTGATACATCCGATTATCCTCCTGACAATATATATGGTTTACCTCTAATAAATAAAAAGCGATTAGGATTTTTTAAAGACGAAAACAATGGCAAAATTATTTATTTTTTGTTATTATTTATTATTTGTAATTATTAATTCTTATATTATTTTAAACTTCACTAAAGAGGAGCGACAGCCCTATGAAATACCAATAATAAATCAAGACTCGAAAAGATCGGTGAAGTATATTACTGATGATGAAGATAATATATCTACAGTCCATTCTAACACATCAGTAAAGGAAGTAAGTTTGCAAGAAACTAATGAAGGACCATACACATCTAATTACATTTTAAAACTTATACCAAAATCCTATATAAAAAGGGGGGAATCACTGTTGAACTTACTCTCTTTGAATAAATATAAGATTAATTGGGATGAGACAGGCACTGTGGTTATAGATGGTCAAAAAGTTCCTGAAAGTAATATTGTTGATTTGGTAAATGATTCATTGAGGACACTTAAAAATAGTGAACCTACTGGATGGCAAAAATTCGCTACAGCTTTAAAGGAAATCAAAGTACCGCTTATATATATATTGGTAACACAAAAAGATCTGAATATATTAAAAAGCTACAATCACAAGAGCATCAAGATTCAATCCCAGCAGATGAATTATTTTCTACACCAATAACTGAAAGTAAATTTCGTAAAAAGATAAAAAGAAAAATAGATTGGGAAAAATGGACCCCATATTAGAATTAAATAAGATTTATTATGATTCTTCACATCCTGCAGGGTACAGTAGCCTTAGCAAATTAACCAAAGCAATGAAAGGTAAATTGAAAAGAGATGATGTGAAGAACTGGTTAAAGTCACAAGAAACATATACATTACATAAACCTGTACAAAGAAACTTTTCAAGAAATAAATATATTTTATCTAATATTAACGAACTGTGGCAGGCTGACTTGAGTGATATGAGAACTTACTCAAATTATAATGATGGGTTCAACTATATTCTTTGTGTTATTGACGTGTTTAGTAAATATGCCTTTGCGAGACCAATGAAAAAGAAAAACTCTGAAACAATCAAAGCATGTTTCGAGAGTATATTCATGGAAGCTAAAGTTACACCTACACATATACAATCTGACAAAGGGACAGAATTCGTATCCAAAGACGTACGAAAATACTTTACTTCAAAAAATATTAATTATTATACTACTAATAATCCTGATATTAAAGCAAGCATTGTAGAAAGATTCCAGAGAACTCTAAAGATGAAAATGTGGCGGTATTTCACACATAAGAACACGCATAAATATATTGATGTTTTACAAGATTTGCTGTACTCGTATAATCATAGTTATCATTCTAGTATCAAAATGTGTCCATCTGAAGTTAATCGTGATAATATCATTACTGTATGGGAAAATTTATATTACAAGAAAGGAAAAGACAAACCTTCTAACATCGCTTTATCGAAGTTTCGCGTTGGTGAGTTTGTCAGAATAACGAAACATAAACATATTTTTCAAAAAGGTTATGAATCTAACTGGAGTGATGAAATATTCATAATATCTTCCGTAATTCGCCGGTCTCCATGGTTAGTATACACTCTTAAAGACCTAGAGGGCGAAGAGATAATAGGAACTTTCTATGAAAAAGAGTTACAGAAAATCATCTTTGACCCCACTGCCAATTTTAAAGTAGATAAAATAATACGTTCTCGATATTCTGGTGTTAGAAAAGAAGTGTTAGTCAAGTGGAGAGGTTATCCAGACAAATTTAATAGCTGGGTCTTGGCTACTAATTTGAAAGAAATATGAACAAACAAAGCTTTTATCTAACTTTACTAAGTAATAGTTCCATGGAATACTTTCCAGATAACAAAACATCAATTTTTTCCACAAAATTACCGAAACCAATAATACTAGAAGGAGAATGGAAGGTTGGCGTTGTGGAATTCCAGTATCCATGCACCATGTTTACGGTTCAAGAACATGAAAATGTTATATACATTGCAAAATTAGCACAAATGCCTAATGAAAAAAAAGAATCTCTAATATATTACAAAATACACATTCCAGCAACGAATTATGACAATATTAATCACATTTTAAAGGCAATGAATAATATTCGAGAAAAAATAAGATTTCGTTATGATGAGATATCAAAGTTTGTTGTGGTTAGTGTATCAGATGAAAATATAAAATCCATAACATTATCATCCAGATTAGCCCTTCAATTAGGTTTTGAACCAAATAGAAACTTAGTAGAAAAAAAAATAGGAAAATGTCCGGCTAATTTACACTTAGGCTTACCATCGCAAATATTTGTTTATTGTGATATAGTTGAACCACAAATTGTTGGGGATGTGATGACTCCACTTCTGCGAATTATACCATTAGATCCCTCGAAATACATTTATGGTGCTAATAAAATGCATGTTTTTTCTCCACCCCATTATTTGCCTGTTATGCGTAGAGAATTTGATACCATTGAAATAGATATAAGATCAACCACTGGTCAAAAGATACCATTCCAATTTGGGACAGTGTGCATTAAACTTCACTTTCAAAAATTATAATGTATTCTCTACATGATAATATCTCATGTCCTTACCAACACTATTATTCCCATCAAGCTGGATCAGGTATAGGAGTGATCTATAGGGGAGCACCATATCAAAAAGGACATGGTATTGGCAGTTTTCTTGGGGGATTATTTCGATCTGTTTTTCCATTACTATCTAGTGGAGCTAAAGCAATTGGTAAAGAAGCCTTAAATGCTGGCGTTGGTCTGTTGTCGGATATGGTCAGTGCACGTCCTATGGAGGAATCAATTAAATCCCGACTCAAAGAGGTCGGTAGCAATTTGAAACGCAGAGCTGATAAGAAAATAAATAGCATCAACATGTCTGGATCAGGATATATAACGAAACGGAAACGTCTTTCTACATTCATTCCTTCGATAACAGCGAGAGTGAAAGCCGCAAAAAAATTGAAAAGTGATCATATTAAAGATATATTTTCGAATTAACTATGTCTTTTTTACATAGTCAATCTTGTGAATGTGTTAAGTCTGAACTAGATTTATTTGCATTACCAACAACTCAAACTAGTATTGAAAGTGGAATATGGATACACTATAAGCCCATTTCGTCCCTTGCTGACGATGGACCTATTGAATTTCAAATACCCGGAGCAGGCGACGACTACGTTGATTTATCTCATACTTTACTTCAACTAAAAGCGAAAATATTAACCCAGGATAATACAAAACTTGCTACTAGTGCAGTAGTTGCTCCAGTTAACAATTGGTTACATTCGCTTTTTAGTCAACTCGATGTGTACTTAAACCAAAAACTTGTATCACCTCCAAATAATACATATGCTTATCGAGCTTACATAGAAACACTATTGAACTATGCACCTGCAGCTAAAAACTCGCATCTATCATGCAGTCTTTGGTATGAAGACGTAGCTGGGAAAATGGACGAGATGGATGATAAAAATGAGGGATTTACAAAGAGACAACAAATGGCTAGTGAAAGTAGAGAAATAGAAATGATTGGTCATCTTCATGGTGATATATTTAATCAAGAAAAATTTTTGATTAATGGTGTTGATATGTGTGTAAAATTAGTTCGCTCCAGGGAAAATTTTAATCTAATGGCTTCTTCGCATGACCTTAAATTTAAAGTTACTATTACAGATGCAACCCTGATTGTTCGTAGAGCACGAATTAATCCAACTGTGTTACTTGCACATCAAAAAGTGTTATCATCTACGACAGCTAAATATCCTATCACACGAGCTGAAGTTAAAGTTTTAACGATACCATCAGGTGTTCAGGGTAAAACTCTTGATAACATATTCCTTGGTCAAGTACCTAAACGGTGTATAGTTGGTTTTGTGAATAATGCAGCATTCAATGGAAATCTCTCTAAAAACCCATTTAACTTTGAAAATTTTGATATTAGTACATTTTGTTTATACATAGACGGACAACAAATACCTTCAAAAGCTTTACAACCATCATTTGGGAATAATATTTTTACTTCTAGTTATCATACGTTGTTCTCGGGTACAGGTATACATTTCCTTAATGAAGGCAACGGGATATCTAGAGATCAATATTCCAAAGGGTTTTGTCTGCTAGCGTTCGATTTAACACCTGACTTATCAGCGAATGCTTCTAATCACTGGAACCTTATAAAACATGGTAGCGTAAGAATAGAAGTTCGCTTTGATACGGCTTTAACACAAACTATTAATTGTATTGTCTATGCAGAATTTGATAATGTTATAGAAATCGATAAAAACCGTAACATTTCTGTTGACTATAGTAGTTAAGTAAACTTAAATGTTTTAAAATTAAGTGTGTATTAGAATTAAGCGCGTATTAGAATTAAATATGTTTTAGAAATAAGTCTGCATTATTGTATATTGATCCTTTCAATAAAATATATTCATACAAAGTATTTCTTTGTTTTATTAACAATGTGTTTGTATATATGTATTATGTTACCGTGAATGTTCGAAATGCAGTGTATGTTAAGATACTCTGTCATAGACCAGACCAATTTGGTCAATGTTCATTATGAGTGAAATTATTATGCGCGGGAGCGAGCAAAGGGAGCTCGTACGTCATGTTACAGTTAAAACAAAAGTTTTTCTAGACCCTATAATATGTTAAATTATTGTTGATCTCATTATTTGCTTATAATCTACGAGCCTGATAACATCGTAACGCGATCATGAATACATTAGAAATACGGAGATACTTGAGACAAGTGGATTCAAAAAGTGAATGTAATGTTTATGCCGCAAATCGCTTGCCGATTCATGTAGATATGCCTACATATATCATAAGCAACTTAGATAGCGACAATAAGCCTGGTTCTCACTGGGTTGCTATACACATAGACGCGAATGGAGTTGGTCAGTACTTTGATTCCTATGGTAGAGCACCCACAGGTTTCCATCGTACGTTTTTAGATCGAAATTGCAGAGTATGGAATTACAACACTAATCGAATCCAAAACGATTACACTCCAGTATGTGGCGAATATTGTTTAATGTATTTATACTATAAACATTATGGTATGTCATTAGCCGATTTCCAGCACCTGTTCACTAACAATACGCTGTATAACGATATCATACTAAGTAAGTTATTCAAATATTGTTTTGAAAATAATAAAGAACATTAGTACTGCGAAAGGACTTTTTTTTAAATCATATTACATACCCGTTTACATCATAGATTTAGTCATCATTGGCTATGACGCAGACATTGACAAAAAAGACAACAGACCCGAGATAACATTGAGCGACGACGGCTGGTCGTTATCAAGGGTCGGCCGTTATCAATTGTTCGTCAATTACCTCAGATTACGTTTCTGTAACTTTGTAACGGTGCGTCGTACGCGAAAACGGATTAGCGCAATCGACTCAGCATGGCCGAAAACCCCCGAATAGACACCAAACTTTTTTTTTTTTTTTTTTAGCCGTGACGGCCACCCTGAAGCCGAGAGACAGGGCATGGCGGGGGGAGGGAATGACAGGGGGGAGGTGGTGGTTTGGAGAGTTGGTCTAGTCTCCGGGAATACCTACTACTGGCGACTAAGGGCTGTTTAAAATCGGACAGATAAATACAGCCCAGACTCAGCCTCAGATGCATGGCTCGAGTCAACAATAGTGCCCGAAATACGGCAATCGGCTCACCCCCTATTACGTGGGACCGAATACAATTATTGGTGAAATGTGGGTGATAATTCACCTCTGCCTAATCCTCCGGGGATAAAGGCGTGATTATATGTATGTATGCTCCGCTACATTGGATAGTAGCGTGTTGCCTTCTTCCTGGATAAACGGACTATTCAACATTTATCTTTTCTGAAATCGAACTCGTAGTTTCGGGGATTAGCGCGTTCATTCAAACAAACTGTTCATCTTTGTAATATTAAGTACAGTAGATTGCGTGAGATAAACTGCACAGTGTGTACCGCCCAGGTAACTCTAGTCACACGGATAAAGATACCCATCTTAAAAATAAACTTTTCGCTTTTAAAACAGCTGTGTGACAATGCAAAAAGGAATAAAATCGTCTCCTGTGCCAAGCGTGGAGCAGGTACTATTGTATTAATACGATAGACAATTAAAAAAAAACCAAAATGAATCGTGCGAGTATTGGACCGCAACGGCATTCGGACCTCGCTGTGCATATTCCAACTAAGACACAGTGCTTATCCTATTTTATACTTGTCTTCGTAATTTAAGTTAAGGAATTACCTAGATGTGAATTGTTGTCGCAGATTTAAAGGTAAATAAAAAACCGGTCAACTTTGGAACGAACTTTTTTTTTATACCACTTAGGTGGCAGACAAGCACACGGCTTACCTGATGGAAAGTGGTTACCGTGGCATATGGATGTGTTTAACGCTAGAAGAGCCACACTCGCACTGCCGACCCTGTAAGCACAGACTTTCTGTGCCGTCAATGTAGAAGACAAAGCAGGACAAGCCTTTAGTCTTCCCACTGACAGCACAAATTCTCCAGTGAGCTCTGGCTACCCTACTCACCGCTGGGAACACAACACAAAGTCATTATGACCGCGGTATTCTGTAGGGCGGAGGTACTTCCCCAGTCGGACTGCTCAATTGGGCGGAAATACCGCCGTGTCCTACCTCGTATACTCGCAATATCTTGCAAACAAACAGTCTTTGGGGACGATGATACGAGTTCAATTGATCCCGTCCCCAAAGACTGTTGATTTTTTTAATAAAGCTATTGAATAGTCTTTAATTTCATGCATAAAAATATTTAGGAACATTAATATTCTTCAGTTTTTCTTGTTACCTGACTGTGGTTTCTGTGTCTGTCAGGCATCGAGATGATTGTGGGCAACTGCGATTTACACGCTCCATTTAAACTGCGTTTAAACACAAAAAGAAAAGCAGTCTGTATCGATGCACTCAGGGAATGTTCAGTAAGTAACAATTCTGGTTGGTTTGGACTGATTGGATTGTTGGGTGTCTACGTTTTATTTGTAGCAATAAGAACTAGAATAGTATGCAAGGATTGGAGATAAAACTAGACATTCTTGTCTCTTTGGGCAATAAATATGCAGAGAAATATCGTCGTTGTTAACTTGAGTGGCTTAAGAAATGAAAAGAAAAACTATATACAAAGATAGTAGTCATTATCTTCTATTAAATGAGGTCCTACTGAACCTAATTTTAATTAGACATATCGAAAAGTAGAGAGAGAAAATCTGTATATGATTTGTCCGTATCTATATATTTTGATTTTGTAGATCTCTACCACCCATCGGACTGACAGTTTAGTAATTTATAGAGTATATTTTTATGGTTAAAGAAAAAATGAAACTATGAGAGCATCTGATTCTATAGACGTATGTATGAATTGTATCCTTACAATGTAAAGCATTGATTCTAGATAACGTTGCTCAGAACAGCCTCTCAAGGACCTCCTTCGGAGGGCTATGGGCGTGACAGTTATTAATGAGTGTATTGTGTTAAATATATCACAATAGCAAAAACGATTTACAGGTTTCCTTTTTATCTAGATACTAAAAATAGTAATAAAAAATATTCTAGGACATTGTACAATGCCATCTAGATTTTAATTTAGTATTGCCATACCGCTTGTAATAAATACGGGCTTTAGAATACTGACAAACGTAATTTTATTTTTTAAATTCGATTTTTAATATAATCCTTAGGAAAAAAACTAAGTAGGTACTTAGGTAATTATATTATTAAAACTTTACAATTTTTTTTTCTACAAATCTCTGTTCCATAAATAATTAAGTATTTATATGGCACTTGGATACTTGGATAATAACTAGATATATTATTTCTTTTATTTTTAAATTATTATTAGTGTATAGTATTGTATTGTATTGTATTGACACACATAATATTTGCCATTAGTCTGTAAGCGTTCTCCAAAAGTAAATGAATAAGTAATAATCTATGGTTCCTGGTTATCACATGCTGTAGTAATCACCCCGGGCTATTTCACAGAATACAGTTAGCTCGGTTGTAATTTCCTCTTTACTGAGTGTGTAGCCAGTAGCGCTGTGGACATTTACGAGTAAATGGAGACGTAGATTCTCATCAAGATCAACATCAAATCTCGTTCCTTAAGTAAACAAGTACCTACATTCGTCGTACGGTATTAGGTCAACATCATTACCACCGGAGTTGAGGTGGAACAGTTGGAAGGACTTGCAATGTGTGATATTTATCTACGAGCAGTATGATTGCTAGTTGAAGACCGTGGCTCCACCTGTGTTCATAACCATGTCTTATCCCATATTCTTATCTATATCTGTAACTTTAATCGAAATCGGTACAGGGGTTTTAGCGTGAAAGCGTAACAGACAGGGTTACTTTCGCATGTATAATATTACCAAGTATGAAGTAGGTAGCTACCTACAATATCCATCACGATTCTAAATAGGACCTACAAGTCATGTAGCACCAAAAAGCACTGATTTTATTGATTAAGTAAACTTGTATAAAAGGTTGAACTTGTATAAATGAAATTTGAAGCATTTAATATGCTAACTATTTAAAATCAATTAAGATAGAATTTTTTTAAATTTTTTTATTTTTATAAAAGGTGTTTGTGAAAATAGAAGTAGGGTTTATATTACCTACGGCGTACTCTCTTTTTACATGTTAAGTCTGAACCATCTATTTACTACAACAAAAACTAAATAAAAAACCGCCCACCCCCTGATGTCACCATAAAGTGCTCTAGTGAAGGACCATAATGTAGGCACATTATGGTCCTTCGAATGTAGGAAAGTAGATAGCGAATCGGTTTAACGTCAATATATATTCAAATGGTCTTTTCTTGTCTGGTTCTAATGTGTATTTACTTATGTATGTTTGTCCACGTTCTAGAATACATATTACAAGCTACACTTAGTTTTATCTAGATCGCGATGCGATAATATTAATTATTGTATTAAAAAACGTTTCTATCAATGTTATAGTTCTTAATAAACTTAGAATCTACTAGGTTGTACATATTTAATTACTTAACTGTGGCGAACTTTATAACTACGTTATAAAGATGAAAATCCATGTTTTAAGATATGTTACTTAGATAAAATAAATTAGAGTAGGTACATTTTGGAGACGTTTTTTAAACAATTTTCTACTTATTGTATTTCGAAGCAAGTTTAAAACTTTGACTTTAAAAGCATTACTTTATCTACAATAAAGAAGTAAAAAAAAAAAACAATTACGGCGTAAAGTGTAGGGTAATTAAATCCATTTGCGACATACCTCTACTCGCTCATTATTTGCGCGTATGAGCGGCGCCAGCATCTTCATATTCGAATAATTTAACCTCAATTTTTTAGTTCTATTTCCCGCCATCCGCAGGTGTAAGTTTGCTCACCATCGTGGAAGAGAAATAGTCTTTGTTACGGTGAAAGCAGGAAGTTATTATGTAAGTATCATTGCCGGTGTAATTACGTATACTTACGTGTTGTTAAACATTACACTTTGTCTTTTGTTTAGCTATTTGATCTTGTTGAAGTTCTTGATCGATGGAGATGTTGAAGAAAAAATTGCGGTTTATTGATTCGTTTTTGGTGTGGTGGCAAAGATAACAACCGTATAAATCCAAGAATTACCATTGTACAGTCAGAGACGGTGCATTATTAGAAGATTCTTACAGGGCCAGGGGGTCAGCAGCGCGAGTGCGACTATTTAATGCCTTTAGTGTAACACGTCACGTCCATATGATAGGCTGCTGTAATCCGGTGGACCGTATGCTTGTCTATCACCTAAGTGGTTAAAAACTATTATAATATATCTCAGTGCGCTTCCTTAGGCGTGTTGAGCATTTTTTAGAATAGAATAGTACCTAAAGTAAATAGTTTTCACATATGTTTTCATTTCTATTGGCAGTCCCTAAAGATTGCCCGCATGTGCTTTTATATATATGGATATATATTAAAATATTACTAACATAAACGCTTTATATAAAGGATAAGAGAACACGTAATTAGGTCCATTCTTATTTAGAACTACCTATTAGGTACATTTACGGAGATCGAATATGAATTTTATTGAATGCCATAGAATATAAATTACGGTCCGTTTCAAGTTCCTGCTATTATTCATTATTCGCATAATAGCAAGATGTTGTAGATAGGTACCATTCGTAAATCGTAAGTATCAAGTGGACTATCGATCATCTCACATCTTGATCACGCCTTCAGAGACCGAAATGTTTCTGTAATATTTTCTTATAATATAAGCATCGAGAATAGAGGTCTTTAAATATTGTGGTCTGGAATGAAGACGTCTCGTGATTGAGTTGTAAATCCTGCTCGCGCTATTGATGAAAGAAAAAAGTAAAAGGTAAAATATTGCGTGTGCTACAAGTTCTATTTATTTTTGCCTAATAACTACCACTTCTTAGTTTGATTATAATAATTTAAGCTACATGCATATGCTCACGTCTATTTCCCTCCGGTGTAGGCAGAGAGCATATACCGATATCTGCTTCTATCCTTACGTACCTCACAAGCTTCCTCTACTGTTATTATATCTTTTATGCAAGAGTTTGAATGGTTTTGGCCTGCCATTTTGTCTATAAATATGAACCTAGTAAAGTGAATATAAGTACCTACATTAGTAGATAGAACTACATAGATAAGTACTATTGATAGAAAGAACAACACGCATGACCAACAGTAATAAATTTGATAGTATAAACAATATCAAGTATAAGACACACCAAGATAAAATTGTAATAATATATTTGGCAAATGATATTTTTCCAGTTTTGCGACATTTAAGTGTAAGGTCAACAGATTCTAGCTTCCTCCTCCTACGTTGACGGCGTCTATATAAAAACGTATTATTAAACTGTAGGTAGTTTATTGTGTGGGTGAATTCTAATAACGAAAAGAATATTTTATAATTAATAATGTTGTATAATGGAGTAGATGAGAAAATATAGCATAGTTAGAATAAAAATATTTATTTTATGAAACATTAATTTGCTAATTGGGTAATAGTACAATCTTTCGTGAAACGGAACGCCAAAAACGACAAAATGGCGATACGTCAAAACAGCTGAGCGGATTTACGTCAAATTTTGCAATCGGCGACTCCGAATGCGAATAGAACACGTCAGTTTTTTATTTATACCTTTATTAACGTGTAAAAAAGGTAGTGATTATTGCTATTCTCATTTAAATATTATCTCACATTAGATCGTAGTATTCTTTTAATTCTGTATAGTGCTGTACTGCGATAAAACGTTAAGATATATAAAGAACTTGCGATCATAACAATCTTGTTATTAAAAGTAATTAATTATTAATATAAACGGAGATTCTTGAATAAAACTTTAGTGTTTTTTCATTCTTTTATATAATATTCATCTTTCCAGGGCTACATCAAGATGGGGAATACAAAAAATTACGTATTAAATATTTTATTAGTTTTCGGCATTTTTCAAATCATATTGTGCTTAGCCCAGTCTCCTGGTATCAACCCTAGCATTCTAACTCAATCGAATAACCTCGGTGAATGTCAAGCTTGCAAATTGTTCGTGAACTCATTCAAAAATGGTTTAGAACGAACTGCTAGAGGTAAATACGAAGGTGGCGACGCGGCGTGGGAAGAAGAGAAGTTAAAACAATCATATAAACGCAGTGAAATGCGCCTAATCGATATTCAAGACGGCATATGCAAAGAAGAGAAGACAAATTCTATACAATGCCACCATATGGCTGAAAAAGCTGAGGAATTTATTGAAGCATGGTGGGCTCAAGACGCAGATGAATCCACAGACTTATACCAATATATTTGCATAGATAACATAAAGGTGTGTTGTCCTAAACAATTTTATGGGAAAGATTGTAGACCATGCCGTGGTGACCATAAGAACTTATGCAGCGGGAATGGAAGATGTCGAGGAGATGGGACGAGGAAAGGAAACGGTACATGTATCTGTGACCCCGGCTATACCGGAGATAACTGTGATCATTGCTTACCTGGTTATTACACATCATACAAGGATGATAATAAAATGCTTTGCTCACCGTGCCATCAATCTTGTATGGGAGGGTGCCGGGCAGGCACGCAAAAAGACTGTGTGGCTTGTAAACCGGGCTTTCTATTTGATTCTGATGAAGGTTGTTTAGACATCAATGAATGTGAAGATTTAAAACGTTGTAAAAAAGACCAGTTTTGTGTAAATTCTATTGGTTCCTTCGCCTGTTTAGTTTGTGATAAAGCTTGCGATACATGCCATGGAGACGGTCCCGATTTATGCAGAAAATGTGCTGAAGGATATTCAAAGAAAGGTGAATTCTGTATAGCTGACCGAGAAGACGAAGATCCGATGCAAAAAATGACTACTACAAGGTAAAGATCAAATCAATTTATTTATCGTGTAATAGGTTTAGACTATTCGTTAAGAAATCAATTTTATTCTTTTATAGATGAAATTAATGATTTTAAGACTCATCTGTATAAAACATCACATTCTAGAGTGCTGTTCTGTTAATTCATATCCTTCGCATTATGTGAATTTGTTCTCTGTCTGTATATTGAAACTGAATATCAGCAGATACTGACAATGTCATCTAAGGGGGGTAAAGGGTCCTACTGAGCGTACACCTTTGGGGCCCAGGCCAAGCTTGCCTGCAAGCCGACTTGCAAAACAATGGACAAAGATCTGGCATAAGCTTTCCTTTTAGGGTTGTAAGCTCACATAGTAGTCACATTACTATCATTATCTTGAAAAAAAAAAACAAACAATTTTTTTAAAAGTTGCAGCTTACTTTGTCACTTTAAAAAAAAAATTTAGAACTAATTTATTTTTTTGGCACACATACATACTGTGACCTTTAGGCTTAACGTTTGATTCCAAGGTTTATTAGATACTAAAATGGAATACAACTAAATATTTCTTAATAGTTACTATAATAAATGAAATTTCTTACAGAAACGAGGAGTTATAATGTTACCTGATTAAGTGTGGGCATGCTTTTGAGTAGTAGGTAATTTATGTTTTTTTTTTGGGTGCTGGGTTTTTTTTTTATGTATGATATATTTACACTTTTTTCATAATGCAATTAATACATACATGTATTATGTAGTTACTGATCCTGAAAGTTTGTCTGTAGGATCAATAATATGTATGGGGCTATATTTTTCCATTGTTTTTCTATCACATATTTATATACCTATGTTAAAGGAGTTTGTATACTATTAAATAAAATTCTATCTTTATGGTTGAAGTATAGTGGTTTAATAAAAAAAAAAAAATATTGTTTTGTAGATACAACTAGTTTGATCACTTTTAAATCAGGTTTTTAAGCATAATAAAAATTCAAATAGATACATTTATTAATCCTTTTTCTTGTTTTTTTTTTAATATATGCAATCATCTCGGTTTTCTCATTAATTTGGGTTCATTCGTATCATATAAACTGTCATATATATAATTTTAAATAGTAAGAAACTTCATTATATTTTATTTTTATATATTGCTGTTACATACTTTATATTTTTTTTATATTGTTATATAAGAGGACTGATAAACTACAACTAATAAAAAAGTGATTCTTTAAGGTACATGACTTACGTGGGCCTGATCATCGCGACCGGGATCTTACTTCCGAGGTCTACCACCCTGGGGAGTCTTGTGGGAGCTATGGTGTTATCCTACATTATAGGTGCGGAGTACTATTGTATGATAAACGGACATACAGGCCTTGTCAATCTTAAGGATTTCGTCCTGACAAGGATGATGCATACCTAGACTCTTAGACTATTTTAAGTATACGCTATGTACCCGTACGACCTCAAAGTTTGGACCTCATTTATAAATAGGTTATGCTTATCGCAGTCCACTGCTGGACTAGGCCTCTCTCAATGTTGGCAGACTGGCCTACTGTTTCCATGCTGGCTAGACGGGTTGGTACAGGGTATCTTGTGCGTATTTTTCCGTTAGTCGCTTCTTACGACACCCTTCGTATGAGATGGGATGGTGATACTTGTATTCTTTCTCTGGCACCACACATCTCTTTCTATTCAAATGTCATTCCCAAGCTACCCGCAACGACAGTAATTTTTTTGACATAATTATATATAAATTATGCCAAAAATATTATGCATAAATATCATTAGTCTAAATTACCATATGCCAAAATATTTTATGGTTATTTAAGGTCGAGTGGGTGATTTTGTCAGGGTCCAAACAAGGGGGTTGTATGGGTGCGTTTATATGGTCTAAGGAATTATCATTCTAGATATAAGTAGATAAAATAGTACTGTTTCTGTTAGTTGTAATTATTTAAATTAGTCGCGTTCTTCCAAAAGCAATTTTATTACAATCTTGAGATGATATAATTTGCTATGTTATAAGTTTTTATCATTCAGATAACAGTATCATGTTATAAAATTGGATTACAAAAATATTATCATTATTTTATAGTTAATTTATTTAAAAAATATGTATAATGGGTTTATCAAAAAGACTACGGATTTTTCTAAGTTGAAATAAAAACTGGTGTTATAATTTTTTTCAATTTGAATTAAAATCAGTTTTTAACGGATTTTATCGCGATTTATTTTGTATTATTGACTTTTATTCCGACGTTTAGGCTACTTTTCAGCATCCATTGTTACGGTTTTATTTAAAAAAAAACAGCTAAAAAATATGGCGCTTTTTAACAATACACGTAGGTACAAAGTTATGTTAAGCAGTTTTTAAAGTATTTTAATTGTAAAAAAATGTAAGTAAATATAGTAAATTTATTCAGTTTAGGTACATAAAATATACTATTATAAAATACAGAGAAAATACACACACATCTGTATAGAGCCATTACAAAATTTGTAGCTTGGAATGTATTGCCTCCATAATCCTTAGGGGCCCATCCATAAATTACGTCACGATGAAGGCGAGATTTTTAGGTCAACAAAGTATGATATTGTGTATTAATTTAATCAATGCATGTCATGCCATTCTCTGAGCCGGCTTGCAACTGTGATGCGGCTGAACTTCGATATTTTCCGTGAAGCGACTGCCACATCTGACCTCCTCCATTGCCGATATCAAAGTTTTGCAGTTAAAGTGGTCTGACTTTTTAGAGGTCCAACTATCTATGTATAATAATAATAATTTTAAGGTGTTTTAGTATATTTATTTAATTTTGAGCAGGTGGAACTAATATTCTGTGCAACCAATTTGTGTCATTTATTTATCGTTAATTTTCTACGGTTCACAGTGTAAACGTATTTAATATTTAGACTAACTAGTTATTAAGTATATCATTTGATAACTTTGTAGTATAGGAATTTAAATGACCTGAGGAAGGCCAGATCGAGAGAGATGGCCCTGGGTCGGCCGGTGTGCGAGGGATATGCCTGTCAAGTTAATCTCACCTTCGGCAACTAAAAATGACCCACAGGTGACGCCAGGTGCGGCTTATCCGAGGGGATTTTTCGTACGTAAAAAAAAGGAATTTAAATGAACTAAACGATTATGGTTTTAAATCGATCTTACATGATAATTTAATTGGATTTACATATTTTGCTCATGAATACATTGTATTATTAGATTTACGCAGTAAAGAATATTATTCTATTATGTGTATTTTAATAGTGGTTAAGTGACTATTGCATGGATGTCGTGTATGCATGTTTGATTTAAATTTTATTAAGTTTTCACATTTCTCTATGGCAACACCAGTCTCATCTGTCCCAAAATTTACTTTTACTACTTTATTGTTGAAAGGATCATCCTTTAAATACGTTACGAATGACTTAAGTTCTCCCGTAATCAACCTCTATCAATCAATAAATATCACGTTCTCTGCTGTTCGTAACTACAGATAGACTGTTTACTCTACCATCTCACAAGATTTTTACTAAATATCTCTACTAAAATAACATAATTCGCGTACAGTTTACACTTGAGAAAATATTCTACTCAAAATGCATGTTTCCACAAAGTTTATTAGTGTAACATAATCGGTTTATTCTGCGCTTTGTATAACAATACG
Source organism: Eilema griseolum (assembly GCA_963662185.1). Lineage (NCBI taxonomy): Eukaryota > Metazoa > Arthropoda > Insecta > Lepidoptera > Erebidae > Eilema > Eilema griseolum. Next base: position 4,045,132 of record OY759232.1, read on the forward strand.
TAATATATCTTCGTTTGGGACAAAATGTCACGCCGAAGACATTTACATACAGTCACGGCTGTCAATACACGATTATGTGGCGACCGTGACACGATTTTTATGTTCTTACAAGCACTGACAGGTTTTTGAAGTGCTGAGTCATGAGATATGCGCGGGTTGAAAGCATGTTGTCTCTGCAGATGGTTGAGTAGCCTTGACGTGGAATGTTTTACGCTGTTATTTTTTACGTCACAAAGTTATTACAATGGGCACTCATTAACGTAGGTTCACTCTAAGTTCTAAACTCACTTAGCGACGTTAGTAGTGAACTGGTTGTGGTTTAAACAGACACGCTGTTGATCATAAGTCAAATGTTTGAGTTGTGACAATTGATCAAGTTAGTAGAACTGACCATAATCAGAAAATAACGCAATTACTCCATAATTTTAGATTTCCAGTGTCAACTAATCTGAGTTATTAAGATTTAAATAGTTTCAAATGTAAAATAAATAATTATGGAATATGGATAGCCGCTTAATAATATTTTACATTTAAAATAATTTCATTTAAAATTAACTAAGCGGTAATATATTTTTAATTCTGATCATTAGGAATTATCACAATTGTAAATTAATTATAAATCGCTAATCGCTCATGGCATAAAACCAGCCGTCAATCACTACCCACATCGGTTATGTAAAACTAAGTACCTGCTATCTGCTGTCGTGTATTACGCGAAAGTGGAACTGAGATGACAGTGAACCTTCCACATACTGCTACTACAAACTTTCGATGTATATGTGGGTATTTGTGAAAGTTTTTTTGACACTAATGACATTAATGACAGTTCGTTCTCGTTAGTTGCGTTGTATTTATATCGTTTTATTGTAATATTGTATCGCTAAGTGCAGCTCAGTTATCTGTCTTAATATTTAACTTTAGAAGACATAATTGAATTGCGTAGGTGGATGGGGGTGACCTTTAGGTACTGTGGAGTATTAAGATAAAGGCGATTTCACCAGGAACATTCGAGGAGCAAAAAATACCCAAACAATGTAAACAATTCGAATACAATCATTAATAAGAAACCTTATTAATTAGCACCCCTTGTAACTAAACCGATAGCGAACATTTTGCATATTGTGCGATTTTCCTTTTTCATTTGAACGCCCGTTTTCAATTACAAAGCTTCTAAGTATTTCTCTTCCTTCCCATATTTTTTATTTTTTTTATTTAGGACACGTCAATTAGACTTCGCCTTGCCTGATGGTAAGCTGTAGGCAAAGTCCCAGAAAAGAGGGTCACCATTACTTACACATACCGTGTGACAATGGTGACACTCAGCTTGACGGCCTCATCATATGCTTTTCACGCCCCCCTTTAAGGACCCGGGACTGTAGTTGATTTATCTTGCCTTATATGGAAGTAACTGCTATGATTCAACCTTGACAGACGTTTTGACAGAGCCTCTACCGTCATACAGGTACAAGTACAGGTACAGGTACAAGGTTTACTGGGAGCACTAGTGTTATCATCGTAACACAAATGCTCCCAGTAAACCTTCGCCTTAACATTGCTGGCAAACTTCTCGTGTTACGCCATCAATTGCAAAAACAGACAAAGCTCACTAATGGTGTATGTAATGTACCTATGTGTTATGTTAGTACTCATTAACGCTTACTATGAAGAGTTTACTCAAATCACCTCAATTATTTTATTTAATATTAATCAACTTAAAATAAGACTATGAAGGTTATATGAAAATAAGTCTAAATAAAAAAAAACTGCTCACGTATATTTATAAATAACATAACATAAAATCTGTGAATTGTGTTGTCTTCATTAAGTTGAATACACCTAGAATAATTTAAAATTGTGATACCGATTTCTTTTAACCTAATAAATTATTTGTATTTAAATAACTGTATTTTTATTATATCCACATTATTTTTACCCGCTGAAATACATACTAATCCTAGGGAAATTACCCTACCATCGAGACGTCTGTCACGTCTGTTTTAAAGTACAATATTGACCATAACTACAACTGTACTATGTGACCCATATTGTTGAGTGTAAATAACCACACCGAACCACCTGTACCATTAGTCAGTATCATTGATGGTACAATTGGCACTGATTTATCCCACTAGTACAATTGATTGTACAATGATATCAAATATCCCGAATATTATTTTTGAAAATGGTACAAATGGCACTGATTTATCTCACTCTTCGAAAGCGTCTCAATACCTTTTCCTGGTCACCTAGGTTTACGTGGTTTCGTTGTAGGAGAGTCTAATATAATACATCAACTGTAAAACGCAATCCTTCTTAGTAATATTTTGACCTCCGTGGCGAGCCGTAGAGCATTCGACTGCTATGCAGGGGGCGCGGGTTCGATTCCCGCTCAGTGCAAATGTTTGTATGCATGAATATGTATATTTGCATTGGTCTGGGTGTTTCTATGTATAATATGTATGTATTTACGAAAAAACAAAGTATCTAAGTATGCTTATCTGTATTCTAGATCCCATAACACAAGCTCATTAAGCTATGCTTACCATGGGTCTAGATAGCGTTGTGTAGAATGTCGTGGAATATTTATAGATATTTATAAAAAAATATATTTATTGTTTCCTGGCCACAGAAGGTGTTTCGGAGGGTAAATAACAAACAACAATAACACCAAACAATATTTTTGACGGTATAGTCTTGGCAATATATTGAGTGTGTAAATGTGTGTGTGTGTAGTTCGCCTTTGAACAATAACTACGCACATTTCTCGATGGTCTGTTTATGTGATACGCGTAAACTCGCCACGCTGAGTACATTCTAAGACATGTTAGAGGCAGAACAAGAACTTGTTTAACTAGTTTCGCTTCCGCGAACATTCTGCACTAAGTGGACACTTAGCGAGGTGCAGTGTTTATTTTTAGTACCGAACTAATGGATATAAGATGTTGAGGATTTTTATGGAATCGGTAGTAGGCACAAAGTTTCGGTACTCACAAGGTATTAACATCAACATGTTACTGACCGTATGTTACTATAACCTTTTCAACTCGTTCATTAAAATAAATTTGACCATAATCCCATTTGATTTAAAAAATTCCGTCGCCATTTTTTGAGAAAAATTAGGCTGGTTGACAATCCCATACTCGCAGGTAGAGTGGAACCTCTTAGCCTTAGGAGGGATTTTGCCTCACTGTGTGTGTTCTACCGCCTATACAATGGTTTGTGCTCAGATGAATTGTTTGACATGATGCCCGTAGCTACATTCTATCATCGCACCTCTCGCCATAGGCAAGGAATTCATCCCCACACATTGCGACCTGAGCCGGTGCGCACTGTACGGTATGAAAGAAACTTCATCCCACGCACACTCAAGCTGTGGAATGACCTCCCTGCTGCGGTTTTCCCAAGCGCCTACAATATGGGGTTCTTCAAGAGGGGCATCAGAAGGTTTCTTCATGGTCGGCAGCACGAGTGTGACATCCCTGATGTTGCATACGTCCATAGGCCACGGTAACCGCTTCCCATCAGGTGGGCCGTGTGCTTGTCTGCCAACTTAGTGGTATAAAAAAATAAAAAAAAACTCCTATCGAGGTGGGGGAAATTATATTAATAAATGTATTTTAGTGATAAAATAAAGCAAATAGATTGATTCCCGAAGAAATTTATAGACAAATGGTTGTATAGAGTTTTACACACATACATAACATAACATAAACTCACGCGTATATCCCCGAACGGGTAGGCAGAGGTGCTAGCTCCCACATTTCGCCAGTTTATGTTTAGGTCCCAATAGGTGGCGAGCCTATTGCCATTAACCGGGCACTTATAAGCCTGCGATAAATACACACATAACTTCCAAAAGCATCGAAAAGTCATAGGTGTATGCCATGGTACAACCTGGAATCGAACCCGAGACCTTGTCTCAGCAGTCCATTACCCATACCACTAGGCTACCACGGTTACATACATACATATAATCACGACTTTATCCCCGAAAGGTTAGGCATACATGAATTAACACCCACATTTCACCATCATTGTATTCGGTCCCATTTATTAGGGGGTGAGCCTATTGCCGTTTTTCGGGCACTATTGTTGACTCGAGCCATGCATGTGTGCCTGAGTCTGGACTGATGTTGCACAGTCCTATCCCTTAGTCGACTTGTACGACATCACATGGGAAGAGATGGGGTGGTCCAAATTCTGCTCTGCCGGAAACCACGCAGAGTTTTAAACCTACAGATATTTATTTTAGTTATCAAGTGTCGTTAGTAATCATATTCTGTATATCTCGGTATTTCCGTCCAATTGAGCAGTTCGACTGGGGAAGTACCTCCGCCCTACAGAATACCGCGGCTATAATAACTTCGTGTTGTGTTCCCAGCGGTAAGTAGGTTAGCCAGAGCTCACTGGAGAAATTGTGCTGTCAGTGGGAAGACTAAAGGCGTGTCCTGCTTTGTCTTCTACACTGACGGCACAGAAACTCTGTATTTACAGGGTTGGCAGCGCGACTGTGACTCCTCTGGTGTTACAAACGTCCATAAGCCACGGTAACCACTTTCCATCAGGTGGGCCGTGTGCTTGTCTGTGCTGCCGACATTGTAAGAACAGAGATTTTCTGTGCCTTCAGTGCAGAACACAAAATCAGGACAAGCCTTTTGTCTTCCCACTGACAGCACATAAACTCTCCAGTGAGCTCTGGCTACCCTACCTACTCACCGCCGGGAACACAACACGAGGTTATTATACTCGTAGCCGTGGTATTCTGTAGGGTGGAGGTACTTCTCCAGTCGGACTGCTCAATTCGGATGGTATGATAGGAATGCTGTTCAAACCTACGATAAAGTACAGAATTTTAATATATTATTATGAACCTAGCAGCACTCAAAATGTACAAACTTAATTAAGTTAGGTTAAGGCAGAGTCAAACTCGCACATCTTGTTTTTATTACTACAAATATGCTTTACAGTTTTTATCTATCATCTAATCGACTCAATCCGGTTTTATTCAATTAGATCTATTTCGTAAGCTGCTACCGAAAGCCAGGAAGCGGCGGCAAAAAAGAAAAATAACATAGTTTCGGCGGTTCTTTAGGCACCCACAGCGAATTACTACGGGCCTCTGAAACCGTAACAAATTATATTATCATTTAAATTCACAGATTGTTCAGAATTACAAGAATATTTTTTAATAATAAACAAGTATAGATATTCAATCATTTCTTTTTTTAATGGAGGTAAAAATAAAAGTAAATTATTTGCGTCAGATAATTTACTTTTAATATTTCAATTAATAAGGAAGGAAAAGCCTTATTAAAGAAATCGGACAGAGGCTCATCGATGCGACACTCGTTCCGGGTCGTTCCTGGTCCAAAGGCTGGCCATGGCCACCCAACGTGGCGACGCAGCAATTGTTATGGGCACTTTTGCACCGGGAGTGATTAGGGGTTATTTGATTAGTAGTTTTGACATATTGTATTAAAATAAATGTATCTATTATCATATAAAAAAAAAGTACATTTAACTAAGTTTATAAGGATAATAAATATCTAATATAAATACTAGCCGCGTGGTTTCCGGCAGAGTAGAATTAGGGCCACCCCATCTCTTCCCATGCGGTGTCGTACAAGGCGACTAAGGGATAGGGCTGTTTAACATCAGACGTATATACAGCTCAGACTCAACCTCAGATGCATGGCTTGAGTCAACAATAATAGTGCCCGGAATACGGCAATAGGATCACTCCCAATTACGTGGGATCGAATACAATTATTGGTGAAATGTGGGTGTTAATTTACCTCTGCCTAACCCTCCAGGGATAAAGGCGTGATTAAATGTATGTATGTAATAAATACTTAAACAATAAGAATAAAGTTGGTACCTAAATATTTAATAAAGGTCTTTCAATGTCACTTATTCTATGAAGTCTATCACTTAATTGAACTATGTTAATTGAACTTCAGTATTATGTTATCTGTGAAGGTGGTGAATCTACCCAATTACTACAGAGAAAGTTATAAAGTCCCACACCATGTCAAATGCGCGGGAAATGAAGTAACATCCTTTTCTTAACGTCGACGAAAAAAGTCAATTATGTAATACTAAAAAGTAAAAATATTACATATCAACAACCTGTTATTTATATGGCTAAGTAATAATTACGCTGCATTACTTAATTTTATTACTGTACTTTTATCAATTCCCTATACTAATTAGTACTAGATACTTAGCTAATCTATACTATTATATTAATGTTATAAAGCTGCAGAGTTTGTTTGTTTGTTTGTTTGGTCTGGAACTACTGGTCCGATTTGAATGATTCTTTCAGTGTTGGGTAGTCCATTTATCGAGGAAGGTTTTAGGCTATATATCATCACGCTACTACTTAAGGGAGCGGAGCATTGATAATAAATGTTAACATAGCCGGCAATTTTTCATACATATTTTGAAGACTAAAACATACGGGCTCAAAGGGATATGAAGCTTCAAAATATACCCCGGGCGAAGCTGGGGTGGGTCATTACTTATAAAAGTAATAGATAACTGGTAAAAGTCTCATTATATGGGTTTGTAATCTGTAGTAGAAGTGCTACTCTTGGTAATTTGATAAAATACTGTGTATTGTCACTAAGTTATTTTACTTTGCATTGCCGCGTGGTTTCCGGCAGAGTAGAATTAGGACCACCCCATGTCTTCCCATTCGGTGTCGTACAAGGCGACTATTTAACATGAGACAGATATAAATCTGAAATTCTAATCTGAAATTTAATGTATACTTCACATCTCTATTACTATAACTGCTTCTATGCTACTCAAAGGTTTGCTGGGAGAGAACTCATTGAGTAAAGCTCGCCTTTTTACATATTTCTTTTTTTTCGTGTATGTTCTTTGTACCTGCTAGTTGTGTGCAATAAAGAATAAAATTAAATAAGAAAACGGAACGCAGTTAGACTGGAAAAGAGGTCCCCGGAAGCCGAGTTGAAAGATTCATATGCGACCAGAACTTACGCAGGGATGATGACAACATAGGAAAAGGTCATAGCTTTGGCATAACATCAATAGTAAAATAACATATGCATACATATAATCACGCCTCAATCCCCGGAGGGTTAGGCATAGGTGAATTAACACCTAAATTTCACCAATCATCGAACTCGGTCCCACGTAATAGGGGGTGAGCTTATTGTCGTCTTCCGGGTACTATTGTTGACTCAAACCATGCATCTGAGGCTGAGTCTGGGCTGTATATTTCTGTCTGATGTTAAACAGCCTTATCCCTTAGTCGACGACACCGCATGGGAAGAAATGGGGTGGTTTTACTTCAAAAACCGCGATAATATAATATTTATACAGAATCAAATTGCTAGAAAATTTACCACAGAGATTTCACTGCGCGGGAATAGACACTGTATAGATTATAAATGGTTTATAAGTCCAGCAAAAAGTGTTATAATACTAAAACATGTTGTTGATGAAATCAGGAGAAAGGTGCTTTCAGTGTATATAAGTACATAAAGGCTAAAGACAATGCTCCGATGGAAAGTAATGCACAATTTCTATTGTCGGTTATGCCGTATGGGAAAAGTTTCGTAACGCAACAAAAAATTTACAGTTTTGTTATATTTAATTACGCTACGGGTTGAGTTTACTTGTTCAGCGAATCACAAAGTAACGAAAACGAGATTGTAATCTTCGTGTTTTATAATTATTAGTTTTTGTGCTTTCTTACACATAGTTAGACAAGATTTTGTTTTTGCCTGGACGTTGACGAATGATGTTCAAGAGATCCTCTAATTTTTAAAGAAGTACTGTTGGTTTTGATAATAACGTTATTGTAACATTATATCAGAAACGACTCGGAATCAGTAAGAAATTTGAATTCCTTTTTTTATCTACAACATGCTAACTTGACTTCACTTCGTCTGAAGGTAAGTTAAAGGCAAAGTCACAGGAAAGAGGGTCACTATTACAGACACTAAGTAATGTTACAATGGTGGCACTCAGCTTTGCGGCCTCATCAGATGCTTTTTCACGCTCTGCTTAAAGGGCCCGGGACTGTAGGAAGAAGGAAACACGTGAGCTGGTAATAAATTCCAGGTCTTGGTGGTGCGGCATATAAAAGAGTCTCAGGGTCAGAGGTTAAGTTGGCATCAAGAAAACTCGGAGTGCTTAACAGGGCGAAGCAGTACTTCACTGCGGGGCAGCAACTCCTTCTTTATAAAGCACAGGTCCCGCCTCACATGGAGTACTGCTGTCACCTTTTTGCTGGAGCACCTGCATACCAGCTTGACCCCTTCGACTCAGTGCAAAGACGGGCATTGAGGCTGGTTGACAATCCCATACTCACAGGTAGTGTGGAACTTAGCCTTAGGAGGGATTTTGCCTCACTGTGTGTATTCTACCGCCTATACAATGGTTTGTGCTCAGATGAATTGTTTGACATGATGCCCATAGCTACATTCTATCATCGCACCTCTCGCCATAGGCAGGGAATTCATCCTCACACATTGCGACCTGAGACGGTGCGCACTGTGCGGTATGAAAGAAACTTCATCCCACGCACACTCAAGCTGTGGAATGACCTCCCTGCTGCGGTTTTCCCAAGCGCCTACAATATGGGGTTCTTCAAGAGGGGCATCAGAAGGTTTCTTCATGGTCGGCAGCGCGAGTGTGACACCCCTGGTGTTGCATACGTCCATAGGCCACGGTAACCGCTTCCCATCAGGTGGGCCGTGTGCTTGTCTGCCAACTAAGTGGTATAAAAAAAAAACGTATCGAAATTTTTCTATCCCCCACGGATTGTAACCAACACTACAATACTGTCATAAGACTTATAGTTTGCAGCATATATTTTGACACCAAGTCGCGAAAGAAACTAAGCTCTTCATTTTATCTATACAGCTATTTGTAAAGTCCAAGTCAATATCAAAATTAATTTATTCTGAATAGATTAATTTAAATCGGAACTTACAAAACGTCAATATAAAAAGAAATATGAAAGACTAGTTTAGCAAATGGAGTGGTTCAAACCACGGCTCCGACCTGAGAAGACCCCGCCAAGAAACTCAGCGGGTATTTTTTTTCGTCTATTTACAAACATTTACTAAGTCTACTTGGTCTAAATACAATAATTTACTTGAGTAGCATAGTTGAGCGAAAATCTCATTTTCAAACTTGTTTATTACGTAAGTATTCTTGTATAGGTATATAATAATAGCCTTTCTGACACAATTTACTCTTCACTGCATTTTAAATTTATTCACAGGTAGGTAAATCCCTAATTTCATTAGGCAGCTTTGTAAGTAGAAATTGTAGAGTGTAGATTGGAGATATTTAATAAAAATACTGGAGTTACATATTTTATATTAAATATCAATCAAATAGAGCCGCGTGGTTCCCGGCAGAGTAGAATTTGGGCCACCCCACCTCTTCCCATGCGGTGTCGTATAAGGCGACTAAGGGATAGGGCTATTTAACTTCAGACAGATATAAACACCTCAACAAAGTCTAGGGAACAAGATGACCCCAATTATTTTTTTTCGTGTAAATCTTGTTTTGCAAATAACTGGCAGCAAATAAATAAAAATAGAATAAAGTAGATTACAGAGTTGTTCGAAATTTAAAAATAAATTTAAATAAGTAATGATTTTCGAATATGGAGGGAAATTTTTAAAAGTGTTTGATTGTGCAGTTTCTCTGAGGCAAAATAAATTTTTTTTTTTTTTATTGTAAATAACGTTTATTATCAATAATATGTCTTTTACGTATGGTTTGTGCATTTTTGTGACTGTAGTCATCATGTCACGTCGTCATTTAAGTCGCGAAGAGATGTTAAGGGCTGTTGGTATGCTGCAAGCTGGACGAACTCAACGCGACGTAGCGGATGCTGTCAACACCCAACCAAGCGTAATTTGCAGATTATGGGCACGCTACAGGTCTACAGGGGATGTTGCCGAACGTCACAGGGGACGAAATAGGGTTACTACCCCGCGACAAGAACGTTTCTTGCAAAATTCCGCAAGGCGGCAACCCACGAATACTGCTCGTCAGTTGGTCGCAGGCCTCCAGTCTCAGCATCAAGTGGTTATTAGCGATCAAACTGTCAGAAGAAGACTACACGAAGCCAATCTTTATGCTCGCAGACCGCTTAGGGTTCCAGCTCTTCAACGTGGAAATCGAGGTCGTCGCTTATTGTGGGCTAACGCACATTTACAGTGGACCGACCATCAATGGGCACGGGTTCTGTTTTCCGACGAATCTTGCTTCGGTTTTCATCCTGATTCGAGAAGAGTGCGTATATGGCTAGTTCCTGGACGTCGGAGTCGTCTCCAGAATCCGCAAGAAGTTCATCCTTACCAAGGTGGAACAATCATGGTATGGGCTGGAATTCGCCTTTGTGGAAGGACCGACCTCGTTTGGATACGGGGCAATTTGAATGCAAACCAATACTTTCAGGAGGTTATACACCCCATGGTAATCCCTCATCGACAGCAGTTCGGTCAAGATTTTATGTTCATGCAAGATAATGCACGGTCACAAACCGCGAGGGTAGTGGTCAATGCGTTAAGCGAGCACAATATGACGACGTTGGAATGGCCTGCTCAGTCTGCCGACCTCAATCCCAAGAGCATGCCTGGGATTTGCTTGGGAGAAGAGCTTTCAGTGATTCTTTGGAAAATCTGAACACTGAAGAACAACTTTTTTTACACCTTCGCAGTGTATGGAGCCATATTCCACAGACGATGATTGACAATCTCATACTAAGTATGCCACGCCGTTGTCGAGCTGTTGCTAATGCTTTAGGAGGTCCTACAGATTATTAAAAACGTTTAAAGTACGGTTAATTACTGTATTTCTTACTACCTCGTTATTTTTGTGCCTAATCATAGAAGGTTGTAATACTCAATATTGGCACTATTCAATTCTTTCTTAAAAAAAACAAAAAAATTGGTATGAAAATGTTTTTATTAAAATTAAAATTAAAAACGGTATAAAAATACCCTTCTATCGATATAAAACACTCACTATTACAAGAAAGGGTTTTTAAATAAAAACTAGAAATGTCCTTGTTCCCTAGACTTTGTTGATGTGTGTATATACAGCTCAGACTCAGCCTCAGATGCATGACTCGAGTCCACAATAGTGCCCGAATGACGGCAATAGGCTCACTCCCTATTACGTGGGACCGAATTCAATGATAGGGATGCGGTATTCTATGGGGCGGAGGTACTTCCCCAGTCGGACTGTTCAATCGGACAGAAATACCGTCGTGTCCTACCTCTTAAAAAAGGCTAATCTATGATTGGTGATTTTTTCCTTAGCCGCAGTAACACCCCGTGTAATCCTCCTCAAAAGACACCCAAAAATATAATACATATTATGGCGTGTTTGGAGTCAAAATATATGTCGTTAACTATAACTCACACATGTGCCCAGAATGCTCAGATACCTTCACGTAGAGATCTCTCAAGGGCCTCGCTGCCTTAACTAAGGCATCGTTCAATTATGTATTATTACGGCTGGTGATAGCACGACTGTACTGTACCGTTGATGGGGTACTGTTATATTGTTGTTTTGTGTCTACGATACGATATATCGTGATGTGAAAATGAGATTTATTTAATAGAAATATCTCGACGATGACGTATAAAGTTATTAGAATTATTTAGTACTCTTAGTTACATGAACAAACATAGGTATATTTTTTTAAGTCTCTGTGGCGTGGTAGTGAATGCGGCCGCTACGCAGGAGGCCCGGGTTCGATCCCCGCTCCTTCACCTGTGCCTAATCCTCCAGATGTATGTAATATTGAACTGACACATATTTTGACGTTTATGACAGTTGATAATAACTTTTAAACTATCGCGTTCCATGATATACAATAATGTTAACGGGAATTAACGTGATCATGGAATGGGTACATACAGATTTATGACAGTAGTCAACGTATGTCAAACCACTCACGCTCTCCACCTTGCTCGCGGCGATGGTCCGCTGCGCGGATGCGTGGGCGGCCGGCGCCTCCTTCTGCGAGCAAGTAATGCTCGTGAAGGAGGAGGCGGGGCGGGAGCGTCAGCGGGAGCGACGAAGGATCGCAAGCCAAGCTGCCCGCGTACGAAGGTCTGCCAGGGTGACTGATGGAGCCGCCTGTCACCCTGGCAGAAGCAGGCCGCGGCGGCAGCGCGTCTGGCGCGCCTCCCCGTTTTCCGGGAACGAGTTGGAGACTCTGTAGTCCCCACACACCCGAGGAGAGGGCCAGATCGTGAGAGATGGCCCTGGGTCAGCCGGGGTGCGAGGGATATGCCTGTCAACCTCACCTTCGGCAACCAAAACGACCCACAGGCGGCATGCGTTTTAGTCGGTTCGAGTCCGACATAACCTCTTCTACCGGCTCCGGTGGGGAGGTTTCCGTGGGGATTTTGCGCACGTATAAAAAAAAACGTATGTCAAACCTATACATCAATCAATCTATTATATTGTACAAATGTATTGCTACGAGTCTAGAGGGCATGGAGTTCTGGTCTTAATTCTTTAGCTTACAAAATTCGTGCGACATTTTTGTGCCATGAAATTGGACCGATAACTATACGTAAAGTTTCTTTTCCAACTTGATTTATTCAAAAACATCGCAGCCCCTTCTAAACTTGCTAACACAACAAGTCATCGACTCTTCATTAAGAAATCTTGCCGTTTGCGACAAAACGGCTATAAGTAATAACTCGTACCCTAATACAGCACCTGTCCTTCCATATTGACGGCACTTAGTCAGACATGCGTGGGCGCAATCTGCCATTACGGAACGCGGAATTAGACATATGGTGGATATTTGCTTTAGAGTTGAAATGGAGGTTTTAATTTTATTTGTTCCTCCTGTATTAAATAGAATTTGAAAGTATTTGCATTACGAGAGGCAGAATTAGACTCATGGTGGATAAGTGCCTAGTTGAAATAGAAGTTTTGTTTTTGCTGTATTTAACAGAATTTGACAGTTGAATGAAGTTTTAAAGCATTTCATATGCTAACTATTCAAATCGATTAAAATATAGGAAAAATTGAATCGGTTCAGGCGGGTTTCGGGCGAATGTTCTGTGGTTTAGTGGTCAGAGCTTTCCACCCATAAGAGAAAGATCGTGAGTTTGAATCCCGCTTGAACCAATTCAATTTTCTTGTCTGCCACCTAAGTGATTAAGAGAGTGAAGTGATAAGTGAGTGAAAAAAGAGATTGACTGAATTACGCCAGAATGGTTGAAAAGATCTGCATGTTTGGTTGATGGTGGATGTGATCTCTACATCACGTGAACAAAGCTAGCTTATATTACTAATATGTTTATTTCAAACGGTACGTACCGTTAAACTCTCAAACAACTACAGAACGATAAAAAAATATGTTTGCATACTGATGTGCATGAGCACACAGAGAGCATCAGTTTAATGAGGCGAAGCAAACGAATAAATTGACAAAATATTTGCCATTTAAAAACCGAAAGGACCTTATTTATCGTTCAGCTTTTAATCTCGCCGAGGGCGCCGACACCAAAATCTGACATCATTTCTAAATGTGCTCTCCAAAGAACTGGAATCTTGTCAAAATATATTTGGAGAATATATAAGATGATGTCATTGAACGCTCTTTAGCTTGCTATACTTCGTATGTCGAAATGCGACGTCTTATATGGATGGATATTCTGCCCACCACTGTCTATCGAGGTAATGCGGTTGATTGTGTAACATACAGTAAGCTTACAACTCGCGCCATGAGAATAATTGTCGGTAATTCCGAAAATCAGTCTTAGAAAATAGTCGATTTACTCTGTGTGTCTGTGTTATGGTAGATATAAAGCGTATATTATGAAATGGGCCATGATGGTTCATAGCCTAAGGTCAATAATGTGTATGGTGATAGGACGTTGAATTAAAGAATTTCTTACATTTTAATGGGTAATGGACTGCTGAGACGAGGTCTCGAATTCGATCCCAGCTTTACCATGGCACATACTAATTGACAGCCTCTGTGGCGTGGCGGTAGTGAACGCGACTGCTACGCAGGAGGCGCGGGTTCGATCACCGCTCAGTGCAAATATTTGTATGCATGAATATGGGTATTTGCATTGGTCTGGGTGTTTCTATGTACAATATGTAAGTATTTACAAAAAAAAGTATTTAAATATGTTTATCCGTATTCTAGATTCCATAACACAAGCTAGTTAAACTATGCTTACCATGGGTCTAGATAGCGTTGTGTAGAATGTTGTAGAATATTTATTTATTGTTTATTTATTTAATGACTTGCGATGCTTTTCGAAGTTATGTGTGTATTTATCACAAGTGACCGGTTAATGGCAATAGCCTCGCCATCTATTACATTGGGACCTAAACATATCCTGGCGATATGTGGGCGCTAGCACTTCTGCCTATCCCTTCGGGGATATAGGCGTGAGTTTATGAGTGTATGTTACATTTTAAATTGTTTACCTGTAGAAATATGCCATTTATACCGATTTTTCAAAAGCATTCGATAAAGTGTCTCACAGTATTCTAATTGCAAAGTTACAGGCCTATGGCATCTCGGGATCCTTGCTTGGTTGGTTAGCATCGTATTTAAGTGAAAGAGTTTTCTCAGTTGTAGTTAATGGATATGAGTCAAATGTTAAGCATATTTCCTCCGGTGTTCCTCAAGGCTCGCATCTCGGTCCAGTCCTGTTCAATTATTTTATAAATGACGTTCCCGAATGCTTCCATTTCTCTGAGGTCTTTATGTACGCAGATGATCTCAAGTTTGTAAAAATAATAAAATCAGATCTAGATGTGGCTCACCTGCAAAGTGATTTGGACAGACTTGTTTCATGGTGCAAAAATAATGGGATGCTTTTAAATGCAAAAAAATGTTATCATATAACTTTTACGAGAAAACTTAAAATTCAAAATAACAGTTATTATATCGATGGTGACAAAATAAATGAGGTGGAGACTATCAAGGACCTTGGAGTACTGTTTGATAAGAAATTAACATTCACGCCACATTTAGACAAGGTCATTGCGAGAGCTTCTAAGTTGTTAGGTTTTGTGCTCAGAAATTGTAAAAGTTTTCGCAATACCTATACGAAAATTTTGCTATACAACAGTTTAATTCGTAGCACCGTAGAATACTGTAGTGTTGTATGGCGACCACATTTTGCGACACATGCATTGCGCCTCGAACGTATTCAGAAGCGTTTCGTTTGGCATCTGGCATTCTCGGTCGGTGTTACAAAAAAAATACGCTCTTATAGGGGTAGGTTGGAGCGGTTCCGCATTCAAACCCTAGAGTATCGTGCAAGGCTAAATGATGCATTATTTGCCTATAAGATTCTTCAACACCAAATTGATAGTCCTGGGTTGTTGGCATTGTTCAGGTTTAATGCTCCAACGAGATTACCTCGACGCTCAATTACTCCTCTTTGCCCACCGTTAAGGAGAACAGTTCTAGGTTCTAGTTCTCCTTATGCTAGACTTAGCAAAATTGTGAACAGTGTCAGCGACCTGGTGGACTTCAATTTTGACCCCATTCGCAAGCTGATAATGAGCCTATCCGACGACGTCAATTAAATTAATTTTGCCGCATTTATCATTTTCTTTTAGTTGATTGATTTTGTGTTTCTTTTTAACTTTTTCATTTTATCATTACTTTTCTCTAATTTGTAATTTGCATGTGGTGTTTATCTATAAGTAATTATTGCACTGTCCGTTGTTTGTTTTTATTGTAATTTGTAATTGTTTTAGTGTAAATAATTGTTGATAAACCAAATAAATAAATAAATAAATAAATAAATAAATAAATAAGGACAGTAAGTATAGTAATATAAGTGGTGATTACATATTTGAGCCGTTTGGGGTCGAGACTCTGGGATCATGGGGTCCAAGTACCCGCCTTTTGTTTAGAGACATTTTTGAACGTTTAATTGACACACGAAGTGGCTTACAATAGGGACGTTGTTGGTTATTTCGGGTTTTTTGGTACATTTCTTAGCATTTCTTAGCACAGCTCATTGTGCGTGTTTGTGTAAACACTTACGGGAAGTCTACAGTAGCATATTGCAGAGCATGGCCCATTATTGGCCAATATTTTCTGGAGACATAATGGCCAGTGTTCTGAAAGAGTTCATTTCCAATGGTGTTAAATGACCGGTGCTACGCGTGTAATGTAACAGTTGTAGCGAACGTTATGCCAGATAACCAAAACATCGTGGCCAAAGGCATGTACGAGTACATTACCTACGTTATGTATTAATGTAATTTTTTTTCTACCATTATTCCATCTAAAGCATCATTTTGTCAAGATACCTAAATAAATATGTATAAATAGACTACTACACGCGCTATCTAGACCCATGATAAGCATAGCTTAACTAGCTTGTGTAATGGGATCTAGAATGCGGATAAATATACTTAGATACCTACTTTTACGTATACCTACTCGTAAGTAGAGTGAAAAAAAAATTTTTTTTCGCACAATACCGTCACCGCACAAAAACGTCGGACGAGGTCGTCAAGGTATGGACTACCATTTTGGGATTGTCAACCCCAAAATGGTGCTTTTTTTATCTAGGACATGCTAATTTGATTTCACTTCGCTTGATGGTAAGTTAAAGGCAAAGTCTCAGGAAAGAATAGAATAGAATAGATCTTTATTTGCTAGATTTACCATCACCATTACAGACACTAAGTAATGTAACAATGCACTCAACTTGGCGGCCTTTTTTTTTTTTTTACGTACGCAAAATCCCCATGGATACCTCCCCACCGGAGCCGGTGGAGGAGGTTATGTCGGACTCGAACCGACTAAAACGCAATCCGCCTGTGGGTCGCTTTGGTTGGCGAAGGTGAGGTTGACAGGCATATCCCTCGCACCCCGGCCGACCCAGGGCCATCTCTCACGATCTGGCCCTCTTTTCGGGTGTGGGGACTACAGAGTCCCCAACTCGTCCCCGGAAACGGGGCTGCGCGCCACGCGCGCCACCGCCGCGGCCTGCTTCTGCCAGGGTGACAGGCGGCTCCACCTGTCACCCCCGAGTTGCCTTCGTACGCGGGGAGCTTGTCTTGCGATCCTTCGTCGCTCCCGCTGCCGCTCCCGCCCTTTCTCCTCCTTCACGAGCATTACTTGCTCGCAGAAGGAGGCGCCGGCCGCCCACGCATCCGCGCAGTGAACCATCGAGCAAGGTGGAGAGCGTGAGAACCCTCACTTCCAGGGCCGCCACAAGCTCCCGCCTCGGCGTCTCCCACGCCGGACACTCGGTGAGCGTGTGCGGACCTGAGTCCTCGCTCGCGTCGCAGTGATGGCACTCGGACGTTGGCTCTTTCTGCATCCGACGCAGATACTTTCCGAAGCATCCGTGCTCGGTGATCATCTGCATCAGACGGTACGAGAGGCTGCTGTGTGGCCTCTCTAGCCACTCCCCCATGATGGGTCTTACCGCCGCTACTACGGCGTGCCCTGCGCCTGGTCGCCCAAGTCGTATCTCCCATTCCGCCACCATTTCCCTGTGGAGCCGGGATCTCACGGCCCGAATTTCTTCGGGCTCGGGATCGTGACCCCGCTCCCGCGCCGCCTTTCGGAACCGGTATAGCGCCGAAAGGCACCTCGCTTCCAGGATCCATGGTGGCGATCCGGCGAGGAGTCTCGCCGCGTTGAAAGATATCGTGCGGTACCCCCTTATGATGCGGCACGCCAACTTCCGCTGCGGACGCTGCAGCAGGGGCATGTGCCGATCACTCAGGGTGTCCGCCCACACGGGACACCCGTACAGGGCCATGGACCGCACGACACCCGCGTAGAGTCTCCTGCAGGAGTCCTCCGGGTCCCTCAGGTTGGGCAGTAGCCGCGCCAGAGCGTTGGCTGTGCCCACCAATTTGGGGCCCAGACTTCGGAAGTGCTTCCCGAAGTCCCACCGGCCGTAGAGCACGATCCCCAGATATTTCATCTGGGGCTTGATGCCGATGAGAGTGCCTCCCACTGTGAGACTGGAACCAGGTGGTGGCGTGCGCCAAGGTCCATGAAAGAACATGGCCTCGGATTTATGCAAAGCCACCTCAAGGCCCAGCCGCCGGATCCGTTCCACGACTTGAGCAACCGCGGTCGTGGCCCTCAGGGTCGCTTCGCGGTATGTAGCCCCG
The DNA here is from genome assembly GCA_963662185.1 of Eilema griseolum. NCBI lineage: Eukaryota > Metazoa > Arthropoda > Insecta > Lepidoptera > Erebidae > Eilema > Eilema griseolum. The sequence goes on from OY759232.1 coordinate 4,063,279, forward strand.
CTCGCCGTCACTAGCGTGTCGTCCGCATAGCACGTGACGGCGGCGCCATCCGCGAGCTCACCGCGAAGCACCCAGTCGTATCCGATGTTCCACAGGAGCGGTCCAAGAACCGATCCCTGTGGAACACCGCACGACATCTCACGCCGACCGACTCCGGTCGCACTTGGGAACTTGGCGGCCTCATCAGATGCTTTTTCACACCCCGCTTAAAGGACCCGTGACTGTAGGAAGAAGGAAACACGTGAGCTGGTAATGAATTCTAGGTCTTGGTGGTTTGGCTAAGAAAACAGTCTCCGAACCCCTTGGATCTTGCTCGTCGAGTATATTCTGCACAATGTGAGGGTGACATCTAAGCCCTGCACTTGTTTTCCTACTTCACCCTCGCTTTCAAACGGATTGAATATATAAGGAAAGTGTCGCCTGCACACAACATGCAAAGAAAACAGTATTTGTAAACTTCCAAACAGTCTATCACATTTACTATTTATACTTTTAAATTACATCTTAAGACGTAACTTAAAGATATTGTTCGGCGATAAACAAAACATCTTACTCAAGGCCAGTCGGCCACTTTCAATTTCAAAGTAGCTAACATTAGCATAAACTTTTCGTATGAAGAGAGGACAATACGCAGGTAATGACAGTATTTCGCCTGCTCACATACTATTGCTGCTTAAATACCCAATATTTTAAACGTTATCAGTCAAAATCACGCAATGAAAGTTAAACTTTGATTTTTAACTCGTATTAAGATTGTTATTTGGTTGCAAGTAAGGTCCAGTTCATATTATTTGTCCGAAGAACCGGCCGCTAAAGTCAAAAGAGTCACATTGGCAGTCCTTGGGAGTCTGGGAAACGTGTGTCCTAAAAAAACTTGGGTTTACCTTAACAATGAGTGGGATGACCACGCGTTAGGATACGTTTTGGGATTTTTCAAGGTCAAGTTTTAATTGGGTATTAGATTGCATAAGAAACAGCAATTGCCTTTTGCAATAGTGATATTTGTGAGATTTCCTTCGTGTATGTGTGAGCATAATGGCAGTCATAAAATGAATAGATAAATCCCAAACGTATAAAAAAAACAACATTTGAAAAGGGTGAGTTATTTTATACCACTTAGGTGGCAAACAAGCGGCCCACCTGATGAAAAGTGGTTACTGTGGCCTATGGACGTGTGCAAAACCAAGGGAGTCACAGTCGCGCTGCCGACCCTGTAAGCATAGAGAGTTTCTGTGCCGTCAGTGTAAAAGACAAAGCAGGACAAGCTTTTGGTCTTACCACTGACAGCACAAAAACTCTCCAGTAGTAGCTACTCCTACTCACCGCCGGGAACACAAAACAGTGATATTATGGCCGCAGTATTCTGTAGGGCGGAGGTATTTCCCCAGTCGGACTGCTCAATTGGACGGAAAAACCGTCGTGTCCTACCTCCTGTTGGTTTACTGGTAGGAAACTGAAAGGAAGGAGTGTGTTTAATTAAAAAATATTTATGAAGCATATTTCTAATCTAGGTAATATTATGTTCTCAGATATCAAGTAGCTGTAAATGAGATCTGATATTCAAGAAGGCTATATGTACAGAGAAAGTTATAAAAGTGACACATTGAGTTACGAAATAGTACTTATTACAGACTATTACGAACAAAGGAGGGTTTCTTTGTTCACATATAATTCAAATAATGATAAAGGCAGTTCAGGTTATTTTAAACCAGCTGTGCCCCAGTTTTCAAATATCAAAATGGACTCGTTGCTTCCATAAGACGCATCACGATGTCATGTAGCCTCTATAACATTAAATATATGATAATTATAAAGTAAGTCGTGTCTGCACATTGCGAATAAAAAAAAAAAAATTGGGGTATAACATAAGTACTCCAAGTATTTTTTTAAATAATTTTCAGATATGTTTTAAATATATATAATTTATTATTCGTCAAATTAATACAATAAATCAAAACTGTACAACAAGCAATGCTTAGTCAAATAACCCGCCCCTTATCGCTACCGGTGTAAAAGTGCCCATAACACTTGCAGCGTTGCCACGTTGGATGGAACCTTTGGACCAGGAACTACCCAGAACGAGTGTCACCGGTCGCTTCGATAAGCCTCTGTCCGATTTCTTTAATAACTTATTAATATCTTTTCAGATTATTTAGATTCTAAACACAAAAAAAAAAGAATTCTGTCTATCACACATCTGTTTATGTTTGTCCGTCTTGGACGCAAAAACTACTGAATGAAATTTGATGCGGTTTTTTATGATAGATTTTAGTCAGTCTTACGTAAGTTTTGATAACTATCAATTGAGTAGAACCGACATCTATCCGGGGGAGCCCAGGACATCAGTTTAGTTTTACCTAATCCAGGAAACAGGACACCTTTCTTGTCCTAAACAGATTGTCTATGTCATGTATAAAAACACAGAAATTAGCTTTTTGATCAATTTTTAATTGCACCTAAATATAGCCATCTTAAGTACTTGTGCTCTACATTAGTCAAAATAAACATAACATAACATATCGCGCCTATATCCACGAAGGGGTAGGCAGAGGTGCTAGCACCCACATTTCGCCAGTTTATGTTTAGGTCCCAATGTAATAGGTGGCGAGCCTATTGCCATTAACAGGGCACTTATAAACCTGCGATAAATACACACATAATTTCGAAAAGCATTAACAAGTCATTGGTGTGTGCCATGGTAAAACCTGGGATCGAACCTGAGATCTTGTCTCAACAGTCCATTACCCATACCACTAGGCTAAGTCAAAATATATGTAAACTAAATGCAAGTTATTACTGAAGTCCGGCAAATAAGTAACGTAACATATGGTGACCCTATTTTAAAAAGTAGTAATTAGGCTGAGAACGGACCTGTTAAGGCTTATAAATGTAATGGGTTGGCCAAAAAGTCCGTGAACTTTTTGGCATTAGCGAACTTCGTTATTAAAACTTTTGTTTTTATCATTCTGTATATGGTTCGTGGATTTTTAATATTAATATTTTAGCGCGTATATCAAGATTATATATATTTGGGGTCGGCGCATTATGTAATTCTTCTACCAACCCTGTCAAATATCATTTCCTCAATCATCCTGCGTAGTCTTTTGTTAATTTAATAATAATTCTTATTGTTTATATAATAATTCTATTGCTGTGTGGTTTCATGCTAAGTAGAATAAGGACCACCCAATCTTCCCATACGGTGTCGTACAAAGGCTGTCTCAGATGCATGGCTGCAATAGGCTCAACCCCTATTACGTGTGACCGAATACAATTACTGCTGAAATGTGGGTGTTAATTCACCTCTACCTAACCCTCCAGGGATATAGGCGTGATTATATGTATGTCTCATATTCATGTAAGGGCCTTAGATTTAAATCCCACTTTAAGATTTCCATAAGTATGGTATTTAAACGTATATCATAAAGAGTACATTTTGTACGACAAAATAATCCAAATTCACATCAAAAATACTGATTGAGCACCAACAAACTACTGCAAGTAAGTAGTTAGTTAGCAACCAACCAACCAACCAATTATAAAAAAAAATACCACAAAGACATAATGCGGGAGCTCCGCTTAGTCTTCTAACCTAACCTATCCATTTCGGAGTGGGTGGTGATCATTCTGAACTTAATTAGATGCACAATCAGTATTTTTACTGATCGCGAAAATATTATCTTTTCCATAATGATTTCCATCAGATGTCAATTCTTTAGTTCGGCGTTATTTTATTTTATCCACTGTACACATAGACATTTAGATTGTCGTCTGTTTCAGTGTTTATATTTTTTTACCACTAGAAAATTTAACTATAGCAATTTTACTTATTTCATTTCCTATTGCCGTTTTCCGGGCACTATTGTTGACTCAAGTCTGCATCTGAGGCTGAGTCTGGGCTGTATACGTCCATCCATCTGGGCCCTATTAATTCACCTCTGTCTAACTTTCCAGGGATAAGGCGAGATTATATGTATGTATGTATTTAATTTCCATTTTGCTGTCATCTGAAATAACACAAAGTTAAAAAAATCTTTTTGGAGATTTATTGCGCTGATTTTGAAGTTCATTTCACAAAAGCAAATATAACAATGAAAATAAAATTATATTTCCTTATTCCAGATAATCGAACGCTCGTCTCTAATGTCGTCCTGTGCCAGGGCGAGTGGGAGAGACATCGAATAACCGAGGTAAATACAAACAAACTCTTTCTTCTGTCGCACCATTAAGGCCTGGAATCACCAGCTCACGTGTTTCCTTCTTCCTACAGTCCCGGGTCCTTTAAGCTCCTGGGTTGTATGCACTGTTCATCCTTATCACAGGTTGCTCTGCAACCTAGCTAGGAGCACACTACTTCATATTTGGAAATTTTAAATGTAATCAAATGTAAAATCTTATTCTGAATAAATATTATTATTAATATTAAGCGGGGCGTGAAAAAGCAAATGATGAGGCCGTGAAGCTGTCACCATTGCCGCATGGTATGTGTAAGTAATGGTGACCCTCTTTTCTGAGACTTTGCCTTCAACTTACCATCAGGCAAGACGAAGTCTAATTGACGTGTTCTATATGAAAAAAAAAAAAGAAAACATGAAACTTTTGTCTTCATAATATAATGGCGCAAAATTATAATATATTACTGACTGTTGTGAAGCGTACAGAAATATCTCGCGCCTATAATTTTATGTTCATGTCTTTTTAGTACTTTTTCGTTTTGCGTGTCTGCAGTTCTGCACCCACCTTTGTTTTGTCTTCATATGAGATAAAAAAATATTGCAGAAAGTAAATATTATTTTATACCACTTAGGTGGCAGACAAGCACACGGCCCACCTGATGGAAAGTGGTTACCGTGGCCTATGGACGTTTGTAACACCAGAGGAGTCACAGTCGCGCTGCCCAACCCTGTAAATACAGAGTTTCTGTGCCGTCAGTGTAGAAGACAAAGCAGGACAAGCCTTAGTCTTCCCATTGACAGCACAAATTCTCCAGTGAGCTCTGGCTACCCTACTCACCGCTGGGAACACAACACGAAATTATTATAGCCGCGGTATTCTGTAGGGCGGAGGTACTTCCCCAGTCGGACTGCTCAATTGGGCGAAAAATTCGCCGTGTCCTAACTCCTAATATTTAAAAGGAGTGGACAATATTAGAGTTTCCTGCCCGAACTGACAGTATGTTTGTAGAACAGAATTGAATAGATTCAAAAATATATGAGATTGATGAAGTTTGACGTGTGTCTCTGGCATCATAGCTCTTCAACGGACAAAGCGATTTGAACTTTGTTTTTTTTGTTTGATAGGTATATTACTCAGGAGTGTTCTTAGTTATGTTTGACAAAAATTGGTCCAAGATGGCCACCGCTACAAAATGACAGAGTAGATATTTTATCTCAACTCCCTCAATATGGGTACCAAATGAAAGGGCTTGACTAGTATATCAGTTTAAACAATGTAAAATAAAAATGAAATTAAAAATTTAAAAAGCCCCCGTCACAAAAAACATATTGGAAAGTTGAAAATAAGTTGTGTTACTTAGGCCTATAACTTTAATATACCTAGTAATACATATTTTGATGCAAGCCTTGTAATGTCGAGGGACCCTAACTGGTAGAGCACTACCTCATTGGAACGATCCAAGGTCCCCCCGGCAATCACAACGCCTGAATCAAAATATGTGTTACTAGGTATATCAAAGTTATAGGGCTAACTAACACCACTTATCTTCGAATTTTTAAGGTTTGTTTTTAGTGACGGGGGATTTTTAATTTTTTTAAGCTATTGCATAGCTTTTATCGCGTGCCTTGAGCGTGGGGACCGAATCCAGAAATTCCGTAACGAAAAAAACCTAACACCCCCAACTCCGAGCTCGCACGAATCGAGCCGAGCTGCTCCGAAGTAGCTCCGCTTAACGTAAGTAATTATAATTGCATAAGTTGTTAGTTTTCAAATTCAAATTCAAATTCAGACTCAGACTCAGACTCAGACTCAGACTCAGACTCAGACTCAGACTCAGACTCAGACTCAGACTCAGACTCAGACTCAGACTCAGACTCAGACTCAGATTCAAATTCAAATTCAAATTATATTATTATTTATTATAATTGCATAAATTCATAAAAAATGCTATGCAATAGCTTTACCGCGACAGTCCCCGAGTGCCACACGTCTTTTTATTGATTTTAAAAGGTTGTTTTTATATTAAAGACATTATTATAATACACACATCAACAAAGTCTAGGGAACAAGGACATTTCTAGTTTTTATTTAAAAACCCTTTCTTGAAATAGTGAGTGTTTTATATCAATAGAAGGGTATTTTTATACCGTTTTTAATTTTAATTTTAATAAAAACATTTTCATACCAATTTTTTTTTTTTTAAGAAAGAATTGAATAGTGCCAATTTTGAGTATTACAACCTTCTATGATTAGGCACAAAAATAACGAGGTAGTAAGAAATACAGTAATTAACCGTACTTTAAACGTTTTTAATAATCTGTAGGACCTCCTAAAGCATTAGCAACAGCTCGACAACGGCGTGGCATACTTAGTATGAGATTGTCAATCATCGTCTGTGGAATATGGCTCCATACACTGCGAAGGTGTAAAAAAAGTTGTTCTTCAGTGTTCAGATTTTCCAAAGAATCACTGAAATATCTTCTCCCAAGCAAATCCCAGGCATGCTCTATGGGATTGAGGTCGGCAGACTGAGCAGGCCATTCCAACGTCGCAATATTGTGCTCGCTTAACGCATTGACCACTATCCTCGCGGTGTGTGACCGTGCATTATCTTGCATGAACATAAAATCTTGACCGAACTGCTCTCGATGAGGGATTACCATGGGGTGTATAACCTCCTGAATGTATTGGTTTGCATTCAAATTGCCCCGTATCCAAACGAGGTCGGTCCTTCCACCAAGGCGAATTCCAGCCCATACCATGATTGTTCCACCTTGGTAAGGATGAACTTCTTGCGGATTCTGGAGACGACTCCGACGTCCAGGAACTAGCCATATACGCACTCTTCTCGAATCAGGATGAAAACCGAAGCAAGATTCGTCGGAAAACAGAACCCGTGCCCATTGATGGTCGGTCCACTGTAAATGTACGATAGCCCACAATAAGCGACGACCTCGATTTCCACGTCGAAGAGCTGGAACCCTAAGCGGTCTGCGAGCATAAAGATTGGCTTTGTGTAGTCTTCTTCTGACAGTTTGATCGCTAATAACCACTTGATGCTGAGACTGGAGGCCTGCGACCAACTGACGAGCAGTAATCGTGGGTTCCCGCCTTGCGGAATTTTGCAAGAAACGATCTTGTCGCGGGGTAGTAACCCTATTTCGTCCCCTGTGACGTTCGGCAACATCCCCTGTAGACCTGTAGCGTGCCCATAATCTGCAAATTACGCTTGGTTGGGTGTTGACAGCATCCGCTACGTCGCGTTGAGTTCGTCCAGCTTGCAGCATACCAACAGCGTCAGCGACGTGACATGATGACTACAGTCACAAAAATGCACAAACCATACGTAAAAGACGTATTATTGATAATAAACGTTATTTACAATCAAAAAAAAAAATTTTTTTTTGCCTCAGAGAAACTGCACAATCAAACACTTTTAAAAGTTTTCCCTCCATATTCGAAAATCATTACTTATTTAAATTTATTTTTAAATTTCGAACAACTCTGTAATCTACTTTATTCTATTTTTATTTATTTGCTGCCAGTTATTTGCAAAACAAGATTTACACGAAAAAAATAATTGGGGTCATCTTGTTCCCTAGACTTTGTTGAGGTGTTTACTAGTAGTCAGTGATACAGAGTGTAAATAGATATTGGTCTTTCTGTCTAGATATAACATTCTATGGTAACCCTATACAAATGCAATCCGCAATGCAAATATTTTTATATTTTTGCTTCTCTATTGCGTTCAATAAAACTGCGGGATATCTTTGCATAGATGTCATCGTAGTGCGTTCACAAACAAATTTATACAAACTAGGAATGCAAGCGAAAATAATCTTTATTTTATCTTGGTTATAAGCCTCAATAAGCTCTGAAGTTACGTTGTTAATAAGCAAATAAAACGAATTCATGGTGAACCAAGGACAATATAGAAGGCGGCCATGTTCCTTGTCTATGGTCTGAGATTTATGGCGGGAGTGCAGCTGTAATTTCGTAATCTTTATATTTTTCCAATTGTTAGTTATTTTTAGACCGGGGATGTCCGAGATTATTATTATCACAATGGTACATTTTTATTGTGAATATTTGACTAAAGAGTCGTATTGAGGCTTCACATGATTTCTTCAGACATGAATAAATTTAATATGAGTCAAATGGGATTTTTACTATAAATAATTGGATAGTTTGCCTCTTTGAGTCTGTGACCAATAGGTATGTCTTATTTCTTGTGTTTCATAAGTCCAAATTAAAAAAAATACAATACATACCTATCTCATCTTTCGTTATTAGAAAGTCCTAATAAGGAAAGATGAAATGAAAACTCGGCCATCAGGAATTTCGATATTAATCATTCGTAAATTATCTTATTTTCTTAAATTATTTTTAAATGTTTCTGATTAAGTTTGCTTAATATCTAATCTTTGGAATTATCTAATATTTGAAAAAAGTGCACACTTCAGTTTCTGAGAACCTTTCTGCAGCTTTCTACTTAGGTATTTATAATTAAAAATAAAAAGATTTTACAAAAGTCCAAACCCATCTAAAACATCATACTTTTAATCGTCTTTTTTATTTTTTAAAACGCGCTTAAAGCGTCAGAAATCATACACGTGCGGTTATACACATTCCTTTAATATTACCATAATTCCAGTGTCCCTTTATTTTTTCTGCGAATGAGCGAGCGTGCTGGACCGCGGGCAAAAACTATGTAATAACATGCAATTCCTGAACGCGCGATAAAATGTCAGTTTTTGTTTAAACCCTAGGCTTTATAGCGCAAGTAATGAAAATAATTTAGTAATGACAGTAAAGAGGTTGGCGACAAAGACACTGTACTCCATTTGGTAAGGTACTTAACTAAGCGTAAACAATCTTGATCTTTTTAAAAACTCAGTTTATTAATAATGTTCTGTTTAAAAACCCACTTTGAAGGCTAAAAACCGAAATCGAAATATTTTATCATTTTACGGTTTAACGTAAAATGAACTTTTACTTTTACATTGGCTAAATATTTACTGTAAGAGGTGTAAAGGCTCCCTCAATACCTTCTAAGACCTTCGCGGTAAGCTAACATTGTGAGATAATCATAGGAATATTTTTTTAATTCCTCCTCTTATATAGCACCTATTTCACTGGTAAAAAAATATTCACATGAAAATCTGTTGGAACAATCAATGCACACAGGCCTTAAATCATTATATTTTATACACAATGGTAAAAATCTCATACATCTGTAACCACGAATATACCACGAATATCAAATAAATTGATCGGCACATCAAAAGAATTTAATGAAAGCCATAAACTGAACTTCTTTTTTCTCTCGCCGTTAACTTGTACACCATAAACACTTGAGTGTTAACGCATTACAAGGACTACTCTATAAAGATAGTACTTCACAAGTGACAGCAGGCTATCCTGTGCCTATTCACGCAAAAAAAAAAAAACAGTCAAGTGCGAGTCGGCGTGCGTACTGAGGGTTCTGTACAAAATTGAATTAATTTTTATTGCATTGACCAAGAAGTTATTTTTTTTTACATCTTTAAGACGTTGCCGACCTAAATACTTGTTAATAATTTCAACGTGATACCTATACGCACTTTTGCGCATATGGTTTTGATAGACAGACATATAGCATTTTTTTAAATAGAATATTAGTAATCGCTATTACTAATATCCCCTCCAACTAAGCTAAATTGCTTGTACTAGGAGTGGGTTCACGTCGGTAGTGTAATGGCCAGGACTCGAACCCGGGACCTCTCGATCGTTAGGCCAACTCCTTAACCACTAAGCTACGAGATTTTTTGTTATGTGGGTAGTTACTTATATACAGTTTTTAAACTTTTCCCTTTACTTGTGCTATAAGATCATGCCAAATGTCATAATTCTAATTAAAAGGAAAGTGCTCGATTTCTTTGTATTTGGTTAAATTTTCGACATAAACGGTTGTACCACACTCAGCCTCAGATGAATGGCTCGAGTCAACAATAGTGCCCGGAATACAGCTTACTGCCGTATTCACCCCCTATTACGTGGGACCGAATACAAGTATTGGTGAAATGTGGGTGTTAATTCACCTCTGCCTAACTCTTCAGGGACAAAGGCGTGATTATATGTATGTAAACGGTTGTATCTTTTGATGACGTTGACTTAGAAGTGTGATTTTTTCACATCTTCAAGGCATCGTAGAGTTAAGTATTTGGTTTTACCACGCATTACCAAGAAAAAGGTTAAAAAACAGACAGACAGACGGCAAACGAAGTGTTATGATCCTATGAGGGTTAAATTTTCTCTTCTTGAGCTACGGAACCCTAAAAAATAAAACAAATTACAGTTAACACTTATACGTCTCACTTGATTATAGAATTGTATTTTATAATAATTTTTCAGTTGGCAACATCGTTCGCGAATGCTGGCTGGCGGCTATAATTATTAGTACTCGTCATTTTTTTTAAACTACCTGTCAAATGTAACTGGCGGGTGTTTTGAAATGTTATTATTATGTATTACAAGGTGCTATTATGGTATACAAGCGCGACACGTTAAGATGCGTCTCCGACCAATGCGCAAGACATTTTTAAAAGCTATAATATACAATGTAGATGTTTCTGGTCGGGGGTTCAAGTCCCGTCTGAGTATTTCACTTTTTCCGATTTTAATCGAGATGCTTATGATTATTTTTATGAAATAATTAGTAAATAATCGGTACAGTCTGCATATCTATAGTTATATAGGCATGGTGTCTTTATAGTGATCATTTTAGGGCAACACCAAGACCTGGAATTCATTTCAGCTCACATGTTTCCTTCTTCCTACAGTCCCGGGTCCTTTAAGCGGGGCGTGAGACCGCCAAGCTGAATGCCATCATTGTAACATTATTTAGTGTTTGTAATAGTGACCCTCTTATCTGAGAATTTACCTTTAGCTTACTATCAGGCGAGGTGAAGTCTAGTTGGCGTGTCCTAGATAAAAAAAAACCGGCAGGTCAAAATACTCGAAACTGGCGGGCTTGCATGTAATGTTTAATTGGTATAATACATAAACAAAATTATAATTTTGTCCATGTTAAAATCTACAAATTTTTAAATGGTCACACCGGTAAACCCCCTTAGGAGTCCTCAAAGGTGTAATATAATATAGCCGCTCCTTACTTCGAAAAATATGATTTTTGGTAATATCAAACAATAAATTAGCCCACCGCATTCCACTGCTGGAGATAGGCCTCTCCCAATGTGCATAATTTCGTCCGATCCTTCGCCACATACAGTCTATCTCATTCACCTTTTTCAGATCCTCAGTCCATCTGGCTAGGGGGTGTCCTACCTTTCGTTTGCCTTCTCGCGGTATCCACGTAATAGGGGCGAGCTTATTGCCACCAAACTAGTACTTTGACTTAGGCTCTATCATTCAGAACAGCCCTATCCTTTATTCGCCGTTTCAGACACCCACGGGAAGATAAGGGGTAGCCTTATTCTATTCCAATGAGAACAAACACGGCCATCTTAATGAATAAAAAAAAATCCTATAAGCCTCTAACCTAACCTATAACCATACTTAACTTAAACGAGAATGTCACCGTGACCTAACTCTGAGTATCTATGGTTCACACACGATGTTTTTCCACGTAACATAGACAACACAAATGACACAACATTGTCTAGGCGTGGCCGCGCTCACGATTGCCTCATCGCCTAGTTCCGCTACAAGTTTACATAACACTTACGAGAATATACGTATCGAATTTACAAAGTATTGGCATGTAGGACTGGCCTACTTCTTTTTAAAGGTACTAATTCAACTTCAGTATCTTCACGCTTGTAAAGGAAATAAAGTCATTACATACAGTCTGCTTTGCTTTATACGTTCTGGTAGTCGCTAAATGATCTGATGACCTAAAAATGTCGTATATGCGAATATTGGGCGAGGTATTCGAAAGGTTAATCTATTTGCCCCTACTCCGTCTTTGCACGGTTGGTTAATTTTTACTTTAGTGACTTCTGTCTAAGAGAAAAGCGTTTGATAAAAAGAAACTGATTTATGTTGGCACACAATAATGTATCATATAATTAATTTGAGTGTCACGTTAAATTAGTTTCTAAACTTAAATACTTATCTACTTATATAATAAGTTATTTTTACACAAGTACTGTATAATATATTTCGGTATATGTGTGTATAAATATGTAGATATGTTTTAGACATGAACGCATGTAATCTTTATATATTATATGGTTTAGATATTACTTAGTTATATTATTATTTTATATCTCGTAGTAAAGTATTGCTGTCACTTTTTGCTGGAGCGCCTGCATACCAGGTTGACCCCTTCGACTCGGTGTCAAAGACGGGCATTGAGACTGGTCGACAACCCCATACTCGCATGTTATGTGGATCCTCTCAGCCTTAGGAGGGACTTTGCCTCGCTGTGTGTGTTCTACCACCTATACGATGGTTTGGGCTCTGATAAATTCATTGACATGATGCCCACAACTACGTTCTGTCATCGCACCGCTCGCCATAGGCAGAGAATTCATTTTCACACATTGCGACCTGAGCACTACGTGGTATGAAAGAAAACTTCATCCCACGCACACTCAAGCTGTGGAATGAACTCCCTGCTGCGGTTTTCCCAAGCGCTTATAATATGGAGTCCTTCTAGAGGGGCATTAGAATGTTTCTACAGGTTCAGCAGCGCGAGTGTAACGCATCTGGCGTTGCACACGTACATAGGCCACGGTAACCACTTCTCATCAAGTGGGCCGTGTGCTAGTCTGCCACCTAAGTGGTATAAAAAAGAAGTAGATGCCTCATTAATCGATGCCTCCCATCTTTTCTCCTATGTTCCGTATTTGACTTGGTTTTTACTTTCAACCCGAGGAAAATTAAGTACAACAAAGCTTCGCCTTACAATCAGCAGGTACCGGCTGGCTTTTTTTTTTTTTTACGTGCGCAAAATCCCCACGGATACCTCCCCACCGGAGCCGGTGGAGGAGGTTATGTCGGACTCGAACCGACTAAAACGCACGCCGCCTTTGGGTTGTTTTGGTTGCCGAAGGTGAGGTTGACAGGCATATCCCTCGCACCCCGGCCGACCCAAATATACCGGCTGGCTAGTGAGATTGACTTGTAACCCAAAGATTACATAGTAAATCTTGATTTACCAAATTGTATTTACGATCAAAGAATATAATAGATCTCAGAAAATGAACTGGTGGTTCATTCCATCATAGCAAAAGATCGCCTTTACCACATTCTTTTGTATTCAACATATGACATAACATAAACTCACGCCTATATTCCTGAAGGGGTAGGAAGAGGTGCTAGCACCCACATTTCGCCAGTTTATGTTTAGGTCCCAATGTAATAGGTGGCGAGCCCATTGCCATTAAACGGGCACTTCTAAACCTGCGATAAATACAAACATAACTTCAAAAGCATCGAAAAGTAATTGGTGTGTGCGATGGTAAAACCTGGGATCGAACCCGAGACCTCGTCTCAGCAGTCCATTACCCGTACCGCTAGGCTGCCGCCAAACCAAACGTGTAAAATCATCTGAGCTGTGAATTCTCCGTAACCAATAATATTAGTTTTGTTCCTTTTTTTTGGTTATCTGGTCATAATCATAAAACCGTGTCTAGCGGAGGTTGGAGAGACAATTAGCACGAGTAAACCAAAGTTTGTTGCACCTATTATCTTCGGTTGGGTTTTGGGTTCCGTAGGCGAATTCCTTTGGGATTAGAGTCTTAGACATTGAGATTTAGGAGTCTTTTGGTAGGAAAAGAGTAATCGAAAATGTTCATTGAGTTTTCCAATTTGGAACGAGTATATTAAGTGTTGATGAACGACCTCCGCCCCTCATGAGCGCCGGCCTGGGGGTGACAGGTGGAGCCGCCTGTCACCCTGGCAGAAGCAGGCCGCGGCGGTGGCGCGCCTGGCGCGCCTCCCCGTTTCCGAGTTGGGGACTTTGTAGTCCCCACACCCGAAAAGAGGGCCAGATCGTGAGAGATGGCCCTGGGTCGGCCGGGGTGCGAGGGATATGCCTGTCAACCTCACTTTCGGCAACCAAAGCGACCCACAGGCGGCGTGCGTTTTAGTCGGTCCGAGTCCGACATAACCTCCTCCACAGGCTCCGGTGGGGAGGTATCCGTGGGGATTTTGCGCACGTAAACAAAAAAAAAAGTATATTAAGTGTAGCAATACAGATTTTTTTGGAATTAAAAAAAAAAAAATCAGGATGTATATTGAATTTTAAATTTCGACCGAATAACTATTTTTTATACCACTTGGTTGATAGAAAAGCACACGACCCACCTGATGGAATAACAATCTCAATAACAATCTTTTGGTCTTCCCACTGACACCACAAAAACTCTCCAGTGAGCTCTGGCCACCCTACTCACCGCCGGGAATACCGTCGTGTCCTACCTCCTACAGAAACTACAAACAAACACTAACAGCTTTTATTTTCTCTCAATGCTTGCAGGGTTGGCAGCGCGAGTGTGGCTCTCTTAGTTTTGTACGCGTCCATAGGCCACGGTGACCACTTTCCATCAGGTGGGCCGTGCGCTTGTCTGCCACCTAAGTGGTATAAAAAAATGTAAAAGTCTCCTTCATCTCTTTCCACCTATCCCTATCCTTAGCAGTCCGCATCCAATCTGTTCCTGATTTTCTCGTTACATCATCAGTCACTCTCACAAAAGCCAAATACATATGCAAGAACATGAGTAACAAGCTTTGGTTGAAAATAGTATGTGATGACTATGATGATGCAGACGTATCTTTATCCGCATTATAAAACACATATAACAAACTATACTTCGTGTTTAAAGTGTAATAAATCATTATATTCGTCAAATTAATACAACATATCAAAATGGTACAACAAGCAATGCTTAGTCCATGTACCTACTAATCAAATAACCCGCCCCTGATCGCTCCCGGTGCAAAAGTGCCCATAACACTTGCTGCGTTGCCACGTTGGATGGCGATGGACAGCCTTTGGACCAGAAACGACTCGGAACGAGTGTCACCGGTCGCCTCGTGTTTAAATAGTTCTGTGTATTATTTCCCAGAGTATTATAATTTTATATTATTCGTTAAAACAAGAGTCACATGCTGCGCAGGCGTCGTTTGAACTTTGGATGACCTCAACAGTTTCCTTGCGTCGTCGAGTTCATATAGGATTGAAGTTTGGACTGGCTTATATGGACGATATTTATTTTATTAATGTTTTTATGTATTTTGGAATATAAATGTTTAACAGTTAATATTAATATGTTATTTCAACATTTAAAATGTAAATAAGACTGTAACTAACTGTACATATTTCTTTTGCTAGAACATATGAATTAAGATAGGATTTTTAAAAAATCAGTACAGGCGAGATTTGGACCCGCGATCTTTCCCTTACAGGGATCCACTGAGCCACCGAACCTCGCCTGAAGCCATCCAAATCTTCCTGTTTATATCCGTCTTACGGCGACGTATTAAAATGCTAATAAAACACAAAAGTATTTACTCCATATAGGAGGAGGGATTTCATATACATCAAAGGGGTTTACATTTCGTCAGATTATTGCCGTCAGTTGGACACTTTTCTAAGGCCAGGGATTTTTTATGGTTGAAGGATTTTCACAAAACAAAAATGCAGCACACCTAATGTTAAAGGGTTACCATTGCTAATGAAGGCTTGGAGTAGTTATTAAACGTGTCACCTACAAAGAGAATTAAAAAAGAAAACATCATAGATTTAACCTAAATTTGATACAATACAACCAGTCATATCCGGAGTTTTCACCTCGGAGTCTGGTGTCCGCTTTA
Organism: Eilema griseolum; assembly: GCA_963662185.1. Taxonomy (NCBI): domain Eukaryota; kingdom Metazoa; phylum Arthropoda; class Insecta; order Lepidoptera; family Erebidae; genus Eilema; species Eilema griseolum. Next base: position 4,079,278 of record OY759232.1, read on the forward strand.
CCTGTCTGTAATAGATTGTCATTGATAATCTGTCAAATCTGTCAATTTTTGTGGTTGAGGTTTTCGTATCGATTAATCACTCATAATTTGGAAAAGTATTTTCCTTAGAAGTTCACTTTTAGATTCACGTTAATTACCGTTTATAAAAAAATGTAATTCATTTGCATTACGGAACCATAACCATTAAAATCACTCACACCTAACACTTTTTTATAACCGAACCGGTCAAAATCAATATTTGCGTACGATTCGTTGACTCTACGATTTTCAAGGAACGGAAGAAATAAAAAATGCCGGTAAACTGCTATTATGAGTGCTCACACGCGATTTGTAAATGGTATGCGCACACGCATGTGCCCGGCGCGTTGATGTCTTTTGTATGAAATATTATTGTGACTACTAAATGTAAGACAAGTAATCGGAACAAGAGTATGTCTACTGGTAGTTAAAATCTGAATTTAAGCAAATAGTAGAATTAAGCTTTTTATATATTTTTATGGTATGATGTTTTTTATTGTAATAATCTAGCAAAAAAACACGGAGCTTATCTGATGTTAAGTGGTTGCCAGTTGGATTTTATATATTTTTCACTTTATTTTTGGATATATATTATAGATTCTGGACTCTCTCTACTCTACTCTCCCTACTCTACTCTAACATGCTTGTTTATGAACTTCTTTCCATCATAAACTCACCTGGAAGAGATCGCATTTAGCGATAAGGCCATCAATTCAACCATAATGACTGTGATCCATGCTATTATGTTTTGTAATTTATCTATCTATCTATATATTTTACGAATTTATTCACTTTTGATATTTTTACTATTTATATTTATTTATGTTTGTATGTGTGTATATATGTGTATATTTGTGCCTATTGTCTGGGGGTATACATATTGTATACCTTTTTATATTAAATCTACACTTTCATGTACACTAGACATAGCCTCTCGTATTGCAATTCCTCTGTGCACTCCCCTGTTTGCTGGAAGAGAACTCAACTTTGAGTTAATCTCGCCTTTGTACATTATATCTCATCTTTTGTACATTATTCTCATCTCAAATGTCATTTATGTGTACAATAAAGTATAAATATTATTTCCTAGTGAAGTCAGGTCGTTAATTGTACTTAAAAAAACAACAAATGATTAAACGTCTCCTTCACATACTTATACATTATGTCCTGTCTCCTTCACATTTTTGATACTTTTTTTATACTACTTAGGTGGCAGACAAGCTGACGGCCGACCTGATGGAAAGTGGTTACCGTGGCCTATGGACGTTTGTAACACCAGAGGAGTCACAATCGCGCTGCCAACCCTGTAAGTACAGAGTTTCTGTGCCGTCAGTGTAGAAGACAAAACAGGACAAGCATTTAGTCTTTCCACTGACAGCACAAATTGTCCAGTGAGCTCATACATACATTCATACATACTCATGATGTTGTGTTATTATAAAGTCATTGCTACAATTAGAAGTTATAATGGTGGCGTAATAGTTTCTTGCATTATTGTTGTAACGGCCTCCGTCGCTCACCTACATGTTAATAAGAATAACCTTTCCTCACGACTATGTTCACTCTTATTCTTCATGTTATTATTATTTTTTTTTTTTTTCACACACACTTAGTTGGCAGACAAGCACACGGTCCACCTGATGGGTCCACCAGAGGTGTGTCACACTCGCGCTGCCGACCATGAAGAAACCTTCTGATGCCCCTCTTGAAGAACCTCATTTTGTAGGCGCTTGGGAAAACCGCAGCAGGCATGTTAGTGTTAATCCCAGGTTTCACCTCGGAGTCTGGGGTTTGCTTTGCCAATCTAACTGCGGATTTGACTGAATTTCGATATTTTCCGTGAAGGGACTGCCATCTGACCTCCACAGTCCAAAGATGATATTGAAGCGTTGCAGTTTATTTATTTCCCCGCTCAGTGTAAATATTTGTATGCATGAATATGGGTATTTGCATTGGTCTGGGTGTTTCTATGTATAATATGTATGTATTTACAGAAAAAAGTATTTAAGTATGTTTATTCGTATTCTAGATTCCATAACACAAGCTAGTTAAACTATGCTTACCATGAGTCTAGATAGCGTTGTGTAGAATGTTGTAGAATATTTATTTATTTATTAGGGACAAAAAACAGTAACATGATTAAGTCTTAGGCAAATAACCTTATAAACTTAAACTAATTATTCACCATGTAACCAACACAATTGTCTACGAATTGGCCATAGACAATTTTGTGTTTAAACTGTAATATAGCTTTGGCTGCTTATTACATAAAAATGAAAAGCATTACATAAATATAATCACGCCTTTATCCCCAAAGGGTTAGGCAGAGGTGAATTAACACCCACATTTCACCAATTGCGACTGTGGTTATGGTTAGATGCGCCCCTAATACGGTGCAAATAATTCCATCAAATACCAAGCGGTCACTTTTCTTTGTCACACCACTGTCTTAGAATTCATTACCTTTTACATTAATGACATTTAAAATTACAATTTGACATTTTTTTGACAATTTGACAAAAGCGTATGGTAGAATAGAATGACGAATGTATAGGATCTGACGTTTATGACATGCGTTGAGTACTGTCAAATACGTCAATACAATACAATACGCCAGTCATCGAATTGCCACTTGTCTAGGAGGGTAGTGATGAAATCGTAATCCAATCATAGAATTTATTATAACAATTTCACAAAGACACCTACATGCTGCGCTCGCGCACCTGACCCCAAGGTCACCGGCAAGGTTACGCATCTGCGCTGATACTAATAATTATGGGCACGTAATTATTAATACTATCTATATTGTAGTGAACTTAATTAAATCATTATGTAGCCATGTGTTATGTGTTATTATATCCACAATAATAATAATAAATGCGAAAGTAACTCTGTCTGTCACGCGTTGACCCTTAACCACTGAATCGGTTTTAATAAAATTTAGTATAGAGATAGAATAAACCTTTGGAAATACACAGGCTAGATTAGGTCGCGATAACTTATTAATACTAAACTGTTATTTATGTCCGTATTATGTAATTTGCTAAAAAAATAAAATAAAAAAAAACTACAATCACGCAAACAACACCTCTGTTTTTTTCTTTAGCGTGCAGGGCATAGATATAATCCGCATACAGTGCAGAATATTCGATCAAGAACGAATCGGTTCGAAGACTGTGGAATTCATTACCAGCTCTCGTGTTTCCTTCTTCCTACAGTCCCGGGTCCTTAAAGCGGGGCGTGAAAGCATATGATGAGGCCCTCAAGCTGAGTGTCACCATTGTAACATGGTGCATGTATGTAATGGTGACCCTCTTTTCTGAGATTTTGCCCTTAGCTTACCATTAGACGAGGCAAAAACTAATTGATGTGTCCTATATAAAAAAAGTACACTGACACTAAGCTCAATCACAAAAAAAAAAGAAATCTATTTATTTTATTGACACTTTGATTCATATAATCCACACATTTTAAATAATAATTGTATTGATAGAAATTATTCTAATAGGCGGGATACACACCAAAATGATGTAAATGCTAACCATGTTTTATTCCTAATGCTACTTTTTGTACTAATATTAATGTTTTTTTATATAGGACACGTCCATTAGACTTCACCTTTATAGATGGTAATCTGAAGGCTAAGTCTCAGAAAAGAGGGTCACCATTACTTACATATACCATGTGACAATGGTGACACTCAGCTCAATTTTTATCCTAAAATGTTGTCAAATATCCTACACATATTATCTACGAGTACCTACTATAACAACACACGTATGTATGCTCTTATTTTTACATTATTTAATATTTTTATATTATTTCTTGACATACCTAATTGTAAAATTTTCACGTTTATACATGCTCTTTGTGTGCCTGAAATATAAATGAAATTGATTCTTTGATTCATCATTCTCTTGCCCTTATCCCAAGTTTATTTGGGGTCGGCGCAACATGTGTTCTTTTTCCATTCATATCTAAAGTCTAACTTTTTATTAGCTGCAGTAAAATGACGTTTTGTGGGTTGCCGGTTTTTGAAGAAAAATAAATAGGGATGTAGCTAAATGAGTGAATCATAAATGAATGAACAGTTTGGTTTTGTGTTTGAGATTTAATATTCTATTATTGTTACTATACTAGAGGATTGATCTTTTTTATTGGAAGTATAGGGAGGTACATTTAAAATGAAACAAAAATGCCATAATAATGTACTTTAATCAATCTTTTCCGGAATTACTGTCACTATCGCTTTCGGTAACACTAATAATAAATCTATCTGTCACTTCATCTATAATATGATCGAGGTGGCACATTTTGTCTTCCACTTTTATAGTGTGAGACACACAGTCACTCCACTTCGCCGGTGTCACTTTGTTTATACCTTCTTGAAATAAATTTTTAACTTCTTGCATTTTATACGTCTTATTATTATTTGCAACGTGACCCTTTACCTGCGCCCATACCAACTCAATGGGATTCAGCTCACAGTGATAAGGAGGCAATCTTAAAACTGTGATGCCTTTATGTGCAGCCATCTCGTCTACGGCATATTTCTCAGTAAGATTTTGCTGTATCACAATATCTATTAGAGTGGCCTTTACCATATTTGGTTCAAATACAATATTTTTATTAGTCAGCCACTATTGAATTCGTGGTTTTGTCCACGACATCTTCGGGATTGTTTGGATCTTCCTAGAGTGATAGGGCGCATTGTCCATTACGACTACTGCATTTGGTTTGAGTTTGGGTAGAATACCGCGGAACCAATCCTCGAAACACTCTGCATTCATCTCGTCATGGTAGTCTTCTGTACCTTTCTTTGCTTCAAACATAAGAAGTCCGTCGTCCAGGAAGCCTTCTTCTCCGCCTATGTGACTAATTATTAGTCGTTTTCCCTTTCCTGTGGGATTTTTTAATCCCGTAGTCAGGCCGTCTAAAAATGCCTGTCGAGAAGAGGTAATGCTTCCATCAATCCAGGCTTTTTTTGTAGTATGACCTGAAAAGAACAAGAAAAATCATAAGTTTCGATAGCATAACAAAAATGGTACAAATATAAGAAACTAAGAGTTGACACTTAAACTTTTTAGTTTGGCGAGATATTATTTGTAATATTATTATGTAACCATTATTTGTAAATAAATAAATAAAAAAAATAAAAAATCACGTACCAGCATTGACCCAGGTCTCGTCTTGATAATATATATATTTTCCCTCCCTGCGATATTGTTTAATTAAACGCAGGTAGCGCTGGCGCCATGATATGATATCTTGTCTATCAATAAGCACACTCTTGCGTGATCGAGTAACGAATTCGAAATTGAGATGTTTCATAATTTTTCTCAGTGTCTCTTTCGAGAAGTTGGGCAATCCTGGTTCATCATTTACAACTTGCAGCACCTAAAAATAATATAGTTATTACCTAATTAGTTAATATTACACATGGGATAGGAGAAAACATACATAACGTATAATAAAAAGATGAGTGACGACATGTAAACTAACCTTTGCGATGGTGGGTATTTCATTTCTATGAAAGAACTGATGTACATACAATTCGTCTAATTGCAGTGAATGTGAAATTATCAAGTTTATCTTTAAAGGTAAGTTTTGGGCCAGTTTTTTCGGGAGGTTTTGGTGATTCGCTGTCGTTCTCCTTGTGCTCCTTTAAAACAGAATAAACAGTGCGGACGGATATTCCCAAGACTTCAGCCACCTTGTCAACGCATTCACTTGTTTTTGGTAATTCAATGTTTGGTTCTGAACATTTCACTTCAAACACATATTTGTAAACGTTTCTGACCCAAAGTTTTTCTGTTGCACTTAGAGCTACACGTGGCCTCTTTTTCTTAGGCGTAAAAACGTGTCTCCATCTTGCGATGTGCCTGGCAGAGCATCCATGTCTTTGATGTATCAAACAAAAAAAACTAAAACTATTAACGAAAACAGGCAATGAAAAACAAACACAACGTAACATAAACTTAACAATAATGATAACAAAAACAACGCGCAGTGGGCAAATCAAAATTATTCGTGTACTCAAAACAGAAGTTAGAAGTCGAATGAGCGAATGACAACCGAAACAAAATGGCGGCCAAGCGTCATCGTAGCACCATAACCAAAAATCAGTACTACCAACTTGAGAGAGCGGTTGCTTGAGTGTTATCTTGCTTAATGCGTAAAAGGATCAACGTTTATACAGCCTTTTATTTACATTAATATTAATTAGAATTTAGCATGATCATTATGAGGCAAATTATAGAACGATTAGATATTCCGTAAACTTTTGTGAACTGAATCACATCACTATTGAGATTATGCTGTCAACATTATTTTACGGAATGACATTTAGAAACGTCATTTTACTGCAGCTAATAAAAAGTTAGACTTTAGTTGCAGTCATCTCAACATTCACTCCCTTCTTAACCATATCATCTTTCACACAGTCTATCCCCCTCTTTTTAGGTCTCCCTCTCCTCTTGAAGTCATCCACTTCCATAGTCCCTTCCTTACGACATTACTTTCATCCCTACGCATTACATTTCCGAACCAGGACAAACGATTTCCTTGTAGCTTTTCCGTGATGGGTGTCACTCTCAAACTTCCTCTAATATATTTTTTCCTAATCTTATCCATTCTTGTCGTCGTGTGACAAGAATTGATAAGATTAGGAAATAATATCTATCTCAACATTCGCATCTCGGCTACATACATCTTTAATGTTTTATAATAGTTATAGCAGCAACTTCAGTACGTCTAAAAAACAACTCACAGTTCTGAATTAATTAAAACACTCGGGCTGATGTAAAAAACAATGGCGATGACACTTGATATTCGGTGTATGCCAAGACACGTGCAATAAAATGCAAAATAAGTTTTACCTGGTTTTCTTTTCTAAATGCTGACTAAAGAGCAGACTGACTGGGGAAGTACCTCCAACCTACAGAATATATCAAGCGTCTACAATATGGGGTTCTTTAAGACCTAAATCGCAATACAAATAAGGCCCTGGCGAGCGTGAATTGTTTTATGATAATCTAGTTTTTGTTGGAATTGAGCTCGTTCGCCGTAGTATCCCGTGCTATCCTCAAAACATACCTAAGAATCGTGTACAGCGCGTACAGAGCACATTTTGGTTCCAAGATATGTGCCCCGTGTCGTTCACTCATTCATTCAATTTGCCCACACAAACTCAGCAAACCATGTGTAAGGTTTCCGGGTAAGGCGGGAATTAAATTTGAATTTCAAAATTGGAACGACACGCAGAAGCTAGATAAATAAGTTACCGAATTTTGACACCTATGCCTATAGACATAGCGTACCTTTTTGTTAAGATCACAAATACGATATCAATAAAAAATCGCGTAATGCTACTACACAAGTAGTGATTTTTCGCGATAGCAATTTTTTTGATCCATTCAGTCCCCGTATCATGAACGCTTAAAACGGGTGAATCATTGAACTGCTACCATACTACCAACTGCAAATGTAACTTTGTAATCCCATAAATTTATATGAGATTACAAAGTTATTTATGCATTTAGCAAATGACAGCCGTTCGATTATTGATCTGTTTTAAGACTTCGTGGTAAGCCTACAGCCACTCTAGTAGTACACACAAAAATCCCTGGCAAAGCATCACAAAAAGGTCCAAAGCACTTTTGTCTCTTACTGTACCATAGTGACTCTTAACTTTTTCACTATAATTAAACATTATCTACCCACAATTTTTTTTTATACTACACAGCAACTGATAATTTTCTAAGAAGTCTCTATTTTGCGTGGTGACGTCACCGAATGAATCAGTTTCCGGCGAGGATGTGTTTGCACGGTCCGTGAGTTCGATTCTACGTGCGACCTTCGTGTGTTTGTGGTTTTTGTATTTATGTGAATTTGTAATTCAAGGAGATGATTAATATTGTCGAGATAACGTACTGTATGAAACGTTGGACTGTTGTAGTAAATTATAATCAATAATCAAAATATTATAAAGCTGAAGAGCTTGCTTATTTGTTTTGTTAGTTAGTTTATTTGAACACGCTGATCTCAGAAACTGCTAGTTCGAATTGAAAAATTGTTTTTGTTTTGTATAGTCTGTCTATCGATAAAGATTTTAGGCTATATATAGCCAGGGTACACTCTAGCATTTACGGGGGCGACTGTCATCTTGGAATTCTTTAGCACACGTGTTTCCTTCTCCCTACAATCCCGGGTCCTTTTGGAGGATAACTCACTGTAATTAATAGGTATAAATATACCTATAATGACAAAATGAAAATGAAGGTGGTGCTGATGCACAATAATTTATTGATGAATTTAATTTCTGTTACGATTGACTTTCTACTATTTGTATTTATTATTTAATTTTATGTGATAACTAAATGAACAATTTAATTAATGATCTTATAATTTTATAAAATTAATAATATACTTAATATTGTATACCCAAATGGTGAAACATAGCTTAACTAATTATTATGTGAACGTCTTCTGTACCTATGATTTACAATAAATATGATTTGATTTGATTTAAGCTGGACGTGAAGAAACATCTGATGAGGCCGTTAAGCTCTGCAATTATAACTTTGTTGGTTTTGTAATGGTGACTCTCTTTCCTTAGACTTTGTCTTCAGCTTACAATCGGGCGAGGAGAAGTCATAATGACGTCCTCTACAAAAATATACCTACTTAAACCTATCTATTACTGCGCAAACGCATATTCAATACCCACATTTCTCCAATTGTTTTGTTCGAAATCGAATATTCTATTTAAACGTATCTGTTTCTTATTCAACAATGATTAAGGAGCCAGAACGGCCGGTCCCGGCTCCACACGGTATGGGAGCCGCGTCTGTCGACTTGGCAGAGGCGAGGTGACTCCGTGACCTGCATCACAAGTAGCTTATAAACTGCGCCGGCGCAGTTCTACGTGTATTGATGTATACTCCAGTGGTGCTTTTTGTCGTTCGATTTTGTTATTTGGTTGTGTTTTGTTTTCTGTTCAAAGTGATTTTAGGGGGTTTTTATTTTTACAACCGTTTTATTGGTTTATTTTTTAAGTAGAAATGATTAGAAACTAACTGTTGTTCGCGACTTAACCCGCGTGGAAGCCGGTTACCGTTACATAGCATATATCCTTTCGCAAGCTTTAATCTATCTGTGTACTGAATTTCGTCAGTGCTCCTAGCACGAAGTGTGAATCTTGCGGTATATCCGCCCAATTGAGCAGTCCGACTGGGGAAGTACCTCCGCCCTACAGAATACCGCGGCTATAATAACTTCATGTTGTGTTCCCAGCGGTGAGTAGGGTAGCCAGAGCTCACTGGAGAATTTGTGCTGTCAGTGGGATGACTAAAGGCTTGTCCTGCTTTGTCCTCTACGCTAACGGTACAGAAACTCTGTGCTTACAGGGTCGGCAGCGCGAGTGTTTCTTCTTTGGTGTTACACACGTCCATAGGCCACGGTAACCACTTTCCATCAGTTGGGCCGTTTGCTTGTCTGCCACCTAAGTGGTATAAAAAAAAAGTGCTACCGTAATCGCATCGTAAACGTATCGAAACGAAGCATTGCGATGGGCGGCCTGCCTACTGTGAGCAAGTGTGTATGTGAAGCCGGCCAATAGCAATGCTTCTTTCTCTCGAAACGCTTATTTCCTAAGCGTTTCGAGGTTACGATAGATTTTTGTGCTAGGGTCGTACTCCGAAGGTTATCTTCGAAATTGACGAATTTTGATATAAATTTTCATCCTCTATTTAAGCTCCTTTAATCACTTTTTTTTTGCGTCAAGAGGTAGCCTATGTCTTTTTCCAAGCTTTCGTCCATTTCATTTACAAAAAAAGTATCTAAGTATGTTTATCCGCATTCTAGATCCCATAACACAAGCTAGTTAAGCTATACTTACCATGGGTCTAGATAGCGTTGTGTGGAACGTTGTGAAATATTTATTTATTTATTTCTGTACTGTGAGGTTTAACCCTGAAACTTAATACGTAATAGATAGACAGAGATACATACATACAAACATATAACCACACCTTTATATATAATCATATTTCGGCGCTGTTGCAAGCACCATGATCACGGAGGATTGGTGCTTGAAACAGCGCCGAAATATCGGCAACTCGAAACAATGCAATATGGTAAATATCCCGATTATTTTGATACTGATTTAATGTATAATGGGTATAATGGGTAAAGGACTGCTGAGACGAGGTCTCGGGTTCGATCCCAGGTTTTACCATGGCACACACCAATGACTTATCAAAGCTTTTCGAAGTTATGTGTGTATTTATCGCATGTTTAGAAGTGTCCGGTTAATGGCAATAGGCTATAGACATTGGGACCTAAACATAAACTGGCAAAATGTAGGTGATAGCACCTCTGCCTACCCCTTCGGGGATATAGGCGTGAGTTTATGTTATCTTATGTATGATTTAATGATATTGTTTACGCACAGAGTACCTATCAAAATATTTATTTCTTTTCGTTTCAATACATCTTAAACTGGACTAAGTTATAACAAGAATATACCTAGCATTAAAGGATCTAATAAAAATACTTTAAGTGTGATAAAGTATTTTCTATCTAAAATGTTGTAGGATGATCTCATCCTACAGCATTTTATATAGAAAATTATTAACCTATTAGCAGTTTCCAAGAATTTATCATTAACAAGTTATTCTAGTTCAACGTGTTTTTCAACGAAATTATGTAAATTTCAAGTTTACCTGTTTTTAGTCGACATTATGAGATGTTTATAAATATCTTTTACTGTCTGTATGGTGATAGACCACATTTTTTGCCAACTATACTATTAGCGAAGCGAGATCGTTTAGTATACGGTCGGTTCGGAACTTTGGAAGCTGGGACCTCCTACAGACTCTCGTTATAGACCCTATCGCTGCCCCACACAGGTAGTCACAGTCACGCCGCTTGCGGTATACGGTATACCGTAGTACTGAATACGGATATAGGAGGTAGGACACGGCGGTATTTCCGACGAATTGAGCAGTCCGATTGGGGAAGTACCTCTGCCCTACAGAATATCGCGGTTATAATAACTTCGTGTTGTGTTCTCAGTGGTGAGTATGCTAGCCAGAGCTCACTGGAGAGTTTGGGCTGTCAGTGGGATGACTAAAGGCTTGTCCTGCTTTGTCCTCTGCACTGACGGCACAGAGACTGCACTTACAGGGTCGGCAGCCCGAGTGTGGCTTACACACTCTGGTGTTACACACGTCGACAGGCCACGGTAACCACTTTCCATCAGGTGGGCCGTGCTTTTGTCTGCCACCTAAGTGGTACAAAAAAAACACCAAATTTCTTCAAAATATCAGTCGTTAGCCGTCTTCAAAGTTGATTCATTAATTTAATGTTACAAAGCGCAAATGGTTGAAATGTGATATTTACTTTTAAAAACCTGAAATTACAGTTTGAATGCCGTTTTTCGTATATTATCCTCATGCTCGTAAAACTTGGTTTAGATCTTATCAATGATGGACTGATGTATTTCTTGAGATCGTGACGATGCTTCACTTTGCTTTAAAGGATCGAAAAAAGTCTTGAATATATGTAAGTATTGTATGTTTTTTTTTAAATATTGGGTTGGGTATTCGACGGTAGTCCAACTGGGGAATAACAGAGGAATGAGGTAGCCTCTCGTCATTTCGCTTCCATAGACTTTTCACATAGTCCCTATTCCTATCGGTCATTATCGGATGGTAAAACAGTGAACCTACTGAATCAGCGATTCAGTTTTGGGCAGATAGGGTGATATACAGGTGTATAGATATATTTCTTTCCATCTTCTTCTTCTCGTGTCAATGATTCACTGTTGGTGCTAAATTGTTCCCGAATAAAATTGGGCCATCTCAACCGCGCTATCAGTGGTTTTATTCTGTCTTTAGTGCAGGAGGTAGGACACAAGGGGCACGAGACCAAGCGTGCCATGGACTGCACGGGGGCACCGCAGTCACATGCGGTTAAGCCCGGGTTTCGCATTCCCCACCTGCATAGATTTTGTCTCAACCGATTGTGCGTAGACGATTGACCTCCATATCGGCCATGGGAGGTCGTGTCCTGGAGGTAATTTTTCCTGGGGAGGTAGGAAATCAGAAGGTGAAGCACTGTGTAATGTTGTATATTTAGATGTACGATGTGAAGCATAGGTGGAACGCGATTGATTTCACCGATCTATAGGAACTCCGCCTGAGTCTCTGATTGTGGGCCGGGGAAAAAATAATTATTGCAGATACCTCCTTTTTTATTAATTCCCTGGTACCTCCAAGATTACAACTACAGAATTTGAATCGTATATACACGATGACAAGGTAAGCTCACAGATCTACATTTTGTCGCCTTGTACGACATCAATGTATTCATAATTATCAGTTGAAAGTTGTTGCCGGTTGCGTCTGATTCTTTAACTTCGGAGCCAGGACTCCGTTTAGTCCTTCGCCTTTATACCACTTATATGGCAGAAAAGCACACAGTCTACCTAATAGGAAGTGGTTATCGTGGCCTATGGACGTAAGCAACACCAGGGGCGATACACTCGCGCTGCCGACCATGAAGAAACCTTCAGATTTCTTGAAGAACCCCGTATTTTTTTTTTTTTTTTTTTTTATACCACTTAATTGGCAGACAAGCACACGGCCCACCTGATGGAAAGTGGTTACCGTGACCTATGGACGTCTGTAACACCAGAGGAGTCACAGTCGCGCTGCCAACTCTGTAAGTACAGAGTTTCTGTGCCGTCAGTAGAAGATAAAGCAGGACAAGCCTTTAGTCTTCCCACTGACAGCACAAATTCTCCAGTGAGCTCTGGCTACCCTACTCACCGCTGGGAACACAACACGAAGTTATTATAGCCGTGGTATTCTGTAGGGCGGAGGTACTACCCCAGTCGGACTGCTCAATCGGGCGGAAATACCGCCGTGTCCTACCTCCTCCTAGAAAATCCGTATTGTAGGTGCTTGAGAAAAGCCTCCTTTTGTCTTGACTTTTGCAAAGCACTATTATGTATTATTCCCGGGAATGAATCTTATACCTATTACAAAAATAATACCTACTTTTAATGAATGAAACTTAGCAACATAATCATTACTTGTGCATATATTTATGAATATTAATGGTTTTATTATGTTAGTGGCGAGAGCCTTAATCACCCAGTGACTGTAAATTAAGTTTTTGTGATGTTTTTATTCACTTTATTGTTTTATGGCAATGTAATTTAGATGCTGAGGTGTTATTAAGAAGCGCTACAGACTAAATTAATGTAGGAGCCGCGATTATATTCAATTATCTGATTATGCTGCAGATTATATTGTTGCAAATAGAAACTTCTTTGTTGAGAGTAAACTGTATTTTCTTTTTTTTGTGCAAAGACAAGTCTAAGTTGGGCTGGGACATCCTACGATACCATAATATATTTTGTCAGTTATTATGTGATGGAGTGAGTCAAATAGAATATAACCACTAAGTTTTGAGTCATTTAGGACAAAATGCAAGGGGTAGTATTTATTTTTTATTGTGTTTTAGATATATAATAGGTATTTGTAAGGCTATAGATACATGACTTACAATATAAGATATAGATAGATAATTCTTTATTGTACACCAATAGATTATAGTTACAGACAGTCAAGTTAATATCGCATTAAAAATGAGACAAAATTCTAAGCTATCTTGGATTCACGGTGCGGGTGCCGGGTTCATCGTGTGGCAGATAGAGAGACCCGAGCAGACCCCGAGACTTGTGACTCGGATTGTAGGTTTAAGGGCCCTCTTTATGCCTTACATCAACACTCTTGTAGTTTACCCCCACATTAGTATGGATACCGCAGATAGTATGGAAAATCCGCGGTAGCCTAGTAGTATGGGTGGACTAGTGGACTGCTGAGACGAGGTATCGGGTTCGATCCCAGGTTTTACCATGGCACACACCAATGACTTTTCGATGCTTTTCGAAGTTATGTGTGTATTTATCGTAGGTTTATAAGTGCCCGTTTAATGGCAATAGGCTCGCCACCTAATACATTGGGACCTAAACATAAACGGGCGAAATGTGGGTGCTTACACCTCTATAGGTATTTAAACTATCATGGTCACTCACATCAGTATCAAAATAAACGGTATATTTACCATGTTTCATTATTTTGAGTTTTCAAAACTCAAAACAATGAAACATGGTAAATATCCCGTTTATTTCGATACTGATGTTTACACCTCTGTCTACCCCTTCAGGGATATAGGCGTGAGTTTATATATGAGTAGTATGGAGAGTAAATGAAGACATGAAAAAGAAGGGAAAAAAGGGAAGCGTAAGTCGTAAACTACCGATATTTCATTCCCACGTGTGTACGCCATATTAGCAGTAACGTAACTCAATTTGAAGAAGACAAGTCGTTTGTCGCATGCGCGTGTTTCTAGGAAAGGTGCGTTAGCGCATCCGAGATGTCGTCAGCGCATGACGACGCGCGGCCATAATGGCGGCACATTACTTAATTATACCATGTTTTAATATTTTGTTACACTTTGATAGACTAGAGATTGAGGAGGCAGGACACGGCGGTATTTCCGCCCAATTGAGCAGTCCAACTGGGGAAGTATCTCCGCCCTACAGAATACCGCATTTATAATAACTTCGTATTGTGCGGTGAGTATGGTAGCCAGAGTTCACAGGAGAGTTTTCATGCTGTCAGTGGGATGACCAAAGGCTTGTCCTGCTTTGTCCTCTACACTGACGGCACAAAATCTCTGTTCTTACAGAGTCGGCAGCACGGGTGTGACTCCACTGGTGTTACACACGTTCATATGTCATGGTAACCACTTTCCATCAGGTGGGCCGTGTGCTTGCCTGCCACCTAAGTTGTATAAAAAAAAAGACACGATTCAACTGGAATTTTGATTTACTAATGCTGAAGTAAACATTATTATATCGATAATGTCTGAAATTTATTTAATTCTGGGGATGAGTTGGGAACTTCATAGTCCACACATCCGAGGAGGGCCAGATCGAGAGAGATGGCCCTAGGTCAGTCGGGGTGCGAGAGATATGCCTGCCAACCTCACCTCTGACTGCCAACGACCCACAGACGCAATGCGTTTTAGTCGGTTTAAGTCTAACATAACCTATCCCACCGGCTCCGTTTGGGGTAGAATCCGTCAAAAAGTAATTTTATTTATATAATTAGAGGCCATTAAGCCTTCTTTTTAGATTTCTGGTAGATTTTCCGGGAGCTACTCCGAGCCCAATCTCGAGACATGCTAGCGCTAGAGCTTCGTCCTACGATGGTTTAGGCCCTGGAGATGTTGGCAGGATCTAATATTTTAAAAATAAATAAACTTATCTATGTGTATCCACTTACGAAGCAAAGAAGCCTTGATATTTTTTTAAATTATAGGTGTATAATGTTCAATAAAATGGTAATTTATATTTATCACCAAGATAAATCGCGATAGAATACATTAAAATAGTTTTATTTCAATATCATTGAATAGTTGGAAATATTTGTATTTTTCCAAGGTATTATTCAAATTCGCTTCTTTGTATGTGAGGGTCTAATCTAGTCACCGAATACAATCAGACCCGTCAGTGCCATCAAACTGACAGAGCTTTAAGTTTAAAACCAATACCCGACTACTGAAAAAGTATTAAACAAGAAAATATCAAGGATAGCCGTGGTCGTATGCCATCTTAGTCTAACAACAATACATTGTAGGGAAAAGTGGCATACGACCACGGCTATCCTTGATATTTTCTTGTTTGATATTTTTTCAGTATTCCAGTTCTAATTAGTGGTTGAGGAGGAACAGATGAACCTACATACATAGCCTGTTAAAATCATAACCCTCTTTTTGCTTCGCTGTAGTCGGGTAAAAATTTAACACATCCTACTTCCTACTATCATTATAAACAAACTTTTACCCGCGACTCCGTCCGTGTGATCGAATCGAATCAAAATTCCACGTAACGGAATTAGAATACCACGCGAGCGAAGTTCACGGCAACTGCTGGTATTTTATACACTACTAGCTTTAGCAAATATTTGTTTTTCATTTTACATAAATAAAATTAAAAGTTTTATCGCAATCGAATAAACAATTGTAGCATATTCTGTCCTCCGTGGCTGTTGTCATTAAATACAGCATTGATTCTTTAATATAAGATGGCGCTTAAAAGATTCAATTGTTTAAATTAAAATTATTTATTTAGCTGAATAAAATTTGGGCCACCCCATCTCTTTCGATGCGGTGTCGTACAAGGCGACTAAGGGATAGGGCTGTTTGGCATCAGACAGATATATATAGCTCGGACTCAAGCACAAAAACAAGTCAATAATAGTGCCCGGAAGACGGCAATACGCTCACCCCCTATTACGTGGGGCCGAAAAACAATGATTGGTGAAATGTGGGTGTTGATTCACATCTGCCTAACCCTTAGGGGATAAAAACGTGATTATCTATATGTAGATGTAGTTTATAAACTAAAACCTCATTCCAAAAACAAAACTCAAATCACTAAAATCTCAAAGTCCTTGTTAGTATTAAAAATAAAACAAGGTTCGTTCCATTTACAAATTCAAATTCCTGTACGGCCATTTAAATTCATGAACACGTTTGCCCATAAAAACAAAAGTATATAACAGTCATAAAAGAAACTGAATACTATGGGCATATTATTGGTCCTGTATTACAAATACGACCACCGAAGTAGTAAAGTACTAAGTACATGACACGAAAAGAAACTCCATTGATTTTTTGACATTTTTTTTATTATAAACATAAAAAGTCGATACTGTACACAGTGTATATCTAAGTACATATTGTATTCATACTGTCAATTATTTATTGTACATTATTTTAAAGTTTATAGCTATTGTTTCTGCCGACCCATTTTGGGCCCCTGTAGTAGGGAAGCAGTCTGCCAAAATTGTCCAACAAAAATCCAGCAATTAACCATGAATTATATTATCAACCTTTCATAAAAGCAATTTGTAAAATTTAATGGTTGTAAAGTTAAGGCACGTTACTTATAAGTTGTAAAAAAAGAGCTCAAATTATCTTCTGAACTTTAGTTTCACACGTTTAAGTTACCATTGTGTATAACACTCAGTTTAAAAAAAGAAACGTCACAGTACATTCGTATACCTTTGCAGTTTTGGTTTAAAAAAAATAACATACTCTTTGATTTTTGGCAGAGTTGAGGTATTTCGCCTATTTGACAGTTCCAAATTTGAACGAAAAATTTAGTAATGCATTGCCTTCTCATAAAATGACTGACTTAACTTCACATACAACGGGCGTTGTATACAAAAACAACAAAATGTCATTACAAACCGATTACAAACGATTCAAAATCCCGCCATCACGAGTTTTTGTTAACCTGCATTACAATTCTCTGTATTATTTCCTGAGAATTTAACTGTAACAGCCGTAACAAGTTCACACACCACGATAAGTCGCCGGAGACATGGCGGTCGTGTCTTGAATTTTATTAGACTACTGCATACTGTGTTATGATTTCAACGGGATTTTAACTGTCCTTTTCTAGAATAGTGTAGTTTATTTTGAGCTTAAAATGTACATATAAAGACTGCATGAGTTTGGAATAAACGTTAATTGAAGAACGGTATTTGCTGTCTGGACAGGTGGGGATGTTGATATGGAGAGCCCTTCCTACCCACTATTTCCCTAGCACCGCACCTCATAATTTGCTTATACGGTCTTTAATAGTACTAGGAAGTAATATCCAAACCTCATGCACAATTTCAGCGGGTTTTTAAGTGATGTGTGAAAAAATATTTATTGAGGTCGTTGAACTTAAGACCATTATAGAATTGATAATATCTGGAATGGGAACCTTTCTTTTTTGTCAACTCCAACCTAGCTTACAATCCGGTGAGGTCTAGTAAATTGATTGACTACGTATAAAAAGTATTCTTTGGTCTGCGTAATAATGTATGAGCGAGCTAGCCTAATTACCGTCCAGTACTTAGTCTTATTAAATTATCTAATCTATTTGAGGTATAAATAAAATATTATTTTTATATCAATTGGGTATTTAATTAATTAATTATTTAACTGAGTTTATTAAATTAGGTAAAAGGGTGGTAAAAATTGAGTCTGTTCTTATTTTATCGGTTATTTTTTATTTTTACTCATCCAATCAACCTATAATAAGTAAATGATTTGACTATTGAATATTATGACGTCACAATAATTTATTTCATACAAGTTTCCTTATATCTTACAGTTTTGATGTTAAGTAAAGAGGAACTAATTTGACTAGTCAGTGAAATACCCAATTGTCACATTCAAGATTTACATGTACATACAGTGGTTCATGATAATTTCCATGATATATGATGACTAACCAGAGACAACCACAGATGACTCTATGGTTCCGCTGACGTTTACATTGACTATTGTCTCTGGTAGCGCACACATGGAATTATAATGGCGAACTGACTCATTGAAACGCGGTGGAATGTCGGATATTACTTATTAGATTTTCATGACACATGATTTATTACTTTTAAAATAATATACGCTAAATATTGACAACATGCTGCAGGATGACAAGAAACTAGGGCTTAGTTCAGATTCTATCAAACACAGATTATAAAAGTAGGTTTCAGGAATTAAATTACATAGTTATAATTTTTATTATTCGTCAAATTATTAAACCTGTTTATAAAATTTAACTCCTTCTGCAGTATGCAATTTCCATTTAAATACTTAGGGAAAGGGAAAGGGGGAAATACTGGATACGGAGTACCGAATCTATTTTTTATACAACTTAGGTGGCAGACAAGCACACGGCCCACCTGATGGCAAGTGGTTACCGTGACCTATGAACGTGTGTAACACAAGTGGAGTCACATCCGTGCTGCCGACCCTGTAAGAACAGAGATTTCATGTGCCTTCAGTGCAGAACACAAAATCAGGACAAGCCTTTGGTCTTCCCACTGACAGCACAAAACCTCTCCAGTGAGCTCTGGCTACCTTACTCACTGCCGGGAACACAACACGAGGTTATTATAGCCGTGGTACTCCGTAGGGTGGAGGTACTTCCACACGTCGGACTGCTCAATTCGGACGGGAATACCGTCGTGTCCTACCTCCTATCAAATCTATTTGTGTGTGGAGTATCCCACCTTCCGATTGCGGGCCAGCTTTGAAAATCACCTGCTTTTTTATTTGTTGGTTACTTTTGTTCTACGTGCGTTAGCCAGCATTATGAATTTAATCTTTCAAATAGACTACACACATAACTCGCTCCATAGTACGTTGCGTGACTTAATTTGTCGACTAGCTTCGCCGTCAGTGTCCACGTTTCGGCTCTGTAATTCATAACTTAAGGTTCAATGCTCGGTACGGTCAATACTTAAGGTTTCAGAGAGTCTCTTCCTCTATTTGTCCTATTCTCTTCTTTTCTGGCATATTTTCTGCAAATTAACATTGTCAATCATTTATTCTGTAACGAGTGTGCGATATCTCTCGTCGTATCTACTGGTGTTCAAAGCCAAGAAAGTAACCCTTCCCAGAAATTAATGTCTTCATCATTAGGAGTTACTTTATGGGCTTTGTGGTCCATTTGGAGAATCAATTCTAACCTTTATGCATTACATACATTAAATACACTCCATAATCTACGTATCTATTAAATCAATCAAACAATACAACAGATGAATCAGTTTTATTTTTATTTCTCTGATCAATATCTCGACATAGATCTTCCAATTGACTAGTTTTTGTCCTACCTATTATCTTCAATCTACATGATATAAATCAATATTGGCTTAACACAAATAATCGTCTAAAGAGCCATAGATACATGTAAAATTTTTTCTACAGCAAAAAATACTCGTAGTCATCATATCATCTGCATACAAAGGGTCTAACGGGGGTCTGTAAGACCTGTCGACAGCAGCTTATTGTCTTGTTAACGGTCTTTTTTGCTCCAGAAATGTGGATTAAATCGATTGAGTTATTGTTACGATTGTTATTCGATATAACGGAATCGAATGCGGTTAGTTAATCTAATAACATAAATTTAAATTGCCGTAGTATTTCGTAAAAAATCTTGAATGGACGATATCGAAATCGCGGTTGGTGATCACCCCAGGCGATTGCCGGCGTATACCTACCTGACAGACTTGTATTTTTTACGGAAATCGATAGGATCAGTGATTCTTTAGAGCTGTGATATTGAAAACCTCTATAAAAATAACCCGTACGTCACACAACCAACCGATTACGAAGACGACGCAACGCGTTCGTAATTTCGCACCCTTTTGAACTTTCAATCCACTATACCCCTCCCAGGAATTGGCAATTCGTTGGGCGGCGTATTGTCGAGTAGCTTAACAAATGTATATGATTTGAGGTTTATTACATAGGCATTCTATTCTACAATACGCGAACTAAAGACTTGCCACTTATCTAGATAGGTAGCTGGTCTACCATTTCTCTCGACAAGGTATGATGGCGGAGTTAACTTCATCGGGCCCTCGGTAAGGTCCGGCGCGGCGGGGTAAAATTGCGTAGAATAAGTAAAATGTACAGATAGATTATCATGAAGAATGACGAAGGAAATGTGTGCCTATTTATTTAAAAAAATACGGATATAAAAAAATAAATATAAAACAAAATTGAAAATGAAAAAATAGAACAGTACGGTGTTGCCAATTTCTTAAATAAACTAATTATAGAAATGTAAATTCTTTACCACACAACTAGTTATACCATGAAATTCAATTGAACCATCTTAATCTATAGATCGAATCAAGTTTTATACTGTATTTATTTTCTACATTTATCCTTTAATCTTCTGTTGCAGTAACAAGCCGACAATGTGACGGGCTGCGGCAGTTTCCCGCCGATACGTCCTCCATCTTGATTTTATCATAGACAGCTGTTGCCAGGTGGGTGAAGATAAAATATTTTAAACTTTCCAAAGTATTTATATAGACGATAACCACTTATTTAGTTTCAATGTCTCAGTATTCTTTTTAATGATTTTAGTGTATTTAATTTATTTGTCAAACATTGTCAAATAAATTTCGTCTATTTTATCACTATTTTAATAATTGTACATTGGAAATGTTTATTGGCTATGGACGCAAAAACTACTGAACGGATTTTGATGTGGTTTTTCGGAAAGGAAGGTCTTGGTCAGACTTAAATTTTACGTTTGTTCGATTGCAATCGGTTGAGTAGAACCGGTGATGAGAGATCCATGCGGGTGGAAAGCTAGTGCGTTATAATATTGTTAGCTGTTTTGCTATCTATGCTTTGACATCTAACAAGGACTACAAAGTCATTAAAAAACAAAAATGTTTAAATTTAAATTCCGAATCATAAGTATCTATATTTGAGCTCGTGCTTATAAACCAGTTCTTTTCCTATAAAATGGATTCTTTGATAAATAATTCAATTAATTATTTTTCTTTTAGTTTAAAGCTATCCGGATTAATACGAATGGTTTTAAAGTTAAAAAGGTTTTATTACACGTTAAGAGTGCTTTATGGATGCTATTAAGTGTAATTACTGAAGTAGAGCGATTAGTACCATTACGTACGTGTAAGGAGTCCGAGAATGTGTTAATCTGTATTTCTTTAGGTTCTGCGTATGTTTGCACGTTTGCTTTAGATTGACGGATACAGGCAGATAAATATCTAGGTTTTTATGGCTTAATAAGTAGGTAAGGGTAGCGAGAATCGTTAATTCTTTTTTCTCAGCATTTTTGAGAAATAAAAATATTTTTTGAAATGGGTTATCTGATTACTCATTTGTTTAATTAAGTTGAAAATATAGCTACATTAGGAAAATGATTCTGTTTAAGAACTGGCCCCAAATAAAATTTGAAATAAATACGGAAGACTGTTCTCTAAGTAACGATTACATCTCGTCGTCAGCGTCAGGATTCTTAATAACTAATTTTGTTGAAATTTATCTCCTTTAGTAACACACTTATCGAAACCATCACAATACATATGGCCATCTAACTTTGGGTTTCTCTCGAAATCCTAGATCATTGACCGCGGTTACGTGCGGTTAAATTCAAAGGTTTAGAAATCATAAATATTGCTACTCTATCTAGAATAATCACAGAAATATTAATCGAGTGTGTGTAAAAATAAATGTTCGATTTTTGAATTAACTGGTAGCTCGAAGCTTAGCCCATTATAAATGGCATTAACCGCCCATCTTATCATATTTTCATCTAATACCGTTATCGACGTAATGCGGCTCTACGGTAGTATGCCTTTGCCTTGCCCTCAAGGTAGGTAGATGTATCATTCAATAATATTGTTCCAAATTTAAAAGTTCCGAATTATTTTTTTTAGGTTTCGTTCATGATTTTCTTTCTCATGCATCAGTGGATATTTTCATCTTGTTATTTATTCATTCAATCTTTATGTAACGCGTGATTCTTATTTTGTTTATTTTAAATGCGAATGAACTCAGAACTTGGAATTATTTAAAACAATTTGGGTCAAACATTGAATTAGGAAAATGTTTTAATACCGCTTTTTATCTATATATCGATGGAAAGTTCAATATTGTAAATATACTTTAGTGAAAAAACAACTGAAATTGACAATCAAATTCCTATCATTAATTTAAACACAAAAATTGTGCAATGAATGTGTTAATGCAATACGCATTCTGAACCACTTTAGCTTAAGATGACATAGCTATTAAATGAAGCAGGTGCATTTATAACAATGTCGTAATTATTTATATGGTTACGTACACTTAATTATTTATAATTATAAATGAATACATCACTTACATGACACGCAAGATAATTAATGCATGTGTTGTCAGTGTTGACGGCATGGCGATGTGCTCTAAACCGCTGCGTCATTCATGTTGTCATAGTGCATACTGGGTACCGCCATAAATTCCAGTGCTTTTCTTTCGTTTTCTTTTTTGAATATATTTTCATGAGGTTATCATCATTTTTTTTCCTGCTGTACAGAATAAAAAATAATCACTTTTGTAAACATAACAAAAACTCACGCCCACATTTCGCCACTTTATGTTTAGGTCCCAATGTAATAGGTGGCGAGCCTATTGCCATTAACCGGGCACTTATAAACCTGCGATAAATACACACATAACTTCGAAAAGCATCGAAAAGTTTGGTGTGTGCCATGGTAAATTCTGGGATCGAACCCGAAACCTCGTCTCAGCAGTCCATTACCCATACCACTACCGCGGTTTTCAAAAACATAAACTCACGCCTATATCCCCGAAGGGATAGGCAGAGGTGCTAGCACCCACATTTCGCCAGTTTATATTTAGGTCCCAATGTAATAGGTGGGCGAGCCTATTGCCATTAACGGGCACTTATAAACAACTTTTGTTTTCTAATTTAATATGTTTAGTCTGTTTTGCAGTCACTAGAATGGCGCGAAAATTATATTTTAGGTGTATTTTGTGAAATTTCCCAATCTTTTGTTTTAAGTTTGATATAGGTAGGTAAGTAGGTATTTTGTTTTAATGCCCTCTAGAAGAAACGGGGTCTTGAAATGTAAAACAATTTTTATTTAAATCTGTGGTCTAGTAGTAGGTAGTATCTATATTATACTTACTTGTAAATAATAAATGAAGTTGTGAACTAAAATAAAGTATATTTATAATTATATTTGTACCAATTGTGATAACGCCGTTAGTTTTTTAGACCGTGGTTATTGTAGGCAACGTAAATACCCACGGTGTTACAGGTATTCAAACACTTTGGCAATTATTTACTGCTTATTACTAAAGTAATGGTTGCTAATACCATTTTTTGTAGCATTAACAAACATCTAAACGAACTTATTTGCACATAATTACAGAATAGCTGCATGATTAACAAACAGAATATAATATTTTTACTCTTCTCGCGTAGAGCGAGAGATATACCTAATTGTATACGTCTAAGCCGCTGTACACATTGGCCCAACTAGAGCCATTATTGTCCATAATAGCTTTATTACAATGAAAAGTTGACACACATGACGGTAATTTAATGATCCGATTTTTATTCATTTAGTGCATATTTTCAATGTTAGAAACTGAAACGGTCTCCTTAAAAAAGGCTTAATTTGACTATAAGATTAAAATAAAATAAAATAATACAATATGTCAAAACTACTAATCAAATAACCCGCCCCTGATCGCTCCCGGTGCAAAAGTGCCCATAACACTTGCTGCGTTGCCACGTTGGATGGCAATGGACAGCATTTGGACCAGGAAAGACCCGGAACGAGTGTCACCGGTTATAATAAATGTATTATGACATCTCTGCTAATAAAAAAAAATAAAAAAATACTTTATTTCATAAAAGCGTAATACAATGAGTCCGTCTCTGAACAAAATTATAATACCATTATTTTGTCACATATAAAACAATCTTATAAGAGACAGAGTGAACGTCAGTGTCTGTGCTAGTTTAAACCTTTTGTTAAATAATTTTGTTAAATAAATGCTTATTAAATGCTTAAATAGTGGTGAGTATATGGCACCTGAACAAGATCCTCGGGGTCCAAACCGATATTACCTTGTTTACAATAATTCTGCTGATTGATGAACGAGAATCTGCCACAGACTTCCTTCTTGAGGGTTACAAAGTTATTTCGTCCTTATGATAGCTTTTTATTAATGTGGGCAAAATTCCCACGGATACCTCCCCGCTGGTGCTGGTGGGAAAGGTTATAACGGACCCGAACCGACTTAAACGCACGGCGCCTGTGGGTCATTGTTGGTTGCCAAAGGTGAGATTGACAGGCACATCCCTCGCACCCAGGTTGATCCAGGACCATCTCTCTCAATCCGGCCTTCCTCAGGTGCGGGGACCACAGGGTCCCCAACTCGTCCTCGGAAATAATAGCCTAATTCTACTAAGGCATACCCGCGTACTGTGTTAGCCCAACGTGTGCAGCCGTCTTTATCTATATCTGCAGTTAAACGTCAGCCCATAATAGTTTTAATACCATTACAATAACATGCACAGAGTAGATATGTATCTGTTGTTTTAATAAGAAGTCACGGCTAGATATCCTTGATCGGCTCGTTAACTGCGACACCTCAATAGGAATGCGAGGATGCGTAAGATTGTCCTTAGGATATACCTATATAGGACATTGGTTCTCAAACTTTATGTGCTAAGTCACTGACCGCTTCGACCCCATCAAAAGTATACTTGTTTTATCAATATAATTCACAAGTCTTATTCATTCGATTGTCAATCCCGTGGGCCGATCTCCAAAGTACTCTATCTTGATTTCCAAGGTAGGTACTCTTACTGTCATAATTTGGTTTATTTTTACATTATCCAGAGCCCTCTAACCCTGCAACTTGGAGAGTTTTCTTCTCAACTTCTAAGGAGAAGAGCCTTGTCTTTTAATCAGCAGGTGGTCTTGTAACTGAGGTGGGCTGCATGAACCCCTTTGTTCGAGACTGTTTTTTTTTATGTAGAACGTAACAATGTGATGCCTAATCATTAATATTTCATAGATTCTAATATTTAAAAAGTACACGTGTACATTCAGATGGAATACCATATGCCCATACTAGCATCGTAAAACTCTTATTATACCTTGGCAGGAAATACTGAAATATAATTTGGATTCAAGCCACGACATAGCTAATAAAATACAAATCTAATGAATGCACTAAACATTGCAAACTGACAGGAATAATAATATTGTAATATTGCTTGCGTGCATTTTATGATGCTGTTTAAGTTACTTATTCTTGCTCATGAACATTTATTGTTTTAATCAGTTTCACGGATGAACTTGAACTCAACTCTCGACCCCGGGCTATGTCCATGATCAGTTTAAATAATATTTTAATGATTGATGAATTGAATGGTGGTTTAGAACGGTACAGCAGGCACATGCTGTAAGAACGTTTCGAACGATCTAACAAACTTGACAGCCGAGTACGCGAAGAGATTTCTATTTCGAATGCTGTAAATTTGCTGACGTTGAGCACAAGCCGATAGTGGTGTATGTTTATGTGCTCGATAACGTAACGTGATAGTGTTATGGCCAGGATTCGAATTCAAGGCCTTGCGATAATATAGAATTTTTGTTTTGTTGACGGTAAAGTTGAACTCAATATTACAAACAAAACTCTACTACTTGGGGGTCTATAAATATAGATTGAGAAACTTTATCTTGAACGCATTGAAATAAATGTGCCTATATGTATCAGCTGTCCTTTCGTAGCAAACAATGTGAAAAGTACACAACGCTTTTGTATTGAATTGTTTACGTATAGCGTTGGCGGGTTCCAGTGCCTTTTAGGTACAACTCTAGAGGAGATATAAAGTAGATAACTTATCTTTAATCTTTGCTCTAGAGACAATAAATAAAGCACTTTTATAATACTAAACATTGCCCGCAGTCGCTCGCAAAGCTGCGATTCACAAGAACTTATTCGGGATAAAAATGCTATCCCAGATTAGTATCAAAATAAACGGGATATTTGCCATGTTTCATTGTTTTGAGTTTCCGATATTTCGGCGCTGTTGCAAGCACCATGATCACGGAGGAACTGGAGTAGTGGCGGTGAACAGAGAATTTTTTTTTCCTAGGAGTATTTATGTCGATCTACCCTCTTTCGAGTTCTTTTACTACGCGTATCTGCACTACTATTGGTTTCACTCTCACTACAAACTCGAACCCGATCTCGATCACGTTCACGACATACGATGCTTACTGTATCCACTCGTGATTTTGTTTTGGCTTGTTCCCGGTTGTTTTTGCAAAGACGGACGAAATATCGGAAACTCAAAACAATGAAACATGGTAAATATCCCGTTTATTTTGATATTTTTTGAGTGACCAAGATAGTTTAAATACCTATATCCCAGATTAGGACTACGAACACCAATTAATATATAAAAAACCCAATTGTCGTCTACAAGATCAAAATAAGTTTGATAGCGGTACCCCTTTGTCAATCATAAACAGAAAGAAAATTAATGGGTATCGCCTACTATTTATTTTTTAATAATTTAATTTATTTAAAAAATTAATAATTATGATATGACATATATATATATTTGTAATGTCCTTCTAATTTCCTTCATTTTGATACCCTACTCGATAAATTGGAATGAATTTCTTTTTGAGAACATGCATTTTATACCAAAAACCCACCGCACAGTTTTTGTTGAAATATCATGTACCCTATACCACTCGGGAATACCTTTCATTTGAGACCCCATTCCTCGAAATCCGCTCAGCCGTGAGGCTTGTAGAGAAGTACAAAGAAAACTACATATCTACATGCATACACACATACATACATCCGTGCGAAACACATTCGGGCAAAAAATATAATTGTGTATTTGTTTGATATACACTCAAAAATTACATTTTGAATAAGTTTTTTTTATCTCAAAAGACTTTATCAGTCTTTAAATCTCCATTGATTGAGTAAAACCGGAGATATTTGATGACGTCGCGAGTGTGGCTCTACTGGTGTGACACACGTCCATAGGCCACGGTAACCACTTTCCATCAGGTGGGCCGTGTGCTTGACCTGCCACCTAAGTGGTATAAAAAAAAATATGGACGAAAGTCATATATGCGAGCGGACCCGCGGGTATCACGTAGTTTATAGTAAGACTAGGATTAGTAAGACAGTTCGTGCCGACCTCATTGCAGTTGCACCCATGCCCTCGTACCTTCGCTTGTATCAGTACTCAGCACAAAAGTGTACTTAGGTGTACTATGATCGCGTTATACTTACGATCCCGTAAACATAACAGTAAAGTTTTCCCATTAAGAAGAACTATTTCGTTTCAATATTCAGTGCAAATATTCTTACCGGCCTACGGCGAAGCGAAGGAGGGTTATGATTTTGACAGGCTATGTATACCTACTAGGTAGCCGTGGTAGCCTAGTGGTCTAGGGTTCGATCCCAGGTGCACACACCAATGAGTTTTCGATGTTTTACGAAATTATGTGAGTATTTATCGCAGGTTTATAAGTGCCCGGTTTAATGGCAATAGGCTCGTCGCCACATTGGAAGCTAAACATAAACTGGCGAAATGTGGGTGATAGCACCTCTGCCTACCCCTTCGGGGATAGAGGCGTGAGTTTATCTTATGTATGTATGTATGTAGTTTCATCTGTTCCCTCATAGCTCCTGAACTACTTATTAGAATTGGACAAATGAGATATCATTAGAAGCGTCTTGGTCGTCCGCTGGTTTTAGACTATTATGACGTATCACTGAATGTAATGTAGCTCCCTCTAGCGGTCATTAAGTACTGTGTTAAAAAATAAAACCGTGTTTGGTATCATCTAAAATCTTAATTAGGACATCACAAATATGTATAAATTATAGATGTTGCTTGCCTCAAAATAATATAAATAAAAAAATAAGTTTAAAACTAAAACCCGACTACTGAAAAATCACGCCTTAAAAAGTATTAAGTTAAATATCCTAGATATTTTCTTGTTTGATACTTTTTAAAGCGTGATTTTTCAATAGTCGGGTTTTATTTCTAATTTTTTTTTTTTATTCTGGAATCCATATTACAAGCTATGCTAGGTCTAGATAGCGACAAAAAATTGTTTTAGAATACTTAGTTTGTATACAAAATATCACTTAATAATTCCTCTATGACTTTTTAAAAAGTAATTTAATGTTAGCAGTGCTAACATTAAATTACATAACAGCTCTACAGCACACCTTCAGTAGTTTGTAATATGGGGTTTAGAATACGGAAAATATATACTCAGATTCATTTTTGTGTGCAATGCAAAACTACATAATTTATGTATAAAATAATTCTTAATCGAACCTATAACCTAGCAGTTAAACGCTCTACCGCTAACGTACACAGTATCAATATTACGTACACATGCCACAGAGTAAATATATAACAAAAAGTTCATACCTTACTTGATCTTGAACATTGCGGGTGTTGACAAGTCGCTGGACTCAAATACCTTGTCCTTAAAAGAGACCTGTCGCATGAGAACAGGATTTTTGTCAAAAAAGCAAAAGTAAAAACATGACTTATCGTACAGGTTATGTTTTTGTAATAAATAATTGATTTTGGTCTCCAAACGATGGAAAATACTTTTTAATTTTTGTGTTTTTTCAACAGCCTGTGTAATAATGAGTTGATGAGTCCGCCAATAGTTAAGGCATGTTTACATGGCACAGTGTATGATATGATACATATAATCATACATATAATCATACATATAATCACGCCTTTTTCCCCAGAGGGTTAGGCAGAGGTGAATTAATACCTACATATCACCAATCATTGAATTCGGACCCACGTAATAGGGGGTGAGCTTATTGCCGTCTTCCGGGCACTATTGTTGACTCAAGCCATGCATCTGAGGCTGAGTCTGGTCTGTATATTCGTCTGTTCCCTTGTACGACACCGCATGGGAAGAGATGGGTTGGTCCAAATTCTACGCTGCCGGGAACCACGCGGCACTTTTTCTGTTTTGCGTGTGGACACAGGTTAATAAATAGTATGTGGACTTTTGACGATTGCGATAAAAAAAGAGCTGTTTCTAATATAAAAAAACAGCAATCAAGTTCATTTTGTATCCAAACAAGAATTCCAAAGTTCAGAATTGTAATATATGTTACATAGCACAATATTTTTTTTTTAAATATCTATAATGTGAAGAATTCAATTATTTATATCATCTGCAATCATTACAATTATACAGAATCATTTAAAATTTTATAATAGTATAAATTATGTACATACTAAATATTCAGGCCGAATTCGTCCAAATCTCTTCAGCCCTTAAACACTAGCACAAATATCTTGGTACTTGTTGGTTGCTGTTGCTTGCTGTTTAGCATTCATCACATTCAATTAGCTAACTCGATGCGAGATGTAAAATTTAAATTCAACGTCATGTTTACATAACTATTAAAATAATAAGAATGAAAATAAACGGCCTTCATAACAGTGTCAATATGTCACAGTTGCATTTTGTCAGACTACCAAGGAGGGAAATAAAATTTTAGAGACAAGAATTATTTTTAAATCCTGACTTTTTAATGACTCTTTAAACAAACAAAAGATACCTCCACTAACCACGACTGCTGAAAAACAATAAAATTATATATACCTCTATCCTCTGAGATATCATAAGCATTCCATTTTCTATATTAGTGATTACAATATTCTTTATTTCTGAATATACTATGTGCAAAATTGTTACAACTTATTGAAGTCAATTCTATTTAAACTTAGTTTAACACCGCTTCCTAGTGGAGAAGAAATGGCGCAACAAACTTCTCTGTTTCTCAAACATCCTCCATTTCAAACCTCCACGGATGAGGCGAGAATGTTAAATTATGAATTTACTATGTGAAAGAACAGACGATAACCGATATATATAGGAGCTGCAAGTATCAACTAGTATAGTGTACAAAACAAGTATAACAGCGGGTAAAAACCCGCACGCTTAAGCTGTGGAATGAACTCCCTGCCGTGGTTTTCCCATGCGCCTAAAATATGGAGTTCTTCAAGACGGGCGTTAGGAAGTTCTTACAGAATCAGTAGCGTGAGTGTGACCCCCTAGTGTTGGACATGTTCATATGCCAAGGTAACCATTTTCCATCAGGTGAGCCGTGTACTTGTCTGCCACTTAAGTTAAGCTGAGGGCCAATATTTAATATTAGGTAGAAGAGGTTAATAAACGAATAAATCTTAATCTACACACTCCGTTACTAAAAATATCATTAACGAGTACTCGAATGTACTCGTACTCATAATATATTATCGGGTGCTATGTAAGTACAAATCTGACAGTCGATAAAGTACTGCCAATTTAAGTACTCGCAACTCGCAACCAAGGTCTCATATTTCGAAATACCTGCAATTTAAAAGGTGTCTGACTATAGATACTTGCAGCTGCCTAGATCGCAGATAATGCGAGTTACAACCTTGCACATGCAAGATTTGTTTATTGCATAATTATTAGCTTCAGAACGATAAATGAAAGGTATTGCAAGTAGCTGGAGTTAGTGTGATGGATATAGCGAGAAACAGCGAGATGGTATGATTAAAAGAATGTTACTGTACGTACCTGTCCTCTATTGTAGCATACTAGGCAAATAGTTCAGATCGAAATAAATGCGGAACCAAATAAAAATAATAATATTCGCTAAAACTACCGATAATATCAACAAAAATTATTCCCAGTTACAGAGTGAGGCGGGAATTAATTTAGATTCATTCCGGGAATAGGTTCCCATGTCTTTTGACCGCGGCTCCGCTATATGTCACCTATGTTTTTTCCCAAGGTCTAATCTACGTCTGTACCAAATATCATCGAAATTGTTCAAATCGATTAATATATAGAAAAAGTTGAATCGGTTCAAGCGGGATTCGAACCCACGATCTTTTCCTTACAGGGGGGACGCTCTGACCACTAAACCACAGAACCTTCGCTCGAAACCATTTAAATTCTTCTATACATATATCTATACACATTTAGCTTAGTGGTCTGAGTGTTCCCCCTGTAAGAGAAAGATCGCAGGTTCGAATCCCGCCTGAACCCATTAAATTTTTTCTATATCTTAATCGATTTGAATAGTTAACATTCTAAATGCTTTAAAATTTTATTCAATTCATCAAAATTGATTCAGTGAATTTGGCATGAAAGCGTAACATACAGGCAGACAGAGTTACTTTTAAGATAAGATAAGATAAGATAAGATTCATTTATTTGTAAGAATATTGTATAAAAGTTGTTACAAAGTTGGTTGTACATAATATTCTGCTGTCTCCAGCGTACAAATATTGAAATAATAATAATAATAATAAAAACTTTATTGACAGTAAGAATATACATTGTTAACTAATCTAGGTTCAACATATTTTAATACTGTGTATAATGAGCGTCCAGAGTATAGTTGGCGCTGTTACAGGTGGTACATCATATCACATTAGGTGCTAACATAATTATGTTAACAAAAATTAATGAACCCTGTCTCCTAAACTAGGATATCCTGTGTCTTAGGAGACAGTTTTCGGCTAAATTATTTTTACAATATTCGTTTCCCAGTGAACAGTTAACAGTCGCCCGACCCCATTATACAGAGTTATGTATTTAATTGTGGACGATGTATATTAGGTGTGTGTGTGTGTGTGTGTGTGTGTGTGTGTGTGTGTGTGTGTGTGTGTGTGTGTGTGTGTGTGTGTGTGTGTGTGTGTGTGTGTGTGTGTGTGTAGGTAGGGTAGGGAAGGTAGTAGTACAAATTTAAATAATGTCAGCATACAATTAATAATAATAAAATTACTCGTTTAAATGATGTAGTTATGATAGAAGTTATATAATTACAAAATGTCAAATCATAGGTTTAACAAATCAAGGTTCACAGAATAAGTCAATTTTAGACTCAAAACGTTCGCTTAGGAAGTCTTTTATTTATATCTAGTCTATATTTAGTCAGAAGGAATTGGAATAGTTTATATTTCAATGTCTTAAGCTTTAGAGTCTTAAACTGAGCAGGTAGTTTATTATAAATTCTAATTGCCATACAGTAAACATTATTAGAAAATACTTGAAGATTTTCATTAGGCATATGTAACTTGTGACCTCTTCTACTACTTGGTCTGGTTACCATATCATTATGGAGATCAAACAGACCAATGTGATGTTTTTGTTACTATAATTAAGTTAGTATGGGTACCGCAAACCAACAATATATAAAAATACAAAAATGATAAAAACGCACTTGATCTTATGTCAAGATCGTTACGCAAATCCGCCAAACAATCCCTTGGATTCAAGTAAACCAGCGTAGGCAGAGGTGTAGTAAGCCTTCACAAAACAGTCGTAAAATTTGAGACGAAGGTTGCGTGGTAGCATTCTTTTTTATCTTTGTATTGATCACAAGTTGGTGTTATACCACTGGCATCTAAAAGAAAAATATACTTACTTCTTTTTATCATTGGACTGGTTCATATTTCAACGAAGAGTCGAGTTATTTTTCCAGACCGCGGGCTTCTGAGAATGTCTTAATAAAATCTCGAAGTGCGTGAGTATTTCCTCCTCATAAAAACAGTTAAACTACAAAAATCGTTATTGTCTACTTCTTCAGAAAAGAAATCCTGTAGCACTTTGGAAGTGCCGACAGAAGTGAAAACTTGACCAAGATTAATATTTAAATACAGAGATCTTTACTATTATTACAGTATTAGTAGGTACTATGCGTGGTTCCCGGCAGATGCCGTGAGGTTCCCGGCAGAGTAGAATTTGGATCACGCCATCTCTTCCCATGCGGTGTCGTACAAGGCGACTAAGGGATAAGGCTGATTACAATCAAACAGCTATATACAGCTCAGACTCAGCCTCAGAGGCATGGCTCGAGTCAACAATAGTGCCCGAAATACGGCAATAGGCTCACCACCTATTATGTGGGACCAAATTAAATTATTGGTGAAATGTGGGTGTTAATTCACCTCTACCTAACCATCCGGGGATAAAGGCGTGATTATATGCATGTATGTATGTACTATTATTACTAGCTACTTACGTCACAATTTGTCATAAGAGTTGTCGGTAACGGTGTAGCGAATGTAATACACGCCCCTGGTGTTGCATACGTCTACGGTAACAACTTCCCATCAGGTAAGCCGTGTGCTTGTCTGTCGGTTTAAAAAAGTAATTAGTTATATAGAACATATTATTTTACCTATGATTACCCTTCATTTTCAAAAGTAATGTTACTCAATAGGTAATTATTTCGCAATAGGTATATGTTTTCGACATGCATAAAAATTTTAATATCGCACTTTGCTTGACCTCACCATTTTACCGTCTCTAATAAAATAATTATAACACAGAATCATAACAAAGCGGATATTGTAACGTTAATTAATTACGTATTCGTATGTCGGCCACTGCGCGGGCGCAAGGACGTCATGCGTTTGCGCAGATGTTCGTAACTTTCGACAGCATTCGGTAGCATTCGGCTACTTTCGACAATGTTCGACTTCTCTTACACATGTAAACAATTGTGTAAATATGGATGAAACAGTTTTTATTTAAGGTAAGAATCAATATTAGTTTTGTAAAAAAGCAAATAATACTTATGTTTTGTAATATTTTCTCTGGACATATTGTGACACAGTTCTGACAAAGGCATCCCTTGTTACAAAATTGAGACTGACAACTAGGTTTAAACCATAGATTCATTCATTAGATATGAATCGGTCAATCGTCCTATTAAAAAAACCAATTCTCGGTGATACGTTTGAGCAAAACTCTGACGTAACACCTAGCTAGAAAATCATTTGACGATCAAACAAATTTATTAGTCAATGTGGGCAAGATGCCCAATCGCGCTTGTCAGCAGAGGCGTTCGACCTTCTAAACCGAACTCCTTGAAAGCAACTGTGTGCCTGCCTCAAACAATTCACGTGTGATTGATTTCACAAATGAAAGTGAGTGTAAAATGTACACTATTGATATATATATATATATATATTTATATAAAACAGGTACAGCATTCCCGACAAGCTCAAGTGGCTTATGGTTTGCTTTCTATGTATTTAAGTGTTTTGTAAAATGGTAATAAATAAATATAAAAAAAAAAATGTGTATGTAAGCCAGCTGTACACATTGACCCAATATAATATTGTCCATGAAAGTTTATATAATAACGATTGTTGAATGAAATTTTAAAGCATTTACTATGCTAACTATTATGATAATCTAGTTCTAATATAGTTCGCTGAGTTTCTTGCTGGTATCTTCTCAGTAGAACTAACCTACTGAACCAGCGAAAGAATCATTTTCCAATGGTTTATTTTTACATTATTTAATATTTTTACATTATTTCTTGACATACCCAATTGTTAAATATTGACGTTCATATGTGCTCTTTGTGTGCCTAAACTGAATAAACGAAATTGATTCTTTGATTATTTCATTCAAATCGAGTAAGATAATTCATCTAAACATATATCCGTCTTATGGTGACGGTTAAGAGCCATCTACCGACATTCGTACGAATTATCGGAACCAATGAATTATGTTGCAATCATTTTTAAACATTGTTTTTTGATGACTCTGCTCAAATTATTAAATGAAATTTTAAAGCATTTACATGCTTACTATTCAGATCGATTAAGATATAGAAAAAAATTAATTGCTTCACGCGGGATTCGAACCCGCGATCTTTCGATCTTCGCCCGAAATAATCAAAATTCTTCTGTATACGCGTCTTACGGCGACGGTTAAGCGCCATCTACCGACATTCGTGCGAATTATCGGAACCAATGAATGAAGTTGCAATCATTTTTAAACATTGATTTTGATTACTCCGATAAAACTATTGAAAAGAATTTTAAAGCATTTACTACGAATCCCACCTGAACCGATTATTTTTTTTCTATATCTTGTTGTTGTTTTTCTAAATGAGATTGTTGTTAATGAGCAACTTTTGTTTGTATTTTTGTCCCCTCCTTAAATGCTATAACTCCAGCATAATATTGTAGTAGGTATGCGATGCAACCATTTTTACCATATTTTAACTGTTTTCAATTAATTTAAAGGTAAATTTTTTATTATAAGATTTTAATATACCTTTAATAATCTTGACATGAGACAAAAATGTACATTTATTCATATTTTGTATTAAGAATTCATTATTTATAAGCTGACGTTTCGAAAATCCCGCAGTGGAGTATGTTGCGCTGTTTTTCCTCCACTAGCGTCTATGAAGCGGTGGTAAATTTAGTTTTAAGCAGAATTCGACGTCAAATAGATGTAATTATGATGCACTATATTGAAAAATAAAAAAATTGAATTTAGTTTAGCGTTCTGAAGTACAATTTACTTATCGGTCGTACATTGCCTAACTTTGGCCCGACGTGTTTAGTACCCGACCTTGCCCCACTGCGATTTCATTTTCCCCACTTTAGACTTATAATTTTCTCGAATTTTCAATAATGATTATGATCGAAATCAACCAATGGGCGAACGCTAGTATAATTAATAACCTTCATGGGCAAACTGTATCATGGCCATTGGATCGACCCATCCTTTGTTTAAAATTATGTAAATATTACAACTAATTTTGATAATGAATTGATAAGCATACCTATTATGTATAAATATATTTAAAACATAGGACTGTTTTCCATCCAACAGAATCCTATTGATGGCAATTGATTACTTTTAATTAAAAGGTAGAAGCACTCGGACGTTGACCCATTGCTAACAACTGGAGTTAACCGTTATTAAGGTTACAATTAATACTATAAATATAAATATTTCCAAGTTTCTTTTTAAAGATTAAGGATATTAATAATCGTTACTAGTAGTATTTTTTTCTCTTAGGATAGTGCCTTGTGTTAGGAGAGGAGGAGAGGTTCATGTTTATTCCAAATTATTGGGAGTCACGAACACCCTCGAGCCTTTGCAGGTGCGTAGACATGTTGCTTCCTTGGCTGTATTTTACCGTCTCTACCATGGTGAGTGTTCTGATGAGCTCTTCCAACTAATCCCACCCTCTCTTTTCCTACATAGGACAACATGTGCAGGGCTTAGATGTCACCCTCACACACACACAACCAAGCGGTTCGGAGACTCTTTTCTTTGCCGCACCACTAAGACCTGGAATTCATTACCTACAGTACCGGGTACTTTAAACGGGGCGTGAAAAAGCATCTGATGAGGCCGCCAAGCTGAGTGGCACCATTGTAACATTACTTAGTGTCTGTAATGGTGACCCCTTTCCTGAGACTTTGCATTTAGCTTACCATCAGGCGAGGCGAAGTCAAGTTGGCGTGTCCTAGATAAAAAGAAAGTGTAAGAACCAGGATTTGAACCTTTGGACCTCTCAAATCTTCAACTATTAAGCTTTGTTTGTTATTTCTTTTTTGTTTGCTTTGGTTGGCAATAGTTTGACGTACCGTACGTATTCATAGTCCATGACTTCATAGAGATCTATCATTGATAGTCACAACGTTTATTGCAAGGTAAGCGTTTCTTTGTTTTTTTTTATACCACTTAGTTGGCAGACAAGCACACGGCCCACCTAATGGGAAGCAGCTACCGTGGCCTATTGACGTTTGCAACACCAGGGGTGTCACACTCGCACTGCCGACCATGAAGAAACCTTCTGATGCCTCTCTTGAAGAACCCCATATTGTAGGCGCTTGGGAAAACCGCAGCAGGGAGGTCATTCCACAGCTTGAGTGTGCGTGGGATGAAGTTTCTTTCATACCGCACAGTGCGCACCGTCTCAGGTCGCAATGTGTGAGGATGAATTCCCTGCCTATGGCGAGAGGTGCGATGATAGAATGTAGCTGGGGGCATCATGTCAAACAATTCATCTGAGCACAAACCATTGTATAGGCGGTAGACCACACACACATACCAGGGTCATGTATTGATATTTTAATAATTGTAACATGGCCGTTGGGACTGAACCATTCTCGTTGCGAAATATTGCAACCCGTTGAATTAATTACAAAAATTAATGTTTTTATTTACGTAATAAATAAAAACAGTTTTTTAAATATGTTTTGTGTAGCTTTGTAACTGACTTCATCCACTCTTCCTTTCCCTTACAATTTATATTTCTTTGGAACAAGCTACCTCTCGAGATCAGGAGGACCAAATTGGGAGTTCGGAAGCTCATTCTGCATAAATTGGAAGAAATTTCATTAAATAAGTATGGTTAGATATTATTATGTGAATGTATTTTTTATTTATATAATTAATAATAATAATAAGCGTCTGGATTGTACACCAATAACATATTACATTACAATAAGCATGTATAAAGTTTTGTGGTACGGACAGATGGCGGCCTTATCGCTCTGCGGCAATTTCTTACAGGCAACCATTGGATGGAGAGAAAAAATAGGAGAAAAATATTTCGGGGCAGTTAGGTGTACATAGAGAATATTTAAAGAAAATAAAACAATAATAATGTTTTTTTTTAAATAAATATTTGTGTATATATGTATGTATTACTATATATTTTATATATGTATGCGTGTATTAATATGTATTATGATGTAGGTATGAATACTTTACAGCTTTAATAGTGTGTGTGTTTAACTTGCCGGTATATTTACCATGTTTATTATTGTTATTGAGTAACCGATATTTCGGCGCTGTTACAAGCGACATGATCATGGTGTACCTACACCAGTACACCGTGATCATGACGTGATCACTGTGATCAGCAATGACGATTAATGTGAATGACCATGTCAATCTCAAATCACACTATACAGCTTATTTATTAGGGGGACCTAATGAACACTATAAAAAAAGAAACAGAAAATTACTGCGTTATAACATAACATAAACTCACGCCTATATCCCCGAAGTGGTAAGCAGAGGTGATAGCACCCACATTTCGCCAGTTTATGTTAAGGTCCCCATTGCCATTAACCGGGTACTTATAAACCTGCAATAAATACACACATAACTTCGAAAAGCATCGAAAAGTCATTGGTGTGTGCCATGGTAAAACCTGGGATCGAACACGAGACCTCGTTTCAGCAGTCCAATACCCATACCACTAGGCTACCGCGGTATTATTGAGTAATGACACTGGTATATACTTTCGATAATCATTTATCTCGGGAGAATGACCTACAAGCAAAGTATTACGTAAACAAACCAAATTAATGTACAATAAAGTTCCATTATATTCTAAGTAAGGCAATGTCCGCATGACACATAGCCAATCACAAATACGGCATACGGTACAATAATAATTTCCCCGACCCACTGTCACTTTCAATTGAAATTGTGAATGGCTCAATCACTTTTTGCGATAACCCCCGTACATAGACAAATAACCTACAGCGTGCTTCAAACA
The DNA here is from genome assembly GCA_963662185.1 of Eilema griseolum. Lineage (NCBI taxonomy): Eukaryota > Metazoa > Arthropoda > Insecta > Lepidoptera > Erebidae > Eilema > Eilema griseolum. The sequence continues at coordinate 4,118,152 of OY759232.1, forward strand.
CCTATTAATCTTTATCTCACATTACATAAACAAACACATCAACAGGGCGTTGCAAAAAATGAAAGTTGTTGCAACCAAAAAAGAATGGAACGGGCCGCGTACATCTTCTATTGAATATTGTACCTTAATTTAAACGATAAGGATGGTTTTTGAATGGAGACTTTTGTAAGGCACTTGTTCTGAACATATCCATCAACCAGTTATGGTGATAAAGGTTTTGTGGAAGGATTACGTCATTATTACATTAAGAAATAGTACGAAACCTGTAATTATTGTCATTATGCATAATAAGAGTATTTTATACCACTTTGGTATTCCCGTCCCGATTGAGCAGTCCGACTGGGGAAGTACCTCCACCCTTCACGGCTATAATAATCTCGTGTTGTGTTCTCACCAGTGAGCTAACTACACCAAATCTTTTGTTTTATTACATTACTGTCCATCCCAAGGTTGCCTGGAAGAAATCGCTTCCAGCGATAAGACCGTCCATTGTAACATTAAACTATATGCATGCTAACTACAAGTTTTACTGTAATCTATTGGTGTACAATTAAGAATTATCTATCTATCTATCTATCTATCTATCTATCTAGGGTGGCCAGAGCTCACTGGAGAGTTTTTGTGCTGTCAGTGGGAAGACCAAAGGCTTGTCCTGATTGTGTCTTCAGCACTGACGGCACAGAAACTCTCCGTTCTTACAGGGTCGGTAGCACTGGCGTGACTCCTCTGGTGTTGCACACGTTCATAGGTCGCGGTAACCACTTTTCCTCAGATGGGCCGTGTGCTTGTCTACAACTAAGTTGTATAAAAAAATAAGACTTCGGTGGCAGAAACTTGACTCACATGATGGGTAGTGTTTACTGTGGCCTATGGGCATACAGACATGTGTAATTCCAAGGTCGTCAGTGAGAAAGTGGAAGACACCAATGAGGTAATGGAATAGATTCTTAAGAAGATGAGGTCTCTACCGTCAAGTAGAAGACGCATCAGTGAGCTTGTCTTGATATAACTTCAAAAGAAATGAAAATAGGGAATACGTAGTTATTGTATCGAGAAAATACCCCACGCTGCTTTTTTCGCGCCTCGTTTTTTTTGTACCACTTAAGTGGCAGACAAGCACACGGCCCACCTGAAGAAAGTGGTTACCGTGACCTATGGATGTTTATAACACCAGAGGAGTCACAGTCGCACTGCCAACACTCTAAGTACAAAGTTTCTGTGCCGTCAGTGTAGAAGACAAAGCAGGACAAGCTTTTAGTCTTCCCACTGACAGCACAAATTCTCCAGTGAGCTCTGGCTACCCTACTCACCGCTGGGAACACAACACATAGTTATTATAGCCGCGGTATTCTGTAGGGCGGAGGTACTTCTACCGCCGTATCCTACCTCCTAAAAAACACACTTTTCTACAGGTTCTTTTTAAGCCTTTTATTCAAATTATACGAAATAAACTATTACCTTTCAACATCTAAAATGATTTACAACAAGAAATTTTAAACGTTAGTTAAATCCAATCACAATTTAAAACGAACTATAAAGTAATTAACTCTAAAAATATAATAAATTTAAAAGCACCAACGCAAGAAATGTACTGTCGTCGGCCGTGAGAAACATCTTTACTATAAATCTAAATATTCAAACCGGATTCCAATTTGTTTAATAGGTATTCTACCTGTCATTGTATGTTATTAAATGCTTAGCAACGAACAAACTACAACTCTATCAGAGTTAGAAAAAGGTGTAGTTTTCTATATCAGTAGGTAGAGATGACTATTAAAAACTCTTTGACAATAAAAACGCCACAATGAATACTTTTAATGACATTCGTCTTGGTCGCAACAGGTCGCAAATTCAAATTGGTAATAGATATTCTATAGATATAGGTAGGTATACATAAAATAAATTGAATTTCAAAAGCAAGCATATAATGATAGGAAATGTAATAACAAAATAAGTATTTGATCAATATGTATTCCAAATTATAGACAGCCACGTGGCTTTTTTTTATACCACTTAGGTGGCAGACAAGCACACGGCCCACCTGATGGGAAGTGGTTACCGTGGCCTATGGACGTATGCAACACCAGGGGTGTTACACTCGCGCTGCCGACCATGAAGAAACCTTCTGATGCCCCTCTTTAAGAACCCCATATTGTAATTTGTAGATGCTTGGGAAAACCGCAGCAGAGAGCTTAAGCTTAAGTGTGCGCGGGATGAAGTTTCTTTCATACCGCACAGTGTGCACCGAAACAGTTCGCAATATGTGGAGGATGAATTCCCTGCCTATGGCGAGAGGTGCGATGATAGAATGTAGCTACGGGCATCATGTCAAACAATTCATCGTTCCGGTAGGGTAGAATTTGAACCACCCCATCTCTTCCCATGCGGTGTCGTACAAGGCGACTAAGGGATAGGGCTGTTTAAAATCAGACAGATATATACAGCTCAGACTCAGCCTCAGATACATGCCTCGAATCAACAATAGTATCCGGTATACGGCAATAGGCTCACCCCCTATTTCGTGGGACCGAATACAATATTAGTGAAATGTGGGGCTTAATTTACCTCTGCCTAACCATCTGGGGATATAAGCGTGGTTATATGTATGTATTCTAAATTGGGTATTTGACTGAATAATAGAATTAGTTACTTTTTATTCAATGTCACAACGGCAAGTTATGAGGCAACTTGTACGAAATAAATTATTGTGACGTCATAATATTCAATAATCAAATAATTTACTATTATACGTTAATAAAAGAACCACAACTTTTACCGCTCTTAATTTAATAAGTTCAGTTTAGTCATTTATCTAAACTACAGGCAAATACCCAATTGGCTAAGTGTCAGATAACTGGTCTAACTACACAATATTGCCAATGGGTTGTAGAGGTCAGTTGGTAGGTTTTTTTAAATTTTTAAATCTAGGACACGCCAATTTGACTTCACCGCGCCTGATGGTAAGCTAAAGGCAAAGTCTCAGGAAAGACGGTCACCATTACAGACACTAAGTAATGTTACAATGCTGGCACTAACCTTGGCGTCCTCATCAGATTGCTTTTTCACGCCCCGATTAAAGGACCCGGGACTGTAGGAAGGAAACAGTTGCTGATTGGAAAATTAAAAATATATCGAAAATATCGACGTTTGGTCGTGTCTCAGTTAGACTGAAAAACGCGGACCCCGGATTCCGAGGTGAGCACCTCGGAAGCGACCAGGATTAACGCAAAGATATCATTAGGTAGTGCAATTTGCCGCAACGGTGGCGCGCCTCACGCGCCTCCCCGTTTCCGGGGACGAGTTGGGGACTCTGTAGTCCCCACACCCGAGAAGAGGGCCAGATCGTGAGAGATGGCTATGGGTCGGCCGGGGTGCGAGGGATATGCCTGTCAACCTCACCTTCGGCAACCAAAACGACCCACAGGCGGTGTGCGTTTTAGTCGGTTCGAGTCCGACATAACCTCCTCCACCGGCACCGGTGGGGAGGTATCCGTGGGGATTTGGCGCACATAAGAAAAAAAATAGTAGTGCAATTTTTGTAATGTAATTTCTTCAAACTTCAGTAGGTATCCATTATTACGGTATCAGTCAAATACGTTATGCTAATAAAACGAAACATCTATATAGGCAAATAACAACTGTAAGTAAGCATATAACTGTTAGACACGGTCACAAACCTACTCGTATTATTTGCATAAAATTGGCCAATCACCACACGGAGCTGGTAATGAACCAACACATAATCATGAAGGTTGAAGCAAATGCGTGGCGCCCACCAGCGGCGTACGCAGGCAGGTGATAAAATGTGTGTACAGTCAGACTCTGATTTAGTGCTATGTAAATTACGATATACATACACACAATCATGCCTCTTCCCCAATAGGGTAGGCAGGCCTCCTTCTGCGAGCAAGTAATGCTCGTGAAGGAGGAGGCGGGGCGAGAGCGGCAGCGGGAGCGACGAAGGATCGCAAGCTAAATCTGCCCGCGTACGAAGGCAACTCGGGCGTCAGAGGTCGATGAACGACCTCCGCCCCCCATGAGCGCTGGCCTGGGGGTGACAGGTGGAGCCGCCTGTCACCCTGGCAGAAGCAGGCCGCGGCGGTGGCGCGCCTGGCGCGCCTCCCCTTTTCCGGGGACGAGTTGGGGACTCTGTAGTCCCCACACCCGAGAAGAGGGCCAGATCATGAGAGATGGCCCTGGGTCGGCCGGGGTGCGAGGCATATGCCTGTCAACCTCACCTTCGGCAACCAAAGCGATCCACAGGCGGCGTACGTTTTAGTCGGTTCGAGTCCGATATAACCTCCTCCACCGGCTCCGGTGGGGAGGTATCCGTGGGGATATTGCGCACGTAAAAAAAATAAAAATAAGGGTAGGCAGAGATTACTTGTTTCTACCTGCTATTCGATCCTTCTATCATTCTATTTTTATAATTTTTTACATACAACCTTGCAGGTTTTTTGTACTTTTGCCATAGCATTTTTCCTGTCTCTAATCATACTTACGATATACTTTTAAAAATAGATTATATTTGTTGTCTATCCCAGGAATTAACTTGCGCGGAGTAATAGTCCACATAAATCTATTTAAAGGATTATAAGCTACCAATATTCCAAGTTAAACTTGTGAGAGAAGTATTTGGCAATAAAAACTTCATGACTGTTCTCATTTTTACAAACTATCCGGCTCAAAGGACCATACTAGGAAAGCACTTGAAAGCCTTGTGTCGTCGCGGTAGAACGACTGCTATGCACAGGGCGCGAGTTCGATTCCTGCTTAGTGCAAATATTTGTATGGATGATTATGTATATTTTCATTGGTTTGGGTGTTTTTAAGTGTAATTTGGTGGTATTTACAAAAAAGTATCTATGAATATGTATCCGAAATAGAGTCCATAACACAAGCTATGCTTAATTAGGCGGCAGCGCACACATCCAAGGAGGCCCTGGAGTTGGCCCTGGGTCAGGCGGGGTGAGAGAGATATGCCTGTCAACCTCACCATTGGCAACCAAAAACGATCCACTGTGCCGTGCGTTTAATCAGTTCGAGTGCGACATAACCTCTCCAACCGGCTCCCGCGGAGGGGTAGGGGGTAGGGGTTATATCTGTGCGGATTTTTCTCACGTTAAAAAAAGCAGTATGGGTCCAGATGGCGATGTGTAAAATGTTATAGAATATTTATTTATTCGTTTAATTTATTCTTAATGTTAATTGCATTAATGATAACACTGGTACATTTATTGTAATGCGCCGATCTCTCCCGGCTTAACACGGGTAAGATGATCCAATTATAGCGCTTATCAGGTCCTATAATTTAAACTATGCCTGTCATATGCGTGCTCAGTCCTTGCCAGTTTTCAAAAGACTCGTAAAAGATTACTACCTGTCTCTCTGAAAGAGTGAAATAATAAGATAGTGTGAGGTTTTATGGGATATTTATGGTGTGTATGCTTATATTTAGTTGTATATACCTATGTTTATGTGTTTTCTTTTTATTGTTATTTTATCTTTTTTATATATTATCTATGTACGCTTAACTGCCCTAAACTATTATTCTCCTATTTTTTCTCTCCATCCTATGGTTGCCTGTAAGAAATTGCCGCAGAGCGATAAGGACACCAACTGTACGTTCCACAAAACTTATTTAATCTCATATTGTAATGTAATATGTTATTGGTGTACAATAAAGACGTTGTTATCATTATCTATATATATAAGTTGACAAAGTTGACAAAGTTGACAAAGTTGACAAAGTTGACAAAGTTTTATTGCAATAGGTCCATCCGATTATCCGGTAGGTATACATTAATGACGAGCATGCAACATTAATTCTCCAGTATGTTTCAGATTAGTATGTGTGAATTACCCCGTAGTTAAATTATAATTATATGAACCATAATTTAAAATATGATACAAAATCAGTGGTTTAACATTCCATACCGTATGTACTTCAAATAATAAACGCATATTATCGCGTCTGACTGTACAGTTAGACGCGCATGAGTGCTCTGTGGGAGACGCCTCGTGCGCAAGGTCCTGCTAATTGAATCATTCATACATGTCTTGTGTATTTTTATGATACTTTGTGATATTCAAGTTCGTGTTATATTGCTTAGTAGCCGATGCCAAAGAATATAACCTTGGCAACCTTGGAATACACCTTTTATCTACCTTTATATGATAACTACAGCATATATCTTTTTTCGTACAGCCATATCTCACGATCTGGCCCTCTCTTCGGGTGTGTGGGGACTACAGAGTCCCCAACTCGTCCCCGGAAACGGGGAGGCGCGCCGCCGCCGCGGTCTGCTTCTGCCAGGGTGACAGGCGGCTACACCAGTCACCCCTAGGCCTGAGCTCATGGGGGGCGGAGGTCGTTCATCGACCTCGGACGCCCGAGTTACCCTCGTACGCGGGCAGCTTGACTTGCAATCTTTCGTCGCTCCCGCTGCCGCTCCCGCCCCGTTTACTCCTTCACGAGCATTACTTGCTCGCAGCTCCACCGCGAGCTAGGTGGAGAGCGTGAGAACTCTCACTCCCAGGGCCACCACAAGCTCCCATCTCGGCGTCTCCCCCGCCGACAGTCTTTTGACTTGACACATTACTGTCCATCCCAAGGTTGCCTGGAAGAAATCGCTTTCAGCGATAAGTGCCCATTGTACATTAATCTGTATATACATGCTACCCACTTGTCTCTGCTGTAAATGTATTTTTTTTTTTACGTGCGCAAAATCCCCACGGATACCTCCCCACCGGAGCCGGTGGAGGAGGTTATGTCGGACCCGAACCGACTAAAACGCACGCCGCCTGTGGGTCGTTTCGGTTGCCGAAGGTGAGGTTGACAGGCATATCCCTCGCACCCCGGCCGACCCAGGGCCATCTCTCACGATCTGGCCCTCTTCTTGGGTGTGGGGACCACAGAGTCCCCAACTCGTCCCCGGAAACGGGGAGGCGCGCCACGCGCGCCGCCGCCGCGGCCTGCTTCTGCCAGGGTGACAGGCGGCTTCACCCCCAGGCCGGCGCTCATCTTTGAGTTGCCTTCGTATGCGGGCAGCTTGTCTTGCGATCCTTCGTCGCTCCCGCTGCCGCTCCCGCCCCGCCTCCTCCTTCACGAGCATTACTTGCTCGCAAAAGGAGGCGCCGGCCGCCCACGCATCCGCGCAGCGAACCATCGCCGCGAGCAAGGTGGAGAGCGTGAGAACCCTCACTCCCAGGGCCGCCACAAGCTCCCGCCTCGGCGTCTCCCACGCCGGACACTCGGTGGCTGTAAATGTATTGGTGTACAATAAAGTATTATATTTACGAGTATCTATCTATAACAAAAGATTCGCTTTCGTTTTTTTATACCACTTAGGTGGCAGACAAGCACACGGCCCACCTGATGGGAAGTGGTTATGTGTCTGCCAACCAGGTGGTATAAAAAAAAATGTGGACCATGACTTTTCGATGCTTTTCGATGTTATGTGTGTATTTATTGCAGGTTTATAAGTGCCCGGTTAATGGCAATAGCCTCGCCACCTATTACATTGGGACCTAAACATAAACTGGCGAAACGTGGGTGCTAGCACCTCTGCCTACCCTTTCGGGGATATAGGCGTGAGTTTGTTAAAAATATATATATTAAATTTTAAAAGGGATGCCTTTGGCATTCTCGTGTAAAGAACAAAGTTGTTTCAATTTGTTTTTAAGATACATATAATGAGCTCTTCCAATTAGTTCCAACTTCCCCTTTCCTACACAGGACAACTCGTGCAGGGCTTAGATATCACCCGCACACGGTGCAGAGTATCCGATCATGAACCAAGCGGTTCGAAGACTCTTGCCTGGAATTCATTACCAGCTCACGTGTTTCTTTCGTCCTACAGTCCCAGGTTCTTTAAGCGGGGCGTGAAAAAGCATATGATGAGGCCATCAAGCTGAGTGTCACCACTGTTACAGTGGTGACACTGTAACATGATATTTGTATGTAATGGTGACCCTCTTGTCAGAGACTATATGTATGCTTACCATCAGGCGAGGCAAAGTCTGATTGACGTGTCCTATATAAAACAAATACCTAAGGATTTCTATGGTGATAAGCGTCTAGGTACGATATGGGGTTCTTCGAGAAGGGCATTAGAAAGTGCACACGTAACCACTTTTCATTAGGTGGGTCGTGTAAGCCGTGTGCTTGTCTGCCACCTAAATGGTATTAAAAATCCATGTATTTGTTAGTTACAGGTGACATTGAAGTATATTTACATTTAAATTCAAAACATAAATGTTAAAAAAACAATCCAAAATTATGCTCGGTGTTTTTGTAATAAAAGTATGAAAACCTGCTGGGTTCGTTCCGCAAAACAGTTTAAATGGACAATAAATTTTGATTCTTAATGCAACTGTGAAATGATATTTGCTGAGGTTTTTTTTGCGACATGGACTGTACGGGAATAAGGCTGCGGTTTCTACAGCAGCGGAGGCGGTATTGCTAGTGGGTGAGTGTGTTTATGAATAAACGCGAACTTACAAAATCGGAGTTAAACCTAGCAAACTGTGTTTGGCATTAAGTACCTAGTTAGATTTCCACGATCCCGAGGTTAGATCCGGTTCAATACTGAACCTAAATAGTGAAACTATATATATATATAACTTAATTTAACTTAACTTTTAATAAATCCAAGAATATGTTACGCAGGAAGAGCGAGGCATTCCCAACACAAGTGTCCATGACTACGCGAGGGATATGCCTGTCAACCTCACCTTCGGCAACCAAAACGACCCACAGGCGGCGTGCGTTTTAGTCGGTTCGAGTCCGACATAACCTTCTCCACCGGCTCCGGTGGGGAGGTATCCGTGGGGATTTTGCGCACGTAAAAAAATAAAAATAAAAAGTGTCCATGACTACTTACTGGGAAGCCCCAACAATGTATAAACTAGGATTTTATAAATAAAGAATTTTTAATTATTATTTTTTAATATATATATATATATATACAGGGTGTTACAGAAAGGTGTGGTCATATTCGAGGGACGCATTACGTGTGATATAAATAAATTTTCCGCGGGAGTATAAACACCAATTTACTTTGTATCACGTAGATAAATAATTTTCTTTTTATCGACCATGTGTAAGCTAGTGGAAATTGTCGACAAACGCACAACACTAAAAAACTAACCAGGGCTGCAGCAGTTGCAGCGCGCTGTTAGAAATGAACTCTACGGTTTGAACCCGAGTAGGTTTACCAAACGATCGGATTTGATAGGCCCTGTCTCAATATCATCTTACTTACTTTGTACCTAAACAATTTTTTTTTATATCGGGCAAAGAAATTCTGAAACAGCTTATAACTTGTTAAAATAGTATTAAAATAAAACAAAATTTACTTTTAGCAATAATAAAACATTTTTATGTTCCTGAAATCATCCATGCTAAATGTAAGACTTGTCTCAAAGATACCTTAGGTAAAGGTTAACCTACATTCAATACCAGGAGTCGTGGACTACCGAATTTCCAGCCACGCCCCTTAATATTAAACTAATTAAAATTGGTTCCGTACCCAATTTTATTGAAATGTTATGCAAAAAATAAATTTTCGGTTTTTATTCAACTTCGGTGGCAGACAAGCACACGGCCCACCTGATGAGAAGTTAAATAGAACAAAATTCCAAGTTGTTGGGTAGGTACACGATAAATAGAGATGCTTGGTTGCGAATCTCCGCAGCGCAACTGCGCGTGAAGACGGCAGCACACCTCCTCTCCCAAAATCCCGACCGAGGTAGGAATGCCCCTGTAAAGGGTTGCTGGGTGACTCTTCATGTGTGCCTGAGTAGCATAGGACACAGTGGAGAGCAGACAAAGCCTCAAAGGGCTGGTTGAGGAGCCGCCCCTTTCCAGGGTAAGATGAGGATACCGTACTTTTCCATACGGAATTAACATGGCAACAGGTTCGAAAACAGGGTTGTTTTCCTCTTGCATCCCCGCACGCTCTCGTCCTTCGAGACCAGCAGAAGGTTGGACAAGGCGGTATTTCCGCCCAATTGAGCAGTCCGACTAGGGAAGTACCTCCGCCCAACAGAATACCGCGGCCATAATAACTTCGTGTTGTGTTAGGGTAGCTAGAGCTCACTGGAGAATTCGTGCTGTCAGTAAGAAAACTAAAGGCATGTCCTGCTTTGTCTTCTACACTGACGGCACAGAAACTCTGATTACAGGGTCGGCAGCGCGAGTGCGTTCCCTCTGGTGTTACATACGTTCATAAGCCACGGTAACCAATTTTCATCAGGTGGGCCATGTGCTTGTCTGCCACCTAAGTGGTATAAAAAAGCAGCATCCGCAACACTGTGATCGTTACACGTTTGCCTTAGTTTGAGTTTCGTAGTTATTTATTATCGGATTTTTTTGAGATTTGTTTGTTCGTTACGTTTGGGAAACCAGGTGTCATGATAATGCGCACAATGGCGCACAACATAAATAACGGCAGTGTACAAAAATGCACACAGAACTTACTAAGGTATATCATGTCGTACCCGGATAACATAACTCTAAGAGGTCCTTCATAAGTGTTCGTTAAAGTAACATTCATTGCGGTACCCTAAACTATTTCATAAAATTAAAATATCTTCTCTTTCACTCCAAATCGCCACGCCCTTTATTATGATTGGTTCCGTACCAATTTTTATTTAATACAAAACCTTCCTTAAAGCATAAAAAGGTATGGTAAAGTGAACAAAAATATGTTCAAATACCAGGATAACATAAAATGTAAGAGTCGTTTCTTCAAAATTTTTGAAACAAGATTTTACGGTACCCTAAAATAATTGATACGAAAAAATCATTTGTTATTTTTTTCCTATACCTAAATAGGGTGAACTGACTAGTATTCGACCATGGTCACAATTTTATTATTTTCTGCATTCTTAGTATCGGATGTATTTCTACTGAATTACATACTCTTTTTTAATAACAATGTTGTTCAGTCAGTGGGTCGTATGTTTGTTTGCCCACCCGTTATTGAATGATACGAAAATCACGGCGTCGAAAAAGTTGTCTCTTACTTTTTCAGAGTAAGTACACAACTCTGGTTTTTATTAAATTTGAGCGCGATAGTCCATTCATTGTCCAACCCAAACTCAATGCGAGGGGGTTTCTGCACTTGAAAGAAGCACAAAGTCATAGTTGAAAAATCCAGATTTAAATATTAAAATAAAAATTTTAAATGGACGTAAACCTGTACCTCTACCCTAATTTCATAGGTAATACGTTCGGCCGCGGAGTCCTTTGATGAGACCGCGATGCGTGGCGGCGCTTTTGATACGGACAATCGGTGCCGCCAAGGACATAATATTTGGCGCCAAAGTGCGTAAAACAGTAGGCATCAATGTTGCCATAACTGATTTTATATAATCTGTAGATGGTATGTTAAAAATAGTAGAAGCAGCGTAGATTTCAAATGAAAAAGTGGTTTTATTAGTAGATTAAAATGTATTTTTACGCGTTTATGCTTTTTAAAAGATAGAAGACGAAAACCGGTTCGTTTGTTTTGCGTCTTGTCACCCGCAGAGTAGGTAAGTCTTGTCATATGCAAAGAAAAATATCGTGACAATTTTATGTATTACTTATTTCCTGATTCCTCAACTTTTTCTCCTCTTTCTACTCTGGCTCTATCTCCTCTCGGTATGATTAAAACTTGTGATTTTCAGTAGAAAGGCCGACCTTAACCACTGAGCATGAAGCTATCATTTACTTTTCAGTTCAGATTTTTAGCGCGAACAGATAGCAAAATGTACCTAGGCAATGTACTTTTTAGTAGAAATAGAATATTGTTCTGAACAAAGGGATTGATTTAACCATTAATTAGTTAACTGCAGGTTTTTCAGTCATATTTACCTTAAAAATGAAAGGAAGGTCTGTGGATTTTTCAAAATTCTACGTATTAAATTAGATAATTAGAATTAGATAGATTAATGGTTGGCAACATTCGTATGTACCTACTTGTGCCGACTTCTTTTCTGTAGGTTGTTTACATGTTTATTTGTAGAATAGTTGTTGTTCTGTTGTGCAGTGAAAATGTCGGTTTTTAGTAATAGTGAATATTAGATGATGCTTTGTGTTGGCGCAGCTGATGGTAGCTTGCGAAAAGCTCGTCGGCTGTACAGTGAGATATTTGTGGACGGAAGACTAGAGGGTGACCGTCGGCGGTTTCCCTCTTTGGAGTGTTTTAGAAAGATGGTGAACCGCCTTCAACACACTGGAAGTTTTCGTGGCGACCTTCTACGACGCCCACTGCTTTAGACGATCGTATTCTCGAGCATTTTGAAGTAGACCCGAGTACGAGTAGGTACCCGGCGAGCTGGAACGGTTATCGGAGTGAAACCCGTTCATTTCAAGGGGGAAGTTCGCGCGTATTTAAAGATGCGTTTTGATCAGAGGATTGGGCGTGGCGGTGAAGTGAGAGTCGCTTGCCCGGCGAAGTCCCCGGATCTCACTCCGCTCGACTATTTTCTCTGAGGTTACGTGAAGAAAAAGTGTACAGTACAGCATGTGACAGCAGAGAGAATATGGAAGCCCGAATATCAGAGATTTACGTAGCGTAACCCCAGATATGTTTCGAAGCGTGCGTGGTAGCATGTTACGGCATCGAGCAACGAGCCGTTGCGCGTTGCTATAATTTTTTAAACGTAGGTATGCCTTGGAGTTTCACGCATACTGTGGCGTCATAAACTCCATTCATGTGTACATGTACTCTTATGTTTTTGTGACCTACATAAGTGATAGTTTAAACTCCTTGTGTCGCGATCGTGAAGTGATAAATTAGTGCGTTCTTATGACTGTACCAGATCAGGTACATCACCGTTTCGCTGTAAGGAGAACACGCCCCGGTAAGTGATAGTCAAAATATCTCTGATGTAACCTATCTCTAACTATACCTACGCTTGGTAGGCCGGCTACCAGGCGCACAGCTGAGATTAGAGATTTTGCAGAGGTTATTGAACTCAATTGAACTTATCGCGAAAGAACAAAATATAATAGTGTTGTGACCTACCGCTTTTGCTAAATATCGAAAATTTTAACGAATTTAATAATTTTGTAAGACGACTAACGATGTCATCACTTTATTACTATTTGTACATTGGCCGGTGCATATCGACTGGTTATCAGGCACGTGTAACGACCCTTAAATATGACCACACCTTTCTGTAACACCCTGTATATACTGTATAGGAAGAAACTGTTTTTTTATAAATCTATATTCTTACTTAACACAAGCGATAGATTAAAAAAATATTTTGTAATTATTTTTTTTATACAACTTAGGTGACAAGCACACGGCCCACATGATGGAAAGTGGTTACCATGACCTATGAACGTGTGCAACACCAGTGGAGTCACATCCGTGCTGCCGACCCTGTAAGAACAGAGATTTTGTGCTGTCAGTGTAGAGGACAAGCCTTTGGTCATCCCACTGACAGCACAAAAACTCTCCTACTCACCGCCGGGAACACAACACGAAGTTATTATAACCGCGGTATTCTGAAGGGCTGAGGTACTTCCCCAGTCGGACTGCTCAATTGGGCGGAAATACCGCCGTGTCCTACTATCTTGAAATAGAAGCGCATAACGTACGTGATTACATTTTTATCGGTATTACCAATTCTATAATTTTATACAGAATCGCTTCGCTCATCACTAAAGCATTCACACATAAAATAACGCTCTCGGTAATGTCCGGATCGGAACTCAAGTACTACTTTGAAAAACAGGGGGCGTGAGTTCGATATCTTAAAAGTACGATTGCATTCGGGGAATAAATCTTATTGATGGTTCCGTACCACGCACGATTTCAACGGAAATTTATAATTTGCGCGTGTACACCAGTTTGATTAAATCTTATTTTAATCAAATGGATGATTTATTTTATGAATAGTTATGCCCCGCGGTTTTATGTGGTTTTAATTTTATTAGTTCACGATGTAGAAGTAAGACCATCATTTCGAATTTCACTCAAATCTTTTGAGCCGTTACTTCTTGAAAATTATCAATATACATACATTTAATCACGCCTTTATCCCCGGAGGGTTAGGCAAAGGTGAATTAACACCCACATTTCACCATCATAGTATTCGGTCCCACGTAATGAGCCTATTGCCGTTTTCCAGGCACTATTGTTGCCACGAGCCATGCATCTGAGGCGGAGTCTGAGCTGTATATATCTGTCTGATGTTAAACAGCCCTATCCTTTAGTCGTCTTGTACGATACCGTATGGAAAGAGATGGGGTGGTCCAAATTCTACTTTGCCGGAAACCACGCGGCAATTATCAAGGAAGTTCAAGAAATACCTCTTCTTCATCCCAGCATCAATTCCAGTCGCATTAAAAACTTTCACTTTAGAATCTGGGGTCCACTTCCTCCAGTGTACTTGTAGGTTTGACTCACTCACTTTTACGTAGTATTGTATTCTCTTTGGTTTGACTGATTTTCGATATTTTCCATGAAATAACAGTCATTTGATCTCCATAAACTATTTCTAGTTTTTTTTCTGGAGAAGAAGGTATAAAGCTCGGGAATTGGGTAGTGTCCTTAGTCATCAGATACTTACCAATACTACTTTATGTCTTAGTTTTTTATCTAAAAATATGTATAGCATAAAAAAAAATAAAAAAGTAATCTAAGATATTACATAACTAAACTGAAACTATGACTTTTCGGCGGTTTATATTTTAATAGGTCAAAATATAAACCACCAAAATCACGAATAATTTACAACTTTTTAGATTTCTCATTAAAATTTAAATCAATCTTATTATGCACACACATGTGTAAACGCAACGTACACAGAGATAAATTCGATATTCTCTTGCACTCCATACATGTGCACTACGCATCTGCACGCGGTGACGTCACCTCGTGCCACGATTTTGTATGGAGCATTTTCAGGTGCGTCGAGAAAATTAATTTTCAGAATCAAATAATATCTTTAAAACTATTTATCATGTGATAATTTCACTTTTACAGTTTATTATAATATTGTAAAATGTTCAGTTTACGGTGATAATAAAAAAAATGTATATAACCTTATTGTTGGTAGATAATTTTCGTCCAGAAAATATAGAATACGATAACAAAAGAATTATCCCATTTAATAGAATTGTATCAGAAAGCAACGTTTCAGATAACATTAATACGAAGTATGAATCTTTACCGTAACGTGAACCGCTTATAAACCTCTTGCTCGCACTCACAAGTTTAATTCCTAAACTGTATATTTAACATACCTATTTTATTATCTACTACATTTATTAACTTGCTCAAACGCCTGTGCAGTACGATAGTTCCATCCAATAGGACGTACCTCATCAAGCTGCGCCTGTAAATTTAGTGTCTAAATCTGTACTATTAATATTACAAGATCCGTGTGGTGCCGGAGAAAGAATACAAGTATCACCATCCCATCTCATCTGAAGGGTATCGTAAGAGGCGACAAACGGAAAAATACGCAGAAGATATCACTGCGAGAAAAGGAAACCTTGAAATAAAACCCTGTAGCAGCCCGTCTGGACAGCGTGGATAGTAGACCAAAGCTTCCCAATATTGGGAGAGGCCTAGTTCAGCAGTGGACTACGATGGACTAATTGATTGAATATTATAAGAGATTTTTTGTTGAGTTGAACGCGCTAATCTCATGAACTATTGATTTGAATTGTTTTGTGTCGAATAGTCCATTTATCGGAGAAGCTCACGCTATTGCCTTAGGAGTGTGGTGCAGTAATTGTAAATGTCAAAGAATCTGGCAGATTTCCATATGTGACCTCTGTGGCGTAGCGGTAGAGCATTCGACTGCTATGCATGGGGTGCGAATTCGATTCCCGCTCAGTGCAAATATTTGTATGCATGAATATGTAGGTATATTTGCACTGGCCTGGGTGTTATTATGTATTTATAAAAAAAAGTATCTAAGTATGTTTATCTACATTCTAGATCCCATAACCAAACCTAGTTAAGCTATGCTTACCATGGGTCTAGATAGCGTTATGTAAAATGTCGTGGAAAATTTATTGTTTATTAATTTATTTGAAAATTAATAAATAGCGGACATATACCGTTAAAAGGAGTGTCACGGGACTTCAATATTCCACGAGGGAAGGATCGGTTAGTATATTTTAGATAATAATGTTAGTTAACGCAGGCAGTTTCACAGATCCTATGATATTCTCCCCCTGCGGCTCTGGTTCGTAAATAATACAACAGTTAGGCTCGTAAAAATTGTTCTAGTCTCAATTTTCACTAATTACTTTTATAATTATAACGGATAGCTATGAATTAAACACAATTCGGTATTTTTTTAAACGCTTTAGGTCTTGATTTTAAATTGTATTATATCATCTAGTATGTATATTTTTTAGACTCAGCCTCAGAAGCATGGCTTGAGACAACAATAAGTGCCCGGAAGACGGTAATAGGCTCACCCTCTATTACGTGGGACTGAATTCAGTGTCTGGTGAAATGTGTTAATTCACTTTTGCCTAACCCTCCGGGGAAGAAGCAGGGTGGAAGCGTGATTGTATGTATGTATGTATGTATGTATGTATGTATGTATGTATGTATGTATGTATGTCACATGACACATCGCGATGCTTCGACTCTACGCAAGGATGAGTTGAGCCTTCTTCGGAAAATACTTTCATGGACTCGATGTTTCCAGTATATTCTGAAATATCGTGTATCACCTATAATTTGGCTTCATTCAGATAAGATTGTGTAATAATACAGCGTGCATGTAATTTGCCTTTAATCAAAATACACAAGATGAAAAAAATTGTTTTGATCACTGCCAATTATGATAAATACTCTTTTTTTTTTTTTAAGTGCGCAAAATCCTCACGGATACCTCCCCACCGGAGCCGGTGGAGGAGGTTATGTCGGACTCGAACCGACTAAAACGCACGCCGCCTGTGGGTCGCTTTGGTTGCCGAAGGTGAGGTTGACAGGCATATCCCTCGCATGATAAATACTCTTTTTAGATGACGAAAGTAAGTCATTCATACTTCTCTTAATTAGTATGGAATAAGACCTGTAGTAGAGGTGTGTTTTTATTCAAAGATTCGGATGTTCGTGTATCTCTATTTTTATTCCTAATAATTATTTAACATAACACAAACTCACGCCTGTAGGCAAAGGTGCTAGCACCCACATTTCGCCAGTTTATGTTTATGTCACAATGTGGTGAGTCTATTGCCATTAATCGGGCACTTATAAACCTGCGATAAAGAAAATCGAAAATCGAAAAGTCATTGGTGTCATTTCGCCAGTTTATGTTTAGGTCCCAATGTAATATGGTGGCGAGCCTATTGCCATTAACACACATAACTTCGAAAGCATCGAAAAGTCATTGGTGTGTGCCATGGTAAACCTTGGATCGAACCCTAGTCCTCGTCTCAGCAGTCCATTACCCATACCACTAGGCTACCACGGTTATATAAATATTTTTAAGACTAAGATCCAAAACCTATGACATCTATCAGCCGTCAGCCGTCCAGTTATCGCCGCCATTTTCCATCAGGTGTTACTAGAGTCTGTAAAACGACAGGAACTTTATGAATAAGAATTTGAAAAATTGAAAGTCTATAACATAACATAACATAAACTCACGCCTATATCCCCGAAGAGGTAGGCAGAGGTGCTAGCACCCACATTTCGCCAGTTTATGTTTAGGTCCCAATGTAATAAGTGGCGAGCCTATTGCCATTAACCGGGCACTTATAAACCTGCGATAAATACACACATAACTTCGAAAAGCATCGAAAAGTCATTGGTGTGTGCCATGGTAAACCTTGGATCGAACCCTAGTCCTCGTCTCAGCAGTCCATTACCCATACCACTAGGCTACCGCGGTTATATAAATATTTTTAAGACTAAGATCCAAAACCTATGACATCTATCAGCCGTCCAGTTATCGCCGCCATTTTCCATCAGGTGTTACTAGAGTCTGTAAAACGACAGGAACTTTATGAATAAGAATTTGAAAAATTGAAAGTCTATAACATAACATAAACTCACGCCTATATCCCCGAAGAGGTAGGCAGAGGTGCTAGCACCCACATTTCGCCAGTTTATGTTTAGGTCCCAATGTAATAAGTGGCGAGCCTATTGCCATTAACCGGGCACTTATAAACCTGCGATAAATACACACATAACTTCGAAAAGCATCGAAAAGTCATTGGTGTGTGCCATGGTAAAACCTGGGATCGAACCCGAGACTTCGTCTCAGCAGTCCATTACCCATACCACTAGGCTACCGCGGTTAGTCTATACCTACTTAAAATATTGTATATAGAACAACAAGGGCAAGACATGATTGATGAATTTTTTTAAAAAAATTATAGGTATTTAGATACTGCTTGAAATCTTTTTTTAGCCAACATTATTAGTGAAAATGATTGACTATTGATTCTAGTTTCGATTTAAATAGTATCGAGGAGTTTTGGAGCCAACACGAAGAAGGGCGCATGGCGGTATTATTTTATTTTCCGAAATTGTTGTGTATTCGAGTTTTTGTATATAAAAATGTTGGATCTTTTGAGACACTTAACGTCAACGCACACAAGTGTAGGAAAGTGGCATATTACAGTGAATTGTGACTTTTCGTATTGGTTCCAAATCTCCGTAGGGAGTTTCTAGTAAAGTCCCCACAACTTTACTGAGCAATCATCTCATTAATCATCATCATCATCAACATCATCAACTCATCGTCATCAATAATCATTCTAAAGGATCACTTGAAACTTGACATTGGCGACTCGCCATTAATAATTTTAAAGACATTTACTTGACATTGGCAAAATTGCGGCGATTCGTTGCTGAAGCCATCAATAAATAAATAAGAAGAAATAGTATCGGATATAGTATGTATATTCGCATAAAAAGTAAATCGGTATATGATACAATATAAACTAAATCGAAAAAAAAACAATCAAATAAATCACCTCGCCAAATGATATCTTGGCACGAAGACAAAACACGTCTGGTCAGCCGACATACCGACACAGGCTGCGGGCGACCTTGGGCGGTGAAAGGTTACCTGCGCCCGCGCATATCCTTGTCCACTTGTCAGTTTTGTACCATTTTAATGGCAGATAATATCAATAATTATGTTGACGTGTTGTTTTTTGTAGAATTATTGAAATAGGATTTAAGTTTTTAAGTTAGACATTTTAATAAAGTTATGTTGTACTAGCAGACTTGGCTGATATTATCCTGTCCGTTAAGTATTATGGTCAAAGAATTATTCCAAAAATCCTAGATTGATTCAGCGCCTCATCATCATTATCTTGACGTTTTTCGGATTGCGTCCAAGGGTTTTACCTAGCTACGGGGGTCCGTTGGGCATTATTTTTTTATTTAACCTATATGCAGCGTAGTGGTAGTGGGCGTCAAAATGTGATAGAGGGGGTCAAAATGGCTATTACGAATATGTCCATTATTTAGGTACTTACGCACCTGTAACTCTGGTTCAAATCTGCGATCTCCTAACCATAAGACCGACAGCTTACCCACTAGGTTACCGTCTGTCTTTATCCATTCTCCTAACTCGTGTTATATTGACCGGGGTTTGAGCTTGTACCCCCTTAAGTGCAAGCTCTAAATTTTCGACGACGCACTATTGCCGTTAAATATCTTCATTCTACATATAACCCTTAAAAAGTTGGCAAATCTCTTGATTTGTAATCAACCGCTTTTTTACTAACAAAGTAATTATGCCCGTACCGGTTAGAAATATTTAGACGTAGTTGTGTTTATATGGGTCCACTAATTTACAACTCATTGCCAGCGTCGATGCCAGACCTACCTCATAAAAAAAATTGTGTTGCATTACATAAATGGTTGGTGGACGAATCTTTTTATACAGTAGAAGAATTTTGTAAAGATATATACATGTCATTCGTACCACTGCAGAAATACGTTGTAACGGCTGCGCTATTATTGTAACTGCAATATTTTTTAGTTGCTAAGTAGATATTGCTGTGTATACCTAATAATCTGTGTTTGCATGCCAACTTTATGCCGAAATGTGCTTGATTACTATATTTTTTATTTCCATCTTTTGTGGTACTACATTATAAAGCAAATAAGTAAATTAATTGAATTGAATAAAAAGAAAACTGCGCACCAGTTTCTCTAGTGAAACCGTCTCGTATAAATACTGTCGCAAAAACGTTTTCCAATATACCGTAACGTGAGACATTACTTTCTTCGGTTTACTAAGATATTGGTTTTATAAAGCTTTCTATGTGACTGCAGTACACAAGTTATTTTTTAGATATGTACGGTGAGTAGGGTAGCCAGAGCTCACTGGAGAATCTATTCTTCTGAACATCATATAATACTTACATCAGTATCATAATAATCGGGATATTTACCATGTTGCATTGTTTCGAGTTTCCGATATTTCGGCGCTGTTGCAAGCACCATGATCACGGAGGAACGGTGTTTGCAACAGCGCCGAAATATCGGAAACTCGAAACAATGCAACATGGTAAATATCCCGATTATTTTGATACTGATCATATATTACTTTTTCAAAATCAATCATCATCTCATCATGCATAATTGAATATTTGTAACGCATGGAGTTTTTGAAAGTCCTTTTTAATGAATTATGTCCAATAAAAAAAACTAGATTGTATTTTAAATTTTGTTTCTTTGTTCCAGATAAAAGATGGCGCTATTTTGGTGTATGTTGGCGTGCGCATTGGCAGTTGCGCAGGCGCAATCGAACTATGGGTCTCAGGCGAACAACATCGAGTACCAGGGTGAGGGGCTGCCTGAACAGACCGTGTTGGATGGAAAGGTAGGTTTCTTGTTCTTTTTAAGTGGTATATAGACGTTGTCGGGAACGGCCGTTGACTTACTAACCCTGTAGGAAAGTCTCTCCCCCCCCCCCCCTATGCATACTTACATACATGTAATCACGTCTTTATCCCCGGGGGTTAGGCAGAGGCGAATTAACATCCATATTTCACCAATAATTGTATTCGGTCCCATATTGAGTGAGCATATTGCCGTATTCCGGTCACTATTGCTGACTCAAGCCATGCATCTGAAACTGAATCTGGGCTGTATATATCTGTCTGATATTAAATGGCCCTATCCCTTAGTCGCCTTGTATGACACCGCAGTGGAAGAGATGGGGTGGCCCAAATTCTACTCTGCCAGAAACCACGAGGCCCATGCCTCTCATTGCTCCCCCTATTTACCATAATCTGTATATTATACGTATACATTAAAATGTTTCATACATTATACATCTCGGTATACAGTTATTATGACAATAAAAATTTCAACAACTTAAACTGTTCAAAAATAACATTAATCACAAAAACCAACAGTCAAAAAAAAACGTATTTCCGCATTCGGTTTTGTGAATTTCATGGCCGGCATTAAATTGTCAAACACGGACGTTATAAGCGATGTAATGGTCGTGTAGAATGCATTTGATTGTTAAGGTTAGTTCACACACGACTTTGGCATAATGAAAGCGAGTTTATACCAAATGGAATATTGTCTCACGTGATATAATGTGCAGTGAAATGAGGCCACAATGTTTTGTTGCTCGAGCAACGACACAAACATGAACGATTTTTTTAAATAAAACTACTTTTTAACGGTCAGTATCAAAATAAACGGGATATTTGCTGTGTTTCTAACTATCTATATATAACATAAAAACAACTAAATACCTATATTTTTTAACTGTTTCTATTGCGATTTATTTAGTAATAAGTATTTTCATTCTGAGTCGGCCGGGGTGCGAGGAATACGCTTGTTAACCTCATCTTCGGCGGCCGGGGTGCGAGGGATATGCCTGTTAACCTCACCTTCGGCAACCAAAAACGACATACAAGCATCGTGCGTTTTAGTCGGTTCGAGTCCGACATAACCTCTCCCACCGGCTCCGGTGGTAGGGTTATCCGCGGGGATAACCCGCACGTAAAAAAAAGTATTTTCATTCAAATCGATTACAAGTGCCATAGTCATGGCGCTTGTAACAACGCGGCTCTTTACACTATTAATAAATATAAAATCCTCCATAACTCTCTAACTGTAAAGTAAGCACTAATTTATCTTGTTTGATAGGCAGCTGCTTCTAAATGCTTAACTTAAACGTAATCACAGATTGAAAAGTGCCCGATAATGCACAGTGGTCATTATAAGATTCGCTCTTACCGCACCGATACGATGCGGTCAGAACACTTAAGAATTACTAGGTTAAGAGTACACCCATCATGACCACTATATAACTACAGTTTCTTCCACGATCAGAACGAACGTACTACTTTTTTGTGTCATTCAATCAAAGTTCTGAGTCGATTGAAAGTTCTTAGTACTGACGGTAAGTAAATATGGTTTCGATGAATTGAAGTTATAGAGAACAATATTCACTTTATTTATAAAGGTTAATAAAAAATACATCTAATACACGCTTGTTACTAAAATGTTTGGATCTTTGTACGGGCCCCATAAGTACGAATTAATTAAATAATCTTAACATATATAGGTACATACATACATATAGTCAAACCTTTATCCCCGGAGGGCAAGGCAGAAGTGAATTAACACCCACATTTCACCAATCACCACCACCACCACCACCTATTGCCGTCTTCCGGGTACTATTGATGAGTCAAGCCATGCATTTGAGATTGAGTCTGGGCTGTATATATCTGTCTGATGTTAAACAACCGCATCCCTTAGTCACCTTGTACGACACCGCATGGGAAGAGAAGGGGTGGTCCAAATTCTACTTTGCCGGGAACCACGCGGGAACTTAAGATATATAAAAATGAAGGATTAAACTATACAGTAGCAGTTAAAGAGTTGAGGTTGGTTTAAACCCTGAAGATATTCCTAGGATCTCATGCAGTCATACATCTGTACCAAAATCTTTAAATTAGTTCTCTAGCCGACATTTCAAAAAGTGCGTGATATTTGATGTGAGAAAATTCTACATAGTTTATCATGAATTTCATTACGGTGTTTTCTTATACCGCTTAGGTGGCAAACAAGCGCACGGCCCACTTGATGGAAAGTGGTTACCGTGGCCACCAGAGAAGCCACACTCGCGCTGCCGACCCTGTAAGCACAGAGTTTCTGTGCCGTCAATGTAGGAGGCAGTACAAATTCTCCAGTGAGCTCTGGCTACCCTACTCACCGCTGGGAACACAACACGAAGTTATTATAACCGCGGTATTCTGTAGGTGTTGTCAATAAGTGAGCTTCTATAGACATTGATTGGCGTTTCGTGATGCAACCTCATCTCATACGACTGTTTACATCTGGCACAACGCGGTCGAAGCAATCTCAGTGATTGATGGCCGTTACTTCAGTGTTCGTTCGATCGTTTTCCAGTAGACAGCAGTTTAGTAATTTCATCTTAGCGTTGAATCCCAGTCGCATCTTCGTATTCTGGGTTCTACTTTTCGGTTGTACTTTCCTCTTTTTTTTAATACCACTTAGATGGCAGACAAGCACACGGCCTACCTGATGGGAAGTGGTTGCCGTGGCCTATGGACGTATGCAACATCAGTGACGTTACACACGCGCTGCCCACCCCGAAGAAACCTTCCAATGCCCCTCTTGAACAACCCCATATTGCAAGTGCTTGGGAAAATCGCAGTAGGGAGTTCATTCCACAGCTTGAGTGTGCGGGGGTTGACGTTTCCTGTTCTTTCGCACGGTCTTTTACATTCCTAGCAGTGAGTTTACGCATGTGCATATGCTAATAGACATGCCATCTTCTATGACGACAAGCCAACACACAGACAACCAGACTGCAAACCCCTCCAAAACGGAATTACAATTTCTAATTAAAAAAATTATACACATTAGGTAGGACATAAAATTGGTTCTGAACTATTTTTTTAACCAGTAAGTTATAAGGGTGGCTCACCACAAACAAATTTTATTTGGCAATTAAAAAATAACTATTTTACTATGATTTGGTAATGAAATTTTTTTAACCCAAAATTTTCACCTTTACCATCCCCCAGTTTTTAATAACGGCAAATGAACGTTTGCCGGGTGAGCTAGCTTTGCTATATGTTTTTGGACCCTCGTAACAGTATAACCGCTACCGTCTATCGCTCTTTCCAAACTCCTCGTCTTCTTTGCAACGCAATAAAACATGCATCAAGTCCATACAGAATGTTTCTTTGGCGCTGTGAGTGTCGCAGTTCGAGCACAAACTTCGAGCCGAGAGTTTTGCGGTGTTGAACGATCACATAGTTTATAGCTATTAGAAATTTGTACCTTATTGAAGAGAGCGTTTCCATTGTTTTATACGTTATTTCATTTATAGAACTAGGCATAAACAAGAACCAGAGCTCACTGGAGAGCTTTTGTGCTGTCAGTGGAAAGACTAAAGACTGTGTCTTCTGCACTGACGGCACAGAAACTCTGTTCTTACAAGTTAGGTTGCACGGGTGTGAGTGTGTGACTCCCCTGGTGTTGCTCACGTTCATAGGTCACGGTAACCACTTTCCATTAGGTGGGCCGTACCTTGTCTGCCACCTAAGTTGTAAGAAAAAAAAGAAAAGAAAAGTGGATCGTTGGTTTATGAGCGCTTTATATAGATCTTTTCGTAGTTTATTTACCCCTTCCTGCCTAATTAATTTGTCTAATTTCTGTAAATTCTGTAAGATAACTTTTATGCATTTCTGTATAGTATGCCATTAGTGAGTTCTGTGTACATCACACTTAGTAAAAAAATCCGCTTAATTAATACTTTACTGATTGATTGCTAAATGAACCTATCAGAATTATAATCACAGCCGCTAATTTACAATCTGACGTGACGCCTCGCGCGCCTCCCCGTTTCCGGGGATGAGTTGGGGACTCTGTATTCCCCACACCCGAGGAGAGGGGCAGATCGTGAGGGATGGCCCTTCGGCAACCAAAAACTACCCACAGGCGGCGTGCGTTTTAGTCGGTTCGAATCCGACATAACCTCTTCCACCGGCTCCGGTGGAGAGGTATCCGAGGGGATTTTGCGCACGCAAAAAAAAAAATCTGAAGTGGTGCAGTGAAAACCAACACTGATAGTAACAGCCCCAGGGTAATAATTAGCAGTGTAGATTTATAGCGAAGTCGGGCAAGAAACATATTAAATATAGAATTGTTGCTGCGTTTATCTGCCCCAGGGTTCAATAGTTTGTTGCATAGTTAACTAAACTAAATAGGGAATGCGAAGAGCGATCGATACTCTCCTGGCTTTTTTGCACAAAGAAGACGAATTGGCTTACAATGTTGCAATGTTGGCAGGCTTTTTGATTATTACCACACGAGGAATATTAAATATATAATTTAAAAATGCATAATAGCTATGTGTTTTTATCGCAGGTTTATAAGTGCCCGGTTAATGGCAATAGGCTCGCCACCATATTACATTGGGACCTAAACATAAACTGGCGTGAGTTTATGTTATGTTATTTAAAAAAACCATGTAGACCCATAGTCGATTGCGTTGTGTGGAATGTTATAGAATATTTATTTAATCATTATTCAAATCATGGCACTGACTATATAGATTGTTAGTTAACAGCTTTTGCAGGTGAAGTACAAAAAATAAATGAATTCTGTTGAGAACTCCTGCTAATTTCGTGTTAGCAATTTACATACCGTGGACCACGTGATATAAACTTCATCGATCTAATGTACTTTCGTAAATAAAGTTCATTCAATGTCACTTTTAAGCTCAACGCATTAACACATACTCGCTGCATTTTATTTTAAACCTTATAATTCCCTACAATTCATACAAACAAATAAATACGTCGGTAATTATTATATCACCGTGTTTCATACTTAATTTCGTTTTCATTTGTATGATTTAGTATGCAAATTATATACTAATGATACGAACAGTAGCTCGCATACTTTTTGTACCCAGTATAATTTTTTATACACTATTGAACGACGCGCCTGATAAGTTTATAGTATTACTAAATAATTATATACCAGCACATCTTTATACACATATTTTTTTAGGTGGCAGGCAAGCACGCGGTCCACCTGATGGAAAGTGGTTACCGTGTCCTACGGACGTGTGCAAACCAAGGGAGTCACACTCGCGCTGCCAACCCTGTAAGCACAGAGAGTTTCTGTGCCGCCAGTGTAAAAGACAAAGCAGGACAAGCTTTTGGTCTTCCCACTGACAGCACAAAAACTCTCAAGTGAGCTCTGGCTACCCTACTCACTGCCGGTTACACAACACAAGGTTATTATGGTCGCGGTATTCTATAGGGAGGAGGTACTTCCCTAGTCGGACTGCTCAATTGGACGGAAATACCGTCGTGTCCTACATACCACAATGAAAGCAAATAGATATATTATTATAATTAAGTATAATAATGAATCTAATGAATTATTATAATTAACGTAATGCATTATTAATGTGAATGTAACGCATCCTGTGTTATTTATACATAGGTACAATCAACGACAAAAGTTGATTAACACAAAAATTTAATAAAAGGAATGCATGTGCACCATGTAGGAGGTAAGATGGTATTTCCATCCTAATTGAGCAGTCCGACTGAGGAAGTACCTCCGCCCTACAGAATACCGCGGCAATAACAACCTCGTGTTGTGTTCTCGGCGGTGAGTAGGGTAGCCAGAGCTCACTGGAGAGTTTTTGTGCTGTCAGTGGGAAGACCAAAGGCTTGTCCTGTTTTGTCTTCTGCACTGACGGCACAGAAACTCTGCAGACCCTGTAAGTACTTCAGGGTCTGCAGCAGTAGGTAGATGAATGACCTCGGCCCCCCATGAGCGCAGGCCTTGGGGTGACGTGTGAAGCCGTTTGTCACCCTGTCAGAAGCAGGCCGTGGCGGCGCGGTTATATTAACCTCCATTCAGCGGTAGCCTAGTGGTATGGGTAACGGACTGCTGAGACGAAGTCTCGGGTTCGATCCCAGGTTTTACCGTGGCACACACCAATGACTTTTCGATGCTTTTCGAAGTTATGTGTGTATTTATCGCAGGTTTATAAGTGCCCGGTTAATGGCAATAGGCTCGCCACCAATGTAAATTGGGACCTAAACATAAACTGGCGAAATGTGGGTGCTAGCACCTCTGCTCACCCCTTCGGGGATATAGGCGTGAGTTTATGTTATGTTATGTTATGTTATTTAACTATAAGTAAACAATCTCGATGTGTCTTTTTTAGTACGTACCTATGTTTTACTAAACTACTAAAACTACTAGTTAGTAAGTTAGTTAGACTAGTTTTTTTGATTACATACATACATATAATCACGCCTTTATCCCCGAATGGTTAGGCAGAGGTGAATTAACACCCACATTTCACCAATCATTGAATTCAGTCCCACGTAATAGGGGGTGAGCCTATTGCCGTCTTCCGGGCACTATTGTTGACTCGAGCAATGCATCTAAAGCTGAGTCTGACCTGTATATATCTGTCTGGTGTTAAACAGCCTTATCCCTTAGTCGCCTTGTACGACACCGCATGGGAAGTGATGGGGTGGTCCAAATTCTACTCTGCCAGGAACGGTTGATTAATATGTGTTTTTATTTACCTTTAGTTAACTGCTTAACCGAATGGAGTATAGGTTATGACACCTCTGCTTACCTCTTCGAGAATTTGCAGGTGTGAATATTATAACGGAATATGTAGTGTGAGTGAAGTCCTTGTTTTAACTCTTAATGCTATGTTCTAATTTGTCAAACGCTTGTTTCAGGTCACAAAGCTGGATGATCTCAGTCCAGTTATATTCCTGAACAGAACCAAGGCCGCCCTCAATTGTGCTGCTGGGTCTATGCAGGTTGGTATAATTTAGTAGTTGTTATAATTTGAAAATACATTTCTTCTTGTGATACTTGTAAAGCTTATAAATCTTCTACTAATCCACCTCATGGAATTATGGTTAATCCTAAGAAAGTTGATAAACCGATGTTAATGCTTTCTATTGATATTATTGGAACTCTTCCAAAAGCTTATTTTTTTTTTTTTTTAAACCACTTAGTATTAGTATTCTGGCCATAAGTATATACTTTCAATTATAGATGTTTTTACAAAATATTGTTGGATATTTCCTATGACTAGTGCTACTACTAAAGTAATTTGTAAGATCCTTGAAAGAGAAATATTTCTTAAGTTTGGAACACCTAAAATATTTGTTTGTGATAATGGAAGCCAATTTACAGCTAAGCAATTTGTAGATTTTCTGAAAAGTTATAATATTAATAAAATATTTTTTAATAATTACAATTGGCGTCGGTAGCTTAGTGGTTAAGGAGCCGGCCTTACGATCGAGAGGTCCCGGGTCCCAATATATATATATGTATATATATACGATGCCATTTATATTAATAAAAAGATTTATCGCAATCCTAGATAAAGACGGGGGTGACAGGTGGAGCCGCGGCGGCGGCGCGCCTGGCACGCCTCACCGTTTTCCGGGAACGAGTTGGGGACTCTGTAGTCCCCACACACCCGAGAAGAGGGCCAGATCGTGAGAGATGGCCCTGGGTCGGCCGGGGTGCGAGGGATATGCCTGTCAACACCTTCGGCAACCAAAACGACCCACAGGCGGCGCGCGTTTTAGTCGGTTCGAGTCCGACATAACCTCTCCCACCGGCTCCGGTGGGGAGGTATCCGTGGGGATTTTGCGCACGTAAAAAAAAAGAAAAAATCTATATAAAGACTAGCTCAACTCTAAAAATCACTTTCTACAGGTGTTTTTGAAAGAGGGGGTGACGGGTGGAGCCGCCTGTCACCCTGGCAGAAGCAGGCCGCGGCGAAAAAGGTGTCTTTGAAAGAAAGAAAGAAAAAGCATTTATTTAAGAAGAAACATAATACACAGATGATCCAAATAAATATAATAGTAATCTTTGGACATTATGTAGTTTTGAAAGCAGATTTTGGAATTATTTCAATTTGCGCGAGTCTTTAATTAGGTGTGCGATGCATAGCGAATTTCCCTCAAAGAAAAAAATTCCTTCATCAAACAAACAAAACTGCATTTAATGTTTTTCAAAAACTCGACTTTTAATGTTGAAAATAGAAAAAATTTTGACGGAATTTGTTTTGAATTATTATATTACTAGCTGTTGCCCGCGGCTCCGCTCCATTGGATGTCGTTTATCGCGACTAAACATAGCCTATAATATAATCTATATATGTATACAGTCTCATCAAAATCAGCTCAGTGGTTCAGGCGTAATAGCGTAAATAGATAGAGTTCCACATTTATAATATTAGTATGGATTTTAATATTTACATGGTTGCTAACATTTTAATTGCTTTTACTTGGTACTATAATGTTGTTGGGAAATTACCGTGAAAAACAGTGGGATGACCAAAGGCTTGTCCTGCTTTGTCCTCTACACTGACGGCACAGAAACTCTGTGTTTACAGGATCGGCAGCGCGAGTGTGGCTTCTCTGGTGTTGCACACGTCCATAGGCCACGGTAACCACTTTCCATCAGGTCGGCCGTGTGCTTGTCTGCCACCTAAGTGGTATAAAAAATAAGTTATCTCAAAATTAAAATGCAGACAGTTACACTGTTAAAAAAAACTGAACAATAGGAAAGTGAATTATAATTTAATCATTGTATATTTCATTAGAGGTTTTTTTTTCGTATTTATTATATAAGATTAGTTATGTAATCGCTACAATGTTACACAATGCTAAACTCTACATAATATAGCACATGTTCGATCGAGGTTCTAGACCTGTACCATGAACGTTTAAAACAGGTCAATAATTGAACTGCTGTCTGTCTGAACTACCAACTGCACAAGTAACTTTGTAATACAATATATTTATATAGGATTACAAAGTTATTTATGCATTTAGTAAATGACTGGCGTTCAATTATTGTGTGTTTTAAGACTTCATGGTAAGCTCACAGTTCAGAATCTAGATTCATACATACGTACATACATATAATCACGTCTTTATCCCCGGAGGGTTAGGTAGAGGTGAATTAACACCCACATTTCACCGATCATTGAATTCGGTCCCACGTAATAGAGGGTGAGCCTATTGCCGTCTTCCGGGCACTATTGTTGACTCGAGCAATGCATCTAAAGCTGAGTCTGGACTGTATATATCTGTCTGGTGTTAAACAACCCTATCCCTTAGTCGCCTTGTACGACACCGCATGGGAAGTGATGAGATGGCCCAAATTCTACTCTGGCGGGAACCACGCAGCGTATACATACATACATAATATATACTTAGTCTGGCCATAAATACTGTTACAATTAAAATAAGAAAGATATTACATTTGAATTTGGAATCTGTCATTTTTATACGATTGTTCATTGTGTTTTCTAATTTTGGCGCCAATACATTGTACAATATTTTGCTGCAATGGGGTGATAAAGAAAACCGAATCGCTGTGATTGCATTACACAAAGTTGGTATGGAGCCGAATGTAATTTTTAAAACTCGCCATACGCTTGGTATTAGTCAAATGTTTGTGTACCGGGCTATTAATAGGTACAATGAGACCTCCTCTGTTTGTGACAGAAAAAGATCTGGCCGTCCACGTATTATTCGTACGAAAAAGGTGGTCAAAGCAGTAAGGGAAAGAATTCGAAGAAATCCTGTCCGAAAGCAAAAGATTTTATCTCGGGAGATGAAGATAGCAACCAGAACCATGTCGCGCATTTTAAAAGATGACTTAGGACTTGCAGCCTATAAGAGACGCACTGGTCATTTTTTAACTGATAATTTAAAAAAGAATAGGGTGGTAAAATCGAAGCAACTACTGAAGCGGTACGCAAAGGGAGGTCACAGAAAAATTTTGTTTACGGATGAGAAAATCTTTACAATTGAGCAACATTTTAACAAATAAAATGACGGTATTTATGCTCAAAGCTCTAAGGAAGCTTCCCAATTAGTCGACAGAGTGCAACGTGGGCATTATCCGATTTCAGTGATGGTTTGGTGGGGTGTTAGCTATGAAAGAGTGACTGAGCCATATTTTTGTGAAAAAGGTATTAAAACATCGGCACAAGTGTATCAAGATACCATTCTTGAGAAGGTAGGAGGTAGGACACGGCGGTATATCCGCCCGATTGAGCAGTCCGACTGGGGAAGTACCTCCGCCCTACAGAATACCGCGGTTATAATAACTTCGTGTTGTGTTCCCAGCGGTGAGTAGGGTAGCCAGAGCTCACTGGAGAATTTGTGCCGTCAGTGGGAAGACTAAAGGCTTGTCCTGATTTGTCTTCTACTGACGGCACAGAAACTCTGTACTTACAGGGTTGGCAGCGCGACTGTGACTCCTCTGGTGTTACAGACGTCCATAGGCCACGGTAACTACTTTCCATCAGGTGGGCCGTGTGCTTGTCTGCCAACTAAGTGGTATAAAAAAAAAAAAAAAAAAAAAAAAAAAAGGTAGTTAAACCCCTTAACAACACCATGTTCAATAACCAAGTATGGTCCTTCCAACAAGACTCAGCGCCGGGTCATAAAGCTCGGTCCACGCAGTCTTGGTTGGAAGTGAACGTTTCGGACTTTATCAGAGCTGAAGACTGGCCGTCGTCTAGTCCCGATCTTAATCCGCTGGATTATGATTTATGGTCAGTTTTAGAGAGTATGGCTTTCTCTAAACGCCATGATAATTTGGAGTCCCTAAAACAATCCATACGATTGGCAGTGAAGAATTTTCCCATGGAAAGAGTGCGTGCTTCTATTGATAACTGGCCTCAACGTTTAAAGGACTGTGTTGCAGCCAATGGAGACCACTTCGAATAAGCTTTTTATATTTTAAATTGTTTTATATTTATGTATTAAACTAACACACTGTAAAAGTAATAAATATTATTTGCAATAAAAAAAAATGTTTTTTCTTCGTAACAATATTTATGGCTAGACTAGGTAATCATATAATTCTGTGGCGTAGCGGTAGAGCGTTCGACTGCTACATAGGAGGCGCGGGTTCGATTCCCGCTTAGTGCAAATATTTGTATGCATGATTAAGTATTGATCTGAATGTTTCTGTTTATAAAACATAAATACATTCATATAATCACGCCTTTATCCCCGGAGGGTTAGGCAGAGGTGAATTAACATCCACATTTCACCAATCATTGAATTTAATCTCAAGTGATAGGGGGTGAGCCTATTGCCGTCCTCAGCCACTATTGTCGATTCAAGCCATGCGTCTGAGGCTGAGTCTGGGCTGTATATATCTGTCTGATGTTAAACATCCCTAACCCTTAGTCGCCTTGCACGACACCGCATGGGAAGAAATGGGGTAGTTCAAATTCTATTCTACCGGGACCTACACGGTGGATCTAGATTTATCTGATGACAGATTATATAAGTGTATTAGTGGTATGGAACAAGGTTTCGGGTTCGATCCCAGGTTTACCATGTCACACACCAGACTTTTCGAAGTTATATGTGTATTTATCGCAGGTTTATAAGTGCACGGTTGATAGCAATAGCCACCTATTACATTGGGACCTAGACATAAACTGGCGTAATGTGGGTGAACCTACCTCTTCGGGGATGTAGGCGTGAGTTTATATGTTATGTTATGTCTATATAACGCAAAAACAATATATTCAGGATTAAGTAGGTAGCTATCATTCTGGAATACGGGTCTTAGACTACAAAGCTGTACAATTATATGCCGATAATGTACAGCATTTGTTACATTTGTCAATAAAGGCATATGTATAACGGGGACGTGAGAGTTAACTGTAACGCACATTAAGGCCTAAGCACACGACGTTTTTTTGCCACGCACTGTTAACGCAACTAACAGAATTTTCGTGCTTATAATTAGTTTAAAAAAATCTCTGTATTAAATGTCTGAAACTTATAATTTGATTCTTGAACATTGTTATATATAACCGCGGTAGCCTAGTGATATGGCTCTCGGGTTCGATCCCAGGTTTTACCATGGCACACGCCAATGACTTTTCGATGCTTTTCGAAGTTGTGTGCGTATTTATCGCAGGTTTATAAGAGCCCGGTTAATGGTAATAGGCTCACCACCTATTACATTGGGACCTAAACATAAACTGGCGCCTATATATCCCCGAAGGGGTATGCAGAGGTGCTAGCACCCACATTTCGCTAGTTTATGTTTAGGTCCCAATGTAATAGGTGGCGAAACTATTGCCGTATTCCGGGCACTATTGTTGACTCGAGCCATGCATTTGAGGCTGAGTCTGAGCTGTATCTGAAGTTAAACAGTCCTATCCCTTAGTCGCCTTGTACGACACCGTATGGGAAGATAATTCTACTCTGCAGGAAAGCACGCTGCTCATTTTTTTAATACCACTTAGGTGGCAGACAAGCGCACGGCCCACTTGATGGAAAGTGGTTACCGTGGCCTATGGACGTGTGTAACACCAGAGACTCTGGACCAGCTGGAGACTGTGAGACCAGAGACACACTCGCGCTGCCGACCCTGTAAGCACAGAGTTTCTGTGCCGTCAGTGTAGAGGACAAAGCAGGACAAGCCTTTAGTCATCCCACTGACAGCACAATTTCTCCAGTGAGCTCTGGCTACCCTACTCACCGCTGGGTACACAACAAGAAGTTATTATAACCGCGGAGGTACTTCCCCAGTCGGACTGCTCAATTGGGCGGAAATACCGCTGTGTCCTACCTGCTACGTTACGGCTCATGGAGTTTATATTATATCTTTCGTTATGATCAACATAACGAAAGATAAATAAACTAATATATATAAACGTTGAAAATTTAGGATACTACTACTAACTATTATAGCTATTAGAATAAGGCAGTAGTTTGCGTTTAGGAAACGTATAATAGACGCAAAAGCTACGGAATGGATTTCGTTGAACTTTTTGTTTGAAAGGGGGAGATCCTGGTCAGACTTAAAATCTTAGTTTTGTTTTATTGCAATCGGCGAATTAGCACCAAAAGTAACGATAACCGAAATACACACAGGCGGAGCATGATGTCCAAGCTAGCGTGATGCCCTTGCTCTTAAAGGCTCCATTTACTCTCAACTTCATAAAAGTTAATAAAATGTTTTTCTCTTACAGATGGAAATGAAGTTCAACGAAAAATTCTACGGCATCGCGTATGCGGACTTTGACAGGAATTCTGCGTGTCAGGTGCGAGGAAAAGGCGCCCTGTCTTATAAGCTGGAGCTGCCGCTGAAAGGATGTGGTACTAGGCAGGTCAGTTGTATTTTTGTTACTTACATTTCACTAATTAACAATTAAGAAGACTTGGCAAGGAAAGGAACTGAAGAGACGTCTTACAGAAAATACATTGGGATGGAGGCATAGCGGTGTTTGTGATCGCACAAGTCCGAAATGACTCGACTGATATTTTATATACATTTATACAACTTAGGTGACAGACAAGCACACGGACCACCTGATGAAAAATGATTACCGTGACCTATGGACGTGCGCAACACCAGAGGAATCACACCCGTGCTGTAGACCCTGTAAGAACGCAGAGTTTTTGTGCCGTCAGTGAAAAAGATACAAGCAGGACAAGCCTTTAGACTTCCCATTGACAGCTCAAAAACTCTATAGTGAGCTTTGGCTACCCTACTCACCGCCGGGAATACACTACGAGGTTATTATAGCCGTGGTATTCTCTAGGGTGGAGGTACCTTCGGTTACTTTGAAAATATGAAATATATGGCAGAACAAAGTTCACTGGATCAGCTAGTTTTTTTTTTAAATTTATATTCCAAGGATTGCTGCAAAAGCAGCGGCAGTTTGCCAATATACCCTAACATTTTATTGTGTACCTTCCAGGAACCCCTTCGTGTGTTCACCAACAATATAGTGGTGCGTTTCCATCCTGGTTTGGAGATGGATGGAGACGAGGTCATCACCATTGTGTGCCGCTACCCACCACCTATCGTGCCGAAGCCAGTTTTCAACCCTCTCATTTTAACGTGAGTATCTTACTTGACGTGCGGGGGCCATGTTCTGAGGGGGCCGTCACCTGAATGAGCCATCACCCGAATGGGCCATCTCGATGGTCCTAGGTCAGCCGGAGTGCGAGAGATATATCAGTGGCAACATCGGTTCGAGTTACCCTCCCGGGACTGGTTTTCGCAAGGGAATAGGTAGAGATTTCCGTACTTTTAAAAAAGTATGCCCAGGATCGTACGAGGTGGAAGAGAAAAGGTTGAAATTTGCGGATTCTGATCTACAAATTCACATTGACCTCCGATGCATTCAGAAAAATAAGTTTACATGATGATGAAATGTGATGAAAGAAATGAAAATATATCTTTTATTTTGTCACATCACTGTCCATCCCAAGGTTGCCTGGAAGAAATCTCTTCCAGCGATAAGGCCGCCCATTGTACATTCAACTGTATATACATGCTACCTACTTGTCTCTGCTGTAAATGTTTTGGTTTACAATAAAATATTATCTATTTATCTATTTAAAATAAATTAGAATTATTAGAATTGGTTATTTGACTGAATAGTCAAATTAGTTACTTTTTACTAAACGTCAAAACGGCAAGTTAGAAGGAAACTTGTATGAAATAATTTAATGTGACGTCATAATATTTAATTGTCAAATCATTTGCTATTATAGGTTAGGTGGATTATTAAAAATAAATAATAACGTTAAAATAAGAACAGATGCAACTTTCTTCTTCTTCTTCATTATTCTTAATTTAATAAGCTCAGTAAAATAATTTATTTTAATAACATCAAAATTCAATTCAATCAACATCAACTTTTAAACTTTTTCGTTACAGCCCAGATGTCGGTCCTCTGCCAGCAAAAGCACCTCTCGCCGGCACCCACATCCTCATGATCATCTGCGCCATTTTGTTCCTTACGTTACTCCTGTTGGGTCTCGGGGTCTCGTACCTGTGCCTCAGGAGGCGAGCTCTACCGGCGCCAAGGAGATTCATAGACGACTCTTCAGCTTCGATAGTCAGCAGGGAGAGCATACAAGGTAATTTTTTAAATGTTGTAATTTAGGGAAGAGTGGGGTATTTGGGAAAACCTAACCTAAAAAAAGTTGAAAACGTCACAAATAGTAGGTATATATAGTAGCTATGAGTATAAGCAACTTTTATTGCAAAATTAACGTTAGCAAAGTCTCTTAGGAGACTGAGCGGTTCCACATCGCCAGTGATGTGCAAGTACTCCATGTGAGGCCGGACTTGCGACTTATAGAGAAGAAGTCTTTGGCCCGCGGTGAAGTACTGCTGCGCCTTATTAAGCACTCCTAACTTTTTTATATTACAGAACTGCTTTTTCTATTTCAGAAGTGAAGATACCCCGAGCACACCCGGTGTACCCAGTGGCGGCTGAGGTGGCCAGTGTGGCCTCCGATACCATTCCCTCCGACTATCCCTCCGAGACGCCCAGCGAGGCAGAGGCTACGCATACGAATCAAGCGTTTATGATGGACGAGTCTTACCATAGTGAAGGTAACTAAAAAAAATTAAGCATAAATTCTCTTCCTATAGATTTAAGATGAGATAAGATTAGAAAGTCTTTAATCTTTATGCACAAATATATTACGATCCAATATTTACATAAAAAACTGATCGACTATTTAAGTTTAGTACATGCTACCTACTTGTCCTACTGTAAATCTGTTGGTGTACAATAAAGAATTATCTATCTATCTAACAGGTTACGGCGAAACGCGCGAGACAATCGCGACTAACGCGCGACTCGTGTCAGGCGCGGCGCCCGCGTTTGACGTGCGAGTGCGCGTGCAGCGTCCGCCCGTACCGCCTTCACCCCCCTCCACCATCACTGCTACTGAGGTGGATGGCGGCAGTATGAGGTGAGTTCATGGATTACTTTCATTTGCTCGAGAGGAGGTAGATGGAGAGATAATAGGAATGGAAGTGGAGAGAAAGATAGATTAAAAAACTGGTGAAGAATTGTAAATTGAGATATCCTACTTATTCACTGTTTTGTGAATCCCAAATAGCCTTTATATTTCTACATAAGATATTGATGATAGAAATAAATAAATAACACTTCAACTCTATCCAGACACACCCTCATATCGGAGGAGCACGAACGCCAGGAGTCGGTCCGAACAGTGTCCCCTGTGGCACTCCCGCTACCAGCGCGTGCGTCACAGCTGCCTCCACCCGAGAGGCCTCCCAGACCTCCCGCGGTATACTCACAAGTCCAACGTGAGAAGCAGGTAAGAGGAATGAAACAAGAGGGTTTAGGGTTTTATGTTGAAGACACGGTTGTTGAGCACTTAACACATTTAAATTTTGATCATAGACTGTTAAGTAGAATTAATAATAAATAACTAAGGATATAGTCAAAATATTTTCGGATTACTGATTGTTTTTGAAATATGATAAAGACATAAATTTAGAGTAAAGATTTTGCAGTAATTCATAATCAAAACACCCTTAACATAATAAAATGTTCTGAGATAAAGGCAAGGGATATTACTATAACCCTATAAGGATGGTGGTTATGAAAATGAAGTGAAAAATAATGCCAATCCTTTTATACATGAAAAGTCCCTTATGTTAAAATATATAGAGCTCTAAATAAAATTCTATTTTATGCTGTTAAATCAGCAATCCGGATAAATTTAATAGTGCATCCTGAAATTTGAAAGTAAAATATATTTTTTTAACCTAATATATATCTGCATGAATGATATTATGTTTAACAAAAACACTCTAATTCTCACAGTGTAACGTCTCACGGACGCGCATGATAAATATGCACGAATCATGTGTTAAGAAACATTTAGAAACTACTATGATATCATCCAAATACACACAACTTACCCTTATCATCTCTTATTGGGCATAGTTTATATTATAGATAGTAATTTGCTATTGTAAAATGATACTGATTTTAAGGTTGTAATATTGCTTATAGCCAACCAAAGGGTTGACAATATTACTTTTACAATTTACAGCTTACCAATTTACAATCTGTCTCGTTTTCCAAAAATTTGATTGTAGCCTATTAGGCAAAAATCAAATTATCAAAAATCAAAATCAAATCAAATATTACGAATAAATTTAGGATAAAATTTTGTATTGTTACAATAATCTTATCATGTTCAAGTCAAAGTGAAAATACAAAAAAAAAGACAAATATATAAAAACCTGAGAAGGCTTCCGCAAGAAACTCAGGGAAACTCTTTTTGGCCTTCTATTTACAAACATCATGTGTTGTTAGGAATTTCTATCCACAAGGTGATAGGAAAAATGTAAATTAATTATGTATTTTTTATTGAATGTATAAAAAACAGAAACGAATACATCCATACAACATTTCACATACACACACTAAAACAAACCACACCATTATCTCAATTAATTTGACTTCTATAACACGACACGTCTAAAACATGTCCATTCTAAGTCCATCTTTCACCATCATTGTGTGACTAACCAGGAGTGGTCGAGACGCCCGCGGTCCATCGTCTCGCTGAACACAGAGATGACGGACACTCACTCCGTCACCGAGGTCACTGACAGCTCACACGCTAGGATGTTCCATATCAAGGTACAGTTCTATCTCTCAGACTAAAAGATCATATCGCTCGCACTCTTTGTGTGCTCGTACGAGTGTGAGCGAAGTGGTATAAACTTTAGTATTATTTCTGGTAGCATCACATGCGAGTTCTATGCGTTCAACACGCGTTCCGTCTATATTATTATTTTAGTCTGAGTTCTATCTTTTAAGCTTTGCAGGTGCTTCAGTATTCCAGAGATTTTAAATGTAATGATTGTTTTAAGAGCTATGTCGTCATGTATGTATCATTAACTTGTTCGGTTTCTTCAATAATGTTAGTTAGATTTTGATTGGAGAATCTAAGACATGACAAATTTAATAGATTTATATGTTTTTGTTTTACTGAACTTCTTGAATAAATAATAATAGACCGATAAAATGACGAATAGTACGATATGACGTTATACCAATTAATTTCATATAAGTTCACCTTTGAAATACATTTGAAATTAAGAGGGTATTTGATAACAGTTTGCTTAATAGGATCAGATCCTGTACTAATTTTTGGTCAGTTTTTGCTGTTTACTATCAATTGCCATTTATAATAACATGAGTTGGACAAACATGCTTCGAAATTAGGTACTTTGCTTACTTTTCTGAGAGAATAAGCTTGCAAGAGTTTAATGGATTGTTCTGATTTTGATAGAGAGCTCCTCCACCTCCTCCTGTGATCAGTGAACGTCTGCAGACCGAAGAACAGGAGATGTTCATGGAGAGCCTCGAGCCAATCCCCGAGACACCTATTATGCCTGCCAGGTATTACCAAATTCTGTTGTTACACTTATTACTCATGTTAATAATCTTATGGTTGAGACGATTTTCTAAGCATTTCTAGGCACAGGTGCCATGAGCCATTGTGTTAAATAAATATAAACTTTGTGACTACGACATAAAGTGTATTTTAGATCGAATGGTAGTTCAACAGTAAATTAAAGTGCTTCGCGCAGTCCATTATGCGCCGTATAACTATTGTCGAGAGCTTATTTTGCTTGGACCACTCTACGGATTGCTACATATTATGGTGGCTCTTTACTCGTACGGCTTCAAAGTATGGACCACTTGAGTCTTAAAGAACTCAGTTTAGGACCCTTTTATAGAAAAAGATGAGAGGAGAACGTTATAATCCAACTTAATGTGTTCTTTATTAGCAGTATTTTAAATATTACAATACAACAAGACAATTGTACAGCTGCCTACGTTATACAGTTCGGCAATCTTAAAATTAAAAAATATATATTGCAGGAAACCCGAGATAACTTCCCACGTAGTAGACGACGTGTTCCTCCGCACGATCACGGAGAAGAAGACGATCGAAGACATTGAACGTCACAAGCGACTGGTCACAGAGTATAAACAGGTAACATTATTTACCTGCGTTACCAAGTAACATTTATGAAAGATAGAAGTCAGGTTCATATTTAGTTCCAAGTTTATAATACATTGATCATTATGTATTTCCATTAACTACTAATGCCCACTTTAGGTCCCAGCTCCCCCACCACAGTTCGACGTGACCATCAGGAACCACACTGTGCCTGAAGCTCAGTGGGAGAACTTCTCCGACATCAGCAGCGCATCAGGAATGACGCTGACGCCCAAGATGGAGAGAGTGCCATTGTCTCTGCCGCCCCAGAAATATATTGGTAAGTTTATTTAGTGTAAGTATTTTCTGCAGAGCAATTGAAAGGGTAGCATCTGGGTCCGGCTCGAAGGACCAAGACTTAATTAATCATTAATTAATATTGAAAGAGTTGATTGATTGAAATATTGAAGTATGTCTAATTGATATAACAAAATAATAGTGAGTACGCGTAGACCGTGATTTGAATATTTACTGACCTTACTCCCACAAGAACTTTTTTATGGAAACAGTTCTATTTGAGTTATCATTTTCGACATAGCACATTAAAACTTCATATTTAAATTATTAGGAAAGGGCGGTCCAGACCTATTCTCCCCCGAGCTGATCAAGCAGACTGGCCAGTCCTACCAGTCGAGCTCCGACCTCCCTCTTCTCCCGGAACTGCCTCCGGCGCGCAATCCCTTATTCCGCGACGAAGACGACGAGGATGTGCCAGAGCCAATCCCGGCACCACCAGTTCCTGTCAATTGGAGTGTGCTCACCAGAGTTTTGAAGACCGAAGCACAAGATGAGGTAAAATAAATAAAATAAATAGGTGTATGAGGCGAGTGTAGATGGTACCGTCGGAAGGGGAAGACCTAGGCACACATACCTATACCAAATCGGGGAAGTTTTAGAAAAGGGGCAGGTCAGGAGTGCTCTAAACCGACGAGCATGCATGAAGAATGTAATGAGAGTGAATGAAGCGAGAGTAGTATGTCAGGATCGTAGCAAGTGGAGATCCGTGATCTCTGCCTACCCCTATGGGAAACAGGCGTGATTTTATGTATGTATGTATGTATGTAATTATTTTTATTGCAGACTGTATTCCTCTTACGCGGCTGTGAAGAGTGGTATTTGCTAAAACGATATAAGCTATAACTGAACAGCACGGAGGAGCATGGTGAATGTGCCGCGTTGGTTTTGCGTAGATACGCGTGATGAACTTTTGCATCCATGGTAGCCTTCATGTCCGTGAAATCGCATATCAAATAGAGGAAAGTCACCCTTGTTTGTGCAGCGATTATGTAGATAACAAATACATATCTAGTCATGCCATTTTTGCCGGGTTGTGGTAAGTGAGGTAGACCCAAAAGTACTGCCTCGCCTTGCAAAAATGACTTGCAAGTCAATGGTCTCACTACAATGGATAGCCAAAATCGTGCTAAGTGGAGAAGTAAAATAAGGAAGGCAGACCCTGGACTGAAGTCTTGAAAGACCAGTCTCGGATTTGATTGGGAGTAACGCGAAATTAATGATTGCAGACCGTATTTGTGGTCTCATAGAGTCTGTATCTTCATGTGGCTCGATGCCATTATACTAACTAATATACGTTTCTTCCAGGTATTATTAGATACCGAGCGCTCGTACCGCTTGACTCGTGAAGAACGTCTCCGCTGGCGAGAACTCATCACCCACGAGAGCACCCTCCGCAGAGAACTGTCCAGAGCCTCCTCCAGAGACGAGTTTACCAGAGTGGCCCATGATCACCGTTTCGCTCCCCTGTACGCACCTCA
This sequence comes from Eilema griseolum, assembly GCA_963662185.1. NCBI lineage: Eukaryota > Metazoa > Arthropoda > Insecta > Lepidoptera > Erebidae > Eilema > Eilema griseolum. The sequence continues at coordinate 4,159,792 of OY759232.1, forward strand.
CAAGTGGGAGGTCATCATACGTATATTGGCACCGCCTGCTGATAAACCCAAGGTATGGAGATATTTTTGTTATATCATTTAGGAGGGACTATCAAATGACTTTAATAGGATATACCATGTAGACTATTATAAACTGCCGAAAAGGCAATATTAAGTGAAAGGGTGGTCAGTTCTTTACCTGAAAAACCATTGTGTACTAAGGTACACAATGTTATAATAAGTTAACTGCCCAATTGCAAACGGAACAATGGAAAACAATTTAACAAGTTATCTATTTAGCCGGCGCCGCTTACCTTAGAGAAGACTTTTTTGTTATACCACTTAGGTGGCAGACAAGCGCACGGCACCTGATGGAAAGTGGTTACCGTGGCCTATGGATGTGTGTAACAGCAGAGGAGCCACACTCGCGCTGCCAACCCTGTAAGCACGGAGTTTCTGTGCCGTCAATGTAGACGACATAGCAGGACAAGCCATTAGTCATTCCACTGACAGCACAAATTCTCCAGAAAAAGACAGGCCAATTTTGGTATTTATTGGAACACAATTTGGAAGTTGTGCTAAATGAGAACTGCTTTGAACAGGCTCGAAGCTTATTCTTCAGGGAACTTCGAGCATTAACTCGTCGAAATTGCGAAACGAAATCGAACCTTCATGGTTAAGTGATACCATTATAGGCTCGATAGTTTCTAGAATAGAAGCCAAAATCTCCTGGATATCACCCTAACCCTTACCATATTGTTTCAGAACCGCTACCGCAAGAAGTCGGAGTGGGACTCGCGCTCGCGGCGCAGTTCGCTGCCGACGCTGTACGAGTACGACAGCGACGCCACGTCACTGCGCGACCCGCAGCGCTCGCGCCGCTCCTCCTACCGCAGCGACCACGTCGATATGAGGTGCGTTACTCCTTATAGCGGCCGGCAAACTTCGTGACAATGTACTCGCGCTACGAGTACGACAGCGACGCCACGTCACTGCGCGACCCGCAGCGCTCGCGCCGCTCCTCCTACCGCAGCGACCACGTCGATATGAGGTGCGTTACTCCTTATAGCGGCCGGCAAACTTCGTGACAATGTACTCGCGCTACGAGTACGACAGCGACGCCACGTCACTGCGCGACCCGCAGCGCTCGCGCCGCTCCTCCTACCGCAGCGACCACGTCGATATGAGGTGCGTTACTCCTTATAGCGGCCGGCAAACTTCGTGACAATGTACTCGCGCTACGAGTACGACAGCGACGCCACGTCACTGCGCGACCCGCAGCGCTCGCGCCACTCCTCCTACCGCAGCGACCACGTCGATATGAGGTGCGTTACTCCTTATAGCGGCCGGCAAACTTCGTGACAATGTACTCGCGCTACGAGTACGACAGCGACGCCACGTCACTGCGCGACCCGCAGCGCTCGCGCCGCCCCTCCTACCGCAGCGACCACGTCGATATGAGGTGCGTTACTCCTTATAGCGGCCGGCAAACTTCGTGACAATGTACTCGCGCTACGAGTACGACAGCGACGCCACGTCACTGCGCGACCCGCAGCGCTCGCGCCGCTCCTCCTACCGCAGCGACCACGTCGATATGAGGTGCGTTACTCCTTATAGCGGCCGGCAAACTTCGTGACAATGTACTCGCGCTACGAGTACGACAGCGACGCCACGTCACTGCGCGACCCGCAGCGCTCGCGCCGCCCCTCCTACCGCAGCGACCACGTCGATATGAGGTGCGTTACTCCTTATAGCGGCCGGCAAACTTCGTGACAATGTACTCGCGCTACGAGTACGACAGCGACGCCACGTCACTGCGCGACCCGCAGCGCTCGCGCCGCTCCTCCTACCGCAGCGACCACGTCGATATGAGGTGCGTTACTCCTTATAGCGGCCGGCAAACTTCGTGACAATGTACTCGCGCTACAAGTACGACAGCGACGCCACGTCACTTTAATTGATTCGGACCAAGCCACTGGTTGAAGGGGGGAGAAGGATAACCGTGGGGATTTCCTCAAGATATAAAATTGCTCACAAATACACTACCTTTTATAGAGACCAATAAACTCATATGGGTGCAAGGTTTCTGTCGTTATGTATGTAACTCTACTGAATCGCGAAATCTCCTCTAGGAGTTCTAGTTGGTAGTAAGGGAGTTACTACCAACTAGCAGGTCGGATTGGTTCAATTCCCAGTTACAGGCTAATTGTTACGAAATTCCCTACATTGAATGTGTTTGTTCCCCTCAGGTCGATGTCGGAGATGATGGTGGACTACGCGCGTGAGCAAGCAGACACACACTCCGAGGTGTCGGGAGGCACCCAGCTCGGGCGGTACTACGACGACGACAGCGACTCCGAGCACCCCTTCCACCAGAGCCAGTGAGTTTCATTTATAACTGGCCGATTCATTTATAACTGACTGATTCATTTATAACTGGCTGATTCATTTATAACTGGCTGATTCATTTATAGCTAGTTGTTTCAGTTGGATATTTGACTGACTAGTCAAATTAGTTACGTTTTACTAAATGTCAAAACGGTAAGTTATAAGGAAAGTTACATGAAATAAATTATTGTGACGTCATAAGTTATAGATTGGGTGGATTTAATATCAGTACATACATATAATCACGCCTTTATCCCCGGAGGGTTAGGCAGAGGTGAATTAACACTCACATTTAACCAATCATTAAATTCGGTCCCACGTAATAAGGGGTGAGCCTATTGCCGTCTTCCGGACGCTAATGTTGATACGAGTCATTCGCCTTGTACGACACCGCATGAGAAGAAACTCGATACCTAATGAAATATTAAAATAAATAAAAACATTACAGTAAGAACCGATGCAACTTTTACAGCTTTTTTACCATTCTGAATTTAGTAAGCTCAGTAAAATAATTTAGTTTAAATAAGAAAAATATAATTAGTTGGTCCTCGGTATCCCATTGGAACCGAAAACCATAATTGAGTTTGAGTAAATGTTAAGTATCAAGTAGTAATTTAAACTACTAGAATTCCCGCGGTAGCCTAGTTTTATGGGTAATGGACTGCTGAGACGAGATCACAGGTTCTACCATGCCACACACCAATGACTTTTCGATGCTTTTCGAAGTTATGTGTGTATTTATCGCCGGTTTATAAATGCCCGGTTAATGGTAATAGGCTCGCCACCTATTACATTGGGACCTAAACATAAACTGGCGAAATGTGGACGCTAGCACCTCTGCCTACCCCTTCGGGGATATAGGCCTGAGTTTATGTATTTATGTATGTATGCAGAATTCCCGTTAAACCCTCCAACTAAGCTCTTTGGGTTTGGAGTCGGTTCACGTCGGTGCCAGGATTCGATCCCGGACATCTCAATCGTAAGCTGACTCCATAACCAGCACCCTAACACTTTCGGTGATAGGGTAGAATTGGACATATATTCACGCCTTTCTCCCTCGAGGGAAGCAAAGACAGCTCGCAATTTATTTCTGTGCTTACGCACTACAGGGCCCAATTTAGAAAGGAAGAAAAATATTTTATTTAAGTTCCATACATCATCATCTTACTAAGTACAAATAGGTAGGTAAGTATAACAGTTATAAAACAGTTATAATTAGTAGGTATATTAAGTTAAGCTACGGGTGTAACATTCCACACTATGCGAAACCAAATAGGGCCCCATCTCAGCATTGAATGCTATTTATTTACCCAATTTATTTATTTTCTCTTTTTTTATTCCAGATCGTGGGGTCGTCACTCACTCCACCGCTCCGTGAGCCAGCCGTCCCTGGCGCGTTCGGCCACCGAGGTGGTGGAACAGTGGACAGTTCCCGAAGGAGATGTTACTCCCACGCCTGGTCGCAGAATTATAGGTAACAAAAAAATCGAATTTTACTCCCTTCAATATGTATTGTGTAACTACTGGTTCGAATTGAATTTTTTTTTTGTATTAAATAGTTCATTTATCGAGGAAGGTTATAGGCTAAACATTATCACTCTACCACGGAGCTATACAGAGTGCTTGGGGCGGGTGCCTTGGGGGTGAAACTTTCAAAAGGCCTTCCTTAGTGTGAAAAAAGCCAATTCTATTCCTGCAGTCAAGTTGTAACTAGCAGCTGGAGTACTGCAACATAACGAAGTACTGCAACGTCACTATGTACTGCAACATAACGACGTACCTACTTCTTTGTCACGCTTTGCAACATAATGACGAGCTGCAACTTCACGATGTACTGCAACATACATCATCAAACATCACGTAATGTATCACGAAGTGACGCCACATAGGACAACCGTATACCCGAAATATCTTTTTTTTAAAATTTATTGTTTAACTTTTACTTAGCTTAAACCGCCCGCTTAAACCAGAATAGTTTTTATGTGAGCGGGAGTCTGCCTATTGAAAGTTGCAAGTACTGAATACACAACATAAGTAGTTAGTCAAAACAATTATCTAACTGGTTTAGAAAATGACTTTGTAAATTTTTTATAACGGGTTTCTTTCAGTATCAGAATAAACGGGATATTTACCATGTTTCATTATTTTGAGTTTCCGATTTTCCGGAAACTCAAAATAATGAAACATGGTAAATATCCCGTATATTCTGATACTGATGTCAGTGACCATGATAGTTTAAATACCTATAAGGGTTTCTTTGTTATATATCGCACCATTTGTTCTGGTAAGTCGATAACTGTTTCGTGTGTGTGCTCAAAGCTGATCTACATTTGAAATTTCTTCATTCGTGGTGGCTACTTTGATTTTACATTGAATTAGTGTGTCCCTCCTCGAAGTAAGCCGTATCTTGTACGTGCTGCAATTCTAACGCATGACTCGGTATCACTGACCTGTGGTTTCTTGGGACATAAACGACGCCATCATTCTAATTTTAAAATAAGATGGATACCCTTGACGGTAGCGACCGGTGCATTAGTAGAAAATATTCCAATGATAGTTAAAGTAGAAATTAAGATACATACCATTTCAATTAATAATTTTGTTTCTATTTTTAGGTCCTCAAGGTTTGTCGACTTTCACTTCATCAGAAGTGAGAACCTTCCAAGCGACTAGGGAGTGGCGAGAGTAAACATCGATAGCGCGATTATATTAAGACAATTTATATTAAGTAGAACACTTAATATAAATTGACAATTTATATTAAGTAGAACACTTAATATAAATTGTAAATGCAAAATTTATGAAAAATCAACCTAATGAAAGATAATAAAATGAAGATAAATAAAGATAATGCTCAATTTGCACTGCCTTTCTTGTGTTTTGGGTAGGTATGTTCCACTAAGTATAATATTAATTTTGTTTCCGTTAATTTGTGACTAATACCCTTTTTATGTGACATATTAAGTAATTGATTCTTTTTAAACTAAAATATTGTTATATTAGATTATTATTTTTTATAAGGAATAGAAAAAATAAATATATTTTAATATTTAAGTAGCATCGAAAATCATTTATTTTTCTTTACTTACAATTTCATTACCAATTTTGAACGTGTTTGCGATGCGTTATTTGTTATATAAGTATAAAATATACCATTATTTTAATTAATAATTTACATACTAAAAAAATGACAAATAATAGTAATGAAAAATAAATAATACTTAAAAATCTATTTTCGATTTAAACTAATATTGTGCCAAAATGAATTTTAATGCTTTTTAACAATCTGGAATCTTTTTAGATATTTTTTTTTGAATATGTGTATTTTTGAATCTTGAATTATATTTCTTATACAATGATGAAGATTATTTGTAGCTTTTTTCTGCCAATACTAATATTAGGTGTACATAGATAATGTTTAAGTTGAAGAATGTTTTTTAACCTAGCAGTTGGGGCAAGATGGACATATTTAACTTTTCTTTTATATTTTTGCAAATGCTATTGTTTGTGTGTCCGTTATTTTTTCTCATGCGAAAGTATTCTTGCCTTGATTGCTATGTGAGGTTGGGATATAAAGGGCAATGGGATGGTACAAGTTGTGCTCAATTAGGGGTTGTAACAATATACACAGACACATACCTACTAGGAATGGCACTAGTATGTGACTAAATATGAAATATAAAACTGCAGAATTGCAGAAAGAATGTTTTTTTTTAGATTATATAATTTAACAAAAAATTAATAGTAGCATTGTATAAATTTAATATAATATTGTATAAGTTTATGATAAATTTTATATATTTTTGTATTTTTTGTCTCCAGTAAAAGAAACTATAGTTAACCGTGGTGCTAAGTTGAAAAAATATCTAATATTTTTTTTGTATAAAAAAAAATACATTTGAAATGATTGTATTTTGGCAATAAATATACGTATATTAACATTTTAATTTGTGTAGTTTTTTTACTCACATTCATGAAAAAAAATACATTTTTTTTGACGTAAAAAAAAGAAATACAGTTGTGTGGGTTAAGTAAATTCACAGAGGTGTAGGTTCCAACATTTTTCTATGGGAAAGAGACTTTAATACAATAGTCCATTCAGTAAGGTAAGGTAAAGATACGTTTTTTTCATGCGAAAAATCCCCAATGATACCTCCCGCCGGAGCCGGTGGGAGAGGTTATGTTGGATTCCAACCGACTAAAAGACACGGCGCCTGTGAGTCGAAGGTAATGTTGACATGCCCTGACTGTCCCAGAACTAAAGGTAGGTTAACAATCTTGTAGCGACTTTTTATAAAAATCACTAATTAAAAAAATAACATAGATTATAATCAGCTCGGCGAACCTTGATCCCTATGACAGTTCATACTAGTGACGGGTCGTGTCGATATATCGCAACTTTTTATAGGCAAAGGCGTGACTTGCATTCAGCCACATCGATAAACATGTTTTTAAAATATAATCTACATTACTATAATTATAATGCTTGTTATATTTACAAGTATCCGTGTATTTGTATATGGGGTTGCCAATATTCCGATGCAGAGGTAACATGGTCGGACTGTATAATTTTAATGTGAATTAAAATTTTAGTTATAGCAACACTATCTGATCTGTCACTACGCTAGTACTGTCAGTTCGCTACGCCAGTACGAGTGCTAACGCCTTGTATGCGCCACGTGTTTTCTTGTGTCAACGGAATCCTTTGTTTGTTACTATTGTTGTTTTCTGTTTTTGTTATTGTTGCTGTTTTGTGTTTGTTGGTGTTTCAAAATGCCGAAAAGACTGAGAAAAACTGTACTCAACAGTGAAACGCGGGAGTTTGTTGTACGCTTGCGTGACTATTTTGCTCGCGAACTACAAAATGGCGGACCTTTGTTGCCACTTGACAACGTACGCGACCGTGTTGCTGATGCTTTGGGAATTGGCAAAGCTACCGTTTCCCGAATTACAAAGGAGAAGTTCGGCGAATCGTCGATGGAGGAGAACAAATTATCAACTCCAAAGAAGAAAAAACATAATAGGGCACGACCCGTAACTAACCCCGATGATTTCGACATGGCAGCGATACGAAACCATATTTACGGCTATTATTTTCGAGGTGAACTGCCGACTTGCACAAAATTATTAGCGTCGCTGAAATCGGCTGATTTATTTAAAGGTGGATTCACTTCTCTCAGACAAGTTATAAAAAAATGTGGATTTCGTTATGGGAAGTGTGACAAAAGAAAAGTGATAATGGAGCGGAAGGACATTGGATTGATGAGGTGTGATTTTCTACGACAAATAAAAAACATCGAGAACTGGGACAAGGTGGTTTATCTGGACGAAACGTGGCTCAACGCCAATCACTCAGTCTCCAAAACATGGACAGACGACACAGAGAAATCCTGTACCAAAGCACCAGAAGGCAAGGGCCAGCGTTTGATTATCTGCCACGCTGGCACAGCCAAAGGTTTTGTACCTAACTGCTTGTGGGCCTTCAAATCCGTGAAAACAAGTGATTATCACGAAGAGATGAATTTTGAGAATTTCAAGAAATGGTTCACAAAACTATTAGACAATTTAAACGAGCCCCACTACATTTTAATGGACAACGCCCCATACCACTCTGTGCAAATTAATAAAGCGCCTACCGCGAACAACAATAAAGGCGAAATAATAGAGTGGCTGCAAAACAATGGTGTGGCAGCTAATACTCAAATGCTGAAAAAGGAATTAGTTAGATTGTTGAACCTTCATAAACAGCAAACAAAGAAGAAATATTTCTTGGATGAGATGGCAAAATCAAAAGGGCACACCGTGATTCGGCTACCGCCCTACCACTGCCAATATAATGCAATCGAAATGATATGGGCGCAGATCAAAGGTGGGTTGATTTGTATTTATTTTAACATGTTTTTATTTAGGTCACTGGTGACTGTCTAGTCGGCTAGTACTATTTAAAGCTATTTTATTTCACTAGCAAATTGCATTTTTATTTTTATCCATGTGCTTATATCAATTACACACTTTTAACGTACAAAATTATGTACTTATAATGTACTTACCCCGATCTCGCTCTTTGACTTTGCATCATTTTCAATCTAAACCATTATTGTTTCAGGTTGTGCAGCCAGGCTTAACACCACTCCACCATTCACAGCTAATAAAATGCTTACGTTGCTACAAGAGGCATGTAGTCAAGTGACTCCGGACAATTGGAGGAAAGTGGTTGAAAAGACGAAAAAGCTATGCTTAGATGATTGGAATCGAGACGTGCGATACGACAATATAGTAGACCAGCCGTTTATCATAAACATAGGAGAAAGCAGCTGCAGTTCGGATTCCGAGTCTGAGACGCAATCGGTGACACCATTGTCAGATTCAGATTAATGTATATTAAAAAATCATAAATAAACCGCTTTTGTTTTATTTGAGTAGGTATATACAATAAATTTGTTAAATCTCCTTTATTTTATTATCGCAAACAACTTAAATGATTATAAATCTGACACTAAGAGCGTAGGTGCTCTATTGATGTATTTTGTACACTCGTTTCCATTTTCGATATTTGTTTATCGATACTTTTCCGCACTAGTCGATATCTTCCAAACGGAGTAACTTTTGCAGGACGTCAACGTAAAGTCTGATTGAGATAATTTCTTGTAAGTGTTAATAATTATTATAATTCCAACGGGATATTATTGTAATTGCATATATCTGCCTAAAATTAATAAATATCATTTTTAGACACCGCCAATTCGATTATAATATAACGGTGACGCTACTACAAGGTTGTGTCGTGGGAATAACTGTCAGTGTCATAGGGATCAAGGTTCGCCGAGCTGATTATAACTAACTAGTGGTTCAATGTCGTAATTCAGATTAAATTAGTTTCTGAACAGAATTTGTTATAAATAATAAATAGTTTTTAAATACATATAATCACGCCTTTATCCTCGGAGGGTTAGGCAGAGGTAGAATTAACTGCTAATAAGGGTGAGCCTGCCGTCTTACGACTCAAGCCATGCATCCGAGGCTGACTCTGGGCTGTATATATCTGTCTGATGTTAAACAGCCCTATCCCTTAGTCGCCCTGTACGACACCGCATGGTAAAAGATGGGGTGGTCCAAAGTCTACTCAGTCAGGAACCATATTAAAAAGGCATCGAGATGTTTACGTTTACTTAAGTACCTAACTGATTATAGTTGTGCACTCTGGAATTCCAATCGAACATCCTACCCCACGGCCCAACCAGCTTTCAAGGTTGGACTAATATTTAAAAACAAATCTTCATCATTTTTTCAGTGTCCAGTCAGTCGCAGTCACTACAAAATTACCTAGAAACCTTTTATATATTATACCTATCGTAGACCACATATCGTTGCTTACCATCAAGTGAGATAAAGGTCAAACATGAGCCTATCAATGGTATAAGGCTGCTTGAATATTGGAGCGGAGCGGAGTTGCGGACTATGTCTATCCATTTACGCGGAGCCAGGTAGCGAGGTAGAGCGAGAATGTAAAGCAGAGCGGAGTAGTTGCGGTCTACTTTTATAAAACACAGTTTATAAAAGTAGACCTAGGCCACGAGTTCACAACGAATTTTTTAGCTGCCGGCCGCAGGTGACGGTAGTTAGCTCGATCCGCTTACCCACTCTGCGATTTAAAAATGTATGAATTTTAAAACTAGTTTGCAAATATCTGTCCACTGAAGCAGAGCAGAGATTTTAAGCAATTCGTTTCGTTAATTTCGTCAACTCCGCTGCTCACCTCTTCTCTCCGCTTCAGTGAACAGGCAGCCTAACAAAATCTCTGTTGTGGTGGGTACTTATCAATCCAATAGTTTGGGTGGACAAATCTAAGGGAACTTGGGGGTACCTGTGTTCACATGGTTTGTGGGTAGATTGGCCGTACCGCGCGCGCCACCTCTTGTACCAGTCTCGGTGTGATATTCATAAGCGTTAGTTAGAAGGTAAGACACGGCGATATGTCCGCCCAATTGAGCAGTTCAACTGGGGAAGTAGCTCCGCCCCAGAATACCGCGGTTAATAACTTCGTGTTGTGTTCCCAGCGGTGAGTAGGGTAGCCAGAGCTCACTGAAGAATTTGTGCTGTCAGTGGGATGACTAAAGCTTGTCCTGCTTTGTCTTCTTCACTGACGGCACAGAAACTCTGTGCTTACAGGGTCGGCAGCGCGAGTTATTTACATTACAGAAAAATGTAATGTAAATAACGCGACAGCACCTTCCCACTCTTCAGAGCACGCCACTGCCACTGCAGGACAATCTCAATATCCTAGGCATGGATATTCGCTGCAAACTGAATAACAGAAATTACATCGAGAGCATCATCAAAACAGCCTCGCGGAAACTCGGACTCCTGAACAAAGTGAGACGTTTTTTCACGCCGGAGCAGCGGTATCTTCTCTATAAGACACAAATTCGCTCCTGCGTGGAATACTGCTCGCATCTCTGGGATGGCTCCGCGAAATACCTACTAGATGCTCTCGACAGGTTGCAGCGATGCGCGGTCCGAATTATTGGGAACCCTGAGGTCACGAACACCCTCGAGCCTTTGCAGATGCGTAGAGATATTGCTTCCTTGGCTGTATTTTACCGTCTCTACCACGGTGAGTGTTCTGACGAGCTCTTCCAACTAATCCCACCATCTCCTTTCCTACATAGGACAACACGTGCAGGCCTTAGATGTCACCCTCACACTGTGCAGAATATACGAGCAAGAACCAAGCGGTTCGGAGACTCTTTTCTTTGCCGCACCACCAAGACCTGGAATTCATTACCAGCACATGTGTTTCCTTCTTCCTACAGTCCCGGGGCCTTTAAGCGGGGCGTGTAAAAGCATCTGATGAGGCCGCCAAGCTAAGTGCCACCATTGTAGCACTTAGTGTCTGTAATGGTGACCCTCTTTCCTGAGACTTTGCCTTTAGCTTACCATCAGGCGAGGTGAGGTCAAGTTGGCGTGTCCTATATAAAAAAAAAAACTGCTCCCTTTTTCTCCCACCTTTTCCCTGCCAAAATTTGAATTTTAAATCAAAGAACATGTGTGCCTAGTTTGCTGAAAATCGGTTAAGATACGTGCCCTCTAAACCCAAACTGACAAACACACGAACAAAAACAAAATCGACCAGCTTGTCGAAACGGAGAATCACTTCGCTCGCTCGTATCTTAACACCTGGAGCAGTTGGTGGTCACCAGCATCGAAGAAAGCAGCGCGCGGTAAGTGATTTTAATTTACCCATGTTCATGTTGTTGCATGATCCCCATTGTTCCTAGAAAGTTGCCCCGCATAGACGGATTGAATTGATACACACTCTTCATTATTAATTGTATTATTTCTCAACACGCACCAAGAGTACGGTTATTGTACGCTGTCGCTAAATATCACGACTGTGCACGAGGTCCCAGGTTGATATCTTGCAACACAAAAAGTTATTGAGCTTTTCTGTGAGATAATTCTCGGTAACAGCACAGCCTCAAACATGCCTGAATGCAATACGCACTTTTTACGTGGCCCCGAAATCATTAAGTACCTATTTTATCTACTTTTTACATATATTATCTCTGCTTACCTCCCCAGGAATATACGAGTATTACTAATACTAAAAATAACATTATCAGAAAGTTCTATCACATATTTATTTTGAACAATCCAAATCAAATAAATATAATTAAATTAAAAAAAATTTCATGAATTCATTAATTACAATGAATTTAAAATTAATAAATTCGACAATCGTTACACGTTATCTACAAAAAATATCAATTTACTTACATTTTTGTTAATTTTTTTAATAATTAATCATTTATAAAATTAATAATATATACTAAATATATATTTATGATTTAATTAATTGTACACACTGCCACGCGAATCAATAAAATTAATTAAACCATTTTGAAATTGTGTTAACTCATTGTCTAGACTCCCTACATAAAATTAATGTCAAATTTCGCGCAAATGTAGAATATAATGGACAACAATTGAGGTGGTAGGTAACTTAGGAGAAAATATATTGGTGCCCACCTTCTTAGTGAGTTTAAAGTTAGAAGGTACATTATAAATTATAACTCAAGTTACTGATTACATTTAAGAACACATCTGTAAAATGAAACTAAACGGAAGAGGAGAATTCACCAAAAAATATTTTTTGTTTTTGTTTCATCCAGTCTGTGTAGCAGATTCGTAAAAGTCTTTGCAAATATTTTAATTAGACAATTTGCAATGTTTTGGTACTGAATTTAATCACTAAGGTACCTGTAAAATAATATTCTTATAAATGAAGCTATTGCTCAGTCCAATTTCTCATGAAGTAGTTCATTCATTCGAAGATATCTAAATAGACAAATGTGTTTTCTTAAACACAGCAATATAGTTAGGAACTCTTAATGACTGCTAGTGTGTACAACGTTTAGAAAATTCGTTTAAAACTTGTGCGACATAACATGAAGCGTTATACATTTAAAAGGACGAAATGGACATATAAGTACAAAGTCGAGAATAAATATGTTACCATAGATTAAAAAAACAAATCACCATTTTTATATTTAGATATAACAATTTACAAGACAATTAAAACAGTTTGTATCCTATCACATATTTTACATTTTCTATCAAGCTCAGTTATAAATAAATCTATTTGTACAGCTATATTGAGAAATAAACAGCTCTGTATTTACAGTCAACAATTAGGCCTATTACAGTGTTATGTACCTACTTTAAAACACAATGATTCTAAGATATGAAGTATTGACAGGTCCCATTCGTCAGTATTTTGGCATTATATCTGGCATCTTTTGGCATTCCATTAACTTCAGTATCCATAGTTCTAATTTTAAAACTTTCAAGCACTCCTTTATTCTTTTAAAATTCTGTCATGATCCATATTAGGACCGACTACCTTTACAGTTTCATATTGAATCATCTACTCTATAGTGTGAAGGGCTACACATGAACACTTTTTATGATCATTTACATTTACCTTGTCTATATCTGACTCACAGATCCCAGAGATTGACGTCTTCTAGTCACTTGTTTCCATAATCTTTTCTCGAATTGTTTGTCCTGTAAGAATAGTATATTATTTGCGGAAATATATAATTCAAATCCAAATTATATTTCTTCTGTTAGAAGTCAAATACAGGGTTATTCGTTATAAGTACACATTTTATTAAATGCATTTTGTATCAACGTTGTACTTATATTGAGACAGCATCTACTAAAACAAAATAATTATAACCTTGTACTTCGAATTTCAACTTACTGTTCGGATGTGTAGTAGCATTATGTTCGAAATAGTTATCTAATATTCTTATATGTAACAATTTACTTAAGAAGGCTAGCTGGCTAAAAAAAATTGCAATAAAAATCTAGAAGTGGTATGGACGGCTACGGTAACGTAAGTTAGCTAAGTGAAGGAGTGTTTGTGATGAAGGAAAGGTCAGAGCTAAGCTGCAGGATGAAGAATGAAAAGCGTAATGGTATTTTAATAAAAATATATTTTCGAGAACACTCGTTCCAATCAAAATGGACAGATCAGTTCAACAGATAATAAAAACAAATTTAGCATATCTGGAAGCTGGATTTAAACTTTAATACTAGGTGTTAAGCGAGATCAAATTGACGTGAGCTTTGTGCCAAGACAATCACAATATAACAATATACCAGATGGTAAAAACCTTAGGACATAGTCAAAGACATTAATATTTTCCTAAAAAATGTTAATAATTATCAATTTAACAATATCATTTCAAAATTTTAATTTTCTTACTTTTAATGAAAGGCAATTTCATTGGCCAATTTTGAAAAAACACTTGACGGAATATTTAACATTTTCGCATTTTTATAAATTAGATTTTCAATCATTTTTTCATTCAATAATTAATAATTAGGTATATGATTCGTTTTCGAGTTATTTAAACAATTCATTTATGGCGTCTACCCGTTGAGCTAAAATTTTTATTATCCAATCATTCGTCTAGAGAGTACATTTCCTAATAATTAATAAACAACTTTATACGGGGCTAAAATCACGGCAGACTTCAGATCTATCACGATCAATATCAAATTTCAAATTTCATTGTTTAGTGTCCAAATTTTCACTTGTTAAAAACTTGTATATTGACTACACAGGAAATTTTTCCAATACTACATTGTTCATTTTTTCAAACACGTATTGCCATTTATGTAACAACACTATTAATGTACACACACCACACAAAAATACTAATTTCGACGATCATCCTGCCCCTCTAGATAGTGGCAATTCGCTGGTCGGCGTATTGTAGAATAGAATGACAAATAGATTTGACGTTTATGACAGTTGTCAACGCATGTCATAAACGTCAAATTCCATACATTTGTCTTTCTATTTTACAATACGCCGACCAGCGAATTGCCACTTTTAAAGAGAGGTTATTGAGAAAGAGATGACAGTAGATAAAGATAGAGGCAACAAAGAAATGAATGATGGATTCAATGGCAAATCTTTCCACGAACGTTTAAATCCAGCTGGTTGGCACAGATAAGCTGGCGGTGCGGTGCTCACACATAGCCATTGACAAAGCATATCTTGTAATAGCCGTTGTTGCTCACTGTCGTACGCCGTGGGGAAAATGGTCGAGTTGCCGATACTATGAACGGCTCGCGCCGCGGGCTATCGGACGATGCGCGGCGACGGAGGAAACCCATTCTGTAAAGAATTTGAAAACAGTTAGAAAGCCGCGTTTTACATTTCCTTCAGTTAACACTTTAAAATTGAAACACTTGTGTTCATATCATGTGCCAATTCTTTTAACATTGAATACTGGATCACCATCCTGGATGATCTAACGATGCATTGTATACCAATTTCAGCTCGGTCTGTAGAAAATGCAGATGTGAACCAGATGCAATATGATAGTATTTATATATCTACATCACATTTTTAATTTTTAAGCAGTTACAAAAGGAAAGTTTGACAAGAGTTTGTAAAATAGGTAAATAGTTTTATCATTCAAATCCAAATGAACTTTACCCGTCGCGGATTATCATATTCTGAGACGTGAAACAATTAAAATGATTATTTATTTCAGCCCGGAGTTTTTGTATCCACTACAAATCTACTATATTTGCCTCATTCAATAGATGTAGTCAAGTCAAAGTCAAAATTTATTTTCTGCATAGACCATTAAATCGGAACTTACAAAACGTCAATACAAAAGGAAATATGAAAACTAGTTTAGCAAATAAACCACCGTTTTGAAACGTGGCCCCGACCTGAGAAGACTCCGACAAGGAATTTAGTGGGCATTTTTTTTGGTCTATTTACAAACATATATTCTTAGTCTACTTAATCTAAATTCAAAAACTTACTTGAGTAGCGAACAGCTCCTTTCCAAGTTTGTTTATCATCCAAGTATTCTTGGATATTAAAACTTTCTGACACAATTTACTTTTAACTACATTTTTAAATTTATCCACTGGTAAATTCCTAATTTCATTAGGGAGCTTGTTAAAAAAGCGTATACAGTTGCCCTGTAATACTCACATCTTCCCGTTCTGGCATAGAGAGCGCGTCCGCGAACGCATCGTCTGAACTTCCGCTTGTGCCAGTTGCTCCATCTCCATAGGTTTCTCGCTTTCTGGAACTGGACATAACATAAACTCACGCCTATATCCCCGAAGAGGTAGGCAGAGGTGCTATCACCCACTTTTCGCCAGTTTATGTTTAGGTCCCAATGTAATAGGTGGCGAGAGCCTATTGCCATTAACCGGGCACTAATAAACCTGCGATAAATACACACATAACTTCGAAAAGCATCGAAAAGTCATTGTTGTGTGCCATGGTAAAACCTGGGGTCGAACTCGAGACCTCGTCTTAGTAGTCCATTACCCATACCACTAGACTACCGCGGTGGAACTGGACAACATCAAATAATTGTTTATGTACTAAGATTTACATACACATACGTACATATAGTCATGCCTTTATCCCCGGAGGGTTAGGCAGAGGTGAATAAACACCCACATTTTACCTATCATTAAATTCGGTCCCGCGTAACAGGGGGTGAGCCTATTGCCGTCTTCCGGGCACTATTTTTGACTTAAGCCATGCATCTGAGGCTGAGTCTGGGCTGTATATATATTTCTGATGTTAAACAGCCCTATCCCTTAGTCGTCTTGCACGACATCGCATGGGAAGAGATTAAGTGGTCCAAATTCTACTCTGCCGGGAACCACGCGAGATTTATCATAATTATTCATTTTCATTTCAAGGTTTGGAACTATGTTCGCATGTATAATGATCCAGGATTGGTATAATAGCTCAGTAGGTATTGAAATATTTGAATTTATAACATTTAACGCAGTCTTCGTCGGCCTAGTTTGCTTGTTTTGCCAAAAATACGTACAAATTACGCAAAAAAGAGTATTACCTATGAAAGAGCACAAATATATAATGGTCTTCCGTCTGAAATAAAAAATGTAAGCTCGTTTCGCGATTTTAAGTCTCAACTGTCAGCCTACATACTGAATTGAAACGTGATTAGGCAAACATACTTTTGAGATCGGAACCGCCAAATGAGTACCCCTCTCTTGTCGTGTCGGTGACCTATTTAAGTACTTATTTATTGTTATGTTCTCATGTAAGTGACTGTGTATGTCTTTTTGAGATTAAATTCTTTAAACCTAACCTTAATGTCGAGTTAAGAGTTGAAACGCCATCGAAACGATAAAAGTAGAAAAATAGTGCAGATGAGAATTTAATTACAAGTACAGAACACTTGTCAATCTCACACGTGGACTTTTAGATTTCAGTCTATCATACACACTCGTAGGTCAGTTGGTAGGTTTGGTATCCTCTGCAGAAAGAGACTACCTGTCAGTCAAGTTCTGTTTTGGATGTTATTCTATATTGATATTCCATCCATGAAATTAGGCTGACATTTATTGAATTTTGATGATAATAATTATTGATTTTTATACTACTTAGGTGGCAGACAAGCACACGGCCCACCTAATGGAAAGTGGTAACCGTGGTCTATGGACGTGCAAAACCAAGAGTCTCACTCGCGCTGCCAATCCTGCAAGCATTGAGTTTCTGTGCCGTCAGTGTAAAAGACAAAGCCGGACAAGCTTTTGGTGTTTCAACTAACAGCACAAAAACCCTCCAGTGAGCTCTGGCTACCCTACTCACCGCCGGGAACACAACACGAGGTTATTATGGCCGCGGTATTCTGTTGGGCGGAGGTACTTTCCCAGTGGGATTGCTCAATTGGACAGAAATATCGTCGTATCCTTTAAAAGAAATTGATAGTGATAGAATCGTACCCTTCCAGGCATATACAGAATTGCGCGAAGTAGTATGCGGGACGGTGCGGCGGGGGTGCGCGCGGCACAGCGTCACTGCGTCTGCGCTCGCCACACGCCTCAGTAGGGACCGCTGGCACGCCGCGCGAAACGACCAGGGGTCGGTTCCTCCAGCCTAATACATGGAAAACATGATTAAGAGTACTTTTCCGGCAGCTGCAGCCTGTGGTATGCAGCTATGGTGTAAAAGTTAAGTTACGAAACGTTATAAAAGTACGTATACATTGATGGTAAACTATGTAGCGGAGCGAGTAAGATGTGCTATGAAAATGCACAGCTCGTGTTATGCGAAATAGTAAGAGAAAAGGATGTGGCAGTATGCGTCCACAGAAGTGCGTCCTGACGGCCATGCATAGCATATATCCATACAAGAAACATAGATATATACATATAGGTATACTATCATCCATAACACAAGTTAAATCTCAGCTTGGATTGCAGAGATTAATTAAGTCATCAAATACAATTTTATATTTGCACTGTAAGCTAATTATTATACGTGTGTGTACACTGTAACTGTAATGCAAAATTTGTAAAAATGGTAATAAATTAAAGAATAAATACATATAATCACGCCTTTAGCCCCAGGTTAAGCAGTCGAAAATTAACACCTACATTTTCACCAATCATTGTATACGGACCCACGTAATAGGGGAGAGCCAATTGCCGTGTTTGAGGCACTATTGTTGAGTCGAGCCATACATCTGAGGCAGAGTCCTTGCTGTATATATCTGTCTGATGTTAAACAGCCCTATCCCTTAGTCGCCTTGTACGACACCGAATGGCAAGAGATGAGATGGTCCCAATTCCGCTCTGCCGGGAACAACGTGGAAGTACAAGATACAAAGCTTAGTAGAATCCGTTTAGATCAGTGATTATGATGATTGAGTATCATAAGCATCTATAGCAACGTTGTATAGCATATCTGGTGGAAGAGCAACCTAATAATCTATGGAGAGTTGTGAAAAGCGATTATGAACAGAGTAAGTCCATGAGACATTGAGCACTTCAAGAATATCGTCATAACATACCCGACGTACCCAAGGCACCTCCTGATCTGCCAGCATATCCTTCCCCTGGTCCAGCGCTAGTCTCATCTCCGCTCGAGGACTGAGTCGCTCCGGCGTCAGTGGTCTCGGTACCTCCGGTAGTGAGGTAGCCTCCTGTACTGGTGCTGGCTCCAAGACTGTTCAACATACATATATTTATTGATGGGAACTCAATCACAATATCTGTACGAAGCAACAATAAATGCAAGCATCGTACAGTGACATTGCGCGTGGGTCAGCAGTTTACGCCAATCCGCGCTTTTTCACCATTACATTAGAATAAGAATAATTTATTTCAATAAGTACACACATACATATAATCACGCCTTTATCCCTGGAGGGTTAGGCAGAGGTGAATTAACACTCACATTTTACCAATCATTGAATTCAGTCCCACGTAATAGGGGGTGAGCCTTGTGCCGTCTTCCGGGCCCTATCGTTGACTCGAGCAATGCATCTAAAGCTGAGTCTGGACTGTATATATCTGTCTGGTGTTAAACAGCCGTATCCCTTAGTCGCCTTGTACGACATCGCATGGGATGTGATGGGGTGGCCTAAATTCTACTCTGCCGAGAACCACGCGGCGGAATATTCAATAGGTAGACTACAAATTTCTCCTTATAACAGTCCTAGAATGTAGGTAAAAGTTATATTTTATAATAAAAGTTATACTTGCTATACAATTGAATTAGGTTCTAAGGAGTGCTTAGACATTCGTACCTACTAGGTACCCTGTATCACGAATGCCCACACCTTCCTACAGATCTGCTGTGCAATTCTCCAAGCATCCAGCACCGAGCGCTGCGCCGTGATAGCCCCGACAGAGATTGCCATTGGTCTATCTGCTGAGACTTCACCCAGTACGATCAACAACAACCCCTACCAAGCCCGCCGCAGCGTTCATTTAGTTTAGTATCATTACGACAACCAGGCCCTCGATTCTACTAAATTGAATTGAATTTTAGACTTTATGCCTATGCTCTTAAAGTCCAAAATTAAATGATAAAGAGTGTGATTACCATTTTTCATTCACTCTGCAAAAAATATTTTAACTTTGGACTTTTATCGCATTATTTTAAAGTCTAAAATTTAATAGTTTTTAGCACTGTCTGTGGTACAACAGTGGTTTTTCTTTAGTAGAATCGTTGGTCAGTTCGGGTGTACTCACTATTCTATCATTATCAATCACAGTTGTCAATATACAGTGATTATTTTTATTTATCACCTCGATACCAGTAGTAGCTCATACAATACCACTGTGCAAAGAGATTTAGCAGTTTGGTTTTTTAGGTCTTGAACAATAAACTAGATTTGATAAGGTTATCATCATTCTCTGTGCCATTTCCCAACACAGTTGGTCTCGTCTTCGACTGTGATGCGGCTCACAATTATTATGTGTTCACTGACTATTTTCCCCTCGTATTAGAATGAACTATCTACTTTATATATCTATTTGTGTATATGTATATCAGTATATGTTAATAATACTTTGTGTAAAGCCGTATATTAATTTTATTTTACTTATACTTTTTTCTCTTTCTTTTGTTTTTAATATTACATAACATAACGCTATCTATTTTAGTTTAGCCGATAACTACACCATATCGTTTGTTTTTATAACATTACTGTCCATCCCAAGGTTGCCTGGAAGAAATCGCTTCAGCGATAAGGCCGCCCATTGTACATTGAACTGTATACATGCTACTAGTTGTCCTACTGTAAATCTGTTGGTGTACAATAACGAATAATCTATTTATATATCTATCTATCTTCGATATTTTCCGTGAAGCGAATGCTATCTTACTTCTACGACCAATCAGCGATTTCGAAGTCCTGCAGTTAGACTAATCGGGGTTTTGTGGCTCCAACTACTCGTAACGATTGCCATAAATGTTCGTATGGTATCCAGAACCGACGGCTTAACCTGCTCTCCGAGGAACGGAAGCACCCAGACCAATAGACATATTGAATGAAATTTTAAAGAATTTAGTATGCTATTAAAATCGATTAAGACAGAAAATATTGAAACGGTCCAAGCGGGGTTCGGTGACTTATACTCTGTCCATTCGTTTATTTTCTTTTTGACAGTTTGAGACAGTTCGAAATTAGTGACGCCCTCACACGTTACCGATTCCATTCAAAATAATTATCGATTTTATTTAAGAACAACTTTCAATCGATTTAACACATCGACATAATTTAATATAAATATTAACTAGCATTTATCAGGTTTTTAAAAATTATATAAGAAATAAATAAATAATAAATCAATAAAATTATACTATTTATACATATAAAAAATATAAGCTATAAGAGCATTATAAACAGGTTATCACTAGCAATATCATAACACATTGCGTCACTGACCCGGCGACGCCATATTGTTGTTACTTGCCATGCGACGCTTGTGTCACAGTCACTGTTTTTCGGTTCATTGTGTATTCTTTTACAATATCATAAGTTGAGTTGAGTATTTATATTCCTCCTTATCGATACGTAAATTCTTCAGTTGAGCATACTTAAGTTCTCAATATGCCGAAAAGAACTGTGTTAAAAGGACAATCGAGGGAGTTTGTGAGACGCCTTCAAGAATACTTTGAGAAGGAATGTCGTAATGGTGCACCGCTACTACCAATATCGCAGGTTCGAAACCGTGTAGCTGCCGCCTTAGGAATCAGTGTTCCAACAGTTACAAAAATTGACAAAGAAGCCTACGGCAGCAGTGGTATGCAGCATAATACGCTCTCTACACCCAAGAAAAAACGCCAGCCCTGTAAAGTTACAAACATTGACGATTTCGACGCCGATGCTATTCGTCGTCATATATACGAGTACTACCAACGTAAAGAAATTCCGACTCTAAGAAGAATGGTAATTTCACTGAGGAATAGTGGTGTGTTCCGTGGCCAAAAATCGTCGCTAGCTAAAGTGCTGAGACAAATTAGATTTTATTTCAAAAAGTCTGATAAGAGAAAAATCTTATTGGAACGCCACGACATAGCGCTGGCTCGATGTGACTTTCTAAGAAAAGCTAAACAAATCGAAGACTGGTCGGTGACGAGACTTGGCTCAATGCTAATCATACTATATCGAAATCGTGGACTGACGACATTGCAGCATCTACTTCGGCTGTACCTATAGGCAAGGGCGAACGCCTGATAATTTGCCACGCAGGCAGTGCAAAAGGATTTGTATCAGGTGCTCTACTCACTTTCAAATCCAAAAAATCTGGCGACTATCATGAAGAGATGAATTCAGAAGTATATGAAAATTGGTTCAGTGAAATGTTGACATTACTAGAAGAACCTTCAATTATATTTATGGATAACGCGCCCTATCATTCACGGCAAATAAATAAAAAGCCAACGCAATCTAATACCAAAGACGAGATTATTAACTGGCTTCGTGATAATGGCGAGGATGTGACTAATTCATTATTGAAAGCAGAACTAATAAGAATTTTAAATTCGAAACGTCAACCTAAAAGATACGTCGTCGATGAAATGGCAGCTGAATATGGACATACTGTTATTAGAATCCCACCGTATCACTGTCAGTACAATGCCATCGAATTAATATGGGCACAAATCAAAGGGAAGGCAGCAAGAAACAACACAACGCCGCCTAAACGGCGGCGTTGTGTTGTAGCGAATAAAATGATGCAATTATTAAATAGTGCGTGTGGTGATGTGACTCCTGAAAACTGGGCCAGTGTCGTGGAGAGAACAAGAAAAATAATAATATCTGATTGGGATTGAGATGTTGCAATTGACAATATAATAGAACAAGAATTGATTATTCGTGTAACAGAGGACTCAACTGACGAGTCTAGTGTAACTTATGAAGAAGAGTCTGATGAATCAGTGTAATAAATAATATTAATAAATTTACTTGTTTAATTTGTATACCGAATAACCTAGCTAGTTTGTTAAATAAATATATGTGATTTTCCAAGTATATTTGTTCATAACTCTTGATTTAAACTTGACGTAGACGTTATTAACTATGCGTTTTAAAATTAAATTTCACTAACATGTGCATACTTACAATCTAAGGCAGCTGTCGAAAAGAAAATAAATCAATTTACAAATAATCGATTTGAAGACAATTGATCGATTTATCTTATTTCAAGACGCTGTTTTATAGTCTGTGTCTGTTTGTTATGCACAGGGCACTTCACTAAGTGGGCGTTATCCGTCAATAAAGTACGACATTACACTAGTACATTATTCCGAAAATAAAAACAGTAATTCATATGCGTAAGCTGTCAAAAAGAAAATAAACGAATGGACAGAGTATAGTGGTCAGAGCGTTCCCCCTGTAAGGGAAAGATCGCGGGTTCGTATCCAGCCTGGACCCTTTAAATTTTTTCTATCTTAATTAGTTTTAATAGTACATACTACATATTTTCGTTCTTCCATACATACATATAATCACGTCTTTATTCCCAGAGGTGAATTAACACCCACATTTCAGCAATCATTGAATTCGGTCCCTCGTAATAGAGGGTGAGCTTATTACCGTCTCCCGGGCTCTATTGTTGACTCGAGCCATGCATCTGAGGCTGAGTCTGGGCTGTATAATATGTCTGTTGAATAGTTAACTTACTAAAGGCTTTAAAATTTCATTAAATAGTTTGAAGGGAGTCATCAAAAATCAATGTTTAAAATGATTGCAACATCATTCATTGATTCCAATAGTTCGTACAAATATCGGTAGATGGCTCTCACCATCACTGTAAAACGGATATATGTCCGTGATCCAAAAGAAGTTTCAGTAGTCAGAGTATTCCCCCTGTAAGGGAAACATCGCGGGTTCGAATATCGCCTGGACCGTTTCATTTTTTTCTATCTTATTCAATTTGAATATACATATTGATGCATGTAGATATTTTCACATAAATTTGTGGAAATAGAAACCACGCTTCCTGTGTAGCGATCGCGTTCTCTACCGCCACGCCACAGAGTTTGGAAATGGGAATTTAGTGTGCTATTATAACATACAATTACTTACAAATTTATATAAAACTATGCTAACTGTACAATATATACAAAAATGGAATTGAAAACAAGAGGGAGACTGCAATTTTAGGCATCGAAAAATACCTCCCCATCGATCTTTACTGGTACCGTGCCCAAGAGGCTGGCGGCATTACCACGCTGAATGGCGATGCCAATTCTTTGAGCGAGGTAAAGGCCAGCCATCGTCAAGGGAAGCGTCGATTAGTCGCTTCGCTATTTCAACGGGAATTTAGTTGTATCATACCATGTGAGTTTTGGTGCTGCGCGGTTGTCGTAGCCATGGGGTTGTGTATAGTGGTGCGCTCGAGTGTGGAGGGCGTGCTGTCCGAGCTGGCTGAGCCCCGACGACCAACTCCAGCAATGGCACGCACCTCCGCAAACTCTCTTGAAACTAGAAAAAGTATATTTAGTGCAATTACTTGTATACTGATAGACAAACTGTTTTAAATAAAGTGTCGTAGTTTTGGGAGTGAGGTAGAAATTTAGATTTGATATCTGCCGGTAGAACAACTCAGCATATCATCAAGCTTTTTGATGATTGCTTAATGGCATTTTTTTTGTTCTTTTCAGTCTATTGTTTACATAGAAGAGATAGAGTAAAAATTCATCCTTTATTGAAGTAATGGATTTTTGGTCCTTCGAGCCGATCGATAGCCAATGGTTTTATAAATATTAAAATAGCCCCTCTTGAGTAGTAAATTATATTTAGCCTCTTTTTGATCATTCAGTGTGTTTGGGGAATTCTCCTCCGTATAAAAAAAAATTACTTCTTAGCTAAAAGATATTAGTTAATTACACTAGGATAACTAAGATTTTTTATTGACAGTTGTGAGTAATTATTGTAATTAAGTATGGGACTAAATTCATTACCAGATAGTAAGGGCATCAAAGGCGCCTCGTTGGTGGGTGTCCGCTCGGGGCTCAGATCGCACCCGGCGCCACCACCGCGCCCCCCTCCAGCAGCCGCTGCGGCGCCCGCACCCCCGCCCTCTGGTTCTGTTCAAATGAAAATCCTCCTATATCACACTGTTATTAGGTCTAGTTTCGTGTGTGAAATATTTTGTATGTATGTCAGGTGAAGTCAGTATGTATTGTGAGGAATAAATTGATAAATGTATTAAATATGAATGCATACAGTGGAATACTAACTACATTTCGATACTGTGCTAGGTTTGGGTACTATAATAAAACATCTCTGTACTGTTTACCAGAAATTAATGGTTTAATTTTAAGCTTTATGTAATTAAAATAGCTTAAAAGTAAAATAATGTTTAAACTTCTGGTAAAATGTGTATAATTTCCACTTAGCATGCATCGTGCTTTCTCATTACTAATCGTGCGTTTACAAATAAAATGACGTCATTTATTTGAATTAAAGTTGAAATGACATCGAATGTTGTTGTGTTATGCTCTCACCTTAGATCATATGTCAAGCTGTCCATTCTGTCAAAATGTATTTTTTTTGTTAGTAATGGTATGGGTGCCTGACATATCGTGTTGTGTGCCAATTCAGAAGGTAGTGTTGAATTATTTTAGGTTATCGCGTTGAACTCATGCGCTCATCATCTTTAATAGTTTACTTTTAAGGCCTAATAGAAACATTACAATGCTTTTTATAAACATATCATGAAGTCTTGTTTATTTATTCATCAAATTTTATTAATTTCCTACATCTTAAGCAATGTTTTTTTTATTTCTTCTTATGATTTGGACTACTGTCACTCAGTCATTCTCTACACACTTACCAGTAATGAGGAAGTCATCCATATAAACTCACCTTGATCGGAAGCAGAGGGCGGCGGGTGCGGCGCGTCGCAACAGTCGTCAGCATCGAGGCCATGCCCGCTGCCCTGCGCCAAGCGCCGCACCAGCGGACCAGTCACAACGTGAGATTTAACCTAGCTACGGGACCTTACTGGAATTTGCCAATAACTTGGATCCGAATCCAAGATTTTTAACTATATTTATCAAATTTTGAATTTTGATGGTGACATTCCAAAAAATTGCGACAAGGATTACTATCGATATGGTCGTGGTCCAAAGTGAATCTAAGTAGTCAACATATTAAACATAAATATTATAGGTTGTATTCAAATTATTTCATGCAACAAGCATGCTATATATCCAATAACATATTTCTGTATGGTTATTGGCATGCTATGAATATTACAACAGTGTTATCCTACACAACTAGACATACTTGATCTATCAAAATTGACTCGGGACTAAGAAAAACATCCTCTCTACTAAAGAACTAAACATGACTGCAAAAGTAACATTGAGTAAATAAATCAATTTTGACAGATTATTATTAAGTTATTGAATTCAATACAGATAATATTGAACAATTATTATACTAAGTATTGCATACGTATTATTATTACATATTAGTTAATTAACAATATATTATTCAACTGGCAAGTATAGGGGTTTGCACCAAACTTCAACCGTGAATTATGAGGAATACTTTTATTTCCGTGAAATACTGAATCTTTTTCAACTATGAATAGTTAAGTGTAAGTAAATATAACTACAACAGACATTAGAACTTTGGTGCAAATATTTATTTGATTTTCTTCAGAGTTGATATTCACCTGGTCGTCAGAGTTAGTGGGGGTTGCCTTGTTGTCTTCGCTGTCACTATCTGAACATTCTTCTTCCAGTAAAGGTTCTAGTCTTCTTCTAAAAACGTCCCTGTATTCAAATTCATCATTAGTATTTTTTAAAATTTTGGATTAATTTTAACTATTTTATGTCCCAGTATTTTTATGTCATTTTCCGTTGTTCAATTCAACTATTTAGTTTGTCTTTGCAATCCCACTCCATAAGATTTTACAAAATATTGGATTGAGAGAATGATGTATGCATTTATGATTGAAAGAGTTTATTCTAAGGTGAAATAAATACCTTGGAAGAAGAGGTCGCAGTGTCGTAGGTCCGGTTATCGTGGGAGCCATTAGGAGTTCATCCATCATCAGTTCAGTATCATCATCACCGGCATAGGACGATGATGACTTCGTAGGAGACTGAAATTTTGAAGGATTTTCCATCCAAAGCGTTCACGACTGATAAAGTATTGTAATAATAAGTCATTACATATGAAAATTGACGTTGTTTTAAAGGAATTGGAGGAAACCCAATTTTCAGTAGTAACATTTTTTTTTCTATGATTTTTATTTTGTGTATGAATGAGACAACATTAAGCTAACAAAAAAGTTATAACATTTTTGAAAAGTGACAGCCGTAAAAAAGTAATACGAAATTTATCATCAAAATGGATAGCATTTAGGAAGTACTGTTTTTGAAGATCGAATTTAATTTATAAAGCGGCCAATAAAAACTACATTTAACACGGAGTTGTAAAATCTTGAAATCAACTTTCAAACAAAATAGAAATAATGGAAATAGTTATTAAATTACAGGAATAACGAACTCATGAATATGTAAGAAAATTTCAGCAATTTCATATGTGAGGACCTAATAAATTATTGCAAATAAATAATTAAGATATGAAGCATGTACCATTACCCGTGGTCTACCCAGCCGGACAACGCGGGTGGACCACGGGTATTAAATGGTTTTATTGCAACATTTACTTCGCAATTTCTTTGACACAAACTTTCCAATCACCTACACTTTTGTATTTTTTTATATTTCTTCATTCTTTATCAATATCTATTTCATCTTACTTGCATTCCGGTTCAAGCTCACATTACTTCTAATTATATTTAAATCTACAGCTAATGACGATTTCAAATGAAAGAGATTATCAAATTAATAGTTAAAATTTTGTGATCTATATTATTTCATTCAATGGTATTTTATTCTACTCTTCTATTTTATTTTATTCAATGGTAGATTCTCCCAGTACAAGAAGGCCATATCAAATTTAGTGGGTGTACAATGCCTATGACATTCGAGCAGCATTTTTATTTATACTTGCGTTTTTATATTTTTTTAAGTAAGTAAGTATTCAGTATGTATTATTGTAACCTATTCAAAGAGGTTTTTAGTTGTATATTTTGTATGAGCATGGCGAGTATATAGATGTAATTTCATGTTGTGTATGCTATATTTGGAATACTGTCTAGATCTTATAATATATTTGATTGTATCCAAATATTTAGTCACGCAAGACAGTAAGCGTACCTTTAAGAAATAAATAAATAAAATTTCAAATTAATTTGGTTTTTTATATCCATATGATCTGTTATCAAAAATATCGTTTACCGATAATGTCCCGTGTTCTGAATCAGGGAGGTTGTCCGAAAGATCACCGGATGAGGGTGTCCCCCAGGCTTCTTCTCCGCTAGCTCCACTTCCTTCCCCTGTCTCACCCGTGCCTTCTTCTGTACCATTGGCTGGTTTCCAATCACTGACTCCTAGGCACCTATGCAATTAAAATCAAATTAGACTCTTTTGAATTATAAAGAAAGTACATAATTATAATTATGGATTTATAATAAAATTATAATCAACAGGTTTAATCGTCATTAAATAGGTATTTCAGTAAAACTCTAATACAATGAAATATAGTCATATCTACGAAATCACTGACAACTCTAAATGTTTTAGTATTCTAATTATTGAAATCTATATATAACATCATCTTAATGACGTATCATTATTTGAAACACCTCTAAATATTGTAGCTTAATAATAAAATAGGTAAACAATGCTAGCATTATAATAATTTCTACATATTCGTGTAAAATCTCATTTAGTATACTACGTGGGGCGCACTATAAGTTTCCGGAATGAATATGAAAAAATACTATTAAAGGTACAAAATTAATTTATTGTTTTTCAAAATAATCTCCCTTGGCGTCTATGCACTTTTTCATTCGATCAAACCAGTTTTGAAAACTTTTGTGCCACTCCTCTGTGATGACCTCTGAAACGTGTTTTTCATACTCCTCGACAGCCTCTTCTGGTGATGAAAATCGTTGGCCGCGTAATTGGTTCTTAATTTTTGGGAACAGATAAAAGTCACAAGGTGCCAGGTCGGGACTATGCAGGATGACTCATGAGTTCTACATTTTTCGCCTTCAAAAAGTCGTTTGTCTGTCTGGCCGTGTGAGAACTAGCATTGTCGTGGTGCAGGATGATACGGCGTTTACGGTTATTTTTACGGAGTTCGTCAATAACTTCCGGCAAACAAATGGTCGTGTACCAGTCACTATTCACAGTACGACGATTTTCTAAAGCAACAGTAGCCACGTGTCCAGTTTTATTAAAAAAAGAAGCAATCATCCGCTTAGATGCACTTTTCACGCGCGCCACTTTGGTTGGTTTCGGCTCATCTTGAAAGACCCATACGCTCGATTGCTGCTTTGTTTTGGGATCGTAGCAATAAATCCATGTTTCGTCACGTGTTACTATGTCCCACACCAAATTTGACGCACCTTCGTTGAATCTGGTAAGCATGGCACTGCACCAAGTGACGCGGTCCGTTTTTTGATCCTCGGTCAAGTTATGTGGGATCCACCGCGAGCACAGCTTTCTCACACCCAAATGTTTGTGTAGGATTGATTGTATTTGACTCATGCCTATTTCTAAGGATGCGCGAATTTCATAGTAGGTCACATGCCTGTCTGTTTCAATCATACGGCGCACAGCATCGATGTTTTTGTTGGTCACAGCGGTGGACGGCCGACCATCGCGAGATTCGTCACTGAGATTGATACGACCACGCTTGAATTCTGCAAACCAGCTATAAACAGTCGTCTTGCATGGAGCTTCATCGCCAAAAGCTGTTTCAAGCCGAGCGATGCTCTGTTGAGCCGTCAAATTACACTTAAAATCGTAGAAAATCATACTACGAAAATTTTCCCGAGTTAAATCCATGTTGATGCAGACACACAATTTTTTAAATGGCGCCACAAGGTAAAAATAAAAGACAGTCAGATGAAACAAACTGTATTCTACAGCCAAAGAGTTCTATTTTCAAATGTTGTAATAAATTTTTAAATATTGTTTATGTAAGTGGCCAGTTCCGGAAACTTTTAGTGTAACCTATGTAGTTAGTAATATTTTCTATATATATCTGTATAAAATTTTATTACTTTTTATGCTAGTAACACATCAAAATAAATCTACATATTTGTACAAAAATCTTCTCTAGCATATTTTCTACAATTAATAAATGTACAAAATTGTATTCTAAATTAATTTCAGTAGTTCATACAGCTCTAAGAGCAGCCTAATTTTATATGATATACGTTCAAAATAATAGCAGAACTACTTTGTTTGCACCCACATAATTATACCTACTCATCGGTCTCTCTTTTTTCTGCGTCGAGTTGGTTTCCACCTAAATTTAAAAATATATTATTACAGAAAAGAACCTTTTTTAATTATTAAATTAAACAGCGTGTTCGATAATATTCTCAACTTAAAGATACTGCTAATCTGTCAGTATATGTCTGGGTAGAAGAATGAATGTTTTGTGTACTAATTTCACCAAGTCGTTCATGTAAGACAATTTTTATTCCTTTAAATTGAAGACAGAATTTCCGGTATCTTACTATTGTCTAGATTAACTGAGTTTAATTTATTAAAATGTGTGAATTAATATAAAATGCACGATGAAAGAATCAATCTCAAACCATTCTTGTCTTGGTCTCATAGTTTATATCTTAAGTCATAAATGTTATAACGCCTCATAATATTATTATCATGATAATACACGTACCTTTCTAAGAACGAAGGCTGCTTGTGTACTATTGAAGTATTCGGGACGCTCTCTGTGTAACTGAAAATGTTCATCTTCTCTACCACGAAGGATCCCGCCCTCGCAGTCCAACCCATAATACCGCCTGCGGCACCAGTCACTGGCGATTTTAAAACTATTTTTACTCTTTACTGGGCTACGTGAAAAAATAAATTAATTGCTTTCTCTTTGCAATGTAGTTTGATCGTGTTTTGAGTATTAGAATTCTTAAAGTTTTTTTTTTGTAAAATAATATTAGAACCAAAATT
Organism: Eilema griseolum; assembly: GCA_963662185.1. Classification (NCBI taxonomy): domain Eukaryota; kingdom Metazoa; phylum Arthropoda; class Insecta; order Lepidoptera; family Erebidae; genus Eilema; species Eilema griseolum. Next base: position 4,190,561 of record OY759232.1, read on the forward strand.
ACTAATATTCCCTCTAACCCCTCCAGCTAAGCTAAACTGCTTGTGTTAGAAGTAGGTTCACGTCGGTAATGTAAATGTCAGGATTCAAACCCAGGACTTTTCGATCGTTAGGCTGATTCATTAACCACTAAGGTACCTACGCTTTCTTCTATTAGAATAATCTTCTTTTTTTATACCAATAAGGTGGCATACAAGCACACGGCCCACCTTATGGGAAGTGGTTATCGTGGCCTATGGACGTGTGCAACACCAGGGGCGTCACACTCGCGTTGCCGACCCTGAAGAAACCTCCTAATGCCCCTTTTGAAGAACCCCATATTGTAGGCGCATGGGAAAACCGCAGCAGGGAGTTCATGCCACAGCTTGAGTGTGCGTGGGATGAAGTTTCTTTCATACCGTACAGTGCGCACCGTCTCAGTTCGCAATGTGTGAGGATGAATTCCCTGCCTATGGCGAGAGGTGCGATGATAGAATGTAGCTGAGGGCATCATGTCAAACAATTCAACTGAGCACAAACCATTGTATAGGCGGTAGAACACACATAGCGAGGCAAAGTCCCTCCTAAGGCTAAGAGGTTCCACACTACCTGCGAGTAAAGGATTGTCAACCAGCCACAACGCCCGTCTTTGCACCGAGTCGAAGGGGTCAAGCTGGTATTTTTTTATTTTTTTTATACCACTTAGTTGGCAGACAAGCACACGGCCCACCTGATGGGAAGCGGTTACCGTGGCCTATGGACATATGCAACACCAGGGGTGTCACACTCGCGCTGCCGACCATTAAGAAACCTTCTGATGCACCTCATGACCCTCTTGAAGAACCCCATATTGGTATACAGGTGCTCCAGCAAAAAAGTGACAGCAGTACTCCATGTAGGGCCGGACCTGTGCCTTATAAAGAAGGAGTTGCTGAACCGCAGTGAAGTACTGCTTCGCCCTGTTAAGTACTTGCAAGTTTCCTTGATGCCAACTTAACCTTGTCCTCCAAATGACTCCGGTACTGGACTTCGCTGGAGATATCGAAACCAAGGATCCCAATACCTAAACTTATCATAAATAAAATACCTAAACTTACTATAAATAACTTTACAATTATCTTGTTAGATCTGTTTGTTGTTATGTACCTGGGTTATAAGCTTTCGTCGTTTCTGGTTCTTGTGGTGTCAGTCTTACATTACCATCGTCTGTTTCGTCGGACGGTAGCCTTTCCAGGCTTGACATCGTTCCATATCTTGAACATGAGCATCACGTTTACTTAATTTATTAATATCCATAAACATATTTATTTACTCTATATATACTCGTATATGTATTTCACAAATTAATTTTACGATCATGTCAAGAAATAATATATAAATATTAAATACAATAAAACTAATATAACTATTACCTATACAACTTATAGCTAAGAACAATTAAAATGCGTCGTGGAATTCCTCCGCATCGCATGCCTCTTGTGGTAGTATTCCCAGAAGACTGGCAGCATTGCCACGTTGTATGACAATGCTTATTCTCTGACCTAAAAAGAGGCCAGCCTTCTGGTCACGAGAAGCGTCAACTATACGCTTCGCAATCTCACGGAAGAGATTGCGAGTGCTCGGACCCCATGACCCCAAAGTCTCGACTATAAACGGCACAAATTCATAATCTCCGATGAGATTGGAGTATTTGCGCCGCTTGAGAGCCTCTGTAGAAGCAGCAGCAGCACCAGCACAGCCAGCCGAGCTAGTTATATGGGTGGAGCAATGGTATCAACGCATGTGGCGGCCCACACCAGAGTCCTACTCATCTTCCATGGCATTAACGACATGCCATCCGGTCTCTTGCCATCGTCACGCGCCAAACCGTTTGGTTCAAGCACAGCTGGTACACCGGCGGTGACAAGAGCACGGCGGATTATGTCGTTAATATCTATATTTTGTTTTTATCATATTATTATTTCGTTATATTACAAACCTTTTAAGAGTAACATAAGGTAGGTCTTCTGGAACATCAGGAGATTCTGGGGACTCATCTACAAGGTCATCCTGAAATGGACAATCAACATAATATATCTCAAAAGTTTAATAATTTATAATCTTCATTACAAAAATATAACTCACAGTCTTATTAGTGGAATTAAAGTCAGGTGTTGGGGGTACAACAGCTATATTAGGAACAGGAGATTCTGATTTGGCGGAGCCCAGACTACTTGGTCTCGAGCAAGGATTATTTAGGCACGAGACTGCTGTTCTTTTGAAAGGCTCTACTCTCATCAAATGTGCTGCGGGATTGATGGCCGACAAACCCATTAACATTAAAGGGCCTAATTCTAAATCTTCATCAGATCCTCCATCGATAGTATTATTTGCATTAATATCGTCAGTCTTCTTATTTATATCTCCGTTCATTTTACTCACTGCTGATATACCCATCCTGGGAGATCTTCTCAGACCTCTCTCTATCTTAAAATCATTGTCATCCTCGTGTATTGCATCATCTTCTAAGAATACTGACGATGTTTTCAAACAGGTACCAACATTCTCTCTTTTAGTAACGATATTTATTCCTAGTACTTTATTGAGAACATTTTCAGCCTTTTGTCTAGTAATTTGTTCTTTACGCGCCGTTGTTGGAGATGGATAATTAGTGGTGGCTGTTTTAGTTTTCGTTAAAGTTATGCTTTCCACACATTTAACTTCATTTAGGTATTTCTCTTGAGCAATGACACATTGGACTTGATTAGCTATATTTGAATTTGACATTCTTAAATCGTTTGAGCTAGAATTAAATACCATGGAACTACAAGTGGTGTGACTAGTAGACAGTGGGCTGTTGCGACTACTCGATGAGGGACTGGGAGACAGTATTGAATTATCCTTTTTCAATTCTAACTGACTCTTTGTGTGACTGCGAATACTTCTATTTAGAATTGGTGAGTCAGTCCTCAGTTCATAAGATGTCGATTTAAGCATTCTTTGACTTTGCTCAATCGAATCTATGACTTTTAAAGCAACTTTAGGGGCATCCTCTGGACGTATCTTTATAGCACCTTTACGTTCTAAGTGTGAAAAGTTTTTTGGCTTACGGTTACCACAGTTTGCACTACATGCACTTGTAGAACTTTTATTAGAGTGTGAATTTTGGGGCGACACTTCAGGTTTTAGTTTGGCTTGTATGACTGGTGGTTCCTTTTGTGACACTAAAGGACTATTTGGTTTGGATAAACACTTTTTATGACACTGTCTGCAGACGGGAATTGTATCCACCACCACTGGGCTCGTTCTTACCGTTATCTAAAATAATAAATATTATTATTTACAAGGTATAGTAATGATTTGTGCAATTTCTTGTTTTTACAGACCTGACTCCCTGAATTACTGCTTTTTGAAGGACTTCGATCGTTTTCTTTTTTTTCAGCTGGTGATGAACCTTTAGCCTCATTGCTAATGACAAGGTCAGCTACTTCAAGAAGGTTTAATTCTTTAGATCGTTTTCTCAGTTCTTCTACGCTCCACATCTGGACAAATAAATCGAGGATAGTGAAACTTATATTTATTTGGCCAATTTCAATAGTATGATGTTGTTTTCTTATTACTTTATCGATCCATCATTGTCTGTTATTTGTAAATAAGACTATTTATACTGATGATTGATGACTATTGGTGAAATTCGTTGTTACACATAGTTTTCACTATACTTTTTTCACAGTATTTTAATAGACCTAACCGGTTTTGCCTTAAGACTAAAAGTTTATAATTTTAACTGTAATTGTTGGATGGAAATCTACAAGTGTGTTTTCAATTTTTTCTAAATAAATTATCATACTATTCTTATTTGTTAGGTTCTACCTCCATGTCAGGTTCTGGTGGATCCATTTCTTCGGCTTCTGGTAATTGGGTCATCCATCTTTGGAGGTGGAGAGTTGAGCCCCTGCTTCTTGTGCTTCTGGCTCCTTCAGTCGCACTACCTCCCATCCCTGTCTGTGTTTCTACTGAACTACGTCGCGTCTAGAATGTTTGATAAGAATGATCATTACACATAATAATATATCTGTGTATTTTTATTATGTTATCATTTAAATGTTGGAGTATTGCTCGGATCATATATCTTGGATCTAAAATGTGCTCTGTACGCGCAGCACACATTTCTTCAGCGTCTTTTAAAGATAGCACGGGGTGCTACGGTGAAGGAAGAGCTCAAATTCACAACAACAAAGATTATTACAAAACAATCCGTGCCCGCCAGGGTCAAGTTCAAGATATGTGTCCTGAGATATATGTAGGGTAGATGAATAATATAATATTGCTGTAATAATGTGGATATTTAACGATAGCGAAACTTAGTACTCACCCGTTTAACTTAATAGAACTTGTGAACGTATATGAATTTCGTGAATGTGTGAATAGTGAATTCATAATATATGACTCATTTGTTCACTTTACAGGTTTAAATAAATATAAAACTTATCATTTCTGTATTTTACTGTTTGAGATAAATATTCAAAGTATTTAAATTTGAATTAATGCCTACATTATTAATTTACCTCTTGTAAAATCACTGTTAAACATTTTTGTCAAAATGCATAATATTTTTTCAAATATAACTTATGATTTAAGAGTACATAGAAAAATGGTAGATCACGTATAATTCGTTAGCGTCGCAAAATTATGGACCGTTATTTTAAATAAAAAATATATTTCGCCACTGATAAAATCACTTTATTTACGGATAATTAGAAATATACTGCTCCGATCTAAACATAAACATCCAAATTTTATATTATTTTACTCCATTTATAAGTCACGAAGAAACCCGAACTATAAGTAAATTGCTGTCTCAAAATTATAATCTTTTCCTCGTACTAACATTAGATTATATTAAAAATTTACACACAGCCAAAGACATCGAAAATTATCGGATTCTAACTACATAGATTTGTAAAAAAAATTCTCATTAATACACATACAAAATTTTCCCGGGAAACGTTTAGGTTATGTGAACATTTTGCGATGCTAGCGACACAAATAATATGATCTTCTATTTCTTTATTGACATTTACGTTTGCTGTTACATGAATAAAACATTCTATGTGTTTAATTATTACATTTACAAAATAAAAAGCATTAAATAAATCATTCACATTTAAATTCGACTACCATTTTTCTTTGTAAATATATTTATATCTAATGGCGATGAACGTACCAACATAATAAGCATTATTCAAATAAAATTCTCTAAGGTGCAATGATGACAACTACATGATTACTTCGCGAAGCTGATCGCCAAATATCCACATGACCTGTACAATTAACTTTATGTACAGATTTACAATGTCTAGTGTCTGTACATTTACACACAACATCAACATTATTATTATTAGCTAATTGTTCCATTACACAGTTGAAGGAATCAGAATACAGACAGTGTGCCGTTCAAAGAAGTACGAAAAATAAAGAAGCCTCTTGGATTTTCTTAAGAAAAGGACGGAAGACTTAAGCAAACTTGTTATTAAAAACATGTAATGTAATGTACACAAATCTTTACTATTGGTACCCTATAGTTATATTTGACACTGATTTTCTATTTGGTAAATATTGGCATACACATTTTGATTACACTAAAGCAGTTTGTATAATATCCGATCGTGGATTCAGTTCTGTGATGAGTAAATTTTCATTTATACCCGGTAGCGTCTCATAAGTGGGTATCAGACTTATGATTTATTTTTCTATTAATAATCAAAATACCGACTTTCTTTAATACTGCTAATGTTCGAAAATATGTCTCTCAAAATTTTGTTACCACAACCTTAATCTCCACTATAAGCGAATTTTTATAACAATCCAACAAATTCTCGCCAGTCTATTCGGCGGAAGCTTTCAATTCTTTCTCCTAAACACCAGCTATACATCACTACTAGAACACACCGTATGAATTTTTTATAAGATCCTATCTCCAATTTCCACGATTCCGAGGATAACAATGTTCTGTTAACTCCGGATCTGACTCCGCGGATCAAAGTTCTAGGTAAGCCGGCGGTGTCGGCCGTTCTGGTAATGCCATTCGTTGCAGAAGGGGATCATCAGGCATAAATATACGCTCCTCGACAGCATGTTTGTATGAGGGGTCGACATCCAAGTCTGCCAGAGCTAAATCTGCTTCGAAAGATTCCCATCTACAGGGAGAACTTTCCGAATAATCTTCCCCACCATCTGGGGTGAGTTGGGCACTGGGCGAGGTAGCACGTTCATCGCGTTCATCGTTCTTTTCAATGCTAGACGATGAAACAAAATGAGAGGAGAACGTTTGAGAGTCAGCCGGTGACAAATTAGCCGATGGTGTTTCTGGAGTAGGGGCTGTCCTCCAAACACTACTAAGTGGCCCTCTTGCCGGTTGAGGGAGAGGGGATTCTGAATTGGTTCTCACATCAAAACTAACTCTGACTTCTTTTTCTGGCCGTTCTTCGATAAGCATGTTGAGATGCGAGCGATAAGAGCTGGCTGGAAGAAGTGCCAGACTTGAATGTCGCTGAATACTTGATGCAGATACCTGGCGTTGTTGCGAGTCCAACGTAGCTAAAGAGAACGTAAGCTGAGGGTCCGGTGAATCGAGTGGTGACCCGAGTGGTGTCCCCGACATGGTGTGGGCACGATATCTATAAAGAAGAAAAATATTTTTATAAACGCACTTCCTTTAGACTTGGCAGAATTAGTCGACTTGTTCTTCTGTTTTGGTACACTCACATCTGTCTCTGTAGTAAGCTTTGCCAAACAGCTTTGAGGTCGATGGATGGCGCTCGTAAAGCCAAGGTTTGTGTCCGATGCGGTGTTCGTGGTGCACATGACACCAGCGGTGACTCACCACCTGTGCGTCCCAGAATCAACCGGAACTCCGTCGCTGAAATAGAAAACGAATGATTGGATAATTTTCGAATCTGTGTGACTTTACAAAATTATTAGAATTATCTGTAATTTCATTGAGTTTCTCCAATTCTAAGCATATAATAATAGAAGTCTTGAAGGTACTTAGCAATAAAACCAGAAACGTTTGCTCGACAACTATGTGTGTCGCAGGAAGTATACGATACTAAACTGATCCGATTTTCCAAAATAAGTGTATAAAACGTATACGTACTGTTCAGCTATTTATGTTTTCGTATATACTAACCTTTTTTCCTGACATTGAACTGAGCTTCAGAAATTGTTCCTAAGGCTACGGGTTCTTCCGTCACGAACAGTACTCTGTCTCTTGATACAGTGGCAAACAGAAGGAGGTCGCTGAACAATAGTGCCCAGTACGGTCGTACTGCTCTACCTTCCACTCTAGAAAGTTCTCCACCGAAGATCCATTGACGTCCTGCTGTACTTAGCACGAACGGCTAAAACAATTCAAAACTGTTAAAACCCTCTCACTTTCAAATTGGGAAATATTACAATTGTAAAACTGATTCAAGAGAATAATTTTTAATTGTGGCATACTCTTTTATGTAAGTTATGGCTTTGGGGTTAAGTAACTCTGCCTTGCTCAGTGCGATTATTTGGTGGTATAATTATTTTGTAGATGATCGAGGTTTTAGTTTCCGGACTAGCCACAGTCTATTTAGATTCTGTTAGGAAATTCTCATGCTCAATGTAATCAATTCACTATTTATTACGTTGCACCGAACTCTCGTGAACAAAATAAAAGTAATTAGTTATGCAATTATATCAATTAACTGAAATTTTTATTTACCTTACACCTAGTGAACACGAGTCGACTCTCCAAGTCAGCAACAGATAATAGTGGTTTACCATCACCGGCGAGACCCATCAGTCCGGAACCAGCAGTAACATCTTGGTACCCGCTCTGAAAATTGAGATATTTAAAAATATATTTGTAAGCCTAGTCATCTCGTTTTAAACTTTGTGAATCTTCAATATATTTTTAACCGATTTCTAAAAAGGAGGAGGTTTTCAATTCGATCGATATCTTTTTTATTATTCCGATTACTCCGAGATTTATGTTCCGATTTATGTGATTCCCATAAAATTGTATGTCCTATTTTTAATTATTTATTTATTAAATAATCTTTATTGTACGCCAATTACAATATTCCTTAATAGGCCTTATCGCTTTTCACAATTTCTTCCAGGCCTATTTGATAAAGTTTTAGTTTTAGAAAGATTTATCAAATTTAGCCGCACATAAGTACGCTTTTGTAAGTGCTACATAAATATCAAGTACCTGTAATTGTTCTACTATAACTTGAAGCTGTTTCTTTTCCAACTGATCGTAAGGGCCCGCGCCATTCGCTGCTGCCGCTGCCCTCATTAACCTTAACAGCTCTCGGAACTGCTCCAAGGGTTTGTGCACTAAGGATGTAATGTCCGGCCTTCTTCTTGGAATGGGCGGACTTGTGCAAAACCGGGAGAATGCTCCGCTGGGGTCCTTTGATTTTTTAACCTGTGGATAGGAGAACTCTAAGTGATAGGGTTCTAGCTTCACTAGCACTAGCTGACATAAGGTTATATAATGTACATTCAGCATCATCTAGCGAAGTCAAAATAAACTACCACGAAACTACTCATCTCGCACTGATTAATATTTAATGTTATTATAATATAATAAATGTCATGCTTAGTTAGTGGAAGTTCCTTTGTATCGAAAGAGCAACATATTCCTAACTTAATGAAACATATTGAGTCAGATTTTTTCTGGATTTGGCTAGAGAAGTATTACACTTTTCCTTAATGTCGACTTTAAGTAGAAATAATTTACTTGCATTTCGTGCGGTTTGTTGTATCAATTGGAGTTTTAATTATTTTCGAAGATTTCGAAGATTCGAATAATCTGGTAAAAATATGAACTTGTCGCCGTATCGTGAATCAAATCCAGATCTATTATTCTTTACAATTATGCTATCGAGACGCGTTTCTAATAATGTTTACTAACCAGAACACAATCAGCTCTTTTGAGGCCTAGGCAATACTTCTTATAAAGGCTAAGGAACACAGGGGTTTTCTGCAGGTAGACGGCAACGACCGTCGAAGTCTGGATCTCACCGTCATCTTGTACTACTTGGTCTAATATATCTTCTGACAGTCTGAAGATCTGAAATGTATCGACGAAATCAATAAAAAATATTTTTTGTTACTTTGACTCTATTTCTTGCTGGCTGTTGCTTTGGCTCCGTTCGTGTGGACTTATAACCCCGTCCCCGCTGCTTACCCCTCCAGATAATATGACTTTCTCTTGGACCGATTTTGAAAATTCTTTATTTTCAAAATCGGTTCAGTAGATTCTAAGATTATCCCCTACAATGTCACACATTTTAGATCTTTATAAAATAGTATAGATAATATCTGTTCGGGCTGTAGAAGTTGCTGAGTTCAAGAACTAAGTTTGATTTCTATGTGATGAGGTCGATAATGACCTCATCACATAGAAATCTCATAGCAGGTTCACAGTAGCTCAAAGTTTGCTGCTTGTTATTGATATTGCTAATTCTAAAGGGTTTTCTACCCTTCTGACCCTGAGAGGGAAAGCTGCGCTAGAGCTTCTGTAGTTCAGAATAGTCTAGGGCCCTGTGCACTCAGATTCTGTCGTTATTTTACATAGGATTGAGGCTTGGTACTTACTTCTTCAATATTTTGGAACAACAGCTGGTGATCATTAGGCGCTATGAGGTCGGCTCGCTCCGCAAGTGGAGACACGAACCTGACCAGACCGAATTGCACGCAGGTGGCGTAGTGTTGCTCCCTTGCTATGACAGCTAGGAGCGCCCTCTTTCTACCGTCCGTGGAAAGCCCTGGCGTCTGCTGGTTGAGGATAATTTTTGTGAGGTTAAATAACTATATTGATGTTACTAGCTTCATATAATTAAGCTTTTCGTTTTTGCATGCATTTTTTTGTCTTAATGGTTGCCTTAGGGTCAAAATAGACCGAGTGGTATACAGTTTCAGCAGTTTTTAAGTTTGTCTTTCCATCTGTGTTGACTCTTATGTTTAATTTTAATTTATGCGTCGGTAGTTAGTTTAGTTGGAGGGGTTAGATGGAATATTAATCATTGCGGTTATATTCTTTAAAAAAATTATGTCCTAAACCACACATTCTTAAATGAATTATTAGAGTTTTACCACTTCAAATACGACTAACGAAACGGAGTTCCCAGTATGGATTTCATTAATACCAATCAAATGAACTCCAGGGATTCTAGAACCAATAACACAAGCTAGTTAAGCTATGATTACTTTGAGTCTAGAGAGCGACGTATAAAATGTTATAGAATATTTATTAATTTATTAGGGACCGTTGACGTTCTACCTTGACACCTCCTGACAATGTAATCCCCACTAGACTAGTGGCAAGGCTAGTAGCAATTCGATGACCGGCGTATCGTAGAATAAAATAATAAACATATTTGACGTAATTGACAGTAGTCAACGCATGTCATTAGTGTCAAATCCCATACATTCATCATTATATTCTATAATACGCCGGCCAACGAACTGCCACTTGTCTATATGGGTAGATCAGACGAATATTTTAGCATCGATGAATAAAGTGTAGATGAGAATAGAATTGCAGAGTAGAATTTGGACCACTCCATCTCTTCCCATGCGATGTAGTACAAGGGATAGGGCTGCTTAACATCAGACAGATATATACAGCCCGGACTCAGCCTCAGATGCATGACTTGAGTCAACAATAGTGCCCGGAAGACGGCAATAGGCTCACCCCCTATTACGTAGGACGGAATTCAATAAGTGGTGAAATGGGGGTGTTAATTTACCTCTGCTTAATCCTCCGGGGATAATGGTGTGATTATATGTATGTATGGTAAGATTTTATTTCATACCTATATTGAAAGTAATAAAATCATGTATCAAAAAACTTCATTATGTTCTGTTTTTTACTGCAAAATTAAGTAGGTACCCATAAATTGCAAGGAATATTTATCGTTTAAAGAAATAAATATGAATAAAACATCTTTAACATAAAAAAGACGCGGTGGAGGCGGTAGGCACTTTCCACAAATTATTTTCACGCCATTGACTGCAATACGATGAGTTAAGGGAAATTCCCGTTCTTCAAAAGTAACGAACTGTCACTTGTCTGGATGGGCAGATCAGATGAATATTTTAGATTCGATGAATAAAGTGTAAATGAGAATAGAATTGCAAGATAGTCGCGTGGCTCCCGGCAAAGTAGAATTTGGACCACCCCATCTATTCCCATGCGATATCTTACAAGGGATAGGGCTGCTTAACATCAGACAGATATATTCAGCCAAGACTCAGCCTCAGATGCATGACTTGAGTCAACAAACAATAGTGCCCGGCAGACGGCAATAAGCTTACCCTCTATTACGTGGGACCGAATTCAATGAGTGGTGAAATGTGGGTGTTAATTTACATCTACCTAACCGTCCGGGGATAATGGTGTGATTATATGTATGTATGGTAAGATTTTATTGCAGACCTATATTGAAAATAATGAAATCATGTATCAAAAAACTTTATTATATTCCGTCTTTTTCTTTAAAGTTACCCATAAATTGCAATAAATACTATCCATTAAAGAAATAAATATAAATAAAACATCTCTAAAGATAAAAAAGACGCGGTGGAGGCGGTAGGCACTTTCTGCAAATCATTTTCACGCCATTGACTGCAATACGATGAGTTAAGGGAAATTCCCCTCCTTCAAAAGTTATGAAAGGTGACGTTGGGAGCGAACGTTCAGAAACTGACTGTTCACCCTTTGTATCAACTCATACTAGTACATACATATGAATTTTTGAAGAACTAGAAAAGGTTGTGTACTTAATGATTTTTTATAGGTACCACAATTGATACGATGCCACATATCAACTTTATGCTCTAATGTTTGAACTGACATTCATATTTGTATTGGATAAATTATTATTTGTTTTAATCAATTTGCCTTGAATTTTTAGTAGTTTAGAGATCGCGAGATCCCGGGTCAACTGACGATGACGTTTACCCACTCCTAGTACAAGTAATTTTGAATAAGGGTTCACGGGAATACTATTAGTATTATATGTCCTTCAATATATAATTACCCATTCAAAATATTACTATAAAAATAGAGAACTAACATAAATGTTCAATTCAATTGTACAAATTCAAGTCCAGTTGTAAATCCGAGTAGTAATTAGTAAACAAAAAATATATCAAAGGAAAGTAAATTAACAGTCAAACAATTTAAAATAATAAAAACAAACAAAAAATAAAAGCAATAAATTTATTTGCACTTAAAAATATGGAACATAAATTAAAAACGAAATAAAAACAACAGGAACCAATTTTTTTATCGAATACACATATCGAATTAAATCAAATAAAATTGTGATAGAAAACCATCATATTATTGGTTACATAAAGAAAAGTATACAAAAAACTGAGAATACAAGTACTATGAAAATAAAACACGCAAGTATTAAGACAAAGAAAATAAATAAGAAAAGAAAAACATTAACAAAATAAATATAAACAAAAACAGTAAGCTTAAACGTAACGATTCCCCTTTAAATCAGTTTACTTAAGTTCTAATGATGAAAAACATGATATACAAACTATGACCGAGCACACTGCTGATTTTTAAGGAATAATTTGAAATATAATATCATTTGAACATAGAAACATTGAATGCAACTTACAAAATAATAAATAGAATTTATGAATAGCTCTCAAATACTTATCAATATGTTTCTATCAAAAACCAGCAGTACACAGATCTATAAAACTAGTAATTAGTAACTATTACATTGGAATGTATAGTGAAGTATATACAAAAAGTAATCATATTATTAACAAACGGGATACACACTACTGTACAAAAAAAAATCGATCGACAACTTCACTAGTCGATAATATAGGATCCGACACTAGCACCAATTTAGTAAAAAATTTGTCTCTCAATACCAAATTAATAAATTCGAATAATTTATTTTAAGCCCAACTTACTAAACGCAAACTTGATGTGAATTTTAAATTAGTTCTTGAACTAAGAGCGCCTTCAAGCGTATCATAAACCAATGTTGATCTATTAAACTAAACACACAAGTCTACATCAAGTATGAAGGTTAAGCTGACTAGTTTCCAAAATGATTTGATGAGGTGTCGATGTCAAACGATAATTCCGTTACCGACCTCCTTGGAGAAAGTGACTTGGGGCAGATGAAGCTTGCGCCGGTCCAAAGATTGGCTGGTAGAGGAACAGGCCGTGGGTGGCCTGGCTGCAGTTGCTGGAGATGCCAAGGCTGCTATACGAGGAGACCTTGGTGGAGGAGGAGGTGTAGATTGTGGGTCCGTAGGAGGAATTGTGACTTGCGCCAGACGCGGTCTAATCCCAACACCATTTGGAGGTACTCTTCTAAACGTTTCTAGAATTAGAGATTGACCCGCAGATCTGGAACAAGTAATTCATATTTAATAAGCTTCCATTATTTTTATGTATAAAGTATTATTTTTCTCATAATGTTTTTTTGAAGTAAGTGTATACTGTACTGTACATTTTCATGATATCAGAAATCTAAATTGAATTTAGAATAACGTCGTCGTTTGTCTCATTTGGGCCGTTTTTGTTGTTAATGTAGTCAGATTTAATAAAGCTCAGATATTTTTAACACATACAATTTGCTTATAAATAAAGACAACTGGCCGATTTTTAAACAAATCATACTTACTTGACGAGATTTCGGACTTCTTCCTCATTGCCGGTCACAACGTTCTTGTTGCCAACGAACACTATGTAATCTCCTGCCCTAAGACCAGCGCGCTCTGCTGATCCTCCTGCCGCAACCCTTTCCACTCTAGGTGGTCTGGTCCATACCACTGTAAAGCCAAATCCACCGCTGGTCCCACGGACGAGTCTGAAAAGATAGATATTTTTAGATTTTGATATCCTTACAATTTTATAAATCTTATTAATCCTGTCCTATCCTGCTTCCTGGATGTTTGGTAGTGACTCACACTCTAACAGGTGAAAGGATAAGGCTGAAATTAGATACCGGGATAGATCATAACCTGGAATAATATAGAGGCTAGTTTTACCCCGGGAATAGCTTCCCATGAGTGGTGGGAACGGAATCAAAATTACACGTGGGTGAGGTACAAGCATCAGCTAGTAAGATATATGTTGGCAAAGAAAATGTATTGTGCATTAAGAAAAATTATGGATACTATATGGATGGACATATTTACTATCGTATTACTTCTTTAGACATGGCTGTTACCCAAACACTTTATCAGAATGTACAGTTTTTAAACGTTTAAATTTATTTTAGACTAAAACAGTCGAGATTTATAAAATTGAAATTTAAAATATGACATTTGTTATAGCTCCTAAAGCATCCCGAATCGAGTATGGTCGAATAAATTTTCAACCTTTTTTAAATATGGATTTAATTAATCTATAGCTGACAGTCCAAGATTTTCAATAATTTTATCTGTATATATTCATAATTATAAATTGTTTTAAAAGATGCTTTGATAGGCCAATGGCCGTCTCAAGCTTCACAAGTACATAGGTGTTAATACTTTTTAACATATTAATGTTTTGAAAGTATGTAACTTTTGAACTGTTTTTAACCTCAGACAAATAACTTATTGACATAAGTATCTATATATAGCTATGAATAAATGAAGAAATTTACATTTAATTGTCATTTTATAAATGTTTGAATTTCTAGTCAATATCATTTAAATAAACAGGTTTTTCATTCCGCCACAATAATAATGAACATAAATAATGGACGCGTAAAATGTACATACAGTACATGAACAGTTTAATAAAATAATGTACTTACTTCCTAGAAGTTGTAAATGGTGTCCTTCCATTTCTTTGAGCTCTCCTCGGAGCGTTGGGATCCTCGGGTGGGTCCAACTCCAGGTATCTGAGGAACAGGTGCTCGTCAGCCTCACGCTGGAGAGCAGCCGCCACCGCTTGCGCCTGACTTGCAGTGGTCGATGATGGACCATTTGTAGATACCCCTGATAAAGAAGCAAGTTTCAAAAATGTGCCAGAAAATTGTAACTTAATTCTATAAAATTTCTTAAAAAACTCATTATATTTACTCAACCAATATAAGAAGCTGGCAGTAATTATTATAATTGCATTATAATTTTAATTTAGTTGACATTTGCCATAATTATAACAATCTCCTTATTTCCTTTTGACATTATTTAATTTCTGACATTAACTCAATAACTAAGTAATGGAATTAAAATATTGTGAATGCTCTCTAAATTGAAATGTTGCATGTATAGACGTTACCAAATATTTGCACACCTTGAAGAGGTTGTAATACAGCGGACCTATACATTTATTGAAAATGTATCTTTTACTAACTTTCTGTAACCTGTGTTATACAAATAAATTATTTGATTTGATTTGATTGACAAATACTTCCATTACAATTTAGTTAAAATTATTGCTTATTTTTTGGGTTAGAATTATGTATGCAAATCCCAGCAACTGCTATGAATCTCTTGTACAATAAGAGATTCATCGCAGCTGAAGCATATACCACATTAACTTCTAGTCCCAATTTTGGTCTATAATTTTAATCCCAAACCAAACTAATTTGCCTGCTGGCAAACCTGCTACACAACACACGATGTTCACCCCTTATTGAAATGGAGGAAAGTGGTGTCAATACTTATGATGACTGAGATGATAATGCTGATGACAGGAGATATGTTATCCTTATATACCTTTATCATTATGGTTTTCTTTAGTGCCATCATTAGTGCTAGTTTCAATGTTGTCGGTAGCCATCTTGCGTGTATCCCCTTCAGTCACGCTGTCCTTAACGAATCTGTCATTAGTGTGCGCTTGCGCCGCGTTCTGGCCGCGTCCAGAGCCTTGTTGCAGGAAATACGTGCCGGATATGTCGCAGTTAATTGCATCTTTCAGTGGGAACGAGACACATCCTAAAAACTCGCTCCGCCTGCAACAATGAATAAGATCTTAGTTATGGACATAATCATTTTTAAGAAGTATAGGATAATTATTATTTTTTAGATATATACGAACAGTATACAGTATATATACGAACAATTAATAATAGTATATAACATATATTTTAAGGATTACAGGGAATACCACAACATAGAAGCTTTGGGGTACAAAAATTATCAAAGTTAACTTATTGTGGATATTTATGCAACAGGGGAACAACCATTATCTGAAAAATTATAAAAAAGTAGTTACTTTCTTATGATGATCGGTGAATTAAAAAACTTCAATAAATTCATTAGAATAGTGAAAAGTATCACTTTATTAGAGTAAAAGAAGGTTCAAAAACAACCTAACACTAGCATTGATTCAGTTTTCCAGTTATTCATTTACTCAAACCCAAGAAAAACAAACCATTTGGTTATATACCATATGGCAACTTAAGCTGAATCTGAGTAAAAAGTAAATACGTTCTTAAAATCCAGAATTAGTCACGATTTCCGAGCACTTTATCTTGCTATTATAAAACAAAAATTTTCGGAGGCATCGCGACTAACCCATTATCCATCACAGTATTCATAAAAATACAAACTCTTTTTGGCGTTTTGTGTTTGCTGTCCCATAATTTAGGAATAGTAATGCATCAGTGGCGTTTGCACAAGTCACACCCACGTATCCCCTTAAGCCCACGAATTTAAGTCACTCGCCTGACGTCTCAGCCATTACACTAACGTCGCATAAATTATTAGTTAGCCAGCAGTCCTTTGTTTGATAAGACCGCTAAACTATGTCATTTTGGTGGTATTATTTTTCGCTATAATGTACGGCGACCTTTACTCACTATATAGGTATAAGATGTAAATTTTAGTGGATGACGTCATTACTGGGTACGGCTTTACGTTAACAAAAAGGGACCCGCAGTTCAACTTTGGTCTATATTTTATCCCTGTTCGGATACCGTGTGATTATATAATGAATTTAGTTTAGCTCTCATATTGTTCAAAGTTTACGTAGATAACATAACTTATTCAACTATTATTAATAACTATATGGAGGTAGAAATTCTCTTTTGAACACGTAATCTCGATAAGTACTAAATCAGTTTGCACGGTTATGTTTAAGACAGTCTAAAATTTTAATCACTTGTTAATAGTATATTATGACGTCATATCTTGTTATTTCGTACAAGTTTCTACCGAGCTTAAATAGATAGATAGATAATATTTCATTTGTACACCATTAAACAATTTGATTAGGACATTAATAATAATTATGAACAATTTTCCTGCACCTCTCTGTTTTACTTCACATTAGTTCAAGCAGATTTAGGAGATGCGGTTTCATTTCAGACAGAATAAATAATAAAAGTAACATCTTACGAAGTTCTAGAAGAATTTACAGCATTAATACAAAAGCATAAGTAAGAAACATATCTCAGTAAAAGTAATGAAAGTTCTCTTTAATGATAACTAATTCCATTAATAATATATGAAGGAGACGGCACAGGGCCTGTAATATTCATGACTCATCAGCGTGGACTTAACGCAGCGTGACTCGGAATCTTTCGGTCTACATACGTAATGCATTATGTAAGGTTGTGTTTCAGTAGCAGGGTCTACGCGAAGAGTGTACACGTATGTACGTGTCGCTGTCTCGAATTCTTCTCTATTTATTATGTAATAAATAGAGAAGAATTCGAGACAGCTACACTGGAAATACTAAGGAGCGTTAATTTATTAGGGCTCTTAAAATTAGACTTGTCTTTTGTTGTTTCTTCCTACGTTATGTATATGTGCTTGTCACATAGTAATTTGCTTCTTTTCTTCAATATTGTCTTTGTCTTTTTATTTTATTTATTTGTTTCAAGTTTATTTTGCATCTTTGGTTTTCATAACATTTCTTCATTTTTGTATAAATAGATAGATAGATAATTCTTTATCAAACAGCAACAGATTTACAGTAGGACAAGTAGGTAGCATGAATACAATTCAATGTACAATGGGCGGCCTTATCGCTGAAGCGATTTCTTCCAGGTAACCTTGTAACACTTAAGTCCTAAAGACACACAAATTTCAACAGTTGTAATTTTAGTTTCATTAAAAAACTCTCGGTGTGGATCTCAATGAATTAGAAATACAAGAGCCGCTCTGTCTCATTCCGTGAATTTATAGAAGTTTATTAATAAATAAGCTTATTCTTCTTCCATCCGAGAAAATTTTTAATGATACTTTGCTCAGTCCAGGACATGGCATTTTACATATACCACATTCAAAGACATTGATTGGCTGACTGACTTAGGCACCGCTACTAATATGACGAGTTTATGATACCACAAATAATTTCATTTATTATTAACTTCCTTCCCTATCAAATTCAAATAGATTTTACAGATACTATCTAACTTCGATCGGTGTTCGTAAACAGCTGTGCAGTTACGTGCAATGGTTCTAGAAATAACTTCGCGTGATACATTTGCATGCACGTTAGGAGAAAGTTCATTCGACCTTGCAGGTTCATCAGATAAACTCTGTTTTTAACTAGAGTGACCTGAAGCATGCTTAAGGCACTGAGATTTTAGCTTTGTTAACTATGTTCAGGTTGATAGTTAGTTTCTTGAGTGTTGTTGATTTACGTTTCATTGTATTGGACAACTGTTGTTATATGATGTTGTTTGTTATGATGAACATACTATTATGAAGATGCATCACCAGTGCGCTAATAATTCTAGCACGAACTTCTTTTTCACTTCTTGTTTCGCCACATTATATACCTGGAAATCTTTTATCGATAGGGTTCACAATTATATCGTCTGCTTTTTGACCTTTACCCACATTCTTCCTCCTGACATAAGATAAATGGATGTACACTCAAAAAATTATAATTATTAATTATTACATCAATACTTCCTTTAAATTTCACACGATTTTCACATGGCAGGTACTTATGGTAGGTAAAGGAAGTTATCAAAATGTAGGTTTAAGGTTTTTCCTGAAAGTTAACGATTGGATCAACTCATTTACACAATTTATTTCTTCAGCTAGGATAACGTTTGATTGCTTTAACTGGCGTTTCAGAGCAGTATCATCACGCACTTATTTCAAGAAATAAATACAAGCATATAGCTAAAAAATGGTAAAAGAAAAGGTAGAAACTGTACATTATGATCTCGATAAACATTACTGAACACATGAAATAATACTGAATGCTGAAATTCGATACGAAAAATAACTTCTGAACTTACAATATACGAGAGTAATACGTCTCTTTTACAAACAACATAAAAAGCTGATCAATTTCAACAGATATCAAAGAAAATTGTAGTACATCTTACATTTTCTATTGCATTAAACCACATAGTATTAACGATCAGTTGCAAAATGTAATTGACTGGTATCCCGGCGAGTTTTACACTAGTAATGTGAATGACCATGTCAATCTCAAATCATACATGGTGTCATTGCGTCTATTTCGTATATATGTAGTAGGTGTATGTATGTATGTATGTAGTTTATATGTAGTTAACTTCTTTGGTCTGGAATCAATTAAATCATATCGCCTAACCTAACCTACCGAACCAGCGAAAGAATAATTTTACAATGGTTTATTTACATTACTTATTATTTCTATAATATTTATTGAACTTTTTTTTTCATTTATTGAATTTGACGTTCATATATGCTCTTTATGTGCCTAAACTGAATAAATGAAATTGATTCTTTGATTGCTTGATCCTTGTTGGTATGGAAACTAGTATGGTCTAACTCGTATGTTATGACCAATACCGTCACACAAAACAGTGTCGTGATTGGCTATTATATATTCTCTGTTGACGATACTAAAATAAACATTTGTCAGTAGCCAATCGCGTTGCGCTGTTATGACTCAAGCGATAAGTACGGATATCTTCTTCTTAATTTTATATCTTGAGATTAAAACCATTCAATCTAGATTTAGGACCATTCTTTGTTTAACAATATTCTTACGTTGGTCATGATAAAACGTAAAATATTATTAAAAGAATCTATGATCACTTCCAGTTTCGAGAATAATGAGACGCGTTAATAAACAACTGATGTTAAGTTCGTGTCAAAGGTGGACTCAAAAGCTACGAGGTTAGTGAAAGTGAAACCAATAAATTATTTGATCGGATTTTCTTTTTTCATTTTTATTTCTTGTCGTAATATTTAACATCACTAATAGCAGTATTAATTATACGTTGACTAAGAAAGTACATACAACGTGGGTGGAACCTTTCACGAGTTGTAATTTCCTGGGCAAAATCGATCGGAACTTAATAACTTGCTCTAATTGAACCAATTATATCGTTGAGATTTGTATACCACCTGCTCGCAGGCATCAATCAGGCTAGAGTGGAAAATTTACTTAAATTATAACGGCTATATGAACTTTAACATATTTCAAAAGGTTGCATAAATCTTAATTAGCCCTACTGCTTTATGTTGCAAGAATATTTTTTTTGCGATGTTTCTCTGAATATAATTGATATTTTGTAATATCTCCCAACAAAAATTCTGTTATGAGTTTGTATATATATTATAAAGTAATTATATTATGAATGGCAATAGTAGAAATGAATGAAATGGATAGTGTAATTTTGTTTCAATATGAAAATGCAAAATTTTGTAATAAACTGTTCTATTACTCAGTTTCTTTAATGAGTGAGATTTTTTTCGGATAAGTAGGTATATGATCTAGACTCAAGATTGTTTTAATAATGTAAAGAGTATCATCTACTTTATACACAAGTATTATGTGTACGGTATTATTGTTCGCTCTGGTTATTGCAATACAAATAGTATTGTCTTCCAAAACGTTTTCCCAGACCAAATAAGAATCCATTTATTTGTCGTTCACATAGAATACAATCTCCATATGGGTACTACTAAATGAAACCATGTCTTCGTTAAGTTGTTTTTTATCTACAACCATGTCCAGAATATTCTTCAATATTTCACAAGATCTTTATCACATTCATTTCATTTCTTTTCCATTAATTACAAACATTTACGGACAACATATATCTATAGGATTCGTGCAGGGTCTTCCCCTAATCACATAAGCCTCTAAACATGCAAGGGGCTGCTCCATAAAGCCTTTCTTCGTCCTGTGCAATACATGGGAGTGCATCCATGCTTACTAGAGTGACGGGGACACCAAAACTTACGGGGTCAGTTGTCACTCTTCTAATATAGGGCTGGTGGTGGGTTCCGTTATTCTGTCCATGATATCTGCGGGTAGACTGTTTTTCCTGGTCCTGAGTTCCGGTGGGTCCCATTCTGGGAGGCTGTTCTTTCGGCTGAGCTGCGTGTGGCGGTGAGCGTGTTGGTGCGAGCAGTGCTGTCGAGGAGGAGAGGGATCTTCGCGACGGGTTTGGCTCAGGCCAGCGACGGTTTGGGATACGAATGACATCTTTTTTTGGTTAGTGTACTGGAAAATATATGATTTTATAATTCTTTGTAGTTCAGTGGCATAAACTGCTGAATTTGTAGGTAGAATAATAACAAAACCTGAGGTAAGAGTACTTTTAAAATATAAGCAAGCTCATATTTTAAAAGGTGTTCGTGTGTTGATTATAGAATGGTAAAGTTTTAATAATAAGTCCTAAACGTGTTTAGCATGCCTAGTTTATAAACTTTACAGCATTAAATAAATTAATCACGGCAAGTTCAAAGCCCAATTGCTCTTGAACTTTTAAACCTTTATAAAATGAGAAAGGGAAAGTTGTAAAAATTGGTCACGCCATTTTATATCAGGCATTTAACATTTTGACACGAAATGGGTTTGGTTGAGATTAATTCATGTATGCATGATGTATAAAGTCTATTGTCAACTGATTAATAAATAAAATTGATCTTGAATAACGATAAACAGTAGTACTTAATTATTTTTAGGCGTTCATAAATTCTGATGGACATACATGATAGACGTATTGATTTGTTTTAATTTTCTCTATAAATACTGACTCTTTGAGGCTACCAGTGAAAATGATTAAGACCACACAGCACTTTGTCATGAGGATCCATAAGCAAGAACTAAAGTGTAACCTAGGAAGGAAAGTCCCAGTAACTGTGACACACCGTGGCCGTCTCTCAATCAGTAGACAGTCTCAAAATGGAGTACAGGCAACAGCAAATAAAACTGCCTTACTAAGGTTAAGATTAATAAAACTTGTTACTAATATTGTAAATGATCACATATGACAAACAGTTAAATTAAATGAACTTGATGGAAATAACCGAAACTTAAATTCTCATTTGTTGCCTAGAGCTGCCCTATGTTTTCATCCATCGATTGAAAGGGAAAACGGTACAAATCGCCTGTAATCACGCAAACCCCGAACAGCCGACTCGTTATGAATTGGTAATTTATACAAATTACTCTATTTCTACTGTTTTAACTATTTTTTGGAGCGTTTTCTTTTTCAAAACTGCCAAATACCCTAGAGGCTACTACTGTTAGTCCTAGAGACCAAATTTATTAAAGTGATATATGTAAAGTGCTGGTTAGAAATATAATAGAATCTTATTTCGTAACTTTCTTAACTAACGATAAAATTTATTAACTAACAAAACGCTTTTCTAATGATTCATTTTTGACAAGATCTTGCTTTTGTCCGTGATCTTAGATAAGAGATGCAGCCATATAGGGTGTATATCTCCATCTCTCTCCATCTGAATCGCGGATATAAAAGCACCATAGCTTATAGCCTGTACGTCGTTATTATGTATGATATGTATGTACTTAATATTAATATGTAAGGGCTAGATAACTGCTTATCTTTCGTTCTTTCTTTCTTTCGTTCTTTTTTTTTCTCTCTTTATAGTATTCTTTTTCATCATGGTTAATGCACAATATATTTTAGTGAAACTTTTTATCTGATTTGTAAAATAACGCATTATAGATTTTAACGTTTAGGAATGAGCGGCCATGAGTGTTTATTGCCTAAGTCTTTTCTCACCAGCTATGTAATGTATTCTGAACTAAATGTCTGGCTCTATTGTAACTAACAATGAATACATTATTTCTTTGATGTATGGTTTTCGTTATATGTGTGTATTCTTTTGCAAATACGTTTGAATTTCGTATTCTCTCATTGCCCTTAATTATTTTCTTTTTTTATACTATTGACTGAATTACCAACAAATACTACAAATTAATTATTTTGAAAGTCTTATGTATTAACATTTATCTATATTCACTATAATACAAAAATAATTAAATAAGACAAAGGTTAAAATGCGTCGTGGAATTCCTCCGCATCGCATGCCTCTTGTGGCAGCGTTTCCAGAAGACTAGAAGCATTGCCTCGCTGTATGGCAATGCTTATTCTCTGACCTCTGAAGAGGCCAGCCTTCTGGTCACGGGGTTATTTGATATGTACTCTGTTACTGCTATTCGTTAAGATTTATTTTTGGTCATAGCTATCACGGGAACTAACAAATCTAGGACACTTGGTGAATTTCAATTTTTATGTGTGGAAGTCCTCAGACTTCACCTCATCAGAATAATTAATGATGACTGACTGAAACTACTTGAGTATTAAAACCGATAGAATTCTTGATTCTTGTCAGGAAACCAGATACACCATAACATATTGGTTATACCAAAGATACGTAATGGTAGTGATATCCCCTACACAATATATTTTTATTCAGTTTAAAGAACCGCCCGGGAAAGTCCTTTATATCCTTATAATTATTTTTATTTTTTTTACGTGCACAAAATCCCCACGGATACCTCCCCACCGGAGCCGGTGAAGGAGGTTATGTCGGACTCGAACCGACTAAAACGCACGCCGCCTGTGGGTCGTTTTGGTTGCCGAAGGTGAGGTTGACAGGCATATCCCTCGCACCCCGGCCGACCCAGGGCCATCTCTCACGATATGGCCCTCTTCTCGGGTGTGGGGACTACAGAGTCCCCAACTCGTCCCCGGAAACGGGGAGGCGCACCACGCGCGCCACCGCCGCGGCCTGCTTCTGCCAGGGTGACAGGCGGCTTCACCTGTCACCCCCAGGCCGGCGCTAATGGGGGGCGGAGGTCGTTCATCGACCTCCGACGCCCGAGTTGCCTTCGTGCGCGGGCAGCTTGTCTTGCGATCCTTCGTCGCTCCCGCTGCCGCTCCCGCCCCGCCTCCTCCTTCACGAGCATTACTTGCTCGCAGAAGGAGGCGCCGGCCGCCCACGCATCCGCGCAGCGAACCATCGCCGCGAGCAAGGTGGAGAGCGTGAGAACCCTCACTCCCAGGGCCGCCACAAGCTCCCGCCTCGGCGTCTCCCACGCCGGACACTCGGTGAGCGTGTGCGGACCTGAGTCCTCGCTCGCGTCGCAGTGATGGCACTCGGACGTTGGCTCTTTCTGCATCCGACGCAGATACTTTCCGAAGCATCCGTGCTCGGTGATCATCTGCGTCAGACGGTACGAGAGGCTGCCGTGTGGCCTCTCTAGCCACTCCCCCATGATGGGTCTTACCGCCGTTACTACGGCGTGCCCTAATATATTTGCCTAACGCTCAGGGGTAAAGGCGTGATTATATGTTTATGTACTGGATTGATTACCTGTACCGCACCGCGCGGTAGCCTAGTGGTCTGGGTAATTGACTGCTTAGACGAGTTTTCGGGTTCGATACCAGGTTTTACCATGGCACATAGCAATGACTTTTCGATGCTTTTCGAGGCTATAACATATGTGTATTTATCGCAGGTTTATAAGTACCCGGCTAATGGCAATAGGCTCGCCACCTATTACATTGGGACCTAAACATAAACTGGCGAAATATGGGTGCTAGCATCTCTGCCTACCCTTCGGGGATATAGGCGTGAGTTTATGTTATGTATTTCATCGAACAAAACAATTAGACGCATGCGGAAGTAAACACAATTAGTTGTATTTCTTTCGGAAGAAATCTAATATTTCTATAAGGTAAAGTGATCCCACTTAAGGAAAATACAAGTTGAGCAATTAGTGTAGTAACCAATTTAGTAGGGCGTGGTCTTCTCCGGATTATAATATGAAGTAGTTTGTTCTGCTGATTGATTAGTCTGCTAATGTTTCGTGGTTCATGTATATTTAGTAGGTGGAATTCAGCTGTTCACTTACACCCAAGACACAACACTATTTCAGAATACTTTGAAACAGATTCTACGAATAGTATAGTAGTAAACACTGAGGCGTAATTCGGACAAATGCAAAAAGTAAAACACGGGAAAGTATCAGATTGCAGACAAGATAAAAAGGAATAGACTAGCTATCAGCCTAATGGACAATGCGGTAGGGGTCGACGTAGTTATACGTATGACAATCAGATCGAAAACATTTTGAAGGAAGGACATGTCAAGAGTACCCGAAGCCAGCGAGCATGTATGAAAACAATTATGAAAGTAGAAGAAGCGAAAGAGGTATTCCAGGAACATGGCAAGTGGAATACAGTAGTCTCTGCCTACCCCATTGGGAAAAAGATGTGACTGTATGTATGTCGACCTACCAATCGCGACAAAAGAAAGAGCCTCGAGAAGAGTTCTTTTGACATCATAAAGGATGATATGCACGATGATATGTACTAATGGTCTTGACGAACAAGTTGACCAAGATCATGCAAAGTAAAAGAATTAGTGAAGAAATTAAGGCGGACCCCAGACCCCTAGTAGTCCTCATATGCAATCGAGACACAAAGCTGACAACATGACGAGCCGTGTAAAGAGAAAAACATACATAAAATCTCTTATCCAACATTCTTAGTTCAAAGCACTTCGTCATTACAATCCAAGTTGAACTTCCCACATCCAACAGTGTTCCCGTAAGTACTCTAACAGCTTCTAATAAGTATTTAACGAGTTTGACAGAAGCCATTAACCTTTAAGTCTTGAGCAGTAAACTAAGGGCGCTTGCTTCTAACGAGGATGAAATATCCGATATTATGGAGCGGTGTCGAACGGGCAATTCTGAAAAGGGCAACTGAAAACTTAGGTATAAGATACTTAATTATTTTTTGTGGATGTAGTGATCTTGGTGTTCAGTCGATCTGGTGATCCTGATTGTGAGAAATGGAGGAGTACAAGGCGGAAAGCAGACTTCAAACTCCAAGGTGACATTCTCGGATGTGATTGGGTCTAACGTCAAGATTATGATGGACGTCGCTTTAATTTTTTTTTCTTAAGAAAATATGACAACAAATGAAACCCAATAGATTCCAATTTACAGTTTGAAAATTTAGTTACAAGACATGACAATTTATTAAGTTTGTTGTCTATGCATAAGTAATGTAACTGGCACACGATTTTACAATACAATTCCGCAAATCGCATATACATAAATATTGTAGGCAAGTTCAACGACCCTTAATCAAAATGTTATTGAACTGCCGTGATTAATCCTTGACTCCCCCAAAAAATCCGGTAGCAAAAAAGATCTACGGCTGAAGAGCTTCCTAAAGCGAGAGGCAAACAACCAAACATAAAACTTATTTGTTGGTAAAATGTCGCAAACAGACCACGCAAAATGTGACCAACCTCCCCTTGTTTGCATTCAAGAGGGGTCTAAAGGGCTGCCAACAAAGCTATTTACATAGCCACACAGATACATATATCTATACGCGGTACTCGTAGGGTAGGCATACTTTATCCTTACACACATTTCTGAAAAAATATAAGCCTTTTAGCCTTTTTAGTGCATATTGCGCGCATTGAGTGTGTGATGTAGTATTATTAACGGCTGTAGGTGAAAGGCTGTGCTCTGAGGAACACCAGACGTACGTAAGACTGTTTTCTTTTGTTCATCTTTTTTTTTCTAAGTAACTACGCAGATTGCAAAGTTGTAAGTATTTGACATCGTTTAAGGTTTATTGAGACATAGTTAATACTAGCTGAAGACTCTTTCAAGTATATACCTATACAGACGTACAAAGAACTAGATACAAGTTCGTTTCCATTAATTTTAGCCCTATAATATACGATTAAATTTAGATCGCTCTAGTCCCACTCCTAATAATTATTTGGACCCAATAAACTCATAACCTGTTTGTTCACTAACTACATACTTACGCCAATTTTATTTGCGTCCTAAACAAACCCTTAACGCTTCTCAAGCTGTACAAGATTTACTAAAACATTTACGACGTTCGGGTGTTTATGATAGATGTAGCGCCCCTGTGAGGACACTGACCCACTTTTGTTACTTATTTATAAGCGAGCGAAGGGTTTTCGGCTTACAAGGAGGTTTTTATACGGCAAAATTTGTTTTATGTCTCATAAAATGAATAGCACGTTATGATATACGGAGGTTATGGCACAAAGGGACATTCTATCTCTTCCTCTGGGTGTTGTATAAGGGGCTGACGGATAAGGCTTTTCTATATCTGACAGTATACATTCATAACATCCATAAAATAGAGTAACAATGTATTTACTTTAAATTTGGACCTGACGTTGATAATGCAACATAGATGTGTCCAAATTGAAGAAAAAGGGTTGTATACTTCTTTCTCATTGAGCTTGAGAATGTAATCTACGATCCTGGTCACCTTTTGGTTCTACTTTCATAATTTTTTCCATACATTTTCGCCGATTGAAAGGATTTCAACCTCGCCTTACCTTGAAATGTCCTTGAAATCTCCCAACCTTGCAAAGATGTAGTAGCCAAAAAAAGGATTTTGTACTGGCTTGGATGTGTTGAAAAGATGGATAAAGGCAGGGAATGGAAGGGCCTAGTTGGACCCTCACCTGGTTAAGGGTCGAACTAGGCGTACAATAACAAAGGAAAAAAGTACCTATTGACGGTAAACATGCAAATTTTCTTAACCCCAAATTGTTAGCGAGAATTTGAGAACTGAGAACATTGCAAAGGTTCAGAAGTCAAATGCTTTTGTTTTTGCTAAGAAAATACGTAATATTGTTCCTTTAAAGCAATCACATCGGCTATACTTGGCAAGGACACACGTAGTGTTGAAAAATTCGTATGGATTTCTGCCAACCGACGCATACGTCCCTTTAACCTTGGACCCTTAGTGACCTTGGAATGTATTGCGGGCAACACTTTCTTACACTTTTCAATATGGAAACTTTCCACTTCACGACCTATTTGAATAGATAGAGAAGAAATAAGATAGTGTTCAAGAATGAGTACGTAGGTGCTATTATTTCTCTTTTTGCTAACTAAGCATGAACCATAAAGTTCAGTGGTTGCTGTGGTTTTTGGATGTTTACAGCATCAGAGTTGCCAACCTCAGAGAATCAAAAAGGCGAGAGGAGGGGAGATTGTAAAGAAGAAGAGAGGTGAGAGGTGTCCTTCCTTAGAAAATCTTTCGGTACTCCCTTCGAAAATCCTTCAATAGTAACCTATTGTTACACAATCGTGGAAATACCGCTGATGGATAGGTTTGCACACAAATAGAACTCGACCGGGATAAGGACATAGTCTAAATTTTCAGTGTCTTTGTCTTTTGGTGTGACTGAAATTAAGAACAAGAGTATATTAAAGGTTGTAGCCGGGTTAGGGTCTTCAGAAGGTATGAGTTGACGTTATACTGATTGAAACTCTAAAGTGACGTGAAACTATTTATTTAAGTGACTCAAACTAAACTAATTTACAAGAAAACCTAGTAATTACGAAGATCCAAAGAGATCCAGCGAATGGATACTAATTGTATACTACGTAATTCCTACTGTGAATACAATAAAAATAAATACGGTGAGCTTATATATTATTGCATCGCTTGCAACGAAACCATACCGCGATGCAGGAAAATGGCACAGTGCCATCTATCGAGTCACGGTGAAAACACTTGTTACAAGGTTATAATGATTAAATAGTTTAATGTATATCCTTTTTTTTTAATAAATGCGCAAAATACCCACATCACCGACGCCGGTGGGGGAGGTTATGTCGGACTTGAACCGACTAAAACGCACACCGACTGTGTGGGCCGCATGTTCTCGGAGGTAAGATTATCTGAGACATCCCTCGCACCCCGGCCGACCCAAGACCGTCTCCTAAAAGATAGTTCATTCTTTGGGTCTGGAGACCACGGCGTCCCCACCTCGTCCCCGGGTGTAGGGAGTTTTTTTTTGAATATTTTTTTTATTTTATTAATTAAGAAATAGGCACAGAAACTCTGTATTTACAGGGTTGGCAGCGCGACTGTGACTCTCTGGTGTTACAGACGTCCATAGGCCACGGTAACTACTTTCCGTCAGGTGGGCCGTGTGCTTGTCTGCCAACTAAGTGGTATAAAAAAAAAAGTCATTTACAATTACAATTACGTTAGAATAGACAGCACTTTTCAAATATAGTCCTACAGTTTCCAACATATTTTTATTTAATTAGAGTTTGATGTATACCTTGATAAATTAATATTAATTTGCAATTAAATTCAATTTGCCGATTTTTTTTTATATAGAACACGCCAACTTGACCTCACCTCGCCTGATGGTAAGCTAAAGGCAAAGTCTCAGGAAAGAGGGTCACCATTATAGACACTAAGTGTTACAATGGTGGCACTCAGCTTGGCGGCCTCATCAGATGCTTTTTCACGTCCCGCTTAAAGGCTCCGGGACTGTAGGAAGAAGGAAACACGTGAGCTGGTAATGAATTCCAGGTCTTGGTGGTGCGGCAAAGACAAGAGTCTCCGAACCGCTTGGTTCTTGCTCGTATATTCTGCACAGTGTGAAGGTGACATCTAAGGGCCTGCACGTGTTGTCCTATGTACGAAAGGAGATGGTGGGATTCGTTGGAAGAGCTCATCAGAACACTCACCATGGTAGAGACGGTAAAATACAGCCAAGGAAGCAATATCTCTACGCATCTGCATAGGCTCGAGGGTGTTCGTGACAAAATTTAATGATGATAATTTAATATATATTAATCATATTAATTTGCTGTGCCCCAACAGGACTTCATGTTCAAACCTAAAATGTCTATAAGATCTGTACAACACATGAACTCAAAAAAAGACTTCGACTTTGACTAGAATTAAAAACCTGTTATATTCACACGCTAATAATAATAATAATTATTTAATCTCAGACATCGGTCCATATGTGTTAGTAACAATGATCTTATAACTATGTTAGTACTACATTAAACACTAACACAGCTAATGGTTCACAAACATGATTAAGTTTTAAGTATGTATCTAACGGTACGATTTTATTAAAAATATACTAACTACACATGTTTGATTCTGTTCCAAATACCTAGTACCTGGTTACGTTGTCACTAGGTAGCTGGCATAATGGACTCTGTTACAAGATTTCCTTTCGGAGTTGGGAGATATGTCCCGACTTCCATACCAGGAATTAATTTCCTTATTTTCCCAACTTAGAGATGACATATTTCATTCCAGGCTTTGCGTTAATAAAACAGTGAGCCAATTAAGAACACTAATTATAAATGTACAGAAGATATTCATTAAGGTAATACTTAATATAAATAGATGTTTATCTGTACACAAACCTTTTAGCTCAACGCATGCAAATGCAAGCTAATGTTTTACCGCAAAGAGGGTGACTTAGTGAGTGAACGGGGCAGCGATGAACACACAATAGAGCAATGGAAATATCGATTATGTAGTTGAGCATATACCTACTGGCTGCTAAATACAATGGAGGTTATTATACGCTAGCCTACTGTTTCGATAAACGTTTTCAAAGTGGGTTATAACATTGGAATGGAGAATGTACAGTTATGGAGAAAAGTTTATATACAGCCCAGACTTAGCCTCAGACGCATATCTTGAGTCAACAATAGTGCCCGGAATACGGCAATAGACTCACCCGCTATTACGTGGGACCGAATACAATGATTGGTGAAATGTGGGTGTTAATTCACCTCTGCCTAATCCTCTGGGGGTAAAGGCGTGATTATATAATTATATGTATGTATTATTCTTTCTCAGTGGTAATCGCAGAAGGTTATCTGGAGAAGATTTATTTTTGACAAAAATTTCTGAATACCAATAGAACGAAATTTCAAGTTTACTTACGGTCTTTGTGGCCACTGTGGCGTAGCGGTAGAACGTTCGCTGCTGAGCAAGGTGTGTGGGTTCCATTCTCACTTAGTGCAAATATTTGTATGTATGAATATGTATATTTGCATCGGTCTGGGTGTTTTTATACTTTTTATGTTTAATGTGTATGTATTTCCAAACAAAAATATCTAAGTTTACTTATCCGCAGTCTAGATCCTATAATACAAACTGGTTAAACTAGGCTTAGTATATGTCTAGATAGCTGTGTGTAGAATGTAGTAGAATATTTTATCGCTTAACGCAACTTCTACCAGGCAACCTTAGGAGCCATTCGTCCGCTTTACTAATACCTTCTTGAAGGAATTTGGTTTATTTTAGTTCTTGTGGTAGCGGTTATCATCCAACTTCCTAATTCTAAGACGGACTCCTACGCTAGAGAATTAAGGTTGGTTAAACCACGAGGGTCTTGGTGAAACCCTAATATACTCAAGAGTCTATGGTGTCAGGCATTCAAAAGCTATGATAGAACAAAGTAACTCATATATATGCATGTACCCTGAAACTTACTCTCCATGTTATTTTATACCACTTTGGTGGCAATGGAACTGGGGAGAGTGGTTATCGTGGCCTATGGACGTATACAACACCAGGGGTGTTACTGTTGCGCTGCATACCCTAAAGAAACCTTCAAATGCTTGAAGAAACTCATATTGTTGTCGCTTGGCTAAAACTACAGCAGGGAGTTCATTCCACAGCTTGAGCGTGTGTGGGATGAAGTTCCTTTCATAGCGCACAGTGCGCACCATTTGCGGTCGCAATGTTTGAGGATGAATTCCCTGCCTATGGCGAGCGGTGCGATGATAGAATGTAGCTGTGGGCATCATGTCGAACAATAGCAAATACCATTATTTGTACGGTAGAACACACACAGCGAGCAAAGTCCCTTCTAAGGCTCCTTGAACAGTTGTGTATAATAAATATTACTAACTTCTCTCAGTAATATGGCAGGTAAGAAAAGGTCTTTGTCCTCTAGTCCACATAACGTGTTACTAGTAAGTAAAACATTAATATATACGGTAAACAGCGGTTATTATCGAACGAGCGATACACACGAATCGGTCATAACACAACAATCGATTATAACCTCTATGTTTACCGATATTATTGGTTATTGAGGTGCAGCTCTATTATATAAGCTATTAGTAATATTAGTGCCTCATGTCTACGTTAATTTTCAAATGAGCTCATAAGTCTGTATGTGTTTACTGACTGCTGAAGACAGTTCGTTGTTGCACTGTTTCTTCTCCACTAACACTTAGTAAGCGGTGGTAAACTTAGTTTAAGAAGAATTGATGTCAAAACGAAATAACTGTATTGCACTATTTTATGAAATGACGAAACTGAATGTAAAAAGTTGCCTATTTCAAGTATTGATCCCGGTTCCGAGAACCACAGGATCCAATTCCCAAGTAAAGCTCAATACTCAATCATACTCAATAGGCTGAAAGGTTTGGGCTGAAATTAGGTACATATAATATAACATAAACTCACGTCTATATCCCGGAAGGGGTAGGCAGAGGTGCTAGCATCCAGATTTCGCCAGTTTATGTTTATGTCCCAATGTATTAGGTGGCGAGCCTATTGCCATTAACCGGGCACTCATAAAC
Organism: Eilema griseolum; assembly: GCA_963662185.1. Classification (NCBI taxonomy): domain Eukaryota; kingdom Metazoa; phylum Arthropoda; class Insecta; order Lepidoptera; family Erebidae; genus Eilema; species Eilema griseolum. The sequence continues at coordinate 4,223,152 of OY759232.1, forward strand.
CTGCGCTTATAAATTATAAATCGGACCACATCTATTTTTCATTCCCTTAAATGTAAAGGGTAGTACACCATTTTTATGATACAGCATTAGAAAATACATACAACCCTGAATTTTCAACCCTCCACGATCAACCGCTATTTTTTCATCGCGATTTTTATTTTCATGGTCAACAATGCTTTAGGTTATAAGTAAATCCCCGCACACTTATAGTAGATAGTTTAAATCTCAATTAAACTAAAAAAATGTTTCCTAGATAAACAATATACATGGCAAAATAACGTTTGCAGTGTCAGCTAGTAAAAATATAGCTCTGCAGGTTGAGGGTCAGTAGCACAGTAGGTTTACTGTAAATTGCATTTGTGAAGCATTAATTTACTGTAATTTTAATTTATGTTATTGTTATCTGAAAGGTCATGAGTGTTATTGTTATCTGAAAGGTCATGAGATTGTGTTCTAGAAATGTATTTAACCAGGTAAGTGTGTTATAGGTACTAACGTTAATTTTTCATGATTAACATCAGACTCTTGCTCAGTCATAATATAGCAATAGGTTTTAAGAAGATTGTAATACTTAATCAAATCAAATCAAATCATTTATTTTTAATCAAATCATCTATTATAGCAAGTGTACATAGATCTTACGATTTATATGACAGTACTTAAATTTTAGCGCGTTTTCCAGGCTTTGCAACATTTAGGTCACATATTTTCTTTATTGAACTAGGTAGGTACAATAATAATTATAATTTGGACACAGTTAAATTAAAATAAATCCGTAAGTATTCGTAAATGCTTGTAAGCATATTTAATCTTATCTTGTCTTTACAAATAATTTTATGGTTAACGAGCGAAATTTATGTTTTGTATCAATTTTAATTATACAAAACAATCAATTCTCAGAATAACATATACATATATACGTACATATAATCATGCTTTTTTCTTCGGAGTTTTAATTCACCAATCATTGAATTCGGTTCCACGTAATAGGGGGTGAGCCTATTACCGTATGCCACTATTATTGACTCGAGCCATCTGAGGCTGAGTCTGGGCTGTATATATCTGATGATGATCTGTCTGATGTTAAAACAGCCCTCATTTAGTCGCCTTGTACGACACCGCATGGGAAGAGATGGGGTGGCTTAAATTCTACTCTGCCGGGAACCATGCTACCATTGCATTTAAATAACTGGAATGCGGAATTACATTTCGATTACCTAATTTCTCAAACACAAACCTATAAAAACACAAGTTTAAAACTAAAACCCGACTACTGAAAATCACACTCCATAAAGTATTAAAACAATAAAATATTAAGGATAGCCATGGTCGTATGCCACTTTCCCCTAGAATATATTGTTTTGTTAGACTAAGTAAGAATTGGGGCAAGTAATACATCTTACAATTTATACATATTTGAAATGTACTAATTAAACCTTTCAGTGATACGTCATATCCGTTAAATTGCTATTTGGTACTGTAGTACCAAAAACACGCTCTACGGCAATTGCTACTTGGTACTGTACGTCAACAAGTTTTTTTGTTTATACGAGCTCTGTCGTCACTCAGCGGGCGGCGCCATTAACTGACGTCATCTGAGTGCAATTTGCAATTCACGTGACGACCCTTTTTTTTCAGGAAAGCGGTTTAATTCTAATATATTTAGGTACATATCAGATAAAACAGGCACGTTCATACTATGGTGAGCATCTAAGAGGATAAAGCCTATAACCAGCGGACGACTAAGACGCTTCTAACGATACCTCATTTATCCAGTTCTAATAAATAATTCAGGAGCTATGAGGGAACAGATGAACTTACATACATATATACATAGCCTGTCAAAATCATAACCCTCCATTTGCTTAGCCGTTAAATTATTAGTTAATAAATATTAATGAATATATTTGGAATAGTGTAGCATAAGATTCCTATAATATAATCGGCTGCAGTGTTACCCCACACGCTAGTGTATCCATGTGGCTTGGTTTTAAGGTCACATTAGTGTCGGGTCATCGGCTTTGAGCACGAAGCTGACTCAATTCCCCCCTAACTTTCGCTATCTACGCAAAAGGGTGTCACTCTTGATAGAACCTTAAATTATTCAGCTGTAAGGCCTTGAATACCAAGTTTGTGTTCGTTAACAATGAAAAATAGGTATTGTGTCTGTCTCAGGCTGTGTACGGAGATATATTTGTTCATTTAGATCATATTGAACATTACTGAATGTTGACATTAATGTATTTACATTTGTAGTCAGGCTATAGGGCTATAGGTAAATCTAAGAAATGCTCTGTCAGTAGAATCGCAACCGGCCATTTTTTGTGTCCAGGTTTTTTCTTTTAATATACTACCAAGAACTTTTTATATATTACTAGACAAGTTATTTACAAAATTTATCCGTGTGGTGACGGAGAAAGGCCATCTCATCCGAAGGGTGTCGTAAGAGGCGACTAACAGAACAATACGCAGACGATGTCACTACGAGAGATGGAAAACTTGAAATAAAACCCTGTACCAACCCGTCTGGCCAGCGTGGAAACAGTAGGCCAAAGCCTCCCAACATTGGGAGAGGCCTAGTTCAGCAGTGGACTGCGATGGGCTAGTTGTTTGTTTGTTTGTTTGTATTTACAAAACAAATGTACCACGGGTTCTAGGTAAGGTGGGAATTATTTTTTAATTTGGTACGGTAACTAACATAACAAACTCACGCCTATATCCCCGAAGGGGTTGGCAGAGGTGCTAGCACCCACATTTCGCCTGTATTTGTTTAGGTCCCAATGTAATACCGGGCACTCATAAACCTGCGATAAATACACGCATAACTTTGAAAAGCATCGAAAAGTCATTGGTGTGTGCCATGGTAAAACCTGGGATCGAACCCGAGACTTCTTCTCAGCAGTCCATTACCCATACCACTAGGCTACCGCGTTCGGTACGGTACGGTGACTATATAAATGAATTAATGAATTTTAACACAATTTGTATAGTCATAGCACGTCTTTCTATAATGTTATCAGATAGAAAAGTTAACTTTCGCAATACCTATCTTTTGTTTTTAAGCGAATCGCATGAAAGCAATTAAGCTAAGAATGTCCTGTTTTTTTCATAATAGAGTTTCAACACTGACACTAGAACTAACCACAAAATCAACCACTAAATTATGTTATTATTTCGTAAACAGTTTTTAAACCGTTAAGATGAAATTCTCGACAGTTCAGTGTCAGTTTATTAATGCTGTAACGCTTATTTTTTATTCAAAAAAGAGTTAGACTTCAATTATTGCTTCATACTATTGTTGTAACATAATATTAATAGTAAGAAGTTTAAGGCGAACGAGCAAGATCTTAGAGCAAAATATCATCAATGCCCACGATTTTGATGGTACCTTACTTACGCCACAGAATAGATAATCATAGGATTATATATGTACATTCTGTGGCATAGGTAAAGCATAGGCCTCACCTAAGCTTTTGCGATGTTGGCACCCAGTGGAGGGAAATAAGGCCCCTATCTTTTCCCATGAGTGTCGCCCTTAGTCGCCTTCTAGGTCTAGCCTAGAAGGCGACTAAGGGCGGCTGTTCTACATCCGTCAGAAAACATATAGTCCATGACAAAATACTTGCCGGTAATAGGCTCGTCCCCTATTATATGGGGTCGAAAATCATAGTTGGTAAAATGTGGGTGTTAACACAACTCTGCCTACCCCTTCGAGCATTTATAGAAGTGAATATGAATGAAATTGTGCCCTATGGCTCGTGCCTTTTTGTATAAATCATGCCTTATAAATTCGAGCTATTATTAATTTCGTCATCTTTATTATCCAGTTTGCATAATTGTGAGTTGACGTTAGTTGCACCATTAGTGGCGTCGTCTGGCACTACGCCATGAAAGGACAGAACTAGTGAACCGGACTGAAAGCATTTTGAGAGCTGATGGAGTAACAATCTATACTACCTATTATATAATTGTAAAGTGAACATTGGAGATATTTAAAAAGGAAATAGTTGGGTAATGTTATGTTAACGATGCTGAACACTTACTGAACGGATATTGACGTGGATTTTGTTTTTAAAGGCTTTTTGTCTTGGTTGGACTTAAATCTAACGTTTGTTTGATCGCAATCGGTTGAGTAGAACCGTAGCTATAAGCAAAAGTTGCGCAAAACGATTTCTACGTGGGTGGGATCGTGGACATAGGTTATAAGTTGTCGATATGACTTGTGGGTGTTAATAAACCTTCAGGGATTTACAAGCGTGAATACATTATGTATGAAAGTATATTTGTTAAGCCACGGAAGTGAAAATGCTGCGTTGGATGTGCGGAGTCACGCGTATTGATCTCGTGAGGAACTCTCACATCTGCAGCAGTTTTTATGTTCGTGACATCGCAGATAAAATGTTAGAGAACCGCCTTCCCTGGTGCGGCCAAAGATTCCCGGTAATAGCCAAGAAGTCTTGGCTTGACGTCGTGGAAGGTGACATGCGTGCAAATAGTCTCACTACCATGGACGCCCCAAATGGTGTGAAGTGGAGGAGGAAGAGCCGGAAGGCGGACCTTAAGCTTCGAGGTTACCTTGGATGCAATCTGGCCCACGATTCTACTAAAGCAAAACCACACCACAGACACTGCAAAACATGTTATTAAATTTTAAACTTTATCTCTGTACTGTTAAAGTCCATAATTAAAATTTCATTACAATTTGAAATTCGCTCTTTAAAAGGTATTTTAATTTTGGACTTTAGGAGTATTGTTTTAAAGTATAAAATTAAGTGGATTTGTTAGCAGTATCAGTGTCAGAATCGTGACTCAGGACAAATGCACTTCTCCATGAAGATAATTGTCAATGTAATGTTAGTAACAAAATAAAATATACATGTGAACACACAATAATGGCATTGATTATGTGGCGGAGTAATGATGAGTCACTCACTAGACTGTAGTTAGGTGCGGCAATTCTATACAAATACTATAAGTCTGAAGCGTTTTTGTTTTTTTGAATGCGCTAATCTGAGGAACTCATCATCATCCTCCTGCCTTTATTCCAAGATTATTTGGGGTCGGCGCAACATGTGTTCTTTTTCCATTCATTTCTAGTTGCAGTCATTTCAACATTCACTCCCTTCTTAACCATGTCATCTTTCACACAGTCCATCCACCTCATTTTAGGCCTCCCTCTCCCCTTGTAGCCATCCACTTCCAAAGCTAGTACCTTCCTTACGACATAACTTTCATCCCTACGCATTACATGCCCGAACCAGGACAAACGATTTCCTCGTAGCTTTTCTATGATTGGTGCTACTCTCAAACTTCCTCTAGTATATTCATTCCTAATCTTATCCATTCTTGTCACACCAAACATCCATCTCAACATTCGCATCTCAGCTACATGCATTGAAAAAATATGTTTGTATTGAATAGTCCGTTTACCGACGAAGGTTTTAAGCTAAATATCATCATGCTACTACTTAAGAGAGCGGAACAGTGATCATAAATGTTCACAAATCTGGCAATTTTCCATACGTAGCTTTTTTTTTTTTTTTTTTTATTTACTTACAAAATATAATACAATTATTACACACATTGGCACATCCTAAAACCACTGGGGGTTTGTCTGGTGCGCCATTAAACAAGCACAACACACAATTAAACAAGCAGAAATTACATTTCTTTGCTTATTAAAAAAAAAGAACATAAACCTAACGTTAAAGCAGCGAGCGGGCGGTTGCATCGATTGAGCAAAACCGGTTTTGCACGAGGCATCTACTTGAAGATCCCTTAGATGTCACCCTCACACTGTGCAGAATATACGAGCAAGAACCAAGCGGTTCGGAGACTCTTTTCTTTGCCGCACCACCAAGACCTGGAATTCATTATCAGCACACGTGTTTCCTTCTTCCTACAGTCCCGGGGCCTTTAAGCGGGGCGTGAAAAAGTATCTGATGAGGCCGCCAAGCTGAGTGCCACCATTGTAACACTTACTGTCTGTAATGGTGACCCCTCTTTCCTGAGACTTTGCCTTTAGCTTACCATCAGGCGAGGTGAAGTCAAGTTGGCGTGTCCAAAAAAAAAAAGATAAAAAGACGAGGTCAAAGGGGCATCTGGGTCAGCTAGTATTTAATATATAAGGCCACTGGAAAGATTATTAAGATCTACAATTCAAATGGAGTAGGTCAGGACGGCAATAACGTCGAGGTGTGCCAATGCTTTGACGGATTTATTGAAGCATAGAACTTGTAGTACCTAACCTCATATGAAGTTCTGAATGCCTTTCCTTCGTGTCTGCAACTTTTTTTTATACAATTTAGGTGGCAGACAAGCACACAGCCCACCTGATGGAAAGTGGTTACCGTGATCTATGAACGTGTGTAATATCAGAGGAGTCACATCCGTGCTACCGACCCTGGAGAGTTTCTGTGCCGTTAGTGCAGAAGACACAATTAGAATAAGCCTTTAGTCTCCTGATAGCACAAACTCTCCAGTGAGCTTTGACTATCCTACTCACCACCGGGAACACAACACGAGGTTATTATAAACATAAAATAAACTCACGCCTATATCCCCGAAGGGGTAGGCAGAGGTGCTAGCACCCACATGTCGTCAGTTTATGGTTAGGTCCCAATGTAATAGATGGCGAGCCTATTGCCATTATATGGGCACTTATAAACCTGCGATAAATACACACATAACTTCGAAAAGCATCGACAACTCATTGGTGTGTGCCATGGTAAAATCTGGGATCGAACCTGAGACCTACCACTTACCACATACCGCGGTTATTATAGCCGTGGTATAATGTAGAGTGAAGGTACTTCCCCAGTCGGTCTGCTCAATTGGGACGGGAATAGCATCATGTAGGTGTAATAGAAGTTATTATAGGGTTATTAAAAAAGAGAGGTTTTGATTAAAAAAGAATATGGCTCTTGTTTTAATTTAACATTCAATAACCCTTATCCTGCTAGTTATTATAATCTTGAATGGTAAATTCAACTGCTAACATAAATAAAACGAGATGACTAATGACAATGGGTTCAGAATGATGATGCTGTGCAACTGGTAGGAGGTTTCAGACCCACCAGACCTTCAGAGATCAAGCCTGCAAGATGATCTACTAGCTAATGGATGAAGGTTTCTTTATTATCAACATTATATATATTGCCACGCATTTGTTACCCACATAAACTAGCAGTTGCCGCCAGACATGGCTGCACCAACGAAGGCGGTTCTCTTGCATTTTATCTGCGATGTCACGAGCATGAAGGCTGCTGTGGATGCGCGAGACCCTCACACGAACTTTACGAGTGACTCCGCACATCCACTGCAGCATTTTCACTTCCGTGACTTAACAAACATACTTACATATCAGAGATCATGAAAACTAAGATAGTTTTATTGTCAATAGGGAGTGGCACCACTGGGGGTGGCAAGGAACAACTGTAATTAACAAAACAGTCAAGTGTGAGTCGAACATGCGCCTGAAGGGTTCCGTGCCATTACATTTTTTTTTTAAATATTCAGTGTTATGACGGCAATAGAAATACATCATCTGTGAAAATTTCAACTGTTTAGCTATTACATGAGATGCGGCCTGACCCTCTAGAGAAGTTGGTAATTCGTTGGCCAGCGTATTGTAGAATAGAATGACGAATGTATAAGATTTGACATCATCATTTACATCACAATTACCTACTAACACCATATTTTGTACCCATGTTTAGCGAAATAAATGATTCTGATTCTGATTCTGATTCTGATCGACGTTTATGACATGCGATGGCAACTGCCGCGTAGTTTCCGGCGGAATACAATTTCGACCACCCATCTCTTCCCATGCGGTGTCGTACAAGGTGACTAAGGGATTGGGCATTTTAACATCAGACAGATATATACAGCCCAGACTCAGCCTCAGATTCACGGTTCGAGCCAACAATAGTGCCCGAAAAATGGCAATAAGCTCACCCCCTATTACGTGGGACCGAATACAATGATAGGTGAAATGTGTGTGTGTTAATTCACCTCTGCCTAGCCCTCCAGGGATAAAGGCGTGATTATATGTATGTATGTATGTTGACAACTGTCAAATATGTCAAATCCCATACATATGTCATTCTATTGTACAGTACGCCGGTCATCGAATAGCCACTTGTCTAGGAGGGCTGGTGAAGTGGTGACACACAGACAGACAGATAGCGGAGTGTTAGTAATACGGGGTCTATTTTTACCCTTTGCGTACGGAACCATAAAAATTGTTACATTGAAATGGCCATAGCTGAAGCACAGACTTTTTTTTTTTTAAAGGTTTCTAATAAACGTAATGCTAACTACAAATAATCTTCTTAAGCCTTCGGTAAAAGTTAAATTGCTTGTGTTAGAAGTGAGGTTGAAACCTCTTGATAACCTCTTGATTGCCAATCTCATTATAATGCAATGCAATGCATTCTTGAATAAGAAATAAGTAAGTATTTATGGACTTAATCCAACATTTGTATATCAATGATTTCCCTGGAGGGCGTACATACACCAGCTATTTTATACCGTATACCTACCTACTATGCGAATGAGAAAATATATAAAATTCTATTCAAACCTCACAGGAATACAACACACCATTCATTATTGTACATATGGAAAAAAACAGTTAAAAAGCCTGCTTCATAAAATATTTTTGGTAAAAGAAAAACTAACGAGCATGTATGAAAACAAATATGAAGGTATGGATTTAAATCTTGTATACCGAGATCGAAGCAAGTGGCAACACGTGGTCTCTACTTACCCCATTAGGAAAGAGGCGTGACTATATGTATGTATGTATATATGTATGTATGTATGTAAAAGAAAGACCGATTTCAATAAACCAAAATAATATAAGTATATTTAGTTTAGTGCCGCGTGGTTCCCTGCAGAGTAGAATTTGGGCTACCCCATTTCTTCCCGTGCGGTGTCGTACAAGGCGACTAAGGGATAGGGCTGTTTAACATCAGACAGATATATACAGCCCAGACACAGCCTGAGATGCATGGCTCGAGTCAACAATAGTGCCCGGAATACGGCAATAGGCTCACCCCCTATTACGTGGGACCGGATACAATTATTGGTGAAATGTAGGTGTTATTCACCTGTCTAACCCTCCGGGGATAAAGGCGTAATTATATGTATGTATGTAGTTTAGTACATTTATACAATTTAGTTAAGTCCAGATATTTTTACATATTAACTTTTTATTTATTTATTAAATTCGCATTATAGGTATTGTCCTAAGTACATGGCTTGAGTCAACAAGTGAACAACACCCCCAATTATGTTTAAACAAATTTTACGATTAGTGAAATGTGAGTGTTAATTCACCTCTGCCTAAACCTCACTTTCAAGCTCCTATTTCTACCTTATGACTCAATACGCTACGTAAATACATAGAATAGTATTTTATCATAATTTATGTGCAATGTGAACATAAATAATTGCCAATGTCGTGTGTTCAAACACTATAAAGGTACTTTACAGCCTATAAGTCTGAAAAAGGGCATGAGTTACAAGACCTAGGCTCACGAAAGGTTAGATGAAGTGGCTAAGAAGTAGATATCATGGATTGAATAATTAACACTGGTTTCATATTTAATTATGGTCACACTTAACATGAAAGTACATATTTTCACACACATTTCTTGTTAAATTTCGATACGGATGAACGGCACTGTTGAAAAGCCGCAATAAATTAAAACTATAAACAAAATAATTATCATGTCAAGTTTATTTCATAGTACGCTTTTTTTGTTTTTTTTTTATACCACTTAGGTGGCACACAAGCACAGGGCCCACCTGATGGAAAGTGGTTATCGTAGCCTATGGACGTGTGTAACACCAGAGAAGCCACCCTTGCGCTGCCGACCCTGTAAGCACAGAGTCTCTGTGCCGTCAGTGCAGAGGACAAAGCAGGACAAGCCTTAAGCCATCCCACTGACAGCACAAATTCTCCAGTGAGCTCTGGCTACCCTACTCACCCCTGGGAACACAACACGAAGTTATTATAATCGCGGTATTCTGTAGGGCAGAGGTAATTCCCCAGTCGGATTGCTCAATTGGGCCGAGATACCGCCGTGTCCTATCTCCTAAAACGCTGCCGTTCCTGTAAGGTCACTCACTGCGAGTGTTCAGTTGTTGTATGCGGTCTCGTTTGGAATCATTACCTTAACTTTTGAATTCACTCTGAACTGCCTTCATAGATTTTGTATTTTTTTTTATACCACTTAGTTGGCAGACAAGCACACGGCCCACCTGATGGTTAAATCGTAGTCAGCAAAAAGAAATCAATTTACCATTTTAGCGTTATTATTAAAAGAATATAAGCAACCGCAATTCCCTCTAACTCCTCCAATGAAGCTAAATCGCTTGAACTAGGAGTGGATTCACGTCGGTAGTGTAAGTGCCAGGATTCGAACCGAGGGCCTCTCGATCGTAAGGCCGACTCTTTAACCACTAAGCTACTGACGCGAAGCCTTGAGTACTAGAAACGACAGAAATCGTCAAAAAACGTTTCCAATAATTTTTTAATAAAAAATCTGCTCTAATTTGAATTATCACCAAATCATGGTAATTCTTAATGTTCAAATGTTATTTGATTACTATTTAAACACGTCAACGTGATAACGATCTCTGTCCTCCATGAAATCAGGCTTTTTTAAACCACTTAAGTGGCAGACTAGCACATGGCCCACCATATTTTTTTTTTTTATAGGACACGTCAATTGGACTTCGCCTTGCCTGATGGTAAGCTGAAGGCAAAGTCCCAGAAAAGAGGGTCACCATTACTTACACATACCGTGTGACAATGGTGACACTCAGCTTGACGGCCTCATCATATGCTTTTTCACGCCGCGCTCAAAGGACCCGGGAAGATGGAAAGTGGTAATCGTAGTCTATGGACGAGTGTAACACCAGAGATGTCACATCCGCGCAGCCGACCCTGTAAGCACAGAGAGTTTCTGTGTCGTCAGTGTAGAAGACAATACAGGACAAGCCTTTAGTCTTCCCACTGACAGCACAAACTCTCCAGTTTTTTTTTAATTTTTTTTATACCACTTAGTTGGCAGACAAGCACACGGCCCACCTGATGGGAAGCGGTTACCGTGGCCTATGGACATATGCAACACCAGGGGTGTCACACTCGCGCTGCCGACCATGAAGAAACCTTCTGATGCCCCTCTTGAAGAACCCCATATTGTAGGCGCTTGGGAAAACCGCTAACCATCATTCTAGGGATGGAAGGGAACTATAAACAGTAATACATACATACATATAATCACGCCTTTATCCCCGGAGGGTTTGGCAGAGATGAATTAACACCCACATTTCACCATCATTGTATTCGGTCTCACGTAATAGGGGGTGAGCTTATTGACATTTTTCGGGTACTATTGTTGGCTCGACCCGTGCATCTGAGGCGGTGTCTGGGCTGTATATATATGTCTGATGTTTAACAGCGTTATCCCTCAGTCGCCTTGTACGACACCGCATGGGTAGAGATGGGGTGGTCCAAATTCTACTCTAGTAATACATACAAATAAAAGTAGTTGGTTGCCGGAGGAATAGATTAGAACCATCTCTTCCCATGGAAGTCGTAGAAAGTGACTAAGGCATAGGACTGTTCTCCATTCGACAGTAAACATACTTGAGGGTAATAGGCACGCCCCTATTACGTGGGACCAAAAATCATAGTTAGCGAAATGTGGATTAACTACACCTCTGCCTACCCTGTAAAGATTTACAATCGTGAATGTATGATGTACTATAGCTTAGGTATTAGATTTCGAGAGGAAATCCTGCGCTAGAGCTTCAAACGTTTTTCGGTAGGTTGACTTTGATTATCTTGGTGATATTGTACAGTTGCAGAGACCCTGACGCTCCTTGGCTTGAGTTCCTTCGACACTGTAGCATCCCGTGCTATTCACTCATAAAACACGTGCATATCATAAAATACATCCATATCCTTCACTGAATTGGGTATTTTAAAATAAATTATTTAACAGAGCTCATTATAGTAAGTAGGACACGGCGGTATTTCCGCCCAATTGAGCAGTCCGACTGGGGAAGTACCTCCGCCCTACAGAATACCGCGGTCATAATAATTTCGTGTTGTATTCCCAGCGGTGAGTAGGGTAGCTCACTGGAGAATTTGTGCTATCAGTGGGAAGACTAAAGGCTTGTACTGCTTTGTCTTCTACACTGACGGCACAGAAAGTCTGTGCTTACAGGGTCGGCAGCGCGAGTGTGAGTTCTCTGGTGTTACACACGACTATAGGCCACGTTAACCACTTTCCATCAGGTGGGCCGTGCGCTTGTCTGCCACCTAAGTGGTATAAAAAAAATACGAATGGTAAACGAGCGGTAGAAGTTGCGTCTGCATTTATTTATTTTTAATCATCCATCCAACCTATAATAGACGGGTTAATAGAGAATGATTTGACTATTAAATATTATGACGTCACAATAAATTATTTCACACAGTTTTCTTTTGACGTTTAATAAAAAGTAACTAATTTGACCAGACAGTCAAATACCCAATTATAGTGAGACTATAATTTTATAAAGGATCTCCAACAAGGTCTTTATAAGTATGTATTTACAGAGTCGGTAAAGCTTATAAATGATGCCATTGGTGGGCATAGGTAAGGGTCCATGTCCATGAGAACTTTTTAAGCTCTTTAGGTGACAGACACGCACACAAGAAAGCAGTAGATTTATGATTTTATAGAGCAATAATAATATATAATGTCAGTATGCATGTCGTAATAAACGGAAGTACAGCTATCCGGTGGTCATAAAAGGAGGTTGCACAACGCTGAAGGCTACGTACTTAGGCGAGAAAGAAATGTATCTATGGTTAATTGTCTATGAGCTGCATAGAATTCTAGTATAAAGTTAAGGTTACCTATAAAATTTATGGTGACAAAAGTTGTCTAAGAATGATCTAGAATAAAAAATTTATTAAGTCGAGGGTATAAACCATAAATTACAATATTTAACGTTCTATAAATCTTTAATTTCTGTTTATTTAAAATAAAACCGTAGATAAAAACAGATTTGCGTTCTGTTTTCAAATAATTTAAAAAAAAAAAAGATACTTCACTAGTCGAGTTCGTAACAAAAATAAATTCTAATAGTGACTGATCAAAAAAAAAGTACTAATAATGTTTATTTTTACTACAAGGCTTACCCTTTTTAACTCAATCCTTTAAAAAAATAAAATACCACACTATCACAACACTGGCACGGCACTTAAAATTCTATGCGTATATAGGGTGAACGCGGCAAAAGCGAGACCTCCGTCCGTCGTGACTCGGCCACGCACTGCCCGGGTTTTGCGCCGCCCGCCAATCGATCGGCCTGCGCAAGTCTAGTTCACTCCGCGTTCTACACCCCAATATCTTATGTATGAAACTGGAATATACAGGGAAAAGTGAATAAAACACAACGGAACGCCACGAAATATCTTTACATTTTTATTTATTTTCATTAAGTAATATGATAAGGTAAAAAAATAATGAACCGAAATATGATATATGAATCACGTTTTTTGGTTTTACGAAAATTTATTTTGTAATACAATTGGAGTCCTTTTTTGTTGGGTCTATAAAACGTAATAAAGTATAGGTTTTATTACTTCGTGTTTTGTATAAAATGATCTATTCAAATAAATATATTTAGTTCCACAATAAAGACGAATAAAAACTTTTCAACGCCTTAAGTATAAGCTATCACTAAATAAGTGGCTTTGTTTCAGTTATAATGCCAAGTTGTTTAGTCTCACCCAATTGTGCCTTTTGAACGGAGCCTCCAATAATAAGTTTTAATAACCAGTCTCGTGACTTTAGATCAATGGAAGTGTCGTCCAATTACAGTTAATTGCAAGAAGCTAGAATACTACTTGAAATTTAACGATTGACTGAAAAGGCACAAAAGGTGACAAATTTGGATGACATGCTTGGCAATAATAACTTTAGAATATTACAGACGATAATTATCATCCCGTGACTGCTCCTAATTATTCTGGACAGTATAGGTTCATTCGAAATATGGTCGTTTCGAATATCCTACTTAATTTTATAAAATGTGAGGGTTCCCAGCAGAGTAGAATTTGGACCACCCCATCTCTTCTCACGCGGTGTTGTACAAGGCGACTAAGGGATAGGGCTGTTTAATATCAGACAGACATATACAGCTCAGACTCAACCTCATACGCATCGCTTGAGTCAACTATAGCGTCCGAAAGACGGTAATAGGATCACCTCCTTTTAAGCGGAACCAAATTCAATGATTGGTGAAATATGGGCGCTGCCTAACTCTCCGGGGATAAAGGCGTGATTATATATATGTTATATGTATGTGAGGGTTCGTGAAGATATTAGTAGGTTAAATCTGGAGTTAACACCTAAAGTAGCCTCTTTTTTTTTTTACGTGCGCAAAATCCCCACGGATACCTCCCCACCGGAGCCGGTGGAGGAGATTATGTCGGACATGAACCGACTAAAACGCACGCCGCCTGTGGGTCGTTTTGATTGCCGAAGGTGAGGTTGACAGGCATATCCCTCGCACCCCGGCCGACCCAGAGCCATCTCTCACGATCTGGCCCTCTTCTCGGGTGTAGGGACTACAGAGTCTCCAACTCATCCCCGGAAACGGGGAGGCGCGCCAGGCGCGCCACCGCCACGGCCTGCTTCTCCCAGGGTGACAGGCTCCACCTGTCACCCCCAGGCCTGCGCTCATGGGGGTCAGAGGTCGTTCATCGACCTCCGACGCCCGAGTTGCCTTCGTACGCGGGCAGCATGGCTTGCGATCCTTCGTCGCTCCCGCTGCCTAAAGTAGCCTCTTACTTTATACCCTGGGAATGCGTAGCGGGAATGGGATCAAAACTAAGTGAATAAGATATATTGAAAACCTTATTTACCGAGCTCATTAAGTACCTAATAAGCCCTTTACATATTCTGAATATCCTCGAAACAGTAACCACCGTGTGTATAAACTCAACAAAGCTTGTCTACCTTTATTTTCCCTAAAAGCACGCATAAATGCATAATAAAGAAGAAACATCAAAATTTAAAACCACAACTGGGCGTATAAGTGAATATTACAGTCAAAATACGAAAACATCATAATTCACATCATAATCAAGCAACGAGTTTACACCGCACCTTGGAAACTAATACTGTATTCTGTAAATTATATATTAGTTCAGGTATACGATTTTTGTTTGGAAAAAGCACAATATGTAGATGGAAGGAAGTTGTATAAAATAAGATTGAAAAATAATGGTAATGGAAAATTTATTACAGGTTAAAGCAGTTTTAAGAGTGAAGATATTATTGGATAATAAAGTTTTTACATCGAAAGGGATAATGAAACTGAAAGCAGAAGGGTTTTGGTACCCGTAGGTAAAAGTCTAATGTCTAAATTATTTTGTCATTTCGAATTCTTCTAACGCCATCTTGGAAATTGTTAATTTCTTATTAATGGTTTTAGCTAATGAATTGATTTAATTTTTTTTTAATACAACATAGGTGGCAGACAAGCACACGGCCCACATGATGGAAAGTGGTTACCATGACCTATGAACGTGTGTAACACCAGTGGAGTCACATCCGTGCTGCCGACCCTGTAAGAACAGAGATTTTGTGCCTTCAGTGTAGAGGACAAAGCAGGACAAGCCTTTGGTCATCCCACTGACAGCACAAAAACTCTCCAGTGAGCTCTGGCTACCCTATTCACCGCCGGGAATACAACACGAAGTTATTATAACCGCGGTATTCTGTAGGGCGGAGGTACTTCCCCAGTCGGACTGCTCAATTGGGCGGAAATACCGCCGTGTCCTACCTCGTCAATCAAGATTAACTCATGTAAACAAGTAGTTCTTTTTACTACTAATATCTATTTTATTCACTTTAATTGCTATCATCAAAGTGACATTAATTCCTACTTATATAAGAAATGGGAAAGTTAGTATATGTGTGTCCGTATTTGTTACTTCTACTCTCTGTAATATTAATATGGACTATATTTATTTGATATAAATGAATAAATAAATAACAAAAATTACAATAAGTCCGGATTAAACTATTAAAGGTGGGTGGGGACTAATTGTATGAAAGGCGGTGGATTGGGAGCACCCTCAGGTCACGAACACCCTAGAGCCTTTGCAGATGCGTAGAGATATTGAGTCTTTGGCAGTATTTTACCGTTTGTACGATGGTAAATGTTCTGATAAGCTCTTCCAATTAGTCCCACCCTCCCCTTTCCTACACAGGACAACACGAACAGAGCTTAGATGTCACCCACCCGCACACGGTGCAGAATATCCGTTCAAGAACTAAGCGGTTCACTAGGCTAACTGATTGATTGATTGATTAAAACTGAATATTGCAATCTGTCGAAGAACCGATGGCCGATAGAGTAAACGAGTTCAAAAGTGGAGACAGTGAATCAGCAAACAAATGGTTGGATACCAACAGTAAGATGGACGGACGACCTGATAAAAGTGGTTGGGATAGACTGGATGTTCAAGTTGGAGAATCTGGTACTATAGCGTATATTAGGAGAAGCCTAAAGCGAGCAGTGAACTGCAGTAGGTTATGTGATTGATTGAAACGAACTATTACTTATCATATATTCATGAAACCTTGGAACACAACTGTTAACAGTAAAATTACAATTAATTAGTTGATCTAAATGTCATTAGTGCTTTCAAAGTGTATGGGTTTTCCATTGTCAGTTGGGGTCCGCTTTCCATTCTAACTGTGATGCGTCTGACCTCCATAACCAATTGGCGTTATATAAGTTATATAGTTAAACTAGTTGGATTTTTGAGGGTTTCGTCGGGTTTGTATTGGTATAGAAAGTTTATTAGTTATCAAAAAATACTTATACTAATTACAAATATGACTAAATTTTCGACAAACTGGCGCCAACATAACACAAATATATTCTTAATAAATTGCCAAATAGAATAAACGTTCACCATTTACTCTATTTTCCTCATTGGCATTCATCTTGTTTCCTTTATGGTACACCGAAAATGCACAGCTATGTTTACACTTGTGTTTCTTGGTCAAGAGCTAGTGATGCATCCCACGGGAAGCCGTGGCTACTGGCGACTGGCTAAAGCCGTGCAAGCCAACTTCTGTCAGCCTTCGCTGCCTCCGCTGCGTAACCCTGATGGATCCCTGGCCCATGAGTCGCAAGAGAAGGCAAATCTGCTGGCTAATCTCTTTGCGGCCAACTCCCGAATCGATGATTGTGGTACGCAGCCACCAACACTACCCGACAGTGACCACGCTATGCCTGATATCCATATCAGGCAACGCGATGTCCGTGCAGTGCTGCAATCACTCGATGTCCGGAAAGCCAGTGGTCCGGATGGTATTCCAGCGGTAGTTTTGAAAAAATGTGCAGCGGAGTTGTCTCCAATGCTTACGCGCCTGTACCGGCTATCCTACAGTTCGGGTACAGTGCCTTTGCCTTGGAAAGAGGCGAATGTTCAGCCGATTCCCAAGAAGGGGGATCGCTCGGAGCCAGCCAACTATCGACCCATAGCCGTCACCTCAGTGCTGTGCAAAGTGTTTGAGCACATAATTAACAAACAGCTCATGCGGCACCTAGAGGATCACTCCTTAATTAATGACCGGCAATATGGCTTCAGACCGAAACGGTCAACGGGTGATCTTCTAGCATACGTTACCCATCTTTGGGGTGAGGCTATGGACAAGCACGGCGAGTCACTGGCAATTAGTCTTGACATCGCCAAAGCTTTCGATAGAGTCTGGCACAAATCGCTTCTTTCTAAGCTACCTGCCTTTGGTCTGCCTTCTAGGCTGTGCAACTGGGTTGCTAGCTTCCTGCAGGGGCGCCGTATTCGCGTCCTTTGTGACGGACGAGTTTCAGAGTTTCTGCAGGTTAATGCTGGCGTGCCCCAGGGGTCCGTCTTATCACCCACTCTCTTTCTTCTGCATATCAACGACATGCTGACTACCGGCAATGTTCATTGTTATGCAGACGATAGCACTTTACATGGGAGTTATCATGGACATCCAGCGGCCAAGCAGTCAGATATCGCAGAGAAAAGGCAGCTTCTTGTCACTGAGCTTGACGGGGTCCTGAATCACATTTCTCAATGGGGCTCTGAGAACCTGGTTGAGTTCAATGCCAAGAAGACGCAGGCATGTGCGTTTACAGCAAAAGTATCTTCTTTCCTTCCCCTTCCCACTCTTCAGAGCACGCCACTGCCGCTGCAGGACAATCTCAATATCCTAGGTATGGATGTTCGCTGCAACCTGAATAACAAAAACTACATCGAAAGCATCATCAAAACAGCCTCACGAAAACTCGGAGTCCTGAACAGAGTGAGACGATTTTTCACGCCGGAGCAGCGGTGTCTTCTATTCAAGACACAAATTCGCTCCTGTGTGGAGTACTGCTCGCATCTCTGGGATGGTTCAGCAAAGTACTTACTAGATGCTCTCGACAGGTTGCAGCGACGTGCGATCCGCATCATTGGGAATCCCGAGATCACGAACACCCTAGAACCTTTACAGCTGCGTAGAGATGTTGCGTCCATGGCTGTATTTTACCGTCTGTACCATGGGGAGTGTTCTGATGAGCTCTTCCAATTAGTCCCACCCTCCCCTTTCCTACACAGGACAACGCGTGCAGGTCTTAGATGTCATCCGCACACGGTGCAAAACATCCGATCAAGAACCAAGCGGTTCGGAGACTCTTTCCTCTGTCGCACCATTAAGGCCTGGAATTCATTACCAGCTCACGTGTTTCCTTCTTCCTACAGTCCCGGGTCCTTTAAGCGGGGCGTGAAAAAGCATATGATAAGGCCGTCAAGCTGAGTGTCACCATTGTCACACGGTATGTGTAAGTAATGGTGACCCTCTTTTCTGGGATTTTGCCTTCAGCTTACCATCAGGCAAGGCGAAGTCCAATTGACGTGTCCTATATAAAAAAAAAAAAAAAAAAAAAAAAAAAAAAAAAAAAAAAAAAAAAACACTGTTATGTAGAGAATCACTCAGAGAGGATCATAAGCCAAAATGTATTTTTGTTTATGGTAACTATTTTTCTCTTTTAGAAGGCTAAAGAAAAACTATAATTCATACAATTGAATAAGTATCACTTACCGATATTTTTTATCTCTGTGCCAGACGGAGATATGAAGAGTTTGGTGGTCATAAATGGCTGCAGGCAGCGGCAATTTCAAATGTCTTTGGAACTCTGGCTCTCTCTTGCCATACAGCACTGAAGTCCTTTGGAAGATCGACCTTTGAGAGGGTAGAGACTGGCTTTCGGTTACACCACTGATGACAACCTGAAGGAGAACAATACAGTAAAGTTAGTTTGTTATTTAATTTACAAATATGAAAAAAATTAAAATGGAAGTTATTTAGTTATATAACTAACCTTTGCGTAAGCGTTAATATCATCCGTTTTGCCTGAAGACCTCTGAAGATCTCTGCATCTTACAACTGAAAGTAAATTTCGATTAGAACTCTGCACAGATAACTAGCAACTACAATAGTTATACTAAATGAAGTTGATAGTCACCACTCACCGTGCACGTCTATGACATCATTTTTAGTCACAATTTCTAAATCTATCGTTCCTTTCAGTGCTTGAAAGCGCTCGCTGCTACGGTCTAAGCGATTGCTTGCTACACTTCTTCGTTTTTCTTCGCTACTATTAATGCTGTATTCTTCTGGAGAATAAGTTAAACATCTGCGTATAGATTTATGTTCAATAACAGGTGTGTACACTTCAGTTGGAAGCAGATCTTCATCTAGTTTACTAGTTTTATGTGCTCGTTCTTCACTCAATACTTTACCAGGTCTTTTGAGATTAGGAACTGGAGTAATGGGACTTGGAATACCGTGTTCTAAAGTTAAACCAAAGAGTTCTCTAGATCTCTTGTTGTGAGTATTGTCGTAAGGCATTAAACTACTATGTGAAACATCTGATTTTAAAGAAATGTTTTGATAATCATCAGATTCAGTTGGATGAGAGAGAGGAGGGCTTAATGGTTCACATAATGAGGTATTAGGTAGCTCAGTAGCTGGACTTGGAATACCAATTTCTAGTGTGAGTATTGATGATTTGTTTTCTTTGGTTTTCCATTGACTTTCATTACTAACTGTAGATTTTTTTCGCCGAATGCATCTCTGACGTTTTAGCCGGAGACTTGCTCTTTCTTCGGCCATGGAGTGAAGGTCAGGAGTGGATTCCGATGATATTGATTCCAAGTTACTTTTGTTGATCGACGTCTTCATAGATTGTGATCTGGTGAGCACGCTTCGTTTCTTTGAACCGGACTTACGCCCAATGTCAATAGCATTATCTGGCGTTCTTACTTCTCTTTCATTGTAACCATCTCCATCATCTAAGATAAAGCATCCCATTGGTAGGTTTTTCAATAACTTATCGTTCACTCTATGTACTGGCTGCTTTTTGGTTGGAGTAGTCTTTGGTGAAACTGAGTTCTCTCTCGACAGATTTACATATTTAGCTTCTTTGATTAAATTTGCTTTATTTTCTGCCTGAGGATTGACAAATAAGTCCTTGACCGCATCAAGGGAAGGAATTTCTTCTTCTATTCTTCTCTCATCTACATTGCCATTCTTATTTAACATCCTTCTTCTAGATTTCACTATTTTGGTACTTTTAATTATATCTTCAATCATTCTTTCAAGAGTTACGTCTCCCATTTGTGTCGTTGATACAGTTGAACCCGTATCGTTATTTGTTGTATCTTTACCTAATATGAATTTATTTTCCATTTCAGTAGAACTTTCTTCATCTCTTAGAGGAATAGTAAAAGGATTTTCTACTTTGGGAAAATAGTCTGTAATATCATTTGTAAAAGGTAATCTTTGTGATTTACTATGAGTACTTATAGTACTGAATCTCAAAGCAGCTAGTTTAGTAGACAGAGGTGTTATAGATACAGGAGAACACCCTTCTCTTACTAAAGCATGGGCATCTTTCTTGTCTACTGATGGTGATTTGAATGAACTCTCAAATTCATTTGATTTCTTTCTAGTTCTTTTTAATGGTCTAATATTTGTGCGGCCGATATCGTTATTGTTAAAATAAAGTGGGTTATCCATAAAAATGTGATGTCCAAATATAGGCAAGGTAGTTTTTTCAACAGTGCTTTTGTTAATAGTTAAAGGTTTTTCTATACAGTTCAGTACTAAATCGTGATCATATTCAATTTCAACTAATCCTTCATTTGTCGTCTTTGTAGTGCATATTGGGTTTTTCAATTGTTTTCCTAGAGCAAATGAATTTCTGCTACTTGTAGTGCTAGCGCTTAATCTATCAGAAAGTTTATTTAAGGATGGTTCTGATGTACTGTGACTCAATTTGGGACTTAATAATGTCTTATCAATAGGTTTTATTCTTCTCTCAGATTTGTAAACGCAGCTGTCTCTCTTAAAAACTTCGTTAGCACTTGCCATTTCAAGTTTCCTTTTCTTAGCTTCTCTGACCCTTCTACTATAAGTTGGTGGGGTAGCAGGTAAATCAGGTGGTATATCATCTTTAGAACTGCTTAAATAGTACTTTCTCCTCTCATAACTTTTAACTGGCGTACCAGTAGGTGTAATGTTACTTACATCTTTGAGGGCAAGACATTCAGCTTTTTTAATAAAACCTTCTTTGAAATAGTTTGGTGTATTCCCTATGTAATTCATATTTTCTTTATCTACAGCTCGAAGATTTTTTCTAACTGCATTTGAACCTAGGGATCTTCGTTGGTATCTGGTCGGTTTCTTACTTTTTTTAACTGTTTGAGCATCGAGGGACCTTCTGATTTTGTTGTTGTTGTCGTATGGTCCTTCAATGCATTCGCAGTCTTCATTATCATTCTCGTTGGCTATCCGAAGATCTTGGCTCTTTTTACCATAGACTGCCCACTTCAGCATTTTCGACCTGAAAGGAGTAAAACATAAAATTTATAAATAAATGAGGTAAAGTACTTACTAATTATGTGTCATAATTATCTTTGTGGGTGTAAAAATTTAACGTGTCTGTGTGTGTGTGTGCCGCTTAAATCAAAATATTACTAGGTATATCAAAGTTAAAGGACTAACCTACATTATTAAGTTTAAAATTTTTAGGGGTTTTTTTTAATTTTTAAATAAGATCTGTAAAAGAAAAAACTTTCATATACTTTCTGTGAATACTTCTATTGTAAATTATGTACAACTTTTTGTAAGTTAAAGTAAGTGTAAGACAAAGCAAGTATGCTTAAATTATAATTATGATAGTAGAAATATCGTAATGATTAAGAATTATGAGAAGTTAGACATGTTCAACGACTTTTAGTAGTGGACCGGCCTGGATCGGTAGCGCATATATATCACAAAACTGATTTAAATAAATTTTATTTGAGATGTAGAGTTAAGTGGGATGTTATTAATAGCGAATGATGGGATCTGGTAATCACAGTAATCATTTGTCACATATACGCAGATGTCAACCTCTAATGTTCACACGGCAGAGCGAGGGATTTTTCACACGAATGTATAATGTGTATGTTAACACTGATGGATCGAATACGTTATGTTTGTTAGTTTGACAGCCTCTGTGGCGTGGCGGTAGTGAACACGACTGCTACGCAGGAGGCGCGGGTTCGATCCCCGCTCAGTGCAAATATTTGTATGCTTGAATATGGGTATTTGCACTGGTCTGGGTGTTTCTATGTATAATATGTATGTATTTACAAAAAAAAGTATTTAAGTATGTTTATCCGTATTCTAGATTCCATAACACAAGCTAGTTAAGTTATGCTTACCATGGATCTAGATAGCGTTGTGTAGAATGTTGTAGAATATTTATTATTAAAAAAAATATTACTTTTCGCGGGAAATATGTGAGATCGGGTTTTTTTTTCATTTTGTTAATGAGCTAAATATATGTATAGGACACGTCAATATAACTTCACCTTACGTAAAGCAAAGTCTTAGGAAAGAAGGCCATCATGACAAGTTTAATGACAGAAAATCTTGAAACCTCCTAATTACCTCCAATTTTTCAGTTATAAAACGTAAGATCCAGCTATATACGTGTTAGGACAGAATCAGATGGCGTGTTGACATCTCTACCTACCCAGAAAGGGAGAAAATCTAGCTAAGCTTTTACAACAATAACTGTAGCAAAAGCAGATAGAACGTAGGACACGACGTTATGCCCGTCCCAATTGAGCAGTCCGACTAGGGAAGTGTACCCCCTCTACAGAGTAGCACGGCTATAATAACCTCGTGTTGTGTTCCCGGCGATGAGTAGGGCAGCGAGAACTCACTAGAGAGTTTTTGTGCTCTCAGTGGGAAGACTAAAAGCTTGAACTGATTGTTTCTTCGGCATTGACGGCACAGAAACTCTCGGTTCCTACAGGGTCGGTTGCACAGGTGTAACTTCCGTGGTGTTGCACACGTTCACAGGTCACGGTAACCACTTTTCAGAGCCGTGTGCTTGTCTGACACTCGGGTGCGGGTTTAAGTATCTGCCGTATATATCCGATATGCGTACTGCCATGTTCATACAGGGTATAAATACTTGTACCTACCAGTATATACGCCTCATCGCTATTCTGAACTGATAAATACGTTGTTACGTAAAACCATTTACCGAATCGAGTCGATACGCATGACTCCGGATCACCGCGAGTGTGGGCACATTTTCAGATACGCGTCTCACGCCTCTTCAAAATAAAATTCTTACCATTCTTTCACGGCTTTAACCGTTCGTTATGTAGGGAATATTGGATGTGTGAGGAGCTATTGCAAGTATGCTCAAGGTTAAGTGCTCTTTTTTTGAGCAATATGATATGTTGTTATCCTTGATTATGCAAATGTCAGCTATGATTTTGCATGAAATATTTTTTCAGCATTTTGTTGATACTACCGATGAGGCTACCGACGGAGAAGAATACCCACATATCTTATTGTGGATGTAGAAGGTGTCAATTAAGGAATAGGGCAGTTCTCCATCCGAAAGTAAACAAAGTACCCGCCTGCAATATGCTTAACCCCTATTAAGATTTTTTTTACACCGCTTAAGGGGCAGACAAACATACGACCCACCTGATCGAAAGTATTTACCGTGACCTGTATGCAACACCAGGAGAGTCACACTCGTGTTCCCGATCCTGTAAGCACAGAGAGTGTCTGTGCCGTCAGTGTAGAAGACAAAGCAGGACAAGCTGTTGGTTTTCGCACTGAAAGCACAAAAACTCTCCAGTGAGCTCTGGTAGCCGTAATCACCGCCGGGAACACAACACGAGGTTATTATGGAAGTACTTCCCCAGTCGGACTGCTCAATTGGACGGCAATACCGTCGTGTCTTACCTCCATCAAGTGGGACCGAAAAACATAATTGGCGAATTGTGGGTGTTGATATACACAATAATATCTGTCTGGTATAAGCTCCTTATAATAGGAGCCTGGGCTGAGCCGCTGGCGACAACTAGTATATGAGTATGTTCATTCGTTCTTAACTCTATGTTGTTTATAACCCTGTCTAGTTCATTCCCGATATTGATGGTTTCTGCAGCAGAATCATCATAATTTCGGAAATGTCACGTAATATATAAGTTGATAAAGTCACTGTCAAATTTTCCGTCTTTTTGTACACCTTACGGAATACTAAAGTCAGAGTATCTATCACCTACATGTTTGACGAATGAAAAGCCATTTTAGGTACAATTTTTTTTTTCTGGTACAGGTAAGAAAAAGATTGGAATGCATTTATTTTGGGTTTCCTGATTAGGTTTCCTAATCAGGAATCTAGATTCGGAAATCCACGAGCCTAGCGCACAGATGCGTTTTTTGTATTAGGAATTTATACGGTCAGTTCGAATTGAGACACAATGTTAGCGCGGTTCCGAATGGAATTATCCGTGGGTGTGCGGCGAACGTACAGAATGTACGTAAATGCTGCGTTCTGGGTGACGTCATTTGGTTTTTTCCGTTCTCACAATTTGAACGTACGGAACAAATTATGAAACGAACGTCGGATTATTTTTTCCGTTCGAAAAAAGTAAGGACGTGTCTATGTCTACAGATTCAGAAATCTGAATGCTTCGTTTAGCATTCAGATTTCTGAATCTGAATTCCTGATTAGGAAAACGAATCGGAAAACCGAGCGTGTACGGCGGCCGACCTTAATCTTAACACAAAAGTACTTCCTGAAATAGTCATATCTAGAACCATTTACAGCTAGCGTATGTAATATGGAACACGATCTAAAGAGCCCACATTAGACGAAATCGCTTCAATACAGTTCTAGCACCGTTAGTTTATCATTTGTGGTTTGCTGGATCGAACCGAATGCAATCGAGAATGCGGGGATGGTCCATTAACATATTGGACATGGCTTCAAATCGATATTATACGAATATTTTATGCCTTAACATAGTTGTGTAATAATTAACATTGATGCTGAAAGCGAAAGTGCAATGAATTTTGTGGATGTGGTCATGGAACGGATTTAACAGTTTATTGGTATGTAAGCTAATTTGCTCGACTGCGGTGGCTAAAATAGAAGTGTTATGTATTTTACCTGTGTTTTGTTACGTCGTAAAGGTTGTACCAATGTTGATAAATAATATATAGGTAATCTACTGTCAATGCTGTCAAAATGATCGATAGAGGTTCAAACAATACAAGAAAGTACTTAACGTGGATAAAACACCCTAACTCTAATACTCACACTAATACTAACTCTAACCCTCATAAATACGTTAAAATGATATGTATTTCAACAAAAAGCTTTAAAAACATTTTAGTTTTATATCCACGGGCAACGTAATTTGGCGTCCTAGCGACATAATTTACAAGACAAACGAAAATTAGTTCCAAAAATGGCACGCCTCTAAACGGCATACTGTCATTATTGGCTAATCACCAACTAATCGCTTAAAAATACATTCAAATGCACACATTATTATGCTAAATTGTGCACAAAAATTTCCAATCCATTGTAGTATATTAAATATGGCCGATTTCATCTCGGTTACGGCCCGAGCAATAATTCATATTTCCCGCTTTACCTACCAAATTGACTGTGTAATTAGAAACTCGGTATTTCCATTCATATCCACGGCACTGTGACATATTCATGCTGTGCAAGAAACCAGTGTGTACACAATGCAAGTCGAGAAATTCGCGTACTAAATACAACACCGCAAAAACAGGGCGTACTTATATTATCCTCTCCCTACCTATTCAACACCAAATTACTATTGAATTTAAGATTTTCTGAAGCATTTTTTAATATCGAATGCACGTCTCGACTCGCAAAATGTGGGGTCGCGAACAAAAAAGTTTCTTAGTCAATGCACAGACGCCAGTTACATACATCGCCATAGTTTTTAAACGACGAACTTACGTAGAAATAAGGTTTACATTTAAGCACTAAATACTTTTTGGAACGTATGGTGCGTGCTGGACGTCAACGATCCTGGCTGAATAGAAGGAAACACGTTTTAGCGGATTCTGAATTTGAATCTTTCGAATTTGTGAAGCAGTAACTGTTTATGGCAAACATAATGAAATTGCGAACTACGCAAATTGAATCTTTATAACACAGATACAAAACTTGTATTAGTAAATCATAAAAAGACAGCAGTTTGAATATTTTAAAAAACTAAATAACTGCAAAGAGTTGAGGTGAACCTTTTATTGGCCGTATGTTAGTTCTTTTTAAAGCTGTTCCGATGTTTTTCGCGCGTAAAATCGAGTTTAATAAAATTATAAGTACTACTTATATTGTAAGAAGAAAATATATTGTGACTTTAAATTGTTTGTCCATATGTAGAAAATGATAATAGAGGCAGCTTGAACTGGAATTAATTAAGGAAAAATTGAGAAGCGAGCGATATGTTGCGTCGGCTCCAAATAATTCGGACAAGACAAGCAGATGATCCGTATTGTAAGACATTCACATGAGAAATATACTTAATGTTATTACTGTTAAATAAACATCAATGTTTGTTTGTTCGTTCACATTTTGTACCAGGACAGACGATGCCGTTGGGCTGATTTCGATAAATTTTTGTTTAACGTAAGCCGTCCGCTGCGTCAAGCGGGCTTGGAGAATCTCCGAGGTAAGCTTTAATGTCTTCTGATAGTTGAAATAACTTTACGTCTCCACGGAAATTCTCCATTGCACAGAGTAAGCATAGTCTAATTAGATTCGAGTAGAGTACCCGGTATTAGATTTTGCACATCAGGAAAATTCAGTCTGTCTGTTACGCTTAAAAGGTACATAGATAAACTGGAGCTCGGGAAAGGACAGGTTACCTTTTAGTGTGTAAAGGGGGTTCAAATAGGGGATGAAAGTTTCGTCATTTATGAAGATATCCTGATGAAGTTTGGGTACACAGATAGAAAAGAGCATGGGCTATGTTTGATCTTGATAATCGATATCTACTAACCGAACCGCGAACAGCTAGTACTATATATAAATATCTTCATAGGTATATTGCTCAAGTTGCGTGTTTTCCAGCAGAGTATAATTTGGATCACCCCATCTCTTCCCATGCGGTGTCATACAAGGCGACTAAGGGATATGGCTGTATAACATCAGACAGATATATACAGCCCAGACTCAGCCTCAGATGCATGGCTCTAGGCAACAATAGTGCCCGGAAAACGGCAATAGGCTCACCCCCAATTATGTGGGACCGAATACAATAATGGTAAAATGTGGGATAAAAGCGTAATTATATGTATGTATGTATGTACTGCTCAAGTTTTCACTTTCGTCGGCTCTATGAAAAATAAATACGGTGTCCATCACAAAAAATCCATACACTCAATAAAACATATATTACGTAACTAGTAAATTTTTCACCCCCTTATGTTTTGACTTCTACGTAAGCATAAATTATGTATAGAACTTATGGTCGATAAAAACGTTCGTTGGTTCGCCGACAGGTGGCTCTGTATGCATTATTCAGTACAGTCCAACATAACCTAGGGGTTTATGGTACAAAAATGGAATTCAAATGCCATTCTGTTTTGAATATTTTAATTTTAATGTATTTTAGTTTCCTATTGCATTCTTTAGTGGTTATGTGAAATGTTTTTCTTTACTGACAGTTGGTTAGACTGTTTTTGAGAGTTTATATATGAGGCATAGTGAAATGTTTATAATAATGTTTACGGGAATTAACGTGACAGGCTCAGTTAAAAGTAAGAATAGCGAAAAGTATTTAAAGGAAGTTCAAATATCACGATTTTGATGACGACATTTTTATACCACTTAGCTGGCAGACAAGCACACCCACCTGATGGGAAGTGGTTACCATGGCCTATGAACGTATGCAACACCAGAGACGTTACACTCGCGCTGCCGGCTCTAATATAAACAAAAACGACATCATGATATTTTTGAAAATTTATAATCTTATCCAAGAATTGAAGATGTTAGGTTAGAAAAAAAAAGCACATTCTGGATTATGATACAACTTGATAATATTGCTAATAAGATAATTTCTTTGAAGTAATGACTTAAAAGAAGAAGGAAAGAGCTCATTTTTGAATCAACTGTGGAACACGTAATGTTCCACCTAAATGTTCTACGGGAACTTTTTCGTGCCCGCAGTTCACCTCTATGGTGTTCCAAGGTATATTTCGAATAGTGAAATTGATAACTACGTCCAATTTCCTTCCGCAGGTGCCTGTATGTGAATTAGTAATCACTTTCATTAGGTGAACGAAATGATTAGGTGACCTTATTTTCTATCTTATCACAGTAAAAGTGCTTTAGATAATATACTAAAATTATATTATTTATACATACATGGTCATGAAAGGTATTCAATACATTAAAATTAATAGGTACTATTTTTAATACACAATTTTAATTTGTAGCCCCACTACACAGGTTCACAAAATTATACAGAATAGAAGAATTAAGGGGAGGGATCCCTCAGGGCAACTAGTATTGTGAGCTGGAACACCTGACGATTGTCAGATTGATCGTACAAGGCGACTAAGGGATAGGGCTGTTTAACATCAGACAGAAATATATAGCTCAGACTCAGCCTCAGGTGTATGGCGAGCCATACACCTGAGGCTGTGAGTCAACAATAGTGCCCGAAAGACGGCAATAGGCTCACCCCCTATTACGTAGGACCGAAAACAATGATTAGTAAAATGTGGGTGTTAATTCACCTCTGCCTAAGCCTTCGGGGATGGAGACGTGATTATATGTAAGCATGCTTATTAAATACAAAGAAAAAAATACAACAATAATTATTATCGCATGTGTTTGTAAATCCATTTTTTTTACAAAGTGCAAGTTAACGCATGCAGCTGAAGTAAGCGCCCCCTCCTTATGCGCGAGCGCCGCGCTAAGTGCTACCAATTAGTGTGTCATTACATCATCAAGGCATTTGTTTTATACCCTGTATTTTATTTGACTTTTGAAACAGTCTGGAAGGATGAATAAGTTTTTAAAAATATAGTTTTTTTAGTTTAGTCTACCCTACTTCATTTCTATATTTTATAGAGACAGAGAGACATGAAAAGGAGTGTACAATATTGTATATTAAAATACAAAATGCTTTTTTAAAAATGATTGTTACTTCGATTTGAATTGGAATAGATAAGCTATTAATCGTTTTAAAATTTCATTCAATTGATTGTTATGTTATTCCATGTCCGTGCTTTGTGACTTGTGAGCCTGGCTATAAGTATATTCGTGAGGTGCGACTATAAAAAAGAAACAAATATCGAAAAACATTAAATAATTCTATGAAGATTTGAAAAATAAGCAAACATAAATATTATTCTAATAATTTATTTGAATGTAAAGATTTTTGAATATTACTAAGTGTTCTATAACTTTTGACAGGAAATGTACGTCATTACAGCCTCCAATTTATTTCGAAAGATTCAACCGATCTAAAAATTTTAATCTAATTATGAAACAAAAACAGAATTGAGGTCAAGGAACTGCATATAGTTAACGTCATACGAATATGTTCCGACGTTTTATCTATCAATCTTCGAACATATGGCGGCGCATACGCAGCCCCCGGCGCGGTCTGCAGTCTATGAATCAAACGTCAAGCTATTTTAACGAGTTTTTGGAGGTAATGGCTGGCACGGTAAAGATCTGTGAAATTTTTGTAAAGATAGGTAGGTACTACGGTTACATTAATATTTTATGGTTTGGTATACTGGCATTTATAAAGATTACTGAATCAATGTTATTTTTGGGGACCACCGTAGTTTAATATTTGTAAATGGGTATTTTATTTTTTATCTCTTTTTTTACTAGCTGATGACCGCGTGAAATTTTGATCCTACCACCTAGGGAACCTTATTTCCAGGATAAAAAAAATATGTGTTGTACAAAATTTCAGCTCAATCCGTTCAGCTGTTAGAGCGTATTTTGATAACAAACATCCAAACATCCAAACATAAAATTTAGCAGGACAAGATTTAAAAAAAATTGCACAAGAACATGTCTTGAAAAATGAAAACGGCGGATTATTTTTCAAAAGATAGCTAGTCAGATAGCAAGATTCATTACAATGGACGAAGGAAATATAGAATATAAATTTAAAATAAAACAAGATAATGATCGTTACTACAGAATTCTTTCCCACCTCTTTTTCTATTATAGTCAAAAAAATTCTACAAACTTAATATCATAAATATTTGGTACCAGCACTTAATTTACTAATAAATAAAGTACAAAGTTGATTTTAGGGTCCCGGACGTAAAGGGTAAAAACAGAGTCATACTAATAAGACGCCGCTGTCCATTTGCCTGTTCTGCTGACTATCTTTCAGGCTGTATTTGATGAACCGTGATAGCTAGACAGTTGAAGTTTTTACAGATGATGTATTTCTGTTGCTGCTTTTTTATGAACGCAATATCCCCACGGATTCCCTTCAGCTGGGGCCGATGGAAGACGTTATGTTAGTCTCGAACGGACCAAAATGCATGTCGTCTGTAGATCGATATATCCCACGCACCCCGGCCGACCCAGGCCATCTTTCTCGATCGGCTCTTCTCGATTTGGGGACCACAGAGTCCCGAAATCGTCCCTGAGTATGTAAGTACAGGCGAGCAACGCGTGCCAATGCAGCGGCAAGTGACAAGCGGCTCCAACCGTCACTCCCGGACTTACAACGACAAGTGCTAAAAATATAATAAAATTACTATACAACACATTTTGTTACCATTTTTTGACCGATATTTATACGTATATGTACGTATAATACTAAAAAGGTTATAATATAGTGTCTAATGTTATAAAGACACGGAACCCGTCATACACATGTTCGACTCGCACTTGACCAATTTTTATGATTAACAGAGTCAAGTTTAGTAATTTTTTTTTAATTTATGAATGCCCAAGAAAAATGTTTCACAAACGATGTAACCACTGAATCATAGCAATAATGGAGTTAATTAGGAGCCACCCCAAGTAAAGTGATTATCAACAGTGCATTTGCCCGTCACCCGTAAAATTATGACCTCCGAAGTAATATCAGTAACCATGCCTTACAGTAGCCTTATTTGTTCCTGGGGGAGTAGAATATCAAAACTATCTTTTCCCATGGGTGTCATAGAAGATGACAAGAGACGATAGAGCTGTATTTTATTCGTCCGACAGCAATACATACATACAACGTACCCGCTACACAATAATAGATTATTAAGTGTAGCCGAAAATCATAGTTGGCGAAATATGGGTCTCACCTCTGCTTACCCCTTCAGGGATATACAGGTATGCTTCATCCGTGCGTTAATAAAGAAAACATAATACTCATAAACACAACCATTGAATTAAAGAAATAATTGAGTTAATTAGGAGTCACCCCAAGTATACTGTATATCAACAGTGGGTTTGCCCAACGCCCGTAAAATTATGACCTCCGCTGTAATATCAGTATCTCTTTACAATTATAGCTTTAAATGTAAACATTTGACCATGGGAAAGAATATACGGATGTTCAAAAGGGTACCCGCTGAGTCTCTCGGCATGGGTCACTCGTAAATAACAATAAAACTGATAGAATTGTTAAGTTAGAATCGTCGGTTATTTGCAAATTATGTGACATGTTCAAAAGTTTATAGAAAAAACGAACATCGCGATGTTTCGGACACAGAAGACCTCATTTATAAATGGGTCTCTAAATGAATTTCTCAACACATCGCGGTTGCAAACATTCTAAAATTAAATGATTTGTATCGATGTAGCTTTCTTTTGCACCAACGTGTGTTGCGTTTCGGTTTTGAAGACTTCATCGCGATTTTCTCTCTTGAAGTCTTGTTGCTTAGATTAGAATTCTTTCAACATTATTAATAGTAATTTATTAGTTTTTAATCCATTTATTGTTACTTTTACAAAGAAATATGTTAGAGAATGTTCAATTGTATGGCAGTACGATTCACACAGCACTTGTAACTATACTGCCTACAAAGAGGAATTTTGTAACATTTACTATTATTACCATCATCTCATAAAGTCACGCATGTATCCCGAAAGAGCTAGGCAGAGTTGCGATAAGTACACACATAAATTTAAAACGCATCGAAAAGTCATTGGTGTGTGCCATGGTGAAACCTGGAATCGAACTCGAAACCTCGTCTCAGCAGTCCATTACTCGTACCGCTAGGTTACCGCGGTTGTTTATTACCAATCATTGTCAAAGTGACACAAATCAAAGTGACACAAACTTTTTAGTCCGCATTTTGACTATAGTCTGAATTGTGGCAGTAACGACCTGTAATTGGCTGTATGTAACTAATTTCAATCGCTATACCTTCGTTATGGCTGTTGGTCTTCCAAATAAATAAATAAATTGATTGTGTTAGTCGATTCCTTGATATGAGACCTCACCAAGACAGTTTGAGGCAAACTTTCTTCTAAACGTTGGGAAGTTAGAGAATACGGAATAGTAGGATTATCGACTACGGCACCGAGGTGCAAGATTTGAGAAAAAGTAAAGGAAGCTTTTTTCTGACCAGATCTACTTGAAGTCTCCTGAATTATGTATTACGTGAACAAGTTCTAAACAAATAACCAACATTTTTATTTTGTCTACCTACCTAGTTTTGTGCCATCCAACCTCGACAATCAATAGCGACGAAGTTCTGTATTTAACCTACTTAGTCAGCCTTATCACAATTTCCGACATATTTTCATTATAATCTCTTTCATTTTAGAACACATAATTCATACTCGCTTTTTCGATTTGGAAATACAAATATTATCTCCTCAATTAAAAATAAAACTACTTTTTTACATTTTCATTTTTCAATTTTATAGAACATCTATTTTATTTTTGACATTTAATTTTGAAGTTGAAATTGTTATTGTTTTCAATCATTTATAAATTATTATTTAGTTCTAAGAAAATAGCAACCCAAAAATATTAATAATACGAAAAAAATAAATAAGAAGACATAAAAAATGGCAGATGTCGTTATGTCAAAGGTAGCAAGCCCTTGCCTTACCAAATTGAAACTATTGTTAACGTCACAATCGTTCACCTTTTGACATACCTTCCGAATTGGAGTAATAATATTTATTATTATACAATCTGGAGCACACCGACATCCTTTTGTTAACTCAGCTCTGCTCTCCTTGGCTATTGTTTGAGGAAGTGTGCGAAACGCATCCTGCATCGCCGTCCACTGTCAAATTACCAACTTATAACAGTTCAGAGCAAACACTCATATGTCTTACGGCATAGAGTTTAGTTTAAATTTTTAGGGAAGCAAAACTAAGTTGTCAAGGAACCGTTTTGTTCAGTTCCGATCTAGTTTTTTTTAATATCGCCAAGGAGTACATGTAAATGTCATGATTTATTTGTGACAGGAACGCGGCTGCTTGGCTGCTTGTGGGAAATTTACGACGATATTAAGGGGTGGGCCATATTGAATGTTTGATTATGTATTGTGGATTAATTTATGGAGCAGATGACTTGTAAAAATAAGTAATATTAGACAGGTGAGGTTGTAGCGAAATAAGTATAACGGTACATTGATGACCTTTAGAAAAGTCGCTTTCAAATAGAACCCCGTCATTCTTGAAATATTCGTTAGTTTAAAAAAAGAAGCCGGTCGTTTTTGAAACTTTTCCACAACTTAAAAATAGAAAGTGGACGTTTCTGAAATTTTTCCACATTTAAAAAATAGACGGTGGTCGTTTTTGAAACTTTTCCACAACTTAAAAATAGAAAGTGGTCGTTTTTGAAACTTTTCCTCAGTTTGAAAATAGCAGTTGGTCGTTTTTAAGAAATTCGCGTAAATGTTAGTTCGAATAATATTCACAAGAGCTATTACAGTATTTTTTTCAAATTTTGTTATTTATTTTCATTTGAATTATAGTCAGCATAGTTTTGTATATATTTTATCTGTATATTTTGTCATCATTTAAGAAATTTGTACCAAGAAATACAAAATGCTAATAGAATTAATAAAACACTAATAGCATTGACAAGTTACGGACCAAACTAAGCTACAACAGTATATTAAATCCTCATTTCAAATTGTATAACTTTATTACAAGCAATAAAAATAATCGTAAACCAACCTCTACAGATCATTTCGGAAATATTTCCTAGTCTATAATAGAGACGTTAAAACTTTTATATCCTATTTCGGACAATAATCTTTATACGATGTAAAGATAAACTATAACATTTTTTTTCTAAAGGCTGCTTTCTAGTCGCACCCCTATTGTTAACTTGGCTTTTAGTTAGAGCCCCCAGTGCCTAAGTTCGCGAAAAAAAAAGTTGCCGCCTATTGTCGACTTTTTTAAGCGAGTACACATTTTGTCGGTGTGAGTTTTCAAAATGGCGTACCTAGTATGACTTGAACAGTTAGAATGTGGGATTTTAATTAAACAAAGCAGGTGGGGAAAACTTGTTTATTTTTTTGTAGGACTACTGAAAAGTTTTCCGTTACTGGGGAAATACAATTAAGATTATAAAGATATTTTTATATAAATTTCTGTGTTCGAATTAATGCGTACGTTAACAAACTATGTGTTTTATACTATTTATACTGTTGATTAATGGCACTTGGTGGAATTTGTTGTTCTCAATATGTGTTTTATTTTAACTGATTGAATGGCATGCCATGCGGTATTTGCCTATCCCAATAGGAAAGTGATCCTACTGTCTACATATCATAAAAAATGTAATAGTTGTAATACTTATTCAAAATACTTGGATTACATTTTATTTGAGCTGTATAAATACTAAAATAAATTAAATAAAATATTTTAACTGTGGTTATTGGTCAGAGTATTCCCCTTTCTGAACCCATTAAAATTTACTAATCTTATTCGATTAGTACAAATATAGTAAATTACAACATGATACAATTTTTAAATGAGATATCTTAAATAAGTAGTCTCTTAGATATTTCTTAATAGCAAAAAATATTAATACTTATTGCTAATAAACATTCTCTGAGATATGAAGTAGAATAACATTGATATTTATTAAATTATCGCTATTTATGGCAAACTGCATGCTCATGCTTGTTCCCATTATTTTTTGCAATAATGATTGCATTGGGTAATGATGTAGTTTATCATTATTTTTTATTTTAACTATTGAGCCTTGGCACACTATTGAGTAATTCATTTCACATCAATCTATCAAAATATAACTTATTATTTTATTAGACTGCAAATATTTATGTTCATAAAATAATAATTATATTCCATTACTTATTACTTAATCATGACCAAAACTGGTGTTATGAAAATAAACATAAATGCCTATATTGACTTATTCACGCCTGTAAATCCGAAGGGGTAGGCAGAGGTAGTTATATAAACATCCACACTTTTCGTCTACTTAGATTTTCGGTCTCACGTAGGCACTTTGTCACGGGCTCTATATTTAAGTGTCGGATGGAGTAGCAAAACTATGAAAACATAGTGTAAAGCAAAACGGTTCAGTGGCAAAGCCACAAGAGAAATAAATATTTAAAATATTTCAAAACTGCGTAATTTAAAATGTGAATGACGCAAAAGTCGCAAGATTCTTACGTCAGTTATGTCACAACATTTCAAAGCAGTTCCAAGTTTGAAAGTTGAGACGTTATATTCTGTTTCTAGATTCTTGACTTTATTTGAACCACTGCCAGGAGTGCCAGGTACAGTAAATTAGTTTAATGTGCCAGTGTGTTTGAGGTTATGTAAAAGGAGTATTGAAATCTTTATTTGTTATTTTGTCATACATACAATTAATTAATAGTTCTGTTAATCTATTGTATGAAGATCTGCATAATACGTTATGCAATGAAGTGAAATCTTAGCTATAGCCTGTTAATTAACATCATCTGGAAAATTATGAAAAATATGGCAATGGACGTGGAGATATACCGGCATGCAAGTGTAGTTGATTTGGCCCCGAAGCTTAAAAAATAACGAAAGATGCAATGTTCCATCCAATAGTACATACAACCCCTGCAAATATTTTACAGCTTAACCTAGGACCACAACGCAAGAGTGTTAAAACATCTCTAGCTTTTTTATACCATTTAGGAGGCAGACAAGCAAATGGCCCACCTGATGGAAAGTGGTTACCATGGCCTATGGACTTATGCAACATGTATGTAAGCGCAGAGAGTTCCTGTGCGATTGTGTGATTTGAAATTGACATGGTCATTCAGATTAATTGTGTAAAAATCAGCGAAATGTTTACAATGTTTATTGTTTTCGTTGAGTAACCGATATTTCGGCGCTGTTGAAAGCACCATGATCAAGATGCACTGACGACCTCTCTCTCTCTCTCTCTCCTCTGTTATTGCAGAACATATCGGTATACCCTCTTCCGCACTCGCTTTTTACACGTAGCGCCACAACTACTGTCTGCGTTCTCGCACTGTATTCGATCACGTTTACGATACACAACACAGTCAATGTAGAAGACAAAGCAGGGCAAGCCTTTGGTTTTCCCATTGACAGCACAAAAGCTCTCCCGTGAACTCTGGCTTCTTTACTCACCACCGGGAACACAACACAAGTTTATTATGGCCCCGGTATTCTGTAGGGCGGAGGCACTCTCCCAGTCGGACTGCTCAATAAGACGGAAATACCGTCGTGTCCTATCTCTCACCTCTATGAGGATATATATGACATGTATACATGACATGACATATCAACAAGCAGTTCCTCCGTGACCATGATGCTTGCAACAGCGCCGAAATATCGGAAACTCGAAACAATGCAACATGGTAAATATTCCGATTATTTTGATACTGATGTGAGTGACCATGATAGTTTAAATACCTAAAAGGTAAATATATTTATAGTCCATTGATTTCAACAGGCAGGCATATAATTTGTAACGTAAGTACCTCTATATGTATAAAGGCTGGTAAAAGTGAGCTTTAAAGCCATTTATGTCTTAATCTAGGAAAAGCTAGTTTTTCTAACACCTACAAAGCAACTAACTAACTGGATACTGCAGTGGATACCTTAGTTTTATGTTAATAAAGCAGAAATAAACACGCTTATTACATGTTGTGACTCAATCAGTGCTATTTACTGCTATGAAACTCAAAAAAATATCAATTTATATTTTACCTAGTTAGTTTTTGTGTAACAAAACAAGTGTAACCTTTTTAATATGACTTTTGTGATCAAAATGTATTACTTAATTTAATTTTGATACTTGTATATGCATTTCGTATCTCTTACAAGAAACTAATACCCATATATAAATATTAATCACTGTAACCAAGGGATGTTACGCCATATAAATATTCTACAACGTTCTACACAACGCTATCTAGACCCATGATAAGCATAGTTTAATTAGATTGTGTCAAGGAATCTAGAATACGAATGAACATACTTAATACTTATTTTTGTAAATACATGCATATTATGCATAGAAACACCCAGACCAATGCAAATACCCATTCATGCATACAAATATTTGCACTGAGCGGGGATCGAACCCGCGCCTCCTAGGTCGCGTTCACTACCACCACGCCACAGAGGCTGTTCAGAAATTTCTGACCTCATGCATTTAAAAAAAATCTAATATTTTGCAGAAGAGAAGAACATTACACAGAAAAAGTGGTTGAAGTGGACACAGTCTTATCATTTCTAACAGTTGTTGAGTGAACTTTCAAGTGTGCAGTTCCCTTGGTGTCGATAAAGTCGGTACAGTATTTCTACTTAAACAAATCTGAAAAGAAACTCGCCAAGTTTTTATTAGACTTCGCCTCGTCTGATGATAAGCTTAAGGTAAAGTCTCAGAAAAGAGGGTCACCATTACATACCTATAACATGTTACAATGGTGACACTTAGCTTGATGGCCTCATCATATGCTTTTTCACGTCCCGCTTAAAGAACCCGGGACTGTAGGAAGAAGGAAACACGTGAGCTGGTAGAATTTTCACTATTACCGATCTGTCCGTTAACTAGGTTACTTTCCAGTAGCTATTCGTTTTATGTCTCTCTTTTTTATATCACTTAGGTGGCTGCCAACCCTGTAAGTACAGAGTTTCTGTGCCGTCAGTAGAAGACAAAGCAGGACAAGCCTTTAGTCTTCCACTGACATCACAAATTCTCCAGTGAGCTCTGGCTACCTTACACACCGCTGGGAACATAACACGAAGTTATTATAGCCATGGTATTCTGTAGGGCGGAGGTACTTCCCCAGTTGGACTGCTCGATTGGGCGGCAATACCGCCGTGTCCTACCTCCTTTAAGTCTCTATCTGTTAGGTTAGTTAGGTTAGATTAGTAGATATTCGTTTTATATCTCTATCTGTTAGGTATGTATTAATTCTTAGTATTTATCTGAAAGTAACTTTGTGTGTTTGTAATTAAACTTGTATTACAAATATTATATATATTAAAAACATTCGTAGCAGCCCTTTTAACTACCAAACTTGATTGAAAGATAGTACAAACTTTTCTTTCTTTAGTTATTCTTTCTATAACTGCCGTAAGTGCAAACGAAGGACAATCCTTGCAACTCGTAAAGAAAAATAGATAGCAATCACTTATAGCAAAGTGGAGTGGCCAGGTGTCCAAGTTTATCCATATAAATCAGCCCTGCTCACCCCGTGACCTCTGCGCCGTGGATTAGGGTATGGGTTCCCAGGATTTATGTCACTTACCTATGACTTGTTATAGAAAACCCTTCGTAAAGACGATTGATGAGGGATTTGTTACAAATATGACCGTTTGAAATTAGGGCGTTTGTTTTTAATTTTTAAAGTTGTGTAAATAGTATTTGAATAAAAAGGTTCTGATAAGCAAAAAATTACCCGAAATAGAATTGTAATTTTTCGTGGTTCATGTACGTAAGTACATAATATCGTTAGAACTCATTATGTACAACAGCAGAATTTGAATAATATTTGTTAGAAAATTTTGGAAGAAAGAAATCTTTGGTTTTATTTTTTTATTATATTTCTTATTTTAGTTTTAAAAGTTTCAATATATATATTTTTGTCCAAAAATGAAACGGTTGCGACTATTTTTTACCTCGCAATGAGTTTCCTGTGGTTCCCAGGAACCAAATAAGTTTCTAAGACATAGGGCAATTTTCGTGAATTTTTAAGGGATTGTTACATACATAGATGTGTTGAAAATGAAAATAGTTTTAAGATATATTTAAATTACAAAACACAGGGAACACGTGTCCGCAGATTTAGAAAAAGAAATTGAACATTTTTAAGTACCTAAACATTGTGAGGGTACTTGTATAAATCAACGTTCAATTACCAAAAAGGTCGATCCATATCTTTTAATTTACTTTTTCTGTTAGCGCTCGCGTACCCCTTCACTCGACGAATGATACAATTTCTATTTTTTTTTCACGTTTTACACAAACGTTTTACCGACCTTTTTGGTTCCGTGAGAACTGTCAAATATAAAAAAAAACACGGGACTTGCTAATGGGTTAAGTTTTTCATGACTTACATTGCATACCTGTGGGCGACTTTGAAAAAAAAAGTTAATATATTGGCTGTGTAGAAAAAGGTCCTTTTCGCTTGCATGCATGTTTTTTTAAGGTAACACAATGGGCCAATGACAAATATTCTTTCATCGTTTTTTTAATCATCAGCGGCCTTTTTAAACAACATTTCAAGGAATAGGTTAGAGAACAGAGTAGATGATAATTTTACGAAAAATACCCAAAATCAAGTCCGTAGCATAAAAGGAAGTGATTCTAATTAAGCTTATAATATTTCACCTTCACAAAGTTACTTACAAACAAACGTAGATACATATGAAATTTGTAATAAAATAAAGAAAGGAACTTCTTCGTTACACTTCGTAGACAATGTGAGCAATAAACGAGTGCTCATTTTTATATTATCTTCAAATCCAACCCCTTACGTTCCTTAATTAGATGCGCACTCCACATTTATAGCTAAACAAATAAATTATAATGATAATAAAAATATATTACGCTTTGGTTGACGTTATAAAGAAACAAACGAATCCGGACTTCCAAC
This sequence comes from Eilema griseolum, assembly GCA_963662185.1. NCBI lineage: Eukaryota > Metazoa > Arthropoda > Insecta > Lepidoptera > Erebidae > Eilema > Eilema griseolum. The sequence continues at coordinate 4,263,669 of OY759232.1, forward strand.
TGTCTTTTGTTTTGCAATCTATGATTTGTTTTTACTTTTTTACAACTTGAGTTTTGTAAAGAGTTTGTATATCTTTTTATTTGAACTTAGAAGGGTGCATTATTTATTTAAAGTAAGATTGATTGAAGAGGCATCTATAATAGTTTGTGGTTCTTACAAATTGTAAAATATTTTTTTGATATGTGTTTTACAGGAATGTGATATGTAAATTGCTATGCTAAAAACCATTAAAAAAATTACTTCATTGTTTTTTTATCATAAGATTAAGAGTAAAATGGTATGGTTCCACTAGGTGCATCTCCTGAGTCAGGCAAATTGATTCTGAATTTTCCTATCAAGAATTTTCTCAGTGAAATCTAATCCCCAATCCGTGAAATAAAAGGTATGACGATATATAAAAATTACCAGTCCCATCGGAAGCTTTCACCTCGAGTCTGAGGTCCGGTTTTCCCAGTTGAACTTCGATATTTTCCGTGAAGCCATCTGATCTCCACAACCGCCAATTCGAAGCATTGTAATTATAAATTGTTAAATACTAATAAAATTATAGGTTATTCATGAAACCTGTAGCTAAAGTATTTAATTAAAACATTGGAAACAGATAAACAGTAGTTCCCATGAAAGATATCGTGATATTTATCCATTACTGAACAAAAGCACTAGACTGTAAAGGCCGAGTTCGCAGAGAAATTACAAAAAAAATATTCTAAAGAGGTTTGAACTCGTGCAAAAAATCCACGTGCACGGTCCGATGAATCGCAAGGGTGCTTTATTACAATCTATTTACTTTTCCTACTCCCTTCAACACGAGTACAGGATATATTTTGGTCTCTCTCTCTGTTCGTAATTAAGGGCATAGCTGACCTTTGAGAGTACTTGAAATGTGCTTGTTATGATCTTTTGTTTTATTGTGGCGCTGTTAAGTGTTTAAGAGCCCTTATCGAATGCGGCTGAATTTTGACTTTTAAAAATTGCGAATTGATACTTACAGCTAATAAATTCTATTTTTAAATTTGTATCAATTATTTTGTATTATGTGGAATCTTAAGCTTTTAAATACATATTATATTTACTTGCTGTAAAGTATGCTTGTTTTCTTTTTTCAATACTATTGTATATGTTACGGTTATAAAATATATCACTAACTATTATGTTCGTGTCTGTAGATTATTTGTGTTTTTAAAGAAAAACGCGTTATATATGAAACACGTTACTAAATTGAATAACGTTGCGTGACGATAATACTCATCCCAATTTTAACGATCAAATCCTTCAACGTATTTTTTATTATTATTTCTCTTTATTACAATAAACTACATATAAATTTTAGTTTTCAATACATATGAAAAACATCTATTTAAAAGTACAGAAAATAGTGCTCCACCGGTATCGGGTACAGGAACCAAGCTACCAGTGGTTAGGACTCCAGAGAAAGGAACCCAATGATTAAATTAGAACTAGTAATAATTTAATAAATATGTGTGTTGTGCACCATAACAAATCGACGGTTTAATTTATAATTTCATTATGCAATAATTTACACCAACATTTACGCCTGAACCTACAAGAGTCAACAAGCGTCATCCCAATATACTGATAGTGGGTGGACAACAGTGCAGTGGATTGGCGTCGGCGCTTATGTATTCTAGACAAAATCGAGGATACGGCCGGTATAACATTACATCCATCACAAAGCCATATGCAAAATCAGAAGAATTTATACAAACTTGTTGTCAATTAGAAGATGTACCTGATAATTTTTTAATATTATGTATAGGCGAAAATGATACTAATCCAATCAAATGCATGATTAATCTGACTACCATTTTAAATTATTTTAAGAAAGCCAATGTACTTTTATTAAAGGTAAACAAAAATAGATATTTAAATGAAGTAATGTTAAATAACTCAATTAAAAATATCTGTAGAAACTTTGAAAATTGTACGTTTATAGATTTGACATTTACAAATCATTTTACTAAAAATCAGTTCATTATTCACTATTGTACTATAATTAATTCTACAGTTGACACACATTATTATGCAAGAAATTTCCTGACATTTCGAAATATTAAAAAGACCTTGTGTACAAATAATCTTAAACAATCCGGTATTAAAAAAGGCACAATCCCATATTATTTTCCGATAGTGAAACCGAAGCATATTCGTTCTTGTGATACAGATACCAGTAAAGACCAGTTGAATTCAACTTTTTTTCGTTAATAACGATCAAGTCAATACCAGTGTTAGTACATTGACATTATTGCATCAGAATATAGCGGGCTTATTAAATAAGGAGGATCAGCTAGAGATATGTCTGAATGGATTTGCAACAAATAAAAAGCCAATACACATAATATGTTTAACCGAATCGTTTGTACGGTCGGGTGATGAGTGTAACGTACATATTAGCAACTTTAAGTTGGTGAGTGCTTTTTGCAGACAAGATAAAGAGCGGGGGGGTGTATGCATCCTAGTCAGAAAGCATTTAGAATGTGAACCTATTAGTATTTGTAATGAGTTGGCTTTAGAAAAATCCTTCGAATGTTGTGGAATTAGAATACCTAAATTACAGTGCATTATTATCTGTATATATAGAATACCCAATTCAGATGCTAGTACACTTCTCGAAAGACTGGAAATATTACTTCACAAATTAAACCTTAAATCTAATACAAAACTAATTATAGCAGGTGACACTAATATAAACACATTGAAACATAGCACTTTTTCGGAAACTTTAATGAATCTGTTGTTAAATTACAATTTGTACCTACACATCAAGGAACCCACGCGCCAAAATAAGACATGTATTGACCACATAATAAGCAACATTCATGATGCGGAAGGGCACGTTCATAGGTTGTTTCTATCTGATCATGAAACTGGACAAACATTATCATTTCCAGCTGCAAGGGACCGGCAAACACCCGCATATTGGTATGCATTAAGGAGAGATTTTAATAAGGAAAACGTTGAAAAATTTAAAACCTACATCTCCTCTTTATCATGGTCAGAGGTATATAATGAACCAACCTGCAACAGTGCATTCGATCAAATTCATGATATGTTTTCACTCCTGTACAATCTGTGCTTTCCCATAAATAAAATTAAAATAACAGAAAATAACACGGGTCCTAGGTGGTTAACAAAGGGAATAAAAGTATCAGCCATGACAAACAGAAAGTATAGATACCAGTATTATTTAAAAAAAAATGTAGAAAATAAGAATAAATACGACGAATATAACACATTATTTAGAAAATGTATAATTATATCTAAAAAAAGTCACTACAAAAAATACATAACAAATTCGCAAAATAAATGTAAAGCATCATGGAAAGTTATAAAAAACGATAGTGGTATAACGAGGCATGATATTGAAATGGTTGAGTGCAATGGAGAGGAAGTGCGAGATGCAACACAGATTGCGAATAAGTTCAACGATTACTTCTTATCTCTTGTTAATTCAACAAACATAAACAATCCAGACTACTCGTTGATAATTAAGACAGACCCAACTATATTTTTGCAACCCATAACGGAATTAGAAATAGTTAAAATCATAAAATCGCTCAAAAATACAAACGCAGTCGGTTATGATGGTATATCTACATTTATTTTAAAACAATGTGATATGGAGCTGGCAGAGGTCTTGTGTCATTTGGTCAATCAAACATTTATACAAGGTGTATTTCCCGAAAAATTAAAGATATCTACAGTGAGGCCCCTTCACAAGAAACACAGTAGATTGCAAATGAGTAATTATAGACCTATAACTCTGATTCCTGTGTTTTCAAAAATCTTTGAAAAAGCCATGTGTGTTCGAATCAATGACTTTTTGAAAAAATTCAACATCATAGTCCCAGAGCAAAATGGTTTTCAGGCTAACAAGTCAACCACACTGGCAGCTTTTAACTTGTTTAAGAACATTACTGAAAACATTGATAGGAAGAGACAAGTATCTGCTGTGTTCTTTGATATGAGTCGCGCATTTGATTTTGTAGATCACAAAATACTGATCAGCAAATGTGAACGATATGGGCTCAGGGGCAAGGCTCTCGAATGGATAAGTAGCTATCTCCAAAATCGTACACAATGTGTTGAGATAGACCGGGTTGACAATAAAAAATGCTTAAATGCCTTTAGATCACAGTTTGCGCCAAATACATCCGGCGTGCCCCAGGGAAGTGTTCTGGGTCCTCTACTCTTTCTTCTCTATATTAATGATATACCTAAAGTTATAAAAAATCACTGTACTTTATTCGCAGACGATATATCAGTTGTAGTGTCCGACGTCAGGGGTGAACCACAGCACATTTCTGATGTAAATACTGCAATAAGCGACGTAATGAATTGGCTAAATAAGAACAATCTGACCGCCAACATAGCTAAAACAAAAATTTTACAATTTGAGAATTACAAATCAAATAACAAACCACTAAAGATCACCTATCAGGGTACAGATATAGAGACAGCAGTTGATACTAAATTTTTAGGTATTACATTAGACAAACACTGTAATTGGCACTTGCATATAGATGGCTTATGTTCCAAAATAAATCGGTTCGTTTTTGCTTTAAGACGACTACGCAAAACAGTGAATTTAAAAACTGCAATGACTGCTTACCACGGCTATATACAATCAACTTTACGATACGGTTTATTGTTATGGGGTAACTCAAATCATATCTCAAAGGTCTTTATATGTCAAAAAAAATGTATTCGAGCTATGGCGAACATTGGGCCACTAGACTCGTGTAGACCAGCCTTTAAAAGTCTTAGGCTGCTGACGTTGACGTCACTATACGTTTTGGAAATTGGCATATTTGTAAGGAAGCATCCGGAGTTGTTTAAAAAGGCCAGTGAAGATAAGTTGTACAAATCTAGGGATACCACGAAACTTCTGCTGCCTAGCTGTAAAACTTCTCTCCATCAAAATAATTCACATTATATGACAGCCAAAATTTATAACCACATACCCAGACCCATTAGAGAGCTAACCTTCAACAAATTTAAGAAAGCACTAACTACCTGGCTGATTGAGAAGTGTTATTATAGTGTCAAGGAGTTTCTTGAGGATAAATGATGATTTTAATGTATGTCATTTTAATGTATTATGTGGGACTTATTGTATTGACTTTTAATGTATTATTGTATGTGTAATTATTAGTAGGTAGGTATTGTGTATTCTTTTATATAAAAAATAAATAAATTATACTTGCATGTATTCTTGACACTAAATATTGACATTTTTGGACATTTTATATGTATTCTATTTTTAATTTTTAATTTTATTACAATTGAATTGCCTACATCATCATCAATCGAATATGTAACATTTTCAATGGATTTTGCATGCAGAGAAACTGCGAAGCATGTCGGACCTTATTTGTTTTTGTAACACCATTGTAACATACCGTGTTTCGAGCAATAAATGATTTACTTACTTACTTACTTACTTACATAAAAATATATGTAAGTACGACTGTCTATCAATATTTATAATGTGTGTACATTTATAATTAAATTCAATGTTGGGGAGCATGAGTGGGAAGTTGCGGGTAGTTATAGAATAATATAAGAATAACACGTTATAAGAAGAAGAATACAGTTATAATATACAGAATAGATAGTTGCTGAATATACTTAAATCTTAGACTATATACAAAATATATAGACACAGTAAGCGGCACTACAAAATGGCGTTAAGAACATCTGCTACTTCTGTACAACTTGACAAAATATACATCCCATACATAAACAATATTGATATTATACAATAATATTAACGATTTTGGTATAGATAACGTTTTGACCAGGTCACACAGGCCGTGGTCACAGTCAGCCTGTGACAACGGCCTGTGTAACCTGGAGGTCTAAAAAGGCCACTTTATAGGAATCAAATTAGGATAATATATTATCTTGAAGCGATACTTACACGAAATTAAAATCTGCTTAGTACATGAATTGTTGTAATTCTGCTCGTCAGAATGACCATTTTACAAATTATATAGGAATCTATTGAGATCTACTGGAAATTCAGAAATTTACTAGTTTTGAGCAAAATCACGCAATGTGACCTTTTTAGACCCGCTGGTAATGGGTGAATTATGGAACGCGATAGTTTAAAAGTTATGAATATTGAAATTAGCTTCCTCTTACTCACATATATAACGTATATTTTACGTGGTTTTTTTGCAAAGAATATTTCTGTCTATACAATATATGGTCTAAAGTTGGTCTAAGGGCGAATACGTTATTTGAAGCTATGCACTAATTATCATAAAAGTCTTTAAAAAATATCAGATACAATAATAAAAAAAAAACATTGCTTCGAAGTTCGGCAAAGGTAACAAATATTACAAAGCTCGTGATTCTCCCAACCCACCGGATTTTATCTGTACCATAAACGATTTGAGAAGCGGAACGTCGTCGGAACAACGAATCAAAGGCGGGAAGAAATTTCACTGATATTATCTGTATCATGTCATAAAAGAGCCGGATATTAGCAGAAGTACGCACGAAATACGTCGATTTGTTTAAAAATACCTTTCAATCCTTGGTGAAATGAACATTCAATCATTTGAAATACAAAAAGATATTTATATAGTCTCGTTAGTAGAAAATAAAGTTCAGATCGAGCGTTTTTTTGTCAAAAAATGTACCAGAGTTTAAGAAAGTTATTCAACTTTTACCGTAAATCTACGTAGATTTTAGTAGGTTTGTAATAAGTATGTTGTAGTACTTTTATGTGCGCAAGATCACCAAATGCCGATTTGCACATTGCCGCGTGGTTCCTGGCAGAGTAGAATTTGGACCACCGTATATCTTCCCATGCGATGTCGTACAAGGCGAATAAGGAATAGGGCTGTTTAACATCAGACAGATATATACAGCCCAGACTCAGCCTCAGATGCGGGGCTCGAGTGAACTATAGTGTCCGATATACGGCAATAGACTCATCCCCTATTACGTGGGACTGAATTCAATGATTGGTGAATTGTGAGTGTTAATTCACTTGTATCTAATCCTCCGGGGTTAAAGACGTGATTATATGTGTGTATTTAAAATCCCCAAGGAGCTGGTGGGAGAGGTTATGTAGGACATGAACTTACTGAAACGCACGCCGTCTGTGGGTCGTTGTTGATTGCCGGAGGTGAGGTATTCCTCACCTAATAAGTACACTAATAAGTAAACACTTGAATAAAAATTGATAAGAATGACTATAAATAAAATATGATATGACATGACTGGTATAAATGATATGTCTTATTTAAATTTAACGTATGATAATTTGTAATTAATTAATAATTTTCGCACAAAATATTGTATGCCAATATGACTGAACATACTCGTAGATGATCAAATCATGTAAAAAGACCATATTTGTACCTATGTTTCACAATAAAGCAATTGAATTGAATTGAATTGAAAATACTGGTAAGTATCTAACTAAATCTACATAATATGTATAGTCCTTATGTAGGTAGATAATCTAGTTGACCAAATAATAATAGAAGTAACAATTTATTCTTAATTGTAGATTCAAGTACACTTACCTGAATCTACAATTAAGTTAAATTACAATCACTATTTTCATTAGATATTCTGGAATTTTGTCGATGGACATCAATTAATCTATAAATATGTAATGTCTGTTACTTTTGCTGATATGAATGGCCACAAAGCTGTTATACAAGAAAAGGACTATGGGCAAAAACTTAATTCTAAGCTACATGTAGACCACATTTAGATGCAATGCTGTACAGCTTACCTACTACTCCATTCAGAGAAATGAGCTTAGAGAGCTTTAGAGCTCTAATTTTGTGATAATTTTAATGCAATTTGTATTGATACAGGACATAAACATAACATAACATAAACTCATGCCTATATCTTCGAAGAGGTAGGCAGAAGTGCACCCACATTTCGTCAGTTTATGATTCGCAATGTAATAGGCGGCGAGCCTATTGCCATTAACCGGGCACTTATAAACCTGCGCTAAATACACACATAACTTCGAAAAGCATCGAAAAGTCATTGGTGTGTGCCATGGTAAACCTGGAATCGAACCCGAGACCTCGTCTCAGCAGTCCATTACCCATACCACTAGGCTACCGCGGTTTTCACATACATAGATACACGAATTGGGTTTTAATTCCTCTGTGACATATCGTAACTGTTGTGCTGTCGATTGCTATTGGTGTTGGGTTCAGTTCTCGCTTAGTGTAAATATTTATATATGAGTATGTCTATTATAATGTGTAGATATATGTAAAAGTATATAAGTAAGTACTGCTTATTCTCCTTTCCGTGTAGTGACGGCGAACGAAATGCAAGTATCACTGCCCATCTCATCTGAAGGGTGTCCGTAAGAGGCGACTAACGAAAAAATAGTCGATATCACACCAACCCGTCTGGCTAGAGTGGAAACAAACCAAAGCATGCCAACATTGGGAGAGGCCTATGTCCAGCAGTAACTGAGATATGCTTGATTGATTGATCATCCTCTTTCTAAAACCTATATTACGAGGAACGCATAGTTTGGTTCTAGCCTCTAGTGTAGAGACTTGTGCTGGGTAAAAATTCCTATATAAACTTCTTCGCCAGTCTCTTGACTAAATAACTACTTATAGCTAAATCTACTTTCTTTTTTTAAATTAGGAATGTTTGTTCAGCGGCATTACCACGTTGTCCAACCTTAAAAATACTTTTTGATTAAAAATGGGGTGCCGTAAAGGTTCTCTTGTGGACGTTTGAGAAAAACATGTGTAACTTTTAAATGCGCACACGCATCCTTAAGAAACTCGACTATGTTAAGTTGTTAGATTATTAGGATTAATTGAACTGACATTAACTTCTTTTTGAAAGATGGCAAAAGCACTAAACTAATAGTAAAATGTATAAAATGGTTATACTTTAAAAGCTTTCAATAAATTTTCAACAAAACTCAATATCTAATAGTTAAATGTATATAAACTTAGTTTCTTAAATAATTTGCTAAATACAGAACACACACAGACATAGAAACATACTCTTATAAAGGTAACAGTTGCAACTTGAATATCTTATTGAAAAGGAACCCGACTCACCGTATCCTTAGCACCGATACAAAAAAGTAATCCCTATTGCACAATAAGATGGTCCGGCGACAAAAAATTACCAACTGTCATTTCACAAAACACAAATACTCCTTTAAACACACTGTCCTCTATTGTTTAAAAATATAAAAATTAAAAAATAATAACACAATTTATAAACGCTTCCATTTTCGAATAAAACCGCCGAAAAATTTTAAAAATGGAAAAGCTCTCGCGCAGCCGCGTGTATTCGCGCGCAAAGCTCGCGTTCGAATAAATGGAATTCAAAGTTTACCTGGGGTCCGTGTGACACTACACATGTGATCGACTATCTCATTTCAACCATTTGTAAAATTATTTTGGGTGAGCGAGAAAGAAATAGTTTATTGAAGGTGGAACGGTCGCAAAAGATGTTAGTTTTTTTTTCTTCGACCGGTGTATTGTTTTGGCGCCTTATCTTCAGCGGTCTGTGTTATCTGTGTCTTCGATAAGGTCCATTGATAAAAATGCTATTAAAACATTCGAAAAGGGCTCCCTTTTTGTTTTTCTACTTCGAATGTCGGTATTACATCTCATTGATAAATGTGTTTCGGCAGCTAATTAAGACAGTTGAGAAATGGGTGCTTCTTCGTTCTTGGCAAATTTATTAAAAAGATCCTGAAAATAAAAGTTTTTCTTTGAGGATCTGTTGTAAGGACAATACCGGGTATCACTATTAATTACACAGAGATTATAGAAAGAAATGGTTCTAATTCTGTCGAGCGTTTCATGAAACTGTACTTATTTACCTAGATATCTACGTATCTAAATCAGGCTCAGTGATAAAAAAAAAAAATTACTCGTATTATATATATATATTTATATATATATTTATATATATATATCTTCTATACATTAAAAGAATATTCTGTCCTCCATGCACCTACCCTCCGTACAGGACTTGTCTTTCTTTATTCTTTTAACGAAATGACTACCGTAGTCCACTGTTGGACGTAGCCCTCTCTCAATGTGCGCCATGTCATCCGATCGTCTGCCTTCCGCATCCAGTATGGCCCTACCACCTTTCTCAGGTCGTTCGTCCATCTGGCTAGGAGGTGTCCTACCTTCCTTCAATCAATCGTCCTGCTACATTTCATTTTACCCATCCAAAATTTGACCGCGGCAATAATGGAAAAATGGAACGGAAATAAGGTATCCGCTAAAAGTTTCTATTTACTAACTTTCTCCTAATCTAGGTAAGTTTACTAGAATGTAAAGTCATATAAACTCGAAATATGGCACAACTGTGCCATTGAAAAGGAGCATGCTATAACTACTGAGTCACTGTCTCCGTTACACTGTGTGAATAGCGGTAGTAATGTTGGTCAGTGGGTTCTGTCCCGTTCAATGCAATTAAACGATACTATTGTGCTGACGGAAATTATCTATTACAGAAACTGCATTGTCAGTTAATATGATAGAGATACTTTAGCTTATAATGGCTAATAAAGAAGAAATATGTTATAACGGGATCTTTGGTTAATGTTTAAAAAGGGGTATAGTTGTCTATTCAATAAGTGAACAAAGTAATTGATATCAAGAACAATCGAAGTAGTTTAGAATGGAATTATAATAAATACTTAATGCAGACTACTGTCCAAAAGGCCTTGAGGCAAAAGTACAGTATATAAAAAATTAAAACATATAACTCTTATCAAATCTCCACCAGTAATAAAAATGTTACAAGCAAGAAAAACAATACAATTGGTAAACATATTTTAAAAGAGTTCTAATAAAAGATATGATTTTTTGGCATCAAGTAAAAGTGCGATATTCTAAATTTGAATCATTGTTTTTAATGGTCATGAAACTTTTCACATCGACCAGCAAGGTAAAATGAAATAATATAATCATACATACTTATATATCGTAATGTATTGTTCTATTTTAAACTAAATGTTCGCTCTCTTTCTTTCTTGTGTTATACTACTATGATGCTCTTGTGTATGTACAATATTATTATACATATAAAACATGTACAACATTCCAGACAAGCTCAAGTGCCTTATAGTTTGCTTTTTTCTATGTATTTAAGTTCTTTGTGAAATGGTAATCAATAAATTTAATAAAAAAAATAGAAAATAAAATAAATATTTCTAAACAAATCATCATAGATTTTTTTCTCAGTACCGAGTATTTATTATTGAGACATTGAAAATGGGAGTCACTTTCATTCACGCTTAAACCGTGTTTACGCGCCAAAGCAATCTTTTCATGCTGGAGCCGTTAGAGGGGTGAAAAATAAAACAGTACCTGTACTTATTTAGGCTGAAGTAGAAAACTAAAATTTTGTCGAGTTGATCTGACTAATTTTGGTTTATACGGGAACGACTGCAATCTCAAGAGAAAACCTTGCGCTTGAGCCTCATGTACCGACTAACAGTCGAGATCCTACAGTCAATCAAGTATCCCATCACCATCCACAGCTGGACATTTGAGGAGGTAGGACACGACGGTATTCCCGTCCGAATTGAGCAGTCCCATTGGTGAAGTACCTGCACCCTACAGAATACCACGGCTATTTTAACCTCGTGTTGTGTTCCCGGCGGTGAGTAGGATAACCAGAGCTCACTGGAGAGTTTTTGTGCTGTCAATGGGAAGACCAAAGGCTTGTCCTGATTTGTGTTCTGCACTGAGGGCACATAAAATCTCTGTTCCTACAGGGTCGGCAGCACCGATGTGACTCCACTGGTGTTACACACGTTCATAGGTCACGGTAACCACTTTCCATCTGGTGGGGCATGTGCTTGTTTGCCACCTAAGATGTATTAAAAAAACATAGGTCTCTCCCAACATTGGCTTTGGCCTACTGTTTCCACGCTGGCCAGACGGGTTGGTACAGGGTTTTATTTCGAGTTTTCCTTCTCTCGCAGTGATATCATCTGCGTATTTTCCCGTTAGTCGCCTCTTACGACATCTGTCAGGTCAGTTGAGATGGTGTGGTGACACTTGTATTCTTTCTCCGTCACCACACAGATATATCTTACACCCACTAGTCATACACCCAATAGTCATCAACCAAAACAGGTGCATATTGCATACGTGCTAATGATCCTGGTTGCATTATACCCTAAAAATTGTTCAACATAAAAAAATTGAGTTTATCGCTTCTTCTCCACTAGCTCCTAGGAAGCGGTGGTAAGCTTAGTTTTGAGAAAAGATGTTTGAAGATCTTATCATAGAAAAAATAACCAAGGAGTACCAATGCGGCATCGTCATGAGCTCGCTTCTCCTAGTAATCGTAAAGGAAACGTTAGTGTGTCATAACACTCATGTGTAAATTGAGGTAAATCTAATTAATACAGTTAATATGGCATCCTGGAATCTAACTGCGCAGGTCAGCGTCATCACAAGACACCTTAGCCGATGCATGAAACTGGAATAGTTACCGACAATTATCTTGTAGCGAGAATTTAGCGCAGCTGTTTTTGTGCGTATGATTTGAATGCAATGTTTATAATCAGGTCAGTACAGTAAGTATATATGTTTTATTCGTTATTCGTTATTCAATTTCAAATTCTTTATTTCTAAAAATAGTGCCACATAAATTTTAACGACAAATTCTGCTTAAAACTAAGTTTACCACCGCGTCCTAGGCGCTAGTCGAAAAGAAACGACGCAATAAACTCCATAACAAACAAACCATCAGAAGCAAGCCCATGGTATCTCTATAGAGGAGGGAAGATTTGATCTGATTTGATTGAGATTTGACCGTCTGTACCATGATGAGTGTTCTGATGAGCTCTTCCAATTAGTCCCACCGTCCCCTTTTCTACACAGGACAACACATGCTGGTCTTAGATGTCACCCGCACACGGTGCAGAACATCCGATCAAGAACCAAGCGGTTCGGTGACTCTTTCCTCTGTCGCACCATTAAGGCCTGGAATTAATTACCAGCTCACATGTTTCCCTCTTCCTACAGTCCCGGGTCCTTTAAGCGGGGCGTGAAAAAGCATATGATGAGACCGTCAAGCTGACTGTTACCATTGTCACACGGTATGTGTAGATAATGGTGACCCTCTTTTCTGAGACTTTGCCTTCAGCTTACCATCAGGCAAGGCGAAGTCTAATTGACGTGTTCGTTATATAAAAAAAATTCCAAGCAACATGTCATATCAGATTTCACCACGTTAGAATCTCAGGGATATCTTTTTCAAAATATATATCTGGATTCTCAATCACATATGCCATTATGACCCCCTTCTCCCCCACTCATTTATTAGTTCTAGTGAGCTCAAGCCTGAACGGCATTACGCCCATGAAAAAAGCCTATAAATATTTTGAATCAGTATCCAGACTTAGTATCCACCAACGCGATAAGTGAGCCTAAACTTAGACCAGTCGGATAAAGTTCGCATAACAATAACAACTTTATGCGAAAACTTGTGTTTTATGCTAAGTAATATATACCGCGTTAAGAGACAAAGTTTTTCACATTTGTTTTCTTATTTCGGCACTATCTCTTTTGTTATAGGGATGGACAGAAGATGGAATAGACAGAACAATTACCTTGGTATTGGTGCAAACAAACTGTATCAATATCAAGGTCAGAATGAGTTTGCTGGATCAGGCAATTTCATTTATATGTTAGAAAGTTTTTATATAGTAACAGAACGCTCATCTAATATTGATTTCAAATTAATAATCTGCTGCTAAATATTAGAATATTGTTGTCAGATGACATGCGTGCCAATAGTCTCGTGGAGGTCCAAAACCGCATAATGTGGAGAAGTAAACATCAAAAAGCGGACCTCGGATTTAGGGTGAGACTGGTGAGAGTCTCGGATGCCACTGGGACTAACGTAAAGATTATGATGGAAGTGAGGATGACTCGGTGAAACACCCGCCGTACAGTGAACCAGAACTCGGCACCTCCGCTTGAAACTCCTTCATCGATGAAGTTGGCGGCTATGTAAAAATACTTTTAGAAGTGTTTATTGTAGGCTCTGAGCTGTAAAGCCTTTGTAGTGAATTCCAGGGTAATCACGATAATATATGTGGCCAGTATCTACCTGGTGCATAGCCGCGTTGTCAATCAATTAGCCCACTGCAGTTCACTGCTGGACATAGGCCTCTCCCAATGTGCTCCATTTTCGTCGATTCTCCGCCTTCCGCATCCAGTCTGTCCCAGTCACCTTTTTCAGGCGCGCTTTTCAGCCGCGTTGAGTATATAGTATATGCCCATGTGCTTTGCTATGTGCAAAAACCATTTGCTTTTTGCTGCAATTACGTCTCCTACATACAGTCCAGGATATACTTCGCTGGTGGAGGAGCAGAGCGGCATGATATTAATGATTTCAGTAATGACGAAAGTGCTCCGGAATTCAAATCTTTGCAACTCATTTTTGACCGCAGATTCTGATTCAGAAGTAGTATTTAGACCACCCCACCTCAGTTTAACATCAGACAGATATATACAGCTAAGACTCAGCCTTAGATGAATGGCTTGAGTCAACAATTGTGCCCGGAAGACGGCATCAGGCTTATCCCCTATTACGTGTGAACGAATTTAATTAATGGTGAAATGTGGGTGCTAATTCACCTCTGCGTGGCGTGGTTTTATGTATTTTTAATCGTATAAAGTAGGAACAACTAAGATTGAACGCATAATCCAAAACAATAATAGATTATTTTAGAATAGAATAGAGTAAATGTTATTTCAGATTTTCAATCCATAAATTGTTAGTAGCCTATTATCTTAGTGTTAGTAACTTAGCAATAGACAAATTATGGCTTTCGGTGCTGCTCCCTGTGCTAGAGGTACAGATTTTGATGTACAGGGGCATGTAGCTGGAGCCAACGGCCAACAGTAGTGGGGAGTCCCACCGATCAGCCAGAGTGCTCAGAATGATGTTTCGTTCAAGCTTTCAGGTAAACTGTAGATATATTTAATTCTCAATTCTGAGTTTACAAAGTAAATACTGCTCGTAAAATTATTCCATGGTCCATATACCGTTTACGTATTTTCACCATCATTCCGTAGATATGTACTCAGTTTATCATATTGTATTCTAAAATCAGCCCGCCATTTTGTTTAGTTCCACGCCATTGTGATAGTGACAAAGACTAACAAAGTTTTATAAAATAAATATAAATAAATGACAAGACGACAATGACACCGAAACGAATGCCTTTACCTGATTCCACCGTGACGCGATTAAAAACTTAAAGATTTTTGTAAAAAAGGTATATTTATTTAGATATGAATAAAAAGAAAAAAAGGTTGACTTTTTTTAGTAGATTTTCATACTATTGTATGCACCGTTTTATATTGTATAGTGAAATATAAAATTTTACGAAATAGGAAACTTCAAAATTCTTCGGGTTAGAAATTTAAAATTACAAATCGAGTAGGTATACCTAAAAAAATAGACCAATTAAGAATATGATTGGGAAATTCCTTTTTAGTATTCGTTTAGTAAAAACATTTTAGTAGTAATAAGAATATTCAAATGGAATGATTTTACGGTCAGCATTACATCGACCTTGACCAGCAAAGTGGTGAGTAGGGTAGCCAGAGCTTACCGGAGACTTTTTGTGCTGTCAGTGGGAAAACCAAAGGCTTGTCCTGATTATGTCTTCTGCACTGACGGCACAGAAATTCTGTTCTTACAAGGTCGGTGGCACGGTTATGATTCCTCTGGTGGTGCACACGTTCATAGGTATGATAACCACTTGCCATCATGTGGGCCGTGTACTTGTTTGTCATCAAAGTTGTATAAAAAAAATCCCTTCGGCACGTAGTTTTATTATCCTAAATCAATAAACCAAAATATTCTTTCAACAATGCTTTTGAAAGGTAAGAATACAGACACTTAGCTTAGATGCGAGAACTTTTTGGCAACGAGGATCTGTACTTTGACTAAATATTTACTATATAGACTCAGTATTTCTAACAAAATGAAAACATCTTGAAATATGTCTTCAGAGTGAGAAAGCTAATGACTTCTTTAAACTATCAACGTGTGCATTTAATCGAGTCATGTTAATGTCAACTTTTACGTCGCATTGTAGTGCCACTAACTGCGTCTATAGAGTATATATAAATATAGTTTAGTAAGGATTTCCACTTCCTTCAAACGTTTTATTACTAACGAACAAGTCTTAAAATAATGTCAGTTAGTAATCAATCGCGTTTCGAATTATATAGAATATCTTTATCGCATTGCGTCACGCAAACGATAGGTGGGCCACTACCTTGTGTCTTCTATACCGAGATCTTACTAGTCTCCAGAGTCCAGAGGGACTACAAACATAACATAACATAGTGACTCGACTTGAATAAATAATTTTGTCTTAAATGGTCCGCTTATCCAGAATACAGAATACCGCGGTTATTACCGACCTCCGTGGCGTAGCGGTAGAGCATTCGACTGCTATGCAGGGGGCGCGGGTTCGATTCCCGCTCATTGCAAATATTTGTATGCATGAATATGTATATTTGCATTGGTCTGGGTGTTTCTATGTATAATAAGTATGTATTTACAAAAAAAAAAAAAAGTATCTAAGTATGTTTATCCGCATTCTAGATTCCATAACACAAGCTAGTTAAGCTATGCTTACCATGGGTCCAGATAGCGTTGTGTAGAATGTCGTGAAATATTATTATTATTATTATATTATAATAACTTCGTGTTGTGTTCCCAGCGGTGAGTAGGGTAACCAGAGCTCACTGGACAATTTGTGCTGTCAGTGGGCTTGTCCTGCTTTGTCTTCTACTGACGGCACAGAAACTCTGTACTTACAGGGTTGGCAGCGCGACTGTGACTCCCCTGGTGTTACAGACGTCCATAGGTCACGGTAACCACTTTCCATCAGGTGGGCCGTGCGCTTGTCTGCCAACGAAGTGGTATAAAAAAAATAGGTATAAGTTATATATTATCACGCTTTTACGCACGCACGCAGCAATCATAACTGACAACAAATCTGGCAGATTCCCAAGCGTTATTTGATAATTTAATTTAATATACATACATACATATACACCTTTATCCCCAGAGGGTTAAACAGACGTGAATTAACACCTATATTTCACCATAGTATTCGGTAGCACGTAATAGGGGGTGAGACTACTGCCGTTTACCGGGCACTATTGTTGACTCGAGCCATACATCTGAGGTTGAGTCTGGGCTGTATATATCTGTCTGATGTTAAACAGCCCTATCCCTTGATCACCTTGTACGACACCGCATGGTAAGAGATGGGGTGGCCCAAATTCTACTCTGCCGGAGTTTAAATATAACCCAAGTCTTAAAGAAAATATATTCTTAGCAGTAATTAACATACACGTTACTACTAACTATTCTTTATCAAAAATCTATTGTTATGTCGGTGTGAAACCCTTTGCGGCAATCAATTATTTATCAAATATATAAAAACAAATTGAACGGCCCTCACACGGCTGTCATGTACTATGAAATAAAACAGTTTGTCAGTGAAACAAACTAGTATATACCTAGGGACACATATCCTGGACCTATGTCTTAGACAAACGAGGCCCTGGCGCGCGGATAGTTTTGTTATAATCTAAGCTTGTTGAATTTGAGCTCGTCCACCGCCATAGCACATCGTGCTTTTTTTGTACTACTTAGGTGACAGACAAGCACATGGTCCACCTGATGGAAAGTGGTTACCGTGAACTATGGACGTGTGCAACATCAGAGGTGTCACACTAGCGCAGCCGACCCTGTATGCCCAGAATTTCTGTGCCGTTAGTGTAGAAGACAAAGCAAGGCAAGCTTTTAGTCTTCCCACTGATAGCACAAATACTCTCCAGTGAGCTCTGGCTATCCTACTCACCGCTGGGAACACAACACGAAGTTATTATGGCCGCGGTATTCTTAGTAGTAGTATATTTTGAGTACATTTAAGGTCCAAGATGTATGTCCCTAGGTATACATACGTCGCTAGTATTTATAATGTCAAGATCGACGCGTGCGCACGTTATGCACCTGCTGTTCAATAACAATGTGATTCTCAAACTGTTTTCCCGTAAAATGTAGAGAAAGTTAGGAGAATGTTTAAAAAATAGGATTTAATTAACTAAGGCCCATATTCTAGAACGACACTTAGTTGAATGACGATATATCTGAGGATAGATTATATAGACTTCTTTTTTTTACGTGCGGAAAATCCCCACGGATACTCTTACCTCCAGAGCCGGTGGGAGAGGTTGTGTCCGACTCGAACCGATTAAAACGCACGACGCCTGTGGGTCGTTTGGTTGTCGAAGGCGAGGTTAACAGGCATACCCCTCGCACCCCGGCCAACCCAGAGCCACCTCTCTCGATCTGACCCTCTCCTCGGGTGTGGGATGTATAGACATCTGTCAATTCGGTTTATACGATTATGAATTTTTGCCGTTTGGAGTAGAAATGTTTGGGCGAATATCTTCAGTGAGATTGCGAGGCGTATGGTCGACACTTCTCGTGACCAGAGGACTGAATTGGCCAGGCCAAATGTGTCGTGGAATTCCTCCGCAACGCATGCCCCTTGTGGTAGCGTTCCCAGAAGACTGGCAGCATTGCCACGTTGTATGGCAATGCTTATTCTCTGACCTAAGAAGAGGCCAGCCCTCTGATCACGAGAAGCGTCGACCATACGCTTCGCAATCTCCCTGAAGAGATTGCGGGTGCTCGGACCCCACGGCCCAAACGTTTAGACTTTTCCGTATATATGTAGACTTCTCAGTATATATGTAGACTAGGGTCGATTGCCATCTGACAAAACCCCTACGGAAAAACTTACCTTTCGTACGTCACTCAACGGGTAATAATAATAACTCAATTGGTAATATAGTAACACAAAAATGAGCAAAATGAGCAAGTGTTCCTTATTTGTAATGTTACATTTGCTCATTTTGCTCATGTTTGTGACCGAGCGTTTCAATCAACTAAATGTTAGTCCTATTTCAGTTAACAAAGTTAAAAGTTATTCTTTTAAATATATAAACTTTGAGGGCAGTTCTCAGATGCATTGTTCACTAATATTTATGTTTCGAAATGCTACGTAGGTGCGCTATAATTATATGGACGAGACAGGTGCAGGTCCTAATATCAAGTATCTCCACCGTTAGTATTGATGATGTTCCTGCAATGTTTTCCTTTTGTTATTTTTATTAGGTGTTGCTTCGATAATTTACGGTTGTCAATAGATATAAATAATATACGTAATTAGTTAACTTTGACTATTATGTAATTATTTAAATTATATTTTTAGGTTGTAGGTGTGGAGAAACATGATAAGGATTACGTTGAATTTTCAGTTATAACTTCAGATGTTGCTGATATCTTAACACAATGGGGAGAAACACTACTTATTTATCCCGATAGATGTCGCATTATCGCTGGTTATTCTATTGCTGTCAAATTTCATACAAATTGTTAATTGTGTAAATAAAGGAAGCAGTATTCAGTGGAATAAACAATGACGTTGTATAGTGCATTTCAGTGTAACAAGAAAGGTCCTCATCGTTTCCCTACTGATAAGAAAAGACGGATGTGCCGGTGGGACTTCGGGAAGCACTTCCTAAGTCTAGGCCCCAAATTGGTGGGCACAGCCAACGCTCTGGCGCGGCTACTGCCTAACCTGAGGGGCCTTTCGGCGCTATACCGGTTCCGAAAGGCGGTGCGGGAGCGGGGTCACGATCCCGAGCCCGAAGAAATTCGGGCCGTGAGATCCCGGCTCCACAGGGAAATGGTGGCGGAATGGGAGCTGCGACTTGGGCGACCAGGCGCAGGGCGCGCCGTTGTAACGGCGGTAAGACCCATCGTGGGGGAGTGGCTAGAGAGGCCACACGGCAGCCTCTCGTACCGTCTGACGCAGATGATCACCGAACACGGGTGCTTCGGAAAGTATCTTCGTCGGATGGAGAAAGAGCCAATGTCCGAGTGCCATCACTGCGACGCGAGCGAGGACTCAGGTCCGCACACGCTCACAGAGTGTCCGGCGTGGGAGACGCCGAGGCGGAAGCTTGTGGCGGCCCTGGGAGTGAGAGTTCTCACGCTCTCCACCTTGCTCGCGGCGATGGTCCGCTGCACGGATGCGTGGGCGGCCGGTGCCTCCTTCTGCGAGCAAGTAATGCTCGTGAAGGAGGAGGCGGGGCGGGAGCGGCAGCGGGAGCGACGAAGGATCGCAAGCCAAGCTGCCCGCGTACGAAGGCAACTCGGGCGTCTGAGGTTGATGAACGACCTTCGCCCCCCATGAGCGCCGGCCTGGGGGTGACAGGTGGAGCCGCCTGTCACTCTGGCAGAAGCAGGCCGCGGCGGTGGCGCGCCTGGCGCACCTCCCCGTTTCCGGGGTCGAGTTGGGGACTCTGCAGTCCCCACACCCGAGAAGAGGGCCAGATCGTGAGAGATGGCCCTGGGTCGGCCGGGGTGCGAGGGATACTAACTAACTAACCTAGGTGAGGTTGACAGGCATCCAAAACGATCCACAGGTGGCGTGCGTTTTAGTCGGTTCGAGTCCGACATAACCTCCTCCACCGGCTCCGGTGGGGAGGTATCCGTGTGGATTTTGCGCACGTAAAAAAAAAAAAAAAAGAAAAGACGGATGCTGTACATTAAAGCCCTGCGCATCAAAAACTGGATACCAAATAGATCTGCTAGAATATATGGGGACCTGATATTTTTTTTTAGGGAAGCATTTTTATTCTTCAACTCTTCTTTGAAATTCGTCACTGTCATGCAGGAGCACATTTTTACTGATAAATTCACAAATAAAATTATATCCTTGCAATGCAAATGTCGAAGTCAAGATTGTCATGCACCTTTGACGCAAGAAATTTACGATTAAAGACTCTAAGACAAGCACCAGCGGAGGCGACGCCATTTGAGAATAATTTTGATTCTAACTCCCCATTGGACACGTTCTCATATTTTTTTTATACCACTAAGGTGGCAGATAAGTACACGGTCCACCTGATGGATAGTGGCCTATGGACGTGTGCTAAACCAAGGGAGTCACACGCGCGCTGCCAACCCTGTAAGCACAGAGAGTTTCTGTGCCGTCAGTGTAAAAGACAAAGCAGGACAAGCTTTTGGTCTTCCTACTGACAGCACAAAAACTCTCCAGTGAGCTCTGGCTACTCTACTCACCGCCGGGAACACAATGCGAGGTTATTATGGCCGCGGTGTTCTGGAGGGCGGAGGTACTTCCCCAGTCGGACTGCTCAATTGGACAGAAATGCCGTCGTATCCTACCTCCTAATAGCTTTTTATGTAGGTAGATAGTTTAATATATTATTTATGTAGGTTGTTAATTAAAAAATAATACGGCCAAGTGCGATCACAAAAATGAAGCGCATAAATTCATACGATTTAGCATTGATTATCCCTGACTGCGTTGAAAGGCAAGTAAGTTTGGCCATGCATTGAGTAAAGTTTGATTTGTCCTTAAATTGTACACCATTGGTGCTTTTACCTTAATATTTAGAAAAATGGTTAAATCGGTAAGTTATATTATAAATGGTAACCCACTGCAACAGATTATCAAACGAATTTGCGTCCATTATCACAATATCTAAACAGACTACACTAAAATATTACCATGTTAATTGTAACTATGGTATGAACAGTCGTGATACGCCATATTGGCCGACAGGTGCCTTGACGTAAATCAGGCGAGATTACCATCTTTTAATTAAATTTGTAGTGAAGGAAACATTATTGTGTACCAGAAATGTACCATATGCGAGTTTGGACACAGGATTAAAATAATTTTGTGTGATTTTAATGCAATGTCCATCTAATAGAAACAATGGGCTGAGTGAGAGAGAGAGAGAAATAGAGAGTAAAATAGAGCCACTCCATTTGTTTCCGTGAGGGTCTTAGGCGCCCTGGGTCGGCCGGGGTACGAGGGATATGCCCGTCAACCTCACCTTCGGCAACCAAAGCGACCCACAGGCGGCGAGCGTTTAAAGGGTCTTAGGCGACTAAGAGTACCTTTCTCTCGTAACTATCTCATATATAGTTGCCACCGATTTTTTTACGTGCGAAAAATCCCAACGGAATATCTATTGACCATACACATTTTAGCACCAAAAATCCACACCATAGTACATACAAACATACAAATATAAATACTTGCGTAACACATTACCCTCGTTGGTGCAGTCGAGTAATGAAAAGGATTATAATTTTATCCGCGTGGTTCCCGGCAGAGTAAGCCGCGTGGTTCCCGGTAGAGTAGAATTTGGACTACTATTCCAATGCGGTGTCGTACAAGGTGACTAAGGGATAGGGCTGTTTAACATCAAACAGATATATACAGCTCAGACTCAGCCTCAAATGCATGGCTTGAGTCAAAAATAGTGCACGGAAGATGGCAACAGGATCACTCCCGATTACGTGGGACCTAATTTAATAGATTGATGAAATGTGGGTGTCAATTCACATTTGCCTAACCCTCTGGGGATAAAAGTGTGATTATTTGTATGTAGGTATGTAATTCTATCTTTGCACCATATTTCAGCCAAATCCCTTCAATTGTTTAAACATAATTGAGTAACAAACATCGAACTAACTTCACGAACAATCACATTTTTTTATACTACTGAGGAAGTACATTTATAGAAGTAGGCGTAAGATTTATTCTTCTTCAACCCCTATTCAACTAAATAAACTTATTAACCCTAAAACAACCACACTTTTTCATTAAACTACTGGTCAAAAGTCCATACAAGCAATAAATTCGGTAAAGTGCACCAAATTGGTCGTTTTCTCACGTCCGCGTTTAATTAGTGCGCAGGCGCACCTGCGGGCGCACGGCGTGACGGGGCCGTTGACGTCATACACGTCACTTGTAGATAAGTGGTGATAGTGTCGTCATGTTGGCACCGTTATGGGGTAGGCGTGAGGATTGGGGTCTACCACCATTCATGTTGGAATTGCAACTTTTGTTATTTGTATGGGAACCCACCATTATCTACGGGGCCAAGCTGTACTTTTATCTACATCTGCAGATTTCTTTTTATAGAACATGGCAATTTTACTTCACCTCGTCTGATGGCAAGCTAAAGACCAAGTCTCAGGGAAGAGGGTCACCATTACAGACATGTAGCATGTGACAATAGTGACCCTCAGCTTTGCGGCCTCATCATATGCTCTTTCACGCCCCGCTTAAAAGACCCGGGACTGTAAGAAGAAATAAACACGTGAGCTGGTAATGAATTCGGTTCTAATATTCTTTATAGAAAAAAAAAATCATTTCCTCTCGACCTCTCGTCAAGTAGTAGTATGGAAAACATAACATAAACTCACGTCTATATCCCCGAAGGGGTAGGCAGAGGTGCTAGCACCCACACTTCGCCAGTTTATGTTTAGGTCCCAATGTAATAGGTGGCGAGCCTATTGCCATTAACCGGGCACTTATAAACCTGTAATAAATACACGCATAACTTCGAAAAGCATCGAAAAGTCATTGGTGTGTGCCATGGTAAAACCTGGGATCGAACCCGAGACCTCGTCTCAGCAGTCCGTTACCCATACCACTAGGCTACCGCGGTTGGAAAATGGTAGAAGTTTTCATACTATGAACTATAAAGTAGGCCTGGCGTTTGTTCATTGCTTTATTATACACAAGCTAACGCACGCGGCTCCGCCCGCGTTGTTGTCGGTTTTCACGACTTTTTGTCATATTCTACTCATTCAAATGCGATCAAACCAATGTTTCTAATAAATAAAAACGCATCAAAATCCACTCTGTAGTTTTTAGGTTCATCACGAACAAACAGATAACAATGCCAATAATATTATATCTGTGTTCAGAATCAAAATCGTAAATATAATCATAACCTAAATGTTTCTTTTTTAATATCTCTAATGAACAATTTACAATAAATAGTGCAGATGAAAGTGATAAATATAATAATATCAAATTGCGAGCTGTGAATACCGCCAACTGTCAATATTTTCATGCATAATTTAAGTACGAAAAACCAATAAAACCACAACTGCATTGCAAAAAATGTGTCAACACTTAAATGCCGCTGTGGGTCGAAAGCGCCCAGCTCTATTAAATGTAATGATTTGACAGTTTTCGGCGCCAATACATAATTTCACTTTGCTGTTCTTATTTTAAACTTTATACCAAAATAATAAATCTCTATTTTCTTTGTGAAATTATATCGCTATTTGGTAGCATTTATTGATGGTTTGCAATTTCTAGTGTACTACAATTGACAGATGATACTTTTAGAATACTTTATTAAGTGTGTGACGAATGTTTGATACAATAGTTGTAAGTATTTCACGCGTGGTCGGCGCTGATAACGCTTTGTCATTTTATCCTTACACTAGTGATATTACACGGATTTATTTGCGAAGAGGCGTAAATTAATCTTTCGAGCCCGTTATAAGAAATGTTTGAAATTTTGCTTAAGAAAAGAAACAAGCGACACCGGTAGCTTAGTGGTTAAGTATTAAAAATCAAGAGGTTGCAGGCTCGAGTTCTGATCATAACACTACCTTATATGAACCTATTGCTAACACAAGCTATTTAGCTTAGCTAAAAGAGTAAGTGGGAATACTAGTCATTTCGTTTTAAAAAAGCGCCAAATTTTTTTTAACAATAGTAAATGTCCGTTTCTGTGTTGATCAAACTGACTCTATTATATCTACAACAATAATATTATTAGTAATAAACAACTGTTGCAGTTTAAAACTTTAACCTTTTTTTCTCTTCCGCACCATCGAGGGTGGAATATAAAATTTTATTTTTATTGGTTTACAAGCGATTTGTACAAATTAGATTATCTGTTTATAACAGATGTCCCGAAACAGTTGTGTTTGAATAGTTCGATAACTCCTCTAAGCTGACCGACGATAATCTAATAAAATATTTAAATAGAATTAAGGAAAACGTTCTGTTTGAAACGACCAGCTTGACAGTTGTGAGTTTCAATAGACCGGTGATGGTAGTAAAAGGACCTATTTAAAACGGGTCAAAGTTTTACAAAATTGTTATTAAATAGTAGTTGAAAAATGTATGAACCCAAAAAAAAAACTAAATTAAGCACTTGAATGTGTATACAGAATGAATTTTTCAAAAGAGATTGGATGGCCAAATTCGAAACTATGTATAAGGAATAGCGAAAAATGCTCAGAAGGGTCACCAGCCCGATTTTGGTGGAACTTAAAACCCCATCACACAAAATTACTTCGCAGAATTCGATCCTTAACAGTGACACTATCGTAGGTGTAATAATAATAAAGGATTTACATAGTTCATTAGTATTAGTACATTACATATTTACATTGTATGTATGTAAATATGTAATGTAGGAAGGAAATAACGGATTCAATTTCCAGCTAGGATTATTGGGTTTTCAAAAATCTAATGATGATTTCTTAAGTTTTAACGAAATCGGGCTCATGATTCCTTTGAGCATTTTTCGCTATTCCTTATGGTTTCGAATTTAGCCATCCAAGCCCTTTTGCGAAATTCACCCTGTATAATCGTAACATGTAGTTGAAGCTTCATAAGTCTGACTAGTGTAACTATAGAACCTTGATATTGCTAATTGGTTGTGAAGGTAAAATGGCAGTGGCTTCACAGAAAACATTGAAGTTTAGCCGCATCACAGTTAGACTGAAAAGTCGACCATGACGAAGTTGGGGAATGGCTCAAAGATAAAATATGTAGAGCTTTCTTCTAGTATGTCCTATTGCCATTAACCGGGCACTTATTTTATAAACCAGCGGTAAATATACACATAACTTTGAAAAGCATCGAAAAGTCATTGGTGTGTGCCATGGTGAAACCTGGGATCGAACCCGAGACCTCGTCTCAGTAGTCCATTACCCAAACCACTAGGCTACCACGGTTATTATGACTAGGCTTTTGCTTTATATAATTCCATAAATTTGGTTACCAGATTTATATGAAAAGTTGATAAAATCTCAAATACACCTGCAAAATCTACATATAGTTAGGAGTATCTGTATCTATAGTTTAACGTTGACAAACGATATTCCGCATGGTTCCCGGAAGAGCAGAATTTTGACACCCCATCTCTTCCCATGCGGCGTCGTACAAAGTGACTAAGGTAAAGGGCTGTTTAACATCAGACAGATATATACAGCCCAGACTCAGCCTCAGATGTATGGCTTGAGTCAACAATAGTGCCCGGAAGACGGCTATAGACTCATCCCCTATTACGTGGGATCGAATCTAATGATTGGTGAAATGTGGCTGTTAATTCACCTCTGCCTAACCCTCCGGGGATAAAGGCGTGATTATATATGTGTATGTATGTGTGCGCGTATGGTCGTATATAATCGTTGGTCACTGAATAAATACGACCATCTGCCAATAATAACACGAAAAATGATGTACGAAAAATTCATTAGATTACAAAATCTAAAAGTCCTGCTGTTATTGACGCCTCAGGCGAGAAAACAAACACAATACGAGTACGCGTGTCAGAAATTTAACAAAATAACTGAATGCGTGTTCATTACACGGCGGCTGCATTGTCCGGCGCGGGCGCATGCTGGGCACGGCGGGGATCGCCCACACCCTAACGACAAAGGGTTGACTATGATTGAATAGGTATAATGATTGGACATTTTAATTATATACTGTTATATAATTTAGATGGTGAAAAATATTTTTACTTAATTATTTTTGTATACATAATGTAAGGGTCAATGCACCCAATAGTTTTGTTGGCTTGCGAATTAAAACAAAATGTTAAGTTCTGACACACTTCCGACGTGAATCCTCTCCTAACATAAGCTATTTAGCTCAGCTGATGGAGTTAGAAGAAATATTAGCAATTTCGGTTACTAACATACGAATTTTACTTATTTTCATGAACAGATTTACTCACATAAATTATAGATTAGTATTTTGCACAATTCAATACAGTCCTTTTAAATTTACATGTAAAAATGTCGTGGGTAACTTTTACCCCAATCACCAAATGGGGTTATAGTTATTAATTTAAATACATGCAAAAATATACATTTTCGATTGATCGTTACCAGAAAATTTAACAATCGGTATCGGTTGTTCCTTTTGACCCCAATCGCAAAATAGGGTTAGCAGAGTATGTAAATCACGTGATTGAATATGCGGACGAATATTGATTGAATATTGAAAAGCCGCACAACGATTGTTGGTAGTTTTATCAATCAATCGAAAATCTGTTATTTACTTTTTAAAATTCTACACGGATTGAGTTCTCAACGCAAAGAAATTGTTTTTATCTTTGTTTTAATGGTCGTAGGTATGGATACTGGCAACACGAAAGGTAGACCTATGTTGCTTTCTGAAAATGATTCAGACGGAAAATAAGAGGATAAAATAAAGGTTTGTTTCCGGTGGTGAGTAGGGTAGCCAGAGCTCACTGGAGAGATTTGGTGCTGTCAGTGGGAAGACCAAAAGCTTGTCCTGCTTTGTCTTTTACACTGACGGCACAGATACTTTCAATGCTTGCAGGGTTTTGCACGCGTCCATAGGCCACGGGTTTCCATTAGGTGGAGCGTGAGTTTTGTCTGCCACCTAATTGGTATTAAAAAAAAGTAGGAAGAAAATGTACTCAAGAAAGTCAATTCTCGTAATAAGTATTTTTCTTTTTCTAAATTCAATCTCTTACATACGAACACGAGCGCTTTAACAAGCTATAGCAAGACCTCGGATAAGCATTAGTAGGTATATTTACTTGGAGTCGGCCGGGGTGCGAGGGATATAGTTCGAGTCCGACATAACCTCTCCAATCGGCTCCGGTGGTGGGGGTACCCTTGGAATTTATCGCACATTAAAATAAAAAAAGTATATTTACTTTAGTAAATAATACTCAAAAAGATGTAACATTGAATGTTTTTGTCGGTAAATAAGTATTAAAAGTCACGTAACTGCAACTAACAAGAACCAATAACCCTATTTATTAGTTGATCTTCATAGAAGACCTAAAACTGCTGCAAAAACGAAGGTATGTAACGTTCAGCCGCGACCTTTGCGCTTGCGCAGCCGCCTTGTAAATATAGTTTAGTGTCACGGCAAGGCAGCTGATCACTAGTAGGTACGACATACAAATATAGACATACGCACATATATGTGTCTGAATCTGTATGTAACTCTGTGTGTCTGTTAGGCTTTCATGCCCAAACCATTGTACTAATCTTGATAAAATTTGGTGCACACATAGATTAGTGCTTGGGAATGGACATACACTATGTTTAATCGCGATAACCATCATCCACGCGGGGAAAACCGACGGTAATCACTAGTATTTTTACAACTAGACTTTTCGGTCCCAAGTAGCAATCTAATTTATTGTCAACATAGTGTTATTTCATGTCATCCTTTAGTTACCTTTATATAATACCTATGGGAAATATGGTATATGTCCCTTCTATTCTACTGCGTCAGGAAAAAGTAATACAAAAAGTAGCGAAAGTACGTATAGAGCACAAAAAGCATGATAGACATAAATATTATGAAGAAGACAATGAAGCAAGCCTTTTTGCGCCACATAGTCACAAGTCTTAAATTTAATCAAACACCCGTTGTGCTGCGAAAACAATTTTACACCTCACTAACATTTTTTTCTTCTATACGCATCTAAATCATACCCTAACTAGAGAACACAATAAAAAAAATCACGTACGCGTACGTTATTTCTAATTCACAAGACGTACCCACGTTTTTTATTCACGGAAGACAGCGCTTAAAAAATAATGATCGTCACCCCACATTAAAAGAGGGGTGATGATACATTTTTTTCATTTAGACGAAATAAATAAATATATTTTATCTATTTAGAGCAGTATTTCTTTTGTGTTTCGGTCTTAAAAACGCCCCTCCAATAAGCGTTCCGAAAGATCTATCGGATTAACCACTCTGTTAAAACCCGGAACAAAAATTTTTTGAACGACTTTAACCCTTGCGATGATGGTGTAAGCCGTTGGGAAAATAAAGCCGCCGGCAAACTAAAGTTTGTCTAAATAATAACAGTTATATAGTATTTTATTGATACGATAATTTTTTGATTTGATCCTATAATATATACATGTGATGTGATAATTGAGTTGGAGAAGATTGTACAAATTCTTTATGTGAAGTTTTGAATATTATCACCGTTAATGGTTTGTGTTTCAGACCATATTTTATGTAATTTGCATTTACATAACACTGTTAAACCGCCTGTGGTTTTGTCAATAACATGTATTATGTTTTACTAGATTTATTTACTGTCAATATAATATAAAGCAAGGGGCTGTTATGTTATCCTAAATGACTAATTGTGACTATATCGTCTTTATGGTGGTGTGAAAATTTTAACCATACTTACTCTTTAAGAAATTTTTGAAATTAAATTGGTATACTTGATTCTTTTTCTTTTTATTGATTACCATTTGTGTTAAGTGTAAAGTTAATACTTCTTAAGACACATTGCCAGAGTATTTATGGGTCAGTTACACTAAAATATTTATCGCTGGACGAGCTGCGTGTCCAGTACAAATGTATCTTTAGGGTGATGTCGGGACTACCACGTTTCTGTAACGCGTCGGAGACGGTTGCGCAGAATGAGACTAACTGTTTCCACGCCATCATTCGCACTGCATCGCTGGCACGCAGAGTACAGGAGAGTGACAACAGCATCCTAAAAATAGTAGCGTAGAGTATAGATTCTCCAATTATTAAATTCCTTGTGAGAAGGGCGATCAGTTAGGAGCACAGTTCTGCCTTAGGTCCCCTCGCAAAAATAAAAGACATAGTAATTGAGATAATTCAAAATGAATAATAGATCCCAAGATTAATTTATAATAATGTGCACTAACCCTTATCTAACTCGTTACTAACACAATGGATCAATGTTTTCTTCGATCCGATCATAAATCAGAAATATTCTTAAGCTACTAAGCTGTAATGCTTATTAAGATCTGATGTAATTAAGTTTAGGAAAGTGAAGAAGACAGTAGTTTACATAAGACAAAGAAAACCGTATTACCGTTTTTACATTATTTTCAAATTTAACGGTCAAATACCTACCTAAGAATATAATTTAAGCTGATTAAACGTATTAACACTTAGTACTTCGGCTTAAATTTAATACTTGACATTTAGCTAAAGGTTAGGCGTGTGCCATCAGCAACATCTGCCAACGGTCGTAATTACTTGTTACTATTTATGGTCTAGCTTATTTTTTTATTGCCTAAGTGTCGTGACACGCGTCAAACGGGTTAAACGGTTTCTTGAAACTGTCCATTTACTTGATAACTGGCAAATATTGCAAAGAATAAGTCGTTTCTTTGTTTTTAAAAGTAGGTATAATACATTGTTTGAATGGAATGGAGAATTTTGCTAATAGGGAATTATAGGCCAATATTGTCCAATATT
The DNA here is from genome assembly GCA_963662185.1 of Eilema griseolum. NCBI lineage: Eukaryota > Metazoa > Arthropoda > Insecta > Lepidoptera > Erebidae > Eilema > Eilema griseolum. The sequence goes on from OY759232.1 coordinate 4,294,138, forward strand.
GTCAAAAGTTTTTGAAAGGGTTATGTACAATAAATTAGAAAATTTTCTGACATCATGTGACATCCTAAAGAATGAACAATTTGGGTTCAGAAAAGCTAACTCTACGACACTAGCATGCTTCTCACTAACTAAACAGGTAATGGAAAGTCTTAATGACAAATCTAAAATAGTAGGTCTTTTCCTAGACATGTCCAGGGCTTTTGATTTTGTCTGTCATGAGACCCTATTAAATAAGCTTTTTTGCTACGGTATCGGTGGAAATGCGAATGAATGGATCAGGAGTTACCTTACGGAGAGAGTGTACAGAGAAAGTGTTGAAATATCAAGAATTTGTAAATTTGATCAGAAAGTGTTTAGATCTGAATATAAACAAAATAATTATGGCACCCCCCAAGGGAGTATACTAGCACCGTTACTGTTCTTGACGTACATCAATGATCTCCCTGACGCGACTAACAAAAATTGTATATTATTTGCAGACGATACGACACTAATAATTAAGGGTGACAATAAAACAAATTTAGAAAATGAAATATACAATGCACTTAATGATATTACAAATTGGTTGAAGCGAAATAATTTAAAAATAAATATGGCCAAGACAAATATAGTTCAATTCCAAACAGTAAACTCTAAGATTTGTTCCGCGTTCGCCTCGCGAAGTTTTGCCCCACATAAAAAGTTCCGTGTTCGTCCTACATTTTATTCCTTTTTAGCCCCACACGTAATATTTATTTGGAATTTAATATTTTATTCTTGTTTCGTCCTATTTTCCTTTCCTTATTCGCCTCGAATATTTTTAGAGTGCAAATTAATACAATTTTAGTACAGACAGACTGCAAAGTTCTTAAAAACAAAAGTTAATATTAATTAGTTCATATTTTTGTCCCAGTTTCTTCAAACTTATGAGCAGGTAAAAACTTAAACAATAAATCGGAGAGAATAATGCAAGCCTTTTTTTCAAGGCCAACAAAATGACCAGTAAGGGAGATGGCCGAGTGACTAGACATTGCAATATGTAAGCAATATGAATATTACTCATTCGTTAGTTTTTTTTTATACCACTTAGTTGGCAGACAAGCACACGACCCACCTGATGGAAAGTAGTTACCGTGGCCTATGGACGTCTGTAACACAAGAGGAGTCACAGTCGCGCTGCCAACCCTGTAAGTACAGAGTTTCTGTGCCGTCAGTAGAAGACAAAGCAGGACAAGCCTTTAGTCTTCCCACTGACAGCACAAATTCTCCAGTGAGCTCTGGCTACCCTACTCACCGCTGGGAACACAACACGAAGTTATTATAACCGCGGCATTCTGTAGGGCGGAGGTACTTCCCCAGTCGGACTGCTCAATCGGGCGAAAATACCGCTGTGTCCTACCTCCTTACAATTTTCTGTGGTTTGTGTGTGATTTATGAAATAGTTAAAGTGGAGGGTGTTTTAACGAGTTGAATACGGTAAGTCGTAATTATTAAAATTAATATTTAAATATTTAAGAGCGTATATTCCTTTTCAAAACGTAACCGTATTTATTGGCAGTTTGTTCTTTAAATGAAAACCACGATTTCAATTATATAAGTTTTAGAGTGTTTCGAAAGGTAAGTAAAATGGCGAAATAATAAAAATGGTACAGTGTCGTGGACATGTTTAAAAAGAAAGTGTAAAGGTGGACTGGACTAATTACTAGTATCAACAATCAAGTGAGTAAAATATTGCAACACAATATTTGTAAACTCATTTTGGCAAGCAAAGAAATAAAAGAAGAATTTTTTCGTTGTAAGCAAGATGCTACATTTGCAGATGGCATACCTGTCACATCTATTTATAATGAAAGTTTAATAAGGCTGAAGAATTAAGGTACAGATTTGGTTGAAGCTTTACCTGAATTTTCTAAAATCAAGACAAGTCTGTACAATGCGAGAAATAAAACACAAAATATTAAGAAGTCAACGTTTAAAACTGCGTCTGAAGTTCAAATACCAGAGATCTATAAAGATTTTTTACTTTTCGACTACGGGTATAAAAATTCAAGAATATTGGCATTTGCTGATAAAGAAATCAAAAAATGTGTCCAAAATATAGATCATTACCTAGGAGAGGGTATTTTTTAATACGTTGTTAATCCTAAAAAGGATAAAAGGAAACGACTTACGAAACTATATTTACACTAATTGAAGCACAAATTCCTGATTGGTATTCAATTTCGTTTATATCGGACTATGAAAAAGCAGCTATTAATGAAATAAACAGCTTATTCACAAACATAATAAGTAAAGGTAGCTATTTTCACTTTACGCAGGCATTATGGAAGAAAGCCAAAGAACTTGACAAAAAAAAGATTTTATAGAAAGCATATTGCCCTATGTTCCGCACTTGCTTTGTTACCAGCACAGCATAAATCTGACGGATGGTTGTATATTATGAAAGATTGCCCTAAAAACAACAGCATGGACAAGTTTAATGATTACTTTATTTTATCCTGGCTTGATAATAACTACATGAAAACTAAATATAATAAGTTTTTAAAAGTAGGTAAGGTAAGGCTCTTTGTTTAGACGATATTGACGGAGATAAAACTATTAATGACTCCATATTATCAATGGTTTTAAGTTATATTTCTGTGAATATTTTATTTTTATATTGTATTTTAGAATTAAGAAGGTAAGTATTAGAAAACAAATAGTAAATCATAAATGGTTCCAATTTGAGTATAAAGTTAATTTGTTAACTGTTTACATTTGATTTACGTTCAAAATACATACATCTAAGTAAAGTAATTATTAAATGTTTAATTATTATGTATATTGTTGATATTGCACTATTTTATAACTTAAATAGTAAGGTATCTTATAATTACATTGTTGATTTTGCACTGTTGTTAAAAACTATACTAGTTAATTCCTTAGCAAACCTTCTGTGATTCAAATTGTGATTAATAATTAGTAGATTATATAGTAAACGTTCTGTGATTCTGATTGTCATTTATAATCAATAAATTTATTAAAAAAATTGTTATTAAAAAATATGACTGATGAAGTGGTTTTATTTTTATTACCTTTGCATGAGAAATGTTTACTCGTAGCTTGTTTTAATTAAAATGGGAACTACTTAAATACAGATGTCTGATCACAAACTAGGTAAGTTACTATGGTAGACATTGTGATGGGCGCGGATTCATACTTGGTATTGGAGAAACATAAGTCGAAAACTATAATAAATATTATGATTAAAATATAGTATTTAGAAAACTGACAAAGATACTTATACGTTTCTAACTTCCTGCATTAGATCAACTCTACCCAGACAACAAAATAACCATCTTACCTACTATTTAAGATTTGTCTTGAATGAAAACCGAAACCACACACTTTGGCCTAGCGTACGTTTGCATATTTAACCAATACACCAACAGGCCTTTCATTACAATATTACAACACATTTAAATTTGCTTTACTAACCATACTTTGGTCGGTACTATGAAGTAGGACGAAACAAGAATCAAATTTAATGTGGGGCAAAAGAAGAATTCTTTGGAATGTAGGACGAACAAATGGGGCCAATGTGGAACAAACCAACTCTAAATCTCCCAAACTTCAAATATGTTTTGAAAACTGTAAGCTCTCCAATACAAATGAGTGTGTATTTTTAGGCATAACGTTGGATCAGTTTTGTAGCTGGAAACCACACATAGTGAAAGTACTACATAAAATAGACCGCTTCGTCTTCGTATTGAAAAAAATTAGACAAACTGTTAATATTGAGGCAGTTATTACAGCCTATCACGCGTACGTATCTTCAATAATAAGATATGGTCTCATAATCTGGGGTAATTCCGTAGATGTCGATCGAGTCTTCAAAGCACAAAAAAAATGTATTCGTGCAATGTGTGGAGCAGACTTTCTCGATAGTTGTAGGCCATTGGCCAAGACTCAAAATACTGCCTCTACCATGTCTCTATATCTTAGACATATGTGTTTTTGTGAAAAAACATATAGAATTGTTTGAGAAGTTCAGCGACAGAGAAAACAGTCGAACTCGGCATAAGAATAAATTATGTTTACCTTTGATAAGGCTAGAGTTATTTAAGAAAAATGTGTATTGTATGTGTGTAAAAATATATAATCATTTGCCGAACAATGTTGCTGAACTACCTGTAAGATTATTTAAAAGGACACTGTTTGAAATGTTATTAAATAAAAATTATTATGACGTACATGAATATTTAAATGACAAATTTATAGAATGACACTTGAACATAAATATGTAACGATGTTAATTAATAATAATAATAAATACATAATGGTAATGATTATAGATTTAATGTAGATTTAAGAAATTGACAAATGTATTAAATTTGCACGCCATCACATGGCAGAATATGAGCGAACTACACTATGTTATTATACCACCTCTATACACCATGTTCTAGCAAATAAATGAATTTGATTTGATTTGATAGGTCGTCAGCATTGAAGGGTTAACATTAATAGAATAGAATCATTGTACATCAATAAAAATTACAATAATTTTTAATTTGTTCTTTTTGGTCTAATCGGTCTCTCTACCTCTAAGGTTCGCTGGAAGAAAAAATTGAGCTAAGTCAAAATCACTAGTATTTCCGCTAACCCCACCAGCTAAACTAAATTGCTTGTGTTAAGAGTGGATTCACGTCAGTAGTGTAGAAGCCGGGATTCGAATCCAGGACCCCTTGATCTGAAGGCCGACTCTACCTTTACCACTCAGCAACCCTGGCTTCCCAATGTGAATCAAAGTGCGTGATAAATTAGACCGAGGTGCCATTCTTTGCCGCCGTATTTCTTTATGAAAACCATCCCATCAGCTATTTTGAAAAGTAAGATCTGAACCTGCAATAAGCATTTTGTGGTAAGCTCTGAATCTAAGATACTGCGTACCTCTCGAATTATAATCCAGCGAAGTTTTTTTTTTCTAGATGCCAAATCTTCATCACCATTCACACAATTGAAATTTAAAGCTTGTAACTTAAATCACCGAACCATAAACCATAACTAAAATTAAAAAAAAAAACAGTGTCATCGAAGAGTCGTTAACGTGAGACCAAAGCTTAAAACCGTAATCCCCCAAACCGAGGGAGGTCGGGGGTCAAACATAGTTGATTTATTTGTCAGTGCACACCTTGGGGACGACCTGTTTGTACGTATTGGGAATATAGTTAAAGTAATTTATTTTAGGTGTATAATAGATTTTGACATAGAATAAAAACTGGTTAGATAGATATGACACATTTTAAAATTAGAATGAATACCGTGAAACCTATACTTCATTTGGTTAGGTACTAAACGTAAACTTCTCTTTAATTTGTTTGATTTAAAAAAAGAACAGTTTACTAATATTTTTCCGTTTAGAAACTCTTTTTAAAGATTAAAAACCACTAGTTAGCCAGTTAGTTAGCCTAGTTTATTTGTTTAATATGTGTATAAGTATATAACATACGTGCATATAATCATAAAGGGTTAGGCAGAGGTGAATTAACACGCACATTTCGCCTATCATTAAATTCAGCCCCACGTAATAGGGAGTGAGCCTATTGCCGTCTACCGTGCACTAATTGTTGACTCAAGCCATGTTTTTAAGACTGAGTCTGGGCTCTATATATCTGTCTGATGTTAAACAACCCTATACCTTACTCGTCTTATATGACACCGCATGGGAAGAGATGATATTTTTATTCTTACTATGGTGGTGGTCCAAATTCTACACTGCCGGGAACTGCCTAACCCTAACCTACGCTCCCGAACCCTCCCTAATCGCTCAAGACCTAACGACACAGTGAGGTTGATCTGCATCAATAACTTAACGACATAGTTCGGATACAATCACCATTAGAACGATTTTAAATACAGCAAAATCCTCAAGAAACTTGGTGGCACAAATTTGTCTCAAGTTTCGACCGGGTAGGTACCACCGTGCACTATTGCGAAAAACCCTCCATAGCAATTCAATCTCGGTTGGATTGTGTTTAGGGGTCAGCATGTGCATAGCCGGGCAGAGGTGGTGGTTGTCGCAGCACTAGTGGGACCAGTGGGTCTTGGCGTAGTCTAGTGGGGATGGCGCGGGGCGATGCGCCGAACAGGGAGACCTGTAGAAACGGTGGTGCCGCTGGCCGCCCGCGGTATAGTACAGGGGCCCAACTGGGGTTAACCACCTTGGGAGGCTGCCTCACCAGGCCGCGCATAATCCCGATATGGTTCGTCGTGCCGGTTGGTGACCGGATTTGGGAGCCCGGCGACCATACTCGGGGGGGTACGGGGGCCCTTCCGTTCGGCGCGTCGGCTCTCGCCATGCCTCACATTCATAGATAAAACCAATATCCCGCGCTTTGTCACATGGTGCTGCGGCGGCAATCACTTCTTTTTTTCACGCCTTCTCCCACCCAAACTCATGGCAGCGCAATTTATAGAAAAAGGCAACACAGCGGCTCGTCACACTCCCAAAAGCTTGCTATTTGAGGTGGAGTCCACTAACATCTGTGGGCTCCATGCAAACCTCAACGCCGTCCACCAACACCTAGAGACGGCGAAACCTGCCATGTTTTTTCTAACGGAGACGCAAATACACCGCCCTGACGACACGACCTACTTGCTCTACCCTGGCTATGTTCTTGAGGAAAGTTTTCGTGCAAAAGCCGGGGTGTGCGTGTTTGTTAGGGCGGATGTTTGCTGTCGCCGTTTGCGCTGCCTAGAGGACCCATCCTTCTCCGTCCTTTGGGTACACGTAGACCATGGCCCTACGAGTCAGATCTATGTGTGCCTCTACCGTTCCCATACAGGAGATGCTGAGACAACTCGACTCTTTGAATATCTGAGTCAGGCGGCAGATGATGCGCAGGAGCGATTTCCGAATGCCGAAATGGTATTCTTGGGGGATTTTAACGCCCACCACGAGATCTGGTTGGGCTCCTCCAAAACAGACCATGCGGGAAGAGCCGCCCACGCATTTGCTCTGGCGCACGGCCTGACCCAATTGGTGCACGAGGTCACTAGGATACCAAGAAGGTCGGGCCAAGCACCTTCTCTGCTAGACCTTCTGCTGACGAGTGATCCGGACCGGTACAGTGTATCGGTGCGAGCCGCGTTAGGCAACTCTGACCACTGCCTGGTCTGTTCCACGGTGCCTATTATGGCGCCCCCACGACCCGTGCAGGGGAAGCGGCGTCTCTGGCACTACTCGTCAGCGGACTGGGATGGACTTCGTGACTATTTTGCGTCCATCCCGTGGGTTGAGCGCTGCTTTGAAGGTAAGAACCCATCGGATTGTGCTACTGCTGTCGCCGGTGAGATCGGTCTGGGTATGGAATACTATATCTCATACACCGATGTCACCGGTGACCGCGGGGTGCGCCCTTGGTTCGGGCGCGAGTGCGCGGAAGCTGTTGAACAAAAACAGTCTGCGTACCGCGCTTGGGTAAGGGCGCGCGCCACGCGCCATCCCAATCTGGGCCACTTCAAGGCGGCGTACAACAGAGCCACAAAGGTCTGTAGAAGGGCCTATGTCAGAGCGGATGCCCTGCGCATAGCGCGGCTTGGTCAAGAGCTAGTGATGCATCCCACGGGAAGCCGTGGCTACTGGCGACTGGCTAAAGCCGTGCAAGCCAACTTCTGTCAGCCTTCGCTGCCTCCGCTGCGTAACCCTGATGGATCCCTGGCCCATGAGTCGCAAGAGAAGGCAAATCTGCTGGCTAATCTCTTTGCGGCCAACTCCCGAATCGATGATTGTGGTACGCAGCCACCAACACTACCCGACAGTGACCACGCGATGCCTGATATCCATATCAGGCAACGCGATGTCCGTGCAGTGCTGCAATCACTCGATGTCCGGAAAGCCAGTGGTCCGGATGGTATTCCAGCGGTAGTTTTGAAAAAATGTGCAGCGGAGTTGTCTCCAATGCTTACGCGCCTGTACCGGCTATCCTACAGTTCGGGTACAGTGCCTTTGCCTTGGAAAGAGGCGAATGTTCAGCCGATTCCCAAGAAGGGGGATCGCTCGGAGCCAGCCAACTATCGACCCATAGCCGTCACCTCAGTGCTGTGCAAAGTGTTTGAGCACATAATTAACAAACAGCTCATGCGGCACCTAGAGGATCACTCCTTAATTAATGACCGGCAATATGGCTTCAGACCGAAACGGTCAACGGGTGATCTTCTAGCATACGTTACCCATCTTTGGGGTGAGGCTATGGACAAGCACGGCGAGTCACTGGCAATTAGTCTTGACATCGCCAAAGCTTTCGATAGAGTCTGGCACAAATCGCTTCTTTCTAAGCTACCTGCCTTTGGTCTGCCTTCTAGGCTGTGCAACTGGGTTGCTAGCTTCCTGCAGGGGCGCCGTATTCGCGTCCTTTGTGACGGACGAGCTTCAGAGTTTCTGCAGGTTAATGCTGGCGTGCCCCAGGGGTCCGTCTTATCACCCACTCTCTTTCTTCTGCATATCAACGACATGCTGTCTACCGGCAATGTTCATTGTTATGCAGACGATAGCACTTTACATGGGAGTTATCATGGACATCCAGCGGCCAAGCAGTCAGATATCGCAGAGAAAAGGCAGCTTCTTGTCACTGAGCTTGACGGGGTCCTGAATCACATTTCTCAATGGGGCTCTGAGAACCTGGTTGAGTTCAGTGCCAAGAAGACGCAGGCATGTGCGTTTACAGCAAAAGTATCTTCTTTCCTTCCCCTCCCCACTCTTCAGAGCACGCCACTGCCGCTGCAGGACAATCTCAATATCCTAGGTATGGATGTACGCTGCAACCTGAATAACAAAAACTACATCGAAAGCATCATCAAAACAGCCTCACGAAAACTCGGAGTCCTGAACAGAGTGAGACGATTTTTCACGCCGGAGCAGCGGTGTCTTCTATACAAGACACAAATTCGCTCCTGTGTGGAGTACTGCTCGCATCTCTGGGATGGTTCAGCAAAGTACTTACTAGATGCTCTCGACAGGTTGCAGCGACGTGCGATCCGCATCATTGGGAATCCCGAGATCACGAACACCCTAGAACCTTTACAGCTGCGTAGAGATGTTGCGTCCATGGCTGTATTTTACCGTCTGTACCATGGGGAGTGTTCTGATGAGCTCTTCCAATTAGTCCCACCCTCCCCTTTCCTACACAGGACAACGCGTGCAGGTCTTAGATGTCATCCGCACACGGTGCAAAACATCCGATCAAGAACCAAGCGGTTCGGAGACTCTTTCCTCTGTCGCACCATTAAGGCCTGGAATTCATTACCAGCTCACGTGTTTCCTTCTTCCTACAGTCCCGGGTCCTTTAAGCGGGGCGTGAAAAAGCATATGATAAGGCCGTCAAGCTGAGTGTCACCATTGTCACAGGGCATGTGTAAGTAATGGTGACCCTCTTTTCTGGGATTTTGCCTTCAGCTTACCATCAGGCAAGGCGAAGTCCAATTGACGTGTCCTATATAAAAAAAAAAAAAAAAAAAAAAAATGGCCTCAATACCTACTAACGATCGTTCGAACTAAAGGTACGTACCAAATATTAGAATAATCAGTCAACAGGAAGGGCGAGTAACTTGTTAAGATCATTTTGAATATTTTGCAAGTCAAGATCAATCTGATGTCGACTGTACTTAGGAGAGGACAACCTATACTATTAAAAAAGTAGCTTTCTTCTTTTTTCTTTTTTTTATACAACTTAGGTGGCAGACAAGCACACGGCCCACCTGATGGAAAGTGGTTACCATGATCTATGAACGTGTGTAACACCAGTGGAGTCACATCGGTGCTGCCGACCCTGTAAGAACAGAGATTTTGTGCCGTCAGTGTAGAGGACAAAGCAGGACAAGCCTTTGGTCGTCCCACTGACAGCACAAAAACTCTCCAATGAGCTCTTCTTTCTTTCTTTGATTCTCAATTGTACACAAGAAAATAATACATCAACTGGCAATCACAAATACATCTTGATGTACAAAGGCAAGCTTAACTCAATATTGAGTTTTCTCCCAGCAATTCTTTGAGGGAATAAAAGTGCAAAAAAAAAACAAAAAAAAAACAAGTGTACAACAGCAGAGAAAATACATATGTTACAGAAATACTTACTAAGAATAAAAATATCAAACATATACAATAAATACAGCAGACGTATTATATATATACTGATTTATATATAATTCAATTACACAAATATACAATAAATAATACATTTATATAGCTTATCTAATTAACTATTAATAAAAATGTAGCAACACTACTGAGTTCAGTTGATAAATTTAGAGAAGTCATAAAGGACTTAAGTTTTACAGATCATAATCTCAAACAATCAAATAATCTATTTCATTTATTCAGTTCCCCACATAAAGAGTTACATATACATACATATAATCATGCTTTTATCCCCGGAGTGTTAGACAGAAGTGAATTATCACCCAAGAGCACATGTTAACGTCAAAATTTTACAATTATGTCAAGAAATATTATAAGAATGTTGAATAATATAATAAACCATTGGGAAATGATTCTTTCGCTGGTTCGGTAATCTCTTCTTGTGCATATTTATAACAACATAAAGATTCCGGATAGAAAGATAGATAGATAGATATATAATCCATTATTGTACACCAATAGATTACAGTAGAACTTGTAGGTAGCATGCATACAGTTTTACGTACAATGCCTTATCGCTGGAAGCGATTTCTTCCAGGCAACCTTGGATTCGATTGTTATTAGGTGAAATGTAAAAAAACTTGTTACGACAACATGATTTCTACTCTATTCTAATTCCATTCTCTTTTTTATCCATAATCCAGTTCTGTTTACAAATTCACGTAACCTAATATGCTCGAATCAAAAGTATTCTTTGCTAATCTAGTGACCCCTGAACTTCAAGCAAAATATTTTCTTAGTAACAATACCGTCGAAATCAAGTTTCTATTGCTAATTTCCCACTTCAGTTCCCACTCATTGTAACTTCATTTAATATAAAGTTGCATATACACATGCGACTTGTTACTCGTGTTAAGTTACGGCCCTCGGCAACAAACGGGCTGCTCGAGTGTCGAGTCCGTAAATTCCCATAACAGCAATGTATTGTTGACGAAAATAAATCAACATTTACATGAACCGAAAAAAAACTAGTTTAGTCTTCGAAAAAATAGAAGGGCGAAGCATTGTCGTCTTCGCTCCGTTTTCGCACACGGAAGTTCCCGGTCGAAGAATACGCATTTTTAGATAACAATGCAACAATGCAAGGACTGACAATGGGTAGAACGAGAGCAGTCTCATTGTGCGGGGAGCAGCTGATCCTTGGTAATACATTAGTTAGAAATGCAAAGACGTAACGGTGATTCAATTTTCCGTATATTGAGCGCTCCAGTTTTACCTTGAGTTATGGGCAGTGTGCACCCACTTTTATGCCGCATCTGCCTATTTTATTCTTTTTTAAATAACTTTTGTAGAATTTTTTTTTCGGTAGATCCGAATTTGAGAAGAGGATACCTACAGAATACTTATTTGAATACTTATTTATTTTTAATTGTTAAGTTAACATATAGATAAATTTATGGCAGTCATGGACAGACAAGATGTGATTTCTATAAGGAAATAGAATTGTATTAATAAGAAAGACGTCCTCTGCCAACTAAAATACCTCAAACTCTGAACAACTCAAATGCAACACTTTTTTTTTTATTTTTTTTTATACCACTTAGTTGGCAGACAAGCACACGGCCCACCGTGGCCTATGGACGTATGCAACACCAGGGGTGTCACACTCGCGCTGCCGACCATGAAGAAACCTTCTGATGCCCCTCTTGAAGAACCCCATATTGTAGGCGCTTGGGAAAACCGCAGCAGGGAGGTCATTCCACAGCTTGAGTGTGCGTGGGATGAAGTTTCTTTCATACCGCACAGTGCGTACCGTCTCAGGTCGCAATGTGTGGGGATGAATTCCCTGCCTATGGCGAGAGGTGCGATGATAGAATGTAGCTACGGGCATCATGTCAAACAATTCATCTGAGCACAAACCATTGTATAGGCGGTAGAACACACACAGTGAGGCAAAATCCCTCCTAAGGCTAAGAGGTTCCACTCTACCTGTGAGTATGGGATTGTCAACCAGCCTCCATGCCCGTCTTTGCAACGAATCGAAGGGGTCAAGCTGGTATGCAGGTGCTCCAGCAAAAAGGTGACAGCAGTACTCCATGTGAGGCCGGACCTGTGCTTTATAAAGAAGGAGTTGCTGCCCCGCAGTGAAATACTGCTTCGCCCTGTTGAGCACTCCGAGCTTTCTTGATGCCAACTTAACCTTGTCCTGCAAATGACTTCGGTATTGGACGTCACTGGAGATATCGACACCAAGGATCCCGATACTCGGGGAGATGGTAAGCGGTGTGCCCAGGAATTGCGGCGCTACAATGAATGGGGTTTTCTTAGCGGTGAATACACATACTTGTGTCTTAGTGGGGTTGAATTGGACCAGGTTTAGTCGACCCCAATCGGACACTCCAGAGAGAGTAGTCTCGATTTCAGACACAAGTTGTTCGCGACTCTTCTCCACCTCGGACTGAGGGATATTTGCACGGCCCGTGTAACACGTGTCCCCGGTACTGTCGTCCGCATAACAATGAATGGAGCCATCAGACAGCATGTCATTGATATGCAGCAGAAACAGCGTCAGAGACAACACGGAGCCTTGTGGGACACCAGCGTTTATGTTCATGCGGTCCGAGCAGCTGCCGTCAACGACGGCTTGGATGCTTCTGTTGGACAAAAAGCTGGAGATCCATTCGCACAATCCCTCGGGGAGTCCATAATATGGCAACTTCGTAAGAAGACCTTTGTGCCAGACCCGATCGAAGGCCTTCGCTACATCGAGGCTGACCGCTAGTGCCTCACCGCGACTCTCGATGGCTTGCGCCCACCGGTTTGTGAGATACACAAGAAGGTCACCGGTAGAGCGACGGTGGCGAAAACCGTACTGTCGGTCGCTCAGTAGATCGTTTCCTTCAAGGTACCTCAGGAGTTGTGTATTAATAACACGCTCCATAACCTTCGAGAGAAGGGAGGTTAAAGCGATAGGCCTGTAATTGGTCGGATCCGTCCTGTCACCTTTCTTAGGTACAGGGTGCACGAATGCAGTCTTCCACGAGGCCGGGACCTGCCTCGCGGAGTATGAGAGTGCGAAAAGGCGTGTAAGTACAGGGCACAGCTCGGGGGCACAGTGCTTAAGCACCATCGCCGGTATACCGTCCGGCCCACTCGACTTCCGGACATCTAGGGACTTAAGCTCGCGCCGGACCACCCGTTGTGTGATTTTAATTTCGGTCATCGAAGCACCACAGTTGGGGATGATGGGTGGTTCGGCGTTCCCGTCGTTCATAGTCGAGTTTGACGCAAAGAGATTACCCAAAAGATCGGCCTTCTCCTTAGCGCCATGGGCCAGACTACCGTCGGATTTTTGCAGCGGCGGAAGGCAAGACTGGCAGAAGTTTCCCTCAGCAGCTTTAGCGAGCGACCAAAATGCACGACTGCCAGATGGGTAGCGCGCAAGCCACTCGCCAATTCTGCCGATGAACTCAAACTTCGCACTAGACGTTGCCTTTTTACTGGACCTTGAAGCAGCATTCAACTTCCGCTTCACTTCAGCGATGTTCGGATCCTTATTGGCAAGAGCCGTGGTCCAAGCCTTGTATGCAGATTGCTTGCGGTCTCTAGCTTCCCTGCAAGGCCTATTAAACCACGGGCGTTTGCTCGCTCCTGTCGCGACCCAGCGGTTGGGGATGTAACATTCCATACCCACTAGAATCGCGTCAGCGACTGCAGTTGCACAGGAGCTTGGATCATTAGAAGAGAAGCAAAGCTGCCTCCACGGGTACGGCGCGAAGAATTCTCGCAGTCCATCCCAGTCTGCCGACTTGTAGTGCCACACATGCCGCCACTGAGGTGGCCGCGGTGGTTCAGGCCGCGCGAGTGTCACTTGCGCCCGGACGAGGCTGTGGTCCGAATTACCGAGAGGTGCTTCCACCCTTATGGAGTATTCATCCGGGCGCGTAGTCAGCAGAAGGTCCAGTATAGAGCTTCTGTGGGTCTCAATTTCTGGTGTTCTAGTGATAGAATGCACCAGTTGAGAGAGCCCATAAGTTAGAGCGAAGTCGTGAGCAGCCCTTCCCGCAAAATCAGTCCTAGGAGACCCCAGCCACTCCACGTGGTGGGCGTTGAAGTCCCCCAAGAATACTAATTCCGCAGTGGGGTACTGCTCAGTTACGCTGTCCGCCGACCACTGCAGATGCTGAAACAGTTGAGCCGTGCCCAGGTCACCGCTATGGGACCTGTAAAGGCACGCATAGATACGGGTGTGGCCACCGTGATCTATGCGTACCCATAAAGTTGACAGGTCCCTATCCTCAAGACCATGGAGACGGCGGCAGCAAATATCATCCCGGACGTACAAGCATACCCCGGCGCGACTCATAAAGCTATGCTTGAGTTTGTACCCGGGGTACATTAGGTAGGCTGTATCGGCCGGGCATGATATTTGCGTCTCCGTCAGAGAAAGCAAGGTAGGCTGCGCGGTCTCTAAGTGGAGATGGACCGCGTTAAGGTTGGAGTGTAGGCCCCTGATGTTGCAGAAATCCACATTCACTGTGAATGATGGTGCCGCTGTGGTAACGTTTCTCTTGCCTTTTCTGCTTTTCATGTTTGAGATGGGGGGAGGGGGGGTAGAAGGTAAAAAGAGATTCTGTGCCTCCAGTGTAGAAGACAAAGCAAGGTGTCCTACCCCACAGACAAGTTGGGGTTGTGTGACTGGCTGGCGCGATGGGCGGAAGGGCCCCCGGTCCCCTCCCAGATACTGAAGCCAGGTCCACTCCGGTCTCCTCCTCCGGCATGGCTACAGCACCGGGAACTTTACACAACAGCAACTGGTTCAGCCTCCTGGGGCGGAGATTAAGTAATCCCCAGGTTCGGGAACCGTACAGCCTGCGGGCGGCCAGCGGATAACCGTTTCACCGGGTCTCCCTGACCACCACGCCAACATTTCACGCCCCCACCAGTCAGTGGGGTCAATTTAAGCCTTTGGTCTTCCTACTGACAGCACAGAACCTCTCCAGTGAGCTCTGGCTACCCTACTCACCGCCGGGAACACAACACAAGGTTATTATAACCGGGGTATTCTGTAGGGCGGAGGTACTTACCCAGACGGACTGCTCAATTTTGGACGGGAGATACCGTCATGTCCTTCCTGCAAAAACTATAGACGTGACACTTGTTGCCAGCTCCCACTCTAAATAATAGTAGGTATATAAGATCTAGCAAATAACCAAACGGTGGTATTTCAATTATCCTCCGCAATATGCCCCTTTTACAGGAACGTTTCATAAATAAGATGTATGGCAAATCGATATCTTTTCATGCATGGGTCTAAATGTATCGGATTTACTACCGAATACTTCAAAAACCATCACGGAAAACATTGAAGTTCAGCTGCATCTTAGTTGGACTACAAGTCGACTCTGAGTTGCGAAAGGGGTTATTTTTTTTTAATTAACTTAACTGCCAATTCAGTAAAATAATTTTATAATTTAATTCACATTTCCCTATTGTCACCAACTAATATTATAACAGCAGACAGATTTCGTTCCGCGTGACATGCGCCGGCGCAGCGCCACCCAAAACGTGTCATTAGCGAGGGTCAGTATGTTAATATTTGTCAATCAAAAATTACATGTTGTCCAAAATGTCACGCCTACCACTCGCGTGACACCTGGCTCCACCTGGCACTGTATTAACATAATTGGGCCATGAATTAGTCACTTGATTTTCGCCGTTAATATTTTTGGATAGACTAATGACCTGATGGCACCTTGAATGGATGGCAAACGGCTCGGATGAAAAATCTAGATTGTCATTAAGACTGAAAAGCCAAATTCAATTATTTTCAATATCTAATAAGTTTCTCGTGTCGCGGTGTTTGTAGTTAAACTCCTTCGAAACGGCTTGACCGATTCTCATGAAATTTTGTGTGCATATTGGGTAGGTTTGAGAATCGGGCATCTATTTTTCATCCCCTAAATGTTAAGGGTAGTCCCACTCCTATTTTATTTTTTATTTTTTACATATACATTTTTAATTTTTTTATGATACAGCATTAGAAAATACGTGAATTTCCAACTCTCTACGATCAACCCCTTCTTTTCCATCGCGATTATAATTTTCATTGTCTACAACGCTTTCGATTATAAGTAAATCCCCGCACACTTATAGTACATAGTTATTTTTATTGAACTAAAAAAATATTTCCTAGAAATAATAAACATGGCAAAACGTTTGTCGGGTCAGCAAGTTGAATAATAAAAGTTTCTTATTGACGTTAATAATAATTGTTTACCAAAGAAGAAAGAAACATTGTCGACATCGTTAGCGTTTGGGGGGTTCGTATGCACGAATATGTATATTTACATTGGTCTGAGTGTTTCTATGTATAATATGTACGCATTTACAAAAAAAAAGTATCTAAGTATGTTTATCCGCATTCTAAACTCCATAACACAAGCTAGTTAAGCTATGCTTACCATGGGTCTAGATAGCGTTGTCTAGAATATTGTAGGATATTTATTTACTTATTTTACCTTGACTCTAAAACTTTTCATACGTATTAACATTCATGCTTGTAAAGAAGGACCTATGAAGGAATAGGTAGAGGTATTAACACCCACATTTCATCAACTACGATTTTCGTTCATAGTTCTCTTATAATGTAGTCCTAAAAGTCACGCCTCTTGCCTAATAGGGTAGGCAGAGATTACATGTTTCCACTTGCTATGACCCCAGCGTACCTCTTCGCTTCTTCTACTTTCATAATTCCAATACCCTTGACTTAGCCTTTCTTTAAAATTGCCTAAATTTGGTCGACAGTCTGTAGACTGTCGACCAAATTTAGGCAATTTTATTTTATTTTTATATTAATTTAGGCAAAAATAATTTGGGTCGATCTAGTTTTTTTTTTATACCACTTGGTTGGCAGACAAGCACACGGCCCACCTGATGGAAAGCGGTTACCGTGGCCTATGGACGTTTGTAACACCAGAGGAGTCACAGTCGCGCTACCAACCCTGTAAGTGCAGAGTTTCTGTGCCGTCAGTGTAAAAGAAAAAGCAGGACAAGCCTTTAGTCTTCCCACAGACAGCACAAATTCTACAGTGAGCTCTGGCTACCCTAGTCACCGCTGGGAACACAACACGAAGTTATTATAGCCGCGGTACTCTGTAGTCTCTAGACTCTGGAGACTAGATCGACCCTAATTATTTTTTATTAAATATAATCTGTAACTGACTTTACTAGTATTAACTTTAACCCCTCTAGCTAAGCTAAATTGCTTGTGTTAGGTGTGGGTTCACGTCAGTAAGTAAATGACCAGGATCCGAACGACCGACTTCTTAACCTCTTGCTACCCATACGCCAGGATGATCCGGCCTGGCGTCCTGTATGGATCGGAGAGATGGCCAGTAAAGGTGACGTATGAAAGACGGTTGCATGTAGCCGAGATGCGAATGTTGAGATGGATGTGTGGTGTGACAAGAATGGATAAGATTAGGAATATTAGAGGAAGTTTGAGAGTAGCACACCAATCACGGAAAAGTTACGAGGAAATTGATTGTCCTGGTTCGGACATGTAATGCGTAGGGATGAAAGTAATGTCGTAAGGAAGGCACTAACTATGGAATTGAATGGCTACAAGAGGAGAGGAAGACCTAAAATGAGGTCGATGAACTGTATGAAAGATGATATGGTTAAGAAGAGAATGAATGTTGAGATGACTGCAACTAGAGATGAATTGAAAAAGAACACATGTTGCGCCGACCCCAAATAAACTTGGGATAAGGGCAGGAGAATGATGAAGACCCATGCACTATCACTTAATCAAAGAAATCTGCATAATATGCCACCCAAAGAATTTTATATAGACTGAAATAGTCTAGTAATATACTAGAATTGTTAACCTTAACTTTGTAGTACAGCAATGAGCATACCTCTATGTAGTGTAGGCTTGCATTGTCTTCAGGTGTGTGCCTATCTCGTAATACATTAAAAGTCTCTAAGATCGTCCGCCTGTAGGACCCACGTCTCCATATAATCCCACCAAAGACCCTGCTGTCAACGTAATAAAGAGGGGATAACGTGATGAAAACGAAATATTACAATAATATTATGAGATCTGTTACAAATGACCAAACATAGCAGGCGAATTCTCGTAATTTATATATGTTAATAATTCAATTTCAAGGTAAACTCAATCGCTGCAATTTATTATGAATAATAATAATAATAATAATATTCCACAACATGCCGCGGCGGTGGCGCGCGTGGCGCGCCTCCCCGTTTCCGGGGACGAGCTGGGGACTCTATAGTCCCCACACCCGAGAAGAGGGCCAGATCGTGAGAGATGGCCCTGGGTCGGCCGGGGTGCGAGGGATATGCCTGTCAACCTCACCTTCGGCAACCAAAACGACTCACAGGCGGCGTGCGTTTTAGTCGGTTCGAGTCCGACATAACCTCCTCCACCGGCTCCGGTGGGGAGGTATCCGTGGGGATTTTGCGCACGTAAAAAAAAAAAAAAAATATTCCACAACTTTCCACACAACGCTATCTAGATCCATACTAAGTATGACTTAACTATCTTGTGTTATGGAATCTAGAATGCGGATAAACATACTTAGATAGTATTTTTTTGTAAATACATATACATATCATACACTGGAATACCCAGAGTAATGCAAATACCCGACTGGGGAAGTACCTACCTCCGCCCTACAGAATATCGCGGCTATAATAACTTCGTGTTGTGTTCCCAGCGGTGAGTAGGGTAGCCAGAGCTCACTGTAGAATTTGTGCTGTCAGTGGGAAGACTAAAGGCTTGTCCTGCTTTGTCTTCTACTGACGGCATAGAAACTCTGTACTTACAGGGCTGGCAGCGCGACTGTGACTCTTCAGGTGTTACAGACGTCCATAGGTCTCGGTAACTACTTTCCATCAGGTGGGCCGTGTGCTTGTCTGCCAACTAAGTGGTATAAAAATATATATATATATTCAAGCATACAAATATTTGCACTTAACGGGAACCAAACCCGCGCCTCCTGCGTCCTCAAAACGATAATTATTTCTATGAACATTGCGTAAATATTATGTTACAAACATTGATTTATATTGTTGCTATACAAACATATATTTTTTAACATTAGGAAGATTGACATTAAATTCCAATTGAACTTTGAACAAATATAAATTACGAATATTGACTGTCTGGCAGATCAGTGAGTAAGAGTATTAAGGGACTAGGCGCAGGTCATGTTAAGTCCTGGATATAGAATTTTCCTGTCTATATCTTTAGGATTAATATTGATTTTGTATGATTTACGGTGAGGCTGATATAGTTAATATGAGCTAAAAGCCTCTAAAAAAAATAAAGATTAAAAAAAAAAGAAATGAAACCACACGCCATCTAGTAAGTAATTAACACACTAGTAACCCCCAATGTATTAACTGGTAAATAAAAATATTTCTCTCTTTCTTTCTCTTCTCCTATCTTTGTCTAATATGTAGATGCTTTTTCTTTTGTTAACAAAGGTAACGCCATTTATATTTAATTCTGTTAAATTAGACTTAGGTGTCTTTTTTGTATACAATTTAGGTGGCAGACAAACACACGGCCCACCTGATGGAAAGTGGTAATCATGGCCTATGGACGTGTGCAACACCAGATTAGTTACAGTCGTACAGTACAGAGTTCACCATATTCACTGCCAAGAACACAATACGTGCTTATTATGGCCGTGGTATTCTGTAGGACGGAGGTCTGTACTTCCCCAATAGGACTACTCAATTGGACGGAAATACCGTCGTGTCTTACCTCCTACAAATCCTCATTAGATTATGGATCTTAAGTTCTACACAAACTTTTGCAGCCCGCTGCATTTAGATATATTTTTGGAGCCATCTATGCTCAGTAACCTCTGTAAACCCCTTCGGCGATTTATAAAAAAATATATATATATTCAAGCATACAAATATTTGCACTTAACGGGAACCAAACCCGCGCCTCCTGCGTCCTCAAAACGATAATTATTTCTATGAACATTGCGTAAATATTATGTTACAAACATTGATTTATATTGTTGCTATACAAACATATATTTTTTAACATTAGGAAGATTGACATTAAATTCCAATTGAACTTTGAACAAATATAAATTACGAATATTGACTGTCTGGCAGATCAGTGAGTAAGAGTATTAAGGGACTAGGCGCAGGTCATGTTAAGTCCTGGATATAGAATTTTCCTGTCTATATCTTTAGGATTAATATTGATTTTGTATGATTTACGGTGAGGCTGATATAGTTAATATGAGCTAAAAGCCTCTAAAAAAAATAAAGATTAAAAAAAAAAGAAATGAAACCACACGCCATCTAGTAAGTAATTAACACACTAGTAACCCCCAATGTATTAACTGGTAAATAAAAATATTTCTCTCTTTCTTTCTCTTCTCCTATCTTTGTCTAATATGTAGATGCTTTTTCTTTTGTTAACAAAGGTAACGCCATTTATATTTAATTCTGTTAAATTAGACTTAGGTGTCTTTTTTGTATACAATTTAGGTGGCAGACAAACACACGGCCCACCTGATGGAAAGTGGTAATCATGGCCTATGGACGTGTGCAACACCAGATTAGTTACAGTCGTACAGTACAGAGTTCACCATATTCACTGCCAAGAACACAATACGTGCTTATTATGGCCGTGGTATTCTGTAGGACGGAGGTCTGTACTTCCCCAATAGGACTACTCAATTGGACGGAAATACCGTCGTGTCTTACCTCCTACAAATCCTCATTAGATTATGGATCTTAAGTTCTACACAAACTTTTGCAGCCCGCTGCATTTAGATATATTTTTGGAGCCATCTATGCTCAGTAACCTCTGTAAACCCCTTCGGCGATTTACAGGTGTGTACTATGTACTACTTATACTACCGCGTGGTTCCCGGCAGAGTACAATTTGGACCACCCCATCTCTTCCCATGCGGTGTCGTACAAGACGACTAAGAGATAGGACTGTTTAACATCAGAGAGATATATACAGCCCAGACTCAGCATCGAATGCATGGTTTGAGTTAACAATAGTGCCCGAAAGACGGCAATAGGCTCATCCCCTGTTACGTGGGACCGAATACAACGATTGGTGAAATGTGGGTGTTAATTCACCTTTGCCTAACCCTCTGGGGAAAAAGGCGTGATGTATGTTTGTATTTAGAAAACTTTCATCGCTGAGTGTACCTAAAGTAGACCCTAACACCAGTACGTATATATCACATTACAGTTGTAATCTAAAGGGTTTAATATGATATAATAAATCAAGTTCAATTACCGGTTCCTCTGCTCAAAAGAGGGCAAATATTAATCAAATTTAAAGCACCTGCCGGTACGTACTCCCTCCAATGACTCAACGAAACAACAGAACTGATGAGTTCATGCAAGGTAATTTGAAGTACTTTTCAGTGATGATTGAAACAACACATTTTTAAATTGGACTCACCTACCTCCTCACCACCTCTCCTGAGTGATTGATATTTTCACTGAGCGGGATTCGAACCCGCGCCTCCTGCGTCCTCAAAAACGATAATTATTTCTATGAACATTGCGTGAAAATTATGTTACCAACTTTTATTTTGTTGCTATTGGTTACAAAAATATAATTTTTAACATTAGGAATATTGACATTAGATTCCGACTGAACTTTGAACACATATAAATCCGGCAGAGTAGAATTTGAACCACCCCATCTCTTTCCATGCGGTGTCGTACAAGGCGACAAAGGGCTGTTTAACATTAGACAGATATATACAGCCCAGTCTCAACAATTGTGCCCGGAATACGGCAATAGGCTCACCCCCTACGTGGTTGTTGGCTGTTAATTCAGCTCCGCCTAATCCTCCGGGGATAAAGGCGTGATTATATGTATGTATGTAAAACAGCATTCATTTCAGCCAGTACTGGGATTCATTATAAATATCTCAGTCGATAAATATAGGTACGCGTAATCTGAATGAATTCACAAGGGTAGCTTATTCTTATTTATCGGAAAAGTAGTGAGGTTACTGTAAAGGGATTGCATTAATTACATAACATAACATAAACTCACGCCTATATCCCCGAAGGGGTAGGCATA
Organism: Eilema griseolum; assembly: GCA_963662185.1. Lineage (NCBI taxonomy): Eukaryota > Metazoa > Arthropoda > Insecta > Lepidoptera > Erebidae > Eilema > Eilema griseolum. The sequence goes on from OY759232.1 coordinate 4,316,349, forward strand.
GGTGCTAGCACGCACATTTCGCCAGTTTATGTTTAAGTCCCAATGTAGGGTGGCGAGCCTATTGTCATTAACCGGGCAATTATCAACCTGCGATAAATACACAAATAACTTCGAAAAGCATCGAAAAGTCATTGGTGTGTTCCATGGTAAAACCTGGGATCGAACCCGAAACCTCGTCTCAGCAGTCCATTACCCATACCATTAGGCTACCGCGGTTATTGTATGTATTGTATGTATTAATTATTTATTTATTTATTTATTTATTTATGAACAAGCAGCTACAAGCTGATGTGTTCACATCCAGTGATAAAATGTGTAGTCTCTCTATTGAAGCCTTAACTGTCCGTCACTCTTTTGAGCTCCGCGTTGTCCAGTCGTAGCCAGTCATCAAGTCTATTTTTGAATCCATTTATTGTGGTTGCAGCAATAACGTTATTTGGCAGTGAGTTCCAATTGTGGACAACTCTGTTACTAAAGAAGTGATGTGCGACCAGTGTGTCAGCGGGGGCCCGTGTCAGTCGAAGACTGTGTCCGCGAGACGGCCGTTGCCCATTCCTTCTGAGGAGGATGTCATGGATATTTGGGAGATTGTAGTGTGCGGTTAGAATCTTATACACTTCTATCAGATCGCCTCGGAGTCTTCTCTGCTCGAGAGTGGTCAGTCCCAGCGCACGCAGTCTCTCCTCATAGGGCATGCGACGTAGAACCTGTGGTATTTTTGTGGCCTTTCTCTGGACACTCTCCAGCAGATTTATGTCCTTGTGAAGGTATGGACTCCAGATCTGGAATCCATATTCCAAGAGTGGTCTAATATACCTATGTTTTAAAAATTCTTCGGAAAACGTCGACAGGCATGGTTTGAAAAGACTTCCGAACTACATATATAAATGAGTTTGCCCTCTTTACAACAGTGGAGATGTGTTCTGCCCACTTCAGATCAGGAGTCATACACACTCCCAGATCTTTTTGGAGGTTGACCGAAGTCAGGATGCTTCCTTCAAGATTATATATAACCCTTGGGTTGTTACCCCCCAAATGCAGGACATTGCATTTAGATGTATTTAATTTGACAACCCAATCTTTGGTCCAGTTCTGGATTCGATTCAAGTCATCCTGTAGCTGTCCATTGTGTATAAGTGGGTTGGCAAAGATCTTACCATCATCAGCAAAGAAGGCAGACCGGCACTCAATCACCTCGATTAAGTCTGAGATGTATATTCCAAACAGGTGAGGCGCAAGCACCGAGCCCTGGGGCACACCACTCGCAACGGGTCTCTGCTTGGAGAGGGAGCCACCAACACGCACCTGGAATGTTCTACCTTCCAAATAGTTCTTTATCCATTTGAGCAAGGAACCACGTATCCCAAAATGCTCCAGTTTGTTGAGAAGTCGTTGATGTGGAACTTTATCAAATGCGCGCTCGAAGTCTAGATAGATGACATCTATTGGGTTGCGGCTGTCAAGTTCCCTGGTCCAGTACTGAACACATGTCAGCAGATTACTGACTGTTGACCTTCCTCTAACAAATCCGTGCTGTCTGGTTGACATAATGCCTTCTCGGCCCAAAAATCCGGTCAAGCTGTGCGAAATAATTGTTTCCATCATCTTCACTACAATACTGGTGAGGCTGATAGGGCGAAAATTACCAGGCTGTTGTTTATCCCCCTTCTTAAATACTGGGGTCACTATGGCGTGTTTCCAGTCCTGTGGCAAGTGTCCCGCTACAAAGGATTCATTCATTAGATGTGTCAAGATAGGCGCCAGTATATGCACACAGTTTTTTAAAATACAGCCTGGCAGTTGATCTGGACCTGCAGAAGAGTGAGAATGCAGACCTTTCATTGCTTTTTCCACATCCTCAAGTGTGAATGTGATATCGCTCAAACTGTGTTCCACACGCATGATCTTGGTTATTTAAGGTAGTTGGTCTAGAACCGGTTCAACTGTGTATGCCTTCAGGAATTCCTCTGCAAGCACCTCGGCTATACCACTTGGATCTGTTATCAAGTCTCCATTAATATTTCGCATGGCCTGTGGAATGCTAACCCTGGTGCTGGTGCTGCGTCGAATGTGCGAGTAGAAGGCTTTGTCACCGCCGTCCAATATGTGAGCCTCAAATTGGCTTCTTTGTTTCCTAGCTAGTGCTACGCATCTGTTACTAGTGTCTCGGAATATCTTGTAATCCTCATCAAACCCCGACAAACGGTATCGATCCCATAGTTGTTTTTTCTTAGCTATTAGTTCTAGAACATCCTTATCAATCCAGGGTTTGTTTTTGGCCTTAAAGTTCATGGTTCTTTGTGGCGCATGTTTGTCGACTGTATTATTAATTGCCGCCAAGGTTTCTGCCCAAATTTTTTCAATGTTGCCAGATGGATTAATTACCTCGAGATTATTTACCAGATCCACATTGAATAAATCGTAGTTGATATGGTGATAGAGTCGTCTAAGTTTGAGTGGATTATTTAATATTTGTGTTTGGACCTGTACGCTAAGCTCTAGAACACAATGGTCGCTCCTACCTATAGGTGGTTTGAAGGTTATATCTTTTATTAATGTTTCCTCATTTACCAACACTAGATCCAAGAGCGAGGGTGTATTATCCAGCCTGAACCTTGTGGGACTATTTACCAGTTGATATAGGTTGCAGTCAAAAAACATGTTCTTAAATAGGTCCGCTGATCCAGTCAGATTTTGGTCTAAGTGTAATGGCCATTTGATAGTGGGATAATTGAAATCACCAGCTATTATCACCGTGTTATTTTCAGCCACCGTTGACAGATTTTGGAATAGCCTAGTGTCGTGCTGTCTCTGGGCTCCTTCATCGGCATCATCTGAACGGTACACCCCCACTATTACAAAATGATATGAACTATACTGTATGTCTATATAGAGCGCCTCCACATCTTCACACATGTACCTATGGTTGCGTTGGGCTACTATTTTAATACCATTTAGGCTGCTCTTTATATACATGGCAACGCCTCCACCTCTGGTCTTACCTTCAAATTTATTTTTCTTATGTCTACGGTCTTGTCTGAATAAAGTATAATCTGGTATATTAAAGGTACCATTACGGTCATTGCTATTGAGCCATGTTTCTGTTATGATTGCAATTGTTGGTTTTGATGTGTTCATGTATTGTAAGAATAAATCAAATTTTGCAGATAGTGAGCATAAGTTGGTATACATGAGTGTAAGGTCAGTGTATGGGCCAGTGTTTGAAGCTATTAGTTTTTTTGATCCACAATTTTAGGTACTCCCTTTATATATTTGATTGTAAGGTTTGTTTCACCTTTTTCAATCCTTGACTTGAGGGCTTCTCGAAGGTGATTAAGTTCCTCTCGTTGTTTAGGTGTTTTATCATCATAAATTCTTACCTCTTTGCCTGCCTTGCTTTTATTTTTAAGTACTTGAATGGCTGCTTGACGGGATGTTAAAACCACTTTCAATAGTCTATTTTTACCTAGTTCGCGTCGCCCTAGGCGCTGCACTGTCACCACTTCTGAGCCAAGGTCACTCTCACTGGTTACGTCCTGTACTATCTTTCTTGCATATGTCTCATCATGCGACTTTCTATCGCTGCCAACATCCGATTCACACTCCTTTACACCGACCATAATTATATTGTGAGCTCTTCGTTCCCGTTCCACTATTTCTTCCAAAATAGCGCCTGTATTTAGAGGAGAAGGCTGATTTATTACCGATCCTGTCGCGGTGTGGATAGGATGTGCGTAGGATGCCGATGTGGGTGAAGATTGAGATAATATCTTCTTAACATCGTCGAGTTCCTGGCGCAGTCCATCGTACGATTTAATCAATTTAGGCACCTGAAACAGGGCCTCTCGACATGCGGGACACAAGAACAGTAGGGTTCGCTTGCCCTTCAATCCCATGACACGGGCCTCGCTAGAAGTTAGGCCACTGCATTGAAGGCAGAGGTTGCGTTTGCAACCATCGCACTGCACACCATTATCATCATTGTGGTCGGTCTCACATTGAAAACACTTCATTTTACAGGTTTTAGATTCACACTTTGAAGACAGTCCCACGCTTTTTTTTTTTTTTTGTCACCAATTTATCACAAACTGACGCGGGTTTGTTTTTACATGAATTTATATTTGCCCACACTTATTAGGTAGATTTAGCACAGAATGAGCAATTAGACGTTGATTTAGCACAATTTACTATTTTTAAGACGAACTTTAACTAGGAGCAAATTTTATCACTTATAGTTGTTCAGAGGGTAGAAGAGATCTTTGTAAAATCTATTAGGTTACGGCACTATCGCATTAGGTTTAGCCTGTATAGGTAGTGTCAGTGTGTGTGTGTGTAATTAAATAAAATAAATAAAAAATGTATAGTAAAGAAACTCATTGATTTCAACTCCACGCACTACATAGGTAAATATTGCGTACACATTTTAATAAAACACATAATACATTCACACACACATTTTGAACTTGACATTCGTAATCCTCATTTGGACGCGTGTAATCCTATATATAACGAAGCTCTGAAACGCGAACATAAACAAAAGTTTAATTATTCGTTTAATTGTACGCCCCGTTTGTATCCTCACAGAATTTTCGGTTGCGAATTAAATGCCACAGTAAACTCTCAAAAGGTTTACAACGAGGTATAAAAATGACGGATAAAAAATGAAATAATTAAAATTTGGTCGGCTTGTGATTCGAGAAGATACGACGGTATTTCCTTCCAATTGAGCAATCCAACTGGGGAAGTACCTCCGCCCTACAGAATACCGCGGCCATAATAACCTCGTGTTGTGTTCCCGGCGGTGAGTAGGGTAGCCAGAGCTCACTAGAAAGTTTTTGTGCTGTCAGTGGGAAGACAAAAGCTTGTTCTGCTTTGTCTTTTACACTGACGGCACAGAAACTTTCTGTGCTTACAGGGTTGGTAGCGCGAGTGTGACTCCCTAGGTTTTGCATACGTCCATAGGCCACGGTAACCACTTTCAATCAGGTGGGCCGGATGCTTGTCTGCCACACAAGTGGTAAAAAAATAATTACCTGTTAGTAAATTTAAAATCCGTATCGTGACGGAGGAAGAATACAAATATCTCCACCCCATCTCATCCGAAGGGTATCGTAAGAGAAGTAACTGAAAAATCCGCAGACGATATCACTGCGAGAGAAGGAAAACTCGAAATAAAACCCTGTACCAACGTAGACGGCACCATGAAAACTGTAGGCCATAGTCTCCCAACAATAGAAGAGGCATATATCCAGTAGTGAACTGCAATAGCTTAATTGAATGATTGATTGAATGATTGATTGAATGATTGATTGAACGATTGATTGAATGATTGATTGAATGATTGATTGAATGATTGATTGAATGATTGATTGAATGATTGATTGAATGTTTGATTGAATGTTTGATTGAATGATTGATTGAATGATTGATTGAATGATTGATTGAATGATTGATTGAATGATTGATTGAATGATTGATTGAATGATTGATTGACAGTCGACAAAAGAAATACGGTCTCACTTTTTGTAGGTACAACTTTATATGAAAAAGTGCGACCGTATCTCCTTTGTCGACTGTTCATATATTTTTTATGTTCACATTAATACATATACGCCTATTTCCCTGCAGGGTAGGCAGAGACAACAGCCCGCCATTTGACTCTACCCTCGCATACTACACGAGCTTCTTCTACTGTCATGAATCCTTGTATGTAAGCCTGCCGGTTCTGAGTACTTCTGACCTATCCTTTTTTCAAAATTACACAGGAATAGTATCTGTCACCTCGAATGTAGGAGCCAAACGCCTAAGCAACGCCAAAATCGAGAAGTGTCAATTTGTGAACCCTATTTTTTGTATGAAATAAATATCATAAGTGTGTATAATAAAAATCTTATTCGAATACAAAAATGTTCAAATGACATTTAGTTACACGATTAGGGTGGCCACACTGTCACTTTGTCTGAAGTTGTGCATAAACGCTTGTCATTGTTAGGCAATGACAGGCATTAATTCGACCTAGTAAAAAAGTAAAACGCGATATTCACTCATGCATGTGCACTCGTATAATGGACAGTAGCTGTGTATGAAAAAATATTAAATTAATAACGCAACTAAAAGAGGTTATTAAAAAGAATTCAAGTACAAAACTCGTCATAATGACAATTAGGTTGTTGCATGTTTGACATTTAGCTGTGAAATATTTCGTTCCTTTTTTAAATGGAATAGAAACAGGGTGACGTTTTTTTTTAAAGGTGTAAGCACAGAGTAGGTAATTTGTTCGTCTGAGACCTGTATTCTAAATTCTAAAACTAAGACTGAGTCTTGAATCTTGATTAATGTGAGGACAGATTGTACAGACTGACTGATTTGTACTGTAAGTTTGACATCTCGACACGAGTCTCTTTTTCTTCTCTTCTTTTTGATGGCTTCTGCAGCGAATCCCCGAAATTTTGCCAATGTCAAGTAAATGAAAACATTTACTTGACATTGGTAAAATTTTAAAGATTTATAATTTTAAAGATAAAATTATTAATGGCGAGACGCCAATGTCAAGTTATTCAAGTTGCGGTCCTTTAGAATGTTTGTTGAAGTTGATGATGATGATGATGCCGTTCAATGAGATGATTGCTACCTCAGTAAAGTTGTAGGGACTTTACTATAAGCCCCTAGGGAGATTTGGAACCAACACGAAAAGTCACAATTCACTGTAATATAGCACTTTTCTACACTTGTGTGTGTTGTCAAGGACGTTATTTCTAAAATCCACCATTTTTATACATAAAACTCAAATTCATACCAATTTCGGAAAATCAAATTATACTGCAATGTGCTCTTCTTCTTGTTGGCGCCGTAAAAATACGAATCCCTTGTGTAAACTCTGAAACAAACCTATATTTGACATTATGCAACATAAATTGCCTTAATTGTGGATAAAATTTCAAGTAAAAATACTTGCAAGTGAAATTGACTTAGGCGTCGCTCTTGGTAGGGCCCTATACAAGTATACTCTCCGCCAACATAGGCCTAAACAAAGCACGTCTAATTTAATAAAAACGAAATGAACAAAAACTAGGTATTTATTGTACACAAAAGTTCTTTAATTAAACTTCTCCGTGTCCGAATCATGTTCGTCTATTAATATACTAGCAACACCGTTAATTAAATATCACGATTGGCTGTCAAAATTGAACAAACCTCGACCTACTTCCTTTAATTATTTTTTTAAAAGACATTTACACTATTTTTAATTCCACAATGAAGTACCGCAATACGTACCCTTTTTGTAATCAGACCTCTTTTGGTGAAGTCAAGTAATTTGAGTACTAATTCTTGAGCGCGTGGACTGCTTTACTGAATTACAACCTTATCTTTATAACATCAAAATTATAGTCTAGTTCTTTTGTACGTTATAATAAGGTCCAAATTTGAACAGAACAAGGATTACTAGTTATAAATGAAATGGCGCTTTTATTGTAAAAAATGAAATCAGCTGCCGGGTCCTTCTTTTGTTTGAAAACGGAATAAATATTCTTGAAGGAGTTTTGTGCCAGGAATTCGCAGGACGCTATGCGGTTGGATGTCTGTTAGAAAAAAATCTAGAGATGTACAAATATCGATAATAACAACAAATACAAACTAACGCGTTAACAATGGTTGACCACAACTTTGTGCAGTTTGTGATGTAATTGTAATAGGCTATATGTCATTTTTTTATTATCGAAAAATGATCACTCTATAATAATATAATGAACTACTAAAGCGAAAAAAAAATAGTTATAAAGATATTTGATTTTGAAAATTCAATTCTTCGCGCCGTCCGAACACGCTCCATACAAAATCGTACTTGCGATTGACGTCACATGCCAGTCGCGAGTAGTGTACGTATGGAGTGCGAGAGAATTTCACATTTATCTCGGTCTTCGTGGCGTTTAAACGTGCATAGTTCGTAATAAAAATAATTTGTAATGTAATGAAGAATCTAAAAAGTTATATTTTGGAACTTAATTTGATTGTTTATATTTTGACTTACTTTATCAATTAAAAATAATGAAGTCATATCATGGCTATATCTTATTTTGCAAAGCATATTTAATGATAACAAAAAATCATATTAAGCTGTATTGGGAAGAATTGGACGACCTTGTCAAATAGCCTATTGGGGGTTTTTTTATACCACTTAGGTGGCAGACAAGCACACGGCCCACCTGATGGGAAGTGGTTACCGTGGCCGTGGGTTTATAAATAGTAGCGTTTTCTGTACCTATTTTCCAAGGGTATTCTTTTCATTTGAAAGTGATGTACCTACAGTTCTGATAAAATAATAATACATTTATTTCAATGTATTTACTTACCGAAAGTATTTTGAAAAATTGAATTATATTTACGTTTTTACCGATTTACAATTGTTTGTAATTATTCTTAATTTCATTTAATAAAAAAGTAACACTGGAGATTATTAAAAATGTATACGAAATCTCCAATGTGTTCTGTAAGTAAAAGTCTTTAATAGCAGGCAATAATTGCCTAGAATAACTGTACTATGCCAGAATAGTACAGTTATTCTAGGCAATTATTCTAAAGTGCCCAGGGCCTCCAATAAATTGAAGACGACCCTGAGCGTAGTATGAAGTTATAAATTCATATAGAGTGATTACGCACTTAGTTAGGATATTGATTTTGGACCTATAGTGAGTCAATTATTCATCAAAACATAACTATGAAAGCGGTATTATTACGAAATAATTAAGATGTCTTGTTGTAATACTAATATTTACCCTTAATGATGACGTGACAGTAAAATCTTAACATGCACCGGAAAAACGAAAGTAAAAATTCAAGTTTGGAACGAAATTTAAATATTATATTATTTGTCCGGAATGCCTTACTTCAATCTCGCATGATAAATATTTACCGAAAATATTATCGACACAGCACATCACTAGTGACCAGGTGAAGCGCGCGTGGACGTATTTACTCTATGTCGGGATTCGAAGATATAGGTAGCGTTTAAAAAATATACAACATATTAGTTATGTCAAATAAGGATATTGTCACAGTCTGTGTTTACTTTTTAAATTTGAACAGACGCTTTGGAGCAGTATCTATTCGCAGAACATAAAAAAGTAGGATTAAAAACTACTTTGGATGAAAACATGCCATTGAACAGCAATAAGTACGACGACAGACAACAAGGGTAGGCAGAGAAACTATTATACAAAATTTCACAACTACGTTTTTCAAATCCACGTAGGAATGAGCTTATTGCTAACATCCATTGTATATATTTTCATTGGCTTTTATAAAAAATACCATATAGTAATTTCTTTAACTTCCATAAAGATTTATTGTATTTTTCTGTTTTTTATCATAAAATATTGTGATACATTCATTAACCAATATATTTGCCAGTAAATCTCTGTTACATTTTCAATATTTAATGAAAATTTTATCAGAAAAAAAAACCTCCGTACAATATATTTTTAAATAAGTTTGACTATTGTACATCTGCAATTTATTGCATTATTCGTATTTGTATAGCAATAAATTCACACATTACAGACCTTTTGTAAGATTTTATAAATTCTTAACAATACGTCACATAATCTTACACGCTATTGTTCAAAACCATTATAAGTTTGCAGTCATGCAGTACCTTATGTCAACTGGATAAAGATCAATATCAAACAAACCCTTTCCTAAACAGTGTTACACATTTATAAAAGTCTATGAAATGTCAATTCAAGATTCCAATTTTAAATTTACAGTTCGTTTTTAAAATCATCAAGAATATTTTCATAGAGCTCTCTGTTTGACAGTTGTATTTTTAATTTGGTGAGTGCGTTTAAGAAGTAAGTAATTATTGGTACGTTCGAAAAGTCTTTATTTTGATGCGGGGGTGGTCTTAGAGTGGATTTAGAGCAAATTCTTGGCACGTGGGACAGCTGCAGTTGTAATAATAATGAACAAATTGCGCAATGGCGGACGAAATCGGAACGTTGGACAAGAAAATCTCTTTGAAGTTATTGAGGCGTGGATTAGGGAAGATGTTCAATGAAATATTTGATTCGTCAAAGGAAATGTTTCAGTGCTAATTTCAAAAGGCGAATGTTATAAGACGTCGGAAATATTTATCCACAACTATGTATGAAGAGTTTCTGAATATTACCGCAATGCAGACACCTTTGATGTTGCCAGCTCTCAAAGTTCACCTTTACTTATATTATTAGGTAGAGCTAGAGGGTTGGTTGTAGTATAGGATTTGGTCAGAGATACTCTGTAAGAGAATGGACACGAGTTCAAGTCCGGTTTTTTTTATTCCACTTACATAGGTGGCAGATAGCACACTGCCCACCTGATGGGAAGTGGTTACCGTGGCCTATGGACGTGTGGAACACAAAGGGCGGTACACTAGCGCTACCGACTTTTAAGAAATCTTCTAATGCCCCTCTTGAAGAACCCTATATTCGGGAGGAACTGGAGGAAGGACATGACGGTATCTCCCGTCCAAAATTGAGCAGTCCGTCTGGGTAAGTACCTCCGCCCTACAGAATACCCCGGTTATAATAACCTTGTGTTGTGTTCCCGGCGGTGAGTAGGGTAGCCAGAGCTCACTGGAGAGGTTCTGTGCTGTCAGTAGGAAGACCAAAGGCTTAAATTGACCCCACTGACTGGTGGGGGCGTGAAATGTTGGCGTGGTGGTCAGGGAGACCCGGTGAAACGGTTATCCGCTGGCCGCCCGCAGGCTGTACGGTTCCCGAACCTGGGGATTACTTAATCTCCGCCCCAGGAGGCTGAACCAGCAGCCTGTGTAAAGTTCCCAGTGCTGTAGCCATGCCGGAGGAGGAGACCGGAGTGGACCTGGCTTCAGTATCTGGGAGGGGACCGGGGGCCCTTCCGCCCATCGCGCCAGCCAGTCACACAACCCCAACTTGTCTGTGGGGTAGGACGCCTTGCTTTGTCTTCTACACTGGAGGCACAGAATCTCTTTTTACCTTCTCCCCCCCCTCCCCCCATCTCAAATTATGAAAACCAGAAAAGGCAAGAGAACCGTTACCACAGCGGCACCATCATCCACAGTGAATGTGGATATCTGCAACATCAGGGGCCTACACTCCAACCTTAACGCGGTCCATCTCCACTTAGAGACCGCGCAGCCTACCTTGCTTTTTCTGACGGAGACGCAAATATCATGCCCGGCCGATACAGCCTACCTAATGTACCCCGGGTACAAACTCGAGCATAGCTTTATGAGTCGCGCCGGGGTATGCTTGTACGTCCGGGATGATATTTGCTGCCGCCGTCTCCATGGTCTTGAGGATAGGGACCTGTCAACTTTATGGGTACGCATAGATCACGGTGGCCACACCCGTATCTATGCGTGCCTTTACAGGTCCCATAGCGGTGACCTGGGCACGGCTCAATTGTTTCGGCATCTGCAGCGGTCGGCGGACAGCGTAATTGAGCAGTACCCCACTGCGGAATTAGTATTCTTGGGGGACTTCAACGCCCACCACGTGGAGTGGCTGGGGTCTCCTAGGACTGATTTTGCGGGAAGGGCTGCTCACGACTTCGCTCTAACTTATGGGCACTCTCAACTGGTGCATTCTATCACTAGAACACCAGAAATTGAGACCCACAGAAGCTCTATACTGGACCTTCTGCTGACTACGCGCCCGGATGAATACTCCATAAGGGTGGAAGCACCTCTCGGTAATTCGGACCACAGCCTCGTCCGGGCGCAAGCGACACTCGCGCGGCCTGAACCACCGCGGCCACCTCAGTGGCGGCATGTGTGGCACTACAAGTCGGCAGACTGGGATGGACTGCGAGAATTCTTCGCGTCGTACCCGTGGAGGCAGCTTTGCTTCTCTTCTGATGATCCAAGCTCCTGTGCAACAGCAGTCGCTGACGCGATTCTAGTGGGTATGGAATGTTACATCCCCAACCGCTGGGTCGCGACAGGAGCGAGCAAACGCCCGTGGTTTAATAGGCCTTGCAGGGAAGCTAGAGACCGCAAGCAATCTGCATACAGGGCTTGGACCACGGCTCTTGCCAATAAGGATCCGAACATCGCTGAAGTGAAGCGGAAGTTGAATGCTGCCTCAAGGTCCAGTAAAAAGGCAACGTCTAGTGCGAAGTTTGAGTTCATCGGCAGAATTGGCGAGCGACTTGCGCGCTACCCATCTGGCAGTCGTGCATTTTGGTCGCTTGCTAAAGCTGCTGAGGGAAACTTCTGCCAGTCTTGCCTTCCGCCGCTGCAAAAATCCGACGGTAGTCTGGCCCATGGCGCTAAGGAGAAGGCCAATCTTTTGGGTAATCTCTTTGCGTCAAACTCGACTATGAACGACGGGAACGCCGAACCACCCATCATCCCCAGCTGTGGTGCTTCGATGACCGAAATTAAAATCACACAACGGGTGGTCCGGCGCGAGCTTAAGTCCCTAGATGTTCGGAAGTCGAGTGGGCCGGACGGTATACCGGCGATGGTGCTTAAGCACTGTGCCCCCGAGCTGTGCCCGGTACTTACACGCCTTTTCGCACTCTCATACTCCGCGAGGCAGGTCCCGGCCTCGTGGAAGACTGCGTTCGTGCACCCTGTACCTAAGAAAGGTGACAGGACAGATCCGACCAATTACAGGCCTATCGCTATAACCTCCCTTCTCTCGAAGGTTATGGAGCGTGTTATTAATACACAGCTCCTGAGGTACCTTGAAGGAAACGATCTACTGAGCGACCGACAGTACGGTTTTCGCCACCGTCGCTCTACCGGTGACCTTCTTGTGTATCTCACAAACCGGTGGGCGCAAGCCATCGAGAGTCGCGGTGAGGCACTAGCGGTCAGCCTCGATGTAGCGAAGGCCTTCGATCGGGTCTGGCACAAAGGTCTTCTTACGAAGTTGCCATATTATGGACTCCCCGAGGGATTGTGCGAATGGATCTCCAGCTTTTTGTCCAACAGAAGCATCCAAGCCGTCGTCGACGGCAGCTGCTCGGACCGCATGAACATAAACGCTGGTGTCCCACAAGGCTCCGTGTTGTCTCCGACGCTGTTTCTGCTGCATATCAATGACATGTTGTCTGATGGCTCCATTCATTGTTATGCGGACGACAGTACCGGGGACACGTATTACACGGGCCGTGCAAATATCCCTCAGTCCGAAGTGGAGAAGAGTCGCGAACAACTTGTGTCTGAAATCGAGACTACTCTCTCTGGAGTGTCCGATTGGGGTCGACTAAACCTGGTCCAATTCAACCCCACTAAGACACAAGTATGTGTATTCACCGCTAAGAAAACCCCATTCATTGTAGCGCCGCAATTCCTGGGCACACCGCTTACCATCTCCCCGAGTATCGGGATCCTTGGTGTCGATATCTCCAGTGACGTCCAATACCGAAGTCATTTGCAGGACAAGGTTAAGTTGGCATCAAGAAAGCTCGGAGTGCTCAACAGGGCAAAGCGGTATTTCACTGCGGGGCAGCAACTCCTTCTTTATAAAGCACAGGTCCGGCCTCACATGGAGTACTGCTGTCACCTTTTTGCTGGAGCGCCTGCATACCAGCTTGACCCCTTCGACTCGTTGCAAAGACGGGCATTGAGGCTGGTTGACAATCCCATACTCACAGGTAGAGTGGAACCTCTTAGCCTTAGGAGGGATTTTGCCTCACTGTGTGTGTTCTACCGCCTATACAATGGTTTGTGCTCAGATGAATTGTTTGACATGATGCCCGTAGCTACATTCTATCATCGCACCTCTCGCCATAGGCAGGGAATTCATCCCCACACATTGCGACCTGAGACGGTACGCACTGTGCGGTATGAAAGAAACTTCATCCCACGCACACTCAAGCTGTGGAATGACCTCCCTGCTGCGGTTTTCCCAAGCGCCTACAATATGGGGTTCTTCAAGAGGGGCATCAGAAGGTTTCTTCATGGTCGGCAGCGCGAGTGTGACACCCCTGGTGTTGCATACGTCCATAGGCCACGGTAACCGCTTCCCATCAGGTGGGCCGTGTGCTTGTCTGCCAACTAAGTGGTATAAAAAAAAAAAAAAAAAAAAGGTGCTTGGGAAAACCGCAGTAGTGAGTTCATTCCACAGCTTGAGTGTGATCTAAATTATATGAACCATACTAATAGTGAGTATTCTTCTTCACCCTAACGTTAATGCCAGTTCTATCCGAAGCTTTCACCTCTGAGTCTGGGGTCCGCTTTTATTACCAGTCTAACTGCTAAAGAAGACTAACGAAACAGGTAGGCTGTTTTGATGATACTTTCGATGTAATTTTTGTTATTCAGGTTGCAGCGAACATCCATACCTAGGATATTGAGATTGTCCTGCAGTAGCAGTGGCGTGCTCTGAAGAGTGGGGAGGGGAAGGAAACAAGATACTTTTGCTGTAAACGCACATGCCTGCGTCTTCTTGGCATTGAACTCAACCAGGTTCTCAGAGCCCCATTGAGAAATGTGATTCAGGATCCCGTCAAGCTCAGTGACAAGAAGCTGCCTTTTCTCTGCGATATCTGACTGCTTGGCCGCAGGATGTCCATGATAACTCCCATGTAAGGTGCTATCGTCTGCATAACAATGAATATTGCCAGTGGACAGCATGTCGTTGATATGCAGAAGAAAGAGAGTGGGTGATAATACGGACCCCAGGGGCACGCCAGCATTTACCTGCAGAAACTCCGAAGCTCGTCCGTCACAAAGGACGCGAATACGGCGCCCTGCAGGAAGCTAGCAACCCAGTTGCACAACCTAGAAGGCAGACAAAAGGCAGGTAGCTTGGAAAGAAGCGATTTGTGCCAGACTCGATCGAAAGTTTTGGCGATGTCAAGACTAATTGCCAGTGACTCACCGTGCTTATTATAAATTTATACGATAGGTACATATGTCAGTATCAAAATAATCGCGATATTTACCATGTTCCATTGTTTTGAGTTTCCGATATTTCGGCGCTGTTGCAAGCACCATGATCACGGAGGAACTGGAGTAGTGGCATTTAGAATACCAAGAAGGTCGGGCCTAGCACCCTCTCTGCTAGACCTTCTGCTGACGAGTCACCCAGACCTGTACAGTGTTTCGGTACAAGCCGCTTTAGGCAATTCCGACCACTGTCTGGTCTGCTCCAAGGTGCCAATTATAGCGCCTTCACGACCCGTGCAGGGGAAGCGGCGTCTCTGGCACTACTCGTCAGCAGATTGGGATGGGCTGCGCAACTATTTTGCGTCCATCCCGTGGGTTGAACGCTGCTTTGAAGGTAAGAAACCCTCGGATTGTGCTACTGCTGTTGCCGGTGAGATCGGTCTGGGTATGGAATACTATATCCCGTACACTGATGTCACCGGTGCCCGAGGAGTGCGCCCTTGGTTCGGGCGCGAGTGTGCGAGGGCTGTTGATCAAAAGCAGTCCGCGTATCGCGCTTGGGTAAGGGCGCGTGCCACGCACGATCCCAATGTGAGCCACTTCAAGGCGGCGTACAACAGAGCCACAAAGGTCTGCAAGAGGGCTTACGTCAGAGCGGATGCCCTGCGCATTGCGCTGCTTGGTCAAGAGCTAGTGGCACATCCCACGGGCAGCCGTGGATACTGGCGACTGGCCAAAGCCGTGCAGGCCAACTTCTGTCAGCCTTCGCTGCCACCGCTGCGCTACCCTGATGGATCCCTGGCCCATGGACCGCAAGAGAAAGCCAATATGCTAGTAAATCTCTTTGCGGCCAATTCCCGAGTCGATGATTGCGGTATACAGCCGCCGACACTACCCAATGGTGACCACGTAATGCCTGAAATACGTATCAGGCAATGCGATGTTCGTGCGGTGCTTCAATCACTCGATGTCCGGAAAGCCAGTGGCCCGGATGGTATTCCAGCGGTGGTCTTACAAAAATGTGCAGCGGAGTTGTCTCCGATGCTTACGCGGCTGTACCGACTGTCCTACAGCTCGGGTACAGTGCCTTCGGCTTGGAAAGAGGCGAATGTACAGCCGATCCCCAAGAAGGGGGATCGCTCAGAGCCAGCCAACTATCGACCCATAGCCGTCACCTCAGTGCTGTGCAAGGTCTTCGAGCACATCATTAACAAACAGCTCATGCGTCACCTAGAGGATCACTCCTTAATTAATGACCGGCAATATGGCTTCAGGCCGAAACGGTCAACGGGTGATCTTCTAGCATACGTCACCCATCTTTGGGGTGAGGCTATGGACAAGCACGGCGAGTCACTGGCAATTAGTCTTGATATCGCCAAAGCTTTCGATAGAGTCTGGCACAAATCGCTTCTCTCCAAGCTACCGGCCTTTGGTCTGCCTCCTAGACTGTGCAACTGGATTGCTAGTTTCCTGCGGGAGCGCCGTATCCGCGTCCTCTGTGATGGACGGGCTTCGGAGTTCTTGCAAATAAATGCTGGCGTACCGCAGGGGTCTGTATTATCTCCCACTCTCTTTCTTCTGCATATCAACGACATGCTGTCCACCGGCAGCATACATTGCTATGCAGACGATAGCACCTTACACGGGAGTTATCACGGACAACCTGCGGCCAAACAGTCTGATATCGTGGAAAAAAGACAGCTTCTTGTCACTGAACTGGACCGGATCTTGAATCACATTTCTCAATGGGGCTCCGAGAACATGGTCGAGTTCAATGCCAAGAAGACGCAGGCTTGTGCGTTCACAGCAAGGTATCTTCTTTCCTTCCCCTTCCCACTCTTCAGAGCACGCCACTTCCACTGCAGGACAATCTCTATATCCTAGGCATGGATATTCGCTGCAAACTGAATAACAGAAATTACATCGAGAGCATCATCAAAACAGCCTCGCGGAAACTCGGACTCCTAAACAAAGTGAGACGTTTTTTCACGCCGGAGCAGCGGTGTCTTCTCTATAAGACACAAATTCGCTCCTGCGTGGAATACTGCTCGCATCTCTGGGATGGCTCCGCGAAATACCTACTAGATGCTCTCGACAGGTTGCAGCGACGCGCGGTCCGAATTATTGGGAACCCTGAGGTCACGAACACCCTCGAGCCTTTGCAGATGCGTAGACCGTCTCTACCACGGTGAGTGTTCTGACGAGCTCTTCCAGCTAATCCCACCATCTCCTTTCCTACATAGGACAACACGTGCAGGCCTTAGATGTCACCCTCACACTGTGCAGAATATACGAGCAAGAACCAAGCGGTTCGGAGACTCTTTTCTTTGCCGCACCACCAAGACCTGGAATTCATTACCAGCACACGTGTTTCCTTCTTCCTACAGTCCCTGGGCCTTTAAGCGGGGCGTGAAAAAGCATCTGATGAGGCCGCCAAGCTGAGTGCCACCATTGTAGCACTTAGTGTCTGTAATGGTGACCCTCTTTCCTGAGACTTTGCCTTTAGCTTACCATCAGGCGAGGTGAGGTCAAGGAAAAAAAAAAAAAAAGGCGGTGAACAGAGAAAAAGTTTTTTAAGAGTAATTATATCGATCTACCCTCTTTCGAGTTCTTTTAATTCGTGTATCAGCACTACCACTGGTTTCACTCTCACTACAAACTCGAACTCGATCTCGAATACGTTCACCACACACGATCCTTACTGTATCCACTCGCGATTTTGTTTTGGCTTGTTCCCGGTTGTTTTTGTTAATGATTATTGCAAAGAAAGAAGACATGGTAAATATTCCGTTTATTTTGATACTGATGTGAGTGACCATGAGTTTAAATACCTATATAGGTAAATACCTGCAATTTTTTTTCAGTCTGTCTGTCGGTTGGTTCCGGATGACCTCCGAAGTGGCTGGGTCGATTATGACGGAATATTCACCTGTTCTGTGGAATGACCTCTCTGCTGCGGTTTTCCCAAGCGCGTGCAATATGGGGTTCTTCAAGAGGGGCATCAGAAGGTTTCTCCGTGGTCGGCAGCGCGAGTGTAACACCTCTGGTGTTGCATACGTCCATAGGCCACAGTAACCACTTCCCATCAGGTAGGCCGTGTGCTTGTCACCTAAGTGGTCTTTTTTAAATATACCTAATATTCATGTATTTGCACTGAGCAGGAATTGAACCCGCGCGTCCTGCTTAGCAGTCGAACTTTCTACCACTACGCCACAGAGGCCGTCAAATCGTTGTCATATTTTAAGAACAGCTTCATTATTATTTTAGCCATAGGCACAGCTAGGGTAGTACAGAAATTACTCCGTCTTCTTACAAACATAAACATCTCAAAATCACGAACGGGTCTCACCACAAATAAACAAGTACATAAAAAAACATTCTGTCCTCTCGCAGAGTCAATTCAGCTGAGCAAATTAAGGCAACAATGGACGCTGTTGATAGAATCAGTACTCCGGTTAAAAATACACTCCTCGGTTGGTACGTACGAATGGTATGATGAATTGATACAACTTGTTTACAGTTTCAATACTTTGACGTTGGTACCTGAAATCCTTGAAGATTTAAACGGACTTTTTATAAAGTTTAGTTAGGTACTCCATTACCCTCTGTAGCGTAGCGGTAAAACGTTTGACTGTGCTACGCAGGAGGCGTGGGTTCGATCCCCGCTCAGTGCAAATATTTGTATGCATGAATATGTATATTTGCATTGGTCTGGGTGTTTCTATGTATAATATGTATGTATTTACAAAAAAAAAAAAGTATCTAAGTATGTTTATCCGCATTCTAGATCCCATAACACAAGCTAGTTAAGCTATGCTTACCATGGGTCTAGATAGCGTTGTGTAGAATGTCGTGGAATATTTATTTATTTATTATTATTTATTTACATACATTCATACATACATATAATCACGCCTTTATCTCCGGAGGGTTAGGCAGAGATGAATTTAATACCGACATTTCACCAATATTTGTTTTCGGTTCCACGTAATAGGAGGTGAGCTTAATGCCGTATTCCGGGCACTACTGTTGACTCTTGCCATGCATCTGAGGCTGAGTCTGGGCTGTATATATCTGTCTGATGTTAAACAGCCCAATCCCCTAGTCACCTTGTACGATACCGCATGTGAAGAGATGGGGTGGTCCAAATTCTACTCTGTCTATAGCCTATTTTGCCTATATCATCAGCATCAGAATAAACGGGATATTTACCATGTTTCATTATTTTGAGTTTCCGATATGCTTTCGACAGAACGCCACTATATACCAAGACTGGTTAGGGAAGCAATTGAAATAAAAAAGTATAAAAATTTCAATCGTGAGGATGGGTTTCAACTGCCGAACGTCTGGCATCCAGTGGTCCGTCTTTGCAAAAACAACCGGGAACAAGCTAAAACAAAATCGCGAGTGGATACAGTGAGCATCGTATGTCGTGAACGTGATCGAGATCGGGTTCGAGTTTGTAGTGAGAGTGAAACCAATAGTAGTGCAGATACGCGTAGTAAAAGAACTCGAAAGAGGGTAGATCGGTATAATTACTCCTAGGAAAAAACTTTTTCTTTGTTCACCGCCACTACTCCAGTTCCTCCGTGATCATGGTGCTTGCAACAGCGCCGAAATATCGGAAACTCAAAATAATGAAACATGGTAAATATCCCGTTTATTCTGATGCTGATGTCAGTGACCATGATAGTTTAAATACCTATATTTTACCTACAGTCAACAACCCCATTTGATCGATGGTAATTTATCGAAATCGATAATAGAACCGAGCGGTTCGGAGACTCTTTTTTTTTATACCTCTTAGTTGGCAGACAAGCACACGGCCCACCTGATGGTAAGCGGTTACCGTGGCCTATAGACGTATGCAACACCAGGGGTGTCACACTCGCGCTGCCGACCATGAAGAAACCTTCTGATGCCCCTCTTGAAGAACCCCATATTGTAGGCGCTTGGGAAAACTGCAGCAGGGAGGTCATTCCACAGCTTGAGTGACTCTCTTCTTGACGTGAGCTTGACTCTTTCCTTTGTCGCACTAGGCCTGGAATTCATTACCAGCTCACGTGTTTCTTTCTTCCTACAGTTCCTACAGTCCTTTAAACAGGGCGTGAAGAAGCATATGATGAGGCCATCTAGCTGAGCGTCACCACTGTAACATGGTGTATATTAAGTAATTGTGACCTCTGAGCTTTTGCCTATAGTCTAATTGACATGTCCTATATAAAGAAAATCGAATCGTAATCGTGGAATACGAATAGTCAGATCAATAAACACATGACAATTGGCAAGATATCTTTTCCGTTTCGTAATTACGCCCCACATGATAACTGCAGTATATTGAATGTTGTCACCACAGCAACTAAACCAGTATCGCACTATGATTGTATCCTGCTGGGCACCTAATTATACCGCAATATAGACGCGTGCGCGATTTTAGATAAGAATGTGCGCACGCGCAGCGGCAATTGTTGCATGCGATATCATTGATATCAATGCTATTTATGGCGAATGTATTTTTTTTATATTTCGAATTGTTATTTTTATCGCAAATATTATAATGTTATTTTATGAAAAGGGGCTCAAACTGGGGTTTACTTCAATACAAAATTAAACTACATGTTGGAACACCAAAAAACGTGACAAAATAAAGTGAAATAGCATTAGAAGAGTATTAGAAGGTTTCTCCACAGTCAGCAGCACGAGTGTGACAGGTCCTTAGGCCACGGTAACTACATATTTTAAATCAGGTGGGCCGTATGCTTGTCTCCCATAAAAAAGTGAATTGTATAGACTTTATAGAGCATATTTTTTATTATACCACTTAGTGGTTGGAAAGTGGTTACCATGGCCTATGGACGTGTGCAATACCAGGGGAGTCACACTCACGTTGCCGACCCTGTAAACATAGAGTTTATGTGCCGTCAGTGCAGAAGACAAAACAATACAAGCTTTTGGTCTTCCCACTGACGGCACAAAAACTCTTAACTGAGGAAACACAATGGCTGCGGTATTCTGTAGGGCGGAGGTACTTCATCAGTCGGACTGCTCAATTGCACAGAATTACCGTCGTTTTTTTTTTTTTTTATACCACTTAGTTGGCAGACAAGCACACGGCCCACCTGATGGAAAGTGGTTACCGTGACCTATGGACGTCTGTAACACTAGAGGAGTCACAGTCGCGCTGCCAACCCTGTAAGTACAGAGTTTCTGTGCCGTCAGTAGAAGACAAAACAGGACAAGCCGTTAGTCTTCCCACTGACAGCACAAAAACTCTCCAGAGAGCTCTTGCTACCCTACTCACCGCTGGTAACACTACATGAAGTTATTATAGCCGCGGTATTCTGTAGGGCGGAGGTACTTCATCAGTCGGACTGCTCAATTGCACAGAATTACCGTCGTGTCCTCCTTTATTATTTTCTCGATGATAAGCACCTTGATTAACAGTCTCTGTGGCGTGGTGGTAATGAACGCAGCCGCAACGCAGGAGACGCGGGTTCAATCCCCGTATTTGCTTGCTTGCATGAATAAGGATATTTGCATTGATCTGGTCGTACCTCGGTGAGCACGTCAAGCCGTCAGTCCCGGTTGCCGTACCTATGGCAGTCGTTACTGGTATTTGGAACCCTGAAAAGTCCAACAACTGGTCTAATTGCAATACTTCGATAACGCCTTTGGGTTCGCACCTGCAAAAATATCGAAGTTCAGCCAAATCTGCAGTTAGACTGGTAAAGCGGACTCAGACTTCGAAGTTTGAAAGCTTTGAATGCGACTGGGATTAACGATAAGTTGAAGAAGAAGTCACCACCAAGATCTTCACGGCTCGAGCATCCGTCACCGTTCACTTAGCATTCATTCCGGTTGCATCTGATTCAGGAGATCTGCATATGAACTTGGATTAAGCACTTCGGACCCCGAATACTTTAGTCGGGTAATAATTAGACCCCAATACAATCCTACTAACTTAATTTTTTTTTTTTAATATAGGACACGTCAATTGGACTTCGCCTTGCCTGATGGTAAGCTGAAGGCAAAGTCCCAGAAAAGAGGGTCACCATTACTCACACATACCGTGTGACAATGGTGACACTCAGCTTGACGGCCTCATCATATGCTTTTTCACGCCCCGCTTAAACGACCCGCTTCATATTCAATATTGACAAAAGCATTACGCGTATTGAGTTCCTATAGTTAAACAAATTTAAAAGATATTATGATACGTTGAATGCTCGTATTGAGTAGGTATTCACTTGTGTTTACTTACAGAGAAATTAGGTTAAGCCGCTTAAGTTAAGGCGCCTTAAGGGTGTGTTCACACTGAAGTGGAGACGCTCGATGATACACAAGATGATGAAGCACCAGTTGATTGATAGACGATCATTTGATTTGGATTTTCCTCTCGGAGTCAAGAAGTTAGACGATAATTGCACCTATAAAAGCCAACATTTCTAAGGCTAAAGAAAGAAAAAGAAGACAATCCTTATGCTCAGAGTTTTGGCGCCAACACGAAGGGTGCATCGCAGTATTATTTTATTTTCCGAAATTGGTGTGAATTCGAGATTTTATGTAAAACAATGGTTTATTTTTAGATATAGGTAACGTCTTTGACAACGCACACAAATGTGGAAAGTAACATATTACAGCGAATTGTAAGTTTTCGTGTTGGTTCCAAATCTCACTAGGGAGCTTCTAGTAAAGTCCCCGCAACTTTACTGAGGAATCATCTCATTAATCGTAATCATCATCATGAATATCAACTCATCGTCATCATCAACAAACATTTTATAGGACCGAAACTTGATAAACTTGACATTAGTGTCTCGTCATTAATAATTGGAAAGACATTTACTTGACATTGGCCAAATTTTTAAATTTTTCATTGCCAGTTTATTTAAGTCTTCATTTATTTACATACATACATACATAAAATCACGCCTGTCTCCCATAGGGGTAGGCAGAGATCACGGATCTCCATTGACTACGATCCTGACATACTACTCTCGCTTCATTCACTCTCATTACATTCTTCATGCATGTTCGTCGGTTTAGAGTACTCCTGACCTGCCCCTTTTCTAAAACTTCCCCGATTTGGTCCAGGTATGTGCGCCTAGGTCTTCCCCTTCCGACGGTACCATCCACACTCGCCTCATACACCTGTTTCGTTAGTCTTCTTTCATTCATTCTCTCAACATGACCAAACCATCTCAACATTCCTCTCTCAATTCTCATCACTAAATCTTCTATCACACCACATCGTTCTCTTATCACGCTATTTCTCACTCTATCTTTCAAGGTCAAGCCACACATACTTCGCAACGCACGCATTTCTACTGCATTCACTCTACTCTGATGCTTTTTCTGCCACACCCAACTTTCACTACCATACATAAGAGTCGGCACCAATACTCCTCCATGTACAGCCAGTCGTGCCTTTTCGGACACTTTCCGGCTGCTCATAAAGTTGTGTAGTGCCCCATTCACTCTATTTCCAGCCATTACTCTCCTTTCAACATCTTCTTCATGCTTTCCATCTCTCGTAAACATTTTGGAGTTTATAATCAGTTAGGACACTAACTTTTAAACTATCGCGTTCCATGATATACAATAATTTTAACGGGAGTTAACGTGTTTATGGTAAAGGTGCATACATGCTTTTTTCTTTGTTTTTTTTATTACTGTGCTAAATATTCCCACGTATCCTTCGTCGGAACCGGCGGGGTAGTTATTTCGGACTTCAACCGACTAGAACGTACGCCTTCTGAGGTTTGGTTGCCAGTGGCATATTCCTCGCAGCTACATGCATGCCTCTGATTTGCCTGACGTTTCGATTAGGTTATACCGGTAGTCAGTCTGTGATCACGGCCGGTGTAACCTGGTTGAACGTCAGGAAAATCAAAGGTATGCATGTAAATGTATGTATGTAGGGCTGTTTAACATCAGACATATATATACAACCCAGACTCGGGCTCAGATGCATGGCATGTGTCAACAATAGTGCCCGAAAGACGGCAATATGCTTACCCCCCATCACGTAACACCGAATTCAATGATTGGTAAAATGTGCTTTAATACATCTCTGCCTAACCCTCCGGGGTTATAGCCGTGATTATATGTATGTATGTATGTAGGTACTTATACTATGAAAGGATAACGTCAGCCCCATCGTACAATGTTTCATAGTTAACGCAGTCTTAATATTACAAACACCGGTCACTAGATAGGTCGAATTTCATTTAAAAAATAAAAAATAATATGCACCGTCACAATACACATTGATAGAACACATTAGACACATCGTAACAAGTCTAAACAGAACACCCCTATGTGCGCAGGCGCAAATAAAATGGCGTAATTTAGCTGCGCGATGATGTGCGCAACGTAATAATGTTGATACGGGCGGCAGATGTGTACTATCAACGACTTTACCACGTACCTATGTTTATTTGAACCGTGCTGGAGGTCCAGTGTTCGATTCCTAAACGGTCGAAATTGTCTATTCAGCTTTCTGTTCAGAATAATGCCCGACTAACGGTATCTCATATAGCCTCGAAATGAAAAAGCGAAATTTGGTAATACAATCTCTTTTGTGCAAATATATTTCACTTATTTCTGTTCATTTTTTCATGTGTAATTACTATGGCGATACAATAGATACCTACCGCCATCTAGTATAAACTTATTAAACTACTTCGAAGCTATAGGCAATCGAATTTCTTCTCCCGTTTTTGACCATAGAAGCGATTTGTATATCGTACCAAAATGTGAACTCAAGGAAATTCATTTATTTATTTGCATAATTGGTGGTTGGTTAGTAGTTTAGTATTTACATAATTGTGCAAGTTCTCTGCTTATAACCTTTGATAGGTGTGCAAATTTTAAAAAGTTAAATCGCATTACAAAATTAGAATGTCAAAAAGAAAATATTACAGTTAAACAATTATAGGTATCGCATCATTAATATTTTTTTATTATTTGTTTATTTATTTTCCTTATGTAACTACCATTACAGGTTGCCTAGTATAATGTATAATGTCAAGTATAATTAAACATAGTCAAAATATTTGATTAATACTAGGTAGGTTACATATTAAATTGCCGTTTTTTTTTAAGAAATTGGTAGAAACCCAATTTTCAGTACTAATACTACTATTTTTGCATTTTTTTGGGAATAACAAATCCAAATTTAATATATTTTTTTGTGTATGAAGACAACATTAAGCTATCAAACACTTTTATTGTATTTTGAAAAGTGACAGCTGTAAAAAACTAATAAAAAAGTAGGTACTGTTTTTGAAGACCGAATTTAATTAATCAAGCGGCCAATAAAAACAAAATTTAATACAGAGTTCTAAAACCTTGCAATCAACTTTCAAACAAAATATAAATTATGGAAATAGCTATAAAATTACAGGAATAACGAACTCATGAATCTGTAAGAAAATTTCGGTAATTTCATAGGTAAAGACCTAATATGTCAACAATTAATACCTACGAATAATTATTATAAATTTGACTAAGTTAAGTCTAAGCAGTCTATTCACAAGCATACTATATTACGTTCATGCATGCAGGCATGCAGCCTTGATTCAAGGATCGTATCATGTCACCTAAAATAAATATTCTTAGTAACAACTAAACTCAAAGAAATAAATCAGATATCATAGTTACTCTCATCTCTTGGATCACAAGCTCTTGAACCATTTCAAAGCAATACATACATACATATAATCATGCCTTTATACACGGAGGGTTAGGCAGAAGTGAATTAAAACCCACATTTCACCAATCATCGAATTCGGTGCCACGTAAGAAAGGGTGAGCTTATTGCCGTCTTTCGGGCACTATTGTTGACTAAAGCCATGCATCTGAGGCTGAGTCTGGGCTAATTATATCTGCCTGATGTTAAACACCCCTATCCCTTAGTCGCCTTATGCAACTCGGCACACGGTGCAGAACATCCGATCAAGAACCAAGCGGTTCGGTGACTCTTTCCTCTGTCGCACCATTAAAGCCTGGAATTCATTACCAGCTCACGTGTTTCCTTCTTTCTACAGTCCCGGGTCCTTTAAGCGGGGTGTGAAAAAGCATATGATGAGACCGTCAAGCTGAGTGTCACCATTGTCACACGGTATGTGTAAGTAATGGTGGCCCTCTTTTCTGAGACTTTGCCTTCTGCTTACCATCTGGCAAGGCGAAGTCTAATTGACGTGTTCTATATAAAAAAAAAGGATGGGAAGAGATGGAGTGGTCCAAATTCTACTCAGTCGGGATTCTCTCTCTCTCTCTCTCTCTCTCCGAAGTGTTTAAAAAGCCAAAACAAATAATACCAACACAAAATTACTACGGGAATTTCAATAATTTGTCATGTAATTAATTTACCAGAGCCATCTGGTGCAAGCACGAGCCAATTGAATGAAATAATTGCGAGTACATGTGTACGCGTTTAAAAGTCCATCAGGCATTGAGTGTAGCGCGCTTCAGTCATTATTGTCATTAAGTTTGTCCACATGTCGCTGTGCCGTACTGTTTTAAGGCTCATGAAATAGTGCAAGCGGAAAGCGTAACCTATTGCGTTAGTACTCAAAAATCGATCAATCAATTTCATTTATTCAGATTAAGCACATAAAGAGCACATTTGAGCACAAATTTTACAATTATGTTCTCGTTCCTTGGGCAAAGGATGGCCATTGCGATTCAGTAGGTTGTTCGATCGCAATAATCTATTTAGTGTATTTATGTTTTAAAAATTATGTCAAGAAATATTATAAAAATATTAAATATAATAAACCATTGGAAAATGTATCTTTCGCTGGTTCGGTAGGTTAGTTCAACTAAGAAGATACCAGCAAGAAACTCAGAGAACCATATTAGTACTAGATTATCTTTTGTTAAAATATGGTTTCGTTTACAATTTATGTTGAGTAAGCAAGCAAGAGACTTAGGTTGACCACGCATTTTTATCATCAAGAGCATCTACTTTATGGTAACTTTTTTTCCTTAAAGATTTTTTAACTTCTATTTGATTTTACTTTTTTTTCGCCTCTCTTATTCTCGCCTGTAAATCGCTGAAAAGGTAACCAGAGTTGTATTATCACCACAAAAATTATTCAGATATCTTTGAAAGTTTATTTAATAATAAATTTCATCTAAAACTATAAAGCGGATTTACTGTAGTGTATAAATATTAATATAATAATTTATATAAAACTCATAACATAAACTCACGCCTATATCCCCGAAGGGGTCCCAATGTAATAGGTGGCGAGCCTATTGCTATTAACCGGGCATCTATGAACCTGCGATAAATACACACATAACTTCGAAAAGTATCGAAAAGTCATTTGGTGTGTGCCATGGTAAAACCAGGGATCGAACCCGAGACCTCGTCTCAGCAGTTCATTACCCATACTACTAGGCTAAATTTACTAGTTTAAATAACATAACAATCGCTCTACAGCTCTATGTCCCCAGCCTTACTTCGCATTTTATTAATGACGTAAGAACAAAGCTAGCATGCACTTGTAACGTAACACAAATTGGACAGTTTTATTGTCCATAAACCATTACCAGACATATTTCAAAGTGGACTATAGTATTATCTGTGGTTAGGGTAGTGTCATGACTCACAAATTAATAACATAAACATAAACTCACGCCTATATCCCCGAAGGGGTAGGCATAGATGCTAGCACCCACATTTCACAAGTTTATGTTTAGGTCCCAATGTAATAGGTGGCGAGCCAATTGCCATTAACCTGGCACTTATAAACCTGCGATAAATACACACGTAACTTCGAAAAGCATCGAAAAGTCATTGGTGTGTGCCATGGTACAACCTGGGATCGAACCTGAGACCTCGTCTCAGCAGTCCATTACAGATGTGTGTATTTATCGCGGTTTATAAGTGTCCAGTTAATGGCAATAGGCTCGCCACCTATTACATTGGGACCTAAACATAAACTGGCGCAATGCGGGTGCTAGCACCTCTGCCTACCCTTTCGGGTATATAGGTGTGAGTTTATGTTTATGTACCACCTATTCTACCCTATCAAACATCAAGTTCCGTTCGACCTCATGTATACTTCATCGTACAAAGAGCTAAAATACAGCACAATTTGCCTGAATGTACCCCAGAGTACGTTTACCACAGATTCCGCAAACGAAACCATAAACTGAGATAGAACGTTTCATTAAAAATGTAAGACCATAAATTGGTTAACTGACAGCTCATTCCTAACGCTATAAAGCTTGCCATGTTAAAAAATACAGGTCTCTGAGGGACTTTTGTACAGTAACTGACTTTTTATTTGGCTGTAGATTTTTCAGGGTTTGAACTGCTATAGGTGTATATTTATTATATCTTTATGCACGATGTACGTTAGTGGACTTAATGTCGTAGGTATTCTCTACCAGACTAGAGTGGTGCAGAGCTAGTACGAGGTAGGCTCATTTATATTCATGCGAGATAAGTTAGGTTGAATAAGGTAAATTCAATATTGATATTTCGACAGCGTTTAGATAATCAATCAAGCTAATCGCAATCCAGTGCTGAACATAGGCCTCTCCCGATGTTGGGAGGCTTTGGCTTACTGTTACCATGCTGGCTAGTTTGGTTGGTACAAATATTTATTTCGAGTTTTCCATCTCTCGCAGTGATATCGCTTGAATTTTTTTTTTTCAGTTAGTCGCTTCTTATGATACCCTTCGGATGAAATGGAATGGTGATACTTATTTAGACAATGCTATAAATTAATTACATACACTTATATAAACAGTACATAAACCTACATAGTATATATAATACATAACTGACTAATAAGAAATAGATATAGATAAATCAAATATATTTAAAGGAGGAGGTAGGACACGACCGTATTTCCGTCCTGCTTTGTCTTTTACACGGACGGCAAAGAAACTTTTGTGCTTATAGGGTTAGCAGCGCGAGTATGACTCCCTTGGTGTTGCACACGTCCATAGGCCACGGTAACCACTTTCCATCAGATGAGTCGTGTGCTTGTCTGCCAACCAAGTGGTATAAAAGAAATATATATACCCACATCAATTTGAGTAGTAAAAATATTGTCGTTGAGATGATAACGTGTGTACGTACCATAGATAATTACCGGCAGTGGCGAAAAATTATAAAACCTTTGGAAAAAAACTTTACGCGATCTAGTTTTCATGCATAGGTATTTAAACTATTATGGTCACTGACATCAGTATCAGAATAAACGGGATATTTACTATGTTTCATATCATTCATCGGACACTCAAAATAATGAAACATGGTAAATATCCCGTTTATTCTGATACTGATAGTTTTCATGTATTATGTGACCAGTTGGGACGGAAGGAATCGGATAATAAGGACCCCCTTTTTTTTTACTCGCGCAAAATCCCCACGGATACCTCCCCACCGGAGTCGGTGGAGGAGGTTATGTCGGACTCGAACCGACTAAAACGCACGCCGCCTGTGGGTCGCTTTGGTTGCCGAAGGTGAGGTTGACAGGCATATCGCTCGCACCTCGGCCGACCTAGGGCCATCTCTCACGATCTGGCCCTCTTTTCGGGTGTGGGGACTACAGAGTCCCCAACTCGTCCCCGGAAAAGGGGAGGCGCGCCAGGCGCGCCACCGCCGCGGCCTGCTTCTGCCAGGGTGACAGGCGGCTCCACCTGTCACCCCCAGGCCGGCGCTCATGGGGGGCGTAGGTCGTCCATCGACCTCCGACGCCCAATAAGGACCCCTAGCCACCGGCTTTTAGCATTTTTCTTGCTGAGTTAGAGATGGTCTCCTAAGAACGTTTTGCTGTAACTACAACGGTTAAGGTTTTTGCCGTAGTTTTAAAAATACAACCTGTATACGCATTGTGTATTGAGTAGGTGTCTTTTAAGGACAGCACGGGGTGCTATGGTGGCGGGGAAGCTCAAATTCACTAGTCATGGATAAAATCGTAGGGTAGCCAGAGCTCACTGGAGAATTTGTGCTGTCAGTGGAAGACTATAGGCTTGTCTTGTTTTGTCTTCTACTGACGGCACAGAAATTCTGTACTTACAGGGTTGGCAGCGCGACTGTGACTCCTCTGGTGTTACAAACGTCCATAGGCCACGGTAACCACTTTCCATCAGGTGGTCCGTGTGCTTGTCTGCCAACTAAGTGGTATAAGAAAAAGAAATCTAAAAAAAAATCAAACCAATCCGTGCGTGCCATTGACTCGTTTTTTTGCGACCAGGGGTCTAGATAAATACTCAGGACTCATAGTCTCCGTGATATAGAGGGGTCTCCATCAATTAAGAATGGTTCCTAAGACTGTAGGCTCTAGAACGTTAAATGAACGAACAAACTTAGAACGTCACGAAAATAATATTTGAGCCGTAGTAGTACTTATTATCTTTGATATACCAGATTTATTGTAGGATCCTACCACACGGCGGTATTCTGTACCAATTGAGCAGTCCGACTGGGGAAGTACCTTCACCTTACAGTATACCGCGGCTTTTTTTTTTACGTGCGCAAAATCCCCACGGATACCTCCCCACCGGAGCCGGTGGAGGAGGTTATGACGGATTCGAACTGGCTAAAACGCACGCCGCCTGTGGGTCATTTTGGTTGTCGAGGGTGAGGTTGACAGGCATATCCCTCGCATCCCGGCCGACCCAGAATACCGCAGCTATAGTAACCTAGTGTTTTATTCCCGACGCTGAGTAGGATAGCCAGAGTTCACTGGAGAGTTTTTGTGTTGTCAATGGGAACACTAAAGACTTATCCTGATTTAGTGTTCTGCACTGAAGGTACAGAAAATCTCTGTACTTACAAGGTCGGCAGCACGGGTGTGACTCCTGTTACACACGTTCATAGGTCACGATAACCACTTTCGATCAGGTGGCCGTGTGCTTGTCTGCCACTGAAGTTGTAAAAAAAACTAATCTCACGTTCTACCACCACCTGACACAAGTTACATTACAAGTAAGAGAAGCCGTTAGCAACAACTAGTCAATTCTTAAAGGTTAAATCAGATCGATAGTTTTAATGACGCACATACAGCCCTTTATAAATATTTCATGTACTCTTCTTGCAAGGCGCGTGGTTCCCGCCGAAGTAGGACATCATTTCTTTTATATTTGTTATTTTTAAACTATCGTTTTGTTTTTTATATAGAACACGTCAATTAGACTTCGCCTTGCCTGATGGTAAGCTGAAGGCAAAGTCTCAGAAAAGAGGGTCACTATTACTTACACATACCGTGTGACAATGGTGACACTCAGCTTGACGGCCTCATCATATGCTTTTTCACGCCACGCGACTGTAGGAAGAAGGAAACACGTGAGCTGGTAATGAATTCCAGGCCTTAATGGTGCGACAAAGGAAAGAGTCACCGAACTGCTTGGTTTTTGATCGGATGTTTTTCTAAAATTATCTAGATCGGCTGGTCTTGATCTTCCAAAACCAACTAAAATTTTTAGACTAGGGAAATATGTGCCTGGCAAAACCCGCAGAGTAAAGGTTTGCTTCGAGACTTCAGTACCAGCTAAATATTTTCTCCGTAATAAGGAAAAACTGCCTGAAAGTTTAAAAATATTCTCAGACCAGACTCCAGCTCAACAAAAATACCTTAAAAATCTGAAGGAGGAACTAGCACGTCGCCAAAATGAAGGAGAAAGTGATCTCACAATAAAATATACAAAAGGCATCCCTATTATAACAAAACATTTGGCAAAAAACTAACAACACCAATAACCAAAACTGTGGATTTGTTTAGTAATACCTATCAAGTAATTACCAACTACCATGACGTTAGAACCAGCAAATCTCGTCTCAGATTTCTATACCTCAATGCTCGGAGCTTATGCAAAAAAGGAAAGCTTGATGAGCTCAAATGCATTCTTCAATCTTTGCCCACCACAATACATCTTATTTTAATTACAGAGTCATGGGTTAGGACTGAATCTCAAGCCATGCAACTTCATATAAACAACTACACCCACTACTACAACTATAGGACAGACTCGAGAGGTGGAGGAGTCTCTGCATTTGTCCATAACGATCTGAGACATAGCTTATCAATTACCAAGTATGAAGGAGGAAATAATTACTTATGGATTCGCTTAGAGAGATACGCTCTTGAGGTGGGTGTAGTATACAACCCTGGCAATACTAATTTCAAAGACTTTTTACAAGTCTATGAAGATCAACTACAACAAATGAAACGTGCTATCATTTTTGGTGACCTCAACATTGATCTACTAACTAAAGACAAAACAACAAAACAATACACACAACTCTTAAAAGAAAACGGACATAAGCTTTTAAACAAATTTAACAAGAAATTTTGTACAAGAGAGTCAAAATCTAGAAAATCTATACTCGACCATGTCAGCACTAATCTGAAAAATGATTATTTCCATATGGCAATTATCAATTCATCCATGTCCGATCACAAACAGATATTTGTAGAAATCAAAAAGGCTAAATCCCCACCAAAAACTAGAACCCAATATGAAGCGATAGACTACAATAAACTACAGAACCTATTAGAGACGTCAAATGTTGAAAGCCTAAGTGATGACTATAGCCTACTCGAAAAGGAAATCAAACAATTGATACACAAGAGCAAAACGGTCAAGACGAAAATTCTAAATACTCCACAAAGTGACTGGATAAACAAAGACATAATAAATAACATCAACCAAAGAAACGTACTGTGGACAGCATTGAAAGATAACCCACACAACAATAGCCTTGAAGAAGAATTTATTACAAAAAAACAACAAGTATCTACACTAATTCAGCAAACAAAGAACTCCTACTTTTATAAGAAATTTGGTAACTGTGCTAATAAGCCCAAGCCAATGTGGAACCTAGTGAATGAGTTATCCATTAATAAGATTAAACAAAGTAGGGCTCCTTCAAAACTATTAGTAAGTTCAAAATACGTCACTGACGAAAACGATATGTGTAAAACTTTTAATAATTATTTTGCTACTATTGGCCCACTATTGGCAAACGATATACCCAAACACTTCCATGACAACTTTGCCTGTGCTCTTTCTAATAATCTCCACAGTGACATTCCAGTTTTGTCCCAACTATATCCATGC
Organism: Eilema griseolum; assembly: GCA_963662185.1. Lineage (NCBI taxonomy): Eukaryota > Metazoa > Arthropoda > Insecta > Lepidoptera > Erebidae > Eilema > Eilema griseolum. Next base: position 4,349,302 of record OY759232.1, read on the forward strand.
TCTGAAGAGGAAATTTCTAAGATAATAGCAAACCTTGACTCCAATTGCAGTACTGGAATAGATGGGATCAATACAAAATCAATTAAATGCATAAAAAACCAAATAGCTGGTGTCTTGAGTGAGTGCTTTAACAATCTCCTGTCCACTGGAGAATTTCCAGATTCCTTAAAAATGGCTAAAGTTACACCCATCCACAAATCAGGTTCAACATCAGACCCAGGTAACTACAGACCCATCTCAGTCCTACCGGTTCTTTCAAAAATACTGGAAAGACTTCTGTATTGCCGTATAGAAAATCATTTATCTTCTTTCAACTATCTATCTGACAGACAATATGGATTTAGACCAAAAAGCAGTACGCTTGCAGCAACCATTGATCTAGTTACGAAAATTAAACATAATATTGACAGCAAAAATATAGTCCTAGGCATTTTTATTGACCTAAAAAAAGCATTCGATACTGTTTCCCATAAAATACTTTTAAAGAAATTAGAATCATTAAATATTACCGGAAGTGCCTTGAAAATTTTACAGTCATATCTAGAAAATAGGTCTCAAATAGTGAAATTAAATAAAGAACATCAAAGTGACGCAATACCAATTACGTGTGGAGTTCCCCAAGGATCGATTTTAGGACCTTTACTCTTCCTAATCTATATAAATAACATTCAAGATCTCAAACTACACGGCCATCTCACACTTTATGCAGATGACACTTGTCTGTTTTATTTCGGACCCTCTATTCACACAATAATCTCCCAAGCTCAAGCCGATTTAAACATACTGTACTCATGGTTTCAACACAACCTATTAACCATAAATATACTAAAAACATGTTACGTCATCTTTAAAGCAAAAAATAAAACTATACCAACTCATACACCGTTATTAATAAATAACGAACCCCTTCAAGAAAAGTCATGCGAAAAGTATTTGGGTTTAAGGATTGATAATCGTCTGTCTTGGAATGCTCACTTAGATCAAATCAAAACTAAACTTTCGTCCATACTTGGATCGCTTCGGAGTATTGTCAAATGCTTACCAAATAATCTGCGCTATAATATTTATAATGCTTTAGTTAATCCACACTTACAATACCTCATAGAAATCTGGGGAAATACAGCTAAGACTAAATTAGGTGAGATACAAATCATGCAAAATAAACTCGTTAAACTAATTTTTAACTATCCACGCCTTACACCAACAAATAAAATCTACGAAGAAACCAAAATTATGAATCTAAAGCAATTATTTACATACAATACAAGCATTTTTATCCGAAAAATCTTGAGCAAAAATATACAATCTGACATATCATTCACCAAAATTAAACAAACAACCCAACGTAGTACTCGCCGAGCTAGTTTTTTAGTTTTACCTAAAATTAGAACAAACTATGGAAAAAAAATGCTGACATATGAAGGGGCACAAATATATAACAAACTTCCAAAGCAGATTAAGCATGTAAACTCATTTAGTGTATTCAAAACTCGGTTAGCTCAATATGTACGTACATCAGTACATTAGCTTGTATTCGAAAGAACGATGCGCGATGCACAAAATTAGTGCCTACCCACATTATTATAATTATTGCATGTTTTTCGATTGTTTCTCTAACGAATGTACTAAGTGACTGTTTGTTTTTTGTTTTGGCATATTGCATTCATGATCATTGCTAATAATTGTTATTCTTAACTGGTGAAATGACGAACTTGTAAATTTACTTTACGTTATTAATGTTCTCAAGTAAGTGACTATGTTTTTATTGAGAATAAAGAATCTTTAAACATATATGTTCTGCACCGTGTGCGGGTGACATCTAAGACCTGAACGTGTTGACCTGTGTAGGAAAGGGGAGGGTGGGACTAATTGGAAGAGCTCATCAGAACACTCACCATGGTACAGACGGTAAAATACAGCTATGGACGCAACATCTCTACGCATCTGTAAAGGTTCGCAACGCGGGCCGCAAGTCGCAGCAACCTGTCAAGAGCATCTAGTAAGTACTTTGCTGAACCATCCCAGAGATGAGAGAAGTGGTGTTAATTCATAATTATACAACGGTTCCGAACTTTTCGCGATTAAAACATTACTATTTCGCCCGACGTTTCGGATGCGTTGCAGCACCCGCGGCCACGACTTGACTAGCTCGTGAGCGTCGAGAGGTCTACGGGGAACATTTTTTGTGCGCCTACCCACTATTACATTAATTATTATGACCGGTTAAGCTGGTGACACACCTCACTCACTATGTCAGTTTTCAACGGTACAGTGTTTTTTGATTTAGTATCTTAATCACTGGATTCAACGTACCGGATAGTTTGAATCCATCTTCACTATTGAAATTTTTATATTATTGATTTCAAGAGCTTCACGCAAAATCCTTGAATAGTAGGGGCGATCAGAGGAGAGGACTTTGAGTTGATGAAGCTCAATCAATCCAGTGATTGGTACCCGACTCAAGATGTTCTGCTACTGCCGATTTGTTGAACTGACGGTTTTTCACAGCTGCGATATGTTCTCGGACTCTCTTTGCAATGGTTCGCTTGGTCTGGCCTATGTAAGAACTACCGCAGCTGCAATCCACTTTGTAGACACCCGGTGTTTGCAGAGGTATGAAGTCGTTCGATGTTCGCACGTATTTCGCTACTTTGGCGAACGGTTTAAAAATCGTCTTGATGGGAATCTTCCGTAAGGAAGATCCGATCTTGCCTGTTACACCTTCCTCTACTTACTTATTTACTTATTTACTAACAGAGCTCTTTGGAGAATTTTTGTGCTGTCAGTGGCAAGACCAAAAGCTTGTCCTGTTTTGTCTTTTAGACTGACGGCACAGAAAATCTCTGTCCTTACAGAGTCGGCATCACAGGTGTGACTCCCCTGGTGTTACATACGTTCATAGGTCACGGTAACCACTTTCCATCAGGTGGGCTGTGTGCTTATCTGCCACCTAATTTAATATAAAAACACTAATTACGCGTTTAATATACAAATATAGTTTAATAGTAAACTGTAAACTATAACAATTTACATTAAGTGGGTATCTACACTTACATATTTTTTAATTCTTTTTTTATAGAAACGAGAATATGTTTAAAAACTAACAATGAGTCCTCAAAAACACGATTGGGTTCTATTATTCGTTTGGAATCACATATCTGATTTCTATTTGATTGTTATTCGTTTTAGAGTACTTCTAGCTAAAACCGGTCGCACCCTCCCGTTGTGTGTCATTGTTTTTTATTACAGCCGAAATTGAATTATATTTAATATTACAAAAAAAAGCTCACTGAAGAATCCGTGCTGTCAGTGGGAAGACTAAAGGCTTGCCCTGCTTTGTCTTACGCACAGTTTTACTAAGCACAGTTTCTATGCCGTTAGTGTCCGGCACAGCCTGGGAGTGAGGGTTCTCACGCTCTCCACCTTGCTCGCGGCGATGGTTCGCTGCGCGGATGCGTGGGCGGCTGGCGCCTCCTTCTGCGAGCAAGTAATGCTCGTGAAGGAGGCGGGGCGGGAGCGGCAGCGGGAGCGACGAAGGATCGCAAGACAAGCTGCCCGCGTACGAAGGCAACTCGGGCGTCGGAGGTCGATGAACGACCTCCGCCCCCCATGAGCGCCGGCCTGGGGGTGACAGGTGAAGCCGCCTGTCACCCTGGCAGAAGCAGGCCGTGGCGGTGACGCGCGTGGCGCGCCTCCCCGTTTCCGGGGACGAGTTGGGGACTCTGTAGTCCCCACACCCGAGAAGAGGGCCAGATCGTGAGAGATGGCCCTGGGTCGGCCGGGGTGCGAGGGATATGCCTGTCAACCTCACCTTCGGCAACCAAAACGACCCACAGGCGGCGTGCGTTTTAGTCGGTTCGAGTCCGACATAACCTCCTCCACCGGCACCGGTGGGGAGGTATCCGTGGGGAAATTGCGCACGTAAAAAAAAAAAAAAAAAAAAGTGTCCGGCACAGAAACTGTGCTTACAAGGTCGGCAGCGCGAGTATGGCTCCTCTGGTGTTACACACGTCCATAGGCCACGGTAACCACTTTCCATCAAGTGGGATTCTTTTTTATTTCGATGCAAAATAGTTTCCATTTGGTCCTATAAAAATTTACATAGTTTGGACCAGTAGTTTTTATTTTAAGTTTTTTTTATACCACTTAGGTGGCAGACAAGCACACGGCCCACTTGATGGAAAGTGGTTACCGTGATCTATGAACGTGTGTAACACCAGTGGAGTCACATTGGTGCTGCCGACCCTGCAAGAACAGAGATTTTATGTACCCTCAGTGCAGAACACAAAATCGGGACAAGCCTTTGGTCTTCCCACTGACAGCACAAAAACTCTCCAGTGAGCTCTGGCTACCCTACTCACCACCGTAAACACAACACCTTGCTCCTAAGTTAAAACTGTTGAGTGTTGACGCAAGTGAAAAAGTATTTGAGTTTAGTTCTACAAAAGTAGGTACCTATGAGGGGAATATCCTGTTAATACGCAGGACATTCACCCTAGTTCCACAACAAAAAGCATACAAGTATACGAAATGAGAATAAAACATATATTTACAGTTTTTAATAACACTACAAAATATGAAGGATCATTAAAAGTTAAAACACATCTGCCGCCCGCATCACACCTCTACTTCATGTTGTACATTCATCAACAGAGTGTCTAGTGCGAGTTTTTTCTCACATTTGAACGACTAATCAGTGGGATAGGGAACGTACACTGAACGGGAACCGAACTCGGACTACACATAGGTATTTTAACTATCGTGGTCAATAAAGTGGATACAGTAAGCATCGTGTGTCGTGAACGTGATCGAGATCGGGTTCGAGTTTGTAGTGAGAGTGAAACCAGTGGTAGTGCAGATACGCGTAGTAGAAGAACTCGAAAGAGGGTAGATCGATATAATTCATAAGACTCTTTCCTCTGTCGCACCATTAGGGCCTGGAATTCATTACCAGCTCACGTGTTTCCTTCTTCCTATAGTCCCGGATCCTTTAAGCGGGGCGTGAAAAAGTATATGATGAGGCCGTCAAGCTGAGTGTCAACATTGTCACACAGTTTGTGTAAGTAATGATGACCCTCTTTTCTGGGTCTTTGCCTTCAGCTTACCATGAGGCAAGGCGAAGTATAATTGACGTGTCCTAAAAAAAAAAAAAATACTCCTAGAAAAAACTTTTGCTCTGTTCACCGCCACTACTCCAGTTCCTCCGTGATCATGGTGCTTGCAATAGCGCCGAAATATCGGAAACTCAAAACAATGAAACACGGTAAATATCCCGTTTATTTTGATACTGATCGGACTAAACAGTTTAACGCTCTACTAATACGCCACGGAGCAATAAAATCGAGTGATTAAAATTCTCGGTAGTTTAGTGTTTAAGGAGCCATTACACTACCGACTCCTAACACCAGTAATTTTAGCACTTAGGCGGCAGACAAGCACACGACCCACCTGATGGAAAGTGGTTACCGTGTCAAATGGACGTGTGAAACACCAAAGGAATAACACTCGCGCGGTCAACCCTGTAAGCACAGAGAGTTTCTGTGCCGTCAGTCCAGAAGACAGCAGGATAAGCCTTTGGTCTTCCCACTGACAGTACAGAAACTCTCTAGTGAACTCTGGTTACTCTACCCACCGCTAGGAACACAACACTTTTTTACGATTTTTATACGAATGAGTTTAGCTTTGTTGAAGTGGTTAGAAGGAATATTAGTAATTTCGGTTACTAATATGCTTTAAAAGAAATCAATCAACACTTTTTAAAGCAATACGACCACATATACCGCGATTTTTGCAAAAGTGTGCTTAAAAAATATACTTACCACCAACGTAATAATATCCTTCCCCACACTGACGTCATACGGCACGCCAATCGCTAGGGTGCGCAGGAGCATTACAAATTGTCTGTCACATTCGTGGGTAATTTACTTGATTAAATTACAATATTTATTTTTTTCATTCGTAACGGATTCTTGCCATAATAAAAAAATGAATGTATGCAGTTGACATATTGAAGCAAATGAATATTTAAGTGTGGTTTATATTGAATGATTGAGTTATTTGAAATTAAGTGATTGATGAATCTTTCTATTGAGCCATATGAATAAAGAGAGCTTATATTATTAAAATACCAACTTTTTAACGAATGCATGTGACTGCATGTAGATATGTACGATATAATTACTGCTAAAACTTTTTGTATATCTGCTGTTACCTACCTATTAACTAAATAATGCAATGCGTTTTTCTCTTTACTCCCTCCCCATCAAAAGTTGAGACATTGATAGATAATTCTTTATTGTACACCAATAGATTTGCAGTAAAACCAGTAGGTAGCATGTGTATACAGATTAATGTACAATGGCCTTATCACTAAGAGCGATTTCTTCGAGGCAACCTTGGGATATGACAAAAAACAAAAGATATGTTAAAGTTATCAAATGAAAAAGATACTTCTAAGGTTGGTGTATTAACTTATTATTACATATAATCACGCCTTTATCCCCGGAGGGTTAGACAGAGGTGAATAAACACCCACATTTCACCAATCATTGAATTCGGTCCCACGTGAGCCTATTACCGTCTTCCGGGCACTATTGTTGACTCAAAATTGAGTCTGGGCTGTATATATCTGTCCGATGGTAAACAGATGTATCCCTAAGTCGCCTTGTACGACAGCGTATGGGAAAAGATGGGGTGGTCCAAATTCTACACTGCCGGGAATCACGTGGCGTATTAAAAACAACAAAAAAGAGAGAGAAGTACAAGCAAAATATAATAAAACTACGAATCCTACATCGCGCAACTGAAGTTCTCACGCTGGGACTACATGTATCCATCAACGTCAACCCAACGACAATCGTTGGGCCGCGGCCCGCCAGTCGTGATCACCTTGCCTGGTCGGAGAATCATCCCTTTGTGTTGGAGGAATATATCACCTCGTTCCTCCACAAACGTTTTGTTTCATCAGAACAGAACATCGTCTGATAAACTGCACATCAGTTTTCATGTCTCCTCTCTGCCTCTATAATTGACCTAAGTTACTATTTAAAACATTATATTCGAAAGGTTTGGGCCGTGGGGTCCGTGAGCCCGCAATCTCTTCAGCGAGATTGCAAAGCGATTGGTCGATACTTCTCGTGACTAGAAGGCTGGCCTATTCTTAGTTCAGAGAATAAGCATTGCCATATAACTTGGCAATGCTGCTAGTCTTCTGAGACGATACCACAAGAGGCGTGAGATGCGGAGGAATTCCATGATGCATTTTGACTTTTGTTTAATTATTATTTTGTATTATATTATAATAGATTTCTGTTAAATTAATTAATTTTCCTATTACAGTCCACTGCTGGATATTGGCCTCTCCCAATGTCGGGAGGCTTTGGTCATCTGTATCTACGCTGGTCCGACGGCTTAGTACAGGGTTTTATTTCGAGTTTTCATTCTCTCGCAGTGATATCGTCTGCGTATTTTCCGTTAGTCGCCTCTTACGACACTCTTCAGATGAGATGGGATACTTGTATTCTTTCTCTGTCACCATACTGATAATTCTTCTATTAGAATAAATAAATAATATATATAATAAATACAGCTTATAGCATTTACCTGCTACTATTTTTACGTGCGAAAAATCCCCGTGGATACCCTCCGCCCGAGCCGGTGGGAGAGGTTATTTCAGGTTTTTGGTTGCCGAAGTTGAGGTTGACAGGCATATCTCTCGCATCCTGGCTGACCCAGGGCCATCTCTCTCAATCTGGCCCTCCTTGGGTGTGGTGACCACAAGGTCCTCAACTCATTCCCGGAAACGGAGAGGCGCACATTGCGTGGAGCCACCGCAGCATTCTTTTGCCAGGGTGACAGGCGGCTCTCCCGTCACCCTCAGGCCTGCGCTCATGGGGGGCGGAAATCAATCATCGACCTCCGATGCTCGAGTTGCCTCAGTGCGCCAGTACGCCTCAGTAGCCAAGTTGACCAACTTGGCTTGCGATCCTCCTTCGCTCCCGTTGCCGTTCCCGCCCCGCCCACTCTTACACTATTCACCTAAAAGCTCCGGAAACCGCGATGTCCCACAGATCACAACTGCTGTTTAAGAAAAGTCAAATTATAGTCACCGACAAATAATTACTACACAGTATCCGTTATAAATAGACTACAATTAAAGTTGTGTAAACCTCCGTGATAAGAATTAGCACCGGGTTGCCAGACGTCAAAATTTCTCCTAAGAAGTCAGGATTTTCAAACTTTTGGCAGAATTTACTTACACTAATATTAGTAAGTAGGAGGTAGGATACGAGGGTATTCCTGTTCCAATTGAGCAGTGCAAAAAATCCCTCACGCCGGAACTGGTGGGAGAGGTTATGTTGGACTCGAACCGTCTAAAATGCACGGCGCCTGTTGGTCGTTTTTGGTTGCCGAAAGTGAGGTTGACAGGCATATCCCTTGCACCCCGGCTGACCCAGGGCCATCTCTCTCGATCTGTCCCTCCTCGGATGTGGGGATCATAAAGTCCCCAACTCGTCCCCGGAAACGGAGAGGCGCTCGCTGCCGCTGCGGCCTGCTTCTGACAGGGTGACAATTGAGCTGTGTGTGGTTATAAAAAAGATATTCAATTGCATTGCACGGGCTGGATGCTTCGTGCCTCGACATGGAGGTTTTACATATAGCACTGCTTGTTATATATTATAAATTACCTAATCGGATCCACTAAGGTACAATGCGATATAACGAATGAGCTAATGTAGATTGAGAGAAACGAAAAAATAATTTTATAACTACCCCCCTTTTAAATAGTAACTATAAAAATTAAACCAAGACGCCTACTCATTCCCGTCCCAATTGAGCAGTCAGTTTGGGGAAGTACCTCCACACTACAGTAACTTTGTGTTATGTTTCCAGCGGTGAGTAGGGTAGCCAGAGCTCATTGGAGAGTTTTTGTGTTGTCAGTGAGAAGACCAAAGACAAGTCCTGCTTTGTCATCTACACTAACGGCATTGAAACTATCTATTCTTACAGGGTCGGTAGCACGAGTGTGATTCTTCTGGTGTTGCATAAGACCATAAACCATGGTAACCACTTTCCATCGTATGGATCGTGCTTGTCTGCCACCTAAGTGGCATAGACAAAAAGATGGTAAACTGTACGGGGATTTTCTAATGAGAAATGAATAACTTCGAAACAACATAAGTTTACTTCACTAAAGGGATAGTTAATAATAACTTAGCTATAGGATAGTAAGTGCCTTTATTATTTTCTGCTTATTTTTATGCACAAGCATTTTTCTATCTACAGAGGGATATAGACAGTAAAAGATCATGATGAAAAAAAAACATGAAATAAAATAACACAAATCGCAAATTAATTCGTAAAAAAAAGCATTTTATTTCAAGGACTTTTAAAATTTAACTATGGCAACTCCAACCGGTTGTTCTTCCCAATACGAGGGAGATTGTGGGAATAAACGCGTTTGTTTAATTGACCGAAAGTGTCTTGAGACAACGACAATTTGGAGGGTTGTTTCGGGAAGACGTTATTTTGTTTTTTTTCCCTTCCTTCAATGTAAGGATGGTCTCATAATTTTTAGGTGTAATTAAAATGATTACCTTGGTGGTGAAGCGTGTAAAATGTTCCCGGTACAAACCCCGAGAGAAAGTGTTATTTAATTTTTGTGGTATGAAATCCTTAGTAGAGATTTTAAACGTTCTTCAGAACAAATTATATATATTACGGGTTGAGTCTGAATTCAACCAGGACCTCAATTCTGCTAATAGAAACCATGCTCATATCACGGACACTGCTAAAAAATCCATTTTATTTTAGAATTTAAAGCAAAGTCCATAATTAAAATGCTTTTTGCATAGTGAATGAAAAAGTCAAATGAAACTCTTTTCAGTTAATTTTGGACATTTTATAAATTTTATACAATTTCTGCAGTGTCTGTGATATGACTGTTTTGTAGTGTCTGAGATTAACGCACATAATAAAATGATTAAACCTTAGAGATGTTTAATTACCCCTTTAATAAGGCTTAAGTTTAAAATCACTTCCTCTTTATCGTATACTTCGTGCCTTTAACCTTGCAAGCATTCATAGTCCTAGATTTTTTACGGTATATAACACAAAAAAATACTGTCCCTCTAAAATCGAATTCAACTTTTAACCGGTTTTTTTCTATTACAATATAATCTAAATATAATCCGGCCCTTTATACCTAATATTTATGTTTATTTCAGATATAAATAACAAGATTTTCATAAACCAACTCCTCATACATCAAGTGTAATGTTAAACAATATAACCGCATAGCAGATGCACCCAATCCCGCCTAACCCTCCGCTGCTCGCGGTACATTTTCATCCCAATCACGATTTTTTTAGGCACGCGTCCATTGTTAATCTTATAAATTATATTTACGTAACACAATGCCCGATTGTTACAATCCGCTGACCATTTAAATATTAAGTGTGAGCTAATTATTTTGTTAAAATAATGATATGTGGTTGATGGTTCACAATGGGACGTGGGTTAGAATTTGTACGCCTAATTATGGTCTGGTCAGTGCTTTGTGGTTTGGAGGGTTAATAGCGATATAGAAATAACAATGTATTTTTTTACCACTGGCGAATAAGCCTAAGGGCAGTTAAGCGGTTACCCGTGAACAGTACATCCTACTAATATTATAAAATTTAAAAGTTTGTGACATTGTTTGGATGTTTTTTACTCAATCATTCTTAAACGGCTGAACGGATCTAGCTGAAATTTGGTATAGGGATATATTACAGTCTCGTAACTTTTTATTATAGGTTGGTAAGGTAGGCACTCCTTCCCTCAACAAACACCTGCACACCATCGGTGCAACGGACCGCCCCCTCTGCAGACGATGCTTCGTTGCCCAGGAAACGGCCGCCCACATAATAGTGGAATGCGAGGCAGTAGCTCCCCAACAATCACAAATTCTTGGCTCAGTGAGTTCACTCCGTGAAACCTGTGAGGTACCCAGTAAGCTTTTGCGTTTCTGGATGGAGCTAGGCTGGCTGCTCTAGCCAGTACCTCAGCAGTGCGGATAAAGGAGTCCCAATCCAATACAATCCAATCCAGGTACAATGTATTTTTTTTTTACTACTGGGGAATAAGCCTAAGGGCAGTTAAGCGGTCACCCATGAACATCACAAATAATACATAACAGTAATATTATAAAATGTAAAAGTTTGTGAAAATGTTTGTTACTCAATAATGTTGGTAGCGATGCCGTTAGCCGAAATATGATTGTGCCAATTCTGGAGCAAATTCTTCCTATCCTATGTCACGTCTTTAACTACTCCATTTCATCTGCTATTTTCCCATCCTCATGGAAAAGTGCTCAGATAATTCCTCTACCTAAAAAATCTAAGCCATGCTCCTTCTCTGACTAATAAATAAAATAAATAATAAAAAAGCCTTTTATTTCCAGTAAAAATTTACACTTCTCATGTATCTATTAATTATGTGTTAGTTTAATTACTTTAATCTATGTTAGTATAATTTTTCTTTCTTAATTAATATATATATATATCCTTTGTGTTTTATCATAGTATATTTATAGTTTTTGAAATATATATATTTATATAGGTACATATATATCTATATAGTTTTAAAATTAATCTACCGGAACCCCAGATTGGGTGAAGGCCTCCTCCATTGACTCCCATTTGTCTCTGTCTTCAGCTACTTTTGTCCAGTTTGGACCAGCTATCGCTTTGATATCATCCTCCCATCTTGTAATAGGTCTACCTTTTGTTCTTTTGCCTAGTGGTCCATTCCAGAAAGTTACTTTTTTGGTCCATCTTTGATCTGTTAGCCGGGCAACATGTCCGGCCCACTTCCATTTCAATTTTTTTGCGTAACTCAAAGCGTTTGTTGCTTTTGTTATTTTTCTTATTTTAGTATGACGTATTTTGTCTAATTTCTTTATATTTAACATGCTTCTTTCGAGTCCTCTCTGACAGACGTTTATCTTTTTTCTTGTTTCTGCAGTAAATTTCCACGTCTGGCAACCATATGTCAGACATGGCAGAAGGTTCGAATTCATGACTTTGGTTTTAATGGCTTGTGGTAGATTACTTTTGAAAACATCCTTGAGACTCCAATATTTGTTCCATGTTATCTTTATTCTTTTCTCTATTTCTATATTTTTATTTTTTCTATGGAAACTTATAGTTTTTCCCAAATAGACATATTCTTCAACGTATTCCAATGGTTTGCTATCGATTATTATTGGTCTTGTAATGCTGTTTGTCATTGTCTTAGTCTTTGTAATATTCATTTCTAGACCCACCTTTTTACTAGTCATGTTGAGAGCTTCTACCATGTTCTGTAGTTGGTAAGATGATTCGGATAGTAGTACTAGGTCATCAGCGAATCTCAGGTGGCTCAAGTAGGTGTCGTTTATGTATAGCCCTTGTTTGCTCCAATCTAGTTTGCTAATGATCGACTCGAGGACAGCTATGAATATTGTCGGAGATAGCGGGTCTCCCTGTCTCACTCCTCTTTCTATTGGAAAGCTTGAGCCTAAGGTTTCGAGTTTGATTTTACCCTTGTTGGTTTTATATATGGATTTGATGATTTTTACATACATTTCCTCTGCTCCTTGTTCTTTCAGGCTTTCCCAGATGCTTGCATGTCTTACCGTATCAAAGGCCTTCTGGTAGTCGATGAATGCTATAAAGAGTGTTCTTTGTTTTTCCTGATACTTTTCCATTATCAGCTCAAGAGTATGGATGTGGTCGACCGTTGAAAAACCCCTTCTGAAGCCTGCTTGCTCCACCGGTTGCTTTTTTTCCAATGTGTCGGTCATCCTTTTGTTTATAATTGTAGAGAACAATTTGTATAGACTTGGCAGCAGGCTGATAGGTCGGTAATTTCCAATGTCCTTCGGGTCGCCCTTCTTATATATTAGTATGATGTTCGATTCGGACCATTGGGAAGGGGTTTCAGAACTTTGCAGAATCTTGTTAAACAGTTCAGCTAGTGGTACAGCCAAAGTCATGTGACCTTTTTTCAATGCTTCGTTGGTAATGTTGTCTGAACCAGGGCTCTTATCTAGTTTTAGTTTATTTATTGCTTCCGTTATTTCAGTTGTATCTATTGGTTTAACGTTATTTCCATGTGAGGCATCTGTTTCTGTGTCGAGATTTATGTCTGTGGTGTCTCTGTTGCTGTAAAGATACCTGTAAAATTCTGTTGCGGTAGCTATGATATCTCTTCTAGTGAGCAGTTCTGTATCTTTTTTCCTCAGTCCTTCTATCCATGTTGTGTTAGTTTTGAGTTTATTAAAGGCCTTCTTTGTACTTCCATTTCTTTGTAAATACTCAATTATTGTGTTTTGTTTATATTTTGCGTAATCTGCTTTTATATATTTATTTACTACTTTGTATAGTGCAGTCAGTTCGTTTTTTTCGCTTCGTGATTTGTTTTTAGTTTTCTGTAATTCCTTTCTTCTCTTTAATAGCCTCTCTGTAGTTGTCGATAATATTTTGTGTTGTTTATTTTCTTCTTTCTTTGGGCGTGCTTGTTTTAAGCTAAAGATGATAGCCTTTTCTATTCTGTCGTAGCAGTATTGTACTGGGGTGTCTTTGCAGATAGTTGTAGGTGCAGATAGCTGTGATATTAAGTTTTCGTTGAACTTAATTATTTCTTCTTCGCTCTTAAGTTTGCTAAATTGATTGTTTGTAAATTTAGCTCTTGATAGTTTTTGTTTGTCTAATGTTATTGTTGACCTGAGCATTCTATGGTCAGAATTGTAGTTCAAATTTAGCGTCTCGATATTTTGGAATATTCCAGGTTGGTTTGACAGGATAAAATCGATTTCATTTTTGTATTTTCCGTCAGGGGAACGCCAGGTCCATCTTCGACTCAACCTTTTTTTAAAACATGTATTTATTATCATTAGTTTGTGCTGAAGCGCAAACTCTACTAGTCTTTGTCCTCTATTATTTCTCTCACCGTACCCGTGTTTTTTCGTAACTAAATATTCGTCATCTTTTGGGGTTCCCAGCTTGGCGTTAAAATCTCCCATTAGTATTGTAGTTTTTTGTGCTGTACCTAAGGCTTTCTCGATTGTATTGTAAAATTCCTCAATATCATGCTCGCTTGCCGCTTCTGTTGGTGCATAGGCTTGTATGATAGATATCTTATGACCTTGTATATTTATATTTAGTGTTGCCACTCGCTCTGTTATGCCATTGAAGCTTATAATATGGTTCTTGAGAGACTTATTAATTATGAAACCAACCCCGTACTTGCCAGGGGTTTGTCCTATATAGCACATTATGAAGTTTTCGTATTCAAGTATTTTATTTCCCTGTCTTCTTATTTCCGATATTCCGATGATATCGTATTTTATATTTTTTATAGCCTCTTCCAATTCGAGCAGACGGTCGTACGATAAGAGAGTTCGAACGTTGTATGTTGCGATTGTTAGTTTGTATTTATTCGGGGTATTTCTTTCCTCTGTTGGTGTGTTCATTGGAGGGTTTCCTTCTCTGACTATCGTCCTATATCTATCCTTCCTTTTCTTTCTAAAGTTTTAGAGCGTCTCATTCACTCGCAACTCAGCTCCTTCCTAAATAAAAATGCGCTGCTAAATCCACTACAATCCGGCTTCCGACCTGGACACAGTACTACGACAGCATTGGTTACTATCACGGAAGACATAAGACTGGGCATGGATAGTGGAAAACTTACGCTTTTATCCCTACTGGATTTTAGCAATGCTTTTAACACCGTAGATTTCGACATCCTGCTCGGTATACTGAGCTCTATTAACATATCTCCATCGGCGATTGAGTGGTTTCATAGTTACCTGTTTGGTCGCCAGCAGCGGATCCGCGTCGAAGAATCAAGTTCTTCTTGGTGCAATACGACTGCTGGTGTACCGCAGGGTGGCGTTCTATCTCCGTTACTCTTCGCAATTTTCATAAACACAATCTCTGAAAATTTACTTTCATCCGTGGTACTTTATGCTGATGATCTGCAAATTTACACCCAAGCTCCTCTAAACAACTTGTCCGATGCATTTACTGTACTCAATGAGGACCTGGATTGGATTTGCGAATGGAGTAAGAACCATGGACTCACCCTAAATTCATCCAAGACACAAATAATTGTTATTGGTAGTCCAAGGTTGACTTCGAAAATAGATTGGACCCAGCTTCCTCAGATCAACATGGGTGGAGCAATCATGCCAATTAGTGAAAATGTCAAGAACTTCGGTATCTATATGGATAAATCATTTTGTTGGAATATCCAGTTACAGGAAACCAGTCGTAAACTTTTCGCTTCAGCGGGTGCTTTACGCAGACTGCGAAACTTCCTACCAATTGCCACTAAAACTGCGCTCGCACAATCGCTTCTTCTTCCTGTTCTCGACTACGCCGATGTCAGCTATCCCGATCTCACAGAGGAGCAACTAGATAAACTTGAGCGACTTCAAAACTTTTGCATACGATTCATATTTGGTTTACGCAAGTATGATCACGTGTCAGATTTCCGTAAACAACTCAAGTGGCTCCCAATTCGGCTTCGCAGGAATGCTCATATTCTAACATTATTATATAATGTATTATTTAATCCCATCACTCCCTCTTATCTTAAAGAACGATTCCAGTTCCTCCATGACACACATACGAGATGCCTGAGGTCATCCGAGAATTTGAGGCTGAGAATGCCAATGCATTCAACTGATTTTCTTGGTAAGTCATTCTCTGTCAAGGCTGTGCGCTTATGGAACGCATTGCCATTGAGTAGACAAGCAAAATCCTTAAACATATTTAAAAGAATGGTAAAGGACTACTATCTATCATTGTGAACACTGTGACAGCTCACGATTAATATGCTCACTATTTTCCCTTCTTATTACTATGTACTATTT
Source organism: Eilema griseolum (assembly GCA_963662185.1). NCBI lineage: Eukaryota > Metazoa > Arthropoda > Insecta > Lepidoptera > Erebidae > Eilema > Eilema griseolum. The sequence continues at coordinate 4,365,203 of OY759232.1, forward strand.
ACTTCGTATATCTATTTATGTGCTAAAGTTGTATATTTATTTAACTTTATTTGAACTTCTCTCATATCTATCTTTCTTTTTGTATCTTTTAATATATTATAACCTTGTTTCTAGTTTATTTGCTAACTACACCAAATTTTTTGCTTTATTACACTACTGTCCATCCCAAGGTTGCCTGGAAGAAATCGCTTCCAGCGATAAGGCCGCCCATTGTACATTAAACTGTATGCATGCTCACTACAAATTTTACTGTAATCTATTGGTGTACAATAAAGAATTATCTATCTATCTATCTATCTATCTTAAACGGCTGAACGAATCTAGCTGAAGTTTGAAAAGGAAACACGTCCATAGGCCACTGTAATCACTTTTGGAAATGGCACAGCAACACCAAGAAAGTCACACACGTAATGCCGACCTTGTAAGAATAGTTTCTACAACGTCAGTGCAGAACACAAAACAGGACAAGCCTTTGGTCTTCCCACTGACAGCACAAAAACTCTCTAGTGAGCTCTGGCTACCCTACTTACCGCTGGGAACACAACACCAGATTATTATGGCCGTGGTATTCCGTAGATTGGAGGTACTTCCTCAGTCGGCTTGCTAAATTAGTATGGGAATATCGTCGTGTCCTTCATCCTACAAATACCATCGTGTCCTACCTCCTACAACGTGTCCTATCTCCTAAACTTTATACATGAAATGCACTTTCTATTGATTCTTTATTACATGCGTTTACCCCTCAAGATTTTAATAAATTATACCTCAAGGTTAAACATATGCGACTATCGTATATTAAGCAGCCATCTATAAGCTATCAATAACCTTTTAGCTCCTAATAAAATACCCTAGAACACCACATAAAAATCAATCGACCGTCGCCAAGTACCAAACATAACGTACCGGTTACGTAGTCACAGGGGCCGAAACAGACGGACAGACAGACCCAACAATAATTTTGTATGCAAATATTTTGTATCTTAAGTGGGATCAGAATACTTACCTCGCGATTCAGGGTTAAGTACCTACTGTCGGTTAGAAAAGCATTAGGATTTTTATTTTTTTGAGATCCATGTAAAAATATATTATAGGAAGTAGGATACGTACAATACAAAAAAATATTAAGAAAAATTATAAAACTGAAAGATTCAGTTGCATTAAATAAAATGTATAAATTAATAATAAACCTACAGTACCGAAGAAATAGAAATTAATGTTAATGTTTTAAAATTACGGCCCAATTAAATTTAGGTTGTTGTCAATATTAAGATCGCGGAGTTCTATTTGGTCGATCAAAAACAATATTTTAGTTTTAGCAAACACGTTTATGTAATGTCGATCTAACACTTTTCTGTTAACGTGTACCTGATTGAAACAGATGTATGTGGCGTACCGGCTAATTTCATATTCAGGAAAGGGTCGAGCATGCGCGGTAGCGACATGCGCCGGCGTCGTAACGTATAACAGTTTTACCATCAAAAATGTAATAAAATAATACTATATAGCGTAAACGTATCGCAATGTATCCATTGTTATCAAAGGATAATTCATTGCAAAAAATATTCATTTATAAGTTTGTTAAAGAAACAGAAAACAAATTCTAATTATTTGGTGAAATGTTGCAAGAACAACATCAAGAATCAAGCAGTTCGGGAATTTTTTCCTTTACCGAACCATAAAATCTTCGAAATCTTCACCAGCACATGTGTTTCCTTCTTCCTACAGTCCCGGGTCCTTTAAGCAGTACGTGAAAAAGCATCTGATGAGGCTGAGGGCCACCATCGTAACATAGTGGGAGGTGTTTATAATGCTAATCCTCTTACCTGAGGCTTGACATCAGCTTACCATGGTGATTTCATATTGATCTGTTCAGTATTCGCACGCCTAAGGTTCCGTACAAAATGGTAGTCAGGGACGAACTTATACTACATAAACCGCAAACCGCAAACCGTAATACATTTTGATTACGTTGACTATTTAGAAGTTTGATTTTTTCACAGTTTCAAGACGTTACAGTCCTAAGTATGTGGTATGAGTTTCAACTTGAAACCTCCACGCATTCCTGAGAAACAGGTCTTGATAGACAGACAGACAGACGAAATGATCCTATAGGGGTTCCGACTTTTCCAACTGAGATACGAAACCCTAAAAATATATGCATGCAACCGAAATTCTACTGGATTGTGTTGGGTGTACGGTATATGGGGCCAAAAAGAACTCAGCACACCTTGACAGACAAGGAATTACGCGGGCTTTTCTCTCGTTATTAAGGATTAAACAGAACTAGCTCTCCTGAACAATTAAATGCGAAATAGATCTGATCATGAGGAAATGTGTGCGCAGTATTTCCGCCCAATTGAGTAGTCCGACTGGGGAAATGGGACGAACTGGGGCCCAGACTCAGCTTCATGCATGGCTTGAGTCAATAATAGTGCCTGGAAGACGGCCATAGGCTCACTTCCTGATACGTGGGACCAAATTCAATGATGGGTGAAATGTGGGTGTTAATTCACCTCGGCCTAACCCTCCGGTGATAGAGGCGTGATTGTATGTATGTATATTATGACCACAGAGACGTCACAAAATGTACTCTTTACGCGCAGTAGGTACGCATATTTTGGGTGTCTTTTGAGCATAGCACGGGATGGAGCGGTAAAGGAGTACAAATCCACTAATCATACATTATATCAAACCTGATCTCCCGACCAATGCCTCGTTTTTATCGCGATTTAGCATCGAGATAATAGGCAATACAAATGAAATTGCCGTTTTTTTGAAGAAATTGGAGGAATTCCAATTTCCAGTACTAAATTTTTTGCACCAGAGAAGCCACACTCGCGCTGCCGACCCTGTAAGCACAGAGTTTCTGCGCCGTCAGTGTAGAGCACAAAGCAGGACAAGCCTTCAGTCATTCCACTGACAGCACAAATTTTCCAGTGAGCTCTGGCTACCCTACTCACCGCTGGGAACACAACACGAAGTTATTATAACCGCGGTATTCTCTTCCCCAGTCGGACTGCACAATTGGGCGGAAATACCGCCGTGTCCTACCTCCTCAAAACTGTTGGTGTGTACTGCTTTTGAAGATCGAATTTCATTTATCAAGCGACCAATAAAAACAAAATTCAAAATAAAGTTATAAAATCTTGAAATCAACTTTCAAACAAAATATAAATAATGGAAATAGCTATTAAATTACAGGAATAACGAACTCATGAATCTGTAAGAAAATTTCCGCAATTTCATAGGTAAAGACCTGACATATGCCTAAAATAACTACAGAGAGAACTCCTTTGATAATTTTAGAATAGTTTAACTTATTAACAATACTTAGGTACTTACAGAACAGATGTACAAAAACGTACTTTATACTTGCTAATTTTATATGCAGCAAGGGGTTAGCGCTTGCGCGCTATGGATGGCGTGCGCGGGAGTCACGTCACAGTGGCCGCGCCTTTAGCATGACATGTGGATAACTCTTCAGAATATGGAGGATATAAAATTTAATTTATTATGTTAGTTCCATAACTATAAATGTTTTATTTACCACATGACGCCCTGTGTGACGACAAATGGCGCGATTATCGCCTAGTTATATTGTCAAAGTACTTTGTACCTACTAAACAATTAACTCTTTCCTTGCCCTCGCCGTTCAGCGGGGGCAGTTATGTTGGAACAGGACTCGAACCGATTTAAACCGCATGCCGTTTTGGCTACTCATAGGCCGAGGTGTAGTGATATAATACCTAATTGTAGTTGTGGTCTCGTTACCACATTTTAAAAAATGGCGTAGTGATTTTGGTGGTCACCTTGCCGCATTAAATTAGGAATGGCGCAATAACTTTGATAGTTACCTTGCCATATTATATAATGCACAGCTTTAGCGCATTGTTTTTAATATCTGCCTTACGACATTAATGAGTAATAGCGCAATGGTTTTGGTGACCACCTTGTCATATTAATAAGATTTGACGCAAAGGTTTTGGTGGCCATCTTGTCATATTAATAAGATTTGACGCAAAGGTTTTGGTGGCCATCTTGTCATATTAATAAGCTTTGACGCAAAGGTTTTGGTGGCCACCTTATCATATTAATAAGCTTCGGCTCAATGGTTTGGTGGTCATTTTGTTATATTAATTAGCTTTGTCGCAAAGGTTTTGGTGGCCACCTTGTCATATTAATAAGCTTTGACGCAAAGTTTTAGTGGCTACCTTGTCATATTAATAAGCTTTGATGCTAAGGTTTTGGTGGTCACTTTGTCATATTAATAAGATTTAACGCAAAAGTTTTGGTGGCTACCTGACAAGGGAATATGACAATATTAATTAGCTTTGATGCTAAGGTTTTGGTGGCCACATTTTCATATTCATGAGCTTTGGTGCTAGTGTTTTACTGACCACTTTGTCATGTTAATAAGCTTTGACGTAAAGGTTTTAGTGGCTACCTTGTCATATTAATAAGCTTTGTCGCAATGGTTTTAGTGGTCACGTCACTACATTAATGAAGTTTGGTGCAATGCTTTTGCTGGTCTCCTTGCCAAATTAATTAGGCATAGCGGGCAGACTAAAGAGTGCAGTTACGCCAGTTAATCAATATTACAGATTAAACTAAATTAACCACGGACTCTCGAGATGAACTCATTGATTAATTAGCCCTTTTATTGGTTGTGTTGTAGTTTTCGATTAACCGTTCCGATTTTTATTCTAGATGTTTTCCGACACAGTCAAAGTGATAGGTAGAATCATATCTTCTAAAGCTGGATTCGCACCCACTCAAACATCACTAACAATTTTTAAATGGTCATTATTAATATCACTTATTCAGCCGATGCCGAGGGTGTATTGTTCGCCCCCCGTCGGTGACGTCACGGTCGATTCGACCTCACATCTGTTCCTGCCTGATTTACTGGTAATTCCTGTATAAATAAATATTCAGTAATTAATTATTTTATTATTTTTATTATTATATTATTTATTATTTAGTTAATTCAGTATTACAAACTTATTGTATGGAAATATGTTGTAATGTATGCGTGGTTATTGTAATACAATTACAGAAATATGGAGAATATTTACATGACGAGCTGTATTCATTCGACTGTTACGACCGAGGTCGTGGGTCCGATTCCCGGTTTGTGCAAATATTTGTAATTTGTATGCATGAATATTATGTTTGCATTGGTCTGTTTCGTGTCCTGGTACTTATGTATGTATGTATTTACAAATTAAAATGTGTATGTTTATCCGCATTGTAGAACCCATATTTACAAGATTGTTAAGCTGCTATGGGTTTTAGATAGCGATGTGTAATATACAGTAGAATATTATTCCTACGTACTATGCTATATTCTTCTTTATTATTATATTGCACTAGACAGCCTATAAACCACCAGTCTCTGCTCACGTCGAATGCTAATTCTTTGTGTGTGATGGAAAGTGGACGTGTGCAAAACGAAGGGAGTCACACTCGCCCTGCCAACCCTGTGGGCACAGAAAGTTTTGACAATGCAATAGGTACTCTTTGGTTGGTTTCCTGCGATTTACCTGAAGCACTCGGTTCTATTCGAGCAGCTAACCTCAAATCTGTATCACATCAGCCAACTTTATGAACTTTTTATCATATTACTCGGCTCTAGGAGTCATAGCATAATCTTAAATACCTTCCCAAAAATCTGGACTATCGAATGCAAAAATAATTTTTGAAATAGCACAGGTTATTTAAGAGATTAGGGCTATAAAACAAACAGCTCTCCAGCTTTTTTTGCAGTATATATAGATAATCTCTTGATTCCAATCTAACCACTTAATCTTGACACTATTACAAAGACAATTCAGTTGTTTGTTTCTTATCCTATCTACAATCGACTGAAGCATTAAGGGGTCACGGGAGATATACATTCCTTCCTCCCTGGAACTTAGATTATACTAATTTTGTGAGGGCATTCTGATAATGCCGACTGGGGAAGTACCTCCGCCCTACAGAATAACGCGGTTATAATAACTTCATGTTGTGTTCCCTGCGGTGAGTAGGGTAGCCAGAGCTCACTGGAGAGTTTTTGTGCTGTCAGTTTGACGACCAAAGGCTTGTCCTGCTTTGTCCTCTACACTGACGGCACAAAATCTCTGTTCTTACAGGGTCGGCAGCACGGATGTGAATCCACTGGTGTTACACACGTTCATAGGTCATGGTAACCACTTTCTATCAGGTGGGTCGTGTGCTTGTCTGCCACCTAAGTTGTATAAAAAAATAAAAAATAAATGTATTTCGAATAAGATTTATGCTTCTTTATAAGAACTATAAGAAGTAACGACGTAATGCACCTACTCGTAAATTACTTAACTATTTTTTCCTCTCTTTTTTTTAAATTTAGGTGGCAGGCAAACACACAGTCCATGTGATAGAAAATGGTTACCAAGGTCTGTGGACGGTAAGCAACTACTATTGACAAATATAACTTTTCCGCAACGGCTTGGACCAAGGACCTTATTGAATACCTTGCAGTCTTCTTCTTCTTAATCTTAGCGTTAATCCCAGTTGCATCAAATGCTTCCACCTCGGAGTCTTTAGGTCCACGTTTCCAGACTAACTGTAGATTTGACTGAAAATCGATATTTTGCGTAAAGCGACAGCCATCTAACTGACACAACCCAAAGGCGATGACGAAGCATTGCAGCTAAATCAGTTATTGGATTATTTAGACCTCCAACTAGCCGTAATGAATGCCATAGATGTTCGTATGGCAACCGGCACTTAAGGGCTAACGCACTCTCCAAGGCACGACCAGACCTATGCAAGTACCCATATTAATAGTACCATGCAAATACCATAGATCCACCCACATACAACCACAATGTATCTCAAAAATTGTACAGCAATGTGTGGCCGTGTTTATAACGCAGTACCAAGCGAATTTAAACATTTACCCACAAATAGGTTTGGTAGAAAATTTAAATTATGGCACATATTGATAACTCACTTGTACTTTTCCACATTACTTTATTGCTTATTACACCTGACCGGTTTCGCCTTACGGCATCCTCAAAGGTTTATAATGACATTTAAGAGCATTCCTATTAGAAACAATGCGACACTCAATCATATTACACATGTGGGTAGTTGTAAAATTATGTATACCAGTATAAATTTTTTCCCCAAAATATAGGGAAATAATATATATGTGTAACAACAAATTCCACCAAGTGCCATCAATCTACAGTATAAATAGTTTAAATTATGGCTTTTAGAAAAATCGTTTTACTCATTAGACGACTGCTTTAAAATTGAAATTAATTGATTGACATAAAAATGTAAATACCTATTGTAGACATTATTGATGAATTTGTTTTGGACACGGAATCATCTTGGACATTATGACTATATTATTATTATTCTGACTATTATTATTCAATGTTATTATATGTTAATCTAATTCTCATAATCTTAGTTCTGATTGTATTCCAATTCTGTTTTGAATACCCAAGCATGCAAATCTAATTTAATGAAAGAAGAATTAAATAGAGCCTAAGCGAATATTTGCTTGCCGTTGAATGGTAGATGTGCTGAACTGTATCTAATCTTACTTAACACCATGTATGACCACATTTCTGCAAATAAATTAATATTGAATTTTAGCTCTGTGTAGCAGTTGCGTTCACTACCGCCACATCAAAGAGGCAGTGAGCTGGTGGCGGCCCTCGGAGTGAGAGTTCTCGCGCTCGTCACCTTGGTCGATGATTCACGTGGGCTGCCAATGCCTCCTTCTGCGAGCAAGTGATTCTCGTGAAGGAGACGGCGGAGCGGGAGCGAAGGAGACTTGTACACCGCGTGGCCCGTGAGCGGGGACGGCTCGGGCGTTTTTTTGCAAAATGACCTACGTAACCCATGAGCGCGAGTCTGGAGGGTGACAGGTGGAGCCGCTTGTTACCCTAGCAGAAGCATGGCCGCGGCGATGGTGTGCGATGTGCGCCTCCCTATAAGAGGGCCGTCTCATAAGAGACGGTCTTGGGCCGGCCGGGGTGCGAGGGATATGTGTCAGATAATCTCAAGTCTGGCAACATGCGACCCACGCAGGCGGCGTGCGTTTCAGTCGGTTCAAGTCCGACATAACCTCCCCCACCGGCTCCGGTGATGTGGGTGTCCGTGGCGATTTTACACAAAAAAAAAGTTATCTACCTACTATCAAGAAATATTAGATAGATAGATAGATAGATAGATAATTCTTTATTGCACACCAATAGATCACAGAAAAACTTGTAGTTAGCATGCATACAGTTTAATGTACAATGGGCGGCCTTATCGCTGGAAGCGATTTCTTCCAGGCAACCTTGGGATGAACAGTAGTGTAATAAAGCAAAAGATTTGGTGTAGTTAGCAAATAAACTAGAAACAAGGTGTATTAAAAAAAAAACGAAAAGAAAGAATGATATGAGAGAAGTTCAAATAAAGTAAAATAAATATACAACTTTAGCACATAAATAGATATACGAAGTAAATAGTACATACTAATAAGAAGAGAAATTAGTAAGCATTATTAATTGTGAGTTGTCATAGTGTTCAAAATGATAGGTAGTAGTCCTTTACCATTGCTTTAAATACGTTTAGGGATTTTGCTCGTCTGATACTCAATGGTAATGCGTTCCATAAGCGCACAGCCTTGACTGAGAAAGACTTATCAACAAAATCAGTTGAATGTATATATTTTAACCTAAGACAATATTTTGATGAAGAAAGAAATAAAATCAACGGATTCTGTCGCGATTTATTTATTATTATATACATTTATCTGTTATAAGCGGTGATAGAAGATGTAGTGATGAGAATTGAGAGAGGAATGTTGAGATAGTTTGGTCATGTTGAGAGAATGAATAAAAGAAGACTAACGAAACAGGTGTATGAGGCGAGTGTGGATGGTAACGTCGGAAGGGGAAGACCTAGGCGCACATACCTAGACCAAATCGGGGAAGTTTTAGAAAAGTGGCAGGTCAGGAGTACTCTAAACCGACGAGCATGCATGAAAAATGTAATGAGAGTGAATGAAGCGAGAATAGTATGTCAGGATCGTAGCAAATGGAGATCCGTGATCTCTGCCTACCCCTATAAGAAACAGGCGTGATTTTATGTATGTATGTATGTATAAGCGGTTCAGACAGTATCAAGAACAAAGACTACACCTACCAGAGACTATTAAAGACCATATGCCCAAAATATACCTATTAGATCTATACCGAAATTAAAATAATGAGTTTATAAGAACTATTACTGTAATTATGTTCAAACCCTCTTAGAAAATTACTTAAACAGCGCACATGTTTCTTAAATGTGGTTAAAATAGTAATTTATCTTGTTCAATATGGTCACCCTCAAGTATCCATTGTGGTATACCTTAAAATGCAATTAAGGGTATCGCTGATGACTATATCTTATCTATGGGATATCAAAGACAATTAATAATTACTTACAGAACCGTTCGCTATGCACGTGTGACCCCTAGCGTGGAATTAAAAAAATATGGATATGGAAATAGTAAGGTTGAATGATTCTGTTGATAAAATTGAATTAGAAGCTTCAATAAGTAGTATTCTTTGAATACTAGTTATTGATACGGTCTATCTGTTTTCTACCGCATATACTTAGCTTGAATTTTGTCAATTTATGACTTCAGCGAGGCAACACGGCCAGTATCATGGGCACCTTTGCGCCGGGAACAACGCGGAGTGGGTTGTTCGACGCGACATAAACGCGAATCTATTTTGTGTGTTTATGTTTTAATATTGATATTTTTGACTTTAATTAATGCTGTTTAAATATAGTCTATATTCTGAAAATGTAAATTTTCTCCCATAAAGTGTTCAGCTGCGAATAACTGTCGAAAGTAGCCAATATTGAAAAATATTGAGCATTATTTTTAGACGACGGCAACATTCACAATATCTGGAGTAGATTAGATAATGTATGTAATTTCTGAGACTTCGCTCCTTCTGCTGGTGGTAAGCTGTAAGCGAAATTTCAATAGTTTTGGTACTTAACTGTTATAAACCTGTAATACTACAACGACTGCCATGTTTGACGGCCTCGTTAGATGTTTTATCTAAACATAAAATGTCCTAAATGTATAGTCTTTTAATTAGCAAACTATGAATGTTAATTGTATACTCAATTTCTGTATTAGGTAGTCTGTAAGCCTTCTTTAATATTTATAAATTTATGAAATGTGGTCCTAAATATTAATAGATCACCTTAAAATATGGCATAGAACCAAAAGTATTTGTCTAAAATATATTTCTATCTGTGTATATAACTATCTGTTTAATTGTATCACAGTAACACTTACATGCGATATATAATACCATTCGATAACAACAGGAATCATCTCTACTTTTTTATTCCTATCCATAACTAAAGAATCCATGTAACCCAGCCAATTTCAATTAGTGAGTTCAACCACCACGGCACATTCTTGGGGTGCTCTTGAGCAACGCCATGGTATAACCCCTTGAGTAATAGATAATGTGCTCGCGTAAAATGGGGTTTTAAGACAATTTTGAAGTAATAATGGGTTATAGGGTGAATTAACTTGTAGGTTCATCTTATATCTACACTAATATTATAAAGAGGAAAGATTTGTACCTATTTTTGTATGTTTGTAATGAATAGGCTCAAAAAGTACTGGGCCGATTTAAAAAATTCTTTCACCAATAGAATGCTACATTCTTCCAATTTGACATAGGCTACATTTCATTTAGAAAAAAATTAGGGATCCTTGGCGAAATTTGAACAATGTAACCGAAGGTGTAGAAAAACGAGTCTTAAAATGTCTTTCGTCGAATGCGCTGCCGAAACTATTAGCGATAGAACAAAATAATGTACAACAATATTGAAGAACATCACAATGTCTACAAAAAACTCCTCGGTAGCATATGTCGAACTATTGTAGTTATGTCACTACAACAACTTTTTTTCATTTTAAACATTAATGAAAATGCTAACCAAATTCAAACCATGCTATTTATGTGTTTATGACCCCGTGCGAAGCCGGGACGGGCTGCTAGTTACTTATAAATTGTTTTCTTTTTCTTGATTTGACCGCGGTAGCCTAGTGGTATGGGTAATGGACTGCTGAGACGAGGTCTCGGGTTCGATTCCAGGTTTCCCAGGCACACACCAATGACTTTTCGATGCTTTTCGAAGTTATGTGTGTATTTATCGCAGGTTTATAAATGCGCGGTTAATGGCAATAGGCTCGCCACCTATTACATTGAGACCTAAACATAAACTGGCGAAATGTGGGTGCTAGCACCTCTGCCTACCCCTGCGATATAGGCGTTTGTTTATGTTATGTTATTTTATGTTGATTTTATTTAACTTTAAATATTTGGCTTATCGGCGTAGAGAAGAGACATCGGGTGCGATCGGGTGTGATCGGGTGCGATCGGGTGAGATCGGTAGAGATCGGTTGAGATCGGCTGCTTCGGTTTTTAAAGACGTGTTCCCAGTTGCTGTTTAATTTCTTCTATAGTAGGTAGGTACCTAGATAATAACAGGTCCTTACCTTTGAAATTGCCGAAATTTTCTTACAGATTCATGAGTTCGTTATTCCTGTAATTTAATAGCTACTTCCATTATTTATATTTTTTTTTAAAGTTTATTTCAAGATTTTACAACAATGTATTAATTTTTATTGGCCGCTTGATAAATTAAATTTGACTGAAAATTGGGTTTACTCCAATGTCTTAAAAACGGCAATTTCTTATGTACCCGACCTATTACTTGTAAGAAACAAGGTGATTTTAAACGAACTCGCATTTCTCTTCAATATGTGGCTAGTAAAAAAACCATGATCTATGTTTTATTGCTGAACATAAAAGTAACTACGTTTATATAATATGTGAATCAAAACGACGACACTTGTTCTGATACTCTAGATTTTATATTGTTCGATTCCCGCTCAGTGCAAATATTTGTATGCATGAATATGTATATTTGCATTGGTCTGGGTGTTTCTATGTATAATATGTATGTAAGTATTTACAAAAAAAAAAAGTATCTAAGTATGTTTATCCGCATTCTAGATCCCATAACACAAGCTAGTTAAGCTATGCTTACCATGGGTCTAGATAGCGTTGTGTAGAATGTCGTGGAATATTTATTATTATTAACTATTATTATTATAATCCTTAGACAAAAACGTAACACAAAGAACAAAAACCCGAATACTGAAAAGTCAAGCTTTAAAAAGTACAAGAAAATATCAAGGATAGCTGTGGTCGTACACCACTCTTTCGTATGCCGCTTTTCCCTAGAATAAATTGTTTTGTTACACTAAGTGGCATATGACCACGGCTATCCTTGATATTTTCTTGTTTAATACTTTTTCTAGCGTGATTTATCAGTAGTCGTGTTTTAGTTTTAAACTTATTTTTTATTTATATTATTTTGGGGCAAATGTGGTAATTAGGCCCTTTCTTTTGATACCCAACATGACATATTTCTCTCAAATTTTATTTTTTAACACAGTTTAAGGCCGCTCGAGGGCGCCACATTAGATTCAGTGACTCATTATATAGCCTATAACCAGCGGACGACTAAGACGCTTCTACCGACACCTCATTTGTCCAGATGTAATAAGTGGTTGAGGAGCTATTTATTTATTTACCTATTTATTTAATAGGTTTTTCCACAGCAAATGTAGGTATTACAAATCGTTTCACAAGATATGTTTAGCGAGTAACGTGGCTGATATATTTGCCAATTACGGATAAACCGACATGCGTAATATTACAATATTTAAGAGAAAAGAAAAAAAGAAACCTATATTAACACCGAGAATTGATTAGACAAATGACAGTTATGCGTGAGTTTAGCAGAGATAGTAAAATGAATTACATACCTACCATAACTTATTTATTATACTGAGTAGGTATATACTATCTACTTTAATTAAGTGGTGACTATATTGTTATTATTGGAGGCTCGAAGGGCACTAAATATCGAAGCTATGAGGGAATATATAATACATAGCCTGTCAAAATCCTCCTTTTGCTTCGCGGGGTAATAAAACTGAAGACTGAAGACTTAGTTCGTTCAAACTTCAAACATGCAAATCTCGAAAACTTACAGCCGATATTATTATAAAATCTTTTCACATTTAATAGGTCCTCATACCCGGGGACGAGATGGGGATTCCGTGGTCCCCACACGCGAAGAGGGCTGTCCTAAAAGAGACGGTCCTTGGCCGGCAGGGTGCGAGGGATATGCCTCAAGTAATCTCACGTACCAACCTGTGGTCCACACAGACGACGTGCGTTTTAGTCGGTGCAAGTCCGACTTCACGTTATAACCTTTTTACCAGACTACGGCTATGATTTCGACAGGCTATGTATGTATGTATGTTAGTATAGGTATTGGGTTCTTCAAGAGGGGCATCAGAAGGTTTCTTCATGGTCGGCAGCGCGAGTGTGACACCCCTGGTGTTGCATACGTATATAGGCCACGGTAACCGCTTCCCATCAGGTGGGCCGTGTGCTTGTCTGCCAACTAAGTGGTATAAAAAAAAAAGTATGTATGAATGTATGTATGTATGTATGTAGGTTCATCTGTTCCCTCATAGCTCCTGAACCACTTATTGGACAAATGAGGTATCAATAGAAGCAACTTAGTAACTTGATATTTTTTTGTTTGATACTATTAAGGGCGTGATTTTTCAGTAGTCAGATTTTTAGAAGTTGAGAAGTAAGAAAAAAGAATGAGAAAGGAATATTCAATGAGTTGCGATGGAATAAAACCGAGTATAACGAGAAAATAAGACGATTAAAATGGCGATGGACAGGACATATGACAAGGGAAAGCAGACTGAAATGGACAAAAATTATAACAGAATGGCAGCCACGCGATGGCAAAAGAAATAGAGGTAGGCAAGCTAGAAGATGGACAGATGATATCAAGATGATTGGAGGAACAATCTGGTCCAGAAAAGCTAAGAATAGAAAAGAATGGAAGCGGCTGGAAGAGGCCTATGTGTCACAGGACACGCTGATCACTGAACCGGGAAACCCGGTATATTAAAGTTAAAACACTTTGTTATATGCTAAGTTTTTGTTTAGTATCAGCAATAAAGGCTAATAATAATAATAACAAGTGAAACCGCTGGGTACAACTAGTATAGATAGTTATAAAGCCATCCTTACGGGCATTTTTAATGACAATAGAATTTTTGGCCCGCAGCTAAAATCTATAGGGGCTAGCAGAACAATACATACCATCATCCCTGTCCTCTAAGGGTGCTTGCACAGAGGGTAGGTAAGTGGTCATCGTGATTTTCAATAGCTCTGTTTAGCCTCGGGCTATAATGGATTATCGTCCATTACTGGTAAGTACGGTAAGTGAGGCTATTGAATAGATTGGTGACCAATGTTTTGTAAATAAATTGTTGGAATATTATTTTTGTCATGGTATTAAAAGTAAGAGTTATTAATAACGTACTATATTCACGCTTGTATAACCTAGAAGGGCTAGCCAGAGGTATATTGCACCCGTATTTTGGTAGAGTGGAACCTCTTAGCCTTAGCGGTAGAGTGGAACCTCTTAGCCTTAGGAGGGATTTTGCCTCACTGTGTGTGTTCTACCGCCTATACAATGGTTTGTGCTCAGATGAATTGTTTGACATGATGCCCGTAGCTACATTCTATCATCGCACCTCTCGCCATAGGCAGGGAATTCATCCCCACACATTGCGACCTGGGACGGTGCGCACTGTGCGGTATGAAAGAAACTTCATCCCACGCACACTCAAGCTGTGGAATGACCTCCCTGCTGCGGTTTTCCCAAGCGCCTACAATATGGGGTTCTTCAAGAGGGGCATCAGAAGGTTTCTTCATGGTCGGCAGCGCGAGTGTGATACCCCTGGTGTTGCATACGTCCATAGGCCACGGTAACCGCTTCCCATCAGGTGGGCCGTGTGCTTGTCTGCCAACTAAGTGGTATTAAAAAAAATTTCTTCAGCCGTTTTCGGTCCCATGTAATCTGTAAGCTTATTATTACTGCTTATATAGTTTGACGATAAAAAAATATGGTTCCTGTAATTGCCAGGTGAATAACCTTTCATCGATTTATATAATCACGCCTTTTTCTTTCTGGATAGGCAGAGATAACCGTTTTGTTTCTATCCTTCGCACTTCTCGAGGTTTTACTACTGCCAATAAATCTTTTTATCGGGGTTACCAGTTTAACGCGACGAAAACTAAATGTGTAAAATTTACTATGCCAAATGTAAGACAGGCAGATATTAATATTAAAATGAATAACGAATCTGTCCAAATAGTCAATACCACAGTTTTTCTTGGAATAACTCTAGATAGTAAACTGCAATGGGGTTCTCATATCACAGCCTTGGCAGGAAGACTTAGCTCAGCTGCCTATGCGGTTAGAAAGATAATGTCACTGACTGATGAGGAAACTGCACGACTAGTTTATTTTAGCTACTTTCATAGCGTTATGTCATACGGTCTGCTGCTGTGGGGCTCAGCTGCCGATATTGAAACTATATTTGTACTACGATCTATAGTCTCAGACCCCGTGACTCGCTGAAAGAACTTTTCAAAGAAATTAATATTTTAACAGTTGCTTTTCAATACATTTATGAAAATATCTTATATGTACGAAAAAACCTAAATATTTTCGAAAAACTATCTGATGTACCTACACAATTTTAATACGAGAAATAAAAATAAACTAGTTGTACCAAAACTTAGGCTTCACAAGGTTGGTGATTCATTTGTAGGCAGCTGCATAAAAATATTTAATAAAATTCCTCAGGACTTGATTAATATGCCAATAAATAAATTTAAAATAGAAGTGAAAAAGACTTTAATGAGTAAAGGTTACTATAAAGTGGATGAGTACCTTAATGATGTTAATGCGTGGTCAACATAAGCCTCTTGCTTGCTCGCACAAAATAAATTGTAAACCAAAACAAATTTAAAAAAGAAAACTAATCTAGTTCTAATGTAGTTCGCTGAGTTTCTTGCTGGTATCTTCTCAATAGAACTAATCTACCGAACCAGCGAAAGAATCATTTTCCAATGGTTTATTTTTACATTATTTAATATTTTTATATTATTTCTTGACATACATAATTGTAAAATTTTGACGTTCTATGTGCTCTTTATGTGCCTAAACTGAATAAATGAAATTGATTCTTTGATTCTAAATTGCTTCAATTCGCCTTCCTTTCAGTAGGTATGTTACTTATTAATCTCATCATTGTTTTATGTTCTTCGAAATATACTCTGAGATGCAGAAGATGCCTTCCAATTGAAAGAAATACACATATTTGAAGAAGGGAAAAATCGCTATTTAGAATCCCGCCTAAACAGATTAAAAAAATCTTATCTTAATTGATTAAAATATAATTAAATATAACTTTATTTATCACATACAAAATAATTAAAACATAAATACACGAAACAAACTCGCGATCATGTCGCGTCAAACAACCCACTCCGCATCGTTCCCGGCGCAAAGGTGCCCACGATGCTGGCCGCGTTGCCCCGCTGAATCGCAATAGCCAACCTTTGCCCCAGGAACGAGCCGGATCGGAAGTCACCGCCTTGGTCGTGGATGCAGCGGCCAATTTCTGCGATCAACCTCTTATAATAAAATACACATAATCAATTCTCGCTCGATACGAGAATCGAACCCGGGACTGTATTTAATTTTAAAGCATTTAGTATGTTACCTATTGAAATCGATTAAGATAGAAAGATTGAAGAGGCTCAGTGCTCAGGGAAAGGTCACCAGTTCGAATACCGCCTGAAGCGATTAATTTTTTTCTATCTTAATAGATCCGAACCCAGTACCTCAAGCATTACAACTCATTCGCTACTGCTACGTCATCAAGCTCTACTTCCGTAAATCCCGACTTGTATTGTTATATTTTTTCTCATTGTTCATAGATTAAAAATCGGTACTCACCCTCATAGACTATATTGCATGCCCGAATAAACAAACTGTCATCCACCCATCCATCCATCCACGAAGTGCGCTTAACCATGCGTAAAAAACGTACGGACAGAGCAGCGGGTTCTGTTTGTTAGTTGTTATATACATAAAATATATAAAAAGATATCTATTACTCCATTGCCTTAGGTACTCAACTAAAGGTAAATAATCATGTAAAGAATTTTGACAAAAATCATTAAAAAAAATAAACTTGGTTAACGAACTGACAAACTAATCTCTTGTCTCAAAGACAAGAAATTAAAAAAAATAGTTAATAACCGAAATTAGGAAAGGAAAGAAAAAAATTATTCGGAAATACATTGGTATATCAATATTGTGTTTTTTGCAAATAAATATTATCTTATCTTATCTTATCTTGGATTTTTTTTTATAAATTAGATTATATTAACTTATTATTCAGTTAATAGTATGAATGTGTATATTATATAGCCAGGAATATTGTCAACTCCAAAAAATATTTCTATATGGCAACAATTTTAAAATTATAGGTAATACATATTGAAACACACCTGTACTATTTCCACAGTATTTTTTATTATTACACCTGACCTATTTAAATATAACAACAAATTCTAACGAATGAACGAAAAACTAACTCGGCGCGAATGTAAAATGCGCACTAGCAAGTGGTTAAGTACCTTGAGTTACGAAGAACTAGAAGTACTCCTAGATTAAGAATAAATAATTGCAAATTCCACTACATACAATTTATCACACATTGCACACACACACACACACACACACACACACACACACACACACACACACTCATACACACACATACACACATACATACACACACACACAAGCGCGCGCGCGCGCGCATACATGTAGTGTTTCCTAATTTAAGCTTGTAAATGCTTTCATTTAATAGTTTTAGTTAATCACTGATGCTTGTTATAGTGTAATATTGTGCCGTTCTACGGAGGTGGGCGTTAATAACTGTAACACAGTTGTGAACTAATACGGTTATTCTCGTGCACATTTGCTATTATGTACCTACTTTGTTTTCTGTTGCAATAAACATTATTATTATTATTATTATTATAATTTCACCAAGTGCCATCAATCAACAGTATAAATAGTTATTTTTTATTATATATATTAAACACACCTTAAAAATACTGCCTTGGGGTGACGGGTCAAGCCGCCTGTCGCCCTGGTAGAAGCAGGCCGCGACTGCGATTTCCAGGGACGAGTTGGGGATCCTGTAGTCCCAGGAGAGGGCCAGATCGAGAGGAATGGCCCTGGGTCGGCCGGTGTATGAGGGATATGCATGTTAACCTCACTTTCGGCAACTAAAAACGACCCACAGGCGGCGTGCGTTTTAGTCAGGTCGAGTCCGACATAACCTCTCCCACCGGCTCAGGTAGTGGGTTACCATACGTGGGATTTTCCACACGTAAACGAATCCTAGAGTAGATACTGCGAGTCGGCTAACGGAATGTGGGAAGCTCCCCAGCAAGACGGACGAATGACTTGAAAAGATGACTGAGATGGACTGGATGCAAGGCAAGGCCCAAGACCGAGTGCTTTGAAGCACATTGAGAGCGACCTATTTCCAGCAATAGGCTAATTGAATGATGGCTTATCATGAAGTCTTAAAACAGGTTGATAATAACTCTGTAAGCCCATATAAATATATAGGATTACAAAGTTACATTTGCTGTTGGTAGTATGATTGTTTTAAGCGTTCATGGTACGAGCCCAGTACAAAATTTTATAACAATATACGATCTCAAAACCATTTACTTTCTTAACATTCCCCGAAATAGTAATACAGGCGAGAAAACTCACAAATAAACCAAACACGGTACCCTAAAAATAGCAAAAGATATCCCCATTGTTCCCTGAAATAATCACCCCAGTATGCATAGTCACGTGTAAAAGATATCATCCTCTCCCTCGCTCATTACTTACCTATCTCTTTATGATGGTAAATTGTTGCCATTGTCAAAAATAGCTAATAAACAAAGATTAAAAACGAGGGTAGTTATTGATATGTAAGGATTAGAGTTAATCTGTATTTCGCAGTCAAGCGCTTCGCAAATATTTGTGTCAGTAATAGGTATTAAATATTTTGAGAAGGGATACTAAATAATAATACTAGAGTTTATTAAAAACCTCGGTAGCCTAGTGATATGGATAGACTGCTGAGAAGAGGTCTAGGGTTCGATCCCAGGTTTTACCATGGCACACACCAATGACTTTTCGATGCTTTTCGAAGTTATGTGTGTATTTAACACAGGTTTATAAGTACCCGGTTAATGGCAATAGGCTCCATCGGGGATTTAGGCGTGAGTTTATGTTATGTTACTAGAGTTTATACAAGAGTTGTCTTGCGTGTGTATAGTTCAGCCAACGATTAACGAAAGAATCAGATGGTTCAAGAAAATGGCGGCAAATATGACAGGAAAAAAATGGTTGACATTTAATAGTTTTGAAAAATGATTTGTTCATCTTTCGTTGGTCAAATTATATTATTTTATCGTTCTAAAATAAGTTTTAGGTGAAAAAAGCACCAATTATGGTATTTTATGATACTTGAGGTCGTATCAAATATGTTTCATATAGAAATGTGTTTTTCTTTACAGGTCACTCCCACCACGGCCAGTATTTACCACAGGCAGCAGCATCTCCCTTGGGAGGGAGAGTGACTCTACCGTCTCCGTGGTCCAGGGTGCACTGCGAGTAACCAGACCACGCACCCCATTACTATGTACCTACCTATTTTGCATAACATTACCCAGCATAGTTAGACCGCATGCTATTTATTACAAAAGAGTATCAAAGTATTCAAATATTTTGAACAGAGAGCTCAAAATTTTGTAAATAATGATTCGTTCATGACTTGCAAACTTATAGGTAAGTACCAGCAATGACGATGCACCTAAACTGGTTCTGTAGTGCACTACAATTGCGAGAGGTAGGTACCATTCATATTATAAAGAGATTTTGGATTGATGTAGGTAAGTTACCTACGTAAATATAATTTTATTTTTATTTATGAACACAAATATAATTTTATAAAATACCCGCCCCGCCCGCGTGGCTGTCAGAAATTGATACTTTTGACCATCTTCCTACTTTTAATTAAGAAGAAGTGGTATGGGTAATGGACTGCTGAGACGAGATCTCGGGTTCGATCCCAGGTTTTACCATGGCACACACCAATGACTTTTCGATGCTCTTCGAAGTTATGTGTGTATTTATCGCAGGTTTATAAGTGCCCGGTTGATGGCAATAGGCTTGTCACCTATTACATTGGGACCTAAACATAAACTGGCG
Source organism: Eilema griseolum (assembly GCA_963662185.1). Classification (NCBI taxonomy): domain Eukaryota; kingdom Metazoa; phylum Arthropoda; class Insecta; order Lepidoptera; family Erebidae; genus Eilema; species Eilema griseolum. The sequence continues at coordinate 4,385,507 of OY759232.1, forward strand.
AAATGTGGGTGCTAGCACCTCTGCCTACCCCTTAGGGGATATAGGCGTGAGTTTATGTTATGTTATGTAATATATTATGTACCTGCAGACAGCATCAGGACGATATTGACGAATGAAATACTCAAAATAATCTTAATGCCTTGATTTCCCCCCATCCTGTTAACTGATTATTCTAATATTTGCTACATACCTTTAGTTCAGGCAATGATACAATTTAAATCAATAAATCATTTTGATTTGCTCTAGTATTAACACTAGTATCAAGATAATTTTGAGACATTGTATTCAAGATTGTTCTGACGCTGAATGAAATATCTATGTACTGGCTGGAGATAGGGGAGGAAATGGTGGTCAGTGTTGCCGTTACAAAAAAAAACAGTTTTAGGTTTTGTTTGTATATTTTATATAATAGTACTCACTGTAATTAGGCGAATGTTATGAGCTGCAGTAAATTCAAATTAACACATTTCGTTCTTTTTCTTTTCATCTATTCTGTGCTTTTAGCAAAAAATTGTAGCACGGTTTCTTTGTGAGGCGATAACGACTTGTGAATTTTGAATTTGGAATCGGACACAGCTCAATACGGCGATACAAACTACATAATTTGTTACAACGCCATCTATACATTTGTGGTTGTACTAAGTAAAACGTGAATAAAATGAAGCGCAAGTTGTATGTATATCTCACTAATAACAGTTAGTTTCAATAGATGTCTCTGTACTTAATATTGAACACGACATACGATTTGATTTAAAAATCAAATCCTAAAATTAAAATTCGTTTTTACTATGTAGCAATTTTGTTTTCAATTATAATCCAATTTTCAATTATTTTTTTTTCTGCAAAATATTAAAAAAAACTTAGAAATACAATATTTGAAAGTACTTTTCTTGTAAGCTTTGTTCTCAAGTTAATAGCACAAGGGAAACCCGGATTCATTTAATAACGTCAATATTATGAGTACAGTACAGGGAGAAATGCTTGGCTCCCAAAGTCCTTCTCTGCTGCTATACTTTTTTTTTATACCACATAGGTAGCAGACAAGCACACGGCCCACCTAATGGAAAGTGATTACCATGGCCTATGGACGTGTACAACAACAAGAGAGTCACACACGTGCTGCCGACCCTACAGGGTCGGCAGCACGTGTTTTTGAACCTGAACGAGAGAAGAACAGAGTTTTTGTGCCGTCAGTGCAGAAGACAAAACAGGACAAGTCTTTGGTCTTCCAGCAGACAGCACAAAAACTCTCCAGTGAGCTCTGGCTACCCTACTCACCGCCGGGAAAAACACGAGGTTATTATGGCCGCGGTATTCTGTAGGGCGGAGACACTTCCTCAGTCGGACTGCTCAATTAGGACAGGGTTACCATAGTGTCCTACCTCCTACGCGTCGCTCCCACCATGGCCAGTATTGTACCTTCTTATATTTATCATTATAACTGCACAAAAAATACCACAGGCATCTTTCCACCATTAACTGAAGCTTCAACCATTATTTAAAACATCTCATTTTTTCTAAGAAGTACTTACTTAATTTTAATTACCGCTGTTAACTGCAGGCGATTAAAATCATCTGAGAATGACGTCCGCAATTACAGATGAGAAATGAACCGCTTTGAACAAGATGTGCGAATAGACAGACTGATAGATGATATGCTAATAGTGGATGAGAAATTGTCATTTATGAATAAGTTTTTTTTAATATATATAACCTGTCAACTGACAGACCCTGCTGGTATGAAGCTAGAGTGAAGTCCAGGTGATAAGGATCACCATTCCAGATGCGGTGAAACCTAAAATGGTGGTCCCTACCTTGACGTCCTTGACAGATGCTTCTTGATGCCCTGCTTGAAGACCCCAAGGTTATTAGAAGAGGGCAATACGTGTACTGGATAATTATTCCTCCATCTTTGCATTGCGACCAAGAAGTATTTACCTACATCACAGATAATATAATATAATTCTTCCTATATGCTTACTTATCGCATTGATCCGAAAAAAAAGGCAGAGACTCCTTCTTTATAAGGCACAGGTCCAGCCCCACATGGAGTACTGCTGTCACCTTTTTGCTGGAGCGCTTGGATACCAGCTTGACTCATTCGCTCGGTACAAAGACGGGCGTTGAGGCTGGTTGACAATCCCATACTCGCAGGTGATATGGAACCTCTCCGCTTTAGGAGATACTTTGCTCCGCTGTGTGTGTTCTACCTATACAACGGTTTGTGCAAACGGTTGTGTCCCCACACATTGCAAACTTCATTCCACGCACACTCAAGCTGTGGAATAAACTCCTTGCTGCGGTTTTCCCATGCGCCTACAATATGGGGTTCTTCAAAAGGGCATTAGGAGGTTACTTCAGGGTCGGCAGCGCGAGTGTGATGCATACGTTGCATACGTCCATAGGCCACGGAAGATGATATGCTTAGGATGTTTGGTGGCACAGGATGTGGACCAAAAACTAAGTAGGTATGCGGGGCTTACTCAGTTTTTGAACCAGGATGGATCTTTTGTGGTTTAATCGGTTCTATTCCGAATATCCGACATAACCGCTCGGCGGAGACGTGGTAGAGAAAGGCTGATCTTTCTAAGCTCCTGATAACAGATGGAGATTATCAAGACAAAAAAAAATGAGAATTTATGAGATCGCAAAAAATACGGTAAACTTTTTAAAAAATAACTGACAGATTGGGTGGGCAGTGGCTGTTTTCCCCATATATGTAGTATACAAAATACAAGACTTTTTACAAAGTTTGAACAATATGAACATATAATCTTCGTACATCTCATCTGCGTACTCGCAGTACAGACGTACGTAGACATAATCGCGCCATCATGAAAGACCGCGGACATGTTAGCACCGTGGGAATTGCCACGGCATCATACATCCCACACACGATATGTTCCAAGCACTGTTTTGTATTATATTATGTAGTTAAATTCATTTGTAAGTCTATAATTCCTTTGTTACATTTATATTGTTTGACTAAATGGGCCCTTTAAGATTATCGGGGCCCAAGTCAACATTAACTTATAAAGTATTATTTTTATCAATCAATCAATCAATCAGCCCACCGCAGTCCACTGCTGGACATAGGCCTCTCCCAATGTGCGCCATTTTCTCCGATCCTCCGCCTTCCGCATCTAGTCTATCCCAACAACCTATTTCATTATTTTTATAATTACCGAAATTCCTTTTTTTTTTTACCACTTAGGTGGCAGACAAGCGCACGGCCCACCTGATGGAAAGTGGTTACCGGGCCTATGGACGTGTGTAACACCAGAGGAGCCACACTCGCGCTGCCGACCCTGTAAGCACAGAATTTATGTGCCGTCAGTGTAGAGGACAAAGCAGGACAAGCCATAAGTCATCCCACTGACAGCATAAATTCTCCAGTGAGCTCTGGCTACCCTACTAACCGCTGGGAACACAACACGAAGTTATTATAACCGCTGTATTCTGTAGGGCGGAGGTACTTCCCCAGTCGGACTGCTCAATTGGGCGGATATACCGCCGTGTCCTACCTCCTAATATTTCCCCTTACTACTCTAGCTAAGTTAAATTGCTTGTTCAAAAAGAAGGTTTGCGTTGGCAGCCAGAATTCGAACGCGTGACTCTCTAAGGATAAGGCCAACTCCTACTGCTAATTAGGTATTTGCCTGACTAATCAAACTAGTGACTTTTTACTAAACGTCAAAACGGTAAGTTTACAAGAAACTTGTGTGAAATAAATTATTGTGACGTCATAAAATAGTCAAATCATTTACTTTTATTGGTTGGGTGGATGATTAAAAATAGGTAAAACATGTAAAATAATAACCAATGCAAATTTTATCGCTCTTTTACCATTCTAAATTTGATAAGCTCAGTTAAATTATTTATTTTAACTACATGAAAATACCTAATTGACGTTGACGAAATGAGGCTCTTGAAACACTTTCCTTTCGTGATTATCAGGCTTAAGTTAAGATATGATAAGATAAGATAATCTTTATTGTACACCAACACATTACAGTACATGTACGGACAAAATTATGAAAAACGTACAAATGGCGGCCTTATCGTTACAAGCGATCTCTTTCAGGCAACCTTTGGATGGAAATGTTTTTAATTGTATGTTAAATGTTGTAATTGTCGGCCGTGCCACAGTATTATGAGTTCTATTAACACTGAGACCATGTTGAAAGCTTTATAGATCTAAAATTGTTGACGCTATCTGTACAAAATCACATTATGAATCTACAAAAAACACTACCATGCTAACACTGAGACCATCATTCTAAATTATCTCCAGTAAATCAGTCGTTATTATCAAAATTTATCGAAAAAATCTAAAACACGCAGACTTCTGAACAATCAAAGTACCGACACAGGCTGCTCACTTTCCCCCTCGCGGCAACGCTGACCCATTACCCCATACCAGACATTCCATAAACAAAAGAAATTACGGGGACGCGGCCAATCTATCTAATGACCGCGAAGATGATAGGATCCTAGCATCGAAATGATGGAACACACACTTCGTGGCAAAGATCAGAGAATAGTGCAGATGTGACAGTTTATTGTAGCAGCAGACGGTTTATGTAGTATATTATACCTATACATTCCAAAAGAGGTAAGCTGGTTATTTGGGCTACATAACGATATTTTTCATAAAATTTGTATAAATAATCCGCTTTCTAGAACCCATAATACAACCTTCACTTACTTTTGATCTTAAATAGCGCTGTGTCGAATGGCCAAGAAGTATTGTTCCTTTATTTATTTATAAACGTTTTCTGAAAAAGAATATACGCTATCACAACAAAAACAGCCTATTTAATGGCGTCCGCACCTTGTTTGTCACGTGCATTTCGAGTGTCGTTCACCTGTACTCCATTTCTGTATAATCACGCCTATATTCCACATAGCAGGGACGTTGGCTACTTTGTTGCTTCAGTGCGTAGCTCTACCGTACATAATGTGCTTCCATGACAAATAAAATTGTCAGTTTTGTTGTTTGTACCTATGTAGCACAACCGGAGAAAAATAACACCATATATTTTCTGTATTCAAGTAAATAATGATCGTCAAAATTATCATTGCCTACTATTTGAGTACATCAAAGGGTGATAGTGCAGATATTTCTAATCATAAACAGTAGAGTAATTTTAGTATTAAAGTTATCGTGATATTTACTATGTTGCATTGTCCTGAGTTTCCGATATTTTGGCGCTGTTGCGCACAGAGGAACTGAAGTATTGACGGTGAACAGTGGAAAATTCTACCCTATTTCGAGTTCTTTTACTACGTCATGAGTGACCATGATAGTTTAAAGATAAAGATAAACCAAATAGTAGAGTAATTTAATTGTACAATGCTACACATGTTTGTTAGACAACTGCAAGCATATATAAGTATCAGCAATGAAGGTACAGAACCAACGCCTTTGTCGTGTCTGCCAATTCTATTTATTACCTACTCTCTTAAAAAAATCCCAAATAAAACCATATTTTTATATTCACACGCTTTGACTTTTATCAACCAAATATTACACTTAATTCTCATTCGTATGGTTATTTAAATATAGTAATTTGTATTTTTTTTCCCATAAATAATTAAATTACAAGCGTCATAGCTTTTATGGCCTGAGACAATCATTTGGACACCATAGTCATGGTATGGCAATGGTGTGTGTAATTTTAACATTATCAGCGCCCATGTTATACTAATGACTGTTCTGTTAGACCAGATTCTTCACTTAGAACTAATGCCAGCGTAATAATGTCCAAAAAACTGGAGTCCTGCTGCAGCAGCAGGCTTACGGGTTCATTCTTTTACTACCCTACTAAGGTGAAGCAAAGGTTATGATTTTGACAGGCTATAAAATACTATAACTATGACACAATATTGTCATAGGCGCGCGAACTCTATTTATTTTTATTTCTTTGCCACAATTATTTTAATTTTTAACTTAGGTTAATTATTTTTTTTATTTTTTATTATATACTTTTAATTATCTTGACGCGAGACAAAAATGTACATTCGTCCATATTAGTCTTAAGAAATCACTAGCTATGTATCTTTATTTATAAGCTGACATGACGAAAATGCCGTAGTGGAGTTTGTTGCGCCCCTTCTTCTCCACTAGCGCCTAGGAAGCGGTGGTAAACTTAGTTTTAAGTAGATTTTGACGTCAAAAAGATCTAATTACGTTACACTATTTGAGAATAAAGAATTAGAAATATGTATATATGGGTAATTTCACCGCCTGCATTTTTAGAGTTTCTCCACATGAAATCACTATGTAAAACGTTTATCTATTACCATTATATTTTTTTTCATGTAATAAGAATAGTAGCTTATATGAAGCCACTACTGAAAATACATTTCTATTAAATACAAAAATGTAAAAAAATAAAAATATGCTAGATTTCAATAACGGTGGCATGTCCGTGATGCAAATGCAAATGTAAGTGCATTTACCTCTTTAAATCGGTTATGATTGCAAATTTAGTACTTAAATTAAGATTATTATGTTAATTACCATATTTATTGCTTTCATTACTTCTATTATAAAGCAGACAGTGTATTTATGTAAGTTCATTTGTTCCCTCATAGCTCCTCAACCACGTGTTAGAACTAAACAAATGAGATGATACATCATTAATGTTTAAGACTGATAGACATAAAATAGTACTTGACGAAGTAAATAATGCCCTTTCTGAAATATTGCATTGGTTTACAAGTAACAACTTGCTGCTCAATGCGAAGAAAACTAAATGTGTAAAGTTTACTATGCCTAATGTAAGACAGACAGATATTAATATTAAAATGAATAATGAATCTGTCCAAATAATCAATACCACAGTTTTTCTTGGAATAACTTTAGATAGTAAACTGCAATGGGGCTCTCATATCAAAGCCTTGGCAGGAAGACTTAGCTCAGCTGCCTATGCGGTTAGAAAGATAAGGTCACTGACTGATGAGGAAACTGCACGATTAGTTTATTTTAGTTACTTCCATAGCGTTATGTCATACGGTCTGCTGCTGTGGGGCTCGGCTGCCGATATTGAGACTATATTTGTACTACAGAAACGAGCGATACGAGCGATCTATAGCCTCAGACCCCGTGACTCGCTAAAAGATGTTTTCAAAGAAATTAATATTTTAACAGTTGCTTCTCAATACATTTATGATAATATCATATATGTACGTAAAAAACTAAATATTTTCGAAAAACTATCTGATGTACACAATTTTAATACGAGAGGCAAGAATAAACTAGTTGTGCCTAAACTTAGGCTTCACAAGGTTGGTGATTCATTTGTAGGAAGCAGCATAAAAATATTTAATAAAATTCCTCAGGATTTGATTAATATGCCGATAAATAAATTTAAATTAGAAGTGAAAAAAACTTTAATGAGTAAAGGTTATTATAAAGTGGATGAGTATCTTAATGATATCAATGCGTGGTCAACATAAGTCTCTTGCTTGCTCGCACAAAATAAATTGTAAACTAGCAAATTAAAAAAAAAAAAGAAAAATAATCTAGTTCTAATATAGTTCGCTGAGTTTCTTGCTGGTATCTTCTCAGTAGAACTAACCTACCGAACCAGCGAAAGAATCATTTTCCAATGGTTTATTTGTACATTATTTAATATTTTAATATTATTTCTTGACATACTCAATTGTATAATTTTGACGTTCATATGTGCTCTTTGTGTGCCTAAACTGAATAAATGAAATTGATTATTTGATTCTTTGAGGTATTGTTAGAAGTATATTAATTGTCCGCTAGTTATAGGCTATATAACATGTCACTCAATTTAATGTGGCGCCCTCTAGCGGTCATAAAGTACTGAGTGAAAAAATAAATTTGAAGTAAATATGTTGTGTTTGATATCAACTGAAAGGGCTTCATTACAACATTTCAAATATGTATAAATTATACCTATTGCTTGCCCCAAAATAATAAAAATAAAAAAATAAGTTTATAACTGACAGCCTCTGTGGAGTGGCGGTAGTGAACACGACTGCTACGCAGGAGGCGCGGGTTCGATCCCCGCTCTGTGCAAATATTTGTATGCATGAATAGGGGTATTTGCACTGGTCTGGGTGTTTCTATGTATAATATGTATGTATTTACAAAAAAAAAGTATTTAAGTATGTTTATCCGTATTCTAGATTCCATAACACAAGCTAGTTAAGCTATGCTTACCATGGGTCTAGATAGCGTTGTGTAGAATGTTGTAGAATATTTATTTATTATTATTTATAACTAAAACCCGAATACTGAAAAAGTATTAAACAAAAAAAAAAATCTAGGATAGTCGTGGTCGTATGCCACTTAGTCTAACAAAATATCCATGATATTTTCTTGTTAATAAATTTTTTGTAGTCCGATTTTAATTTTATTTAACTCTTTGTAGAAGCACATTCTTTAGCTGTGGTGGCAAGTAGATGATGTGTAACATATTCACTCCCCGTAGTCATTACTGGAGTCTTATATCAATCAATCAATCAAGCTTACCCTCAAGGACCCTCCCAATATAGGGAGGCTTTGGCCTACTGTATCCAAGCTGGCCATGCGGATTGGTATGGGGTTTAATTTCGAGGTTTCCTTCTCTCGCAGTGTTAATTATATTTGCATAATATGGAGTGGTGATACTTGTATGCCCAGAAGCCTTGTACACCCAGCTATATCCCTTAACATACATACATAAAATTACGCCTCTCTCCCATAGGGGTAGGCAGAGACCACGGATCTCCGTTTGCTACGATCCTGACATACTACTCTCGCTTCATTCCCTCTCATTACATTCTTCATACATCCAGTCCGTTTAGGGTAGTCCGGACCTGCCCCTTTTCTCAAACTTTTCCGATTTGATCCAGGCATGTGCGCCTAGGTCTTCCCCTTCCAACGGTACCATCCACACTCGCCTCATACAGTTTCGTTGGTCTTCTTTCATTCATTCTCTCAACATGACCGAACCATCTTAACATTTCTCTCTCAATTCTCATCACTACATCTTCTATCACTCCACATCACTCTCTTATCACGCTATTCAATTCATACGTACATAATCATGCCTTTATCCCCGGGGGGTTAGGCCGAGGTGAATTAACACCCACATTTCACCACTATTGTATTCGGTCCCACGTAGTAGGGGGTGAGCCTATTGCCGTTTTCCGGGCGCTATTGTTGACTCGAGCCATGAATCTGAGGCTGAGTCTGGGCTGTATATATCTGTCTGATGTTGTCAATATCCTATCCTATATAATTTAATGTCCAATAACACGCTTAAGAATCTTGCCTACTCATAAAATTATGTAAGATTTAACAACTCTGTTCATCCAAAAGCAAAAAACAGTAAACAACTATTTATTCTTCATTATAACAAGGACTAAGGCGTATTGTCAAGAGCTAAGTCAATAAAATGTTTAACAAAGGAGTTCTCATAAAAGTAGGTCAGCACAGTTGTAAACTATGGCGTGAACTCTTTGGTTTAGAGTTTAATAACCGATCTATTAGTTGGTGAACGAAAGCTTTGTAGATATATGGAAAAATAAAGCAAAGTTTACAGCAGAAAAACAAACCATAGAGTAATATAATTAGGTGCTACGAGAGCCAATGAAACGACAAACAAAACTTAAATATTTAATGTGAAAATAAATGTTAAAAATACACATGCGCAAACACATATGCGTAGAGATGTTGCTTCCTTAGCTGTATTTTACCGTCTCTAACATGGTAAGTGTTCTGATGAGCTCTTCCAACTAATCCCACCCTCTCCTTTCTTACAAAGGACAACACGTGCAGGCCTTAGATGTCACCCTCACACTATGCACAATATACTCTTTTCTTTGCCGCACCACCAAGATATGGAATTCATTACCAGCTCACGTATTTCCTTCTTCCTACAGTTCCGGGTCCTTTAAGCGGGGCGTGAAAAAGCATCTGATGAGGCCGCTAAGCTGAGTGCCACCATTGTAACATTACTTAGTGTCTGTAATGGTGACTCTCTTTCCTGAGACTTTGTCTTTAGCTTACCATCAGGCTAGGTGAAGTCAAGCTGGCGTGTCCTAGATAAAAAAAAATGTGGATTGAAAACTGTAATGAAGTGGTAAGCATTCTCTGAAAGCTTTCTCTTGTTCAGTGCTCTATGTGCCAACATTTCAGAAAACAATCAGCCACGCTGGGGTAATCTTAAAAGCATTACAAACGCAGTTGAGAACTAAATAAATACTGTTAGTAATTATACTTGTGACTATAGGTAGAACTAGATAAGCTGTTTAGAACAAAACTTGAGTCACGGCTCGTGAGTGAGGTGGAATGAAAAAGTTTTGAATTTTGAATTTGGAACAGAACGAAGAAATTATATAAATGAATGAGTGAACTTGAATGATGAACTTTGAGACCTATTTTTGCTCACTTGTTGCACTATTGCATACTTATTAATTAAAAAAAGAAATAGTATTAACATCATTAGGACGTATCAAGATCATTTAGAATACTCACTTTAGTCACTTTGCTAGCCAAGATCGATCTGATGCCGGCTGTACAAAGAGTCTGCTTAGCGCTCTATTTTTATCGCACGCACTTATGGTGCGACAGAATTACACGGATCACTGCATAAGTTCTATTTCTACCCACAAAAGTACGGCACGGATAGTTTATCGTCTGCACCGCTGCTTAGCCTAGCGCGCTGTACGACAGCAACAAAATGTAGCGCTTTACTCTACACTACTTTAGAGGCTTATCGCTATTATATTTCATACACATATACATAAAATCACGCCTTTATCCCCGGCGGGTTAGGCAGAGGTGAATTATCACCCACATTTCACCAATAATTGTATTCGGTACCACGTAATAGCGGGTGAGCCTATTGCCGTATTTCGGGCACTATTGTTGACTCGGGTCATGCATCTGAGGCTGACTCTGGGCTGTATGTATATATCTGTCCGATGTTAAACAGCCCTATCCCTTAGTCGCCTTGTACGACACCACATGGGAAGAGATTGGGTGGACCAAATTCTAGGTACTCTGCCGGGAACCACGCGGCTATTCTATTTCAATGTAAAAAAATATCTTTATAGAATTTGTTCTGTCAGTGGGATGACTAAAGGCTTGTCCTGCTTGGTCCTCTACACTGACGGCACAGAGGCTCTGTGCTTACAGGGTCGGCAGCGCGAGTGTGGCTTCTCTGGTGTTACACACGTCCATAGGCCACGGTAACCACTATCCATCAGGTGGGCCGTGCGCTTGTCTGCCACCTAAGTGGTATAAAAAAATGTATCAGCTATATCCAAACCCACCAAAAATAAATTTAAAATAGAACTGAAAAATACTTAAATGAATAAAGGTTACCATAAAGTAGATGAGGATCTTGATCATGTCTGGTCAGCATAAGCCTCTTGCTTGCTCGCACAAAATAAATTGTAAACTAAAGTAAATTAAAAAAAAAGATAATCTAGTTCTAATATAGTTTTCTAACTTTCTTGCTGGTATCTTCTCAGTAAAACTTACCGAACCAGCGAAAGAATTAAACCACCATTCTTTCGCTGGTTCGGTAAGTTTTTACATTATTTAATAATTTTATAATATTTCATGACATAATTGTAAAATTTTGATGTTCATATGTGCTCTTTATGTGCCTAAACTGATGAATGAAATTGATTCTATGATTCTTTGTAATAAAAAAAAACATTCGAATTGAGAACCTCCTTCGTTTTGAAATTCGGAAAAAAAACAAAATATGCTGACTGGAACTAAAAAGTAAATAATTAATCATAAAAAAGTTAAAATTTATTTCATCGTACCTACTTACGTAGAAAGCGTTACTTCCCACTGATTGGAACTTCAAGGTGAAGTTGCTATTAAATTGGATAAAAATATTATTTACGATAAAATTGATTTGGATAAAACATAAATTTAACACAAATATAACGAGAGAACAGTTACAGTTAGAATGATTGGAAGAAAGGAAGTAAGAGTGTATGAAGAACCCTATGAGATAAATGTGAGGTTTCATTAGATTGGTCCTAAGTTAGACAATGGTTGTAACTTTCGGACATATCGCAAAAAAGTCGCACTTTGATAGTGGTCTTACACGATCCTAAATTTCATTATGCATGTCTGAAACTTACCAGTGAAAAATGTTAAACCTTACAATATAACATAACATAACATAAACTCACGCCTGTATCCCCGAAGGGGTAGGGAGAGGTGCTAGCACCCACATTTCGCCAGTTTTTGTTTAGGTCCCAATGTAATAGGTGGCGAGCCTATTGCCATTAACCGGACACTGATAAACCTGCGATAAATACACACATAACTTCGAAAAGCATTGAAAAGTCATTGGTGTATGCCATGGTAAAACCTAGGATCGAACCCGACACTTCGTCTCAGCAGTCCATTACCCATACCACTAGGCTGCCGCGGTTATTTACAATATACGTTTAGTTAATAGAGTATAATAAAATAATAAAAATTATAATAACGATTTATAGCGCAGTTTTTATATTTTGTTTAATCTATTAATTCAGATTATGTTTATTGTGCCAGCAACACTGACAACTTGAAGTGGTGAGACGTTGTCGGATTTTTTGGCGGGATTACATTGTGAGCGCTCGTGTAATTGGGGAATTATTATGAGAATTCAAGAATTGTACCTACGTGTAATTGTATCTAATATATGAATATACCAGTTAAAATATATACCCTGCTGTTGTTTATTACAATATAGTATACTATTTAGAGCTATACAACACCAGTGAAGGTAACACTTTTCAAAGCGTAATGCCAGTCTTTCTACACATGCAGTCTGTGGGCCAACTTCACGCGGCGGGCGTACAGCGCACTACGAGTTCAGTACAACAATGCCTTCCGGGTGCTGCTGAACCTGCCGAGGTTCTGTAGCGCATCAAATATGTTCGCGGAGGCACATTGCGATGATATTTACGCTATAATAAGAAAGCGGAGCGCGTCAATGTCTGCTCGACTGCTAGGCAGCACCGACAGCATCCTGAAAATCCTTGTCCGAGAGGTAGGACCTTCCTGTCCTGCAAAGGTGGACGCGCTTACATGCTAGCGCGTACCCTCGTTTTATTTTGTAATTTTGTAATTTGTGTTTAATGTAGTACTAACATAGTTATAAAATCATTGTTACTAACACATATGGACCGATGTCTGAGATTAAATGATTATTATTATACTTATGAGTCGATACATATCATCGCATGCAAGCAATTTCTTTCAATTTACAGACATAAATATTTTAACCGTAGTGTCACAATATATTTTCGAGAACCTAATGTATGTAAGAACTAATGGTTAGGTATTTAACAAAAGGTAATCAGTCCTGTGGCAACTTTTATAAAAACATTAAACAAATTAAATCGGCCAATTAACTGACTAACTAGAGGTTAAATTCTGAGAGGTTAATTCTTTAAAATTAGTTTGTAAACAGAAAAATATTTATGAACTGTAAAATGAAAAATAAAATGAAAATAAACTCACGCCTATATCCCCGAAGGAGTAGGCAGAGGTGCTAGCACCCACATTTCGCCAGTTTATGTTTAAGTCCCAATGTAATAGGTGGCGAGCCTATTGCCATTAACCGGGCACTTATAAACCTGCGATAAATACACACATAACTTCGAGAAGCATCGAAAAGTCATTAGTGTGTGCCATGGTAAAACCTGGGATCGAACCCGAGACCTCGTCTCAGCAGTCCATTACCCATACCACCAGGCTACCGCGGTTTATCTGAACTGAATGACAAAATCTATGATTGTAAATTTAGGATAAAGTATTCTAATCTTTGAGAGTGTGGTCTGGATGATGAAACGGCGGATCATTTGTTGTTTAGCTGTTCTAGAATGCTCTACTTACTATATGATGTGCTCCCTCCACACATTCCGCGTCCTACCTCCATCAAACTTGTCCTGTCTTTTGTGCACACTCGCTTTTATGGAAATTTATTAAAATTAATAAAATAAAATACACAGTTATTTATTAGGTATAAGACATTAGTATAGCAATACAATTCAATTGAAAATAAAAACTAAAAACTATTATTAGGTACCTACTAAAATACACTAAAATAAAATAAACATAAAAATTACATACATAATGCGTCATGAAATTCCTCCGCATCATCACCAGGTAACGTACCCAGAAGGCTGGCAGCATTGACACGTTGAATGGCAATGCTTATCCTCTGTGCACGATAATAACCAGCCTTCTCGTCACGCGTAGCGTCGATCAGCTGCTTTGCCAAGTCTTTATATAGAGAACGGGCACTTGGACCCCACATCCCTAACGTTTCAACCCCAAACGGCTCAAAAACATAATCACCTGTCAGGTTACAGTATTTGAGCCGTTTGAGGGTTTTCGCAGATGCTTAAGCAGCACTAAATACTACTAACTAAGAGTGTCGATGCACGTAACGTCCCACATCAAAGGTCTACCCATCTTCCAAGGTAGCAGCGACATACCATCCGGTCTCTTGCCATCGTTACGCACCAGCTCTTTAGGTTCACAAATGGCTGGCACGCCAGCAGTAGCTAGAGCACGGCGGATAATGTCGTTGACGCAGGCGTGTCGCGGTATACGCCCAGCGCTTCTGCTGCATGAAAGGCCATGGTGCCCAAGACTGTCGACAGCTTCACTGCAGTGACAATGATGCGGAGAAACACACGGCGCTCCTAAGCGAAGGCAAGTGGCAAGGCGGAAAGTAGTATCTATGTTGGGCGATGGAAGTGCCTGAATCCAGAGGCCTGACTCCCATTCCCCCACAGCCAGAAGGCGCGCACGCTCTGTAACATGGGAAGATGTGTGTATTAAGTTATCTCTTACCAGCCTGCAGAGCGGCGCATCCCATTGTCTCTGGGAGAAAGGGTTACCAGGCAACTCAGTGTTGGGACAAGCAGCCTTCCAAGCATTTATGGCATCGAGCTTACATGACACATCAGAGTTAACCTGTGTGTTTATGAGAATTTTCCTGGTTAACTCCTCAGTGCTGTGCACCGACGCGGCTGGAAGGCTAACGTCTGAAATTTTGTCATTCAAGGCCACATTTAAAATTGTGCTGAGTGTGTTTTGCAAAATACATAGGTTACACTAAATGTTTCCGGAACTGGCCACTTACATAAACAATATTTAAAAATTTATTACAACATTTGAAAATAGAACTCTTTGGCTGTAGAATACAGTTTGTTTCATCTGACTGTCTTTTGTTTTTACCTTGTGGCGCCATTTAAAAAATTGTGTGTCTGCATCAACATGGATTTAACTCGGGAAAATTTTCGTAGTATGATTTTCTACGATTTTAAGTGTAATTTGACGGCTCAACAGAGCATCGCTCGGCTTGAAACAGCTTTTGGCGATGAAGCTCCATGCAAGACGACTGTTTATAGCTGGTTTGCAGAATTCAAGCGTGGTCGTATCAATCTCAGTGACGAATCTCGCGATGGTCGGCCGTCCACCGCTGTGACCAACAAAAACATCGATGCTGTGCGCCGTATGGTTGAAACAGACAGGCATGTGACCTACCATGAAATTCGCGCATCCTTAGAAATAGGCATGAGTCAAATACAATCAATCCTACATAAACATTTGGGTGTGAGAAAGCTGTGCTCGCGGTGGATCCCACATAACTTGACCGAGGATCAAAAAACGGACCGCGCCACTTGGTGCAGTGCCATGCTTACCAGATTCAACGAAGGTGCGTCAAATTTGGTGTGGGACATAGTAACAGGTGACGAAACATGGATTTATTGCTACGATCCCAAAACAAAGCAGCAATCGAGCGTATGGGTCTTTCAAGATGAGCCGAAACCAACCAAAGTGGCGCGCGTGAAAAGTGCATCTAAGCGGATGATTGCATCTTTTTTTAATAAAACTGGACACGTGGCTACTGTTGCTTTAGAAAATCGTCGTACTGTGAATAGTGACTGGTACACGACCATTTGTTTGCCGGAAGTTATTGACGAACTCCGTAAAAATAACCGTAAACGCCGTATCATCCTGCACCACGACAATGCTAGTTCTCACACGGCCAGACAGACAAACGACTTTTTGAAGGCGAAAAATGTAGAACTCATGAGTCATCCTGCATACAGTCCCGACCTGGCACCTTGTGACTTTTATCTGTTCCCAAAAATTAAGAACCAATTACGCGGCCAACGATTTTCATCACCAGAAGAGGCTGTCGAGGAGTATGAAAAACACGTTTCAGAGGTCACCACAGAGGAGTGGAACAAAAGTTTTCAAAACTGGTTTGATCGAATGAAAAAGTGCATAGACGCCAAGGGAGATTATTTTGAAAAACAATAAATTAATTTTGTACCTTTAATAGTATTTTTTCATATTCATTCCGGAAACTTATAGTGCGCCCCACGTATTGTCAATTTTTGCCAAAAGTGTCAAATGTTGCTAAAACTGGGATGCCCGAAGTGCATGAGTAAATTTAGGGACAAAAAGGTAAAACCGAAGTATAGTAAAGGCGGAATGAACACTTGAAATAAAATTGTAATTATGTTTTACTGTTTTTTAACAGTATCCTTAAACCCCTATATATTTATATGTTTGGGTCTACAACAACGTAGATATCACATGAACTCTGCTTGAGAATCAAGATTAAAATATATATATTAGAATCAATATTATTAACTAAGGGATAGGGCTGTTTAACATAAGACAGATATATACAGCCCAGATTCAGCCTCAGATACAACTCGAGTCAACAATAGTGCCTGGAAGACTGCAATAGACTCACCCCCTATTACGTGGGACCGAATTAATAGTTGGTGAAATCTGTGTGTTAATTCACCTCTCCTCCCCCTGGGGATAAAGGCGTGATTATATTTATGTATGTATGTAAGTACCTATCCGAACGGATATATATTGCACGTGCGGAAGATTCTCACGGATACCACTGGAGCCGGTGGGAGAAGTTATATCGGACTTAAACCGACTAAAACGCACAACACTTGTGGGTCGTTTTTGGTTGCCGAAGGTGAGGTTAACAGACATATTCCTCGCACCCCGGCCGACCCAGGGCTATCTCTATCGATCTGGCTTTTTCTTCGGGTGTGGGCACCATAGAGTCCCCAACTCATCCCCGGAAACGGGAAGACGCGTGGGGCGCGCCGCCGCGGCCTGCATCTGCCAGGGTGACAGGCGGCTCCTCCCGTCACCCCCAGGCCTGCGCTCATGGGGCCATTCATCGACCTTCGACGTTCGAGTTGCCTCAGTACTCGGGCAGAACCGAATTTGAGTGTCGTAATGTTCCTGAAACTAATATTACATAACACTCACGTACTTTTTTTCTTCATACCCTGTCGCTCCTTATGTAATTAATTGTTGTACTTCCTTGACATTGTCGGCGAACTAACACAAGGCGATAATCAAATAAATATAATACTTCTTATTAGCCTTCACACACGCTCATTATCCTTCTCATTTCTCGTTCCCTACTTTTTTATTTCACAAAAGACAAAGTATCAAGAATTGTTCATTAATAACTGCGCGCGCGCATTACATAATGAGAATTAATCATAGCGGTGTGACGTTGCGTTTGTTTGTTTGGGTTTGTCGGCCAAACCTTTTTTAAATTGGGTTTTTGTATGTATGTTTATGTATGTATTTCTATTGTGTGTTATGAAAGCAGTATATTAATATCTGTAACAGGTGTGATGGTGTGTATTGGTCTATGAAGAACCGCCATGATCTATGGGCCGAAGCCTTACCTATCCTGCTATTAGCGGACGAGTTTCTAACGCAGACTTTCGTCTTGGAGTTGGGGGTCAGACGGCATACGGGTAGTCAGAGCTCACTGGAGAGCTTTTGTGCTGTCAGTGTGAAGACCAAAGACTTGTCCTGCTGTGTCATCTACGTCACAGAAACTTTCTGTTCTTACTTAGTTGTCAGCATATATAGCTTGTTTATACTGCAAGCTGGAGCTGGAGGTCAGATGGCGGTCGCTCCAAGGAAAATATCGAAATTCAGCCAAATAGGTAGTCTAGCAAAAGTTTTATGACATTATGAACACTAACTTTAGTTCTCTGTACCCGTCATTTTTTACGAGAGTTATGTCCGACATGCCTCGAGTCAACAATAGTGCCCGGAAGACGGCAATAGTCTCACCCCCTATTACGTGGGACCGAATTCAATGATAGGTGAAATGTGGGTGTTAATTCACCTAACCCGACATGTATGTCCGTATGTCCGACAGACCCCCTTTTTTATACCAGTGTGGCAGACAAGCACTTGGCCCACCTTATGGGAAGTGGTTACCGTCGTCTATGGACGTATGCAACACCAGGGACGTTACACTCGCGCTGCCGACCATGAACTAACTCTGATAGAAGAACGTGCGCCAGAACCTCGTCCCTGAATCAACAGGTTTATCGACCAGCAATTAAGTTTATCTTGGGCCACATGTAGTCATTTATAGGAACATAAAAGTGTATAGTTATTTGTAATAGCTCTATACTTTCAATGTGATATAGATACATAATCGCCGAGATAAAGTTCAGAAATCTTATATTAAATAACCATAACATCATATAACAATACGGTAAGTACTAAACTACATGTCGTGGGAACTTCGGCTTGTTGAAAGGCGCATGTCTTTCCACCCTTTCGCTCTAATGTACTCCCGTATAGCCTTGTCTCGGTCGTAAATTCGTGACTATACGATTTCGCTTCAGACACTGAGGGGCAATTTGTGTTTTGTTTTTTGACAGAAGAGTTTTTAATGAAGATATTTATCTGACTCATGTTTAATAGGCAGTACTCATCCGTTATTGCTGTAACATGCGCAAGAAGTATGCTGTGCGTGAGGTTCCGGATCGAATTCCAGGATAGGAAAAATTATAGGATTGATTGGAGGAGGTAGAACACGAAGCTATTTCCGTCCAATTCAGCAGTCCGACTGGGGAAGTACCTCCGGCCTACAGAATTCCGCGGCCTTAATAACCTTGTGTTGTGTTCCCGGTGGTGAGTTGGGTAGCCAGAGCTTTTGTGCTGTCAGTGGGAAGACCAAAAGCTTGTGCTTACAAGATTGGCAGCGCGAATGTGACATAGACTACTCCCAATATTAGGAGGCTCTGGTATACTGTTTCCACGCTGGTAGACAAGTTGGTATAAGGTTTTATTTCGAGTTTTCCTTCTCTCACAGTTATATCGTTTGCGTATTTTTCCATTAGTCGCCTCTTACGACAATATTAGATGAGATGGTAATACTTGTATTCTCTTTCCGTCACCACACGGATAAACACAATCAGTATCATTACCAGATATTAATACTTACATACATATAATCACGCCTTTATCCCCAGAGGGTTAGGCAGAGGTGATTTAACATCCACTTTTCACCAATAATTGTATTCGGTCCCACGTAATAAGGGGTGAGCCCATTGCCGCATTCCGGACACTATTGTTGACTCAAATCATGCATCTGAGGCTCAGTCTGGGCTGTATATATCTGCCTGATGTTAAACAGCCCTATCCCTTAGTCGCCTTGTACGACACCGCATGGGAAGAGATAGGGTGGTCCAAATATCGCACCTATTTTTCACTAGGCGCCTCATTGCACAATACCGTTACCAATAGATCACATACAATTTAGAATCGGAAAGGAATCGAGATAAAAAATACGTTCTATAATAATAGCGTGCGTGCATTGTCGGCGTCGTCCGGACCGGATCGGATGTCGGTCATCCGGACGGTGGGTGTCCGACTGTGACCAGCGTTTGGGGGAATTGCGGACAATTGAGGAATTTTGTGTTGATAGAAATATTTTTCAAAATTGGGCGCGTTTTATATGGTCTAATGATTTTTATTAAAGGGACATTATTTTATATAGTAAATGATGACGTTTTTTGCACCTGTTACGAGAATCAAAGAATAGATAGATAGATAGATAATTCTTTATTGTACACCAACAGATTTACAGTAGGACAAGTAGGTAGCATCTATACAGTTCAATGTACAATGGGCGGCCTTATCGCTGCAGCGATTTCTTCCAGGCAACCTTGGGATGGACAGTAATGTTATGAAAATAAAAGATATGGTGTAGTTACCGACTAAACTTAAATAGATAGTGTATTAAAACAAAAGAAAGAGAGAAAAGTAAGTAAAATAAAATTAATATACGGCTTTACACAAAAAATATAAACATAAATTCTGACATACAAATACATATACATGTATTAAATAAATATATACATAAAGTAGATAGTTCATACTAATACGAAGGGAAAATAGTGAGTGAGCACATAATTGTGAGCTATTACCTACTGTGCACAACATGATAGGTAGTGGTTCTTGACCATTAATTTAAATACATTCACTGACTTTGCCCGTCTGATGTTCAGTGGCAACGCGTTCCATAAGCGCACCGCCCTGACAGTGAAAGACTTGTCAGCAAATTCAGTAGAATGTATTGGCATACTCAGCCTCAAATTCTCGGACGACCTCAGGCATTACGTATGTGAAGAATCGATTTCATTTATTCAGTTTAGACACACAAAGAGCACATAAGAACTGTACACAAGCCTATGAGTCACAAATAAATAAATAGTATTGTTTATTTATATTTTAGTTGGTACTAAGTTTAATAAACAAATCAAGAAATAATTTATAAATATTAAATACAATAAAAATAAAATAACTATTATACAACTTATAGCTAAGAACAATTAAAATGCGTCGTAGAATTCCTCCGCATCGTGGTAGCGTTCCCAGAAGACATATAACAATTTTGAAAAAAATTGACGAAATTATAGAAAATACCCTCACCAAAATTTTAAATGTGGCCTTGGATGACCGAGCTTTACTACAAGCGACTCTACCGATTCGCCTGGGTGGGCTCGGTATTCGCAAAATTTCAGATGTCAGCTTACCAGCGTTCCTGTCTTCAGTCCACAGTACGGAAGAATTAACTAGGAAAATCCTTGCACCTACACTAGTTAATTCTGAAGTATTGTGTAAGACTGATGCAGTGAACGCTTCGAAAATTGCATGTCCAAACACCGATCTCCCAAGGAACCTTTTCTCACAGCGTCAGTGGGACGGGCCGCTCTGCAGCTTAGTTGGAAAAAAAATACTAAATACATGTTCCAATGCTGCTGAGCGTGCCCGTTTACTGGCGGTTGGAGTGTGGGAATCGGGTCTTTGGCTACAAGCTCTTCCGTCATCTAACGTAGGGACTATGTTAGATGACACTACCTTCCGCATCGCAACTTGTCTCCGTTTAGGTGCGCCGTGTGTTTCTCCGCATCAATGCCGTTGTGGAGAAGCCGTTGACAGACTCGGACACCATGGTCTGTCGTGCTGCAGGAGCGCTGGGCGAATTCCACAGCACGCCAGCCTCAACGACATAGTCCGCCGTGCTCTTGTCACCGCCGGTGTACCAGCTGTACTAGAACCAAACGGTTTGGCGCGTGACGATGGCAAGAGACCGGATGGCATGTCGTTAATGCCATGGAAGATGGGTAGGACTCTGGTGTGGGACGCCACATGCGTTGATACCATGGCTCCTACCCATATAAATAGCACGGCTGGCTGTGCTGGTGCTGCTGCTGCTTCTGCAGAGGCTCTCAAGCGGCGCAAATACTCCAATCTCATCGGAGATTATGAATTTGTGCCGTTTGGAGTCGAGACTTTGGGGTCATGGGGTCCGAGCGCTCGCAACCTCTTCCGTGAGATTGCGAAGCGAATGGTCGACGCTTCTCGTGACCAGAAGGCTGGCCTCTTTTTAGGACAGAGAATAAGCATTGCCAAACAACGTGGCAATGCTGCCAGTCTTCTGGGAACGCTACCACAAGAGGCATGCGATGCGGAGGAATTCTACGACGCATTTTAATTGTTCTTAGCTATAAGTTGTATAATAGTTATTTTATTTTTATTGTAATAAATAAATTGAATTGAATTGAATTATCTTTTTTTTTAATTTGCTTTAGTTTACAATTAATTTTGTGCGAGAATACAAGAGACTTATGTTGACCATGCATTTACATCATCATGACACTCATCTACTTTATAGTATATTTTTCACTTCTATTTCAAATATATTTATGTGCATGATAATCAAATCCTGAAGCATTTTATGAACTATATTTTATACAGCTGCCTACAAACGAAACACCAACTTTGTGTTTCCCTGATATTAACCTGAGTTTTGGTACAACTGAGTGTTAGAAAAAAGTATCTACTTACTAATGAATAATAATAAATATTCTACAACATTCTACATAACGCTATCTAGACCCATGGTAAGCATAGCTTATCTAGCGTGTGTTATAGCATCTAGAATGTGGATAAACGTACTTAAATACTTTATTTGTGAATACATATCAAACTTAGAAAAATCCAGATCAATACAAATACTTGCACTGAGCGGGAAAAGAACCTGCGCCTCTTGCGAAGCAGTCGAACGTTGTACCGCTACGTCACAGAGGCCATCATAATGCTTTACCTACTGTTTCCTAATGGTTTATAACATTAATTTAGTATATTGTTATTAAAGTAACGTTTATGAGTATTGTTGATTGAGATATTTAAAGAAAGACAAATCAAATCAAATCCTTGATTGTTTTTCAGAAAGCACTATTTAATTGCAATGACGTTGTTGATATAATATTATTTTGTTTTTTTTTTCATTTGTTCCAAGTGTTCCAAGCTGAGAATAGGCATGCAAAATTTTGTGATTTGGATATAATTAACAACAGTTAATTTTTCAAATGCAAATCGTTCCTGTGAACTAAGATTACATTTTTTTTATACCACTTATGTGGCAGACAAGTGCACGGCCCACCTGATGGAAAGTGGTTACCATGGCCTATGGACGTGTGCAACACCAGAGTAGCCACACTCGCGCTGCCGACCCTGTAAACACAGAGTTTCTGTGCCGTCAGTGTAGAGGACAAAGCAGGACAAGTCAACGTTGACAAGCTCTTCGACGTGGAAATCGAGGTCGTCGCTTATTGTGGGCCAACGCATATTTACAGTGGACCGACCATCAATGGGCACGGGTTCTGTTTTCCGACGAATCTCGCTTCGGTTTTCATCCTGATTCAAGAAGAGTGCGTATATGGCGAGTTTCTGGACGTCGGAGTCGTCTCCAGAATCCGCAAGAATTTCATCCTTACCAAGGTGGAACAATCATGGTATGGGCTGGAATTCGCCTTGGTGGAAGGACCGACCTCGTTTGGATACTGGGCAATTTGAATGCAAACCAATACATTCAGGAGGTTATACACCCCATGGTAATCCCTCATCGACAGCAGTTCGGTCAAGATTTTATGTTCATGCAAGATAATGCACGGTCACACACCGCGAGGGTAGTGGTCAATGCGTTAAGCGAGCACAATATTACGACGTTGGAATGGCCTGCTCAGTCTGCTGACCTCAATCCCATAGAGCATGCCTGGGATTTGCTTGGGAGAAGAGCTTTCAGTAATTCTTTGGAAAATCTGAACACTGAAGAACAACTTTTTTTGCACCTTCGCAGTGTATGGAGCCATATTCCACAGACGATGATTGACAATCTCATACTAAGTAGGTATGCCACGCCGTTGTCGAGCTGTTGCTAATGCTTTAGGTGGTCCTACAGATTATTAAAAACGTTTAAAGTACGGTTAATTACTGTATTTCTTACTACCTCGTTATTTTTGTGCCTAATCATAGAAGGTTGTAATACTCAATATTGGCACTAATCAATTATTTCTTAAAAAAAAAAAATTGATATGAGAATGTTTTTATTAAAATTAAAATTAAAAACGGTATAAAAATACCCTTCTATTGATATAAAACACTCACTATTACAAGAAAGGGTTTTTAAATAAAAACTACAAAGAGTACATCAACAGTATACATATTATACATTTTCTATAATAGTTTGCATCCGTGTAATATGCCAATATGCATACCTATCAGAGACGTACACAACATTCGCATGCATTAAAATAATAATTGGATGAATTTATTTAGACAAAAAGAGTGCAATTAGCATACATTAATTTCATAATAATTTGATTATTAATAATACACCGATTTGATTCGATTTAAGTCTGATTATTAAAATTAAATAATGGAATGAATAAAGTGTGAAATTTGCATAAATACATTGAAATCATAAACAATTTGATTTGATTATTAATTAGAATTATTATTGCAATTTTGTAGGCTAATGTAGAGTAGGTATTTACACTTTTGTATGGGAGTTATGTATCTGTTACGTAGTAACTATTTATAAATCTATGGTAATCACCTCCAAAAGGTATTATTATCCCTTTTGGAGGTATTTATGAATCCATGAATTCTAAATGATGGTCACCCTACAAACTGGTACAACTTGGAGCTTACTCGTAAACAACGCTACCTAATATTCGAGGCGCCTTTTGAGGCAGTTCAACCTACTACTTTGACACCTCCAGCTTGTGAGCAGACTGGGCAGAAAAACAAAATAAATTTTACTTCCATATTGCATTGCCGCGTGGTTTTCAGCTGAGTAGAATTAGGGACACCCCATGTCTTCCCATGCGGTGTCGTAAGGGCGACTAAGGGATAGGGCTGTGTAACATCAGATAGATATATACAGCCAAAACTCAGCTTCAGATGCAAGGCTCAAGTCAACAATAATAGTGCCCGGAATACGGTAATAGGCTCACTCCCTATTACGTGGGACCGAATACAATTATTGGTGAAATGTGGGTGTTAATTCACCTCTGCCTAACCCTCAAATGCGTGATTATATGTATGTATGTAAATAACATAAAGCCACCCCGGAAGAGTGGGGTAGATGTGTCCACCCAAACCCACATTTCACCAAATATAAATAAATATTCTACAACATTTTGCACAACCCTATCTAGATCCATGGTAAGCATAGATTAACCAGCTTGTGTTATGGGATCTAGACTACGGATAAACATACTTAGACACTTTTTTGTAAATACATACATATTATATATAGAAACACCCAGACCAATGCAAATATATATTATATTCATGCATACAAATATTTGCACAGAGCGGGAATCTAACCCGCGCTCCCTGCGTAGCAGTTGCAATCGTCGTTGCGCCACAGAGGCCGTATAATTTTATGAAAATATATGATTTTCATTTTCATTTTATTAATTTGTCTATTTAGTGATTATGCTTTTCGGTCCCATATAATTACATTATATACATATACTCACACCAGTAAATTGCCAAAGGTGTAGTACAGATGTAGGTATCAATAATTCTTCTAAGTTATAACTTTATCAACTGTATAGTGCTGCATATACCTATACTAAACTTGATATCAGAATTTTTTTTTATTTTCAATTCTTAAGTGTTGTGTTGTGTGATTTAACTTTTCTTGTCGTTTTTTTTATTTCCTAGCATTTGCTTACAAGTAACTGTACTAAAATCTAGAAGTGAAGTTGTAATTGGCTTACAGATTTACTATTATATATTTACTATTATAGGTTAGGTGGAAGATTAAAAATGAATAAAAAAGATAAAATAAGAACCGCTTTTTTACTATTCGCCATGAGCTCAGGTAAATAATATTGTTACGTGCACGGGGTACAATTAAATGCCGTTTACTCAACGAAGAGATTTATTAGCTCACCACAAACTAGACAATTAGATCACTAGTACACACAGTACTTCTTCAACAGTTCCAGTCGCTCAGTAGTTCACAGTAGTCCACAGTCGTTGCTCAGGTCGCAGGTAGAATCTTCTTCGGTCGCTTAAGTTCGCTGTGTTCGTTATCGATCTCAAAGACTGAATGACTCGTGTTGCTATGCGAGCATGTTTTTATACCTCTCAATTAGGAGGATCGAATTATCTGGAAAGTTCGCGTGCGATAAAAACCTATTCTTTTGATCTTGCCGCCGTCGCTGACCTTCGAGTAATTTCTCGATATTTACCTACTGTTTGTTTATATTTGAGAGTGTAGGTACTCGTAGGTAGGTTGTGACTTTTTGTTGATGATTCTAGATTTTTCTATGCCAATCGGTAGAGTACCTCGTCACTAACAATGCGTTTTTATTTCTTGAAGATTCGATTATTAGTTTTCGAGATATCGACGGCGGTCGTAACATTACCCCCCTCTTAGTCATGCTCGTCCCGAGCATCATTTGTTCCATGATGACGCGACAACCTGTCCACATGGACTACCTTTGGTTTTCCCCTAACCCCCCATCCTAATGCGGTAGGTAATGTCATTGATCTTCGTAATAACCGTATAGGGCCCTTCCCAGCGAGCTTGGAGTTTTGGAGATTTCCCCTTCTTGCGTAGCGGATTATGAAACCATACCAGTGTTCCTTCTTCGAAACCGTTGGTGTTTGCATTTCTATCGTACCGGGTTTTCATCCTTTCACCTGTCTTCAAATTGTTTTCCCGTACTATTCTGTGCACCTCGTCCAGTCGGCTTCGAAGATCACTCACGTAATCCGTCACGGGCTTAGGACTATCAGGTGGCGTACCGGTTATTGCATCCACTGGTAGCCTAATCTCTCGACCAAAGTTCACTTTCGCTGGGGTGTGTCCCATACTGTCATGTACCGCAGATCGATAGGACATCAAGAACAGTGGGATGTACTGGTCCCAATCTCTTTGGTGTTCATCGACAACTTTAGCCAAGTGATTTTCCAACGTCTGGTTAAACCTCTCGACCATTCCGTCTGACTGCGGATGCGCTGGAGTCGTACTGGTCTTGTTCATTCCAAGGAGTTTGCACATTTCTTGGAATAGAGCAGACTCGAAGTTCCGTCCTTGGTCAGAGTGGATCTCCATAGGTGCGCCGTACCGGCAGACCACTTCCTGAACCAGTTTCCTTGCCACAGTGACTGCTTCCTGGTTGGGCGTCGCAAATACTTCCGGCCACTTAGTGAAGTAATCTTGCACTACTATGATGTATTTGTTACCTTCTTCAGTCGTTGGAAAAGGTCCAGCGACATCAATCGCGATACGTTCCCATGGTGCTCCGACGTTATACAGTTTCAATTTTCCTTTGCTTCTTGTCGGCGGTCCTTTAACTGAAGCACATGCAGTGCATTTACGGCACCAATCCTCGACATCTTCGTGACAATGAAGCCAGTAAAACCGCTGTCGTACTTTAACTAGGGTTTTCTTGACTCCGAGATGCCCGCCAGAGACACCATCATGGCTGTGCCGTAAGAGAGTAGCCACCTTGCTTCGTGGTACCACTACTTGTAGGGTCACCTCTTTGCCGTCGTTGGATTCCCATTTCCTATACAGCACGTCATCGATCAGAGTTAAGCTGTCCCACTGGGCCCAATAACTTTTGGTAGTGGAACTGTAAGCAGATATATCACTCCATTGGGGTTTGTTTCCAAGCTGCTTCCAGTGCAGTATAGGTTGTAGATCATCATCATCCTCTTGCGCCTGCTTCATACTGCTTCCGGTCCATTCGTCGTCAAGTCCATTCACCTTTATGACTTTAATATTTTCACGGGCTTCGTTCTTCTGACAATGCTTGCAATCTTCGGCACACGGCCTACGAGACAAAGCATCAGCATTGCCGTGCCCTTTTCCACTTCGGTGTTCTATCACAAAGGGAAATTCCTGTAGTTGCTCGATCCATCTTGCTACTTGACCTTCCGGATTCTTGAATTGTAGCAACCATTGTAGTGCAGCATGATCTGTCCTTAGTGTAAACTCTCGTCCTATAAGATACTTATTAAAATGCTGTAAGGACTTCACCACAGCGAGAAGTTCACGACGAGTGACACAGTAATTTCTTTCCGGCTTCGATAGCGATTTGCTGAAGTATACTATTACAACATGGCGATCTCCTTGCACTTGTGACAACACTCCACCTATGCCGGTGTTGCTGGCATCCGTATCCACAATGAATCTTCCTTCCCTGGTAGGATAACCCAATATAGGAGCTTCGCACAAGCGTTCTTTAAGTGTACTAAAAGCTTTCTCGCAATCTAAGTCCCAAACGAAGTCTCGTTTATCTTCTGTTAGTTTGTGTAGTGGTTTGGCAATATCCGAGAAATGCTTAATAAAGCGTCTGTAATACGCGCATAGTCCCAGAAACGCGCGAATCTCCGTTTTGTTCTTTGGAACAGGCCATTCCTGAACAGCTCTTATCTTCTCGGGGTCGGTTTTAACTCCTTCTGTGGAGATCACATGTCCAAGATAGCTGACCTCCCTTTTAAATAAAGCGCACTTCTTTGGACTCAGTTTAAGGTTAGCCTCACGGATTCGAGTAAAAACTTTTTCCAGGTTCTTCAGGTTTTCTTTGAAGCTGCGTCCCATAACTATGACATCGTCCAGGTAAACCAGACAGACATCTCCGAGTAGACCCACCATTACTCTTTCCATGAGGCGCTCAAACGTGGCCGGGGCATTACATAACCCAAATGGCATAACATTAAAATGCCACAATCTGTTTCCAACTCCTGTACTGAAGGCTGTCTTCTCTTTATCTTCAGGACTGATCTCCACCTGCCAGTAGCCACTTTTTAAATCGATGGTTGAAAACCATTTCATACCACTAAGCATGTCCAGGGTATCGTCGATTCTAGGTAAAGGATAACTGTCTTTCTTAGTGACATTATTCAACATTCGGTAATCCACACAAAACCTTGTGCTACCATCCTTCTTTTTTACTAGTACCACAGGTGATGACCATGGACTCGTAGAGGGTTCGATCACATTGCTCTCAGCCATGTCTTTAATCATATCTGCTATCTCCCCTTCTCTTGCCCATGGTAAACGTCGAGGTCTCTGTTTTATAGGCCTGGAGTCACCTGTGTCAATCCGGTGTTT
This sequence comes from Eilema griseolum, assembly GCA_963662185.1. NCBI lineage: Eukaryota > Metazoa > Arthropoda > Insecta > Lepidoptera > Erebidae > Eilema > Eilema griseolum. Next base: position 4,414,300 of record OY759232.1, read on the forward strand.
CACGAGCCCAGTCCTCCCACAGTCATTCCCGGTTGCAAAGATGTCTCTGAATTGTAGCAACAGGTCTCTGGCTTGGTGCAATTCTGATGTTGTTAAGTTTTCCTTTGAATTCTCAAGGAGTTGTTCGATGTGATCTTCGGAGATTTTTGTACCGTCTTGTTTAGGTGAAGAGTTGTTCAACCGGCTCAGGCACTTTACTTCCTCACATCTTCCGACCACACTATTCTTCTTCAGGAGAACTATTTCATCACTGAGGTTAAGAATTCTCACTCTAGCGATTCCGTTCGGTATCAGTAAGGTTCTTGCTGTTATTAAATTTTGATGACTGCCGGCATCTTCCACAATAAGACATCTTCTTTGTTTAGTCTTCGCGGAAAACTTCACTTTGACCAATGTTTCCGATTTAGGAGCTAACGTCGTATCCGTTAAACAGTAAAGAGAGCACGGGTGCGATCCTTGTAAACAAACTTCCTGATCAGGGAATCTCAGCACTCCTCTAGGTATATCCAAGACACATCTGTGGTTCCTCAAGAAATCCAGTCCCAAAATGCAGTCATCAGTAATATTAGCAATGAGCACTGACTGCTGGTATATTTGGTCACCAATTCTTACCTCCATTTCTGTTTCACCGAGAACGGTCACTGGCTGGCCAGTAGCTGTCTGAAGCTGGCACCTCGGAAATCGTTTTTCCCACCTTATGGTGCGTTTCAGTAATTCTGGTCTAACAACTGTACGTGAAGCTCCAGTATCCACTGTTAAACTGCAAGGTTGATTGTTTAAGGTGGCCTCGATGATCAAACTATTGCCATTGCAAACTTGAGTTATAGTGATGGTTGGGGCCTCATGTCGACCAGCCAGCGCCCGCCCCGCGGCCCTGGCGGCATTTAGTTTAACGGAACCTCTTGATCCACTTGGGTCCCGGAGTCCGTGACCCTCCTCCGTTTTCTCGAAGGACACTCTGATTGAATATGGCCCCTTCCTCTACAGGAATAACACGTTGGGACATACCGTGGCTTCCTCTCTTCTGCAATCACCTCTTTGACCTCCCTAACCTTACTTATTCCGGCATTCTGCCGCACAGTTTCCACCTCGAGAGCATAAGCCAGTGCTTCCTTCAAGGTCTGATGGTGACGCAACTGTACACTAGCTTTTACTTCTGCGTCTCGTATACCGTTTAGGAAGGCCTCTAGCAAAATGGTCTCGATCATCATGGGAGTCGATGAGTAGGCCCGACGAACGAGTCTTTCAACCTCCACAGCCCATTCCTGGAGGCTTTGACTAGATTTTGGTTTCTTCTCCCGAAGCTGCGCTCGGTAGGAATTCTCCAGGTGCTTGTCACCGTAACGTGTGTCTAAAGCTTCCATCAAAGACCCCAGAGTCCTTCCTTCAGGCGGCAGGTTTTCGAGTATTATTAAGGCATCTCCTCGTAATGCAAGTGTCAAAGCCATGAATGACTCCTCGGCGCTCCAGGCTTTAGTTTTTGCCAATATCTCGAATTGGTACTTGAAGGCTGTCCAAGAGGAAGTTCCATCAAAGTGCGGTAGGTCGAACTTTGCTGATGATGGTGAGGTCACGGTAACAGGTCCGCAAGTTTCCAGCCTGACGATCTTCTTTTCAAGAGCTTGCAAGCGGTCGTCCACGGTCCCAGACTTCAAAGCCACTTCATTACTCAGCATTTGCAAGCCATCTTCGAGGTTCCTCACTTTATCTCCCAGTGCGTGGATGCCTACATCGATTTTACCCATAACAGCTTCCTGGTTGGCCTGCATCTCTTGCCTGATCATCTGCTGCATAGTAGCCTGCATTTCTTCCTTGGAGGCCTGCATCTCTTGCCTGGAGGCCTGCATCATCTGCTGCATAGAAGACTGCATCTCTTGCCTGGAGGCTTGCGTCCCTTGCCTGGAAACCTGCATCATCTGCTGCATAGAAGACTGCATTTCTTGCCTGGAGGCCTGCATCATCTGCTGCATAGACGCTAGCAGCGTCATTATGTCGGTATCTGACGAGGTTCCCTCTGGTGCTGCCGTAGTTCGCGCTGAGACAGCAGAATCGGCCTGACGCCCTTCTTCTTCGAGGCTCCGTTGACGTGCGGCCTCCATTTCCACTTGACTTCTGGTTCGTGGAGTACGCCCTTCGTCTTCACGTGGTAATAACGGCATTCCGCTTCTGACACCAATTGTTACGTGCACGGGGTACAATTAAATGCCGTTTACTCAACGAAGAGATTTATTAGCTCACCACAAACTAGACAATTAGATCACTAGTACACACAGTACTTCTTCAACAGTTCCAGTCGCTCAGTAGTTCACAGTAGTCCACAGTCGTTGCTCAGGTCGCAGGTAGAATCTTCTTCGGTCGCTTAAGTTCGCTGTGTTCGTTATCGATCTCAAAGACTGAATGACTCGTGTTGCTATGCGAGCATGTTTTTATACCTCTCAATTAGGAGGATCGAATTATCTGGAAAGTTCGCGTGCGATAAAAACCTATTCTTTTGATCTTGCCGCCGTCGCTGACCTTCGAGTAATTTCTCGATATTTACCTACTGTTTGTTTATATTTGAGAGTGTAGGTACTCGTAGGTAGGTTGTGACTTTTTGTTGATGATTCTAGATTTTTCTATGCCAATCGGTAGAGTACCTCGTCACTAACAATGCGTTTTTATTTCTTGAAGATTCGATTATTAGTTTTCGAGATATCGACGGCGGTCGTAACAATATATACTTTAATATATAACTATAGGAAAATACCCAATTGGTAAGTACCTATAAGAACCACAGTATGTGTTCTAAGTAGGTACTTCATTTTTTATAAAGTTTTAAATATAGACACCGGCAAATTTAGCAGCACAAAAAATTTGTAGAAGTACTTTTTGTTGAACATTACTGGCTAGTTTTTATAGGTTGTTTTAAAATACAATAATAACAAGTAATAAAATTAATTCAAGGTCTCCGAAAGTTTCTAGAACTTAAGGTATGTACATCAAAAACATACTTAGGCTTTTTAACAGGCAACATTGACTCTACAACACAACTTTTAGTTAACCTATTTACTTACCCGACACTATCACTGAAGTATTGAACGAATTTTTTTATACCACTTTATACGTGACTGACAAATACGCGGCCCATCTGACCGTCGTTGTCTCTGGAGCGTACAACACCACCAGGGGTGTCACTCTTATGCTGTCAACCCCCTATATGTATACCTATAACAATCTTCTAATGCCCTTCTTGAAGAATTCTTAAAAAATAAAGAAGAAGAGTGATTACTTAATTAATAAGAGCACGCAGAGAATCCTTAACAAGCGAGGCAAATAATAATAAAAAATAATTAGGTAGGCACCTATTTGAATTTTGATTTAAATTCGGAAACTGCTATTCTAATTATAAGAAGAACAAATATGTATTAGAAAATTGACAGAATAAAAAAAAATTAGATTTTGTTTTTTTTTTATTATTTCAGCTATGCGCACAGATTTATTAAAGAAGCTAGTGTGTATTTATTTTTATTATTCACCAATCCGGCTATTGAAACCTATAATACATACCTACATATGCCTACATAATTTTCCGGGACAAACGCAAAAGGAATTCACACGGACCAGTGATCACAACAAACGAACCAGGCATTGCTTTGGCGCCAAAACGAACAGTCTATGCCTGCCCGGCTTTCTGTACGCATGCGCGAACGTACGCCATCTTGCCATTGCCATAGTAACGTGTTTGTTATCAAAATAAACCTGTAACTAAAATATTCAAAACATTTTCTGTGCTTGTGTGTTTTTGTATCTATAATAATTTATTTGATTTGGAAATATGGTGAGTATATTTTTGAATTATTAATTAGACAATGTTTCCTATTGTGGTGTTGTTTGTATAGAAGGCTGTGTTACATTTATTGCGTTTCTAATTTGTTTTATCTCACATGGCAAGCATTTTTTACGTATCAAATAGGCACATGAGCGTAAAGGTTGTATATCATAAAATAAATATCATTATTAATCACCTATTATTTATTATAGATAACTTGTTAGTTATGAACCTATTTCTGTTTCTATTATGTTGTGTTATCTATTTATTAACAAAAAATAGCTGTTTATATTTATTCAGGTACACATTCCAGAACCCATAACACAAGCCAAATTTAACCATATGAACTTACTTTGGTCTAAATAGAGTTGAATGGAATACCTATCCGAGAATATTTATTTAATTATTTACAATTCCACAGGGCTTTTAAAAGTAATATATATTTTTTTTTATATAGAACATGTCAATTAGACTTCGCCTTGCCTGATGGTAAGCTGAAGGCAAAGTCTCAGAAAAAAGGGTCACCATTAATTAATAAATATCGTATTAATTAATGGTGACGTTTTATAATAATATAATTAATGGTGTAATTAATGGTGACAATTAATGGTGAAATATCGTTCCCGCTGTGTGGTTTTTCGCGAAGACAAGAGGGCCACCTAATCTTTTCCCATGGGAATCGTACTTATCTACACATGTAACAAGTTGACTAAGGAATCGTGTAAGTGTTCTTTATCCTGCAACAAACTTACCATCGATGAATGTACCCGGTTTACTTGCTGATTAACGGATGAGATTCTGGCGCAGGCATTTCTCTGTTGTTGGGAGGGTCACATGGCAGTCGGCAAACCTCAGTTCCTCAGTTCCAGCTGGTTATTCGTTTTCTGTAGCCCTTCTCTCCCCCTCCTATAGGTATTTACATTTCGTTAAGTCATTGACCTGTCTTCACAGTAAGGAGGTTAGTACCAATCTAGACATGAAAACCACAGTATTTAACATTTAAATGTTTTACTTTTAACTTTACCGTTGTCGTAAAGAACGTTACCGTATTTTATTTTTAACTGTCCGCCATTTTTTGCTCTTACTTTGCTGTTGAGAGAAATCATTAATGGTAATGGCAGGTAGAAATTTAATGAGTAGAACAATCGGATGTGCAGTAAAGAGGTTACAAGTTTAAATCCCATCATTGGAGCAGAGTATTCTTTTAATACTTATAACTGACTCTACCCATGACGTAATCCACTTTTAGGGTAAGTTTTGTGAGTCTACTATGAACAAGTGACCGTGTTTTGAGTCATGAGTCAGAGGTAGAGAGATAGAGCTGTCTAGGATAGGAGCAACTCCAGCGGGCACCAACATTTTTATGGACAACAGACAAAAACTAGTGAAAAATTAAAATTTATGGTACTAGCGAGGAGTTAGCATCGACAAGTATCACTGTCAAACAAAAAGGTAGATATCAAAAATGTTGCCAAATCATGCTAAATTGAGTTTAATGGGCAATGAAATAGTAAGCATTTGAAATTGACAACCGCAGTTCCGATTTCATTCGATGCACGTACTATGCGTTTCAAATGAGTTGATAACTGTCATATTGACATTTTGATACGCGGCGATAACTTCATTGCATAAAGTATGGTCAGCAAATACATTTTCATACTTCATTATTGCTTGACACTAATAATAGTACCTAATATATTTCCGATTGAATATTTATGATGATTGTTGAACCAAATTCCCTTTTCAAGATAGGTAAGTACATACACAATAAGTAAGAAATTAAACTCAGTTCTTTTTTATATTGTTACGTGCACGGGGTACAATCAAATGCCGTTTACTCAGAGATTTATTAGCTCACCACAAACTAGACAATTAAACAAGTTCATTCTCGATATTTACCTATTGTTTGTTTTTATTCAAGAGAGTAGGTACTCGTAGGTAGGTTGCTACTTTGTGTTGGCGATTCTAGATTTTTCTATGCCAATCGGTAGAGTACCTCGTCACTAACAATGCGTTTTTATTTCTTGAAGATTCGATCATTAGTTTTCGAGATATCGACGTCTGTCGTAACAATATTTAATTATTTTTAATCGGGCGGTAACACTTCAATGCCGCTTATTTCACCGTCATTACTATTAGAGCAATAATAATAATGCAATATATATACATAAATATATGCATTTAAAAGTATTCGTAGGTACAGCTCTATACCTATTTTGACAATGATAATAAATAAGCCGCGTGGTTCCCAGCAGAGTAGAATTTGGACCACTCCATCTCTTCCCATGCGGTGACGTACAAGGCGACTAAGGGTTAGGGCTGTTTAACATCAGACAGATATTACAGCTCAGACTCAGCCTCAGATGCGTGACTCGAGTCAACAATAGTGCCCGGAAATGTGGGTTCACCTCTGCCTAACTCTCCGGGGATAAAGGCGTGATTATATGTATGTATGAATGTAATAATAAAATCAATTTCATTGAACGCTGACTGAAGCTGATAATCAGCAATTCTAACTCGATATGACATCTCTGGTGTTTTAAAATTCTTATTTAGGTTAAGTAGTCGTTTTTATCAGGTGGTCCAAATTCGATTTTGCTTGGGCTTCATAAAAATCCATGTAGGTGGTCTTTATCTCCCCTGTGTGGTCTCTGAGGCATTATTTATTCTGTGTCAGGGGACTGTATTGTTTTATCAGGTACTGTGGTAGGTAGGGTCCTGGTTCGAACGTGTAATGCGTAGGGATGAATGTAATGTCGTTCATAATTATACTAGGTATCGGGACTTCTCGCGAATTATATCTTGGAACTTACTATTTCTGCCGACGTTTCGGGTGCAACGCAACGAAACGAAAGCACCCGTGGTCACGACTTGACCACGGGTGCTGCAACGCATCCGAAACGTAAACGTGCGAACGAATTCACACCGCGAAAGTTTAAAAGTAATGTCGTTACTAAGGAAGTGGATGGCTACAAGGAGAGAGGGAGACCTAAAATGAAATGAAAGAGTGAATGTTGAGATGTTTACAACTAGAGATACTTAAATGGAAAAAGAACACATGTTGCGCCGACCCCAAATAAACTTGGGATAAGGGCAAGAGGATGATGATGGTAGGCAGGGTGAATCATACAAATTATTGAATGGTATTACAGCATCCCATAGCCATTCTGTATGCGTGAGACCTATGGGGCAAAGCCAAGCCACCTGCAAGCACGTAGACCGAAACACCTACCAGTTTGACAGATGAGACTCTGACGCAGGCATTCCTCTCAGGTTTAGGATTAAGTTAAACTATAAAGAGTAGGGAGATCTGATTCATCTAAATTACATCAGCATTTCTATTTCTGATTACAAGAAAGCGTAAAACCTCAACAGTTGTATTCAACAGCTTACAGCAACCTGTTCAAATAAACCACATTCGTATCGGTCCAGTTGTTTTGAAGAAAGCGAATGACATACAGACCAGTTGCTATAACAGAATTAAACCACATCTGCCTGTGGAAGGGTATCTAACATACCTACTTGATATTCTTAAAATGGTTGTAAGTAAATATACATTATATTAGGTCCTTACATGTGAAATTGCTGAAATTTTCTTACAGATTCATGAGTTCGTTATTACTTTAATTTAATAGCTATTTCCCTCGGTCTCAGCCTCAGTCTGGGCTGTATATATCTGTCTGATGTTAAACAGCCCTATCCCTTAGTCGCCTTGTACGACACCGCATGGGAAGAGATGGGGTGGTCCAAATTCTACTCTGCCGGAAACCACACGGGCATAACTTTTTAGTCTTCAAATAATGTATGGAAATCTGCCAGATTTGTTGACATTTATGATCACTGCTCCGCTCCCTTAAGTAGTAGCGTGATGAAATATAGCCTGAAACCTTCGTCAATAAACGGACTATTCAACACAAAAAAAAACAATTCAAACCAGTAGTTACTGAGATTAGCGCGTTCAAACGAACAAATAAATTAACTCTTCAGCTCTTCTCTTTTCAGTACCTTAGATTTATCTAATGGATGTTTTTTTCTAAAAAAAAGCTATTTTATACAAAAATTATAAATCTAAAAATAAGTAATTATAAATTATCATACGGAATAATTATTACTTTAAAATAAAAAGCGATCTTTACTCATAAAGTCGCATCACGATCTTAACACAGTTTTTTTACAGCGATTTTTTTCAATACATATAAAATCGGATATAAAAACAGTTACAAATAGTTTAACATAATTTTCATTCACAATCATTCATTCACAATTCAATAATTCAATAACAAACAATGACGCACGCTCGCTCTACAGCTACTGTGGTGTGCGTGTGTGCGTGCCTATATATTATAATCGACTATTTCGACTCACTGCTCACAGTCCCTGTGGCGCAGAGGATAGCGCGTTGGACTTCTAATCCAAAGGTCGTGGGTTCGATCCCCACCAGGGATGCAATCTGAAAAACTCAATTTCAAATTGTGTAAAATATTTTTGCTTTTCACGTTATAATAAAATGACAAAAAGAATGATTTGTATTTCTTAAAATTACAATGAATAGTCTGTTTATTACAGACTTTTGATAAAAATGTATTAATCTATACGCGATTCGTTTAGGTACTATCTATTATGTAAAAAATCTTGATCTTCATGTCTATTATGTTTTATTTACAAAACCCGATTTATTTCAATATATTCCAATTAATAATATTGGTGGCGCTTGGCAGCGTGCGGTAATGGACTGTATTGCGGGAAGTAGCTAACTGTTCTATTGACGCTTTACACACAAAACAAGACAGGTGGCCGGGCTGCCGCGGATTCGATCCAGGCAGTGAATGCAGCCCGAGAAATTAGGAGAGGATGCACTAACCTTCACGACACACGTGTTTTCATCGCAGCCGGTACACGGATCTTCTCTTCCTTGCTCAGGAGCTGCCGTCAGCATCACTAGATCGCTTGAGGAACACACGAGAGGCACAATCCGATCGGTAAAGGTCTATGAAGCGGTAAAAATGTAACAAATATTATACATTTCTGAGAGACGCGAGCGCGGTCCGTCCGTCTTTACGCTGGCTAGTTCAAAGCGAGACTGAGTGTCTATATTTCACAAATGGCGGACGGAAGCCATATCTATGGTTAGTGCGGGAGAGGAGACGGGTATAAAAGGAGTGTGTTTCCGTGTCAAAATACAGTTTCTACACCGGCGCAACCATTCCCCCCGGCTTGAAGGGTTACCTTCGAAACGACAAATGCGAAACAAATCTAAAGTCTAATCTAAATCTAGGTTTGGGAAATAACAACTAAAATATAAACCTAGATTGGAGCTCGTGCCTACCGCTGGCTAGGCAGAGGGCAGAGGCGAACAAACAACACAACGCAACAGTCTCGACCAAGACGAGACGCGATTAGCCAACAACAAAATAAGGGTCTCTTCACGTGGGACCGATACAACAAGCGAGTGCTTCTTCTCCTCGGGTGGTTCGGAAACCGTAGTGGGATTGAATTGACTAACTGGCCACTTATCTAACGCGGCATGAATCCAGGACGGTCCACTAAACCATAACGGGTGATCTAAAATTTGCGAAGGAAGCAATCCACGAGAGAGACACCCGGCTGGGTTGTCGGTGCCAGCAACGTGAAAGAGATTATGTGGCGCCAATTCAGATTGAATTTTTGCCACTCTATTAGCGACGAATGTGTCCCAACGATGGGGCGAAGAGTGGGCCCAACACAAAGCGACTGTTGAGTCCTAAAAGCTAAAATTCTACTAATATTAATGCGAAAATTTACAATTATGTCAAATAAATTACCTTAAAGATTCCGACCACAATACAAAATGTCATTAAGCGACACGGAAGTGCTAGTCTTAGCACTGCCATCCAAAACTACGCGGAGTTTTAGTAGTAAGCTTATCTTCTCTAATAACTCCGCGGTGCGGGATAATGTACGAAGGCTGGGTCCCGCCAGTGTCCGCAGGCGCAGGTGAGATGTAACCTTTATCTAAATATTCGTTAACAACCTCATCATAGGCCCGCTTCGACTTTGGGGACGCCTGCATCTTTCGTTCCAAACAAAGAAAGCGTTTTTCAGCGGATACACGGGAGCCACCGAGTGAAAACTTGCGGATGGTAGACTCCAGTGGCGGCTCGACGGTGCAACAGAACGAAGCAGTCGAGTGACTAAAACTATCTATAGAAGCGGGTGCGGAACCAATTATAACAAAACCAAGAACTGTTTCCAGTGCGTGCGGAGCGGGGTACGTCGGTCCCCCTTGAACCTTACGTGATAACTGGAGGTGCGGGAGAATCGAAGCGCCGATCAATATATCGACGACTCCAGGAACAGCGTAAGTCTCATCTGCTAAAGGCAAGTCTTTAAATTTCGTTAATAAAGACGTGTCAACCGGGACGGTAGGCAACTGTTCAGCTATTCTATCTATAACGAGCGAATCCATGTCAAACCAAATATTATTATTAAAACGAGATCTAAACCTTGTTTTAACGGTGCCACGAACAGCTGACTGTAAGCTTCCAAAACCCTTCACCACTGAGCGGGTTGAACGCTTATCAACATTGAAACCAAGACGCCGACAACAATCTTGAGTAATAAAATTACTTTGCGAAGCGCCATCTAACAGCGCTCGAACAATGCGCGGCTTACCTAATGCATCAACAATAACAACGCGAGCGGTCGCAAGACACACAGTAGTGAGTGCAGCACTAGCGGAGAACGAACACAAGGTGACGTCATCCGCGGCGGTCACCGGGCGGGCCGGAGCGCGCGCGAGCGCGGGCTGCGGCTGCGGCGCAGGCTGCCGTGTGTCACCGCTCGACGAGCCAACCGTGCTCACATTGGATGCGGCATTACTATTCTCAAAATGAAGCAAAGTGTGGTGTCTCGCTTGACATTTGCGACAACTATTTCTACTATTACATAAAACAACGCGGTGTTTAGTACCGAGACAATTAAAACAAAAATTATTAGCGCGAACAAATTTATAACGATCACTAGGCGACAATTTTAGAAAATCAGGACACCTGTACAGTTGCGAATGATGAGTGCTACACAAAGAGCAAACAGGTGACTGTACACGTGCTGGTGCGGTACTAACATAAGTATGAGTTGACCTCAGTGACTTCGATGACGCATCTACTTTGCGTGCAGAATCAACAACTATCTTCGCGCCTTCATGTTTCGATGAAGAGCGCTGCAATACTTTTATATGCTCGCGAACAAAACTTTCTAAGTCTTCGAACTTAGGAATTTTATTGCCGCGATGATCCGACTCAAACAAACGAATGGTTTCGGAATCTAATTTCCTTAAACCCATATACAAAAATACGAAGTCGCAGAGGTCATCAATCTTTAGGTTCTTTACGGCGCGAACAGCTGACGCGAAAGTATCTAGAAATTTCTCTAAGTTTTGATCGTTACATGCCGCAATAGATTTCAAATCAAACATCTGATCTAAATAGGCGTTAGCTACCGATCTTTTATCCTCATACCTAGCTTTCAAAGTATTTAAAATTAAATTATAATTCTCGGCACTAAACGTAATTCCAGCGCAAGCGGTTATAGCTTTACCAGTCAATTTTTCAACGAGATAATGCAATTTTTCGTGATCTGTCAACGAATCGTTCTTATCTATCGTATTCTCAAAACTATCTATAAATAGACACCAATTGCGAATGTTACCATCAAATTCGGGTATTTGAATTGGTGGCAACTTAGGTCGGTCGCGAGTGGGGTTGGGTAGGTCAGCCGGTTTCTCCAAACTCCTAGCGACGCGTTTGATACGACAATACAAATCGTCAAACGACGACAAGGCTTGATAACTCACTGAGTAATCGGGATCCAAATTCAACTCTAAAACATTGATGTCATGTACTAAGGTTTCGAAATCCGCGCGTAGACTATCTAAGTTTTCTATAGAACACAAGAACGAATCTCTGATGACCAAATCAGAGGTTTTAAGTGCATTATCATAGATCGATTGTACGCGAGAGTAAATCATTTCTTTTTTAGCGTATAAAAGTTTCAATTGAACCTTACCGGTCTTATCAACCTTTGGGGACATGTTTACAATTAAATCTCAAACTAAAGTGCGGTAAATAACAAATATGAAATGACTTAATCTTAGCGGTACAGAGCAGCGAGGCGGCGCGAGCGATAACCGTAGGTAGGTAGGTACTTATGACTGCCAGTGCAAGCTTGAACTAACGCGCATAGCAACAAGGTCGTACCTACGCGATGGTCGCTGTCTAGGTTCAACTATTATTTCAGAGATTAAGTATTGCGTAATATCTATTCAAATTAAAATACTTTCGTATGAATTGGGATGAGATGCGAGCGAGGTAGGTACAGCCACGTGTCCACCCACGCAGGTACTAGGCAAATACGACGCGAGCCGAGAACAACGTAATTGAAAAAAACAAAACAAAGCCAAATGCGTTAGGTATTACACTGTGCCTATGCACTAGGGTGTCTGAGTATACCTAAGATCTAAGCCTAAATGTCTGGATGCGGGGTTTTCTACTAAAATAACCAGGCACTTAGGTGCGATGCGAAAATTGCGAACTACGATTAAGTGTTGATATGATACCTAACCTATTTATGTATTAGGTAGGTACAATGCGAGCCAGCGGCGAACGGACAACAAATCTAATCCTAAGTGTCTGGATGCGGGGTTTTCTACTAAAATAACCAGGCACTTAGGTGCGGTGCGCTCATTCCCATTAGAATAATAACAAAATACGAACTACGGCTAAGAATCCGGCTCGATCCGGACCAAAAATGGTGGCGCTTGGCAGCGTGCGGTAATGGATTGTATTGCGGGAAGTAGCTAACTGTTCTATTGACGCTTTACACACAAAACAAGACAGGTGGCCGGGCTGCCGCGGATTCGATCCAGGCAGTGAATGCAGCCCGAGAAATTAGGAGAGGATGCACTAACCTTCACGACACACGTGTTTTCATCGCAGCCGGTACACGGATCTTCTCTTCCTTGCTCAGGAGCTGCCGTCAGCATCACTAGATCGCTTGAGGAACACACGAGAGGCACAATCCGATCGGTAAAGGTCTATGAAGCGGTAAAAATGTAACAAATATTATACATTTCTGAGAGACGCGAGCGCGGTCCGTCCGTCTTTACGCTGGCTAGTTCAAAGCGAGACTGAGTGTCTATATTTCACAAATGGCGGACGGAAGCCATATCTATGGTTAGTGCGGGAGAGGAGACGGGTATAAAAGGAGTGTGTTTCCGTGTCAAAATACAGTTTCTACACCGGCGCAACCAAATATATTTAATTAAACAAGGTATTTAAAGTAGTTAGTTACATAGTAGAGATCAGTTCATAATTTTACTTAACTTTATTTAATACGATTTGTACAATACATAAATAATAATAAACATAAACATAAACTCACGCCTATATCCCCGAAGGGGTATGCAGAGGTGCTAGCACCCACATTTCGCCAGTTTATGTTTAGGTCCCAATGTAATAGGTGGCGAGCCTATTGCCATTAACCCTAAAAGCACTAATAAACCTGCGGTAAATACACACATAACTTCGAAAAACATCGAAAAGTCATTGGTGTGTGCCATGGTAAAACCTGGGATCGAATAAATAATAATACTTGTAATAAAATTAAATAAAAACGAAAATTAGTAAAGAAAGAATAGACAAATGTATAGGTGTTTATTAATATATTATCCTGTTGTGAAGAAACTCATTATAAATACAAAACTGAAACACACTTGTGGTTAGTTAGTTAGCCTAGTTTATTTGTTTAATACTTATGGTTTTTTTTAATAAAAAGTCGCTACAAGATTGTTTATTAATATTTAAAAACTCGTTTATTAATATTTTTATGTTTAGAAACTCATTTTAAAAACTAAAAACCGAAATTGAATCACTAGTTAGTTAGCCTTATTTATTTTTGTAATATGTGTTTTCATAAAATGTCGCTACAATATTATTTACCTGTAGTTTCGTTCGTTTAATATATTCGACATACGAGGGCGGCACGAAAATTTCGGGAATCAAGGAAATGACACAACATTACTATTTTATTCTATTATTATTTTATTGCTTTTCGAAGTATTCTCCGCAAAATATGACACATTTTTCCAAACGATGGAACTAATCATTGAAGTAACCATTCCATTCGGAAGTTGAGGTCTCCAAAATGGCCGTTTTGTAGGCGTCCACAGCTTCTTCAGGTGATAAAAATCTCTGACCACGCAATTTATTCTTTATTTTAGGGAAAGTGTACAAATCGTAAGGGCTTAGGTCGGGGCTGTACGGTGGATGATCTAATAGTTCTATGTTTTCTTGCTCTAAAAACTCTTCTGTTCTGTTCGCGGTGTGAGAACTCGCATTGTCGTGATAGAGGATGATGCGGCGGTTGCAGTTCTTTTTACAGAAACGTTCAGAGTTCAGAAACGACCTGTGGCAAACAAATGCTAGCATACCATTCTTCATAAACCGTTCTTTGTCCCTCAAGAGGAATAGTCGCATCATGGCCGGTTTTGGAGACAAACGTGGCCACCATTTTTTTGCAACACTCCGTAAACGAACAATTTTTGTTAGCTTTAACTCATTTTCGAACACCCAAACTCGGGACTGGTTTTTTGTTTCGGGTTCGTACGCGTATATCCAGGATTCGTCACCTAATACGATGTTGTATACAGCATTTGAAGATCCTGCGTGGAATCTTTCGAGAGTTCTGACGCACCAAGTAACGCGAGCCGCTTTTTGCTCTTCACAGAGCGAATGCGGTATCCATCGGGAAAACAACTGTTTTACACCTAATTGTTCATGCAAGATTATTTGTATTTGACTCATGCCAATGTCTAAAGTTGCCTGAATTTCGCGGTATGTCACATGTCGATCTTCCTCAATCAGCTTACGCACTGCATCAACGTTATCTTGGGTGACTGCAGTTTTTGGACGACCTTGACGGGGATCATCACTGAGCTTGACACGTCTACGATGAAATTCAACAAACCAGCGATAAATTGTGGTTTTGGATAGGGCTTCATCACCAAATGCAGAAATCATCCGGTCAACACACTGTTTTTGTGTTAAACTACTTCGAAAGTCATTATAAATCATCGCTCTTGAATTTTCAGGAGTCAATTCCATTTTCTCAACGACTAAACAAGTTTGACAAGACCTTGTGACAAGAACGAGAATCTTTTTATAAATAAATAAATGGTATTTGATTTTTAAAACCAAGGAGTTTTCAATTAAGATTTTAATATGACAAGAACAGTGGCAATATTCCATTCTCGTTACTTTCAGTGCCACCTTCGTATTCTGCATACTTTCTTGATTTACTTTACTTAACCACTTGAAAAAATATATAAGCATTCAAAAGTAGGTACTTAAAAATATTGTTTTATACACACATCACGCCTTTATCTCCGAAGGGTCTGGCAAAGGTAATTAACACCCACATTTCACAAATCATTGTTTTCGGTTCCACGTACCTAATGGGATGAGCCTATAGCCGTCTTCCGGGCACTATTGTTGACTCGAGGCATGTATCTGTGCCTGAGTCTGAACTATATATATCTGTCTGATGTTAAACAGCTCTATCCTTTAGTCGCCTTGTACGACACCGCATAGAAAGAGATGGGGTGGTCCAAATTCTACTCTGCCTGGAACCAAGCGGCTTTTGTTTTATTACTGCATTTAATAAATACTCAAAAAGTTAGTCTATCAATCAGATAATTAACCTGTAGCAGTTCACTGCTGAATAGCGGATTCATTACACGCTAAGTATAATAAGACAATTTACGGATATATTTCGCGGTATTACAGAACTGCAATGATGAAAGGAAATGATCGATTATTAAGTTTAACTGAGTGGGTACATACGGTTTACGGTTATCGAATAATATCCGAGTTCTGTTGGCTTCCATTGCTACTATATCGATATGACAGATAATGTACCAGCCGTCGTCGTTTAACCTATTCTAATCCTACTAATCTTAATCCTACTAATCCTAATCCTACTATCCTACTAACATAAATTAAAAGTTTGTGAAGATGATGTCGCGGTGTGAATTCATAATTATATTACGGGAAAAGGGACTTTTCGCGATTAAATCATGTAACTTACTATTTTTGCCGACGTTTCGCATACGTTGCTGCACCCGTGGTCACGACTTGACTGGCTTGCGAGCAAGAGGTATAAGTAAGTAAAAATAGTAATTTCCATGATTTAATGACAAAAAGTCTCGTACCTTTATATAATTATATTTACTAGATGTTTGTTACTCAATCAAGTTCAAGCGGCTGATCGAATCTGCCTGAAATTTGGTAAAGAGACTAAATTCTGGATATAGATATAGATTACTTTTTATTACAGGAATACGTGGGTTACAGACGGAACCATAGACAACATCTAGTCTACCAATTCTGGCATATTTCAACAACGGACCACATAAAACCATACTGAAATAGCATCATTTATATCGCCCCAATGAACTCCACAAGTACCTTTATCCACGTATAAACAGCCATTATAAGTCCCTATTTAACTTTCAATTGGGTCGGTTGGATTGAATATTTTTAACCCGCCACTTCACGCGCGTTTTTATTGACCGAGTAACCGAGCTACGCGGATACGCGGGTATGGGGATATACACAATTACAAAATGTCTGTAGGTAAAAACTCAATAGTAAATTACCTGTTTGTACTACTATGTATTGCGAAGTGGTTGTTTAAATTGGCACGCTATTATTGCTATTTTTAACCGACTTCGAAGAAGGTTGTATGTTCGAATTTATTATTTTTTTAAACTAATATCTTTATTGAATTTATGATTTTTTTTAGAGAAGGCATAAGGCGTAACACCCGGTTTTTATAGAGAATAATGGCGAGGCTATGTGGCTGTGGTGAGATGTCAAAGAAACACTACGTATATAAACCTTATTGAAATTAGCATAGTGTTGTTTTTCTGAACATTTCATGATTTTTTTTACGTGCGAAAAATACCCACGCCGGAGCCGGTGGCAGAGGTTATGACTCAAAAAATCAAAGAATCAATTTCATTTATTCAGTTTAGGCACACAAAGAGCACATATGAACGTCAAAATTTTACAATTAGGTATGTCAAGAAATAATATAAAAATATTTAATAATGTAAAAATAAACCATTGGAAAATGATTCTTTCGCTTTTTTTTTTTTTTTTACGTGCGCAAAATCCCCACGGATACCTCCCCACCGGAGCCGGTGGAGGAGGTTATGTCGGACACGAACCGACGAAAACGCACGCCGCCTGTGGGTCGTTTTGGTTGCCGAAGGTGAGGTTGACAGGCATATCCCTCGCACCCCGGCCGACCCAGGGCCATCTCTCACGATCTGGCCCTCTTCTCGGGTGTGGGGACTACAGAGTCCCCAACTCGTCCCCGGAAACGGGGAGGCGCGCCACGCGCGCCACCGCCGCGGCCTGCTTCTGCCAGGGTGACAGGCGGCTTCACCTGTCACCCCCAGGCCGGCGCTCATGGGGGGCGGAGGTCGTTCATCGACCTCCGACGCCCGAGTTGCCTTCGTACGCGGGCAGCTTGTCTTGCGATCCTTCGTCGCTCCCGCTGCCGCTCCCGCCCCGCCTCCTCCTTCACGAGCATTACTTGCTCGCAGAAGGAGGCGCCGGCCGCCCACGCATCCGCGCTGCGGACCATCGCCGCGAGCAAGGTGGAGAGCGTGAGAACCCTCACTCCCAGGGCCGCCACAAGCTCCCGCCTCGGCGTCTCCCACGCCGGACACTCGGTGAGCGTGTGCGGACCTGAGTCCTCGCTCGCGTCGCAGTGATATGATTCTTTCGCTGGTTCTGTAGGTTAGTTCTACTAAGTAGATACCAGCAAGAAACTCAGCGAACTATATTAGAACTAGATTATTTTTATTTTATAAATTTGCTTTAGTTTACATTTTATTTTGTGCGAGCAAGCAAGGGGCTTATGTTGACCACGCATTAACATCATGAAGATACTCATCCACTTTATGGTAACCTTTACTTATGAAAGTTTTTTTTTACTTCTATTTTAAATTTATTTATTGGCATATTAATCAAATCCTGAGGAATTTTATTAAATATTTTTATACAGCTAATGAATCACCAACCTTGTGAAACCTAAGTTTTGGTACAACTAGTTTATTCTTGTTTCTCGAATTAAAATTGTGTATGTCGGACTCGAACCGACTAAAACGCACGGCACCTGTAGGTCGTGTTGGTTACCAAAGTTGAGATTGACAGGCATATCCCTCACACCCCAGACTGATCCAGGGCCATCCTTCTCGATCTGGCCCTCCTCGGGGACATTTTATACTTAGAGACGCGTTTACAATTCTCCTTTACGACAAAAATACCCTATTTTACCTGCTATAAAGTACCGTACCTCAAAAGGAAAAATACGGAACCCTTATCACTTCCTTGTCCGTCTGTCTGTCAATACCTTTTACTCATTTATGCGTGGTGGTATCAAGTTGAAATTTATTTTCATATCACAAACTCAAGTCTATAACGTCTCGAAACTATGCAAAAATCAGGCTTCTAAGTCAACGCATTCAAAATATATTACGGTTAATGTAGCTTAAGTAACGGGACTCGCACTTGACCGGTTATTTATACTACATGGGTGGCAGACAAGGAGATGGCCCACCTGATGGAAAATGGTTACCTTGGCCTATGGACGTGTGCAACACCTAGGGAGTCATACTCGCGCTGCCAACCCAATAAGCACAGAGAGTTTCTGTGTCGTCAGTGTAAAAGACAAATCAGGACAGGCTTTTGGTCTTCCCACTGACAGTATAAACTAGAGTTGCCACGAATAGTGATTTGGCCGAATACCGAATACCGAATATTCTGCAATGCTGTCGGCCGAAGCGCCGAATATTCGGCCGCCGAATATTCGGTAAAAGTACATGCTTGTCGAGCGCGTAAAAAATAATATGACAAGTCGCGACCTGTCTCACTCGTTTTTTTGAATTGAAAATTTGAAGCCTCCACAAAAAATCTTTTTAAATAGTATGTTCTCGAATTGTCCTTTTACTTGTGGATGAGATACATGAGATGGATTTTTATTTGAAAACTAATCGTCTAGATCGGAAAGCTGATGCTTACAAGTGGTGGTCTGTAAAACCCAATAAAAACAATACCCAATCCTCTCGAAATTTGCTAAAGTTCATCTTTCTTCTCCCGGGAGTAGCGTGTATAGTGAGAGGTTGTTTTTTCAAACTGGTATCATTCACGACAAATCACAACATGTTTTTATCCATCACAACTTACCACTGGCGAATTTTACTAATTAAAGTTTTGTAACTTGGTAATAAATACAAATCTTCAGTAATATGATGTCTTTTTTGTACATGATTTGGTATTCGGTATTCGGCCGAATAGTACCCATTATTCGGCCGAATACCGAATACCTAAAAAAGTAGCCGAATAGGCCGAATACCGAATAGTTGCCGAATATTCGTGGCATCTCTAGTATAAACCTCTCCAGTGAGCTCTGGCTACCCTACTCACCGTCTGCCAACACCACAGGTCTCGCCCTCGCCACATCTTTTCCTTACAAACCGAGCCTTACATCAATGCAAAATCAATGGCTGTTGGTCCCTATAAAGTTTGCCATTATAGGTACGGAATTCTCTTTTAATTATGTTATAAATGAATAAGATACAGTAAAAAAATAACCTAATATTTTGTTATTAATGTCGGAAACTATATATATGTAAAATTAATGTCGTGGTTTCCGGCAGAGTAGAATTTGGACTATCCCATATCTTCCCTTGCGGTGTCGTACAAGGCGACTAAGGCATAGGGCTGTTTAACTCAAACAGATATATACAGTCCAGGCTCTGCCTCAGATGCATGGCTCGAGTCAACAACAGTGCACGGCAATAGGCTCAACCCCTATTACATGGGACCGAATACAATGATAGATGAAATGTAGGTGTTTATTCACCTCTGCCTAACCCTTTGGGGATAAAGGCGTAATTATATGGGAATTTGTTTACAAATAATATATTGTAACAGCACGTATTGCCAAACATAAGTTTTTTAACTACAACTGTGTGAATGGCGGTTCAAGGTTAATTTTAAGAACAAGCAACAAGATTGGAGGTCGTGCGATAAGATTTTTTGTTCAATCTGCACTCTATACAACAACGTTTCTCTGTCTGTCTGCTTGTAGATCGAAATTTCTGTTTCTATACATGTCAGCTGTTTTCAAAGCGGTTCTAAGCTACAGCATGGGATTCTTCAAA
Source organism: Eilema griseolum (assembly GCA_963662185.1). Classification (NCBI taxonomy): domain Eukaryota; kingdom Metazoa; phylum Arthropoda; class Insecta; order Lepidoptera; family Erebidae; genus Eilema; species Eilema griseolum. The sequence continues at coordinate 4,434,378 of OY759232.1, forward strand.
CTTCTAAGAAGGTTTCTACAGAGTCAGCAGCACAAGTGTGACGCCGCTAGTGTTGCTAATATCTAACGGTAACCACTTTCTATTAGGTGGGCTCTGTACTTGTCTGCCACCTTAGAGGTATACAAAGAAAAGTCTATTTAATGGCCGAAAAATCAGGACACATCATTGTCCTGATTTTTCGGCTGAGAGTGTTTGGTGCCGTCTGATCTCCCGGCCTAGTTTATGGTTAGTAGCCATTGTGGCCAATCAATAACAGAGTTATTAACGTTGAAAAATCCCCGCGTACCTCTCCCACCGGCTCCGACAGAGGGGTACCTCTGTCGGAGCCGGTGGGAGAGGTTATGTCGGACTCGATATGGCCTTCCTCGGGTATAGGGACCACAGAGTATCCAATTCATCCCCGGAAACGGGGAGGCGCGCTATTCATCGACTTCCGACGTTCGAGTCGCCTCAATATGCGGACGATCGAACGGATTTACAGCAAAAGCCAAGACAAGCATAGATTATTACAAAACTATCTGAGAGATAGAGTGAGAAAAAGAGAGCGATGTGGAGTGATGAGAATTGAAATAGGAATTTTAAGATGTCTCGGTCATGTTGAGAGAATGAATGAAAGAAGACTGGATGGTACCGTCGGAAGGGGAAGACCTAGGCGTACATACCTGGACCAAATCGGTGAAGTTTTAGAAAAGGGGCAGGCCAGGAGTACCCTTAACCAACGAGCATGCATGTAGAATGTATTGAGAGTGAATGAAGCGAAAGTAGTATGTCAGGATCGTAGTGAATGGAGATCCGTGATCACTGCCTACCCATATGGGAGACAGGCGTGATTTTATGTATGCATGTATTTGCGCGCAGCAGGGCCTTATTTGTCTTGCTATTTAGGTCCAAGAAATATGTCCTAAGGTATATCTACAATCGCAAAGCTCGATCGCCAGCGCCTAATGACGTGGAATATTTCCATAACCATGAAACTCTGACATGTGTTGGGTTCTATTTACGTCACAACCTATGTAAACAACAAACGATACTTAATCCGATATTTCACTTGTAAGGCTTCTGCTTAAGACACATTTTTCTTTAACAGTGTTATAGATTTGTTTACGATATATGGACTTGTGGTCGCCAAATGGGTCGGCCAGGGTGAGAGGGATATGCCTGTCAACTTCATTTTCGACAACCAACAACGACCATTGTGTTTTAGTCGGTTCGAGTCTGACATTACCTCTCGCACTGGCTCCTACGGGGGTACCCGGGGGGATTTTTCGCACATAAAAAAAGTGGTCTCTAAATGGGCATAGTTTAATGGTGGAAAAATATTAAGTAGTTAGGTAGCTGTTCAAACGCTAAAATTCTTTGATTAGTCTCTCAACATTGGGAGAGACCTAGTCCAGCAGTAGACTGCGATGGGCTACTTGATTGAAGAAAGAAAGAAAGAAAGAAAAAACATTTATTCACGAACACACAACGTACAGAGAGTCAGACAATATATATATATATACACAACAAGAAGATATCACAAAAAGAACACTCACTGCACATCGTGCGCACCCAAATGGGCCACCATCTCAGCATGAATGCCCCGCACACCAGGGTATGCGAAGCGCTGGTTTTCAGATAAATTAAAAACTTATTGTTGGAAAACTTATTTGGATTAAGTGTTAGTAGATTTTGGCAAAAAAAAAAAGTACCTCTCCTCGCATTAAGTCATGAAAAGATCAAAGAACAGAATATAAGTTCATGTTATCCCTTGGAAATGTTTAGTCTGGATATATGGATTAGCTTTATAGACTACACTGAACTCTGTTTTACATGCTAAGAGAACCTATGACCCCAGTTATTTGAAATTTAATATTCTCAAAGAATTATGTGACAACTACAGAAATTGGCATACGCTATACACTGATGGTTCGAAAACTGGTAATAGTTTGGGTGCAGCTTTTTATGACCCTGGGAGGAACATAAGAAAATGCTTTAAAATCAATCAACCTGTGTGCATCATGACATTGGAACTCATTGCAATCTCGGAAGCATTGTCATATATAGATCAAGTAGAATTTGATAAAACGGTAATTTTTAGTACAGTAAAAGTGCTTTATTTCACTTAGTTAAATGTTCAAGAGGCAAAAGAGGTCTGCCAATCGCTTACACAGCGCTAGAAAAAATTCATAGTATCACTAAGAAAAACATCCAACTGAAATTGCAATGGGTTCCTTCACATGTCGGCCTGAGGGGTAATGAGGAAGCCGATAAATTAGCAAAGCTAGGGTCCCTTCAAGGAGATTGTTTTGAAATTTTACCCTACTATACGGAAATTCTAAATTTTTATAAAACATATTGTTATGACATTTGGAACGAATATTTCGATGAAAGGTCAAAGGAAAAAGGAATTTGGTACAAAACTATCCAGAGTCAACCTCCTCGTTGCCCTTGGTTTGGCCAGTCTAAACTAAATAGAAATTTAATTGTTACAGCTTTGAGACTGCGTTCTGGTCATATTCCATCACGAAAATTTGGACACATGATGAGAGTTGTTGATTCGCCTAACTGTTTAACATGTGGCACAATAGACGATGTCCAACATTTGCTCTTGGAGTGTGAACGAAATCGTAGTGCTAGGGAACAACTAGTTTTAGATTTTAATTTAAGAATAGAAAATGTAGGTTCATTCCACAGTATTTTATCGGCACCTCATTCTGATGCTGCAAGGTGTGTTTATGAGATGTGTAGAAATGTTTGGTAAATGTAAATAATATAATTTGTTACAATAGGACTGACATGTCTTACGATAAAAGTCCTGTAAATAAATAAAGATAAAAAAAAAAAATGTTTCATAATGACCAACACTCGTAATAAAAATGTATTTAAAATCCAGTCTCGATCTAATCTCAATCTTCTAAACCTCGAAAACAATCTTGAAGTCAACGTTCGTTTCTGTTTGATCTTAGAAATTGAAAAAAAAATCAAGAATAGGTACTTACCGTTTTTGACATTTGAAATATTAACACTAGATCGATACTATACTATATTAAACAGATTTTTAAGATAAAATAAGATACTTTATTTACTTATTCAATTTTATAAGATACATCTTTAAACAATAATATAATTAGCTTCACCTAACTGCTGGAGCGGTTTGTAGGCGTTCGCTCATACATTTTCTACTTTAAATCTACGCATCAACCCAATTTTCTATATAGGTATTTACAGGCCCCTCTTCCCCACTGGGCACTATGGGCACGTGCCCAGGGCCCCGCGATCGAATGGGGCCCCCTAGTTCCTGCCAGATTATCAAATGATAACCGATATTTAGGTATTACCGAAAAACATTAATTTTGAAAAATCTGATGATAATGACTTACTACAATACCTACGCTTATTATATTAGCTTTAGTTTGCCGCATGCGGATAGCTATACCTTGTACAACATAGCTTGAACTTTTTGACAGATGGGTCAGTGATGGGAAACAGAAAATATCTATTGGTGTAAAAAATGTGTTGGCTAAATATGTGGCTGTATGTATGTTTTAAACTATTCAAAATAAATAAATTCATTCGTCAATCAATTTTATTGCACTACACATAAAAACATTGGGTAGGTACCATTGTTTTCAGTTTTTCTATTTAAATTTTACTTCGAAGCAATAAAAACCACTTAAGACTTTCGGAAAATGCTTGAGTCCTTAACAGGTACTCTTATGTTGTGTGTCTATTCTTATGATTATTATCAATTTTTAATATTATTAAAATAAGAAAATATTGTTCGTCGTTGCAAAGTTATATCGATTTCAGATTTGACATCCGTCAAAAAGAAAGATCAAACTAATAAATAAACAGGGTATAAGTACTCCACTCTCTCTCAAAAATGAGTTTTTCCGATATTAGTATATTTAGGTTAATTTAAATACCTATATGTAAGTATAAGAATACAATTAAAAGAAAAATTATTAAATTAAAAAAAGAAGAATTATTTGATGCGGTGTGGTTTATGTCTTTAAGAAACCAATTCGAACGTCATTCGTAATACCAAAGACAAAAAAGGGGAATTCCCGACTCCCGATCGTCGTTTGACTTGACGAACGGGAATTCCCTTCAAGTATTTGTCTGCGATGTTGTGGCGTTTGTTTTGTTTGTAGTTGTTAGTTTGTTACTGACTGTGCTTGAGCTCTGACAAAAAAATAGTATTGTTTGATTAAATCGTCGTTTGTCTGTTTTGTGTTAGCGAATATTTTCGTTATAAAATTAATTAAATACTGAATTATAATATAAAATGTCGAAACGGTCATATCCTAGTGGATCTGAAAAAAGGAAAAAAGTATCAGAATAAACGGGATATTTACCATGTTTCACTATTTTGAGCTTCCGATATTTCGGCGCTGTTGCAAGCACCATGATCACGGAGGAACTGGAGTAGTGGCGGTGAACTAAGAAAAAGTTTTTTCTTCTAGGAGTAATTATATCGATCTACCCTCTTTCGAGTTCTTTTACTACGCGTATCTGCACTACTATTGGTTTCACTCTCACTACAAACTCGAACCCGATCTCGATCACGTTCACGACATACGATGCTCACTGTATCCACTCGCGATTTTGTTTTAGCTTGTTCCCGGTTGTTTTTGCAAAGACGGACCACTGGATGCCAGACGGTCGGCAGTTGAAACCCATCTTCACGATTGAAATTTTTATACTTTTTTATTTCAATTGCTTCCCTAACCAGTCTTGGTATATAGTGGCGTTCTGTCGAAAGCATCTGAGGGTTATGTAGTTCGATCCAGTGGTTCGTACCGGACTCCAATAAACGCCACTATATACCAAGACTGGTTAGGGAAGCAATTGAAATAAAAAAGTATAAAAATTTCAATCGTGAAGATGGGTTTCCACTGCCGAACGTCTGGCATCCAGTGGTCCGTCTTTGCAAAAACAACCGGGAACAAGCTAAAACAAAATCGCGAGTGGATACAGTGAGCATCGTATGTCGTGAACGTGATCGAGATCGGGTTCGAGTTTGTAGTGAGAGTGAAACCAATAGTAGTGCAGATACGCGTAGTAAAAGAACTCGAAAGAGGGTAGATCGATATAATTACTCCTAGAAGAAAAAACTTTTTCTTAGTTCACCGCCACTACTCCAGTTCCTCCGTGATCATGGTGCTTGCAACAGCGCCGAAATATCGGAAGCTCAAAATAGTGAAACATGGTAAATATCCCGTTTATTCTGATACTGATGTCAGTGACCATGATAGTTTAAATACCTATAAAGGAAAAAAGCTCTACATCAGAAAGAAGTAATTGAAAAGTTACCAAAATTAACATCATATTTTACTACTACTACTGGAGAAACTTCTGTAAGTAGCAATCAACTCATAAATGTTCCACATGATGACTCAGCTCAATTACAAATTGCGGGAATTTCTAAACCTTCATGTTCCAATTTTGAAAAAGAGATTGAATCAGAAAGCGACTATTCCTACGACGAAAGTGCAACGACTTCAGTAACTTCACTAAAACCGACAACTCCAATTGTGTCAATTGAACAGCAGTTTTCCAACACAGAAGAATTAATATCGCACGATCCCGCCGATTATTTTCACGAAAAGTTTGTTGAAATAAATCGCGAAATTTTAATTCGTAAGGGACCAGTATATTTTCAAAATAAAGATTCTGACTTTTCCGAGGCATCCAGAACCTACAAAGATGGTAATAAATTAGTGACGAGATATTTCAACAAAGCATTATTTATTCGCAAATTAAAGAACAATGAAAGCGTCGAAAGAAAATGGTTGCTGTATTCGCCTTCCAAATGCTCTGTATTTTGTTTTTCATGCTGCTTATTTAACCCAACTGATGTTAATCTTTGCTCTCGGAATGGATGTAATGATTGGAAGCATATTAATCACATAATTTTAACACATGAAAATAGCCCAGCGCATAAGCAATCTATGATGACTTATCTGGCACGAAGTCAGGGCCGTCTTTAAACTATTTGAGGCCCTGGGCACATTAGGATCATGGGGCCCCTAGGACCTTGAGAAAACACTATTTAGTTACAATAGATAAAGAAAGACAAACAAGGTTCTAAATTTATTTTTATTTAGTTACTAACTATAAAAAAATAGGAAATATAAAAAATAATCTACAAAAGTAACTCGCTTAACATAAAATCCTTAGATTAATTCTATGTTGATTGCAAAGGTACCCTTCTAGATTTAAGATGAGCAAAATCGTTAATCACATCTTCAAAATCTATGGTATTGAGAATATCACATTCTATGGACATCAGCGACAAACTAGTTAATCTCTCTTGAAGCATTGTACTTCTTAATTCATTTTTTATTCGTTTCAATTTGGAGAAGGAGCGTTCTCCGCTGCAGTTAGTTACCATCATACTTAAAAATATTCTCAATGCAATTTCTACGTTAGGAAATGTGTCTTCAATTTTGTTTTGCTTTAATAGATTATATACTTCCTGTACACTGTTAGATGCTTCATTTTCACTCTGAACATTTTTTAAGTATTCTTTTAAATGTTGACATTCTATTTCTAACTCTTTTTCATTTACATCTTCGTGATAGATTTGAGAAAATTCTTTGCATCCTTGTCGTATCTCTTCGGAATTCAGAGTTTTTAAGTGAAAAAATAAACTAAAACGTTGACTGACGGTCTCATATGAACTTTGTCGCTGTTTTAGATGAACACTCAAGGTATTGATTATTGGGAGAAAGGTTTCTACGTTGAATCGCTCTTTTCCATTCAATTGGACTGATGGCGCAGAGCCATCAAAAAAACTCAGCCGTGAGCTTCCGTCTTGTTCTTTGAGATAGATCTTTGTAGTCAGATTCTGGGTTATTTTCTTTGGCAGATGATTCGAAGTTATCAAATTTATCCCTGAGGTTAGTAATAAAATCATAAAGTGAAGTCAACAAATTGGTTGCAACGTCCAGTGTTATTGTTTCTTTCTGAAGATAATTACTTGTTTTGTCTATTCTTTCCAATATGGTGCTCCAGATTTCCGTCAGTATAATAAATTCTAGATTTCCCATTTTTCTAGACAGACTAAGGGCTTCGTCTCTTGTTTCTCGTGCCTTTTCAGTATCGTTTGCGATGGTGATTAAAGCTTCTAATATTCTTTTATAACCCCCATGCAAAGCACTTACTGCATCAGCTCGGGCTGACCATCTGGTTTGTGAAAGACTCTTAACAACTTTTTTTGAACCTAAATGTTCTGTTAATATATTCCATCTGTGGGTAGAGCCCGAAAAAAAGTTGTACACTTTCTGAACTATTTCAAAAAACTGTGATGCCTCCGGTACACACCCAGCAGCATGGACACCTACCAAGTTTAGTGAATGTCCTGCACATGGTATAAAGGTGGCAAATTCACATTTTTCCTTGATTCTTGTTTGTAGACCACTATACTTTCCCGACATATTTGAAGCATTGTCGTAGCTTTGTCCTCTGCAATCTTTTATGGGAATATCATGTATCTCTAAAAAATTTAAGATGGTCTCCGCTAAATACTTAGATTTATGCTCTTTAATAGGTATAAATTTCAAAAACCTTTCAACAGGAACACAGTCTTTTACGTATCGAATGATGAAAGTTAGCTGGTCAATATGAGACAGATCGGGCGTACTGTCAACGCTTATGGAAAAATATTTTGCTGATTTAACTTCATTTATAATTTTTTTTAGAACCTGTTTTCCCATTACTTCAATAAACTCATTACAGATATTTGCTGATAAATAAGAAATGTTACCCTTTCCAGGATTCCCAAATTTTTTTTAAGTGATCTGCAAGAAATGGATCAAATTCACTCAATAATTCCACACAACCCAAATAATTTCCATTGTTTGGAGATCCTAGGATTTCATTGTCGCCGCGAAATGGAAGCCCTCTCGATGCCAAAAATTTTACAACAGCTACAATCCGTTTAAGTACGTTTCTCCAGTAATCCACTTCCTTTTGATGTTGAGATAATAACTCTATATCTACTCTACCAACCGCTTTATTTACTTCGTGCCAGATAAGTCATCATAGATTGCTTATGCGCTGGGCTATTTTCATGTGTTAAAATTGTTAGTGCGAACAATCTGTGCAGAGCGGTTCACGCAGATTTAGCTGATATGAGACGTGGCCGTGCTAACTAACCTACAGGGCTACGTGTGCGTGGGAAGGTGACTTACATTAGGAATAAAATAACGCCATTCAGCAACTTCATATATTGTTCTATTCCTTCATTCAATAAGTATATCACAATAGCACTTGCATCGTCAGATGAATTAAGATTACATTCATGTTTTACAAATAAGCTTTGAAAAAGAAATTACGTGTTCACTCCAAGATCGAATTTTGACAAGATAGCACAGGGCCGGCAGTCTGTACATGAGATAGCGACCGAATTCGGATGTTAAGTACGTAGCGACGCATACTAACCGAAATTCCCAAGTCTGTACTTAAAGTTACGATTTTTGTCGGTTGCCGTACCGAAATTCGTCGTTAACTTAACAAATTCTCGGATAGTACCTTAATAGCATAGACAAGCATAGAATTTGGCACTCTTACCCTTAGATTCTCTTTGGTTAACTGTGTAATTTGTTGACATTTTTATTATGTTTGTACAATTATGCTTTATGAATTTGTAATTGTATTTTTTTTGACTGTACAATTTCATCAAACAGAAAAATCTCGCCGCTGATTGATTTTTCACAACACCCTTACCATAGATTATTGTACATATATATAGACCAAACATAGACTCTGACATGGCAAGTTGACACAAGTGACATAACACAAAAGCAAGAAGCCAAGAAGCCTTGAAAAAGAATTGAATATTTTTGGAGGTTGTAGGGAAATACGAGAAATATTATGGCTGAAGCGTGTTTAGCATGTAATTAGTTTACTCTAGAATATAGGCGGGAAGCGGGAAATGGTAATGCGACGGCAAGGTGCATTGATTCTGCGCGCTAGTGAAAATTATTTGAATTTGGCTGATGGTGAATTCCTATCATTGTATCGCATTACAAAGGCAATGTTTAAAGAACTTGGTGATGAAATAGCGCTATCACTTGAAAGAAAACGCCCTTGCGGGCTTTCTGTGGAGTTCTATGTAAGTTTCATTGTATAACTTGTACATTGTTTATCATTTATCTAATTCAAAATTATTATTTATCTAGAAGTACTTCATCTCATTTAATATATTGTAATTGTATAATTTATGTGCTTTTTATCATTTTAGGTGTGTGACACTATTCTGCTCATTTTCAATATAAATGCTCGATGGCCAGGAGCTCTGCATGATAGCCACATATATCATATGAAAATTCCCCAGTTCATGCCACATGAAGACGTTTGTTAATAACGGAGACCACCATGCATGGTTACTTGGTAAGTTTTGAGTCAAATAACTGAACACCTCATGTGTCAATATACTATTACTGCCAGTGGGGATGCTGTTGACAGGACGAGTGATCACCCTTTCTGTGTGGACTATTTCTCCTATATAATGACTGTCATACATGTTAACTGCAACCAACGGCTTAACATTTTTTCTGACGCACAACCAAACCAATGCTAATACCCTTATTCATACAAATATTTGCACAAAGCAGCAGCTGCATTTAATACCGTTACACCACAGAGGCTGTCAATGTGTCAATATAACAATTATAACATATATTATATTTTGATTTAATCCACAGGTGATGATGGATATCCACTAGAACCATGGCCGATGACCCCAATGATGAACCAGCCCCTTGGCCTAACGACAAGTATACATTGAAGACTGTGTATTACACTGAACTGACACTATGGTGGACATCTGTGGCATTCCACTGCCCCAGAGAATCATTCAGAAACATTATTTTCGATTGTTTTCGCCTTGTCAACTGCAAGTCAACCAAGTGGCCAAAATTATACATCAGCAACACTTCAGAGGTGCCATATTACAAGAATGTGCCGACCCATTTCTTGAAAATGGTAATTATTGTACAAGTAACCTTCCGAGTACCATAGTAGTACATAATATAAATACTTATACCCAGTGTAACTTACATGCAAGACACTACAGTAATGTTCTACGTGAAGTAGGAAGTGGTTTCTTCTCTTTCATACTTAGATGTGTGCTATGCACTTGCAAATTAGTAACTACTATAATATAAACTAACAATCCCAAACCAACATTTTGCAGGCATTTTCTGCTTTTCATGGAACTAAAGGTTGTATCCATGAGGCTACAGTTTATATCAGTGGAAAATTGTATAATCCTTTTGCTATCTATTATTATTCATTACAAATGCCAGCAGCTGTCACTCAAGCTCAAGTGGTGGATCCTTCCAGCAGAGAAGCTGTTAACCGGACAGAGGGTTAGCCCTTCTGTACGGGCTTTTGCCATATATAACGACTCCCATAGATGTTAGTATGGCAACCGGGGCAGACAATAGGCAGATACACAACCATTGCAAATAGATATATTTGATGCATATACATATTTTCACTGAACGGAAATTGAACATTGTCATCATCATCTTTGTGTAGACATACTATACTGATTGCATTGTTACTTCGCAGTTCAGGGTCCGCCTTCGGCTCTTTCTCCTTCACGACGCCAAGTCTACTTTCTTTACATGGACCTGGCGGAAGCCCCATTGCCTAGCATTTATTACCCACAGGCATTTGTTGCCTCAAAACCTCCTACTGGTTACCCAGTTGAATATCTCCACCCCAGCGAAGCTGTCATTGCAATAAACTGAACATAGCTTTCCCAAAAGTAATATTATTTATGGATTTATTGTCTTTAATAGAACCAAAGGTTGAATCCATGTGGGTACAGCTAAACCAATACATCAAATGAAAATATTGTAATCCTATTGCTATCTATTTATTTTCATTGCAGATGCCAGCCGTTGTTTGTCACTCAACTCAAGCCTGAGGAGAGGATACCCATAGCCGAAGTCATAACAAAATGTTACAAAATGAAGACTGAGAAAATTTTATTGTCTGTAAAGACTTAATAGAAACTCTTTGTATTAAGTACTTTGAAGTAATAAATGCGCAAGATATGAACCTATATGTATTTGTTTTATTTAATTTACCTGTATAGAAATCTACTTACTACCTACCGATAGTCTTTGTATGAACTCTGCAATAACTTATATTGTGTTAGTTACTAGTCCTACATACCTACATGAACATGACAGTTACAAATAAACATCCATCAGTATATAATTATCTATTTCATAGCCTTGGGAAGTTATTAAATATGAAATTGAGCAATATAAGAAGCTCAACCAAGTTCACTAAATAAGCATCCACCATCTTATAATTGTATTTTATCATGAAATTGGGCAATATAGCATACATAAATCACCAAAAGTCAACAAATAATAATTTGAAGCTCAACCAAATAAACGAAATTGTATTTTATCATCCATTTCATAACCTTAGAGATTATTAAAATGTAAAATTGAACAATAAAACATCATTATCATCTAAATAATAACTTAAAGCTCAACCAAATTCACTAAATAAACATCCATCATCTTATAATTGTATTTTATCATCCATTTCATAACCTTAGAGATTATTAAAATGTAAAATTGAACAATAAAACATCATTATCATCCAAATAATAACTTGAAACTCAACTAAATTCACCAAATTAGCCTCCATTTATAATATATAATACTTATTTCCTCAATGTTGCCCAATTTCATATTTAATATTCTATTAAAAATATCAACAAAATGTGGACAAATAATAACAAATAGTTAACGACGTTAACTACTTTGCGGGCCTTCAAGAATGCTCGCATTCTTTACGACGAAATTTGTTAAGAAACCGACAATTTTTGTTAACTTGGAAGTCGAGACTTGCTAATATTGCCACCGTACCAAATACCGTCGTTAACTCGCACCGATACATGTAGAGACTTGCATCCCCCATACATTATTGCTCGCTTAGTCGCTACCTCAAAATGTACAGACTTGGGTTTGACGCAAAGAAACCGAATTTTGTTGTTAACTTTGCTTACGATTTCGTAAGATAAGTATTAACGACGAATGTACAGACTGCCGGCCCCTAAAAAAAAAGGAGCACGTCATAGACTTCATAGATGACTTTTTAATTTACCATAAACAAAAGGTTTACTTTGTCAATAATTAAAGTGTACGGTCCCGATGTTTCAACAAAAATTATGTGATTAATATGCTTCCAATCATTACATCCATTCCGAGAGCAAAGATTAACATCAGTTGGGTTAAATAAGCAGCATGAAAAACAAAATACAGAGCATTTGGAAGGCGAATACAGCAACCATTTTCTTTCGACGCTTTCATTGTTCTTTAATTTGCGAATAAATAATGCTTTGTTGAAATATCTCGTCACTAATTTATTACCATCTTTGTAGGTTCTGGATGCCTCGGAAAAGTCAGAATCTTTATTTTGAAAATATACTGGTCCCTTACGAATTAAAATTTCGCGATTTATTTCAACAAACTTTTCGTGAAAATAATCGGCGGGATCGTGCGATATTAATTCTTCTGTGTTGGAAAACTGCTGTTCAATTGACACAGTTGGAGTTGTCGGTTTTAGTGAAGTTACTGAAGTCGTTGCACTTTCGTCGTAGGAATAGTCGCTTTCTGATTCAATCTCTTTTTCAAAATTGGAACATGAAGGTTTAGAAATTCCCGCAATTTGTAATTGAGCTGAGTCATCATGTGGAACATTTATGAGTTGATTGCTACTTACAGAAGTTTCTCCAGTAGCAGTAGTAAAATATGATGTTAATTTTGGTAACTTTTCAATTACTTCTTTCTGATGTAGAGCTTTTTTCCTTTTTTCAGATCCACTAGGATATGACCGTTTCGACATTTTATATTATAATTCAGTATTTAATTAATTTTATAACGAAAATATTCGCTAACACAAAACAGACAAACGACGATTTAATCAAACAATACAATTTTTTTGTCAGAGCTCAAGCACAGTCAGTAACAAACTAACAACTACAAACAAAACAAACGCCACAACATCGCAGACAAATACTTGAAGGGAATTCCCGTTCGTCAAGTCAAACGACGATCGGGAGTCGGGAATTCCCCTTTTTTGTCTTTGGTATTACGAATGACGTTCGAATAGGTTTCTTAAAGACATAAACCACACCGCATCAAATAATTCTTCTTTTTTTAGTTTAATAATTTTTCTTTTAATTGTATTCTTATACTTACATATAGGTATTTAAATTAACCTAAATATACTAATATCGGAAAAACTCATTTTTGAGAGAGAGTGGAGTACTTATACCTTGTTTATTTATTAGTTTGATCTTTCTTTTTGACGGATGTCAAATCTGAAATCGATATAACTTTGCAACGACGAACAATATTTTCTTATTTTAATAATATTAAAAATTGATAATAATCATAAGAATAGACACACAACATAAGAGTACCTGTTAAGGACTCAAGCATTTTCCGAAAGTCTTAAGTGGTTTTTATTGCTTCGAAGTAAAATTTAAATAGAAAAACTGAAAACAATGATACCTACCCAATGTTTTTATGTCTAGTGCAATAAAATTGATTGACGAATGAATTTATTTATTTTGAATAGTTTAAAACATACATACAGCCACATATTTAGCCAACACATTTTTTACACCAATAGATATTTTCTGTTTCCCATCACTGACCCATCTGTCAAAAAGTTCAAGCTATGTTGTACAAGGTATAGCTATCCGCATGCGGCAAACTAAAGCTAATATAATAAGCGTAGGTATTATAGTTAGTCATTATCATCAGATTTTTCAAAATTAATGTTTTTCGGTAATACCTAAATATCGGTTATCATTTGGTAATCTGGCAGGAACTAGGGGGCCCCATTCGATCGCGGGGCCCTGGGCACGTGCCCATAGTGCCCAGTGGGGAAGAGGGGCCTGCACGAAGTAAAGCGGTTGGTAGAGTAGATATAGAGTTATTATCTCAACATCAAAAGGAAGTGGATTACTGGAGAAACGTACTTAAACGGATTGTAGCTGTTGTAAAATTTTTGGCATCGAGAGGGCTTCCATTTCGCGGCGACAATGAAATCCTAGGATCTCCAAACAATGGAAATTATTTGGGTTGTGTGGAATTATTGAGTGAATTTGATCCATTTCTTGCAGATCACTTAAAAAAATTTGGGAATCCTGGAAAGGGTAACATTTCTTATTTATCAGCAAATATCTGTAATGAGTTTATTGAAGTAATGGGAAAACAGGTTCTAAAAAAAATTATAAATGAAGTTAAATCAGCAAAATATTTTTCCATAAGCGTTGACAGTACGCCCGATCTGTCTCATATTGACCAGCTAACTTTCATCATTCGATACGTAAAAGACCGTGTTCCTGTTGAAAGGTTTTTGAAATTTATACCTATTAAAGAGCATAAATCTAAGTATTTAGCGGAGACCATCTTAAATTTTTTAGAGATACATGATATTCCCATAAAAGATTGCAGAGGACAAAGCTACGACAATGCTTCAAATATGTCGGGAAAGTATAGTGGTCTACAAACAAGAATCAAGGAAAAATGTGAATTTGCCACCTTTATACCATGTGCAGGACATTCACTAAACTTGGTAGGTGTCCATGCTGCTGGGTGTGTACCGGAGGCATCACAGTTTTTTGAAATAGTTCAGAAAGTGTACAACTTTTTTTCGGGCTCTACCCACAGATGGAATATATTAACAGAACATTTAGGTTCAAAAAAAGTTGTTAAGAGTCTTTCACAAACCAGATGGTCATCCCGAGCTGATGCAGTAAGTGCTTTGCATGGGGGTTATAAAAGAATATTAGAAGCTTTAATCACCATCGCAAACGATACTGAAAAGGCACGAGAAACAAGAGACGAAGCCCTTAGTCTGTCTAGAAAAATGGGAATTCTAGAATTTATTATACTGACGGAAATCTGGAGCACCATATTGGAAAGAATAGACAAAACAAGTAATTATCTTCAGAAAGAAACAATAACACTGGACGTTGCAACCAATTTGTTGACTTCACTTTATGATTTTATTACTAACCTCAGGGATAAATTTGATAACTTCGAATCATCTGCCAAAGAAAATAACCCAGAATCTGACTACAAAGATCTATCTCAAAGAACAAGACGTAGAAGCTCACGGCTGTTTTTTTTTGATGGCTCTGCGCCATCAGTCCCATTGAATGGAAAAGAGCGATTCAACGTAGAAACCTTTCTCCCAATAATCGATACCTTGAGTGTTCATCTAAAACAGCGACAAAGTTCATATGAGACCGTCAGTCAACGTTTTAGTTTATTTTTTCACTTAAAAACTCTGAATTTCGAAGAGATACGACAAGGATGCAAAGAATTTTCTCAAATCTATCACGAAGATGTAAATGAAAAAGAGTTAGAAATAGAATGTCAACATTTAAAAGAATACTTAAAAAATGTTCAGAGTGAAAATGAAGCATCTAACAGTGTACAGGAAGTATATAATCTATTAAAGCAAAACAAAATTGAAGACACATTTCGTAACGTAGAAATTGCATTGAGAATATTTTTAAGTATGATGGTAACTAACTGCAGCGGAGAACGCTCCTTCTCCAAATTGAAACGAATAAAAAATGAATTAAGAAGTACAATGCTTCAAGAGAGATTAACTAGTTTGTCGCTGATGTCCATAGAATGTGATATTCTCAATACCATAGATTTTGAAGATGTGATTAACGATTTTGCTCATCTTAAATCTAGAAGGGTACCTTTGCAATCAACATAGAATTAATCTAAGGATTTTATGTTAAGCGAGTTACTTTTGTAGATTATTTTTTATATTTCCTATTTTTTTATAGTTAGTAACTAAATAAAAATAAATTTAGAACCTTGTTTGTCTTTCTTTATCTATTGTAACTAAATAGTGTTTTCTCAAGGTCCTAGGGGCCCCATGATCCTAATGTGCCCAGGGCCTCAAATAGTTTAAAGACGGCCCTGGGTATTTATTGTATAATATAATCTTTATTACTATTGCTAAAATAATTAAGATTATATATATTGCTCTTCAGTGAGATCAAGATCACTCAGGAAGGTTTTTATAACAGAAAAGGAACTGAAGGAGGTAGGACACGGCGGTATTTCCGCCCGATTGAGCAGTCCGACTGGGGTAGTACCTACCTCCGCCCTACAGAATACCGCGGCTATATTAACTTCGTGTTGTGTTCTCAGTGGTGAGTAGGGTAGCCAGAGCTCACTGGAGAATTTGTGCTGTCAGTGGGAAGACTAAAGGCTTGTCCTGCTTTGTCTTCTACTGACGGCACAGAAACTCTGTACTTACAGGGTTGGCAGCGCGACTGTGACTCCTCTGGTGTTACAGACGTCCATAGGTCACGGTAACCACTTTCCATCAGGTGGGCCGTGTGCTTATCTGCCAACTAAGTGGTATAAAAAAAATTAAAAGAATCCTTCGCTAGACTTAAAAACCATATTTGTTTGCAATTGGTTGAGTAAAATCAGCCAGTTGTTTAATAAAATCAGTCAAATAACATATTTGTACTAGAGAACTGCCCAAATACAGTACCTGAACGCACGATGAGCCAGACTTACGCCAAAGAACTATCGTATGAAAGCCTTTAGAAGGAAACTAATTTATATTCTATCCTTTTCTATACTAAGTTTGCCTCAACTACATAACATAATGTACCTACACATACATTATACATAGTATACAGGGTGTATTTAAAATCGTCTAATATTTTTCCATGTGAGTAAAAAGTTCCATAATATCACATCGATAATAAAAGTGAAAATCACTGCTGCTTATTGCTATAATTGAATTGCTATAATTAATTAATTTGAAATATTCGTAAGATGGAACTTTGCTATAGACGATTGCTGTAAATCTAAAAGTGATGTTTTAATTAGCAAAAAAGCAGGTATTTTTAAGTACCTATACTAGAACAAGACTTACTTATCTAAATGTAGCGCCCCGAAGTCGCCCAGCAAAAAACATAGTTGACCTGATCAACTGTGAGTATTAATAAACCTCTGCCTACCTTCACAGGGATTTACTGCCGTGAATAAAAACTCAAATCGATAATTTTTATTACATGTACAAATATCTCAAAATATTCCAAGCTCTGCGACTTGTAAAAACGGTGCAACAATTCTATTTTTAAACGTTTAACAAAAGCATTCAATAAAAGAACACCGTTCAAGGTATTTCGTTATCAAGAACGAATCAAGTCGAAAAGAACGATAGGAATTTAAACCAACCTGTATATACGAAGTCAGTGCAATGGCAGTAGATTGTTTTCTTAAGGCCGTCCCTTATTGATTCGACCTCACGCGCTCTTACACAACATGGATGTGATGTTTCGACCTAAGATTGAGCGATTATCCGTGCACAAATTGCTCGATGTTATTTTTATTCGCACGGTACTGATATTACCTAACTGAGAGGTGCTGTTATTTGTTGTGAGTTCAGATAAACATGACTACAAGGTGAAATATAGTAATAGCAGATATAGTACGAAAAAAATGAACTGAAAACTTGCTGATTGACGGAAGAGAGGCTCTCCTGGTGTAGGCCATTCTCGCAGTTTAGGGTTTTTTATTTTAGAGTTGTTGATTCCAGGCTCCGAAGTACTAAGCTACCGCTCGGATGAAGAAAAAGATGTTATCTCAATACGCAGCACAATGTACAACTCTCATCATATACGTATCCTTTGTACCTATCCTTTGTTTGGTGTACAATGAAGAGAACTTATCTTATCTTATACATTTATCGCGGCATAAAAGTGTACCACATTGAGAGATCACGATGATCAATATCGTAACTAAACTCTTTTTAATATAAAATCACTAATTACAGAACTGCACCACCATATTAGCAAATACTTGGTCTGTTGTTTGTACCCATAAAACAAGTCCGGTGAAAACGTCTCTATATTAGTAGAACGCATGTTCAAGGTCAGTGCAGCGTTCCGCGGCGCGCGCGCATCCTGCTCGCACGGTTATTGTTGATACACTAATAAAGCTCTTTTTGGTGATGAAAGTGAATGCAGTTTCAGATTGTACACACAGACACACAATCACTTGTAGTATAGTATGTCACACTTTAGAATATTTTATTTATACTTAGCGAATGAAAACAGAAGCAAATGTTGGCGGACTGCTATTCTCAAAAGACCACACATGGTAGAAACAATGCTGTCTCGAAACAAGTGATTATGATACTTCATTTCTTTTTCGAATGGTTAAAATGGGGAGTGATTTGCCCGCGTATTTCCCTCTTCTTAACCTTTTACATAACCTCGTGTTGTGTCCCAGACGGTGAGTATGGTAGCGAGAGATCACTGAAGAATTTCTAAGCTGTCAGTGAGAAGACCAAAGGCTTGTACTGTTTTGTCTTCTGCACTGACTTACAGGGTTGGCAGCACGTGTGTGGCACACTTCCATATGTAAAAGCATAGATAATATAGCTAGCTGGCGAAATGGGGTACATAACACCTATGACTAATCGATCAGGAAAATACAAGCGTGATTATTTCGAGGTATGCTACAATAATAGACTATTCTTACACTTTGTTGATGTACTTAACAATGATGAATGGATAATCAAATTCCTATTAGGTTTGTCACTTCACTATCACAGTTTCTTGATAAATCTATCGGTGATTATCGATTCGCGACGTACTATTCCAATGCTTACCTAATATTTTCGTGTTGTACTTGGAATTGATGTGACAACTTACGATCAAAACGTTTCATACAAACATATACAGTCACGCCTCTATTGCCATTAAGGCAGCCCCTGAACTTTATTTTTTTAGGCGAGGTCATCAGCATCATCATCTTGTCAGCCACACAAAGTCTACTGCTGAACATAGGCCTCTCCTACAGACTTTCAGAATGACCGATCAAAAGCAGCCCGCATCCAGCGCTTCCCGGCGGCCTTCACCAGGTCGTCCTTCCACCTGGCCGGACGTAAATTAGGCGGGGTAAAACTGATAATTTTCCGACCCGTTACTGGTGGGAGGTACAAGTCCTAAACAAAGCTATGACTGGAACCGACATATCCCTCACTCCATTTAACCCAGGGTCAGCATTTCGTTATGCCGTTTCTACTAGGATGATAGGCACACCTCCTGGCTTGCGCTCATGAAGGATGAAGGTCGTTGAGCGACCTCCGATATCTTAGTCACCTCCGCGTCTCACGAGCTCTGTGGTTCAAGAGATATATGAGGGTCTCTCGTGCCTGCTCGGCCCTCTTCTTCTCGATTATTACTTGTTCGTAGAAGCAGGCGGTGGCAGCGCACACGGTCGCGCTCTGCACCATCGCTGTGAGCAAAGCGCTGAGCCAGGGGACTCCTTTTCTGAGGGCCATATTACTGGCCCAACTCGGCACCTTCCACAACGACCATGACGTGCTATAAGAGTTTGTTTTCCGGCCGAGGAAGAAGGATCGAACTATCCCTATTTTACTCCATTTCTTTTTATCCTCCTTTTTCTGAACTCCCAACACATAGAGAAAAGCCTGCGCTAGAGCACAAATTAATAAACTTTACTGCGTAAGCCAGAACCTTCTTCATGAATTAGGAGCCGAAATCATCCGCCAGCTCATAGGTTCACCTATGAGCTGGCGAATGATTTTGACTCGGGTTGAAAAGATCTTGTTATTGGAACCAATACCTACACACTACTGAGTTATTAACAACTTGCTCTACATTATACAGCTGAAGAGTTTGTTGTTTGAACGCGCTAATTTCAGGACCTACTGGATCAAAATGAAATATTATTTTTGTGTTGAATAGTCCGTTTATCGATAAAGGTTTTACGCTATGTATATATATATAATCACGCTAATACATAAGGGAGCGGAGCAGTGATTATAAATGTTAACAAATCCTGTAAATTTCCATGCATTATTTGTAAAACTAAAGAAATACGGGTTCAAATAGATGATATATGAGGTTCCACGGGCTTAACTGGAGGGGGTCAGCTAATTTTTAATAGGCCATTGACCTGATTTTCCCTTCATAACCCAAGTAGGATGAAAGTTAAAGACATATTTGCCTATACCGAGACCTAGCAGACATCAATGACATCACATTTAGCTCTTTCGACGTCACGCTACAGGTGATTAGTTTCTACCATAGATCGTAAAAACTATCGTGTACACATACGAACCAACACAAAAGAAACTACCGAGCGGTCAATCATTCAATAAAACTTAGTCCACAGAAGTGAAGTGCCAGCCAGTGTTTTTAAAACCGCGAAAGCAGTCAGTCGCGCGCACCTTATCGGCAAATAAAGACACCGCGTGTGTACACAAAAATATGTTATTTGTGTGATAACAAAGTGAATAGTGACTCATTTCGGATTTTTTTCTTGTTATTTCTAACAGGTATGTTATATTTCTATTAATATTACGTTAAATCAAATCGTCGGAAAGCATTCTGTTTGTCAACTGTTTTTTTTTATTTCATTTTGTTTGGTAACTAGTGATAACATTTTATGTTATCAATGAAAATAATTGGAAATAGTTTTACCACCTTGACTAATTCTTTGGTCACATATTCTGTAATTATTGTGGTCAAGAATCGACCAATGGGTGGACATTAGTATTTATATTATTCGGTACGTAGGTACTCTATTAAATATTTGTATCGAGATTTTCCTCGAGTTTTCCAACACATAATATATGACTCATGTTATACATATATACTATGAATGGACTATTCTAGTACTATTAGATCATTAATGGACATAGTAGTCACCAAGATATTTACCGTATTTTTTATTTGTTTCGAGTAACCGATATTTCGGCACTGTTACAAGCGCCTTGATCACGGTGTCCCGTTCTTATTTAACTCGTAAAAGTCCATTGGTAAGTTACATATAATCAATTGTACTTAGCTTGTTGGGTTAACAAGAACCACTGGTTTCCCGCAGAGTAGAATTAGTGCCACCCCATCTCTTCCCGTGCGGTGTCGTACAAGGCGATTAAGAGATAGGGCTGTTTCACATCAGACAGATATACACAGCCCAGACTGAGCCTCAGATGCATGGCTCGAAACAAGAATAGTGCCCGGAATACGGCAATAGGCTCACCCCTTATTACGTGGGACCGAATACAATTATTGGTGAAATGTGGGTGTTAATTCAGCTCTGCCTAACCCTCCAGGGATAAAGGCGTGATTATATGTATGTACTGGAGAATTCGTGCTGTCAGTGAGAAGACTTGTCTTGCTTTGTCTTCTACACTGACGGCACAGAAACTATGTGCTTACTGGGTCGGCAGCGCGGGTGTGACTCCTCTCGTGTTACACACGTCCACTTTCCATCAGGTGGGCCGTGTGCTTGTCTACCACCTAAGTGGTATAAAAACATACCAACAAATAATTCCAGCTACCAATATGTTTTAAAAAGACTTCAATTTACGATAACTAGTCAATAAACGGCTAATCTGATAAGGTTGCACAGAGTCATAGAAGTCTTTGAAGTGAGTGTATCATGATTAAAAAACAATGTTACGACATAACATAACATAAACTCACGCCTATATCCCCGAAGGGGTAGGCAGAGGTACTGTCACCCACATTTCGCCAATTTAAGTTTAGGTCCCAATGTAATAGGTGACGAGACTATTGCCATTAATCGGGCACTTATAAACCTGCGATAAATACACATATAACTTCGAAAAGCATATAAAACTCATTGGTGTGTGCCATGGTAAAACCTGGGATCGAACTCGAGGCCTCGTTTCATCAGTCCATTACCCATATCACTAGGCTACCGCGGTTGGGGTGACTGGTGGAGCCGCCTGTCACCCTGGCAGAAGCAGGCCGCGGTGGCCCGTTTCCGGGGACTAGTTGGGGACTCTGTAGTCCCCACATACCCGAGGAGAGGGCCAGATCGTGAGAGATATCCCTGAGTCGACTGGGGTGCGAAGGATATGCCTGTCAACCTCACCTTCGGCAATCAAAACGACCCACAGGCGGCGTGCGTTTTAGTTGGTTGGTTTTCCACCGGCCCTGGTGGAGAATCCGCGGGGATTTTGCGCACGTAAAAAAAAAAGCTACCGCGGTTTTTTTTTCTATATTCTATAGTGTTCTATTATTCATAAATCAACCAAGCCTATGTAAATAAAAAGGATTAATTAAATCTACATGTTCTACACCCACCCATCCAGCAAACAGTGGTTACTCATTTTATGTGTTCGCAATAAGTACGCTTTTGTAGGCGAATTTGGAGTTTCCGTTTTACTTTGAATTTTGGTCAACTAATTGAATAAGTTAAAAAACTTTAAAAAAAATACACTTACTAGTTTGATCGCAGTGAAAATGAGGCCTGAGATCTCGCTAGATCTTCTGGACCGAAGCTGGTACAACTGTATATATGACGCCGTGTCCATCTCCTTATAATGATATAAGGATGTATGACACGGCTGTGTTTCCATCCCAATTGAGAAGTCTGACTGGGGAAATACCTCCACCCTACAGAATACCACGGCTCCGTTAACTTCGTGTTGTGTTCCCAGCGGTGAGTAGGGTAGCCAGAGCTCACTGGATAGTTTTTGTGCTGTCAGTGGGAAGACCAATGGCTTGTCCTGATTTTGTGTTCTGCACTGACGGCACAGAAAATTTCTGTTCTTACAGGGTCGGCAGCATGGATGTGACTCCTCTGGTGTTACACACGTTCATAGGTCTGCCACCTAAGTTGTATAAAAAAAACTGCTGGTTGACTTACGAGAGTCTGGCGAAGGCTCTCCTCTCGGAGATTAGGATATCATTTGGCAGTCGCTCTTGAAAAAACCAAAATTAATCAAATGAGTTATGGAAGGAGGAGACAGAGTATAAGTATCAAGCATCAGAATGCAAGCTTTGAATGAAACCGGGATTGATTTTCGTATCAAGATAAATTAACCAAGTTTATCTTCTGTTACTATTACTTAAATAGGTATTAAGTGTCGCTAAGTGATACTTAGATAGTATACATACTTCATTCTTTAACTCGTTTTTATTTAAATAGGATATTGATACAAATGGAAATCTAAAAACTCAATGTCGGACGAATAACTGCAATAGTTGCAATAACTGTCACTTGGATTTATCACGACGAAAAACGAATAAGATGTTTTTTTAGGTGCGGAAACCCCCCCTGCCTCAACTGTCTGGTTCGAGTCGACTAAAACCGCAGTGTCTCTGTGTCAGGCATGTTTGCGGGAAACCAGGTGCGCCATAGAAAGGAAATCCCTGGTGAGGAATACGATATCTTGACATTTTTAAATCATTTTATTAAAACTTTTCCGCCTATTTTTAAAATACGCTCCTAAATATTTTTTTTTTTAATTTGTGGTCTGTATATTTAAAAAATACTTGGCTTACTTATGTTATACCCTTTTTTAATTCTCATCTATTTGTTTGCAATGGATGCCAAAAATACTGAACGGATTTTAATGCTGTTTTTTTACTAGACAGATTTTGACCAGAGTTTAAATTTGTTCAGAAATTTTAATTGCAAGTGGTTGAGGAGAACAATAAATATGGTCAAAAACCGCGATAACAGATATCCATACGGGCAGAACCGCGGGCAATAGCTAGTTTTAAATAAAGATTATTGCTTTTTCACGAAGATTAATAACCCGATCTCTAATTGGTGAGGATGTTTGGGTGCTGAGCGCCTTGACCATGAAAACATACTTGTTTTTTTTAATAATAATATCTGTGGCCTTGACCGATTGATGTTTTATTCACACTGTGATGTTTGTTTTTAAATCATAGACCATAGACGCTCAGAAATATCGTTTTAATATCGTAAATAGATCTATTAACTTGTTTATGGATGGTTAAGATGTGGTTAAAAGTTATTTGTGGTCTACTTATTTATTCTTAATTAGTTAAGTTACTTAAAATTAAGATAAGAGAGAGAACATTTTGGATAATTAACTACAGTGAGTAAATTAATATAAATTTTAAAAAGATGTGCATAGGGTCTAATCGACCTTACCTACATCTGCTGTCTGGTTCGAGTCGTGTCTGGTGCTGGTTGACGGGCTCAGGTGCGGATTTTCCTCTCAGGGTTGAGAGGTTAGGCGACAATTGCTTACATAAAAGCCATCGATGACTAATATATATTTAAGAAATCAATCTGTGACGATTTGTTTTCGGTACCTACCTGCCTATATTTTCAAACTCTAACAATACGTAAAGATAAGTAATCTAAAATCGCCAAGGCTCAAGGCTGAGGTTATCGATAAGAACATTGCTGTTGCATTCTTATAATAACATTAAGTTATCAATTTCAATCGCTATTTATTTATTATTTGTATAATTAATTACCTGTCCTATTTTTTTAGCTAACAAAATGTCGGGACATTTTGTTTGCTAAATACCCCCATTTCATTCGTACTTATCCTTTCGTTCCTATCCTTCAACAGTTAACTAAGCCGTGAATTATACATAAAAGCTAGCTTGAGGTGAGCTCAAATCTTGACCCCAATGACGTCACAAAATATTATCTATGCGTCTAAAGCTAAAATTCCACCAGTGTGCTGAACTGCAATGCACAGACAAATGTTTGTTTGGTTGGCTCACTCAAGCAAACAATAACAAATTGTGTGCGAATGTTTGCGCACATCTGTATAATTTTGTGCACGCACACGTACAGCCAGTCGTTATAATTCTATGCAGCCAGTATATTCGCGTCGACGCGTACAAACTGAACATTCTGCTCAGTGAATATGTTCATGCACAAGTTTGCTGAAAATGTGCGCTTACAAAAATTACACACAGCCTTACCAGTAGAGACGGAATGTTTGTAAGGAAATGTACTGCGCATTATTTTGAGAAAATTTCACCTTTAGGATAACACGGTGTGCTACGGCTGAGAAGCAGCTCAACAACACCAATCACAAATTATATCAAAGCAATTCACGCGCGTCAGGCTCTCATTTATCTCTAAATTTCAAGGGTCAAGATATATGCCAGATCAAGATATAGAGAGGGAGACGTACGGGAATCGATCAAAATAATAATAGAAGTGTATAAATTATTGTCCTTTTGAAGTAGGTTAAATCAAAAAGCCCCATTCGCCAGAACGGTACCTATACTTAAGCAGCCGCAATAATAAACTAAATTTTCAATTTAACCCGCCATTAGCGAAGAGGTGGATAGCTTCAGTATTATTACAGTTATTACCACCATCCGTTATCTACTATTAACTTACACTGATCTGATCCCATCACAAATAAACAAGTACCTATCTCTTAGTGAGTGACTAAGAGATAGGTACTTAGCAAATTGATCATTTCCCTTCTACAAAATAGGCTTTTTTTTTTTTTTTTTTTTACGTGCGCAAAATCCCCACGGATACCTCCCCACCGGTGCCGGTGGAGGAGGTTATGTCGGACACGAACCGACTAAAACGCACGCCGCCTGTGGGTCGTTTTGGTTGCCGAAGGTGAGGTTGACAGGCATATCCCTCGCACCCCGGCCGACCCAGGGCCATCTCTCACGATCTGGCCCTCTTCTCGGGTGTGGGGACTACAGAGTCCCCAACTCGTCCCCGTCTACAAAATAGGCTTATAACTTTCGCGAAAAGACCGGGTACTTGCGTGTTTCCTTTCCGATAAGAAAGTAGGGCTGTCTTATCTTCGTGCGTTCTTATAACTACGACAGTATATCACTGAAAAGGTAGACAGAAGTTCGGGGCACGTAAAAACCGCACCATGACGTAGAATTGCCGATACCAGCACGTGATATCTTAACATAGGCAGAGGGATTTTTTAAATAGTACACGCAATTGAGATTTCACGTCGCCTGAAGGTAACCCGAAGACAGTCTCAGGAAAGAGGGTCACCATTACATAGACGTACCATGTTACAATAGTGATACTCAGCTTTATCAAAGACTCGGCTAGGTAGTTTTTTGTTCGTTTTTCGGCAAGTCTTCAACCACTTGATTAATGTTATGCTACCGGACATCATCCATATACAAGTTAGTACTGACCGCATCCGAGGCCAGGACTAAATTGAAGGCAAACGGAAGGTAGGACACCCCTAGCCAGATAGATGGATGACCTGAAAAAAGTGGCTGGGACAGACTGGATGCGGAAGGCGTAGGATCAGACGAAGCAGTGCACGTTGGGAGAGGCCTATATCTAGCAGGGGATCGCGGTGGGCTAATTGATTGAATTCCGATTTAGTTTAATGATTACCTTAAGAAGTTATTTATTAATACACAAATTACGATCGGCTATAGAATTGAGGTCCAATTCTATAACCGAGAGATACTATTGAATCAGTAATTTTGCTAATGAGCAATGTTGCACAGTATTTCACAAAGAACGTATACGCACAAATTACTACAGCCAAGGCTGATGTCCAAAGTAAGAAAATATCTCTTAACAAGAGAAAGTTCCAAACATAATGTCAGACTGTCCTACGTTTTAAAGTTAAAAAGATGGTGTAAGCAGTAAGCTGTGTGACATGAGACACACATTGCAGTGTAATTAACATCGCCGTGAGAATATTTAATAACCTATTGTCATACTAATATTATAAAGCTGAAGAGTTTTTTTGTTTGTTTGGTTGAATACACTAATCTCACATTACCTAATACAAAAAGATTTTTTCAATTTGAACCAGTACGGTTCAAATTGAAGAAATCATTTTGTATTGAAAAGTCCTTTTATCGAGGAAGGTAATAAGGTAATAATATCATCACGCTACTACTCAAGGGAGCGGAGAAGTAATCATAAATGTCAACAAATCTGGCAGATTCCCATACTTTTTTTTGAAAATTAATCAATTGCGGGCGATATAACTTAAAGGATGATACTGGGTTTCATAATATGCCACGGGCGAAGCCGGGAAGGATCAACTAGTCATAAAAATAATGATTATCTAAGCAACGTCCCCAATAAGCTCATATTACGTATTTGTCAACCGCAACAAAATTGTTGCTTTTCAACAATGGCGCACGCTTCCATATTTTTCGACTATTTCTTTATATATTCGTAACAGAAATAGTTACCTACATTTTTTTTAAAGTAACGAATTTTTTTCTAAATATGTAGCTCACGCTATTGTTCATGGATTAACATGAGACTCCGGTTCGCGAAATGCGGGCCGCGATGAGGCCATCAAGTCTGGAGCCGCCATTGTAGCCTTATTGGTATTTGTAGTGACACCTGATGAATCCTTCTAGAGACTTTACTTAGCTAATAATCAGGGAATGGAAAGTCATATTAACGTAGACAATATAAAAAAGAAACAAGCTGGTACATTAATAAATCTGATAATGCGGGCTGGCCACGTCTGTCGAATGACTAATGGCCGTTGGAGCAAACGAGTCCTAGAGTGGAGACTGCGAGAAGGCGAACGGAAGGTAGGACACCCTCAAAGCCAGATGGACTGATGACCTGAAAAAGGTGTCTGGGTCAGACTGGATGCGGAAGGCGGAGGATCAGGCAAAATGGACAATCTCTGGCATACCATGGACACTGTTAAAAATGGTGTTAAAGTCTTACATTAAAAGGCATTTTGCAGAGCGAATAAAAACTTGTAATGAAACTCTTTTCATTTAAATTTGAATTTTAAGCATATAGAGAAAAAGTCTAAAATCTAATGTCATTTATTACAGTATCTTTGGTATGACAGTGGTTTTACTTTAGTAGATTCGAGGGCCTGACTCTTTCTACCGGGGTCCATGTAGGTATAACATATCAAAATTATATCAATTTATTTCTACTTTCATATCATAGTAACATGACGAGCCGTGACAACTTTTACGTGCCAAAACTATTTGGTAGGTATATCATATTAGTGGCGGCCATCTTAAACATTTCAGTAACACGCAATAGGTACTGGGTATTACATTTCGTTAATCTGCTCACAAATCGCAACACCGTGGAGAATGATTTAGAAAGTCGGTCGATTTTTCGGTTTAAAACTTTTTTTACGCAAATTCATAATCTCAGTTTAGCAATAAATGTTAACTGCGGTTTAACGGTACCACTGGTCCGTTGATTGTGATGTGATGACATAAGATTATTTTCATTCTTTTTAGGTGTACAGCAATTTCAACTGTTCTGTAACCACTTTTAAAAAACAAGTGGTTCTCGATGTTTTGTTTTACACGTTATCCAATTTTAGCATTTTCTTTGTAAGCCCCTACGTGTAATCTCAGGGGTGGTGTCCTAAAGATGATGGAATGGGGTTTATACATACTTAAACCTTAAGCATATACGTATTCCAAGAGAGCAGAAGAGGTGTACGTAACATAGTTGGTGACCCTTATTCATTATATTTTGATAAAGTTTGTAAGTAACAGTCTTTATTACCACTTAGGTGGCAGACAAGCACACGGCCTACCTGATGGAAAGTGGTCACAATGGCCCATGGACGCGTGCAAAACCAAGAGAGTCACACTCACGCTGCCAACCCTGCAAGCATTGAGAGTTTCTGTGTCGTCAGTGTAAAAGACAAAGCAGGACAAGTTTTTGGTCTTTCCACTGATAGCACAAAATCCCTCCAGTGAGCTCTAGTTACCCTACTCACCGCCAGGAACACAACACGAAGTTATTATGCAGTCCGACTGAGGTACTGCCCCAGTCGGACTGCTCAATTGGACGAAAATACCGTAGTTTCCTTCATCCCACGATATATCTATATGAAATGCTATACATGAATACATATTAGATAATATGTATTCATTTATAGCCTTACTAATAAAGAATACACGGGTAAATAAAGTGTAACATAATGAATTCTCGGAACTTTGTATGATTTCATGACTCGAGAGACCCCGAATAAAATTCTGAATTGCGACTCCGTGGTAGTGTTAGCATACAAACACGAGCGTTATACTTACATATTAAATCATAAGTGAAAAATGAACATATATAGGAGGTAGGCCAAGGCGGTATTTCCGTCCCAATTGAGTAGTCAGACTGGGGACGTAGCCAGATCTCACTGGAGAGTTTTTGTGCTGTCAGTGTGGGAAGACCAAAGGCTTGTCCTGATTTTTGTACTGCACTGAAGGCACAGAATATCACAGGGTCGGCACCACAAGTGTTATTCCACTGGTGTTGTACACGTTCATAGATCACGGTAATGTTTTTCTGACTAAATGTAAGGTTGTAGTTAATTGTACCTAAAATTTTATTTTATTTTGTTTCATTTTGACGTTATAGTGTATTTTCATTGATTTTATGTATTTATTAGTTAAAATTGACATTTCAATACAAACCATATTTTTGTTTAGAAATAAATAAATTGAATTGAATTGAACTACTTTCCATCAGGTGGGCCGTCTGCTTGTCTGCCAAATAAGTTGTATAAAAAAATTTCTTTTTTTCTTTTTTCTTTTTAGGTCATAGTTACCGATACTAGTCAACCCCCCAAAGTTCCGAGAGTCAATATTATTACACCATACTGTTGTCATATCTAAATATTGTATGGTAATTTTGACATAACAGCTGTATATGCCCTGTGTAATTTTTTATTACCTTTTTGTCTCTATACTAGCGGTAATATCGCGACCATAGTCATAGATACCCCTCCTATTTTTTTATGATTACTCCACTGCTAAGTGCTATGAATATAAACGTGACGTTACATTCTATAATAAAAGGGTCAACAAAAACATCCAAAAATGATTCAAATCAGACTAGTAATGGTAGCATTTTATTTTAATAGGTATAGGTAAGTATATGTAAGTCAATAGGCAAGCAAAATGTGGCTGCTTGTTGTACCCATCTCAGAGACAAATATATTTTCGTAGGAGGTAAAACACGACGGTCTTTCCCTTACAGGAATGCTCTGACCTCTAAGCCACAGAACCTCTGCCCGAAACCATTCAAATTCTTCTATACATTTTTTTTTATTTTTTTATATAGGATATTAGTCCCGGGTCCTTTAAGCGGGGCGTGAAAAAGCATATGATGAGCCCGTCAAACTGAGTGTCACCATTGTCACACGGTATGTGTAAGTAATGGTGACCCTCTTTTCTGGGACTTTGCCTTCAGCTTACCATCAGGCAAGGTGAAGTCCAATTGACGTGTCCTATATAAAAAAAAATACATATATCCATCTTACGGCGACGGTTGCACTTAACCTTAATCTACCGACATTCGTACGAATTATCGGAAACAATGAATGAAGTTGCAATCATTTCTAAACATTAGTTTATTGATGGCTCTGCTCAAACTATTGAATGAAATTTTAAAGGATTTAGTATACTAGCTATGTATTCAAATCGATTAATATAGAAAAATTGAATTGGTACTTCTATATCTTAGTTCTTCTATAACTTAATTAATTTGAATAGTTAGCATACTAAATACTTTTGAATATAATTCAATATCCCTTCAACTGTTTCATCTCGGTGAGAGTTACCAGCCTTTGTGATTAAATTAATTAAAAGTACATTACAATATGCCACGATACGGTCAGTACGTGCGAACAATGGACGTGTGTGTCCTGTTAACCTTAGCACTGCGGTTCTGCTGTGCTGGTCTTTGGGGAGAGCATTCACTATTCAGTGCACGCTTTTTTTATGTCGGTCACATGAATATGACCTCACCTTGCCTGGTGGTTAGTTAGAGTCTCAAGAGGTGTCTGGATATGTGTTACTCAATCGCGTTCAAAAGCCACAACGGATATGGCTGACATTTGATACAAGGTTCAACTAATCCCACCATCTCCTTTCCTACATAGGACAACACGTGCAGGCCTTAGATGTCACCCTCACACTGTGCAGAATATACGAGCAAGAACCAAGCGGTTCGGAGACTCTTTTCTTTGCCGCACCACCAAGACCTGGAATTCATTACCAGTACACGTGTTTCCTTCTTCCTACAGTCCCGGGGCCTTTAAGCGGGGCGTGAAAAAGCATCTGATGAGGCCGCCAAGCTGAGTGCCACCATTGTAACACTTAGTGTCTGTAATGGTGACCCTCTTTCCTGAGACTTTGCCTTTAGCTTACCATCAGGCGAGGTGAGGTCATGTTGGCGTGTCCTATACATATAAAAAAAGAAACAAGGATCGGTTATAGTATTGAATAATGCATTTTTTTGTAAGAGGTAGGACATGATAGTATTTCCGTCACAATTAAGACTGGGGACTGACCAACTGGGGAAGTACCTCCACCGGCAGAGGAGACGGCCTTACGATCCATAGGTCTCGGTTTCGAATCCTGGCTATTACAGTACCGACGTGAACCCACTCCTAACAAAAGCAATTTAGATTGGAGGGGTTGGAGGGAATATTAGTAATTACGGTTCTGATATTATTTTTTTTAAATTAATAACTTCGTGTTGTGTTCCCAGTGGAGAGTAGGGTAGCCAGAGCTCACCGGAGAGTCTGTGCAGTCAGTGAGAAGACTAAAGGCTTGTCCTGCTTTGTCTTCTACACTGATGGCACAGAAACTCTTGTGCTTACAGTGTTAGCAGCGCGAGTGTGACTCCTCTGGTGTTACACACGTTCATAGCCTACGGTAACCACTTTCCATCAGGTAGGCGGTGTGCTTGTCTGCCAGCTAAGTGATATAAAAAAATGCATAGATACTACTTTTTATTACTGGAATAGGTACCTACCGAATGGTGGCGAGAACGGAAAAATTCCTCGCGAATGGAGCCGCGGACAACAGCTACTATATTTTTAGTAGTAATTGTACGAAAAAGTAACTGTCTATTTGCTTTAGTCGCATTATGTCCAATTCGCAAAATGTCCAGCGGGCTCAAATTGTCCAATTCTCACAACGTCCAATTCTTAGAATGTCCAATTTGTAAAATAGGAGTTGTGCTTGATTACGGGAGGCGTTTTTAACGCTTAAGTCTCATAACGTTATTAAACCATAAATCGCGCGCCCCGACACGGCGGTGTTAGGTATCTTGTGTAATGCAAGAAGAAATAGGAGCCCCGCGAAGCGGGGCTCCGTTGACATAGCTCACATATCCATATACTCACACACAACAATATATAAATACACGTTTAGAAAATAAAACACTTCTCGTAATCAAGCAGGATCCCTAATTAGGAACTGGACCAATTGCGAATTGGACCAATTGCGAACTGGACCAACTGCGAACTGGACCAATTGCGAACTGGACCTATTGAGAATTGGACAGTTGGACATTTTGCGAATTGGACATAATGCGACTAAAGGGTCTATTTGTCTATCTGATTATTCTCGTAAACCACTCCAGCTAACAAAATGATTGTGTTAGAAGACCCCATTTCAGTAGTAGTAAAGAAATCGGACAGAGGCTCATCGAGGCAACCGGTGACACTCGTTCCGGGTCGTTCCTGGTCCAAAGGCTGTCCATCGCCATCCAACGTGGCAACGCAGCAAGTGTTATGGGCACTTTTGCACCGGGAGCGATCAGGGGCGGGTTATTTGATTAGTACATAGACTAAGCATTGCTTGTTGTACCATTTTGACATATTGTATTAAAATGATTCAAATTTCAGTAGTACGAGAATACATAATTATATTAATATTGTTGAATGAAATTTTAAAACATTTAGTAAGGTAACTATTCAAAACAATGAAGATAGCTTCATTTATATATAAGATAGATAAAGATAGCTTGGATGGCATCAGGCGTGGTACGGTGACTTAGTCAGTGGTCAGAACATTCCCCCTGTAAGGGAAAGATATAATATTAGTCCTATGTGCAATCGACAATGGAGATACGATTGTACTTCTTCTGATATATAAAATTCTCGTGTCGCGGTGTTTGTGGTTAAACTCCTCCGAAACGGCTTGACCGATTCTCATGAAATTTTGTGAGCATATTGGGTAGGTCTGAGAATCGGACAACATCTATTCCCTAAATGATAAGGGTTATCCACCCTTAACATTATATGGCAAAACAACGTTTGCCGAGTCAGCTAGTTTTCATATAAATTTTGTATGTATAGTAGTAACCGTATATCTTTTGTCGACTGTACACTTTTTTTTTTTCACGTGCGAAAAATCCCCAAGGGTACCTCCACTATCGGAGCCGGTGGGAGAGGTTATGTCGGACTCAAACCGACCAAAACGCACGACGCCTGTGTGTCGTTTTTGGTTGTCGAAGGTGAGGTTAACAGGCATATTCCTCGCACCCCGACCGACCCAGGGCCATCTCTCTCGATCTGGACCTCTCCTCGGGTGTAGGTCCCAAACTCGTCCCTGGAAATGGAGAGGCGTTCGAGGCGCAGGGTGACAGGCGGCTCCGACTGTACACTAGTCAAGAAGATCATTATCTTTAATGTGAAAATGTATGCGTACATATATACCTACTTATCATCTATACGTATATACCGCGGTAGCCTTGTGGTATGGGTAATGGACTGCTGAGACGAGGTCTCGGTTTCGATCACAGGT
This sequence comes from Eilema griseolum, assembly GCA_963662185.1. NCBI lineage: Eukaryota > Metazoa > Arthropoda > Insecta > Lepidoptera > Erebidae > Eilema > Eilema griseolum. The sequence continues at coordinate 4,467,745 of OY759232.1, forward strand.
TTTACCATGGCACACACCAATGACTTTTCCATGCTTTTCGAAGTTATGTGTGTATTTATCGCAGGTTTATAAGTGCCCGGTTAATGGCAATAGGCTCGCCACCTATTACATTGGAACCTAAACATAAATTGGCGAAATATGGGTGCTACCACCTCTGCTTGCCCCTTCGGGGATATAGGCGTGAGTTTATGTTATGTTATGTTTATCATCTCCCTGGCCGTGTGCAGGTAATTGGTTACTGAATTGGGTTTGATTGAACGATCTAATATTAAAAGTTCTAAGTAGATAATACTCATACTTACTTCAGACATCGTCAGTACCAATTAAAAAACCATAATGAACCAGTGATATCGTACCTGCTACTCATATAACAGTATTGAAATCTGTTAATAATTACTGTTGCCCCACTTAATATGATCGTTATAAGAAATGTTAATTAAAACATATATTGTTATATTGATATCCATATATTTAATTATAATTGATATAATTTTAATTAAAGTCTACTTATAAAATTTAATTTCAAAAGTAATGAGCCTTTTGGGATGTAAATAGTACATCAAAAAGTTATAATTAATTTGTATATTAAACCCTATTGCCCGCAGCTCAACACGTGTGAAACACTTTTTTCTGTGCAATTTTCTTTTCTTAAGAACCGTCTACAAAATATCACAAAACTTTAAGAAAGATGATTTATCTATGAGTAAAGTCACAGAATACATAAAGGTGTAAAGTTTTTTTTTATACTACTTAGGTGGCAGACAAGCACACGCCTCACGCAAGTGGTTACCGTGGTCTAAATACGTGTGTAACACCAGAGGAGCCACACTCGCGCTGCCGACCCTGTAAGCACAGAGTTTCTGTTCCGTCAGTGTAGAAGACAAAGCAGGACAAGCGTTTAGTCATCCCACTGACAGCACGAATTCTGCAGTAAGCTCTGGCTACCCTACTCACCGCCAGGAACACAACACGAAGTTATTATGGCCGCGGTATTCTGTAGGGCGGAGGTACTTCCCCAGCCGGACTGTTCAATTAAGCAGAAATACCGCCGTGTCCTACCTCCTAGAAAAATTGTTCTCAAGTTATGATATAGTGATTGTAGATAACTAACTATCGCCCGCAGGTCTGTCTACGCCCACGTAGGCACCTACTGATCACTTGCCTGAGGCGAATGGAACCTGTAAATATTCCTGTATTAAAAAGTAACCAATGATCCAGTTTCAGATCTCTGTACCAAGTTACATCCAGATTCGTTCACCATTATTTGCATGAAAGAGTAACTTCACCGATAAATCCATTCTGGACTTGGACTTGGTTTTTCACAACACATGGACTTCCAGTGTGAAGATCAGTTATCAAATATTTTCAAGTGTCATGAATTAATTTCTATAAAAGTTTCATGTTTCAAATGTTTCATTTTTCAAATGTTTTATGTTTCAAATATTTCATGTTTCAAATGTTTCAATTTTCATTCATCCATCCATCGTTACAAACAGATTAATATATTGCCCGGTTCCGAAAGGCGGCGCGGGAGCGGGGTCACGATCCCGATCCCGAAGAAATTCGGGCCGTGAGATCCCGGCTCCACAGGGAAATGGTGGCGGAATGGGAGCTACGACTTGGGCGACCAGGCGCAGGGCGCGCCGTAGTAGCGGCGGTAAGACCCATCATGGGGGAGTGGCTAGAGAGGCCAGACGGCAGCCTCTCGTACCGTCTGACGCAGATGATCACCGAGCACGGGTGCTTCGGAAAGGATCTGCGTCGGATGGAGAAAGAGCCAACGTCCGAGTGCCATCACTGCGACGCGAGCGAGGACTCAGGTCCGCACACGCTCACCGAGTGTCCGGCGTGGGAGACTTGGAGCTTGGGAGTGAGAGTTCTCACGCTCTCCACCTTGCTCGCGGCGATGGTCCGCTGCGCGGATGCGTGGGCGGCCGGCGCCTCCTTCTGCGAGCAAGTAATGCTCGTGAAGGGGGAGGCGGGGCGGGAGCGGCAGCGGGAGCGACGAAGGATCGCAAGCCAAGCTGCCCGCGTACGAAGGCAAATCGGGCGTCGGAGGTCGATGAACGACCTCCGCCCCCCATGAGCGTCGGCCAGGTGGAGCTGCCTGTCACCCTGGCAGAAGCAGGCCAAGGTCACACTAATGAAATAAATGCTATAAAATGGGATCCTCAAGGACAATTATTAGCTTCTGGTTCAGATGACATGACATTGAAGGTCTGGTCAATGAAACAAGACACGTGTGTGCATGACTTACGAGCACATTCCAAGGAAATTTATACAATTAAGTGGTCACCCACTGGACCTGGAACACAGAACCCAAATATGAATCTTACTTTAGCCAGCGCTTCATTTGATTCCACTGCAAGATTGTAGGATGTAGAGAGAGGAGTCTGTATTCATACAATGACAAATCACACTGAACCAGTGTACAGTGTGGCATTCTCTCCTGATGGGAAGTTCTTAGCTAGTGGTTCATTTGACAAATATGTGCACGTTTGGTGTACACAAACAGGAGAACTTGTTCATTCATATCAAAGCTCAGGAAGCATTTACGAAGTGTGTTGGAACTCTCGCGGTACAAAGATCGGCGCTGGTACTAGTGACGGGAGTGTTTTTGTCTTAGATTTGCGTAATCTATAAATAAAATAAGTTATATGTTTTAAAGTCTCCCTAACGGCTGATAGTCACCAGCTTCTTAGAATATCAGTTGTATGTAAATTCAACCATAAAAAGATCTTCTTTCTTTCACTGGTGGTAGAGATTTGACGGCACAAATTTGTCACAAATTTCGACCGGGTTGGTACCACCGTGCAATATTGCGAAAAACCCTTCATAGTAATTCAATTTCGGTTGGATTGCGTTCAGGGATCAGCAAATGCATAGCCGGGTAGGGGTGATGGTGGTCGCAGCACTAGTGGGACCAGTGGGTCTTGGCGTAGTCTAGTGAGGATGGTGCGGGGCGACGCGCCGGTCAGGGAGACCCGTAGAAACGGTGGTGCCGCTGGCCGCCCGCGGTATAGTACAGAGGCCCAACTGGGACTAACCACCCTGGAAGGCTGCCTCACCAGACCGCGCATAATCCCGGTATGGCTCGTCGTGCCGGTTGGTGACCGGAAGTGGGGGCCAGGCGACCATATTCGGGGGGGTACGGGGGCCCTTCCGTACGGCGTGTCGGCTCACGCCATGCCTCATAATCATAGACAAAACCAATATCCCGCACTTTGTCACGCGGTGCTGCGACGACAATCACCTCTTTTTTTCACGCCCTTTTCTCCTTTTCATCATGGCAGCGCATTTAAGAGTATTGGGCAACACAGCGGCTCTACAGACTCCCACAAGCTCGCTATTTGAGGTGGAGTCCACTAACATCTGTGGACTCCATGCGAACCTCAACGCCGTCCACCAACACCTTGAGACGGCGAAACCAGATATGCTCTTTCTCACGGAGACACAAATAGGCCGCCCTGATGACACGACCTACTTGCTTTACCCCGGCTATGTTATCGAGGAAAATTTCCGTGCAAAAGCCGGGGTGTGCGTGTTTGTTAGGGCGGATGTTTGTTGTCGCCGTTTGCGCTGCCTTGAGGACCCATCCTTTTCAACCCTATGGGTACACGTAGACCATGGCTCTACGAGTCAGATCTATGTGTGCCTCTACCGTTCCCATACAGGAGATGCTGAGACAACTCGACTCTTTGAATATCTGAGTCAGGCGGCAGATGATGCGCAGGAACGGTTTCCGAACGCCGAAGTGGTATTTTTGGGGGACTTTAACGCCCACCACGAAACCTGGTTGGGCTCCTCCAAAACAGACCATGCGGGAAGAGCCGCCCATGCATTTGCTCTGGCGCATGGCCTGACCCAATTGGTACACGAGGTCACTAGAATACCAAGAAGGTCGGGCCTAGCACCCTCTCTGCTAGACCTTCTGCTGACGAGTCTCCCAGACCTGTACAGTGTTTCGGTACAAGCCGCTTTAGGCAATTCCGACCACTGTCTGGTCTGCTCCAAGGTGCCAATTATAGCGCCTTCACGACCCGTGCAGGGGAAGCGGCGTCTCTGGCACTACTCGTCAGCAGATTGGGATGGGCTGCGCAACTATTTTGCGTCCATCCCGTGGGTTGAACGCTGCTTTGAAGGTAAGAAACCCTCGGATTGTGCTACTGCTGTTGCCGGTGAGATCGGTCTGGGTATGGAATACTATATTCCGTACACTGATGTCACCGGTGCCCGAGGAGTGCGCCCTTGGTTCGGGCGCGAGTGTGCGGGGGCTGTTGATCAAAAGCAGTCCGCGTATCGCGCTTGGGTAAGGGCGCGTGCCACGCACGATCCCAATGTGAGCCACTTCAAGGCGGCGTACAACAGAGCCACAAAGGTCTGCAAGAGGGCTTACGTCAAAGCGGATGCCCTGCGCATTGCGCGGCTTGGTCAAGAGCTAGTGGCACATCCCACGGGCAGCCGTGGATACTGGCGACTGGCCAAAGCCGTGCAGGCCAACTTCTGTCAGCCTTCGCTGCCACCGCTGCGCTACCCTGATGGATCCCTGGCCCATGGACCGCAAGAGAAAGCCAATATGCTAGTAAATCTCTTTGCGGCCAATTCCCGAGTCGATGATTGCGGTATACAGCCGCCGACACTACCCAATGGTGACCACGTAATGCCTGAAATACGTATCAGGCAATGCGATGTTCGTGCGGTGCTTCAATCACTCGATGTCCGGAAAGCCAGTGGCCCGGATGGTATTCCAGCGGTGGTCTTACAAAAATGTGCAGCGGAGTTGTCTCCGATGCTTACGCGGCTGTACCGACTGTCCTACAGCTCGGGTACAGTGCCTTCGGCTTGGAAAGAGGCGAATGTACAGCCGATCCCCAAGAAGGGGGATCGCTCAGAGCCAGCCAACTATCGACCCATAGCCGTCACCTCAGTGCTGTGCAAGGTCTTCGAGCACATCATCAACAAACAGCTCATGCGTCACCTAGAGGATCACTCCTTAATTAATGACCGGCAATATGGCTTCAGGCCGAAACGGTCAACGGGTGATCTTCTAGCATACGTTACCCATCTTTGGGGTGAGGCTATGGACAAGCACGGCGAATCACTGGCAATTAGTCTTGATATCGCCAAAGCTTTCGATAGAGTCTGGCACAAATCGCTTCTCTCCAAGCTACCAGCCTTTGGTCTGCCTCCTAGACTGTGCAACTGGATTGCTAGTTTCCTGCAGGAGCGCCGTATCCGCGTCCTCTGTGATGGACGGGCTTCGGAGTTCTTGCAAATAAATGCTGGCGTACCGCAGGGGTCTGTATTATCTCCCACTCTCTTTCTTCTGCATATCAACGACATGCTGTCCACCGGCAGCATACATTGCTATGCAGACGATAGCACCGTACACGGGAGTTATCACGGACAACCTGCGGCCAAACAGTCTGATATCGTGGAAAAAAGACAGCTTCTTGTCACTGAACTGGACCGGATCTTGAATCACATTTCTCAATGGGGCTCCGAGAACATGGTCGAGTTCAATGCCAAGAAGACGCAGGCTTGTGCGTTCACAGCAAAGGTATCTTCTTTCCTTCCCCTTCCCACTCTTCAGAGCACGCCACTTCCACTGCAGGACAATCTCTATATCCTAGGCATGGATATTCGCTGCAAACTGAATAACAGAAATTACATCGAGAGCATCATCAAAACAGCCTCGCGGAAACTCGGACTCCTAAACAAAGTGAGACGTTTTTTCACGCCGGAGCAGCGGTGTCTTCTCTATAAGACACAAATTCGCTCCTGCGTGGAATACTGCTCGCATCTCTGGGATGGCTCCGCGAAATACCTACTAGATGCTCTCGACAGGTTGCAGCGACGCGCGGTCCGAATTATTGGGAACCCTGAGGTCACGAACACCCTCGAGCCTTTGCAGATGCGTAGAGATATTGCTTCCTTGGCTGTATTTTACCGTCTCTACCACGGTGAGTGTTCTGACGAGCTCTTCCAACTAATCCCACCATCTCCTTTCCTACATAGGACAACACGTGCAGGCCTTAGATGTCACCCTCACACTGTGCAGAATATACGAGCAAGAACCAAGCGGTTCGGAGACTCTTTTCTTTGCCGCACCACCAAGACCTGGAATTCATTACCAGCACACGTGTTTCCTTCTTCCTACAGTCCCGGGGCCTTTAAGCGGGGCGTGAAAAAGCATCTGATGAGGCCGCCAAGCTGAGTGCCACCATTGTAGCACTTAGTGTCTGTAATGGTGACCCTCTTTCCTGAGACTTTGCCTTTAGCTTACCATCAGGCGAGGTGAGGTCAAGTTGGCGTGTCGTATATAAAAAAAAAAAAAAAAAAAAAAATCTGAAAATGTAGATAATATTGTCCTGTCGCGTGTCGATAAAACGAAATTTAATAAATTAGCATTTTACCGTTATATAGTGCTAACATAGTGTGGACCTACGAGTATAAAATGAAAATCTGGAAGAGCCATGAGTGAGAAACTCTATCATAGAAAGTTTAGGACAAAGCACCCTGTGCTAACAAGGAGTTTGTTTACTAGCTATGACCATATCCTTTCACCACCATATGCATGCAGGTCCAACTCAAGGAACGGTTTGGTATTCTTAAGTTCATTGTTGTTAAAATAGTCACGCTATGGGGATGTCGATAGAGGACCATCAAGCGATATCTTTATATGTCGTATAGAATTTAATGCCCAAGAGTAAGAATATAATACCCGAGGGGGTAGCCGCACTAAAAAAAGTAAGGATATAGTACGAATCTGAACATTCAATCCTCGGCAAATGCTCGTTGGTGCATTAAAGTGAAAAAGAGATCAATCTCGAGAGGCAGCCTGTATCCTACGGAATAGCCCGGCCAAATGACAGCGTCATCCTTGATGAGCATCTTTCCTTCTAGAGCCTCCTTCCTTGTTAGATCGTCTTCACATCTCAATGAACTCTAGTATACAGCTGAGGGCAGTGAAATCGACAAGAAGTATATAGCTTATGTTCAGTCTATAATTACATGTCCTAGCATAGTAGGTATTTATAAGTACAAACTAGGGCCCACAACATGATCCAACCATTTACAATAGCATAGTGGTAAGTACGTAATAACAAGCTTCACATCAAACCTTAGTTACTTTGACTCTGCTTTAACTCACCCTAAGTTGCGGCTGTCATACTTAGAGCCTGAAGTCACGCATACCGACATACTCAATACCTATAGTTCTATTCGACACAGCGACTAACAGATCTGGAAGCAAAAGTGGGTAATTGTAATACAGTTTACAATTTATTATTATTATAGTTAATAAGTGTAAATAATATGTATAACAAGAACTTTTAATGTTGATAACTGCCAATAAGGATGTTTGGCATGTTTCATGAATAATATTTGAAAAAATAATTGATAATTTTCAATGTTATTTATATACAAATTTAAGGCAAACATATATCCTGCCAGTTGTCTAATTCGTAAATTAATTATTAATCAATATAAACAAGAAGAAATAGGTATCTAAGTATTGTAATCATCCAAATAGTGTGTATTTGCCATAGTTATAGCTTTATTTACATGTTAGAATACAAAAAAATAACCACATTAATGATATTGTACATTTTATATTTGTTAGCAGTACTCTTTTAACTGACAAACAGAAAATATAGAAATCACTGAGATGATGTGTAGTGCAATTTTGCTGTAGGTATTATTTACAAGATGTTTACATTCTGTCTATTACAATTATAATAATTGTATTGTGTCATATTAGGAATATATTTTAGAAAAATAAAAGTCTGTGCTTTATATATATATATATGGCGGTGGCGCGCCTGGCGCGCCTCCCCGTTTCCGGGGTCCAGTTGGGGACTCTGTAGTCCCCACACCCGAGACGAGGGCCAGATCGCGAGTGATGGCCCTGGGTCGGCCGGGGTGCGAGGGATATACCTGTCAACCTCACCTTCGGCAACCAAAACGACCCACAGGCGGCGTGCGTTTTAGTCAGTTCGAGTCCGACATAACCTCCTCCACCGGCTCCGGTGGGGAGGTATCCGTGGGGATTTTGCGCACGTAAAAAAAAAAAGATTAATATATTGCTAGAGAGTTACAAATCTATAATATACCTCCTACAAAGTAAGAATAGTACTTATAAAGTGTCTACTTTTTTGAAGTTCGTTAAATACATAGTAGATGTAGTGAAGGTACCTTGTAATCTGTTATTTTGTCGCTGTTCTTTATGGGTACCTACGTCATTGGTAACTTTATCAGACATTTTATCTAACAACAATAGTTAAACATATAAATTCTACATCTTAAAACACCAACGAATGTTTTATAGAATGCCACGAGCTCTGTCGATCCTCTTTTTGTACCTGGAGGCGCGGTGCCCAGGCGCGTCTTATCTGCGGTCACGATCTATCGTGATACAATAAACTTTTTTTTACCCTGCTACGGATTAGTAGATTTCGTAAGTATTAGAAATGTATCTACAGGTTGATGCTTTTTCGTAGCTTCAATCTCACAAACAAACATACTGTTACGACCGCCGCGCCGTCGATATCTCGAAAACTAATAATCGAATCTTCAAGAAATAAAAACGCATTGTTAGTGACGAGGCACTCTACTGATTGGCATAGAAAAATCTAGAATCGTCAACGAAAAGTCACAACCTACCTACGGGTACCTACACTCTCAAATATAAACAAACAATAGGTAAATATCGAGAATGTACTCGAAGGTCAGCGACGGCGGCAAGATCAAAGGAATAGGTATTTATCGCTCGCGAACTTTCTAGATAATTCGATCCTCCTAATTGAGAGGTATAAAAACATGCTCGCGTAGCGACACGATTCATTCAGTCTTTGAGATCGATAACGAACACAGCGAACTTAAGCGACCCAAGAAGATTCTACCTGCGACCTGAGCAACGACTGTGGACCACTGTGAACTACTGAGCGACTGGAACTGTTGAAGAGTACTGTGTGTACTAGTGATTAAATTGTCTAGTTTGTGGTGAGCTAATAAATCTCTTCGTTGAGTAAACGGCATTTAATTGTACCCCGTGCACGTAACAATACGAAAGTGGTTAACGTGCTATATGAACGCTTGAAATGCGCAAATTTTTAGCGCTACAGAACTACAGAACTACAGAAGAGAAAGGGAGTCAGTGGTGAACGGGTATGAAACAAAGGAAAGGAAATAAGAGCTGGAATTCTCTCACAAACCATACAAAATTTCCCCAACCTGGAGTGGTAAGATGGTATCTATTGAATGAAATTCTATGGATTTAGTACGCTAACTAGTCAAAATCGATTAAAATAGATAATAATTAAAAGGGTCCAGGTGAGATTCGAACCCGCGATCTTTCCCTTACAGGAGGAACGCTCTGACCGCTAAGCCACCGAACCTTCGCCCGAAACCAACCAAATTCTTCTATACATATATCCGTCTGACGGCGACGTTGGGAGACATCTACCGATATTCGTACGAACTATCACAACCAATGAATGATGTTGCAATCATTTTTAAACATTGATTTTTGATGACTCCGCTCAAACTATTGAATGAAATTTTAAGCATTTAGTATCCTAACTATTCATAATCAACTAATCGAAGATGGTACTACTTACTACTAAGCCGCGTGGTTCCCGGCAGAGTAGAATTTGGACCACCCCATCTCTTCCCATGCGGTGTCGTACAAGGCGACTAAGTGATAAGACTGTTTACCATCAGACAGATATATACAGTCCAGTCTCAGCCAGAGATGCATGGCTCAAGGCAACAATAGTGCCCGGAAAACGGCAATAGGCTCACCCCCTATTACGTGGGACCGGATACAATGATTGGTGAAATGTGTGTGTTAATTCACCTCTGCCTAACTCTCCGGGATAAAGATGTGATTATATGTATGTAAAAGCTCCATTAGTTCACGAGTATACCAATTAATACATACTCAGATTATTATTATTCTATCCCCGCTTAGTGCAAATATTTGTATGCATGAATATGGGTATTACGTGGGACCGAATACAGTAAGGGTAGAATGTGGGTATTAATTCACCTCTGCCTAACCCTCCGGGGATTAAGGCGTGATTATATGTATGTATCTACTTTAACTAACGTTACGTTACCTATGTAACAGGTTCATCCTAGTGTAGGTAGCATAGCCCATCATATTATAATTGTGAATATGACCAAATATACTGTGCTTAAATTGTATCACTATATAGCAATTATGTCAAAGATTTGTTTTGTTTGTGAAATAAAAAAATAAAAAATATCTTCATTAAAGCAGTCTCATTCATTCATCATCATTAGAATGAATGAATATGTATACCTTTAAGAGGGCACTGGAGAAAAAATTTATTTATTTGTTCGCATGAACGTATATTCCCGAAAACCTAAGCGCACTTATGTCGCCTTGTAGGGCTATACCAACCGTAAAATATAAGGTTTCATATAGCCCATAGGAACCAGCCTATAATCGTCAATTTATAATATAACTGTCGAATAGAGAAAATCAATCACCGTGAAATTTCATGAACTATTGTATTACGAAATCAGCCTGTACATAGATCACGTTATAAATAATACTCAGTGAAGTAATTTCTCGCTCGGTGTGCCCCGACCGGGGTTCTTTGTCACTAGATTGCCAATTACAGCTGTATTATAAACTGTCAGGTTTTGTCATGATTATAGAATACTGACCATTTTCTTTTTGCTGTGTCGTTCCCGGCAGAGCAGAATTAGGGCCACCCCATCTCTTCCCATGCGGTGTCGTACAAGGCGACTAAGGGATAGGGCTGTTTAATATCAGACAGATATATACAGCCCAGACTCAGCCCGGAACACGGTTATGGGCTCATCCCCTATTACGTGGGACCGAATACAATTATTGGTGAAATGTGGGTGGTTAATTCACCTCTGCCTGACCCTCCAGAGATAAAAGCGTGATTATATGTATGTATTTACCATTTTCCTTTTCGATGAATAGTGAGTTGTAGATTACAGCCTCTGTAACGCAGCGGTAGGCGACTACAGCGCAGCAGGTGCGGGTTCCTACACAGTGCAAATATTTGTGTGCATGAATAAGTGTAATTGCACTGCTCTGGATATTTCTGTGCCTCAGAGAGCTCGTTGATACAAACGAACACTATGGCAGTCGGTACGGATAGTTGGAGCCCTAACAAAGTCAAAAGTCAAAAATCATTTATTCTGCATAGACCTTTAAATCGGCACTTACAAAACGTCGATATAAAAAGAAATATGAAAGACTAGTTTAGCAAATGAAGCGGTTCGAAACGCAGCCCCGACCTGAGAAGACCCCGGCGGAAGAAACTCAGCGGGCGTTTTGTTTTTGGTCTATTTACTAAGTCTATTTAGTCTAACAAGTACGACTGGTTTAACTACAGACCTTCGAAATGACCGGAGGAAAGATGGCAGTCGCTTCACGGAAAATATCGAAGATCAGCCGCATCACAGTTAGACTGGAACGCCACCCCCAATTGAGTTGGAAAAATTCAGCTCAGATGGGTTCTCTACTCTGCCTCATAATTTGACTTATATTAACTCTTGCGGAAGCAACTACTGTCCTTTGTCTGCTCTATAGGTATCTGTGGGACAAGCAAAGACTAAAAATATCACCATTTTTATGTTTATACCAGAGACCAGCAGACAAGCACACGACCCACCTGATGGAAAATGGTAACGGTGGCCTGTGGACGTATGCAGCACTAGTTACATTCGTGCTTCCAACCCTGTGGATTAACGAACAAAACGTAGAAATGCGTTCAACTTTGTGTAGGTAGTTATTTGTAATACGTTTAGTGTACAGCAAATGCGTTTGAAGCAAAAAGTTATGAATGCGCTTGCGCAACGGAGATGGCGTGTCGAATGTTACAATACTGATATCCAAGCAAAAAGTGAATGTAAGGAAAATCGTGTAGGTATATACTTTTATGTATATAATCTCATACCTGTATAGCTAAAGCGCGGTAGCCTAGCGGTATGGGTAATGGACTGCTGAGACGAGGTCTCGGGTTCGATCCCAGGTTTCACTATGGCACACACTAATGACTTTTCAATGCTTTTCGAAGTTATGTGTGTATCTATCGCAGGTTTATAAGTGCCCGGTTAATGGCAATAGGCTCGCCACCTATTACATTGGGACCTAAATATAAACAGGCGAAATGTGGGTGCTAGCACCTCTGCCTATGTTATGTTATGTAAAGCTAAAAGGGTTAGGGGTTTACTACCTTTAACAGTATATATTCTACTATCCTATCATACTACTACAACCCTGTAGGAATTGCCCTTTTTTTATGAGCGCAAAATTTCCACGGATACCTACCACCCCCCCTACCGGAGCCGGTGGGAGAGGTTATGTCGGACTCGAACCAACCAAAACGCACGACGCCTGTGGGTCGTTTTTTGGTTGCCGAAGGTGAGGTTAACAGGCATATCCCTTGCACCCCGGCCGACTCAGTGCCATTTCTCTCGATCTGGCTCTCTCTTCGGGAGTAGGAATCGCCCTACACATACGTAGGTATGTCAATCAGATCGAAGGCATTTTAAAGAAAGGTCGTGTCAAGAGTAAGTACCCGAAACCGGCAACCATGTATGAAAACAAATTATAAAAGTAGAAGAAGTGGAAGATGTATGTCAGAATCGTATTAAGTGGAAACATGTGGTCTCTGCCTACCCCACTGGGAAAGAGGTGTGACTATGTGTATTTATTTATCATACTGCCTATTAATATTATAACTGTGAAATTATGTGATTATGTTTACATGTTTGTATGGTTGTTAGTTACTTAATCGTTTTTTTTTATACAACTTAGGTGGCAAACAAGCACACGGCCCACCTGATGGAAAGTGGTTACCATGACCTATAAACGTGTGCAACACCAGGGGATTTACACTCCTGCTACCGACCCTGTAAAAACGGAGAGTTTCTGTGCCGTCAGTCAGTCTTCCCACTGACAGCACGAAAACTCTGCAGTGAGCTCTGGCTACCCTACTCACCGCCGGTAATACAATACGAGGTTATTATAGCCGTGGTATTTTTTAGGGCGGAGGTACTTCCCCAGTTGGGACGCTCAGGACTGCTCAGTTGGGACGGGAATACCGTCGTGCCCTATATTATTTGAATGAAATGAAAATTGCACGTGTCTAGTTTACTTCTTGGAGTAATACATAGGGATACTTTCATCCTAGGAACATGTTCCTACAGGAAACAGGAATTACAAAATAACACCACACGTACGATACCGTAAACACCATTTTGTCGTTCATGTTTAGTTTTCGATATCCACGATTCACCAGTGTTCGTGGTCACGTACCTAATTGTGTCACGAATTTTGTTTTTATCTTCGCCAACCGGCCAGACTCTTCACAGGGCAGAATGAAAAATAAAACTCACCTAAAGAAACTGTACTACTTACCAAATAATTAAACCTCATGCCCTCATTATCCACCCAGCGTTTTCCCAGTTGCGTCTTTAGTAGGTACAGCCAGCTACAGATAGATTAACAAGCAAAGTAATCAAATTGATCTTAATACCTTGGTTTTCCACCCTTCCTGTAGACTGATTATTCTGATATATGTACACACCTTTGGTTCGAAAGAAAATACAATTTCAATCAATAAATACAATTGCAAATAGTTTAACTGGACTTGATTCAAAATTACAGAATACCGCGGCCATAATAACCTCGTGTTGTGTTCCCGGCGGTGAGTAGGGTAGCCAGAGTTCACTGGAGGGTTTTTGTGCTGTCAGTGGTAAGACCAAAAGCTTGTCCTGCTTTGTCTTTTACACTGACGGCACAGATACTCTCAATGCTTGCAGGGTTGGCAGCGCGAGTGTGACTCTCTTGGTTTTACACACGTCCATAGGCTACGGTGACCACTTGCCATCAGGTGGGCCGTGTGCTTGTCTGCCACCTAAGTGGTATAAAAAAATATTGGTACTAAGATCGCTTTGAGTAGTTTTGCTTGTGTAGATCGATCTGATGCTGTCCGTACGTTCGAACCCTAGGTCCGTTTATTGTTTTTAAATCGGATATCCATAGAATTTCAAGTATTACTCTCGCAATCAATAACTTAGGCTTGTATTCCAGAACAGTTCTCATTTTGCTCAGTTCTGAATCCACTCGCATAATGACATTAGAACTCTAGAGCATTAGAGCATGACAGCCTCCGTGGCATGCGGTACTGAACGCAGACGCTACGCAGCATGTGCGAATTCGATACCCGCGCAGTGCAAATATTTGTATGCATTGATCTGGTCGCGCCTCAGAGAGCACGTGAAGCCGTCATCGGTCCAGGTTGCCATACCAACATCTATGGCAGTCGTTACGGGTAGTTTGAGCCCTAAAAAGTTCAACAACTGCTCTAGCTGCAATGCTTCAATATCGCCTTTGGATTGTGGAGGTCAGATGACAGTCGCTTCAAGGAAAATATCAAAATTCAACCAAATCTGCAGTTAAACGCTAAGATGAAAAAGAATGACATTAGAGCTGTCATTTGTCGTCAGATCTAGTTATAAACCAAGATGCAGCATTGAGTATATTTCTGAAATGTGGGCTTTAATGTTTTTTTCATGATTTATAAGAGTACGAGAAGCCTCACCTTCCATTCGGTACTCTTTTTACTGTCTTCTCCTTCTCCATAGTAATAGAAATGCTATATTCACGCCTTTTGTGTTGCAAACCTACAAATACCACATCCATAATCAGTAGACTAAGTATGTAGCTATGTACTGCCTACTACATTGTTATAAAATTGTACACTATCGTATCTGTAAATAGGATATAGTTATTTGAAAGAAAGAAAAGAAAGGAAGAAAGAAAATGCGTTTATTAAACAAACACACACACACATAAATATAAAACATGCTTAACAATATACATACAATGTACAATAAAGAATTATCTATCTATCTATCTACATAATTATTAACAATATACATAATTATTCAAACAAAAAAAACAACAAACGCTCGCATACAGCTCGCTACGCAAAAAAATCTTGAATTTCTTAGGTTTCTGAACACAAAATAATAATTTTGGATTTCTTGACTGTTTGTCTGTGATGAACGTCGAGTTATCGTTGGCAGATTCAAAAATCTACCATATGTGCAATTGGTTATGTAGAACCGAAGATAATAACCAAATCTCGCGATGACTGACATCCATGCGAGCAAAACCAGGGGAATTCCCTAATCAAATATATGTACTTATAAAATTCTCGTGTCGCGGTGTTTGTAGTTAAACTCCTCCGAAACGGATTGACAGATTCTCATGAGATTTTGTGTGCATATTGGGTAGTTCTAAGAATCGGACAACATCTATTTTTCATCCCCTTATATATTAAGGGTAGTCCCACCCAAAATTTTTCTTTTTCTTTTTTTATGATACAGCATTAGAAAATACATACAACTCTGAATTTTCAACCCTCTACAATCAACCCCTGTATTTCCATCGCGATTTTTATCTTTCGATTATAAGTAAATCCCCGCATACTGCATGCCGTTATTTTTATTGAAGTAAAAAAATGTTTACTAAATATAAAATGCATGTCAAAACAACGTTTGCCGGGTCAGCTAGTATATTTATATAAAAAACAACCTCTTAAAGGTAGAAAAGAAACATTATGATCTATAATTATTCAACGATTCGGGACATTTCGCGATTAAATGATGGAACTTAATTTATCGTGAAACTAACTTAATGACAATCAAACAACTATATACTTACAATATTTGCATTCTAATCCATAAAATAATGAACAAAAAAGTCAACATCAACATAAGTATGATTAAGCGAAACCAAGTTGGGCGCACTTGCACTCGACGCGCAAGCTTCATTATTTTGCCTAAGATTCGAACAAATTACGGCCAGTCGGCGATATCATACGAAGGAGCGCGCCTTTTTAACAAGCTACCCTCGGACATCAAAAGAATTAACTCGTTGGATGTATTTAAGAAACAATTAGCCAAACAC
This sequence comes from Eilema griseolum, assembly GCA_963662185.1. NCBI lineage: Eukaryota > Metazoa > Arthropoda > Insecta > Lepidoptera > Erebidae > Eilema > Eilema griseolum. The sequence goes on from OY759232.1 coordinate 4,483,736, forward strand.
ATAATCTTAATGTACTGAACGTGTCTGTTTTTAGTGTGACAACGAATACTATTCTAGGAATTTGTAATTTATGTTCTCATGTAAGTGATGTAAAATATGTCTTTATGAGTATAAAATTCCTTAAACCTAAACCTAACTTACTATTTCTGCCGACGTTTCGGATGCGTCAAATTGTGACCACGGATGCTGCAACGCATCCGAAACGTCGGTAGAAATAGTAAGTTCCATCATTTAATCGCGAAAAGTCCCGAATTATTGTGTAATTATGAATAACATAACATAAAATACATAATTCACGCCTATATCCCCAAAGGGCAAACCCACATTCCGCCAGTTTATGTTTAGGTCCCAATGTAATAGGTGGCGAGCCTATTGCCATTAACTGGGCACTTATAAACCTCCGATAAATACACACATAACTTCGAAAAGCATCGAAAAGTCATTGGTGTGTGCCATGGAAAACCTGGGATCGAACCCGAGACCTTGTCTCAGCAGTCCATTAGCCATACCACTAAGCTACCGCGAATTCACACCGCAATAGTTTAAAAATAACATAATTATGATCTATGTTACCGTTATGGACTAAAGAAATCATGTAAGGCGAAATCTCTAAGCCTTTATTATTATTGTTTGCTTTTGATCTGACAATGGTTTGTTAGCTCACATTGTTCGATGGATTTAGTTCAAGTATGTATGTATTGTTAACGTGTTCTCCTAACCCCTGTATCGGACACTAATTTGACTCTTGCAATACATGTCGATGATCTATAGCGCGATAGCGGCGAAAGTGCCACTTCTGTCTTTATACAAATTTTTATGGCAATCGCTACGTTGTTTTATATCATCTTTGAGAATTACCAATATTCCTTCTAACCCGTCCTGCTAAGCTAAATTGCTTTAGAACTTATACTTGTGCCCAGATTCGAACTCGGGACTTCTCTATCGTAAGGCTGGCTTAATCACTACGCTTTCGACGCTTTGATATGATTTGATAATCATGGTGAACGGTAATTTAACACAGGTGAAGCCATTGACAACTACTAGTTTATTATAACAAAAATAAACTTCATAATAACTTCGTGTTGTGTTCCCGGCGCTGAGTAGAGTAGCCAGAGCTCACTGGTGAATTTGTGATGTCAGTGGGAAGACTAAAGGCTTGTCCTGCTTTGTCTTCTACACTGACGGCACTGAAACTCTGTGCTTACAGGGTCGGCAGCGCGAGTGTGGCACCTCTGGTGTTACAATCGTCCATAGGCCACGGTGACCACTTTCTATCAGGTGGGCCCTGTGCTTGTCGGCCACCTAAATAGTATAAAATATAAATATAGTATACATTCCCTACATTCTTGAACGCCTCTCTCCTTTCTACGCTACAATTCACGGCGTGTGAAACAGCGAGTCCACTAGAGCGAGACACACGCCTAGGAATTACTCACTAATAGCATAGTATTATTTCAAAACGATTTGTTCCATAAATGATGGTGCTTCGATTTGTGTTGTGGTATCATTTGGCTGATAAGAATCTCGTGGTCTTGGTACAAGGAACACTTAGAAATTCGTCGTGAGAATTTGTTTTGGGGGTATTCTTATATTAACACTTACGCCTGTATTGCCCTTAAAAGTTTATGGAGGTATATTTTACTCCCACGAACTGGACAGTGGTACTTAGTATTAATAATAAATAGGCGACGAACCCATTGCTGATTTGAAAGATGGGAAACTCAGCTATATTTATTTTACGTGCGAAAAATCCCCTCGGATACCTCCCGCCGGAGCCGGTGCGAGAGGTTATATCGGACTTGAACCGACTAAAACGCACGGTGCTTGTGCACGAAAACGGTGTAGGTCCTTGTTGGTTGCCAAAGGTGATGTTTACAGCCATATCTCTCGCACTCTCCCGGCCGACTCAGGGCCATCTCTCTCGGGTGTGGGGATTATAGAGTCCCCAGCTCGTCTCCAGAAACAAAGAGGCGCGCCGCCGCCGCTGCCTACATCTGCTAGAGTGGCTCCACCCGTCACCCCCAGGCCTGCACTCACGTTGGACAGAGGTCATGCATCGACCTCCAACGCTCGAGTTGCCTGCGATCCTTCGTCACTCCCGGTGCCAAACTCCGCTATATGTAGAAAGAGGAAACACTTACACGGATCAGTTATATTCTGTCACAACGAGTCAGAAGAAAAGTGAAAATAATGGCATAAGTGGCTAGTACAAAAAATGCAGTTTGGTCACATTGAATACCTTGACATTTTCACATATTGTATGTTACATATCAAGGACGAATTGTCAATATATCTAGTGTTGTTTCGCCGATATACGCCACAAATGACTGTTTACAATCCTACATACAGTGGTTGTCTGTACGACTTTTAGAATTGTCGTGCAGACGATGACATCTATCAGTGTATCATTGATAGATAGTGATTATATTACGAAACATACTCATACTTAAATAAATCTTATGAGACGTATGGTAAATGAAAGGCAATTATCGATTAATTAAGTCTTCACAAATCTTCGACACACATACTTACGGTAATGTCTTTTAATATTTGCCACAGAAGTCTGTCATAACTTGTTAATGAATTATTATTATGTTATATCGTACTCAGTGGAAGCATAAAGGTATAGCAGGCTGTATTGTTTTCTTTTTCATATAAGAAATATCAAAAATTGTTAACTAGGCTCCTGAAAGATCCTGTAACGATGAAGATGATGACACAGTTCCCAATTAGTAGGTTTATAGCCTGATTAGATTTTGCTATGCTTTTATGAAAACAGAAAATTAAAAATTAGAAAAAGGTTAACCCATGAACAAAATATAGGCGGAGGAGCGCGCACAATAAACACGAAATTATACGCACAAATCTGCGTCCGCGCAGGTTATTAGAATTAACATGCAATTGTCATTTTTGCACCTTGTCGATAACCCTATTGTAGTCCACTGCTGAACATAGACCTCTCCCAATGTTGGAAGGCTTTGGTCTACTGTTGCTACGCTGGCCAAACGGGTTAGTACATAGTTTTTAATTCGAGTTTTCCTCCCCTCGCAATGATATCGTTTGGTATTTTTCTGTTAGTCACCTCTTACGACACCCTTCGTATGAGATGGTGTGGTGATACTTGTATTCGTCACCACAGGGATGAACTTTGCATCATAATGAACTTCTATTTGCACATTGTAATATACATTGTGGAAATAGAGGTCAAAGAACAATAAACTAGTTTGTCGGTTTACTTTATTTTGACTGCTTCATTAAAAATTGTTCATAAAAAAAAATTGGTCATACCTAAATTATAGTTCAACTTGTTACATAGTCATAATGATTGTAATGCAGATTTTGTTTGTGATAGATTTTTTTTATTAGTTCCAAAATAAATAGAAAATTCCAAAAAATAATTTACAGACGGCGGAGAAAAAGTTTAAACTTGACTTAAAAAGTATTTCAAATACTCGATAAAGTTATATATTATTGTCAAAAAAATGTAAGCGAAACTATTAGATGGCTATCATGACTTTGAGTATTCCTCAAAGCCCCACGCTTATCAGCAAGCAGTGACACCCTGCCCTAGTTTTAGTGGCCACTACCGCAAACTGATAAGGAACTTAGTGTTTCTTTTATTTATAGTTCAATAACCGACGCGGTAAAACTGTAGAAACTATGAGTTTGATACTGTAAACATTGACGTCACCAGTATTCTTAATAAGAGGTGACAAGTTTTGGAAAAACCGATTGTAATAGTTACAAATTGTCTGTAAAGAACCAAGTGGTAAAGCACCTTTTATCTTTACTGCACCACAAAGACTTGGCATTCCTTACCAGCATAAATGCCTTCTTCCTACAGGAACTTTCTGTGTGTGGAGGCCGTCTTATCACATTTTATCTGCCCTGCCGTGATCATTATAAAAAAGAACATTAATTCTATAAGCTCGAACTTGACGCGGAGAAAATCATACATAAATGCATAAAACTAGTCAATCCAGGTCAATAAATAGAACATTTCACTTGGAAATAAACTGATACAAGTTCAAGTCCCGCCCTAGATGTTGACATTATCTAGTAGCCACTTGAAAACTCACAAACCAGTTTTTTAAAGTTAATATTAAGTGTGGTGGACCATACATCCCCTGTCAAATAAGCTCATTTTACATCGAAACCGCGACTCTATCCCCTATGATGTGTGAATTCACATAGTAAGGGTTATTGTGTTGAAGTTATTTTTAACGCTTGACTCAGGGTACAAACTCCCAGTATTAAAAATTACTTGAACAAATTAAAATTCAACTCTGAATTCTCAAAATTAAATAGCTAATATACTCATTGCGAAGTCCATTCTCAAACCCAAATAAACCTATGCTAATCGCGAAGCCCATGCTCGTAATAAATTTTAAATGTTATGTAACTATTCTCGCTCGCAAACTGTACATTTGTGACAAGGGTGTGTTAATTTAAAATTAGCAATTGTAAGTTAAGTACACTGAGAAAATTATGCAAACACAATTTTTTTACACAGACTAAGATAAGATCATTTATTTTATGTTTTATTTCGTTTGGGAGTACGCATAAATATATAATTATTTTCAGTTTGGACGCTATTCTCTCATATAACAAATATAAATCGATACTTTTGAGTTGTGTCACTATTCTTGCACCTTAAAACCGGTATGATGCCTATCTAACCGATAGATAATTTGAGTTATGGAACTATTCTTGCAAATCCCTTATAAACCATTAAAAATACTTTTGAAGTAACCATAAAACTAATATTACTTAGTACAAAAATATAGCGATGCTCTGCTTCTTTACAAGTCAGGCACAACTGATAGCTGGCATCATCCTCACTCTGTGCCCTCATCTCGTGACAAGTATTTTTCCTATCACTTAATTAATTATTGTACAAGAGATAAAATTATCTTATCACGCGTTTATCTTAACATATTAGGTACTAGGTTATTATAAGTTTATTTTAACATTTTTCCTAGGCGTGAGGCGGTGTGCGCGTGCGATCCTTCGTCCCGACGAGTCCTGATTGTTCCCAGCGCTTCCCGAACGCCCCACAGTTTCCTGGATCCGCAGTGATGATGAGGGGTTGGGAACTGTGCATATTGTGCTTTGCCCTCGGTCTTGGCACAGTGTTGGGACAAGGACCGGAAAAACGTAAGTTTTATTTACTTTTTACTAATAATTACGTAAAATTAATCATAATGATGATAAACCTATTTAATTGAGTAATTATGTCTATTTTGATCTCTTTGTAATGCATGCCATGATTATGTAACTTTGCATATAAGAAGCTGAAGCTGAAAGCAAAAGAGTTTTATCTCACAAGGCTCTACGTCCTATTCTATTTGAAGAATCATCTCTTATTATGAAAGACAGTCATAACTCTAAATCACAGAATATAAAGAAATTCCGAGAAAGCACAACCTGCAAGTAGCTGTCACTTTGTTCTTCGTTCAAAATTATGATAAATCTGTCACATGTTGTATGTGAACGTGATAATATGAGAGAGTTTAACGACACAAGTTGACTTCTGACTAGGTTTAAGGATACCTACTTTCTTGATTTATTCGAAAACTTATTTAGACCACAACCACAATTCCGTTGTCAAAAAATCTTGAATAACATTTCGCCACATATGACGTAAAGTATCGTAACTGTATTTGAACTTCAAAAGCACTTACGATACTTTACGGAGGAAGTGTCAGTTTTCAATTTCTTCGTGTTAGTGACGTGTTTGAGTACATTCAACGTGGAAGTTACGTAACACTTGCGATTATAAAATCGATGAAAAACGTGAGCGCGAATAAGTGAAATGCGATTGTCTTTGCAAAAGTAAAAGTCAACGTCGATAACCTTGTTTGACTTAATTGTTTTGAAACTTTATATTGGCGGTTCAAATTAATTAATTTATTTATTCACTGAAATCATTTCCGATTTACGCACGCTAAAAAAATATTAATGTTTCCTGAAGTTTTGTTACAATAAGTGTTGTCCGGGGTCCGCTATAACGCTATATCCGCTATATTATTAAAATGGAATCTTTGGTGGTAACCGGAATTCAATCAATTTAAATCAATTATCCTTTCTCAGTCCACTGCTGGACATAAGCCTGTCTCAATATTAGGAGGCTTTGGCCTACTATTAATTAATTGAAACTTACTTTAAAACTTGTAATTAAAATTCGTCGTTCTTAAAAATAATTGCAGGACTTAATTGAAATCGTTTCTTTGTACATACCTACAAACATACATTTATTATAGTCACGTTTTTTTTCCCTTTGGAGTAGACAGAGACAACATCTCTCCACTTGCTGCAATCCTGGACGCTATTTGTACTTGACGTAATATATGTACAAACGTTCAATCATCATTGGATGTTTATATAACCTCTCTATACATATAAAGAGGCTCACCTAATTATATTGCACGTCGTTCACAGATAGCAAACGCAAACATACAGGCAACCCGTTATCTACATAACACGTGTTTTAGTGTTCCGAAGTGCGACCTACTGATTTTTGACAAATATTCACCTACTTTTGATACCGTAATCACCTGTCGATCTTTCCAAATTCCTATATTTATTGCCTTCAGCAAGGTTCTTGCTGGGGAGGCAATTGAAGCCGCATGTCACCCGTAGTCAGGGGACCTACGAGGTCCATGGGTCAGTCATAATTACAAATGTATATATTCCGTACTTGTTGAAAGTGTTTCTAATACTACTTACCTATTCCACGCAATTTAACTTGCATAAACTTCACATTTAAAAACTCTTTCAGAAACCTACTATCAAGATAAAGCTCTTAAATACTGTCAAAAGGGAAACGCTTTATTTTGTTGTATTCTCTGTATATCCCTAAAAAATAACATAACATAACTCACGCCTATAATCCCCGAAGGGGTAGGCAGAGGTGGTAGCACCCACATTTGCACCCAATGTCGAGCCTATTGCCATTAACCGGGCACTTATGAACCTGCGATAAATACACACATAACATCGAAAAGCATCTAAAAGTCATTGGTGTGTGCCATGGTAAAACCTGGGATCGAACCCGAGACCTCGTCTCAGCAGTCCATTACCCATACCTCTAGGCTACCGCGGTTCATATCGCGTTATCCCTAAATGGTAAAATTGATAAAACTTGTTTAATATATTTTTTTATCCTATATATAATTGTGTGTCAGTAGGACACTTACCTTGAATACCAGCGTTCACTGATGTGGGCTAAGAACCCGCAACTGTGACTACGATAGTCTATATTTCGACGCGGGAAATAAGGGTATACATCAGTAATAAAATAAGTAGGTAATCTTAGGCAATTTTACACTCAAAACGACGTGCGGTTTTAGATTCGAGTCCAATATAACAGCCCCCGCCGGGCGACGGAGGCGTATTTGAAGAGATTTCCGCACGAAAAAAGAGGTATTGGATCTTGAATTGTAATATTTAAAAAAAACATAAACTCAAGCCTATATTCTCGAAGGGGTAGGCAGAGGTGATAGCACCACATTTCGCCAGTTTATGTTTAGTTTATACTGCCTTATGTTTAGGTTATATACCTTTTAATTGGCTATTTGACAAAAAAATACTGTCGAAACAGGATTACTTTAGTATAATACAATGAACTGCTAAAGATAATGTTTTTTACGACAAATGGTTTTAAAGATATTTGATTTTGAAAATTCAATTTCTCAAGCTGGCCGAAAACGCTCCATAGAAAATCGTACTTGCGAGTGACGTCACGCGCCAATTGCGCGTAGTGCAAATGTATGAAGTGCAAGAGAATATCGCACTTATCTCGTTGCACGTGCCGTTTACGAGTGTATAGTTCTTAATAAAAGTAACTTGAAATGTAATGAGGAATCTAAAAAGTTAAAAATTGCGACTGAATTTGATTGTTTATATCTTGAAGTCATAGTTTCAGTTGGGTTAGGTAATATATTTTTTTGCAAGGCAATATTTTCCATCAAAAATTAAGATATCAAGCGGTATTGGGCAGAATCGGACGACCCTCTCAAATAGCTTATTGCGCCCATATAGACTACCTGAGTACAAAGAAACAGGTGCGGACTCCATACAAGTGGCGTTTCCTGTCACTTGTCAATTTGTCACCGACATGACTAAAATCCTTCTAATGCCTCACCTTAAACACGATAAGTTAGTGACAAATGTAACTCCGAGAATGTACTCAATACATATATTAGCAACAGGTACCTTTTTTATACAACTTAGGTGGCAGACAAGCCCACGACCCACCTGATGGAAAGTGGTTACCGTGACCTATGAACGTGTGTAACACCAGATAAGTCTCACCCGTGCTGTCGACCCTGTAAGAACAGAGAGTTTCTGTGCCATCAGTGCAGAACACAAAATCAGGACAAGCCTTTGGTCTTCCCACTGACAGCACAAAACTCTCTAGAGCCTACTTACCGCCGGGAACACAACACGAGGTTATTATAGCCGTGGTATTCTGTAGGGTTGAGGTACTTCCCCAGTCGGATTGCTCAATTGGGACGGAAATATCGTCGTGTCCTACCTCCAACCTACCTATATAGAGAATTATTAAAAGTATCTAGGCAAGGACTTATACTGAGTGTTACCGTTTTTAATCCACGTTTTTCAACTCCACCCTGAATATATTTTCTGGTTTTAACCCAGACGTTATTCATTTTCTACCATGTTTTATGAGGTTTCAATCTTTTTCCATATTCTTCCCAAAATATTTTTCGATCTTAGAGTAGGCTAGACAAGTTCCAAAATAGATCTAAACTATTTTTTCTTTTATTTAAAAGAAAAAATTGTTTGTAATAATTAATTTAATTGTAATAGAATTGAACATATTCATAATTTACCTATAAATTACACGGTGAATAGAATCCACTTTATAAGTTACGTCAAAAGGAGATGATCATTTTAAGATTTTTATAATGCTGTCAAAGTGCGAAGTGGGCTATCAAAAGCATTTTTTTTTAATTTTTCTTCATCATGCACCTGCTCTTATCCCAACTTTATTTGGGGTCGGCGCAACATGTGTTCTTTTTCCATTCATCTCTAGTTGCAATCATCTCAACATTCACTCCCTCCTTAACCATATCATCATTCACACAGTCCACCTCATTTTAGGTCTCCCTCTCTCCTTGTAGCCACCCACTTCCATAGTTAGTGCCTTCCTTACAACATTACTTTCATCCCTACGATACAACGATTTCCTCATAGCTTTTCCGTGATTGGTGCTACTCTCAAACTCCCTCTAAAATATTCATACTTAAATTTAAAAAAAAAAAAAATTCTGTTTAAAATATAATAATGCTCATGCACATTTTTAACATTTGACGCTGACTGTTCATAAAATCTCCAATCACAATCTATCAGAACCGCCTACCAAATCAAACAACCATACAGAATTACAAAATATTATTCACAATAAGCAATATCTATCAATACGTCATTACGGCCAGCGGAAATAACTATGGCGACCGTTATGTGCCATTTGCAATACCAGGCGATTCGTCTCGAACAAGGTTCGAACCTGTACCGTCTCACTTCAACGCTTGCCAAACACGGAATTATCTATAAACAGCCGCATATAATTAGACTCACGCTTGACCGGCGAAATTGATTTTTTGTAACTTTTTTAGAATAAACTTGAACGATTTTGTTTAAGCCCTTTGGCTTTCGGGGATTTACGAGTATAAACATTAGATATATAGCATTATTTCTCAGAGGTTAGTGAGTGAGCTAAGCATGATGGAGGACGCGGGTTTTCTGTAAAGAAATATGCAAAAGCAGCACAAAATCTTAAATTTCCTAATAAAATATTAGCTCTTTACCTATAAAATTGCCGAAATTTTCTTACAGATTCATGAGTTCGTTATTCCTGCAATATATAAATAATGATAATAAAAAAATAAAAATGTAATATGTAAATATAACACCTGTACAGCTATTACCATTATTTATATTTTATTTGAAAGTTCATTTCAAGATTTTACAACACTGTAAACATAACATAACATAAACTCACGCCTATATGCCCGAAGGGGTAGGCAGAGGTGCAACCACCCACATTTCGCCAGTTTATTTTTAGGCCCCTACGGTGGCGAGCCTATTGCCATTAACCGGGCACTTATAAACCTGCAATAAATACACACATAACTTCGAAAAGCATCGAAAAGTCATTGGTATGTGCCATGGTAAAACCTGGGATCGAACCCGAGACCTCGTCTCAGCAGTCCATTACCACTAGGCTGTATATGCATACAACACTGTATTATTTCCATATGTTACGACCTATTATTGTACCTATATGTGAATATTTGTAAAGATGCTAAGATGCTTGGATATTTGTTACTCAATCACGCGTAAACCTTTGAACAGATTTTAATGAAAATTGGTTCACATAGATAGCCAATTTCCTTGGATACACGCATAAGATCATCATATAAGGATCTTCCTGAGAACTGATTCCTGTGTTGAACGAAAATGGAAAGAACTAAATGCAGACGAAGTCGCGGGTAACAGCTGGTCTGTAACTCTGTAATACCTGTCTGGTTAATGACAATAGGGTCGCTTACTATTATTACTTGGGGCCTTGAAATAATATTTGCCTGGGTTCGATCCCAGGTGTTACCATGGCACACACCAATGACTTTCCGATGCTTTTCGAAGTTATGTGTATATATATCGCAGGTTTATAAGTGCTCGGTTAATGGCAATAGGCTCGCCTCCTATTACATTGAGACCTATACATAAACTGGCGAAATGTGGGTGCTAGCACCTCTGCCTACCCCTTCGGGGATATAGGCGTGAGTTTATGTTATGTTGAAATAATAAATATATAGATATGTATATAATAAATACAAAATGAAAAATACAGCAAGGTTAAACATATTTACAGAAAAAATCGCTGTGACTGCAAGGTGACACAGAACGATTGTAGCTATTTGTCTCTGTTCGCCCTCATCAAGTGAGGAATGTTTTTGTTTAATACAAAATGGAAGATATTACTTATATGTGCAAAAACACATTGAGAAATTGTTGAGCGTCAGGTTACTGAACTGAACCTTGGGATGACATCTTGATGTACCGAGATAGCACACTTATTGCATACCAGATACAGTAGATCTCAGGCTAATATCTAATCAACCTCACCTTCGGCAACCAAAAACGACCCACAAACGTCGTGCATTTTAGTCGGTTGAGTCCTACATAACCTCTCCCACCGGCTCCGGTGGTGGGGGTATCTAAGGAGATTTTTCGAACATAAAAAAATATGGGGTTCTTTAAAAAGGCCATTAGAAGGTTTTTACCTACAGGGTCGGCAGCGCGAGTGTGATGCCCCTGGTTTTTTTTCCAAGAATCAATTTCATTTATTCAGTTTAGGCACACAAAAAGCACATATGAACGTCAAAATTTTACAATTAGGTATGTCAAGAAATTATATAAAAATATTTAATAATGTAAAAATAAACCATTGGAAAATGATTCTTTCGCTGGTTCGGTAGGTTAGTTCTACTGAGAAGATACCAGCAAGAAACTCTGCGAACTATATTAGAACTAGATTATTTTTCTTTTTTAAATTTGCTTTAGTTTACAATTTATTTTGTGCGAGCAAGCAAGAGACTTATGTTGACCACGCATTAACATCATTAAGATACTCATCTACTTTATAGTAACCTTTACTTATTAAAATTTTTTTCACTTCTATTTTAAATTTGGCATATTAATCAAATCCTGAGGAATTTTATTAAATATTTTTATACAGCTGCCTACAAATGAATCACCAACCTTGTGAAGCCTAAGCGTAAGCGCGAGTGTGACACGTCCATAGGCTTCCAACCTCTTTCCTTGTCTGCCACCAGCCCTCCTATCCGAGGCAAATTGGAGACATAGTAGTTGTGGAACTACTGTGTGTTCATCTTGCCTCGGATAGGTTATATTAGGTGTGGACCCAAGGGAGCCATTTAGATGGCCCTGAGTCAACCGAGGCATAAGAAATATACCACACGGCCCACTCCCACCCTCGGTAATTGATGACCCAAGATGGCATGTGGTTTTAGTCGGTTCGAGTCAGACATAACACTTTCCGGTGAGGGCTATCCGAGGAGATTTCTGCACTATAAAAAAAAGGGTAGAATAAAAATATACTACATACATACATACATATAATCACGCATGTTGCAGTCTTCCGGGCACTATTGTTAACTCAAGCCATGCATCTGAGGCTGAGTCTGGGCTGTATATATCTGTCTGATGTTAAACAGCCCTATACCTCAGTCGCCTTATACGACACCGCATGGGAAGAGATGGGGTGGTCCAAATTCTACTCTACCGGGAGCCACGCGGCTAAATACAAAAATATACTACACACAAAATCATTTACGTTAAGTACTGCCTTTTTACGATAGAAACATCTTATGCGGCTTTCTTGACAGCTGAATTTGCTGACAAAACGAGTTTTATTCACTTTGTGCTATATTTAAGCTTTCTTCTGTCGCGCACGGACGAGTAATAATCCACTTTAGGCATGCTCCACCGAAGCCGATGTTATGGATTAAATGAGAATGATGTTTGCTACCCAAAACGACATCGTCAAAAATAAATTTCAATTTATAGAGATTACACGGTAATCTCAATGGTAGAACGGACGTGAAAATTGCAGCAATACACATAAAATGATTGAGCTGAAACCTCTTTTGAGTGTTCAATTTATTTTTTATACAACATAGGTGGTAGGCAAACACGCGGCCCACCTGATGGATAGTGGTTACCGTGACCTATGAACGTGTGCAACACCAGGGGAGTCACGCCCTTGCTGCGAACTATGTAAGAACAGAGAGATTTTGTGCCGTCAGTACAGAAGACACAATAAGGACAAGCCACTGACAGCATAATAACTCTCCAGTGAGCTCTGGCTACCCTACTCACCGCCGGGAACACAACACGAGGATATTATAGCCGTTGTATTCTGTATGATGGAGGTACTTCCCCATTCGGACTGCTCAATTGGGACGTCATGTACGACCTTGGTACCGTGAAATACCAATAACAGATGTTTGAGAGGATTCATTTGAGCGCTAATTCTCGTTAGAATAGAATAATTTATTTTCTTCAAGAGTTTCTACTTGGGGCCCAGAGATCCGCTCTCCTTGATTTGACTGATAAATATGGTTTGTGACCTCCTAACCATAAGAGGAATGCTTGTGTCAGACCCTCATGTACATGCTTATAGGGGAGATTGTCTTTACCTCGAAGAACATACTAGAACGTATCAAATGTCATAAATTTAACATTTCGTTGACAGTCAAGTAAATAGTGGCTTCCTTTTCCTCTTCGGAAAGCGGAACATAGAAACCTGATAGGTACTAGTTTTTTGTTCTGTTTGACTCTATAAGTATTGAAAATTAATATGTACAATCAGTTGATCTCTTTGTAGTTATAAAGAGATATATCCAATTTAATCTTACAAAATGATGTATCCCTGCGAGTTTCACAGTATTTAGATAGATTTTTAATTAAGATTGTAAGTGTACAATATCACAGGAAATGCAGTGGGATACATAATCATTGCGCATTTACGCGCATACATGTAACTGTCAGGTTCGGTGGATACCATGTTTGTCACAAACTTTGGTTTGTTCATATTAGCACTCGCAGGAGTACATCATTTTATAAAATTAAATTGGATACATCTCTTCGTAGACTGTACACTTTGGTAAGTGTTTGTGGTGTTTTTATTTGAATTCTATATTTTAATCTTAATTATTTCCACACCTACCACCATCTACTTACCTACAGATCTACCAAAGATCACTGTTATAGATTAAATTAAAAGAGAAAAAAAATACACATAGTTCATTGACATTCACTGTCTAAAAATACTTTTGAATGTTATAAAATATTAAAGCCTTTATAGAATATTTAGCATGGCTGACTATTCTTAATGCAGCGAAACCACTTCGTGGCTCGGGAAACACAGAAGCTATCCGGTTGCCATACGAACATCTTTGGCCTTTGTTACGGGTAGTTAGAGGCCTAAAATATCCCATAACCTGTTAAATACAGAACTTCTATATAGTGTATAGTGGTCTATGGAGGTCTGATTACAGACTGTTTCAGGTTACAATGAAAATATCCACGTAACTCAATTCCAACTGATTTGCGAAAAGACTGAGAAAATGACACGGATGGTTGCGTCATGAATCTCATGATTCAGAAGGTGCGCACAGAACACGTCAGGTCATCGTGTCTATCATACTAATAGGGCTTAATACTAAAGCATAGCATTGTGTTACAATGATCCATCACTCGCATGCCTTGGTCAACGTGTGACTTATTCTGGCAGTTCCCCTATCTTACCCTTTTAATTTTGAACTACAGACTGACTTATTCTCATCTTTGACGACAAATTCCGACTAATTAACGGCTAATATTCGTTAAGTGGCGTGTGGCGATGGAGAAAATTCGTATGATCGAGAAAAAATACTAGTATCACCGCCCCATCTTATCCGAAGGGTGTCGTAAGAGGCGACCAACGGAAAAATACACAAAAGAAGGGAAATCTCGAAATATAGCCCTTTACTAACCCGTCAGGCCAGCGTGGTAACAGTAGGACCAAGCCTCCTAACCTTGGGAGAGGCCTGTCCAGCAGTGGACGGCAAACTGCGATAGGCTATTTTACAAAAGGCAAAAGGAGGGTTATGATTTTGACAGGCTATGTATGTAAGTATGTATGTATGTAGTTTCATCTGTTCCCTCATAGCTCCTCAACCACTCATTAGAACGGACAAATGAGCTATCATTAGAAGCGTCTTAGTTGTCCGCTGGTATGACGTATTACTAAATCTATTGTGGCGCCCTCTAGCGGTCATGAAGAACAGTATTTAAAAAAAAGTTGAAATAAACATGTCGTGTTTGGTATCAACTGAAGGGGTTTAGTAAGCACATTTCAAATATGTATAAATTATACCTATTGCTTGCCCCAAAATAATATAAATAAAAAAATAAATTTAAAACTAAAACCCGACTACTGAAAAATCACGCTCTAAAAAGTATTGAACAAAAAAATCTAGGATTGCCGTGGTCGTATGCCACTTTGTCTAACAAAACAATAAATTCTAGGGAAAAGTCGCATACGACCATGGCTATCCTAGATTTTTCTTGTTCAATACTTTTTTTTTAGAGCGTAATTTCTCAGTAGTATAAATGTCAGCCTCGGACAAATAAACGCCCTGAAATTCAATGTTATCAGTCAAGTACTTTATCTCATATCTTTATTATCAAATTTACCTTTTATTCTGCAACAATAAACTTCATACAGATTTATTACACGGAAACCTTTCTGCCTCGTCTAACTTGTCAGAGACTTTATCTCAAACAAAAAGTCCCTTCAGAGTCATTAGACAATGTAATTTATCATAAAACGGCTTATGTTTTAACCTTGAAGGCTCTGCAAACTTTAGTTCAACGAAATATAAATTGTGCTCGCGACTGTTATATAAGCAAATATTTTGTTAAATCTTTTGAGAGTTACTGGTTAAGTACAAACGCGAGCAATCATAGTTATCATAACCACGTGCCAAAGATTATGTCATATTTATTACTATTATATTATTATTAGCTGACCCGGCAAACGTTGTTCTGCCTTTACTAGGAAACATTTTTTTAGTTCATTAAAAATAACTATCTACTATAAGTGTGCGGGGATTTACTTATAATCGAAAGATAAAAATCGCGATGGAAAAATAGGGGTTGATCGTAGAGGGTTGAAAACTCAGGGTTGTATGTGTTTTCTAATGCTGTATCATAAAAAAATATCTTTAAATTTAAAAAAAAGGGATGGCCTACCCTGAAAATTGAGGGGGATGACAAATATATGTTTACCGATTCTCAGACCTACCCAATTATGCACACAAAATTTCATGAGAATCGGTCAAGCCATTTCGGATGAGTTTAATTACAAACAACCGCGATACCAGAATTTATATTAGAAGATAAAGTGGTCTGTACATTAAAGATATTAAAAAATATTTGGGTGGGTATTTTTCGGAATTATTGTCTGTTCGCATTGGATGCAAACTGTATGAATTTTGAAATGGATTTTTTTGCCTGAAAGGTGTGGATCAGAATTAAAATCGTACGTTTGCTGTGATAAATACCGAAATTGTCACTACATTTTATTGTCTCCATTTTTCGATTTTCTGCTTAATCGTCGTATTTCTTCTTTCACTAAGAATCTTTTACAACTTGCCGTCTCCGATTTACACTGCTGTGTATTCATTTTGCACAAAAGTTTGTCTAAGATTTACATAAAAGAAAGAAAGTTTCTTTCTTTCTTTATCTAAGAATCATACATATAAACCTTCTGTAAAAAATATATCGTAATGATGGTGATAAGATAACTGTGTCTCTGCTTCAAAATTCTTGCGAATCTAGATAAGGTTCGCAAGAATTTTGAAGCAGAGACACGTAAAACTAATTTTATGTTATAGGTCGATAACCGCCGCGTGGTTCCTGGCAGAGTAAAATTTAGATCATCCCATCACTTCCCATGCGGTGTCATACAAGGCGACTAAGGGATACAGCTGTTTAACATCAGACAGATATATACAGCTTAGACTCAGCCTCAGATGCATGGCTCGAGTCAACAATAGTGTCCTCAAGACGTCAGTAGGCTCACCCCCTACTCGTATTCAATGATTGGTGAAATGTGGGTGTAATTCACCTCTGCCTAATATAGAGACGTGATTGTATGTATGTCGGTACTATCTATGTAGGTAACTGTGTAAATAATATATTATTCTATGGGAATTTGAGGTTAACATTATTTCGTTTTAAATCTAATATTACTTTTGTTGCCGACACCTTTATTACTAGAATACTTTTGTGATTGGGGTTACCGTGTCGTAAGAATAAAGTAAACGGCCCGATTTGTGTTACAGTGGCTATTTTAAGTTCATCAAATACATTACTCACGCCTGTATTTCGCTGAAGGTATGAGTAGACGCACATTTCAAAGATAAGTAACAAAAGTTTCAAAAATCCTTTCTTTTTGGGTGCTAGCAATATAATTATAATAATAAATATTCCATAACATTCTACCCATGGTAAGTCTAGCTTGTGTTATGGTATCTAGAATGCGGATAAACATACTTAGACACCCAGACCAATATATATAGTCTATATAGTCTAATAAAACAATACATTCTAAGGAAAAGTATAGCATACGACTTACGACCACAGCTGCCCTTGATATTTTCTTGTTTAGTATTTTTAGAGCTTGATTTTTCAGTAGTCAGGTTTTAGTTTTATACTTATAATAAAACAACATTCCGGGCATGCATAAGCTGTGTAATCCATGCTGAAATAAATGCATGAAATCTCCATGCTATGGTTTACCCAAACAACTAAAATATGGAGTTCACAAGAAGCGCATCAGAATCTTCTTACACGGTCGGCAGCAAGAGTGTAGTACGCTGGCACCCTTGGTGTTGCACACGTCCATAGGCCACGCTCACCAATTCTAAGTAGTTATTAAAATGAACATACTAAAATGCAAAAAAGTAATTGTTTTTTTAGCCGACTACGGTGAAGCCAAAGGAGGGTTGTGATTTTGACAGGCTATGTATGTGTGTGTGTATGTAAGTTCATCTGTTTCCTCATAGCTCCTGAACTACTTATTAAAACTGGACAAATGAGGTATCATTAGAAGCGTCTTGGACGTCCGCTGGTTATAGGCTATATGACGTGTCACTGATTCTAACGTAGCGCCCTCAAGCGGTCATAAAGTACTGTGTTAAAAAATCTGAAAGGGCGTAATCAGTACATTACAAATATGTATAAATTATAAGTGTTGCTTGCCCCAAAATAATATACAAAAAATAAGTTTAAAACTACCCGACTACTGAAAGCAATTAAATATTTTTAAACAAGAAAATAGCAAGGATAGCCTAACTGGTTTAACAAAACTTCTTTATATACATTCTGGGAAAAAGTGGCATACAACCACGGCTATTCTTGCTATTGCGTAAAAAATAATACTCCCACGGTTACAAACTTACTTCTATATTTATATCGGTTAAAAACAATAACATTATATAACTTATCAGACGTAGGTTCATAAAATTTAAATAATAGAATATTATTATGATATAATACCAGTGATGAGTCACAAGTATAACAGGTATTACAAATGAGTATGTACTTTTTCTTCGCTAGAGTCGCTCATGGTCACTGCGATGTGAACAGCCTTGAGTGCGTAAGCACTTGTATGTGTGCTTCGAAATCAGATAATCGCTTCTTACTATTTGAATGGCCATAGATTAAATAATAATAACTGTGTTACAGATATGTCAATTACCTACAAACTCAAGTAACCGTTGGCCTACTCTATGATTCATAGTCGGAACGAGTAATCTATACTTATTACTTATAATATAATATTATAAAGTTGCAGAGTTTGTTTGTTTGTTTGTTTGAACGCGCTAATCTCTGGAACTAATGGTCCGATTTGAATGATTCTTTCAGTGTTGGGTAGTCCATTTATCGAGGAAGGTTTTAGGCTATATATCATCACGCTACTACTTAAGGGAGCGGAGCGTTGATAATAAATGTTAACAAATCCGGCAATTTTTCATATATATTTTGAAGACTAAAACATACGGGCTCAAAGGGATATGAAGCTTCAAAATATACCCCGGGCGAAGCTGGGGTGGGTCAGCTAGCTATCTGAAGGATACTGATAACTCAGGAACTACTGGTTCGAACTGAAGAAAGGTTTTTGTGTTGAATAGGCCGTTTATTGAGGAAGGTTACCCTATAACATCGCGGTGCTGTCCAAAGGAGCGGAGTTGTTATTATAAATATTAAATCCCGTAGATTCCCATACGTTATTTGGTAAATAAAGGTATATAACTTGGTACCTTCGGGGGATAGGTACCGCGGTAGCTTAGTGGTATTTGTAATGGACTGCTGAGACGAGGTCTCGAGTTCGATCCCAGGTTTACCATAGCACACACCAATAACTTTTCAATGCTTTTCGAAGTTATATGTGTATTTATCGCAGGTTTATAAGTGCCCGGTTAATGGCAATAGGCTCGCCGCCTATCACATTGGACTTAAACATAAACTGGCGAAATGTGGGTGCTAGCACCTCTACCTACCCCTTCGGGGATATAGGCGTGAGTTTATATTATGTTATGTTATAGACATAGGGGTGAAACAGCGTCCCGAAGTGAGTGACGGGTGAAGCTGGGTGAAACCGGGCGGGTCAGCTAGTTCGTTTATATTTCTTATTTTACACATAATTATAACACTTTATCTATAGATAATATGATGAACGGAGTGATACAGAGAGAGCAAATATACAAGTTTTCTGAATGCTAACAAACAATAAATTCTGCATAGTGCAGTGCACAGTATTCTGCAAAAAATCCATGACTGGACATCACTAGAGAATTTGTGCTGTCAGTGGGATGACTAAAGGCTTGTCCTGCTTTGTCTACACTGACGGCACTGACAGACTCTGTGCTTACAGGGTCGGCAGCGCGAGTGTGACTTCTCTGATGTTACACACGTCCATAGGCCACGGTAACCACTTTCCATCAGGTGGGCCGTGTGCTCGTCTGCCACCTAAGCGGTATAAAAAAAATATGGGTACTCCTTATCATTCCTCTACCGATCCCTCAGAGATAATCTAAGCGTGAATATGTTGTTTGTTACAGGTCGCACGGGAAATGTGTGCGGGGGAGACATGGATTGCCCTGACAACGCGTTCTGTCGGCTGAACAGCTACTGCGTCTGCAAAGATGGCTTCGTGTATGCAGCGGTCAACAGCACGCACAAGGGCTGCTTGAAAGGTGTGTTCGATGATTACAGGCTCATCGAGAGTAGAACGGCACGAACTAGTGCGAAGAGGAGGCAGTAGGAGAATAGGCGTGTGGTGAGCTGCCTCAAGAAAGGGAGAGGGTAAAAATGGTAGAGCAACAATAAAAATTTTAGAGCGTCAAGAAATACGCACCCGAAATAGAGCAGATGCCAGCACGTCTCCCAAGAATCGGCCCGTTATAACCAAAATGGTTGGTAGGGTCATGGGAGGGAGGTGGTAAAGTAGGCGCTAGGATTATATAGAGGAGACTGAGGAGACCTCCAATGGTACCAAAATAAGATTTATTTTTATATAGAGCACGACAACCTGTCTTCACCTCGCCTGATGGTAAGCTAAAGGCAAAGTCTCAGGAAAGAGGGTCACCATTACAGACACTAAGTGTTACAATGGTGACACTCAGCTTGGCGGCCTCATCAGATGCTTTTTCACGCCCCGCTTAAAGGACCCGGGACTATAGGAAGAAGGAAACACGTGTGCTGGTAATGAAGTACATATAGATAAGATAGATTACATACACATAGGTACAGTTAAGCCATAAAGAAAACCATGAATCTCATGCAAGGTCTTATCTACGCCTTTGGGACCCAAGTTAATCTTAATTACTTACTAGTCAGTCCACCTGCTAAATAACGGACAATGCTCTGGTGCAGGTTTTTTTTTTTTATACCACATAGGTGGCAGAGAAGCACACGGCCCGGTTGCCGTGGCCTATGGACGTGAGGAACACCAGAGGCGTCACACTCGCGCTGCGAACCCAGAAGAACCCTTCTAATGCCCCTTTTGAAGAACCCCATTTTTTTATACAACTTAGGTGGCAGACAAGCACACAGCCCACCTGATGGAAAGTGGTTACCGTGATCTATGAACGTGTGTAACACCAGTGGAGTCACATCGGTGCACCGAGATTTTATGTGCCCTCAATGCAGAACACAAAATCAGGACAAGCCTTTGGTCTTTCCACTGACAGCACAAAAACTCTCAGTGAGCTCTGGCTACCCTACTCACCACCGGGAACACAACACGAGGTTATTATAGCCGTGGTATTCTGTAGGTGAGGAAAACCGCAGCAGAGAATTCATTCTCTTCTCAGAATTGAAAGGTCAGACGGAAGTGGCTCCCAGAAAGCTCGAAGTACCAATCAAAAATAATAAATGAACCGTGGTCTCCAAGGTCCTTTGGACGCAACCGAAAAATCATTAAGACGATGGTGATAATGAGGTTATTTATGATTAAGGTGATCTGTGTTCCTCAATGTTAAAACAATTATTCATATGTAAAATTCATATTTTTGTTCTCAGAGGCTCGCATCGGCGAAGAATGCGTGCAGCACATCCAATGTCACTCCACGACGGGCATCCACTCCGAATGCGTCAACGGTGTATGCGCTTGCGCATCGACCGCTCATTTTGAAGATAACAGGTGTTACCCCTCAGCTGGTAAGCAAGGATTTTTTTAATTGTGACTGCATTCTTTAGTGGTGCAATAGTAGCGCTTGAGATAGCAAGCACGGGGTACGAGATTTGATTATCGAGTCAGACAAAGTATTGTTGAGTTATTTGGTAAGGAACATCCATATAGCAGTACGGAGTCCCAGTTTAGGTTAATAGATTCCTATTATGTAATCAAACGACCTCTACTTACAGAAGACAATTTAATTCTTTTATAGAAATCAACTGTTAAATATCTCATATATACCCAATCATATCTGCTGTTTCTCGTTCAATGCATAGATGCACAATGCGACCAAGTATTTCAATGAAGTAATTGTGGTCTTCCTTTTGGCTCTTGATGTATGCGAACATGTTATACCTAATTTGCCTGTGTATTGTGTAGAAAACATTAAGTATAATTTTTTTGTTACGTGCGAGAAAATCCCCACGGATACCTCCCCGCCGGAGCTGGTAGGAGAGTTTCTCTCGGACTCGCACCGACTAAACCGCGTGGTGCCTGTGGGTCATTGTTTGTTGCCGAAGGTCAGGTTGACAGGCATATCCCTCGCATCCCGGCTAACTCACGGCCATTCTCTCGATCTGGTCCTTCTCAGGTGTAGGGACCACAACTCTAACTCGTCCCCGGAAATGGGGAGACGTGCAACGCGCGCCGCCGCCGCGGCCTGCTTCTGCTAGGGTGATAGGCGTAGTCCACCCGTCACCCCCAGGACTGCGCTCATGGGGGGCGGAGGTCATTCATCTACCTCCGACGCCTAAGAATTAATTAGCCTATCGCAGTAAACAAACATAGGCCTCTTCCAAATTCTGGAGGTTTTGGCCTACTGTTTTCACGCTATATTACTTAGGTATAATGAATTATAAGAATATTTGCATTCGGCATGATTCGAACCCGTGCAACTAGATTAAATTTTCCCCAGTGATCGTGGAGGTCAGATGGCAGTCAAGCCACCAAAGTACTCAATATAAAAATATCCAACAAAGTTGGGAAAAGGCTCCAAGGAGGACGGTAATTATGATGCCTCTGGTGTTGCTAGACATCCATTGGCTGTGGAAATTACTTGTTTGCGACCTGAGTAGTATAGAAAAGAGAACTCTCACTCCACATAAGTCATCTCAATTACTGGTCTTTATTAAACCAGAAAGAACAGATGGACCTCTGCTTCAGAGTCAGCTAAATCAGATCAATCTATTTTTTTTGTACTGTGTGGAATTTGTTGTTACACAAATTGAGAAACTCACTTGTACTTTTCCACATTATTTTTAATTTTTATTAGACCTGACCTGACCGGTTTCACCTTACGGCATCCTCAAATGTTTGAGTGGTCAATTTGAGATCAATCTCTTTATTTTATTGATTATTTCCAGTGATCGGCGATAGGTGCACGGTTGATCAGAACTGCGTCCTCGCCGAACAGACCATGGAGCGACAGGCGTTCTGCGTCCGAGGGTACTGCGTGTGCCAGCTGATGTACAGCCCCAGGGACAACGGCACCAGGTAAGGCTCTAGCAGTGGTGAAGAACTTAACTGAATCCAGTCAAAGTAGACAAAATAAAATGGCAAGCTTGCACAAGTTCGCATAGAACTGGAAATTGGAGGGAGACCTGTCAAACCCCCTCGTTTTATCCACGAAACAAATTGTTGTAAACTTGTTTATACAAAACTTGTTGAAGACTTGTAGAAGACTAATCAAAACACAAAACTTGTTTTATACATGTATCTCAGAAACTTTTTCATTCGCATCGTACGTATAGCCAACCATAATAAAAGAAATATCAAAAGTTTTGACCTTTGACCTTACATAGAAAAAATGCTTAAGTTCAATCGATGGGTGGGTACTTTTGATATTTTTATATTATTTCTTGACATAATTGTAAAATTTTGACGTTCATATGTGCTCTTTGTGTGCCTAAACTGAATAAATGATATTAATTCTTTGATTGATTGTTTCTAGATGCGTCAGAGATGCTGTCCTGGGCGAGGAATGCGAAGACCAGCTTCAGTGCGCAGGCCCTGGTCTGGAGTGTCGGGGAACCTGCCGGTGTAGAGACAACTGGGTCGCTCACAACGCCACCAATGCCTGCGTCCAATGTAAGTACTTACATGGTTGCATTAGTCACTTATGTAGGTAGTTACATTCAATCAATTAGCCTACCGCAATCCACTGCTAGACAAAGATCCTCTGCCTTCCGCATCCAGTCTATCCCAGCCACCTTTTTCAGGTTGTCCGTCCATCTGGCTTGGGGGCGTTTTACCTTCCGTTCATCTTCTCACGGTCTCCATTCTAGGACTCGTTTACTCCAACGGCCATCGGTCCTTCGACAAACGTGGCCAGCCCACTGCCACTTCAGCTTGCTTATTCTGTAACCTAAGTCGCTAACTTTAGTTCTCTGTCGGAAAACCTCGTTCCGAATTCTATCCTTCAGAGAATCTCCAAGCATAGCTCGCTCCATAGCCCGCTGCGCGACTTTTAAGCTATGAGCCAGCCCCACTGTAAGTGTCCACGTTTCGGTACCGTAATGCATAACATGTAGTTACATTATTCAACATTATTCTGCCCATATCCCATATTTATTTAGGGTCAATACCCAGTGCGTTAGGCCGACGTGCGACGGTCCCGGTTGCCATTGCGAATTTATGGTTCTCGTTACGGGCAGTTCGAACACCAAAACGTTGAAAACGTGGACTCAACACAGAACTGCATCTCAACTTTTTACCATCTAGCGGGATCACGTGAGTTGGTAATGAATTCCAGGCCTTGGTGGTGACCAAGGCCTGGAATTCATTACCAACTCACGTGTTTCCTTCTACCTATAGTCGCGGGCTTTAAGCGGGGTGTGAAAAAGCACCTGATGAGGCCGCCAAGCTGAGTGACACCATTGTAACATTACTTAGTGTCTGTAATGGTGACCCTCTTTCCTGAGACTTTGCCTTTAGCTTACCATCAGGCGAGGTGAAGTCAAGTTGGCGTGTCCTAGATAAAAAAAAATTAACCTTCAATATTTTAGTGGATCGTGCAATGTCAAAAGGCAGTCGCTTCACCGGCCAGGGTGCGAGGGATGTCTCACATAATCTCACGTCCGGCAACCAGTGGCCCACACAGTCGGTGTGCGTTTTAGTCGGTTTAAAGTCTCAACCTCCCCCACCGGCTCCGGTGGTGGGGGTATCCGTAGGGATATTGCGCACTAAAAAAAGGTAGTCGCTTCACGGAATAACGGTACCGAAGTTAAGCCGTTTCCAAATTAGGAAAAGATACGATCCTGTGGGGACCACTGGAAATAAGTCGACTCATAATTTTGTTTGTCGATTGAAGAACTTTCACCATCAAAATATACCTACTGCCTCTGTGCTATTCTTGACTAGAAATAATTTATTTCTTTGCTATATTTTATCGTAGTCATTCTAGCTTGATACAGAAACAAACATTCATACGATGTCAAAGTCAAAAATCATTTATTCTGCGCAGACTATTAAATCGGCACTTACATAACGTCAATATAAAAAGAAATATGAAAGACTAGTTCAGCAAATGGACCTTACGTAGTAACTATTTATTAATAACCTAAGACAACCTAACTCTAAACTCCAGCAAGAAACTCAGCAGCCATTTTTTTCGATCTATTCTATTTGATGCCTGAACCTGCAGGATTGTATAGGTATATTCTGTATTATATGACGTAGTGCTCTACCAGTTAGCGTCCCCCGACATGACAACGCTTGAATTAAAATATGTATTACTAGGTATATCAAAGTTCTAGGCCTAACTAATACAACTTATTTTCGACATTTTGGTGGTTGTTTTTATATTTACATTTAGATAACTCCCATGTGCATTATGTAAATACTACAATAAAATTATATCCATTCACAAACATCTCTACTTAGACCAGATACAATTATTAACTTGAGTAACATGGTTGAGTGAAAAACTCATTTCCAAGCTTCTTTATCATTTAAATATTGTTCCATTTACAACCATTAAAACTTACAGATTTATAAGCACTAAGATTCCCTAACAGATGATAATTTTATTAGATCTTAAATCATTATCAAGGTATCACATTTCTATGAGCCAGTTAATTATAGTGTAACGTTAATTAACAAGCCCTTGGCGCAACGTGTGCCCTTAATTGGGTCGGAATTAAGTAGCCCTCGACATTCTATGTCTATCGACACTCATTAGGTCGATTATCAACTGATCTAGGGCGCGAATAGGGCCAGGGACTGTTAATTAGATTGTGATATCCATGATAATACGTTATTTGAAATGGATGTGAAAATACTGGGAGTAATAAGATTAATTTACACCGTTCAGGTAGCAAAGAATGAGATCGTGTGGTTAACGTGATATGTAAGTGATACATACATACATATAATCTCGCCTTTATCCCTGGAGTCAGAGGTGAATTGACACCCATATTTCACCAATATTTGTATTCGGTCCCACGTAATAGGGGGTGAGCGTTTTGCCGTATTCCGGGCACTATTGTTGACTCGAGCCATGCATCTGAGTTTTATGTCCTCTTAGATATAATTGGCTTTCTGTCAGTCATTTTCGAATGTGTTTTTGTAGGGGAAACCCTATTCCCAAGCAAATTTAATGTATTATTGCGATGATAAATACAGAATTGAAAATCAAGCAATAATGAGAAAGTTTTTAAAGCGCTACTATTATAACTATCAGTAATGGCCTATTTATAGATCTGCTTAAGTTGATATTATTTCATGACAAAATGTATAAGTCTACTATGTTGATCAAGAAACTTGGTACTTTTCCACTATATTATAGGTTGGAGTTTCCACTATATTCCTGATACCGGTCATGTGAAAAATAAAATAAAGTGGAAAAATACAAAGTTTCTGTCTTATTCAATATGTGTTCCATGCACCAAGCGCCGTCAATCAACAGTATTAACGGTATTAGTCAACTATTATTAATTAATGTATTTGTATTTCTACGAGGTTGACATTTCCATAGGATATTCAGGTTACATAAAGATTTTTGATTCATTTCTGACTGGTGGATTAGGTTAGATCTAGGTTTCTCCTTTATTCCACTTAAGAAATGCTAACTGGAGTGGCAGCCCGATCGCTTTGATAAGATAAGATAATCTTTATTGTACACCAACACATTACAGTACATGTACGGACAACATTATGAAAAATGTACAAATACCAGCCTTATCGCTACTAGCGATCTCTTCCAGGCAACCTTTGGATGGAAATGTTTTAATTGTCTTAACAATAATAACCCATGGGTAAATTAGTGTAGTCATAAGCTACATGTATATAACGTAAATCAATTTATTATATATAATTTAATAATATCTTACATATTACCTATATGTGTACACACATACCTACATTAAATTTCTATAATATTTAAATAAACATACATAGTATTCAATATAAATATATTCCTATACAACACAGCAATTATATTCCTGCGTAAGACCACATGACAAAGTCACAAAGAACACAGATAGTGTTCCTTTATCATTGTTTTTAATATGGTCAGGGATTGTGCACGTCTAATGGTCAGAGGCAACGCATTCCACAACCGCACAGCCTGGACTGTGAAGGACTTGTCAAAAAAGATTGTGGAATGAGAGGGCGTGGACAATTGCAATGTTACCGACAAGCTCAAGGATCTTGAATATGTGTCATTGAGGAACACAAAGCGTTCTTTTAAATAGGTGGGAGTATGGGGATTGAAGAGAATCTTGAAATCTGGTCGAAAGCTAATCTAGGAAAATAATAAATTTTGATCTGTCAGGTAACTCAAATGTTAGTCTTATTTTTAATTACAGTTAATAAATAACTTGTATTGTGTGTTGTAGCCGTGAGTGCACTAAACGAGTCGTGCGAGTTCGACGTGCAGTGCGACGGGCTGGCGGGCGCGGCCGACGCGCGCTCGCCGGGCGCGGCGCTGTGCCTGGGCGGCGCGTGCGCGTGCGGGTTCAGCGCGCGCGCCGCCGGCGAGCCCGCGCGCTGCTGGCACCGGCGCCGGCCCGGACAGGAGTGCCGCCGGGACGAGGTGCGGGACCCTCATTTTCTTTTCTATTACATTAAAGGTTTAATGGGGTATAATACAGTGGCGAGGACTCCCTGGCGTTTTGCAATGAATCGCATGTAAAATTAGATCGAGATAAGTTATTTTGCCCACCGATTTCCTTTTTGATAATTTTCACCCTTCGCCACTGGGGTAAATGCTATCATCATCTTCTTTATCGAGTGATATCCGACTTCCGCTTCGGTGCATAGGGTCTGCTTTTACTCCTTCTCTACATTTTCATCTCGATAGCAAATGACTTCCTAACTCTGATAAGAAAACCTGTACCAGAGCTTCGTCCGTTAATCAGCATATTTAGTCAAGCATTTGATACAAATACAAGATAAGACAATAAAGTAAATACCTACTTACGTAATATATTAAATATTAATATTGCCAAACAAGACTAAATGATTATTACCTCCACCAAATGTGTATTATCAATAAATAATCTATGTGAAATCTTTATGAACATTGTCTAGGAAGAAACACAAATGAAAACTTTTCACACACAAAATAATTTAATTACCTATCACATTAATATTTACAATAAAAAACAAACTTAAATTATAATAGGAACAATATTTAACAAAAACAATCCAATATTAACAATTCTTTCTAGTGGCTTATTTATGGCACAGCTACAGCGTTGATAAAATAAAAAGACTTTGAGGGCATTTAATTACAGGCGACAGTAAATGTCTTAAAAACTAACGCTACTTTCAAAATGCATGAAATCACTTGTTACTGTTTTTATAGCAATTATTCTAAGAGACAAAAATAGTAAAATTAAAAACAAGACTAGATGAACGTACCTACGGTTAGAAACTTAAAAGAATCAAAAGAAAGATGGAAGAAATAAGGTTTTAAAAAAATAAAGCATTTAGTTTACTTGAGTTAAAGAAGACTACAGTGATCAAAGAAAAATATGTATACAATAGAGCA
Organism: Eilema griseolum; assembly: GCA_963662185.1. NCBI lineage: Eukaryota > Metazoa > Arthropoda > Insecta > Lepidoptera > Erebidae > Eilema > Eilema griseolum. The sequence continues at coordinate 4,512,070 of OY759232.1, forward strand.
AGATACGTAATATGTCGCTGACCTGAGAAAACGATCATGAATAAAATGTCTAGGAATGATTAGTTTTATAAACTTTTGCTATTTAAGTCAATGGAAGATCTATAATTAATTTTCTCAAAGTGATTTCCACTTCAATTTCTTTACAATTTCTATAATAGTTTAAATCTACACGCATTATCTCACATAGTCGTAATTATCTTACATATTGCTTATTCTTCCAGGAGTGTGTGTCAGAGGAAGACGAGCCCGGCTACTGTCTATCTGGTCGATGCACGTGCAAGACATGTTCACCAGACGCTCGTGACTTCGGTGGTTCAGCCAGCACATTGTCACAACCACCTTTATTTGCCGCCGCCATCTTATATCTAGCTGCCATCTTGAGATACCAGCTGTGAGTTGAGTAGGACCAACAAAATTTAGTTCTTCAACCAAATAGTCCTGTCGTCTTCATGCCTGTAAATTGAGCAGGGCGTAAATAATTATTTTTTTTTAACTGTCTTTTACTGGTAGCCATCATCTTCACATAAAAATCTCACCAAAACTTTATGACAACTCAGAACTTCGCAGTTTAATTTGATATAAGATTAGTTTTCATAATTAATATTATGGTACCTATGTTTATAAATGCTTACAAAAAATATAAAGTAAATTACCTTTTACATAATAATATTGTAATCTTCGATATCATGCGTAAGTTCTGATTTGCTGAGTTTTCAGAGCGGTCAATAAATTGGTGAGAAATATATCTACCAGCTAAGAATTGAGTGGAACCGTTTACTATTGCGGTTGCTTATGTTTATTAGATATAAGAAGCGAAATAAAATCTATCGATTTATAACGAAGAAATTCTAATGTCACAAAACAGATGTAATTTTATAAAGTCACATTATGTAAGTTGGTCTTATATCAGAAGAAGAGTGCCTAATCCGAGATCTTAAAGAAAGTGACTAAAACAATAGTGCAAATAAAACTATATATCGTAAAGAAAATGTTCCTTATAACATTAAAAACATTTGCATAATATCTGTCTACCAGGGTCTCGAGACACTGCTAAAAAATCCATTAAATTTTAGTCTTTAAAGCAACGCAGGTAGAGTTCAAGCATAAAAGGCGTTTTGCAGAGTGATTGAAAAGTGTAACGAAATTCTTATTATTTAAATTTGGACTTTAATCGTAAAGAAATAAAGGCTAAAATTTAATGCAATTTTTTACAGTGTGTGTGGTTCCACAATGGTTTTGCCTTAATGGAATCAAGGGCCAGAATATCGAAATGTATAAATATTCCAAAAGAAATATTGTTTTAAGTACCTAACACTTAATACCTAAGTATAAATGATAGTATTATATAAAAATTATATTTGATAAACAAATAATTTATAGAGAGAAACAAATCTTTAAAAAGCATAATATTTACAATTACATTTTGTCAACCACATTCCTAAATGAAATAATATCTCCTAGTTTTAACAGCGGTATACAAAATATCGATCGTGTACAAAATATCGAATGTGTACAGAATATCGACTATGTACAGAATATAGATTGTGTACAAAATATCGAATATCGACTATGTACATAATATCGATTGAGTACAGAATTGGTATACCATTTTTACCGTCAAATGTACAGTGCTATCAATGAAACAGAGAAATAAAAAGAGAATAATATTTATCGCACAATAGTTTTTAGGTTGTTACATTGTTCGTTTTCTTTTTAAAGTTTATATAAGTTGTAAATAATATTGTTGTTGTTAAACATTGTAAATTTTAAGCGTAGATATTTTACTTAGAAACTATTTTTGCGAGTGCAATTTCAAATATATTTTTGTTTAAATGAGTGGGTAGTGTTTATGCCAAAGAAGTGTACACAAAATATTGAATGCATTGTGTAAATAAATATTATTTATTTTAAAAATGTTTTGTTGTTTTATTATGACTACAAAATAAGGTTTTTTTATATATACCACTTAGATGGCACACAGACAGACTGCCAACTCTGAGGAAACCTTCTAATGCCCCTCTTGAAGAACCCTATATTGTACGCACATGGGAAAACCGCAGCAGGGAGTTCATTCCACAGCTTGAGTGTACAGGAGATGAAGTTTCTTTCATACCGCACATTGCGCACTGTCTCAGGTCGCAATGTGTGAGGATGAATTCCAATGGCGAGAGGTGTGATGATAGAATGTTACTGTGGGCGTCATATCAAAAATGTATTAAGTTGAAATTCCTACCACATACTTAGTTCTATAACGTCTTCAAACTGTGCTAAAATCAAACTTCTAGGTCAACGCATTCAAAATATATTACAGTTTATGTAGCATAAATTACGGGACCAGTATCATAGTACCTTCTTACCTTATGGTCTCCTAGTAGGGGTCATCGGTAAGTCGGTAGTTCTGGCCGAGCTGGAGAAGGAGGCTCTCATGGCGAGGCGCACGCTCGGCGACGCGGCCGCGTACACGAGCGGGTTCAGTGCCGAGTTGGTGTAACCCAGCCACGTGAACCACTGCCAGACGGGCTTCGGCATGCAGTCGCACAGGGAATCTGGAATCATTTAAATGGTAATATAATTTCCAGGGTTTATGTTCTATTTTAGGACTTTAGGCTGTTTAGACTAAAAGATAGCTTAACTAACTTGTAAAGGGTCCTAAAATGCAAATACAGAACTTTGGATAGAGGAGGTAGGACACGGCGGTATTTCCGTCAGCTGCAGAAACGGGTACATGCTGAACCGCGGACAACAGCTATTTCTAAATAAATCCAATATAAGCTCACCTACTGGCATGATGACGAAGAATGGAGTCCAGCACGCGAGGAACATCGCCATCAGCCTCACGATGGTGCGAGTGGCGCGGCGCTGACGGGACATGATGCCGCCACTGGGGACATTCCACCCATGGCGTTAATACAGGAGGTATCAATAACGTCATTTCCTTTTGCCTTATGGCCGTTAAGCTGAATGTTACCATTGTAACATGGTATATATATATGAAATGGCATCTGGTTGCGCCGATGGTAGAATCTGTATTTTCTGACGCGGAAACACACGCTTCCTGTACCCATCTCCCCTCCCGCACTACCTCTAAGTGAAAGATAGCAATAGTTTTCGCCCGCCAATTATGAAAATAGACTCTTATTCAGTCCCGCTTTGAACTAGCCAGCGCAATGGCGGCGGCGCTCGCGTCTCTCAGAAATGAATAATATTTGTTGTATTTTAACCGCTTTCATAGACCTTTACCGATCGGATTGTGCCTCTCGTGTGTCCCTCAAGTGATTTAGTGATGTGGACAGCAGCTCCTGAGCCAGGAAGAGAAGATCGGCGCAACGGCCCAGCCAGCAAATGACAAAACAGCACGTGGCGTAGTAAAGGTTAGTGCATCCTCTCCTAATTTCTCGAGTTGCATTCAATGCCTAATCACATCCGCGGCAACCCGATCACCTGTCTTGTTTGTGTGTAAAGCGTCAATGGAACAGTTAACTTCATCCCCGCAAAATACAGTCCACTAGCTCACGTGGCCAACCGCGCCAACATTCTTTGGTCCTGATCGAACCGGATCCTTGGCCGTAGTTCGTAGTTTGTTGTTATTCTATTGGGAATAAACGCACCGCGCCTAAATACCTAGTTATTTTAGTAGAAAACCCCGCATCTAGGCGTTTAGGTTAGATCTTAGGTATACTAGACACCCTAGTGCATAGGCACAGTGTAATACCTAACGCATTTGGCTTTTGTTTTTATTTGTTTCAATTTCTAAGTTGTCCGTTCGCCGCTGGCTCGCATCGTACCTACCTAATACATACATAGGTTAGGTATCGTATCGACACTTAGTCGTAGTTTCGCAATTTTGTTATTATTCTATTGGGAATAAACGCACCGCGCCTAAATACCTAGTTATTTTAGTAGAAAACCCCGCATCTAGGCGTTTAGGTTAGATCTTAGGTATACTAGACACCCTAGTGCATAGGCACAGTGTAATACCTAACGCATTTGGCTTTGTTTTTATTTGTTTCAATTTCTAAGTTGTCCGTTCACCGCTAGCTCGCATCGTATTTACCTAATACGGTAGGTACACAGCTATACCTCGCTCGCATTCCTCTTATCGTATCAATCCTTGGTCGTAGTTTGGCATTTGTTATTATTCTATTGAGAATAAACGCACCGCACCTAAATACCTAGTTATTTTAGTAGAAAACCCCGCATCTAGGCAGGCTAGGTTTAGATCTTAGGTATCCTAGACACCCTAGTGCATAGGCACAGTGTAATACCTAACGCATTTGGCTTTTGTTTTTATTTGTTTCAATCTCTAAGTTGTCCGTTCACCGCTAGCTCGCATCGTATTTACCTAATACGGTAGGTACACAGTTGTACCTCGCTCGCATTTCATTCAAATTCATACGAAAGTATTTTGATTCGAATAGATATTACGCAATACTTAATCCCTGAAATAATAGTTGAACCTAGACAGCGACCATCGCGTAGGTACGATCTTGTTGCTATGCGCGTTAGTTCAAGTTTGCACTGGCAGTTATAAGTACCTACCTACCTACGGATATCGCTCGCGCCGCGTCGCTGCTCTGTACCGCGAAGATTAAGTCATTTCATATTTGTTGTTTACCGCACTTTAGTTTGATATTTAATTGTAAACATGCCCCCAAAGGTTGGTAGTACCGATAGTAAAGTTCAACTGAAACTTTTATACGCTAAAAGAGAAATGATTTACTCTCGTGTACAATCGATTTGTGATGATGCACTTAAAACCTCTGATTTGGCTATTAGAGATTCGTTCTTGTGTTCTATAGAAAACTTGGATAGTTTGCGCGCGGATTTCGAGTCTTTAGTACATGACATCAACGTTTTAGAGTTAAATTTAAATCCCGATTACTCAGTGAGTTATCAGGCCTTGTCGTCGTTTGACTGATTGATTTGTGTTGTCGTATCAAACGCGTCGCTAGGAGTTTGGAGAAACCGTCTGACCGACCCAATCCCACTCGCGACCGACCTAAGTTGCCACCAATTCAAATACCCGAATTTGATGGTAACATTCGCAATTGGGGTTTATTTATAGATAGTTTTGAGAATATAATAGATAAGAACGTTTCGTTGACAGATCACGAAAAATTGCATTATCTTGTTGAAAAATTTACTGGTAAAGCTATAACCGTTTGCGCTGGAATTACGTTTAGTGCCGAAAATTATAATTTAATTTTAAATACTTTGAAAGCTAAGTATGAGGATAAAAGATCGGTAGCTAACGCATATTTGGATCAGATGTTTGAATTGAAATCTATTACGGCATGTAACGATCAAAACTTGGAGAAGTTTCTAGATACTTTCGCATCATCTGTTCGCGCCGTAAAGAACCTAAAGATCGATGACCTCTGCGACTTCTTATTTTTGTATATGGGTTTAAAGAAATTAGATTCCGAAACCATTCGTTTATTTGAGTCGGATCATCGCGGCAATAAAATTCCTAAGTTCGAAGACTTAGAAAGTTTTGTTCGCGAGCATATAAAAGTATTGCAACGCTCTTCATCGAAACATGAAGGCGCGAAGAAAGTTGTTAGTTCTGAACGCAAGATAGATGCCTCATCGAGGTCACTGAGGTCAACTCATACTTATGTTAATACCGCACCAGCACATGTACAATCACCTGTTTGCTCTTTGTGTAATACTCATCATTCGCAATTGTACAAGTGTCCGGGTTTCCTAAAATTGTCGCCTAGTGATCGTTATAAATTTGTTCGCGCTAATAATTTTTGTTTTAATTGTCTCGGTACTAAACACCGCGTTGTTTTATGTAATAGTAGAAATGGTTGTCGCAAATGTCAAGCGAGACACCACACTTTACTTCATTTTGAGAATAGTAATGCCGCATCCAATGTGAGCACAGTTGGCTCGTCGAGCGGTGACACACGGCAGCCTGCGCCGCAGCCGCAGCCCGCGCTCGCGCGCGCTCCGGCCCGCCCGGTGACCGCTGCGAGTGACGTCACCTTGTGTTCGGTCTCAGCTAGTGCCGCGCTCACTACTGTGTGTCTCGCGACCGCTCGCGTTGTTATTGTTGATGCATTAGGTAAGCCGCGCATTGTTCGAGCGCTGTTAGATGGCGCTTCGCAAAGTAATTTTATTACTCAAGATTGTTGTCAACGTCTTGGTTTCAATGTTAATAAGCGTTCAGCCCGCTCAGTGGTGAAGGGTTTTGGAGGCTTACGGTCAGCTGTTCAGGGCACCGTTAAAACAAGGTTTAGATCTCGTTTTAATAATAATATTTGGTTTGACATGGATTCGCTCGTTATAGATAAAATAACTGAACAGTTGCCTACCGTCCCGGTTGACACGTCTTTATTAACGAAATTTAAAGACTTGCCTTTAGCAGATGAGACTTACGCTGTTCCTGGAGTCGTCGATATATTGATCGGCGCTTCGATTCTCCCGCACCTCCAGTTATCACGTAAGATTCAAGGGGGACCGACGTACCCCGCTCCGCACGCACTGGAAACAGTTCTTGGTTTTGTTATAATTGGTTCCGCACCCGCTTCTATAGATAGTTTTAGTCACTCGACTGCTTCGTTCTGTTGCACCGTCGAGCCGCCACTGGAGTCTACCATCCGCAAGTTTTGGGAAATTGAAGAGGTCAATGTCCCACCTATCCTAAGCCCTGATGACAAGATGGCTGAGGAGATTTGTTGTCGCACGACTACTCGTGATGAGCAGGGTCGTTATGTTGTCGCGCTCCCTTTCAAGGGAGATATTTTTTCGCTCGGTGACTCCCGTGTATCCGCTGAAAAACGCTTTCTTTGTTTAGAACGAAAGATGCAGGCGTCTCCAAAGTTGAAGCGGGCCTGTGATGAGGTTGTTAACGAATATTTAGATAAAGGTTGCATCTCACCTGCGCCTGCGGACACTGACGAGACCCAGCCTTCGTACATTATCCCGCACCACGGAGTTATTAGAGAAGATAAGCTTACTACTAAACTCCGCGTAGTTTTGGATGGCAGTGCTAAGACTAGCACTTCCGTGTCGCTTAATGACATTTTGTATTGTGGTCAAAATCTTTAAGGTAATTTATTTGACATAATTGTAAATTTTCGCATTAATATTAGTAGAATTTTAGCTTTTTAGGACTCAACAGTCGCTTTGTGTTGGGCCCACTCTTCGCCCCATCGTTGGGACACATTCGTCGCTAATAGAGTGGCAAAAATTCAATCTGAATTAGCGCCACATAATCTCTTTCACGTTGCTGGCACCGACAACCCAGCCGATTGTCTCTCTCGTGGATTGCTTCCTTCGCAAATTTTAGATCACCCGTTATGGTTTAGTGGACCGTCCTGGATTCATGCCGCGTTAGATAAGTGGCCAGTTAGTCAATTCAATCCCACTACGGTTTCCGAACCACCCGAGGAGAAGAAGCACTCGCTTGTTGTATCGGTCCCGCGTGAAGAGTCCCTTATTTTGTTGTTAGCTAATCGCGTCTCGTCTTGGTCGAGACTGTTGCGTTGTGTTGTTTATGTAGGCCGATTTTTGAGAATTTTATCTACGCGCGGTCATATAGAGTTGACCGGTGATTTAAGTACGCAAAAATATTTGCCCGCAATAGATGTTGATGACGATAGAATGCACCTTCTAAATCGTCACGCTCTTTTAGATAGATTAGTCCAATCGTTTTGGAATCGTTGGAGAACCGCAACCGGATCGCATCTGCGCCCGGTTGTTCGCCTCTGCCCTCTGCCTGACCAGCAGTAGGCACGAGTTCAAATCTAGGTTTATATTTTAGTTGTTATTTCCCAAACCTAGATTTAGATTAGACTTTAGATTTGTCCCGCATTTTTCGTTTCGAAGGTAACCCTTCAAGCCGGGGGGAATGGTTGCGCCGATGGTAGAATCTGTATTTTCTGACGCGGAAACACACGCTTCCTGTACCCATCTCCCCTCCCGCACTACCTCTAAGTGAAAGATAGCAATAGTTTTCGCCCGCCAATTGTGAAAATAGACGCTTATTCAGTCCCGCTTTGAACTAGCCAGCGCAATGGCGGCGGCGCTCGCGTCTCTCAGAAATGAATAATATTTGTTGTATTTTAACCGCTTTCATAGACCTTTACCGATCGGATTGTGCCTCTCGTGTGTCCCTCAAGTGATTTAGTGATGTGGACAGCAGCTCCTGAGCCAGGAAGAGAAGATCGGTGCAACGGCCCAGCCAGCAAATGACAAAACAGCACGTGGCGTAGTAAAGGTTAGTGCATCCTCTCCTAATTTCTCGAGTTGCATTCAATGCCAAATCACATCCGCGGCAACCCGATCACCTGTCTTGTTTGTGTGTAAAGCGTCAATGGAACAGTTAACTTCATCCCCGCATAATACAGTCCACTAGCTCACGTGGCCAATCGCGCCAACAGCATCTAATTTTTCGATGCCTAAAATTGCAGTCTCCCTCTTTTTCTCTATTCCATTTTTGTATATATTGTATTATTAGCATAGTTTTATATGAATTTGTAAGTAATTGTATATTATAATAGCATATTTTATGTACCTACACTGAATAAATTTGAAATGGTGACCATCTTTTCTGGAACTTTGCCTCCGGCTTACCATTAGGCGAGGCGAAATCTAATTCGATGTGTCCTATATATAAATGTCTGTATCTTATTTGGGTTTGGAGACGGCCTTACGATGGGAAGTATTCGAAAGTTCCCGGGCTCGATTCCTGGTCATTACTCTGAACCCACTCTATACAAGTAAATTTGCTTAGCTGTAGTGGTTAAAGGGATATTAGTAATTTTGGTAACTAATACTTACTTACGACATAGGTCACAGAATAAGCAAGTTGAAGTGGCAGTGGGCTGGCCACGTTTGTCGAAGGACCGATGGCCGTTGGAGCAAACGAGTCCTAGAGTGGAGACCACGAGAAGGTAAACGAAAGGTAGGACGCCCCCTAGCCAGATGGACGGACGACCTGAAAAAGGTGGCTGGGACAGACCGGGTGCGGAAGGCGGAGGATCGGAGAAAATGGCGCACATTGGGTCACAGTTGTCCAGCAGTGGATTGCGGTGTGCTCTTTAAAACAATACAAAAGATAAAATGTCTTTTGACACATTGTGTATTATCGTCATCCGAGTACTTTTTCATAGCAATATTTCATTAGGTAGTAGTAATACCTACATCTTGAATTCAGAAAATATTTAACTTACACAGAACTTTTAACACCTCCAGTCTTCCCTTCATCTGGCACTTCGCACTGAACCTGCTTGGACCCTTCAGGTAGACTCAGCTTGCAGCCTTTAGGAGTTAGTAACCTGAAACGGTCACAATGATTAACTTAAAAACTAAAATTCACAACTTAATAAAATAGAGAGAGAGATAGAAGATAAAATAAGACAGTAAATAAGATAGATAGATACACTGTATCTTTTTTTTATACAACTTAAGTGATTGACAAGCACACGGTCCACCTGATGAAAAGTGTTACCGTGACATATATGAACGTGTGCAACACCAGGGGAGTCACACCCTTGCTGCCGACCCTGTAAGAATGGAGAGTTTCTGTGGGTGTATTATCTACAAAGGGATAAGATTATTTTTCTTATTTTGTTGATTATTATATATCTATCATCATATTATATCTAATGAACCTTTGAGAAGTGCTTTATTTCGTCAAATTGAATTTATAAACTTAAATTTCAGGGATTTCCTGTCATTTAATTTAGCATGTTTGCTAGAGAGATTTTATCCTTATAATTTACAATATCGATTGATTTTATAAAAATATAGAATGTAATTTTTCTGATTTAGGTCGATTCGATTACTGGGTGTGGCAAGCGAGTTTTCGAAAATGTTCGTATGCAATTTTGTTTCTTTTTAAAAATAAAGCAATGTTTCCTTTGAGTGATGTTCGCTATCTCTAGTATTTAGAGCACTTTCCCTCCGGATAAGATCAAAATCTTCCACCTTTGGCAGGAGGTAGGACATGGCGGTATTTCCGCCCAATTGAGCAGTCCGACTGGGGAAGTACCTCTGCCCTACAGAATACCGCGGTTATAATAATTTCGTGTTGTGTTCCCAGCAGTGAGTAGGGTAGCCAGTGCTCACTGGAGAATTTGTGCTGTCAGTGGGATGACTAAAGGCTTGTCCTGTTTTGTCCTCTACACTGACGGCACAGACACTCTGTGTTTACAGGGTCGGCAGCGCGAGTGTGGCTTCTCTGGTGTTACACACGTCCATAGGCCACGGCAACCACTTTTCATCAGGTGGGCCGTGCGCTTATCTGCCACCTAAGTGGTATATAAAAATAAAAGAAAACACGTATAGGCAGAGATTTCATCCTCACACGTTGCGACCGGAAACGGTGCGCACAGCAGTGGTGAGGAGTTTCTATAACCCGATTCCTGCAGGCTTCTCTTTGCTGATACATAGATATTTAGAAACGAATAAACCGATCGCGCAGTCTATGGCACTGGTTAACCTTTTTCCTAATTTCACCCTTCGCCTGTGAACTACAGTCAGGTACGAAAGTAACTTCATCCCGCGCACATTCAAGCTTCATTCCACGAATTATCAATTAATTAATTAGCCCATCGCAGTCCACTGCTGGACTAGGCCTCTCCCTGTTGAGAGGCTTTGGTCTACTGTTTCCACGCTGGCCAGACGGGTTGGTACAGGGTTTTATTTCGAGTTTTCCTTCTCTCGCAGTGATATCGTCTGCGTATTTTTCCGTTAGTCACCTCTTACGACACCCTTCGGATGAGATAGGGTGGTGGTGGTGATACTTGTATTTTTTCTCCGTTACCACACGAATGAACTACCTGTTGTGATTTTTAATGTTTTATTGCCGCGTGTTTTCCGGCAGAGTAGAATTAGGGTCACCCTATCTATTCCCATGCAGTGTCGTTCAAAGCGACTAAGGGATAGTGCTGTTCGACATCAGACAAATATATACAACCCAGACTCAGCCTCAGATGCATGGGTCGTGTCAACAATAGTGCCCGGAATACGGCTACAGGCTCACCTTTTTTTTTATATACAACTTAGGTGGCAGACAAGCACACGGCCCACCTGATGGAAAGCGGTAACCATGACCTATGAACGTGTGTAAAATCCACACCAGTGGAGTCACATCCGTGCTGCCGACCCTGTAAAAACAGAGATTTTGTGCCGTCAGTGTAGAGGACAAAGCAGGACAAGCCTTTGGTCATCCCACTGACAGCACAAAAACTCTCCAGTGAGCTCTGGCTACCCTACTCACCGCCGCGCCGGGAACACAACACGAAGTTATTATAACCGCGATATTCTGTAGGGCGGAGGTACTTCCCCAGTCGGACTGCTCAATTAGGCGGAAATACCGCCGTGTCCTACCTCCTCACCTCCTATTACGTGGGACGACCAAATACAGTTATTGGTGAAATGTGGGTGTTAATTCACCTCTGCCTAACCCTCCAGGGATAAAGGCGTGATAATATGTATGTATGTATTTATTTACGTATTAAATACTTTATTGTACACCAATAATTACAATATTCATGACACAGAAACTCAGAAGACAGGAGCAGTAAAAAGGGCGGCCTTATCGCATGCAATTTCTTCCAGGCAAAAACGTCCATTTATAATAATTAGGTTCTTACTTACATAGGACTTTTTGGTAGTTCCTCAGCATTTCTAGCAGGCAATGGTGTACTACAGTTTTTAACCGCTGCGATTCCTGTCCCAGGTCGACCCTGAAATAGAGAACCCTGGAGGTAGGTAGTTCTGAGTTCTTTTCAAGCTTATGAGGTAACTAATTACCCCATTATGAGCATTTTACTTGTTGAAAGAGATTATAAACTAAGGATGTAGAAGACATTGACATTGTAACTACGTAACTTTGTAATGCGGTCAAGAATATAACTATTAGAAATTATTTACTGTGTAAATATGTGTTATTTTGCTTTGTTTGAAAGTTTTCAATTACATTTAGATATTAAGAATTGTACATTTTTAGATACAATAATGAAATCTTTCTAAATTCATGGTTTTATGAAAAAGGTTATCGAAACTGAATAATGTACGTATGAACAAAGTTGTTTCGGTTTGAAAAATATGAAACGTCAAACGGTACCTCTTAGATTTGATGGACTGTACTATCCACCTTGAGGTCCAAGCACTCCTTACCTGCTAGACGCAATATCGCAGGTTAGGTATTCTTTCAAGAAGAATGATCTTCGCGTATTTAATAGTTAATAAATAAATAAATATTCCACGACATTCTACACAACGCTATATGTAAGTAAGGTAAGGTAAGCATAGCTTAACTAGCTTGTATTATGGTATCTAGAATGCGGATAAACATACTTAGATACTTTTTTTTTGTAAATACATACATATTATACATAGTAACACCCAGACCAATGCAAATATACATATTCATGCATGCAAATATTTGCACTGAGCGGGAATCGAACCCGCGTCCTCTGCATAGCAGTCGAAGGAGGTCAAAAACTCATTAGAGTTTTTCCGTGCATTAGTGTGATCGCTGTGATGTTGATGATAGAAGTAAACAAAATAATTGGGTAGGTATATGACTGACTAGTAGGTTGTTAATTTTTTTAATTCAATCTTTATTTTACACTTGTTAAATTGGTCTACTCGTCAAGCTCTTTGATTTGATACCTATATTGAGGGAGTTGTGTAATAAAATGTATTTCGCCATTTTGTGGTGGCGGCCATCTTGGATTTGATATTTGTCATATTGTATGGTATTCTACTATAGTCAAGCCGTTTCATTTGATACCCATATTGAGGGAGTTGAGAATAAATATGTTTTCCGTCATTTTGTAGCGGCGGCCATCTTGGACCGATTTTTTTCAAACATAGCTAAGAACACTTCCGACTAATATACTTTTCAACCAAAATAATACTAAATCCAAATCGGTTCTTCCGTTCAGGAGCTACGATGCCACAGACAGACACACACAGAGACACGTCAAACTTATAACACCCGTCGTTTTTGCGTCGGGGGTTAAAAATAACAACAGACGCAACGCGTACCGCTCTTTAACCGTTCTTAATGTCATAATCTTAGTTAAATATTTTTTTTCAACTACAGGAATAATAATTTCCGTTTTAGACGAAACTTTTATTGCCTGAGACTTAACTCACAGGCCATCCTAACCACCCGATGACTGGACTAGGTTGAGCGATAGTATTTATTTGTTCGCGCGGTGACCCCACGGGGGATGACGGCCCCCATGTCGGGTCGTTTTTGTCGGACTCGCATCAACGAAAACCGCACGCCATAATTTTAGTGGCAGACAAGCGCACGGCCCACCTAATGGAAAATGGTTACCGTGGCCTATGGACGTGTGTAACACCAGAGAAGCCGCACTCGCGCTGCCTACCCTGTAAGCGCAGAGTTTATGTGCCGTCAGTAGAAGACAAAGCAGGACAAGCCTTTAGTCATACCACTGACAGCACAAATTCTCCTGTGAGCTCAGGTTTCAAATGGCAGTCTCTGTGGCGCAGCGGTAGAACGTTCGATTCCCGCTTAGGCAAATATTTGTATGCATGAATATGTTGGTTGTATTGGTCTGGGAGTTTTAATGTATAATATGTATGCATTTACAAAAACAAAGTATCTAACTATGTTTATCCGCATTCTAGATTCCATAACACAAGCTAGTTATAAACTATGCTTACCACGGGTCTGGATAGCGAAGTGTAGGTAGACTGTTATATAATATTTATTTGTTAAATGCCTGGTTGTAATGTTGACCAACAAGGCATTACGCTCGCTCCCCGGAGAGAAGAGAATCCCAAACAGGAGCAGGTTCAGTAAGCATGTCAGCGCATTTCGTTTCTACACAGGCCATTCGTCGTAAAGTAATAATTAAATTATACCTACAACCAGAGAGGCCCGCGTGCGCGGGGACCGTCCCCTGTGGGCACGGATCTGTGGCGGCACGGACAGTGCGCACAATATGCGCGCGTACAGAACCAGCATCACCGTTCCAGGCAAGTAGAACGAGAGTATGGAGCTGACGAAAACGTAACTAGGAACAAGAGAAATAAAAATATAATTATATTTAAACATGAAATTCAGACGCGCCAATTGTGTATGGGACTTTGTGACCTGAGACGGGGCGGCGCACAGTGCAGTATGAAAGAAGCCCGCTGAGATTCTTGCCGGAGTCTTCTTAGTCGCGTGGTTTCCGGCAGAGTAGAATTTGGACCACCCCATTTCTTCCCATGCGGTGTCGTACAAGGCGACTAAGGGGTAGGGCTGTTTAACATCAGACAGATTTTTTTTTTACACCACTTAGTTGGCAGATAAGCACACGGCCCACCTGATGGGAAGCAGTTACCGTGGCCTATGGACGTATGCAACACCAGGGGTGTCACACTCGCGCTGCCGACCATGAAGAAACCTTCTGATGCCGCTGCCTTCTACGCAGCAGGGAGGTCATTCCACAGCTTGAGTGTGCGTGGGATGAAGTTTCTTTCATACCGCACAGTGCGCACCGTCTCAGGTCGCAATGTGTGAGGATGAATTCCCTGCTTATGGCGAGAGGTGCGATGATAGAATGTAGCTACGGGCATCATGTCAAACAATTCATCTGAGCACAAACCATTGTATAGGCGGTAGAACACACACAGTGAGGCAAAATCCCTCCTAAGGCTAAGAGGTTCCACACTACCTGTGAGTATGGGTTATGGGATTGTCAACCAGCCTCAATGCCCGTCTTTGCACTGAGTCGAAGGGGTCAAGCTGGTATGCAGGTGCTCCAGCAAAAAGGTGACAGCAGTACTCCATGTGAGGACGGACCTGTGCTTTATAAAGAAGGAGTTGCTGCCCCGCAGTGAAGTACTGCTTCGCCCTGTTGAGCACTCCGAGCTTTCTTGATGCCAACTTAACCTTGTCCTGCAAATGACTTCGGTATTGGACGTCTTTGGAGATATCGACACCAAGGATCCCTATACTCGAGGAGATGGTAAGCGGTGTGCCCAGGAATTGCGGCGCTACAATGAATGGGGTTTTCTTAGCGGTGAATACAAATACTTGTGTCTTAGTGGGGTTGAATTGGACTAGGTTTAGTCGTCCCCAATCGGATACTCCATATACAGCCCAGACTCAGCCTCAGATGCAAGGCTCCAGTCAACAGTAGTGTCCGGAATACGGCAATAGACTCACCCCCTATTACGTGGGACCGAATACAGTTATTGGTGAAATATGTGTGTTAATTCACCTCTGCCTAACCCTCCGGGGATGAAGACGTGATTATATGTATGTATGAATGTATGTCTTCTTAGGTCGGCGTTTCGAACCGGTGGTCCATTTACTAAACTGTTTTTATGTTCCTTTTTTATTGACGTTTTGTAAGTTCCGATTTAATGGTCTATGCAGAATAAACGATTTTTGATTTTTACTTTGACGTTTACAATATGGATTTCGTCAAGAGGTGCATTATTTATGTATTTGCTTGTAATGTGGTACAATATAAGATAGAAATAAAAAATATACTTAGTACCTAATCAAGCACATTTCGCCATAAAGTTGGCATGCAAACACAGATTATGAGGTATACAAAGCAATATCTACTTACTACTGCAACTAAAAATATTGCAGTCACAATAATAGTGCAGCAGCTACAACGCATTTCTGCTGTGGTACGAATGACATGCATATTTTCTTTAAAAAGTCTTCCACTGTATAAAAAGTCTCGTCGACCAGCCATTTATGTAATGCAACACATTTTTTTTTATAAGGTAGATCTATAATAATTGACGCTGGCAATGAGTTGTAAATTAGTGGTAATAATGGTACCTAGGTTAGAAATATTTCAAGTGGCATTTGTGTAACATAAGATAACATAAACTCACGCATATATCCCCGAAGGGGTAGGCAGAGG
This sequence comes from Eilema griseolum, assembly GCA_963662185.1. Classification (NCBI taxonomy): domain Eukaryota; kingdom Metazoa; phylum Arthropoda; class Insecta; order Lepidoptera; family Erebidae; genus Eilema; species Eilema griseolum. The sequence continues at coordinate 4,527,939 of OY759232.1, forward strand.
TGCTAGCACCCACATTTCGCCAGTTTATGTTTAGGTCCCAATGTTATTACATCTCGGCTCGCCACCTATTAGTGGCGAGCCTATTGCCATTAACCGGGCACTTATAAACCTGCGATAAATACACACATAACTTCGAAAAGCATCGAAAAGTCATTGGTGTGTGCTATGGCAAAACCTGGGATCGAACCCGAGACCTCGTCTCAGCAGGCCATTACCCATAATACTAGGCTACCGCGGTTTTATATGTGTGTAACCTTCCTTTTATTATAGTTGTCCTTTCATTTGAACAGTGATAGATTATTTTTCACAAATATGTCACTTTCATATACATAAATGCATGGTACAGTTAAAAATTTATTGGCTTTGAACACAGGTGAACAAGAGTCTCTCCAAGCCATACCAAATATAGTTCTAATACACTTTTTTTGCGCTATAAAGACCCCTGAGGTTTCTGAAGAGTTACCCCAGACAGTAAAACCGTACCTGATAATCGGTATAAGGTCTTCAGGTTTTGGATTCGCAGACTCCCGTATAAGTCAAGTTAACTAAATTGGAGCCGAGTGCGGGCTCCAGGATTTAGTGCGAAGGGAAGGTGAGCTATGCAAATCAAATAGGTAATATGACAGTCGCTTCATGCAAAATATCGAAGTTAATCCATTTTAAGACTGAAAACTGAAAGTGGTAACCGTGGCCTATGGACGTGTGTAACACCAGAGGAGCCACACTCGCGCTACCGACCCTGTAAGCACAGAGCCAAGCCTTTAGTCTTCTCACTGACAGCACGAATTCTCCAGTGAGCTCTGGCTACCCTACTCACCGCTGGGAACACAACACGAAGTTATTATAGCCACGGTATTCTGTAGGGCGGGAGGTACTCCCCCAGTCGGACTGCTCTATTGGGCGGAAATACTGCCGTGTCCTACCTCCTATAATATCCTACCTGCTTTCAGAGGTCTTACTTACAAAATTTCATAAAGTTTAACTCACGTAATATTCATATTCTCAGGACACGCCTTATTATCTGCCTGCCCTGGATATTTCGGCGAATATATAAACGCAGTCGGCAAAGCTACTGCGAAGGAGATCGGCCAGACCAAAGCAGCGAAGAGTCTTGCTCGTTTAGCACGCTTGGCTTTTGCTAGAGGAGCGGTTATCCCGCTCCATCGCTCCCATCCCAGAGTGCATAAAGAGAGAATGGATGCTGTACTACAGAAAACGTCCAGCGTTTCCCAACACGTGCAGAATAACCAATCTGAAATACATCAATGTATGAGCTCAGTTTTTGCTCAGTGGCTCAAATAAGATTACAGAAAATTTTAAATTCCAATCGATTTTTATTTCATTTTACGGCTCAAAAAATATCCACCTGGGTTTGTACCTTAACAAGATGACTGTTGGTTTCTACTGTTGATAAATCATTTATTTAAGAAAACATTTACGTAAACAGTTTAAGTACACTAGGTAAGTCCTAATTATGAATGAAAGAAAGAAAGAAAGAAAGAAAGAAAGAAAGAAAGAAAGAAAGAAAGAAAGAAAGAAAGAAAGAAAGAAAGAAAGAAAGAAAGAAAGAAATGGTAAAACCTGAAATCGAACTCAAAACCTCGTCTCAGCAGTCCATTACCCATATCACTAGGCTACCGTGGTCTATTAATAATAATAAAGATTATTATACCTAACTTGCATTTTCCCTTCATGGCGTATTATTTTTTGTAGATGATATTACTCACGTAATTGAAACACAAACAGCTCCCTCATAGCCGCAACAGGCACCACGAACAGACCCACGAACAGATCTGCGACAGCCAGACTCGCCAGTGGATAATGAGCGGGCGCGCGTCGCGTGCGCCGGAGTCCCACTAGCACAGCGGAGTTGCCAATGATAATGCATACCAATAGTGTCACAATGGCCGCCGCGCCTGCCCACCAGTGGGCTGTCAGCTCACCACGTGTATGCAGAGAATACATCTGGACACAGTTTTTAAAATTACTGATCGATTAAATATATAGTGTGTGGGAGTAGGTAAGTATATGGGGGTCACCAAGACTAGAATTCTCCCTTTTGAAAGCCGGTCATGATTGATGGATAAGGCAGAGACAGATTAGTTGTCCTTTAGGGGTTGATAGGTCAGAGGGCCGTTCCTCCCATAAAAGTTGTGTAATGGATAGTCTGCTGCCCACCAATGATTGAGACGTAAGCGCGCAGGTGCAGAGCATACATATACGCATTTATTTACGTTTTTTTATTTATTTATTTATTACACACATCTTACACCATCATTACAGAAAAGTCCGATGCGATAGCGTAGACTTAAAAATTAAGAAAAAAAGAACATAAACACAAATATAAAAAGAAAATCATGAATCAGAACTAAAATTAAATAATACAAACATCACATCTCATAGTACAATCAATTGGAGTGGCTAGAGAGGCCACACGGCAGCCTCTCGTACCGTCTGACGCAGATGATCACCGAGCACGGGTGCTTCGGGAAGTATCTGCGTCGGATGGAGAAAGAGCCAACGTCCGAGTGCCATCACTGCGACGCGAGCGAGGACTCAGGGCCGCACACGCTCACCGAGTGTCCGGCGTGGGAGACGCCGAGACGGGAGCTTGTGGCGGCCCTGGGAGTGAGATTTCTCACGCTCTGCACCGTGCTCGCGGCGATGGTCCGCTGCGCGGATGCGTGGGCCGGCGCCTCCTTCTGCGAGCAAGTAATGCTCGTGAAGGAGGAGGCGGTGCGGGAGCGGCAGTGGGTGCGACGAAGGATCGCAAGCCAAGCTGCCCGCGTACGAAGGCAACTCGGGCGTCAGAGGTCGATGAACGACCTCCGCCCCCCATGAGCGCAGGCCTGGGGGTGACAGGTGGAGCCGCCTGTCACCCTGGCAGAAGCCTGGCGCGCCTCCCCGTTTCCGGGGACGAGTTGGGGACTCTGTAGTCCCCACACCCGAGAAGAGGGCCAGATCGTGAGAGATGGCCCTAGGTCGTCCGGGGTGCGAGGGATATGCCTGTCAACCTCACCTTCGGCAACCAAAAATGACCCACAGGCGGCGTGCGTTTTAGTCGGTTCGAGTCCGACATAAGGCTCCGGTGGGGAGGTATCCGTGGGGATTTTGGGCACGTAAAAAAAGTACAATCAATTAGAATTAATAAATTAATTATAAATGTAATTATAAACCGTGTGTTTCTCCGCATCGGTGTCTCTGTGGAGAAGCTGTCGATAGCCTTGGACATCACGGATTGTCTTGCAGCAGGAGCACAGGCCGCATGTCCCGACATGCAAACATTAACGACATTATCCGTCGAGCTCTTGTCACCGCCGGCGTGCCAGCTATACTTGAACCTGTTGGCTTGGCTCGCGACGATGGTAAGAGACCGGACGGTATGTCGTTGTTGCCTTGGAAGATGGGTAGGCCTTTGGTGTGGGATGCAACCTGCGTCGACACCCTGGCGCCTTCCCATCTTCCAAGTACGATGGACTGCGCATGCGCTGCTGCCGCATCAGCGGAGATCGACGCTTCCCGTGACCATAAGGCTTGCCTTTACCTCGCTCAAAGAATTGGCATCGCCATTCAGCGTGGTAATGCCGCCAGCCTCTTAGGCACGGTTCCCGTGACCATAAGGCTGGCAGCCTTATGGTCACGGGAACTTAGTTATTTACCAGAAAAATATACATTGGGTCTAATGCCTTAGTAGTGTAACAAAAACCAGAAACGTTTGTCCGTACACTACGTTCGTCGTCGAATCTATAATTATAATACTAATTCTATACATCAGGTAGGCAAGTACTTAATCTAGGTATAAATAATTAAGGCGTGATAATATGTATGTATGTACGTAACCTTAATTTATAACCAAAAACCAGATTATCTCAACTTTAGAAACTGCCATATTTATATTTACATACCTCATTAAGCAGACGTTTCTGATTCGCAGATGTTTCCAAAACTGCTCAGTAATCCATTAGTATTAGTTAATTGGACATCCATCACCTCAAACACAGTTTAAGATTTATTTACGATATTTAAAACCTCACACTCACGTAAAAGAAACATATTTTTAAACTATTTAACATTTTTCAATTTGAAGGTAGCCCAAAACAAACTTCATTAAAAAAAGAAAATTGTGTTTGGATACATTGCCTATGAAACAAAAAAAAATATTCAGTAATGTCACTAATAAATGGTGCTAACTAGTTATTGTTAGTTGGTTACTTGTAAGTGTATCTTATATTTTGTTAATACAATGATAAACTTGTGTACCTACTAAAGAAAAACAGATAAAACTTTATTTGATCTGCCATTATTAAGTAGCTTGAACCTACTTACGAAAATGTGGCTAATGCCGGCTATAAACATTAGCTACGTAAGCTAACACCGCCACAGTATAATGAAACTAAAATATCAAAATATTTTTTGAAGTAAAAACTTCTTTAGCGGCGGTGTGTACTTTTTTTGGAATGGGTAAAAATTTCTAAACTCGCGTGACCTGATCGAAAATTCGTAAGACGGATGGAGAGAGGACAGGCCACGCAGGGCGCTTGCGCGAATGTCACACGACTGTCAGATGTGTGATGGCGGTGATAAACTTTTTAATGTAAAATAATTGTAATAGTTCTGAAGTGTTAAATTTTTAATGTAATATAAATTGTCATGTTTGTGTACGATAGCGCAATAAATGAATATTGTATTCCACCACATAAATAATAGTACTTTTATACTGATGATGAAAGCAATTCGTACAAAATTATTCTCTAACCATTCCAAAATATCAAAAATGCACAACGTTAATATTCAAGTTTTCACTTCTGCCGGCACTCCCGGAGTGCAACCCGTCGTTTTTTTTTATCCACTTAGGTGGTTTACAAGCAGACGGTCCACTTGATAGAAAGTGGTCACAGTGGCCTATGGACGCTTGCAAAACCAAGAGAGTCACACTCGCGCTGCCAACCCTACAAGCATTGAGAGTTTCTGTGCCGTCAGTGTAAAAGACGAAGCAGGCCAAGCTTTTGGTCTTCCCACTGACAGCCGTTAATTGTATAAACTTTATCATTGTACATTCTGTAAATTGTTTTGACCTCACGCTAAAGGGGTGCTTCTCGAGCCTATGCTGGAGACTGCGAACTTGCATCTCCACCGCAAGTCTATGAGGATCATGATAAAATACGCTTATGGGTTCTGAAAACCCACAGAATCTGTTTGATGGGGCACATATTTTGTCCAGAATGGCATTAATTTGGACTCGGTCAACCGTTATGGGCCGAGTCCTAAGTCGACCCTAAGCTGTTAAACCCGAGTCCAAATTAGTCACTCTCTCAATGTTCACCAGGCCATATTTTGTAATATTTTTGACCACTTGGTTGGCAGACAAGCACACGGCCCACCTGATTTATTAGGTAAATTGTCTGAATAGTATATCTAAATTGTATTTACAATGATTAAAAATTCCACATTTGGAATCTGCTCTAGATCTTAACTGGCCGTCCTTTTCAAAATATATTCATGAAAGTTTTTAATAATTAAATCTATACTAATATTATAAAGCTACAGAGTTTGTATGTTTGTTTGAACGCGCTAATCTCTGGAACTACTGGTCCGATTTGAATGATTCTTTCAGTGTTGGGTAGTCCATTTATCGAGGAAGGTTTTAGGCTATATATCACCACGCTACTACTTAAGGGAGCGGAGCATTGATAATAAATGTTATCAAATCCGGCAATTTTTCATACATATTTAGAAGACTCAAACATACGGGCTCAAAGGGATATGAAGCTTCAAAATATAATAATAATAATAAAATATTTATTTCAGACCATAGTCCATAATTAAAAAAGAAATACACACACTGAACAAACACATCAAGACACGTGTGCTCGGATCAAGGCTTTCACTATAGCCGAGTCCTGCTTATCTGCAATGACCTTCAGGATACCGTTAGTGCTACCCCGTATTCTACTTAAGCTGGAAGCGAGTCTTTTTCGCATGATGGCATGAAAGCCGTCGACTCCAGCATCGGCAAACATGCCAGATGCACTACAGAAGCGGGGTAGCCCTAACAACATCCTGAATTGAGCGTTCGCTGCGTATAGCTGAACCACAGGCTGCACGTGTAGAAGGTCTGACAGTATGCTTTGAACAAGGTAATTTTGACTGCATCACTACATCGTGAAAACCTGCGAGCCAGCATATTGCTTTTGACCGCCAACGCCCTACGCTCCCTCTCAATATCAACTTGGTCTTCAAGGCCGTCGGTAATGTAGTGCCCCAAGTATTTAAACTTGTACACCCGTTTTAGCTCCGTACCATTCAGCTTAATTGCGGGCACAGTTAAAGGACATTTACCGGAGGCCCTGAAGACCATGTATTCACTCTTTACACAGTTATAGATAAGTCCCAGTCTTTGGCTGTGCGATTCACAAATGGCAAGCAGCCGTCTCATTGCGTTTACAGTTGGGGTCAGCAGCACCATCTCATCCGCGTAACTGAAGTTGTTCATTGCTGTATCGTCAATCCAGCATCCGACTCTAGTGCTGCTAAGCCCAACCACAAGGTCATTCACGTACAGGTTGAAGAGTTTGGGAGAACTCAACCCACCTTGTCTCACCCCGCACTCCAACCTGTACGCGTCAGAGTAGCTGTCCGCCCATCGAACGCAGTTCTTCTGGTTACGGTACCAGAACTGGAACAGTCGTTGCACCTGTGTAGGCAATATACCCCGGGCGAAGCTGGGGTGGGTCAGCTAGTGAAAATATAAAATTAAAACATTTTCTTTAATAATTAATTAAATCGATTGTCCCTGTAAGGGAAATATCGCTGGTTCGAATCCCGCCTGAACCATTTTTTTTCTATATCTTAATCGATTTGAATAATTAGCATACTAATGCTTTAAAATTTCATTCTATAATTAATTAAGTATTGCAATTAAAGATTAAGATAACAAACTGTGGTATCAAATTTGGGTAATGTTGTTGATAAAAATTGTTTGTTGCAAAAGGAAACCAATACTTTTATTATATTCCTTTATTGTCATTACGGGAGAACATTTATTAAAATTTCATTTTTTCCTTACACTTAAACGCAATCGTCTTCAATGAAAATAATTGCTTTTAAAAATATATTTACAGTTTTACCGCTTAACTACGACGCTAAACTAATTAATAGTTTAAATTACAATATTTTAATATAAAAAGGCACTCGGAGTGTAGATCCATGATTTTTCATATTACATATTTTTATTTTCATTTATTTTTAAAGTGCCTTTGCATTACAAACGTGCCCATGTTTACATTACAAAAAATGCCAAAAAAAAATCTAAAACAGTTACAAAAATACATTTTATTACCACCCACATATGCACCTGCGGTTCCACGGTGGAAGCAAATGGCCATCACGCTATGAGTTGCCGACGGTGCACTGGGAGGTTTCCGCGACACCACGCTCTTAACGATATCGTCCGCAGGGCCCTTGTATCCGCAAACGTCCCCTGTGTGCTTGAGCCTCCGGGCCTGAGCAGGTCGGATGGTAAGAGGCCGGACGGACTGACTTTGGTGCCCTGGAAGAAAGGCAAATGTCTACTTTGGGACGTAACGTGTGTCAGCACGGTAGCCGCCAGCCACCTTAGTCGCACCATTCACTCCGCGTCGGCCGCTGCGGAAGACGCCGGCTCAAGGAAGAGGCTTAAGTACGCCGACTTGGAACCGCTGTACCAGTTCGTGCCAATAGCGGTGGAGACTCTGGGGAGTTGGGGCAAGGAAGCTAAAAGCCTTATTAAAGAAATCGGACAGAGGCTCATCGAGGCGACCGGTGACACTCGGTCCGGGTCATTCCTGGTCCAAAGGCTGTCCATTGCCATCCAACGTGGCAACGCAGCAAGTGTTATGGGCACTTTTGCACCGGGAGCGATTAGGGGCGGGTTATTTGATTAGTAGTTTTGACATATTGTATTGTAACAAATGTATTCGATGTAAAATAAATAAATTTTATTACTGTCATGAATATGTTTAATATCTCTCTTAAATATCAATACAGTCTTTATATTTCGAAAAATTCCTTTTTTGAACAATGAAAACAAAAGTTACATTAATTTTGCTATTTGTCAAGTTTCATAGATTTGCTTATATTAAGCACTTAGGAAGCACAATTCGCTTATTCATAGACCTATGTCTACAACTAGTAATACACATGTAAATTAATATCAATCTGTGTCTCTACACGGTACAGTATTCAAAGTTTGCTCATTGGCACATCACGATGACACAAAAAAATAATTAAAATAATAACCTAAAATTAACATACGTCTACGAAGATCAGTTATTTCATCGAATTTAAATATTACTTACATATAAAAATGATAAAAATATTTACAATAATAAAGGCGATACAACATCGGAAAGCTAAAAAAAAAACATTTAAAAATACTTAATTATATAAAATATATTACAATGTAAAAGAGTATGTTATGGAGTTGAGTAAATTGAGCATGAGTGGTCCCGCGTCAGTTAATATAACTAATTGACAATTTTAAAGCGTAAAATGGAATGGATGTAGTGTTTCAACTAAATGTATCGATGTCTCGAGCGCATACGTCACACGGGCGAACCAATGACAGGTGTCAATTATCTGTGGTACATGATGGTGCGTTGGCGAGCCAAATATATACTTATTCTAGCGTGGACACTACAGATGAGATCTTATATCATATAGCAGATATGCACCATGTGTCAGAGGTGGCCTACACTAAAGCTTTCAATTTTAAAATCCACTTTTGTTTAAAACAATTAAACTAGTAACGCTATTAAAAAATACTCCCAACGCCTTCCTCTGTACATACCAGCAAAATGGAAGTAATTATGGAATGATTTGATAAAAACGGAAGATATGTAAACTATCAACTATAATATTCAAAACTGAGATTATTGCCAGATCAAATAATAAAATTCTGCAAAACAAAAATTATATTTAAAAAAAACTAATAAAAACGTGAGAAAATGTGATGACGGGCATCAATCTCAGTCAATATTACATTTAAAACTAAACCAGTTTGATTTAAAGCCGCAATAAATAGCAGATGACATGGCTGAGTTCGCGCCAACAAATGACAGTGTACTTTTTAATTGTATACATCGTTCAGAAACCCTTCCTTTTATCCACCCATAATGTAGTGTAGCATATTTACCCCAGCTTTAAAACAAAATGTAACTATCTACACTAAACGCACATATGTATGTGCTAGAGAATCACACATAAATAATTTCCTTTCAACTGCGCGCGGCCGCCTCGGGCCGCACCTAACAATCTCATATGCATAAAACCCATGGTCCACGTCTTAAACAAGTAAATATTAAAAAATAACAACAACATAACAAGTGTCATTTATACTTATGTGATTGTTATTCGGTGTATTATCATGGCTAATTTTTTTCCTACAATCTTTCCAAATTTATTTAATATTTTATTTTCAATTCATTAAGGTTGATATTACTTCAGAACGAACAAAAAAAGTAAAAAGTAGAATTTATCAATAGTTTTTTTTAATATTGGCGAACCCAGACATTCACCCAGACTTCCTTCTGTAGCTTAAATAGAAGGAAATAGACTATTTTTAACCCAAAAAAACGGGATAGCCTGACGCCTTTAGAAGGAAATAGACTATTTTTAACCCAAAAGACGGGATAGCCTGACGCCTTTAGAAGGAAATAGACTAATTTTAACCCAAAAAAAACGGGATAGCCTGACGCCTTTAGAAGGAAATAGACTATTTTTAACCGAAAAGAACGGGATAGCCTGACGCCTTTAGAAGGAAACAGACTACTTTTAACCCAAAACAAACAATGTTTTACATTTCGTTCTGCTTATTTTCAATAAATGCATCATTTCAACAAGTCACACAAAAATACACCGAAAGGAATGCTAGTCGATAATCACGGGATGTTAGTTCTTATGTTAACCTATACATCGTCATGCTGTACATACAAGTCAGTCTATGTCTACGGCACGTTGTTCGGCGTCGTTCGCAACGCGCAATGGACGCCGAACATTATATTACATCGCTCTGTACATTCATCGCATGTTGCTGTGTTCTAAGCTTTCACAGGATGAGTTTACATGGTTGGAAAGATGAATTAACATTTTCGAGTGTGAGAGCTATTGAAAAAATACGTAAATATACTAATTTTTTTTTAGTGTTCTATCTTTTTTCTTATTTTACACGTGTTAAGTGAAGAAAATACACAACGTTCTATGGCTAAAGCACATTACATGAATAAAAAGGGGATATTTTGCAAATAAATTGTCATCCTACTAAGTTTAATTACTTAAAAAAAGTTATTTCAGATCAGTTTGTACCATTTCCAACTTCAATAGTCAAGATTTTTTGCTAGATTTTTATTTGTTTAACCAATTAAATAACTTTATTTTTGGACAAATCTATCTATATATCGTATTATCACTAACAAATTGACATACAAACATATTTTTCTAACCTCACACAAGAACAATATTCTTACTTAACCACACATTGTGAAGATTTTCCAGTAAATTCTCCTTGAGTCCCAAACACTCCGGTCGTGTCTCTACCGGTCCTATATATAGATGGCTTCCGTAGTCCCCTTGTTGGTCTGTTGTATCTCGTTGGGGGACAGCGCGGCACGGTCGGACCAGTCCGAGTGGGGGGACTGCGTGAGCGGCGTCTGGGGGGAGGGCGACGACCAGTGCTCCGGGGACTCGGGCGACGGCGTCGGGAACGTGTCGCCAATCCCCCAGCCGTATAAACCTAAGGAAAGTAGATGGGTCTATTACTATACGAGATAATTAAGTAAAATTATAGGGTATCAAAATTGGTTCATCATAATTCTTAGTTTTTCCCCAATTCAGTTGGAGTCCGCTTCGGCTTCGGCCGTGAAGCGACTCCATTCATTGGCCATGTTGAAGCATAGCTAACCTATCGAACCAGCGAAATAATCACTTAGGTGGCAGACAAGCACACGGTCCACCTGATGGAAAGTGGTTACCGTAGCCTATGGACGTGTGCAAAACCAAGAGTCACACTCGCGCTGCCGACCCTGTAAGCACAGAGTTTCTGTGCCGTCAGTGTAAAAGACAAAGAAGGATAATCTTTTGGTCTTCCCACTGACAGTACAAAAACTCTCCAGTTATCTCTGACTACCCTACTCACCGCCGGGAACACAACACAAGGTTGTTATGGCCGCGGTATTCTATAGGGTAGAGGTACTTCCCCAGTCGGACTGCTCAATCGGACGGAAATACCGTCGTGTCCTACCTCCTTTGACATTCATATGTACATCTTTATGTGCCTAAACTGAATAAATGAATTTGATTCCTTGATTCTTTGCAATTAGATCTGTTGTTGGACTTTTTAAGGGTCCTACTGCCATGGATGTTCGTATGGCAAACGAGACCGACGGCTAAACGCATTCTTTGAACCATAGTCACTAATAACCATATACGATTAGACCAATACAAATAGCCATGCATACAAATATTTGTATCTGTGCGGGAGTCGAACCTGCATCTCCCGCGTAGTAGTAACGTTCACTACTGACCGCCACAAAGTCAGCATTTTATTTACAAGCGGGTAGTTATATTGAGACTGATTGAAGTTCCTGAAATATGTATTTTTTGCAATTGGCATGTTTAGCGACTAAAGACAAGCGAGTAATGTGGTACTGACTGGGCATCATGCCGGTGAGCGCGGGGTGCTGCGCCTGCGCCTGGCCCAGCGCCGCCGCGTGTGTCATGGCGGCCTGCAGCGCCGTGTGCTGGCCGCTAGCGCCTGAACAATAACACGACAATCAGTAACTACATAAACGGTGACAGCAAAAAAAGAACTTTTTGACACCTAATAAAATAATAACATCACTAACAAATTGGGGGTGTTTTTTGTATACATAAAATCTCTACGGATAAACCATCCGTCCCCTACCCCCACCGAAACTGGTAGAGGGAGGTTATGTCGGACTTGAACCGACTAAAACGCACGGCGTCTCTGGGTCGTTGTTGGTTGGTGATATGCCTGTCAACCTCATCTCGCACCCCGGCCGACACGGTGGACAAATTGGGACTGGCCAAATAAATCTTATAATTTTGTATACACCCTGATTTTATAGTAGTTTCCGATAAAAAAAATTAGAAACAGTTTCGACAGCAAAATCGTCTGGAAGTATTAATTTGGCGAAAAAAAATTCTTTTATAATGTATGGGAATATTGTACAGGTGAAAAGAATAATGAACGTGTAGGTTTTTTTTTTTTGGTTTTTCTCATATGATATACGATCAGTCAATATGACTATGAGCATGATGGAGTTATATAGCAGATGAGGGGCTACTGCCAGCGCAGTAACTTCCTTCTTGCTGACTCTACTGGTCAACAAATGCTTTTTGATTGTGAGCTGTCCTGTACGCTTATTGGGATGCGTTTGAAGTCACTTTTTGTATTTGTCACCGTACGGGGTAGTATTTTTTTTTTACGTCGAATTAATACTGCCATACAATTTTGCTATCGAAACCGATATAACTATAAAATCATAACATAACATAAACTCACGCCTATATCCCTGAAGGGATAGGCAGAGGTCCTAACACCCACATTTCGCCAGTTTATCTTTAGGTCCCAATGTAATAGATGGCGAGCCTATTGCCATTAACCGGTCACTTATTAACCTGCGATAAATACACACATAACTTCCAAAAGTTATTGGTGTGTGCTATGATAAACCTGGTATCGAACCAGAGACCTCGTCTCAGCAGTCCATTACCCATACGAGTAGGCTACTGCTATAAAATTACCCTGTATAATATTGTGTAAGTGTGTGTGTGTGTGTGTATGAGTGTGTACGTACTGAGGTGCGCAAGCGCGGAGTAGGCGGCAGCGTCGAGCTGATGCTGATGCGAGTGACGTAGCGCCGCCATGTGCGCCGGCGACGTCGGCAGTGACGGCCGCGACTTGCCCGGCGACGGCGAGCCTGCGGGGACGGGGACAGCTAACATGTAGTTTCGGAACAGGTAGGTAGATCTACTTGTTTAAATCGTAACCTCTGGGGCTCAGATTGTTATAATACTATAGAAAATAGCGAAAGATTTTGAATCTGCTAAATTTTTGCATCAAAAAACAAACAAGAATTCCAAAAGGTTTAGTTTATTTTTTCATAAGCATACCTGAAAATATTCGTCATTATTTTCGAAAAAAGAACACGCGAATTTATGGACAAAAAAAAACAAACCTCTTGCAGTAACGTCTTTGAATTTGGAACGTTATTCAATAACCACTAACACGCGCCGGCTCATACAACAACGCTCCAGCGTTTTAACGTTCCAAATTCAAAAAATGTAGCTGTGGGCATCATGTCAAACAATTCATCTGAGCACAAACCATGGTATAGGCGGTAGAACACACACAGCGAGGCAAAGTCCCTCCCAAGACTGAGAAGTTCCACACTACCTGCGAGTATTGGATTGTCAACCAGCCTGCTGCGCGTTTAGAGCACATTTTAGATTCACTTAAAACATAAATATTGCTGTTGTTTTCCTATCTTTTTTTATTTTCTCTTTCTTTGTGATGTTTTAGTTCATAATAATGTCTAAATTGTTTATGTAATTTTTTTATTAAATATATTTAGTACTTAAGTATCCTCCATTTGTTGCATGATGTGTTTACCTTAAAGTAGTTGTTACATTGTCTGACTGATGACTAGGAGGACATGGCCGAAATCGGTCGGAAGCATCAAATCAATCACATTGTCTGAAGTTTTTTTTCTGTTAATATTATGTATGTCGTGTATTAGTGTAAACAACTGTTGGTAGACCTATTAAATAAATTAAAAAAAGACATGTCCCGAGCAATAATAAGTAAAGTGTGTATTTAGTAACTTACCAATGTAGGCGTGCGGCGAGGCGGTGTGGTTGCTGTGCGTGGGCGAGTGGTTGGAGTGGTTGGAGTGGCTGGAGTGGTTGGAGTAGGGCGGCGACAGCGAGGACAGGCCGCCGCCGAACGACTGCGCGAGCGCCGCGCCCGTCTGCGGGATGTGCCACTACTCGCGTTACGCACCAGTATGCCAATGACAAGCTTACGACTAACTATTCTAAAGGTGGACCTTACAGGACCAGTTATGGAGGCAACTCAGTGCTGATAATACTAACATCATGTAAATAATAGGTAATGGAAAAAAAGAGATTTTATTACAAGTTCATACATACTATAATGCGAAAAGACTTTTTCCCCAACCTAATAGATTGAGTGATGCGATGGTGTTATAATTCTTTTTGACGTGCGGAATTCCCCTCGGATACCACCCCGCCGGACTCGGTGGGGTGATTATGTCGGACTCGGACCGACTAAAACCGCACGGCTACCTTGGGCCATCAGTTGCCGGGAGTGAGGTAGCCTTTGGCATATCCCTTGCGGACTCCGACTGACCCGTGGCCATAGAATGCCCTCTCGGGTTTGGGACTACGGCGTCCCCATCTTTCCACAGAAAAAAAATGAGGACCCATCGAGCTACCGTCTCGGCTTGCTTCTGCTAGGGGCGATGGTGTTAGACTGACACAAATATTGAAGGATGAATATTCAGGAGAAATTCCCTATTCAAATTGCCCCTATAAATCGGATTTCGGATTTTACGATAATCTTTAGACAATGGAGAATAATTATGTGATTGACAAAGCAGAGTTTGATTAGTATAACACATGGCTAAATGCAGCTATACAATAGCTCCAGCACTTGAACATAATATAATTTGTGAATAAATTAAAAATCTAAAATGAAGATAACATTATTGATGAAAAATACATTGCTGCTGTGATTAAAATATTGAGCACTTTAGCCTTGCTTGAGTTATTTTATTTGTCAATAATAATCAATAACAGCTAAGTAACACATCGTATATGAGTAATACCTTGACGCAGTCCTCATAACTGGGCGGCTGCTTGTGCTGCACGCGAGGCTCCAGTACGAACTGCGCCATGGCGTTCGAGTAAAGCGACGTCGCGTCGTACGGCGACGGCAAGTCCTGAAACAATACACATCCATTACTTCCTTATTCACTACGAAATCTCTTATTTCTAAAAGGGTTTGAAAATAAAAGGACCTAATATGCTACCCTGGAGTACTCCTTTCTATTAACATGTAGTAAAGTTACTTTTAAGTTTATATTCGGCTGTTGGAACTTCAAATTGGTTATATTAAATACATAAATAATAAACTGCACAATATAATATATCAGCAACAGCATATAACAATCAATATATCATTATATTTGGACGTATTAAGCATGGTACATACAGTCAAACCTCTTTGAAAAGTTACTTAAAATTTATATTAGCAAATGGAAGTAATCTATAAACTAATTGACTGATAGTATTATACAGTATATGGATTCTTGGAAGATAATCGTGATAATAAAAAGGATGAAAAATAATGTATAAAAGTGAAAAATATAATGTTACCTGTAAATTTTGTAGCGGAGATTCAACAGGGCTGAGGCTCGAGCCGAGGCTCTCCACACTCTGTGGCACTTCTTGCGCCACCTTTTTATTGCTCTTTTTTACACTTGCTTTCCTGAATAAACGCAAATATATACTCATTAGTACTTCAGTATTATTATCATGTAGCCATGTATTTCACCTTGAAACACTGAAAATTTATTCTACGAGGCGATTTTTTTTTTTGCAAAGTTAAGACTGTTCTACTGTTATCTGTATTTTTACTTCAGAAGTTTTACCAGAATCATGATTCTCTGTGTAATGACTTACCGTCTAATTTGTGTCGTCTGTAAGTTATTGTTGTCGTAGGGCTGGTCCTGCGGGCTGTCGGGCCCGGCTTTCGCACGCGACTTCTTCGGCTTGCCTTTCGCGGCCGTGCTGATCACCGTGGGTTGGCTTATCAGCTGCGGGTGCGGGTTTGGTGATGCTGGGGGACGAAATGCATTAAATTATTACAACATTGTGACTGGGTAAAATTATTAGATTTATTTATGCCGCTATATTATGTGTATGCTTCATTATAATAATTTAATTTAATTTTGTATGGATTACCAAAAATTTAAAAATGAAAGACCACACAAAAGGACAATTAACAGCTTGGATATCAAGTTAAAGTTTACATATACAGCTTTATTTTCATACAGATGGCGGTCAAAATAATGTACATCAATTTGCATCTAAAATGCTAGCTTAGGATGAAAGGACGATAACCGCGGAGAAGGCGTCAGAGATCGCATTCAGGCTTCAAAAATGCAACGAAACAACGACATCCGTTGATATGTTGATGTAGTACTCGAGGTAGGACACGACGGTATTTCCATCCCAATTGAGCAGTCCGACTGGGGAAGTACCTCCCACCCTACAGAATACCACGGTTACAATAAACTCGTGTTGTATTCCCGGTGGTGGAGTTTTTGTGCTGATTGTTTCTTCTGCACTGACGGCATAGAAACTCTCTGTTCTTACATAAGCGGTAGCAACCTCCTCTGGTGTTACACACGTTTATAGGTCAGGGTAACCACTTTTCTTTTATACCACTTAGGTGGCAGACAAGCGCACGGCCCACCTGATTGAAAAAGGTTACCGTGGCCTACGGACGTATGTAACACCAGAGAAGCTACCCTCGCGCTGCCGAACATGTAGGCATAGAGTTTCTGTGCCGTCAGTGTAGAGGACAAAGCAGGACAAGCATTTAGTCATCTCACTGACAGCACAAATTGTCCAGTGAGCTCTGGCTACCCTGGGAACACAACGCGAAATTATTATAACCGCGGTATTCTGTAGGGTGTACTTCCCTAGTCGGACTGCTCAATTGGGCGGAAATACCGCTGTGTCCTACCTCCTACCGAAGGTGGCCGCGGTATTCTGTAGACCTTTCATCAGGTGGGCAGTTAGTTGGTGCATGTACTCACACATGAGGTGGTGGTGCTGCGGCGGGTGGCGCGGGCAGTGCTCGTCCAGCAGGCGCACGATGTCGTCGTGCATGCGCTCCTGCGCGACGTCCCGCGGCAGGCGGTCCATGTGGTCGGTGATCTCGCGGTTGGCCAGCGCGTCCAGCAGCGCCCGGCACGCGCCGAACGAGCCTTCTCGCGCGCCCAGGAACAGGGGCGTCTCGTCCTGCGAGAAGGGTGGCCTTACTTATTGGATATCCGAGTAATATTCTATTTTAGACTATTAACAGTGGTCATGGTACTCGTAACAGTGCCTAAAATGGGTCAATAATACAATGACCTGTTTTTATGCATTTTATTATATGTTTGTGACTAAAGAATTCAATGGACTTACATGTCCTGAACTAATTTTGTATTATAATTGTAGTATAAAGTCGTATACTGTGTAATTTAATGTTTGCATGCCAGAAAATGGTAAATGTGCTGCACAAAACTATTGTACCTAACACATGTATAACCACATTTAAGCAAATAAATGAATATGAAAATAAACATGGTGAATATTTAGTTATTTATCAGTATGCTAATAATAAATAAAAATAAAAAATTAGTAATCTGAGTATTTATTGATTGGCATACTCGTGAAGTAATAGAGTTTTTACATACATATAATCACATCTTTATCCCGGAGAGTTAGGCAGAGGTGAATTAACACACACATTTTACGAATCATTCAGTCCCACGTAATAGGGGGTGAGCCTATTGGCACTGTTGTTGACTCGAGCCATGCATCTGAGGCTGAGTCTGGGCTGTATATATCCGTGTGATGTTAAACAACCCTATCCCTTAGTCGTCTTGTACGACACCGTTTGCGAAGATATGGGGCGGTCCAAATTCTACTCTGCCGGGAACCACGCGTCTTAGAGATAAAGTTTTTGTTCAATGATATTCTACTTTTGTACCATTGAGATAACGTACCACTATGAGTGCATGTACTATCAGTAAAGCTCGTGTACCTTGTTGTACAATGAGGCAGGAGCAGATTGTATAGCGTACCATGAGTATAGTGTACCACTGTGAGCACTTGTACTAACGGTGAGCGTACGTACCTTGTCGTCCTGCGCGTCTCTGTTGGCCCCATGCGCGAGCAGTACGTTGACAGCGTCGATGTTGTTGACGGCGGCGGCCCAGTGTAGCGCGGTCTTGCCGCTGTTGTCAGCTGCGTTGATATCTGCGTCCGCGTTGATAAGGTCCTCCACCATGCCTTCTATCGCTAGCCTGTATAGTACATACGCTCATTGTTACTCACTAGGTTCAGATTTTTGTTTACGTTACTGCAGCCTCCTGCAGTGTGTTGCGGCAAGGCTTCACGTGGACAGTGCTATTATGCGGCACTGGACACGTTTCCACCTTGTCAAAGACACACACATTAGTTATAAATATGACTGACTAACTGTCTGCTTGTGCACATAATAACTTGCAGTTTTACTAACATAGGATATAAGTTTTATTGTTACTAACATTTTTATGGGCAATGCCTGGAATAAATGATTTTATTTATTATTTTATTACTGTAGTTAATTATTTATAGATGTTACACAAAATAAAGTTGATTTTACTAAACTCTAATGGTTTTTTTTCTTTTTATACCACTTGGTTGACATACCACATGATGGAAAGTGGGTACCGTGGCTTATGGGCGTGTGCAACGCCAAGGGAGTCACATTCGCGCTGCCAACCCTGTAAGCACAGAGTTTCTGTGCCGTCAGTCTATTGGTTTGTTTCAAAGAAGACATTTTTACACAACTACGGTAAAGTTAAAGGAGGGTTATGATTTTATAACACGTGTTGCAAAAAATAACTTGTCCCTTCCATAATATGGTGTATAGGATTACGGTGATTACACAGTAAAACAACAATGCTTTCTTACATAGCCAATACTCGTAAAGTATTAACTATTCTAGAGAATTTGACAAAAGTCTCCCTCTTTTTGTCTATTTCATTTTTGTATGTATAGTTAGCATAGTTTTGTATAAATTTCATAAGTAATTGCCTATATTTTTTCTGTATTATAAATTATAATAGTTTAATGTTAAATTATTTATTATATAATGAATATTAAAGACAAAATAAAGGAATCGAATTTGAAAATGAAATATCTGACATATTATGCCGATACAAATTCCTATAAAACTATA
The DNA here is from genome assembly GCA_963662185.1 of Eilema griseolum. Taxonomy (NCBI): domain Eukaryota; kingdom Metazoa; phylum Arthropoda; class Insecta; order Lepidoptera; family Erebidae; genus Eilema; species Eilema griseolum. Next base: position 4,547,020 of record OY759232.1, read on the forward strand.
TGAGGAAACGAGATACTACAAAAACAAATAAAAGGAATACATTACCTGGCAGCCAATATGAGCGGCGTGGTCCCGTCGTGCATCCTCGCGTTGAGGTTGGTGGCCCTGTTCCGCAGCAGGATCTGGAACACGCCCATGGCGTCGGCGGCCACGGCGGCGTGCAGCGGCGTGCGTCCCGTGTTGTCCTGCGAGTTGGCGTCCGCGCCCGCGTCCAGCAGCCGCTTGGCCGCGTCCGCGCGGGCGTACCTGCCGCGCCATTCACTCTTTATTATTTATTTATTCACGAAACAAACAGTCGTGCACTTATGTAGCGAACATAACATAAGCTCACGCCTATATATATATATTTTTTTAATATTCCACAATGTTCCACACAATGCTATTTAGACCCATGGTAAGCATAGCTTAGTTAGCTTGTGTTATGGGATCTAGAATGCGGATAAACATACTTAGATACTTTTTTTTTGTAAATACATACATATTATACATAGAAACACCCAGACCAATGCAAATATACATATTCATGCATACAAATATTTGCACTGAGCGGGAATCGAATCCGCGCCCCCTGCATAGCAGTCGAATGCTCTACCGCTACGCCACGGAGGTCCCCGAAGAGGTAGGCAGAGGTGCTTGCACCCACATTTCACCAGTTTATGTTTAGGTCCCAATGTAAAGTGACGAGCCTATTGCCATTAACCGGGCACGTATAAACCTGCGATAAATAAACACATAACTTCGAAAAGCATCGCAAAGTCATTAGTGTGTGCCATGGTAAAACCTGGGATCGAACCCGAGACCTCGTCTCAGCAGTCCATAACCCATACCACTAGCAATTATCAAAAATAAAAGCAATCTCAACATACCTGGCCGCTAGATGCAGGCTCGTCTCCCCGGTCTTGTCCATAGCCGCGTTGAGTTGCGCGCCTTGCGCCACGAGGTCCGCGATGATATGCGCCGTCTGCTCGTCCTCGGCGTCGGAGCCCGCGTCCAGGCCCCCGCCTCGGACGGCAGCCACCATCAGGGGGGTCATGCCGCAAGGGCCCCGAGCGTCTACTTCTACGCCGTGAGGATCATGCTAAGGGATAAAAATGATTTGAAGATTTTGCTGACGTGTTGCAGACATAATAACATATTTAACTAACGAAGGCTTTAATAATGAGGTGAAGACCTTGTATGCGACCGGGGCTTTGAAAAGTCAATCTTTTTCGCGTATATTTTTTGTATTTTTTGTATTTGGGTCGATAATGTAAATAATAATAATAATAAATATTCTACAACATTCCACACAACGCTATCTAGACCCATGGTAAGCATAGCCTAACTAGCTTGTTTTATGAAATCTAGAATACGGATAAACATACTTAAATACTTTTTTTTTGTAAATACATACATATTATACATAGAAACGTCCAATGCAAATACCCATATTCATGAATACAAATATTTGCACTGAGCGGGGATCGAACCCGCGCCTCCTGCGTAGCACACCGCAACACCACAGAGGCTGTATCTCCGCTTGGAGGTAATCTAGAGTACAGTCCAGAGAATTGTGGACACCATTACATGTCCTTAGAACATCGATCCCTACTTTGACGACCTCGACGTGAATATGAAACAGCTGATATTTTCAACTAACTCATAACTGAATTATTCGTAAGTATAATCATTACGCGTCATATATCATTCCTAAACGTTACAGCAAGTTTGTCACTTAACTTGCCATTCTTAATAATATTAATCTTTTGACAAACATGTTATGAAAAACGTAAATGTCACAAATGTATTATCACAGGTTTCAGTGCAGTCACAATTTAGCATCAATAACTTATGAAGATCAATTAAATTTTACGAGTGTCAGATTCTAATAGGAGTCAAATTTAGTAATAGTCATAGCTACATTTCTATATAATAACCATAATAATAACCTCCCGGTTGACATCCATGGGGAGGAATTCTTTGACGCCTGAACCTGCAGGATTGTTTAGGTATATTCTGTTTTTTTTTTTAATATTTAATTTAGATAATTTCCGTGTACATTATGTAAATATTAATACTACTTACTACTTGTAAAAATACTATGTTACTTCTTGTAAAAATTGAAGCTATTGCTTTTATTTAATGTCAAGATTTTATAACCTAAATAATAAGAGTTAATTAGATGACGTACAATATTCGTTATAGCTATTTCACTATTATCAGTTCATCGAATGAGCAGAATGCTTGCGTCACTATCATAAGTTTCTATAATGTATGAATGAAGACAAATAACGTTATACTTGAAAAAGAAAAGAATACTTACAATAGCGGGCGGAGTCATCATACTCGGCGGTACTCGAATATCAGCCGCGTCCAGATGCTGTTGCGTCCAAACTCTCGAGTCATGTCCCGCCTCCTCGTAATCAGTAATAGCAGTATGGTCTGACGCGTAACCGCCAGGGGCTCCATTCGCGTCTCCCGGACCTCTAGCACGCTTAGCTCTAGGCGGGGCAGATCCATCATCATCCTCATCAGACCAATGATGCGGTGGACCCAAATGACTTCCATTTATATCGACGTCAATACATCCTATCGAACCTTTGTTCAAATTCCTCATTTCCTGCCCATCAGGTACTCGTCTTCTCGAGTGACGTCTGGTTGAAGAATTGTTTCTGATAAAGCCTTCAGGGAACCAGGTGATACCGGCAGCTCGTTTTCTCTGCGCGGTCACTAGCACACCCATGAGCAGACCGGCTAACAATACCAAAATAACTCCAATGAAAACATATTTAGAGTTAGTGGGAGCGCCCGGAGGCTCATCCGGCGGACCCATACTCTTCACTTCAAGGTACGGGAAGTTCGAAGACAACGAGTGTTTAGATGCTGTAGCTGCCAAGAAATCTGCTGCCTCCTTCGCTGAGAAGAAACACTCAGAACCAGATGTCGCCGTACATTTCCTGTTATCGATCTCCAAGTATACCTGCACACCAGACTGTCCTCTTTCCGTCACCATATCATTGCCTAAATGGTCCTTCTTTATCACCACAGTTGTTCTTAACATGTGGCCTAAATCTCGGAGGAAAGCCACTGAGTTTTCTCTGAATGTTCTCATATCCATAAGAAGAGTTACTGACATCACGCCTTCGGCTAAGTGAGGAGGTTCATTTTCGCAGTCCAATCCATCCCAGTTACATTCAGCGTTATTACATCCGTAATCACAATGGCCGTTGGCATAATGTTTCTGGCAGTAAGCATCGTAAATTGGGTTGCATTGCTGTAAGGACTTCTGACAATCTCTGCCGTCGAATAGGCAAGCTTGGGTATTGCATACTTCGTTGCATTCACCATCCATGAAGACTTCCCAACATTTGATCGGAGCAGTACAGTTTGCCCAAGGATTGATACCCAGAGAGCAGTCGTTGCCGTCGAATTCGCAAGCGTATGTGTTACATTCTTCATCGCAATGGCGGTCTCCTTGTTTTTCTTTGCAACCTTTCTTTACACATTGTTCTCGTTGGTATGGCAGATCTAAATCCTCGAAACTCAAGCTTGGGTTCTTCGAACTAAACCCTCCATTAACAGGGCTTCCGTAGCCGCCTCTAGAGTGTGGATCATGGATATCGCAGCTCTTTCCGGTCCATTGTCTAGGGCAGAAACATAGGTAGTCACCCGGTTTATCAATGCACCTAGCTTCAGGATGTTTACAAGGACTGCTAAGGCATTCGTTCATGGAATCAATTTCGCAGTTGACACCTGATAAACCGCTTTGACAGTCGCATACATAACCCATTTCGGACGTTCGACAGTATCCACCATTCTGACATGGATTAGAATCGCAAGCGTAACCAGAATATTCACAGTTTTTGCCATAGAATCCTTCGTTGCATAGACATTCGTGTCCTCCTTGTATGGCTGTACAAGCTCCTCCATTCTGACAAGGGGAATTCGCGCAAAAGTTGACTTTGGCATCGCAGTGCCTGCCCATGTACCCAGGCTTACAATTACAATGGTAATCATTCACAAGTTGGACGCAGTCCTGCGTTCCTGGAGACGAGCATGGATTCGACAGACACTCATTAATATCTCCTTCACACCGTGGGCCAACGAATCCAGGTGGACATTTACACTCAAACCCTCCAACTTTATCGATACACGTGCCGTTGTTATGACATGCATCTTGTTTGCAATCGTTGACATTTATCTCGCATATTTTGCCTAGCGTGCCAAACGGACACGAGCAAGAAAAGTTGTTGATGAGATCGTGGCAGGTGCCTCCATTCTGACAGGGGTTTGGTAAGCAATCGTTGACGTTCAGTTCACAATTTTGTCCTTGAAAACCTTTAGCGCATTGACACTGGTAGGTTCCTACAAGGTCCTTGCAGACAGCTCCGTTTTGACAAGGTGCTGAATCGCACTCGTTGATTTCCTTTTGACAATAAGAGCCTGTGTATCCTTCCAAGCAGTGGCAACGATGGGAGTTGCCTATGTCTTCGCAAGATCCGTTGTTGCATAGTTGTTTTAATTTCACGGCTAAAACAAGATTTATATTCATTATAACATGGCTGAGAACTGTCTTATAAAATAAATTATGAAGCTACATATTTAAGAGGTTTCTATAATAGTGCAAAATGAGAGGCTTACATTTCCTAATAGCAGCATCTTTGCAGGAGACCATCTCGACGTCGCAGAGTTTGCCGGACCACCCGGGCGCGCACGTGCACGTGTACTGCGGACCTTTCTGGGAGCACGTCGCGCCGTTCTCACAAGGATTCACTTCACACCTGGACATACGAGAAGAGAGTTATTAGACGTAAACATAAATAACCTAACTTATAGCGAGAATTGATATTCCTCCATTCTACAGAAGATGCATTTGGACCCCTGAGTGGTAAAATCGCAGCACATTATTTTAATAAAATACCCATTTACCATGCGCCTTATTAAATAAATATAATTATAAGCCATTTTGGAAAAGGTATCAGGGACAGGTACAAGGCTGCAATCTCTATGTATTTATCAAAGATATATAAAAAAAAAATATAAAGTCATTTTTGTTATCTGATATCAAGTCGATATCAGATAACAAAGATGAGATGAGGCTAGGATCGCAAGCCAAGCTGCCCTCGTACGAAGGCAACTCGGGCGTCGGAAGTCGATGAACGACCTCCGCCCCTATGACCGCAGGCCTGGGGGTGACTGGTGGTGCCGCCTGTCACCCGTAGCAGAAGCAGGCCGCGGCGGTGGCGTTCCTCGCGCGCCTCCCCGTTTCCGGGGACGAGTTGGGGACTCTGTAGTCCACACACCCGAGGAGAGGGCCAGATCGTGAGAAATGGCCCTGGGTTGGCCGGGGTGCGAGGAATATGCCTGTCAACCTCACCTTCGGCAACCAAAAACGACCCACTGGCGGCGTGCGTTTTGGTCGGTTCGAGTCCGACATAACCTCTTCTACCGGCTCCGATGGGAGGGTATCCGTGGTAATTTTGCTAACGTACAAAAAAAAGAAGAGATGAGGCTCGTGTTCCCCACTTACCAGTTGACATAGGCCTCGCAGTGCTTCCCCATGTGCCCGTAGGGGCAGTGGCAGGTGTAGTGCGTGACGTGGTCGTGGCACGTGGCGCCGTTGTCGCAGGGCGAGCTGTCGCACATGTTGATGCGGAACTGGCAGTTCGAGCCCGTGTACCTTCGACGGAGATTTCATATTTATTGTTAGTTTTTGTGGGCAAACAATGTATAAGTATTTTATACTGTTGATTGATGGCACTTGGTGGAATTTGTTGTTACACATATTGAGAACTCATTTGTACTTTCCCACATTATTTTTAATTGTTATTAGGCCTGACCGTCAAAATTCAAAAAAATGTCATTGTATACCTTTGAGGATGCCGTTAGCGAAATCGGTTAGGCTTTATAACAATTCAAAACAATGTGGAAAAGTACAAGTGAGTTCTCAATATGTCAATTTAGAATAAGATTACCGAAAATTGGCCATTTGATAAAGGAAAGAGTAGGTATTAGTAACTATACTAGTTCGCCTTCAACTAAGTTGCTAAATTGGGTAATGGCCTGTAGTTATAATATAATATTTGACTGAGTTCATTAAATTACATACATACATACATATATAAATCACGCCTGTTTCCCATAGGGGTAGGCAGAGATCACGGATCTCCATTTGCTACGATCCTACGAACATTCTTCATGCATGCTCGTCGTTTTATAGTACTCCTGAACGAATCAACCCATTCTTGCAAGAAATAGCGTCGCCCTACTCCTGCATATCTATACTAATATTATAAAGCTGCAGAGTTTGTTTGTTTGTTTGAACGCGCTAATCTCTGGAACTTATGGTCCGATTTGAATGATTCTTTCAGTGTTGGGTAGTCCATTTATCGAGGTAGGTTTTAGGCTATATATCATCACGCTACTACTTAAGGGAGCGGAGCATTGATAATAAATGTTAACAAATCCGGCAATTTTTCATACATATTTTGAAGACTAAAACATACGGGCTCAAAGGGATATGAAGCTTCAAAATATACCCCGGGCGAAGCTGGGGTGGGTCAGCTAGTGTAAAATATATATTCTACTCTCCATATCTCTCCTCTCTCACTTACCCCGGGGGACAAGAGCAGTTGTAAGAGTTGACGCCGTCGATACACGTGCCTCCGTTCATGCAGCTGGACTCGGTGCAATCCTCATCGTTCGTCTGACAGTTGATCCCGGAAAAGCCGAGCGGACACGTACACGTGTAAGATGCCACATACTGAAATAGAACACCGATATTAGAGGAAAGTTTTAGAGACACGACATACTGTTTACCCAGGATGTTAAAAAGTATGGTGTGTTCCGTTTGGCATAAATTGAGCTGTTATAAGTACTGACCGGCTGCCTATACTTATTTTTTTACTGTTCTAGAAATCCCCACGGATGCCCCCCTCGCCGAAGACGGTAGGGGAAGTTATGTCGGACTTGAATCGACTAAAACTCACGACGTCTGAGGGTCATAGGAAGGATGCCTGTACCATAGAATTACGATAAGCATAACATAACATAAACTCACGACTATATCCCCGAAGGGGTAGGCAGAAGTGCTAGCACCCACATTACGATAAGCCAGTGATTATGAGCGTATGTGACGTAAGTTATATATTTCAATATAGGGTTCATAACACAGAATGACTTGGATAAATAATTCACAATCGAAGTCCATCAAGACTTCGAAATTTAGAATTTTTATTTTATTTTATTTTTAATTTTAGGAAAACTTACAGCTAAAAAATAACAGTAAGTGAAAATCAAATAACATATTGAAGGTCATTTACAAGTTTTCACCGATAACATGTCGTTTAAATTTGAGGATATTACGGCAACACAATTATTACGACCAATTTCACATCTATATAAAGTATTATAATTATAAAAGAAAATTACTCAATTAACAAAGTTGTGATCACATAATGCTTTCTTTACTTTAGAGACACTAGTGAAGAATAAGTCTTTTCTTTCGTCTTTTTGAATGCACTAATTCATATTAGTGCATTCGAAGTCATTGTTCGCCTCGCCTCGCAGTTGCCAGTATTGCCACAGCTAAATCGTCTTCGACCGAGTTGACTTCGACACACAGCCGAAGTCGGCGTCCAGATATGTACTCACCTGGTTGCAAGTAGCTCCGTTCATACAAGGGCTAGACTGGCACTCGTCGATGTCCACTTGGCAGTGCTTCCCCGCGAACCCGCTTGCGCACACGCAGTTGTAATCACCGATGCTGTCCAAACAGGTCGCACCGTTTTGACAGGGAACTGTAGAACAAAATATTTTACTTATTGATAATATCCTCATTGATCTCGGCAGAGTAGAACTTGGGCCACCCCATCTCTTCCCATGCGGTGTCGTAAAAGGAACTAAGGGATAGGGCTGTTAGTCGCCTCTTACGACATTTTCGGATGAGATGATACTTTTATTCTTTTTTTTAGCCATCCGGATAGTAATATTATTACACGGATAATATTATTATACTTATTGACTCTACGTTTTAGTTAGAAAATGTTTGTATGGGAAAAAGAAAAGGGGTGTTTTTTGGGTTTTTCCGGCAGTTTTTTGAATTTTTCTCGCTGTAAAAACCATCCTTGAATTTCATGAACATTAAAAAAAAATTGGTCCAGGCATTGTTGAGTTATACGCTTACCAATACATTTAACAATTCATTTTTATATTATAGATTATCCGGATAATAATAATATGTGGATACCAATATTATACCTAATAAAAATAAATAAAGAAGTTCATTTTATTATCAAAAACACTTACATATATTTACATTTCCAGTGGCCCCACACTAGGCATAGGCCTGTCCTGTGGGTGCCTGTTACAGTACTGGTTTACAACAATTTAATATTGGTTCGGTTTACGCTGTCATTGGTAGCAAGAACATATATTTAATAAGTTTTTCATATCCATTGTTACGCGTTGGGTGTGCCAACAAAAAATAAAATAACAAAAGAATAAGAAATAGAGAATCTATACTAATATTATAAAGTTGCAGAGTTTGTTTGTTTGAACGCGCTAATCTCTGGAACTACTGGTCCGATTTGAATGATTGTTTCAGTGTTGGATAGTCCATTTATCGAGGAAGGTTTTAGGCTATATATCATCACGCTACTACTTAAGGGAGCGGAGCGTTGATAATAAATGTTAACAAATCCGGCAATTTTTCATACATATTTTGAAGACTAAAACATACGGGCTCAAAGGGATATGAAGCTTCAAAATATACCCCGGGCGAAGCTGGGGTGGGTCAGCTAGTAATATAATATATATTCACATAGGTGGGTAATGCATGCAATAGTACTCACAGGAAGCACAATCATCCGTGTTAATGGCGCAGTCCTTCCCCTCGTAGCCGCGCGCGCACAGGCAGGCGTACGAGCCCTCGGTGTTGACGCACGTGGCGTCGTTGTGGCACGGCTGCGTCACGCCGCACTCGTCCACGTCGCGGCCGCACAGCGCGCCCGCCCAGCCCACCGGGCACACGCAGGTGAACTCCGCGTACGACGGGTCGGCCACGCAGCGCCCGCCGTGACTGCACCTGTAGGACAATGGCGGCATTGCACTCCATTGAAAAGTTTTATTTGGACTTGCGTTTGTCAGAGGATGTATTTTTTCTATTTTATATTTATGTTTTTATTAAAGGATCGAAAAGTCATTGACGTGTGCCTTGGTAAAACCCGGGATCGAACCCGAAGAAAAAAGTCAAGTGTCTATTGGTTTCGTTCGTTTGGTACGTTTTCAGCTAATTAAATCAAATTTAAATTGATGCTCGTGGCGGCGTTGTAGCATGACGCCAATAAGCGTCAAGCTAAATTGCAATCATTGTGACCTAACCTCATTACATCACAATGATATAATGAGGCCGTGTCTCTTTATCTGCGACCGATAAACTCAAAAATCACTGAACACATTTTCATGCAGTTTTATACTGATTCATTAGAAAGGTATTTAATTTTTTCAAGGCGTTGTCTAGATTGCTAAATATAACGATATTTGTTAGAATCGAAGTATCGGCTGACTCCCATTTTATTAAGTACTTACACCCCGTTTTCACCCCGTTTTTTGCAATGTCACAGAACATAAATTTAGTTTCCTTCCTATTGGAGGAGTGGCGTTAATGGCTGCGCCACTGTGTATACTTTTGCAGCTATCATCGACACAATCTGTGTTTGTCTGTATTCTTTGCTCCAATAAAGATTATTATTATTATTGTTTTTCGGCTCCATGACTCTCGGGACTATGGAGTCCCGGGCCTTTGCAAGGTGTGCGTCGGGCCAAAGTCAAGACGTAGAGGCCGTTTTATGCGATTTTAATATGCTAGGAATACACACACACATGGCGGATATCATCCCCGAGCGCGCAATATGATACACCGGGAGATGGTCCCCGCTAGGTGCAGAGACTATTGCTGTGCGGTGCTGTGGCCGCGATGGAAACTAAATTATAGGCTATGGGATTGAGAATTGGATGGACTGGTGAATGGGCTATGGGGGGAGACCAACGGACGCCTGCCATGACAATAAGTCTCAAAATTGTAAAAAGGCAGGTGGTGACTTGCCAACTCATTGCATGGGCCCCGTTAAAATAGCCACATATAGTGCGACCATGGAGCAACATCCGTTGAGCGGCTAAGGTTGTCGAGAGGTGAGTCTGCGGGGCGCAAGTTCCCGGTATACCAGTCAGCGTGCCCCCGGCGTTGACATTTTACACTTCCAACCTGGAGCATAGGTTCTGCTCTTGCAACTCCACTCATGGCCGGCTAATAAAGGCAAGCACACAAGGTGAGGGGGAATAAATCCTAATCCTCGGGAGAATCGGGGTACGTGGTGTCGCCACGCACCAACAGCACGCCACAAGCTGCCCCTGCAGGGTATTATTTTTATTATTATATTATATTGGTTATGCATAGTGTGGAAGACGTTTACAAGATGTTGCTTGGTGGAAACGAGGAGTTAGGAGAGCAACATGGCGATATACTGACCGGTTGGGCGCGCACGGGTCGAGGGTGTTCTCGCAGTTCCTGCCGGAGTGCGGCGGCGCGCACACGCAGCGGTACCCGTTGACGAGGTCGATGCACGAGCCGCCGTGCAGGCACGGGTTGCCCGCGCAGTCATCGATATTCGTCTCACAGTTCACACCTACAGAGGAAAAAAATATTTGAAAAACTACCCTCCTATATCAAAAACTATTTATTAAATGTGAAGATGTTTGTTATTAATTTAACTGCTGAATCAATCTATCTGAAATATGGTCCGTAGTAACACACACACGTACTCACACACACATACACACTCACTTAGTCATAGGACTCAAAAGTTTACACTTGTAATAGCTACTGATGTATATAATATAATTAGTAAAGAAGTATTTTATTTTACCCACTACTCATAAGTGTATAACACAAGTTTCACGAAGGCCATAATGATTGTACAACGTTAGAGCACTGACTCCCAAAATACAAGCTTCAGCTTAGTTTGGGAAACAGTACACCATTTAAAACGAAAACATCAAAATATGCCTTAGTATTGAGAAAGTATTTGTGAAGTTACTTGGTTTGTTCTTTTGATACAATAAACTATTTATTTATTTATTTATCTATTATTTATCCCTGATTTCTGAAACAGGATATAAATTTTATGAAGGCTACTTCAGAACATTTCGTTCAGACACACCTATAAATGTTTCCTTCTTAAACAAATCTGGATTTTTGAAATTTGATCGAAATCACTTGCACTAACACAAATAATTCAATCACGTCCTATAACATTTAAAAATAGCTATTGTCGATTATCACCATCCTAACTTCAAATGTTGCTTATTACTAGATATAGGTGATTCGTTACAAAAGACGACAAAAAGAAGATACAGATAAAAATTCTACTACACAAAACGGTTTCCTAACTTTAAACATAGCGTATTACAATATTATATTATTTGTGGTATTACTCACCAGTAAATCCTAGCACACAATCGCACTTGTACGCGTTCAGTCTGTCGTGGCACGTCCCGCCATGTTGGCAAGGGTTAGAGCTGCACTCGTCAATATCACGTTCGCATCGCTGACCTGCAAAGACGCAACAAAAAGTCAGTACAGTTAGTGAAGACTGTGAAAGGTACCTGCGGGGGAACAAGTGCTATGACGCACTTTAGGAATATGTGCCCAACAGTGCACTATAACCCCTCGTTTACACCACGAAACAAGTTGTAAACTTGTTTATACAAAACTTGTTGAGGACTTGTAGAAGACTAATCAAAACACAATACTTATTTTATTCATGTATCTCAGATACTTTTGCATTCACATAGTACGTATTGCCAACAAGTTGTACATAAAACATCATAAACTCACGCCTATATCCCCGAAGGGGTAGGCAGAGGTTCTAGCACCCACATTTTGCCAATTTTTGTTTGGGCCCCAATGTAATAGGTGGCGAGCCTATTACCATTAACCGGGCACTCATAAACCTGCGATAAATACACACATAACTTCGAAAAGCATCGAAAAGTCAATGGTGTGTACCATGGTAAAACCTGGGATCGAACCCGTGACCTCTGCAGTCTACTATTACCCATACCACTAGGCTACCGCGATATAATCTAATTTTAAGGATACAATTTTATTAGATAGAGGTTATATTACACATATCTGAAATATTCTGTCTTAGTTTTGATCTTAAATTCGGTTTTTAGTGGAAGTACCTACTAGTCTGCAAAGACTAAAATAATAAAAAACCTTCCTCCATTTTGAGGTCAGTTAAAAGTGTCTATCTTTATACTCTCTGAGCACAAGGGACTTAAACTGCGGTTGTTTCTTACCTCCGTAACCCGGCAAACAATGACAGATGAACTGGTTGACCCCATCCTCACAGGAACCCCCATTGATGCAAGGGTTTGAAGCGCATTCATTTACATCTGATAGGCATCTGTGGAAGAAAATATGATAAAATTAGTGTGATTTTTATGGCGGAAAGAGTTTATTTACGTAATTATTTAGTTGTATATATTTATTTGATATATTTTGATCTCTCATGCTTTGCACCTATTTCTATGCTTTGTTAATCTTTTCAATGAATACAATTGACATCTGAAATTAAAACTTTTTGGGTCTTATTTTTGTCTCAGATATCAAAATCGTACCAGGGGCGTTACATTCGCGCTGCCCGTCCCTGTCGAAACTTTCTAATGCCTCTCTTGTAGGCGCTTGGGAAAACCGCAGCAGGGAGTTTATTCCACAGCTTGAATGAGCGTTGAGTGAAGTTTCTTTCATACCACACAGTGCGTACCGTCTCAGGTTGCAATGCACATTTACACGGAATAATGGATGAAATTACTCATACACGGTTTATCATAACTACTGCGCTGATCTATGAGTATGAGTGAGACAATTACTTCAACGGAATTTTGATCAAAAATTTGAAATTAATACACTAATCCACGACCTATCGTCCGTACCTAGCGTCATAATACCCTTTAGGGCATTCGACGAACAGACGAAGGTTGAATTTTGTTCGAAATTTGAAATTAATACACCAATCCACGACCTACCGTCCGTACCTAGCGTCATAATACCTTTTAGGGTATTCGATGAACAGACGAAGGTTAAATTTTGTTCGAAATTAGAAATTAATACACCAATCCACGACCTACCGTCCGTACCTAGCGTCATAATACCTTTTAGGGTATTCGATGAACAGACGAAGGTTAAATTTTGTTCGAAATTTGAAATTAATACACCAATCCACGACCTACCGTCCGTACCTAGCGTCATAATACCCTCTAGGGCATTCGACGAACAGACGAAGGTTAAATTTTGTTCGAAATTTGAAATTAATACACCAATTCACGACCTAACTACCGTCCGTACCTAGCGTCATAATACCCTCTAGGGCATTCACACCGGAAACCGTTGATCCTGTCGATGCATTTGCCCCCATTGGCGCAGGGGTTGGACAGGCATTCGTTGATGTTCGTCTCGCAGTGCTGGCCCGTGAAGCCTGGGATGCACTCGCAAGTGTACCTGCGGATAGACACCGGTTTATAACACCAGGATCGTACTTCACAAGTGATGACTTCGTTTGGTTAGATATTTAACTAAAGATAAACAATTTTGTTGCGTCTCTTTTTTTTATACCACTTAGGTGGCAGACAAGCGCACGGCCCACCTAATGGAAAGTGGTTACCGTGGCCTATGGACGTGTGTAAAACCAGAAAAGCCACACTCGCGCTGCCGACCCTGTAAGTACAGAGTTTCTGTGCCGTCAGTGTAGAGGACAAAGCAGGACAAGCCTTTAGTCATCCCACTGACAGCACAAATTCTCCAGTGTGTCTCTTATTAACATTTTTTATTTAAAAATTGAATGAAATCAATCTCATTCATCGAAGACTTGGATTGTTTCAGGCGGAGTTCGGTGGCTAAGTAACCAGAGCTTTCCCCCTATAAGAGAAAGATCACGGGGTCGAATCCTGAACTGAATGAAAATTGTTCCTACGTTAATCGATAAAAAGCTAAGTTTTAAACAAAACACTAGTTTAAGCCATAGTTTATTTGTTTGATATGTGTTTATGTTAAACAATAAATCAAAGTTGTTTATCTTTAGTTGTGTATCTAACCAAGCAGAGGGTAGTTCTAATAAAATAAATTGTTTTTAGAAATGTTATACTGGATATGAAAAAAAAATCACTGTTCTAAGAGATGTAATACCAACAGAAGTCCTAGTAGTTTAACTTCAGAAGTTTGAAATTGTCAATTGGGTGCGGAGGTCAGATGGCCGTCGCTTCACGAAAAATATCGGAGTTCAGTCGCATCACAGTTAAATTGAGCTGGAAAGTCAATTCTAATTGATGAAGTGTTATAATTTATAATACATGGCAGGGAAGACTAAATATATTTAAATACCAAAGCGTATATGTTCGTCATTTCTTGATTGGGCAATACTCAGATTTGAGCACTATAGCGATTCTTAACGCCAGACAGAATGTGAAGAAGGTGTAGTGAAGGGATTTCAAATAATGCAAATAATTTTAACAATGTCATTATACATATATACATATAATTACGCATTTATCTCTGGAGAGTTAGGCGGCAGAGGTGAATCAACACAGCCCACATTTCACCAATGATTGTATTCGATCCCACGTAATAGGGGTGAGCCTATTGCCGTATTCCGGGCACTATTGTTACCACGAGCCATGCATCTGAGGTTGAGTCTGGGCTGCATATATCTGTCTGATGTTTAACAGCCCTATCCCTTAGTCGCCTTGCGTACAAGGCGACTAAAGGATAGGTGTCGTAACACCGCATGGGAAGAGATGGAGTGGCCCTAATTCTACTCTGCTGGAAACCACGCGACAATAATGACTACAATAGTGATAATTTTAATTGTAATAATGACTGTAATTGTGACAAAGATAGCGACAGCAATAATAATTTTACTAACGATGCAATTGTCACAATAATTCTTGGGCAACTAATTCCGATAGTTATATAGTATATACGAACTTATAAAACAAACATGCTCAAACCATGCCAAATATTAGTGAAGGAACTTACTCAAAAGGACAATTGCTGCGTGTAATAAAAACAAGCGTATTAGAATAATTATAATATTATACAGAATATATTTAAACACTAAATAAATTACAGTAATGATGCTCGTTAGATATGTGGGTCATGTCTACCTACCCCATAAGCAGTGAGTCGTGATTGTTTGAAGTAAGTATATTAAATATATTATTAAGATATTATAAAAGGATATTTTATTACAGCGGATTAAAATAATAGAAATATGAAACTATTTTCTTTATTCTAATAATAATATGATAAGGACGTTTGTTGTGTGCTTTTTGCTTTGGTGTGCTGGCCCCCCCAGGTGGACAAGAATGCTACTAAAGCTATATTCTCACCTGTTAATCCCGTCGATACACGTGGCACCATTTCTGCATGGGTTAGAATAGCATTCATTGACGTTTATTTCGCAGTTCCTGCCAGAAGTGCCCGGCTTGCAGCGGCATTGGTAGCCGCCTATCAAGTCTTCGCAGTGACCTGTGAAGAAAAGATTTAAAAAAATACTACAAAGGGCAAATACAGATTAAAACCTTTTTTACTTGTTCTACATTTTTTGTTTTATAGATTAACACCATAAGGCGTTGGGGTTGTAAAAATAACTGATATTCTAAAATCCATAAAAAGTATTATTTTTAAACAATGTTAGTAACCGAATTACTTAGTATTAGTATTCTAACCTAACCTAACCTCTCAGATGAGATAAATTGCTTATATTAGGAGTGGTTTTATTTTGTTATATCGGCTCGCGGCAGTGTGATGGCCATGATTGGAACCCGTGACCTTGTGACACTACCTACGAATAAGGTAGGATACCTTAAGGGTTATAAATGGGGTAATGTTAATAATAATCTGCTATATGGATACATACATATAATCACGCCTTTATCCCCGAATGATTAGGCAGAGACGAATTAACATCTACATTTCACCAATCATTGAATTCGGTCCCACGTAATAGAGGGGTGAGCCTATTGCCGTCTTACGGACACTTGTTGACTCAAGCCATTCATCTAAGGCTGAATCTGGGCTGTATAATATCAGTCTGATGTTAAACAGCCCTATCTCTTAGTCGCCTTGTACGACACCGCATGGGAAGAGATGGGGTGGTCCAAATTCTACTCAGCCGGGAACCACGCGGCTGCTGGGAACCACTGGGCTATTTGGATATGTGTACTTACCACCAAACTGACACGGGTTCGACTCGCACTCGTTGATCTGCGTCTGACAGACCCTGCCGGTGTACCCCGGGTGACAGTTGCACGTGAAGCTGTTGTCTCCATCTATGCACTCTCCGCGGTGGCAGGGGGCCGATAGGCAGTCGTTGATATTCGTTTCACAGGACATACCTGGAAAATACGAAAATGATATAGAAGAGTCTCCAACACGTATAATGGAGATTCCTAGTAGTGTAATTCTTGAAGCCATGCTTTTTGGAACCCGAGATTTGGTCCTCCCAGGGTTTGATTGATTTTTTTATAGGAGAAATTGGCGTCTGAGCCCCGAACTCCGAGGTAGGCGTACTGCATCGTACGCTATGTTGGGCACATTGTAACTGCAATTAAACTTGTAATTAACCCGACTGCTGTCAACAAGAACGAAACAAGTTTGACAGCAGGTGGTACCCATTAGATTTTCTTTCGGTATACGATTAGCAATAGGGTACAGCCTGCTATCTAACTAGTTTAGATTTTTTAGATAGTCGGGATTTTTATTTTCCTTTATATTTTTTCTTATTTATTTCATTTTCATTTTTATTTTTCCTTTATTACTGATCCTAGGCTTGGACCTCAAGATCTTTGGTGGGTCCCATTCAGTCAGCCTACGCAATTTATGCTTTGATGGGTGTATGGGGTCCTACTACCATCTTTGTAGTCCAAGTCAACTTCCCCCGCTAGCTGTTACATCTGCCGATCAATAAGGAAGGACTTACCAGTATAGCCAGGTGGACATTCGCAGGTGTACCCAGCGATGGAATCATGACACATGCCGCCATTTCTGCACGGACTTGACGCGCAGTCGTCGATGTTAACTTGACAACGGGCGCCAGTGAACCTGTAATTGAGGAAAAGAGGTATTAGCTTACTAGATATTGAAACACCAATATCCGGCTCGAAAGACCAATCCATTGACTTTTCGATGGTCCTTCGAAGCAGCCTAAACGGAAAGTTTATGCTTGTAGTTTGTGCGTAAATGTTGAAATCTAATGTATAAAAAACATACCTGTTAAATTTTTCAGATCCACAAACACATTAATAAATAATTTCTTGAATGTGTTTTGATCCATTTGGGTAATATTATGCCATAGAAGTATTAAAAACTTAACCTGAGTATATGTAGTCATACACCCCTCTCTTTATTAGAGGTTAAAACTAGTATAACATAATAAAAGAGCTTACCCAATTACACAGGTACATCTGAAGGCGTTGATCAGGTCATGGCAGACTCCGCCGTTGAGACAAGGGTTGTTCGCGCACTCGTCGATCTCCACTTCACATTGCGTTCCGGTAAAACCTGGAGATAGAAATAAAAAATATAGACAAATTTATCGCGGGTAGAAAACGAATTAACGTCTAGTTTAAACCCGAAAAAATATTCGTGGGTAGAAAAAAATAGGTTGAAAACTGAAACACTTTAGAGAGATAGGCCAAGGCTGCATCCATGGAATATTTTTAAAAATGTGTGCTACATTCAATCTAAGTTAAACGGCTTTCAAGTCGGTAGTGTAATGGGCAGGTTTTGAACCCAGAACCACCGTTAAAGTAAAGCAAATTGCCCTGCAGGTATCGCTAGTATAAAGGTCGATTTAGATCAAACGAGCGAATGTTCATTCTATCCCCTCAATGTCAAATTCTTTTAGTGTAAGTAATGATAGAACATTCGTTCGTTGTTCTTTCTTAGCAAATAAGGTTTAGTTTTCACTAAAACATTAAGAAAGAATCCTTTTGTTCACTAATAATTCTATGTTCGCTTTATAGTTTCTAAATGCACATTAACACAATGCTTACACAATACTAAGTACATTTTATAAGTCTGGAATAGCAATATTATATCTTTTTTAGCCCGAAAATTCACGGAATTGATAGTTTGACTTTTTTCTTTTTTTTTACTGCTACTATTGAGAAACTGTAATTTTTGTAATCTCATATTTGTATTGTACTAAAGAGAATTAGGTTTCGCATAATATCAGTAATGTGGAATTTAATTCCATGCATAAAATACTAAAGAGTGTATGTAGGTACGTATTAAGAAATACCCGGAAATACCTACCTATGTATTTGCTTATTTATATTTTTATTATGACTGAATTTGGATTCATTGTCTAGGCTTACAAAAAATAAAAACAGCTTTCAAATGACACATGAACAGCGAACGAAGGAACAACATCTACAGTACACACTGTATTTATCTACAAGAATGCTAATTGACCCAACGTTCCAATCTCATCAAAACCATAACACGGAGACATTTCATTCAATAAACAATCTAAATACAAGTCAATAAAGTGCACGTAAGTCTGTCTTTTAAAGATGTCTGATGCGAGACTGACAGATAAATGAATTTATACTCTACATTGAGGACATAACAGTTGATATTTAAATGAAGCCTGGTTGTGAAGCCGCAGGCAGGACAATCTAGCTTCGACCAGTATCGAGTGTGCCCTTTTAAAGAAACAATTTTGAAAGTGCATTTTTATTGCTCTTATTGTAACTATATAAAGAGTAATTTCGATTGGCAGTAGAAGTTCTTGTTCTGGTAATATATTACTGGTAAGAAAATCACTATCCAGTGCCCAGCCAAAACGGGAATGTGGTTATGCATAGCAAAAAACTACAGAAATGTAATTGTACCAACCTTTTACGTACCGTCTAAAGATGTTTTTACCAAATGAGGTAACTACATAAGATTACCGTTTAAGCTTTTTCCGTAAATCCTTAATAACCATATTAGTCGAGGAATTTATTGAAGGATATTCTATTTAAGGAGAAAATTAGTGTTCTGGGTTTAAACAAGTATTTTAATATGACTAAAGGGTTTAGAGCCGATTTTGAATCATCTTTTACTAAAGGAAGCCACATTATTTGTGAGTACTATATATCATCACGCTATCGACGAGAGTGAGCAGTAACAGGATCAGAAGTCTACACGGGCGGAGTCGCGATCAACAGCATTAAACAGTATTCTTTAAAACACTTAAGTGCACGGTACACGATTTCGAATTCCGTGCTGATAGAGAATTCCCTAACAGATATTCGTTCCAAAAATACTTTCCCCACACCTGGGAATCTAATGTGGGACCTCGATAGCTAGATTTATCCGATGCATATTAAGCAAGACGGTTGCAAGAATTTCGATACAAAAGGCAAAGATATTTCTCATAGAACCCGCTATATTTGTAGCCATCCTATCCTAACTTCTATTACTTGTGTATATGTCTGATTGTTTGAAAAACAAATACAGGAGAGCTAACATGAAACATCTGAAATTTCAGGCCCGCGCGATACAATGGACAAAAGACGTAGCGTTTAGCCATGTATAAGTAACAAAATTACTTTAGATATGTTTAAGCCGAATCGAATGTGGATCCAATTTCGGGATAAATGTGTCTCATGGAATCGATTGTCCAAAACTTTGATTCGCAACTGCGGTTGTTTCATTTGGCCTGTAAAGTGCTGATATTTGAAGTATTCATCAATAAAATCAGTCGCCCTTTCAAGCCACGTATGTTACTTAGAAAAGTGATGTGATTGTACAATTATATCAGCAGAGTTGTTATCTTCCAGTGGTCCATCGCGTTGCGAATTATGTTGAACAGTTTTACAGTATAGTGGCACTTCTGTAGTTATATTCCGCACTTTCAACAGATAAATAATCACTCCCTTCTATTTGTTCCAACAATACACTATTGCTAATCGCAAACAAACGCAAATCACCGCCATTATGAGGTAGACGTTCCCTTTCTGAACCAATTACGTTTAAAATAATAATGATCTAACAAAACTCAATATAATTCTACGTAATATTGTATTGCGCAAGGTTTCGCTGCATGGTGTTTGAGCGACATGGCCTATTCAACGTTTATGGTGGTTGGGAGGGATGCCCCGCCTAGCGCCTGCATGTCGTGGTCACTCCTAGGCGTGGGGCAAGAGAGGACAGCGATTTGAGAGAACAGATTGCTAATTTCTACTTGAATTGAGAAGTGAAAAACATAAAAAAAAAACTAATTTTAAAAGATTAATCCGCAAGTTCTTGTCTTGTCCATGTATTGTGAATGTCGTATATTGGACACCATGCCCGACATTGCATGGCTACCAACGCATGATGTACACGTTGTACTTACGTAGTGGAAGGGATGTACACTATATAGGGCCCTAGAACATGGTTGAGGGCAAGCCAACCTCACTTGAAAGTGGGTGGGTGCAACTACTAAACAACGAAAGAGGCTCTGGTGAGTAACGAATGTCCGATTAGCATGTTCTCCTATTCGCAAAACGTCTGACTTCCTAAATTTTCTGTTCAAAATCACAGACTCCATTATAATCTTATGGCTTTACGCGTGTTCCGTTAAAATAGTTTAATTTCAATATGTAAGTATGTGACATTCGCTTCGCTGAGGTCACCATAGTCTTCTATACCTTACACCGCGGGTCCACCGTCACGATTTCGGATCACAAGCCACAATGAGAATGTATGGCGCATGTTAATGCCGGCTTTATTCGCATATATGAATAAAATAACAAGTTTTTAAATACATATGAGTAGCTGGTAAATACTTGAAATTTTACGTCTCGGTACGTGGGCCGTTTTGGGGAATACCGTAAATATGTGGGAATGTACTCGACAAATTCTTGGGCGAACTGGGACAGAACGCCAGCAGTGTTAGTAACTATATTATATTAACTTATCTACGGTTTTTTATACTACTTAGGCGGCAGATAAGCACAACACCCACCCAGTAGAAAGTCGTTAGAATCAAAGAGGAATCAAAGAATCAATTTAATTTACTCAGTCTAGGCACATTAAGACAACATATGAACGTCCAAATTATACAATTATGTCAAGAAATAATATAAAAATATTAAATAATGTAAAAATACACCATTAGAAAATGATTCTCTCGCTATTTCGGTAGGTTCTACTGAGAAGATACCAGCAAGAAACTCAGAGAACTATATTAGAACTAGATTATCTTCATTTTTAAATTTGCTTCAGTTTACAATTTATTGTGTGCGAGCAAGCAAGAGACTTATGTTGACCACGCATTTACATCATCAAGATACTCATCTACTTTATAGTAACCTTTATTCATTAAAGGTTTTTTACTTCTATTTTGAATTTATTTACTGACATTTTAATGAAATCCTGAGGAATTTTATTAAATATTTTCTACAGCTGCTGTTAGAGTGGCCTATGAACGTGTGAAACACTAGGGGTCGTGCTGCCGACCCTGTAGAATCCTTCTAATTCCCTTCTTGAAAAACCCCATATTGAAGTAGCTTGGAAAATATTCATACCTCATACATACCTAGATATAGTTATGTTTCTTTTGATTTGATTGGGGTAGGCAGAGATGACAGACGACATCAGAATTAACGTTTATCAAACTTTGATTATAATTATTCTTTTTTATATTGGATTTAAGGGTGTGTTTCTATTGAAGCAGAGTGGAGTTCGTATATCTAGACAAACAGAACCAAAAGCCTCACATGCAAACCGGATTCAGCGCTTTGCTGATAATTTTACAGTGTCATCTAGACATAAGCTAAACAAAAAGTTATACATAACATTTTTTATACCTGCCGCTTTTCAACTACATAGTGTGGCAACACACCAGTACCACTGATCGCTTACCATAAGATAGTATGTGTGCTTCTTCGCACTTTAAACGTAATCAACTAAACGACTTATCACTTTGTATTATTAAGATCGGCTAACAGTAAGAACCGCTCACATACATCACTGTTTTCTCATCAGCTTAGAGAGAAAACAATTTATCATAATATTCTACGAATTATCTTTGAACGTTTTTGCTAGTAGTTTAATTGCGTAAACTAAATAAAAAAATAAAGTAGAACACGTTGATTAGACTTCGCCTTGCCTGATGGTAAGATGAAGGCAAAGTCTCAGAAAAGAGGGTCTACTAGTTACTAGTCTAGGTATATTAGTTACACATACCATGTGACAATGGGTACACTAAGCTTGACGGCCTCATCAAATACTTTTTCAGGCCCCGGTTAAAGGACCCGGGACTGTAGGAAAAAGGAAACACGTGAGCCATTTGCGTGTATCGGGGCCTACCAAGGTCTTCGGTGCACAGTATCTGTGGCAACATACGAGTACTACTGATCGCTTACCATAAGATAGTATGTGTGCTTCTTCACAGTTTAAACGTAATCAACTAAACGACTTTAATGATGCCCAGAAAAACATGTAACTACTATCATTGTTTATAATATATAAATCATAATTTAAAAGTAATGGACTGCTGAGACGAGGTCTCGAGTTCGATCCCAGGTTTTACCATGGCACACATCAATGATATTTTTAGATAGTTTTCGAAGTTATGTGTGTATTTATCGCAGGTTTATAAGTACCCGGTTAATGGCAATAGGCTCTCACCACCTATTACATTGGGACCTTTTTTTTTACGTGCTCAAAATCCCCACGGATACCTCCCCACCGTAGCCGGTGGAGGAGGTTATGTCGGACTCGAACCGACTAAAACGCACGCCGCCGGTGGGTCGTTTTGGTTGCCGAAGGTGAGGTTGACAGGCATATCCCTCGCACATTACATTGGGACCTAAACATAAACTGGCGAAATGTGGGTGCTAGCACCTCTGCCTACCCCTTCGGTGATATAGGCGTGAGTTTATGTTATGTTAAAAGTTACAAACGACTTGTCAGTCAGGAAAAAACAAAGTTAACTAACCACTATTAAAATATACGGTTGAAGGACCCAAGGGTATGGCAGTAAAAGTATAAAAAAGCCCCGTATGTCGTCATACGCGGCAGGCATGCCCTTATCCGGACCCGCGTGACAAGACCGGGCTCGGTCACGCGTTACTGGACGACGACTCGTGGCTCTCTGACCAGTCTATTGTTATAATTCACAATATTTTGTTGATAGCAGTTTTATATGATGTTTCCTGGTAAATTAAAATAAATAAAATATAGAGAACAAGTAGGATACAACGTTATCTCTGTCTAATTGAGCAGTCCGACTGGGGAAGAAAAAGCAAGTGTATGGAGAAGAATTATGACCCGACGGTATTTCCGTCTAAATGAGCAATCCAGCAAGGATCCAAGGAAGTACCTCCACTCATACTCACCTCAATAATAACCTCGTGTTGTGTTCCCGGCGGTGAGTAGGGTAGCCAGAGCTCACTGGAGGGTTTTTGTGCTGTCAGTGGGAAGACCAAAAGCTAGTCCAGCTTTGTCTTTTACACTGACGGCAGAGAATCTCTGTGCTTACAGAATTGGCAGCGCGAGTGTGACTCCCTTGGTGACACGTCTATAGTCCACGGTAACTAATTTCTATCTGGTGGGTTGTGTGTTTGTCTGCCACCTAAGTGGTATAAAAAAAAACCAGGAATTTTGGGGTCCAAGTTGTCAACATCTGCGAACCGGTACCCCAGTAACTGACAAACGAGGAGGCTCTAAGGGTCAAATAGTAGTGGTTCTGTTCTAAGACAAGATAAACATGGTCGGGAGCGCGAGTGTAACGCCCCTAATGTTGTATACGTCCATAGGCTATGGTAACCACTTGCCATCAGGTGGGCCGTGTGCTTGTCTGCCACCTATGTGGTATAAAAAACAATCAATCCATAACGGTAAGAAGATACCAGAGAGTAAAAAATTGTCCTCTAAAGATTACAAAAATAACTTTACAGTTCAAATGTATTGATTTGAACATCCGAGGAGAACCAATACTGCTTTGGATGCAGATGCGAGATTGGTGCTCAGATGCTGATAAGTTGCAACGAAATTTAAGAGCATAATGCTCAAAATTGCGGCGATTCGCTGCAGAAGCCAAAAGAAAGAAAGAAATTTGGACCACCCCCTCTCTTCCCATGCGGTGTCGTACGAGGCAACTAAAGGATAGGGCTGTTTAACATCAGAAAGATATATACAGCCCAGACTCGGGCTCAGATGCATGGCTTGAGTCTACAATAGTGCCCCGAAAACAACAATAGGCTCACCCCCTATTGACCGTGGGACTGAATTCAATGATTGGTGAAAAAAATGAAAGTGATTGGTGGGTGTTAATTCACCTCTGCCTAACCGCGAATAAATGCGTGATTTTATGTATGTATAGAAATCTTTATATTCTGGCCGGAGTTTTATCCTCTATTCTGGCATAGGTACCTACTTAGTAGGTAACTCAAGCAAAACATCACTCCACAAACTTTCTGCCGTTACCCCACACCTGTGCTCAAGACCCCACAAATAAAAACTCTCCGGCCCATAATAAGTCAGTCCATTAAACTCTAAACTCAAGTCAAGTGTACACAACATGTTATAACATGTCACAAACGCAATGGTGCGAGCAGAATCACTCTGTTGGAACGAGTACTCCCATGAATAAACCGGCTGTATCATAATGTCATCAAAGAAAAGATGGTTTTATTATGTTGTCATGCTTACGTGAATTGGATAGGTTATATCTGACTGTGCTTACATACAAGCTGAAGGACTATTATGTATATACCAGATGTATAGAATTAATATAAGTTCAATTACTTTTCTGTTGTTCTAAACATCTAATCATCAATGCGAAAGAGAGTGCGAATTTTTCTCTCAAATCTAACCTATGACCAGACTGATATAAATATTCACACCTAAACCAAACCTGAACACACACACACATATATGCACACAATCTGACACACACCTGCATACACAGATAATTATGTACAATGTTTTTATTACAATATTATTTTATTTTATTTTCTATAAATGTTGTATGACCTTTTTCTCGAATGCTGCTGTAATCTTGAATTGATAAAGATATCTATATTAATTCTTATAGTATTAGGGGGAGCCCTGTATCTCCTTAACACAGACTACTTATAGTCTATTTAGGAGAGCAGTAACTCAACCGACCTATTGTAGAACAACAATCCTGTTCTGTGAAACTACAAATGTGATTTATAAAAAAGTTATTATTATTATCAATACTGAAATTTTTCCAGAATTTGTTTATGCTTGTGTTCTGTAATAGTTGTCCCGAAATACTTCAGTGTAGTGACTGCCAAAGCAGCATTAAAGACCCACGCATCTACAAGGGCACAAGGATATTCCAGTTCCTTCTTAAGGTTCATACAAAATCGACTAACTATAGGACTATTCTTAATACGACAGTAAACATTTAACACAAAAAGTTCCCGGCTAACATTAATAAAGACCAAAAAATATTATTAACAAATATGAGTCTTAATACACATCTGCCTACCTCTTGAGGGATAATAACGCGTGAATGAATAAATTCAAAACCCATTAAGTTACCTTGTAGATCTATAACGTGAAATTCTAAAAGAAAATTTTCCTACAGCTAGGCGTAGGCCAGCATGCGCAATTTTCCTAACGGCTTTTTATAACGGGAAAGTAATTTATCAACAAGGGACACTTAGAGTTATTTCTGTAATGTTTTGTTACTATGCCATTTGTAGGCAACCGTTGAAAGACAGACAGGCATACATATATAATTTAATTAAGTACTTGCTAATGTCCATTGAGTTATAATAATAATAATTATTATTATACTTTAATACACGAGCAGCATAACTGCACTTGTGTTTTGATTGTCCAATGTTTATCAAGTCTATTTTTAATAATATTCACATTTTTTTATACGACTTAGGTGGCAGACAAGCACACGGCCCACCTGATGGAAAGTGGTTACCATGACCTATGAACGTGTGTAACACCAGTGGAGTCACATCCGTGCTGCCGACCCTGTAAGAACAGAGATTTTGTGCCGTCAGTGTAGAGGACAAAGCAGGACAAGCCTTTGGTCATCCCACTGGCAGCACAAAAACTCTCCAGTGAGCTCTGGCTAGCCTACTCACCGCCGGGAACACAACACGAAGTTATTATAAACGTGGTATTCTGTAGGGCGGAGGTACTTCCCCAGTCGGACTGCTGAATTAGGCGGAAATACCGCCGTGTCCTACCTCCTAGCAAGAGGAGCAGCTATCACATTAGGAGCTTTTATTACACTTTCCGAATGTCTGACTATAAGTTAGGAATCTTTATAGGCATAACAAAGTTCACGAAGGAATTGCCTTTGAGTCACCTGGAGTTGCGAGGGATATGTCTTAGGCAATCTCACAACTGAAGAGCGAAGACTGCATGGGGTTTTAGTCGGTTGAAGTCTGACATAACAAATCTTTAATCTATCCTAATTACCCCAAGTAAATAATACACTTTGTTAAATTGGTAGTTTATTTCAAAAATTTGTACGCATGAATATATCCAGTTGCATTGGTCTGGGTGTTTCTATTTATACTCGTAATATATTAACACACGTATTTACAAAAAAAAAGTCTCTAAGTTTGTTTATCCGCATTCTAGATTCCATAACATAAGCTAGTTAAGCTATGCTTAGAATGGGTCTAGATAGCGTTGTGTAGAACGTAAAAAGTGTATTCTGTCAAAAACTTAATCTATGTCCACTTAGACCAAAGCAAAATGCAAGACAAATGATCACATTACAACATTAGAACTAATTCAGTTACAAATTAATATCCTATAAGGATATATTTACAGTTACAGTGTAATGATAGTTGTAATGAGAAATAAATAAATAAATATTTTATCACAGTTTCAACTCATCAACCGTGCAGAAATAACACGTGATTCGAAGAAAATCAATAAAGAAAATAAACACAAATAGTCATAAACCTTAGCACATTTAATGACGAAATTTATTGAGGACCTCCCTCGTTGTTCACAGATTGATAATATTGAATTTAATTGTCAAATAAATAACTAATAAATTTAAAACAAACACTTCAATTACCCACCACGGTGCCTTTACCGAAACTTTTAATTACTTCTTAATGATTAAATATATTTTTGTCATAGATATTATCATCATTTGACACGAAATTTGTTGTTTTCTAATTTATGAACTGTGATCTATTGACAATAATAATTTCGCGTCATGTTTATGTTCATTCAATTATATATAATTACGAGGTTTATGTACACAAGGCAAAGGAGATAAGCATACACACAATTTATATATATTAAAAGGTGTACTGTATACTTATCTTTTTGGCCGTGTGTACAACGATTATTTTGTCTTCAGATGGGTTGAGGCCATAAGAGGCGTGGTAGACCTAGAGAATATAAAATAAATAGAAAGAGGTGTCATTCCTATTGATTTTAGGTCTTGCTTTTATATCACAATGCTGCGAACCTGTTTAACATAGTTAATTCCTCGTGAATACTATGACGTTTATTGGTTGTATAGCCCGCTTTTATGGCTACTAGTTATTGAAAGTCGAAGCTATAAAAGTTAATATAGTTTTTACCCAACTACGGTGGAGCAACAGGAGGGTTATGATTTAGACAGGCTATATATGCATATAAGTATGTAGGTTTATCTGTTCCCTCATAGCTCCTCAACCACTAATTAAAACTGGACAAATGAGGTATCGTTAGAAGCATCTTAGTTGTCCGCTGGTTATAGGCTATATAACGTGTCACTGATCCTAATGTGGCGCCCTCTAGCGGTTATAAAGTACTGTGATAAAAAATATTTTTTAGATAAATGATATGTTTGGTATCAACTGAAAGGGTTTAATTAGTACATGTCAAATATGTATAAATTATACCAATTTGCTTGCCCTAAGATATTACAAATAAAAAATAAGTTTAAAACTAAAACTTAGTCTAGCAAAAAAAAACATTCTAGGGAAATGTGGCATACGACCACGGCTATTCTAGATATTCTCTTGTTTAATACTTTTTCATAGTCGGGTTTTAGTTTTAAACTTGTTTTTTTATGAAACAATCGTATCAACGGTACAGCAGTTCTTAAAATATGAATAAACAAACAGGTCGGTAGAACTGGTGTTGACGGATGAGGGTCTGGTGCAGGCAGGGTTTACGTTAAGTATGACTGAACTCTCAGTGCGAATCTAACTCCCACTTGCACGGTTTTTTGGTTATAGAGTCATACATACATATATCCTCGGAGAGTTAGGCAGAGGTGAATTAACACCCACTTTTCACCTATCATTGAATTCGGTCCCACGTAATAGGGTGTGAGCCTATTGCCGTCTTCCGGGCACTATTGTTGACTCAAGCCATGCATCTGAGGTTGAGTCTGGGCTGTATATTTCTGTCTGATGTTAAACAGCCCTATCACTTAGTCGCCTTGTACGACACCGCATGGGAAGAGATGGGGTGGTCCAAATTCTACTCCGCCGGGAACCACGCGGGATCATAGAATCATCCAACACTTTATCAACTGTTGTTTTCAATTTATGAGTCATGTTCTATATCAGGTTATGTGTAAAATGCATAAAACTACTCTTTAAAGCACATCTAGCGCTGCATGTTTGTATCTTTGTGTTAGACTAAATAGTTTTAACGCTGTCTACCAATCTATCAATGCTAATCTAAAACATCCGATCAAGAACCAAGCGGTTCGGAGACTCTTTCCTCTGTCGCACCATTAAGGCCTGGAATTCATTACCAGCTCACGTGTTTCCTTCTTCCTACAGTCCCGGGTCCTTTAAGCGGGGCGTGAAAAAGCATATGATGAGGCCGTCAAGCTGAGTGTCACCATTGTCACACGGTATGTGTAAGTAATGGTGACCCTCTTTTCTGGGACTTTGCCTTCAGCTTACCATCAGGCAAGGCGAAGTCCAATTGACGTGTCCTATATAAAAAAATATAGTTCGCACTCTCTCAGACATTACTGTTAGGGTTCCGTACCTTAAAAGGACAAATATAGAACTCTTATAGTGTCACTACATTGTACGTCTGTCTGTCAGACATTTTTCTCAGGAATTCATGGAGGTGTCAAGTTGAAATTCATACAACAAACTCAGGTCTGCAAAAATCTAAATTCTAAGTCAACGCAATTAAAATAATAATAGGTACGGTTTATGTAGCATAATATATTCTTCCTTGAATTCAATTTTGTACGGAATTGAGCAGTCCGACCGGGGAAGTACCTCCGCCCTATAGAATATCGCGGCCATAATAACCTCGTATTGTGTTCCCGGCGGTGAGTAGGGTAGCCAGAGCTCACTGGAGAGTATTTGTACTGTCAGTGTGAAGACCAAAAGCTTGCCCTGCTTTGTCTTTTACACTGACGGCACAGAAACACTTGTGCTTACAGGGTTGGCAGCGCAAGTGTAACTCCCTTGATGTTGCACACGTCCATAAGCCACGGTAACCACTTTCCATCAGGTGAGCCGTGTGCTTGTCTGCCAACCAAGTGGTATAAAAAAAACCCTCCGTGCTCGAAGCCTCCTCGCACTTGACCGTTTTTTATAATGACTAAATACGCTATCCCTTGTCCCGTATTCAAAGCTAGTGTTTACCTTCAATAAT
Organism: Eilema griseolum; assembly: GCA_963662185.1. Lineage (NCBI taxonomy): Eukaryota > Metazoa > Arthropoda > Insecta > Lepidoptera > Erebidae > Eilema > Eilema griseolum. The sequence continues at coordinate 4,576,682 of OY759232.1, forward strand.
GGCATATTAGCATTAGAGTTTAGTTCTACGTGGCGTGATTACGTTAACTGTCACTCTGATAGTGGTGTAGTGTTTCCGCGTCGAAGACAATGCGCGGGCGCAGCGACCGCTCTCATCGCCATGGGAATCGGGTCTCTAGTAGGGCTGCCACGTTTGAGAAAAAGAGAGACTGCCACGATTGAAAAAAAATGACAGTTTTTTTTAAATAGTTTGGTCCATATGTTTTTTAAGAGATACTAACTGAATCACCCCGGTTTCGAGAGAGTAAGAGTTGCATATATAGTATAAGTATAAAACACATAGTGTGAGACAAATCATGAAACAATCACTACCAGAGTACTTGACTGGCAAATGAAATAATTTTTTTTGTAAAACACGTCCAAATTGTTTAATTCTATTGACGTAAAGAACTATGACGTCACATTAAATGAAATTTTAAAGCATTTAGTATGCTAACTATTCAAATCGATTAAGATGAACTGATTCGATTTTTTTTTATCTTTATCGATATGAGGTCACAGTTCATTACTGTCAAATTATTTACTTTATTAAAGCTTGTATTCTTGTTTTCTTTTCTACCAAGTTAATCTTCGGAAAACATCAAGTAAGAAAGATGCAGGCAGTCTCTACTTCATACTTTTTCACCTGCAAAGTATTAACCAATAAATGTCACTATAAAAATTTACAGCCCTAAAATTTTGCTGTCGCTATTCTCCATCTCTGTCTAATACGAATTAATGGTAATCATTAAGCGGTCGTCAACTAGAAGCAAATTGTATCTTAGTGTCGTTCCTGAGTCTAGGAGAAATCGCCTGGCCCACCTCTAACTCAATGGTAGAAATGGTAGAAAATGGTGTCCATTGAGCTATATGTATATTATTAAAATGTAATATAGCTGCTAAGATTATACTGATTGCACGTTGCGTGTCTGTTTTTGTCGCATAAACTTGGAAATTTATGTACCTAACGTCACTATATTTAGTCTGTGTTTATACTTAGTTTTATGCTAATTTTGCACACTGAGCACCAAAAACTATTCTTTGTTCATTACTTAGCTAAAATCTTGTTACAATGATATAACAGATTTTTTTCAATCTACATATTTAGTATGTATGTTACATCCAAGGAGGGCCAGATCGAGAGCGATGGCCCTGGGTCGGCCGGGGTGCGACGGATATGCCTGTCAACCTCACCTTCGGCAACCAAAAACGACCCACAAGCGCCATGCGATTTAATCGGTTCGTGTCCGACATAACCTCTCCCACCGGCTCTGGCAGGTATCCGTGGGGATTTTCAAGTATGTATGTTACTTAACAGCCTCGGTATGCGAATGAGCTAGACAACCTATAAGCGATTTGTAAATATTTAGGCAATATATTATATAACATACACATATGATCATTCAATCAATCAATCAATCAATCAATCAACCTATGAATCAATAAGCTTATCGCAGTCCACAGCTGGATATAGGCCTCTCCCAATTTTGGGAGGCTTTGGCTCTGCCATTGTTATAGTCAAATAACAGATGAGGCTATTACCTTTCTTAATGGAATTTCTATTATTCAATTTTCATATTTTGTGGCTCAGATGCCGTTATATAACAATTCCTAATTATGGGTCTTACCACATATTTACGATCAGAATACAAGACCTATCTAGAAACCATATTAAAAAGACATCAAAGACATTTAAAATAGTAAACAGAAAACAGAACTTACCAGGCATGCAGACACATCTGAAGGTTCCAGGGTCGTCGAGACAGGAGCCATCGTTCCTGCAGGGGTGGCTCTCACATTCGTTGACATTCGTCTCGCAGCGAGGACCCGTGAACCCGACTGAGCAGTTACACGCGAAAGATCCTGGAGTGTTCACGCAGATGCCGTCGTGTTCGCATGGTGAGCCTGTGGAGGGAGAAGACATTAATACACAGATAATAAGCCTCGTATTTTCCTTCCTTTCATGATTTACGCCCGTATTCCAGAACGATATTCAGTCCTAAATGTTTGTTTATATCTAGATCTGAAAACAGATTGTATATTCTAGATAACAATTCTGATGTCACTGTGAGAGTCGAGTGTGAGAGTGACTACAACATGGGGTTTTTTCAGAGTCGGCAGAACGAGTGTAACTCCTCTGGTGTTGCATACATCCATAGGCCACGGTAATCACTTCCCATTAGGTGGGTCGTGTGCTTGTCTGTCGCCTAAGTAGTATAAAAAAAAACTAAACATAGTTCTGGAAGACGGGTCTTAGTCTATCTTGGGTTTAAAGGGCCCTGTATACCCATAAATTCTAGGGTAAAGTTAATGTAGATAAAGCATCCCACAAGGTCGAGGAAGTTAAGGTAAATACACCTGCTGCGGTTTTCCCAAGCGACTACAATATGGGATTCTTCAAGAACGATGTTCAACACGTGTGACGCCCGTAGTGTTGCACACGTCCATAGGCCACAGTAACCACTTCCTCAATTCAGCTGGGTGCTTGTTTGCCACCTATGTGGTATAAAAACTCATTTTAGGTGTAGCATCTGGAACGGTAGCTATTTTGGACTTCACCTCAACTTCCCATCAGATGTACCCAAATTAAGGGATCAAACATTTTAAAAAATCCTTGTATTTGTGTACTTATAATCATACCTTGTTCACACTCGTCGATATCCTCGGAGCAGTCAAGTCCTTTGTAACCAGACGCGCAGGAGCATGTGTACGAGCCGTTAATGGGGCTCGTGTCGCAGATCGCGTCTGCATGACACGGGTTCGAAGTACAAGCGTCGTCTAGATGGCACAGAAGACCTGTAGGAAGAGATCCATTAAGAATACGTGAACGTACCTATATAAAAAATGTCGTTGAAGACCTAAAACGTTTTCTACAAGAACAGTTCCAGGAATATAGCACAGTCATTGATCACACGCCAACCGATCCCTGGTTTTCGTGCCCATCAATTCAGGTAATCAGTAAATACATTCTGCTATCCAGAAAAGCTCTTAAAATACAAACACATCGTCTTTTTACGATGTTTTCCCAATCCCAAGTTCGATCTACACCCAAAGGCTAAAAACACAAAATGTAGTAAAACCGAAAGGTTAAGTACTGTCAAGATAAAACTAACACACACAAGTCACATCCAAAATGGAGACGCTTCGCAAGCTCGGTCAATTAAATTTAGAATAATGCAGAATATTACTAAGTACAGTTCCCAAACTTACCAGTCTTCCCCGGAGTGCACTTGCAGTAGAACGCCCCAACCCTGTCTATACACGTGGCTCCGTTGAAACACGCTGCTCCCGCGCAATCGTCGATATTCACCGAACACTCCGGTCCGGTCCAACCGTTCACGCAGATGCAGGAGAAACCACCGACAGAGTTTGTGCATGTTGCTCCGTTCTGGCATACCAGAGGTCTGTAAGAAAAATTGACGGTTAGCAAGGCAAAAGATGTAAATTGAAAAGGGCGGAACGGAAATTTGACGGTTAGCATTATTTAAAGTTGTGTATTGATATGCAAGATACCTTTGTTTAAAACTGTTCAGGCACTTTTTCCCTTTACAATGCAAATTCATGTAGAATTAGACGAATGCAAAAATAAAAATTGATACAAAACTTTTCCATGTTATTCGCATTCAAAAAGCTTTCGTGTATAATTTTGTCTAAAGGTAGGTTTATTAGGAAGATGGAGGACTATTAAAAATATATTATTATCCTTAAACGCTGCTAATAAGCTTGACGAAAAAAGAAACCTAAAATTCGCGCCAAAGGCAAAGTAATAAAACATCTTTAGACACCGCAAATATGTAATTATTTACCCAAAAAATAATGAGACAAAAACAGCACTTTGCGCAAATACCTAAGAAAAATCCTCGAAACAAAGAATGCCATATTTTTAGCGGGAAATTAACAAAAAGAGACCGCCATCTTTTACAGTGGGTTTATTTTTTTAAACCTTTTAGATATAGCTTATTAAAGAGTTTTAAATGTTTCTGTGAGATGATAATTTCAGGAAGGAATCTGTTTAAAATTTTAAAGTTGGTACTGTCGACCGTTTAGCTTATTTTCATACAAGCTTCCTCAGACTTTGTAGACTGAAATCGTATTGTTAAATTGCCGTAGGATTTAAATCGTTGACATCTGTTTATAGCTGTGTTTAAAGTAAGTACTACAATAAAGTTTATTACTGCTTTCAAGTTAATAGTGATGATGGCATTACATGATTCTTTCTTTTTTAGTGATGACCTTCGGGGATATAGGCGTGAGTTTATTTTTTATTTTATAATAAATAAATGAAAAAAAAATGACAATGACGGAACGTGAAGGGGACAATGACGGGACTCGAAAGGGACAATGATGGGACTTGATGTACCTTTAGTTTTCGGAGTACCAAAAATATGTAAACCAAGTATTTATAGCAAGTTGGGCACGTGTATTCGTACCGCAGCTACACACTATGCTACTGTGTGGTGTGTAAATAATTATTATAAAACAATAATTATAATTAAGTACAGTTAAATATTTTAACAATAAAGGTTAAAGTTATATCCAAATCACTAAGACCGTGTTACGAAAGATTTATGCCCGGTCGGGCGCAATCGGGTACGATCGGGCAGGATCGAGAGCGGGCGCGGCACGAGCGCGTGCGCCCGCGCATATCAGATCAAATTGCAAACAATACTGCCAAACCTTTACTTAATATGTATTTTTAGGCATAGGGTCGTATGGTTAGCAGATAGATTGATAAGACCACAGACTTGGAGTTGGTAGACTGGCTATTTAAATTACAGTTTTATTTATTGTTTTCATGTAGTTCCCATATGCTGGTCTGTTCATTCTACAGATAGGTACAGCTTTTTTTTTTAAACATTTTTAAAGCTGTAGAACATCTTGACAGTATTCAACTCAATGATAAAACGTAAAATTCGGATATGTCCTTATACAATTATGTTTACAGGAATTAACGCTATCATGGTCAGCCTGTGACCACGGCCAGTGTAACCGGGTCGAAACGACAGGCAAATCCAAGGTATTTATGTACCTATATCATAACTCTAACATCAAATAGATATATAAGGCTCGAGTCAACAATAGTGCCCGGAATACGGAATACGGATTATAAAAGTGACTTTGAGGCGAAACTGAGGGTTTTTTTGATAGAGGGTTGTTATTACTCGATGGAGGATATTTAGATTCGACACAAGTGAAATAAAAATAGAAGCTGATCTTTCTCTGTATATTTAGATTCCGTTATATTTTATTTTGTTTTGTTTGAAGTGCTGTCCTCTGTAGTGACTTATTTATTGAATTATTGTTTATTGAATAATTAAGATGACTATTTTAGTGGATTATTATTTATTGGAATGTAATATTTAGTTTCCGTTATATTTTCTTTTATTTTTATTATTTTTTTTTTTGTTAGAAGTGCCGACCTCTGAATGGACTAATTTATTGGAATGATTAAGATGACTAATTATTGGATTATTATTTATTGGATGATGAAATATTTAATTGAATAATATAATTGGATTATTATGCTTATTGAATTATTATAAACTGTTGACTGATTAATTTATTAGGATTATTATGTTTTAATGCTGATGGGCCAATTTGATTGATGAATAATTTGTTGAGCACATAGAATAGCTTATTTTAATTTATATTGTATTGTTCATAATGTATGTGTAAATACTCAATACTTTGAAATTATATTATATTTTCCAATCCGACACAATGTAAAAATTGTTTTGTGATAAATAAATAAATAAATAAAAAATAAATAAATAAAATAGGTTTACGTGGGATCGAATACCATGATTGATGAAATGTGAGTGTTATTTCACCTCTACTTAACCTTCCAGCGATAAAGGCGTGATTATATGTATGTATGTATGTTTACCATGATCGCGTTAAATCCTGTAAACATTATTGAATAGCATGGAGCGCCTCTACTTATTCCTTATCCAACTAAGGGATATGTCAACTTTTTTGAACCCAGATTATATATCGTTTTATACGTTCGTTCTTTGCCAGAATACTGTAGGTAATTTTCAATAACTAGGTATATAGGCCTCTCCCACAGACTTCCAGAATGACCGATCTAAAGCAGCCCGTATCCAGCGCTTCCCGGCGACCTTTATGAGGCCGTTCTTCCACCTGAATCTGGAAGTCTGTGGGGGAGGCCTATGTTCAGCAGTGGCCTATGTGTGGCTGACATGATGATGATGAGCTATATACTTCTTAAAACCGGTTATTTCAATATCATACATTTATAAATCGATAAAAATCACTAATAAAATTCATCACTTATTTATCTATCAAATCGGGATAGAGGTCCATCCGTCAATGGCGGCTGCGCGGAAGTAGCGAGATGATTGCGCTTGCGCAGGTCATCATCATTAATCACTCCCCGCTTTGGCACGCCGACGAGTTACTGGATTTGTATTTATATTAGGGCTGTAGAGAGATGTATTAAAATATAATAAATTATGTGGGTAATGTTTTAAACCTGATAAGTATCACCCCAATCGGTGTTTATCGAGGGTGTATTTTTGAGGTCCAACCCAACGAAAGATTTTTTTTTTCGGCAGAGTAGAATTTGGACCACTTCCCATGCGGTGTCGTACCAGGCGACTAAGGGATGCGGCTGTTTTACATCAGACAGATATATACCGCCCGGACTCAGCCTCAGGTGCATGGCTCGAGTCAACAATAGTGCCCGGAATACGGCAATAGACTCACCCCCTATTACGTGCTACCGAATACAATGATGGTGAAATGTGGGTGTTAATTCACCTCTGCCCAACCTTCCGGGGATATGTATGTATGTATCTTGAGCTTTTACCAAATCGCCTCATCTTTTCACTTAGACCACCAAAGAAAGTGCGCGGTAGCACTGACATGCGCCCGCGCAGGTCTTAATGATCTACACGGCACTGCGTGTTGTGCACAAATTGTCTTCTGTACAGTTTCGTGCAGGGTATCAAAGTTTTTTGTATTAAAATGTTTTGTTTTTGTTAATGGAATGGCGGTTGAGAAGAATTATATGATGGTATTACCGTTATGTTTTGGTGTGATCTACATTTGAATACATATGGCTAATTTCAGCGTAATTATTGCCATATAAAGTTTAAAAACTTCATAATTGAAATGAATAATGGAATTGAACTAATAAAATCTTTATATGTACACCAGTGCACAAAATAATTTTGTAATCACACATTGTTACACCATTACAACATGGCTAAACTAAAATAACAAGACAAAATGAGATCCAATATCTGTATCTTCATTATTCCCTACATATTATCCATTATATTAATGTTATTTTTAAACTTTCGCGGTGTGAATTCATAATTATACTAGGTATCGGGACTTCTCGCATCTTGGAACTTACTATTTCTGCCGACGTTTCGGATGCGTTGCAGCACCCGTGGTCACGACTTGACTAGTCTGAGCGTCGAGAGGTATGCGGGGAACATTTTTTTGAGCGCCTACCCACCATTACACTTATTATGAACGGTTAGGCTGGCGACACACCACACTCACTATGTCAGTTTTTAACGGCACTGTGTTTTGAATCCATCTTCCCTATTGAAATTTTTATATTATTTGATTTCAATGGCTTCACGCACAATCCGTGAATAGTAGTGGCGATCAGTGGAGAGGAGTTTGGGATAATGAAATAGTAAGTTCCAAGATATCATACACGAGAAGCCCCGATACCATTATATTAATATCGAGCTCAGGTTCAAAACAAACGTGTTCATGACTTTAGAGCAACTATGATATAACTTATAATTGACCAGCTACTGATCAAGACTGGATATTCAATTTGAACATCGGCGATAAGTTATTAATCATGATATTATAGATTAATGTATCGTGGTGTAATCTTCTGCATACAATGTATCATAGCATGTATTATTAATGTACGGTTGCGTGATGTTTCTGAACAAAATATCCGTAAGAATGTGTAACCAGGAGTAAGAGGTTTCAAAAGGGTTTAAGAAGCGTTGACTCTCTCACGATCGAATCATGGCCGAAGTCAGGGCGTTTTGGGCGTCCAAACCACTATAATAAAGAGTAGTGGATATAATCTTACACAACCTCTGTATAGCCATATTAAAGTCAAAATTTGTAGCCACCTTCCTACAGTCCCGGGGCCTTTAAGCGGGGCGTGAAAAAGCATCTGATGAGGCCGCCAAGCTGAGTGCCACCATTGTAACACTTAGTGTCTGTAAAGGTGACCCTCTTTCCTGAGACTTTGCCTTTAACTTACCATCAGGCGAGGAGAGGTCAAGTTGGCGTGTCCTATATTTAAAAAAAATAGTAACGCTTCCTTTGTTCTTCGTTGCGGGTAGTTGTGGGCCCTAAAAAGTTAAACAACTGGTTTAACTGTAAAATATTTCGATATTGTCAATGGGTTGTAGAGGTTAGATTACAGTTGCTTCTCGGAAAATATCGAAGATTAGCTAAATCCGCAGTTAGACAGGAAAAAGTGGAGCCCAGACTCCGAACTAAAAGTTTCAGATGCGACTGGGATTAACGCTAGTATGAATAAGTACGAATAGAAGCTTTTCAGGACAACAAAGAAAAGCTACTACATACATATACATATAATCACGCCTTTATCCCCGGAGGGTTAGACAGAGGTGAATTATCATCCAGATTTCACCAATAATTGTATTCGGTCCCACGTAATAGTGGGTGAGCATATTGCCGTATTTCGGACATTATTGTTGACTCGAGCCATGCATCTGAGGCTAAGTCTGGGCTGTATATATCTGTCCTATGTTAAACAGCCACACAGTCCAGCTACTAGCTGGACCATTAATTTGATCTTGTATAGGCCGCCCTCCGGATTATTACTCTAAAACTGGGACTACTTGAATACGTATGCTTTATAGATAATTGCAACATTAAATGTTATGTATCTTCTGACACTTCTTTAATCTCCCAAGAATCCGCACAATAAATCTATAATACTTGTAGCCATAGAAACTTAATTTACGGTAAACATCTACAGCATTTAATGGCTATATTAAAATAAAGTGACCAACAGTCTGTAAGTGTGCTTGGCTGTCTAAAGCCAGCCAATTCCACAGGAATGGCGTAAAAATAAAACTGCGTCTAACGATGTGATTGCAGTGGTTATGTTAACACGTTATAAATCTAAGTGATTTGTGGCGACTTATTGAGCAGAACATGCTTCGATTAAATGTTTTACAGTGAAGATTTTATTTAACTTCTTCAAGATTGGCTTTATAACTACTTATATAGATGGTCATTATGTTTTTAGCAAGAATATACGGCGCTCGAACAGGGCAGTGCCACCGGCTCTATTAGCAGTATTTTTTTCTCATTAATTTATAGAATAAGAATTGGATGGCATAATTTATGTCTGAGAATATGGTACCTACATGAATATTCACGTTTAAATGTTAAAATTCTCACTATATTTTATCATGATTCGGTGTAGAAAACTAAAACATAGATACCACTATTGTAAGGACAGCATCTGGAACGATGGCAACTAGGTATATTTGGATTCAAACCTGTTTACCTTCAGGCGGGGTGCAGTCAAATTGACGGACCAAACATGAGTAAAGACACGGACGATCTATATACACACCGTTTTAAGAATCTTGGAGACCTTAACTCGATTATTTTCTTGTCTCAGGTTCTTTGTCCAGTGTTTATAGCACAAGCGTCCATAGCATATAAGGTAACCGTTTACCACCAACTCTTATCCTTTATTGCTACCCTAGTACATTTTTAATCTACTTATAAAATTCCATGTTTTGACGTATTTTATGCGGTTCTCTATTTTTAATCCAACGATTTCCACATTTGCCATAACTTTTTAATCATATTTTTAATCCTATTTACTATAAGCATAATATTTTATAAGCATATTATTCCAAAGCGTAAGTTTACTTAAGCATAACGACGCATAACCATAACTATTAGCATACAAATTATATTCCGAAAAATTAACTACAAAATACCTATATGTGAACTATAGGTACGTCGTCGAGCTCCTATTTTTTCTTGCGTTAACACAAGAAATCTAACGTAGCCTGTTACGGACTTGTAGATAGCAAACTTACGGATGTTACGAATGTGAGAGCTTTTGAATATGTTTTGATGTTTTAGTTCCTCAATCGCGCTCAAACGACTGAACGGATCTAGCTGAAATTGGGTACAGAGATAGATCATGGGAGAACACAAAGGTTACCTTACCCCTGGACTAGGTTCCTATAGCTCGCAAGAACGGGATCAGTACATCACGCGAGATGAACCGCTGGCAACAGCTAGTACGTAATAAAAGTTCAATTTCACTCGAATATTTAATTGTAAACTGAGCTTCCTTCATAAACAGTGTTTCATAAACGGGCAAAAGTCGATAATTTCCAAAACCTACAGACAGACAGACATTATCGTTTGTTATCATTAATGCCTCCACGTTCCATTAATTAAAAAGTACACTTATGGATAATTGACTAAACCCGAAACGTCATGAATAAACAATTTTTGAACGTTGGAATAAGTGCCGACGAATTTTCTCCATATGGAGTAAAAAGTATTTTAATTGGGGATTTTTAATGGTTGAATTATATTTGTATACTACTTCGGTAGCAAAGAAGACTATTCGAAGGGTGAAACTCTTTTAGCCGACTTCACAAAAGTACAAGTATTTCATTTCGTTGGCATCTTATTTTGATATTTCCATCGTTTATGCGACTATGTTCAAAAACATTTTTGCACTGGGTTCTGTGTAACTCCTTAGGAGGACGATTTAAGGCGCTTCAGCATTCTCGGCAGGTAATGAGGTGACCATAACTTAATTCCAAAATGTATGAGTTTGTGAGTTTACCTGAATACCATTCACGCTGAAACTGCTCAACTAATTTCAGTGCTATTCAAATAACTAATTCTTTATTAACCAGAAGCTACATTTTCCCTCGAAAATTACTAAACAAACACGTCCTAGTTCAAGTTTGAGTTTGTAAAAAACAAATTCAATTTTTAACAAAACAAAATCGTATTCAATTCAAAACGAACGTATTAAGAATATCATTATGTCAGATAGAAAAGAGAAAAAAAGGCAAATAGACTATACAAAACAAACGCAAGGTGCATGTCTATCTCAAACCACGAAACGCGATAGCAGCGCCACCTATAACTGTCGAGTACACTTCTGAACGAAACGTCATCCGTCATCTATCATTACTGACATTTGATAGGTATTAGATGTAGCTGGTAATCCCTGAAGGCGACAGTCTGATTGATGAAGAACACACCATTCGTAATCTACTTGATAATTCGGGTACTGTGAAACTTTATATAGATTCATATAACAATAATACATAACAGAACCGCGGTAGCCCAGTGGTATGGCTAATGGGACTGCTGAGACGAGGTCTCGGGTTCGAACCCAGGTTTTACCATGGCACACACCAATGACTTTTCGATGCTTTTCGAAGTTATGTGTGTATTTATCGGAGATTTATAAGTGCCCGGTTAATGGCAATAGGCTCGTCACCTATTACATTGGGACCTCAACATAAACTGGCTAAATGTGGGTGCTAGCACCTCTGCCTACCCCTTCGGGGATATAGGCGTGAGTTTATAAAAAAATATTTAAAAATAAAGTAAAAATTTATATAATATTTAACTTCCATTTTCATTGAATGAAATTTTAAAGCATTAGTATGCTAATTATTCAAATCGATTAAGATATAGAAAAAGTTTAATAGGTTCAGGCGGGATTCGAACCCGCGATCTTCCCTTACAGGGGGAACGCTCTAACCACAAAGCCACACAACGCGAAACAGCCGTAAGACGGATATATGTATAGAAGAATTTGGATGGATTTATGTTGTGTTCCCAGCGGTGAGTAGGGTAGCCAGAGCTCACTGGAGAGTCTGTGCTGTCAGTAGGAAGACTAAAGGCTTGCCCTGCTTTGTCTTCTACACTGACGGCACAGAAACACTGTGCTCTGTGCTTACAGGGTCGGTAGCACGAGTGTGTCTCCTCTGGTGTTAGACACGTCCATAGGCCACAGTACCACAGTAACCACTTTCCATCTTTCCACTTAGGTAAGTGGTATAAAAAAACGACTAAATCTAATTAATATTAAACAGATCTTAAAACAGTTCCCATCTGAACATTATACTATGTACAGAATCTTACTACATATTTACAATATCGAAGTCTCGTTTCAAACGCCTCACTCAAATCAATACATGATCTAATATAACCTCATCGGTTTCTTCCACTTCACAGAGCTCCAAAACCGAACATAAAAAACCAAAGGCACCAAGACGTAATTTGATATTGGGCACGCATTTATCTGGCGCGTTTCATGAGCCAGCAGGCTCGGATACTGTGACACTATCCCATGACACCGTACTCCAACGAAAATCAGACCAAAAGCTGATAAGAATAAAGTTCTAAATGAGTTATTCGAAGAGAATGCTTTAGTACACGATGTTAGTAAAACAAAACAAGCAACAGGGGTACGCTAAAGTGTGTCTCCACAATATTAAATTTACACTTCGAAAAGGATTTCATGGACGAAATTGAACGCTATGGTTTTGCTTATAAAGACTATTGTTAAAAGTTATGGTTGGGATACAAGTTGTCTGGTTTCGTAAGAGGGCCTTGCAGCGGGAGGTCTTACATATCCATAGATGGTCGAAATATTAATAGTTTGTATAGAGACGATTAATTCGAAAGAACTGTATAATAATATTCGTTTTTATAATCGTATTATTTTTATTATGTAAACAATATATCAGACGACCGAAAAATATATTTTCTAAGGGTTTACTGCTTTTTCTACGATTTCTCCTTTCTTTAATTGTGTAGCCACGGGCGTCCCGCTAGGTGGTCGGATTAAGATCCTAGAAAACAGATCAATAAATTGAACGATAATAATTTACGTATTATACTGATGAGCGTACAAAACGCCGAAGATTATCACTATTAACTCAATTTGAAATGCTCTGGCAAAGTTGGCGTACTAACCTAATATCTAAAACAGTGGTTTTTCATATCGATCATTTGTATTTCTTCGAAAAGTTTTATTTAAACCATCTACACAATTATTAATACCTATAATATAAGACTTAAAGAGTTCGACACTCTTGATATTTTATAATCGTTCTATTGGAACTTCACCATTTTGACACATTTTGGTGACTTCGGAACTCGTACAGTTACTATCTATTAAATCAATTCTATCTATTAAAGAAATCAAGATTATCAATGATCGACGGGATAGTTTGAGCGATGAGCATTTAAAGTATGCAATACTTAATGCAACGGGAAATGTTGTAGAAAGAATGAAAGATTATTTACGTCCAAAAGAATATATATATGCCGAAACTTTATATCTTGTTAATAAAGCTTCAGTTATCAGAAAAATATCAAACAAAGAAAGACAAAACTGGATTTACAAATGAATATATTAAATTTAAATTCAATTTAAACAATGTAATGTTTACGAAAAAAAACTGTAAAACTGATAGTTATCAATTCATATCTAATCATTACAACATTACCACAGAAGTCAAGTACTGGAAAAAATGAAGTAATTTGCATGTACATACGTGGAGGTATTATTTGAAATGAAGCTACTATTACCGTGCGAACGTAGAATATCATAAGTTTTTGTAGGCAATCATTAGCTAACAATTAATGTAGGAGCTACGGCGCATCGCACATGGCGACTTAGGACGTTGATCCTCTGTCAAGTTGTGAGAATAAGCGGTGGAACCAGTAAATTAATTTTAAATTAAGGAGACTTGATTAAAATCATGAATAAATTCACAAACATAAATATACTTAATGATGATTCAGAGACAAGAGAAGTTTTAAATGTCAAGGACGATAACTTGTAACAACTATTGCATGAGGAACACAAAATTTAGAAACAAAAGAAGACACGAGACTTTTTTTGTAATTGGAAAAGAAAATAAGGACAAAATCAAAAGTACAAACACACGAACAAAGTAAACAGGAAGAATCAAGTGTGTTCCGCTGTTAAGTCGTCGCTTGAGACGCGAGGCCGTTGACTTCTTGACGAGTTATTTTGTAATTAACGCCCAATACATCGGACACACAACCGCGATGATATTGTATCGTACAAAAAACCATCTTAATACAGATGTATTTATTATTAGCTCGTTTATAATAACATTTGGCAGTAATTCGTTTCATTAACTTGTCGGCTTTTTAAGTTATGCGAAAAAATATATGGATGACTCGAGTCGCATGCGCAACGCCACCGCTATCAAAATTATTGACAGATATTGCATCGCACGGATTATGTATCATATTTAGCGCTTCCGAATTTGAAACTTATCTCTATTGCAATAAAGAATAATGTTATTTATCTTTCGATAACAACATTTTTAAGGATGCAATCGTTCGATGCGTTCCAAACATACGTTTGGCTGAGCGCTGCCGGTTTAATAGAGCCGCCGATTCCTTGACAAGCGAATAATATCTCGCTACAAATATTTACCGCTCCAAAAACTGCCGCGCCTGTTAGGTCTCAGCAATAACGTCGAAAGTTCTATAGCTCTGTAGGAGTGGCTGCTATATTTCATTGTCAATTATATAGCAGTGCTTCGTGGTTGAAGAAGGATACATGATTCAACAAATTGGCGAGATGTAACTGTAACTTAGAATTGCTTGTACTCTTATATGAAAGTTTAATTGTCGCTAAAAATTGATCGTATGATTCATTCTTTGAACAGTCGGCAGGTGTTTATTTCTTTTGATGTTTTTAAGAAATCGGTAACTAATCCTATTGGTTGCACTTTAACATAACGACAACGAATTTCAATAATTGTCGGTATTGACCTAACACTTTTGTGAAAGCAACGGTACCTGCTTTTTAGATTTAAACAAAGCTTGTGACTCTGTTGACCGAGATAACTCAACCGCAGACTTATGCAACACATTTAGATTTAAGATTTAACTTAGTGATGATAGCATACAGCAGATCCATAAGATAATTCACAAATAGTTATAATTACTCATAAAAATTATTACAAAATGACGAGTTTGTATTATATCGTACAAGTATTGATTCTACAGAGTATAGATCATTAAAAAGAAGATGTAAAAAATAATATGAAGCTATCATTCTGTCTTGAAGGTCACTATTATTCATGAAGAGTTCATTATGTTGTCACTCAATGCCATTAACCGCTCTGTCACTGAACCAGGCTGTCTAGATCACCATGAGTGATCTAAACTTAGCATTATAGTTTCATTATGTTAAGCAGTAAATCAAGTTCATGGACGAGTTTTGTTCTCATAAAACATCTAAGCAATATGCTTAATGTTATATTAGCGCCAATAATCAGGCCTTGAGGCATTCCCATAAATTGTTCTATTTTTAACTGAATTAAAAAAGGAGGTTCTCAATTTGATTTAGTTTTTTTTTATCTGATGATGCCCTTTATGGTGTAAGTATAGTCTAGTCTAGTCTGAAGTAATCCTATTCCTATCGCTATATTTTCAAATTTCACCTCTATAAGGGTAAAACAGCCGAGGAACGGTTGTATGGAAAGTTCATATAAGATTCTGTTAACAATTTTTTCCCAGACGAAACGATTCCCTGCTAGTTTCTTAAATAAGTCCCGTCATTATTATTGCAGCGGTCAAACGAAAGGTAATATAAAAAGCGTTCAACAATAAAACAATAAGCTCACCTGAGCGCGCATTCATCCACATCGGTCTCGCAAAGGGTCCCGGTGAAAGTGGGCGGGCACTCGCAAGTGTAGGAGTTGAGCCCATCGACGCAGGTCGCGCCGTTCTGGCACAAGTGGCCGGGACAATCGTCGATGTCGATCTCGCAGTTCTGGCCGCGGTAACCTGAGAAACAAATTACAATTTAATACAAGAAATACATAATACCGATAATGAGACTGTACCTAACAGTCTCAGATCGATATTGAGGAAATAGGTACAGTGCGCCCCAGGGCAGCATCCTTGGTCCTACGCTCTTCCTTATAAGTACTCAAAACTATCCTAATGCCTTAGGTTTTTCCCCTTCCTGTTGACTAATTGTTCTGATTTTCGGTACACACATATAGTTGCTTGTTTGTTCTTAATATCTTGGTATAAATATAACTTTGAGACTATGTAGTCAAGATCGTTCTGAAGCGGACTATACACAGATGATATTTCAATTACAAAGTTTACTAACAAATTAGTCTAAGTAGTTGAGATGTTAGACGTTGTTATTATAAATAATAATAAGACATTTCTGCAAATTGGAGTGCTTAAAAACAAAGCAACTGAATTCTCAGATATGTCGATGCTGTCTATAGAAAGTGAAGAGAATAACTATTTTGTTATTTTAAATTTGATTAATGTGCTAGTTAAAAGTGCCTAGACTATGACTCAGCGTCATGAGAATTGAGATAACAAACGGTTCCCAAATTAATTCGTCATCTATACTCTTAAATGTTCATCGACTCTTAATTTCAAGTACAACATCTGGCGGCTATTTCTGTCTCGAGTGTTACAATTTTATAGTATACAGACGCTAAAAACTAATATAATTTACAGTTAAAATAATACATAGGGGTGTGCTCACTGATTTATCACAAAATTTCAGAAACTATAACACTTACAAACTTGAAATTTGCAGGTAGGTTCCTTATAGTGAGTCCACTTCCGCTGAAAATGGATTTTACAAAACTCGAAACCTAAGGAGGTAAAACGGGTCCACGCGTACGACCGGCCTCTAGTAAAATATAAGACGCATAAGACCGAAGAGATAGTTGTATCCACAACAGGTGTTGTGAACTAAATAAATAGTTTAATACACCTCATAAAAACTTGAAACGATAGAATCTATAAACACCAAATCAAAAATTAAAGTTCAGTGAAAGAACTAGCTGATGAATGGACAAATTCGGAGGTGTTGAAATAGATTTATTGGTACATAACTACATACACTCGGGTGTTACTACTGGTTCGATTAGCGTGTAAAGAGTTTCATTATGTTCATTAGCCGGTAGGTTCCCACGAGAGAAGCACATGTGCAACTGTTTATACTAAGGCGCCTCGTTTTAAATCTTTCGACGCCTTTTTTTTTAGGTAATAACTTGAAAACAGCCGCGCGGAAAGTAAGGGTAAACATTTTGATGGATATTTTGCTGTATCTTCCGCGAAGGTACTGTTTTATCGGAATAACGGTATTTACGTATGAATGAATATAAATGTATATTAAATAATAGTAAAAGATAAGCTGTCAGTTTTATACTGATTTAATAAAACGTATTCGCAGTAAAATTCAAAACAAATCATAAGGTATCTCTCTCAATAGTTTTAAAACGAAATAATAAGTAACAAAAGTGGCAATAAAAAAACTAGTTTCTGGTAGTCCCATTCTCGATTTAATTAAATTATTTAAATCCTAATTAGCTCATAATAAGATTGAAAATTGTTAGCACGGTAAAAATTATATGGGAATCGCTATAAAACTGTCACTTGGGATGCGCAAACGCAAATTTTATCTTCACGCCGTCACTTTTTATGTCTTTGGTAACAAATTTTTTAAGTTATATTGCATATAATAACATTTTCACTATTCTAACTTAAACGAAATATCCAAATTAAATTTCCATTAAGAAAATTAACATACGCCGTTTTCTTATAGCTATAACATTTTAAATTCATTAACTAATAAACGTCGTATGGTAGAGAATATTCTCTAAATGTCTCTGTGGTTGAGACTAAGTAGATACAAATTAGTTTGAAGATAATTTGCTACTGCAATATCTTGAAAGACAGAAACTCTGTTCTTACAGGGTCAGCAGCACGGGTGTCCCCTGATGTTGCACACGTTTGTATGTCATGGTAACCATTATCTATCAAATAGGCCGTATGCCTGTCTGTTGCCTAAGTTGTTTTAAAAAAAAGCAACTATTGGAAAAGTTATTAGGTACAACATTTCAATATCTCTCTACATTGTATTGTTTATTTTCTTTATGTGTTGGTTTACAGTTATTTTTATAAAAATTACAGACTTATCTAAACGCTAGTCAAATTGGTAAGGTATTGAAATTCAATAGATATATTTTGATTGCGTTGACTTAGAAGTGATATTTTTCCACAGTTTTAAGACGTTATAGACCTGAGTACGTGGTATGTATGAATTTCAAGTTGATACCTCCACGCATTTCTGAGAAAAAGGTCATGACAGACAGACGGCCAAAGAACTGATCCTATAAGCTTTCCGTTTTTTTTCTTCCTTTAGAGATATGGAACCCTAAAAAGGGCAGGTCAGAACCACTCGAAAGCTTGCATAAAAGGTGTAACGACAGTAGAGGAAGCTCATGAAGTAAATTAATATAGAAGCAAGTGGCGAGCGATTGTCTGTGCCTAGGTGCCTACCCCGGAGCATATTTCTGCATGTTATCTAAAGATGCATTTAGATCAAACGAACATAGAGCTAGAGCTAGAACAAGTCTGTTCTTAATATTTCAGTGTAAATAAAACCTTGTTTTGTAATAAACAACAACGAACGAATGTTCTATCTCTGTTTACACACTAAAAGCATTTGACACAGGGGGATAGAATGAATGAATGAAAAAATCGCAAATTTTCTTTATAAAACCACGGTACGAAATATCAGTTTAACTTAAACTCGGTTCCTAGGTACATAAACGGACGGCCGCAATCAGTGCGGAATTTAGTAACGCCAAACAATATCAAACATAAGGTAAGGACATTCTTCCTAAGTAATTAAATTATGTCAGTCTACTTTTAAGGACTAACCTACGGCATCCATCACAAATCTTTGTGGTTTTAAGGAATGTTGTATTATCATGTTTTTTATGTGACTTTTAAATGTGAAATAAATAAATAAATAAATAAAACTAATAGATTGTATTGTTAAAGAATCTGGATTATCAATCAAAGTAACAGCAGTACCGTGAGATCTTCCCTCCCGCATTCACATCCAAGGGCTGTGCGGAAGCTGTTCTTTACATAGCACATGTTGTAACATGTGTTAATACTGTTAATGATTCATTTTTATGAACTAATAGGGATATTAATAACATGAAATTTGATGTAGGAAGTGAGAGACATAACTAACGACAATATGGATAATAATAAAAATAATTTATAGTTTCTTTTTTTGTTAATAAGTGATAATGGTTTCGTTGCTATCAGTTTTACTTATCTTGATTCTTAAGTGATTTTATTTGAATAACTTATGTGATAAAAGTTGTGATTAATTAATATTAAATTACAAATACGAAGCTAGGCTATCACCACTGGTTTATACTAATATGTTGACAAAAAATTTAATAAAACACGAGTAATTAACCTTAATGACCCTAACGTTAAATTCGATTTTAACGAATCGCAGATCTGTAGTAGGAGCTATAAATTATATGTGAATATTTAATTTAAATAACTGATTTGAGCGATACTATAATAATATTTGTTTAGCATTTTATCACAATACAATCAAATTTATGAAGTATTAAGAAAGGGCAGGTCAAAAGCATTCGAAATCTGCGGTCTTCTATGAGAAGTTTAATAATAGAAGAAGAACCTCGTGAAATATGTAAGAACAGAAGCAAATGGCGGGTTATAATCTCTGCCTACTCTAGTAGACAGAAAGGTCTAAGTAATTATTTGTTTGTACATTTATTTCTTGATTTCAATATAAGTGACAATTGGCAATACGTATGCAGGATAAAATTGAATACATTGGTCTATGTACTTGATTGGTATAAGTTGTCAATCAATCACTAAGGCTATCGCAGCCCACTGCTGGACACAGGCCTCTCCCAATGTTGGGAGGCTTTGGCCTGTTTCCACGCTGGCCAGACGGGTTGGTACAGGGTTTTATTTTGAGTTTTCCTTCTCTCGCAGTGATAATGTCTGCGTATTTTGACGTTAGTCGCCTCTTACGACACACATCGGATGAGACGAGGTAGTGATTCTTGTATTATTTTTCCGTCAGCACACGGATTTGGTATAAGTTGACGACTGTTAAAAGCGTCAATATATAAGAATCAATCCCATACACTCATATTTCGCTATTTATCTAGGTTTTCAGGTTGCATTCGTTCAAATTTCAAATTCAAATTGCATTGAACATAATCATTAGTTCACAACGAATTGAGGTTGCATGCATGACTGTACAATATAATTGACAATACTGAATGCTATGACATTACTGACCATGAAAATGGAACTGATATCAATTATAATAATACTGTTACGATGCAAATTGTTATAATACGTACCCATCTAATCTATTAATCAGTGAAGCGTACTCCTGTTTAGTACAGTCAGCGTCATAACGATGTAAACTACAAAGTCTCAAAACGATCTTAATAACAAGATAATAACAAATAAATAAATAAATATTCTACAACGTTCCACACAACGCTATCTAGCTATGGTAAGCATAGTTTAACTAGATTGCGTTATGGAATCTAGAATACGGACAAAGATACTTAGATACTTTTTTTTTTGTAAATACATACATATTATACATAGTTACATATTCTAGCATACAAATATTTGCACTGAGCGGGAATCGAACCCGAAAATGGAAAATCAAACTGTTTTATAACGAACTAAAGGTGTGTATCAAATATCAAACAATCAGTCACCAGATAGGGAAGGAAGCCAAGGCACTAAGCTCATTTTGAGTACTTAGTTCGTCAAGTTCGATTTGCAGACACATTTAGCTGTAAGAACATTTAGAACGATCGAACGAATTTGACAGTTCAATTCGCGGTGAGATTTCAATTTCGTATGCTGTAAATTTGTTGACAAGTCACAAGTCGATTGTGATGTATGTTTATGTGCTCGACAATATGACGTCACTAAATATACAGCATGAAAAATTTTAATCTCACCTTGCATTTTTTTTAATATAAAACACGTCAATTAGACTTCGCCTTGTCTGATTGTAAGCTGAATTCAAAGTCTCAGAAAAGAGGGTCACCATTACTTACACATACCATGTAACAATGGTGACACTCAGCTTGACGGCCTTATCATATAATTATTCACGACCCGCTTAAAGGACCTGGGACTGTAAGAAGAAGGAAACACGTGAGCTGGTAATGAATTCCAGGTCTTAATGGTGCGACACAGGAAAGAGTCACCGTATTATGCAGGTACATGTGTAAGAAAGGTACGAACGATTGAACGAATTTGACAGTTAAATTCGCGGTGACATTTCAATTTCGTATGCTGTAAGTTTGTTGACAAGTCACAAGTCGATAGTGATGTACGTACAATGTGACGTCACCAAATTTACAGCTTGCGAAATTGAAATCTCACAGATTCAGCTGTCGAGTTCGTTCGAAATGTTCTTACAGCATTTGCCTGCTGGTGCTGACTGTACGAGCAATAAGAACTGGATGGGCTAGCTATGACACGTCAGACTTGTTTGTCGATGTCAACAATGTTGTTCTAATTAGCTCGATCTGTGTGAAACAGTTTCTTACTGGAATCTCAACAAGTTAGAAGGTTTTTCTTTTATTTATGGTTTGTCAACTTTACTAAACTTGATGGAAACATATCAGGTAGTCTTAAAAGCTATTGAAGAGAAAATAATCTGAGATAATGCATTGTTGATATTATGAAAATTGATTTTTGGCATATATCCCGGTCATTTGCTTCATATCATCGTGGTTCATATCAAGGAGCTTAGTGGTTTAGGAGTCAGCCTCACGATCGAGAAGTCCCGGGTCTCCTAACACAAGTAATTTAGCTTAGTTGGAGGGGTTAGAGGGAATATTAGTAATTGCGGTTTGCTAATATTCTCTAAAAAGTTTTCCGGGAGTTTGAAAATCCTATAGATATTATGAAATGGATATTTCGTAATTCTTTCAACTTTGCCACCTTATATTTTTGCCGCTCGAGCCGCCATATTGGAAAAATGGCGCCTAAAGGCAGTTGTTGGCAAATATCTCGTTTCCAGTGAGTTTTTCGCTATTTTGTATTGTAACAAACATTGTAGGGGAATAAATTTCCTATAACTTTTGATTTGAATGTTTTTTCTACGTCGAGTCGTTTTCAAGAAAAAGGACGAAGAGGTTCGAACTAAAGGTTAGGTTAAGTTGCCATTTTAGTCGTGAATTTTTGAGATAGACTGAACATATCTGGCTGAAATTTGGTCCAATAGTAGATTAAAGTCTAGAACAACTTATGGCGGGAAAGTAAACAGAATTCCACTGCTACTACGATATATAATAAAATGAGATGTAATTGAATTGAAAAAATATGTATGTGATTACAATCGCGTGGACACCCCGCGGAGGGCGCGTCTGAGTAATTATTCGGAGTCGGGCCGAGTGAGATGACAGACAACCGGTTCGTCTTGATCGTCAAATGGTAGTATATTCGATTCTATTAGTGTTTAGCTTCGGTTATTTTTAATACAACTTAAGATGGCAGACAAGACCTATGAACGTGTGTAACACCAGAGGAGTCACACCCATGCTACCGACCTTGCTAGAACAGATAGTTTCTGTGCCGTCAGTACAGAAGACACAATCAGGACAAGCCTTTAGTCTTCCCACTGATAGCGCAAAAACACTCCAGAGAGCTCTGGCTACCTAATTCACCACTGGGAACACAACACGAGGTTATTATGGCCGTGGTGTTCTGTAGGGTGGAGGTACTTTCCTAGACGGACTACTCAATTGGGACGGTATCAATCGTCGTGTCCTACCTCGATTCCTACTTAGTGCCATTTCATAGAAGATTATATATTATATATAAAGTAGCTAGACTGTATATTGTTGAAACTAGAGATTTATGAATTTTATATATATATAATCCCCCTTTTATCCCTGAAGGGTTAGGCAGAAGTGAATTAACACCCACATTTCACCAGTCAATTTAATTGGTCCCGCGCAATGGGGAGTGAGCCTATTGCCGTTTTCCGGGCACTGTTATTGACTCGAGCCATGCATCTGGGGCTGAGTCTGGGCTGTAATTATCTGTCTGATGTTAAACTGCCCTATCCCTTAATCCATATCTATATTACACTAATATTATAAAGTGGAAAGATGTTATTGATGTGAACAGGATCCGATTTCCGCACGAAATAATATTTTTCTTTAATATCACTTAGGTGGCAGATAAGCACACATCCCACCTGATGGGAAGTGGCTAACGTCGTCTATGGACGTGTGTACCAGAATGGGAGCCACACTTCTGCTGCTGACCCTATCAGTACACCTACTAGTGCTAGTAATATACCAAAAAGAAAAACAAAAATATGGATAAGGTCGTAACGAGATGTATTCTTTAGAGCCCATAAACTATGTTTAATTGTACATAAATTTTCAAATATTATAACACCTACTGTATTCTTAAAAATTAATCTACCATAGAATTAACATAAGAAAACAATTCAAAATGGACTAGATTATATTTAAACATTAAATACCATAAATTAGCAATTTAAAACCGATAAATGTATTTTATGGAGGCAGGTTTGTGTAGGTAGCCGCTTGACCTGTTGCGGCCTATTCCGAACTCGTCCTTCGCCGAAGCAAAAACGAAAAAGAAATTAAAAACGGAAGCTAAGTTTGAGCAGTTTTATGTGTGGATAGCTGTTGCCCGCGGCTCCGTCCACATAGACACATAGCCTTCCTTAAGCTCTAATCTATCTCTGTACCAAATTTGATGAAAATTAATTCACCGGTTTAAGCGTGACTGCGCAAGTCTTTCATTCAAATTTATAATAGCAGAAGTATAATCCATACTTTTGCTATTATAAATTGAGGTAATGGGAATTCTGTTATTGTCCTCTTGCTGGTAAGTATGTTTTTGTTTCTGAAAATATGTAGAACAAATTGTCAATTTCCGAAATCTATGCGTATTATCACAATTCATCTTAACAAAAAAAACACTGTTGTCTATGATTGGTGTAAATGCACTCCTCTGCCGCCTTGACACCTCGTATTATCCCTAAAATGCATCCAAAAATGCGTACTGCGCATGTAACTGGTACCGAGATTTATATAGTTCAGACGATAACACAATTTAAATTAGTAGTAACAGCTAAATTTCTTAATACTTTGGTATTAAGATCATTTTGAGACTTTATTATCAAGATTTGTTTTGAGCTGAGCTGCCTGTGTATGCCGATAACTGTACCATAGATGATTCCCATCAAAAAATTGCAACAATTCTGTTATTAAGTAGTTTGCTACCTCCATAAAACTACACCATCAATCGAGAACTAGCTCGAGCAACTGGACTGGTAATAAACAAATGTAGTGTGCGCCTTCGGGTGTTAATTAGCTAACTATTACTTTTCCCACACTTGGGCAATGGGCAAACAGTGAGTACTGTGACGTCATTGCTTAAGTGGATAATATCTCTTGACATAAAGTGGCAATAATATAATGTTTTTGAACGGTGGCATAACTTTTGAAATATGATCTGTGAAATGGAATTTAGAAGACTAAAGATGCATTTGTTTGTTTGTTTGTTTGCATGGAGGTAAGACACGACGGTATTTCCGTCCAATTGAGCAGTCCGACTGGGGTAGTACCTCCGCCTTACAGAATACCGCCAGAGTGTATGTAATAACAATTTACCAGCTCACCAGATGGGCTGTGTGCTTATCTCCCAACTAATTGGTATTTAAACTATGTACCTATTAATCTCTGTGCCTATTAAGGCATAGTTTGAGCTTCAGTTGCTGATGAATATAATTTATAAGTATACTAGCTGACCCGCCCCAGCTTTGCCTGTAGTATATTAAGAAACTTCATATCACCTATTGGAGCCCATATTTCTTTAGTTTTTAAATAATGTACGGGAATCAGCCTGATTTGATGACATGATCACTGCTACGCTCCCTTAACTAGTAGCGTGACGGTATAATATAGCCTTAAACTTTTTTTTATGTACTTTTTTGTATACATAAATGACATTTATACAAAACGATGAGATGTAATGTACAAAGGCGAGCTTACTCAAAGGTGAGTTCTCTTCCAGCAAACCCGGAAGTGCACAGAGGAATTGCAATATGAGAAGCAAAGTCTAGTGCACAATAAAGTGTAGATTTAACATAAAAAGGTATACAATATGTATACCTTAGACAATAGACACATATATTACATACATACATACACACATATAAATACATTATATCTACTATTGTTGAGAGAAAAAGAAATCTCTTATACGTTTTCCTAAAATATACCTTCGTCGATAGATGAGACTTTTCAACACAAAAATAAATTTTCAATTCGGAACATTAGTTCCTGAGAAGAACAAACAGAGAGATAAACAAACTCCTCAACTTTATAATATTAGTACAGATTTTCCTTAAAAGATTTATGTATATAATTTAATAGCACAGATTTTGCAGAGTTAATATTAGTTAAGGAACACACATTTGCCTTTACATAACAAAAATAGAAAAGGCAATTACACGTAACAGTAATAAACAATTACAAAAAGTCTTTATTAAATTTTCAATTTATCATTTCCTTGTTGCGTAATTTTTTCTCACAAACTCCATAATATGTTAATTATATGAAATATGGAACATTTCTCAGTACAACTCTAGTGTTGTAAGCACTACCACATTTTGCAATGTTGTAATGAAGCTAATGAATCCTAGATGCGCCGGCGCAGCGCCACGTAAAAAAATGTGGCGTAATCATTGCGTGACTGCGGTTCAACTTTTCGCAAATTATACTGAGTATAATTGTAATGGAGTGTAGAAATATTGTCTTTGGAGCTGTTTGTTTTATCGATAGCAATAATAAATCATTTTCGACTGTTTATAAGAAGTTCGCGAATGTAGAGTACTATCAAAACACCACTCATAAACTTATGTGAACGAAAAGCAAAAAAAGTTATTGCTTGATAATGGCAGAATCATTGGAATAATATCAATGGTATTTGAGGGTACACAAAATTAATTTTTCAAAAGGTTATTGAATTAATTATTAAAATTTCAAATTTTTCTTAAATTTGCCGTTTATCATTACTTCGCAGAATTTGATTCTTAACAGCGACACTGTCGTATGATGTTAATAAAGGTGTTTTTTTTTTTTTTTCATAATCAACGTGTTCGATTCCCAGTTCGGATTATTGGTTTCTCAAAAATCTAATGATGAGGTTGATGTTTCATCAAAATTGGGCTCGTGACTCCTTTGAGCATTTTTCGTTATTCCTTATGGTTTCGGATTTTGCCATCTAATACCTTTTGAAAAATTCATCCTGTATATGTATAAGTATGTATATTGTATGGATATGTATATAAATAATGTCTGTATTTAATAGCTATATTTATGTACACCTATTTACTTATATTACAAGTATATATGTAAGTACCTATATCAAATTTTTCCCCTCGGTGGCGCGCCTGGCGCGCCTCCCCGTTTCCGGGGTCGAGTTGGGGACTCTGTAGTCCTCACACCCGAGGAGAGTGCCAGATCGTGAGAGATGGCCCTGGGTCGGCCGGGGTGCGAGGGACATGCCTGTTAACCTCACCTTCGGCAACCAAAACGACCCACAGGCGGCGTGCGTTTTAGTCGGTTCGAGTCCGACATAACCTCCTCCACCGGCTCTGGTTGGGAGGTATCCGTGGGGATGTTGTACACGTAAAAAAAAAACATGTTTTACCCACTTTAACATACTATATATTATACATACTATATACTATACCTTATGGTAGGTATGTATGTACATTTATATATTACTTTATAGAATTTTTGTTACACTCAATAATGCACCTACTGAGACTTTTCTTTGTACCACCTTTGATTGACTGGTAGAGAATGCCTGTGGCATTAAGTCATGTGTGGCAGTAAGTAAGTATAAAGTAAATAAATAATTTTTAAGTTAACCATAAACAACTGACTGAAAAGTGATTTTGTTGCGGACTCGCTCATTTAATACCATAGAAATCATTGCCTGCGTCTGCGTCGGTGTGCGTGTTAGCTAGTTATGTGAAACTGACCTTCTACTTGTAACTATACTAATATTATAAAGAGGAAAGATTTGTTTGTGCATAAACTCAAGATTCCCAAAATGTATGGGATTTGACGTATATGACAGTTGTCAACGCATGTCATAAACGTCAAATTCCATACATTCGTCTTTCTATTCCGGAATACGCCGACAAACGATTTGCCAATTATCTAGAGAGGATGTATAGATTTCCAAAATTCTTTCACCATTAGAAAGCTACATTATCCTAAAATCAGATAGGCTACTTTTATCCCGATATTCCCACGGGATCAGGACTATCGCGGGTGCAGTCGCTAGGCGATGCTAGCTATATATATCGTGGCGGTATTCTATCGGAGTCGTGGTCGCCTCGGGCTATTGTCGACTTTCAGACCATCTCTATAGGCGCAGTGTTGTAAATAACAAGATTTTATGTGGTTTTTTTTTTATATTTATGTGTGTATGAGAGAAAGAGAGAGGAAGTTTGAAAGATACTAGTAAATTAGTCTAGAGATGTAAGCGGTTGTCCTGGAAATTAGAGAGGAAATAAGCGTTATAAAGAAGTTCGAAGTATGTTTGTGTCTTTAGAAGCAGATCTAAGCTCAAGAAATGAATCGAATAGACAGCCCAGCCCATGTATGTAGAGGACATTAGACGGTATGGCAAGGAAATTATTGATTGAAGACATTTAAAAAATTAAAAATAAATGTATAATTAAAAAATTGGTATTTAGTGTATTCAACTTCATTGCAATTACTGAAAAAGATGGCTGGCACAGACTGGATGCGGTAAGCAGAAGATCGGGAGAAATGGCACTTTCAACTACTTATTACTTAGAATTGTATCACTCCAGTTGTTAAAACTATTCCATACCTACCTGAGTAGGTAATCAGCTGATACCGAACCCACTGGAGGGTTAGGTAGAGGTGAAAAACACCCACATTTCACCAATAATAATTGTATTCGGACCCACGTGATAGGGGGTGAGCCTATTGCAGTATTCTGGGCACTATTGTTGACTCGAGCCATGCACCTGAAGCTGGGATGGACTGTATATATCTGTCTGATGTTAAACAGTTCTATCCCTTAGACGCCTTGTACGACACCGCATGGGAAGAGAAGGGGTGGTCCAAATTCTACTCTGCCGGAAACCACGCGGGAATTTTGTAATTAGTAATAAACTTTCATTAATTGTCAGCATCAATAGATAACAATCAAGAATTAATGTTTCCACTTGTTAACTAATAGGGATACAGACTATATAATAACCGCAATAAGATACAACAGTTTACATATTTAATTTAAAGCAAGAATATCACAAATATACGCAGATCAAGCAGTAAACATGGGCACTTTCACGAGTCCGGTGTAGGTCTAGTGTAAGGGTGAGATTTTATTGCAACGGAGCTGAGATAAACTGAGTTATTGTATCTCGAAAATAATCACTTTAAAATTAAGTATGTATTGCTTTGTGGCGTGGCGGTAGTGAATGCGACTGCTATGCAGGAGGCGCGGCGCGGGTTCGATCCCCGCTCAGTGCAAATATAAATATTTGTATGCATGAATATGGGTATTTGCATTGGTCTGGGTGTTTCTATGTATAATATGTATGTATTTACAAAAAAAAAAGTATTGAAGTATGTTTATCCGTATTCTAGATTCCATAACACAAGCTAGTTAAGCTATGCTTACCATGGGTCTAGAGAGCGTTGTGTAGAATGTTGTAGAATATTTACAAAAAATAAATTGATCTTAAAACTTGTACTGTGGTTTTCATTTCAGCAAACCCAATAAAAAGTTTAATCTTCATGCCGACTTACCAAGTTAGTTTAAGAATTTTAAAAATTCATGTTTGTATGTCATTTCAAGAATTCAAAATTCTAAAATAGTTCAATTATTTATTGAGAATTTAATAGTAAATGTAAATGGAATTCCAATTATTTTTGAATGTCATTTACAGGATTAAAAAATAGTGTGAACCACATACCCTTGAATTAGTTTACAGGTTCAAAAATCTCGGCGTTCCAATGTCAAATACAAAGTCCTAAATTTAAAAATTGTTCGATCTACCTATACTATCATAACCACACCACAGATAAAATTGTGGGCACGGTCGGCCCGGCCATAGCTCTGCTTTAATAGAACCTCACCCTAAACGAGTTCATACGTTTTATTGGTATGAGAAGGAACATTTCTATGGAAAGTAGGTTCTAGTTCGCAAGCATTCAATATGGTATCTCATAACGTTGTTTCAAACGTAGCACGGGGCATTATTCTACTTGACATGAATTTTAAACGCAGTTCATAGATGGTTGATTTCATTTGGTCAACATAAAAGTTAGAACTGGCGTAAAACTGCACCAAGTTAAATATGTCGGGTAATACAAACGCACATAGTTCGGTTGGTCAAGCCTAATAAATCCTTAGGTGCAAGAAAAGTGTTTTATCTGTGGTTTTAGTTAGTGAAGTGGAGTGAGAAAGTAATTTGATACTTTGACAGAACCGTTAGCGATTCAAAGTGAAGATCTTGTTGACATAATTATGGATTTGAATTATGCTAATGCGATCATTATAATGTATGTTAAAGTATCGTATTTCGCCACCTCTGTTAGTATATACATGTTTATGTATGCAATAAATTGTAGGCTTATTTAAATAGATTAATAGATATGTGTGAAGGTACAATGTTTGTAGGACATAATAAATCTTAGAAAGCTTATTAGGTAAAATGTGTATGGAGCTTATTCCTGCCCGCTCCACGATTTCGTTTCCAAGGATCCTAGGACAAAACTTAAGTGAAGACCAGCTAGGTTCTAACGGAAGGACTAAGCTCTTTCGCAGACTTTCCTCTCAAGTTTACAGGGTTGGTTGCAGTTGCTTCCGCACGAAGCAAATCAATGAAATTCATTGAGTGCTAAGCTAGTAAACTTTCCACAGTTCTACGCCTTTAGAAAGCAAGACAGTACGTTTGTAGTCACATGCTGTAAGATTATTTCGAACGATCGAACAGACTTGACAGTTGAATTCGAGGTGAGATTTCAATTGAGCAATCTCGAACATGACGTCACCAAATTTAGAGCATGCGCTCTTGAGTTCTCATCGCGAATTCAAATCTCAAATTCGTTCGAGCGTTCAAACCGTTGTTACAACATGTGGCTGCTGAATAGAGTATATTGATGTTCAATCAAAGAATCAATCCCACATGATTCTACAATACGCTGGATCATTATCACTTGTCTGGGAGAGGGGTGGGAAGGGGCAGATCAGCTTAAAGATCATCTCGAACTGACTGAAGCGTTGCGATTAAAACTATTCTTTTTATAGGAGGTAGGACACGACAATATTTCCATTCAATTGAGCAGTCCGACTGGGGAAGTACCTCTGCCCTACAGAATACCCTGTCCATAATAACTTCGTCTTGTGTTCCCGGCGGTGAGTAGGGTAGCCAGAGCTCACTGGAGAGCTTTTGTACTGTTAGTGGGAGGATCAAAAGCTTGTCCTGCTTTGTCTCTTACACCGACGGCACAGAAACTCTCTGTGCTTACAGGGCTGACAGCTCGAGTGTGACTCTCTTAGTATTGCACACGTCCATAAGCCACGGTTACCACTTTCTATCATTCGTGTGCTTGCCGGCCACCCAAGTGGTATAGAAAAAAAAAATGAGCATTAACACAAACTGGGAAAAAGATGACACTATATAACCCACATACAACATTCTTATTATAATCTGTGGCACCACTGAATCAGTCAGATCTTTGAAAAAAATCCAAGAGAATATTGTACAGAAATAGGAGCTAATAAAACGCCCTCTAACGACAGACACGATGTACCATAGCTGAATGCATCAAGCCAAACCACTGCCACTTATGGCAACCTGTCTAGCCAGCCAACATTGTAAGGAGTTTGATTGAATATTTGTACGTAGCTTCGCGATTAAAGATTTTATAGGATGTGTAGTTGGTACCTTCAGAAGTCATATATTATATGATGAAAAAGGATGATAACAGAGTTATAGTTTTTAAACTTCCGTTTGCTAGAATGAAATAATTCCCTTATAGGATCAATCGCGTGTATTCTGAATCTACTGTTCCGATTGAATTATTAAGTACAAATTAGTAATTTCTCTGGACTTTAAACAGAAAATTATGACATACATGTGGCTATAATATTTGGGGTTTAAATTGAAAAAGATTTGTAAAATATTCCGGGTGTTGTCTTAGCTATAAAATTTTGTCAAATATTATCTACCGCCAGGCCACGAGGGTAACAAAACGTAATGCAGCCGGATCCAGTTAGGGACCCAAGAGGCTTGACGTCGTAAATGATGACATTCGAGATAATAGCCTCACTGCCGAGGATGCCAAATAGAAAATGTCGAAAAGCGGAAACCGCGTTTTTTGCGAAATGCTCCAAAGTATGTCTAACATCTCCGGGCAGTAAAACATGATTCATTTTTCCTACAGTCCTGGGTCCTTTAAGCGGGGCGTGAAAAAGCTTCTGATGAGGCCGCCATCCTGAGTGCCACCATTGTAACATTGCTTAGTATGTGTAATGGTGTCCCTATTACCTGAGACTTCAAATCGAAATCAAGTTGGCGTCTTAGATAAAAAAAAAATTATAATAATTAACCACTGCAGAATAAAAAGACTTACCAGGTGGACAGTCGCACTCGTATCTCAGCTGATCCAACGGTGTACACCTTCCATCATGATGACATGGAGACGGTTCACACGGCACATACTCCGCGTCACAGTCTCTCCCTGTATAACCTGGCTCACATACACAGGTATACGACCCATGGGTGTTAAAACACCGGCCGTGGTGACAGGGGCCTGACCCGCTAGAACATTCGACCACATCTTCTGTGCAGCGGGAGCCAGTGAAGCCAGGGGGACATGCGCAGGAGTACCCGGCGGTGGTGCTGTTGTCGGCGACGCAACGCCCACCGTTGCGACAAGGTTGAGATGCGCAATGGTCTTCGTGTGAGCATTCGTCTCCTGTAAAGAATTGTCAAGTTAGATTTTTGGTTTTAACAGAATTAGTG
This sequence comes from Eilema griseolum, assembly GCA_963662185.1. Taxonomy (NCBI): domain Eukaryota; kingdom Metazoa; phylum Arthropoda; class Insecta; order Lepidoptera; family Erebidae; genus Eilema; species Eilema griseolum. The sequence goes on from OY759232.1 coordinate 4,608,713, forward strand.
CTTAATTTAAACTTAGTACAGAGTAGAGATGGGCAATATTATCTTTTGTATCGATTCGAATCGAAATACGTTAATTTAATTGTTAATTTTGAACCTAATATCGACATATTAGGTTCAAAATTAACAATAGTTTCTACCAATAATTAACCTAAGCTAAACTGCTCGGTTAAGCGTGGGTTCTCGTCGATTATGTAACAGCGGAGGCTCGAAACTATCCATCACAGGTTTAATGTTTAAGCTTTGCCGCATCTTCTACCAACACTGGCCGGATGGGAGATGAGGCAGACATGGTGTATCATCAATGTGAGCTCTTGCACTTCGTGAAAATCGCATGTATTTTTGCATTAATTGTAGTAAACAGGCATTCGCAGCGTACGATCATACATATATTTTACGAGATATCAATAAATACAAAAAATCTAATTAAAGACTTAGTTAATATGCCAATAAATTTAGAACACATAAATGTCAGGCCCCATCTTGTAGAAGAGCTATTCCCAGACGAATGAACCAATAAACTAATATTAACATACATATATCACCCATTAAAAGTTCATAAACCTATCGTTAAGAAAAGCTACTAAAGATTTTTTAAACAAAACGATTCATTTGTCATAATTTAAGTAAATTACAATCGCGAATTGGTGTCATTTATCGTTTTTATGGCGATTCTATACCGATTAGCCAAAATCGTTTGGTAATCGAGAAATTTAGTCGAGCTAAGACGTCGTTACCGTGGGATAATTTTCAGCTTTATTCATATAGGAATAGGTACTTACTATATAAGAAAAAATATACTGCAACAACATATTCCAAATTTAAAATATTTATAATTCGAAAGTCAATTTATACTTCACAAGTAACAGTTCAAACCTGCCAGTATGCAGTCTTGGTATGGTACGGACGAGTTTCGAACCTCTTTGACCAAAGCAATTAATGAAAAATCACTACGACCATGACAACCCTACCTTCGCCCATAAGTAGGTACTAGAATTAGGCTTTTAGATCAAGTTCGACATATACTGAAACGCGCAAATTTAACAACGGGATCTCCGTTGATCTTTCATCCAAAATAAATTCCAAACGAATGTCAAATCGAATTCCTCCCGTGTGAAATCAAGGTAAGGTGTTATTTTTTGAGTTCGGTTCCAAATTTCAACAGCTTCCACGACTGTTCTAAGGAATCCTAAAATCTGTTGCTATTTTGGTAACTTGCAGGTTTATCTAATACTATTTAGGTATTTAAACTATCATGGTCACTGACATCAGTATCAGGATCGAGCTACATAACCCTCAGATGCTCTCGACAGAACGCCACTATATACCAAGACTGGTTAGGGAAGCAATTGAAATAAAAAAGTATAAAAATTTCAATCGTGAGGATGGGTTTCAACTGCCGAACGTCTGGCATCCAGTGGTCCGTCTTTACAAAAACAACCGGAAACAAGCTAAAACAAAATCGCGAGTGGATACAGTGAGCATCGTATGTCGTGAACGTGATCGAGATCGGGTTCGAGTTTGTAGTGAGAGTGAAACCAATAGTAGTGCAGATACGCGTAGTAAAAGAACTCGAAAGAGGGTAGATCGATATAATTACTCCTAGAAAAAACTTTTTCTTTGTTCACCGCCACTACTCCAGTTCCTCCGTGATCATGGTGCTTGCAACAGCGCCGAAATATCGGAAACTCAAAATAATGAAACATGGTAAATATCCCGTTTATTCTGATACTGATGGTTATCTAATACTAGTTAGTTTACTAGTTCCTCCAGAATATTGATAGTGACTTTAGTTCTCAAAATAGATGATTGAGTAACCTCAACGCTCTGACTAATAGCGAGCTAAACGAAAGAATTGGCCTGATTGGTTCAACCATCTTAATTGATATTATGGACACGACCCGATCTCTATGAACGAGTTCTGATACGTTATTTATTAATAGGTTGTTCAACTATTAGGAGTAAATATAGCAATAAAGTAAATTATTTTGAGGAACTATCGATTTTATTGTAACGAGATTCAAACGGCTTATTCGATTTAGGAATAGACTGTGGCACAAATGCTTTATTTTTTTTCACTAAAGGAAATTGAAGAAGGGACTCATGTAAGAGAAATATATGGTTTGGGCACGTAGAACGAAGGATACGTTTACCTCATGGATACCTTTCCGCCGGAGCTGGTGGGAGAAGTTATGTCGGACTCGAACCGACTAAAACGCACGGCGCCTGTGGGTTATTGTTGGTTGCCGAATGTGAGGTTGATAGGCATATCCCTCGCACCCCGGCTGACCTAGGGCCACCTCTCTCGATCTAGCCCTCCTCGGGGCTACAAGGCGTGTATTGTAAGTAAGGAGACACTGGGCAGTATGACCAGGGTCTACCTACCAGGGTCTAAGCAAATCAAAATAACTCAAGGGCATAATGACAGTTGTGGTAGCTCGTGAAGTGTGCAAGGACTAAGGACAGTAACTTAAACTTGACTTGATATGTACGACTTTATAGTACCTAACTGAGAGACAGACCGTTCATTCGAATTTACTATCTATATAGGATTAGGTATCATAGGCAATAATACCTAATCCTATATAGCACAAACAAAGGTGCCGCTACATAGCCCCAACGGTAAAACACACTAATTGCATAAACAATCGTGCACCGAATTGGCTAAATTCACACAATGAATTAACAAAATGATACGGTCCTATCCAAAAGTATTAAAACTTAGCATGTAATTCAGGAAATGACAGATTGCTGACTTTCTAGAACTTTCACTGAAGACTCCCGTGAGATACAAGCGCTCATGATATGTAATTTTCCATATAATCTATTAAAAAAATGTTTATTTGAAAATTGTTCGTGATTAGACTCGGTTTTCGACAGAAGTGGGTAAGCTACCGGTATAAGCGTAATTGGCCGAACTCGTAGACATGCAAGCGTCTTTTTTATATCTCTTATGTCTATATTATGTATTGTTGAACGATGTTTATAGTATAAAAAAAGAAAATATTGTATTCAATTGTTCGGAGTTTATAAATAGTTTTGTTTTTATTTATTTATTTTCTGATATTACTCGATTGAGTCGAAGCCAGGAGTGGAGGGTTAATTTTCTATGTATATTGTATTGTAATTTAAATTGGCATTATTAGATTACTATATAATGCGAGGGTATCACTAGGAATTATAAAAATCAAAGAGGCGACTTTTTGGCGGCAAACTTCAAAAATTACTGTAGCCTTTTTTCTTAATTTTTATAATTAGTACTGGCAAGAATGGAATTCAAATTTAGAATAACGCTTATTATTATTAAAAAGGCAACACTTATCTTGTTAAATGCTGACCGGGGCAAGATATTTAGCGTGTTTACAAATCGCGCCATAATTGCACGCCGCAGAGCGTCTGCGCAACAGAACGATGCGTTTTTTGCACAAATTCCCTGTTTATGGTAGCTAGTAGTTCATGTATGTTTAGACGTGTGGGTACAAGTTGGAAATACGAGCTATTAAAGGGGCAATCGCGACAGAATTTAACGGTAGTTGAATTATTTAAAAAACTCGATCAACGTCAGTTACTCTGAAACTTTAAATCGATGTGTTTTACAAAACTCAACTCAAAGGAGTATATCATAATAAGGAAGTTCTATAGATAATACTTTTTTATAGATAATACATCTTCAGTTTGTTTGAGTTAATAAATCTTGTTACGCGTCTTACTTTTCTGATAACTACTGCCCATGGTGTCGTGAAAAGGCCTATTGCAGTTCTCTACTAGATATACAAGACATCAAATCAACAGTCGAGGTCCAAGACATATGTCCGGAGGAATAGCGGTATTACATTGAGGGTTACTGTAAACTAAATATCACCTGGATGATTGAAAATCATTTAGTTCAAATTATATTCACTAGATGGAGTTACGAGGTCACATATTTCTATCTCTATTATTTGTTGACACTATTAATGTCTTGTCACTGTATAGGGCAAATTTATTGCTATTTATTTATTCATATTGCAACATTCTAAATTTATCGACTTTCAAAATGTCGTTAAGTATTTTAACATCGTTTTTCTTCGCAGACAACTAGTTTAATTCTGATAAAAACCTCATTATATTACACTATGGTATCGCAATTAACATACAATTTCAATTAAATAACTATAAAGTAAAAGAATTTAAGAACCGTGGTAAATAATTATTACAGATTAAATATAAATGTAGAATATTTTATATCGTTTGTTTTCTTAATTAAGAAAAGCAGTGATAATTTGAACACTAGAAATTTTCGTAATATTTTAGCTTTTTAAAATATACCTTTTTTAATTAGTCTATGAATTTTAATTGTGAATGTATTTAAAAATATTTAGAAAGAAAACATATCTAATCATAACATTTAATTTAAAAAATCTAGACAAGATTCTAAAAATGTTTGATCATATATATAGACTTCGACTATGCTTTAATTAAATACATCATTTATTTATTACGAAAAGTATTCAACATAAACCCAAACATTTCTAAGAAGTATTCGTTGACACCTGCCCGTCATCTGCAATCCGCATTACACAGAGATTTACCACCGCAATGCGCCCGCGCATCCGTTGATTGCACAACCTAACTGTTTTATAGCGACGAATTAATTTATCTTTCAATTTAAAAACGATGAAAGAGTATTACGAACTTTAATGGCATAAACATACGGTCGTTTATTACATCGGGTACCGGATGATACTTAGACGTTATTGTTTTATGTTCTATAAGCTTTTGTAAGACGAGAGGTGTCTATTAAGCGAGATATCTTTTCTGATAATATCAACTTCGGCAGCCGAAGACCCAAGACGGCGTGCGTTTTGGTCGGTTCGAATCCTACATAACGGCTACGGGTGTGTCTGTTTGGGAAAAGGGAAAGGAAGATATCATAGAGAGAGTAAGAGAGAATACGGTTATAGATATTTTCCAAACCGGGAATCCATGCGAAGCTGGGTTCAGGTCGCAAGTCTGTCATAATTAATTTGCAAGAAAGAAGGAAAGGATGAAAATGATTGAAGTAAGCATGAAAATGAGTGAATAGCAAAAATTTAAAAAATAAACACATCAAACTACTTTGAATTGGGAAGATACAAACCAAAAACTTCCAAAATAACATTAAATTTTCAATTATAGTCAGAAATCAATTCCACACAACGGAAAGAAGATTTGATGACCGCGAGTTAACCTAAAAACGAAACTAGTTGAGTGCATCGTTCAGAATATAATACGAATTAAAGTATCGACTTTATGTTGAAAAGATAAAGAATTAGCATACAAATAAGTAAAAGCAATTACAAACTAATCACTTCAATGTATGCTAATAGCTAAACAAAACAAAAAATGGGTCACTAAATAAGAGATAATACTGCAATGTTCTGGGGCCAGAGTGCAGCACTAGCTTAAACAGTTTTGTGGCAGGTCGTTCAAAGCGCAAGTTGCCACCATTTTTGCCAATGTCAAGTTCAAACTGACAAGTGACAAGACAAAGTTATTTGCTCAGTTTAAAATAGGTTTATAAAGTAAAATTTTAAGTTTTAAAATTGTACGTATTGCATGTGTTGATAATTAATAATTAATAATGAAATTAATCAATGTAAAATTTGTACGCCAGAACCGGCAAAATATGAGATCTGAACATTATGTACCTAAACACCATTTTGTACCATATTCAACGAATAAAGACTTTGACTTTGAAATCATCTAATCCCTCCATTTTCACCAAGAAACAAGTTGTAAACTTGCTTGATACAAAACTTGTCAAAACATAATTACTTGTTTTATACATGTATTGAGACGGTCTCATACACTTTTTCGTTCACAAAGTATATATTGTATACAAACATCTGAGATCAGTTTTCCCCATTGTATATAGCTGTCATATAGCTGACATTAGAAAAATAAGCGGATGTCTATACAGATAAGTAGGTATCATAAATAATTGACAAATTCATGCATTTTTTGTTACTATAGTAATTTCATAGAATTCATCTAGTATTTACGTCCTCGGAGAGGGCCAGATCGTGAGAGATGGCCCTGGGTCGGCCGGGGTGCGAAGGATATGCCTGTCAACCTCACCTTCGGCAACCAAAACGAGCCACAGGCAGCGTGCGTTTTAGTCCGACATAACCTCTTCCACCGGCTCCGGTGCGGAGGTATCCGTGGGGATTTCGCGCACGTAAAAAAAAAGTATATACGTCCTATGGGACAGTTCAAGAAACGTCTCGTACCGCCCCGTCTCAACTCCGAACTGCGACACAGCTTTTGATCTAAACAGCTCATATTATCAAGTGTTTCAAAGGAAACAGCTTTCGCAAATTACTAGTAACTGCTTCCTCTGATTACAACATTAATGATCAAGTAAATCAATATGATGATAACATATTTCTAAAACAAGTTTCACTCGCAGTATTGATTAATCAGATTTCGCTTCAAGTTCCCGCCATTTATATTTTTTAATTTATTTCATATCAACTTGAATAGTAAAAAAATCCACTATGATGTTATGATGACAGATTTATAATGAGTTTTATTAATAACGTTCCAAGTAAATTAACCTTACCATATTTTGATGGTGATTTAAGATTTACAGAATTTATTGTGCGGTGTCTGTCCGTTCATTATTGGGGCATCGTAAATCAAAGGGACCTCGGTTATTTATGTTTTTATTTCAGCAGGTGTGTTTACTTTGAGATTTGAATACCAAAGGATCTTACAAATGCTAATTTAAATTTAACGTTTCTGTTTTATTGTCATCATATCTCGGTTGAGGTATCTCACACGTCACTTAAGTCTCTTTGAGTCTCTTAGCAATAATAAGTAATTCTGGTAACCAGACTTATTATGTTGGTAGAATACTCGTCGGACATAAAATTCCTTCTAGAGACTACACTCTTTTTTATACCACTTAGGTGGCAGACAAGCACACGGCCCACCTGATGGAAATTGGTTACCGTGGCCTATGAAATTGTGCAGCACCATGGGGGTCACACTCGCGCCGCTGAACCTGTAAGAACCTCCTAATGCCCTTCTTAAAAGACCCCATATTGTAGTTGCTTAAGTAAACCACAGCAGGATGTTCATTCCACAGCTAAAGCATGCGTTGAATGAAGTTGCTATCATTCCTAACTGTTCATACTGTTTCAAGTCACAATGTGTGAGGGTGGATTCTGTGCCCGTGGCGAGGGGTGCGAAGATAGAATGAGCCATGCTGTGGCTGAAGAAAGAAACATGCGATTTACATCTCTAATATTGTAATCTCTGATTTTCCTCGTGTTTCAAGATATACCTCTTGAGTTGTCTCATATTATTATACCGCTTGATTGGCAGACAAGCACACGGCCCACCTGATGGAATGAAAGTTGTTGCCAACCCGGTAAGCACAAGAGTTTCAGTGTAAAAGACAAAGCAGGACAAGCTTTTGGTCTTCCTACTGACAGTACAAAATCTCTCCATTGAGCTCTGGTTACACACAACACGAGGTTATTATGGACGCCGTATTCTATAGGGCGGAGGTACTTCCCCAGACGGACTTCTCCATTGGACGAAAATACCATCGTGTCCTACCTCCCATCATTTTATGGACATTGTATTCTCTGATCACGTCATTAAACGTTAAAGACAGTCATAACAAAACCAATAAAATGGATATGCACAATAAACATGGCCTGAACTCATGCCTTTTGCATGGAATAAAGATTAGGATGGATCAGTTCTACATACAACAGGCTTCAGAATAATTCATAAATATCCCAGCAAACACCTGTTTGTTAGTCATCAAATGCGTAACCAATTACGCATAAACGACGGACAGACGTACAGACAATTATACTTGATAATATCTGAGTTATCTGTGGCCGAGATTATAAAGTGGATGATGACGTATTTTAGAATGCAATTGAAATGCTAAAGTATCAAGAACTGTAGAAACTTGGAGATGATGTGAAACATTTATAACTATAAGTTACAAGCTTTTGTTATATCCTTTTTGTTCTGATAAGAAAAAAAAAATAAGCTGAATAAACAAGAAAATATCAAGGATAGCCGTGGTCGTATGCCAATTTTCCCTACAATGTATTGCTTTGTTAAACTAAGTGGCATACGACCACGGCTATCCTTGATATTTTCTTGTTTAATACTTTTTATAGCGTGATTTTTCAGTAGTCGGGATTTAGGATTAATCTTTTTTTTTATTTATATTATTTTGGTGCAAGCAATAGGTATATTTTAAACATATTCAAAATGTGGTAATAAAGTACTCTCATTTGATAATTAACACAACATACTCAAATTTAGTTTTTAACACAGTACTTTATTGCTGCTAGAGTGCGCTACCATAGATTCAGTGACACATTATATAGTCAATTAATAGCTGACGACTAAGACGCTTCTAACGATACCTCATTTGTCCAGTTCTAATAAGTGGTTTAGGAATTATGAGGGAACAGATGCACTTACATACTTACATAGCCTATCAAAATCATAACATGAAGAAATGTAGTAATTAATCAGTCAAAATTTGGTGTCAAGGATATGTGGAAAAAGATGCTGTAGCGATATGGCTTTATAATAACTAAGTCTTCGCTGCAGAATCTTCAACCCCAGCAGTTCTGTAGTCAGACTCATCTCAAACCTAACAAGTCGTGCAAAAACGATTCAATTATGTCCAAACCCTGCCCAAATTGAACGTCTAACTTTTATATCGTCAGTAGGTTGTGGACGCCTGATGACAGTCGCTTCTCGAAAAATATCTAAGTACGGCCGTTTGGTTAATTTACTGAAAGAAGACACCTACAGAGTTGGGGAAAGGAGGAACATATAGACATATCTAATGAAATAAGTTTCTACTAACCTGTATACCCAGGCGGGCAATCACATTCATATGTATCCAGCGAGGTAAGTCTACACGTGGCTCCGTTCAAGCAAGGCGCAGAATCACAAGCCGCTGGTACTCTGATCTCACACAGGGAAGCGCTAAACCCTAGCGGACAGTCACAGGCGAAGGACGGAGGACCACCGCTGACTCCTGGCCTGACGCGACAACTTCCGCCATTTTGACAACGAGGGCTCGATTCGCTGTGGCAAGGGTTCAGGTGCTGGCAAAACTCGCCGGCGTATCGGGATGTGCAGCTGTAACAAATGAAAAAGACATGTTAGGATTTCAGATCAATGCTTCAGCGAGAAAAAAAGGCTTAATATTAATATTTCGTTCGTCACTTTGACTGCATCCCCCTGATGGTAAACTTTAGGTGAAAACTAAAAAGACAAGAACACCGTTCTATATTTGAAATTAGTCACAATACCTCCAAAAAAGGACCCGGAAAAATATAAAATTAGTGTTCAGTAAGTTTTGCCGCTGACCCTACATACATGCAAGTATGAATAAGTTAATGCCTCTGCATTACTTATTGGTCCTCTGACCGTAAGTATGCGTATTTATGGACATTACCGGAACTCCATAGGAGGGTTTACGAGACAGAATAGCTTGCTCGGAGCCCTCAGCTCGGCACATATTATCAGATAGCTGTTTTATGGTCTGTAAACCTGGGTTACTGAAGGATACATATTCTAAAATAAATTATGGTGGATTGTTATTGTATTTGATGTATTGCTATTTTAGTTCCTGGTAAAGTAGAATAGGCCCATTTCTTCCCGAGGGTGTCGCAAAGGGATAGGGCTGTTCTCTATCCGACAGTAAACCTACAGCCCGTGACAAAGTCCTGATGGCAATAGGCTCACCCTCTGTTATAGGAAATCATTGTTGGCGATATAATGTTATTATACTTCTGCCTGAAGTGAATTTCACCAATCATGGCCTAATGCCGCCTACCGGGCACTATTGTTGAAGCCATGCATCTGAGGCTGAGTCTGAGCTATATATATGTGCCTGATGTTAAACAGCCCTATCCCTTAGTCGCCTTGTACGACAACGAATGGGAAGAAATGGGGTGGTCCTAATTAAACTAGATATTTCACAAATTACGTTAGAGAAGGGAATGATCCATTTATCAGTAGTGTGACATTCAAAAATAATAAGTTAGCCTCACGCTCAAAAATACAAATTTTACTTTGAGAAATCGCTACGGTTAAAAAGATTGTTATAAACTGGAATACAGGTATATTATTCCACGTTAGTCCAAACAATGTACTCGGTACGTAGGTGTGTGGCAGTCGTGCCGTCCGGACAGAGACAATAAATAACACAGATACGTCGCGAACACGACCACGTGACGTGCGCACGCGCATCCAGTGACCCGCGCTGGCGCAGGCGCAGCCCTCTTAGACAGATTTCGTTAGGAAGTATTATTATAATGGGATATGTGGATATTTTGTTTCCCAAGTTACAATATGTGGTCCTTCAAGAAGGGCTGCATGAGTGTAACTTCTCTGGAGTTGCATACATTCATAGGCCACGGTAACGACTTCCCATCAGGAAGGTCGTGTGCTTAATATAATATTACATATATGTAGTAGACATGATAGTCAAAAAAACCAACATCTTGATGAGATATTTTACAATAATGCGAGTTTTTGCAAATTGCAATACTGAGGCTATGATGGGTTTTCGCCATCTCATCTTCAACTATCATTAAGAAATCAATTTCACTCTTGCTAGTTGCATAGCTTAGGACACTAGACTAGCACTAGTATTCTTAATGTCCAAGTTTGTAGATTTTGGGATATGGACATTCTGAGAGTTAAGACGTTCTGGGATTTGGACATTCTGGGATGTGGAAATTCGGGGTATGGACGTTTTGCACCCTCTGAATTTTGGGAATTGGATATTTTGAACCTAAAGCGTTTGTTATTCGATATACGATTTGAGATTAACATGGTCATTCACAATAATAGTGTAAAACTCACCGGGATTTTAACCATGTTCACCGGGATATTTACAAGCGCCATGTTACAGTCGAAATATCGTTTACTCAACAAAAGCTATAAATATGGTAAATATCCTGGTGAGTTATTCAATAACCCAAACATGATTACAACGAATATGATGAACGCTTATTCTCAAAACGTCCCTGCGAAAGGGACATTTTGCGACTTATAGACATTTTGTGAAAAGGTTTTGAGAATGAACCTTAGGGACAGTAAAATACAGCCAAGGAAATAAACCTGCAACCTCTATCTTACGAAGCTATCGATTCAATCATCAATTTAGAAGTCTAGACTAAACTACTCTTTATCACTATCACTAATTCACATCTGTAGATCGCTTCATCGGGATCAGTATAATCACGCATATAAAACCAGGTTCAAAGGCCAGCAGTAAAATAAATATAAGAATTACATTTTGTGACAATATAAAATGAACTTAAGTCTATCCAATAATCTCAGTAGATAAAAAAGACCGTAGAACGCCCACATAGAAGTAGTCTTTTCTTAAAAAGCCCACATTATCATAATCCCACGATAAATAACGGTTATATGATAACCGAATAGAATGTACGGATGTTAAGTAAATCATTATAGGCGACGATAAATTATTTAACTTCAAGATATTTCGTGACGTTTGTAGAAAGGTTTGCTGTTGCAAAATGGTTGCATTCAGTTTTACATATTATCCTACGACTAAAGGAAAATCGTATTATAGATTAGAATGATATGTATAATATGTATGTATTTCCAAAAAAAAGTATTTAAGTATGTTTATCCGGTTTATCCGTATTCTAGATTCCATAACACAAGCTAGTTAAACTATGCTTATCATGACTCTAGACAGCGTTATGTAGAATGTTGTAGAATATTATTTATTATTATTATTAATGATGAATGTATGAGATTGAAACGTAGTCAACACAGACGGTTCCCGGCAGAGTAGAAGTTGGACCACCCCATCTGAATTACATCACTTGCTCGCAGAAGGAGGCGCCGGCCGGCGCTGCGAGCCCTGTAAGCACAGAGTTTCTGTGCCGTCAGTGTAAAAGACAAAGCAGAACAAGCTTTTGGTCTTCCCACTAACAGCACAAAAACTCTCTAGTGAGCTCTGGCTACACTAATCACCGCCGGGAATACAACACGAAGTTATTATGGCCGGAGTATTCTGTACGGCGGAGGTACTTCCCCAGCCGGACTGCTTAATTGGACGGTAATATCCTCCTGTTAAGTCTTTGAATTTAAATTGAATTCCAAGATGGCACAAGATACTTCGTTCTTCCCAAACCCTGCTAAAGAAATCTGTACGAACTTTAAGTCTTTCGTTCGAAGATTCTTATGTAGATATAAGTTTTATTGTAGTCGAACTATGCCTTACTAGCATCTAAATGACAGCTTCGACATTTCTTTGAAAACTGCTCGTTGAATGTTAGATGAACAGATCGAATTAAAAGCAATATGCGTTGTATGGCGTCTAATACTCGTTTTGTTTTTACTGTATACTAGCCATCAATGAAGCGTAAAACTTTTATCATCTAATAAAATTGTCTATTTTCATTTATTTACGTTTGCAGACAAACATCACCTTATTACAAAATCGGATAAGTGTGACTATGTCTCACATAGCGAGGGTTCCGTAGAAGCATTTAGATGAATAAATGTTCATCGACATCGACGTATAATAGTCGACGAATAATTAATATCATAAAATATCGAATATTGTTTAACAAAAAGTCTGTAAAACTAATTTAACTGAATACTTAACTGAGTAGGTTTACCTATAAATTAAACATTTTGGACTTATCCCCTTGCTTGTCACTTTTCGAGAATCAACTCTACGGCAATCATCTTCAAATCTAAATATGGATTTGATTAACAAATTTTACACAAATACCAGTACTGGTTTCATTAAATTAACTCAAAAAAAAGAAAGGACTCGGTTTAATAGTTGGAGTTATCTAAATTAAAATATAAAAACAATACAGAAAATACCTAAACAATCCTGCAGGTTCAGGCATCAAAGAATTCCTCCCCATTGATTTCAACCAGGAGGCTGGCGGCATTGCCACGTAGAATGGCAATACCAATCTTTTGTGCAAGGAATAAACCAGCCCTCAGGTCACGGGTACCGTCAAATAAACGTTTAGAAATGTCTCTAAACAAAAGACGGGCACTCGATATCTCTCTGACAGATAAAGTGATAACATAACAATCTTTAAAACTACATACATTTCATTTCAAGATACGGAATTCTAAAAAACGACTTAAAAAGGGTTTAACCACCCACAAGACTTTATTGTGTTAGTTTACGTCGCCTCTTACTGGTACCGATTTGAATGTACCCACCCACGTGTATGTAAATTAAGTTAAATTAAGTAAATCTCATTTATACCGCCGCGATACCAACACTTGAGGTGTTGTGGGAACTAACGAAGGTAACTATCTCCCCCGCAGACGTTCCGTCCAAATTGAACCTCATAAGCAATATTGGTTTCATTATGCATTCATTCTAAACGATTTGTGTGTTTAATATTGTTTATATTGTAACAATTAACCCTAAAATTTATGGGCAAAGATACCCATAAAATAAGTATTGAGGTAACATAATTTATTTTCTAATAATTATGAATATTAATGAGTCATTACGGTTGATTCTGGCAAGTAAGATAAATTGAGAAGCTCGTGGCTGCAACCATGTTTTTAAATTTTATAGTTTCTAGTCAAAACTAAGATTGTTGGAAAACGATGTTTGTGCAAAAGATAAATATTGAATTTAAACAATGGTATTTGCCAAATACAAATGGTTTTATCGTGATTGTGTTATATAGGTTCCTAAGTTAAGGTGAGCCCGTGTTCTGGTCCCGCGTGGGTGGACGAGCCTGTTTAATGCGCCCACGCACTGACCCCGGCCAAGGGGTGTATGCACCGCACAAATTGAATGGACGATGTTATTGCAACATTCCTGAGACGATTTTCATATGTTTTGACGCCATTTTAGAGGATGATATTTTTAAGGGACTTAAATATTATTTGAAATTAAAATATTTATTACGTTCTTGTAAATTTTAATTGAAAACATTAATATTTAGGACAGGCTGTTCTTTGTCAGGTCCCAGGGATAAGATAGAGATAAAAAATCAGGACTAGTCCAAGCCAGTCTGTCTCTGATTCACCTTCGAGGCGGTGATCTGAGAGGAAAGCCACAAGCAATCAGCAGATAATTGTTACCGGAACCTGATCTGGTCTGCTGGTCGCTTCGAGTGCTTACTTCTACTACTACTGCCCATCTATATGACATCTACAAAAAGATGTAGATAATTTTAAAACAACCAAGTAGTGAAATTAAACCACGAAATAATTCGAAAATAAGACCGACATTTCGTTGCGGAATAACTGAGTTAATGTCACATAGTTTGATGTGAATCCGTTATAATTATGGTTATATTTCAATGAGTAATATTCGAGTGGTTCCCGGCAGAGTAGAATTTGGACCACCCCATCTCTTCTCATGCGGTGTCGTACAAGGCGACTAAGGGATAGGGCTAGTTAACATCAGACAAATTATATATAGCCAAGACTCAGCCTCAGAGCCATAGCTTGATTCAACAATAATGCCCGGAAGACGGCAATAAGCTCACCCCTAATTACGTGGGACCGAATTCTGCCTAACCCACCGGGGATAAAGGCGTAATATATGTATGTAAGTATATTGGCGAAAACTCCCGTCAGTAGGTTCCATAAACTAAAAAGTACGTAATCAATTTTTTCGTCCCGTACAGCCTGTCTAGTAAAATACCCAGAAATTGTTGCAAAAATCTTATCCGTTCTTTCTCACAACGTTAATTACGAGTTTCACGAAACAATACGACGGCAGATGACGCCGCTGTGTCCAAGATTATCTTTAAAACTTATAACCCATCGAGAATATAGGGCTTTTGTTCTAAAACACTAGGAGCTAAATCTTCATTATAACAACGACAATAAATTATTATTATCGTAGATCTAATTATAGCTTTAGAAAAACTGCTCTGTGTATAGTTACGCTTGCTGTTTTTATTGGAAAGATTTTTGCTTCAACCTGCGCAGGAGTTGCGTAAGTTGCATTCCACTTACGTCATCTTATGTTTGACATTTCATTCTCTTTACTGTTATATCTTTGTTCATTTTATTAATTTAATAGACTCATCTGAAAAGGCTATGGCAACTATGACAGTTTATTGAGCTTTTGCAATGCACCGGAGTGTTCATTGCACCGCAATAACTACCTACTTAGTTAAGCTAGACTACATGTTTAAAATTGTATTTTTAATTTGTTAGTATTATGTGGAGCAATCTTTTTTTTTTTCTTTTTTTACTCTGGTAGTATTTAATCTCAATATCACGTGTTGTTCTAAATTCAAATTAATTAAAAAATAAGACTCTCTTCTCAAGTATCGTACTTTCAGAGTCGAAACACTGTGTAGATGGAAAACCCAGCACCAAGTCCGACCGTGAATCAGTGCAACTATAATTTATAGTTGGTGACAGGAGATTCCGTGTCGGGCGCTGTGCCCGCAATAAATAAAATAACATTGCGTGTTAACAGCTAGCTGGTTATACGATACCCTGCAACTATGAACTTTAAGAAACTTGCAACATTTTGTGCACTAAAGTATATAAATCCACTCACACCTGTATAGCTGTAAAGAGCAAGCAGAGGTGTCATAACGCCCATCTTTCGTTAATTTTCAGTCCCACTTAATAAGAGTACCTACTTAAGTATTGTAGATTCCGCTCAGTTACAAAAATTATCAATTCAAACTCTAATAATAGGAATAATAATAATCCAACAGATACATATTATATTGTTTCTTCCAAAATATAGAATCGAATCTAGGACTTTTCGCCTGCAAATCTGCTCACTGGAGAATTTGTGCTGTCAGTGGGATGACTAAAGGCTTGTCTTGCTTTGTCCTCTACACTGGCGGCACAGAAACTCTGTGCTTACAGGGTCGGCAGCGCGAGTGTAGCTTCTCTGGTGTTAAAAACGTCCATAGGCCACGGTAACCACTTTCCATCAGGTGGGCCGTGCGCTTGTCTGCCACCTAAGTGGCATAAAAAAAAGCGCATAACAGTTTCCCTTGTATCGGAACAATATCCCATCCCGGCGGGACGAAACGAATAAAACCGCACGCCGTCTTGGGTCTTCAGATGCCGAGGAATGAGATTGGTATCCCTCGCATTTCGTGGAGCGTGTGTGTTTACCTCAATTCCATCTCACATAGCAACATTTCAAGATGCTGTAACTAGACCTTATATTTTCAATAACGTTACGAAAGTACGCCAAATACGTGTGTACCAAATATAACAGTACCACAGTCGGTCTGTACATCATAATTAGCATCAGTAATGTATGAATGAATGTATAATATGATTAACAAACATGTTCGTCAACCAACAGATATGCCGTCGCGGCAGTTTCGTGGAAGCGCGCGCTTGGCACGTAGCACGTCGCATGTCCCTCGGTTATCTGATGCGCGCGCGCTGACGGCAGCGTGCGCGTTGTGCGCAAGCGCAAAGGGTGTATCTTGACGCTGTATCGTTTAACGCAATTGTGACGAAACGTGAAGGCGTTTTGGTAATGAGATTAGGATCTGTGGATCTTTTTAGACAGATTTATTTACATTTAGATTAAATGTAAGATAAGCTTTTTGAGTCCCGCAGAGAGAAAGGATGATGGGTAAAAGGGATTTGGTGCAGTTTGGTAAATCAATCTCGGTTTGGATTCCAGGTCAGGCGGTGTTATTGAATTATCCTACACAAAACCTTGCGCGGCGGGCTTGCAATGACAGTTTTAATGGCTTAATGACAGTAAAAGCTCGTAAAATGGGTAAATACGACGGTGTTTCCGTCCAATTGAGCAGTACGATTGGAAGAATACCCTACAGCGGCCATAATAACCTTGTGTTGTATTCCTGGCGGTGATTACGGTAGCCAAAGCTCACGGGAGGTTTTGTGCTGTCAGTGGGAAAACCAAAAGCTAGTCCTGCTTTGTCTTCTACACTGACGCCACAGAAACTCTGTCTTTACAGGACCAGTAGCCTAAGTGTGTCTCCTCTGGTGTTGCACACGTCCATAGGCCACGGTAACCTTCCATCAGATGAGCTGTGTGCTTGTCTACTACCACCAGTGGTTTAAATTTTAAAAAAGATGCACACACAGTTTAACGGTGCTGCAGATGGCGGACTATTGTCTCAACGTATCCCAGACGAAAAAGGCGTGTGCATAAATATGTATGTTAAATAGAAGCGTATAATATTTTGAAGATATACAGGTGAGCGAGTGAGTATACAAAGAAACCTCCAGGCCACTATACCCAAAGGGCCATTGCACTTAAGAAAAACCTTATTACTGCATAACTCGAAGTGTCCCACACTTCCTTCACAGCTCAAAGCCCAAGACCAATTTGCAGAGTAACGGTAACGACCTAGTCTGACCAGAAATAACGTTTTTCCACCACGATTATGCGTTTTTTTTTTTCCGAGAATTACGTATACGCAGACTAGTTCAGTTCCTGTCATCATTAGCTTCCACAGGTATGGGCATGAGCAGTTATTTGCACCGTACTTGATAGAAAATGCAGTGCACTTGTATTAATATATATCGGTTGTACAATAAATGAATCATAGCATGTAATGCGCGGTAGCCTGCGCGGGCGCAGCGCCATAAATCAATGAGAACGCGCGAAACAAAAGCATTACTTTTAATTTATTTCAACACTTCGAACACAAGCAATTTAGCTTAGCTTCGATTTGTTTATTAGTTTTCTTTATTATATAACAATAAACTATTTATTTAGTTTTTAATAAAGTGGAAGATAGGAGAAAATGCATTGGAGGTTTTTCTTCTTCGCGGCTAGAACATCAAGACTGTTTTTTTTTTGTTTTTTTTTTTATAGTAGCCGTAAGAGGCGGTTTAAAAACTTTGGTAGCCTAGATAGCCTAGTGGTATGGGTAATAGACTGCTGAGACGAGGTCTCGGGTTCGATCCTAGGTTTTACTGTGGCACACACCAATGACTTTTCGAAGTTACATAAGTGTGTATTTATCGCAGATTTATAAGTGCCCGGTTAATGGCAATAGGCTCGCCACATATTACATTGGGACCTAAAGATAAACTGACGAAATGTGGGTGCTAGCACCTCTGCCTACTCCTTCGGGGATATAGGCGTGAGTTTATGTTGATATTATTATGTATAGACATTTTGCACAATCCATCTGAATGAAGCACCTAAAGATCTTCGTGGGTTCCCATACAGAGATTGTGAAAAGCTTTAACCCAAGTGATTAAAATTTAAATCTTTTGGTAATCTGGCTTAACCTGCACGTGCTAGTTACATAGGCTCCTAATTAGTGTTGCAACAATTACAAATAGTCGCACAATGGAAACGGATTGTATCTCCCACTTTCAACTACCCAGTCCTCTGTAAATCTTCCCGATAGTGGCAGACACGGGCGATAAGGGCCCACACGACCCCAGTAATTGACGTAATAAGCTAGAGGCTTTTGAACCCTTTATAAAGTCAACTTTATGGCCTATGGCTTAAAATAGATAGGTCTTAAGATAAGGCTAGTGTTGTACCTAATAAATATTGGCCTATGGAGGATTTCGTGTGAAAATGTGCTTTTTTTAACGTACTTTTTAACTACGTATAACGTAACGGTACGAGATTATTTTATTACAAAAATACTTCTAAAGGAAAGAGGGGTGAATAGAGTCTAGTCAACCCCCAACAAGTCGGTATAGGTACCAGTTAATTAACGACCGAGGTTTTTCGCAGGGTTTTTCTCAGGGTTGTGTGACCAGATAGCAGTAGAAGCTCCTTTAAAAACCAAACCAGAAGGAGGTAAAAGAGTTAGTGGACCACCGGACACCCAGACCAAATCCTTGGATGCAACCATGAACAACGTTAAAAAAATGATGACGATTAGCTTCTAAAGGTACTTGGAATAAAATATACTAGTAAGCTGTGACTAAGGAATAATGGATAGGTGACCAGTTAAGCTTAAAAAATACTTCGAGCTTTACTTTTTGCTGAAGCTTCGAAACATACCTGAAGCTGTTCAGACATCTAGATCGGTTAATTCAGATCTATGTTAGTACGTGATTGGGCGAGCGAGAGGCGCTCGCGCAGCGGCGGACGCAATTTGTCGATGGGCGTGGCCACAGTAGCGGGAGGGGATCCCCTCACCAACAGGTAATAGATAACCTTATGCACTTGAATTCTTCAAGTTTTTGTTGAACTAAGATTTATGATCAACATGATTAGAGATGAGTTGGATGTACGTATGTTGAGTGTAATAATGAAAGTAATCAATACTTAACTTTTTGTATTATTATATTTTGTTCGTAGTGACGGAGAAAGAATACAAGTACCACCACCCCATCTCATCCGAAGGGTGTCGTAAGAGGCTACAAACGGAAAAATACGCAGACGATATCACTGCGAGAGAAGGAAAACTTGAAATAAAACCCTGTACCAACACGTTTGGCAAGCGTGGAAACAGTAGGCTAAAGCCTCCCAACATTGGGAGAGGCCTAGTCCAGCAGTGGACTGCAATGGGCTAGTAGCTTGTTATATTTTTCTAGCTGGTGCTGCTGTGCCTGTACTTGGGTTTGATTACAGATTTAGGTAAAGTTACTAACCTGTTATAGTATTTTTCTTTTGAAAATTCTCAGTAACGTCACCAATTTGAAACAATGCCAGCCGAATTGATGATAATAGGCTCGCACTATTTACGTGGGACTGAAAACCGTTGGCATAAATGGTGACAAGAACGTACCTCTGCCTACCTCTGCTATCTAGGTAAGTATTATATTACTACTATACTATAACATCATTTTTAAACTTATATTTTGAATTATTAAAATCTAGACAGTTCGAAGATCTATTTTTAATTTTCTATCTCAATCTGGGGATTTAAAAAAGTAATGACGTCATGCCATCGAAGTTATTGTCATGTTATAAATCCACAGCGAATTGGATTTATTCAACTCACACAGCGGAATGAAATGCGAACAAATACAAAATAATACGCGAGGCCCATGCGCGAGCGCATCGAGGACAATAGGGCGCGCAATGAATGTGTCTCAGGGGCCCTGTAGTTGAGCATATAGGTACTCAAGTACCTACATTGTGTATGTGTGATAATAATTCATACCTTTAAAAATAGTTTTTTGTTATTGTAGACCTGTGTTGTTTCTCCAGACAAATTTGAACCTAAACAACTAAAGTTAGAGTTCCAAATCGATCGATTACACGGTGGACAGTCGTTGAGAAACAAATTAAAAATATTTGCATATCTAAGAAAGTTCCATGACTATTTGAAAGTTATTATGTGTGATGACTGCTGACCCGCTTTTCGTCCGACTGGCGGAGAAGTGGAGAACCCAATTTGCCTATAACAATGGATTAATAAAATTATAGACTGGAATTATTTATTTATCACTGGCCTATGCTTTCCGTCATAAACCTCAATATGCTTAAACATAAGTGTAGGTCCTTTATCAATTATTCCAATTTAAGTAATACTACCAATTTCTCTTGGTAAGATAATCCAAAAGAAATAAAATGGCTGTTTAGTTGCAAAATCGTGACCTCAAAAAACATTCGGCAAATGGTGATGACTCTAAATGGTAATTTGTCCGGCGATGATGTCGAAAACGATTTCATACAATATATTTTAAGAAACAGAAGAGCGAATAATTTAAATGATTTTTAGCCGAACCTGCAGTTAAACTGGAAAAGCGGACTCCAGACTCAAAAGTGAAAATTTCGGGAGCGACTGAGATTAACGCTAGTATGGAGAAAAAGAATATAAATGCTTTGCACGTATTCTACGAGATCGAGATTAAGTCGGCACTAGACCGCGAAAACGGCTCACGATCGATTAATGTTTAATGCTTCAGATGAATATCAATCCATCGAAACCTCGGCAGATCAAGGCGTACTTTGAAATGCTATCGCGATCAAGATCCGATGGTTCTATTTGCAATCGAGAATAAAATGTTGGCACTAACTATGAAAACGAAAGGTTTTGAGACACGAACGGCTGTCATGATTTGGACAAATGTTTGAGAAGGGATGAGGGTACTGTTCTTAGAAAGGTCTGAAGTAATAATGTAGGGTTTTTAGGAGCAAACGTAGATCTAAGAGAAATAAATGGATTGAAAGAGGACGTAGCAAGGAAAGGAGTGATTGAGAATGGCATGTTGTGCCGACTCCAAATTATTGGGAGCAAGTCAGATGCAAAGGACATGATAATGAATACAAAGTTTTCCATTTTATTTAAAAAAAATCGTTCCTTGAAGGTTCAATCATGATCATCTAATCTACCCCATAGTCACACCTGAGATTCTCACTCTGTTCGGTGTCCGTGTATTTTATCAGATTAAAAGCAGTTTAATTTCTATATCTCAACATTCGCAATCTTTGTTAGGTAATACTTAATTAAATATTCTAAATCTTTTTATTTTGATAGTTTACTGGAATTGATTCAAAGATTTAGACATAGTCCATTCTGGCAACATTATCAATCATGTAACTGGATAAATAAAAAAATAACCAAAGTCGTCTTAACAGAACTAGTTTTAAATAGCAACACCGCAGTGAAATAATCAGCACGATCGTGCAAGTCATATTTAATCTATGATCGTTTGAACGGTGTACACACAATACTGGTGTTTAGAAGCCATATCAATAGGAAAAAAGATTGTAATTTCGGCCATGTAGATATCTTTATTACGAACATCTTGTACGCTGCTAAAATTGACTGTGTAATGAGATGTTATAGGTATATAAATACTGAGATTTTTAAATTTTAAATGAAGTTTTTCAGTGGACAATATTATCCGTAGCTTAATAGAAGATTGTTTAAAGCAGATTAAAAAGTAGCAAGAAGTTTATGAATCGCGGTTATCTTTCTTTATTTGAGGGTACCTTAATTTAAAAGTCAACGTGTTTTTACAAGCATCAAGATTCATTACACTTTTCACATTTGCAATTCTTGGATGACGTCAAATAAACCGGTATAAAGATTGACAAAGAAAAATACGCAAGAACCTACCTTTAGACATCAAAGGTAAAACGGACCAAGTTATAAGGTAAAAAAATGTTGATTTGTTTAAATAATGCACAATACGCGCATGTCACAATCCGCGCACGCGTCTGCCGCGCCCGTTCCCACGCGCACACACACATGCACGCTCTCATCTACACCGTACAACACATCAGTGTGGGTGAAGCGCGCGCGCAGCTTGCGCTCATAACTTACATAGAGTAGTTTTATGCTATTGAACTAGAAAGCTTTCCAACGAGAATATTTTTGGTATTTAATAATTTTATGTGTAAAATGTTTTATTAAGGAAACTAATTAAAATAATTATTATGAGAGTCTGATAAATTTCCTATCGAATGTAATTAATTTGATAGATAATACTCATTAGAAATTTTACTTCTTTTCCCATGAAGAGTAATTAAATCATTCATCTATTTATCAAGATAATACGTGTTAAGAGCAAGAACACTTAATAGTCTTGAATTGAAGGTAGAAACATGGCAAAGTTTAAATTCAGCCCCATAAATTTATTGTTAAAAGTTATTCTATAGCTTTAATTAAAATTGGATAGATGGAAATAAAATTGATCGTAAAATTTATAATTGTAGGCAAATTTGTTACTAAGTGAGTATTTTTTGCCGGTTTTCAAATGATAATTACGTTTGTGGTTGTTATGACATGTAATTAATAACTTTTTTAATGTGTTTATTATACCTATGTACAACTTATTGGTTACCCATACACAAAGGTTTTCATTACCTAATAAATAAACATACATCATCAGTCAATTTGTTTTCACCTTAATTCTTTGGCAAACTCTTTTATAAAAGGCGTTACACTAAGAGTCCTCAAAAAGGCGTTAGTTTCGTATAGTCTAACGCCTTTCGGAGGTCAGAGGTATATAAAACACCATTTCACTCTATGTTCAATGATGCTTCATGTATTTAACATTGAGTAAGGAAATATCGTTACTAGGTAATTTTGTTCCCAATATTGTTGCGTATTGAAAACAAACTTGTATTGCTTTCAATTAAGTTTTATTTTTCTTCAACTTGAAGGCAATCTGAGACTGAAGTTTATAATAGCTGCAACAATGCTGAAATAGCCGTCTCCAAGAACGTGGACTTGTAGGAGGAAAACCCACACTATCATTTAATATCGAAGTTACAAAATAACCGCAGGCACTCAAAATCGTACTTTCTCTAACACGAATGAAGGTATCCAAAAAACTGTAACGTATCTGCGCCATAATCTATGCCCACCCGCAGCTCAACATCCGTCGATCAACAGATGAACACACGTTGCTGCTGACACCGTCAAGGTGACGCCATTGTGCCAGATGAACTTCAAATCGTCGGTTATTAGGATAATATACTGTGATGACTGATGTTTGAATCTATGGATGACGATAATGTTGTACAGAAAGTATTTGCATACATAAAAACACGTCCAAAATCTTTATGTTGTTGTATGCATGTTTTTTAATAGGACGCTGATCCCACAGTGAATTAAAACCGCAAATTTCCCCTATTTCGGTATTCGAATCCACGTAAATATATTACCTATACATATTTATTACATATACATGATAGTGAGTAGAAAATGAGAGGTCTTATTGCAGATAGCAACTTCTTTCGGACAAACAATACATGGACTATATTGCTAGACCCAGGGAACGTAATAGGGGTGAGTCTACTTCCTGCTATCGGCTCTTTATTCTTTACCTATCGCAATGAAGCTAAGACTGGGCTATATCATACTGTCAGATATTGTGAAGTTTTGTCCCATATGGGCACACATGTTACGAGATCGAGAAATCGTTGCATTCGCACTGTATCGCTTAGAAAACTGCACCATTTTGAAGCAACAAACATACAAAACAACTTAGCATTTTTAAGTATCGATTTTGGATTTATCATAAGTACCCAGACTTATATATTTACCTTTAACAACAGAGGTAGATTAAGGTAAGCTACTCCTCCCCCAATTCACCTAACAATTAAAAATAAAATTGCCAACATATCGGAGCGATCTCCACCCATTCATCTTCCCCTTATGTCCATATCCTATTGTGTAACACAATACAAAATTATCTATACAGCAGGATCGAGTTACTGCACACACGTGCAATCGCTTTCCCCCACCTCTGCGTCTCACCTCCCACCATGTGCGCAGACGCAGACGAAACACGTCTCGGTGAGATCGGGCGGAAATTTTGCCGGAGTGCACTTTTATCATGGCCTCATATGAGTTACGTAAGCTTTTCTAATGTCAAGATGATGGAAGTTTAAGGTTTCGCTTGTCAGTTGTAGCCATACGTGTTTGGATTGACTTGTACAGGCCTGGTATCAGTTGCAGGAGATTCTGACGAGTTTTTTGTATGAATAAATGTATATTTCTTTATGTTACTCAGATAGTCGGACTTTGTATGTAGGTACACACTGTACCTACAATCACCCCTTAGCACAAGTCATTTTTACCAATTTTGAAGGAAACGAGAAAACTGTCGTTTGTTGAGAGGCCAATTAACTTTTCTGTATATTTTCTGGATCACATACTTATTACAAGTACAAGCTATGCTTATTTGAGTCTCCTCGCCTTCTTAGCAGCGGATGCGCTGTATATTTATTATGGATATGTTGTAACTAAGAAGGAAGAGAGAGATATAAAGGAACTAAAACTCAAGAGTCGTCGTTCAAAATGCAAAAGGTTATCACTTACAGCGATGAGGTTACAGTTTTTACAGAAATGTGAGTGCATCCTTATTATGTTTATATATTTTTCTGATTCTCTGTACGTTGTGTGTTCTTGAATAAATGTTTTTTCTTTTCTTTTCTTCTTCTAAATTTTCTGTAAGATAAAGATATGTCAAATCTGACAGCTCCAAATAAAAAAAGGCTATTTGCTAACAAGATATTCAAGCCCTGTTATCGAGAATAGGAGTGCACTGTTCAGAACAAACGAAGCATTGATATCACTCGCACCATTAAACCGCTCGCGAGAATCGCGTTGAGCCCTGAAATGCTTTACAGCATCCAGGCGCGAGATCTGAGATAACATCGGCAGATGTGCTAATGTAATGAGCGGCCTTTGGATGCTTCTTGTGTTTGTTTAGTGAGAGAAATACGAAGCTCAATTGATGAACAGTGAGGAGGAAAAATCCCTGCAATATAATGTATAAAACATCACAGACTATGATTTATTTGTCAACGTATACATACAGTTTGCCGATACGCATGGCACCATAGGAACTCATGAGCACCTCTGAGAACGCAATCAAGGTGGCATCATACTAGACAAATAAAATTTAAGAATGATAATGCCGCTTTTAGAGTTTTTATGATAGAAGAAGCAATCCAGATTTATGAGAGAAGTGTGGTTAAAGGAGGATAAGAGTTGAAGAAAGAATGTTTGGGTGCTCTGGGTACGTGAGATGAATGTATAAGGGCGTTAATAAATAGACAAGTCAGTTTCAATCTACAAAACTATACACGGACCAAAATGGTAATGTTCTGGTAAAGAAGTCGGTAAAAAGCAACCAAAAACTGGTACGCCATTAAAGGTTTTGTGATGATGGAGTAAGTTCGTTCGGTAATTTACATCAAACTCGGTTTTCACTACCTACATTTTTGTGCTGTCAGTGGGAAGACCAAAAGCCTGTCCTGTACGTCTTTTACACTGACGGCACAGAAACTCTCTGTGCTTACAGGGTTGGCAGCGCGAGTGTGACTCCCTTGGTGTTGCACACGTCCAAAGACCACGGTAACCACTTTCCATCAGGTGGTCAGTGTGCTTATCTGCCACCTTAATGGTATAAAAAAGTAGTAATTTTTAACTGAATATAGTTTAAAAATAAAACAAATCCGCTTAGACAAGTATTAAGAGGAATTTTAGATTTTAGATTTGGATTACTTCGCCATGAAGCAGCTATGTAACAAATCACGAAACATCCAGCAATTAGATAGCAATCGCTTCAAATTAATTCGATGGTGGGTATTAAAAATACAAATTATCGCTCGAAACTGAACCGAGGCAAGAAATAGCTTCCAGGCACCAGACGCCCAAAAACAAGCAAATATCCACCATATCTTGTTCCATAAGTGATACAACGAACAAAAAAAGGAGTTCCCAACTACCATATCAACTACTTCGATCAACATAAATATTAACATAGGCGTGGCCACGCCATGTTGCAGTTATTTAGATAAATGTGTAACACCATTCTTTTAGTTTTAATTGTGTGTTCAGCCTGCACGCCGAATGTATGGAACTCGCGTTTTAAGCACATGTTGGCAATTACTGGAGTCAATAGAGGATGCGAGCATTCGATCGCGATAGAGGTGTGACAAACGTACGGCGGCGGCGGCTCGCCTGCCGAGGCCATAAATCTAAAAGCCCGACCGAAAGGACGCGAGCAACCCTTTATTATACCAAGACATGATTGGCCTCGGGCGCTCGAAATGAATGCACGCTCAGTAACGACCGTCTCGTATCTGCGACTTCACTTTCCGAGAGCAGTTTTTCTCCTTTTTTGAACGCAGCGATTAATACCTCAAACCCGGCGAGGCTCGGAGCACAGAGTTCAACGTATCACACTCAAGGTCGCGGCTAACGGTCGCGCAGACCGCCAACACAATAGTCCACGGTTTAGCAACATAATTGTGCCTTCACGATTGCTACGTGCGACACCCGGATTGTAAACAAGACATGTGGACTTGTGCGCACCCTTCCTGCATACTGATTCGCGGGCAGCACGCCACTCAAGCGCTGTAACACTTTTTGCGATTATCGAATTCCATATTTTAAAATCGAGAATCAGATATCGGGGACGAAACAATTGCGTCTACATCGGACGTAGCACCACCGTCAATCATGTACAAGCTCGTAAATACCTCCGAAGCACGACCGCTATTGAATGCGGCAACAAGAGAACGAAATGTAAATCGAACATGACATCCGGGTGCGAGTTCAAGCGAGCATCACAGCGTATTCAAAATGGAAACATTCACGGACGCCGCTTAATCTTATATCGAATCAATGAGATTGTTCTGGCAAGCACGCCCGGGGTCGGGTCACCGTGCTAAACGGCGCAACAACTCGAATACCCCACCAGTCAGTAGTTAAAGACTTTAAGAATACATTACATATACTAGTACTGCTGTCATAACCAGTTTATCGTACGAATATGAACCGTACGTCTTAGAGATAACGACGATCAAATTTCGCCATTAACTTCGCCGTTGAGTCATGCGAACTTTGTTTATAATGAGGTTTAAAGTCAATAAACTTTAATAAGTTTTTCTTTAGCATCTCGGTGTCATTTGTGGAGCTTGCTCGAGCTACTGATGAAGAGGTTTATTGGTAAATATTTGTCTTGTAAGACGAGCACAGCGGTGAGGCTGAGATTGAAACGTTGTAATCTGGTATGAAGCATGGAGAGGCGCGCACGACTCACAGATCTGTGCTCCAAATCTGAATCGTGGTCGCGCTGTACCACCATTATATGCAAATTGTTAAGCCGTTCTCTCAGCCACAAGTTTGGGACGATGCGATACCTTAGCTTTGTATCGACGTTGAAGTGTTATACGATATCGGATACATCAAGATGTCAAATTGCAACAGGACAATAAAGTATTACAACACGTAACTAAAGTTGAACATTGCGGTTAACTCAGATCTAAACCGAATGTCGTAACTGCCTTGGTACCTAACTTACACCATATCCCAAAACATGAAAATAAATAATGATTAAGCAACAAGTGTCACCCAGTTGGGGCAGAGCCACGCTTAGACGATACTAACGCTCTGAGCGTACGTCTGTTGAATTTATCTGGACTATTTCCCTTAATAATTGAGCAATCTTATTATGTATGTGAGAATGATATGTTGTTGGCGATTTTGTGAGAAAGCAGCATCTATGTGATTGTATAATGTAGTGTAATAAAGACATTTGTAGGTAAAACGGCGCTGAGCGAAAGCTGCATTTATACCTTACAGCTGTGCCACTTCGAAACTGGTAACATTATTTCATAGTGATTATAGACGTTAATACAATCTAAAGCAATATAGTCTAGATTATAAACCCTAGTTGTTGCTAACGAACTTCTCTTTATAGCGGTAATTTTCATTGCTAAGTGGATAATTCATTATGATCGGGGAATTGCTAAATCGTGTTTATAGACTTTAACAAAAACGTAGACAACAAAAGTGTCTCCTAATTACTGAGACACGCAAAAAAACGACTGTTTCAAATCCACGAACAAATGAGTTAACTCAAGACAGCATATTTTAGTCTAAGAACAAGTAAATTTAGTCTTTTATTCAATAGAAATAAAGAGCTTTTCCGTATAACGGAGCATCTCGTCAATAGAAATTTATCAAGACAATACATATCTAATTTCGCAAATACTTAATACAATTTCAACGGTACCTAGGATCCCTGCATTTACGGTATGGTGGGAAACAGGCATTGATCGCATGGGAGCCCCGGAGGCTCGAGTTCTCTCGATTGGCCTCGCGCCACCGCCCCGGGCAACCCGACCGGCCGCCTAACCACCGGTTCGCTTTTCTTTTAACGTTCAAGACATTGTTGGTAATAATAATGCGTGGATTGGTTTGTTGTAATCGAAAGAGTGATTGATTTTGAGAACTATACAGTGTAATGGAAATCGTGGGGTCTGTTGGTGGTTCGGGCATAGTTATCAGACTTCATTCAAAGATACGCTACAGTACGATAAGCTACAGTTAGAATAATATTACGGAAAAACCGCGGGAATAGAAAGAACACTGACATCACTAATCTGATATCTAGTGATTTCAACTGTGACGTTTACAATTTGAGAACATTCTAAATTTAAAATGACATTCTTAATTTGAATAAAATGTGACATATAATGTTTTAAAATGTTTAGAATTTCGAATTTAAAAAAAAGGTGACCCATGATGCCTATATATCAACCGGCCAACGCGATTTAAAAAGTCTGTTCCTATTCATATCGTATAATGCCCTTCTCTGTCTATAATAGTTAGCACACATTGGTAGCTAGAAACTGATTGATTGGGGGTAGACTCCATAGTCTACCCCCAATTAGTCGCTTCGCGGTTCTGCCACCCACGTAACTGATAGAAAACCAAAATGTTTAATTCAAAAATATGTGGCAGTGTTATGTCCATCAAATGTCATACATACAAATGACATGAATATCAATGTCATGCTGCTAAAAAATATATTCTTGACCATAAACACACAGTTACTTTTACATATAAAAAAGCAATGCGATGTGACTCTATGTGGGCTTTAATCTTCATATTTTCATAACAAATTGATTCGTATTCAGATTATATTAGTAAAGTATCATAAATGAGACAGACGGGCCCTACTGCGCCATTTTGGTCTATGGTTTCATAAATAAAATCGTAGACCTATGTAATAAACCTGGACATTGATTTTTTCATTAAATAGGTATGGAATTTATTATAATGATGCAAATAGCACTTGCAAGAATTTTGAAACTACGTTATAAAATTATATTTAAATTTTGCCTGTATTTTATTGACTGAATAAGTCAATAAAGTAGTATACCTATTTCACTTGGAAATCCAAACTTGAAGAAATTTAATTTTCATTAAATACTCCAAACCTCCAGCCAACTGTTAAAAGTAGCGTTTTTAAAACTTTAGAATTCACGCATCCTATCATTCTGGTAGCTAAGTAAAAAAGGAACTCTTAGCAAAGAGGATCACTATTACAAATAAACATAACTCTAGAATGATCTAATTTTCCCCATAGATAGAGAGAATATTTTAGAGATACGCTTTCATTAATTATACGAAAA
The DNA here is from genome assembly GCA_963662185.1 of Eilema griseolum. NCBI lineage: Eukaryota > Metazoa > Arthropoda > Insecta > Lepidoptera > Erebidae > Eilema > Eilema griseolum. Next base: position 4,638,543 of record OY759232.1, read on the forward strand.
CAAAATCTATTTTAAGCGCATAAGAATAAATTATTGGAGTATGTTAGCACATTTTAGCTCTAGACATCTTTTTTTTAATACCACTTAGGTGGCAGACAAGCACACTGCCCACCTGATGGAAAGTGGTTACCGTGGCCTATGGACGTTTATAACACCAAAGGAGTCAGAGTTTCGCTGTCAACCCTGTAAATACAGAGTTTCTGTGCCGTCAGTGTAGAGGACAAATCAGTAAATAAACACGTAAATCACACATAGTTAGTTCTGCCGTGTTAGAATTAGACTTGTAACATTAATTGAGAAAACGCAACAAATTAATTAAGCTATTTATATTATAAGCAAACGGATCCGCGAAACTTGAATACGAGTATGTTGAAATCAGTTGAAATAGTATTAATGGCTGAATTCAAGTCACTTCATGTTTTTGCATATTGTATACAAATGTCGACTACACCTGTAATTAAAATAATAAAATATGTATTTGTGAAATATAGACGGATATGTATAGGAAGATTAGGATTACTCCAGGCAAAGTTAGGTGGATCAGTAATCAGAGCATTCCTCTTGCAAGAGAAAGATCGCGGGTTCTAATCCCGCCTGATCTGATTTTTTCCAATCTTCATCAAACCAATCAATATAGAATTAAAAGTACATAAATAGGAATGCAGAACAAGTGAAAGCTCTATGGCAGGATCGTCGCCAGCGGATATACTCGTATGTAACCTACCATTGGGAGAGAGAGGCGTGATTGCATGCCAGAATGTTTAAAATTTATAGATATGACTAGCTGACCCACCCCAGCTTCGCCCGGGGTATATTTTGAAGCTTCGTATCCCTTTGAGCTCGTATGTTTAAGTCTTCAAAATATGTATGAAAAATTGCCGGATTTGTTAACATTTATTATCAATGCTCCGCTCCCTTAAGTAGTAGCGTAATGATAACACTGAAAGAATCATTCAAATCGGGCCAGTAGTTCCAGAGATTAGCGCGTTCAAACAAACAAACAAACTGTGCAGCTTTATAATATTAGTATAGATTATGATGTAGCAACCGGGGAACGACTTAAATACGAGGCGTTGCAGGATCTGTACTTGTTCCTCCCCTACGCGGTGGAGATGTTCGGCTGCTGGAGTGTTGGAGGCTAAGCGGTTTGTGGAGGAAATTGTGCGCAGGTTGACGGAGAAATATGGAGACTCCCGCGCCTTGGCCATACAAAAAGGCAATATGGCCAGCGTTATCGGTACCTTTATACTGGGTATAGGCCCGGGCGCATTGCAGGATGAAACTGATAGATATTGCGACAAAACTATAATTTAAAAAAAAGATATGATTATGATTCAATGTATCGTGCAAAATATTAGATATCCATTTACAGTTTTGCACAATTTTTTATGCATAAATTATGTAAATCCATATAACAATAGCCTTGTTTTGCTATTTTTTGACTTTGAATAATTAATGAAGACGGATTTATTGATCGTCTGTTCAAATTGTTGTGGATTGCCATTCTTAGCAATACGTTGACCTTAGACACTATTTGTAAACCATTCAGATGTATTTTATAGAAATATTATTATATATTATGTGTTCATTAACCGCCATCTCTGATTCTCTGACAGCTTAATTGATATTGTCTCTATAGAATCACAAATATGATAAGTAATATGTAAAAACCGATTAAGTGCGAATCGGACTCGCGTACTGAGGGTTCCCGACGAATCTGAATTGATAAAAATCTGAATCGAGACACGAATTCGAGGAGGTATGACACGGCAGTATTTCTGTCCCATTGAGCAGTCCGACTGGGGATAATAACGTCGTGTTGTGTTCCCGGAGTTCACTAGAGAGCTTTTGTGCTGTCAGTGGGAAGACCAAAAGCTTTATTACACTGACAGCACAGAAACTCTCTGTACTTACAGGGTTGGCACCGCGAGTGTGACTCCCTTGGTTTTGCACGCGTCCATTGGCCGCGGTAACCACTTTCCATCATGTGGGCAGTGTGGTTGTCTGACACCTAAGTGGTATAAAAAAGAGGAACTTATGCTACATCAACGGCAATATCTTTTTATTGCGTTGACCTAGAAGTTTAATTTTTTTACAGCTTCAAGACGTTATAGATTTGAGTATGTGGTATGAATTTCAATTTAATACCTCCACGCATTCCTGAGAAAAAAAGTCTTGACAGACAGATTGACAGACGGACAACGAAGTGATCTTATAAGGGTACTGCTTTTTCCTTTTTAGTTACGTAACCCTAAAAGTCAATTGATATTTTATGTTTAATATGAATTAAATTATTGTTTTACCCGTCTCAAACTTACTCGTGTGACTAGCTGCTCTTCTTCCCACCGCCCGGATAAATCTATTCCATATCCCTGTTCCAAATTTTTTCAGCTATTCTCGCGAATTTTAAAACATCCTTTCATTTTACCTATCCACTCTAGAGGCATTAAGTCAAGTTCAAGTCACCCTGCCAGTCTGTGCACCTGCTAATCAACGGAAGAGATCTGACCCAGGCTTTCTTTTCAAGGTTGTGAGGTCAGGCGGCAGTAGCTCTCATAAAATTCAATAAATTAACAAAAAAAGGTAGACCCTAGGCTCCAAGTGTATACTTAGGATGCAACCGAGAACTCGCTAGGAGGATAATGTCGAGCATAATAAATCTCATTTCATTCCATTTCATTTCATTTTATTATCACAAACCTTTCAGCATTATCAATCATGTGACTTACCTGGAAAAAAAAAGCAACAATTAGTTACTAGTACAAAGGCATTATGTGTATTAAGTTTTATAAATGTGAAAGCTCCGCAGCACGCGTTGTTACGTACGCGGATTGCGCCTGCGCATGGGATGCTCACGCGCCGATGCTATCTTTTTTTTTTTTTTTTTTTTTTATATAGGACACGTCAATTGGACTTCGCCTTGCCTGATGGTAAGCTGAAGGCAAAGTCCCAGAAAAGAGGGTCACCATTACTTACACATACCGTGTGACAATGGTGACACTCAGCTTGACGGCCTCATCATATGCTTTTTCACGCCCCGCTTATTATTACTTATTATTATTTATTATTACTTATGCTATCACAGATAATGATATAATGTGACGACCCATCACCGTTTAGATGGTATACATTTGATACAGTGTTAGTTTTTTTTTTTAAATTTCCATACATATTGGTGTAGATCAATATTTGTGAGAATATATTAGCAAAATCTTCTAAATAACTAAGAAAAATAAGAACTTAATTGAAAAAAAAATACCACAGTAATCATAAAATACAAATTTGTCCATAAATCTATCATAAACTAAAAAGATTAATCAAAAACACAAAACGAATAAACGCACCTAACAAAAATCATCAATCTTATAAATAAAAAATAAAAAGTCTATAACAAGAAATACAAGAGGAGATTCATTCTAGATCGAAAATCGGTAGCAGATCAAAGGCGTATCGACATTGACCTTATCTGCGCCGGCGCAGTACGAATCGATTGAGCGCGGAGTGCGCGGACCAATGAGGCGCGGGCGCACTGAGTGATGCTGATCAAACATGGCGGACAACGACCCCACGATTTGCATACCTAGTTGCATCATTACTCATCTCTCAATGACTTATTTGAATGATTGTGTGGGATATGACCACACTCGAGACTCTGTGACACCACATACTCAAACATATCGATGTGTTATATAATAATAATTATAGATAATAGATATTCAAGAACAAATTTTACACGTCACCTAGATTCAGACTAAGCAAAACATCTAATATGGCTTCTAGAAGTGGGATATACATACTGTTAATACGTTTGAAAAAAAAACATACAGAGAAAGACGTTGGCACTAAGTGGGATTCCAACCGATAAAATCTCAATTATTTTTTTTTGAGTGAGTTATAAATATGTGTGACAAAATCTCTGTTGAAAGTTGAATGTTCTGCCACAACACAATCACACAAGTATTATGTAATATAGGGTACTAAATGTTTCCTTTCAATAAAAACTTTAAAAGATTACATCGATACAATTTAAAACTATTTATTAGACATTTTTAATTAGTCCGATAAAAATAATAAAAAAGCTTGGCAAAGATGACAAGGTCAAATTAATATCTTACGAAAGCAGGGATCATCAAGTACTATAGTTAAGTATGCCTCATCAAGACACCGGACAGAAGTGGGCTTGCCCAGCTTTCAACCTGTCATAATTAAAGAGTATCAGGCTTTATAACGATAATTAGCTGGTATTTGACCGAGAAGATTATAATGTACTATATTATATATTAAAATATAGGTTTAAAATCAGTGATGATGAAATTTAATAAGATTCTGAATAAGATAAGAGAAATAAACGAGTCGGCATTTTTAACATAACCAAGTTTATGACATACTCTGACGTCACAGATAATTTAACATAAATTAACGACACTTTTAATTCATAGGAAGAAGATCAAAAGGCCATATATCACATCTGACACATAATGAGTTCGAAATTATCCACAAATTAAAATTTATGGTAAAGTCCCGTGGTGGAGTCACACACCAATAAACTCCATGGCAACATCCATCTTGTGAGGACTAATTTGTGCATCAAACAGGTTCGAAGCTGTAAAATCTGTTAATAGACCAAGATTAATAAAAGATGCGAGAAAAATAAAATAAAGAAACTTTCAAATTTCTTTATAGCACCAAAGATATAACAACATAATGTGAAAACGTTCGAGAATACTCCAATCTTGGAATATGAAATAAATCTAGTTTTATATGGCAATAAATTTGTCCGTCTTCTGCAGACTGTGAGCATCAAAATTCTTATATATATGGAAATACAACAATTGTTAACAATACGGGTTCTATTCGAAACGAATGCATAAACAGGTATCCTACAAGTTTAGTTGCCTATTCGATACCCGGATACGTTCGCGACCATAGACGAATTACCTGATAGGTCTAAAATTGCTGTGTGCATAAACAATGACCAGCTTCTTAGAGCTAGATGTAATGAGATCTTAATAGATACTAACGGCAGTTTACGACAGTAGTTTGCATTACTCAGTCTGCCAAGAAAAGGCTATGTTTTAGCGCGCATCTCGTACATTTCTATGTTTGAACGTTTGTAAATTTCTTTATTAACGGTATGTTCCAAATGGCTGGATAGTTTGCGACATTGTGAATTAATTCATTATCAAGTATCTTTAGATATGTACCGCGGTAGCCAAGTGGTATGGGTAATGGACTGCTGAGACGAGATCTCGGGTTCGATCCCAGGTTTTACCATGGCTATGACTTTTTGATGCTTTTCGAAGTTGTGTGTGTATTTATCGCAGGTTTATTAGTGCCCGATTAATGGCAATAGTCTCGCCACCTATTACATTGGGACGTAAACATAAACTGGCGAAATGTGGGTGTTAGTACCTCTGACTACCCCTTCGGGGATATAGGCGTGAGTTTACGTTATGTTTTGTTTAGATATGTGTTTTTACCCAACTGCGCCAGCGAAGGTAATGTGTTTACGTGTGTATATACCTATGTAAGCGACGAATGGGGTCTCAAATGAAATGTCGCGAAACAAATCTTCCGAGTGCCATCGGGTACATAAAATTTCAACAATACCCAAGCGGTGGATTTTAGGTGTAAAGGAAATCAAGTTAGTCTTAAATACGAAGGTTTCATTCACCCCTTTCACCATTATGTATGTTTTGTGTGCCATGTTTGATCATAATTTAAACAAAGTGTTAAGGGTATAATCAAAGTAAGGTAGAAGATGTAGTGACCAAGATAGAGAAAAGGACACTTTAATGTACCGGACATGTAGAAGGGATGGACGAAAGGAAAGTGTCGAAATTCCCTTCTTAATTTAACTGCTTCTCTGCTACTCAAAGGTTTGCTGGGAGAGAACTCATATTGAGTTAAACTCGCCTTAGTACATATTTCTGATTCTCTGATTTTTTTTTATGTATGACCTCTGTACTGATTTTGTGCAATAAAGAATTTAAGAATTAAATATAAACTTGTAACGAGGGAAATGGCCAAATGCCGTAAAGGTCGACTATACTGTGCTTATGACAATCAGATCGAGGATATTTTAAAGAAAAAGGTCAGGCCAAGAGTACCCGCAACCGGCAAGTTTATTATTATTATATTATAACAATAACAATGAAAGTAGAAGAAGTGATAGCAGGATTGTAGCAAGTGGAAATATATGGTCTCTGTTTAACCCATTAGGACAGAGGCGTGACTGTATATATGTAAATGAGAGTTTAGCGACATTACTTTCCAAACTAACGAGTTTTTTAAGGGCATTTCTTAATTTTATATTCTCTGGTTTTAAATATAGATGGTTTCTGCTTCATACAAGCGGCTTAACGAGATCCAACATCTAAACTACTAAATCTTATAGTTTACCCATTACTAGGAGATGATATCAGGTAGCCATTACATTAAAATAAATTAGATTTAGTGTACTTGGTCACACAGCTACTGGTTTCTGTAATGGCCGCTCAGTCTTTGAATTTTAGGAATATGCTTAATCTGTCTTACGATTTGGGTTTAAGGGGCTTTGAGAGTTCGGTGGATGAGTTAACTTGATATGCCACAAAAAAAAAGAAACATTGTATAAGAACGGTAAAAGTATAGATTTTAAAAACTTTACTGGCGAACTACAAAAAGGTTTAACATAGTGAGCTATGTGCTTGAGGAACTGTAATTTTCTGGATAATAAATATGCACTACTGTACCTAAATAAATACACAACATGCTGATCATTCATTCTTTAAAATCAACATTATCATTCAAAAAATAATAGAAAGAGAAATAAATGAGGTGATGCTTAAGGGCGAGGTTTCAACTCAGGGATCTCTCTTGAAGTTAAAAGGCTATCACTTCGTAAAAACTAGCTACTACTAACGAGATTTACCGAATGATGGCAAGGAGAAGTATGAAAGTAGGAAGAAGCTGCAAAGTGAAAGGTTTGGATATAACCACGAGTAGAGCTCGGATGAAGAAAATTACAAAGATGTATTGGAACTATATTAATCAATAATATGAGCCAAAGAGAGCGACATGAGCTAATGTCACAACAACATCAATAAATGTATATATCAGCCAATCAGAATAAATTTCATAATAAAAATTCGAGCATTGATTGGTCAAAATTCGAACTCATCCTTCGATGCATTCCTGTTCCAGTACTTAATTCGTTTTCTTTTTAATCCAACACAATTGCGGGGGCTTATTCAAATGATCAGGGTAATCGGTCGTCGGCACCATATTAAGCCTTTTTACACAACCTTTTAGGCCTAAGATGTAAGTATGAGCGGGTTTTATCAAGTATTCCTTGACGAGAGTTTCTACCACTATCCCCTCCACCCCCCACCCTCCGTTCTTAGAAACAAAACTGTTATTTGAGGATCTTATTCCGTTTTTACTGTTAATTTATTATTTTCACTGTTTCAGTTGCTTATCAACCCTTCTTCCTTCCCTTTAGGATTCCTCATCTTTACGTTTTGTACTGCGCAGGAACTATGCGTCTAGCAAAGAAGTCTTCCCTGTTTGAGACTGTGTTTATAAAGTTGAACGTTATAGGTTTCCGTTAAGCTATATTTTGAGAATGTTCAACTTCATCTAGAGTCCTAATAGAGTGACATGTTTCATCGTTGACCACATAATTATTTTCAACAAGTGAGATAGTGGTCAAACTTGAGTCTAACAGTGATAAAAATAAAGAATTCATTGGTTACAGTAACCACTTATCAACTGTGCGACGTGTGTTCGTTTGTTTTCTCAGTAGTAGGTATAAATCCGTGGGAGATCCTGGTTACGCAGCCTGCATCTCAAAACTTGGACCACATAACTGAATGTTGTTTTACAGAAACTCATTTCAATTTTATTAACATTCAAGCACAACGGTTGTGTCTTAGGCCGATATCTGGAATATATAATTACTAAATGGACATATTCCAAATTAGAATCTAATATCACTCACGTGGCCTTATTATCTCTTGAATAAATTTTAATGTGCCAGGCATACCTGGACGATTAAAAATTAAGTAGCATCCAATAAATTCTCACTTTTACGAGCTTGTATTTTAAAACGTGTTCGAATTTTATTTGATCTGTGGAATTTTGCATAAAACCTTATTTGTATAGCGATAGTGTGGCTATAGTATCGTAAATATTGGCTTATGTTAATGTTGTGGGTTTAAAATAACCCCTTTAATCATATATTTTTATTTTTAACATTTTAATTAAAAAATAAGTTTTGACTTGTTCTGTCATATTTGACGTGTATCAAGTAAATATTTTGTAGTAGTAAATATTTAAACACATTTTGATAGCGGAAAAATATTTCAGATAATTATATCAGTAACTAGCTGACCCAATCATCGGCTCACATGGGAAAATTTCGATAAATAATACAATTACCTCATTGCTGCGCCACCTACCGGGTCAAATAATTGTACTATACCTAATAACCTTTACGCAAGTGCAAACATAAGTTTCATCGCTATCAAATGAACGGCCACAGATTAGATGGTGGAAAACTACCTCATTACTATTCAAAGATTTCTCGGAAACGTGGATCTGGCAACTTATTGCACTCAAAGGAGTCTCTATTTTAAATAAATGCACCATGCAAGTATACGAAGGTATACAATAGGGCAATAATGATTCAAAACGAAACACAAATACTCATTAAGGAGCAAGTCGAACACGATTCAAGCAAACACACCATGTTTATACTACAAGCAACAATATTATGATACGCCGACGACTACAATCGTATCGATACAACACTCGGTGTCAGATCGATACCTGACCATCGAGAACCGAGACATGAAGATAAAAAAAATAAACAACCCAAGAATCAATTCAAATTCAAAAATCATTCGAATGTTTACTTAGTAACAGTGCGTTTTAAGCTCACATCTCAAAACTATGATTCTGTTACATCATTTAAATTTCGACTTCAGACCTTAGACTATAAAGTTGGAATTAGTTTGTTAAATTCTAATTTGATTGGTCTGGGATATTTGATAAGGGAAATTAGAGCTTTAGTTTTACGTGTTAAGTTTCAAAGTTACTTGTTGGATGATATCTTCAAACTATGACATCCGTTGCGAAGATTTCGGAGTAATAAGCTAGAAAGATAACATGACCGCGAGTGTTGTGAGACAGGAAACTGTTCTAACGCGCTTTCAAAGTAATCAAACCTGCTTTAGAAAGTAATAATCAGATTATTAAATGATTAAATTGTCGTTGCTTACATAAGGTATTACATCCAATTGAAATTATTTCGGCATTAAATTGCTGTCAATTGGTATTGATTTATATAATAATTTTGGGAAAATTTGAAAACTTATATAACGTCTGGTCATAACAACTCTTCATTTCGCAGATTATTTATTTTTATGTTTTATTTTTAAATCGATTCAAAGGATACATAAAACTGCAATATTTAATAGCAGAAATCTGAACAAGTAAGATACCTTCCCTTTTGTTTTTTTGCCCGATCTCTTGTGTCCTACACTTCTGAAAGAGCCATCGAAAGAGTGAAACTTTTCTAGTGCTACTAGCGTCCATAAAAAACTAAAGTAACCTTCCACTTGTATTCTACGTAAAGCAAGTCAACCAAATACATCTGCTGAAATGGATGATTCTACTCGAATTGAAAATAAAACATAAGGCCAAACTACCAAAACCACCTCTTAACCGTGACTAAAAAATGTAATTTGGTTAAAACTAGCTAGCAGTACGCGATTTAAACTATGTTATAAATGTACAATCGAGTAATCTACTAAACTAAAGATCATCTGTATAATTATAAACTAAGAAACAGAAACTTGTACATCGTTCAACACAAGGCGTGTCAAACGTTCAACTCTGGTCATAAAGCTTCAAATTTAGGACGCATAGGACGCCTTGGGGCATGCTCAGCCATTTTGAATCGAAAGGCTCTACGTAACAATAAATTGGATGTATTTATTGATTTAAAACAAATTTATTAACTCCAAGCTCATAATTTATTAACACTTCAACTTATTGACTGACAGGTTTGGAAGCAAACTTAAAAAAGAAAATTAAAAATTAGTACTTACGAAAATGAAATAATACATTTAGTGCTACTACTGCAAGTTAAAGTCGTTAAAATAAGTAGATACCTACTGCTGGCAGGTAAAATTGATGCTGACCGCAAATGTTGACTGAACCTCATTCATCCAAAATAAATGATTAAGTATGGAGAGATAATAAAAAGATAAACTCTTTGCAAATGGCACCAAACGAAATATATGTTGATCCTTCTATACTATAAAGAACGATCGTATTGTTGTCAAAACATTTGGCGATACCATTCGCAGCGGTCCATTAGTGAACAATTTAAATTCTGCGTGCACATATTACCTTGTCCAATCGATCAGGCTGATTGGTGGTGTACGACGCCATGATTTACAAATACCAATCGTTTTCAACTGTAATAATTTCCAATTAAGGGCCGACATCAGGGCAAAAACGACGATCGAACAAAGGCGAAAGATACGGCCACAAAAAGTAAGTCGGACAAAACTATTTCTTTTCGTTTTGCAATTTTGTTGTGTTTATAAAGGCTAGATAAGGATATATAGGATCGTTGTAGATTATTGAGCAGTCTTACTGTTACAAATACAAAATTTTGAAAGGAGTTATGAATCTCTGTGACTCGAAACACAATAGCTGAATAGAATCGCACATAAGTCACTTTTTATTCAGGGAACAAATTTCTAAAAGACGCTGGAACGGGATCAACGCGGAGCCGAGCTTAGCATCTACTAAAGTACATCAAGCTTTCAATACTGAATCGGTTCACATATCAATATTAAAAGCCAATAAGGTTTCTTAACAGATCCAGGAGAAACTCAATCAAGATGTTTATGAAGAAACTGGAAGAAATATTAACATGCCAATGATAAATGAAAGCAATTTACACGAAACCCTCGTCAGAGGAAGCATTGTGTATGTTGCCACTAACAAATATATGGAGTGACATTTAGTAGTACTTAAGTTTAATATTCGTTAAATAGAAGCATCAGTTGAAAAGCGGCAGCTGTTAAATATAGTTAATTAGTTATACGACACGGAGCCATTAAATGGAGCAAGCGAGATGACGTAATTTCCAAAGTTTGAGTATTAAATTGTTTGACACACAATCTGTTTTGTTGTTAGTACAAGATACTGTTAGTAATACATGCACTTGTGGAGTCTCATATGTAAATTTAATAACGCTAGTCAACGACGCAATGTAAATAAATTCAAAATTATGACTTAAAGAGTGTTTGCATATCATAAACCGGCGTGATTGTTACTAATAGTCCCGACAACGACATTGAAAGTCTCCGCAGGGCGTCGGCGTTTCATCGCTGGTGTAATTTTAAAAAAGATACTTCAAATATCTTGAAATTTGAAATGATTAGTATCACGGACGGTGATGATCGTGCGTAAATAAACGGTCAATGTTGAGTAAACAGTGGTATCAGAACTTTAGCCACGGTTGAATCGTCATCCAAATCAAAAATTGGTTTATTTTTTGTCGTTGTGTCAAGGAATGTGGTCTGGTCACGTCTTGGAGTTGATAAAACACTGGGACTGTGAACAATTAGATGGACCTTCGTAAATAAAATTTGGAGTCAAATAGATGGAAAGTTTTAAAGAGCACGAGAATAATCCTTTACTTGATACGATAGATAGAAATGAATAGAAATAGTAGCTTAGTGGTTAAGGAGTCGGTCTTACGATCAAGACTTCTCGGGTTTGAATCCTGGCCATTAACTACCGATGTGAATCTACTCCTAGCACAAGCAATCAAGTTTAGTTGGAGGGGAAGTTCTGTTGCTAATATATTTTTTTAAATGCTAATAAACAACAGAAATAATAGGTTCTCAGTTACCAATGGAACTAAACATCTTCATTGAGTCAGAATTATAACTTGAGCGGTCTTATTTTCAATTTTTTAAAGTAGAAACTGAGCAGTTACCACTCATAACATAAAAATATTTAAAAAAACGAGTACAAACAAACAACGCAATACCAAAACACACGATCTCTTAATACTCAAGTCGAAAGCAGTGCAAGTACAATACAAAATCAATATAGACCTCAATTTGAGGTCCCCGCGGTGAGTGACCTCTGCTCCAGAGCTGGTATTTACTCAAATCGTTCATGATACGATGACAGACAAATGACGAACAGTGGGAACTCCTAAGAGTTCAAGTTGCGTAAAGGTGCTGACATACTCCTACGGGCGAGGTTGCAATGGGTAATGTAGTATAATTTGGAGGTTATGATATATATTATTAGTTGCTTTTATTTTCTGTGTGGTCGATATTATTTGAATAATATCGATATTACATGATTGAAATCGATTGCACAGATACAGAAAGTAATAACCGATTAAAATGAGGTTTGAGGATGATTGCTATGGTGAGGTCTTGAAAGATGAGCTATTTCAAGTTTGGAATGCATATTTCAAATTGCAGAAATATTTTGTACTATGCATGGTTTATAAATAACATTCGCCATAGAAAAACACAGTTTTTAGTGTCATTTGAGTTCAGTAATTGAATGTTTGTGAATACTGTGTTTGCTGTCTTCATCACCATATTAGTGTGGTTCCAGATTTCATCTGAAGCTTTCACTTTGGAGGGCACGCCTTCTTCTCCTTGAGATTTGGTTTATGCTGTTTTGATGAGAGCAAATACGCTCTAACTTCGTCAACCTCGAGGGAAAAGCTTGCATGAGAGCCTCAATTACCATTCAACAGTATACCAGCTAGCAGGTGAGATTGGGTTGGCCCTGAGACTAATACCCCCTGTTTGATATCTTAAGTCTGCACAAGACAGTGAACACTGTCTAAAGTGGGAGATGTCAAAAATTGTCCATACAATCAAAGCCTATTGCAGTCCACTGTTGCACATAGGCCTCTCCCAATGTTGGAAGGTTTTGGCCTACTGTTTCCACGCTGTCCAGACGGGTTATTTCTAGTTTTCCTTCTCTCACAGTGATATCGTCTGCGTATTTTGCCGTTAGTCGCCTCTTACGACACCCTTCTGATGAGACGGGGTAGTGATTCTTGTAATCTTTCTCCGTCACCACACGGATCCATACAATCATTATAAACCATAGACAGCTACATACTAGCATTAGACACCTTCCGTAGTTAGGTAACAATTTGTTCACGTAGCAGTGATTCACTGTCGATATTCGCTCGCCATTAAGAAGCACGTGCTGACTATCGTATAGGTCAGATGTGTAGGATGAGGTAATAATGACAACATAACTAACATTCTCGCTCGTCTTTGATTGATAGTAGAACATATTAAGAAACATTATAGAAAAATGATACTATAATTTCTTGAAGAAATTGTTTTCAAACATATAGGACACGACGGTATTTCCGTCTAATTCAGCAGTCCGACTGGGGAAGTACCTCCGCCCTACAGAATACTACAGCCATAATAACTTCGTGTTGTGTTCCCGGCGGTGAGTAGGGTAGCCAGAGCTCACTGTAGAGTTTATGTGCTGTCAGTGGGTTGACCAAAAGCTTGTCCTGCTTTGTCTTTTACACTGACGGCATAGAAACTCTGTGCTTACAGGGTTGGCAGCGCGAGTGCGACTCCTTTGATGTTGCACACGTACATAGGCCACGGTAACCACTTTCCATCCAAGTAGTATAGAAAAATTTATATAGTATATATAGTATAGAATTTGTAGTACCACTTTGCTAACCAAAAAAAAATATTATGAAAATCGGTACACAAAGTAAATATAATCTTCGATTACACATCAAAAATGTCCTCAACAAACCCATTTTGAATTTAGGGCCGCTTCCTTTTTTAAAACGGTAAAACACATGGCGTATGCTAAAATAAGAAAAGAAAATGATCAACAAATCCTACAACACTTAATGTGACGTTTCAAGGAATGAAGACATAAGAGAAATTGAACTTAGATAACATATCAACATCCATAAGAAAAAGTAACTAGAATGTAACCCAGTGAAATTTATATTTGACAGTCAAGATTTCTAACAATTTAGTTAAATCATTATGCGAATACCATATTTTAAATCAAAGCTACCACTACCACCAGTATATTATGTGTGAAATAGTGAGCGTACAATAAAAAAATATACTATTTCTTACTAATATCTGTCTATAAAATGACCAGATAATTCTCAACACAACACATTACACAGAAATTATAGAAAACCTTTGACATTTTAGACAATACAATTGCACCATATTACGTAAACGCTGAGAATCGAAAGCATGCGTGTGCGCACCTAACCTGACGCACCATTGTTTCCATGTTCCAGTATTACATGATGCGCACGATGCGAAAGTAACAACTCGTTTTAAGGATGGGATTTTATTGACTTAATGCTAGTTGATTTATTTACTTAGCTACTTTTTAAAACTGACGTCAAAATCTATCGCAAATATGAATGAAAAGAGGGTCAATTTTCGAAATAAACATCTGTAGAAAATTAAGATCTAATGCTTTTACGATCGTGATGTCAATGTTCCTTCTTGAAAAGTTACGGAAAAACCACCGCGGTAGCTTAGTGGTATGGGTAATAAACTGCTGAGACGAGGTCTCGGGTTCGATCCCAGGTTTTACCATGGCACACACCAATGACTTTTCGATGCTTTTCGAAGTTATGTGTGTATTTATCGCAGATTTATAAGTGCCCGGTTAATGGCAATAGGCTCGCCACCTATTACATTGGGACCTAAACATAAACTGGCGAAATGTGGGTGCTAGCACCTCTGCCTACCTCTTCGGGGATATAGGCGTGTGTTTATGTTGGAAAAACCGCCTTATAGTTCTCATAAAGCATTTTAATTCTATAGCACGTGGTTGAAGCACATTGTGTATCCTGTCTAGCCGATGCTCTCCGCACATTCACCTCATCATCTCCATATGACTATCAACAATGTCAGCCACAACATAATTTTTGATAAATTACCTTTCGGCCGTTGCCATTCATGGTTTAATTAATGATGGTCGAACTTTTGCCATTGTGGCAACGGTATTGCAACATGACTATAAGCTATAAGACTTATTGTTTCTTTAAGAATGTAATTAATTGTAAATTGTGTAAGACTTTTAGTGAGCATTTGTTTATTTTGAAAGGAATATACAAATATATTGATGGTCAAAATCAATAATCGATGTTAATCCCTTGAGTAAAAATATTATGTTTATGTAACTTCGAGAAATATACGGAATCAATAATTTTCGATTTCATTTATTATTTTTAACACAAGCGATTTTTGTATTATTCAGCTTGTCAATTGACAACACCTGTTGGATGGTAAGATACTAGCGTGTATTACAAATGATAAGGACTACCATTGTAGATGCTAAGAAACCCAAACATGGCGGTTAGGGATCACCATTTTGGCTTGACAGATGCTTTTTCACGCTTCGTTTCAAGAACCTGAGTTTCTTTTTTCATCCTATTTACCTAAACTGTGATACGTAAAATTTACGTATTAACCGCGATGGTAACTTACCCCCAAGTCATACATAGTTTTACAGGTTTACCAATGACGAAATTCAAAGGAACAGTACAGATTAAGCCACCTTGTTATCGGCAATGAAGCCGAAATATGGATTTTAACATCTGCTTCTCATAATCATAATACATGCAGGTATGAGCATATTAAAAATAAACAAGGTAGTTACGTCATATTTATAGAACTTTTTTTTTTTCAATCTAGGGCACGCCAACTTGACTTCACCCCGCCTGATGGTAAGCTAAAGTCAAAGTCTCAGGAAAGAGGGTCACCATTACAGACACTAAGCATTGTTACCATGGTGGCCTCAGCTTCGCGGCCTCATCAGATGTTTTTTCGCGTCCCGCTTAAAGGATCCGGGACTGTAGGAAGAAGGAAACACGTGAGCTGGTAATGAATTCCAGGTCTTGGTGGTGCGGCAAAGAAAAGAGTCTCCGAACCGCTTGGTTCTTGCTCGTATATTCTGCACAGTGTGAGGATGACATCTAAGCCCTGCACGTGTTGTCCTATGTAGGAGTATACCTACTCTCTGAACAAGTCTAGCTTTTTGTTTCACTTCCATAAAGCCAGTCCGGTCGTGAACCTCCATCGCTATTATTTCACTAAACACATAATTGATGGTCTCAAATATTGTAATACAGTTCAGATTGATTGCTCGTGTTACGCAGAGATTGTTAGACTTAGCATACGCTATGCTATGAGACACACGTCACATCCTTTGCGTTACGCAACCATCAGTATTTTTAGTTTTTATTGCTAATCGTAACATCCTGAAGACGTTTGACTAATTATATTTATCAATTAAAATTATTTTTCTAATTAATCTGTTCGGGCTGTGTCGACAGATCAATGACGCCGATTATGTTGATTCTTTAGGCTTCAAAATCATTGGGGCGAATCTGCCTGATAAGTGATAACTGAAAATAAAAAATGAAAAAATATTTATTGATGCAAAATGTTACATAGGTACACAATTTCATAACACAACAAGTATAGTCATTTTGGGTAACTGACCAAGTTTTGTGTAATAAGCATGTTATAATCTAATGAGAAACATTCTGCAGAAAACCAACTTAACTTAACCTAGATCTATCTGTGGTTTCCTCACTAGGCAAGCCTGTATCGAGGAAACCTAACAAAATTATGTAAAATAGGTAATATTTGAGTCAGTAAACTTTAAAATAGCATCGGTAGCTTAGTATTCAAGGAGTCGGCCTAACGATCATGAGGTCCCGGGTTAGAATACTACCAACGTAAATCCACTCCCAGCCTAACTTAATTGGAGGGCATAAAAGGAATACTAGTAATATCGGTTCCAATATTGTTTAAAAAAACAGAACTTCTACTTCGCCAATTGGTTGTGGAGGTCAAGTGGCAGTCGCTTCACATAAAATAACGACGTTCGACGACGACTTGAGAAACGGCTCGGAGAGAGTTGAATATCTTAATCAGTAAAATTAAAGAAGCCTCTTATTTGATACAAATTGCTTCAACAGTTGTATCCAATATCACAATGAAAACATTATTAAAATTAAAATTTGCACCTAATTGTTACAGAAAAAAGTCTTGACTTAACGTAACATAAATGTACTCAAATCCATAAAATGTTTTATAGTTGCTAAGCTTCAGACATCCACATACACCCCGGGTTGCCAATAAGGTAACTGAATGAAAGATTAAACGTACTAATATAAATCATGTCTCAACAATTGCATTGTTGAAGATCATTAGAAGGCTTCATTAAGAGATACTCTGATATAAAATAAGGCTCGATTCTTGATCAATGATCGACATGGTGCATTGTTATCAGGAATAAATGGACCATTAAGAATAGTCTAGTCTGAGAGTAAGTTTGTATATCACAGAATAACACTAGTGACCCGGGGCTGTGATTACTGATTGATAGAAAAGTGAGCAAAAAGAATTTGCTGTACACTAATGAATCTAAAAAACCTTGTTACCAACTATTGTTAACTAACAGTTACACGCGTGGAATTTCGCTCCCGTTCCCGCAACCCATGGAAATTATTCCCGGGTTAAAAAGGAACCTATGTATTATTCCAGATTTCATAATCTATCTCTGTACAAAATTACAGCTAGATCCGTTCAGCCGTTTGAGCGTGATTGAATAAAAAATAATATAAACTATCATATTTTGGATAACAGGATGTCTTTCTTATTAGAAAAGTAGCAGCAAATAGTCTGAAAATACGATCGATAGACTTTTAAAACAATCTAAAGAACAATTTTGCCTGAATCTATTCAAAATTGAGTCACATTAACAAACACATTAAGGCACCTTGCTATCGGTAATTAGCTTACATGAAGTCAAAATGTCAAAAACAGCATTGATATCGTGATTGTTCATTTAAATCCTGATCATTTTTGACATTTGCGAGTTTTAACATTAGATCGATATTGAATTTTGAACAGATATAAATTACAAGAATTGCTTTTCTGAAGGTTTTCTCATCAGTATCGTGTTTGGTTCATGTTAACTGTAAATATTATTCCAGTGCTAACCTAAATAGCAATGTCCAACTAAATGAATATATCACGAAAATTTCCTGTTAGACCGCCACGCTCCCATGTGGTCTTAGACCATTAAGACGTATGACTGTAAGATAAAACCAGGCGGGAAACGAGACGTGCTTCTCGCATCGAGATAGCCGCAGGCGCAGGTGAATTTTCATGTGTAAACAACCTTATAACATGTGCAGTTATTATGATCTTATTATGATATCTTGAAGATTTAGGGTTGAGTTTTGCTTGTATCGATGTTAGTTTTTGTGGTTTTTCTGGCGGTTCTTTTTAGTGCGAGTTCAAAATGTTTATTACTCATATTGTCATCAAGATACAGTGTGATAGTGTAACAAAAGTTCATGAACAATGTTATAACAGTTTTTATTACACAAAATAGCTTTTGTGAATTCTTAGAAGAAATTACTATCTCGGTGCGTTGTTTTGGACAGAAGATGTATTTTGCTTGGAGAATTAATATTATTTACCATTTTGTTTTTCGTTCATAAATCTCTAATTTTCATATTCATATTGACCTGTTGCATAAAGAAGGTTTGTTGTTATAAAATGTGTTCAAAAGTCAATTTCGATCTAATCTTCATTTCACAAATGTCATAAAAGGTATTCTCATAACAAAGTTACACATACTCTTAAATCACACCTATGAATACACCATCGATAAAATCACTTATTTCTAAATGGCATTATCCCTAATTAAGAAATTAAGCCCCTCTTCGAATCTGATCAATTCTACTGATATTAAGTAAGCTTATACTTAATATACACTGGGAAAAAAAAACATAAAAACTTACGTTATTTTTAGGAGAGTGGGGGAAATATAATACACAGATATATTTATGATTAATTGAACAGCATTCCTTTTGAAATATTTTAGGTAGTATATTAATAAATGATTAATCATTATAATCACTGGCTTGTCGTAGATAATAATCTCGATAACTATACACGTGTACCTACATTTTTTGTTGCGTTTTTTTAACGAAACCAACAAAAGTCACAGTCGATGACTAGTTGTTGTATAAAAAATCTGGGCAAGTGTGAGTTGGAGTCGCACGTGAAGGGTTCTTTCTGTACCATTGTAAAAGATATATCACTACATTCTTTTTAAATACTTTGGTAAAAAGAGGTGTATGAGTTTAGAGTCTCATCAAGACCCTTAGGGCGTCAAGTCAACTTAATCTGTAAGCGTGCACACGGGCGAGCCTCTGGCGTAGGTTTTCCTTTCATTGTTAGGATATTAGAAGGTAGTCGCTTCCAGAGGAGCGAACCTTGGAGTCCGAAGCATAAGCTTTGAATACAACTGTCAAAATTTCATCTGTTTAACTATTATGGTTTATGAGATTACAACCACTTGACAAAAAAACATACAACGGACTCTTAAGTTCTATGTTTCCGTCAAACCGTACGGAACCCTAAAAAAACTAATATCTTAATAATGTTATCTTCCCGATCATTTTCAATTATTTAAATTTCATAGACTCCAAATTTGTATTCTGGGATCTTCGAAGCAATATCTGCTGTACCAATACAATATCGGTATTAGATATCAAATATCATAATTTTAAGTTTACACAAATGAGAAATATTCTATCTCCTTGTAATGGAGTTCCGCTTTCTGACGTTTATAAGATAAGATCGTTATTATGTTGCTTTTGTGATGATTAAGCTCAAATTTGAAGATCAGAATTGCGTAACTTATAACTAAATGAATTTGTCGTGTTGGTTCGCGGTGGAATCTTCGACCAAAGGAAATAATTTACTTTGGTCGAAGATGCGTGGAATAGCATTGGGCCACTCCATCTCTGCCAGTGGGGATTGTAGAAGGGATATGATATGGCTATTCTTCATCTTACAGTAAACATGCGGGATCGATCTTTTAGACAGCAGTCGGGTTTACTTATTTCGATCTTTTAGATAGCAACTCGCAATTATATTTTTAATTCATTTTTAATTACAATTAAAATTTGGCCAACACTGCAGACAGCCCATGACATATAAGAGTAATTTTCAGATTTAAAATCAAATTAGAATAAGTGTCGGTAGCTTAGAGGTTAAGAAGTCAACCTATCAATCGAGAGGTCCTTGGTACAAGTCCTGGCCAATACACTACATACGTTAACCGACTCCCAACACAAGCAATGCAACAAGCTGGGGGATGGTACGGACTTAGAATTTTTTTTATTAAAATCCAAAAAAAAAGAAAGAAATAACTAGAGAAATGGAATTAAATATCAAGCCTCCTCATCAAGTGTATCCGGATCTAATGAACGGTTGACGCCTTTTATGGGCCTCGTTTGTGCGCCTGCGCCGGCGCAATCGCAGATATCTGTATCACATCGCATTGTCGCTAACGATCTGAATTGTGTAGTCAGGCTTTATTGGAAAGGTTGGAGCAAAATTTCGTGGGATATTTATGGTCTGTGGTATTTAGGTATTTGAAGCGGCAGTTATTAATGACTTTGTAAGAAAATTAGTATTGGTTCGCAGCTCTGTCCGTATGGAGCTCTTAAATATTCGTAAAAAAATTATGTGATTTCATAAAAAAACTCTAAATTTTAGATAATATGGTTGAATTCGTTAAGTCGCTCTGAAGTTAAGGTGTAACCAAAGGAAACGGGTTAATTTTTAGTATGTCTGTTTGTCAAGACCTTTTTTTCAGGAATACATGGAGTTATTAAGTTGAAATTCATACCACATACTCAAGTCTATAACGTCTTGAAACTGTACCGAAATCGAACTTCTAAATCAACACATTCAATATGTATAACAGATTATGTAGCTTTAGTTACGGAACCATCGGTACGCGAGTGTCAGGACTCGCGTATCTTGTAGGAGGTAGGACACGATGGTAATTCCGTCCAATTGAGCAGTCTGACTGTGGAAGTACCTCCGCCCTACAGAATACCGCAACCATAATAACTTCGTGTTGTGTTCCCAGTGTTGAGTAGGGTAGCCAGAGCTCACTGGAGAGGTTGCGCTATCAGTGGTAAGACTAAATACTTGTCCTGCTTTGTCTTCTCCACGGACGACACAGAAACTCTCTGTGCTTACAGGGTCAGCAGCGCGAGTGCGACTCCTCTGGAGTTACACACGTCCATAGGCCACGGTAACCACTTTCCATCAGATGGGCCGTGTGCTTTTCTGCCACTTAAGAGGTATAAAAAAACCTGACCGACTTTTTATTTGTATGTAACTTACTAATAATACGTCAATATTATTAATTTATATGAATTATATTATTGTTTATATCACTAAAAACATATATAATCACGATTTTATTATGAAAGATGTATTTTTTCCGTAGCGCACAGTTGCGTCTCTGATTGCCTACATAAATAAAATGATGACGTAAATCATAATGTTTTAGTTGCCATTTAGATTGCGGACAACGCATCTACAGTTAATACATCATTGCTTAAAACATATTAAATCTACAAAATAAAGATATTATAAATATAATAAAGAAATATTATGTTCTAGGCAATGAAAAAGCACTTAAGAAAATGTTAAGGCCGCTGGACGATCTATCAGATGAATTGTGATTTGTTTTGTATACAAAACATATATAGGCAAAATTTAATCAGAAAATATTCACACCGTTATCTAGATCAAAATTAAGCATAGGTACTGTGAGTTCTAGAATGCGAATGAACTTACTTAGCTAGGTATTTTTGTAACACTACGATCTCTCCATCAGCGAATAATCCCATTTACATCCTAGGCTTTTACCTAGGAACTCAAGGTATAACATACATTACGGGAGTGACTGAATTCTAACATCCCAGCATCCAGAGCAAAGCTTACATCTGTACAAAATATAAGTAACATTGATGGACAATATTCGAAAGTCTCTGAATGTAGGTACATAACAAGAACAACTAAAGGACATTTTAGAACAAGTACCCACTCATGTGCTCTAATTTATAGCCAAAGGACAAGGGAATGGAGCGACCATTCTAAATGCTCCACTAAATTACAATACAGCAGGGATCGGTATTCTGAAACGAGCACAAGCATTGATTCAATTTGAATTGTATGTAGCCGCGTTGAGAAACTTAAACGCTGTTATAAATTTATTAGTTAGTAACAATAAGTCGCAAGAGACGAAATAGAATGGGATCGTTAGGCTTTTATAGTATTGTGTAATTGTACGTCAGTTTTGTAGTTGGAAAACACCTTGAGAGTTGATATAATGACCGCTTTGACAGTAAATAATGTCAGAAATACACAATCCAACGATACACATTAAATTTTTGTCATTGCGCAAGAACTTATAGGATTTTATGTTGCTTTTATAACGCTTACAAATCATAAAACTAATATTAAATCAAACAAAATGAGAGAAGAAAACTGATTCTTTGAAATGGAGACATCTTTATTACAGATTGCACAATCTAACAATAAAATAACAAAACTGCAATCACAATATCAATGAATAACAATCGACTAAGCTCGAAGATAATTCTACACCAGGCCGTAGGAGATATAAAACTTACGTAACTTACGTAGAAACTTGGTGGCACAAATTTGTCTCAAGTTTCGACCGGGTAGGTACCACCGTGCACTATTGCGAAAAACCCTCCATAGCAATTCAATCTCGGTTGGATTGTGTTCAGGGGTCAGCATGTGCATAGCCGGGCAGAGGTGGTGGTTGTCGCAGCACTAGTGGGACCAGTGGGTCTTGGCGTAGTCTAGTGGGGATGGCGCGGGGCGATGCGCCGAACAGGGAGACCTGTAGAAACGGTGGTGCCGCTGGCCGCCCGCGGTATAGTACAGGGGCCCAACTGGGGTTAACCACCTTGGGAGGCTGCCTCACCAGGCCGCGCATAATCCCGATATGGTTCGTCGTGCCGGTTGGTGACCGGATTTGGGAGCCCGGCGACCATACTCGGGGGGGTACGGGGGCCCTTCCGTTCGGCGCGTCGGCTCTCGCCATGCCTCACATTCATAGATAAAACCAATATCCCGCGCTTTGTCACACGGTGCTGCGGCGGCAATCACTTCTTTTTTTCACGCCTTCTCCCACCCAAACTCATGGCAGCGCAATTTATAGAAAAAGGCAACACAGCGGCTCGTCACACTCCCAAAAGCTTGCTATTTGAGGTGGAGTCCACTAACATCTGTGGGCTCCATGCAAACCTCAACGCCGTCCACCAACACCTAGAGACGGCGAAACCTGCCATGTTTTTTCTAACGGAGACGCAAATACACCGCCCTGACGACACGACCTACTTGCTCTACCCTGGCTATGTTCTTGAGGAAAGTTTTCGTGCAAAAGCCGGGGTGTGCGTGTTTGTTAGGGCGGATGTTTGCTGTCGCCGTTTGCGCTGCCTAGAGGACCCATCCTTCTCCGTCCTTTGGGTACACGTAGACCATGGCCCTACGAGTCAGATCTATGTGTGCCTCTACCGTTCCCATACAGGAGATGCTGAGACAACTCGACTCTTTGAATATCTGAGTCAGGCGGCAGATGATGCGCAGGAGCGATTTCCGAATGCCGAAATGGTATTTTTGGGGGATTTTAACGCCCACCACGAGATCTGGTTGGGCTCCTCCAAAACAGACCATGCGGGAAGAGTCTGGCGACTGGCTAAAGCCGTGCAAGCCAACTTCTGTCAGCCTTCGCTGCCTCCGCTGCGTAACCCTGATGGATCCCTGGCCCATGAGTCGCAAGAGAAGGCAAATCTGCTGGCTAATCTCTTTGCGGCCAACTCCCGAATCGATGATTGTGGTACGCAGCCACCAACACTACCCGACAGTGGCCACGCGATGCCTGATATCCATATCAGGCAACGCGATGTCCGTGCAGTGCTGCAATCACTCGATGTCCGGAAAGCCAGTGGTCCGGATGGTATTCCAGCGGTAGTTTTGAAAAAATGTGCAGCGGAGTTGTCTCCAATGCTTACGCGCCTGTACCGGCTATCCTACAGTTCGGGTACAGTGCCTTTGCCTTGGAAAGAGGCGAATGTTCAGCCGATTCCCAAGAAGGGGGATCGCTCGGAGCCAGCCAACTATCGACCCATAGCCGTCACCTCAGTGCTGTGCAAAGTGTTTGAGCACATAATTAACAAACAGCTCATGCGGCACCTAGAGGATCACTCCATAATTAATGACCGGCAATATGGCTTCAGACCGAAACGGTCAACGGGTGATCTTCTAGCATACGTTACCCATCTTTGGGGTGAGGCTATGGACAAGCACGGCGAGTCACTGGCAATTAGTCTTGACATCGCCAAAGCTTTCGATAGAGTCTGGCACAAATCGCTTCTTTCTAAGCTACCTGCCTTTGGTCTGCCTTCTAGGCTGTGCAACTGGGTTGCTAGCTTCCTGCAGGGGCGCCGTATTCGCGTCCTTTGTGACGGACGAGC
Organism: Eilema griseolum; assembly: GCA_963662185.1. Lineage (NCBI taxonomy): Eukaryota > Metazoa > Arthropoda > Insecta > Lepidoptera > Erebidae > Eilema > Eilema griseolum. The sequence goes on from OY759232.1 coordinate 4,663,003, forward strand.
TTCAGAGTTTCTGCAGGTTAATGCTGGCGTGCCCCAGGGGTCCGTCTTATCACCCACTCTCTTTCTTCTGCATATCAACGACATGCTGTCTACCGGCAATGTTCATTGTTATGCAGACGATAGCACTTTACATGGGAGTTATCATGGACATCCAGCGGCCAAGCAGTCAGATATCGCAGAGAAAAGGCAGCTTCTTGTCACTGAGCTTGACGGGGTCCTGAATCACATTTCTCAATGGGGCTCTGAGAACCTGGTTGAGTTCAATGCCAAGAAGACGCAGGCATGTGCGTTTACAGCAAAAGTATCTTCTTTCCTTCCCCTCCCCACTCTTCAGAGCACGCCACTGCCGCTGCAGGACAATCTCAATATCCTAGGTATGGATGTTCGCTGCAACCTGAATAACAAAAACTACATCGAAAGCATCATCAAAACAGCCTCACGAAAACTCGGAGTCCTGAACAGAGTGAGACGATTTTTCACGCCGGAGCAGCGGTGTCTTCTATACAAGACACAAATTCGCTCCTGTGTGGAGTACTGCTCGCATCTCTGGGATGGTTCAGCAAAGTACTTACTAGATGCTCTCGACAGGTTGCAGCGACGTGCGATCCGCATCATTGGGAATCCCGAGATCACGAACACCCTAGAACCTTTACAGCTGCGTAGAGATGTTGCGTCCATGGCTGTATTTTACCGTCTGTACCATGGGGAGTGTTCTGATGAGCTCTTCCAATTAGTCCCACCCTCCCCTTTCCTACACAGGACAACGCGTGCAGGTCTTAGATGTCATCCGCACACGGTGCAAAACATCCGATCAAGAACCAAGCGGTTCGGAGACTCTTTCCTCTGTCGCACCATTAAGGCCTGGAATTCATTACCAGCTCACGTGTTTCCTTCTTCCTACAGTCCCGGGTCCTTTAAGCGGGGCGTGAAAAAGCATATGATAAGGCCGTCAAGCTGAGTGTCACCATTGTCACACGGTATGTGTAAGTAATGGTGACCCTCTTTTCTGGGATTTTGCCTTCAGCTTACCGTCAGGCAAGGCGAAGTCCAATTGACGTGTCCTATATAAAAAAAAAAAAAAAAAAAAAAATCAAACGTCCGAGGAACATCTGCCAAATACTGAACTTGAATACAAAACTGATTCATTGGGTGGACAAAAAAAAGGGCAAAAAATTAGGCTCAACCGTGCTTTTGAAAGGATCGGTAGATTATATTATTAGCATCTGTTGGTGTGTCTTTTTGTTATAATGATTTCATTTGTTGACATTAATAAACTCAAATGTATCGCCGATTGAATTATGTATCATTAATATTTACATGCTTTCTACATATAAGTAACCACGGTAGCCTAGTGGTATGGGTAATGGACTGCTGAGACGAGGTCTCGGGTTCGATCCCAGGTTTCACACACCAATGACTTTTCGATGCTTTTCGAAGTTATGTATGTATTTATCGCAGGTTTATTAGTGACCGGTTAATGGCAATAGGCTCGCCACCTATTTACATTGTGATCTAAACATAAACTGGCGAAATTTGGATGCTAGCACCTCTGCCTACCCCTTCGGGGATATAGGCGTAAGTTTATGTTATGTTATGTTATGTCTACATACAACTCGTGCGAATTAACATGGCACCTGCCTCGAAAACAAACCTCCTCTCACATCCCCGCCCAAAGCCTCGCTTTCGTTCTTCGAGACCAGCAGCATCCGCAGACCGTTGTTGCACGTTTGCCTTAGTTGAAGATTCGTAGTTTTTGGTTTTTGGATTTTTCTTGAGATTTATCATTGTTACGTTTGGGAATCCAGGTGCACGAATGCGCACGAGCTATATATAAATTGTTATTTCTCTTAAATTCTTAGAAAAATTCGAAGAAATTTTGATAAATTTCTATCTATGTTATGTAAATTCTTAATCCGTTAAGTCCTTTCATATTTTTCATCTGTGAATATTTAAGTTAACGTTTAAAATTTTGACTTATTTTTGTTATTACTCATTGATTAACTGTTATGACATTTCGACAAAATATCACGAATAACATTACGTACTTAATCCGTACATTCAACATCCAAACGAGTGTTGTCAGATAGACAATCATACGAAACTAGCTAATCTTGTGTAAACATTTTTTTCTTGTCAAATTTTTCGTTTCTAATCCAATATGTATTTTTTAAATTATCATCAACACTAGTGTTAGTTTCTATATGATTTATTAATCCAATGTTTTGTTCAGTCAGACATTTATCAAGCTTTATAATACCAAGATTATGCAAATGTCGCCATCACGATCTGGGATCAAATATATTGCATACAAATTAACAAAACTCAGATATTCTTAGAAGGTCGATGCTTAAAACCAGATTAAGGAAAGATTTTGTTACAAAAGACCAATAATCTTGTAAATGTATATATTTTATATGAATACCGCGTTGTTTAATACAAGACATACTTTGGTCTTATTCACGCTCCCTAATTTGTATGTTTTGTTTGCTTGTGCAGGCGAGTTCAACGTATTTCGAGACACTGTTTTTAAGCGCCAATATTTTTTATACCACTTAGGTGGCAGGCCCTCCTGATGGGAAGTGGTTACCGTGGCCTATGGACGTATGCAACACCAGGAGTGTTACACTCGTGCTGCCGACCACGAAGAAACTTTCTGATGCCCCTCTTGAAGAACCCCATATTGTAGGTGCTTGGGAAAACCGCAGCACGGATGTCATTCCACAGCTTGAGTGTACGTGGGATGAAGTTTCTTTCATACCGTACAGTGCGCACCGTCTCAGTTCGCAATGCTGAATATACATCAGTTTAATATAATATCATTGCTAAAGACATATTATCCACCGCCATACTGAGATTAAGCCAGTTACGGCGGTATGCTAAATAAATGCCTATTCAAACTCGCAACAGAAGCACACATTTGCATGTACTGACTTCATAAGGCTAGTGTGCCTATAATGACTCAGTATATACAAGTTGCAGACCAGGCACAGATTGTATCACATTATTTATAGCATAAAGTCATGGTTCAATACCTTTGGGCTTATTATTATTCATCGAAGCTGTGTAGGAAATCTTTTGCCGCTCATAGCCATAGCCTGATAATGACAAAGTACAAACTGTAATCTGCTTTGAAAACTCCATGGGGCGTCGACGGGAATAAAAATATGGGCGAATTGAGAGTAAATCGTATGTTAATTTGATCATTTATATCTTAACTAGACTGAACTATATTATGATATCTTTTCATGGCTTGTTAGAGAATGTCGCGATTTAACTTGCAGGTAAGCAATCTCCATTGTAGAAATGTAGATTACATCATCACTTACATTACTTCAAGTCTGATTTAAATAATTTATAATTTATATTAGGTTGTTTATCTATGAAATTGCCAACATTTTCTTAAAGATTCATGAGTTCGTTATTCCTGTAATTTAATAGCTAATTTATATATTTTTATAAATTTCAAGATTTTACAACTGTATTAAATTTTGTTTTTATTGGCCGCTTGATAAATTCTATTCGATATTCAAAAATAAAAATTCCTAAATGCTATCCATTTCGATGATAAATTTCGTATTACTTTTTTACAGCTGTCACTTTTCAAAAATGTAATAAAAGTTTTTGTTAGCTTAATGTACAAAATTCACACATGCACAAAAAAAATATCATAAAATTAGGATTTGTCATACCAAAAAAAAGCAAAAATATTAGTACTGAAAACTAAACGGCAATTTCGTATGTAATCCTTTTATTAAGTCCAGCTTCTTCAATAACAAAAGAAAATTAGATTTGAATGGCTCAATTTTTTGATCGGAATTTGTGACCGCTTTGACAGTCTACCTGGCCGTTTTGCTGAAATTGCCTCCTTTCTCTAATGACCTAAATTCTTAAAAAGAAAATAGAATGCTGAAACTCTGAATGCAATCGGGATTAGCGTTATGATGATAACAAAAACAGCTTTGACCACTGCCTGTTCAATAAAATTTGATCTGTTAGTTATTTTGAAATAGTCTATTAAATCAATATATCGCGTGCATCATATTAATCTAGGTGTGTGAGCACTATAAAACGACCATGGGAATGACAGTAGCGATTAGACAAAGCAAGCACGTTAATTGTACCGGTTACATTGTTTTACATACACCACACCTCATTCTACATAGGTACAACATGGCAGCTGCATACCCTGACATTGAAACCTCTGGTATTTGGGCGTAACTGTATATGACTAATTCTAGAGATATCGGCGCTATTCGTGGCAATATATTTGAGTGGAAGTGTCATACACTAGGTCAATAGGCTCTTGAACTTTATGGTTAGGTTATCACCGATAAGAAAGGTAAATCCATTGGGGTCCAAACTAACCTCATCTATTAATAAAGAAATCAGAACAGATTTATAAAGCAAGATGTGGTGAATAGGGAAAGGAAGTTTGCTTACTTTTGGAGAAATGGGGAAAATTGCTTAAGTTAACATAAGTAGTATGTTTGAAAACAGACAGATATATATACAGCCCAGACTCAGCCTCAGATGCATGGCTCGAGTCAACAATAGTGCCGGGAATACGGCAATAGATTCACCCCCTTTTACGTGGGACCGAATACAATGATTAGTGAAATAAGGGTGTTTATTCACCTCTGCCTAACTCTCCGGGGATAAGGGCGTAGTAGGTAACTTTGTTATTCTACGCAAACATTTACCGCACAAACAATCATTTTTAAATAAGGTCTGTTCAAGCACCGACTCAAATTGGTGACTGGATATCACATTTGACCTTATCACCGGCCATCATCGCCGGCTTTTTTTATACAACTTAGGTAGCAGACAAGCACACGGCTCACCTGATGGAAAGTGATTACCGCGATCAATGAACGTGTACAACACCAGTGGAGTTACACCCGTGCTACCGACCCTGTAAGAACGGAGAGTTTCTGTGCCGTCAGTGCAGAAGACACAATTAGGTCAAGCCTTTAGTCTTTCCACTGAAAGCACAACAAATCTTCAGTGAGGTCTGGCTACCCTACTTACGGCCGGGAATACAAAACGAGGTTATTATAGCCGCGATATTCTGTAGGGTGGAAGTACTTCCCCAGTAAGACTTCTCAATTGGGACGGGAATACCGTCGTGCCCTACCTCCTATGGATACATTTCATCTATACCTACTTAGTTTAGTTGTTGCTGTAAGTGTAACGTGTATATTCAATTAATCTCTAAGAAGCCACTAATTTTCTATCACCGTTAATGGTCTGTCCAGTAGCAAGATAGAATTCTCTCTCTAAATAAGATAAGAAATAATTTTCAAAGTTTCGAAGTCACAGTAGCGTTCGTTCGCCGTCTCATAATTTATTTCTTGGTCCAGCGATAAATATTCCGTCGGCTATGAGTTTTTATCGAAAAATACCTTCAAAAGGGGTATCTCTAAAGTCTAACCAAATAAAACTACGGTGCTTGGAATTTCTCCGAGACTGCGTGCGTGGACGCTCGTTTTAGTGCTATTATCTCTGGAACCGGTTCGTTTGGGCGAATTTGAGACAATGGCGATGCGCGTGCGCACTTATACGTGATTCGTTGTTCTGGGCAATGTATCAAGTTTATTTCGCTGTGAGCGTTGTTTCAATACGATATCTTATGCTGTAGTGTATGCATAATGCATACACTACGGGCAAAGTTGAATACTATAAAATATATTAATGATAACAAATAATATATTGTATGTTGAATTTGTTATTCAAATTGACTATTCATTAGATATTAAGTTTCGAAATCTGTCCAGCGTGTTATGAGAGAGAACGTATCAATTAGTTTATAAATATTCTTAAGAAATTATCATCGAGAATATTTAAAGATGTTCATAACTGGGCGGAGTGAATAAATTAATTGTACTATTGGAAAATTACAAAATAAATATCGTAGCATCGTCTAAATTCTAGACTGTAAAAAGTACCAACAAAATATACATACCTACATATAATCACGTCCTTATTCCCGAAGGGGTTAAGCACTTTTCACCAATAATTGAATTCGGTCCCACGTAAGAGGAGGTGAGCCTATTGCCGTACTCCGGGCACTATTGTTAGCTTGAGCCATGCATGTGAAGCTGAATCTTGGCTGTATATATCTGTCTGATGTTAAACAGCCCTATCCCTTAGTCGCCTTGTGCGACACCGCATGGGAAAAGAGATGGGGCGGTCCATATTCTACTCTGCCGGGAACACTCGGCTTGGTACCAACATAACTTGGAATTTTTAAAGAACCGAAGTCACTGGTATTGTTAACTCTTTCAACTAAGCTAAATAATTTAGACTAGAAATGTGATTACTTCGGTAGTGTGGCTCTGGAGTGGCTCTGGAATGGCTCTGGAATGGCTCTGGAATCGTAAGACCGACTCCTTAACCACTAAGCTACGCTTCGCATTGCTTCGTATCGACAAGAAATGTACATTTCCTTTTTCAAAATGGCTGACATTTGACGTTAGTTTTGTCACCAAACATTGGAAACAATCTCGATTTAAAAGCTTTTACGTGTTGCAAAATGTCTGTAATTAATCATTGCATTCTTTTACCGTAACGGTGGTGGACAGAACACTTTTTAAACGGCAAACAGTGGCTTCAAAAAATCAAACTTGTTTTAAAACAGTACAATGCAGGAACTTGCTTAATCTAACTGAAAGAGCGCAAGGTACAATCAATTTTATTGTCTCATAAAAAAGAGTTCAATATCAAATACGTTTAAATCATTGCCAATAAATCTTTTACAACCCAATCAATTTATTAGTAAAGATGAAATGCATACTTCAATTATCTTTTGAGAAAAAAATTATTGAAACGCGGGTAGTCTTAAGATTATTATGAGTACGTAACAAGAGATTTTGCATCTTAGCGGCATAGTAATTGGGGTCATAATTGCATCTCGTAGGCTCAATTATCGTCAGTACATGCACTTTTATCGATGATTTCCGTTGTGAGTACGTTTAATCGTAAAGGAATGATGGGTTTACATGCAAGAATCTTTAAAGTACCTTTAAGAAGTATTAGAGATATTTTTATAATAAAGCATGTATCCGAGTAATTGATTAATTGTAATGGTCTTGATGAAATTAGTCTATCTCTATACCAAAAAGGTAGCCTTTCGTATTTTATAGTTTATAGTATGGCGGTATTCAAACATTTAAGTTCGTCACACGCTCTGTGCCATTAAACTCTGTTTAAGGTTTCCCTCAACGGTTAATCAAGATTATTATAATTGGTACTAATAAATGTATTAAAGGCTAAACCTTTTCGATAAAAAAAGAATTTCTTTCTATATGTGTTCGAAGATATAATGACGATAGGTAACATCTTGGAAATTATTAATAATTACGTAAATAAATAGTAAATTACACGACGAATCTGCCAAAATAAAAAGTTTCATGCTGAACCTAATTTGTAATTTTATTGCTTTTTGTTAGTTCGTTTGTTTGTTTATTTCTGTATGATTATTATGTGATTAATTGATTATTGAATTAATACTGAAGTTGAATAAAATTTAAAAAAATACATAATACATTCATGTAGACCTGTAAAAACATTGTTGTTACACTTTTACACTACATGCAATATATAATTTTGGGACTTAAATTCTATATAAATGGTTTGTTTTTACTTAATCCCATATAATTCCATTTAATTGCATATTTTATACGTCTCCATCGGTCTGTTACAATTCGATACCATCGCCCACACACTCGTAAACATGGCAACTCGTAAGCAAGTCTGTAAGTATCACGAGAAATCTATTGCATTGAATGGACTTATCGCCAACCAAGATCTGGTTGTAACATGAATTATTTCAATTAATGCTCGTTAGTACTAAGTTTATGACATGTCGGTGAAACTAATATTAAGTTTGCTACCTATATCATAATTTTAATTAAGTGCAGATCTTTAGTTGTACCTTCGTGAGAATTTCTTTATAATAAACTAGTTGAATATCTAGGTGCCGTGTATGTCAGTCATCTTTGTCATTTTGGTTACCATTTCATACGGCCTTTTGACCGGTGCTATTAAGGAACCTAACAAAGCTCCTAATACAATGTTTCCTTTGGAAGATTCTTTAGTAGGAAATATACAACTTCGACTTAAAGTCTCTTGAAGGAGACTATGAATGAAACCATGGACTATATGGATCCCAGTCTGTGGTGGAAAACCTAACAGTTCTCCGTTTCGAACTGGAGCATTTGTCATGACAATCACTGAAGTAGTAAGTCTCCTAACCTAACACTAGGATCATGTCTCTTCGCCCAATAAGGAACTCAAAAAACTAAACCTAAACTCGAGAGTTTACTAGTGAAAAGAAAATAGTGTATAATTCATATTTTAAATTTGAACTAAGAACATGCTACATTAAGTTCATTAAACTTATTTTTTAAATTTTAAATTTAGAATTTTATATTATAAATTCCTATTTTAAATAACAAAATAAATATAATGAACCTATTACAGCATAGGTTCATTATATATTTTTATATTTAAAACTTAAAAATAAAATTCACACTTACTGCTGAGAATTACCTACGGAAAGTACACTAAAACTATCATTTTATTTCTCACGGTCCATGTCGAGTCATCTTGAGACGAATTTGAGGAAGTGAAGGCTATTATCTCCTTTCAACTAAGTCAAACAAACCGAGGAATGGTCGCATGCTCCACCATAACTGGTTTCATAACGTTATATTTAAGCAGGTGTAGTTCTTTGAGAAAAACAAGACATAAACACATAAAAAAAGATTGACCAAATAATTTTATAAAATCTGCCCCATAAGACTTGCGTTATTTTATTAAGGAAGTTTAAGTGTTGGAACAGATGCCTTTTCTATAACCTGTACACGTGTGAATATTGTTATAATTAAGTACCTATTAGATATTTTTAACGATTATTATCGATAAAAAATCCATTGTAAGCAGCTTCTGAATCACGCGCCTGGTCTTTATTGTACAATGAAAACTGTGTATTAATTGACTTGGGTAACGTTTATTTAGAACTAAGTAACAAAATCTACACAGAATTTAAAAAAGACTACTAATGATAATAAACATTATCTGACACTTCGTCATTAGGCTTAGTACTACTAGTACTAGTTTAAATAGCAATAAAACTCCTTCAATAAATCTTTGCCTCGATTTAAAAAAAAAAAAAAACAACGTTGTCAATGACAAGTGACAATAAAATTTAAAAAAAGAATGCCCAAAAGCGTTAGTGTCACCTCTCTTCAGCGGTCATTTTTTGTCGACGTCCCGTAACAAGAGGCTTCTCTGCGTACACTACGATTAACCTAATGCATTTCTTGTTGGCCATCGGCCGATCTTTTATTAAAAACGCATTTACTGCTAATGGTGTAATGTTACTCAAGTGCGGTAGTACTTGAAACTACCGCATTTGAGTTTCAGATTATGATACGGGTTCAAGGAAGGTTTACGATTTAATTTTTTATTTTAGTCGGTTATGAGTACAGTAAGAGACAGACTCAAGTTTAGTCTTCCTGATGAAAAATCAGGTATTTAAATAGTCAACATAAAATCAAGCGTACGCATTTTATAAAATTTCAAGTATTATTTTTCTAAAACCGCCATTATTAGGCAGTATTCTTGGTAAATACAAGTAAAACTTTAATAAGCAATGACGCTGTGGGAATAAAAATATAATAATATTTTTTAAATTGACAACAGTTAGTTAGACGTCATCTTGACTATTTTTAGCTCCGTGAATTGACATGAGCTGTCATTAGCACTCAAAACAGTCTCAAGGTTTCATTTCATACCTATATTTGTAAGCGACCGCAATACATTTGAGATATGACCTAAATTTTGTATACACATTACTTTTTATTTATTATTAGTTTTTAAAAAGGTATGAAACGTTTAAAGTAAAGAAATGTTCTTCGCTGTAGTGCATGCAAAACAGCGAACACAAAGACGCGCCCATACCGACTAATTAGCAAAATATAGTCAAAAGACATTACTGTGTACAAAGATTTAGGCAGAATTCTCAAAAGACGGTTTCTATATGGCCCGGTTTCGGTATACTGGTGCTACTGTCGTGATGGGCACGGCTATACTTAAATTGGCGTTCCTAATTGTGACTTTGACGTTCATAAGTGTTACTTTTACTGTTCATAAAGTTTACATTGTGATCTAAACGATATACGTAACAATTTTTGACCGGCCACGATTTGTCTGTGAGAAAGTCTTATGGAAATGCGACCTTACACAAGAGTACAAGCATATCTAGTCTGGCGGCGCTATCGTAACCTTTCGTGCAAACTCGTTTCTAAATGTCCCTTACATTTGTTTTATTGGTTACATTATACATAAACTGTCCCTAGAGGTCTCTAACGGTGCTATTTCGTAAATTACATTATAAAAATACATGTATTACATTACAAATTGGTTAGAGTTAATTAACATATTACATTATATGTGTATATTTTACGAATTTTACAAGTGTAACTCTATAGAACTAAACGCATTACAACTGTGATTATACAAGTTTATGACGGGTACACACTGAGCGACAAAGATGAACGATGCGTAACAAATAAATCTGAACGTCACGCCAAAAACTCTCGACAGTATGCTATGATGATTGACGAACCTCACAGGTTTGTGTTTGTTTGGAGTATGTGCACCAGGACTAATTCCACACGCATTCCCATAATTGTAACTCTTGTACACAAGGATCAACAGTAGTGATCTAAAAAACGATGTGTTATAACACTCATGAAGTCCCAGAGAAAGTAAAATTGTCTTGCAACCCGCATCACAATTAATCAGACAGCAAACTAATTAAGTAGTATAGTGAAAATAATTATAAAAAATGACAGTATTAAATAACAATTTTAGATGTCAATACAAAATACAAAATGTTTATATCAGATGTCAAATAAAATACCATTAAAATGATATTAAAACATAAAGTTCACTTAAAATTAGATTTACAATAATTTAGAAATTAGAGTACGCCAATATATAAAAATTAATTATTACATTATACAATTAAAATATTGTCCACATTTTTGTACAGTCAGTAGTATAGTTAGATAAATACTGTTATTTAATAGATAGACTTAGGCTAATTAGAAATTGACGTCGAATAATTGAAAATATTAAAATGAATTTTAAATACATCTCAAAAATTCCTCACAAGTTATCGATCCACCGAAAACTATTTCTGTCTCTAGGGAAAACTAAAGCAAAGAGATTGATTTAAACGTCCACGGGAATGGAATGTATCACATATGTAAATCTTTAGAAACAAATTATTCATAAAGTAACTAAGAATAAGTCAATCGAATTGCCGTATATATAAGTGAAGCTGTAAAACTTAATCTTCTGAATATTTACGAGACCGTTATAGATATAACTCTTTCTTTACACACGCAATAAGATTTTACAGCTTTCGTTGTACATATCGAAACTATGCCGCAGTTTTATGGTACTGGATTAAGAATACATATATTATAGATAATGGTAATGTAAAAGTGTTTGTTAATAAATTAAAATATTATTGGGTTGATTAGGTATAGACCACCGGTATCCATGTTGTTAAGAAAGGATGAGATACGATTTGGTTAGTATTTTTTATTTTTTTTAAAGGAAAAAAGGTTTGATTGCTTTTTATTTTTATTTTATGAGGTTACTATACTACAAAGTATAGAATTTCAGAGTAAAGAACTCTATATCTTTGTTCGATGTGATAATCACACTTGGGGCTAAAAGCCAGAAGCATAAAAGTATCATTTGCCACTAAGACTACCGAGGTTTTTTTGGATATAATATCCTATAGACAATATAGACAAATCAATTCGTGCATCAAACAAGTTGAAATAAACGATCTTCAGAATCGACTCATGCGCACTAATAGTGCGCTACACAGGTCTCGACTCTGACTTGACCTCCTTCCGATCCATACGCAGATTAGTCATATAATGTAACATGTTTCAACACACAAATAACGCGGTCGTGAGGACGTGTCCGTTCAGAGGTCGCGGGTTCACTCCCGAGCGGTGTACCTGAGACAGTTTACTTGCTATGTAATATTTGTAATGTTTGTTTTGTTATTGTATCAAGTATTGATAAAATGCTCAAGATTATATAATGTTTCTGAGAGTATTATGTCCTTAATAGGCAGTATGCGGCACGTCTGATGGAAAGCACTCACCATATACAATGGAAAATGTGGGGTGAACAACGTTAAACCCTAATTAGGAGTAATTTTGGTAAATCTCTGACAGAGAAATCATTTCCATGGCACTCGCAGTAGTCTTATAGCGGTCCTTCGTCTTTCATCGTTCACGTCCGTTTGCTTGGTATGTACCCGTCATTACTACTTTCTTACTCTCTACTTACGCATCTATCACCAGAGCAATAAAACGACTTTATAAGAACATCACTCATCATAATTACCCACAACTCAATCTTGACTTTTGTTTCAGAAAATCGTTTACAATAATCGACTTGGGCCTTTATCTTAATGCCCGAGTACCATTATCCCTTTGATATCGGACCGAATACGTAATTTTTGGTCCATATCGATAATAGCGATGTATCGTAATCAGAATCGATTTGGAATTACAACATCGAATGGAGGTATCGAATTATTATAAACGGGATGTTTCAAGTAATTGTTATTGAATTTATAAACTTTATGTTACGAAGTGTCTTTTGAAATCGAGTCATACACGTGTATTAAGGGTGGATACAAATTGTCTATTGTGTCAATAGAATGGGGTGGAAACACCCTCATATAATAATAATAATTTTAGGGATAGTCCACTTCAATTCGCTTTCTATTTTCGTTTAAATATCCGTATAAACATTAATCTAACTAATATTGTGAAAGTAAACTTGTTCGTTTGTTTGTAACTCTGTCACACGAAAACTGCTGTAAGGATTTGGATGGAATTTTACACCGGAAATAGGACATAGGCTACCATATTTCTAAGTGATCCAATCCAATTGACTTTCAAATTAATATTTAAGATGACTGATGTGTTTAGCTCTAACCATGTTAAAACTCTTCCCTATCCAGAATAACATAGGAAGGATTAAGGTAAACCTATTGGTCTAATTCCATCTTCGACCAAAAGGTTCAGCAATCTTTGTTGCGGTATCATGGCACCCGTGATTACATTATCAAGCTCTTTCACTAAAAGAACCATCTTTTAGTGAAAGATATCTGTCAAATAATCAAGCTGAAGACCTCAACGCGGATAAGGACCACAGTCTGAACGAGTAGACAGCATTGAACGATTTATCGTCTAAAAGAAATGCCATTTTAAAACCTTTATAGTTAACTTAAGTTTTCCATTAGGCGTGGTTAAAACTTGACGAGCCATTCATTAAAAAAAAAGACCATAAAAATGTTTACTTTTCCGATCTCAAGCAGGCCTTTAAAGTTATATTTATAAGTAAGTACAATTTCACTTCACACCAAATTCTCACACAAAAAGATCCCATAGACACCACAAAAACAAATAGCCATCTAAGATCGTGGTCGGATGCGTTGCGCCTGCGCATGATGACATCAGCGGAATCTGGGCCGGCCGCCCACTTCCATTAGCGGCCCGTCTAGACAAGCGAACCAGTGGACAATTGTTATCCATTATCTGACTTCTTATAGGTTCATGCTTCGAAATGAGTTTTGAAAGAACAGGTTAAGACTTTCGGTATTTCCTGGTGAGTAAGTGGTGATTCATGGGCATGTTAGTGCCATGTAACTGTAATTTCAAGTTGGAGCACTCATCATCATCCTAGAGTTAATCTCGGTCGCATCCGAAGTACTCAATACTCTGGGGTGAGATTGGCATGAGTATAGACATACATACACATATAAACTCACGCCTATATCCCGAATTGGTAGCCAGAGGTGCTAGCACCCACATTTCGCCAGTTTATGTTTTAGGTCCCAATGTAATAGGTGGCCGAGCCTATTGCCATTAACCGGACACTTATAAACCTGCGATAAATACACACATAACTTCGAAAAGCATCGAAAAGTCATTGGTGTGTGGCATGGTAAACCTGGGATCGAACCCGAGACCTCGTCTCAGCACTCCATTACCCATACCACTAGGCTACCGCGGTTTAGCATGAGTATAGAGAGGCAATAATTGCCTGGATCTTATTTCAAAGTGCTGTCTGTTACGTTGCGAACCAGACAATAAATGTGAACAGCAGTGTCACATTGACAGCATAACATAAACTGGATATTTATCATGTTCTCATGTTTTTCTAGTGTACGATATCTTCCGGAGACGAGTTGGGGACTCTGTAGCCCGAGTCCGAGAAGAGGGCCAGATCGTGAGATATGGCCCTGGGTCGGCCGGGGTGCCAGGGATATGCCTGTCAACCTCACCTTCGGGAAACAAAACGAACCACAGGCGGCGTGCGTTTTAGTCGGTTCGAGTCCGACATAAGCTCATCCACCGGCTCCGGTGGGGAGGTATCTGTGGGGATTTTGCGCACGTAAAAAAAAAAAGTGTACGATATTTCGGCTCTCCTATATCCTTGTAATGGTGAATGGTGGTAGTAGAATGGTGTGAGTAATATACTATTAATGTTCATGAATCACTCCTAGCACAAGCAATTAAACTTAGCTGAAGGGGTTAGAGGGAATATTAGTAATTGCTGTTGCTAATATTCTTCAAAAAGAAAGATCCTATAGTGTGACGCTATTTGAAGATTATTTGATTGAGATTCAATTTATTCATTCATTACCATTCAAGTTGGTGAAATATGAGCATATAAATATTCTATTTTGAACCATTTTAACTAGATTGGCAATAAGTCATACGATTTATACCCAGTGTGTGTGACTGAGGTATTTTATACACTTAGAGTGACTGAGGTATTTCCGTCCACTATCCAAGAACCTCTCTGGTTATCTTCCTCTCACATTCACAACTAGTATATCATGATCCTACCTAATGCCAACGAAATATCTTGTAATCCTCCATTTCTTTCATAAAAAGCACTTTTCAATAAAATTTCCTCAACGTTGAACTAGAAATCACAGCTAACTTTAACACTTAACCTTCGGGAATAACCGTATTTCATGGAATCATCCCTTCACACACCAAAACTGGTCATAACCATCAGCATAAGGCTTTATTGCGATACATTGTATCACAACGTGCATTACCATATATGTGCATAAGGATAGGATAGGAGGATAGGATGTTCCTTAAAAAGGGCCAGGGCCCTTTATTTTAATGAGAGCCTTACAGTAAAGGGTGTAGTCGCGATAGTACCTAACTTTGAAGGTGCCGTTAGGACTGTCTGAGTGAGATATTAAATTATGAGGTTTGGTTAGGACTGCATCAACTTTTTAAAGTTCATTAACGCGATTTTCTAGTGCAGATACGTCGAAATGAGACATGTTATGCGTGTGAGTAGCGAGCTGAGTAACTTAAATAAAAAATGTTACTTTTAACCGTGTGAATTCATAATTATACAACAGTTCGGAAATTTTGGCAATTAAATTATGGTGCTGCAACGCATCCCAAACGTCGGCAGAAATAGGAAGTTCCATGATTTAATCGCGGAAAGTTATATAATTTTAAATAAAAAAAAATTTATAAATGATTTTATTAATTACTTTACATTATTTACGTTGAAAAATTAACACCTTTGAATATTATTTTAAATTATATATTTTTCTGTTAGCCGGCAGGGGTACTTCAACATGATTAACGTTTTTTTTTTTTTTTTTCAAAATAGGTTTACGAATTGACCGTTAGATGGCGCTAATCCAAAAAATCTGTATACTAAATCGCGATACTATAGGCAAAATACCTCACAAAATACTCAGGTAAGCTTTAGAAATTACGAACGTTTCTCAGAACTGTTGTTAAAATTGTCTGGTAATGTCAGTGCTTGTAAAAAACGTGTTCTCGTCTAGACTATGATTCGTATCAGAACTGGTTTTATCAATGCAAGCTAAGATATTACAAGCCAACGAAAGATTCGTGCGTCAAGAAAGTTTAAAGTCGAAAATCAAAGTTGGAGATAATATTTGTGGGTATTTATACACCTCTGTCGGAGATTTGCAGGCGTGAATGAATGAAATTTTGTATTTTTTTTACAATCAAGGAACACGGTCCAGCTGATGTTAATCACTCATATATCTTAATTTAACGAGTTCCCTGTTTTTTTTTTTAATTTTATAACAATTATATTTGTTAATAAGATTTTAAGAGATGGTTTCTTTTCATAAATATTAGAACCGAAATTATTAATATTCCCTTTATCTCCTCCAGCTAGGCTTAATTGCTTGTGTTAGGAGTGGGTTCACGTCGGTAGTGTAATGACCAGGGGTCCCATCGATCTTAAGGCTGTCTCCTTAACCACTAAGCAACTGACGCATTTTATAAACAACTAGCTGACCCACCCCAGCTTCGCCCCGGGTATATTTTGAAGCTTCATATCCCTTTGAGCCCGTATGTTTTAGTCTTCAAAATATGTATGAAAAATTGCCGGATTTTGTTAACATTTATTATCAATACTCCGCTCCCTTAAGCAGTAGCGTGATGATATATAGCCTAAAACCTTCCTCGATAAATGGACTACCCAACACTGAAAGAATCATTCAAATCGGACCAGTAGTTCCAGAGATTAGCGCGTTCAAACAAACAAACAAACAAGAACTCTGCAGCTTTATAATATTAGTATTGATAACCTCAACCGTGTTCCTCTGTGATCATGGTGCTTGTAACAGCGCCGAAATATCGGAAACTCAAAACAAAGAAACATGGTAAATATCCCGTTTATTCTGATACTGATGTGAGTGACAATGATAGTTTTAATACCTATATATACAATAAATTCATTTAGAGGCATATTCCAAAGGATTTTCGTTTAATATTTTTTTGTGTAAGCTACCCTAATTAGCAGGGAAACTTAAATATACGACTATATGTACCTATCAACTGTGGTATCACCGACAAGGAATGACCATTAGCAATAATAAAATTATACTATCCAATAGTTTTAGGGTCCGACGTTATAAATAAAATTGAGCTTATTGGTTTCCGCCTTTCCAAAAGATAAGATTTCTTTAACATCCCGCTCGTGTTTAGGGTTTCGTATTAGAAAGGTAACCAGTGTATAATGGAAGCCTATTAGGAATAATAATAATAAATAATAAATAAATAAATATTTCTACAAAATTCTACACAACGCTATCTAGACCCATGGTAAGCATAGTTTAACTAGCTTGTGTTATGGAATCTAGAATACGGATAAACATACTTAAATACTTTTTTTTTGTAAATACATACATAATATACATAGAAACACCCGGACTAATGCAAATACCCATATTCATGCATACAAATATTTGCACTGAGCGGGGATCGAACCTGCGCCTCCTACGTAGCAGTCGCGTTCACTACCGATAGGCCACGGAGGCTGTTGTATGACAACTGTATGACCTCATACATTTCGCTCAGAATACACAATATATACTTAATTTTTTTTTTTTTTTAGTAAGTATTTAACGGGTATGTAGTTTTAAGGCTAATTTAATTTTTATTTCAATTAATATATACAAGGAAAAAAATATTACTATTATTATATCTACATAAATACATAATCAGGTTTACGTTAGGCAGAGGTGAATTAAAACCCACATTTCACCAATAATTGAATTCGGTCGTTATACGGGGTGAGCCTATTGCCGTCTTTTGGGCACTATAGTTGACTCAAGCCATTCATTTGAGGCTGAGTCTGGGCTGTATATATCTGTCTGATGTTAAACAGCCCTATCCCTTAGTCGCCTTGTTCGACAACGCATAGGAAGAGATGGGGTTTCTTATGAAGAGTTAGCAGAGTTGTTTAGATAAAATTTTAATTAAAAAGACTGAGCAAGAGACCTCAAGTAGTCCTATACTTCTCTCATTAAAAAGTGTTATCATTAGCAGACGCCGGAATCAGTGCAATTGACATAGTGACGTAATTGGCATAGTGACGCAATGACGCAATTGACATAGTATTGGTGCCAATTTTATTGACCAACGACGCTTATATTGTTTGATGATTATGATGGTGAATTTTCATAATATTTTTGTAAGGCAAGTATAGTTTTAATCTCTTTATAAAGAGAGGTAGGTGAGAGGTTACTATTTGATGATCCATCGCGCAAAATATGCTCTTTCATCCATGGAAAAGGTTACAAATTATTATTTATAATACTAGTGTCTAGTGGTAGCCTAGTGGTATGGGTAATGGACTGCTGAGACGACGTCTTGGGTTCGTTCCCAGGTTTTACCATGACATGACACCAATGACTTTTCGATGCTTTTCGAAGTTATGTGTGTATTTATCCCATGTTTATAAGTGCCCGGTTAATGGCAAAAGGTTTGCCACCTATTACATTGGGACCTAAACATAAACTGGGGAAATGTGGGTGCTAGCACCTCTGTCTACCCCTTAGGGGATATAGGCGTGAGTTTATGTTATGTTATGCTTTTAATACGTATATTAAAGTATTCTTAAAAATGGTTAGCATAACGTCAGGCCTCACTTTCCAAGAAGGTTTACCCATCTCCTTCATTGAAAATTACGAGCTATAACCAAATACATTAAACTCAAAATCCATAATTAATTGTACATACATAAAATTAAGTAAAGGGACCCGACTAAATAATTACATTTGTAACGATATTAACGCACTTGAACTACAAGGGTTTGCATGCGCATCTGTCCAACGATCGCGCACGCACACAGACATGATATTTCTACGTAGTACACTGTCGGTGTTTACGCACACATGTATACAATCAGTCACACTGACATACGTTGTAGTGTGCGTGTAGATGTCTCTGGGGTACGCTTGGTAATAATTCTAACGGTTTTATAGCATATGGATGTATATCGATTTCTTGATAGCAGTTTTTTGGACTGTTTAAAGAGAATAGCAACTTTTTTTAAATTTAATTTTAAATAAACAGAATACTTTGATCGATAGTTGACCGTAATGAAAAGTTATGAGAGATTTCTGGATACGAGAATGTATATCGAAGTCTAATAACTTTTAAACTGTCACTAAACATGACCAAATATATGTGTAAGCGGGTGACTCTGTCTACTCCTGAAGTGGAGACGCTTGAATAATATTAAACTAGAACGTTACTTAGTCCTGATATTTAATAGGTAGTTCTGAGTACAGATTGTGCTCTAGAACTAAACTTGAGTGTAAAATTAATGAACTCTCAGCTCAGGTGATTTACGTTCATAAAATCTCCAAGTGTGTGACTGAATATTCTAAATTACTGGACGTAACGTCGTGTATTCCTAAATTGTAAAACGAAAAAAGTTATGACAAAAATTATAGTTATTACAATATACACTTACTTGCAAAAATATTCGCCTCTCGGTGTTGATAAACATGTGCCTCCGTTCTTGCATGGCGATGGCGAACAGGACACGAAACCTGAGAAAAGGAAAACATTTGTTAGAATCTCATGCGATAAGCACAATTTTACGAGTTGCATTCTATAATAATATCTTTTAGTATATTTCTGGTACATATTAACAATTTGAATTTCACTTTGATGTATTTAACGTGAATAGCTTCAAATTCAATTTCAACCTTGGTGAAATAGGCTAAGCTGCTTATTGTATTGTACATATATTATATAATTCATATTGAATCGTATTTCGAGCAACTTAATTTTTCAACCATTCCTAAATACATAAATATTAAATTAAATTAAATTATTAAAAATTCTATATTTATAAAATCCTAGTTTATACATTGTTGGGGCTTCCCAGTAAGTAGTCATGGACACTTGTGTTGGGAATGCGTCGCTCTTCCTGCGTAACATATTCTTGGATTTATTAAAAGTGATAGCTTAATCTAGACAGATGTGGAGTTAGTATGTGAATACTAATTTATATGTGTATTTAATAAATAACTTTGTCTGTTACGGATTTACATCTAGACATGTTTAGTTTTTGTTAAAATCTGGTTTAGAGGTTAAGTTAAGCTTTATTTGAACATTTGAGTGTTAAACTTCGAGGCTATGACAACATGACATGTTCAGAATTGAGCGCGATAATCCCCACCTATGCTGAGAGGTTAAGTTAAGCATTATTTGAGCATTCGAAGGTTAAACTGATTGACGCTTTTATATCGTGACCACACATAATGTATTGAACGAGTTAATACTATAATAGGCTGGGTTCCAATGTCCCAAATATCACATATTTTCGATAATAACAAAATAGTTATTGTGTTCAAGAGCGTAGTAACAAACGAACCATGACGTCCACACATATACTCCGTAGTTCCGCCGTAGCACGTATTGCATGTGCATTTTAGCGGGAAAAGATCTGGGGGCGGGCTGTATCGGTAAGCTAAAACTTAAATTAAGGAACATAGGGTTCAAATTTCAATGAGCGCGTACGCATCTTCACTCACACGCAGCCATATATCGCCAAAGCACGAGAACTCGCAACTGGCATAGCGATTGAAATGTGTTGAGTTTTTCTTGAATAAATATGTTTAATGTGTGTGTGTGTGTGTGTGTGTGTGCGTTTTCGATTGAAGTATGAAGTGGGCCTTCTGTGTTTATTTATTTATAACAGCAGCTTGTACTTAGAAATATGGTCAAATTCGCCATCATTCAATATTTCTCGTTCTGTTAGAGAATGCAAAACGAGAAATAGAGAAATCATAAAAGCCCTACGAGAGAACAAACCCAAACACTGAGGTGTATATACCCCTGCGAGGGATATGCCTTTGCGAGGGATATGCCTTTGCGAGGGATATGCCTTTGCGAGGGATATGCCTGTCAACCTCACCTTCGGCAACCAAAGCGACCCACAGGCGGCGTGCGTTTTAGTCGATTCGAGTCCGACATAACCTCCTCCACCAGCTCCGGTAGGGAGGTATCCGTGGGGATTTTGCGCACGTAAAAAAAAAAAGGTGTATACCCATACACTTACAAGATAGTTTTCGAACCTAGCAACTAGGAGTCCAATAATTTTCTTTTGTCTTGTTAACTGCAGTTACAGTTTTTGCAATGGCAACTCTAAAAATGATACGCATTCAATTCTTCTGATTAATTGCGACCATTGCTTTTACGACCGCTATTAAACTTCTCCTAAAAAGGACATGTAGGCCAGAACACAACATACATATTATAGAAATAAAATTGTGTTTGAGATAACGCCTCGATTAGATTCCTAATGAGATTGCGTTTAGCATTATTGCAAGGTATGTTGTATATTTAAATGTAAAATAAAACAAACGCTGCGTTGCGTCACTTGATAGAAAAAAAAAATTCCAATGAGGTAAGCATAGACCATATATTTCTGCTTTCACACATACGGTTGCTCTTGACCTGACCTGACCTTTCTATAAGATGTTATCGATCTGATTGGCATATGTAAGCCTGGGTCGACTCTTACTGGGTTGCCCATTCAGAGCTAGTCAAGAAGAACTTGCCTAGCTAGCAACTTGAAGAAAGCTAACAGAGCTTTGCGTTTCTTTGATTCAAGCAGATTATTTGCTAAGTGAAATTCATAATTAGTACCGCGGTAGCCTAGTGGTATGGGTAATGGACTGCTGAGACCAGGTTTCGGGTTCTATCCCAGGTTTTACCATGGCTTACATCAATGACTTCTCGATGCTTTTCGAAGTTATGTGTGTATTCATCGCAGGTTTTTAAGTGTTCGGTTAATAGCAATAGGCTCGCCACCTATTACATTGGGACTTAAACATAAACTCGCGAAATGTGGGTGCTAGCACCTCTGCCTACCCCTTCGGAGAATATAGGCGTGAGTTTATGTTATGTTATGTAATTTAGTAAGACATTTTGAAATAATTTAAAACAAACTTCATATAGGTTAAATAAGATTGATCGGTGATGTGCATATATTAACGGCTTATGGTACAAGATACGAATCGCAGATCTCGAAGTGCGAAGGTATATTACTTTCGTCGTTATGAAGTACTTCTGTGTTGATACTGTTTAAATTACCCCATTATTGGGATAAAAATGATAATAAAAGGTGTGAAAAAAATCACTAAAAAATATTTTTTTCGTGACTGGCAACTTCACCAGATTGATTACGATATTTATAAAAAATAATACTATTTAAATACTCCGATTTAGCCAGTCCAGTTCTCATGCCTCGGCTTTGAATAAACGTGACCAAGAAATAAGTCTTCGGTACCCAAAATCTTGGCAAGGTTAGTTAAGTACTGGTGGAATAAAAAAAAAAGAAAACCAAAAAGTAGCATCGGAAGTTTCTTTTTCAACACAATTTGTCAAAGACAGCACTTTTTTATGGTAGGCAACATAGTAATACCTGATATCAAAGTTTTCAAACGCCTTTTGACGTTAGTAGGACGTACTGGATTACAGTACCTATAGTAATATTTTTTAGCGCCAAGTTGAAATTATCTTATTTTCAAATTCAAATTGACGCTCCTATAAGGTGCATGAGCAAGCATCTTATCTTGATTGCTAAATTGAAATGAGAAATATTGTTGTTAAAACTGACTTCATAAACGCCATTACTTTTTATCCTTGTCTATGGACGTGAAAAAAAAAATCTCATTAAAAACTTCTTTCATTTTGAACAGAAAATATTATGTTAAATCTTTAACGGATGTATAAACCACTTTGTTTAATTTACTTTTTTAATATAAAAGTGAAGTGATGCAAAAAATGGATCACTCGGTTTGTTATCAACACATTTAATTATCGAATCTCTGATCAGATCTCGGTGTATCGATCAGTCAGAATCGAGACCACCCAAACATAGTGAGTATGTTCACTAAGGAAATTGGACACAAAGTGACGTTTTACTTTTAATTGAATTAAAAAGATTGTAGTTATTTGTGGTTGGCTACCTAAAGTCTAAGAGTAAAAACTCCTACAGTCCGTCAAATCTAAGAAGTACCGTTTGACAGTTCTGACAATTGAATGATAGGGATGGGATGAAAAAATCGATTACTATAATATCCGAACTTTAAGAGATCGATTACTATAATATCCGAATTTTAAGAAATCAATTGTTATAATTAAATAAAAGAAATGTTTAGGATATTTTTTTATTCACTACTAGTACTAGTATCGTCGTCTTCGTCATCATCGTCATTTAAATTAATGACCAGTTGATTGTCCATTACATTATCAAAGTGTACGTCTCTTTCGAAGTCGTCCATTATTATTTTCTTTGTTTTTTGTACTACTTTACTCCAATCTTCCTGTGTAACTTGGGCACATGCTTCCTTTAATAAACCTTCCATTTTCTTGACACTGAAGGGTGGTTTTGTGTTGTGTCTTGCTGCATAACCTGTAAAACAATAATGTAACTATTTGATAGCAGACGAAAACCATTGTTTAAATTATAAATGTTAGAAGTACTCGTGTTATTATTATAATATTATAAAATATTACCTTTAACTTGGGCCCAAATCAGTTCAATGGCATTATATTGGCAATGGTACGGAGGAAGTCGTATGACTTTGTGCCCGTGCTCTTCGGCCAATTGGTCAATTACATATGTCGGTTTTGGTGGTTTATGCAATTTCACTAACTGTAATAATTCAGCTTTTAATAGTGACATGTCGGCATCCACTCCTTTTCTTTGCAGCCATGCCACCAAATCTGCTTTCTTATTGGCTGACGTAGGTGCTTTATCAATTTGCACAGAGTGGTATGGGGCATTATCCATTATAATTGTGCTGTTAGGAGGGATATTCTGTAATAAATTTAAGAACCACTCTCGGAACCTTACTGCGTCCATTTCTTCATGATACTCTTTAGTGCTTTTGGATTGGAAAGCTAATAAAGAGTTTTCCACGAAGCCTGTAGACGCTGACCCAGCATGGCATATTATGAGGCGTCCACCTTTTCCTATCGGCACCTTCGAGCACGAAGCTTCAGAATCATCAGTCCATGTTTTCGGCACAGAATGGTTGGAATTTAGCCAAGTTTCGTCCAAAAATATTACATTATCCCAGTTTATAATTTGTTTAACTTCGCGCAGGAATGTTAGTCGCTGCATAATTATGTCATGTCGCTCCATAACAATTTTTCGTTTGTCAACTTTTTTGTATCTGAAGCCAATTCCTGTTATTACCGTTCTCAACGACTCTATGCTTCCCTTATACAGCCCGGCATCTTTTAAAGTTGCACATAACTTTGCCAATGTTGGAAATTCGCCTCTTGTAAAATACCCGTATATATGGTTTCTAATAGCATGACTATCGAATTCATCGATGCCTGTCACAGGTTTATTTCTTTTTCGTTTTTTCGGTGTGTGAAGTACGTTACTGTCACTCCCCGAAGGCCCATATTTTTCACTTAATATTTTGCCAACGGTGCGGCTACCAATACCGAGAGCTTCACCGACGCGATCCCGAACTTGTGTAACTGGCAGTAGAAGTCCACCATTTTGAGATTCACGCTCAAAATACTCGTGTAATTTCACCACCAATTCACGAGCCTGGCTGTTCAAAGTACGTCCTCTTTTCGACATTATTAATAAACACTTGCTTAGTTCGGAGTCCAGTATAAATATTGCCAAGGTAAACGGATAAAGAATGATCAGTCCAGAAAAGTAATAGCCAAGTCACAAATTGTAAAACACAAACGAGAAAGCAAGTACGCGCACAGTCAGCTTCCAAGATGGCGAGAGACTGCTGACGCCGAACCGACCGAGCGGACCGCGTGCGCTTGTAGTTGGCAGTGTTGCCAGAAAAAAAAAATTGTAGAGACTTGGACACCTGCGATTTTGCCTATTGACCTAAAAATAATTAAATTAATTTATTTTAGGGTATCTGTGTATTCAGTGCATTATGCGGTCGCGCAGTAACGTCGTTAATTTATAACATCAGGCAACAACATTTTTGTGAATGGGTTCTACATACCTTATTTTTATTAGTTTTAGACGTAGAAATAAGACTTAGAAGAAAAAATTGTAATTGTAAAATCAATGGATGTGCTTGTTAAAAATTTGTTTATTTCTCTGTAATATGCAAACCCATACTATCATACACAAAAATAAATGTAAAAAACACTATCCCTGACTCCATTTACTATTTCGACAGCGTTAGCGCGAGAAACCCCGACTTATTTGGGCGCGAAAATCAAAAATCGACAAATCGCTTTCGACAACTTTTTAAAGAAGCAAATATATTTGATTTATAAATACGTATTTTTGGTGAATGGGTTTTATCTCATATTTTACGATTACATAACTATTTAGTTATGTAATCGTAATATGTGAGATAAATCCCATTCACATGAAAAAATATTTGTTTGGTTGTCAAGTGTAATTTGTAAATAATACATTCGATTTTTCGTATATGTAAACGATTTTTTTGCATATAAGTGTATCCGAAGAGTCGCAACACTACGTGCAGTGACCTAACTACGTAACTTTGTAATGCGGTCAAGAATATAACTATTAGAAATTATTTACTGTGTAAATATGTGTTATTTTGCTTTGTTTGAAAGTTTTCAATTACATTTAGATATTAAGAATTGTACATTTTTAGATACAATAATGAAATCTTTCTAAATTCATGGTTTTATGAAAAAGGTTATCGAAACTGAATAATGTACGTATGAACAAAGTTGTTTCGGTTTGAAAAATATGAAACGTCAAACGGTACCTCTTAGATTTGATGGACTGTAGGTATACAACAAGGATAGTGGCAATGCCTTTTCATTTTTAAACATAGATTATGTCTTTTTTTTTTATTGTGTGCGAAATCCCCACGGCATTGAACCGACTAAAACGCACGCTGACTGTGTGAACCGCAGGTTAACGGAGGTGAGGTTATCTGAGACATATCCCGCGCATCGCGTCCAGAACCATTTATGAGACGGGCTTCTTCGGGTGTGGGTACCACTGAGTCCCCATTTCATCCCCGGGTATGAGGAGGCGCATCGATAAATATATAGAGAATGTCTAAATAATTCTTCTGTTCAAAATTCTGTTTCGATCTACTCTCAATTTCCCAAACGTCAAAAACGTTTACGATATCAATGAAAAGAGATCACGATGCATAAGTTCTTTTTTTGAATGATATTAAGAGAATACTATTTTTGGAATTTTGATTTTGACAGATCGAAACTGAATTCAGAACATATGAATTGAACTTTTTATGGATAAAATTGGCCTTCAGAGTTACTAGGCGCGTTGTAAAATGTTGACTATTCTCACAGATTTCCTTTAGATTTTATCCTCTGTGGATAAGTTCATGTACATCGTAAGCTATCAGTCACTTGGTGTGTACCCAAAAACTAAAGTGTACACAGACAAATAAGGACGGTTTGGTATGGAAATCATGTAAAGGAAATCCAAAACCAAACAAAATTATCCAAACAAATTTTAGGTCTTTCGGCTAATTCGCCACTGTGGGAAAAAGTAACGAATTTCGTTCGACAAATCCATCACTCCTAAGCATTTTTTAAGGAGATTCAGATAACAAGTCGGCGTGAGCTTTACTTACATAAAAAAATTGATAAGTGGATTTTTGGTCAAACTTAATTCAGATAAGATAGCATTTCACTTGTTTGCGTAATACTTGTAAAATGTAAATACACTTGAAAATTTGACTTAATGTTGATACAGGTTTATTCTGAAACTGAATATTATAAATACGACATTTCTTTTGCCCATATCTTGTAAAATGCCTTGAAGTTTGAGACCTTGCCTAGTGTTGGGAGGCTTTGGACTACTGTTTCCACGCTGGCCAGGCGAGTGGTCACAAGGTTTTATTTCGAGTGTTCCTTCTCAGTGATATCGTCTGCGTATTGTTCCGTTAGTCGCCTTTTACAGCACCCTTCGGATGAGATGGGGTGGTGGTCCTTGTATTATTTCTCCGTCACCACAATAAGATATAACTTTGTCATACAATATTAAACAATAAAGGACATTGAACATTGGGAGTATGATTTTTGAGTACCTATAAAAAGAATTGGAATTCTAATATACAAAACCACTTGGGGTGTTCTCTTATGCTGCCAATTTTTTCGAGGAGGTAGGACACGACGGTATTTGCGGGGAAGTACCTTCGCCCTGCAGAATACCGCGGCCATA
Organism: Eilema griseolum; assembly: GCA_963662185.1. Lineage (NCBI taxonomy): Eukaryota > Metazoa > Arthropoda > Insecta > Lepidoptera > Erebidae > Eilema > Eilema griseolum. The sequence continues at coordinate 4,690,108 of OY759232.1, forward strand.
ACAACCTCGTGCTGTATTCCTGGCGGTGAGTAGGGTAGCCAGAGCTCACTGGAGGATTTCTGCGCTGTGAGTGAAAAGACCAAAAGCAGGTAGGTAAGTATATAAAAAAATCTGTTTCGTATCCGAAACTCCAATAAAAAGACAAACGATCCAGGAATCGAACCCAAAACGTTAAATATACTACCTAAAATGTAAGAATAGCCCAGTATACCCGTGTTATCTCAATATAAACAAATATGCCGCGATGATTGACGGTCACGCGTGGGAACAAGTTTGTAATCAGACATTGATAAGAACTAACCACAATTCGCTGTTTTGCAATACACTGGTAGATAATGAAGCTTTTTGCCTAGAACGTTTTGTATCATCCTTTTTTTTATAATAAGACAAGAGAAAAGGAGAACATCAAAAACAGAAAACTCGCAAAATGTTTCATTGTTTGTATTTTATATTACTTAGGTGGCAGACAAGCACACGACCCACCTAATAGAAAGTGGTCACCGTAGCCTATGGACGTGTGCAAAACCAAGGGAGTCACACTCGCGCTGTAATATTGATTCTAGAATGCGGATGAACATAAGATACCCATTTTTTGTCGATATAATACTGTTTAAATTATTAACGACAGTTTACGAGACGTTTAGATTACATCTACACTTGATAACGGTCAAGGATAACTATAAAATCGTTTATTGTATGCAGTTCGATTGTAGTCTCGTAAATGTCGGTATATCCGCATACCACGCTTTATTTTACAATATAGATTTAAGCAGATTAATACGAGTACACGGAGTTATATTAGCTACGAAACAAACGCCAAATAATTACGCGTTAAATGTAGCTACTATACAGAGGCTATTTATTCACACTTTAATTTTTTATTTACGTGCGAAAAGGCCCCACGGATATCACTCGCCGGAGCTGGTGGAGAGGTTTTGTCAGACTCGAACCAACTAAAACGCACGGCACCTGTGGTAGTTGTTGGTTATTAAAGGTGCTTGTCTGCCACTTAAGTGGTATACAAAAAAAAAGTTAGTAGTGCAGATTACTTTGATCATGATCATATATCTCTTGGAACTTTGTGTGATTACTTGGTATCGGAAAATGAGCCAATTCTTTAAAATTCTGTTGCAAAGATTTCAAAAATCGACATTTATGCCTATGCTAACCGTACCACATCGATATGTACAGCACATACACGTACATACATATAATCACGCCTTTATCCCCGGAGGGTTAGGCAGAGGTGAATTAACACCCACATTTCAAAAATCATTGAATTTCATCCCACGTAATAAGGGGTGAGCCTATGGCCGTCTTTCGGGCACTATAGTTGACTCAAGCCATACATCTGAGACTGAGTCTGGGCTGTATATATCTGTCTGATGTTAAGCCCTATCCCTTAGTCGCCTTGTACGACACCGCATGGGAAGAGATGGGGTGGTCCAAATTCTACTCTGCAGGGAACCACGCGACTACATGTCTACTACATGGGTTGCAGTAATCAGCTGACTTTTGGAAGTCAATAACCGGTGGTTGTTTCGTAGGTAAGTTTCATGAGTTTGCTTGCCCGCAAGTGCCTGGTCACCAACTCATTAAATTTTGCTAGATAGTCACTTGCCTGTGAAACTGACGCACAAAATTCGACATCATTATGGTTATCGTTCAAATCTCTATTCACTGTGTCGTTTGAATACATTTTGCGCTGTTTAATTGCTGTGAATTGAAACTCGGTGACATTTTGTTGAATAGTCGTTTGTCCGGCGGAGAAGTCTGTGAATTAGGCGCAAAGTTCCTTGTTCAAATCCTGGCCATCATATTACCTAAGTAACACAAGCAATTTGTTTTATCTGGTTAGCGGGAATACTAGCAATTTTGGTTATTCTAAAAAAACTAAATCTTTTTTATTTTTTTATACCACTTAGGTGACAGACAAGCACGCGGCCCACCTGATGGAAATTGGTTACGGTGGCCTACAGACCTGTGCAACACCAAGGGAGTCACACCCGAACTACCGACCCTGTAAGAACGGAAAGTTTCTGTGCCGTCAGTCCAGAAGACACAATTAGGACAAGCCTTTAGTCTTTCCACTGAAAGCACAACAACTCTCCAGTGAGCTCTGGCTCACAAAACCTTCTAATACCTATTTATACTGTAGATTGATGGCACTTGGTGGAATTTGTTGTTACACATATTGATAACTCATTTGTACTTTTCCACAATACTAAGTAAGTACAAGTAAGTTATCAATATGTGTAACTTTCTAATACCCCTTTTGAATAACCCCATATTGTAGTTACTTGGGAAAACCGCAGCAGGGAGTTAATTCCACAGCTTGAGTGTGCGTGGGATAAAGTTTCTCCAAAACTACATTTAGCCAAACACACAATTCATTATCATGTCTTAGGAAATGATGAGTTGAAGAACCCCGAGGCTAATATTATACAACCTCTAGCAACCAAAACTAGTCTACTTCTGATTGTGTAATTCCATTGAACTACATATTATTTAGCAGATCTCGAGCTCCACTTACATCACTATTACATGCATACATACATATAATCACGCCTTTATCCCTAGAGGGTTAGGCAGAGGTGAATTAACACCAACATTTCACCAATAATTGTTTTTGGTCCCACGTAATAGGTGGTGAGTCTATTGCCGTATTCCGGGCACTATTGTTGACTCGAGCCATGCATCTGAGGCTGAGTCTGGGCTGTATTGTTTGTCTGATGTTAAACAGCCCTATCCCTTAGTCGCCTTGTACGACACCGCATGGGAAGAGATGGGGTCGCCCTAATTCTACTCTGCCGGAAACCACGCGGTATGACTATTATTAGGCTTTCGTAACATAACATAATATAAACTCACGCCTATATCCCCTAAGGGGTAGGCAGAGGTGCTAGCGCACCCACATTTCTCCAGTTTATGGTTAGGTCCCAATGTAATAGGTGGCGAGCCTATTGCCATTAACCGGGTACTTATAAACCTGCGATAAATACACACATAACTTTGAAAAGCATCGAAAGTCATTGGTGTGTGCCATGGTAAAAGCTGTGATCGAACCCGAGACCTCCTCTCAGCAGTCCATTACCCATACCACTAGGCTACCGTTGGTTTCGTATAAAGTGTTAAACGTTGCACCTTCAGCTTGAGGTCATTATAACCGACATGCACTAAATTCGAAGTCGTAAAAATACCGCTCGATGTCGCTCAAGACAACTTTTCGCTGAGACAAACTTGACCGCTGTGTTCTGTCCTACATTATTTAGAACAGGGTTTCTCAAAGTTCCTTTGCAACTTGGAGTTGGTTTATTAATTGTATGGTACTCCCTACAATTAGCGAACTAGTAACATATTCACGACGAAATTTAGCAGCCATCACAACTATTAAAAAATTGTTTAAAAACATGCTTTTTGAAAACAATCAATCTATAAAATATCTTTGTTCTAATTTCTTTTTCTACTAATTATTTATTTGTTTTCTTGTATACCACGTCAGTTTTTAAATGGGTTCGTTATATTGAGTTTAATTTTAGTATGTAGAAGTTTGAGAAACCCTGATTTAGAAAAACTAACATACACACACACACACATGAGAATATAATTCGAACAATATTTTTTTCTTCCCTCTTTCACAATATACCTGCTATTCTTATACCAAGACTTCACAAAACCAGCAGGTCGTTAACATATTCGTGAACCTTTGAGTCCACAAGCCGTCTGCATATTCCTTTTTCGCATAACTTCCCAATTTTGTTACCAGACGGGTGGCGAGGTAAAAACTGGACGGTGCACTGGTATCACCTTATAAGGACACCCATTGTTTTTGCTGAGCACACGGCAGGGTCGGCTTTGGACGGTTGATAGTTTTATTGTTCGTTATTTTAGGCACATATTTTGAAAATGGAACTTATACGTGTTAAGTCAATTGTCACCACTAATGTTAGGTTAAAGTATTTCTTAAAGTTCAAACGCGTTGATTCCTGAAATTAGCTATCAAGGAAAAATTATTGATGCGTTTGATAGTTTTTCATGAAGATTATAGACCGTAGCAGTCGATCAATAATAAAAAAAAGTCAGAAATATGCGATTGGACGTTACAATGCGATATCCGATTTCTTATCAATTAAACGATATGTGAAACCGAAGGACTAGCTAACTAGTTCTGATGGCACAGAAACTCTCAATCCTTGCAGGGTTGGCAGCACGAGTGTGACTCTCTTGGTTTTGCACACATCCATAGGCCACGGAGACAACTTGCCATCAGGTGGGCTATGTGCTTGTCTGCCACCTAACTGGTATAAAAAAAATATTAAATTACGAATTGATTCAAATCGTTCACATATTTAGTAATAAGAGCTTAATAAAATAACAGAAGCTCGGTGTCGTTTCCGTTAACCCAGTTTCAACGCCCAAACCTTTATTGCCAACGACTTGCACAACAGTTATGCAGATTTAATTAAAACGCCAAATGTTATACATATTTTACAATAACGAGATCAATTTTTGAACTTAATTTAATCGTACTTTTATAAGAACTGTTAAGTGGAGGGATAGGTAGAGGTCAGAGCTGAATTTCGATAATATCATTTATAAGTACTTTTACTGGAACGCTATTGGCGAATTGTTCACACACTTCTACTTTAACCCCGGCGCAATGTCTCCACATTCTAGAGCCTAAAACCGCCCTACAGAAAGACCGCGGCTATAATAACCTCGTGTTGTGTTCCAGGCGGTGAGTAGGGTATCCAAAGCTCACTGGAGAGTTTTTGTGCTGTCAGTGGGAAGACCAAATGCATGTCGTGCTTTGTCTTTTACACTGATGGCACAGAAACTCTCTGTGCTTACAGGGATGGCAGCGCGAGTGAGATTCTTGCACTTGACTTTACTTGACTCTTTTGCACACGTCCATAGGCCACTGTAACCATTTTCCATCAGGTGGGTCGTGTGCTTGTCTGTCACCTAAGTGGTATAAAAAAAGATACCTAAATATATCAGCTATACCTACTTTAAGCCTAGATATTACTAAAATAGTGTTGAAACCAAATATATTTAGTATTAAATATGGAAAACATTTTGCAACGATTTCACTACGTTTTCTACACAAGATTCCGGCCATGAGACGATGAACCTGTTTGCTCATAAAATTTATTAAAAAAAACTGGTCCAATCCGTCTCTGGACAAACGACAGCCGCTTACTTAGAAGCAAAGGACAATGATCGATGTAACTCCTACTTGAAGTATGGTGACTATAAAATAATTACTTGCTATCATTTATTTGTATTATAGTAAAGATAACATAACATAAACTCACGCCTATATCCCCGAAGGGGTAGGCAGAGGTGCTAGCACCCACATTTCGCCAGTTTATGTTTTATTTATCAATTGAGATCATTATTAAAAACGTGAAGGTCAAGAAAAAAAAAATACTGATTTTTGTTTATATACAGCGCAGACTGTCTCAAATGCATGTTTCGAGTCAACAATAGTACCCGAAAAACGGCAATAGGCTCACCCCCTATTACGTGGGACCGAATACAATGATAGGTAAAATGTGGCTGTTAATTCACCTCTGCCTAACCCTTTATAAAGGCGTGATTATATTTTAAGGATAGATCGTAGTCGTCTACCCTGGAGGCGTCGTCTAAATAGGTGTGAGCATATGTATTTATTATGGTCGAGATTTCGTCGTCGTCATTGATTAAAATAGATTTTTGCGATTTGAAATATTTATATGTATAATTATTTTTTTATCATTGACAGGCTCACGGTTGACCACTATCAAACATGCTGATAAGTTATGCTGTGGTCTACCATACATTAGCCTGGCAGAAACTTTCCACAAATATAACACGAATGTGATTGGGGTGACCGCTGGTAACCACTTACCACCAAGCGAGCTGTGCATTCATTTGCCACCATAACGTTGTATGTAAAATTTAAAAAAATTATGGCACAAACAAAGTGCTCAACGCGCTTAAAAAAGTATTTATTTCAAAGATGTGTCATACTGGTCGTATAGAATTAAAAACATTTACGCGAGTTCATTGATTTCAGTGCACTCAATTTTTTAATATTTTTTTTTTCATTAGAAACTCATTTCGTAATACAGTCTCTCTGACGTTATCAACAGTAGATATCCCACGGGCGGGCGCGGAAACGTGATCTTGGCCAATTTTTTTTTTTAATATGTTTATAATATTTTTGTCACTGTTATCAGTGGACTACGGCTAGCGTTCCCACGGTGCTGATAAACCTATCGAACTTCCTATATGAGTCAGATACACCAATATATTTACGCATTTCATTATGTCTATCATGCACGCGTAATTAGGAAATCTCACCCACACAAGACCGTACGAAGTGGAGGAGGAAAAAATGGAAGGCGGACCCTGGGCTCCGAGGTGTTATGATTTGGTAAATACGTCTATAAGATGATGATTTTGATGATTGCCACCATTGTCATCTTTATTCTATATTGCCTTGTACTTGGGAGCCCGGGGCCCAAACTCTCACTCTTTTTTTATTTCGATTTAAGTACTTCTAAATGTAAAATGGATAAAACGCAAAAGTTTGATATGGTTTATGTCTTTTTTTATAAAATACTTTTTTAAACTAAAATACATTTTTTCTCTAAAACATTTTTTTTCTAAAATACTTTTTTTTACGAGTAACCGATTTGTTAGCTGTACGGTTTAAAAAGTATATTAAACCCTACAGCTAACACTGTGTTCACATGGTAGTACAAAACAGAATACACATTTTTTCTAAAAAATACATTATGACTACTAACTAAACGTTTCTTTTATTATTTATTAAATACCCGCTAATCAAATCACGTCTTCCCAGATAGTTCACATTACTAAATTTGTAATTACAACTAAAAGATCCCACAATGAATGGATGCTTACGTACAGGTAACCGAACACCGCCAAGATTATCCCAACGCGAGATAAGACGCTGTGTGAATGAAGCAGTATGAATGTTTGATGCTATCGGCTTCCGCTCGATACTGTGTCGCTACACCAGACACCTGTTGTACTGTTACATCCTTTACTTGCACTAGAGATAGCTGAGAACAATTTTAGTATATTTATTGGATTAAAAGATCGCAAGTTGCAATAAAACCCAACAAATGAAAAATCACGCTCTAAAATATCTAGGATAGCCGTGGTCGTATGCCACTTGTCTACAAAACAATGCATTGTACGAAAAAGTGGCCTACGACCACGGCTTTCCTTGATTATATTTCCTTGATATTTTATCATTAAACTGTATGCATGTTAACTACAAATTTTACTGTCATTAATTGGTGTACAATAAAGAATTATCTTTCTATCTATGTATTTTCTTGTTACTTTTTAGAGCGTGGTTTTTCAGCTTTCGGGTTTTATTGCAACTTGCGGTTTAATTCAACAAAATAGTGTAAGCCAATAATAGTATTAAACAATTTTTTTATTTATATTATTTTGGGGCAAGCAAAGTTTCGCCAGGTGTACAATTAGATTTTTAGTCCTCTCAGAAGTTATTTTAGGGTGAAATATTAAACATTGTGTACTTTTATACCGCACAATTAAGTCATGGAGTTATAAGATAGATAAGTTTTGTTCTTCCTGTAGTCCCCTCGACCTCACCCTCTTACCAAAGACTTGGCCGTCAGCTTACCATGCGAGGTGGAGTCAAATTGACTTGTCCTATATAAAAAACACCTTTATGAAAGTGAAGATCATATAGAAAATCTTATGTCGATGAGAAGAAGTAAATTTAACTAGGCACTTATAAACCTGCGATAAATACACACATAACTTCGAAAAGCATCGAAAAGTCATTGGTGTGTGCCATGGTTAAACCTGGGATCGAACCCGAGACCTCGTCTCAGCAGTCCATTACCCATACCACTAGGCTATCGCGGTATATCATGTATATCATGTACTATATTATAGTAAATACACTATACACATACATGGACATCTAAATGGACATTTAGTGGTATAATATAGGTATACTATAAAGATATCCAAAGTATATACCCACATAAAAACCGCTATCGATATACATATAGAAATACAAACCGAACAAGCACTCTACAAGCAAACAAACATGCAGTTATTTGAGTATAAATAGTTTATTATTATCATTTTGACAGCATTATAGCGTCTCTATTCTCCGTAATGCGTCTCTGTATGCTTAAAATTCATAGCTACGTCACAAGCACCGCAGGTATACAACATGTATACAACCTGTACGTTATAATTTAGATATTTAAAAACCTATATTTCCAATACATGATATTTAAAAACATATATCGGATATTCGGTCAATGATATAAACGTTTTATTTGATCGTTCATAATCGTTTATATGGTTGGTTTGCATAACCTGACGGCTTATGATGTCTTTTGGGATTGATAAGAACCCAATTAATCGTGATGGCATTGATGGTTCAGAGGTTATACCAACTGATGTTATGGAGAGTTGTGGGTTATTTTTTTATATTTGATGAATATTTATGCGATTTACACGTATTTACTTTTTTATTTGAGCGCGATTAGACTGTCAATAAATTCAAAAATCGTGATCTACGGGTCTAAAAGGCCACATTGAGTGATTCTGTTAAAAACTAGTAGGTAACTCAAGGAATTTCCAGTTCCCTATATGAGCCGAATCATGATAATTCATGTACTAAGCAGATCCTAATTTCGTATAAATATTGCCGCAAGACAAAATATTATGCTAATACGATTTCAATGAAGTGGCCTTTTTAGACCTGCTGGTATCAATATAGGAATGAATCGCGTTTGGACATCAATAATATCAATATTATATTGACAGGGACGCACGAATCGCAATATAAATTGACTCTAATCTACCAATTCCTGTTCTAACCCTTCCTATGCAACGTTTTTTGACACTCCTTCGAAGTAGGATTCAAGGAATCTCATTGGATAATGAGGCGTGTGTATGTTTATCCTATCTTAACCGACTACCCAATCGATAGATTCCCAAGAAACCTTTACCCAGCTAATTGTCAAGCGTCAGAATCGCGTGTTCCTAACCTATAGCCAACATTTGAATATAACCATAATTGGCTGCGTTTAGCGATTTCACGGTGAATCTTGTCTGTTTGACAGTTGCCGATTTGCCGCCATTTTATAGGAATGTGAGGTACGGATAGGAAAATATTATTCCCATAGGCGATGTAATTTGAGCACATGTTACAATTTGCCAGGCAAAAATAGAAAAAACACCTAGATACTAATAGCTAGGCCATCGGTCGCAAAGTAACACAACTAGTTAAAATATATTTTATGAGCATGAATATGTCAGAATTCACAGACTTCCGAATAAATGAAGCGAGAATTGAAGATATCTAAACTGAGTACTGACCATAAAATATAAGATAAACTCATCTGCTATGTATTTGTGTGACTACTATTTACAAGAAGTATAAAACAATATTCTCGTGTATTGAGAAGCAATTGAATTACCGTTTCGGACTCCCCATGAACATTCCAATGTTAATTCGATTATGGCGCGCTTTTTCGTTAAAATGTCACAGATTAAAAACGTAGGTAACGGTTTCAAATTTTTGGTATTTTTCATTCATATCATTCATCGTTCATTAACGCATTGATGTTGCATCTATGCAAAGTTTCAAACAGTGTAAACACGAATGATGTAATTATTGTAATTATGAAATATAATTTTCAGTCATACTGACAAAGCTGCCAATAATATGCAAGCAATTATAAACTAAGTGATAAATTGAAGTCTAGAAAACTATATAACGATTCCAAATTCGATCGCCATGAATATATGTATTAGATCAAAATCAGGGGCTTCAATAATTTACATGAATTAGGCTATTGATTAATGTAGTAAATTAATTCAAGTAGGACACTTTCACAACCCACACGGAGGTTAATTAAAAGTAAGGACAATATGGATGCCAGACACCGAATATAGAAGCACATAACCTAACGGCTAAAATTCCATAGTTGTTCCGTTCCATCAATCTTCTAATATCTGTCCTCTATACTTGTCTGAGTAATCTAAGCATACATTTTTTATACTGCTCAGTGCTCAGTACAGTTTCTTTCATACCACATTTCCTTATCACACTTAAAAAGTAGCCGACTACTAAGAGAATTTTACTAAATCTATTAAAATATATATCACGCAGTAACGACCACAGATAACATAATAGTAACTTACTCTTAATGAGTGACCGAATGAATGAATGTTATCGTCATTCATCAATCATTATAATTAACAAAATAAATATTATTGTTTGTTTAAAGTACGTGACGCTTTTAATGAGCGTGATTGATAATAAATTAATAATCACTTTTAAATAAAAGATAATTAGTTTAAGTAAATTAGTAAATTATATGCCACGAGATAGCGGAGGTGATAAGATACTTTTTAGTGCTTTAGAGAATCATCTTTCAATTTTAATATCGGTCATTGAATATCGGATTCATGTGTTATGTATGAGAATTTTCGAGTTTTTTTTTAATAGGCCTAGTCTGTCTAATCACCCGTGGCGTAATTTAGTACTGGGGACGCTATCTTGGAGATGTAAATATCATATGTTTATGTATTTTGTAGCAATGTATAAAGAGTTCTACCAAGATCGCGGCACAAGCCAACCTCAGCTGCTAGTTTGTACACCTGCTGCTTGATGGATGAGGCCTTTTTAGCTGTCACTTGGAAGTTCTCAGGTCAAACGGCAGCTCCTCTAAGATAAACCAATCCATAATGAAAGTAGGTACAGTGGACCCGAGTTTCAAAATACGAGCTTGGAATGCTAGCGGGGTAGGTGCTCTGATAATGTTGACCAAAACGAGAAGTTCATAGGATACTTACTTTTGTAATATTTATTTAATAAGGGGTAAGTAGGTAAGACGGTAGGCCTTCCCATAAAAGCCGTATTAGTAAAATAAAAAGGTGAAGTACCCCAGGTTCAGAGATGATGAACGGAAGATGATAAAATATTGATGATGATATTACGCCGTGTAACACCAGTCAGTACCCAGCTTTACTGTAAAACTCAGTAACACCTATTAACCCCAATACCCATTATTAAAATTAAAAAAAAAACGCGAAACGCATACAAACCTCAAAACACTTTCCCACTGATAGTATCAGCATAGGATGTTGATGTTCTAATAGCCACGAATAATTCGGCTAATTAAGCAAAACACAACATTATGCCAACGGAATACGATGAAAATTAGCGTGACCTGATGTAACAAAAAGCGACATTATATACCGTTAATGTTGTGTTCGTTTGCACTACTGTTAGCTGGGCATGCGTGGGCGCATGTCACTGTGGGACTCATAATAGATGGAATTAAATTGATAATTTGTTTGCCTCATTAACGTTGGGAGACGGTATTCATGCATGCAGTTAGAATAAGTAAGTGACGTCAGACATATACGATTCCCGCTATGTGCAAATTTTCTGCCATGAATATGTCTAACGAAGTGTCCGTGACGGCAATAAGTTCGCAACCCTAATTATGTGGGACCTAAAGCATAGTTGGCGAAATGCTTGTGTTAATACACATCTGCCTTTCCCTTCGGGGATTTAAACGCGTGAACATATATTTGTGATGGTCTGTGTTTCTATGTAGCACTAATCCGAAGGACACATCGCAGCGCCGGAGCGGTTCCCAAATGAAAATGTCACGGACATTTTTTTTTTTTTCATTTACTCTATAAAACGATAATATTTTTAACTGCCGATTTTTCATAAAACCAGCTTAACCGTAGCACGCAGTCGTATAGATTATTATTATCATCGTTATACCTAGCAGGGGTCGTGCTCACCCTCCGTGGCGGGTGCGCAAGCGCATCGCTTTCATAGAAGTTTCGCGACTTTACCAATATGGCGACGGCAACATGCGTTATTATTATTTTATGTTATACATAAAAGAAATGATCAAATGTAGACATGTTTGTAAATATTCAAGGGGTAGAGAGAATAATTTCTTTGTATCATATCGTATTTAGGAAGGGATCTGTAAAAGCTACGCTGCAAACAAGCAAGTTTTATGTAAAATGCAGATGGCTGGCAAGGAAAGGGTTAAGGTTAAGATCGCGACGTTATATATTAGGGATCGGGATTTCTTCACATTAAATCATATGGGCTTCTGTGGCCGGATACCAGGTATATCTTTGCGACCCCGACTGACCTTGGCAACCAATATTAGCGACCCCAACGTTTTGTTGGTGGTCAAAATTCCGGTCCTATAGATATTCGCGCATGGAAACACATTGCATCACAACCCTCGACCTTCTTGTGAGGGCTAAGATTAGACCGAACCATGATCTCCAAGTCCACACTCTTGGAGGAAGAAGATCATCCCGATCGATGGAGTGGCCTTTGTATTTTACTTCGTCGAAAACCACATAGGTACTTATAAATAGATTAGTAGTTAAATAAGTTAGCCTATTGGTATAGGTAATGGACTGTTGAGACGAGGTCTCGGATTCTATCCCAGGTTTACCATGGCACACACCAATGACTTTTCGATGCTTTTCGAAGTTATGTGTGTATTTATCGCAGGTTTATAAGTGCCCGGTTAATGGCAATAGGCTCGCCACCTATTACATTGGAACCTAAACATAAACTGGCGAAATGTGGGTGCTAGCACCTCTGCCTACCCCTTCGGGGATATATAGGCGTGAGTTTATGTCAAATAAGGTCGTATAAGGTCACTTTTCGTATTAGGATAATATTTTGTCTTGGCATCAATATTTACACGAAATTAAAATCTGCTTGGTAAATGAATTATTGTGATTCTGCTCATATGAGTGACCTTTTAACGAATATATTGAAATCTATCGGAAGTTCATAAGGTACTCGTTATAGCGTAATCGCTCAATCTGGATGTTTTAGACCAGGAGGTCGGAACTTACACTCGATCTGATACCAGTTTCATTCATAATTTAAAAAAAATATAGTATTCCCCTTATCAATTATTGACCCATATCTAAACCTGGCACACCGAAGGTCACCGCGGGTCGATAGTACTAGGTAACGGGGGCCTCCAATCAGCACCGACAGCGGATGCCACCGCTTATGCGCCCGCGCCGCATCCGCCCGCCGCGACATCATTTCACTCAATTCCATATTGATTAGATCTATAGAATGTGTTTATTTATGTATCAGTTGAGACTTTGGTGTTAGTGTGGAGTCATTCACGCGTATCAATTCGACTAGATATAGAGTGGATTGGGTATAATGGGATTTTGGTCGCTGATATCGTTATGTGAGCGTATGGGGGCCAATTAAGACCAGAGGCAAGCGGACACCTGCAAGAAGGAATACCTGTAGGTTAAATCACGAAGCTTTCGCACAGGTTTTCTTGTCGAAAAGCCGGGTGGTCAGACGAATGTAACTCCAATAAAAGTCAAGATTGTCGGAAGTCGGAGTCTTGTAGTGGCGGCGTTAATAGGCAACATATTACAAAGCGAGCATTCTTTTTTTAAATATTTGATCCGTTAATTGACTGCACCCCGATAGACTTTTTATTATATTTGATCTGTCAATTGACTGCACATCTATTGGAGATGCTAAAAAGCTGAGGTACAGTCTAGAAAATACGAACCACGACTACCAATACTATCGTACTTAAAATGGGCTACCGTTTTAACCACCTCTCTACCTAGATGGCCTTGATAGATGTTTTTACACGCCTCGCTTGAAGAACCCGGGTCTAGAAGAAGAGGGAAACACGTGCGCGGGCAGAGCATTTCAGCTCCATATCGTGCGGAAGAGGAAGGTTTGCAGTCATAACAAGGAAATTTGGAATGTAACGAGCTGCTTGTGCTTAGATTTTCAGTACAAAGCGTGACGATTATGCTTGATGAGTCGCTGTGAATGTTATAATAGGCCCCGTATTCCTCACGCGAGATGAACGATGCCCTGACGCTTGCATTTATTTTGATATAACCTATAATTGATGGATTTAAGCTCGTCCGCCGCCGCAGCATCCGTGCTATCATCCAAATACACCCAAAAAACGAAAGAAATAGAAAAATATCTACATTGAGCGGAAATTGAATTAGTAACTTCTCAAGTAGCAATCGATTTAGGCTCTACCGCTACACCGACAGAATCCTATAACACATTACACAAAAAGCCCATTACCCAGACCTAACTATAGCACAAAGGAGTTCTCCTTATACTACAACTGCACAGACTATAGAGGCCGTTATAATGCATATTATGGTCTATGGTAGTACAAGCCCCGTTATTCTCAGAACCATAGACATAAGACATGGCCGATAGCAGTTTCTAAAAGGATTCAGTTTAGATTTAAACATCTTTCTATGTTCGTATGAAACTTCTCCGCCATAGAAGTGAATCTATGCTATATTATTACAAGCAGGTAAAGTTTGTGAGTGTGTGACGTTGTAGGGAGTAATCTCTGGATCTACTGAACCGATTTTGAAAAGTCTTTTACCAATAGAAAGTTACCTTATTTATGGGTGTCATAGGCTATATATATTCACACTCGAGGAGGGCAGAACTAGAGAGATGGCCCTGGTTCGGCTGGGGTGCGAGGGATATGCCTGTCAACTCAACCTCATCTTCGGCCAATCAAAACGATCCACAGGCGCCGTTCATTTTAGTAGGTTCAAGTCCGACATAACCTCTCCCACCGGCTCAGGCGGGGGGTGGGGTGAGGGGTATTGGGGGGGGGAGCAAAGCTGGTGGGGTCGCGGGCAACAGCTAATCGTTAATACAGAACGCGTATGTGAGCGTGGTACGCGCGGCAATTCTTTTTTTAAATTCCTGCAATGTGGCGCAGGAACTATTGTACCTTTACCTAGTAGTGTTAAGACTAGCTTGTGATACCATTAAAATACTGTGAGTAGGGAAGTAAATATCAAAAATAGACGCTATTCTTATCTCTCGTCAGTATTTATTTTCAATGAAAATGTCGCCACTGCTTATAACCGTTCTAGGTTCCAAATATATTTCTATGGTATCCGCTATATATTTAAAACTTTACAGCTATAAGTTCCTGATGAAAGTCGGGACCTATTTATATACAAATGAGTTTACATTAGTTTCACCTAAATATGCAACTAAAAGTTCATTAGAGGTTGTCAAATGCGGATGCATCAATAAAGTGGAATATTGTTGCTCTCAAAATATAGTAGGTTTGAAGTTTTTATATGCAACAACACTTAATGGGAAAGTAGCTATAAATTTTACTTTTACATACATGCATATAATTACGCCTTTATTCCCAGAGGGTTAGGCAGAGGTGAATCAACACCCACATTTCACTAATCATTGTATTCGGTCCCACGTAATTGGGGGCGAGCCTATTGCCGTTTTCCAGGTACTATTGTTGCATCTGAGGCGGAGTCTGGGCTGTATATATCTGTCTGATGTTAAACAGCCCTATCCCTTAGTCGCTTTGTACGACACCGCATGGGAAGAGATTAGATGGTCGAAATTCTACTCTGCCAGTAACCACGCGGCATAAGTATTATAATTTATGGTACTTAACTGTGGTATTATTAATGGGACAATATAATTAGTGACATAAATATACCCGTGTATACTTATGTATCATAAATAGTGTTTTCTTACAGTAAAAGTATTTTCTTCATCTCTTGCCAATATAACCCTCATTTCAAACATCAAATAAGAAAAAAATCTTATTCTATTGTACTTCAGGAAAAAAAGGACCGGCTTCCCACTGGTAGTGCACAAATTGGGCTTCTACTATCTCGTTCAACGGCTTTAACCATTATGTCACTGCCTTTAACTCTAGTCATAGCTTTAAAACAAATTAGTTTATCTACTGACATTAGAATAGAGACCATAAACAACGTGTGATTCTGATCAGGGACTTATACACATGTCGAATTTACACGTTACAGCGCTATCGTGCACGTAAAGCGCATCAGGGGGGCTATTATCAACAATAGTAGGCTGTGGCACCTTTTACAGAGTCAGTCCTGGCCTAATACGTGCTAGCTATTGTGTGGAGCGCATCTTTGAGCTAACAAGGCACCGCTTAATACAAAATATACTCTACTGGTGTAATGTTTTTCGTAAATGTGAGACAGAATTCATGACTGTACAAAGTGGTGTGAAAATTCTGGCCTGGCATCTGAGGGTATCATCTCGTAACTCTGAGTCCGCATACTCTTTCTCTGTATTTGGTTTTAGGTTTGTTAGGCGTGTACGGAAGCGACTGTAATTTGATACAATACAATACAATATTATTTACTGTACATCATAAAAAAATACACAAAAAAGTTACATTTTACAATTTTTCTATGCCAAAAGTTGCAGTTTCACTCTTTTTCTGTATTTGTCTTAGCATTGGTCTGGTCGTGCCTCGGAGAGCACGTTAAACCATACGATCGGTCTCGGTTGCCATACGATCTATGGCAGTCGTTATGGGTACTTGAAAGTGGAACCTTAAAAAAGTCCAACAACGGTTTAACTGCAATTCTTCGATATCACTTTTGGCTTGTGGAGGTCAGATAGCATCAAGGATAATATCGAAGTTCAGCCAAATCCGCAGTTATACTGGTGAAGCGGACCCCAGATTCCGAGGTGAAAGCTTTGGATGTTACTGGGATTAACGCTAAGATGATGAAGAAGTGGCAATTCCTATAACTAGATTCCTGACAGCCTCCTTACGCAGATATGGTAGAGACAAGCATATCAGAGCCTCACCCGTCGATCAGTTGGTCTAAAAGAACTTGGTAGGCCTCTGTGGCAGTTCATATTACCAGATTACTGCCGGCTTCCCTTTGCAGAGATGGTAGTAAGAGATGTTTTGATAAACTAGATCGAGGTAAACACATTTTTCTACCGCCTTCTCCTTTGATAATATCTCCTTTGGTCACTGGTAATCCTAATACAGCCATTGCAAACGAACATGGGAAAAAAAACATTCTTCTAATACAATACAGTGACAATGAATGTTGGTTAGTTGTTTAAAAAGACATAAGTACAAATCAACAGCCTCATAAATTTTATTTGTACATATAATTCATAGACAAACAAACCTTTCATAGGCCATTACATAAAGATTTATCACGTCATTGCAAAACTGTACCATCAAAGAGAAAGCTCCAATCAAATTATTAATGTTAGAACGACATGTACCATTGTGGCCGTACCGTACTGTACCACAGGCGTACTAGTGACGTGCCTTTGTATGTTCAACGGTATTAATGAATTGCCCGCCAATGCATCATCGAACAATGGCGGAGACTTCGAGACTCTTTGTCACACGAACCGCTCTATAATTAAGTTAACAAAGTTAGAAGATTTATGGTGGAAAAGTTGAGTGAACTGTGATGAGGTCGTTTGGACTTTTGAGTGTGTGAAGATTTTTTTCGAGGCTTAGATGCGTTTGAAGAATTCTATGCTAACTAGGCCCGATGTCAGGAACAAAAGATTTTTGACACTGACGTTTGGTTGATCCACCTAAATTTAGTTGTCACTTGTAGAGGCACGAAAATTCTTATTGATATTTACCAGTACCATTATGCAATTAGTCGGTTCAACCCTCTTAGACAAGTCGTTTGACAAATAGAATGACAAATGTTTGAGGATTGACGTTTGTGACAGTTGTCAACGTATGTCATAAACGTCAAATCCCATACATTCGTCAATCTATTCTGCAATACGCTGGTCGATTTGCGTGAATGAGGTAATGTTGCCAGCCATTTGGGAACTTTACCAGTCGACATCAATGGGAAGGAATTTTTCGACGCCTGAAACTTTTAAATCCTCTTTTATTTCCTTGTAAATATTAGGTGCTTTTTCTTTATTTACTTTTCGTTCAATATTTAAAAATCTAAATTTAACTTTCAGTAAGCGGTACTTAACAGTTATAATAATTGGTTTTAATATGTTGTATTGTTAAGTCAACCGCTGTAATTAAAAGCCTTTTTGATACACTCATTAAAATGTTCATACGTTTACCGTTTCCGTAAATAGCATGTTTGATTAAACATTTAAATATTCTTCACCGTATCTAATATTTCACAGAAGGCACGAAAGATTGTTGTACAGTACATGAGACCTTAAATTTGATCCCGAGTCAGGTAAGGTGTCAGTGTATATTTTTCAAAAATGCAAAAAGTTATTACTGCTGATTCCTCTTCATCGTTGCGATAATTCCAGTCGCCTCCAAAGATCTAACCTCGGAGTCCGGGGTCCGCGTTTTAAAATCTAACTACGTATTTCGGCTAAACTTTGATATTTTCTGTGAAGCGACTGCCATTTGTCTTCTGCAACCCATTGGCAATTTCGATGTATTACAGTTAAACCGGTTGTTAACGATTTAGGGCTTCGCCAATACTCTTCCAACTACCCTTAACGACTTCTCAGATCTTCAGATCTCTTTATATGTCGAGGTAAGAGACTCTTAATATGTAAGAGTACTAAATTGTTAATAATGTTTCCACTCCAAAATACTGGTACAGTTTTCTTGATGATCCAATAAAGTTTAAATGGAGTCCAATCTCGATCTTAAATTAAGAAGTAATCCGGTATCAGAACTGGTTCACTTAAAACCTATAAGTTACAACAGTCTTATTTTGCATTACGATTTCAGGGCTGCTAACGAGCAGGTTTTTAATTTTATAATGACTAAATTATTTAAACAAGCAAAAAACTTTTATTCACCTTTCTTTTTCACACATGGGTTTACTAATACTTATTGTCTGGGTTCTTTAAGCAGGCCCTGAAACAGAGTTAGAGTTCCTTTCTTTTTACCTTTACTTTTTGGACTTCAAATAAATTTTCTGCCTGAAAACCTCCGCCAGATTCACGTCTATCAATCAATGCTGCCGGCTTGCAAGAGAAGTTGCCTTGGGCTCTGAAAAGCGGAGCCCCAAAATACCTAACGGTGATTTCTTTTTTAAAATGAATTCGAAATAATATAATGCGTCTGAAATTATTTTTTTTTTTTGCAAAAATTACAATGTAACATTATACCCTGAGAATAAATGTTTGACATTTAAGTTGATCGTGAAATTAATAGCTAATTGTTCCTGTGAATATGCATGCTATATGCAAAACAGATGTAATCTATTAGTATTTACAAAAATTGTGCAGCAATATCCTGACCGCAAAAAAATATCTCAATCGGAAATCGCAACTAACGGTAAATGTTAAGTAGGTACAACCCTAAAATTTAATGACAATATGGCGACAAACGGGAACATATTAATTTCAATTAACGGTGAAAACGTATAAAAAAATTATACTCATAACTTATCACCTTATTCGGCGCTTGCGCAGAAAGTCGTAAGATCTGCAGTTCTACCATGAAACACACTTCTGAATTTGCGGACCGAAGTTTCGGGCAAAAATATCTTTACTACTGCAATCGGGAAGAAAGACGGCACTCGACGCTTTGTTTGTACTTAATGTCGAAAGAAATCTGAAGCAACTTATGATGATGGTACGATCGTCATTGACATTTAAATTTAATTGATATGACTTAAGGTCTATTTTCACATGTCACATAAAAATTAATACTACAAACTAATACATCTTTCGTTCGAGTTTCGCGTAGGCACGAAATTTCGTACATGCATTTCATGGTAGTCCTCTACTTTCTTCAGCAAATATTCGCTAAGTTACTTTATTGTTTCGAAGAAAACCATCACTTGCTTTAATGGTTTATTGGCAATGCCATATAATGGAGAAACTATTAACTGTCTACACTGAGACTTGATCGTCCACGCCCGGAGCGCGCACATTATTTTAGACTCCAACATAAAACCCTGCAATTGAAAAGATTATATAATAGGTACTATTGTTTAAAGGGTTTAGTCGGATCATTGATTTGGTTCGGATATCTGGTTTTATCTTTAAAATAAAGTAAGAGAGAAAGAAAGAAAACTATTTACTACATTATGTATTTCTAGACAAGCTCTGTTGAATTGTTTTAGAAAAAAAACATGTGTCACGGTTTTTAGGTAAGGCGCGAATGAATTTGAAATTGGAACGGGACGACGAAAATGAATATTTTGACATTTCTATAGCCAAAGAGCGCCATTTTGTAATTTCATCTTTATGACAGCTTTAAAAAGTAGCATATTGTTGATGGTACGTTAGTGTTCTGTCGCGATACTCATTTTTTTTCGTACCACCAGCTTGCTAGTAACATAGAAATCACTGATATCGGCTCCGTTTTCAATTTTCAACTGAGACAACGTCCAGACTCCATTACGGGTGGTCTCTTCATCCCATTCCAAAATTCCCTTTTCTCCTACTTAACGTCAAAAGCCGACATCACAGTACGGTACTGTCTACCCCATATTGAGAAAAGCATGGCTACATATTAATTAACTTAAATAACAGTAACACATTACGAGTTGGAAGTTATCGAGGACCACATGCGCGCGCGCAACGAACGAGACGTTTAAATAAATTACCTCCAATCTATCTGCGTTTTTTTGTATCGAGACACTGAACCTGTATTGAAATTAAAAAGAAACTATAGTTATTAATTATTGGTTATCTAGTTGATTAAGCGTCCAGAAATAATAACTAAACGAGTTATTTTTAATAACGAAGAATTATTTCCCTATTTGGACAATTATGGAGAATTTCGTGTAATCGAGATGATTTGATTGGTTGTTACTGTGATAACGAAAACGTATGGTCTAGTTGATGGTAAGCGGTCACTGTGGATAACGAAAGTTTGTAGCATAAGGAAAAAAGGAGGAATAAAGGGAAAATGAAGGTATGTAGGACTCTGTTCAACCGAACAAACTACATACTTACTTACTGCCAATTAAACGCACTCACGTTAAAATTATATAAGCGACTACAATATGGGGGTTTTCGAGAAGGGCATTCGAAGATAATGTCGGCAGCACGAGTGTGACGTACCTGGTGTTGCGCAAATCCATAGGCCACAATAACCACTTTTCATCAGTTTGACCGTATGCTCGTCTGCCGCCTAAATGATAAAAAACTAAGTATCTCAAATATGATAAAAAACCCATCACTTCCTTCTATTTTAAACAAACGTTTAGGCAAATAGCAGGCAATTGGTACCAACTAGCAAATAAATAAATGTACTCTTAATTGCACCTATACCAGCAGCTGAAGACGCTCACATAGGACAAGACATACACAAGCCAAAGTGTCGCCAGTTCATTACTCAGGTGAGGAAGTAAATTATTGGCCCATATATCAGCAAACCCACGCATAGTCAAGCAAACATTTGCGTGTTGGTTCCAGTACACTGGTCATACAAATGTTTGCTGATTGGTGTAGTGTTTATTTGTTGGAACTTGGAACCAATATTTGGTATGCTAAGAATTGGTGAATCGAAGTAAAATGGGGAGAAGTTGTTTCTCACACTTTTTGTATTTGCTTTTAAATATTTTTCTTTATTGTTTCCTTAATTGTGACATTATTAGTTGCAGAATTACTCGTGGATGTAGTTGGTAAACAAAAGCAGTAAAAATGTATTTTAGTATTTATTATCAGATTATTTTCTCACAAACTTTTCCTGACTTGCTAAACTGGCGGTAAATCTAAATGCTACAATTTACAGCCAGATACGCAAAGCAAAAGGTAATCCTGCAAGACATAAGTGTTATCTTGTGGCAGTTGTGACAGTTGGATGTGTATCTAACAGTGCGTATGTATGACAGTTTGTGTAACAGTGACAGTTTGAATTTGGAAGTTACTAAAGCTATTTCCGGACAGTAAATACATGATTTTGAATACATGTTTACCTCTGGTAGTCACACCGAAGTTATAGGAGACCTTACCTCGGACGAATTGATACTGAGATAATTCCCTAGTCGTTTTAATGAATATGTTTTGTTAATGCAAATGGAAGTTTCAAATAACATTCTAAGCTCACGGTTGCTACTACGCATGTTACATATTCATTTATTTAATATAAATAGTATTAAGTCCTCATTTAGTATCTAACTACACACGCAACACAACTGACTATGTTAATTGGGAAGATACATGAATTCTATCGATACTCCATACATCCAAATCCAGTCAGGCATTTAAAAAATACGATGGAATAAACTAAAAACCATACACTCCTTTTTTGGCAGTCGCGTAAAATTTAAGATGTATAAGTATACCAAATTAATTCGTTACCTTACTGTATTCTATCCGATATCTATAACACCGGCGATGTTCCAAATGGCGATATTATATCTGCAGTCTTACTTCTATAAACTAACAGATATCAAGTATAAATACATTTCCTGCAGGTCTAGAATACTGAATGTAAATTTAAGTCTGTATATTCTATGAAATAGTGCTGAGATAGTTTACGAATGTGAGATTTCTCAAACAGTATGGCCGACAAATCGTAATGGTGCTCGGACATAAACTATGGCCAGTTTGCTGGCCCGGGGCTCCTGCGGCGCTACACGACATCGCGATTACGGCTACAAGCCCCTCGAGTGATCCTCACCGTGTAATGGTATCCGCAGATACTAGGTTTTAAAGCTGTATAATCTGTATACGGAACCCCAGGGTTAGTACTTGTTCGAGCAATTTTGTGTTGTAATGTCTTGTATTACGGTTAAACAGTACAGAAATCCAATGATTTTCTTAAAACTTGAAAATCAATTCATTTTTACTATTACCTCAATACCGCATTAAAATTTAGTCCACATTCGGCCAACTTTCGCCATCTTCTAAACTCATCCCACTTCTGGTTCAATGCTGACACGTGAATGCTTTACCCGCCAGCCCGAAGCCGGTTTAAACGCGTCGCTGGCATAATAGTACTCTAATGGGCCCTATTAAATCGAAGCATAAATCCTTCCGTAGAATAGAACTATTAATCAGGCAGGCTTGAGTTACAATAGCCGACGATTTTACATCAAGATTTAAATAGTTAAAAAGACCATTTGGAAATGTTTGAGGCGGGTAAGACGGTAACAGAGATATTTCTCTAAGTGCTAGCTTGCTAACTTGAGTAGGTTATTTCACGCGAATTTAATTAATGATAGTAATTGCAAATGGAACTAGTCAGGTTTATTCAAGAAATGTGATTGAAATAAAGAATAGTAAAAGAGTGGTAAAATTGACATTTTCATTTTATCATCTGTATTATTTTTGGTCATTCATTCATTCATATTTCGTACAAGTTTACAAATAACTACTGTCAGGTTTACGGCTCGTCCTGTATAAGGTCTATACTAAATAATGTGTGATATACTAGCGTTTCCATCGTTGTCCGGCGTGGGAGACGCCGAGGCGGGAGCTTGTGGCGGCCCTGGGAGTGAGGGTTCTCACGCTCTCCACCTTGCTCGCGGCGATGGTTCGCTGCGCGGATGCGTGGGCGGCCGGCGCCTCCTTCTGCGAGCAAGTAATGCTCGTGAAGGAGGAGGCGGGGCGGGAGCGGCAGCGGGAGCGACGAAGGATCGCCAGACAAGCTGCCCGCGCACGAAGGCAACTCGGGCGTCGGAGGTCGATGAACGACCTCCGCCCCCCATGAGCGCCGGCCTGGGGGTGACAGGTGAAGCCGCCTGTCACCCTTGCAGAAGCAGGCCGAGGC
Source organism: Eilema griseolum (assembly GCA_963662185.1). Taxonomy (NCBI): domain Eukaryota; kingdom Metazoa; phylum Arthropoda; class Insecta; order Lepidoptera; family Erebidae; genus Eilema; species Eilema griseolum. The sequence continues at coordinate 4,713,672 of OY759232.1, forward strand.
AGTGGCGCGCGTGGCGCGCCTCCCCGTTTCCGGGGACGAGTTGGGGACTCTGTGGTCCCCACACCCGAGAAGAGGGCCAGATCGTGAGAGATGGCCCTGGGTCGGCCGGGGTGCGAGGGATATGCCTGTCAACCTCACCTTCGGCAACCGAAACGACCCACAGGCGGCGTGCGTTTTAGTCGGTTCGAGTCCGACATAACCTCCTCCACCGGCTCCGGTGGGGAGGTATCCGTGGGGATTTTTCGCACGTAAAAAAAAAAAAAAAAAAAAGCGTTTCGATCGTGTTGAATTTGCACGGGAATTCGATCATTTCGATTTTACCCCCTTATGGGGTGAAATTTTCAAATAATATTACCTTAATGGATTCTTACAACAGTAATAACATAAAAGGCGTTACCCAAATTTTTATTATAGCCTAAATAAAGTACTGCACTTTATGTTCTGCATTGACGAATCAATTAGGGGGTGTCAAGATAAGTAATTAAATGCAATTACTTCCTGAAGAACGAATAAAAAGTTACCAACATAAAAAAGGCATTGAAGTGCGTACTGTGCGTTAGCTAGTATTATATAAATACCAATTTTATCGACAAGATAGACCAATTACAATGAGCTGAGTGTACTCGGTAATTAAGTGCGTTTGATTGAGGTCGTGCAGGCGGTGCCGGGTGATCGAACTTGTTAATTGCTATAAACAACTCGTAGTCAAAGAAGCCGCGCATACAAATGTCAGGGTTAGCAGTGTTTGATTATGTGCATGCATGTCATGCATATGTAAGACTATTTTTTTTTTTTAAATTAAATGAGATGGTGTCCCTGCGTGCGACAACTAGGTTGAGAATCCAGGGTTGATTCCCGGGTCTAGTTATATGTTAATGGATTATATATGGACATTCTGAACAGCATAATAGTGTAATAATAGCATCCGGGGAAAACCCTTATTATACGAGACATTGAATTTATAGTTATGTCCTGCGTCTTTGGGAATAAACAGACCTATTACATATAAAAATAAATATGAAATTTGATTGACCTTGAGTAACATATACCTAAATAACTTCAAAAGTATTGTAAACGCAGGCATGGTATATTGGAGAGGGTCACTTTTTATAAACGCTGATAACAGCTTTTTGTTTAGTAGAAATCAAACATATTCCATAAACTGGCAACCCTAGCATAAGACAAGGTGATCGCAATAATTTTGATTAGACACGCGGAATATAAAGCAATGATGAGTTCTTTGGTAGTGATCTATAAATTGGATCTTCGTTACTCTTTACTTTCCTCCTCAGCTTTAAAATGCACATAAAAACAGAAACGACATTCCCATTCAAATATAGTATTGACGATGAAGTAGGACTCAAAATTACTTAGAAACTTCGAAAGATTTCTGTAGGAATGAGCAATAAACCACCAAGTAGTTTTAGGGTAACTTATGTTTATAACGATCCGAGTAATCACGGAGAAAGAATACAAGTATCACCACACCACCCCGTCTCATCCGAAGGGTGTCGTAAGAGACGACTAACGGAAAAATATGCGGACAATTTCACTGCGAGAAAAGGAAAACTCGAAAAAAAACGCCTGTACCAACCCGTTTGGCCAGCGTGGAAACTGTAGACCAAAGCCTGCCCACATCGCGAGAGGCCTTCGTCCAGCAGTAGATCAATAGGCTAACTAATTAATATCTTTTGAAAAATGATTTTTGGACGACTTACACCATATTCACTCCTTAGCTTAATCAGGTAAAATAATTGTTGATTGGTTCCGATGTAAAAACGACAGTCTAAAAAACTTAACCTTCCTTAATGCCTCACTTTTTCAATTTACGGGAAACGATAGGTACTTTTCCGTAGAACGAATTGAAATCATTATTTTCATTGCTACCATTTATAAGGAAACTATCCCTTAACCGGTGATGCCCAGTTCCGTAACTAATTTAATCGGACAACAACACTCTAATGCCGCACAATTATGAGTACGTAATTAATATTTAACAGTAATAACATTGCGTACCTATTTGCCTACGAAAATAAGGAGCCAGTACGCGTGTTTACACAGAGAATTTTCTCACAGATTATGAATATTTATATACAGATCATAAATAAACATTACACGCTACCGTAGTTTTATATCAATGGTATTTTTTATCTGTCTACTGAAGCCACACTCACATTAACCCTTTGTTGGTAACGTATGAAGGGTTAATAGAATATTAAAGGAATTTTAAAATTTTAAATGACCTTGATTTTTATTTCTTATAAAGCTTATTAAGTAACCTCACATGGTTATTATATTCAATTTTAGCAGTAAAAATAGCATCAGTTGTTTTACTATTTTACTATATACCACTATTTTTTTATATACCACTTAGGTGCCTGACAAGCACATGGCCCACCTGATGGAAAGTGGTTGTCATGGCCTATGGACGTGTGTAACACCAGAGGAGTCACACTCGCGCTGCCGACCCTGTAAGCACAGAGTTTCTATGACTTCAGTGTAGAAGACAAAGCAGGACAAGCCTTTAGTCTTTCCACTGACAGCACCAACTCTCCAGTGAGCTCTGGCTACCCTACTCACCGCTGGGAAAACAACACAAAGTTATTATGACCGCGGTTTTCTGTAGGGCGGAGGTACTTCCCCAGTTGGACTGCTGTTTTGGAAGGAAATACCGCCGTGTCCTACCTCCTACCACTCCTAACTATACCAACACATGGTCTTTTTATACCAGCAGATTGGAAAGCGTCACCGTAACCTTCAACTGTTACTTTTGAGTGTGTTTTCTGATACAAACGCCAGACACCATGTCACAACTTTAAAAAAAAACTAAGATAAAGGACTGACGTGTCTCAAAAAATCAACATTCTCACGTTGCTATAAGTATAATACGCAGTATTGACCTCACCCTGATCATTATCTCTAATGGCCACATGACAGCAACCAGTGCGGCCTTCATTTAATAGCGGCCGCACATTAAGTCCACCACGTTAATAGTTTGGACATAATTCCGCCTTTATTGCCGCTGAATCAAGGTGACAGTATTGAATACATATGCATAATATTAGATGTCGCCATTTTTTAACATTCTGTACCGTTAGATGGTGTTTCTATGAGACGATAACCGAGGTAGCCTAGTGGAAAGAACCGCGGTAGCCTAGTGGTATAGGTAATGGACTGCTGAGACGAGGTTTCGGGTTCGATCCCAGGTTTTACCATGGCACCCACCAATGACTTTTCGATGCTTTTCGATGTTATGTGTGTATTTATCGCAGGTTTATAAGTGCCCGGTTAATGGCAATAGGCTCGCCACCTATTACATTGGGACCTGAACATAAACTGGCGAAATGTGGGTGCTAGCACCTCTACCTACCCCTTCAGGGATATAGGCGTGAGTTTATGTTATGTTATGGTTTTTCTCTAGGCTTAGGCTCAACTGACTTCATCATTATAAATATGATCTTTACATAATTCCCGGTTGCATCCAAACCTTTAACGTCACAGGTCGCTTTACTGATTGATTATTTCTCTACGCGCGGTCTTCGGTATTTCAGCCAGTGCGACTACTAAAACAGCCTTTCCATGAGCTGCGATTACACGGACGCGTGTGTCATATCAACTACGCATATTAGAATGGGGATTGTCCACGGTAAGTGTTGTCACACGTTTCTGCCACTTCTTCTGTTAGGGATACTGGGATAGACAGCAGTCTATACTTATATTACTTAAGAAATGGTGACCCCGGTAGGTACCAGGGCATTTAGTACGCAGTATAGCTAACCATTTTTTGTTGGATGGGTAAAAATGTCGTATATATCGGTAACGTCGTGTATTGATAACCCTACGGAACCATTTTCGCGATGTCGAGCGTGCGGAAACCGTTTTGTAAAAATGTATTGGTAAAGGGAAATCATGATGGCGGAAGTTCGTATCAGTAACTTAAATCATTATTGGAGCAAAGGTCAGGAGATAGCTGTGATTCTGTGACAGTAATTACCATAGACGCGATATTAAACTAATAAATTTTACATTGGACAAGTTTGAATTGATTTTTGACCTTTACAGAAAGTAGGTATGTCGGTGATAAAGGAAAGCATATATCTTGAACTAATTAGCCTTACATATATAAGGTTATAATAAAATTTACATTTTAATGATAAATAGCGCAAGCCCATTGGCTGAAATCCTACCGTTACTGATCTGTTCAAATTTTAAAATTCGATAAAGGCGCGATTCACGTTTGGGGTGCGATTCAACGCTAAACCTCAGCAATAGCTCAGTACCTGGAACAAAAAAAAAAGAAATTAGTTGATAATCAGAGCTAAGTTTCCGAAGTTTTCGCTTAGCAATATTATTTTTTTTATATTCCACAAATATTTTATACATATATGGCTGACGTGGTTTCCGGCAGAGTAGAATTTAAACCACCCCATCTCTTCCCATGCGTTATCGTACTTACAAGGTGACTAAGGGATAGGGTTGTTAAACATCAGACAAATATATACAGCTCAGACAGCCCCCCAGATGCATGCATGAAGACGGCAATAGGCTCACCCCTTATTACGTGGGACCGAATTCAATGATTGGTGAAACGAAGGTGTGATTACATGCATGTATGGCAGATTCATATCAAGAAAACGAATCTTTTATAGAATATAATATAGGTGTAAGTGCTAAAATCGTTCGGATTACTGATTTACGCGCGCGAGTGCGCAAGCCTCGCTTGCTTGTTACGCGCACAGATGCGCGTGCGTTCCCACCGTGCTCCCCAATAAAAACACAAGTGCACCACATCTGGCGACCAGCCTCATATGTGGAGTAATGATTGATTTTTTCGAATTTTTACATACGTGCACAAGCTTTTTATGAATAAATATCCTAAATAGCTGGATTAAAAATCAGAGAGCTAACATTACTGAAAGTTACGTTTTTTTTCGTGTGGAAGACTACGGTGTTTCTGCGTGTCTGTATCAAGAAAAAATGCCATGTCAAAATTCATAATATTTTTTATACATCGGAAATACTGTATACGTGATGATTCGATTTATCCATCAAAACTAATCTAATGTGATATCGTAGTTAGTTTATTCTCGAGTGTAATGCACATTTAACAAGACATTCATGTCGTATTTAAAAAAGAAAAAAAAAAGAAAAATTAATTTACAAAACAGTTTCAGAAACTAACCAAATAATGTTTTTTAACAAATTTTATGCCCATTTACGCGTCTCGATAATATATTTTCATGCCTAAAACAAAAACACATAGATCTTGGAATAATATTAATAAAATTTTAACAACATTACATTTTCCACATACAACATAAAAACTTTGTCCATAATTGTTATAGCTCCTCTTGTATGTGAATTCTCACGAGTATGTTAAATATAAATAGTTAATTAAGGACGGATAAGAAGTAGCACATTAATTTTGAGAATTTTATAGCTAGCTTCGTATCATCGGATGCGGCGCGAGCGCCACATGAGCTGCGCAGGAGTCGATTTATTTATTATTCAATTAGCCTATTCAATATATAAAATAATCCACTGCTGACATGGGCCTCTCCCAATGTTGGGAGACTTTGGCCTACTGTTTCCACACTGGCCTGATAGGTAGGTACAGGGTCTTGTTTCGAGTTTTCCTTCTCTCGCAGTGATGTCGTCTGCGTATTCTTCCGTTAGTCGCCTCTTACGACACTCGGAACATGAGATGGAGTGATTTAATTACTAGATACTATCGTGAGCCGATTTAAATACCATGTGTAATTTAAGTAGGTACCTACTTAAATTACACATGGTACTTACTAAATTGAATTATTATAACTTGTCCTGGTGTATCTTTATTTGAGTTTAAGTGTTGTACCTCTGCCTACTCCTTAATAAAATGTATTCTCAACAAGCTATCGTAATGTAAGTACTTATTGGTTGCCATTGTGTTATGACGTCATAAAGTATAAAGTACCACTTTGTTCCCGCGCTTCCGTTACACGACAGGTAGTGCGCTTAGCAATCGATGGGGCCGATTCAAAAAAAAATTGAATTGTTTGTTTTCAATATTTTATGTAAATATTATCACAAAAATGTAAACATCTGTTGGTCCGTTTTCTGTACTAACCTCAGTTTGTGATAATGGTTGTTCAGTTTCTTTATTAAGTCCTGTCACATGTAAGAATAATGATTAGATAGATATCAAAATGCTTATAAAATTACGTCATAAGTCGATTAAACCAGGTACATACCGAAGACAAATCTTATTTTTTTTTAAATGTGTTCTGAAATTTGAACAATATTTTTGTTCAAATATCAAACCAAATAGAACATTTGACATAAATTCAAAATTCATATCTACAGATGCGGGTACTTTTTTAAAATATCAGAATAGAATATAATCGTTAGTGCATTCATCAAAAAAGTTTGAATTATATATAACTGCAAATCTTGTTCCATTAAATCCTAACCACAGACCGTTGGCACAATGAAAACAATCAGTTTAATAACACAACTAAATACGGCCATTTTGACAGACAATACGTCAGAACTAAAAGGTCATACGTATACCGTGTAATATGGTTTTTTGTCGGTCTTTTGTGTTACATTTTTATGTGTCTGTCGAAAAAAGCAACAAAAGAAAATAAAACGTTAGAAAAAACGTTTGTATTCGAACACGTGGCTCTCGAAAACTGATCGAATAAAATGGGCTTTTTCGAACGATATTGGTTTGGGTTGTATAATAAATATAACTCAATTCAATTTACGAAGCTTACTACTGCCCACTTTAATAATTTAACAATTATTTAGTTCATACAAAACTGGTCTTTTCGAAATGGACGTAAAATCTTATCTGCTTTATAGAAGGTAATTTTGTTCCTATTTCGCAAAGCTTAAGTGCAAAATTGTGTTTATTCAAAAGCCCTTAAAATATATATAGGGTACCTAATCACACTAAACCCTAAATAAAATACATATGTCGAGTAAAGCATTGAATTGACTAAAAAACTTGCAGCTTCCATCTAAGTTCATCACCAAAATATTAAACTATAACATCTTAAAAATACAATATCTTAAAAACATTACAAAAATCGATACATTTCCAACGCGCGCGCAGCTACGATGACCGGATGATAGATATGCACTAGTGTACGAAAGAGACAACATGTGCCAGACGCACGTGTTAAAGAGAGAGGTAGACACAAGTAGCGTACGTTGGTTGCAGCTGCCGTCGACGTCACCAGCTAGGGAGTAATGAGAACCGCTCAACCGTAGACACGAGGATAAAAACATGATCGTATGCCGTCTTTGGACACTTTCTGATGTGCCGAACTGGCAAGCATCTCGACAATACAGACTATTTTTTTTCTTTTATGCTCTTTAAATATCCTTTTATCATATGAATTACAGATTTACCTTAAGTTTCTATAGATCCAACTCATATATGTAAGTCTGTTCTGTTAGGACTGAGATTAGATCGACACTGAATTTTGAACATATAGGGCCTGCAGAAAAGTGTTAATAAATAGGATATAGATCAAATAAACTTCCATTAGCTATCAATGTATCTATCTATCTGATATACAAACGAATACAATAGATAATTAAACAAAGGCTTACTGAAGTCATGTCTAACACAATACAACATCTAAGTTCCACATGCGCGTGCGACTGTGCTCGCATCCACAAACAATTGCTTGGCCAGGGGCGCTCGTGACGCCTAAAAGATAAGGTAGCACAATAAATAAGCCCTAATTACTTCCTATTTTACATTGGGAATTTCGAATTTTCATTGCCAATTAGACCAAACAATGAGCTTTCTGTACTGTACCTACTTTATATCTTGGTTGTTAGATTAGGTAAACATTGTTTAGCAATTTATGTTTGAACGAATGCCCTTATCTAAACATTTAATATAGCTGAAAGTTCTTGAAGAAGATTTATAAAACTTTTTAACATAATGCTACACCAACTGAGGAACTAAGTGAAAAATATCAGAAAAACGCGGGGAACCGATGAAATATTATTTATGTCGAAATAGATCCGAAATTATTTGGAAGCAATCCCATTTCCTTTGAATTAAATATCAGGTGAATCCACGGAGCATAGCTAGATAATAATACAAAATCATTTGACATCAAAGTGTCTTGAAGGAAATCAGAAGGTTATATTGTTGCAATGAGATGTGAATCGAGAAATGGCGATGAGAAAATTTATTCAGCCCACAATAAGATATTATTATGGGCAGACCTGAGTCATTACTTACCTCACAATACGGTCTATCATCGGAATGGAATCGTTGAGAGCCGTTATTGGAAGGGTTTGGTACAAGGTTCGATCTTTAGCGAGGACTTTGGTATATATTTTCATCTAAAGCTGAATTAGTTTTGGTGAGTTTTTATTATCTGTACGTTTTTGGTGCTTTCAGTTTTATTTCAAAACTTGTCCCTGGGAACCTATTTCAAAGATAGTCTTTATGTTATCCCCCCAGACTATAATACAATCTATCCCCTAACCCTGTTCCAAATTTCATTCAGATCTATACAGCCGTTTGAGCGTTATAGAGTTACAAAACTTTTTACATTTATAATATTAGTAGTGGTGACGCGTGGCCCAACGTGCGCGAGTGGACTGTATTGCGGAGAAGCAGATAACTGTTCTATTGACACTTTACACACAAAACAAGACAGGTGGCCGGGCTGCCGCGGATTCGATCCAGGCAGTGAATGCAGCCCGAGAAATTAGGAGAGGATGCACTAACCTTCACGACCCACGTGTTTTTCATCGCAGCCGGTACACGGATCTTCTCTTCCTTGCTCAGGAGCTGCCGTCAGCGTCACTAGATCCCTTGAGGAACACACGAGAGGCACCATCCGATCGGTAAAGGTCTATTAGGCGGTTAAAATACAACAAATATTATTCATTTCTGAGAGACGCGCTCGCGATCCGTCCCTACGCTGGCTAGTTCAAAGCGGGAGTGGCCGTCCACATCTCACACAATGGCGGACGGAAGCTACAGCTAGCCCTACTCTATGGTTAGTGCGGAGGGGGAGACGGATCTAAAAGGAGTGTGTTTCTATGTCAAAAAATACAGTTTCCACATCGGCGCAACCATTCCCCCCGGCTTGAAGGGTTACCTTCGAAACGAAAAATGTGGAACAAAACTAATGTCTAATCTAAATCTAGGTTTGCGAAATAACAACTAAAATATAAACATAGATTGGAACTCGTGCCTACTGCTGGCTAGGCAGAGGGCAGAGGCGAACAACCGGGCGCAGATACGATCCGGTTGCAGTTTTAACCCGTACAACACGAGTTATCCCGCGGGCATCGGGAAAAATTTCCTCTACTACTCCTAGAGGCCAATGTAAAGGAGGCGCATTCTCAGTCATAAGGACTACCACCGTACCTACAGTAATTGGGTTGGATGGAGTATTCCATTTTTGACGTGACTGCAGCGTGTGCAAATAATCGGTTCTCCAACGATTCCAAAACGATTGGACCATCTTATCTAAAAGAGCGTGACGAGTTAGGAGGTGTATTCTATCGTCATCAACATCTATTGCGGGCAAATATTTTAAAGGAGTCATATTTAAGAAGTGAGCTGGCGTCAGCGCTAACGGCTCTGACGGATCGCTAGATAGAGTCCGACACAGCGGACGCGTGTTCATCACCGCCTCTACTTGCGCGAGTACGGTACTCAACTCCTCGAACGAGAGAATCTGTTCGCCTATGACGCGAAACAGATGCGACTTAAGGCTTTTAATATTCGCTTCCCAATTACCACCAAAATGACTAGCTGCAGGCGTGTTAAAGTACCATTCAATGCGATTTTCGGCTAAGATGTGAGCGAATTCACTTTGGTAGTACTTAGACCGTAAGAATGTGTGCAATTCCGAAATACTACGTCGGGCCCCTACATAGTTTGTACCGTTGTCCGAATACATGCGCTTAACCGGACCCCGACGCGACAAAAAACGTTTAAAAGCGGACATAAAATTTGGCGTACTTAAATCACCGGTCAACTCTATATGAACCGCGCGAGTTGTCATACAAATGAACAAACAAACATAAGCTTTCGTGGAGCGAATGCCACGACCACGAGCAATGGTGACCTTGAAAGGCCCAGCAAAGTCTGTGCCGGTGTGTACGAAAGGTTTTGCGGATTGAACAACACGACAAGAGCGATGATCGGCCATTTCAGGCGCGATAAAACGCGGGCGGAGTTTAAAACAAGGTACACATCTGTGTACTCTAGCGCGAATCAAATTACGAGCGGAAATTATCCAGTATTTCTGTCTCAAAATAGACATTAACAAATCGGGACCAGCGTGACAATTCACCTTGTGATGATAATCTACTAACAAATCTAATACGTGGTCCTTACGCGGGAGAATTACTGGGTGCCTTTGTTCAAATCCTAAACCTGAATTTCTCAAACGACCACCTACTCGAATGAGTCCATCTTCCAAAAATGGTTTCAAGTGTCGGAAAGAACGACTACAAGGTTTGTTAAATTCTAAATTTTTAAATTCAGAAGCAAAATAACACTTCTGCAATTCGCGAAGTATGATCAATTCAGCCTTATCTAAATCAGCGGCGGTTATATGACCGCGTGTAGATAAAATTCTCAAAAATCGGCCTACATAAACAACACAACGCAACAGTCTCGACCAAGACGAGACGCGATTAGCCAACAACAAAACCAGGGACTCTTCACGCGGGACCGACACCACAAGCGAGTGCTTCTTTTCCTCGGGTGGTTCGGAAACCGTAGTGGGATTGAATTGACTAACTGGCCACTTATCTAACGCGGCATGAATCCAGGACGGTCCACTAAACCATAACGGGTGATCTAATATTTGCGAAGGAAGCAGTCCACGAGAGAGACAATCGGCTGGGTTGTCGGTGCCAGCAACGTGAAAGAGATTTTTTGGCGCTAATTCCGATTGAATTTTTGCCACTCTATTAGCGACGAAGGTGTCCCAACGATGGGGCGAAGAGTGGGCCCAACACAAAGCGACTGTTGAGTCCGAAAAAGCTAAAATTCTATTAATATTAATGCGACTACTACAAGCATTGGCGATAGAGGTGATCAATCTAACCAACAATAGTAAAGCGCATAGCTCGAGGCGTGCCAGAGAGACGACCTTACGGGGAGAGACCTTCGATTTCGCGCTTATAAGGCTAATTGAAACCTTACCTACATTCGAGACATGAAAATAGACTACTCCTCCATACGCCCTCTCACTAGCGTCCGCGAAGCCTACTACCGTAACAACACTATGTTGCGATATACCTACATGACGCGGAATTTGTACTTGGTCAAGCACAGAGAGTTCTTTTCTAAAGCGAGCCCACAACTTAGCAATGTTGTCGGGAGCGGTGTCGTCCCAATCACAATTCGAAAGCCAAAGCTCTTTTATAAGTAGTTTGGCGTACAGAACGACAGGAGCTACGAATCCCATTACGTCCCATATCCGTGCCACACACGACAGGATAATGCGTTTAGTACAAGTTTGCGGGGTCGAACTACTTTTCAAACTAAACGTATCAGATGCGGGCGACCAGCTTAAACCAAGCACCTTGTGCGTATCACTTTCATCGAACTCCTTAACTGAAGACAATCGGTGCGACGGTGGAATCGACTCTAACGCTGTTTGCGAGTTGCTCGTCCATTTCACGAGATCAAATTGACCCGCCTTCATGAGACTTATAACTTGAGCGGCCGTCTCGACAGCCTCGGCCTCGCTATCTACACTATACACGAAGTCGTCCATGTATAAGCCAGTCTCAATGGTGGCTCTCGCTTTAGGAAATGCATCGCCCTCGTCAGCGGCCAACTGCTTGACGGTGCGAAGTGCGTGAAAAGGGCTAGATTTAAGCCCGAAGCAAACACGATTAAACTCGTAAACCATTAAAGGTTCTTGCGGTGAAAATCTATACAAAAATCGTTGAAACCTACGATCGGGTTCGCGCACTTCAAGGCACAAAAACATTTGTCGAATATCTGCAGAGAGTGCCACAGCGAATAAACGAAAATTTACAATTATGTCAAATAAATTACCTTGAAGATTTTGACCACAATACAAAATGTCATTAAGCGACACGGAAGTGCTAGTCTTAGCACTGCCATCTGGAACTACGCGGAGTTTAGTAGTAAGCTTATCTTCTCTAATAACTCCGTGGTGCGGGATAACGTACGAAGGCTGGGTCTCGTCAGTGTCCGCAGGCGCAGGTGAGATGTAACCTTTATCTAAATATTCGTTGACAACCTCATCATAGGCTTGCTTTAACTTTGGAGACGCCTGCATCTTTCGTTCTAAACAAAGAAAGCGTCTTTCAGCGGATGCACGGGAGTCGCCGAGCGAAAAAATATCTCCCTTGAAAGGGAGCGCGACAACATAACGACCCTGCTCATCGCGAGTAGTCGTGCGACAATAAATCTCCTCAGCCATCTTGTCATCAGGGCTTAGGATTGGTGGGACATTGACCTCCTCAATCTCCCAAAACTTGCGGATGGTAGACTCCAGTGGCGGCTCGACGGTGCAACAGAACGAGGCAGTCGAGTGACTAAAACTATCCATAGAAGCGGGTGCAGAACCAATTATAACAAAACCCAGAACTGTTTCCAGGGCGTGCGGAGCGGGGTACGTCGGACCCCCTTGAACCTTACGTGATAACTGGAGGTGCGGGAGAATTGAAGCGCCGATCAATATATCGACGACTCCAGGAACAGCGTAAGTCTCATCAGCTAAAGGTAAGTCTTTAAATTTCGTTAATAAAGACGTGTCAACTGGGACGGTAGGCAACTGTTCAGTTATTTTATCCGTAACGAACGAATCCATGTCAAACCAAATTTTATTATTAAAACGAGATCCAAACCTTGTTTTAACTGTGCCATGAACAGCTGACCGTAAACCTCCAAAACCCGTCACCACTGAGTAGGTTGAACGCCTATCAACATTGAAACCAAGACGTTGACAACAATCTTGAGTAATAAAATTACTTTGCGAAGCGCCATCTAATAGCGCTCGAACAATGTGCGGTTTACCTAATGCATCAACAATAACCACGCGAGCGGTCGCAAGACAAACCGTAGTGAGGGCAGCACTAGCGGAGAACGAACACAAGGTGACGTCATTCGTAGCGGTCCCCGGGCAGGCCGGAGCGCGTGCGAGCTCGGGCTGCGGCTGCGGCGCAGGCTGCCGCGCGTCACCGCTCGACGAACCAACTGTGCTCACCTTGGATGCGGCATTACTATTTTCAAAATGAAGCAAAGTGTGGTGTCTCGCTTGACATTTGCGACAACCATTTCCACTATTACATAAACCCACGCGGTGTTTAGTACCGAGACAATTAAAACAAAGATTATTAGCGCGAACAAATTTATAACGATCACTAGGCGACAATTTTAGGAAACCAGGACACTTGTACAGTTGCGAGTGATGAGTACTACACAAAGAGCAAACAGGTGATTGTACACGTGCTGGTGCGGTATTAACATAAGTATGGGTTGACCTCAGTGACCTCGATGACGCATCTATTTTGCGCGCGGGACTAACAACTGTCTTCGCGCCTTCATGTTTCGATGAAGAGCGTTGTAATATTTTTATATGCTCGCGAACAAAACCTTCTAAGTCTTCGAACTTAGGAATTTTATTGCCGCGATGATCCGACTCAAACAAACGAATGGTTTCGGAATCTAATTTCCTTAAACCCATATACAAAAATACGAAGTCGCAGAGGTCATCAATCTTTAGGTTCTTTACAGCGCGAACAGCTGACGCGAAAGTGTCTAGAAATTTCTCTAAGTTTTGATCGTTACATGCCGTAATAGATTTCAAATCAAACATCTGATCCAAATAGGCGTTAGCTACCGATCTTTTATCCTCATACTTAGCTTTCAAAGTATTTAAAATTAAATTATAATTCCCGGCACTAAACGTAATTCCAGCGCAAACGGTTATAGCTTTACCAGTCAATTTTTCAACAAGATAATGCAATTTTTCGTGATCTGTCAACGAATCGTTCTTATCTATTGTATTCTCAAAACTATCTATAAATCGACACCAATTGCGAATGTTACCATCAAATTCGGGTATTTGAATTGGTGGCAACTTAGGTCGGTCGCGAGTGGGGTTGGGTCGGTCAGACGGCTTCTCCAAACTCCTCGCGACGCGCTTGATACGACAATACAAATCGTCAAACGACGACAAGGCTTGATAACTCACTGAGTAATCGGGATCCAAATTCAACTCTAAAACGTTGATGTCATGCACTAAGGTTTCGAAATCCGCGCGTAGACTATCTAAGTTTTCTATAGAACACAAGAACGAATCTCTGATGACCAAATCAGAGGTTTTAAGTGCACTATCATAAATCGATTGTACGCGAGAGTAAATCATTTCTTTTTTAGCGTATAAAAGTTTCAATTGAACCTTACCGGTCTTATCAACCTTTGGGGACATGTTTACAATTAAATCTCAAACTAAAGTGCGGTAAACAATAAATATGAAATGACTTAATCCTAGCGGTACAGAGCAGCGAGGCGGCGCGAGCGTTAACTATGTAGGTAGGTAGGTGCTTACAACTGTGAATGCACGCTTGAACAAACGCGCATAGCAACAAGGTCGTACCTACGCGATGGTCGCTGTCTAGATTCAACTATTATTTCCGAGATTAAGTATTGCGTAATATCTATTCAAATTAAAATACTTTCGTATGAATTGGGATGAGATGCGAGCGAGGTAGGCACAGCCACGTGTCTACCCACGCAGGTACTAGGCAAATACGACGTGAGCCGAGAACAACGTAATTGAAAAAAACAAAACAAAGCCAAATGCGTTAGGTATTACACTGTGCCTATGCACTAGGGTGTCTGAGTATACCTAAGATCTAAGCCTAAATGTCTGGATGCGGGGTTTTCTACTAAAATAACCAGGCACTTAGGTGCGATGCGAAAATTGCGAACTACGATTAAGTGTTGATATGATACCTAACCTATTTATGTATTAGGTAGGTACAATGCGAGCCAGCGGCGAACGGACTACAAATTCTAAGCCTAAGTGTCTGGATGCGGGGTTTTCTACTAAAATAACCAGGCACTTAGGTGCGGTGCGCTCATTCCCATTAGAATAATAACAAAATACGAACTACGGCTAAGAATCCGGCTCGATCCGGACCAAAAAAAATGGTGACGCGTGGCCCAACGTGCGCGAGTGGACTGTATTGCGGAGAAGCAGATAACTGTTCTATTGACACTTTACACACAAAACAAGACAGGTGGCCGGGCTGCCGCGGATTCGATCCAGGCAGTGAATGCAGCCCGAGAAATTAGGAGAGGATGCACTAACCTTCACGACCCACGTGTTTTTCATCGCAGCCGGTACACGGATCTTCTCTTCCTTGCTCAGGAGCTGCCGTCAGCGTCACTAGATCCCTTGAGGAACACACGAGAGGCACCATCCGATCGGTAAAGGTCTATTAGGCGGTTAAAATACAACAAATATTATTCATTTCTGAGAGACGCGCTCGCGATCCGTCCCTACGCTGGCTAGTTCAAAGCGGGAGTGGCCGTCCACATCTCACACAATGGCGGACGGAAGCTACAGCTAGCCCTACTCTATGGTTAGTGCGGAGGGGGAGACGGATCTAAAAGGAGTGTGTTTCCATGTCAAAAAATACAGTTTCCACATCGGCGCAACCAAGTAGGATAATCAATCTCATTTCGGAATCAAATCGCCAAGAAGAATTTTGAGAGGAAAGTCCAAGTCTCAACTAATAAACAGCTAAGCGTTAACAGTTCTATTGTGTATGTATTCTAAAACGTCTTAAAAAAAATAAAAACATTGTAATTTACACAAACTTGCTCCAAACACGAAGATCTAAGAACACCACAGAATGATGATTCCAATTCGTCATGACGCTAACTGACTATGTTCCCTCGATCTGTAATTGCCCGCTACGGTCGATACTCGATACTCGCAAATTATCGCAATATAATATTGAAACATTTTATTGCCCACCGTAAACTTTATAGTGATATGCTTCAATACGATTTAGTTGCATGCAACTTCGATGATTCAGACGTGTTATGGTATAAAACTTATAACAATATTGTCATTAATCAAATTTCGGATAAAACGAAATCTGTAAATGAACTTGCAAATTGCTATTGATACAAAATGTTGCTTAAATTTTAAAACATTGAAATACTAAAGCAATCAAATTAAATGAACATATTTAAAAATACGAATCCACATCACACACCGTACCGTAACAAATTTAATGAGTTGATTTTGTAAACGGCGGCATTTTCTAGCTAATTAATCACCACAAGTCCGTCTGTAAATCGAACATTAGTACGAGTACAAATGGTGTTGGCAGCGAATGTAAATACTGTACAATATGTCTTCTCGAATTCGGTGTTACTACTCTGATGGGCGTATAATTTTTCAAGCCTTACTTACTTATTACAGTTGTAATTGCTCTTGGATTACTTATTAGAAGCTTTTGAAAGTGTTTACGTAATTATACATTAGATACTTTTACGATTTATGACACATCGTTAGCAGAACTTTTTTCTTGTCTTAACGTGGTCGACTGTATCGAACGCTTGCGATAAATCCATTTCTACTATCAGTTTAAAACCTGCTTTTGTAAGAGCTGAAATCTTTAAACGTATGCATAAAATGAATCATGGTTATCCTTTAGTGCGAGTAGCTGAATTATGAGCCCGAGTATTAGAGTCCTCGGAGCTAACAATGACTAATAGTCGCGATGAAATAGATTTGTTGCTTGCGCCAATTATGGAAGTGGGTGATCGTAAATTACATCGTTATAAGTGCCAGGAGCTGGTTCGTTGGTGTTGAAAGAGTAGGAACAATTTACTCCAGCATTTTACTGTCTGATTAAGTCATTGATACCGTGAAACCTCAACATTCTTCAGCGTATCTGCGCAGAAAAATTGTCTGGAACTCTTCAAATTCATCATTGAAATTCAAATGTTGATTCTATAAGCTTGTGGTCAGATGTCACAAATGGCCTGGGAAATTGGCTACGAAAGATTTCTTGATTTACCATCTACGGTTACAGCCGTTACCATAGCAACAAAAGCATCGGGTAATTAGAATCAATAGTCATGTACAATTTTCTCCTAAAGGTTACGAAATGGTTTGCGACCCGCAGGTTAAACCTCGAGGTGATTCAGAATACGCCATATATGTCGACCACAATGGTCTGCATCCGTGGCTTACTGTAATACCTGTAGCTTAAGCCCGTAAATGGCATATTTAGGCCGACAGTCGAAGATCTAGACAGTTTTCCTAACAAGCTAGTTATATTAGAGCTCTTTTGTAATTTCATTTAGTTGAGTTCCATAGCATAGTACGTGCTTTTTTCATGATCATAATAATAATGCACTTCATAAGCATAGATTCTTTTGTATTAGGTCGTATAGTAAAATTTGGACAGACTGGATGGAAAAGGTATGGGAATTGGGATCAGGAGCAATGGTGTACATTGGGAGAGGCCTATGTCCAGCAGTGGACTGCAATAGGCCAATTGATTGATTCAGTATATAAGCAGCACTGGAAGAAGACATTACTGGTTCGTTAAACAGCTTTTAAGGATTTCACAGGACCAGAAAGTAAAGTGACAGAAATGCCTCAAAAAATGGATAAGTAAAGATAGGTACTAGTATTCACTTATCTATCACAAATTATGGTATATTAATGTGACAGTTCGTAGTTAAGAATGGTACAATTTGAACTCCGTATCATCCTCTTATCACCTACCAGTTCCTTTGTTAAACGGTCATATCTACATACTTAGAACTTTGACCATTTCACAGTTAATTCAGTGAGTTTAAAAGGAATTAAACAGTTAAACATTCATATATCATCCCAAGTTCAATTAGAATAGATTTCCTATATCCTGCACAGCTTAATGAAATTTATTAACCGGCCATTGCGTGACTTATAGCGGTGAAAGCGATGGAAGCTTTAAATGATAAATTTAAAGACACTTTGAAAAGACTTAGCCGGCATTCTCCGCACCGAACATGCATTATTAAAGTTGAATATTAAAAATCATGTTCTAACAAAATTTATTTAATCGCATAAAACATTCAAGTTTGACCGCAAACAATAATCTATGTATAAATCATAGTGTAGGCTCACACGCGAGGTGAATCACTGTTCCGAGAAAGCGGAAACGGCCAAATTCTCCGTTCGTTTTTATGTTATAAACCGACTGAATAACATGACACGGTTGCCATCGCTCCCGACTGGAGCTTTTTGTCGTTTTTGTAAAATAGACGGTTAGTACGGTCGTCGTGCGTCGAGCACCTGCGCCGGCGCACCCGGCGCAAATCTCGGAGGGTGCGACGCCTTCGGGCGAAGGGAGACGAGCAGGTAAACGGTCCCTCACTATTGCAACGTTCTACGAATAACTAGTTTTGAACGCCAAAACTGTTTGATGTATTATATTGCTGTAACAACATAATCTTTTTTGATGTAATGAATGTAATTACAGAAAAGAAAATGCTTAGAGCTCATGTGTTACGCAACTACCGAGCATCGCATGCGCACCGTTCGTGTAGCGCCGCCACCGAAGAACATTCTCAGCACAAATCATCAGCAGACAGACAAAAAACGAACCACGGAATAAGTTTAGAGGCATTAATTACAGCAGCGGTTACCGACACGATATTCGAGTATTATATAATTAACCATTACTATGTGTGTCGAAATCTCACATGGAGGTTATTTTATTCATTAAATTGTCGTGTAAATGATGTATTTTGGTTTATTATTCGCGCCGACTTTATTATAAAATTTGATATATCGTCCCATAATTTTAATTTTTCTACTGTAAACGTGTACTCGTCATAGATTTTTCTCAGGGGTTTCAAACGGCAAGTTATCACGCCATTTACCCAAAAATAAATCTAACAGATTAAAATATGGTCTCACGGTCCGCAATAGGTACTTAGCCATCAAAAGCGACTGGCCTTCTGGATTCAGTAGCATTATAATAATACTTAAGCAATTACGTGTGTCAGTCAGCCCGGGCCCGCGCACCAGATGTCGATTTTACACTCATACCGTTATTACCACGACATGCAAGTACGCAAGAGAAGGATAATCCTTATAATTAAGTGGCATTGTTTCACCGGGATCTCGTTTAAAAGCACATTTAAGTATAGAATTAAACGTTAGTTTCGTTTGTAGAATGGTTTACATTTTAATTTTCTTCCAGTTCGATTTCTTTTTGCGAGCAGTTCAATGTTTGGCTATTGTTAAAAAAAACATAATGGAAATTAAAAAAGGAATGATAATAATAGCGTAATTATTTTCAAAAGTATTTGGTAGAACTTTGTATTTGGTAGAACATAGGGGTAACCCCATTTCTTTTCAACTTGTCATACAAGGTTAGAGATGGCTATTTCCTATCTAATAAGCATACAGACACGAAATATTGCAAATTTAAGGGTTCTTATCACGGTCCGAAATACATAAATTTATTATTACTATTGAACTCAAAAAAAATACAAAATGAAAGTAAAGATTTTATACATCTGGCCACTTTTTCGAAAATGTTACCTGGGGGATTAGTACTTATCTGAATGTATAAAAAAAACCTTAAACAAATAACACCCGAGTAGTGGGTTCCTCGAGAATGAAACCGATTGTTTTTTTTTTTGCTTCTTATCGTTTCTACACCTCCGTTGGGTATTCCAGGTACGAAAAATATATTTTGCTAACATTTCCGCTATCACTACTAAGTTACGATAACATTTTATAACTACAGCCTCTAGTTTACTGGACTGGACACTAAAACACGACGATACAGACATAACACTGAAATATGCCACAAAATTTTAGACTTTACCCTGTTAACAATAAAGATTAAAATAAAATGGTATTCTTTACAATGTCAGTCGAATCCCAGTGGCTTTTAACACAAAATAGCAATATCAAGGCTCAGGTAGGACAAGTGTAAAAGTTTATGGCTCTTCATTGTTTACTAGGGGCCATAATGAATCCCAACGCCTGGCGTAGTTTACAGGGTACGAGAGCTTCTCGGACCATATCCTTTTCTGAAGTGATTGTTAAACAATAGCTTTAAAGTAACTATAATTTAGTAGAAAAAGTATGCCCTTGACTTTTTGAGTGGGGTAACTGTTTCAATGGGGTAACTAGATTTTTTTCATAGTTACAATGGCTGATCAAAAATGTGTTTAATGTTTTAAGTTTAGTGTGAATGATGATGATTGGCGTTATTCCACTATAACTGCTAAATGCCTGAACAGATTTGGATATATAAGGTATCATTAGAATCTATATGTTTTTGTGTATAAATATGATGAAAAATTTTCAATTCACTCATTTTTGAATTTGATCCAATTCCCCCAAACGCCACTTATACATTTTTTTAGGCCCCCCCCAGGGACTAAAATTCCGGACATGACAGGCAAATTTCTGTCACATGGTCACCGTATCTACAGATCACATTGACTTATTTGACTGGTGATCAATAAATCACATCATTAACTCATTCATTATATACATCGATAATAATCTATTACAATCCATCATACAATTCGTAACCCACGCCACTATTTATGTATGTACACAGAGATCCGGAACCATTCACCAGACGCGATTTGGATCAAATAGTACGTTGACCAATGGCTTTTGTTTTCGGCAAGCCACTGAGGTCACTTCACAATGCAGGTAGGGCTTCCATAAATTCGAACAGTACGCACTTTAGTAAGATTTATTTTTTACTAACTGATTCCTGATTCACATAGAATTTTGATCCTGTTCCCGCAATCCACGGGAACCTATTCCCGGGTAAAAAGTAACTTATGTTTTATGTAACATATGTATTCTTCTACGTTTATTTTTTAGTAATGGGTGACCACTAAATTCGTGCAAACACTATATTATGTAATTTGGTTGTTGGTGAAAAATAAAAATTGTTTTTTTTTTTAATTTGATTTTTTTTGTACTCTTGAATTAAACATGTAAAATAAAACGTTTCTTTCTTTCTTCTGTGTTTCTCCAGACTATATTCTATTCCTGTACCTCCATGCCAGAGCTGTTCAGCCATCAGAGCGTAACTGAATTAGTAGCATACTGCACTGGGATGCATTTATCATGTTTGGTGCAAATCCTGATTTATATATACCTAGCAACTTCATTCACATGTTTATATCAAGAACACTCACAACTTGTAAAATTTAAAGAAGCAAGTATTAGTGTTACTTTGCATGTAAATACATTAATGGTGAGCTTTAAAAGAGTCTTCATGCGTACATATTACGTCATGTAAAATCACATTTATGACGAATTGATTTCAAAAAATAACATTATAATCGGGTCAAAATTCTCATTTTATAAACGCACGAAGAGTACACAGTGACATTACTTTCTCTACGTAACAGACACTCGCGACCATTTACTGTAAAAAAAACATCGACTGTCCATTAGTGATTTTAACTATCTTCAAAATAATACTAAAATCCAAGTATCCAGTTACCAAACAAGATGGTGACCATTTCGGGTGCGTGCGCTTGCGCAGCTATCGGCGCGGTTCACACGGTACGATACTCGTCGCTTCCGAGAGCGCCTTCCGTCGTGGACTTGTTCGAACCTGAACCACCCTATCGCGACACTTCCGCCGGACACCAGTCACACCACAAACATCGCGCTGGTACTACCCTGATAACGGTATTCCTTGATAATGATGGTTTTGTGCTATTTTTGAATATTCGGATCAAGGTCACAGATTCATTCTAGTTTTTTTATGAATAAATATGACATATAAAGATAAAAAATGTTAGTTTTTTTTTTAGTTTTGCTGTCAGTATAGGTTATCAGCTGCCACAAATGTGACCTAAATATTTTTTGTGTACATTTTTGATGTTTATAATTTTCGATTGGAATTATTGTATGACCGCCTTTATAAAGATCAGTATAGGTGTTAATAAATAATTTGGATTAAAATACATAAAATTAAGGTTAAGTTTAAGCCTAATTGAAAGACTTTATATTTTTATAGAATTTTAAAATTTTCTTCACAGATACAAAATATTTGTGAAATATGGATCAACCAAAACAAAGGTGTGAAGCGGTCTCACAGCGATTGCGAGCGTTTCCTTACTTACTAGCGCAGCGCAGCCACTCCCATCATTATACCTGCGCGCGCGCAATCTGTTACGAAAATATCATATTCACATGAAATTAATTTATTTTTTTCTATTGCAGCATCATCTTTGTTTGTTTTATGAGATTATTAGATAGCTGACGAAATGTTTGGGAAGTTGAATACAGATAGCGGCAAACATCTTGAACAAAAGTTGACGTGGCGGGAGAAAGTTTGCGTATGTGCACTATATGGATCAACCAATAAAAGGACTGATCAACCAGCGAACTCTTTCAGTCCGTGATCGGTAATGATTGGGGGAATTGATGCGCTTCGGCTGTTGAGGCCCGCACAATCATCAGACATTTGAAAAACGCTTTTTACACAGCTTGAGTAGGTAGGCACATTATCAAGAAGTGTGCATCTCCCCTAGAAAAGTGACGACATATATTTGACATACATTCTATTCTCTTCTATTCTACAATAAGCTGGCCAATGAATTGCCACTTGTATTAGAGGGCAGATCATTAAACGTCGCGCAAATGTGCATGTACCATTTTAAACCCCTTCCCATTCTTTTTTAAGATATTACGTGCCGAACGATAGGAAGATACGAAAGTATTCAATGAACGGCGGCAAGTGAGAAACCATCCAAATGCAATATTTCCACGGAAGTCGTAGAGAGAATGGAACAGGTCGTCGGTCGTAAACAAGACATAATAAATACGGTACCAGTTTGCTCTTGTTCATTTCTCATGGTAACGAGTACGACGAACAGACGGACACCTAATTATTTTAATGTTTATTGTTTGTATCGGTACTTTCTTGTATATTCAGAAAAATATGAAGTAAACGTGCAGAGTTCTACGTAAGACATTCGTCAAAAAGCTTGTGTACTGAATACACGAATGCTCGCTTTGTAACATGTTATATTACACCCTATAAAGTAAGTAAGCACTACTAGTACCTTAACAAAAAAAAAACTTCGAGCACTACCTATGGATACAGGCGCGCGGAAAAAGCAGATCGAAATAGTAGCCTGTGTAGTCAAATCAGTTTCAAAGCAGTAAGTTCTAAGGATACTGTGTTATTATCAAATAATTTGTTTTCCCGCTATTAAAAAATGGAGGTTGATTGTGGTTGTATGTGTACCTATTTATTTTTCAAAGCCATATCATAATAAAATTCCGTTAAAATTGCCAAAATAAAAACGATAACTATTTTGCTGTGCCTTATGCAACCATCTTAGTTTTTTCAACTACAGGACACACTACCTAATTAGCATAATCTATTCCACTCAGTCAATAAAAAATAACTTCAAAAAGCTTTCAAATCAGCAGACAACCTAATCCGATTAATCTCTCGATTACAAACATCGCATCGATACACCAGACACAATCGAATCGAACTGACAAACCAAACATGCATACCGACATCTACTTGCAGCCAGACATTACGCACCAGTTGTTCACTCATTCGGTAATCCAATTACGGTCTGTGACCTTAACACACCTGACTGACAACTTGTTTGATAAATCATTCGTTCTAATTAAGTGCGTTTGAGTACTTTTGCCACTTAAGAGGATATTGCCGGCTATGAGTTCTATAAAAAGTGGATATCAGTATTGTATTGGTCAATAAATGTTTAAATTTTAGAGGCAGACATAGATTTGCTGGCATAACGACCCAGGCTACTGACGGACTCCACAAAGACCAAAAAAAGGGGTAAAAGCCAAAATTTGAGCCAATTTTTGAGTAAGTGAACGACTAAACTGACCCTGAACTCCGAGGCGATAGGCTCGGATGCGACCGGAAGCAAAATTATAATATTGATACCATATTTCGGTTACAAACTAATTTATTTTTAAAAATTGTAGTTTTCTGGATAATCAGTTTGAGTCTTACCAAGGATAGAATAAGTATAAACCATATTTCATGAATTTATAACGACAGCAAACCCGATAAGTTTAAGTAATCGATGTTATTCAGACTAAGTTTCTCTTCATTATCTCGGAGATTGTCATTTACCGTTAACTAGCTTCCGATGAGCGACACAGAACAATAAAAGGTCACAGATAATAATCCAATCACTCGCAATCACTACCTACCTGTACAGTTCATCGTATTTGTTTAAATGTAAACATCACGACGATCTTTAATAATTACATTTTTATGTCTAGCCTTTCTCCGATCATCCCTCAGCCGCCTGCGGCTTTGTGTTTTTTTGCTCGTTGCTTAGATCTTATGGGTCGTAGCGTGATGTTTTATTACCTATAGGTACATTCCCTAAGAATTAGGCTATCAAATACAAAAGTTTTATATCAAATCAGTTAGTAGTTCTAAAGAAAAGTATGCTCAAAAAGCGAACTCCATATATTGCTGTTCGAAATCTTAGGTAAAGCTGTACGAAAAGTATGCTCAAAAAGCGAACTCCATATATTGCTGTTCGAAATCTTAGGTAAAGCTGTACGTTTTGGGCCAATGTTATTTATGGGCGTCACAGTATCACAGAATACATAATAAAGTTATCATAGGACCACTGAATATTACAGCTTATAAATATTTATTTCGCTGTAATAACGTTATTCTATGGACAATTTTGGTGCCTATAAAGACAAAGTGCTTTAGATTTATGGTGAAAGTCGATTCCTAATTTAGTCAGGAATATAGATAATGAAATTAAATATAGTCTCTTTTCATACTTTAACAACTTCGAAAATAAAAACTTATAAGTGTAACAACGCGTGATTTCCCGCGAAATGAAATAGGTACTTCTTTCGATATGTTAATAGATACTTTCGAGACGAAATAACTACTAGTATACCCTACAATTTGTTTTTAACAGTAATGACGGTTTAACACTAAGTAATTTTAGGATGGGACGTTATTCCACGGCAAACAAAAGATGTGCCACATGGTATAATACATTTGTAAAAGTACAGTTGATTAATGGCAATGTGGTAACGAGTAATGTACCTACAGAGCGCTCCTACTTTCACACTAATGATTACAAAGACAAAACAGTTTCACAAACTTGATCTCAATGAGACTTTGGTGATTTATAGACGGCTGTTGATCGAGATATTTTTCTGCCGACACTTATTTTGATAAATTATTATGTTCGAAATACGAAGAACACTGACACGTCTAATGAAGTAACATTGCAGAGGCTACCTATAATGAGAAGGGTCAATAAAAAAAAATATTTGTGTATCTATGGATCACGCGTCACGCATTGCATTTGGCGGGAACTTTACCTTTACAATTTTGAAGAAAAGGTCATATTTTTTTCTACTGAAAACCAATCTAAAGCTCATTATGTCGTTCATGTATACGTGTATTATAATTATTGACCTGTCTACAAGTAATTAGGAGTAGTGGTTAGTTTTTTTTTTTGACAGCGCTTGGTTTCATTTTTAGATGTCAACTGCTCAGTTATGTTGTCACTCCTGTTATGGCCCCCTTTATGCAATCGATCTATCTTTTCGTGGACCTAGCTCTGCTCCAAAAGCCTTTGAATACTGGTGCAATTTTCGAACTTCCTCTAATATACTCATTTCTTATTTTTATTTTGTCCATACACAAACATTTTACAATATATTTTTCCAGGCAGTGTAATAAAAAAAAAATATGCTCCAGAGTGGGCGCTTCATAAAACTTAATATGAGTATACATTGTGGATACGGCGACTATAAAAACCAAATCTAAAGGTTGGATCACACCCACGGGTTTATCATGGGCCATCCTAATGTTTTACACGTATCTACACAATGTACCTCGGAATAATTTAAAATCAATTACCTGTGGTCACAAATTCCACACTGTCTTAAGTGGATGTATTTTTAAGAGTGATTTATTCGTGTCGAAGATGAATGCTGTGTCCATTTCTTGTTTGAACGAATGAAAATGCTTGTTCGTTCGGGAATGAAGATATAAACTTTTTAAATACATGGGTAGAAAATTTTGGAAAATGTTAAAACAATTTTGTACAGCACAAAATGTTGTATTGAGTTTTTTTTTTTAATAAATCGTGTACGCTTGGTCTTGGTAATATAAACAAACTGTGTAATATATTTTATTAATCTTTTATTATGGAACACAGTATTCAGATGAACTGCCAGTAAACTGCATTAAATGTTGAGATATTAGAAATATGTTAAACGCTGCTTTAGAAAATAACAATTTGTTTAAATTTAACCTGTTCGTAATATTTAACAATCAGTTACGGCAAATGATTCAACAATTTAAAGGTATGACGTCACACCGTGTTATTTCACACAAAATAAAGACAAAAACCTATTGTTTTGAGAGAATGAGAATGTCTTTTTTTTTTCTTAAGGATTTTCCTTCACATTAATATGTAGTTATATTAAATTTATGTGAATATTTTGGGGTCATGAAAAAGTACGCAATATGCTGGAATATAATTATTATCCACGCAAAAAACGTAATATATGTATAGAAAGATATTGTCTCTACCTACCCCTGCCCACTCTGTCTGTAGGTAGGTATATATCTGTTTATATAATAATACGTAGTATACGTATTTATTCTGTCACTATAGGTTGGTCAGAGCAACATGGGCGTTAGTAATAAAATTTACAAGAAGGAAACCATTACAGATGCTTAAACCCTATAATTTAATATGTAGATATATCACTGAGTAAGCAACAAGTGTAATAACTAAGAACTATGGATAACAAACGTTTTAAATAATCGCTCTATAAATACTACAATTGTAAAGATTTTTAAACTGGTGGTAGAGATTTGACGGCACAAATTTGTCACAAATTTCGACCGGGTTGGTACCACCGTGCAATATTGCGAAAAACCCTTCATAGTAATTCAATTTCGGTTGGATTGCGTTCAGGGATCAGCAAATGCATAGCCGGGTAGGGGTGATGGTGGTCGCAGCACTAGTGGGACCAGTGGGTCTTGGCGTAGTCTAGTGAGGATGGTGCGGGGCGACGCGCCGGTCAGGGAGACCCGTAGAAACGGTGGTGCCGCTGGCCGCCCGCGGTATAGTACAGAGGCCCAACTGGGACTAACCACCCTGGAAGGCTGCCTCACCAGACCGCGCATAATCCCGGTATGGCTCGTCGTGCCGGTTGGTGACCGGAAGTGGGGGCCAGGCGACCATATTCGGGGGGGTACGGGGGCCCTTCCGTACGGCGTGTCGGCTCACGCCATGCCTCATAATCATAGACAAAACCAATATCCCGCACTTTGTCACGCGGTGCTGCGACGACAATCACCTCTTTTTTTCACGCCCTTTTCTCCTTTTCATCATGGCAGCGCATTTAAGAGTATTGGGCAACACAGCGGCTCTACAGACTCCCACAAGCTCGCTATTTGAGGTGGAGTCCACTAACATCTGTGGACTCCATGCGAACCTCAACGCCGTCCACCAACACCTTGAGACGGCGAAACCAGATATGCTCTTTCTCACGGAGACACAAATAGGCCGCCCTGATGACACGACCTACTTGCTTTACCCCGGCTATGTTATCGAGGAAAATTTCCGTGCAAAAGCCGGGGTGTGCGTGTTTGTTAGGGCGGATGTTTGTTGTCGCCGTTTGCGCTGCCTTGAGGACCCATCCTTTTCAACCCTATGGGTACACGTAGACCATGGCTCTACGAGTCAGATCTATGTGTGCCTCTACCGTTCCCATACAGGAGATGCTGAGACAACTCGACTCTTTGAATATCTGAGTCAGGCGGCAGATGATGCGCAGGAACGGTTTCCGAACGCCGAAGTGGTATTTTTGGGGGACTTTAACGCCCACCACGAAACCTGGTTGGGCTCCTCCAAAACAGACCATGCGGGAAGAGCCGCCCATGCATTTGCTCTGGCGCATGGCCTGACCCAATTGGTACACGAGGTCACTAGAATACCAAGAAGGTCGGGCCTAGCACCCTCTCTGCTAGACCTTCTGCTGACGAGTCACCCAGACCTGTACAGTGTTTCGGTACAAGCCGCTTTAGGCAATTCCGACCACTGTCTGGTCTGCTCCAAGGTGCCAATTATAGCGCCTTCAAGACCCGTGCAGGGGAAGCGGCGTCTCTGGCACTACTCGTCAGCAGATTGGGATGGGCTGCGCAACTATTTTGCGTCCATCCCGTGGGTTGAACGCTGCTTTGAAGGTAAGAAACCCTCGGATTGTGCTACTGCTGTTGCCGGTGAGATCGGTCTGGGTATGGAATACTATATTCCTTACACTGATGTCACCGGTGCCCGAGGAGTGCGCCCTTGGTTCGGGCGCGAGTGTGCGAGGGCTGTTGATCAAAAGCAGTCCGCGTATCGCGCTTGGGTAAGGGCGCGTGCCACGCACGATCCCAATGTGAGCCACTTCAAGGCGGCGTACAACAGAGCCACAAAGGTCTGCAAGAGGGCTTACGTCAAAGCGGATGCCCTGCGCATTGCGCGGCTTGGTCAAGAGCTAGTGGCACATCCCACGGGCAGCCGTGGATACTGGCGACTGGCCAAAGCCGTGCAGGCCAACTTCTGTCAGCCTTCGCTGCCACCGCTGCGCTACCCTGATGGATCCCTGGCCCATGGACCGCAAGAGAAAGCCAATATGCTAGTAAATCTCTTTGCGGCCAATTCCCGAGTCGATGATTGCGGTATACAGCCGCCGACACTACCCAATGGTGACCACGTAATGCCTGAAATACGTATCAGGCAATGCGATGTTCGTGCGGTGCTTCAATCACTCGATGTCCGGAAAGCCAGTGGCCCGGATGGTATTCCAGCGGTGGTCTTACAAAAATGTGCAGCGGAGTTGTCTCCGATGCTTACGCGGCTGTACCGACTGTCCTACAGCTCGGGTACAGTGCCTTCGGCTTGGAAAGAGGCGAATGTACAGCCGATCCCCAAGAAGGGGGATCGCTCAGAGCCAGCCAACTATCGACCCATAGCCGTCACCTCAGTGCTGTGCAAGGTCTTCGAGCACATCATTAACAAACAGCTCATGCGTCACCTAGAGGATCACTCCTTAATTAATGACCGGCAATATGGCTTCAGGCCGAAACGGTCAACGGGTGATCTTCTAGCATACGTTACCCATCTTTGGGGTGAGGCTATGGACAAGCACGGCGAGTCACTGGCAATTAGTCTTGATATCGCCAAAGCTTTCGATAGAGTCTGGCACAAATCGCTTCTCTCCAAGCTACCAGCCTTTGGTCTGCCTCCTAGACTGTGCAACTGGATTGCTAGTTTCCTGCAGGAGCGCCGTATCCGCGTCCTCTGTGATGGACGGGCTTCGGAGTTCTTGCAAATAAATGCTGGCGTACCGCAGGGGTCTGTATTATCTCCCACTCTCTTTCTTCTGCATATCAACGACATGCTGTCCACCGGCAGCATACATTGCTATGCAGACGATAGCACCTTACACGGGAGTTATCACGGACAACCTGCGGCCAAACAGTCTGATATCGTGGAAAAAAGACAGCTTCTTGTCACTGAACTGGACCGGATCTTGAATCACATTTCTCAATGGGGCTCCGAGAACATGGTCGAGTTCAATGCCAAGAAGACGCAGGCTTGTGCGTTCACAGCAAAGGTATCTTCTTTCCTTCCCCTTCCCACTCTTCAGAGCACGCCACTTCCACTGCAGGACAATCTCTATATCCTAGGCATGGATATTCGCTGCAAACTGAATAACAGAAATTACATCGAGAGCATCATCAAAACAGCCTCGCGGAAACTCGGACTCTTAAACAAAGTGAGACGTTTTTTCACGCCGGAGCAGCGGTGTCTTCTCTATAAGACACAAATTCGCTCCTGCGTGGAATACTGCTCGCATCTCTGGGATGGCTCCGCGAAATACCTACTAGATGCTCTCGACAGGTTGCAGCGACGCGCGGTCCGAATTATTGGGAACCCTGAGGTCACGAACACCCTCGAGCCTTTGCAGATGCGTAGAGATATTGCTTCCTTGGCTGTATTTTACCGTCTCTACCACGGTGAGTGTTCTGACGAGCTCTTCCAACTAATCCCACCATCTCCTTTCCTACATAGGACAACACGTGCAGGCCTTAGATGTCACCCTCACACTGTGCAGAATATACGAGCAAGAACCAAGCGGTTCGGAGACTCTTTTCTTTGCCGCACCACCAAGACCTGGAATTCATTACCAGCACACGTGTTTCCTTCTTCCTACAGTCCCGGGGCCTTTAAGCGGGGCGTGAAAAAGCATCTGATGAGGCCGCCAAGCTGAGTGCCACCATTGTAGCACTTAGTGTCTGTAATGGTGACCCTCTTTCCTGAGACTTTGCCTTTAGCTTACCATCAGGCGAGGTGAGGTCAAGTTGGCGTGTCCTATATAAAAAAAAAAAAAAAAAAAAAAAAAAAAAAAAAAAAAAATGATTTAATAGTAGTCAGGCAAAATAATGCCGCGTACATATAAAGATAACAAACCTGAACTTTGACAACGAATGAACATATAAGCATCAGTGTGCATTCTGAACAGACTTAATTTCAATAGGAATTGTGAACAGTTATCACTTGTATGTCACAATGCACTCAAGATGTTCAGTATACAGTGCAACGCGATTTTTTTTTTACAAAGGCAAAGTATCAGAAGAGAAGGTCACCATTATATACATTTACCATGTTACAATGGTGACACTCAGCTTGACGGCCTCGTCATATGCTTTTTCACACCCCATTCAAAAGAATCGGGACTGTAAGAAGAAGGAAACACGTGAACTGGTAATTTTTCCTTATAGACACGTTCTGTTGAAAATTGTAACTAATCTCGTAACCCATTTATCTGACATACCTATGTGAGAATTGGGGAACATTAGTTTCCAAACCATCGATATACTTAAATAGTGTAAGGATATTTGCTCATTCTGTTATTTTTCCCTGTGGTGCGTTTACTAAACTCCCGCCTGTCAGTGTAAAAGCAAGCGATAGAGATTTGTCATTTCGATAGCCTGCGGTTATGATCGACGAATCTTTTCTATTTGCATTCGTCCCTGTACACAGTGTGTACCGGGTATCATACCAAAAATTAATTGCTCAAGATGAAGATAGATGTTTTCGCGATAGACAGTCTGGACCGGCTTCGCCATTGCAATTAGCCGAGAAACTCCCACAAAAACTATATGAATAGACAAAATGGTATAGTTGATAGAGAAACTAAATGTATTGGACTGTTAAAATCATTAATTGTGAAGTCGGAGTTCAGCTTTGGACAAAAAATAGGTTAAGAATAACTAACACGACGCGAGATATAATTGATTTTCAAATATAATGTGGTTTACAGTCGCGAGGGATATGTAATACGATTTCAGATACGCCATCGACAAAAAAGCAATGAGAAGAATCGTATGTGTATGTTATACTCCTCTGCCTACACTTCCGAGGATGTATAGTCGTGACTCGTGAGTATATGTATAAAAAAGACGAAAATTTATAGACCAATAACTGTGGAAGCTTTATTTATATAGTCACTATTTCACCATAATTTGTTTCTAGAGTGAAGACGTGTGCGATAAACTTTAATGGAGTTTAAGGTCATGAAATTTTATATTCCAAGTTATGATTTTATGCTTAAAATGTGATAAATAATATTATAACCGACCACGACAACGGAAGCTCAAGATATAATAATTATATAGACTGTTTATAGGCAAAATGTCTTAAGACACACAACGTTTCATAGAAAAAGGTCCCAAATTACATTATAGCACTTTACACTGTAAAGTAAAAACTGTAAAATTTACAGCATCGTAAAGTTTACAGCTCTTTCAAGTGTCAAGGTCGTTTATAACTTCTTTTTTCTCTCAACTATAGATATAATAAATGAAAATATTACTTATTAACAATAATAACAAAAGACACAGAAGACAAAAGAAAAATATTTAATTACCGATATACATTCGGTTGACGTACAATCGATAAAACGCACTAATAGCTTATCGATTAATTATTTATAACGATTCAGTATAGTTGAAGGAACCGAACAGGTATGGAATTTTTACAAGCAATATTTGTAGGTATATTCCTACAATCTCTTTGTATGAAAGTATTAAGTACTCGATCGACAGAAGGTTTTATAATATTCGATAGACGTACCATCGATAAAAGGCACTAATAGTGTAGTGATTAATATTTATAACGATTCGGAAAACATGAAAGCATTGAACTTGTATAGAATTGTAAAATGAAATGTACCTATTTATTCTGTCAAGACTATATTTGTCTACTGTATATCAGGCTACGACAATTCAAGGTTATAAAGGATAAGCAAAGTCAATCATCAACAATCAGCGACGGCTTGGAACACCAAAACTTCACTCTTTCCGATCCCGAATCGCATTCAGGACTTCACGATCACATTTCATGCCACGAAAACAATAATATTGGATTACGTTTTGGTCGAATTTACCCACGTTTCAAATAAATATAGGAAATTAAAAAGAACAGAAAGGTTTAAAATACCAGTAAAGAAAGCTCTCGAATCGTGTAAAGACAGAAGCAAATTACGGGCTGTTGTCTCTGCCAACCTCGGAGGAAAAAGGCGTGTAATAAAAACTGGTAATTAAAAACACGATTGACCTGCACGAAAACACTTTAGTGTGGCTGACGTAAGAATTGTAATGATATTCCGCACATTTAAATGTGTTCAGTCAATTTAAAGTTATAGAGAAGTGAAGAAATTCACATAAATAAATACAATGAACGCTTACTAAAACATTACACTATTTTTTTAGGCATTCGTAAAGTGTACACTCTCCATGGCCTTTCGAACGCTCTTTGTGGTTCTGATCAGTTTCCCCAATATTATCGGTCAAGTCCTTATTAATAAAAGTCCCGTCGGTATCCTGTGGGAGAGGTATTGGAAATACGATACGGGAACCAACAACCTTTTCATTTTCAAGCTTAAAACACCAGACGTAGAAGTAAAAAGTAATAGTCGATATATTTATTCAAAGTTCTGGTAACATTATCGTGTTTCCATTCTTCAGCCTTTTAAAATGAACTTATCTTATATAAATACGGTTAAAGAGAGTTGTATCTGTTGAATGAACGATCAGAATACATTATTGACAGAATACAGTAACAGAATACCTGTCTATACAAATACAATTGGGTATTTTTCTGTAGTTAAAATAAATTATACTGAGCTTATTAAATTATGACTGGTAAAAGAGCGGTAAAAGTTGCATCGGTTCTTATTTTATCATTGTTAATAGTAAATTAATTGACTATTGAATATTATAACGTCACGTACGTAATTTATTTCATATAAGTTTCCTCATTTACTTACCGTTTTGACGTTTAGTAAAAAGTAACTACATAATTTGACTAGTCAGTAAACCCAATTGTGTCTCCCGTTGACTGATTCATCAACGCCGAGTCTAAACCGTTGAGACTTCCAAATTTGAATTTTTGACAGTTAACACTTCTATGTTGTAAGGGTTGATGACACCTAGTGAGAACAAAAAAAAAAGTTACTTGGATTGCCATTAATTAAAACACCAATTTTTTTGCCCCGCGCAGCTAGTCTATTGATATACACATAGGTACATACATAGTTAGCTAAAAGTCTTCTCTGATTTGATTCGTTAGGAATCAAATGTGATTGTACGGATTTCAAATTCGGAATTGTTGTGCTGACAGATACATGCGCATGTTAGTTAAAATACAACAGGCCTTAATTACATTATGCAGTAATTAGTTGTACTATTGTGATTACATTGATTAATTAAGTTTATTAAGCGACGCGTGTGTATGTGTTTAAGCCGATCGTAGCAGCCTCAGGCCGTATTCAAAAGCGCTCAGCTAGGAATAGACACTCACAATGTCATATTTACATGAGAACTGTCATTTAG
Source organism: Eilema griseolum (assembly GCA_963662185.1). Lineage (NCBI taxonomy): Eukaryota > Metazoa > Arthropoda > Insecta > Lepidoptera > Erebidae > Eilema > Eilema griseolum. The sequence goes on from OY759232.1 coordinate 4,747,653, forward strand.
AATACAATCTAGTTAAAATCGAGAGTCAGGACTGACTATCTTTCCGGAATACGGATCTCAGATGAAATCTAGCAGGCTATGATTACAATAACCATGACAGCATTAAAAGAAATAAAAAAGATCGAAATTTCACACATTTTTTTTTTCAAGATGATTTCCATGTTGTTTTTTTTTTGTTCCCCGCTAACATTTAACACTTTTTCATTTTTGTATCCCGAAGAAACCCGCTTAGCTCGGGGCTATGTTTGGAGTTCGTGACATCGGCGCAGGCGCAGGCTTATTATTAAAGCAAACGGACGGACGGGCCGATAACCGCGGGCATATGCATGAACTAGGTATGTAAACACTAGAATATAACGCGTATGGATATCTGTTGAGTCAGTGTGTACAACGCATAAGATTTAGAAGGAAGGTTAAATTGAACTGGCAACACATAGTAGCAACGGGTGACTTTGTATCGGTAAGCTCCTAGAATTGGTATTGCTAAGTGTCAAATATGACGATTTGTTGTTTATTTTGTTTCTTTCATAGGAAAGTATATTATAAAAAAACAATTAACCGTACCGTACGTTAATTGTTTTTTACGAAGGCTGACTGCCTTATTGAAGGAGGTATAGGGTCTGTAATGAATACCTACGCCTCCGTCTATCTCAATTTTCTTGTTCATATACACCTAAACAAGATTCGCCCTTTAGGTAAACTATATGTAAAGCCAAAAGACTAAAGGCCAGCATTTTATATGCCAATATCTCCAGTTTGACAGCTCTCACATAGACGTGAATGTCCATAAAAAAGTAAGTACCCCGATAAGATGGCAACACAATCTTGTTTTTTTTTTATTGCCACATTCTCACATCTTAAACTTAAAAGCATACGGGCCCATTATGTAATGTAATTGTTTTGAGGTTTTCCACGTCACCAATAAGTTCGAGCCGCCATTTTTTTCATCCTCAGTGCTGTATGGGAAATGTTGGTTTCTCATGCGAAAGTCATCTATTGTCTTTGTTTTTGTAATAACTTTACAATATTAGTGTTTAGCTGTTGAAAATGAGCGTTAATCATGCTAATTAAAATTAATTACGAACGTGGTTGTTATTTGTAATAGTTAATAGAGTATGTTATGAAAAGCATTCAGTAGGTACAGTCTGTGAATAAAACTTGCTGAACACTTTACAAGCTTACAGAAATTAGGTTTTTTATAGGTATAGATTCCCTTTAACAGTTTAATTAAAATTTATATTATTAATTACTATATTAAAGTTTTAGACACGAGTCTGACAACTGCCAAAAATATTAAATCGTAAATCGCTCAAAGAGTTTTATCACGTTCAACACTCGTCCCATTTAAGGTGTTCCGTAAAAAAACTAATCTTATCAGGGTTGTCACAGTAAAATTATTTGAGAACTGGCCATAAATATCATACCTAATATGGTGGCCACCATTAACCTAGTAAGCTTTTTATATAGAAAATGAGGTAGAAATTAAGAAAAATAATAAACATTTGAATTGAGAACCTTCTTATTGAAAGAACACGGTAAAAAAGTTTTTTTTTATACAACTTAGGTGGCAGACAAGCACACGGCCCACCTGATGGAAAGTGGTTACCGTGACCTATGAACATGCGCAACACCAGTAGAGTTAAATCCATGCTCAAGAAGAACTCAAGAATCGATTCACTTGTTAATTTCTAAACAGCGTTTACAACCAGACTGCGTTCGGACAGTTGCTTTTATCTTGTCCTAATATACCGTTTTTAAACATTTATATCGTACTAATTATTTATTTGTAAAAAAAAAATCACTTCAAATATAGCTAGACTTGTAGTTATAGCAAGTACATGGCAGCCCTACAAAACATCCGTGAGGTCCAAACATAGCATGTTTGAGCAAGCTGCGCCGGCGCACTGTTTTGTGTGCAAACAAGAATGCGTGTAGATAACTACGGTTAGAGACTGCACCTAGTTCACTTCGTCTCATGGGGACTAACAAGCCGAATATCCAATGGAACTCGTAGGTGAGAAATGGGTGTTTTTAAAAAAAAGTTACAATACGGAATTTAAAAAGCTGGACTGCTATCTGTCATACCGCTCAGAGAGTGAGGTTATATCGAGACTATACTTTGAACAGATTTTTATCACAATAATTATTGGCCGTTGTACAGTATGTTCGAGCTGAGAAATGCATGGTTATAACACAGTTTGCACCATATTGGGATGTGTTTTGGTACTTGTTACAATAACGGAGTATTTGAAGTACCCGCCCGGCCCACAACCGCCATATAAAGACTGGGTCGCTTAGACCACACGCGCAATAGTGTTTACTGCATTGCTAATTAGCCATGTATAGCCATGAGACACTAACCGTTAAAACTTTTCGCGGTATAATGGCGCTATTCTGAAAAAGACTAATCGACGTGGCGTTAAGTCTATCTGACTTAACCTCATGTCTTTCAGCAAGTTATGAGAATTCATAATAAGTAAAGTTATGAATTTGATGCTTAATAAGAAATGTAATCTAATCTACATTTCGTTCGAGAAATCGTATAGTCAAAAGTGTTAAGTGGCTTTAGTTTGAATATAAGTAGGTACGTGTTGTAATGTGAAGACATGATTTGTATGAGTTGAATCTATACAAAATATGAAGCAAGCAGAGTGGACTAAGACATGCAACATTCTATAACGAGTACAAAACATTTTAACTTTTCAATTTTGACACGTGAACTTTTTTTAAAAATTTTGTAGTGTTCCTGGCTTTTTAGTACGAATTAAAACGAATTATGGTAGTTTCACAAGGTTTTTCTAACATGGCTATGATGACATACCCAAACAAGATCTGCCTCATAAATATTATCACATGCATTGTGTCGTAGTTTGCCTATTGTCGTATCCGCTGTACTAGACTAAAGACCCAAGCAAATAAGTATAGTCAAACAAACAGACGTTTTGAAGTGTTGGAACTGTTCAAATATTCAATGTTTCTCAGACTCCCAACGTTACAAGTAAGTAAAGGCGATTCGCAGAACAATTTCTTGCGGCGGACACCCGGACTACGATCTCAAGCAAAATTGGTACTTAACTCTAAAAGGATACGATTTAAATTTAATATAAAGTAGATATATGATGCAAATGATATAGATTAAACTGAAATTGGTCACACTGGGTGTTTTAGTTGAGATTTATAAGTGACAAGTGTGTACAGTGACCTTTGTTGGCTAGCAACGGAAAACGACTGGACAATTGGCGATTAAATTGGCTTATGTTTATAGAATTGAAGACGCGTCTGTTTGTTCAACATCACGACATGTGTCATGGTAGGAGGTACATCTTGTGATTGCGTATTGTGTAAAAAAATGGGGTGTTTAGATGCAAGGGGCGTAGTTTTTAGTCACTTTGTTCGGCTATGTCAAGGGTCGCGGTTTCGATACCCGCTGATTACCCTACTGGCGCGACGCAAAAATTAGGGTTATGTATGTTCTCTAGTAACGGTTCTCTAAACAGATAAACCTTGATTAATGATATATATCATATATCGATAGATTTGTCTATTTAGGCCAGGATTCGAAATAGCGACCTCTCGTACTAGGCTTTTGCTGTTTGTAAGCCACCAGTAGTTAAGACTTCGAACAACCTCGATGTTTGTTGAAATATTTGTATTGTGTACGTTATTGATTGGATATCAATTTCCGGAGACATGACGATACTCGTTTAGTATTATTGTCGGAAATAGACAAACCGATAAAATATCAACCGGAACTTTACTGAACGTTTCACCATTATCAACAGAAATCATTGTTTTTTCAATCTTTTAAAGATATCGTCGTGAAAAAATATTTATGCTTGGGGGTGGTTATAGGCTACATTACATAATAACATCATGCTACAATCCAAAGGAGCCGAGATAAATAAAGAAAAAAAATCGCGAAAATTGTTTTAGCAAGTATTTTCCTTGAAAAAAAGGACAGAGACGCAGGACTATTTTGCTGTGCGAGAGCCCGCCGGGTGTCCTCAATGGAGCTCAATAGAGCTTTGCCTGTTGAAATGGAACTCATTATAACCACACGGAGTTTTTCGAGTCACGCAATCCTATTGCCTATGGCTCCCGGCATACCTTAACTAATCAACTAAATAAAGAACCAATAGGTTATGAGGCTAAAACCCAAAACAATTTAATAAAATAAAACATTTTGCTCGACTCACAATCCGACCCAGGGCCCTACAAAGACCAGTCGCACTTGGCTTCAACCTTAACAGATTATCATTTGCTCATTGCTTCGATGTATCCGAATCCAAGTTATTTACATGTCTTGAAGCTTTTACCGTAAAGTATGAAACAGCATTGCTTCAGAAATAAGCGTAACACGACGTTCCTTCGTTCGATGTTAAAACGTGATCAAAAACAATTTGTCACTACAAAAGACACAATAACAATATAATTTAACAGGTTTTCTCAAGTCCCAGGGGTAAATAAACAATATATTCACAAAATACGCAATATAAAACCAAATCACAGAGCAAATTTAAGTTGAATTACGCTCTGCGCCCACAGGCCGCATACTAAACGAGTAACAATTTTCAAATCCAAAAGAACTTTCCCTCAAAATTGAGAATTTATATACATATTGTCCCTTTCTAAACTGTAAAGTGTCAGTATAGGAGGCTGATCAATATTCAAAATGTCCCGAGCTGGTCCCGACCACAGAAATCGTGTAGAGATGCATCGAATACCAACTATATGTCCGTTCGCATTTGTATTCATCCGTTCGGTATAAGTGAACACGCCGTGTAGATTGTGTATAGAATTAAACTCTTCTTTCTTATCTCTAAATCTAGGATATTCCGATATTTAGAATTGTTTACTGCAGACGATTGTCTAGGAAATTATCACAGTTAGACCAATAGATATATACCATTAGGGGTGATTAAGATTAAGGATGTCAACAATATTACTCGAGTCAACAATACAATCGATAGGTAATTAATTATTATTGAATCTATTATGTTGTTGATATTTGGCGCCATAAAAATACAATTCGCGCTCGCTTCGCGTACTTCACAGTCTCGCTTCTTGCACTCGCAGTCTCGCTTCTGCTTGAAAGTTGAGACGTCGAGGGACTAAGGAAGAACTACTCTTACTTAATTATTTATTGTCCTGATTATGTAAGTACAAACTGCGTATAAATCTCATGAACTGTTGAAAGCAATGTTTATTAGGAAGCATGGCATAAGCAACAGAATGTAGTATGCATTTTTGTGGCTAATATCTAATCCGTAGATTTTTGTCATCCCTTTTTATGCATTGTAAGATTTACTTGGGTTGGAGAGTTCAATATAACAATCGTTTTGGGGACTAAAGCTTAGGATTGTGTCTGGGTGTTCAGGTAAAGGCTTTAGAATAAATAAAGACAATATTAATGTTGTAGCTTAAAAAACCAGGTGCGTAAATTTTTAGAACTATTAGTTCATAAACTTCAAACACTTTGAGTCTGACAAAAATACAAGGTCTTAAGTTCCATTAAACTCATTAATTATTCAATTCTATACTTAGCTAATACTAGCAAGGCAAGATTTTTCTTATCCTGATCAGCACTATCGAGACCTCGTAGGTATGTTTTTAAATAGATTCGCCGAGGTACGGGCGCTGTCTCATAGCGATGATTGACTCTTCAAACGACTTGTCGATGAGATTCGATCATTGTTCAAGACAAAACAATTGAATTGAATGTGCTGTTACCTATACAGAGTAATAGCGAATGAGAATTACATTAACAGGATAGGTATTATGTCGCTGTTTTAGAACCGATGAAGAATGGAAAGATCTGCAATGAATTATGAGACACGGAAACTAAGTGTTGCGGTGTAAATTATTTTATTACGAAGCTGCTGCTACCTTATAAAGATAATCTACGTGAAAATTCCACGTTTCTTTAGGTTCCAAGCATTATACTAGAATCGATGCGAACAAATTCAATATCAATCTACCAAGCTGAAAGCGAGCCGATACCATAATACGATCTCGGATTACAGTCCGCACTTAACGTCAACAAACGCGGTACAATTAAAAAACATTAAAAAATGCGATGCGTTGAATACACTCCAGTTTTTAAAACGACTCGTTTCACAAGTCCCTACTGTGAGAACCGACCGGTAATCCGACCCGTTGGAAACGCCAACGTTCCGTCAAAAGCTCCGTAAGTCTGCGCGCCAACACAACTTGGCCGTGTTTTCGTGCAGACCGCGCTTTCATAAGCTCCACTACTTGTATAACTAGCACTCACCTTCGACACCATCGATCCTTGTGGCCAATGTCGTCAGCAATACGAAGAATGAGAGCAATGGAATCCCATAATCCGGTATAAAGTTCCTCGACCACATTTTGTAACACAACATTCACACATGGATCACACACATTTGTTTTACTCCTTCTATGTCGTTTGAACACAAATAATCAACACTCACGGAACTAAATGTAAGAACTGACACTTCATTTTGTTTTTGAACTGTTGTTACGTCGAAACCATTTGTTTATTGGACATTTTAGCGGTAAAACACGTTTGAAATAAACGTAAAGCCCGGTAGGAACATGCGCAGCCGCGTCCCGCTCGCATCTGACGGCTTTGTCCGTAAATATACAGTATACGGTAAATCAAAATGGCCGCCAGGACGTCTGTGTGCGTGCGCGCATCTTGTAACAATAGTTTGTAAGGAATCTAGGCTTTAATATTAGGATAAAACTATAGTATTATCTATTCTATGATGTATTATAACTAATTTAAGTCATGAATAATACAACTTTGTCGTAAAACACCGTGAGAACAGCGACACTCACACATGCAAACGTACGCGAAGGAATGTTGATTCAATGGAGAAATCAATAGTGGTGCGTCCCTCACTCATGAGGTACCTCATTTGAGGCCCTCGTGGCGTCAAATTGAGCGAGTTCCTCAAATGTTCGCAATGAACCGCCTCACTCATCGTTCATTCCTCATTTTACAATCGTACCGCACCGCGCGCGCTAGCTTGCACCTATTCACGACTCACGACTCACGAGTAAATGAGGAACTAAACGATGAGGAAATGAGTAAATGAGGAGCGAGTGAGTGAGCAAACAAATCGGAAAAAAGTATGATCTGTCTGCTTTCTGCTTCAACTTTGAGCTTTATCCTTTTAGACTTATCGTCGATAATTAAGTGTCATTGGTTGGTTTATTTTGGTCAATTCGCGCTCAATCACTGTGAATGGAAAAAACAATACTACAATAAATGCTTTTTACAGTATTAATGATATTAATTTCCACTAATAATATAAATGCAAAAGTTTGTGAGGATGTTTGTGAATCAATCACGAAAAATAAAACTTTGAATGGATTTGGATGCAATTTGGCATTCAGATTCTAATACCTAGCTTAGAATAGTATAAAATGTAGGATACTTTTTATCCCGGCAAATGTTTCCTGTGGGTAGTGGGAACGGGATCAGATCTACCTATTACATGCGGGCGGAGCCAACGGCAACAGCTAGCCTAAACATATAGTAGCGATATGGATAACGACGTGTATGAAAGAAACAGCAATAGTTCCCATTATTCCTAGCAATGCATCACGGGATTCACGGGTCGCTCTCGCTCGCAAGCTCTTACGGTCACCAGAGGTAGGTAAACAAAAACACAAGACCGCCTCAGCTCTGGCGTGGCGGTCGTGAACGCGGCCACCACGCAGAAGGCGCGGGTTCGATTCCCGCTCAATGCAAATATTTGTATGCATGAATATATGAATATTTGTATTGGTCTGGTTGTAAAAAAAAAGTATCTAAGTATTTGTATCCGCATTCTAGATTCCATAACACAAGTTAGTTAAGTTATGCTTACCATGGATCTAGAAAGCGTTGTGTGAAATGTTGTGGAATATTTATTGTTAATATGATCATTATTATCTATATTAATCATACATTTATATGTAGGTATGTATTGCGATACGCGATGTGGCGGTCACATTGAGCCGAACGACTCTCCTCACAGTCCTCACTCCTCATTGACCGACTCGCGTGAGTTGCGTGAGGTAATTAAATGCAGAATCACCGAGCGAATCAAGGGATTCCTCACCTCAAATGAGGGGTACCTCGTGAGTACCTCATTTGGTAAAATGAGTTACTCCCTCATCCTCGAATTAAATTTACGAGTAACCCTTCACTAGAAATCAAGCGATTCAACAGCGCTGAGTACGCGCAACCAATCATGAGCTTTTGTACTTTGTCGTTTAACCACCTCAACACAGATGGCGTTATATTCAAATACTCAAGTTAACTAACAGGGATGTTCATATTTTTCATAATTTCTTGTTTAATTATTTCGCAAATGTTTATTATTTGTTTTAAATAACTTGTATTACATCATATACTTTTAATATGAAATGAATTATATGAAATCTCAAGCTTTCCACTCACCTACTGTTTGATCAATAACATGTAAATTGTAACCAATGGAAACATTGTTCATTAGTAGACAACAATATTATCTTGTTGTTAGAAAACAAATATTTAAACAATGGCGACTTGTTATCAAAAACACCCCTTCGAAATAGAATCAGAAGATCGATTAACGACTATAAACACAAAAATATTTGAGATTAAAAAGAAAATACAATTATCAGGTTTGTACAGTCGAGACAGACAGCATAGCGAATTATTTTATACTATAAATAAGTAATTTAATATGTAATTAACTCATTTTTGCAAAAATACGTTCATATCCTCACGCCTCTCTCTCACCAGTGCAAGCAGAGACGACAGCCTTTTTATACGTACGTATGGAAAACCCCATCAGGTAGGTAGGTAACTACTAACTCATCAGGTGTGGCAGTGAAGTGGTGTGTCGGTCTCGAAATGATTAAAATCATACAGTGTTTCGTGCACGTGAGTCGTTTACCAGGGACCCTAGGTTTGCCCTATGTGGGAACTCCCCCGTGAACCAGGAATCCTGGCAGACTTGGTGTGTGATTCCTGTCCTGTCCTGAAAACTAGGCTGTCACAAAGGGTTCCGAAAAGCTCGGCACCTATTCGTGTTTAATATGAGGCAACATTACCTTGATTCATATCCAGATTTATCGCATTTACTCCATTTACTTAATGTAATAAAACAATTTATTTTAATATTGCAAATTTCACTGTAACTTTGCAAAAATGCAGATAGTATCTCTGCCTGGTTTGGGAAAAAGAGTCAAATGACCCGAACATTGCTAAACTGATTCTTGTTTAATTTTACAGTCAGTACATAAGACAATTTGGTATACCATGTAAACAAAACTATTTTGTGTCAATTATGTGACAATTTTGTGTCAATAAAGGTTATTATTATTTCTAAATCCTCCAATCACGCACGAGTTTGTTACTCAATTTTGGTTCCTAAAGAGGTGTGTTCAAGTCGCTCCCCTTCTTTGTAACTCTTTGTAATTGGAACCACCTTATCCCAAAGGGCTATACTTATACAAAAAAAAATCGTATACAGAACGCATTTCCTTCCTTGCTGCAACATGGTGCCTGTCTTGTGTTAAAGAAGGGAATGTAGCTCGTGTGCACAATATTCCAGCCCAATAGTTAAAGAAGTAGCACAATTCCATACGAGTGTTGTCACGAAGAAGTATTTGAAAATACGCCTCCAACTCCGAGGTGCATGTTTTTACATAGCACAAATTCTGAAATACAGCGTCTTAACTTCAGTTCTTACTTATTATATTTACGTCGAAAGTTCATATCAATATTACACCTAGAAATTAAGCTTTATAGCGATTTAGGTACATGAGTGTCTTTAAGATATAAATAACACTTAATCTATCGCAATAAAATATAAGTATTTTATTAATTCTATTTCAATATCTAGTACCTATAATGTTTTAAAATCAAGTTATATAGATAGGCACCAATATCAGGTTTTAAATTTATGATGACCTAGTCTTTGATTACAAATCAACAATATAAAATTACCTAACGTTGATGATTTAGAGAAAATACAAAATTTGTCAACCAAATTATGTATATAATTATCTTAACGAATTTGTTGCTTCCTGTCTTCTCAACCGAGTTAGATATATTATCTGTATTGCGATTATATTTTTACATAGAAATACTAGAAAAGATGTAGTAGGTATGACAAAAATAGTTACAATACTTTTTATAGAAATGCAATATATATAATTATAGAAGACATCGATAAAGAGGAGATCTGTTAGGGTCATGATAATTATGACGCGGTTGCGTATTTCCATTTTATACAAGGTCAAGACGCAAGAGTGTGAAACTAATCGCGTATGGTTTGAAAATCAGTTTCTGCTGCGTGAGTAGTAGTTATTCTTCAGTAGTTATTCATACTATAAGGAGTCGGCTTTGAGGCCCCCGATTCTGCTAATTTTATGTCAGCAAAACCACTGTTAGAACACTGACACTGCAAAAAATTACATTGAATTTTAGATTTTATTCATATGCGTCTAAAGTACAAAATTAATTGAAAAAGAGTTCATGACATCTTTTCATTCGATCGCAAGTTGCCATTTAATTTTAGACTCTAAGAACTTTTTCGTAAAGTCGAAAATTAAATGTCATTGTTTGCAGCATCAGCGGTATGACAATGGTTTTATTAGATACCTATGATATAAAATTAATGAAAAAATCTGGTCCCAAGGTCCCATATTCAGTCTTTTTTTTTTAATATAGAACACGTCAATTAGACTTCGCCTTGCCTGATGGTAAGCTGAAGGCAAAGTCCCAGAAAAGAGGGTCACCATTACTTAAACATACCGTGTGACAATGGTGACACTCAGCTTGACGGCCTCATCATATGCTTTTTCACTCCTCGCTTAAAGGACCCGGGACTGGAGGAAGAAGGAAACACGTGAGCTGGTAATGAATTCCAGGCCTTAATGGTGCCATTACATTACCGAAGTGAAACCACTCCTAACAGACGGTACCTGGAGGGATTGAATTGGAAAAGGAGTCTTTTGTCCGCACTTAGCCTCCTTTTTTGAGCCGTTGTGCGTGACCTGGAGGGGTTAGCAGCAAATAGTTTGGTTACTTACTTATATTCTTTAAAAAACATTATATTTTATTATATTATATCTATATATATACCCTCTTTAACTCCTATTGGCAGAGGGTCAAAGAAAGTCAAACTACGAAGAGAACGAGGCTGAAAAGCAACAAAACAATGACCTGATAGATACTCTGAAGAAAGAGGTCAAACTCCGGCTGACAGAGCTGGCCCAAGCCAGGGCCGTCATTGGCGAGGAGGAGGTACATATCAAGAAGTACCTCAACGAAGTATGCCCGGTAGGCAGCAAGAATGCCGACCAGGTATGTCTACTAGATATAAGTTAAAACTGTACTGTATGGGGCGTTGTGGGCTCCACCAAGGCCTTGTGGAGTTAAGGCAACCTCACTCGCAAGTTGTGAATATTGTTATACCTACTGATTGAAGGATAAGGGTCTGGTCCAGGAATTCCTCTCTGGATTGATAAGTTAGACGGCAGCCCATAACAACTATATAGGCCTAATCAAAACGAGGACGAGTGGACCCCGTGAGCCGAGGGGAAAGCTTCAGGTAGGTACAGCTGGAAACAACGCTAAGATGATGGTAGATATTATCTATATCTCGAGAACATAATATTGATTAAAGTACTCTGTTTTTCGGTCTCACGTAATCAGAAGTGACACTAATGTCGCTAACTGGATATTTTTCCTTGGAACGAATGGGGACCATCCATAGTTTTTTTTTATACCACTTAGGTGGCAGACAAGTACACGGCCCACCTGATGGGAAGTGGTTACCGTGGCCTATGGACGTATGCAACACCACGGGTGTTGCTCTCGCGCGGCCGACCACGAAGAAACTTTCTGATGCCCCTCTTGAAGAACCCCATGTTGTAGGTGCTTGGGAAAACTGTAGCAGGGAGGTCATTCCACAGCTTGAGTGTGCGTGGGATGAAGTTTCTTTCATACCGCACAGTGCGCACCGTCTCAGTACGCAATGTGTGAGGATGAATTCCCTGCCTATGGCGAGAGGTGCGATGATAGAATGTAGCTGTGGGCATCATGTCAAACAATTCATCTGAGCATAAACCATTGTATAGGCGGTAGAACACACATAGCGAAGCAAAGTCTCTCCTAAGGGTAAGAGGTTCCACACTACCTGCGGGGTATAGTTGCCTTGCATGGTACAAAAGGAAATTGTAGTTATACGAGTCAATATTATCACTACCTTGCTTATATAGTTACAATTGAAAAATGTATCCATTCACTCACACGAAGAGTTTAATCTTTAAACACAAATAAACTCGTTACGAAAACTACATATCTCTTTCAGATTATACACAATCTAGATTTGAAAGTAATAGAACAGAGAAAGATGTTGGACCTCCTCAAATACGAGAAGGGAAGTAAAAAGAAGAAGCTCACAGGATTGGAGAAGGAGTACGAATATCTGCTCATAGAAGCTAATAAGGGAATACTGGTGAAGTCTAAAAATAGCAGCCGGGCTAGAAAGGTAAACTTTCCTTATAAGCTTAGATTAGGTACTTTTATACTGTTACTTTCTTTTTCGATAATCTCGACGTCTTTTACGCTTTGTATTTAATAGACAGAGCATTCTACACATAAAATAGTAGGCAACTAGGCGACGAACTAACTGATCTTCTAAAATTTATCAGGTGCATTAACACCCACTTTTCACCAATAATTGTATTCGGTCCCCCGTAATAGGGAGTGAGCCTATTGCCGTATTGCGGGCACTATTGTTGACTCGAGTCATGCATCTGAGGCTGAGTCTGGGCTGTATATATCTGTCTGATGTTAAACAGCCCTATACCTTAGTCGCCTTGTACGATACCACATGGGAAGAGATGGGGGAACTAAGCGGTTCGGTGACTCTTTCCTTTGTCCCACCATTAAGGCCTGGAATTCATTACCAACTCACATGTTTCCTTCTTCCTACAGTCCCGGGTCCTTTAAGCGGGGCGTGAAAAAGCATATGATGAGGCTGTCAAGCTGAGTGTCGCCATTGTCACACGGTATATGTAAGCAATGGTGACCCTCTTTTCTGAGACTTTGCTTTCAGCTTATCATCAGGCAAGGCGAAGTCAAATTGACGTGTCTTATATAAAACTACGCGACACGCTTTGTCCCCGGAATAAAAGACAAATTTTAAGCTAATTCTGATAGTGGAGTAAGAATGTGAACTGCGTAATTGTAGGCAGTAAACCCCCCTCGAATTAGGACTTATTCGATTTGTTTTAACGAATCTCACATAGGACATTAACTGCCTTGCCTATTTCTTTTTTTTCTTGACAGAACGTTTCACACTTGGAAAACGAAATCCACAAAGTATTAATTCAGTGGACGGAAGCTGAACTAGTGAAGAAGAAATACATCTCCATCAGGTTGCTTCTAATAATCTCCAATAATAAAATTTACGCACTCTTTAATTTTAAGAAAACTTTCAACATCTGTACAATTCTGTCCAACAGGCAAGCTCTGATAGACGACTCGGTTAAGTTTGAGAGCTCACTCACACATATAGAAAGTCTCTTAACGACACAGAAGGAAGAAATTGATAAACTAGAAGTATGTAATACACTTTAATCGTTATTTAAATTAACAGTATTATTTTTGTAACACACAGTGTGGATACTAAGGTCTTATCAATATTTTGGAGGCCATGCTTAGGTGCTATCATCGGTTAAAACAGCGAACGAGATGCTGGTTCAGGCTTTCATTCAATGGGTAAGAAAAAACCCCAGTTAAACACAAAGATTCTCAAATAGACTTAGGGCCATACGCTGCGTTGGAGCGAGGACGCAATAATCTTTCGGTGGCGTGGTTGGACGGGTGGAGACATCATGGTCCTCACACCTGTGCATTTTGAAACTGGAGATGGCACTTGCAATCTTACACTCCGGCGGCATCTGAGATTAGTTCTTCAATCGGGTCATCGGTCTGTTTTAGTCGGTTCGAGTCCGACATAACCGCAATCGTCGTGAGGTGGAGGGGTAATCGAGTGCATTTCCGCGCGAAAAAAGGTAATTTGCGCAAAAATGTCCTTAACGATATTCTAAACCTACAGTCCACGGGGGCCTCCTGGCGTGACTGACATGAGGCAACGAAGGCAGTTATCCAATATCCAATAACCATTCTTGCTCTTCTTCTGTTTACCTCTTTAGTCAGCAGATCGTTAATCCATTTAGGATAACCTTTTTTGGTGGAAAAGAACCTATACATAGTCCAAAAGCACAAACCTTGTAGAAAGTCCGTGAAGAAGCAGCCGAGATGCGCTTAAAAGCTACAGCGGCGACTGCGGCCGAGGCTGCGCGTGCGCATGACGCGGAACACTCGCGGGTGGCCGAGCGCGCGTACTTCGCGCAGAGGTTCGCCGAGAGGAAGAGGGAGCTTGAGAAACTGGAGAAGAGAGTGTTCCCTCCGCAGGGTGAGATGTATTATAAACAATACAGTAGGCCTACCATGAAGTGGAGAGGTAGAAGTAGAGGGATGATGTTATTCTGTATAGAAATGTTTTTATTTAAAACTAGCTGACCCGCCCCACTAACTGAAACTTCATATCACTCCTATGCGCCCCTAATTTTATAGTCTTCTAAAAATGTATAGAAATCTGCCGGATTTTTTAACATTTATGCTCACTGCTCCGCTCCCATAAGTAATAGCGTGATGATATATACCCTAAAACCTTCGTCGATAAACGGTATATTAAACACAAAATAATTTTTCACTTCGAACCAGTAGTTCCTGAGATTAGCGCGTTCAAACAAACAAACAAATGTTAGTATGATTTATAATGAGATCTTGGTGGTTAATGTGACTTACTACCGAGAAGTCCCGGGTTCAAATCCTGGCCATTACACTACCGACGCGACGTGACCCCACCCCTCCAGTCAAGCAATTTAGCTTAACTGGAGGGGTTAGAGGGAAAAATAGTAATTTCGGTTACTTAATTCAGGTTACATATAGTTTTCAATTTAGGTTACAAATATTCTTGTGGAAAATAAGTATTTTCCAATATCAATTGTTCGATTTGATTCCTGGAAATATTTTTTTTTTTTTCAATTTAATGATTGGTACAGTTAAGTTTTCATCAAAATCATGACCTATCAAAACTCTTTTTAGCATTTTTCGTTATAGTTTCGGATAAAGACTATACTTATTACTAGGTACATTAAAGTATCAATCAATATCCATAGGCCACGGTAACCACTTTCCATCAGGTGAGCCGTGCCAATCAAGTAGTATAAAAAGAAATCAATTAGCCCACTGCAGTCCACTACAATTAACTATATCATAGCAATTTTTCGAGAAAGTAGAACACGACGGTATTAAACAATTGAGTAGTCCCACTGGGGAAGTACCTCCATCCTCCAGAATACCACGGCTATAATAAACTCGTGTTGTGTTCCCGGTGGTGAGTAGCCAGAGCTCCCTGGAGAGTTTTTGTGCTGTCAGTTGGAAGAGCACAGGCCTGTCCTGATTGTGTCTTCTGCACTGACGGAACAGAAACTCTCTGTTCTTACAGGGTCGGTAGCACGGGTGTGATGCCTGGTGTCGCACACGTTCATAGGTCACGGTAACCACTTTCCATCAGATGGACCGTGTGCTTGTCTGCCACCTAAGTTGTATTAAAAAGCAATTAATGTTTAGCGCGTCCTGTGGTACGTCAAGAGTCCACCAGGTCTACAGAAGGCGAGGCCGTGATCGAAGAGTTGACCGCTTCGCAGCAGATGGAGGACATCTTCCAGAAACTCATGAAGTTGACTGGTCAGTATGAATCACTGTGTTCCTCAAAAGTAGGAGTTAGTAGAAGATTTAAGTGTCTGCCTAAACAGTAGAAATTTAGTTTACGCAGCGGTTTAAAAGTTCGATTCCTGTGCAAATAATTGCACGTAAGAGTAGAACAATGCATGCAAATTTTGAACATTTGAATATTTATTTCATATGAATATATTTACAAAGCCGCGCGACAAGCCAGTTATCCCTGTGGTAACTTTTCTGGCACCTCTTGCTAAAAACTTTTTATACTAAAGGATCGATAGGCCGTGCTTTCGCAGTCCCTATGCGTACTGAACATCTAGATCAAGCCAGCTTTTGCCCTTTTGCTCCACGCGAGGTTTCTGTCCTCGCTGAGCTGGCCTTAGGACACCTGCGGGTTCACGGCAGAGTAGAATTTGGACCACCCCATCTCTTCCCATGAGGTGTCGTACAAGGCGACTAAGGGACAGGGCTGTTTAATATCAGACAGATATATACAGCTCAAACTCAGCCTCAGATGCATGGCTTGAGTAAACAATGAAGACCCGGAAGACGGCAATAGGCTCACCCTCTATTATGTAGGACCAAATTCAATGATTGGTGAAATATGGGTGATAACTCACTTCGGAGGGTTACTCCGGGGATAAAGGCGTGTTATATGTATGTATGTAAATTTACAGAAAAATGTACTATGTATCTGCATTCTAGAACAAATATAATTTCAGTATAATTAGTGCTTTGGGTCTGGATTATATACTGCAGAATGTTCAATATCATATAATGCTAATTGATCTCGGTTCTTTACATGATGAAACCCGTTCTTTAGGTTTGTTTCGCGACCAAACATAGCTTAAGTCCTTTCTCAAGCTTTAATCTACCACCATACCAAATTTTATCAAAATTGGTTCAGTCGTTTAGGCGTGAAAGCGTAATATACAGACGGATAAAATGAATGAAAAAAACGACAAAATTCGAGAACTGGTCTATTTCAGCTATTTTTTCGAATATTCTTTAAGTTTCACAGAATTATTTTGTGTAAAAAAAGCATTTTCGTGATCCAAGGACATGTTTTTTTTTACAATCTTAGTATGTAAAGATACATGTAAAGACTAAGTTAGTCTTTACACATATGGTATGGAGTTTTCCATTTGCTGTTAATCATCCACTCAGGTGTAACGGACGCGGAGGAGGTATTCGACAGGTTCCGAGCACAACGCGAAACCTCCCAACGCCTCGCCTACCTGCAGCAGACAACGGAACAAGAGAAGTTGGAGCTGGAGCAGACGCAAACGACACTCATGGCGGAGTTGGAGGCCTTCAAATTTGCCTCCGTCAAGGATAAGGATGAGTGGGTATCAGTTAGATCGAACTATAGGGACCTTTTTTTTTATACAACTGAGGTGGCAGACAAGCACACGGCCCACCTGATGGAAAGTGGTACCGTGTGCAACACCAGGGGAGTTACATCTGTGCTACCGACCCTGTAAGAACAGAGTTTTTGTGTCAGTGTAGAAGAAACAATCAGGACAAGCCTTTGGTCCTCCCACTGACAGCACAAAACTCTCCAGTGAGCTCTGACTACCCTACTCACCGTCGGGAACACAACACGAGGTTATTATAGCCGTGGTATTCTGTAGGGTGGAGGTACTTTCCCAGTCGGACTGCTCAATTGGGACGGGAATACCGTCGTGTCCTACCTCCTCTCGCCTATAATCTGATTCTTGTCGACTTCCCTTTGCAGAGATGATAAAATTTGATAAACTAGAATGTAGATTGAGGTAAGAAGATTTCCACCTGGTTCACTTTTGAAAATTCTCACTCTGCCACTGGTGAGTATGCTTTACCTGGATATTAGCCTTAGGCCTGAAGAAAACCGAAGAGGTTAAGGTATGAATTATTGTCGATTAAGGTGTGAATTACAAGCGAGTGATATGCCTCACTCACCTTCGGTAACCAACCCACAGACGCCGACACCGTGCGTTTTAGTCGGTTCGTGTCCAACATAACCGCTCCCACTGGCTCCGGCGGCAGGGGGTGGGGAATTGGAGGGCTTGGTATCCATAGGAATTTTTCGCACGTAAAAAAAAGTATGAATTATAGAAAAGGCAACAGGCATAAGGCAGTTTGTTTGTTGCATAATTCTCGCTCCAGATCGCCTGTTGGTGGTGGACAAGTAGACAGCCCGCGTGACACCTCATGCTGTCCTAAAATTTTGGGACTCCCAGACAAAATTTCGACTTGGAACTGTTCGCACAGTTAGGTATGATAGGAATTTCATCCCCCGCACGCACAAGCTAGGGTATGAACTCCCTGCCGTGGTATTCCCAAGCGACTACAGTATGGCATTCTTCAATAAGGAGATTCTTACAGGATCGGCGGCGCGAGTGTAACTCCCTGGTGTTGTACACGTCCATAGCCCACGGTAACCACTTTCCATTAGATGAGCCGTGTGCTTGTCTGCCACCTAAGTGGTATAAAAAATATACATCCCCACTTACCGATTCATTGAATAATTTAAACATTTTAGGGGTCAAGAACAAATAGCAGCGCTAAAAGAGGAGATCGCAGAAGAAGTAGCAATATACTCCGAGCTGGAGAAGAAGATGGACGACCTGGAGACTCTTCTGCTGGAGATCAAGAGACTGTTGTATGAGTTGTGCAAGCTGCTGGACGTGAGTGCTTACAGACAGGATTACAATAGTGAGCGGCAAACTTCTTCACAATGTGCTCAGCGCTCAGGCCCCCTTTGCTGGGGTTCTTTTACTCAGCAAATTGCCCACAGTAATGATGTGGAGCGCGTGCGTGGGCTGCCTCCGCCTCCTTTTGCGGGCAAGTAATACTCGAGATTAAAAAGGGTCCCCACTAAAGTGCCCCGGATTTCCGCACTTGATGTCTTTGGCATATGGTGGGACGGTGAATATCCGCCAATCATTCGATCATAGATGATTTTAAACTAATCACAGTCTCGAAGGGCTCTCGCGGCATTGGTTCATCATTCTTATTATTGGTCCTTCGATTGACCCTAGTACACATGCGCCAGTTTTTGATATTTGTTCTTGAAATTTGCCGGTACCTGTACAGGTATAGAACCTAGTTTCTTCAAACACGAGTGATCTCAATTTCCAGATAATCCCCGAGCCCGGCATGCCCGAGTGGACGGCCGAGCCCCGCGACGTCCAAGAGCTGGTGATGGTGCTCCAAGTGCGGTACGAGAAGGCGCGGCTCAAGATGGGAGACATCAAGGAAAAGCAGAGGGACTCCACCGTCATCATGGTGCCTTCGAATGTGAGTTGGGACAGCGGAGGTCGTTTTTGGGGCCACGTATCCTTATGACATGACCTCAGAGTTTGTTTGAAAATGTTAACTAACAATGTTTCTCGTTGCGTTAGGTCCATTGGTATGCATTTATGACGCCAGGCTAGCACTTCACAAGCCTAGAGATGATAGTTTGATCCTCCTGTCACTCCTAGAAGAAGTAGGTGGCGGCACGTTGAACTTTCGTGAGGTTCCCCTTTAGCCCTAATAGGGACACGGCGGTTCCACAACCGAGGAGGACCATCTCGAAATCGGAGATAGACCTGAATTAGTTAAGGTGCGATGGAGTTTTAGGCAATCTGAAGACCCGAGACATCGTTTGATTTAAATCGATTCGAGGACAGAAGGTCTACCTCGCCTACAGCACCCGTTACAGTCGCCATTATCAGACATTTGAAATCAATATAACTTGGTGGTTTCTACAAAATTGGGCGCATCAGCGAAGGCGGTTGCGTTTAATCTGCCATATCGCGGACATGAAGGTTGCTCCAAAAGCCAGAGCTACGTGATTCTTATACGCAACACCACACATCCATCATTTTCGTCTCCGTAATACATAGCTTCTGCTTGTGTCAATTTTGCCAAAACCACACACTACATTCATTTTTTTTTTTTATACAACTTAGGTGGCAGACAAGCACACGGCCCACCTGATGTTAAGTGGTTACCGTGACCTATGAACGTGTGTAACACCAGTGGAGTCACATCCGTGCTACCGACCCTGTAAGAACAGAGATTTTATGTGCACTCAGTGCAAAACACAAAATCAGGACAAGCCTTTGGTCTTCCCACTGACAGCACAAAAACTCTCCAGTGAGCACTGGCTACCCTACTCACCACCGGGAACACAACACGAGCTTATTATAGCCGTGGTATTCTGTATTTTTAATAAATACCGATGTCTCCAGCCGACAAGTGCCGCGGCGTCAGTGGCGGGCATGAGCATGCATAGCCACAGCACGCCCAAGGAGACCGAGAAGGTAGTACCCACTTACAAGGAGCTGGTGCAGAAGGAACCCATCAAGGCACCTCGTAAGTACTGTACTGCCTTGAAGCACCTATTTATCACCACCATCACTCTTGTGGTAGTTTGGGTCTAACGCAAGGATGTCTTTGGCTTGAAGTCCGGGTTCCTCTTACTCCTTATTCGATTGACTGGAGGGCAATCGATAAAATCAATCAATCATCATCATCCTAGTGGTTTCTCAGTGGCATCCAACAACCAAAGATTACTATGATTGTTTTTGATCGTCCATAGCTTAGTGGTTAAGGAGTCGGCCTTACCATCGAGAGGTCCCGGGCTCGAATCCTGGCCATTACACTACCGACGTGAACCCACTCCTAACAGAAGTAATTTAACTTAGATGGAGGGGTTAGAGGGAATATTACCTAGTTATTTTGGTTCTAATATTCTTTATAAAAAAAAATAAGAAAAAAGGGATAGATTTTTTTTATACCACTTAGGTGGCAGTGGCAGTACACGGCCCACCTGATGGAAAGTGGTTACCGTGGCCTATGGACGTGTGTAACACCAAAGGGGCCACACTCGCGCTGCCGACCCTGTAAGCACAGAGTTTGATATCTCGGCTTTACTGAAAGCGACTGCCATCTGACATCCCAACTCCGAGAGGCAAGTCTGCACCAGAGCCGTATTCGTCAATGAGCTTCCAGCCAAGGTTGACTTGGCCCAAAGTTCTTGGTGAGGCCCATGAGTATATAAAAAATAAACACCAATAATTGTAACGACTGCGTACGGGCAAACGTAGCGTAGGAAGCCCAACGGCCAGGTGGAAGGACGACCTCATGAAGGTCGCCGGGAAGCGCTGGATGCGGGCTGCTTTAGATCGGTCATTCTGGAAGTCTGTGGGAGAGGCCTATGTTCAGCAGTGGACTATATGTGGCTGATATAATGAATTATAAGGTACCTTTCTGTTCAATATTTGCAGCATCGGATGATGAAGAAGATATACCTTCAAGGTGTTACCTGAAGCGGCAGGCGCAGCTCATAGTGGACACCAAGTGCAGGAGGAAGGGATTCCGAATGCCTTACCCAAGGAAATAAAACTATCAATAGGAATAAGGAATGGGGTGAGAGTAGATTTTTATGTGGGTACCTAAGCATTTCTTTTATCTTAAACTAGCTTTTGCACGCGACTTCGTTCGCGTTACGTTAAGAATATATTAAGATATTATGTTCACTTCTATAACTCAAACATAATATATGTTATTTTTTAACTTTCGCGGTGTGATTTCATAATTATACTAGGTATCGGGACTTCTCGCAAATTATATCTTGGAACTTACGGCAGAAATAGTAAGTTCCAAGATATAATTCGCGAGAAGTCCCGATACCTAGTATAATTATAATATATGTTATACCTATTTCCATAGATTCTTATTGTGGAGAAAGTTTTTTTCAAATGACTGACTAATACTGATTATTATATATTATTGATTTCAGATAAAATTTATAACTGTCAAATTTTTAACAATACTTAACCATAGACAATTTCCAAATTTTGTTATTCCTAGTCCGATGCGTTTTATTTATACCACGTTCTATAGTGACTTGTATTCTCTTTGAAGTTTTATATCACAACAATAGGATGAAGGTCGAACGGGATGAAAAGTATCCCATGTCCGTCTCTTAGTCTTATTTTACATCCCCACCAATTTTCAACCGAATCGGCGTAGCCGTTCTTGAGTTATAAATAGTGCAGGTAACTAACACGAGTTTCTTTTATATATATAAAATATATATATATATATTTGATGATTTGCCATTGTCATGCAGGAGCACATTTTTATTGATAAATTTTGTTATATATTCTCAATGCAAATGTCAACAACAAGATTGACAAGCACTTCTAACAGTCTGATGTAAGAAAAATAAAATTATCTAATATATAAAATTCTCGTGTCACAGTGTTAGTTACCAAACTCCTCCGAAACGGCTTGACTGATTCACATGAAATTTTGGGTGCATATTGGATAATTTTTAGATTTTTTTTATATTCCATTATTTTTATTATACATAATTAGAAAATACATGTCAACCCTGAATTTTGAACCCTCTACGATCATCCCCTATTTTTACATCGTGATTTGTATTTTTCCATTATTAGTAAATCCCTGCACACTTGCATATAGTAAATAAGTTACTTTTGTTGAACTAAAAAAAAGTTTCCTAAAAATAATATACATGGCAAAATAACGTTTGCTGGGTCAGCTAGTGGATTCTAAAACAAGTACCAGCGAAGGTGACGCCATCTGAGACTAGTTTTGCTTGTACCTCCACATTGAATATTGGCGGGAACTAGTTTTTTTAAATTTATTGCATCTTTATAATGTCAGCGTTTAATGGTATTAAAAATATTCAATTACATTTAGTACAGCCAAAGAAAGATATTTGACTACTAATACATACCTAATACATTCAAAATACGGAAATACTTTTGCCCCTACCTGTTAGAGTGTAAGCACAGATGTTAGTGTTTGTACGTTAGAATATTTTGATGTAAGACTATTTGTACCCAATTGACCAATTGTCAAGTGTGTAGGAAGATTAAAATTTAATGAAAAATAATGAATCTTGAAAGTTAATGTAATGTATTTAGAATAAACATGTCACGTGCACAATGTTGTTTTATTGTATTTGCTTCCGCTCCAAATTATCGAAAAATGCTCAACCAATTCAATCTTCCTTTTCTATCTACCTTGTTCCATAACAAAAAGCTTTAAAGTATCACACCTTTAAGCTTTTTCTTTTATGTATTTCCTTTCCTTTCATCTCTTCGCTTCACATTACTTGTTAAACTACGGATAAACGGAGCCATTAAGAAGCCGCAATGAATTAGGTAAAATAATAAACCAGGACAAATATCTGCGTTCGGACCCGTGGCCGTGACGAGGCGAGCGTGGCGTGAAAAAGCATATGATGAGGCCGTCAAGCTGAGTGTCACCATTGTCACACGGTATGTGTAAGTAATGGTGACCCTCTTTTCTGGGACTTTGCCTTCAGCTTACCATCAGGCAAGGCGAAGTCCAATTGACGTGTCCTATATAAAAAAAAAAAAAAAAAAAAAAAAAAAAAAACCTTAAAGGGGTGTGCAAAACGCAGTATTTTTTTTATACCACTTAGATGGCAGACAAGTACCTACACGGCCCACCTGATGGAAAGTGGTCACTGTGGCGTGCGGACGCATGCAAAACCAAAAGAGTCACACTCGCGCTGCCAACCCTGCAAGCATTGAGAGTTTCTGTGCCGTCAGTGTATAAGACAAAGCAGGACAAGCTTTTGGTCTTCCCACTGACAGCACAAAAGCTCTCCAGTGAGCTCTGGCTACCCTACTCACCGCCACAGTATTATTATATCGTACTACTACATACTAATTATAAACTTATGTAAATAAAAGCTTGATATTTACTCAACTCTCTAAAAAAGTGCTCGAGTATTTTTTCGCCTGGTCTGACTTTTTTTTATATGTTCCATTCAGAACCGGCTAAGATGCTATAACCATGCTGCCATATCATCAATTTATTTATTTCTTAGTTGGGATGAAAGTTGATGATAATGAGTTGATGATGGTGATGACGATGACTGACGATTGCTGCCTCAGTAAAGTTGTGGGGACTTTTCTACAGGTTTTCTAGGGAGATTTGGAACCAACACGAAAACTCAAAATTCACTGTAACTTACTGTACACTTTTGTGCGTTGACAAAGTCGTTATGTCTAAAAATCCACCTAATACCAGCTTGACCCCTTCGACTCGGTGCAAAGACGGGCGTTGAGGGTGGTTGACAATCCTTTACTCGCAGGTAGTGTGGAACCTCTTAGCCTTAGGAGGGACTTTGACTCGCTATGTGTGTTCTACCGCCTATACAATGGTTTATGCTCAGATGAATTGTTTGACATGATGCCCACATCTACCTTCTATCATCGTACGTCTCGCCATAGGCAGGGAATTCATCCCCACACATTGCGAACTGAGACGGTGCGCACTGTGCGGTATGAAAGAAACTTCATCCCACGTACACTCAAGCTGTGGAATGACCTTCCTGCTACGGTTTTCCCAAGCACCTACAATATGGGGTTCTTCAAGAGGGGCATCAGAAGATTTTTTCGTGGTCGGCATCGCGAGTGTAACACCCCTGGTGTTGCATACGTCCATAGGCCACGGTAACCACTTCCCATCAGGTGGGCCGTGTGCTTGTCTGCCACCTAAATGATATAAAAAAAAATTATGCATAAGAACTCGAATGCATACCATTTTCGGATAATTTAATAAAACCGCGATGCGCCTTTCTTTATGTTGGCGCCAAAACTCCTGTCTGGTCTGAATTGACCCTTATATAACTATGTCTGTTGCTGAAAAGAACATGTTTACCGAACAATAGACTAAAAAGACCACCTTCTTGCATCGACCTCCTTTCGTTTCAAGTCATTGTTGTCATTATCAAAATTGACAGTAATTTTAATCACAACAGTCACACAGCAAATTCTTGATTTCTATTAATTTGTTAATATTTTTATATCAAATAGTTTTTAGTTACTTTTACAAAATGTTTTGCGAGCACAAAAACTCGTATCTGCAATTGGTATGCGCTGCCAATCCGAGGGTAATCAACAAGGCGGTCGACCGAGCGATGTGGTATAGACGGAAAGATTCACGCGATGGTTAGTAGAGACGAAATAAGCGTTCAGAGCAATTGTTTGACCTGCAGCCACAGCTACATTCTATCGTCCACACACGTTGCCAACAGAAATGTTGTATACAGTGACCGTATGGTTTTTCCAAGTGACTTCAAGAAGGGCATTAAAAGGTTTCTATGGGTTTCGACAGCACGAGTGTGACGGCCCCAGTGTTGCACACGTCCATAGGGAACGGTGGCGGTGGGCAGTGTGCTTGTCTGCCACCTATAGTTGAAATAATTTCATAGGTGCTTTTTGACAGTTGTAGTCTACGGTTGACTGGAGCTTGAACATGGTAACTGAAAACTTATAGATAGATAATTCTATATTGTACACCAACAGATTTACAGTAGGACAAGTAGGTAGCAAGTATACAGTTCAATGTACAATGGGCGGCCTTATCGCTGAAGCGATTTCTACCAGGCAAACTTGGGATGGACAGTAATGTTATAAAAACAAAAGTTATCGGCTAAACCAAAATAGATAGTGCATTAAAAACAAATATTAGTATGCCAAAATTCTTTAAAAGGACTTATAATTCTTAAGACAGTGTCCTTGTATAGGTATCTATGGGTCCTAATTTCCTCATACTTCGTTAGTAGAAAACCCCAGAAAGAGGCTGGATGTCGCCGTCCTGGATGTGGAATTTCATCATTCCCTACTAATTGGGTATTTGACTGACTAGTTAAATTAGGCGAAATGTGGGTGCTAGCACCTCTGCCTACCCCTTCGGGGATTAGGCGTGAGTTTATGTTATGTTATGTAGTCAAATTAGGTACTATTTACTAAACGTCAAAACGGTAAGTTATAAGGTTACTTGTATGAAATAAATTATTGTGACGTCATAATATTGAATAGTCAAATCCAATTATTATAGATTCGGTGGATGATTAAAAATAAATAAGAACAAATGCAATTTTAACCATTCTTAATTTAATAAGCTCATATCAATAATTTATTTTAACTATAAGAAAATACCCAATTCTATAAATAACAAACGATTTAAGACGGTACAGAACAGACTAGGGCGGCCAAGATTGCCAGTCCTCCTCTGGTAGCGTCATTCGCAAAGCCGCTGCAGTGAAAGAGACACCAGTTACTACTCTATGAAAATACAAGCACACCTAAAATATAATAAAAAAAAGTAAAGTTACAGGCATATATGTTGACCCCAAGTCGTGAGAGAAACGAAGCAATGGCGTGCGCGAATTGGTTTGAAATAACCCATGATAGGTTTATTTGAGCTTCGCCGCCGCTGTAGCACCTCGTGCTATTCTCAAAGATACCCCAAAAAGCGTACTGCGCCTTTAGAGTATATTTTATGATGTGTTGGGTCAATATCTCTAATATATAAAATTCTCGTGTCACAGTGTCAGTTACCATACTCCTCCGAAACGGCTTGACCGATAATCATAAAATTTTGCGTGCATATTGGGTAGGTCTGGGAATCAGACAATATCTATTTTTTATCCCCCTAAATGTTAAGGGTAGTCTATCCCTAAATGTTTTGTTTTAATTTTTAGAGAAAATTTTTTTTTTTTTGATGCAGCATTAGAAAATACATACAACCCTGAATTTTCAACCCTCTACGATCAACCCCTTTTTTTCCATCGTAATTCTTGTTTTAATTGGCGACAACGCTTTTGACACACGAATTTTTTTTTTATTGAACTATTAAAATGTTTTCTAAAAATAATATAGGTACATGGCAAAACAAAGTTTGCCGGATCAGATAGTTTTAGTATAACATAACATAAACTCACGCCTATATCCCCAAAGGGGTAGGCCTACCTACCCACATTTCGCCAGTTTATGTTTCGGTCCCAATGTAATAGGTGGCGAGCCTATTGTCATTAACCGGGCACTTATAAACCTGCGATAAATGCACACATAACTTCGAATAACATCGAAAAGTCATTGGTGTGTGCCATGGTAAAACCTGGGATCGAACCCGAGACCTCGTCTCTGCAGTCCATTACCCATACCACTAGGCTACCGCGGTTCTATTATGTATATTTTTATTATTATTATACATATATTATTATTTATATAGTTTTCTATACTAATATAATAAAGAAATAAAGTTTGTGTGTTTGTAGATTTGTTAAATTGTAAGGGGTAATCTCGGGATCTACTGAACCGATTTTAAAAATTCTTTCAGCAATAGAAAGCCACATTATCCATGAATGTCATAGGCTGAATATCATCCCGCTACTGCCCAAGGGAGTGGAGCAATAATCATAAATGTGAACAATTCCGGTGGATTCCCATACATTTTAGGAAAACTGATAAATTATGAGCATATTATGTGAATTACAAAGGGTGCATCGGGGTTCGAAATACGCCACGGGCGAAGCCGGGGTGGGTCAGCTAGTATTATATATATTACAATATATTAAGATGTGGAACAAAACATTTCCAGAAATACCGCCAGCTCAACGGCTGTGTTCCATGCAGCCCTCGCTCTACGCACCTATGGTCGACGTCACTAGGTCACAGCTAGGGTTCGGACGCGTCGGTCTGCGTATCCTCAACAGGGAGCTCAGTTCACCCGACAACCTTATACAGCTGCAGGCTATCCACACCGTCATGGATCAGGTGAGATTTCTTTTTTTTTGTTTGACCTTGACCGGTTTTTTTTTATATGGATTTCGAGTCGGATTCGTAAACTGAGGATTCCGCACATTAGGAATTGAGGGATGAACTTTTGTTACATAAATGGTAATTTTTTTTTTATACCACTTAGGTGGCAGATAAGCGCACGGCCCACCTGGTGGAAAGTGGTTACCGTGGCCTATGGACGTGTGTAACACCAGAGGAGCCACACCTGCGCTGCCGACCCTGTAAGCACAGAGTTTCTGTGCGGTCAGTGTAGAGGACAAAGCAAGACAAGTCATTAGTTATCCCACTGACAGCACAAATTCTCCAGTGAGCTCTGGCTACCCTACTCACCGCTGGGAACACAACACGAAGTAATTATATATATAAACCGCGGTATTCTGTAGGGCGGAGGTACTTCCCCAGTCGGACTGCTCAATTGCGCGGATTGTTTTTATCTATAGCTGTAAGAGGTTGCAGATTTAATCTAATGGTATGAATTTCAACCTGATCTGTCCACACATTCCCGAGAAAAAGGTCTTGACAGACAGACGGACAAAGAAGTGTACTCATAACGGTTCTGTTTTTTTTTCCTTTTGAGGTATGAAACCCTAAAAATTAATGTTTCTAAACGCAAAACTTTGCGTTGCGTATTGTTAAATTTGATTTGTTCCCATGCGTCTCGGGATCGGGTACAGAATCCCACACGGGCGAACGAAAACGGGAACAGAATGCCATGCGACCTTATCCGCGGGCATTACCTAGTTTATACCCCTTGTATATAAATAAAATAGAATCCTGTAATTCTACCGCACCAGTCTTGGTGAGTTCCTGGCATGGTGTATTCGTAATTTGTAAAAAAAACCGCGGTAGCCTAGTGGTATGGGTAATGGACTGCTGAGACGAGGTCTCGGTTTCGATCCCAAGTTTTACCATGGCACACACCAATGATTTTTCGATGCTTTTCGAAGTTATGTGTGTATTTATCGTAGTTTTATAAGTGTCCGGTTAATGGCAATAGGCCCGCCACCTATTACATTGGGACCTAAATATAAACTGGCGAAATGTGGGTGCTAGCAACTCTGCCTATCCCTTCGGGGATATAGGCGTGAGTTTATGTTAGGTATTCGTAACGGCTAACACATACCTATTTCTCTGGGTCCAAGCTCTACTTGTAATTTTCTCTGTTACAGGTACAAATTTCTGAAAGTGCATTATTCCTAATAAGCTTAAACATCGTTTATCGCCTCATAGATTTAATGCACGACCGTGACCCCATAGTCCGCGAGAAGATTTGCCTGATCCTCACACACCTCGCGCGCTACTACCAAGGCAGGCAACGCATGCTGTCCCGCCCCATCATTTTCGAAAGACTCATGTTTTTAATCATGCGAGACCGTAAAGAAATCCGATACGCTGCTGCTTACACTCTCCGTACGTTAGCCAAATACAAATGCTCAGCTGAAGTTATAATGAAAACAGAAAATATTGTCGAAAATCTTCTTAAAATAGTCAAAGACGAGCATTCTGGTATCATCTTATTTCATCTCAAAACGCTTTGCAGTTTGTGCGAATGGGATCCAGAGCCAGCTTTACGTGCCAACGCGTATCAAATTCTGGTAGTTCTGTTCGGTAACCACGACAAAAGAGTGTCAGCTAAAGCCATGAATTGCATGACCGAAATCTGTAAACATACCGTCGGTAAACAACTGGCAGATGTAAATGATTTAAATCTGTTGTTAATGAAGAAATACTTGCGCTCTAAACATTTCGCAGTGCTTCTGAGTACCATTGGTGTTATGGGGTATACAACACTGACGACTCGATCGAAATGGCGAGCTAAAGAGTTCATTTGTGAGCTGAGTAGGCGTCTAATGAAATTGATAGCGTCCCACAATTCGCCGTTACTGCAAATACGTACCATGCAAGTATTAATAAACCTTTGCGATTGTCCGGATATTAGATATCATATTAAGAAATATTGGGCGAAGAAAATCGAGGCTATTCCGATAAGGACACATGAGCAATGGGACGGTACGTCAGAGATTACAACCTATACCTACGAGACAGGGCATAATTACAGAGCCATGTGTATAGAGGGTGTGGAAACTATCAAGAACGAGTATGGCGACAATGTGAATGTGGTGAATGTACACAGTTACTTGAGCAGAGTCCACCATGTGAAGGACCGCCTGAAAAAGGCGATTAATTTCCAGCCTTATGTCAATTAAATGCTTTTTTTTAAGATATTGCGGAGAGATCTTTATAATATATGTTTTGCTTTTCTTTGTATGCCTAATATTCCTTTGTCGTTATCAGATTGCAATCTTTTGTAAATTTGCATTGGTTTTTCAATTAAGCTAGTGTCGTTTTGGCAGTCATTACAATGTTAGTCGTTCCTCTTTCAATAGGGCTTGACCTAATAGACCTGTTCACCAAGAATGTAATTAAATCAGCCTTAATTTTTTTTATTTTTTATACCACTTAGTTGGCAGACAGGCACACGGTCCACCTGATGGGAAGCGGTTACCGTGGCCTATGGACGTATACAACACCAGGGGTGTCACACTCGCACTGCCGACCATGAAGAAACCTTCTGATGCCCCTCTTGAAGAACCCCATATTGTAGGCGCTATATATATTTATATTCAATAATATAATTAGGTCCTTATAGGGTCGGCAGCATGAGAGTAAGAGCTTTTATGGTGCTAAATATTATTAGTAGTTTTATTTTAAAATAATACACTATTAATTAATTTAAGCATTTATTTGAATAAACTTTGATACGAATTACAATATTTGAGCTAGACATTTTGGTTTCATAGTTCATGCCGCGAGGCGTACTTAAAGCTACATTCAGTCGATCAGACTAAATTATACATTATACATTTACAATTATCACCATAATATCAATAGTAGCATGATAATCTGGTAATATACAATATATGACAATATGCGTCCTATTCCTATGGACTTAAAGTCGAGATTACAAATACTGGTACCAATACGTTACTGTCACAATTTAAATTGAACAAAATATCTAGAATTCGAGGGAAGTTCAATACTAAACAAATTTGAAATCAAAATAATTATTTGTACTATCCATTACTTCCACAAAGTAAGGCTGACTTATACTCTAATAACGCTGTGATAATATTGCCACTTGAAATAATTTGAGTGGATAAATATTTAAAAAATGGTAATACTCGATAAAGTCTCTGCTTGTCAATGTTATTTGTAAAGATCAAAATAGCCGTCTCTAACCACAAAACAATAAAAAAAGGATACCCAGACCTCAACAACATGTGGGGGTAACTTTGGAGTAAGTCCGATCGGAGCCAAATCCGATCAGAGCCAAATCCGATCGGAGCCAAGTCCGGTTAGAGCAGGTTATGGTTTTGAACTGCTTATTGCATTACAATATCATTTTGATGCTAAGTGTTTAGTACAAGCTACCTCTATTTTGGCTATATATTGCTACAATTTATCTATCACCTAGTTAATCATTCATTTGAAAAGTCTAATATTTATTAGCCCGTGCCATGATTTTTTGAAACATGTCAATAATTCGCCTACTGTATGTTCTAGATTCGCTTGAATATCTATGAATATCTGATAGCACTGGTCGGCGTGAGACACGTGGACCAACTATCTATGAGATTTATAAGGTACTTGACTTCACCTCGCGTGATGGTAAGCAAAAGGCAAAGTCTCAGGAAAGCGGGTCACCATTACAGACACTAAGTAGGTAATGTTACAATGGTGGCACTCAGCTTGGCGGCCTCATCAGATGCTTTTTTACGCCCCGCTTAAAGGACCTGGGACTGTAGGAAGAAGGAAACACGAGTGCTGGTAATAAATTCCAGGTCTTGGTGGCAAAGAAAAGAGTCTCCGAACCGCTTGGTTCTTGCTCGTATATTCTGAGTTTTTGATGAGAGGCTTTAATATCATATATTTACACAATTATCACATTCTAATCTATTTAGGAACAGTGTCTAGTAACACTGGAAGTATTTTAAGTTTGATTATTGCTATTAATACTACTAGGTAAATTTTACTATTAATGACATGTATTTTGTGTTGTATACGAATATATTGCTCTATTTCTAAAATGAGATTAATGTAACCGTTCCATATTTTTCTCAGTTCTATGGGCACTGGAAAATCATTTTAAAATCGCAATCCTATCAATATATATTGATATAAATTATAATGACACAATAATGAACTGCTATTATTGTATCACGATATTTTATTGACTGTAAAATCGTTCGCTATCGTATTTTAAGTGAAAAAAGCACTACAAGTGATTTTTTTTAAATTATACGTTGTAAATTTATCACATTTTTAAAAATTACAATCAATTTAGTATTTTTTTACTATTAATAATAATATACTATAAAACGAGATTGTAAAGTAAAAGTCACTAGCCTATTGCTATCAGGTTATGAGCTACGACAGTATAACGTACAATATACATAACTCCTAATTTCACACATTCGACCAGATATTCTGTAACACCCGACCTAATTTAAGTAATTCAAGATATAATAGAACTTGTCTAAGCTGAAACGACGCGCCGACCGTTTTACGGATCTGTTGGACAACTAGTCATAATGTTACAGAACGCGCTAGCGAGCGGACGTGTTGTTCTATACAACATGTCAGCGCTAGTTTATACACAGAGTGTGTTCGGATTTACATGGTCAGTTCGTCAAACAATCGACGTTTTTTAGATATATAAAGTAAATGTGATGAGCGTGTTATTTCAATTTAGACCAGTTATACGTATATACAACTTGTAAACATGACTACAGCATATACAATGACTAAAAAAGAAGGACTGGTATACCTACTAACAAAATATTTACAAATTGAAAATGTGAGCCGTCAATAATGGCGTCCTTGTAGTTTTATTAATCTATAGGTCTCTCCTCTTTAGTCAGTGTTCAGCAGTATTAAAATATTAATAAAAAACTAAATTATTTTTATACAAATATATAAGTATGTACAAAATATATAAAACAAAATACAAATGACTTATTAAAACAAAACCTAAATAATAGTTTTGTTTCCCCAAAAGGCCACATCTCACCTACAGACAACTACAACAAGTTCTGAATTTTTTTTATTAACACCCATTTGTCCCATATAAAGGGGTGAGTCTACTGTCATCAGTAGGGCACAGAAATGACAAGTAATACAGAAGAAGATACTTCCACTTACACCCTTTAAGGTAAAAGAGGGTAGTTGTCAATCTCAAATATCGCGACGTCTACCCGCATTTTATAACCAAACCGACCGTTGTGCGCTTACATCTTTTTTCTCTTCTTTCGTCTTATTTGACGTGTATCAAGAGAGAAAAAGACGACATTAAATAGCTAAAGCACTATTGACGAATAAAGTGGCAATTTTATTGTGCTGTCTTAGTTTTTTTACCATAGTGGTTACAATCTTTTACCTCTTTTAACCCTTTTGCGAGCATTGGCATTTTTTTTGCCAGAAACACTTCTTAAAAGCTGCGTCATAATATGTAATGTATATTATCATTTTTTTTATTGCCACTTAGGTGGTAGACAAGAACACAGTCCACCGGATGGCTTATGAATTGTGTGCAACACCAGGCACATCACATTCGTGTTACCGACTCTGTATTGTGCAACTATAAACCAAAATCAGAGGTATCATTATTGCCCGTGAAAGAGTTAGCTTTTATTTTTGTACGACTTAGGTGGCAAACAAGCACACGGCCCACCAGATAGTGGTTACCGTGACCTATGAACTTGTACAACACCAGGAAGTAACCCGTGCGACCCTGTAAGAACAGAGTCTGCCGTCAGTGCAGAAGACATAATCAGGACAAGCCTTTAGTCTTCCCACTGACAGTCTTTGTACTCTCCAGTGAGCTCTGACTACCCTACTCACCGCAGGGAACACAACACGAGGTTATTATAGTCGCGGTATTCTGTAGGGCGGAGGTACGTCCCCAGTCGTACTGCTCAATTGGGACGGGAATACCGTCGTGTCCTACCAGATTGCATTGCATTATCAACTGTGTGAATGCAGTGCTTTACTATCAATCATAACATCTGCAAAAAGAATCGCTATAAAAATCTTTTGTTTCTTGGATTTAACAATGTTTATAAAAATGCTACCATGTAGTTTATCAATAAAATATAGAACACTATTCACAATAAGAGATACTGTAATGTTCTGGCGCCAGAGTGCAGCACTAGCGGAAACAGTGAACAGGTTTTTAATAGATCGTTCAAAGCTCAAAACGCCACCATTTTTACCATTGACAAGTAAATGACAAGTGACAAGAGTGTTCACTCATTTTCTTGTATATGCTAGTGGCGCCCTCTGAGCCTACCTTAGCGTAAAATCCCCTATTTTAAACAAATCTTGTTAGTTATAAATTGCAGGCGTATCCTTTGTATTTCGCTCACTTGGTCAATGTTATAGCATTTTAAATAGCTGTAAACAAGCAATGATATCATTATTTTGCTACTAATTACTATAATGTCTAACCCTCGTTTTCACCAAGAAACAAGTTGTAAACTTGTTAGATACAAAACTTGTTTAAGACAAGTATAAGACTGGTCTAAATACAACACTTGTTTTATACATGTATTGTGACTGTCGCAGATACTTTTTCGTTCACAAAGTATGTATAGACAACAAGTTGTAAACAAGTTTAAAACACATTTGCGTTCACACTGAAGCCTGTGACATATTGCAACTTGTCAAATACATGTTTTATACTTAAGTGGAAACGAGGGGCAATGGTACTCTGTTTTCATATTTCCATTAATAATTTGTGCAAATAAATACTTTTTAAATATATGGCGAATATTGCAATAAGAAACTGCGAAGTGTTTATAATAAATATTTTAGGATATACATTACAGCGCCTTCTAAGTCCATATTAAACACAGTTTGTTATATGTGATCTCGAATGCGGACAGACATACTATGTTATGAATACATACCGTAAACTAGGGTGGGGTGGGGGTTACTTTGGATACTTGTCTTACATTGTGGCAATTTATTTAAAATAGTAAGTTATAACATAATAATATCGTCGATAATTTTCTTCAGAAGTGGAAATGATATTCCTGTCTTTCATCTGTTCATTACATTTATCTGCTGCTTTTAAAAAAAGGTAAAATTTGTATCTTCCCGAAGTAACTCTAGTTTACGGTACTGATATTTGCAATATTTTCCCAAATTTGAGTTAAGCAATATTCACTTTAATTTTAGTACAATATTCGCATTAATTTTAGTGTTCTGCCGACAGTATCAAATACACGTATTAATGCCAAAAGTGTACACAACATCAAAATATTTGAACGTGTAAGATTAAGTATGTATATGTAATATTTTTAAATACTCTACACAAACTGTCCGCTCAACAAAGAGCCTTTAAAAACCACAAAATATTGTACAGAAAACCTGGACTGCCTTGAATAAAGGATAGGTGATTTTTATAAAGTGAGTTGAATACATAATCTTACTATTCTAAATAGAAAATTTTCTATAATAGAAAAGTATGAAGGGCGAACGTTGACCAGTTCCCACATGCTCGGCATTCAGCATCAGCATGCTGTATGAACATTTCGAAAGATCGAATCGACAGTTGATTGCAATTGCGCATGGTCAAACGTGACGTCACAAAATTTAGAGCATGCGCAATTGAAATCTCACAGCGAATTCAACTATCAAAGCCGTTCTATCATTCGAAACATTCTTACATATGCTATAAGAACGTTGCTTGCAGTTCCTCAATCACGAAAAATATTCGTATTCGTAACGTACGCGTATCGACAGGACGGAGCATTGCTATTAGCAGGCTTTACACACACAGTTCAGACTCAGCCTAAGATGCATGGCTCGAGTCAACAATAGTGCCCAGTGGGAGAGGTTATGTCGGACTTGAACCGACTAAAACGCACGCCGTCTGAGGGTCATAAGTTGCCGGAGGCATATTCCTCGCACCCCGGCCGATCCAGGGCCATCTCTTTCAAGCTGGCCATCTTCGGGTGTAGGGCCCACAGAGTTCTCATCCAATTCCCGGGTATGGGTAGGCGTACAACTCGAGCCGCCGCCGCGGCCTCAACAATAGTACCCGGAACACGGCAATAGGCTTACACCCTATTACGTGGGACCGATTACAATTATTGGTGAAATGTGGGTGTTAATTCACCTCTGCCTAACCCTCCGGAGATAAAGGCGTGATTATATACACACACATAGGTGCACAGTAGGCAGGTGGGCAATCGCAACGCTGCTTTCTCTCGATACTATTATGCAACGATACGAATATTTTTCGTGCGCGGGCCACGAATGTTATTTCTTTTAGTCTAGATAGCTGTTAATTATATTTACAATATACAAACAATTCGATATAACATTTATATTTCTACGTCTTCAACGTAACCACACTTTCAACGATGTTATTCATATAATTACTTTACTCACTAAATTACACTTTACATTAACAATCTACTTTGCAATACTCACGGACGTAGCCAGGGGAGGAGGGGGGCGGGGGGATGGGGGTTTGTTCATTTGATGGTTCAACCAAACGTCCCTAAATATTTTTCTTTCTACAAATCATTCGGATTTGTAATCATATATATATGTACATATATAGATATCGTTACGTCTACTTCTCTCCGGGGTAAGCAGAGACAACAGCATTTTTACAAATCAATTTTGTTTTTTTTTCCACATGTCACTTTTTATAATCAGCCCTTCAACTTTTTTACAATCACCCTGTCAGAAGTCAAGAAACTAAGTGAAGGCCAGCTTATATGGACAACTATCCCAAATGCTGACAGTCTATTATCAAAACTGGGTACGCCCGTGTCAACAGTAATCAATCCACAGCTAAACCTTACAGTCTACAATACAATACACTGCCACACACTGCAGTAGACAGTCTACTAAGCACTGCAATAGATACGGCTACTCACTGCCTCTATTCATTGTATTGGGCGTACTCGTAGAGCGCTTTGCACAAGTCGTGCAACTTCGGGTCTCACCTGCCTCCGCCGCGCTTGTTCAGAGGGTCGTACACCTCCGCCTCTGAGTCGAGCTCGTCCT
This sequence comes from Eilema griseolum, assembly GCA_963662185.1. Lineage (NCBI taxonomy): Eukaryota > Metazoa > Arthropoda > Insecta > Lepidoptera > Erebidae > Eilema > Eilema griseolum. The sequence goes on from OY759232.1 coordinate 4,784,157, forward strand.
CAGAGAGGGATAGGGAGCCTCCTACGCGACGGGTGCGAAGGCCCTCCTGGAAATTGAATGGTTCGATAAAAATCTGAATGTATGTGTGAAAAATTAATGGAGTAATGATAAAGAAATTGAATTGAAGTTTATTGTGAAATATTTTTCAGACGTAAACATATTTTTGAATACTGAAGATTGCTTTGTTATTCTATAAGTCCAATAAAGAAGTGTTTAGTTTGATTTAACCTTTAAATAGATTCTTTTATACAATAATAATGAGACATTTTTTTTCAAACTCAAATGATAATTCTTTTCGATATCAATGGAACGATATTAAACGCTAACCCAACTTTGATAAGAATCCTTATATAATTCAACGCAAAATATTTTAATTTTACTTAAAAATCAACAAGAGAAAATACCGAAAGAATATTTGTTAAGTAATAGATTAAAGACAAGTTAATACATAAATGTTATTAAACATAAGTTAAAACGAAGAGCAGAAAGTTATTCAGCGTTAAGTCACCGTTATAAACTGTTAGATAGTTTTAAGATCAACTTATGAAGCAATAATAGGATGCTGAATTCATCTTGAAGATGACGATTTTGATTTTAAACTATGACAAACCTTTTTGTTTTTTCAAATTAAAAGAAAAGAGTAGAACATAATCCAATGCAAACTATTGTTTCTGCTCGTTTCGTTTTTTTAGATTAAGATCGGAGAAAATAATGTGTAAGACGGGATTTGACCCGCGACCGGGGAATGCTGTGATCAATTGAGCTATTCGGACACGCTTTGGACATTCGATTTGAGAAGAAAAAGCTCATTTTATCAATTCATTTGGAGAATCTAATTTTTATGTAAGTGGCTTTCAAACTACTCCAAAAGCACAATGTTAGTATAATAAATAATGAATTTGATGACATATGGTATATAAAATTACGAATTGAAGATACCAATAGCATACAATGTGCATGAAATAATTAAGTAGGGAAAAATGCCGTGTGCGACAGATTTGATTATAATAGTGACCATGAAAACGATGAGAATATTGCATTTTTTTAATTTTCAAATGGAGCACTAGCCCTAGCTATATACACATAGAACAGTAGGTCGTCCGCCGAACATAGCTTATATGTGTGTGGCGCGTCATAAACTTATCGTGTCATAAATTAATATGGACTCATTTCGATTATCTGATTTGTAAGAAATTGATACCTTAAAATAATGTGAAGTCTATATTATTTTAGAAAGTGCTCAAAATCATCAAACTCTTAAAATCGCATATATTAATGTTTAGTAAACGTAAGCTACATATTTTTTTAAATGAATATTAGAACCGAAATTACTAATATTCCCTCTAACTCCTCCAGCTAAGCTAAATTACTTGTATTAGGAGTGAGTTCACGTCGGTACTGTAATGGCCAGAATCCGAATTCGAATTCGGACCTCTCGATCGTAAGGCTCTCGACTACTTAACCACTAAGCTACCGACGAATATACAGTTGAGCTGACTAGTATAGTAAAAATAACCATAAGATAGCCTGGGAAGAACTGGACATAGAGAAAGGAAAACTATTCAGCAAGATTGTGCTGTTCTTAATTATAAACCCTTACGACGGACAGTGAGCTTTAAAAAGACACACACAAATTAAACACGTACACTCACAAACACACACATTTTATTAAGTATCAGTTTTGGTTAGATACACCCATCCTCCTTATAGCGATGGATTAATATTACTACAAAGTGACCTTGAGGTACTTAAATGCATTGTGTTGATTTCATCCTTATGTTTCCAGCAAATGGTGTTAGAAAAGACTTGATGAGAACAAACTATGTGTTATACATATGTATTTGTACAAGCTCACCTAAAAAAAAGCGCTTAAAACCACATGCAAAACTTCAAAATACATATTCAAAGCACCCATACCCACCCAAACGGAACAATACAAAAAAAAGTAAAAAAAAAAGTTCTAAACCATGAACAACTACTGGTGCGGTGCTCAATATGTGCCCACCAATTCCGTATCACTGATCCACGCGGCGCCGTCCTCGACGCTTGAAGACATCTGAATTATACAGGATAGCTTCAGAACTTACAGCGCTAGTTATAAGCCTTAACACCCAGAAATTACGATATTTCCACTAGATAAATACTACATGTGCGATCCAGTTGATGATAAATGTACACAGCGCCATCTAGTTGAAAGACACCGAACTACTTCAAAACATTTCAAAATTCAACTGGTTCCAAATCGCGCTTTGAAAGTTACTGTACATATTTACAATTCGTCACATTCAAACACCAACACTAAGGGATTGGCCTGACCTGATGTAATAATCGCGTAAAATATATTCAAAGACAACATTTCGTGTGACCATATGGACCGATTTCGAAATTACATTTAACTGACTCATTCCTTCTCGAAGTGCCAATCCAAACATAACGTACATCAAGATCGTCGACAGTAGCGCTCGGTAAATCCAGTGAACATTTTCGGAACCAAATTCGACCATCCAAGAGATTCGTCAAATTATTTTGTACTATTTTGAAATTATATCAAATCCGTTTATCCTTCATAGGCAAGCGGAATGTATGACAGAAGGCTCGACATATTTTTGGTTCTTTTTGAGAGGTTTTCTTTAGCTTTTTTTACCTTGCTTCATTTAAATTTTTATTCCGTGACCGAATAGCTACTCTTGTACAGGTACTCTGTTTCACCAAGACAACTATATAAATTGAGCACTACTTCTTTCCTTCTGAGCTAAACCCAAGTCAGCGTTTGGCTATCGATTCTATACCTTCAATAACATATTCTGCGTACTTACATGTAATATCTGGGTATTATAGCACTAACATGTAAAGTTTGTCTGTTGCTTGATCAGCCAATCTAAAATATTCTCTAGATTGGTAATGATGGGCAACATAGTTTTGCACATTTTTTTTTCAGAAATGCTCCGATTTTTCACATTAAACTATAAAGACTAATATAAAGAAAATGGTTGTATAAACACAAGTTAATAAAAAAGTAAAATATACATATTAAATACAGTTTCACTCGGAAAAAAAGTTTGTAAACAATCCTAAGTAATAATTTTACATTCGTTATGTGTTATTCGCTATTCGGTCGCATTTGACTAAGTGTGTAGAGCTCACTCAAGTAGAGTTTCGTAACCAGTTCGAGCCAAATCTTTTTCGTCTTCGATCGTAACCAGTTGCGATCGAGAATGTTTCATTTGCTTTATTTAATACACATAACGCATAAGCTCAAATGGCAAATACTCATATCCGGATTTATTTTTTAATGTTTTTTGACATAAGTCAAAAGATATGAATAAGTTACTGGCATGTTTTTCGCTTATATAATAAATATTTGGACAAATATATCTACCACATAACAAATAACACAAAACGAAGTATTGGTCCCCCTTTAGAAATCGACTCAAATATCATATATACATATGGTATCAACAGGACCCTACCCTAAATAAAAAACACTATTTACAATACACATCAATATAACAACTAAATTCATTCTCCAATACAATGTAATTGTTTAATCTCATACCTCGAGAATCCCAGCGCTGGGCTCTGAGGCGTAACCCTCGAAGTGTCGCTGGTCTTCCTCGTAATCAGAGGAGGATGAGGAGTCATTGTCTACGTCAAGGGCCGTCCTCACTGAACACACCATCTGAGCTAGGTCGGTGAATGTGTAACTGAAATAGAATGGAAATTAAATATATCTAAGTACAATCTTAGACCTTATAGTCTATAGACAGCCAGAAAAATGTATCGCGAAAACGGCGTGAAATGCGAGTTATGTCTGAATAAGTAAATGTCAATATTTTTTATAACATAAACATAAACTCACGCCTATATCCCCGAAGGGGTAGGCAGAGGTGCTAGCACCCACATTTCGCCAGTTTATGTTTAGGTCCCAACGTAATAGGTGGCGAGCCTATTGCCATTAACCGGACACTTATAAATCTGCGATAAATACACACATAACTTCGAAAAGCATCGTGAAGTCATTGGTGTGTGCCATAGTAAAACCTGGGATCGAACCCGAGACCTCGTCTCAGCAGTCCATTACCCATACTACTAGGCTACCGCGGTTATTTTTTATAATGTTTAAAAATGATTGCAAAATAATTCATTGGTTGTGCGATAGTTCGTACGAATATCGGTAGATGGCTCTTAACCGTCGCCATAAGACGGATATATGTATAGAAGAATTTTGATGGTTTCAAGCGATTCGGTGGCTTAGTGGTCAGATCGTTTCCTCTGTAAGGGAAAGATCGCGGGTTCGCTAAGATTGATGGCACTCGGTGGAATTTATTGTTACATAATTAAATTGAGAACACACTTGTACTATTGTAACGACGCGCTCTGCAAACGTCGTCACACCGGTTTTAATTCTATTTTTGAACGAAAAGTTTCGGAACGCGGAGTGAATGACATTTTGACGTATAGCTGTCAAGGCACCTTTCTTCCTAGCGTTGAGGCTGGATGGTCGATATTCATGGCTTCGTAACTTAATTTCAATAAATCTCATAAAAATGAGAGTATTTTTGCCTAAAGGATAATAGTTTGTGTCTTCACAACTATCCTCTTGTGGAATTATAGTTTATTTCTGCTCTTAATCTGAGAATATTATGATTTCTTTTGCTATTGGCATTGTTCCAGCAAATTAAGGCGGTTTCCAAATTGGAACCGTCTTTGCCCTTTTTCTCATTTTCTTTTTGCCTTTGGATCTTTTCTTTGGACCTTTGTCTTCGGTCATCTGCATTTCCTTATGGAGGGTTTGGACTTTTCGCCTCAAACCTGGATGTACCGCATGGGCTTACACTGAAAACTTCGCCTGCTACGAGCTTTCTCGCTGCTGTGTTTACATATACTCGCCGAGGGATGCCGTGAGCTTACTTTAATTATATTTTAAATCTAAACTTCAAAATAACCTAAAAATGCATTGGTGACATAAGATCATATTGACATAGGAACAGATTGACCTAGCTTATAAAACTCTAATTTTAAATTTAAGGTTAGTTATACATTAGGATTGTATCCTTGCAACTATTTCTAAATGCACACTGGAGTGGACAATAAAACCTTAAACCTCACCGTTTGGTTTCATTTAGCTCACCTCCGGCAGATTAAAAGTTTCCAATCTCCGCTGATTATCCTAGGCATGTGTATCTCCAAGGCGCCCGAACTTTTATGGTAATGTACTTACAAACCAATTTTATTTCTATTTCTTTTAAATAGGAGATTACACACTTACTTTGTCACATTTAACTTGCTCCATTCAAGAGTAAACCAATGATAGGAAAACAGACAAATAAAATCATTTTTTTTTTATTATTACATCTGGCACTCGCGAACAGGGACATGACAGTGTGCATATATCTTTATTCTTTGTCACCTTTGCATTATTTTTTACCTTATCATGTTAAGAACAGTGTTTTCTTCATGTATTTTACTGTTACATAACTGTGTATTACAGTAAATCTTTGTTATTGTTTACTTTGCAAAACTAATCATACTACAAGTTAGTACTATTGTTTGTATCTCTCAATTACAGGTGAATGTTTCAATTTGTATAACATGGTTATTGTTATAATTGTTTTATCTTATATAGCTTTTGTTTATTACAGGTAAGATTTTCCACTTAGTAATATTATATAATTACTAGTTCTTAACCCTTATTCACATGTGTGAAAACATAGTAATATTTGAATATTTGCTGTTTACCTTAAGTAGACATAAATAATTTATTTTGTGAATCACTAATGCATTTTTATCTTTATAGGCATTTGACCTAAATAATTTTTGCAACAATAACATTCCATTCTATGAGTTTGTTTGACTTTTGAGTTTAGCGTTTTGCTATCAATGCAATTAACTTCATTCATAATTTAATTAACTTTAATTAGAAACTTTAATTGATACTTTAATTAGAAACTTATAGTGTATTTAATACAACTTTTTATTAGATTTTCACATCCTTTTATAAATCAAACATGGATAAGGAAATACAGGTCCCGCCTTTGTTTGAGAATATTGTTAATGGTGTTCCAGTTGGTACTTCTACTCATGAGATGCCTCATGTCATGGCTGATTTATCTGAAGTTGTTGATCCATTTTCGAATAGTCGAGGAGCTGGTGATCATAGTCTGAGAGCCGCATCTTCATTTAATATGATGAATGTTTTATTGAATGATAATTTGAGGAAAAACTTGCCTTCTGTTACTAAGTTGCCTGATTTAAAACGAAGTAAGCTTTTGTATGATGGTAAATCGTGCGTTAGGGAATTTATTACTCAAGTGGAAGAATATTTCTTGTTTAAAATTTTTAATGAATATTTTTTGGTTAGTTCATTCTCTGATCTTTTGTCAGGCACTGCGCTTAAATGGTTTCGTAGTGTTCGTATTCGTATTGCTTCTTGGCAGGATTTGAAGGCTGCGTTGTTGAAACGTTTTGATAGAATTGAATTTGATTATCATTTGGAACATGAACTCCGTACTCGTAAACAAAAGATAACTGAGTCATTACCAGATTTTATTACAGACATAATGGATATGGCTAGCCGTTTGTCTATGCCTGTTTTTGATGCTACCCTCATAACTATTATTAAACATAACATGCTGAATATTTACACACCTTTTGTGTTTGGTAGAACTATTTCTTCTATCGACGAATTTATTAACCTCAGCAGAGAATTAGAGAATTTTGTGTCAAGAAAGAACTTGAGTGAGAATAAAAGTATTAAAAAGGAAAAATATTCTGCTCAAATTAGTGCTGTTAAATCAGATGATTTAACTTGTTTAAAATGTAAGTCCTCTGGACATTCTTATAAAAATTGCCCTACATTTCCAGGTGTAATTTGTTTTAAATGTCACAAGCTTGGCGTCACTACGAAGAATTGCGAAGTTTGTAATTCAAATACTGTTCAGTCAAAAAACGTATCAGGTCCCATCGAGCCCTAGTTTTTGATAAAACCTCTGGTGACTCGATGTTGAAAAAATTTAGCAATGCTCCGAATGAAGCCACTTGTAAGAAAGAATTTAATGAATGGTTGGATTATTTGAAAGTTTTCTTTAATAATATCAGGGCTGCTCCTGTTTTGTTTGTTAAACATAAAGACACTAGACCTTATTTAAATTTTAATATTAATAATAAATTTTATTCAGGTTTGTTAGATAGTGGAGCTTGTAGTTGTGTACTCGGTTCTAATATTCATCAAACATTTTTGCAATTAGGTTATAAATTTAAACCTTATAAAGGTAACGCTGTTACTGCTGATGGTTCTGCACACAATGTTATTGGAACTATGGTTTTACCTATCACTTGTGATAACTTAACTCAAAATGTAGATTTTCTAAAAAGTTATAATATTAGTAAAATATTTTGTAATACTTTATATACACCTCAAAATAATCCTGTAGAGAGATATAACAAAACAGTCGAAACATGTATTTCTTGTTTTGTTAAAGATGATCATAGAACTTGGTCAAAATATTTGCCTCATGTTCAATTAGCTTTAAATAGTAGTGTGAATCTAGCTACAGATTTCACTCCTAATTTTCTCATGTTCGGTAGAGAACTTATTTTTGATGCTTCATTGCACCGTTTTAGTAATTCTTTTGATAACCTCAATCAACTTGATGTTGTTGATAGGTCTTCATTTGCTTTTTCACTTAAATCACTTAGTGATATTTTTATAAAAGTTCAAGCTTCATTGCTTAAAGCTTATAAGCGTAATGCGCGTTATTATAATATAGGAAGGAAGGTCATTTCTTTTGAAGTGGGAGATATAGTGTGGAGGAGAAGTTTTGTGCAGTCTAATGCTCCTGCATTCTTTTCGGCTAAGTTAGCACCTAAGTTTGTTAAGTGTGAAATAATAGATAAAATTTCCTCTAATGTTTATGTTTTAAAAGACCTTAATAAAAACTATACTGGTCGTTATCATATTAAAGATATAATAAAATATTAAAATTATTCTTGTTTTGACTGTCAAAAAGTCTATCTTTGTCTTTGGTACTTTGTTTGAAGTATTGAACCCATTAAAAGGTGATGTTTGATAGGTTTAGGGTTCTTGAAAGGAGATGTATGTTAGGAACTTCACAACAATTTATTAATTTCAATTTTAGTTTCCTTCAAAAATAACTTAGGTCATTTTAGGACTTGTTATTGTGTAACTCTACTCCATATTAACAAATTGTTCCACATCAAAAGATCTTATATTTTTATTTATTAGTTGTATAGGATTATTTTCCTGTATATATTTTTATACACTTGTATATTTAATATTGTATATTTTGTACAAATTTAGGAATTTAGTTTCTACTCTAATATAGGAGTGAAATTTAATATTCATTTTCTACATTAAATTCACTTGACTTATTTCCACTCACTTAGGGAATGGAAAGTTAAGTTTCTTGAACTTTATTTTTGTACAGTTCTGGGTTATTTTCTTAGTATTAAGATTCTCGGATTGGACGCATTTTATGCATTTTTTACACACCTTGTTATACCATTTTTTGGGAAACTTGTGTCTTACTGGACTTTACAATTTTTTGTGCTATTGTGTTTCATACACATAGTCACACCTTACGCTTTGCGCACGGGAAGCTGGTGGTGTTGAGCCGGTCGTAATTGTCGTTTTTCTCTTTTTGTACGATTGTGTTTTTATACACATTGTTACATTTTTTATGCTTTGCGCACGGGATGTCGGTGGTGTTGTGCCGGTCGCAAATGTCATACTTTTCTTATGCGGTTGTGCTCAGAAAGTCAGTGGTGTTGTACTGGTCACAATTGTCATATTTTCTTTATATTTTGCTTGTGCTCGGAAAGTTGGTGGTGTTATGCCGATCACAATGCTTATAAATATATTATTACGACACTTTTGTTGTGATTTTGTTTTGACGTTTTGGATGTTGGAATAGGAATTTGAAGTCGGCGGCTTTTCAACCTAACCGACAGTGGGAAAACTTCATTGTTTTTACCGATTTTCTTTCAGATTCGGCAGCGTTGGTGCTTAACCGATATCTTGTTAGTTCCATATTTTTGTTTCAGGAATAGCTGGTATAGAGTCGGTGGCGTAGGAGCTCAACCGCACTTTTGTATTGATGCTAGAAGGCTGGTTAAGATCAAGGATTAGATTCGACGGCGTTGGTTGCCTAATCGATATCTGGAATGGAATTGAGTAGGGATTGTTTAATTTGTTTTATTGAAGGATTTATTTTCACTTTTGTGTTGAAATAAGTTTTTACTCTTTTCTGAGTTTGGTTTCGGTTATTCCATTAAGTTGGATAGTGTCCTTTGTTTCCATTTGAAACTGGAAATTCTTTTTCAACTTAATTCTTTACTTTTCGAGTGTTTTCACATTCTTTGATTTTTAGGAATGCTTTCCCATTCTTTAATTTATAATTATTTCTGCAATACCCAATGCAAGATGCTTTCGCATTGCCTTTTTTGTTTATTGAAAAATGTTGCAAGACATTTTGTCTTTTGAGGTTTTTTGGAATTTTGTTCTGGACTCTCATAATTTTCATTAGAAAAGGAAGTTTCTTTCTTTCTTTTTTCTTTTTGGGGAGGGATGTAATGTAACGACGCGCTCTGCAAACGTCGTCACACCGGTTTTAATTCTATTTTTGAACGAAAAGTTTCGGAACGCGGAGTGAATGACATTTTGACGTATAGCTGTCAAGGCACCTTTCTTCCTAGCGTTGAGGCTGGATGGTCGATATTCATGGCTTCGTAACTTAATTTCAATAAATCTCATAAAAATGAGAGTATTTTTGCCTAAAGGATAATAGTTTGTGTCTTCACAACTATCCTCTTGTGGAATTATAGTTTATTTCTGCTCTTAATCTGAGAATATTATGATTTCTTTTGCTATTGGCATTGTTCCAGCAAATTAAGGCGGTTTCCAAATTGGAACCGTCTTTGCCCTTTTTCTCATTTTCTTTTTGCCTTTGGATCTTTTCTTTGGACCTTTGTCTTCGGTCATCTGCATTTCCTTATGGAGGGTTTGGACTTTTCGCCTCAAACCTGGATGTACCGCATGGGCTTACACTGAAAACTTCGCCTGCTACGAGCTTTCTCGCTGCTGTGTTTACATATACTCGCCGAGGGATGCCGTGAGCTTACTTTAATTATATTTTAAATCTAAACTTCAAAATAACCTAAAAATGCATTGGTGACATAAGATCATATTGACATAGGAACAGATTGACCTAGCTTATAAAACTCTAATTTTAAATTTAAGGTTAGTTATACATTAGGATTGTATCCTTGCAACTATTTCTAAATGCACACTGGAGTGGACAATAAAACCTTAAACCTCACCGTTTGGTTTCATTTAGCTCACCTCCGGCAGATTAAAAGTTTCCAATCTCCGCTGATTATCCTAGGCATGTGTATCTCCAAGGCGCCCGAACTTTTGTGGTAATGTACTTACAAACCAATTTTATTTCTATTTCTTTTAAATAGGAGATTACACACTTACTTTGTCACATTTAACTTGCTCCATTCAAGAGTAAACCAATGATAGGAAAACAGACAAATAAAATCATTTTTTTTATTATTACACTATTCCACAGTATTTTTAGACTTGGCCGGTTTTACCTCACGGCATCCTCAAAGGTTTAAAATGACAGTTTTTAGTTGAAAAGTACAAGTGCGTTCTCAATATATATTTATACACTTCTGGACACATCTATTGGCCCACCTTGCATTTTCAGTTTCGTTTAGTCCTAGCTAAAAAATTATATTAGGTCGAGCAAAAAGTTTTTATGCAGTTTAAAACCAGACACATTCATAATTTTTATTCAATAGTCTTTTTTTGAATTTCGAACAGAGAATTTAAAGAAACAAAAGATAATTTGGAGCCTGTTTGTTGATATCAAACAATCGAATACTAAGAAAACTTGATTTTATTGGTTTACTTGGCTTTAATTCTTGAAAGTGTGATTTTTCAACAAATATTACTTTACTTAACACTAAGGTGAGGTTCTACCAATAATCTCGCCGCCCAAGCTGTGGCACTTATCCAGGCCGGATACAGCCCGAGAAATATGGGTGCTCAAATTAATTTAAGTCGACTGCGGTCTGAAATGTTTATCGGAGGTACCCAGAGACTGGCGGCTTTGTTCGTCGCCAAGGAAGGCCATCTTGGGTCACAACTGAAGGCAGGATTGATTCATCGTGACAACCAGCTTGAGAAATCGTTACCTTACCTCCATCGAGATACAAATCAACTTCGCGACTTCCACGGAGTATCTGTGAGCGCTCAAACTGTTCGGAGAAGGTTAAAAGAACGCGATATGGTACCACACAAACCAGCTGAAGGCCCCAAACTAACGCGAGCCCATCGAACAGCGCGTCTTCTTTACGCGCGCACTCATTTAAATTGAACTCAGCCGCATTGGAGCCGTGTACTCTTTTCTGATGAGTCTAAAATTGCTTTACATGGCAAATGATGGAAGGAAGATGGTCTACCGACGTAAGGGAGAGCGTTTTGCACATTGCTGCTTTCAAGAGAGGGTTGCTTATGGCGGTGGCTCATGGACTGTCTGGGGCGGTATATCCGCGAGCGGCAAAACTCAACTTGAGGTTGTTACAGGACCACGGCTGCCAATATTAAATGCAGAGAGGTACATTCGTGAGTACTTAGAACCTCACGTGATGCCATACGTGGACCATGTGGGCCCAAATTTGCTTTTTATGCATGATAATGCAAGAGCCCATACGGCCGGCATCGTCAGGGAATATCTTCGGGATGGGAACATCACAGTTATGGACTGGCCAGCCAGAAGCCCAGACATGAACCCGATTGAGCACATGTGGGACGAGCTAAAAAGACGTGTTAGGGCTCGTCAGCCAGTTGCCCAGACGATGCCGGAGTTGAAAACTGCCATAGAAGAGGAATGGGAGATGATCCCTCAAAATTTCATAGAACGGTTGACGTATGAGAGCTGTCGTAGATGCCCATGAAGCCAACACGCGTTATTAAATTAAACCTTTATTTTATAAAACATGTTTATTCAAAAATCAACTGCCTTCATCAAGGCGCATACCCGACTTGTTAGGCGTAGCTCCATGTCGTGTGGTATTCTGAATTCAAATTTAAAACAATACGATCGAAAAAGATGGTAAAATATATCAGGTTTCAAATTGCATCAATAGTTTTTGTTCAATCTAGCAATTTAGGTAGCATCGAAACCTAAACTCTAAGGTAATAAATGTAGGTGGAGCCGCCTGTCACCCTGGCAGAAGCAGGCCGCGGCGTTGGCGCGCGTGGCGCGCCTCCCCGTTTCTGGGGTCGAGTTGGGGACTCTGTAGTCCCCACACCCGAGAAGAGGGCCAGATCGTGAGAGATGGCCCTGGGTCGGCCGGGGTGCGAGGGATATGCCTGTCAACCTCACTTTCGGCAACCAAAACGACCCAAAGGCAGCGTGCGTTTTAGTCGGTTCGAGTCCGACATAACCTCCTCCACCGGCTCCGGTGGGGAGGTATCCGTGGGGATTTTGCGCACGTAAAAAAAAAAAAAGGTAATAGATGTGTCCACAAGTGTATGCAACTCAACTTATACCGAATTAGTAGCCATTTTTTACGCCCCGTTGTAATACCACTTGCTTCAAAACAATCGACGATTTGACACAGATGAGTATTGAGCGCGTCATTATAGTTTAGATCAGCCATAATGGGCCTATTTATGATAACTTGTTAGTAAAAGTTAGGTTCTCTAAATGAAAATAAACTCTCTACGCACAAAATCATCAAAACGAAAATAAAAAAAACATATTATTGACATTTTTTAGTCATACCTACATAAGTCACACAAGTTTTTTTTTACCTATTTGAATTTAACAGTAATGTATTCTGAAACAGAGGAACAATATTCATTTAGAGTTAACTTTTTCATCATCACGCCGGAAAATCTCTTAAGGGGTAGACAGAAGTGTATTGACACCCATATTTCGCCAACTATAATTTTCGGTCGCACGTAATATGTGAGCCTATGCCATCAAACGGGCACTTCACATTGGCTGTACGTTTAGTATCAGATAGAGATTATGACACCCTCAGAAATAGATGGGGTGGCCCTATTTTACCTCACTGGGCACCAACACGTAGTTAGAAAGCAAGTCAATACACAAGGTAGGGTCTAGTAAGTACGTACTCAGTGAGCGCGGGTTGTGCGTCTTGTTTCCTCGGAGCGCCGCTGGCCCCCGACACGCCGCCGCCCCCGCCGCGTCTCTGGCCCTCGAAGTACGCGGCGCCGTGTCGGTACCCGACTTCGCGGATCTCGTCGAAGGAGCCGAACTGTAGGGTCTTGTAAGCGTCGATGGGTGGCCGAATGTACTCGCAGTAGTCGGAATTTTTCACTTCCTGTTAATAAGAAAGTTTAGTTTTTTTATTAACTAATAAGATAATTTCACCTCCGCCAATCCGCGGCCCACACAGGCGGCGTGCGTTTTTAGTCGATTCAAGTCCGACATAACCTCCTCCACCGGCCCCGGTGTGGATTTTACGCACATAAAAAAAAAGTATGGTTGAAATTATTGCTTTTTTTGGACGAAAAAAATTGATTTGTAAGAGAGATCGCGGGTTCGAATCCCGCTTGAAAAGATTCAATTTTTTCTATATCTTAATAGAACCAATAGTTAAATTGCTTGTACCAGGAGAGGGGTCACATCGGTGATGTTATTCGAACCCAGGACCAATATATCTTGTTCTTATATTTGTGCGTATATCTCGATTGTGAAGCCGATTTTTTAACCACTAAGCTACCTGTAATTTTTAAACTATCGCGGTGTGAATTCATAATTATATAACAGTTTGGGACTTTTAGCTATTAAATCGTGGAACTTGTCATCATCATCATGGAACATGGTGACGTTCCGGATGCGTTGCAGCACCCGTGGTCAAGTCAGTCACCACGGGTGCTTTTTTTTTTTATAACACTTAGTTGGCAGACAAGCACACGGCCCACCTGATGGAAAGTGGTTACCGTGACCTATGGACGTCTGCAACACCAGAAGAGTCACAGTCGCGCTGCCAACCCTGTAAGTACAGAGTTTCTGTGCCGTCAGTAGAAGACAAAGCAGGACAAGCCTTTAGTCTTCCCACTGACAGCACAAATTCTCCAGTGAGCTCTGGCTACCCTACTCACCGCTGGGAACACAACACGAAGTTATTATAGCCGTGGTATTCTGTGGGGCGGAGGTACTACCCCAGTCGGACTGCTCAATCGGTCGGAAATACCGCCGCGTCCTACCTCCTTACAACGCTGCAACGCATCCGAAACGTCGGCAAAAATAGTTAGTTCTATGATTTTATCGCGAAAAGTTCCATACCGTTATACTGGGTGGCGCAAAAGTACTGGCACTAAAGAAAATACCTTTATTTTTTTTATATGACATTTTCTGTACTTCTGTTGTTGAAAATTGTGTAGTGAACAAATGTAAAATACACTGAAAATAAACATGGACCGTTTTACTCCCCAAGAACGTGGAATAATTGTGTCAATGTTCTTAGTGGACGCTTTTCCAGGCCGAGTTATCTCTCGTTTTGGCGATTTGCCTTGGCCTGCAAGATCACCCGATCTGACCAGTCCAGACTTCTTTCTTTGGGGTTTTTTGAAATCTCGGGTGTATGTGAACAAGCCACAGACTCTCGCAGCTCTAAAAGAAAACATTCGTCAAGAAATAACGAACATATCGCAGGAAGTGTCACGGCAAGTTATGCAAAATGTCATAAATAGGGCTCAAATGTGTATCAACTCTGGAGGTCACCATTTAAAAGACATCATCTTTAAATCCTAATGGTACGAAATTTAATGGTACAAATATACATTTAAAAAACCTAAATCTAGTTTTCTAATTTAGAAAAAATGTTATAGCCGAACCAAATAGGGTCTTTACTTTTGCGCCACCCAGTATAATCACTAAGCTACCTGTACAGGTATGACAAGTAATAACTGTCTAAAACAACATTTAAATTATGTACCTCTAATTGTCGATTACAAGACACGTAAGCCAGTCTGCTCTGTATATCAGGCAAGTTGGGCACCTTCACAGGAGTCGTGAAGGGGTTCCATCTGCAAAGACATAGCAAAAATCTCCATTATCACTGCTTTCTGCGTTTAAAATAATTAGCGTCTTAACTGACACTCGGATTGTCAAGATGGTGATAATGATGTTGACGGTGATAGTGATGATGATGATGGTTATGATGATGGTGATAGTGATGATGATGGTTATGATAATAGTGATGGTCCTCTTTTCAAAACCTACTCTCACACTAACATATTAAGAACGGTGTTTACGCATAGAATATAAAAAACAAAAATACATTATTACACAGCTATTCTATGGCCAATAGGGCAAATGAATATATATAAGCTAAAATATTAAGCAGTATTGGGGAGAATCGGACGTCCTTGTCATCATCCCTATTGTATCATAATGTAACTTTGTTCCTTTACGATACAACTTCAGCTGGATTTTTTGTACATAGTCTGTGGACGCTGCGCAACACGCATGCGTGACTGGTAAATGGATTTGGGCGCTCAATGTTTCTGACATTTTAAGCAAATAATATTATTTATTTTCATGCGACTAGATAAAGTAGTACATGAAACTGCATATAATTTGGTCTTAGAATACTCGTGTGATATCGTATTCGTATTTTACAAACCCTTTGCAACGATTTCATAAACTACTATTGTAGAATTATAACTGCTGCTCATGAATCAATTAAAAAAATATTAAAAGAAAAATGCATAAAGGTACCAATGTACGCCTGTCACACTGGCAGAAGCAGGCCGCGGCGGCGGCGCGCCTCGCGGGCCTCCCCATTTCCGGGGACGAGTTGGGGACTCTGTGGTCCCCACACTCGAGGAGAGGGTCAGATCGAGAGAAATGGCCCTGGGTCGGCCGGGTGCGAGGGATATGCCTGTTATCCTCGCCTTTGGCAACCAAAAACGACCCACAAGAGTCGTGCGTTTTGGTCGGTTCGAGTCCGACATAACCTCTGCCACCGGCTCCGGTAGGGGGGATATCCGTGGGGATTTTGCGCACGTAAACAAAAGGTACCAATGTTTACATAAACATGGGGGGAGGGGGTTCTAGCTTCGCTTACTGTTGCTGACAAGATTAAATAATTGTAATAAGTCTGCTTACATAATACTTGAACGGCTCCAGTGATGATGGTGATGATGGTGATGATGATGATGATGATGATGATGGTGATGATGCTGATGATAATGATCAACATGGATTAGCGATCGGATGATGATATGGATTCATCATTCGATCGCAAATTCAGATTGCATTCAGAGCTTGCTCTTTGGAGATATCTAATATTATACTTTTCCTTTTTTTCTCTTGCTTACTGCCGCCTGATATTGGATTTCCATTCCATTCCTTAATAATTGGCGTAGTATTTATAGGACACATTAGGTTACCATTAAGACATTTTCATCGCTCCCGGACTGGCTTGAAGATATTAAAGATTCAGCTAATTTAAATTGATTTCAGTAGACTGTTACCTTTTCCATAGCAGCCACCAGCCGGAGAGATCGTCTCCATAGTTAGTGAGGTCTGTGTCATCCTGGGAGCCCACGTCGATGGCCAGGATATGCTTCGCGCCGAGTGATCTCATCACGTCCGCTGTAATATTCACATCGTTTTAGGACTAGCAGTTTAGAACAACAACTGTATCAAAGTTCGGGGGTTTCCCCTGCAAGGCAGAGTCACAACTTACTGTCTTTTCATCCGAGCGATAATTCCAGTTGTAATTTGGAGCCCGGGACATACTCTCCAACTCTGTTCTTATATCTTTGGTTTTTGCGTGAACGACCACCGTCTGACTCTCGAGGGGAAAGCCTGTCAATCAGCCGATGTACCGGCTTGCAGGTACAGAAAGTGTACATCTCATACCGTCTTATTTGATATACGGTAACATAGGTATGTGACAGATACACAACATTTTTACAACTTCTTTTTTTTTACTTGCGAACATCGCCACGGGTACCCCTCCCCGCCGGAGTCGGTGGGAGAGGTTATGTCGGACTCGAACTGACTAAAACGCACGACGTCTGGGGGTCGTTGTTGGTTGCCGGAGCTGAGGTTGGCAGGCATATCCCTCGCATTGCGGCTGACCCAGGGCCATCTGTCTCGATTTGGCCCACTCGGACCACGGAGTCCCCAATTGGTCCCCGAGAACGGGGAGGCGCACAACCCGCACTGACGACGCGGCCTGTTTCTGCCAGGGTGACAGGCGGCTCCCCTCGTCACCCCCAGGCCTGTGCTCATGGGAGGCGGAGGTCATTCAACGCTCAAGTTGCCTCAGTACGCGGGCAGCTTGGCTCCGTCGCACCCGTTGCCGCGCCCGCCCCGCAAGTAAAGCTATACCCTACATAGGCTATTTTCTATCTCGAGAATAAATTCCAATGGGTTACGGCAACGAGATCAAAACTAGCTGTATAAATATAAATAACAAAAAAAATTACCCGGCACGTTATTGACGTAGCACCCGTCAAGCAGCAGATGGCCATCCATGGGGTCGCAGATCGGTGGGAATATCCCCGCGATGCTCATGGACGCGCGGCAGTACCGCCATAGCATACCTGACGCAACCCACGGGGACGGTTACCATCGATACCCGGCGGTATCTCCTTGTACCGGCGCCCCACTTGGTCCGTTGCCATTACTTACCTTGGGCGTAGACTGAGTGCAAATATTATACACATTTGTGGAATGGGTTTTTTTTTTATTTGGGCAAACAATTTGATTTTTTTTAATATACAGGTGGCTCAAAATTATTGTTAAGTAGAAGTCTATAGGTATATCATTTCAAGAGGTATTCAAGTTACCCAGGTATAAAATCAGCGACTACAGTTCCTGAATACAAATTTACATAACTCATGGTAAACACTCTTGATGCGTCTTTTGATACTTCTTATTTGAAAACTCATCGAGGCGACCGGTGACACTCGTTCCGGGTCGTGCCTGGTCCAAAGGCTGGCCACCTCCATCCAACGTGGCAACGCAGCAAGTGTTATGGGCACTTTTGCACCGGGAGCGATCAGGGGCGGGTTATTTGATTAGTACATGGACTAAACATTGCTTGTTGTACAATTTTGACATTTTGTATTAATTTGACGGATAAAATTGTTCAATAGTTAATATATTTTTTTTGTTTAAAAATTCAGTTTAAAAATAAAACGCGATTAATAACCGAAATTGACCAACTAGTTTAAGCAGTTGTTTATTTAGTACGTGTTTGTACAAAAGTCACATTGAGAGATTGATTACCATTGTTCATAGTAGGTATTTACCTAACCAAATGGAGTATAGGTACATTACAAAATTTTCAATTGGCGTTGATGTAATGTAATGTTAAGAGAAATTAAGACAATTATTAAACTTTTGGTAATTCAAAAATGGTCGCGATAATTAATAAAATAATTGATACATGACATTTTTGTAATACCTAAATATCGAATACTGAAGTATTCATGAATGTTTTTATTTCTTCAATTTTTTTTATTTACTTTATTTTTGGAAATAAGTCAGTTTCGCCACAGTCAGCAACAAAAGTGGCTGACAAAATAAAGATTATCATGACCTGTAAGGTTCTGAACGTAGCCGTAGTAACATCACAGTAACAAATTTTTGGAGAATCACAACACACAGACATATTAGTTAAATTAAACGAAAAAAAAAATCTACAAAATCAGTACTTGACGATATCTATGCTTACTGCTGACCCGCAGACATGCCCACATTCAGGTTAAACTTGAAAATTGATACCATACACATCACAAAATCATTGATGACATAGATAAGAATGATGAAAAATAGACTTGGATTTTGACTGAATATGTGAAGAGATTTTGTAGATGCAAAAAAAAAAACTATGTTCAGAACCGATACTATGGCGCCTAATAAACTATTCGCATGTCAATTTTCTACCCACGTTGTACCCCTTAACAATATTTTTAAGACACCTGTATTAAAAAGAAACAAAACGAATAATGATGGTGCGTTCCAGGAAAGAAAGAGTGTGAAATGAGTGAAAAGGCTTTCATGTAAAACAGAAAAGTACTATTTAACTAAAAGAGGTTTTAGTCATGAATTCCCGTAACTAAAAATATACCCTGATTTCACTAAAGAGTTAAAAGTATTCTAAATCCAAATATCCCATAGAATACAATCGTTATTTTCGACTTTCGAAAATCATATTTCGAATATTTTCACTCAGCCTACCAACAGCCAATTGAAAGTCGTCACGTCACGAGCTCATAACAATATAGCTCTGTGATTGGTTTACCTGGGAGATTGTTCACGTAACCGCCGTCCAATAGGAGGTGGCCATCTACAGGGTCGCAGAGCGGCGGCATATACCCGCTGAGCGACATCGAAGCGCGAATGTATCGCCAGAGCGAACCTGACGGTTTAAAAAATGTATGCTAACATTGACTCACTGGTACAAAGACGCGCCTTTCAGATTTATTATGTTCTCGCGTGCACGTTCGTGTATTATTACACTGACAACACAGTCCATGGATAGGAGAAATGATACGTGATTTCTTTACCGGTCCCAACGCAGTGTCCCTGTGGTGATCTAAGATGAAAATAGACTTGGCTATTGTTACTACATGCTCATGCGAAGGTGACAGCTTCCTGCGACACACTACAGATGAGAAATAAGAATTAAATAAATGAGGGGGGGAACTAAGAACCACACTCATGCATATACATGGATAGATGGAGAGAAATGAATGAGATGTATGATGGTTTAAATACATACAGATTCTACCACGTCCAACCCGACATTCTATTGACGATATATAGCTTTTTTTTTTTTAATTAATTATTAACTCCCATTAATAGCATTATTAGGTAAACCGATCACAAGCGCTTAATTAATAGTAATGGCAACCTCCCAAAGGCAAATGTCGGATTCGTTTCGTTGTTAAAAGTAAAAAAAGTTGGATTTTTTTATACAATAATCTTGCAACACCAAGTGAGGGAGCGGTACATAGATACACAATATACTTAACAAACACACGTTTACATCATACAAACACATAAATGCAAGTGAGTGTGGTATGTAAAAAAAAACTGTAGCGGTCAATGGATACGTCACTTTTGACACATGGGGAGCGAAATAAAATGAGGTGGACCAATATAGTACTTATTGCATATAAGTGACGGTCGCTATTCCCGTGATAGATATAGGGATCGTAACACGGTATAGACAATATCCGCGTACATAATGAACTTGTGGCTTTTATGATGCAACATTGATAATAATTATTAAAGCGGGCAACATTTCTCGACAACAGAACCAAAATATCACCTCGTTAAATAAAAAAAGAGTAGAAAAATGTATACTTTTCAATGAGAAGTGCCTTTTGATGTATTTTCTCGTGAGTGGTTTTAATAATTATAAAAGATATATGGTGTTACTCGTGTATCTCGAATCTAGACTCGTGACTAGTTTTTAATACATAGTTTTCTGCGGTCTAAGAGACACGAGTCTTCGGCAAAAGCTGGCTTAGCTGAGAACTAGCCAAAGGTGCTCAAATACACGAGTGATTCAACTTTATATATCTTCAATAATTAGGATTAAAACTCTTTGGATTGGCTGGTTTTTATATACAAATAAATATATTTCGTTCTCCGTCTGGTCAGCAGTACAGAGAATATATTTCTACAATTAAAATACATTTTATTTTGTTACCATGCTTAGCCACAAATATGTATATAAAAAAATCGGTGTAAATATATGAAACACCATTTTTATATATATTTTTATATATAAAGCAATATATTACGTTGGGTTAGTAACAGTGCAACATAAAGCTTTAGTTATATATATTTTAGACACAGAAACAAATTTCCTGTCCATGAATGTGTTGTGTTAATTTCAACTATATCTACATAATAACAAAAGTGAATTTCGTAAAACACACAATGTGTTAGGTATTTAAAATTTTGAAATCATCGAAATAAAAAAACAAAAAACAATTCGGCTGTGAAGACGACGTGATAGTTTTATCATTCTTTTTAATATTATTTTATAACGATCTAGAATTATCATTTGTATAACGTCGTACTGGTTTGGAAAATAAACTATTTAAAACAAAAATATGTCTGACAATTGTATTCGTGTGTATATACGTGATACAGCAGTAATTAGAGTTTATGTAATACAAAGGGACAATGATATATTACAGCTGATTTCACTAAGATATAATTGCGCTGAGTAGAATTTGGACCACCCCATCTCTTCCCATGCGGTGTCGTACAAGGCGACTAAGGGATTGGGCTGTTTAACATCAGACAGATATATACAGCCCAGACTCAGTCAGATGCAAGGCTTGAGTAAACAATAGTACCCGGAAGACGGCAATAGCCTCACCCTCCATTACGTGGGACCGAATTCAATGATTAATGAAATGTGGGTGTTAATTCACCTCTGCCTAACCCTCCGGGGATAAAGGCGTGATTATATGTAAGTATGTATGTAAAATGTAAGAACTCAGTTTAGTCGAATTTAAACGGGGGAAATCCGATCATATACTGAATTTAAAACGGCGTTCGGGGCACTGAAAATTATCTTTAAAATATATTTAAGTATCTAATAAAATAGAAGTGTAATTAATAAAATGATACATACAAGTATTGTAATTTAAGTGGTAACTACATATTTGAGCCGTTCGGGGGCAAAACCATCATGGGGTCCAAGTGCCCGTCTTTTGTTTTACAGTCATTTCTAAACGTTTAATTGATGCTACCCGTGACCAGCGGGCTGGTTTATTCCTTGCGCAAAGGATTGGTATTGCCATTCAACGTGGAAATGCAAGCCTTCTGGCCACCCTCCCGGTTGACATCGATGGGGAGGAATTCTAGGATGCCTGAACCTGCAGGTTGTATAGGTATATTCTGTATTGTTTTTATATATTTTAATTTAGATAAATTCCATAATTAATGACATTTGTTGTATATATCAAATTCTACCACTACTGCATACAACGAATATGTATAAAATACTATCAATAAAACGTAAAACTAAACTGTTTACATTTCAAATTCCCTTCCAAACCAGTACAATCACTTTTCAAACACTGCTCAAATAATTCTTCTGTACGTACTGTGCATAAATAAGGATTTAACTGTCACATTTCATTTTTAGAGTCACATCTATTAAATTTTGATTTTAATATCTGCCATGTTAAACTTTCTAAAATATACCAAGAAAAAACTTTATCTGCTAACCCCATTAACTAATAGCCATAACTGTATACAAACTTCAATTAAATCCCAATTTACACAGTACCCACAAACATCATGATATAAAAGCAAACAAATCTAGATCTTACCATGTCGATGCACCCTCATACAACTGGAGCTAATATCGGTAGTGACAGTGAAGTACGGTAGCCACAAGTCCTCGATGTGGACTTCCCCGAAGGTGGAGCGTATGGTGGTGTTGAACTGGCGGCCGGAGAACATAGATGTCGCTGGGTACGTCAGATCCATGAGCTGCTTGCCCCATTGAGTCATTTTCTGCAACAGCATGGAGCAAAACAATGATTATATTTTCCTGATTGGATGGAATGATGATGGTAGGTACTAGTTGTTGCCTGTCTTGAGTCAAAAAACTCTCTCATTTATAACTTCGTAGCTTTTTTAAGCAATCAACTGTACAATAAAGCTATTTCAAGGCTACGAACCGAGGTCGATGAACGACCTCCGCCCCCCATGAGCGCAGGCCTGGGGGTGACAGGTGGAGCCGCCTGTCACCCTGGCAGAAGCAGGCTGCGGCGCCTTGCGCGCGTCCCCGTTTCCGGGGACGAGTTGGGGACTCTGTAGTCCCCACACCCGAGGAGAGTGCCAGATCGTGAGAGATGGCCCTGGGTCGGCCGGAGTGCGAGGGATATGCCTGTCAACCTCACATTCGGCAACCAAAAACGACGTTTTAGTCGGTTCGAGTCCGAGATTACATCTTCCACCGGCTCCGGTGGGTAGGTATCCGTGGGGATTTTGCGCACGTTAAAAAAAGGGCTACGAACCTGTGACCACTCCCTGGCCTTCTGCGTGACAGTGGTGATGTTCCGTTCCATGCACCATAGAGCGCCCATGAACGCGCCGATGCTCACTCCACCCACCATGTCGATAGGGATACCAGCCTCCTAGAATGTACAAAATGTACATGATAATTGTTGTTAGTACAAAAGGTAACGTAGTACGTAAGGGTTGTA
This sequence comes from Eilema griseolum, assembly GCA_963662185.1. Lineage (NCBI taxonomy): Eukaryota > Metazoa > Arthropoda > Insecta > Lepidoptera > Erebidae > Eilema > Eilema griseolum. The sequence goes on from OY759232.1 coordinate 4,807,429, forward strand.
GTATGATAAAAGACGCATTTAATGCAGTTAAGGAAACAGAGAAAAGGATGCTTAGATGTTTTGGACACCTCGAGAGAATGAACCACCTTCCTGCTCAGTGGCCCACTGACTCCGCGACTGTACGCACCTGTATGGCGCGCACCATGCCCACGTGCGCGGCGCCCCGGGCTCCGCCCCCGCCCAGCACGAGCCCCACCGACGTGCCCGTGAGCCAGCGCGCCAGGCGGGAGAAGTCCGAGTGTACCGACGCCTCCGACATCAGCACCTTGCTGTACAGCTCACTCTGGGGAAGAATAATATTGTAATAGTTAACAGCAGTGTTGGAATGAAACAGTATTGCAAAGATACACACGGCCAAGAGTATAAATATATATTGTATCCAAAATGAGCTATAAGCGCAAGCACGCACTATTATGTCTTTTAAGGATAGCTCAGTGGTCATCCATCGCCGTAGCACTTTCGCTAACATCACAATCAATTATCCACCAAATAGATAATATCTTACCGTCGTATTGTATGTATTTTACCGTCTGTACCATGGTGAGTGTTCTGATAAGCTATTCCAATTAGTCCCACCCTCCCCTTTCCTACACAGGACAACGCGTGCAGGTCTTAGATGTCATCCGCCCATAGTGCAGAACATCCGAACAAGAACCAAGCGGTTCGATGACTCTTTCCTTTGTCGCACCATTAAGGCCTAGAATTCATTACCAGCTCACGTGTTTCCTTCTTCCTACAGTCCCGGGTCCTTTAAGCGGGGCGTGAAAAAGCATATGATGAGGCCGTCAAGTTAAGTGTCACCATTGTCACATGGTATGTGTAAGTAATGGTGACCCTCTTTTCTGAGACTTTGCGTTCAGCTTACCATCAGGTAAGGCGAAGTCTAATTGACGTGTTCTATATAATAAAAAAATGAAAACAATCTGGGCGACGGTACGTGACTCTTTGTTCAGCCTAAACCCCGCAAGAAATCCAAAGTGACTTCATAGCACCTACATGGCTAAAAGACACGTCTTTTCTTCGTTTTTCGTATGAACCCGGATGTGTCATAAGGGGCCATTTCACCCATTACCCTAGACTTAACTTCCGTAAATACTTACAATACGATACTGGCTTTTCCTTGTGAACATCCTGTGAGGACACCTCACGTGGTGATGCTGACTGACCCAGGTCCTCATATTCAGCCAGTGGACCGTCCCTGAGGGGTTGGCGCCTCCCTCGCGATGTAATAGCACCAGTTCCTTCTGAGTACGGATGGCGAGGCGTTCGATTTCTTTTTCAATCTGGAAATGACAATCATTGCACATATGAGAACTCGTACGCGCGGACTCGTTTTATCTCCTTAGGGGTGGAGTTCTGTTAAATCCGTATTCAGCGGATGACTACACCCTATAAGGAACTTATCTGCCAAATTTGAAATTTGTAGGTGTTATAGTTTCTGAGATTTCTTGATTAATCAGTGAGTGTTATTTCGCTTTTATATATCTAGACCTGTTCGGGATACGATCGGAAATGGGGTTGGAATCAAGAGATTTTTTGTTATATTGTTTATTGTTAAGTTAAACTCAGAAATTGCACTGTATGAATGTAGAATAAATGTTAAACTAAATGAAATGTTAAGTATGAGATGTTAATGTTAAGTGTGAGATGTTAATGTTAAGTGTGAGATGTTAATGTTAAGTGTGAGATGTTAATGTTAAGTGTGAGATGTTAATGTTAAGTATGAGACGTTAATGTTAAGTCTGAGATGTTAATGTTAAGTGTGAGATGTTAATGTTAAGTGTGAGATGTTAATGTTAAGTTTGAGATGTTAATGTTAGGATGTTACTGTTCAAATGATGCTGTTGGAAATGGACACCGAAAGTACACTAAATAATTAAACTTTCTCGTCTAATTGAGTCGTCTCCAGCGGGCTCACCTCACGTGTTCGGTGTCAGCTTTAAAATGAACAAGACTCTTACTTATAAAAATGCAGAGGGATATACACAGCTGCTTATGTCAAAACTTTGTATGGGAATTTTGATATAACAGCTGTATATAACCTGTGTTATGTTTGTTCCTCTTAGGTGGCAGACAAGCACACGACCCACCTGGGCCTCAATTCCGATAAAGCAAGACCACGGACACTGCTAAAAAAATCATTTCATTTTAGACTTTAAAGCGACGCGGTTAAAGTTCGAAATTAAAATGCAGAGCGAATAAAAAATGTAACGAAACTATTTTCATTTAATTTTGAACTTTAACATTATAGACATAAAGAATAAAATTTAATGCCATTTATTGCAGTGTCTGTTGTTTTGTTTTAGTAGAATAGAAGGCCTGATGGAAAGTGGTCACCGTGCCCTATGGACGCGTCTGGAATACCAGAGGCGTCATACTCGTGCTGCCAGTGTTTGATATAAAATGTGGGTCTTCTACTTCTTCGAGTCATTGGACATGTCGAGTCAGTTCTTGTTTTATTTTTCGACCCAGAACTCGGCTACGGCCACGCCTTTTAACGTCGCCCTACATAAGTCTTCCATTGTACATGTGTCATCTTGACAATTGACACATTATAGAAACAATACAAAATGGTTTTGATAGTGTAAAATTAACATGTAGAATTTTCTTTATACGATTAATATGTTGTTTAGCATGTCCACATATATTTCAGAGGAATTATTTTTTTTTTAAATACAATTTAGGTGGCAGACAAGCACACGGCCCACCTTGTGGAAAGTGGTAACCGTGACCAATGAACGTATGCAACACCAGGGGGAGACACCCGTGCTACTGACATGACCCTGTAAGAACAGACCATGTGCCGTCAGTACAGAAGAAACAATCAGGACAAGCTTTTAGTCAGCCCACTGACAGCAAAACACTCTCCGGTGAGCTCTGGCTACCCTACTCACCGCCGGGAACACAACACGAGGTTATTATAGCCGTGGTATTCTGTAGGGTGGAGGTACTTCCCAAATCGGGCTGCTCATTGGGACAGAAATACCGTCCTATCTAAGAAGTCTAAACAAAGAGGTAAGTAGCGAGTCTCTACACTATACAACGACCAACTTGGGTCCGTAGGCCAATGTGGATGATGTGCTTCAAAAGGTATCTTATCTTAATGCATTACAAACTTACCTTTCCAATGCTCGGCTCTTTGTCACCAAGTGCAACAATTAATATGCAGTCAGCTTGACGTATGCACCGCTGTGTCCATTGTGTCAAGCTTGGATCGCATTGGTATATCGCCACCTGGAAAAGACAGTTAGGTAAAATGTAATGTTTTTATACAACTAGTTATAGGATGAGGCTTCTCCCGTGGAATACTGGAATAGGAACCTATGTTATATGTATAAACATACATACATATAATCACGGCTTTATTACCGGAGGGTTAAGCTGAGATGAATTAACATTTCACCAATAATTAAATTCGGTCCCACGTAATAGGGTAAAGACGGCAATACTCGCCGTATTGCCGTCTTCCGAGCACTATTGTTGACTCAAGTCATGCATCTGAAGCTGAGTCTGGGCTGTATATATCTGTCTGATGTTAAACAGCCCTGTCCCTTAGTCGCCTTGTACGACACCGCATGGGAAGAGATGGGGTGGTCCATATTCTACTCTGCCGCATATTATTACCTTTTCTAATGATTTCAAAGTCTATAATGGACATAGATAAAAACAATTTTTATGTTTTACTTTAAAAATATGAAGGAAATCATTACACGATGTTATATTCTTAATCTGTTACAGAGGAGCTAATGGGATGGGATGTGATGAGACATGACATATTTTCTACCTATTTAAATTGTACCTTATGTTTGTCCTCTTGTTGCGCTAGCCAAGAGCTAAGTCTGTACTCGTTGTTGGGGTCCATTATTGTCAGGCCAAGCAGCTTGCGTATAACATCCGATGTTAGACGTACAGTAGGACCTGGAAAAAAATAGGTTAAGTATAGCTTCGATCTAAGCTTGGAAATACTCCGCTGATTTAAATTGAAACAGCAGGATCCATTATCGACGAGTATAGCAATAGACTGGGGCGGGAGTAGCCGCGGGAGCGAAGGAAGATCGCAAGCCAAACTACACGCGTCGAGCTTTGGAGGTCGATGAATGAACTCCGCCCCCCATGAGCGCAGGCCTGGGGGTGACAGGTGGAACCATCTGTCACCCTGGCAGAAGCTTTTCTGTATGGCCCCGTTTACGGGGATGAGTTACATAGCCGTGACACGTATATATGCCATGGTTGTATATTATATTATTAAATAAGAACTTTAACCAACATTGCCAGAAGCAGGTCAACTTCAATGCCATCTTTTACATTTTTTAAGCTCTTTCAATCACTTTTCACATACAAATTACAGTCAATACCGTTCGTAATTGGACAATAGCGCCTAATCTTTCAAAACAAAATTAACGGTAGTAACATTACTGTGTACTAACCGACAGCACAGAGCGAATGGTACAGCTCGTAAGTGAAAGAAGTCAATGGTACATCGTCACTGACGGGCACCACCGCCACTGTGGAGAAGTTGTGCTGAGAAGGCCGAGGTTCTATCGTGGCTGCCCCGCCTAAGCCGGAGGTGGGCTTCTGCCATGATCCTGGAAATACAAAGAATTAATTTATTATCTTAAAAGATGTAGAAATGTATTTAATACTTGTTGCAATTCATCATTTTCCCGTAAAACCTTATTGATTTATTAAAAAAAACACATTTTCACTTTGTTAGCTTAAAAAGTGCGCGAAAAACGGTCAGTCACGTGACATTCTGCGCGTGACGTCATTAAATAATATCTACGCTCTTCGTAGTTCAATCAATCAATCAACGATAGTTTCCGTTACTTAGTTACGTCACGCGAACTGTCAGTAAATTTTCTGCATTTTGTCTCATGTGAAATACAGATAAAAAATCTCAACTTTATTTTGTAAGAATAAAATATTTAAAATTCATATTTTAGTATCTTTTCAGTATCTATCCCCGGAGGGTTACGCAGAGGAGAATTAACACCCACATTTCATCAATAATTGTGTTCGGTTCCACGTAATAGGGGGTTAGCCTATTTTATTTCGGGCACTATGACTCAAGCCATGAATCTGAGGCTGAGTCTGGGCTGTATATATATATGGCTGATTTTAAACAGTCCTATCGCTTAGTCGCCTCTTCCGACACCGCATGGAAAAAGATGAGGTGGTCCAAATTCTACTCTCTGTAACCACGTGGTTAGAAGAATATTGTTACGTGCACGGGGTACAATTAAATGCCGTTTACTCAACGAAGAGATTTATTAGCTCACCACAAACTAGACAATTAGATCACTAGTACACACAGTACTCTTCAACAGTTCCAGTCGCTCAGTAGTTCACAGTAGTCCACAGTCGTTGCTCAGGTCGCAGTTAGAATCTTCTTCGGTCGCTTAAGTTCGCTGTGTTCGTTATCGATCTCAAAGACTGAATGAATCGTGTCGCTATGCGAGCGTGTTTTTATACCTCTCAATTAAGAGGATCGAATTATCTAGAAAGCTCGCGAGCGACAAATACCTATTCCTTTGATCTTGCCGCCGTCGCTGACCTTCGAGTACATTCTCGATATTTACCTATTGTTTGTTTATATTTGAGAGTGTAGGTACCCGTACCAGTAGGTACGTTGTGACTTTTTGTTGACGATTCCAGATTTTTCTATGCCATTCGGTAGAGTACCTCGTCACTAACAATGCGTTTTTATTTCTTGAAGATTTGATTATTCGTTTTCGAGATATCGACGGCTGTCGTAACATTACCCCCCTTTTAGTCATGCTCGTCCCGAGCATCATTTGTTCCATGATGACGCGTCAACCTATCCACATGGACTACCTTTGTTTTTCCCCTAACCCCATTCCTAATGCGGTAGGTAATGTCATTGATTCTCGTAATAACCGTATAGGGCCCTTCCCAGCGAGATTGGAGTTTTGGAGATTTCCCCTTCTTGCGTAGCGGATTATGAAACCATACCAGTGTTCCTTCTTCGAAACCGTGGGTGTTTGCATTTCTATCGTACCGGGTTTTCATCCTTTCACCTGCCTTCAAATTGTTTTCCCGTACTATTCTGTGCACCTCGTCCAGTCGGTTTCGAAGTTCACTCACGTAATCCGTCACGGGCTTAGGACTATCAGGTGGCGTGCCGGTTATTGCATCCACTGGTAGCCTAATCTCTCGACCAAAGTTCACTTTCGCTGGGGTGTGTCCCATACTGTCATGTACCGCAGATCGATAGGACATCAGGAATAGTGGGATGTACTGGTCCCAATCTCTTTGGTGTTCATCGACAACTTTAGCCAAGTGATTTTCCAACGTCTGGTTAAACCTCTCGACCATTCCGTCTGACTGCGGATGCGCTGGAGTCGTACGGGTCTTGTTCATTCCAAGGAGCTTGCACATTTCTTGAAATAGAGCAGACTCGAAGTTCCGTCCTTGGTCAGAGTGAATCTCCATAGGTGCGCCGTAGCGGCAGACCACTTCCTGAACCAGTTTCCTTGCCACAGTGACCGCTTCCTGGTTGGGTGTCGCAAATACTTCCGGCCACTTAGTGAAGTAAATTTGCACTACTATGATGTATTTGTTACCTTCTTCAGTCGTTGGAAAAGGTCCAGCAACATCAATGGCGATACGTTCCCATGGTGCTCCTACGTTATACAGTTTCAATTTTCCTTTGCTTCTTGTCGGTGGTCCTTTAACTGAAGCACATGCAGTGCATTTACGGCACCAATCCTCGACATCTTCCCGACAATGAAGCCAGTAAAACCGCTGTCGTACTTTAACTAGGGTTTTCTTGACTCCGAGATGCCCGCCAGAGACACCATCATGGCTGTGCCGTAAGAGAGTAGCCACCTTGCTTCGTGGTACCACTACTTGTAGGGTCACCTCTTTGCCGTCGTTGGATTCCCATTTCCTATACAGCACGTCATCGATCAGAGTTAAGCTGTCCCACTGGGCCCAATAACTTTTGGTAGTGGAACTGTAAGCAGATATATCACTCCATTGGGGTTTGTTTCCAAGCTGCTTCCAGTGCAGTATAGGTTGTAGATCATCATCATCCTCTTGCGCCTGCTTCATACTGCTTCCGGTCCATTCGTCGTCAAGTCCATTCACCTTTATGACTTTAATATTTTCACGGGCTTCGTTCTTCTGACAATGCTTGCAATCTTCGGCACACGGCCTACGAGACAAAGCATCGGCATTGCCGTGCCCTTTTCCACTTCGGTGTTCTATCACAAAGGGAAATTCCTGTAGTTGCTCGATCCATCTTGCTACTTGACCTTCCGGATTCTTGAATTGTAGCAACCATTGTAGTGCAGCATGATCTGTCCTTAGTGTAAATTCTCGTCCTATAAGATACTTATTAAAATGCTGTAAGGACTTCACCACAGCGAGAAGTTCACGACGAGTGACACAGTAATTTCTTTCCGGCTTCGATAGCGATTTGCTGAAGTATGCTATTACAACATGGCGATCTCCTTGCACTTGTGACAACACTCCACCTATGCCGGTGTTGCTGGCATCCGTATCCACAATGAATTTTCCTTCCCTGGTAGGATAACCCAATATAGGAGCTTCGCACAAGCGTTCTTTAAGTGTACTAAAAGCTTGCTCGCAATCTAAGTCCCAAATGAAGTCTCGTTTATCTTCTGTTAGTTTGTGTAGTGGTTTGGCAATATCCGAGAAATGCTTAATAAAGCGTCTGTAATACGCGCATAGTCCCAGAAACGCGCGAATCTCCGTTTTGTTCTTTGGAACAGGCGATTCCTGAACAGCTCTTATCTTCTCGGGGTCGGTTTTAACTCCTTCTGTGGAGATCACATGTCCAAGATAGCTGACCTCCCTTTTAAATAAAGCGCACTTCTTTGGACTCAGTTTAAGGTTAGCCTCACGGATTCGAGTAAAAACTTTTTCCAGGTTCTTCAGGTTTTCTTTGAAGCTGCGTCCCATAACTATGACATCGTCCAGGTAAACCAGACAGACATCTCCGAGTAGACCCACCATTACTCTTTCCATGAGGCGCTCAAACGTGGCCGGGGCATTACATAACCCAAATGGCATAACATTAAAATGCCACAATCTGTTTCCAACTCCTGTACTGAAGGCTGTCTTCTCTTTATCTTCAGGACTGATCTCCACCTGCCAGTAGCCACTTTTTAAATCGATGGTTGAAAACCATTTCATACCACTAAGCATGTCCAGGGTATCGTCGATTCTAGGTAAAGGATAACTGTCTTTCTTAGTGACATTATTCAACATTCGGTAATCCACACAAAACCTTGTGCTACCATCCTTCTTTTTTACTAGTACCACAGGTGATGACCATGGACTCGTAGAGGGTTCGATCACTTTGCTCTCAGCCATGTCTTTAATCATATCTGCTATCTCCCCTTCTCTTGCCCATGGTAAACGTCGAGGTCTCTGTTTTATAGGCCTGGAGTCACCTGTGTCAATCCGGTGTTTCACGAGCCCAGTCCTCCCACAGTCATTCCCGGTTGCAAAGATGTCTCTGAATTGTAGCAACAGGTCTCTGGCTTGGTGCAATTCTGATGTTGTTAAGTTTTCCTTTGAATTCTCAAGGAGTTGTTCGATGTGATCTTTGGAGATTTGTGTACCGTCTTGTTTAGGTGAAGTGTTGTTCAACCGCCTCAGGCACTTTACTTCCTCACATCTTCCGACCACACTATTCTTCTTCAGGAGAACTATTTCATCACTGAGGTTAAGAATTCTCACTCTAGCGATTCCGTTCGGTATCAGTAAGGTTCTTGCTGTTATTAAATTTTTATGACTGCCGGCATCTTCCACAATAAGACATCTTCTTTGTTCAGTCTTCGCGGGAAACTTCACTTTGGCCAATGTTGCCGATTTAGGAGCTAACGTCGTATCTGTTAAACAGTAAAGAGAGCACGGGTGCGATCCTTGTAAACAAACTTCCTGATCAGGGAATCTCAGCACTCCTCTAGGTATATCCAAGACACATCTGTGGTTCCTCAAGAAATCCAGTCCCAAAATGCAGTCATCAGTAATATTAGCAATGAGCACTGACTGCTGGTATATTTGGTCGCCAATTCTTACCTCCACGTCTGTTTCACCGAGAACGGTCACTGGCTGGCCAGTAGCGGTCTGAAGCTGGCACCTTGGAAATCGTTTTTCCCACCTTATGGTGCGTTTCAGCAATTCTGGTCTAATAACTGTACGTGAAGCTCCAGTATCCACTGTTAAACTGCAATGTTGATTGTGTAAGGTGGCCTCGATGATCAAGCTATTTCCATTGCAAACTTGAGTTATAGTGATAGTTGGGGCCTCATATCGACCAGCCAGCGCCCGCCCCGCGGCCCTGGCGGCATTTAGTTTAACGGAACCTCTTGATCCACTTGGGTCGCGGAGTCCGTGACCCTCCTCCGTTCTCGCGAAGGACACTCTGATTGAATATGGCCCCTTCCTCTACAGGAATAACACGTTGGGACATACCGTGGCTTCCTCTCTTCTGCAACCACCTCTTTGACCTCCCTGACCTTACTCATTCCGGCATTCTGCCGTACAGTTTCCACCTCGAGAGCATAAGCCAGTGCTTCTTTCAAGGTCTGATGGTGACGCAACTGTACACTAGTTTTCACTTCTGCGTCTCGTATACCGTTTAGGAAGGCCTCTAGCAAAATGGTCTCGATCATCATGGGAGTCGATGAGTAGGCCCGACGAACGAGTCTTTTGACCTCCACAGCCCATTCCTGGAGGCTTTGACTAGATTTTTGTTTCTTCTCCCGAAGCTGCGCTCGGTAGGCATTCTCCAGGTGCTTGTCACCGTAACGTGTGTCTAAAGCTTCCATCAAAGACCCCAGAGTCCTTCCTTCAGGCGGCAGGTTTTCCAGTATTATTAAGGCATCTCCTCGTAATGCAAGTGTCAAGGCCATAAATGACTCCTCGTTGCTCCAGGCTTTAGTTTTTGCCAATATCTCGAATTGGTACTTGAAGGCTGTCCACGAGGAAGTTTCATCAAAATGTGGTATGTCGAACTTTGCTGTTGATGATGAGGTCACGGTAACAGGTCCACAGGTTTCCAGCCTGACGATCTTCTTTTCGAGAACTTGCAAGCGGTCGTCCACGGTCCCAGTCTTCAAGCTCAGCATTTGCAAGTCGTTTTCGAGGCTCTTCACCTTATCCCCCAGTGCGTGGATGCCTGCATCAATTTTACCCATGACAGCTTCCTGGTTGGCCTGCATCTCTTGCCTGGAGGCCTGCGTCTCTTGTCTGGAGGTCTGCATCATCTGCTGCATAGTAGCCTGCATTTCTTCCTTGGAGGCCTGGATCTCTTGCCTGGAAACCTGCATCTGCTGCATAGAAGCCTGCATCATCTGCTGCATAGAAGCCAGCAGCGTCATCATGTTGGTATCTGACGAGGTTCCATCTGGTGCTGCCGTAGTTCCCGCTGAGACAGCAGCATCGGCCTGACTCTCTTCCTCTTCGAGGGTCCGTTGACGTGCGGCATCCATTTCCACTTGACGTCTGGTCCGTGGAGTACGCCCTTCGTCTTCACGTGGTAATAACGGCATTCCGCTTCTGACACCAATTGTTACGTGCACGGGGTACAATTAAATGCCGTTTACTCAACGAAGAGATTTATTAGCTCACCACAAACTAGACAATTAGATCACTAGTACACACAGTACTCTTCAACAGTTCCAGTCGCTCAGTAGTTTACAGTAGTCCACAGTCGTTGCTCAGGTCGCAGTTAGAATCTTCTTCGGTCGCTTAAGTTCGCTGTGTTCGTTATCGATCTCAAAGACTGAATGAATCGTGTCGCTATGCGAGCGTGTTTTTATACCTCTCAATTAAGAGGATCGAATTATCTAGAAAGCTCGCGAGCGACAAATACCTATTCCTTTGATCTTGCCGCCGTCGCTGACCTTCGAGTACATTCTCGATATTTACCTATTGTTTGTTTATATTTGAGAGTGTAGGTACCCGTACCAGTAGGTACGTTGTGACTTTTTGTTGACGATTCCAGATTTTTCTATGCCATTCGGTAGAGTACCTCGTCACTAACAATGCGTTTTTATTTCTTCAAGATTTGATTATTAGTTTTCGAGATATCGACGGCTGTCGTAACAATATAATATGTGAGTATGTTTATCTAAAAGCACACGAAACCAGCAGGCATTCACACAAGATTTACACAACCAGTAAGTGCCCAAGTGACGGCAATAGGCTCGCCACCTATTACGTGGGATCGAAAAACATAGTTGGCGAAATGTGGGTGTCAATACACCACTGCCTACCCCTTCGGGGATTTGCAGGCGTGAGAAATGTGTGTGTATATAAGCTGCTATAAGTCTAGTCAGCACCGCGTAATAGAACATTACTATTGTAATACCACTCACCTAAAATCCTATGCCCCAACAGATTGATCAACCTCGTAACGACCACTGGGAACCTCAACTTGATGGCATTAAACAATCCTTCAGGTAACTTTGCCAGTTCAGAGTCTCTTACAGCCATGACAGTGGTACTTCGCCTGGTCTGGGTCACCATTTCGACAATGCCCACCAAATCTCCTTTACCGTATTCGCCCACTAGTTCTTTCTTGCCGTTAGGATGGGTGATCACTGAACGTAAGCGACCGCTTAGGACTATGAAGGTGGAGCCGGATTCTTCATCTTGGCGGTAGACGGCGCGACCTGATTCTAGAAATACCTGCAAAAAAAAAATTACATACCATTGGTGGCAGACAAACGCACGGCCTACCTGAACTTCGATTCTGTTAAAGTAAAACCACTGTAATAACACGGACCTGCTAAAAATCCATTTAATTTTAATCTTTAAAGATCGCGGTAGCCTAGTGGTATGGGTAATGGACTGCTGAGACGAGGTCTCGGATTCGATCTACCATGGCACATACCAATGACTTTTCGATGCTTTTCGAATAATAATAATAAATAATAATAATAATAATAATAAAAACTTTATTTCACAAAAAACTGTTACATCATTTAGCACAAACTGGTTTGCCGTATGAACTGATTACATTATGTTAGAATACTCTGAAATTCCAGACTAGGTATTGACCTGTATTCTAGAATTCAGTGGATTGCTGAGAACTTTTGTGTTTGCATTTCGATGTCGATGGTACTTAACATTTAAAATGACAAATATATTACATAAGACAGAAATGAGAAGGCGACAATTTTGTAATCTAATCTAAATTTGCATAATTGATTGGTGGGTAGATGTAAGTTTGGGGCGTGTTGGTGTGTGTGAGTGTGTGTCTGTGTGTCTATGTGCGTGTATGTGTGTGTGTGTGTGTGTGTGTGTGTGTGTGTGTGTGTGTGTGTGTGTGTGTGTGTGTGTGTGTGTGTGTGTGCGCGCGTGTGTGTGTGTGTGTGTGTGTGCGTGTGTGTGTGTATGAGTGGTTGAGTGAGTGTGTGTATATGTTGTCGATTATATTGGGATATGTATGAAGGAATCAAAATTTTGGGAGAAGTATTTAGAGAAGCACTAACCTAGAAGGTTTTCTGTGTCACCGTAGTCTAAATTCTGAAGCCAGTTCATCAATTTATTCTTTAGTTCATACTTTTTTAAAAGCTGTATGGGTAGAAGTTTGTTAACAGTATGTGTGTGTATTTATCGCAGGTTTATAAGTGTCCGGTTAATGGCAATAGGCTCGCCACCTATTACATTGGGACCTAAACATAAACTGGCGAAATGTGGGTGCTAGCATCTCTGCCTACCCCTTCGGGGATATAGGCGTGAGTTTATGTTGTGTTATGTTTAAAGATATGCTATAAAATTATACAAGGTATCGGGACTTCTCGCGAATTAAATCATGGAACTTACTATTTTTGCTGACATTACATGTATGAATTCACACCGCAACAGTTTAAAAATAACATAATATGTTATTTTTAAACTGTCGCGGTGAATATTATGCTATTAAAGTCGAACATTAAAAGGCATTTTGCATACATACATATTATTACGCCTTTATCCCTGGAGCGTTAGGCAGAAGTGAATTAACACCCACATTTCACCAATCATTGAATTCGGTTCCACGTAATATGGGGGTGAGCCTATTGCCGTCTTCCGGGCACTATTGTTGACTCAAGCCCTGCATTTGGGGCTGATTCTGGGCTGTATATATCTGCCTGATGTTAAACAGCACTATCCCTTAGGCCCCTTATACGACACTGCGTGGGAAGAGATGGGGTGGTCCAAATTCTACTCAGCCGGGAACCACGCCGCTTTATGCAGAGTGAATGATAAAGTGTAATGAAACACTTTTTATTTAATTTTAGACTTTAAGGGCATAGAAATAATCTAAAATTTAATGCCATCTTTTGCAGATTCTGTGGTATGACAATGGTTTTGCTTTAGTAGAATCGAGGGTCTGATGGAAAGTGGTTACCGTGGCCTATAGACGTATGCACAAGGTAATATATAGAAATAATAATAAAAATATAGTCCAGTTTGGCCCGGATGTCTTTAGTTTAACTTTGAAACTCGGGTCGGGTATTCGTATTAGTTATTTCTGGTTTTCTCAGTAACAGCAAAAATGCTGAGTAGTGTATTGTTAGCAGACTTTTTCTTCAACAAATAATAATCTTATAAAAACTTTATGGTTAAGAAGCGGGCTTACAAGCGAGAGCTCCCGGGTTCGAAACCTGGCACTCGTGATACGTGATAGGGGTTATCCTAGTATGAATGCTAAAGCAGTCCTCGGTCATATAGCATCCAACAATATTATTATTATATTGTACTATTATTGAAGGAATATTGTGCACTAATTTTTATAGAAATAAATATAAACTATTAAAAAAGTAATAAAAAAATTACTGCCGACATATGCTCACTTCTACTACAAGCAAATCACCTTAGCTTTTTTTTTAAACCGCTTAGGTGGCAGACAAGCACACGGCCCACTTGATGGAAAGTGGTTACCGTGGCCTATGGACGTTTGTAATACCAGAGGAGTTACAGTCGCGCTGCCAACCCTGTAAGTACAGAGTTTCTGTGCCGTTAGTAGAAGACAAAGCAGGGCAGGCCTTTAGTCTTCTCACTGACAGCACAAATTCTCCAGTGAGCTCTGGTTACCCTACTCACCGCTGGGAACACAACACGAAGTTATTATAGCCATTGCATTTTGTAGGGCGGAGGTACTTCCCCAGTCGGACTGCTCAATTGGGCGGAAATACCGCCATGTCCTACCTCCTTAAAATTAGCAGCTGTAGTAGTAAGCGGACATCCTAGTAATTTTATTCACTAGTATGTTCTAAAAGAAGACTCACCCAGTCAAGTGCGAAGTCGACCTGCCGTACAAAAGGTGACAAGCGCCGCACAACAGTATTGGCGATATGCAGCACTACCGAGGGTCTCTCCCTCATGATGCTGTACACGGTGGTCTTGGACAGCAGGCCGATGCGAGAGAAGTGTTTTGCGCGGATGGAGAAGAAACTAGGTTCTCCGGTTAGGACTGCGAGACCGCCCTCCACTTCACCTGGGGAGAGAATTTATTTATTTAAGTTATTGTTCTTCAAAGTTATTTTTAATAATTATACAACAGTTTGAGACTTTTCGTAAGAGGTATGCGGGGAACATTTTTTTTTTGTACGCCTACCCACCATTACACTTATTATGAACGGTTAGGCTGACGACATACCACACTATGTCAGTTTTTAAAGGCACTTTGTTTTGTTATTGTTTTAGTATATCACAGAATTCCACGTTCCGGATAGCTTGAATCCATCTTCCCTATTGAATTTTTTATATTTTTGATTTCAATGGCTTCATGCACAATCCCTGAATAGGACTTTGGGTTGATGAAGCTCAATCCAGTGATTGTTACCCGACTCAAGATGTTCTGCTACTGCCGATTTGTTGAACTGATTTTTAATAGCTATTTATCGTTGGCTAATTTCAATTCCAATTTTCTTCCAGTACTAACGAAGTGACGATTACACTACGTTTGGGACCCGATATGACACTGTTGTCGAGATCTTTTGAAGTGAATACTTCTTCAGACGCAATAAGCAGTTTTCATAGTAAGAATTTTGGGTGAACTGAAATTATGGAACTCGCGTCATCATCCTGTCCCGCACGTCACGTCCGATAGACGTAAGCACGATATAGTTATAAAATATATACGGCCAATAGTACCTATTTGAAAATTGTGACAATTCACACGTGACACCTCTTTGAAGTAAAATCACGACAATTTTTATTTTTTAAACCGTTTAGATGGCAGACAAGCACCTAAGTGGTTGCTGATGCCTATGACCCTTTAAATTAATTTAATTAAATCATTTAACAAATAAACATAATTACCAGGGTACGCAGTAAACATGTGCACTTCGCCATCTCCCTCCGCTACGCGTTGCGAGACTAGCAGGGCTCCCGACAGCAGGTACACTAACGCAACATCCTGTATACAAGCAATAGCATTATAATCTTGTATAAAACAATCAATGTAAAAAAAAACAGGCAACATTAACAAACAACAAATTTATGGATGTCTTACAAAAAATGTATTATGTATAAATGAATGGAAATTTAAAACCATGAAATATACAATCAAAAACTCCCCAAAAAGAAACCATATGAAATTCTAGCGATTGTCATTCAATTGTTTTGCATAGAGGTAATGAAGGAATTCACTTCCAGAAATAAAAAATGTATAAAAATCTGTTTTTGAAGTAAAAATTCACGCACGCTTGCCTAGGGGAGTGAGCTGGTGGATGGGTGACGAGACCGTTACGAAATATGTAATCTGTCTAGGCAATTGGAAGTTGACAGGGAGATATAAGCTATTGAAGACAGAAGGGGATAAAAACGTTTCGTATTTTACTGTAGGGGGGCAAGAGAAAGAGGTAAGAGTACACGTTTTCTTTGTCTTTTTCTGTCATAGCCAGTCACGTTTTGTCATATCTAAGACAGTGCAGGCCAGGACCTTTCTATTTTGTTTTTGATGCACCTTTATTGCAAGACAAAGTTAAACTAATAAGCTAACCTAAAAAGGCTGACAATTTCTATTATAATTTAATTTTCGAATAAGAAATAGAAAAAATTGAATCGGTTCAGGTGGGATCCGAACCCGCGATCTTTCCCTTACAGGGCAAACGCTCTGACTACTAAGGCACAGAACCTTCGCCCGAAACCATCCAAATTCTTCTATACATATATAGTTTAGTGGCCAGAGCGTTCTCCCTGTAAGGGCAAAATCGCGGTTTCGAATCCTACCTGAAGCGAGTCCATTTTTTCTTAGCATACTGAATGCTTTAAAATTTCATTCAGTAACTTAATTTTATTTTCGATCCTGTCAAAGTCTAAAGTATGCCACACACATCTCAATCGTTGACGATTCAATGCGAAGATGATATGGTCATTAACATGGTCTATATCATGGCTATGCAACACTCGTCATCCTTTTAATACCTGGATAATTTCTGGATCACCCGGAACGCTATAATACAGCTTATGGAAGGAAAATTTTTGTGTTAATGCTAAAATAACTAATAAAAGCATAAATAAAGCAGTATAATCGTGGTGTCGATTATGTTGTTACACAATTTTTTATACTAAAATTGTTAATATTTTGTTTACTCCTGTCAAAATTATATAAACCACAAAGTACACAGTAAGGTTGAAGTGTAAAGGAAAAATGATGATACAGCCCTGAGAACCTACTTAGCAATATAATTAGTAGCTCTAGTTATTACACTACTAATTGGGTATTTGACTGATTAGTCAAATTAATTACTTTTATTTAAACGGTGTGTTACAAGGCAACTTGTATAAAATAATTTATAGTGACATCATAATATTAAATAGTTAAATCATTATAGTTTCGATGGATGATTAAAAATAAATAAAAACGATAAAATAAGAACATTTAATATATTATTTATTAAGCTCAGTTAAATAATTCATATTAATTACAGGTAAATAGCCAATTAATGATTTATTTTTATAATGGCCACATTAGTTAAACTCTACATCGTTTGACAAGTATAGATAAAGTTTAACGATTGTTTACGAGGCAGAGATTTCAATGGGTTTTTGTATACCGAATTTGTAAACTATGGTGCCCATACATAAATCCATTCCATATAAACTTAAATTTGTAAATTATTTATTTATAATAATGAATATTGTATTGTATTGCGTTTAATGGGTTTATTATGGCAAGGCTGATGAAAAATATGATAATTTTTCAGGCTCAAATTCAATAAATTTTAGAGATTGTAGCCGAGTGGTTCCCGGCAGAGTATAATTTGGATCACCCCATCTCTTCCCGTGCGGTGTCGTACAAGGCAACTAAGGGATAGGGCTGTTTAACATCAGACAGATATATACAGTATGACTCGCTTCAGATGCATGGCTTGAGTCAACTATTACGTGGGACCGAATTTAATGATTGGTGAAATGTGGGTGATAATTCATCTCTGCCTAACCCTCCAGGGATAAAGGCGTGATTATATATATGTATTGCAGTTTATGGGTTTATTATGGCAAGGCATCATATTTTTCAGGCTCAAATTCAAATAAATTTTAGGGATTTTCCAGTGAGAAGTACAACCGAATCGGCACCAGTATAAACACAAAATATTATTTTTGTACATCAAAATTTATAAAGTTATATAGCTCCATAATAGTACTGTCACCATTAGATCGATCTCGACTATCAAAGTACTCAAAATAATCTTAATATCCTTGGTATTGAGACCATTTTGAGTACATTGCATCTTTGCATCGATCTGATGCTGAATGTACGCTAGAATGAATGCAAGATACCTTATGGCTCTCCTCCTTCATGATGTAAGTCCCGGCGGGTAAGTCCCTGACTTGAACGTTTCCTCGTAGTACGTGGTCGCTCTCTAGTCCTAGCTCCTTAACAAACGCTTCAGTCGCGATTTGGATCAAGGCCTGGAATGGAAACAGAATATAATGTTCTTGAATGTAGTCGAATGTTCTTGATGAGCTTTCAGTGTGACGAAACGGTCTGATTTCGATATTTTCCGAGAAGCGACTGCCATATTACCTTCAAAATCCATTTTTTTATTTTTTTTACGTGCGCTAAATCCCCACGGATACCTCCCCACCGGAGCTGGTGGAAGAGGTTATGTCGGACTCGAAACGACTAAAACGCATGCCGCCTATGGGTCGTTTTGGTTGCCGAAGGTGAGGTTGACAGGCATATCCCTCGCACCCCGGCCGACCAGGGCCATCTCTCACGAGCTGACCCTCTCCTTGGGTGTGTGGGGACTAGAGAGTCCCCAACTTGTCCCCGGAAAACGGGGAGGCGCGTTAGGCGCACCGCTGCCGCGGCCTGCTTCTGCCAGGGTGACAGGCGGCTCCACCAGTCACCCTCAGGCCTGCGCTCATGGGGGGCGGAGGTCGTTCATCGACCTCCGACACCTTCACAATCCATTGGCGAAGTTCTAATAGTTGGAATTACACTTTTAGATGTCCAACGACCCACAGATGTTCGTATGGCAGCTGGGACTGACGACTTACCCGAGCTTTCGAAAGCTTAAGATGGCATTATGTTAAGAATGGTCACCCATCCAAATCTTAACCTGGTGAGTATTGCTTAACATTTTTTATCAATAAAGTTTATATTTTATCAAGTTGAAATAAACTCGAACTGACCTGTTCGTCAAGATTTTCTGTATTATGCTTCTGCTTGAACGCGGATCCTTCCTTGTACCTCGACTGAGACGATGTTTGCTGCACGTCAGGCTGCTGCTGTAACAATTATAGCATATTTACATCTACTCATCGCAACACGTTCCATCAAGTGGGCCAAGTGCTTGCACCTGAGGGACCGTTCAAGTATTTATAATTATTACAATTATTTAACCCCCCTCCTGTGCTGTCAGTGGGAAGACTAAAGGCTTAAACTGATTTTCTATTCTGCAGTGATGGCACAGAAAATCTCTGTTCTTACAGGGTCGGTAGCACAGGTGTGACTCCCCTGGTAATATACACGTTCATAGGTCACTGTAACGACTTACCATCAGGTGGGCCGTGAGCTACTGTCACCTATACAAATTGTATTAAAAAAAACTCATATTCTAGAAACCTCATAACACAAGCTAGTTAACCTATACTTTAGCTCTAGAAAGGGCTGTGTAGCATGTCTAAAAAATATTTATTTAAGAAGTATGGCAGCACATTTTCTGTGCTGCCATACTTTGTAAATAAATATATTTTTTTTACAGTTCTTATTTTCTAGACCACAAGGATTGTTTACAAATTTACAAATATGTGTCAAAGCCTCACCTGTGGAGTATTTGATGCAATATCCGGCACCATATCAGGCTTCTGCCGCCTCCCTTGGGTTTGAATGGGGGACGAGGTCTGGACGCCCTCCTGTTCATGCATATTATGGAACTGTGTTAGTTCACACACCAAACGTATTAGCACAATGATGAGTTGGGGAATTTTATTTATCGATTAAGAATAGACCTTATAATCGTCGTCGTTAGTTTAGTGGTTTAGGAGTCGCCCTTAGTATCGAAAGATCCAGGGTTCGGAAACTTGGCCATAACACTACCGACGAGAACCCACTCCGAGCACAAGAAATTTAGCTTAGTTGGAGGAGTAAGATAAGATAAGATAATCCTTATTGGACACCAACACATTACAGTACATGTACGGGCAACATTATGAAAAACGTACAAATGGAGGCCTTATCGCTACAAGCGATCTCATCCAGGCAACCTTTGGATGGAAATGTTTTAGTTGTCTTAACGATGCGGATAGTCACAAACACAAAGGTAGCGGTATGCTTATTGCCATTTAAATTTCAATGTTATGTCACAATGTTGCACAACATCGCGCAACATTACAAGCTACATAACAGGTTGCCTTTTTTTGTTTAACAAAAATGATCATGCGTGGACTGACAATGTCCCTAAACAAAGTCGCACGTTGTCGCGATTAAGACGTTGTGCAACATGTCTCGCAATGTTGCTTTGTGTACACGAATTTAAGGATAACACTTGGATAAGTTATATTTCAGTATAAACTCTACAAACAAACTATAGTTCTAGAAGGGATGCAAATAAAAAAAGGGTGGTAACTCACGGTATGTTCTCCCATAGTCCTCTCGCTGTGATGTGGCGAGTGCATAGTGAACCCACTGTCCGGCGCGCTCATCTTAGTCGCCTTACCCGGGGAAGAGGACACGTTGTTCGGACGACGCTTCTCTCTACCCTGGAATATTATGGGATAAATATACTACTACTGTAAGATTCTACCAGGCAACTGGGTCATCATCATTGGCATTTTTGGGGTGTTGTAATTCGACACAACATAATCACGTATTTATTGTGCATTTTTTGTTTTCCGCCCTACAGAATGCCGCGGCTATAATAACCTCGTGTTGTGTTCCCGGCGGTGAGTAGGGTAGCCAGAGCTCACTGGAGTTTTTGATTTTGTGCTGTCAGTGGGAAGACCAAAAGCTTGTCCTGCTTTGTCTTTTACACTGACAAAGAACACAGAAGCTCTTGTGCTTACAGGGTTGGCGAGTGTGACTCCCCTGGTGTTTAAAAATAATACTTCCAATCGATTCTGCTATCGAAAACCTTATTATCCTAAACAGCTATAAAATCACGGTGTATAATAGCAAAAATATACAGATAATACAAAGTTTAGTGATGAAGAAATCCTTACCGGGTTGACTAACTCAGCGCTAAGTCCGAGGTACTGGTGAAGTGCTGTGAATGTCACTCGTTGTAGACGCACCATGATGATCTGGAATTGTAGGAAATTAATTGCTTACTATTACAGTGAGGTGTACGAGGGTGTACACAACTTGACAGGGTACTAGTAGCACAGGAAGCGTTATTTGAGTCTGACTGTATCTTAATTTATGCAATATTATACAAGCAGATAACAATCATAACAAACCAATGGGGTTTGTGTGGAATGCCGTGCATTCTATGTTGCGATTCGATTACATACTACATCTGTAAGGACTAATATTATAAAGCTGAAGAGTTTGTTTGTATGTTTGAACGCGCTACTCTCAGGAACTACTGGTTCGAATCTGAAAATTCTATTTTGTTGAATAGTTTGATTATCGACGAAGGTTTTAAGTTATATATCATCACGTTACTACTTAAGGGAATGGAGCAGTGAGCATTAAATGTGAACAAATCCGACAGATTCCCATTCATTACTTGAAAACCAAAGAAATACGGCCTCAAATAGATGATAATAATATGAGGTTTCAAAATCTGCCACAGGCGACGCTAACTCGCCTCAGCTAGTACGATATAATATCTGTGTACTTTGTATTCTAGACTCCCCACTGCTGAGTCGTTGGCTCCAGCTACATGCCCCTGTACATCAACATCTGTACCTCTAGCACAGGGAGCAGCACCGAAAGCCATAATTTATCTATTGCTAAGTTACTAACACTAGAATAAGATCATATGCTACTAACAATTTATGCATAGAAAATCTGAAATAAACACTTATTCTATTCTATTCTATAATATACCTATTTTACATATAACAATCAAATGGGTAGTAATTATTAGAAAGGCATGCAGGAGCTACGTGTAAAAATTGTCTCTAGTTTAGAAGTATTTTGATTGCTAAAGACATGATTCAGTAGTTCAGAGGCCAGAACATTCCCCCTCCTGTCTGTGCAATCACTTTTTTCGATCTTAATCGACTGGGTGGTTGTGCGAGACAGCCGTGACTCGGCCATTAACTAATCTTACAGTATACTAAACCAATCATAGGCTCAAAAGGCTCTCATCGTCAGTTGATTAGTTCATTTATTAATTTTTTGTTTGGCTCATATAGTGCAAACGCGCGAACAGGTTGTAGCGACGTGCGGTCCGCATCATTCGGTATCCCAAGGTCACGAACACCCAAGAACCTTTACAGATGCTTAGAGATGTTGCGTCCATGGCTGTATTTTACCGTCTGTACAATGGTGAGTGTTCTGATGAGCTCTTCCAATTAGTCCCACCCTCCCCTTTCCTACACAAGACAACACGTTCAGGTCTTAGATGTCACCCGCACACGGTGCAGAATATCCGATCAAGAACCAAGCGGTTCGGTGACTCTTTCCTCTGTCACACCATTAAGGCCTGGAATTCATTACCAGCTCACGTGTTTCCTTCTTCCTACAGTCCCGGGTCCTTTAAGCAGGGCGTGAAAAATCACCATTGTCACATGGTATGTGTAAGTAATGGTGACCCTCTTTTCTGAGATCTTACCTTTAGCTTACCATCAGGCACGGCGAAGTCTAATTGACGTGTCCTATATTTAAAAAAATATATACCATCCAAACTTTTGTTCGAAACATAAACAAAAAAAGGCGAATAACAGATCGATATTACGAACCATTACTATTATGATAGATGACGCTACTATTATGATCATTCACTGAACGAAGTTCTTGTTACAATCATAACAGACACTTGAATTCGACTCATTCAAATTAAGTTTTTTTGTGTTTTCGAACGGATCCGGGTCGCGGTCCAACTATTGTGATCAGCCTGTTGGTCTATGGATTTTGGTAGGGTCAGTTGTACAATCATTATTTTTAATTGGTCATTGAACCTTATTACTAGACTTATTACTAGCGGTCTATATTATATAGAACACATTTCTGAGAATTTATTACCGGGCATAGAAACTCAATATAGACTCGGGAATTGAATTCAGAAGCTCGCTATCAAATAAACAACAAAATACTAGTAGCAACAAGTCGTATGGCGTGGCGGTATTGTTGGACCGCTAAGTCTGGGTTCGATTTCCGCCCAGTACAAATATTTGTATACATTTGCAATGATCAGAGTGTTTCTATGTACATATAATATGCCTAGCGGGGCCATTATAACATTATGTATGTTGTGTATATGTATGTAATGGTGACCCTCCTCTCTGAAACTTTGCCTTCAGCTTACCATCTGGCGAGGAGAAGTTTAATTGACGTGTCCTATATAATTAAATAATTTAAATATTAAATAAATATAGCACTCATGACACACAGCTATTTAAACTATGCTGTCTTTAGATCTAGATAGCGCTATGTAGAATGTACTAAAATATTATTTAATATATATATTTATGAAAGGAGCATACTGATCGTGTTTAGCTACTTTTGTTAACTGTATATTTAAGAATATGATCGAACTGACCTGTATCACTCTGACGAATATATCAGGATACTCTTTAAACACTTCCTGGAAGGCCCTCATCGGCAGCTTGATGACTTGAGAATCTTCTAGAGCCTTAGCATTTACCGTCTTGTATGGTTGTGAATGACCCTGGAAACATACGATATTGTATTTTATTTGTACTTACTTATTTATAAGTAAATCAAGGTCTCGAATGCAGTAAAGTCTTAATGATGATGACGAGTACGTAAGGTCGTATCCTTAAGAGACAAGAGATAAAAAGAAAAAATATTTTTTTAAAGTAACACACAAAATATTGCTAGTGTAATACTCGCCGGGATATTTGCCATGTTTATTATTTTTGATGAGACCCATAGACAGTACACCGTGATTACGGCGCTTGTAACAGCGCCGAAATATCGGTTGCTCAGCAAAAAAAATGGTAAATAGCCCGGCGAGTCCGGCGACACTAGTTATGTGAATGACAATATCAATCTCAAATCATATATTTCTGTTATGTCATTAAGTTTTTGAAAGAAGAAGGAAGGAAAGAAATACTTGGAAGAAATACGAAATTCAATATTAAAGTCATGTGGAGTTCGCCACATTATGAAGGTGAAGAGTTTGTTTGTTTGAGCGCGCTTCATCTCAGGAACTACTAGTTCGAATTGCAAAATCAGTTTTGTTTTGAATTGTTCTTTTATCGAGGAAGATATCTCAAGCGACGAGATCCGTTGAATCCGTCAGAGAACCAAAGTTACCGACATAGGTCGCAGAATAAGCAAGTTGAAGTGGCAGTGGGCTGGCCACGATTGTCGAAGGACCGATAGCCGTTGGAGCAAACGAGTCCTAAAGTGGAGACCGTAAAAAGGTAAACGGAAGGTAAGACGCCCTCTAGCCAGATAGATGGACGACCTGAAAAAGGTGGCTTGGACAGACTGGATGCGGAAGGCAGAGGATCGGAAAAAATAGCGAAAGAATGAAGAATGAAGAAAGCGGAAGATTTCTATACATTATTTGAAATATATTAAATTACAGGTATGTGTATTGGTTAAAGTGGTGAAAGCTTCTGTGGCGTGGCGGTACCTACTGCAGGAGGCGCGAGCTAGGTCCCCGCTCAATGAAAATATTTCTATGCATGAATATGGGTATTTGCATAGGTCTGGTGAGGTCGTGGCTCTCCGAGCACGTTAAGCCGTTGCAAAAAAATGTATAATACTTGTAGACTTCCGCCAAAAGTTTACGAGTAATGTGACGTTGAACTGGGGCAATATATTGCACCCGTAGTGATACCTCTGAATGTGAGTTAGGTTTAATGCTGATTTTTATATTATTTTTAACAATTACAATAAAATAAATTATGCAAATCGCAAGATAATATATTAGACTATATAAAACGATAAATTAAATTCCTTGTATTCGACTTTCGCTTAAAAGGGTTTTGAGACGGTGTTGTATGGGGCTTTCCCATAGTGCGTTGGTCCCGATTGCCATTCAAACATCTATGATAGTTGTTACGGGTAAAAGCCCTAAAATGTTCAACAACTGGTCTACCTGCAATGCTTCGATATCGCTTTTGGGTTGTAGAAGGCAGATGGGAGTCGCTTCACAGAAAATATCAAGTCCAGCCAAATCCGCAGTTAGAAAAAAAAAATCGAGATTCTAAATCCAGAGTCTCGAGGTGATAAAGCTTCGTATGCGACTGGGATTAACGCTAATATGAAGAAGAAGATACTGGGTAATAGAACTGATACTTACAGTAAGGACGTCAGTGAAACTGAGCAGGGAAGTGACACTCTCACCAGCTCGCACCACTTTCAGCGACAGACCGGAGCCATCCTGGTTTGTGATGTATACGTTCACGCGTCCGGTCTGTACAACGTATACATTCTCATCTGTGTCGCCTACGGACATAAAAAAAAAAATTACTGTCTCCTGTAGGGCACGAAGAAGTAGCTATCGCCTGTATATCCGCTACGAGGTAAGCAGAGAATAACTTTTTCAATACCCTTGCTCATAAATTGGTTTTTATCACATGGATTTTTACACTCATAAACCATTGTATTAAACACTTGTGTTTTTTTTTTCTTAATCACACTTAGTGTTTTATTTTATTTACATCAAATTAAGTTTGTACCTCGCTGAAAGATATTATTTATGCATTCTATTGGCTCTTAACTTAACTGGGTTATAGTTTTATTTTTAAATCTCAGAAAAAGTTATGACTTAGATACTATTCGTTTCAACATAACACTAAAAATAATACCGCGGCCATAATAACTTCGTGCTGTGTTCCCAGCGGTGAGTAGGATAGCCAGAGCTCACTGGAGAATTTGTGCCGTCATTGGGAAGACTAAAGGTTTGTCCTGCTTTGTCTTCTGCTGACGGCACAGAAACTCTGTACTTACAGGGTTGGCAGCACGACTGTGACTCCTCTGGTGTTACAGACGTCGATAGGTCACGGTAACCACTTTCCATCAGGTGGGCCGTGTGCTTGTCTGCCAACTAAGTGGTATAAAAAAAAATGTGGGCCGTGTGCTTGTGTGCCTCCTAAGTGGTATAGAAAAAAAAGCTCGCCTTTGTACATTTTCTTTGTAATGTTTTTTTTTATTCATAATATAATAATAATATAACAATAATAATAATTTATTTCATTAATTCAATAGTATATGTTACATCGTTTCATAATCTATTGCTATCTTTTATACTTATTGCATACTTTATACATAAATTACAATAATTGTCAAATCAATCTTATGTTATAGTTATTTAGCTGTGCTACATAGATTGTGCCGGAACTAGGTAATCCTGTTTATCAGGCTTGTAGTGCTATTTTTACATTTTAAATAAACAAATAAATAATTCATAGGTATAAAATCTGAAGTGTGTGTGCAATAAAGAATTAAATTTTTAAAAATAACTTACCAACTTTAAATAAGAAAGAACCAGCAGGTAGGTTCAGTATTTCAGTGTGTTTACAAAGCATGAGGAACACAGGCTTCTCGAAATGTCCAAACACTCTAATGCTGTGCAGCATGTATAGAGCGTCCGGTGGTACCCTATCGTCACTGGTTAGGTCTTCTTCTAGATATTCTGCTGGAGGTTCTAGAACCTGGAAATAAAAAAAGCCGTATTTAGTATCGAGTACTACACAGACACATACAGATAAAGGGTAAACCTTGTTGTAAATGTGCCTGAAATATTTTTTCTCCAATACAAAAAAGATTAATTACACGACTTATAGTTCCGACACACTATGATGGCCGTTTTGACACGACTGGTTTTGCTGGTTTTCTCTTTTTTTGGTGTGTGAAGTTTATTTTCTTCTGTGCCAGTCTCACCATATTTTTCTTTAGTTATTCGTCTAACAGTTTGTTGTCCAATATTAAACGCATCAAAAAAGAGAAAACGAGTAAAATCAGTCGTGTCAAAACGGCCATCATAGTGTGCCGCAACTATAGGTAATCGTACCTATTGCGAACTCTACTAAAGTATTTTTATTTTGTACAGAAATTCCTTCGCATAGCCAGTTATGTTGGACTCGAACCGTACAAAACCGCACTCCATCTCGGGTTGAGCCAGGGACATCTTCGGTTTCGAATGGCCACTTCGGGTTTAGGAACCTCGGTGTTCCCAGTGACCCCATACACCCCTCCGGGGAGGGGTGGACGCGCAACGAGTTCCCGGTCCCGCTTATTCTAAAAAACCTTTAAAATAATGTGTGCAGGCATGCCTATGACCGACCACTTTTAAATATTGGTATAGAAAATGAAAATATTGTTATAATTATCATATATTTTATGTTTTTACTAAACATTACGCAACAATAGGTACAAATATTGCAATCAAATTACACAACTATTTTACTGTATCTAATTCAATTAACATGAATAATCGTGATGGCGAATTTACTAACATTTTGAAAGTTACGCAATATTCTATGTGTGTTTAGCCAACAGAGCCAACATTCTAGATGCTGTCAATCCTAAATTTCTCCAAAATAGTGTGCAGCACATTTGCTTACAAGCATTTTGTGCAACACACCTGCAGTGCACGTACTAAGCTGGTAGCGCATTTGCCTTTCATCTCCACTGGAAAGGTTGTGCGTAACTTTTGTAAGCGCACATTTCGGCAAACTTGAGCACAGACATATTCACTGAACCGTGCACTGAACAGAATGTTCAGTGTGTTCAGGTTATACACGTCGAGGCTAGTCCACTGCCTGTACGTGTACGCGCACAAAAGTATACAGATGTGCGTGAACATTATTAGAATGATCGCGTACAATTTGTTATTATTTGTTTGAGTGAGTCGACCAGAACAAACATTTGTGTCGCACACTATGCACTGCAGTGCCGCATAGTTCAGCACACTCTGGTGGAATTTCAACTTACCTATTTACTATAACCGCAGCAGTAACCCGCGACTCCGCCCGCATGGATGTCAGTTATCGCGACCAAACATAGCCTATGTTCCGGTGTATGGCAAATTTTAATTGCAATTAATCCGACTGCTGTCTTAAAGATCGAAACAAATGAGACCGCCAGGCTGAGTGCTACCACTGTAACATTACTTAGTGTCTGTAATGGTGACCCTCTTTCCTGAGACTTTGCCTTTAGCTTACCATCAGGCGAAGTGAAGACAAGTTGATGGTCCTATATAGAAAAAAATAAAAAACAGCAGGCGGTAGGTACCCACAAATTTTTCTATCGCTTTATTATTGGTAAAAGGTACCTTATTACCAAGTCAGCTATCAAACTTATTACAATCTTTTATATTACAGTCGGGTTTACTTTTTTCGATCTTTTAGATGGCAAGTCGGGATGTTTATTTTTTAAAATTGCAATTGAAATTTGCCCAACACTGCTATGTTCCTAAGCTCTAGTCAATCTCGTTACCAAATTTTATTAAGATCGGTTTAGGGGTTTAGGCGTAAAAATAGGCAGATAGAGTTGTTTGTACATCACCTATATAAATCAACGAAAGTTTATTTAATGGGCTAGATTTGCCTCGAATATAATTGCATTGATTACTCCCACTGCTAACAACAGACATCCTTCCGTTATAGACCTGATTGATAATGCCCATCATTACCAATTAGGTCGTTCGTGATATCTGATGAGTAGTTATTTGAGGGTGATTAAGGGTATCTAAAATACGTTAAAAAGTATTACCTTAATTAATCGGGTTACTTATGTTTGGCAGAAAAGAAATTGCCAAATTATCACTTCCCAATAAAAAAACCGCTTAATTTTATTAGCCAAATTATTGCTTAGCAAAAAATCTCTTCATAAATAATTAACGCGTCTACGTTTAATAGGTCTTATGTACAACATTGATGACAACCTTCGACTATGTTGTATAGACACAGTGCTAACAAAAATCATCGCAAAAGACGGCACGATATACATATGCGTTTCAAATATTGTGGTATATATCAATGTTGTTTTTAAACTGTGAATGTGTGCATATCATGGCATGTATAAGACAAGCACACGGCCCACCTGATGGAAAGTGGTTACCGTGACCTATGAACGTATGTAACACCAGTGGAGTCACATCCGTGCTGCCTACCCTTTAAGAACAGAGATTTTCTGTGCCTTCAGTGCAGAACACAAAATCATGACATGCCTTTGGTATTCCCACTGACAGCACAAAAACTCTACAGCTCTGGCTACCCTGCTCACCGCCGGGAACACAACACGAGGTTATTATAGCCGTGGTATTCTGTAGGGTACATCCCCAGTCGGACTGCTCAATTCGGACGGGAAAACTTTTTTTTTCATCATATTAACGTTAATCCCAGTCGCATCCGAAGCTTACCCTTAGTCTGGGGTCCGCTTTAGCAATTTAACTGCGAATTTGGCTGATCTTCGATAATTGCCGAACTTCGACTGCCATCTAACCACCACACCACCCTAAGGCGAGATCGAAGCATTGCAGTTAGACCAGTAACTACGCGGAACGACCAATAGCGACAGCTAAACTTGCTCTCTGAGGCACGACCAGACCAATGCAAATATCCATATTCATGCATACAAATATCCATATTCATGCATACAAATATTTGTACTGAGCGGAGATGGAACCTTTTTTTTTTTACGTGCGCTAAATCCCCACGGATACCTCCCCACCGGAGCCGGTGGAGGAGGTTATGTCGGACTCGAACCGACTAAAACGCACGCCACCTGTGGGTCGTTTTGGTTGCCGAAGGTGAGGTTGACAGGCATATCCCTCGCACCCCGGCCGACCCAGGGCCATCTCTCGCGATCTGGCCCTCGTCTCGGGTCGGAGATGGAACCTGCGCCTCCCGCGTAGTGGCCGCGTTCACTACTGCCACGCAACGGAGGCTGTTATATTACATCAAACTTGTACCAAAGTACATAGTCTAAGATGACAATGTCGCATTATCAAGGTAAAAGTTTGTTTGTGTGCGGCATTGAATTAAGCTAAGTAAATATTCGTTTTTAGTGCACAAATTTACACTTTTCACGGCCGCTCTTTGTGATGTTAATTTAAGAAATTATATACAAAATAAATGTTACATTGAATATACATACATACATATAATCACACCTTTATCCCTAGAAGGTTAGGCTGAGGTGAATTAACACCCACATTTCATCAATAATTGTATTCGGTCCCACGTAATAGGGGTTGAGCCTATTGCCGCATTCTGGGCACTATTGTTGACTCGAGCTATGCATCTGAGGCTGTATATGTCTGTCTGATGTTAAACAGCCCTATCCCTTAGTCGCCTTGTACGACACCGCATGGGAAGATATGGGGTGGCATTATACTCTGCGGGAAACCACGCGTAAATGAGTTACTTTTTATTAACATATCATCTTGTACTCTTGACTAAAATATAGTGCTACAATCTTAATAATGTAAATTAGTATAACGTTTGGGCGTTTAGCGTATTGGGAAAGTCTGTAGTGATTCGGTGCGTTTCTAAGGAGTCGAGGCGAATGTTGCAGAGAGACCGACTACTTGGATTGGAATGGAATGGAAAGGGTCCGCACTTAACCTCCTTTTGGGTCATTGTGCGTGCAGAAGCCTACTTAGCTTAAGCTTCACAGGCTTCGCGGAGCGACCTCACTGTACCGAGGATTTGTGATCGTTGATAGGCTACTTGCATTCCCGTATTACGTGGGCGGCCGTTTCCTCGGCAACAAAACACCCCCTGCAAAGGGGACTGTCCGTAACACCAGTGTATAGGTGCTTGTGGAGGGGCAGTGGCCCGTTATGAGACCGAATACTGCATAAAAGCGAAAGATGTGATCATCTGGTGTGGATGTTTTATGGTGCAGTGTGTGCTGTTCCTAGATGTATAACCATGGGTGGGTATAACCCAACTCCCCACTTACAGATACCGCCCTGCCATATTCCATGGGGAATTCCGCATGAAAATAATTTATGACCCGACTGGAGCGATTGCTATAGATTGTGACATCCCTTGGTGCAGGTTGACTGCAATTAGTTCAGCGATACTGCTGCTAAAAGTACGATCACGTCGAGGTGACGATGCCGATGTGATCACGTTTGGACCTTGCCGGGTCGGGGGATCCTCAGAGGATATATCACCAGGTTTCACCGCACTGTGAAAAGCTTACCTCTACGTTGCATAACATAACATAAACTCACGCCTATATCCCCGAAGGGGTAAGCAGAGGTGCTAGCACCCACATTTTGCCAGTTTCTGTTTCAATGTAATAGGTGGCGAGCCTATTGCCATTAACCTGGCCTTATAAACCTGCGATAAATACACACATAACTTCGAAAAGCATCGAAAAGTCATTGGTGTGTGCCATGGTAAAACCTGGGATCGAACCCGAGACCTCGTCTCAACAGTTCATTACCCATACCACTAGGCTACCTTTACTAGGTACCCTTGAATTGTGAATAATTCTTATTGGTTACATGGTTATAGAATTCAATTTGATAGAAATGTCTTTGGTATTTCCTATTCTCGATAAACCATCGCGTGCGTTCACGCATCATAATTTCAATATTTACTTTCTTTATGATTTGAATATGGTTCCAATGATATTACCGAGTTTTTGGTTTCATGGTATAATAGTGCACTTTTTTTTCTATACCACTTAGGTGGCAGACAAGCACACGGTCCACCTGCTGGAAAGTGGTTACCGTGGCCTATGGACGTGTGTAATTTAATATCCGCGCTGCCGACCCAGTAAGCACAGTTTCTTTGCCGTCATTGTGCATTTATTTGCGGGGTTATAATTATTTTTCCAAGGTCGACATTTGCGAATTTCTTTATTAATAAATATGTTCCTTCCTCTCCTTCAAAGAACGGTTAAAATTCTTTATAACTCATTTTCATTTTTTCATTTTCAGGAATATTAACGCATTCCACTACATAAAAGTATTGGACAAAACGCTAAAGATTGAAGTAATTTGCCTGTGGAATGCACCATAACAACTTATCTGCAATATTATAATCAGCTCGGCGAACCTTGATCCCTATGACACTGACAGTTATTCCCACGACACAACCTTGTAGTAGCGTCACCGTTATATTATAATCGAATTGGCGGTGTCTAAAAATGATATTTATTTATTTTAGGCAGATATATGCAATTACAATAATATCCCGTTGGAATTATAATAATTATTAACACTTACAAGAAATTATCTCAATCAGACTTTACGTTGACGTCCTGCAAAAGTTACTCCGTTTGGAAGATATCGACTAGTGCGGAAAAGTATCGATAAACAAATATCGAAAATGGAAACGAGTGTACAAAATACATCAATAGAGCACCTACGCTCTTAGTGTCAGATTTATAATCATTTAAGTTGTTTGCGATAATAAAATAAAGGAGATTTAACAAATTTATTGTATATACCTACTCAAATAAAACAAAAGCGGTTTATTTATGATTTTTTAATATACATTAATCTGAATCTGACAATGGTGTCACCGATTGCGTCTCAGACTCGGAATCCGAACTGCAGCTGCTTTCTCCTATGTTTATGATAAACGGCTGGTCTACTATATTGTCGTATCGCACGTCTCGATTCCAATCATCTAAGCATAGCTTTTTCGTCTTTTCAACCACTTTCCTCCAATTGTCCGGAGTCATTTGACTACATGCCTCTTGTAGCAACGTAAGCATTTTATTAGCTGTGAATGGTGGAGTGGTGTTAAGCCTGGCTGCACAACCTGAAACAATAATGGTTTAGATTGAAAATGATGCAAAGTCAAAGAGCGAGATCGGGGTAAGTACATTATAAGTACATAATTTTGTACGTTAAAAGTGTGTAATTGATATAAGCACATGGATAAAAATAAAAATGCAATTTGCTAGTGAAATAAAATAGCTTTAAATAGTACTAGCCGACTAGACAGTCACCAGTGACCTAAATAAAAACATGTTAAAATAAATACAAATCAACACACCTTTGATCTGCGCCCATATCATTTCGATTGCATTATATTGGCAGTGGTAGGGCGGTAGCCGAATCACGGTGTGCCCTTTTGATTTTGCCATCTCATCCAAGAAATATTTCTTCTTTGTTTGCTGTTTATGAAGGTTCAACAATCTAACTAATTCCTTTTTCAGCATTTGAGTATTAGCTGCCACACCATTGTTTTGCAGCCACTCTATTATTTCGCCTTTATTGTTGTTCGCGGTAGGCGCTTTATTAATTTGCACAGAGTGGTATGGGGCGTTGTCCATTAAAATGTAGTGGGGCTCGTTTAAATTGTCTAATAGTTTTGTGAACCATTTCTTGAAATTCTCAAAATTCATCTCTTCGTGATAATCACTTGTTTTCACGGATTTGAAGGCCCACAAGCAGTTAGGTACAAAACCTTTGGCTGTGCCAGCGTGGCAGATAATCAAACGCTGGCCCTTGCCTTCTGGTGCTTTGGTACAGGATTTCTCTGTGTCGTCTGTCCATGTTTTGGAGACTGAGTGATTGGCGTTGAGCCACGTTTCGTCCAGATAAACCACCTTGTCCCAGTTCTCGATGTTTTTTATTTGTCGTAGAAAATCACACCTCATCAATCCAATGTCCTTCCGCTCCATTATCACTTTTCTTTTGTCACACTTCCCATAACGAAATCCACATTTTTTTATAACTTGTCTGAGAGAAGTGAATCCACCTTTAAATAAATCAGCCGATTTCAGCGACGCTAATAATTTTGTGCAAGTCGGCAGTTCACCTCGAAAATAATAGCCGTAAATATGGTTTCGTATCGCTGCCATGTCGAAATCATCGGGGTTAGTTACGGGTCGTGCCCTATTATGTTTTTTCTTCTTTGGAGTTGATAATTTGTTCTCCTCCATCGACGATTCGCCGAACTTCTCCTTTGTAATTCGGGAAACGGTAGCTTTGCCAATTCCCAAAGCATCAGCAACACGGTCGCGTACGTTGTCAAGTGGCAACAAAGGTCCGCCATTTTGTAGTTCGCGAGCAAAATAGTCACGCAAGCGTACAACAAACTCCCGCGTTTCACTGTTGAGTACAGTTTTTCTCAGTCTTTTCGGCATTTTGAAACACCAACAAACACAAAACAGCAACAATAACAAAAACAGAAAACAACAATAGTAACAAACAAAGGATTCCGTTGACACAAGAAAACACGTGGCGCATACAAGGCGTTAGCACTCGTACTGGCGTAGCGAACTGACAGTACTAGCGTAGTGACAGATCAGATAGTGTTGCTATAACTAAAATTTTAATTCACATTAAAATTATACAGTCCGACCATGTTACCTCTGCATCGGAATATTGGCAACCCCATATACAAATACACGGATACTTGTAAATATAACAAGCATTATAATTATAGTAATGTAGATTATATTTTAAAAACATGTTTATCGATGTGGCTGAATGCAAGTCACGCCTTTGCCTATAAAAAGTTGCGATATATCGACACGACCCGTCACTAGTATGAACTGTCATAGGGATCAAGGTTCGCCGAGCTGATTATAAGTATATTAATATAGAACTCACCTCAAAACAAAGGTCTTTGAACAGTGCGTCCTACGTGTTATGACTTACGGTGCCGAAACGTGGACACCTACAGTGGGGCTGGTCCATAGCTTAAAAGTCGCGCAGCAGGCTATGGAGCGAGCTATGCTTGGAGTTTCTCTGAAGGATAAAATTCGGAACGAGGTTATCCGACAGAGAACCAAAGTTACCGACATAGGCCACAGAATAAGCAAGTTGAAGTGGCAGTGGGCTGGCCACGTTTGCCGAAGGACCGATGGCCGTTGGAGGAAACGAGTCCTAGAGTGGAGACCGCGAGAAGGTAAACGAAAGGTAGGACGCCCCCTAGCCAGATGGACGGACGACCTGAAAAAGGTGGCTGGGACAGACTGGATGCGGAAGGCGGAGGATCGGAGAAAATGGCGCACATTGGGAGAGGCCTATGTCCAGCAGTGGACTGCAGTGAGCTGATTGATTGATTGATTGATATAGAATATATCTGACGTCAGCATGTTTAAAGGTACTTACGTAGGTACATATCTGTACTATGATCGTGTTAGTTTTCGTTAACATAATTATCGTAAAAAAGGGTGAACAGAAGTTATTGATAAATCGTCGGTAGTTTAGTGGTTAAGGAGTCGGCCTTACGATCGAGAGGTCCCGGGTTCGAAACCTGGCCATTACACTACCGATGTGAACCCACTCCTAACACAAGCAATTTAGCTTAGCTGGAGGGGTTAGAGGGAATATTAGTAATTTCGGTTCTAATATTCTTTAAAACTAAAAAAAATAAATTTTTCAATATATTTTTCTACAGAAGTTCAAGTACCTAGCCAGATATTCATTGTTATGTACATAATATTATTACATTGTAATAGTCCATACATAATATTATCTACTGTTTCTATTTAAACATGCGCTTGCGTTAACAGTAGTACAATAATTACAATAATAGTAGGTATGAATAATGACATAAATTATGCCAAAGTTCGTTGACCTTGTATTTTAGTTCGACGACTGAAACGACGAATGTTGATTCCGTTTTAAAATAATAATTTTATGCAAAATGTAGTATTATCTTCATATGATTTTAGACGATATTAATGCACTATTTTACATCCATAATGATGTTAAATCTGCAGAACCTGGTCCTTTAATTGTATCTATTTATATTTACAGGTATTATAAACTGTGGGGCTACCATGAACATCCGAAACACGAGGAAAAAATTTAGCATTTAAACATGTAAGTACAATAAAATCACTGCGGGTAAGTGCTTGGGTTGGGTTGGGATTGGGCATTTGACATATTTCGGAATCTTATATTAAAAGATGTAGAAATTTTATATACACCATTTGTCCGTAAAACCTTAATAATAAAAAAAAGAAACATATTTTCACTTTGTTACCTAAACAAAATTTTGTAAAAGTGCGCGAAAAACGGTCGGCCACATGATATTCTGCGCGTGACATCATTAACTAATATCTACGAAGATACCAAACCAACGAAAGTTTCCGTTACGCTAAGTAAAATTTTTATAGTTACGTCACGGGAACAGATTTTATTTTGTAAAAATAATATTTTTCAAATTCATCTTTTAGTGAAATGCTTTTTGTGTAAGTACTTATTATTTACATAAAAACTATTATATCCAATACGGGTATTTGACAACTATTATAAAAACTATAAAGAGTTTTTATAATACACTGACGGACTCATAAACTGCATCAAAGTTCAGGTTTACTCTAAAAGGATTTTTTATAATAAGTATGCAAACTTTTTAGATTAAATTATATAAATATGGAAAGACTGGCTCTTAATCTTAAAAAAAAATTAAATTTAAAAATAGAACTGCAGTAAAACAAATGAATATAGCCGGGAAAGAAAATTTACTTGTAGTATCAGATTTGCGTGTTATTTATAGCAAAGTTTTAAATTGATTCTCATTGATTTTTTTTGTTTTGTCAATTGAATTATTGTTACCAGCATAATTGTTGGGTTAGTTTTTTAACACATCGAGAGTTTTTGAACCATAATATGGATACTTCGTCCGAACAAACGGCACAAATTGTAGCATTGGTGCGGGAGGGCTTGGATCAACGAACGATTGGTAGAAATTTAAATTTAAACCAGTCTACGGTTTCTAGAATATACAGAAGGTTTGTAGAGACAGGTTCTTACAGGAGGAGACGTGGTACAGGCAGAACTCGAGCAACCACAGGTCGTGATGACCGATTTATTGTTATAACTTCCCTGCGAAATCGTTTCCTCACGTCAGTTAACATCAAAACCGAGCTTAATGAAGTGCGTGGAGTAAACGTGTGTGCACGAACAATAAGAAGAAGGTTAAAGGAAGCGGATATCACCCCTTTTAGACCAGCAAATGGTCCAAAGTTGTCTACAGCTCACAGACAAGCTCGCTTAAGATTTGCGCGTCATCACCTGAATTGGACAGAAGAGCAGTGGGCCTCTGTATTGTTCACGGACGAGTGTAGGACATGTTTATATGGTGCAGATGGTCGCAGAAGAGTCTATCGTCGACGTGGGGAGCGATATGCTCAAAGTTGCATTGAGGAGCGGGTTCCTTTTGGAGGCGGTTCATGTATGGTCTGGGGTGGCATATCGATGAACGGGCGAACCGAACTTGTGTTCATAGACATGGTCCGTCAAAACGGTAATAGAGGGGGTTTGACAGCACATCGCTACATAACAGAGATATTAGAAGATCACGTGGTGCCTTACATGGGATTCATAGGCGAAAATTTTACTTTAATGCAGGATGCAGCTGCACAAGTTCAACATTATTGCGAAGAGGTTGGGATACGTACAATGAATTGGCCAGCACGCAGCCCGGATCTTAATCCCATCGAGCATGTTTGGGACAATTTAAAAAGAGCTGTATATGCGAGAAACCCTTCGCCCACGACAGTGGCAGCACTAAGAACAGCACTTTCAGAAGAATGGGACAATATTCCGCAAGATCTTTTAAAAACCCTTATAAAATCTATGCGGAACCGATTAGAATCCGTAATAAGGGCACGTGGGGGTAATACACCTTATTAAAACACAAATAAACCCTTGCATAAAGTTTGTGTCTATTGTTAAAACCAATTTTTTAATTAAACCAATTTTTCTTAAATTTCTGTTTTTTCTTCAATAAAAGTCTTAAGGTCCTTTCCAGTACATAAACTTAAACTTAAAGATATGACCCTACGCTGTTTTAAAGTTCACGAACCAATCTAGAGGTTTCAATTTAAATCTGCATAGAAAGTATGCATACTTGGTTAAAATATTTATTTCAAAGTCGTCTATTACTTTGATGCAGTTTATGAGTCCGTCAGTGTAGTTGTCAAATACCCAATTGTCACATACCGTCTTTGAACCCAATTTCGGTTTAAGTGGATTTCATGGAACCGATCGCCCGAAACTTCAGTCCGTAACTACAAGTGTTTCATGATAGACCTACTTCATTAGATGGCTCTTAGCAGATGTACAATAAAGCATATTATCGTATCTCACCTTCAATTGTTCAGGCGCAGTCTCCTTCTTCAACTGCAACAATTTTCTCGCGAACCTCATTACGGCTCTTCTCTTTCTCCCCTGGCCGGAGTTTGAAATAGACTTGACCTTTCTCAGCATGCGTCTCCCGTAGAATAACATTTTGTCTCGCTTCCGGAATCGCTTGGCTGGCTCTCCTGTAGCACCCACTGTGCCGCATATGCCGCCAGGTAATTCTAAACAGAAAAAGAAGGGTTAATAACTTCTTACTGTGTAACGGTTCAGGTGAGACAGACATTTAATAAACGGCTTAGGCATCCAATTAAGTGGGCATGCCGTAATAGCGGCGGTAATACCCATCATGAGGGAGTGGTTAGAGAGGCCACACGGCAGTCTTTCGTACCGGCTGACTGTCACCGGGCACGGGTGCTTTCTGTGTCTTATCTGGAAGGAGCCAATGCCCGAGTGTCACCATTGAAACGCGAGGGAGTGCCCGGCATGAGAGACACCGTGACGGAAGCTAGTGGCGGCCCTAGGAGTGAGAGTTCTCTCGCTCGCCGCCTTGCCCACGGCTGGATGGTGCGCTGCACTGCTGCGCAGTTGTGTGGGTGCCTCCTTCTGCGAGCAAGTAATGCTCGTGGAGCAGGAGGCGGAGCGGGAACGAAGGAAACTCGAACAGAGGTTACTCAGGCGTTACAGGTCACTGAATGACCTTATGTCTCCCATGAGCGCAGGTATGGGGGTGAAGGGTGGAGCCGTGTGTCACCCAAGCAGAAGCAGGTCATGGCGGGGGCGGCGCGCCGTCCCCGGGTATGGGGAAGCCCCCATACCGGGGACTAGATGGAAACGCCGTGGTCTCCACACTCGAAGAGGCAATTCTGTGGGGGTTCGTACAGTAAAAAAGGCACCCAATTACCTGGCCAATTTTACAAGATAACTGTAAAATAATACAGAATTGGAAACTAAAGACCAAAGTCAGATGTGTTTTATGAGTGCGAGATTGTCATATGTTGTAGAATATTGCAGGCATCATCATAATCATGGCATAGATGAGCTTGATTTAACTGACCGGCGAAGTTAATATTAAGAAATTCGTGCTGTAACTGTTACCTATTCATTGGCAGTTGTCGAGTCGTCCATTAAAGAAATTCGTACAACAGATAGACTTTAAAAAAAACTATTTAAAACATAATCAAAAACATTAATTAGACTCGCAAAAAATAGCGTGAACAGCTTTCTACTTACACTCTCTGATAACCACGGGGTAGTGAGGTAATTAAAGAATTGTTTTTGATTTTATTTTATTCTGCACTTCGTTAAAACTTTTTTTGACAAACAAACAGCTCACGTCACGACCGCTTGCGACGTTAAAGGATACCGATTATGAACGAATCTACCTACAAAATATATGTAAATGCTCCAAAAGTGTGTTTTGGGGCTCCACCAGTTCTTTGGGGCTAAAAATCATATCCATAAAACAGTGACGTGATTGGTCAGAAATATCAGTAGACAATCGCTTTCCAAATTATTTAGATTGTTCATTTTTAATGCTGTTTTTTTTATCTTTTGTTTTTTACTCGTAACACAAATACATAATACAAGACCTAGCCGAAAGTAGAATATGTTTGTACTGCATGGAGACGTTTTATGAAAATTGTAGTTTATTTTGTTATATTTAAAATGAATTTAATATTATAATATTGTAAGTTTTAATCGTATAGCCTATTTGATGTTAAATAATAAAAGCAAAAGTTTATTAATGAATGAGTGTGTATCTTTGTATATTAGTATTGTATTTTTTTCAAGTTGTACTTATATAATAACGGTTCAATGAATTTCAGTGATATAATATAGTATGTTCTTGAAAATGGCAGAGACGCAATATTTTGCGAAAACTAGCTCAAGGCCTGCTTGATGGTATGCGGCTACCTATGCAAACTGCAAGCCCTGCCTCTTACGATGATAAGTTGTCAGACTTTGCCCATGACACGCAATGTGTCGTGTGAGCACTAGGAGATTTCTTTTTACGTGCGAAAAATCTCCACGGGTACCCGCACCGTCGGAGCTAGTGGGAGAGGTTATGTCGGATTCGAACCGAATAAAACGCACGACGCCTGTGGGTCGTTTTTGGTTGCCGAAGGTGAGGTTGACAGTTATACTCCTCGCACCCCGGCCGACCCAATACCATCACTCTCGATCTGGCCCTCTCCAAGCGCTAGGAGGGGTAG
Organism: Eilema griseolum; assembly: GCA_963662185.1. Classification (NCBI taxonomy): domain Eukaryota; kingdom Metazoa; phylum Arthropoda; class Insecta; order Lepidoptera; family Erebidae; genus Eilema; species Eilema griseolum. The sequence goes on from OY759232.1 coordinate 4,847,255, forward strand.
CCCTACAAGTATATACGAAATTTTCATCCCATCAAATGAAAGTATCCACCTTTTTTATGGTGCGGAAAATTCTCACGAATATAACCGAAGCCCGTGGGGGAGCTTATGTCGGACTTGAACCGACTAAAACGCACGCCGATTGTGTGGGCCGTAGGTTGCCGGAGGTGAGAATATCTGAGACGTATCCCACGCGGAAGGATTCACCTCTTAGTTTACGATAACTGCTTCGCAGATGCATCGTGTGTGCTGCCTGAGTAATACTAAAAAGTGTTAGATATTGTGGTGGTAGATTATATACATACATAAAATCACGCCCGTTTCCCATAGAGGTAGGCAGAGATCACGGTCACGATCCATTTGCTACGATCCTGACATACTCTCCGTTCACTCACTCTCATTACATTCTTCATGCATGCTCGTCGGTTTAGGGTACTGCTGACCTGCCCCTTTTCTAAAACTTCCCCGATTTGGTCCAGGTAGATTATATAGATAGACTATAGTCCATTATTAACAAAATGAAAGCACGGTAGGTACCTTTCGCTCGCCATCGCTTATAATAGTAGAAGAATATCACCACCAACGATACAGCAACACAGCCACAAATCGACAACAGCAACTGTAACAAAATTAACATACACATTTTAATATCCTATTCTTTTTTTTTTAATTTAGCTAAGTGCAAAATCATATCAGTCAAAGTCAAAGTGAACAAACAAAATCAAATCTGCAATCAGCTCTATTAACCTACACAGATTATTTATAACCCCCGACGCAAAAACGACGATGTGTATAATTTTCTTTCATCATTCAAGCGTTGTCACGTCAGGGGACCTTGAATCGTTCTGATAACATGTCGGATTGCTTTACAAGTTCGGGTTTCCCCGACACGACAACGCTTGACTCAAAATATTACTACGTACATAGATATATCAAAGTTAAAAGGTATACGATTTATTTGGAGGCATTTTATGTGTAGGTGTTTGTTCTTTCATATTTATTTCATTGAATGCCTTGCTGTTAGTTTCAGTGTGATGAACGTCGATTCCTTCACGCACATGATTGTAGATGAATATCAAGTGATAGATTTCCTCACGCAAATGCAGATAATTCATTACTATCATGAGGTGTCTATTCTGTATGTAAGTAAGTAGAGAATCCTAATAAAACAGAAAAGGCCCACCATTTATCCGTGTGGTGACAAACAAATAATACAAGTATCACCACTCCATCTCATCCGAAGGGTGTCGTAAGAGGCGACTAAGGGAAAAATAAGCAGACGATATCACTGCGAGAGAAGGAAAACTCGAAATAAAACCCTGTACCAACCCGTCTGACCAGAGTGGAAACAGTAGACCAAAGCCTTCCGACATCAGGAGAGGCCTTTGACCAGCAGGAGACTGTGATGGGCTAATTGATTGAGGCCCGTCTTGCCCAACCTCTCCTGCAATTCAGTAAACTTACTGACGAAAGAGGCTCTGGCTTTCCTTTCGAGGTTGGAATTCGCTGTTTCCTCTCGTCATAGTTGCACCGTAACTGACGTAGGTATGTATCGTAAAATGTATATAGGTAATTACGTTCGTCATTATGTGACAATGATCGACTACTCCCATTTATTTGTTACAGTTAAAATTCCAATAACAAGTCACTCGACCTGAATTCCCGATGAATTAAACCACAAAAGTTCGAAAATTTAAGCTAAAATGTATGCCACAGGAGCAGGCCCAAGGATTCAACCAATTAAATATATGCATTTATTTTAAAAATTAAAACATACAAACAGCCACAGTAATTTTATTTATTTGTATGGAAATAATACATATAAGACAATTAAACCGTGAACCTGACCTTATGCACTTACGCGTCACATGAAGAATTCAAACCACGTGCGAGCCGATTGACCTTGTGTACATATATGATAATAACAATGACACTTGTTTTTATTTACTTATTTTTATATACCACTTAGGTGGCAGACAAGCACACGGCCCACCTGGTTGGAATTGGTTAACGTAGCCTATGGACGTATGCAACACCAGGGGCGTCTGATGCTAAACAGCCCTATCCTTTAGACACCTTGTACGACACCGCAAGGGAAGGAGATGGGGTGGCCCAAATTCTACTCTGCAGGGAACCACGCAAAGGTGAAGATAAGTTAAAGGTACCCTCTCATCACCATTAAAGTGACAAATGATGGCCTTCAGCTATTTTTGTAACTAAGTTAGAATTTCTCGATTGAGAATAGTTCCGTTCAAGTTCAACTAATCTAGGTTCTCACGTTTTACTCAATGACAAGTGAAACGCGATATAGCAGGTGCATTGTTTTTATTAATCGTAACACGAGTTGTCGATGGGTTTCAATTTGTTACATAAATAGATAGACAGATAATTCTTTATCGTACACCAACAGATTTATAGTAGGACAAGTATGTAGTATGTATACAGTTACGCCTGTTAAATGAAGGTTTCGGTGAAGGAAAGACATTAACCGGGCACTTATAAAGCTGCTATAAATACACACATAACTTCGAAAGGCATCGAAAAGTCATTGGTATGTGCCATATTAAAACCTGGGAACGAACCCGAGACTTCGTCTCAGCAGTCCATTACCCATACCACTAGGCTACCGCGGTTGATTATTTTACTGAGCTTATTAAATTAAAAATGGTAAAGAGCGTTAAAAGTTACGTTTATTATTATTTTATAGTTTTTATTTATTTTTTAATCATCCACCCAACCAAATAGTCAAGGATTTTACTATTGTATATAATGACGTCACAATAGTTTATTTCATACAAATTTCCTTACCGTTTTGACGTTTAGTAAAAAGTAACTAATTTGAGTAGTCAGTCAAATAACCAATTATCCAACTCCGTTCCATTTATTATCATTATCCCGATAGAGTACATATACTTATGGCATTTTAAAAGATGGCCGGCCGTATCTTGTTTTTTCCAGACTTGGTGATGTGGTTACTCAGCTGCATATCCTCAAGGTATCTTAATTTACCTTATCGTAATCTGTTAAACTAGATATTTATATGTATGTCATGGTCAAAATCCACGCTCTACGTGCTCTTAGTGCGACATTAAATATTTATCTAACCTATCCGTCATCTAAACTAGATTTAAGTGTTCATAATTTAGACGCATTTGCATAATGGTAGGGTAGGTTATATTAAAACTCAGAGAACTATATAATATAATAATTCTAATATACAATAATGTTTACGGGAATTAACGTAATCATGGTATGGGTCCATACATACCTTTAATTTGCCAGACGTTTCGACCAGGTCGGTCAGGATCTGTATCAGCTTGTGACCACGGTCGGGGTAGGCCGTATCAGCAGTGATTTTAAGTGTCGTGCGAGTTGACGACAAGAAAAATAAATTAAATTATTTTGTGCCATCTCCCCCGATCGGGCGACTTTATTGAGGGGGAGTTGATGAATAACTCGTGGTCACAAGCTAACACAGATCACGTAAACATTATTGTGTATCATGGAACACGGAAATTTAAAAACATCATAATAATTCTAATATAGTTCTCTGAGTTTCTTGCTGGTATCTTCTCAGTAGAACTAACCTACCGAACCAGCGAAAGGATCATTTTCCAATGGTTTATCTACCGAATTTAATATTTTTATACTATTTCTTGACATAATTGTAAAATTTTGACGTTCATATGTGTATCTTTATGTGCCTAAACTGAAAAAACGAAATTGATTATTGATTCTTTGATTACAATTGCTCTTAGAAGTAGTTTAACACATTCCATGTTATCGATCACCTCAGCTTTTAAACCCTATCATAAAAAGCTAACATAATACGGTTTGTTCGCAAAGAAATTTGACGGCAGATCTACTACATATTTTGCTGAAAATGCCCTATAAGCGATTTCGACATATTTTCGTGCATTATCTGAAGTAACGTAACATGAAGTTATCGGTGGAGGTCTCTTCTAACCTATATCTATATAGCTTTGGCGGGGCGGGAACGGCAGCAAGAGCGAAGGAGGATCGCAAGCCACGCTGCCTGAGGCAACTCGAGCGTCTAGTCGATAAATGACCTCCGCTCCCCATGAGCGCAGGCGGGGGCTGGGGGTGACGGGTCGTATCCGTGAGCATTTTTTTTAATATAGGACACGTTAATTTGACTTGGCCTTGCCTGATGGTAAGCGGAAGGCAAAGTATCAGAAAAGAGAGTCACCATTACTTACATATACTATGTGACAATAGTGACACTCAGCTTGACGGCCTCATCACATTATGCTTTTTCACGCCCCGCTTAAAGGATTCAGGACTGTTGGAAGAAGGAAACACGTGAGCTGATAATGATTCCAGGCCTTAATGTTGCGGCAAAAGAAAGAGTCACCAAACCGCTTGTTTCTTGATGCACGTGTTGTCCTGTGTAGGAAAGGGGAGGGTGGTACTAATTGGAAGAGCTTATCAGAACATTCAAAATGGTACGAGGGCGACACAGAAAGTTTTTAGAACTGGCCACTTATAAATGAAATAATAAAAAAATAAGTTCAAATTTTGAAAATGGAACTCTTTGCCAATATTATTGTAATGTATTTTATTCATTTGTCATTTGTTTACAATTTGGCGGCAAATAAAAATTGTTTGTGTCACGTCAGCATGAATTTAACGCGAGAAAATTTTCGTGCAATGATTTTTTATGACTTTCGATGTTAATAAAATCAACAAAAAAGTTATGATAGACTTCGATTGGCATTTCATGATGAAGCCCATGATCGTGCCACTGTTTACAACCGGTTTAATGAGTTTAAACGTGGTCGCACTAATCTCACCGATGATCTGCGTGAAGGAGGCCACGTTCTTCGGAAGGACAGGTCATTACGCAGCAATTGCTTTAGAGAATGCAGAGTGACTGCAGAGTGGTACACTAATAATTGCTTGCCACTTGTCTTAGAAAGATTTCGGGAGAAACGACCTCGCAGTAGGATCCTCCTCCATCACGACAATGCCTCGTCGTACACCGCCAAGCATACAATAGACTACTTGACGACGTCGGACGTGGAATTACTGGGTCATCCACCCTATAGCCTATAGACCTCGCACCTTGCGATTTTCATTCATTTCCGAAAATAAAAGAAAAACTTCGAGAAAACGTTTTATGAACGCCGAGGTAGCAGTGGCTGAGTTTCAAAACGCCGTCGAAGAGACCCCTAAGGACGAGTGGGCAAAGTGCTTTTCTCAGTGGTTCTATCGGATGCAGCGATGTATTGATGTAAATGGACACTATTTTGAAAAGATATAATAAAACTAATAACTTGCTAGTTTGTTCCGTTTTTGATTTTCTAAGAACTTTCAGTGTCACCCTCGTACAGACGGTAAAATACTGTCAAGGACGCAACATCTCTACGCATCTATAAAAGTTTCGCACGTAAAAAATGCATTTTTAGCCGTGTCGGTATGCGCGATGTCCTGTTCTGTGGACAATAATCAACCTACTTGGTAATGCGGCGATCGGCGAGATTAAGTCATGACTGTTAGACCCTAAACTGTTTCTCCATTGTTAGTATCCAGCCACTTCTAAAGGCGACTGTACAATGACAAGCAAAACAAGCAGATATTGTTTACTGTAATCATAAATACGGAAAGTTACAAATGGCAATGCAATTTGCTGGGCATAATGGATATCTATTACATCCGTCATCAGTGTCATTAGCAATAAGGGCAATTTTAAACTAGGCGGAAAAGTGCTCGAGCAGTTTAGATAGATAGATAGATAGATAGATAATTCTTTATTGCACACCAATATTATAAAAGATTTACAGGCATAATTAAAGTTACAGTTAAATGCACAATGGGCGGCCTTATCACTAAAAGTGATTTCTTCCAGGCAACCTTAGAATGGACAGGAATTAAAGTTTATAAGTGAGTGTTGGTGTAATTTGTCAACATTTATAAAATAGTGTGTTACATGAATAATTACATAGTATACAAATATGAAATATAGATAAATAAATAATATGTGAATATGAGAAGATTTCAACGACTACGCTGTAGAGAGATAATGGCTCTTTACCATTTTTTTTAAATATTTATGGATTGTGCCTCTTTAATATTTACTGGCAATCCATTCCATAAGCCAATGGCCTTCACCGTAAAAGATTTGCCATAGTAAGCAGTAGAATGCGCTGGCAATCCCAGCGTCAGGTTCCTAGACGGCCTCAAGGATCTCGTGTGTGTGTCATCAGTTTTTACATAAATGGTAATTAAATTTATCAATCTTATACCAATAACGCAATGCTTAAAATAGTACGCAAAAACGTCGCTACAGTATCATTTTTTTTTTTTTTTAAAAGGCACTAGATACTGTTTTCAGCCTGTTTAAGTGGAATATGATTAATAATTTAATTAATACTTAAAAACTGCTCAATCATTTTTCCACCTGGTCTGAATTGACCCTTACATTTTCCACGTCGTTAGAATACATACTTTACAAAAGTGACCATTATACAAAACTAAAGATAGTGAACAATGGTTAGAAAGGTATTATCATTCTACCAAGATATGACTAACTCAATCACAGAAGTCAGAACAGTGACATGATTGTTCATAAATTTTTGACAGAGAACAAGCCTAAAATCAAAAGTTAAGTTAACAGCACGAAAACAAATTATAGTGAGGCACTTCCCCTTTTTTTCCCACGGATACCCCTACCACCAGAGCCGGTGGGAGAGCTTATATCGAACTCAAACCGACTAAAACGCACGACGTCTGTGGGTCGTTTCTGGTTGCCGAAGATGAGGTTAACAGGCATATCCCTCGCACCCCGGTCGACTCAGGGCATCTCTCCCGATCTGACCCACTCCTCGAGTGTACGGACCACAGAGCCCCAACTCGTTCCCGGAAACGGGGAGGCGCGGAAGGCGCGCCGCCGCTGCGGCCTGCTTCTGCCAGGGTAACAGACGGCTCAGGCACTTCCCCTTGACATTATATTCAGTAAAAAACACCTGATTAGTTCAACCCAGTCTGTCTGTGTAATGTGCACACTGTAAGAAGTATAGGAAGTTATAGTCCCCTCAGCCACGTTTTATTTGGTCAATGAATTCCTCGCGGGTGATACTTCGCACGATAGTTAATGAAGTTGATATTTGAATTTTCGTGTTTGTCAGCTGCAACTTTGTTGATGGGGTAAGACCGTTTAAACAAGAAAACAAATCAGTCAATAACCTCTCGGCTAAAAATTGGCTAAATTACAGTTAAGCCAATGTACGAAAAATAATTGTCAGCTGCCCATACCGCGGTGGAAAATGTGTCAGCTGGTGACCTAAAGTTGTATGAAAATTTAAAATAGTAATTTCCTCTCGGCTCAAAATGGGTTAAAATACAGTTAAGCCAATACCTTGAAGGAAAATGCGTCAGCTGGTGATCTGACCAAAATCAGTAATTTCCTCCCGGCTCAAAATTGGCCAAAATGAAATTGACTCAATAATACAATAAAACAAAATAAGGAAACAAAACGTCAACTGCCGATTTGTTTCCTTATTTTGAATTTTCAGTCGCTAGGAAATGACTTACTTTTTCTCATTTCTTATATGTCTGAGCGGTGACCGCTGCTGACCCCACCAACAAAGTTGCAGCTGACATACATCAAAATTCATAAATCAACTTCCTTAACCATTATACGAAGTATAATCTGGGAGGCGATTGGTCATGCGAACGTGTCGCTGGCTTGCGGACACATTACATGTAACGAGACGAATTATCTGATTGAGTTGGTCGTCAGTACAATAAAATACATTGGAAGAGTTATTTATAGCTCATTCACGAGTATAGCGGTCTAAGGCTTGATGATGACTGATTTAGATTTTTTAAAATCAGTATTACTTATAGTGGTCAATCGGTTACTAACAGGTGAGATAGTGCCTTTTGTTTACCAAAAATGTTCTATATTCAAATTCTTGAACTCAAATATTAATATCAAATGAATGACTAAATAAAGTAAGTAATTATCGTAATGTGGGCAGTTTTGTCACTGTTAGATAATAAACTTATAAACTTAGGTGGCTGGGACAGACTGGATGCGTAAGGCGGAGGATCGGAGAAAATGGAGCACATTGGGAGAGTGGACTGCGGTAGGCTGATTGATTGATTGATCGAGATATATATCCCCGGCAGGTACCCGGCAGAGTAGAATTTGGGCCACTCCCATCTCTTCCCATGCGGTGTCGCAAAAGGCGACTAAGGGATAGGGCTGATTAACATCAGACAGATATATACTATAATCCGTGTGGTGACGGAGAAAGAATAAGTATCACCATCCCATCTCATCCGAAGGGTGTCGTAAGAGGCGACTAATGGAAACATACGCAAACCATATCACTGCGAGAGAAGGAAAACTCGAAATAAAACCCTGTACAAACCCGTCTGGCCAGCGTGGAAACAGTAGGCCAAAGCATCCCAACATTGGGAGAGGCCTAGTCCAGCAGTGGACTGCGATGGGCTAGTTGATTTGATTTGATTTGATATATACAGCCCAGACTCTGTCTCAAATGCATGGCCCGAGTCAACAATAGTACCCGAAAAACAGCAATACGCTCACCCCCTATTACGTGGGACCTATTACAATGATAGGTGAAATGTGGGTGTTAATTCACCTCTGCCTAACCTTTTGGGGATAAAGGCGTGATTATATGTATGTATGTAGATATATAAAAATAAATAACTCTTTCGAAAACTTTGTTTAAAAAACATCAGTACCTACGTGTTGTCCGAAGAAAAAGATTATCGCTTTTTACGAAATAAAATTGTGCAGGGGACAAATCGGTGGGCTATGTTGTACCGACTTTTATTGGACAAATTGTGTGTAGGTGCTTGAGGAGAACACACATAGTTTCTTATAAAACATATAGTATTTCGGTTCCGTTCGAAAAAAACCATAATATTAAAAAAGGAGTAAGAGACCCCCCCCCTATTGCTCCTTTTTAATATTTTGGTTTTTACGTGGGAGACTGCCATCTAACCCCTAGCCACGTAGTGCCTGAGTGTAGTCCACCATACAGAAGGTGCACCGGCTGTTAGGTGAGGTAGGCTCGATCTTGGTGGGTTCCATACATCATTATGGGGTGGTCCCATATGAATTGAATTGGAACCCAATGATTGACATAGTCTAATCTAAAAGGTAACTTTTTTATTTACATTGGCTAGGCTATGGCACTCAATCTAATTGCATTTAAATTTTAGGAAAGCAATTTATTCTTTAAAAAAAATGTAGGTGATAAAAGATATAATAATTAAGTACGTATGATGGTGTAGTTAAATGAAAAAAAAAATAGAAATCATTACTTTTTTCCGTAATTCTCTTTGTTCCTATTACCATTTATTTTTCTACCAAAAGTTGCACCATCATCACGATATTTTTTTAAATGACATTATTCATCACACAGCCATAAAAGCAAGATAAAATATAAATAAATTAGACATTTTTTTTACCTTGAAAAACAGTTACAAAATTTCAACGTCCGCGTCCATTAGAAACCTTGTAATGAAAAAAAAAATTATGTCATTGTCTATCGTTATCCTTGTCTATGTTTATTTTTATCTAAATACACAGCTTATTGGCAGAATGTCATGCTTCCGTTGTCACAAGATTGATTTCCGGATGGAAACAGACCCATTAATCAAGAATTGAATTGAAATGTGTTTTACTTCGCGGCTATAGTTTAGCGTAACGAAAGCTTGAGGTCGTGAGGTTGCAGATTCGTTTCCACAGTACGTTTTTTTCGTACGGAAATTCCCTCCGGCGGAGGCGATAATGTCGGACTCGAAACAACTTAGACTGCACGCCGCGTCGGGGCTTCAGATGCCGGTGTAAGATTACCAAAAACATATCCTAGATCCCTCGCATCCCTAAATCCTATAGTACCTACTACACTATTGACGTAAATCAAGCTTAATCCACCTAAATATTAACTTAAGTTGCAATATGCTGCATTTCATACGGTTCGTTAGTCTATTCCTATATTTCCCTAAAACAGTTTTCTTTTTTAAATTAAAGAAACACAGTGGAGCGGTAAGCAAAAATTTCAGACCTTCCTAAGGGCTAACGAGGCTCTTGATGGTGCAAATGACTGTAATGGTAACCGCTTACCATCAAACAGATCTTATGCTGAGATGGGGCCCTATTTGGGGCTCGCACAATGTAAAGTAAATTAATAAATAAATTGTTTTGAATAATGTATCCATCATGCATTGTGTGTGGTCGCAAATAAAATATTTTCTTTCTTTCTTTATAAATATTAGTTCCATTATGATATTCAAAAAATCAAACGTAATTTTCTATGACTCAAATATCAAATTAGTGCTTAATGAACATCGATTAAACTTGCCTATTTCGCAACATACACGTAATAATAAATCAAATAATATTCAACTCAACTTTTTAAAATATCAATAGATTTTGCAATACATCGAAGTGCAACTCACACGATAATCCTTGTCCCCCAACTGGGCCGTCAATATAACACAAACACACGCCACAAAGAACATTCTCACGATGTTCCTACACTTCGGACCACCACTGTCACTCACAACACGTCTGTTCACCACGACAATGTTACTACTACTAGTCACTAATCTACAAATGGCAAGTTTGTAAACAGTAAACACACGAGTCCTTGCAGCAATGTTGAAACGTGCGAGCTGCCTTCTTGCCAAACACCTATAATGTCAGTTCGTGGGTTTGTGGAACAGCTGATAGCGCAGCGGTATCGATTTTGTTAGGTTTCCGGCCTGTGGTTACTATTCTTTAATTTAATTTTAATTGTTTGTTATGTTTTGATATTTTGAAAAGAAGAATTTCGTTTTTCGGGTTGTTTTTTGTGTCTTTTAACCTTTGTGGAATACTCCGGAAAGACTACGTAGACGTACAAATTCTATATTATTTCCACTGCTATACATTTTTTAGCCCCAGTCCCACGTAACCAGGGATGAGTGCACTTTGTGTGTGTACTGTGTAGGTTCTGCGATATTTCTTAACTAAAATCTCCCATGGTTACGGCAGGTATTTTTCACTTGTTAATACAAAGGGGTTTCTACACTTTCTATACCATCTGTTTAAGGGTTGGTCCCAAATTAATGTAATCTAAATCTGCGATAGGATCTGCTTTACTTTCATTTATAATTATAATTAATTACACTTGAAGACCGGTGTATTTATTAAATTATAGAAACAAAGGTATTTTCTTGACAATAGTATACGTATTCACGACTGTTGTAGAGATCTTCGCATGCTAACATATTTTTCATACAATTGCAACTTCATAAATATGCAAAGAAATCTACAAGTTAATAACATGCAGTAGCTGTTTTTATTTTAACAATGTTTTATTTATTTATTCTTTTTCGTTTAATTAAAATATTACACGAATAAACAATGTGGTTCCGAAATATCTAGAAAGAAAGAAAATAAAGAAATGTTATTTCTGATTCATAAAGCAGTCACTTTGCAATATCATTTCCGAATTATTTTCACTGATAATAAAACTTTATCACCATGAAGCCACCTCTTTATCCTTAAATCTTTGCATTGACCTTGCCTTTGTTTTTAATACACAACCATCTTAATTCCTATCGCTTGTAAATAACATTTTAGTCCCAACTACTAGATATGACTTTATCTGCAGGGTTGGCGACGTAGAAAGACAAAAGAGACGGTGGCTTTTGAATATGAGAATTGAACCACCAAACGTGTTTCCATCTTCCTATAATCCCGGATCCCTAATTTGGATGTGAAAAAGCATCTGTCGAGTCCTGAAGACCATATGTACTTACTGAATTCTTGGATTTATAATGGAGGTCGTTCTCTACATTATTTAGACTTCAATTACAGCTTACCGTCAGCCTCACGAACTATATCTAAGTTTAAACCGAGGCAATATAAATCTTTTTCGTCCCTGTTTCTTTCCTTTCTTTTTCTTTATCCTATTTCGATTAAAGACTATCATAATCATATACTGATACGAACTTTATTGTTCCAAAAGTTACCTAATATAGTTTGATAGAACTAACAAACGTATCTCCATCCTTTTTGCACATTTTGGTTCTGTCAAACTCGTTTGCCTATGTTCTTGTAACAGAATTGGACATTTAACACGCAGTCACAGAACAGATAATATTATGACGCAGTTTGCTTAGTTTGATTTAGGAACGCGGATGAATGCGGAATTATATTACAATATTCAAAAAGGCCAGTATTGAACTGGTCTATCAGTGATCAAGTATCAGTCAACTTTACAATTTAGTACAAGGACGAAAACGTTTACAAACGCAACTAGTTTTGAACAAGGACGAAAATGAAATTAATAGAAAATCTATCAGATATCAGCACTTAATATTTTATTTGTGTAATAATTATTAATGTAATCTTTCAAACTATGTGAAGAGGAAACTGTAAATTTAGCTAAAATCATAAATTAGCTGCCATCAATCATCTTTCTACGTGATATGGCAAAGAATGTGATGGGACCTTGGTACCGATACATACTCCCCAAACCAGAGGGCCAGATCGAGAGAGATGGCCCTGGGTCGGCCGGAGTGCGAGGGATATGCCGGTCAACGTCACCTTTGTTGGTTACCGAAGGCGCCGTGCGTTTTAGTCGGTTCGAGTGCGACATAACATCTCCCACCGGCTCCAGCAGGGAGGCAGAGAGATATTTCACACGTAAAAATAAAGGCACAAATACACACAACAACACAGAACAGACATAGAACACCTTGGTTGATCCAATTCTAATAGATTAAATAACATAAGGCCTGTAAGTGGAAGCTGATAAACAAGAAGGTAAGGGATTTTAACAAAGTTGCAAAAGTGAATTTAGAAAAAATACTGTTGATGGAAGGCATTTAATGGAACTTGCTACACATATTCAATTCCCACTTTTCCGCTTGCCAATACTGTTTTTTTCTCCAAAAAAAAATGAAATTTTATATTTTATGTTGGCAAACATGAAGGAAAATAAAACAATTTGGATGATAAATTGGCGTTATATTAGGATCCCCGCAAACACAAAGAGATAACAAACTTCAACGGGGTCAAAGTTTGAACCCTACACAACAGAATGATTCACGCGGGAACAAAAGAGAATGCGCAGGCGCAGCCGTGTGTTTATTGAATGAATAATTTTAAAATATGGACTTTATTAATACAAGTTACTTACAAAAGTTTCTCAACAACGGCTTAAGTTCCATGTTTGCTCAATTTCTTTTTCATTTCTAAGGAAATTCTCAGCAAGTTATAATGTACGAAGAAAGTACCTTGTTGACAGAGAAAGACTCGCCAACAAAAACAGAGCAGACCGTATTGTCCGTAAATACATTTCTGCGTACCCTACGGCGTTAAACAAGCGTGAAGATATAACATAAACATGTTTAACATACGCAATAGCCCGTGCTCGCTCATTCAGTATCAAGACATTCGATACGCAAGTACAACAAACTGATTGAATATCAATCCTCTATGAGCACCGTGATCCTGTACGTAATTTGCGTCAATGCGAATCGTATATTGCGTGTTGACCTTCGTCGTTATCGAGACGATATACAGCGTGACCTCCATTATACGTTATGCAAATATTCAAAGGTTCTTTCATCACGTGAATAGTACTATCACACTGAGGGCCAGATCGAGAGAGATGGCAATCAAGTGCGAGGGATATGCCTGTCAACCTCACCTTCGGCAACCAACAAAGACCCACAGGCGTGTACATCGCCTGTGGGTCGTTTAGGCATATCCCTCGCTCCCCGGTCGACCCATGGCCATCTCTCACGATCTGGCCCTCTCCTCGGGTGTGGGGACTACAGAGTCCTCAACTCGTCCCCGGAAAGCGCGCGCGGCCTGCTTCTGCCAGGGTGACTGCTTGTGTGCCATCTAAGTTGTATAAACAAAACAGAAAAAAACAAGCGGACTTCAGGCAATAGTTGGAACTAGGGTCTGAAGAATTGAATGAAACCACTGATAGCGCGGTTGAGATGGCACAATTTTATTCGGGAACAATTTAACACCAACAGTGAATCATTGACACGAGAAGAAGTTGGAACTGGTAAATAGTTGGAGTTTTGTGTAAAAATTACTTGTGTTGGTAAAGACACAAACACCCACCATTTAGTACTGCACTATTTGGAGTACTGTATACCACGAAGAACACTAAATCAATACAAAAACATGCAAAACAAACAACTATTAATTTTTTTATAACCGGTTACAATTGCGAACGACATCAAGTTTTCTTGTATGTCTTCCGCATACGTTTAGCAAGTGGGTTTTATACGATTATCTTTAACAAATCGTTTCGGTAGCTTAGTGGTTAAGGAAACGGCCTTACGATCAAGAGGGCCTGAGTTCAAATCCTGGCCATTACACTACCGACGTGAACCCTCTCCTAGCACAAGCAATTTAGCTTAGTTGGAGGGGTTAGAGGGAATGTTAGTAATTGCGATTGCTAGTATTCTTTAAAAAAAGAAAAAACGTAGGTCCTTTTATAGGTACATACTAGATGTTACCCGCGGCTCCTCCCGCGTGGATAATGGTTATTTCGTCCAAACATGCCCTATCCCAAGCTCTAATCTACCTTTGTACTTGGTAAAGCCAGGTTATCTTCAAATATGACGAACTTTCAGACAAACTTTCATCCCCTATTTTAATCACTTTTAGTTAGGCTATACCCTTGTCCCAGCTCTAGTCCCTCTCTGTACCAAATTTGGCTACCCGACTCACCGCCGGGAACGTAACACGAGGTTATTATAGCCGTGGTATTCTGTAGGGTAGAGGTACTTCCCCAGTCGGACTGCTCAATTGGGACGTTAATACCGCCGTGTCCTACCTCCTGGTGATTGATTGATTGATTGAATTATTAACACTCATGTTCAGCCAGTACGTTTTTCGGTGCTCTTGCAAATAAAAAAATCATAGTCATTGTTTTTAATCACAAGTAGGTAATCATATTGTGTTTACAAATTAATCCGTAATCGTACAGCTGCAAATATGACATTTTGATAGTGATTAATGATTTAAGAAGGTACCTAATAAGTAGGTAGGTATATAATGAGTCAATGACCTGCATTGAGATCCGCGTCTGTATATCAATTATCAACAAAAACCATTGTCGAAAAGATATTTGTAATCGTTCATATTACATATTACATTAGTTTAAACAAAACTGACTGGCAAATATAATATATCTATACTAATATTATAAAGTTGCAGAGTTTGTTTGTTTGTTTGTTTGTTTGAACGCGCTAATCTTTGGAACTACTGGTCCGATTTGAATAATTCTTTCAGTGTTGGGTAGTCCATTTATCGAGGAAGGTTTTAGGCTATATATCATCACGCTACTACTTAAGGGAGCGGAGCGTTGATAATAAATGTTAACAAATCCGGCAATTTTTCATACATATTTTGAAGACTAAAACATACGGGCTCAAAGGGATATGAAGCTTCAAAATATACCCCGGGCGAAGCTGGGGTGGGTCAGCTAGTATAATACCTAGTCTAGCCATAAATATTGTTACGAAGAAAAAACATTTTTTTTTTATTGCCAATAATATTTATTACTTTTACAGTGTGTTAGTTTAATACATAAATATAAAACAATTTAAAATATAAAAAGCTTATTCGAAGTGGTCTCCATTGGCTGCAACACAGTCATTTAAACGTTGAGGCCAGTTATCAATAGAAGCACGCACTCTTTCCATGGGAAAATTCTTCACTGCCAATCGTATGGATTGTTTTATGGACTCCAAATTATCATGGCGTTTAGAGCAAGCCATACTCTCTAAAACTGACCATAAATCATAATCCAGCGGATTAAGATCGGGACTAGACGAAGGCCAGTCTTCAGCTCTGATGAAGTCCGAAACGTTCACTTCCAACCAAGACTGCGTGGACCGAGCTTTATGACCCGGCGCTGAGTCTTGTTGGAAGGACCATACTTGGTTATTGAACATGGTGTTGTTAAGGGGTTTAACTACCTTCTCAAGAATGGTATCTTGATACACTTGTGCCGATGTTTTGATACCTTTTTCACCCCACCAAACCATCACTGAAGTCGGATAATGCCCACGTTGCACTCTGTCGACTAATTGGGAAGCTTCCTTAGAGCTTTGAGCATAAATACGGTCATTTTGTTTGTTAAAATGTTGCTCAATTGTAAAGATTTTCTCATCCGTAAACAAAATTTTTCTGTGACCTCCCTTTGCGTACCGCTTCAGTAGTTGCTTCGATTTTACCACCCTATTCTTTTATAAATTATCAGTAAAAAAATGACCAGTGCGTCTCTATTAGGCTGCAAGTTCTAAGTCATCTTTTAAAATGCGCGACATGGTTCTGGGTGCTATCTTCATCTCCCGAGATCAAATCTTTTGCTTTCGGACAGGAATTCTTTCGAATTCTTTCCCTTACTGCTTTGACCACCTTTTTCGTACGAGCACTACGTGGACGGCCAGATCTTTTTCTGTCACAAACAGAGGAGGTCTCATTGTACCTATTAATAGCCCGGTACACAAACATTTGACTAATACCAAGCGTATGGAGAGTTTTAAAAATTACATTCGGCTCCATACCAACTTTGTGTAATGCAATCACAGCGATTCGGTTTTCTTTATCACCCCACTCCATTTTAATATAGCAAAATATTGTACAATGTATTGACGCCAAAATTAGAAAACACAATGAACAATCGTATAAAAATGACAGATTCCAAATTCAAATGTAATATCTTTCTTATTTTAATTGTAACAGTATTTATGGCCAGACTAAGTATATAACATGAGGATCTTGACGCAATTTCTGACGCGTAACGCCACCGATATATTATTATGTGCGTAAACAACGTCCATAAATAAAAATATTGGTATTAAACGTTTCGCTTATCACTGAACAACAAAGGTCTTCTGGTTATGAAGGAAATATCGTAACGCTTGATAACCCTGACCGACAACGGGTGGGGTCTTCGGTGTTACGAATAGGATGATACCTTTTCTGTATCACTTAGGTGGCAGCTAATAACGCGGCCCACCTGATGAAAAGTGGTTACCGTGGCGTGGAGTGTGTAACGCCAGAGGCAGACACTCGTGCTGCCGACCCTATAAGTGCCTTCTAATACGCTTCTTGAAGAACCAAGAATAATGAGGCACAACCAATGGAAATAAACATATTCATGCATACAAATATTTGCACTGCGCCGGAGTCGAACCCACGCCTCCTGGGTTGCAGACACGTTCACTGTCGGCATGCCACAGAGGCTAGTATTGTATGTGTATTATTTTATTTATTTATTTATATAGTTATGTACAAGCAGTTATATTTAGATTCTAGTGATAAAATAAATATAGTCCCTTTATTGATGTTTATTTTTAACTGTCTGTAGTGCCTGTCATCTATGATGTCAATCATTGACTGATTAGATGGAAATTGCCAGGAACTAAAGCAGATTAATTATGTAAAACTCACCAGAATATTTCCCATGTTTATTATTTTCTCTGAGTAACCGATATTTCGGCACTGTTACAAACGCCATGATCACAGTGCACTTTTACACTAATTACTAATGTAGTGTAATTACTAATGTACCATCTCAATCTCAAATCATACTAAAGCAGATAATAGCCACTTATCACTGGTTATTATAAAAAATCACTGAATTGGGTTGTAAAGGTTTTGAAAAAGTAATTCATTCTGACAACATCTTATGACACACCTAGATGTTTTGGGTTATCGAGTAAATATTTTGACACTTGTACAATATTGAAGAACTATAACAATGGACATTTGACTAACTTGACTAATTTATGTTTAGTTAATTGGATATGAGAAGGTTTTTATTTTATTACATAACATAAACTCCCACCTATATCCCCAAAGGAGTAGGCAGAGCTGCTAGCACCCACATTTCGCCAGTTTATGTTTAGGTCCCAATTTAATAGTGTAATAATTAAATAATATGTGTTATTACAAAGTAAAAAAAAATTGGTTCGCAAGCGTCAGATGTAATAATAAAAAAATATGTGTCATATGACAATGAAAGAAGTAAGTGTGTAATCTCCTATTTAAAAGAAATATAAATAAAATTGGTTTGTAAGTACATTACCATAAAAGTTCGGGCGCCTTGGAGATACACATGCCTAAGATAATCAGCGGATATTGGAAACTTTTAATCTTCCGGAGGTGAGCTAAATGAAACCAAACTGTGAGGTTTAAGGTTTTATTGTCCACTCCAGTGTGCATTCAGAAATAGATGTAAGGATACATTCCTAATGTATAACTAACCTTAAATTTAAAATTAGATTTTTATAACCTATGTCAATTTTTATCCTACGTCAATATGATTCTATGTCACCAATGCACTTTTAGGTTATTTTGAAGTTTAGATTTAAAATATAATTAAAGTAAGCTCACGGCATCCCTCGGCGAGTATATGTAAACACAGCAGCGGGAAAGCTCGTAGCAGGCGAAGTTTTCAGTTTAAGCCCATGCGGTACATCCATGTTTGAGGTGAAAAGCCCAAACCCTCCATAAGGAAATGCAGTTGACCGAAGACAAAGAAACGCCGAAAAAGGTCCAAAGAAAAGAGAAAATGCAAAGACAAAGGCGGTTCCAATTGGAAACCTGTAACAAAATTGCATGTCATTAGAACAAACTCCAATATGGGCACGAGGTCCTAATTTTTTATAAATTTGGGCGACTTACCGCCTTAATTTGCTGGAACAATGCCAATAGCAAAAGAAATCATAATATTCTCAGATTAAGAGCTGAAACAATAGAATTTTAACAATTATTCTTCAAATTAGGAACGTGACGATTCCAAGAAAGTGAATCTTATTAAAAAATGACAACTCACCAGAAATAAACTATAATTCCACAAGAGGATAGTTGTGAAGACACAAACTATTATCCTTTAGGCAAAAATACTCTCATTTTTATGAGATTTATTGAAATTAAGTTACGAAGCCATGAATATCGACCATCCAGCCTCAACGCTAGGAAGAAAGGTGCCTTGACAGCCATACGTCAAAATGTCATTCACTCCGCGTTCCGAAACCCTTCGTTCAAAAATAGAATTAAAACCGGTGTGACGACGTTCGCAGAGCGCGTCGTTACATTACATCCCTCCCCAAAAAGAAAAAAGAAAGAAAGAAACTTCCTTTTCTAATGAAAATTATGAGAGTCCAGAACAAAATTCCAAAAAACCTCAAAAGACAAAATGTCTTGCAACATTTTTCAATAAACAAAAAAGACAATGCGAAAGCATCTTGCATTGGGTATTGCAGAAATAATTATAAATTAAAGAATGGGAAAGCATTCCTAAAAATCAAAGAATGTGAAAACACACGAAAAGTAAAGAATTAAGTTGAAAAAGAATTTCCAGTTTCAAATGGAAACAAAGGACACTATCCAACTTAATGGAATAACCGAAACCAAACTCAGAAAAGAGTAAAAACTTATTTCAACACAAAAGTGAAAATAAATCCTTCAATAAAACAAATTAAACAATCCCTACTCAATTCCATTCCAGATATCGATTAGGCAACCAACGCCGTCGAATCTAATCCTTGATCTTAACCAGCCTTCCAGCATCAATACAAAAGTGCGGTTGAGCTCCTACGCCACCGACTCTATACCAGCTATTCCTGAAACAAAAATATGAAACTAACAAGATATCGGTTAAGCACCAACGCTGCCGAATCTGAAAGAAAATCGGTAAAAACAATGAAGTTTTCCCACTGTCGGTTAGGTTGAAAAGCCGCCGACTTCAAATTCCTATTCCAACATCCAAAACGTCAAAACAAAATCACAACAAAAGTGTCGTAATAATATATTTATAAGCATTGTGATCGGCATAACACCACCAACTTTCCGAGCACAAGCAAAATATAAAGAAAATATGACAATTGTGACCAGTACAACACCACTGACTTTCTGAGCACAACCGCATAAGAAAAGTATGACATTTGCGACCGGCACAACACCACCAGCTTCCCGTGCGCAAAGCATAAAAAATGTAACAATGTGTATAAAAACACAATCGTACAAAAAGAGAAAAACGACAATTACGACCGGCTCAACACCACCAGCTTCCCGTGCGCAAAGCGTAAGGTGTGACTATGTGTACGAAACACAATAGCACAAAAAATTGTAAAGTCCAGTAAGACACAAGTTTCCCAAAAAATGGTATAACAAGGTGTGTAAAAAAATGCATAAAATGCGTCCAATCCGAGAATCTTAATACTAAGAAAATAACCCAGAACTGTACAAAAATAAAGTTCAAGAAACTTAATTTTCCATTCCCAAAGTGAGTGGAAATAAGTCAAGTGAATTTAATGTAGAAAATGAATATTAAATTTCACTCCTATATTAGAGTAGAAACTAAATTCCTAAATTTGTACAAAATATACAATATTAAATATACAAGTGTATAAAAATATATACAGGAAAATAATCCTATACAACAAAGATAAATAAAAATATAAGATCTTTTGATGTGGAACAATTTGTTAATATGGAGTAGAGTTACACAATAACAAGTCCTAAAATGACCTAAGTTATTTTTGAAGGAAACTAAAATTGAAATTAATAAATTGTTGTGAAGTTCCTAACATACATCTCCTTTCAACACCCCTCAACCTTTCAAACTTCACCTCATAGTGGGGTCATACTTCAAACAAAGTACCAAAGACAAAGATAGACATTGTCAAAACAAGAATAATTTTAATATTTAATTATGTCTTTAATATGATAACGACCAGTATAGTTTTTGTTAAGGTCTTTTAAAACATAAACATTAGAGGAAATTTTATCTATTATTTCACACTTAACAAACTTAGGTGCTAACTTAGCCGAAAAGAATGCAGGAGCATTAGACTGCACAAAACTTCTCCTCCACACTATATCTCCCACCTCAAAAGAAATGACCTTCCTTCCTATATTATAATAACGCGCATTACGCTTATAAGCTTTAAGCAATGAAGCTTGAACTTTTATAAAAATATCACTAAGTGATTTAAGTGAAAAAGCAAATGAAGACCTATCAACAACATCAAGTTGATTGAGGTTATCAAAAGAATTACTAAAACGGTGCAATGAAGCATCAAAAATAAGTTCTCTACCGAACATGAGAAAATTAGGAGTGAAATCTGTAGCCAGACTCACACTACTATTCAAAGCTAATTGAACATGAGGCAAATATTTTGACCAAGTTCTATGATCATCTTTAACAAAACAAGAAATACATGTTTCGACTGTTTTGTTATATCTCTCTACAGGATTATTTTGAGGTGTATATAAAGTATTATAAAATATTTTACCAATATTATAACTTTTTAGAAAATCTACAAATTGCTTAGCTGTAAATTGGCTTCCATTATCACAAACAAAAATTTTATGTTTAACTAAATGAGTAAGACCTAAGCCTCTCTTTTCATAAGAAATATTTTCAAAAAGTGAAATAATTTTATTTAACTCGTGTTTCTCAGAAGGAGAAAGTTCAGAAACAGAAGTAACTGCATTTACACAAGTAGTGGATTCATATTCAAAAGTAATATTATTCCATAAGTCTTTAGCAAGATTAAATTTCAACCAAAAGTCAAATCCCAAAATAATTGAAGGTTTAAAAGAAGGTATTATCAAAAAATCTACATTTTTAGTTAAGTTGTCACAAGTGATAGGTAAAACCATAGTTCCAATAACATTGTGTGCAGAACCATCAGCAGTAACAGCGTTACCTTTATAAGGTTTAAATTTATAACCTAATTGCAAAAATGTTTGATGAATATTAGAACCGAGTACACAACTACAAGCTCCACTATCTAACAAACCTGAATAAAATTTATTATTAATATTAAAATTTAAATAAGGTCTAGTGTCTTTATGTTTAACAAACAAAACAGGAGCAGCCCTGATATTATTAAAGAAAACTTTCAAATAATCCAACCATTCATTAAATTCTTTCTTACAAGTGGCTTCACTCGGAGCATTGCTAAATTTTTTCAACATCGAGTCACCAGAAGTTTTATCAAAAACTAGGGCTCGATGGGACCTGATACGTTTTTTGACTGAACAGTATTTGAATTACAAACTTCGCAATTCTTCGTAGTGACGCCAAGCTTGTGACATTTAAAACAAATTACACCTGGAAATGTAGGGCAATTTTTATAAGAATGTCCAGAGGACTTACATTTTAAACAAGTTAAATCATCTGATTTAACAGCACTAATTTGAGCAGAATATTTTTCTTTTTTAATACTTTTATTCTCACTCAAGTTCTTTCTTGACACAAAATTCTCTAATTCTCTGCTGAGGTTAATAAATTCGTCGATAGAAGAAATAGTTCTACCAAACACAAAAGGTGTGTAAATATTTAACATGTTATGTTTAATAATAGTTATGAGGGTAGCATCAAAAACAGGCATAGACAAACGGCTAGCCATATCCATTATGTCTGTAATAAAATCTGGTAATGACTCAGTTATCTTTTGTTTACGAGTACGGAGTTCATGTTCCAAATGATAATCAAATTCAATTCTATCAAAACGTTTCAACAACGCAGCCTTCAAATCCTGCCAAGAAGCAATACGAATACGAACACTACGAAACCATTTAAGCGCAGTGCCTGACAAAAGATCAGAGAATGAACTAACCAAAAAATATTCATTAAAATTTTTAAACAAGAAATATTCTTCCACTTGAGTAATAAATTCCCTAACGCACGATTTACCATCATACAAAAGCTTACTTCGTTTTAAATCAGGCAACTTAGTAACAGAAGGCAAGTTTTTCCTCAAATTATCATTCAATAAAACATTCATCATATTAAATGAAGATGCGGCTCTCAGACTATGATCACCAGCTCCTCGATTATTCGAAAATGGATCAACAACTTCAGATAAATCAGCCATGACATGAGGCATCTCATGAGTAGAAGTACCAACTGGAACATCATTAACAATATTCTCAAACAAAGGCGGGACCTGTATTTCCTTATCCATGTTTGATTTATAAAAGGATGTGAAAATCTAATAAAAAGTTGTATTAAATACACTATAAGTTTTTAATTAAAGTATCAATTAAAGTTTCTAATTAAAGTTAATTAAATTATGAATGAAGTTAATTGCATTGATAGCAAAACGCTAAACTCAAAAGTCAAACAAACTCATAGAATGGAATGTTATTGTTGCAAAAATTATTTAGGTCAAATGCCTATAAAGATAAAAATGCATTAGTGATTCACAAAATAAATTATTTATGTCTACTTAAGGTAAACAGCAAATATTCAAATATTACTATGTTTTCACTCATGTGAATAAAGGTTAAGAACTAGTAATTATATAATATTACTAAGTGGAAAATCTCACCTGTAATAAACAAAAGCTATATAAGATAAAACAATTATAACAATAACCATGTTATACCAATTGAAACATTCACCTGTAATTGAGAGATACAAACAATAGTACTAACTTGTAGTATGATTAGTTTTGCAAAGTAAACAATAACAAAGATTTACTGTAATACACAGTTATGTAACAGTAAAATACATGAAGAAAACACTGTTCTTAACATGATAAGGTAAAAAATAATGCAAAGGTGACAAGGAATAAAGATATATGCACACTGTCATGTCCCTGTTCGCGAGTGCCAATTGTAATAATTAAAAAAATATGTGTTATTACAAAGTAAAAAAAAATTGGTTCGCAAGCGTCAGATGTAATAATAAAAAAATATGTGTCATATGACAATGAAAGAAGTAAGTGTGTAATCTCCTATTTAAAAGAAATATAAATAAAATTGGTTTGTAAGTACATTACCATAAAAGTTCGGGCGCCTTGGAGATACACATGCCTAAGATAATCAGCGGATATTGGAAACTTTTAATCTTCCGGAGGTGAGCTAAATGAAACCAAACTGTGAGGTTTAAGGTTTTATTGTCCACTCCAGTGTGCATTCAGAAATAGATGTAAGGATACATTCCTAATGTATAACTAACCTTAAATTTAAAATTAGATTTTTATAACCTATGTCAATTTTTATCCTACGTCAATATGATTCTATGTCACCAATGCACTTTTAGGTTATTTTGAAGTTTAGATTTAAAATATAATTAAAGTAAGCTCACGGCATCCCTCGGCGAGTATATGTAAACACAGCAGCGGGAAAGCTCGTAGCAGGCGAAGTTTTCAGTTTAAGCCCATGCGGTACATCCATGTTTGAGGTGAAAAGCCCAAACCCTCCATAAGGAAATGCAGTTGACCGAAGACAAAGAAACGCCGAAAAAGGTCCAAAGAAAAGAGAAAATGCAAAGACAAAGGCGGTTCCAATTGGAAACCTGTAACAAAATTGCATGTCATTAGAACAAACTCCAATATGGGCACGAGGTCCTAATTTTTTATAAATTTGGGCGACTTACCGCCTTAATTTGCTGGAACAATGCCAATAGCAAAAGAAATCATAATATTCTCAGATTAAGAGCTGAAACAATAGAATTTTAACAATTATTCTTCAAATTAGGAACGTGACGATTCCAAGAAAGTGAATCTTATTAAAAAATGACAACTCACCAGAAATAAACTATAATTCCACAAGAGGATAGTTGTGAAGACACAAACTATTATCCTTTAGGCAAAAATACTCTCATTTTTATGAGATTTATTGAAATTAAGTTACGAAGCCATGAATATCGACCATCCAGCCTCAACGCTAGGAAGAAAGGTGCCTTGACAGCCATACGTCAAAATGTCATTCACTCCGCGTTCCGAAACCCTTCGTTCAAAAATAGAATTAAAACCGGTGTGACGACGTTCGCAGAGCGCGTCGTTACAATAGGTGGCGAGCCTATTGCCATTCAGTATCAAAATAAACGGGATATTTACCATGGTTCATTGTTTTGAGATTCTGATATTTCGGCACTGTTGCAAGCACCATGACCACGGAGGAACTGGAGTAGTGGTGCTTGCAACGGCGCCGAAATATCGGAAACTCAAAACAATGAAGCATGGTAAATATCCCGTTTATTTTGATACTGATGTGAGTGACCATGATAGTTTAAATACCTATTGCCATTAACCGGGCACTTATAAACCTGCGATAAATACACACATAACTTTGAAAAGCATCATAAAGTCATTGGTGTGTGCCATGGTAAAACCTGGGATCGAACCCGTGACCTCGTCTCAGCAGTCCATTACCCATACCACTAGGCTACCGCGGCTATGCTGTTTTATTTTATTTAGTCTATAAATAAAATTTCCACTGTATGTGTAAAATAAAATTATCTTTTATATAAGTATGTCGTCATATAGACTCTATTATGTGTTATTTATCTTACATTCCACAAAAGAAATGCAAATGATGAGATTAATTAATACCCAGAATGTATTGCAATGACTCTTAATGACCTAACTAACTATAATTCCAAACAAATAACTGTTAAGTATTACTATTACTGCGTTTTTTGAGTTACTGCTATAAACTAAAATAACTGTTCATTCCAAATAAAAAATATTTCCAAGCCATAATTGAAGTGAACAATAAAAACTGGGTTAACATGTCTAGGGTTACATATTGACAACCAAATCAATTGGAAACTGCATGTTGAGTTTGTATGCAAACGACTTGCCCAGTTCTCATATGCACTTCAGAAATTAAGGAAGGTAGTAAACACATCCACTTTAATTACAGCTTACCATGTCTACGTCAGCTCTACTCTCAGATACGGTGTGATATTCTGGGGCAACAGTATAGACCAGGAACGTGTGTTTATAGGTCAAAAGCGTTGTATCAGAGCCATGTTAAATTTGTATGCACCCGAATCGTGCGTACCATATTTTAAAGAAAATAATCTATTGACATTTCCTTGTATCTATATACTTGAGGCTGCACTGTTTGTTAAGAAAAACTCTGAATTATTTAACTATCGCACACATGCACGACATCAGACCAAATTGCACATAGTATCTAGTAAGACACAAATGATGCACGAGAGTATCTTTTGTCTGGCGCCGCGGATTTTTAATAATGTTCCAGAGTCCATCAGAACCATACCAGAATTGGATGAATTTAAAAAACTACTCCGTAAATTGCTTGTTAATAAATGCAACAATTCGATGAAAGATTTCTTGTCTGATAAGTCATTAAGACTGTACAAAGTGCCTTAGCTGTGATGCGTTCAGTATACATTTGGTAGAAATGGTGATGAAAACTTTTTTTGACATTTTGACTAAAATCTATATTGACATTATAAATTTATTATACAATTGAGATAATACATTATGACATTGTTAATTTTAATTTTTAAGTAGCCATAGGTACCATGACATTTTCATTTGTATTCTGGACGGTACAAATATAAATAATTCGACAGTATGAAAATTTCTAGAGGTAAGATATCAGATTATTTAGAATTTTGTTCGTAATTTAGCTTTTAAATTGCATGCCTATTATGGTGGAATATGGTGAAACTACATATATACCTAATGCATGTAACATTTTATGTAACCCATATATTATTTACAAAGAATAAATAAAACTATTTCTTCAAAAATTAATTCTAATGGAAAGTTAAGCGAATCAATCTTTTGAATATTGTAACGCAAGTATATCTTGTCTTATGAAGAATCATCGATTTATCATCAACAACCTGTCCTTATACCAATTTTATTTGGGGTTGGTGCAAAATGTCATTCTCCTTTATACATTTCTGGCTGATGTCATTTCCTCAGTGCGTTCTTGTTCATATCGTTTCACATTACTTGGGCTACCTGTACTTCTAAAGCTCTATATATTCATACTTTTTTACACCTTTATATCTTACATATAATTTCGTTTCAATCTTTGACAGAGATTTCACAATATCACTTGCTCATCTTTCATTGTCGCCTTCCAGAAGTTTTATAATTTTTCTTATCAATTAAATTTGTATAAATTTAGTAACGGTATTAAATATTAGCGTAAAAGAAGGTTTCGGGAGAATTGTTTTTCTAATAAGAAGTTTAACCTTCATAAGATTATTCAGGACAAGTAGGTACACTTTGTGAATGATAAAATTTAAAAAAAGAATGTGAAACCTTTTAGATTCATAGAGAACTTATACGTATTTTTCCCGCGATAATTACATTACAATAGATAGGTGAAAACATGTTTTCATTTTATGTTTGTAAATTGATAACATTGAATTCAAGGATTTCGATATCTAATAATACGAATGTCTAACCTACTTTAACCTTACAGAAACATACCTTCTAAATACCGATATCGCCAATAAGTTTTGTCTATTTTAAATTGTAGAGTTCTAGAAATTAAATAAATAAGTATTACAATTTTTTTCAAAAAATCAATATCTCACCTGTTTGTCTTGAAAATTGGTAGACCATTCCGACGTCCATGTTTTCATAGCAAACATATGCGAATTATCGTTTATATTATTTAATAGCCCCACTACATCCATTTTCGTAATAATTTCGATTCACCACTCACTGAATTCTAAAAATCCATCACATTTCTAAGAAACAATCAGCTGTTTGACAAATAAATAACAAAACGTGAAGTGGGGTGCGGGGAACCTCTAATATCTCTATGGGTGCGGGGAGTAGACAAACGGAAGTATATTGTCGGCATTCACCACAGACAAAATATGCTTACCTAGCTGTTGCACGTGCTTCCACCCGTGTAGATCTCAATTATATCGAGATGTTCTCGAGACTAGAGTTTGAGAAAGGACATATAATATATTTGCTATACTATGGCCTCTAATATATCTCTGTACCAAATTTCATCAACATTCGTTCAGTGGTTTAAGCGTGATCGATTGTGTAGTCGATTAGTAGTATTTGGCTCAAACTTTGGTGACTTACGAAGTAAAGTAAAATCACCAATAGTGAACAATAACCCAAAAGTGGACCACTTTCGAAAAAAATGTCATATATATGCACACGAATTTCTCAAGCACATTTGACATTGGCAGAAGGTCGACATGAAAATCTCGACATTGGCGGCTGCCATATTCAAAAGAGAATAGAATAGTAAACCGGTTGAAGCTGGGGACGTGGCTTTAGTGTTTTAGGGATAACGGGTTTGCCAGCATGAAATAAAAGTCGTATTCATTCGTTCTTATGTTTACTATAGACTAGACATCAATGGCATTCATTTTGTATATTACTTACTCTGTGTTCATTTTCATTCAATCCATTCAATCAGTCATTGCCGCCATACGCCATTACACTTTGCGCCATTACTTCTACTTACCTGCTGTTGGTTGGTTGCTATTTCAGTCCTTCAGTCTGATTCAGTCACTGATCGCGCACATTGTTTGTGAAAGTGTGGCTATTGCCTTATTGTAAGGTGATCGTGTCGTTAAAGTATAAGAACATATATTACGTTATATAATTAGTCAATTGTTTGGTTTAATAAGGTAAGTGAAAACATGAATATGGTCACATACGGAATCCCCGAGATTACTACACTCCCAAAATGGCGTCGCAATAAATAACACGTTGCTCGTACTTTCCAGATGTCTCGCTACCGAGAGTGGGATCTTTCCTGCAAAGTATACGTGGGGAATCTTGGCACAAATGCATCCAAGTATGAAATTGAAAAGATTTTTTCAAAATACGGTAATATAAGAAATGTATGGGTGGCAAGAAATCCCCCTGGATTTGCGTTTGTTGAATATGAAGATCCTCGAGATGCTGAAGACTCCGTACGAGGGTTGGACGGCACGTAAGTTATAATTTGTCTTTCATTGAAATACTACTTATTTGGAATCTAATCTACTGCTCTCATATTCCCATTCCCCTGAAGTGCATCCGCCATTTTGTTTTTATTGACCCATTTTTTGTAAGTACCATGAAGTTAACTAACTGTAATTACGGGAATGCAAATAGTTTTATAGAATTTTAGTATAGTCATAGTTATCTTAGCTTAGAGAAAGTAAGTAGTTGTGTAACGATCTCCCATTGCACTGGATAAAGACCACGCCTGCTGCTAGTGCTTCTACGGCAATATTGATTTTAGTTTAATCAGTCTGCAAGTTATATTACACTATTTCAAGATAATAGAATGTGCTTGTATGTATTACTTTCACATATTTGATATAATTTGCAAGTAAATTATATATCTCATCCCTTCTCTTCTCATGCGGTGTTGTACAAGGCGACTAAGGGACCATGAACGCAGGCCTGGGGGTGACGGGTGGAGTCGCCTGTCCCTCTGGGGATAAAGGCGTGACTATATGTATATATGTAAATCATATATCCAATCCACTTGGTAACAAGTAGACCTTTCCTACACTTGTAAGGGTGTTATTTGTGCTAAAACTTATTTTGATGATGAATAAGTGTAATAAAATAATAATTCCGGTTTACTGCCCTTGAGGTCTGAAATGCAACATTCACTATCCCTGCCTATTAGCTTAGAAGTTCACCACATCTTTCACAATCAATATAATTTCATTTACTGCGTTCCATAATGTAGTACAGTTGTTTAAGTTAAAATTATTTTTACAATTATGAACCCTGTTGGTCACTTAGTTCTGTAACATTGGATTATATTATTTATATATTCATTATTTGCTCATTTAATCGCTGTAAATAATAGCAATAAAGAATGAATGCGCTGCAAATCTACCACAAAGCTAGTTTAACAGAGATTAATGATGATAAAACTTAGCACGCTCCTTAGATCCGTTTCATCTTTACTGTGAAACGCTTGAGTCATAAGTGTGCAAAAGCATGATACCTCCATTCTGAGACTGATATGTGCTGTTTCGTTATGAACTGCACTTGTCTTGGGCTGGGGAACATTTCTAGTATTTCACTCCAAAGATGATTACTGCTTGAACAGTTTGCAGATTGATACATTATTGTTATGTAAAAAGCTGGTTTAAATCAACAATTTGAACAAATTTCTGAAACAAGTTTATGGAGAGGGTTTTTCTCTCTTTCAATATAATCAGAAATGCATAAGTTCAGAGTGATCATCTGTTTGGTATGACCTTTGCTTAGGTTAAAATGGTTTAGAAGTCATAATTGTATTATTTAAACAATATTCTCACAAGAGACCTTTTTTTTGTTTAGTCGTTGCTGTGGAACCCGCATTCGTGTTGAAATGTCAAATGGTC
The DNA here is from genome assembly GCA_963662185.1 of Eilema griseolum. NCBI lineage: Eukaryota > Metazoa > Arthropoda > Insecta > Lepidoptera > Erebidae > Eilema > Eilema griseolum. The sequence goes on from OY759232.1 coordinate 4,877,389, forward strand.
GCACAAGAAGAGATCGCCGATATTCCAGGTATGTACTGTTGTTGATTTTATATTTGAGTGGGGTTTCAAATATTTTATATTCACTTTTTATTGTGGGGTGGGGCTTAATTTTATTTTTGCAAAATTTTAATGCACACATTTTAAAATATGACTGTATCAATATTTTTGTGGTGATACATGTTGTATAGTTATGTAGTAATTCTATTGTACATTTAACACAATTTTAATGTCTAATTAAATTTTATTTATCAAGTCTGCTGAAATGGTAGACGCATAAGATAATGGAGATACTAAAAGTGGTGGGTGTTGGAACGTTTGCAGGTCCATTTTATCAACCAACCACCAACACACCAACGACCTCACCACATGTCTTCACCACAACTACGGCTTAAACAATAAGACATCCGCGAACGCCGCACGCCACAACATCCCGCTCAACTTCTGCGGTCGACTCTCCAAACTTCTACGCGCAGCCGAAGTCACCAACATCTGCGTTTCCATAAAATACCTCCTGACTTCCATCACCTAATCCCTACCATAATCCGAACCTGGACTTGAATAAAATGCATCATAGAAAACCACACAGTATAGGACGTACAAACATCCTGAATACCATTGCAACTCCTAATGCTTCACCGACTGCACACACCGAGGCACCGAGCTAGAAATACAACCTAAGGGCGAACAACTTCCCCGTGTTACCGCAATATTTCTCGAAACTTCCAATTAATGCCACCACCCGACGGAAGATAGCATTGAAACTCGCCTCAGCCTCGATAATATCCCTTCGGCCTCACAGCAGCCACACAACGGCGACCTTCGCAGGCTCACCATGTCTCGGTACTTTTTGAATCCTTTTCTTAGAACCTTACCTTGCCTTTATTTAGTGTTATAGATATCGAGTTGGCGTTTATGGTGTAGGTAATTTTAGGGGTTTAATGTAAAGTAGTTTTCAATAATTGGATTTGGGTCCCCACAATTGAAAAGTCTGTTAACAACAAAAAAAGAAGAAATTGAAGATGCGGTGAATTTCAATGTTGAAATACAAATGTCAATCATAAGTTTCATTACAAATATCGTCTCTGAGGTGTAGATTTTGAATAATTTTGTAAACGTGCGATTGTAGATCGAATTCTAATGGTATTTTATTGATAGATCTCGCAGTCGCAGTCCTCGCAGACGCTCATACTCTCGCGGCAGATCAGGTTCGCCACGCCGATCGCCCTCTGTGAGGCGTCGCTCCCCCTCCGTGCGACGCTCACGGTCGCGCGACCGCCGCAGCCGGTCTGATAGCAAGAGCAGATAGGTAAGCTTACCAACTCTTTTGACTTTCAACTTTTTTTTTATTGTTTAAGTATCTATCTATGTAAACTAAGACCATGTCTTTTTGATTTCACAGGCTCCGAGAGGTCGGCGGCGGCTGATGTATGAGAGATTGGAAAAACATTCTGTATTATATAAGTGAAGTGTAAAGTGAATTGAGCGTTTGTGTGTATGAATACTAGGTTACATACACGGAATATAAAATCAAGAGAAAGTACAGCGCAGCTATCGCTTGTATGCCAGAATGATGTAAAGATGTTCAGCATAATGTATGACGTGATTATGTACTGACATTTACATTTGGACTTGTTCTCATGAAATTATGATCTACTACGTCACTGTTTAGTGTGATGTGATACGTCATAACATGTAAGAGATTGGCGAAATTCGTAGCATCATAGAACACTGTCTCTTGACGTTATATTTTGTGTTTAAATACTATATCGTTTCTCCTTTGTTATTGTAAAGGTAGCATCATCTCGTTCATTCTGACGTAGATACCTCCTTCATTTGCAAGGATGTGCAAATATTATTTCTGTAGATACATACAGTTGTATTATATTAATTTTTATCGCTACCTAATAGATCGACGCAAATATTTTTAAGATTAAATAAATGTATAATTTAAATCATTCATGATTTTTATTTAAAATAACCGTTAAAACGTTTGGTTCAAAAAATATAAAGGAATGTGTAAATATAACAAACGAGATATTTAAATTGGACTTCAACACAGTATCACAACTCCCAAATTCCAGTTACAACCTTTTAAAATATACATATATTAGGTCTTTACTTATGAAATTGCCGAAATCTTACAGATTCATGAGTTCGTTATTCCTGTTTATATTTTGTTTGAAAGTTGATTTCAATATTTTTATGACTGTATTAAATTTTGTTTTTCTTGGCCGCTATGCTATCAATTTTGATGATAAATTTCGTATTACTTTTTTTCAGCCGTCACTTTTCAAAAATGTAATCAAGTGTTTGTTAGCATAATGTCGTCTCATTCATACACAAAAAATCATAAAATTTTGATATGTCATTCCTAAAAAAATGCCATAATGTATTGAAAATTGGGTTTCCTCTTAAAAAAAACGGCAATTTTATATGTAACGACCTATTATAAAAATATATCAAGATCATTAGTTACTATTTCTAAAAATATATATAAAAAAAAGATCTGTAGATACTAACATCAATAAAATTACTTTGTTTTAAACTTCATACTAACTGGTTTCTGTTTATTACCAGTGAAATAATCAAAGTAAACATATGTACCTATTGCAACTAAAATGGTACCTATCACATGATATACTGTTAAACTATTCTTAAAAACTACTGAGGATATCAGAAGAGACACAAATTTCCTCAAAGTTAGAATAAAAGTTACTGTCACTGAAGTTTCTTTGGTTGCTAGTTTATGGACGGAATGTGTACAGTAAAATTGAGATAATATATTCACACTAATCAACAGCCAAGTGTCCCAAGACAGTTCTGATGATGTGTCGGATAACTCTGGATAGATTCCTATGAATAGAGGCAGTGGAATTGCATGTGTGTAGAACAGCATCTGGAAAGGAAAGGAATAAATTGAGAATTTGAGGTGTGACACATTGAGGTGGTTACATGATTTTTTGAATGGTTATATAGGAAATTTTTTGAATCGATTCTGGCGTGAATCATACCCATGATCATTTCCTTACAGGTTAACGCTCTAATTACTGAGCCACTGAACTTCGTCTGAAGCCATCCAAATGTCTATATTAATAATCTAAAATGCTTTAAAAAAATTTTTTTTTTGCCATGAAGTTACGGCCTTTTAGTGATTGGAAAATACGAATGCATAATTTACAGAAAATCCAGCAGACCCTGTTTAAATAATTCCTATATTAACCATTGTCTCCACGCTATAATTAGCAATCGAAATATTCGCCAGCGCCATAGTTTAGCTATGTACTTTACAAAGAACTTCAGTAATGTGAAATCTCCAAAAAAATATACAGTTTTTATTGAATTAAGTATCTAATCATAGCACAAACCGGACTGCATTCTTCTTTGAGTCAATGGCTAGGTCTAGGTATCTAAATTTTATTGACCCAAAACTTGGCCACAGCAACATCGCTCTCCGTTTCCGCCCTACAGAGGTTGTCGGTAGTCAAGTGAAGGGGCACAGCGAGCAAGAAAGCAAATGCGACATGAACTGGGATTGGACCCCGCAGTCGCAGGACGCTTGCGACCGGTCGATTAAGCCTCATTTCGCCATGGTTTCTCTACAGCGGCCAACTTGAGCCCGCAGGCGGTTTTAAGACTTCCAAGTTGGCCGCTGGAGATGGAATCCAGGCGGCATTAAAAATCTTAAAACACATGACATTGGAGGAAAATCCTGCTCTATATTATTAATAGAGGATCTGTTTTCACCGGGGGAAATGACCGCATTCCAGAATGAAACTATCTGCTTATGGTTTTCGATTAATTACAGATTAACACAGAAAAAAAAAACAGTCGCAAATCGCAAACTCGCATTTGGCAAAGACTTTAAAATTATACCGCCAGACGTAAGTAACTGTTATCTTTTCCCAGTAAAAGTAAAAAAAAAAATTACCTCATCAGGATGTTTCCCATACTTTGAATACAACCTTTCCTGCTGGAGGCCAGTGAAGGCCCCAGTGAATAATGTAATCAGTAATATAGTGACCCCAATACACCAGTAAAGAAATGTGCCTTCATTTTCTTCAGTTGTTGGTGCCCCACCATACATAGCCAAAGCAACACCAATGCTGATTAGTATGGAGCCGATAGCGTTATTTAATTTTGGTGCTTGTTTTTTTACAAAACAGTAAACCAGCATGCTAGCTGGTGACGATGCTGACCTGTAAAATGTAAAAATAATTAGTAACAGTGGTTATTACGTAAATAATGAACTAATTTGTTGAAAATGTACTTAAATATGATTATTTTATTAATCAACATGCACCTAGTTGGCTCTTTAGTAGCTTTTCAAAACTTTGTACTGGCAAGGTTAAAAGCAATAAGATTTACCCACTTTTTTAAACAGTGTGAGTAGCTTTAACCCAGTAATATGCTTGGTTAAAGTAGGTCTCTATTCAAATTCCAGCCTTTTATTAATTCGAAAAAGAGTTTTACATGAAATAAAAGAAAAGATAATCAGTTTTGAAATAGTAGATGCTGCACACCAGTCCTCTCAATCAATCTGCCCCTACGGCACAAAAGCCTCCCCCAGTAGCCTCCAACTCTCCCTGTTTCTCTCCAGCGTCTGCCGCAGAGGACTAGCAGTCTTTCTCAGGTCGTCTGACCATTGTGCGTACTGTCTGCCTCTCCTCCGCTTAGTGTTGTCCATTCTGTGACTTTCCTAAACCACTCTGGCTTTTGCCCTCTGAGCAGGTGGCCCGTCCATCTTCATTTCAGCTTTCTGGTTTTTGTTATCACATCTTCCCATTTGGTGATCTTTCTGAGGTTGGTGGCTCTTTTCCGATTGTTTATTGTGTAACCCTAACCCAGTAATATCCTTTCCATACTTCTTTGGCAAGTCACGAAGTTTCGATTTATTTCTTGTTTAGTTATTTAAGTTTCGCACCCACATGATAGAATAGGTAGAATTGAATATGCTTCTTTTGATCCTTAGCGGGTATTCTTTGTTTTTCAGGATATGTTTTAGTGACCAGAATCTTTTTCAGGCATTTGAGATTCTTCTCTCCAAGGCCCAACAGGCCTTTTCCGTCATGGAGATGAGATGTCCGAAATAAAAATAAAATATTTTTTTAAATTCCCTTGTTCCTGCAATCTGCCCCTGGCCGGGCTGGAGGTTAAACACTTCTTGTACTTTAGCATGCATGGTATACGCCCAGACGCACCCGTATTGGAAGCAGGTTTTCTTAGACCGTAATCTATATGTATCTGAAGGTGCCAGTGGACTTTAATAGTTTGCCCGTAAGTTTGTTGGGATGCTTCCCAATACGATGCTACTTTAGGCAGGCGACTTTGATCCAGGTTTGAGTTTGCTTCGGTGCCGTAGAGTTCCGCTCCATAAGATAAAATTGAGGATGGATTTGTACAGGAGAAGTTTGTTATTCGACGAGAGATTGGGTTTCCGCTCTAAGAACCTATAGAGCTTGCGAAGTAAGGCTTTTTTGTGTATATGTGCTTTTACATGTAAGGCGTCTATCTAGGTAAGTTCCCAAGTAACACACGTCATCAGACTGGGGGATTACGATTCCGTTAAAATAAGATATAAAACGGGAGGATATAAGATATAAAAATGCTGCCCTGAGTGCCACCAAACAACAACAAGGCAGATGACAATCTCCGTGCTTCACATAGAAGTGCCAATGTTAGAGATATGATTTTATTATGAGGTAATAATTCATTGGTAGGGCTTGCAGGATCTTGTAGTGAAGGCCTACGTGTCACACACGATAAAATGCTTGTGATATATCAAGAAACGCAGCTGCGCAATATTTTTATGTTCATAAAGGTCCATTATCTTCCCCATTAAACGGTGTACCTGTTCCATAGAACAGGTTCACCATTGCGACATGTGCCTTACGGAAGCTAAACTGGTGATTGGGAATCATTTCAGATTTCTCAAGTTCTGGATTTCAGAATTAGCATTCCATGATCTTTGAGGCAACTGGGAGGAAACTTATAGGGCGTTAAGACGAGACGCATTCTGGATTCTTGCCAGCTTTAGGAGTTAGAATGCTTTCAACCCCTTTTAATTGGGCAGACACAAATTCTCGTCGCAAGATGGCGTTATAGATAGCGGTTAAGAAAGAAACCGCTGTGGAGGGACTTTTCATGACTTTGGTTGTTATAAGGTTGTAACCGGGAGCTTTATTTAAACTAAATTTCGTGATTATAGAGCAAACTTCTGTGATAGAAAACATTTTGATTGGAAGCACAAGCTGGTGAGGATTCGATTAGATAGATAGTCAGCAAACTGTAAACATTTATCATTATCACTACTCGCCCAAGTACCATCATTCTGCGAAGTGGAGATTGGAAGATGGTCTTTTAAGGGATTTGGTTACATTCCACATTAAGTAATCCGTTGCAGAAGTTGCATCCAAAGTAGATATGCAGTTTTCTAGGTCCTTATTTCTAATGCTTATAAGAATGCCTTTGACATCTTGTCTTCATTTTCTAGTATTTTTTCAGGTGTTTTATTTGTTAAATAGAACAAATAACACAAATAGAACACCTGAAAACTAGTCATATTTACATTATGTTAAAATTTGAAATCCAAGGATTCAACTCACAAGGATTTGAAACGTTGAACTGATTTTAAATTCTTTAAAATATTGATAATTAAATCATTTACCTTATAATCATATGCAATGTAGAAGGCACATGCAGCGCATACACATAATTGTTTGCCACAGTGGTTACGAAAAATAAACTGACTAGTATTATGTACTGATTTAGAGGTATCTTAGGGCGCATCTGAAAATTCAAAAGTTTCTTTATTAGACTTCTAGTTTAGGTGTATTTTGAAGGTGGCTAAGTATGTAGTAAATTTATTATATTCGAATTACAGGTTAATAGGGTGTGCCTCAACAAGATCTTCGGAACCTAACAAAGCCCACCTTATCTGCAGTTTTTATACATGCTAGTTAACTGACCCTTGTCAGAAAAGAAAAGTAGTGCCAGAGCCTTCTCTGGCACGACTTTTCAAAATAAACCAAATAATATCGGTCGCTCGGATTGAACTGTGATTGGCACTTTGATGATAGAAGAAGATGTAACAATCAAATATTTATGAAACATTCTATCTCTACTACTAGGCTATCTCCGGAAAGCTGAAGAATATAATATCACTAGTTGCTCTAAATGTGCCTCTGTGAGTTACAAACTCGCCAGACCAGTATCAACAGGTAATTTTAAAGACCCATGATACTCAAGAAGTAAATCTTCACCACTAGGGTATTGGGAGTAAAGATTAAAAAATAGTAATCTTAATCTCATTGATTTAATGTTGACAATCCACTATTATACACACATTAGCATAAACATCATGACCATGGGTTGACAATGTTTCAAATATTTATGAGCAAAGTAGGTATTTATTTTTCCTGTTAGGCTATTAGCATAATAAAGAGAAGATACGGAAAATAATATGGCTGCTAGTGCCTAAAATTGTCTTGTTGAGGAAAAAGGTCTGGTAATAATAATTAAATTTCATATTTTCATGTGAATTAAATGATGTACATTTAATTTATGTGAAAATATGAAATGTCCTGTTATAGAGAACCTATCTTCTAAAATGTAATTAAGATTTGTCAAGTAAATAAGCTTCATTTAACTTGGCAAATAATTGTAATTATAATTGTAGGTATATTAATATTGTTAACTTTAAACTTGTAAAATTCAATGAATAAAATTTTGAGGTCTGCAGTAAAATTTGCTAATAAGTAGGCAGTTTCACAAGAAGCACGTGAAATTAATTAAACAAGGTATTATCGGCTTTTATAAGCAAACACACAGATATTTTATGGTTCTTGGTAAATGGTTATAAAATTACTCACCCTGCCTAGATTTGATGTGACTACAAATCCATATAATGAGATAAAAAAAAATTGAAGGAATGTGACTAAATTAGCGGTACTGGAGTCTCTTGCCATCAACACTTCCATGAGAAAAGCGCTGGAGCAACATCCTATAAGTAGGTGAACTGTAGTATGAGAAAAGCCCATGTTGACTAAGTTTAGAACTTTCTAATAACACATTGAATAAACCCTAAGCACTCGCTCTTGAATTAAATTGTAAACGTGTAAAAAGCGTTTTAGAAATTTGTATTTTTACAGCGCCCGCGCCCGCGCAGCTTCCGCATGACAGATCATTTTGTTTTCGTAAGTCCACGTCAGTTGCTTGACAGATGACAGAAATGTCAGAATGACACAATCAGTGTTGCTGATAAAAAATCAGAATTACCCAAAAACCATTCAACTATTTAAAATTAAATCAAAATATTTTAGCTTTTTATATTGATGCTTTGAGGATTTAGTAGAAGAGAGGCTTTTGTCTCACGCATTTGTCTTTTGTCAAAATTTTGACACATTTATTGTGAGTAGGGTAGCCAGAGCTCACTAGAGAATTTGTGCTGTCAGTGGAAAGACTAAAGGCTTGTCCTGCTTTGTCTTCTACACTGACGGCACAGAAACTCTGCACTTACAGGGTTGACAGCGCGACTGTGACTCTTCTGGTGTAACAAACGTCCATAGGCCATGGTAACCACTTTCCATCAGGTGGACCGTGTGCTTGTCTGCCACCTAAGTAGTATAAAAAAAATTTTAGTCATCTAGGTATAGGCGACTAATTAGGTGACGATATTCGAAATTTCAAATAACTTCGTAACAATATTGTTGTGCTACTAAAAGTACCTCACCGAAAATGGTAAGATATATGGCATCCAGAGCATAAAGGCAAATTAGTCTCTGATACTTCCGTAAGCTCTTTTAAAACTAGACACGATAACTGGTTACAATTGGACAATTCATTGCTCATAAAAGTAACAGACAGTTAAAACATTTAAATAAAGAAACATCACTATATTTTCTTTGTTCACAGAGGTGATGTATTTTATCTGATCACAGAAGGGAACATAAAATTTCAACTCAGCTTAGAAAATGTTGAACGAGTTGAAATAAATGAATGAATAATATTTATTCCAAGAATTATGGCTAAATATTATAGTTGGCAACTAAAATTTTACCCTATGTTGCCAAGTTAAAACTTGTTGAGAATGTTGACACTAGAATAAAAAACGGCATGGACATTATTGGTCGTCGTTGTCAGCGTCAAAGAGTATATAAGAGTAGTCGGTAGCTTAATGCAGGGTTTCCCAAACTATGGGTCGCGACCCACTGGTGGGTCGCGAGCGAATATTGAGTGGGCCCTGCCTATAGTACCAACCGTCCGAGCCAGCGGCCGGGCGGCGGGCGACTGACGACTGACTTGACTGACGACGCTGCCTGATGATTTCAAAACAGTTCTAAATACAGCTGTTAAAATTGTTAATTATATTAAAACAAGACCCTTGCAAGCTCGCTTATTTCAAAAGCTGTGTGAAGAAATGGGTAGTCTTCATACATCTCTCCTGTTGCATACCGAAGTTCGTTGGTTATCCAGGGGAAAAGTACTGACACGATTAGTGGAATTACGCCATGAAGTTCTAATTTACTTGGAAGGAAAAACTGAATATATTGAACATCTAATGGATGAAGAATTTATTCTCAAGCTCACATATTTAGCGGATATTTTTTCGAAGTTAAATGAACTCAATTTGTATTTGCAAGGTTCAAACGGATCCGATATTTTTGCAGTTCACGATAAAATTCGGGCGTTTATGAAAAAGCTTTTGCTGTGGAAGAGTTGTATTGAGAATGGGAAGTACGATTGTTTTGAAACACTTGAAACGTTTATTGTTGAAAACCAAGTGCAGCCAAAGATGAACGTAGTATTTGCAATTTCTGCACATTTAGCCTCCTTTCTGCGCATTAAGCCTTAATGGTTAAGGAGTTGACCTAACGATCGAGTGGTCACGGGTTCAAACCTGGCCATTACACTACCGACGTGAACCCACTCCTAATACAAGATTGTTTTTTTTTTCTGATTGATTGATCCTCATTGATTTACTGTACGGCGCTAATCTCTGCGCCTTGCGTAAAAAAGATGGTGGCATTCGTCCCATTGCCGTAGGCTGTACATACAGGCGAATAGCAGCCAAGCTGTGTTGTAGAGCATATAGAGACTCTCTCACAGATAAATTCCAGCCCCTCCAACTCGGCTTCGGCTCCAAAGGGGGCTGTGAGGCTGCTGTACATGCCTTATCTACGTTCCTTGGCTGCAGTGGAGGTGAGGTTATCCACAAAGTTGACTTGAGGAATGCCTTTAACTCTGTTAATAGGGACACTCTGTTGACACAGGCCAAATTGGAAACCCCCAAAATTTTTAAATTTCTCTGGCATCCTTCTAAATTACTTTATAAGGAAAATATTTTAAATTCAGCAGTAGGATGTCAACAAGGTGATCCTCTTGGGCCAGTCATTTTCAGCCTGGCTATTCACCCTATAATTCAGCGACTAAATTCTAAATTTAACGTTTGGTATCTAGATGATGGTACTCTCGGAGGCGATGTAGAAACAGTATTAAAAGATTTGGCGTTTCTAAAAGAAGAATTTAGTTCAATCGGCCTAGAACTAAATCCCACCAAATGTGAAATTTTTTTCAGTGATCAAATTGACAATCTTTCGGTTCTCTCAAAATTCAATGCTTTGGCTCCAAATTTAAAAGTTTTACAAAAAAGTTCTCTCCGCCTCCTTGGGTCGCCAATTCTTGAAGATGCTTACGAGTCTTTTGTGGAAGAGAAAATATTTTTTTTTTGTGATGTTTCGGAGCGATTGTACCAAATTAATATACATTCAGCTTTCACCATTATTCGGCATTGTCTTTTCGTACCAAAATTTACACATGCTCTGCGTTCAACTCAACTTTTTAAATTTTTGGAACTTTTAGGTCAAGTGGATAAAGTGCTGCAAGACACTCTATGCAAAATTTTAAATATAAATTTGAACGATCGAGTGTGGCTTCAGGCGTCCCTTCCAGTTCGTCTCGGGGGCCTCGGCGTTCGCAAAATTGCAGATGTAAGTATGCCAGCATTTTTGTCGTCGGTCCATGGCACTGAAGAATTAGTCAGGAAAATTCTATCTCCTTCACTGATTAATTCGGATGTGCCAGGTAAGGCCGAAGCTGTAAATGCTTGGAAAATGACTTGTCCAACTGCCACCATGCCCGCCAACCCATCTTCCCAAAGGCAATGGGATGAGCCGCTCAGTATTGGTGTTAAAAAACATTTAATCAGTACAGCTACCAGCGCTGCTGAGCGCGCTCGTCTATTGGCTGTGGGTGAATGGGAATCTGGTGTATGGCTCCAGGCACTTCCTTCGCCCAACATTGAAACAATGTTGGACGACACGACCTTCCGCATTGCGACTTGCCTCCGTTTGGGTGCACCGTGTGTTTCTCCGCATCGGTGTCTCTGTGGAGAAGCTGTCGATAGCCTTGGACATCACGGATTGTCTTGCAGCGCAGGCCGCATGTCCCGACATGCAAACATTAACTATATTATCCGTCGAGCTCTTGTCACCGCCGGCGTGCCAGCTATACTTGAACCTGTTGGTTTGGCTCGCGACGATGGTAAGAGACCGGACGGTATGTCGTTGATACCTTGGAAGATGGGTAGGCCTTTGGTGTGGGATGCAACTTGCGTCGACACCCTGGCGCCTTCCCATCTTCCAAGTACGATGGACTGCGCATGCGCTGCTGCTGCATCAGCGGAGACTCTCAAACGGCGCAAATATACCAATTTAACTGGTAATTATATTTTTGAGCCGTTTGAAGTCGAAACGTTGGGTCCGTGGGGTCCAAGCGCGCGCGCACTATTCAAAGAAATAGCGAAGCGACTAATCGACGCTTCCCGTGACCATAAGGCTGGCCTTTACCTCGCTCAAAGAATTGGCATCGCCATTCAGCGTGGTAATGCCGCTAGCCTCTTGGGCACGGTACCAGTAGAGATCGATGGGGAGGAATTTTTCGATGCCTAAAATTACAGTCTCCCTCTTTTTCTCTATTCCATTTTTGTATATATTGTATAGTTAGCATAGTTTTATATTAATTTGTAAGTAATTGTATATTATAATAGAATATTTAATGTACCTAAATTTCTGATGGTATTAAACAAGAAAATAGCAATAAAAAATACTAATATTATAAACGCCAAAGTAACAGTACAAAAATAATATACTAGTTCATCGTCTTTGGTGTTTTTGAAAATGCTGTCATTTGCAATTTTGTCAGGGGTGTCATGTCACATTAGTTTTTATTTTTAATATAATTTCTGCTATATTTATTTAACCCCTATTTAATCTGTTTCTTCTCTCAAGACTGCGACATTATCGCACGGTAATATAAATAACTAGCTGACGTCCGCGGCTGCGCTCACGTGGATGTCGTTTGTTTAAGTATTACATTTTTGAAAATATCTTCTCTAGGGGTTAAATTAAGGATGATGATGTTCGTTATTTCAAAAATTTCAAAAAAAATTATACAAAAAGTTTTGAAATAAGAAGTGATTTTATCACGGTTTTATTCACCAATGGATCCTGTAGGTGGTGCTGCAGTCGGGATATAGTTTGTTTTACTTATTTATTCCGGTGCAAAGACAATGAATGACTGGAACTGGACACAGAGTACTTTAACATTGGAGACAGGTAGGTACTAGTTATCACAGAGTAAGTAATATACTGCTAGTTATAAGAGGAGGATATGTATTTTATGATGTGGTAAGGTCCCAAGACAATACCACATCGAAGAGTTATTATACTGACCGGCAGTCTAAGGGTCACTCGTTTCCACCTCAGTAGCATACAGGCGTAAACAAGTCATATTATATAGGTACCTATGCTACGAAGACACGTCAAAGATTTTGACTTGATTTGCACACATTTTGAATGACAACCGAACGTGATTGATTGTATGCAAGTGCCTGTGACCTGTGTGTGGATACAGACGATTTAATGTCAATTGAAATACAATAGTGTACCTAGTACGTACGAGTACGCATTGCTGCACTGCATGTTATTGTCCAATGTCCGAGTATAAGACTCTGCAGTCATTGCATATTGCCGCTACCGCGTCGCAACAGAGTATGGCTAATGGCAATGGCGAACCGCCCAAACAAGCCTCGCGCGGCAACCAAACCAAACTAACTGACTAGCTCCGGCTTGATTTGATTAAGTCCGCTTCGCCGCGCTGAATTGAACGCACGTCTGTGTTCTCGCGCCAAAATGGTGGCCAAACTACGATTTCACACATCGAACGCTTAAACCAGCATAATAATCTTCATAACTGTTATTTCTTACTTCGTAACAAATTTTAACAGTTTTCCTAGTGTTAAGAGTGACAAGTATAGTGTGGTGACTGGTGGTTAGATAATAAATTGTTAGCTTTTATCTAAATATGCACAATGCAAACGATTTCGTTTTATTATTATTTGTCTAGAGTGTTGGGAAAATGTTAGCTGGATTTCTTGTGTTTTGTGCCCTTATTTCGCATATAATCCCATCAGGTGAGTTCAATCAACTTTTTACAACAGTTCACAAACTCAAAATACCTATGTACCTACCCAAGTATTTGTCGAAAATAAAGCGACCTTCGATGTTATTATATATTATACAAACCACTTATTTACTCTGCGCCGGTGTGTGTGGGAAAAGATCTCATTGATGCCTGTTGCTGGCTTATATTTATATCTAGGTATAATTAATTTATTAACATTTACGAAGTTGTAAACAAGTTTAATTTTGAACATGCATGATGCATGGCGCCAAATGATTCAAATTCGTTACATGTAATTCCTACAATCTTCCTACATAAATTATAATTGGGGACCCTTAACCCTTTACACATTGACAAGATCCTCACAAAATAAGTAAACTTATTCTTATAAATAGTATTTAAAATAAGTAAGTATTGGGCAACCCCGAGAATTTCCGATAATACTTATTTTAAATGTAAAAATTAATATGTTTTGAGTTAGTGGTCGTAATTGTAAAATAAGATAAAAATAGAAAGGTTCAAGACATTGTGCAATGTGCATATCGTTCAATGCCTTTTTCGTAATGTACCTATGTTAAGTTGGTAGGCAGGTATCCTTTGAATTTAGTTAAATAGTTTTGGATAGAAATATTATTATAATTACACAAAAACTGTTCTCTGTTAAAGACCTACCACAAACTTCGAGCTGTTACAGTAAAATATTCATCATCCATCGCCCATCTACATGCAAAAAGCTATCCAGGGACAAACTTGTCTCCTGCCAACAGGGCAGACTTGTAGGAAAAGAAGGATACACTATATTTTCTTATATACCCTATATTTTCTACCATTTCCGGTCTTGCAAGCGTTCATAGACTACCTTAGGATACTGAGTTCTCAGTATTAGAAAAAAAAACTATAAAATCAGTTCAGGATATCTGCTTCAAAATTGAGTTATAGGATTTGACCTGAACAAATTAAATACATTGCAAGTTAAATAAAAGCTTGTAACCACTGAAATTTCAAGCAAATCCAAATAACGTAATAACAAGAAGACAACTATGCCCTGCTACAAAGACTATTCAATGACTTCAGTGGAATACTCACTGTCGTCTCATGGCGATTTCCTCTGGTCATCAAAAGGCTATATAGATTTGAGATCCATAAAGACAGGACATTTTTAGTTTTCCTTGCCTATTTGTCTACTTTTACGAACATCATGTCCTCTCCGATTTTTTTTCTAATTTAGTGGGTAATTAGTTAAAAACAGAGCGCATTGATACATGCAACAAAGCCACTGATGTTGCACACGTCCACGGTAATCGCTTCTCATTACGTGGGCCGTGTGCCACTTAGTGATATAATTATTTTTTCTTTTTTAAATTTCGACATAACCATAGAAGAAATCTCCTGGAGTAGGTACCATCCCTTAAGGATTTCTTTGTCTTGATCACATCTAGTGACCCTATTGTCTCTTTAATCGTGGTGTCTGATTGAAGTTAATTCATTCAATCTACGTCAGATGGAACGGGTCTGTGGAAATCTTTTCAGTCAATTGAAAAGTTACTTTCGTTAGAGGATGCAATTTTTATTTATAATATATGTTAAAACTCATTTGAACTCCTTTTATCAAGATGGCGGCCAAAGAACAAGTTTGGATACACACAAATTTGGATTTAACTTTAAACTGACCCCCCTTGATATATAAAAAAGAAAATTGCATTCTCTTCTAAGCTAAGCCCAAAAAATGTAACACTTCAATGAACTATTTACAATTCGCTTATATTTTGTTACACTTAGCACTACGCTTCACACACTTTTTTAATGGATACAAATCACGCACTTGACCGTTCTTCGTTCCAATTGGTAGTCTAGGTACCTACTTGCTTTTTTAAATTGTCAGTTGTTTCGCTGGAGAATGGGCTAAAGGCTTCTCTTATTCTGCAGCGTGTCGTTGGTCGCCGACGCCACCGGTTCTGCTGAACATTTCCAGCACATTCGACCGGTGCAAATGCCTGACTGGAGCCAGTGCGCAACATCGCTTCTGCATAAGCCATGTATGATACAAAATATTTGTAACATGGTCGCTGCACGCGCCCGGCGATACGCTGCAGAATGAAAGAGTCTAACATGCTGACATTCACGTAATGACGTGTTCTATTCCTACAGCTGACTCCATTCCGCGAGCCTTTTCCTAACTCAGCTGGAGTTTTCATTCTACCTCCGAAACGGCCGAATTTCTGTTGAGGTCTTCAAGTAAATGAGTGAGTCAATTTCCAGTTTCCATGATCATCACAGTATTATAAAATATACCAGTTTTAAAGTCTGTAATAAACTTGAAAAGGTTCGTTGAAACGGGTTTAATCGTTTTTATGCGATACTCGGACAAAAACAAAATAGATTTGATTGTGCGTAATTTAAAAATATAATAGGATACGTACTACCTATACATACTCACGCTCATATAAGTACATACGAGATAGGCACAGGTGTGATAGATAAGTATACTACTCCCATTTGAAGAGATGGGTTGGCTCACACTCTTGTATTTTCACTTTTTAGTGAAAAATACACATGGTCGTGATTTGTGTTTACTTATCGAAGATACATTGAATACCGTACCTCATAAATCCTACGATACTGAAAAATGAACATACTTATTTATAATTTGTATTTATTTTTCAAATATAAAAAAAAATCGTTATTTAATCGTGATCGGAAACAGTCATCTTAGTAAGAAACTGAGTCGTAGCTGTTAACACACTTCAGAGAGTAAAAATAAGAGAACTTCCTTTAGTGTGAACTAATAACTTCATACATTCATTGTTCATTCAACTTTACCTAATTCTCGATTATGCTAAACTCTATTCATTATTAACGCTTATGAGTGAGGAGTTTACGTATACCCCAGAAGTGTTTACACTGATATTTAAGCAGCTTTTTCGAGTGGGTTATGGTGGTCAATGGTTAGTTTATGGAAAGGACTAGTTGAGAGCAGTCAGAAAATTAAAATCATCTTTTTAAGTTGTAAGAGAATACACATATTGAAATACACTTCTTGTACTTTTTCTACAGTATTTTTTATTTGGAAAAAGTACAAGTGTATTTCAATATGTGTTACAACAAATTCTACCAAGTGTCATCAATCAACAGTATGAATAGTTTGAAAAAGAATAGTACTAGCAACGATATGGGATTTGTTGCCACAAGTTTGGCTTGAATCGAACATATGTCCAGATTTAGTGCTAAAACTTGTAATGCAACTGAGAATTCATCAATCTTTTGGCCCGGCATCGAACCCAGTCCCTCACGAATCACTATCACTCGCAAATATAAGCACAAGCCTCCATGGGAACAGCGGAAGAGTAACGGCAAAGCAATTGTTTGCAAATGGGTGGGAAATGTTATTACATAACATCATAACATAAACTCACGCCTATATTCCCGAAGGGGTAGGTAGAGGTGCTAAGCACCCACATTACGCCAGTTTATGTTAGGGTCCCAATGTAATAGGTGGCGAGCCTATTGCCATTAACGGGGCACTTATAAACCTGCGATAAATGCACAAATAACTTCGAAAAGCATCGAAAAGTCATTGGTGTCTGCCATGGTAAAACCTAGGATCAAACCCGAGACCTCGTCTCAGCAGTCTATTACCCATACCACTAGGCTACCGTGGTTCTTAACAATGTTTTTGAAAATGTTATTAATGTTGTAATAAATAACAAATATGTATTGCGTGAACGCTAGTCGTTGATATTATACGTGGGTATAATGTTGACGGATAGTTAAGACAGACAAACAGACAATCATCTTCACGTATTTATCGCAGGTTTATAAGTGCCCGATTAATGGCAATAGGCTCGCGCCACCTATTACATTGGGACCTAAACTTAAACTAGTGAAATGTGGGTGCTAACACCTGTGCCTACCCCTTCGGGAATATAGGCGTGAGTTACGTTATGTTAGAAACCCAATTCTTCCCGCGGATGTTGTGTAAAGCGATCAAGTGAAAAGATAGCGTTAAATATGAAAAGGCTCTTTTAACGTTAGTGACTGCGGTCTCAGCCTAAACCCAAGAGGAAAACATACGTCAGGACTTCGTGCGCCAATCGTCATTCAAGCTTACAGTTCAGGATGGTTTGGGACCTGAAAATCTTGATAGGGCCTTGATAATGAACTGAAATGAAATATCTAGAGTGAACAAAACTGACGAGCTTTAAATATGAAAATAATTATGAAAGTAGAAGAATCGAAAGGTGTATGCCAGGAGGTGATTAAATGACCTCCGTCCTCCATGAGCGCAGGCCTGGGGGAGACAGGTGGAGCCGCCTGTCACTCTAGCAAACCGGCGCGGCACGATTAGTGCCCCTCCGCATTTTTCTAGGGAAAGATGGGGACGCCGTAGTCCCACACCCGATGGGGCCTTCTAAAGCCCTGGGTCAGTCGGGGTGCGACTATAAGTACGACATTTAAATATTTTCATTGAATGTAATTTTAACGCTTTTCATCTCATCGACATCGACATTGACAGTGAATAAACCCACAAAAAATAGTACCATGTGCCAAATAACGAGAATAGACGTCAGTCAGTTGAAAATAGACTTTGAACTTTCACAATACGTCATATTTCAGCTTGGCAATATGCAACGGTAGAATGTTTTTGTAAATAGAAACATTTTTTTTTCTTTGTTGGGCACAGACAATACCTACAGTGCGGAAACTTTTCGACGCGTTTGACAAAGGTGACACAAGCATCGCGCCAGTTATGTAATAGATACGAGTTTACTGTTTTGGATGTATGGTGAAATCTCATCTCATCTAGAAATTGGGTACACTTACGGATGATGCTCTGCTATAGGCTTTCGTCTCGGGGTTGTGAGGTCAGATGCCAGTCACTCGATTAGTCAGAAGTCGCAAATTTGATTGTGTATGAATATCGACTGGGGAAGCACCTCCACCCTACAGAATACCACGGCTATAGAACCTCGTGTCGTGTTCCCGGTGGTGAGTAGCCAGAGCTCACTGGAGTTTGTGTTTTGCACTGAGGGCGCATAAAATCTTTGTTCTTAGAGGGTCGGCAGCATGGATGTGATCCACTGGTGTTACATACGTTCATAGGTCACGGGAACCACTGTCCATCAGGTGGGCCGTGTGCGTGTCTGCCACCTAAGTTGTATAAAAAAAATGTCTATTGCTCTATATTTTATATACATGTATGTCATATATTTTAAATATTTTTAATAACATCTGTAAGTATGTTATCTGCTTTTTTTTGGAATTTTCCAGGCAGTAAATGTGTAATGTACCTATCCTAGAAAATTTGATTTTTTAAGATTACTTTCCTTCTACGTTACTATGTGAAAGTTTGACTATGTTATCAAAAGCGAATAGTGAAAATAATTTAGAATGATTGTTGGGTAACGAAGCGTATGAAAATAGAAATTTTAATATTAGCGTGTCAATCAAGTAAGTGTTGCCAGAAAATATAACCGTTATGCAACCTCATGTAACTTAGAGTAATATTTATGAGGCATAAATTGTTAAATATTACGTTATTGGTCACTGATAAAGTTGATACATAATAAGCAAGAATGTAACACTAAAATGGTAAGACGGAGTGTGCACTGTGCAGGGCTGCACCAACCAACACCTATGGGTTCTAAGTCGGTGGACTAGTGGGTGTATTTGTTGGTCAGGCTGTCTGTCGATCATACTGTCTGTCGGTTGGGCTGTCTGCTGTCTGTTATTCAGACTGTGCCTTTATTAGTAGTTCAGCAACTGAACAACTGTCAAGGACACAGCCTGACCAACAGAGTGTAACTGTATAAGCCATGTAAGGATTCCTAGTACACCTTTCGAGGCATTAAACTCGATTTTTTTTAGCGAGAATTGGTTGTCAGGTAGAGTTGAGACAAAAGAATCAAGCAATAAAAATTCGCGTTTCCATAAGAATCAAGAACCAAACGGTGCGGTGACTCTTTCCTGCACAATTAAAACCTAGATTTCCTTAGCTCACGTGTTTCCTTCATCGTACAGTCCCGGGTCCTTTAAGTGGTGCGTGATAAAGCATCTGATGAAGCCATCAAGTTGGTTGGCACCATTCTAAAAAGCTACGTGTCTGTAATGATGACCCTCTTTCCTAAGAATCTGTCGAGGTGAAGTCAAATTGGCGTGTCATATTAAAAAAAAGAAATCTAGTTTTTCCTCTTTAAAATTATATTTCGATGAAAGAGTATTGTACTTATTAATATATTCAGTATATTAAAAAAAAATCTAGTTTTTCCTCTTTAAAATAATATTTCGATGAAAGAGTATTGTACTTATTATTCAGTACCTATATTAAAAAAAAGAAATCTAGTTTTTCCTCTTCAAAATAATATTTCGATGAAAGAGTATTGTACTTATTAATATATTCAGTATATTAAAAAAAAAAGAAATCTAGTTTTTCCTCTTTAAAATAATATTTCGATGAAAGAGTATTGTACTTGTTAATATTATATTCAGTATATTACGTTCGTGTAAGCTATTTATAAAGTGATGATGAGTGAACACGGTAAGTATCGTCATCTGCTGCCAAATGTTATAAGACTATCATGGCGTCCCTGTAGACAGATTATCTACTCGTAATCATTAAAAACGTTAGAGATAATACGGCAGACATTGATTTCCATTTATTTATACCCGACTACGGCGAAGTAAAAGGAGGGTTATGATTTTGACAGGCTATGTATGACTGTAGGTATGTAGGTTCATCTGTTCCCTCATAGCTCCTCAACCACTTATTAGAACTGGACAAATGAGGTATCGTTAGAAGCATCTTAGTCGTCCGCTGGTTATAGGCTATATAACGTGTCACTGAATCTAATGTGGCGCCTTATATATAGCTATAAAGTGAGTAGGGTAGCCCTCTGGCTACCCTACTCATCTCTCTCCAGTGAGCCTGTCAGTGCGGAGACCAAAATCTTGTCCTGCTTTGTCTTTTACACTGACGGCACAGAATATCTTTTGCTTACAGGGTTGGCAGCGCTAGTGTGACTCTCGTAGTGTTGCACACGTCCATAGGCCACGGTAACCACATTCCATCAGGTGGGCTGTGTGCTTGTCTGCCAACCAAGTGGTATAAAAATAAACTGTATTAAAAAGTAAATTTGATACTTAGTCTTACAAAACAATTCCGGAGCCTTTGGGTCTACAGTGAAACGACAATTGACAAAAAATGAACGTGCAATGTCGCTTGGAACCTTTTGCTATTCAATCATCAATTACTTACTTTACAAGGTTCAATGACTTGCACGTACCAATAAAACATTTGCTTATGATTGACCATGATAATGGCGTAGCAATTACTTTTCAGTGATGTGTGTGTGTATTACCATTTGAAAAAATCATCATGCATGATAAAGCGAAATATTAATTAAAAGGTACCCATGAGTTTATTCAACATCACATTTGCTTTAATCCCAGTCGCTTTCGAGGCCATCACCTGAGACCAGAGTCAGCGTGAGTCTTTTCAGCAAGCTTTCTATTAATATAGAGAGCCATCTTTCTTTTAATCATACACTCATAAGTCATATTATAAGTAGTGATAGTATAAAAATATGCCTTTTTATTATCAAAAACTAAAAACCGACAGCTGAAAAATCATTCTCTAAAAAGTATTAAACAAGAAAATATCAAGGTTAGCCGTGGTCGTATACCACTTAGTCTAAGAAAACAATACATTCTAGGGGAAAGTGGCATACGATCACAGCTAACCTTGATACTTTCTAGTTTAGAGCGTGATTTTTCAGTAGTCGGGTATTAGTTGTAAACTTAATTTTTGACAGTATTATTCTCGCACAGAAACTCTGACAGAACTACTCAACAGCAAAAACATTACAATAGTATTTATTCAACTGTAATTTTCTGTAGGGTACTATTTTCCGGGGTGACGGGAGGACCCGCCTGTCACCCTGTCAGAAGCAGGCCGCTGCGGTCCCCACACCCGAGAAGAGGGCCAGATCGAGAGAGATGGCCCTGGGTCGGCAGGGTGCGAGCGATATGCCTGTTAACCTCACCTTCGGCAACCTAAAACGACCCACAAGCGTCGTGCGTTTTGGTCGGTTCGAGTTTGACATAACCTCTCCCACCGGCTTCGGTAGTGGGGGTATCCTTGGGTTTTTTCCGCACGTAAAAAAAAGGGTACTATTTTCCTAGAGAATGCCTCTCTGACAAATATCTTTATACCCTACCCACAGTACCCACTATACCCTGCCCTACCTCTCCTTTAAGAATTAGATAACATAACATAAACTCACGCCTATATCCCCGAAGAGGTAGGCAGAGGTGGTAGCACCCACATTTCGCCAGTTTATGTTTAGGTCCCAATGTAATAGGTGGCGAGCCTATTGCCATTAACTGGGCACTTATAAACCTGCGATAAATACACACATAACTTCGAAAAGCATCGAAAAGTCATTGGTGTGTGCCATGGTAAAACCTGGGATCGAACCCGAGACCTCGTCTCAGCAGTCCATTACCCATACCACTAGGCTACCGCGGTTCGGTAAGAATTAGATAACCTGACTTATAATGGTGAACATGAGCAGCCTTGCATATCAGTTAACTTTTTTTTATTACAATTGACACCTTCATTCCTGGGGTCAATTGCACGCTATATTTTCTTAAACGGTCGTTTATTCGACGCGAAGGCTACCATCAGGAAGATTCAGTAGTCATTTAAAGCCACGACACTTAGATTGATTTTAAAATGGAGTAGTATAAGTAATATTTGTGCGTGATTCCCGGTGGAGTAGAATTTGGACCACCCCATCTCTTCCTATGCGGTGTCGTACAAGGCGACTAAGTTATAGGGATGTTTAACATCAGACAGATATATACAGCCTAGACTCAGCCTCAGATGCATGGCTTGAGTCAACAATAGTGCTCGGAAGACGGCAATAGGCTCACCCCCTATCACGTGGGACCGAATTTAATGATTGGTGAATTGTGCTTACACAGTAAACACTTTTACATGTAAAGTTGATATTGCATAGGCCACTGTAACTGCTTTTCATCAAGTGGGCCGTGTGCTTGTCTGCCACCTGAGTTGTAAATAAAAGTAGTATGTTATAAAAAAGTTGTTTACATGAATTATATGCATTTTACAATTGAATAGTAATCTCGATAGCCATTACATGTGGCCATACAGTAAACGCTCAGAGAAACCTACTTGATTGACGCCACAATTTAAGAAGTTGGACCATTCAAATCGTTTAAGTTATAGAAAAAAATTAATCGGTTCAGGCGGGATTCGAACCGAACGAAGTTGGACCATTTTAGGGAGGTAGGACACGGCGGTATTTCCGCCCAATTAAGCAGTCCGACTGGGGAAGTACCTCCGCCCTATAGAATTCCGCGGTTATAATAACTTCGTGTTGTGTTCCCAGCGGTGAGTAGGGTAGCCAGAGCTCATAGGAGAATTTGTGCTGTCAGTGGGATGACTAAAGGCTAGTCCTGCTTTGTCTTCTACACTGACGGCTCAGAAACTTTGTGCTTACAGGGTCGGCAGCGCGAGTGTGGCTTATCTGGTGTTACACACGTCCATAGGCCACGATAACCACTTTCGATCAGGTGGGCCGTACGCTTGTCTGCCACTTAAGGGATATAATTTTTTTTTTAAATAAGTGGACTGTTAGGGCCGCTTTCATATGACATTGTGGAACCAATTCACTAAAGGAAATCTCACTAGGGGGCGCACTGCGAATTGACAAGCATTATTTTCGACGCAAGTTTCATTTGATTTTGAATTTAGCACACACTAACTTTTCCGATACCGCGGTAGCCTAGTGGTATGGGTAATGGACTGCTGACTGCTGAGACGAGGTCTCGGGTTCGATCCCAGGTTTTACCATGGCACACACCAATAACTTTTCGATGCTTTTCGAAGTTATGTGTGTATTTATCGCAGGCTTATAAGTGCCCGGTTAATGGCAATAGGCTCGCCTATTACATTGGGATCAAACATAAACTGGCGAAATGTGGCTGCTAGCACCTCTGCTTACCCCTTCGGAGATATAGGCGTGAGTTTATGTTATGTTATGTATTACTCATCATACTTACATGCATACATACATTCAAGCCTTACTTCCTCCGTTTTACCGTTTGTTTCGATTTTGTCATGTTCATCAATACTTAGCACCCACACCAGAGTTGACCAGAGTGTTCGACGTAATCGCTAGTCAAAATTAAATGTTCAGTCATAAACAATAACAGAGTTACATAAAACGAAGAGTAATTAGAACAAGTACATGTAATATTTGGCAAGGTGTCGCCTTATGACGAGCTGGAGACTACGAGATCGAAATAGTTTCACCTGTCACTCGGCAAATATCTGGATGATTCACGAAGTTAGTTTACGTGGTATGTGCGTGAAATACCCATGCTTTTACCTAAGATGAATAGGTCGGTAAAACCCTACGAACTACCAGTTAATATCGGCTTTAAGTGTTAGAAAACTTCATTTCTTTTTCGGCGCCAATTTCACTTCACCTCGCCTGATGGTAAGCAACCGTTATAGACACGTAGCATGTTACAACAGTGACAGCTTGACGGCGTCATCAGAATACTATTTGTGATAATGGCGTAGTGTTATTATTTACCTTGCCTGCCTGTCCTTTTCTCAATTGTATTTTTTTCTTTACATACCTCGTTGTTAGTGGCTAGTTATAAGCCAAGGTTACCAAACTAAGGAGCGCTAGGACAACTCCATGAGTTCCACAGTGGAAGTTGCAGGTGCATGCGGGATTAGTGCTTGGATGAAAAAGTTTTCATAGAATTTGCTATTTGACGATAAAAAAAACTGATTATTAGTTAATTAGCAACCAAAACAGTACTCAATTGTGTCGTTAATATAAAATTATAGACGAATGTCACCACATTAGAAAAATAAAAAAACTGTTTTTATCATTTTACCTGTGATTGGCTATTAGTGTTTTTTAAACCTAATGATGCCAACCACATTGTCCGATTTCATCTTGCTATCAAACTCACAGGTGGATCAAAATAACTTCAACAATAAACAGGTTCAAGGTTGTATTCCCTGGAATAGATATTTACAGTATGCGATGCGTTTGTTTTTCTATACGCTTTTTAGATAGCAGACTAGTTGTAGTGTTGATTACCGAATTTCAATTCTTGATAAATATAAAGCTGCAACCTGTTATGTACTGAGAGTGTGTAGATAGATAGATAGATTAATTCTTTATTGTACACCAATAGATTACAGTAGAACTTGTAAGTAGCAAGCATATAGTTTATTGTACAATGGGCAGGCTTATCGCTGGAAGCGATTTCTTCCAGCAACCTTAGATTTTCCATAACTCCATTCCCCTTCTTTCATACTACATTCCACAAGTAAAGTTCCATGCTATAGAGGTATAAGTTCTATGGCATTGAATCCAATCGCGTGAACAAGTGTGCCAACAAACGGTCGACCCAGCACGGCTGTGCTTGCAGCCTGAGAATCAACACATGGGAAGCTCTCGTAACGTGATAGTGAGCAAATTGTGGCCTAAATCAACTGAGCTTTTTCAATGCATGTCTTCAGAGAAAGGTAATATGTACAATGCTCTAGATAACTTAGATACTACATGTCCAATTACCTTTTTTATTGTCTTCCAAGATATGTTTATTTTATTAGATCTTGAGTTTCGGTTACCCTATTGTCATTGAGTAAATAGAATGAAATAAGTTTGAAGGTTGAATTTTTTTTAGTTTTATTTGATTACACGTGTGTTACGAAAGATTAAAATGCAGCGTAATCTTCTATTAATGATATCATTGTGGTGGTAGATCTCAGCTCAATTAGAAACGAGTCATAATTATCATCTTAACGGTTGCCCCTGAGGCTTTCATCTCGGAACCTCGGGTTTGCTTTATATTCAATATTTCTCTTAGTACCGTTCAATTGTGGTATGAAAGAAACTTCATCCCGCACACGCAAAGTATGGAATGTCGATTTTTTCAAACAACTTCAATTTGGGGTTCTTCTAGAAGAGCATTAGAGGGATCCTACAGGGTAAGCAGTTTTAGCATGACACCCCTGGTATTGCGTACGTCCATCCATAGGCTACGGTAACCACTTTCCATTGGGATAAAGCTGCCAACCCCGAGAGGAAAGCCCGTACAGAGCCCCACCAGCAAGAGTACCGGCCAGCATTTACTCGAACCCCGGAGATCTCCGTGAGGCCTTGAGCACCTAATTTACACACACTTACATACATACATATCACGCCTTTATCCCCGAAGGATTAGGCAGAGGTGAATTAACACATTTCACCAATCATCGAATTCAGTCCCACATAAGATGGGGTGAGCTTATTGCCGTCTTCCGGGCACTATTGTTGACTCAAGCCATGAATCTGAGGCTCAGTCGGGGTTTGTATATATCTGTCTGATGTTAAACAGCCCTATTGTTTAGTTGCCTTGTACGACACCGCATGGGAAGAGATGGGGTGGTCCAAATTCTACTCTGCCGGGAACCACGCGCCCTAATTTAAATACATCTTTTATGGTGTTAATACTGTTGATTGAGTGCGCTTGGTGGAATCTACTGCACATATTGAATAAGACACTTTCCTACTCAGGACAATACGTGCAGGTCTTAGATGTCACCAGCACACGGTGCAGAACATCCGATCAAGAACCAAACGGTTCGGTGACTCTTTCCTCTGTCGCACCATTAAGGCCTGGAATTCATTACCAGCTCACGTGTTTCCTTCTTCCTACAGTCCCGGGTCCTTTAAGCGGGGCGTGAAAAAGCATATGATGAGGCCGTCAAGCTGAGTGTCACCATTGTCACACGGTATGTGTAAGTAATGGTGACCCTCTTTTCTGAGACTTTGCCTTCAGCTTATCATCAGGCAAGGCGAAGTCTAATTGACGTGTTCTATATCAAAAAGAAAAACAAAGTACAAAGTGTCTTATTCAACATCTATTGTGGTGTTCTTAATCTGTAAAGCAGCTATTTCCAAACTAAATGCAGTCACGTCCAACCTTCGACAATCCCATATCAATGACGTCTATTATTTCTCGTTTTTACTATCAGCTCTGAATGACCGTTTTTCTTGCGGATATTTGCTTTATTTATTGAAATACGTGTAAGATAACTTAATGTTGCAAAAAATATTTCGTAATTTTGTGAATGTAAAGAAACGACTTTTTATCTCACGTCTATAAACGTAGATACAATTTTATACGTTTAGTTTCTACACTCACATACATACATTTTTTTATACCATTTAGGTGGCAGACAAGCACACGGCCCATCTGATGGGAAGTGGTTACCGTGGCCTATGAACCAGGGAAGTCACACTCGCGCTGCTGACCCTGAAGAAACCTCCTAATGCCCCTTTTGAAGAACCCCATATTGTAGGCGCATGGGAAGACCGCAGCAGGGAGTTCATTCCACAGCTTGAGTGTGCGTGGGATGAAGTTTCTTTCATACCGCACAGTGCGTACCGTCTCAGGTTGCAATGTGTGGGAATGAATTCACTGCCTACGGCGAGCGGTGCGATGATAGAATGTTGCTGTGGGCATCATGTCAAACCATTCATCTGAGCATAAACCGTTGTATAGGCGTTAGAACACACACAGCGAAGACACATACGCTCACGCCTATTTCCCTCGAGAGTAGGCAGAAATAACAGCCCGCCATTTGACTCTATCCTAACATACTGCACGAGCTTCCTCTTCTATTCTCTTCTGCTTCGAGTACTTCTGACCTGACCTTTTTACCTGACATTTTTACCCGACTGCGCCAGCGAGAGTCCGTGCGCGCGTATGTGTCTATGTAGTTTTCTTTGTTCTCCTCTAAAGGCTTAACGGCTGCACGGATTTTGATGAATGGAGTATCAAAAGAAAGGTTGGTGATCCTGAGGTTACTAACATCTTGGAACCTTTGCAGTTGCGTAGAGACGTTGTCTCTCAGGCCGTATTCTATCGGCTCAACCACGTATTCTGAGGAGCTATTTCATCTGATCTCACCCTCTCCCTTCAGAGAACAACTAGTCCAGAACAACTAGTGCTGGCCTGTGGTGCCACTCACACACGGTGGAATCCAGACCGTCTCGCACCAAACGGTTAGAGGCTTCCTTTCTCTGCCGCACGATGTAGAACTGAAATGCTCTGCCCGCGCACGTATTTCCCTCTTCTTACAGTCCCGGGTTCTTCACTCAAGGCGTGAAAAAGCATCTATCAAGGCCGTCGAGGTAGGGACCACCATCATAAGTTCAATAGTATCGGAAATCGTGGTCCGTATCGTTTGGACTGTACTTCAGCTTTTTACCATCTTATCATCAGCGGGGTGTGATCAATTGACGGACCAAATATAAAAAAGGTATTTTATAATATCCCGATTGTCATAGGGTACGTAAAATGTCAACAAAAACTACCTATACGGAGGATTTTTAGGGCTAAAATGCGTGTTGTCAAATTTAATCGCGTAGGGTATCAAAATGAAGGGAATTTGAAGGAGATTACAAATGTATGTATATATTTGTCATATCATAACTGAAAAGTAAAAAAAAAATACTAGAAAATAAAAACCCGACTGCCGTCTAAAAGATCGAAACAAGGTTGATAGCAGGCGGTACCCATTAGCCAATCATAAATCGATAGAAAATACATAATGGGTACCGCCTGCATAAAACTTGTTTCAAACTTTTTCTAAACTTTTTCTTTTTTTTCCAAACATTCAGTGTCTGACGGTAATAATATTATCCATTCATGACATAAACAGTACTGGCATTAATTATAATACCTGCTTCTAAGAGTTTGATTAATCGATGTTTGGATGATATTAGTAGTGAGATAAGGCACGTAGCTGTTTAGATCTAATAAGGTTAATAATAAAGGGGTCAGAATAATAAAACACATAAGTGCTCTTTTTTCTTGTTAGGAAATATTTGAATATTTGTATTTGATTGTACAGCAACTTCTCATCCTCCTTATCCAATTTTATTTGGGTCAGCGCAACATGCTTTTCCATTCATTTTTGGTTGCAGTTATGTCAGCATTCACTCCCTTCCTAGCCATATTATCTTTAACACAATCCATCTATCTACTCTTAGGTTTTCCTCTCCCGTTGTAGCCGTTCGCTTCCATAGCTATTATGTTCTTAGCGGCACTTCTTCCTACAGTCCCGGGTCCTTTAAGCGGGTCATGAAAAAGCATATTATGAGTCACCATTGTCACATGGTATGTGTAAGTAATGGTGACCCTCTTTTCTGAGACCTTGCCTTCAGCTTAATATCAGGCAAGGCGAAGTTTTTGACGTGACCTATATAAAAAAAAAATCATCATCATTAAAAGGTCATCGCTACGCATCACAAGTTCATATAACGACTTTTGCTCCAAATTAAAATATTGCTGAGCTCACTCGCACTACATGCCGTTACAATCACGAATTCTCGAATCGTGAGTGTATTAAAAAAGTAGGTGGTTTACATTTCGACTTTTTTGTACCTTTTGTTCGCCTCTTATTAAAGAAGAATGAAATTATTTTTTTAACCAGAAAAGCGTACGCAATTCAATTTAAAAATGGATTCATTCTTTTTTTCAATGAGATTAGATATCTTTGCGATAGTCCCGGTTGCATCCGATTGTATTCGAATTTCGAATATCTGAGTAAATTTTATTATACAGGATTTTCCACGATTTTTTTTTCTAGTTTCTGTTTACCGCTTATAATAGCAATTCTTCGATTCATCTTCCTTGAAATTCCTTAACGCCACGAATTATTTTAAAAATAACAATATTATTTGACAAGAGAATATAATGATTGAATTAAGCATAGTGTCTTTTACAATAAAACATTTTCTTCCACAAGCATTTTTAAAACAATTGTCTTTACAAGAATATTTCAGTATTGTCTTAACAACCTTTACTTTCATAATAAATTCCATTGTATTGGAAAGGACATTTTTAACATTTTTAACAGTCGTCCAAGAACGCAAATGCCATGTAATGCGGGTTAAATTTTCGTCATCCATATTTTTTTTTGTTATTTTTGTATATTATCTTCGTTCAAAATATTTTTTCCTTGAAGGATTTTTCCACATTGACAGTTTTTCCCCGACTGCGCCAGGGAGGGTAATGTTTTACGAGCCTATGTATATACTGTACGTTCATTATGTATATTGTATATAGTTTTATTTTTGTTTGTCTCCTGTAAGCCTAACAGATCTCAATGAATGGAATCTGAAATAAAATGTATTCAACTCCTGAATGTTATAGAGTATTTAAAATAATCATTCGTCAAAGACTAGGAAGGTATACAGGGAATTTGTAACGCCAATATGTGCATTGACAAAAATAATGAAATGATGATGATGAAATGACACAGCTAGTAAAGTACAAAACAAGAAATATTCGTTGTTAAATTCCAACCTATTTAAAACAAAGTTAATGCAATCAATATTTGCCGCGATAACGTGTTTTACTGCGTGGTGGGGCACACGTTGTGTGCGCGCGCGCATACGTTGCACAAGTGACCTGATGGTGACGTCACTGTTAGCTACCTGTTAATTACTAATTGCTATCACTGATTTAAAGGTCAGTTTCTTTGTGTTTAGTGTGTAGTTAATAGTTATATACATTATTGTTTGTTATACATTGTATAATGTATGTTGAAGACGTTCTCTAGGATGTGCTCGACAGGAGTTACAGTAAATTCAGAATATTCTTGGTTATTATGCAAATTCTAATTATGGATATTTCGAACCCATTCTGTTCAATTTAAGAACACATAAAATGTCGCAGGCTTCCCTTCCCGTGGTCTTACGTAAGATTTTATGTGAGAAAATTGCATCTTGAAAATCTTCTTATTAAAAAGTTTGCCGAGGAACACCTAGCTGATCTTCTTCTTGGTTAAAGTCATGTCACAATAAAATAACAGCAAGAGTCGTCTATAACATCATATTCATATAAACACATTATCGTGAAATTACCATGGGCCTCTGAAAGGTGGAAGATGGCCCCGATTGTATGCAAAAGTTATTCAATTCGGCTCTCAACACAGCCTTGAGACTTAGTTTACCATTACAAATGCTCATCCATGGGTTAATAAATTCCAAATGAATTTTTCATGACAAACTGATCACATCGTAAACGAAGCAGGTTAGCCTACCACGGCAGGATTTATTACTAGTATTACTCCACTTTTGAGTGAAACTCAAATAACTCGTGATCCTGTGGGAATATCGGGATAAAAAGTAAGCTTATGTTACTCCTAAATAAAACAGCTTTCTAATGGTGAAAGCATTATTAAGATCGGTTCATTAGTTTCGGAGTTTATCGATCACAAACAACAAAAGTTTTCTATTTTTATTGTTAGTATAGACTTAACTTATGGATTCTTGGCGTCATCTCCATACTTACCGGAAAGGGCTTATGCATTCTGAGTTGCGGTACAGAATAATAAGCTTTTGTTTGTGTTTGTGGCTATTATTTACGCAGTAAATGATGACTCAAGTCAGTATGGCGTAGTAACCCAACTTGGGGCCTTTGACCATAATTATAAGCTGTTTTCCGTATGGGACTACACATCGTACTTGTAAAGTGTCAATGCGATAGTATGATGAGAAGTAGTGAGTAAGGTTTTTTAAAATAATTGGATTACCCACTAAATTTCGACCATTAGTGGGTAATCCAATAATTTAGAAAAACCCTATGGAATGATTAAGGTTTAAATATTATAGGTATTTATACAATGCAGATACGCGTAGTAAAAAAACTCTCAAGACGGTAGATCGATATATTTACTCTTAAAAACTTTTTGCTCTTTACGTTTCACATGGCTTTGAGTACTTACGAGGTATATCAGAACAACAAGGCACTAGATACCAAAGTTCTTACAAGTATCCATAAGTTTTTGAAGCTATTGTCACATCCGTAGGCCTGCTGCTTGCCTTTCCTATACCAAACATTATGAACTATATGTACATACTTAGACTAGTTTAAGAAAATATTTCTTTTTTACGCTACTAATGCCTCCCGAGATGGTCCTTTCATATGTGGGAACAACCACGGTGTCCTCATCCTACCCCCTGGAGAAGAAGTAGGCAGTTACAGACGCGAGATCATATTTATTTGTGGTATTCATAAAGACATATTATGAAAATATTGAGAAACGCTCACCTTTGTGTAATGAAGTAATCAAGTATTATCTTTATGATAAGAATTTGCATTCAACAATGCAGGGTTTGTATACCGAAGCTACGTACGCGCATAGCGGGGCATACATTCTCATTCTGCGACGGTTCAAGGGAGTGCATATACCAATGATTAGTGCACCTGTCACGTCGAGTATTGGCATCGATGACTGTCGGGCGCATGCGTTGGCACATACTGCCACGTGTGTTGTCAGCTAGCATCTAGCATACATACATATAACGTGGACGAAACACATAGAACTAGCACATGAGTAGTACGGCTTTCTACTCATGTGGAACTAGCGTGTTAAGCCGTGTAAACTAAGTTTTTTTTTATACCACTTAGTTGGCAGGCAAGCACACGGTCCACCTGATGGAAAGTGGTTACCGTGGCCTATGGACGTGTGTAAAACCAAGGGAGTCACACTCGGGCTGCCAACCCTGTAAGCACAGAGAGTTTCTGTGCTGTCAGTGTAAAAGACGAAGCAGGACAAGCCTTTAGTCTTTCCACTGACAGCACAAAAACTCTCTAGCGAGCTCTGGCGACTCTACTCACCGCCAGGTACACAACAGAAGGCTTTGGTTCAATATTGCTGAGAGGATCGCTCCTATTGCACCGCCCTCTTATTTGGTATCGGCGACGTTGAGAAGCAGTATCCTGCATTCTTAGGGTTGTTGAGACTGTTAAGGTCTTTCTTTCTTTTCCATTCTCTTTCTTTATACATTCCCCTTTCCCTGCAGCAACATTTGAGGGACACACGTTAACTGATATATAAAAAATCTTGATAGCTTCTTTAAGTAAGCTAAGGAACTTCTGGTTCTGAGTCTGATTCTTGCAAGACTCTTTCTCTTCTTTCCTAAACAGGACAACACGTGCAGGGGTTGGATGTCACGCGAATATGGTGCAGAATATCCGATCAAGAACCAAGCGGTTCGGAAACTCTTACCTTTGTCGCACAATTAAGGCCTGGAATTAACCCCGGGTTATAAAAGTGGGGCGTAAAAAAGAGTATGGCAGTCAAGCTGAGTATCACCATTGTAATATGAAATAAGTACCTATGTAATGGTGATCCTCTTTTATGAGATTTTGCTTTCAGCTTACCATCACACGAGGCGAATGATTTGAGATTGACATGGTCATTCAAATGACTAGTGTAAAACTTGCTGGGATATTTATCATGTTTATTATTTTTGTTGAGCAACCGATATTTCGGCGCTGTTACAAGCGCCATGATCACGGTGTACTGAAGACCGCCGAGCTAGTGGTTATTGGGCAGACCATATCGGTCTACCCTTTTCCGCACTCGTTTGTTACGCACATCGCCCGCACCACTGTCCTTCTAACAAGTCTACTTCTACAAGGAGGCAGGACACGGCGGTATTTTCGCCCAATTGAGCAGTCCGACTGGGGAAGTACCTCCGCCCTACAGAATACCACGGTTATAATAACTTCGTGTTGTGTTCCCAGCGGTGAGTAGGGTAGCCAGAGCTCACTGGAGAATGTGTGCTGTCAGAAGGATGATTAAAGGCTTGTCCTGCTTTGTCCTCTACACTGACGGTCAGAAACTCTGTGTTAACGGGGTCGGCAGCGCGAGTGTGGCTTCTCTGGTGTTACACACGTCCATAGGCCACGGTAACCACTTTCCATCAGGTGGGCGATGCGCTTGTCTGTCACCAAAGTGGTATAAAAAAAAAACTTTGGCGTTTTGTAGCGATCGGAATGTGATGAAACTTTTTTGAAGTTGAAATTAGACCAAAATCATACAATACGGTACTGTATATTATGAGCAGAATACTTATTCTCAGTACTTTCATAATTCTATATCAATTACATCACTTTTCGTTCTGTATTGATTCAAGATTACGAGGATTAACCTTCAGGCCGGTTGTTTAAATCATAGCAAACATTGACGGGTACTCACATCATGATTACTGTGTTTAATCATTTGAGTGATATGCAATGCATGCAACGCGCTGTTATGTGCGCGCTTTTGAAGGACAGTGACGGTAGAACTGCTTGATTAATTCATATTCAATGCAGGTAGATATAATACTGTACACATATATTCACACCTGTAAAACCCTGATGAGGCCGAGGTGTATTAACACCCATAATGATTTTTGGTCTCAAGTAATAGGGGACGAGTCTAAGCGGGCTCTTTGCCATGTGCTGTATGTGTACTGTTGGATGGACAGCCCTGTCGAATGGAGAAGAGACGAGGTGATATTCTACTCCACTGGGAACCAACACGCTATAATACTACGTCCATAGGCCACGGTAACCACTTTCCATCAGGTGGGCCGTGTGCTTGTCTGCCACCTAAGTGGTATAAAAAAAAACTGATATTACCTCAATAGTCTGTACTGGTTTAAACCAATTTAAATATTTTAAATTGACATCGCTATGAAGTCGTCGTAAGCTGCTGCTAATAAAATACTGACCTAAGTAACTTATCAAACCGCCTTCTGTACAACGTGCCTCGAAATCCACTGCGTCACCCTTTGATCAGAACCTTCTGCCAATCACTAGTGAGAACTAACGTAGGACTTATTCAGCTCTGACACGAGCATGTCGTGAGTACAATGCGCTTAATAATAAACTCGACCAGCTGGATATTTTCCACGACTCTTTTGGTGCTTTTAGGAGAAAGGTATCGAGAACACTTTTATAGAATTTTGCAAATTTTCTTTGTCTACCTTCTTATTAAATTTTAAATCTCAATTTGTTAACTAGCACTCAATCGTACGCTATCCTATGGTGTGAACTGCCTCTAATTGGTGTACATACTCGTATCAGGACTAGTTATATTTTGTATTCTACGATGTCAACGATTCATATGTATACTGTTGGTGTGAGTAGCATGATGCTGTCTAAGTATCATTCTTGGGGATGTAAAGCCTTCAAATCAAATCAAATCAAATCATTTTATTGTGAAAATGGGTACATAGTGGTGCTGTGATTAAATGTGGTTTCTCCATTCTCCGCCTCAAGGCATACAATAGAATTGCTTATAAGATATGCAACATAATAATTTAACAATTATGCACACAGGCTGCTTTATATTATACCAATAACTGAGTTAAAAAAAATATGTCAGTATGAGTAAATGTCAAAAAATAAAAGTCATATATATAATTAAAATCATAAGGAGTAGGTACATACATTCCATTATCATTAGAATATTTCAAATTACAAAAAATTAAAAAAAAAAGCAAATCATAACAAAACAAATTAAAACAATTCAAATCACATTAAATCTCGTTTTATTAACTTCTAATAAATTATATTACAGTAAATTACTTTGTCTTGTCGTCTAGGAATTCATTTACACTATAATAAGTTTTTTCGTATAAAAATGATTTAATTTCTTGTTTAAATTTGTCGATATTTCCTACATTTAAAATAATCTTAGGTAAGTTATTGTAGATCCTAGGCGCCATACAGAAAACGCTGCTATCCATTAATGCGCTCCTATGCTGAGGGCAACATATTTTGTGTTTGTGACGCTCACTTGTATAGTGTTCAAACAAACCTAAATTGGATCTAACAAATACCGCAGTTTCGTAAATGTACAAACACGGCATTGGTAATATTTTCAAACTCTTATAGTAAGGCCTACAGCTATCTATTTGTTGAAGGTTGCACATTGCCCTTACACATCTTTTCTGTGATTTAAACACATGTTCTTTCTCAGTACAGTTACCCCAGAAGATTATACCATACCTCAGTATGGAACCTACGTAACCGTGATAAGCCGCCAGTACAGCCGGTTGGTTCAATTTTTTGGTTAGCATATAAAGCGCGTATGACTGCGAATTCAATTTTGAGCACAGATTCTCTACATGCACCTTCCAGTCTAAATTTTTATCTATAGTCAGACCTAAGAATTTAGTTGTGTCTACTTCGTGAATCGTTTCACCTTCATAATTAATGTCAATGTTTGTATCAAATATAGGAATTCTATTTCTAAATGTCATTAAATGTGTCTTACTTAAATTAATTTTTAGATTATTTGATGTCAACCATTGTATTATGTCACCTAGAGTATTATATATGTCAGATTCAAGAAGTGTCTTATCCGTACCCGTGAACAAAACTGTGCTATCATCAGCGAACAGGATAGTGGGATGTCCTGTTATATTCGGTAAATCATTAATATACACGTTAAATAAAAGTGGTCCCAGCACACTACCTTGCGGGATACCCCTATCATTTTCTCTATATTCTGACAAAAATTTAATTTCAGATCTTAATTTTGGGCATAGATGTGTTATTTGTGTGCATTGTTTTCTATTGCAGAGGTATGATGCTATAAGATTCAATGCATTACCCCTTACCCCATTTGCACTCAATTACACTTACACTGGCAAAGTGCAAACAACCTCCGCACTCCTCAGTAAACAAAATTGCCTCATAGTAACACCTCGCGAACGCTAATATGGATGATTATGGCAATTAGCCATAGTTCGCACTACAGTTTCGTTCACTGATTGCTCAATGCGCGTGCACACATATTAGCAAACATCGTAATTATTTCGCATCCTTCGTTTTCGAGGATTTAGCCAAAAGCAATTTGAGTCTTGGGAATTTTCGAGGGGAATTGGTAAAAATACGGTGAGGTTAGAAGGTTTGAAATTGACATGGCCATTTTTTTTTTTTTTTTTTTTTTTATTATTATTATAAACAATTACAGTATTTACATATTTCGTTTACTTAGTGATGCCACATAAACTCATTTGAGTTTTTCTGGGCATCATTATCATCGACATTCAGATATTAACTTAACATACAATCATACAAAATAATACCATCAAGTACCCACATATTGCGCAGGGACATGTGTTAGGGCACATCACAGAAAAAAGAAACCAAATAAATAAATAAAAATATTAATTTTGGCGGGTAGGTTGCAAAAGAACGCCACTACGTCTAGCGTCATCCTCCCGCCAGCCGGCTAACTAGTTTTTTTATAATGCACTCCGAGTAGATAGC
Organism: Eilema griseolum; assembly: GCA_963662185.1. Taxonomy (NCBI): domain Eukaryota; kingdom Metazoa; phylum Arthropoda; class Insecta; order Lepidoptera; family Erebidae; genus Eilema; species Eilema griseolum. The sequence goes on from OY759232.1 coordinate 4,914,013, forward strand.
AAATACGTTCACTGCATCTACAGGATGTTGTTTTATTTTCAAGTAAGCTAATACATTATAATGATGTTAGGTAACGCAAAGTCGGAGAATTTCGATGTATTACATTGATAGTGAGATGAGGATCATGATTTGTTTACAAGTGTAAAGATATATCCTTGTATATAAGTATGTTATATATATATATATATGTGTGCGCGTGTGTGTGTGTGCGCGCGCGTGTCTGTGTGCGCGTGTGTGTGTGCGCGTGTGTGTGTGTGCGCGCGCGTGCCTGTGTGTGCGTGTGTGTGCGCGTGTGTGTGTGTGTGCGCGCGCGCGCGTGTGTGTGTGTGTGTTATATCATATGGGTACCGTGATTCACTGTTCAGTAATTAATTAAATTCGCAAGGAAATGTTTTTTGAGTCTGCATTTAATATTTTTTGGAGTTAACTCATTTTTTAGGGATAATGGGAGTTTGTTGATGAGGTTCGGGATCATGTATGACAGTTTCCTTTTGCCGTAGTGGTTTATGTATTTTGGCAACAGTAGTTTAGATTTCAGGAGCTGACGTGTTTGGACAGTGTAATTAATGTTATATTGCCTGATTTTTTTTAAATCTTCCCTGAAAAATTCTTCCTGTAAGAGTGTGTATTTAGTTTTTTCGTGTATGGGTAGTATGTTGCAAAATTCAAAGAGCGCATGGTAGTTATTTTCGTAATTCTTTACATTAATACTATACAACTCGCCGGGATATTTACCATGTTTATTATTTTCGCTGAGTAACCGATATTTCGGTGCTGTTACAAGCGCCGAAATATCGGTAACTCAGCGAAATGGCGCTCAGTTTCATGATTACAATTCATCAAAAATATCTAAAACTTAAAAAAATACACGCATAATTATCCTCTTATTCTAAGTCCAGCATTTAATATCCAATACGATTTGACCTTGTAATTTTAGTAGGTTCTAAATTAACATAATCGTTTTGTCATTCTGTCCGTGTGTGTATACAGAATAATGAACTATAATAAGTACGGTAGTCGTAAAGCGTTTTATGGTTGAAGTTAAGGTGCGACCGTGCGATATAAATTGCAAAGATAAAATCACGACACCACTAAAAAATAAATATATACCTACGTGATAATAAAATAGAAACACACTGGCAATACTGCCATTTACGCAACTGTCCATAAAAGGAGTATAGGTAATGTGTTGTGTCCATTACAATCCTCTTTACAACTACCTAAGTAACTTCTTTATACCACTTGAACATACATACATACATAATATAATATAATATACATAATCACGCCTTTATTCCCGGAGGGTTAGGCAGAGGTGAATTAACACCCACATTTCACTAACCATTGTATTCGGTCCCACGTAATAGGGGGTAAGTCTATTGCCGTATTCCGGGCACTATTGTTGACTCGAGTCATGCATTTGAGGCTGAGTCTGGGCTGTATATGTATATCTGTCTGTTAAACTGCCCTATCCCTTAGTCGCTTTGTAAGACATCGCATTTGAACAGATGGGGTGGTCCAAATTCTACTCTGCAGGAAACCACGCACTTGAAGAAACCCATATTATAGTCTATTGAAAAACCGGGAGTTAATTCCACAGCTGGAGTTTAAGTGGGATGAAGTTCTTTTAATACCGCACAATTTGCACTCTGGCTAATTTTTAGTTCGTTGTTTTGACTGAGCAATTGTTTATGTATTTTTAAAATTTATCTGTCATGTCTTACTTAATATTCATTTTTATTCACGATAACAGCTATTTTTAAACAAATGCAAAGTTATTTTCGACAAACATGAAATCGGACGATAGCACTTAGCGTAGGTAATCTTCATGTAATATTGGTGTAACCCAAAGACCTACTAAACGTGTGTTAAGCGTATGAAGTAGTGCTGAACTAGAACACACCTATTCGGCTCCATTCTCAGTTCACCTGGTAAAGTAAGATACAAATACTGTTTGGGCTACTTTGGAATATCACATGTTGGCCTCAACCTACTTGTTCCATAGTTTCCATACATAAACACTTACGCCTGCAAATCCCCGAAGGGGTAGACAGAGGTGTATTCTATGACATAATGCCCACAATTCACCAATTATGATTTTCAGTCCCATGTAATAGGGGACGAGTCTATTGCCGTCAAGCGAGTACTTAGTCAAGGGCTGTGTGTATACTATCGGATGGAGAACAGCCGTAATTAAAGTTCATAGTTTAATGAAACATAAAAGCAATTTGTAGATTTAGATCGAAAACAGTCAATATCCAAGATTTGAACCCGCAGCCAATCTCGTACATGCTTAGACTTACTGAACACGTCTTGGATATTTGAAATTATCCTTAATATTTGTCTTGGAGTGAGGGTAGAGAGAAGTCTACCGGTATTCTTATGGGATTCGTAGGTAGGACTAACGATTCCGTGAATGGCTAAAATCGGAACTATAGTGGAACCAACGATTCAGTGAAATGGCTAAAATCGGAACTATAGCGGTACCAACGATTCAGTGAAATGGCTAAAATCGGAACTATAGCGGTACCAACGTTTCTGTGAAATGGCTAAAATCGGAAGCGGAACCAACGATTCAGTGAAATGGCTAAAATCGGAACTATAGCAGAACCAACGATTCCGGTAAATGAATAAAATCGGAAATAAAGGCGAACCAACGATTACGTGAAGTGGTCAAAATGAAATCAAAGACAATTTAGCATGATTTGACAGTATTGAAGGGGCGGTAGTGGCCTATTTCAATTCACGGAATTGTAGGTTCCACTATAGGTACATATATTATTTATATAGAGAGAAGTCTCAATTGTCGATCGTTCGATTTAAAAATTTGGCATGAGTTCTTCAATCAAGTACTGAACTTTGAGCTCAATTTAGTTCCTTTTTGCTATCAGTCGCCATGGTTACAACCTCAAGCTTAGTTGGTGACGTCAATACAGTTGAATGACCTACGAGCTGTGCCTTGTGTCGTAACAATAGACGTGAACACGGAACTTGAGATTACAACTTAATTTTCAAAGGCAGACATTTGTTGTAACGTAACGTGCTTATCCGACAAGACAGGTGTTAGAAATTAAGTAGATATAATATGAGGAAACAGTTCGTTTGTATCGTTTCTTGCGATTGTTTTTTGTGAAAATAAAAGTGAAAAATGTATACATTAGAATAATCCGACACTTTAGTAACTCGACATTACCAATAATCTCACTGTTTCCTTTCCTGTTGCTCCTCCATACTAATTCGTCGGCCAGCGTATTGTATACTAGAATGAGGATTGTATGGAATTTGACGTATATAACGGTCGTCAAATCCCATACAATCATGTAATTACGCCTCTATCCCCGGAGGGTTAGGGTAGGCAGAGGTGAATTAACATCTACATTTCACCAATCATCGAATTCGGTCCCACGTAATACGGGTAATTCGGTCCCACGGGTGAGCCTATTTCCGTCTTACGGGCACTATTGTTGACTCACGCCATACATCTGAGGCTGAGTCTGGGCTGTATATATCTGTCTGATGTAAAACAGCCTTATCCCTTAGTCGCTTTGGAAGAGCATGGGAAGAGATGGGGGGTTTTTTTTTATTATTTTTTTTTTTTATATATATAGGACACGTCAATTGGACTTCGCCTTGCCTGATGGTAAGCTGAAGGCAAAATCCCAGAAAAGAGGGTCACCATTACTTACACATACCGTGTGACAATGGTGACACTCAGCTTGACGGCCTTATCATATGCTTTTTCACGCCCCGCTTAAAGGACCCGGGACTGTAGGAAGAAGGAAACACGTGAGCTGGTAATGAATTCCAGGCCTTAATGGTGCGACAGAGGAAAGAGTCTCCGAACCGCTTGGTTCTTGATCGGATGTTTTGCACCGTGTGCGGATGACATCTAAGACCTGCACGCGTTGTCCTGTGTAGGAAAGGGGAGGGTGGGACTAATTGGAAGAGCTCATCAGAACACTCCCCATGGTACAGACGGTAAAATACAGCCATGGACGCAACATCTCTACGCAGCTGTAAAGGTTCTAGGGTGTTCGTGATCTCGGGATTCCCAATGATGCGGACCGCACGTCGCTGCAACCTGTCGAGAGCATCTAGTAAGTACTTTGCTGAACCATCCCAGAGATGCGAGCAGTACTCCACACAGGAGCGAATTTGTGTCTTGTATAGAAGACACCGCTGCTCCGGCGTGAAAAATCGTCTCACTCTGTTCAGGACTCCGAGTTTTCGTGAGGCTGTTTTGATGATGCTTTCGATGTAGTTTTTGTTATTCAAGTTGCAGCGAACATCCATACCTAGGATATTGAGATTGTCCTGCAGCGGTAGTGGCGTGCTCTGAAGAGTGGGGAGGGGAAGGAAAGAAGATACTTTTGCTGTAAACGCACATGCCTGCGTCTTCTTGGCACTGAACTCAACCAGGTTCTCAGAGCCCCATTGAGAAATGTGATTCAGGACCCCGTCAAGCTCAGTGACAAGAAGCTGCCTTTTCTCTGCGATATCTGACTGCTTGGCCGCTGGATGTCCATGATAACTCCCATGTAAAGTGCTATCGTCTGCATAACAATGAACATTGCCGGTAGACAGCATGTCGTTGATATGCAGAAGAAAGAGAGAGAGAGTTTCAAATTCTACTCTGCCGGGAACCACGCGCACACATCACACACACACCATCATAAACGTCAAAACAGGTGTCAAATCCCATATTTCATCATTTGTTTAGTAGGGTTAGAACCGTAGATTCTATCTTTTAAAAGACACCGACAAGAAACTCGGTAACTATTTTGCATAAAAAAAAAGTTACCATAAATATAAAGTTCATGTTTAGACTGACAAAACTACCTAACTGCTATTGTTAGCAAAAATGGCATTTTGGCCTGAGGAAATCAATAAATGGTCATATTATAAATGGTGTTCAAAGCGTCGTTTCATGATAGTTCTATTACATAAAGTCATGATCGTAAATTATTAAGTTTTAATTAGCTTACAGAATTGTTTTAAAAGTTGTTTTCAAACTGGTTATTTAAAAGCATTTATATGTAGATTTGCAATGTTGTATGACCATTGAAAGCATTGGGTTACGCAATTTTAACTTATTTCAATTTAATTTAATTGATGTTGATTTCTTTTTGCCGTTTTCAATTATTATTTGCAACCGAAACTATCATAAAATTAAGTGTAATAAACTGAGATACAAGTTTAAGTGAAACATTCTGTCTAAAGTAACAAAAACATACATACATATATAATCACGCCTTTATCCCTGGAGGGTTAGGCAGAAGTGAATTAACACCCACATTTCACCAATTATTAAATTAGGTTTGACGTATAGGATGTGAACCTATTGCCGTCTTCTGGGTATTATTTGTTGACTCAAGCCATGCATCTGAGGCTGAGTCTGGGCTGTATATATTCTGTCTGTGATGTTAAACAGCCCTATCCCTTAGTCGCCTTGTACGACACCGCAAGGGAAGAGATGGAACAAAAATGTTTAAGAATGAAATTTTGTCCCGATCTATTTTAACGTTAAGTATGTTCTACCGTCTATTCTTGTTACGAAACTGACAGGTGCTACACTATACATTTTTGCTAACGTTTCGATCTTACCACCTCCAGAATTTGCTACGTAAATACGAGACACTTACGTAGTTCATTGAAATGAACAACATAACCAAAATGGCGTCCATAATCGCTGCAAAACAGCTTAGACCGTTTAATTATTGCCGACAATGGAACAACTACTAACTAACTATGAATTCTATTTAGTTAAGTTACTTTTCTAGAGAAACTAATTATGAAAATGTTAAAATTTCAGTCAGGTAAGCACGACTATTTGTCGAGTGTTTGTCCTAAAATCACCAAAGTCACTTTCAAATTATATAAATATAAAATATTATCTACCTATAAAGGTGGTGAATGAATGTCAGGTGAGAATTAAGCCATATTTCATATTATAAACATATCTACGTATGTATGTTGACACAGTTGTTCATTGCTACGTAGTATAGATTTTCAATGTCGCTTATTTATGTTATACCTAATATCTAAATTAATATTTCCGTCACTAAACGAATGCAGATTTCGGTTGGAATATATTCAAACATACATCAGCTTTATTAATATCAGCTTCTGACTATGTTACTGAAAAACAAACGAAACCTCGAATAGCGAATATAAATAATAAAATAACACAAAAGAAAATCGATTAAAATTACTTTAGTTTCAAAGGCTTTCTATTTATTCAAATATAAAGAAAACAGCAGTAGCCGCAACCTGCACTTAGGTCAGTGTTCCACAAACTCTTCAAATAGAAATGGTAATTTAAAACGATCACTTAAGTCTATTTTTGGCCACACTTACGTTTATTTTAAGGCATTTAATTTAAACTGTCGTTACTATACCAGGAATAGAGGCGTAAGTGTACTTATTTAGTTATTTCTGTGCAACCGGTTGGGCGCCATTCTGTAAACTGCACAATCGATTAAGGACATAAGAATGTTCAATCGAACCGTTACCAAAGGTAGGTTTTGACGCATTCAGTCATAGGATTACTTTGTATCCATTTGACTTGTGCCAGTTGTTCGAAGGCATAAGTTCTGCAGTGGTTCATGTTTGGCATGGTTTAACTACATATATAAATATATATATATATATATATATATTTATATATGTAGTTAAACCATGCCAAACCAATATATATATATATATATATATATATATATATATATATATATATATATATTATATTTTGTGTAGGTATTTTAAAAGAAACTATTTTATTTGTTCATTATTTATTGTACTCTTACAAGGCATATTATACAAACAAGTGAAATGTTGTGTACAAAGGCGAGCTTAACTCAATGTTGAGTTCTCTTCCAGCTAACTCGGGAGTGCACAGAGGAATTGCAATCCAATTAGAGGCAAAGTCTTGTGTACATACGGAAGGTATACCTCTGACAAAAAGGCATTACATAAACATACATATAAAGCTATCATAGACCTACATACACATACATCAAACACTCATACATATAAATATATAAAATATTATGTCTGTTATTGTTTAGAGAGAAAATAGTTTCTTGTTCGTGTATGTCGATAAAGTGTTATTAACTAGTCAATGTTCACTCGAATCACAGGAACCATTTCTGGGTTAAAAATTTAGCCTAGAATCTAGTTAGCAGAACCTATAGCTATTCCCGGGTTTTGAAGTCTTATATGTTATTCCAGATTATACTATCTCTGATTCAAATTTTATCCGGATTTGTTTACTTGTATAATATCAGGTCTTTACCTATGAAATTGCCGAAATTTTCTTACAGAATCATTAGTTCGTTATTCCTGTAATTTATATTTTGTTTGAAGGTTGATTTCAAGATTTTGCAACTCTGTATTAAATTTTGTTATTATTGACCGCTTGATAAATTTAATTCGATCTTCGAAAACAGTACTTCCTAAATTTGATTTTGATGATAAATTTCGTATTACTTTTTTACAGCTGTCCCTGTTTACAGCTTTCAAAAATGTAATAAAAAGTTGCTGTTTGTTAACTTAATGTTGTCTCAATAATACACAAAAAAATAATGTCATTCCTAAAATAAATGCAAAAATGTTAGTACTGAAAATTTGGTATCCTCCAATTTCTTCAAAAAAAAAATGTATATGTAACGACTTAATATTAGTTAGGTTAGGATAATATAATAGAATCAGTTGGAAGATTTAAATAATAAACTTATTTCTGCTGTTGACTGGCAATGATTTTCATACTGTACGGTACATGTAAGCCCACAAATCATTGTGGAGACACATGCTAACTTGTGAATTGGTGATGTGATGTCAGCAATGAGAATTAGATATCTAAATATATGATCAAGCTGTTTTGTTCCGAATACGTCCTTTTACGCGTCTGTTTACGACTTTTGATAATATAGAAAACTTTGTCACGTTACTATATCGCCTAATCATTGTACCTAATCGTGCCAATTATCGTCTACTGGGCACATTTCCAGCCAGATTACTACTAATGAGATATTGTTAACAAAAATAAACCATTGGTATCATGATTGCCGAATCTCGAATCGAACTTCATTACCTAGATATGTGGCTATTCGTTCGTAGAATAGAATAGACTGGTCAATATATGGGATTGACATACGTTTACGAGTGTCATAAATGTCAAATTACGTGTCATAACCAATAAATTTATTATTCCATTTTGCTAGTGATGGTGTCACTTGTCTAGGAGTCATTCCTCACTATAACTCGCAAACGTAAGCTATATTTACCACGCGGTACCGTATTACAGAATGTTTATTACAACAAATAGGGAAAACAGACAAAATCGTAATAAAATTATAACTTTAAATCTTCTTGTCCACAGGGTTATGCTCTAGTCTGCTATGTGGCCGCACAGAAAAATTAGAGCTGGGCAGAAACAGTGGCGCAGGCGCCGCGCTCGCCCTGGCTCTAGTTCGCCCCCCTAACGCAGATAGCGTTCGCCCCTGCACGCTCAGCCTCACTGGACCTGATGCTGCTGCCTTCGCTCTCCGACTGATCGACGTTAAGGTACTTGTCTTTTGTTTCATACGAAAATATTCACGGTTACTACCCGCTGGTTATGTTGGGTTAGTAGCTTTATGCCAACTGAACTCGAACAACTAACACTGCACACCGTCTTGGGTCTAATAGTTATGTAAGGTGGTTCCCTCTCGTCCCGTCTGACCCTGGACGATGTTAGTTAATCAGCATCAGATCGATGTTGACGAATAAAGTACTCAAAATGATCCTAAAACCTTGGTATTTCCACCTTCCTGTTGACTACATATAATCACGCCTTTTTCCCCGGAGGGTTAGGCAGAGGTGAATTAATACCCACGTTTCACTAATTAGTGAATTCAGTACCACTTAATGGGAGGTGAGCTATTGCCGTCTTCCGGACACTATTGTTGACTCATGCCGTGCATCTGAGGCTGAGCATGGGCTGTAAATATCTGTCTGATGTTAAACAGCCGTTATTCGCCTTGTACGACACCGCATGGGAAGAGATGGGATGGTCCAAATTCTACTCTGCCAGATACCACGCGACTACTACCTGTTGACTAATGGTTCTGATATGGTACACACCTTTAGTTCTAACGATAATACAATTTAAATCTATAAAACAGTTTGACTTGCTCTTAATACTTTGGCCATCATCACCTTCATCATCTTTTACATGGAGACGTATTTTCCTTATTGCATCCGTGGCCAAGGTGCCCTCGGAGCTCAGGGTCCGCCAGCCTAGGACGATTTTGGCCTAACTTCTTTAGCCCTGCCTGACTTCATTGATTTGATTTGGCGTTGTTTGACCTTTCCGCGGGTGACTTCCGTCCACAACCCCTGTCTATCGTCGTTCAGCAGGTGCACCAGCTTGAAAGAGAGATTGGCATGGGGCCCGAAGGTATTGGTGGGTACCCGAAGCACCCCCTTAAACCTTGGTATTTAGTTCATTTTGAGAATTTGTAGCCAAGATAGATCTGATTTTTTAAGGAGGTAGGACACGGTGGTATTTCCGCCCGATTGAGCAGTCCGACTAGGGTAGTACCTCCGCCCTACAGAATACCGCGGCTATAATAACTTCGTGTTGTGTTCCCAGCGGTGAGTAGGGTAGCCAGAGCTCACTGGAGAATTTGTGCTGTCAGTGGGCTTGTCCTGCTTTGTTTTCTACTGACAGCGCGACTGTGACTCCTCTGGTGTTACAGACGTCCATAGGTCACGGTAACCACTTTCCATCAGGTGGGCCGTGCGCTTGTCTGCCAACTAAGTGGTATAAAAAAAAATGCTGACTGTACTTTGCTGATTGTACCTTTACTATTTTTCTACGGCATACCCTCGATATTTGGGGAATTTGTGATCCTCACACCCGAGGAGGGCCTGATCGAGAGAGATGACCCTGAGTCGGCCGCGGTGCGAGGTATATGCCTGTTAACCTCACCTTCGGCAACCAATAACGACCCACAGGCGCCATGCGTTTTAGTCGGTTCGTTTCGCATGTAAAAAATATACTCTCTGCCAATATTGATATTGCATTTCAACACTTTAAAGAAGTAACAAATTAAGCAAGTTGAGCAGAAAACTAAATGAAAGTAAATTACTTAGTTCCTTCGGGAACCCCAGCCTTATATTATTTATAGAACGGAACCGAAACAGACTGGTTCTACGTAGTGAGTCAACCAATTACACTGCAGCGACCGTTGGTAGCGGTTATTGACCAATGGCCACTTACATACAGCTAGCCTGATTCAATTTGAGCAGACGTATGGTTGTGTTAACTGCATCAAAAGAAAGTCATGTGTTACTTATGCTTATAGGGTACGTACTGTGTACTATTTTTTTTTTACTAGCTCCTTTCAAAGCGTGAGGGGTCACTTCGTGCAAGCCTATTCTGCAACATAGTGTGTCCTATTATTTTATTGTGTGCAAAACCCTTTTGGTGTGTTATTGGTTGGTCTTACAAACTATGTAAAAATTCACGCTTTCATTCTGCCTGCTTTATCATTCTAGTTCTCACAATTATTCTTCTCGTACTCCCGTTCCATTCAAGGAGAGGGTATATTGTATACTAATAATAACATGCTATATAGAAGAATGCAGTCATACATTTTTCCAGAGCAAATATGTATTGATTACAAGTGTGTAGGACTGAGGACACACTATGTAAGTAGGTAGGTATCTATTCTTTCAATGATAATTGTGGTTGTATGCACCCATGCACCTATATCAACACAAGTATCAATAGAGTACTTATACAGAAGGTATTCATAAGTCATGTATTACTATATTGATCACAAGAAGGTAGCTCAATTGGATATTTTCCTGTAGTTTTTTTTAACTAAAGGTTTTGGTTGACAGACAAGTACACCGCCCACCTGATGGAAAGAGGTTACCGTGGCCTATGGACGTGTGCAACACCAAGGTAGTCATACTCGCGATGCAAACCCTGTAAGCACAGAGAGTTTCTGTGCCGTCAGTATAAAAAACAAAGCAGGAGAAGCCTTTGATCTTCCCACTGACAGCACAAAAACTTTCTAGTGAGCTCTGGCTACACAACACGAGGCCGCGGTATTCTATAGGGCGGAGGTACTTCCCCAGTCGGACTGGGGAAGTAACTCAATTGGACGGAAATACCGTTGTGTCCTACCTCCTCATAAATAATGAATTAAGAATGGTAAGAGAGCGGTAAAAGTTGCGTCAGTTCTTATTTTATCGTTTTTATTTATTTTTAATCATCAACCGAACCTATAATAGTAAAAAAATGGCTATTAAATATTATGACGTCACAATAATTTATTTCATACAAGTTTCCTCATAACTTACGGTTTTGACGTTTAATGAAAAGTAACTAATTTGACTAGCTAGTCAAATACCCGATTGTGAATCTATTATCACAATGACATTAGAACTGTCATCTAGCATGCAATTCGTTCTCAGGTTTAGTTATAAATCGAGATTTACAATTGACAATCGTTCTGGAATACGTGCATAAGTATTTACCTAACGAAATATTATTTATTTAAACTATCATGGCCCCTCACATCAGTATCAAAATAAACGGGATATTTACCATAACAACAGAAATATCTAGTTATTTTTTTTAAACCTTACGTAGCACAAGCTGTAGTAGGTTACCTACAATTTATTTTTAAAACCATTTAACATGATAATATTATGTTACATTATTTTCCCACGACAATGTTTAAATTTGCATGGATTTTGGTCACAAAATAAGTACAGTCAGCAATGTCAGCATCAGATCGATCTTGACGATAAACTTTTTTTTATATAGGACTACTATATAGGACTGTCTCGCCTGATGGTAAGCTGAAGGCAGAGCGTTAGAAAAGAAGGTCACTCAGCTTGACGGCCTCATAACATGCTTTTTCACGCCCCGCTTAAAGGACCCGGTCTTTTAAGCGGGGCGTGAATAAGCGGGGGACTGTAGGAAGAAGAAAACAAGTCTCAAAATAACTTAAGATGAAATCAAACTGTTTAAATTAAATTGTGTGAGTTAAATTGTATTATCATCCGAGCTAAAGGAGTGTACAAATATCAGAACAAAAAGTAACAGGAAGGGGAAAACTCCAGAAAACTAAGGTTTTAAAATAATTTTCAGTAATTTATACGTTAGCATCGCTCTGATACTGACGGTACCTACTTAAATAGCAAGGTCATTTGCAATTGTCTATCATTTTGGGCTTATTATTTCAGTACATATGTATGACTAGGTTATATGTCATTATACTTGCTTCGGTAGAATAATGTCAGAGTCGTTACAAAGAATCACATGCTGTAGGTAATGTCATATGTTTTTTTTTATCTAGGACATACCAACTTAACATAACCTCGCGTGATGGTAAGCTAAAGGCAAAGTCACAGGAAAGAGGGTCACCATTACAGACACTAAGTAATGCACTCAGCTTAGCGGCCTCATCAGATGCTTTTTCACGCCCACTTAAAGGACCCGGGATTATAGGAAGAAGGAAACACGTGTGCTGGTAATGAATTCCAGGTATTGGTGGTGCGGCAAAGAAAAGCCCTGCATGTGTTGTCCTATGTAGGAAAGGAGAAGGTGGGATTAGTTGGAAGAGCTCATCAGAACACCCAGCGGTGGTAGAGACGGTAAAAAACAGCCAAGGAAGCAAGATCTCTACGCATCTGCAAATGCTCGAGGGTGTTCGTGACCTCAGGATTCACAATAATTCGGCTCGCACGTCGCTGCAGCCTATCGAGAGCATCTAGTAGGTATTTCGAATTTGTGTCTTATAGAGAAGACACCGCTGCTACGGCGTAAAAAACATAATATATAATAAGTACCGCGGTAGCCTAGTGGTCTCGGGTTCGATCCCAGGTTTTACCATGGCATACACCAATTACTTTTCGATGCTTTTCGAAGTTATGTGTGTATTTGTCGCAGGTTTATAAGTGCCCGGATAATGGCAATAGGCTTGCCACCTGTTACATTGGGACCTAAACATAAACTGGCGAAATGTGGGTGCTAGCACCTCTGCCTATCCCTTCGGGGATATAGGCGCGAGTTTATTATTATTTAGTGTTATTATTATTTTTATTTAATTAAAATACCACAGTTTGGTTTTGCCGATGAAACCGATGATTTTATTTTATTTACTAGACCATATATAATATTACTTTGGAGTGGGAGCTGGCAACAAGTGTAACATCTATAGTTTTTGCAGTAGTGGAATGAATACTTACACATAAATGGTAATGTTCTTAGCTTCACAGTAACGTGGCCTTTTGTACATATCTACTGACTGTTGTAGGTGCTGTAGAAATATTATTTAAAGTTCTTTTTTTATACCACTTAGGTGGCAGACAAGCACCCGGCCCACCTGATGGAAAGTGGTTACCGTGGCCTATGGACTTGTGCAACACCAGGGGCATCACACTCGCGCTGCCGACCCTGAAGAAACCTCTTAATGCCCCTTTTTTTTTACGCGCAAAATTCCCACGGATACCTCTCCACCGGAGCCGGTGAGAGAGGTTATGTCAGACTCGAACCGACTAAAACGCACGCCGCCCGTGGGTCGTTTTGGTTGCCGAAGGTGAGGTTGACAGGCATATCCCTCGCACCCCGGCCGACCCAAGGCCATATCTCACGATCTGGCCCTCTTCTCGGGTGTGGGGACTACAGAGTCCCCAACTCGTTCCCGGAATCGGGGTGGCACGCCGCCGCCGCGGCCTGCTTCTGCCAGGGGGCCCTAATGCTCCTTATGAAGAACTGAAGGGTACTGAAATAAAGTCTAAAATGTATTGCAATTTATTAGTATCTGTGTTATTACAGTGGTTTTACCTTAGTAGAATTGATGGCCTGGTTGGACCACAAATCCGGCCTCGCAAGAACACATAACCGTTTTTCTAAACCACGTTTACTTGTAATATTACTAAAATTTACCTGATAGTAATAACGGTGTATATATACGTAGGTACTAGGGCTTATTACAGCAGTTATTTTATATCTAAGTAATCAGTAATCCGCCCACGTAAAATGTAGGTATTACGCATAAAATATATAAATCGGGCCACGTAACTACAAACGTCTAGACGTACACGTAACAGTAACAGTAGTTATAAATTGTGGTTTTCCTCAAAAAGGTATTGACCGCGGTAAAAAAAGGTTCAATTGGAACGTATTTTTGTTTACATCAAGATTAGGTCAGAGAGATTGACATGCTTAGCCGCGTGGTTTTTTTTTTATACAAGGCGGCAGATAAGCACACGGCCCACGGAAAGTGGTTACCATGACCTATGAACGTGTGTAACACCAGTGGAGTCACATCCGTGCTGTAAGAACAGAGATTTTGTGCCGTCAGTGTAGAGGACAAAGCAGGACAAGGCTTTGGTCATCCCACTGACAGCACAAAAACTCTCCAGTGAGCTCTGGCTACCCTACTCACCGCCGGGAACACAACACGAAGTTATTATAACCGCTGTATTCTGTAGGGCGGAGGTACTTCCCCAGTCGGACTGCTCAATTAGGCGGAAAAACCTACCTCCTCCTCCCGTGGTTTCCGGCAGAGTAGAATTTGGACCACCCCATCTCTTCCCATGCGGTTTCGTACAAGGCGACTAAGGGACAGGGCTGTTTAACATCAGACATATACATATATACAGCCCAGACTCAGCCTCAGATGCATGTAGTCTCTAGTCAACAATAGAGCCCGGAATACGGTAATTACGTGGGAACGAATACAATTATTGGTGAAATGTGGGTGTTGTTAATTCACCTCTGTCTAACCCTCCAAGGATAAAGGCGTGTTTATGTATTAAGTCTAGATTATCAGATGTGACAGAACTGAAGCTGGGTTTCCCCTTTGATTAATAGATAGAACAATGTTTGAAAGTTGCTATGCCGATGTATATGGTACTAAGTGACTGTATCTGCTCACGTATTAGTATATATTGTATTGTATGCCAAATATGGTTCAGAATCGGGCAATCCCGGTCCTAAAACGTCGGGAAAGCCCGGATCCAAATTCTACGCTTCCGGGAACCACGCGGTTAATCCACCAATTAAGAATATATCTAAACTACATGTAAATCTCATCTTCGTATATAAAAGTCCTAGATAAAAATTACGTAGGTAATATCAGTATCAAAATGAACGGGATATTTACAATGTTTTATTGTTTTAAGTTTCCGATATTTCGGCGCAAAAACAACCGGGAACAAGCCAAAACAAAATCGCGAGTGAATACAGTAAGCATCGTGTGTTGTGAACGTGATCGCGATCAGGTTCGAGTTTATAGTGAGAGTGAAACCAGTGGTAGTGCAGATACGCGTAGTAAAAGAACTCGAAAGAGGGTAGATCGAAATATGTATTTATTCATAAAAAACTTATTCACTGTTCACCGTCAATACTTCCAGTTCCTCCGTGATCATGGTGATTGCAACTGCGCTGAAATATCGGCAACTCAAAACAATGAAATATGGTAAATAGCTCGTTTATTTTGATACTGATGTGAGTGACCATGATTGTTTAAATACCTATATTACGTAGGTAATAAAGTATATTACTTTACCTGTACTTATCACAAACGATTTAATTTATTTTTCCATCTCTTTCCACCTACTTGAAAATGAGACTAGAATTATTGGTAGTGTTCTAATTACTGCCTAATTTTAGTAAATGATCGCAAAGTTTATATTTTTATGGAAATCATTGTTTCTCTTTTCGAGAGTGCGAAATTAACTACTCTAGTGTGTGTGTGTGAAACTAATGGTGGTCAAACTAGAAATTTATATTAATAAAATTTCATCAAACTAACATAATATTCCTTGTAATAATAACCGCAATTTAATAAGTTTCGCTAACGTGCATGGAATCAATTATTTCAGGTGCAGAATGATTCACAGACCACGGCACGTGTTTGACCGTGTAATCAATTATGCGAGTCCAAAATTTATAGGATTTTTATCAGCCAATAGTCACTTGGAACTACACGCGTAAACGATTTCCTTTGAATGGCTTTGATCCTGCGTATGTTCTGCAGCCAAAACTAATTACAGTATGCGTCATTATCACGAATGACGTAATTTTTTCTTTTTTTTATTCTGGTGTTTTTAAGGAGTTTTGCCCACATTGGCATGTCAACTTTATTGTAACTTAAGCTAAAATAACAGCACAAGATATGAAGTATAAATTACTTATACTACTACTAATAATTACTACTTATATAATATATATGTATCTATATAAATAAAACAGGACTACAATATCTAATATATAAAATTCTCGTGTCGCGGTGTTTGTAACTCTTCCGCAACGGCTTGACTGATTCTCATGAAATTTTTTGCGCATATTGGGTAGGTCTGAGAATCGGACGACATCTATTTTTCATCCTCCTAAATGTTAGGGTAGTCCACCACTATTTTTTTTTTAAATTTTAGATACTTAATTAATTTTTTTATGATACAGCATTAGAAAATACATACAACCCTGAATTTTTACCCCTATTTTTCCATAGCAATTTAATGGTCTATGCAGAATAAATAATTTTTGACTTTGACTATAGGGTGTAGACATCCACCAAGAACGGATTTTACGAAACCGTAGTATTGTAAAACCGCGCGTACGAATTCATACACCCCGATAACCCCGATACTATTTAAGAAAGTCATTAGGAGCCACCAGAAAACAGAATTTTTGGGCAACAGTAGATTTTGGGTTTGACAAAATACTGTAAGTCCTTCAATACAATATTTTAACCGACTTCCAAAAAGGAGGTTCTCAATTCGAGTGGATTTTATTTAACTATTTTTATGTATGTACACCGATTACTCTAAGATTAATGATCCGATTTACGTGATTCTTTTTTATTTCGATTTAGGATATTTGACATTTGATACCATAAAAATTTATAAATATAGTTTAGACTTAACGGTGTACTGTGATCATTACACCGTGATCATGGCGCTTGTTACAGCGCCGAAATATCGGTTGCTCAACAAAAAAAACCATGGTAAATATTCCTACGAGTTCTACACTAGTAATGTGAATGACACATTACTAGTGTAGAACATACATTTATAATATTAGTATAGATAGGTCTCGACGCTAAACGCGATGAGCTGAAAGTCCGCCCACCTGCTGTCATTCAGTACAATTATATAGGTGGTGTTCTCACGTGCCCTCAGTGTACACGAGAGTTCACCGCGAAGATCGGCTATGTTAGCCATCTTCGAGTGCATCAGCGCCGAGCCGACTAGGAGTCGAACTGGTCGCCATGGCCGAAATCGGAAACATCATCATCATCGTCAGATAGGTTAAATAGGTGAAATAGCCCGCAGAAGAGCTATATTAGTTGTAGTAGAAATGTTTTATTCAATGGATTTAGCCTTGACTCTAGACCGAAGAACCTGTTATGTTAAATAGAACATTATTATTTCAACATTATTCTTATATTATTATGTATAATAATAATGTTGACTCTAATTGCGTAAGTAATTGAGGGTTGGTCTTGAATCCAAGTACATACCTACTGTTTGTTAGCATGTACTTGAAATCAATCTTTTAACTTCGCGACCCAGGGTTGTATGAAATTGCAAAAATTACAATTCTATATTTATGTAGCATTGTAACCTAAAACGACCTTCCAATTGTTACTAGTGTAATTGTGATAGTCACGCATAAGAACTTATATGACGCACTTTGTGACTATTGAAAAATATATGACAGATAATCTATGGTTACTACGTGCATTTAAAAAAAAAAGTACACGACTGTATTTCCGTCCAATTGAGCAGTCCGACTGCGGAAATAACCTCGTGTTGTGTTCCCGGCGGTGAGTAGGGTAACCAGAGCTCACTGCAGAGTTTTTGTGCAATCAGTGAGAGGACCAAAAGCTTGTCCTACTTTATCTTTTACATTGACGGCACAGAAACTCTCTGTGTTTTCAGGGCTGGCAGCGCGACTATGACTCTCTTGGTTTTACACACGTCCATAGGCCACGGTAACTACTTTCCATCAGGTGGGCCGTGTGCTTGTCTGCCACCTAATTGGTATAAAAAAAAAAGAATTTAAAAAGCTTATTCCACGAATCATAGATTTTTTCTTAAAACAACTTAGGTGACAAGCACACGGTCCACCTGATGGAAAGTGGTTACCGTGACCTATGAACGTGTGTAACACGAATGTCGAAAGCACGGATGTGACTCCACTGGAGTCACATCCGTGCTTTCGACCCTGTGAGAACAGAGATCATATGTGCCCTCAGTGCAGAATACAAAATCAGGACAAGTCTTTGGTCTTCCCACTGACAGCACAATTGAGAGAAATCAAATTAAACAAAATCGTCTCCTGCATCAATGAATTTAATTGAATATATTATGAGTTAGAAGTAAGTTCAATTTGTCACTGGTGAAATTTGACCTACATGTCAATTAATTGACTGACTTACTTGCACTTAACACATTTCGTCACAGCTCACACACTACATTTCATAAATGTGTACCAATTCATCTAGAAAGTCTAGCAATCTAGAACAATTTAAATGTTTCTCAATACAAGTAATCTTGTATTGCGATTTATATTTCAAATATGCTGCTACGGTATCCATCTTGATCTCGTTTGCATCACGGTTTTGCAAAACTATGTCAAAGTAACCCGGAAACACCATTAAAATCATATACGGTGTTCAAATATTGCGACGACAATACTATGACATGACGGTATCTTTGGTAATCGTCCCTTCACACACATCAGAGGATTCTAGTCCAGCGGATTTTTTTAGTTTATTTTTCACATATTGAAATACATTTTTATACTTTTCCACAGTATTTTTTATTATTACAAATTCCACCCAAGTGCATTACTCAAAAGTATAAATAGTCTAGGAAAAGTACAGATGTGTTCTGAATATGCGCTGTAAGATTTTGAAAAAAAAAACTATTTTTCTCCCATTAGTCTTCCTGCTGAGGCCTGTTATCTCTGCCTACTCCAGAAGGAGAAAGGTCAATTTGTGTATCAATTACTCGAATCACAATATTATACATAAAACATGACCAGGAAAAAGTAGTGGATACTAGTGTTAACTTAAACATTGAGAATCGAAGGCCAGCTAGCGCATGTTCAATTAATTATTAACCGTTAATAGGTTATATAAATTTTAAATCACCAACTCACATGTCTGATATATTGAGAAAATATTAAGTAGGTACCTTGAAAGTTGGTAATTCACTGTATTGTATTAGTAAGATGTTCGTATGAATCAATGAAATATGTTTATAAATACGTTGTTATTGTTAATAAAGCTTGACTGGCTATTGACTTTTATATAACAATTTAATATTGTAAATTATGTACATAAAATTCAATTACTGAAATTATTTTTTCAGTTACTGTAGAAGAATATTTTTGCTCCTTCATGTATTTATTTGTCTCATATAGAAAAATACTTGTTTTACTAAATATTTTATTAATAGAATATTCGTGAAATTTTAGACTTAATATTGTCATTTCATTGATTTTAATTTTAACTTAATTATTTTTCCTATTTTTTATATTACGATTTTCAGTGCTTTTTCTATAGAAGGTTATATCAATTTCGTCACTCCTAACACTATATAATTAAGTGTCCATAATTAACTGAATACTGTGTGTCACAATACAGGCACGAGTTTAGTTTAAGAACCAGTAAGATATGTTTCTAAAAACTTTCCGAGATCTTTTTTTATATAGGACACATCAATTAGACAGTCTCAGTAAAGACGGTTACCATTACTGACAGATACCATGTAACAATGGTAACACTCAGTTTGACAGCCTCATCATATGCTAAACGCAACATAATATATTCTATTCATTCTAATTTTATAGATACAGCTAGACTCGTATTCCACAACAACGCTCATTTGTGAATCAACTCTCACAATGACATTAGAACTGTCATTTCGAAATCAATCTTTCCTCTGCCATTGTTTTAAATTGAGTTAAGAACTAAGATTCATTCTAGAATGCGCTTAATGTACATAGAAATTGATTTATTAATTCACTGTGTAGGAAGCTCCATCTAAATCTTAGGAGCCTAAGCCAATCTCATCTGCATGTAACATCGCCTGGTCTAAAAAGGCCACATTGAGCGATTCTTCTGAATAAACAACCTGAATTGCCAGTAAATCTAATAGATTTATATAAAATTCGTTAAATGGTCACACATTTGTGCCGAATCACAAAAATTGATATACCAAGCAGATTATAATTTCGTGTAAATATGGCCGCAAGACAAAATATTATCCCATTACGATTCCAATAAAGTGGACTTTTTAGACCTGCTGGACTGACAGTCTGACAGCATAATAGAACTAATCTGTCAACGGCTTATTAGAATTAATTACTGTGTCATTGCAATCCATATCCAAACTAATATCTTAAATACGCATAGAACTCTGTCTGTTTGTTAAGCTTCCACGCCTAAACCTTTAGATTACCATCAGGCGAGGTGAGGTCAAGTTGGCGTGTCCTATATAAAAAAAACAGCCAGTTCATAGGTAAAATGACGTTTTTATAACTCTGCTGTACATGTGCATGTTCGAACTAATTACCGAATTGACACAAAAAGTTGATTTCCTCAACTATAAAGGAACGTTCTGCGTTTCAAATACAAAAGTAATAAACGCTTGTTTTGTACCAAAAAACCATTAACAAGGCTGTGAGGGTAAGCAGACAATACGAGCTGATCTTCGCCATTTAGGAAGTCATTCTGAAACAAGGCCGCTTCGAAAACGAAAGAAAGCTATTTCACAGAAAACTTATGTCTAGATGTTAAGGAAGTTTCTAAAAGTAGATAGACTTTTTAATGTCCTCACAAAATTTAGTTCTTTTCTGCCGTTGCTCATGGCTAAGTATACTTCAGTGCGATTCAGTCCTGCGTTGTCTTTTTAGGGTACCCAAAAGTTACATTTTAAACCCTATTACTAAGACCGTCTGTCACCAGGTTGTATCTCACGAATCGATATCGCTAGACAGCAGAAATTTTCACAGATAATGTATTTCTGTTGCCGCTGTAACAACAAATACTATGAGTAAAATAGATTGAAGATTACACACATATGCGCAGTCACAGTCACAGCGGACGTAATAGTATTCGTTCTTTCTTTTCACACTAGTATCTTTTACTAAAAAACCGTTACTATGTATTTATATATAATATTTATGAAACTGTTCCTAGATTTGTAAATTAAGAAATGTATATTTTTGACTTTCGATTCGATAGAAGCGCTCGCCGCCTAAGTAGCTGGAGGTCCGCTGGTGGTGTTCTTTTGGCGTTCTGAAATCAATTTTCTTCTTTCTTTCTTTATGTATTTCTTTCTTTGTTTGTTTGTTTCTTTCTTTATCTTTACGAAATTTACTAAACAGCATAAATGCAGTACTTAGCGCGGTATTACATTAAGTGAATGAGATTAGAGTTAGTGTGGCTTATAATGTCTTAGTACATAATCGTGGTTTTAACTGCAAGGTCAGGTCGAATGGTGATTTACTTTCATTGTCTTTCATTGTAATGAAATCACCATTCCCCTGGCCATTGTATAAACAGATCTATACTGATATGTTTTATTACCCTATACCTATCACCCATATATTTATGGGTTTGATTACCCTAAGATGTAAGGCTTCGGTAAAAACCAATGCCAATCATGGAGTAGGATACGGGACCCCGGGACACCACCGGGATTGACGTTAAATGAAGATGATCGTTCATAGAAAACCTATGAACGATCATATTCAAATATCATCTTTTATTCAAAGTTATGTTCGTGCTTCTTGGATGCAGTCCCAATTTCTGCTAACTTTACTAAATTTCCCAGGTACCATATGTGCATTTTATTAACAGGAAGAAACCTGTGGACAACTGGGTAATTATATTCGCCGAAGTGTGTCTATTGGCACTAGATCTAGCCAGTAGTTTTAGTGAGCCTGAGAAAATCCTCCGTCCTTATGGTTGAATGGTTCTCCTAGCCGTGCTGTCAGTGGAAGATTAAGGGCTTGTCCTGCTTTGTCTTCTACTGACGGCACAGAAACTCTGTATTTACAGGGTTGGCAGCGCGACTGTGACTCCTCTGGTGTTACAAACGTCTATAGGCCACGGTAACCACTTTCCATCAGGTGGGCCGTAAGCTTGTCTGCCATCTAAGTGGTATAAAAAAAAGGTGCAAAATGTTTCTGTTGATCCTGTTCACAATAAGTAGGCATATAGGAAGGTGCTTAAAAAGATTCTGGTTAATTACATTCTATCTAGGAAAATACATTGCAAATCGGTACTGTCGGTAATATAATATGTATTAACTCTACTTAAAGAGATCCATGGTGATCATAATATAAAACATCATGTAAACGATACTTAGGTATTACGATTCTTGAAGAATACCCACGTCATTTACGATTCTATAAAATTAAATTTACATACAACTATTAAACAACAGCGCGATTACACTAATTGATTCATTCATTGACTTTTTATTACTCTATCAACTATGTGAAGTTAAATGCTTAGATAATGATTCATTGTTTAGCGAGTAGCTGCCGTAAATGAGACATTCATATATAATACTCACGCCTTTTGCTCTTCAGGGTAGGCAGAGACTGTAGCCCGCCATCTGCTTCTATCCTTACATACTTCACGAGAAGCTTTCTGTCAGTCAATCTTCAATCTACAGGCTAAAATTTTTGACTTCTGCAAACCTACAGTACAGACGAAGACGGTACGGCAATGTATCTGTTGTTAGATTGATTGATCTAACATATTAACATTAATAAAATAAAAAATAAATAAAACGGAAGTTAAAATGCGTCGTGGAATTCCACCGCATCGCATGCGTCTTGTGGTAGCGTTCAAAGAAGACTAGCAGCATTGCCACGTTGTATGGCAATACTTATTCTCTGACCTAACAAAAGGCCAGCCTTCTGGTCACGAGAAGCGTTAATAACAATGCAATCTATCCACGTATACAGAACCAACGGAACATCAGTAAGATTAGGGTTATTGGCGGTGGTTATTGGGGTAGGTATGTGGGGATCCACAAAGATCTGATCAAGACCTCACCTGAAAGCCTTGCTGATCCGCGAATGAGGTATTGAATGTAATTTTTATTGCAGATAGCTGATACAGGTCACTTTTTACCACCGGATTACACCCTAGTTTCTTATCATAGGTTATAACCAAACGATTGGCCTTTTTGAAATATATATTTTTTTATACCACTTAGGTGGCAGACAAGCACACGGCCCACCTGATGGAAAGTGTTTATTGTGGCCTTTTTTTTTTTTTTTTACGTGCGCAAAATCCCCACGGATACCTCCCCACCGGAGCCGGTGGGAGAGGTTATGTCGGACTCGAACCGACTAAAACGCACGCCGCCTGCGGGTCGCTTTGGTTGCCGAAGGTGAGGTTGACAGGCATATCCCTCGCACCCCGGCCGACCCAGGGCCATCTCTCACGATCTGGCCCTCTTCTCTCGGGTGTGTGGGGACTACAGAGTCCCCAACTCGTTCCCGGTAAACGGGGAGGTGCGCCAGGCGCGCCGCCGCCGCGGCCTGCTTCTGCTAGGGTGACAGGCGGCTCCACCTGTCACCCCCAGGCCGGCGCTCATGGGGGGCGGAGGTCGTTCATCGTGTTTATTGTGGCCTATGGACGTGTGCAAAATCGAGAAAGTCACACTCGCGCTGCCAGCCCTGTAAGCACAGAAACTCTCAAAGTTTCTGTGCCATCAGTGTAAAAGACAAAGCAGGACAAGCTTTTGGTCTTTCCACTGACAGCACGAAAACTCTGCAGTGAGCCTATAATATATCGTTTGCATACAAAACCTGTACTAGTTTACACTCTAAAGCTATTTTTGAAGATCGAATAATTCGTACGAAGCCGGGGTGTGTTTCTAGAGTTAGATTAACAAAGATTAGACGAGATTACTTTTATGGATACTTAGTGGTTTTAAAGCCGCAGTTTATTTCATAATTATTATTGTATGGTGCAATAACTTACATACATATTTGGTATTCTTGTTTGTAGGAAATTGAACGAGATTAATAGAAGGTTATGATAATTAGAACGAACCGTTTGGCCAAGATTATAATTGTTCTCTCACGCCATCATATGAAAAAAATTTGAAAAATACTCGCGTTTTTTAGACTCTACTCATGGTTACACAATACCGTATTCTCAATTTTCGGGGGGAATCGGTAAAAGCGGGAATCGACAATAATGTTCAAAGTTTGCACTTTGGAGACTGGGGTCCGCTTATTATATATGATTTTGAATATGCTTTTTGAATTTTACGAGAGTGACTCTTGTGTGTGATCTTTACCATTCACAAGGTTAATTGCCATCTGACATTTCAACCCTAAGAAGAAATCGTGCGCCTCGTACACTTCTGCCCCAAAGGTTACGTCTTTGACTACATAATCAATTAAGTTTATATGAACCACTAAAATCTTTGAGACCCAACTTCCTTGAAAACCTACAGATAAACGGATGAGGTCTACCTCTGGAGGGTCTGACAGCAGTGGGAATCTTCAAGTCACAAGTGAATAGGTTGCTTGAAGATAAACGTTCAATCATCAAACACCAATGAGCAAGTTTAGTGAGAGAGTGGTCAAACACTCGACTGTCAACATTAAAAAAGACACTGGATGACCTCTGACTCTGTAGTAGAACACCGAATCGTCACACGAAACAGGTTGTCGCTATAAAAGGAGTTTCTGGTTAGGGGCCGGTTTAGACAAAAAACATAACATAACATAAACTCACGTCGATATCCCCGAAGGGGTAGGCAGAGGTGCTAGCACCCACATTTCGCCAGTTTATGTTTAGGTCCCAATGTAATAGGTGGCGAGCCTATTGCCATTAACCGGGCACTTATAAACCTGCGATATATACACACATAACTTCGAAAAGCATCGAAAAGTCATTGGTGTGTGCCATGGTATGACAAAAAAATAACACTGAAATTCAATGGTTTATACGGTAGTTTAGTGGCTAAGGAGTTGGCCGAGAGGTCCTGGACTTGAACCTTGACCATACACTACCGAGATGAACCCACTAATTAGCAAATAATTTAGGTTAGCGGTTACTTGTACGTACTCTAAAAAAATCTAACTAGAGAATTTACCCCATCTCGTTAGAACTTCACAAATAAGAGTAATGAGCACAAAGCAAACCCAGACTCAGAACAACTAATTATCTGTGAACCAATGTTTGCCCCATATGCTCACACCAACAAATCAAACCAATATTGGTTCCAAGTGTCCCAACACATCGGAATTACTTACGTCACGGGTCAATGCACACTTATTAGATAGTTTAACCCCAAAACTGAGTGTGAGTGATTTATTGAACGCCAAATAAATAGGGTATATACTATTTTGCTGAATAACAGTAAAATAATCGATCTGACGCTAAAATGTTGTCTCAAGCGCCGTCGACGATTTCTTCGTGCTTCACCAAGGTAACCTAACATCAAATATCGCCTGAAGAATAATTTCTAATCTATGTCCATCTACATCGGGGCAGTCGGCGTGATATTCTGTGGAGGATAACCGATATGTTCGGCGGCAGATATACCATATTTACCGACAGATTATATTTACCATTTTAGGTACCAACAGTTGATGATAATCTATACTAATAATATTATAAAGCTGCAGAGTTTGTTTGTTTGTTTGTTTGAACGCGCTAATCTCTGGAACTACTGGTCCGATTTGAATATTAGTAATTTCGGTTCTAATTTTCTTTGAAAAAAAAAAGAAGAAAATACTCATTTTAAAGACTATAACTAATATAGACTAATAACAAGACCTGTTTGTTAGCCTAGTTTATTTGTTTAGCTTGTGTTTTAAAACAATTGCTATAAGATTGTTTAACGAATGGAATATAGATGTATCAAACTAACAGAAGACGCTAACAGAAAGTCGGTGGTACCGTGTGTACCATTTGGAGCCACTTTTTGGCTCCCACATAACTCAAAACCTATTTAATTTACCTTAATTTAATAATGTTTAACATCAGGCAGATATATACAGCCCAGACTCAGTCTCAGATGCGTGGTTTGAGTCAACAATAGTGCCCGTAAGATGCAATAGGCTCACCCCCGTATTATTTGGGACCGAATTCAATGATATATATGTATTAATAGGGGTAAAACCATTTATTATGCAACTTCAATCCATAGTGAACAATCTCTCATAAATAAAAATAATAATAATTAAAAGTTCATAACGCACTGCATGCTTAGGACGCACTTGAACAATTTTTTTTTATTTTTCTAACTTTATAAATATTTATAAAAGATTATATCCATATATTATTTGTTTCTAAACTTTAATTGCTACCTTTATGAGTACTAAACTTTTAATATGTAATGTTTATAAGAGACGTTGTATAACATAATTGCTTGTTTATAAATAGGAAAATATCATCGTTGAAATAATAGTCAGTATCAAAATAATCGGGATATTTACCATGTTGAGTGTTGAATGGCCGAAATATCGGCAACTGGAATTCATTACCAGCACATGTGTTTCCTTCTTCCTACAGTCCAGGGGCCTTTTAGCGGGGCGTGAAAAAGCATCTGATGAGGCCGCTAAGCCGAGTGCCACCATTGTAACACTTAGTGTCTGTAATGGTGACCCTCTTTCCTGAGACTTTGCCTTTAGCTTACCATCAGGCGAGGTGAAGTCAAGTTGGCGTGTCCTATATAAAAAAAAAACTCGAAACATGCAACATGGTAAATATCCCAAATTATTTTGATACTGAAATATACCGTAGTAGAAATATATTGAAGTAACCACGGTAGTCTAGTGGTATGGGTAATGGACTGCTGAGTCGAGGTCTCGGGTTCGAATAATTAATTATGGGCTGTATGGGGTGACCTTATTTTACTCCAACGGGAACCAACAGTTAGGTACTTAGCTAAACTGAAATTAAATAAACTAATGATAATAAATCGGTTAAAATACGAAAAAAAATTGAATCAGCTCAGGCGGGATTCGAACCCGCTATATCTTTCTTGATGGAATGGAGAGTGATTACCGTGGTACTACTCGTACCATTCACAAAAGCAAGGCTTTACCACCTACAAAATATAGCTACTACCACTTTCTGTTAATCTGCATTTTAGGCGTAAAACATGTTCTATTAGGGTTCCTTACCTTCAAAGAAAATAAAACCGGCCAAGTGCGAGTCAGACTTGCGCATGAAAGGTACCGTACCATTATGTATACAACGTTAGCACCTCTTATTATGATATTCTATTTTTTGCCTTTGTTATTAAACATTCATACATACCTACATATAATTACGCCTTTATCTTTAGGCCTTTATCTCCACCCACTCACACACACACAGAGAGACAGACAGATAGTGAAGTCTTAGTAAAAAGGTTCGGTTGTCACTCTTTGGCATTCGGAAACCTGAAAACGGAATATATTATATATAATATTATAATA
This sequence comes from Eilema griseolum, assembly GCA_963662185.1. Lineage (NCBI taxonomy): Eukaryota > Metazoa > Arthropoda > Insecta > Lepidoptera > Erebidae > Eilema > Eilema griseolum. Next base: position 4,941,503 of record OY759232.1, read on the forward strand.
AATCATTTATTTGCCAAAGGTATATAAAGATGTTAGGTAGTACATTTAAATAGGAAATAAGTTCTCTTCATCCCACCTAATTGGCATGCAAACATTTCTTAATTTATGAATGGTAGGTAGTATGAATGATAGTCAACTTGTACAGTGATCATTACTTGTAACAATTAAACAATAAAATTATTAAAACATACGGAATGTCAACTATGTCTGCAAGATGTGCACAACATTAGGTAAAATGTCAGATTCAGAAAATAAATAAATGTCAAAGGAAAATTACTATCATACTCGCTAATAACAAAATAACATCAACAACACAATTAATAATATAAATTCATGTCAATTATCAATAAAATCAAAACCTACTCAATAGGTACAATTAAAATTGTTAAAATATACAGAATGTCAAACATGTCCACGAGATGTACAGAGTATTAAATGTCAGAATAAGAAAGTATATTAATAACAAAACAATTACAATTCAATGTCAAGTCAATATGAAATGTTAATATTCTTCGAGAAATTCACTTACTGTATAGTAGCATTTTTCTGACAACAACTCGTGTAAACGTTTCTTAAATAGATTCAAATTTATTTTTTTAATTTCTTGAGTTATCCTATTATATATGACTGGTGCCATGCAGTAGACACTTTTATGCAATAATGCGGTATTGGCTCTATATATGCGAAGGTTATTGCGAGTGATTTCCCGTCTGTTTCGTGTAACCGTAGCCGCCAGAGTCTCGATAAGTTCTGGATTACACTTCACGAAGGTAGCCATTTCAAAAATATATAGCGATGGTAACGTTAATATACCATGTTTAAGAAATCCTTATAAGGATCACTATTTCTTTGTCCGTCTGTCTGTTTGTCAAGACCTTTTCTAAACTAAAATACAGTGGTGTTACGGAACCATTAGTGCTGGAGAACGACTCGTACCTAACCAGTTTTTTTCTTTATAACGTTTTGTAACTTATAAATATGTATGGATACATACAAAGATGTTACACAACGGTCAGAGGTGCGTAACCGTGACAAAAAAACCAGAGGTGCGTGACCAGGGGTCGAACATTAACTAAGGGTGTGATAGTCCAATGATTACGCTAATTAGGTATCATGACATAACTATCACTTTTTTAAATGGGTCACTTAATAGGTGTTTTTTTTAAACCACTTAGGTGGCAGACAAGCACACGGCCCTCCTGATGGGAAGTGGTTACCGTGGCCTATGGACTCGTGCAACACCAGGAGCGTCACACTCGCGCTGCCGACCCTGAAGAAACCTCCTAATGCCCCTTTTGAAGAACCCCATATTGTAGGCGCATGGGAAGACCGCAGCAGGGAGTTCATTCCACAACTTGAGTGTGCGTGGGATGAAGTTTCTTTCATACCGCACAGTGCGTACCGTCTCAGGTTGCAATGTGTGGGGATGAACTCCCTGCCTACGGCGAGCGGTGCGATGATAGAATGTTGCTGTGGGCATCATGTCAAACAATTCATCTGAGCACAAACAAAAGGTAGGACACGACGCTATTTCCGTCTAATTGAGCAGTCCGACTAGGAAAGTACCTCCACCCTACAGAATACTGTGGCCATAATAACCTGTGTTCCTGAGCGGTGAGTAGACTAGCCAGAGGTCACGGGAAGACCAAAAGCTTGTCCTGCTTTGTCTTTTACACTGTCAGTACACAAACTCTAGTGCTTACAGGGTTGGCATCGCGATTGTGACTCCCTTGGTGTTGCACACGTCCATAGACCACGGTAACCACTTTCCATTAGGTGGGTCGTGTGCTTGTCTGCCAACCAAGTGGCATAAAAAAAGGCTCAGGAATGAGGGTCACCATTATGAATGCCAGTATTGCTACAATGGAGGCCTTAAACTTGACGGCCTTATCATATGCCTTTCAAAACCCTACTTAAAGGATCCTGGACAGTAGGAAGAAGGGAACACGTGTGTTAGTAAAGAATTCAAAGTGTCCTTTTAAACAATATTAGAACCGAAATCTCTAATATTCCCTCTAACCCCTCCAGCTAAGCTAAATTAGGAGTAGGTACACGTCGGTAGTGTATTAACCAGGATTTAAACCCGGCACCTCTCAGAAACTCTCCTTAACCACTAAACTAGTAGGTTTTCCCAAGCGCCTACAATATGGGGTTCTTCAAGAGGGGCATCAGAAGGTTTCTTCATGGTCGGCAGCGCGAGTGTGACACCCCTGGTGTTGCATACGTCCATAGGCCACGGTAACCGCTTCCCATCAGGTGGGCCGGGTGCTGCCAACTAAGTGGTATAAAAAAAAAGCTACCGACGCTGTCGCAAAGAAAATTATGATACAATACCTCTTGATTTATTTTATTTTTAAAGTTTATGCACAGTGAATTGTACAAAGGCGGACTTAATGCCGAAGGAATTATCTGACAGTCTACCTTAGGTTGATGCAGAGATGCATTCAGGTACCTACGTGCAGGCAGAAGAATGAACAGTAGGAAAACACTTTGTCCTGGAACTTAAGTTAATATTGCAGTACTCGTGGAACTTAAGTTAATATTGCAGTACTCGTGGAACTTAAGTTTATATTGCAGTACTCGTGGAACTTAAGTTAATATTGCAGTACTCGTGGAACTTAAGTTAATATTGCAGTACTCGTGGAACTTAAGTTAATATTGCAGTACTCGTGGAACTTCAGTTCATATTGCAGTACTCGTGAAACTTAAGTTAAAATTGAAGCGAAAGGTCCCGGGATCGAATCATGGCCATTACACTTCCGACGTGAACCAACTCTTAACACAAGTAATTTAGCATAGCTGAAGGGATTAGAGGAATTATTAGCAATATAATTTTCTTTAAAAAAGTAATATCAATCTTGATGAAGATAAAGGTGCATTACCACTAGCAAGGCTAAAAGATGTGTATAAGTGTGAATTGATATATTACCGGCGTATGTACCATCAATTGACATTAATTCACGGGAGACCTTTAGAACACGTGCGGCTAATAATTGTCAATCACTAGATTGCTGGGTGCATCTTATGCTGAAGAACTCAATTCGCAATGCAGAGACCGCATCCTGTTCGATTCAATCGAATCAATTATGTATTCTCCTCGCCTGATGTCTCAAGAATGAGGATCATCCTTATATATATATCAATAATACACTATCACATTATTTTAACGGCCTCATCACATGACTGTTTACTAATTTATTTTTAATTGTATTTTTCTCGTCACAATTTTTTAATAGACAATATTATTGCAGCAGCTAATGATAGTCATTTAAACGATTGATATCTGTCACATAACTATTAAAATAATTATTTATGAGCCTCGTTTTTATATAGCACTAGTTTTTGCCCGCGGCTCCGCCTGCGTAGATGTCGGTTATCGCGACAAAACATAGCCTATGTCCTTTCCCAAGATCTAATCTACCCCTGTACCAAATTTCAGCAAAATCGGTTCAGTGGTTTAGGCGTGAAAGTGTAACAGACAGACAGACAGACAGAGTTACTTTCACATTTATAATATTAGTAAGGATGAAAAGTTTTACGGCAGCCGCGGCAAGAAGGACAATCTGTCTAAACCAACCCTCGCCTCGCTACCTCATCAGTAGACATGAACCTTAAGAAAATTTTGAGATAGTAAGATTATACCTACATACATAAACTCACGCCTATATCTCCGAAGGGATAGGCAGAAGTGCTAGCACCCACATTTCGCCAGTTTATGTTTAGGTCCCAATGTAATAGGTGGCGAGCCTATTGCCATTAACCGGGCACTTATAAATATCTGCGATAAATACACACAATCTTCGAAATGCTGCTCGAATTATCTCAAAATTACATATTCAATATTAATATTACAAGTTACGGGGTAAGGTAGTATACGGGGACGCTACTTGTGTCAGCGCTGTAGCTACTAACCACCTTAATCGTACCATTAACTGCCCGTTGGCCGCCACGGATGACGTCGGCTCGAGGAAGAGACTCAAGTACGCCAAGTTAGAGCAGCATTACCATTTCGCACCAGTAGCGGTGGAGACCTTGGGGAGCTGGGGCAAAGAGGCCAAAAGCCTTGTAAGGGCAATTGGGCTGAGGCTTATAGAGGCTACTGGTGACTCTCGTAATCCAGCGTGGAAACTCAGCAAGTTTGATAAGCACCTTTGCACCTGAAGCGATCAGGGGCTGGTTATTCGATTAATATTGACATATTTTTAATTAGTGCCGCTGCGGAAGACGCCGGCTCAAGGAAGAGGCTTAAGTACGCCGATTTGGAACCGCTGTACCAGTTCGTGCCAATAGCGGTGGACACTCTGGGGAGTTGGGGCAAGGGCAAGGAAGCTAAAAGTCTTACTAAAGAAATCGGACAGAGGCTCATCGAGGCGACCGGTGACACTCGTTCCGGGTCGTTCCTGGTCGAAAGGCTGTCCATCGCCATCCAACGTGGCGACGCAGCAAGTGTTATGGGCACTTTTGCACCGGGAGCGATCAGGGGCGGGTTATTTGATTAGTACATGGACTAAGCATTGCTTGTTGTACCATTTTGACATGTTGTATTAATTTGACGAATAATTAGTGGTAAGGTGATATGAATTAAACAATTTATGGAATTTTATAGCTGGATTATAAACCCGAAACAAGTGTTGCAAAATTGTATTAAACTTGTATATAATGTTGATTGCGTACAACATTCGCGTTTTCTGATATATATGTTACATGCGAATGAAGCATACTAGAACCAGTTTCTAGGAAAAAAATACAAGGACGTCTTCACAAGTTGATGTTCGTTTGTTAGTTGAATACATACGTCTGCATGTTTTTCTAGTCGTGAATTTGGCTAGCCGACGAGGTGGGACACAAATTCAACGGCCTCTGTGGCGTAGCGGTAGAAAGTTCGACTACATCGCAGGAGGCGAGGGTTCTATTCCCGCTCAGTGCAGATATTTGTATGCATGAATATGTATATTTACATGGTGTTTCTATGCATGATATATATGTATATAAATGATTTATTTCTCACCAACATCCAAGAAATTACAATATTTAGACATTCACGTTTAGGGTACACAGAATTCGGTTGTGGATCGCTGGTGCTATCGCGGTAGCCTAGTGGTATGGGTAATGGACTGCTTCGATCCCAGGTTTTACCATGGCACACACCAATGACTTTTTGATACTTTTCGAAGTTATGTGTGTATTTATCGCAGGTTTATAAGTGCCCGGTTAATGGCAATAGGCTCGCCACCTATTACATTGGGACCTAAACATAAACAGTTGAAATGTGGGTGCTGGCACCTCTGTCTACCCCTTTGGTGATATAGGCGTGAGTTTATGTTATGTTATGTATGTATTTACAAATTTCCATCCGCATTCTAGATTCCATAACACAAGCTAGTTAAGCTATGCTTACATTGGTCTAGATATTATGTGCAATGTTGTGCAATATTTATTATTTATTAAATTTAAATTTTTTGGTGACCCTTTGCGACCGTCAGATTCAAATAAGGACAATTTGAAGGCACTTTCACTGACGTCATCATCATCTTTGGAGCCTTTCTCCAATTCAATTGGTGTATTCTTTCAGTCTCACTACAAAATGGCCGAGCTTCCTTCCATATTTAACGTGAACTCTGTTATCTGATTTCCATAGATTATAGTAACATCGAAAATGTTTATTAAGAATAAAAAGTTTATATTATTTTTATTTAGGTAGTGCACATTAATATGGTTAGGTGATAAAAATACCAAAAAAAGATGCCATGATATATGGTGGTTTGACTTATTCGTAAATATGTAATTATACCTACATCCTGCTTAGAGGAGCTGGAATTGTAACGGGAGTAGTATTTAGTATTAATATTAGTATTTAGTAGAGTTATTTTTAACTCAGAATTTATCTATGGGGTCGTTCAAGTATTACATAAGCAGATTTATTACAATTATTTAATCCCTCCTCCCCCTTGTCGGCAAAAGTAAGCAAACCTCTAACCCCTCCAGCCCTCCCCCTTCCCCTCCCCCATACTTACGTAAACGTTGGCACCTATATACATATTCCTTTTCATGTTTGTTTCTTTAACATACTATATTATGTGTGCAAAAGTAAAAAACTACTGCTTACGTAATTATTAGAATAGAATAGAATAGAACAGAACAGAACAGAACAGAACAGAACAGAACAGACAACATTGTGATAAGGATGTTACAAATTGTGTCTTATGACTAGGTACATCATGTTCTGCCTAAATTGGGCATGCAAATTTTCCTTATTATCTATACACTTTGGCGTACAAAATGGTACGAAGTCAAAAGGAAGCTTGTACATTTTATACCACCTAATCACATATTTATCTATAGGTACTCTTTACTTGTTATGAATAAAAACTCTGTAACCCCACTGTAGATCCCCACCCCATTTCATCGAAAATAAGCAATGCACCCTCTCACAACCGAATACTTAAAATACCCCTATCACAACGAAATTCATTAAGTAAAACGGGATACTCGTGACTTGGTAAAATTAATTCATTAGTAAGTAAATACGTAAATAAACTTAATAATCTGTAGGTACATAATATACACGGAAGTTATCGAAATTATAAATTAAAATATAAATAAAAAAGAACATATATCTAAATAATCCTGCAGGTTCAGGCGTCAAAGAATTCCTCCCCATCGATGTCAACCGGGCATGTTTTTATACATAATCTGTTATATCTACACTAATCTACACCAATATTATAAAGAGGAAAGATTTGTACCCATTTTTGTATGTTTGTATGTTTGTAATGAATAGGCTCAAAAAGTACTGGGCCGATTTAAAAAATTCTTTCACCAATAGAATGCTACATTCTTCGTGAGTAACATAGGCTACTTTTTATCCCGATATTCCCACGGGATCAGGATTTACGCGGGTGAAATTATGTATAAAAACACTTACCCATTCCGTGAGGTTATTAGACCTTCAGAATGGGGAGATCCTGATAATTAGATTAATGAAAACGAATCACTTATATCGATTAGAATATAGGATATAAAAAATTCAATTGATTCCATCGGGATTCGATACCGCGATCTTTCCCCTATAGGAGGATCGCTCTGACCACTAAACCACAGAACCTTCGCCTGATAACATCTAAATTCTTTTATACATAATTATATCCGTCTAACAAATCGCTTATAATTTGATTCGTTTACATCAAATTCTGAATGTTATCGTGAGTTTTGATTCGTGAGTATCCAAGTTTGTTTGATCACCAGAATGGCAAAACAAGATAAAATTTGATTCCTCAATACATGTATGGTAAATAGATACGTGTCATCTTTCCGTGTGGTCGGTGTTATATTAGTGTATCACCTAAGATGGGCCTCGCCTTGAAACAAGTAACGTTTACAGTTGACATAACCAAAAAGACACGACGTTTATTGCAATTTGTACAACAGAATTGCAGTTTCCGTGTCTCCCTATTTTGTATAGAATAATATATTCACACTTCACAGATATATGTTCGATGGGTAGGTAGAGTATTTAAATAGATTAATATAGGAAAAATTTAATCGGTTCAGACGTGTTCCGATAGTTCGTACAAGTTTTTGAGGAGGTAGGACACAGCGGTATTTCCGCCCAATTGAGCAATCCGACTGGAGAAGTACCTCCGCCCTACAGAATACCGCGGTTATAATAACTTCGTGTTGTGTTCCCGGCGGTGAGTAGGGTAGCCAGAGCTCAGTGGAGAGTTTTTGTGCTGTCAGTGGGATGACCAAAGGCTTGTCCTGCTTTGTCCTCTACACTGACGGCACAAAATCTCTGTTCTAACAGGGTCGGCAGCACGGATGTGACTCCACTGGTGTCACACACGTTCATAGGTCGTTGTAACCACTTTCCATCAGGTGGGCCGTGTGCTTGCTTAACACCTAAGTTGTATAAAAAAAAAGTATCAGCAGATGGCTCCCATCGTCACCGAAAGACGGATATATTGGAAGACCGAACCTCACCTGAAGCCATCCAGGGTTTCAGGTGAAGTTCAGTGGCTTAGCGGTGAGAAAATCCCACCGGTAAGGGTGGGATTGTGAACCGATTAAATGTTTCCTATCTTCGATCAGGTGCGATCGTAAGGTCCACTCCTTAACCACGAAGCTACCGAAAGGGGTATTTTTTATACAACTTAGGTGACAGACCAGCACACGACCCACCTGATGGAAAGTGGTTACTGTGACCTATGAACGAGTGCAACACTAGAGGAGTCTCGTACTACCAACCATTAAATAACAGAGTGTTTCTGTGCCGTCAGTGCAGAAGAAACAATCAGTATAAGCTTCTTCGCAGTGACAGTACAAAAAGTCTCCAGTGAGCTCTGGCTACCCTACTCACCGCCGGGAACACAACACGAGGTTTATTATAGCCGTGGTATTCTGTAGGGTACTTCCCCAGTCGGACTGCTCAATTGGGACAGGAATACTATTAAACCTATATATAATTAAACCTATCTACCTCCTGCTAAAGCTTGTAGATGGAGGTGTCATTTACATTCACATTTCGTCAATTACTTACATCGTTATATTCTTGATATCAATAGGAATTAAGAATGAGTCATTTTATAAGTAGGTTAATGATTTCATAATTCAAATCACTTTGAAATTGTTAATTAATGGATTAAAACATAATTTTAATCTTTCGTGTGAATGATTCACTTTGTGTTGACTTATTGAGGTATACAATTTTGCCATCTCCAAATAGATGGATAAAACGTAGCAACTACGAAGCCTGGATTCCACAGTGCAAGCTTTAAAAATCCTAATGTACGCTAGGTTGATGATGATCAATTTAATCATGCAAAATAATTGGACACGTCAACCTCAACTAATTTGATGGTAAAGTTACAAGAAGGTAACCGTTATAGACATCAACAATATTAGAATGGTGGCCCTCAGCATAACGGCCTAATAGGATCTTATTACACGACCTGATATTAAGACTCTGGTCGGTAGGAAAAAGGAAGCACGTGTGCTGTAAAGAATTCCAAGCATATACTTATAGTTAATTTATTGGACTTGCTATCAAGAGAAGACAATGCTGAGAAACACAAACAACTTTGTTAAGTTCGAAAGGTTAACAATAATAACAGATAACAATGTGTGACTCATGATACCTATTTGTAGTCCTATTTCCCATCTTCTGTAACGTAGAGGATAGTCAGCGTCAAAACTAAATCGATAGTTCATATTTAAAAATTACAATCCGATGACCGTATTCTAGAACGGCACTCAAAATGAATATTGTGTGAACATGTTTCCAGCTTCTAATGGCATTACTATGTATTGTGTAATTTCCTGTATGTGTGACCACGTAGCACTAAATAAATGTTTCTTTCTTTCTTTCGCCGCGTGGTTCCCGGCAAAGTAGAATTTGGACCACCCCATCTCTTCCCATGTGGTGTCGTACAAAGCGACTAAGGGATAGGGCTGTTTAACATTGAACAGATATATACAGCCCAGACTCAGCCTCTGATGCATGACTCGAGTCAACAATAGTGCCCGAAATACGGCAATAGGCTCACCCCCTATTACGTGGGACCGAATACAAATATTGGTGAAATGTGGGTGATAATTCACCTCTGCCTAACCCTCCGGGGATAAAGGCGTGATTATATGTATGTATGTATGTACGAATTGACAGATTTGACAGATGTCTATACAATCTATCAGGTACATCGTGATTCAAGTAAGTGTCATTCTAGAATAAGGGCCTAATGTTCTTATTCTAAAACGACACTGTCCGAATTCTCGATTTATCTGAGTACAGATCGACAAATTGGACAGACTGTCTATGCAATCTGTTCTCAAGTAAATCTAGATTCAGAACTGAGTACCATTCTGGAATACGAGCCTAAAAATTTGATCAAATCCTATATCTCCTTTGCTTTGGCAGCTGGACAAAGTGCTTGACCTTTACAATTGGGTATTTCCCGCTCGTAAATACTCCATCGTTAGCACTATTAACGAATGGGAAACTATAGCTCTACTCACTACCAATGTTTAGTATCTAATAGGTCCATATTGATGAATTAATGAAACCAATAATTCAAGATAATCAATTGAATAAATTTCTATCAATAGAGAAGGGAATGGTTTACGGCAGAGTAGAATTAGGGCCACCCCATCTCTTCTCATGTGGTGTCGAAGGGATAGGGCTGTTTAACATCAGACAGATAGGTATATATAGCACAGACTCAGCCTCAGATGCATGGTTTGAGTCAACAATAGTACCCGTAATACGGCAATAGGCTCACCCCCTATTACGTGGGACCGAATACAATTATTGGTGAAATGTGGGTGTTAATTCACCTCTGCCTAACCCTCTAGGGATAAAGGTATGATTATATGTATGTATATGTATGAAGCAATATCATGGTATGGGCATAATGAGAAGAAATGAAAGTAATCTGGTTAAAAATGTTCAAAGTATGTTTTCTTTTCAATTCAATTTATTTATTTGTGGATCATAGGTTTGTGTACAGTTCTTATTGTAGGTTACATTAAAGTGTGAAGGGGTTTTAGGAGCAGAGATATTTTTAAGAAACGAGGGAAGAAATCCATGTAAGAGGAAATGACAATGAAAAATGTGATTAAGAAGATGACATCTGATAGAAAAATATGGAGAAGAATGTCATATTGCCCCAACACTAAATTATTGGGACAATATAGAGTTTCGTGTCGTCTCCAAAAGTCGAAGTCAAAAATCATTTATTCTGCATAGACTATTAAATGGGAACTTTCAAAACGTCAATATAAAATTAAATATGAAAGACTAGTTTAGCAAATGGACCATCGGTTCGAAACGCGGCCTCGACCTAAGAAGACCTCGGCAAGAAACTCAGCGGGCATTTTTTTTCTGGTCTATTTACAAACATTTACTAAGTATATTTAGTCCTTGAGTAGTATAGTTGAGCGAACAACTCATTTCCAAGCTTGTTTATCATCTATGTATTTTTACATACATACATATAAACACGTCTTTAAACCCGGAGGATTAGGCAGAGGTGAATTAACACCCACATTTCACCAATCATTGAATTCAGTCCCACGTAATAGGGGGTGAGCCTATTGCCGTATTCCGGGCACTATTGTTGACTCAAGCCTTGTATCTGTGCCTGAGTCTGAGCTGTATATATCTATCTGATGTTAAACAGCCCTATCCCTTAGTCGCCTTGTACGACACCGCGTGGGAGGAGATGGGGTGGTCCAAATTCTACTCTTCCGGGATACCACGCGGCGTATTTTTGTATTTTACATTTCACAAGTATTTTTGTATTTTATTATGGCCTTACTGACACAATTTACTCTTTACTACATTTTTAAATTTATTCACAGGTAAATCCCTTCACTAAAGTAGTCAAGTTTAAGTTGCTTAAATATATTAATAATCGTATTAAATTACTCCAAATCTTCTCAATCGCGTGATCACCCAGCAATCATTCACCAAAAATTGTAGAAATCTGTTATTCGCAAGACATCGAGATGCTTATAATGTTATGCTTATGTGTCGTTTGACTGGTCCTATGACTGTTATTTAAATGCTAAACTAACACGCGAATCATGTCTAGCCAATATTGTACATATTTGCATTAAAATATCGCAAGAATGTTTGTCAATTTAATCGATAAGTACATCGTTATTAATAGATGATTGTGAAATTTTGGCAACGTTTGATATTAATATTCAAAGAAAAGGATATGGTGAAACGAGACTTTTTAAATAGATAGCCAATAAACATGATGAGATTTATAAATTGTACCTGTAATTTTCGAAAAATTTACAGTTTAATGTTAGAAAATACCTTGTACCTGAAGGGCTAGAGATCTTTCAGCAACAAATTTCTATGACTAAAAATGAGTTACACATTATAGCATTCTTTAGTCTCCTGAGTATATTGCAACACATGTATTGTGTTGCATTAGCAAGCTTCTACTCGTAACAAAAGAACAGAAAATGAGAAACAAATGACCCTTGAAATCAACATTATTAACTAAGCATTTAGTTCCAATTGCATCCAATACTTTAACTTTTTCTTCTTAGAGTCATCATTAACCCTTATACCGAAGTATGTCATATTATATTATCAGACCGATCCAATCCATCACCATTAATATATTAGTATTGTATTTTTTGTGGCGTGGCGGTAGTGAACGCGACTGCTACGCAGGAGGCGCGGGTTCGATCCTCGCTCAGTGCAAATATTTGTATGCATGAATATGGGTATTTGCATTGGTCTGAGTGTTTCTATGTATAATATGTATGTATTTACAAAAAAAACAAAAGTATTTAAGTATGTTTATCCGTATTCTAGATTCCATAACACAAGCTAGTTAAACTATGCGTACCATGGGTCTAGATAGCGTTGTGTAGAATGTTGTAGAAATATTTATTTATTTATATTTATAACGATAGAATGCGACAAAACTAAGAACACTAATTTTTGTAATTTTAATTGTTAATTTATAAGTTTTTTTATACCACTTGGTTGGCAGACAAGCTCACGTACCACCTGATTGAAAGTGGTTACCGTGGCCTATGGACATTATGGAATTTCTGTGCCGTCAGTGTTAAAGACAAAGCAGGATAAGCTTTTGGTCTTCCCACCGACAGTACAAAAATTCTCCAGTGAGTTCTGGCTACCCTACTCACCGCCGGGAACACAACACGAGGTTATTATGGTCCCGGTATTCTGTAGGGCGGAGGTACATCCCCAGTCGAACTGCTCAATTGGACGGATATACCGTCGTCGTGTCCTAGTGTTTGATTTTAATCAAATCTGAAATTCAATGTGTTTCTACGCATGTGTCGATAAAGTATGAGATATCACTTATACGCTAACATGATTGCCCATGGAATTATGGTCTGTTTTGATTAGATCATCTATTAGAAGATATAAATCAAATGCTGTCATCTTTAATTCTGTTGCCACTTCGAACTTTGATTACACAAGTGTCAGGGTACTCACATGTAATGACACTACAGTAGTTTCTACTTGATTAGTCTGAATGAACCTGAATCTAAATATTAATAGTCTACTATATTATCTGTGGTCAATAGTTAGGACACGGCGGTATTTCCGCCCAATTGAGCAGTCCGACTGGGGAAGTACCTCCGCCCTACAGAGTACCGCGGCTTTAATAACTTCACGTTGTGTTCCCAGCGGTGAGTAGGGTAGCCAGAGCTCACTGGAGAATTTGTGCTGTCAGTGGGATGACTAAAGGCTTGTCCTGCTTTGTCCTCTACACTGACGGCACAGAGACTCTGTGCTTACAGGGTCGGCAGCGCGAGTATGGCTTCTCTTGTGTTACACACGTCCATAGGCCACGGTAACCACTTTCCATCAGGTGAGCCGTGCGCTTGTCTGCCACCTAAGTGGTATAAAAAAAAATATAAATATTAATAGTCTACTATATTATCTGTGGTCAATTTCCGCCGTGCCTATTTGAAGGAGGTAAATTACAACAATTCGAAAACACTTCTATTAGAAATATGAGAAACAAAAATCAGGAAAAATATTATAAAAATTCAGTTTAAATTAAACCATAATTTGCGTGGTAAACTATTGTTTGTAATGTCTACTGTACATATTGTTGCAATTTCACTTCCTGCAGAAACAAGCACGCCCCCTAGCGCGGGCGTTGGTATAGTGTTAAAGGGTGGCGGGGCGGTATTAGGTTGTCGAGGAAGAAAGAAAGGACTGCTCGGATTTCGATCGGTGTACTAGATTGCCATTATTTGTAATTATCCTGTATGTTGTGTCGTCTATGTTTGGATTCTGGACTTACACCGGGCTACACTCAAGGCACTTCAGTTTAATACTTTTAGGTTCGTATTCCAAAATCTCCAGAACTGAGGACAGATTATCATTGACAATATCTCAGTGAAAATCAAGATTTAGGATTATATATAGTTCAGAAATACTTTACTAGACTTGTCATTTACTGATTTTATTGCAAAGATGTCATTCAATATATTAATAAAGTTTACGTAAATAACGTAACGAATCCGGATACTGCTATTTTCTATCAACAATTTAATGTGTAGGTTGTCATGGATACCAGCGAACAAACAAAAGAAAACAAAGGCAAGACTACAGAATTCTATATCTTAAGAGAAAGGAATACAGTCGTAAATATAATGTTTCACCTTAACAAGGTCGTCGCTATTAATAATTGGCCACTAAAGCTGTTTTGCGTCAAATATAACTCGGCCAATTAGGAAGCTCAGCTATTTTGTAAAGAATGTCATTTGTTTTGTGACATTTATTTTGACAATATTATTTTATTTGTTGCAGGTATTGTAGCAGTTTTCATTCTAATAAGGTAAAATATTATCTTGTTTTAACTTGAAATCAAGTTAAAGATGCGTTTCAATAGAACTGTTATCTAGTTTAAAGAGTATTAAAAAATGCAATAACTTGACAGCTGATATCAGCTACTACCGCCTGTCACCCTGGCAGAAACAGGCCGCGCGCGCCTCCCTGTTTCCGGGGACGAGTTGGAGACTGTAGTCCCCACACCCGAGAAGAGGGCCAGACCGTAAGAGATGGCCCTGGGTCGGCTGGGGTGCGAGGGCAAGCCTCACCTTCGGCAACCATAAACGACTCACAGACCGGCGTGCGTTTTGGTCGGTTCGAGTCCGACATAACCTCTTCCACCGGCTCCTGTGTGTGTGTGTGTGTGTGTGTGTGTGTGGGGGGGGGGGGGGAGGTTATCCGTGGTGATTTTGCGCACGTAAAAAATAAGCAGATATCAGCTTCGTAACCACAATTTTCATTAGATTTAGAAGATGGAGTTTCAATTTATATCCATTCATAGAAATATTTGCATTTGTATCTAATTAGTAGATGGAATATTGCCAAGTTCAGGTTATGATTGTTTTATTTTAATTACAATGTTTTAATCAAAATAATTACTTTATTATCTTAGTAAATTAATTTAAATCTTGTACATTTATTACTTTTAATATGTTTTCTCGTAAATTTTCGTTTATCGTCGTAATTAACACTATTATATTGTTTTCTCACGGATCCTTGCTAGTCGAGTGCCATTATTCCATACTTTGGGTCTTTTTAACACGCACAAACTTTAAAAACAAGGTGACTCTTTACTGTCAAAATAATTACTTTAAGACTAACAAAGATCTTTTGCATATGCATTATCTATAATTATATGTATCTCAAAAGATTAATCTTGTAATCACCTAGATAAAGATTGGTGTACAATACAAACTAAGGTCCTAACACCTAAACCAGTAGTTAAAAATGATGACGAATCATAAACAGGAACTAATTTTACCTAAATGTGGGTCATTTTATCAGTAAGTGAAATCATAAGTAATGATGATGTGTCAGTTTCGTGTTTACATGACTATAAGTTGTTAGTGAATCAGCAGATAATACTGCTTAAGAATCTAGGTCACTTTCTAACTATATGGCACAGTGGAAACTAATTTCTTTTATCTTTACGCTAAACTAAAACTAAGCTAAGCTAATTGTTAGACTACCAGTTTGATATCAATCAATCAATTACCCTACCGCAGTCCATTGCTGGACATAGACCTCTATCAACGTCCGTCATTTCGTCCTATCCGACGCCTTCCGCATCCAGTCTGTCCTATCCACCTTTTTCAGGACGTCAGTCCACCTAGGGTGTCCTACCTTCCGTTTGCCTTCTCGCGGTCTCCACTCTAGGACTCGTTTGCTCCAACAGCTATCAGTCCTTCGATAGACACTGCCTCTTCAGCTTGCTTATTCTTGAGAGCTATGCGTCGGAACTTTAGCTCTCTGCTGGATGACCTCGTTTTGAATTCTATCCTTCAGAGAGACACCAAGCATAGCTCGCTCCATAGCCCGCTACGCGACTTTTAGGTTATGAACCAACCCCACCGTCAGTGTCCACGTCCAGTTTCATAACTGGACAAGAAATAACACGATTCCGAGAAAGAAACGAAATAAATTCTTCTCAAGAATTGCCGAGATATGAGGACGAAAGGGTTTACGTGCATTCCGATGCAAACCGTTACAAAAATCCAATCAACATCTTTGTTATACTGTGCAGTGATTCATTCTTTGTTGCATTTTGGAGACCGTTATTGAATAACGTATGAAGAAATTTCAAAAATGAATCATAAATGTGCTGTTTTTTTGTTTGATCTTTCAATTTGACTGCACACATCTTGAAGGTAAATTGAGGTGAAGGCCACCATTCCAAATGCTGTTTCCTATAACGTCCTTGATGACCTCTACTGATTCTTGTTCACCACAACAGGCTTTTTAGGTTGTAGGAAGAATGGAATACGTGTATTAGTAAAACATTTAATTTTTTTGCCTTACTACGGAGAAAGTAATTACCAAAACGCTTAGTTCGCGAGCACACTTTAAGATTTACCTCGTATTAAAATTTAGCTATCGGGATATTAATCCCGTATTGTTTGCAGTTACCGATAGCTCGAATAGTAATATGAGTGACCATGATAGTTTAAATATCGAGGGTAGGTATATCCTACAAAATACTTCAATAGATTTTTCAAAGAAGCTACTAAGACAGCTAAGACTAAAAATGGCCATTAGCGTCGTAAGAGCAAGAAGGCTGCAAAACTCGCCGTGACTCGTCAATCAGGTTCTGTGATCCAAAAATAGCTCTAGCAACCGCCATTAACGGTCTACACAACACGTATACATTTCTCCTTTCACTCACAATGCAATTTGTACCTTAAGAGGATGCAAGTAGAAATGATATTTCTACGTTAATTGTTAATTTAGTTTTGCTTTCAAAAATATGCCCGTAGTAGCTGATTTTAAGGTTGTGTAACGAATTAAATGAATCAAAATAAATTCGGTTTTAAATTTGATCGATATTGTTTAACTGCAATTGTCGATCTGTTCGAGAATTTTCTTAAAAAAGGACATGTCCAAAGTGTATGAAAACGATTACTTATCTATATTTATCAAAGTAGAAGAAGCGAAAGATGTATGACAGGGTCGTAGCAAGTGGAAATATGTCCTCTCAGTCTACCCTGTTGGAAAAGTTGAAATAATGATGAAAATATAAAATGAGTTATAGTAATTAAAGGAGTAAAACAGGCAGCGTTGTCTATTGCCGTCTTTCGGGCACTATTGTTGACTCGAGCCATGCATCTGAGGCGGATTCTGGGATAGGGTTGTTTTATATCTGTCTGATATTAAACAACCCTATCCCTTAGTAGCCTTGTACAACATCGCATGGGATGAGATCGGGTGGTCCAAATTCTACTCTGCCGGGAACCACGCAGTGGATGCTTATGTTGCTTCTTTTAATATGTTTACCATTGGTGTTTCTTAAATACCCTTTTTATATAATTTATAGATTGTCTATATAATAAAACTAAACACATAATTAATCGTATCGTTAGTTCTAAAAACATTATCGAAATTAATAAATGCCGTTTCTGTTACTAATTTAGAACAAAATTCTATAGTTATTTATAGAAATTCAATGTTCTCAAACATTCCACGTAACATCTGTTAATAAATGCTTCTATTATATACTTTTGGACCAGTTCTCTGCACGTTTTGCATATTATGACTTACCTGTTCTGTTTCAAAACTCACATCACATGTCAGAAGCAGTTTATAGCAGGTGACGATCACGGTAGCCGCGATAAACAAAACGTTGTTTTAATATTCCGCGAATGTTTAAAATAATGACGTCATAAACATACACAGGATAGTCCTGTTATGTAAATGTTGAAACATATTGTTAAGTTGCATTGTACAGTTCCCGGCTTTTTAATTGGCTCGATGAGAAAATCCGGTAAACAGAATGCGGGTAAGATCAGGTTGCTACAGATTTAAAGGATGCACACTGTTTTAGAAACGCCACAAACAGGATATATTTTATGAATCGGGTCAGCACTAAGTCCACATTTGAATTACA
Organism: Eilema griseolum; assembly: GCA_963662185.1. Taxonomy (NCBI): domain Eukaryota; kingdom Metazoa; phylum Arthropoda; class Insecta; order Lepidoptera; family Erebidae; genus Eilema; species Eilema griseolum. Next base: position 4,959,439 of record OY759232.1, read on the forward strand.
ATTATATTGTTATCTGTGCAAAAAGTTTACACATAACATCTCTTATGTAGGTTTTCCACCTGATGGAAAGTGGTTACCGTGACCTATGAACGTGTGCAACACTAGGGGAGTTACACCCGTGCTACCGACTCTATAAGAACAGAGAGTTTCCGTGCCGTCAGTGCAGAAGACACAATCAGGACGAGCCTTTAGTCTTTCCACTGACAGCACAACAACTCTCCATTGACATTGCGTAGTTTAAATGAGAAAATATTTGAATAATTCAGGTATATTAAAACAAAAATACGATCAATTTCCTTTTGATGTATGTATAAACTTTTCAAACTGCTCAAGAAAAGATGCATGGATTGTTGAGAGGATATGGCAAAGAAAAGAGTGTCTGAGGAAATGACATCTGACAGGAAGGTATGGAGGAAAATGACATGTTGCGCCGACCCCAAATAATTGGGACAAGGGTGCGTAGATGATGATGATGATCTAAATATTGCGTTTGATTCTGAGAACCGCGGTAGCCTAGTGGTGTCGGTAATGGACTGCTGAGACGAGGTCTCGGGTTTGATCCCAGGTATTACCATGGCACACTCCAATGACTTTTCGATGATTTTCAAAGTTATGTGTGTATCACAGATTATATAGTTAGCACAGATTATTATTGTGTGTATTTATCGCAGGTTTATAAGTGCCCGGTTAATGGCAGTAGCACCTCTGCCTACCCCTTCGGGGATATATTGAACCTCGCTTTAAAGGGGCCTTTGTCTGCGCTTCAATCCTCTTTCCGAACGTGTCAAATAAAAAGCTACATACTGTACCATCCTAATATTCTCAGAAATGATCTCATCATATTTTTAAATCTACATAATATTGGCTGTGACATTGACAGTACTATTATGCAACAGTTTCTAAATTAGTTTTTCTTTTATTTATTGCAAGATACAAAATTTAATATTGAAATATTCTATGACTATTATTCTTGGAAATACTGTCATCATATTTTAGAGAATATTATGGACTCGGTAGTATCGAATTTTCGAGATGACATTGATTGGCATGCATATTATTTGCAACTAATGTCATAAGATTCAGAACTTTAATTTTTTGTAGTAGGTATATTAGAATCTAATGTTAACGAAGATTCTAGAAATTACCCTCTTAACTTTCAGGAGAAAAACACATCCCAAGTTTTTTTAATTTATATTTCTAGTGTATCAACACATAACATAAACTCACGCCTATATCCCCAAAGAGTTAGACAGAGGTGCTAGCATCCACATTTCGCCAGTTTATGTTTAGGTCCTAATATAATAGGTGGCGAGCCAATTGTCATTAACTGGGCACTTATAAACCTGCGATAAAGATACACAACTTCGAAAGGCATCGAAAAGTCATTGGTGTGTGCCATGGTAAAACCTGGGATCGAACCCGAGACCTCGTCTCAGCAGTCCATTACCCATACCACTAGGCTACCGCGGTCATACCGCGGTGTACAAACACAACTACGTAATTTACAAAATAATAATGTAAATGTCAAGACTACTAACTACTCCTTGGAAGCGTGGGTGTATGAATGATACCAAATACATACATTTTTATTGCCTTGTTATTATCCAACCAATTAAAAGTATGTATTTATCGTTCATATTAATGGCTATTGTGATAACGACTCCGGCGCCGGTCAATACGATCGTGTTGTCTTTGTTATAGGCGTGTATTTGTGTACTGAACCTTATTTAGAAGCCTGAGTCGTGATTGTAGTTCAATTATTGTTATATCTAACCTTGATTGTAGCAATATGTCAGAGGTTAATATTTAAGAATATATTGATCTCAGGTTCTTCTAGATCAGTGGTCTCATTGGTTTCCAACCGGTCCAACATGGGCTGTGTTCGCTGTCTCTCGTTCCTGTGAGTGGTGAAGAATGCATTGATATAAAGAAACTAGAATGACCTAAAAGCATAAGTGACCCTGTAAATACTATCTACATGATTTATTGCTCATAAATATCTAAAAATATTTTTTTTTAAACAACTTAGGTGGCAGACGAGTACACGGCCCACCTGATGGAAAGTGGTTACCGTGACCTGTGAACGTGTGTAACACCAGTGGAGTCACATCCGTGCTGCCGACCTTGTAAGAACGGAGATTTTATGTGCCCTCAGTAAATATATTGTAGAGTAACAAACATGAAATTTATATGCAATGCATAAACACACATATGATCACGCCTTTACCCTCACACAAGTGAATTAACACCCACATTTCACCTATCGTTGTATTCGGTCGTACTAGGGGGTGAGCCTATTGCCGTTTTCCGGGCACTATTGTTGACTCAAGCCATGCATCTGAGCTTGGGTCTGGGCTGTATATATCTGTCTGATGTTAAACAACCCTATTCCTTAGTCGCCTTGTACGACACCGCATGGGAAAATATGGAGTGGTCCAAATTCTACTCTGCCGCAGACCATAAATATAATAATGTCTTTCTTTTTATTATTTATGTAGGTTTATAAGGACGAAATAATGATTAATTATTACGAATTATTAATTATTAAATACGAAAAATTGATTATAAAAAATAAAAAACCCATATGCTGTCTAAAAGATCGAAAAGTATGATAGCAGGCGGTACCCAGTCGCCATTCAAAAACCGAATTTTACCGCTCAAATTCACCAAGCATAGATTATAACAGAAACAAATTGCGCGCGCCAGGGTCTCGTTTGTCTCGGGTCTTAGGTCCAAGATATATATGCCGAGGTATACCAAGATAAATGCAGTACCTTCAACGTAAAGTAATGTAATTAAGTGCCTAATTAACTTGCACGACACATTACATTCTAGTGCACAATTAGCATCCGTGTTAATTAGTTGATCGCTAATTGTATTGTAAGTGATATATACGACTTTATAGTCTGTTTTTTATGTCATCTTTTCCGGGAACAACTGCCGTCTGACCTCCTATACCTGACAAGAAAGTCTACGCCATTTTTAATAGATGCGCCGACTTGTAGGTATACATGGCTTGGGGCCCTGAAAATTTGAGGTGATATGGAATATAAACTTCTGGTAGTAAGGTTAGGGAAGAGACTTCGCCAGACCCACATCATATAAATGTCCCTGAAGGTGTAAGCAGAGGTGTATTCATAACCTCTGCTTACACCAAAGGGGAAGAAATAGCATGACCCTATCCCACTCCACAGGGAACCAACACGACAATACGTCAATAAGACCTACGTCAATACAACCAGTACTATAACTAATACCAGTTGATAACAAAGGCATGTAGTACACGAGCGATATGCGGAACTGATGAGCTGATAACCAAAAATATGTCTCCTAATTATCATTCCCTATAGGCACCTGTTACATAAACATTACAAAACAATCTTGAGACTCACGTCACGCATTTACGGCTATTCTAAGCGAGCGAGGTAGCAGTACAAACTATGTATTCAGGTTACGTCTGTATTACATAATAGAGGCAAATATGAGGGGGACCTTCAATAGAACCATGAACACATGTAGGCTTATGTAAGGAAACTTACTGGGTATAAATAGATGATACATGATTGATTATAATATGATTGTGGAGGGTAGTTGCATCAATATCGCAATTTGTTGCAATTGGACACCAATTGATTTGTATTGTAATTTGCAGTGACGATGCACGTCATATATCCCTGCTGCGGTTTTCCCAAGCGCCTACAATATGGGGTTCTTCAAGAGGGGTATCAGAAGGTTTCTTCATGGTCGGCAGCGCGAGTGTGACACCCTTTTTTTTTTCTTTTTTTTTACGTGCGCAAAATCCCCACGGATACCTCCCCACCGGAGCCGGTGGAGGAGGTTATGTCGGACCCCGGCCGACCCAGGGCCATCTCTCACGATCTGGCCCTCTTCTCGGGAGTGGGGACTAAAGAGTCCCCAACTCGTCCCCGGAAACGGGGAGGCGCGCCACGCGCGCCACCGACGCGGCCTGCTTCCGCCAGGGTGACAGGCGGCTTCACCTGTCACCCCCAGGCCGGCGCTCATGGGGGGCGGAGGTCGTTCATCGACCTCCGACGCCCAATTTGCCTTCGTACGCGGGCAGCTTGTCTTGCGATCCTTCGCCGCTCCCGCTGCCGCTCCCGCCCCGCCTCCTCCTTCACGAGCATTACTTGCTCGCAGAAGGAGGCGCCGGCCGCCCACGCATCCGCGCAGCGAACCATCGTCGCGAGCAAGGTGGAGAGCGTGAGAACCCTCACTCCCAGGGCCGCCACAAGCTCCCGCCTCGGCGTCTCCCACGCCGGACACTCGGTGAGCGTGTGCGGACCTGAGTCCTCGCAGTGATGGCACTCGGACGTTGGCTCTTTGTGCATCCGACGCAGATACTTTCCGAAGCATCCGTGCTCGGTGATCATCTGCGTCAGACGGTACGAGAGGCTGCCGTGTGGCCTCTCTAGCCACTCCCCCATGATGGGTCTTACCGCCGTTACTACGGCGTGCCCTGTGCCTGGTTGCCCAAGTCGTGTCTCCCATTCCGCCACCATTTCCCTGTGGAGCCGGGATCTCACGGCCCGAATTTCTTCGGGCTCGGGATCGTGACCCCGCTCCCGCGCCACCCTTCGGAACCGGTATAGTGCCGAAAGGTGGCGATCCGGCGAGGATACTCGCCGCGTTGAATGATATCGTGCGGTACCCCCTTATGATGCGGCACGCCAACTTCCGCTGCGAACGCTGCAGCAGAAGCATGTGCCGATCACTCATGGTGTCCGCCCACACGGGACACCCGTACAGGGCCATGGACCGCACGACACCCGCGTAGAGTCTCCTGCAGGAGTCCTCCGAGTGTGACACGCTTGGTGTTGCATACGTCCATAGGCCACGGTAACCGCTTCCCATCAGGTGGGCCGTGTGCTTGTCTGCCAACTAATTGGTATATATATATATTTGTCGGCGCATATATATATATATATATATATTCGCTGACAAATAGATTAGAGAAAAATTCATTCTGATCATTATACAGGGTAAATTTTTAAAAGGGATTGGATGGCTAAATCCGAAACTATAAAAAATAGCGAAAAATTCTCAAAGGAGTCACGAGCCCGATTTTGATGAAACTTTAAACCTCATCATTAGATTTTTAAAAAACCAATGAGGGTATAAATAGGTCCCAATGTCTAAGGTGCCGAGCCTATTGTCATTAACCGGGCACTTATAAACTTGCGATAAATTCACACATAACTTCAGAAAGCATCGAAAAGTCATTGGTGTGTGTCATGGTAAAACCTGGGATCGAACCCGAGATCTCGTCTCGGCAGTCCATTACCCATACCACTAGGCTGCCGCGGTTATTATAAGTCATCATGGTTTGCCTGACTTTTCTACCAGGTTACACCGGCCGTGGTCGCAGGCTAACTGCCTCAGAGGTGTATGCCCGACGTCTTCGAGCTCGTGATGTAGGTAGAAGGTTCTTCCTCTACCCGTGCGGGATTCTCGATATTTTTATATTTTGTTTTCGCCATGTACCCTCACATACCACATTCACAGAGTCCCTATTCCGTAAGCAAACTGTCCGGTGTCATATTATGGAACGTGATAGTTTAAAAAATGTATGACATGGTTTAGAGGGCCGATGCTCCCGCAAAATTCAACTTAACCAAACCATGAATAGGCGCAGGAGTGCGGACACCGGGCTCTAATGTACCTACCTACACTGTGCAAATGTTGAATGCAATCAAGATCCAATAATACTAAAACTATTTACTAGAACAGTACTTGCACAGTGAAGAGGAAAAAATATTTCTTATATTATAGATAAAATAAATAAAATACATAAATACATACATATAACCACGTCTTTAGCCCTGGAGGGTTAGGCAGAGGTGAATTAACACCCACATTTCATCAATAATTGTATTCGGTCTCACGTAATAAGGGGTGAGCCTTTTCCTTAGTCGCCTTGTACGTCACGGCATGGGAAGAGATAGGGTGGCCCTAATTCTACTCTGCCGGAAACCACACGGCAAATTAATAAATGTCACAATTAATAAATATAAAAGTTTACATTAAGTCACTATACACAATACAATTCAGTCAATAAAATTAATCAAATAACCCGCACCTGACCGTTCCCCGCGCTAAAGTGCCCATCACACTCGCCGCGTTTCCACGCTGGTTTGCGATGGTCAGCTTTTGCACCAATAACTCTCCGGAACGGCAGTCACCTGTTGTGTGGTGGAGTCGTAGTCTTTTATTATATAAAAATCCTTGATTTACGATCTAGATCATATCACTGTCCTCATAATCGCCCATAATTATACCATTATATATAAATTACATAACAAGTATAACAACTAAAGGCACGTAAAGTATACCATTATGATCCTCCAACCAATGTCATTGTATAAATTATTTTATTATATATTTATGTATTATTATAGAAAAATATGTCTGTTTGTTTGTAGGAGGTAAGACACGAAACTACTCGTCACAAACTGAAGAGCGCTCCGGCTTCCTGCATCTCGTCTCCTACATTTCGTCTATTATTCTCGATTGTCGAGAGATGAGAGTGAGAGGGAGGGAGTTTGGGTACTCTTTCTGGCTTCGCCGCGTAGTGTTGAGGAACCTCAGCCATAACCGACTGAAATAAAGGTAATTGTGGATGAATTGAATGTTAAGGCTGTCATAATAATAGTTAATGTAGGAAGGAAAGTGGAAGTGAAGTGGAAGTGAATGACATAAGAAGAAGGGGTATTAAAGTGCTGTGTTGGCAGCGCGAGTGTGACTATATTGGTTTTGCACACGTCCATAGCCCACTGTAACCACTTTGGGCCGTCCTCTGCCACCTATGTGACATAAAAAAATTAAAAAAACTTTATTACCACCAATAGAAACCTTTGAGAATGCCGTGAGGCGAAACCTGTTAGGTGAAAAATAAAATGCAGTGGATAAGTACAAAGATAGATAGATAATTCTTTATTGTACACAAACAGATTAACAGTAGGGCAAGTAGGTAGCATGTATACAGTTGAATGTACAATGGGCAGCCTTATCGCTGGAAGCGATTTCTTTCAGGCATCATTAGGCAAAGTGTCTTATTCAATATGGTAACTCTTATAGGTCTTTCTAAATATCTTTTGAAGACTTTCTTTTCCTGAATATAATAGAAATACAATCTTTTATGAGTGGTACCCATTGGTACCTCGAATCATCATTATTTAATTTGTGCTCACGCCTTAAGACATTTTTGTAAAAAGTAACCATGAAAAAATGACGATTACTGAGGCGAAGGATACTTGTAGGTATGTTTGTAGAGTAGGTACAGTCGCCCCTCAAAAATTGTTGAACAGTAACAGGTTTACAAACGATCGAACGATCTTTACAATGTAGATAGTAGATACTCAAAAAGATCTTAATGATGCCGTGGTATAAAAATCTTTTTGGTTACTTTGCTGGTCATATATTACCATAATTATTTTAGTAATCTTCAGAGGACATTTTTCAATTGATGTAAAATAAATAACAACACAACTGTACCTCGTTGGTGCCTGATTATGAGTGTGCTGTTCGTCTGTGCGTGCGCTCGTGAGGTCGAGAGCTGCTGTAATTGTTTTATTTGTGTTAGGAAATTCCCAGTACACAGCACACGTCTCGTAACGTGCCCGAAGGCGGCTTAATATTATACTTGCTATAGTATTATAATATTGTGGTACAGTCTAAATTATTAACTATAATTAATCAAAAGATCAATACATACATACATACAGTCACGACTCTTTCCTAGTGGGGTAGACAGAGACCACATGTTTACGATCTTGACATACATCGCTTTGCATACATGCTCGCCGGTTTCGGATATTCTTGACATGTCTTTTCATTAAGTACATCAGATTAATGCCTTCGATCTGATTAATGATCGAAATTTGAGTAAACAAAAGTAGTTTGGATAATGTTGCCGTCCTTTAACTAAACGGGCGTTAATCAACAACTTTTTTTAGATTTTCACTTTTTGATGCCATTCTGATCAATTTTGCCTCGAGATTTTCATTTCGTACTCCGATCTGAAGTTACTTTCTTTTCCTCTTTTTGATATAGATCTCCCAATACTTTGGGCCAGTCTTATCCGTTGAACTGCAGATGTAGGTGATGATGGTTTTGGTTCTGAAGGTCTTGGTGAAACTCGATACACAATACATTAAATTTCTTTTATCATGATTCATTAAACTCGGGCGAGTAATGGCCATTCAATTAGTTTAAATTCCTGAATGGCAGAATAAATCATACGTTCATGACATTATTTTCTCGAAGGTGTGATCTTTTAGGTCCGCCATTTTGGTACAATTACTTTGTAAAAGTCTTATTCTCAATCATGAGTCGGCCTTATTTATTTATGATATAGTGTTTTATTACTTTATCATGATTTATTGTGAATCTAAATGGCAACAGACTAGACTAGCAGACAAATAAAATTGTTTTAATAAATCTGTTATGACATTTACGGTGCAGTCCACGACCTGAAATTCGCGCAGCTGGCTATGGAGCGAGTTATGCTTGGAGTACTTTGAAGGATAAACTTCGCAACGGGGTCACCCGACAATGAAGTTAAGTTACCGAGAAAATGACTATGTCCAGCAGTGGACTGCAATAGGACTAATTGATTGTTTTAAGGACTAATGGCTTATCGTAATTATGGTAGGTAATAATAAAGGTATTTATATCAAGGGACTAGGACTTCTTCTATGAATGGGTCTTAAAAAGAGGTCGATACATATCACATCTTAATCACCGGAGGGTTAAGCAGAGGTGAATTAACACTCACATTTCGTCAATTATCAAATTCGGTCCCACGTAATAGGGGGTGAGTCTATTTCCATCTTCCGGGCACTATTGTTGACTCGAGTCATGCATCTGTGGCTGAGTTTGAGCTGTATATATCTGTCTGATGTTAAACAGCCCTACCCCCTAGTCGCCTTGTAAGACATCGCATGGGAAGAGATGAGGTGGTCCAAATTCTAGTCTACCGGGAACCACGCCGCCAATTTTCTTCAAAGACCGTACGGGTGTTTTATTTATTATGTATTTATTATGATTTACCAACTTTGTGTAGTCTGTCGGAAGCTAAAGAAATTAAATTAAATTAGTTATAAATCGAGTGTAACAAATAATTATACGTAAATACATACATACATATAATCACGCCTTTATCCCCGGAGAGTTAGGCAGAGGTGAATTAAGACCCACATTTCACTAATCACTGAATTCGGTCCCACGTAATAGGGGGTGAGTCTATTGCCGTCTTTCGGGCACTGTTGTTGACTCAAGCCATGCATCTGAGGCTGAGTCTGGGCTGTATATATCTGTCCGATGTTAAACAGCCGTATCCCTAAGTCGCCTTGTATGACACCGCATGGGAAGAGATGGGGTGGTCCAAATTCTGCTCTGCCGGGAACCACGCGGCTAAATACTGGATGCTATATAAAACGAAGCACTCAAATATTTTTTCATTTTCTTATAAATTTATTGTCTTCGCCATTTTTACCCAGGCAAGCAGAGAATGTTAACCTCGAAGGTGGAAAGAATGGCAGTATAATGTATTTATGAATTTCAATAGCAAAACGTAGTCTGTGCTATTATTACTATGTACATAGGTAAAACATCTGTTTTTAGTTTTACCCTTTCAGAGATATAAAGGCATAATACATAAATGTGAAAAAGTGTATAAACAAACACACACCGTATCGAAATAAGACCAAGTACATGGCCTTAGAACCATTGTTTTATGTTCATTTATGTCGTTACAAAGATTTCGTAACTACGGTCTATGGTATTTTAAATTGTAAATTATAGCAGTGTCATTGAAGATATTTAAAAAGTATGTTATGTTACACACAAAAATAATTTCCCGGTATTCTTGTCACGTGGTTTCCGGCAGAGTAGAATTAGGGCCATCCCATCTCTTCCCATGCGGTGTCGTACAAAGCGACTAAGGGATAGGGCTGTTTAACATCAGACAGATATATACAGCCCAGACTCAGCCTCAGATCCATGGCTCGAGTCAACAATAGTGCCCGGAAGACGGCAATAGGCTCACCCCCTATTACGTGGGACTGTATTCAATAGTTGGTGAAATGTGGGTGTTAATTCACCTCTACCACACACACCACTAAGTCAGCTCACGAACGATGGTAATCCTATTAAGGATTATCTACTATAGTGCCGAAGGTTGTGTACTCAGTACTCAGGTACGATACCCGTTTACGACTATAATTATGTATGATGTGCATATTTGTTTAGTTAAAACGACATAAAACCACTTCTACTTGTATCTGTTACATTAGCAACCATAAAATTAGTAAACTAAGGTATATTACTGAGACTTGCGCAAGCAAAAAGAGACAATATTATATGTATGCATGCATGCCATTACGCGTCTTTATCAGTGGGGTAGGCAGTAACAACAACTTTGCACTTCTTACAATCCTGATATTAATAATATACTTTACTTACCAATGAAAGATGAACCAATCATGTTTTCAAAACTTTTATATATATCATCAATTATTTCTTGTCAATTGGTATTTTATTGTTTTGGAAAACATCTTGATACTCAGACTCATTACTATCATTTTAATTATTAATACCTGACACTGGCCAATACTCTAATTAATGTAAATTGCAACTGTTCAGGTGGGATTCAAACCCGCCATCTTTCCCTTACCTTCCCAAAACCATCCAAATTCTTCTATGCATATATACGTCGGTTCTATGGCTCAGACGCTTCATTACCTTCGAGAGAGGGGAGGTGATAGCGATATGCCTGTAATTGGTCGGATCTGTCCTGTCACCTTTCTTAGGCACAGGGTGCACGAATGCGGTCTTCCACGAGGTCGGGACTCGCCTCGCGGAGTATGAGAGTGCGAAAAGGCGTGTAAGTACAGGGCACAGCTGGGGGCACAGTGTTTAAGCACCATCGCCGGTATACCGTCCGGCCCACTCGACGTCCGAACATCTAGGGACTTAGGCTCGCGATGGACCACCCGTTGCGTGATTTTAACTTCGGTCATGGAAGCTCCACAGCTGGGGATATTTTTTTCTTCTTAATCGATTAGAAGGTTATTTGATTTGTTGAAAGTTAATATCATGCCAACAAATAAGTAATAATACATTCATATTTATCAATAACAATGATTATCATTATTCAAATACACGTTGACACGAGAAAGTGCCATGGCGGCATGGCGCCTACTGCCCGAGGCGTTGCTTGGGTGAAATCGTTACGTATGTGGTGGTTATACGCAAATTAGGGATGCCAAGTCAGACAGTTGCTTTTTAAATTTCCAAACGTGTATTGAGGTATTAAAAAAGAAGCAGGAAGACGTTTGATAAAAAAATTAACATGTGTGAGGATTTATCGTCTATAATTAGATGCCAATAGTTGTTTTTTTATATAGGACACGTCAATTAGACTTCGTTTCAACTGATGGTAAATTGAAACCAAAGTCTCAGAAAAGAGTGTCACCATTTCTTACATATACCATGTTATAATTGTGACACTCAGCTTGACGGCCTCGTCATATGCTTTTTCACGCCCCGCTTAAATTGCCCTTTTTTTTTTTACGTGCGCAAAATCCCCACGGATACCTCCCACCGGAGCCGGTGGAGGAGGTTATGTCGGACACGAACCGACTAAAACGCACGCCGCCTGTGGGTCGTTTTGGTTGCCGAAGGTGAGGTTGACAGGCATATCCCTCGCACCCCGGCCGACCCAGGGCCATCTCTCGCGATCTGGCCCTCGTCTCGGGTGTGGGGACTACAGAGTCCCCAACTCGACCCCGGAAACGGGAAGGCGCGCTAGGCGCGCCACCGCCGCGGCAGCTTAAATTGCCCTGGACTGTAGGAAAAAGGAAACACGTGAGTTGGTAACGTCTTAAGGTTTAATACTAACTCCTATTTCTTTTATTAGCATCTTAAGATTAGGGTCCTCTATTGGTTCCATACCACGCTGTATTAGAATCTGGGAACTCCTACTTACTCCTGAAAACTAAAAATGCACGGTGTGAACATCTCTAGATGACTTATCCTAAAGATACCTTGACAACCTGACGAGAACAAGTAACCTCATTGGTGTAACATTTACACCGTTTAGTATTAAAGAGCAGGAAATTTTATTACATATATTTAAAAAAAAATCAAATTCACAGCCCTACACATTAGATAAGATTTTGCACCCATAGTTTTTATTGAACTCTAAATATCAATAAAAAAAGTGTGCCCGCCAGTATGACGCCAGTATGAAGCTATTTAGCTTGTACTCGATATCGTAAAGGCCACATGGCAACCAAAAGCTTCTTACATAATGACGCGTTGAATAAATTGTCCAGAAGAGGTCGCTGATCTGGGCAAAGATCATTTGTTTTTTTTTTTCTAGTATCACTAGACTTTTTTGTTGAGGTAAAAAAGCTATATGTGGGTAAAAAGGTAATATAAAATTTTGAATGCTTGTAACACTGAGAGTGTCACGTGTGAAACTACTTTTAGAGTTAATTTTTTTTGTCTCCTTTTTGGCAAGTTTTTCAAGTTACGGTCCTCAGTAAAGTTGTGGGGATTTTACTAGAAGCTCCCGAGCGAGGTTTGGAACCAACACGAAAAGTCACAATTCACTGTACCTAATTTGCCACTTTCCACACTAGTGTGCGTTGTCAAAGATATTATATCTAAAAATCCACCATTTTTATACATAAAATCTCGAATTCACAACAATTTCAGAAAATTTTAAAAATACCGCCATGCGCCATTCTTCTTGTTGGCGCCAAAACTCCCAGTAAAAATTTAAAGTATCAGAAGAGATGTCGGTAACGGTGTCGCGAATTCTATTACTTTTTCCTGTGTCAAAAAATGTTCTACGAAAAATGTTTCCACTTCAAAAAATGGAATGTGAAACAAAAAAAGTGATAATGCCTATGTAGTGTGTTTTTACCTCTTTTCCTGATCTATTGTATTATAGGAAAACGGATAAGGAAATAGGAAAAATAAAAAGGAAACAGGAAACTGAGTAAGGAAAGGAGGTAAATGAGTCAGGAAAAGATGAAACGCGAAAGACAAGCAACATTACGCGATTTTATAGCTTTTATGCAATTGACGCCACACTTACAGATAGATGTCAAAATTCACGCATTAATCTAGTATCTGCGTCCCGTTCTAAATTTGAATTTCATTCCCGCCCCAACCCAGGAACCATGACACAATTTTTTTTCTTCCTTATGGTTCCACTCTTCTAAACTGGAGCAATATTTTGAGTGACATCGAGTTTCTAAATAAGTCGTAACGTGAGAAGACGGTAGATTACCATTGGTCTGCTAACCAGAGAGAGCTTGTGAAAAGCTAGATCAACTTAAATGTGTCGACTTTTACAAACGCACAGTTACGAAACGGTTCGTCACTCAGAATAAGGGGCCTGTAAAGACCCGGATAATCCGAACGAAAACACAAATTCTATAGAATCGTGATTAGTAATTCACCTACAGTGGAAAACATTTTGTGCAAAATATACGTTTACTATAAAATTATTAGTACAAATATGTAACTATGACGTCACCGTATACAGCGTGTTTGTTAACATCCATCGAAATATAAATGCATAAGTAACTGTCTGTCTGTCAGCATTTCACGAATAGACAGTTTTAGATAATATTAGTTTAATTGCAATGTAACTTGTAATAAAATTAGTATAATCACGTATAAGTTATTATGTTCATGTATGCTTTGCGCTCCGACAGCCTTCATAGGGATTTTCTTCAGATGTTATCCGCACACGGTGCAGAATATCCGATGAAGTTGCTCTCGACAGGTTGCAGCGACGCGCGGTCCGAATTATTGGGAACCCTGAGGTCACGAACACCCTCGATCCTTTGCAGATGCGTAGAGATATTGCTTCCTTGGCTGTATTTTACCGTCTCTACCATGGTGAGTGTTCTGATGAGCTCTTCCAACTAATCCCACCATCTCTTTTCCTACATAGGACAACACGTGCAGGCCTTAGATGTCACCCTCACACTGTGCAGAATATACGAGCAAGAACCAAGCGGTTCGGTGACTCTTTCCTCTGTCGCACCACTAAGGCCTGGAATTCTTTACCAGCTCACGTGTTTCCTTCGTGAAAAAGCATATGATGAGGCCGTCAAACTGAGTGTCACCATTGTCACATGGTATGTGTAAGTAATCGTGACCCTCTTTTCTGAGACTTTGCCTTCAGCTTACCATCAGGCAAGGCGAAGACTAAAAACAATCGCGGTAGCCTAGTGGTATGGGTAATGGACTACTAAGACGAAGTCTCGTGTTCGAGCCAGGTTTTACCATGGCACACACCAATGACTTTTTGATGCTTTTCGAAGTTATGTGTGTATTTATCGCAGGTTTATAAGTGCCCGGTTAATGGCAATAGGCTCGCCACCTATTACATTGGGACCTAAACATAAACTGGCGAAATGTGGGTGCTAGCACCACTGCCTACCCCTTGGGGGATATAGGCGTGAGTTTATGTTATGTCATCTATTTATAAAAAAAAAGTAGGGCTAAGTGACGTCACTGGACATCATTCAATGACTATCTCTAACAATGCTGTGGCAGCTGTGCTTGACGCTGTGCTTAGAGAATTACACAGTATATCTCATTACATTGTGTTAAACTAATTTTTTGCGAAACGGCAAATAGACGAGCTTCTGTCGAAAGATTGCGACAGTTCGTGTGAGCGTACTCAGCTTCCCAGACCCACCAAGGTTCATTCAATTTGATCTCTTGTGCAAAAATGTTCCACCAGGTGTTGCATACGGGCATAGGCCACGGTAACCACTTTCCATTAGGCGGGCCTTGTGTGCTTATTTGCAACTTAAATGGTATAAAAAAAGCATTACTGTTTTTCGTGATAAAATACGAATGTGAGTTTAAATATTACATAATCACGTGAGGCTCAACGGGGAGGGAGAGGGTTCGGAAAAACCATGAAATATCACCAGGGGGAAATAGGGGTATAATGAGGTATCACGTGCAGGAGGTAGGACACGGCGGTATTTCCGCCCAATTGAGCAGTCCGACTGGGGAAGTACCTCCCTCCGCCCTACAGAATACCGCGGTTATAATAACTTCGTGTTGTGTTCCCGGCGGTGAGTAGGGTAGCCAGAGCTCACTGGAGAGTTTTTGTGCTGTCAGTGGGATGACCAAAGGCTTGACCTGCTTTGTCCTCTACACTGACGGCACAAAATCTCTGTTCTTACATGGTCAGCAGCACGGATGTGACTCCACTGATGTTACACACGTTCATAGGTCATGGTAACCACTTTCCATCAGGTGGGCCGTGTGCTTGTCTGCCACCTAAGTTGTATAAAAAAAAAAATTTTTCTAAATTACGCGCGAAAAAAGTGTATATTACATTTTTTAAAATAAGTTGTAACAAAAATACACAACTGATTTTGAGTAGGAGGGAGGGGTAATCTAAAACTTCACCACGTATCACTATTGGGGAGAGGCGCAAAAATTGCTAAAAAACATTACTTGATTAATGAACAGCCCCTTTATATCTCTTTAGTTCCCAGTGGGAGTATAAAAGGACACCCCATTTAGTCCTGTGGGTGTCGTAGAAGACGACTGAGGGATAGGCCTGTTCTTCATCCGACAGTAAATATACAGCCGATGGCAAAGTGCCCGCTTGATGGTAATGGCCTCGTCCCCCATTTTGTTGGACGGAAAATCATAGTTGGTCTTTAAACACCTCTGCTTATCTTTTGAATGGTGTTAAGCTGCTTTTATCGATGATTGAAGCCACGTGGTTCCCGGCAGACTAGAATTTGGACCATCCCATTTTTTCCCATGCGGTGTCGCACAAGGCGACTAAGGGATAGGCCTGTTTAATATCAGACAGATATATACAACCCAGACTCAGCTTCAGAGGCATGACTTGAGTCAACAATAGTGCCCGGAAGACGGCATTAGACTCGTCCTCCATAATGTGGAGTCGAAAACAATGATTGGTGAAATGTGGGTGTTAATTCACCTCGGCCTAACCCTCCAAGGATATAGGCGTGATTATATGCATGTATGTTATCGATGACTGTACCTGTCTACTTATCGTCAATGTTTATAATGTCGTATGGGTCTTTCCCTCACTGCAAGAGTGACTTATTAGTTGTTTAAAGAGCTTTACCTCACTACAAATAGTGAATTAATTGTCTTCAATGATACAGTTGAGTGTACACCACATAGTATAGTATAAACAATGAGTAATTGATGTATTTAATAACAGCACATGCTTGACTTGTGGTTATAAGACCACCTGCAATGTAACTACTGCAATGATTCGTCATCATCACCTTGCGTTAGACTCGGTCGCATCCGAGGGTATTTTTATTTAAAAGAATATTAGAACCGAAATTACTAATATTCGCTATAACCCCTCCAGCTAAGCTAAATTGCTTGTGTTAGAAGTGGGTTCACGTCGGTAGTGTAATAGCCAGGATTCGAACTCTAGACCTCTCGATTTTAAGTCCGACTTTTTTTTTATACCACTTAGGTGGCAGACAAGCACACGGCCCACCTGATGGAAAGTGGTTACCGTGGCCTATGGACTCGTGCAACACCAGAGGCGTCACATTCGCGCTGCCGACCCTAAAACTCCTTAACGACTAAGCTACTGACGCTTTCCGAGGTTCGCTTAAAGTATTATTTGATTTGTTATCACTTCACTATCGTTTCACTAGTTATCGTTCACAAGAAATCCAAAAAAAAATGTGTTCAGATTCATTAACCGAATAAAACTAGATTAAGATAGAAAAAACTGAAACGGTTCAGGCGGGATTGGATTGTGAATAGTTAGCATACTTTTCTTTGGGACGAGCTACCTCTCGGGATCAGGAGAGCCACAAGCCGTTACACATTTAAAATGGGAGTTCGGAAGCTCATTTTCTTTATACTACTTAGGTGGCAGACAAGCGCACGGCCCACCTGATGGAAAGTGGTTACCGTGGCCTATGGAAGTGTGTAACACCAGAGGAGCCACACTCGCGCGCTCGCGAGTTTCTGTGCCGTCAGTGTAGAGGACAAAGCAGGACAAGCCATTAGCCATCCCACTGACAGCACAAATTCTCCAGTGAGCTCTGGCTACCCTACTCACCGCTGGGAACACAACACGAAGTTATTATAACCGCGGTATTCTGTAGGGCGGAGGTCGGCCTGCTCAATTGGGCGGCAATACCGCCGTGTCCTGCCTCCTATATATCATGCTGGATAAATTGGAAGAAACTTCATTGTAATTATATATGTATGGTTAGATATTATTATGTGTATGTATATTTTATTTATATATTTATGTATATATGTATGTATTAATATATATTTTACCTAGTAACCTTACATAATGCACCTACCTTGTTATTCTATGCACCACCTATTGGGTTGACCGGTAGAGAATGCCTGTGGCATTAAGTCCGCCTTTGTACATTTGTGCATGAAGTTTAAATAAATAAAATAAAAGAATAAATGCTTAAAATTTCATTCAAAACTAGATTATTTTAAATAGCTCCATTCCAAAACAGACACGACTTTAAAAAAATAATTAAACAAGTTAATTTTATATTCGAAAAAAAAAATTAAAACACAAACATTATTCCGTTCACCAGTACATATTTCCAATACATACATTGTTTTTTGTTACTTCCCGATGATTTTGGTATCCAAACTATGCTCAAAATCTTTCGCTCCAAAACGAACATAAAATCACCCTGTACAGTACCCCTAGCACGAAAAACTATCGTAATCTTATCGTATCGAGCATTGTGATTGGTTGGCGTCACACACAAACAGATTCAAAGTAGGCAACCGGCCAATCACAATGCTCCCTTATCTCGATACGATTAAGATAGTTTTTCGTGCTAGGGTTACAGATGTGTGGGTTCTACGTTAGTCAAATGCTCAACAGCCACGTCACTCTTGTCACCTAGTCACTCTTGTCGCCGTATGTACTTGTACAGTACTTCATGCCATGACAGATACTCTGAGCCTTTGTAGTTTGTACATTCACTTTGACTCAGACGGATCTCGGTCGCACCTTTGTGCCGAAATAATATCATTGATGACATCAATATTAAACGTTTTACCTTAAGATTTTAAGTGCCGTTACGATCAGATTCCAAGAAAACATAGGTAATTATAAAAAGTTGTTGTTCTTCGCAAGTAGTTTGTCCACTGCCTGGCTACTGAATGGCATTTTTAAAGTATGTTAAGGACTAATATTATTGTGACGTGGTTTTGGCGCGTACTCTAGAATGAAACAGTCATGAATCTCGGCTTTCTACACACTGGTTTTAAGTACAGATAGTTTTCTAGAACTAAACTTAATTGGAGATTTTATGAACGATCAGTTGATTTACTTGCATAAAATTTTCACTCATGTTTGATTTTAGAAAATACATTCTAGATTTAAAATTAACTAGTTGCATCAAAAACATGCTCTTTGCCCGCCCGGGTCCGGCTTCCTCCAACATGTTGTGTGCTAATTGCATTTGAGGTCTAGACCTCACAGCCCAGGGTTCACTTTCCTTCTCTACTTCGCACGGTCATCCCTTGCGACGTCAAACCTACACTTGTGGGTCCCCTCATATAAATTGACTTATTTAATACTTATCTACTAATATAATACACTATTCTTTGGACTTGGACTGCTCCCTAGTTTATCATCAGGCGGGGGGCAGTAAACTTTACGATCTAAATACAAAAAAGAAAACTAAGAATATAAAATGTAAAAATAAAAAAGTTCCAAAACATTATTAGATTAACAAAATAACGGTATTGCTACAGTTAAAAACAAAGATAAGCTGAGGAAACGTCGGATTTGTTGTGACATTAGTAATGACTGGCATAGCCATGAGCCATGAATGAAGAAACAAAAACACTTCATTGTTTGTTAAAATATAATTATACGTATAAACAAAGCAACAAGTAATTGTTATATTCAGTTTCATAGTGTGAAGGAACGTTACGTATGTTATTTTATTAAAAATATAATGAAACGGAACCGTTTTGAATTTTGTTACCTGTGCCATTCCAAAAAAAACTTTTATTTATTATAATCTTTCGTCGTTTCTGTGTCATTTCTTCTCAGATTTTTTTTTTATAAATAATGAAATCACATTGACGTGTCCTATATACGTCAAAATGATTTCACCTCCGCCGGTGGTAAGCTGCGGGCACATGCTGTAAGAACGTTTTCAACGATCAAACGGAGTTGACAGTTGAATTCGAAGTAAGATTTCAATTGCGCATGCTCTAAATTTGGTGACGTCACGTTAGAGCATGCGCTATTAAAATCTCACCCCGAATTCAGTTGTCAAGTCAGATAGTTCGCAACATCCATATAGCTGCTGAAGGTATAGATCCAGGAAAGAGGGTCACCATTACAGGCACTAACCATCATACAATGATGACCCTCTGCTTGATGGCCTCATAAGATGTTTTTTCACACACACACAGACACACACATCTGGAACCCGAGGAGAATAGCAGACACATGGAAATATAGATTTGAGAAAAAAAAACACTTTTAAAAGACATTAGAACATTTTCACTGACTGTACAAGAGAGTTTCAAATGTTTAGTTATTCTACACATCGCTATCCATGGTAACCATAGTTTAACTAGCTTGTGTTATGTAATCTAGAATGTGGATGAACATACTTAGATACCTATTTAGGTTAGGGGTAGGACACGGCGGTATTTCCGCCCAATTGAGCAGTCCGACTGGGGAAGTACCTCCGCCCTACAGAATACCGCGGCTATAATAACTTCGTGTTGTGTTCCCAGCGGTGAGTAGGGTAGCCAGAGCTCACTGGAGAATTTGTGTCAGTGGAAAGACTAAAGGCTTGTCTTGCTTTGTCTTCTACACTAACGGCACAGAAACTCTGAACTTACAGGGTTGGCAGCGCGACTGTGACTCCACTGGTGTTACGTACGTCCATAGGCCACGGTAGCCGCTTTCCATCGGGTGGGCCGTGTGCTTGTCTGCCACCTAAGTGGTATAAAAAAAAACTTTTTTTTTAAATGCATACATATAATACATAGAAAAACCTACGTATGAGTGATAGAAACACCTGCAAATATACCTACGTATTCGCGCATACAAATATTTGCACTGAGCGGGAATAAAACCCGCACCCCCACGTAGCAGACGAACGTTCTACCGACTATTTTGAGAATGTGACCAAGTGTTACGTAACCGAAGAAAGTTACTATCAACAATTCAAACTTTTAATTTATTTTTTTGTTCACAACCATCACTCATACGAGTACAATTCTATTTAACTTACAATACTATTGCGACAATGGCGCTACCAGTAAAAACTGTATTGAAGATTTGTAGGTATTTCTTTCACTTTTGGTATTGTACTTCAAATAGGTATGTACAATTTTTTCGCGAGTTTTTTTTTTATACAACTTAGGTGACAGACAAGCACACGGCCACACCTGATGGAAAGTGGTTACCATGACCGTGTGAACGTGTGTAACACCAGTGAAGTCACATCCGTGCTGCCGACCCTGTAAGAACAGAGATTTTGTGCCGTCAGTGTAGAGGACAAAGCAGGACAAGCCTTCGGTCGTCCCACTGACAGCACAAAACTCTCCAGTGAGCTCTGGCTACCCTACTCACCGTCGGGAACACAACACGAAGTTATTATAACCGCGGTATTCTGTAGGGCGGAGGTACTTCCCCAGTCGGACTGCTCAATTGAGTTTTTAATTTTTTACTCCTAAATATTTTAATTGCATCCTTGAGTTCACGTTTTTGTGCTGGTATTTGTGCTTTCTACCCTTCATGTTTAATTCTGGAGTAGTTCTTCACTTCATCTTTCATTTGATGAAATTCACACTAACTTTGGTTCCTTCATTCGCACAAAATTTTGATTTTGAATTTTGGTTCCCGGCAGAGTAGAATTTGGACTACCCCATCTCTTTCAGGGCACGCCGTAGTAACGGCGGTAAGACCCATCATGGGGGAGTGGCTAGAGAGGCCACACGGCAGCCTCTCGTACCGTCTGACGCAGATGATCACCGAGCACGGATGCTTCGGAAAGTATCTGCGTCGGATGCACAAAGAGCCAACGTCCGAGTGCCATCACTGCGACGCGAGCGAGGACTCAGGTCCGCACACGCTCACCGAGTGTCCGGCGTGGGAGACGCCGAGGCGGGAGCTTGTGGCGGCCCTGGGAGTGAGGGTTCTCACGCTCTCCACCTTGCTCGCGGCGATGGTTCGCTGCGCGGATGCGTGGGCGGCCGGCGCCTCCTTCTGCGAGCAAGTAATGCTCGTGAAGGAGGAGGCGGGGCGGGAGCGGCAGCGGGAGCGATGAAGGATCGCAAGACAAGCTGCCCGCGTACGAAGGCAACTCGGGCGTCGGAGGTCGCTGAACGACCTCCGCCCCCCATGAGCGCCGGCCTGGGGGTGACAGGTGAAGCCGCCTGTCACCCTGGCAGAAGCAGGCCGCGGCGGTGGCGCGCGTGGCGCGCCTCCCCGTTTCCGGGGACGAGTTGGGGACTCTGTAGTCCCCACACCCGAGAAGAGGGCCAGATCGTGAGAGATGGCCCTGGGTCGGCCGGGGTGCGAGGGATATGCCTGTCAACCTCACCTTCGGCAACCAAAACGACCCACAGGCGGCGTGCGTTTTAGTCGGTTCGAGTCCGACATAACCACCTCCACCGGCTCCGGTGGGGAGGTATCCGTGGGGATTTTGCGCACGTAAAAAAAAAAAAAAAAAACCCCCATCTCTTTCAATGTGGTGTCGTACAAGGCGACTAAGGGATGGATGTTTAACATCAGACAGATATATACAGCCCAGACTTAGCCTCAGATGAATGAATGGGTCGAATCAACAATATTATCAACCCCGTATTACGTGGGACCGAATACAGTTGTTGGTGAAATGTGAGTATTAATTCACCTCTGCCTAACCCTCCGGGGATAAAGGCGTGATTTTATATATGTATGTACATAGACATATATCAAATTTTTTATTTTCTGTTTTGTCATCCATATGACATAAAATATTCCCTGTCCTGTAATCCTACCGGTCCTACCTAAGACTTCCTCTGCTACCACGGACGAGACCCTTCCCACAGTGTCGTGCGAATTGGTCCGCGTCCGTCCGCGATATCGCAGACCGTGTGAACCTGCTATTAGGCTAACATCTAACTTCCTAATAGACAATCAATGACTAGTTTCCTCGCAACAAAAACGTAAATCTTTAAACGCAGTCAATAGATCATCGTCATCGCAACAATAGGACGTAACTTAAATATTATTACGTACAATGTGGTATAGTTAACAGTTATTACCGTAGGCAAAATAAACAAGTCAATTCAGAACAATAGATCGTCTATATGTTATATGTAACCTTATTATAACCTTATTTATTAATTGTTGCGCAGTTTTATATGCATATTTGAATAATTTTATTGCTGTAATATTTTAATTTATTCGGTATTTCAATTAGATCTGTTAAAAGACCGTCGGCAGTTTAGTGTTTGGAATCCTGGCGATTACTCTACCGTCGTGAACCCACTCCAAGGACAAGCAATTTAGTTTAGTTAGTGAGGTTGGAGGAAATGGGTATTAGAATTTCGGTACTATTATTTTTTTTATTTTAAAGTTTGAGGTTTTTGGTTCGCATCGGTCAATGTGAGTGCCACTATTGTTACATGGTAAGTGTCTGTAATGGCTGAAGGCAAAGTCAATTTGATATGTGTTATATAAAAAAAATGTCGTACATTGGGAGAGGCCTATGTCCAACAGTGCACTACGATAAGTTATTTGATTGGTTGATATAAAAAAAAGTATTAAAATACTACCTAATTGCCAGCACTGAGCACTTTTATAGAGCCCACGTGCCCTCTAATAAATTAGGCCAAGCCTGTACAGGGAAAACAAGTCTTGAGATTTTCTCTGACTGTTTACAATCCAAGTACTTACATGTATATCTAGTGTATAAATTACTGCGTTTTGTCAGTTTCTAGTAATAGTACCTAAGTATACGAACCACAGTGCATTTTGACATACCTGTGAAGACTATTGGCTAGCCTATAAAACCTACGCACTGCAAGACTGCAACCGCACTGCACTCGGCTAGCTGCGTCCGGCTGGCCTTATTGCGGATTGCGGCTAACAAATAGGAACAACTTTTTTATTCTTTAGTGATTACCTTCTTAACTTCCATAGGATTATATAAACTAAACATAACCCTCTACAAACGGAAAATTGTGGAATTGTGGCAAATTATATATTTTTGGTAACGGAATTGGTTATCTGTGAGTGTCAATTCGCGCCTTTTTTATGTCTTTAAATGCGTTGAAGTCGGTCTTTATTTTGTGAAATTACATTGTTATTTACCCTTTCATAATTTAGCATATTCTTAAATATATTATTTCTTTAAATTAAGGTTCATTTTGGTTTGGTCAAATAACATCAGCATAATTTTTTTATCTAGGACATTTCGCCTGTTGGTAAGCTAAAGGCAAAGCTCTCAGGAAAGAGGGTCACCATTACAGACACTAAGTAATGTTACAATGGTGGCACTCAGCTTGGCGGCCTCATCGGATGCTTTTTCACGCCGCGCTTAAAGGACCGGGACTGTAGAAAGAAGGAAACACGTGAACTGGTCATGAATTCCAGGTCTTGGTGGTATGGCAAAGAAAAGTGTCTCCGAACCGCTTGGTTCTTGCTCGTATATTTTGCACAGTGTGAGGGTGACATCTAAGCCCTTGTGTCACTTTGTTCAGGACTCCCGAGTTTCCGCGAGGCTGTTTTGATGATACTGTTGATGTTGTTTTTGTTATTCAGTTTGCAGCGAACATCCATACCTAGGAAATTGAGAACAAATAAATAAAATCCTTAACATTTTCCACATCGCTTCTTGTACGTACATAAGTATTTTCTCATATTTTAAAAGGACTACGTGACTTACAAATAAAGCGTTATTTAATTTAAATATAAACTGGTCATAAATGGCTACGTAAATATGGCATTCCATAACAGCCTCGATAACCGAACGATTTAAATACGTACGACCATGAATGTAACTACGAAGTAGACGCACGTATTAAAAATAGTCGTGTTTTCGTTATTTGTGAGCCGCCTACTACGACTCAAACCAGTTTGGAGTGAGTCAACGGACAAAAGATTATCGCCTCAACCCCGCCATGGAAACATAAATTAAGTTTGCAAAACGCGTTTGTAAGATTTTAATCACGATTTACAATATCTTGAACAATTCACAACCAATATTATTTGAATAGCACGGCTGTTTTTTTTTATACCACTTAAGTGGCAGACAAGCGCACGGCCCACCTGATGGAAAGTAGTTACCGTGGTCTATGGACGTGTGTAACACCAGAGACGCCACACACACGCTACAGACACTGTAAGCACAGAGTTTCTGTGTCATCAGTGTAGAGGAAAAAGCAGGACAAGCTTTTAGTCATCCCACTGACAGCATAAATTCTCCAGTGAGCTCTGGCTACCATACTCACCGCTGGGAACACAACACGAAGTTATTATAACCGCATATATTCTGTAGGGCGGAGGTACTTCCCCAGTCGGACTGCTCAATTGGGCGGAAATACCGCCGTGTCGTACCTCCTATAATGTTTCTTCTCTATTTGATATTTTGAATGCCCTAACAACTTATTTGGGGCCCAAGGGAATGTTCTACAACTTATTTGGGGCCCAAGGGAATGTTCTAGCGAGTAAACCTGCTGATTAACGGACGAGACTATGACGCATCCTATCCTCTCAGTGTTAGAGGAATCATACGACAGTCGCTCTCGCAGAAGTTCTAAGTTTTGTAAACATAGTATAACATAAACTCACGCCTATATTTCCGAAGGGGTTCCGAGGGGGGTGCTAGCACCCACATTTCGCTAGTTTATATTTAGGTCCCAATGTAATAGGTGGTGACCCTTTTGCCATTAACCGGGCAATTATAAGCCTGCGATAAATACACACATAACTTCGAAAAGCATCGAAAAGATGACTTTTCGATGATGGTGTGTGTCATAGTAGAACCTGGGATGCAACCCGAGACCTCGTCTTGGTAGTCTATTACCCATACTACTAGGCTACCGCGGTTTTGTAATGACGACGATATAACCTTGTGAGATGCGATTGCAGACATTAAATCAGATGTATTTTTACTATTTTCAAATGAAATTTTAGCGCGTACGCAGTTACGCGTGCAGACGTATACTGGTTTGACGTTGTAAGAGATGACATGCGTCACTGACCGTAACCAACCGATCTACAAATCGATTATGATATAGAAAAAATTAATCGGTTCAGGTGGGATTCGAGTCCACGATTTTACCCTTGCAGGGGGAACTGTCTGACCACTAAGCCACAGAACCTTCGCCCGAAACCATCCAAATTCTTCTACACATATATCCGTCTTACGGCGACGGTCGGTAAATACAAAACCGTGCGATGGATGCCAATTGTAATAATAAAAAAATATTTTATGTTTGTGTGTATTTTTATTATTTGTTTACTCTTGAAGGGAGCAAGTTAAATGTGACAAAGTAAGTGTGTAATCTCCTATTTAAAATAAATAAAAAAAAACAAAATTGGTTTCTAAGTACATTACCATAAAAGTTCGGGCGCCTTAGAGATACACATGCCTAGGATAATCAGCGGATATTGGAAACTTTTAATCTTCCGGTGGTGAGCTAAATGAAAACAAACTGTGAGGTTTAAGGTTTTATTATCCACTCCAGTGTGCATTAAGAAATGAATTTAAGGACACATACCTAATATATAATTAGCCTTAAATTAAAATTAAAGTTTTAGAAACTATGTCAATATGGTCCTACATCACCAATGCATTTTAAGGTTATATTGAAGTTAAGTTTTAAAGTAAAATTAAAGCTGCTTTCAGGACATAAAAAAATCCGGAAAGTGGATCCCGGATCTCGAAAGTGGAATGTCAGACATTCAGGGCACATTCTCAGGATAGATCTAGAGTGGAACTGGTAGTAAAAGCTGAGATTATGATTATGACGTACACAAACTAAGTTCTGCCAAAGCATGTCGATTTGACAGAATAGTCTAAGACTCGTTAACGCGGTGTGTGCCAGAGGTGCAAAAACGATTAGATTTGACCTTGCTTGTCTGGTGGGAAACTAGACCAGTTTTTACGTATGGCGTTTTTTTACATCTGTGGGAAGTTGTTATGTTATTTAAATTCCCAATAGAATACATGCTCTAAGTACAAAACATGGTACTCTCGCTGTCTCGTGTCGACGTGATTGGGCGAACACAAAGTGAGTTCCAAATTTTGTATGCAATTTCAAGATATATGAGAATTCAGGAAAATCAGGCGAACTCAGAAGAAAAAAGGCGGTCAAGTGCGAGTCGGACTCCCGCACTGAGGGTTCAACCATAACCGAGTGACGGTAGCCACGCGGTTTTCGACAGAGTAGAATTTGGTCCACCCCATCTCTCCCCATGCGGAGTCGTACAAGGCGACTCCGCATGGGGAAAGGGATAGGGCTGTTTAACATCAGACAGATATATACAGCTCAGACTCAGCCTGAGAGACATGACTTGAGTAAACAATAGTGCCCGGAAGACGGCAATGGACTCACCCCCTATTAAGTGGGACCGAATTTAATGATTGGTGAAATGTGGGTTTTAATTCACCTCTGCCTAGCCCCCCGAGGATAAAGGCATGATTATATGTGTGTAAGTAAACCGTAATATATTGTGAATGTGGGTGACTTAGAAGTTGGATTTTTGCACAGTTTCAAGACGTTATATGCCTGACATACGTTATAGACGTTCTAGAAATACCTTCACGCTATTAAGCTGATGTGTAGTAGCCATACAGATATTGAATACACACAAATTTAATATTAAAACTATTCAAAAATGGTTAATATAGTTAGAATGAATTGTAATCATTGGCAATAGGCACGCCACCACATTGGGACCTAAACCTAAACTGGCGGAATGTGGGTGCTAGCACCTCTACCTACCCTACCCATAAAATCACGCCTATATCCCCTCGGGGATATAGGCGTGATTTTATGTTATGTTATTTTAATCAGTCAGATAAAACCAAACTAAACTTAAAAACGATTTTGAACGAATTTTCACTGATGTAATCCGATTTGCGATTAAACAAGAATATCGGCCATTGATGACGTGACGTGAGTGAACCAAGCAATTTGGCATTTGAGGTAAACGAGAATACCTACTACTAATTTGGGTTACATTAGTATTCTTAAAAAGAAACATAATAAAAATTTTAATACCTGAACTCCAGACGACCTCTAGCGAGCCATTCCTAAATTCAAACATCCTTTCTTAGGTGATAAGATTTTTGTAAATATAAAAAATGTTGTTTATAAACCCGTCAGTCAAACGTTGGACCGGTTGGTAGACGTTTGTCAAAGGATTTGAATCAAACTTTTTATAATAGTTTATTTAACTTCACCTGTCCCGATGTTTGCAATATAATGGTACAAATTGAATTAGAGAACTTTCTAGTATTCAATTGACAATTACATACATACATCAGACAAATATCAGACAGATATATACGGCCCAGACTCAACCTCAGATGTATGGCTCGAGTCAACAATAGGACCGAGTACAATTATTGGTGAATCGTGGGTGTTAATTCACCTCCGCCTAACCCTCCGGGGACAAAGGCGTAATTGTATGTATGTATGTATGTAGTGGTCTACAACGGGATAGGGCTGTTCTCTATCTGACTATAAACAATTGCCTATGACAAGTGCTTGCTCGACAGCCATAGGCTTGCTTTCCCGTTTACGTGAAACCTAAATTCTTTGTTAATACACCTCTTTTTTTTTCATATGCGCAAAATCCCCACGGATACCCTCCCACCGGAGCCAGTGGAAGAGGTTATGTCGGACTCGAACCGACCAAAACGCACGCCGTCTGTGGGTCGTTTTTGGTTGCCGAAGGTGAGGTTGACAGGCATATCCCTCGCACCCCGGCCGACCCAGGGCCATCTCTCACGATCTGGCCCTCTCCTCGGGTATGGAGACTACAGAGTCCCCAACTCGTCCCCGGAAACGGGGAGGCGCGCGAGACACGCCACCGCCGCGGCCTGCTTCTTCCAGGTGACAGGCGGCTCCACCGCCCGGCCTGCGCTCATGGGGGCGGAGGTCGTTCATTGACCTCCGACGCCCGAGTTGCCTTCGTACGTGTGTAGCTTGGCTTGCGATCCTTCGTCGCTCCCGCTATCGCTCCCGCCCGGCCTCCTTCTTCACGTTAATTACACCTCTGCCTACCTCTTCGGGGATTTACACGTGGGATTCTATGTATGTATTTACTAGGAAATCACTATAAGGATGATGTTGAAAGGTCGTGAACACGAATATAAAATTATATAACGTGTGTGCACGAATATCACTATTTGCTTGAATTACGTCAATGTATTTCTAAGTAATATTTTTTTTCTTGCTTTAACTTACTGTATTGTGTCTACACTTAGCACTCAAGTGATATGTGCTTCCCCTTCAAAGGTTTTCTTTCCTGTAGACTTTGATCTTACTATTGGAATTAACTTGCGTTATCTGTACAGATACCGGCAATCATCTTGAAAAAACTTTTTGATTTGATCACAAAATCAAATGTGTGGTTATCAACACTGTAGGCAAACATCAACTAAGCCTATTCTATTTGTTATGATCTCGTGGGCACGATATGACGCGAAATAATCATGGCATACACGCCTTTATCCCTGGATGGTTAGACAGAGGAGGAATTAACACCCATTTTTACCAATCATTAAAGTCGGTCCCACTTCATAGGGGTGAGCCTATAGCCGTCTTCCGGGCACTATTGTTGTCTCGAGCCATAGATCTGAGGCAGAGTCTGGGCTGTATATATCTGTCTGATGTTAAACAGCCCTATCCCTTAATCGCCTTGTACGACACCGCATGGGAAGAGATGGGGTGGTCCAAATTCTACTCCGCCGGGAACCACGCGCTGACATATTTACTAATCGATTACTCAACCTGGTCGTGTGATAAAATTTGACGTTCTTATGTGAGGAGTGAGGACTTATCTGCCGTAGCGGTAAAGTGTTAAACAGCTGTAAAGTCGGAGGTCACGAGTTCGCTTCCCATTCAGTGCAATATTAATTCATAAAGCTATATATAGCTATATTTGCATTGGTCTCGATTTTTCAAAGTGTAAAAATTTACGTACTTTTTTGTAATCAGTAACATTTTTTTCAATATAAGATAAAATAAAATATTTTTATGTACACCATAAAAGTATATAAAGTAACAATTATATTTTTTACATTAATTTAACATTAATTATAATGCACATTGCCTTATCACCAGCAGCGATTTCTTCCAGACAACCTTTGGATGGATACAAGCAAAAGAAATGATGGGGTATCGTACAATTATTTTTACTAGAAGAAGGAATAAGTTCTATAATGCGAAGAAATATATTTATTTATTTTGTAAATACTTAGTACAATTATACAATATCTTACCCACATCAATGCAAATATTCATTAATAAATATTTGCACTGAGTAGGAATCGAAGCCAGGACCTACGGCGTAGCAATGAAATACTCTACTGCTACGCTAAAACGCAGATATGGATCTTTCCTTACGTACTTATAGTTTGAAATTAAATAATAAAATTACGTCGTCTTGATTTGATTTGTGGCGATGCCACATGTACCCAGCGCCGCGTACGTACGTAACTACGAATCCTACATCGCGCATGTAAAGTTCTCGCGCTGGGAGAACATATGTACATCGTCCCAACGACAATCGTTGGGCCGCGGCCCGCCAGGCGTGATCACCTTGCCTGGTCGGAGGATCCTCCCTTTGTGTTGGAGGAACATCACACCTCGTTCCTCCACAGTGGTGACCCCGACGTGATCTGATCACGTAACCTTCGCTGAACATATCATCAGCATTCTCATCGTCACATCCCATTCACTTCTCCCGCATGAGCGGTAATCAAGTCTTCGCCATCCAGCACTTTCGGCCCTTACAAGGACACTATAGCATGCAGCGACCGCTGCAGCCTGGTTACCCTTCGGCCTCACCTGCATCTAAGGCACACAGTGCACGTACACACGGTCCATGTAAGTAGAGGACAGCTCTCCCGTCTACGTGGCACTCAGCCATTACGCAGCATTCGCCCCAATACACGGGGGACTTACCTCGCTTCATCGAGGATTCGCCCCGTCACTGCCGAGGACTCACCTCGCCCCACTGGCGGCTCGCCGAGAATTCATCTCGACGCATCGAGCCCCAACACAAGGCGTTTCACAGCAGGACCGCAGCACCGCATCACCGCACTTGTCCCGCGTCTTCGGGACCAGCGGTAGTCCCGACTCACTGGGACTAGCGAGGAAGACTGTTCCACTAACGGAATAAGCGGCGTCCAGTTCCGACGAAACGGAACTACTCAAGACTGGAAATGGCATGCTCATCAAGAGAGCTTAGACAGCCGACTCATCGCGAATCAACCTCCGGTCTGGAGGGGAGTGATGTGGCGATGCCACATGTACCCAGCGCCGCGTACGTACGTAACTACGAATCCTACATCGCGCATGTAAAGTTCTCGCGCTGGGAGAACATATGTACATCGTCCCAACGACAATCGTTGGGCCGCGGCCCGCCAGGCGTGATCACCTTGCCTGGTCGGAGGATCCTCCCTTTGTGTTGGAGGAACATATCACCTCGTTCCTCCACAGATTCTACGAATGTGTATACGTATCTTATAATTACATAACATAACATAAACTCACGCCTATAACCCCGAAGGGGTAGGCAGAGGTGTTAGCACTCACATTCCGCCAGTTTATGTTTAGGTCCCAATGTAATAGGTCGCGAGCCTATTGGCATTAACCGGGCACTTATAAACTTGCGATAAATACACATAAGCACCGAAAAGTCATGGTAAAACCGGGGATCGAACCTGAGACCTCGTCTCAGCAGTCCATTACCCATACCACTACGCTATCTTATAATTATCTGCAAAAAATATTGATGATCATGTGAGCTTTTTTATCAGCAAATATTTTTTAGCAGTACGTCATCAGATCGATCTTGAACAAATTGAGCATTTTATTTTCCTTATACGTCAAAATTTCATACATAAAAATCTCGTGTCAGGATGTTCGTGATCACACTCTTGCAAAACGGGCGATTTTAATGATCTTTTTTAGGCTTTACTGTCATCTCACTCATCACTGAAGTTATAATAAGAGGAATGACTCTTACTCAATACATACATACGTACATACATATAATATATAACATATGACCTCCCTGCTGCGGTTTTCCCAAGCGCCTACAATATGGGGTTCTGCAAGAGGGGCATCAGAAGGTTTCTTCATGGTCGGCAGCACGAGTGTGACACCCCTGGTGTTGCATACGTCCATAGGCCACGGTAACCGCTTCCCATCAGGTGGGCCGTGTGCTTGTCTGCCAACTTAGTGGTATAAAAAAAAAAAAATCACGCCTTTATCCCCGAAGGTTTATGCAGAGATGAATAAACACCAACAAATTGGTGAAATGTATTCACCAATTATTAAATTCAGTCCCACCTAACAGGGGGTGAGCTTATTACCGTCTTCCGGGCACTATTGTGGTCTCGAGCCATTCATCTGAGGCTGAGTCAGAGAGGTATATATATTATGTCTGATGTTAAGTCCCCTACTCTCATAATCGCCTTGTACGACACCGCATTGGAAGAGATGAGGTGGTCCAAATTCTACTCAGCCGGGAACCAATCATCAAATTACTTAATATATCTTTTCAAAAAATCATACTGGTTATGTTTCGTTGTATCAATAATACAATAAACATTTTCATTACATACTACTACAGTACCCCGAGCACGAAAAATTATCGCAGTCGTATCGTAAATGTAACGAGAGAACACAGCAGCATTGTGATTGGCCGGTTACACACACAAACAGATTCACAGCAGACAGGTGGCCAATCGCAATACTATGTTCTCTCGTTACATTTACGATAAGATTGCAATATTTTTTCGTGCTAGGGGTACAGAGCTCCATCTATCCACGATCACCACATTTAGGAAACATTTACGATTGTTCCTCTTAGAAGCCCAGGGGAGGTTGGATAACGTGTACTCAAATGTTTCTTTGATTTTTTTTTTTTATACCACTTAGTTGGCAGACAAGCACACGGTCCACCTGATGGAAAGTGGTTACCGTGACCTATGGACGTCTGTAACACCAGAGGAGTTACAGTCGCGCTGCCAACCCTGTAAGTACAGAGTTTCTGTGCCGTCAGCAGAAGACAAAGCAGGACAAGCCTTTAGTCTTCCCACTGACAGCACAAATTCTCCAGTGAGCTCTGGCTACCCTACTAACCGCTGGGAACACAACACGAAGTTATTATAACCGCGGTATTCTGTAGGGCGGAGGTACTACCCCAGTCGGACTGCTCAATCGGGCGGAAATACCGCCGTGTCCTACCTCCTTAAATTGATTTGATTTGGTGGGTTCGGTGCGGGCTTTTCCTTTTACTTTTACTTTAAAGTGTACAGGTTGTATGACTATCGCACTATTGTTTACGGTATATTATTGTTTATCTTCATATTGTAATATAAGTACATAACTTCTACATACCCTCATGCATTATACTTTCACACTCGACTTCGACGGTTCGGCGTCCGTGTGTCACTAGCAAATTAGGTTCCAGTTGAAAACCAGCGTCAGGTTTATACCTGGCACATGCTGAACTGGACACCTATTTGGTGTATCTGTGAGCCACTGTTTTATTTGTATTTTTTTTTAATATATTGTTGGTTATTGTTATCTCTGTGACCACCTTGCACCAAATAAATATTTCTTTCTTTCTTTCTATCTACGAGTATGTATTGCTAGGAGGAAATAAAAATAAACGTAATTATATAGGTATTTAAACTATCATGGTCACTGACATCAGTATCAGAATAAACGGGATATTTACCATGTTTCATTATTTTGAGTTTCCGATATTTCGGCGCTGTTGCAAGCACCATGATCACGGAGGAACTGTAGTAGTGGCGGCGAGCAAAGAAAAAGTTTTTTCCTAGGAGTAATTATATCGATCTACCCTCTTTCGAGATCTTTTACTACGCGTATCTGCACTACCACTGGTTTCACTCTCACTACAAACTCGAACCCGATCTTTATCACGTTCACGACATACGATGCTCACTGTATCCACTCGCGATTTTGTTTTAGCTTGTTCCCGGTTGTTTTTGCAAAGACCGCGACAACAGCGCCGAAATATCGGAAACTCAAAATAATGAAACATGGTAAATATCCCGCAACCGCGGTAGCCTAGTGATATGGGTAATGGACTGCTGAGACTAGGTCTCGGGTTCGATTCCCAGGTTTTATCATGGCACACACCAATGACATTTCGATGCTTTTCGAAGTTATGTGTGTATTTATCGCAGGGTTATAAGTGTCCGGTTAATGGCAATAGGCTCGCCACCTATTACATTGGGACCGAAACATAAACTGGCGAAATGTGGGTGCTAGCACCTCTGTCTACCCCTTCGGGGATATAGGCGTGAGTTTATGGTAAATATCCCGTTTATTCTAATAAACGTAATTAGTTCAGACTGGATTCCAACCGGCGTTGCCATAAGACGGATATACATAGGAAGATTTGAATGACTTCTGGCGAGGTTCGGTGGTTCCCCGCGCCTTCTGCGTAGGAACCACATTCAGTCCGCTTGATCCTTCTCCTTTTGAAACGACTACCGTTTGACTTCCTAACTTCGATAAGAGCCTGTTCTAGAGTCTCATCCATTTATTAGCACGTATACCGAATTGCAGGTAAGATTGACTTGGAATCAGAACATCCTGGTAGGACTCCATTAACATCTCTAGGTTGAATGACTCATATAAAAGAGTTTTTATAGATAAGTACACAGCAGTCCAGTACAAACAGTACTTATTAGCGTTGTTTAAGTTAGGTATTTAGTTTATTGCCATCATGCCATACTCTGAAGTCTAAAGAGTAAATATTTGACGCTTAGATTAAATTAAAGTAAATATTATTTTTCCGTTTAATTTTCATGATAGTTGAAGAAGCGAAAAATGTATGCCAGGATCTTGGTAAGCGGAAAACTGTTGTCTCTGCCTACCCCACTGGGAAAGAGGCGTGACTGTATGTAATATAATACACTATCGGACCAGTTACTAGTGTCTCATGACTATACTAGTGCTTGTCTGTATAAATTTGGTATGGTTCTACATACATACATACTCCGGGGATAATCACACCTTTATCCCCGGAGGGTTAGGCAGAAGTGAATTAACACCCATTGCACTAATAATTGTATTCGGTTCCTCGTAATAGACGATGAGCCTATTGCCGTATTCCGGGCACTATTGTTGACTCGAGCCATGCATCTGAGGCTGAGTTTGGTGGTTCTGTCCTCTGAAAATCCGGGATATCAGATAAAAACTATCTAAATTTGGAATTTCACTCAAATATGTTGAGCTGGTAACTACTGCGTTAGTAACTGACAATTAATAACCTACTAGTGTACTAAAATCTTACCATTTCATTGGGCATGGCGTGCAAGTCTGAGAATGTAATTTTCTTTTTTAGGTTTCATTTGAACCCCATATTTCCAAGATGGCTGCCGTGAGACAAGGGTTACAACCTCACATATTTAAGTTTAACTTTAAACTGACCTCCCTTGATATCTAAAAGAGAATATTGCAATCCCAAATGTAAACTATTCAATGGCCTATACCATCATTCAAGATTTCATTTCATTCATTCGTAAAGACACATTTCCATTGAAGCAAAGAGGAGGTTAAGCAGAAACATGGCAACCGTTTAAATAGTATAAAAAATATAGATACTACATACTCATGTAATTCTTTATGAGTAAGGTAATAATTTTTTACAAGCAACATAACCACATATGTATTATGTAATTAATTTTCCTCAATACCTTCCTGATTCGAACTTGTAGCTGTCATATCACTTGATATAAGATCACATGCTTTTTGATGACGTCACCCTCATATGAGAGGCAATAAGCCAAGATTGTTATGACATCTTCTCAAGGTCTTGTAGGTGTGTCTCACACCGTCATATGCGTTGTTTGTCACTAGTCGAGTGTTTGTTGGAAGTTTTGTATACCTCGAGACATTTATCTTGCAGCCCCCGCGAGCACGAATTGTTTTGTTTTTTTTTATGACTGACTTCACCTCACCTGATGGTAAGCTAAAGGCAGAGTTTCATGAAAGAGAGTCACTATTACAGACACTAAGTAATGTTATAATGGTGGCACTCAGCTTGGCGGCCTCATCAGATGCTTTTTCACGCCCCGCTTAAAGGACCCGGTACTGTACGAAGAAGGAAACACGTGAGCTGGTAATGAATTCCAGATCTAGGTGGTTCTTGCTCGTATATTCTACACAGTGTGAGGGAGACATCTAAGCCTTGCACCTGTTGTCCTATGTAGGAAAAGAGAGGCTGTGATTAGTTGGAAGAGCTCATCAGAACACTCACAATGGTAGAGACGGTAAAATATAGCCAAGTAAGCAACATTTCTACGCATCTCCAAAGGCTCGAGGGTGTTCGTGACATCAGGATGCCCAATAATGTGGACCGCGTGTCGCTGCAACCTGTCGAGAGCATCTAGTAGATATGCTTGGTGAACTTGAGCTATAGACACATTATTTCTAACAAAATGCGTCGCAATAAATGCCTTGAAATACGCGTTATGTGTGAGTAAGCTAACTAATATCAATATTGTTTTTTAAATGCAAGTTATAAAGAATCTAAGAATGAATTTCATTTTATAGATATTTAAACTATCATGGTCACTCACATCAGTATCAAAATTCCTCCGTGATCATGGTGCTTGTAACAGTTCCGAAATATCGGAAACTCAAAACAATGAAAAGTAAATATCCTGTTTATTTTGATATTCAATTTCGAATATCAGAATAAACAGAACGTCAAAATGTTACAATTATGCCAAGATGTGTGTCTAAAAATATTAAATAATGTAAAAGTAAACCATTTTAAAATGATTCGTTCGCTGGTTCGGTAGGTTAGTTCTATTGAGCAGATACCGGCAAGAAACTCAGAGAACCATATTAGAACTAGATTATCTTTCTTTTTTAAATTTGCTTCAGTTTACAATTTATTTTGTGCGATCATGCAATAGAGAGTGCCACTTATTGTGTATGTATATGTGTAGGTAGATAGGAGTGCTGTGCTATAAGACCTCGAGGTGCACCTTGGGCAACGGTAGCGGCATTTCTTCTCCTTTCATTATTACATAAACAGCATAAAGCCTAATCGCCTCGCGATCGCAGTGCACTATCGTGTAACGTCAGAGCAGACTCTTTCCTCAAGCGATTGGGGTGGTCAGTCCTCCTGTAAACTTTAGATAAAATACACTAAGACGAGAAATCGCAGAATAGCCTAACCTGGTGTCCAAGCTTCAGATACAGCCGGTATTAATCATTTAGAGTTAGAGATAAGACAATTAATAACCCCTTATTCACGAAGTAAGATGATCTTGATTCACTTCAGTCGTCTCGCATGATGCGAGCTTTGATAGTATACTTTTACTTGTAAACAGCAAAAATACTCGTAAGCTTCAATGCCTACGTGCGTGTTCACTCGTTGCAAGAACCCGGGTTGACCTACTGTACGTATTTATTTCGTCGCCTCGCCGGTTTCGAAGCAATTAGGCAGTCTGAGTACTGTTTGCCGAGGCTATAAATATGTACATACATACATACATATAATCACCGCGGTAGCTTAGTGGTATGGGTAATGGACTGCTGAGACGAGGTCTCAAGTTCAATCCCAGGTTTTACCATGGCACACACCAATGACTTTTCGATGCTTTTCGAAGTTATTTGTGTATTTATCGCAGATTTATAAGTGCACGGTTAATGGCAATAGGCTCGCCACCTTTTACATTGGGACCTAAACATAAACTGGGGAAATGTTTGTGTTAGCACCTCTGCTTACCCCTTCGGAAATATAGGCGTGAGTTTATGTTATGTTGTACATATAATTACGCCTTTATCCACGAAGAGTTAGGCAGAGGTGAATTAACACCCACATTTCACCAATAATTGTATTCGGTTCCAGTATACGCCAATAGGGGGTGAGCCTATTGCCGTCTTCCGGGCACTATTGTTGACTCAAGCCAAGCACATGAGGTTGAGTCTGGGCTCTATATATCTGTCTGATGTTAAACAGCCTTATCCCTTAGTAGCCTTGTACGACACCGCATGGGAATATATATGGGGTGGTCCAAATTCTACTCTGCCGGAAACCACACGGCTATAAATATGTGTAAGTATAATATTTTATTGGTTTATGGACCCTAGCTGAGTCCTTCGAAGCTATGGCAAACTCACCTCCAATGCAACCCGAAGTTTTCCTCATGGGATTAAGAGGCGAATCCTTTTGGCACTTTCGCCCATCAGGGGGTATCGATAAACGTATGAATAGTTTGTTTTTAATATATACTTACATTGTCTGAAAAGAGGGTCACCATTTTTTTTACATACATATACCTACCATGTTATAATGTTAACCCTCAGCTATGCCTTTTCACGCCCCGCTTAAAGGACTTTTTATAATTTATAGACACGCCAACTTGACTACGCCTTGCCTGATGGTAAGCTAAAGGTAAAGTCTTAAGAAAGAGGGTCACCATTACAGACACTAAGTGTTACAATGGTGGCACTCAGCTTGGCGTCCTCATCAGATGTTTTTTCACGTCCCGCTTAAAGACATGTTGGTAAGATGCGTGATAAACATCTTCATTTTAGAAGTAGAAAGCACGAATTTTAACATAATTTACTATCTGTTAAGTAGACCTGCTTGCTTTGACAATTTTTTTTGTATGTACATGTGTAATCTCTTCACAGTGGATCTAACACTATTCCATTTTAATTTGAACTAGTGATAACACGGCCTGTTATCAGATAAGAGGTCTAGTCAAACTGGATCATAGTGTTATGACCAAGGACCGTTTAAATGTGACCCGCTTTCATTAATATATGTTCGCATATATTATTATCATCGTTATTTGTTGTCAAACAACTTTCGACTTTATTTGTCATGTGTTGATAAGAAACATATATTTTTTATAACCGGGTCAGGTATGAAAATATTGGAGTAGTAGTAATTAGGTAGGTACTAATAGCATCTTTACAGTAAATAGGATGGCATCTGAAGGTTTCACCTCGGAGTCTGGAAGCGACTGCTATCTGACTTCCAAAACTCAAAGGCGATGTCGAAGTTTTTTTTATACCACTTAGGTGGCAGACAAGCGCACGGCCCACCTGATGGAAAGTGGTTACCGTGGCCTATGGACGTGTGTAACACCAGAGAAGCCACACTCGCGCTGCCGACCCTGTAAGCACAGAGTTTCTGTGCCGTCAGTGTAGAGGACAAAGCAGAACAAGCCTGTAGTCATCCCACTGACAGCACAAATTCTCCAATGAGCTCTGGCTACTCACCGCTGGGAACACAACACGAAGTTATTATAACCGCGCTATTCTGTAGGGCGGAGGAACTTCCCCAGTCGGACTGCTCAATTGGGCGGAAATACCGCCATGTCCTACCTCCTGCATTGCAGCCAGAGCAGCTGTTGGACTTTTTAGGGCTCCAACTACCCCGTAACGACTGACATAGATGTTCGTACGGCAACCGATACCGGACGGTTTAACGTGCTCTCCAAGGCACGACCAGACCATACAAATATTCATATTCATGCATACAAATATTTGCACTGAGCGAGGATCGAACCAGCGCCTCCTGTGTAGTCTTCCAACATTATTATTTATAATTTTGTACTGATTATTTCGCAGTGTTTAACATCAAAAAGGATAAATACCTTTTTTAGAATACAATTTTTACATACCTGAAATATATAACGGCGCGTGTTGATTTTGGCAGTGTTGCTAGTGAAGTTTGTTAATTTAATCGATTTAGTTTGTGTTATATTGTCTATGATAATTACTTTATTGAAACAAATTATTTTCTGGTTAGTCGATTTATTTATCAAAGTGGAGCGGGTAACACCGAATAGAGTTGCATGTGTCATAGAGACGGTCGAGTAGAAAATGTCATTTTTGGGATTCGGTTGACGGACGACGGCTTGTGAGCACATGCAAGCCTATTGGCTCCTCTAATCTCATTACATTACAGTAATCACCTCATATTTTGTACTGCATTCCAATTTGTTACTTCTAATAGACGTTGCACAGTGTTATCGTGGTATTATTTTTACGCCCACTGTGAATAAACGCTCAAGATGGCGGATACACACCAAGAGGTTGTATCAGAGGCGCTCGGCGATCCGTCATATATATATTTACTAGATTAGTGGAGTAATAAAAAATTCATACTACTACAGTCACTTCAGGAAAAAACAACAAGGATCAAAGAAGCATGAATGACAGTACTAAAATAAACATTATTATCAATATTTCAGGGAAATACCATGCAACGTAAGTATGAGTCTTCTTTGCGGTTCCAAAGTGTCAACGATCCCCAGACTTCTTGGCATAATATTTCGAATAAAATTTACTATCTTTTTCCTGAATGGTAGTTTC
Organism: Eilema griseolum; assembly: GCA_963662185.1. Taxonomy (NCBI): domain Eukaryota; kingdom Metazoa; phylum Arthropoda; class Insecta; order Lepidoptera; family Erebidae; genus Eilema; species Eilema griseolum. Next base: position 4,999,093 of record OY759232.1, read on the forward strand.
CTGAGCTTTACTTACCAAACACGGTAGTCTTCTTATATTATCTTTTAATTAATAAAAATGTAGCAACATCTACTTATAGCAAATTTTAAAAGTCCCACGAAAGAATTTAAAAAATAACGAGAGATGGGACAGAATTCCACATAGGTGAAGTTGCGGATATTAGCTAGTTATCCAATAAAAACTTTACTTACAAGATGAGATTTTTTTCAATTTCCGAGATAAAAATTAATTTGCTGTTGCACAGAAAACAATTAAAAAAAAAATTAAGTCACGTTTTCAATGATTCACCTCGAATAACTCACCTCTGCCTAACCCTCCGGGGATAAAGGAGTGCTTATATGTATTTATGTAACATTAAACTAATGAAAAAGGTCTTATAAGCCATTAAAATTTAATAATAGTTGTTTACGAGTAGCACAACACAACTTCGATAATCATGTTATAATACGTCACGTGTGTTTTTTCCTAGACAGCTGCACAGAGGCCGATGATTGCGGATTGTTCGTGACTAGACTGCCCTCTGACCTTGGGAGCTGGATCTAGAGACTTGTGAATGTAGGACAGACAAGGAGTACTCGTTTAGGCGCCATCAGATATAGAAATGAAAGGAGTTTGATTGTTTGCTGGAATTGGGTATTTGACATAATCTAAAATAGAAAAATGAATCGCTAAACGTGTTGCTAAGCGCAGATCTCGGTTCAGCTAAACCGATTTCCCTAATTATATTTTTTAGAATATTCCTTGAAGTACGAGGATGGTTCTAACGGAGAGAAAATTGCCTTAAAAGTCTAAAAACAACCCTTTTATATACTCGCATACAAAATAAGTCAATTTGAACTTTAATACCATACAATGAAGTTTAAGTGTTAGTGGAGAGGTTCCGGGAAGGAACACTTTTTTGTCAGTCTGTCTGTACATTACGCTTTAACGCCTAAACTGCGGAACCGATTTTGAAGAAATTTAGTATAGGGGTAGGTTAGGCCTTGAGAAAGGACATAGGGTATTTTGTGTCGCGATAACCAACAGCCACGCGGGGGCTACGAGCAATTGCTAGTTTGAATTATTTAATTGAGCTTATTCAATTAATAATGGTAAAACAGCAGTTAATAGTCGTGTCGTTTCTTTTTTATCATTTTTATTTATTTTTAATCATCCACAGAACTTTATGACAGGAAATGATTTGACTATCAAATATTATGACGTCACAATAAATTATTTCATAGAAGTTTCCTTGTAACTTCCCGTTTTGACGTTTGATAAAAAGTAACTAATTTGACTAGTCAGTCAAATACCTAATTATCAGTAATGATCATTGTCATCGGAACATTGTTTCCGATTTGATCCGCCATTAAATCTGTTCAGTAGTTTTTGCATCCATTGTGAACAAACAGACTAGGCTGACTAGCAACATTCTGTCATCGCACCGCTCGCTAGGCAGGGAATTCATCCCCACACGTTGCAACCTGAGACGTTACGCACTGTGCGGTATGAAAGAAACTTCTACCCACGCACACTCAAGCTGTGGAATGAAGTCCCTGCTGCGGTTTTCCCATGCGCCTGCAATGTGGTGTTCTTCAAAAGAGGCATTAGGAGGTTTCTTCAGAGTCGGCAGCGCGAGTGTGACACACGTGTTGCACACGTCCATAGGCCACGGTAACCACTTCCCAGGGCTCTTCAGGTGGACCATGAGCTTGTCTGCCACCTAAGTGGTATTAAAAAAAACAGACGAGAATTTAATTAAAAATATCGTTAGCTTCAGAATCGATAGTTTAACAATACCCAAGATTTTGTTAAATATCTCCAATATACAGTCAAAACGAATTTACAATTTGATTGAAGGATGTCTTGACGTCATAATTATTGAGGTTAAACTATAAAATGTGATTACCTTTTTAGTTTTCCGTATATTGGTAAGCAGATTAATACATTAATTATTATTTTATTGGCAATTATACTTTATTTAAGAGTAGATTCTCAATCCTTCCTGGCTATTTTTCTAATGACGCACTTTAAGTTCTCTTCATTTGCTTAAAATTTCAGGGTTACTCTAGCTTTCGATGCAACCACCCTCCCCTTTCCTACACAGGACAACACGTGCAAAACATCCGATCAAGAACCAAGCGGTTCGGAGACTCTTTCCTCTGTCGCACCATTAAGGCCTGGAATTCATTACCAGCTCACGTGTTTCCTTCTTCCTACAGTCCCGGGTCCTTTAAGCGGGGCGTGAAAAAGCATATGATGAGGCCGTCAAGCTGAGTGTCACCATTGTCACACGGTATGTGTAAGTAATGGTGACCCTCTTTTCTGGGACTTTGCCTTCAGCTTACCATCAGGCAAGGCGAAGTCCAATTGACGTGTCCTATATAAAAAAAAACCAGAATTGGTTTTGATGATGATACTAAACTTCTTCAGTTTTTAATTAAGGTATCTACCGTACACCTAGGCTGAACTATACCCATTCACGATCAACTCCTAAATCGGCTACGTATGCCTATAAACGGGTCTTAAAATGAGGGTGACAGAGCTGATCTAAGAAATTATAAGGGTGCGCTGTGTCTAAATCTACTTCGTCAATGGTTTCTCCACTGTTTCATCCTGGCATCTCTCTCTTCCTCTTGGTGTACCACTCAAAAGGAAAATAATAATAAATAAATAAACAAATAAATATTCCACGACATTCTACACAACGCTATCTAGACTAGACCCATGGTAAGTTTGTGTTATGGGATCTAGAATGCGGATAAACACACTTAGATACTTATTTTTGTAAATACGTACATATTATACATAGAAACACCCAGATCAATGCAAATATACATATTCATGCATACAAATATTTGCACTGAGCGGAAATCGAAACCGCGCCTCCTGCATAGCAGTCGAATGCTCTACCGCTACGCCACCGAGGTAAGGAAAAACGAATATCATATCTATTGTAATCTTATAAAGATGACGATTTTGTTTATTTGTTTGAACACACTAATCTCAGGAACTACTGGTTCGAATTGACACATTCCTTTTGTATTGAATAGTCCATTTATCCATGAAGGTTTTAGGCTATATATCATCACGTTACTACTTTAGGGAGCGGAGCAGTGATCATAAACACAAAAAAAATCCGACAAATTTTCTTACATTACTCGAATCCAAAAAATTACGGGCTTAATGGGGTGATTTGAAGTATCTAAATATGCCACAGGCGAAGCTGGGGAGGGTCAGCTAGTATTAAATAAAGTGTTTACCCGTATTTGAGAACGCATGCTCAATACTCGTATATTCTAAGCCTAAGCAGTTGTAAGTATTGAGTCTTTTGTAACAAAATCCCATTATATGTAATGGCTGTAACTTATTTAATGGATTTGAGCTCAAGGTTCCGCGATCACGTTGGACCTTGTGTCCGCTCGCCTTGCTCTCAGGTATTAAGTTAATGCCTAGATACTTACGCACCACGTAAGTATCTAATTGTTTGTAAAGTCTGTGATTTACATCCTCATAACATTGCTTAAGATATACAATGTTTATCAGTATCAAAATAAACGGGATATTTACCATGTTTCATTGTTTTGAGCGCCGAAATATCGGAAACTCAAAACAATGAAACATGGTAAATATCCCGTTTATTTTGATACTGATGTGAGTGACCATGATAGTTTAAGTACCTATACAATGTTTAGCCAGTCTTAAGATCTCAACAGCCTACGCATTAATAATTCTTTCTTTCAAATATTAGTATTAAGTATAATTACAGCGCATGATAAAAAACTAAACTCATAGACACAAAGAAGACCTAAGAAGACCGTCTCAAAGGAGACAACTCTGGACCGGCCGGGGTGCGAGGGCAACCTACGGCTCACACAGTCGGCGTGTGTTTTAGTTGGTTCAAGTCCGTCATAACCACCCCCACCGGCCGCGGTGGGGAGGAATCCGTGGGGATTTTGCGCACGATAAAAAATAGGTACTAGTTTCTACGTTAAAATTACCTATATCTATTATGTTATGGCTGGACATACTCATAGCTTAAAGGGTAGCAGAGGTCAGACGGAAGCCAATAAAAATAAAGTTTTACGATGTGCATACATTTAGCTCGTTACGTTATGGTTGAGAGATCAAGTTCGACTTTGAGTCCCGTTCCGCGTTCAGTTCCGTTTATATCAATATGATTAAAATTGTTCCTTAGATCGTTTATAACAACAACTAGCCCATCGCAGTCCACTGCTGGACTAGGCCTCTCTCAATGTTGGGAGGCTTTGGCCTTTGCCGCAAGTTCAATTTGCAGGAGCTATTTTACCAATTAACACTAATGTAAAAAATCTGGGTATCTATATTGACAGTACCCTCTCCTGGAGACATCAACTACAACAAACAAGTCGGAAACTCTTTGCATCAGCTGGGGTTTTGCGTCGGTTACGAAATTTCCTTCCAACTTCTACAAAAATTTTGCTTGCTGAATCTCTTCTTCTTCCTGTACTAGATTACGCCGATGTCAGCTATCCTGATCTGACTGAGGAGCAACTTGATAAGCTTGAGCGTCTTCAACATTTTTGCATTAGATTCATATTCGGCTTACGTAAATATCACGTTTCTGAATTCCGTAACAGACTCAAGTGGCTCCCAATTCGTCTTCGCAGAAATGCTCATATTTTAGCATTATTATATAACGTTCTCTTCAATCCAATTACTCCCACTTATCTTAAAGAACGTTTTACATTTCTCCATGACATACAAACGAGATCCTTGAGACCGTCTAGGAACCTGACGCTGGGATTGCCAGCGCATTCTACTGTTTATTATGGCAAATCTTTTACGGTGAAGGCCATTGGCCTATGGAATGCATTGCCAGTAAATATTAAAGAGGCACAATCCATCAATATTTTTAAAACAATGGTAAAGAGACATTATCTCTCTACAGCGTAGTCGTTGAAGTCTTCTCATATTCACTTATTATTTTATTTATCTATATTTCATATTTGTATACTATGTAATTATTCATGTAACACACTATTTTATAAATGTTGACAAATTACACCAACACTCACTTATATACTTTAATTCCTGTCCATCCTAAGGTTGCCTGGAAGAAATCACTTTGAGTGATAAGGCCGCCCATTGTGCATTTAACTGTAACTTTAATTATGTCTGTAAATTTTTTATAATATTGGTGTGCAATAAAGAATTATCTATCTATCTATCTATCTACTGTTTCAATGCTGGCCAGACGAGTTGGAACAGGGTTTTATTTCAAGTTTTCCTTCTCTCGCAGTGATATCGTCTGTTTATTGTTCCGTTTGTCGCCTCTTACGACACCCTTCGGATGAGATGGGTTGGTGATTGTATTCTTTCTCCGTCACCTTTGATCGTTTAAGATAGAACAAAGCGAATCAGCTTAGGCGGGACCCGAACCCAAGATCTTTCCCTTACATTGGTCGGGTAAAAATACACATCAACAACATCTCTCTTTTTGAAATCAGTTAGACATAAATTAATGTTCGTTTTTATATTTATCTCAAATAGAAAGTAGCTCTACAGCTGTAAAGCTGTACAGCTGTAAGTTCCAAGCTACCTCAAAATTAAATTAACCATTTTTATATACCTCTATTTGGGACATCTAAATAGTTAGGGAAGAGGAAGAACGTTGAGCACGAGCGTCAACGAGCCATTGTTATCTAAATTAGCTCATCAATACCATAAAATCAATCAAATCAAGGAAATACAACAATCAGATTAACATTCCACCATTTGTGAATGCTGTTCAATGATGCGTGCGACAGAGAATAATGGAGACCACAGGTACGGAGACAGGTGAAATCTCTAGCACAGTTTCTAGCTCACTTCGTGAAAAAATTTCAAAAATTTCGTGTATGTGCACTAACTCTGGTGTTCCATAACCACTTCCCATCTGGTGCTTGTCTTCCGGCTGTTAAAAGCTACCTAAAAAAATTTGCCAACCAAAAAACAAACTAATACTAGGACTGATCCACCAATGACGCGAATCCTTAGTGTCAAAAAGTATTTCTGCAAAAAGAGAATACTTCTTCAAGAAGAAAGCTGCATTGAAGTCTTTGCTGCTTTGGTATGTGGCCTCCCTTAGGTATTGGTATACCTCCATAGTAGTGCCTCGCGATACCTAAAACGCACTTTTCGCTTCCATTTTTTAATGTGCGTAATATCTATAGTCTAGTATATGGTCGGCAGCGCCAGTATGCCACCCCTGGTGTTGCATACGTCCATAGGACACGGTAACCTCTTCCCATCAGGTGGGCCGTGTGCTCCTCTGTTACCCCCATTACCGGGGCCGGTGGGGGAGGTTATGTCGGACTTGAACCGACTGAAACGCACGCCGACTGTGTGGGTCGCAGGTTGCCGGAGGTGAGAATATCTGAGACATCCTTCGCACCCTGGCCGACCCAGGACTGTCTCTTATTGAAGTCACGTTGCTTATGTTGGTACAAACAAAAAGGAATGTTATGATTTTGACAGACTATGTATGTATGTATGTATGTGGGTTCATCTGTTCCCTCATAGCTCTTCAAACACTTATTAGATCTGGTGTCGATAGAAGCGAGGACCAATTGAGCAGTCCGACTGGGGAAGTACCTCCGCCCTACAGAATACCGCGACTATAATAACTTCGTGTTGTGTTCCCAGTGGTGAGTAGGGTAGCCAGAGCTCACTGGAGAATTTGTGCTGTCAGTGGGAAGACTAAAGGCTTATCCTGCTTTTTCTTCTACACTGATGGCACAGAAACTCTGCACTTACAGGGTTAGCGCGACTGTGACTCCTCTGGTGTTACAAACGTCCATAGGCCACGGTAACCACTTTCCATCAGGTGGGCCGTGTGCTTGTCTGCCAACCAAGTGGTATATAAAAAAAAGCGTCTTAATCGTCCGCCGGTTATGGGCTATATAATGTGTCACTGAATCTAATGTGGCACCCTCGAGCGGTCATCTGTGTTAAAAAATAAATTTGAGATAAATATGTCATGTTGGATATCAAAAGTAAGGGCTTAATTAGCACATTTCAAATATGTATAAATTATACCTATACAATAGGTATAATTTATATATATGCCCCAAAATAATATAAATTTTAAACCAAAACTCGACTACTGAATAATCACGCTATTAAAAGTATTAAACAAGCAAACATCAAGGATAGCCGTGGTCGTATGCCACTAAGTCTAACAAAACAATATATTCTAGGGAAAAGTGGCATACGACCACGGTTATCCTTTATATTTTCTTGTTTAATACTTTTATAACGTGATTTTTCAGTAGTCGGGTTTTTAATTTTTATATAAGGTTATATTCATATTGGTTATGTTCACATATTAACATAATCTATGTCTAGACCAATACAAATACCTATATTTATGGATACAAATATTTGCTCTGAGCGGGTATCGAACCCGCGCTTCCTGGGTAGCGGCCGCGTTCACTACTGCCACGCTACAGAGGCTGTCAATTAGAATATATGCTTATTTGCAATAAAAAAGAAAGTAGTCTAATTGTCTATTGTACACAGGAAGACAATACATCAACAGACAATCACAAATACATCTTGGTGTACAAAGGCGAGCTTAACTCAATATTGAGTTTTCTCCCAGCAAACCTTATAGGTCTTATTACAAAAAACGGAACTAAGTCAGGTTTAAACCCGAACTATAAAGTCTAGGCTTAATCTCAAGACCATGGTTTAAACTTCTCCTTATTACAAAAGCTGAATAATCCATAGACTACTTAGTACCATAATTTAAACCTTGGCTTAAATAAAACCACAGATTACTCAAACTATTGTTCGTTCATTATGATACCATTCGATCGCAACGTTCCGTTTCCTCCGAAAACAAAAATTATCTGAAATCATTAATAAATAATACATACATACATACATACATAAAATCACGCCTGTCTCCCATAGGGGTAGGCAGAGATCACGGATCTCCATTTGCTACGATCCTGACATACTACTCTCGCTTCATTCACTCTCATTAATAGATAATATTTACTAAAAATGGTGAAATAAAGATTTAGAACATACATTTTCATTAAATTAAATTTTATGAAGAATAGTTATACTTTATTTTATAAGAAAATATCATTATCATGCCTTTATTTAGCAATCATTGTTATGATATTGGAAGATCTATGGACGTTAAATGGAACGAACTTTTCCGTTGGCGCTGACTGTATCAAATTTTTCCCACGATATTAACATCTGCGATATCCATCAGATCAACTGCGTCAATATCCATTACGAGCATATAAGAAAGTAAACGAATTTATCTGACGCTAACCGGTTAACTTCAAAATGGCAAGTTTGACATATTATTATTTTGATTTACACTTTAGACCAACGTTAAACTAGGGGTCACGCAGGTTTATCTTTAGACCAGAGATAGTCCATGGTTTAATAATAAAACCCTTTTTGTAATAAAAATTTCTTTAGACCATGGTCTAAAGACGATTTAAACCTGGTTTTAGAGTTAGTCCGTTTTTTGTAATAAGACTGTAGGGGGATTAAAAGTGCAAATAAAAATATCTTCTATTCATCTATACTTTACTTATCATATAATTGTAAAGTGGTCGTGACTGTACATTGAAGATATTTAAAAAACAATACTGGGGTTATATGACATTAACGATACTGAACAAGAAAATATATTTTTTTACAATTTTTGTCGGTTTGTCCGCGATGAACGAAAAAAGTACTGAACGTATTTCGAGGCGGCCATTTTTATTTGAAAGATCTTGTTATATAAATCTTACGTTGGTTTTATCACAATCGGTTGAATAGAATCGGGGATATGAGCAAAAGTCGGCTCAACCAACATTCCCGCGGGCATTGCAACGGGAAGAAGGTTATTCATCTAGTATATGAATAAAAATGAATCGCCGCCGAGACAAATTATCAGTTCTTGGGTAACACACGTAAAAAAGTTTATTACATTTCATATTAACTTTATATGTTTAATTCTCACAGTCTTTAGAATAGAGAGCGACAATACAGACAATAATAAAATTAGGTATCCTAGTCGTTAAAAAAGCAAAAGTTAAACACTTCCGAAAACATGTCATATGCAACGGTGATGCAACGTCATTCACACTATTTCATTGTTCTACTATCTCCACGCCAAATCACACCGCCTTAAGAAATACCGAAGTAGGTACAAATCACATGAAACTTAGAAATTATTATGATTTACTAAGGGTAGTGCTAAACTTAGACTAAACTTTGTGCATGTAACTAAAATGTATGAGTGCTAGGCGAATGACATACCAATTAAAGGGGTTGACGGGTGGAGTCGCCTGTCGTCCTAGCAGAAGAGAGAGAGTTGGGAACCTGTGGTTCCCACACCTGAGGAGGGTCAGAGAGAGATGGCCCTGGGTCAACCGGCAATCTCTCTCTATGCCCGTTTGGCAACCAACAATCGGGTGATTGGCATCGCCATCAGGTGATTGGCAATTGACAGGAGCCGTGCGATTTAGTCGGTTCGATTCCGACATAACCTCTCCCACCGGCTCCGGCGGGGAGGTATTCGTGTAGATTTTTCACACGTAAGTAATAGGTACCTACACGTAAGGTAGGAAGTAAACCAAAGTTCTACCTGGGATAGAAACAGTGGTCAAATATTGAGAAAAGGGCGAGCAGGACTCAATATCGAATGATCAGTTTGATGAAAGTAAGTAGAGAAAGCTCATAAAGCATGTAAGAATAGAAGCAGATGGTGGGACTATTGTCTCAGCCTAGTATGGGTCCCATAAAAACGTAATTATGTAGGATTAACGTAAGATTTCAGAACTTACGATAAAAAATTAACATTTCATGACGCATTATGCATGTAAATTTTTTATTTATTTTACTGTTTTTTAGTAGCTAATAATAGTTTTTAGTTTTAAATTTCATTCAGATTGAGAAGATATATTAAAAATTTTGACTTGATTACATTTCAAAATGTATAAAAAAAGTAATCCTGAAGGCTATATCACTATTATTATCAGATCATACCGAATCCCAAAGATTTTCTGTACTTAAATTGAAATCACACGTATTGAAAATATCATTTTGATGCCATCGTAAGCGTAACCGTGTTTTGTAACCAGTTAACTAAGAAGAAATGGTCATCTTATCTCGTAACACAGAAGACAACACGTGCAGGGCTTAGATGTCACTCGCTCACGGTGCAGAATATCCGATCAAGGACCAAGTGGTTCGGAGACTCTTGCCTTTGTCGCACCATTAAGGCCTGAAATTTATTACCAGTTCACGTGCTTCCTTTTTCCTACAGTCCCGGGTACTTTAAATGGGGCGTAAAAAAGCATATGATGCAACCGTCAAGCTGAGTATCACCATTGTTTCATGGTATATGTAAGTACCTAATGGTAACCCTCTTTTCTGAGACTTTGCCTTCAAGCTTACAATCGAGGCGAAGTCTAATTGATGTGTCCTATATAGAAAAAAGTAACCAAGCTACAAAGGAATCTATTTAGGTCTGTCTTCGTAACTATATTATAACCACACACAAAACACGGTTACGATGGCGGCCTGAGAGGAAATTATTGCGTTACTGTGGGCCCTAGGCCCCTACATGAAAGGTTTAATGACAGTAGAATACGCTAATGAAGTATGAAGGACAGAAGATCTGTATCTTTCCTTCGGAGGTGGGCTCTTATCTCTGCCTACTACATACTCTTATGTATTTCTCCCATGTGTAAAATTGTTTGACTTCTGCATTTAATTTACTGCATGGCAGCTCTTACATGGATAGTTGAGTAAGCGATCCTATTGTTTAGTTTTTCATAACCACACCTATTGTTACGCGTTTCGTTTTTTCATCGATGCACCAACTATTAGCAGTTTAAGTAACTTGTGTGAAATAACGATTAAAATTCGCGACTGAGTCGTACTTTATGTTAGACTTGAAACAAAAAAAATTTAGCTGTTGATGGCTTTATAACTCGACATTGCATAGTATGACAGCAGTTTTTTTTTAAATAATACTGAGTTAGAAGCACATGGCGTATCTGATTGTAAGCAATTACCTTGGTTTATGAACACTTGCAACACCATGGGTGTCCGTGGCGCAATATTTTCAAACCTCTAGCTTCTAGGATAGCCGATTTTGCTGTCATCCAGCGTCTTTCCTGGATACATCTGGGGCTTTCGCCTCGAAATCATTCCTCTCTAAACGTCTATTCCATAGCGTGATCCGGGTAATCAGCAGGTGCACCGACTGGCTCATAACGTTGGTTCGATCCCGGGGATCACGGTGAAGCCTCGTAGCTATGTGGTTATAATTTTTAGCTGTAGGACCACCTAACCCAGGGCTCAAAAGTACAAGTTGGATGCAACGGAGATTAACGTTGATGATAAGAGAATTTAAAAATAAAACGTTTTTCTTATCATACGCATCTTTTGTCTCAAGCAGAGACTATTGGTATAATTTATTTTTAAACTAAAACGAAACAGATTCGTTGTCCGTGTTTGCGGTACTAATTTTAAACTGTGTTGTTTAAAATATATGCGATTTATTTTTTGCAATATACACCGTTATTGTTTAGAGAATACTTATGTAATGGCCAAAACTATTAATTCCCTCTGATTTATTAACTACTGCATTTCTTGAGAGCAACAGAATTTTTGGTAGAGATCCAATTTTAACAAATGAGTCGAGCCAGTGCAGTGGTTCATATATTTATGTCAATGCGTAGGTATACACAATTTTATCAACGGCATTCATAGAATACAAATAAACAACAACAACCTCCGCCCTACAGAATACCGCGGTTATAATCACTTAGTGTTGTGTTCCCAGCAGTAAGTAGGGTAGCCAGAGCTCACTGGAGAATTTGTGCTGTCAGTGGGATGACTAAAGGTTTGTCCTGCTTTATCGTCTACACTGACGGTACAGAAATTCTCTGCTTACAGGGTCGGCAGCGCAAGTGTGACTTCTCTGGTGTTACACACGTTCATAGGCCACGGTAATCACTTTCCATTAGGTGAGCCGTGCGCTTCTCTGCCAACTAAGTGGTATAAAAAAAACCAAATATTTGAAAGGTAATAATTATTACCTTTCAAATTCAAATTCATTTCAAATTTCAGTTCCTCCGTGATCATGGTGTTTGCAACAGCGCCGAAATATTCGAAACTCAAAACAATGAAACATGGTAAATATCCCGTTTATTTTGATACTGATGTGAGTGACCATGATAGTTTAAATACCTTCAGTTACATTTTGTTATTCTGCATTTCATGATAAATTTAAATAAAATAATAAATGAAATCCTTGTGCCTAATTCTCTAAGGAAACGTGTCTAATCGCCTTAGTTCGTAATGGGTATAGATATGCAGATTCTAATACAAAGACGCACTGAAATTAACAAGGACATAAACATAACCGGGTGTTTTAAACTAACTTACCTATATTGTCTTTGGTAATAGCGTAGAAGGTTTTATACCTTGCCAATAAATAATAAAGTAAAAATATCAAACAAAAAGTATTGGTGACCTAGAAGCTCTTGCAACACCGAAATGCAAAAATAAATTAATGTCGTATAAATTCCTGGCCAATGTAAAATTATGATCGTAAAGTATTTTTAGAAGTTATCAATATGTAAATATGTACATTTAATTTATAAATTCATAATGGTGGTGGCTTCTCCAAGATGAGTGCAACTAAAGAAGTAAACACATGTCAGCGCTGTCGCGCGGACAAGACTTATCATCTTAAATTTCTGAATTATTTAATGGATGGTTCAAAAGTTTGACTAACTCAATCTATGTGACATAGGAAGTTAACAGTGATTAAAAAGGAGTTAAAGTTTGTTTGGCCACACAGAGGTCTGTTGCCATGTCGTTTGTCATAGAAACGTCATTTAACTGTTCTGTGGTAAAAACAATCGGAATTACCATAATATGTCTTGACCATAAGTCGCAAAAGTGCGCCTTTTGGCTCGAATTGGCTTGATATAATCTATGATGGCGAGATTTGAGGTCCTTCGCCACTGTAGCACCCCGTGCTATCCCCAAAAGGCACTCTAATACACTAACTACGCATATTAACGCAATTTTCTGACTTGATTAGGGTCGAAAAATATACTGGTTGCTGGTAGCCATACGTCGAGTTGATGATCACTGATGCTAGATATATCGTACCTCTTTTTTATACAACTTACGTGACAGACAAGCACACGGACCATCTGACGGAAAGTGGTTACCGTGACCTATGAACGTGTGCAATACCAGGATAGTCACACCCGTGCTACCGACTCTGTAAGAACAGAGTTTCTGTACCGTCAGTGCAGAAGAAACAATCAGGACAAGGTTTTAGTCTGCCTACTGACAGCACAAAAACTCTCCAGTGAGCTCTGGCTATCCTACTCACCGCCGGGAACACAACACGAGGTTATTATAGCCGTGGTATTCTGAAGGGTGGAGGTACTTCCCCAGTCGGACTGCTCAATTGGGACGGGAATACCGTCGTGTCCTACTATCACCCTAAAATTAGTCGTGTTTTTGTTTGCCGTATCGATAGCGAGTCACGAACACAGATGTCCACAAACATGAGGTGCTTGATGCCACACATGTACAAATAGTACAGTTTGTCATGTTAAGTCCATGAATGCTGTTAAAATACACAAAGTGACCAAAAGCGTCCGATTTGGTAACGATCTACATATTTATAGCTGGTGTACGTTGGTTGAATTGTTAAAAAAATCATTGTTTCGACACTATTGTTACATAGTTTTACATTGAGATGTATGTGCAAATTACGCTGTTTTAGTCTTGCCCAAGATATTGTATTCTTTGTCAAGGGACTGACTATTAATCACGTGAAAGTTTTTTATCAACTTTTAACCCCTCATGGAGATACGTACGATTTCAAAATACGCCTCCGCATTCATTTTTTGCGCGTAATTCAGAAAAAATAAATACATATTATATCTCACTGTACCCCTACTTTCCCCTGGTGATATTGCCTGATTTTTCGAAAATTGAGTGCCAGCATTGTAACATGTTACGTGTCTGTAATAGTGATCTTCTTTCCTGAAACTTTGTCTTTAGGCGAGGTGAAGTCAAATTGCGTCTCCTATGTTAAGAAAGTAGAAAAGGCGAAAGACACAATTGGCACGAAATTTATGTTATATCTACCTTGGAAAGACATTCTACTACTATAGTATGTATTTATGTAATATTATAAAAACGATACTTTAATACAATTTCACAATGAATTATTTTCCTTTCAATCGCCAATATCCGTGAAATTTATTCACGTAGTACCTCACATGATGTTCATTCATACGCCAGTAAGTTAACTTCAGTAGCACTAAACAATGGTGTCTATGAATGATTGTCACCTTGCCATTACAAATTACATATACTTGACATGTGAGACGTCATTCAGTTGACGTATTCAGTGTGGTAATGTTCCAATTTTGACAGCCCTCTAAAATCCAACCACACGTCCTGATCGACCACCTGAATCTCGTGGAGGGTGGACACACGGCAACAAATTTACTGGCGTGGCTAACGTGGCTCTGGTGAAATTTCTTGAAAAACTTGACATTGGCGTCTCGCCATTAATAATTTTAATGAACATTTACAATTTACTTGATATTGGCAAAATTACAGCGCTTTGCTGAAGAGACCATTAATAAATGAACATTGAACCAATTTTGACAGCTCTGAAGGCTCGAAGCGTCTTTTATTCAAATATAGAACTACCCTATTGTTTTTAAGAGACGGTTATATAATAATGTATTCGAATTAGAACTCATCGATATGTATTTGTATATGCAGTGATTTCACCCCCATTTGTGAACCATTTTGAAAATTAGAAGGTACCTACAGAGTCTGCAGCACATTTTTGACACTCCTGCACACGTCCATTCACAGTATTCACTTTCCATCAGGTGGCTAATATGCTTTTATCCCCGGAGGGTTAGGCAGAGGTGAATTTCACCAATCGGTCCCACGTAATAGGGGGTGAGCCTATTGCCATCTTCCGGGCACTATTGCTGACTCGAGCAATGCATTTCAGGCTGAGTCTGGGCCCTATATATCTGTCTGATGTTAAACAGCCTTATCCCTTAGTCGCCTTGTACGACACCGCATGGGATGAGATAGGGTGTCCAGCCAGATTCTACTCTGCCGGGAACCACGCGGCCACCTATAGTGATATTAAAAAACTATTTCTAGCAACACTGCATTCCTACATTTGATTGTTACAACACTTTGACGATTTGAAACAATTCTACGTTTGTACATTTTGACACTCGTGTTATCTGATACATTTTAACATGTTGTCAGTTTGTACCCGAACGTACTTTGACTGACGAACTGACGAACGCTTGTATTTTAGGAAGTTTTAAGTCCAGGTATCACTGTCGACCAGACAGGTTCAAATCCCGTCATGAATTTTGTCTTGTACTTACAAAAAAATATCCACTGAATCTTTACATAAGTTGAATTATGGCATATTGTTTATTTATTTTATGTCTTTATTACAGGAATCAATAGCAGAATGGGATCGAGGGATAACAGACATGCAGGTGCCATCACCTGGGGGTAACCCCCCGGGGCGCAAATGGAGCGCGCGTATAGCTGCCCACGCACAGGACACGGCTCCCGATCAGGCTGCGCCGGTTAACAACAGCACTGATGCTTGTAAACTTCTTATTGTAAGTACACTCCTTCTTTTTTGTGTCCCCCCGAATACCCTTCTTCTATTCTTTTTTATACAACTTAGGTGGCAGACAAACACACGGCCCACCTGATGAAAAGTAGTTACCATAACCTATGAACATGTGTAACACCAGTGGAGTCGCATCCGTGCTGCCGACCCTGTAAGAACAGAGATTTTGTGCCGTCAGTGTAGAGGACAAAGCAGGACAAGCCTTTGGTCGTCCCACTGACAGCACAACAACTCTCCAGTGAGCTCTGGCTACCCTACTCACCGCCGGGAACACAACACGAACACGATAACCGCGGTATTCTGTAGGGCGGAGGTACTTCCCCAGTCGGACTGCTCAATTGGGCGGAAATACCGCCGTGTCCTACCTCCTCAACAACTTCTTCTTCTTCTTCTAGCCAGCAGGAGCAGTTATGTTAGACTCGTACCGGGTACAACTACACACCGCCATCTCGAGCCATAATTATGTAGTAAAGTTACTCAATAAGACATTTCTCTCGCACCCTGGCTTATTTTACTTAAATACCTACTATTCGATTAAGATATATAAAAAATTGAGTCGGTCCAGGTGGGAATTGAACCCGCGATCTTTCCCTTACAAGGCATTCGTATAGTTTGTACGAATATCGATAGATTACTCCCACCGTCGTCGTAAGACGGATATATGTTTAGAAGAATTTGAATGGTTTCGGACGAAGGTTCTGTGGCTTAGTTGTAGTTACCGTCTGTACCATGGGGAGTGTTCTGATGAGCTCTTCCAATTAGTCCCACCCGCCCCTTTCCTACACAGGACAACACGTGCAGGTCTTAGATGTCATCCGCACACGGTGCAAAACATCCGATCAAGAACCAAGCGGTTCGGAGACTCTTTCCTCTGTCGCACCATTAAGGCCTGGAATTCATTACCAGCTCACGTGTTTCCTTCTTCCTATAGTCCCGGGTCCTTTAAGCGGGGCGTGAAAAAGCATATGATGAGGCCGTCAAGCTGAGTATCACCATTGTCACACGGTATGTGTAAGTAATGGTGACCCTCTTTTCTGGGACTTTGCCTTCAGCTTACCATCAGGCAAGGCGAAGTCCAATTGACGTGTCCTATATAAAAAAAAAAAAATCAGGGCGTTCTGTCCGCCTGAACCGATGCAATTTTTCTATATCTTAATAGCAGCGTTTTCCCTGAAAGAAAACGCATATTAAAATACTTACCTAATTCGAAGCTTATAATGAGATAGGCATATCTATTTCCCGTAGTCTTTACCTCTTTTAGTTCCTTTTGATGACGTATTTCCGTTGACTCAACAGGCCGTGGCGCCATCTGTGAACTTATACAACCTAACGGGCGCCATTTTATTCTCATTGGCTTTTATTCACCAGGCAGAGTTATAAAGTAAGCTTCGAATTAGGTAAGTATTTTAATATGCGTTTTCTTTCAGGGAAAACGCTGCTATTAAAAGTACTAGACCGTAATTCGAAGCTTATAATGAGATGTGTTTGTTTTCGCCTGGTGAGACACGGAAAGAATAATAAAGAATAACGCCAATGTGACTGCAATTATGTTTATTGATATAACAAATATGTAATTAAATTCACCCTGAGATTGACCATCTACAATCTAGGCGATCAACTGAAAACGTAAAAATTCATAATACAATTATTTATCAACAAAAATACACCTCCTAAACTATTAATTGATTGGGTTAAACAATCGACTTATATTAGTCGAGTTAGTAGTAGCTGGCATAATTTCACGCCTATAAAATCTTTGAAAGGTATTGGCGGAACGCCAATTCCCTCGTGCAAGAATATCATCCAAAGGGTAGTTCAACCAATTTTTTGAAGCCACTGCCGACCGGATGCTGCCAGGGCTAAAGTCAATGTTTGCATTTTTAAATAAATGTTTTATCCAACCCGCTATTACTGTTCGTGAAGCGGGCTTGGGATGTCCCCTAACAGTCACAAATAAACTGCAAGACTTAGCGGCCTCGCGCCGAGCGTTCAACATTGATAGCATGGTTTCAATCCAAAATATGGGATTCAGCTGAGGATTGTCATTATTAATCATTAATTTCCAACCAGACTGTCTATAGTCGGCATTATCTGTTTTAGAGCCAAACTCGGGCCACAAAATTATGGAGTCATGAGATTTAATACAATGTTCGGGATCAACTTTGAGTAAAGTTAAGTCATGGACACGGCGGCCAGAACATAACAATAACAAAATGGCGGTATGACACGATATTTGGAAAATATTAGTCGTATCTATTGAATATGTGGATATGTAATGAACTAGGTTATCGATATCCCAAATTGGAGGCTTAATGTTTTTTATGGTTTTCAAGGAGATTGCTTTCAAAATATGTTTTACTAAGACATGAGAACTTAGATGGCTTGCCGTCTCTGCATTACAGAGAGTCGATACCACAGATTTGTGTAGAAGAACTGTATTGTATGATAATCCATGAACCAGGTGTAAATCAGCTAAGAATTGCGCAAGTTGAGACCCTGAAGGTTTATTAAAGTCTATATTTTTTGATTTTGTCCACGATAGCCAGCGCTCCCATGCTACCTTATACGTTTTTAAGGTGGATGGTCTCCAAGAATTTTTTAACAAAATTCTCTGACTGTCATTCCAGCTATTTATCTCCTCGGTCCACCCCTACATTTCCAGACTTCTAGTGTCAGGTCCTCCACGTTGGGGGGTGGGAGACCTGTCGAGGTGTCTATCAGGTTGACCCTCAGGTTCTGCAGAACAAATGGAGCTTCGAGAGCTCTCGCTTTGAGGTCCGCTCGCCAGAATACTTTGTTCCACCGTGGCACTATTAACAGGAACACTCCTGTTGATTGATTGAGATGTTTTTTTTTTTTTTTTTTTTTATACCACTTAGTTGGCAGACAAGCACACGGTCCACCTGATGGGAAGCGGTTACCGTGGCCTATGGACGTATGCAACACCAGGGGTGTCACACTCGCGCTGCCGACCATGAAGAAACCTTCTGATGCCCCTCTTGAAGAACCCCATATTGTAGGCGCTTGGGAAAACCGCAGCAGGGAGGTCATTCCACAGCTTGAGTGTGCGTGGGATGAAGTTTCTTTCATACCGCACAGTGCGTACCGTCTCAGGTCGCAATGTGTGGGGATGAATTCCCTGCCTATGGCGAGAGGTGCGATGATAGAATGTAGCTACGGGCATCATGTCAAACAATTCATCTGAGCACAAACCATTGTATAGGCGGTAGAACACACACAGTGAGGCAAAATCCCTCCTAAGGCTAAGAGGTTCCACTCTACCTGTGAGTATGGGATTGTCAACCAGCCTCAATGCCCGTCTTTGCAACGAGTCGAAGGGGTCAAGCTGGTATGCAGGCGCTCCAGCAAAAAGGTGACAGCAGTACTCCATGTGAGGCCGGACCTGTGCTTTATAAAGAAGGAGTTGCTGCCCCGCAGTGAAATACCGCTTTGCCCTGTTGAGCACTCCGAGCTTTCTTGATGCCAACTTAACCTTGTCCTGCAAATGACTTCGGTATTGGACGTCACTGGAGATATCGACACCAAGGATCCCGATACTCGGGGAGATGGTAAGCGGTGTGCCCAGGAATTGCGGCGCTACAATGAATGGGGTTTTCTTAGCGGTGAATACACATACTTGTGTCTTAGTGGGGTTGAATTGGACCAGGTTTAGTCGACCCCAATCGGACACTCCAGAGAGAGTAGTCTCGATTTCAGACACAAGTTGTTCGCGACTCTTCTCCACCTCGGACTGAGGGATGTTTGCACGGCCCGTGTAACACGTGTCCCCGGTACTGTCGTCCGCATAACAATGAATGGAGCCATCAGACAGCATGTCATTGATATGCAGCAGAAACAGCGTCGGAGACAACACGGAGCCTTGTGGGACACCAGCGTTTATGTTCATGCGGTCCGAGCAGCTGCCGTCGACGACGGCTTGGATGCTTCTGTTGGACAAAAAGCTGGAGATCCATTCGCACAATCCCTCGGGGAGTCCATAATATGGCAACTTCGTAAGAAGACCTTTGTGCCAGACCCGATCGAAGGCCTTCGCTACATCGAGGCTGACCGCTAGTGCCTCACCGCGACTCTCGATGGCTTGCGCCCACCGGTTTGTGAGATACACAAGAAGGTCACCGGTAGAGCGACGGTGGCGAAAACCGTACTGTCGGTCGCTCAGTAGATCGTTTCCTTCAAGGTACCTCAGGAGCTGTGTATTAATAACACGCTCCATAACCTTCGAGAGAAGGGAGGTTATAGCGATAGGCCTGTAATTGGTCGGATCTGTCCTGTCACCTTTCTTAGGTACAGGGTGCACGAACGCAGTCTTCCACGAGGCCGGGACCTGCCTCGCGGAGTATGAGAGTGCGAAAAGGCGTGTAAGTACAGGGCACAGCTCGGGGGCACAGTGCTTAAGCACCATCGCCGGTATACCGTCCGGCCCACTCGACTTCCGAACATCTAGGGACTTAAGCTCGCGCCGGACCACCCGTTGTGTGATTTTAATTTCGGTCATCGAAGCACCACAGCTGGGGATGATGGGTGGTTCGGCGTTCCCGTCGTTCATAGTCGAGTTTGACGCAAAGAGATTACCCAAAAGATTGGCCTTCTCCTTAGCGCCATGGGCCAGACTACCGTCGGATTTTTGCAGCGGCGGAAGGCAAGACTGGCAGAAGTTTCCCTCAGCAGCTTTAGCAAGCGACCAAAATGCACGACTGCCAGATGGGTAGCGCGCAAGCCGCTCGCCAATTCTGCCGATGAACTCAAACTTCGCACTAGATGTTGCCTTTTTACTGGACCTTGAGGCAGCATTCAACTTCCGCTTCACTTCAGCGATGTTCGGATCCTTATTGGCAAGAGCCGTGGTCCAAGCCCTGTATGCAGATTGCTTGCGGTCTCTAGCTTCCCTGCAGGGCCTATTAAACCACGGGCGTTTGCTCGCTCCTGTCGCGACCCAGCGGTTGGGGATGTAACATTCCATACCCACTAGAATCGCGTCAGCGACTGCTGTTGCACAGGAGCTTGGATCATCAGAAGAGAAGCAAAGCTGCCTCCACGGGTACGACGCGAAGAATTCTCGCAGTCCATCCCAGTCTGCCGACTTGTAGTGCCACACATGCCGCCACTGAGGTGGCCGCGGTGGTTCAGGCCGCGCGAGTGTCACTTGCGCCCGGACGAGGCTGTGGTCCGAATTACCGAGAGGTGCTTCCACCCTTATGGAGTATTCATCCGGGCGCGTAGTCAGCAGAAGGTCCAGTATAGAGCTTCTGTGGGTCTCAATTTCTGGTGTTCTAGTGATAGAATGCACCAGTTGAGAGAGCCCATAAGTTAGAGCGAAGTCGTGAGCAGCCCTTCCCGCAAAATCAGTCCTAGGAGACCCCAGCCACTCCACGTGGTGGGCGTTGAAGTCCCCCAAGAATACTAATTCCGCAGTGGGGTACTGCTCAATTACGCTGTCCGCCGACCGCTGCAGATGCTGAAACAATTGAGCCGTGCCCAGGTCACCGCTATGGGACCTGTAAAGGCACGCATAGATACGGGTGTGGCCACCGTGATCTATGCGTACCCATAAAGTTGACAGGTCCCTATCCTCAAGACCATGGAGACGGCGGCAGCAAATATCATCCCGGACGTACAAGCATACCCCGGCGCGACTCATAAAGCTATGCTCGAGTTTGTACCCGGGGTACATTAGGTAGGCTGTATCGGCCGGGCATGATATTTGCGTCTCCGTCAGAAAAAGCAAGGTAGGCTGCGCGGTCTCCAAGTGGAGATGGACCGCGTTAAGGTTGGAGTGTAGGCCCCTGATGTTGCAGAAATCCACATTCACTGTGGATGATGGTGCCGCTGTGGTAACGGTTCTCTTGCCTTTTCTGGTTTTCATGTTTGAGATGGGGGGAGGGGGGGGAGAAGGTAAAAAGAGATTCTGTGCCTCCAGTGTAGAAGACAAAGCAAGGCGTCCTACCCCACAGACAAGTTGGGGTTGTGTGACTGGCTGGCGCGATGGGCGGAAGGGCCCCCGGTCCCCTCCCAGATACTGAAGCCAGGTCCACTCCGGTCTCCTCCTCCGGCATGGCTACAGCACCGGGAACTTTACACAGGCTGCTGGTTCAGCCTCCTGGGGCGGAGATTAAGTAATCCCCAGGTTCGGGAACCGTACAGCCTGCGGGCGGCCAGCGGATAACCGTTTCACCGGGTCTCCCTGACCACCACGCCAACATTTCACGCCCCCACCAGTCAGTGGGGTCAATTTAAGCCTTTGGTCTTCCTACTGACAGCACAGAACCTCTCCAGTGAGCTCTGGCTACCCTACTCACCGCCGGGAACACAACACAAGGTTATTATAACCGGGGTATTCTGTAGGGCGGAGGTACTTACCCAGACGGACTGCTCAATTTTGGACGGGAGATACCGTCATGTCCTTCCTCCAATGTGCTAGAACTTTGGGTATTAGGCACGGAGGAGGAAACAACCACGCAAGAGGGTAATGCCAGGCTATGCTGAACGCATCGTGAAAAAGTGCTTTCGGGTCTTTCAGGTCTAGGGACACGTAATTGTAAACCACGTGGGCTCTCTCCGATGCAAAAAGGTCTATCATGGGCGTGCCCCATTTCAGAAATATCACCTTCAGGCAGTTTGGTCTTAGATGCCATTCGGGGGGCAACCGATACCTTGATAGGTGGTCTGCATGGTTGTTGTACCGTCCCGGAATGTAATGGATGGAAAAGCTGATTCGATGCTGGTCTAATAATTCTATAAGTTGTCGAGTTATATCCATCAGTGCGACTGATATGTTCCCCCCCTCTTTGCGAAGATGGGCTACCACAGTTTTGTTGTCGCACTGTATTAGCACAGAGCTGCAACTCAGTAGATGGATATGACTCTGAACAACATGTAAGATGGCTAACATTTCCTTTTGATTGCAGTGTAGTTTCTGCTCTTTTACGGACCAAGAGCCTCTCAGAGGAATGTTGTCCAATTGTGCGCCCCAGGCGAGGTCCGACGCGTCCGTGGTGAGAAAATGTGTTGGTGGAGGCGGATGTAGAACCGTTGAAAGTTGGCAATTGTGCATCCACCAATTCAATTCTGTTAGCGCCAATTCGGGCAGTATTGCCTTTACTGGTTGGCCCAGTAAAGTGTTCATAAATTTTAGCACGTGACGATGATGTAATCGGCCTCGTGGTACAACAAAACTGGCGAAATTCAGCAGGCCTACCAGGCTCTGAATTTCTTTTAACGTAACATGTTTTTGCCTTAAAATTTGTTGTATCTTTGATTTTAAGGTGAGAACCTTTTCTTTCGGCAATGACTTTAGATTGTCCCATGTCCTCCATTGTATACCTAAATATGTAAGGCTCTTTTGTGGAACTGTTACTGACTTTTCCAGATTTACTAACCACCCCAGAGTGTGGAGGGTATCTAAAGTTATTTGTACGTGTTTGTGAAGAGTCGTAGGATTTTGATGTACAATCAGGAAATCGTCTAAATATACTAGAATACGTATATTTCTCTGACGTAATATTTGAGCCACCCAATTGGTGAGGATTGAGAATGTTTTTGGGGCCGTGCTTAATCCAAACGGAAGACAAGTCATTTCCAAGAGTTTCTGGTTGTATAGCACCCTGAGAAAGCATCTGTGTGTTTTTGAGACCTTCAGATGAAAGTATGCTTGACTGAGGTCTACTTTGCACATCCAATCTCGTGGTTGAAGGAACTCGGGCACCCGAAACATGTTTAAAAGATGAAATGGCTCGGCCTGCACAAACTCGTTCAATGCCTTTAAATTGAAGATAGGACGGTATGTTCCGTCGTTTTTCGGCACCAGAAAGAGTGGGGACACGAAACTTGGTGACCAATGTACTGATTTTAGAATGCCTTGAGCTTTCATTTTTTGAACCAATGTGGTCATTTCCTGTGAAACCGGTGTTTGAAATGGGCACTTTGCGCTTGGAATAGACAGAGGAGGTCTCTGGATAAAAGGAATGTGATAACCTTTTATAAGTTTTAGTAAAATTTCTGGGGCTCCCATTTCTTTCCAGCGTTTGTAATGCTGTACTAACCGACCGGCTTTGAATGTCTCCGAGTCATTGCTCATATCGTTTCGACTTACCTTTGGGAACATGGACAAAGGAAGATCGTCCTCTTCCACCTCTTTGTTGACCACGAGGCTTCGAGCCTCGGTGCTGAAATGACCCCCTTGCGCTATTATCATAATAACCATTTTGGTAATTATCGTATGGCAGATATTTAGGATGGTAAGTACCCTTCGAGGGTGGTAAATTCTGTGCAGGTACACAGTAAGGGATTTGGGCTCCACTCGATGGGCCCGTAAATTTTTTGTAGCCTGTGCCTTTCGAAGGCGGGCCGTGCGCTTTACTTGATTTTTCATCTTTTAGGGGCCAAAAGGTCTTGCGTACCCCGCCCGCTTTTTCTAGTGCGGCTGAAAAAGCGTCAGCTTCAAAAATATGGGTAGCCGAAGGCGGTATTTTATTTAGAGAATTTTTAACCGCAGCATCCCTCACATTCTTGAGGATGAGATCTCTCTTGACCTGGATAATCTCCGATCTGTGACCACAGACCATTTGTAAGAGATCAGCAGATATTTTATGAAAATCACCTTTTAAAAATAAATCTGCTATTTTCTCATTTAAATTTTCAAAACCAGTTTCAGACTTTGACCACAATAAGAGTTTACGTATATTGTCTTCAAGCGACTCTTTTTGCTTTAAAATGCAAAAGGTAATTGCAGCAAATGCCTTGTCTGCCTTTGCCAAGTGAGATAAGGTGTCGTATCGCCTAATTTCAATGTTTGTTTCGAGGTCTGTGAATCCAGGGCTGTGATTGTACAGTTTCTGGGCATCCGCATACCTAACCTCGGTCCAGTTACGGCTGCCCAAATGCTGCACATTTTCTAGCATCTTAGCAAAATGATCAGGGGCCTTAGGAACCGAAGGTTCTTTTAGTTTGGTCTCTAAATCAAACATGAAATGAGGCTCTGTATCAGTGACCGATATGTTATCATAGAGCTCACCACTGACTCTCGAACATATGGACACCTGGTCCGCATTCATATCGCTATAATAAGGTTGAGTAATAGCGCTGCGTAACTCACTAACCTCCCTCCTTAGTTGTTTCAACGCACGTCGGCTCCTCTTGCTCTTCCGATGACGGCGTGATCGCCTGCGAGAGCCCGAGCTGCATGAGCTTGAGTTCGAACTACTCGATGAGCTGCTGCTGGTGCTGCGAGTGCGTTTTCTAGCTATTCCACTCGGTCCAGCAACTGGCTCATCCTCAGGGAGAGAGGGATTAACTTCACTCATTCTGAAAAGGACACATATTAGTAAGGGTCATAGGTACCTTCAATACATGAAGTTATTTGCAATGTTCAATTTCATGTATTTCTTTTCGATTGTATTAGAAATTCTGCAATGTGGGTACTTATATGGTAGTATAAAATAATTTAAATATTAGGAATTGATGAATCAATCCATGTAAATTAGATTTTGTTTTATACTAGCACATGAGGGTATTTATTCCTGACTATATTATAAAATATAACATCAAATGAGGATTCAATTTACGATTAATCGAACGGAAAAACCCGTTTAATATTATTCTTATACAAGTCAGGTAGGAGCAAGAGCAATCGTTGTAATACTCACATTTTTAATACTTCAGTAGTTACTTCACTTGTTACACAAATAACTGCAAATTACACTCTGAATTTAAATTATTAACACAAGTACACACGTATTTTTATGCGGAAGAAACAGTATATTGCTTAGGTTAGAACCTTATGCTACGGGAATCAAAACGCCAATGAGAATAAAATGGCGCCCGTTAGGTTGTATAAGTTCACAGATGGCGCCACGGCCTGTTGAGTCAACGGAAATACGTCATCAAAAGGAACTAAAAGAGGTAAAGACTACGGGAAATAGATATGCCTATCTCATTATAAGCTTCGAATTACGGTCTAGTACTTTTAATCGATTATTAAATGTTTTAAAATTTCATTATATAGCTATTGTTTTAACCTGCACTGTAACTAAGTATTGTTCAACAAGAAAATGCCTGACAGTCATCAAGGCGGAAAGGTATTCTAATTTTAATCAGAGAACAAGTAAAATGGTTTTCGTACCTCAAGACTTTGTGTTATAACAACACGCAATAAAATTTAATCTAGCTCACACGACGATGCGCACACGCCACTCGTAATATTTACATACATACATACAGGTAATCACGCATCCCCGAAGGGCTAGGCAGAGGTGAATTAACACCCACATTTCACCTAAAGTTGTATTCGGTCCCACGTAATAGGGGGTGAGCCTATTGCCGTTTTCCGGGCACTATTGTTGACTCAAGCTATGCATTTGAGGCAGAGTCTGGACTGTATATATCTGTTTGATTTTAAATAGCCCTATCACTTAGTCGCCTTGTACGACACCCTATGGGAAGATATGGGATGATCCAAATTCTTCTATGCCGGAAATCATGCGGCATACTTTCCTACCTAATTGTGGTTGTGAATTGAATGTGAATAGTAAGGAATTAAAGAACATACATACATAAACTCACGCCTATAACCCCGAAGGGGTAGACAAAGGTGCTAGTACCCACATCTCGCCAGTTTATGTTTAGGTCCCAATGTAATAGGTGGCGAGCCTATTGCCATTAACCGGGCACTTATAAACCTGCGATAAATACACACATAAATTCGAAAAGTATCGAAAAGTCATTGGTGTGTCATGGTAAAAACTGGGATGGAACCCGAGACCTCGTCTCAACAGTCCATTACCCATACCACTAGGTTATGCGGAATTAAAGAAAACTTATAATAAATGTATTTATTTTTATACTTTATTGTACACCATTAATATAAATCATTGTAACGGAACGAGTACAATGGGCAGCCTATCGCTTCAAGCGGTTCCTGCCAAGCAACCTTTGAATGGTGATTAAGGTTGCAAGAATGTGTGGTAGTTGTTTGGCGTACTTTTACATTATAATATATAAGTACATAAATACGTATAAAACAGCAATCCTATCTAATACTTAAATATAATAAACATAAATAAAATCACGGTCGTAAGAGAAGCCACAACCCGCCGCGCCAACTAAAACATACGACGCCTGTGAGTCGTTATTGGTTGTCGAAGAGGAGGTTGACAGGCATATCCCTCGCATTAGTTTGGAGTGCTTATACCCTACCAAAACTGGGACATCTGGGCACTTGTATGAAGAGGTTCACCATCCTAGCGTCAGTTGCCGAAGAAGAAATAGACTTCATCCATATTAGTTCCTAGCCTAGCCCCATGTTAAACAGCTAATCATCTTTGCGTTAATCCCGGTAGCATCTGAAGCTTTCAGGAGTCCGGGATCCGCATTTTTCAACTGCGTGTTTGGCTGAACCTTACAGATATTATAATTGTTATTTTTCTAAGTACTAATCACTAGTAACAAGAATTACCGATTCCCGAAAGTATATTTTTCTCATGGCAATGTACGGACGGAAGTAAAGTAGCGCGTATGGCCGACATGTTGTGTTATTATTCGGGTTAATTGATGTCAAACATATGCGGTTCTGTGCCATGCTCTGTTGGTTGACCTCAAGGTATTGTTGCGTCGTGAACGTGGGTTCATCGTGATCTAGGAGCGAAAGGTTTGTGGGTACCTAGTGTGTTGTACCTAGTTAGGTGAGAAGTAACAAATATACATTTAGAAACTACGTAACGTAAGGAGCGTAAGTATACGTAAGCAGATTTATTACAATTATTTAACCCCACTCCCCCTTGTCAGCAAAAGTAATCAAAACTCTTACACTCCACATGCTTAAGTAACATACATCACATAAACATAAACTCACGCCTATATCCCTGAAGGGGTAGGCAGAGGTGCTATCACCCACATTTCGCCAGTTTATGTTTAGGTCTCAATGTAATAGGTGGCGAGCCTATTGCCATTAACCGGGCACTTATAAATATATGCTATATTATGTGCGAAAAAGTAAGTAACTACTACTTACGTAAACATTATTTAGGACCCCCCCCCCCGCCCTCCCCCTTTAGTGCTTACGTAATACCAGAACGGCCCCTAAGTGTAGGTGTAGGTAGCTAGCTACTGCTGCGGGTAATAGAAACGCTTTATAATAGAAAATTGCTATTTTTAATAGTCATAAAATATATATTCTGTAGCTTGGCAGTAGTAAACACGACTTCTATGCAGGGGGCGCGGGCGCGATTCCCGCTCAGTGCAAATATTTGTGGGGACTCTGTAGTCCCCACACCCGAGAAGAGGGCCAGATCGTGAGAGATGGCCCTGGGTCGGCCGGGGTGCGAGGGATATGCCTGTCAACCTCACCTTCGGCAACCAAAGCGACCCACAGGCGGCGTGCGTTTTAGTCGGTTCGAGTCCGACATAACCTCCTCCACCGGCTCCGGTGGGGAGGTATCCGTGGGAAGATTGCGCACGTAAAAAAAAAAAAGTGCAAATATTTGTATGCATGAATAATTTATTTGCATTCGGCATGGTTTCCGTACCTCGGTTGGTATACGAACATCTATGACAGTCGTTACGGGTAGTTGAAGCCCCCAAACTTCGACTAGTCTAAATATAGAACTTCGACATCACCATGTGTTATGGAGATCAGATGACAGTCGCTTCACGGATTATTTCCAATTTCAGCTGCATCGCAATTAGATCGGAAAGCCTCCCCATAACCAGGAATGAAATGAGGACTCCCTGGTCCCCACACACGAAGAGGGACGTCTCATAAGTGACGGTCCTGTGTCGGCCGGGGTCCGAGATTTGACTCAGATAATCTCACCTCTGTCAACCTGTGGCCTACACAGTCGGCGTACGTTTTGGTCGGCTCATGTTCAATATAACCTCCCCCACCGGCTCTGGTGGAGGATCCTTGGAATTTTTGCGCACATTGAAAAAATAAAGGTCTACAAAGCAGACAGACTGACAGATACAACTTACTTTCGCGTTACAAAATTAGTATGGATTGACATTGACGGAGCGGAGTGACTCAATATGTTAAATAAATCATGAGACAATTGGTGAATACGAATACTAACTTAAGTGCCCAAGAATAGAAGCTGTAATTTATTCTGGACACGCTGTATTTATAACCTTTTGTATTCTGACAAAGAATATTATAAATTACCTGCCGATTCTGTACCAAATCTGAATGATACGGACATACATATTATCTGCATAACATCCATGTATACCATCGGTAGCTTGGAGGTTCAGGACGTACGTAATACGATCGAGAGGTTCTGGATTCGAATCCTAATCGTAAATCATGAAATCCTGTCTTGTTTCTTTTACGAAAGTATATTAAATCAATTATTTAACCCATCGCAGTCCACTGCTGGCCAGTTCAATGTTGGGAGGCTTTGACCTACTGTCTATATGCTGGTCAGACGGGTTGGTTCTCTCGCAGTGATATCGTCTGCGTATTGTTCCGTTAGTCGCCTCTTACGACACCCGTCGGATGATATGGGGTGGTGATCTCTCTTACTCCATCACCACACCGATATATCAGAAATTTATCATCAGTTCTTTCAATAATACTTCATGTGTGAATATTTCTACTGTCTAGGTATCACGGGTCATGTGATTTTTTATTTTTTTTTATACCACTTAGGTGGCAGACAAGCGCACGGCACATCTGATGGAAAGTGGTTACCGTGGCCTATGGACTTGTGTAACACCAGAGAAGCCACACTCGCGCTGCCGACCCTGTAAGCACAGAGTTTCTGTGCCGTCAGTGTAGAGGACAAAGCAGGACAAGCCTTTAGTCATCCCACTGACAGCACAAATTCTCCAGTGAGCTCTGGCTACCCTACTCACCGCTGGGAACACAACACGAAGTTATTATAACCGCGGTATTCTGTAGGTCGGAGGTACTTTCCCAGTCGGACTGCTCAATTGGGCAGAAACACCGCAGTGTCCTACCTTTTGTGTAAATGTGTGTGTGTGTGTGAAAGACAGACGGTTAGACAGCGGAGTTTTAGTTAAAGGGTTCCGTTTTTATACTTTAGCCACGGAACTGACGGAACCTATAAAAAACTACTCAATTACGCTTAACTTAAGAAACCAAATATCTTCATTAAAAAACCCTCGTTATTTTTTTTTTTCATTACAGTATATTGGTGACGCCAAGACCCCAATGTGGCGGCTGAATCTATGCGGAGGGAATGCCGCAGCAGTCGCCGCGAGGGCCGGCACCAAGCTCCTACCTTCGAAGCTGAAGATCGTGTGGAATCCACCGACTTCTCCCTATCACCATACCGAAAAGCTCAGACTTGTGGTGACCGCAATCAACAGTGGTGAGTACGAACCAAATATTATAAATCAGGGGTTCCCATACTTATTACTATCACGCATACCTTCGCATAAAATGAATATGCCCACGCCTCCCCTCAGCCTATGTAGCCCAGCAAGTGCTTATCAACAAGTGTCGCCAAGCAATTATAAAAAATATAAGAGTAATAAAATTCAAAAATACTTTTTCAGGCGTTTTATTATGAAATTTACATAAAGCTTTTACATTCTGAGCTAGTTTATTGTTACATTTTTTTTTGATAATATGTTCAATTCTGGGTTCAACAGAAGAATGCGCGCATCGTAGATCACTGGCAATATTCAGTTTGTTTCTATATTTAGCCACACCTACAGAAAAGGCTATCGCACAAATATGTGCTCAAAAAAGGTAAAAACAATTAGAGCGCTTGCTCTGCTGCGTTGGGATAAACTTTGAGATATTTAGCTCAAAATTGAGCCTTGTCCATCTTCTCAAAACCATATTGGGCAGCATAATCAAGCTCTTGTAATACATCTGGAAGCATGTCTATGTCGACGTGAAAAAGACGCCAAAATGGACAATGTACATCGTCTAGGTATATACCTAAGACACACGTACACTACGCAGTGAAAAATAAAACATTTAAAAAAGCACGCTCCATTTCTAAAATATCCAGACATATTTCGGTAATCCACAATGATATAAGAAGCTTTCCTGCTCGTGCCAAATGAAATAGTTAATACTTACATTACCTATTACTTATCTTTTTAGCTCCGGTGTGCCATTTTTAAAGCATTATACTGTAAAATAAAATTGAAATAGGTAAATGAAACGCGGACAAGGAGAGCAGATAATATATTATACTTGGGTGCTTCTAATTTTTATAAATGACTGATCAGTAATACAACTCTGATCTACTTTTTCGTTTATTTTTAATTTAATGTTTCTCTTCTGTTAACACATTACATTGAGTAGATTAAATAGAACAGCTTGAATGGTTATGGGATTGGATTAAGTTCAGATCAGGTGTAGCA
Organism: Eilema griseolum; assembly: GCA_963662185.1. Taxonomy (NCBI): domain Eukaryota; kingdom Metazoa; phylum Arthropoda; class Insecta; order Lepidoptera; family Erebidae; genus Eilema; species Eilema griseolum. Next base: position 5,030,135 of record OY759232.1, read on the forward strand.
TAAAATATCACAACACGAATCTTAATGCAGTAATGCTGCACTGCAGACACATGCTGTAAGAATGTTTCGAAAGATCGAACAGACTTGACAGCTAAATTAGGGGTGAGGTTTTCCCCCCCCCCACCCCTGTCCCTGCCGCCAGGCGGGGATGATTACGTTAGACTTGAACCGACTAAAACTGCACGCCCTCTTGGGTCTGCATATGCCTGGGTGTGAAATTGCCTAAGAATATCTCACCCTGGCTGACCCAGGGATCTTCGGTTTCAAGAATGAACTGGTGCAACTGATATCTTTGTCGTGTCTATAATTATTTAACTTGTTTTAATTCAATTTCAGGTTCTGTATGCAACAATGACTCCCAATTCATATGCGGGGTCACAAGTCTCTGCATTTCATCGTACCTGGTCTGCGATGGCGTCCGGCACTGCCCTGGAGGCGAAGACGAGGACCCAAATGCCTGCTCTCATAGGCATGACCCTCCATTGCTGGAATTGCTGAGGAGGTTCGCTGCGAGGAACCAGGAGCTGTTAGGATTAGACCAACCTGAAGGAGTGACGAAGCCTTCAGTTATAAGTAAGTATTGTCCGATTTAGAATCCCTGTAACATACATATATATCATCACGCCTTTCTCCCCGCTGTGTTAGGCAAAGGTGAATTAACACCCAAATTTTACTAATAATTGAATTCGGTCCCACTTAATAGAAGGTGAGACTATTGCCGTCTTGTGGACACTATCGTTGACTCGAGCAATACATCTGAGGCTGAGTTTGGGCTGTATATATCTGTCTGATGTTAAACAGCCCTATCCCTTAGTCGCCTTGTACGACACCGCATGGGAAGAGATGTGGTAATCCAAATTCTACTCTGCTGGGAACCTCGCCGCTAAGGCTTATTAAGATTCCCTTTAAACCCTCTAGTTAAGTCAAATTGCTTGTGTTAGGAGTGTTTCCACGTGGATAATGTAATGAACTAATAACCCACCTCCGCTGTTCCCATTCCCGCAACATATGGGAACCTATTACCGGGATATAACGTAGCTTATTCCCGACTGTATTCTATCCCTGTACCAAATATAGGCCAAATCCGTAGGCAGTTAGAGCGTGATTGAATAACAAACATCTTTTTTTTTTAAGAATATTATATCATAACATAAACTCACGCCTATATCCCCGAAGGGGTAGGCAGAGGTGCTACCACCCACATTTCGCCAGTTTATTTTAGGTCCCAATGTAATAGATGGCGAGCCTATTGCCATTAACCGGGCACTTATAAACTTGCGATAAATACATACATAGCTTCGAAAAGCATCGAAAAGTCATTGGTGTGTGCCATGGTAAACCTGGCATCGAACTCGAGACCTCATCTCACCCATACCACTAAGCTACCGCGGTTCCTATCCCCTACTACTACGGCTATAACCTCGTGTTGTGTTCCCGATGGTGAGTAGGGTAGCCAGCGCTCACTGGAGAGTTTTTGTGCTGTCAGTAGGAAGACTAAAGGCTTGTGTCTTTTGCACTGACGGCACAGAAACTCACCGTTTTTACAGTGTCGGTAGCATGGGTGTGACTCCTCCACCTTCCGTGAGCCGTGTGCTGGTCTGCCACCTAAGTTGTATAAAAAAACCCATTCCCGAGATAATAAGTAGCTTATATGTCTTTCTCATGTTATTCCAGACTATAATTATGAGTATATCCGTGCCAGAATAACAGACATCCATGTCTCTACAAACATTTATAATATTAATAGGAAGCAGTTATGTGTCTGTAGTGATGACCCTCTTTCCTGAGTCTTTAACATAAGCTTACCATCAGGCGAGGTGAAGTCAAATTGACGTGTCCTAGATAATGAAATTAAAAAAATAACACCACGGAAACGTTGAATTCTCAGCGACACTAATTTTCAGATTAATATCAATTATTTAATATTTTTATCGAACCCAGCTAAATTCAATTCAGATCTCACACAGTTTCACACTCATAAAGACGAACGTTTCAAATCCGACAGTAAAAATAAAATTAGAACTTTGCTAAATACTACTTCTAAGATAATGTACTTACCTACATACTTAGATGAAGGAAAAGTTGATAAAGGCGTATCAATTAGCTTTGAACGTAACTACTGCTATCATTTGTAAATACACAACCGATAAACGACAATGTGTAGTGACGTCATTAAATAGTAAGTACACACAATTAAGCATTCAGTTTTAGCCCTCGTTAAGAAGTAGTCCTTTAAAGATTTACACAAATATTAACAATAAGTTAGTTAATAGTATAATTATTTATTGATCACTATTCACAAAGCTATTACAACAAATTAAGCTTATTAGTAATCACTTAATTAGTAGGGGATTACTTAATTATTTATTTATTTTAACCCTTTATATATTATGAGAGTTCTGCTAAAAGAAGTCATTCCTTCTTAACTCTTGTCGTCTCAAGTCGTCTGGTTAGAAAAACTTACTGAAATACTATAGTGATTTAATAGTAAAGTGATTTAAAATTATGTATATGAAAGTTATTATATGTATATCAAAGATGAGTGATTGTGCCGCTTGAACTAGAGAGTCAATCAGGTTAGTAATAAATCTGTACCGTTTTAGATAGAATTATTATTATGTATTGAAATGTAACTATATGTACATTGTTATACCTATATATTGTAAAGTCGCGTGGTTCCCGGCAGAGTAGAATTTGGACCACCCCATCTATTCCCATGCGGTGTCGTACAAGGCGACTAAGGGATAGGGCTGTTTAACATCAGACAGATATATACAGCTCAGACTCAGGCACAGATACAAGGCTCGAGTCAACAATTGTACCCTGAAGACGGTAATAGGCTCACCCCCTCACTGGAGAGTTTCTGTGCCGTCAGTGCCGAACACAAAAACAGGACAAGCCTTTGGTCATGCCACTGACAGCACAAAATCTCTCAAGTGAGCTCTGGTTACCCTACTCACCGCCGGGAACACAATACAAGTTTATTTTGGTCGTGGTATTGGTGGATGATTAAAAATGAATAACAACCCGATTCCCTAAGACTAGGTACACCCAATATTACCATAACATAACATAAACTCACGCCTAAATTCCCGAAGTGGGCGCGCAGAGGTGCTAGCGCCCACATTTCGCCAGTTTATATTTAGGTTCCAATGTAATAGGTGGCGAGCCTATTGCCATTAACCGGGCACTTATAAACCTGCGATAAATACACATATAACTTCGAAAAGCATTGAAAAGTCATTGGTGTGTGCCATGGTAAAACTGCGATCGAACCCGAGCCCTCGTCTCAGCAGTCCATTACCCATGCCACTAGGCTACCGCGGCTATATTACCACCACAACATTACTTACCCCTCACATAACTTACAAGAAATGTTTTATCTTTCCAGTGAAAATAAGCGAAGGCGAAAAATCGTCAAACGCCTTCATGGAGTTTGCGGCTGCCTTGAAGCCCTACGGCCCCTGGAGCTACCTGGTCGTGGGAATGCTCGTGTGTGCTACTATTCTAATGTTCTGTCTGGCCTGGGGTAAGTTACCTATCATCATCAGTGCACTAGTCTCGGTTTCATTCAAAGATGGCACTTTGGAGCACGGGGTTCCTCTTTTTCTTTCATGAGTTGGTTGGTCTTGGATTTTTGGGAGCGACTACCGTCTGGCTCCCCAATTTCAAGGAAAAGACTGCACCGGAATCTTGAAGCCATGTGAGGATCCCATACATATTCTCGCCCTATTCTAGTTAAGATAGAGTAGCCCTATTCTAGTTCACCAGGAACCAAAGCTAATGGGAAATACAATAAACAGACTATTGATTAATTAATTAATGTTCCTCTTTTCCTTCCAGAATGCTGTTGCAAGCGCTCTAAGCCGTCTGACACCCCTCTCAACATACCGCCATCTTGTATAGACCTGTCTCCTACTGTCACAGTGACAGCGGCGTCACAGCAACTGTTCACGCAACCTCTACCACCATCTCCGCCGGAGTACGAACCACCGCCATCATACTCCTCGCTGTTCCCTAGAGCCTTCAAGTCATCACCCACTCCGGTACCACACTGCTCTCATCAGGAACCCCCAGACTGAGGATATAACTCTTTATTAGATAGTAGGTAGTCTATATTAAATAATTCGGTTTACATTAGTGGTGACGTAAGACAAATATGTATAAAAACTTAGAATAAGTAAAAGATATTAAAAAAAAAAGATGACACTCTTTATTTAAATGTACCTAACTGTTATGACGTCATCTAACGGTCCCTTAACTATATTTGGAATAATAGTCGCAGAGCTAGTGGCCGTAAGACTTGAGTACTTTCACAGACAAAGTATAAAAGACTCACTTCTATAAATGAAGAGTAGTTTCTTAATTAGGTTAATGGTGATGAAGAAAATCATCTCTGTTAAATTTATTAGCTTTTAAAACTCACCTATATCTATGAAATAAAACTCGTTAATCTGATTGGGTGGTTCTCAAAGTCTATGCTAGATGTAAAAATTTACCAAGTTGAAGTGAATGCCATAATAGATATTTAAAATTACTTCAGCATTGGATTAAATAAAATCACTGAGAGTCCAACAGACCATAAAGGTTCATGGTCTGTTGGACTCTATAGCATCTCTATAGGACCAGAGTAGTCTGACTAAACTGCTATATTCTGTGTAGCTCATCCTAATAATCCCCAAATTCATGATTTACTTAACGGGACTTAACATCCCGTAAAATAATGAGTTTGTTACAATACTGTCAGTGTTTTTGCCACTGCCTCTTACACTATATAATTAAAAACTTTCAAAGTTTGTTTTCAAATATATATTATGTATTTACATTGAAATAAAACTATTTTAATGGATTATATAGCTATTTATTATGTTGTAATTTCCATTGAACTCTTTCGGTTGTTTTGCAGCAGCCAAGGTCATGAGGACAAATCGAAATAGGATCTGTATTTTATTTCAATGAATGATATTCGCATGAACTAAACCAGCATCATATTGTGTATATATTTTGCTGGTACCTATACTAAATGACCACTGAAATTATAATTCAGGTTTCTTACTAAAATGGGCCACAGTTCGCTAATTGTCTATCACAGTCATACCTCAGACACTGCTAAAAATGACATTAATAAATAATAATAATAAATTTTAGACGTTCTATATTGTTAATCTAAATTTAAATGGCATCTTGTAGAGTGAATGAAAAAGTATTATAAACATTTTTCCGTTTAATTTTCAAGTTTTTGTACCTAATGCACATAATCCTCTTGAATTGAAAACACACTTATATACTTTTTCCACAGTCTGTCAGATCTAATGGAAGATCCATTAGATCTGACAGCCTTCGCCTTACGGCATCCTCAAAGGTTTACAATGACAGTTAAGAACATTTTCAAAAACATTACGACACTCGATAAACATTTGAAATATGGAGATCTAATGGTAGATACTGTGGAAAAAGTACATGTATGTTCTCAATATGTGTAACAACAAATTCCACCGAGTGCCATCAATCAACAGTATAAATAGTCTAAAATTTAATAACAAGCAAAATCGAGGTCCTGGACACATTTGTGAATAATGATTGCAGATGAAAATGTTTTACTAATTTTGGAAATATCGAATCTAAGTAATAGCTCTTCGCATTCCATTAATTATTTTTTTAATAATTACGTTATCTATAATCTGTCATACATCCTTATTGAGGTAATTAGCCTCAAGTACCATCGAGATTATATTACCAACCACTTATGTACTAATAGCAATTACAAAGTACTCGATATTTATCTTGGCGAGTATTGTACCTAGATTATAGTGTCTCATTCCACCCCTAGTATGAGACACTATTTAAGTGAACACTTTCATACATACATACATATAGTCACGCCTCTTTCCTTCCAGGGTAAGCATAGACAACAGTCCGCCATCTGTTTCTGTCGTTACTCACTTAAATTATATTATTAGACTGAGTTTATTAAATAAAACAATAGCAATGAGCGATTAAAATACATCAATTTTAATTTTTCGTCTATAATTTTTTCATCCATTCAACCGCTGCTGTTTATAAATTATTTGACAACACTTAAATGGGTATTTGACTGACTAGTCAAATTCATTACTTTTTACTAAACGTCAAAACGGTAAGTTATAAGGAAACTTGTATGAAATAATTTATTTTGACGTCATTATATTCAATAGTCAAATAATTTATTATAATAGGTTGAGTGGATGAAAAAAAAAATAAAAACGATAAAATAAAAACTAACGCAACTTTTACCGCTGTTTTACCATTCTTAATTTAATAAGCTCAGTTAAATAATTTATTTTAACTATATGAAATTACCCAATTATGACGTCATATTGATGTCATACTTCTTTTGATACAAGTTAACATAGAACTTTTGGTTTTGACGTTTAACAAAAAGAAACATTTCCCTAGACAATCAAGTATATAATATACTATATTATAAATTGACCTTGATAGATGGTTTCTTTTCAATCATACCTAAAATCCTAAGTATAAAATATGTTTTAAATATTATGAAGGCAGATGTATAGTGCCCTTGTATTGACGCCTAAGTCTCGTTATAAAATCTGTTAAGAATTCTGTCAAGTCTCTTCTAAATGTGAATCAAAAAGAATCACTATTTCAATGATTTTTCTGCAAAATTGTGTCACGAAAATACCATTTTTGACATATAGGGGAGATTGAGATTTGAACGCGATAGGTCCTTTTTTTTATTACGAAAATTGGTCCTCTGATATTACATTTATAAGATTCTGAGTTATTAGTTTTATATTGGTTCTTGTTTTACGACCTGAGATTTTTTGTAGATCTTATTAGCAGCTTATTTTCTTTTTTGTCGTTGAAGTAGTATTATTTGTTCTCCTTCTAATCTGCATTAGTAAGCATTTTTTAAAACATATTAATCAAATATTTGCAGATTTTTTCTAAAATTGTTATTTTGATTGGGACCAAAATACCTTCATGAGATTGTACCCTTTCATTTAGGTTTTTTATAAGAAAATTGTTCATAAAAAGTGCCTTAAATATGTGTGTATGCAAAACGTTATTGTGTATAGTAGGATAACGTGAAAAATATTACAATAATTTGGCATGTTGTTGAAATTATTTGTAATTGTAAAAATGGCGTCTTGTGCAATTTAGATGTGTTATACTTATTTAGTTTTGTAATTAAAATTGTCTATACCTCTTTATCTTGTATTATTTACATTTTTTATTAATTTATTGTTGTTTTTTAAGAATGATGCGCTTCACAAAACATCGTCATTAATAAAATATTATGCTTATGACATTTCTGCACTACAACCCAAGGTAACCATAGCTAAATTAACTTGTAGTTATTATGAGTTTTTTTTACATCACGTTTGTGGCAGACAAGCACACGGTTCACCTGATGGAAAATGGTTACCGTGGCCTATGTACGTGTGCAAAACCATGGGAGTAACACTCGCGCTGCCAACCCTGTGAGCACAGAGAGTTTCTGTGCCGTCAGTCCAAAATACGGATAAACTGATACATTTTTTTAACACAATGTAAATATTGGCACTGAGTGGGAATCGAGCCCGTGATCCTTGACTTCAGCAGTCGATGCAAATGATGAGGAAAACACGCTTTGCGCTAACTACTGCCTACCCAGGCACTCATCAAGTTTTTCGATCTCTGCGAATGTTATATGACACCCTTAGAGGAAGAACATGCCTAATATTTTCTCCGTATGCGCTAACACCGAACTCTTAAAACGTGGCATGCCTTCTGCAGCCTCAGCATGGTGGCATATAGGTCTCTTCACATCTGTTCGATCAACGAAGTCGAAGAGATAGTCTTCATTATGACGGTCATTTATTTCAGCGATTTCATTGGTCGAAGAGAAGCTAAAAGATATAAATCTCTTGAAATCACTTTATTGTATCCTATTAGGATAATATTTTGTCCGAACCAGTAGTTTCTGAGATTAGCGCGTTCAAATAAATAAACTCTTCAGCTTATATGCTATTGCCCACGGCTCTGCCCGCGTGGATTTCGAATTTCGTTCGAAATATTTTTTCGTGCTGTCAGGAGTGATTATATCGACCTCGGACCGACGAAAACTGCATGCCGTCTTGGGTCTTGAGGTGCCCGGGTATTAGATTGCCTAGCCTAGACCATCTCGCGCTCCTCGGCTGACCCAGGTTCATCTACTGTTAAATATGACGTCCTTATAAATGGGAAGCATGGTGTCCCTATCGAACCTCGAAAAGGGTAGGAGGGAGGGGGGGGGGGGGCGTAAAGGGCGGTTGAAGAGACCAGCCCGCTACTTACCTGCTCTCTACTATGCTCTCTGGTCAGAGAGATATGTAAGAAGCCTTCGAGCAGACTTCTACAGGGTCGCTGCCGTTGGTACCAGTATTTCCCATATGCGGCAGTGCCTCCGCCGGTTGAGGGTGCATCGAATGTTGTTTCCGGATTACGTATTTGGATCCCTTACCCGTTGCATCTTCTGTTTACCACCATCACCCCTTTAACCCACTCCCCTAATTTCGTCCGATTTCAATAATTTAAAAAGTAATCAACAGGTATTTATACAGTCTTGCCTTGAGTATGAAATATTTTATTTGGTTAAGAATTACTTCAAAGGTATAGATAGCATTGTCTGATTTTGATCAACTTTTTTGCTTGAATTTATGTCGGTGCGTGCAAATTTATAAATTGCTATGTCCCATAAGTTGTTCATTGTAATTATATGGTTTGAATGGCAATTTCGATCTATAATGCACAATACTATTTTGTTTCTATATATGATGTACCTACTTATATGCATTTAAAAAAAATTGTATCTAAGTATGTTTATCCGCATTCTAGACTAGAGCTATGACGATGACGTCAGTGATAATGCAGCTTTCTAATGGTAAAATATATTTTGAAAACTGCAGTGGTTTTTAAGTTTATTCGAATACAAAAATACAAATCTTTACTGTTCAATAGATGTATGAAAATCTGTCGGATTTGTTGATATTTATAATCACTGCTTCGCTTCCTTTTGTAGTAGCGTGATGTTATATAGCCTTTAACCTCTATCGATAAATGGACTAATCAACAGAAAAAGAATTTTTCAAGTTCACCGGTAGTACCTCAGATTAGACAAACAAACAAACTTCTGTTTTAAAATAATCAGTATAGATTTGCAAGCGCGCTTAAAATCGAAGCAATAAAGACTACTCTGAAACAGAATAGTTTGAATTCGTTCACTCTGTCGTAATAAAGAAATGATATTTAGGTATTAGATGAATGAAAATGTACATATCAAAATTAAAAATGTGACTAAGAGGAAAGTTAATATTGATGGAAGGAAAACGCAAATTGTAATGAAAAATAAATAAAATAAATAAATAAAAATAAAAAAGCCTTTTATTTCCAGTAAAAATTTACACTTCTCATGTATCTAGTGTAGTGTGTAGTAGTAGATACAGATGTGGTAGAATTCAAGCAGTAACATATATATTACTACCCGCATTAGAAAAGTGCACTTGCTGTTTTGTAACTCTGATAATATTTTTTTATTTAAATATAGAAAAAGTCATTAATTGGTGTTGAATTTGTGATATTCGTGATATAAACACTATAAGTCGCGTGTGATAGTGTTTTTGTGCAAAATAATCTAAAATTAAAAGTGATTCAGCAGTTTCTACTGCAAAATAACCTAACATTACCCATTGTTGCGGAATTATCTTGGTCAATAATGGCTTCTTGTTATAAGTGCACCAAAAAAGTCCCTTCAGATGAGGCTAAGGTGTTTTGTCACGGTTGTGAACGTAGAATCTGCGTCAAGTGTAGTGGGTTATCTCCCACAGAGCAGAGGGTCATTTGCCTCCAAAAACAAACACTTAAGTACCTGTGTCCGGATTGCGAGCTTGGAGTGCGCCAGCTGCCAGCCCTCAGGAAGCTAGTTACCGAGCTGCAGCAAGAAATTGAGGCCATGAAAAAAAACCCGGTTGAAAACGCCAGTCTAGAAGCCGTCCTGTCCGAACTTAGCGAGAGGAGTAGAAGGAGTTCCAACGTGATTATGTTTGGAGTGCCTGAAGTTCAAGACTCTGATGCAAATGTGGATGACCGCAAGCAATTTGACCGTGAACAGGTGGATAAAATCCTCACACCGATACCTGGCTACGTGAAACCTGTGGCCGTCATTCGTTTGGGGAAGCCCCTGCAGGATGCTGCTGCTGCACCCCGTCCCTTGAAAATTGTTTTCTCCGGTCAACAGCCAGCCATTAGTGTACTCAAGAACTGGAAGAAACTTCCAACTGGTATCAACGTTAAGAATGATCTAACCCCATACCAGCGTGAGTACTTCAAAAATCTAAAAGCCGAGCTGGAGCAGAGAACGAATGATGGTGAGTCTGATCTAAAGATATATTCACGGCACGCCAAAGATAGTGATGGTGAAACCCGACCCAAAAAATTGAGGTCCAACATCACCGAATTTACCTTCTTCTACACGAACCTGGCATCCTTAATGGCAAAACGAGATTTACTCTTAATAGAAATAAATAAACTAAAACCTACTTTCATAATACTTACTGAGACACACCTTAAACCGGATATAAGTAATAGCTTGATAGATATTAAAGGCTATGTACTGTTCAGACGGGACAGAGCCACTGGAAGGGGCTGGGGGGGGGGGGGTGCGATTTATGTTGCTTGTACACACTGTGATGTTCCCATACAAGTTACCCTACACCCGACTCTAAATACTAACCCTACAGTGGAAGCACTATGGTTGACAATTAAATACTCCGATTTTATGTTCCTAATGGCTGGAGTCTACCGTCCACCGCACACAGGTTTTGAGGAATCTGATCGTATCCTATTTGATACGATGCGAACAGCTTGTAGCGGTCCACACACTGTGTTTATAATGGGGGACTTTAATTTACCGGATTTTAAATGGCCACTTGCTAAACTAGATGGATACAATATGCTACATGGAAAGTTTGTGGAACTACTTACTGACTCAGGACTTCAACAGCTGGTGACTAATATTACGCGTCGGAGAGGTAGTCAGCAGTCAGTTCTAGACTTAGTATTATGCAATGACGAGAATTTATGTACTGGAATTGAACACCAAGCGCACATAGGAAGGAGTGACCACCAAGTCCTGCTAGCAACATTACAATTCCAAATACGGGCCAGATGTGACCCAGTAGCGACCTTACCTAGAAAGAATTTCTTCGCGGCTGATTACGACCGTATTTCGATGGATTTAGACAAACAATGTGACTATACAGAAGTATTACAAGCTTGGGATAGCTTTAAAAGCGATGTTGATAAAACTGTTGAACAAAATGTACCTACAAGCCGAAAAAGAAATAATCACAACAACAATAAACCATGGATAGGGCCTGAAACACTAAAATTAACAGAAGAAAAGACTCGATTATGGAGGGTTTACCGACTAGACCAATCAGATAAATCCTATGAGAAATATAGAAAAGTGAACAATAAAATCATCGCTATGGTAAGGAAATCGAGGAAGGAGTTTGAAGGAGGAGTCGTGGATAGAGTTCCAAAATCGTTTTACAGCTATGTACGACAACAATTATCATCAGCAGTCTCTATTCCACCATCTCTAAGGGACCCTGATACACTACTCGTGACTAGTAATGCCAAAGAAGTGGCAAACCTATTTGCCAAACAATTTGAAAAATCTTTTGTTAGAGAACCTGCGGGGCCAATCCCAGCATTAACTGCACCAAAAATCGAAGAATGTATTGACCATGTGAATTTCACTCCCGAATTAGTTGAAAAAACACTAAAAAGTTTCAATGACACTACTTCAATGGGCCCAGATGGGATTCCTGCCCTACTGCTGAAAAAATGCTCATCCGTAATCACAACTAGGCTAGCTCGGATCATGGAACTGTCCCTAGCCAACGAGAAACTTCCTAATGACTGGAAAGAAGCAACAGTCACACCAATCTACAAGAAAGGAGACAAACTTAATGCAGCTAACTATAGGCCCATAAGCCTCACTAGTCTAGTCTGCAAAACTATGGAAAAGATTATAGCCAAAGAGTTGAGAGATTTCCTATCTAGAGAACAGGTTATCATGGACAATCAGCATGGCTTCATCCCCCGTAGATCAACAGTTACCAACCTACTTATGTGTTTGGAAAAATGGACGAAAAACTGGAATGAACGGCAACCAACAGACATCATATATCTGGATTATGAAAAAGCATTTGATCGAGTCCCAATCAGGCGACTAGTAGCAAAACTGGATCACTTTGGCATCCGTGGGAAACTTCTAAACTGGATCGCTGACTTTCTGTCCGAACGGAAATTCAAAGTACGAATAGGAGACCAATACTCTGAAGCACACAATGTGTTGAGCGGTGTACCACAGGGGTCAGTGCTCGGACCAATTTTATTCGGGATCTTCCTCACCGACCTCAAGGATATCATTGACTCGGATCTGTCTCTATTTGCCGACGATACTAAACTGATGGGAAATCCTTTGATCTGCCACAATATCATCCAAAGTGATCTTGAACGAATTTTTCAATGGACAAGAGACTGGTTGGTCACCCTGAATGCTGATAAATGCACAGTTTTACATGTTGGTAACAAAAATCCCAAGTTGCCCTACACAATTGATTCAAGGAACTTGCAGAGTGTGTCATCTCAGAGGGATTTAGGAGTGACAATAACAGAAAATCTCAAATGGGATGAGCATATCTTGGGAATCACAAAAAGAGCTAATTCCATAATGTACACCATCAGAAAAGCGTTCTCACATATAGACAAGATCTTGTTTGTCGGGATATACAAAACTTACATTCGTCCCTTGTTGGAATATGCATTCCAAATATGGAGCCCATACTTTCGCAAGGACATCGATTTACTGGAAAGAGTGCAAAGAAGAGCCACGAGAATGGTCTGGAATCTACGACACAAGACATACGAGCAGCGGCTGGAAGAACTTGGTCTAACTACACTGGAGCAGCGCAGGCGGCGTGGGGATTTGATTGAGACATACAAGATTCTGAACGGACATTACGACGTCCCTGGACTGAGCGGCATCTACCAGATGAAACCGTCTGAGAATTTGAGAGGACACACATTAAAGCTCGCGCGCACTCTAAGTATATGCAATCCTAGGTACCATTTTCTGCCAAACCGAGTCGTGAACTCCTGGAACAAACTGCCAGAGACAGTAATAAGTGCACCTTCAGTGAACGCTTTCAAAAACAGACTCGACCACTATTTAAAAAACGAACTATCCTCAAACAGTGACAATTTTATGACACCATAAGTGAACGGACTTTGAACATTATAAACATAGTGATTATAAAAAAGAAAAAAAAAATACTCTGTGAACATTAACAAGTGCTGTGATATGCACGCATCAGCTTTTAGCTGCTAGTGCATGACTAATAATAATAATAATAATAATAATCTATTAATTATGTGTTAGTTTAATTACTTTAATCTATGTTAGTATAATTTTTCTTTCTTAATTAATATATAGGTATATATATATATATCCTTTGTGTTTTATCATAATATATTTATAGTTTTTGAAATATATATATTTATATAGGTACATATATATCTATATAGTTTTAAAATTAATCTACCGGAACCCCAGAATGGGTGAAGGCCTCCTCCATTGACTCCCATTTGTCTCTGTCTTCAGCTACTTTTGTCCAGTTTGGACCAGCTATCGCTTTGATATCATCCTCCCATCTTGTAATAGGTCTACCTTTTGTTCTTTTGCCTAGTGGTCCATTCCAGAAAGTTACTTTTTTGGTCCATCTTTGATCTGTTAGCCGGGCAACATGTCCGGCCCACTTCCATTTCAATTTTTTTGCGTAACTCAAAGCGTTTGTTGCTTTTGTTATTTTTCTTATTTTAGTATGACGTATTTTGTCTAATCTAATCTAATCGTAATGAAAAATAATAAACCACTATTAGAATGCGTTTGTAAAACCGGTAGCCAAGTGGTATGGGTAATGGACTGCTAACACGAGGTCTCGGGTTCGATCTCAGGTTTTACCATGGCACTCTAATGACTTTTCCAAGTTGTGTGTATTTATCGCAGGTTTATAAGTGCCCGGTTAATGGCAATAGCCTCGCCACCTATTACATTGGGACCTAAATATAAACTGGCGAAATGTGGGTGCTAGCACCTCTGCCTACCCCCTTCCGAGGATATAGGCCTGAGTTTATGTTATGTTATGTAAAACTGGTTTCATGGGCATTGTAATATCCATTGAGAGTGTAAAATTATTATACTCGAGTTTAGTTGAAGCCGATAACAAATTATTATATATTAAGCCAATAAATAAATATTATACAAAACGTCAGGCAAACCAAAGGTGTATATCGAGCTAATTCCCGTAAACAATATTGTATACCTATATTTCAACATGTACCAAAGTAGTAGCTAAGTATTATTAACGCTGCGGAATTCCACAATTGTGAATGAATTCCAGGTCTTGGTGGTGCGGCAAAGAAAAGAGTCTCCGAACCGCTTGGTTCTTGCTCGTATATTCTGCACAGTGTGAGGGTGACATCTAAGGCCTGCACGTGTTGTCCTATGTAGGAAAGGAGATGGTAGGATTAGTTGGAAGAGCTCGTCAGAACACTCACCATGGTAGAGACGGTAAAATACAGCCAAGGAAGCAATATCTCTACGTATCTGCAAAGGCTCGAGGGTGTTCGTGACCTCAGGGTCCCCAATAATTCGGACCGCGCGTCGCTGCAACCTGTCGAGAGCATCTAGTAGGTATTTCGCGGAGCCATCCCAGAGATGCGAGCAGTATTCCACTCAGGAGCGAATTTGTGTCTTATAGAGAAGACACCGCTGCTCCGGCGTGAAAAAACGTCTCACTTTTTTCAGGAGTCCGAGTTTCCGCGAGGCTGTTTTGATGATGCTCTCGATGTAATTTCTGTTATTCAGTTTGCAGCGAATATCCATGTCTAGGATATTGAGATTGTCCTGCAGTGGCAGTGGCGTGCTCTGAAGAGTGGGAAGGGGAAGGAAAGAAGATACCTTTGCTGTGAACGCACAAGCCTGCGTCTTCTTGGCATTGAACTCGACCATGTTCTCAGAGCCCCATTGAGAAATATGATTCAAGATCCGGTCCAGTTCAGTGACAAGAAGCTGTCTTTTTTCCACGATATCAGACTGTTTAGCCGCAGGTTGTCCGTGATAACTCCCGTGTAAGGTGCTATCGTCTGCATAGCAATGTATGCTGCCGGTGGACAGCATGTCGTTGATATGCAGAAGAAAGAGAGCGGGAGATAATATAGACCCCGGCGGTACGCCAGCATTTATCTGCAAGAACTCCGAAGCCCGTCCATCACAGAGGACGCGGATACGGCGCTCCCGCAGGAAACTAGTAATCCAGTTGCACAGTCTAGGAGGCAGACCAAAGGCTGGTAGCTTGGAGAGAAGCGATTTGTGCCAGACTCTATCGAAAGCTTTGGCGATATCAAGACTAATTGCCAGTGACTCGCCGTGCTGGTCCATATCCACACCCCAAAGATGGGTAACGAATGCTAGAAGATCACCCGTTGACCGTTTTGGCCTGAAGCCATATTGCCGGTCAGTAAAGGAGTGATCCTCTAGGTGACGCATGAGCTGTTTGTTAATGATGTGCTCGAAGACCTTGCACAGCATGAGGTGACGGCTATGGGTCGATAGTTGACTGGCTCTGAGCGATCCCCCTTCTTGGGGATCGGCTGTACATTCGCCTCTTTCTAAGCCGAAGGCTCTGTACCCGAGCCGTAGGACAGTCGGTACAGCCGCGTAAGCACTGGAGACAACTCCGCTGCACATTTTTGTAAAACCACCGCTGGAATACCATCCGGGCCACTGGCTTTCCGGACATCGAGTGATTGAAGTACCGCATGGACATCGCATTGCCTGATACGTATTTCAGGCATTACGTGGTCACCATTGGTTAGTGTCGGCGGCTGTATACCGCAATCATCAACTCGGGAATTGGCCGCAAAGAGATTTTCTAGCATATTGGCTTTCTCTTGCGGTCCATGGGCCAGGGATCCATCAGGGTAGCGCAGCGGTGGCAGTGAAGGTTGACAGAAGTTGGCCTGCACGGCTTTGGCCAGTCGCCAGTACCCACGGCTGCCCGTGGGATGTGCCGCTAGCTCTTGACCAAGCCGTGCAATGCGCAGGGCATCCGCTCTGACGTAAGCCCTCTTGCAGACCTTTGTGGCTCTGTTGTACGCCGCCTTGAAGTGGGCCCACATTGGGATCGTGCGTGGCACGCGCCCTTACCCAAGCGCGAAACGCGGACTGCTTTTGATCAACAGCCCTCGCACACTCGCGCCCGAACCAAGGGCGCACTCCTCGGGCACCGGTGACATCAGTGTACGGGATATAGTATTCCATACCCAGATCGATCTCACCGGCAACAGCAGTAGCACAATCTGAGGGTTTCTTACCTTCAAAGCAGCGTTCAACCCACGGGATGAATAATAAGAATAAGAATAAGAATAATTTATTTGCCTTTAAACATGGTAACATGGATCTTACAATATTATGTTAATGCACAGCATGCTTAGCTGCAATTTGCAGCATGCAAATTTTATTAGTTATCAATATTAGATACAAGAAGTGTTATCAGTTCTTACAGTCATCAATCTATGGAATGTGGTAAACAATATTACAATATTTCGAATGTTAATAAATTATTACAGTTTGTCTCAATAAGTAATTAGTTTCAGTAGTCACATCATATTCTAATTACTTTCATTAAATTTTTAATTAAGTCTACTTACATTATTTACTCCTATTTATTTCTAAGTGTTATAAATTCTTTCATTGTGTAAAAACATCTATCCGTGAGCCACTTCTTTAAAGAATGAGAAAATCGTGGTTGAGGTAGCGCTCTTAATTCTTTTGGTATCTTATTAAAAATCTGAATACACATACAAAAGCTATTATTTTTATACAAGCTTGTCGTCATATATATATTTTTTATTATCACATACTTTTTTGAATAGATACGCGTGGTTTTTACGAATATACCAATCTCGTAAATGTGGACGTCAGGGTCAATAATTTCAGTTTTTTGAACATTGGCCTACATGATTCTAGTGGGGCTGCTTCACAAATCGCCCTAACACATCTCTTCTGCGACACAAACACCTTGTTTATTTCGGTCGAGTTGCCCCATAACAATATTCCATATCTTAGCAGAGAACCTACATACCCATGGTACGCCACTAGCGCCGTTCTTTCATCTGTCAGTGTCCTCGTCCTTCTGAGTGCAAATACGAAACGGTTTATGCGGCTGGATACGTTTTTTATCTGCGCTTTCCAGTTGCAATGGCTGTCGAGTGTAATACCTAAAAATTTTACTTAGTCTGTTTCCGTTATATCATTACCACTGACGTTTATGTTCAGTTTGTTTGAGTAACTGTTATAATTTTTAAATTGTATAATATTTGTTTTTGTCAAATTGATATTGAGATTATTTATTTTTAGCCATGTACAGATTGATTCTATTGTCTTCTTCAATATCTTATCGTAGTCATCGCTACTATTTTTACTCTGTGCAACCACTACTGAAATATCATCCGCAAACAAAGTACATTTATGGGTCGTACTCGTAACCTTCGGGATATCATTTATGTAGATCAAAAATAGCAGTGATCCTAGGATACTGATCTGTGGAACCCCTACCCCATTTATTTCATATGGAGATCTATATGAAGTGACCACTTGTTCCGCGTTTGTTCGAGTAATTTCTACGCATTGTTTTCGGTCTTTCAAGTAGCTCTCTGGCCATTGTAGACATACGCCTCTTATACCGTATAGCTCACATTTGTATAATAGTATTTGGTGGTCGACAAAATCAAAGGCACTGGACAAATCAAAAAATATTGTCGAAACCTTCCTTTTCTTATCTACTGATTCAGTTATGCTTTTAATCAACGAGAACGCAGCTAGTGTAGTTGATTTACCTTTCTGAAACCCGTTCTGTTCTCTTGTGATTATTTTGTGTTTATCCAAAAAATTAGTAATTCGCCCATGCATTAATTTTTCAAAAATTTTGGAAAAGATTGGTATTAGTGTAATTGGTCGATAATTATTTAGTTCATCTCTACTCTCTTTTTTATGTATTGGTTTGACTATAGATGTTTTGAGTTTATCGGGAAAGGTACCTTGCCAGAAAGATAGGTTAATTAGGTGACAGAGTATCTCCGAGATCTCGTTACAACAGCTTTTTATAATTTTTGTTGAGACCATGTCATAGCCAACTGCGTTAGTATTTCTTAACATTTTTATAGTTCTTTTGACCTCACTCTCAGAGCAAGGTGTTAAGAACATGGTTGAGTCGACTTTATTTACAAAATCATAGTTTGGCGTAAAGTTTCTTACTGTTTTCGTTTTTGATATATAAAAATTGTTAAATGCACTTGCTATCTCCGTTGGCTCTGTTATTGAGCTTCCCTTCCAGTTTATTCTTTGTATATCTGTGCGTATAATTACACTATCGAGTTTGTTACCAATAATCTCCCATGCTGCCTTACATTTATTTTTCGCGTTATGTATATGTTTACCGTTTATGTTCTTTTTAGAGGCTACAATGCATTTTTAACCAGCTTATTGTACTTCATATAATTTATTTTGTTACTATCACTATTGTCCCTGTAGCATATATATCTTAATTTCCTTTTCACTATAGAAGATTTCTTTATCCCCTTTGTTATCCATTTTGGGGTCGTTGTATTTAACTGAATTTTAATTTTATTTGTGGAGAAACATAGATCATAGAACATAGTGAATGTGTCATGAAACAGGTTAAAAGCGTGATTACAATCTAGTTCGTTAAATACTTCCGACCACGATAAGCTAGATAGACAATTTTTGAATTTTTTTATATTTTCGTCATTGTAATCTCGCTTGAATAAATACACATTAGGTGCTTTACTTTTCTCTTGCTTTACAGGGAAATCTATACTTTGAGCCGTGTTGTGGTCAGATAAACAGAGGTGGTGCAATTCACCTACTACATTCTTCACGTTACTGATAATATGATCAATACATCTCTTCTGTCGGGTAGGCTGTGTGATGTGAGCCTCAAGGTTATAGTTCAGAAGAAATTCCCTTAGTCTATTCGATGTGTTGCAACTTTCTAGTAAATTTATGTTCAGATCCCCAGCAATGATAATACGTCTATTTTTTTTATGTCTAATTTGTGTATTAGGGTATTTAATTTGTCAAAGAAGACATTTAAGTCGGCACCAGGTATTCTATACAAGCATATAACTATACACTGTAAAGAAGGTATCTCCACACCACAGCATTCGAATGTATTTATACTAGCCATGTTTCTACACTCCATCATCAAAAACTCCAACATCCAAAATGCACACGCCACCACGTTTCTTGTCCTGTCTAGAAAAAGAACTAGCCAATCTAAAATTATGAACATTTATCTTATGTTCATCTCCATGCAAGACAAAGGTTTCCGTGAAGCATAATATCCGAACTACCTTCCTGCTTACTAGAAGCTGATCCAGACGTATTTCTATTTTTTTTATTTCATTTAAAAGCCCTGCTATGTTTTGGTGAAATAGTGTTATGAGTCTAGTATGCGGTCTACTAATTGTTTGATGTCTATTCTCACAGAAAAAATGTGTCAGCTTTTCTAGGGTTCATTGGCTTTTCTACAGATTTTATATACTGAAAGTAGAAGGGTATTGTACCCCTACTTGGTTGCAAAGAGCCAGATTCTGTTGATTTATCCACGACATTTACATTCCTATCATAAGAAAATTGAGAACGTGCAATGTTTTGTTTTTGTGGCTCCACAGAACCAGATAATAGAGTACCCTTTTGTGAATTATTCACCGTAGGAAAATTTAAGAACTGCTTTTTGTAATAATTGGAATCTACTACTAAGTTAATTTTGTGGCACACATTCATAAAATACTTTGTTTTATAACCATATTCATAATCTAAGTTCAAAAATTCACAGTTATTAAAATTATTAAAATATTTTTTAAACTGTAATTCAACATAACTTCGTTTAGTGACTTATTTCTAAATACATTCAAAATAATAATATTAGTTTTCTGTAAAGACTTTAGTAACCCTATTAGTTCGTATATAATCTTATTAGGGTTCGTATCATCCTCTCCTGTACATATGACCAAATAGTTGTTAATGGGTTCTTTTAATTGTTTACAGGATTTCAATATTTCTGCTGTAGTTGCATACGGTTTAATTATGGATGATATATTGTATTCTTCATATTTGGAATTCATTCTAGAGTGAATCAACTTCGATGCTAGTCCCGAGAGCTGCTTACCTCCTACTATCAGTATCTCAGGATATTTTGTTTTTTTCATGTAGTAGGGTAATTTTTTATCATAATTGTTTTCTTCAGCTATTTTACCTCCGTCTATTGACAATCGTGGAGAACGGTAGCCCTGCAGTTCACTGCAGTTGCACTTTTTTCTTCCGTAAGTTCATCTTCAGTTCATTCTTCTCGCTTGTGTCCCTTACATCATCAATGCTTAAATTCGCTAATTTTGTTATTTTTTCCAGATTTTGATGTACTCGCCGTTAATGTTTGGATTTTTTTAAGGAGTTATTCATACTTGTAGAACATGCGGATCCAGAACAATTCTCCTGAAGTCGTGTGATTTGTCGAGCCTGTTCTGCGGCTTGCTGCTTTAGTGTACCATTCTCTGTAACTAGCTTTTCTATCTCAGTGTGAGCTATCTCTAATTGTTCTTTTAATTTAGCGACTTGTTCTTGATATTGAGCTGTTTCGTTATTATATAAATAGTTGCGCAGCCCATCCCAATCTGCTGACGAGTAGTGCCAGAGAGGCCGCTTCCCCTGCACGGGTCGTGAGGGCGCTATTTATAAATCTATAACAACGGAATCAGTACAATGGCCGGCCTTATCGCTTTAAGCAATTTCTGCCAGGCTACATTTGGATGATTAAAGTTGTAGGAATGAGTGGTTGTTATTTGGCGTAGTTTTATTATACCAATATAATATATGAGCACATAAGTATGTTATACCTAATACATACATACTCGTATAATACATATACAGTATATATCAGATAATAACTTGATATAGTAAGCTGGTATATACCTAAGAGAATTTTCACTGTGACAAATAGTGCTCCCTGAGCTTTTCTTACATATGTATAGGTACTGGTAGCTTAATCAAGTAGGAATTGTCATAAAATGTTGTTTTATGCGACGGCATCCTCAGTCTTAAGTTTTCTGATAACCTTAGAGGTCTCGAGTGAGTATCATGTAGGAACTCAAAACGTCCCAGATAAGAGGGAGTTAATAGGTTTGAATTATACACTCTTTGATTCTGGAGTCGTAGCCACTTAAGCTCTGTTCGAAACTGCGAAAAACAATCATACTTGCGTAAACACACGAATAGAAAACTTATACAGACGTATTGGAGGCGCTCAAGTTTTCATATTAATATATATTTAGGTACATACACACATACATACATAAAATCGCGCCTGTCTCCCATAGGGGTAGGCAGAGATCACGGATCTCCATTTGCTACGATCCTGACATATTACTCTCGCTTCATTCACTTTCATTACATTCTTCATGCATGCTCGTCGGTTTAGAGTACTCCTGACCTGCCCCTTTTCTAAAACTTCCCCGATTTGGTCCAGGTATGTGCGCCTAGGTCTTCCCCTTCCGACGGTACCATCCACACTCGCCTCATACACCTGTTTCGTTAGTCTTCTTTCATTCATTCTCTCAACATGACCAAACCATCTCAACATTCCTCTCTCAATTCTCATCACTACATCTTCTATCACTCCACATCGTTCTCTTATCACGCTATTTCTCACTCTATCTTTCAAGGTCAAGCCACACATACTTCGCAACGCACGCATTTCTACTGCATTCACTCTACTCTGATGCTTTTTCTGCCACACCCAACTTTCACTACCATACAAAAGAGTCGGCACCAATACTCCTCCATGTTCAGCCAGTCGTGCCTTTTCGGACACTTTCCGGCTGCTCATAAAGTTGTGTAGTGCCCCATTCACTCTATTTCCAGCCATCACTCTCCTTTCAACATCTTCTTCATGCTTTCCATCTCTCGTAAACAATGTTCCCAAATATATGAACTCATTCACTTGTTCCACTTTTTCTCCATCTATACAAATCCTACACTCTGTCACGCATTCATCTCTTTCAAAAACCATAACTTTTGTCTTACTAACATTCACTTTCATTCCTTTCCTCTCAAAAGCTTCATGCATAGTTGTTACCATCTCCTGCAACTCATCTGCCGATGACGCCAGTAAAACCTGATCATCAGCATAAAGAAGACATTTTAGGTACATCTTTCCTTAAAACTTTATTATCTTTGTAAATCGTATTAAATAGAGTTTAGTTATGTAAATTATGATCCAATCTATACTATGTAACTAACTGCTTTAGATACATCATGTTTATTAAAAAATATTATAAAATATACATTTAATAAAAAAAAACATATTTTCGTATGTCTATATTTACTCTGAATTGAATTGAATTTTTGGTTTATTGGCGAACCCAGACTTCTGCCAATGTCACGGACATTGGCGGAAGTCTATCTGTTAGAGAAATAAACGAAGGAGTTTGATCGGTAGGTACTGAAGAATATGATGGGTGAATCCTACAATGGTCCCAACAGTGGAATCTAAACAAACAGAAACGGCACAAATAAATACATAAATAACAATAAAATAGATTATTGATTGTATAAAAGGTTAGGTACCAACACTGTTAAATAGGTAAGGGGCAAATACTGTTTATGGTAAAACACAAAGGGAAATATCCACTCTAAAATTTAAAATTTTAATAACAACAACTAATGGTTGTTATAAATTCATTCAAAAATTTTACAAACGTGGTTAAGGGCTAGGGGGAGGAGATATTTCATACAATATTTACTCTGGCTTTCAATAATTCAAATCTTATTGAATGGCTTCTGTGTGCTGCCACAACTTGCCAACGTCAGGGTGTTGTGAAAAGTTATTTGGTGCAGAGATTGTTCTGCTTTATGAAATTGTAGGGTCAAAAGAAAAAAAGATTAATAAGTTAATATTGATTCTCAAGCAGAGTTAATGTGACATCTACAACAACAGACAAACATAAATATATTATAGGGGTTTAAGGATACTGTTAAAAAACAGTAAAATTACATAATAACAATTTTATTTTGTCAATTTTAATAAATTTAATCTGGCTTTGGCTGTCAGTTCTGTGCTGTTATCTGTCACTGTCAAGTGTCAAACAAAATGAGTAATATTCGTAATATTATTTGTGGTGTGTAAATAAATTAAATGATATTAATTCCTTAAATGTGTTAATAAGACTTAACGTTATTTTTATGTGTACCTATCACGAACAATGAATAACCCACAGAAAACATTCAATTGTCGCATTTGCTTACGAAGCGATAAAACAGATTCAAATAAATACCTTTCGCTATTCGAGACATACAATGGTTGTTCAATATTGGAAAAAGTAAATTCAATAGCAAATGTTGAAATAAAGGAGGGAGACAGACTCCCACATAAGATATGTCCTGATTGTTTATTACAGCTCGAAAATGCAATATCGTTCAAACAGAAATGTGAATCTTCTAATAAAATATTATTGACTGCTTTATTGGTACCCAAACAAAAGGAGCAGAAGTCGCCCAATGCTGAATTAATCGCAACAGTACCCGTGAAAGAGGAATTATTGGAAGTGGAGATTAGTCCCCATGCATTTGAGTATACAGACACTGGAGAAATCGTAGAAGATTTTACAGAAAATCATCAAGAATTATTAGAACCCCTTGAGAAAAAAAGTAGGGCTATCAATCTAAAGTTAATCTGTGATGATTGTGGGGGAAGCTTTAAGAGTAAATGCAAATTACGTGTTCATTGGAAAAAGGTGCACCAGCCAGAGAAACTTATTTGTCAGATTTGCAAGAGAATGTTTAAATCATACAAATCATTTAACAGACATCAAAAAGCAAGAGGGAAGATGTGCGAAGCTGCTTCAAAGGTTCACATTGAAGGCCAAGGTAAATCAAGGATTTTCCACTGTACGGAATGCAACTACAAATCTAAACGTATCAAAGATTTGGATACACATCTAGTTACTCACACTGGAGACAGACGATTCCCATGCAAGGACTGTGGAAGATGCTTCACACAGTATGCTTCGCTCCAAGGTCACAGAGAGTCAACTCACAAAGATTTTAGACTCGATAAGATATGCCATTTGTGCGGAAAACATTTATTAGGACGCGTAGTTTACTACCGACATATGAAAGCACACAGAGAAGAAAGTGTACAATGCAAAGTTTGTAATAAAGCATTCAAAAATAAGAGATATTTAAACCTTCACATGTTACGGCACAGCGGTGTCAAATCGTACTCCTGTGAGATATGTGCAGCTTCATTCTTCACATACTGTGAACTGTACAATCACAGAAAAAAGGTTCATATGAAATCTAGAAATATAAAATGTGACCTGTGCGATTATAAAATGTGTACCGTAACTGCACTCAAGAAACATAGAGCTAAGCATACGGGTACCAATGCTATTTGTTTGGTGTGTGGACAGTTTAGTGAAAACGCTGAAAAGTTAGCAATACATCAAAAGCGTCACTTTGATAGGAACATACAGTGCCCGCAGTGTGATAAAATGTATCATAACAAGCGTTCTCTGAGTAAACACATGTGTAAAAGCCACCGATGTACCATGCTTGTAGAGAAACGCGAGGACAAGGCCGATAACTTAAAAGTGGAATGTATGAATATCAAACTAGAGAGTTCACCGCATGAGAACAAGGAAATTGTTATATTATTATCACCACCAACTGTTATTTTAAATTAAATAATATTTGATTCCTTAAATTAGTATTGCCAGGCCTATTGTTACTCCTGAATAAAATATAGCTTTCACACATACATACACACACACACAAACATACATCCACACGCTATTGCATGCACTCTAATTTTTATTATTATTATTAATTAATAATTATTGTTGTGTAACTTGGAACTATCCACCTTTTTATCAGGGTAGTGGATATCAGGCTGCGCCTCAGTGTATATGTTTGCAATCATCATCGAACCAATTTTGTTTAAGATCCCATATTATTTATATTCTTAATTAAGAAAAAAAAACTTTTGAATTTTTATATTTTTTTTTTCTAATGGTGAAAGGATTATTAAAATTGGTTCATTTATTCCAGAGTTTATTAATTATTACAAACAACTCTTTACTCTTTATAAAATTACCATACATAAATGTTACTCTCCATGTATAGTTGTACAGAGTAGATTCTAGCTGTATTTTCACTAATAAGATTGTGGTTTATTATGTCTTCAAAATCTGTCAAAAAAAAGAATTAAAAAAAATACAAAATGCAGGTCTTGAAGTTAGTCTCTCATTTGACATCCAATCATCACACAAAGTCATTGGGGCACTTTTCTATATATTCCTTAACATCCATGGTGCATGGTGCATTGGCGTTTGTAGCTTAGTGGTTAAGGAGTCAGCCTTACGATCAAGAGGTACCGGGTTCGAATCCTGGCCATTACACTACTGACGAGAACCTACTCCTATCACAAGCAATTTAGCTTAGCCTCTCCAGGGTTAGAGGGACTATTAGTAATTTCGGTTGCTAATATTCTATTGTAATAGAAATAATTAAGAAAGCTTATTAGCTCTGTGGCGGAGCGGTGACACGTTCGATTACTACGCAGGAGGCGCGGGTTCAACTCCTGCACAGTGCACGAATATGTATATTTGTATTGGTCTGGGTGTTTCTATGTATTATATGTATGTGTTTACAAAAAAAAAGTATCTAAGTATGTTTATCCACACTCTAGATTCCATAACACAAGGGTCTAGATAGCGTTGTGTAGAATGTTGTACAATATTAGTTTTCTTTCTCTAGCAAAAGGTTTCACTCAATGAAGTAAGAAATTGAATGTCCTTCAAACTAGGAGAAGTGTGGTAAAATATGGCGGTACTAGCTGCAGCTATTGTTGTATTGTAAATACTAATTGTATTTAAAGTGTATTTAAAAAAATTATCAATGATTTTCCTATTATTATTTTACATAATATTTCCCTTTGCA
Organism: Eilema griseolum; assembly: GCA_963662185.1. Lineage (NCBI taxonomy): Eukaryota > Metazoa > Arthropoda > Insecta > Lepidoptera > Erebidae > Eilema > Eilema griseolum. The sequence goes on from OY759232.1 coordinate 5,056,305, forward strand.
AGCAAATCTTAATAAACTTGATTGTTAAAATATAAATGAATTAAATGTAAGTATTTGGAAAGGAACGTGGAACAAATAAATGTAACAAATCTGTTTAAATAAGTCTAACAATAATTGGGTATTTTCCTGTAGTTAAAATAATTTATTTAACTAAGCTTATTAAATTAAAAATGGTAAAATAGCGGTAAGAGTTACTTCAGTTCTTTTTTAATTGTTTTTATTTATTTTTAATTATCCACCCAGCCTATTATAATAAATGATTTGACTATTGAATATAATGACGTCACAATAAATTATTTCATACAAATTACCTTATAACATACTGATTTTGACGTTTAGTAATAAGTAATAAATTTGACTAGTCAGTCGATACGCAATTACGGTACTGCAATGCTTCGATATTGTCTTTGGGTTATGGGGGTCAGATGGCAAATCAACAGTTAAGACTGGTAAAGCGAACCCCAGATTCCGATGTGGAAGCTTATGATGCGACTGGGATTAGCGCTAAGATGAAGAATTAGTGCAACAGAAGACTTGTAGTGTAACAGAGGACACGACGGTATTCCCGTCCCAATTGAACAGTCCGACTGGGGAAGTACCTCCATCAAACAGAATACCACGGCTATAATAACCTCGTGTTGTTGCTGGTGGTGAGTAGAAAGTCTAAGCTCACTGGAGTGGAGAGTTGATGTGCTGTTAGTGGGAAGACCAAAAGGCTTGCCATGATTGTGTCTTCTGCACTGACGGCACAGTAATTCTCCGTTCTTACAGGGTCGGTAGCACGGGACGCACGGGCGATTCTTCTGTAGGTCTAAAAAGGTAGCTTTACTGGAATCGTATTAGGATAATATTTTGTCTTGCGGCGATATTTACACAAAATTAGAACCTGCTTAGTGACTAAACTGTTTTAATTTTGCTCATACGAGTGATCATTTAATTAATTTTATAGGAATCTATTAAAATCTATTGTAAATTCATGAAGTTTTTATCACAATCGCTCAATGTGACCTTTTCAGACACACAGGTGTTGCATACGTTCATCAGGTGGGCTGTGTGCTTGTCTGCCACCTAAGTTGTATAACAAATATATTATAGAACTGGCTCAGAATTATAAATGGAGTCATAATAACTGGATTCTTTTCTGGCCAAGAATAAAGCTTAAAATTTATTCAAACGCCATCTAGTTTACAACTGTAAAACGTGAAGTTGCACACACAAACTTCCTTTTTTATTGTACTGCTCCACAGATGGCGGTACGTGTTCCATAACAATTTTTATTGAGATGGCGGTTCAGTTTCGCATGGTTTTTAATACTTTATAACTTAGATGAATTTTAATTCATCTAAGCTTTATAACGACGTTAGGCAACAGAACTCTTCCTTCAATTTCTATAGACTCACCATGAACCAAAGAGTAGGAAGATAATTGTCCACGATGGTTCATCGGGTGGCAAATAGTGGTAGGTAAGGTAACACACTTGAGTTGCTATAGTGACAAGGACTTGCTACCCAGGTGCATGTTTAGAGAGTCGGTACCTGCTTCGTAATGCGACAATCGACAATACACCCCTTATTACTCACAGGCCTGGGGGTGACGGGTGGAGCCGCCTGTCACCCTGGCAGAAGCAGGCCGCGACGGCGGCGCGCCTGGCCCGCCTCCCCATTTCCGGGGAATATTTGGGGATTCTGTGGTCCGCACACCAGGAGAGGGCCAGATCGAGAGAGATGGCCCTGGGTTGGCTGGGGTGCGAAGGATATGCCTGTCAACCTCACCTTCGGCAACCAAAAACGACCCACAGGCGGCGTGCGTTTTGGTCGGTTCGAGTCAGACATAACCTCTCCCACCGGCTCCGGTAGGGGTATCCGTGGGGATTTTGCGCACGTAAAAAAACAATCCGAGAGTTAAAAAGTAACGATACGCACCTGTAATGGCACCGTGTGTCTAACGTCAATGTTGCCCTCGTCAGGTTTAATGGGTTCAATCCGTTTATTTAAGTCTCTTCCCTATTAGGGTAGCCAGACAGACAACATCTTTCTACTTACCACGATTCTGACGTGCGCCTTCTGTGAGTCTAAAAAGTTCATATTGAGCGATTTTGCTAAAATATTTGCATCTTCATGAATTTACAGTAGATTTTAATAGATTCCTATAAAATTAATTAAAAGGATATGAATGGATTGGATATGAGCAGAATTAAGACGATTCAGTTATTAAGCAGGTTCTAATTTCGGGAGAGGGCCAGAACGAGAGAGATGGCCCTGGGTCGGCCAGGGATATGCCAGTCAACTTCACCTTCGGCAACCAAAAACGACCCACAGGCGTCGTGCGTTTTGGTCGGTTCGAGTCCGACATAACATCTCCCACCGGCACCGGTGGGGAGGTATCCGTGGGGATTTTACGCACGTACAAAAAAAGTTCTAATTTCGTGTAAATATCGCCGCAACACAAAATATTACCCTAATACGATTCCAATAAAGTGACCTTTTTGGACCTCCTGGCCTGTCTTTCCTCGATCTGTGAAATCAGGTCTTCAAGGAAACTGAATGGCTATTTATTACATGTTTCAAAAAAATGTTCACATATTTTCCTGTTTGTATAATTATATTAAGTTTTTCTGTAACAATCTTAATCTAGTTAAAATAATCCATTTTACTTAAGTAATATAATATGTTATAATAAAAACCCGATAAAAGTATTGTAATTTACCTACCTACATCAGGCCCGGATCTAGGGGGGGGGGGGGCAAGCACCGGGCGCAGCATCAGGGGGCGGCAAATTGCTCCCAGGTCCCGGTCTTATCCCGCCGTTGACCCGGTGTCTCTGCCAGACCTGTTCGGAGGCGTTATTGGCTCCCTGATCCCAGCGCGGGCGGCGGAATGTCTTGCGTCTGTCTCGGCCGCTCATGGCGCCCTTCGTGGATGACTACTTGTCCGAGGTCACTTAGGTAGAAGGAGGTGGCCAAGAACATCGCCCCGGAACCCGACGGCATTTCAGGTCGAGCGTGGGTACTAGTTCTAGGGGAAGATACTCTCGAGCCCCTACTGAGAGAGCTTGTCAACGCATATTTGCAGCGAGGCCAGTTTCCGCAACTGAAGAAGACGGGGATACTGGTCTCCATTCGGAAGAAGGGGCGCCTGGCGGACTCCCGACCCATAGTGTTACTTAACGAGGTATACATACTCTTTGGAAGAGTTATAGTGATGTACCTCATGGAGCAACTCTCCACCGTAAACGCCATTACGCGCGTGAGGGCTTTGGTGAAGGATGCAGATGCCCGGGGCGAGATAATGTTAACTATGTTGTTAGACATCGCCAACGCGTTCAACAGCTTGCATTAGGGAGGCGCGTCTATCATGAAATGCTTTTCTACCTTCGTCACATAGTCGGGGTGTAACTGACGGAAAGACTAGAATGTTCTTGGGATCACTTCTGTGGAACACCGGACACGATTGAATACTTTGCAATGAGCCCACAGACGGTGCTAAATGCATGTGAGGGCGTGTGGTGCTACTACCACCAAGGCCAAGAAAGGTCCCAAGTTCCGAGTATCGAGAAGTCAATGCCGTTAAGTTCCAGCAACACCAGGATATTATGGTCGAGCGGAAAGAACGACTAGGGCGACCGAACCGAACGAAAGGTAAAGTACCGGTTGATGAAGGGGATCTCCGGGATAAGGAGAGATCCTCAACGTCTGCATACGTCACCGTGATGCAAGCGAGGACTGAGGACTGCACAGGGCTGCCCGGTGTGGAAGGTCCCGAGGTGGGCCCGCAAGGTAGCCCTTAGAAAAGTAGTTCTCTGGAACAACGATGGTTGCTCACAGCGGCGGTGCCGAGCGTGAGCGTATACGCTGCTACCTCCTCCCTCTACGAACAAGCAATGCTCGAGAAGGAGGTGGCGGAGCGGGTACGAGAGAGACTCAGGTATCTCCCGAACCATAGAACTCGTGAGGCGTGGATGTCAAGTCGGGCACCAAGCTAGGAGGTGACAGGATGTATGTCATCCTAGAAGATGGCCCTGGGTCAAGTGGAGTGGGATATGTCGGGTCGGTTTCAGTCATAGGTTTGCTAAGGAGTTGAATTACCATTTAACCCCCCCCCCCCCCCGCGCCGTATCCGATCTCCGTACGAAAAAAGTGAGCCCCACCTAAAGACATATGAAGACTACATACATACAAACATATAATTACGCCTTTATACCTGCAGGGCTAGTCAGAGGTGAATTAACACCCACATTTCATCAAAATTACGCCTATTGCCGTATTCCGGACACTATTGTTGACTCGAGCATCTGAGCCTTATCCCTTAGTCGCCTTGTACGACACCGCATGGGAAGAGATGGGGTGGCCCTAATTCTACTCTGCCGGAAACCACGCGGCAAATAACCTGCAGAAATATATAAACTACGATAATAATAACCATATAACCTGCGCAAAAAGTAAGATATAGAACCAACGCGCAAAAACTGTTAAAGATGATAATAATGATTACTCATTATAATTATAAAAAGATAATGCATAAGTGCGCGGAAATTGCAGAATCACCGAAGACAATGATATTATGTATATTACAATAAATTAAAACCTCAAAAAAAATCCCGACGTGAAAAATCTACATAAAGTAAAACAAAATACCGTGTTCATTGGACCTTTAACTGAAATCTTAATATTATTATAGTGTTAGTCGTTATGAGGTCATTCGAAGAAGACGCATAGCTATCGACATAGCAGAATAAGTGAGCTGAATTGGTAATTTGCTGGTTACATTTGCCGGTGAACTGATACCCAAGTGGCCATTGTGGCTTGAAATCCTTGAGTGGAGACTACGAATCGGCAAATGCACTAGTCACGACCAGACCAATGCAAATATTATCTATATTCATACACACAAATATTATATTATTTGTGCGTAAATCCCCCAAGTACCTATTAATACTAAAAAAATCCAGTTAAGTGTTCCGTATCTTAAGCTTCATAAACCGTAATACATTTTGAATGCGTTGATTTAGAAGTTTGATTTTTGCAGTTCGAAGACGTTATAAACTTGAGTAAGTATGTGGTATGAATTTGAACTTTATATACCTCAACACATTGCTGAGAAAAAGGTCTTGACAGACAGACAGACAGACAGACGGGTAACGGGGTGATCCTATTAGGGTTTTGTTTTTTCCCTTTTGTGGTACGAAACCTTAAAAATAATGAAATGCTAACCTTATTGTACTTTTTTAAAGATGAAATACCTATGAAATGAATAGATTGACGAACAAACTGCATTAAGTCTTGACAACGGTTTCACTTCGTCTGAAAATCGGGAGCGACTGGACATCCGTTGGCGATGTCGTTTATTTTTACTTTATGTAAGCACTAGCTGTTGCCCGCGGCTCCGCCCTTGTGGATGTAGGTTATCGCGAAAAAACAGCCTAATCTACACACACAAATTCGTGTTGTGTTCCCGACGGTGAGTAGCGTAGCCAGAGCTCACTGGAGAGTTTTTGTACTGTCAGTGAGCTTGTCCTGCTTTGTCTTTTACCCTAACGGCACAGAAACTCTTGTGCTTACAGGGTCGGCAGCGCGATTGTGACTCCCTTGGTGTTTTTTTTTACGTGCTCAAAATCCTCACGGATACCTCCCCACCGGAGCCGGTGGAGGAGGTTATGTCGGACTCGAACCGACTAAAACACACGCCGCCTGTGGGTCGTTTTGGTTGCCGAAGGTGAGGTTGACAGGCATATCCCTCGCACCCCGGCCGACCCAGGGCCATCTCTCACGATTTGGCCCTCTTCTCGGGTGTGGGGACTACAGAGTCCCCAACTCGTCCTCGTAAACGGGGAGGCGCGCCATGCGCGCCACCGCCGCGGCCTGCTTCTGCCAGAGTGACAGGCGGCTCCACCTCGTACATCGACCGACTCCCTTGGTGTTGTATACGTCCATAGGCCATAGTAACCACTTTCCGTCAGGTGGGTCGTGTGCTTGTCTGCCAACCAAGTGGTATAAAAAAAATTAAAATTGGTTCAGTGGGTTAGACGTGCAAGTGTAACATACAGACTGAGATACAGACTTATTTTCGCATTTATAATATTATTATGGTAGAATGGATGTTACGATTGATGTCACACTCGAGTCTGGAGCAGAAAACGGATGCGACAATATCCGATTTAGAAATTTTCTATCATGAGATTGTAAGTAAGTAGGTAGGTACTTGAGTTCGTTCTTTGCTAAATATTAAAATCGGATGTTTTCGCACCCGTTTTTAGATGTAGGTAGAATTGGATGTGATTTGGTAATGGTCATAGACCAATTAGGTACTTTAGTTTTTTTGTTTTTCTCTCATACTCCAATCGGTTAGGTAGGTACTCGACTAAACGTATACAATCTTAATGTTTCTTTAAATATGTTATATTATAAAACTCAGTTTATTAATATTTTAAAGTTTACAAACTAATTTTATAGATTAAAAATCGAATTTGAACCAGTTCTGCCATTCGCAAATATATACAGTCCAGACTACGCCTCAGATGCATGGCTCAAGGTACCAAATACAATGATGGTGAAATGTGGGTGTTAATTCACCTCTGCTTAACCTTCCGGGGATAAAGGCTTGATTATATGTATGTATTTTATTTTAAAAAGAATGTTAACAACTGAATATACTAATATTCCCACTAACCTCTCCAATTAAGCTTAATTGCTTGTGCTAGGAGTGGGTTCGCGTCGGTAGTGTAATGGCCAGGATCGAACCCGGGTCCTCTCGATCGTAAGGTTGAATCCTTAACCGCTAAGCTACCGACGTATGTATGTATGTATGTTATTTATTTAGTTGGTCTAACTTATTTCTGTTTTTATAAAAAAGTCACTACAAGATTGTTCAGTACTTTTACCTTTTATTTTCCTTTATCTGTGCTTTTCTCTGTCTTTCTTTTTGTTTTAGTACCTACACCTTTTATTTAGTTTTATATGATAACTACACCATATATCTTTTGTCTTGTAACATTACTGTCCATCCCAAGGTTGCCTGGAAGAAATCGCTTCAGCGATAAGGCTGCCCATTGTAATTTAAACTGTATATGCATGTTAGCTACTTGTCTCAGTTGTAAATGTATTGGTGTACAATAAAGTATTATCTATCTATCTATCTACCAAAGCTCCTAAGCGTATCAATTGATGGGTATCATGATTTCTAATCTCCCCCAGTCGTAGAATGCCGGGGGTGAGATTGGCAGAGACTATTTCTTGCACTTTCTTCCTGTCACCCCCAGGCACGGGCATTATATTAAAAAGTAAAAAGTACAACTTTTACTCGAAGGCACCATAATAGTTTCGAATGCAGGTTCGAGCTATGACAAAGTAACTTTCAACTCAGTTTTAAATAAATTTAGACAACTCCCAAGTCTAATCCATAAATTGCTTCTCTCCTTGCCTTTTTTAATTAATTAGTAGAAAATATGCATAATAGGAAGGTGCTTTGTCTTTTACACTGACGGCACTGAAACTTTATGCCTACAGGGTTAGCAGCGCGAGTGTGACTCCCTTGGTTTTACCCACGCCCATATACCACGGTAACCACTTTCCATCAGGTGCTTGTCTGCCACCTAAGTTGTATAAAAAAAGTGATTGAGTTACAAAGATTGACCTATTTAGCACCAGTGGAGTCACATCCGTGCTGCCGACCCTGTAAGAACAGAGATTTTAAGTGCCTTCAGTGCAGAACACAAAATCAGGACAAGCCTTTGGTCTTCCCACTGATAGCACAAAAACTCTCCAGTGAGCTCTGGCTAACTTACTCACCGCCGGGAACACAACACGAGGTTATTATAGCCGTGGTATTCTGTAGGGTGGAGGTACTTCCCCATTCGGACTGCTCAATTCGGACGGGAATACCGTCGTGTCCTACCTCCTATGAAAAACTCACTTCTCCATGTTTTGTTGTGCCCCGCGACTCGCAACGCAATACAACTAACTACAAGGCTAGTCTAGCTCCTATTATTTAAACAAGTACAATCGTAGAATCTACTTTATACTTCTGGACCGTTAAAATATAATTATCGCGGGCCGTATACCGTCAGCGGGCCGGATTAATTGTTGTCGCGGGCCGAAGCCGAAGACCAAGAACATAAATTCCCACTGACATATTGAACAGTCATGGCGGCTACTATTCTTTGCAATGCAGCATCAGAAAGAGCACAATCAAATTGATGACCTATATATAAAGGAACATGAGAAGAGGGCCAGATCGTGAGAGATGGCCCTGGGTCGGCCGGGGTGCGAGGGATATGCCTGTCAACCTCACCTTCGGCAACCAAAACGACCCACAGGCGGCGTGCGTTTTAGTCGGTTCGAGTCCGACATAACCTCTCTCACTGGCTCCGGTGGAGAGGTATCCGTGAGGATTTTGCGCACGTAAAGAAAAAAAAAAAAATATAAAGGAATAAAAAAAAATTGCGGGCGGAAGCCAAATAATAAAAAAATATATTTTGAGCTTACGTTTTTTTTTCACATGACTGAAGACGATGCTGAGAAGACGCATCTGGAAATACTTAATCAGGCAGAGCTCGTGAAGTGAACACTTGACTGAACATAACGTAAGCACACGCACGATTCGCGTCTCCCGAAGGAGTTTTGTTCATTTCAAAATAAATTGGCAGGTATGTTTGTAAGTACGGGTGTTTCTGGAGTAGGTATCTACAGTTCGTGGGGTTATGTAACCAGCTTTGATTTGTTAAAGTTTTATAACTGATTTATCATGCAGTTATTGTGAGCGAATACTTAGGTTTTTTGAATGTTTACCTATAGCTTAAGCACACTAATTGCAAAGTCAGTAGATTTAATAAATAGTATGTAAGAATTTAAATAACATGTGAACTAATGTAATAAGATATAAACTAATATTTACAAGAATATAAAATAGGATAAAAAAGCATCAAATTAAGCATCGAAAAAGTTGCTGGCTGCTGTTAGGCTGGCGGCATTGCCCCGTTGGATGGCAATGCCAATCCGTTGAGCGAAAAAGAGGCCAGCAGCCCTTTGGTCACGCGAAGCATCGACCAGTCGTTTTGCTATTTCAAGGCGCTTATTTGCTATTATATGTATTCATTTAGTATTGACTCATCATTGTACTGATTATAATAATTCTCGAGTACAAATTTTAATTTCATTTAGACATTAATATGTTTTACAACCGAGTCTGAATGTTGTAAATTTATCAAATTAATCACGCCTTTATCCTCGGAGGGTTAGGCAGAGGTGAAACCCACATTTCAAATCATTGTATTTTTTTTATCTACGGACATTTTTTTTTATTCGGTTCATATTACAAAAAAGCAAGTACCTACGCACCAAATTGATAAAAAAAAGGACTAGAATATTAGCAATCAATCAATCAATTGCCCACCGCATTCCATTGCTGGACATAGGCCTCTCCCAATAAACGCCTTGATAAGTACCTATTTTTGTAGTTATTTCTTGATAAAAGCAATTCAAAACGGTTTACATTAATTAATTCAAGGTTACCTAATTACTTTCCGAACTTTTCACGTTATAAATAAGAGGCTGTATAGTGTGTTACCGCTGCTTAGTGCTGACATGAAAACAAAAAAAAAACAGCCAAGCGAAGCGTTAGTCTATTATATTTTAGTCTAGAATCGCCATTCGCGCGCTTCTACATCCTACAGGTGTCAATACATAGTTTTACCTATTATATTAACCCTTAACTACAGTGGTGAAAAATAATCACGTTTGTATAGTTGTGGGGTCCATTGGACCCATGTATTTTTAAAAGGTAATAAAAATGAAAGTATCCCGAATTTTTAAGAAAATGTTTATTAACTTTATTATATATTTATATAACAAACATTATGTTCTAAAAAATCAACTATAGGAACATACATTTCTAACATTAATTTGTACTTTAAATAATCACTTCAAATTTCCTTAATCTAAAAACAAGGTTTTGAAAAAAAAAAAAGATAATATGAAACTGGTCGCCAAGTAAAAACAAAAAATATTTTCTATAATAAAAATATATGGTTTACAAAAATATACCAAAAACAAAGAAATAAATTTTAAAACAAAAATTTTGACACCAGTTTCATTTAGCCTACTTGCAAACATGTACTGCAAACAACTTTTGCACATGTCATGCAAATAGGCTGCTGGCACTTAGTACATAAGTGAACAGTCTTAGCTCTCTTAGCAGGCTTGCAGAATGAGCACCTCTTCCTTTTGTTCCTGTCCAATTTCTGGCTTTCACCTGGTTCACTTGATGGAAGATGAATCTGTAGGGCCGTGGCAATGTTCGTTCTTAGTTGTGTAGGCAGTCTTTGATTGTAGCATCGTTCTTTCATATATGGTTCACATAAAGATTTGGCCAGCCCCTTCAAAAACATCATACGTGTCATCTTGGATGCTCTTTCATGACTTTGCTGAATGATATAGGCATTCAAAGCGCTCATGTCCAGTAATCTGTACAAAATAGGCATAGGCCAACGTCGCGTTCTGCGGCTACTTGAATAAACTGAGCACATCTGATCAACAGCATCGACGCCGGCTTTGGTGTTGTTATACTGAAGGATTATTTCTGGCTTGTTAGTTGATTCGTCCACAGAATTATCGTGATGCATAGAGGACACAAGTATCACAGATTTGTTCTTTTTAGGAACATAGCTCGCAATGGTAAAGTCTTTTGTGAACCCGAACAGAGAAGATTGAATTTCGCGATCTTTATGAGGTAAGAACTCCTTAGGAATCTCCCTTTTATTTTTTTTCAGGGTCCCAACGACAGTGAGGCCTTTGGATAGCATGATAGTGAGAAGTTCCATTGATGTGTACCAGTTGTCTGTAGTTATGTTACGGTTAGTATTCAGGATTGGTTGGCATAATCGAAGACAAGCTTGTACTGGAATCGGTTGTTTTTTTTCTTCATCTGTCAGCGTAAGTCCATCAGAATTTTTTCCACAATATAAATAGGTATTATACACATAGTGTGTCTTAGCATCTGCAAGACATTGCATTTTCAAACCATACTTGTTTGGCTTGCTGGGAATGTACATCTTGAAGGCACAACGTCCGCGAAATCCTACCAGCATTTCGTCAATCGTTGCATATGCACCAATGGAATAATTTGCTTGAGCATTCTTATTGAATATATTTATGATCTCAGTAGTTATACAACCAGGGTCCATTTTTTTACGTTCTTCTCTATCATCCGGGTTATCGAAGCGGAGACACAGCAAAAGAACATAAAATCGCAAAGAAGACATGCATAATCTAAAAATTTCTCTTCCAGTTCCATCAGTTGCAAACAAGGATACCACAGCTTCATGATTCGACTTGAATACAGCGGAATAGAGCAATAAACCGATAAAACAGTTTAACTCCTGGTGAGTGCATTCTCTTAGTTCAGTGCGATCTGGAGATTTATATTTCAGTCTGAATGCTGCCAGTTTCTTGTTTGTCCAAAAGAGTATTTTGTTTTTCAGATCCTCATCGAACAGTATATTGAATGCCTCATTTGGAAGGAATGGGTCTGTAGGTCTTGCTCTTGAGGTAGTACATGGCAATCTTAGGATGTTATGGTTTCGAACACGAGAATTTCTTGATGGCGGTGTTTTAGCCCATTTGAACCTATTTTTTCCATAATAGTAATCAGACGAATTATTTGTTTCATTCTCTTCGCATTCATCTTCATTTTCAGATATTTCAGAGTTCGTGTCATGATCACTTTCCACTACAAAATCTTCATCATTATCAGAAAACTCATTGTCAGAGTTAGAATTTAGTGCATTCCTCACAGAAACTGAATTTTCTTCTTCATCACTGCCTAAATCAGCATTCAGCCATTGCTCTATTATGTCTTCCCGATTGGTTGATATATTTTTATTATTTTCCATGATGAAAAACTGAAATTTAACACAAAAACAACTAGAATGCAAGAATTGTAAAAAATACGTATCTATAGTCGTGGGTCCAATGGACCCATGCATATTCATTTACGTACCTTTGGAGTAGCGCGCGAAATACGTCCGTCTCCCTGCGTATGCGCCGGCTTACTGTCGGAAGGTACTGAGGTGCGCGGGGAGCTCCACCACCCGCAGCGCTTTTAGTGCTTGTTTAAAAAATCACCATGGGTCCAGTGGACCCACGACTACAGTTAAGGGTTAAGCAAATTTTATAAACTAATGTTCTTGATTGTATAAAAGTTGATCATATTTTAAAGAACGTAAGTAACCTACTACTGTATAACTGTGTGGAACTGAATATTTCACTTCAACTTGTTACCTAATGATTTAGGTACCTACCTACCTAGGTCTATGTTTTGTTTTACATCGCATTACCCCTTGAGTACCGGATATGTAGCTACAACCTTCCTAAGTAGGTATGTACGTGCTAACTATTCAGCGATCTAGGTAAAGGTTTTCCTGTAACCCGTAAATAACCATCTTCTTTAATGCTAATTGCGAGTTACGTAACATCAGTAACACTAATCAAATCAGTCAGTACCTACTCTATTTTGTCACCTGTGTGTACATACATACCAAACGCATGATCTTTGACTGCGCGGCGCCGCTTTTGCTTGCCGTTCAACACCGTCAACGGCGGGCGGCGCGGCGGGCGAACACCGAACACGGCGACCGACCGACCGCCATTTTTGCTAGTCCAGTTACACCACCGTCGCGAGAGCACGTGTCGGTGCTGTATTTACCGCTGAGAACGATCGTCAATAAAAATAAAATGAATCTGTTTAAAAGTGTAAATATTTAAACGTGTTCACGTTTTTCATCTGTGCATTATAATAAAAATAAACTTTTTGTGATTTCTTTAGTTCGTATCGTACGCTAAAAAGTTTTCGCAATTTCTTTTCATCGAAAAGTTTTCATTTTAGAGTTTTATTATATTACTATTTTAGTTGATATTTTATAAGTGTTCTAAACAGTGAAGTTTTCATATTATTTGTGTCTTATTGGATTCTATTTGGACAAAGTCTGCTGTTGGTGATCTATCGACGCCGTGAGGCCTCTTTTGCAACAGGTTAGAACCTAAACATCGCTTGCTATGTGTAGTTTCGGTTGCATTGCTTTACATTTTAGAATTTTGAACGCTTCTTGAAATTGAAATTTAAAATGTTATTACCCGTTTAGCTGTTATTGTTTTTACCATCGGAACAAAAGATGGTTCAAATTGTATTTTAAAATATTGATTAAAAATCATTGATTAACATAATTTATCTATTGATTAAACTACCTATGTAATGTATGTAATCTTTACGTATTATAAAAGTTAGGTATGTTTTATTGAGTAATTTATTTATTAAACGCAGAAGGTACTTACTCTAAGTACCTACTCCTACATTGTAGTCCAATGACAGCATCCATATTTAGAATACCTGCTTCCATAAAAAGTGACTTTCGTTGTTGAAATCACTCGATAACACTTACACAGTTGCTCTTATTGCTATTTATGCAAAGATATAATATAACATGTTACGTCACTTAATGTATTTACCTACTTATATTTAAAATTACCATTCTAACAGCTTCACTTGAGGAAGGTAAGCAAATAAGCATAAAAGGATATTTGAGTAGATTATGAAGTCGAATCAGTCTCTGTAATCTACCCATAACAGGGTAGTTAGTACTTCATTCAGATGATAAATAAACAATGCAATATGTAAAATAATACCCCTGGAGCATAAATTAAACGCATAGGTAGGTCTATGATTTTACCTTAAAAATTACACTTGTGACATAGGGTAAAACACCCAGTAGTCGGCCTTTTGGTGAGTTTGCAAACTTCAACAATTTGCAGTATAATCACCAAACACTATGCATAAAAACAATAACTTTCCTATGAAAGGTTATTTATTAAATTAATATCTTCAATTAAACAAATATTATAATCATATAAAAATCAACAACCCTCCATTAGTCGTATCCAGTAGTCAGCCTCTCACTTATTAATACATATTAGGCATAAAGAAATTATATTTTATTCATATTCGTGAGACTATTGGCACATGGTGGACTGGTTTTTTTCACAAGACGAAGCACTAAAATAACCATGCACAAATTTAACTCTAAAGCAAGGGTTTTAAGGTGCTGAAATGGCGGCTGAATACTGGATTTCCGGACCCAATAGTCAGCTCCAACTTTGAATGTGGGTGACTACTGGTACGACTAAACCAGTAGTCAGCCACTTATGGGGTGACTAGTGGAACTACATCAAAAATTTGAAACCCAGTCATCGGCCAACGAAATTGTAACATATTAAACAAACAATATGCATGAACTAGTGAATATTCATAATTATACAAGATATCGGGACTTCTCGCGAATTATACCATGGAACTTACTATTTCTGCCGACGTTTCGGATGAGTTGCAGCACCCGTGGTCACGAGTTGACTCCTAGTGAGTATTATCACAAAAAAAAAGAAACACTTTATTGTAAGGCAATATAACAATCCACCACGAAATCAAATAAATACACACAAAAACTTATCGAATACTCGAACGTGTTTCTTAATGAAAAAATAGTTATAGCGATGAATTTAGACTAATCAGTGCATATGAACGAGTATCGCTTCTAAAATTAACATGTTATTAATTCGTATTTGTGCGTATTGGTTAATTAGGAGACAAAGATTCGTCTAAACGTTATTTTAAAAAAGTAAAACAACTAAAACACTATTTACAGGCAAGTAATGTCTGTAAAGGTTGAGTACTGGTGCAGGGCTGTCTACTGGGTGTTTTACCCTACCAAATAGGTATGACGTCATACCGTACTTTTCTCAAATAATTGACCAAGGATGTACGATTAAAATCGTGACTTGGCCATAAGCCACTATGGTGTGGCGGTAGTGTACGCGGCCGCTACGCAGGAGGCGCAGGTTCGATCCGCGCTCAGTGCAAATATATGAATGCATGAAGGGGTATTTGCATTGGTCTGGTCGTGCCTCGGAGAGCACGTTAAGCCGTAGGTCCCGGTTGCCGTACAAACATCTATGGCAGTCGTTACGGGTAGTCGGAGCACTTAGAGCCCTAAAAGTCCAAACTAGTGCACCTATAGAACTTCCATATATATATCGCTTATTGTTTGTGGAGGTCAAATGACAGTCGCTTCCCGGAAAATATCGGAAGTTCAGCCGCATCTTAGTTAGACTAGAAAGACGACCCCATCTGTGTTGGGAAAAGGCTCAAAGAATGGCGATGATGATATATGATTAAAACCGATATATCTTTCACTTTTTTTTCCAGCAACTTGGGTATTTGAACTTAGAAACCATTTAATTTCAAAAGGAAGTAAGTACCTAAAAGTGTCATTGATAATATTTTTATTTCTTATAAGTACGTAATTAATTTTCTTCTCAGCAGGAACAAATTGGATCATTTTTAAGTATATTACGACCATTGTGACGCGTGAATTTTTCATTTGGCAATTATTATATTTCCTTTGCCTCACCTCTTTCTCACTCTTCTCTGTAGATCCTTCGAGGACAACAAACCTTTTCAAATTGGTAAAAAATATTTTTAAATTACATTTGGAATTTGTATCCACGCCACGCATGGTAAGTACCATTTACCGTGGGAACCTACTATAGTACTTGCACTTGCGTGAATTAATTAAAAAAATATTATTAGACCCGGTAGGTGAGACTGCAATCAGGCAAAAGATCCTATATCATTGTTTTACGAAATTTTAGCTGAACAGTCCCCTGCGAAGCCTAGACCATTCAGCAACAGTGTGGCTAGGTATGTTACTTCTAAACAGGCCCCTTATTCGGAATGACCAACCGCAACTTAACTATGCATGTATATATTAGCTGATACAGTAAGGTTGGTTTAGTTTAATCTACTCTAATTCTATCTTCTATTCTATTATTATCCAATTGCCTATTTGACAATTTTTTTTTATTGTCGAAAAATGATCACTTTACTATAATACAATGAACTGCTAAAGAGAAATTTTCTTACGACAAATAGTTTTAAAAATATTTGAATTTGAAAATTAAATTTCTCAAGCTGGCCGCAAACGCTCCTATCAAAATCGTACTTGCGAGTGACGTCACGCGCCAGTTGCGTAGTGCAAATGTATTGAGTGTAAGAGAATATCACACTTATCTCGGTCCATGTTGCGTTTTCATGTGTATAGTTCATAGTATTTGAAATTTAATGAGGAATCTAAAAAGTTAAAAATGGGATCTGAATTTCATTGTTTATGTTTTGACTTAGGGAATTAAAAATAATTAAAAGTCATAGTTTCAGTTGGGTTAGGTAATATCTTATTTTACAATTGGTATTGTCGTGAATCGGACGACCTTGTCAAATAGCCTATTAGAAACTACCGTCTCACGTTGCGACTGCGTTTCAAACTCATTGTCAAGCAGAATAATAACCCTAAACATTTTTTTATCGTAACAAACCACCACGTTCTAATAGCACATTGGCAATTTGTGCTCCATCCCACAGAAACGAGTTAGGTTCAAAGATCGTCCCGTCCAATAACGGGGCAACTATCACGACAGTTATGAGTCACAGTTTTCCCTCGGCTGAAGTGTATAAATCCGAAAGGTTAATAAAATGGTCGACTATGCGACGGGACGAACCGAAAATGATTGTTTTCAAGACTTCTATCTGTAGATGAATATAGTTACAAATTGAACATTTATAATAACATACATATAATCAAGCTTTTATCCCTGGATGGTTAGGCAGAGGTGAAGGTGTTATTCTCTGCACCACCTATTGCGTTGACTGGTAGAGAATGCCTGTGGCATTAAGCCCACCTTTATACATTTGTGCATGAAGTTTAAATAAATAAATAAAAAAAATAAAAAATAACACCCACATTTCACCAATAATTGTATTCGATCCCACGTAATAGGGGGTGAACCTATTGCCGTATTCCGGGCACTATTTATAATAACATTAATTAATAACTAATAATAAGATGAAGAGTTTATTTGAATGATGAGCTTATCTCTAAGACTACCAATGGGATTAAAAAAAAATTGCATTTGATAGATAAAAAACATTTTCGTTAGGAACTATTTTTCTTTCAAAAATCTATGATCTGCAAGCTGTTGCTGCTGTACCCGGAACCCGTAGGAACCTATTCCCGGGATAAAATGCCTGTGATATTTGAAACTAGTCCATCCCTGTACCAAATATCAGCCAGATCCTTTCAGCCCTTAAAGCGTGATTGAATAACAATCACATTTATAATATTACTAGCTGACCCACCCCGGCTTCTCATATTACCCATTAGAGCCCGTATTCTTTCAGTCTTCAAGTAATATATGGCAATTTGCCGGTGTTGTTGACATTTATGAACACTGCTCCAATATTTTAAATAGTAGCGTGATAATATACAACCTAAAACCTTCGTTCGTAAACGGATTATTCAATATTAAAATAAATTGTCAATTCGAACGTGTAGTTCCTGAGATTAGCGCGTTCAAACAAACAAACTCTTCAGCTTGTTATTATTAGTATAGATTAGTAGAAAGTACAAGAAGTTTTGTAGGATTCTCCCTTTTATTTTATTATGTAGTCGACCAGAACAATTCCCGTGCGTTCAGAGTAAAAACAGTGCATTGTTTAACTAGTCCACAATCCACTCCACAGCCTCTACCATTTCGCTAAACTTTGAAACTGGGTTGCGTTCATGGAGCATTACATTGGCATTGCTTGCGCTAAACCAATTTTCAAGCCTAGCAACAGTTAGTTTTATCGTAAAAGTTATTAAGTTAATATTGAAAGGCAACTAAGAAGGTTCATGCGCACGACGTACGATTTACCAAAGAAAAAGGTGACAAAAATTC
Source organism: Eilema griseolum (assembly GCA_963662185.1). Classification (NCBI taxonomy): domain Eukaryota; kingdom Metazoa; phylum Arthropoda; class Insecta; order Lepidoptera; family Erebidae; genus Eilema; species Eilema griseolum. The sequence goes on from OY759232.1 coordinate 5,074,117, forward strand.
CCGGACGAGCCACCAGTGCCGCGTGGTTCCCGGCAGAGTAGAATTTGGGCCACCCCATCTCTTCCCATGCGGTGTCGTACAAGGCGACTAAGGGATAGGGTTGTTTTACATCAGACAGATATATACAGCCCAGACTCAGCCTCAGATGCATGATTCGAGTCAACAAAAGTGTCCGCAATACGGCACAATAAATAGATTCACGCCCTTTTACGTGGGACCGAATACAATTATTGGTGAAATGTGGGTATTAATTCACCTCTGCCTAACCCTCCGGGGATGAAGGCGTGATTATATGTATGTAAGTTCCTATCCACTGGACACCTTCCTATTCTATATTAATGCATTACATTCCAAACTAAAGGTGTTCGTAAAATTCCATCAAAATCGTTTGATGATATCTACTTCAAAATCTAGTAGCAAGATTCTACCCGAACAAACATATTTACAAATAACAAAAATTTCACTGTTTTCAGCGAAACTAGTTCCAAAAAAAGCCAAACTTGGAAGTTGTAAGTCTATAACTTTAGTATGAACCCTTTTTCACATAACCTTAAGTTATATCTTTTTTCTTTTTGGTCGTATTAAGAGCTATGTCCATTGACCTATAAGACTATGCTACTTTTTCTATCCTAAACATCCTAAACATTAAATCTTATGGAACTTATACGTCTCTCTCACTCTCTCTTTCTTTCTTCCTTTTAATACAATTTATATTTATAACTAAACCATATCTTTTGTTTTTATAACATTACTGTCCATCCCAAGAAGGTTGCCTGGAAGAAATCGCTTCAACGATAAGACCGCCCATTGTACATTGAACTGTATACATGCTACCTACTTGTGCTACTGTAAATCTGTTGTTGTACAAAAAATAATTATCTATCTATCTATCGTACGTTGTCATATCTGTGGAACAACTATGTCACATCTGGTATAACCTGTTGCAACACAACAGGAGGTTATGAGGGGTTATGTGTACTCACTACACATTTATTACATCCAGAATATCGTCTTCCGTTCTCACGATTGACTTGGTTTTTTTCTTCAGAATCTTCGTGACATTTTGATTCCATTACACCAGCTAACGTTTGTTACATTGAATGTTAATTGCTACAGCAGAGTGCCTAATGACGTAATTTATCCCTAGGCTAATTGAAGCTTTTAATTAAACTTCGAATTATGAGAATGAAGAGGTTATTATACGATTAATGGTTGATGTTTTTTTTTTGTATAGTATGCTGCATGACAACCTGTTTGAAAAACAATGAGTTCTTAATTAATATTACGATCTTATTGTTTTTTTTTGTATTATTTAACGTTCATAGATATATGTAATCACGTTTTTATCCCCAGAAGGTTACGCAGAGCTGAATTAACACTCGCATTTCGCCATCCTTGTATTTGGTCCCACGTAATAGGGGGTGTGCCTATTGCCGTTTTCCGGGCACTATTATTAACTCGTGCCATGCATCTGAGGCTGAGTCTAGGCTGTATATATCTGTCTGATATTAAACAGCCCTGTTCGTTAGTCGCCTTGTACGACACCTCATGGGAAGAGATGGGGTGGATCAAATTCTACTCTGCTGGAAATCATGCGGCCTATTAATTTAGATTTGTATTTTGTATTAAATTACTAATAATAATAAGTCAGTTCATTTTGATTGTATTTGTTTTATCTTCTATCTTAGATTCTAATTCATATATTACTGAGAATGTTTCTTCGCTTTGAGCTACCTTCGCCATTGAGGGTCCTCACCATTTCATTTTGGTGGTATAAAGAGAAACTGAACTAGTTCCTCGCTTCATATAGGAGTTTATCTTTATAATAATATTTAATTTGATATAGTAAGTCTAAGCTTAATAGTTTTTTGGTGTTTGGTTGGTTTGGTGTTGGATTACCATGTTTTATATTTTTATTAATGTGTTATTCTATAGTCCTACATAAAATTTTACGAATGACGTCTCACTCATTTACAAAATATTTAGTTAATTTTCTTTAAGAGATTTCTTTAAGACGACAACTTTAATATCTAACTATAAATACATGTTCTGGACCAGAAATCAAGGATCTCAAATTCTCTCAATGGAGAAATTAATATAATAAGAATATAGCTGAAACCATAAATTAGAAAATAAAAATCCCGGCTGCTGTCTAAAAGATCAAAACAAGTTTGATAGCAGGCGGTACCCATTTGCCAATTATACACCGAAAAAAAGAAAAATAATTTAATGGGTACCGTCTGCTACTTAATGGGGAACAAAGAAAACTACATTCATACATACGCGCGTAAATCATTACCCACGCTAGCGCAGTTGGGTAATAAAAATCAAGCTTGACTTCATGAATAGCTGCTCAACTGGAGTGTATAAGATTCAATAGGTAGAAGACTCGATCCAAATTTGAATTTCATCAGCATATGAGAACGACACCCAAAAAGAACTGTCACGCACTACTTTACATTGTTTTAATTTAAACCGGTATAAAAATTATTACGAAATTCTCACACCGAGCTCACATTTACAAAATCAAGAATTCGGTCCATTCGTCGAATTAAATGAGCGCCCCAAAACAGGATTATTGAGTAGTTAGCTCCGTCCTCCGTTATTCACACGCGCGTGGGACATGTCGCTGACCGATATTACCTTCAATAAAGACCTAGGGATACTATTTAATATCATCAGCACTTTTTTTCTCACTACAAGGCTCTTTAGCTCTTTACATAACAACATTACATTATATCTAGCGGCAAGTCAAGAACAAGTCAAACTGCTTTGAAACTGCTAATCCTAAATCGCGATATGAAAGTTCTGTCACTGATTGACATAAATGTACCGTTTCAACGTAACCGTGAGCCCGTGCGGGACCACGGAAATCCTATTTGATAGGTTCTCCATTTTGTTGTAGAAATATCAGGTCCAGGGCTCTCGCTCTACAAGAAACACTGATTCATTGCAATCTTGGCAAACCTTGAATCACTTTATGGAGAATTCTCTACAATGTATGTTTTTTTATACCACTTAAGTGGCAGACAAGCACACGGCCCACCTGATGGAAAGTGGTTACCGTGGCCTGTGGACGTGTGTAACACCAGAGGAGTCACACTCCCGCTGCCGACCTTGTAAGCACAGAGTTCCTGTGCCGTAAGTGTAGAAGACAAAGCTGGGCAAGCCTTTAGACTGACAGCAAAAACTCTCCAGTGAGCTTTAGCTCGCCTACTCACCGCCGGGAACACAGCACGAGGTTACTATGGCCGCGGTATTTCCGTTCAATGCGATAGCGGCCTCCTGTTGCACGACTAATGTACCTTTATTGTTAAATCAGGTGAATAATTTTTAATGCGCATAATTTGAAAAGTCAGAGCTTAGGACTAGTCCAGAAGGAAGCCTCTTGTAAGGTCATCCTTATATCCATGACCCGGAAAGACTAAATAAGTGAGCACTAGCATTCTGCCATCTTGCAGAAACATTCAACTTTTACGCAACTACCAACGACAAATGTATCTACTTTTTTTTTGTTCGACGGCATTGAAATCTGAATAAAGATGTTAACACGCATATTATTTCTGTAAAAGATTGAGATTAAGTACCAAATTGGCTATGTTCTCAAAAGGACAGATCAAAAGCACCGGAAATTAGCGCACCCGTATGAAAGGTCTAATGTAAAAGAAGCTTGTAAGGTAAGTACATAAGCAAATAGAAGGCTCTCATGTCTCCCTCTCTGCATACCTACACAGCTGCTACACGCGATTACGCTTGTGTGGAATTTCATTATCGCTTAACATTTGCATTTTCCGAAATAAAAGAATCCATTCTTGAGGTCCAGGCCAAATTTTTGTATAAAATTGTTAGCCGGTGTGCAGGCTTTTTCTTCGGATCGGGTAGTCAAACGGTTTTGGTGGTAGCCAAATTAAGCTAAGTAATAATAATATGGGACGGGTTTCGATGTGAAAGCCGTGGATGCACTCGAGATCATTCGTGCGTTCAAACCAATGAACAAACAAATCGCTCAACATTTATTGGAGTCCGGTACGAACCACTGGATCGAGCTACATAACCCTCAGATGCTCTTGACAGAACGCCACTATATGTATACCAAGACTGGTTAGGGAAGCAATTGAAATAAAAAAGTATAAAAATTTCAATCGTGAGGATGGGTTTCAACTGCCGAACGTCTGGCATCCAGTGGTCCGTCTTTGCAAAAACAACCGGGAACAAGCTAAAACAAAATCGCGAGTGGATACAGTAAGCATCGTATGTCGTGAACGTGATCGAGATCGGGTTCGAGTTTGTGGTGAGAGTGAAACCAATAGTAGTGCAGATACGCGTAGTAAAAGAACTCGAAAGAGGGTGGATCGATATAATTACTCCTAGGAAAAAACTTTTTCTTTGTTCACCGCCACTACTCCAGTTCCTCTGTGATCATGGTGCATGCAACAGCGCCGAAATATCGGAAACTCAAAATAATGAAACATGGTAAATATCCTGTTTATTCTGATACTGAAACAAACTCTTCAGCTTAACAATATTAGAGTATAGATTTTCGTTCTTTTTGTAGTTTGTCCCAGTTTTGAATTAGTCAGATTAATTTTGAATTAGTTTGATTAGTTTTGAATTAGTTAAATTTGATTAATTAGAGATACTGTACTGTATTGTATATGGTTATTTAATATTTATTTATTTATTTTTATTTATTTATTTTTTATTTTATTTTATTTATTTATTGTATGGAAGACTTACAGCTAATAATACAGAGCAGGTAAATATGCAAATATATTAAAAAATATGTGACAGAGAGCCAGTTACAAGTCTTCGCTTGTAGTGACACTATAAAATACAGATAGATACTGTGAACAAATTAAAAACAAATAACAATTTTAAAAAATATAGAAAACAAAGGGTAACTAATTAAAAATATAAACTAACTAATATACTAACTAACTATAAACTTATTAAACAACTAGTAAACGTAGCAACTTGACTAACTGTTTGGTTTAAAGAAGTCCAGGCTTAGATGCTTCCTAACTGTAGGTACACTTAAAGTAAAAGGATCAATATCGTGCTGCCTACAGACTTGATTAAATTGTCTACTCACTCGCACTATAAAACTATTTTTCCGATAATTCGTTAATGACGATGGTATGCTAAGAGGGGGATTATAACGAAGTAATATAGGGGGTACATTAAAATTAAGTTTCCCTAAAAGAGTAGGACTATCAATTTTATCACTAAGAATTTTTAGTAGAAATATTATATCAGCTATCTGACGACGTATATCAAGCGGCAGAATGTGAAACTTTTTGCAGAGCTGTAAATAGTTTTCAGACTTGTAAGGAATTTTTTGGTTTGGAATTTTTTAAAATATATTATCCGATAAAAACTCATTTTTCAACATATTCTCGAACCTTGACAACCTCATTTGCATAAGATGATCCATTTAGATTAGTTAATGTACATACTAGTAGACTAAAATTAGGTTAGAACTAAATACGTATAAGCTGTACCCCGCGATTTCACTCGACGTTTAATCAAAATTGAACTGAAAGCAGAGGAAATTTAACGTTTAAATATAGAAATCAAAGGTTCGATATTATAAAAATATTAATGTTGTTTTTATATAGTTTTATGTATTAGCAGTTTTGCATATCAATCGTGTGAACAAGACTGTTAAAATCTCGCAATGATAAGCTTTCTCCGCATCCATTCATCAAGATCAATAAAGATTTCAACTTATGACTTATAATTTAATAAACGACTGCTTGGTTACGCACGGGAAAAACAAATCATAACTCGTCTTCGTTCCCGGTGGATTAGAATAGGGCCACTCTTGGGTGTCTTAAAAGACGACTAGGGGATAGGGCTGTTTTACATTCGACAGTAAACCTACAGCTCATACCAAAATGCCCACTTGACGGCAATTGCTAACTATCTGCTATTCTAGAATCTACACTATAAATGTATCTATATCTGTGCCAACCACCCTTTTTACCCGACTGTGACAGCGAGGGTAATGTGTCACGCGGTTATGTACGTTTGTAAGTATATATTTTTCTTTGTTCTCCTCTGCAGGCCTAACAGCTGGACGGATTTCGATGAATTGGGTATCAAATGAAAGGTATTCATCTCCCGAGTGTTATAGGGTGTCGATATCTCCAGAGACGTCCAGTACCGGAGTCATTTGGAGAACAAGGTGAAGTTGGCATCAAGGAAACTTGGAGTGCTCAACAGGGCGAAGCGGTACTTCACTGCGGGGCAACAACTCCTTCTTTATAAAGCACAGTTCCGGCCCCACGTGGAGAACTGTTGTCACCATTTTGCTGGAGTGCCTGCATGCCAGCTCGACCCCTTCGACTCAGTGCAAAGACGGGCGTTGAGGCTGGTTGACAATCCCTACCTAAACCTCTTAGCCTTAGGAGGGACTTTGCCTCGCAGTGTGTGTTCTACCGCCTATACAATGGTTTGTGCTCAGATGAATTGTTTGACATGATGTCCACAGCTACATTCTATCATCGCACCTCTCACCATAGGCAGGGAATTCATCCTCACACATTGCGACCTGAGACGGTGCGCACTGTGCGGTATGAAAGAAACTTTATCCCACGCACACTCGAGCTGTAGAATGACCTCCCTGCTGCGGTTTACCCAAGCACCTACAATATGGGGTTCTTCAAGAGGGGCATCAGGTTTCTTTATGGTCGGCAGCGCGAGTGTAACACCCCTGGTGTTGCATACGTCCATAGGCCAGGGGAACCACTTCCCATTTCCCAGGTGAGCCGTGTGCTTGTCTGCCACCTAAGTGGTATAAAAATAAAAAGGGTACATAAAATGTCAACAAAAACTATACGGTGGATTTAAGAAAAAAATGTCATACATAGAGTAGGGTATCAAAATGAAGGGAATTTGAAGGAGATTACAAAAATATATACATATACATGTCATATAATGACTAAAAAGTTTAAAACAAAATTAATTATTAAAAAATAAAAATCCCGACTGCAGTCTAAAAGGTCGAACCAAGTTTGATAGCGGCGGTACCTAACTAGCCTACCTACCTAAACACTACTTTGTCTAAGTTTACCCTAAGTCGTAAAAGGATAATGTGACTTTAATCTCTTCGGAAGCTGGCATAGTATCTCAAGTACACTTTTATTTCGAACTACAGGACACCGGTTCTGCCATCGATTCCGGCTCAAAGTTTTATAAGATTATAGTTTTGCCACTTCGCAGCTCTACAACACGTGTTCGATAGCGTGACGTCGTTTGCATATTCAATCTGATATTTAGACTAGATAAATCCGGTTTTATATATAATTTAGAATATTCATTAGAGCGAAATCTCTGGTACGTATCGCTTTCGGCTGATAGGGAGTAAAATAAGAAAAATCGTGACTGTTAATTTCCATTTTGTACTGTGTTTGAGTTCTTTCACCTATTCAGGCGCATTATTCTACTTGACAATGAGTTTTAAACGCAATCGTAACGTGAATAGAAGGCGAATTTCAATTGGTTACAGTAAAAGATAGAACTGGCGTAAAATTGATACAAACTTAAATATGTTGGCTAATTCGAACACGCGTGGGTACGTTGCGGTTGATCAATTGGAAAAAGGGCCCAGTAGTCAAAGTAAACTGCTTTTAGAATTGTTTCCAAACTCCACAGTCAGTTGACAAATATCACAGTCCATTGCCAGGATTTAGGGCTCTCCCAATGCGAATTCAGTATATTCGAGCTAACTTTTTCAGGCCTTCTGTCGATCTACTAGGTTTTTACAAAGATTATCAACCGAAATATCTAGGTACCCTCTATCCCTCGAACAATGTTTGTGATAGTTAGGACTAGATTCACATTATTAATGTATCTAACGTCCTAAAAAAACCCGGGCCCTCTCAATCGTAAGACGACTCCTGAACCACTAATATACCTACCGGCTTTTTTTCTTATTTCACTCATTAGCATTCATGTCATTACCACCAAATTCTGACATCTCAGGATATGACAACAGACTGTACATTACAGTTATGTCCATAGACAATGAAATCCTTGCCAGCTATTCTTCCTTTGTGTCATTTGACATGCGTAAATTAGACCCATATTTACCGTTGGCAACAAAAGCAAGCTCATTATCCGGTTCCTTTGTGTCTGAGGTTATGCCGTAGATATAGCTAGGCATTGAATAGACCTAGTTGAACTAAACGCGTTAAGTTCAAGTTACCAACTGAGATATATTTGACTTTTATAGTGTATCTTGTTCCCACGCGCCATTACGACTATAAATCTTGTATATTATCTTGTTAGTCTGGACTTTTAATGGAAGATCCATAACAATTAATTCAAAGCAAATAACTTAAAATTACATCTGTAATACTCGTATCTGGCGAAAAACTCAGAAATGTATTATACAACCAAATTGGTTTGCTATATTTTATTTCAAAATGGCCGACATGCCGTGTAGATTACTTAATCTACCTTGGTAATGAAAATTTACAAATAAACAATATTTATTGTTGGATGTTTCGTAATTTTTCGTGGAAATACGTAATACTGTAATACTTATTATAGATAAAGAATATTATGGTCTTGTTACCTACTTCTATTATTGCATAATTATTGCAAATAATGGCATTGTTATGATAAAAATAAGGTATCCTTTTTTTTTGTCAGATATTTTTTTATTGTGTTAAGTCGGTAAATTTAGGCCTTGACTGATATAATATCAGTACCTCAGACTAAAAGAATAACCACATAATAAATAATGGTACAACGTAAGTAATATAGAAAGTAATACTACATATTTAGTATAATTTCGCTTGCATCCGTGCGTGCATACAGTGTGCGAGCGAAACGACACTATTTTTAGTATCACTTAAGGCGTCTTCACACTCTAGACCTATCCGTTCTTATTAATAATAACTTATTTACCACTATTTGCTTAGAGATTATCATAACGACTATCCTATACCATGAATTCTCATATAGAATATACATTGAATGAAATTTTAAAGCATTTAAAATTTCTTAAATACTTAGCTTACTATTAAAATCGATTTAGATAGAAATCGGTCAGTGCTTCCACGTAGTCAAACTATTTTGTCAAACTGGTTTGACCACGAGGAATTACGTTTCCTCGTGGTCAAACTAGTTCATCGACCCACCCTGTATCAATCTTAAGTTAAAAATGTGTACATTTATGCAAGTAAGTGTTACCAATAATACCATTAGATTTAACTTAAATCCTGTAGTGTAGCCGAATACATACATACGTTTTACGAATGAGGCAACTCGTCCGAGGATCAGTCTTGGCTCGGACGATTAGCCCCATAACCCAACAAATGAACGTCGAAAAACAAAAGACAATCGTAAAGTGATCTGACAACGATTGTGATTTTAAAAAATGGGTGCATGCAATTTTCGACCTTATCGACAAAACTTTAGAAACACTTTTATTGGGTAATATAGATGACACTGATCATGAATATGTAAAAAAAATAGGAAACTGAGCAATGTCGATAAGGTCGAAAATTGCATGCACCCATTTTTTACAATCGCAATCGTTGTCAGATCACTTTACGATTGTCTTTTGTTTTTCGACGTTCACTTGTTTTGTAGACTTTCATTTGTTTTGTAGACGTTCATTTGTTTTGTAGACGTTCATTTGTTATGTAGATGTTCATTTATTTGTAGACGTTCATTCAAAAATAATCCCTATCGCACTTTATTTAAAAAATAACCAACATCTATTTCATTATGGATCAACTCCATTTGGCATTTTGTTATGAAATCATCTCTATACACATGTTCACTCCGACGAGGAGATGGTTCTTCACAGAAACTTATTTCTTTTTGTAATAATGTTGTGAGCAAACGTGCAACTGTTATTGGATGATGCCTTTTCATCGCTTTATTTAGTTGGGCATTCCAACTCTCCACAACATTATTTGTGCGATGTCTTTGTCCGTATACGCACCATTGCTTTATGAAGAATTCATTTTTTAGCCACGTATTCTCGAAATATTTAAAATATTTTTGAATTTTGTCTGTGTTAGGAGTATCAGATTTAATGTAACACCACCCTTCCGCAATTCTGTCATCGGGGAGTAAAGCGAGTGCTGAACATAGTCCAACAGCTCTGTTTCCATCTTTGCTCTTGATTTTTAGTTTTTTTGCCCGCCTCCATTGGGAATTAGTGAAATGGTAAAAACAGTTTATGATTTGAATGTCGGGAAAAATGCTTGAAATGGCCGTGCTCGCAGCAGTTTCAAAATCAAGATGAATTTTTTTAGGAGTCCAATTGGGTATTCTTGACTGTAACATAGAGAACAAGATAGTATACGATTCTTCAGTTTTATCCGTCATTAAAGTGTAAATAACGGGGAGCACGTGCGTTGTTGTTATCGAAGTAGATAGATCACCATGCATTGTATATAACTGAGAAAAAGGATTTGGGCAGCTGAAGAATGTACCATCCCCGAAAAACTCTTTTAACTGAACCATTCTTTCCCGATTAGTTTCAGAGCAAAAAACCATAATCCGCCGTGTTTCGTCAATATAATCCGCCAAGAGAAATGATTTCAAGCTATCAGGAACTGTTACCTCTTTGAAGTGTCGGAAGCACGTCTTTTTTTTCCTGTTATACAAATCGGACTTGAGGCTGCCGAAAGATGGCAACGTAACTCGATCTTCAACCGACTTCTTTTTTTCTTTGTATACATCCGGAATAGGGACGTCACTGTTACTAACTACCTCATGTCTTAGTTCATCAATGACTACATCCATCTCATTTTTTTTAAAATCGGCATTGCATGTGTGGCTATTGCATTTAACTATGACTTCATCCTAAGTAACAAAATAGAATATATTGAATTAATGAAGCGGAATATAGAATAATTGGAGCTGAAGAGAGAAGAGAAGATTCTCCATATATAATACTGGAGGTAATAATTTGGTATGGTACCTTCAGAGTAACCGATCCCCGACACTTTTCCTTTCTTCGCTGGCTGCAAGCCCAGAAAACGTTCTCATTTTTATATGTACGCCATTTATAGTATTGCCGGCCTTCCAGTAGAAGAACTGTTCCACCTTTACGTTTCACATATTTTAAATTCATCTTAACTACTACTAATAATAATAATATTACTAATAATACTACTAATAATAGTTAGGTACTAATATGATAAGGAAAACAATTTCACAAACGTCGCGTCGCTGTACCTGACATTAGACATCAACTTATTACTTATATTATTATCTATGACTGTATAATGAATACATAAACTGCATGCACGTTTTGAAAAGAGGCCGCAATGTGAATGAAGTTTGACCACGAGGAAACATAATTCCTCGTAGTCAAATCAATTGGATAAAATAGTTTGACTACGACTGTACACACCAATTAAACATTAACACAGGGTGAATAATTCGATTAGTTTGACCACGAGGAATCATAATTCCTCGTGGTCAAACCAGTTTGACAAAATAGTTTGACTACGTGGAAGCACTGAAATCGGTCCAGGCGGGATTCGAACACGCGATCTTTACGTTACAGGGGGAAAACTCTGACCACTAAGTCACAAGTCCTTCACCTGAAACTATCCAAATTTTTTTGTACATATATCCGTCTTACGGCGACGGTTGAGGGCCATCTACCGACATTTGTACGAATTATCGGAACCAATGAATGATGTTGCAATCATTTTTTAACTATTGAATGAAAATTCTAACTATTCAAATCGATCAAATCATATCAAATTTAAGTGAAAGATCGTGATTTAAGGGCAAGACAGATTATACTTTTTTTCTTTTATATAGGACACGCCAATTTGACTTCACCTCGCCTGATGGTAAGCTAAAGACAAAGTCTCAGGAAAGAGGGTCACCATTACAGACACTAAGTGTTACAATGGTGGCACACAGCTTGGCGGCCTCATCAGATGCTTTTTCACGCCCCGCTTAAAGGACCCGGGACTGTAGGAAGAAGGAAACACGTGTGCTGTTAATGAATTCCAGGTCTTGGTGGTGCGGCAAAGAAAAGAGTCTCCGAACCGCTATGTAAATCGATTCATATATTCTTCTCACAGTCTGTATTAGATATGTGAGCACTGTTAAAAACATTTTAAATGTATCTGGCGGTCGATTTCAGCCATCCGAACCATTTTCAATTGACATAATACATCAAGATACTTAGGTACAGTCAGATCCGACCAGCAAAGTAGGTACTATTAGACAGCAAAATAATACCACGGTGTTAAGATCTTCTTGGCAATATGCCAGTCAAGATGGATCTAATATTGAATTTATTTGAAAGGGGGATGACCACTTTCCATAGACACTTTGGCCATGTGGTGCCCACAGCAAAAAGTGTATGCAAATGGTAGTATACCATACCACCATTAAAATACAATTGTAATGTTTTAAATAAAACTTCGAGTATAGAAAATAAATCAAGTTTTTATTTCACAGAAAAACATGTATACAATCCATTTTAACAGCTGCTGAACATGTTTTTAAAACTCAACTACATACTCAACTACATATTGATGTACTGATGGTACCAAATATGATATTTAAGTTCTCTTTATGACTATTTTTATATTCTCATTTTCTATGCTATATTAATTATTTGTAGATAGTTAAAATATCATCTAAAAATCCTGCAGGGGAGATATATTCACTTTATGCTGTGCCCACCCTAAATACCATTTACTAATATGTAAACAAAATATATTTTACTGCTTACATGCAATTCATGCTCTAATTAATAAGCAGTTAGGACCAAAGCTTAAACCTTCCATAATGCATCTTCAATTTGTTCAGCGCTGAATATTCTTATTGGAGTACCTTGCTCCAAGATTAAGTCCCAGTTGTTGGTACGTATATGTCTTCGGCAAATCCTACAATTTGGTGGTATGTAATAATTACATTTGCAAAACAAATCTACTCACAATGCATTTGGAACAGAGAGCCGATAAGGTTCATGACAACTGGGTACAAAACATTGATTTTGTATTATTGCTGCTCTTGAATAATTAGGTAGCAAAATACCGTTGGTGGTAACACTATCTGCAGGTTTTTCTTGTAATATTCTGATTGCACCAGCGCACTTACTGAGATGGCTCAGTAGAATCTGATGTTGCTTGGTCAGTCCTTCGCCAGCAATTGAGACTAAGATGAGCCGTTGGTGGGAGCTATAACAATAAGCAAAGGTTAAGTTAAAGAAGAAAGAAAAGCCTTTTTATTTAGATACAACATCGACTAATAAATGCTTAGGTACTAAAACACATTAAAAACAATAAACACAACAAATAAAACAAAATTAGTCCCGTTGCACCCAAAAAAAGTTGTGGTTTAATATACTTTTGGCAAATTAAAATATTGTTGTAACATCAGTATGAAGTGTGTGGGTGTATGAGGCCAGCCAGTCTAAGTCAGTAGGATTGATATTTGAGACTCTGGTGTGGGCTTTCATCTTAAGGTTGGGATATCGGAGGGCATTTGCAGACATAAAAACCATATAAGTTAAACCAAAAGGAGGTGAAAAACCACAATAGAAATTGTAATATAGTGTTACCTCAAGTGGTCGGATTTGATGGGTTACAGCATCTCTTATCCGGTTAACGTGAGGAGTCTCAGACTGGAGAAAGTGCTGATCTGTCACAGCTGATACATACACGCCCATGACCAATTATAGGTATATCATGACTGATTGGATGACGTATATGATTCCATGCGGCGGTCAACTAGCTGTCGCTTGATACCTGTAACTGAAATAAAAAAGAAATATGTCATTAGTTACCAATTGAGATCACATTTCTTTTAGACTGAGGCTCAAATACATTAAAACATGAACTTAAACGCCTACCTGTTGCCGACGTCGCTGTATGAGATGTCGAACTTCTGCTATTTCCAAAACATGTCTACGAAGCCGGTTAATGTTTAAACCACAATTAATGCACCGTAAATACCCTCTTGGCACTGTAGCTCCAGAAGATTGTGAAGAACTGGAGCCTGGGTTATTATTAGAGTATGCAGATTATGTCGTGCCGAAATACTCCAAATTCGTGCCGGGATTATCGTTAGAAGAAGTAGCGGAGTCCATGTTAAAGCCGTATCGTCGTGGTCCATTTATGATGCTTATTCGTTAATAAAAGATTTCCAAAAGCGAAACGCTTAGCGTATTCAAAGCAAAGAGAATAATAATATAAATACGAAGTTTGAAAATCTTCTGACAGTTTATTTTCTAACTTAAGTCAAAGAGAATACAACGTGTCGATGTTGCAACATATGAAATAAACAAAATAATATAAAACATTTGCAAATCGATATCACACACATAATTAATCGATTCATTAAAAATATTTTGCAATTTTTTTTGTGTACAACTTTTGGCAGTTATATTTTTTTTGTTTTTATTTTTATTTCTTATTTTATTTATTGATTTTTTAATTGATAGTGCAAAATCCAAATCATTATGCAAAAAATGAATTCTTCATACCCAATGTTCTTTTCTAACTTTTTACTGCCTCACGGGATATTGCAACATAAAAAATAAAATAATCGAAGTCATGTACTTTTCCCAATTAATCAAATGATTAAAAATGGTACTCAATACTAAAATCATTTTCATTTTCATATTTTGTTTATCGATTTATAATCAATAATGCCAAATAACAAATATATTATAATAATAATCGATATGTAGTTTATTACCGATTTTAGAATCGGGTAACATTACGTCCATGCCATTACGCTTTGGAAAAAGTAAACAGGAAATCATGACGGTACTTTACTATTTTAGAACATTGCTCCTAAGTTATACTGATATACGAATATCTTGATATGTAATTAAAAATAACGGCGGTTTTATTGCTATATAGCATATTTTTGGGCACTCGGTATTTTAGAATGGCCATAATTGGACATCCCCCTTTACTACTTTATATTATCATGTTTTTAAGCAGCTGAACCCTGGACCTTAGCCTCGAAATTACAAGTTTTTTTATACCACTTGGTTGGCAGACAAGCACACGGCCCACATGATGGAAAGACCAGAGGATAGCTTGAAGAAGGTTTCTTCATGGTCGGCAGCGCGAGTGTGACACCCCTGGTGTTGCATACGTCCATAGGCCACTGTTACCGCTTACCATCAGGTGGGCCGTGTGCTTGTCTGCCAACTAAGTGGTATACAACAAATAAGAAGATAAAAAGCTTGTCCTGCTTTGTCTTTTACACTGTGCCCTCAGTGTCTTCCCACTGCCAGTACAAAAACTCGTCAATGAGCTCTGGCTACTCTACTCACTGCCGGGAACACAACACGAGGTTATTATGCCTGCGGTATTCTTTAGGGCAGAGGAACTTCCCAGTCGGACTGCTTAATTTAACCGAAATAGCGTCGTGTCCTACCTCCTCCTAAGTTTTAGATACAACCAGCGCTAACACCAACCTAAGGTGATGATATTACATATATCTTAACTTGTACCACAGTAGTAGACCTTTTGACGCCGCGTTATAGTGCCACTACTGTGTTTATAAATTTTGTATATAGTCTATGACTGGATCATTAGCTGGATGTGAAAAAAAAAGAAAACACAATGTAATAAATCCTTTATGGTCGATATAACATTGGTTTAAAACCCGATCAAGTTTATACTAGAGCATAAAATGATTTTATATTAGGAATGCGTCTATAAAGCAAATTTTAATTGGCTATTTTACGAGTGTTTTATTTCAATATCGTTTTAAAAGGCAGCGATACATTTAAATAAAATAGTATATAGACGCTTTGGTTCATTGTTCTGCGTATAAAGGTCGCGATTGTCACAGACGAATAAAAAAACAATCAACTTAATCTGTATTTCACAGTACAAGGCCTTACCCTGTGTTTCTAGTTAAGTTGGTTTGCAACGTGGTTCCCGGCAGAGTAGAAATTGGATCACACTTCCCATGCGGTGTCGTACAAGGCGACTAAGGGATAAAGCTGTTTAACATCAGACTCGGCCTAAGATGCATGGCTCGAGTCAACAATAGTGCTCGCGATGACGGCAATAGGCTCACCCCATATTACGTGGGATCAAATTTAATGATTGGTGAAATATGGGTGTAACGCACCTATGCCTAAACCACCGGGGATAATGGCGTGATTATATGTATGTTATGTTATAGTTAACAGTCGACATTTAACACTAGTTGACCCGCCCCGACTTTGCCCGTGGCATACTTCGAAATCACGTATCCACCCCCTTCAAACATGTAGTTAAAATAAATTATTGCGAAAAATCCCCACGGATACCCTTACCACCGGAGCCGGTGGGAGAGGTTATGTCGGACTCGAACCGACTAAAACGCACGACGCCCGTGTGGTCGTTTTTGGTTGCCGAAGGTAAGGTTGACAGGCATATCCCTCGTACTGCGGCTGACCCAGGGCTATCTCTCTCAATTTGGCCCTCTCCTGCCGCCGCGGCCTGCTTCTGCCAGGGTGACAGGCGGCTCCACCAGTCACCCCAAGGCCTGTCATATTTTGTCTTTAACATATTCGAATAACAAATAGTAAACGTGATCACAAATCGCAATTTTAAAATTCGTGTCGAAAAGTAACTAGATCATAAATATATAAAATAATAAATAATTTACATATGAGTTCGATTACATTTTACGCTCAAACTAGCTGTTGCCCGCGACTACGTTCGAGTTGAGTTCTTGAAATAAAACTACGAATTATTCGCGATTTATGTGATGTTTTTTTAAGATGACGTTTCAGTTAATTTTTTAACTTAATTTTTATTTTTTATATCGTCACGTCAATTAGACTTAGCCTCGCCTGATGGTAAGCTGAAGGCAAAGTCTCAGAAAAGTGGGTCAACATTATTTACATATACCATATTACAATGGTGACACTCAGCTTGACGGCCTCATCATATGTTTTTTCACGCCCCGCTTAAAGGACCCGGGACTGTAGAAAGAAGGAAACACGTGGGCTGGTAATGAATTCCAGGCCTTAATGATGGTTTTCATCATATGCTTTTTTATATTATTTTCCATTTTATTATCATTTTAATGCATTCATTTAATATGTAATGGTTACAATATAAAATTCAGAATTATTCACGGTATTTTTCCGCTGCCCCTAACTAAAATAATTTCTATGCTTCTATAATATGCTAATGTCCGTTTCCGTTTGTTTTTGATTGTCATGTAGTAATTTTATGCTTCACTGCTCATCACCTTGTGAATATATACGTGATGATTTATAATTTGAATATTGAACATTTAATTTTTTCGATTAAGATATACAAAAAAAATTTAATCAGATCACGCGGGATTCAAACCCGCGATCTTTCCCATACAGAGGGACGCTAAGCCACAGTATGAATAGTTAGCATTCAAAATAAATGCTTTAAAATTTAATTCAATTTTTTTTTATTAGTTGTCCTAATTATATTCGGAGGACAACATATTTCTATCATTGAGCTGGTCGTGTGATGAAGTCAAGATATGTATAATAGCTACAGCTACCGGTAAAACTCATAAAAAGAAAATTGTAGGACACGTCAACATCATATCATCACCTCGTCTGATTGTACACTGAGAAGTCTCAGGGATAAGGGTTACCAATACACATAATACTACAATGAGAGCCCTCAGTTTGATGACCTCATGAGTTGCTCTTGCACGCCCCGCTTAAAGGACCTGGAAGTTTAAGAAGGAGGAAACCCGTGTGCTGGTACACCCGTTTTTTTATTACACTTAGGTGACAGACAAGCACACGGCCCACCTGAAGGGAAGTGGTTACCGTGGCCTATAGACGTATGCAACACCAGTGGCGTCCCACTCGCGCTGCCGATCTGCTGGTAAAGAATTCCAAGTCTTTCTTATTTATTTATATAATTTAATTTATGTACACACAAGACCAAATAAATAGATACAGTAATAGTAGTACAGAGGGTCTGCTTATTTCTATTAGAAATCTCTTCCAGCACACCTGCGAGAGGAGAGACTAGAGAGAGAGAGAAGTAGAGAACTTAGTGAAAAGTGTGTAGGGATAGATAGAGTTATCCAAATGGTGAGTCCTACGAAATATTCAATATGCAGTTTTTCATTACGATTTTATTTTTGCAGAGATACGATTAATGTTGCAAAGGAGTGTCATGTAAGGACAGAATCTTAATAAGTCTTAAAATAGATATAAACGGTTTGATTGTCCAAGAGCAAAAATCGAAAGTAGGTCATTGAATCGTTACAAAATCGACCAATAATACGGTTAATCGATATGTAAGTGACAATGAGGCATCACACGTACCACTCCTAAATAATTGCAATTCAGAGAGTTTTTTTTATACAACTTTGGTGGCGGCAGACAAGCGCACGGCCCACTTGATGGAAAGTGGTTACCGCGACTTATGAACGTGTGCAATACCAGGGAGTCCCAATTGCGCTGCCGACCCTGTAAGCACAGAGTTTCTGTGCCGTCAGTGTAGAAGACAAAGCAGGACCAGCCTTTGTTCTGCCCACTGACAGCACAAAAACTCTCCAGTGAGCACTGACTACTCTACTCACCGCCGGGAACACAAAATGAGGTTATTATGGTCGCAGTATTCTGTACTTCGAGAGATGTGTATTACCTGTAGCTATTCTCTTATTTTTGCTGAGTTATTCATCGAGCTGTATAATTAAAACATAAATACACGAAACAAACTCGCGATCATGTCGCGTCAAACAACCCACTCCGCATCGTTCCCGGCGCAAAGGTGCCCATGATGCTGGCCGCGTTGCCCTGCTGAATCGCAATAGCCAACCTTTGCCCCAGGAACGAGCCGGATCGGAAGTCACCGCCATGGTCGTGGAAGCGGCGGCCAATTTCCGCGATCAACCTCTTCGTGTCCGACCCCCAACAGCCCTGTTTTTTTATACCACTTAGGTGCACCGACCCACCTGATGAAAAGTGGTTACCGTGGTCTATGGATGTGTGCAACACCAGGGGAGTCACATTTGCGCTGCCAAAACTAAGCACAGAAAGTTCCTGTGCGGTTCTTGTGCCACCTAAGTGGTACAAAAAACGTCCCATTGAGCTCAGAGCCAGCGTCTGTACATGCTATCTAGGTAATTATTTATAGCTAATCAAGCGAATGAGCAATTAAAAGTAGTTATAATCATTACTTTCACATTGATATGTCAGTAGGACTGGTCACCATTACATTTCGAAGTGTCCAGTGATAAGTGGCACTTGTGAGTGAGGTCCAAGTGATCTCGAAGTCTAGCTGCCAATTAATCGTCACATTTTTTGTCTGTCTGTGACTTTTTGCGACGATAGGCGATCATTGATGAATCGATTAGTTTAGTAAGAAAACGAATTAGATTAAGTTCACGGAGTGATGGAGTTAATAGGAAATCTATTAGAAACTAGCTGATGTTTGCGGCTCCGCTCGCATAGTTAAAAGATATAGATAGAGCCATATCTTAAAAGTCGCGCAGCGGGCTATGGAGCGAGCTATGCTTGGAGTTTCTCTGAAGGATAGAATTCGGAACGAGGTTATCCGACAGAGAACTAAGGTTACCGACATAGGCCACAGAATAAGCAAGTTGAAGTGGCAGTGGGCTGGCCACGTTTGCCGAAGGACCGATGGCCGTTGGAGCAAACGAGTCCTAGAGTGGAGACCGCGAGAAGGTAAACGAAAGGTAGGACGCCCCCTAGCCAGATGGACGGACGACCTGAAAAAGGTGGCTGGGACAGACTGGATGCGGAAGGCGGAGGATCGGAGAAAATGGCGCACATTGGGAGAGGCCTATGTCCAGCAGTGGACTGCAGTGGGCTGATTGATTGATTGATTGATCGCATAGTTACTTTAAATACGGTTACTTTTGTTCAAATGTCTTGTTCTGTTTTAACAATTTGCGATGAAACATGCAGCAGATTTTAATTCTAATCAAGACCATTCTAATAAAAATACCACATAAAAAAACGTACAGTAGCTTTTGCATTCATCGTGAACTAATAGACACAAATGAGAAAATATTTTTTTTAGAATTTTAAGTGTCACCCACCTACATTTTTGTTATTACACCGCTGCCTATTAAGTGGAACTGAATTTATTGATTGGCGAAATGTGGATATTAATTCACCTCTGCCTAACCCTCCGGGGATAAAGGCGTAACTATACATATAATGATGATGATGACACCTCTGCCTAACCTTTCGGGAAACGTCTGTATTAAGTATACTCTGTATTCACTTGTGAAATCATGCCTAAATAATCAGATATTTTTTAAATATTTTTTTATACATTTAGAACATGCCAATTTGAGTTTATCTCGCCTGATGGTAAGCTAACTATGGCTGATGGTAAGATATATTCCACTTATAGTGTACCCACTTCTAAGTGTCCTAAGTCCTGACAACATAACATAATCTCACGCCTATTTCGCTGAGGGATAAGGGGTAGGCAGAGGTGCTAGCACCCACATTTCGCCAGTTTATGTTTAGGTCCCAATGTAATAGGTGGCGAGCCTATTGCCATTAACCGGGCACTTATAAACCTGCGATGAATACACACATAACTTTGAAAAGCATCGAAAAGTCATTGGTGTGTGCCATAGTAAAACCTGGGATCGAACCCGAGACCTCGTCTCAGCACTCCATTACCCATACCACTAGGCTACCGCGGCTTAAGTCCTGACAATGGATTTATAAATAGTTCTATCACTATCCCTTTCGATTGAGGAGTCAGCAATTTGGTCACCAGACCCAAGAAATACTTGGAAATAATAAGGCTAGAAAAATAATGATCTACCAAGGTCTAGTTGTCATAATTATGTACACTCGGCAAAGGAGATACGGTCGCACGTCTATACTAATATTATAAAGAAAGAAAGAGCTTGTTTGTTTGTTTGTTTGAACGCGCTAAACCCTTTCAATTAAATCTTTTCATTGATACCAAACACGACATATTTATCTTAAATTTATTTTTAAATACAGTACTTTACGACTGCTAGAGGGCGCCACATTAGATTCAGTGACACGTTATGTAGCCTATAACCAGCGGACAACCAAGATGCTTCTAACGATACCTCAATGGTTCAGTTCTAATTAGTAGTTAAGGAGTTATAAGGGAACAGATGAACCTACATACATACCTCATAGCTGTCAAAATCATAACCCTTCTTTTGCTTCGCCGTATTCGGGTAATCATAACATAACATAAACTCACGTTGAAATCCCCGAAAGGGTAGGCAGAGGTGCTAGCACCCACATTTGGCCAGTTTACGTCCCAATGTAATAGGTGGCGAGCCTATTGCCACTGACCGGGCACTTATAAACCTGCGATAAATAAACACATAACTTCGAAAAGCTTGGAAAAGTCATTGGTGTGTGCCATGATAAAACCTGGGATTGAACCCTAGACCTCGTCTCAGCAGTCCATTACCCATACCACTAGGCTACCGCGGTAATTTTTTTTTTCCATCGGGTAATCAAAATTCAAGAATTTAAGCTTATATGTAACTAGTCGAGTCGCCCCCGGTTTCGCACATGGCGAACTTTATAACTCCATATAGATATTTAAACTATCATGGTCACTCACATCAGTATCAAAATAAAAACAACCGGGAACAAGTCAAAACAAAATCGCGAGTGGATACAGTAAGCATCGTGTGTCGTGAACGTGATCGAGATCGGGTTCGAGTTTGTAGTGAGAGTGAAACCAATAGTAGTGCCCGTAGTAAAAGAACTCGAAAGAGGGTAGATCGATATAATCACTCCTAGGAAAAAACTTTTTCTCTGTTCACCACCACTACTCCAGTTCCTCCGTGATCATGGTGCTTGCAACAGCGCCGAAATATCAGAAACTCAAAACAATGAAACATGGTAAATAGCCAGTTTATTTTGATACTGATGTTTATAACTCAATTTTCTATTAACTTATGCAAATCTGCCGGAATTGTTGACAATGATTACAGCTCCACTCCCTTGGGTAGTAGTACTTGTACTAGTAGTAAAATAATATAAAGCCATTTTTTGTACGTGCGGTAAATACCCACGTATAACCCCACCACCGGAGCCGGTGGGAGAGGTTATGTAGGACTCGAACTGACGAAAGCTCACGACGCATGTGGGTCGTTTGGTTGCCAAAGGTGAGGTTAACAGGCATATCCCTCACACCCCCGAAATATATAGCCTATAAGTTATAGGGACCTTCCTCATTAAATTGGCGTTTTTTCCGCCCAATTGAGCAGTCCGACTGGGAAAGTACCTACGCCCTACAGGATACCGCGGCTGTAATAACTTCGTGTTGTGTTCCCAGCGGTGAGTAGGGTAGCCAGAGCTCCCTGGAGAATTTGTGCTGTCAATGGGAAGCTTGTCCTACTTTGTTTTCTACACTGACGGCACAGAAACTCTGTATTTACAGGGTTAGCAGCGCGACTGTGACTCCTCTGGTGTTACAAACGTCCATAGGCCACGGTAACCACTTTCCATCAGGTGGGCCGTGTGCTTGTCTGCCACCTAAGTGGTATAAAAAAATGGACTATTCAATACAATTTTTTTTTTTCAGTTCAACCAAACCAACCAGTACAACCAAATAAACTCTTCAGCTTTATAATATTTTATTATAAAAGTTAAATTTACCACCTTAATATCTTTGTATCAATCTATCGTACCACAAAATGTACGCAATTATACTAATTTAACCACTGAATTAAACCGTGTAATACCGAAGCTTGATATTTTCTCGACAATTAACAGTAAATCCCTTGCGCGGACGGCAGCCGACCACACAGGCATATGTTCTCATTTCCCATTACACCGGCCACCCGGCGCGGCACATCATAATGGTACTTTACGTGCCATCTGGCGCTATCTATAGGCACCTAGTTGTACAATACTGTGTGCCGAGGACTGGAGAAATTGTAGGAAATTCTCGTGACTTTGCCAATTTGTGTGATTGAATAATGAGCAAATCTTGCAGTACCTAGTAGTGGTTATAAGTATGAAATAATGTATGATTCTGCTTAATACTGCCGCTTCCTAGGCGCTTGTGGAGAAGAAACGGCGCAACAAACTCCATTGCAGCATTTTGGAGACGTCAATTTTCAATTAGTATTTTCTAAGACTAAATATGGACGAATTTACTTTGTCTCGTGTCAAGATAATTAAAAAGTATAGAAAAAAGAAGAAGAAAAAAAGAAAGAAAAAGCATTTACTCAAGAACACACAATGTACAGAGAATCAAACAAATATATAAACATAATAAGGTAACATAATAAGGATACACTCACTGCACATCGTGCGCACCCAAATGGGCCACCATCTCAGCATCAATGCCCCGCACACCAGGGTATGCGAAGCGTTGGCTTTCAGATGGCACCGCTAGTGGCTCTGCCGCCACGCAAAACGAGCCAGTGACGCATCAGAATACAAACAACAGTCTCTCAAAAATGGCGACACAAAAAAGAAAGAAATTATGACGTTCGTCCTAATTGTTGTGACCAATAATTTCGCAAAAATAACAAACTCTAATTGACATTATTTAGTAAGTTAATTAATAAAACACATTTATGTACATTTAGTACAACAATTATGTACTTTATAAGTAAGTATTTATAGAGTATATATTTAACTCCCAAATACTCCAACCGACATACATTTCCATTCAAAGGTTGCCTGGAAGAAATTGTGTAAAGCGATAAGGCCGCCCTTTGTACTGGTCTTGTCTTCTCAATCTCTGTAACATGAATATTATAATTGGCGTACAGTAAAGAATATAATAAATAAATATATAATGTAAATATAATAATATAATAGATGTATATAAAAAAAAATATAAGTAAGTAATAAAATAATTAACCTAAAATATTTTGCTTCAGGTGCTTCTAGACATTTTTTGTCAAGAAGCATTTTTCTTATTAATTTGCTGTGTTTCTTATTTTGCATTCGTACATATAGAGCCCTAAAAAGATGATAAATAACATAATGTATGTAATGTAAAAGTAAAATATAACCTTCATGAATAATGTTGAGTTCAAGAATAATTTTATTACTTTTTTTCTGATTACAAACGTGAGCATATCATAAAGTATAATTTTATCAGTCAAAATATTTTGGGTATCTCATTTGATTGCATAATATCTGACGCATTTAAATTTTAACATACAAGTATCTTTTTCGTATATAGGACACGTCAACTAGACTTCGCCTCGACTTATGGTAAGCTGAAGGCAAACTCTCACAAAGGAGGGTCACCATTACATGCAATACCATGTTACAAATGTTACAATGGTGACACTCAGCTTGACGGCCTCATTATATGCTTTTTCACGTCCCGCTTAAAGGACCCGGGACTGTAGGAAGAAAGAAACACGTGAGCTGGCAATGAATTCCAGGCCTTAATGGTGATGGCCTCCAGATTTCACCAACTTTGAGTTTCGGTTCCACGTAATAGGGGGTCAGGATGCCATTGATACCATTGGTAAATGCCAACGGTATAAATTTGGCCTTAAGTCACGAGGCCTTAGCTCACGAATTGGTTTGATATAATCTATGATAAGTGGATTTGACAGCCTCTATGGTGTGGAATTCGATCCCCGCTCAGTGCAAATATTTGTATGCATGAATATGGGTTATGGTGGGAAGACATTGGTCTGATCGGAGCTATAAAATTCCAACTGGTCTAGCTGAAATGTTTCGATATTTTTTTTTTTACGTGCGCAAAATCCCCACGGATACCTCCCCACCGGAGCCGGTGGAGGAGGTTATGTCGGACTCGAACCGACTAAAACGCACGCCGCCTGTGAGTCGTTTTGGTTGCCGAAGGTGAGGTTGACAGGCATATCCCTCGCACCCCGGCCGACCCAGGGCCATCTCTCACGATCTGGCCCTCTTCTCGGGTGTGGGGACTACAGAGTCCCCAACTCGTCCCCGGAAACGGGGAGGCGCGCCACGCGCGCCGCCGCCGCGGCCTGCTTCTGCCAGGGTGGCAGGCGGCTTCACCTGTCACCCCCAGGCCGGCGCTCATGGGGGGCGGAGGTCGTTCATCGACCTCCGACGCCCGAGTTGCCTTCGTACGCGGGCAGCTTGTCTTGCGATCCTTCGTCGCTCCCGCTGCCGCTCCCGCCCCGCCTCCTCCTTCACGAGCATTACTTGCTCGCAGAAGGAGGCGCCGGCCGCCCACACATCCGCGCAGCGAACCATCGCCGCGAGCAAGGTGGAGAGCGTGAGAACCCTCACTCCCAGGGCCGCCACAAGCTCCCGCCTCGGCGTCTCCCACGCCGGACACTCGGTGAGCGTGTGCGGACCTGAGTCCTCGCTCGCGTCGCAGTGATGGCACTCGGACGTTGGCTCTTTCTGCATCCGACGCAGATACTTTCCGAAGCATCCGTGCTCGGTGATCATCTGCGTCAGACGGTACGAAAGGCTGCCGTGTGGCCTCTCTAGCCACTCCCCCATGATGGGTCTTACCGCCGTTACTACGGCGTGCCCTGCGCCTGGTCGTCCAAGTCGTATCTCCCATTCCGCCACCATTTCCCTGTGGAGCCGGGATCTCACGGCCCGAATTTCTTCGGGCTCGGGATCGTGACCCCGCTCCCGCGCCGCCTTTCGGAACCGGTATAGCGCCGAAAGGCATCTCGCTTCCAGGATCCATGGTGGCGATCCGGCGAGGAGACTCGCCGCGTTGAATGATATCGTGCGGTACCCCCTTATGATGCGAATGTTTCGATATTTTTTTTTTTTTTTTTTTTTTTTTTTTTTTTTTTACGTGCGCAAAATCCCCACGGATACCTCCCCACCGGAGCCGGTGAAGGAGGTTATGTCGGACTCGAACCGACCAAAACGCACGCCGTCTGTGGGTCGTTTCGGTTGCCGAAGGTGAGGTTGACAGGCATATCCCTCGCACCCCGGCCGACCCAGGGCCATCTCTCACGATCTGGCCCTCCTCTCGGGTGTGGGGACTACAGAGTCCCCAACTCGTCCCCGGAAACGGGGAGGCGCGCCACGCGCGTCACCGCCGCGGCCTGCTTCTGCCAGGGTGACAGGCGGCTTCACCTGTCACCCCCAGGCCGGCGCTCATGGGGGGCGGAGGTCGTTCATCGACCTCCGACGCCCGAGTTGCCTTCGTGCGCGGGCAGCTTGTCTTGCGATCCTTCGTCGCTCCCGCTGCCGCTCCCGCCCCGCCTCCTCCTTCACGAGCATTACTTGCTCGCAGAAGGAGGCGCCGGCCGCCCACGCATCCGCGCAGCGAACCATCGCCGCGAGCAAGGTGGAGAGCGTGAGAACCCTCACTCCCAGGGCCGCCACAAGCTCCCGCCTCGGCGTCTCCCACGCCGGACACTCGGTGAGCGTGTGCGGACCTGAGTCCTCGCTCGCGTCGCAGTGATGGCACTCGGACGTTGGCTCTTTCTGCATCCGACGCAGATACTTTCCGAAGCATCCGTGCTCGGTGATCATCTGCGTCAGACGGTACGAGAGGCTGCCGTGTGGCCTCTCTAGCCACTCCCCCATGATGGGTCTTACCGCCGTTACTACGGCGTGCCCTGCGCTTGGTTGCCCAAGTCGTCTCTCCCATTCCGCCACCATTTCCCTGTGGAGCCGGGATCTCACGGCCCGAATTTCTTCGGGCTCGGGATCGTGACCCCGCTCCCGCGCCGCCTTTCGGAACCGGTATAGCGCCGAAAGGCATCTCGCTTCCAGGATCCATGGTGGCGATCCGGCGAGGAGACTCGCCGCGTTGAATGATATCGTGCGGTACCCCCTTATGATGCGAATGTTTCGATATTGTAGTCAGATGGTAGTCGCTTCATGGAAAATATCGAATTTCAACCAAATCTGCAGTAAGTTTGGTAAAGCGGACCCCATACTCCGAGGTGAAAGCTTCGGGGTTCAAAGTATCGGCAGATCGCTCCCACCATCGCCGTATGACGGATATGAATAGGAAGATTTACACAGCTTCAGGTCGAATTTGATGGCTCAGTTGTCAGTCCCTACAAGGCAAAGATCGGGGTATTCCGCCTGAACTGATTCAATTTTTTCCTTTCTTAATCGAATTGAATGGTTAGCATACTACGTGCTTTAAAATTTCATTCAAAAATAAAGTAACATTATCATAATAAGTATATAAACTTGTCTCGCATAATGATTACGTAATGTTTGTCCATTATCATAACCCGTACTTATTTTAATTTAGTATTATCTTGACTGTAATAAACCTGAATTTTGAACGCACCTTAGAAACATTTATGTTTAGTTAAATACGTAACGGCGCTTTTACGAAAACTTCTAAGGGCTTATTTCATTTAGTAATATAACAATTCTAGACTCAGCCTCAATTTACTGGAAAAGAGAACTCTTGAGCATCTTGCGTGAGGGAGATTGAATTTGTGCTTGTGTGAGTTTATACCGTTTATATGAAGCTGACCCTTTGTACCTTCTACGTTTTCTGTTTTGGGCTACGCCATAACGAGTGAACAGAGAAACTAAAATTCTCTCTACTCCCACCAGTGGATAAACCCATTGGAACGAGCCAGCAACAATATGCGTGCCTTTTTTTTAACTTGCGGCTCATACTAATTTTGTAAGTCAAAATTTCAAAATAAGAACGCCGGAAGACAGTGGAACTTGAATTAATAATTAAAAAATAACGAATTAATGCCTTATTCCATGTTTAAATTAGCTGTTTAGGTATGTAAATAAAAATACTAGGCACAATAATTATTAAATTAATGTCTCGTTGCATTCTTTATATAACTGACCTGGAACTGACGTAACGATAATAAAAGTATTACGTGTTACTATTTATATATATAAACACAATGTATAATATATTTTTTATTGTATCTCTACATAAAAGCATGAGTACCTACTTGATGCCGCGTGGTTTCCGGTGATGCCATCCCAGTTTTTGAACAAGACTGTTTAAAAAAGGAATTTAAGTTGTTCATCTGAGTTATTTTTTTTTGACCGTTCAGTTAGTTTTAAATATTTTAAAATATTTCTGTTTTAGCAATTGAAAAAAAAATACAGGATGTTGTACGCAAATTTACTTGACCTGCTAAGGTAACTGACGTAACAATTAGCATGTAAGTGTTACGTGATTATTTTTTTATTTATAAATTATATTTCCAGCATTCATTGCTAGCATTCCAGCAAATTAGTAGTTGAACGGGGCAACTGAAAGTCCCCCTGCAACCACCTTTTTTTTTAATGTGCGCAAAATCACCACGGATACCCCAACCACCGGAGCCGGTGGGGGAGGTTATGTCGGATTTGAACCGAATAAAACGCACGCCGACTGTGTGGGCCGCAGGTTGTAGGAGGTGAGATTATCTGACCCTCTTCGGGTGGTTCTGCTAGGGCGACAGGCGGCTCCTCCCGTTACCCCCAGGCCCGTGCTTATGGGGGACGGAGGTCGTTTTGCGACCTCCGACGCCCGAGCCGACTGGTCGCGGGAGGCGCGGTTTGTGAGTCTCCCCCCGTCTCCCCCCAATAATACCAAACTTTTAATACTTTAACTTAATAAACTCTCAAAATATTATACCCTCTTTTGTACAGTCATGTTAATAAGAAAAGAAATCAAAGCCGCCATCTTTGAAAGGAATTAAATGTTAAGTTTTCTTTTATCCACAGATATTATCGTCGATTGAAACTCAATATTTAGAGATTATGATCTTATAACGGTGGAAAAGAAATTGATCTATCCAAACAGATTCAGCCGAGGATTATCCGTTCTTAACGAGATGAACATCTCAATATTAGAAGCATTTTTTATTGTTTTTAAATCCGGAGATATTTTACTCGAGATTTCGGTATCGGTATTTATTTCGCATTACGCGCTTACGTACTTACACGTAAGAATAAATCTTTTAAAATGGAATGCGAAATTTTTAATAGTTTATACTGTCTTAAGTTTACGCGAATATCGGATTGAAATAAAACCATGACAATCAATCAATCAATTAGTCCACTGATGGACATAGGCATCTCCCAATGTGCGCCATTTCTTTCAATCCTCTGCCTTCCGCATCCAGTCTGTCCCAGCCACCTTTTACATGTAAAAGGCTAAATGTAAATAATTAACTGTGTGGTTCCTGGCATAGTAGAATTTTGATCACCCCATCTTCCCATGCGGTGTCGTACAAGGCGACTAAGGGATAGGGCTGTTTAACATCAGACAGATATATACAGCCCGAACTCAGCCTCAGATGCGTGTGCGAGTCAACTATAGTGTCCGGTATACGGCAATAGGTTCACCCCCTATTACGTGGGACTGAATATATTTATTGGTAAAATGTGGGTGTTAATTCACCTCTCCCTAACCCTCCGGGGATAAAAGCATGATTATATATATGTAAATAATACCAAATAAATCGCGATAGATTCCATTAAAAAGTGGTTTTAAGCTAGCTAGCTTAGCTGTGGAATGACCTCCCTGCTGCGGTTTTCCCAAGCGCCTACAATATGGGGTTCTTCAAGAGGGGCATCAGAAGGTTTCTTCATGGTCGGCAGCGCGAGTGTGACACCCCTGGTGTTGCATACGTCCATAGGCCACGGTAACCGCTTGCGATCAGGTGGGCCGTGTGCTTGTCTGCCAACTAAGTGGTATAAAAAAAAAAATATCGATAAAATAATTTGTGTTTTTCTTTGTTCTAGGTATAACTACCTCCATTACAGACGCCATTAGGCGGCTTGCCTTCATCAAACATTAACTCAACTAGCGTTTGTCAGGTAAATGAGAGTAATTTGAAAAGTCGCTACGGCCGACAGGGTGCTTAAAAATGTCCTCCGCTTAATATCAGCAGTTTTACAAATTACCCGCCATTTTGTTTGCACGAGTGTTGTACGAATTTTGCATGTTGCTTAATAGTTATATTATGGAATTGTTAATTAGTTTTCTTTTTATGTTTGTAAATGAAATGAAGGGACCACTACATACTACACACAGTAATTTAATTCAAGAACTTTCTTTGGCCGTGCGTACTTTTTTGCTGCGGATCTTCCCATGTCTGAGGGGGTTATGTTACCCTGTCTTAGGTCACCTAACCCCTCGTTTACACCACGATGCAAGTTGTAAACTTGTTGAAGACTTATAGAAGACTAATCAAAATACAATACTTGTTTTATACATGTAGGTACTCTTATCTCAGTTACTTTTTCGATCACGTAGTAAGTATAAGCCAACATGTTGTAAACAAGTATAAAACACATTTGCGTTCACAATGTAGCCTGTGCCTTACTGCAACTTGTCAAATACATGTTTTATTCTATTTTTTATACCAGCGCAGGCAGACAAGTGAGGGGTAATGGTGTAAGGTTTTCCAATAAGGAAATTCCCTCGCACCCCATGTTATGTCCATGGGCCATTTACGGCTTTGAGATAATTAGCTATACGAGGATATTTGATACCCGGTGAAATAGAATAGAGCCTCCCACATTACCTCCCGTGGGGGTTGTAGAAGGCGACTAAGCAGGCCCTTGATTCTACTAAAGCAAAACCACTGTCATACCACAGACACAGCAAAAATGACATAAAATTTTAGACTTTATTTCTATACTCTTAAAGTTCAAAAATAAATGAAAAGAGTTTCATAACACTTTTACGTTCGTTATCCACAAAACCTTTTAATTTTGGATTTTAAAGACATTGCTTTAAAATCTACTTTAAATAACCGCGGTAGCCTAGTGGTATGGGCTGACTGCTGAGACGAGGTCTCGGGTCCGATCCCAGGTCTCACCATGGCACACGCCAATGTTTCATGCTTTTCGAACACTTTTCGATGCTTTTCGAAGTTATGTGTGTATTTATCGCAGGTTTATAAGTGCTCGGTTAGTGGCAATAGGCTCACCACCTATTACATTGGGACCTAAACATAATCGGGCGAAATGTGGGTGCTAGTATCTCTGCCTACCCCTTCGGGGATATAGGCGTGAGTTTATGTTATGTTATGCTTTAAAATCTAAAATAAAATGGATTTTTTACCAGAGTTCGTGGTATGACAGTGGTTTTGCTTGAGCAGAACCGATGCCCAGGGTGTCTATTCGTCCGATAGTAAATAAACACCTCATGACAAAGTGCCCACTTGACGGTAATAGATTCTTCCGCTATTACGTGGGACCAAAAATCCTACTATCTCAGCGCCACCGCGAATATATTATTCATGTGTATGTATGAAATTTAGCTTCAGATACCATCTTAAGTTGTTAACCAACAATAAATTACAAAAGTTAGTCGATTATTTGCTGTTCTCGCGTAGCTAACAGCGACGACGTGCAAATTAGTCGAGCAAATTGAACTGTTGTTGACTTTGTGTTGTAATAACGAGACTAATTCTTGCTACAGACTGCTTATTGCAAGTGTTAACAGTTTTGTCTAATCGTGTTCTTTGTGATAACTCCTGTTCAGATTAACAATATAGAATACCGCGGTTATAATAACTTCGTGTTGTGTTCCCGACGGTGAGTAGGGAAACCAGAGCTCATTGAAAAGTTTTTGTGCTGTCAGTGGGAAGACTAAAGACTTGTCCTGATATTGTGTTCTGCAGTGACGGCACAGAAAATCGCTGTTCTTACAGGGTAGGCAGCACGGGTGTGACTCCTCTGGTGTTGCACACGTTCATAGGTCACGGTAACCACTTTCCATCAGGTGGGCCGTGTGCTTGTCTGCCACCTAAGTTGTATATAAAAAAAATAGGCTGTTCAAAATGATGATGTTATGAATTGGTTTTTCGTTGTGTGATGGTTATCGGTAACCTGTGTGTAGGGTATTGGAAATTTTTAAAAGCCAGTTAAGACAACTTAAGTTACAAAAACAGTAGTATATTTTGAACGCGTTTCAAGTCGTTATAGACCTGAAGTACCTGTGGTATGAATTTCAACTTGGTGCCTCCACGCATTCTTGAAATAAATATTTTAATAGTCGTTTCCGTATTTTTCCATTTGAGGTACGGAACCCGAAAAAAAATTGTATATTTCCAGTTTCTAGTAGTACCTTTTAAGCAAACATATGCTTGTGATAGATAACCTCGCTCATCTGAGGGAACGGCACTCAGGTAGGTACTTGATACTACTGAATATAATGATTGTGTGTGCGCGCGTGTTTGTGAATGTGTGCGAGTGCGTGTGCGTGTGCGTGTGCGTGTGCGTGTGCGTGTGTGTGTGCGTGTGCGTCTGCATGTGCGTGTTCGTGTGCGTGTGAGTGTGCGTGTGTTGTGCGTGTGCGTGCCGAAAAACACAACGGAACTTAAATAAAGATTATTATTTTTTGTTTTAATACATGGTTCCCGTTCTTTACCCCTCTATTCCTGTATGTAAAAATGCGTCTTAAGGATAGAGTTGTAGGTCTTTTTGACGAAGAGTCCTCGTCAAACCCCATTTAGCTTACATATATTGTGTTAGGAGTGGGTTCAGTCCGGTAGCATTCGAACCCGGGACCTCTCGACCAAGGACGATGCCTTTACCAATAAACTAGGTAGTTTGCACAATCCGTCAGTCAAGTTCGTATCAATATTTACCTCACCTCTGTCAACCCCTTCAGCGATAAACAGTCAGATTTAAGTATACACTAACGATGTGATTACCACTAAAAGGTTGGTCAGGGTTACCCCGTTTTAGCTTCATCGTATTAACTCAAATGTGGTAGTCAGGTACAGTAGTTTCGTGTTTAATA
Source organism: Eilema griseolum (assembly GCA_963662185.1). Lineage (NCBI taxonomy): Eukaryota > Metazoa > Arthropoda > Insecta > Lepidoptera > Erebidae > Eilema > Eilema griseolum. The sequence continues at coordinate 5,106,750 of OY759232.1, forward strand.
TTCAACAAGTAATTTAAGTTGTTGTTTGGGCGGTAAAATGCCGCACATATTTAATAACAGTTTGACTTTTAGGCAGCAGTCAAAAGACCACAGCTGTGATGAATAAAATTGCCGTGTGGTTCCCGGCAGAGTAGAATGAGGGCAGCCCCACATCTTCACGTGCGGTGTCGTACAAGGCGACTAAGGGATAGGGCTGTTTAACGTCAGACTTATAAATACAGCCCAGACACAGCCTCAGATGCATGGCTCGAGTCAACAATAGTGCCCGGAATACGGCAATAGGCTCACCCCCTATTACGTGGGATCGAGTACAATTATTAACACGTGCCCTAGCCAGATGGACGGACGACCTGAAAAAGGTGGCTGGGGACAGACTGGATGCGGAAGGCAGAGGATCGGAGAAAATGACGCACATTGGGAGAGGCTTATGTCCAGCAGTGGACTGTGGTGAGGTAATTGATTGATTTATTGAATACAACTATTGGTGAAATGTGGGTGTTAATTCACCTCTGCCTGACCCTCTAGGGATAAAGGTGTGATTGTATGTATTTATGTATAAAATAACCCTGACCCGCGCTCATGGAGGACGGAGGTCTTTCAAGGACTTCCGACACCTGAGTCGCCTTATACATATACTATGAGAAGTATTTTTTAATTTTATGAAAATGGATATACAAAATTACTAAGATAGGACACAACATACTAAATAATTAATCACAAAACGATACACAACAAAAAATACATTAAAAAAAGAACACCAGAAAAAAAACACAAATTCGACAAAAAAAACATTAAAAAAATACAATTTACTGATTTTCATAACAAGAATTATATAAGTTAACTCTGGTAAACTCAACGGTCTAAACTGTAATCGAACTTTGTGAACGCGGCTCCAGTCAGCCTATCAAGCCTTACATGTTACAAACCTAAAACTTGCGGATACTTCACTCGTCTGGTCTAGCCCCCAGTGACTAAGTAATTACGTACAACATTTGGGGCAATAGAAACTTTTCTAATAATCAATTAGGACTAGGGACGGCGGTGGATTACTTTTTATAATCATTTATGTTAATAAATAATGGAGCTACTGCTGGCAAAAGTTTTTTAATAGCTTTGAGGCTTGCCAGCCTCTGTGGTGTGGTGGTCTCGGTGACTACCCAGGAGACATGGGTATGGGCATACCTATGAAATTGCCGAAATTTTCTTACAGATATAGTTCGTTATGCCTGTAATTTAATAGCTATTTCCATTATTTATATTCTGTTTAAAAGTTGATTTCAAGATTTCACAACGCTGTATTAATTATTTTTTATTGGCCGCTTGATAAATTGAATTCGATCTTCAAAAACAGTACTTCCTAAATGCTATCCATTTTGATGATAAATTTCGTGTTACTTTTTTACAGCTGTCACTTTTCAAAAATGTAATAAAAGTATTTGTAAGCTTGATGTTGTCTCATTCATAGAAAGTAAAATCATAAAATTTGGATTTGTAATTCCTAAAAAAATGCAAAAAGTTAGTTCTGAAAATTGGGTTTCCTCCAATTTCTTAAAAAAAAGCGGCAATTTCATATGTAACGATAGGTCGTGTTTGTATGCATGAATATGGGTATTTGCATTGGTCTGGTCGTGCCTTGGACAGCACGTCAAGCCGTTGCTCCCGGTTGCCGTACCAACGTCTATGGCAGTCGTTACGGGTATTTGGACCCTAAGAAGTCTAAATTCGACTAATTTGGACTTTTTAGGTCTCCTACAGTTGTGGAGGTCATATGGCAGTAGTTTCACGGAAAATATCGAGGTTCAACCGCATCTTGAATCTTCCATTTTTTCCTTTGAGGTACGGAAAAATCAAGAAATATTTTATTATACAAAATATGAGAATACACAAGCAGAGCCGAGGGCATTGTCTGTCAATAATATCAGAACATTTTGATAACTGCAATGTGCATTTTTGATAGATTTTGTTTATTTATTTGTCTCGATTATGGCGGGTGTGTGGATTTGTTGTAAAAGGACATACTACTATTAGAAATACGAAAGTGACTCTGTCTGTATGTTAGCTTTTAAGCCTAAACTGTCGAACCAATTTTGATAAAATTTGGTATAGGGGTAAATTAGACCTTGAGTAAAGGACATAGGCTATGTTTTGTCATGATAATTGACATTCACGCGTGTATAATATACACTATACATACATACATCATACATATAATCACGCCTTTATCCCCGGAGGGTTAGGCGGAGGTGAATTAACACCCACATTCCACCAAACATCGAATTCAGACCCAGGTAATAGGGGGTGTGCCTATGGCCGTCTGCCGGGTACCTACTATTGTTGACTCAAGCCATGCATCTGAGGCTGAGTATGGGCTATATAATCTGTCTGGTGTTAAACAGCCCTATACCTTAGTCGCCTTATACGACACCGCATGAGAAGAGATGGGGTAGTCCGAATTCTACTCTGCCGGGAACCACGCGCCTAATAATATACACCAAAGAGCCTCATAGTAAACTTCGATAGAATTTCATCCACCTAAACACCATTCCATTTACGTTATGAGTTAACGTGTTAACCTCCTTATGATACCCGCTAATTAAGGGGATCGTCAACAATCCATTTATGGCGGCATTATATGGGTCTCCGGGACCCTTGCAAATTCCTATATCAAAACTTAAGCGACTATTACTTTACTGTTTAAACTACAACTATTATCTTAACAAAGTGATGATTATAATTCCTTAGAACAACAACGAAACGTAAGCAAATTTGAAACCCAAAGCTAATAGTTTTGAATAGAAAACTTAAGCCTCTATTAGGCAATATTGAAGCGAGGCATGTTGCACAACATTGTTGGTCAACGTTGCAAAATGAAGATTCAAATCAAATGTGTCGCGTTGGCGACAATGCGTGCATTGCGCGACGTAGCCAGGTCTGTTGAGCGTCACGTGTTACGCGTCACAATTGTTGCCTAGTGGTAATGAGGCTTACATTGTATCCCAAAATTCCACTACTAGATCAGCAACAAAACCGACTCTGGGCTCTGAAAGTAAAGTCTTGGATGCAATTGGGAATCAATCAATTAGCCCACCCCAGTCCACTGCTGGACATATGCCTCTCCCAATGCGCGCCATTTTTTCCGATCCTCTGCCTTCCGCATCCAGTCTGTCCCAGGCACCTTTTCAGGTCGTCTGTCCATCTGGCTAGGGGGCGTCCTACCTTCCGTTTACCTTTTCGCGGTCTCTACTCTAGGACTCATTTGCTCCAACGACCATCGGTCTTTCAACAAACGTGGCCAGCCCACTGCCACCTCAGCTTGCTTATTCTGTAAAGGTAATGATAATAAAATATTCAAAACATTACTGTATTGTCATCCCTTAGAAGGGACATATTAAACCCACAGACATATTATTCCACTCTAGCTTACAATCTCCCAGCTATCTACAAAGACCAAACTTCATTAATATAGTTCAAAACTGTAAATTACTTCGTGATGGTTTCGTAATATACAAATTGCTATTTTGATTGCCATAGTTTTGGAACCATTTTCTCGATATTAGACGATTGGCGAAATTAGCCTTAGAACTATTAGATTCAGCTGCTGCGTATATTTATTCGCACAATTGGGCAAGACTCATGGTAAAACATTTTACTCTTGTGTGGTGGTAAAATATATAGGATATATAGCTATAGGAGGTAGGGCACGACGGTATTTCCGCTCAATTGAGCAGTCCGATTGGGGAAGTACCTCCGCCCTACAGAATACCGCGGCCATAAACTTCGTGTTGTTTTCCCAGCGGTGAGTAGAGTAGCCAGAGCTCACTGGAGAATTCGTGCTGTCAGTGGGAAGACTAAAGGCTTGTCTTGCTTTGTCTTCTAACTGACGGCACAGAAACTCTGTGCTTACAGGGTCGGCAGCGCGAGTGTGGCTCTTCTGGTGTTACACACGTCCATAGGCCACGGTAACCACTTTCCATCAAGTGGGCCGTGTGCTTGTCTGCGTGTCACGTAAATGATATAAAAAAAATTGTGACTAACGATCTTGAATCACTAATAGACTTAAAACATACCCTTCTTTCTTATTTTTTTTTAAATAATATTAGAACCGTAATTACTAATATTCCCTCTAACCCCTTCAGCTAAGCTAAATTGCTGGCGTTAGGAGTGGTTTCACATCGATAGTGTTATGGCCAGGAATCGAACCCAGGATCTCTCGATCGTAAGACCGACCTTAACTACTAAGTAATTAGAAGGTGAATAACTCACACTTTTCTTATCACGAATTGGTTTGCTCGGATATATAGTATCCTCATCCTCCGGTAAATTGTCTGGAGTTTCCAAAGTTTGCACCTTGGAACCAGTGTTAGCTTATTTCTTTTGATACCTTTGTTGACTTTTATGAGAGTGACTTAGAGAGTGAGCGTACCCGTATTTGCCTACTACTTACTGTTCATACGAGAGTTCGGTCTTTACCCACCTTTCTTTTCATTTTTCTTGGACTCCCATCTGCCCCTGCAGATGGCAATGCGAGAGTAAAACTTCGATTTTAGCCTAGACATATGCTCGTGTATCTCGAGCCTTATTGATCAATGAAATGAGGCACTGCAGACTCGGTTCTATAATCAATCAGAAGAGTAATCTTGTTTGCGTCATATATAATTCTAGTATGAAATGAGATTGACATGGTCATTCAAATTACTAGTGTAAAACTCACCGGAATGTGTATCATGTTAATTATGTTTGTTGGTCATTCGCATTACTAGTGTAAAACTCACGGGGATGTGTATCATGTTTATTATTTTTGTTGGTCATTCGCATTACTAGTGTAAAACTCACCGGGATGTGTATCATGTTTATTATTTTTGTTGGTCATACTCATTACTAGTGTAAAGCTCACCGGGATGTGTACCATGTTTATTATTTTTGTTGAACAACCGATATTTCCACCCTGTTACAAGTGCCATGATCACGGTGTACAGTACACCCGAAATATCGGTTGCTCAGTATAAATAATAAACATAGTAAATATCCCGATGAGCTTTTTATTAGTAATTATTCTAGTATTTAATTGGTCGAAGAGATTTTCTCGAGATTAAAGGTGAGACGTATGCTACTTCCAGTACAATAAATTTATCCGTAGTAAAACTAACACTTGGTAAGTTGTAGTACGTTTTAAATACTTAGATAGATATAATCACGCCTTTATCCCCGGTGGGTTAGGCAGAGGTTAACACCCACATTTTACCTATCATTGAATTCGGTCCCACGTAATAGGGGGTAGGCCTATTGCGGTCTTCCGGGCACTTAATTGTTGACTCGAGCCATGCATCTGAGGCTGATTCTGGGCTGTATATATCTGTCTGACGTTAAACAGCCCTATCCTTTAGTCGCCTTGTACGACACCGTATGGGAAGAGATTGTCTGGTCCAAATTCTGCTCGATCGGGAACCACGTTTTATTAAAAGATAATTGGTCCCCGGAGTTGTCCTAGGACCGCATTCTCTTCGATTAAACTTTATTGCGTGCCGCATCGATTCAGTTAATCGTTTAAGTCGTAGTGATACCAATGTTAATAATTTTACCCTACATTTTTGTAGCGTTGACTGGGTTGAATCCTCATAATAAGTGGGTGCTGCTGCTGCAGTTGATCATAAGGCAATTTGTACATAGTTATGTCCGTAGGTTTGCCGGACTTGATATAACCACAAAGTAAACTTCCTTTTTAATTTTATTTCTTACTAGCTGACCCCCCCCAGCTTCGCCCGGGGTATATTTTGAAGCTTCATATCCCTTTGAGCACGTAGTTTTAGTCTTCAAAATATGTATGAAAAATTGCCGGATTTGTTAACATTTATTATCAATGCTCCGCTCCCTTAAGTAGTAGCGTGATGATATATAGCCTAAAACCTTCCTCGATAAATGGACTACCCAACACTAAAAGAATCATTCAAATCGGACCAGTAGTTCCAGAGATTAGCGCGTTCAAACAAACAAACAAACTCTGCAGCTTTATAATATTAGTATAGATTCAGAGCCTAGACAATAACGCCGAAATAGTTTCAAAAAGATAAGGGTAAATTTTTATGGGAAATTGGTAGGCGTCTTGATTTACTCATTAAGCATTTAATATACATATAAAGTAGTAGAATGCTGCGTATCCATCGGATTGTGAGAGTACCCAGACTACATAAGCTTTGTGAAGGTAGGTATATGAGTATTCATCGGATTGTGAATGTACCGGGACTGCACAAGCAAGGTATGTAAAAACATCATATTTCTTAAATGTTTGAGAGCTGGTAAGATACACTAGGTTATTTTATTACTGTATGTACTTGCACAATGAGGAATGTAAATCTAGTTTTTTTTTTTTACGTGCGCAAAATCCCTACGGATACTTCCCCACCGGAGCCGGTGGGAGAGGTTATGTCGGACTCGAACCGACTAAAACGCACGCCGCCTGTGGGTCGCTTTGGTTGCCGAAGGTGAGGTTGACAGGCATATCCCTCGCACCCCGGCCGACCCAGGGCCATCTCTCACGATCTGGCCCTCTTCTCGGGAAGGTAATTTAGATGTTAGCGGCTACGATCGAGAGGTCCCGTATTCGAATCCTGGTCATTACACTACCGACGTGAACCCACTCCTAACACAAGCAATTCAGCTTAGCTGGAGGGGTTAGAAGGAATATTAGTAATTTCGATTCTAATATTCTTTACAAAAATAAACAACACCTTAAAATAATGCTATATAGACATACAAGGGGTTCACTTAGGTGGCAGAAAAGCACAGGGCCCACCTGATGGGAAGATGTTACCGTCGCCTATGGACGTGTGCAACACCAGTGGCGTTACGCTCGCGCTGCCGACCATGTGGAAACCTGATGCCCCTCTTGAAGAACCCCATATTGTAGTTGCTTGGGAAAAAAACCGCAGCAGGGATAATTAAAAATTAAAAATTGGCAACACTACAATAACACCTAAGAACCTGAATAGTCACGCGACTTTTTTGTCACACTCGATGTTAAATTTTGATTCGATTGCTTTACAAGGCTTTGCATTACACCTGTTGTTGTGACTAATATACAATTGTTTTGTTTTCATTATTATGTTGCTTATGTATGCGGTGGCGCGTTTTCTGTGGCTAAGCAGCATTAAGGTACGATTTCGTAGCCGACCGCAGACAGCAGTAGAAACAGCGTACAGTGATATAGACTAAAATTTGATTGTATGTGACGAAGGTAGGACACGACGGTATTTCTGTCCAAGCCAAGCACACGGCCCACCTGATGGAAAGTGGTCACCGTGGCCTATGGACGTGTGCAAAACCAAGAGAGTCACACTCACACTGCCAACCCTGCAAGCATTGAGAGTTTCCGTGCCGTTAGTGTAAAAGACAAAGCAGGACAAGCTTTTGGTCTTTCCACTGACAGCACAAAAAATCTCTCCAGTGAGCTCTGGCTACCCTACTCACCGCCGGGAACATAACACGAGTTTATTACTGCCGCGATATTCTGCTCAATTGGAACGGAAATACCGTCATGTCCTACTATCAGTCCCATAATCCGCTAATTTGTCATACATTACTTGTTAAATTTTGATACGGAGAAACGACACCATTTGAAAGCCGCAATGGATTCAAACAATAAACAATATTATCATATTGAAGTCCATTTCACGGTACAGGCATGCGTCTGCTGCTGCGGTCTGCGGTCGGCCACGAATTCATACCTTTATAAGCCAAGCCGTTGACATAGCTCGAACAATAACCGGTCTTTAGGTACCGTTGGCCATATACCGCGCGGCGATTCACGTTGTTGACCCTTGGCTATTCATAATAAGACTTGCCGTAACGAGCTTGCGATTATACATACCGTGTTTATTTGTGAACAGGTGAAAGAAATTTACATTGAATCATCTTTCTTTATGACGTCAGGGTCAGACTTTTTTTATATGATTTTATATGATGATGATTGTAAGCTGAAGGTAATGTCTCAGAAAAGAGGGTCACTATTACTTACATATACCATGTTACAATAGTGATACTCAGCTTGACGGCCTCATAATATGCTTTTTCATGCTCCAATGAAATGACCCGGGACTGTAGAAAGAAAGAAACACGTGAATTGGTAATGAATTCCAGGCCTTAATGGTGCGACAAAGAAAGAGTCTCCGAACCGCTTGGTTCTTGAACGGAAATTCTGCACCGTGTGCGGGTGACATCTAAGCCCTGCACGTGTTGTCTTGTGTAGGAAAGGATTCGCAAATAAGTGATTGTTTGTTGGCCCTGCAGACTTGACCTTAGTACTGACGCTTTTATTTAGCTTAGACGGTTAAGGAGGATATCTATATCGTACTATTTTGTAATTGTAAAGAGGTCGTGTTTGTATATTGGAGATATAGAAAAAAAAAACTTAAAGTTGTTATATTAAAGATATCGAACACGGCTTTTTGGCGCCAACACAAAAAAGAAAGCATCGCGGTACTGTTTTATTTCCCGAAATTGGTGTGAATTAGAGTTTTTATAGATGAAAATTTTTAGACATAAAGTTTTTGACAACGCACACTAGTGCAGGAAAGTGGCATATTACAGTGAATTGTTACTTTCCGTGTTGGTTCCAAATCTCCCTAGGGAGATTGGTTCAGTAGGACCGTGCGGACGGAAGTTAACCAATAATAAGTAGCTTAAGTTATTCTCGAACATTCAATGCTTAAAGTAAACGGCCAGTTATCCCAATTGCCACATATTAATCTTTATAGCTGCTACGCTTCTCGATTACGCGTGTCGAATTTCTAACACGAGCTTTGCTAATACGCAGCAGCGAAATGGGCTATTCGCAAATGTATTGAATCTATAGTGCTGACATAGAGAACACAGAGAATAATATTAGGTCCTCACCTATGAAATTGACGAAATTTTCTTACAGATTCATGAGTTCGTTATTCCTGTAATTTAATAGCTATTTCCATTATTTATATTTTGTTTGAAAGTTGATTTCAAGATTTTACAACTCTGTATTAAATTTTGTTTTTATTGGCCGCTTGATAAATTAAATTCGATCTTCAAAAACAGTAATTCTTAAATGATTATAAATTTCGTATTACTTTTTAACAGCTGTCACTTTTCAAAAATGTAATAAAAGTGTTTGTTAGCTTAATGTTGTCTCGTTCATACGCAAAAAAAGGTCATAAAATTTGGATTTCTTATTCCTAAAAAAAATTCAAAAATGTTAGTACTAAAAATTGAATTTTCTCCAATTTCTTAAAAAAAAAACGGCAATTTCATATGTAACGACCTATCTATACTATATTATAATATTGTAAAGCTGCCGAGTTTGTTTGTTTGTTTGTTTGAACGCGCTAATCTCTGGAACTACTGGTCCGATTTGAATGATTCTTTCAGTGTTGGGTAGTCCATTTATCGAGAAAGGTTTTAGGCTATATATCATTACGCTACTACTTAAGGGAGCGGAGCATTGATAATAAATGTTAACAAATTCGGCAATTTTTCATACATATTTTGAAGACTAAAACATACGGGCTCAAAGGGATATGAAGCTTCAAAATATACCACGGGCGAAGCTGGGGTGGGTCAGCTAGTAAGTAATAAAAAATTTTGGCACTCCGGGCGTGCCGACAGAAGTGTGTAAGAAATAAAAATAATTACTTCACAAAGAAGAGCTCGACGCGCTTAAAGAAGTTTTCGCCAGGAGAATACAGTCTGAGAGTCGGAAACCATCGCCATGATAGAAGAAGAAGAAGACTATAAAGAGGTCATCTGACTTGTCACAATTTGTCAAATAGGTACCTTTTTTATAGCATTAAGGTGGCAAACAAGCAAAGAAGCCCACCGGATGGGAAATGGTTACCGTGGCTTATGGACGGATGTAACACCAGGAGCGTTATACTCCTGCTGCCGAACTTGAAGAAACCTAATACCCTTTAAAAACCATTTAAAAACTACGTCGTTGTATCGCCATCGGATGTGACGTGCCTCATGTCCCGATGATGACACGAGTTTGCACCTTTAGCTTTTGCAGGTTCATCCTCACACATTGCAACCTGAAACCGTACGCACTGTGCGGTATGAAAGAAACTTCATCTCACGTATACCTACTCAAGCTGTGGAATGAACTCCCTGCAGCGGTTTTCCCATGCGCCTACAATATGGGGTTATTCAAAAAGGGCATTAGGAGGTTTCTTAAGGATCGGCAGCGCGAGTGTGACGCCCCTGGTGTTGCACACATCCATAGGCCATGGTTACCGCTTCCCATCAGGTGGGGCGTGTGCTTGTCTACCACGTAAGTGGTATAATAAAAAAGTTTTCTCTTCAAAAACAAATGAGTGAATCGTAGAGAGTATTACAAGATTCACAAGCATTGGCTAGTTTCCAATTCTTACATCTAATAGGTACCAAGTAACATTCACGATCGTCGGCATCTTAAACAACAAACAGCATATTGTTTACATAAATTTAGCAACATGTCCTTCATGCATATTGTGTCAAACGCATTAAATACGAAATTGACTGTCAATTTTGTGAGTAAACTTAATTGGCGAACAATAAATTTTGTTGTTTTGTTAATATATTGAACTTTAGTATAGGTTTCTGCGAGGCCGTTCTGTGCTTTACGCAAGTCCCTTCACTGTTTATAATTCTTTCTTATTTATTCACATTGTTGGTGTATTTTCTCATGACCTTGTCGCCAAGGTGGGTGTGCTACAGTTAATTCAGAAGAATGAGATGTGTTTCTTTTGTAATTACGCACAGTAACTGTTTGAACGCTCTGTGAACCGATATGTGAAGGAGAAAGAATACCATGTATCACTACACCGTAAGTATCGTAAGAGGCGACTAACGGAAAAATATGCAGATGATATCACTGCGAGAGAAAGAAAATTTGAAATAAAACCCTGTACCAACCCGTCTGGCTAGTGTGGAAACAGTAGACCAAAGCCTTCCAACATTGGGAGAGGCCTAGTCCAGCAATGGACTGCGATGGGCTAGTTGTTTGTTTTTTTATATTTAGGTTATATTCCATCTGTATGTTTGTGTATCTAACGTTTCTAAATGGTTTAATTTGTTAACTTACTAGCTGTTGCATGCGAAACCTTTCTTTTAAATCACTCTGTCTATTGCTAAAAACTGCATTCATATCCTTTGAGCAATTTAAAAGATCTAAGTGGACTGATAGTTGAAGCGACTACTATTTTACACCATGTAAAGAATATTAAAGATAAGTAGTATTTCACCAGTATATATATATTTTTTAAATGTGTATATTGTTGCAATTTTAGCTGTTGGTCGCCCAAAAAAATATAAATAAGTAAAAATAATTGCGTTCAAGGCCAACTCAACCTGTTTAGTTTTGGTTTCTTTTTACTGGTGAATTCCAAAACAAAGTTTTTTAATATATAACACGTCAATTAGACTTCACCTTGCCTGATGGTAAGCTAGGCAAAGTCTCAGAAAAGAGGGTCACCATTACTTTCATATACCATGTGACAATGGTGACACTCAGCTTAACGGCTTCATCGTATACTTTGTCACGCCCCGGTTAATGGACCCGGGACTGTAGGAAGAAGGAAACACGTGAGCTGGTAATGAATTCCAGACTTTAATCGTGCTGCAAAGATAAGAGTCACCGACCTCTTGGTTTTTGATCGAATATTCTGCACCGTGTGCGGGTGACATCTAAGTCCTGTACGTGTTGTCCTGTGTAGGAAAGGAGAGAGTGGGACTAATTGAAAGAGCTCACCAGAATATTCACCATGATACAGAAACACTTACCACATTTCAGGTAACAAAGAAGTAATTAACGCAAGTAAAATTCATTTAGTTTTCTATTATTGTAAATTACTATTTTGTATTTATGTTAATTGATGTCCATTGAAGAATTGGAAATCTAATTATCTTAGTAAATAACCGTTGTTTTAAGTGGGTTTTGTTGTTTTGATAGCTTTGTCATTTATTGTGTGAACAAAATCAATGTTTCTTAGAAAACATACCGTAATTTGAAAAGAAATAAAACGAAGTTCTTCATCATCTATCATAAAAAAATATTGAAAACTGATGGCCAAGACGAGTCAAGAAGCAGTGCAGTGCAAATTATAGCATACTTTAAGCACATTTTTATACTTTAAGCCACTTAGGTGGCAGATAAGTACACGGCCCATCAGATGAGAAGTGGTTACCGTGACCAATGGCCTCGGGTGTGCAACACCAGAGGAGTCACACCTGTGCTACCGACCCTGTAAGAATGGAGAACACAATCCGGACAAGCCTTTTAATCTTCCCACTGACAGCACAAAAACCTCTCCAGTGAGCTCTGGCTACCCTACTCACCGCCGGGAACACAACACGAGGTTATTATAGCCGTGGTATTCTGTGTGATCGAGGTACTTCCTCAGTCGGATTGCTCAATTGGGACGGGAATATATTTCCGTAAGAGGAGATATCCCTAAGATTGTTTTATGACTCCACATATCTGCCGCAGCATATTCATCTTCGCGACACTATCGTTTTAGCAACGGCCACGCCTTGTTACTCTATTATAGTGCTAATTAAATGTCAGGTCTCACAGCTGGTGGCCGTTAGCAGTATTAGCTGTGTCAGCATCAACTCAGGCGACAGCGCTAAAACGGCACTGAAATTCTGTGTCGTGTTCCTCTCTTCCGTACTCACATGTCAAAGAAGTTTAATGAATAAAATAGAAGATCTCTCTAGTCAAAGAGATTTTATGTATGCAAAGTAGGCGCTTTGATTCGCTACAGATAATGGAAGTACTGACCTTCTCAAATTAGAATTTGTTAGTAAAAATGGTGAAAGTTGGAAAAGCTGTTGATACTGTGAATAGATCTGATAAAGTGTGCCAATTAGCTTCCATGCTGAATTGGAAACAGTAAAATTGTTAGAACTTGAGTACAATTACGTAGACGAAAACGTATGACTTTCTACAATCTATGGTACATACATAATTACGCCTTCATCCCTGGAGTGTTACGCAGAGGTTTCAACAATAATTTTATTCGGTCCCACGTGATAAAGGGTGAGCGTATTGCCGTATTTCGGGCACTATTGTTGACTCGAGCTATGCATCTGAGGCTGAGTTTGGGCTGTATATATCTGTCTGATGTTAAACAGCCCAACCCCTTAGTCGCCTTGTACGGCACCGCATGGGAAGAGATGGGGTGATCCAAAGTCTACTCTGCCGGAAACCACGCGGCTACGGTACACGTGTATAAGTTCACAACAACATAGTAAAAATTAGCAATTATAAATTCGTAATAAGTATAAGAAAATTTAGGGACAGCAGCGCAAGTATGACGCCTTTGGTGTTGCACACGTCCATAGGCCACGGTAAACACTTTCCGCCATGTCCTTGTCTGCCACCTAAGTGCTATAAAAAACAGATCGTTTCATCTATTTAATTAATGTAAAGGTAATTTAATTGCACTTATATTTATGGGACTTACGTCTCTATTAAAACTAGAAATAATTAGTTAGAACACTCTCATATATCGTTCCAACATAATAGAGAACGTTATTATAAGACGGATAAGTACTTTTAAGCCATGGAGAAAGAATATACCTATTTAAGAAAAATTGCAAACAATAACTTGTCTGCACTGTAAAAAACGGATAACACTTGTGATGACATCGCCTTTCGACTACCACGTTTTCGAATCTATTGCCACATTCTTCATGTAGCTAGTATTAGTTTGATCAATTCTGAGTTCTAGATGTACTTTGTGTATTTGTATACACAAAGTACATTTAGATACCTACAATATCTGCAATAACGGATCATGAACCACCCGCGTTGAAGACCGTGCCCCTGTTATGTGTCTTTCTAATATTTTTGAAGAGGTCGAGCATATAGGATAACCAATAAGTCCGTGAACTGAAGGAGGTCGCCACCGTCCCTTCGATATTGTCAAATCTAAATCGTGGTAAATTGTCTTAGTTTTGCAATAAAACGATCACAAATAAATTTAGTTCCGATTTTAGCCGTCTCACAAAATCTTTTCTTATTTTTTATTTCACAAATTTGTTGGTACTTCTAGCATCTTGGTAAGTCAATATGATGTTGATACATCTTTAGATAGATAGGTAGATAGATAATTCTTTATTGTACACCAACAGATTTACAGTAGGACAAGTAGGTAGCATGTATACAGTTCAATGTACAATGGGCAGCCTTATCGCTGAAGCGATTTCTTCCAGGCAACCTTGGGATTATTTATTGACGGTCATGATACTGAAAATAAACTTTAGTTATAATAGTTGATGAGTTTACACGTCATATTTTCATTGTTCAAAATTCCGTTCCGTCAACCTCCAATATGCACGACAATGAATAATTTAGACTGTATACCTCAACAACCGTGAAATAATTTTCCACGCTACAATAGAATTCTTAATTAATCACCCTTGTTCCATTTGCGGTATAAGCGACATTATGTACATACATAGATTAAGAAGAAATAATTGCAAATTCCACTACATACAATTTGTCACACATACACACACACACACACACACACACACACACACGCACACACACACACACTCATACATACACACACTCACTCACACATACATACACTCACCCACACATACACACACACTCACTCACACATACATACACTCACCCACACATACACACACACACACACACACACACACACACACACTACTTTGTTTTCTGTTGCAATAAACATTATTTATAGACACAGTAAGTGGTATACTAACTCTTCATCTTAGCGTTAATCCCAGTCGCATCCAAAGCATTCACCACGGTAGTCTGGGGACCGCTTCACCAGTCTATGTTTTCCGTGAAGCGACTGCTATCTGCTGGCAATTTTCTAAGCATACAGCGTGGAGCACAGCGCTGCGATAGCCTTGATAGCGATTGTCATTGATCGGACTAGGTGACGTCCCTGGAGACCGACCAATAGCAGTCCATATCAAGGCTGTCGACGTCCACGACCCAAAGATGATATCGAAGAGTTCCAGCTAGACCAGTTGTTGGAGTTGTTTAGGGCTAACGTAACTACTGCCAAAGATATTGGTATGATAACCAGGACTGATGGCATAATGGTCTTTCCGAGGCACGACCAGACCAATGCAAATATCCATATTTATGCGTACAAATATTTGCACTGAGCGGGGATCGAACCCGGCTGCAGCGCAGGAGGAGTTCACTACCGCTACGCCATAAAGGCTCAATAAGTGATAATACGGTACAAGTATATATTACGTGTGGTTCCCAGTTGAGTAGAATTTGGACCACCCCATCTCTTCTCATGCGGTGTCGTACAAGGCGACTACGGGTTAGGGCTGTTCAACATCAGACGGATATATACAGCGGTTAAAGATTAAACTTAAAAATCTTTTTACAGAGTGAGTGAACTAAGGTAGATTTTGGACTAAGGTAACCAGAGCTCACTGGAGAGTTTTTGTACTGTCAGTGGGAATACCAAAAGCATGTCCTGCTTTGTCTTTAACGGCACAGAAGTGTATTTTTAATTCTATGAAAAACCACAATCAAAATAAACTAAGAAACTCTAAAAATATTTGTAGAACATCGTGGCAATTGATTAAAAAGGAGTCGGAAGGTTTAAAAATATCAAATTTTATAAACAAAATACAAGTAGATGGCCACCTTCTCATAGACCCAAAAGCAATAGCACAAGCATTCAACGATCGTTTAATAGACATTAACACCAAACAAAAATCAAGCAATCAAAGCTCAAAAAAAAATGAAGACATACGTAGTATATGCAACAGTATATATCTTAGGCCTTATGACTGTACTGATATTCTGAGAATCATTCAATCGCTCAATAATACAAACTCAGTGGGTTATGATGAGTTCAGCACCAGACTTCTCAAGGACAGTGCTATCGAACTCTCACCCATTCTAACATATTTGATAAACCTATCGTTCACTGAAGGTCATTTTCCAAGTCTCCTTAAGAGATCAATAGTCAAACCCCTATACAAAAAGGGTGACAAGACTGACCTTAATAACTACAGGCCAATAACTCTTATACCCATATTTTCTAAGGTTTTCGAAATAGCTATGCATAAGCGACTATATGATTTTGTCACTCAACATGAAATATTACGAAACGAACAATATGGTTTTCAGAAAGGCAAGTCTACAACACTGGCATGCTTTAATCTCGTAACAAAGATCTGTGAAAGCCTAGACCGTAATATGCAAACCACTGTCATTTTCTTTGATATGAAAAGCGCGTTTGACCTAGTTTCACATAAACGGCTCCTAAATAAATTAGAAAAGTATGGAATTAGGGGCCCTGCCTACGAATGGCTTGATTCATACCTAAGGGACAGAGAGCAATGTGTGGAAATTATGTGTATAGACGATAACAAGGAACTAAAAGCACATAGATCTTCCTACAGGGTAAATAGCTCTGGGGTCCCGCAAGGAAGTATCCTAGGACCGTTGCTGTTCCTGATTTATATCAACGATTTGCCAAGTGTAACGCCCAAGCCTTGTATTCTATACGCTGACGACATTTCTCTCCTCATGACATCTAATTATTCCAATATTGACTATACTAATGACATAAATAATTCAATCGAATCTATAATTCAATGGCTCCATGAAAATAATTTACAGGTTAACATGGCTAAAACACAATATATACAATTTAGTAATTATGGTACAAAACTACAAAATTTGAATATCAAATATTTGACTGATAATTTAACAAAAGTAGATAAAACGACCTTTCTAGGTATAATTATTGACCAGAACCTAAACTGGAAGGCACACATTGAAAAAGTTTGCAATAAAATAAACAAATTTGTTTACGTTCTGGCTAAACTTAGAAAGACCTCAAATCCCGAATCGGTCGCTATGGCCTACCACGGCTACGTTGCCTCAGTTTTAAATTATGGGCTACTGATGTGGGGTAACGCCACAGACGTGAATAGAGTCTTCATAGCCCAAAAAAAGTGTGTCAGAGCTATATGTGGAGCTGCACCGTGGCACTCTTGTAGGCTTCTTTTCACAAAATTGAATCTCCTTACCCTTCCCTGCATGTACATATACGAAGTTGCGAAGTTTGTTAGGCAATATCCTAGCTTCTTTTCGAAGGCACATGGGGTTTATCCGAGGAGCACTAGAAATCAGGATAGAATTGTTTTACCCAGAGTTCCGAATACGGCCCTTTACTTAAAAAACTGTTTTGCGATGTGCGGTCGTATTTATAATGCTTTACCAAAAAGCTTGAAGCAACTGCCAACCTCTAAATTTCTAAGAAAGTTGAAAGCATGGCTCATGGAGAAATGCTTTTATACTATAGAGGAATTGGAAAAGTGTAAAGGCAAACTGTGAATTAATTTAATTTTTCAAATTGACATGCTAATATTTTCTCACAAATTTTTATGACTTGTTTTATGAATTTTATAACATATTCTGACATTCCTATTAATTTCTTATATGTTTGTGACTAAATAATTCAATGGACTTGCATGTGCTGAACTAATTTTACATTATAAATTGTAGTATAAGGGCGTATAATATACATAAACATAATATAAATAAACTATATAAGTTTAATGTTTGCATGCCATAAAATGGTAAATGTGATGCACAAAACTATTGTACCAACACCTGTATAACCACATTTAAGCAAATAAATGAATATGAATATGAATATGAATAAGAAACTCTTGTACTTTACAGAGTTGGCAGCGCGAGTGTGACTCCCTTGGTGTTGCTCACGTCCATAGGCCACGGTAACCACTTTCCATCAGGTGGGCCGTGTGCTTGTCTGCCAATCAAATGGTATAAAAAAAGACGTGTGGCACTCGGGGACTGCCGCGGTAAAGCTATTGCATAGTATTTTTTATGAACTTATGCAATTATAATAAATAATAATATATGTAATTTGAATTTGAATTTGAATCTGAGTCTGAGTCTGAGTCTGAGTCTGAGTCTGAGTCTGAATCTGAATCTGAATTTGAATTTGAATTTAAATTTAAATTTGAAAACTAACAACTTATGCAATTATAATTACTTACGTTAAGCGGAGCTACTTCGGAGCAGCTCGGCTCGATTCGTGCGAGCTCGGAGTTGGGGGTGTTAGGTTTTTTTCGTTACGGAATTTCTGGATTCGGTCCCCACGCTCAAGGCCCGTGATAAAAGCTATGCAATAGCTTAAAAAAGAAAGCTAAAATTGTATGCCACTCTTTGCATTATCTGTGGTTTGACAGTGGTTTTGTTTCAATATAATCAAGGGCTTGTACTATTACGAGCACGTTCTAAATCCAAGATATACGCCCCGAGGTGTGTAGAGACGGGTAAGTACTGTCCTCTTGAATGTAGACCATGTTCAGATCTCGGTCCTAGTTCGTTAAGTGCCGTCATAAGTTGTTGGTAAATACGTCTTTGTAACTAGAGAGCGACAGCTAGGTACTTTGTGCAAAATAATGGCGTGTTTAGTCCCCTTTCATGTAGGAATTGTGTCACTTGCAACGTGAATAACATGTGAAATGGAGAGAAAACTAAGAGAGAACTAAGAGAAGAGAGTTTCTGTTGTTTGGAATATCTTATTATAGTTGGTGGTTGCATGGGATGGTATATTAACGATTTTATTACTCCGCCTATAACCGTTAAGGCCTGGAATTCATTACCAGCTCAAGTCTTTTCTTCCTACAGTACTGGTCCTATAAGCGGGGCTGGTAAAAGCATATAATGCGGCTGTCAAGCTGAGTGTCAAGGTAGGTAGGAAGCCATTGACTTTGCGAAAACGCACGAGATATTACCCAAGATTGATTGTTGATTGTTATCTGAACTTTCTGCGACAAGTTCGTTCTGAGAACTAAGAAACTGTTTCTGTACAATGCAAGGTGATTCCAAGAGCTCATTTCTGCTACAGAGAAATAATTCCACAGTAGAAACGGCGCTTTAGAATTAACTTATAACGCGAAATCGTCGTCTAGGCACACTACTATCCAAGAAATGGGTCAGTTTTAAGAAACTAGAGTTTTCATAGCACTGTGCCTGTTTGTTACCATTTTACTACAGAAAATTTGGCATACAAATAGCATGTAAGTTGATACTTTTTATTTCGGCAAATAGCATATTTCGTAATAAAGACAATACAATACAATAATCTCGTTAATTTGTGCACAATTATACAGATTCACCAGGATTACTTTCTCATATCACTTTTAATATAAAATTTAACGCATGTAGGTCTAATGAGACAAATATATTTTCCCTTCAGATTTACAGGAATAATATTTCCTTCTTTAACCCTTTAACAAGGATGGGCTACTAATATAACGAGGTGGCAGGAGAGAAGGCTAGATATGTTTGATTAACAGATTCACTAAAATTCTGCAAGACATCCTCCATAGCAGTTTGGCCTTAAAGGATATTTAAACACGTTGTTACTATTATAAACTCTATTATAAACTCACGCCTATACCCCCGAAAGGGAAGGCAGAGGTGCTAGCACCCACATTGCGCCTGTTTATATCCCAATGTAATAGGTGGCGAGCCTATTGCCATTAACTGGGCACTTATAAACCTGCGATAACTTCAAAAAGCATCGAAAAGTCATTGGTGTGTGCCATGGTAAAACCTGGGATCGAACCCGAGACCTCATCTCAGCAGTCCAGTTACTATTATAAATTTAGCAAATTAGAACTTTTCCTATTTTTGTTATATTATTTTAATAGTGTGCACACGTAGTTATGTTATAATCCAGATCGAATTTGTATTTCATTATTAATATTTTTAAAAGATTGTAATGTGTTTTGTGCGTTAAAAAAAAATGTATACCATATGGAAATGAATAATATACACAAAACAACATCAATACACACAAAAGTCTCCCTTTATTCGTAACTGATATCTCGTAACCAGTTACAAAAAACGAATTGTTTTTCGCGGTTTGGTAACTAGTTATGAGAGAAGAATTATTATTCTACTTTGGTAACTAAACTCAACCTAAGCAGTTACAAGAGCAGATTTTTCCATTGCTGCCGCGCTGTTAAATAACTAGTTGCATGAAAATAATTATTGTTCCACTTTTGTAGATCAAATAATTTCCATTTTTGTAACCTGAGACAATACTTTTATATAGATAAAAAAGAAAGTAAGAAAAAAAGGAAAAAAAGAAAGTGTTGAATCTTCCTCGCAACCTCAAACGGTACTCACCTGAGCGGAGCCGCGGGCTGCAGCTGGCCTATGATAAAGTACCACCTGATCCATTTATACACATAATTATATCGATGCCTCAACGATGGGGCACTGCCCATCAAGATTATCATCTTCTCTTGAACCATGTTTAACGATATATACTAACCTTAAAACTTTGCCTGCAGTTGAACAAAGAGTTTGTTCACTACCTTAGCATTGTAAAAAAACTATTTAGTCATCCCATTATATTAGCCCGTCATATCAGCTGTCATATTTCAAGATTAAGAGCCCGACATAATAAACTTTTAATTATGTGTTGGCGGACATCTCATTTAGTTAACAAAGTCATGATTGCTTAATGGACAGATGAGAATGGTTGATTTGATTATTGCTATAACAATTTGTAATCACGATGTTTTTGTAACTTACTAGATGCTATTTCAACTTTGTCTTGCGTAAATGTTACTTTAACATTTTAACTTCTTAAATTTATTAGTTAATTATGCAATCAGTCTATCACAATTCACTAAAATTCACTACTGTATATTATTATATCCTTCCGCCATATTGCTTCCAGTCAGTCCTAGATCATTCAGATACTCGTCCTTCTGGAGGGGGGCGTCGCCCGTTCCTTCGTTTGCCGATGTGTGTTCTCTATTCTATGTAAGATTCGCTTGCTCCTACAGCTTATGCAGAGGTGCTTAATACTTATGCATATGAAATAAAGACTGAACCACATGCCGAACAATATAAGTCATAAAATAAATAAATTTCCGTACAATTGAGCAGTCCGACTGGGGTAGTACCTCCAGCCCTATAGAATACCGCGGCCATAATAACCTCGTGTTGTGTTCGGCTGTGAGTAGGCTAACCAGAGCTCACTGGAGAGTTTTTGTGCTGTCCGTGGGAAAACCAAAGGATTGTCTTGCTTTGTCTTCGACACTGACGACACAGAAACTCTGTACTTACAGGGTAGACAACGCGAGTGTAACTCCTCTGGTGTTACATACGTCCATAGGCCACAGTAACCACTTTCCATTAGGTGGGCCGTGAGCTTGTCTGACATAGAGAAAAAAATGTCTCCTAAAAACCATACCAATGGAACAGAACTTTATGAGTTATAAAACGCGAAGTGGAGATAGAAAGAAGGCAGTCCCCGGCAGAGCTGTATTAGCTGCAGCTGTAGTAACTGTAGCCACAGATGCAAAAGGTACACAACGCTGAGATGGTAATTAAATTTGAAAGTAGGTATACAACCCACCGTTTGTCGTACTACGCCAAAGGCTGCATTCCCACGAGTCAGTTAACATAGTTTCTCATTGAAGCCAGGCCCGGGTGTTAATCTTTGATGAGATATAGAGCTGATTATACAACACCGAAGTTAGCTCTACCTATTTGCCTCTAGTGTCACCACAACGAAAGCAGAAAACCGGGCTATTATAAAACCTTCTCATGGGATTGTTACCAAATACCCTTACAACGTAAAACGTCAGTGGTATAAAAGTAATTTTTTATGCAGTTCTCAAAACCGCAGTTCATAATCGTGCTTATCAAACAAACTGTCATGTTATTCCAGCAGAGGATTAACAAAATTGTACGCGCAAATTGTAAATTACACTCGTGGTTAACCAACAAGTGTTAACTATGCTGTAATGACTGTAATTTTATTCTGTAACAGCATATTAAAGTTGAATGAAAAATGGATCCAGTCATAATGGTTTTAAGAGTTAATTCACTGTGGCTGTTGATTGAACTCAAAGAAAGGATATAAAGGTATGAAGTAGGGTATCTATGAATTAATAAAAAAAATATCCGTGGGGATTATTCGCACGTAAAAAAATAAGAAAAATTCAGTTATTTACTTTGACACATCGTCAAAATTTACTTTACTTGTAAATATTTACTTTGACGCTTCGATAAAAGTTAACTTTGACGCCGGTTGACAGGATGACGTCATCCATCGCGTTCGTGAACACATTTATAGAATAAAAGAGATTTACTAATAGAAAAATCCAATAACATTTTGCCCGATCCGGAAATTGAATCCTGGGCCGCATCCTAAAGCGTAAACTTCTCCCACGGGATCAATGAGGTAGTCCAAATCATTTCATTTTGCAATAACTTCGAAAGTATTTGGGATTTCCTTTGAAGTTTGTTTATACATAATGTAGCCAGGTATGACGTTCTGAAATATTTTATTTATTTATGTCGTGATATAGTGAAATATCTGGTCAGAAAATATGCGTCGAGTGGACTCTCGACGTATATTTTTGACCAGATATTTTGTGTTTTGTACACATACAAATATACCCCCAAGGGATGGACAGTACCGATTATTTCGGTTGTAACTGCAAATTTAGCTATTTTTTTGTTGGTTTTATAACATTCCTGCTGTACCTCAGCGTGATTTCAATGAATTCCAGTATATTTCTTTAGATTAAAAATTATATAACAAAATAGGTAATAGGTACAGTGTGTGTATGCGGGTGTACCTATTTTGTTAAATATTTTTGTAATAAAAGTACTCGGATTTCTTTTAAAGGTACACTTAGGTACACTACAGATATCCTGTAAGAAATCAGCAGATTTTTGATCAGTACACCCGCGGTCTGTAGTCGCTACCGTGAAATTCCGAATAAACCAAGTTATGTAAAGAAGGGTTAAGGAACAGACCTCGGCTTGGGGCTGAAATGAAAAGAAACTCGATATAGGTTCGAAAAAAGCTAAGTTAATAATTGAACTTCATTGGGTAGTTACGTGGGACTACGTACCCGTTGGACCTTAAAGTTTGGACCATATCATAAAATATACCCGTGCGGTAGTATTTTTCATCATAGCAAAATTCATGTATGTACCTAATCAACTTTGCAAACTCTGTACACACATAACAACAATACAATATTTACAACGTATAAAGAATATATTGTTATTACAAGACAAAGGTAAGATAATAACTTTTAAACTAATACCATAATAAATAATACCATAGCTCGTTTTTATCGTCTCGCAACACTGTAACAAATGGCAACTGTCCAATATACGCAGTTTTAAAAACAAAACCACGTATGCTATGCACTGGCTTATCGAATCTATAAATTGAATATAAATTGTGATGTGTAAGTGAGCTACCTTCAAAACTGTATGAGATGAAAAAGTAGTCTTTAAGAAGGCGTCATAAGGCTGTGTCCTCGACCGAAGCGGTGGCGGGGTCGGGGTTGACGGTCAGACAATAAGCCCTACGACTATAGACCAGAGTTTCTCAAAGTGGGGTACGCCAATCAATCATAACGTATGGGTCAATGAAGCTGTCCAATTCTCTAAGCATAAAGCGTCGAGCACAGCGCTGCGACAACCTTGATAGATGTTGTCGTTGGTCGTTCTTCAGTGACGTCACACAGTTCGACCAATGACAATTTCTATCAGGGCTGACGCAGCGCTGTGCTTGGTGCTTATAATGACAATTGATGGCCTCTGTGGCGTCGCGTTAGAACGTTACACTGCTACGCAGGAGACGCGGGTTCGATTCCCGCTCAGTGCAAATATTTGTATGCATGAATATGTATATTTGCATTGGTCTGGATGTTTCTATGTATAATATGTATGTATTTACAAAAAAAAAGTATGTTTATCCGCATTCTAGATTCCATAACACAAGCTAGCTAAGCTATACTCACCACGGGTCTAGATAGCGTTATGTAGAATGTTGTGGAATATTTATTTATTCATTACAATTACACAGCAGATCATACGGCAAAATGTTCGAGCACTTTTTAAGTGTTAATTAAAAATAAAACTTAGTCCAGTTAGACTAAAGTGTGATGTGACAAGACTGTAGCTTTGTTTTAATGGATTGAGGTTATTAATACTTAATAAGTCTACATTACGCGGCATAATCCAATGGCGCAATTCAATTGATTTTAATATAGCTGGTTTAGAAATAGCTTTCGAATAGGCATTGAGGCTTTCAATATTCCTCAAGTCTGAACTAGAGGAACATCAGAAGCCTTCACGTGAATTCCATTTGCCGCTTAAAAACAATAGGCTACACTGAGACTTGGTTTTGGCAGGCTATAGACGATATCCAGAAAGATTTTAGATTGAAACTTAGCAAGATTGCAACAGGAATCTACTTCGTTCGGTTACTCTTGCCTCTGTCGCACCATTAAGGCCTGAAATTCATTACCAGCTCACGTGTTTCCTTCTTGCCACAGTCCCGGGTCCTTTAAGCGGGGCGTGAAAAAGCATATGATGAGGCCGTCAAGCTGAGTGTCACCATTGTCACATGGTATGTGTAAGTAATGGTGACCCTCTTTTCTGAGACTTTGCCTTCAGCTTACCATCAAGCAAGGCGAAGTCTAATTGACGTGTTCTATATAAAAAAAAGTCCATTCAACACACGAATAACTAAACGAATAATATTTGTTTTTCTTTTTAATAAATAACAGTTTTATCTTTAGTCAGTTATTTGAAATGATAAGTAGTTTCTAGAGTCTAATAGAGTGCTTACTATAAGTTTGAGAAACATTGTTCTAGAAATCTAGACAATGAATATTTAGAGCTACACCGCAGAACGTATAAGATTTAATCTGTGGGTCTCTTTTCAATAAGGACTAAGTTACTGACAAAATAACAAATAATGCAGGTAGGCATGTAGGCACGGTAGGTAGGGGTAGGCAGAGATTTGACATATTTCAACCAAAATATATATATTATCATAATCACGTTAAGTAAGTTTATTGGCATTTGTTATACTAACTATACAAATCGTCTATAGGTCACGGTAATCACTTTCCATCAGGTGGACCGTGCAGCCGTCTGCCACCTAAGTGGTATAAAAATAGATAGGATAGGGAAGATAGGGATAGGTAAGATGGATCCCACCGTCGGCCCAAGACTGATACATAGCAAGATTTGTATGGCTGCAGGTGTGGTTCAGTGGCACAGTGGTCAGAGCAGTCCCCCTGCAAAGGAAAGATCACGGGTTCGAATCCCGCCTGAACCGATTACATTTTTCCTATCTTACATACATACATATAATCACGCCTTTATCCCTGGAGGGTTAGGCAGAGGTGAATTAACACCCACATTTCACCAATAATTGTATTGGGTCCCCACGTAATAGCGGGTGAGCATATTGCCGTATTCCGGGCACTATTTTTGACTCGAGCCATGCATCTGAGGCTGAGTCTGGGTTGTATATATCTGTCTGATGTTAAACAGCCCTATCCCTTAGTCGCCTTGTACGACACCATCATTGGAAGAGATGGGGTGGGTGGAGGACCACGCTCTCTTTTATTATTTAATTAATTTTCTCAAGCTCTTCGATGTCCTAACCTCACATGCAAGCCAGGGGCACCTGCTGATTGATTGATTGTACGCACGTAAAAAAAAAAACAACTAAAATAAAATGACCCAACCTTTTTATAGTAACACAGTCTCAATTTCCCGAGTTCAGTCGTCAGTCTTCGAGATTATCGCCTTATTTCCACAGTCCATTTGCAGGCCGGCGCGGCCCCGCTCGTTCTGCAACAAGTCTCAGAGATCCCTCGCGTAGATAAGCTAGGCCCTTACTACGAAGTGCGGACGTATTGTGTGAATCACAATAGAATTTGAGTTTCTATTTAGTAACTTGATATCGAAGTAAGGTAGGATTTCTTTCATACCGTATATCCGTCTTACGTTGACGGTGGGGGTCATCTACCGATAATCGTACGAACTATTGAATGAAATTTTAAAGCATTTAGTATGCCAACTATCGGATCCTGGAAGCGAGATCCCCATCGGCGCTATGCCGGTTCTGAAAGGCGGCGCGGGAGCGGGGTCACGATCCCGAGCCCGAAGAAATTCGGGCCGTGAGATCCCGGCTCCACGGGGAAATGGTGGCGGAATGGGAGCTACGACTTGGGCGACCAGGCGCAGGGCGCGCCGTAGTAGCGGCGGTAAGACCCATCATGGGGGAGTGGCTAGAGAGGCCACACGGCAGCCTCTCGTACCGTCTGACGCAGATGATCACCGAGCACGGGTGCTTCGGGAAGTATCTGCGTCGGATGGATAAAGAGCCAACGTCCGAGTGCCATCACTGCGACGCGAGCGAGGACTCAGGGCCGCACACGCTCACCGAGTGTCCGGCGTGGGAGACGCCGAGACGGGAGCTTGTGGCGGCCCTGGGAGTGAGAGTTCTCACGCTCTCCACCTTGCTCGCGCTGCGCGGATGCGTGGGCAACCGGCGCCTCCTTCTGCGAGCAAGTAATGCTCGTGAAGGAGGAGGCGGGGCGGGAGCGGTAGCGAGAGCGACGAAGGATCGCAAGCCAAGCTGCCCGCGTACGAAGGCAACTCGGGTGTCGGAGGTCGATGAACGACCTCCGCCCCCCATGAGCGCCGGCCTGGGGGTGACAGGTGGAGCCGCCTGTCACCCTGGCAGAAGCAGGCCGCGGCGGCGGCGCGTCTGGCGCGCCTCCCCTTTTTCCGGGAACGAGTTGGGGACTCTGTAGTCCCCACACACCCGAGGAGACGGCCAGATCGTGAGAAATGGCCCTGGGTTGGCCGTGGTGCGAGGGATATGCCTGTCAACCTCACCTTCGGCAACCAAAACGACCCACAGGCGGCGTGCGTTTTGGTCCTCTCCCACCGGCTCCGGTGGGGAGGTATCCGTTGGGTTTTTGAGCACGTAAAAAAAAAAGTATGCTAACTATCCAAATCGATTAAGGTATAGAAACAATTAATCCCCCCTGAACCGATTCACTTTTTTTCTATATCTTAATCGCATACTGCATGCTTTAAAATTTCATTCAATTCGATTTGTAGGCATTATCGAGAATGCAAGTTTCGGAAATTAGTACAAATACTAAAATTATAAAAGCGAAAGTTTCTTAAAATGTTTTATAAACATAGATACAGATAATCACGCCTTTATCCCCGGAGGGTTAGGCAGAGGCGAATTAACACGCACCGTTCACCAATTATTGAATTCGTCCCACGTAATATGGAGTTAGTCTATTACCGTCTACCGAGCACTATTGTTGACTCAACCCATGCATCTGAGGCTGAGTCTGGGTTGTATATATCTGTCTGATGTTAAACAGTATGTATTCCTTAGTCACCTTGAACGACCCCGCTTGGTAAGAGATGGGGTGGTCCAAATTCTCTTCTACCGGGAACCACGTGGCTTTTGCTGCCGGGTTTGTTTTTGCGCTCTAATAGCTGTATGGATGTCACTGAAATTTAGCACAGAAAATTAAAATCAATTCATTTGAACAGACTGAAATAATTTAGTCTGGAATAATACATAATCTTTGTCCCGGGTATTGATTCCCAGTGTTACCACCATATTACATCACTGACCTCATAGAAAAAAATAGGTATAGAAAAACAGTAGGCAAAATGTGGGTGTTAATGTCTCTACCTACCCTTCGAGGATTTACAGATAACAATTTATGAAGCAGAAGAAACGAAAGAGGTATACCGAATATCTACCTACCCAAGCACTGTGCATACCCAACGAAGGGTATGCGCAGCATTCAATGCTGAGATGGGGCCCTATTTGGGTTCGCATAGTGTGGAATGTTGCACCCGTAGTTTAATTGTAATGTGCCTACTGGTTTTGATATGATGTACCTGCTAACTGTTGTACTGCCTACCTGTTTGTATTTGGTGGGGTGCCCGCTGTGTGGGGCTTGAATAAAATATTTTCTTTCTTTCTTTCTTTCTCTCAAGTGAGACGACCTAATTTGTATTTGTTAATTACCAAAATTTCACGAATCATATATCGTACATGGTACGCGCGCATCATTCACATCAGCACTTTTCTGTCTCCTTACATCAATTGTACATTTTTACGACAGTACGCATACGACAGCTCATAATAAGCGGTACTCATTAATTGATTTTAGCATAAGTTACGTGATAGTTGATCAATAAACGCATCTCATTTTATCTATCAGTGACTTGTAATTTCAAATCACAAAGTTTTGTGTGCCACATTCAGCAGCGCAGACAAAATATTACCTATAAATACCTAATTTAACTAGCAATATCGATTAATCTAGCTTCGAGAACCAATAGTAAAGGTGCGTCGTGTTCGTCGTAGGTCGTGATTCTAATTCCGCTCGGAGTTCATATAAAAATACCTGCGGAACCGTTTGCTTGATAGGCGCGTCGTGACTAGCTGCCTTATTCTGTTCTAGCTTTCGATTGACGGCCGATCTGGCTGACATTTCTAAAGGAGAGGGATCTACTTTATCTTTTACTAATTATATAGTTTCTGATACCTTGAAGACAATCCCTAAGATCAACTTTCATTGACATCTTGAAATTAAGTTTTCTGACATCATTAATCTTTTCGTTGTTCCCGATTGGCATCCGAGACCTTCTTCTCGGATCCCAAGGTCCGCTACTCTTCCTTTTCTGACCTTCCAACGACGAAGGAATGCCTATACCGGAGCTTTGTCCGTCAATCTTGCAACTGAGGAAGAGTTAACTTCAAAAGTCTTAGTAAGATCACATATTGAGAACTCACTTGTACTTTTCCACAGTATTTTTTATTTGTTCCTCATCCTCCTCAAACCTTTGAGGATGCCGTAAGGTGAAACCGATGAGGTCTGATAACAAATTAAGAATACTGTGGAAAAGCACAAGTGAGTTCTCAATATGTGTAACAACAAATTCCACCAAGTGCCATCAATCAACAGAACCTATAGTCTTAGTAGGATCCCATTCATCTATACCTGACTAAAGTATTTGTCGATTATCGATCGGATTTTTTTATACCACTTAGGTGGCAGACAAGCACATGGCCCTCCTGATGGAAAGCGGTCTCCGTGGCCCATAGACGTTTGCAACACCAGAGGTGCCACACTCGCGCTGCCGACCCTGTAAGCACAGGGTTTTTGTGCCGTCAGTGTAGAAGAAAAAGCAGGACAAGCCTTTAGTCTTCCCACTGACAGCACAAACAAAGCAAAAAAAAAGAAAGCAAAAAGAAATCTATCACAAATGAACCTATAATAAAAAATGTTTATCTATCTCTATGACGTAACATTTCCAATGTATTCTTAACCCAATTGGCAGAGATTGGGAATGTCTGACTTGCGGCAGCTCACGATTCTGTCTGCCTTTAGTTCAGAATAGTGAATGGATTTATATACCTACTAGCTTTACACACATAAGATGTGAATATCCGTTTTTGATACCATAATATATCTCGGAAGTTTTCTGGCTCATCCTGTTAAAATCTATACATAATAATAATAAATAAAAAAAAAGTTTAATATCAAGTTACAGGGACTCATAGTGTGTTAGTACAATAGCTTAAAACTATGTTAGTAAAAACAGGATTAAAATTAAATATTTTAAAGAAGGTACCTACCACAGGCAGATTCATCAAGATGCCGATAAAACATGCAGCTTGATGAACCTACCAATGATTGAACCATTCAACCTCTCAGCATACACCTTCAGGATGCCCCCAACTTCCCCTCACTCTGTGTAACATTGATACCACATTCTTACGCATCATTGGTAGGACACGGCGGTATTTCCGCCCAATTGAGCAGTCCGACTGGGTAAGTACCTCCGCCCTACAGAATACCGCGGCTATAATAACTTCATGTTGTGTTCCCAGCGGTGAGTAGGGTAGCCAGAGCTCACTGGAGAATTTGTGCTGTCAGTGGGAAGACTAAAGGCTTGTCCTGCTTCGTCTTCTACACTGACGGTACAGAAACTCTGTACTTACGGGGTTGGCAGCGCGACTGTGACTCCGCTGGTGTTACAGACGTCCATAGGCCACGGTAACCACTTTCCATCAGGTGGGCCGTGTGCTTGTCTGCCAACTAAGTGGTATAAAAAAAAAGTAATCCGTATGCGCGTCAGCAAACGTTGAAGCCTTAATTATAATATGCCGTGTGTAAAAATTGATGAATTTCTCAAAGGCCACTTGTTTCTCCGTACTGATTGCACGAACTCTTGCTGTTGGACATTTCACGGGCTTTTCACTGTACGAAGTTTCACGCACGCATGTACTATGACAAACGTTTCTGCCAGCACTATCACAGACGAACCCCATTGTGTGTAGTCAGCGATTTCACGAACTTATCCGTGTAAACGAGAGCCGTGAAAAGGCGGGCTTACGCCTCCAAACGCCTCGGTCAGATACCCAGCAATTGTCGAACGGGTTCATTCGTACACTGGTGTGTACATGTCCTAAAATATTCTGTTCTTTTAAACAAAAATACTTTAAATGCCAATTAGTATCGATTAGAAATCAAAGTTTCACCTAGCGCTTGTAAATTTAATACATACTTTCTTTTTCAGGTAAAATTCCTATTTGGATAAGTTTAAAAGGTCTCAGTATTTTGGAAGTGGATCCGAATATATTCGAGCGGATGCTGAGAGTAGGTCGATTCGGGATTAAAATCTATACATAGAAGGTAAGTAATGAAAAAGGTTGCCATTAATGTGTGAGTGAAAAATAATATTGAGATATTTAAAGAGTTTTTATATTGAGTACATACGTTAAAGTAATAAAAATAAAGTATTTTATTCTGTGTTTATTTTTAGTTATTTAAATAATGTAACAATAGTTTGATTCATACATATTGTATCATATAAACATATTTACCAGCTATACATTTATGTTTGTGGCGAATTTTTTTTTTTTTATATAGGACACGCCAACTTGACCTCACCTCGCCTGATGGTAAGCTAAAGGCAAAGTCTCAGGAAAGAGGGTCACCATTACAGACACTAAGTGCTACAATGGTGGCACTCAGCTTGGTGGCCTCATCAGATGCTTTTTCACGCCCCGCTTAAAGGCCCCGGGACTGTAGGAAAAAGGAAACACGTGTGCTGGTAATGAATTCCAGGTCTTGGTGGTGCGGCAAAGAAAAGAGTCTCCGAACCGCTTGGTTCTTGCTCGTATATTCTGCACAGTGTGAGGGTGACATCTAAGGCCTGCACGTGTTGTCCTATGTAGGAAAGGAGATGGTGGGATTAGTTGGAAGAGCTCGTCAGAACACTCACCGTGGTAGAGACGGTAAAATACAGCCAAGGAAGCAATATCTCTACGCATCTGCAAAGGCTCGAGGGTGTTCGTGATCTCAGGGTTCCCAATAATTCGGACCGCGCGTCGCTGCAACCTGTCGAGAGCATCTAGTAGGTATTTCGCGGAGCCATCCCAGAGATGCGAGCAGTATTCCATGCAGGAGCGAATTTGTCCCCCGACGCAAAAACAACGGGGTTTTATAAGTTTGACCTGTCTCTGTGTGTGGGTATGTATGTGTGTGTGTGGGTATCTGTCTGTCTGTGGCATCGTAACTCCTGAACGTATGAACCGATTTGGATTTAGTTTTTTTTTGTTTGAATGGTATATTAGTCGGAAGCGTTCCTAGCTATGTTTGAAAAAAAAAAAAAAAAAAAAAACCGGTCCAAGATAGCCATGGATTGTTCCGATAATAAGACGTAGTGCTCTACCAGTTAGGCTCCCCTGGACCACCCTTCCCATGCGGTGTCGTACAAGGCAACAAAGGGATAGGGCCGTTTAACATCATACAGATATATACAGCCCAGACTCCGCCACAGATGTATGACTCGAATCAAGAATAGTGCCCGTAAAACAGCAATAGGCTCACCTATTACGTGGAACCGAATACAATGATTGGTGAAACGTGGGTTTTTGTTTCACCTCTGCCTAACCTTCCGGGGTTGAAGGCGTGATTATATGTATGTATAATTATTACTTTTTGCAGACACATCAACCGTCCGAGCCGTCAGAAATACATAATGCGTTTCAAACGGTGAAATTACTACTGTAATTAGCATTGCATAAACAATTAAAGTTGTATAATCTGAGAAAAGTGAAAAATACACATTGCATAGCATTGCATTATTCGTACATTGCGTGTTGAAGATAAATTCATCACGCGATCCTGTCTCCTTTGCGTTTAAAATATGAAATTGACAGCAATTAGTGTTTCCTGGTAATCCGAATAAACGTAATCCTAGTAAAACTGACAATACCCTGACCTGAAGACATAAAATTACATAAACTCACGCCTATATCGGGTAGGCAGAGGTGCTAGCACCCACATTTTGAGAGTTTATGTTTAGGTCCTAATGTAATAGATGGCGAGCCTATTGTCATTAATCAGGCACTTATAAACCTGCGATAAATACACACATCACTTCGAAAAGCATCGAAAAGTCATTGGTGTGTGCCATGGTAAAACCTGGGATCGAACCCGAGACCTCGTCTCAGCAGTCCATTACCCATAGGCTACCGCGGTCCTGAAGAAGGCCGTTATTTTCCCTTCAATAAAATCAAATCGTGCTAAATTGTTTTTGTTGTCCAATAAAACATTATTTATGCATTGGGCATACCCATCCTCGTAATCTCGTACTCGCAGGTGATGTGAAACCTTTCAGCCTTAGGAGGGACTTAGCCTCGCTTTGTGTGTTTTATCACCTGAATTTTTTGATACAATGCCCACACCTTCATTCCATCATCGCAGCGCTCACTATAGATAGAAAATTCATTCTCACAAATTGCGACCTGAGATGGTGCGCACTGTGCGGTATGAAAGAAACTTCATCCCACGCACACTCAAGCTGCGGTTTACCCAAGTGCCTACAATATGG
The DNA here is from genome assembly GCA_963662185.1 of Eilema griseolum. Taxonomy (NCBI): domain Eukaryota; kingdom Metazoa; phylum Arthropoda; class Insecta; order Lepidoptera; family Erebidae; genus Eilema; species Eilema griseolum. The sequence continues at coordinate 5,139,556 of OY759232.1, forward strand.
GGTTCTTCAAGAGCGGCATTAGAAGGTTTCTACAGAGTCGACATCGCGAGTGTAACGCCTCTGTCGCACACGTCCATAGACCACGGTAACATTATCTGGTTGGTAAGTGGTTAAATAAAGGCAAACGTAGTTCGTATTTTCACCATTTCACGGACTTCTGTAAGTAGGTACCACAGATTTCTTTAACAAGTACTAGTAACCGAGATTTCTTGCAGTTGACGTCGATGGGGAGGAATTCTTTGACGCTTTGACGCTTTGACCTGCAGGATTGTTTGGGTATATTCAGTTTTTTTTTAAATGCTTTAATTTAGATAACTTCCGTGTATATAAAATATGTAAATATTAATATTGTCAAATTAATGAAATTTAATAAATTGTTAGTAAATCTTATATATAATTTAATAACATTTTACATATACCTAAGTACACACATACATTTAATTTCTTCCTTCTTTTTTTCACATATATTAGACATGTACATTATTCATTCCTCTCGAAATATAATTTATAGATATGTACAGCCAGCTATGGAGCATAGCATTGTTTGACCTTTGCAAAAAGCAACTATTCTCTGCCATGATACTGAAAAAGTTATAATAGTTAATTAGAATATGCTTCACCAGAGAAAGTACGGATAAAAAAACTAACTGCGCTCTTAGGAATAAATTGCATTTTTATTTTTCCGTATAATATCTAACAAGAGAAAACTTAGTTCGTTATAATAAAGAGACGAGAAACTTGAATTCTATTATTTTTCTTGGACATCTAGCTCAGGGCCAGTGCTAGCAGAACTAAAAAATAATCTTACTTAGAAATTGTTGCTCAATAAAGTACGAAGGCTTAGACATGGTATAAAAATAAGTTCTCTATACACCGAGGCTTAGATGAGAAACTTCTGGGACTGGATATCACGCAAACTGCTGTCGAATCGGTAACTTAGAAACTGAAATTACGTATACGGCTTTATTACATCGACAAATTAACCATAAAGCATTTGTGGTACTCTAATTTTGGTTAATGGCGATTCACTGGCACTTTCCGAAGCCGAAGTGCAAAAAACCTTTTTTTTTTCGCGAAATAACACACACACATACATATAATCACGCCCTTGTCCCCGGAAGATGTTAGGCAGAGGTGAATTAACATCCACAATTCACCAATCATTGTATTCGCTCCCACGTAATAGGGGGTGAACCTATTGGCGTATTCCGGGCACAATATTTGACGAGTTATGCATCTGAGGCTGAGTATAGGCTGAATATATCTGTCTGATGTTAAACAGCTCTATCCTTTAGTCGCCTTGTACGACACCGCATGGGAAGAGATGGGGTGGCCCAAATTCTACTTTGCGGGGAACCACACGGCATGAAATAACACTTGAAAAGTGAAACCAAGTATAATAATAGTTAAAATTGTTTCAAATATATACGATATAGAGATAAACGTTATTAGGTTCTAACTTCAGTGACGATGATCCCCTTCCTTCCCCGAACAACATGTGTAAGATTCAGCTGTCGCCATCCCACGGTGCAGCCATTTCTGCCGAACGATAAAAAGCTGGAAAACTTTTATATAATTCCGGATTCTTTAAGCGGGCCGTGAACAAACATTAAGCTCGTCTAGGTAAGGACCGCCATGTTATGGACAGCACAGTTCCACTGTTCATTAGATTAGACTGAACGATACACTGTACCTACGTTCAGCTCTAGGAAGTATATGTTCATAGCGCGTTACTTTGTTGTCTGGTAACACCAAGGCCAACACGTCTATCTTGCAGCAATGTCATCTTGCTGACCGTTGTATGGTCATGTTGTTACTAACACCCATTTTTATCGTATCGGCAACAGTTGTCGGCATCTGATATGTATATAATCACGCATTTATCCCCGAAGGGTTAGGCAGAGGTGAATTAACCCTCACATTTTACCAATCATTAAATTCGATTCCACGTAATTGGGGGTGAGCCTATTGCCGTCTTCCGGACACTATTATTGACTCGAGCCATGCATCTGAGACTGAGTTTCGACTGTCGGATACCGGTAACTTGAACTGACATCGGTGTACAACTACGTTTTTATCTAAAAAAAGTCTTTCTCTCTTCAATATATTAAGGCCTGGAATTCATTAACAACTCACGTGTTCATTGTTCATTCTTCCTACTGACCCGGGTCTTTAAAGCCGGGCATGAAAAAGCATATAATGAGGCCGTCAAGCTGAGTTTCACCATTGTAACACGGTATGTGTTACTAATGTTGACCCTCTTTTCTGAGGATTTGCCTTCAGCTTAACATTAGGCGATGAGACGTCTAATTGAAGTATGTTTAAAAAAAATCACGAAATATTTATTGATATTTTCTTAGTATGAAATCAAGTTAGGAGACAAGTAATAGACTTACTGCACAGCCTTGGAACCTTAGAGCGTTATAACCTCTGAGCATTAGAGTATAATGTCAAATTCGCTGGTAAAGTGACGCAAACGTTAAGGTCGAACCACACTTAGGCTGGTTACACATTGGAATCTGATCCTATCCATCCCCAAGTTAATCTCCATTTCAAGCCGGTAGCAGTGATTGGTAGGCTTTCCTCTCGGATTTTTCTTTTTTTTTTACGTGCGCTATATCCCCACGGATACCCCACCGGAGCCGGTGGAAGAGGTTATGTCGGACTCGAACCGACCACAACGAACGCCGCCTGTGGGTCGTTTTTTTTTTGGTTACCGAAGGTGCGGGTAACAGGCGAAATCAGATGGCAATCGCTTCCAAAAAAGTCATATCAGTCAAACCAAAAAAAGGAGAATTAGTTACGGATCCCGAGTTCCGGGAACCTTTGTTATAAGTGCGGCAATCCTCATAGCTACCAGTCAGCAGGGATGGTTACGACTCCAACCTAAAACAATGGGAACGGGGAAATCAAATTTTCTCTAATTGATGGATGGTTTGGAAAATCGGGTGCTTTAGCGAAACGATTTCTTACTCTTCGAATTTACTCAAATTTGATTTATGTTACCTTATAGACAGATGGGTGACCGATTGCTCAAAGTCACGCCACTTTTAATTTACGGCTCTCGATTGAAAGTAATAACATCTCCCACCGGCTCCGATAGTGGGATTTTTCACACGTAAAAAGGAAGCATCGTATTTCAACCGTTTAATAGTTTTAATAGAATTCACTAGATGTCAGATTTAGTTCGGCTGCTGTAGGGCCAACCGGGTAAAATGGTTACCTAGACTTAGGGGCTGGTGGCTGTGATTGTGGTGCACCTCTGCATTCGATGGACCACCTCCAGTCGTGCCCACTGTGCCCCTACACCTGCACAATTCCTGACCTGAATGAAACGACGGAAAGTGCGGTCAATGTCGACGAATTTTAGAATATTTAGCTTTTTTATTTTTTGCCATTGACACGAACAAGAAGACTGAATGTGACTTCTTAGAAATGACTCCTATCAACACTTTGTTATATTTTTTCTTTACAATACGTAGGTACTTTTGACGAAGCTGCAGCAAATAAAACGGGTTGTTTACAATATTGTACCTGAAACGGTGCGCACTGTGCGGTATGAAAGAAACTTCATCCCACGCACACTCAAGCTGTGGAATGGACTCCCTACTGCGATTTTCCCATGCGCCTACAATATGTGGTTCTTCAAAAGTGGCATTAGAAGGTTTCTTCAGGGTCGGAAGCGCGAGTGTGACACCCGTGGTGTTGCACACGTCCATAGGCCACGGTAACCACTTTTCATCAGGTGGGACGTGTGCTTGTCTGCCACCAAAAGTGACTGGAGCGCGAGGAATATACCTGTCAACTTCACCTTCGCCAGCAAAAAACGACCCACAGGCGTCGTGCGTTTTAGTCGGTTCGAGTCCGACATAGCCTCTCCCACTGACGAATGTAGTGGGGGTATCTGTGGGTATTTTACAATTGTGTTTTCACACCCCGCTTAAGAAAATCGGAATTATCAGAAACGGTGCTTACTTCTGTGCTGGCCTTCTGTATTTTTTTTTTTCTTTTATTCTTTATACCACTTAGTTGGCAGACAAGCACACGGCCCACCTGATGGAAAGTGGTTACCGTGACCTATGGACGTCTGTAACACCAGAGGAGTCACAGTCGCGCTGCCAACCCTGTAAGTACATAGTTTCTGTGCCGTCAGCAGAAGACAAAGCAGGACAAGCCTTTAGTCTTCCCACTGACAGCACAAATTCTCCAGTGAGCTCTGGCTACCCTACTCACCGCTGGGAACACAACACGAAGTTATTATAACCGCGGTATTCTGTAGGGCGGAGGTACTACCCCAGTCGGACTGCTCAATCGGGCGGAAATACCGCCGTGTCCTACCTCCTTAAAGTATGTATTTTGCGGTTCAGCATATAAGTCTTGGCTTTTATTGAATGTTCGACTCCTGCGCGTATCAATTTTAATTTCATACGAATATACGTTCAAAGTGCATACGGCCTTACCAGTAACGTTACGGGCTGTGGGAACTGTTGACTTCATTGTGTGGTATTGTAACAATGCATGCTTATGTCAATGTGTACAGGTAACCTGCTACTGCATTTCAAAGAATAACATGCATTAAACTGTGGTATAACTGTACTGTACTACTGAGATCACAGACTGAGATAGATAACACGATTGAGATAAATAATCATTATTATCTCAGCATTGTTCCCGGTTGCTTCCGAAACTCCGACTTCTTGTTACACATCATGAACATACGAAGGTCAGAATTCCGAATTTCAAGATTTCGTAACTTCGTAACTTTAAATATTCGGAATTTATGTTTTAATAATAGTATCTATCTATACTTATATTATAAAGCTGCAGAGTTTGTTTGTTTGTTTGTTTGAACGCGCTAATCTCTGGAACTACTGGTCCGATTTGAATGATTCTTTCAGTGTCGGGTAGTCCATTTATCGAGGAAGGTTTTAGGCTATGTATCATCACGCTACTACTTAAGGGAGCGGAGCATTGATAATAAATGTTAACAAATCCGGCAATTTTTCATACATATTTTGAAGACTAAAACATACGGGCTCAAAGGGATATGAAGCTTCAAAATATACCCCGGGCGAAGCTGGGGTGGGTCAGCTAGTTTATGATAAATCGACTTCTTGTATTTCGTAATTTTACACGATACGGAATTATTATAATCGGAACTTTGAGATTCGTGAAGTGAATATCGGAATTACATTTTTATCTATTGGTTTGTTATAATTGTTTGGCATAAAAACATTGTTATTAGGTACTTTTTTTTTTTTTTTTTACGTGCGCAAAATCCCCACGGATACCTCCCCACCGGAGCCGGTGGAGGAGGTTATGTCGGACTCGAACCGACTAAAACGCACGCCGCCTGTGGGTCGCTTTGGTTGCCGAAGGTGAGGTTGACAGGCATATCCCGTCACGTCCTTTCACGATCTGGCCCTCTTCTCGGGTGTGGGTGTTATTAGGTACTAAAGTGATAAGTTATTAAACCAATTTTGATATTGTGTTTGAGCATAGTTAAATACAGATTCAGATACATTTTAGTGCTGTTCCTCGTTCCAAATTGCGGCGCAGTGCGTAAGTGCTCCGTGTGAATAAATTTGCACATTAATATATACATAAATAAACATAACACTCAGTAACATGAGCCAAGCGCGGTATTATTACGTTAAACTAATAATTTCAGAAGTTATATTATGTTATTACACGTAAATGAAATAGCATTGCTTTTATTCATTATCTGAATCTCCGTGCTGAATCTGATTAAATAAAAACGAGACGGTGATATCTTGGTCGGATTTAAACCTCGACGGTAAAAGGACGGATTTTACTTGTGGCCGCATGATATTTTGGTGCGGTTTTTTCTGATTGACAGCTGTTGTGATTTAGATAGTTATTAGTTATAATATGTGTTCTGTGCAGGTGTTTGAAGTTCAGATTTATAAAGTTATACATACATACACACATATAATCACGTCTTTACTCCCTGATGGTTAGGCAGAGGTGAATTAACACATTTCACCATCGTTGTTTTCGATCCCACGTAATGACGAAATATAATAGCCTATTGCCGTTTTCCGGGCACTATTGTTGACTCAAGCCATGCATCTGAGGCTGAGTCTGGGCTGTATATATCTGTCAGATGTTAAACAGACTTAGTTGCCTTGTACGACACCGCATGGTAAGAGATGGGAGGGGGGGTTCAAATTCTACTCTGCCCAGAACCACGCGGGTTCCATCCATGTTATTTCCTACTAAAGTAGCAAACAATCTGGGAAACAGCAAACAAATGGTGACCCAAAGGAATGCTTACCATAGTCTATAAACGTTTGCTACTCTAGATGTATCTCTCGCAATTTACCACTAGTACAAGCAAAGAACAGGAAATGAGGTTTTTTGTTACTTTCACAAAACTGTTCAAAATACAGTATACTACTTACTACATAAAGTGGTTTTTCCAAGACCTTCCGATGTAACATTCATTACTCCTGCACCGTTAACAAACTAGAAATATTAGGCACGTGAAACCCATGTAATTGGCTTAATGACTTCTAACAATAACGCACGGAGAATTTTCTAGATTAATACATAAAATATCTGGAGGGCTACCATGAAATATTAGAAACTTCAGGCACGATACGCGAACGAAAGACGTACCATGTAGATACAATGAAGATTGCGTGGATCCGAACCTGCTTGCGGTCTACCCTTTTTTTTTACGTGCGCAAAATCCCCATGGATACCTTCTCACCGGAGCCGGTGGAAGAGGTTATGTCGGACTCGAACCGACTAAAACGCTAGCCGCCTGTGGGTCGTTTTGGTTGCCGAAGGTGAGGTTGACAGGCATATCCCTCGCACATTGCGGTCTACCCTGAGCAATGGAGATGCGCAATTTATCTCAAGGGAGACTACCGCTTATGAAAAATGCTGATCGCGGCGGGATCGGTCATTCGAAGACCCGGAACGGTGTGCGGTTTTAATTGGTTCGAGTCAGACATAACTTACGTCATAATGGCTTAAGGGGTTGGTATCCGAGGGGAATTCCACACGAAAAAAAAGGTACTATGAAGTCACACATATTGAAATGCCTTAAGGCGTAACCAGTCAGGGGTAACAATAAAATTACTGTAGAAAGAGTACAAGTGTATTTCAATATGTGTAACAACAACAACAAATTCCACCAAGTACCATCTACCATACTGGGAGGTAGGACACGTCGGTATTTCCGCCCAATTGAGCAGTCCGACTGGGGAAGTACCTCCGCCCTACAGAATACCCTAATAACTTCGTGTTGTGTTCCCAGTGGTGAGTAGGGTAGCCAAAGCTCACTGGAGAATTTGTGCTGTCAGTGGGAAGACTAAAGGCTTGTCCTGCTTTGTCTTCTACACTGACGGCACAGAAACTCTGTACTTACAGGGTTGGCAGCCCGACTGTGACTCCTCTGGTATTACAAACGTCCATAGGCCACGGTAACTACTTTTCATCAGGTGGGCCGTGTGCTTGTCTGCCACCTAAGTGGTATAAAAAAAAAAAACAACTGTATAAAAACTATGATGTCGCATTAAATTTCTTTCGGTATGGTTTAGGTCGAACGAAGTGTCACGTGTCTTCGGCCCAGATGTTTCACGGGACCGATGTTCCGAAATTTCGGATATTTATTTCATGGTAGGCCTATAAGGTAAGGTCATGGTCAGAAAGGACATCTAGAGGATTAATGGTACCATTGTCAGATTAAACGTAACATGGGTCATTACGGAATTTCTTTATCTTAGGAGAAAATGTCTGAACTTGGGTGGAATGTGCTTTCTTGTGTCAATGTTTTGTTAAGGTTACAAAGTTTTTGTGAAGTGGATTATATTCGGAAGACGCTTAACTATTTTTTGCGTTATATTAGGAGACGATATTCTAACTAATCTTTTGATTGTAAAGGGGAGTTGACGGGTGGAGGATTACAATGCAGAATAGAAATCGTGATGATTAAAGACATTTCTAAATGGTATGAAATTTAGAGGGATGAATACGGAACAACATGTAACAGATTAGGTTAGGTGGCAGATAAGCACACGGCCCACATGATGGATGTCAAGGGTATATCTAACTCGCGCTGCCAACCCAGTAAGCACAGAGAGTATCTGTGCCGTCAGTGTAAAATACAAAGCAGAACAAGCTTTTGGTCTTTCCACTGACAGTACAAAAACTCTCCAGTGAGCTATGGCTACTATACTCACCGCCGGGAACACACCACGAGGTTTTTTTTTTTTTTAATACCACTTAGTTGGCATACAAGCACACGGCCCACCTGATGGAAAGTAGTTACCGTGGCCTATGGACGTCTGTAACACCATAGGAGTCACAGTCGCGCTGCCAACCCTGTAAGTACAGAGTTTCTGCGTCGTCAGTAGAAGACAAATCAGGACAAGCCTTTAGTCTTCCCACTGACGGCACAAATTCTCCAGTGAGCTCTGGCTACCCTACTCACCGCTGGGAACACAACACGAAGTTATTATGACCACGGTAATCTGTAGATCCCCAGTCGGACTGCTCAATTGGACGGAAATACCGTCGTTTCAACTCGTGTCCTACCTTCTCAAAACACATTAGGACACATTAGAAGGTTAAGCTACACTTGCCAGGCCAGATAGAAAGATGTTGCTATGCATATTCAGTTTTTCCCAACTGCCTTGGCTGTCATCTATCCATGTTCATCATCCACCGTTATTCCAGGTTCTTTTTAAATGTTCCGGCAGAGTAGAATTTGGACTACCCCATCTCTTCCCATGCGGTGTCGTTCAAGGCGGCTTAGCGATAGGGCTTTTTAACATCAGACAGATATATACAGCCCAGACTCAGCCTCGGGTGCATGGCTTGAGTCAACAATAGTGCCCGGAAGACGGCAATAGGCTCACCACCTATTACGTGGGACCGAATTTAATGATTGGTGAAATGTGGGTGTTAATTCACCTCTGTCCAACCCTCCGGGGATAAAGGCGTGATTATATGTAAATGTACACATATGTATGTTTTTTATATGGGTTGTTTCAGGCGAAGTTCGGTGGCTCAGCATCAGTGCATTCCTCCTCTAAAAGGAAAAATCTCGGCTTCGAATCCCGCCTGAATTGTCTCAAAATTTTTCCTGTCTTAATCGATTTTAATAGTTAGCATACTAAATGCTTTAAAGTTTTATTCAAAAATATTTAATTTATATTTGATACCATGGCTCCTACCCATATAACTAGCACGGCTGGCTGTGCTGGTGGTGCTGCTGCTTCTGCAGAGGCTCTCAAGCGGCGCAAATACTCCAATCTCATCGGAGATTATGATTTGTGCCGTTTGGAGTCGAGACTTTGTGGTCACGGGGTCCGAGCGCTCGCAACCTCTTCCGTGAGATTGCGAAGCGTATGGTCGACGCTTCTCGTGACCAGAAGGCTGGCCTCTTTTTAGGTCAGAGAATAAGCATTGCCATACAACGTGGCAATGCTGTCAGTCTTATGGGAATGCTACCACAAGAAGCATGCGATGCAGAGGAATTCCACGACGCATTTTAATTGTTCTTAGCTATAAGTTGTTTAATAGTTATTTTAGTTTTATTGTATTTAATATTTATATATTATTTATTGACATGATTGTAAAATTTATAAATAGATAATTTCAACTTGTTTGTTTATTAAACCTTTTATATTTTAATGGTTAATTTTTGCTATTTTAGTTATTTAGTGATTCTAGGCGCAATAGAATTCAATGGACCTCTTCTTTTAGAGTCGTACAAAGTGATTTGGGAATAGGACTGTTCTCCTTCTGACAGTCATTGTCCCTCCTCTGAGAAGTGCCTTAACATTTATAACCTATGAAAAAGTGCCCGGTTAACGGCAATGAGCACTGCGTTTATTAGGTACAAGAGATGGAAAACATGATTTTAATTATTATTTTTCTGCTATAGGAATATTGTTAAGGCACCCCGTAGGCAACCAAATATTTGGTTGCTTACGACATCAGGAAACCTCGTGCGGCTTAAGTTGATTCGAGTCCGATGCATGAATATGAATATTTGCATTGGTCTGAGTGTTTCTATGTATGATATGTATGTATTTACAAAAAAAAGTATCTATGTATCCGCGTTCTAGATTCCATAACTCAAGTTAGTTAAGCTATGCTTACCATGGGTCTAGATAGCGTTGTGTAGAATGTTGAGGAATGGAATATTTGTAATCTCGAACGACCTTCAAACATATTCCAAACAGTCGAAATCATCACACTCAGTGAAAGAGAAAATTATACACTTTCGCTTAAACAAAACGCAGTAAAAAAACTCTAATTACTAATAATAACGCACGGAACAACACCGTCTGTCTGTACATAATGACGTTTTCGCTTATAAACGCATAACTCTCAGTTATCATGGGAACTATTTATTGTCTATGACCAAATGTCACCTTTCGACCCGGACATAATACACCACAGACAAAATATAACCATTGTTAGGCTGGGTGTTCAATTGAGGTGTTTAATGTGTTTTTTTTTTCTTGGTAGTGTAAGTTTAAGTAACAGTTAATATTGTGAAATTGTATGGTAGACCGCGGTAGCCAAGTGGTATGGGTAATGGACTGCTGAGACGAGGTCTCGGGTTCGAGCCCAGGTTTTACCATGGCACACACCAATGACTTTTCGATGCTTTTCGAAGTTATGTGTGTATTTATCGCAGGTTTATAAGTGCCCGGTTAATGGCAATAGGCTCGCCACCTATTACATTAGGACCTAAACATAAACTGGCGAAATGCGGGTGCTAGCACCTCTGTCTACCCCTTCGGGGATATAGGCGTGAGTTTATGTATGTTATGTCAATATTGTGAAATTGATTTTGAAAATTTAGAATATATATAGATTGCCGCCAAATAGATCGACTATGACGCGAAAAATAGAATTAGGTACGTCTCTAAGACTGCCTGCGATCTCTTCGTGTTTGGTTACTTTTGCGACATGCATAAAGAAATGGGGGCTTTTTAAGATTAAGTTCCCCCATGAGCGCAGGCTGGGGGTGACGGGTGGAGCCGCCTGCCACCTTAGCAGAAGCAGGCAGCGAATTCGGCGCGCGACACGCGTTTCCCCGTTTCCGGAGACGTGTTGGGGTTCTGTGGTCCCCACACCCGAGGAGAGGGCCAGATCGAGACAGATAGCCATGGGTCAGCCGGGGTGCGAGGGATATGTCAACCTCATCTTCAGCAACCAGCAGTGGCCCACGTAATGAATACTAATTTAACTAATCCCCTTTTTTTACGTGCGAAAGATCCCCACGGATACCCCCACCACCGGAGCCGGTGGGAGAGGTTATGTCGGACTCGAACCGACTAAAACGCGGCGTCGTGCGTTTTAGTCTGTTCGAGTCCGACATAACCTCTCCCGTTTGTCGATTTTGGTTGCTGAAGGTGAGGTTAACAGGCATATCCCTCGCATCCCGGCTACCCACCATCACTAGGCCTGCGTTCATGGAGGGCGGAGGGCATTCATCGACTCCGACGAGCGAGTTGCCTTTGTACGCGGGCGGCTTGGCTTGGGATCCTTCGTCGCTCCCGCTGCTGCTCCCGCCCCGCCTCCTCCTTCATGAGTATTACTTGCTCGCAGAAGGAGACGATGACCGCCCACGCGTCCGCGCATTGATCCATCGCCAATTTAACTTATCCCTTGTCAAATTTTTCAATCGATAACATCAACAATACTTACATAACTTTGCAACTAATACCATACACTATTTTGTTGGGATAAAAGCTAAAACACCAACTAGTTACAAGTAACTTTGTGATCACTTTGTATCGAGAAAATATTATCCTGTTTGTTTTTGAAGTCGGCCCTCAGGCGAAAGTCTCACCCGTATTCCAGCCTAGTATCTTAGACAAAGTTTGGTTTCATCCTTACGAAACAATTTGTTACGAGAAAATCGACCATTTTGTCCATCTAAGGGTTGTTGGGAATTGCTTCAAGCTATAAGGCTGCCCTTTCTTTGTGAGCAAATTCGAATTTGTGAGATATTGTCAAAAGTTTGGGAGATTACTTGACATTGAAATAAAACTAATTTATAATTACACTTTTTGAAATAGAATAAGGCTCTTGGACACTTTCAGTTATTTTTATCCCCCCGAAATTATTATCAAAGGTTTCCAATCTCCAGTATATACATTTTTAGACCTACTTTATTAATACAAAGTTAGTGGTTGCTTGAAATATCCTGTTTATGCTAGGTTGCATCTAAGACTTTCACTTACTACGGAGCTCGGGGTCCGGTTACACCTTTTCATCATTCTGGATACATACACGGCTTTAAGGCAGTGACTGCCATCTGACATTCCAACACCGACAAGAAAGCCAGAGCCCAGTCCGTCGGTCAGTAAGTGTACTAGTTTGCAGGCGAGGCCCCAAAGATTTTTTCGGGGACACAAAACACTCTTGAACGACCTGCGGTCCGCATTAGTGGGAACCCTGAGGTTCCGAACAACGCAGATGCGTAGAGATGTTGCGTCCTTGGCAGTATTTTACCGTCTGTACCATGGCGAATGTTCTGATGAGCTCTTCCAATTAGTCCCACCCTCCTTTCTATATGCATACGGTTTAGAATATCAAGAACCAAGCAATTCGGAGACTCTTTCCTTTGTCGCACCATTATGGCCTGGAATTCATTACCAGCTAACGTGTTTCGTTCTTCTTATAGTGCTGGGTCCTTTAAGCGGAGCGTGAAGAAGCATATGATGAGGCCGTCAAGCTGAGTGTCACCATTGTAACATGGTATATGTATGTAATGGTGACCCTCTTTTCTGAGACTTTGCCTTCAGCATGATTGACTATAGAAAAAAGTACAGCTATTTGCACTGTCACTGAAATTCATGTTGTATTAATAAACCGCGACACACTTTTGGTTCTAAATATCTTCTTCTCCATCCTGTTAGTCCCTGCCATATCCTGAAGCTTTCACTTTGAAGCAATGTTCATTGTTATGCAGACGATAGCACTTTACATGGGAGTTATCATGGACATCCTGCGGCCAAGCAGTCAGATATCGCAGAGAAAAGGCAGCTTCTTGTCACTGAGCTTGACGGGATCCTGAATCACATTTCTCAATGGGGCTCTGAGAACCTGGTTGAGTTCAATGCCAAGAAGACGCAGGCATGTGCGTTTACAGCAAAAGTATCTTCTTTCCTTCCTCTCCCCACTCTTCAGAGCACGCCACTGCCACTGCAGGACAATCTCAATATCCTAGGTATGGATGTTCGCTGCAACCTGAATAACAAAAACTACATCGAAAGCATCATCAAAACAGCCTCACGAAAACTCGGAGTCCTGAACAGAGTGAGACGATTTTTCACGCCGGAGCAGCGGTGTCTTCTATACAAGACACAAATTCGCTCCTGTGTGGAGTACTGCTCGCATCTCTGGGATGGTTCAGCAAAGTACTTACTAGATGCTCTCGACAGGTTGCAGCGACGTGCGGTCCGCATCATTGGGAATCCCGAGATCACGAACACCCTAGAACCTTTACAGCTGCGTAGAGATGTTGCGTCCATGGCTGTATTTTACCGTCTGTACCATAGGGAGTGTTCTGATGAGCTCTTCCAATTAGTCCCACCCTCCCCTTTCCTACACAGGACAACGCGTGCAGGTCTTAGATGTCATCCGCACACGGTGCAAAACATCCGATCAAGAACCAAGCGGTTCGGAGAATCTTTCCTCTGTCGCACCATTAAGGCCTGGAATTCATTACCAGCTCACGTGTTTCCTTCTTCCTACAGTCCCGGGTCCTTTAAGCGGGGCGTGAAAAAGCATATGATAAGGCCGTCAAGCTGAGTGTCACCATTGTCACAAGGTATGTGTAAGTAATGGTGACCCTCTTTTCTGGGACTTTGCCTTCAGCTTACCATCAGGCAAGGCCAAGTCCAATTGACGTATCCTATATAAAAAAAAAAAAGTCTGGAATCCACTCTTTTCACTCTAATTTGTTCTAAACACCTTTCTAAGTAATATATTATTCATAGCAGTCATTACTTGTAGGGAACACACCACTACTAATTTCTGAAGTGAGTACACGTAGATAACTGCTGCTTGCCCACCATATTTTTTTGAATCAAACAATCAAAGAATCAATTTAATTTATTCAGTTTAGGCACACAAAGAGCATGAACGTCAAAATTTTATAATTAGGTATGTCAAGAAATAATATAAAAATATTAAATAATGTAAAAATAAACCATTGGAGAATGATTCTTTCGCTGGTTCAGTAGATTAGTTCCACTGAGAAGATACCAGCAAGAGACTCTTACCTCAATTATTACGTAACCGCCTCTGATCCCCTCATCCTCCCATCTCTGCCGTGCATCAACCATAGCTGTTCTAACCTTTAGTAAACTATAATTATATTTTTTCGACTACTAGTGAAAGTGGTTTGCTTAATGTCAGCATTCCGTCATTGTAAGTACATTTTCTTGTTCTATAGGTGTAGTGATGGGAATGTTTTCTATGGCGCATGTGTAAACGCATCTTTGTTTAAAAAACTTTGGGATCGTGTTATACAGTATCAAGATCAAATTACGTGGTTTTGAATTTTACTATTTTGTATTGTTTTCGTAAAAATGGTTAATTAGTGGGTTCTGGTGTGAAAAATCTATAGCAACAAGTCAAAGGGGCTCTCTTTCCATTCACATCCGTGATTTAGTTTTCTATACTAATATTATAAAGAGGAAAGATTTGTATTTTTGTATGTAACGAATAAACTCAAAAAGTAGTGGACCGATTTTAATAATTCTTTTTTCATAAGAAAGCTACATTCTTCGTGAGTAAGATAGGCTACTTTTTATCCCGATATTCCCATGGGATCAGGATTCACGCGGGTGAAACCGCAGCGCGGTGCTAGTAATATTATAAAGCTGAAAAGTCTGTTTGTTTGAACGCTCAAATCTTAGGAACTACTAGTTTAAATTGAAAATTATTTTTGTATTGAATGATCCGTTTATCGTCGAAGGTTTAAGGTTATATATCATCACGCTACTACGTAAGGTAGAGGAGCAACGATCATAAATATCAACTAATCCGGCAGATTTCCGTGCATTATTTGAATATTTAAAAGTTACGAACTCAAAGGGATGATATGAGGTATCAAAATGTGCCATGAGCGAAGCCGGGGCACGTCAGCTTGTGTACAATAATGTTAACAGGAATTAGTTTAAAATTTATTATTGGTTCTAAATGAAGAAATTGCGTAAAACGATTAGGCCTCCCTTGTACTGCTCATGTCTTCTTAATTTCTGTATCATGAATATTGTTTGTTTTTATACCACTTGGTTGGCTGACAAGCACACGCCCCTCCTGATGGAAAGTGGTTACCGTGGCCTATGAACGTGTGCAACACCAAGGGAGTTACAATCGCGCTGCCAACCCTGTAAGCACAAGAGTTTCTGTCTCGTCAGTGAAAAAGACAAAGCAGGACAGGCTTTTGGTCTTACCATCAACAGTACAAATAAATAAATAAATGAATAAAAATAAGTTCTTTTTCTCTTAATATCTGATTATTTTGATCATAGGTACTATGTTCCTTTACTATGCACTAAGTCAGAAGTTTCACGTCCGCCTACACCGCTAGTATGTCTCTCAAGGAGTAGGCAGAGTAGTATTGATACCCCTATTATTTTAACAGTGACATACCTATTACCGCCATCCGGACACTTTTATAGCAGGCTTTGTGTTGCGAGTGCTAACCACTTAACATCATGTGGGCCGTATGCATGTTTGTAGCCTAAACAGTATAAATAAACCTACCTGCACTAAACTTTGAGCACGTATTGTCTTAACGCTTAACCTTCGCCATTTGACATCAATAACCGACTCCAAAATTGTTCGTACAAATTACATAATGGCCTACATAACTTGTAATAGTCACCTGTTTTGGCTACAGTACTCAGAATATTAAAGGCATGTACACACTGCACGTGTATTGCGAATATATCAATTATTTTTTACTCATATAATCCTCAAAGTCATTAATTCAACATTTAAAACCAAACAAATGTCACATCCGCGTGGTTTCCGGCAGAGTAGAATTTGGACCACCCCATCTCTTCCCATGCGGTGTCGTACAAGGCGACTAAGGGATAGGGCTGCAGCCTCAGATTCATAGCTCGAGGCAACAATAGTGCCCAGAAAACGGCAATAGGCTCACTGCCTATTACGTGGGACCGAATACAATGATGGTTAAATGTGGGTGTTAATTCACCTCTGCCTAACCCTCCGGGGATAAAGGCGTGATTATATGTATGTATGTACAAATGTTTCATCATTATTTGCAATCATAGATTTTGTCATATCACGTCAAATAACCCGCCCCGTATCGTGCCCGGCGCAAAGGTGCCCATGGCACTTGCAGCGTTGCCTCGCTGAATCGCGATGGCCATCCTTTGCTCCAGAAACGAGTTGGAGCGGCAGTCACCGCCTTGTTCCTGGATACGGCGACCAATATCAGCATTTAAGCCCTTCACTTCCGACCCCAACTGCCCATAGTCTCCACCGTAATGGGCACAAAATAATATTGTGGCTCCATTGCGGCGTATTTCAGTTTTTTCCTGCTCGCCGCGTCCTCAGCCACCAAATATATCTAATTTAATTGAATGAATATATTAATTATATTAACTTTTAAATCACAGTGCAAAGCTTAATAATTCCAGATAAGTTATTGCTGTTTCATTTATAGCCTTAATAGCTGTTATCCGTGGCACCGCCCCCACCTGCAATTTCGAACCTGTTCCCGCAACCCTTAGATATAAGATAAAGTACTTTTCCCTAGTATTGCTACTTATATGTCATAGTGTAGTATATATCTGTATCTATATACAGTAAACAGGCTACTTCTATATGCTGAAGTTACAGCAAGGAACTCTTAGAAAAAGCAAATAAAAAAAATCATCATACCGATGTTGAAGTTACTATTCGGTAAAGTGTTTATTGATGTCATTTGGGATCTTTTTTCTTTGAATATTCAATGTCGCTTGCTACCTATTATATTTCAACCATCTATATATAGATCTGGTAAATGTACGGTAGTGTTATCGTGTGAGAACGTTAGACGTAAAATAACATCTTGAAACCTCCATTCATTCAAGCTAGATCGGATTACGATATAATTTCGCACACAATTACACATCTCACTATGAGTAAACTTATGTAATTACACTAGATTGTCAGGATAGGGTGAAGTCACGTCCCACCCGCTCACTGACTCCAACTAGGCTCCCCGCTGCGCTACTGTTTCCTACTGTACTGATTAGATCCTGTTTTATGTTTTGTACGAAAAAGTACGTAGTGCCGACATCCCTATGCGTGCATGCTTCAGTATAAAGCAATGTACTACTTAACTGAAGTTGGAGAAAGGAGGTGAGTGGCTTGAAACCGGTTTGCAGTTTTACGCTAGTGTGCTTTACGCCTAACAATTTTGATTGCCTGCTATCATTGTTCCAATGGCCTTTAGTACCCATATTTAGGATCGACGCGCGATTAAACTTTATGTCACATTAGTTACCAAGCCAAAAAGCTTTTTATTACGTAGGCGGTAAGGTCTGATATCCAATGTCATGTTAAATGTCATATGATTGCATTGTTAGGTGCGTTCCGGAGATGTTTCCTGTCGGTGTATGATAGGGCTTCACTACGGATAGGTACCTACTAAACTCGCATAGGTTGCTGAAGTACATATTTGTTAGGCTTCTGTATCGATGTCTGGTAGTTTGTTTAACAAACGATGACGTCATCATGTGTTTGTGGGACTTTATGGGTTAAGTGAAGGTTTAAAATAAAAATCTTTGAATAAAAAAGCTGGCTTTAATATTCTAGATGTATGGGCCCAGCGTCACTCGGGTGAAATGATAGAAAAGTAGCTAAGACAGCTTCACTTGAAAGCCTGAGTAAATAGACTAGTTGCTTTAATTCTTTATTCTTTGTCTACATGCGAGTTCTTTCCGACTGTCACTCGGATCAACTTTCCTACTTATCCATTCCACAATTTGGTTGATTTTGGCTTTTCCGAAAGCCACTACCTACTGACCTCCTAACCTTGAGAAAAGTGCGACGGCCTCGTTTGTTGTTTACCAAGTGCACCGACTAACAGTTGAGATTGACTTGAGCAACAAGGATGGCGGTAGATTTTACATAATACATAGTTTTATCTTGTAACTAAAATCTCTTAATAATTTTCAAAGAGAAACAACAAAAATAATTTGCACTTCAAAATTAAACCCATTCTCCCCTTTATTCGTAGAACGACACGTGCAATGCTTTTTTTATCGTTTCCGTTTTCGGGGACGAGTGGGGGACTTTGTAGTCCCCACACACCCGAGGAGAGGGCCAGATCGTGAGAGATGGCCCTGGGTCGGCCGGGGTGCGGGGGATATGCCTGTCAACCTCACCTTCGGCAACCAAAACGACCCACAGGCGGCGTGCGTTTTAGTCAGTTCGAGTCCGACATAACCTCTTCTACCGGCTCCGGTGGAGAGGTACATATCCGTGGGATTTTGCGCACGTAAAAAAAAAGCGGTTTGATGACTCTTTCCTTTGTCGCACCATTAAGGCCTGGAATTCATTACCAGCTCACGTGTTTCCTTCTTCCTATAGCCCCGGGTCCTTTAAGCGAGTGTGAAAAAGCATATGATGAGGCCGTAAAGCTGAGTGTCACCATTGTAATATGGTTATATGTAAGTAATGGTGACCCTCTTTTCTGAGACATTACCTTAACCATCAAGCGAGTAGAAGTCTAATTGACATATTCTGTATATAAAAATAAAATAAAATAAAGATGGCGTGTCTACTGATAATCGCGCTTGTTGTACAGATGATAACATAACTGTTTTGCGTATAAATATTTTAATTTGTAACTTATTTGCTTCACGATATTTTTAGCTAGATTTGACTGATGCGACTTTTATAGAGCGACTGCCGTCTGACTTCCTGAGCTCGAATGGAAAGCCTGCGCCAGAGCGTTTATTAACGTGTGTACCGGTTAGAAAATGAGGTTGAATTGGGCCCCCAAGATCTTGATAGGACTCCCTTACATCCATTTTACAGACAGACACGATATTTTGTGTATTTACATTTTAAAGTACTTGTGTTCAGAGGTCGTTCATTCAAATGAGCAAGTAGTAAGTGGTTAAGTTAACAGACAGATGAACGAAAGAACGAAACATTCACTAAACTTGTTCTAGTTAAAAAAAGTTAACAGAAATCATATTTAAATGAAAAGAAGATAAAAGAATATAAAATTTAAATGAAAAGCTACGAAAACAATGGAATTAGAAATAACTATTTCTTGCATGTTGACAGTGACGTCAGAAGCAAGTTAAATCAAGTTATGTAAATAATGTGCAGATGTTATGTTGAACTTTTCCGCGCAATAGTTGAAGGGAAATTTAACTTGGAATTATGTAGACTTCTAACGTTTACTACTACATTTACTAGTTCTGTTCCAAGTAACATACACACGCCTTTATCCCCGGAGGGTTAGGTAGAGGTGAATTAACACTCACATTTCACCAATCATTAAATACGGTCCCATGTTACCCATGTTAATACATGGGACCGAATGGGCGAATTTAATGACGGATATATGTATAGAAGAATTTGGATGGTTTCGGGGGAAGGTTCTGTGGTTTATTGGTCAGAGTGTTACCTCTGTAAGGCAAAGATCGTGGGTTCGAATCCCGCTTAAACCGATTCTATATCTTAATTGATTTGTACTAAAGTAGTAGCTCTTTTTTTTACGCCGCGTTGGAGTGACCGTAACTACGTCTATATAGAGTCTATATACCTATGCGATTTAATTAAATAATTTTCGTCAACATTTTAATAGTGTCACAGAATTATTTGCGTGCTTGTACCTGCCTGTACTATGACAGCCAGCGGTCCGTGTAACGGGTTGTGTGCTCTCTCTAACGACATCCAACACGCGACATTGTGATATTTTTAACTAATTACTACTCAGCACTGATGTGATTTTGTTATTAACATTTTTTGTTGATTTAAAGGGGCGTGAAGTTATCTTTCATTTTAATATGTTAACCTTCTAAAAACGGTATAAGATGATAAACTCGATAAGAGCTTCATTATCTTAGCAAAAAATACAAAATTGTGATGAGTCCTAAAACGACCTTTAGAGGAGCGAACCTCAACTGTTAGCCAGTATAACTGGTGATTGATGGACGAGGCTATGACGCAGGCTTTCCTCTTGGGGATGTAAGACAACAGTCGCTCCTCCAAAGCTGTTGCACTCTGGGCTTTCAGGCAGCCCTAGCTGCTTCTGGTAACAACAAACAAAAGGAGGTAGGACACGACAAAATTTCCGACCAATTGAGCAGTCCGACTGGGGAAGTACCCCGACCTTCAGAATACCGCGACCATAATAACCTCGTGTTGTTTTCCCGACGGTGAGTAGGATAGCCAGAGCTCACTGGAGAGTTTTTGTACTGTCAGTGGGAAGACCAAAAGCTTTTCCTGCTTTGTCTTCTATACCGACGGCACGAAAACTCTCTGTGCTTACAGGGTCGACAGCGCGAGTGTGACTTCCCACGGTGTCGCACACGTCCATAGGCCATGGTAACTACTTTCCATTAGGTCGGCCGTGCGCTTGTCTGCCACCTAAGTGGTATAAAAAAACATAATAATGATATCATTTCTTCCTGTTCACAATTAAAGAAAAATAGTACCTCGATGTCAGCAGTACCTACTTAGGCCGGAACGTATGTCGAAAATATATACCACTGCCTATTCTTTCAGCGTATAATACACGATACACGATCGTCATTACATATAAATAAAGAGTGAACGATTGATTTCAAAATCAATAAATATTTGTGTAACCCTACAGAATACCGCGGTCAAAATAACCTCGTGTTGTGTTCCCGGCGGTGAGTGGGGTAGCCAGAGCTCACTGGAGAGTTTTTGTACTGTCAGTGGGAAGACCAAAAGCTTGTCCTGCTTGTCTTTTATACTGACAGCACAGAAACTTTTGTGCTTACAGGGTTGGCAGCGTGATTGTGACTCCCTTGGTGTTGCACACGTCCACAGGCCACCGTAATCACTATCCATAAGGTGGGCCGTGTGCTTGTCTTCCAACCAAGTGGTATAAAAAATAAAAAATCTGTAACAGTTTTCATAACGTGGAAATGCGGGCTTCGCTGTTCGCTACGTAAAAATGCTGCTGTTTCCTCTAAAAAAAACATATTCGGTTCTGCCTCTGTTTCAAAGAGAACAAATATTTTTACTTTTCATTATAAAATATTTATCTACCACTAGCATGTTCCAATGTAGGAGCTTTGTTCTTCGAAAATATTTTACTTTCAGATTCCTGTATATTTCCTTATCCGCGCAGCGGGTTATGGAGCGAGCTGTGCTTAGAATTTCTTTAAAGGATAGAATTCGAATCGAGGTCACCTGATAATGAACTAGCTCGCGGAATAAGCAAGCTGCAAGTACAAGCTAGCTCACTGCTGACCACTTCTGTCGAAGGACCGATGGCCGTTGGAGCAAACGAGTCCTAGAGTGGAGATCGCGAAAAGGCAAACGAAAGGTGGGACGCCCCTAGACAAATGGCAGAGACAGACTGGATGCGGAAGGTGGAGGATCACACATTGAGAGATTGTTCAGCATTGTTCAGCAGTGTACTGCCATAGGCTAATTGAGCAGTCCGACTGGGGAAATACCTCCGCCCTATAGAATACCGCGGTTATAATAACTTCGTGTTGTGTTCCCAGCAGTGAGTAGGGTAGCCAGAGCTCACTGGAGAATTTGTGCTGTCAGTGGGAGGACTAAAGCCTTGTCCTGTTTTATCCTCTACACTGACGGCACAGAAACTTAGTGCTTACAGGGTCGGCAGCGCGAGAGTGGGTTCTCTGGTTTTTCACACGTCCATAGGCCACGGTAACCACTTTCCATCAAGTGGGCTGTGCGATTGTCTGCCACCTAAGTGGTATAAAAAAAAATATGGAAAGGAAACATTATGTCAAAGATTTCTGTGTACCGTGTGTAATCTATGAAAACGGTTCAGAACAAAATTTGTCTCAAAGTAAAACACGTAACACAGCTACTTTCCTAAATCAAATTTCCGATAAGTATTATAAAATTTCAAACTCATGTTTTACTCTCTTTACAAATATTACCAGTAAATTTTCTTCTTGCAGATCACAGCGAGGAAAATTTAATTTTGGTAATTCTCGAATATATTTTTATAAAGTCCACATATCGTTATTTTACGACTTAAGGGCAGAAGTGGGTAGGGAAAAAGCTCAGAGGAGGATGAGCCGGTGTCTTTACATTATAAAACTTTAAGAGTTTTTTTTATTTCATTAGGCACATCAACAGATTATGTATATTACATTTCAAACTTAAATGACAGGTTTTGTGGAATTATATATAGTACATAACCCAATTATAGAAATGCACAGCGTCCGTAAGCCTAAGTACATGGCACTATATAAGAAAAAATAACAAACATTATAGTAATGAATTTAAAATTAAGCTAATTTTACATTATCACCCGCATTTTGCATCGAAATATATTTTATCATTTATCTGTTATTTTGATCTTACTTTTACCAAGCCTAACGTTAAAGCAATCGCATATAATTATGCAAAAAAACTGTAATACCTGCTCAGCTACTATCTAAGCATACACTTATTCAGATTATAATGTCAGACTCCGACATACGATTATCGGTCTTTTTGCTGACCGAAAAATTAAAATTCAGCATAAGATCTAGGCCAAACTGACGGGTTAACGAATGTCACTGCCGTTCTACATTTTAATTATTTATCTGTGCATTATATAAACTTTTTTGGTGCCAATTCGGGCCGCCATTTTGTATATCGCAATGAGTTGTATAAGAATTGATTAGGTATTTGTTTACTAACTATCGCGTTCCATTATTTACAATAATGTTAACGGGAAATTAATGCAAAGATGAAGAACCTTCTACATCATGAACTCGAAGATGGTGGGCGTGCACCACTGAACCAGTCAGCCTGTGACCACGGGCCAGCGTAACCTGATCGAAACGTCTGGCAAATCAAAGGTATATGTACCTATACCATGATCGGAGCCCCACCCGCGTTGCTTTGAAACTTTTAATCTTATCTCCGATTGTACTCGACCAAGGGCAAACAAACATACAACAGATTTTAAGTCTGACTAAGAAACTTTATAAAAAAACACATCACAATTCTAGTAGTATAGCGTCCAGACGATTCCAAAAAAACATATTTTGGGGTCCAAAATCATTAGTTTAACAATACCCGTCACCCAATTATTTTTATATCTTCAATGTAATTTACGATATTGTACTAGTAAAGCTATTGTCAATAACATATCGTGATTGTCAATCATATGATTGATTGAGCTCATGTCATACAATTTAGGAGTTTATTGTCAGTGTGGGTTTCTGTGCCATAAAGAGTTAACGATAGCTATTGAACTATAATTATGGGTGACTTGTGACTTAATAGTGTGTATAGTTTATGGCGAACTATCGTTATAATTGATAGCTGGTTATACCATTAAGTTGAGAAATAAACATATGGTAACTCATAACTCATTAATTTATAAGAATATTACACGTCACATAAATACATATCAGCAAATTCTCGAATCTCGTAGGAGATTATGAATTTGTGCCGTTTAGAGTCGAAACCCCAAGTCATGGCGTCCGAGTCCTCTTCCGCAAGATTGTGAAGCGTATGGTCGACGCTTCTCGTGACCAGAAGGCTGGCCTCTTTTTAGGTCAGAGAATAAGCATTGCCATACAACGTGGCAATGCTGACAGTCTTCTGGGAACGCTACCTCAAGAGGCATGCGATGCGGAGGAATTCCACGACGCTTTTTAATTATTTTTAACTATAAGTTAGTATAGTAGTAGTATAATAGTTCTTTTAGTTTTATTATATCTAATTTATAAATATTTAAATTGATAAATAAAAAAATATTT
The DNA here is from genome assembly GCA_963662185.1 of Eilema griseolum. Taxonomy (NCBI): domain Eukaryota; kingdom Metazoa; phylum Arthropoda; class Insecta; order Lepidoptera; family Erebidae; genus Eilema; species Eilema griseolum. The sequence continues at coordinate 5,163,531 of OY759232.1, forward strand.
TGCTTTTAAAAGCAGATGGCTATAGGCTCACCGAAATGTGGGTATTAATTCACCTCTGCCTCACCCTTCGGGGATAAAGGCGTCCCCAGTCGGACTGCTCAATTGGGATGGGACTCCAAGACTATGATCCGACAAAGAAAGACAATATCTACTTAGAAAATAAAAATAAATAACCTGTGAATGTGTATGGGTGTACATACAGTCCTCTGTTGTTTCAACGTTAGAGTGAGATTACAAATTAAATATTTACTCTGAACCAACGTAATCCATCACAATGATAAAAATAGGTTTTTATTTCCCAAGTGTACACAATATTTCAAAGTAAAGCTCGTCTATATGATTGAATAATGGCGGCAATCAGATCTCAAAATGATCATCGTTTACGTCAAAAAAGAATTGAAATCATTTTTATTTAAATATACATTATTATACACAAAAAGATGAGATGTATTGTACAAAGTCGAGCTTAACTCAAAGTTGAGTTCTCTTCCAGCAATCCTCAGTGTGTACAGAGGAATTGCAATTACGTTAGGCAAAGTCTAGTGTATACACATATACATACATATATACATACCTACATACATATAAATACATATTATGAATAGACGCTATACATAATATGGCGCGCGACCGCTTCGCAGGAGGCGCGGGTTCGATCCCCGATCAGTGCAAATATTTGTATGCATGAATATGGGTATTTGCATTGGTCTGGGTGTCTCTATGTATAATATATACGTATTTACAAAAAAAAGTAAAAACAAATAATCTGAAAAGTATTTTCAGAAACGGAATTCCATGATTATTGTAACCATTCCATGATCACAATAAGCATGGAATGGTTTTAAAGCTATATTATACCTGTTATTATCGATTAACGCTGATTTGTGAAAAAAGAGGGTAAGAAGAGGCAATAGAGGCTAATAGAATTGCCCCTCGAGCTCAGAATCACCTGCGTAGAAAACTGCACCTAATGACCACTTACATTGTGTTTAGTATCACCTGTGCTGCTTGTTGAAAGGGTTTAGACCGAGTCTGTCGATACATGGTACTTAATAATGCAAGAACCATTAGCAAATACTGTATATCGATTATGGCCATTACGGATTGGAGTTCAGAACAGATAGATACTCTTTATTGCTCACTAAATAAAGGATTTAAATTGTTTTACTGTAGATTAATGGCTATTGGTGGAACTTGCTACATATTCATACTAATATTATACATGCGAAAGTAGCATGGTGCCATGATGCGGGTCTCTTGTACTCAATGCGGATAAAACTAAATTACTAATAATAAAATCACCATACAATAAAAGCATTCCCCCTACGAGTATAATCACACATAACCACAGTTGCCTGCATGATTCCAATAGCGTATGCAACTCCTCATAGATTTAGTGAATTCACATAAGGATCTGGGATTGGAAATTGATGACAAGTTTAATTGGGGTAAGCATATCGAACACGTGTGTAATAAGTTGAGACAGTTCCTGGCTAATCTAATAATTATTAAAAACCGCATACCATTTAAAACAAAGATTATGTTATATAACTCACTTGCTGAATCATATATTATATACAAAATGGACTCAGTAGCTACGGTCGCACATTCGAAACTTACCTTAATCAAATCTATAAACTCCAGGTGAAAATACTAAAAAACATTGTGTCCAAAAATATTAATGACCAATGCCAAAATGACGAACATAAATTATTTAAACACTGCAATGTACTCCCTGTACAAACGCAATTTAAATTTATTTTATTGAAGGAACAGTTTTTTAATGACGTATTACAAAATAAAATCCAACATTCTGTATACACGAGGGCCGTCGCTCGAAATCAATTGTGGACGGTACGAGCTAATAATATGTACGGCGAACGCACATCTGCATATTTGCGGCCTCGCTTTGTAAACCAACTACCCTCCGAATTAAGGAATAAAATATCACCGACTAATATTAAGTTAAAACTCAAATCCCGCTTTCTGCAGAATGTGTGAAGTTATTGTTGTTGTATTTTGTATAACTGCGTACTACCTACCTTGTCAATTTATATTATTTAAGTAAGACAATAATCAATCCGTTGTTTTAAGTATAACTTATAGTATTAGCACAAACCTTAGTGGTTTATTATTACTACTAAACCGATATTTATGTACGCATTATGTAATTTGTTAAATAAATATTTAAAAAAACTAAATACCGCGGTAGCCTAGTGGTATGGGTAATGAACTGATGAGACGAGGTCTTGAGTTCGATCCCAGGTTTTACCATGGCACACACCAATGAGCTTTCGATGCTTTTCGAAGTTATGTGTGTAAATAGACCTTGGGAAAGGCCCTATGTTTGGTCTCGATAACCAACATCCACGCGGACGGAGCTGCAGGCAACAGCTAGTATTGAATAAAACACTTTGTACTCACAGTATTCTCAAAGATTTGTATTGGCGAAGAATCCCGTGAGGCGAAACCAGTCAGGTTGAAAAATAAAATATAGTGGTAGTAAGTATTCTATATTTTGACCTGAATTGATACCGGTATATTACAAAAACTATTCTCATTTACATATTCGTTTAAATGTACGTTATTTAGCCCCTATTGTTGGAGAAATAACTCATAGACTTTCGTTTGTGAATGCGTCGGCCATCTTGTTTTAAAGAATACCACCATACCGGATAATAAAACAATACTACACACTACAAAACAATTACAAAATTAGCATATAATATAATTTATCGTTTATTATTAATTTGGTGTCATAAATAGTGCTTTGGAATAAAGCATTACACGAAGTAATCTTCAGAGTGCTAACAATAATATATTTGCGGCCATTAAATTTATATTTCTGTAAAACTTGCGGGAAATGAAAGTTAAAAGTCATATGACAGACTAAGGTACGGTTTTGTATCTTCTTTTTATGTACCCCTTTGGTGACAGATAAGCACACGGCCTATCTGATGGGATACGGTTACCGCGACCTATGGACGTATGCAACACGAAGGGCGTCACACTCGCGCTGTCGACTTTGTAAATAAATACATACATATATATAATCACGCCTTTATCCCTGGAGGGTTAGGCAGAGGTGAATTAACACCCAAATTTGACCAATCATTAAATTCGATAGACCCCCAATTACGTGGAACCCCACGTAATATGGGGGGTGAGCCTATTATTGCCGTCTTCCGGGCACTGTTGTTGACTCAAGCCCATGTAGAATCATTTTAATGCCCTTTCAAAAGAACCCCATATCGTAAGTGCTAGGGAAAACTAAAGTAAGGAGATAATTTCACAGCCTAAGCGTGGGCAGAATGAAGTTCCTTTCAGTACAAGATCAAATTCATATTGGATTTTTTTCGAATTTTGCGCAGGCGATTTCGGGAATACGTATAAAACAACGGACTGCTTTAGTTTCATACTTACAAGTATCAAAATAAAGGAATCCTTTGTTTTAAACGTGATACGTGATGTAATACCTAACATAATAATAACAGTTAAAAAAGAAAAACGTTTGGGGACATATTTGGAAATGCAACTCGACAGATTATTTCCCTGTCATCATCATCTTAACGTAGTTCCCGGTTGCATATACGTGTGATTTTATACCACGTCGGGGCGATTTCGGTTTTAAGTTTTCTTGCGCATTAGCTATAAAGTATACAGCTAACGCACAAGAAAAGTCACAGAGTATGAATACTTCGAAATGGAGCGAATTTATCATATTATTTATTCTGTGGTTTTATTTCCACAATGTGTATTCAAACAATTGATGATACCTTTCAGTTTAGACATACATACATATAATCACGCCTTTATCCCTGGAGGGTTAGGCAGAGGTGAATTAACACCCACATTTCACCAATAATTGTGTTCGGTCCCACGTAATAGGGGGTGAGCCTATTGCCGTATTCCGGACACTATTGTTGACTCGAGTCATGCATCTGAAGCTGAGTCTGGGCTGTATATATCTGTCTGATGTTAAACAACCCTATCCCTTAGTCGCCTTGTACGACACCGCATGGGAAGAGATGGGGTGGCCCTAATTCTACTCTGCCGGAAACCACACGGCATTCAGTTTAAAATATCGTTTAAATACTCTCATCTTTTGACAATAACAAGTTCTTTGTATTCCTTTGCAATGTCTACTAAGAAATTTAGACGCGAATCCGTTGAGTGAAGATGGGGAGGAAACTTTTTCACCCATCTATTAATCAGCACTTTCAAAGTTTATTCTATAAGTCATCTGTAAGATCTGACAGTGATGACTTCGAAATAAATATCCTTTATGAAATGTATTGTTTTAGTTTCAAGGTTTGATAAAAGCACCTACTTTAGGGTCCACAGATTACGTGAAGGGAGTTTATGAATTTTCAACCTCGTCCTTGTTATATCTGTGGCATGGACCTGTGACGTCACTACACCTGTGATCATATACACCCAAATATACGCCGAACCTCAATAAGCCGACCACGATAACAAAACTTACATGCGCTTATCACTTGATTGCTTTACTTCCACTATCTTCTCTATTGAAGAAGTTCAAGTTTAAGGAATTGACCTGTTCTATCCAACCACAGCTATAGAAGATTTGATGGAATGCTTGGATTGGAACTTTACGGGAATATCACGCTTTAAAATAAAAGTACCTCCGTCCTACAAAATACCATGGCTATAATAACCTCGTGTTGTGTTCCCGGCGGTGAGTAGGGCAGCCAGAGCTAACTGGAGAGTTTTTGTGTTGTCAGTGGGAAGACCAAAAACTTGTACTATTTTGTCTTTTATTTGCACTTACGGCACAGAAACTCTGTGCTTACAGGGTTGATAGCGCGAGTGTGACTCCCTTGGCTTTGCACACGTCCATAAGCCACGGTAACCACTTTCCATCAAGTGGGCCGTGTGCTTGTCTGCCACTTAAGTGGTATAAAAAAAATACTAATATGCCCTCTAACCCCTCCAGCTAAACTAAATTGCTTGTGTTAGGAGTGGGTTCACGTACTTGCTAAATAATCATTGTTATCATACTCCTAGGGTTTGCCCGGTTGCATCTAAATTTTAAATTAGAATTCGAATCGAATCAAAGTCAACGTCATAAATCATTTATTCTGTATAGACCATTATATCGGCACTTACAAAACGTCAACAATAAAAGGAATATGAATATCAGTTTAGTAAATGGACCACCGGTACGAAACGCGGCCCCGACCTGAGAAGACTCCGGCAAGAAACTCAGCGTGCATTTCCTTTTTTGGTTTATTTACAAACATACACTTAGTCTACTTAATATAAATACAAATACAGCTCATTTCCAAGCTTGTTTATCATCCAAGTATTCTTGGATTTTATAATAGCCTTTCTGGCACAATTTACTTATAACAATATTTTTAAATTTATACACAGGTAAATCCCTAATTTCATTAGAGAGCTCTAGAAATCACTATAGAACAGCGGTTGGCAATATGTGTTTAAATCTACCAAATGTTTCAAAGATTATGCTCAAATCTATCACTGATACCCGCATAATGCAAAATATTAGTACTCCTTCAATCTAGATGTAATTAATAGCAACTTTCATCATCTACCTGCTCGTTCTTTTTTTGTCTTCTATACATTCTCCAGTCTCATTCTTATTCCTCAGTTACTATTACTCAGTTATTATTATTCCTCAGTCACTCCCTTATTATTACTAAAATACAAGACTATAAACAGAAAATTTCTCCTTGCCCTTAAAAGATGAAAATACTCGCCACACGCTCCGTCAATACGTAACATCGCCTTCTTATCTAGTCTACCAAACTGGTCTAGATCGGATAGAAAGTTAAGAGACAAAACAATGGACTGTATAAACCAGCACTTTCACTCGCTCTGAAACAATGCGTTTAGTGTAAATGCGACAAGATGAACGCTTGTTAGCTCATCATGTAACTAAAGTGCTTGTCGGTCTGATTTATTTTTAGTTTATTGTACGAATTATTTAACTAGAGCGTTAACACAAACTCCCTGCTGTTATAAGAATTTCTCTGTGGAAAGAGAAACTCCCGCCACTTTTTGATTTCCTACCTCCCCAGGAAAAATTACCTCCAGGAGACGACCTCCTATGGCGGATATGGAGGTCTCTCAATCGTCTACGCACAGTCTCGGTCGGTCGAGACAAAATCTATGCAGGTGGGGAATGCAAGACCCCGGCTTAACTGCATGTGACTGCGGTGCCCCGCGTAGTCCATGGCGCACTTGGTCTCGTGCCCCTTGTGTCCTACCTCCTGCACTAAACACAACTTGAATAAAGCCACTGATATCGCGGTTGAGATAGCACAATTTTATTCGGGAACAATTTAGCACCAACAGTGAATCATTGACACGAGAAGAAGAAGACTAGAGCATTTCAGTTTTGGATTGGAGGTATTACCGATTTATCGAGTGCTGGCCAGGGGTTGAAGGGTGGAGCCACCTATCACCCTAGGAGGAGCAGGCCGCCGCGATGCGCTTCACGCGCCTTATGCGCGGGGACTAGTTGGGAACTCTGTGGTCCCTACACCTGAAGAGGGCTAATTTGAAAGAGATGGCTCTAAGTAGACCGGGGTGCGAGGGATATGCCTCCGGCAAATTCAACTCCACAGTCGGAGTATCATTAGGGAATTTTCGCATAATAAAAAAAGGCATTGCCGAATTATTTTCAAATTCACTTCTCTCAGGCTTTACTTATTGCCTTGGAAATTTGGCAGATCTTGAAGTTCGTAAACTGAATGAATGAATCAATAAAAAAAAATAAGTTCATGAATAAAGTTGATGTTGATGATTTTTTTTTAACTTATGGCGGTTAAACAAGGCCTCAAATTTACAACCCTGAAAGGAGTCTAGAGTTAATGCATCGGCATATTGGAGGATCAGTTCAACCCTAGAAATTAAAGTACTAGAACGATTACTTACAGATGATTAATTACGTTGGAGCAAACGAGTCCTAGAGTGGAGACCGCGAGAAGGTAAACGAAAGGTAGGACGCCCCCTAACCAGATGGACGGACGACCTGAAAAAGGTGGCTGGGACAGACTGGATGCGGAAGGCGGAGGATCGGAGAAAATGGCGCACATTGGGAGAGGTCTATGTCCAGCAGTGGACTGCGGTGGGCTGATTGATAGATTGATTGATTAATTACGATTACTAATAATTAGAGAAATGTTAGACACATGTTGGTAACCACAGTTAGGTTAGGTACTGATTCCCAATTCTTACATATCCAAATTCAACTTCAATAGGCATTAGCATACTTTATGTTTGTAATGTTAATGGGGACGTATTGTTAAATCACCAAACTGACAAAAAAGGACACATAATAGCACTTTTCCACAGACAAGTATATCCCTAACGATCTAAAGGGTAACACTATCCCAGTCGACCAAACATCTTATTTAGAAAAATCTTTATGTTTACCAATACATAACGATTTGGGAGACAGGCTGGAATAATACTCTTACAAAATGTACACTATGAACTAGGACCCACTTTGACCGATTTTGCTACCTCTCAAAGGTCTGTTATAAAATGCTCTACGCAACAGATTTTTAAGATTTATTCGAATATGATAAGCGACTGACAATTCAATGGTCTCTTTGATCGTGTTTCCTTCTTCCTACAGTCCTGGGGCCTTTAGCGGGGCGTGAAAAAACATCTGATGAGGCCGCCAAGCTGAGTGCCACCATTGTAGCACTCAGTGTCTGTAATGGTGACCCTCTTTGCTGAGACTTTGCCTTTAGCTTACCATCAGGCGAGGTGAGGTGAAGTTGGCGTGTCCTATTAAAAAAAAAAAATTGCGAGATAAGTACACCCTATAGCGACTTAGAATGGCATCCCTATGAATATAAGTATAACTCCATGGTGGAAAAGATGAAAAATAAATTTACTAGGTATCTTTACTTCAAACAATTTGGGGTATATCCGTTCTACCCACTTACGTTACGTTAAAAACTGGAGATAAGACGAAGCTTGGCTTAGGCTAAGAACGTATTCCTGGTCTTTCGCGGCAAACTGACTGAAGGAAAGCTGTGGCTGACTTTGAGGTTCCGGTACCCCGTACTAACTTATTGAAGCATGCTCCTTACGTTAGAGCCCTGAATATTTTAAACAGCATAGCACAGAGAGTGGATATATCTTTTGTTGTTCATTTGCGGAATTTTAGCTGGTGGCACTCCAATGTTTGGAGTTGCGAAACTATTAATGTTACTGTAAGTTAATAAATTTACAGGTATTATAAGGAATAATTATGTACTACATTTTTGTCTTGGATACAATATGTTTTTTTTTAATACCACCTAGGTGGCAGACAAAGACACGGGCCACCTGGCGGAAATAAATAATTAATAAATATTCCACGAAAACCAAGAGAGCCACACTCCTGCTGCCTGAGATTGAGAGTTTCTGTATCGTCATTGTGAAAGACAAAGCAGGACAAGCTTTTGGTCTTCTCACTGACAGCACAAATTCTCCAGTGAGCTCTGACTACCCTTCTCACTGCTGGGAACACAACACGAGGTTATTATGGCCGCGGTATTTTGTAGGGCGGAGGTATTTACCAGTCGGACTACTCAATTAGACGGAAATACCGTCGTGACCTACCTTACTGTATGATTATATTGTTACGACAGCCGTCGATATCTCGAAAACTAATAATCGAATCTTCAAGAAATAAAAACGCATTGTTAGTAACGAGGTACTCTACCGAATGGCATAGAAAAATCTAGAATCGTCAACAGAAAGTCACAACCTACCTACGAGTACCTACACACTCTTTTTGAATAAAAACAAACAATAGGTAAATATCGAGAAATTACTCGAAGGTCAGCGACGGCGGCAAGATCAAAAGAATAGGTTTTTATCGCTCGTGAACTTTCTAGATTATTCGATCCTCCTAATTGAGAGGTATAAAAACATGCTCGCATAGCAACACAATTCATTCTGTCTTTGAGACCGAAAGCGAACACAGCGAACTTAAGCGACTGAAGAAGATTCTACCTGCGACCTGAGCAACGACTGTGGACTACTGTGAACTACTGAGCGACTGGAACTGTTGAAGAGTACTGTGTGTACTAGTGATCTAATTGTCTAGTTTGTGGTGAGCTAATAAATCTCTTCGTTGAGTAAACGGCATTAAATTGTACCCCGTGCACGTAACAATATTAAATAAATAAATGTTTTCATCCCTGTGCTAGCAGACTAGTTTCTAGATTCTGCGCTGCAGCAAACAGCAGCAAGTTTTAGTTTTGAACAGCTTACAGCTTCACTGCTTACCTATGTATGAGAACTAAACCGTAGCGTTAAAGCCACATATTCAAGGCAAAGTCTTGTTTATAAACACAGTTGCGTCGACTTGTTGCCGAGTTGCTATCAACGAACGTTATGTCGGTTATAAAATGTTACGTGGACGACGGAAGTACAAGTCAGTGATTAAAACACTGTTTCGAGCAACAATGTTGGTTAACTGTTGTTTTAGAAAAGTTTTACACAGATTTTTTTAAATCAGATCTAGGTGCCACTCTGGCGGATGCCCTAGGCGAACTACTCAAGACTATAAATATTAGATTCGATTTTAATTTATTATACAACTACCTTTTTTATACAACTTGGTGGGCACATGGACCACCTGATGGTAAGTGTTTCCCGTGACCTATCAACGTAGCATCACCAGGGGAGTCACACCCGTGCTACCGACCGCGACCCTATAAGAACAGAGAGTTTCTGTGCCGTCAGTGCAGAAGAAACGATCAGGACAAGTGTTTAGTCTTCCCACTGACAGCACAAAAACTCTCCAGTGAGCTCTGGTTACCCTAATCACCGCCGGGAACACAACACGAGGTTATTATAGCCGTGGTATTATGTGAGACTCCTCAATTAGGATGGGTATACCGTTGTGTCCTACCTCCTGCAAATATTTGTAAAAAAAAAGTTGTGAGTTCAATCCTCAGTCTACAGTATACCACTTGACTTGCTTGACATAAGCAACTTGACTTATTTGGCTAATGATGATACGAGTAATGTATCTCCATATACTGGTCAGTGCTTTGTACTAGTCTTGAAAAAAAAAATCGATTATATGCACAATAATATGTGTTCACGCCTCAGTATCAAAATAATCGGGATATTTACCATGTTGCATTGTTTTGAGTATCCGATATTTCGGCGCTGTTGCAATCGCCATGATCACGGAGAAATTCGAAAGAACTCAAAAGAGGGTAGATCGATATAAACAGCAGTAAAGGCTAAAAAAATTATGAATAAATAAATAAGCCTTTACTGCTGTTAATATTACAGTTCAGTTCACAAGTTATTAAATAAGTTGACAATCGGTTTTACAATATGTCAAGAAATATAAAAATAATATAAAAATATTAAATAATTCAAAAATAAACCATAGGAAAATGGTGCGGTAGGTTAGTTCTTGAAACTCAGAGAACTATATTAGAACTTTTTTTTTTTAAACTACTTTTGGTTTTCCTTTTATAAATCAACAGCTTGTCCTTCGACAAAGGCCTCCTCTAAAGACTTCCATCTATCTCTATCCTTCGCTATCCTCATCCACTCTGGACCGGCAACTCTTTTAATGTCGTCTTCCCAGCGTTTCTTTTGTCGCCCTTTGCTTCTTTTGCCGTCCCTTGCATACCACTCTGATATTATTCTTGTCCATTTCTCTTTCTGCTCTCTTAAAATGTATCCTGCCAACACATATATTTTTCGCGTCTTTAAATTTGGTAATGCTTTTTATGTTTTTTAGTCTTACTCTATCTTTTCTCTTGACCCCAATCACACTCCTTTCTATTCCGTTTTGACAAACATTTATTTTATTCATTAGTTGTTCTGTTAATGCTCATGTTTAACAACCATATCGATGTTATTACTCCTAGAAAAAACTTTTTCTCTGTTCACCGCCACTACTTCAGTTCCTCCGTGATCATGGTGCTTGCAACAGCGCCGAAATATCGGCAACTCAGAACAATGCAAAGTGGTAAATATCCCGATTATTTTGATACTGATGTGAGTGATCATGATAGTTTAAATACCTGTATTCACGCCTGTAAATCTTGGAAGGCAGACGTATCAACAGACATCTCCGAGGCAACTTCTGCTGTACAACACACAAGAAAGAAGAAAGAAAGAAGAAGAGCACACGGTCCACCTGATAGGAAGCGGTTACCGTGACCTATGGACGTATGCAACACCAGGGGTGTTACACTCGCGCTGCCGACCATGAAGAAACCTGATGCCCCTCCTATCCCTCCTATCGACCAATGAGTATCTCTATGAAGGCTGCACAGCAGTTCAGTTTGACGAGTCGAACCTGGGTAAGTATATTGACGCCTACATTTTACCAACTATAATTTTTGTCCCACCATATTATGGGCCGTTCTAAGTTTATTTCCGGTTACGTACCACCTCCTCTAAATTCGTCTTCCTCTAAAGTATTATATACTCAAAAATACAGTTTTAATACATTTTCAAATCCCCTAACATCACATAAAAAGTGTGATTTCCTACCACTACGCTATAGGTATTTCCGAAGATTTCTACTTGCTTTTAACAAAATTAAGTTAAGCTTTTCCTTTCACGGCAGATTGTCGATCCTTTGGGAGGCTCACGGTGGATATAGGTCGAACACAAAGGGGCCCTTAGAGAATTTTGATCTGAACTGGGATGAAAGGACGAAACACATTCCGGAGACAAACCCAAGTCAAACTATACAGAGTAGTAATATGGAGGTCACTGTAGTATGAGTATTTTTTATATATTGCAATGGTCGCAAACAAGCTGACTGCTTGATAGCATTTTTTTAACAATCACCAAGTAAAGTTCATTTGGTCAAACAAAATACGATACCTAGTCCTTTTATTTTACTTGAACTTTGGCGACCTACGTGGCGTACCGAAATAAGGTGTGTTGTTGCATAGTCAGGGGTCGCAGGTTTGATTCCCGCTCTGTTCAATAAATCATGAAAAATAATAAATAAAACCGCCGTTCTAAGTTAGGTACTGCTATTCTAAGGACAGCATCTAAAATGGCGGTAACTATTCTTTGCACTACATCCCAGCTTACTATAAGGCTGGGTGCAGTCAATTTGGCGATCAAATAAAAAAAAATGATTTAAGTACTTATATTCAAAAAAAGCTTGTTTGGTAATTAGAATCATAGCTTATCTAATCTACTTCAGTCTAAATGCAATATTGTTGATATTTTAATCCGCAATATTCTTGACGATTCTTCGTTGTGAAACTCGGCAATAAATCACAAACTTCGTCCTTTTAACGCGACAAAGTGCAAAGTCTGATTAATGACTCGTCGCTATCTCCGAAATGGGAGCCTTCGATGTCAGATTTATCAATATTTGAATTTATTTTTGTTCTGATTTAAAAGTAGTTACTGATCTAAGTACCTACATGAATATACCTCGGAGGCATTCATATCTTGTATTAGTGTATCAGTACACATTTCTTAGGTGTCTTTTGATGATTACTGAGGTGGATGAACTCAAATTCGCCAAGTAGGTACAGATTATACTAAAGTTTAGTAACTAAACTATTCGGGCGCGCTATAATACACACATCAACAAAGTCTAGGGAACAAGGACATTTCTAGTTTTTATTTAAAAACCCTTTCTTGTAATAGTGAGTGTTTTATATCAATAGAAGGGTATTTTTTATACCGTTTTTAATTTTAATTTTAATAAGAACATTCTCATATCAAAAATTTTTTTTTTTAGGAAAGAATTGAATATTGCCAATATTGAGTATTACAACCTTCTATGATTAGGCACAAAAACAACGAGGTAGTAAGAAATACAATAATTAACCGTACTTTAAACGTTTTTAATAATCTGTAGGACCTCCTAAAGCATTAGCAACAGCTCGACAACGGCGTGGCATACTTAGTATGAGATTGTCAATCATCGTCTGAGGAATATGGCTCCATGTACTGCGAAGGTGTAAAAAAAGTTGTTCTTCAGTGTTCAGATTTTCCAAAAAATCACTGAAAGCTCTTCTCCCAAGCAAATCCCAGGCATGCTCTATGGGATTGAGGTCGGCAGACTGAGCAGGCCATTCCAACGTCGTAATATTGTGCTCGCTTAACGCATTGACCACTACCCTTGCGGTGTGTGACCGTGCATTATCTTGCATGAACATAAAATCTTGACCGAACTGCTGTCGATGAGGGATTACCATGGGGTGTATAACCTCCTGAATGTATTGGTTTGCATTCAAATTACCCTGTATCCAAACGAGGTCGGTCCTTCCACCAAGGCGAATTCCAGCCCATACCATGATTGTTCCACCTTGGTAAGGATGAACTTCTTGCGGATTCTGGAGACGACTCCGACGTCCAGGAACTCGCCATAAACGCACTCTTCTCGAATCAGGATGAAAACCGAAGCGAGATTCGTCTGAAAACAGAACCCGTGCCCATTGATGGTCGGTCCACTGTAAATGTGCGTTAGCCCACAATAAGCGACGACCTCGATTTCCACGTCGAAGAGCTGGAACCCTAAGCGGTCTGCGAGCATGAAGATTGGCTTTGTGTAGTCTTCTCCTGACAGTTTGATCGCTAATAACCACTTGATGCTGAGACTGGAGGCCTGCGACCAACTGACGAGCAGTAATCGTGGGTTGCCGCCTTGCGGAATTTTGCAAGAAACGATCTTGTCGCGGGGTAGTAACCCTATTTCCTCCCCTGTGACGTTCGGCAACATCCCCTGTAGACCTGTAGCGTGCCCATAATCTGCAAATTACGCTTGGTTGGGTGTTGACAGCATCCGCTACGTCGCGTTGAGTTCGTCCAGCTTGCAGCATACCAACAGCCCTTAATATCTCTTCGCGACTTAAATGACGACGTGACATGATGACTACAGTCACAAAAATGCACAAACCATACGTAAAAGATGTATTATTGATAATAAACGTTATTTACAATCAAAGAAAATAATTTTTATTTTGCCTCAGAGAAACTGCACAATCAAACACTTTTAAAAGTTTTCCCTCCATATTCGAAAATCATTACTTATTTAAATTTATTTTTATATTTCGAACAACTCTGTAATCTGCAAAACAAGATTTACACGAAAAAAAAAATTGGGGTCATCTTGTTCCCTAGACTTTGTTGAGGTGTTTATCTCGCGACTTATGTCCAAGATATGTGTCCCGAGGGAATAGAAAACGTGGACTCACGTTTAAACACAGAGTCCTTATTAGATTTGACCAACCGTACCGTAACTATGCACGTTCGTATTAACCGACAAATGTAAGTTTGTTTAGTATTACACCAGTTTCATCATCTATGTTTACCAATTGAAATCCACCACACGTTACGAATGCGTTTGAAACTCATTGTCAAATGTCAATTGATGGTTTTTTTTTTTTTTACGTGCGCAAAATCCCCACGGATACCTCCCCACCGGAGCCGGTGGAGGAGGTTATGTCGGACTCGAACCGACTAAAACGCACGCCGCCTGTGGGTCGCTTTGGTTGTCGAAGGTGAGGTTGACAGGCATATCCCTCGCACCCCGGCCGACCCAGGGCCATCTTTCACGATCTGGCCCTCTTCTCGGGTGTGGGGACTACAGAGTCCCCAACTCGTCCCCGGAAACGGGGAGGCGCGCCACGCGCGCCACCGCCGCGGCCTGCTTCTGCCAGGGTGACAGGCGGCTCCACCTGTCACCCCCAGGCCGGCGCTCATGGGGGGCGGAGGTCGTTCACCGACCTCCGACGCCCGAGTTGCCTTCGTACGCGGGCAGCTTGTCTTGCGATCCTTCGTCGCTCCCGCTGCCGCTCCCGCCCCGCCTCCTCCTTCACGAGCATTACTTGCTCGCAGAAGGAGGCGCCGGCGGCCCACGCATCCTCGCAGCGAACCATCGCCGCGAGCAAGGTGGAGAGCGTGAGAACCCTCACTCCCAGGGCCGCCACAAGCTCCCGCCTCGGCGTCTCCCACGCCGGACACTCGGTGAGCGTGTGCGGACCTGAGTCCTCGCTCGCGTCGCAGTGATGGCACTCGGACGTTGGCTCTTTCTCCATCCGACGCAGATACTTTCCGAAGCATCCGTGCTCGGTGATCATCTGCGTCAGACGGTACGAGAGGCTGCCGTGTGCGCCAGATTGATGGTAGAATCTGCGCTAGTATGAACCAACCCTTAGTCATAATACAGAAGACAAACAAATCGGCTCCCACGCTGGTCGCCGCTCAGACGTGTAATTACAAAAGTTGGTTAGCGTGGTTTTTTATAGCTGTTTTTGAGTTGGACATATATGAGTATAGGATTTGTTGATGCATTTCAAAGCTTCTTAACGTCTTTTCTTTAAAAAAAAGTTCAACAAACACGTTGTCGATGGCACATTCTAATTCATTCATTTATGTGATGTTTCTGGCGCGAAAGAATTTTGAATTTCGAATTTGGAATGGGATGCAAAAACTAAATGAGCTAATGACTTTGACACCTATCTGTCTATACACAAATATCTATAGATTGACTTTTTTTTAATGCCATCTGTATTGCAGTCCACTGCAGGACATAGACCTAATGTGCGCCATATCACCCGATCTCTTGTCTTGCCAATCAGTCTATCCCACTTACCTTTTCAGGATGTCCTGCCATCTATATGACAGCTGTACAAGTCCGTCTAATACTCACCTCACCCTCACCGCACACAACCAGGTCCTGGATTCTACTAAAGCACTGTCATACCAAAGACACTGCAAAAAATTACATTAAATTTTAAACTTAATTGCTAAAAGTCCAAAGTCTAAAATTTTCATTCATTTTGCAAGAAACCTTTTAATTATGAAAGTGGTTTTACTTTATTAGAATCGAGACCCAGTTTAGTAGTAATCTTATATATAAAATTCTCGTGTCGCCGTGTTTGTGGTTAAACTCCTCCGAAACGGCTTGACCGATTCTCATGAAATTTTGTGAGCATATTGGGTAGGTCTGAGAATCGGGCAACATCTATTTTTCATCCCCCTAAATGATAAGGGTACTCCACCCCTAAATTTCTTTTGTAATTTTTAGATATTTTTTTATATTTTCATTAGAAAATACATACAACCCTGAATTATCAACCCTCTACGATCATCCCCTATTTTTCTATCGCGATTTTTATCTTTCAATTATTAGTAAATCCCCGCACTTACATTAGTAAATAAGTTATGTTTGTTGGAATAAAAATACATGGCATAACAACGTTTGCTGGGTCAGCTAGTATTATATAAAAGTCTTTAGCGTTAATACTATATACTTAGAATAAGATAATAATATAAGATGATATATATCGTACTTCTTATAATCCGGTATACGGATAAGCTTCTTTGATCTTCCTTGCCTGTAATAACCGAATTACTGTATAGAGAAAATACGTATCAAATTGATATTAGAACCAAGTATTAATATAATACTTAATTAAGTTATTTAATTCGTACCACAACTTGATCGTAATTCCTTCATTTCGCTCATCGTAAAACGTTCTAAGTGACATTGATAGTTTGGAGGAAATTCATTGCTACGGTATGTTTATTGTAGTTATTTAGGATCATTTTTCTTTGAAAATAAACTCTAACTTAATAGATTTTAGGTAGTGAAATGTTCTAGTTTCCAGTGGCATGTGACAAACAGGCTTTTAATCTGAAGACAAAAGCATATGTAATTAACTCTTTTGTAGTTTGTGTATCGTATTATGGCTCGGAATTCTGAGGTCTACCCTACCTACACTAAATTAGTTTAATTTCCAAGCTTTGTTTGTTGTTTAGCGATTGTATGAATTAAATTCTAACTTCATTTAATTAAATGTCAGTTTCATTTAATTACGAACGGATTTTTTTATTAATTTATACCACTTAGTTGGCAGACAAGCACATTGCCCACCTGATGGAAAGTGTTAACCGTGGCCAAAGGATGTGTGTAACAACAGAGGAGCCACAGTCGCGCTGCCGACCCTGTAAGCACAGAGCTTCTGTGCCGTCAGTGTAGAAGACAAAGCAGGACAAGCCTTTAGTCTTCCCACTGATAGCACGAATTCTCCAGTGAGCTCTGGCTACCCTATTCACCGCTGGGAACACAGCACGAAGTTATTATGGCCGCACACATGTTTGTCGTTTGTGCCCCATAAAGTGTAAGAAATTTTAGAGAAGGGCCAGAATTTATATATTCTGGCCCTTCTCTAAAATTTCTTACACTTTATGGCCTTCCTTAAAAAAAATTGCCGACCACTGCACTAGACTGACTTGGTAGTTAGTGTTGGTAAAAGACCAATCAAACCAAAAAGACCAAGTTTTTGTAGCAGTCATGCATAAAAAAGTACGTTATCCCTATTTAGATACGTGTTAAAATTCATCAGCTCATTTCAAATTCAAAATTTAGTCCCACTTCTCATTTATCTAGATCAATTCTTAGACTATTTTTTAAAGCATTTACGGTTCACAAATTAGCAAATAAAATCCGTACCTTGAACGAAAACCTTTACATAAAAAGGAACGTTTACTAAGTACCTACTTGATAAACATAAGTTTATGCTTAACATCCAATCTACACGAAAATATAAACTCTCCAAAACGGGTCCAAGTAGCTAGGTAAATTGTACCTCTTAGAAAGGATTGAAGTCCTCTAGACGTTGAATTATCTCAATTTAAATTCACAAGACAGTGCAGACAAATGTACAACAACAAACTGTTTGTCTATTAATGTCACTTTCCTCGCTACCCTTCAAAATAATCTGCCAAGACCGAGCTAACAGCTATACAGAAATGTTATTACATTATTTCCTCAGGGAACGCCGACAGAGTGGGTGAAGGAATATTATGAGTTTCATTGCTACGTTATTTTCATTGTATTACTTGCATGCGAGGGTTTATTGCTCTTGATGGAAATACTACCTTGAATTTGCTTGGGCGTAGGGGACCCATTACCTCGGAATGTACCTTAAATCTGTACTGAAATATAATTCTAACGTAGACGTATCTGTATGTTAGGGATATTAAAATAAACTTCGGTTATGTTATTACACGACACGACAAGGTTCTGGTCTTCGTTTTCCTCTCAGAATGGGATGGTCAGAGGGCAGTTGGCTCCATAAAAGACAAAATTAAATTATGGAGAAGAGTTGAAGAGCAGATTAAGGGCTCCGAGGTGCTGGTTTCATATACAATGGGAATTAACGCTTGGATAAAAAGAATAGGGAGTAGTAGTTATGACTCATCATCAACTTAGCGTTAGTTCTGGTCGCATTCCAGGCCTTTTCGGAGTCCGGGGTCAGCTTAAAGTACCTACGACATGGCTTGTTCATATATATAGATAATTCTTTATTGTAGATTACAGTAGAACTTTAGATATCATTCATACAGTTTAATGTACAATGGGTGGCCTTATCGCTGAAAGCGATTTCTTTCAGGCAACCTTGGGATGAACACAGATGTAATAAAGCAAAAGATTTGGTGTAGTTAGCAAATAAACTAGAAACAAGGTGTATTCAAAACAAAAAGAAAGAATGATATGAGAGAAGTTCAAATAAAGTAAAATAAATATACAAGTTTAGCACATAAATAGATAAATACGAAGTAGATAGTACACACT
Source organism: Eilema griseolum (assembly GCA_963662185.1). Taxonomy (NCBI): domain Eukaryota; kingdom Metazoa; phylum Arthropoda; class Insecta; order Lepidoptera; family Erebidae; genus Eilema; species Eilema griseolum. Next base: position 5,182,117 of record OY759232.1, read on the forward strand.
AATAAGAAGGGAAAATAGTGAGCATATTAATTGTGAGCTGTCACAGTGTTCAAAATGATAGGTAGTAGTCCTTTACCATTGTGTTAAATACGTTTAGGGATTTTTCATGTTAAATTGGTAACGACTGTCGTCTGACCTCCTAAATAGTTATTAATCTTAACTCTTTTAAATTGAAACTTGGTAAATACAACTGAAATAACTTAAAGTTAATCTTTAAACACTTTTAAACTTTAAACTTCAGTATTCAATTTCGAAGTTAAATAAAATATGTGGAATTTAGAGCTGGTTTACGTGTATTTAAAGAAATAAAGAATGTTTAATACAGTCTGGAACTTCACTGAAGGTAAAAAGAGAATGAAGTTAAAGTAACTTAGTCTGTTGTGTAGACGCGCAACGAGCGTCTCGCCGACTCCGGGGTCGAGTTGGGTAACTCTGTGGTTCCCACACCTGAAGAGGGCCAGATCGAGAGAGATGACCCTGAGTCGGCCGGGGAGCGAGGGATATGCCAGTCAATCTCACCTTCGGCAACCAACAACGACTCTCAGGCGCCGTGCGTTTAAATCAGTTCGAGTCCGACGTAACCTCTCCTACCGGCTCCGGCTGGGTCTGTTGTGTCTGGGGCTGATTTCTTAAATAAAAGTAACTGTGAATACTATGAAGCTGTGTTATCGCGGTTATTCAATGAGTTTTCAGAACCCAGTACTATTATTTTTAAGTTTTTTTTTTTTCAATAATTCGATTCATAAATATGCAGTTTTTTACATAGCAGACAAGACCCTATTGATTATTGCAACAACAGGGGCGTCAACACAGGTATCCGAGGCGTCACACTCGTCCGCGAGCGGAGGCGGCTCGGGCATCGGAGTTAGCAGGATGACCTCCGACCCCATGATGACCCGAGGGATGGGTGAAGCCGCCTGTCACTCTAGCAAAAAAAAAAACCACAGCAGGGAGTTCTTAAATTCTTACTTAAATTAACTTTTAGTATATAAAAGTTAATTTAAGTAAGACTCCTATGGCCGCGTTGTTCCCGGCAGAGTATATGGATAAATATATTTTTTTTTATCAATTTAAAAAAAATATTATTTGTGTACCAAACTGCGAAAAACTCTCACCACAATACTTCGTGCACCTACTTTTTATATAAATCACCATAAGGTTGACTGGTAGAATATGCCTGTGATTAAGTTCGCCTTTGTACAATCTTTGTGTATTTGTGCAAAAAGTTTAAATAAATATATACAGCGTTTTAAACTCCAACCCATCTCTTCTCGTGGGTGTTGTAGAAGTCGACTAAGGGATAGGGTTGTTTTCCATCCGACAATAAACAAAGTATCCGGTAGACGACAACCCGCCCGCTAGTACGAGCACAGTATTATTCGGAACGAGGGATCGAAATCACATACGGCGAAAAGTGGATGTGATTACACCTCTGCATATCCCTTCGGAAATTTAGAGGCGTGTATGTAAGTGAGTCTATGTTTAAAAAAAATAGATATGTGGGTTCGAGCTTGACCTCATTAATGTCTTACACAGGGATATCGCGAAAATATTTTGTTATTTAATAGAAATAACAAATAATAACTATGTTTTATTATATTTAATTTGGCATACCTACTTCAGCACTTCGGCACTTTTTTAAGGAGGTAGGACACGGCGGTATTTCCGTCCAATTGAGCAGTCCGACTGGGGAAGTACCTCCGCCATACAGAATACCGCAGGCCATAATAACCTCGTATTGTGTTCCCAGCGGTGAGTAGGATAGTCAGAGCTCTCTGGAGAGTTTGTGCTGTCAGCGGGAAGACTAAAGGCTTGCCCAGCTTTGTCTTCTACGCTGACGGCACCGAAACTCTGTGCTCACAGGGTCGGCAGCGCGAGTGTGACTCCTCCTCTAGTGTTACACACGTCCATAGGCCACGGTAACCACTTTCTATCAGGTAGGCTGTGTGCTTGTCTGCCACCTAAGTGGTATAAAAAAATGGACTTTCGAATTTTTAACTGACCTCCAAGAGCAGAAAATTTCTCTATTCGTCGGCATGTTTTGTTTATTATTTTAGTATTGTTCATGTAATTAATATACGACTGTGATCCAACGGCATATTATTGTCTTACCGCAACAGACGGGGACGCGCTTGTAATTCTGTTAGCTTTGTCTACAAGACAGGGAACGTAAACCTTTGGTAATTGGCTACATATCACAAAAGGTACTCGTCCAGTAAGAAACGTAATAAAAGTCTCAATATTAATATATACGTTATGCTGCATCAAAGCGAGAATCTTCATGTCTGTCCGCATTGATACGACGTATTTAAAAAATGTATATGTACCCCCCCCCCCCCCCCCCATCTCTTCCCATGCGGTGTCGTACAAAGCGACTAAGGCTGTTTAACATCAGACAGATATATACAGCCCAGACTCAGCCTCAGATGCATGGCTTGAGTCAACAATAGTGCCCGGAAGACGGCATTAGGCTCATGCCTTATTACGTGGCACCGAATTCAATGTTTGGTGAAATGTGGATGTTAATTCACCTCTACATAACCCTCCGGGGATTATATGTATGTATAAGTAAACATATTTATCCTCATTTTAGAATATATGACGGAAAGACAAACTTCGTTTAGGTACCTTTGGTATAAAACGCGCTGTAAAAATTATAATTTTAAATTGTAATTATTGACATTTGGTTAAAAGGTTGCCTATCCCTGGTGTATTACTGGGACAAAAGTGACAGGTTTAGCAGACAATATATGCGCAGACAACAGATCAACAGCTTTTGTTGTATATAATTATAGTGCATATCGACTAGTGTTACGCGGCGAATGTAATATTCTAAGCGAGCAGCTCGCTCTGCTGCTCGTATATATATATATATATATATTATAAGGCGCGCTGTGTACCGAAAATGCGCAGAAGTACGGCTTAAATCGAATGTTAAATTGGGTATTTTCTAGTAGTTAAAATAAATTATTTAACTTGGTTTATTAATGTTATTTTTAATTTTTAAACTTTTGCGGTATGAATTCATAATTATACTAGGACTTCTTGCGAATTATATCTAGAAATAGGCAGAAATAGTAAGTTCCAAGATATAATTCGCGAGAAGTCCCGATACCTAGTATAATTAGTTTATTAAATTGAGAATGGTAAAAGAGTGGTTAAAGTTGCATCGGTTCTTATTTTAACGTTTTTATTTATTTTTAATCATCTATCTAAACTATAATAGTATATGATTTGACTATGAAATATTATGAAGTCATTAAAATTTATTTCATACAAGTTTCCTTTACCCTCGTTTACACCTAAGATATGACAAGTTACAATATGTCACAGGCTACAGTGTGAACGCAAACGTGGTTTATACTTGTTTACAACTTGTTGGCTATACATCCTAAGTAAACGAAAAAGTATCTGAGATACATGTATAAAACAAGGATTGTGTTTTGATTAATCTTCAACAAGTTTTATAAACAAATTTGAAACTGGTTTTACAACTTGTTTTGTGGTGTAAACGAGAGGTTATAACATACCGTTTAGACGTGAAAAGTAACTCATTTGACTAGTCAGTCAAATATCAACCCATAAGTGACAATTCATGTTGCTGCGCGTTTTTGTTTAACAATGTAGAGCAACACGTTGCTCATCACTGTTGCCTAGTGGACACTAAGCTGCACTCTTTCCTGATGACGTGCATTACAGCCGGGTATTAAACGACCGGCTATACAGAAAAGCTCGATGTGTAACATGTACGTCGTGTAACGTCAGTCAGTGCGCGATCAAAGGGTTAAGTCGAGGCTTCACTGAAGCCAGTCCTTCAGAGTTAAGCCTGCTAAGTGGCGGAGATATTGTTGAATAGAATAGTCCCGTGCAAATCACGAAGTTGTCTTGTTTGATATTTAGTATAAATGGTATTAAAACAGTCTAAAGCTATGACGTAACTTAGTTTTGTGATTTTACAAAATGGAGGTATTTTTATTGGCGATTACTTTTTTCATAAGATGGTGAACAGTCCTGTGGCTATGCTCGGACCCTTGTTTTCTAATTTGTCAATATCCACTTATCTTAAAAATCTTTTCATTTTGTTACAGGTAATCATCTTCTGGAGTCTTCTTCTGAGGTGGTGATCGATGGTAATATAGTTTGAATAAATAACTATCGTGGACTAGAATTTATGGGACTTCTTAGGCAACTTTTAGAAGATGTACACGAGTTTCCCTTTCGGTCTTCTATTCAACCATATATTTTTTTTTTTAATATAACTAGCCTAGTAAACTTGTGCGTATCTTTGCCGATAGTATGCGTTTTTTGCAGTCGGTTGAAAATGATCTTAGATAGTTATCACTTAAATCAATCGAGTACACAAGACACAATTCAATATGAAACGAGTCAACAAGCACCATACACGGAAGAAAGGAAAATATAAAACGGGGCGTAAAAAAGCTTTTTTTTATCAAGCTAAAGGCAAAGTCACAGGAAAGAGGGTCACCATTACAATGGTGGCACTCAGCTTGGCGGCCTCATCAGATGCTGAGTGACAGCTGAGTGACACCATTGTCACATAATAAGTAATGCTGGGGTGCGAGGGATATGCCTGTCAACCTCACCTTCGACAACCAAAAACGACCCACAGGCGGCGTGCGTTTTGGTCGGTTCGAGTCCGACATAACCTCTTCCACCAGCTGCGGTGAGGGGTATCCATGGGGATTTTGCGCACGTAAAAAGTATATGTAAGTAATGATGACCCTCTTTTCTTAGTTTTTGCCTTCAGCTTACCATTAGGCAAGGCGAAGTCTAATTGACATGTCCTAAATAAAAAAAAATTGGGTTTATCACGTCGATTTTAGATATCTGAGAGGCTTGAACAGACCTATTTCATTTAGAAGCACAACCCCATCTCTAATTAACACGAATCTTATACAGGTGTTATGGCAATAAAACTTTCAAGGCATGATTCGAAAATAGTTGTCTCCAAAATGTCAAAGCACTACAATATATTCAGTAGAACCTTCAATGTCGTATCGGCTCTCGGCTGTTTGTCTAAAGCCAGCGCTTCGGTTCGTTTGTTTACTTATCGGCTCGTAAGTACAGAGAACACCCCGTATTTCCCGTATTTTAGGCACTAAGAGCTTTTTCATACGATACGGTAGAATATTATTAGATTTGTATCTCATAGCCAAATACACAATATTTTCTTCTTTTAAGTGAATATTGCTAAGTATTTTGGTTGCGTTCAAGTTTTGCTGTACTGGAGTCCGGGTTGAGTGAGGCTTACCTCCGTCCTGTAATTCGGCTTTTACGAATGACTCCTCAACCATTAAAAGAAAGCTTGCACCGGCGATGCCTCCAAAATCAATCAATCAATCAAGTGTATGTAATGGTGAGACTTGCCTGAGACTTTGGCTTCAGCTTACCTACCATCAGGCGAGGTGAAGTCAATTTTTTTATACCACTTTCGTAACCTAACCTAACCTAACCTAACCTAACCTTAGGTGGTAGAGAAGCACGCGGTCCACTTGATGGAAAGTGGTTACCGTGACCTATGGACGTGCGCATCGCCAAAGGAGTCACACTCACGCTGCCAACCATGTAAACACAAGAGTTTCTGTGCAGTCAATGTAAAGACAAAATAGGACAAGCTTTTGGTCTTCCCACTGACAGTGAGCTCTGGTTACCCTACTCACCACCGGAAACAACACGAGGTTATGGACGCGGTATTCTGTAAGGCGGAGGTATTTCCCCAGTCGGACTGCTTAATTGGACGGAAATACCTTGAGCGAGGACTCAGGTCCGCACACGCTCACCGAGTGTCTGGCGTGGGAGACGCCGAGGCGGGAGCTTGTGGCGGCCCTGGGAGTGAGAGTTCTCACGCTCTCCACCTTGCTCGCGGCGATGGTCCGCTGCGCGAATGCGTGGGCGGCCGGCGCCTCCTTCTGCGAGCAAGTAATGCTCGTGAAGGAGGAGGCGGGGCGGGAGCGGCAGCGGGAGCGACGAAGGATCGCAAGCCAAGCTGCCCGCGTACGAAGGCAACTCGGTCGTCGGAGGTCGATGAACGACCTCCGCCCCCCATGAGTGCCGGCCTGGCAGAAGCAGGCCGCGGCGGTGGCGCGCCCAGCGCGCCTCCCCATTTCCGGGGTCGACTTGGGGACTCTTTAGTCCCCACACCCGAGACGAGGGCCAGATCGTGAGAGATGGCCCTGGGTCGGCCGGGGTGCGAAGGATATGCCTGTCAACCTCACCTTCGCAACCAAAACGACCCACAGGCGGCGTGCGTTTTAGTCGGTTCGAGTCCGACATAACCTCCTCCACCGGCTCCGGTGGGGAGGTATCCGTGGGGATTTTGCGCACGTAAAAAAAAAAATCAAAAAAAATTGGACGGAAATACCGCCGTGTCGTAGGTACCTCCTCTGCGGTGGTATAAAAAGAAAAATGTATGCTGGGTATTCTGTTGCGTGTTCAGTGGAGTCTAGATACCTATACTTCATCCGTTTAGGAACTTAAATAAAGGTTAACAATCTTGTATTAACTTTTTATTAAGACAAATTAAAAAAAAAAAAAAACTAGGTTATCTAATTTACTAACTAGTAGTTCAATTTCGGTTTTTAGTCTTTAAAATGAGTTTTGAAACAGAAAAATATTACTAAACGGAGTTTTTAATTTTTTTTTATGTGCGAGAAATCCCCACGGTTTTCCGCTGCTACCAGAACGGCTCTGGCAGAGTTTTTGACTGACAAAATTGAAGTTGACAGGCATATCACTCGCACCCCGGCCGACCCATCTCTCTAAATCCTGCCCTCATCGGGTGTGGGAACAGAGTCCCCAACTCACTCCCGGAGGTGTGCAACGCAAGCTGCCACCGCAGCCTGCTTCTGCCAGGGTGACAGGCGGCTAAACCCGTCACCCCGTTTCGTTCATGGGGGGCAGACGACCGACCTATGCTCGAGTTGCTTCAGTACGCGGGCAGTCCTTCTTCGCACCCGCCCCGCCTACTCATACACGAGCATAACTTGCTCGTGAAGGAAGCGCCGTATGCCCAGGCCTCCGTGCAGCGAACCATCGACGTGAGCGAGGTTCACGAGGGATACAGGGAGGCCAGAAATGTCCTCCGCTTTGAAACTAAGCGGGCTAAGGCCGCAGCAGAGCTTTTAAATAAGACATATTAAAAGACTCATCAAAATTGTTTACGTTAAGTACTTAACCGAATGGAGTATTCGTTTTTTTTTTACGTGCGCAAAATCCCCACAGATACCTCCCCACCGGAGCCGGTGGAGGAGGTTATGTCGGACTCGAACCGACTAAAACGCACGCCGCCTGTGGGTCGCTTTGGTTGCCGAAGGTGAGGTTGGCAGGCATATCCCTCGCACCCCGGCCGACCCAGGGCCATCTCTCACGATCTGGCCCTCTCCTCGGGTGTGTGGGGACTACAGAGTCCCCAACTCGTCCCCGGAAACGGGGAGGCGCGCCAGGCTCGCCACCGCCGCGGCCTGCTTCTGCCAGAATGGAGTATTAGTAATATTCTGTAAGTTATGGTGTATTTTGTTAAGAAGAAACTCGGTTGCCAAACAACAACCGTGTAAACATATTGTATCTTATTCTTGTTTGAAAATCCTCAGACTTCGTGAAAAGTCGTTATCAAATCGTTTTATCTAATCGTTATTTTCATTTCCCGGGTAAAACGGAGTTGAAATTGTCTGCGAAACAAAATTCTTAGAAGTAAATTGCAATAGAATTGTTTTTATTTCTCTTTAAAATGTATTTACGCAATAATAAAATAAACAGTTTTGGCTTGCAAACGTAAACAACTTCGTTTTTGTTACTTGTTTAGGTAACGTTGTGTTTATTCATAAATTTTAAAACGATATTAACTTACAGTTCAGTTTGTGTTCCGAGAAAAGGTATGAGTCGAGAAAGAAAATAAAAACTATGAAATAACATAATGTAGACAAGAGAAAAATTACTGAATAAGTAATTCTGTAAATTACTGAATAAATAGTACTGAATAAATGATCAGTAAATATGTAAATATTAGCTTTTTTTTTTTTTACGTGCGCAAAATCCCCACGGATGTCGGACTCGAACCGACTAAAACGCACTCCGCCTGTGGGTCGTTTTGGTTGCCGAAGGTGAGGTTGACAGGCATATCCCTCGCCGCCGGCCTAGCTAGTACAAACTGGCCTGCGCAGGCAAAGCTGTGGTCTTGAATCTTGTGCGTGTGGTGAGCTCATTAGACCTGAGTTTTAATTTTACTATCCTATTAATCCGTCAGAATCGACTCCAATCTTCATTTCGGAACCAAGCCGCCATCTTTGCTAGTTTCTTAACATTGCTTGTGTGTGAAACCCTTTACCGACTCAGAAATGGTTTTATAAATTCAGTTTGCCGTTGAGCAGCCCAGTTTATTCATGGAAATGTTTCGCACATTCATATAAACATATAACAGCAACATTGTAGACCTTATTTATCTTTATTCCTTCAAGGCCGTGCGGACGGAATGCAAGTTTTCGGTATTCGGATGTTTTGTACAGATAGTTTTATTATTTCGACTAAAATTGTACAATAATGTGTGTTGGGAATTTATTTGCTGTTTCGACCTAGAGTAGAATGATATTGAATAAGACACTTGTACTTGTCCAATGTACTTTTCCAATGTATTTTATTTTTCACCTGACCGGTTTCGCCTCGGGGCATTCTCAAACGTTTGTATAACAATATAAATAAAAAAATAAGTTTAAAACTAAAACCCGACTGCTGAGAAATCACGCTTTATACAGAATTAAACAAGAAAATATTAAGGATAGCCGTGGTCGTATGCCACTTACTCTAACAAAACAATACATTCTATGAATAAGTGGCATACGACCTCGGCTATCTTTGAAATTTTCTTGTTTAATACGTGATTAATAGTTTGTATAACCATTATACAAACTTTTGAGAATGCCGTGAGGCGAAACCGGTCAGGTAATAAATAAAATACAGTGGAAAAGTACAAAGTGTCTTATTCAATATGTGTAGCAGGTTCAACCAAGTGCCATCAATCGACAGTATTAACAGTCTCGAGTAGAATGTAACCCAAAATTAAGGAGCTACCTACTAAATAGACCGGTAAAGTAGATAGGGGTCGACTTAGTAGACATACTTATGTCAATTACATCGAAGGAATTTTGAAGAAAGAACATGTCAAGAGTATCAGAATTCGGCGAGCATATATGAAACAATTATTATAGGAGAAGAAGATAAAGTTGTATGCCAGGATCGTAGCAAATGGAAACATGTGGTCTCTGCCTACCCCACTGGGAAAGAGGCATGACTGTACAGAGAGATTGTTATTGCACATTTCATAATCTCCGTATGTTAAATACGTCTATATACGCTCAAAAAAGTAAAAATAGTTCTGCATCCATTGAGCTCTAAGGTCAAAGGTAAAATCCGTTTCAAAGATAGTTCTTCTCTATTTTTCGCAATTTATTAGAGCGCCTTGCCGTTGGGTTATAGATTATACTAGTTATCTTTATGAATTTATTAAGGGGCAAAACCTGAGCGCTACTATCAAAATATAAAAATATGACTACTGAAAAATCACGCTTTAAAAAGTATTCAACCAGAAAATATCAAGGATCCGTGGTCGTCATATGCCGCTGATTCATAGAATGTATTGTTTTGTTAGACTAAGTGGTATACGACCACGGCTATCTTTAATACCGCGGTTATAATAACTTCGTGTTGTGTTCCCAGCGGTGAGTAGGGTAGCCAGAGCTCACTGGAGAATTTGTGCTGTCAGTGGGAAGACAGGCTTGTCCTGCTTTGTCTTTTACTGACGGCACAGAAACTCTGTACTTACAGGGTTGGCAGCGCGACTGTGACTCTCTGGTGTTACAGACGTCCATAGGCCACGGTAACTACTTTCCATCAGGTGGGCCGTGTGCTTGTCTGCCAACTAAGTGGTATAAAAAAAAAATTTTTTTTTCTTGTTTAATACTTTTTAGTCATGATTTTTCAGTAGTCGGGTTTTAGTTTTAAACTTATTTTTTTGGATATATCATTTTGGGGCAATAACTATAATTTAAATATATTTGAAATGTGCTAATTAAGCCCTTTCATTTGATACCGAAAACGGCATATTTATCTCAAATTTATGGGGTCCTGCCTTTTCGCCAAAAATCGTTTACCCGATTATCACTTGCCAACCAACGTTACGCCAATTTTTCACTTTGACGACTAACGATTGTCAAATGTTTGTATGACAACGTTTCATTTGGTAGAATTATTGTTAAGCTGATTATTGTAATGACAAAATACGTTTGGGGCATTTATCTTTTGCCAATTTATTTATTAGGCCAGACACCTTGTAGACGAATAACAGAATCGGTTAGGTTAGGTTAGGTTAGTATTATGATAAACAATGCACGAGCCGAGCGAGCGAAGCGAGCGTGCCGTGGCAGCGGCCGGCGAAGTGCCGTAGCCATTTTTTTTTACATTTTTACATACATTTACATAACAAACAATAAACAACTACATGAATATTATGCCAACTAAAACATTCGCTACTTGAAAGTTGGCATTTTGAAAAGTGTCATTCTAAAAGGTTGACCAAACGTAAAATTGGCAACTGAGAAGTTGGGTAATAAAAACAAAATGAAATCACAAGTTGGCAAATGATTATTCTGCGAAATATAATTCTGGGAAACGTTAGTTGGCAAGTGATAATCGGGCGGAAAAGCAGAGATCCCAAATTTATTTTTTAACATAGTCTTTTACGACCTGGCTAGATAAAGATACATACATACATACATAGCCTGTCAAAATCATAACCTTGGGCATCGCCGTAGTCAAGCGACTATCACACGTACTTCATTCAATAATCTTCTACCTATAACACCTGTATTGTACTGGTGGTAGAGATTTGACGGCACAAATTTGTCACAAATTTCGACCGGGTTGGTACCACCGTGCAATATTGCGAAAAACCCTTCATAGTAATTCAATTTCGGTTGGATTGCGTTCAGGGATCAGCAAATGCATAGCCGGGTAGGGGTGATGGTGGTCGCAGCACTAGTGGGACCAGTGGGTCTTGGCGTAGTCTAGTGAGGATGGTGCGGGGCGACGCGCCGGTCAGGGAGACCCGTAGAAACGGTGGTGCCGCTGGCCGCCCGCGGTATAGTACAGAGGCCCAACTGGGACTAACCACCCTGGAAGGCTGCCTCACCAGACCGCGCATAATCCCGGTATGGCTCGTCGTGCCGGTTGGTGACCGGAAGTGGGGGCCAGGCGACCATATTCGGGGGGGTACGGGGGCCCTTCCGTACGGCGTGTCGGCTCACGCCATGCCTCATAATCATAGACAAAACCAATATCCCGCACTTTGTCACGCAGTGCTGCGACGACAATCACCTCTTTTTTTCACGCCCTTTTCTCCTTTTCATCATGGCAGCGCATTTAAGAGTATTGGGCAACACAGCGGCTCTGCAAACTCCCACAAGCTCGCTATTTGAGGTGGAGTCCACTAACATCTGTGGACTCCATGCGAACCTCAACGCCGTCCACCAACACCTTGAGACGGCGAAACCAGATATGCTCTTTCTCACGGAGACACAAATAGGCCGCCCTGATGACACGACCTACTTGCTTTACCCCGGCTATGTTATCGAGGAAAATTTCCGTGCAAAAGCCGGGGTGTGCGTGTTTGTTAGGGCGGATGTTTGTTGTCGCCGTTTGCGCTGCCTTGAGGACCCATCCTTTTCAACCCTATGGGTACACGTAGACCATGGCTCTACGAGTCAGATCTATGTGTGCCTCTACCGTTCCCATACAGGAGAGGCTGAGACAACTCGACTCTTTGAATATCTGAGTCAGGCGGCAGATGATGCGCAGGAACGGTTTCCGAACGCCGAAGTGGTATTTTTGGGGGACTTTAACGCCCACCACGAAACCTGGTTGGGCTCCTCCAAAACAGACCATGCGGGAAGAGCCGCCCATGCATTTGCTCTGGCGCATGGCCTGACCCAATTGGTACACGAGGTCACTAGAATACCAAGAAGGTCGGGCCTAGCACCCTCTCTGCTAGACCTTCTGCTGACGAGTCACCCAGACCTGTACAGTGTTTCGGTACAAGCCGCTTTAGGCAATTCCGACCACTGTCTGGTCTGCTCCAAGGTGCCAATTATAGCGCCTTCACGACCCGTGCAGGGGAAGCGGCGTCTCTGGCACTACTCGTCAGCAGATTGGGATGGGCTGCGCTACTATTTTTGTTGAACGCTGCTTTGAAGGTAAGAAACCCTCGGATTGTGCTACTGCTGTTGCCGGTGAGATCGGTCTGGGTATGGAATACTATATCCCGTACACTGATGTCACCGGTGCCCGAGGAGTGCGCCCTTGGTTCGGGCGCGAGTGTGCGAGGGCTGTTGATCAAAAGCAGTCCGCGTATCGCGCTTGGGTAAGGGCGCGTGCCACGCACGATCCCAATGTGAGCCACTTCAAGGCGGCGTACAACAGAGCCACAAAGGTCTGCAAGAGGGCTTACGTCAGAGCGGATGCCCTGCGCATTGCGCGGCTTGGTCAAGAGCTAGTGGCACATCCCACGGGCAGCCGTGGATACTGGCGACTGGCCAAAGCCGTGCAGGCCAACTTCTGTCAGCCTTCGCTGCCACCGCTGCGCTACCCTGATGGATCCCTGGCCCATGGACCGCAAGAGAAAGCCAATATGCTAGTAAATCTCTTTGCGGCCAATTCCCGAGTCGATGATTGCGGTATACAGCCGCCGACACTACCCAATGGTGACCACGTAATGCCTGAAATACGTATCAGGCAATGCGATGTCCGTGCAGTGCTTCAATCACTCGATGTCCGGAAAGCCAGTGGCCCGGATGGTATTCCAGCGGTGGTCTTACAAAAATGTGCAGCGGAGTTGTCTCCGATGCTTACGCGGCTGTACCGACTGTCCTACAGCTCGGGTACAGTGCCTTCGGCTTGGAAAGAGGCGAATGTACAGCCGATCCCCAAGAAGGGGGATCGCTCAGAGCCAGCCAACTATCGACCCATAGCCGTCACCTCAGTGCTGTGCAAGGTCTTCGAGCACATCATTAACAAACAGCTCATGCGTCACCTAGAGGATCACTCCTTAATTAATGACCGGCAATATGGCTTCAGGCCGAAACGGTCAACGGGTGATCTTCTAGCATACGTTACCCATCTTTGGGGTGAGGCTATGGACAAGCACGGCGAGTCACTGGCAATTAGTCTTGATATCGCCAAAGCTTTCGATAGAGTCTGGCACAAATCGCTTCTCTCCAAGCTACCAGCCTTTGGTCTGCCTCCTAGACTGTGCAACTGGATTGCTAGTTTCCTGCGGGAGCGCCGTATCCGCGTCCTCTGTGATGGACGGGCTTCGGAGTTCTTGCAAATAAATGCTGGCGTACCGCAGGGGTCTGTATTATCTCCCACTCTCTTTCTTCTGCATATCAACGACATGCTGTCCACCGGCAGCATACATTGCTATGCAGACGATAGCACCTTACACGGGAGTTATCACGGACAACCTGCGGCCAAACAGTCTGATATCGTGGAAAAAAGACAGCTTCTTGTCACTGAACTGGACCGGATCTTGAATCACATTTCTCAATGGGGCTCCGAGAACATGGTCGAGTTCAATGCCAAGAAGACGCAGGCTTGTGCGTTCACAGCAAAGGTATCTTCTTTCCTTCCCCTTCCCACTCTTCAGAGCACGCCACTTCCACTGCAGGACAATCTCTATATCCTAGGCATGGATATTCGCTGCAAACTGAATAACAGAAATTACATCGAGAGCATCATCAAAACAGCCTCGCGGAAACTCGGACTCCTAAACAAAGTGAGACGTTTTTTCACGCCGGAGCAGCGGTGTCTTCTCTATAAGACACAAATTCGCTCCTGCGTGGAATACTGCTCGCATCTCTGGGATGGCTCCGCGAAATACCTACTAGATGCTCTCGACAGGTTGCAGCGACGCGCGGTCCGAATTATTGGGAACCCTGAGGTCACGAACACCCTCGAGCCTTTGCAGATGCGTAGAGATATTGCTTCCTTGGCTGTATTTTACCGTCTCTACCACGGTGAGTGTTCTGACGAGCTCTTCCAACTAATCCCACCATCTCCTTTCCTACATAGGACAACACGTGCAGGCCTTAGATGTCACCCTCACACTGTGCAGAATATACGAGCAAGAACCAAGCGGTTCGGAGACTCTTTTCTTTGCCGCACCACCAAGACCTGGAATTCATTACCAGCACACGTGTTTCCTTCTTCCTACAGTCCCGGGGCCTTTAAGCGGGGCGTGAAAAAGCATCTGATGAGGCCGCCAAGCTGAGTGCCACCATTGTAGCACTTAGTGTCTGTAATGGTGACCCTCTTTCCTGAGACTTTGCCTTTAGCTTACCATCAGGCGAGGAGAGGTCAAGTTGGCGTGTCCTATATAAAAAAAATAAAATAAAAAAAATTGTTGTATGAGCCGCGTGGTTCCCGGCAGAGTAGAATCTTGCCACCCCATATCTCCCCATGCAGTGTCGTACAAGACGACTAAGGGATACGGCTGTTTAACATCAGACAGATATATACAGTCCAGACTCAGCCCCGACACATGACTCGAGGCAACAATAGTGCCAGGAAAACGTCAATTGGTGAAATGTGGGTGTAATTGCACCTCTGCCTAACCCTCCAGGGATAAAGGCGTTAATAAATATATGTACGTATCATAGGTAGGTACCTATTTCATATAAAACCTTGCACAAAAGACAGTTCTAAGCACTATTCTGTGTCGTTTGACAGCCCTTTCACTCTCAAAAACGTCTTCCCGTTTCCTTTCAAAGACTTGTAAAGCCTGAAACGAGTGAATATGCGAAAGAGCTATATCTAGCGAATATAGTGGGTGAGGTAACACATTCCGACTGTCCCTACTTAACTGCAATAGCTTTTGACGAACTTGTAAAGACGGATGTGTTTTGGCCAAAGATTTCTATTTTAATGAAAGTAGCAGATATTTTTGAACAGGGGCAGTTTGGAACATTCATATTACAGACGTACTTACATAAATACATACATATAATCACGCCTTTATATTATATATCCGTATCGTACGTAGGTACTTTTTACTTCATGTACTTTAAATATTTCAAACAGTAAATTAGGTTACATTAATTCTCTTGGCGACGACGAACTGATATTTATAATTTGTATATGTATTTAGTATTTTAAGATCTTTAAACCTAAACCTAACCTTTATCCTCGGAGGGTTAGGCAGAGGGAGACTGTAATTTTAGGTATCGAAAAATTTGAGGTGAATTAACACCTATATGTGTATTTCACCAATAAGGCGCTATCGTTGACTCGAGCCATGCGTCTGAGGCAGAGTCTGGGTTGTATATACCTGTATGATGTTAAACAGCCCTATCCCTTAGTCGTCTTATACGACACCACATGGGAAGAGATGGGGTGACTCAAATTATACTCTGCCGGAAACCACGCGGCTTAAGACAAATAAAAGGAGATCGGAATACGTGGGCCCTATTATTAATTGATTGAAATTAGTATGGTTATATATTCCTAAAGTATACCTAGGGGCACATATATTGGATCTAAGGCACGCGACAAAGCATGCCCTGACGTGCGCGTATTGTTTTGTAATATTCTATTCTTGGTGAAATTAAGCTCATCCACCGCTGAAGTAAAGTGGGTCCGAGATAATATTTCAAAAGCAAAAATTTTACATGGATGCAATATGCATAAGTGGTTATTGGTAAATCTACAGAAAATGTAAAAAATGAGTGACAGTTTTTTATTGAGTTACAGTAAAAACATAATACGACATAATTTACAACAAAATCATCCTATATCTTCACTTTTATTATATTTCACATTAAAGTTTAAAAAGGTTTAAAACTTAACCTATTCTTGAATTGGCGGCAAATAATTATTTTACAAATTATCTACATTAAAAAGAAAAAAAAAAAGTTTTCTATGTTTAAAACTAGTGGCAACGGACGCACGGACGTTTCGGCCAACCCATTACTTTAAGTAATTACGTGCTGCTGTAATCGGATGCGCCTTATTAGCAGAGCTTTTAGGTCCTAGCTGTTTCTACGGTAATTAAAAATGTTAGGTGCCTTCACCAAGTTCAGTGAGGTGGGGAACGGAGGAATTTACAATAAAATTATCTAGTGCTCTTAGTTTCAGTTTAATATTTCCAAACTATAAAGAATCTAAAATCAGGAGGTGAAGTAATTTTATTTGTTACGTTACACATTAAGCACACTTCAAATACCACTTAGTCTAACAAAAGAAATACATCCTTGATATTTTCTTGTTTAAATACTTTTTCGGTTTTTGTTTTAAACTATTTTTTTTATTTTTTTTGGGGCAAGCAATAACTATAGTTTATATATATTTGATTTGATACAAAACATGGCATATTTATCTCAAATTTATTCTCTTTTATGACCGCCAAAAGGCGCCACAATAGATTCGGGTACAAGCCGTGTAGCCTGTAACTAGCGGACGACCAAGACGCTTCTAACGATATCTGATTTGTCCAGTTCTAATTACTAGTTGAGGAGCTATGGGGAACAGATGAACCTACATTCATACATAGGCTGTCAAAATTGTAACCCTCCCTTTGAATTCTCTGTCGTCGGGTAAAAATAAGACAAAATGTGACTTCTCCATGTCAATTTAGGGAAAGTTTTTAGTCGTCGCACACGACATCTACAGCGTGATTAATTTATTTACACAGTTATCGCGTGTTTTACGCATATTGTCAACACTTTTACTTTTAAAAAGTAATTAGTTTTACTAGTTATACACGGCTGATGGTTATGTTTGTCCGGATGATGTGGCTTATTGAGCATACGGCAGGAATCAGAGTCAGTGGTGGAAGTTAGGGTGTAAAGGGTCATCCAAGATCTTTGGAGAGTAAATCAATCTCATCTTCAAGCGGGTAATCCTGTTAAGTGACGCACAATACCCTGGTTCATAGATTTATGAAGGGGTTAAAGTGTAAGACGGAAGTCGCTTCCAACATTTCGCAAACACAACTTGGACTCAAAGTGGACTTCAGGATCCAAAAACGTGAAGATTTTGAATGCACCTTGAACTCAAAGTTAGGATGAGAAGGAAATATCGGTGGCGAGAGTATGAAGTGCTTAGTTCAATAGCTACTGTCACATGCTTTATTCATTCAAGGTTGTACGAATTCTGTGATCCTGTACTAAATTGTGTATCTCTTTTTTAATACAACTAAGGTGACAGACAAGCATACGGCCCCACCTGACGTGGTTTCCGTGACCTGTGAACGTGTGTAACACCAGGGGAGTCGCACCCGTGCTACCAACCCTGTAAGAATAGTGATTTTCTGTCCTGACAGTGTAACACAAAATCTGGATAACCTTTTGGTCTTCCCACTGACAGCACAAAAACTCTCCAGTGAGCTCTGGCTACCCTATTCACCGCCGGGAACATAATACAAGGTTATTATAGCCGTGGTATTCTGTAGGGTGGAGGTATTTCCCCAGTCGGACTCCTCAATTGGGACGGAAATACCGTCGTGTCTAGATTTTGTTATCATCAATCACTCTTTGAAGCAAAATGCTGTTCACTTAATATATTTGCGACAAAATAAGAAAATACCGTGAACTGAACTAACCCATGTTCAAAGAACATGGCCTTCGACCACTAGTCCATGGCATAGTTCACTACTTATCTCCCAGCGCACGCACCGTAAATAAACCTAACTGACACGGCGACCGACACTGAACCAGTGACACGCATAGCGGAGTCGATACTACCAACCGATGAACCGAGACATAACTATCGCTTCACGCATCGACTGCTCGATGACTTGCCGTCTTTAGTATAGTTACTGCCATTTATCTTGACCCTAAATACGTCACAATATGTAGCGGTTCGGTGACTCGTTCCATTGTCCCACCATTGAGGGCCTGGAATTCATTACTAACTCACGTGTTTCCTTCTTCCTACAGTCCCAGGTCCTTTAAGCGGGGCGTGAAAAAGCATATGATGAGGCTGTCAAGCTGAGTGTCACTATTGTTACATGGTATATGTAAGTAATGGTGATCCTCTTTTCTGAGACGTATCCTATATTAAAAAAAAAAACTTTATGCGCAGTAGGTACGTATTTTGGAGTGTCTTTTGAGATTCAAGACGGAGAGAGAGAGATAGAGGATCAATAAGGCTATAGAACGTTTCTTCAGGGTCGGCAGATCTACTGTAACGTTCCTGGTGTTGAATACGTCCACGCGTGGCGGTGTGCTTGTCTACCAGTGATATAAAAGGGAAAATAAATAGTTCAGCGTGCTACGGTGGCGCAGGAGTTCAAATTCACCAATTATATTATATTTTCTTCAATCTCTTTCGCGATTATAGGTCAAGGTATATGCCGGATACTATAATACCGATTTTGCGGCACCAATATCCCAGTGATGGTATCGATAATCGTTTCGCTTTAATCGATTCTAACTGTTCGATGATAGATATTGCGTTTATGGCTGTCTAGGTATTGAATATAGCTCATTAATTTTCTTTACTAGTTATGGTATTTATATGGTTGCTCGATTTGCAGTTTTATCTCTGTAATATTATGGTTTGAAATTAATAAGCAGTCTAACACAATATAGATTTATCATGTTTGGTATCGACTCTATTAGAAATAATGGTGTATTTTTACGATTTATGAAAGTGCTTTATCTGTCTTCCTTACAAATTTCTTATTCTCTTCGATTTCCTACCTTTTTTTCCTTTTGTAAGTAGCAGTACCAACTTGATCATATTTACCTTATGGCATCCGGCAGTAGCGTTTACGGCAAGGCTATTTTACGAAGCCAACAAATACGGAAAATTCGGTATTTATTCAACACTGGTTAACAATCCCATACTCACAGGTAGAGTGGAACCTCTTAGCCTTAGGAGGGATTTTGCCTCACTGCGTGTGTTCTACCGGCTATACAATGGTTTGTGCTCAGATGAATTGTTTGACATGATGCCCGTAGCTACATTCTATCATCGCACCTCTCGCCATAGGCAGGGAATTCATTCTCACACATTGCGACCTGAAACGGTGCGCACTGTGCGGTATGAAAGAAACTTCATCCCACGCACATTCAAGCTGTGGAATGACCTCCCTGCTGCGGTTTTCCCAAGCGCCTACAATATGGGTTCTTCAAAAGGGGCATCAGAAGTTTTCTTCACTGTTGGCAGCGCGAGTATGACACCCCTGGTATTGCATACGTTCATAGGCTACGGTAACGGCCGTGTGCTTGTCTACCAACTGATTGGTATAAAAAAAACACCATTTTGCCATTTGTTAATTTTGAGTACTTTTTTGTGCGTGCAATCCCCACGGATACTATTAGCTTATTATATTACCTACTATGGCATGATTAGCATTGCGTAATATAATGAGAATATTTTGAATTTTACTATCCGGTATCCGGATAGGCTGATTACCGGATTGCCGGATAGCCGTTGTCCGTGTGGTGACGGAAAATGAATACAAAAATCTCCACCCCATCTCATCTGATGGGTGTCGTAAGAGGCGACTAACGGAAAAATACGGAGACGATATCACTGCGAGAGAAGGAAAACTCAAAATAAAACCCTGTAGCAACCCGTCTGGCCAGCGTGGATCCAGTAGGTCAAAGTCTCCCAACATTGGGAGAGGCCTATGTCCGGCGTGGGAGACGCCGAGGCGGGAGCTTGTGGCGGCCCTGGGAGTGAGGGTTCTCACGCTCTCCACCTTGCTCGCGGCGATGGTTCGCTGCGCGGATGCGTGGGCGGCCGTCGCCTCCTTCTGCGAGCAAGTAATGCTCGTGAAGGAGGAGGCGGGGCGGGAGCGGCAGCGGGAGCGACGAAGGATCGCTAGACAAGCTGCCCGCGCACGAAGGCAACTCGGGCGTCGGAGGTCGATGAACGACCTCCGCCCCCCATGAGCGCCGGCCTGGGGGTGACAGGTGAAGCCGCCTGTCACCCTTGCAGAAGCAGGCCGCGGCGGCGGCGCGCGTGGCGCGCCTCCCCGTTTCCGGGGTCGAGTTGGGGACTCTGTGGTCCCCACACCCGAGAAGAGGGCCAGATCGTGAGAGATGGCCCTGGGTCGGCCGGGGTGCGAGGGATATGCCTGTCAACCTCACCTTCGGCAACCGAAACGACCCACAGGCGGCGTGCGTTTTAGTCGGTTCGAGTCCGACATAACCTCCTCCACCGGCTCCGGTGGGGAGGTATCCGTGGGGATTTTGCGCACGTAAAAAAAAAAAAAAAAAAAAGAGGCCTATGTCCTACAGTGGGCTGCGAAAATTGATGGATTGATTCAGATTGTTTCATCTTTAGTAGCAACACTAACTAAACACTAACGAAAACTATATTTTTGCAAATGGTGACTGCTTTTAGGTACGCCGTTTCCCGACAGTAGCAGAGGATTTTAAACATCCCACTTAGTTTATTCAAATTCCTTTGTTCATTGATTGAGTTAATTAAACATGTCATTGAAAAACCAACTTCAAACATCCGCCGGGACACTTTAAGATGGTAAGACCCAAGACGTGACGAAACTCAAAGGCTCTTAAGATTTTGATAATGATAACATCCTGTAGGTATTTCTTTTGAAAACACATTTCAATAGCTTGTACTTTTAGGCACTATATTTATCTCGAGTGTATCCATACTAATATTATAATTGCGAAAATAACTCTGTCAATCTGTCTGTCTCTTTATTACACTTTACACGTTAGAGTGTAGCACCCCTGGTGTTGCATACGTCCATAGGCCACGGTAACCACTTCCCATCAGGTGGGCCGTGTGCTTGTCTGCCACCTAAGTGGTATTAAAAAAAAGTTTTTTTTTTATTCAAGATTAGAACCGAAATTACTAATATTCCTTCTAACCCCTCTACCTAAGCTAAATTGCTTGTGTTAGCAGTAGGTTCACGTCGGTGGTTAGACCAGATTTCGAACCCGAGACCTTCCGATCGTAAGGTCGACTCCTTAACCACCACTAAGCTACCACTTTGACATGATTTACATGAAAAACTTCATTTAGGTATACTCTCGTTAGTTTAATGATGTTGCTGTCAGCCTCTCCACCGACTGCCGTTAATTAAGCGCTACCAATCAACAGAAACCACCGCAGCTTCAATGTTTACAGTAGAGATGTAGGTCAAACGGCGCATCGAGTTAAAGCTCTTTGATTCTGATTGCCACTGGTTGTACAAGTCAGAAATAGATCATAACATAACATAAACTCACGCCTATATCCCCGAAGGGCTAGGCAGAGGTGCTAGCACCCACTTTTCGCCTGTTTATGTTTAGGTCCCAATGTAATAGATGGCGAGCCTATTGCCATTAACCGAGCACTTATAAACCTGCGATAAATACACACATAACTTCAAAAAGTCATTGGTGTGTGCCATGGTAAAACCTGGGATCCGACTCGAGACCTCGTCTCAGCAGTCCATTACCCATACCACTAGGCTACCGCGGTATTTTTTTAAATAGATCAAAGGTGTTCAAAGGTATGAATAGGTTTAACTTGATGTTTACCTTCTAGACAGGTCTCAAATATGACCTCGTTAGAGCATGTTAAGCTCCTGGTTGCACTGCAAACATCTATGGCAATTGATACAGGAACCGGACGGAAACTTGAAGCTCTAAAAAGTGAGTGTATGTATGATGAATAAGTTGTGAAAACACAGCCTCTGTGGCGTGGTGGTAGTGAACGCGACTGCTACGCAGGAGGCGCGGGTTCGATCCCCGCTCAGTGCAAATATTTGTATGCATGAATATGGGTATTTGCATTGATCTGGGTGTTTCTATGTATAATATGTATGTATTTACAAAAAAAAAAATAATAAGTATGTTTATCCGTATTCTAGATCCCATAACACAAGCTAGTTAAACTATGCTTACCATGGGTCTAGATAGCGTTGTGTAGAATGTTGTAGAATATTATTAATTATAATATTATATTATAGTGTGTATGTATAACGTATGTATTATTATTGTGAAACTATATAATATGATAATAAATGGATTATTATTATGCCTGCACCTACCTCAATGTATCTCTGCATCACCCTAAGGTTGACTGTTAGATAATGCCTTTTGCATTAAGTCCGCCTTTGTACAAAATTATTGTGCATAAAGTTAGTTGAATAAATAAATAATAATAATAATAATAATAAATATTCCACGACATTCTACACAACGCTATCTAGACCCATGGTAAGCATAGCTTAACTAGCTTGTGTTATGGGATCTAGAATGCGGATAAACATACTTAGATACTTTTTTTTTGTAAATACATACGTATTATACATAGAAACACCCAGACCAATGCAAATATACATATTCATGCATAAAAATATTTGCACTGAGCGGGAATCGAACCCGCGCCCCCTGCATAGCAGTCAAATGCTCTACCGCTACGCCACGGAGGTCGTAAATTAATAGGTTTGGAGGATGATGATTCAGAACGAACTCATTTAAATGAAGCCTGGACGTCGTATTGCTTGGTCATCAGGGCTGTTGCGTGATGTATCAATCAACTAGCCCATCGCAGTCCACTGCTGGACTAGGCCTCTCCCAGTGTTGGAAGGCTTTGGCCTACTGTTTCCACGCTGGCCAGACGGGTTGGTGCAGGGTTTTATTTCGAGTTATCCTTCTCTCGCAGGGATATCGTCTGCGTATTTTTTCGTTAGCCGCCTTTTACGACACCCTTTGGATGAGATGGGGTGATACTTGTATTCTTTCTTTCCCAATAATAATAAATTACTCATCGCTCATGCAGGTACAGAGTTATCGCTTCCAAACAAAACAAACAAACTGCACAGATTTTATCATAGACTCGTAGATTACTCTTAAAAGCAATAAAAAGGACACAAACAACCACATTATCCATTGCTATTTTGTTGGTTATGGCCGTGATATTTCGATTCTCAAGCGTAGTTAGTGGTCATAAAAATGCAATGATCATTTATAAATTGTTGATGGCAGCTTAAACTTTCATATTGTACCATAAACTTGTTTGTTTTATACCATAGAGCACGCTGATTTTTTAATACCACCATTTCAAATATTACTCAAAAAATCTCACAGCTGAGGTCCGTTGCCGCGGCGGCAGCGCGCCTGGCGCGCCTCCCCGTTTACCGGGAACGAGTTGGGGACTCTGTAGTCCCCACACACCCGAGAAGAGGGCAAGATCGTGAGAGATGGCCCTGGGTCGGCCGGGGTGCGAGGGATATGCCTGTCAACCTCACCTTCGGCAACCAAAGCGACCCACAGGCGGCGTGCGTTTTAGTCGGTTCGAGTCCGACATAACCTCCTCCACCGGCCCCGGTGGGGAGGTATCCGTGGGGATTTTGCGCACGTAAAAAAAAAAAAAAAGCTGAGGTCCGTTGTAATATATTGAGTTATGAGTTTGAAAGTTTGTTTATTTGGTTGAACGCGCTTATCTCAGGATCGCAGATCGGAGGACCAGGATTTATCGAAGAGTGTATAAGCTATATATCATCACGCAATAACAGTATTCACAAATTAAGATAGGATTTTTTTTTAATCAGTTCAGGCAGAATTCGAACAGGGGAAATGCTTTGACCACTAAGCTACCGAACCTCGCCTAAAGCCATTCAGATGTTCCTATATATATCCGTCTTACATGTGCAGAGCTTAGATGTATCTGCATCTTAGATGCAGAGTATCCGATCAAGAACCAAGCGGTTCGGTGACTCTTTTCTTAGTCGCACCATTTAGGCCTGGAATTCATTACCAGCTCACGTGTTTCCTTCTTCCTACAGTCCCGGGTCGTTTAATCGGGGCGTGAAAAAGCATATGATGAGGCCGTCGTACTGAGTGTCACCATTGTCACATTGTATGTAAGTAATGGTGACCCCCTTTTATGAGACTTTGCCTTCAGCTTACCATCAGACAAGGCGAAGCCTAATTGACATGTCTTATATAAAAAAAAATTACAAATGTTAAAAAGTTGGGCAGATTACCAATAGTTATTTTTAATGATTCTTAGGGATTAGATACAGAAAGTTACGCGTAAGAGAACTACAATTAAAGAACAAATATTACATAATATAATGTAGTTAATTAATTATTTATTATTGCATTATATTTATCGTATCGCACAACTACCAACCATTACAAACAATAAAAACGTAACTTACACCAATAAATCAATCAGACACACTTCCTACATGTAATCCTTACATACTACTTTCTTACATAAAGTCATACTTACGAATTCGGTACGGCAAGCACCGTCCGCGGTGTTTACGACACAGTATCGAACCCGGAACCAATTGCACAATACTACGTGTCCTTTGTCAACATAGCCTTGTTGGACAATTCTATTGTAGCTTCAGAGATATAAAGATCTAAATTAAAATGGCGGCCATTTTTTTTTACGTGCGCAAAATCCCCACGGATACCGGACACCGGAGCCGGTGGAAGAGGTTATGTCGGACTCGAACCGACTAAAACGCACGCCGCCTGTGGGTCGTTTTTGGTTGCCGAAGGTGAGGTTGACAGGCATATCCCTCGCACCCCGGCCGACACAGGGCCATCTCTCACAATCCGGCCCTCTCCTCGGGTGTGGGGACTACAGAGTCCCCAGCTCGTCCCCGGAAACGGGGAGGCGCGTGAGACTCGCCACCGCCGCGGTCAGCTTCTGCCAGGTTGAGAGGTGGCTCCACCAGTCACCCCAGGCCTGCGCTCATGGGGGGAGGAGGTCGTTCATCAACCTCCGACGCCCGAGTTGCCTTCGTACGCGGGCAGCTTGGCTTGCGATTAAGATGGCGGCCTTGCTTATCTGTTGTGGTATTTAAACCCGTATTTATTAACTTAGAATCCAGAGGTCCCGGTTTCGAATCCTGGCGATTACACTAACTGCGGGAGGGAACCCATTCCTAACACAAACAATTTAGCTTAGCTGGAGGGGTTAGAGGGAATATTAGTAATTTCGGTTTTTATATTCTTTTATAAAAAAGAAACAAAATGCTATAATTAATGTACGCAATAATAAAAATCAATTACATGCTTCTATTTCCTACAAGCAAATGTCAGAATGACGTCTTTGTTGTTACGCAAACATCTCAGGGATTACCTTTTATTCGGGATAAATTGGATTTCATTGTCTTTGTAATAATATCTCAGATTCTTTTGTATTATTAATGACTTGGAGATTCAGAATCATATAACACTCATTCATCATAATTATTTGGTCATAGGTAAGATATTATTCGATGCACTGTGTATTTACTTACTTACTTACTCGACTACGGCGAAGCCAAAGGAGTGTTATGATTTTATACCACTTAGATGGCAGATAAATATTACATAACATACATAACATAAACTCACGCCTATATCCTCGAAGGGGTAGGCAGAGATGTTAGCACTCACATTTCGCCAGTTTATGTTTAGGTCCCAATGTAATGTAATGGTGGCGAGCCTATTGCCACTAATCGGGCACTTATAAACCTGCGATAAATACACACATAACTTCGAAAAGCATCGAAAAGTCATTGGTGTGTGCTATGGTATAACATGGGATCGAATTATATTAATTAAATAAATATTCTACAACATTCTACACAACTCTATCTAGACCCATGGTAAGCATAGTTTAAGTATATATTATAGATATATACTTCTTCAATGTCTTAACAAAAAAAAAATATATTTCGCATATGTTGCCATCTTATTCAGACATTCTCATTCCGTATTCCGTCTGCCCGTAGAAAGTACGTCCTTAATTATAAGTACTTCTCAGACGGTTGCATCTCATTACGTATTCCGTATGCTCACTGCTCACCCAACTTCAGATATGTTGCTAAATGCAGTCTCGATAAGCCTGCCTTTCCTTTACTTGCAAGTTTATTTGTACATGTTTTAAGCTGACTCGTAAGAAGATTGACCTGGATATGCAAATAATGTATTCGTGTCCAAATTCGTAATTTTTAATTCTTGTATTCTGACGTTACTTAAGCTTTTTTCGTTCCGAGGTTAATTGAGACGACAGCTATATGACATTAACTATCAGTTATCCATATCTATTATTCTTTGACATAATTATATTATTATTTATTTATTTTTTATTTATTTATTTAAACTTCATGCACAAATGTACACAGGCGGACTTAATGCCACAGGCATTCTCTACCAGTCAACCCAATAGGTGGTGCAGAGAATAACAAGGTAGGTGCATTATGAAAGGTACCTAACTAGGTAAAATATATATTAATACATACATATATACATAAATATATAAATAAAATATACATACACGTAACAATATCTAACCATACATTAATAAATATAATTACAAAGAAGTAGTTGACTTATTGCCTGACTTTTCATTGAAATATTAATATTGTTTCTTTCTTTTAGTGAGATCTTTGTTGACATGATGATTATTTGTTATAATTCACATATTTGTGTTGTATTGAATTGGTTGTTTTCAATATTTATCAACAATGTATAATTTAACTAAACACGACCAAGGCGGTGACTTCCGATCCGGCTCGTTCCTGGGGCAAAGGTTGGCTATTGCGATTCAGCGGGGCAACGCGGCCAGCATCATGGGCACCTTTGCGCCGGGAACGATGCGGAGTGGGTTGTTTGACGCGACATGATCGCGAGTTTGTTTCGTGTATTTATGTTTTAATTATTTTGGATGTGATAAATAAACGTTATAATTTAACTAAAGACATTCTCTTTGACCCTGTAATAATTAAAGACAGGTACTTATAAAAAACTTAAAAATATGTGTTTTTGCATGCCAGCAAGGTAGGCCGAAGAGGACTTTACAATGTACTAATTATCAGCAATAAATGATTTTAATTTACTAATATGTAGTATGATTATATTAAATAAATAATATTATAAATGCGAAAGTGACTCTTTCTGTCTCTGTCTGTATGTTACGTTTTCACGCCTAAACCGCTATACCGATTTTGATGAAATTTTAAATACGGGTAGATTAGACCTTGAGAAAGCACGTAGGCTATGTTTTGTCGTGATAATCGACATCTACGCGGGCAGAGTCGCGGGCAACATAACATAACAAACTCACGCCTATATCCCCGAAGGGGTAGGCAGTGATGTTAGCACCCACATTTCGCCAGTTTATGTTTAGGTCCCATTGTAATAGGTGGGCAAGCCTATTGCGATTAACCGGGCACTTATAAACCTGCGATAAATACACACATAACTTCGAAAAGCATCGAAAAGTCATTGGTGTGTGCCATGGTAAACCTGGGATCGAACCCGAGACCTCGTCTCAGCAGTCCATTACCCATACCACTAGGCAACTGCTAGTATATTACCTATGAGCTGTAGATGCGATGTCCGCAATCAAAAATGGTGACAAAAAATTACTTTTGTCAGATTCAGATTCAGCGGGAGGAACTGCTAGGAGGATGATGATTGATGAAAATCCTGATGGAATACCTACATAGCAAAGTAGGAATATTCCAACAATATTAATAAGTGGTTCGTGTAATATAAATCATGGTGCCAGTTATTTGTTATCTCTTAAGGCTCAATTCCGTCTGCTTTCTCTGCTAACTATTTATCAATTCGCGATTTATGACCTGGCTCGATCGCTAGACAATTATTGTTTTCTGAAACTTTAGATAAGATCGTGGGATGTTTGTGAGATGCAGCACTTGAATTATTATTTTGACGACCTCTGTGGCGTAGCGGTAGAGCATTCGACTGCTGTGCAGGGGGCGCGGATTCGATTCCCGCTCAGTGCAAAATTTGTATGCATGTATATTTGTATTGGTCTGGGTGTTTCTATGTATAATATGTATGTATTTACAAAAAAAGTATCTAAGTATGTTTATCCGCATTCTAGATCCCATAACACAATATAGTTAAGCTATGCTTACCATGGGTCTAGATAGCGTTGTGTAGAATGTCGTGGAATATTTATTTATTTATTATTTATTATTAACATTTAAATTTAAATTTGCTATGAATTACGCATATGGTCAATCGTAAACCAAAATAAAATTTAATGGGTACCGCCTGCTATCAAATTTATTTCGATCTTTTAGAGAGCAGTCGGGTTTTTTATTTTTTAATTTTTTTTTTAAACCACAACTAAAATGGCATATAAGCACTGCCAACCTAATGGGAAGTGGTTACTGTGGCCTTTGGACGAGTGTAACACCAGAGGAGTCACAGATTATATACAGCCCAGACTCGGCCTCAGATGCATGGCTCGAGGCAACAATAGTGCCTAGAAAACGGTAATAAGCTCACCTCCTATTACGTGGGATAGAATTCTAAGATTGGTGAAGTGTGGGTCACCTCTGCCTAACCCTACGGGGATAAAGGCGTGATTATATGTATGTATGTATATATGTACTGCACTAGACATACAGGTGACAGTATCCACGCTTTCTACGTTACGTAAAGATTAAATAGCCATTAATATGTTTCCATAGTTTTGATATTCAGTTTTCAGTCAATTTTTTTTATATAGAACAAATCAATATCCTTCGCCTCGCGTGATGGTAAGCTGAGGGCAAAGTCTTAAAAAAGAGGGTTAGCTTTACTTACATGTACCATGTTACAATAGTGAAATACATAGTGAGAGAGAAAACCGGCCTCATCATGTTCAATGCGATAAAATTAAATAGAATAACATACACTACAACATAACAACTTACTCATGGTTTGTCCGACCAACGATAGATGGCGTTGTTCTATTGTAAATCGCGATATAGTTTGTTACCGAGCATAGTATATAACCCAATGATTGTTTGGAATAAATGTCGATTAAGGTCAGTCTACAGACGTGGTTTCATTCAATATAAACCCTTCTAGTAGTGCACAAACAAGTGAATAATCGTCCAAAGTGCAAGTCAGCAAGTACAAGTTTGCGCGCCAAACATATGGTCCTTCGAGCCGGATCTAATTTTTGTGGTACGAGCGAAGCTACGTCGTGCCAGCTCTTCGTGTGTACTCGCAGTGGATCGCTGCGGTAAAGAGTACACAGGCCCCCGCAGCAGCGAATCTGCGAAACGCCGTGCTGCGCTTGCCGCCGGCGTAAGAGAAGCCAAGCAGCAGCGACATCTGACGTAGTGAGCAGAAACTGAACCAGAGGCGCCAACTACGAATACTACGAGTACCGAATAGTGAGTGCAAAAGAAACTGTAAGTACATTCTACATTTAATACAGATATAGTGCAGTGGTAAATTAAATCTTATGTTCAAGATAATTTCATGGCGAAAATCAAGTTCGAGTTCAAGACTTAGTAAAAGTTGTGAAGTGCAAAAATTATATTCTAAAACATCAGTTTGATCTTTAAAAATTTCCTCTTTCAAGATTTCATGGACTTAGTAGAAATTAAGTTGGTTGTGTATTTATTTATGTGTGCATGTTTAGACTTAGAATAATTTTATAAAAAACGGGGGAACGGGGAACCTATGCCCGAACTCTGTTATTTTTTTGCGTCTCAAACACTTGCAGAATTTTGGTGAATTTTTTGGACTTATAAAAATTTGGGAAGTTATTGAGACTTAAAAAATTTTAAGTAAATTTAGAACAACTTTATTCATTTTGTTATTAAACCTCTGTTTTATACGCACCCTAAGCACTTGTAAAATTTGTGTGAATTTTGGCACTGGTGACAATTTCATACTTATAATATCTTTCGTAGTGTGGAAAGTTTTAATTTATAAAATAGTTTAACAAATAAAATGGATAGATTAATTCTACTATTGAAAAGTACTCAAACAACAATCCAAAAGGGACTTGTTAATTTTAAAAAGAGTCCGCAAGAGCGTCTTACTTTAGAATATATGGAAACTAGGCTCGAGTTATTAGAGAAAAATTGGGCTAAGTACCAAGAATATAATGCAAAATTGTATGAAACGTACGACACGTTAGAGATGGAAACTCTTGTAGATATGTATGATCGTACTGAGGAAACTTATGTTTCGTATAAGTGTTTAATAAAGACATCATTAAACAAATGTAAATCAAGTATGGCCCTTGAGAATAGTGTAAAAGATGAGTCAAAATCTACAAGACCACCAGTCAAGCTGGTCCGGATTAGCCTTCCCACGTTTAGCGGAAAGTACGAGGAATGGACTACATTCCATGACCTGTTTAAATCGTTAGTACATACAAACGACACATTAGGCAATGTAGAAAAGCTTCATTATTTAAAAATACATCTGTCTGGGGAACCTGCGCAACTATTAAGGCAAACCCCAACAACAGATGCTAATTATAGTAAATGCTGGGCCTTGTTGGAAAAACGGTACAGCAATAAACGATACCTCACCAGTAATATTTTAAAAAGGTTTTTTTGTCAAAAACGTATACATACAGAGTCAGCTACATCCTTGAGGGAATTATTGGACACGACTTGTGATTGTTTAGGTGCGTTAAGTAATTTGGACATAGATGTGAGTACATGGGATGCCATCATCATTCATATTGTAGCATATAAATTAGACAACGAAACAAGAAAGCAATGGGAGTTAAGTGTTGGTAGTGAATCCACCAGTGATTTGCCGACGCTTGAGGAATTCAAGGTTTTTTTGGAGAATAGGTTTCGCGCATTAGAGACCATAGAGTCAACCAAGGCAACGGTTCATCGGTTCAGTAATAGAAGTAATGCACAGGCTCATACACCGAAGGCGATGGTGGCCACGAGATCCAAAAATACGCAGTGTGAGTACTGCTCTGATGCTCACAAACTTTGCTTCTGCAAAGGATTCACCAAACAGCCTGTCGAAAAAAGGCGTGAATTTGTTAAAGAACATCGTATGTGTTTTAATTGTCTAGGTGGCAATCACACCTCATACGATTGCAAAAAACTTACAACATGTAAGGTCTGTCAAAGGCGCCATCACTCACTGCTGCATTTAGGTCGTGAACTCGAGAACGGAGACCAAACCACAACGACAAAGCCAGCTACCGATAGTGCTAGTTCTTCCACTAGTTCTAGTCCGATAGTTTCGTGCTTGTCTACCGGAAAAATCCCCAAACCACGACTAGTTTTATTAGCCACCGCGCTAATAAATGTTGAGTCAAAAACGGGTCAATATCAACCAATTCGAGCCTTGCTAGATCAGGGTTCACAGGCGTGTTTTATAACAGAAGCCACAGTTCAATTCCTGAAACTGAAAAGGATTCCTATTCAAGGGCTAATTTCAGGGCTAGGGGATAATAGGTCAACCATAGCTAAGCATATGGTACATTTACTCTTGCAATCTCGGGTAAATCCAGATTTCAAACTTAAAGTCAAGGCTTACGTATTAACAAAAATAACGTCATACTTACCCGAACGTAGTATCGACACAACCATGGAGTGGTTAGGCGTTACAAGTCTACAACTAGCCGACCCAGGGTACAACAGGCCTAATAAAGTTGATATTCTATTGGGTGCTGATGCGTACAGCCGTATCATTACTGATGGCGTACTGAAAAGTCCTTCTGGTAATATGATAGCACAAAATACCACTTTAGGGTGGGTTTTGTCAGGCACAATTAGTACTGAAAATAATGAAAACACACACATAAGTGTAATGCATGCACAGGTATGTGAAGATGAAGTTCTCAAGAAGTTTTGGGAAATTGAAGAGTTAAAGAGTTCAAAGAAGATACGTACTCCCGAAGAGACAAAATGTGAAGAGCTGTACAGTGCCACAACGACGAGAGATGGTCAGGGTAGATATATAGTCAGGTTACCTTTCAGAGACGATCATCCTCCGTGTACATCAGGAAATTCACGTGCTATAGCTGAAAAAAGATTAAGATCATTAGAAAAAAGATTAGAACACAATAAAGATTTGAAGGAAAAGTACACACAAGTCATAAAAGAATATTTAAGTCTAGGACACATGAGGCCGGTAAGTAAAGACGATGGTAACAAAGATATTGCTGTCTACTTACCCCATCATGCAGTTATCCGTGATGACAAGGCCACCACAAAGGTGCGTGTTGTTTTTAATGCGTCTGAGAAGAACCGCAACGGAATTTCGCTCAACGATACGCTGATGGTTGGACCTACACTACAATCAGATTTAAGACATACTGTTTTAAGATGGAGAACTCACCCCATAGCGCTAGTAGCTGACATAATTAAAATGTATAGACAAGTCAAAGTTGCTGATCAAGACACAATGTATCAACGTATTCTGTGGCGCGATAGCCCAGACATAGAAATAGAGGATTACGAGTTGACTACTGTAACTTTCGGTACAGCTTCAGCCCCTTTTCAAGCCGTGAGAACATTGCACCAAGTTGCCCATGATGAGGGTCAGCGGTATCCACTTGCCAAGGATATAGTCCTCAATTGTTTCTATATGGATGATGCAATGGCGGGTTGTCACAGCGTAGAAGAAGGCATAGAAATATATCAACAGATGACAGCTTTACTTGGAAAGGGTGGTTTCAAATTACAGAAGTGGAGTAGTAACAATCAGAACCTCGTAGAAAGGATAACCAAAACGAAAAGTTATGAAGATATAGAGCAAATAGATCAACCTGGAAAAAAGGAAAATTTAAATACTGATATAGAAGTTAACATAAAATTAGATAGCACAATTAAGATTTTAGGACTTACTTGGAATCGCAACGAAGACAGTTTTCAGTACTCAGTGAATCTCCCACAGTTAACAACGGCACCTGTTACTAAAAGAACAATCATATCAGATATAGCCCGACTCTTTGATCCACTAGGTTGGTTAGCTCCTAGTGTGGTTATGGCCAAAATGTTTATCCAAAAATTATGGTTGGCAGGTGTTGAGTGGGACGAAGAGTTAAATTCAGAATTAAAAAAGGAGTGGAACACTTACCGTGAAGAACTGATACTACTTACCGATATTCGAATCCCTCGTTGGCTTGGTACAAAGTCAAGCGACTATCTGGAACTGCACGGATTCAGTGACGCCTCTAAAACTGCTTACGCGGCGGTCATATATCTGCGGGTTCTAGATGCAGGAGGAAATGTTCACGTGACTTTAGTAGTATCTAAAACCAGAGTAGCACCTGTAAAACAAATCAGTATTCCGCGACTGGAGTTATGCGGAGCAGTCCTACTATCACACCTCTTAAAGGAGACGGCTGAAGTACTGGGCATAGAACAGGACAGAATAAAAGCATGGACTGATTCCACAGTGGTGTTGGCGTGGTTAAAAAGCCACCCAAGCAGATGGAAGACATTTGTAGCCAACAGAACGTCTGAGATCCTAAATACAATGAAAACGTCTCAATGGCATCACATATCCACTAACCATAACCCAGCCGACTGCGCATCTAGAGGGATGCTACCAAGTGGGCTTCGAAATAATACAATGTGGTTTTCAGGACCCTTATTTCTTAAAAAGGAACCAATAATTTACTCTAGTTCAATGGACTACAATGTGAATTTGGAAGAGTCCACAAAGGTTCATGTAGCTGTAGTTCCGAGTTGTTCACTGTTCGAACAATACTCTACATTAGGAAAATTAATTCGGATAATTGCGTACTGTAGAAGATTTTTAAAGGAGAACACTAAATATCATAAAAGGTATTTACAAAAGGTAGAATTAGATGCGGCATTGGAATGTTGCATAAGAGCAACACAAATAGATACCTTTACAAAGGAATACAAGCAATTACAAGACAAGGGGTATTTGGAATCAAAAACAAGTGTCTTAAAGTCACTGTGTCCCTATCTTGATGACAGGGGTATTATGAGAGTAAGAGGTAGAATCGAAAAGGCAGAAATAAGCGAACAAGCCAAACATCCTATCGTTTTACCACACTCAAGTCATTTGACAATGCTTATCATAGCGGACGCACATCGAATGACCTTACACGGCGGTCCGCAGCTCATGATGTGTTTTTTAAGAACAGCGTATTGGGTCATCGGAGTCAGAAGTCTGGTCAAACAGCATGTTCACAAGTGTGTGACATGTGCTAGACAGAAGGCCGCTGTTAAGACTCAGCTTATGGGCTCACTCCCAGCAGTGAGGTGCACTCCAGCCCGACCATTCTTACACAGCGGAGTTGATTATGCAGGTCCCATAAGTATTCGAACGACCAAGGGTCGCGGCCACCGTTCACACAAAGGTTATATATGTCTTTTTGTGTGTATGGCCACTCGGGCTCTTCATTTGGAGGTAGCCAGTGATATGAGCACGCAAGCGTTTCTGGCTGCTTTTCGCCGGTTTGTGTCGCGGCGAGGTCACTGTGCCAAGTTGTGGAGCGATAATGGAACCACGTTTGTGGGCGCTTCCAGGGAACTGCACAACTTAAGTTCAATTCAATCTTCAGCAGCACAGAACCTGGAAACAACAGGCACAGAATGGCACTTCATTCCTCCTCATAGCCCCAACTTTGGCGGCCTTTGGGAGGCAGGAGTGAAGTCCACCAAATTTCACCTGAAGCGAGTTATCGGTGATTCCACTCTCACATACGAGGAACTATCTACACTTCTCAGTCAAGTGGAAGCGTGTTTGAACTCAAGGCCCATGAGTGTTATTGATGTTACGGATCCCGGTGAGCCATTGCCATTAACTCCTGGACATTTTTTAATTGGGGAACCTTTAGTTAATGTTCCAGATTACCGATACGATAATACTAGTCTGAGTTCTCTCTCACGTTGGCAATTAATTCAAAAAATGTTACAGTCCTTTTGGAAACGTTGGTATCAGGAGTACCTGTCAAACTTAATGAACCGATACAAATGGTCCTCCCAAATTCCGGAACCAAATATAGGTGATATTGTTTTGGTAAAGGAAGATGATATGCCGCCAAGCCGGTGGTTATTAGGTCGCGTGTTGAAAAAGCATCCCGGTGATGATGGTATCACTCGTGTGGTCACGCTGCGTACCAAGAGCTCAACGATTAAAAGGCCCGCTTCCAAATTATGTATTTTGCCTATTATATCCAATTAAATATTGTTAGTTTTAAGTTATGTTAACTTATAATGTGTTGGTACACATTTTGTTATTTTTTAATAAATTTGTATGATTTGTTAGTTTACAATAAGGTGAATCTTTTTGTTGGTTTGGTAGAATATAAACATGGATTTTATGTAAAGGACATTCTGTCATAATGTCCTTTGGGGGGCAGTATGTTCAATGCGATAAAATTAAATAGAATAACATACACTACAACATAACAACTTACTCATGGTTTGTCCGACCAACGATAGATGGCGTTGTTCTATTGTAAATCGCGATATAGTTTGTTACCGAGCATAGTATATAACCCAATGATTGTTTGGAATAAATGTCGATTAAGGTCAGTCTACAGACGTGGTTTCATTCAATATAAACCCTTCTAGTAGTGCACAAACAAGTGAATAATCGTCCAAAGTGCAAGTCAGCAAGTACAAGTTTGCGCGCCAAACACATCATATGCTTTTTCACGCCCTGCTTAAAAAACCCGGAACTGTAGGATGAAGGAAACACGAGAGCTGGTAATGAATTCTAGGCCTTAATAGTACGATAAAGGAAAGAGTCACCGTACCGCTTGGTTCTTGATCGGATATTCTGCACCATGTGCGGGAGATATCTAAACCCTGCACTGTTATTGACTGTAAATTACCATCAAATATTAAGGTTTGCTTCAGTACTAAACATAAAATAACATCAAACTTCGCCTTATTTCAATATAAATACGAATCTGATTTCAATATTCAAATAGACTTCTAACTACACGTCGTAACAATAATATTGAAAATTGTTGATTATTCGATGTTATTGTTTATTAAAAGTTCTTATTGAATTTATACAAGTAAATTTATTATTAAGTATACTCAAGTATAGAAAGAAAGAAAGATCCGTTTATTATACACACACACACACACACACACTTACAACACACATAAATTAAAAAAAAAAGCCACTACCGGTACATAAAAAAAAGACAAGTAAAAACATAAACAGTAAGATATAAATAATTAGGTATATAGAAGCATCGTCCCGCAGTTTCATACCCTTAAAGTTAAATAAACTACGGAGACCATCGCAAAACAGGAGCTGGCCCTAGGTAAATCAGGGTACGAGAGATATGCCAATGGCAATCTTACCTATGGCAACTAATAATACAAGACGGCGGCGTGCGGCGTTGGTCAGTTCGACCCCGACATTGCTGCCCACTAAGGGTATTTATTCCGGGGGATTTCCGCACTATAAAAAAGATATTGAGTAAAGAGTAGCTCATTTGAAACTTATCCTGAGAGGTCTCTAACTACTCCACCAGAAAAAAGGTGTGAGTATTGTATGTATATATTATTTATTTTATAGATGCTCAACAAATCAGCTCTTCGACGCGTGATTTCCGGCAGAGTAGAATTTGGACCACCCCATCTCTTCCATGCGGTGTCGTACAAGGCTGGCAAGTCGATTTTTTCCCCTCTATCACTCTAAGGTTTGCTGGAAGAAATCTCAATATGGAATCTCACATTTGTACTACAATATACTTCTATTTTTTGTGATAAAATGCGTTTTGTGTACAATAAAAAACAAATATTTAAGACGACTAAAGGATGGTTAACATCAGACAGGTATATATACAGCTCAGACTCAGTCCCAGATGCATGGCTTGAGTCAATAGGCTCACCCCCTATTACGTGGGACTGAATGCAATGATTGGTGAAATGTGGGTGTTAATTCACCTTTGCCTCCGGGAATAAAGGCATTTATGTATGTATCTTCACAGTTTTAAGATAACACGATAGGTGCTAACTTCAGTTTCACAATTTATTTACGAATTTCTAGAAATTTCTCTCTGTGTTTGTCTTGTGAACTGAAAATAACAAAATCTGTCTACAATGTGTCTAGTTACCAGAGGAAATGAGTCCAAAGCCTGCACTGAAAATGTAGCTGTAGTTTGAAACGTCACTTGCAAATAGTTGCTTAGAACGTTCAGTTGTAGACTGAAATATCAAAGCTTTGTGTTCCGTTTTTTGATTTGGATATAAATTAATAGTATTGATAAGATGAGAATTAATGACACAATTCATGCGGATATATTTTGTTTTCCTTATTAACATGCACATACGTCTTTTTCCTTCTGAGGTTGACAGACCAGGTCACCAATAGAGACATCAACACAGTTAGAAAGGTGGTCCTCAGCTTGACGGTCTCATTATAATACGGCGGTATTTCCGCCCAATTGAGCAGTCCGACTGGGGAAGTACCTCCGCCTTACAGAATACCTCGGCCAAAATAAATTAGTGTTGTGTTCCCAGCGGTGAGTAGGGTAGCCAGAGCTCACTGGAGAATTTGTGGTGTCAGTGTAAAGATTAAAGGCTTATCCTTGTCTTCTACACTGACGGCACAGAAACTGCGCTTACTGGGTCGGCAGTGTGGCTCCTCTGGTGTTACGCACGACCTAGACCACGGTAAACACTTTCCATCAGGTGGGCCGTGTGCTTGTCTGCCACCTAAGTGGTATAAAAAAAATAAAACGACCTAGAAAAAGAAAACTGTCGCTGAACTGCTTAGTTCGATGGAATTGAGTTTGCACTGTATGAGAGAGAGATTTAAGCCCTGTACGTGTAAGTTCTGTATAGAAAGGTGGGACTAAGCGAAGCTCATCGAGCATTCGCAACATGTTTGCAATAGTATAAATTAACAATGGCATATTATGAAAATGCAAAATCTAATCAATGGCAGACCTAAATCTCTTACAAACCACAATCTGCTTTTAAACTTTGAATGAAAAATCAAAACATTTATCATTAGACCTTAACAAAAACTGCTATCATTTTTCATTCTCAATAAAACCGACAAATCTTCTCAGCCTTAAAGAAAACCGAATTCAAAGCGTTTATTCCACCACATTTCCTTGCTGGCTATAAAAAAATCGTGAGACAAACAGAGGAGATTGTTCCAAGAAAATAAATAAAGGAAAGTCGGTGTCGCTTTGTTCAAAGGAAAAGGACACTGGTAGGAACAGGGACCCGATTCAGTGACAACACGTTTTGAAAACGCGTGATTTAAATTACATACATACAAGTTTTAGGCACAGATGAATTAACACCCACATTGCACCAATCATTGTATTCGGTCCCACGTAAAAGACGGTGACACTATTGCCGTAAGCCGGGCACTATTGTTGACTCGAGCCATGCATTTGAGGCTGAGTCTGAGCTGTATATATCTGTCTGAAGTTAAACAGCCCTATCCGTTAGTCGCCTTGTAGGACACAGCATGGGAAGAGATGGGGTGGCTCAAATTCTACACTGAACGAGAACCACGCGGCTGTGTGATTTGAATTCAACTGGAAAAATAGATTAATATTCTTTGGAAGTATTGTATGACAATATTGACCATTCAAAACACAATCTATTTATGTTTTCGTGAGGGATTTTATATCTACTTTAACAGACGAACTGAAGATTTTTTTTAAATATAGAACACGTCAATTAGACGTCGCCTTGCCTGATGGTAAGCTGAAGGCAAAGTCTCAGAAAAGAGGGTCACCATTACTTACACATACCGTGTGACAATGGTGACACTCAGCTTGACGGCCTCATTATATGCTTTTTCACGCCCCGCTTAAAGGACCCGGGACTGTAGGAAGAAGGAAACACGTGAGTTGGTAATGAATTCCAGGCCTTAATGGTGCGACAGAGGAAAGAGTCACCGAACCGCTTGGTTCTTGATCGGATGTTCTGCACCGTGTGCGGGTGACATCTAAGACCTGCACGTGTTGTCCTGTGTAGGAAAGGGGATGCTAAGTGAATTCCGGTAAACACGACTCGCCATTTAAGTTGCCCCTAATATGACTGCCTGGAATTTTTCTCGCCCCACATATTCAAACTTGGATTACAAGAAGAAGGAAACATGTTTGTTTTTTTTTCTCCAGAAGCATTCATAGTTCTGATGCCTTTTCAATTTTAACGTTTATAAAACGTAATTTAACTGAATCGGGCCCCAGGTGTGAGTACTTCACTGCTAATTGGATTCCACTGTCTTTGAATTTTTGAGGATTCTTTCTAAACTTATCCATTATTTACAAAATTTTTTCGTATGAATAATATATTGTTTTTGTATACTGTGTTAGTAGTATCAGCCTATCGTTAGTCAGTTGCAAGATAAATTTTCCACTTCGGAGCCCAGGGTCCTCTCTTCCATTCTTCCTATCGGTAATTTGGTTCGTCTTACATTCTATCATCGCACAGCTCGCCATAGGCAGGGAATTCATCCTCACACATTGCGACCTGAGACGGTACGCACTGTGCAGTATGAAAGAAACTTCATCCCACGCACACTCAAGCTGTGGAATGAACTCCCTGCTGCGGTTTTCCCAAACGCCTAAAATATGGGGTTCCTCAAGAGGGACATTAGAAGGTTTCTTCAGGGTCGGCAGTGCGAGAGTAACGCTCCTGGTGCTACATACATCCATAGGCCACGGTGACCACTTTCCATCAGCTGGACTGACTTGTCAGCCACCTAAGTGGTATACAAAAATATACTCATATGGAAGCAACTAAACATAATTGGGAGGAGGGACTCCTTTCGGTTCCTTTCGGGGGAAAAGAAATTCTGCGAGTCCGTGGAGGTTCTACCTCCTCTCTGTACCTATATATGACGCAACGAGATGAAAATAAGTATCTGTAATCAATACAGATAACACATTCACGTTTCGCACCATATAGTGTGTTAGACGATGTTATATCGGCGATAAGATTTCGTATTTATTACTCCATGTACACGATTTCCTATATAACGGCGTTTATTTAGACTGAAACCCGAGCGAAACCTGTTCCAACGTAGCTTTTAGCGTTATCGATCGACAGATATGGTAGGTAACGTTGGGAATAGCTAGCCGAATACAGTAACTACCAAGTAAGGTGTGCGGTGATATTTTTGCGCTCCTTAAGAGGTGAGCGGGTTATAGAAGTTTGAACTGAAAATTCAATTAATGTAACTTTTATAATTGTTGCCTTGATGTTTGTGACAATTAGTTTTGTGTGTGTGTTATCCAGAAATCCGGAAAGACGGTTCGTAACTAACTTTCCGGTTCGGGTTAACCTAAACCGATATGGTACCGGTATGGCATCTTGAATGGTTAAATGCTACATCTCTCGTTCGTGTGCGGTCTGAGTATCGAATGTTTCATGATGGCCCCCGATAACTTTAGCTACGTTGTGGACTATGACGACCTGTATAACATAGGTGTCGGTAGAGCAAGTTTGTCTTGGGAAAATTATTATTAACCTTAACTTACTTAGGAAAGACTATACTGTTGATTGATGGCACTTTGTGGAATTTGTTGTTACACATATTGATAACTCACTTGTACTTTTCCACATTACTTTGTAATAAATAATAAAAGCAATGTGGAAAAGTACAAGTGAGTTATCAATATGTATTACTTAGGAAACTTTATTTAGAATTTACCAGAAACGGAAAACCATATTGCATTCATGCAAAATCGAATGAAGTTTATTTTATGAAAGGGCTTAAAACTAAGGAAATAACTTTTGTTACTGAATGTACCATAAGGAAAAATCAAGATATTACAAGCGTAGTCAACATTGTAATATTTATTTTCGTATGACTGAAAATATTACCATAACAAATGTAATAGAAACACTTCCATTTCACTGAAGAGATATTATTCTTCTTGTCGAATAGGTTGATGACATATAAAGATAGAAATGTATGTCTATAACCTTCGGAAAATAAATTGACAAATTTTAACGCAATCGAATGAATCGGTAGCGCATAAAATACGATCAAACATTGATTTTTAAAATGAAATATCCATCGACCTTGGTTGTGGCGACACTAAAACTTTAAAACTTTTTAGATTCATTGATTTTGTTAAGTAGTGTCAAGCACTCGAACGGCTCAGAAAAAATATTATGACGCACTTCCTGGGTTAGGCGGAAATGAAGTTTGAATATCGATTTTGGAACAGGACGAGACGCGGACAGCTATAATTTAATTTAAGAATGGCAAAAGAGCGGTAAAAGTTGCATCTGTTCTTATTTTATCGTTTTAATTTATTGTTAATCATCCATCCATCCAACCTATATAGTAAATTACATACATACAAATAATCACGCCTCTATCCCTGGAGAGTTAGGCAGAGGAGAATTAACACCCACATTTCACCAATTATTGAATTCGGTCTCACGTAATAAGGGGTGAGCATATTTCCGTCTTCCAGGCACTATTGTTTATTCAAGCCATGCATGTGATGTTAAACCGACCTATCCGTTAGTCTTGAGCAATAATGCTCGTGAAGGAGGAGGCGGGACGGGAGCGGCAGCGGGAGCGACAAAGGATCGCAAGCCAAGCTGCCCGCGTACGAAGGCAACTCGGGCGCCAGAGGTCGATGAACGACCTCCGCCCCCCATGAGCGCCGGCCTGGGCGTGACAGGTGGAGCCGCCTGTCACCCTGGCAGAAGCAGGCCGCGGCGGCGGTGCGCCTGGCGCGCCTCCCCGTTTTCCGGGAACGAATTGGGGTCTCTGTAGTCCCCCACACACCCGAGAAGAGGGCCAGATCGAGATTGATGGCCCTGGTTCGGCCGGGGTGTGAGGGATATGCCTGTCAACCTCACCGTCGGCTACCAAAACGACCCACAGGCGGCGTGCGTTTTAGTCGGTTCGAGTCCGACATAACCTCTCCCACCGGCTCCAGTGGGGAGGTATCCGTGGGGATTTTGCGCACGTAAAAAAAAAGTCATCTTGTACGACACCGCATGTGAAGAGATGGGGTGGTCCAAATTCTACTTTGCCGGGAACCACGCTGTGGAATACATAATACAATAATCGAAAGAAATATTTTAATACATCAACCTTTGAAAGGTTAATAATTTGCCTTGCATTCGAAATTCCTTTCACAAGTCTAGACTCCACGGTCTGTCTACGACCTTTAAGTATTTCGAATTAAATACAAATCACGACAGTTTTAAGTAATTCAACCTTATTCTCTTTTGAATATGTGTTATTTTCCCCTAGACTGTATTTTTGCTTGATTTGATTCGGAATTTATTCAAGTGTAACTTTTAGCTAGTCCAGTCCAAGTGACATTAGGCTTCGAGGTGGTAGGTACGACGGTATTTTCCATTTGAGCAGTCCGACTGGGGAAGTACCTCCGCCCTACAGAATACCGCGGCCGTAATAAGTTCGTGTTGTGTTCGGCGGTGAGTAGGTACGGTAGCCAGAGCTCTCTGGAGAGTTTTTGTGCTGTCAATGGTAAAACCAACAGCTTGTCCTGCTTTGTCTTTTACGCTGACGGTACAGAAACTATCTGTGCTTACAGGGTTGGCAGCGCGAGTGTGACTCTCTTCCAGAGAGGGCCAGATCGAGAGAGGGCCATCGCTCTCGATCTGGCCCTCTCCTCGGGTGTGGGGACCACAGAGTCCGGGAGGCGCGCAAGGCGCCTGCTTCTGCCAGGGTGACAGGCGGCTCCACCCGTCACCCCCAGGCCTGCTCTCATGGGGAAAACTGGGTGGGCTTGCTTATCTATTACATACATATAAAGCACCGAACCGTAACAGGATAGCAACCAATTAGCTTGTCTATAGAAGTAATTGTAGTAATGAGACTGAGCGATACACTATTAGTCACATAAATAGCGCCTAGTGTGACTACTGCCTAAGCAACAAAATAACAGCAAGTTCTGGTCTATTGAACCAGAAAAATAGAAATATATTTACAAAGCTTACTTCGTTGTAAGTGATTTCTTTTGCATGGCTAACGATTTATTGTTTTACATGTTTTTTTTCCGTCTGTTTGTTTGATTGATATATATTAGATATATTTTCGATAGTAATTCTTGTATTGCCAGGTACACATCTAGCGAAGAAGAGGTAGAAAATCACTGTGGTAGGAAACGCGTGGGATTCATTCTCATTACAGTTTATAGTATGACCCATGAATCGAACTCATTTGTATAATTATGTACTGTTTTGTGTTAAAATTTTGTTTACATTATACAGTGAGAGGAGTATTGAAAATAAAATTGGAATCGGATCTTAATTCCGATTTTCCATTTCCGAACGAAACAGATATTCGAATCCTTCAGAATCCGGCAATGCATTTTCAAACTCTATCGCCTACCGGTAAAGACTATAATTTTTTTTTAAATTTCGATTTTGTATTGTG
Organism: Eilema griseolum; assembly: GCA_963662185.1. NCBI lineage: Eukaryota > Metazoa > Arthropoda > Insecta > Lepidoptera > Erebidae > Eilema > Eilema griseolum. The sequence goes on from OY759232.1 coordinate 5,225,238, forward strand.
TTTGTGTGTGTAAAAAGTGTATTTGGAAGAGGTATAAAACATTAATTAACTCTGTTATAAATATATTAGTAGGTTTGGAATTTAAAAAAATAAAAACGGTTAGCACAATTAATTTTTTACCTTTTTTTATTTTTTTTTGCAATTGGTGTTGTTACTGGTTTCCATATATTCTAGTTATGTCAGTTCTGATTCATTAACCGAAGTATACAAAAGATATGTCACAAGTTTTGATTTACGTATATGTTCCGAATATAAATCAAATCTTAAGTTCTGTAATGTCACGTGAACTTAGGTACTTATGCCAGTACTATAGGTACCTAAACTTAGTATTAAACTGGATGTGCGGAAAATATTGGCATCGATTCAAGACTACTGCTTGATCAGCAGCAATTTACCAGATTTGTAGCTATCTTACAGAATACATTAGAAAAAAAAACCGCTAAATTTTATTGAACTGAGAAAAGTGTCAATACTGTCAATTCATTTATTTTCTCTATCATGTTCTAAATTTAAAATTCATTCTCGCTTATATTTTGAATGCGTTGATCTTTTGGTGGCTCAGTAGCTATAGTATTCCCATTGTAAGGGGAAGATCGCGGGTTCGAATCCCGCCTGAACCTATTAAATTTTTTCTATCGTAATCGATTTGAATAGTTAGCAAACTAAATGCTTTATAAATTTCATGCAATAGATAGTGTAGAAATCAATATGCCTACTTACCTAGAAAAGGCCTGATTATTCAGGTCCTTCCGACTTCAACCGGCTATTTTTCTACCGGTGAATATTTTTTCCGCGTTTAACCGGTTTCTATTCCTCGTTCTACCGGCAATTTAATCTATGTACCTATATATAAATGTTGCGTTGGTTTGTGTACGCTACAAAAACTCAAAAAGTTCTGCACCGATTGAGCTGAAATTTTAGCATGATATAATCCGCATCATGGATTATATTTAATTTTTGCTTCAGTCACATACCTGCGACCGCGAAAAAACAGTTTGCAAAAAAACTTATTTTTTTTTAATACAACTAAGGTGGCAGACAAGCACACGTGTTGTGTTGTGTTCCCAGCGGTGAGTAGGGTAGCCAGAGCTCACTGGAGAATTTGTGCTGTCAGTGGGAAGACTAAAGGCTTGTCCTGCTTTGTCTTCTACTGACGGCACAGAAACTCTGTACTTATAGGGTTGGCAGCGCGACTGTGACTCCTCTGGTGTTACAGACGTCCATAGGTCACGGTAACCACTTTCCATCAGGTGGGCCGTGTGCTTGTCTGCCACCTAAGTGGTATAAAAAAACACGGCCCACCTGATGGAAATTGGTTACCATGACCTATGAACGTGTGTAACACCAGTGGAGTCACATCCGTGCTGCCGACCCTGTAAGAACAGAGATTTTGTTCCGTCAGTGTAGAGGACAAAGCAGGACAAGCCTTTAGTCATCCCACTGACAGCAGAAAAACTCTCTAGTGAGCTCTGGCTACCCTACTCATCGCCGGAAACACAACACACAGTTATTATAACCGTGGTATTCTGTAGGGCGGAGGTACTTCCCCAGGCGGACTGCTCAATTGGGCGGAAATACCGCCGTGTCCTACCTCCTCAATATGACATGTATTCTTTGTATTGTTTCTCATTACGCAACCATTCAATCACAATGTGCCACAGCGAAGCGTGGCAGGGTACAGCTAGTCATTAAATAAATAAAGAATCCATTTTCTATAATGATTTCTGCCGCTACATAACCTCGGATTGAAATGAATATCCTTCAATATTCCTGTGATAACTCTTGATTGATATCTGTTTTGCTTCAGGTTTCCTCCCTCGGGAACATAAATGTAACAAAGAATCCACCTTGATATAAGGATATTAATATAAGATTCATTTAACAAGATATCATTTTATTATACGGTTTCTTTTCTTGATCAATATTCTTTCTCCGCCATTATCCAATTACATTTATTGCATTTGCGAATGAAATTGTATCGCAAAATTTCCGTATATTGCAATATTGAATACGGTATTTCACTGTCTAATCAAATTATATATTTTATAGGAGGTAGGACACGACGGTATTTGCGTCCAATTGAGCAGTCCGACTGGGGAAGTACCTCCGCACTACAGAATACCGCGGTCATAAAAACCTCGTGTTGTGTTTCCGGCGGTGAGTAGGGTAGCCAGAGCTCACTGGAGAGTTTTTGTGCTGTCAGTAGAAAGACCAAAAGCTTGTCCTACTTTGTCTTTTACACTGACGGCACAGAAACTCTCAATGCTTGCAGCGCGAGTATGACTCTCTTGGTTTTACACGCGTACATAGGCCACGGTGACCACTTTCCATCAGGTGAGCCGTGTGCTTGCCTGCCACCTGAGTGGTGTAAAAAAAAAGTTAGTTACTTTTTACTAAACTTCAAAACGGCTAGTTCTAAGGCAACATGTATGAAATAAGCAATTGTGACGTCATAACTTTTAATTGTCGGTACGGTTATATAGGTTGATTGATTGGTGATCCGTGTGGTGACGGAGAAACAATACAAGAATAACTACTTCGTCTCATCCGAAGGGTGTAAGAGGCGACTAACGGTAAAATACTCAGACGATATCACCGTGAGAGAAGGAAATCTCGACATAAAACCCTGCATCAACCCGTCTGGCCAGCGTGGAAACAGTAGGCCAAAACCTCCCAACATTGGGAGAGGTCTATCTCTAGCAGTGGACTGCTATATGTAGATTGGATGGATGCAATTTTTACCGCTCTTGTACCATTTTCATTTAAATCAATTATTTTAAGTTATAGGAAAGTACATCTTTAATTACTGGCATGTTACAATATCTATATTTCTTTGTTTCAGGTGAGGGCCCAACACTTTTACTGCAAAGGCAGCTTGGTTTGGTAATGTGAACAATTTGGAAGAGGATTCTTCGGGAATAAACAGGCGTGAGTTAACTTCTCCTCTTCATCCCCTAGTCAAGACATCAGAGGCGGGCGGCGCATCTGGCCAAAGAAAATTTATCCTCTCTCTCTTTCTCTCATTGACTTTCCGCGCTGTCCACTGCTGAAGTCGTGACGAAGTTGTCTCTAAAGCATTTTTGGTTCCGGGGTCTGCCTATTCCTTCTACCATTTTTTATGGAAGTATTAGTTATTATAGGACTGACTGCCGTCTGATCCCCAAACTGTGCAAGGAAAACCCAGAACCTCGTCCACTAATTAACAGGTTTATCGGCTCGAAGCTGAGGTTGGCTTGGATGTGAATACTTTTGGTTCTGATACTTCACATCAATAACTACATTACGTCTGTAAATCCCCGAAAGGGTTAGCAGAACTGTATTGACACCCACATTTCACTAACTGAAGGGGCGAGCCTATTGCCGTCAAACGGGTACTTTGTCATCGTCTTATGTTTACTGTTGGATGAAGAGTAGTCCTATTCCAGTCGTATTCTACGATACCCACGGGAAGAGCTTTAATTAAATTGAAAGAAAACAAATTCGATAAAGATTCTTTGTAATTTGACTCTAATTTAGTTAAGATAATCCGCCATCTGTAAGTATCATTACGTTTTATTTAATGTTAATTACTAAAACGATTCTTACTTACTGAATAATTAATTTATGTACTTTAATGGTATTAATTTTGCTTCCGCCTTAAAGGTCCGGATATTCTAAGCCGGAGTTTGATAATTTTGTCTTTTATAACTTACTTAGATCCGCCCACGTGGTATACTGACCCTGTTCTCATGACCTACAGGAATCTATTTCTGGGTCCTGCGGTCTGTGTGCAGTCTATAATCTGTTTCGTGTATTTTCAGACTGTTCCGGATAAACTCCGAAATGGCTGGCTCGATTTTGACGCGATTTTCATTAGCAGGTATAGGCATACGTACGATTTTGCTTTATGCCTTATGCCACTTGCGTGTATAAATTCACGCCTTAAGCTTATTACATACAGTATTTATAATACTGCCACATAATGACGTCACTTGCCTGCAAATCGCAATGCATAAATTATTGAATTAATTCCACATATCCGACGTTTTTATACGTCGTTTTGCACAAAAAGCGTGAATATAAGGCATCAATTGGCCCACGGACGCATGACGTGTCAAACCATTCAATTGAGCCGAAATATTGATGGATGGAATATTGTGACAGTGTACCTGAGTAGGGTAGGCATTTGTGGACCACATTTCAGCAAATGGTATTACGGGAATTGAATAATTTAATGATCATGTCACAGCTTAAGATATTATTATAGTTATGTTATGTTTAGTGCGTTGTTATGTGTATAGTGACAAACATTTAGACAAAGTGCCAGCACCTGGCAGACATCTTGAACATAAGTCGACGTAGAGGGGGTATGCTCATACATGTGCATTATGGAAGGGCTCGAGGTATCTGTATTTTGAAAGGGTTCTAAGCCATATTGGTAGATGCTCTCGACAGGTTGCAGCGACGCGCGGTCCGCATTATTGGGTATCCTGAGGCCACGAACACCTTCGAGCCTTTGCAGATGCGTAGAGATGTTGCTTCCTTGACTGTATTTTACCATCTCTGCCATGGTGAGTGTTCTGATTAGCTCTTCCAATAAATCCCACCCTCTCCTTTCCTACATAGGACAACACTGCACGGGCTTAGATGTCACCCTCACACTGTGCAGAATATACGAGTAAGAACCAAGCGGTTCGGAGACTCTTTTCTTTGCCGCACCGCCAAGACCTGGAATACATAACCAGCTCACGTGTTTCCTTCTTCCTACAGTCCCGGGTCCTTTAAGCGGGGCGTGAAAAAGCATCTGATGAGACCGCCAAGCTGAATGCCACCATTGTAACATTGCTTATTGTCTGTAATGGTGACCTTCTTTCCTGAGACTTTGCCTTTCGCTTACCATCAGGTGAAGTGAAGTCAAATTGGCGGATAAACTCCTAAAAAAGCGAAAATAATATATCTATGTTAGGTAGGCTAATACAATTTTGCTACTCAGGCATCGAACATAACACTTCATGAACAGCAACCGCTCTTGTGCTGCGCTGCTGAGGGAGTTCTCCTAAATCGTACTTTAAGTATGTTTTTTTTTCATCAGATGGTTATTATACGTGATAACATTGCCTATTGTCCTTTTTCATATCACGGTGTTGTACTCTGTGTTTACGTACAGATTTCCAATTGGCGTTTTTCATTATACGCAACAAAAAGAATGATGTAAAATATTGTTTTATTTCCGAAGTTTCGGATGAATGAATATCTATCGGGATGCCGATTAAAATATCTGAAAAATACGGCAAAACTCTTTGAGGAAAGGTAGGTAGTGCCCTTCGCTTCCGTCGTCTTATTGGGTCGGGAGTTTTTCAAGATCGGTACCGTGGTCCCTGATTCCCTCTATTTGGCGGAGGAACTTATGTGTCCGTGGATTTAGTTAAGCTCTTGTTTTATTAGAACTTATGGATATTTTTTTAGGGTTGTATGGAGCGCTACTTAAATCTTTGGGGCCTTAACCAATCAAAGTCAAAGTCAAAAATCATTTATTCTATATATACATGATTGATGAACATGAATATCAGTTTAGTAAATGGACCACTGGTTCGAAACGCGACCCCGACCTGAGAAGACTCCGGCAAGAAACTCAGCGGGTATTTCTTTTTTTTTGGTTTATTTACACACATACACTTACATCTATTTAATCTAAATACAAAAAGTTACTTGAGTAGCATAGTTGAGCGAACAGCTCATATCCAAGCTTGTTTATCATCCAAGTATTCTTGGATTTTATAATAGCCTTTCAAATCTCACCTGTATACCGATCTGTGTATGTGTAACTGTTCATTGAGGGTCGGAATCTGGTGCAGACTTTTCTCTCAGAGATTGGGGGTCAGACGTCATTCAGTCAGTCAAAGCATATTAAGGATAGGAAGAATAGGAGCATGGTGCTCTGCCTCCATAGCAGTGTCAAAGGTTGAAAATTAAAAAAAAACTTAACTCGATCTAGTTTGTCATGTACCATGCAACGTTTTGCCGCCCGAAACCCCTAGCCATTGCACTACAATGAAAAATTTTGATGTCAATTTTGGTTGAATGGCGCTCAGATTATGGCGAGACGAATAAATTGGTCATTATACATCACAGGAAGATGTATTATTAATAATTTACATACATACATACATATAATCACGCCTTTATCTCCGGAGGGTTAGACAGAGGTGAATTATCACCCACATTTCACCAATAATTGCATTCGGTCCCACGTAATAGGGGGTGAATCTATTGCCGTATTTCGGACACTATTGTTGACTCGAGCCATGCATCTGAGGCTGAGTCTGAGCTGTATATTATATCTGTCTGATGTTAAACAGCCCTATCCCTTAGTCGCCTTGTACGACACCACATGGGAAGAGATGGGGTGGTCCAAATTCTACTCTGCCGGGAACTTTACTGCAGTTAATATAGATTACTTCGTTTATTATACAAATAAATTTGTAGCTGGAAGTTTTAATGGCGTTGTAAGTAGACAGAACAACAAAGCAACTTAGTTAAATTAGTTTATTCTCTATGGTATAAAGAGATTAAATGGTAATGTAAGTACCTTGTTCTACATACATATACTGACATCCGTATGTTCCCGAATGGGCAGTTTCGTGGGCTAGACAGAAGTGGTGCGGGAAGAACAATTTTCTCGTAAGATTATGAAACTAAAGAATTTGTTAGTGTCAAAGTCACATCGTATTTAAGCCGACCGTGGCCTTACAAAGTGCAGTCCTTGGATGTTTGTTTGACTTATTTGTTATTTTTTACACCCATGTGACAGACAAGCACACGGCCTACCTGATGAAAGTGGTTACCGTGGCCTAAGGACGTATGCAAAACCAAGGGAGTCACACTCGCGCTGCCAAACATGTAAGTATAGAGAATTTCTGTGTCGTCAGCATAAAAGACAAATCAAGAAAATCTTTAAGTCTTCCCACTGACATCACAATAACTCTCCAATGAGCTCTGGCTATCCTACTCAACGCCGGGAACACAACACGATACACGGTTAATATGACTGCGGTATTCTGTAAGACGGAGGTACTTCCCCAGTCGGACTGCTCAGTTAGACGGATATACATACATAGAGGATTAGGCAGAGGTGAATTAACACACACATTTCACCAATAATTGTATTCGGTTCCACGTAATAGGGGGTGAGCCTATTGCCGTATTCCGGGTACTATTGTTGATTCGAGCCATGCATCTGATACTGAGTCTGGGCTGTATATACCTATCTGTCTGATGTGAAACAGCCATATCCCTTAGTCGCCTTTTACGACACCGCATGCGAAGAGATGGGGTACCCCAAATTCTTTTATTTTTTATCTAGGGCACGCAAATTTGAATGCACCTCGCCTTATGGTAAGCTAAAGGCAAAGTCAGAGGAAAGAGAGTCACCATTACAGACACTGTTACAATGTTGGCACTCAGCTTGGTGGCCTCATCAGATGCTTTTTCACGCCCCGCTTAAAGGACCCAGGACTATTAGAAGTAGAAAGAAGGAATTCTACTGTGCAGGAAACCACGTGTCCTACTTCCTTATATAAAAGATATATACACACATATATATATAAGACTAACGATGGGATGATTAAATTTTCTACTAATTAAGTCGACTGCTTTTTGAACAGTCGTGTAATTAACAAAGAAGCATGTTAATTACACGAAATATATAAATAATATTTTCGTTATCATACCCTTAATTAATATCCCTTTTATTACACTTCTCTAAATATACCAAAGGATCGGCTTGATCACTAACAGGTGCGTAATTGTACAGTACCCACGCACCCTTTGAATATCAAGTTATCGATTGCCTACAGAAGGGGTTGTATTAGTAATTTGATATTGAATAAACCTAGTATCAATAAGTTTGAAATTTGTTTAACAAAAACTTCTGCTCTAGACATAGTTCAGTTCTGAGGTTCCTTTTCTGGAATAGGTCTCTAATTCAGTGAACAGTCTTTTGACATTTAGCAGTTTTTGCGTTTAGAAAGAAGCATTTAGTATGCTAAAACTATACTAAAAAAATTAATGAGTTCAGGCGATATTCGACCTCGCAATCTTTCCATTACAGGGGAACTGCCCTGACCACTGTTTTGTTATAAAGTCAGTTTTTTATAAAAGTTCAAAGTCTTTATTGCGTTCATGTGTTGTACAGATCTTACACTATATATTATATTATTGTATCAACATGAAGCCCTGTTGGGGCACAGCTGAGCCACCGAACCTCGCCTGAAGTCATCCAAATCTTCCTATATATATCCGTCTTACGGCGATGGTAATAGAAAGATCGTGGGTTCGAATTCCGCCTAAACTCATTCAGTTTTGTGGTTAACCTCTGATCTATAGTATCATCATCATCATCATCATCATCATCACCTTCACCTGAATCCCTATATCGGTTGCATCCGATGTTTCCAATTCCCAGATCAATGTGACCCAAGACAGTGTGAAGTGACTCGAAATTTTTATCTGAACTAAACCTTTTGTCCGAGGTATACCATTTGTATACCTCCTACCTTTGTATACCACAAGACTGCCTCTCATTGGATTGCAATTCCTATGTGCACTCCTGGGTTTGCTGGAAGGTAACTCAACCTTGAGTTAAGCTTTCATCAAACCCAGAATTTGTACTGTCAGTGGGAAGACTTAAAGGCTTGTCCTGCTTTGTCTTCTACACTGAACCGTCATATAATTATGAATTTGTATATAAAATTCATATAATCACGCTAATAGAAGCACCAGAGAAAAAGAAAATAAGTCTTAAACCGGCTTGTACCAATATAACATACATGATCTGTAGTTCCTCAAAGGGTAAACTCCTTCGGTCAACTCTATTTTTCGCATAATTCTGTTCTACCAACTGGGGTATTTTAGTACTCGTCCCAAATAGTCTTATTTAATCTGTTTTAAAGAGTACAATGGTTATCAGCTCCTTCAGACGTTTTTCAATTCAATTCTTAAATTGAATCGTAGTGCCACGTAGAATAGAATATATTAATCAACAAATGACATTGACATACGTTTGACGACTGTCATAAATAAACGTCAAAATAAGTGTCAATATCATACATTTATCACTCCTAATTATACAACGATTCGGACTTTACGCGATTAAATCATGGAACTTACTATTTATGCCGACGTTTCGGATGCGTTGCAGCACCCGTGGTTATGACTTGACTGATGTTTTAGTCGCGAAAATCCCGAACCGTTATATCAATCAATCAATCAAAGAATCACTTTAAGCTCGAGAAGAGCACATATGAACGTCATAATTTTACAATTATGTCAAGAAATAATATAAAAAATAATAAATAATGTTTAAATAAACCATTGAAAAATTATTCTTTCATTGGTTCGGTAGGTTAGTTCTAGTGAGAAGATACCAGCAAGAAACTCAGAGAACTATATTAGAACTAGATTATATATTTTTTATTTGCTTTAGTTTACAATGTATTTTATGCGAGCAAGCAAGAGACTTATGTTGACTACGCATTCACATAAACAAGATACTCATTTACTTATGATATAATTATGAATTCACACCGCGATAGTTTAAAAATAATATTCATCACTCTAGATATATTTATTCTCGCCTAGAGGGGTAGCTACAGATAATATTTCGTTTCCTAACGTTTGAATTCAAATATGGTTGATGTTTTATTAATAAATATAAGAGAAAAGTTACTGAAAGCCTTGGCTGTGGTAATAGATCGCTCTGCGGTTTAATTCGAAAAGGGTACAACTTTATGTGGTTTTATAGTCAAGTTCGCTCTTTGAAAATTTAAAAATAGGTAATGATAACATTCTAGAACATATTATATAGCGCCATCCGGGTGGTGACGGAGAAAAAATCCAGGTATTATCACTCCATCTCATCCGACGGGTTTCGTAAGAGGCGACTGAAGCAGACGATATCACTGCGGGTGAAAAAGAACTCTAAATAAAACCCTGAACCAACAAGTCTGACCAGCGTGGAAACAATAGGTCATAGTCTCTCAACAAGAGAAGAGGCCTATGTCCAGCAGTGGATTTTGAGTGAGCCCCGATCTTAGTAAAACTGCAATCTGTGTTCTATAATACGGATAAACCAATTTCTAATTAAACTGGTTTAATTTTTTTTAAACCGTCCAGCTGATCGCCACCATAGCGGTCTTGTACGAGTATGGTACATCTAAAAGGAGGTAAGACACGACGGTATTCCCGTCCGAATTGAGCAGTCCGACTTGGAAAGTACCTCCACCCTACAGAATACCACGGCTATAATAACCTCGTATTGTGTTCCCGGTGGTGAGTAGGGTAGCCAGAGCTCACTGGAGAGTTTTTGTGCTGTCAGTGGGAAGACCAAAGGCTTGTCCTGGTTTTGTGTTCTGCACTGAGGGCACATAAAATCTCTGTACTTACAGAGTCGGCAGCACGGATGTGACTCCACTGGTGTTACATAAGTTCACAAGTCACGGTAACTACTTTCCATCAGGTGGGCCGTGTGCTTGTCTGCCACCTAAGTTGTATAAAAATAAAAATAGGATTTATATGGAAGACATTAATTGTGTAAAGAGTTAATTAATAATTCCTTAATCTATCTAGTAAATGACTGTTTATACTTTGCAGTGGCCTTTTTTGATCCACATATTTAATTATGAGTAGGTAGTAGAAATCACAAAAAACAGGAATCGAACAATTATATTTAATCATTGCCTACTTTAATAATGTTGTCAACTTTCTTATATTCCTGTCGATTTAACTTACGAAGTTTAATTTTTCATCACATAATTATAACCTAATTTTAAGCACACAAAAATATTACAGCTTACCTTGAAAGCGGCCGAAAACATGTTTCAGTACTAAAAGATCTTCATTAAGGCCCCTTTAGAATTCAGGCTGAGAGCAAATAAAGCCTCTTTTATGTTATGGAACCCAGTGCGATGAATGAAGCAGTGCCATGCTAGATATGTACAGAGTGTTGTGACCATGGATCATACGTATACGACGGGAGATTTCCTAACATTTATAATTTTACTATTTTCATTTGTATAGGCACACTTAGAATGGTGTTCCAAATTGAAATCATCACCCTCACAAATAATATAATAACAAATAACACAGTATTAAGTAACAGTTTTCAAATATGTTAACAAATAAATATTTAGTTTACCTCTGAATATACGCCCAAGTCAAACTTATAAGACCCCGTCGTTTTTGCGTCGGGAATTAAAATTGAGATTGACAAATCTGTTCCTCTTGCATTAATTCTTTTTCACTTTGTATACCTTGAGTTCGCTTATTTTTTTGTGGTATGTTATGCTAGAAGAAGAGAAAGAGGTATGCCAGGATTGTGGCAAGTGGAAAACAGTAGTCTCTGTCTACCCCACTGGGAAAAAGGCGTGACTGTATGTATGTTTTAAGCAGAGGTAGGACACGGAGGTATTTCCGCCCAATTGAGCAGTCCGACTGGGGAAGTACCTCCGCCCTACAGAATACCGCGGTTATAATAACTTCGTGTTATGTTCCCGGCGGTGAGTATGGTAGCCAGAGCTCACTGGAGAGTTTTTGTGCTGTCAGTGGGACAACAAAAGGCTTGTCCTGCTTTGTCCTCTACACTGACGGCACAAAATCTCTGTTCTTACAGGGTCGGCAGCACGGATGTCACTCCACTGGTGTTACAAACGTTCATAGGTCATGGTAACCACTTTCCATCAGGTCAGCCGTGTGCTTGGCTGTATGCTGTATATTGTATAAAAAAAATCTATGTATGATATGCTTTTCAGGTAGCAAGGGAAAATTGAAAGATAAGAAGATAGGACGTCCAATCCTTTAATTTTATTTATATGATATGGTGTAGTACCACATTTTATAGTAACAGCGATAAGTTCTTTGTTAATTAGCTGTCTCGGCTGTAAATTTCTAACTGTATATATAACAAATAGTTATCTGTCTAGCCCTAAGAAGGAAAACTACGTCAGCTACTGAGAGTGAAAAGGTGCGGGAAAGATAGTGTACTCCGTCAGCTGAAACAACTTGAGACTGTCCCCAAAAGCACTAAATCATAGTCACTCGCGTTGTACGAGGGAGCCATTAGAGTACGGCTGTGTTCAGCCGCTTGTTGCGTTACAAACTATGTCATTCTGTGGCATATGTCCGAGACGAGTTCCTTTTATATTCATACTACAACTAGAACGAACTCTTTACCCAGGAAATGTGTTTTAAGATAATTTTCAATTAAAATTGAATTTATCGACCATATTTAACGTACCTATGTGTTATATAACTAAATTTTGTAGAACCTTTCTTTATTACTTCTTGATTATCTCAGAAGGTATCTAGAAATTTACAGTCTGTGTCTGTATTGTTGGATGCACAGCGGACTTACACCTCCGCCTCAGTACACTCTGGTCCTAGTTTTATTATTCAGATATTTTACATAACATAACACAAACTCACGCCTATATCCCCGAAGGGGTAGACAGAGGTGCTAGCACCCACATTTCGTCAGTTTATGTTTAGGTCCCAATGTAATAGGTGGCGAGCCTTTTTTTTATATTTTATAAACTTCGTGCACACATGTACACAGGCGGACTTAATGCCACCGGCATTCTCCACCAGTCAATCTTATAGATGGTGCAGAGAATAATTCCAGTCAACTAATTTATATTTAGGAAAAAGCTTGCTGAGTTTCTTGCCAAAATTTTCGCAGAATTTGTTTGTTAAACATTCAGTTTGCTTTTAATATTTGATTAGTATATGTTTTATTTAATGACCAGAATAAATAATTTTTGAATTGCTAGCGCACGTCTGTATAATTATGAAAATAGAAATAAAAGGTGCATGTCAAACTGTAACAAGTGCAAACATGTGATCTCTGCCTACCTTAAGACAAAATCAAGCCTACAGAAGTACGGTACATTAAACCTTAACAACATAACCTCTAAAACAAGTTCAATGACTAAGTAACCTGGCCAGTTATTACATAACCATGGGTTGTGTGTCCCATAGAAAGCCATAATCGCATAACTAGGGTTATTACCCGCCTGTATCCGTTCTCTCAAGGTAATGATACGTTTCGATGAGCAAGTCAACGTTTAGTGAGACAGTGTTAATGGCATATATTTACAGATCTAGTGAAAATACATGCACTAAGTATTAGATAAATAATGTGAAAAGTGTTTATTTATTGAACTTGTACTTGTACTTATCCACAGTATTTATTTTTACTCTGACCGGCTTTGCCTCACGACTTCTTAAAGGTTTACACAATAAAGGAAAATCCACCTGGTTAAAAAATACAATACCTATTTTTTTTTATGTTCGCAAAATTCCCTCGGATACCTCCCCACCGGAGCCGGTGGGAGAGGTTATGTCGGACTCGAACCGACTAAAACGCACGCCGCCTGTGGGTCGTTTTGGTTGCCGAAGGTGAGGTTGACAGGCATATCCCTCGCACCCCGGCCGACCCAGGGCCATCTCTCACGATCTGGCCCTCTTCTCGGGTGTGGGGACTACAGAGTCCCCAACTCGTCCCCGGAAACGGGGAGGCGCGACAGGCGCGCCACCGCCGCGGAAAAATACAATACTGTGGAAAAGTGCAAGTGTCATATTCAATAAAATTTATTTCTTTTTAAAGAATTTTAGAATCGAAATTACTAATATTCCCATTAACCCCTCCAGTTTAGCTAAATGGCTTGTGTTGTGAGTGGGTTCACGTCGGTTGTGTAATGTCCAGGATTCGGAACCGGGACCTCTCGCTCTTAAGGCAGACTCCTTAACCACTACGTTCCACCAATTGCCATCAATCA